>CM042020.1:115110706-120950706 GCA_023525975.1 Smallanthus sonchifolius | reverse complement strand
GATGTGCTAACCAATCGGGAAAAATGGGATTTGCTCGAATGCTAGTTGATGTTAAGGCCGGTAGTAATATCCCTGCTGAATTGGAAATTGTGTATCCGTCTATGAATCAAAGCCCCGACCGGGTCACTAAACTCCCGGTGTCATACCAATGGAAACCTCCTCATTGCAATCATTGTGTTACTTTTGGTCACACGTTTCAACAATGTACTAATAAGCCTAAACCTATGGAGGAAGTTCCTAGTGAACCGGGTCCGGTTAAGGAGCAGGATTCTGGTAAGGAGAAGTCAGGGGGTGTGTCTACTTCTACCCCTGAAGTGGGTCAGTTAGGTGCTCCAAATACTGACAGGGAGGGTTTCACAGTGGTTCAGGGAAAGAAAAAGAAAGGGGGTATGAAAATGCAAAGGAAAAAAAAAAGTCGGTTGTGATTAGGCCTGCTCAAATGCAGATTAAGGCTAATCTGTTAGCTTCTTCTCTACCCCATAATGGTGGGGGAAATGGTGCTAGGGGCCACCCCGGCTGTTCTTCAGGAGGTCACTGTCCGGGGGGCTTCTAAGCCCACTAGGGAAGCTCCCAAGAGTGGTAATGTTTCAGACAAAGGGTTTGACTTCTCTAGGGCTGTTAATGGGAGAGGTGGGATCTCTCATACAGGTCAGACCAAGTTGGATCCCCGGGAGCGGTCGAGGAACGTTGGTTTAGCTCCTAACCTTGCTGCCACTTCTGGGCCTAGATCTTCTACGCCTGGTGCCAGTGCTTCTGTCCCTATCCAGCCCCTAATTGCCACAAATCAAGTGGTTACTCAGAACAGGTTTTCTATTTTGGACTTGCCTAACAGCCTAAAGCTTAACAAGCTGGTCGAGACTAATGAGGATCTTAATTCTTACGACATGGAGCTAGATGGAGGGGAGAGAAGTAATGTCCCTAGTAATGTCAGAAAAGAGAACGTTATTTGCCAAACCAACAGGAAGTATGTAGAGGGAGTCAGGGTTCTGCCCCCCTCTTTCCTGTCCCCCTCTAAGCCGGTGCACGATTCTGTTAATGCTGCCACTATTGTGATTGATCAGGTTGCTCCGAATAAAAACCGCTCTTTTGAGTCTCCGGTTCTTATGGAAAGGGAAGTTAAAGATTATGGAATTTCCAATAGCCATAAATTGGCTATCACCAGCCGCCTATGTGGGCCCTCTAATGCTGTCAAGGCCATTGACATGGATGGGTGGGAACAGGGTGAACATGAGTTTTTTGAGGATCAAGTTAAAGCTTTGGGTCTAGACTATGACTATTGCATTGAAGATGTCGAGTCGGATGATGAAAACGGGACAGCTCAGTTCTTTGCTGCCCAAATGAAGGTGGGAATGCCTAAGGTGCCTCTTTCCACTCCCACTCATTCGTCTAAATGATTAGTATTCCTTTTCCGGGTTTCGGGTTAGGGGTAGTGAAGGTGGTCATCTTTTGCTTATTATTGGTGTTTGGTCACTATTTCATTTTGATTTTTGATGGTGGGGGAAAAGCTTTCTGTAATCTTTATCAAGAGAGGATCGGTAGTACTTTGATTGGGATGGCTGAAGGAAGAGCCTAATTAATTAAGGTAATTCGGTTTTTAGTTACTAAAGGCCTGGAAAATTCGGGCTGTTTTTTGGTTGAGAACAAGCTCAGTAATCACTCCGAGGGGATGAGGGCCCAGTTAATTTCGGTAGTTGGACCTGTGGAAGGGCTTTTAAAAATGACGGTTGTGGGTTCCTGGCTGGATCACGGGATTTAATTCAGGCCCATTATGGTTTATTTGTTATTTTGCATTTTAGGCCCACTATCCTCTTCATGGCCGTTGCCTTTTGCCAAAAGAGAGGGCCCATTTGTTCCATTAAGTTGTTGGTCTGGTGTGGTAAGACTTGGGCCGAATTCTTTTTAATTTTGGATAGTCCAATTTGGCCCATGTTGCTTGTTTTAAAAAAGTTAGGCCAATACCCAAATGTCCTTATTAAGCTCCTGTCAAATATTTTGTTAAACACCATGCGATTGGGATGTTTTGGGCCTATTTTGGGGATTCATATGAAGGCCCATATGGGTGGGGTTCTCTATTCGTTGGATGTGTATGCGAAGCCGCTGACTGTTGGTTCTTCGCTACTGGTTCGATCGCAGAAAGGGGGTTAAGAGCTGTTCGAAAAGGGCTGTGGTTCTATCGGATTTTGGCTGCTGTTCGGAAAGGAGCTGTTGTTCTATTTTTTTCCTTCTATTCTACGATTGGTTTGTTAAAAACGCAGGGCTGTTTTGCGGCTACTAACTTGTGTCGCAAGGAAGCTGCTGCTGTGGTTTTTTTTTCTGGTTCTAATCGCAAGTAGGGGGTAGAGCAGGGCTCTTTTGGATCTTTTTTTGTGATTTTGCGATTAGGGTTTGGTTTCTTGAACCTTTGAAGTTGCTGCTGGTCACGGGTTTTGCAGGTGAAGTGCCGGTTCGGGTGTTTCAGGGTTTTAGGGTTTTATTGGAGGTTACTTGGCTTCGGTTGGTTGGCTTTTAAGTTTTGGGTTTTTTTCTGATTCTCGTTTGCAATGGCTGAAGACGGGAGAGTTCGAATCGAGAAGTTTAACGGGACTGATTTTACATGGTGGAAGATGCAAATAAAGGCGTTATTCGGTGAAAACGATTTGGAGATGACATTAGAAGAGAAACCGAGTGGTTTGAGTCAGACCGACGAAGTGATATGGAAATCTAAGGACAAAAAGGGCGAGAGGTAAGATCATACTGGCTTTGACGAGGAGTGTAGCGTTTAATATCATGAAGAAACCACGACTCATGTCTGTCAAATATGTATGAAAAGCCGTCTGCCGGTAACAGGGTGTTCTTGTTGAGAGAGTTATTCATGATGAGGATGAATGAGGGAAGCTCAGTGCCTAATCACATAAATAATATAAATTCAATTTTGTCTAGGCTATCGACTGTTAGGATGAAGTTTGATGATGATACTCGAGGCGATCCTGTTATCCTCTTTACCTGACAGCTGGTCAGGTTATGTAACAGCGATCACTAATTCTGGTGGAGCTGGGAATTTGAAGTTTAACGTGATCCGGGATAGTATTCTGGGTGAAGACATTCGCCGGAGGAACACTAGTGGAGGATCTTCTTCTGATATATTCAATGTGGGCAGGGGAAGGGATAATAATAGGAGCAGTGGGAGTAAGGGGAGGAGTTCGTCTAGAGCTCGAAAGAATGTGAAGTGCTGGATCTGCAATGAGATTGGACATGTGAAAAGTCAGTGTTTAGGAAGGAATAAGGAAGAGTCTGGGAAGAATGGGGGCAAAAGGCAAGTAAACACGGTTCAGGCAGATGAGGAACCTGATGATGATGTTTTGGTTTGCTGTGTAGAGTCTTCTACAGATTCTTGGGTCATGGATTCTGGTTCTTCGTTTCACGCAATGCACAGCGGGGAGACGATGGAGAATTTAAAGGTTGGTAACTTTAGGAAAGTACGAATAGCTAATGGTGATGTTCTTGATGTTACGGGCATGGGTGACGTGAATTTGGTTACTTCTTTGGGAACCACATGGAACTTGAAGAATGTCAGGGTTATTCCAGCTTTGAAGAGTAAGCTTATCTCCGTCGGCCAGCTGGATAAACAGGGACTAGAATTAAAGTTTGGTGGAGGCAGTTGGAAGGTAATTAAAGGTAGTCTGGTTATTGCTCGTGGAAACAGGCGATGTTCATTATACATGGTGGAAGTACCTGCTGAGGGAAGTGTGACCGTCCCTCAAAAAAAAGTTAGGTTCGCTGAGTCTAAGGGGCAAAAGAAGGTTCAATTTGCAAGAGGGAGCCTGGTGCAAAGGTGATTCAAGCTGAGCGGGGTCGGAGGTCTAAATCGGGTCAGGGGTTTGGTGGCAGTCGGAGCACGGGGCGTGTTCCGGGTATAGTTACAAAACAACGTTGGGTTTTTAAGACTGGTAGTCTGACTATGAAAATCTCTCGTATGGAAGTCTTGCTAAAGGAAGAGAGTGCTGGTTCTTGGGTTATCTCTGGAACTGGTGGATCGTGCAAACCATTTGAGATAGAGAATGAGTTGGAGCTCGGGGGAGCTTCAACTGTCCCTTCATGTACATGATGAGAGGGGGATTGCAACTAGGGGGAATTGATGAAGTCTGAGCTTGTTTATGGGGACTGAAGGCTCGGGATACTTTGGATATGGAGGATACTGAATTACTGGATCGAGGATTACTTGGACGGTGTTTATGGATTGAGCAAATCCTTCAAGTGGGAGATTGTTGGGTTATGAAGGCTATTGGGCCGAATTGGGCCTGGGCTTGTGGGATGACGACAACAAGGCCTAGGCTTTGGACTTGTTTACGACTGGAAACAAATAGGAACAAGTGGGCAGCAGCCAGCAGGCCCTAATGGGCTGCTGTGTTTTATTCTATTTCTTGGGGTCCTAATTAGTAACCCTAATTCTAGTTTGATGTAATAGTATTCTTTGAGCACCTAAGAGCCTGTAATGGATCCGGTTGGGCAGAAGTCTGCGACTGTGAAGTTCCAGCAGTGGTGGCAGCAAAGGCCTGTGAGGGTGGAACTACTGGAGCCGACTGTTTGACCATGTAATCATGGTCAGCAAGAAGACCAAACAGCTCGGTAAAGGCTGTGGGAGTCTATCGAGCAAGAAGAGTGGATTTTAATCCATTGTATTCATCGCGGAGGCCTGAAATAACAACCATGACAAGATCCTTTTCCTTAAACGGTTCATCAGTGTTGGCAAGAGCATCAGCTAAGACTTTGACTCGATTAAGGTAGGCATAAGAGGTTTCGTCGCCCTACATTTGGATCTTCAGAAATTGACTTTTGAGGGAGTATTCCCGAGAAGATGTATGAGGTGCATACGCACGTTCTAAAGATAGCCACAGTTCTCTAGACATTGTACCTTGGACATGTGGGAATGAAGCTTCCGAGATAGTGGAGATGATCAACATACGGACATGAGCATCATTAGCAACCCATGTCGTATAGTTAGGATTAGGCTGGGGTACCGGAGGAGCATCCTTGTCTGATGAGGTAGCCCATTCGATCAATGGCGGGGGACAAGGAATGGTACCATCAACATAGCCGATTAAATTGTTGCTGAGAAGAAAAGGATGAATCATTGTTTTCCAAAAACCGTAGTTTGCTTGAGACAAAGTAAATCCGAATTTGTGAGATGCTTTCTCGATTGTGGAGAAAGCAGCAAGTAACGCCATTTGTTTAAGGCTGAGTTGTGTCAATAAAGAGTAGATACCTACAATATTATATTATACATAATCTAGGGATTCTTCAACTCCGACGACCATGTCCTCAGGAAGCTCTATTCTATATGCTTTTTCCCTGTAGTGTTTGGAAAATATTTTTACATTAACTTACGCTAAACAAGTACACTAATTGTTTCTTTTATTATGGAACCCTTTAGGTCCTTTGTTCAAGTTTCACCAGGTAGACATGCCCCTATGACCATCATAGGTCGTACATCAAGTCACGTCACTCATTTAATTTTAGACAAGACCCGGCCAGTAGGTTGGACATCCTGTCAGTAGAACCGCCCCGTAGGCTAGACACCTTATTTTATCCTCGAGACCCACCCCATAGGCTGGACATCTCATTCCATTCATTTTTATTGAGACCCACCCCGTAGGCTGGACATCTCATTTCATTAGGATCTTGAGTGTTATAGGCTCATAGCCTCCCAATGTATCAAGCATTTATTTTTATAAGATGCATGTTTATTTTTATCATGCATGCCTTAAGCTTGATGTATTCCCAACCAGTCCTCACCTTAAAACTTTATAACATTTTTCCACGATGTACTAAAGAGGTTTATATATAGGTCCTCCGCAGCATTCCCACCACCCCTTTAATACTTTGTGAGTACTTCGTTACTCCATTTTAAGGTTTAGACTCGTTCCATCACACATTCACATTTAGCACGTATTGTCATGCATTCACATATTCACATTCGTCACATATTGCATGATTACTTATCATGCGTTATATAATCTTTTATCATACTTTCATCCCATCCCTGCTCTAATTACTCATAAAGGTTTCTCCATATTATATTAAAGAGGTATATATATAGGGTTCCCCGCAGCGTTCCCCGCAGCGTTCCCACCACCCCTTTAATATATCATGAATGCTCCTTTATTTAGAATTAAACATTCCATCATGTATTCATGTTTGCTTAGCATGCATTCGTGCCATGCTATTTATCCTTAGTCTATACCTCTAAACCTTTGTAATGGTTTCACCACGAAGTATCAAAGAGGTTTATATATAGGGTTCCCCGCAGCGTTCCCACCACCCCTTTGATATCCCGTGATTACTAAATTATTCTAGTTTAGTGTTTAGACTAATCCCTTATTTCCCCCTACCTTAGTTCACACATAAAACAGAGCACATAATCACATAAATAAATTGCTTAAGGTACGGGTCGTGTGTACTTATATTATTCTCTGGTTGTATCCTAAATTCGTTCCTTGCTTAAACGTCTCTCCGATCCTCGCTCGTAATTTTAATGCTTCTCACTCATAACCGCCGTGCTTGTAACCGCCGTGCTGGCCTCGCCTTAGTATGTGGGTATGATAATGGTGGTGGTTTGTGTGATGTTTCTTAAATGAACGGCAAACTCATCTATTTATAGGGCTGTGCGCGCATCAGTGGCGGACCGCCAAGCTAGGTGGTAGCGGTCCGCTACCACCCATTGCTAGCTTTCTGGCGTAGCGCCCACGTAGCGGACCGTTATGGTCATGGGTAGCGGTCCGCTACCCTTTTCTTTTACGCAAGTCAGCTGCCACGCGTCACCTGCTCATTGTCCGGGCCCATTTACGGCTGGCGGACCGTTACCCACCATGGTGGCGGTCCGCCATAGGGCTGAGTCGGCAAGACATGCCACCGCCACATGTCATTCCCTAATCATTTGCTTAATCCGCACGTAGCGGACCTTTACATAGCCTGGTAGTGGTCCGCTACCGGCTAAATTTTCATATTTTCTTTATTTTTAGTCCTTAAATTTTGATTTAGTTACACTTCTAACCCGTGGACTTTATTTAAAAATTGGGATTTTACAACTCTCACCTCCTTGAATTAGGTTTTGTCCTCGAAACCTGTTTAATCTTGGAATAACTAAGGATAACTCTTTCCCATCTCATCCTCATTTTCCCACGTCATCTATGATCATTTTCTGTGCTTCCATTGCACTAATACTTGTTTAATCGTTTTGTGTTGTAGGTGCTTTTTTTTGTATCTAGGATCTTCATAGGTTCTTCAACATAAGTTAGCTTCTCAACAACTTCTATCTCTTCGAGAGGTACATGTGCAGTCTCGTCCGGTAAACATTTTCTTAAATAAGATTCGTGGAATGTGTTGTGTATTTTATTCAATTCTTTAGGTAGCTTTAGTCGATAAGCTACCTTTCTGACTCACTTTATTATTTTGAAAGGACCGATGAATCGTGGACTTAATTTGCGACGCTTCTTAAATCGGATTAGACATTTCCAAGGAGATACTTTTAGCAAGACATAGTCTCCTTCTTGAAATTCTATTGGTCTATGTCTCTTATCTGCATATGATTTTTGTCTATCCTATGCAGCTTTTAAACGAGCTTTAACCAGGTCAAGTTTTTCAGCTGTAGCCTGAACAATTTCCTTGCTTCCTAACTCTTTCTGACCAACTTCTCCCTAACGAACGGGAGTCCTACATCTTCTACCGTATAGCATTTCGTATGGTGGCATACCATTGCTAGAATGGTAGTTGTTATTGTACGAGAATTCTACCAACGGTAGATGATTGTCCCAGCTTCCACCAAATCAATTATACAAGCACGTAGCATATCTTCGAGAGTTTGTATCATCCTTTCACTTTGACCATCAGTCTGAGGATGATATGTCGTGCTGATTAATAATCTAGTTCCCATTTCTTCATGGAACTTTTTTCAGAAACGTGAAGTTATCTCTATCAGAAACAATCAAGACTGGTGATATACCCTAAAGTATACATGTTTTGAATTCATAATAATCCACATATTATGGTACTAATTAAACAAAAGCCTTGCAATTGATACTTAAAAATTTTATATTTCACAATTAAAGGTTAAACGATGTACCGAGATAAACAAAGCAAAAACTACTCAAAAACATCAAGAAATCATGCTTTTGGAAGGAACAAACCCGAGCTTTGACCCCCCCAAGAAGTCAACCAAGGTCAACACCAGTCAAATAGCAGCTAAAAGACAAAACACGAGACAGGAAGGGGGATGCACGGCCGTGCATCCCATTTCATGGTCGTGCAAACCCTATCCTTGCTCCCCAAGGCTCCTAGTACCCTGCCATTTGTACCTTTTGATTCTCGAGGTGTTTGCACGCCCGTGCAAACCAATGCACGGTCGTACATTGCTCATTTTGATGCCTATAAATAGATGGCTTGGGTTCTTCATTCCACACACCTCAAGATAGATAGAATACACTCATATACTAGTCATTTTCAGTAGTCTTAGAGTAGTGGTAGAGAGTAGAGAGGCTCTTCCGCTTTGTTCGCAATAGGGGAGCCTACGAAACTAAGCATTATGCTAGTTCGTATGGCCATTAGTGGCCCTTTGTATTGCTTGGGTGAAGATGAAGTTTGGTGTATGTTAATGTTTAATTTATTACTCTAATGGTATGTTTATGTTCTTTAGTCATTCTTCTTTAGTCATTCGCTCTTAAAATCATCTTCATGTTGGGCTTTTTATTATTATCTAATTTAGTATTTAAACTTGTGAGTGTTCTTGATTTTAAAATGTAAGAACGTAAAACGTTTTTAATCAAACTTCTCTTGAATCTTGACGTCTTTATACAAGCTGATTTTGATAAGCCAACACTTGGTTAATATTGATAAGATTGCACGTCTTTATACGATATTGTTATGAAACCAAGAGTTAGTGAACTCATGTTGGGAACGGTACGTCTTTATACACGCTCCCATTGTTGCACCGCCTCCCAGTGAACAAAGTTTGATCACTCTTTAAAATAATAATAAAGGTATTTAAGTTTGATGTCTTAAACTGAATCGGAGACAGGATCAAAGAGTTGGTAAACTCATGTTGGGAATGATACGTCTTTATACATGCTCACATTATTGCACCGCCTCCCAGTGAACAAAGTTTGATCACTCTTTTAAATAATAATAAAGGTATTTAAGTTTGATGTCTTAAACTGTAACATCCTTGATTTTTCCTTGTAATTGTTTTAAGTGCAATAAACAATAATTCAATTTCCATTTCTAAACAATATTTTAATTTTTTTTATCAATACATAATCTTAGATTACACACACATATATTTATATTTTTTTATGTTTATATATAATAGATGTATATAAAGACATTTTTTTATAAAAAAAAATACATTTACTCGTACATTACCACATTTAAAAATTATAAACTTATAGGGTATTATAAAAATATTATGTATACATATATAAGTATGTATGTATAAAACTATAAATGATTTAATTAAATAATTCTTGAACCCTTGGACAATTGAACCCCCCATCTTTTACACTGAATCTTTCACCTCATTTTGAACCTATCCAAGCTTTTGAACCTTTACCCGCCCCCTTTTGACTTTCGAAAGTCAAACAGAACCATTTTGGGCAAAATCAAACCATCATCGATCAAACCCGCAAATCCATGGACTTACCATTTTACGCTTGATCGATTCTCACCCCTTTCCAACTTAATTTCCAAATCAATTTAACAAATTCGCGCGACCAATTTTGAATTTCAAACCGGTTGACTATCCAGGGTCAAACTGAGCCAAATTCAGCCTCAAATCACAAAATTCAAACGTGTTAATGTCCGCAAATCACACTCAATCAATACAATTATGAATTCAGACAAAAAACGCAAATCACACTCAATCAATACATTAACGAATTGATGTATAAATCATGCCGACAGCTGTCATCTGCAAGGTCGGATTGATTTGGGTGATTAAGAAGAAATTAAACAATTACAATCATTCCCACACTTTCGTAAACACTCTTACAAACTCTCTGATCACACACACTCACCCTATTTCTCCTCTGGACCTTGATCGAGCACCAAAATCAGCAGGTCTGACTTTCCAGCCTTTCTCACTCGTTCCTTCACCGAATCAAGTAAGTTTTACGTCTATAGATTCGTAACTTAATGCTTTCCAATAGCCCCAAATCAATTTGTAACATTAGGATGCATCGGGCTCAATTTCAATTCGAATTCGTGACCTGTTCATACAATTTCTGATTTAGGGATAAATCTTGATTCATTAAACGTATTTAAATTTGTGGGTTTCATGTTATACTAGCGAAACCACCTGGTCTCACTGGTAAGCCACTGCACCGCCGAATTAGTTGGCGTGGGTTCGAAACCCATAGCCAGCGGCCCTTTTTGGTTATTGCTAATACCAGACCCGACCCCCTTCCAAGTTCATGTTAAATCTATTACAAGCCGGTTCATTTTCAGGGATTAGTCCCTTGGCCCAGCGGTAGAACGCATCAGTCACACAGCAGCCACCGGGGTTCGAGTCGGGTGGTCTGCTTTTCTTTTTAAAGACGATTTTCACAACCCTATTTATTTTATAAAAAATATTTTATAAAACCTATACCCTTTGGAACTGATTAGTACAATAATTAACAAATTTCAAATAAAAACAATTATTTTTTACAATTTAAATTGTTTTAAAACTTTATTTCCAATATAAAAATCATTTAAAACTTATTTAAAATAAAATAGTTAATTTACAAACAAAGTATCTAAATTATTCATTTAATTTGCAAATTTTGATAAGATTTTTATAAATTTTACCTAACCATTTTATACCTTTACAAAATTATATTTTTCTTAAAAATACTAATTAAGGTTTAAATATATTAAACAAATTCCTAAATATATTAATATATATTTTTAGACCATCCATATTTGAAACATATTTACGTAATAATAAATAAATAAATAAAAGAATTTATTTAATTACATATCTATTTATATAGTTTTACATAAAAACCCTTAAATCAAATATTATTTCTTTAAATTCATATACACTTTAATTCCACATTTTATTTTAAACTTTTTATTCAAATGCAAATACCATCATACACACACCTATTACATGTGATTACATAAACACTATTCGTACATAAGCAAATCCCCGTACTCATTCAACTATACTTTTACTCAATTCCCTTGGAACTATAGGTTTGCCTTAGTCTTTTGTGCATATCATTGACTAGATACATACAATTCAATTATAGGTTAACTTGTCATTGTGCTACCTATTGCTCGTGTGATCTTCAAACAACTATTACATGAGAGTTTTACATAGCCCCTTTTACACTTTTTACATACTTTGGGGTGAATCATGATCCTTGAAAACTATTTACAATTACATATTACAATTCTACATATATGAATATATGTGCAATTTGTGCTTTGTGCTTGAATACTATGAGTTGAACCTACATTACATTACATACATACATCTGCAATCATTAACTTTGTACAAGCCAATGATAACATTAATAGATCTATTGTGTCTGACAAACCCTCCCAGGTAGGGTGATTGTTACCGACAAAACATTAGGATAACAATTGTGTTATGCCCTTCAGTCACAAGGTTTGATTTTACACCTAGTTTGACTATAGTGATTCTCCATAAATGCCTTATTTGCCATGTTTCATATGAATTGTATAAAACTCTTGAGATTTATTTGCATCATGAAAACCTATGTATAATCACCAACTATTTTAGTTGACCTTGTTTATATCATGTTTCAGGTACGGATATTTGAGTTATGACCAAATTGCTTCACTTAAGTTCGAGGACCTAGTTATTTAAATTAAATAATTTTATTGATGTATTTCATTTCTTGTATTGTTGGATTTTGTTGATTGAACTATGTTATGAAACTTGGATGATTTTAATATATAACTTTAGTAAATCATGTGCTTATAAACAGTCTCCATGTCCCACTCCAACATGTTCCGCCGTTGGTTGGGGTGTGACAGATTGGTATTAGAGCCATGGTTATAGGGAATTAGGTTATTAGACACCCATGACCTAGACTATAACCTTAGGATACCCATCTTATGTCATGCTCTATGTTATATGATATTTGCTACATGCTATGTGCTACATGTCTACTACTTTATGTGTTAATCCATTTGATGCCCTATTTGTTAGACTACATGACTTACTAGGTTTTATCTAAATAATAAACTAAACAATAATACCCATACCCCTATCCTAAGCCTCTCATCCTTCTTATCTTCTTCTATGTCATCATCATCATATCATGTGGAGTGTCATACTCATAGACGCAAGTCTATTAAATTTTCTTTTTTACACCCCGTTAAGGTTTTAAACTTTGTTAATTATTAAAGAACACGTGAAATCTGGAAGGGTGACACCTGTATTATGGGGTTTCTATCTAGGAAAGCATTTCATATAAATCCTAATCAATCAAGGGATCCGTATGCTTTCCTGGGAATTCCCGGGATGAGTGTTTACTTATAGGCTAAAGCATGTCGTCTCGAACATTATATAAGTTTAATTAACCTTGATATGGCATAACATTCAAATGGTTGTGTTACTATTTGAGTGCAATCCAATTATGATTACTTATGTTTATTTATTCTCTTATTTTAATCCAAGAAATCCTCATAAATTCTCACATCTCTCCTTGTGTTGTTTAATCTATAGCATGCCTCCCCGTCGTACCAACGAGACCAACAACAACAATAATGATCTTGCTGCTCTCCTTACCCAACTTGTGAACCATCTCACTCAAGCCAACAACAATAATGGTGGCACCAGTGGCAGTGCTAATGGTGGTGGTGGTGGTGGTGCCAACCCGCCCCAATGCACCTTCAAATACTTTAACTCGTGCAATCCCATCAGGTTCTATGGTACCAAAGGAGCTACGGGACTCCTTCAATGGTTTGAGGGCATTGAAAACACTTTCCTCAACAGTGATTGCCCTGACAATCTTCGGGTTCGTTATGATACCAACACCTTTCAAAAACGGGCGCTCACCTGGTGGAATGGCGAGAAACGGACTCGGGGTGTGGATGTGGCAATGGCCTTGCCATGGGATGAAGTGAAAAGACTCATGACCGAAAAGTTCTATCCTCGTAATAAAATGAAGAAGCTAGAGGCTGAGTTTTGGGATCTTACCCAAGACAGTGGTGTGAACTTAGTCTACACAACTCATTTCCATGAGTTGAGCCTTCTTGTGCCCCACATGGTCACACCACTGACTCGGTGCATTGAGAAATATATCGGTGGTTTGCCCATGAAAATCCAGGATACTGTGTTAGGAAGGAATCCTGCCACCCTTGAAGACGTTATCCGCCTAGCTGTCACGTTAACTGATAATCATGTGAAGGAGGGCACGTTAACAAGGAAAGGTGCAAACAAAGCCACTGACAAAGCAACCCCCTCTGAACCCACTAATGAAATCAAACCCGAAACTTTTCACAACCACAAGAAACGAAAGGCTAGGAATTTTGCTGTTGTCACACCAGCTGCTCCGGTCAACCTGGCTGCACCCGTGGCTCAAAATCTGATCCAGAAACAGTATGTGGGCAACAACCCTTTGTGCAACACATGCAATTATCACAATTTCCCAAACATGCCATGCCGTCTATGTGCCAACTATGGAAGGTATGGCCATGTAGCCAACACTTGTCGATCTAGGCCACCTGTTAACCAAGTCAACCAGGGAAATAGAGCCAATCAGCAAGTTATCAATCAAGTTATATCAGCTGTTGCCAATGGGCGTGCTTGCTTTGAGTATGGTAGTCCAAACCACTTCCGAAACCAATGCCCAAAGTTAGCCAATGCAAATCAAGGTGGAACTCATGGGCGTGCCTTCAACATAAACGCCAATGAAGCTCAAGCCAACAATGACGTGGTCAATGGTCCGTTCCTTCTTAATAATCAATATGCTTCCATTCTATTTGACACCGGTGCTGATAGGAGTTTTGTGTCACATGAATTTGATCCCTTACTTGCTAAAAAACAAACTAAATTAGAGAAAACTCCTACCGTTGAGGTAGAAGATGGGTATCCCATCACCATTGACTCTGTTATCCGTTACTGTTCCATTGAACTTAATGAACACACCTTTCCCGTCAACCTCATACCAATGCAATTAGGAAGCTTTGATATCATCATAGGTAAGGATTGGTTATCTAATCATAATGCCGAGGTCGTTTGTTTTGAGAAGTGCATTCAAATTCCTCTTCCATCGGGAGATACATTAAAAGTCTTTGGTGAAAAACCATGTAGTGGACTCAAACTCATGTCATGCACTACGGCCCGAAAGTACTTACGAAAGAAGTATGTGGCCTTCTTAGCCCATGTTGTTCAAAAGAATGACAAAGAGAGGAGTATCCAAGACATCCCCATCATACGGGACTTTCTCGAAGATCTATCCGGTCTTCCACCCGTTCGACAAGTGGAGTTCCGTATCGATCTTGTGCCCAGAGCTAATCCCGTAGCCAAAGCTCCATACCGTCTCGCACCTTCTGAAATGCAAGAACTTGCAAGTCAACTTCAAGAACTTTCTAGTAAAGGGTTCATCCATCCGAGTCATTCACCATGGGGTGCACCTGTCCTATTCGTATAGAAGAAAGACGGCTCATTCCGTATATGCATTGACTAACGTGAGCTCAATAAACTTACCCTCAAGAATCGTTTTCTGTTGTCGAGGATTGATGATCTCTTTGACCAACTCCAAGGTTCAACCTACTTCTCAAAAATTGATCTTCGATCCGGTTATCATCAACTTCGTGTACACGAGGAAGATATTCCAAAGAGTGCCTTTCGTACAAGATACGGCCACTACGGATTTATGGTCATGCCTTTTGGGTTGACCAATGCACCCGCAGTTTTCATGGACCTCATGAACCGTGTGTGCAAGCCTTACTTAGATAAATTCGTGATCGTCTTCATTGACGACATCTTGATCTACTCCAAGACTAAGACAGATCATGAGCAACATCTTAGGTTGGTTTTAGACCTTTTAAGGAAAGAACAACTATTTTCCAAAATCTCCAAGTGTGAATTTTGGCTAAAAGAAGTTCAATTCTTGGGTCATATTGTCAACTAAAAGGGAATTCATATTGATCCTGCTAAGATTGAAGCTGTTAAGAATTGGAGTGCCCCTAAGACCCCTACCGAGGTTCGTTCATTTCTTAGTCTAGCGGGTTATTACCGTCGGTTCATCTCAAACTTCTCCAAGATTGTTGTCCCTCTCACCACCTTGACCCACAAGAGTAAACCTTATGAGTGGGGACCGAAGCAAGAGGAAACCTTTCAAATCCTCAAGCATAAGTTGTGCAATGCTCATATTATAACTCTCCCTGATGGGAATGATGATCCTGTTGTCTACTGTGATGCCTCAAACCAAGGTCTTGGTTGTGTTCTAATGCAACGAGGCAAAGTGATCGCTTATGCATCAAGACAACTTAACATTCATGTAAAGAACTATACGACGCACGATCTTGAGTTGGGTGCGGCCGTCTTTGCATTGAATATTTGGAGGCATTATCTCTATGGCACAAAATGTGTGGTGTTCACCGACCACAAAATCCTCCAACACATCTTCAATCAGAAGGAACTGAACATGAGGCAACGACGTTGGGTTGAACTCCTTAACGACTACGACTGCGAGATTCGTTACCATCCCGGCAAGGCGAATGTTGTGGCCGATGCTTTGAGTCGTAAAGATAACATCATACTTCTTTGTTTCAAGATTCAAACCAACACTCAAAATCGTATTCTGGAAGCTCAACACGTCTCGGTCACCGAGGGTAACATGTACGATGAAATATTATGTGGAGTTGAACTTCAGTTAGAAACTAAAACCAATGGCTTAATTTATTACTTGGATCGTATTTGGGTTCCCGGTCATGATGATCTCCATGCATTTATCATGAACGAGGCACACAAGAGTCGTTATTCTATTCATCCCGATGCGGATAAAATGTACAAGGATCTTCACCAGCAATATTGGGGGCCCGGTATGAAGAAAGACATTGCACTTTATGTTGCAAAATGTCTAACATGTTCTAAAGTCAAAGCCCAGCATCAACGTCATTCCGGTTTGCTTGAACAACCGAAAATCCCCGTGTGGAAATGGGAGAATCTAGCCATGGATTTCATTACCAAACTTCCTCGCACCTCAAGAGGTTATGATAGCATATAGGTGATCATTGACCGTCTCACCAAATCAGCTCACTTCTTGCCCATCCGTGAAGAATAGCGGCTTGAGAAATTGGCCCGAATCTACATTGACAAAATTGTGAGTCGTCACGGTGTTCCATAAAACATAATTTCCGATAGAGATGCTCGTTTAACCTCCTGGTTTTGGCAATCACTCCAAACTGCTCTTGGTACACGATTGGATTTAAGCACGGCTTACCATCCTCAAACTGATGGTTAAACCGAACGAACTATCCAAACTCTCGAGGACATGCTTAAAGCTTGTGTAATTAACTTTGGTGGCAATTGGGATTCACATCTATCCCTCATTGAGTTCTCTTACAACAATAGCTGCCACATAAGTATCAACATGGCCCCGTTTGAAGCTCTTTATGGTCGTAAGTGTCGTTCACCTATCTGTTGGAACGAGATCGGAGAAGCTTAAATCATCGGTCCCGAGTTAATCCAAGAAACATCCGATAAGATCATTTATATCCGTGACAACATTCGAGTAGCGAGGAGTCGGCAAAAGAACTATGCCAACAAACTACGAAAACCCTTGGAGTTCCAAGCGGTGACCTTGTACTTCTAAAGGTGTCTCCTTGGAAGGGTGTGATCCATTTTGGGAAGAAAGGTTAATTAGCACCTCGCTATGTGGCTCCATTCAAGATCCTTGAAAGGATTGGGAAAGTGGCTTACAAACTTGAGTTACCTCCGGCACTTGGCATTATGCATCCTACATTTCATGTATCCAACCTACAGAAATGCCTTGTTGACGAGAACCTCCACATACCTCTTGACGATGTCAACATTGATGACACAATACATTTTGTTGAGAAGCCTTTGGAAATTATGGATTGTGAGGTAAAGCAACTCAAGCGAAGCTGTATTCCTATTGTCAGAGTTCGTTGGGAATCTAAACGTGGCCCTGAGTTTACTTGGGAACGTGAAGATCAAATGAATCTCAAGTATCCACATCTCTTTGCTGATTCAGTAGCCTCAACTATTTGAATTTCAGGATGAAATTCACTCAACATGGGGATACTGTAACATCCTTGATTTTTCCTTGTAATTGTTTTAAGTGCAATAAATAATAATTCAATTTCCATTTTCTAAATCAATGCATTGTGGTTCAAGTTCAAGTTTTTTTATCAATACATAATTTTAGATTACACACACATATATTTATATATTGTTTTTATGTTTATATATAATAGATCTGTATAAAGACATTTTTTTATAAAAAAATACATTTACTCGTACATTACCACATTTAAAAATTATAAACTTATAGGGTATTATAAAAATATTATGTATACATACATATGTATGTATGTATATAACTATAAATGATTTAATTAAATAAGTCTTGAACCCTTGGACAATTGAACCCCCCCATCCTTTACATTGAACCTTTCACCTCATTTTGAACCTATCCAAGCTTTTGCACCTTTACCCGCCCCTTTTTGACTTTCGGAAGTCAAACAGAACCATTTTGGGTAAAATCAAACCATCATCGATCAAACCCGCAAATCCATGGACTTACCATTTTACGCTTGATCGATTCTCTCCCCTTTCCAACTTAATTTCCAAATCAATTTAACAAATTCGCGCGGCCAATTTCGAATTTCAAACTGGTTGACTATCCAGGGTCAAAACGAGCCAAATTTAGCTTCAAATCACAAAATTCAAACGCGTTAATGTCCGCAAATCACACTCAATCAATACTCTTATGAATTTAGACCAAAAACGCGACCCAATTCATCACGGATTGAACGAATTGATGCGTAAATAATGCCGACAGTTGTCGTGTGCAAGGTCGGATTGATTTGGGCGATTAAGACGAAATTAAACAATTAGAATCATTCCTACACTTTCGCAAACACTCTTACAAACTCTCTGATCACGCACACTCACCCCATTTCTCCTTTGGACCTCGATCGAGGACCAAAATCAGCAGGTCTGACTTTCCAGCTGCTCTCACTCGTTCCTTCACCGAATCAAGTAAGTTTTACGTCTATAGATTCGTAACTTGATGCTTTCCAATAGGCTCAAATCAATTTGTAACATTAGGATGTATCGGGCTCAATTTCAATTCGAATTTGTGACCTGTTCATACAATTTCTGATTTGGGGATAAATCTTGATTCATTAAACGTATTTAAAATTTTGGGTTTCATGTTATACTAGCGAAACTACTTGGTCCCACCGGTAAGCTACTGCACCGCCGAACAAGGTGGCGTGGGTTCGAAACCCATAGCCAGCGGCCCTTTTTGGTTATTGCTAATACCAGACCCGGCCCCAAGTTCATGTTAAATCTATTACAAGCCGATTCATTCTCAGGGATTAGTCCCTTAGCCCAGCGGTAGAACGCATCAGTCACACAGCAGCCACTCGGGTTCAAGCCGGGTGGTCTACTTTTCTTTTTTTAAAACGATTTTCACAACCCTATTTATTTTATAAAAAATATTTTATAAAACCTATACCCTTTGGAACTGATTAGTACAATAATTAACAAATTTTAAATAAAAACAATTATTTTTTACAATTTAAATTGTTTTAACACTTTATTTCCAATATAAAAATCATTTAAAACTTATTTAAAATAAAATGGTTAATTTACAAACAAAGTATCTAAATTATTCATTTAATTTACAAATTTTGATAAGATTTTTATAAATTTTACCTAACCATTTTATACCTTTACAAAATTATATTTTCCTTAAAAATACTAATTAAGGTTTAAATATATTAAACAAATTCCTAAATATATTAATATATATTTTTAAACCATCCATTTTTGAAACATATTTACGAAATAATAAATAAATAAATAAAACAATTTATTTAATTACATATCTATTTATATAGTTTTACATAAAAACCCTTAAATCAAATATTATTTCTTTAAATTCATATACACTTTAATTCCACATTTTATTTTAAACTTTTTATTCAAGTGCAAATACCATCATACACACACCTATTACATGTGATTACATAAACACTATTCGTACACAAACAAATCCCCGTACTCATTCAACCAGACTTTTACTCAATTCCCTTGGAACTATAGGTTTGCCTTAGTCTTTTGTGCATATCATTGATTAGATACATACAATTCAATTATAGGTTAACTTGTCACTGTGCTACCTATTGCTTGTGTGATCTTCAAACAACTATTACATGTGAGTTTTACATAGCCCCTTTTACACTTTTTACATACTTTGGGGTGAATCATGATTTTTGAAAACTATTTGCAATTATGATGTGTCGTAAAGCACATATGTTTAACATGAGTAGTTTATCACATTTGGAGTGATTTTTGTTGTGAATTCATTCGATTATGATGTTTATATTTATATATGTTGGATTCACATGTATTTTGAGAGAAACAAAGAGTTCTGATGATGGAACGAGCGAACGAGGAAAAACGAGAAAAGAGCAAAAATTTCTGTGACTGGGATTCTTCGCACCACGTGAAGATTATGGGACCCTCCTTCATGACACGGGAGAATACAGCTTCTAGGAAAAGATGCCGACTAAATTTTCTTTGGCGGTACGCGAAGAATTGGCTATCAGGGCTTCGCGGTACGCGAAAAACGTCAGATACGGGAAAAAAACCCTAATTCGATTATTTAAAGGATTTTTACCATTCCAATGAGGGAGTTCGACCAGAGGCGATTTGGGACGACTTAGAACATTAAAACTTGGAGTTTGGAGCTTCCTAGAAGCCTCTGAGTGTTGAAGATCATTTTCGGTTTGGAAACATTCGGTTTGTGTTTATTCGTTTGATTTCATAACTTTTATTGACTATGCTTATGTTTGATCTTAGCTACCTAGTTTTGATGATTGCTTTCGTGTTTTGATATTTTTTCGGGTTTTTATCATATGATTTGCTGTGTTGATCTTAGAATCTCTGTCTCTACTGCTTGTGAATGGATATGAATACTGATTTGATGTGATTGCTATTGACATGAACATGTTTGAATGATGTTTGGTTGATTTTGTGTCTTCTAGATTTATTCTTGCATGCTAGGATGATTACTTTATGTTTTGTCTACCTAGTCTTGAGACCGAGAGGTGATAGATTAGCCTAGAGACCGAGAGGTGATAGATTAGCCTAGAACCTCCTACCCGTTATGTGTTAGGTCGAGCCTGCGCGAGAGATTTACCTTTCATTCGTGGATTAGTGTTCTTAGGGTTTGCTTAAGGTCTAGTTAGATATTGTCCTTTGCTCTTGGGTTGTGGACCACAACCTTTAATAGCATTCTGAAGGTGAGACCGAGAGGTAATCCTCCATTAGACATTTTGACATCGCCCGTCCTGTTCTTTACATGAGTTTAGTGTCTTCTTAGGAAGTCGGTGACATGCCTAGTCGACCCTAGATTCGTACATTTAGAGACAATCGTACGTATAAATTCCCTTTGTCATTGCATGTTAGTAGAATTCTTTCCTAGGTAGCTGCTTTTTATCTGATCTTATCTTTACATCCAGTCTCCGTGTTCTTAGTTGTTTGCTAGAGTTCAGAGTGGTCTTGTGTTTCATTCTCCGTAGTTTGAATCGTTCATTTATATTTATAGGTTAGGAATCGATAGAGGTTTAGTATTGAGAGCCACCATAGGTGTCCACAGATTGATATCCAGTCTTACCTATGTTTATTACATACCGACCGGTACACTTGCCGTTTGTGTGTTTTAGGATTGGCAATTTCTTTTTAAAACTATTGTGTGAATTGACTTAATTTTATATATATACTTTACACGGATCAAGTTTTTGGCGCCGCTACCGGGGACACTGCATTGGCGATTTCGAGAACGACCCGAGTCGGGAATCTAGCCATTTTTGTACATATTTGTGTGATTTTTAGTTTTTTTAGGATTTCTGTTTTTATTTTTGGTGTGATTCTACTTTTCTAGAATTAGTTTTTGTGTGATTTTGCTAGGGTTATTTTCTTTTTGATAATTTTCTTTTTCAAGGATTTATTTGTTAGTTTTTATTTCTTTTATTTTGTTATTATCTCACCTGCTATGTTGAGTATGTACAGACAACAGGTTGGGCGGTTCAAGGAACCCTTGTGCGAACGTTGTTGAGAAAATCATTGGATACAAAATTGTTGTTATGAGAATGTGGAGGCAATGCTCGCTCATATGATGTGCAGGCATGATCTCAGGGATGCTAAAGAACTAGCTCGAAGAACAGAAGCATTATATGAGCCTCCTAGAATAGCACCATACCGATCCAAACCTGCCTTGTCCCTAATCGAGTTAATGCAAGAAGCATGCGAGAGATTTGAGCGGGAAGATGAACAACAAAAGGTTGAAGCTGAACAACGTAAGCTTCTTATCAAGGAATCTGAGGAACAACTCCATAGAATAGAGGAATTGGGCATTAAGGTTCATGATATTTGTGCTAATTATCAACGGGAGACGATAATGGACGAGGTGCAATTACCAAGCTCACAAAGTACCGCACAAGTCCCGCCTCCTGTTTAACACGAGTTCAATAACTATGAGCAACAATTCTTCGAACCCGTATTTTCAACTGATATTGAGTCCAATGTCGAAGTGCAGCATCTATCTAGCCTTGAGTCAGGTAAGTATCCTACCTCTAGCTATATTGATCATGAGTGTGTGGTTGATACGCATTTGACTGCATCCAGTTCCATTTATTCCATTTGATATGTCACACTTGCTTTGGGAGGATGATTTGATGCAGGATTCAAGTGTCGAGGACACACAAGAGGATGTGGAGATTGTTGATGAGATTGAGGATGCTGATTTTGTTGCTGATGTGTGATATTACATATATATATATATATATATATATATATTAAATTAACCAGGTTTTAAATGTAGAAATGAACTCACAACTAAATCACACGCTCAAGGCAAGTGTACCGGTCGCGCGTACCCGAGTTATCAAACCGTGGACACAAAAGGCGGCGACCCTCGATACTAAACCTTTATTGACTCCTAACCGATGTAGCACAAGAGATGATTCTATTTATCACCTTTATTGATTTTAGGACATGCAACTTAGAATAAAACAACTAAATATTGACTCGACTCAAAGACTGAAAAGACACAAAAAATACATAGACGCACACAAAGATGAACGAAGACAAGACACTAAAAATTACGGACAAATAAACGACACTAGAAAGACCAAACACTCTAGAACTCAGACGAAGACCAAATATGAGACAAACACCACCTAGACCAGGAATCCTATTGACTGACTCAACTGCTTTCGGGACAACCGACTGTATGACACCGGTTCTAAAGATAGATTGACTCAGGAATCACTAAAATATGCAGGATCTCCTCTCGGACTCACCTACACACCTCAACTATCCTAAGGGGCGGATTAAGCTCACCGACAAGGAATTGGATTTCCGTTCAGACTCACCAAAACCTAGAATATCACGTACTCGAAAACGGTTTCACCTCTCGGTCTCAACCGTCCTATACTCAGAGACTATCCTAGATAGACTTAAGAGCAAGGAGTAAACTCCCAAAATAATTTTTATGACACGAAATTGCAAGATGATAAAGACGACTCGGACAGCCCACTCTCGTGCAATTGCTACCCAAACCGACAAACCACAAGACAACCCGACAACCTATCTTCTCTCGGACTCAAGATTGGCAAAACATTGATTTATATGACCACACAAACCTGCTACGACTTGCCTAATCGTCTAGCTCATAAACACAAAGCAAATGACCAAAAAAACCAAAAATCTTACCCAAAACACACAAAGTATTCAAGCAAAACCTCAAGAGCAACAAATTCTTACAAGATCAATAGGAAATCAGTACTCAAACACATTCATAACCATTAAATCAGAAATATTTACACTAATATCCGTCATACGATCAAATAAAACCCGAAAACAATCAAACCAAATCAATATTCATCCTAATCTAGATAGTTATGAGTTTAGCTACTCATGATATTGAGATACAATCCACAAAATACTAGAAACATGTTCAGAATTCGAAAAAAATGTAAATAGAAGAAACCGAATGATGAAAACACGAATTGCAAACCGAAAAGCAATCCCCACAAGCAATCCAAGTGATCTTGAAGCTCCAAACTCGTCCTTGAAGTCTCTCTGCTCTCTACCAGCCGCAAAACAATCGATCCCTCCCAAAGAAAAATGATCAAACCTTTTAAAAGATGTGAATTAGGGTTTTCTGCCCCACTGGAAGCATGTCGGACCGACATGGGGTGGGATGTCGGTCCGACTAGGGCTGACGCAACCCTCAATGATTACGGCTCAATGATTAAGTGGTGATTGTGTCTTACAAACGCGCGTCGGACCGACATTGTAGCAGAAGTTGGGTGAAATTCATAATTACTTTATTCTTTTCTTGCTTAACTCCAACTCTTTATTCCCGCTTCTTTCCGGACCCATTTCTTCATCAAATTCCTCCGGTTTATCAATAGAACCTGCATTTTCAACAATATTATCATTAAGCATCGATTATCTTGGATTTTAACTGATAAAACCGAACGAAATAGGTTAAAACAACCATAAAAACATATGTGTTTTAGAACACATCAAACATTCTCACACTTGAAGTTTGCTTGTCCCTAAGCAAAGCCCAACGCAGTACATCCAACCAAGTAATCACACAAATACAGAAATCCTCAAACTAAGGTCAGAAACAGGTCGCGAAGTCCAATAACAACGAATGACTCCCTAAGTTTTACAACGGTTAATAGATTTACAATCCAACTAGTCTAGATGGGACCTAACTTTTTGAAAAACATGGGCACACCTAATCAAGACTCATTTTGTTTCAAGCTCTAACTGTGCACAATTCGTACCCCTCACAAGAGTTCTCTCCACTCGGTTTATTTCTGTGAATAGCAAAAGATGTGCGAGCTCCTATTCTAACTCTCAGGCCCACCAATGAAATGTCTAAGTCATATGCTTGAGAATCAATCAAATCTCCACCCAAATGTGAAGACAAACACACAGATCATAAAGGTCTTTAACCGGGTTGTAATGTTAGGCTAGGGCTTAGGGTATGGTTAGGAAATTTTATGTGGCTAAGGTGAAACCGGCCCGGACTGATGAACTAAAGACAAAAATCAAGAAGCGGTAAAACAAAACTATGCTAAACTTTGAGGATCTTTGATCCTCACACTTATTCATTGGAATACCCTATTTTTGTGATTTTCTCTTTTATTTTCATTCTTTTTTTTTCAATTTTTTTGCTATTACAAATTGAACAAGCTTAAATAAATCCGGACCAGTGACACGGGGTTAAAAAGTACAAGGTTGCAAAGGCTAAGGGTTTATTAGGTGGCTTTAGAAATGAAAGGGAATCAGGCTCAAGTGGGCTAACTAGGGGTTAATGTTCAGGTAGGGATAAACAAAAGAAAAGGCTAAACAAAAGAAAGGGCTAAATCCTAACGCCTTAGATCATTTCTGTGTGCTGTCTAAACCTTGGGTCTCAAAATGTATCAAGATAATCAAGTTCTAACCAGACAAATCATGCAGGTAAAACACACATCAAAATAAAAGCAGTGAATATAAATGAATATGAAAAGGCTCAAATCTCATTGAATGTGTGGGATCGGGTTACCGATACAAGTCATGCACAATTATTACCTTCTAGTCTGATACACTCTCCTAGGCATCCCAAATGATTTTATTACTAAAAAAACCGACTAGTTGAACACATTTAATCCCGAATACTTGGAGAATACCGCGTTAGGGAAACACAAACCCACAACCGACCCGCTTAAAACTCTTGATTTACATCGCACAAAAAACATGTCTTTTGTATGCCCGAGTAAAAGTATATTATGTGAAGCTCTCGGGACTTGCAAAAACAAACAAAATATTTTTGATTTTTTTTTAAACAATCCCCCATCCTCACATTTGAAATGCACATTGTCCCTAATGTGTTCGAAAGAAAGACAAAAAATTAAAAATAAAGAAGACTGAAAATAAAAATAAAGTTGAATGGAAAAATCAAACTCCCCTGGTGAAGATGGAACTCAGACGTGCGTGGAATATTCTGACTGTTAGGTGCAACGCTGTCCGTCATTCTGTATACTATACTACACAACCAAACATAAAACATAAAATAGATATACATGTACTGAAATACGTACGATAATTTACAATTTACAGGGAAAGAAAATTATACAAAAAACCTACCGTTCACAAACTGTACCTGAATACAAAAGCTAGTACCAATACAATGATAAATACAAATACAAACGGAAATTACTAAATACATAAACAAAACAGTACAAAAGGGCAAACTACAAAAACAAACCCGACCTAAGGTGGTGGTGGATGAGCGACAGGGGGATGTGAAGATGGTCAATGATCTGCTGAAGCATCCCCCGCTGTGCCTGTAACTCTACTCGGACCTCGTCCCTGAAGGCCCGATGGTCGGCGTGAAGGCTCTCGAGTGTGACTGGTTGTGGTCTCTCGACGCGAGGCTGGGCGAATGGGCGTATCTGGCAGGGTGGTGGCACCCCCATCTGTGGAATATCTGCTGGGTCAGTACCTAGTGGTGGTGGCTGCAACTGTATAGGCCGGACATCCACAAATCTCCTGGGCTCGTCAAAGGGGTAAGGCCCATCTGCTGCATATCCTCATATTTGTATCCGGAAACTGGAGGTCCAAGGGTCAGTGTAGCAGGAGGGTGAGCAGTGAATACTCCCAACGCACGCGTAAGGCGGGACACGTAGCCGCCCTGACATACACGTGAACCTTGGCCGCGACTACATGTCCTGGCTAGGGAGGTGAGCAAAATGGTGGCTAGGTTAGCCTCGCGGCCTACCACCATGCAATAAAGGGCGAAGAGGTCCCCCCGGTAACCTTCTCAATCCCCATGAATCTCGCCATAATAATGGAGGCGATGATCCGATGAAGAAATCGAAGGACTGGGTCACGGATGCGGGAAGCCGGAGTGCTTGAAGCGAACGAGCCGTCGGCAATGGTAATCCACCAGTCGCGTAGTGTCTGTGTGGTGATCGCGACTGGTGCGACCTCTCGAAAAATCCCGCAGAGGCTCTCTGTGAATATCGGCAGGGTGGTCTCCTCCGCGATGTATAACCCCATGTGTATGGCAAACTGGGGGATGGTCATGTGGTACTGAGTACGGCCGAGGACGAACTGGACATCATACTCGTCGGTGAAGCTCCTGGAGTGGAAGACGAATGTGGAGAAGAACTCCAGAGTGAGCTCCTCATACTACGGCTCACGCATGTCCGGTAGTTACCTCCATCTGGGCATGACCATGGTCTCTAGTCTCTGTCAGACGCCGAGCATTCCCATGAGTGTCCAATCGATGATCCGCGAGGCGTGATGCTCAATGTCGATGATGCGACCAAAGGCTGTAAGCGCATCGGTGCCTGGTTCGAACTGGAGGAGTGTATGATCGCGCTCCTGCAGTGGGTCTGTTGGCTCCAAGATCTCGTCCGTGGCTGGTGGTGGAGGAGGCTCTGCATATCGAACCGTCGGTGCTCGACGGGCCCGCTTAGCGGGCCTGGTGGATGAACTCGAAGCCATACCTGCACATACAAGAAGAAGATCCGTTCGTGTGTGTCGTGTGGTTAGTTGATAACAGAAATTTACAAGTGGATAAAATATTGATTCAAACCCTAAGTCTATACAAATTGCACAATTACATAATAACTTAAATAGATTCAGCAAAGAATGACATCATTTACCCTAGATCACTCAACCCTTGAACACCAAACTAACTAGATTTGATACATACAATCTATTAATTCAATACATGTCTCAATAGACGAAAGGCAATCACAAATACACAATTTACAATGCAATACTAATATGCAAAATTAGCTACAGATATACGATACATAATTATCGAGCCTATGTTAAGAACAACAACAACAAGGGAATCTAAGACAAATTTTACGAGTAACAATGTACAATTACCCAATTACCCAGTCCTGGTCTCAAAATCAAGTTCAAAACAAATACCCATTAATCTGCCAAAAGTATGCACGTTGGACCGACATGTGTTGTGATGCCGGTCCGCTGCCCAAACTCAACCCTAATTTTTCAATTCAAGCATGTCGGACCGACATGGAATGTGATGTCGGTCCGATTCCCAAACTAAAACCCTAATTCTTCTATCGATCCATGATAGTCTCCCATTTAGATCTAAAACCAATTTCCTATTAAAATTTCCCAAGGTGATCCGCATTTGGGAGCCAAATCAGAGTTCGGGATGGGATGAAGCGGATACGTACCTGTGATAAAGGTGGAAGAGGCTACGTAGGCGAGGAAGGGCGGTGGTGGCGAGCTCCAGTGAATAGGACGTGCTTCCGGTGTCACGGTGAACGGTGGCGACCGGTGGGAAGTGTGTGGTATTGATGAGGTGGAGTGGATGCCGGAGAGGAGAGTGGTATTGGTGATGAAGGGTTCTAAGTTGGACCGATATGAGTTATTTAAGATCCTGAGAGGGTCCCTATTGCGGACCTTTGTGCAAAGAAAGTTGGTCAGACTAATCTCTGTGGCTGTTCAAATTCCAATGCGCTGCGGACCGACTTGTGTCTGGATGTCGGTCCAACTTATGGCATATGTCCTTTCACCTTCTATAGCATTGCGGACCCATAAATACCTGGATGTCGGTCTGCTTTGGATGTTAATTCTCATATTTCAAGACTCCCCATGTCGGACCGACATGTGCCCTAAGTCGGTCCTATATGCTCCAAATTCCAGTAACTTTTCTTGGCAATTCTCATAGACTTGAGCCTACCTAGAGGATTTTCTTACCTCCTTGAACATTTTTATATGTACATGTATGGTTTAATCTCTCATTTCCGCCTGTTGTGCGTGACCTGCATGGACTCAGTAGAAGGTTAAAATACACATATACAGAATAAAAATATAAAAATTAATACAAAATTAAAGGTATACAGCTCGGGCTGCCTCCCGAGAGTGCTTGGTTTAAAGAGTCTTCGGCCTAACTCATCCTCACACTTAGTTCTGTGGCGGGTCGAGGTGCACTGCCTCAACTGAGCGTTCCGCAACCGGGCCAGCGATATAGTGCTTCAATCTATGCCCATTTACCTTGAACTTCGCTCCATCTTCTCCCTCTATCTCTATCGTCCCGTAAGGAAAAACCTAAATGACTGTGAACGGGCCCGACCATCAAGCTCTCAACTTTCCCGGGAATAACCTCAACCGGTAATTAAACAACAACACTCGATCTCCCACCTTAAACTCCTTACCACTTTTTATGTGGCGATCATGCGCTTTAGTTCTCAACTTATAATCATATGAACGCGTGTATGCATGATCTCTCAGCTCCTCTAACTCGTGTAACTCGTACATCCAGTTCTCTCCCGCCTTGGGCTCGTCAAGATTCACGGTGCGGAGGGCCCAGTATGCACGATGCTCTAACTCAACCGGCAGATGACACACTTTCCCATAAATCAACCTAAACGGTGTGGAACCGATAGGTGTCCTAAATGTCGTACGAAAAGCCAAGAGTGCATCATCCAGCTTATCTGCCCAATCCTTCCTATTCGATCCAACCGTTTTCTCCAGGATCCGCTTAATCCCACGGTTTCTAACCTCTAACTTCCCACTAGTATGCGGATGATAAGCCGTTGCAAGTCGATGGGTGACCCCACATCTTTGCAAGGTTTTCTCCATCTGTGCATTGTAGAAGTGGGTACACTATCGCTAATCAATGCCTTTGGCACACCAAATCAAGCAAACAACTTCCTCAAGAATCTCACAACTACTCTCGCATCATTCGTGGGTAGAGCTTCGGCCTCCACCTACTTAGAAACGTAATCCACCACGACGAGTATGTACTTATTCCCTCGAGATGAAGGGAACGGTCTCATGAACCCATACATCAAACACCTCTACGATTAGGATGGGGTTCTATGGCATCTGATTCCTTGAAGAGATTTTTCCTGTCCTCTAGCATGCATCACATCTCCTAACAAACGCGTGAGCATCCTTAACTATCGTCGGCCAATAAAAACCTAAATCAAACACTCGCTTAGCTGTGTAGCTGGCCCCATTATGACCTCTAGTGGGACCCTCGTGGCACTGCCTAAAAATGCTCTCAACCTCAATCTCAGCTACACATCTCCTGATCACCTGATCTGCTCCTACTTTGAACAGATGCGGATCCTCCCAAATGAAGTGTCGAATAGCTGCGAAGAATTTCTTCTTCTACTGGTGCGTCATGCCCTTTATCAAGATGCCATCAACAAGGTAGTTCACAATGTCCGCGAACCAAGGGCAATCTTCCTCACTCGCACTCACTCTCATCAAAGTCTCCATGGGGAAACGGTCATCAATCTGAACTCCCATGTGCTCATTCTCAGCACCCTCTAATCATGACAAGTGATCGGCAGCCACGTTTTCTGCCCCCTTCTTATCTCTAATCTCTATATCAAACTCTTGCAGCAACAGGATCCAACGAATAAGGCGGGGCTTAGCGTCCTGCTTGCTGAAGAGATATCTCACTACTGCGTGATCTGTGTAAAAGATGGTTTTGGACAGCACAAGATAGGACCTGAATTTATCGAATGCAAACACCACGACCAACAACTTCTTCTTCATGGTGGTGTAGTGCTCTTGAGCATCATTCAAGGTTCGGCTAGCATAGTAAATGGGATGGAAGTGTTTGTCCTTCCGCTGTCCTAAAACGGCCCCTAATGCGAAATCACTCGCATCGCACATCAACTCGAATGGAAGTGACTAATCCGGGGCTACCATGATAGGGGCATCAACCAACTTCCCCTTCAACAACTCAAATGCCCTCAAACACTCATCAGAAAACATGAAGGGCGTATCCTTCTCCAACAACTGAGTTATCGGCCTATCAAGATTGAGCTTGATAATCTCATTAACAAAACCACCCATCAAGGTAATCAATCATATATACATATGTATCAAACAAAAACAGCCGACATGATCTTATTATAACTTCCAACGATCGTTCTCATTGATTTGATAAAATATTTATATTACAAAAGATAAGAACTTTTCTAAACAACATTCCCTTATATTATGGGAATAGATTACAGCTAATTATAAGCCTAAAATACATAAATAAAATAACACAAATATGTATAACACGTGGTCCGCTAATACGCCCCCGCAGTCGAAGCTGAAGCTGGAGCAGGACGAAGGCTCAGACTCGATCTAAATCTCTCAAATAATTGTCGCGGCGGTCCCTTAGTGTAGATATTTACATACCGGTAGTCGGTAGGGACATGAAGAACAGGAACAGAACCCACACGAACTTTTTCCCGAACAAAATGGATGTCAATTTTTACACACTTAGTTCATTGGTGATGGACCGGGTTCTGGGTTAGATAAACAACCGAAACATTGTCACAATATGCCACGATGGCTCGAATAAGTGGAAGATGTAACTCAAATAGCAGATTACAAAGCCAACTGATTTCAGCAACCATGTTTGCGACGCCCCAATACTCAGCCTCGGCGCTAGACCGAGATATAGTAACATGACGCTTAGAAGACTAAGAGACAAGATTGTCTCCGAGGAAGACACAATAACCCGATGTAGAGCGTCGTGAGTTGGGGCAACCACCTCAATCAGCATCAGAGTATGTTGTTAAGGTGACCGATTTGGAGGGTAAAATGGCTAGACCATGATGCAATGTACCTTTAAGATATCGCGGGATTCATTTCATGAAATTAAAATGTGGCCCGCGAGGAGAGTGCATGCACAAGCAGACCTGTTGTACAACGTAAGCAATATCTGGTCCGGTGAAAGTAAGATACTGTAATGCACCGGCCAGGCTTCGATAAAGTGTACCATCAGGCAAAGGTTCACCGACTCTGGCACTGAGTTTGGAATTGGTATCAGTCGGTGTCACGCAAGGTTTGTAATCCTGCATATTAGCCCGGGGATAAGATATCAGCTGCATAAGATGCCTGTGAAAGAAAGAGGCCACCATTCTCTTTATTAACCTGAAAGCCTAAAAAATGATGAAGTGGCCCTAAATTAGACATATCAAACTCCTTAGATAGCATAGAAAAAATAGAATGAAAGAGATTCGGGGAAGATGCGGTCAAAATAAAATCATTTACATATAAAAGTAGATATGCCAAGTCATTGCCCTTCTTGTAGATGAAGAGGGAGATGTCACTGTTGGTGGACTCAATTCCACACTTCTGAATGTAATTAGAAAACCTTTAATACCATGCACGTGGAGCCTGTTTCAACCCATACAATGACTTTTTAAGTTTGCAAACATAAGTCAGGTTGGTTTTTATCAACAAAACCTGGGATTGAAACATGAAAATAGTCTCATTGAGATCCCTGTGTAAGAATGCGTTCTTGACATCCAACTGGTGGACATGCCAAGAACGAGATGTGGCAAGACTGAGAACAATATGAATGGTGGTTGGTTTGGCCACGGGGCTAAATGTTTCTTCACAGTCAGTACCAACATGCTATGATTTCCTGTTAACTACCAAACGGGCTTTGTATCTCTATAAAGTACCATCAGCATGGAACTTGTAGCGAAAAAGCCACATACGCCTGATAATATTCGTATCCGAGTGTCTAGTTACTAGCTCCGGGTGTTATTTGCTATTAAAGCCTGATATTCATCGGTCATGGCCGAGTGCCAGTTAGGGTCGGTGAGGGTTGTTTTGTGTGACTTCGGTAAGGGTGATAGGGGTGGGGCGGTCTGAGTATAAAGGCTGAATAGGGGGGGTTGGTAGGGATCCCGTTTTAGACCGAGTAAGCATTGGGTGGGCTGAATTGGGTTGGGCAGGAGGATTAGGAAGCTGTTGGGTTGGGACGGTAGATGGAAGAGGATAGGCCGGGGTGGGGGGAGGGGTGATGGAGGCCTGTTTCGGCACTGGTAGGTGAGCGTAATAGGTGTTTTACGAGGTGGGGAGGGGTTTTTAGGTGGAGTAGAGGTAGTGGAATCAGGTGGGGAAGTGGGGTTTAGGAGAGGTGGTTGGGAAGTGGTGTTTGGGAAGGTGGGGGGAGGTTAGGTCAAATAGAACAGGAGATGGTGTGTCTGGTTCAAGGAATTTGTAGGCGTTAGGATCGGGTTCGGAGTGGGTAGAGTAGGGAAAGTGGGACTCATCAAAAGTGATTTGACGAGAGATGAATTGTTTGCCTGTTTAGAGTTCTAAACAAAGATAGCCACGGTTGTTGGCCGGGTATCCAAGGAAGACGCATAAGGATGATCTCGGGGTAAGTTTGTGAGGGCGGGTGGCATTGTGATATGGGTAACATGCACAACCGAATATGCGGAGGTGGGAATAGGTGGGGTGTTTGTGATAGAGGAGGGAGGGGTAGGGGATATGGAATTGGTGAAGTTTGGTAGGGAGAATGTTGTGGAGGTACACCGAGGTGTGGAGGGCTTGAACCCAATAGGAGGGTAGAAGAGAAGCCCATGTGAGAAGTGACAACATGATTTCGTTAAGCCTATGGATCATGCGTTCGGCCTTACTGTTTTGTTGGGACGTTTGAGGACATGAAAAACGTAATTGTAGACCATTGGACGATGCAAAAGTTTTGAATTTAGAGTTGTCAAATTCAACCCCCATGTCGCATTTAAATGTTTTGATAGGTTTGCTAAATTGGGTTTTGATGAATATGTGAAATTGGAAAAACTTAGTAAATGTTTCTGATTTAAATTTTAAGGGAAAAGTCCATGTGTATTGGGTATGGTCATTAATGATGACCATATAATACTTGTAGCCAGTTTTACTTAGGATGGGGATGCCCACAAGTCACAATGAAGTAAATCCAATGGGTGCAAAGTATTAGATGTTGATGAATCAAAAGGCAAACATTTATGTTTTGCAAGTTGGCATGAATTACAAAAGAAAGTACCCACTGGTTTATTACAAGAAATAGAACTACAAGAAACTAGAAAATAAAAAAACATGGGCGCCAGGGTGGCCGAGACGATCATGCCAAATGTCAGATAAGGATGAAGCAAGAAAGCTAGAAGCAGGAGTATTGGCTTGGGTGTTGAATGAGTAGAGTGGACTGGTACTATTGTGGCGACTCAGAAGCTTCCCATTCTTGAAGTCCTTTATAGAAAAACCAAAAAGGTCAAAATAAACAACAACATAATTATCAGTTGTAAATTTACGAACATAAATCAAGTTTTTAATTATGTTTGGGGTATAAAGGATATGTTTGAGGTGTATGGACTTGAAGGGGGAGGCGATGGTGGTATGACCCGAACCAATAACCGACACCCGATTACCATTCCCAATGTACACAGATTTGATAGAATTAACATAGGGAAGGTGGATATTACCTGGATCAGCAGTGAGGTGCGAGGTTACTCCAGAATCCATATATCATTAATTGTCTCCCGGGTCCATACTCATTGCCCGGAAGGCTGCCCTAAGTTCAGTGGGCTGAAGAGGGCCCACATCAGCAAAGTGGGCCTGTTGTAGGTCAGCGAAATGGGCCTGTTAAGGCGCTAAAGTGGCTGACTTCGATTGCTGATTGGTTGGCTGTTGAACCGTGGGCCACGGCTGTTAAATAGTGGGCCAAGGCCGGTTAGTCCGGCCCGCCTGTGTCGGGTATGGACACGGTGGGGGTGAAGCCCACCAAGGCAGGTAGTTGGGCCAGACATTAGGGCTGACCAGCATTGAAACTGACCTTGTTGCTAGAAGTGACCCGAAGTGCGTAGAAACCTAGCCCTATTATGGTTGTTATTGGGCCGAGGTCCACGAGTAGCAGGGCGGCGGGATTGCTGTTGGCGGCGGTTCCTGCTATCATGGCGCTGTCCAGCCGGTTGATCCTGAGTGACGGTGGCAGCAATGGGGGCTGAGAAGAGCTGTTCGCTAGCATTTTGATGGCGTTGTTCAAGCTACAACACGCTAAAGGTTGTTTCCCATGAGGGAATGGTTTGGTTCATGTAACTACTGACCATATCATACTCAGCAGACGAACCAATTGTAAGACAAGGTGTTGATTCGTAACCGGGCTGTCCACATCGCTGAGTTGGTCAGCAAGATCCTTCAAGCATTGACAGTATGCATCCAAATTGGCAATAGAGCGAAGGGTCCAGTTGGTGAACTCATGCTCGAGAGCAGCATCCAGTGCACCTTTGTTGTTGTGAAAAATCTCTTTGATTCGCGTCCAGGCTTCACAAGCAGCCGATTCGGGTTCTAGAACACGAACCAAAAGGTCGCCAGACAGGGTTCCGTAGATCCACTGAAGAACGACAACATCAATTTTTGACCTGGAGATGTAGTCCGGATCATCCTTTCTAGGTGCTGCTATGCCATCAATGTGGTGTAGCACATCATAGCCACGTGCGTGTAGCCTGAAAAGTTAGACCCAAGAGGAGTAGGAGACTTTATGTCCATCCGACTTTATTTTGGATGTTGGTGATGGTGTAGACAGAATGAAGGGGTTCCGGTTTGGATGAGGCAGAAGAGACATCTGTTTCTTTTCCCGTCATGATTGCTGATCGGAAAGAAAGGAAAAGAAAACAGAGAATAAAGAAAAAAATAGAGAAGTGGTGGCGGCTGGTCACCAATGGTGGCGGCTGGTCACCAATAGTGCCGGAATAGAATAACTGCAGCGGCGGCGTACGACAGGATTTTGGAGAGAAGATGAGCTAAGGAGAGAGGTGAGAGCAACGGATGAAACAATACAACTTTACAATATAACTTTTACAAGCACATATAGATTCAATCGAGCAACAACGCTCAAGGAGGGAGCTAGAGGTCGACATATTAAGACAAAGCTTGCGTATCATCATCACTCATAACAAGAAGAAGAAGAAACCAAAGTTGTTGCAACACTGATAAAGTATTTGTGCTTCATAACAATATCCATTTCCATTATGAGATAGATAGCCTAGGATTCTGAATGGTTACACAAACCAATTATAGTTGTGACTAAACATCAAATATATTATTTACAAATAAACATTTTGAATTCTACTGCATGATGATAAATGGTACAATAACATCTTTATTATGCTTCTTTAACTGATAAGCTACCTCCATCAACAGATTTTGTTTTTGAAACTGTTCGGTAATTTGACCTCACATGCTGAAAAACAAAATCAAATACAAAAATCAGGCTTCTCTAGAAATTGGAGGACCGTTCCAAATATGAAGAGGCATGTCTAACTAAGATTAAACCTTCAAATCTCCACATACTGCCAACTGTTATCTTGATGTGGTTAAGGATTTGTTTATCAGGAATAATGTATGTGGAGGACACCCAATAATTCAACTTTTTTCATTCATATATCAAAACTACTTTATACGTCACCAAAGTATTCATCCAGTTTCGTTTATACCAAAAACTCATAACCACAAAAATGCCCTAACCCTTGTATCAATTTGTCAAAAAGCAATGATTTGAAGCAAAAAAAACTAGGGTAATATCATTACAAGTACCGAATCTAAAAAAATCCCAACTTGTTTTCAATCAATGCAAGGGTATTTTCGTCTTTTCAATAATTAAAGAGCATTTTTGTCACCAGACATGTCTTTTTTCGAATTTGGAATAAATGAAACTTGATGTATACTTGAGTGGCCTATATTATGCGGTTTGCCTTAACGAAAGAGGTTGAATACATGCGGTTTGCCTTAACGAAAGAGGTTGAATACTTGGATGGTCTTCAAATACATTATCCAATAATTTTAAAATACACAAACAATATAAATTTGGAAAGTAGCCTTTTTTAATATAAATTATATAATTATAAATTTATTAATCAATCACAATCAATACCTCCAGCAAAGACACGTAATAGAAGTCTTCCATATGCTGCATAAGAGCAGTCCCATCTCTAATTGACCGGAAAATATTTATTTCAGTGTTCAATATTTTCTCAATGAGTTCTTTCTCGCCTTTCATCTGTGCAACAATTCCCAAAAAAGAAAAATTATCATGTTATGTTATTATTAATAATCGAAACATGTAAATATAAAGTTTGCATAGGAAACCGATCCTAATTTTTGTTCTTTTACTGAACAACAATTTTTTTTACTCCTAAAAACCACCTAACCTCCACTTGCAGGATTTGAACCCACACCATTTTTGTGGAGGGAATCACCAATGCCACTAGGCCATGGGCAACCAATCCTAATTACCATTTAATTCATATTCTACCGTAACTAGATTATCTTAAACTATAATAATAATTATCTAGAAAACAAGATAACGATGTCATAAAACTATAATAATATAGTGTACTCCAGCACTTACAAATTCAGTTACAAGACCATCAGGGGTGGATTCCCCAATAACATCGCCTTCATAACCATCTCCCAGGAGCTCTATATTTTCCTGCAACAAATATTTGTTACAGTTAGTAAATAATAAAGGTGAACACTGAACTTACAAAAATGAAAGCAAATATACTTTGTTTCAACATGTGCCTTGTTTTATTAGAATAGAAGGAAGAACAAAGAAGCGGATTTATATTATTCGACTAATCACCATGGCATTTTGTACATCTCCAGCTGCAAGATATATAGGTTGCGCCACATGGCAATAACCCATTAAACGAGGGACAGAAGGAATAATATCTCTGTGATTTACAACTCGCCAGCTGTCTTTAACTCTCTGCAATGCAAGCAGAAAATGATCATAAAAAAAGAAACTTATGACATGGACAGATGCCACCGAGTGAAATAATACATAAACCTAGAAAAACTATAGAATGTAAAGGGGAGTATGGTGAAAAAATTATAAATCCAACTCTAATACGTGTGTAATCATGGGCAGCAAGCAGTCAAATGACGGACACGAAATTGTGATGGATGTAAATCAATCTATGGTTGTCTTATCTGCCATGCTATGCTACGTTTTGGAAGTGTGCTTATTGATCCTAATCACAATCAAGGATTCATCTTACTCCAGTGATGTGTGTGATTTCTATCTTAATTGCTTTCAACAAGCATATTGTTGTATATCGGGTCACTGACCTACTTGGGTCAGCCCGATTTGCTCCACCTCATGATTCAGAACATGCATACAGAACCCATCACCCATGCACACGTAACATGGGTCCAAGATGGCAGTACTTTTCTCCACAATTATGTTGCATTTTAATTTCTTTTGTTTTTCTTTATTTTAGTATTTTCATGTAGGTTAAGTAGTAGTGGTCAAAGTTGGTTTTACCCATGTTTTAGTAGCAGTTATTCCATGGTGTAATTCTCTATGTAATGGGTCGGATGAGAAAGAAAAAGCAGAGTGTTTATGATAAAATATTTGTGTTGATTTATCTCTTGTGTGTAAGAGTTAGATTGATATGTGTCTATGCTAGTTCAACCATGGCAAGTTGGATGGTGTTCTTAGACCCGAGTTCCTGACCGTGGTGGTGTATCTGTATCCTTGGTTGGAAATTCGTTGCCCTATTGATCGTTTGTGTGGTGTTTCTGTATCACAAACGGGCCTTAGATCTATCCGTTTTTATTTTATTTCAAGATTTCTATCTGTTACGTACTCTGATTTACATCACATATCATAATGTGTTTTATCGTAGTAGTCTTAGTAAGTTAATTACTTAAGAAAGCCCAAATGTCTAACAATGCTAGTCTGATTTGCTAGCAACAAATCAACTTATAAGTTACTACCTGCTGAATTAATTATTAGTATTTTAGTTATTAGGGTTTGTTAGTAATAAGCCCACGACCCAGTCAGGTTTCTAGGGTTACTAGTTTCTTTCCTATATATTGAGGGTTCCCCTCCATTGTAATTTAAAGCATTCAGTTATAATATATTATTCCAGTCTTGTTTACATGGTATTAGAGCTAATGCTCTAAAAATCTGAGACAGACCTTAGACGGGGCAGCGAGGCTGCCGCTGACACCCTGTCCCTGATCTAGTTCCAAGTTTCAATTCCCAATTTTTTTTCTTTGTTCCAGTCCAGATTTCTTTTTCCGGACTCCCGCTATTTGTCATGGTATGACACAAACCCTAACCAGCCGTTACGTGAATCTATTTCTGTTTTCATGAGTACTGTTCACGCGTGATTACTGTTCACGCCAGAGTACCATTCACGCCAGAGCACTGTTCACCGGAAAGTTACCATTCACAGATTTCCAAGTCCAAGTAAACCGCCGCTGGTAGCCGGAATCTGGCCAGAAATCTGCCGCCGCCTGCCGGAACCTTAATTTAAGAAGCCTGTCCAGTTGTTCCAGTTCTTGTTTTTTACAAGAAACCTGGTGTGCTGCTGTTCTTGTTTTTTTACAAAAAACCCTTCCTGTTGTTTTTGTTTTTTACAAGAAACCAGTTCCTGCTGTTCTTGTATTTACAAGAAACATGTTCCTGTTGTTCTGCTGCTCTTGTTTTTACATGAGAAACCTGTCCAGTTCCTGTTCTTGTTTTTAGAAGAAGCCTGTCCTGTTGTTCCAGTTCTTGTTTTTTACAAGAAACCTGTTGTGCTGCTGTTCTTGTTTTTTACAAAAAACCCTTGTTGTTTTTTTTTTTTACAAGAAACCTGTTTCTGCTGTTCTTGTATTTACAAGAAACATATTCCTGTTGTTCTGATGCTCTTGTTTTTACATGAGAAACCTGTTCATGTTCTTGTTCTTACAAGAAATCTAGTTCCAGATTCCAATTCCGGTTTAGATCTGGTTTCCACTTCCTGTTCAGATTCCAGTATGCAGCAACACTTCAAGATGCAAGTTGGGCATGGCTAATCAGGAACACTTGGACTTGGCAAGTTGGTGTTAACCAGCTGTCTAATCAGGAACACTTTGTTGGAAGCAGAAGACTTCTCGTACATGTTTGACAACGCTCTCATCAACCCAAGCCGTTGTCTCATTCACGATGTTAACAGCAACATTCTTTGCCAGCGTGAATCTGATGTAGGATACTGCTTTCTTTGTTCAGGGCTGCCCATTCATCGTCTTTTACCTTCTTTGGTTTCTGGCATGTCAAAGCCAGGTCTAAATCCTTCTGGCATAGCAAATCCTCGATTCATCTTCCACCATCCAAAGTCTTGTCCATCGAACTTCTCAATTCTCGTCTTTCCATCCTCTGCCATTTAAACAAACTACTAAGGTACTACTAGTCAAATCAGGGTTTGATGACAGTGAACAAACACAGCAGTGGCTGGGGCCTGAACTTGTTGGCTGTTCTATTGAACACTGTCTTTTACTATCAAAACCCCCAAGAAACTGATAGTAACCGAGTTCGTACGAAAAAACAGTAACCGATTGTAAGTGCAAAAAAAGAAAAAAGAAACCGAAAGAGTCTTATCTGTTTCTTGCAGTAGGCGGTGATGAGTGGCGGCAGGAGAGTAGCAGACGGCTGAATCCTAGCGATGGTGGTGGCTGGTCGCGATTCCGGCGACTTAGAGTGGCAACTGTCACGACAGAACCCTAATCTTAGGGTGGCAACGGAGCAGGAACTTACGGCGGCTACGGGTGCAAAACCCTAGTCGCTATTCCGGCAGCGGCGATTGGTGGCACTCGGTGACGGCAGGAGACTGACGGCGGCAAAACCCTAATCTGTTCCGGTGGCAGCAAGAGGTTGTAGTGGTGTGATAAGGCCAAACTCTGGTACTAGTTGTTAGGTATCACACGAACACAACACGTAAACATACACGAAAGCAGTAAAGAACACGAGAGATTTATAGTAGTTCGCCGGTATGACCTACGTCCACTTTGCTGCAACTAGGGTTTATTATTATTATGCTCAAAGGATTACAAGTGTTAGGTATCAATAAGAGTCGGTACACAGCAGAAACATGAAACACACACACACAAACGATTCAGGATTATGTTGCTTATTCCCACCTCTCACCCGAGTCCCATGTCTATACTACTACTATTGATTCCTACTTGATTCCCAAGGATGTGATGACAGCTCATGCTCACCCAGGATGGAGACAGGCTATGGAAGAGAAGGTATGGGCTCTTTGGGCTAATCATACATGGGATCTTGAGACGCTTCCTACTGGAAAGCGTGTTGTGGGTTGTCGTTGAGTTTTCACGGTTAAACTTAACCCTGATGGCTCCCTGCATCGATTGAAAGCCCGTTTGGTTGCTAAGGGTTATTCTCAGGCATATGGTATCGATTATGATGAGACATTCTCCCCGGTTGCTAAAATGTCGTCTGTACGCAGCTGTATTGCACTCGCCGTCATTAATCATTGGCCGTTTCACCAGCTTGATGTCAAGAACGCCTTTCTTAATGGTGTTCTTGAGGAGGAGGTATATATGGAGTAGCCACCTGGGTTTGTTGTTGAGGAGGCACCGAAGGATTATTGCAGTTGTCTATGTCGATGACATCATTGTTACAGGAGATGATGAGGTCGGGATTACCGAGCTCAAACAGTTTCTTCAGTCTCAGTTTCAGATTAGTGAATTAGGTCGACTTCGGTACTTTCTTGGCATAGAGGTATCTCGCTCTCCACAAGGAATACTTCTCTCTCAACGGAAGTATGTCCTTGATATGCTGACGGAATGTGGCTTAATGGGTTGTAAGCCTGTTGATTCTCCAATGCTTCCTACGGGAAGCTCCTTCTAGAGGACGGAAGCCCGTTGAAGGATCCTGAACGGTACAGACGCTTAGTTGGAAAACTTAACTATTTGACAGTTACACGACCTGATATTTCATTTGCCGTGAGTGTTTTGAGTCAGTTCATGGCCAAACCATACACTAGACACTAGGATGTCGCTCTTCGTGTATTGAGATATCTTAAGACCACACCGGGAATAGGGTTCTTGTATTCTGACCAGGGTCACTGCCGTGTGAGTGCTTTTACAGAGAAAGGAGATGGACGAATATCAGGTTTCTTTCTCAGATTCTATTTCACGACGATCTACAGCCGGATATTGTGTATTTATTGGAGGAAATGTGGTATCTTGGAAGAGCAAGAAGCAGCACACGGTATCTAGATCAAGTGCAGAATCAGAATATAGAGCAATGGCAGAAATTACTTCAGAGATGCTTTGGATTCGTCGTCTTCTCAAAGAACTCGGGGTTGTCTTTAATGACTTGATGCGGTTATATTGTGATAGTCAGTCAGCTATACATATAGCCAAGAATCAAGTATTTCATGAGAGGACGAAACATATAAAGGTTGATTGTCACCTTATCAGGAATCGTGTGGTGGGCACTCAGGCTGATCCTCCATCCATCCAGCCGGTTCATGTCAAGACAGAATTTCAACTCGCCGATATCTTCACGAAACCACTCTGAAAGGCACAAATAGATTTTATATGTAGCAAGTTGGGCATGATTAACATCTATGCTCCAACTTGAGGAGTGTTAATTGTAAATATTCTAGATATGTAGCCCATGTTGTATAGTCCACTAGTACAAACCCATAGGCCTTAGATAAGAGTTTATTAGGGTTTGTATCCTTTATAAATAGAGGAGTTATCTTCATTTGTAAATACACTTTTCATGGCACTACCGACTACGGTCTTCTTACCCAACAAGCATCTAGATCGACAATTCATGCCTTCACCGATGCTCATTGGCACAATAATGCCCAAACTTCAAAATCTTCTATGCAAATTGGGTCGGATGTCTAGATGACCATCAGGTGTCGAGTCCACAGGTGGATTTGCTATATGTTTAGGTTCATACACAGTTTCTCGTTCCTCTACCGAGTTAGAATACAAAGTAATCGTGGACACAGTGGCAGTGGTTGAACTTACCTGGTTGGAAGCTCTTCTTCATTGGTGTTGGTGCAACTTAATCCTCTACCCTATGGACAACTTCGGTGTGCGCTATAGCTCGACTAATCCTATTTTCCATGCCCAGACAAAGCATGTGGAAGTTGACTTTCATTGTCAGAGAAAAAGTAACTCGTGGAAATCTTCATGTGCTATTTATCTCAACAAATGATCAAATTGTTGATACATTGACAAAGCTATTGCCAACTCAGAGATTCCTCTCTTTACGTTCCAAGCTACACGTCGTTCTCTGTCCTAAGCTTGCGGGGGAATATTAGACTAGTTATCCATATATGTTATAATCGTATAGATGTGCTTTATCTTATTATAGATATGCCTAACACATACCCTTGGTTTATCATGTTATCCTAATGGGTGGTGTAGCTTGATTAGGTTTCCTTCTATATATTCCCCATTGTAATTCATTTGTGAAACACAATCAATATAATACCTTCATGGTTTAACTCGTAATCTGATCTCCACTTGAATATCACATCGAACTCATTATAAACCTAGAATAGCAAATTAACAATAGAATGACTTATGACAGGAAATTACCTGATTATAAACATCAGCAAATTTTTTGTTACCAACTCTTGGAGATCCAAAATTATACATAGTTACATTAATAGCCCCACGCCTACAAGATGCATAGAAGCAGAATATTACATTTACTAAAGGTTTTAATTCCTGTACATATTAGTAAAACCTGCCATGATCGCTATGATCAGTTTGCCAGAAACTTAATTATAACCCAAAGATAAAAAAAAATAAAAACTCACTTTGCTAACTGACTAGAAGATAATTCAAGAGCAAGCAAGGTTGCCAGTGCACCACCTAAACTATGGCCCGTCACATAAACATGCCACTTGGAGACCTGATGAGCATCATCATCTCTGCCATGAAAATATATATATATTTTTTTTGTAATTAATATCAAGCACCATGGATATCCTTGTATAAAAAGGAAAGGAAAAAAGGTTTCCACACAACATAGTTTTGCTAGAAACCCAAACAGTTTACATGAAAAATACATCCAAAAATAGGAGTACTTATTTAATATAAAATGAAGGGATCTCTTTCATAAATTCATATGAACTTACTTATACCCAGTAGCTGTTTTAATGAGAGAGATAATCCTCGTCCTGACTGAATCATATGCACCTAAAAACCCTGAGTGAACCTGCGAATAACATAACATGATTATATAATACATGTGATGGTGTAGAATTTAGATATATTATAAAAAAAATAACATGTCATTAGAGGTATCTCCAATGTATGCACACGAAAATTTACACTATTTTTGGTGTAAAAAGAGCATATTCTTAATATATGCTTACAACTATTAGCGATATAGTATATTATTGTATTATGATTTGGTAGCCAATGTCAATATTAGCCATGTATAGTTTAGGCCCATATTGTACTCTGTATATTTCAGTTGAGATTGAGGAATAACACGTACAAGATTATTACCATACTTACATGGTAAGTATTAGACAGTTAGACAATACTTTGTATATTAGTATACTAGAAGGGATTAATGTGTAATTATGTTCTCTATTTATACTCATTGTAATCTCTCATTATGATTCACAATATACAATACAATTATACCAAGATTAACATGGTATCAGAGCTAGTTCTCTGCAACCCTAAATCGCCACCTTTCTTTTTTTTTCTAACCCTAATCAGCCGCCACCCTCTTTTTTTTCCGATCAGCCATCACCAACACAACCGATCCCACTTATCAACCACAAAACCAATGGCGTTGCTTGCCTCATTCACCACAGCCGAGAAAACCAATCACAACTCTCACAAGTTTGGTTTTACCCTTTCTTCCACCAACTATGGCTATTGGAAGACTATGATGCAGCCTTTTCTTGTAACCAATAGACTATTTGGTTATATTGATGGATCTATCCCTTGTCCCGATCCCACTATCACAATTCCCTCTGCTGCCAAAAGCAACGATCCTACCATCCAGCCGAATCCCAATCATGAAACTTGGGTTTCCAACGATGCTCATGTGCGTATGCTGCTTCTTTCTACAATCTCTGAAGGTGCTTTTCAACATGTTCAAGGCACTACTTCCCGTGACTTATGGCTAGCCTTGGAAAGAGCCTTTGCCCCCAATACATTTTCTCGGGAATACACCCTAAAACAGCAGTTACAACGCATCCAGATGGCAGATGATGAAACTGTCACCACCTATCTCACACGTGCACAAGAGTATGCTGATTCTTTAGCAAACATTGGAGAACCTGTTAAGGAAAAAGATCTTGTCATGCATTTGTTAACCGGTCTTCGTGAAGAGTACAACAGTCTGAAATCCACCATCTTGGCCCGTCAATTTCCTACTGCATTTGCTGAATTAAATGGTCTTATCTCGGATCATGATTACATGGTTAAGAAACCCGCAACGGCTTCTCCTCAAGCCTTCACCGCCACCACCACTGGACCGCCACCTGCTGCCACTTCTTCAATACCTAATGAGACCCTTAATGCACTTCAACAGCTGCTGTCTTCAGTGGGTCTTACTGTCCAGCCACAATCTCCACAACCGCAAGCCATGTATGCCTCTCGTGGTCGCGGTCGTAGCTATTCCAACCGTGGTCGTGGTGGCCGAAGCAATTTTCGTTCTTTCAACACCAACAATGGAGGCAACCGAGGTCAATTTTGTTGGGCAACTAATCAGCATATGATTCATGGTACATGTAACAGGTGTGGAATCGCGCACATACCATCTCATTGCCCCAACCGTGATCCCAACACATTGAGGTCCAGGCAGCCCACTGCTAACTATGCTGATTATCGCTCGCAATCTTCAAACGCATGGCTGCCCGACACTGGCTCCAACAGCCATGTTGCTTCAGATCTCCACAGTTTTGATAATTCAGAACCCTATTACGGTGAGGACTCTCTTCATGTTGGCAACGGTGAGGGTTTACCTATTTTACACATCGGTTCCACTACACTTCACTCTCCCACAAAAACCTTTTCAATAACTAATATACTTCATGTTCCACAAATTAAAAGAAATCTTCTTTCTGTTCAAAAATTTTGTCTTGATAATAATGTTTTCTTTGAATTTCACTCCACTTTTTTTTATGTGAAGGACACGTTTACACGCAATACCCTCCTCACGGGTCCAAGTGACAACGGGCTCTACTCCATCCATCTTCCATCACTCCGTCCACTTCGCAAAGTTGCTTTTTCTGCTGTTCGTGCATCCGCTGATACATGGCATCGAAGACTCGGGCATCCACATCCTGATCTTTTGAAGTCAATGTTTTTAAACTTCACTTCCTGTTAGTAATAAAAGTTTGAGTACCTCTTGTACTTCTTGTCACATGGGGAAATCCTCAAAACTTCATTTGTTTTCTTCAACTTTTACAAGTCAGAATGTTTTGGATTTAATATTTTGTGATGTTTGGGGGCCAGCACCTGTTAAATCTTTTAATGGTGATACTTATTTTTTACTTTGTGTTGATCATTTTACTCGTTATATGTGGATTTACCCATTAAAACACAAATCTGATGTATGTATTATTTTTCAACACTTTCATGCTATGGTTGAGAGACAATTTCAAATAAAATTAAAATCTGTCCAAACAGATTGGGGTGGGGAATTTCGACCTCTCTCCTCATTCTTCTCTTCACTCGGCATCATTCATCGTCTCTCATGCCCTCACACCAGTGAACAAAATGGGTTTGTTGAAAGACGCCATAGACATGTTGTGGAAACTGGCCTCACCCTTCTCGCTCAATCCGGTGTACCTCAACGTTTTTGGCATTTTGCCTTTGACACGGCGGTATATCTCATTAATCGGACGCCTTCTCGTACCGCCTCAAAAATCTCTCCTTTTGAACACATCTTTCACCATTCACCTGATCTCTCCTTCTTACGTGTGTTTGGATGCCAATGCTATCCTCACTTGCGTCCTTACAACAAACACAAAATGGATTTTCGTTCTTTCCCATGTGTCTTCCTTGGGTATAGTACCTCTCATCATGGTTACCGTTGTCTTGATCCCAAAACAAATCGTCTTTACATTGCATGACATGTGCGTTTCGACGAACATCTTTTCCCATTCTCTCAACCACCTCCTCTCACACCTCTCCTCCGTACACCTGATCCTTATGTTTCATCATTTCCTATACCTCCGAATCCACCACCCCCTTCCCAAAATCCTTCCCATACACCTCCCACCTCCGAACCATCATCCGCATCCATCTCAGCCCCACCACCTGTCCCTCCACAACCGCAACCAACCACTTCACATCCGGACCTCACCCCTATCACTCAACAGCCTACCTCTCCTTTTCAAACCTATCATCGCCGACACAAACAACCCATTTTCACTGAAACCAGCCCCCCACTGCCTATTCCCACTCAACCATCCACTCCACCACCTCCTACCCACAACCGTCCAGCCAACCTTCGCCAAAATCCTCCCCAAGCCAAACCCTATAACCCATCAGCCTACACTACCACTACCCAATCCACCCATATCGAGCCCACAACCTTCACTGTTGCTAACAAGAGTCCTCAATGGCGGGACGCCATGACTGCAGAATACAATGCTCTTATGAAAAATGGTACATGGACCTTAGTTCCATCGGTTTCAAATGCTAATATAGTTGATTGCAAATGGGTTTACAGGATCAAACGGGATCAAAATGGTGCTATCACGAGATACAAGGCTCGTCTCGTTGCTAAAGGCTTTAACCAACAAGCTGGTGTTGATTATCATGAAACCTTCAGTCCCGTTGTAAAAGCCACCACAATTCGAGTGGTTCTTTCCTTAGCCGTTACCCGGGGTTGGTCTCTAAGGCAGTTGGATGTTCAGAATGCCTTTTTAAATGGGGATTTACATGAGACCATTTATCTACGACAACCCCCTGGCTTTATTGATCCTGCCAAACCGAACCATTTATGCTTGTTACACAAATCCTTATATGGCTTAAAACAAGCACCTCGAGCATGGTTCCAACGATTATCTGGTGCTCTTCAGAATCTGGGGTTCAAGGGGTCCAATACTGACCCGTCACTCTTTATTTACTCATCTGCAGGTACTTTTTTATATATGCTCGTGTATGTTGATGACATTATTTTAACATGCAACAATCAGGCTGCTATAGACACAGTGGTTAACCACTTGAGTAAGACTTTTGCATTGCAAGATCTGGGCCCGCTCACTTACTTCTTGGGAATTGAAGTTACCTCCAAAGAGTCAAATTTACTGCTTTCTCAGAAAAAGTACATATTGGAAATTTTAAGCAAGGCAGGTCTCTCGCAATCCAAACCCGTTTCTTCGCCGTGCTCCACTTCGGCCAATTTGGCCCTTGGCGACAGTCAACTTTCCCGGTTCAATATCGACAAATTGTCGGGGCTCTACAATATCTCACTCTCACACGGCCGGACATCGCTTTTGCTGTTAACAAAGTATGTCAGTTTATGCATTCGCCCACCGACAATCATTGGTCTGCGGTCAAACGCATTCTCAGATATCTTCAGGGCACGTTAGATCATGGTCTTTTCTTCAAACGAGCTTCTGGTTCTACGTTACATGCTTATATAGACGCTCATTATCGGCCTATCACTGCCTACTCAGATGCTGACTGGGCTGGTTGTCCCGATGACCGTCGATCCACCGGGGGTTTTGCCATTTATCTTGGGAATAATCTTGTCTCTTGGTCAGCGAGAAAACAACGGACCGTATCTCGATCTTCAACCGAATCTGAATACAAAGCCTTAGCCGATACAGTTGCCGAGCTTACTTGGCTTGAAGCACTTTTGCGTGAACTCAACATTCCAGTCAAGTCTGCTCCAGTCTTATGGTGTGATAATCTTGGTGCCACATACTTATCAGCTAATCCCGTTTTCCGAGCTCGCACAAAGCATGTAGAAGTCGACTTTCATTTTGTCCGAGAAAAGGTCGCTCAAGGAAAACTCTCTGTTCAATTTATCTCTACACACGATCAAATCGTTGATATCTTTACCAAGCCTTTACCATCAGAAAGATTTGTGATTCTACGGGACAAGCTACAGCTCGGTTCTCGGTTAGCTTGAGGGGGACTATTAGACAGTTAGACAATACTTTGTATATTAGTATACTAGAAGGGATTAATGTGTAATTATGTTCTCTATTTATACTCATTGTAATCTCTCATTATGATTCACAATATACAATACAATTATACCAAGATTAACTGTAAGAGAGACCGGTCCTCTGATATACCGTCTCCTTCATCTTTTCTCTCCTATTATCCCTCTAATGGATTCGAAAAACCTTCATCTGGCTCTTAAGATAACCAATATTCGAAACTTCATTCCTATTACTCTCGCGATGGAGAGCGGTCAGTATACCTCTTGGGCAGAGTTATTTAAAATTCATTGTCATGCTTTTCAAGTGATTGATCATATTACCCCAAAAGCCAAAACCGATTCTACGGTCACTTCTCCTCTCAAACTTGTGGATACCGAACTGTGGGCAATTTTGGATGCCATTGTCATTCAATGGATCAACAGTACGATATCCAATGATCTTTTACATACCATTCTCAAAACTGATTCAACCGCAGCCCAAGCTTGGTCTGCCCTTGCAAATATTTTTCAAGACAATCAAAATCAAAGGGTAGTATATTTGGAACACAAGTTCGTTACAACTAGACTCGAGGATTTCCCGAATTGCTCAGCATATTGTAAGGCATTAAAAACGCTCTCTGACCAATTGTCTAATGTAGGGCTCCTGTCTCCGATCAACGAATGGTTCTACAATTTATTGTTGGTCTCACTGATGCCTACGAAGGTATTGCTATGATGATTTAACAAACCAACCCACTGCTTGAGTTTTATGAAGCAAGGTCAAAACTAATTTTGGAGGAAACCAGAAAGAGCAATCAGGCTGCTAACTCGGCCGCTGCAGCCGGGACTGCTCTAAATACTCAAACCTCCCGTCCCTCTCCGCAACACAATCTATCCTAGACCGAATATCCTAGAGATCAGTGCGGCCGTGGACGTGGCCGGGGACATGGCAGGTACTCCTCTTTGGGCAGAGGCCATGGCAGCTTCACTCCTCGTTAACCGTGGAACCCCCAACAGTCCGTTCATCCTCCTTGGACTCCTCAGCAAAACCCGTGGACTCCCACACAGCCCCATCCAGCAACTAATTGGGCTCCTCAACAGCCCAGTTACCCATCTTGGGCTCCCTCTACGCCATGTCCCTACCCTATAGCCGCACCAAAACCACAATATGGACTAGGCCCATCTGCTGCAGCCCACGGTATTCTCGGCCCAAGACCAGCACAGGCCTATGCAGCCTCTGAAGTAAGCTTCACTCCAACTGATTTGGAACGGGCTTTCACCACCATGTCACTGACACCAGAACTAGCGACGCCACTTCTCAAACCCAGCTAATTTCTCCTCTTATGTCAATAAGGGTATTTTTCAGAACATACTTGTAGGTAATGGCACCCATGGAACCGGTAACCAAACCCTACCTTTCCCTTATCCACCTTTACACTTATCTAATATTCTTCATGTCCCTAATCTAATCAAGAACCTACTTTATGTTCATAGGTTAACAATCGACAACAACATTTCTATTGAATTTGACCTGTATGGTTTTGACGTGAAGGATTTCCAGACCCGAACTCCTCTACTCAGATGTAGCATCATTGGAGACCTCTACCCGCTCACTTTCACACATCATTCTCAAGTCACAAGCCTTCTACCTTTGCAGCCATCACTCAAGATCTCTGGTGGACACCCGGGAAAAATTCTTCAGTTTGCAAATCTTGTATTTTGGGAAAACATATTAAGTTACTGTTTATTTCATCTACGTCTATTACTTATTCACCATTGATATTGTCCACAGTGATCTCCGGACCTCTCCCGTTTTAAGTTCGGGAGGTCACAAATACTATCTTTTGTTTTTAGATGATTATACTAATTTCCTATGGACTTTTCCACTTGCAAATAAATCCCAAGTTTTTTTCCAGTTTTCTTAAATTTCATTAATTTATTAAAAACTCAATTCAATATGTATATAACGACTGACTACCCCCATGGCCTGTGCTATGTCTGGCCTCGTGCACACCATGGCGTACATAAGACTTCCCACAGCTGATGCGTAAGGAACCTTAGCCATTTCGGTTATGTCTTCTTCAGTTTTTGGTGACTGGTCTTTTGAAAGCTTGAACCGACTCCCTAGTGGAGTGCTTCGGGACTTGGCATCTTTCATCTTGAATTTCTCCACACTTTCCCAATGTACTTTTCTTGAGATAGTGTCAGAGATCCGTCTTTGTTCCTGGAGATACTCATTCCATGTATCTGTTTGGCAGCACCCAGATCTTTCATTTCAAACTCTTCTGACATTTGCTTCTTCAGTTTCTTTATATCTTTCATGTCAGAACCTGCAATTAAGATATCATCCACATATAGAAGGAGGATGATGTAGGACTTTTCGAACTTCTTGATGTAACAAGAGTGATCCATCTCACATCTCTTGCATCCGGATCTACCCATGAAGTTGTCAAACTTCAAGTACCATTGTCTCGGAGCTTGTTTCAGCCCATACAAACTCTTCTTAAGTCTATAGACCATGTTTTCTTTTCCTTTAACCTGAAACCCTTCAGGTTGTGCCATGTAAATATCTTCATTCGGATCCCCGTGTAGAAAAGCTGTCCTCACATCTAGCTGCTTTAGATGAAGACTCTCAGCAGCAACAATACTTAGGACCAACCTGATAGTAGTCATCTTCACAACCGGAGAGAAGATTTCATTGTAATCAACCCCCGGTTTTTGTTGAAACCCCTTAACTACCAATCTAGCCGTGTAACGCTTAGAACCATCGTGTTCATCTTTGACCCTGTACACCCATTTGTTGTGCAAAGCTTTCTTACCGGGGGGAAGCTTTGTCCAGCACCCACGTTCTGTTCTTCTCTAAAGATTTCATTTCATCCTTCATTGCTATCTCCCACTGCAATGAATCTTTCAGACGAATGGCTTCTGTGTAGCACTGAGCTTCTCCGTTTTCTGTTAGCAACAGAAAATTAGCAGATGGAGAATCTCTCTCAGGGGGTGCAGCAACTCTAGTAGATCTCCTGACCCACTGAGTCTCGGGAGGAACGGGAGCGGTAGCTGGTGATGGTTCTTCAATTTCTTCTTTAGAACTGTCACTATCGGTTGAATCATTTTGAGTATCAACCACTAAGCTCCCACTGTCTTGAATGTCTTCTGGAGCTTCAGTGTTACCTGTATGCTCTGTCTCAGTATCAACAACGATATACTCTTTCTGAACTTCTGGTTTTGTTGCATTCCTGTCTTTGTATAACTCTCCTTCATTGAACGTGACATTTTTACTTCAGATTACCTTCCGACTTTCAGAGTCCCAAAGCCGGTAACCCATCCCATAGCCAATGAATGTACACTTCTTGGCCTTTGGATCCGGTTTATCCCTGTCACTCAATAAACGGTAAGCGTAACAACCAAATACCTTCAAATGTTTGAGACTAACCTCCTTTCCTTTCCACACTTCCTCTGGTATTTTGAAACCCAAAGGAACAGACGGTCCACGATTAATTAGATAAGCTGCAGTGTTAACTGCATCGGCCCAGAACATTTTGGGGAGCCCTGCGTTTAACCTCATGCTCCTCGCCCTTTCATTAAGTGTTCTATTCATTCGTTCTGCAACTCCATTTTGCTGAGGAGTTCCTGGGACTGTCTTGATCATCTTGATTCCCTGATCGGCACAATAATCAGTGAATTCTTTGCTGATGTATTCCCCACCATTGTCCGACTTCAGGCATTTGACCTTCAAATCAGTTTCATTTTCAACAACAATTTTCCATTTCTTAAAGGTATCAAAAACTTCAAATTTATTTTTGAGGAAATAAACCCATACCTTTCGCGTTGCGTCGTCAATGAATGTCACATAGTAGGAAGATCCTCCTACCGATTGGACTGAAGTAGGTCCATAAACATCCGAATGAATAAGCTCCAGTTTCGGAGCTTTTGGTGCCTGACTTGTCTTCAAGAATGTGACTTTCTTCTGTTTACCGAGAACGCATGGTTCGCAGAATCCGGTTTCAACTTTCTTTAAGTCTGGAAACTTCCCCTTATCGGCCAACATTTTCAATCCTTTATCACTCATATGTCCAAGTCGCTGGTGCCACAAATTAGATGGACTCGGACCCGAAGTCATGGTATTAACACTGTCGGCGGGTACCTCCACCATGTACAGTGTCCCCCTCTTCTTTCCACGTGCAATCACGAGATTGCCCTTGATAACCTTCCATTGACCATCCCCGAAGAAAACCCCGTGACCTTGGTCATCCAGCTGACCAACTGAAATCAATTTCCTTTTCAAGTTGGGAATTACTCTGACATCTTTCAATGTCCAAGTGGTTCCGAGTGTGGTTTTTAGATCAACATCACCTATCCCTGCAATGTCAAGTGTCTTATCATTAGCCAAACGAACTTTACCAAAGTTACCTGTTCGTAGATTCTTCACAACCTCTGGGCAAGGGATGGCGTGAAAAGAAGCTCCTGAATTCATGATCCAAGACTCGATAGTGTTTTCAACGCAGCAAATAAGAGCATCATCTTCTACTTCTTCTTCTTCATCGGCTGTTACGTTGTTCACCTCTTTATTGTTTTTAGCAATGGCTGGTTTAGGACATGGCTCCTAAAATGACCATTTTCTTGGCAATTCTAGCATTCAATGTCAGCCCTTGGTTTTGACTGACCTCTCTTTCTGGACTTGGACCTACCCTGTTATTGCCCTTTTCAGGTCTTCTCCCCCTTCCTTCAGTATGTAGAATAGAACCGGAAGATTCTCCAGCGTTTTTCCTACGCACGTCTTCATTTAGAATCAAATCTCGCATCGCCTTGAATGTGAGTTTGGTAGTTCCAGATGAACTACTGACAGCCGTAACAGTACCTGACCAGCTTTTGGGTAAAGAAGACAATAGAAGGAGAGCTTGTACCTCATCCTCAAAGTTAATATCAACAGATTCTAACCGAGTGACAATAGAATTGAAATCATTAATATGGGCAGAAACATACGAACCTACTCTCAACTTGGTGTTAACCAATTGCCTGATGAGAAATACCTTATTGACAGCAGAGGGCTTCTCATACATGTCAGCCAGGGCTTTTAACAATCCAAAAGTGGTCTTTTCTTTAACTATGTTGTAGGCCACATTCCTTGACAAAGACAACCTCACTACTCCCAAGGCTTGTCTGTCTAGGAGATTCCAGTCGGCTTCAGACATCTTCTCTGGTTTTGCTCCTAAACCAATCATCGGAAGATGTAAGCTCTTCTGATATAGCATGTCTTCAATTTGCATTCTCAGAATCCATAATCTTGTCCATCAAACATCACTATCTTTACCTTACCTTCTTCTGCCATTGAAACAAACTTACCGAGTAGAACTGATCGAGTCGAGACCAGGAACAGTGAACAAACACAGCAGTGGCGGCGGCCTGAACTTGTTGACTGTTCTATTGGACACTGTCTATTCAACCAAAATCAGTAATAAACCGTAAGAACACCGATAAAACAGTTTACTCGATGTTAGAGTTTGACGGTTGCGGTTGACCAGGTCTACAGCGGCAGCAGCAGCGGAAACGGACAAAAAAAATTTGTTCTGTCGACGGCAGAAGAAAGTGACGGACAGTAGGGTTTTCGGCGGCTGAGACTCAGTGGCGGAACCCTAATCAGCAACGGCGGAATACGAGCACTGTAGCAGCGATTTACTGTTCACGACGGTACTGTAGCAGCCGGAAAAACAATGTAGCAGCGGAAAAAACTGTAGCAGTAAGAAACACTGTTCACGCGGCGGTGGTACTGTTCACGGGTGGTACTGTAGCACCCCGGCAGCGATTGCGAGTGTGATACGATCAAGAGCCAAGCTCTGATACCGGTTGTTAGGTATCACACGAACACAAACACGCAAACACACGCTAAAGCGAATAAACGACACGAGAGATTTATAGTGGTTCGGTCGGTATGACCTACGTCCACTTGCTGCAACTAGGGTGTTTATTATATTTAGGTGCTCCAAGAATTACAAGACTATTACATCATATATATAGAGACTAGTCTAGGGTAAATAGCTTAACCAACAAGTCAAGCCCATATGGGGCCCAGCCCAAAACCTGTAACTTGACAGACTCTAGGGCCGGCTAAACCTAAAAGCCTTCATACTCGACAATACCCGCCACCACTATCAACAAACTCCAAAAGTGTTCCTCACCTTGTGTCTTCCTTGTTTACCCCAACTACTCATCATAGCTATAAATGCTATAAATGCTATGATACGTCCATCGGTCGGATCACTTTATCACGACACGTCATTTTTGACGAGACCATATTCCCATTTCAAAACAGTCAAAGTAAACAGCCTCGGTATGACCTCTTTACATCACACTCAACCGAGCCCCCTACCTCCCCTACTCCCTTTTCTCTAATACCACCTAACACCCCACCTGTAAGCAACCATACTACCACCCAACCAACCGCTACAGCTAACACCCCAACTTTTCCGTATCACCTACTCTATGATGGATATCAGACCTCAAAACTCACTCTCAAAATTAACCCTAGTGTTGGGGCATCAAGAAAACACAAGCGCGAAAACCGGAGGTAGCGGATATGAGGATGTTCCGGTGGATGTGTGGGCACACAAGGATGGACCGAATAAGAAATCAAGTTTTTGAGAGAAATTGGGGGTGACATGTATCTTGGATAAGATAAGAGAAGTCAGACTGAGATGGTTTGGGCATGTGAAGAGGAGACGGTTGACGGCTCGAGTGAGAACCGTGGAAACCCTCATTGTAGAGGGGTGAAGGAGCTGACCGAAACTGATATGGGATGAGCGGATTGGGCAAGATTTGCTATACTTGCACCTCGTTGAGGACATAATCGGAGATAGGAGCTCTTGGAGACCTTGTATTATAGTTAAGGACTTTTTGGGGAGTGTGTAGATCTGTCTCCGATTTTTCTTGCAGCCTTAACTTTCCTATACTGTTGTTTGCCTTAGCCTTAGCCATAATCTTAGCCTTAGCCTTGCCTTAGTGTTAGTTGGGCGTTTAGACCTTTTAGGGGAGTGCATAGGTACTTGCATAGGGTTAGTGCTTCTTGCTACATGTCTGTTTGTTCTTTTATCTGTAGCTAATATATGGTTGTTTGCTCGTGTTCCTTGTTTGTTCTGTTTTTCTTTGTTATATTGTATACTATATTTTAGCTATTCTTTTAGTCGGGGGGTCTCAGTGGAAGCAACCTCTCTATCCCCTGGGATAGAGGTAAGGTTCGCCCCAACACACCCTCCCTAGACATTACAAATAGCTCTGTTATGAGTGGAATTTATTGGGTACGTTTGTTGTTCTTCTTCTTGGGATAAAATTATTTTATTTATAAAAAATAAAAGTAATTTTAACATTGTATTTACTCCTATATTGATCAACATAATTAGTAACAATTATAAATAAAAAAAACTTATAACCATATTCAATATGGTACTCATTTGAAAGGTTTCAATGAGATTGCTTTAGTAGTACACTTAAAAAATTATTTAACTACTTTTATGTTGAATATTTTATAAATATGTTAAGTATAAAAACTGTGTGGTAAATAGTGTTAAACCAAAAAAACTACACCCCTCTGATGTTTACATATATTTGATGTTTTGGTGCATAAATTGGAGATGGTCTAAGGAGATACCTGAACTTCTTCCTTAAAATCACCACCAATTCTTTCTGGGTTTAACCTACAAAAATAAAGGAAGAAATCTAAGAAAAGAATAACCATAAAACACATTTTCCTAGATGGTGATATTCAACTAATTACCCTGCAAGAACCAGCATTAAATCAGTTCGCAAGTCCTTCCATTTAACCTAAATCATCCACCAAGTCACAATTTAAAGTATATAAATAAGTTTTCAATAAATCAACTGGTATTGACTGAAATGGACCTACTTGTTCTGTTCCCCTGAAAGCAACAACCAATCTATTCCGTGCTGAATCAAGCCAAATTGCTACCTACAATTTCCATGTAGTCATTTCTTGACAAAACAAGATCTTACCAGCAAATAAGAATTAAGTTGACCTGTGTATCGGTGACGGGGTTATCCAAGAAACATATTTTCTCAAATTCGGATTTAATAAAACTTGGATGTCCCAAGGAAGTGGCTAACATAGCCCAAGCTTCCATTGCACTCTCGGCTGTTGAAAACAGAACTCTCATTTCCTCCGCCTTTTTCTCATCTAATACTGGTTTATCAAAGGAACCTTCCGGGAGATTCTCTTCATCTCTGGTATCATTTTTTGTTAGAAGTCCACCATCTTTGGTCAGCTCAGTAACTGTAGCATTCAAAACCATCAAAGCTCCTAATATAGAATCAGTTTGTTTCAATAAATCTTGTGTGGCCTTTTTAATATCAGAAATTGACGATTGAATATTGCTAATAGTTGGATTTTCAGTCGTTTCATCATCATTCTTAACAGTATTCTTGCTGCTTGGAGTTGCAAGCCCTGATTCTACATAACCTGCTTCTGCAACAGTTTGTGAATCAATTCAAATTTTGCTCAACAAATCAAATCCTTCCCATTTAACCTTTTCAGGAGCAGGGAGACCGAGTTGCTTAACAATTTTCTGATTAATGGTATTGCCAAATGTCTTCCAAAAATCTTTGTCTGATTGTGTGCTTTCAGATTCTAGATAATCTTCTGGAACAATGTCTATCTGTTCTATGTCTGACTGAGGGTTAAAATTTGTAGATGTTCTAGAATATTCTAGATTGTACTTGTTACCATTTGAAGGTTCATTGTGTTGGATGTATGCATTGTTTATAGACTTCAACTGCCCAAAAGCATACTCAACAAACTGGCGTGCTTGTGCAGGTTCTGACCCAATAACTTTCCTTAAAGCAGATTCAAAACCGTTATTTCGAAGAAATTCTGCAACAAACGGTAGTCTCCACCAGTTCTTTTCTTCCTCAATTGTATCAAAACTCTTATATTTAACCTGAACCACATTTGATGGTATATGTTAAGCCTATGAGACATATAAACATGCTCCCCACTCCAAAGTATATCCAGCTTACTTTTTGAGGTGTCAAAAAGTAAATTGACATTTTGTGTAATGTTTTCTTTAGGGAAATATACCTCCAACTGTACTTTTCCACCGCCTCCCATTCCCTCCAATTCAACTAGCACCTCATGCGAGTTTCCTGGTAAAAATTGTTTTACGGTTTAGAGACACTAAACAAAGATTTCTATAGTTTATAAGATGGCATCTGGACACTGACAGCGGAAAAGGATTTTTGTTTCAAAACGCTAGAATGATCTCACTACTTACATTCTTCAACAAGCAGTAGATAATATAAAAGTTGCATGGTTAAGTGACTTATTAGACCAAGTGTAATAGTATGATAGTGTAGGGCCTAGAATGTAACATGTGGTCTATATCATAGTCACATGGATCGCGGTACGTTCCGGTACGCGGAACGAAAACTGGTACGCGGTACGTGCATTTCTAAAATTCGGTACGGCGGGGGGTAGGTTCATTTGGAACGCCAATTCGGTACGTGGTACGGTGTACCATATAGTCCGGTACGGTGTATCATATACAAAACATTTTAAAATAGATTTTTTCACAAAATTTCAATTTAAATTGACAAATTTCATAATCATAACAGAAAATTCATAAATTTCAATGTAATGTGTATGCTAAAAGGTAATATTTTCGAGTATTTATAGAGTAAAAATGCAGTGATTTCAAAAAGTGTCGTTCATATTAAACTGTTCAGATACCTAGAAATTAATTTTGTTAAAAAAAAGGTTGAATGGCTATTGAAATTCCGGTACGCATACCAAAGGGATCGGGATCGCGTACCAAAGGGATCGGGATCGCGTACCAAAGGAATCGGGATCGTGAATCTGCTGATAAAGGTTCGAATTGTTGTTCATATTAAACTGTTCAGATACCTAGAAATTAATTTTGTTAAAAAAAAAAGGTTGAATGGCTATTGAAATTCCGGTACGCATACCAAAGGGATCGGGATCGCGTACCAAAGGAATCGGGATCGTGAATCTGCTGATAAAGGTTCGAATTGTTGTTCAATCGGGATCGCTTGATTTTACCGATCCGGATCGCGTACCATAGGCGATCGGTACGACTTTGTACCCGATTCCGGTACGGGCGATCTGGATCGCGGTACGTGGCTTGTCCAGCGTTTCCTGTGACTATGGTCTATATTAGTGGTATGTGGATGATATTTTATTGATTACCTCTTCGGATAAGCTCCGACACCGGTTTATGGACCTCTTGACAACAGAATTTGCAATGAAGGATCTTGGTCCCATCAGTTATTTCCTTGGCGTGGCAGTTACTCGATACCCTAATCAGTCTTTATTTCTAAGTCAACAACAATATGCCTCGGAAATCCTTCAGCGTGCAGGTATGTCAAACTGTAATCCCGCGGTCACCCCGGTTGACACGAATCACAAAATGAGCTCCACACATGGCTCTCTCCTCGATACGGCCACTGAATACCGACAACTGTGTGGGGCACTCCAGTATCTCACCTTCACCAGGCCTGATATCAGTTACGCAGTCCAACAGGTCTGCATGCACATGCATGCTCCTCGTACCACTCATATGACGGCCCTTCGACGCATTATGCGTTACATTCAAGGGACTCTCACTTATGGTCTTACCATTCATCGGTCAGCTGCTCGTACCCTTGTCGCCTACACCGACGCTGACTGGGCCGGGTGCCCTGACACTAGACGCTCCACTTCCGGTTACTGTGTCTATATGGGGGATAATCTTCTCGCCTGGTCCTCCAAACGACAGCATACAATATCGCGATCTAGTGCTGAAGCGGAATATAGGGGAGTTGCAAATGTTGTTTCTGAAACATGTTGGATTCGTAATCTTCTAGGAGAACTGCATCTTCCTCCCACCAAGGCAACTCTTGTTTACTGTGATAATGTAAGTGCTGTCTACTTGTCCACCAACCCCGTTCAACACCAACGGACGAAACACATAGAGATTGACATACACTTCGTTCGTGAGAAGGTTGCTCGTGGTCAAGTCCGAGTTCTACACATTCCCTCTCGCTTCCAGATCGCTGACATCTTCACCAAAGGCCTTCCGCGCGTTCTGTTTGACGACTTCAGATCCAGTCTCAACATTCGGCCTCCTCCCGTCTCGACTGCGGGGGTGTATTAGTGATATGTATTATATTTTATATATTGTATTACCTAGTATAGAATTATTTGGTAATCAATGTTAATATTTACCAAAGATAGTTTAGGCCATATTGTATCTATATATTTGGTGAGATTGTCAATGAAAGATCATCGAACATTATTTACCTTCAGTCTATATATACCACCTCCTATCGTAACCCTAACAACAATTCTAATATACAAACACATTTGGTATTTGAGTTGGTATCACAGGAGCACAACCGCTAGAGGGGCGGCCGGTTGTCGCCCTACCCACCACCACACCAAACCGTTGCGGTCTTCATCTTCTCCTACTTCTACCACCGTCGCCATTCACCACCACAAACAACCACTGTTCTTCACCACAGCCGACAACAACCACCGTCACACACCTCTGCCACCATCCTAAACCCTAGATATAGCCGCCGCCACCACAAAACCCTAAATCTTGCCGCCTCCATCGCTGTCGCTGCCATCACAGGCAGCTGTCGTCCTCCCCGCGTCTAGGGTTAGCAGAAACAACCTGCTCCCATGCCCCTCAACATCGCCGTCACCGTTGCCGCTATACAAGCACTGGCCGTTTTTCCGACGACTTGCACCTCGCGAAAGCTACAGTGCTTTCGGTCCTTCTTTTTGTGAGGGATGCAAGGAAACGACGAGGTTGTCCTATGGGGAGAAGAAGAAACAGGGGTGGAAGAGGGTAAACAAAACCCAAAAACTCGTTGCAGGCGAAAGATTAGTTCGCCCAGAGCAAAACTTAGTAACGGGCGAAAGTTTGATGGCGGCTGAAAGTTTTCAGGTGACAGGCGAAACTTTCGGACGGCGGGCGAAAGTATGACGGGTTCAAGTGCCGGGCAAAAGTATGGCAGGAGAAGATGAAGACCTTCTATCTTTTAAGCTTTCTGTTTTTTCATTTCAACCTAAATCGCTGACGCGCTTAGTTTGCGGGGGAATATTAGACCAAGTGTAACAGTATGACAGTGTAGGGACTAGAATGTAACATGTGGTCTATATATACCACCTCCTATCGTAACCCTAACACAACAATTCTAATATACAAACACATTTGGTATTTAAGTACTATAAGTCTCCAAAAATTCAAGAAAAAAGAAGAAAATTTACCATCACATACAGACCCCAAACTGACACTGGAATTACCCATACGTTTATGGGGGGCCACAAGATTTGCATCCCAAGCCGCAACCTGAAATGTGACATAAGATAAGAAGTCAATAATTAGGGTTCCAAGTTACATGATTGTGTTGTGAAAATTAAAAAATAAATAAATAAGTGTGCGAGAATTTAACAAGATAATTTCTGCATTCAGCAAAAATTTTAAAGTTTAATGACACCATAAGATCTCTACTGCAAGTACTAGCATAACTAACAACTCGATAAAGCATAATGTCTAGTTAATTAAAATGCATTTAACAACCTGAAGATTATTGGTCGGTGGATGCTTGATGTACAATGTGAGTTCCTCATTCCAAGTTGGTTCCTTTGTCCTGACAGCAATAAAAGATTTCTTTAGCATTTAGAACCAAGATCAATCACTGATTAAGTTTAGATATATGTAGATATATCTTGACAAGTTAATTTTATATCTTGTTAAACATGTAAACTTAATTTTATTACTAAAATGTGCATTCAAGGACAGAGTAATAATATACATACCCCCATTTAACCTTGCTTTTAACAACCTGACTATCCAATTGCAGCACCACATAAGGATCACTTGTTCCCTGGAAGCAGAAAGTAGGTTAAACATAATGGATTTCCCAAACAAGAAATGTAAAGATATTACTTTACCCATGGATCCATGGCCGGAAAATCATAACCTTTGGTGAGAGTTATAAACAACTGGCCATCATAAATCTCACGGAGAAATGACCTGACAGAAGAAAGCCAAACCTCAATTTTACAATATTTAATTCTCCTGTATGAATGATAGGATAGGATAGCATACTCTGAAATAATCCTAGTCTGACAACCAGCAGCATCCACCTCGCTCTTTCCAACATTTTCCTGCACAAATTTAAGTCTAGTAGACCAGAAGAAAAAATAAAGATTGGTTTGTGGTACAACTTACGGCAGGAGTTGTATAGGCTTCAAATGCAAATCCGGCCAGAATAACCGCGCGATTAATGTCAAATGGAGGCCGTTCGATCTCCTCCATAGATTTACTGGCGAAACAAAGTGAGCAAAATCCATCTCGACTTCTAGTATTTGATGTCGAAAGCCTGAGTTTCACGGGAAAAGGTGCGATGAAATTAGGGTTTCGAGAAAATGGAAATTTGGGCGTTTTAGAAGAAGAAGAAAGGAAGTGGAAGTGAGTTCTGTAAGTTTGAAGATTGGCAGCCATGGATAAGAAACGTAGGAATTGTATGGCCGATGGGATTGGGAAGTTGGAAACAGGAAGAGTATTCTGGGAATTTACAGTCAACGATGGCGCCAAGCGAATACCTAACGGTCAGTTTAGGATGTACAGTTTTAAGGATTGTAATTTTATAATATCTTTATTGTTATAAGATTAGAGTATTTTAAGCTTACTCTAATGTTTGTGGATTTTATGGTTTGGGTTTAGATTAGAGTATTTGATCGCACCTAGGGGCGGATCTATTAAGGAGGGCGTTACCCCTCAACTTCTCCGGCGAAGTGGATTTTTTTTTACGTTTTATGTATTACGTTACCCCTGAAAATATATTTCGTTACCCCTCAGTATTTTTTTTAAAAGACCAAAACTAATTATTGATTAAAACTCTAAAGCCAAAGTTTATAAAACTAAAAAGCCCAAGTTAGTTAAAAGATTTAAAACCCAAAAGCCTAAATTAATTTAAACCTAAAGCTCAACCCCAAAATAAACCCATCTAACAATTAACAAAATAAAAAAAAATCAAGACTGTCAATTCACTCATGAAATTATGTTATAGATCTGCCACAGATCGCACCATTGCACCAACCACCTGATTTGGCCTCGTCGACTACTATACCACCTTCCGACGATGCTTTTGCTGCTGTTGGAGCATTCATCTCAAGCCATTAGTGTGTTATATTGAGTTAAATCAAAGTTAATTTATACTATATAACGAAAACCCAACATACGGGAGAGCAATGAATAGTAGTCAAAGGGTAAATCCAGGTTGTTGTTGGTTTTTTTTGTTTTTTTTCCAATTTTTATTTATAGTATATGTATGCTTGGAAAGGAGTGAAAAACATGAATGAGGGCTAGCCCAATGATCCACGACCATTTATACTTATTTTTGGGCTATAGCTTTTAAAATATTATATTTATTTAAATTCCAAGTATACTTATTTTCGGGCATTGCTTTTTCTTTTTAATTTTAATTGATTTTTTTATATTTTTTAACTTTTGTTTGTTTTTTAACTTTTATTTGTTATTTTTTAACTTCTTTTTGATCTTTTTTGTGTTCGCCCCGCCCATTAATGTTATTTTTTACATTGCGTCTACATTTTCATTTAAATTTTATTAAGAAATCAGCTCGCCCCTCGCCACGAAGCACGGGTGTAACCCACTAGTTGAATACAAAGTTATAACTTTTTGTGTTTGTAGCACACGTCAATTTTAATAACAATTTAATCATACTGTTATTCTATTATAAATTTGTCTCACATCTTCCTGTTAATCTAGATTTGTTTTGATCATATTAATATTAGGCTATGTGTTATACATCGTGAGCGTAAGAGGGGGAGTGGCCACGTAAGCTCACGTTCATGCGAATACCACGTCGCCCATGCGTGAGTCTTGCTTTCTCGTGAGTGGTGAGGTCGTGAGCAGACTCACTAACGTGAGAGGGGGGGACTTGACCATTGGAACTCGGAAGCATAGAAAAAAAAATTAATATTTTTTACTGTTGGTAAACAGCTATATTTAATATATTTATATATATATATATATATACATACACATATTCTTTTAAAACTAACCTATAAATACCACAAAAATCATTCTCATCTCTATAAATCAACAAAAACACCATGAACCCAAATAACCCATTCAATTCAAACGATCTTAACTCTAACCCGAATAACATTTTCCGATTCGATCCATCTCAATGTTATTACCCTCAGTTAGATCATACAGTTTTGTCATTCATCAGTTGGAATTAACAAACTCCCAATATCCAACAACCACAAACCAAAACCTAATTTGTTCCTGAAACACAACCCGTCCACGAAATTGTTCCTGAAACACAACCCATGTCGTCAAAATAGAAAAGCAAAAAAAAAACCGAGTTGGTTTTAGAAAAGTTTATATGAAGCAACAAAAAAAAAACCCCGAGTTGGTTTTAGGAAAGTTTATATGTTAAAACACAAGTTTTGACACCCTACACATAGTCAATTTCACAAAAAAGTTGGTTTGCAATATTGTTGTTCATGTGTCGTCCCAAGGCTTGATTCTTGATAAACCTCTTACTCCACTCTAAGTTGAAACTCGGATCTTGAGAAGCATGTTTTCTATCATTTTCTATCACAGTGTAAGTTGAAACTTGGATCTTCAGAAGCACATTCATGGATTTTGCCAATCTTCATTTCATAGACATGCCTCCATTTATTCTTATATCATGAAAATAGACCATAAAATTAGATGTAACAAATTTCGACCTATTTATATTGGGTTGTGTTTGAACTATAATGGGTCAAAAATATTAAGCTAAAAGATTTTATCTTGAATGAGTCAAAATAATAGCTTGAAATGAAACGAGTGAAATGGGTATAAAGTTACCCAAAGTGTATTTTCTAATTCATAAAACCTTTTGCAATGTTATATTAAAAAAATTAGATTAACATTACATATGACTAATATGATATGGCGGACGAAGCTTTATGGGACTACCCCAGCCACATCTATAACATCAACGTCTTCAGTATTTATCGTTAATGATGTGCTAAAATTTGTATATTTACCGTATTTTGTTTCTAATTCTCGTAGTTGTTTAACAAATTCATGTGGTTGTTGATAATGAACAAAAGGCTGATTCTGGCAACTCTAGGTCTGAGGTAAGTGATGTTGAAACGATTACACCAAGCCCATCAGCCAAAGGCCATGCCATAGGTCAATAACATGGATCGGGCTACCAGTCAAGGCTGAGGAGGATTATGCAGAAGCCCAAACGATTTAAGGAGTAGATCATGTTCTTGTTATTAATTTGAAGCAATTTGTTGTCTTATGTTTGTTAATTTCCACTTGCATACTAAGCTTTTTGGATAGACAATTTTGTTCAGTTTTTATTTTATTACATTGAAATACCGGGACTGTAGATTGGTATATAAAACTAGTTACTTTTGATAAAAACGCTTTTAAGGCTACTCAGATACACGTACAACTACTTTTGGTTCATTTACTTACGCTTCAAAAAACATGCTCTTTAAAAACACATCCAGTTACTTTGGTACTATTGTTGATTGATGAAAAGAGGTAATAAAAATGAATACACACTACATGAATTTTATTTGCCTAATCCGCTACAAAGAATGAGTAAAAGACAATCAAAAGCTGAAGCCCCCTATAAGTTAGCTAGTTAGTTGACATGCATGTATTTAGGCTTGCTTAGCTAGATGAAAAGTTGTCTTCAAGAACAAGTTTGCAACACGATCTTTCCTATGGCACAAAACGCGCAATATAGTGTTTGGGTCACTGCTGCTCCACCTACCAGTTGTGGGAGGCATAGGCACTGCTTGCCCTTCACAAGCCACCAGATAAGTAAAGTCCTCCACCAATTGCTCCGTTGACTTTCCCATCAATTCAACCACTCCTTCAACCGTCTCTGCCTCCTTTTCCACCGCATCCTCCCTAACTTCCCCTTCTGCAAACACCCGCTTCAAATGCTTTAAATCGTCTTCAATCATCTCATGATCAGCCCTGGTGAAAATTCTCGCGCTTCCTCCGGCTATTAAGACCATAAGGAAGGCTTCAAAAGAGGCCTTCATCACTTCTTTTATTGCCAACAACTGAGCACGTTCTATGACAATAGCACTTAACAGAGTCAGGTTCTGCTTCAGAACTCTGAGGGTCGGGCTGATTCGAGCATTCACCACATGACCTTCATAAAGGCTTCCATAGATAACCGAGTTTGAATCTAGGAATATGAGTCGGTAGCCTGCAACCTCAGACACATGTTGAGTGGCGGCCATAATCGCAGATCGAGTGTGCTCAAAGTGAGCATGGTGGTGGTGGCTGTTGCGTGAAGGGATAATTTTAGAGGAATGGAAGAGACACTTGTCAAGGGAAGTGAGCTGGGAAGTAATGTAGTGTAACGTATTGAGGCGGATGTAGAGACGTTGTGTTCCACGACTGGTTGAAGGGCGTGGATTGTTACCTTCTTCCTCTGATCCCAATCCTAGAATATACGGACTCAGCCCAGCTACTGCACAAGGAGTTGCCTTCTTCCAAAGTTTGATGAACTTAGAGTCTCGACTACATCGTTTTAGGGGAGGGAGTGTAGGAATATAGTTCTGCTTTGAACCTAATTAAATCAACAAACAAAGTAAGGTAGAATTACTTCATAAGGGTAAAAGAATTTGTGTATGTACCACATGAGGCGACGAAATCAGCATAATCCAGCAATATTTTCTCGATCCCATCCGCAAATTCATGAACCAAATCTTCAGAAATAGCAATCGGAATATCGAAAAAGGAAGCAATAACTTCTCTAGCCTGCTTCATTAGCTCTACAGCTGATTGTGAATAAGGTTCCGTTTTCGATTTGGGATTCCATGTCTTGGTTCAAAAATATAAAGGATGGAGTTAGTGTTTTATTTATTACTATTATTATTATTATTATATAAATGAGAAGTGCTTGAGTATACTCTATAGCTTACTTCAGTTTCTTTAGCTCTATGAACAATAACATTAATTCTCTTGAGCCTACCATGAATCGATTGTCCCAAAAACTTGATGATGATGGAATCGACTTCATAAAGAACCATCTCCCTAACAACCGTCCTGCCCCCATCCTCGCATTCCACAGAGTCCTCAACCACCATATTAACTAAAACCTTTTCAAGCTTATCGGCCCTTTGCAAGACTGTGAGCATCTCAGTGGTAATGTCAGAGTTACATGTCAAGAATTGCTTCAACAGGCCACCATAGCATGAGTGCAACGTCACCGCTGCAACTCCAACTGATATTGGATGCCACTTCTTCAATACCACACTGAAACTAGCTTTCTCCTTAAACGCCAATTCCTCTGTTTGTTGTGCCAGTCGGACAAGTGTTTCACATACTTGTTGGAATGACATTTTTCTACTCATTACATGATTCCCCTTCTCTACCATCTGCATGTACACCAAAAAAATCAATTCAATTCAATCTAATAATTAGTAAGTATTCATTCATGTTTACCTTGGAGAAAGCAATCTTTAAAGAGGTTCTGGTATATTGATCAACCTTATTCCCTGCAGAACCTGCACCTTTGACCCCTTCTTCCAAAATTCTAGTGGCCGTGAAAACTAGAGGAAGAATATGCTCCATCACCCTAATGGTTTCCTTACTAAAACTTCCATGGTAATCCATCAACCGCTTCTCACACCACACTGTCACTGATGTTAACACGGATGACAACATCTCCACATAGACAGGCTCTCTATCAACTATCTTGGAGTCATTAGCGACTTCCGTTAACATAGTCAGGGAGGCACCTAGCAGATCGTTCTCCGCCTGTCCGGTTATAATGTATTGTTGGAAAAGCACCCAAGTGAAACATAAATCGTGCATGGGTTTGTTGAACCCCAAAGTAGTCCAGGTTTTCTTCATTAGCTCCAACAGCTCATCCACCTCATCAAGGACACACGTCTCGTCTTTGTAGTCGAAGATGGAGCGGAGGAGAGAAACATAGAGGATTGTGTTGAAAGGGAAGCCATCAGCCCAGTGGCAGGTGTCAGTGGGGGAGCCATCTATACTTCTCCATGCCAATGAAACAACACAATTACATAGGGTCCTCATAGCCTCTGATGTTTTTCCGATGTCGATGGGTTTAAGAGTGCTACTATGAATAATGTCTCCAAGACACGTAGCCAAGTTGTCGGATCTGTCCAAGGGGTTGGAGGGGTGAAGGAGGAGTCCTACCTCAAGGATCTTGAGTTGACGCTTCTGCCAGATGTGATATTCATTCGAGTCATTGAATTCTGATGGCTTGAGATGTCGAATGAGCTCTAACGGGAGGATTATCGTCTCTGCACGTCTCCCCATCTAATAAAACATTCAGAATATACGATTAAACATGCATGTAATGTACGATTTTTTTTTCAAATTGAAATGTATTTTCAATTATGATTTTTCAAATTGGTATTTCTGTAGTTACCAACAACAGTTTTATGATTTTTAAACCAAGTCCTAGCCATTGTCATTTTTAAACAGCTACACGGCAGTTTGATGTTTCATTTGGCTGACACCGGCTAGGACTTGGTTTAAAATTCCAAAAATATTTGAAAAAAAATATTCATCATGTACGTATGGAATTAAAAATTACTTGGCCGACGAGGGTTCTCATGAGGGTCTTACGAAGCCTGTTATCACTAGACTCGGACACCTTCATCTGCTCTCTCATGATCTCCGCAGACGTCAGTGGCCGCCTAGGCCTCCTCCCAGAGAAGCCGATGCCGGGATTGGAGCTGCTCCTCCGAGAAGAAAGAGATCGTTTAAGCATCTTCAACCCAACCGCCCTTTTGAAACGGCTCATCCCCACCCTAGGTCCAGGACCGCCTCTGGATCCATTCTCCCCACTACTCGTGTCCGACGAGTAAAACTGAATGGCGTTACGACCTCCAAACCCCGGGGACGACCTGCATGACGTGAAGAATATCTCATAAGCGGTCTCCTGGATGTCATTCGAGTCAAGGCCATCCAGGGCACCGAAAGGGCAAGAAAGGTCGATACTCGGCGGAATCATTTCCGCAAATGAAGTACGTACTTTCCAAAATGTATTCCTTTCAATACCAGATTTTTGGTCTTGCGCGTTTATCTTTCGACCATTAATTTATCATAAATAATTTCAATTTACACTTCTCCTCCTCCTACTTTTCTTATTTGTTTTAAATTATTATTTATTATATATAATAATAATATTCTCAATTTTACTGTTCACTTTTTACATGATTTGAAACATGTTGTACGACTTTGTGATGCATCACCTTTTTTTTTCTTTTTGTCCACTCGTGGTTGTTGAAATCAAATCCTCAATAATAGTTATACTTTTACCCCTCAAAATTTTTATTTTACCCCCTTAAATTTACCTATAGTTTTTTTATGACACACTTACAATTATTTGATTTTTTTATTTTTCTCTTATAACTTTATAAATTTTATGTTTTATAAAATTTAGAATATATCGTTGCGACAACCTTATTTTTATCTACGTTTCGATGTGAAATTCATTCAAAACAGAGTTGTGCGTCATATTGAACAAGTCATCGAAGCGTAAACGTACAAGTCGCCAAAGTTGCTTCAAGGTTTCCATTTTTTTAAAGTTTCTTTTTATTTTCCTCTTACAACTATTAAAATATTATGTTTTATAAAATCCCAATTTGCCGTTGCGACGTCCTTATTTTTATCAACGTTTCGACGTGACATTAACTTTTTCCAAGGCTTAAGGCGCCGCAACGCGCGGGTTTTAATACTATTATATATAGTAACATTTAGTGAAAGTTGTCTCTGAGGAGGTTTTACTGTTCACTTTGAACATCCCACCAAGTGTAGAGTACAAGTTGCTTAAGCATAGTCGTAACCCTTTGTTTTTTACATAAATAAAATAATGTAAGCATAGCTAAGCAAAAAAGGTGCTAGCCCAGTTTCGAATCCCACTCCCCCTGGTTTGGCTCACTTGTTGACTCATGTCGCGCCCTGCTGACGTCAACTTCGCTTTTTTTTTGTATGTTTAATGCGCCGCAATGCACGAGTTTTTTTTACAATGTTTAACAATTTTATTTATAATTTTAGTAAATTACCCCGTCCCGACTTTAAAGTTTTGATATTTGAAATGAATATTTTCTTCTTTAACGAATTTGCCGAATGTCGACATAACACAAATTCTATTCAACGCCGAGTCGTGATTTGCCTGCAACGCGTCAGGGCATAATACTAAGCCGCAATATCTAAAGGTTTTACCTTTTTCAATTTTTTTTATTCTTTAACGTGTCGGAACGTGCGATGCCGCAACATGCCAGGTAAATTACTAGTTGTATTATTTTCCAACTATTTATTTTTTAAATTTAAACATAAATGTGATTATTGTATTGAAAATAATGCATGACGTCACTGATATATTTACTATCAGTACACATGTTTTCATTATAAATAGTTGAGTAATAAACATTACTACTCATACAATTCAAACTGGCGTCTACAGTTCTTCTTTTTCATTGGCTCCTAGTGCCACGTGGTAGCTTGCGAGTGTTCCACTTTTTGATTTTTTTTTTATTTTCATTTCCAACTCTTATACGCTTTTAACCCGTTTGATTTTCTAATAATTTTGTTTTCCTGTAATAACTTATGTTTGTTAAATTAAAAAAAAAACGGAATGTGCGGCTGCTTTTAGTTTTTTTTAGCGTTCCAGTCTTTTTTTTAAACAGTCAAAATCGAGTATTTTTTTATCGTATAGCGAGCGACGTTATCATTGATGTATCATGACAGACCCAACCGCTTATGAGCGAACAACATCGTTGTTGCTCTTTTGGTTTATCGTAACCGGTATCGGTATTCGCTTTTATGGTTTTCAACGAGCGGAACCGATAACAACCAAACTCCTGCAGCGGTATGAGGGAAAAAACGACCACGCTCCCACCGCGAAACACGGGGTCTTTGTATATTTTAATCCAGTTTTTTCTAATTTTCTATTTTTAATTTTTTTTTGTTTCCTTTCGTACGTTTTAAAGTTTTTATTTACTATAGAATACGTCCCGGCGTGTAGCGCGGGTTTTAATTTATAGTTTCAAAACAATTAAAGGATTTTTTTTTTCTTTTTCCACTTCTTCAATTAAACATTCAATATTTTATCTTTACCGTTTTTTATCTATCCACTTAATACGAACACATTTTACTAATGTCACCAATGAAATTCATAACAAAATTAAAAAATAAATATTTAAAAAAATTAAAACAAATTAATAAAATCCGTAACAAAATCGATGAATAAATATTTAAAATATAATTAAATGTTTGAAGACATATGCCCCCAAAACTCTTACTATTTTTCAGGTTCGAGTCAATGCTATTTCTTTCATAAGATATTTTTTTTCACTTAAACAAACCTATAAAAAGTAATTATATTTTATAAAGCATGAATAAAATGAAAATCACTTTCGTTTTCGTTTATTTAAGGAAAAATAGTATTTTCTTGAACTGAAGTAATTGTTCAAACAAATTAGGAATATCTTACAAACTTATGAACATTGTATGATTTGTGCATTTTAGTCACATAAATATATACAGTCGCAAATTCATTGCAATAACGATGACACATATGGTTGCTAAAATCAGTTGCAAAAAAGGTATTTATGTCGGTTTACATGATAGTCTTTTTAGTAGTAGTGAATTAATGCTAAAACTTTGTAACGCGATAACTAGTAATGTTTTTTTTTTCTAAAAGAAAGAAAATACTTGAAGTGTGCTTTTTTAATTTGTTAATTGTCTTTGGTCTTGAAACCTATTATTCAGTTGTGAGCGATTGTATGTGTTTTTTGTTTTTTTTTTTGTTATGTAGCATGAACATTGATTCAGTTCTTCATGATCTATACTTACAACTCACTTTTCATTAATTTACTTTGTTTTTCCTATGGTCGTTGTTCGTTTAGTTTATACCAAGGTTGATCTTGTGTCATGTTTCGGTTGGTCTAGTCGGTATTGATTTGTTGTCACTGTTGGTAATTCAAATAATGTTTTAAAAGTATATCTGGAACTTATTGGAATTGGCATATATCTCAGCCCCACATTTGTCGTTATATTTGATTGCCTTTCCTTTCATTACGTCCTTTATTTTAGAAACTTCTTGTATTTATATTTGGCTCCTTGTTTTCTAATTAACAATGAAAAATGCTGAGAATTCTTTAGAGAACTCTAATAAAAGGATTTTGTAAACAGTTTATGTTGTGATTTTGTATATGTTCTTATTGATAATCTTTTTTTCTTTTATTAACAACATTTCTTTGTATTGTTGCAAATTGGAAATGTTACTACACTTGAGTTTTGTTCTTGGATTCAATGTATGTTTTCTGGATCTCTTGTGATCATACTATTTTCAGACTTAATTCTTCAATCTTGTGATTCGGTATTGTTGTGGAGATGTAAAAGTTTTTGCTTGAATCAAATTAGTCTTTATGTTCATTACAATTTCTCTCTTGGTATATATCTTATAAAGTTATAAAAGTTTTTGATCAAGTCAAATTAGTCTTTAAGTTATTTACAAGTCTTGTCTTTCAAGCGTGGTTCTGAATTCTTAAAAGTCGTGTGACTTTAGGTTTCATCATATGTGTATATGATATTGTTATGCAGTCATATAATTCTGTGTTAATTGGAATATGTGTATGTTTGTTCTCTTCTGTGGTTATGATGTGCCTTATGGCATTTTTAAGTTTACTCTTTGTCAACCTTGAATCTAAAGTTCCTTGTTTAATTAAGAATCTCCATTTCTTGAAATTGACTCAACTCAATCCCAAAATTGACTCATTTTTAGTTGAGCTTGATCTGAACTCAATCCCAAAATTGACTCATTTTTCCACCATCGTTGTCTTTGTTTGTGAACAGATACCAAAAATCGACAACCCGTTTTTCCGGCCAGACCAAAGAAACATTTTGATCGGCCGAAAAATATTTTTCCGACCCATGTTCATAGGAGACGATATCTTTTTCAATTCAACATTTTGATCGGCCGAAAATATTTTTCCGTCTTGTGCCGCCGCAGTCCCCGTTCATTTTTTCCGATCACCACCATCTCCGTCAAGAAGATCACAATCATTCCAGGCATGTCAAACCTCAATTTGTAATCTTCTTCACCTTCTTTGATCTCCCATGGTGTTTGCGCCCGCAAGGTGTTCGATGAAATGCTCGGAATAAGTTATCAATGAGCTCGGGTTCAAAAAGCCTTTGAACCATCGGGTGTTAGGTTTCTTTCATTTTTCCTTCTCGTTGGGAGGTGGAGACATTGCCTAAGTGTCTTGGTTGATGTTGTTCGCTAGTCGGTTTCTTTTTTAGGCCATGTCCAATGGTTTTTGGCCTTGCCCCTTCAAGGGGTTCCATTGTTGCCCCGATGGTGTGGCTGGGTCTAAGGGGATCCGAAGACTCATTGCTCATTTTAAAAGTCACCATTTTGGTTCGGATGATAGGAAAGATACCTTGAGGCGTGCTATTGCTGAAGACCCTAATCTTTTTACCTCTACTTGTGAAACCCTGAGGTTATTTGATCAATGGTTGTGTTGGGAGTGCATGCGCCTTCATTCCTTCAGTCGGGCGTGCCACCATGAAGATCAGGCTATTCGGTCTATGCCAAGGGAAGGGGGAGAAGGATTTTATTGTGGGAGTCCCTAGACCGTGTGTCGCTACGGAGGCTTCCTCGTCTAGAGAGGTATGTGTTGATGTTGCTCTTCTTGACCGGGTTTTTTCTCTCCCTGTTAAAACGGTTAAGAGCATCCCCTTTAGTTGTCGCATGGCGTTTGCCCAAGCCTTGACCACAGCTTTGGATAATGTGGTGGCTATGCCTGATTCGGTTGGTGCTTGGATTAGACTTCTACTATTACCTCGGTGTATTTTACGTGTATTTACGCCGGTCAGCCGCCAAGATAAGAGGTTGGGCAATAGGAAGAACGGTCAATGTCTCAGCATACAGCGGGTGCTGGCTCAATGGGGTGACCGTGAGGGGTTTGACACTCTCATTCAGTCTTTGTTTGCTCAGCCTGTGAAGGAAGGTTGTGAGGGTTTTAAGAAAGGGCCTGATAAAAATAAAATCGAGGATACGAGTTCTATCAAGCAGTGTTTACGTAAGGTTGCCGATGGTCATTTTACCGCTGCAGTTAAGGTTCTATGTTCTTCGGGGGTCGCACCACTCGATAAGAAAACTTCGAAGGCTCTCGAGGATAAGCACCCGTGTATGCCCCCGCCTACCATGCCAGCTTTCTTACCGACCGACCCTCCCCTTGTCATAGAGACTGACAGTGTGCTAGTGTGTATCAAATCTTTCCCTAAAGGTACGTCATGTGGGAGAGATGGTTTGAGGGCTCAGCACCTTTTGGACGCCCTTTGTGGGGAAGGGTCCGTGATTGCGGCTAGTCTACTCAGGGCGATTGCAGCTATGGTTAACTTATGTTTGAGGGGGGGTTGCCCAAGGAGTTTGGCGGAATTCGTTGCATCTGCTCCCCTTACGCCCCTTCTCAAGCCCGATAATGGGATCCGGCCTATTGCAGTGGGTTCAATCTGGAGGAGAGTAGTCTCCAAGGTTGCTATGAAGGGGGTGGGGAGGGATATGGCCAAATACCTTGGCGACTTCCAGTTTGGGGTCGGGGTTCCAAGCGGGGCTGAGGCGGTTCTTCATAGTGCGAACAGGTTCGTGAATGCGCACCACCGAGACGGGTCGCTGGCTATGCTTACCGTCGATTTCTCGAATGCCTTTAATCTTGTGGATAGAACTGCTCTTTTAAATGAGGTGAGGAAAATGTGTCCATCTATCTCTGCTTGGGTTGATTTCTTATATGGCCAGCCAGCTAGACTTTATGTGGGGAATGATTATATTTGGTCCTCCACGGGGGTTCAGTAGGGGGATCCCTTAGGGCCTCTCCTTTTTGCCCTTGTTTTACACCCCCTTGTCCTCCGGATCAGAGATCGCTGCAAGCTTCTTTTCCACGCATGGTACCTGGATGATGGGACCCTTATTGGAGATGCTACTCAGGTTGCCAAGGCTTTAGACATCATTAGAGTGGAGGGCCCCTCTTTGGGCCTCCTTGTCAACATCAAAAAAACTGAAGTTTTTTGGCCTACATGCGACGGGGTGAAGACTCGAGAGAGCTTATTTCCGCGGGAAATTGGTAGGCCGGTGCATGGGGTGAAACTCTTAGGTGGTGCTGTCAGCAGAGATGGGGAGTTTATTAGTGGTTTGGCCCTCAAAAGAGCCAAACGTGCGGTTGACCTGATGGGATGCCTCAAACGCCTTCGGAACCCTCAGAGCGAACTCCTCCTGCTTCGTTCATGCATGGGGGTTGCTAAACTGCTGTTTGGGCTCAGGACTTGTCAGCCTTCTTATGTCGGGGAAGCCGTCTCTGTTTTTGACACAGGTCTTCGGAAAACGATTGAGGACATTGTTGTTTGTGGGGGTGCCTTTTTTGGGGACCTCCAATGGAGGTTAGCTTCCCTCCCGACCCGCTTTGGGGGTCTTGGGATTTGCTCGGCTGGGGACGCCTCTTCCTACGCTTTTGTGGCTTCAAGGGCCCAATCTTGGGTTCTTCAAGACCACATTCTTCGAGAATGTGGTGGTGGGTTGTTTGACTCTGATTACAGGGGTGCGTTGGACACTCTGCATAGTTCTCTTCCCGATCTTGATATTGACAGTTTCTATATTAAAGACACCGCCCCCCTTAAAGCCCAGAAAATTTTGGCGAATGCTTTATATAGTGAAATTGTCAAGACATTTGAAGAGAAGTTCGTTTTGTCCCCGCGGCAGCGAGCCGTGCTCGAGTGTTTGCGAGCCCCCATGCTCAGGATTTCCTGTCAGTTGTTCCCATCGAAGGTTTAGGGCAATGTATGTCGCCAGTGGAATATCGGGCTATCCTTAAATACCGGCTGATGGTACCCCTTTTCCCGGTTGATGACCCGTGTCACGTTTGTCGGAAGGCTTGCTTGGATTCTTTTGGGGAGCATGCTGTCCATTGCAGAGAATTACCGGGCTTCAAATACCGACATGACCTAGTTCGAGATGTGTTTTTTGATGTCCTTAAGCGGGCAGGGATCTCGGCTAAAAAGGAAGCCCCGGTGAACTTCTTGACCGACCCATTAGATGGGAGATCAACCCTTCGGCCCGCTGACATTCTTGTTTTTGGATGGGAAGGAGGGAAACACGCATGTGTTGATTTGATAGGTGTGTCCCCCCTAGTTGGGATAAGGGACCATGGGTTTAAGGCGGGTCAGGCGATAAACAAGGCAGAGGCGGGTAAAGTAGCTAAGCACGAAAAAGCTTGCCTCGTGAATCAGCACGTGTTCGTACCGTTTGCCTTTGACACCTTTGGCGCTCTCTCCCCTGATGCGGTGCGGTTCCTTAAGCGGGTTCAGCGGGTGGTCAGCAGTAACACCGCATATATTTATGGGGGGAACTTTGTGTTTAGTAGAGTAGAATTTGCTATTCAGAAGGGGATAGCGGCGCAGCTTTTTGCCCGTCTACCTGCCATTAGTTTGTAATTGTGACGGTTTTATACTTAATGTTATCTTAAAAAAAAAAAAAAAAAAAATTAAGAATATATTTGGGATAACTTTGTTGGGAGAAAGTTGTTATTATTAAATTGTTTTATAGCTTGTGTTATATTTTGGTTATGCTTATATAGTTTTAAGTGCTTCTTCTTACTAGTTGATTTCATGTGAGTTTAGTGGGAAGTACAAGCTATGTAAGGTTTCCTTTCTAAGATCAAGCTGTAATTCAGTTCTTCATGATCTATACTTACAACTCACTTTTCATTAATTTACTTTGTTTTTCCTATGGTCGTTGTTCGTTTAGTATATACCAAGGTTGATCTTGTGTCATGTTTCGGTTGGTCTAGTCGGTATTGATTTGTTGTCACTGTTGGTAATTCAAATAATGTTTTAAAAGTATATCTGGAACTTATTGGAATTGGCATATATCTCAGCCCACATTTGTCGTTATATTTGATTGCCTTTCCTTTCATTACGTCCTTTATTTTAGAAACTTCTTGTATTTATATTTGGCTCCTTGTTTTCTAATTAACAATGAAAAATACTGAGAATTCTTTAGAGAACTCTAATAAAAGGATTTTGTAAACAGTTTATGTTGTGATTTTGTATATGTTCTTATTGATAATCTTTTTTTCTTTTATTAACAACATTTCTTTGTATTGTTGCAAATTGGAAATGTTACTACACTTGAGTTTTGTTCTGAGATTCCATGTATGTTTTCTGGATCTCTTGTATACTATTTTCAGACTTAGTTCTTCAATCTTGTGATTCGGTATTGTTGTGGAGATGTAAAAGTTTTTGCTTGAATCAAATTAGTCTTTATGTTCATTACAATTTCTCTCTTGGTATATATCTTGTAAAGTTGTAAAAGTTTTTGATCAAGTCAAATTAGTCTTTAAGTTATTTACAAGTCTTGTCTTTCAAGCGTGGTTCTGAATTCTTAAAAGTCGTGTGACTTTAGGTTTCATCATATGTGTATATGATATTGTTATGCAGTCATATAATTCTGTGTTAATTGGAATATGTGTATGTTTGTTCTCTTCTGTGGTTATGATGTGCCTTATGGCATTTTTAAGTTTACTCTTTGTCAACCTTGAATCTAAAGTTCCTTGTTTAATTAAGAATATATTTGGGATAACTTTGTTGGGAGAAAGTTGTTATTATTAAATTGTTTTATAGCTTGTGTTATATTTTGGTTATGCTTATATAGTTTTAAGTGCTTCTTACTGGTTGATTTCATGTGAGTTTAGTGGGAAGTACAAGCTATGTAAGGTTTCCTTTCTAAGATCAAGCTGTTTTAAAAAGGAAAAGTGGATTCAAAGGATCAATTACTATGTTTTCTTACAAACGGTTTACTTGTAAATTAGTATAAGAACACGTTTGCTTATTGAATTGAGGCGGGATGTTGAAATGTATGTGTATACTCTAATTGTTGGGTAACTTGTTTTTGTTTTTTTGTGTTTCATGCTATATTGAGGATAATGGATCTGGGCCAGTTGTTTCGATTGTAGGTTGATTTAGCAGCTGAGAGTGCTAAAGAGTGGATCTGGCTTGCTGATGTATAGAAGACCCGATGACCCATTTACTCTACAAATCACATGCGGGTCATGGATGTTACCCTTTTTCTTGTCTGGATGCTATATAATGAAGAGAGAGAGAGAGTATGTGTGAATAGGATTTTTTTATTCATCCATTTTTCTCTCTTTCACACAATATCTCAGATCCCTTCTCCATATCATCTTTGTTTGCTAGGGTTTCGTCATAGTGATGAACCGATCTGTCTAAGCATCCTTGTGATTCTCTTTTGTGTTTAGATCACCATATTGGTGGTCTTGTTCTTGTTTTTATGATTTAATACTTGACCATCACTATGAGTCGTGAACCATGGCGTTTGGGGATGCCACGATAGCCGTTGTTCACGAGAATTAGTAGCGGTTTTACGAATGTTGCTACCGGTACCAAATTTACAAGTGAAATCACTTTTGTTTTCATCAGAGAACTTGTCTTTGTTACCGCTTTCTTCGCCATTTTCAGGTATCATGAGAATACAAGAAATTCCGAACAAACATATCAAAATTATGTCAATTAGATAATCTTCTTCATATATTTTTTATAAAAGCGATAATAGATGAAGCAACATAATGAAGTAAATTGGGTTTACTGAGATGCCTCTTTGTTTGATAGTTTCTGTTTAGGATGAATGCAACTTCAGCTTGAATTACAACCCTGAATTTGATATTTATCAAGTGATGAACTTTTATTGATAATTTTTCAAGTGATGAACTTGATATTTATCAATTGATTTTTTGTTTTTTTTTCTAATGCAGATGCAGGTTCACGACAAAGGTGTGTGGTTAGCTTCTCATAAAGATGCTTGAAAACATGGAAAAAGTGGATCGTCCTAGAGCATGTTTCCTTCTGGGCAAGCCCATTTAGACACATCTTATGGTAGCAATGAGAAACCTATAACAATAACATGTGAAGAGATATTTGAAGATGGGTATTCTAACAACATGGATGCCGACTATTATCAGTTTTTTAGAGGGCGGTAGGTCAGTTTGGGTGTGTGATAATCTTGGTGAGTTTTGGGGATTTTGGTTGGGTCAGGGTTAGGCTACTTTTATTATTATTATCATTATCATTATTATTATTATTTTCATCAGTGTTGTGTGTAGATTTGGAGAGGTAGTATGGATCATATGGGATTTGGGTTGGGTTATTACAGATCTTGGCAAGGTTGCTGTTGCTTCTTGCTTTGTCAAATGATAACATTGCAGTTGGGAAAGAAATCAATAACAAAAAGTATTCTCCTGTTGTTGAAGTTTGAAACCATGCTCTTGCTTAGTCACATTGCAGTTGGGAAAGAAATCAATAACAAAAAGTATTCTCCTGTTCTTGAAGTTTGAAGCCATGCTCTTGCTTAGTCACATTGCTATTGATTTCTTTCCAAACTGCAAACTACAAAGTTCATAGTGTAGATTTGGAGAGGTAGTATGGATCATATGGGATTTGGGTTGGGTTATTACAGATCTTGGTCAGGTTGCTGTTGCTTCTTGCTTTGTCAAATGACAACATTGCAGTTTGGAAAGAAATCAATAACAAAAAGTATTCTCATGTTCTTGAAGTTTGATAGACCAGGAAGTTGTTTGGGATAACTTCATTGGGAGAAAAGGGTTTAGGGTTTACGGGTTTTTTTGGAAAAGGTCAATGCCCTAGGTAAATATTTATTAAAATGAAAGAGTGAGATTACATATTGAGTGCATCCTCCCTCGTGGGCCTTTGTATCATGGAGGGGGACCACGAAAAAAAAATAAAAAATACATCATCTAGAGATAAGCAAATAAATATGCTATATACCATCCGTTTTCATGAATCTGCTTGTAGCATCCGTCTCTGAGTCAACTTCCTCAATAACATCTTCTTGGGTAATGTTATGATTACTATTCTTTTTATCTCCACCAACCTTAGATTTACCCAAACTAACGAAATATGCTCGAAGGGAATCCGACCACTTTGAGAAAATATCATGGGGGGGGGGGGATTTAGAACCATAATATCTTTGAGCCTCCGATTTTTCACTAGCCCATAATTTCACCTTACCATCATAGTAATCGTCAAATTTTCCTTCTTCATCATCCGTATTATTTAACACATTGTATTTGTTTGATACAATAATTGATTTCAAAATCCAACCCCCATCACTAGGCTTAGAACCCGAGTCCAAAGGAGGGAAGTCTACATCCCTAAAAACCGGTTGGGCCAAATGGGCTTGAGGCCTACTAGATGGGCAGCATTCTGTGGTCGAAAACTCCTATCACCAAGTGGGCCTGTATCCGAAAAGGCTGAAACCTAGTAGTTGGGCCAGCAGAAACTTGGACCTGATGCCGTGTAGAAGGAGCCTCACCCGCTTGGGCATGTTGCGGAGAAGAGGCGGCATCCGCTTGGGCCTGATGCCTAGTAGTTGGGCCAGGCGACTTTGGTTTCCACGTGGGATTTAAATTTCGGCCAACATTAAATCCATTACTCATCCTTTTCCTTCTCCGAGTCACTTCAACAAATCCATCATTTTGTATATTTTCATTGTCACGTGGACCCACCTTAGGCCCATTATCATCATTATTGGTCGTTTGCTCTTGTTCCTCCAAAGGAGGCTGAGTAGGAACCTCTTTAACGGGCATATCATGCTCCTCCCTAGCATGACCAAACACACCACAAGTCGAGCAACACAGGGGTTTCCACCTATACGATAATTCAAGAAAACAAGACTTACCCGGAAGGTTACCTCTGGATGGGAACTTCACTTTGACTCGATCCGGTAATCCATTAGAAGCAAAAGCATCAACTAGAACACGAGCATAGTTCATTGGTCCTTTTTTTTTCGCATATTTCGTAAGTTGCATGGTCTAGCATAAGGGGTTTTCCAACACTACTAATAATCTGACTGATATTCCCTCCATTCCAAAGACAAAGTGGTAGGTCTTTTATGGCCACCTAAACCGGGAATGACTTTGGGTTTGGCTTAGTAATAACAGTGTTTCCCAAAGTTGTAACACCAAAGGAATGTTATCTACTAACCACGGGTTTAGGGGTTAGGGGTTTAGGGTTTTGGGTTTTTTTTTTTGGAAATGGGACGTTACCCAAGGCAAATTTTATTAATATAAAGATAAGTACAAGAAATAAGAGTCTAGCAGTCGACGAAGGGACAATTCCCCTAAGTAAGAAACCCGCCAGACCCCGCAAAACCAGACACACCTAAATCAGTTGATTCCGTCCATCAGTTCTAACCAAAATAACAAGCCAGTTCTATACATGCAAACCAAATAAACCAAACACATAAAGAAATGCCAAAATAACGAAAATAAAACCGGGCGGTAGATTTACGCCTTTGTTTAACCCGCTTTTGGTCGAACCTCGAGTTGGTCTTCCTATCCTGTTCAGAGTGATGCTCCATGATCCGACTTCTTCCATTAACCTCAAGTTCAATTACTGATTCATTATTTACACCGTGATCATCATCAGGTTGTTTTCGAGTAATACCCCGATGACCTAACCCACCAACAGTAGTCTCCTCATACTCCTTATAAGCCGTCCACTGCTGACTTAGGACTTCAATAACCCAAGCATTATGTGGACCATTCAACCGGGCCATCCACCTACATGTAAAAAGTTGACAAGCATATCTTTTTCTCGGGCCTTGCTTAGTGGTCCATTGAAGAAGACTTCCACCTTTATGGAGAGCCATTCCAACCCGAGGCCATGTCTTGCAAACTTGTCAAAACTAAAATATCCAAATATCCAAAGACCAATCCAACCAATCCAACTAGAACCAGTACCTCAGACCGCCCCATCCCATTATGGTTTCAAACCTCACATCCCTCTTTTTAGTGGTAGCATGTGTGTGCTTTGTACCATACCCCCCCATCCCAGTCCGGAAATACCATAATAGGCCCAACCTGAATTCATAAGCCCCAAGATTCCACACCCACTCAACACTCAGAAACGAGGTGCAATGTGTGACTTGTGTACCAACCCGCACTCGGGCAAACCCTAGCGTAGGTTGCATGTAAATGACTCTCCCCATGCAAACCTCGGTCATACTTGCCCAGGCTTCAGACCACCTCGAACCCCCCCAAAAAACCTTGGCAGTATTTAGCAAGCTGATAACTCTCCGGAGGCAGACAGTGTAGTGTGTGCAATAGGTACCAACCCTTTTCCCATGTCTCCTAAATAAATATTGCAAGGCCAACCCATTCCCCTCCCTGCTACATCGAAGTAGCCCAGAATACATAAATCTAATAACCAAACACTCTTCTCTCTTTAAGGTGGTGTTTTGTGAGTGCAGTGTACCAGACCCCTCCCCATTAATGCCCCTTGTAGTATATTGCGTGCATGTCTCACTCCCTATGCACCAATAATCAGCGTCGCAATCCACCATATTACACTTGTAAAATAACAAAACATATATCGAATAAAGCGGATTAGTTAGTTGCCTCGTCATCCTTATCTTGCTCGACCTCTCATCACTCTTTTTGGTAGTGTATAGTGTGCACTTTGTACCAGCCCTTCCCTTCCCCCCCCCCCCCATACAACAAGACAGGTCCCAACCCCCTCCCATTTTAGATCCCCCACACATTAATTTAGTCCCATTAACCCGAAACATTTTAAAAAGGATTCCCATTTGCTTGAGTCTAAGCTCGTGATTCCCAGCATTTTGGCAATTCCACAAATTCATATTCTCGTCCCCTCTCCCCTTTTTATAGTTCCAGCTAACCATTTTCACTCGGGCATTTAGACGGGGCCTTAAATGTCTTGAACCCCCATGTTTTTTCTAGTTGTAACGAGCGCGGACTAGACTTGATCTTTAGCCCTTTGAGCCTATTACTAACCTCCTCCTTTATAACCTTGCACAACACTTCCCCAGTTCGGTCTTGACTTTGAAAAATCCTAAGGTTTCTCTCTTGCCAAATGTAGTATATTGTAGCAGCAAATATAAGGCTCTAGATTATGCTTTCTATCGATTTATCACGTTTTATACCATTCAAGTAATGGATGCAATCAAGCCATCCGGCCGGATGATTACCAAATGACCCCAACTTTAACATGTTCTCCCATACTTGTTTTGGATACCCGCACTCGAAAAAAAGGCGAGGATGGTTGTCTTGTTGAATCTTGCAGAAACCACACACTTTCGAGTCATCTTTGTCCCATCTGCTAAGCCGGTCTTGGGTGAGTAATTTGTTCTTGATGGCCAACCAGGTTATAAACGCATGACGGGGTATGTTTTGGCTGAACCAAATGGTTCTACTCCACGGTACTTCCTCGTGGGTCTCATTGAAATCAGAAAAGACAGTCTTAGTGCAAAACTCCCCCACTTTCTCCTGCTTATTCTTCCACCCTAACTGATCTTTCTTCCCCCTATTTAGATAAGGCAGAGCTGGGTCCCACAAGAAAGGATATTTAGATTTCCATTCTTCAGGCCATTTCCAGTTACCATTCTCAATGATGTCGCTCACAGTGCTCTCCAATCTTAGCCCACCTCGCGTAATCTCTCTTTTAGTAATTATGTCTCCTAATGGGCTATGCGTATGCCACATGTCATACCATATAGACGTGGAAGATCCATCTCCAAGTAAGCTAATACAACGCGGACGGATTTTCTGTCTATTTTTCAACATATTTTTCCATCCCCGGCTCTTGCCATCTTCAGCCTTGATATCCCAAAAGCTCATGTTTTTAATTTTGTGAATATAAATCCAGTTGACCCATATAGATTCTTTTTTGGTGATCACATTCCAGATTTGTTTGGCCATTAAAGCTTCGTTTCTAGTTCTAAGAGATTTGATCCCTAGCCCCCCTTGGACTCTTGGTTGGCACATTCCTTCCAACTGACCCTAGCTTTTCCCTTACTATGGTCCGATTGACTCCACAAGAAAGTTCTCATTAATCTTTCAATATCTTGAATCACATTAACAGGGAGCGTAAAGACTGTAGCCCAGTAAACCTGTAATGAGGAAATGACTGACTTGATGAGTTGTAATCTACCCGCAAAGGATAAGAACTTATTTTTCCCGTCATTCACTCGGGATTTCACCTTATCAATCAACACTTTACAGTATTTTGAATATAGCCTCTTAGAAAGCAAAGGAACCCCGAGATATTTAACAGGAAGACTACCCACCCGAAAAGGAATAACCCTCTTTATCTCGTTCTGCAGTTGGGTCCGAACATTCCCCATAAACAATGTGCTTTTACCAAAATTTGGTTTCAGACCCGATGTCCCACTGAATTCTTCCAGGGACTCCTTTATAGTTTTGAGCGATTCAATATCAGCATGTGCAAAAACCAACAAGTCATCAGCAAAACAAAGGTGCGTTATCTATTGTTGTTTGCACCCCCAATGATACCTAAAAGCTCCTTCTGTAGCCATTCGTCTCTTTATCATCAAATTTAGAACCTCCATAACCAATGTGAACAAGTAAGGAGACATAGGATCTCCTTGCCTAAGGCCCCTTTCGCCTTTAAAGTGACCATAAGTATCCCCGTTGACATTGACGGAATAAGACGCTGAGGTTAAGCATGTCATAATCCACTGTTGCATACAAGGGTGAAAACCAAAGTTAATCAGGCATTGTATCATGAAACTATGATCCACTGTATCATACGGCTTCTGGAGGTCAATTTTGAAGGCAACTTTGGCTTCCCCTCTATTTCGGTGGTAATTCCTGACAATGAGCAAATATTAGCAGGTCATCCGCAAAGCATAAGTGTGTTATTTTTTGTTTTTCACACCCCCAATGATACCGAAAACTCCCCTCCTTGGTTATCCTTCTTCTGATCATCAGGTTCAGACTTCCATAACTACGGTAAACAGGTAAGGGGACATAGGGTCCCCTTGCCGTAATCCTCGTTCCCCTTTAAAGAACCCAAACGAATCCCTATTAACGTTCACTGAGTAGGAGGCTGAGGTTAGACAAGTCATTATCCAATGGCTCATGCATGGGTGAAACCCAAAGTATCCTAGACATTGTTGGATGAATTCATGATCCATAGTATCACTTTGAAGGTCAATCTTTAATGCTACCTTGGCATCCCCCCGGTTCCTGTGATAGTTCCTAACAAGCTGCTGGGAGAGAAGTATATTATCACTAATTTGTCTTCCCGGTATAAATGCACTTTGACATTCATCAACTATCAAGGGCAGCCCTTCCTTAATTCGCTCACATAGGATCTTAGTAATACATTTATACAGCACATTGCAACAGGAGATAGGTCTAAAATCTGCCACAAATTGAGGACTAGGACCCTTCGGGATAAGAGATATTATTGCCGCATTAATTTGTTTCAACATTTTACCATTATAGAAAAATTCCGTCACAGCCTCACACACCTCGTCACCTACGATGCCCCATGCTGACTTGAAGAATCTGGACGTGAAGCCATCCGGGCCTGGCGCTTTATCGTCTTTGATGCTAAACATTGCCCTCTTGATTTCTTCCTTGGTCACTTCCCGGACCATATGATCAGCTATGGTAGACGGGATTTTGTTGGTAAATAATTGATCAGGTTGGTCAATAGGAACAGTAGAGTCTTTTTACCACGCAGGCTCTTATAGAAAAGAACAAACTGGTTAGCCACCTCATCGCCTTGAAAGTATTGTCCATCCAGATTACTAATCGAAGTAATTCGATTTCGCTGATATGACCCTTTAATAACATTATGGAAATACTTCGTGTTCTGATCGCCCTCTCTTAACCATCTCACTTTAGCCCGTTGCTTTAACATGAGCTCTTCCTCCATCGTTAATAGCTTTAGAGCTTGTATGTAAGCCCCTTCTTCTTCCCGAAGATTCACATTAGCTGGATCTTTTTCTACTTCTACTTGGACCTTTTCAAGTTCAATCCTCGTGCCATTCCCGGTTTCAAAATAAATATTTTATCAATATAGTACAAATCCCCTGGTAACGTGGCTGGGTTGCTAAAGAAACTGGATCGGGCAATGGTTAATTGTCACTTCTCCTCATGCTTCCCCTTGACAGTAACGGAATTCCTTCCTTATGCCACGTCGGACCATTCCCCGGTGGTGGTCACTATTCCGGCTATCAAAAAGAAGTGGCATCCGAGGCCGTTCAAATTTATGAACCATCTTACTCAAAAAAAGGGATTTCATGATGTAGTCAAGGAAGGGTGGACCATAGATATCAGTGGTTGCAGTATGTTCAGAGTGGTTAAGAAATTACAAGGGTTAAAAAGTGGATTTAGGAAATTTGGCTAACAATCCAAAACTCCTATCTCTTCAAAATCAACACTCATCCTCCATCATGAACACCCAATCCAGGTTGGTAAACGTGAGTTTCATTTCACTATTTTCAATTCCCGGATAATCATTCATTTTCACTCTCCATCTCTCGAGACAGAAGAAAGACTTGCCCTCATCTTACCCTCCTCAGACCCTACAAATAGCATCTGCTATGAGTAGGATTTTACTGCTTATGTTTGTTTGTTCGTTTATTTATTCTTCTTCTGATTCAAAACGCGTTAAGGCGTCATAGAGGGAGAAGGGCCCCTGTAACCACATGGATACTTTATAGGGGAGGATCCGCCATTAAACTTTGCTAGATTCAATCTATACAAGATGTGGAAGCCGTATGGAATTATCGACATCTCTACTAATGGTACAGGGATATTCTTATTCAAATTCAATGATCAAAAAGGTCTAAATGAAGTGTTGAAACTACCGCCAAGATCAGTACCAATATGGATGGTTTTAAATGACCTCCCTTTGGATCTCTGGTACACGGAGTGTATATGTCGAGCTGCAAGTTGTGTGGGAAACCCGCTGACATTTGACATGATCACTACAGCTAGGTGCCTTAATCGAAAGCAGGCGGGTGGTTACGCTAGGGTGTTGGTTGAAATAAAATTTGAAACAATTTTACAGCAGAAGGTTAAGGTCTGTTATCAAAGTGTGGATAATAGCGGGGAAAAATTAGTGGACATAAAGCGGAGTATCTGAATGTCCCACCGAAATGTGAACTCCTGCTGGAAATGAGGCTTACTTTTAGGCAAATTCTTCTCCGGTTTTCTATTCTTCGAACTCCATATTCTCCAATGCTTTCTAGACCGTCCTTCCTCGAAAGAGTCCTTGATATTAGTTCTGTCCCTATTGTCAGCCATGATTTGGAACCCCTGGCATCTTTTTTATTTTTTGTCACCTTCTTGTTTCTACCAAACGGACATAATAGAAGTAATCAGCTTGCTGTTTTCACTCGTGGCATTGATACTCTTAGTGTTAGGTATCAAGAGTCGTTAACGTAGTGGAATCACACACACACGCACACAATCTATAAACAGAAAAGTAGAAGACATGAGAATTATAGTGGTTCAGCCCCAATTGGCCTACGTCCACTTTGCAACTAGGGTTTAATCTTATTAGGTGCTCAAGTAATACAATTACATCAGGGATATATTTATAAGACTAGATTAGGGTTACTAATTAGGAAATAACTTAATCAGCAAGTCAATGGGCTAAACAGCCCTAAGGGGCAGCCGCCACCCTCATGCTGACCCAACAGCCGCAAAACAGGCCCAAGGCCCTGTTGTTGTCGGCAGCCCAAATCAGCCCAGGCCCACCGGGCCCAGTCCGGCCCAATAAGCCTTCACACCCAACAATCTCCCACTTGAAGGCTTTGCTCAATCCACAAACACCATCCAAGTAATCCCTGATCCAGTAATTCCAGTATCCTTCATATCCAAAGTCTCCCGAGCCTTCAGTCCTCATAAACAAGCTCAGACTTCATCAATTTTCCCCTAGTTGCAACCCCCCTTCTCATCATGTACATGAAAGGGCAGTTGAAGCTTCCCCGAGCTCCAACTCATTCTCTAGCTCAACTGGTTTGCACGATCCACCAGTTCCAGAGATAACCCGAGAACCACCACTCTCCTCCATTAGCAAGACTTCCATAGGAGAGATTTTCACAGTCGGACTACCGGTCTTCAAAACCCAACGTTGTTTTGTAACTGTACCCAGAACACGCCCCGTGCTCCCACTGTCACCAAACCCCTGACCCGGTTTTGACCTCCGACCCCGCTCAGCTTGAATCACCTTGGCACCAGGCTCACCTCTTGCAAATTGAACCTTCTTTCGCCCCTTTGATTCAGCGAACCTAACTTTGTTTTGAGGGACGGTCATACTTCCCTCAGCAGGTACCTCCACCATGTATAAACAACCTCGCCTGTTTCCACGAGCAATTACCAGATTACCTTTAGTTACTTTCCACTTGCCTCCACCAAACCTTACTTCTAGTCCCTGTTTATCCAGCTGACCGACAGAGATAAGCTTACTCTTCAAAGCTGGAATAACCCTGACATTCTTCAAGTTCCATGTGGTTCCCAAAGAAGTAACCAAATTCACGTCACCCATGCCCGTAACATCAAGAACATCACCATTAGCTATTCGTACCTTCCCAAAGTTACCAACCTTTAAATTCTCCATCGTCTCCCCGCTGTGCATCGCGTGAAACGAAGAACCAGAATCCATAACCCAAGAATCTGTAGAAGACTCTACGCAGCAAACCAAAACATCATCATCAGATTCTTGAACCGTGTTTACCTGCCTTTTGCCCTCATTCTTCCCAGACTCTTCCTTATTCCTTCCTGGACACTGACTTTTCACATGTCCAAACTCATTGCAGCTCCAGCATTTCACATTCTTCCGAGCTCTAGACGAACTCCTTCCCCTACTCCCACTGCTCCAGTTATTTTCCCTTCCTCTGCCCACATTGAATATACCAGAAGACGAAGATCCTCCACTAGTGTTCCTCCGGCGAATATCCTCACCCAGAATACTATCCCGGACCACGCTAAACTTCAAATTCCCAGCTCCACCAGAATTAGTGATCGCCGTCACATAACCTGACCAGCTGTCAGGCAAAGAGGATAACAGTATCGCAGCTTGAGTATCATCATCAAGCTTTGTCCCAACGGTCGATAGCCTGGACAAAATTGAATTTATATTATTTATGTGATCGGGCACCGAGCTTCCCTCATTCATCCTCATCATGAATAACTCTCTCAATATGAACACTCTATTACCGACAGACGGCTTTTCATACATGTTTGACAGAGCTGTCATCATACCATAAGCCGTGGTTTCCTCTTTGATATTGAACGCTACGCTCCTCGTCAAAGACAGTACAATCTTACATCTCGCCTTTTTGTCCTTAGTGTTCCAAACCACTTCGTCAGCCTTACTCATTCCATCCGGTTTTTCTGCCAATACCATCTCCAAATCGTTTTCACCGAATAACGCCTCTATTTGCATCTTCCACCATGCAAAATCAGTCCCGTTAAACTTTTCGATTCGAATTTTCCCGTCTTCAGCCATTGCAAACGAGAATCAGAAAAAACCAAAATTAAGAAAGTCCACCAACCGAAGTCAAGCAACCTCCAAAGAAACCCTAAACCCTGAAACACCCGAACCGGCGCTTCACCTGCAAAACCCGTGACCAGCAGCAACTTCAAGGGTCCAAAACAGGAAACCCTAATCACAAATCATCCCCAAATCAGTCCCGAACAGCCCCTTCTTCAGCGACCGAAACAGACACAGCAGCAGCAAACAGCACGGAATCAGCCAAAAATTTTTTTTTTCTTTCTAAAATTACTGTTCACTCCGGAAACACTGTTCACGCCGGAAAGTACTGTTCACGCCGGAAAGTACTGTAGCGGCAAGTACTGTAGCGGCGGCGGTACTGTAGCAGCAGATCTGAAATCCTTGACAGCAGTAGACAGCCTATCAGAACCACAACGGCCTTCTCGAAACAGCCTTTAACCCCTTCAGCGATTGAACCAGTGCAGACCGTGTGTACACAACGAGCCAAGGCTCTGATACCACTTGTTAGGTATCAAGAGTCGTTTACGCAGCGGAATCACACACACACGCACACAATCTATAAACAGAAAAGTAGAAGACACGAGAAATATAGTGGTTCAGCCCCAATTGGCCTACGTCCACTTTGCAACTAGGGTTTAATCTTATTAGGTGCTCAAGTAATACAATTACATCAGGGATATATTTATAAGACTAGATTAGGGTTACTAATTAGGAAATAACTTAATCAGCAAGTCAATGGGCTAAACAGCCCTAAGGGGCAGCCGCCACCCTCATGCTGACCCAACAGCCGCAAAACAGGCCCAAGGCCCTGTTGTTGTCGGCAGCCCAAATCAGCCCATGCCCACCGGGCCCAGTCCGGCCCAATAAGCCTTCACACCCAACACTTAGCAATCTCCAACAGCCTCGCTTCCTTTTCTCTAATTTTCCTTAACCCCGGGTTGTTGGATATTCTTAGTTTACCCTTGTCAGCCTTGCATATTTCTTTCCCTTTTCCCGTACCAAGGTTGAAGTTATTAACAAGAATCGGGCCTTTATTTGCATACGAAGATTGCCCAAATGTTGATGTCCCCATCCTGGGCTCACCCCCTCCATACCATTTTCTATCATATCTTCATCTATCATTACCTGTCCTTCCTCATTCACTTTAGCCAAAAATCTGGTTATCCGAGACCGTGTCAACCCCATAATGGAAGTAATCAGCTTGCTGTTTTCACTCGTGGCATTGATACTCTTAGCAATCTCCAACAGCCTCGCTTCCTTTTCTCTAATTTTCCTTAACCCCGGGTTGTTGGATATTCTTAGTTTTCCCTTGTCAGCTTTGCATATTTCTTTCCCTTTTCCCGTACCAAGGTTGAAGTTATTAACAAGAATCGGGCCTTGGGTAATCTCTCTTGGTATAAACTCCTACTGGAAATGATGCTTACTTTTAGGCAAATTCTTCTCCGGTTTTCTATTCTTCGAACTCCATATTCTCCAATGCTTTCTAGACCGTCCTTCCTCGAAAGAGTCCTTGATATTAGTTCTGTCCCTATTGTCAGCCATGATTTGGAACCCCTGGGCATCTTTTTTATTTTTTGTCACCTTCTTGTTTCTACCAAACGGACATCCAGTTATATCACAATCCCCATGCTCCATATTAAACAATATTTGTTGTTGGCCCTGTTGGTCCCTCGTTTTCCTTTTCTCCACCCTGCATAAATTGGTATGATTCCCGATCCATTTTTCCAGCCCCATAATAGCCAAGTTATTATTATAGTAAAAGTTAGTAGCCAATTCCTCTGTACCCCTATGCCAACTTGCCTGCATTCGTTTTCTTAGCTCATCAATACCCATATAATTTTCATTCACCAAACATTCTTTATTCCGATTTACTATCACCTTCCACTCCTCTAGACATCCCTCGTCCCTTCTTATATCCTCCCATATGTCCGGAAGGATAATTTGAGCAAGTTTTTGATTACCCTGTTCATATACATGTGTAATCCCTGGAAAGAAACCACCAAGATCAGTTATTTCCAGCATGTTACAGTTACTAACCTTATTGCCGGTCGTATCCAAAAAGCTCCGATGCTTCATGCTTTGAGCTGAGGAGACTTCCTGTTCTTCCCCTTCAATCAGCACCTCATCACTAGAAGACTGGGTCGACATGTTATTCAGAATGGATTCACCCGCATATTCCATGTTCAACATAACCTTATCAGTTGTTTGCATGCCAGTCACACTTGGACCACCCGGTTGTATCTCGTCCATGCCCATGTTCTCACTATCTGGTGATATCGAAGTGTCCGCCGACCCTGATATGTCCCCATGCAGATTACGTTGCATGTTGGCCTCCGCTATCAATTGACCTGCACTGTTAGCTTCATCCACCATGTGACCAGAGAGGTTATTCTCCTCAGGCCGAAGCGTCATATTGAGAGGCCGATTCTCCTTATCAAAGGAGTCCGATTGTTTATTCCGACGACCTCTATCCGGTTTCATCAATTTAGTTTTTGCCTCATGGTGTCGAATCGGTCCTTTCCCAGTTTCATCACCACTTCGTAACCTGTACCTATTAGTACCTTGCTCCTCGATGAGTCTGGTTAGCCTCAGCGATAGCCGGGGGTCTGTTCCTTCCTTCTCTGCGCATGGATTCTCCGCCCCATCATCTTTCATCGCCTCTTCCACAGGTTCCGAATCTCCTGGGTCCGGCGGCCTGAAGAACTTCGATTCAAAAGGTTTCTCCTTGTTGACGTGCTCCATAAAATATGTGTCCTTGGAATAAATAGCCAGAAATAGCCTAGATTTTCACTTCCGGTCACAGTCTCGCCGGAATACCGTGGATCGCCCTCGAATTCCCTGAATCGCCTAAATCACACCGTAAAAAACACACACTTAGCGCACACACAAATGAGAATCCTATGGTTTAGGGTTTTTTTTTTTTGGAAAAAGGGCAAAGCCCTAGGTAAATGTTTTATTAAAATTAAATGGAGATTACACACAAAGTGCATTCCCCCCGGGCCTTTATACCATGGAGAGGGGAACCACGACACCAAAAACAAACCAAAAAACATTACAATCAAATAGCTAGCAGACCAAAATAATTATCCATGACCCATTAATTGACTTGTAGCATATGTCTCCGAGTCCACCTCCTCACTTGCATCCTTTTTATTATCCATATTGAGATCATCCTCATGCAAATTCTGTAAACCATCAAACCTGTTAGTGACACAAGTCGGTTTAGTACCCGACCCACTCCCACTTGGCTTATTTACAAGTGGCGGGAAGTCCACCTCACGAAAATTAGGCTTGCCGATATTACCATGAGGCCGAGATGCCTGAACCGAGAGGGCCGCGGGCCTAGTACTTGCGATTGATTCCGGAACCGTCCCTTTGGGCCGGTGAGATGGGCCTGGAGCCTCAGGACGGGCCTGTTGCCGAGACGAGCTAGGCTCAACCGGCGGACCAACTCCCCCTCCATTGGGCTTCCTAGAAGCATGTCCACCAACCCGAATTCCTTTACCAAACTTTTTCTTTTTGTTCTTTACAACTTTGAATCCATCAGCATCAACATCTCCATGTTTTTTATTTTCAACATTAGGCTCGACATTAACAACTGTTTCCCTTTCCACAACCAAATTTTCTTGAATACCAACCCCTTTATCAGGAATTTCATGTTCCTTTTTATCATGACCAAAAACTCCACATGTAGGGCAACAAGGGGGTTTCCATCTATAAGATAGTTCCAGATAAGTAGTCTTACCCGGCAGCTCTCCACGAGATGGGAACTTAACTTTAACCCGATCCGGTAACCCATTAGTAGCAAATGCGTCCACAAGCACCCTAGCATAATTCATGGGGCCCTCTTTTTTTCACATCTTTCATAGGTTAAGTGATCAAGCATTAGAGGCTTTCCAACACAACTAATAATTTGCCCAATATTACCCCCATTCCAAAGGCAAAGTGGTAAATCCTTGATGGCAACTCAAACCGGAACAGATTTTGGATTAGGCTTTGTTATCACCGTATCCGGTTCCCATATTTGGAGAACAAGTGGAATATTCTCCACTAACCAAGGATTCCTTTCTAGCACTTGGATCAAACTATCCTCCGTATCAAACTTAAAAAAATAAAACCCTCCTTTTTTTACATGGATAGACTTAAGTCCATAATTATGCCACATTTTAATTAAATTTTCCCGTACAACATAAAATGGCAAATTACCTCCGATAAAGTAGCCATAGAGTTGCATGTGGTGAGCTTCTACACTCTTCGTCATAAAGTGGGCATCAAGTGTGACAATCGGTTCACCTTTCTCATCCAAATTCGGAGGGTGGTAAAGCAGACGGGTCTCACCATCTTCAACTCCCTCCCCGTTAACCAATTTTTGAAAGAGAGATTTGTTCCAGAATTTAGTACCCCTTATCGGGTCACACTCTGGGATAGTTTCATCCAATCTCAAGATATCTTCATAATCGAACGGATGAAACCGAACCTTTTTCTTGCTTTTATCCGGTTTGAGCACCTCCGGTCCCTCCCTAATAGTTGGCGAGTCCACCATAACACTAACCCCAACATCCCGAGCCACCTCATCCCTTGGAGAACTAGGCCTGGGCAGATCGCCACCCCCATGCACCAAGTCCCCCATCTCAGTCGATACATGCACCTCATTCCCCAATTCAGTAGAACCTTGCACCCCCTCATCTATAGCAATATCCGACTTCAATGTAGTCCCCACCTTAGCATGTGCACTATGCATAGCAGAAGCATGTTCAGCCCCCCCCCCCCCTCCGGTGCATGCACGAGCTCATGCACGTTCGGCAAGGGAACATGCACACCCGGCAACGAGCTACTCTCCCCAACAGACTCGGATCGACACTGTGCCAACCAATCCCAAAGCCCATGACCCCTTGTAGCCTCCCCACTCAACGCCGGACGCGTACTAAACACCGTCCTCATCGGATATTCTCTGCCAATCATGGCCTTAAATTCCGGTGAAAACAACAGCGTGACCGGAGGCGTGGACTCCGCGATGGCAATTCTACCTCCACTGGATTCATTCATCTAATAAGAACTTGTCCCACCACTGGGTTGAACCCCGGGTGACCCATCCGAATCCGACAGTCCAGCCGTGTTTCTGGCCAAGCCCGGTTTTTCGGCCAAACCCGGTTTTCCGACAACCCCAGAAATTTTTCCAGTTCCTTCGCTTACAAACGAACCCAGATCCTGTTCAGATGCATTCAAATACATCGACACACTTGGAATGTCTGAGATTTCTTTGTTGGTTTCGCAAAAACCCGTACTCGGGTGCAACAGCGGCGGCGGAGGAGAAGTTGCTAAGCCCTCCGGTGTTTCTTCGCGCCCCACAGACGGTACCCCAAGCTCCACAGAATCGTCCGCATCAGACGAAGCCGATCTGGAGAGCCCTCTAGCAGACCGACGAGGCGGCAGGGCGGATGGAGGCGGTTCTTTCTTCCGAGGCATATGAACCGAGAAAAAAAATGGATGATGGAATGTCACAGCAGGGTTAACGGAGTTCCTCCAGCCCCTTTCCCAAGCCGAGTAAGAGAGCGGAGGACGGTGGAATACGGTGGACGGCAGCGAAGGTGGAGGTGAAAACGGCTGGGAATCGAGGAAAGGGTGGAGAGAATTTTCTCTCACACCTTTAAGTGTGTGTAACGCAAATTGACAAATGGCAAATCCTAGGGTTTAGGGCTTAGGGTTTAGGGCTTAGGGCATAGGGCATAGGGCTTAGGGCTTAGGGCTTAGGGCATAGGGCTTAGGGCTTAGGGCTTAGGGCTAGGGCTTAGGGTTTAGGGCTTAGGGTTTAGGGTTTAGGGTTTTTTTTTTTTGGGAAAAGGGCAACGCCCTAGGTAAATGTTTTATTAAAATAGAATGGGTGTTACATACCGCGTGCATCCCCCCTCCTGGGCTTTTTTACCATGGAGGGGGGAACCACGAGAATAAAAAATACATACTAACAGGCCGAAGCCTAACCAAACATGAAACATACTAAGGCACGCAGGCCCAACCAAACAAAATAAAACAAAATAGGCACGCAGGCCCAATGAGACATACTAGGCACGCAGGCCCACAAACAAACCATCCAAATCCAAGCCCAAAGAAGAAAGTCCAGAACACACGAGGCCCGAGTGCAAATATAAGACAAAGATCATCCATCCAAGCCCAAGATATCAAGTCCGTACTAGCCACCACATCAAGCCCATACTCAATGTCCACCCCCGTCCCATTTCTAAGGCTCATTTAGGGGGCTTAACAGACCAACCCGCAGAATCCAATACCCGTTCCACAACTGTACTAGTGATACACCCAATCCCATACTTGGGCTTATTCCCTACCCCATTTCTAAGGCCCAAAGGAAATAAGGATAATGCCCGTCCATCTGTAAGTGGTCTTCCTAAGCCCAAACAACTGCCACCTCAAGCCCATTCTCAAGGTCCACCCCCGTCCCATTTCTAAGGCTCATTTAGGGGATTTAATCTATGCATCCATAGGGAGTGTAGCCCGTTCCACAACTGTACTAGCAACTAGCCCAAGCCCATACTTGGGTATACCTTCTACCCCATTTCTAAGGCCCAAAGAAGATACCCAACCCATGAAATTCTCCACCCATCCGGATCAATTGACGCCCAATTCACACAAGGATGAAAGCATTAAAACCAATAACTAAACCTTACCGTGTACAAGTCCTTGGGCCTCATACATTTAAACCGAGTAGCCATCCTTACCATGCCCTAACCCAAGAGAACAAAGCCCCAATCAATCCACCAATGGCCAGAAAATTCAAACATATACCAGGCATCATCACCAACCCAATCCAGTATTACATCCTAACTGAGCAGGTAACCAAAAAAACCCAACACCACCCTAAAGTTCAACCCATCCAAATCCAATGACACCCAATTCACACCATGAGAATAGCATTAAAACCGATACCTAAACCTTACCGTGTACGAAGCCTAGACTTCATGCATTTAAACCGAGTAGCTATCCTTGCCATGCCACAACCCAAGAGAACAAAGCCCCACAAATCCTTCAAGGCCCAAAAATCCCACGCGATGCCCGATTTCCCACTACCCTCCCAATCCAGTGTTACATATCGATCCAATGATACAATTAGGAATCCGTCCCTTCATTGCATACCCAATCCCGTATTACATCCAAATGAAACATAATAATCGGCCATCCCCATGCATGGACTAGCCCATGCATACGTAAACCCATCACCATGCTCCATCCCCACCCGACCAATCTAATTCGGCCCAAAGAACCTCCATCGACCCAACAAAACATGAGGTATCCCATGCAAACCACAAGACACCCCATGCACGTTGAGGCCACCCATCTTCGGCCCATGCAAACCCAAACCCACACCCACATGGGATCCCCGCGTCGGCCAAGCCCAACCCCAGCATACCCGCGCCCCATGCAAGCCATCCAGCCCAACGTCGAACCTAGCTCCACCGACTCCCCCTTCATAACCCTAGCCGCCTTTCCGACGAGGGCGACTTCGGCGAAACCAGCGGCCAAGAAAACCGGCCAAACGAACCAAGAAGAATTACGATCCCAAACTTGCGCTGGATCGGAGGAAACTTCACTCGAACCTTGTACGTATTTCCGATAGTAGTTTGCGACAGAAGCAGAAAGCCAAAACCTTTCATCCCTATTCGGTTGAACTCGGATCAACCCTTCAAGCATCATCATCCCGTAACTACACCCGCCCCCCAACCCGAAGCCAGAAGGCACGACGGCTCATTATGGTAGCGAGCGGCTCCTAAGAAAACTCGATCCTCCTGATAAGCAAGGTCCCCGTCTTCGTTATCAAAACTAATGCCCGGGGAAGAAAGGAAGGAGGCCTTCAAATAATCAAAGAGAAAATCCCATCCAAAGCCGCCTAGGAGCAATCGGCCGACCCAAACCCTTCGCCGCCCCCTAGACCCGAAACATAACCACACCCCTCTCCTCCATCCGTTAAACTCCATCCCATTAAACTACAAGCATGAAACAGCCCATAGGTCGCCGGAGATGGGTGGCCGAGAACCGAAAATAGGAGGAGAGGAGTGGGCGACGGCTTGGAGCTAGAGAGAAAACACCTTCAAAAACACACACAAAAAATCGAAAATGAGAGAATCCCTAGGGTTTAGGGTTTTTTTTTGAATAAAAGGGCAGTGCCCTGGAAAATAGAACAAGAATAAAAGAATACAGACCCGCACATCCCCCCCTCCCTGGACATTTTACCAAAAGAGGGGGAGACTGCAACCAAAAAAACACCCTAGGATCTAGTCAGGGATACTGACAAGCCCCGCACAATGCCCCAGAGGGCTACCCAGCACCGTGCTAAAAGACCTAGCACCTATCATCAAAACCACCCTATTCCCCGGAAACCATACCATCCCAACTAAGTTACTAGGCTTAGTGATGTTAGTTGGGGTGGTATCCTTACCAATCCCTCTATCATTATGTCCCCTCAACATACAAACCGAGCCAACAAAATGGCAAACGGTCACAAAAACGATTACAAGGCAATTAAGGCATACAAGTTTTCTATAATTAACATTAGACAAATTATTACACAAACCACTAACCAACCCATACAATGGGCCTTCAAAATGGGCTAAATTGAACTTCGGCGGCTTCACATTTAAGCTGGGCTTGCAAATGCAAAGTTCCTCACTTTGATGAGCCATCAGGACGGCCCAAAAGGCTAAATTCGAAAAGGCTGGAACATTATCAAAAACAAAAGCCGGACCCCCATGTGATCCCTTGCACATTCCGGTGGGCTTAGGCTTAAATTTAAAAATGGGCCCAACAATTCTTTTACAGCTCCACGTACTAAAATCCCTAGCGGGCCGATGACCGAGAGGAGTTAGGGACCCGAACCTAGTCCACCCGATCAGCCAAAACATCTCGAAAAAGGGGCCCACTAACATATTAACAAACCAAAGATTGTAGACCAAAAGATTATCAAAATTTAACCCACTTTCTAACATGTTATAAAACCCCTTCTTAGGCAAATTAGGAGCCAGATTAACCCTCCAATCAAGCAGGGCAGACCACGAATCCATCCTCATCAAAATAAAGCTAAACCAAACTTGAAACCGATTATAACAGATTTTACCCCCACCATCAAAAATCAAAATAAAGTAGTGACCAAAAACCAAAAGCAGACCCACACAAGCCAAGATCACCACCCCAAACCCAAAAAGCGGGACGGACTTACAGGTCATTTGGACGGATGGGGGGGGGTGGGAAGAGGCACCTTAGGCATTCCCGTCTTCATTTGGGCAGTAAAAAACTGGGCAGTCCCGTTCTCATCATCAGATTCGACATCTTCAATACAATAATCATAGTCTAAACCCATAGCTTTGACCTGATCCTCGAAGAAATCGTGCTCACTTTGATCCCAAGCATCCATATCAGCAGCCCGGACTGCTTGTGCAGGACCACATAGCCGACTAGTGATAGCCATTTTCTGAGCGTTGGAGATTCCATAATCCTTATTATCTCTACCCTCTTTAACCGGGGTATCCGCGGTCAAAATCTGCCCTGTAGGCTGCTGGGTACCTTTCGGGGGGGACATGATTGAACTAGGGAGTATACGCACTCCCTCTATATATTCTCTATTCACTTGGCAATCAAGATGCTCCTGAGGGGGTTCAATTCTCTTATCCGGTTCCTTGTCACTAGACCCAAACTGATCAGTCATGCAAGATTCCAGGCTATCACCAACAAGTTTGTTATACTTGAGACTTTTCTGGAAATCCAGAACCAGAAACCTGTTGCGGGTATCAACCGGAGCTGAAACTGACAGGGGATTGGGCATGGGAGCGGGCTTGTCAGCAACAAACGTGTCAGCACAGGGACCTGGCCCTATCACACCAACAGCAGACGAACTAGGGTGGGCTAAGGGGCTGTTCCCTGAACCAATAACACCCGGAACAGGCCCAGCAGGCCAACTTACAGGTGGGGACTTTCCCGACTGAATGGGGGGCACCTGCACAGTCCGGGCAGGTTTAGAAACACCCGCAGAGCCATTAACTGCTCTAGAGAAATCGAAACCTTTACTTTTCTGACCACCACTATTCTGTATCCCATTTTGAGACTGCCCATTCACATGATTTGTGACCTCCTTTCGGACATACGAAGAATGGGTAGCTAAGTTCATACCCGAAACATTGGTACCCGACATACTAAATTTATTGCTATATTTGTTTTGCTGGAAACTAGGCTTGATTACAACCGGCTTCTGTTTTTTATTTTGAACTTTTATTCCATTCCTTTTTTTCCTTCTATTCACCACAGTAAACCCATCACTATCCACACCAAGATCCTTAGCCTTGTTCACTGCAATAGGGACACTAGGGCCCGGTGGGTTGGTCTCCAACACATTGGTGCCTGCTAAGCCCGTGGGGGGGTGCAAAGGAACCTCCACATCTATGGGTTTGGGATTGTTGCTGCACTTCTGCAAAGAGTGACCAAATAAGCTACAATGGCTGCACACGGGAGGCTTCCATTGATAGGACACAAGCAATTTTACAATTCTGCTGGGGCGGCTATTAATGGGAGGGTAAACAACCTCTAATTCATCGGGAAGGTTACTACTAGCTTTTGCATTGACAAGCATCCGGGCATACCCCATTTTGCCCGATTTATTAGCACACCTTTGTATGGTTAGCCTATCCATTAAGAGAGGGTTACCCATACCACTCATCAGTTTGCAAATCCCATTTTTAGTCCATAGATCCAAAGGGATGTTATGAACGGTCACCCAAAGCGGAATGACATTCAACTCTATTTTTTCAAGACTAAGACCCGGCTCCCATTTGTTCAAGAAAATAATAGAACCCAGCGGGGCTTTTAGTGATTTCATCCCGATCATACAAGTTCCACAGCCTTTGAAGGCACCTGTTCACTACCCTATAGTCCATGGACGTACCCAGAAAATAACCATACAAGTGGAGGGAGTATACCTGAGCCGAGACCTTAAGGTCATCCATAGAAATGTGGATACGACATCCCCCGTCTTGTGTTATTGTAGGGGGAAAATATTCAAGCTTTAGCCCCTCCAACTCATTATTTTTCCTAATTTTATCAGCAAAGGAATCCATACCTGACATAGGGGAATTCCACACAGAGTACACACCTGACTGGCTAACCGGACAGGAGTTAGACATGATACCTGACTTGCTAACCGGAAGGGTCTGGACATCGCTGCTATCCCGACGAGGAGAATAGCTGCCATAGTCTGCAGTGACCGAAGCAAATTTTGGACCCTCCATCTCAGAATCAACAGGGCTAGACGGATGCGACAAACCTACCATCTCAGTATCAATCACTGGAGTATCACCGGTCAGCTGGGTAATGGAAGGACCAATTTCATTTGCTTCCGAGTGGGAAGGCAGGTTCACGAGGTTTGAGGTATTGCCCGGCGTGGGTAACAGATCCGCAACCTCACTAGCCACTTCCCCCAAATGCAAAACCCGACCATCGTTCAGAGCAAATCCCAACCCACCTCCATCACAGAGGTTCTTTCCAGACGTAAGATGAGTACCCCCGCCCTTCCTCCGGTCAATTAACTCCGAGGTTTCCTGAACAAACTCGTTTACCCTAAGTTCCGAGAGATGGGGGCTATACCTGTTCGCGCTTTTTGGTCTTCGAATAACCCTCTGACCGGTCGAATTTGGGCTTCCGGCAGAAGCACGGATGCTCCCGAACGTTCTCAAAAGGCTGTCACGACCCCCCACCGTGGAATCCGGCACTCGGATTTGGCTATTACTAGAGACCGTTGAAAGTTCATAAGCTGGCGACGACGAATTGGACAATTTAGGGTTTGGATCAGGTGGGAGTGGAGGAATCGGCGGTGGGGAAGGGGGGTTACCCCCGCCATTTGATGGTTTCATGATCGGAAAATGGAAAAACGACGGAAATAAGGGAATCGGACTAGAGAGAATTTCTAGAGAGAAGTTAGAGAGAGAAAAAAATTACACAAATGAAAATCCATAGGGTTTAGGGTTTGGGGTTTGGGGTTTGCGGTTAGGGGTTTGGGGTTTGGGGTTAGGGGTTTAGGGTTTTTTTTTTTTGGAAAAGGGCAAAGCCCTAGGTAAATGTTTTATTAAAATTAAATGGGTGTTACATACGGCGTGCATCCCCCCTCCTGGGCTTTTTACCATGGAGGGGGGAACCACAAGGATCAAAAAGACATACTAATAGGCCGAAGCCCAAACCAAACCATGGAACATACTAAGGCACGCAGGCCTAACCAAACAAAAAGGCACGCAGGCCCATAAATAAAACCATCCAAGTCTAAGCCCAAAAGAAGAAATTCCAGAACACGCGAGGCCCAATTGCAGATATAAGTCAAAGGTCATCAATCCAAATCCAAGATATCAAGTCCGTACTAGCCACTACATCAAGTCCATTCTCAATGTCCACCCCCGTCCCATTTCTAAGGCTCATTTAGGAGGTTTAACACACACACCTGCATAATCCAATACCCGTTCCACAACTGTACTAGTGATATGCCCAATCCCATACTTGGGCTTATTCCCTACCCCATTTCTAAGGCCCAAAGGAAATAAGGATAATGCGGGTCCATCTGTAAGTGGTTTTCCTAAGCCCAAACAACTGCTACCTCAAGCCCATTCTCAAGGTCCATCCCCGTCCCATTTCTAAGGCTCATTTAGGGGATTTAATCCATGCATCCATAGGAAGTGTAGCCCGTTCCACAACTGTACTAGCAACTAACCCAAGCCCATACTTAAGTATACCTCCTACCCCGTTTCTAAGGCCCAAAGGAAATATACTACCCATGCATACATAGATAAGCAAAGGATAAGGCTTCAAGACTAACCATCCGGATAAGAAAAAATAACCCAATCCATATATCAACTCCTAAGCCCCGCCTATCCAAGAAATTCCACCCAAGCTCAGACCCAACCAGTAGGACATACTAATCAGGGAGTTTTTGGTTAAACCAATCCATGCATGAAATCTCATATAGACCCATGCAAACCCTAATTTAAAAAGCAGGAAAGTAATGCTCCAACTAGTATGCCAAATGGAACCGAACTCAATAACCCAATTCAAACAAGGAACAAGCATTTAAACCGATAATCTAAACCTTACCGTGCATAAGTCCATCGGGCCCATGCATTTAAACCGAATAGTTACCCTTACCGTGCCCACACCAAGAGAACAAAGTCACTTTGCTTAGTACCATCATACCAGTCGACATCACCAGCCCACATCAGTGTTACATCAATTGAGCAAATAATCAAAAACTTCAACACCACACGAAACTCCAACCCATCCAAATCCCATGACGCCCAATTCACACAATGAGAAGAATAACACTAAAACCGACATCTAAACCTTACTGTGTACAAAGCCCATCCCTCATACATTTAACCCGAGTAGATATCCTTACCATGTTTCAACCCAAGAGAACAAAGCCCCACAACATCCTTCAAGGCCTGAACCCCCCATCGCAATGCCTGATTCTTCATTACCCACTCAATCCATTGTGACATATCGACCCGAGGAAGCATTTAGTAACCCGTCCCCATGCATGAACATCCATGCACATGTAACAAATCAATCCATGCATCCTCCCTCCCCTCCACCATTCTATCCGGCCCGATGTACCACCGAAGGCCCAACCCGATACATGAACCCATCCCTTGCACGACCACCCGAAGCTAGTCCAAGCAAACCACCCGAAACTAGCCCATGCACACGTTGAGCCCACCCCACCGGGCATGCGAACCCAACCCCGTAACCCACACGTGATCCCCGATTCGGCCAAGCCCGAACCCAACCCAATCGCGCCCCATGCAAGCGTCTGGCCCAAGCAAACCCGACTCCACCATCATCCCTTTGAAAACCCTAGCCGTCTTTCCGGCAAGGGGCCTTCTCCGGCGACTCCGGCGGCCAAGAAAAACCGGCCAAACCCACCCTTTCCTGATTACGGTTTTCGAATAACACTAAACCGGAAGAAAACACTCACCCGCATCTTGTGATTGTCTCCAAAGTGTAGATCGACAAAACCCAATGACCGACTTCATCATCCTCGTCTTCTTCGAATCGAACACCCCTTCAAGCATCAACACACCCAAAGCTACACCCGCCCCCCAACCCGAGGCCAGAAAGCAAGACGGCTTGCTAGAATAGCGAGCGGCTCCTAAGAAACCCAATCCACCTTGTACGCGTAGTCACCGTCTTCGGTATCAAACCTATTGCCTGGTGAAGAAAAATAAGGTAGCCATCGAAGTTTCAAAGAGGATATCCCAATCGAAAAACCAAAGGAACCCGAAAGCGGCTAAAGAAATCCCGCCTCCCTCCCTAGACCACCGAGCCAATCCTCGTCCGACACCCCCTAAAACAAAAATAAACCTTCCTTTTGGCCTATAGGCGTGAGAGACAAGCCATAGACCTCCGATGAAGGGTGGCCGTAAGCCGAGAGAGGGTGTAGAAGGGGAGGAATCGGCTATGGGCTAGAGAGAAAACACCATCAAAAACACACACAAAAAAAACGCGAATGAGAGAAACTTAGGGTTTAGGGTTTAAGATGAGTACCCCCGCCCTTCCTCCGATCAATTAACTCCGAGGTTTCCTGAACAAACTCGTTTACCCTAAGTTTCGAGAGATGGGGGCTATACCTGTTCGCGCTTTTTGGTCTTCGGATAACCCTCTGACCGGTCGAATTTGGGCTTCCGGCAGAAGCACGGATGCTCCCGGACGTTCTCAAAAGGCTGTCACCGTGGAATCCGGCACTCGGATTTGGCTATTACTCGAGACCGTTGAAAGTTCATAAGCTGGCGACGACGAATTGGACAATTTAGGGTTTGGATCAGGTGGGAGTGGAGGAATCGGCGGTGGGGAAGGGGGGTTACCCCCGCCATTTGATGGTTTCATGATCGAAAAATGGAAAAACGGCGGAAATAAGGGAATCGGACTAGAGAGAATTTCTAGAGAGAAGTTAGAGAGAGAAAAAAATTACACAAATGAAAATCCATAGGGTTTAGGGTTTAGGGTTTAGGGTTTGGGGTTTGGGGTTAGGGGTATGGGTAGGGGGGTTAGGGGTTTAGTGTTTAGGGTTTAGGGGTTAGGGTTTTGGGTTTTGGGTTTTGGTTTTAAGGTTTTTTTTTTTTTTTGAAAAGGGCAGTGCCCTGTTAAACTTTTATTCCTGAAATAAAGAGAATACATAAGAAAGTGCATTACTCACAAAGAGCAACCACAAGGGAAACAAAACAAACAAACCACACCAAACAAAGAACAAGCTAGCCTAAGACATCTTCATGAAGCGGGAGGACTCATCAGCTACAGAAGCAACTTCATCATCCTCAACAACCTCAATGACCGTACTAGGACCACCTGGATTTATGCTATCAACTTTAGTCAACTGAGAATAGTAAATTTTGAGCTTTGGAGACCATTTCTCAAAAACAAAGTCAGGTGGTTTAAAACCATACTCAATATAATAATGGGCTGTTTGGCGCTCACTTTCCCAAAGTCCAGTAACACCATCAAAAAAATCATCAAAGTCATCCAAGACTGGACCACCGAGCGAATCAAACTGATTAGAGACAGGGATTTTACCCTTGTCTCTAATAGTGCCCTTAGACACAACAGGTGGGCCAACCATATGTGGGACATCAACCAAACCAGCATCCTTTGGGCCCACAGTAGCAGGCCCAATAACAACAGGATCAACAGCCACAGAACTCATACTATTCAAGCCACCAGTGTTGGGCTTCTTCACCCTCCATTTTTTTATTTTGAACAGGCACAAAACCATCATCATCCCGGGGGGTTTAGAAACCACCATACTCGGCCCCTTAGGAATAACAACCTCCTTAGGAACAACAACTGAAGCAACATGACTCTTAGGAGCATGAAAGTCCAAAGTATGCCCAAAAACACAACAAGTAGAACAAATAGGTGGCGTCCACCTATAAGACAAATCCAAATATGTAACCTTCCCAGGCAAAGAATTACGCGAAGGAAACTGTACCTTCACCTGATCCGGTAGACCATTAGAGGCCTGTGCCTCAACCAACACTCGAGCATAACTCAAAGGACCCGTCTTTGACTCACATCTCTCAAAGGTAGCTTTGTCCAACATTAGTGGCTTGCCAATGCAACTCACCACTTGCCCTATGTTCCCCCCATTCCAAAGACCAAGGGGTAAATTTTTAATAGTCACCCAAATCGGCATCGAAGACGGGTCAGGTTTAGATAACACAGTATCCGGCTCCCAAAGCCTAAGAACTAAGGGGATGTCCATAACAAGCCACGGGTTCCTTTCCAAAACTTATAGCATTCCATCATCATTCTCAAAAATAAAAAAATAAAAGCCTCCATTTTTCTTAATAATAGATTTTAAACCAAACTTGTGCCACATTTTTATAAGATTTTCCCGAACAACCTTGAATGATAGAGAACCCCCAACAAAATATCCAAAAAGTTGAAGCCGATGCGCCTTCACACTTTTGGTCATAAAGTGCCCGTTAAGATTGATGATAACCTCACCAAGAGTATCACGTTTAGGAGGATCATAAATCAACCGAGTCTCACTATCAACAATATCAATCCCATTAACCAACCGATCAAATAATTCTTGATTCCAATATTTGGTACCTCTAACCGGATCATCCATAAGACAATTATCATTAAAGCTAATATTTTTATCACAAGCAAATTTCAAATTTGATCCAAGATTATCAAACGAACCAAATTGTAACGAGCCGACAGTAAGATTAGGTCCAGAAACAGAATTTTTAAGCCCAACAAATGGAGAGTTCAAACCTGCTTATGGGCCAGCGCATTGTTCATGTAGTCCAGCCGTAGCAACAGACCCATATTTGGCCTGGTCCAAATTAATTCCCAAACCTGGCCCAGCAGAAAAAACACTACCATCGGCCACATTAAAAACTGGCCCAGGAGAAACAGAACTAATTAAATTCGGCCCAGCAAGAGTCAGCCCAGATTTACCAGTCCCATGCAAATCAGATCCAATTGGATAAGGCCCAGCCGATGCAAGCCCATCCTGATGAAGCCCAGTAGTATCTGGAGGCCCAGTTGAAGGCGCATACACATTAGGGTTTTCACGCATGTATCCAGCCGTCACATCTTCACCAGCTGACATCGGAGATGTGATATCCTGCGACAACGTATTTTCCGGTGAAAAGATAACCGGCGATCCCGCAACAACCGGAATATCCAACAACGGCGATGAAGCAACACCATCAGACCCATGTGAAACCGGCTCCACCGAAGGGTTTATCCCCAAGCAACCCGCCATCACCCTAATATCGGGTGTTAAGACATCATGCGTAACGGCCTCCACCAGCGATTTCCCGGCAGCATGAGAAGAAACCGATCCTGAAAGCAAAACCGGCGACTGAACCGGAGTTACTAAGCAACTACTATAACCTGCAGGAAACAGTCCGGCCTCACCCATAGGCAACGATACCATCTGTGACGCCGGAAAATCGTGAACACCATCAGATTGCGATCCCGATTTCAATCCCTTAACAACATCTGACCAATTAACATCCGATTCCAACGACGAAAACCCAGATCGGTCCAAAGTAGACGAAGGCGAGACAGAAGGAATAGTAGACACCGACCGATTAACTAAGCATTCCGGTAACGACTGTTCCACCTGATTGACCATCGGAGCACATGTTTTCACAAAAGGATTCCATCCTCTCGACGAATCCACCATCGGAACACCACCAGTCGCACCACGAGTAGAAGGCGGCGGAACCAGGATACCTTTTTTCTTACCTCCACCATTTTTACCCATAATGAACGAAAATAAATCGAAAATCAGACCACACTAACACTTAGATGAGAAAGAAAACACATAAAATGATGATGGATGTTGACAGAATACGGTTATGACGGCCGAAAAAGGATGGATAAAGGTGGACGAAGGTGGTTGACGGCCGGAAAAAGTGGTGGAAGGTGGAAGAAGGTGGCGGCTGGTTAGGGAAGTGTAGAGAGCATTTTCTCTCACACCATTAAGTGTGTAGCAGAATTTTACAAATGAGACAAACTTAGGGTTGGGGGTTGAGGGTTGGGGTTTGGGGGTAGGGGTAGGGGTTAGGGGTTAGGGGGTTCGGGGGTCGGGGGGTCTGGGGTCTAGGGTTTTTTTTTGGATAAAGAGGCATTGCCTCGGAAAATAGAACAAGAATAAAGAATACAGACCCGCTCATCCACCCCTCCCTGGACATTTTACCAAAGGAGGGGCGAAAAGCACAAAAACAGAGAACTAGCCAAGAGCAATAGCAAGCCCCATACAATGCTCAAAAGAGCGACCCATCACTAGAGTATACCACCTATCACTAGGGTGCACATATAACCAGTCTAAAGGGAACCATACCACACCAACTGATTTACTAGACATAGTAAATTTAGTTGGGTTAGTATCCTTTCCTATCCCTATCCCCTTACGCATCCCAAAATTACAAACCGAGCCTAAAGTAGGCAAATGGTCACAAAAACCTTTATAAGAAAACATAAAAGTACACGCCTTACATAAATACAACCACAAGATACCAGTTGTTAGGTATCAAAGTCGGTAACACAACGGAATCACACACAGACACACGCACAATCAATGACAGAAAGTAAAAGACACGAGAATTATAGTGGTTCAGCCAAGATTGGCCTACGTCCACTTTGCAACTAGGGTTCTTTATTATTAGGTTCTCAAATAATACTATTACATCAGGGATATATTTATAAGACTAGAATTAGGGTTACTAATTAGGAAACACTTAAGCCCCAAGAAACAGAATAAAACACAACAGGCCATCAGGGCCTGCTGCCCACTTGTTCCTAATTGTTTCCAGCCGCCAACAAGTCCAAAGCCTAGGCCTTGTTGCGGCAGCCCACCAGCCCAGGCCCACCAGGCCCAATTCGGCCCAATAGCCTTCATAACCCAACACTGCTATCCCCACAGACCCGCCCTCTCCTCCTCTACAAACCTATAGCCGCCCCCCAAAACACAATCAGCAGCCACAGTCACCAGCACCTGTTGACCATACTCCGGTCACCTCTGCTGACTCCTCCATACCTTCACCCACTAAACACCGACCTGCCAATATCCGTCCTAATCTCAAACAACGTGTTCCCTATGATCCTTCAGCCTACACTGCTACCACCGCTTCTTTCGACACCGAACCTACCACTTTTGCCGTTGCCAACAAATCTCCTCAATGGCGGGGTGCCATGGCTGAGGAATATGCAGCCCTCCTTCAGAATACAACTTGGTCTCTTGTTCCACCCGTTCCTAATGCTAACGTGGTTGGCTGTAAATGTGTGTATAAACTTAAACGAGATCAAACTGGTGCTATTACTCGTTACAAAGCACGCCTCATGGCAAAAGGTTTTAATCAATAACAGGGAGTTGACTATCATGAAACTTTTAGTCCTATTGTAAAGTCCACTACCATACGTACGGTTCTCTCCGTTGCCGTTTCTCACCGGTGGCCACTTCATCAATTGGACGTTCAAAATGCCTTTTTACACGCTGAACTAAATGAGACAGTCTACTTTACGCAAGCCACCTAGTTTTATAGATCCACAGAAACCCAATCATGTTTGTCTGCTTCACAAATCCCTATAATCCTATATGGACTTAAGCAGGCTCCACATGCCTGGTTTAATCGTCTCACTAAGGCTTTGCAGTCGCTTGGTTTTAGAGGATCTCAAACTGATCCCTCTCTGTTTATCTATTCCTCCCGAGGCACTCTTCTGTATATGTTGGTTTATGTTGATGATATAATCCTCACCGGCAACAACCCTACTGCGTTTGACCACATCATCAAAAGTCTAAGCCACACGTTTGCACTTCAGGATTTGGGATCTCTTTCATATTTTTTGGGCATTGAGGTGGTTCCTCGCGGATCAGACATGATTTTGTCTCAAAAGAAATACACTATGGATCTTCTTCAACGGGCTAGTCTCTCACAAGCCAAATCAGTCACATTACCGATTACCACCACTGCTGCTTTATCTCTTGGTGACAACCTTCTGTTTGATAATCCGGTCCATTACAGTCAAATTGTTGGTGCTTTGCAATATGTTACCTTATCTCGCCCGGACATCACCTATGCGGTTAACAAAGTATGTCAGTTTATGCACTCCCTGACTGAACACCATTGGGCCGCGGCAAACGGATTCTTCGGTACCTCCAGGGTACATCTGACTATGGCCTTTTAATCAAGCAAGAATCCGGGTCCACTCTTCATGCCTACACTGATGCTCATAATCCATCTCTGATTGCTTTCTCGGATGCTGACTGGGCTGGTTGTCCGGATGACCGTCGTTCCACCGGGGGATATGCTATCTATCTTGGCAACAATCTTTATCTCATGGTCAACCAGAAAAGAACAAACTGTCTCTCGACCATCCACCAAATCAGAGTACAAAGCCTTGGCTGACACGGTAGCTGAACTCACATGGCTTGAAGCCCTCCTTCGAGAACTCAAGGTTCCTATGGCATCAACCCCGGTTTTATGGTGTGATAACTTGGGTGCTACATACTTATCAACAAATCCTGTTTTCCATGCTTGCACAAAACATGTTGAGATAGATTTTCATTTTGTCCGAGGGAAGGTCGTTGCAGGGAAACTTTCTGTACAATTCATTTCTACACATGACCAAATTGCAGACATCTTCACCAAGCCCTTATCATCTCAACGATTTGCTGATCTACGATCCAAGCTATAGGTCGTTACCCGGCCTTAGCTTGCGGGGGAATATTAGATAGTTTATGATATAGGTTATATTAGAAGGATACAAAATGTAAATATGTATTATATTTATACTCTATGTAATCATCACATAATGATATACAATTACACAATACATTTACCAAGTTTATCTTTTAGACACAATGTTAAATTAACATGCATCTTTCTGTATACAATGTTTTCCAGAAAGAGAATGATAATAAACATATGGCTTATTGGCTCTCTACCACATCCACATTGCTATTTTTGATTCAGAAGAGTTTAAGCCCAGCTGGTCATAAGTCACCAAGACCATCATTATTTGGAAGGATGACTCAAGTAAATTACTTTCTTCATTGCATGTTTTTATATATGAGACTTGGACAGTAAAATGTGATTTCAAAATACAAATTGCTATATTTGTAGGGATTTAATAAATCATCTAATGATTTAGTACGCCATGTGGAGGCCAAGTACCCAGCTTTGCTTTTTAAGCAACAATTAACTGCTTATGTTGAAAAAATCTTTGCAATTATTCGTAACAATCTGAAGAAGGATTTATCATCACTTCTCTCTTATTGCATTCAGGTAATTAAGATGTGCTTAAGCGACGTCAAAAGCCTATTATTATATGATAATCAATGTATGTCTGCATAAAACTTGTTAATTTTAATTTATCTGGGGCACGTTACGAATGTGTAAATATGGTTTGAGGGTATGGGTTTGAAGGAACGGGGTTGATGCCCATAAAATTGGGTATCCTCCAAACCATTCCCATTCCCATTCCATCCTGTTATCAAACGCATATCAATAATAGTGATTCCCGAGTGCAAACCAAACACCGCCTTGATCTAAATGAGATATTGCACTCATTAGCTTTCTTATGAAGTCTAGTCCTAATAACAGGCAAAACAAGACACTAATTTATATTATCCCAATGGGTTCAGGCAGCTAGAACATCAAAAGATAACCCGCCTCCACCTACTCACTGGGGAATCGTCATTCAATGCCTAAATGGCACGCTCACTATATTGAAGGAAAACCATGTATGTATTATTGTTATTATGTGAAGTAACCGGATAACATGTCCCATTCATATGCTCCAACGCTTGACCTAATTACTTCAGGTGCCCCCAGTTCTTGTTCAAAAGATAATCACTGAAGCTTTCTCTAACATCAATGTACAGATTTTCAACAGGTAGCTCCTTCATTTGATAATAACATTTCAAATTAATTATTATTTGAACTCATCAACTGCACTTATTGTATGGTGTATGCAGCCTTCTTTTACACCAAGAGTGTTGCACATTCAGAAATGGGGAATATGTGAAAGCCGGTTTAGTTGAGATAGAGCAGTGGTGTGGCAGGACCACAAATGAGGTAATCAATAGTTTATATACCTCTGTTATTAATTGGTGTAAATCTAACCAGTTAATAAAATCAGTATGTAGGCTCATCATTAGATGAACTTCAACACGCGAGACAAGCAGTTGGATTTCTTGTATGCCTCTGATCCTAGAAAACCAAGTGTTTATTTAATATTATGAATTTGACCTAATAATACTGATAAAAAAGAATTTATGATTTGTTTTGTGCAGGTTATACAACAGAAATCTAAAATTGGCTATGATGAACTCACAACCAAGCTATATGCCCAGTAAGTCTCTGCATGTGTTTGTTGACATGTCCAGGAATACATAAATAACAATAATCATAATCATAATAATAATAAAATACTTAAATACGCTATATTCCTGTTTTAGGTTTTAGGTGTTCATCAGCATCACAGACTTTGCACGCTCTACACAGATGATCATGACACAGGAACTGTAACCCCAGAAGTAAGAAACTAAGCTTATTTAGTTAGTTAGTTGTTGGTTATTCATTTTAATTAATTAGTTTGATTTAAATTTGTATTGTTTCCACCAATAATGTCAGTTTGAAACAGGTTATTTCCAAATTGAAAGTTTTTTGCTGACAATGAGAAAAACTCTTATTTGCTGGATGACAATTGTAGGTGTGTCCATGAAAACTCTTATAAACATGGTTATTTTTGCCTTCTGTTTGATAAGAAAAGTGATTGATATGGTTATGGTATTTGCAGTGTTCCTTTCTCAACAGATGAAATTGATCACTGTTTCAATGAGAAGGATTTTGCTGATGTAAAACCAAGTGGTCAGCTCCTTGAAAACCCAGCCTTCCATTTTTTACTGGAGTAGGTTCACACTTTTGTTTTTTGTTTATTATTTTTTTTAATATATCTAGATTTAGGTAGACTGCTTCCTGCCTTTAGTGTAAAGCAGATAACTGTGTTAGGGTTAGATATGTGTAAAATTCATAGGTATGCATGTAGTGGGAGATGTATTTTGTACAAAAGGAAGGAAAGTTTAATTAATTGCTACTTTTGGACTGCATACAGTATCTTTATTTTCAGTCAAACTTCATTATTCCAATTCAATTACATATAAGGTGGTAAATGCCATGACTTCTCTTTTGTGGATGAATACTTGACAATCTAGAAGTTGAGTCACAGTTATTCATTTGCACTACGAATTATTTCTCTTGTTCCCATCTAAATGTTACCAATTTCTCTCTCTTCCTATCATTTTATTTATCCTATTATAAAAATGCAGTATTGAATTTCTTGATTTTTTTTCCATTGAAAGATGCTTTTAATAATATAGTTGTTGCTAGGCGACTTATGCGGACCAATTTCCCCACCAACCATATCGGGAAACAGGTATGTGTTCGTATTAATCGATGATTATTCAAGATTTATGTGGACTTATTTTTTGAAGGAAAAGATGAAGCCTTTGAGACGTTCAAAAAGTTCAAAGCAAGGGCCTAGAAAGACACCGGGTTATTAATCAAGACTCTACGAACCGATAGGGGGGGGGGGAGAATTCACCTCCCGGGATTTCAATCGGTTCTGCGAGGAGGAAGGCTTGAACCGGCACTTAACCGCTCCATACACACCACAACAAAACGGTGTGGTGGAACGGCGGAATCGAACGCTTATGGAGATGACGAGAAGCATGTTGAAGGCTCGGTCCGTTCCAAATGAGATGTAGGGGGAGGCGGTTAGACACGCCACATATATTCTTAACCGAACACCCACTCGAGCATTAGAAGACACAACACCTTACGAGGCGTTTACGAAAAGCAAACCGAACATTGATCATCTAAAAGTATTCGGGTGTCTAGCTTATGCAAAACAAGTTGGAACATATCTCAAGAAGCTCGATGACCGGTCTAGTCGGTTCGTTTATTTCGGAACCGAATCCGGCTCCAAGGCATATCGGCTTTATGACCCACAAGCACGAAAGGTGGTCGTAAGTCGGGATGTTATTTTTGATGAAAAAATGTCTTGGAACTGGGCCAAAGCAGTTAGCACCGAAGGCGAGACGGCGTTAACACCGGGAATGTTTTTGGTCGATTGGAAAGGTGTAATTGACACCGGAGTCGGACCTGTTTTCACCGACTCTAGTGGCTCTGTTAGCGAAGAAGATGACCATCTCAGCAGCTCCAGCAGCTCCAAAACAGCCTCAACAGAAGCACACAGCAGCCCGAGCTCGAGCCCAGCTGCGCAGCCCAGCCCCGGCTCAAACAGGAACCCGAACAGCGGGCATTTCAGCCCTGTTTCAGCTACAAACAACAGCGTTTCAGGTCCAGAAACGCAGCCCATCAGCGCTCAGTCTTCTGGTTCGATGAGCAGTCCAAGTACAGTCCAAGAAACCCAAGCGAATGTACGAAGATCAACCCGGGTTCCGATTACTCCGGTCCGGTTCGATGACTATGTATTAAATTCTGAAGTAGTGGAATTTTTATTGCTAAATGAAGATGAACCGAGTCGTTTTGAAGATGCTAAAACGAAACCGGAGTGGATGAAAGCTATGCGAGGAGCTCGAATCGATAAAGAAAAATAATACGTGGCAATTAACCGAGCTACCTCGAGGTGCAAAATCAATCGGGTTGAAGTGGGTTTTTAAAGTTAAAAGAAATACGGACGGGACCATAAATAAATATAAGGCGAGACTCGTGGCAAAGGGTTATGTGCAACAACCCGGAGTCGACTTTGACGAGGTCTTTGCCTCGGTCGCTCGACTTGAGACGGTTCGATTATTAGTGGCATTAGCCGCCAACAAAGGTTGGGAACTTCATCATTTAGACGTGAAATCGGCTTTCCTTCATGGTGATCTTAAAGAAGAAGTGTTCGTATCTCAACCGGATGGGTTTGTGAAGACCGGTGAGGAACACAAAGTTTATAAATTATTCAAAGCCTTGTATGGCTTGAGACAAGCCCCGAGGGCGTGGAATATCAAGCTTGACGGTATTTTGAAAGACATGAAGTTCCAAAGATGTTCACAAGAACAAGCGGTGTACCGGAAGTTAATCGGTAATGACTTGCTTCTAGTTGGTGTGTATGCGGACGATCTAATCGTTACGGGTTCGAATCTCATTCGGGTTAGGGAATTCAAGCAAGGGATGGAAAAGAATTTCGACATGTCCGATTTGGGTAAACTTACATATTACCTTGGAATTGAAGTGTCTCAAGTTAGAGACGGAATTGTGATCAAGCAGGAGGCGTATGCTCGAAAGATATTAAAGGAAGCCGGAATGCAAAATGCAAATCCGACTTATGTTCCTTTGGATCAAAATTCCAAGTTCTCAAAAGTCGAAGACGAGATTGATGTGGATGCAACTAAGTATCGTAAGCTAGTTGGGAGTCTCCGGTATCTAATTCAACCCGACCCGATCTCGCATATTCGGTTGGGGTTATAAGTCGTTATATGCAAAGTCCTAAAGAATCTCATGCGGCGGCTATAAAACAAATACTTCAGTATTTACAAGGTACGGTTGGGTATGGTATATCGTACGAGAAAGGAAAATGTGACTTAGTTGGCTATAGTGATAGCAGTCACAATATTGACCAAGATGATGGAAGAAATACTACGGGACATGTGTTCTATTTCGGGTCTTCCCCGATTACTTGGTGTTCACAAAAACAGAACACTGTAGCACTTTCATCTTGTGAAGCGGAATACATGGCGGCAAGTTCTGCGGCATGTCAAACGGTTTGGCTTAGAAATCTTCTAAGCGAGTTAACCGGAGAAACACCCCAAAAGGTTGTGTTAAGAGTGGATAACACATCGGCGATAGCACTCGTGAAGAACCCGGTCTTCCATGGAAGGACTAAACACATTAAGTCCCGGTATCATTACATTCGGGAATGTGTAGAGCAAGAAGAAGTGGCAGTCGAGCATGTAAGTGGAACCAAACAAAGGGCCGACATCCTAACTAAGGCTCTAGGGAGGATCAAGTTCAAAGAGATGAGAGAGATGCTTGGAGTGAAAGATTTCGGTAGTCCGAGTCCGAAACTACGGGGGTGAATGTTGGTAATTTCAGACTTCAAGTCACAAGTCGGTGAACTTGAGGGACCAATATTGACAAGTCGGTCAAAGATTGGTTATTAATTAAATATTCCTAGTTGAGTAGGATTAGGAAGCTATTATTTAGTATTTAATTTATTAGATACTAGTTATAGTCCAACAAGTATTGGTTGGCTATATAAACCGAGTTATGGTTATTTGTAATCAAGTTTTTGAGTTATATTTCTTGATAAATAAAGTTTGGGAGTTATCCAATTTTGTTTGTTTAATTCGTTCTTGGATTATATCGATTCACCACGTGAGAAGAATCTCAGGGATCGAAATGCACTCGTTGCCATCAAGCTGGCCATAAATGGAGGTGTTGTCCCAGGATTAAGTGTTTTTTTTTTGTAATGATATGGGACATTACAAGAGTTATTGTCCTAAACCATGACACAAGAAGACATGTGAAAAATAGAAAGGTAAAGCCAATGTGGTTGTGGATGCGTTTATTACTATCAAAGTCAAAGTGTTGTTTGACTCGTGTGTGAATGAGAGTTCAGTTTATTTTGGCACATACCTAGGCAAGGAACTATTACGAGTTGAATATGTACATCTAGTTAGAACAAATGAGTTAGATAGATAAATCCGTGCTTATTTTAGGATGATAGATCTGAATACAAGGTTGAGGAATGTCTCAGTGCGATTAAGGGAGTGTGAAGTCTTCCTAGTTAATACCCTAGTCGCCAAATCAGGAAAGCAAATTACTAATCTCTGTAATTTATGATCACCCGGATGCTTTCGGAAGAATTACCCGACCTCTCACCCCATCACTGATACATATCAGGATTGGCTTAGTATCTGGAGCAAAAGTCAAATGCCGCTTAGTATCTTGGCTGAAAATCAAATGTCGAGGCCCTTTACTATCTAGCTCCCTCAGAGATGAAGACAAGTATATTCACTCATTCGAGTAACTCTCCGATTTCGAGGACAAGAGCATTTTAAGTAAGGGGGAACTGTAACACTCGAAGCATGGGTGTGCTTATGGAAAGGTGCAGCCATGCCCTTTTCGAAATTGGGATGCGTGCGGAGTTAAACGGTTTATGTTTAAGCACGAGTAAATATATTGAATTAAGTTTATCAATGTGGTAGATAATAATCATTAATTATGCAAGTTTCTAGTTGCAAAGAGTCTTCCCTCACGCTTTATACCGATGTGAGTTATGTTATACCCTCATGGTTTGTATGCTTTGGCCTGCGTTTAGTCCTCACGCTTTGTACTCTTTGGGTTATGTCTATCTTGCGTGCTTTGTTCACTTTGGGATTGCCTTCTGTTTTCAATTGGCTGAAGGATTGAAATGTTGCATGTTAGTATAATTATTATCTGTGTTGATATGCTATTCAAGATGATGTTTTTAATTATATTTTGAAATGTGACTGTTTATGAACTCAACAACTTTATGGTAACCCAATTTTCTTTTAAATTTTTAAGCACACATCTCATGTATTCAACAATCGGACTTTGGTGGCTTGTAGCTTATGGGATTCGAGGGTGATCTTTTGAGGAGCAAGTTTGCCTATTATTAGGACATTTTGAAGGCTTGCGATATGCAATAAGTCATGTTGTGTAGTGAACTTACCTAGTCGTGTTATTGAATGAATTTAGTCTTTTGAACTTTGTATTGTAATTTAGCCGACTTAATGAATGAAATGACGTTTGTAAGCTTCTGCGTTGCGTATTATCTGAATCAATCGGTCACAGTGAACTCGACTTGGGCGGGGCGTGACAAAAACAGTAATAACTCAAGTAAAAGTGAATTTAAATTAATAGAGGTACAAAAAAGCACCTTTACTTCCACAATTTTGACTCTGTTTAGGGACAAGTCATCACCAGAAATTTTATTTAAACCCATAGATAATAAAATTGTACCCACCTTGATGGCCATATACAGTTTACAATTATAACAAATAATAGCATAATTAGTTGACATATTGATTTTCATTGTGTTTTATTTCATATTGGTTAAACAATCAAAAAGAAAATTATGCTTTCAAATTCACTTAAAAAGCTAGTTTTAATGTATACAAATTGTTTTGCTCAATGATTTACATGTAATAATAGTGATGATAAAAAATTAAAAATAAAGTAAAAGGTACAATCTGATGTGGCTATTATAAAAGTACTTGTCTCAACTACATTTCCATTCACATGTCATATAAGTTATTGTGGATTGATAATGAATCTTGGAAGCATTTTGTAATTTCTACTAACTATAATCTTCAATCATATTATGTTTCTTTTAACATAACATAAGATGAAGACGCGATCATTTGTTCAAAAGAATCTGATCAATCTCACCATTCTCATTATACATTTCCACAAGTTTCTTCGCATATGATGGCATGTGTCTAGCAGCTCTGGATTATGAAACAAATTAAACGTTACTAATTAATTAATTAATTTGTAGGAGAGAAAGCAGAAACATACCTTTCTTTTCCCCATGTGCGATTCACATGTAAATAGTTTCTAATAGTGTGGTAATCCAATGAATAGCGAGCAAATTCCAGACCTTTTGGTCCAATCTAAAACCAATATTATTATTAATATTAATATTATAACAAAGTGTCAACAACAACTCTTCTTACTAGATTTAGTATAAATGCAATGATGTTGCCGATCAACTTTGGAGCAGGCTGAGCAGGACCCTTTCCTGCATGAAGAATGGGAAAACATATATAACTGACTGCTATATATAACACAACCAAATAAGAAAGAAAGATACCAAGCTTAGCATTATCATCTGCCTTGACAGTTTCCATAACAAAAGGACGTCTCTCTCCCTGATCGAAAACCAGTAAATAAATAATTGAGGTTATGAAAAAGAAGAGATTAGAATTCTACTCCGCTTGTTGTAGGGGTGATCTCCAATAGATTTTTCACCAAATTCAGCATTTCTCTCCCACGTTCATTTCTGCTCACCTAATAAATATATCAATCATACATGACAACACAACCCATTAATTTATAAAACATTCTTCACCTCACTGTAACATATTGTGGATGCTGCGTCATGTTGATCCCAGAATATTTCGGTACCCCCATGTATCCCACCACCAAATCCTGAAAACCAAATCTCAACGTACTATATAACCGACTACAAATTAAAAATTATATAACTTGGGAATATAACTTACAGCTAATCCGTTTGTGTAGTCAAAACAGCTGCAAAACACACAAACATAAAAGATAGAAGAATCTTTAATCGCCTATTTAAGAATTCAAGAAACTTATACAGCACCTGTAGCAGGATGGTGCTATAACATCAACTAAATCATTTGCTGGCAGAGAGAAATATGGAACCTGTTTCATGAAAACAAAATGTAAGTGGTACTAAAAAGACAATGGGAAAAAATATTTAATGGCCACTGTACCTCTTCTATATGACCATCCAAATGCTTCAAATGTACCTATAACAACACAACCATAACCCAAAAAATATAAAAGAAAGAAGCAGGGATTTATAGAATAATAAGGTTTCAAATACCTTATAATCTTGCATAAACTCATAGTGAACAACTGTTTCTGGTTCTTTGCTAGCAGCTCTTAGAAACTTATCTAACCCATCTCGTGTTCCATTGTCCACTACAACACAAATAAAAAAAAATTGTATATCACGAAAAACTAGAAACAATAATGATATGGGTAGAAGGTAAAAAGAAAACTTACCGCAATTAGTCCCTAAGACATAAAGTTTGTCCAAGTTCAAATATTGCTCAACTGAGCGTAGTGCTGCAGATTAAGAAACTAGTCTGCATTACAATAATGAAGTTTGAAGAAGGAATTAAGTTATATATACCTTGTACTTGGCATCCGACCCCACAGAAAAGTAGACGTTTAACACCTGCTGCCTGTTTCATAGGAAGAACAATGCTATGATGTGTAAGAAAACAAAAACCAAGGATGCGATATAAAAAGAATACCTCAACTAAAGCAAGCGTATTAAGGTTAGGGGACAATGTGGGCTTAACACCTTTTGCTGCTAGAACTTCCTCAGGGGTCCTGGGAAATACGAAAAATTGAAAAACACTTGGCAACTTAAAAAAAATAAAAATAAAACATGTTGGATAATTTCGAAGTTTGCTTAACAACCAAGTCGGGTTGTTAGGTGCCTTGCCAACCAAGTTGGGCTGTGATAAGGATTATCTAGTTGGTCATATTTGGGAGATAGTATTTGAATTTTAATTATCTATTGAGTAGGATAGAGTTTGAGTCAAATACTTATGCCTTGTGTGGCAAGTATAGCTAGATTATATAACCGAGTTTAGGGTACTTGGTAATCAGTTTTTTGAGTTTAGGTAGCGTTTGGTATGCAGGAATGGAAGGTGGAATGGAATGGACGATTACGAGGGAATGAAAAAAATGGTGTTTGGTTGGACGATGGAATAGAATCACCATTCCACAAGGAATGTCATTCCCTTTAAATCCCTCAAATTCATTCCATCCACCCCCTTTGTTTTTTTTTTCATTCCATCCCCTCTTTCACCCTTCATCACCACCACACCCTCCTACCACCACCACCAACCACCACCCACCACCAACCACCACATCCCACCACCGCCTCCACCACCCACCGCCATCTCTCTCCGCCACCCACAACCACACCACCGCCACCACCACCACCACCCACCCCCACCTCCCACCGCCGCCATCACCGCCAACACCGCCGCCGTAACCGCCAACACCGCCACCGTAACCACCACCACCCACCGCCACCGTAACCACCACCACTACCATTGTCACCTCCTCCACCACCCACCACCACGACCTCCTTACCAACACCACCGCCACCCCCACCCACAACCACCCACCACTGCCGCCATCACCCACCGTTACCCACCACCACCCAATACCGCCACTCACCACCGACCACCCACCGCCACCTCCCACCACCACCACTAACATTGTCACCTCCTCCACCACCCACCACCACCACCGCCACCCCCACCCACAACCACCCACCGCCGCCGCCATCACCCACCGTTACCCACCACCACCCAATACCGCCACTCACCACCGATTTTATTCCTTCGTCTTTTCTAGCCTACCAAACAACATAAAGTAATGATTTATTCCATTCACTCATGGTAACCAAACAAGACAATGGAATGGAATGGTCCATTTCATTCCTTTATCCATTCCATTACCTCGTTCATTCCATTCTCTCGTCCATTCCATTCCCTCGTCCATTCCATTACCCCATACCAAATAGACCCTTAGATTTTCTTACTAATAAAGAGTTTACGTGGGAGTTAGCCACTAAATAGTAAATAACGTGTTTCAATCTTGTTAATATTGATTCATAGCTTGAATTGGTATTAGAGCCAATCAAGAGTGAAACAAGAAGACTTGATCAAGAACCTTGCAGCAAGAATAACGTGACTGCAAAACTGATCAGGAGATCTCGGTCGATCCAAATCCTTCTGATCGACACAAGATCTGCAACCGATTTTCAACCAGAAGCAATCGTTCGGACTTACTATCCGATCCATCAGACCCCGATTAGACCTGTGTTTCAAGCCGGAAGCCAGGTTTGACTCGAACAGAAGATCTGGATCAAGAAGAACCCGACCAAGAAGAACCCAAAACTCCACTTATGTATCAAAGGAAGAAGTCTCAATCAATGGCGGATAAGTCTGATTCCCAGAATAACCAAGTGAAAGAAGGTGGATCCATGAACCTGCAGTGTCCCATTATGGGGTGTGGGAAGCCGTGGAACCTACGGCTGGAGCAGCAGTGGAACCAAAGAAAAATCACATGGCTATTGATAGGCAATCAGAGTAGGGTAACGGGTAAAAATTGAATTCAAATAGAAAAGGATATATCAACGGCTCGTTTCGGATACAGATTCACCACCGAAACAAACAGTCGGGATGCGATCTTTAACCGAAGATACAGCTTCACCACTCCGGATAGAAAATCGTGTCTAAGAACACCACCCAACACGCCACGGTTGAGCTAGCATAGAAGAATCAACCTTAACTCAAAATCCATTGAGATAAAATCAACACCCAAAATTTTCATTCATAAACTCTTTCTCCTTTTTTTTGTTCATTTTCATCTTAAATAGGATAAGTTACAAGAGATTTGCATTTGAGAATAAACTGCCATGAAGTTCACTTTCTCCATTACTACTACTAAATAATAACTACTACTAATTAATAAAAGAAACAAATAAAAAGAAATTGAAAATGCAAAATTAACGTGGGTGTATGGCTGGAAATTAAACATGAAGACTTTGGTGAAATCTTTAGTGAACTACTTTAATTTGCATGGTTTGGGTTAAGTAGCTTAGGCAACGGTAATTTCATTGTGGGTCGGTTCGCAATCAGCTATAGCGTTTCTGTATCAAGCCATACCGGAAGACCAACTTCTTCAAGTCTCTCAATACAACACCGTAAAGGAGGTGTTGGATGCACTCAAATCTTGCCATCTTGGAGCCGATTGAGTCAAGGAGGCACGCCTTCAAACATTGAGATCCGAGTTTGAAGTAATTGAAGACGGGTCCATCGATGCCTTCGCCGGCAAGTTATCTGGACTTGCTTCCAAATCCGCCTCCCTTGGCAAAATCTTTGAAGAAACAATGATGGTAAAGAAATTCTTAAGCTCTCTTGCAAGAAGGTTCATTCACATTGATGCATCACTTGAACAAGTGGTGGATTTGAAGGAGATGAAGTTTGAAGAAGCCGTTGGTTACTCAAAGCATACGAAGAGCGGGTTAAAGAATATGATTACCTGGGTGACCAAGGTAAACTTCTTTTTATTAACTATGACTCCTCTTCTAAACAACACTTCTATGATCAAGGGAAGGTACAAGGTAGGAATAATGGAGATGAAAACCGAAAACAAGGACATGGTAGAGGTTTCGGGCGAGAAAAAGGCAAAAGCTCCAACAAGCAAGTAGATCGGAAGGCTAAAGACCGGTCGAACATTAAGTGCTATCGATGTGACAAGTTCGGTCACTTTGTTTCAGTGTGTCCCGAAAGAAAGAAGGCAAACGAATCAAACCTCTCGAATGCAAAGAAAGGCAAACGAAAGACTCTTATGATGGTTCAAACGGTTCAAGAAAGGGTCTTTCTAAATGAAGAAAAGTGCAAGCCAAGAAAGTATCAAGAAGATGCCAAAGAATCCGATAAGTGGTATCTTGATAACGTGGCAAGCAACCACATGACCGGGGAGAGATCTTTCTTTTCCGAGTTAGATGAAAGCATTGGAAGTTCGGTAAGATTTGGTGATGGGTCTCACGTTGAGATAAAAGGGAAGGGATCAATCTTACTACTATGTAAGAATGGTGCAAAGCGGGTAGTAAAAAAAGTTTATTATATCCCTAACCTGAATTGCAATATTCTAAGTCTAGGTCAAGCTACCGAGAGCGGGTGTGAAGTACGAATGAAGGACGAGTACTAATGGCTATAGGACCGGACCAAAAGAATTACAATGTTGGTGACTAGATCAAGTAACAGTTTATACAAGATAAAGCTACAAACAGGAGTTTCAATTTGCCTTCATCCTCACTTGAATGAAGAGGCGTGGATTTGGCACGCAGGGTTTTTGAACTTTGATTCTTTGAAGCAACTATCCACTAAAAACATGGTAAGAGGGCTACCCCAAATCACAAAACAACAAGAAGTATGTGACTCGTGCATGGTGGGAAAACAAACACGAAACCCGTTCCCGGGTGAACGTGCCACTAAAGTTTTGGAACATGTTCATGGTGACTTATGTGGACCAATCTCACCACCAACACCGAGGGGTAACAAATATATGTTTTTACTTGTTGATGACTTTAGTAGGTACATGTGGACGTTTTTGCTAAAGTCAAAGGATGAGGCGTTCGAAGTTTTTAAGAGGTTTAAGGCACAAGTCGAGATGCAAACCGGTGAAAGGATCAAGACCCTTCGTACTGATGGGGGGGGGGGGGTAAATTCACATCGGTGGAGTTCACAAGTTTTTGTCAAAGCCAAGGAGTAAACCGTCATCTCACCCGCCCATACACACCCCAACAAAATGGTGTGGTGGAGCGGCGAAACCGTACTATTTTGGGCACAACTCGATCGATATTAAAGGCCAAGAAAGTTCCACAATACATGTGAGGAGAAGCAATTCAACATGCAACCTATATTCTCAATCGAGCACCGACGAGAGCTTTGCAAGACAAGACCCCGTATGAAGCGTTTAAAGGGATCAAACCAAACGTTGACCACCTCAAGATTTTCGGATGCATAGGTTATGCAAAGGTGCCTAATGTTAATCTAAAAGAGCTAGATGATCGAAGCATGGAATTGGTTTATCTTGGGAATGAGCCCGGTTCAAAAGCATACCGACTTTATGACCCGATAAAAGGCAAGATTGTGGTAAGCCGGGACGTGAAGTTTGATGAAAACTGGAGGTGGGATTGGAACAAGTATGCCCAAGATCAAGTCGGATCAAATTGGGAAGAATTTGTTGTCAATTGGGAGCAAGTTTCGCAACCCACAACTCAGGAGCTGCAAACTCCAACTGATGAAATTCAAGGAGAAGAATCAGGCCCATCGGCCCACTCTAACAGCTAGAAGAACAGCCAAACAGGCCTCTCGGCCCAGTCCAGTGAAGCGCTAGCTAACACTCAGCAATCTGCAGGCCCGAGTAATGATCCAGAGACTGTTTCGGCCCATACTCATAGTTCAAACAGCCTAGTAAATGGCCCACAACACGAGCCTATTGAGCAGTGGGCAGAAAATACAGGAGAAGCTCATGCTACTCCTCGAAGAAAGACACGAGCCACAGTAGTTCCAAGAAAATTCGATGACTTTGTGATGCTTGGAAGCAACAGTCAAGGAAACAAGGAAGAAAGGTTCTTGTTACTGCACGATGACGAACCAAGGACGTTTCAAGAGGCTAAAAATTCGAACGAATGGATGAAAGCAAAAGAAATACACTTGAATGCAGTGAAGCATATTATGTGCTACATAAAAGGTACGATAGGTTTAGGTATCATTTACAAATCGGGAGGATCACGAGACCTACTTGGGTTTAGTGATAGTAGCCACAACTTAGACGGGGACAATGGAAAAAGCACCACAGGGTACGCATTCTACTTTGGCAACTCACCTATTGCTTGGTGTTCTCAAAAGCAAACCACTGTAGCATTATCATCATGTGAAGCCGAGTTTATGGCTGCCACATCTACTGCTTGTCAAGCCCTATGGCTACGTTGATTGCTAAGTGAGTTAAACGGAGAAGAAGAAAAGTGGTTTTAATTGCAAGTTGATAACAAGGCCGCTATAGCATTGATGAAAAAGCATGTCTTTCATGGAAGGAGTAAACACATAGATACCCGGTATTATTTTATCCGAGAATGTGTTGAAAGAGATCAAGTGAAGGTTGAACATGTGTCGGGTGATCAACAATGAGCAGACATATTGACAAAGGCACTTGCACGGATCAAGCTCAAGGAGATACGGGACTTGTTAGGTACCTTGATTATCTGGGAGATAGTATTTGAATTTTAATTATCTATTGAGTAGGATAGAGTTTGAGTGAAATAGTTATGCCTTGTGTGGCAAGTAAATAACGTGTTTCAATCTTGTTAATACTGATTCATGACTTGAAAACATACCTTGCCAAAACTGGTCTAGGGGACAGTCTATCATCTGGATCACTGTGATGATTGAAACAACAAATGAAATGAATAAGCCATATATATATATATATATTTATGTAAGCATTTATTTGTTTACCTTTGAACACAAACAACAGCTTCAACCATGCCTGATTTTAACATTTCAATTGCAATAGTTGTTACGATCCCTGTCCATTGAGCTCCTGATTTCAAGCAAATCAATTAATTAAAAAAAGAAGAAATAGAGTTGTATGTATGTCCATTGGGTAAAAAGAAAGAAAGTACCTTGAAGAGGGTTTATCTTACGAGCATACAGAAGCTCCTGATGAACCCCAAAATATGTTTCATCTACATTTCGACGACCTCTGCCATGAACCACATGTTCTAACCCCTGACAACAAGGAGAAGGATAATTAATAAATTAAATGAATTAGTAAAGTTAGTAATGATTGGAAGGAAAGTTACTTCGATTCTGGACATTCCATCTCCCAAGAAAGCACAGGCGTCGTTGACATGAGCAATGTAGTAAGTATCACACAGCCCACACTTGCTGCAGTGGTCTTTGGCTGGATAGGTGCCGCCGGGAGGTATGCCTTTCGATCGCTCTCTCCAATCGTCTCTTAATTTTACATTTCTATCTGGAAAAATTCAACCCTCCCACTAGTTAACAATAGATATCAACAAACAACAGCAAATGCTTGCTTCTTCAAAGGGAACCTTTACCTTTACCTTTGCCTTTGCCTTTGGCTTCACAAACAATAACAGATGATGCTTGAAAGGGGAAGGAGGCACTGAAACTCAAAATAGCCATCTTCTCTTCTCTTCTCTTCTCTGCCACATAATCATATCTTCGTCCTACCCATACCACAACATGTTTCCAAATTCACCCTTAGTCCAAAGGTTTTTTTTTTAATTGTTATAAGAGTTAATTACACAAATGAGTCATATGGTTTGATAAAATAACATGTATAAGTCCTAAATTTAAAAAATAACAAATTTGGGGTTTGTGGTTTCGATTTTATCACAAGTTTGAGGTCTAAGACTAACTTCCGTTAACTTTATTGTTAAGTATATATAAAACGACCAAAATACCATTTGAATATTTATTTCAGGGACTATTTATGTAATTAAATCTGAAATTAGTAAACACCCCCACCCACCCACCCACACCCCATGTCTGCTCCTCACCGGAATTAGTATCACTTTTCCAGCCACCTCTCCGGCAACGTAGAAACTCAACAAACAATAAACAAGACTTTGAATCAAGTGTACCAGTGGGTTTTGCCCCTCCAGTGGGTTTCGTCTCTTTACCATAACAGCCTCAAAAATTTTCCCAAAATCATCGAATTTAATTAGGCGACTTGATCGATCTTTACCACATCTTTTGAGGATGCTTTAGTGGAGGAAGTAATAGCAAGAAACCACAATACGATACAAGAAGCCACTGATTTAACAATGGTAGCAATGAGAACTTTGAATTAGGTCTGGATTTGTGGAGTTTTGCCCATGAAACTTCGAATCTAATATTCAAACGACGGTTAAGGTTTTTGTCACTGCGCAAACATTGAATCCGATGATATGATTTTGGGGGACTTGGTCACCGTTTTCAGATCTCTGGTTTTGCCCACAAAACATTGATACTACCATTTTCAGATCCTTCTTTGAGTCCCTCTCTATTCTAAACCAAATCCTGAATAACCGAAGACTAGAATCTGAACATTGATCTAAATCAAACCCAACAACCACCGACCACCGACGGCTATAATCTGAACATCAACAAAGATGAGATTTTTTCATGCTTTGGTTGGAGGTGCTAATCGGAACCCATAAGCCGGAGATGATGAAGCCGATACTAGTCAGATCTTTGCAACCCTAATTTCATGCCATTGCAAAGGGGACGTGGTGGTGTTTTACCATGGATCTGGTGCGATTGGTGTTCCCGTAAATGGAAAGGGGAACACAAGATATTCGAAGAGCAAGGAGAGATTTCGTGTGGGATTTGTGAGCCCTAAATCAAGGCGGATTTCATGGCTGGAGAGGTGGCCAGTGCAGCTAACCGCCGGCGAGGGGGGAGAGACGAACTGTCTGCGGTTGAGTTCTTTTACTAATTGTTTTTGTAATTTACATAAATAACTCCTAAATGAAGTTAATTACATAAATGATCCCTGTGCTAAGATAGACGAAGGGTAATTTTGTCATTTTATCCAAATTTAATAGAAAAACTAACGGAAGTTAGTCTTAAAACCCAAACTTGTTACAAAATCGAAACCACAAACCTCAAACTTGTTACTTTTTAAATTTAAGACTCATACATGTTATTTTATCTAAAACATAGGACCCATTTGTGTAATTATCACAAGATTAGTATTGTAACTTAATAGATTTAGAAAAAAATACAACATAAACTATTCGAGAACAAGTAGGCATGGAGATAGGTTGAAAATGTATTCATCCATTTACCATTAATATTTCATAACATTCCCCCTTAGATGACACTTTTCAAAAAAAAATTTAGAGTTTACATTTGAAATACTGTCTAAAAACATTGCTAAAGAAAACCTAGTGGGAAAAAACTTTAGCTATGGAAAAAACTTTAGCTAAGGAAAAAATAGTGCATTGTATAGCCCCCCTCAAGTTGTCATCTGTAAATCATTATATTGTCCGTACATGTCGTATTCCAATATCATGAACGTGTTTCCTAAAAATTATTGTAGGGAGTTCTTTTTGTGAAAAGATCAGCTGAATTATTGCTAGATTAGACATATCTAATTTCAACATGTTTTTCTTTAATAACATCCTGAGTGTATGAAAAGAATCTTGTCGGTATATGTTTTGTTCTATCACTTTTGATATACCCTTCTTTCATTTGCGAGACACAAGTAGCATTATCTTCGTAGATTGGAGTTGGACTTTTACCTTTCTCTAGTCCACATGAATTCATTATGAGTTGTGTCATAAATCTTAGCCATACACATCCTCTAGAAGCTTCATGTAGTGCAATGACTTCAACATGATTTGAGGATGTTGCAATAAGTGTTTGTTTCTGAGGACGCCATGAAATTGCAGTTCCTCCATTCATAAATGCGTATCCAGTTTGAGATCTCACCTTATGAGGATCTGATAAGTTGTAACACCCCAATTTTTAAGAAAAGTAAACAGGGACTAAAGTGAAAATAGTCCAAACTTAAAGGACCAAAAATGAAATTTTCTGAAATTAAGCCGATAGCGGCCCGCTACCGGGCTATCTGGCAATCTGCTACGTATGGACCAAGGTTGTCGTGATGAGGTGACACGCGTCAAACGTGTGGAAGTTGACTAAACCCTATGGCGGACTGCTACGGGTCCCGTAACGGTCCGCTAGCCGCAAAAAGGATCCGGGTAACGCGAAGGCTACACGCGTCTGAGTTAGGGCGGTAGTGGACCGTGTCACACCCCGCCCCAGACACCCCCTAGCGTGTGTGAGCATGATTGGCACTTGTTCTTTGATCTCAGAGTTTTTATAAAACATCGGAAGACTTTCAAGGATCATTTCTTTATAAATTTCAACCTCAAGGGTTGCTTTTGTAAATATCAAGATCTTGTTGGATAAACAAAGATCTTTTATTTATAAACTTGGGAATTAAATGCCTATTTGGTTTGATTACAAATGTAGTTGAAATCAAATTACAACTCTTGTCCCATGACAAGTATTTAAGCCACAAGTTCATAGTTTGCCTATGGAACCTCAGTCCTTTGGCATTATCCTTGTTTTATTTCTTCAGGATCTCTTGTGCTAGGGCATCTCAGTCCACATCACACATCATCCTGTTTTCTTTACTCATAATTGACTTCGGGTTATATCCGTAGCCAACCCGACAGTCAATATTTATTCACACAGGTCCCCGGGTTATATCCGTAGCCACCGGTGCGGACCGCTACCGTCCTGCTTAGCAGTCCGCCACCGGTGCAAGTTTCAGCCTATAAATTGAAGCATTTTTCGTTCATTTGGAAATAAAAACAAACACACACCAGACACATATATACATTGGGAAACGTGCAAAGAGACTTAGGGCGGCGCGTTAAAGTACGAGTGTGGTACGTTAAAGTTACGCACGAGTTTCGGAGAGACGTTTAGGCGAAGAACCAAGTGTAGAAAAGACCCGAGAGCCTTGTAAGTACACTGGACCCGTACCTAAGTCTTATGTGATTATGTGAATACATGTTTAAGTACGGGTTGTAATAAATGTAAGTGATGAACAAGCATAAACTCTAAACCCGAGTAACGAAGTATTCACGAAGTATCAAAGGGATGGTGGGAATGTTGCGAAGGACCCTATATATAAACCTCTTTGAAACCTCAGGGAGAAACCTTTACAACTGTTTAGGGTGAGGGTTGGGTTCAAAAAGGCATGATAAAGATGAATGCCATAATTGCTGACATAAGTTATCATATGATGTTTGCGATATCACGGGGTCCCATACATTAGCTCCTATACTGGCCAGGTGTAAGGCAATGTATGTTACGCATCATGATACTCCCAACTATCACATAGAACTTATATCATACAAAGTTCGGCCCACGTATACCACATATCTTTTTCTTTAGTACTCAAATTCGAACATACTTGCTTCCTCGGACAGCCTCGGAGTGAATCCCTATTATGTATCACGAGCACTTCTGGTTTGAGTCTAAGTACCATTTCTGATACTTAAATCTCTCAAATCGTGCTCTGATACCAAGCCGAAACACCCTACTCTTATTTCCTTTATTTTATTATTTTGTCAAAGTTATTTACGCGGAAATTGATCCCGGTTTTTCAAAACCTTGTCACCTTGGTGACAAGGGTATATTTTATTATATAAATATTGTTTTACAATAAACCACGTGATACATATTACATGACCTAGGGATTCTCCTTCACTCTATTGAGCCCTGTCCAGGAAGCTTCAAGTCTTTTGAGTGCCTTTTCTGCAGTATTTGAAAACATTTTTACATTAGCTTGCGCTAAGTAAGTATACTGCGTTATCTTTATTTTATTTTTTCCTTCAGACCCTTCTGTCTCATAGACTCGGCACCTTTATCAGGCCCTTCCGCCTATAGACTCGGCACCTTTATCAGGCCCTTCCGCCTATAGACTCGACACCTATATCATTTCCATTCATAAGGCCCTTCCCCCGTAGGCTCGTCACCTTTTGTGGGGCCTTTCCGTTTAGTAGACTCGGCACCCTTTTTATTAACCTCATAGGTAATTTATTTACAAGGTCCTTTCGCCCCGTAGGCTCAACACCTTGTTTTATAAGGTCCACCCCGTAGGCTGGACACCTTATTAATCACCACGGTTTTCATTCATCACATAAACCCCTATTCGGTCATATTCTTTGGCATTCATTTTTGCCATGCCTTTAGACCTAGCCTACACCCCTAAACCGTTGTAGAGGTTTCTCTCTAGAGCACCAAAGAGGCTTATATATTGGGTCCCCCCGCATCGTTCCCACCAATTCTTTGTTACTCCATGAATACGTCGTTACTCGGGTTTAGTGTTAGACTAGTCTTTGTCATATATTCATTTCCCATAATGGTATGCATCTTTGCCACGCCTTTAGACCTAGCCCTCACCCTAAACCTTTGTAGAGGTTTCGTCCCGTAGTGCCAAAGAAGCTTATATATAGGGTCCCCCGCAGTGTTCCCACCACTTCTTTGTCACCTCGTGAGTACGCCGTTACTTGGGTTTAGAGCTAGACTAGTCTTTATCACATGTTCACATTTCATCACATAATAGCATGCGTCCTTGTCATGCCTTTCTATACCGGCCCCTTCTCTAAACCTTTGCAATGGTTTCGCCTTAAAGCATCAAAGAAACTTATATATAGGCTCCCCCACAACGTTCCCACCACTTATTTGATACTTTGAGGGTACACCGTTACTTGGGTTTAGAGCTTAGACTTGGCTATTTCACGTATACACAGATTCACATATTTGTCATGTATTGCATGACTTCTTAGCATGCTTTTCAATCCACCCTTACCTTAATTTCTCGTAAAGGCTTCTCCCTGAGACATTAGTGAAGCTTATATATAGGGTCCCCCGTAACATTCCTACCACTTTCCTAATGCCTCGTGGATATTCCTTTAGTTGGAATTAAAGTTTTCATTTCATATTTAGCATGCGTTCATGCCCTGCTATTTTACATTAGCTCCTACCCTAAGCCTTCGCAATGGTTTCACCCTGAGGCATCAAATAGGTTTATATATAGGGTTCCCCGCAGCGTCCCCACCACTCCTTTGACATCCCATGATTACTCCGTTGTTCGGGTTTAGGGTTCCGACTAATTTACCCTTTACCCGTACCTTAGTCTTTCACATATCACATAAACACATATTATTTTTAACTAGGTACGGGTCCAGTGTACTTACATTATCCTTGGGTCTTTTCTACACTTGGTTTCCTTGCCTAAGTGTCTCTCCGACTCTCGCTCGTAACTTTAACGCACCGCACTTGTAACTGCCATGATCGAAAACGTCGCTCTGGCCTTCCTCAATTTGCGTGCTCAGATATGTGTGTGTGATAGTTTGTGTTTTTGTGTCCAAAAATATATGCAATTAACTCAAACAATTGCTACTATTATTCCAACAGTTAGACTATGTGTAATGCTAGTGTGAAGGTGAGAGCATACCCCACGCCACGTAGGCGTCATGTAGATAATGCCAGAACTCACCCTCACCTTCACTCAGGTGTGTAATGGTGGGGTGAGGTGATCAGTTTTGTAATTATTACATAATTATTATTTTAATATTAAATAATATTAAATAAACAACATAATATTAAAAAAAACATACTATTAAAAAAACAACATAATATAAAAAAATAACATAATATTATAAAAAAACAACATAATACTAAAAAAAACTACTAAACTACATGTTATATTTTTCTTCAATCTCTTTTTTCAATTTAAGGAATTTCTCCATCTAATCGCCGACCAAATGATCGATATTCATGAAATAAAGTCTTATATCGCTTGTCTTTTGTTTTTTCTCCTTTATTTTGATCTTTCTCTCGGATAACTCGTTGAACTTGACCATCCGGTCGGATATAGTGTCTAAACTGTCCTTGTACTCGTTGGTTTGGGTTGATGACGATGATGCGACTCGTTTTGCTTTGTCCCTTCCGATAGGGCGGGCGGCTTCTTCCGGAAACTCAAGCTCATTGCCCGACTAGTTGAGATTAATGCTACGCCTATCCGAATTAGATTGGCTAACGTCATTGCCAGGTGACGTTTTTTATCATTTAGACGATGATTGTCTCATTAACGAGACTTGTTCAAACTTCGTGCACTTTCTCAACAATTCTCAAAGTGGAACCATTTTAAATACCGTACCATTATTATCTTCTTTATATGCTTCTAGCGCTTCTTGAAAGATATCAAGATCACTTTGACCACTCGGCGGTTGTTTAACTTGTTTTTGTAGATTCCAGAAAACTTGTCAACCTTCAACCGGATATCCCTCCACTTTCTGGATACCATGTCCTTCATCCGGTATCCGCCTTTACCCATTGCTTCACAAAATTGTTCATATATTTTTTTCCAAAAAATTCCGGCTTTTTGGTTACGTCCTGTAAAATTAAATAACATAACATTTAATAATAAAATAAACATTACAAAAAATAATAATACGGTTATAATAATAATACGTACCAACTATTGGATCCTCCGACACGTTGATCCACGCTTTCACCAAAGCTACCTCCTCCTCAGACAACCACTTTTCAGAATGCCCTTTAACCATACCCCTTCGGGTGTAGAAGTAGTGGCTTTCTTTTTATGTGTTCTTTTCGTTTGTGGTGGCGGTTGAGTCTCTGGTACACTGTCAGGTGACGGTTGAGTCTCGGGTAAAATGTCGGGTGACGGTTGGGGGGTTATGTAGTCTTGTATATAGTCGGATAAAAAATCGGATGTAGAAGGATTTGAAGTCAAGTAATTAGTCAGGTAATGACTCCAATTTGCAAACGTTAACAACGGGTTCGGCTCCGGGGGTGTGGAACGTACCCCCCATCGGGTTGTTCGGGCGGTTCGGGTTGTTTATAAATTGTCATGGAATCATTTTTTGTAAAATTGGTTGTTTTGGTATAAAATTGGTATAGAGAAGAGAATGAAGAAATATTGTGTATAAAATTGGTTGTTTTGGTTGGTATTTATATAGGTTAAATTTAAAAAAAAATTATAATTAAAGCAATCCCCCCCCCCCCAACGGATATATACCCCCAACGGTCAAAAAATTAATAGCAAATCCCCCCCCCCATGCCGTGAACACCACCACCTTGGTTGCCTCACGCCCACGCTCACTCACCATCGGCGCGGTGTTCCACACCCGTGGTGCGGTGAGGTGGCACCACGCCTCCCTTCTCACGCTTGGGTTACGCATAGTCTTAGTTCTAAAAGAGCGTATGTAATCGTCTCACTACGGACCTCCACGTCAACAAGTCCTAAAGCCATACATATATCTTTTCATTGAAAATGACGATAATAAAGTCCTTGGAGAGTTCTTCCAATTAACGTGTGTTTCGGTTGAGTTATAATTGATTCAATCCTTAATTGATGATGTTATTTGTTTACTTACTAGATTTTAGTATACATGATATGATATAATATGATGCACCAAAGTGGATTTAATTCGACGCATTAATGAAATCAAATATCACCTTAAGAAATCATTAATGTTAATTAATAACCTATCTGCGCATACATATAAAATGATTTCATTGAAACGATCGAAATTTCATTTTAATTTTGTAATGTTATCTGTCCTAGTCCTACTTAATGTGTTTGATGTTTGGAGATCGACCATCTTCTTTAGTCATTTCTACTGGGAATCGAAGCAGCAGGTGTTTGATGTTTTTGCTTTGCAGAAGAAGAAAGTTCCTGAATATTGTTACACCGGCTAGATCTTTCAGGAAACTTGATTGTTATTGGCGGGTGAAGGAAGATGGATTTTACTTTCCTTTGAGCAATCAACATAAGCCAAATAATTGGATCAAAAAATATGATCGGAAGATATTGGGTTCAAATCCTGGGCACAGTAAAAAAAAAGGGTCTGTGGTCATGTCAGGTGGTTTAATCAGTTGGGGGGTTCCTCCTGGGGTGGGGTGCCCTGGATGTTCTAGTTGTTACCCAGGGAAACCCAATTATCCTAGAATATATAGGTGTTGACGTTCAAAAAAATAAAATAATACTCTTCTTTTCTATTTTAGACATAAACAATTCTTAGCTCAGTTTTGGTAATTTCCACGATGGAGATATGGTTCGAGTGGATAACAAGAGAAAAAAATAATCAATATATTTGTAAAATGTGTCTCCGAAGTATGAAAAGAGGGACAAGAAGAGAAAGAAAGTCGTCACACAAGATAAACAATGTATAGAAAAAAAGAAGGCAATCACCCAAACTCAATTATAATAAATAAAGGTTTTGAGGTGACACGTGTAATTATTTTATAGCATCTAAATTTTGTATTCTCATCTAAACATTTTCCAATTATCTATTTTAATTTATTTTCTTTTAAAACTCCTAAATTGATTAGATACCATTTAAACGTTTCCATATTTCGTATAATTTAAAATTTTAAATATTAAATGTACGATAACTTTTGGTTAACCAATAACTTTCTTCTTTAAATACATTATTTATAATTAAATTTAAATAATTCATTATAATTCATAAGATTTAGAGGTGTTATTTATTTTTTTTTAGAATATTATAAATTATTACATTATAAGTGTTTTATTTATGTTAAAATAATTTAATATGCCACACACACACATATCTATATCTATACTACTATATAAAACATATTGGAAATACATGCTTCTAATTTACCAAAAATTTTAAGACACATAACGCAAATTATTGTGCATAAGATACACCTTATCAATGCATAAAATGTGTTCAATTACCATTTAACCTCATTTCTATAATTAAAGCCCAACACTCAATTATTATCATTATTTAATGCACATTAGATTATTTAATTCACTACATTAAGTATTATTTTATTTATAATACTTAAAATTAAGATTTAAATTTACATTTACTATTTATATTTTTATAACTAAATACTATTTAAATTAAGTATTATCTTATTTAAATGCTTAAGTATATAATTACTAAATATTTACATAGTTATAGTAATAATAATACCCAAATATAATCAGTGTTTAAGACAGTTCGGGTTAGAATGCGCTATCCAAAAGAGCATCGGTGATACCCGATGCTTTGCGCGGGCCAACCCACTAGTATATATAATGTATTATCTATTATTTATACTACTTAATAAATAAAAATTATACGGGACACGTGCTATAATTCCAGAGCCCCTCCATTTATATTTTCTCGCCTAAACCATTTTAGCGCATTACTTTAGGCAACTAAATTATTTCTTATAATTCAATATCATAATAAATTTATATTCTATCATTATTTAATATTTGATTAATATCAACATTATAAAAAAATATTTCTTGTAATTTTTTTTAAATCAGTAGTGTACATAGGATTTAGATTGACATTTCTTCACAAATCCTAATAAATTTAAGTAATCTTATAATTGTGACTCTCTAAAATCTAATAATAATTTATCAACATATAAAATATTTATTTACTATATTCTTTTCATAATTTAACCCGTGTAATACATAAGAATCTAATCTAATATCATAGAGTAATGAAAACTCGTCAAGTATTATGTATTATAACTTTATTGTTATACAATAAAACTTTTTTGCCCTTGTAAAATAGCCCTCCCCTATATAGTATAGGGACCTGCTATATATATATAGGGGACGGTTCCACTAATAAGTGATTTTTCGTTAAAAAATACTAAGAAGTGGGTCAAACGAACTCCGATTGAGCTCATTCCAGCGGCGTTGGAACCGTCTTATCGAACAGTAACCCGGACCCAAAAACCTAAACCCCCCTCCAACCGTACTCCGAAAAGCCTAAAACCACCACTCTCACCCCCCAAAAACCTAAACCCCCACGCCACCCCACCCCCTCAAAAACCTAAACCCACCCCTAAAAACCTAAACCCCCCATCCCCATCCCCATCCCTAAAAAAAAACCTAAACCTTAAAAGCTAAACCCTAAGGCTAAACCATAAGGCTAAAACCCTAAAATTCAAACGTAAAATCTAAAACTTAAAAGTTAAACCCTAAAAGCTAAGATGGTAGAGTTAGACGAGACGGTTCCAACGCCGCTGAAATTAGCTCAATTGGAGTTCGTTTGATATCGTTTCTTAAGCTTTTTGTCATTTTTTAGATTTATTAGCAAAAAACTACTTCTTATTTGATCCTCCCCCTATATATTTTATATATATATATATATATAGGGGTTTCAAATAAAAAGTGAATTTTCGCTAATAAACCTAAGAAATGATTTTTTTTAAACGAAACCGGGTCAAACGAACTCTGATTGAGCTCATTCCAGCGGCGTTGAAACCGGATCGTCGAGGTTTTTGGGGGTGGGGTGGGGGGATTTATGTTTTTGGAGGGTGGGGTGGGGGGATTTAGGTATTTGAGGGGTGGGTGGGAGGATTTAGGTTTTTGGGGGGGTGGGGGGTTAGGTTTTTGGGTTTAGTTTTAGGATTTAGCTTTAGGGTTTAACTTTTATGGTTTATCTTTAAGGGTTTAGGGTATATCTTTAGGTTTTATTTTGACGAGCCGGTTCCGACGCCGCTGGAATGAGTTCCATCGGAGTTCGTTTGACTCAGTTTCTTAGGTTTTCTTAGCAAAAATTCACTTATTAGCGGAACTTTCCCCTAGATATATATATATATATATATATATATATATATATATATATATATTTGTTTGTGTCTAACATTGGTGCCACTTGATTTCCATAAGGATTTACACCGACTCGCAGACACTAGTGGTTGTTAAAAGAGCTTTAATTTCTGTCGTTGGCAAAAAAATAAAATATATTAGTTGTTTATATGCTACTTTTAAGAATATTAATGAAGCTTAGCATATATGCACATGTATAATGTATTGTGAGGATCGATTTGTCACTACTCGCAACTCAACAGTCCCACCACAACGTTATCTTTGATTGATTAAAGCCCATTAACAACGTGAAAAGATTGTTCATTAGTCGATACCCATCAAACTGAACAACATATATATTAAAGTCAAACTTCAATTCAAAGCAACACGACAAACACATATATGATCGAAAAGATTTATAGCTAGGTGTTAAAAACATCAAGTGGGGGATGAGTAATGTATGATTTCAAAATCAGAAAAGGAAGGTACTTGGATCATATATATCTAATAAAATAGTTTATCAAAAAACCATCAAGTTGTTAAAGTGCATTTACAAACTTAGTAATTTTATAGTCCCACCCCAAACTTTTTATGTCTGTCACTTGTAATTAATTATTACAAAGCAAAAACACAAATGTATATTTTTTTTTCATAGACTATAGTTGAATACCGTAACAAACCATTTTTTGTGTTCTTGAGGATGTTATGGAGTTTTTATCTCAAAATTGTCAATGATAAATAGGAGATTTTGTAAGTGTCTAAAGATGAGAGAAGACACAATAATTGAAAGAAAACTCATTTGTTTTAATGAATGATGATAATGGTGAAATTGAAGAGTTCATATGGGTATGATAGTAGTGAGATTTAATTGTGCCCATAAGGTGTTTGATGAAATGCCTAAATGAATTGAAAAGTAGTAAATGGGTATTTGAGGTTTGGTTAAGAGTGTAATAACCAAACAAATATAGAATGTTGATCTTTAAGATCATAAAGGTATATTGGGTGTCAATTGGTAATCAACGGATTACTAATTTTAAATGAGTTGTATAGGTGATCAAAGTGGGAAAAGAGGCTAGCTTGGAGGATCAAGCGGGATGCTCTCTAGCTAAAAAGTAAGTGCGTTGCACTTACTTAGTAATGTTAGATGACGGTAGCTACACGTGTAAGTTATGCATATGGATAGGTAGTTTATCTTATGTGTAATTATACGTGTATGTTGGTAAGGTTGATTAGCATATGTTATATATATTGAAAAAGGGTGGAAATAGAGTTGGCATTCTTAAATCCCAAATATGTGAAAGTAACCAATAGGTTACAAAGATGTTCGTAGCTATTATGAAAATATTATTTGTATAATAATAAGGGTGATGGTAAGTAAGTGCGCTGCGTTTACTTGGTAATGTTAGGTAATGATTGTTAATTGAATATATGCATATTGAATAAGTCGATAAATTATGCGTATATGTGTGAATGATATTATGTTTAAGGATGAATGATATGTTGAAATTGTGGATATGGTCTAAAAACTATAAATTGGATGGAAAGTAGTGGATATGGTCCAAGGACCATAAATTGGTAGAAAAATGTTGGAATGATCTAAAAACCTCAAATAATGAGATATGATTGTTGTATGAATGTAGTTATAGTATTAATACTATAATGGATATGTGGATATGGAGTTATGGTCTAAGAACCATAATGGATATGTGGATATGAAGTTATGACCTAAGAATCATAATGGAAATATGGTGATGAAGTTATGGCCTATGTGCCATAATGGAAATGTGTTGGTAGTGCGGGATCTTCTAACCCGAAAGGTAAGTGTTTTTGCACCTACTTAGTAATCGATTGATAAAAGGTGCTATATGCAAATGTTGTATGCATAATGTGTTAAATTTGCATATTGTGTTATCTGGTATGTAAGTGCTTTTGCACTTACTTAGTAATCGATTGATAAAAGGTGCTATATGCAAATGTTGTATGCATAATGTGTTAAATTTGCATATTGTGTTATGTGGTATGTAAGGGCATAAGGTGTATGATTAAGTGAATGAAATGTAATTATAGTATTTGTACTATAATTGATACGTGGTTATGGAGTTATGGTCTAAGTACCATAATGGATATGTGGATATGAAGTTATGATCTAAGAATCATAATGGAAATAAGATGATGAAGTTATGGCCTATGTGCCATAATGGAAATGGAAAATTGTGTTGATCATGAATGTAAAATGAAAAGTGTGAAACTTGTAAGTGATTAAGCAAGTGATATGTAGCCTAATGTCAATTTGGGTGGAAACGGGTCAAATGGATGAACGGGTGAAACAAGTAGAATTTTACTTGTTTGTTATGTTTTATCTTCATTACTAATGGTGATATATGTGGTGTTTGTTGGAATTATATGTCCGGTCACGATTATTTAACGCTACTAACTGAGTTGTGACCCGTAAGAGTTACACCTAGGGCAATGAACATTAAATCCACTTAACCCGCTTAATTGGTAATTACGAACTGTTTTGCGAGACGATATATTTTATATATATTCGTTAGACGGGAATTATTATTTATACTAGTTTATAAATAATAATTATATATTTATTGTTTTATTCTTTTATTAAAACAATTAAATGGGATCGGACCTTTTATCTCGTATCGAACTTTGGGCCCGGAAACAATTAATAGGGTTATGATTATTATTTATATAATAATCCTAATTTTTGTTTCTAACCTACGATTTGGAAACAGCCGCAAAGAAGAATTTTTGGCGATTGACTTTTTTTTTCAAAAGTTGCGACCAAAAGGAACAAAGGCTCCAGCCTTTGATCTTTCCGGCAGCCTCAAGCCAGCGCCGCCGACCGACGCCGCTCCATTCCCGTGTTTCGGTTCGTGATCTAGCATAGGTTCGTTGTACCTCGGTGTCTCGATCGGTTAATCATTAACCACTAAGGTATAATTAATCTCATTGGTAGTTAGATTTAATTTATTCCGTATTCGTATGATTTCGTAACCTAGATCCTGTCGGGTTTTATATTGTGTTGAATCGGTTTCATTCCGCTGCGTATTAATAATTACTAAATAATTATTATTAATCTAAAAATTATTTATCAACCGTTTTTGATAACTAATCTACCTGATCACCACTGGCCAAAAATACCCAAAAGTGGTATCAGAGCCTTGGTTGCGACATACGAATCGGATCCGGTCTTTTAACCGGTTATAGGTCACAAACTTTAACTTGTTTAAAGTTTCTGATCTACATCTTTCTAGGGCAATTTTTATTTATTTATTTTGGTCAAAGTTTTTTTATTTATTTTATTTGACCAAAAGAATTGCCCAGTTATTTGATTGTATTAAATATGTAAATCTGGCCCGACCCTGTCTTGTGTTTGTTTTCTGTTTTTGGTTTTATGGTTTGGCCCATTTGATGGCTCAAAATTGTAATAGATTAGCTTTTATGTTTTGGCCCACTTTGATAGCTCAAAGTTGTAATAGCTTAGGGTTTTATTTTTTTGTATTCTGTATAAATATTATAAAGATAAAGACCCGAAGACAAAATAGAAGACGGAGACAAGATCTTGAATTTAGTGGGAGTCACACGGAACAGCTAGATGCATGCACGAAGTTCATCCTTCAAGTTCTAATTTTTTTACAACTTGTGGATTTTTATATTAAAACAAAAGGTTTGTTTTAAAATAAATGATAACCAATAAAGTTTTGCAATTTTAAACTAATTTTAAATTTTCAAAACGAATAACTTAATAGTTCATTTAAACTATTAACTTTTAATTGGTTAATTACATCGCGACAAACTTAGTTTTAATAGGTTATTTAAAATTAAGTGTCCTGAGAGATGAAATGGTTCATCATGTTGTCACGATCTAATATATAGTAAAACTGGCTTTTAGAACACACGTATGATTTATCATTCGTTGTGTTTGACCCTATTCGGTAAACACTAAAATTAAATCCCATATTTAAAATCTTTAGTCTATGCCATCCTACTATAAGGAACACTTTGGGCATAACGTGAAACACCAGTGTTTGGAGCCACAGCACCGCACTTGGTGCGTAGCCTATCCCTCCAAGGTGCAAGGGTTTCGTTGACACATCCGGCCCTTCCACATGTACCTGTACTAGGACGACTATTACTTTTCTCTCTATTACATGCCCCAGCTGTATGGAGACCAAAAGTGGGCATAGATGAGGCTAAACGTATCAAAGCATAGACAAGAGTTGTCTTAGCGGCCTCATACTCGAGAATTGTGCATTTTTTTACAATTGGCAATTGTTGTCAGTCTGCCTAAATCACTTACTAATGTTGCGTGCCACAGCCGCCATTACTAATTGACATAACCAGATTCTCTATTCTTATTATATTCTTGCCATGGGTCATTAATATAAGAATTTATTACATCCAAAATACTAATTAAAATTTAATTTGCTTATTTAACAGATGTCTACTGAAAAAGAATCCCACTTCTCCTTCTCTCTCAAGTCTTTGCTTAAGAATGAAAAACCGAATAACACCAACCTCATCTTGAACTCTCTCCCTAGTTCTTATGACAACTTCGTAATGAACTTAAATATGAACACATGGGAGAAGACTATGCCCGAACCGCACGGCATGCAGGAAACGGCCGAGATGAGAATATCAAGTAAGACTAATCAAGAGTTGATGGTAAAATCTGCTGGTGTTAACAAGCCCAAAACCAAGAAAAGGGGTTATAACAACAAAGGTAAGAAGCAAGTTATTGTTGCTGCCAAGAATGCCACCAACAAAAACAAGCAAGTTGCAAAAGCACCCCCTCCCAAGGAGCGTCAGTGTTTTGAATGCAACAATATGGGGCACTGGAAACGTAACTGCCCTGAATATCTAGCTAAGCTGAGATCGAAGAGAGCAAATGGTGAAGGCGTCTCTTCTGGTATTTCTATCTATGTTATTGAACTTTTCACTATCTCTAGCGACACATGGGTATTTGATACCGGATGTGCTTATCACATCGTTAATGTATTGCACGAGCCTAAAAAGTGGAAGAAGCTGAAACAAGGCGACATGGAACTCATCGTTGGTGATGGGAAGAGAGTACCAGTTCTTGCAACTGGAACATTTCACCTTTCATGTCCTTCTGGCCTTGTAGTTATCTTAAATAAATGTTTGTTTGCACCTGGTTTAACCATAAACATTATTTCAGTTTCCTTATTATTATATGTTCAAACTAATAATAACATATACAATCTTTCTAAACGTATTAACTCTAGCATTAATGATACATTTCTATGGCATTGTAGACTTGGTCACATAAACAAGGCCCGCATGAAAAGGCTCCAATCTGAAGGGATCCTTGAATCCACCGGACAAGAATCCTTTGAAGACTGCAAGTCTTGCTTAGCTGGCAAACTCACTAAAGGATCCTTCACCGGCGTTGGTGAACGAGCCAAGGATCTGCTAGGACTCATACACACTGATGTATGTGGCCCTTTCAGAACTATGTCTAGAAATCATGAAAGATACTTCGTTTCATTCATCGACGATTATGGTCGATATGCTTATGTCTATCTTATGAAACACAAGCATGAAACTTTTGAAAAGTTCAAAGAGTTTCAAAACGAAGTGGAAAACCAACTCGGTAAAACGATAAAGACACTTCGATCAGATCGAGGTGGTGAATATCTCAGCACAGAGTTCATAAATCATCTTAAGGAGCGTGGAATAGTTTCACAATCTACTCCACCTGGCACACCCCAACTTAATGGAGTGAGCGAGAGGAGAAATCGAACCCTACTTAATATGGTTCGATCGATGATGTGTAGAACAAACTTGCCTCACTCCTTCTGGAGTTATGCTCTTATGACCGCCGCCCGCATTGTCAATCTGGCACTGACTAAGAAGGTAAACAAGACTCCATATGTGATATGGCATGGGTCTAAACCCAATCTGTCTTACCTTAGAGTATGGGGATGTGATGCATATGTCACCAGCGATTCTGATGACAAGCTCGATCCTAGAGGCGAAAAGGTCGTTTTCGTTGGATACTATAACAAAAGCGGATATTATTTCTACCATCCAGATGCAAATGTTATTTCCATCAAAAGGAAGGCACACTTCCTCGAGAAAGAAATTCTTGAACGAGGAACCGGAGATAATATAGTGGATCTTGAAGAAATTTGAGAACCACAAACAACCGCTGATGAAGTCGGAGCGTCTGAACAACAAGAAGTTGTTGCTGGTGAATCAGACATAAACACAAGCGTTCGCAGAAGTGTAAGGACTCTTAAAGAACATGACAGATACCTATGGCATCTTGATAGTACCGAGGTCCTATTAGTAGCCTAGTCTAATGACGAACCTACTAACTACAAATCTGCTATTTCAGATCCAGAATCTGCAAAATGGCTAGAAGCCATGAACGCCGAGATGCAATCTATGCGTGATAATCAAGTCTGGGACTTGGTTGAGCTACCCCCCGAATCTCGGGCAGTAGGGAGCAAATGGATTTTCAAGAGAAAAACCGACATGCATGGAAATATACACACCTATAAAGCACGGCTAGTTGCGAAAGGTTTTACTCAGACTCAAGGCATTGACTATGATGAAACCTTTTCGCCCTTTGCTATGATCAAATCGATCAGGATATTGTTTGCCATAGCCGCGTACTATGACTACGAGATATGGCAAATGGATGTCAAAACCGCTTTCCTTAATGGGCATCTCTCTGAAGATGCCTATATGGTACAACCTGATGGTTTTGTTGATCCAAAATATCCTAATAGGGTATGTAAACTGAATAAGTCTATTTATGGAATCAAACAAGCATCTCGAAGCTGGAATCTTCGTTTTGACCAAAAGATCAAAGAGTTTGGTTTTGTCAAAAATGAAGATGAGCCTTGTGTTTACAGAAAGGCTAGTGGGAGCACTATATCATTCCTCATCTTTTATGTGGATGATATACTTATCATTGGAAACAACATCCCTATGCTTAACGATGTTAAACACCGGTTGGGAACTTGTTTTGCAATGAAAGATCTTGGAGAAGCAGCCTACATTCTAGGAATCAAGATCTACAGGGATAGATCTAAGCGGCTTCTAGGGCTTAGTCAAGGCACATACATAGACAAAGTCATGGCACGCTTTCATATGGAAAACTCCAAGAAAGGAGGTGTTCCTATGACTAAAGGCACCGTGCTGAACAAATCGCAATCTCCTTCAACGGACATTGAAACCAAGCGTATGGAAGCAATTCCATATGCTTCGGCGATTGGTTCTATCATGTATGCTATGTTATGTACCAGGCCTGACGTTTCGTATGCTTTAAGCATGACCAATCGTTTTCAGCAAAGTCCTGGCATTGCCCATTGGACTGCAGTCAAGAACATCCTGAAGTACTTGAGAAGGACTAAAGACATGTTCTTAATATTTGGAGGAGTGGAAGAAGAGCTCACTGTAAGATGTTACACTGACGCCAGCTTCCAAACTGACCGAGATGACTCTCGCTCACAATCGGGATTCATATTCACTCTAAACGGAGGAGCTATCTCCTGGAAGAGCTCCAAGCAGAGTGTGGTGGCGGATTCAACCATCGAATCTGAGTATATAGCTGCATCAGATGCTGCTAAGGAAGCTGCTGGGATGAAGAAATTCATTACTGACCTCGATGTGGTTCCGAGTATTCGCCAACCAATCGAGATACTTTGTGATAACACAGGTGCTATAACTCAAGCCAAAGAGCCCATATCTCATCACAAAGCCAAGCACATTCTCAGAAAGTTCCACTATGTATGGGAAATTGTGGAACGTGGTGACATCGTGATAAGCAAAGTAGACACAGATCAAAACCTAGCGGACCCGTTTACTAAGCCCATGACTCAGGACAAGCATGATCTTCACAGAGATGCTATTGGTCCTAGATTTGCTAGTGATATGTTTTGATTTAGTATTTTGAATGTGTGAACAATTAAGCAGTTGTACTTTTGAATTCTTTTGGTTTACTGATTTAAATGCAATTCTGAATTCTTACAACTGTGTTCGATTTTAATACGTTTAATCCATGAATATAGTATTCTTAATCATCCGTAGTCGATCAGAATTGTGGGAACGACTCTGAATTAAGACTATTCTGAACTTGGACTCAAGTAGTTGACTTCCAATTTCACAGACCTCATCTTGGATGACGTTGACTTCCAATTTCACAGACATCATCTTGGATGACGTTGGATGTAACTCGCTTCAAATTATCTTCATGGATTTTAATCATAAGATGTTTTGATATTGGTATACTCATTTAGTATCCTCTGACTTGAGATGCATACTAGAACTTTCGTTTACCAAGGACTGTTCTTTAATCACTGTCAACCGCTGTCGCGTAACTGCCAGTCATAAAGGCATTGGTTAGGAACAGATCTGAAGTTCAGTGGGAGTTGTATGTAGTCGATAAGGGATTCTGTACTCTTACATGATATGTAACAGTTAGACATCGTGGCGCCCTCGTGATTCAAACTGGTGAAGTGTAAGGCTTTACCCAAACTTACTGTGTGTTTGATTGGACCACTTTGATTCTTGATCGAGAACAATAATAATTGAACGCCATATGAGAATGAACTAAATCCATGTCTCATTGATTCAATTGATGTCTTTTACAGAAAGGATAAATGATGATTATTACCATAAGTCTATTGTCTTGCAATAGCAAGATGTTTTGGTTAATGACTTTAAAGTGTCATACCTTGTTAGGGGCAACCATGTGCAGCTAGAGCACCTCTGGCTGTCTGCGTTAAGGAACTTAATCGAAGACTGTCCAAGTGGGAGACTGTTGGAATTATATGTCCGGTCACGATTATTTAACGCTACTAACTGAGTTGTGACCCGTAAGAGTTACACCTAGAGCAATGAACATTAAATCCACTTAACCCGCTTAACTGATAATTACGAACTGTTTTGCGAGACGATATATTTTATATATATTCGTTAGACGGGAATTATTATTTATACTAGTTTATAAATAATAATTATATATTTATTGTTTTATTCTTTTATTAAATGGGATCGAGCTTTTTATCTCGTATCGAACTTTGAGCTCGGAAACAATTAATAGGGTTATGATTATTATTTATATAATAATCCTAATTTTTTGTTTCTAACCTACGATTTGGAAACAACCGCAAAGAAGAATTTTTGGCGATTGACTTTTTTTTTCAAAAGTTGCGACCAAAAGGAACAAAGGCTTCAGCCTTTGATCTTTCCGGCAGCCTCAAGCCAGCGCCGCCGACCGGCGCCGCTCCGTTCCCGTGTTTCGGTTCGTGATCTAGCATAGGTTCGTTGTACCTTGGTGTCTCGATCGGTTAATCATTAACCACTAAGGTATAATTAATCTCATTGATAGTTAGATTTAATTTATTCCGTAATCGTATGATTTCGTAACCTAGATCCTGTCGGGTTTTATATTGTGTTGAATCGGTTTCATTCCGCTGCGTATTAATAGTTACTAAATAATTATTATTAATCTAAAAATTATTTATCAACCGTTTTTTATAACTAATCTAACTGATCACCACTGGCCAAAAATACCCAACAGTGTTATGTAGGAAAAACTCTGATGTAGTCAAAGTCAAGTCCAAGGCTTTTGGTGGGATTCTCGTATGCGTTATGTTATTTTGGTGGTATCTAGAAACCCCTTAAATAGATGTAACTTGGATACACAATCATGTTTTGGTGTATGTTTATGATGTTTTTATGATTTTGGTCAAAACCCAAGTGTTTGGGAACTTTGGGTGTCAAGTGAATTGGTAAAAGTTGGAAATTGACCAAGTATGAAAATCTGCAGGTCCATGTAAACTTTCTGTGAATACAGGTGCCTCGCGGTATGCGAAAAACCAGAGGAGGTTCTCTCGCGGTACGCGAGAGACCTGTCTTCCGGCTTGGCTTTCTGAGATTCCCTCGCGGTACGCGAGAGAAAATAAAAAAAAATTCTTGGAAAATGCTTACGCGCGTTTAAATGTTTATTATAAGCGGTGTATTAGAAGTTGCGTGTTACAAATACTTATCATCTCGATCAGTACTCTTAATATGAGATATGTTAGGTTAAGTAATATGTATATATGAACAAATGCAACACCATGAAAACGTTTGAAGAAAACGTAACACCATGATTCATTGCCACTAGTTGATCAGTTTTGAGTGTATATGATCACAAAGAAAGTAAAGAAATTTTTTTGATGTAAGAATTATGTGTTTATATTTTCTAGTTTGTAAAATAAGTTGTTTGATTAATATATTTAGTTGAAGTAATTTAGTATGTTTGATTTAATAGTCTCCTATGAAAAAAAGAGATCCACTTCAAACACTCTAATTATTTCTTTACATTTTTGGGTTTAGGGTTTGCTTCTCTCTTTATTTTTCGTACACCTTTTCAGTTACAAGCGTATGTAGCTAAATCTGAAGTGTCAAGAGAGTCAAAACAAAGCTCAATCAAATGGAGAATGAGATTCTTTATTATTAATTAGTTATTACAAATCAAATGTGCATGCTTTAAAAAGCTTGATGAGAAAGTTAAATGGTTGTGAACTAAAAATGTGTTGAGATATATTTTTCCTCTAACTTTCTAAGTGTTAAAATGCGAACATGAAGTGGCAAGAAATCAAGTGTGTATTGAGATAGTTCTTGCCAAATAATGAAGTATATTTTTGAAAAGTGAAAACATCTAATTAGTTTTAAGATGAAAGAAAATTTTGTTATATAATTAAGGATATAATTTACATGTTAAAAATAAGAGATAGATGTAATTGATCAAGTGAGAATAACCTGGGTTGATCTTTTGGATTTTGAAGAAAACAAGTTACAAAATGTAAGTGAAGCCTCCTCCTCTATAATATATACATACATGTTCACTCTTACTCTTTTAACAAAACCTCAAAATAATAATAATAATAATGATCATCAACTTGTGAAGGATTAATAAAAGATAGTTATATATATTTGTTAAAAGATATCATATGATGCATGTGAAAGTATTGTATTGTAGTTGTGCCACCAAAAGGAGTTGCACACCATCTAATATTCACTATCAACAAAACCTTTCAGTAGTATTATGAGCCACCCACACCCATCAGACAATGACTACTCTTTAAAAAGATTTTTTCCGGGGGATTGGATAACTACTTCAACAGTAATAATTTAAATAAATATCTCAAAATTCAAAAAAAACTATTGAATTAATAATCATCATTTTAATTCAAAAATAATTAAAACAATTGAATATTTGAGTGTCAGTTCACATAGAAACAACGATAAATTAAAGAGAGACAAATGAAATAAGGCTTAACTTTATAAATATTTTATCATCGATCGATCTGTTTAAACACTCATCATATATATATATATATAAGTGCAAAAATATATGAAAACCAACTAACGTACGTACGTAAAAATTAAACAGATCGATCTATGGCCATGAGAAATCCTTAACCCAGTTACACCCGTCGTTGCTGAAATAGAAGCCGTCTTCCTTAACCAGCCATGAACATTTCCTAAGACTTCCACAGTCTCGGTGCACCTGAAAAGCTTCAAACTTCTTCCTGGTTCGATCCCACTTCATGGTGCACGAGTAAGCCGGAGTTGGGCTCCAGATACTGAGCCTAGTGTCCCAAGTGTAGTCGTCACCTTCCTGAAGAGCTCGACCCCCTATATCACCGTCTTGCGAGGCACACCAGATGACAAGTGGGAGAGAAGAGTTGTTGGTGAAACCGTTAACAACACGAATTTGGTATGTAATGCCATGGATGGACAAGTATTCAGGATGTTTACAAGGCAACATGAAAACCATGTATGAAATTACTAAGAAAAAACCAACAAAGATTTGCCATTTTTTCATCATATATGTGTTTTGAATCTACAAGTTACCAACGAGATCAAGTTGTATATATATATATAGGAGGAGAATTTGGCATTCAGAATGATATAAAAGTAGCCTCAATAAACTATAAAAAGACATCAAGGATATCACTCAACTTTTCAATTTTTCATGTCTTGTATATCCCTAAAACAATTAACTGTTATATCCCTTTTACTTCTATTACGTTTTTTTTTATTTAACAGCAAAGGCCCGCACATCCGAGATCGTCCTGGCAAACGGATCACCCTTTCGCTCGAAGAACAGAAGCGTGGTACCCGGCCCTTTACCACCAGGAGGAAACCCACAACTAGGAAAACCCCCTGACTCAACCTAGAACATTTTGTCCCAATTAGCGAGACTCGAACCCATAACCTCTCATTTTGTCCCAACTTCTATTAAGTTAAAAATAAATTAACAATTATCTACAAAATAAAAACACTCCATTGAATTTCATTATGGTTCAAATACCATAAAAAAAACCAACATACTTTCTATTTTTTCTTATCAGAATCATTCAACAATTTTTTATACATAAAAACAACATATTTTTCTCATAAAAGTCCTTCAACAAACTTTTAAAACAACTTGGAACCAGTACATCCAGTTGTTTTGCTTATGTGTATTTTTTTCAAATGAATCGGTGATCTTTTCAAAATAAACTGTGTTAGGCTAAGGGGTATACTACCCTCTATACCTCCTACCATTCTGTGTCACGTCAGCGTTACATCACACTCTATTCCACTCCACTCCACTCCACTCCATTCTATTAAGGAAATACTCCACTCCCTACTTTCCAACTTTTTTAAATAAAATAATAATTTTATGTCTTTAAAAATATTAATATTACTAAAATTAAAAAACAAAATAATTAACATTACATTACATTAAAAACATTAAATTAAAAAACAAAACTAAAAATTACATTTATAAATCGAAAATATGATCCGCTAAATCCGACTTAAGACTTCGATAAATTTCTACGTCACGAATTTGCTATTGATTATTGTTTGTTGTGCGTCGTCAACTTCTTGTTGTTCAACATCAGTTTCAACGTAGCTACAAACCGCTTTGCTTTTATCTTCTAGGATCATATTCTATAATATGACACAACCATACATCACGTTTCTTAGCTTTTTTGGTGTCCAAGCTCGTGCCACTTAAGCTAATATATGACACTTTTTAAGCACCCCAAATGCTCGTTCGATGTCCTTTCTCGCTCCCTCTTGAACATTTGCAAATTTTATACGTTTTTCACCGATTGGAGCAGAAAATGATTTTACACACCGATTGGAGTAGAAAATGATTTTACAAACACAGCCCACTGAGGGTAATTACCATCAACAAGATAATACCTGTATTTGTAGTTTACTCCAACTTGAAATAAAGAATTAGGTGCAACTCCGCTAATAACGTGGTTGAATAACGGTGATTAATCGAGAACATTGATGTCGTTATTCAAACCTGCCATACCAAAAAAGTGTTCCATATCCATAGATCGTGTGAGGCTACTGCTTCCAAGCCATTGACGGATGAAGATGATCACCTCTCATGTACTGGCCTCTCAATGCAGTTGGGCAATTAAACTACTAAGCTACCAAGCTTTCCCGGGAAACCATGTTTTGATTCATGCGCCTTATATAATTGTTGAATGTCATTCGAATTGGGTTTTCTTATATATTGTTTCCCATATATCTTAATGATACCCTTACAGAATTTGTACATGCTTTCTTGTGTGGTTCTCTCAGGCATCCTTAAATATTCATCAAAGGCGTCTGATGTGGTTTCGTAGGCCATTTGACAAAGTGCAGCAGTGCACTTTTGGTAAATAGTAAAACCCCAACGCCCTCTCGCATCCCATCCTAATCTGAAAAATGGGTTATCGGCTGCCAAATCATTAGATATTCGTATGAATAACTTCTTCCTCATTCAAAATCGTGCCTTAAACGTTTCTTCTTTATATACGGCACCGTCGGCAAAGTAATCAACAACTAGGCGATCGTGACCTCCTTCACGATCTCTGTTTAAAGTAGCTGCTCTCGACATCGATGTCAAACTTTCACCTTTTTCGGTTAGGATAGCGGATGCAACGGACACGATAGTTGTCATACCCCGACCGATGGCGGAATCATCGAGGCGGAAAATGAAATGATTGTTCAAAAGCACATGATAACTAAAATGTTGCATAATTCATTAATTAAATTTAAAGACAACAAAGATCCAAATACAATACATTTCAAATAACTTAGTCTAGTTCAAAACATTGATTTATTTAACTAGGTCCATAGTTCTTAAGTGGAGGAATCTTCAGCAAGCAATCACATATCCAAACCTGAAACATTATTTAAATCAAGTGTCAACTAAAAAGTTGGTGAGTACATAGGTTTTGTAGTTCCGATAAATAAAAACGTTATGCAACTCATTGTTTATCTTGTTAAACATAACATATATGGTGTATCATTTGTCTAATCACAATTAAACCTTGATTGACGCTCTTGAACATAGCACAACAGTTAAGTCCGGTATGTTTAAATATAGTTACCCACTATATCCGATATGTTTGAATATAAAACGCGGCTATATCCGAGTATGCAGTAATAAACACCCTAACCGGGTGGGCTGGTCAGGCACAATAGATCTATTAATATTACTGTTGGTTTTCTTGTGTTTAAAGTAAATGTATGTACACCGAAGATAATAAGCATATAGTCCACATGTATAACACATATAAACAAAGTGAGTAGCATGTATAATGTTTCACCCCAAAATGCGTAAAAATGTAAAATAGGGGCTATGTAACTCACTTGGCTAGCGGATATGATAATTCACAAGTGTGGGTGATAAGGACGTTGAAACCTAAGCGTGTTGGAACCCTATGTGGATAAATAGGTATTATTGTATGTTTGTATGTGCGTATTCGTATTTAAATGTATATAGGTTTTATAATAATATTCCTTAATATTTATTTGTATAAAATATGGTAGGAAAATGATAATGGTTATGTAAAACTTTAACTTATAAATATATATATATATATATATATTGTTAAAATATTACATTTTTAAATAAGTAGTTATTATGTATTTATAAAAGTTTCTATTTATTTATTTATTTTTTTATCATTATTTATATATATTATTTGTAAGTTAAAACTATTTTAACAAATTTATAAAAATATAGTGTTTATTATTTTATAAAAATTTGGGTAGGTTAAATATGTATAAAAGAATTTTAATGGTTTCCGAAATAAACGAACGAGTAAACCGACTCGTTTTAGTCTTTATTGTATAAAAAGAATATTAAAACAAGTTAAAATAAAAACAGAAGGAAAAAGTTTGGGCCGAAGGCCAACCGGAATCGAACCCGCGACCTCTGCCTTAAACACACACACGCATAACCAGCCGAGCTACTGCCCATCGCTGGTTATGTGTGTATCAGTTTATTTAAATACACAAAGGCAAATCAGGTCGCTGGTCCTCGGCAACCGGCAAACCGTGTCCGAGGACACTTGGTTTGCCCGGTAACTCACGGGTGATGGTCGTGTTTTCGATTGGAATTGCTTACCAGGTGATAACAGAAGGTAATGAAATCGATTTGAGGCTCGAACTAGTCGCGAAAAGTCTGGTCGGCAGTATTCTTTTTCCGAAAAATGTCCAGAATGGGAATCGAACTTCTGGATAAAATTTGCCTCTGAAACCTTGGTCACAGCTTCACTCAGGGACGACGAATGTGATGTTGTCTTCAATTTGAGGTGAGAGTGGGTGGAAGAGGGGTAGCGAGCTCGTGCAGGTCCGACTATGGCTATTTATAGCCGAGCTCGTTTCTTATGACAAAACGTGCAATTGGGCACGTCCCGACACTCGTCTGGACGAGACGAAGCTAACAAGCTATCAAACACGCGTGGAGGTTGACTGTCGGGCTTGAATTCGGGCGTGGGTTCTCGGCCACCAACAGGATCAGACGATCCGTATGTTGGGGAGACCAATTGGTCGGGGCCTTTTGTTCGCGTGGGAGAGACGAGGCCAGAGCTGCCTTTAGCAGCTGTCGAGGTGCAGGGAACAGCCCTGTCGAGGTGTCGCCGGAAAATGCCTCGGACCGCCGGACAAACGTAGGGGATAACCGGAATTACGAATTGGGTTTTGGCAGATTTAGTCCCTGTAGTTTGGTTTTGGTTTAATCTAGTCCCTGGAATAAATACGGATGAAACCTTATGGTTTGATTTGTACAGAAATAGTCCCTTGACTGATTTTTGTTTAAAACCCTTTAGTTTGATAAATTCCAAAACAGCCCCTCAACTTTTATAAAAATTAATTTCTTTAATTTCTTTTAATTTCAAATATATTTTATAAACTTATTTTATTATTATTATTATTATAAATAATTTTTTTATAAAAGTTATTTATCTTATTTAAACAGGTTATTTTATTAAATATGCAACTTTTAAAATTTTAGATTTTTATATAAAATTTTATATAAGTTTTAAAACTTATAAAATTTTAATTAATTTAAATCCGTAAAATAAAAATACATATTTGTATAAAACTAAATAAAACACTTGTATTTTATTTAATTTGAGAATGATTACATGATAATTATATTACAAGTGCGCGAATGAAAAATCCGAAACGTCACAATAGTGTTTATAAAAATCGGCACTGTAAGACTAGTTTCCTCATCGGATGAAAATTCTATCACCTTTGAATTTTTTATTTTTTAATGGTGAAATTTGTAATTGTGAAGTGTAAGAAATGTATGTGTGTGGGTATTTATATTTGAAAATTAAATTATTTTTTTCTAGCCGTTGTATAACGATTAAAAGGAAACTTTTAAAGTCTTTTTTTTTTCATGTGATTTGCGCGTGTGTTTGGGTGTGGCATTGTCCCAGTGCTCCATCTTCTAGCGGCGAAGGTGTAACACCCAAAATTTAAAACTAATAAAAACCTTTAGTTTATGCAAAAAGTGGTCCCATTGAAATATTCAAAGCATGTTTAATAAGAGTTAAACATTCCCATGATAATAAAAACCCAAAGTTGACGTATCATCCCAACATAAAACAAGAACTACTCTTTTACAAACAAAGGACTTGTTTATAAAACATCCTCCTAAGAGGTATGAACAATACCACCAAAAGCATTTGTTAAGAGTAGTATGTTTTCATGAGAATCCAAAACCGGAGTATCTCGAATCATGTGGCCCAAACCAGAGCTTTTCCTACATCAAAAACACCCCATAAATAAGTTAGTAATGATATACATAATCCCCAAGAACCCTCATGGGTTAAATCCAAGCAAAAACCCCAAAACGCAACTCTAGCGTAGGCGTAGGACAGTGGGGAGGGCTTAGGGAAAATCTACCCAGCGTAGGCTACGTTAGGTGGGGCGTAAGTATAACACCTGCCACAAAAATGTATTAGATTTGACAAAAGTACAAACCACAAGGACTATAAGTGTAAATATACCAAAGATCAAGGTTCATAAAGTAGAAAACATGAAAATCCAACGGTAAGGTCCGTTACGGGTTGAGCACGCGAGCATTAGTGACGTGCCACGTGTCAAGTGACTCATGGTCACAATCTGACGCGTGGAAACCCTATAACGGACCGTCACGCCTGGTAACGGTCCGTCACAACCGCAAAATGCCCTGGGTGCGCCACGTATCACTCCGTAACGGACCGTCACGCTTGGTAACGGTCCGTCATGCCGCAATTTGACCAGGGGTGACGCGTATCTGATGACTCGCAAACCCTAATCTCTTGACAGACCGTCACCACCTGTGACGGTCCGTCACGGCCTCATTGTTGGCCCTATAAATAGTTGGTCAAGTTCAATCACTTTTCACACCAACATCGATCCTCACTCTCAAAACATGTTCTAGAGACATCCTATATCACTTTCAAAGCTTTCGATTCGATTCGATTCTTGCTCGTTGTAGTGCCCGGTTTAAGAAGAAACGCTCGTAGAAGTATCGAAACGCTAGAGAAACCAAGCTAGGAGGTTGATTCTATAATTTCCAACTTAGAGGCTCCTTCCTATAATCAAGGTAAATACTTTATCTCTTTCAAAACTTGTGTCAAACATTTATGTTTACGAATATGGCCAAATAAAGGTTAAGGGAATAATGCTCAACGTTCTTTTACGAACAAAGCATTCGGGCCATAGGCATATGTAAAACTTGCAAGGGATACACGGGTCTTGGGTGAGAGTCCCGGATTACTACTGGTGCTTATCTTATAACAAATTCGGAGGTGTGGACCTGTCCGTTGTTATAAGGTATGACGTCAATGTATACATTGGTGCATACATTCAGGACATGGGCCTGCTGAATGTGTTGATTAAATAAAAAATTATGATAATGAAATTAATACTTGTTTGTGCCAAATGATTTTACTATCAAGATAATTGTATTCACCGGGGTTCGTGCTAACGTTTCATTTTCAAAATGTTTTCACGCAATGAATAAAATGAAAAGGAAAAGGGAATACGGGAAGACATAAGATCTGACCTAGAAATGAATGTTGAAAAATGATAACTTGCACGCTGGATTCTGAGGCCTCGTGCATAGGAAATCCTAAAAGAAAGAAAGAGAGGAGATAGGACCAAGGGATTGATCAACCTTGGATAGTACTATTTCCCGTGCCTTGAACTTATCTATAAGACAAGAGATGTATTTGGTTTCAAACTCTGTTTTTTAATTAAATGAAAAATGGTATTTAAATCCCTATGTTTATGAAATAAATACGAGACTTTTGTTTTCCAACTGGGTCTTGATATTTACAAATACAACCCTCAAGGTTAATGCAAATAATGAACGATCCTTGTGAAAAGACTTCCACTGTATTTTATAAAAACTTTGAAATCAAAGCAGGTACCAATCGTGCTCACACACGTCGATGGGGTGCCTGAGTGTAACATCCCAAAAATAAAACGACGGTTAAAATGATGAAATAAATGAACGAGGCATGTCGGGTCGGGTCGGATGGGCTAGAAGGGGAGCCTCCCCTATAAATAGCCAAGGTCACAACCCATTTCTCTCATTTGCAACTTCTAGAGAGAGAAACCGTAGAGAGAGAAAGTTGTCGGATCGACCCGAGATTTGAGAAGTGTGTTGCTCCATAACTCGTGAGAAGAACCTCCGGATCAGAAGCTCGATTCAGGTAACGATCCGACCTAAATCTGAGTTTTTGTTCGTTTTTGGGTTTTTCGGGTTTTGGGTAAAAAGGTTATGATTGAACGGATGAAAATGGAAGATGAGTATAGATTTGAGTTCCTTAATGGAAAACGAACGTTTTGAATGCAACAGGTTCGGGATCTTGACATGATCAGACCCGAAATACGAAAGTTAGGGTTTTCACGAAGAACAGGTCGTGCGCACTTGCTAAGTGCGCACGGAGCAGGTCCTGCGCACTTGCTAAGTGCGCAGGAGGAGGGACCTGCGCACTTGCTATGTGCGCAGGAAGAGGAACCTGCGCACTTGCTAAGTGCGCAGGAAGAGGAACCTGCGCACTTGCTAAGTGCGCAGGAGGAAGGACCTGCGCACTTGCTAAGTGCGCAGGAGGAAGGACCTGCGCACTTGCTAAGTGCGCAGGAAGCATGGTCTGCGCACTTGCTAAGTGCGCAGGCAGCAGGGTCTGCGCACTTGTTAAGTGCGCAGACATCAGAACTGATTAAGTGAAGTCAGTATGTTAGAATGGTTAAACCGTTAGAGTCGGTATTGGTCTGATGTGCAATAACTAATCAATTCAGATCGGAAGTGAAGTTGTTGGACCTTTGTTAGGACAACCGAGACTAGCTTATAAGGTGAGTTCTAGAAGCCCTCTTTTAAATGTTTTAATAATGTTTTTGGGCTGGTGTGCACACGTGATGATTTTATAAAACGATGTTTATGAAACGATGTTTACGAAGGTTGTATGTAACGTTTTATAAAATGATGTTTACGAAGGTTGTATGTAACGTTTTATAAAATGATGTTTATGAAGGAAGTATGTAACGTTTTATAAAATGATGTTTATGAAGAAAGTGTTTATGAAATATTTTGCCAAAAGAAGTTTACGAAGTGTTTTAACGAAGAGAATGTTTTTAATAAAACGTACGAATGCTTTAACTGAAGTTTTTGAAGTAAAAGAAGCGAAGGTTTACGAAAGTCACAAACGAACGAATCTGCCAATATTCCTTAGGGAATGAAGGTTAAGGGATGGGAAGTATGTTATGGGCCTTTACCTTTTAGGGGCCTCTGTAGCTGGCCAACTGTTGTACAACTGGGGCGATGACGGTCGCCAAGGGGATTATCGTGATCCTTGAAGTTGGTACGATTTACCTTACGGGGTAGTCGTGCTTGAAGTTAAGTACTTGCGTCCGACGGGGCACAGTGCTTGAAGTTTGGTACGCGCTATCCTTTGGGACGCCGTGCTTGAAGGGTTGGATGACCTAAGTATCGGGCCCTAGGAGTTCCTCACCCGAAGGACAGTACGGTGATGATGGGCCTAGTGGTGGTGATCCTTAAGTTATTCAACCAGTATGTAACGTTTGGATTTGACGGTTACGAGAAGGCGCAGATTCTATATGTTCGTTGACTTATGAAGTGTTATGTTTGTTATTGCATTATTTACGTACGCTTTTTATTAAATGAAGTATGAAGTGATGTTTTTGGCAATTTATTTGAAGTTAAGGTTTATGTTAAAACTAGAACTCACCAGCGTAGCTGACGTTTTTAAGTGTGCACATTCAGGTTAAGGTAGGTTATGAGGATGGACGGTGATGCTTGGCAAGCGAGAAGAGTTACCCGACTGATCATGAAGACTGGCATCCCGTTATGTTTAGTTATGATGTAAATATGTTTTAAACTATGTTTACGCTTCCGCATGTATGAACAAGTTTTAATTATCATGAATGAATGAAGTTTTTCCGCTGCGTTATTTGATGTTCATGTTTAAGAACTGTTTGTGAATGAGTAAATCCAACAAGTGGGGCCTCCCGGGTACGGGGCCTTACAAGTTGGTATCAGAGCAATAGTTTGAGAGATTCGGACACTCCCAGTGTCTGAACTTAAACTTTGAATGGGACCGAAAGCGGATGCCAGTACGGGTAACTCGAGCCACAACATCAGGTATGAAGGTAGTATATATATTACCTATATAGCATGCCTTAGAAAGGGTTAAGTAAGGACTTGTGTTCTGATGGAATCACAAAGGTGGTCAAATAGAAATCGAAAGGTAGTGTAATGGTTAATTACAGATGGCCAGTGTATATTAACATCTTACAGTGCTTACTGGATTCTATTAGTTAACTAGCGTGATGACATTAGATTTCTTGTCTTATAGAACGTAATGGCAAGAAGAGGAAACGGAAGGCGTGGTGGCCGTACCGGTGGTCGTACCGGCGGTCGAAATGGTGGGCGTGGCAGGATCCCTGCGCGCCAAGAGTATAGTGAAGAAGGAAGTGTTCACACTGAACCGGCGGTTAGTGTGCATGAAGCCGAGCAGACACAGGTTGAAGAACAACCCTTCACCTTTGAACCAGAAGTGAGAGCAGCTATAGCTCGAGAGTTTACGGAGTTGATGAAGACTTCTCTGCCAGGTCTGTTGGCAGAGGCATTGAAGCAGGTCAATGCGGCGGGTGGGTCTAGCGCGGCAGTTGGTGCTCAGAACAATGAGACCGACAATGCACCGCCTGCTCGCGGATGCGATTATAAGTCCTTTAAGGCATGTGACCCGCCGGTCCTGACTGGGAAGAAGGACGCGGTGGCTACTTTTGATTGGGTAATACGTATGGAAGCCGCCATCCGTCTGAGCGAGTGTCGAGCTAATCAAGTAGTGAAGTTTGCTGCTAACTCCTTGAGGGAGGAAGCATCTCATTGGTGGGAAGGTATACGTCAGGCAAAGGGGAGCGAGATTGTGGATGCGATGATGTGGGCTGACTTGAAAACCTTGGTGATCAAGAATTTCTGCCCAAGGAACGAGATTGAGAAGGTAGAGAGGGAATTTCTGGGTTTGAAGACCGGAAACATGACGCACCGGCAGTACACAACCCGATTTAATGAACTGGCACGTCTGGTGCCACACCTTGTCACTACTGAAGAGAGAAAGATTGCCTGTTATATTCAAGGGTTGCCGGACCAGGTCCGCACCTATGTTAAGGCAAACGCCCCTACTACCTATGATTCGGCGGTAGAGCTAAGTGGCGTGGTATTCGATGATCTGGCGCTGAATGTTGTTGCCATTGAAGAGCCTAAAAAGAAGTTGAGTTTTCCCGCTAAACGATCGGGTGGGAAGTTGTTTGGGGCTCGGGACAAGCAGGCCAGGATAGGCGAGACGACAGTCTGTGGGAAATGCGGGGTAAGACATGCGGGTGAATTTCGGTTAGGATCGAATCTATGCTTTAAATGCGGCAAGACCGGACATTACTCCCGTGAATGCCCGCAAGGTTACAAATGCTACAATTGTGGGGAAAATGGTCATATGAGTCGGGAATGCACCAAGCCCAGGATGGGGGAAACCGGGAAGGGAAAGGGCCCGGAAAAGAAGGGAGAGGGATCTCGTGCATAGACTCGTGCGTACGCAATGACGCAGGAACAAGCCAGGACGGATCCCGATGTGGCGTCAGGTACATTCATCCTTGACAACACTTTGGTTTCTGTGTTATTTGATTCGGGTGCCAGTAAAAGTTTTATATCTGCAAGTTTTTGTAAACGCGTGAAGTACACTGTCAATAAGTTAGAAAGGGCCTTTAGCGTAGAAACCGCAGAGGGTAGAACTGCGAGAGTGACCGATGTAGTTGACAACTCCACAATAAAAATGGAAGGACATAGGTTCCCTGTCAGATTGTTTGTTATGGTTTTGGGAGGGTTTGATGTCGTGTTAGGTATGGATTGGCTAACTGCCAATGAAGCGCAAATTATATGTAAACGAAAGATAATCCGACTCAAGGCTCCGGATGGTAGCAAAGTCGAGGTTTTTGGAGATCGTGACGCCCCGATGCCAAACATCATCTCAATGATTAAGGCAACAAATTACTTGAGGCGCGGATGCGAGGCTTATCTGGTATATGTAATTGATAAGTGTAAGGAAGTGAAGGAACTAGACGATGTACCCGTGGTACGCGAGTACCCGGAGGTGTTTCCAGAGGATTTGCCTGGGATACCACGCGATAGAGAAATTGAGTTCCGAATTGACTTAGTACCAGATGCCCAGCCCGTGGCTAAGGCTCCATATCGACTAGCACCAGTGGAGATGAAGGAACTTATGGTTCAATTAGACGAGTTACTTGAGAAAGGATTTATCCAACCGAGCATCTCGCCGTGGGGTGCTCCGGTGTTGTTTGTAAATAAGAAAGATGGTTCGATGAGAATGTGTATCGATTATCGCGAGTTGAATAAACGAACGGTGAAGAACAAGTACCCTTTACCAAGGATCGATGACCTGTTCGACCAGTTGCAAGGTGCAAGTTGGTTTTCTAAAATCGACCTTCGGTCCGGGTACCATCAGTTGAAGGTGAGGGAAGAAGACATACCGAAAACTGCATTTCGCACGCGTTATGGACATTTCGAGTTCCACGTAATGTCTTTCGGATTGACGAACGCCCCCGCAGCGTTCATGGATTTAATGAATAGGGTGTGTCGACCGATGCTGGATCGATCGGTAATAGTGTTCATCGATGACATCCTTATATACTCCAAGAATGAGGGTGATCACGCGTGTCACTTGAAAGAAGTATTGGAAGCTCTGAAAAAGGAGAAGTTGTATGCTAAGTTCTCCAAATGTGCGTTCTGGCTTAGGGAAGTCCAATTCCTAGGTCACGTCATTGGCCCGAACGGCATTTTGGTTGACCCAGCAAAGATAGTAACGGTAAGTGAATGGGACATTCCTAAGACGCCAACTGAAATCCGCAGTTTCTTGGGATTGGCGGGCTACTATCGGAGATTCATTCAGGATTTCTCGAAAATAGCTTCGCCATTGACGAAGTTGACTCGGAAGGAAGTAAAGTACGAATGGGGTTCGTCCCAGGATGAGCCGTTTAAGGAATTGAAAGAGAAGCTAACACAAGCTCCAGTCTTGGCCCTTCCCGAGGGTAGTGAAGATTTGGTGGTATACTCTGACGCTTCGGGTCAGGGATTGGGGTGTGTGTTGATGCAGCGTGGTAGAGTGATTGCATATGCGTCGCGGCAGTTGAAGGTTCACGAAGTCAACTATCCGACTCACGATTTGGAACTTGCTGCTATCGTATTTGCATTAAAAATCTGGAGGCACTACCTGTACGGGGTAAAGTTTACTATTTACTCCGACCACAAAAGTTTGAAGTATTTCTTCGAACAAAATGAGCTTAATATGAGGCAGAGGAGATGGTTGGAACTCCTGAAGGACTATGACTGTGAAATAATGTACCATCCTGGAAAGGCAAACGTAGTGGCTGACGCTCTAAGCCGAAAGGATGTGCCTACTCCTATTAGAGTGAAAGCTTACCAGTTGGTGGTAACATCGGATGTGATGAGCGAAATCGAAAGAGCTCAAGATGAGGCACTTAAAGAAGAAAACATAAAGAAGGAAAGGATGGTTGGCCAACAGGACAAGTTGGAATATAACACTCTTGGTGTTAGGACACGTTTTGGACGGGTATGGATACCTATGGGTGGCGAGCTTAGAACCAAGATCTTGGATGAGGCTCATAAGTCTCGTTACTCTATCCATCCTGGTACCAATAAAATGTACCAAGATCTGAAGAAGGACTACTGGTGGCCTGGAATGAAATGTGATGTGACGAAGTATGTAAGCAAGTGTTTGACTTGCTCGCAAGTAAAGGCTGAACACCAGAAACCGTATGGAAAGATTCAACCACTTGACATACCAGAATGGAAGTGGGAACACATTACCATGGACTTCATAACCAAGCTACCTCGCACAGCTAAAGGTCATGACACCATTTGGGTAATTGTGGACCGATTGACGAAGAGTGCTCATTTCCTACCTATTCGTGAGACGTTCTCGTCGGAAAGGTTAGCGGAAGTGTTTATTAATGAAGTAGTAGCACGACATGGGATGCCTCTGACGATTGTATCTGACCGGGACACCCGATTCACATCGAGGTTCTGGAAAAGATTTCACGAGGCGATGGGCACGAGGCTTAATATCAGCACAGCATACCACCCGCAAACGGATGGTCAGTCCAAAAGGACTATTCAGACGTTGGAGGATATGCTCCGTGCTTGTATTATCGACTTCGGTGGCAGTTGGGACAGCCATCTGCCGTTAGCTGAATTCTCCTACAACAATAGTCATCACACGACGATAGGCATGCCGCCTTACAAAATGTTGTATGGGAGAAGATGTAGGACCCCGGTTTGTTGGGGTGAGATTGGACAGAAGGAATTAGGAAGTCTCGAAGTCGTAAGAGAGACATCGGAAAGGTTTGATCAGATCAAAGCGCGAATGAAGGCCGCACAAGATCGTCAGAAGTCCTATGCGGATAGACGACGAAGGCCTATCGAGTTTGATGTTGGGGACAGAGTAATGTTGAAAGTGTCGCCCTGGAAGGGAATCATATGATTCAGGAAGAGAGGAAAGTTAAGTCCGAGTTTTATCGGACCATTCAGGATAATGGCACGGATTGGGGAAGTCGCTTATAGGTTGGAGTTGCCGGATGAGTTAAGCGGGATTCATCCTACCTTCCATGTATCACACTTGTGAAAGTGTTTGGCGGATGAATCGGCTCACGTACTGCTTACCGACATCGAGGTTGACAACAGCCTTAATTACATCGAAGAACCCGTGGCCATCCTTGATTGGAAGGAGAAACGTTTGCGTAATAAGGTTATCCAATTGGTTAAAGTCCAATGGAAACATCGGAAGTGATCGGAAGCCACTTGGGAAACGGAGAAGGAAATGAGGAAGTCGCACCCTCATCTATTTGACTTATGATAGGTTTCGGGGACGAAACCTATTGTAAGGGGGGTAGACTTGTAACATCCCAAAAATAAAACGACGGTTAAAATGACGAAATAAACGAATGAGGCATGTCGGGTCGGGTCGGATGGGCTAGAAGGGGAGCCTCCCCTATAAATAGCCAAGGTCACAACCCATTTCTCTCATTTGCAACTTCTAGAGAGAGAAACTGTAGAGAGAGAAAGTTGTCGGATCGACCCGAGATTTGAGAAGTGTGTTGCTCCATAACTCGTGAGAAGAACCTCCAGATCAGAAGCTCGATTCAGGTAACGATCCGACCTAAATCTGAGTTTTTGTTCGTTTTTGGGTTTTTCGGGTTTTGGGTAAAAAGGTTATGATTGAACGGATGAAAATGGAAGATGAGTATAGATTTGAGTTCCTTAATGGAAAACGAATGTTTTGAATGCAACAGGTTCGGGATCTTGGCATGATCAGACCCGAAATGCGAAAGTTAGGGTTTTCGCGAAGAACAGGTCGTGCGCACTTGCTAAGTGCGCACGGAGCAGGTCCTGCGCACTTGCTAAGTGCGCAGGAGGAGGGACCTGCGCACTTGCTAAGTGCGCAGGAAGAGGAACCTGCTCACTTGCTAAGTGCGCAGGAGGAAGGACCTGCGCACTTGCTAAGTGCGCAGGAAGCATGGTCTGCGCACTTGCTAAGTGCGCAGGCAGCAGGGTCTGCGCACTTGCTAAGTGCGCAGACATCAGAACTGATTAAGTGAAGTCAGTATGTTAGAATGGTTAAACCGTTAGAGTCGGTATTGGTCTGATGTGCATTAACTAATCAATTCAGATCGGAAGTGAAGTTGTTGGACCTTTGTTAGGACAACCGAGACTAGCTTATAAGGTGAGTTCTAGAAGCCCTCTTTTAAATGTTTTAATAATGTTTTTGGGCTGGTGTGCACACGTGATGATTTTATAAAACGATGTTTATGAAACGATGTTTACGAAGGTTGTATGTAACGTTTTATAAAATGATGTTTACGAAGGTTGTATGTAACGTTTTATAAAATGATGTTTATGAAGGAAGTATGTAACGTTTTATAAAATGATGTTTATGAAGAAAGTGTTTATGAAATATTTTGCCAAAAGAAGTTTACGAAGTGTTTTAACGAAGAGAATGTTTTTAATAAAACGTACGAATGCTTTAACTGAAGTTTTTGAAGTAAAAGAAGCGAAGGTTTACGAAAGTCACAAACGAACGAATCTGCCAATATTCCTTAGGGAATGAAGGTTAAGGGATGGGAAGTATGTTATGGGCCTTTACCTTTTAGGGGCCTCTGTAGCTGGCCAACTGTTGTACAACTGGGGCGATGACGGTCGCCAAGGGGATTATCGTGATCCTTGAAGTTGGTACGATTTACCTTACGGGGTAGTCGTGCTTGAAGTTAAGTACTTGCGTCCGACGGGGCACAGTGCTTGAAGTTTGGTACGCGCTATCCTTTGGGACGCCGTGCTTGAAGGGTTGGATGACCTAAGTATCGGGCCCTAGGAGTTCCTCACCCGAAGGACAGTACGGTGATGATGGGCCTAGTGGTGGTGATCCTTAAGTTATTCAACCAGTATGTAACGTTTGGATTTGACGGTTACGAGAAGGCGCAGATTCTATATGTTCGTTGACTTATGAAGTGTTATGTTTGTTATTGCATTATTTACGTACGCTTTTTATTAAATGAAGTATGAAGTGATGTTTTTGGCAATTTATTTGAAGTTAAGGTTTATGTTAAAACTAGAACTCACCAGCGTAGCTGACGTTTTTAAGTGTGCACATTCAGGTTAAGGTAGGTTATGAGGATGGACGGTGATGCTTGGCAAGCGAGAAGAGTTACCCGGCTGATCATGAAGACTGGCATCCCGTTATGTTTAGTTATGATGTAAATATGTTTTAAACTATGTTTACGCTTCCGCATGTATGAACAAGTTTTAATTATCATGAATGAATGAAGTTTTTCCGCTGCGTTATTTGATGTTCATGTTTAAGAACTGTTTGTGAATGAGTAAATCCAACAAGTGGGGCCTCCCGGGTATGGGGCCTTACACTGAGGCGAGGTGTGACAGTAAGCTACACTAGCCCCTGTGCTAGCCGGTCCTCAGCTTGATTTCCAGCCATTCAACACAGGTTATAAGTGCAATTTCCTTCAAATCCTGCAAATCCTTGCATATAACAAGTATTCAACACACGCATACTTGCTTTTTAAGATCCATATAAGTTTTAACAAGAATACATGCCAATTACAAAGTAACCATGAAGATCATAATCTCAAAACTCCTATGAGATTCATGATTTCACAATCACCCATGAAATTCATGTCCTCAAAAAACCCATGAGGATCATGATTTCACATAGCAACCATGAAGAGCATGTCCTCAAAACACCATGAAGTCCATGTATTAACGTAACACCCATGGAGTTCATATCCTCAAAACACCCATGAGGTTCATGACTCCACATAACACCCATGAATATCATAACCTCAAAACACCCATGAGGAATATGACTTCACATTCTCCATTGTTTGCAAACCTACACCAAATCATATATCATCAAGCACATCAAATAACACATGATTTAACACCCCAATCATGTGTAAGGAATAACCCAAATTCACCAAGGTATAAAGTCATACAACACATATGAACTAGCCAATTACCAATTAATAAGTAAGTGTAAAAACACTTACCTTTAGTGCTAGATGAACCCAGTTGATCTTCAACCTTAGCACTCTGATTACCTAAACTATTTACACCTATTGTTTAGTAATCTAAAATCCCAATAAAACACCGTTTGATTTAAGCACACATACTTGTGAACTAAAGTTTATCACCTATTACCAAAAATGGTCTAATCAACTTAAACCAAACCTCAACCTCCCAAAATCATCATCAAACATCAAAGGTTAATTAAATCAACCCATTTGGGTAAAATTCACCTTTCACCCAAAACCCCAATTTCTTATATCACCAAATTGATTAGGGAATTTTATTAGGTTTTGTGTTTATGAACTCACTTGTCACACCCCCAAATTTATTCACTTAATAAATAAATAAAGGTCGCAACGATTGGTAACATTACACAATAGCGGAAGCTGTAGTAATGATTTCTAAAGTAATGAGTACCTTTACAAATACAAATATAAAGTAATACAATGATCTAAATCCTTCTAGATCAACGATGGACTTGATACTTGATAAACTATGCTCTTCGGCTACTAGGGTTTAATCTAATTAGCTAGCCTATTCCAATCGAGCCTTAGCTAAGTGATACCTGAAAAAAACATACTTGAAAGTGTCAACACAAAGGTTGGTGAGTTCACACGATTAGTTGTCTCAATGTAAAGCGGTTTTCCTTGAAAACATTGATATCGTGTACGTGGCCATAATATAAAACCGTTTTCTTCGAAAACATGTGATGACTTCAGAGTCATGTAGTAAAACCATTGAAAAGGTGTACATGACCATATTATGAAACCGTTTTCCTTGAAAATATATGATGACCTCAAAGTCATAAAGTGAGTCGTTTTTCCAATGAAAACATAGTGATGACTTCATAGTTATAAAACGAGTAGTTTTCCCAATGAAAACATATCTAATTGTACGCAAATAGTTCCGAGTGTATATGATAATCAAAACAAGTAATGTTTGCCCACTCGTAAACTAGCTAGGAATACGAATATATGTTCATACATGAGGTATAACCAAACACTGACACTTGTTGTTGCCCCTTGCTCGTACCAAACGAACCCATGTGTAGACACTATTCAGCCATTCGATAATGTGGATCATCGGTTAGCGCGACTAACCATGACCAGGGTGTGTCAATCTCAATAGTACTATCCATAGGAACTCAGGCCAACCTATAGCTAATGGTTATAAATTACGTAACGTAGGGGACTTTACGAGATCTACTTGTGCCAACTCATGTAACATAAGGGTCGGGTCTTGTTTTCTTGTTACCATATGAAATGTTTGTAACCGTGTTTCATGTTTCTCAAATGTATCAAACATTGATTTTTGATGTTTTCAAACATGTAAGCAAATATTGTGTAAGTATGTTTCACCCCCGATGTTTACAAAACATTAAAAAGCTAGAAAAGCGACGAACCCTAAACACAAATGGTATATAAGCGTTAAGACCGAATGTCTTAAGTGCAAAATGTTCACCTGCTTTAGTAAGTCCGGTTAAGGACGTGTTCGTTTTGGAAAATATATTTTTGATTTACTACCCGTTGGTGATTATCGTTGTTTATACAAGTGAATTATTACATATGAACTTTGTGTTAAAAGCGGTCTAAAGCCGACGCGTTCTGATGTTCAATTAATTACTCTCGATAATTACTTATATATATAGAATTAGATTCTACTTTTGTCGTGTCTATATAACACGATGTAATATACGGTGAGGCTCGTGATCTACATGTATATATATAACCTATTTTTAGGTAAATATTCCCAAAATACCATCCATACAAGTTATGATGTCTTCTTGAAATATATTTACGACTAGATAATCCATGTTTTGAAAAGCTCGTTTTCATACTAAACAACCAAACTATATATATATATATATATATATATATATATATATATATGTGTGTGTGTGTGTGTGTGTGTATTAGCAACAATAATAAAGTATTCTTTCAAAACTACTTCGTTTTTATTATTCACGTCCCGTAAATGTACATTTTTAAATCCCTAAATGTATGGATCCCAAAAATATATATTTTCAACCATTTTTAGTTATGTAAATATTGCGAACGGATGTACATATATGTTTACATATTCAATGTTACCATATTTGTAGATCTACTCGCTTTGTTTTGAGTTAAATAACTACACTTTATGGCTATTAAGATCTGCACGTGCAAATTATTTACGAATTAAGATTATAGTTTAACATATATATATATATATACATATATATTTGGTTCTACTTTGTACAATGATCCAATATTATTATAAACACGTCCTTCGAGGCAAAGATGGTTGATCTTCGGGTTTTGGGACTAGAATCCTTCGAGGAATCCTTGTATACCCCTTTAGATCTTCAAAGATAGATGATTACTCCTTGATTCTTAGTAGTGATTCAAAGACCAGTGAATTTGTGTGTGTGTTAGGAGGGAGCCGAGAAAGAGAGAAGAAGATACAGAATTTGATGTGTGGTCTTGTATGCCTATATATGTAGATGGAAGTTTGATTGTTGGTGTATATGAAAGGACATAGTCTTTTACCTATAATCATGAGGGTGTGACTTTGGTGAAACTTGTGGTTAACTGAAGCATGGGATGATGGTGATTGTTGATGTTGTCGTAAAAAGGAAGAGAGGAGGAGAGTTTGAGTGTTTGAATTGTGTGAATGTTGAAAGGAGATGGTCTTAAGTCCTTTTGTAAGAGATTTAGGTGGTGGATGGATAAGATAGTATGGGCTTTGTTTACAAGATTAAGTTAGGGGACTACTAACTACACACGGGAAATGCTAATCGCACTTGGTCATATACGCATCGTATAGGGCAATACGATGCATATAGCCCTTCAAAAATTCCCGTGCCCGACATTCTCTTACAACCTGTCATTCAAACCTCGTATACGCATCGTATAGGTCAATACGATGCAGTTTAGGATACGAGATTCCTTCTGCCACTAAACCCATCACATCGTACCTTATACGCATCGTATTGGGCTATACGATGCGTATAGGGCCCAAATTTTGTGTATTTAACAATACAGAATTCTCATTCGAACCGAACGAACGTATGCTTTCCAAAAAAAACTATAAACATGTCTTGGTGGTGGGATGGTAACTACGGTTTTCAGGTATATTCTAACGAGTCGGTGGAAAACAACCCGCAAAGTTCTGGCGTTCAAGAGGTGAACCGGGAGGAGGTCTCGTCCGACGTTTATTCTCATCAACGGGTAAGGCTTCCGGATTTGAACGAGCCACTGAGCAATCCCGAGTTCGTATACGGTGAACCGTCTTACCTTACACAGCCCACGAACGACTACGTATACGGTGAAGTCTCATACCCGACACAACAAACCGACGACTACGTATACGGTGAAGTCTCATACCCGACACAACAAACCGACGACTTCGTGTCCGAAGACGAGGAACAAAACCATCAAAACGTGTCGTATAAAACTGACCAGAATTTTCAGTCTCGTGAACAGTTGGTGGATTGAGCGGTCAGGATAGGACGTGAGAATGGTTACGTCCTTGTCACCCGACGATCGAGGAGAAAAGGCGACGATCCGACGGAACCATTTATCAAGGTGTGGCTTGTGTGTGACCGTCACGGCGAACGTGCGTCTACTGCCACGGTTAGACGTGTACTGCCACGGTTAGACGTGCCGGTAACAAGAAAATAGGTTTTCCCTTTAAATTAGAAGGAGAGTACCAAGAAAATACTGGTGATTGGAAATTAACGGTGAAGGATGACAGTCATAACCACGATCCTAGTCAACATCTTGAGGCGCACTCCTTTGCGAGGAGACTGTCTCAGTCGGAACAACTTTTGGTGGCGAAGTTGTATTCGCAAAACATGTTGCCACGAAACATTCTGACAACTATAAGGGAACAAAACCCAGAGAGTAGTTGCATTAAAAATGACATTTATAATGCGATACAAAAGATAAAAAACGAAACGAGAGTCGGTGAAACTCCAATGCAGATTCTGGAAAACCTGCTTTCTTCTAAAAAATACGTCTACTATACTCGGGAAGATCCTGCCACAAATATTGTGGAGGAGATATTCTTTGTTCATCCGAAATCGTTTGAGATGTGGCGTGCGTTCCCGCACGTGTTGATGATCGACGCGACTTACAAAACAAACATGTATAGACTTCCATTTGTCCAAGTGGTCGGTGTAACCTCCACACACCAGTCGTTTTGCGTCGCTCATGCATTTATATCAAAAGAACGAGAGGAAAACTTCGTCTGGGTGCTACTGCAAATAAAAGCAATGTTGCAAAAGTGTATGGAGCCGCGTGTGATAGTAACAGACAGGGACAAAGCTCTTATGAACGCATGTGATAAAATATTTCCGGATTGTTCGAAGAACCTATGTCGGTGGCACATACACGAGAATATCGCAAAACATTGCAGGGCATCATTTACAGACGAAGACTGGGCAAATTTCAAGTATTCATGGTCGGTATTATGTGAGTCTCCCACGCCAGATATATACCAGTACAACTTCAACCGGCTTTACGAACGACTGTATGCTGCCAAACGAGGAAGTAAGTTTTGAATATTTAATATTTTCAGTATTGAATAATTATTAAATATTTAAATATTTATTCAATATTTTTCCAGGTGTTATACATTATGTGACTAAAAATTGGTTGGACCCGTATAAAGAAAAGTTTGTATCCGCCTGGTCCAACAAAAACCTCAATTTTGGTCAACAAACAACGAACCGAGTCGAGAGCCAGCATTCGCTTTTAAAGAGTTATCTTAGAAATGCTAACAGCTCCCTAGATAGACTTGTTGGGTTTGTTGATGAAATTGTAACAGATCAATATTATCAATTACAGTTTGCGTTTGGAACAAGCCTCATAAGAAAAATGGATAGCCACATAGCTATTGAATTGTTTGATAACCTGCACAGTAAGGTTTCACATAAAGCTCTAAATTTGTTAGAAAACGAGTGGTACAAGTTATCACATATACGGAAACAAAATGCAACGTGTGGTTGCCAACTTTTCAGTAGTTGTGGGTTGCCGTGTGCTTGTCGTCTGGCAAGTATCGAAGCTACATGTAAACTGTTTTGACTTTGGAATTTGTGAATGTTTAATTTTCAAAATTTTCTGACTATTTCGTTTTAGTACAGGTGGCAGAATCCCGCTAGATGCGTTGGACGTCTTCTGGAGGAAACTTGATTTAAAACCGTCGTTTGTCGATGATGAAAATGTAGACGTGGATAAAGTACTTGGTCAAGTGAGAAACAAAATTATTTCAGAACCAGATCAGGTCAAAAGAAGTATGCTGTCGAGAATCGCAGGGGTGGTCTTTCCGAGCAAAAGTAACAAGAAAGCGCCTGTGGTACAAGAAGATACTCGCGGTCGTCCAACTTTGAAAAAGCAACAACAAAGGAAACAGGATGTCGCGAGAAACAGCTCATTCATAGGATCCCAACAAAGCAAATGTGACCCTGCGAGACACAGCTCGTACATTGCGTCACAAGACTCGATACAAGCGAGTTCGGTCATTCAACACCGTCTTCCAACGAAGGGTAAAGGAAAGCAACCACAAGATGATAACGCCTATCTTGGTTTTCCATTGATTATGGGGAAAGATGCGGTTAACAATATAAATTGTTTTAAGGATTCGATACCGTCTGTCTTTCATCCGTACATTTCACATATACAGGATGTAAATCCCGACGGTAACTGTGGTTTTCGATCGGTAGCTTTGGGCTTAGGGTTAAATGAAAACCGGTGGCTTTTTATCAGACAACAACTTCTACAGGAGATGGACAATAAAGAGGAATGGTGGAGAACGGTTTTTGACAGAGTCGCCTTTCAAGAGTATAATATGCTACGTCACACAATAGATTGGCAAGATGTGAAAGCCGCACCAATTAGTCGTTGGATGTCGATGCCATACACAGGACTCCTAATTGCTCAAAGATTTGGGGTGATTGTTCATCTTTTAAGCATCGCCGGTAATCAAACATTTTTTCCATTGTGGTTTGGTCCAAACGTTCACGCTCAACATCAAACTGTATCATTAGTTCACGTCAACAGGGCTCATTTCATCCACGTCAAGTTAGACGGAGATTTTCCGATTCCCACGCCGAATGCACTTTGGAATTTGCACCGAAATGATGATGCAGCAAAATGGGAAAATATATACAGTGATCGTATTGAACGATTTAAGAAAATAATAGCTACTAATGGATCTACATTTCCACAATATTTCACGACTCACGGATGATGCTTTATTAGTTTTTTATTAATTTTAAGTATAGGGTCAATTTAATTATTTTAAATTTTAATTATTTGTAATTTTAATTATTTTAAATTAATTTTAAGTTAATTATAATTAATATTTTATTATTTTTTGATTAATTTTAATTAAATATAACTAATTTTAATTTAATATTCTATACGCCACGTATAGGGCCATACGTGGCGTACAGAATACCAAACGTTGATTGCTATACGCCACGTATTGATCTATACGCGGCGTATAGCCACTTGATAAACCAGGAAAACGCAACGTACAGAACCAAACGACCCAAAACAAACAAACACAAACTCATACGCATCCGGCAAAAAAGCTCGTTGATTAGGATTGTCGTCTCAAAAAAACTTCGAAAAGGTATGTCTCTACACCCACGATCATTAATGTTAGGTTTATATTGAATATTAGCGGGTAAAACTGGGTAGATTAGCGATTTTTAGGTTTGAACTTAAGAACTATACGCCACGTATAGGGCCATACGTGGCGTATAGTTCGTCTTAGGAAGACGATGAAGCCATACGCCACGTATAAGTCTATACGCTGCTTATGGCTAGGATTACCCGGTCACTTGCCTGCGTATGGCCTGGTTTGGGTCGCGTATGGCTTGGTTTACCCGGCAACTCGCCCGCGTATGGCTTAATTGGCCTGCGTATGGCTTATTTTGCCTGGCAACCGCCTATACGCCACGTATAAGCCTATACGTGGCGTATAGGTTTTTAAAAAATTAATAATTATTATTATTATTTAAAATAAAAAAATTAATTATTATTATTATTTATTATTTAAAATTTAAACATATTTAAATTAAAAACAATATATTATTATTATTATTTATTATTTAATATTTAAAATAAAAAAAATTAATTATTATTATTTATTATTTAAAATTTAAACAATATATTATTATTAGTATTATTTATTATTTCAATTATAAACAATATATTATTATTATTTATTATTTAAAATTTAAATAATATTATATTATTATTTATTATTTAAAATTTAAACGATATATTATTATTATTATTATTTATTATTTAAATTAAAAAATTAAAAACAATTAATTATTATCAGATATGGCGGATCATGATGATGATATTGAGATGGATCAGCTAGACGATCTTGCGCACTACCCTTTTCTGGATTTTACGCCCGATACGGAGGCTTATTCTCGTTGCCAGAAGCTCCGGGAAGTGCAGATGGGTCCAGGTACGGCGGTGGATTGGGCCCTCCTCGAGGAGGTGCAAGAGGCCAAGCGAGCTAGGGCCATCATCGGTCAGGACACGCCATGGTCGCGTCTCTTTTACCTTTCTTTTGAGGATACATACCGAGAGCTGGTCGTCGAGTTTCTTTCGACGTTCATCTACTCAGAGACTGGGCTGCAGCCTCTACCCGGGGAGGCGCCGGATATTGATCCGGATCGTATTTCTTTTTCTATTTTTGGGGTCGTTTACCGTCAGACCCTCCGTCAGTGGGCCGTCACGACGGGCTTATACTACGAGCCTGAGACGGTCACGCCACTTTTCACCGAGGCGGTGACGGAGGTGGACAAGGAGGAACTCCTTGTTTTTTGGGGCTTGATTTCAGATAGTCCTTGGTTGGGTACCAAGGGGAGGGTCTCGGGTATTAGAGACCCTTTGTATAGATATCTGCACCGGCTTATTTCGACGTCGATCGCATCGCGTCTGAAAAACCGTGAGTGGTGCACTGATAGAGATCTTTTCTGCCTGCTTACTGGGAGGTGGTGCGACCTGTCCACGAGCATGGCGCTTTATTTTGCTTCTGCCTATATGCGAAAGAAGCGCGGACTTTTATATGGCGGTGCTTTCATCACGCATATCATGCGGTCGGTCATACCATTTGACGACCATGAGCCTTCGATGTTACCGCCCATTCCCCCTGTCCGATTAGACCGTCGCACGGCGAGCGGCATGCGCATCACGCACCGATTCCCGCAGGGCCTTCGGTTCGTGGGGGCCGTCCAGGACCAGGTTTGGGTCCCGATGCCGTTGCCGCAGATGACTGGACAGGGGGACCCGCCTATGCCTCAGCCGCTACAAGGTGTGGCGATTGAGGACGAGCCGCCACACGTCGAGCAGGTCCATGAGCATCTGCCACAGCATCCCCGACACGTACGTCGGTCTGTTAGGCTAGATAGGGCTACCCAGGCATTGCTTGATGGCCTTGTTGCCGACTCACGGCGACAGGGTCGTCAACTCGATCGCATGGAGGACCTGATGATGTGGGCGGTTGGACAGCTCGTGAATCAGTCACGAGCCGCCGGCATCGAGCCACCCCCACTACCACCGCCACGTCATTACCCGAACGACCCCGTTCAGGGTGAGGGCGGGGCGGGTCAGGGTGACCCCGGAGCCGGTCAGGGTGACGGCGGAGCCGGTTAGGTTTAGTTCTTTTATTTGTATTTTGTTTCTTTCGTTGTTATGTATGTAAAACATTTTGATGTATATATTTAATTTTTTGATGTAATGTATATAATTTTAGTTTATTTCTTTGATTGTAATGTTTAATATTTTGTTTGGTTTGTAATGTTTAATATTTTGTTTGGTTTGTAATGTTTAATATTTTGTTTGATTAACAAACTTATATTAACAAAATTATATAAATTAAAATAAAAATAAACAAAATATAAAAAAAATAAAAAAAATATAATTAAATAAAAAATACCTATACGTGGCGTATAGGTCAATACGCCACGTATAGGATTCATAAAACTCCCAAACCTTCCAACTTTTGAATCAAAAATATAACCCGTGCCTCATACGCTGTGTATAGGTCAATACGCCACGTATTGGACCAGCCGCCAGACAGAGAATTACACGTGGCATTCTGTTGGCAGTGACTGAACTCTATACGCCCTCGTATTGACCTATACGAGGGCGTATAAGGTGGCGGCGGGTCCAATTAGCAATATTCCGTGTGCGGTTAGAATCACCCTTAAGTTATCCAAGATTTGGAAGGAATGGGGGGTCCCATATGGCCCTTTGCGGTAACTAGGTGGTTGGGTTGGTTAGCTAGTTAGGTATTTTAGTTGATAGGTAATTAGTTCATTTGGTGATGAAATCTCCATTAGTGTCCTAAACGGTGAATTAATTCTTATTTGAGCTTTTAATGACATTAGGATTAGTATTTAACTAGTTAATGACTAGTTTAATAAAATACACTCAATAACATGTTATACCAGATATAGATGTGATTAGTTGCATATATAAGTGTCTAGATGTGACGATACGCGGTAAAGTCTTCGGAAGGGTCGTCATGAATTTCTACGAGTGTTTTACGAACTTTTTAATTATTCGCTTCACAAAATATATTGCATATATATTTTGGATTCTTAAACGACGTAATAGTTATATTTGAATTTATCCCCAACGTTCGTATCTTGCGTTATATATATATATATATATATATTTATATATATTAACTGTGACGGGGGTTGAGTGTTGTCATAGTCAAACTCCTTAATAATGACGATGTGACGTCTTGGAGGTTGCTTGTACTCTTGGTCATAATCATGATTATTATGACACTTGAGTGGAGTGTAAACAAAAGAGGTCATCATGATGACGATGTGGTTGGTTTAAACGCGGTATACTATCCGCAATTAACACCCGCTTTAAATAATAAATCTCTAAGTTGTCAATATAAAATATATATATACACCCATATATATGTATATATTCCTATATATATACTCTTTTATATATATATAACCTCTTAGTTTAGACGCGATTACGAACTTGAATGAAGGCGTTCAAGTTTCGTATATTTTTAGTTGTAAATGTGTTTGCTCACGTTTTATACGCATCTTGAGAGAATAATTCACAACGACAACTCTAAAATGCTTTTACAAGAATCTTTATATAATATATATTAAAGATTTAGTCTTCGGAACATGATCGTTCATTTAGAATATAATTCAAAATATTTTTTCGTTGTAATAATTAATTGCTATCTTTTGTGTTGTACGGATTTTTACGTCTGCATGAACCGGCTATTCTCATAATTATTACGGTAATAAACGATCGGTGCATTATGTTCACTTGGACTTTTATCGTTCAAGCGTATGATTTCGAGTGATTTAGGAAACATGTTACGTAAAATCGTTTAAGTCGTTTACGGATGATGTTTTGGAAATGTCGGGTGTCACATCCCTAAACACTTACCAACCCCCAATTCACCATTTAAAAATTTCCAAATTAAAAACCCTGGAATCACCCTCAAAAACCCTAATTTTATAATTCCAAATTAGATGAAATTAGGATGCTATCTACCATCCATATGCATTAACCAAGCTAGGTTATAACTTTTATCAAGTTATTTAACCATCAAAGCCATTCAAAACAGCCCCTAGCTTGATTTTTCCCTAAAAACTCCATAAATGGTGGATTCAAGAGAAGAAGAGATACTTACTTGATGGTATGAACGAGATGTGTATACCAAAACCTTCAATTTCAAGCATGTAAACACATACACACGTGTGTGTGTGTGTGTGTTTTGCCTGACTTCTCCCACTTAACACAATCAAATTGTGTTAATTACACAACAGCCCCCTCAACTTTCATATTTGCTCCTTTTTACTAGAAAGTCAAGATTTGCTCAAATGCAACAAAAACCCTCCACCTTTTTATTTTGGTTTATTTACATCTTTATAATATGTTTTTCAAATACTATTTATTTAAACCCGAAAAGTGGTTCAGTATGTCACACCCCGGCCGGCGACGGATTATACGCCGGGGCTGACGCGGTTGTTAATAAGCACATGATCATCTATTAAATATGATAATATTTATTACTCGAATTAAAAGCATCCGTTACATTACGAATGAGAAAACAAAGTGTTCAACAAAACATAATTGAAAGTTAACTAGGTCCACTTCCTATGTGATCATGTAGTCCTTAAACTGGTGCACCTGAAACATGTGAGTAAATGTCAACTACAAGTAGTTGGTGAGTAACATAGGTTTTGACACCAACAAAAGTTAAGTAAAAAGTATTTGAAATTCAATATGTTCAAAGCATAACTAAGGCATAAATGTGAAAACATACAAGGTTCCAAGCATACAATCAAACCGTGTAAATGGAAAACTGTAGGTACAATCCAACTGATTGTCATTTTAAAAATGTAGTAAGATGTATACACAAAACCCGCCAAGGTTCGTGTTATGTAATGAATCGGATTCCCATATAAATGATAATAAAAGGTACTACCTTAGGCTTGCAACTCAAGTTAATGGTTGTACTAAACATGAACACACGTATGGTCGCCAAGTAGTTTAAGACATAAAGCACATAGTAATAGCATGAGAACAAATGGTATTGAATTTGTATGTATTGTACTGTAAACATGTTCCACCCCGAGTATTTGTAAACAATAGTAAAGAGAAAAGGGACTATGAAACTCACATGAGTTGTGTACTAGTAGTGGATAGCACCACACAAGAATGCAATAGAAAGCACAAAAGTTTGCCTGTGAACCGTCTACGTATGTCCTAGAATTATAAGCATAATAATTAGGGACACATGAGAGATTGAAACGATGACACGGAAGAGTGAACGTCCTAAGACGTACTAACGATTAAAGAGTAGACACACTTGTCCACGGGAATAAGGTTTCTTAATATAATAATTAGGAAAAATGCGTTACGTGTCGGACGTCTCTAATTATGAATAATAAATAAATAAATATCGTGCGTTCGTACCATTAAAATAATGGCTAGGAAAATAATATAACTATATATTATTTTTAAGTTCGAAGGATTAATAAAATAATCATTTATGTGGCGAGAATAATAAATATATTTATTCTTATTCGGGGATATAAACGTGGGTAAATAATATAAATAATTATATTGTTTATAAGTTTTAAAACGTTACAAGAAGTTTCTAAACGAGGTGAAAGTAGTATCTAAATATATATTATTTTTAATTGGAGTCACGAGTTGAAATTAATATAAACATATTATTTTATTTGAAGTCGTGGTTTGAAAATAATATAAATATATTATTTTAAAAGTGGAGATAATATTAGTTATAAGTTATAAAACCAAACCCGAGCCTACGGGTTGATTCTGGGGCTAAAACACGTTAATATATTATAATAATGTAGGATAGGTTTTTATATAATTAATTATAAGCAAAAATTCCCCAAAAAATGAATGCAGGAGACCGGACTCGAACCCGGGTCTCCTGCGTATGGATCGAGTGCCTTAACCAAGTCCGCCTGCTAGGGTTTTGCAAACAAAACCGGAACGAATTGGTTTTAAAACTTAAGTCCAGTGTATCTCCCTCCCAAAACCACGCATGATCGAATCCAGTCCCAAACCCTTCGATTTCGTTTACAATTTAACACAGGGGCATAGGGGTTTTGTTAATCAAATGTTTGCGAACTTGTGTGTGTTTAATTGCAAAACCAACGTGTTTAAGATTGTCTAATTACATAAACTAGAACCGAAAAACCCTTGGTTTGATCTTAAATCGATTTGAACAAATCTGATGTTATAAGTTGTTGGATTCATGGGGTTTTTGACAAACAGAGAGTTGCGAATCCAACCCTGTGGTTTAATTTGATTGAGACAGTCGTTAAGATCAAAACCCCCAAATTAAAATATGAACAAACCCTAGATTGCGGATCTTGAAAATTCGATGTTGTTTGAGTCAATTAGCATGGGGTTATCGTTAAACGAATGATTGTGAATCTACTGGTACGTTTTAATTTGATTTAAACGGAGTCGGGGGTAGGATTTGATCAATCCAGAAATGTTAAGAACCCTAGATTCGGATCTTGTTAAATCCGATAATGGAAGCCACAATTATGATAGGGCTTTCACTCTATGAATAAGAACGAAGCTAGAGATGTAAGAGTTTACCAAATTAGATGACGAATTGAGTGTGGTCGGCTAAAATGGAATCCGACCGCGAAGAACTTGATCTCCTGCGACTCTGATTCTTACTCCAATGAAATTCGAGTGTGCAACAGCTTGAGAAGGATTCGTTTGAGGTACGCGGGTGATGGATTGAAAGGATGACAACCAGAATGGTCGAATTCATTTGAATTTGAGGTGGGTTTCGACGGTTACGACATGAATGTCCATAATTGGACTTAATTCCGACAATGATGATGTTTTAATTGATGATTATGGCCGTTAATGAGATTAATCGAGCAATATCAGTTACAATTTCACATAGAAATCGATCATAGAGTTCGAATTGGACTCAAACATAGTCGGGTTGACTTTCTAAAGTCAACGAAATTGAGATTGGGCAAAATACAGGATTAGTCCCTGAGTTTTCATGTGTTTGAGTTTGAATATAGGCAGAAATAGTCCCTGGGGTTTTAAGGCTTTATTATTTTATGTTTAAAGTTAGTTTTAGATTGAACATCGGTTTCAAAAAGTTATATCTTGAACCCTTAATATTTATAACACATACTCTTATAATTTTATAAAATCTAATAAATAAAAAAATATATTAAATGATATAAACCTTTTTATTTTTATCAATGTAAATCGTAATCATTTATAATTTGACTTTTGTAAACATATATATATATATATATATATATATATATATATATTGTATCATAAGATAATGATAATGATGTAACCTTTACATAAATATTTATTTCTCTTGAATTTGAAATAATTGCACCCAATATGTGTATGCATGAGTTACATGTGCCGAAAAAGTTAAAAATAAAGGCGGGAATTTTCTAGGGATTACACGATACAAATCATCCCCCCTAAATTAGGGTTTCGTCCCCGAAACCTGACATCTCAAGAAAAGATTTGGGTAGAACGTGAGCATTTCATTCTCATTCTCCCGAGTCATATCCACACCCTTCCTATGCTTCCATTGGATTAACACTTGGTTAATTTCTTTTTTACGCAAGTGTTTCGCCATTCTATAAAGGATAGCAGTAGGTTCCTCCACGTAATTCAATTTGTCATCCGCTTCAATATCCTCAATAGGGACAAAAGTAGACTCATCCACCAAACACTTTCTCAAATGAGACACATGAAAAGTGTTGTACAATTTACTCAATGCCCCAGGTAGCTCCAAACGATAAGCTACCTTTCCCACACAATACACAACTTTGAACGCTCCGGTAAAGCGAGGACTTAGCTGTCCACGCTTGCGAAACCGGATTATCACCTTCCATGGGCAGACCTTCAAATATGTAATTTACTTCTAAATAATTTTACACACACTCTCTCTCTCTCTCCCCTTCAAGAGAAACCCACCACCACAACCATGCCCATCTTCAACCTATACTCCAACGACGCCTCGTTTTATTCCGACACCACTGCACTGCCACCCCCCCCCCCCTCTCTCACCTGAATAGGTGGGCTAAAAATCCATCATCGTTACCATTTAAAGCTTGATAAAGAATTAATTACACTGATGGCCCATGTGGTTTACACGGATTTCACTTATGGCCCCTAGGAATGGGAAACTACAGGTTCAGACCAATAGTTTACACATTTGTAACAAAGACGGCCCCTGGGTTGCATGTCCGTTAAGTTTATCCGTTAAGTGAGTGTAAAATGACTAAAATACCCCTTACATTAAAAAAAATAAAAAACAAAGATTGTAAATTATAAAACCCATCCCAAATACCTCCTTTCTTCATCCCAACATCCCACCCTTCCTCCACCACCTTTCTTCATCCCAAAACACCTCCATTTTGAGTACATCGATGGTTTCTGAAAGGGTGGGGTAGGGTTACCATGATCTGAATCGATGGTTTATTCAACAAAATCGATCGTTTCTGTAGCTTTCCGGCTGGGCTCCCTCTCCCCGCTACCACACACCATCTCCGGCATCGTGTCCGACCAGTCCATCCATCCGGCCACCCTCTATCAAAACTTCGAAATCGTCGGCAACCCCCTTCATCGTATCCGACCAGTCCATTTCTGAGCCCTAGTTTTCTTATTTTTTGAAATGGGGTTCTCAAATCATGTTGAGATACAAACAGTTCAAAACCCAGCGGCTTGGAAATCAACTCAGACAGTTCATCGCCATTATCTCCCTGCACTTGCCTAGTTCGCTTCTGAACCACTTCCGTTTTTCGCTCATTCATTGTCTCCTGAATCATGTTATTCAATTCAAATGGTGATGTAAATTAATTTTTGGTTGTGTCTGCAGAATCTACTCACTCAAGCTACTACTCACAGAAGAAGTTATGCTAAAAAGTTCATGGCCTCCATTGAACTTGAGATGAAGGTACATTTTGAAAATAATCACTCTCATCGTTGTGTAGTTTTTGGTTTAAAAAAATGGCCTCCTCCGAGAGTAATTCCTCAGAAGGTTGATTACCATTTGAAAAAGAATGATTACTAAATGTGTAAACTATTTAGTAAGGGTGGAGTGTGGTGGTGGAGGAAGGGTGGAATGTGGTGGTAGAGGAAAGGGGGTGTTTGGGATGGGTTTTATAATTTACAATCTTTGTTTTTTTAATTTTTCTAATGTAAGGGGTATTTTGGTCATTTTACACTCACTTAACGGATAAACTTAACGGACATCCAACGCAGGGGCCATCTTTGTTACAATTGTGTAAACTATTGGTCTGAACATGTAGTTTCCCATTCCTAGAGGTCATAAGTAAAATCCGTATAAACCACAGGGGCCATTCGTGTAATTAATTCCTAGATAAACTACCAAATCTCATAACTAAAAAAAATTAATTCCTTTATGATTTTGTTTTGAAATATAGATAGAGATACAAACATACAAATACCAAAGGAAAAAAAGGCATCCAACATAGAAGCATAAACAGTAAATGCTAGCAACCTCAAAACCTCACCTAAGTAGAGAATGAAAGTGAAACCTAGTAAAGTGTCCCCCCTATGCAACTCATCGAATCTCTGATTTTCTCTGTCCATCCTCACCATCTGTATCGCCAGCTTAATCAAAACCTTATGATCATATCAGTTCCCTTTCTGTCGTACTTGCGTGCTAAGTTTAGCATGATTACTCTTGATTCTGTGACAAAAAAAAAAACGAAAACTGAGCCCTAGGAAGCCGAAACAAACATAATATACTTCAAATCCCCAAGCCAATTTCTTCAATTTTTCACTCTGATTTCTCAATTATACGAACATGCATGTAGATTAGGGTTTGATTTCATAGATCTGGCCTAAATCTTGACCGACTGAGAATCTCTAGCAATGCCCTGCATTTTGCTTATAAGAACAAACAGGGGCACTCGTCGGCGATCGGAGACGAGGATTATATCGAAGACAATACCTCGCATCTGATCCTATATGATTTTCTCTCAATCATTTTGAACGGATCTAGTGATGGTGGCTGCCGGCAAAGTGTGGTTGATGTGTTCTTAGTTTGTTTACAGAGAGAAAGGTGCGACACCTGGCTATTTCGGGTTAACCCCGTTAACCCAATTTCAAACTCCAAGCACTAAATCTGTCAATACTCTAACTCATGCATCTAAACTACAGGGACTAATTCTGTAATTAATCAAAACTCAATTATTTGACTTTGGAAAGTCAAAATCGAGCATCTTGATCCAAATTCACACCCGTAACTCCCAAGGCTACTCGAATTCGCACCTGTGATGAATGGCATTGATGATTGTGACCTCATCCCAATCGTTTCTAAGCAATATTGAGTGTTATTGATTTGAATTTAATCCCATTGTGATCATTCAAGTCGTAACCGTTGACCCCCCCCCCCCCCCCGAATACCTTCGAATTCGACTAGTTTCGATAACCATTGCACAATCAAACACTTCCCACACCTTATTCGCACCTCTGTTAAGCTCTTGCATACACCAATTTCGCCGGAGAGACAGTCGGAGTCACCAGAGACCAAGCCACTTGAAGTCGCAAACCGTTCTAGCCGATCCATATCAATTCGACATCAATTAAGGTAACCAATCGCTCCCTCGGATTCGTTTCCATCTCTAGATCAAAAGCCCTAACCTAATTGGAGCTTATAACATCGAATTGGACGAGAACCTAATCTAGGGTTCATCGCATAAAAGGTTTAATGGAACTCCAACCTAGACTCAATCTCAATTAAATTAAACTATATGGTTAGGTTCGCAATTCATCACTCACCAAAAGCCCTATGATTCCAACTGATACTCTTATCTAGATTAGTCAATTTGATTCGTGATTTCAAACCTAGGGTTTCGGCATTTCAAACAAGAATTAACGAACCTAGACCTAATGTTTTTGCAATTAATCTTATCAGTAGGTTCGCAATACATTATTTAACAAACCCCCCCCCCCAAACCCCTGTTGCAAATCGTGGTCAAAATCAGAGGTTTTTGGAGTGGAGTTCGAACGGGTCCGCATGAGGAAAGAACATAGTGACCTTGTGGGTTAAAACCAAACTGACCAGACCCTTGTTGCGATTACCCTAGCGGGCGGATTGGTTAGAGCTTTGGTGTGTTGTGGGAGAGACCCGGGTTCGAGTCCCACAACCCACATCTTATTTTTTGAGCAACTTTTTGTGTTATATTTTTAAAATAAAAACAATCCCTATATTATTATAAAGATATATTAATACGGTTTGACATCGGAAAACACCCGTGTGCTCGAGATTAATTTTATAATTAATTCTAAGTATTATTTTTGTTTAAAAATAATATATTTATTTATATTAACACCAAAACTATTATTTCGTTCACAAAAACACACGAATTATTATTTTATATTATTACCTCGTGTTTAGTGGTGTTTCACACATACCACATCCATACTAATTACCAAACTAGGGATTTTCTAATCCCGGTGACAAGATTTCCTATTCGTTAATCATAAGCATATTTAGGACATCCGATCTTTCCGTATTGTCGTCATATAATCCTACGTGATCCTAACAATCGTAATCATATTCTAGGGCATTCGTAGACTGTCCGCTTGCAAACTATTTGTGGTTTTGTTGCATCCTTGTGTGGTGCTAATTACTACACTTTACACACTCGGGTGAGTTTCACGACCCTATTTACTGTTTTAAACTAGGGGGAGAAAACATCACGCAAACATTAGATTCTTGTAATTCTTATATATCACTTGTTAAAGCTAAGCGTAACACTCTATCATGAAAGTCCTTACACATCAAACCGTTTAATATGCACTTAGCAAGGTAATCTTGAGTAGTACTACTGGGTTTGACAAACCCCACCCGCGTTACTTTTTCAGCGTTACTTTTTACTTCCGCATTTACTCTGAACATTAATGGTTTTTATTAGTCTCATATAGTGTCGTTTGATATGACTAATGACTGAGATCCTGGTTTGTCACGCGTCTCACGGTAAAACCCCGCAGGTGAATTTTGAGGGTGTGACACAAGGGGAAGAGAGAGAGAGAGAATAGAGAGTTGATTGATTTAGAGAGAGAGAGAGAGATTTTTATTTAATACAATAATTTTAAAGTAAATTACACTTTTCGTCCTTTATATGGTAAAATGACCATATTGCTCTCATGTGTAACACACATGACCAATTAGTAGAAATGATGAAATGTGTGAAAAATTTTCAAAAAACAGGACATCCAGCGATATAATTTTGTTAAAATTATGTTAGCACTTGTGTTACATTCTTTATATTCAATTTTATAACCTTAATTATTTTTATAGGTGTAGGGTTTGCAGCGATTCATTTCTCTCTTTTTTTGTTTCGGGTCATAAGTGGTTCTATATAACTGAGAGTTTAAGTGTAGGGTTTGCAGCGATTCATTTCTCTCTTTTTGATCGTTCATCGTCGCTCTCTTCATCACTCCAAAATTAGGGTTTCTTTTTCATTGTCAGTCATTTTTCATTTGTTGTTGATTGAATATACAGATTATCATATTGATAATCTGTAAGAGTGTGCTATTCTTTTGTTAAGATTTGTAAATGTTTTAGTATTTCAAGTGTTTTTCATTTGGTTTTTGTGGTGTGATTTGGTTGGATCTCAGCAGTGATATCGATCTATATTCGTTGACAAATTTTATATATTTATAATAATTTACTCTAATGAAAAATAAATATTTGGATATTTATGATTTTGGTATATAAAATATAAGGATATTTATATTTGTATCATGCCACGACCCTCAGACAATATCCTCTTCTACAGGGCCGGCCTTCAAGGGAGACAAAGTGGGCTACCGCTCCAGGCCCGATAACCCCGTTAATTTTTTTTATATATGTGTTTTTAAAAAAAAATTCAATATATATTGTAAACCCAAAAAAAATCAATATATAGACCCCCGGATTTTTTTTACATGTCCCTAGCCTAAAACGTTTTAAAAATTCTCAGGGTCGGGCCAGCTCTTCTAGTTAAACCTTAGCCATGAGTTGTGAGTGGTAGGTGATTTTTAATCCGTACACCAATCGACTCCATTTTTGTGTGTGAACTTCATATCGGCTAAACTTGGCCCTCCACTACACTCAAACTACCACCATATCTAAATAGTGGACCACTTATATATATTAATCTAACTATTTTTAAACTTATTCTACTTTAAATACAAAAATAAAAATTAGTATAACTTTATAACTATTAACTACAGAAAGCATATATATATATAGGGTGATGTTCAAATGCTAACCAATATTTATGTGATAATCATGATAACCACTCTCAAACATAGTGTTACGTAAGAAGTGGTTTTTCGCTAAGAAATCCTAAGAAATGGGTCAAACGAACTCCGATTAAGCTCATTCCAGCAGCGTTGGAAACATCTCATGAATCCTAACCCGGACCCAAAAACCTAAACCCTCTTCCACCTGCACCCCCAAAAACCTAAACCCCCCTCCGACCCCACCCCGAAAAGCCTAAAACCACCACCCCCACCCCTAAAAAACCTAAACCCCCCACCCCCTCCCCCCAAAAAAAAAAAAAATCTAAACCCATCCCCACCCACCCCCAAAAACCTAAACCCCCCACCCATACCCCTAAAAAAAACCTAAACCATAAGGCTAAAACCCTAAAATTCAAACGTAAAATATAAACCTTAAAAGTTAAACCCTAAAAGCTAAGATGGTAGAGTTCGACGAGACGGTTCCAACGCCGCTGAAATTAGTTCAATTAGGGTTCGTTTGATATCGTTTCTTAAGGTTTTTGTTATTTCTTAGATTTATTAGCGAAAAACTACTTCTTATTTGAATCTCCCTATATATATATATATATATATATATATATATTTTTTATTTTTCATGGTTTGCATAAATTTATTTTGAAAATGCATTACCTAATCAGTTTTTTAAGATCGTGATGCCCACCTTTTACATATATTTTTTTCTAGAGACCATGAAGTGTGAATAATTACAACTCGTAGAAATAAGTAAATGAACTTGTTCTAGACAATAATTATGACACGAGCTAGAAAACATAAATGCATAAACGAGCTAAATACCAATTTTTATATTAATGCACGAAACAAAAATTATGGATGATTTATATTATTTATTTAACGAAACCCTTATACGTTTAACATTATGATTATTGTTTAAGCATACATTTATATCTCGTACCGAGCCTAATTGACCAACAAAATTTATATATTACATACAATCATTGTTATAACATGCTACATATATATATATATATATATATATATATATATATATATGATTAATCAAGCCTTAAATTTTTTTAAACTAGTATTAGGGTGTTGGGGGCGGTCAACTCGGATGAAACCGAGTAGGGAATTGGGTATTCGGGTAAAGTGGAACACCGGCCCCAATAACTCGAGTAGGGGCGAGTAAAATGGCCGAGTAGTTGGGAACGAGTATATTTACTCGATTGTGAACTTGAGACTAGCCGTTGGTGGGGGTGGGGGTGGGTTGGGTTGGGTGATTAAAAAAAAATTATCTATATATATATATATATATATATATATATATATATATATATATATATATATATATATATCTCACTCTCCTCTTTAAACAAATCACTCACAAATCACTCTCCTCTCTAATTTTTTTTAGAACGCATACCAAAATGTCTTCATCCGATTCTAGCATTTTTGGTTTGCCTTCGGGATTATCCGATTCTAGTGTTTTTGATTATCTTCTTTCCGACATTTCCGACTCAAATGGCATTGAATTTTTGTCCAAAGTTGCGGCTAGTGAGCTTGAGGATACGACAATATCAAAGAAAAAATGTGTAAATCGTGATCGTGAAGTTGCTAAAAATGAGAAGACGATTATGTTTAATTTTTTGTTTTTTTTTATTTGTAACTTTATTATTGTATTTTGTTATTTTTAGTTGTATTTTGTTATTTTTATTTGTATTTTGATTTTTTAATTAATAAAAAAGTATGTTTTTGATTATTTAAATGTTTAATTATAAAAAAAAAAAGTTGGTGAGTAAATGAGTAAATGAGTAGGGTGTTTCCAATGAAATCTGAGTAAATGAGTAGTTTTGAGGTGGCAGAATTCTATTGGCCAGTTTTGATGAGTAAATGGGTGTTGGGGGAGTTTTGGTGAGTAAATGGGTATTGGGGTTAATGGCCCCCAACACCCTTAGAACATTTATATATTACTTAAAGCACCTAACCTAGTTTATTATACTAAACTTTTGATATTAAAACTTAAACATCATTACTTAGTCTTAATCCTCCTAGAAATTATCAGACCTCCATTTGTGTGCATCAATTAATGCTAAGGACACTAAGCAACCTAAGACTACATCTCATGCCACCATGAGACACCTAATAGTACACTAATCAAAATTTTAGAACCCTTCCAATTACTTACGGTCACAAGGCCTTGCACCACCACCAATTTAGTTTCTAAAACACACACACACTTACATGCATATCCTTTGAAGCTAAGAAGTACTTTTGTACTTTTGAAGGCTGATCTAGAAACAAGGTTAGGATCCTCATTTAATTTCATACACAAATAGTTTGTTTTTTTTTTTTTTTGCTTCTCAACATCATGTATACACCCATACATATATACATGGTAACTGAAACCATTTTGTTATAAAATATATATATAGTGTTTGCATCAAATTCTGATTAATATAATATTTTTAACTTAGTTTCAAAGATTCATAAATAAAATTTTTTAATTATCATGTTAGGATCACCAAAACTGAATAAGGACACTTATGTTCTTCATATTAAAACCAAGGCTTTAAATCATGATATATTTGACTATATATTATCATCGATGGTTGTAGGTTTGATATTTCAAGATCATAACAAGTGGATTTAACAAAGAACATCATTAAATTCAAGTTTGAACAAGGTATTATGTTTCAAAAAACTAAATTTAGCTACTTTATGAAGTTGATTATGTAAAAACATGTTTATGGATTTCAAATCATATAAAGATTTTGAATATATATACATATATATATATATAGGATATTATATAAGGATGAAATATGAAAATTTTTGTAATTTTTAGATTTACAGAATAATTATTAGACTATTTTATAGAATTATTGGACAAAAATTAAGTAATATATTTACAAGATTCAAAATTTTATAAAACTTTCCAAAATTAATTATTTTGATTTTAACACATCTCGATACAAATTTTATTAGTTTTAGAAACTATTTACAATTTATTTTAATTTTAATGAATATAATGAGGTATAAGATAGAAAAATATGTTAAACATGTCCAAATGATTTCAAATTCTTATAATAAATTTGTAATGAAAATAATTTATATTTTACCATGTTTCGTTAAAAACCGATGTTTTTGTGTAAAATCGACACATTAAACTCGCAAAAGTAACAAAGATAAATATTGTATTAGATATTAAATTTTGAATTGTGATATCAAGGATAGACTAAGTTTATTAATATTAGGGTTAGTCCATTAAACTTTGTAATATTATTTTGATTATAGGTTACGAGTAGGACTTATACCTATCAAGTCAATCGATACACTATTCTAATCCTTATCCTGTGAGTTTTCACGCCCCCTTTTTTTAAAACTTTTATTAGCTATTTTGGGGAAGAAGCATGTTTTTATATGCACACGCACATGAAAACTGATATTTGATGTGAATTATATGAGTTATCTCTAACACGCAAAGTCCCCACACACAAATTGATTAACTGAAACGGTCGATGGATATTGTGAATAGTACTATTTGGTCAAACTAGCCCAATTGACGTGGTAGCGCCACAAAGCATGCAATTACACATATTCATAGATACATCAAAACTATGTTGTGTTAGGCATAGAATCAAAACTGGGGCGTTTGTTGTTGTTTGTTTGATTGGTTATAAAAATCTGTCAAGGTTTCACTTGTGGACTCATCATATTACATCACCATGTGTTAAAATAAAAATTGGTGTATATCATATGTCAAACCTGTGAAACTCATCAACTTTTTAGTTGACATATTTTAAACATGCTTTTCAGGTACAAATACAAATACATAAGCATAGTCATGATAGTGTCATGCTAGTCTCTTTTGGAGTATCAAGACGTGTTTATATGTTATCTTTTGAAAACATTTAAGTTGTTGGTTTATGTATCATGTAGTAAAACTGTACACCTTGTATCAAACTCGACTTTTAGATAATCTAAGGTTATGCTTTAGTTAACTTTATAAACAATGTATTATGAAACCGATTTATCCGTAAGATCTAATCTAATAAATCAACTCCAACTAAAAAAATGAGTAAGAATACCTAAGTTGAGTCCATTAATGTCTTTCTAAGAGTATTCATATTAGTTTCACCATCTCTACCCTAATCTTTAAATTATAAAGGAAACATGAACAGTCATGTAGTTTTACGTTTACATCAGCTTCCTCATCCTCATCTTCATCCTCCATATTTTTAAAGGAAACTATAACCACCATTTATGTTTAGGGGGTTATCGTTCACCCTATCTCCATCCTCTATACATTATTTTATACTTTTTGTAAGTGTGTGTGAGTGGAAGAAAGAGAAAAAATAATAATAAATAAAGAAAGAAGTATTATTTAATTGAAATAAATGATAGATATGGGAAGTCTGATGTGAAAGTTTTTTGAAAAATGAGATATAAATTTAAGAAATAATAATTTTTAATTAAATTATAGGAATGAGGATAAGAGAACTGATGTGAATGCCCGGTATGTGTTAAAACTAGTCACACTTCACATCATCGAGAAAACAACGATCCAAAATACACAAACTATGACAACTATGACTTTTTGTCATTTAATAATATTTCAATATATTTTTTACTAAATAAATAGTAATTGAAAATTGTGTATTTTATTAACCTTTGTATATTTAACAATTTGCAAAGAGAGAAGAGGCGATGCATAGAGTACAAAAAGTTATAGCATCGGCTGATATCAGCTATTTTGACTTTTGTGGGATTTTATATTTAGACTCCTAAATTATAGCATATTTACTTTTAAGCCCGTAGACTTTAAAAATGATTTTTTTTACTTTTCTTTTCATAAATTTTATATTATATCCTATGAACTTATCATTTACACATTGAAATTTTTTTTCTATTTTTTAACTAACCAAGTTACAAAAGGCACACGAACAATTATAACGTAGTTGCACATAATAGTGTATAAGTTATCTAGCCACTTGTGTGTGATGTCGTTATGAATTTTTTTAACTTTTTACTTTTTTAAACGGTTTTGCTTTATTTTTCAAATTGTTTGCAAGTTAACTTTTTTTAATGGCTTTGTTACGGTTTCGCTTTTGTATAAAGTTTTTAGAATATTACTAACTACTTCGTTGTTCACATGGGTTTGCGTAAAGTTTTGTTTTTTTTATACAAAGTTCCGAGTACGTTTATTTATTTTGTAAACGATAACTTTTTTAACGATCTCGTTTTTCTATGGCTTTATTTTACAGGCTTTCGAGGATATTAATTTCTTCCACATTTTAACGTGCCACAGTACGCATGGGCACGATTCTAGTTTATTAATAAAATTGGTCCTAACCCAACCCACTTACTCTATTGCTATCTTTGATCGGTATTAACTCTAATATGATACAAGCCGTCCATTTAGCTATATCTAGGGATGGCAATAGGCCGGGTTCGGTGATAATTAGCATTTGTTTGGTGGCTTTTCGATTTTAATAGATGATAAATCCATGAGTGCTATTAAAAGACAACTACTATACAAGAAAGATTAGATTTTTTCAATAACTAGAATCACTGGATACTTGCAGCCATGTGTCCAACAGCATCTTCAAGGTGGGAAAATTGAATCAAAAACTCACCATTAATATCTGAATAATCTAATTGGTTTTGCTTCCACAAAGTAATCCCATCAGCAACTACCCATTTTGCAACAATGAAACACCTTCATTTATGCCATCTGGAAATTTCCTTTTCCTTGTTCTTTCTTCATCTACCATGGCATCCTTTTGGACCATTTCTTTTAATATTAAACCTTCTTTCACAAGCAAGGCAACCTCATTTTCAGCAGGGCTATTATTGTCAAGAAAAACTTTAAACTCAGACATAAACCTTTCCTCATTTGCATCTTTACCAAACTCCAAATCAAATGACAATGCTGCATGCATCTTCTGGAAAAATACCCAAATGCTGTGATTGCTAAATGGGCCAAAGCCCAATGTCGTTCTTGTAATAACATGTGAAATAACTCCCATGAAGCTGAAGCCTTTGAATTACTATCGCTTTCTTCAAATTCTGTGTCGCCCACAAAAGCAGCTAGATTTGGTTTACATTTTCTCAACTCCACACCACAGCTTGAGATAAAAAGATTCTGAAGCTCGAACATAACTTTTTCCATTTCATCAGATGAATATAACTGCTTCATGCTAGATATAAAGTTTCACTCAAAAGCTTAAGATACTGGTCCTTAGAGGAGGAGTTGTATCTATGGATCGTGGCGGTTAATAGCTTTATTGTTTTCATTTCCGTGTCTGATATGCTCACTTGCCTACACACCACACAAGAGAAACATTAAAAGATAACAGGTATCATAAATAAGTATAGCATTGCTATGATATGATAGTATTGTCAACATAAACGGGTAACCAACTTTCCACAAAATTTTATTCCGTGTTGACGAAAATGGTTATTTCCAAATGCCACATGGAAAAAACAGACAAGTGAAAAAAAAAATTATTTGCAATTTTTGAAAACAGGATTGTATATACACTGAAGTGTCAAATAAGATGCTACGTCAGCAATTTTTAGAAATCCGGCAAAAAAACTGTAGCTTGGTTGCTAAAATCAGTAACAAATGCAAGTAGATTTCTATTATGTGCCTAGCTTAAAGTTGGTTGCTAACATCGGAAAATAGTTCTTTTCTATAATTCTATTTCGTGAAGTTTGTCCTTCACTGAAATTGTTGAAAGCATTTTACTGGATTCTTCTGATTCACTGTTAAAACCAAATGATTCCAGCCAAATTTCATGAACCAAAAGCAAGCAATAGTTTTCACTAATAGAGTAAATTTAGTATTTGACTCTATGAAAAAATGTGACTGATACTTACAGAGATTGCAGAGCAGCAGATAATGCAAAAATTGGTGCACCAAACATCCCATCTCCATCTTTCCTTGATGATTCATCATCAAATGCATCCAAGAAGCAAAAATAATCAGTCACTAATCTTTGTTTAGCAACACTTCTGACCTTATCTGAAAGAAAATTTAACGGAATCCTTCCATGAGCAATGCTATATACATAGCAGATGATAATTTTGATAAATTATTGTTGATGATGAAGTTAAAAACCCTATCTGCCAATGATTGTGAACCGTTTCTAAGAATCATGCAGATTGATTTAACAAGTTTACGAAGAACACTATCAGGATTTAAAACCGATTCCCAAGAAGCTGTGCTTTTCAATATTGTGCAGAGTTTAACAATGATGTCATTCCCCATGTCAAAATCAGCATGTCGAATTAAAAAGCACCAAAGTTCCATAATTATCTCCCAACAAAGATGATGAGGATGGAAGAAATTTTCAAGCAAAAACAACTCAATTTCTCCCCAAATTGAAGTTGATGAGACAACAAGCATAAAAGTCTTCAATGCATGAAAAACAGAAGAAAACATATTCTGATGACCAGAATTATGTAATAAAGGTACTGGGAAAGCAAGAATAGATGAATAAACATTTTCCTCAATTAAAATATTCAATAACCAGTTTAGCTTTTTAGCAATCTCAAGTGTCACATCATCTTCCAGATCAGGGCCACTTCTCAGAAGATTAACAAATAAAGAAAGTTGACCAAGTAACAATGTTTTTGACACATGCACAGGATCACAAGCCGGAGAAAAGATCTCACGAGTTGATTTTTCATCTACAAAATCTGAAATGGGAGTATCACTAAATAACCAATCAAGAATTTGGCATTTATGATTGTGTTCCAGTTGAGCTGAATTTAACAAGGAATTGAGAAGATGAATTGATGTTGGTTCTAGAAGTTCAGTCAAAGCTTCACTTGCAGATTTAAGATATTTTTGTTCACCCAAAAAGATTCGAAAGGTTAAGATTATAAGAATGCAAAGTGTAATATCTTTAAAAATTGAAAATGCTTGAGATGGGTACTGTGAGATTATTCTGGCAGCATTAATCAAGTAAAATTTAACAGGAATGAATATCCTTTTCGCTTCAGCCATAGAGACTGGTTCCATCAGTGTTGACCAGGTTTGTCCTGCACAACTCAAAGATCCTTTAACCAATGAAATAAGAGACAGAATAATCTCCGATATATCCATTTTTACTGCTAGAGCCCCTTTGTGTAGCTGAAGTAAAGCAACAACTCCTTTCCATGATAAATTTAGTACACTCACTAAATCTCCACCAGCATTAACAGCAACAATCCCCAGATTAACCAACTTTTCAACTGCACATTTTGTTATATTAATAATGTGATTCACATCATCTTTTTCCGTTGTAGCATCATAATCCAGTTTCACACTGTTGAAATATGCTTTGCATAGACTAATAACAGCATCAAGGACCATCTGTGATGCCTTTAATACTTCTGGGCCAAATGTATGAATTTTCTGTCATAACGCGACGGAAGCAAAATTAGCAGGTGATTTCAATTGTGGTATGATTGTCACTAAATTTTGTTGCAAGGATATGAGTATGGGGATAAGGTTGCATGCTACATAGATATACAGATTCGTAATTACTACAAAACTAAGGACTTGGCAGTGTGTTTATAAATGGGTACATGTATTCATGTTGTATGTATATGCATATATACAATTAAGGGTTAAATGGTTAATACCATAGAAAACCAACCTAATTTCTCATTTTGGATGAAATAGTCCTCAACCGAATGTTGACATATTAAAGCCCTTGAACTTGTTAAATTTATACAAAACCTATGAATTAAAGGGTAATGTTGGTTACTTGCAGAGTCAGTAATATATACATAGACGAGAGAACCCGCGAAGGATTTTTCTCTAATATGGAAGCCACATGAACTCTCCACCAGCATGAAATTTCTTATGTTGTGTTCTAACTTCTAAGAAATGTTAGTGTGTTAGGGTCAGCAAAATAGTCTACATGGCATCCACGTTAACAAAAAGCGCCTATGTTGTGTCCATGTATGTGATGACCGTGCCAGTAACTTACGTTTACTATTATTCACAGGTTTGTATGACTTTAACAGTCTCACTGTCTCAGGGACTTTAATATGTCAACATTCGGTTGAGGGACCTTTTTGAGCAAAATGAGAAAACATGTTGGTTTATTATGCTATTAATCCTACATTTAGATGGTACTACATCAATTTCATAACACTTTTAATTTGTTTAGTGTGTCCATATTAGGTAAACACTGAAAAAAACAAACTAACATGATGTTGTCTCGGTTTCCTCTTTTATATCCTACTGACCATACCCCCAGTATCATACCATTGGTCAAATCATGGTCAAAGCCTTGGGGTTACAATCAATACATAGAAGATAGAAGCACCCCTACTTTGTAAAACAGAATATTTCACTAAATACACACAAATCATACATGCATTATACCATACAAATGACTTATAGAAGTGAACAAGTAAAAACAGGAAAGTAGTCACCTTAACCTCTAATATTGAGTCTTTTGTCATATTTAGGAGTTCCATAATGAATGTTTCAATTAACGACATTAACTCCTTTCCTGTTGAAACTGGATGTTTTGCCAAAGCTTGTAAAACAGCAGCTGAATGGCTTAACATATCCAAAAGCACCTGAAACAAATATCGTTTCTTTATATGAAACTTTTACAGCATTAAGATCACATAAAGGTAAGGAAAGTTAACTGAAAAAAAAAAGAAAAGAAAAGCTGACTTGGTCAAGAAAAGATTGACCTGGAAAAAGAGACTGTAATGTTCTTCTTCTTGAGAATCACCAGTTGACATAAGTGTCATCTTCATATGTTTTCTACACCATATGCTTGCCTTGTATACATTTTTTTTTTTTTAAAAAGCAACCTTAGTATACAATGTAAGCTGATCAAATGGTTTATAAATCAAGTACATGAATGAAAAAAAATTGTACCTTAGTTCCTAAAGCAAGCAATTGATTGAGGCATTTGGATATATCTGATTCTAGGTAAGTAGTAGTCACTTGCAATATAGTTTTGTTTAGCATGCACTGAGATGCATCCAAACAAGTGAAGTCTTCCCATAATGTCTAGCGTAAAGTTAAGATAATTTTTTATAAAAAAAAACAAATGTACCCAGTAAAATTCCACTCAATAAGCAGGGTCTAGTTGAAAAACAAAGCACTAAATATATAACTATTACAGTTTAACAATGGTCCTTGTTAAAAATAGATAATGGACATGGAATAGAATATGTAGGTTACTACATGTTTGCAAACATATGACTAATCTGAAGAGAATATCTGTTTCACGGTGGAGCTATCATGGATGATAGAACAATCACAATCAAAAGTTATGCAAGCATGAGAAGGATGCTAACTATATACAGGAACTTAGGCAGAGATACAATTTTGAATACAAATTACTGAAAAGGAAAGTTGATTGAATAGGTAATAGCATAGGCTGAATGGAGAAGTAAATACTTCCATCAAATATACAAACAGCCTATTATTTGATATGTCTGTCTAGAAGCAGTGGTAGAGGTGAGGGCTAATAACTGAATGAAAGAAATTATGAAAAAAAAGAGTAGCTGGTGATTTGGCATACTGATTTTCTAGTGGGCCAGAAGTAATATTTGGATTGTTTGACTCGGTCCACGTTATCATATCTTCTTCCCAAACAATGTACTGCTTGCTAAGATCCTGACGATTTTCACATCCAAATTCTGTCAGATATCTGGCCTGCTGTTGTCCATTTTCAAATGTTGGTTGGTTTGCTTGCTCGCTACATGCTAGCATTCGAGGAAATCTACCCCCTTCAAGGTTGTCTTTGCTAAGACTTGGTCTTATCATGCCATTTACAGAGATTACATACTCATAGTCACTCTCACTCTGGTCGACAGACCTTGAAACATAAGAGGATGGACTTAAAGATGCAAGGAATATTCTTAGTCTTTGAGAGCATTTGTCGAGTTCATTATATTCCTCAATCATATGTTGCAAATCCTCATTGGAACAGACAGATATAAGGGCATCAAGATCTTCATCAGGAAGCTGGTATTTGATTATATGAGGTTGGTTCCATATGGAAAACGTTTTGTGTATGAGTTGTTGATAAGTGATGCTGTTTTTATTAATAGATATAATCCTAGTCTCGCCTCCGACATACCTAAGCTTCCCATCACTTGGCCTTGGCAATATTTTCCCGGCAAAACTGCATAGAAATTTCAATTTCCCAGCAAACAAAATGTTGATTGTGATTGTATTGTTGTGTTAATCTAGGTGCGAAGAAATTCAGGAGAAAACTTGAGGTGTCATTGTCTCAAATCAGCATATATAAAGCCATCTGATTGAATTCTGCAACCATGAAGGGCATTTCATCAAACAGCTTACCGACCACATGTTAATGGAAAGGTTTTTGATTCAGCAAAAACCGAAACGAATGATACCTGCCAACAAATCCGATAGCCATTCTCATTCTCATAATGCGGATAGATCAAATTAGGAATTTATGTTTTCTCTTCGGATTATTAGGATTTTGTTCTTATTGACCATCCAAAACACTTTGCCACATTTACACTGTCAATACTTGCTTTTGGGCTCCAGGAACTTGGACCTTTTTTGATGGGTTCACAAATTAATACTCCTAAAATATATGAATTTAATTAATGAGTAATAATTTAAAACAAAAATGTTCACATTAATTTCTCTCTCCTAATTATAAACACTAAAAACTACAAATTTATTTATCTAATTTACACCACTAGTACAAAAAAGTTGAGGAGTTAAAGGGAAATGTTGTCGCTTTTTTTTAATAATCAACCCGTTAAAACATATATATATATATATATATATATGAGATAGAACAATCAAAAAGTGGGTTATGAACCACCACCTTAGATTACTTTCGGTTTATTCATTCACATTGTATATGCATTTATATCAGTTTTTTTGTTTATTTATGAATTTAAGATGGATTGTAATTCTTGGATGCAAAATTGGACATATTCACCTAGCATATTCGATTTGCGTGTAAAGTTTTCTTAAAATTGTTGAAGATGATCGTGTGATAAAAGGAAATGAATTCATTGACCGTCCTTGTATGAAATGCAAAAATTTAAACAAATTTAAGGAAATAAAAGATATTGTATATCATTTGTTTAGACATGGTTTTATGTATTATTACACTTGTTGGTCAAAACATGGGAAAATACTTGCTAATCGTAGTACAATGTTGACTAATTTAGTCGGTAATAATGATGAGAACAATGATCCGTATATTATTGATGATAATGACAATTTAAATGAGGATAATGACAATTTAAAGAGGAGACAGAGCACAGATCCAGTGAGAACGGTGGAAACTCTCGTTGTAGAGGGGAAAAGGAGCAGGGGGAGACCGAAATTAACGTGGGATGAGAGGATTAGGCTTGATTTGCTAGATTTACACATCTCAGAGGACATGATCAATGATAGGATTTCATGGAGACGTCGTATTAGGGTTTTAGGATGAGTGACCCGTTGTGTGGGAGAGTAGAGTTGTTTAGCAAAGATTTTGCGTATGTCTTGTTTCTTGTAGGTGTGTTGTGTTTCTTGTGACTAATATACTCTAATCATACACTGCTAATTGTTAGATTACTGTTAGATTTATTTTACTTTATTACTCATTAATTTTATTTATATTTTTATCTTTTTCTTTCCCATGGAGCCGAGGGTCTAAAAAGGGAGCAGCCTCTTTATCCCTTGGGATAGGGGTAAGGTTTGCTCTCATCACACCCTCCCCAGACCCTACTAATAGCGTTAGCTATGTGTGGGATTATACTGGGTACGTTTGGTTTGGTAATTTTCTTCCATCATCAACACCCAAAATGTATTCTAGTATTGAAAAACAAACTGTTAAAATGCATTACATACTGATTACACTAATAGTTATACAGAATTTAGAAGGAAGAAAAACAAGTTTTGTTCACAACCCGACCCGGACCTCACCTTATAAAAACTACTCTTCCATCTTCTAACATACTTGGATATCATTTTGGAACCATACAACATAATAAGTGACATTAAAACCATCCTTACATACTAAACATCATTTGCATACCATGTTTCTGAAAACAGAACAAACATATAAAGAAAAGAGGTCAAATAAACCTTCCAGCAAAAGACATAAAAGTAAAAAGACTACAGCTTCTCAGATTGAGATGCACAAACAGCTCCTATAGATTTCCTGCATCCAAAAACACACCACCAATTTGTTACTCAAACAAATACCGACACCAAGATTAGTTTGTAGTAATAATCATCCTGATTTTTGGTTATTAACAACCAAGACCCATTGACTATCATTTGCTCGGTTCAAGCTATGAGCAATAACCACCATTAGTACCTGCATTAATAAAGGAAAAAAACAACATCATTAAGTTTTCCTTCTAGTAATCATTAATCCACATGGTCTATGTAAAGCAAGTCATAATACTTTCATTAACAGTTATTGTACAGAGACTAATTTACGATCAACTGCTCTATTTTTTTGAGTTGTGGAGTGATAATTGCCGGAGGGGCTTCCCTGGAGACCAAATTGTTTACCCAAATTTCATATACATTCATGTAACCGTAAACTTCGTACCAAAACTGAAATAATAAGATCTCTCTCTAGTTCAGTCGTGGACGTGACCCAATCACATAGATCGAGTCAACCACGTTAATTCTTGTCTTCATTTCTTCGTGCACTGCTAATTCGTATAGTTATTGTTCGTGAGAGTTTGTTTGGATCTATTTCCTAACATATTCAAGCCAGGAACAACAATCATGGAAAGTTCAAACTAGCTATTGCTATATATGAAGTATAAACTATTTACAGATACCATCACTTCCTCCATTCCACCTTTTGCAAATTTTAAAACTAAGGTTACAGATTAGTCCAACGTAACCATTACAAATATTAGGAAATATGGACTTCTGTTAAATTATATGCCCATGTAACATTGTAATTATTCAAGGACACGAAATAAAATGCAAATTTGCATTCCTCTCAATGACAACAACTTTGTCAAGTTAGGAGCACACTGAAACCATTCATAAATTCCCGTATGATAATGGCCTAATAATATGTTAACATTGCAAGAACTTTCACTGCACCAGATGTGTCTAGCACATAAAAATATCCCTCTATTCAAAAGTCAAAAGATATAATAATCTGTATGCAAACTTTTAACAGAAAACAGTGCTTCAAGGAAAAAAAAAGGTAGACAGTGTTAATACATCTAACAGGAAAGTGAAAACATGTTAGAAGAACAAAGTTCTTTTACCTATCTCCAAGGCCTGCTAGGGGCATCGGGTGAAACCAAACTCTCCACAAAGGTACATGCTTCAAGACATTCATCAAAGTTCTGAATCTCTGAGGATGAACTATTCTTGGAATCATATACAATTAATTTCGACCCAAATTGCAACAAAAGTTTCCCATCATTTGAAATGCAAAAAGGCACCGAAAATTGATCCCTCCCAGGATCAGTCAAGTACGGGATGGACACCAATTTAGTCCAAGAATCTTTCACTCCATAAACCTTCATCACCCATAACTCTGCACGAATACCACGATAATTACAAAGCACACACAAACATTCTCCTAGAGCCCCCAATGTCAAATCCTTGTCACCTTCAGCATACACAGGTTGCAAAATTTCACCATAAGTCTCCTTTGCTAAATCCAGTGAAACTATCATCCATGAATAAGACGACCCAAAATCTTTACTAGCCGCCCAATGAAGAGCTCCGTTCGAGAACTTACCAGAATCATCCAGCGGAATACCATGAGGAAAAGCACCAATTTTCTTCCAGTTTCCATTTTTTAACGAGTAAATCCGAACAACGGTATCATACTTAGCTCCCTCTTTGAAAACACAAGATATTTCAACAACTCTGTAATCATCAGTACACTCTTCATATCCAAAACCATACAACACATAACAACCAGGCTGCGCTTTACGCCCACAGTATGGTAACCTATTCGATTTTCTAGTGCTAGGGTTCCAAATAAACAGAGTATCCTCCTCAATAGCTATGCATAACAATCCATTGCAAGAACCGACCATCCAAACAGATTTACGAGGGTGTTTCAATGGATAATCGAGCTCTAAAGCATTAACGGAATTATCATACATCACATCATAAAGACTACAACTTTTGAGATTTATTTTTGGTACAGTGCTAAAAATCAGTCGATGATGTGCATAAAGGGTGTTGCATGTTGATAAATTGAGATGAGATTTAACGAAATGAGGATCTGATATTAAAGAGTACCATAATTTGCAAACAGACCTACAACGCAGGAGCGATTCAACGGGAAGTCTCGAGAGAATTTCGACAATGATTTCCTGCAGAAGCGAAGGAACGACTTTTGATCGTCTTTCAAGTGCCATTTCCGACCTAGGGTTCTTCGCTGATTGATTTTGGGGGATCACTGGTTACAATATATTGCTCTTGTAGATTTATAAATTACCCCCTTGTATATTTTCGTCATTGTTAGATCGAGTCTTGTAAATCTCATAAATGATTTTATATCCCCTTGTACTTAAGTTGTTTGGTGTAAACGAGCCGAGTCACTCGTTAAAAACTCGAATCGAGTAGAGCTTAAACGAGTTCACACTTATAGTGGGGCTCATTTAATAAACGAGTTCGAGTCCAAGTTTCACAAATCGAGCTGCTCAGCCTCATTAAGTGGCATTTGCCTAACTAGCCAATCAAGTGCACTACTAGCGAAACACCCCATTGTACAGGATCACATATCTCCATCCATCTAGGATGTAAAGAGTGATTGAAACTCTTATTATTAACCAACTATTTATATAAGTATAATAAGGATAATTACAAAGAAACTTAATCAAATCATAACTTCTAACTGTAATCAAATCATAGTGATATGGGTCATTGATATAGGTAATCAGTAGTTAGATTATGAGACGTTGTCATGTAAGCAATATTCACACATGATAACATCTTCAACGCTATGAAAACCAGTGGCGGACATAGAAATTTTTTTATAGGGGTCGGAGATTTTTTGGGGTCGATTGTCAATAATTAAATATTAATTTTTTTCGGCCTGAGTCGGGTCGGGTCACACAATAAAACGATGAAAACTAACAAAATTATAAACGAACAATAATAATATGATGTTTGTCATTAGAAATGCATAATTAAAAAGGAATATCCTTATAATTGTTCTCTACGGGTTTTCATTTTTTGAATGCGAACCATTACATCATCTTTAGGAACATTTCTAAGTAACTTTTTTTTCAATATAACAAACACAACTATGAACTCTTTTTTCAATAGTTAATTTGATTTACAATATTTAAATGGGTATTAGGTTTATTTACAGGTTTATATTTTATTTGGGCCTATTTTGTTTAAAGGTTATTGGGTTAAAGTGTTAAACTATTAAATGTTTGGTTTAAAAGTTTTATAATTAATTGGTTATGGGTCAATTGAGTCAATTGTTATAGGGTTAAATGTTTGGTTTGGTTTTTATTTATAAAATCTATAATCCTAAAAAAATATTTCTTGAGGGTCGGTGTCAAAATTTTATGGGGGTTGGTGTCAAAATTTTATGAGGTCGCTCGAAAATATACCATATATATAACAAAACAAAAAAAAATTAACGGTGTCGGCCGACCCGCCGACCCGCCAATGATGAAAACGATTGGAGACATGCATCTAAAAGGGGACATCCCCATTGGAAGGGTCGTCTGGTTTGGAATGGACCTTCATTCGTCTGGAAATCCGGATGTGAGGGGGACGAGGATGGTGGGGCCTTCTTTACACACACACACATCTATACTATATAATAAATAAAGGTTTTTTCATTATACGTGTCGCCTCCATATTCATTCTCATCATTTTTTTTGTAGGTCCCAGGAGCCTCGTCGCGCAGCGGAAATAACACGATCTGTTCTGTGATTTGTGTGGGAACAAAGAAACTAGACAGAGAAACTTGTAGGTCCCGGGAGCCTCGTCGCGCAGCGGAAATAACACGATCTGTTCTGTGATTTGTGTGGGAACAAAGAAACTAGACAGAGAAACACGAACACAGACAAAAGATAATGAAACGAAACGTAATCCATAACAAAGAAGTCATCCCGTATTACAGACTACATACCGAAGGAACACACATCTCTCATCTAAGCTCACGGTCCAGGGGTCGGGAGAGCTCTTCCCGACCCGGACACCTCTCAACCTGTTCCAGAGTTCCACCTACAAATGAAGACAAGTCTTCTATTTATAGGGGCAGGAACACTTCCTGCGTACTTGACAAGTACGCAAGGCAAAAGCCTTGCGTACTTACTAAGTGCGCATGGTTTGGTCATGCGTACTTGACAAGTACGCAAGGCTTACTAAGTACGTAGGACCAAACTGGTGTGCGGGCTAAGTACTCAGGAACACCCTCCTACGTACTAGCCACGTACACCGATACATAGAATTTAATCTATAGTTACAAAACATGCTTCTACATTTTTCCCGTCCCTCTCTTATTAAATACACCTCTATCTTTTAATAATAATATATTTTTAAATAAAATATTAATTATACTAATAAACACATTTATTTTAAATTATCTCTTATTATAAGAAACTTTGAAATCTAATTATGTAACTTTTATTTTCAATCAAACACTAAATGAAAGTCAAATTAAATTAAATAGTAATTAATGTATTTTTGAAACTCAATTATATATTAACTTTTACATATTTTTAATTTTTTTTTCTATCCTTAATATATGTAATATATTTTTACACATGTAAAATATATACATAAAGATTTAAGTAATTTATGTATTAATATTTTTCGCTCCGTGTGTAGACACGGGGTTCTAAGATAGTATATATATAAAAAAATTATTATTATATATATATAATATTTAAAAAAGGTGTTGGAAATCGGACGTAACATTGGAGAGAAAATGGATGATTTTGAGTGATGAATGAAAATCTTTTTTGGCTGCTGACATGACGCACTTGTGGGCATTTGAAAAGCGATGCATTAAAGATATTCTGAAATATTCTGGATGAGTAAAATTAGAATAACTTACAATTGTTGACTTTTTATAAGTTCTCATATTTTTTAAACGTACATAATTTTCTTATACGACATTATTTTTTTTAAATAACATCATAAAATCGAGCATTTTAATCTCTTTGATGTAAGTACAGTATTGCTATATAAATTTTATAAAAGACATTTTTTTAAAACGTCAATATGTTGTGCGATAACAGGCATAATTATTGTACGTAATTAGTTATATATGGTGTGTAGCATGTGTGTGATAATTTAATTTTGCGCCCCTTGCCCCAAAGTCACTTGTCGCATTCTAGTGGGTTCATACATTTTGTAGAATTGTTTCACTTTGTACAATAATTCACCCGTAAATATAAACCATCTTTAACGCCGACAAGGTCTCGGGTAAATGGCGGGACTTTAACTACAAACTTACTAATTTTAACAACTTTTACAACAAACACTACAAAAACTGTAAAACTGTAAAAGTGGTCAAAGTTACCACTATATTTATTTAGAAGCTTGTGATGAGTACAAAGCCGTAGTGGGTGCGGCTTTTAATTCCTATAAAACATGGGAGATTATTAGAAAATATCCCAAGTGGGACAAGTTCCGTTGTTGAGGCAGTCGTTCAAACGAACAAAAACGTCATCGTCCAATGATTTTTCGCCCGTTATAACTTCATGCATTAATCTAAATGATACTGATGACGAAATTGAAACACCGGAAGAACCGGTTCGTCGGCCCAGAAGAAACAACAAAGGTAAACGGGCTACTTCTTCGTCCGCCTCGGACGACCGGTTTGATAAAATAGACGCGGAGCTTGATAAGCTACTCTATTTTATAAAGGATAAACAACAACAAGATCTAAAGTTTCTAAATATGAACTTCGACCAACTTACCGGAAGGAGAAGTTAGTCTGTCTAAGGAGAAGTTGCCTCAACCGGGTGCATACAAATGACCCATAAGGGACACAAAGTCACCTTTTAATGTCTTCAACCCAGTTTTAATGATTTGACTTTGTAAATATTAACGATTAGTTTGAGCAACCACGTAAGTATCTATAAATGTCTGATAAAAAATTGCAACTCCGATACAGCCACTTCGCAATGCAAAAGGGAGTCCTCTGATGTGGGAAAGAATGGTTTCACCTCAACTCTCACGGTTGAGACAACTTCTCCTTAGACAGACTAACTACATTGTTAGTTTTTGTGATACGATTGTAATTACCCAAATATACTCCTCAACAAAACGAGGTAGTGGAGAGAAGGAACCGAATGGTGTTAGGAACAACTAGAAGCATTTTAAAAGCAATGAACCTTCCACAAAACTTTTGGGGGGAAGCTGTCCATCACTCAGTTTATCTACTAAACAGGTCACCAACCAAGGCGAATCAGAATACAACCCCGTATGAGAGACTGAAGAAAAGACCTCCTAACCTTACCTTCCTACGGGTGTTTGGTTGTTTAGGATATGTCACAACAGTGGTAAACGGAAGAAAAAAATTGGATGATAGAAGCATGGTTATGGTGTACTTGGGCTCTCAACCGGGAGCGACAGCATACCGAATGTTTGAACCCATATCGGGTCGAGTTCATGTAACACGAAATGTGGATTTTGATGAATCAAAAGGATTTGATTGGAAGGGCTATCTAACTGGTTTCGACACAAGCACGGTAGGATGGATTGAATTTGCTGTAGGAACTTAGGGAAATGAGACAACCCAAGGAAACAGTTCTGGTCATGGGTCCACTGCGCAAACCGAGAGCAGCTCCACTGTAGAAAATGAGAACAATTCCACTGCAAAAAACGAGAGCAGCTCTGAACATGGGTCCACTGCAGACCATACCAAAGAAACAGGCTCGGGCATAGCCCAGAACAGCCCTACAGCAGCCCTTACTACAGCCGCCGAAGGGGAAACTATACAGCCTAGAAGGTCAACTAGAACCACTGTTTTACCACAACGCCTTCATGATTTTGAGGTAGAAAATGTGCCTAGTTTTACTCATCAAATGAATGAAGAGGAACTTCAACTGCTAATATCTATTGATGATGAACAAATTGGGTTTCAAGATGCGATAAAGGAGACTCATTGGAAGAAAGCAATGGATAGCGAGATGGCTTCAATTGAAAAAAACAAAACTTGGAAACTAGTTGATCCCCCTCCGTTGGTAAAGCCCATCGGGTTGAAGTGGGTCGTTAAGGTCAAAAGAGATCCAAGAAGAGTGATATCAAAGTAAAAAGCACGACTCGTAGCAAAAGGATATGTCCAACGTTTTGGTATTGACTTCGAGGAAGTTTTTGCACCGGTCGCACGGATTGAAACCGTGAGACTGATACTTGCTTTGGCAGCAAATCGGGCTTGGGAAGTCCACCATTTGGACGTAAAGTCAGCCTTCCTACACGGTGATTTAAAGGAGGATGTTTATGTTGTTCAGCCCGAGGGATACGTCAAGAAAGGTCAAGACGAAAAGGTCTATAAGCTCACAAAAGCCTTATATGGACTACGCCAAGCACCAAGGGCGTGGAACATAAAGTTGGATTCGGCATTAAAGAAACTTGGGTTTGTGATGCAAACAGGAACAAGTTGTTTATCGAAGGACAACGAATCAAAGGCTTTTACTAGTAGGTACTTATGTGGATGACTTGATCGTTACAAGATCTAGTACTCAGGATATTACCGAATTCAAGGAGCAGATGGAGACTCAGTTTGAGATGAGTGATCTTGGTCTATTGCACTACTACTTGGGAATAGAGGTGGTTTAGAACGATCAAGGAATATCGATAAAACAGACCGGGTATGCCGTCAAGGTGTTGAAACAATCTGGTTTGTGGGAATGCTTTCCAACTCAATTGCCCATGGATCCAGGGCTGAAGTTATCAAAAAAGGATGATGGCCCAGAAACAGATTCATCTGAGTACAGGAAAACCGTTGGATGCTTACGATATCTAACCCACACTCGGCCCGATCTTAGTTATTCTGTGGGTTATGCAAGCCGGTTCATGCAAGATCCTACGAAAACACATGCCGAAGCAGTAAAATATATCCTGCGGTATTTGAAAGGAAGTCTTGATCTCGACATATTATATCCAAGAAGTGGTGGTAAAATTCTTTATGGATTTAGTGACAGTGGTCATTCGGTCGACTTAGATGATGGAAGAAGTACAACCGTAACAATTTTCTATTTTGATGATGCACCCATAACTTGGAGTTCACAAAAGCAAAGTTCGGTAGCATTATCATCATGCGAAGCAGAGTTTATGGCTGCAAATTCAGCCGCTTGCCAAGCAGTGTGGTTACGAGGGTTACTATCTAAGTTAAAGGGTGAAAAGGAAGAAGTTATAACACTCTTTGTTGATAACACATCTGCCATAGCATTGATGAAGAACCCGGTGTTCCACGGGAGGAGCAAACATATTCATCGAAGATACCACTTTATTCGAGAATGCATTGAGCGAGAAGAAATCAAAGTGGAACATGTGAGTGGGGATCGTCAAAAGGCCGACATTCTCACAAAGGCATTACCAAAGCTGAAGTTCATCGAGATGAAAGGACTCGTTGGAGTTACAAGATTACAGGGGTGATTGTTGGGTAATTCTTGTAAAGTAAGTTGGGTAAAAAGTGACCAACTTACATAGTCTAGGGGCTGTTTGAGTTAGTTTTTCCTCTAGTTTGATTCAAATAAGGATACTTGTTGATTAAGGAAGTTAGGCTTATAAATAGGGATTATTGTAAACCTAAATCAATTCATTATCAATAATACGAGAATTTGAGTCACGGTCTTTTCTTTTTACCATTCAGATTTCTGTACCAATTTCTCTCAATTTTCTAATTTCTTTAAATGTTTGATAGTGAAAGGTTCAAGTTACTAATTTTCAATGTTCCTGCAATAGGCAGGGCTGTCATTTACACGTTGTGGATCATACAAAAGTACAGAATTAATGTCATACACAATCACCGAGGACGCAGTTTGTTGGCTACATAAAGCAAATGACTCATATTTGTGGATGGATAACTTTGGAGTAGCTTCAGGTTGGCTGTAAAATCACCGGCCAGTAATCGCCTCCTAACCAGAATCAGCAGGGCACAACAAACCCGAAGCAAAGTCTCCTGCAATTTGGCCCAAAAGTTAAGGAAACCATTTTGATAACCTGATGTAGCCTGGTTGGGGTAACAGATCAAAACAAGTTTTTTATTTTACTGAAAAGATCGACCTTCTGACTGAAAGGATGAGATTTTTTAATATAAAAACTAGTATTTCAAATATCATTAGAAAAGAAATTTATATTAGTTAATTATTAATAATGAGAAAACCAACTTCGTGAGGTTTTATGTACCAAATATACACTTATGGCAGGACCTGGTTCCTTTTTAGCTAAACTTTTTTTTATTGTTTGTCCCATTAAAGATAAAACAAAACCCAAATCAACCCATTAACAAGTAAATGCTTTAAAAAGTGCCCTGTTGATGACTTGATGTAAATTTGTGAAATCCTACCTCAGGTGAACTGAAAAGGATTTGTTTCAGATGGTTATGACAATTTAAATATGTAATAGATAATCTTTTTGTTAAGTTATGCAAGCCAAAAAAACCTATGAAATTCAACGCCTCCAGCTATGCCAACCATGAATGACATGATTAATTCCCAATCCAAGGACTGAGTTGACTCACTTGAGGACCTTCAGGGTCGCTTAAAAGTGTGTCCCATATGTGAAGACTATCAGCAAAACTGAATTCTTGGGTCAAAAGGAGAGTGATCCATCTAAATGCATAGAACTGTGGGTTAACCTGCCATTACAAAACCAGAACCAGACACTATTATGTGGTGATTCAGCCATTCAGATAGATTCACCAACTTCAAACCAGCTGAACTGGACGTTTTTTTTTTTTTTTTAACTTTTTCAAGCCACTGTTTTTTTCTCCAAACCGGACTGAACGGTTTGATTTAAAAATCGCCCAGTATCAAACTGGACCACAATGCTCACTTAATCCTAGTAAATATGTAAAAGAGATTGGGAAATAATATTATATCTGAATGTTGTGTAATTACAATGGAGGGAACCCTCAATATATAGAAAAGAAACTAGAAACCCCATAAACTTATTATGGTTTTGTGGGCTAAACACACCTAAACCCTAATATTAAACTAGTAATATATTTAACATAATATAACAAAATAAATAATATGTTACAAGGTTACATGGTCCTAGAAGTTCTTGTGTAAAATTATTTCTTCTCTTTACTTGAAGTTTTATTTCTCTAAAAATCAATATATGCCAATTAATATGTTACAATGTTACATGGTCCGAGAAGTTTCAGGTCAACCCAACCCATGCCAAAAGTTACCTAAGGCCCAAGAATCCCAAACCATGAAACCAACCCAAAAAAAAAACAGCACTAACGGTTTGGTTTGGTTTGGTTTGGTTCGGTTTCAATTTTTCAATGCTTTGGTTTTAGAGAGATTAAAAACCGTTGGTAACAATTTTGGCTCACATTTTGACCTAAAAACCATACCGTGAACACCCTTTAAAGTCTTTCAGTGAGTATAAATAGTTAATGAACTAGTTATAATTACAAGATCAATAATATTACAATAATAATAATAATAAATCTTTGAACAAAAACAAACCGACTTTGAGCAAATTTTAACCTGGTTTGACCCGTTCCCCTTTTAGCTAATTTTTATATTCGACTCATTTGAGAAACACACAACCCATTGAGCTAATTATAAGAATATGGAATATACAAGAACTTCTTACTTTTGTGGTGATCTCAAGATGCCGCCATAGCTCTTCATCATGTTCCTTCAAGAGCAGTGACAGCTTTGAGATTGTTGAACGAATACCAACAACGCTATTAAGTTGCTGAACAAAATTATCTCGAAACCCACTTAACAATTCAACAAAACAAAAGAATGTGTCTGCTTCAGCATTGACCTGCATGATTTAGATATACAAAAATCCAGGAGTCATCATACAAATTTCTTAAATGAATAAGAAGCAGAAAATGATGCGTGCTGTTAGCTGTACACAAAGCGACGAGCTTGCAAGCTGTTAGTGTAAAAGGACAGGATTGTGTTTATGTGAAAAATTAGAGGGCTAAAAATGTAAATGCTCTTTCTTTTGGCCTTTGCAGCACCTAACTCCTGTGATTTTTGCAGCATATATGTTAAACCCAAAAGGTTAAGAGAAATGATGTGTGCCTTTGCAGCACCTAACTCCTGTGAACATATCTTATTCCCGGGTTCAGCTTTGCAAATACAATCAGTATATTTTTCAAAGCATCCTGAAAACATAAGATCATTGGCCTAAGATTTCATTCATAATTTTGTTTTTCTTTTTTCTTAAGCAGACTTCTCTAATTACCTGATTGGCTTTTGCAGTAGCAGAAGCAGAATCACCAGAGAAAAATTGCATATCTGGATGAGTTCGTTTTACATCACGATCTATCTGCTCAATTACCTCTGTGTCCTACAATAGCATAACTTATAGATATTAACTGCATAATAATGTCGTTAAAAAAATGCATAATAAAATGGAAAAAATAGAGAAATTATTCATGAAAGCATGGAGGCATCAACTTCTAATTCTTATAAGAACTAAGATAAGGCAGTAATTTGTATTAGGAAACTGTTTGGTACAAAGAACATCAAAGGAACCATATTTTATAAAACTTAAAATATATAACGAAAGAACTGATTCCAAATGCTAGTCTTTCTGGATGCTCTCCATGAGGTATTTCTGATCTTGAAAGTAAACCCTTGATGCCACTTTGTTCACCATTTTGAAGAGATGTAGAATCTTCTAACTTCCTTGTGATTTCTGACTAACTAGCCACAGAGACATTTAGGATCCTGAATTTGATGTAGACACATGCAACTTTGGGAAACTAAAAGGTATTGTTTGCACAAAATACCGATGTACTTTTACTTTAGTTCTGTTTTAGTCATTCTACCTTTTTTTTGTACATTTAAGTCATTAGAAAAAACTTTCCCCCCGTTTGGGTCATTGTAGGGTATTTAATGACAGACCCGAGTGGGGCAAACTTTTACAGCAAGTCCACATAATGACCCAAAGCCCAAAGGGGGCAAAAAGTCTGCATAAATGACCCAAACATGACAAAAAAGCCATCTTTTAATGATTCAAATGTATGAAAAAAAAGGGGATAGAAGTGTGTGAATTAGTAGTTTTTGCAAAAAAAAAAAAGCCAAACAAATACTTCCTCCTCTTGTAAACTTGCTAGTTTAACTACTGAGCTTATATTATAAGGAGTCACTTGGTCCATCTAAATGAAACTTTTGGGGCCGAAATGTACAGTTTAACAACATTCATATCAATTATTTATTTTTTGAGAAAAACTCAACAAAATGAACCAATAAAAATTGCAAGCTAAAAAGTTATTGTTGCAGTTTCTATGGAAGACAGGGAGTATAAATTTTCTGTAACTTAATTTAGTTCAGACTTATTAATACCTATTTATCATAACTCAATCAAACTCCTAAATGATGTCTCATTAACTAAGAAACACTATATAAACATACCAAAAAATCAGCTAAGCAATAAGACTATAAGCATTTAGCATCCTGAAGATCGCATGCTAAAAAGTTGCTGTTGCAATTCTAAGAAAGATAGGGAGCTTAAATTATGAACTGTAACTTAATTTAGTTTTGATTTATTAGTACCTCTGAATCATACATCAATCAAACTCCTAAAAGATGTCTCATTAACTAAAAAAAATAAAGGTAGCCACCTAATGAGGCCTTAAACACTATTTAAACAAACCAAAAAATCAGCTAACCAATGAGATTATAAGCATCTAGCATCCTGAAGATTGCTAAGTTTCAGCATCTTTTTGAAGAACACAGTATATGCATCATTAATGGGGATGCTCTCATTAATGAAAACTTACTGGATTCATCAAAAACTCCTCTCTAAACTGCTTGTAGTGAGACCTCTTCTTAGCCAATTCTGATGACCAAAGCCCCTTATCACTTGGAAGATAATATAACAAGCATAAAGAAGTGCATATCTCATGCTGCGTTAAACAATGGTAAATGTTGAGATGCCTCCATATTTGCAGTTTCCATTGTAGGATGATTGAATTGTGAAGCAAACCTTTCGAAGCCAAATTGATAATTTGATATGCAGGAAAAGAGTATCAACTCTTTCTCACCTTCCATACAGTGGAACGAATGCCAGAACCATCAGGAATTCCTTGTGAAGCAAGTCGTCGCAGTTCTGCCGTCTGCCTAGAAAGCTGCATTTTACAGAAGCAATTCCCCAAAAAAAAAATACAACAAATGAAACATTCTCTTTTTCTATTTCAATTAAAAATTCATATTTGAAATATAAATGCAATGCGTAAATTATGGTCCTGATTAACAATACAATTCCTATAAATTATTCTCAGCAAACATTGATTAGCTTTAACCTAACCTAACCTAACCTAACCTCTTTTAATAATACGTCTTCAACAGAAACTTGTTTAATCGGAGGTTCGGGAGGCGGTTGAATGACTGGAGATGAATTGACGTCGGAGGATTTGGAATGGCGATCTGTTTTTGGATTTGGATATGTTAGGAGGCGGAGAAGACCACATGGAAGTGTTGAGCCAATCAGGAACTTGTTTCTTCACCATGGCTGTGTTTGGGATTACTTATTTGAAACTCCTTATGACTTATTCAAAAAGGTAATAAGTCATAAGTCATAAGTCACAATTTGTAACTTCTTAAAAACTTTGGGATTTTCTTTGAAAACTACTTATTGACTTATGCTATAAGTTAATAAGTTATAAGTAATAAGTAAGGATGGACTTACTTCTTGAAAAATGGTATAAGTAGGCTAAATAAGTAGCTTTCCCAAACACCTTATTAACTTATATAAGTTAATAAGTTAATAAGTAGAGTAAATAAGTAATCCCAAACACCCCCTAAACTTCAGTATAGTAGTTAAAAGGGTCGGTTAAGGGTAAATGGGTGAGGTTCACGGTTTTTGCGAAGATAACCCGTATAGTTAACGAATGAGATTATTACATTTTCAAAACTAGTTTAACTTCAAACCAATTTAAATCATTTTGTAAAATTAAAAACTAAAAGCTAAGCATAAATGTTTTTTCTCTGCATTTGCATAAAACTAGTTTAAAAACTAAAAGCAAAATATGCCGGTGTATTAAATTCTATTCTTTCTCTTTTTGAGTAAGTTGACAGAGCTTTGGATTATATCAGAAACCATATACAGCAAATGATCGAGAGCACACATCATGATGTAATTCATGTCATGTAGATTATGTTCATTATTAGAAAAAGGATGGCGATGACTCATCATTGAAATAACATATACATACAAACTCATCATAATATATTATATATATACACACCCACACGTGTAAACTTACAGAACATGAAGGTAACAAATGGAGTTGGCTTGTGAATGAATTTTTGAACGAGTGTATTCTGATCGTGAACGCCGAATGGAGTATTGGAGTCAAACTTGATTAGGGTTTTATTATTTCTAAATTTATTCTTTATTTTCATATCTTTTATATTTGGCAAATTTAAAAAATATATCACATATTTACATACTGATCAACATTAAATATTTAACTATGTTTAATATTTTAACGGGTATACGGGTTGTCTTCGGTTCTAGACACCTTTACCCTTTTGAGACTAAATCATAGACATGTTTACCGTACCCTAGTTAGCTTTCACGGTTCCTCACGGGTCGGTTCCAACGGGTAATACCCGTTAACTGCTCGCCCCTAATTATCCTAGAATATCTAGGTGTTGCCGTTAAAAAAAAACAACCTTTTTTTTTCAAAAAAAAAAAAAATAGATGCAATCAACATTCAATAATTGTATCGTCTTGCATTTTCCTTACTTTACAGCTTGGCAATCATGTGAATAAGACCATCATAATGATGTTGCAATAATTTATTTTCAATCTAGGTTACACATTACCAAAGAGGAATGCTGTAAACTTTCTTCAGAGGAAAATGAATTCCTGATATCCACATTCATCATTACCCTTCTTTTGGGTTCCCTCTAGTAAACAATCAACATTTTCTTGGATTAATTCATCTTCCTTTCTCAATCTATTTTATTTCCTGTCTGCAAAAAAAAGAATCTGCTCATGAGATTTGCAGTCTTGGCTTGATGCATTCAACTTTGTTTTCATCACCAAAGTTCTAGTACATGAACCTGAAAAAGTGCATTTACAAGATGTGGTTAAACGGGCGGTTTCTAAAATGACTATTGCGATTTGGAATTGAGATAATCAGTTTTGACTGTGTAGCAAAAAAAAATGATTTTCTAATTATTATGATAAGATAGATTTGGAGAAGTTGGTTAGTAGTTTTAAGATAAGTACTACGTTATTGGAACAAATATAAAAACTTACCCAACTATCCATTACTTTAGGGGTGTCTGCGATTGCTTATGCTTATAAGCAAAAGCACAATCAACTTATTGAAAACATGTTATTTCACGCTAAGGTAAAGTTGTAATTTCAAATCCAATAAGCATAAGTGTTTTTTCATCTAAACATTCTGATAATCGGTATCTTTCATTGCCTTTGAATATACACATCTACTCCCATATAGAATACAATCAAACCTATCTAAATATGGACATAGATTACAATATTCAAAACTATGAGAGCTGTCACCCAATCAATTCCTAATTTTTTTTTTTTTTTTTTTTTGATCTCAATTCAAATCTTGATAACGAGATGACCGTCACAATTACAAACTAATGGCAGGTAGACGGGCAACAAGCTGCGCCGCTACCCCCTTCTGAATAGCAAATCCTACTCTACTAAACACAAAGTTCCCCCCATGAATATATGCGGTGTTACTGCTGACCACCCGCTGAACCCGCTTAAGGAACCGCACCGCATCAGGGGCGAGAGCGCCAAAGGTGTCAAAGGCAAACGGTACGAACACGTGCTGATTCACGAAGCAAGCTTTTTCGTGTTTAGCTACTTTACCCGCCTCTGCCTTGTTTATCGCCTGACCCGCCTTAAACCCATGGTCCCTTATCCCAACTAGGGGGGACACACCTGTCAAATCAACACATGCGTGTTTCCCTCCTTCCCATCCAAAAACAAGAATGTCAGCGGGCCGAAGGGTTGATCTCCCATCTAATGGGTCGGTCAAGAAGTTCACCGGGGCTTCCTTTTTAGCCGAGATCCCTGCCCGCTTAAGGACATCAAAAAGCACATCTCGAACTAGGTCATGTCGGTATTTGAAGCTCGGTAATTCTCTGCAATGGACACCATGCTCCCCAAAAGAATCCAAGCAAGCCTTCCGACAAACGGGACACGGGTCATCAACCGGGAAAAGGGGTACCATCAGCCGGTATTTGAGGATAGCCCGATATTCCACTGGCGACATACATTGCCCTAAACCTTCGATGGGAACAACTGACAGGAAATCCTGAGCATGGGGGCTCGCAAACACTCGAGCACGGCTCGCTGTCGCGGGGACAAAGCGAACTTCTCTTCAAATGTCTTGACAATTTCACTATATAAAGCATTCGCCAAAATTTTCTGGGCTTTAAGGGGGGCGGTGTCTTTATTATAGAAACCGTCAATATCAAGATCGGGAAGAGAACTATGCAGAGTGTCCAACGCACCCCTGTAATCAGAGTCAAACAACCCACCACCACATTCTCGAAGAATGTGGTCTTGAAGAACCCAAGATTGGGCCCTTGAAGTCACAAAAGCGTAGGAAGAGGCGTCCCCAGCCGAGCAAATCCCAAGACCCCCAAAGCGGGTCGGGAGGTAAGCTAACCTCCATTGGAGGTCCCCAAAAAAGGCACCCCCACAAACAACAATGTCCTCAGTCGTTTTCCGAAGACCTGTGTCAAAAACAGAGACAGCTTCCCCGACATAAGAAGGCTGACAAGTCCTGAGCCCAAACAGCAGTTTAGCAACCCCCATGCACGAACGAAGCAGGAGGAGTTCGCTCTGAGGGTTCCGAAGGCGTTTGAGGCATCCCATCAGGTCAACCGCACGTTTGGCTCTTTTGAGGGCCAAACCACTAATAAACTCCCCATCTCTGCTGACAGCACCACCTAAGAGTTTCACCCCATGCACCGGCCTACCAATTTCCCGCGGAAATAAGCTCTCTCGAGTCTTCACCCCGTCGCATGTAGGCCAAAAAACTTCAGTTTTTTTGATGTTGACAAGAAGGCCCAAAGAGGGGCCCTCCACTCTAATGATGTCTAAAGCCTTGGCAACCTGAGTAGCATCTCCAATAAGGGTCCCATCATCCAGGTACCATGCGTGGAAAAGAAGCTTGCAGCGATCTCTGATCCGGAGGACAAGGGGGTGTAAAACAAGGGCAAAAAGGAGAGGCCCTAAGGGATCCCCCTGCTGAACCCCCGTGGAGGACCAAATATAATCATTCCCCACATAAAGTCTAGCTGGCTGGCCATATAAGAAATCAACCCAAGCAGAGATAGATGGACACATTTTCCTCACCTCATTTAAAAGAGCAGTTCTATCCACAAGATTAAAGGCATTCGAGAAATCGACGGTAAGCATAGCCAGCGACCCGTCTCGGTGGTGCGCATTCACGAACCTGTTCGCACTATGAAGAACCGCCTCAGCCCCGTTTGGAACCCCGACCCCAAACTGGAAGTCGCCAAGGTATTTGGCCATATCCCTCCCCACCCCCTTCATAGCAACCTTGGAGACTACTCTCCTCCAGATTGAACCCACTGCAATAGGCCGGATCCCATTATCGGGCTTGAGAAGGGGCGTAAGGGGAGCAGATGCAACGAATTCCGCCAAACTCCTTGGGCAACCCCCCCTCAAATATATGTTAACCATAGCTGCAATCGCCCTGAGTAGACTAGCCGCAATCACGGACCCTTCCCCACATAGGGCGTCCAAAAGGTGCTGAGCCCTCAAACCATCTCTCCCACATGACGTACCTTTAGGGAAAGATTTGATACACACTAGCACACTGTCAGTCTCTACGACAAGGGGAGGGTCGGTCGGTAAGAAAGCTGGCATGGTAGGCGGGGGCATACACGGGTGCTTATCCTCGAGAGCCTTCGAAGTTTTCTTATCGAGTGGTGCGACCCCCGAAGAACATAGAACCTTAACTGCAGCGGTAAAATGACCATCGACAACCTTACGTAAACACTGCTTGATAGAACTCGTATCCTCGGTTTTATTTTTATCAGGCCCTTTCTTAAAACCCTCACAACCTTCCTTCACAGGCTGAGCAAACAAAGACTGAATGAGAGTGTCAAACCCCTCACGGTCACCCCATTGAGCCAGCGCCCGCTGTATGCTGAGACATTGACCGTTCTTCCTAATCTGTTTCCTGATTCTAAGCACCTCAATGATTCAGTGCTAATACATTCAAAAGTGATTGGCTTTCTAAGGGGGAAAAAAAGCAATGTAGATGTATATATAAGCAATCCCAAACACCCCCTCAATCAAAACACTATTTAACTTTTAGCATCATAAATTAACACTTGAAACAAAACAATCAGAATATTCAATATTGACATATAAATTTTGTATTGGTCTATATAAATTTACTAACACCATCATAATTACTAACAAACTAGAGGAAAGCCCAGCACCTTTTTTACTAGAGTATGCACTACAATAACATTTGTTTTACACTATAATACGCTACAAAAAAAAAAGACATTGATTATCTTTTATTCTAGCAAGGCCTCATAGATCTAAATGAATATTTCTATAATTCAAGTCATGAAGTTGCTTGCAAGGATAGCCCCATATTCCATGCTATATAAATAACTTTGTAAATTAGCAAGCCCTACTATACAAGAAATAGGGCATTTGATACTTACATTGTTACCAATAATCTTGACACGAGCAACTCCCATTTTTAAAATGATGAAACCGCTTTATATCCCGTACTACAATATCCCTCTTGGTCATTTTGCTAGCATACTTCATTAGAGAATGACAATCCCCACAAATTTTTAAATTTTTCACAATCCTAATAACCTTTAAATCATTACCAGAAATTAGGGCAAAAGCAAGTGCCAATTTCTCACTGTGACTTCCCAAAGATGCTTCTTTTTCTTCTTCTTCGATGTTATGAAGCACCCACTCAGTTTCAGGCATGTAACCAAATTCTCTTGCATTTTTAGTAATTTCATCTAATTTTAAATGTATTTCATCTGAACGATCATGAAAATGATCACCAGCTACAAAACTAGTAACTTGACCATGTATTTCAATATAACTCCAACCAGGATCTTTTGCTACACCTTTATTTTTCATTTTGGTCCTTACTCTTTCTACATCTTGCCACTTGCCTGACCCAGCATAAACATTTGAAAGAAACACATAGCCACCAGGATGTTTAGGCTCGAGTTCTAGAAGCTTCTCAGATGCATATTCTGCCATTTGAATGTTCTTGTGTGCGTGACACGCACTGAATAGTGCCCCCCAAATGACAAAATCAGGATCTATTGACATGTTTTTGATGAATCTTAAAGCTTGATTTAGACGACCAGCCCTACCATAGAGATCAACAATCACTGCATAATGTTTCATGGTGGGTTCAATCGAATAATCATGCTTCATTTTGTCAAAAAAACGAAGGCCCTGGTCAACATCTCCAGCATGCAAACAGGCGGTTATAATAGCAAGAAAGACTACCCCATCTGGCTTTATTCCTGCAGACAAAGAGACTATTTTAACATGTTTCTTCAAAAGGTATATATCCTTCTGAAAGTTCAAATTCTGCCCTATTTTAGGTTTAAAGCCCTGTCATAAAAATCTGGGGTTAATCTCAGTCCCAGCCCAAAAAGGGTTGTGTTAAACATACCCCCATCTCTCCATTTTTACTTGTTGCTCATAAAGGTTTAAAGCCCTGTCATAAAGGTTGCTCATTACACATTAGCTTTAGCCACAAACATATCATTGTTTACATCCTTGGACATTAAGAAAGATATATTTAGGTCAATAGTAAGATACATAAAATGAAAAGATTATGCATATGTATAAGTGAGTGCTGGACTATTTTATGAATTTTAGATAGCAAAATGTCATATAATAAATTAAAAGTATCCGACCCAGCCTAAAAAGCCCAAGCCCAAAGACGACTATGCATCGCCAAGCTTCAAACATGCCTGATTATTAGGGAATGGCTGGTCCCAAAAAGGGCTGTGTATAACCGAGCCTAAACAGACCGAGCCAAATTACTGGGCAGGCCAGGCTTTGTTGCTCACTATTCAAATGCATCGAATATCAGAAAGGAAAATCTGGAAATGGAAGTCATTCTTGTACCTGTGGACTTCATTTTGTAGAAACAATCAAGAGCCTTGTCAAGACATCCATTAATGGCACAACCCCATATCATAACACTCCAAGTACGAAGGTCTTTCTCTTCTGCCATATCAAATACCCGACTTGCATTCTCAACAGACCCACATTTTGCATACATGTCTACCAGAGCAGCTGTGATCCCTTTCTTCAAAGTGAATCCATTGCTCAAAATATAGTCATGTATTCTGGTTCCTGTGTCAAGAGCTCCTGCTTTTGCACAAGCCAAAAGTGCACAAACTATAGTCTGGTCATTAGGTTCCACACCCTCTTCCAACATTTCAGTGAACATCGATAGTGCCTTTTCATGCTGCCCATTTTGTGAAAACCCGTTTATCATTGTAGTCCAAGAAACCACATTCCTTTCCTCTACAGAATCCCAAAGCTCCATGGCTCTGTTAATCTCACCGGATTTCATTAATCCATTAATCAAAGTGCTCCAAGTGGAACCATATTTCTCGGGCATTACCTCAAACAATTCCATAGCCTTAACCCATTTCCCCACTTTACAATACCCATTAATTAATACATTCCATAATAACGTACTTCTTGCCTCATCCCCCCATTGAGAACTTTCATCGAACAGTTGTAATGCACACTCCAGTAAACCAACTTTGGCATACATATCCACCAAATAAAGTAAAACAAGGCGATCGCGTAGTAAACCAGACTTCAAAATCTCACTGTGAATCTGCATACCAAGCCAGTCCTCTTGTAACGCCGCAGTAGATTTCAAAACAAATGGGAAAGTTAAACTACTGGGCCTGATATTCGACCTCAACATGACAAGGAAGTAAGAAATTGAGCTCATATAGTACGAATTATCAGCAAGTGAACGGATTAATGAGTTGAAAATATATAAATTTGGGTTTTTAGAGTGGCGAAAGATGGAGAGAGCGTAATTGATGAAGTTTTTTTGGAAAGAGCATGAAGAAATAAGCTGGGTGACGATTCGGGTGTTTGAGAACTGTTGGTGGAGGATGATTTGGGCATGGATTTGCTGGAGGTGTTTGATGGTTTTAGAGGTGTGGATCAGAGTGATGAATTGGGTTTCATCGATGAAGATCGGATTGTATGAAGGCTTTTTGGCGGGAGAGCGTTTCGAGAACAGCATACGGAGCGATTTCATTCTGTGGCAGCAAATTCGTAGGGTTTAGTGATTTAAACCATTTAAAAGGTTAGTGGTTAAATATTCATATTGTTATGACTAATGCCAAGAAAATCCAAAAAGTAGATTTTTTTTTAAATGTTAAGACTTGGTGTTAGTAATTCTTACTTCTTAGATATGGCATTAATGAAATTGGATATAGTTATCTCTTACGTGGAGAGTTTATGAAAAAACCATATAGTTATAAGAAAATCATCAAGAAAATAAATTCTAACCAATCATATAATAATAATTATTTTATTTTTAAATGTATTATTGTATTTGTAACACTTTGGTCTATGCACGTCCGTACATTTTGAATATGCGTGCCCATGTGTTGCTTAGTATGCACAGTCGTGCGTTTTAAATATGCACAGTCGTGCATCGTTACAGTTCAACACTTGTTAGTGCGCTTTGACATGTTTTATCACCCTTAATCCACCTAATCATATTCTCTAACAACCTATATTCCACTACTAAACATGTTGATCAATTGTAGAAGATGGTAAACCCACTTTCCATTCCAAAACTCCCATTTCATCATCCAAATTTCAATTTCCATATCCTTTCAACCCTAAAATCTCTAAATCATCTTCCTCCAATATCATGGTCATGCATTGAGATCTGATAGTGAAATCAAGTTCAAGGATGTATACTACACACATCTCAATAGTAATTTCATCTTCTTATTGTTGGTAAGATCTCCTAGCCCTAATCACTAAGATAATTGAGTTTCAAGTGTTCATATTGGATTTTTATGTGATTTTAGGCGATTGATCAGAAGATTGGGACTAATTAACATTAGAATCATCATCGTAGTTTATATTATTTCATTTGGTAAGCATTCAATTGACTTTGAGTTCTGATTTATGATTAGGGTTTGTAAAATTTGAAGCTAGAACTTGAGAGATTGGGTCTGAATCAAGATTAGATAACATCCCACCTAATCAGTTTTTCAAGGTGCCAAAATCATGGTATAAACAGTTGAACATAAGTTCTCAAACTATGTTTTGGTAAAGAAAACAATTTTGGATAGATTTGGATGTTAACAATAACTGTTTGGGTTCTTGCACAACAGTGCATGCCCATAGTCTTGCGACCAGCTGTTGTTACCAAGAACCCAACTGACCAAGCTGATAACTGAGGTTGGCACATGCGTGCCTGCCATGGCATGATCGTGCAAGTTGATCAGAATTCATAAGTGTTGAATATTGGATTTTAAACATTTTAAGACTCGGTTTAGGTCATCCGTGTTGTTTAACCTAACTGATATTATGATAAGACTTGTGTTAAGAATTTAAATAGGATAAATTGCTTATCTTAGACTTGTTGTGATTATGAGCAGGTGTTGGATTTCACGTGCGTGTGATACTATTTCAAAACTGAGATATGTGTGTTTGATTAGTAAAGTTTTACACAATTGTAGATATCTTGAATTACTTAGACAAACAGATATATACCGATTTTAGAATTCCCATATTGGTAGTTGTAACACCCATTTTTATAAAACAAAATTAACATTTAAAAGCATGCGGAAAATGGTCCCAATTCAAACTTTGTAAAAACAAGACATGAAATATCTCAAGTTTTCATCATAACACCAAGTTATTGTTTAATTAGTCATTAATCACAAATTTAAACCTCTACATAAGGTTTAACCCAAAACAATTCACAAAAGTTTAGACATCCAAAAGAGAAATCCAAATCTGAGCACTTTGACATCCCGAGGCCTAAACCGAAGTTTTTCCTACATCACAAACACCACATATATCAAGTTAGTAATGACATAAGGTTTTCCTAAGAATCCCATGGGTTAAACCCAAGAAAAAACCCAACAAAATGGAGTTCAACGTAAGGAGTCAGCGTAGGGCAGTGGTCCGGACGTAGGAAAAATCAACCCAGTGTAATTTACGCCAACCTCTGCACAAAACAACATTCTTTTTTAGATTACTCTCGTCGAGGCACCCATGATTCATATATTATGGCTCCCGTAACTCAATTTCTAGCCCAAAATATGTTTATTTGAAGTTTTAGGCTTTTTCCGGTAACATGTATTAAAACCTATACATATGTTGTCGAAACCAAACATCAATCCCAAATGTAAACACACAACATTCAAAGAGATTAAAATCATCTATAATGCATGTATAATACTCCATATACATGTCCTAACTAAATCAAAGATAATTCACAATGCAAACACACAATATTTAATGGATTTTAATCATAATCACACAAATGAGAAACAAGTCTCAAAGCACCTGTGAGAACATAGTCTCATGAAATCACCTATGAGGTCAAGCCTCAAGATACACCTATGAAGATCATGCCCTCAAAACACCCATAGAAAATTTTACTTGTTATATGGTTCTCTAAACCCCCTCTAGTTTCGTTCATTCACATCATATTGCTCTAACTCACCACAATAATAGTTATAAGTAACTTGAAGGAACATGCTTGTTATATAATACAAATTAATCTTATTTAAAAAAAACACATCCAATATAACTTTTGTGTAATTTAACCAAGTGGGTGGTCTAAAATAGACTAATTAAGTAGTAATGGGTAGGGTTGTTGGGTAACTAATGTTATAACTATACCTATAGTTCCGTCTTTTCATATCTTTTGACAGGAAAAGTAGTTGTAACTTACAACTATCATTTATGACAGTTATATTTATATTATATTAAAGTTATATCATATCTGAAGATCTATGTAGAAGTTAGTATAAAACTTACTAATGTATATAGTGTAAATTTGTCTTATAAAGGAGACCTACAATGATTATTCCATAAGTATATAATATATATATATATATATAATCCAAACATTTTCGATACAACTCATGAAAACAAAACATGGGGCATTCAAGAGTCACGACGAGGACGTCGCGAATTTAGGTGGGGGATGATGTCACGTCCCGCCTAATTTCAAATCGTAATTCTCGGGTTCTACAGTTTCCGGAACATTTTGGAGCCTTCAAGGGCTGCCTGGAAGACGTCGGAACAAGCCCCTAAATTCTGGACAACTTGGAGACATAAAGAAGGCTCAACATCAGCCCAAGAAGGTCCTAGAAACGCCTAGAAAGGCTGCACAAACCAGCCCTAAAAGAGTGATGTCCGGAACATTCTAGACCAGGTTGAAATAAGCATACAAAACCAAGATATTTTCATGGATTGGTTTAGAAAAGGCTGGTAAAAGATATTAACAAGAGAACTCTCTAGATCAAACAACAAGAACCACAAGACCTGGATACTTTTCGGGAACTTTCTAGAAATAAGCTTAGATATTATGTATGGAATTTACTAGATTAGGAATTATCTAGAATACTAGTAAGTAGTATAAATAGAGGATGGTGGCCTCATTTGCAACCACCCAAGCAATGTAACATCAAATTTCCTTGTAAGAGTTTTCTTGTAATACAAAGTCTTTTACTTGTAAACTTGTGTTCGAGTTCTACAAGCACTCGCGTTCTTGCAATCCAACGATCCCTTTCAAAGGCTTCCGCTACTAAAAGGCTTACTTAGATCAAGATCTAAGGCCGTATGAGAGTTGAAGAACTAACTCCGTGACAGTAGGCTTTCATGACGCTAAGGAATATTGTTATGGGGTCGCCAACATTTCGCGACGTTGTTCTTACTGAGGAAGTCGTGCATGTTTTAATGACTCGATTTGACAGCGATGCCAAACTTTCATTGTGAAAACAGGTCACTGCAGCACTGTTTGCATTTTGTGATGGGAAACCATCTCCATCCTTTGATCAGGTGGGTCTGTTTAATATATTTCTTTTGTTAGATTATATATATATATATATATAATGCATTTGTTTCTTTTTATCCTGTAGACAAAAGAAGGGTCGCCCGGCCTTGCACAACTTATTCATTCATAAGATGAGGAAGTTAGGGCAGATGCATGCAGGGCGTTATATTGTATGTCAGATGGGAAAAGTGAAAAAATCCAAGCCCTAATTGATGCAGGTGTTTGTCAGGGACTTCTAAAACTCATGAAGTACGTTTTTTTTTCAATTAATATGATAGGCACTACATCCGATGGGGTTGCTAACAGTTTTTTATGTCCCCAGTAGTTCATCCTTGGTGGTACAATTTGAAAGATTGTTGATTGTTTCTAACGTTTTGAGCAATGGCAACTATGAGCAAATTATGTATGACATTTTGTGCCATTTTTGAGATATTTTCTGGTTTTTTGTGTTGGTTCGTTATATTCTGACTACATGTTACAGATATATGGTGAACAACAACTGTATCCCTCCAATGTGCAACTTGCTTACATCTGATGACCTGCATACCGTTCATGTTGTGTTGGACGCTTTAGAGAACATATTAAAGAGCAGTCCAACTACACTGTTGGGAGGATATGCATGTCGGACTGGATCGGTGAACTTCCATGCTACCCTGGTAACATCATTCAAAGGGAAGGAAAATATAGAAAGTTTATTGTCACACATCAACGAGGAAATTAAGGAAAAGGCTATTTTTATTGTGAAGGGCTATTGGCGATCTCGTCAGTGAGAAATAATCAGATACTTATATAGACCAAAAACTTTAACTCTTTGAATGTTTGGGTATGTTGTAGAAACTAGAAAGATCTTTTGTGTGTGAAAACGTTAGCCAAACAACTAAAAAATTTAGCTTAGACTAAAAAAATAATTGAATTCATATTTTAAAGGCCAAATGCGCCAAGAAGACCAAATGTGCCAAGAGACCAAATATGCAAAAGGGTCAAAGCACATGGTTCAATTCATTTGGGGGGCTCTTTTTATTTCTACTTTATCCATCTAAGCACCTATGGTATAATATTTATAACAACTTTGGTTAAAGGATAAGTAATTAGTTGTTTATGATGAGCGGTGTATGATTAGCGTGTGATGTTTACTTATTTGATTTTGATTGACATATAATTAATAATAAGTCCTTTTAAGGAAAGGTCACTCAAACTCAAAATGTATAGCTGATGGCCATGATTGCATTGTTATGAAAATCTAATATTAAATTGTTTTTAATCTTATGTAATATTTTCAAAAAGTTCTTTAAGTTTATTTGAACTTTTAGGTGGCTTACAAGTTTTATTAATTATAACATTAGGTTATATCCCCGTTTATTAGACGGGCTGAATCATGAAATGAATACAATAAATAAATCCTTATTATAATAAATGACTAGCTTTATCTGATACGTGTCGATTTCTGGTGAACTCTAGATTTTTTTAACATTATAATGAATTAGTTAAATATGTGTTTGTGTAAGCGTATGGAATTGTTTTTAACATAAATAAAACACTTATATAGTAACAATTTATAATATTTCAAAAAATAAAAAAATTAACACTTTTAAATTTTATGAATTATAATAAATTAGTTAAATTTAATTATAAGTAATGTATTTAAAAAAGGAAGTTATTGGTTAACCAAAAATTATCCTACATTTAATGTTTAAAATTTAATATCATAAAAAATATGAAAACGTTTAATGGTATTTAATAAATTTAGGAGTTAAAAAAAACTAAAATAGATAATTGAAAAATATTTAGGCGGGAAAACACATGACACCTTAAATCTTTTATTTATTATAATTGTAAGTAGCATGACAAAATTTAGCAACAAAAGAATTTTTGTTTGCTACACACAATTAAAGAAAATGTAAAATAAAATACATTTAAGCAACCCCAATTTATGAAATAAGTAGGAGAATAGGAGGGATTTTAGATACTTGATTGTAATACACTATTTCATACCTAGTTACTTTGGATCCTCCTTAGGTGGCTGAAAATTATCCTTACAGGGTTCAATATTAATTACTAATCGCATACAAATGAATATTTCTTGTTTGTGATCAACTGAATTCGCCTGGTGAGGTGGATCTACTAGTTGTTGATGGAAATCTACTAGTTACTTTGATTTCCTCTTTGTTTGCTGTATTTTCTGTCATACCTTCTTGCGAAACTTGCTACTGGACTTGCGAAACTTGCTTTGATCTTGTTGATCACTTGCTTTCTTGTTGTGTTTCTTGCTTTAATCTTGTTGTTCTTTCGTTCTTATTGTAATTCTTTCTGTCTTGTTTATCTTGCTTTCTGAACTTGCTTGCTAACTTGTTGAATTTGCTTGCTTTATTGCTAAACTTACTATTGCTTTCTTGTTGTTTAAACTTGTTGATCTTGCTTAATCTTACTGAACTGCCTTACTTTGTGCTTGCTCTCTTCTTGCTAAATCTTTAACCTTGCTCTTGCTTTGACCTGCTAAACTTGCTACTTTCTCCTTGATTTAACCTTGCTTCATTCAACGAAATCAAAAGCGCTCGTTGCCCCTTACTTGTTGATTACTTGCTTTCTTTACTTGCACTCAACTTGTTTAAACTCGTCTTGCTTTCTTGCTTCTTTCGGCCAACTTTTCACCAAACTTGTTGCTCGATCCTTCTGCCTCGGCTATAACAGAAGAAAAACGAACCAGAAAACCTAGCCGGCCTACTCGGTTTCTTCTGTTGTTGCTTCTTTCTTTCAGGTGAGAAAGGCTGCTATTGCGGACCTGGATCAGGATACGCCTAGGTCCCTTTGATCAAACAAACTTGCGAACCAAAAAAATGAAACAGAAAAACTCCAGACATCTGATAACAAGACTTACGACCCTTTTAAACATACTCAATATATATCATAAACTAAAACAATACCAAATAAGCAATATTAACTAAAATACTAAACTGATTCAAAATACCCAAACTGACTTAAATAAAATACTTAAGTTGACCCATTCAGACTTAACTAACAAGAATTAGGTCCAACATAACCGGTGTTTACCTCGTTCAGTTCTGTGTTTACATTGTCCATTTCTTGCTAATTTTAATGAAGCTTGATTCATTAATACAAAAATAATAACTCAAATTAAGATGTAGTTATTTTATAGATCTATAAAAGATAAACTACATCACAAACAAATAATAATACACCATTTTGTTACTTTTTCTATTTTATTTAACTACATCGCTAACCTTACATGCACCTCCTTACCCGCTTGAACCCGTCTTAATGGGAGTGGTACCCGCTATTTACGAGCAAGCATACCCGCCGGGCACTCTCATCTCTCTAAGTAGGCTAATAAGTAATCTTGGCCATCAAATTTGATGATCAAGGGTTTAAATCAAATTGTAGGAAAAAGAAAAAAGAAGGGTGAAAGGGTATTTAAGGAATAGTCACTTTTGTTGACTTTTTTCAAGTTCTCCCACTTTTTTTAAACGTCAATAACTTTTTCATACGACATTATTTTTTTTTTAAATTACACCATAAAATCGAGCGTTTTTTCCTCTTTAATTTGAGTATAATATTGCTGTAGAAAAACGAAGATTTAAAAAAACATGAAAATTTGTAATGTTTTCTGGTAAAACAGCACAGTTAATAAAGATTGTGTTGTTTTCAAGTAAACAACAACAAATCTCGCTTAGTAACGGTCCTTCACCACCCAAAATGACAAGAGGGCAACACGTGTCTGATGACTCACGAAACCCTAATCTGGTGATGGACCGTCACCAGATGTAACGGTCCGTCACGAGCTTAGATCTTGCCCTGGTCGAGTTCATTTCCATTCTTCACACCAACATCAAATCTTCACTTCCAAATCAGTTCCAGAGACCACCTAGCTCGCTCCCGACGATCCCGGTTCGACTCCCGCTCGTTGTAGTGCCCGGTATAGGAAGAAACGCTCGTAGAGGTGCTGGTACGCTAGAGAAACCAAGTTAAAAGGATAGTCTATAAGCTTTCGACTTAGAGCCTCATTCCTATAATCAAGGTGAATACTTTATCTCTCTGAAAACTTGTGTCAAACATTTTATTTACGAAAATGGCCAAATAAAGGTTAAGGGAATAATGCTCAACGTTCTTCTACGAACAAAGCATTCAGGCCATAGGTATGCGTAAAACTTGCAAGGGATACACGGGTCTCGGGTGAAATTCCCTGATTGCGGCTAGTGCTTGTCTTATAACAACTTCGGAAGCAAACCTGTCCACTGTTATAAGACATGACGCCAGTGTATACTGTGGTGCGATTGAACAGGACGGGCCTGCTGAATGTGTGGATTGAACATAAAGCTGTGATTATGAAATTAATACTTGTGTTGTGCCAAATGATTTTAAATGTCAATATAATTGTATTCACCGGCGTTCACGCTGACGTTTTATTTTCAAAAATGTTTTCAGGAAATGGATAAACTGAAATAAGAACGGGGTATGGGCAGACATCAGATCTGACCCAAGAATTTGTGAGAGACAGACACCAGATCTGACCTATGAAAAGGATAGACTTACACGTTATATTCTCAGGCCTCGTGTGTAGAAAATTCTAAAGAAAAGAAAAGGGCGATAGAACCAGGGGATTGATCAACCCTGGGTAGTACTATTTTCAGTGGCTATAAATGTATTTGATTTCAAACTCTGATTTGTAATCAAAATGAAAAGGGTATTTAAATCCCTATATTTATAAAGTAAATATAAAACTTTTGCTTTCAACTGAGTTTTGATAATTACAAATACAACCCTTGAGGTTAAAAGAAAGAATGTTGAAACGATCATTTTTGAAAAAGACTTTCGCTGTATTTATAAAAACTCTGAAATCAAGTTAAAATGTGATACCAATCGTGGTCGCACGCTTCCAGGGGTGCCTGGGGCGGGGTGTGACAGTGTTGGTATCAGAGCCACAGGTTTTAGCGAATTAGATACTTGGATCTAGTATCTAGGCTTTAACCATAAGTTTATCTATTACTTAAAAATTAAGATAAGAAAACAAGGTAACCTTCTGACCGGTATGTAGTTATCTGACAAACGGAAATGTTCTGTATAAGGAAAGAGCGGTGTGTAAATCTCTCCTAGACCCTCCGCTCTTACCTGGGAACATATCTGTTGGATGTACTACTTTGGAAAGATAACCATCCTTGTAGAGCTTTAGTTAAGATAAGGATACTGGCTTTAGTGTCTAAGTCTTGACCAAAAATAAGATAAGTACTAATATTTTAAGATTGCAGATGTCTGGATATAATTCTGTACTTGTTTATTATGACCTCAATCGTCCGATTAAACAAGAATCACTTGAGTGTCATCCTTTAGGATCTCGAATGAATCCTATCTCTTCGCCCTATTATAACGATGATCCGTTTGCCATTTTCCCAAATAACAACTCTCTCGAATACCACCCTCAATCTTATAACTCTTCTAGTCAATGGATGGAGGCTGGTTCTAACTTTAGCAACTGGAATACAAATAACCAACAACTGCAACGAAACAATGAAGCTGAATCAAGTTATATCCAGCAGAATAATTCAACAGAAAATGATCCATCTGAGGAATCCCACCAATATGAAGTTGTTTCTAAAAACCCGGAAGACTATCCGTTCAATAATCATATTTCAAATAGTTCTAACTATCAATCTTATAATTCCGAAACCCCTGTTTTATATAACCCCTATATGTATCTTGAACCTCCATATAATGGCCATTTCAAAGAATATTTCCAAACTCCTCCGTAATACCAAAATGTTTATAATGAAATTATGATGGGACTTCGTAAGCCCCTTCCTAAATATGGTTATGCGAAAAGTATGCCCTCTTCTCCTATTGAATGTTTAAATCGTTCGATGCCCCAAATGGACGAAGTAACAAGAAAGAAGATAATGGACAAAGCAAGAACCAAATTTTATGGGAAACAAGTATACGAATATGGAGAGGACTTGATGACTCTTGGAAAAGAGCTTATGAAAGATTAGAATCGTTTTTTTTTTATTTTTGTAATATATTTTCTATAATAATAAAATATCGTTTTGTTTATTTTTCAGAATGGCCGGAAAAGGCAAGGGTCCTAGCTTTATTCGTAAATTTGCTCCAGCTAGTTATCATGAACGAAAAACCAATGAAACAACTATAGAAAATAATGAGAAAACTGAAAGTTCAACTTTTAGAAGCCTCGCAGATATAGGAAACCCTAGTGTTCCCTATAATCCTTCTATAAGTTTCATTCTGCTCCTACCGCTGAAAGTTATAATGTCACCCCATTATATTCCCTAAATTTTCATGAAGGATATGCCGATATGCCTTATGAAAATAATCCTGAAAAAGAAGAATGTGCTGACTCTAATATACCTTACATTCCATACTATGAGACGATTCTCATCCCTGTTCCTCATATAAATGAGAATGCATCGGGAAGTGAAAGGGAACGAATGTTGCTGAACAGAATATCTAAATTGGAACGAGAGAAAGCTGAAGTGGAAACTCGAAATGCTTTGCTAATAAAAGCTCTTAAAGAAAAGAATTATACGACTCATGATTTAGAATTAAGCGCCATAACTGTCACATCCCAACCGACGGCGGATTATACGTCGGGGCGGACGCGGTTGTTCAATAGCACAAGGTTGACTATTAAAGTTTTGATATTTCATTAAATAATAATTTAAGATTCAATACAAGGAATATAACAAGAAATACAACGTTTAATTTATAAGTAGACTAGGTCCAAAAGCATCCTATGTGATCACAGATAAGCCTCATGATGTAGAACCTGAAACATGTGAAAGAATCTGTCAACTACAAAATAGTTGGTGAGATACAAAGGTTTTGACCCAGTTTAACAAGTATTTGAAAAGTATTACAATTCACTATGATTTGTGCATTCTATAATGTAAGTATGAGAAAACAAGCATGTTAGACATTGTGCACATCAACCCTCCAACCAAGTTTAGGCATAACCCGCAGGTAACCCTTATAAGTCTCAAGTTTAAAGTTTAATGTAGTAACAAACACCAAGGGCTCCCCCCCGAAGGGGTCAATCAATCAAGGTGGATTGGTCAAATGCAATAGATCTATCATTGTTACTATCGGCTTGATCAAAGTTAATGAATGTGCTAGTTTTAAGTTTAATCTAAGCATACGAGTCTCAAGTTTAACATAAGAATAAACACGTAGTCATAGTTGTACAAGAATTGTATAAGTTTAAGAATTGTGAACATGTTTCACCCCAAAAGCATAAAAGGAAAAAGGGGCTAAGTATACTCACTTGGTTTGATGAAGAGTGTCCAACAAAGATTAAGTGTAGCAAGACTTTGAGGGAGAGTATCCTCACAATAAGCCTAAGAATGCAAGTCTAAAGTTTCAAGCATGATCCTATAAGTCTATGGCAACGATTTGGGATTTCAAGATTGACTAGGGTTCCAAACGGGTGACGGGTTGGTTGTGTTCATGACGTTTTAAATCAAGTTTAAAACAAAAGTTTTTGAATGAATGATTCAAGACTTATGTATCAAAGTTTAAATAAGTTTATAACTTAAAATGATTTAGTAAGATCATTATTCAAAAGTTTCACAATTATTACATCCAATTGGTAATAATAATTAAGATAGTTTTCTAAGTAATTGTACATATTGCAAGGATAAACAAATAGTCTTTAGATTATAAGTTTATAAATTATAAAGTTTCTTAGGTATTAAAAATGAAGTTTGTAAGTTTGAAATGTTTAAAGTTTCTATTTAAGATTTATAGGGTTTATAAATTTAGGATGAATGAGTAAACGATTTTCAATCTTTATAAAGTTTATAGATTCATAGGTTTTCTAGTTTTAAATAAACGATTGTTTATTTACTTTTCTTGTTTTAAAATAGATATACAAGTAGCCTCGATTTAGATCCCTAATAATTTACAAAAGATTATAATTTTTATGTTTTCTAAGTAGTGTACAAATTTTATAAGTTTTACTTATAAAATTTATATAAATTATTTATTTAAAGTTTTGAATAGAAAACAATTAAAGTGTTTATGTTAGATTAAAGTTTCAAGTTTTATAAATTATTTTCTGTTTAATAAATAAGTTTAATAAAGTCTTATAAATGTTTTTTTTTGTATAATTTTTAAACATTTAAAACTATTTTTAAAGGATAAAACATTATAGGTTTTAACCAATTTTAATTAAATACAATAGCCCTGTTATGCAAAAATGTAAAAAGAATTCATTTTTATGATTATAACAGTTTATTAAAATTTATAAAAATTATTAGAATTTTTAAAATCGTGTAAAAAGCAATCAGAAAAATTAAGAACAAAAATGGGGCGCGCCTGGGTCGAACCCGGGTCACTGACCGGGTCACCAACACACTCGCACAGCAACCAGCCCGACTACGGGTTCGTTGAGTTATAATGCGGAAAAGAATTTGATAACCACAATCTCAAATCGACCCAAATTCCCTATGAACCCTAGAATTTTGATTTGCCAAATACGCTTCGAGTTGCCCTCTGTTAATGGAATTAAACAGAGGGCTTTCGATCTACAGGTACGACGGAATTGAGGGTTTAGGAAGTTTGTGAGTGGTGTTGTTGATGTGTGGCAACGGGTTTTTATAGCTGATTTCAGCGTTAAATGCCCCGATTAGGTGGGAGTTGGGCGGTTGAGCCGAACGGATTGAATTTGAATCTATGCGTGTCTCGGGCCGTGTTTGAGCATTGATGGTTCTTGGGTTTCGATCGCACGCAGGAGGCGACGCCCGAGGTTCGACGAATGTGGACGGGATCGCGATTTTGGCTAAAACGGGTTCAAAATCGGTTGAAACGGGATTCGAACTTGGAACCTGTTTCCAAACTGCAAGTTTGGGATAAATACACAACCGGTCCCTGTAGTTTGAAGTTTTGGCATTGCGTGATAAAAGTGAAGTTTTAGTTCAAAACAAGTTTCGAAAATTGACAGTTACAGTCCCTGGACGTTGTAGATAAGAAAACTATCAAAATTAAAAATTAAATAAGTTTTTCTCCAATGATTTTTATAAACTTTATAAGACGATCTATAAGATTTATCTTAAGTTTAAGAAATAGGTTTATATAATTACAAACTTTATGTTTTATGTATAAACTATTTATGTATTAATCTAAAATTAATATTTATAGTTTTAAGGAAATAGTTTTAACACGAAGTCGAGTTTAAATTTGGTAACACGTGTAAAAAGGTAGGTTAGAAAATCTCGGATATTACAATAATCTTCGCATTGAAATTATGGAGATACTATCTAAATGGAGTCAAATTTATAGTGTTCACTGATCATAAAAAGCCTAAAGTATATATTCAGTTAGAAAGAACTGAATATGAGGCAAAGACGTTGGATGAAAGTCTTAAATGATTACGATTGCGAAATCTGTTATCATGAAGGCAAAGCTAATGTTGTAGCTGACGCCTTAAGTAGAAAAGAACATGAGAAACCTAAACGAGTTCGTGCTTTAATACTCGATCTCCAAATCGATCTTATCACTCGTATTAAGGAATCTCAGAAACTTGTTTTACAAGAACCCAACCTTAAGAAGGAAGGATTGGGAGGAATGATCGACCAATTGATCAAGAGTAATGATGGAATTCTTAGAATGAATAAAAGAATTTGGGTTCCTATCTATGGAAACATACGTGAAGAAATTCTTGAAGAAGCCCACAAATCTAAATACACCATGCATCATGGAAGCGATAAAATATACAAAAACCTAAAAGCCAATTATTGGTGGATAGGAATGAAGAAACATATCGCTATCTATGTTGCAAAATGTTTAACCTGTTCTCAAGTAAAAGCTGAATACCAAAAGCCTTCTGGTTTGTTACAGCAACTTGAAATTCCTGTCTGGAAATGGGAAATGATAACCATGGATTTCATTACTAAACTTCCTCGAACCAGTCGTGGGAATGATACAATCTGGGTTATTGTTGACAGACTTACTAAATCTGCTCATTTTCTTCCCATGAAAGAAACGTTCAGCATGGATAAGTTGGCACAGTTATACGTTAACGAAATTGTATCATTACATGGTGTGCCACTATCCATCGTGTCAAATAGAGATAGTAGATTTACTTCTCGATTCTGGCAAAGTTTTCAAAAAGCTCTAGGTACAAAATTGAATCTTAGCACTGCCTACCATCCTCAAACGGACGGGCAGAGTGAAAGAACCATTCAAACCCTTGAAGACATGTTAAGGGCTTGTGTTATTGATCTTGAAGGAAGCTGGGATGACCACTTACCTCTAATGGAATTCTCCTACAATAATAGCTATCATACGAGTATACAGGCCACTCCTTTTGAAGCTTTATACGGTCGTAAATGTCGAACTCCAATCTATTGGTCCGAAATAGGAGAACATCAGTTATCCGGACCTGAAATAGTCCTGAAAACGACTAAGAAAGTTATTCAAATAAAAGATAGATTGAAAGCGGCTCGTGATCGTCAAAAGAGTTATGCTAATAAGAGACGAAAGCCTTTAGAATTCAACGTCGGTGATAATGTTCTGTTGAAAGTTTCCCCATAGAAAGGCGTTGTAAGATTTGGAAAGAAAGAAAAATTAAGTCCTAGATTCGTAGGACTGTTCAAAATCTTGAAAAAGTTGGGCCTGTGGCCTATAAACTCAAATTACCAGAAGAAATAAATGGAGTACACGATGTATTCCTTGTGTCAAATCTACGCAAGTGTTTGGCCGATGAATCTCTGGTAATGCCCCTACAAGATGTAGTGGTAGATGAAAAATTAAGATTCGTGGAGCAACCTCTGCAAATCGAGGACAAACAGGAAAAGAGATTGAAAAGAAAGAAATTGATGATCATGAAAGTAAAATGGAACTCTAGATGTGGACTTGAGTACACGTGAGAACTGGAGTATGAAATAAAAAAGAAATATCCTCACTTGTTCGAATGGTCTCGAGGACGAGATTAAAACAAGTTGGGGAGGATGTAACACCTGCCACAAAAATGTCCAAGATTTGGTTAAGGTACAAACCACAAGGACTATAAATGTAAATAATCTATAGATCAAGGATAAAAAATTAGAAATCTTGAAAATTCAACGGTAACGGACCGTCACAAGACGGTAACGAACCGTCACGGACGGTAACGGTCCGGTACGGCCTGGGCACGCGAACCCTGATAGCTTGCCACGTGTCTAGTGACTCATCTTCAAAATCTGACGCGTGGAAACCTTATAACGGACCGTCATGCCTGGTAACGATCCGTCATGGCCCCAGACTCACCCTGGTGCGCCACGCATCAACTCCGTAACGGACCGTCACGCCTGGTAACGGTCCGTCACGACCCAAAATTACCAGAGGGCAACACGTGCCTGATGACTCACGAAACCCTAATCTTGTAACGGACCGTCACCAGATGTAACGGTCCGTCACGAGCTTAGATCTTGCCCTGGTCGAGTTCATTTCCATTCTTCACACCAACATCAAATCTTCACTTCCAAATCAGTTCCAGAGACCACCTAGCTCGCTCCCGACGATCCCGGTTCGACTCCCGCTCGTTGTAGTGCCCGGTATAGGAAGAAACACTCGTAGAGGTGCTGGTACGCTAGAGAAACCAAGTTAAAAGGATAGTCTATAAGCTTTCGACTTAGAGCCTCATTCCTATAATCAAGATGAATACTTTATCTCTCTGAAAACTTGTGTCAAACATTTTATTTACGAAAATGGCCAAATAAAGGTTAAGGGAATAATGCTCAACGTTCTTCTACGAACAAAGCATTCAGGCCATAGGTATGCGTAAAACTTGCAAGGGATACACGGGTATCGGGTGAAATTCCCTGATTGCGGCTAGTGCTTGTCTTATAACAACTTCGGAAGCAAACCTGTCCACTGTTATAAGACATGACGCCAGTGTATACTGTGGTGCGATTGAACAGGACGGGCCTACTGAATGTGTGGATTGAACATAAAGTTGTGATTATGAAATTAATACTTGTGTTGTGCCAAATGATTTTAAATGTCAATATAATTGTATTCACTGGCGTTCGCGCTGACGTTTTATTTTCAAAAATGTTTTCAGGAAATGGATAAACTGAAATAAGAACGGGGTATGGGCAGACATCAGATCTGACCCAAGAATTTGTGAGAGACAGACACCAGATCTGACCTATGAAAAGGATAGACTTACACGTTATATTCTCAGGCCTCGTGTGTAGAAAATTCTAAAGAAAAGAAAAGGGTGATAGAACCAGGGGATTGATCAACCCTGGGTAGTACTATTTTCAGTGGCTATAAATGTATTTGATTTCAAACTCTGATTTGTAATCAAAATGAAAAGGGTATTTAAATCCATATGTTTATAAAGTAAATATAAAACTTTTGTTTTCCAACTGAGTTTTGATAATTACAAATACAACCTTTAAGGTTGAAAGAAAGAATGTTGAAACGATCCTTTTTGAAAAAGACTTCCGTTGTATTTATAAAAACTCTGAAATCAAGTTCAAATGTGATACCAATCGTGGTCGCACGCGTCCAGGGGGTGTCTGGGGCGGGGTGTGACACCAGCACAGCATATTCCAAAAATTAGCACAATTATATAACTGAATAATAAAAAATAACACAAAAATGAAAAAAAGAATCATACAAGTTTCACTCAGGCATTTTATCGAGCAACTAGAATGCATATACTAAATCGTTTCTATCAAACTAGTAAGCAACAGCCTCCAGTGTCATGTACTTCTTTATTTCCCAAATTCAAGTTTGAATACTCAATACATTTTATTGGAACATTTTAGTTTTGGATTTAATTTTGCATTTTAGTAGTTTTTATGTATGTGTCTTGGATTTAAAGACCTTACTTATTAGACTAGTTTTTGGATCTCATCATCAGTTTGAATCTTTTAGGCTCTTATCTTGTGACCATACACTAGCAACTTCCACAGTCACAATCTGAACTAGTCAAAGAGTCTTTTACCCAATAATAAAATGGAACTTCCTCATTCTAACACAAATCAAGCAAATCTAATCACATAGCTATGAGAATCTTAAATGATGTTACACATAAATGCAAATTCAGTAACCCCAAATGTTAATCATTAACAAATATGAACACATCCACACCTAATTAACAACAATAAATGCAAATTTACACACAAAAAACCAATTAAATTCATGCTTAAAACACTCACCTGCTCTCATGTACCTATCAGAATCTCATCCTCACTAAATTTCACTCCATATTTTCCCCAATTTTCCTATAAATCTATAAAGAAAACCTAATTTTATGAAATCAACACATATCAAATTCGAATACGAAAATCATATATTTAAACTGATTTGACCTGAGCCATGGGCTGAAAAGGCATATAGAACCATAAGAAAAGAGATGGTGGTGGTCAGAACCATCGAGTATTCCGTAAATCTTACGGATTCACCCCCAACGAAGCTGGTTCTCTCCATGGTTGATTCTAGGTTATAGTGATAGGGTTAAACCAGAATTGGAGAAGAAAAGCTAAGAATTATGAGAAGAGAATAACTCAAACAATCTGATGATTTCATTTATGATTCGATACCAAATATATAATCAAACAAAATACTAAATACACCCCCAACTAACAATAATAGCCCTAACCCCTTTAACCTAATTGACTAAATAATAATAAAAATAAAACGTAACATATAGAGTTCCATGTTCAATGTCCCCATCGTGATCAAGGTGTTGCGTATATACCGGTAAATTTATGTACCGGATTTTGTGAGACTTACTCAATCAACCCCTCAACACAAAACCTAATTTTACGATAGACAAAACTGCCCTTCCTTCTATTTTTTTTTTCTAATAAACGTGGCTTCTGTGACAGCACAACTCAAACGGCAAGCAACCCGGCGATAGTTTTGTTCTAACAGCACCGGTCTCTGCCACTTCCACCTTTCTTTACGGCAGAAACCCATGTTTGAATGTGCTGCAAATAAAAAAAAAATGTCATTTTCTGCAACTTACAAAGATTCCAATAATATTCCATAGTATATGCCTTTCAACCATCCATATATCCTTAAAGACGCCGAAGCCCTCCTTCAATTTACGAAAACATGGTATTCAGGATCGATGGAGGGTTTTGCTGTTTTTCGTTACTATTTCTGGCTTCTGTTTTAGGTGTCAAAGGTGGCGGTGCTGTTCCGACCACCCTCGATGGACCTTTTACGCCGGTGACGGTGCCACTAGACGACAGTTTTCGTGGGAATGCCGTGGATTTGCCATCCGATGACCCTCGCGTCCAGAGGACTGTTAAAGGGTTTGAACCGGAACAGATTTCCATTTCTCTTTCCACCAACCATCATTCTCTTTGGATTTCTTGGATTACAGGTACAAATCTTTCACCTTTTCTTTTTTTTTTAAATTAAAATCATGAGTAGAGTTTAATCAGAACTGGCTAATTTGGTGTATTTCTTTACCCAAGAACAAATTACATTCTCACTTTTGTTAATTTAATCAGTTAATTGCTTGTAAGATGATTAAAATCATAAAATTTCATCCTCCCTGTAATATTTATTTTTTTCATGCCTTTTTTTGTATTTCATTTATGTTATTGATGCTCATGGAGCTTGAAAATTTGGATAACAAAATTGTAAAAATGCAGGTGAATTTCAAATAGGGGACAATATTAAACCACTAAATCCTGATAGTGTAGCTAGTGTTGTAGAATATGGGAAAGTTAAATCTTTAAAAAAACAAGCACAAAAGGCAGAGGGTTACTCTCTCATTTACAATCAGCTTTACCCATTTGAAGGCCTTCTAAACTACACTTCTGGTATCATCCACCATGTTCAACTTACAGGTTAGATTCCAAGAATTTCATATCAAGTTTTTCAACAAATCTTGAATCTTTGTGTATGAATCTTGCAGGACTGTCTCCAGATACTGTTTACTATTACAGATGTGGAGATCCTTCGATTGGAGCAATGAGTGATGTTTTTCGATTCAAAACTATGCCCGTTTCTAGCCCTAAAAATTACCCAAAAATCGGCATTCTGGGTGATCTTGGTCTTACTTATAATTCAACATCAACAGTGGCCCATTTGATGAAGAACAACCCTGATCTTATGCTACTTGTTGGAGATGCAACTTATGCAAACCTGTATCTAACAGATGGCACTGGTTCTGATTGTTATTCGTGTTCATTTGCAAATACTCCAATTCATGAGACTTATCAACCGCGTTGGGACTACTGGGGAAGGTAAAAGTTTAAATCTTTATCAACTAATGAGACTTGCCTGCCCATTTGACCTAATTTAAAAATCTTTTACTTCGATTTCACAATCCGTCCCAATTTTTCCATAGATATAAATATCAATTTCTGGTCATTTTGATATTATTACAGCTTCAAATAACATAACTGATTATCTGGTTGTGATTACACCAGTATGATATTATCGCGCGCAAAACACACATCTAAGCACTCCCTAAATGATATGCTTGAAGACATTGATTAACAATTGTGAGTGAAAATTACCAGGTATATGCAGAGATTAACATCTAAAGTACCAATAATGGCTATAGAGGGTAACCATGAAATCGAAGAGCAAGTTGACAACATAACATTTGCATCTTACAGTGCACGATTTGCATTTCCATCAAAAGAAAGTGGCTCAGAATCCAGCATGTACTACTCCTTCAATGCAGGAGGCATACATTTCCTAATGCTTGGTGGCTACATTGCTTATGATACATCATGTAAAAAATCAATTTTTTTACATTTGTCGACTATTTGATTTTGACTTTTAAGTGTTAACTGTTGGGTTTTGTGTAATTGTTTCATGTAGCCGATCAATACAAGTGGTTGCAAAGGGATTTGGCAAAAGTTGACCGTGAAGTGACACCATGGCTTGTTGGTGTTTGGCATCCGCCATGGTACAACACCTATGTTTCTCATTATAAAGAAGTCGAATGCATGAGGGTAGCCATGGAAGAGCTACTGTATAATGCTGGTGTTGATATAATCTTCAACGGGCATGTAAGCCTTTTAATCCATGGGTCAATTCAATTTCAAACAGATCAAATAATGGGTCCAAAAAAGATTAGCTAAATGGCCCATCATGAACCTGACCCGCCTATCTTGCAACCTCGTACTTTATATGATAAATATGTGCTTGTTACAAAATTTTCAGGTTCATGCTTATGAGAGATCAAACCGAGTGTATAATTACACGTTGGACCCTTGTGGTCCGGTGCACATAACTGTAGGGGATGGTGGTAACCGAGAAAAGATGGCGATTAAACATGCTGATGAACCAGGTAACTGCCCGGAACCATCTTCCACACCGGATTCATTCATGGGTGGTTTCTGTGCCTACAATTTCACATCTGGGCCCGCAGCAGGAAACTTCTGTTGGGAACGACAGCCTGAATACAGTGCTTATAGAGAAAGCAGCTTCGGGCATGGGATTCTTGAGGTAAAGAATGAAACACATGCTTTATGGACATGGCACCGGAATCAGGATATGTACAATGAGGCTGGGGATAAAATATTCATCGTCCGTGAACCTGAACGGTGCCCTGTTAGAGCTCCGGTTATGATCTGGGATGAGTAAAATGAAGCTCTTGTGTTGCACATTAGGGTTGTAGAACAGATTTGTATAGCAAATTATTAATATGGGTTGATATCTTTTAAGCACCTGATACAAAGTCCCATTGCTGTATGTTGTCAAAATGTTTATTTAAATATCAGTAACAGATTTGTTAGAGTTTGATGTTTTAAAAATGTTGGCGTTATTTTAGTAGTTTATTTAATTGTTTTCTTTAGTTATAAATAATGAGATTGTATGTGTGTGAAGAATTTTAATTAAAAACAAGAGTTGAGATAAAAAAAAACTAGCGTAAGTAAAAATAGATTAGGCAAACAATATAAATAAATTGATTTAAGGTTGCTTCCAAAATGACTATGTATGTATCTAGCTTCCAATGGGTGCTACGGCAGTCTGTAAAGCCTCCCTTGTGGCTGTCGTCAATGTGCCGTGGAGAAGCAGCCATCTGGTCAAATCAGTAAGGCAGACTACGGTTATGTGTGTTGGTAAAGCTACAAAAGAGAATAATATGATTTTATTAATTATATGCCTACAATTTAATATTTTTAAAAGCTTGTCTGTACATTACCTAATTATGATATTAATCATATTAAGAAAATAATAATATATTTTTGTTTCATTCAGATCCTACTACAGGTTTGATTTGTAAAATTATTACCATTTTTAAGATTTAAACCTCTCACAGTTCGATTACGGTTCAAAAGTTTGTGTTTATCTCATTGTCTTGATTTTATTGGTAATTTTTTTTACGCATGAAAAGAAAAAAAAAACAATATTCCAATGAGCTATTTTAGCAATCTAAATTTACTTATAGTTTGATAACTCTAACATAATTCGGGTCCATTTGCACTTTTAATATAAACTTGTAGGCTGCTTCGGATTAAACTATTATCTTAAATGGGTGTAACCAGATAGAAATAAAAAACAATTAGAAAATAAACTTGATTAGAATGGACGAAACAAAAAAAAAAAGAATGGTCATACAGTTGTGTATTTTCTCTCTAAGCTACCACTTTATTAACTATTTTTCCTTTTATCTATAGTTGTTATAATTATTACTTTTAGTATTGGAAATCAAGCCCAATAATATGAACACGAAATTTGATCTCAACCAAGATCGACTATTTCTGTTTTATTATAATTCTTTGACTTACAATTTACATAGACCCTAACCATCTATTTATAATAAATAAACCATACTAATCCTACTCAAATACTACTCTCAATTATAATCTAATACTAACTCCAACAAACTAATAGATAAATATAATTTTATCTAAACATTCAAACTATTAATTAAATACTAATTAATTAACTAGTTTAAGATCACCCCTTCAACTTTCACATTTTTTCAAACCGACCTCTCTTTTTTTCGTAAAATCAAGATCAAATCCTTCAAATACATATTTACAGAGCGACTCATTTTGATAACCGAATGGATAGACTGTTTTGGTGCTGGAAAAGACACAAGATCCGGGAGCCATAAATTTGTGCATGCAGTAGCTGTCGAAGGCATAGGAGGCGAGTGCTTGAACGGTGTTTGGAAGAAAACAGAGACCCGATTGCTGCAATGGTATTTTGGCTACATATTATCCAACCTCGGCCGCCTATTTTGCCACGTTTAGTGACGGTCCCAAGAATATTTTTCATATGGGCCGGTTCCAATTGAATCTTCAACTGCAAAAGCATCAAGCAACTTTATTACAAATTAAAGAAAGCAAAAGAAGGTAGTAAAATAATAAATTAACAATCAATCTTGCCGTTTAATTCATAAACACTTTGAATCTAGGAAACCTCAAGATTATGCTATTGGTACATATGAAACTAATGTCTTTGTTTGCCGTTGTTCTTGACCTCCATTTTCTTTCAAGTTTATTGTCTAACCTCTCCTATCGATTTGGTAAATTGCAACATAACATTTAATCATTCTTTAAAAGAAAAAAAATAAACCATTTTTTATGTTCAGATATCTTCACCCATTTCATTTCATTGAGTTCCATAGAAAATGAGATCTAAAAATTGAAAATAAGCTAATAACAACCCAAATTGATTAAAGATGATATGTTTGTTGTTTTGAAGTTCATATTTCACAACACTAAAAGGCTACAGTTGGTTGAGAATGGCCAACGATCACAAATTAACCATAAACCAAAAAAGGAATTCAAGAAATTGGCATTTCTGAGATAGAAATTCGCATCAAGATATCCAAACATCATCCATTCGGCTTGCTTGACCCGTGTTACTGAACATGGACCGTTGTCTCTTCTTAAGAACAGCAGTTTGCGGGCTTAAGCCCACGGGTGAATTAACCGGGCTATTGTTTGATGTTAAACAGCTGTCAATACTGGGTGTGATACCGTTTTCAAGATAAGCTGCAACTTCAGGAAGTGAAGGAATGGGGATGACAGATAGTGGACAGTCATTGGCAACCTTGATTGCAAGTTCTGAAAGCTCTTCCCTAGCTGCCTCTAACCCTGTGGTAGCAACAGCCTGATCATTTAGAGCTTTACATGCTTTTTCCAGGATTGATTGAAGATATTTGCCCTGTGCTTCTATTCGAAGCTGGAGACGACGTTGAACCTGAAAAGTATTGGGTTGTTTACTTTGTTCTTTTTAAAAAAGAAAAAACTTTTTAGGATGGAAACACAAAATCTTGAATCAAAATGTAAACTTTAACTTAAGAAACAGAGTGAAAGAAATAGAATACAAGTAACAACTACAAAATGTGGCAATTCGAATGAGAATCTTGAAAACCTAAAACTTTTTTAGCACATGAAATATGTCTGGTTAATAAACTAACCTCTAACTGCTCATGCAATCTTCTTTGGACCTCCATCTGCACCCTCAAAGCTTCTGTAACCTGAAACCCACTGTTGAAAGAAGCAAATAACAGGATTAGCATACAACTCAAGCGGGTCGGGTAATGGGACAAAAGAGTGTGGTATGTGGATTGAAGAGATTGTTATTTTAGTTGTAACGGACGAGGTTGGGTTGTTTAACTGCAAACAAACGTTTGGTCCATTTTTTATGAATAATTGATGTGTTAGACTATTAGTTATAATAACAAAAACAATATTATTACAACAATAATCTGAATATTTGAAAAACGATGTAGAAGGTTTTGCACATTAGAAACAAACTTAGGACGGCTTTTAAACCCTTTTACTCGTTCCCCTTTAAGCTATATTCTTTTATCTGACCCATTAGACCATTTGAGATAAACCATAACCCAAACCGAGCCATTTACAATAATTGGACATACTCGTTTGAATCTTGTAGCATCATTCTTGTTGATGATGTTGTGGATGAACCTGTGTCCTGGCTCTCAGCAATGCAAGATGCTATAAATCCAACCATGCATTAGTCTTGATTAAAGATTGTGACAAAAAAATACCAATTGTTGCAAGATTTTGCAGCTATCTTGAAATGTGTTAAGTCGAATTTGTTAGTTAGGGTAGAAGTGATCCTGATTTTGATATTCTTCTTGTTTAGGTCAAAAAGATGGATTGGAGATGGATGTAAAAAGATGTTGCAAGAAACTGATTATCGAGATAAATGTAAAACCATCTCTAAGCTTTAAATATGTGATTCTGAATCTTCAAGTCACAATAATCACTTTAAGCATGCACATCCAAAAAAAAACCTTTATTGTTGAAATCATACTATTCTTTTGTTTTACATATTAGTAAGATTTTAGATCACAAGAATGGCTGATATAATACAGAAACCACTCATTATAGGTACATAACTTATGAATAAACCAAATTTATTGTGTCAGATAAGCATGCAGAATATCAGGACGCGTAAGATAATTACCATCTTTGGAATTCTCTGTTAACTCTTTGCAAGATTGCTTTCCCAACCGAAATTTCTGCAAGAATGTATACAATATGAACTACAAACAAGAATTATCAAATAGTAGAGTAAGATCATTTATATACCCTTATTACCTATTAATTCCTCAAATTTGATATAAACTCAACACATAATCATTTTGAAAAACTCACATCCAAACACCCTGCATTTAGGTTATCAAATATGACATGCTTATAATGAAATGACTAACCTGGAGATGTGACTTCAAATGATAAAGAGTGAGCCCTTTTACCCCCATTGTCCTCATAATCGTCTTTGGAGTTGCTTCTGAAATAGCAAAAAAATAAAATAAAATACTTATTATGGGATAGTCACGGCGTTGCCGATATGAAACTTACATGTGTATTTAATTTACTTCATAATCATTGAACTATAAATTTCTATACTCCCAAACCCAATATATAATTGCAAAAACTGTAGAATACCATCCAAATACAAGATCGTATTATCATTAAAACGTCAAAAACAAAAGGACTAAGTTCAAAAATACTCTTCTAAAAGTTCATATATATCAATATCATATTTACCCTTCAAAATACTAAATATATTATACCTATTCACTCCATGGTAAAAAAAAATAATACTTATAACAGTTTGTTTCACTGAGTAAACGAATAGAAACACAATGTTCTTACTATGAATCGTCTTAGCATAAAGCTCTATTCATTTGTATTAGTGAAACAGAATGTTATAGGCCATTGACTTTATTTTATCTACTGTGAAACGGGTAAATATGATATTTTTAGTGTTTTGGAAAGGTAAAATATGATATTTACAAGGATATATATCAAATTTAGAACTTCTAAATGATATATATGAAACTACCCCTAAAAAACCAGTAAACCAAGTCAACATCCAATAATTGCTGCATAATAAAGTTTCAACCTAGCCACCTAGCATTATGCCTAAAAACTAGAAAGTGGGAAAAAATGGTCCATGTTCTATAAAATAAGTAGAAAAATACCAGCAAACAAAACTGTATCGTCATAACAGTGAAGCATATGATACTAAAAGTTATGAATAATTGAAATAAGTCAACATTTAACAAACACCACATGGATAATAAAGTATCAACTAACTCATCATGCATCATGTCTAATTATTAATGAAACAACATCTGCATAATTATTTCCTTAAAGCCACGTTTAAATTACTATATCTATACTACATTATAAAACGTTTAAGTCTTCATTTTAAGAGCTCTTAAAAGTTAAGATTTTTTAATTTAGACATTAGACCGTCCAATACAGTGTTGATCATGTTAATTCAATTTAGGTCGTCCAATAAACCCATCATATATCTAATCATACTATAATAAGATTCATATAAGAGCATAATCTACTCTTCATGCAATGAAAAAACTGAAAACAATCCTTAAAACTTTTCTACAACAATGACCCCACTTAGTTGACCAAATAAGACACCAAGTGGTTCCAATGTTATACTTTTGCTTCATAAAAAACAAATGTTTGGAACTTTGGATAAAAGGGTAACCCTGATAATCACATGGATATGTGTTTAAAGTGTAAACTAATTATAATTATCAATTCAGGACAGAAACTGGCAATCATCATTATGATTATTAGGGGCAAAGATAATCAGATTTTATAAGTGCAGAATTACCTTACCTAACTTTTAGCACCTAATCATCTACTTAATTATTTATCAATTTCTGATTTTCAAACAGCCAGTAAAACCTAAAAATCACTAATTTTATCAAAAATATGTTCCAGAAATTTGGGATTTTGATGTCAACCCTAATGCATTCCAAAATGAAAACTTAATAAAGATCATTTTATCATCAAGTTTTATATACATGTATCCAACTGATAACTAACTTCACCATCAATTTTTGAAAAAAAAAAAACAGGTTTATTCCAAATTAGAGTCATTAAACACTAACAGATAACTGGTGCTACATGTTTGTACCTTATAACATAACATGAAATGAATTACAGATAGATATACATCAAAATCAGGGATGAAGGACTAACTGTCAGGGCCACCGAGCTGTGTGACGGCGTAGACAAATCTCTCGTGGAGGTCCGCCGTCCACCGGAGACGAGGCTTTGGATCCATGGTCAACACCAAACACGGATCCCCTACAAAATTGTTGCTTCCGTCCAACGAAATCGAGTGAAACCCCGAGAACATTTCAAATAAGGGTTTGATTTCGAAGATTTTAGAGAGAGAACGATGTGATGTGGTCTCCTTCAGTCTTGCAATGTTTTTGCGGAATTCAGAGTTCGCCATTTTAGTGAGGAAAGAGCAGTCATAGTCATATGAGGAGTCCTGTCACTTTCTCTACCCTGATAAATAAAATATAACATGTAATTATCCACGGCAATAAAATAATATCTATAACCATATTAATAAATGATTATTTATAGAGTAAATTACAAATTGTGTCCTTTATTTATTATGTAAATTGCAAGTATTGTCTTTTGCCTTCATTAATTACATTGTATGTCCTTATTTTGAAACCTTTGCACACTTTACGTCCTTTTGACTAACCCTCATCCAAAACCTCTGTTAACTCTTGTCACGTGTCTCTCACATGAGGGGCATTTTCGTCTTTTTTACCCCTATTTTATATCAAACTCTTTTTCCATCTCAACTGCACTTTAATAAACCCAAATATCCATCCATTTTGTAAACCCTAATTCAAGGGCTGAGGAAGAGGATCCAAAATCAAAAAATCAAGCGACTTGAAGATTGGGGTTGCTAGTACCACCACCATCATCACCCGTTTTTCCGGCAACGTTTCAACCCCCATAGCCAACCCTTTCTTGGATATGAAAAGACAAATAAAACCCAACCCAAATGAAGAAGATGAAATATGAGTCGTTTGGTGGGCAAACCAGTGGAGCTAAAAAACAATTTAGGCAAAGAGTAAGATCAAGTGGCTCTGAACTCACGAGGGGTGGCCGGCGATTTTGTACCTCTTGATTACATCATCATAACCTCTTAAATGGAACATCAACACCCATTGCGGCAGTTTTTCCCCATCGCCGCCGCATCTCTGCTTCTCCGGCGAACTATACAGCCCAACTCCAACCGATGAAACATCTTTGACCAATGTATTCACCCATTGAACATCCGGCTCGTGACCAACACTCACAAGTAATCCATTTTCTAACCCAAAAGATGCAGACTTTCTGAACTTATTAGCCTCTTCACCAATGAAACCCCACTCCAATTTCCCATCAGGCGAACCCCAGACCTTGAATTAATCACTGCCTGGGCAACTGTAACAGATGAATCAAAAGCATAATTTGCAGGCTTTCTCACCGGAGACAGGGCCGATGGATAGGTGGAGGTTCGTAAGGGTAGGGCAGGTGCCGGAGATGGAGACGAGGAGGACATCGGAGAAGGCGGTGGTTGCGACGGAGAAGGAGAATGAGGAGGATGAAAGGGAGAAGGAGAAGAGGTGCTGTGGAAGATGGGAGACGGCGGAAGACGATGGAGGAGGGAGGCGGTGGAAGATTTTGGGAAGGAGAATGCCCAAATCCACCATGAGATCATCAGAAAGCGAATATTGCTACTACATGATGACGATGACTTCACATGTTTTGGATTGATTGGTAATTAGGGTTCAAACTCAATTATTATTATTATATAGGGGTTAAAAAGACGAAAATGCCCCTCATGTGAGGGGCACATGACAAGAGTTAACCTAGGTTTTGGATGGAGGTTAGTTAAAAGGACGTAAAGTGTGCAAAGGTTTCAAAATAAGGACATACATTGTAATTAATAAAGCCAAAGGACAATAATTACAATTTGCATAATAGATAAAGGACACAATTTGTAATTTACTCTTATTTATATTTGGTCATCATCCCTAAATAACAATTAAAATCAACATCATATTCATAGCAGTTAATTGTTGGTATATCAAAGAACCAATGTTTTCAGAACCGGACCGGACGTCGAACCGGTCTCCTTACCGGTCCACTGGTCGGACCGGTCCGACCGGTCGGACCGGATTTAAGAACCGGACGACGTCATAAATATTATAAAAATATATCAGTCTAAATAGTCATTAATCCTTTCAAAAACCACCAACAAGTCAATTCCAATAATTTTAAACCAACAAATACCTACGAAATACGAAGCCAAGAAACTTAAAAAAGATTAAAAAAAAAATAAAAATAGTCAAGCGGTTCAACCGGTCCGACCACCCGGTTCAATCGGTCCGACCACCCGGTTTCCGGTCCGACCGCCGGTTCAACCGGTCCGACCACCGGTTCGCTGCAGAAACGGTTCAACACATGTAACCGGACCGGTCAGACCACCGGATCCCGGTCCAACCGGCCGGTCCGGTCCGGGTTTCAAAACATTGCAAAGAACCATCATTTAGGTTATCAGGTGCTAGGACCTCATTTCAGCGTCACATTATTTTCTCACCACACCAATATCAGACGCGTTCATAAACGTCCACTGTCATATCACTATCACGTTTTTCAAATTTTTAAATAAAAATAATGTATTTTACCAAACAACAAAAATAATTAAAATACTTAAATAAAAAAAAATAACAATACATAATAATAATTAAAAAAAATTCTTACAAACTAAAAATTAAGGACTCATCTTCTTCTGTCTGGTCGTCTTCAAACGGATAGTTTGACGGGCTACCAAAAAGATAATTATTGAAAATCCAATGCTCATCAAAATCATCTTCTTTTGTCGGGTCGTTTTTCCGGTGTTTGAACCGAATGTTTTCCATTGCATTAACCGAATATATATAGGGTTGATCCTTATCATATATATATATACTGTTAGATTTATTTTACTTTATTACTCATTAATTTTATTTATATTTTTATCTTTTTCTTTCCCATGGAGCCGGGGGTCTAAACGGGAGCAGCCTCTCTATCCCTTGGGATAGGGGTAAGGTTTGCTCTCATCACACCCTCCCCAGACCCTACTAATAGCGTTAGCTATGTGTGGGATTATACTGGGTACGTTTGGTTTGGTTTGGTTATATATATATATATATATATAATTTATTGATTGTTAAAAAAATAACTTTTTTTTAAATTGACTGTTAATCAACGGTAAAAAAGGGGAGAGAGAAGCGTTGCCTTGGTCATGGCGTGGTTGCCCTTTCGTGGACCACGAGTCCAGGCGCGGTGTTTACCGCGTGGTCCACTAGCCACATACGCAGTGACGTGGTCCACCTTCATGCTCGCCGGATGGTCTTACTGAGCACTCATTTGAAACTATCAGTTGATAAATGATAATTTGAATAATAGTTTAATTGTTTTTGAAATATTTTAATATGATTTATTTCTTTCTCTAGATTTAACTCATATATGCAAAATAATTGGTTATTTCATGGAGTTTCAATGGTCTCCGGAATCATTTGTGTTAGTTGTATTTTGTTGTGTATTGGTTTGTTAGGCTAGAAATAAAGTGTATAGACTATAGATTTGTTTTCGTTGCATAATAGGGTTGGGATTTCATAATCCTTTTAGGGTGAGAGGAGCGCACAACTCGGCTTGAGCCGAGTAAGAAAGAGAATGGCCGGGTAAAAAGGGTACACCGTCCCCTTTGATCCGAGTACCCAAACCGAGTAGATGGGTCGAGTATTTTTACTCATTTGTGGGTGAGGTAATAGAGCCGTTGTCAACGGCTAGAAAAGTAAATGAGGTGGGTTTGGAAGCCGTTGGGGTTTTTTTTTTTTTTTAAATTACTAAACTTTCATCTATATATATATATATATCTTTCATACTCACAAAATCTACGCAACAAACATATTTACACTCTCAAAATCTTCATACTACAAAAAAATGGAAAGGTCATCAAAAAAATCAACCAAAGCTAGAAAATTTAGGCCAAAAATTTAATCTCAACCGCAACCCGAACGAACCCAAGCTGCTCCCGACGAACCCAACCACCTCCTCAACCAATTCCAAACTACTTCTCGCAACCTAAATTAGGGGTGTGCATGGGTCGGTTTTGGGGTAAAACCAAACCAAAACCGAAAGTTCGGTTTTTGGTTTTTTTAAAGCCGTTCGGTTTCGGTTTTTGGTTTTCGTTTTTTACAATGGGTTCGGTTCGGTTTCGGTTTTTTCGGTTTTAAAACCAATTGGGCTTGAAAATTTTGAGGAAAAAGAAAAATGACCCAAAATAATAAACATGGGTTTGAAATTTTGGGCCTAAATATTTTTTATTAACTAATGATTATCACATATTTTGGCCTAAATATTATGCGCTACAAAAATTATTAGTTTTTTAAAAAATACTCAATATAAAAAATAAACTTTATAATTTATAAATTCAACAAATATAAATAATAACTTACTATTAATGCAAATACGTGTAACACAAATATGTATGCACTTTTAACATACAAGCACACAACACAATATAATATATATTATGAAACGTATATGCACACAATGTATAATTAAAGTATATGTATACGTTCGGTTCGGTTTTCAAAAAATACAAAACCGAAACCAAACCGTAATTTTCGGTTTTCAAAAAGTACAAAACCAAAACCGTCGGTTTTAGTTTGGGTCGGTTTTTTTGGTGCGGTTTTTTCGGTTATTTCGGTTTCGGTTCGGTTAATTCAGTTTTTTGCTCACCCCTAACCTCAATATTCAAACTACTACCCCCCAAAGTTCAACCAATCTAAATATATTATCTCAAGATATGGATCCAAATATACTATCTCAATTTTTGTGTGGCCAATTCTCACTTCAAGATATGGATCCAAATATACTCTCTATTTTCGTACCAATACCAAAACCAACCATATCGTGATCCAAACGTCATCATCCGTTCGAAATTTGAAGACGAAGGAGAAGATGAATATGAAGATGAGGATGTCGATGAAGAAACGGAAGATGATGAAGAAATGCAAGATGAGCAAGAAGTTGAAGTCGAAGATGTTGGCGTCAAGCCGAAAAGACAACACAGAAACCGGTTACCACCAAAGAAATTGACCGAAGATGAATATCTTGCCGTGGTCAAAGCTTTTATTCATAAAAGGAAATCAACAAAAAGGGGATTCGTATTGGAGGAAAGTTATAGAGCATTTTACCGCTTTATTTGATGAAAACGATCGAACCGTTGACCAAGTGTCTTGGAAGTGGAAGGATCTAAATAAAAAATGACTGTCTTCAACGGGTGTTACCAACAAATGGTAAGATTTATTTTCAAATTATATATATATATATATATATATATATATATATATATATTTTAATTTTCTAAGCTAACGTTTCAAATTATATATTGATCGATGTCGTTTGGTCGGTCAAAAAATTAGATTTAAGTAGTAACTGGGAAGTTGAGTCGTCTCCACGAAAAGTTTGTGAAAAGTGCAGTTTAGTCGCTAATATTAAAAAGCATAAATTGCAAAGACTTATTTAAAAGTGGTTTCAAACAAATATGAGAAAATTAATCCTCTTCGGGGTTCAGGTTTGCAAACACAAGTTAATTCTAGCCTGCTTAGCAAACAATCACATAGACATAATCACACATGGTTCAATTGAATTCAGTGAAAATGTTAGAATGAGTTGTAAAGAAAACTTATTCATTCATTAATCAATTCAGATTAACCAATTGAAATCCAACCCCCACAATATCCCTGATGTAAAGAAATCTGAGACTGATAAGACTTGAACAACAATTCAAAATCAACCAAAACAGTTTAAAGCATTCAATCGATTAATGAAATCATATGGCTTAAGATGCCAATCAAAATTACAAACCAAGTCTAAGTATTCCAGAACAGCAAGTGCAAACGCAAAACCTTACACCCGAAGAAGATCACGGGTGATTAGCTACTCATATTCATCACAAATATCAAATTAATTGTTATGGAACTTACAAACACCAAGAAACACTAAAAATCACCTTAGAAACTCCAAAAACGGTTGGGGAATGATGAATACCCGTAACCCTAAAGTTATCATTTAAATATAGCCAAAATTCCTAAAAATCCGCCATTGCCCGACTCCGACTGTACGGTACGCTGGTCTGACCGTACGGTATGGTCAACTGAAATCTGATACGCCCAGGTGACTGGTACGCCCGACTGTACGGTACGCTGGATGATCGTACCATACGCCCAAATCCACTTTTTCACATCCGCTTCGCCGAGAAACTCAACTTCCATATATTATGGCCCCCGTGATTCAATTCCTAGCCCGGGATATGCTCCTTCCAAGTTTTGGGCTTTGTAACTTCCTCTTTCGGCTCCATCTATTGTATATTTATGTTTCTATTCTCCCAACATCTTTCCAAAACACGTGTTTAAGCTCCAAACACATGTAGATCATAATATACTCAAAGTCATGACATTCAACACATAAAACTCAATAATAATGCAATATTAAACACGTATAAGCACAATCAAACACCCACTTATCTGTAAGGCCCCAAACCCGGGAGGCCTCACTTATTGGATTTACTCATTCACAAGTAGTTCTTAAACATGAATATCAGATAACGCAGCGGAAAATTTCATTTAAACACAACTTAATCGTTGTTCATACATGCGGAAGCGTAAACATTGCTTATAACATAATTACATCATAGACAAAACATAACGGGATGCCAGTCTTCAAAAGCAGTCGGATAACTCTTCATCTCTAGCCAAGCATCACCGTCCATCCTCATAACCTGCCTTAACCTGAATGTGTACACTTAAAAACGTCAGCTATGCTGGTGAGTTCTAGTTTTCGTTCGTTTTAAGAAATGGTTCATCATTCAAACATTCAATAGGGTTTAACATTCGTATAAGAAAACAGGGCCTTTCATTCGTAAACCTTCGCATATTTAAACACAATCATTTGTTTAAAACATTAACATTCATTTAAGTCATACATTATTATCTAAATCTGTATCGTTACGCGTCTCTATGTCCCCGTAGGAACCTTTAATGTTGTGGACAACCGTTACGTATCGCCGTCATTGCCACAACCATACACTACGTGGGTCAACCGTTACGTATCGCCGTCATTGCCCAACCTTTCAATGCGTGGGGTCAACCGTTACGTATCGCCGTCATTGCCCAACACGCATCTTTCCTTTGGGAATCAACCGTTACGTATCGCCGTCATTGATTTCCCATTACCTCGTTCACTTAGGATGATCGTCATCACCCGAGTAACCGTCGTTACTCCCTTTACCAGTTGTACAACATCAAAACCATTGACATGCCACAGAGACATTGCCCATGTTGTTCTTGTGGCAACTATGGCTCGCTGTCCATAATCTACCACAAGGCTGGGAATCACATTCCCAGACTTCATTCGTCAATTCCATTCATTCGACAGATTAGATTTGTAATGACTTCTTTAAAACCTTTGCCCCTTTTTGTTTTCTTTTCATAAAACCTTTCCTTCACTTTCAAAACCCTTTACCTTTTCATTAAACCATTTCTTTATAACATTCGTTCGTAAACATTCCGTTCATAAACTTTCTTTCCATAAAACCTTCGTTCCAAATCATTTCCTTTCGTAAACGTAGTTTCATAAACATCATTTTATAAAACAACATTTCATATGTGTACACACCAGCCCGAAAACATTATATAAAAACATTTAAAAGAGGGCTTCTAGAACTCACCTGATAAGCTAGTCTCGGTTGTCCTAAACAAAGATCCAACGACTTCACGTACGATCTGAATTGAGTAGTTACATACACATCAGACCATTACCGACTCTAACGGTTTAACCCTTCTAAACATACTAACTTTACTTAACCAGTCTGATGTCTGCGCACTTAGCAAGTGCGCAGACCCTGCTGCCTGCGCACTTAGCAAGTGCGCAGACCCTGCCTCCTGCGCACTTAGCAAGTGCGTAGGTCCGTCCTCCTGCGCACTTAGCAAGTGCGCAGGTTCCTCCTCCTGCGCACTTAGCAAGTGCGCAGGACCTGCTCCGTGCGCACTTAGCTAGTGCACACGACCTGTTCTTCGCGAAAATCCTAACTTTCGCACTCGGTTATGTCAAAACTTCAATCTTCTTTGCTCAAAACAACCGTTTTTCATTGTAGATACTAAACCTAAGCTTATTCTTAAGTTTCATCCACAAAAACGTCCGATTTTCACCCAAAACCCGAAAAACCCAAAAACGAACAAAAACTCAGATTTAGGTCGGATCGTTACCTTAATCGAGCTTCTGATCCGGAGGTTCTTCTCACGAGTGCAAGAGACACGAGCGGGTGCAATCTTGTGCGATTCCGACACTTTCTCTCTCTACGGTTTTCTCTCTCTAGAATTGCAAATGAGAGAAACATGTGGTGACCCTGGCTATTTATAGGGGAGACCTCCCCAAGCCCGGTTCGCGACTGACCCGACCCGACTTCGGCCCGCTTGAACTCGTTAACTTTATTTCTCGACATTTTGGGATGTTACAAGTTTACCCCCCTTATAATAGGTTTCGTCCCCGAAACCTATCACAAGTCAAATAATTGAGGGTACGACTCCCTCATTTCCGCCTCCGTTTCCCATGTAGCCTCTGATCCCTTTCGGTGCCTCCATTAGACTTTAACCAGTGGAATAACTTTATTACGCAAACGCTTCTCCTTTCGGTCTAAGATAGCCACGGGTTCTTCGATGTAATTAAGGTTGTTGTCGACCTCGATGTCAATAAGTGGTACGTGAGCCGATTCATCCGCCAAACACTTTCGCAAGTGTGATACATGGAAGGTAGGATGAATCCCACTTAACTCATCAGGCAACTCCAACCGATAAGCGACTTCCCCAACCCGTGCCATTATCCTGAACGGTCCGACAAACCTCGGACTTAACTTTCCTCTCTTCCTGAATCGTATGATTCCCTTCCAGGGCGACACTTTCAACATTACTCTGTCCCCAACATCAAACTCGATAGGCCTTCGTCGTCTATCCGCAGAGGATTTCTGGCGATCTTGTGCGGCCTTCATTCGAGCTTTGATTTGATCAAACCTTTCCGATGTTTCTTTTATGACTTCCAGACTTCCTAGCTCCTTCTGTCCAATCTCACCCCAACAAACCGGGGTCCTGCATCTTCTACCATACAACATTTCGTAAGGCGGCATGCCTATAGTCGTGTGATGACTATTGTTGTAGGAGAATTCAGCTAACGGCAGATGGCTGTCCCAACTGCCACCGAAGTCAATAATACAAGCACGGAGCATATCCTCCAAAGTCTGAATGGTTCTTTCGGACTGACCATCCGTTTGCGGGTGGTATGCCGTGCTGATATTCAGCCTCGTACCCATCGCCTCGTGAAATCTTTTCCAGAACCTCGATGTGAATCGTGTGTCCCGGTCAGATACGATCGTCAAAGGCATCCCATGTCGCGCTACTACTTCGTTGATAAATACCTCTGCTAACCTTTCCGACGAGAACGCCTCGCGAATAGGTAGGAAATGAGCACTCTTCGTTAAACGGTCCACAATTACCCAAATGGCGTCATGACCTTTAGCTGTGCGAGGTAGCTTGGTTATGAAGTCCATGGTAATGTGTTCCCACTTCCATTCTGGTATGTCAAGTGGTTGAATCTTTCCATACGGTTTCTGGTGTTCAGCCTTTACTTGCGAGCAAGTCAAACACTTGCTTACATACTTCGTCACATCACATTTCATTCCAGGCCACCAGTAGTCCTTCTTCAGATATTGGTACATTTTATTGGTACTAGGATGGATATAACGATACTTATGAGCCTCATCCAAGATCTTGGTTCTAAGCTCGCCACCCATAGGTATCCATACCCGTCCAAAACGTGTCCTAACACCAAGAGTGTTATATTCCAACTTGTCCTGTTGGCTAACCATCCTTTCCTTCTTTATGTTTTCTTCTTTAAGTGCCTCATCTTGAGCTCTTTCGATTTCGCTCATCACATCCGATGTTACCACCAACTGGCAAGCTTTCACTCTAATAGGAGTAGGCACATCTTTTCGGCTTAGAGCGTCAGCCACTACGTTTGCCTTTCCAGGGTGGTACATTATTTCACAGTCATAGTCCTTCAGGAGTTCCAACCATCTCCTCTGCCTCATATTAAGCTCCTTTTGTTCGAAGAAGTACTTCAAACTTTTGTGGTCGGAGTAAATAGTAAACTTTACCCCGTACAGGTAGTGTCTCCAGATTTTCAATGCAAATACGACAGCAGCAAGTTCCAAATCATGAGTCGGATAGTTGACTTCGTGAACTTTCAACTGCCGCGACGCATATGCAATCACTCTACCGCGTTGCATCAACACACACCCTAATCCCTGACCCGACGCGTCAGAGTATACCACCAGGTCTTCACTGCCCTCAGGAAGGGCCAAGTCTGGAGCCTGTGTTAGCTTCTCTTTCAATTTCTTAAACGCCTCATCTTGGGTCGAACCCCATTCGTACTTTACTTCTTTCCGAGTCAACTTTGTCAATGGCGAAGCTATTTTCGAGAAATCCTGGATGAATCTCCGATAGTAGCCCGCCAATCCTAAGAAACTGCGGATTTCAGTTGGCGTCTTAGGAATGTCCCATTCACTTACCGTTACTATCTTTGCTGGGTCAACCATAATGCCGTTCGGGCCAATGACGTGACCTAGGAATTGGACTTCCCTAAGCCAGAACGCGCATTTGGAGAACTTAGCATACAACTTCTCCTTCTTTAGAGCTTCCAACACTTCCCTCAAATGACACGCGTGATCACCCTCATTCTTGGAGTAGATAAGGATATCATCGATGAACACGATTACCGATCGATCCAGCATCGGTCGACACACCCTATTCATTAAATCCATGAACGCTGCGGGGGCGTTCGTCAATCCGAAAGACATCACGCGGAACTCGAAATGTCCATAACGCGTGCGAAATGCAGTTTTCGGTATGTCTTCTTCCCTCACCTTCAACTGATGGTACCCGGACCGAAGGTCGATTTTCGAAAACCAACTTGCGCCTTGCAACTGGTCGAACAGGTCATCGATCCTTGGTAGAGGGTACTTGTTCTTCACCGTTCGTTTATTCAACTCGCGATAATCGATACACATTCTCATCGAACCATCTTTCTTCTTTACAAACAATACCGGAGCTCCCCACGGCGAGATGCTCGGTTGGATAAATCCTTTCTCAAGTAACTCGTCTAGTTGGACCATAAGTTCCTTCATTTCCACTGGTGCTAGTCGATATGGAGCCTTAGCCACGGGCTGGGCATCTGGTACTAAGTCAATTCGGAACTCAATTTCTCTATCGGGTGGTATCCCAGGCAAATCCTCTGGAAACACCTCCGGGTACTCGCGTACCACGGGTACATCGTCTAGTTCCTTCACTTCCTTACACTTGTCAATCACATATACCAGATAAGCCTCGCATCCGCGCCTCAAGTAATTCGTTGCCTTAATCATTGAGATGACGTTTGGCATCGGGGCGTCACGATCTCCAAAGACTTCGACTTTGCTACCATCCGGAGCCTTGAGTTGGATTATCTTTCGTTTACATATAATTTGCGCTTCATTGGCAGTTAGCCAATCCATACCCAACACCACATCGAACCCTCCCAAAACCATAACAAACAATCTGACAGGGAACCTATGACCTTCTATCTTTATAGTGGAGTTGTCAACTACATTGGTTACTCTTGCAGTTCTACCCTCAGCGGTTTCTACGCTAAAGGCCCTTTCTAGCTTATTAACAGTGTACTTCACTCGTTTACAAAAACTCGCAGATATAAAACTCTTACTGGCACCCGAATCAAATAACACAGAAACCAAAGTGTTGTCAAGGATGAATGTACCTGACGCCACATCGGGATCCGCCCTGGCTTGTTCTTGCGTCAGCGCGTACGCTCGAGTCTTTGCACGAGATCCCTCTCCCTTCTTTTCCGGGCCCTTTCCTTTCCCGGTTTCCCCCATCCTGGGCTTCGGGCAGTCCCTACTCATATGACCATTTTCCCCACAATTGTAGCATTTGTAACCTTGCGGGCATTCTCGAGAGTAGTGCCCGGTCTTGCCCCACTTAAAGCACAAGCTAGATCCCAGTCTGCATTCACCTACATGCTCCCTTCCACACTTCTTACAAACAGTCGGCTCACCCACCCGAGCCCTCTTATCACGAGACCCAAACATCTTTCCCCCAGTTCGCTTGTTTAAGAAGCTCGGTCTCTTCTTTTGCTCTTCAACGGCAACAACATTCAGTGCCAGATCGTCAAACACCACGCCGCTTAGCTCTATTGCCGAATCATAGGTAGTAGGGGCGTTTGCCTTAACATAGGTGCGGACCTGGTCCGGCAACCCTTGAATATAACAGGCAATCTTTCTCTCTTCAGTAGTGATAAGGTGTGGCACCAGACCTGCCAGTTCATTAAATCGGGTTGTGTATTGCCGGTGCGTCATGTTCCCGGCCTTCAAACCCAGAAATTCCCTCTCTACCTTTTCAATCTCGTTCCTTGGGCAGAAATTCTTGATTACCAAAGTTTTCAAGTCAGCCCACATCATCGCATCCACAATCTCGCTCCCTTTAGCTTGACGTACACCTTCCCACCAGTGGGATGCTTCCTCCCTCAAGGAGTTAGCAGCAAACTTCACTACTTGATTAGCTCGACACTCGCTCAGACGGATGGCGGCTTCCATACGTATTACCCAATCAAAAGTAGCTACCGCGTCCTTCTTCCCAGTCAGGATCGGCGGATCACATGCCTTAAAGGACTTATAATCACATCCGCGAGCAGGCGGTGCATTGTCAGTCTCATTATTTTGGGCACCAATTGCCGCGCTAGACCCACCTTCCCCACTAACTTTCTTCAATGCTTCAGCCAACAGACCTGGCAGAGAATTCTTCATCAATTCTGTGAATTCTCGAGCTATAGCTGCTCTCACTTCTGGTTCAAAAGTGAAAGGTTGTTCTTCAACCTGTGTCTGCTCGGCTTCATGCACACTAACCGCCGGTTCAGTGTGAACATTTCCTTCTTCACTATACTCTTGGCGCGCAGGGATCCTGCCACGCCCACCATTACGACCGCCGGTACGACCACCACGCCTTCCGTTCCCTCTTCTCGCCATTTCGTTCTATAGGACAAGAAATCCAATGTCATCACGCTAGTTAACAAATAAAATTCAATAAGTATTGTAAGATGTTAATATACACTGGCCATCTGTAATTAACCATTACACTACCTTTCGATTTCTATTTGACCACCTTTGTGATTCCATCAGAACACAAGTCCTTACTTAACCCTTTCTAAGGCATACTATATACGTAAATACATACTACCTTCATACCTGATGCTGTGGCTCGAGTTACCCGTACTGGCATCCGCTTTCGGTCCCATTCAAAGTTTAAGTTCAGACACTAGGAGTGTCCGAATCTCTCAAACTATTGCTCTGATACCAACTTGTAAGGCCCCAAACCCGGGAGGCCTCACTTGTTGGATTTACTCATTCACAAGCAGTTCTTAAACATGAATATCAGATAACGCAGCGGAAAATTTCATTTAAACACAACTTAATCGTTGTTCATACATGCGGAAGCGTAAACATTGCTTATAACATAATTACATCATAGACAAAACATAACGGGATGCCAGTCTTCAAAAGCAGTCGGATAACTCTTCATCTCTAGCCAAGCATCACCGTCCATCCTCATAACCTGCCTTAACCTGAATGTGTACACTTAAAAACGTCAGCTATGCTGGTGAGTTCTAGTTTTCGTTCGTTTTAAGAAATGGTTCATCATTCAAACATTCAATAGGGTTTAACATTCGTATAAGAAAACAGGGCCTTTCATTCGTAAACCTTCGCATATTTAAACACAATCATTTGTTTAAAACATTAACATTCATTTAAGTCATACATTATTATCTAAATCTGTATAGTTACGCGTCTCTATGTCCCCGTAGGAACCTTTAATGTTGTGGGCAACCGTTACGTATTCCCGTCATTGCCACAACCATACACTACGTGGGTCAACCGTTACGTATCGCCGTCATTGCCCAACCCTTCAATGCGTGGGGTCAACCGTTACGTATCGCCGTCATTGCCCAACACGCATCTTTCCTTTGGGAATCAACCGTTACGTATCGCCGTCATTGATTTCCCATTACCTCGTTCACTTAGGATGATCGTCATCACCCGAGTAACCGTCGTTACTCCCTTTACCAGTTGTACAACATCAAAACCATTGACATGCCACAGAGACATTGCCCATGTTGTTCTTGTGGCAACTATGGCTCGCTGTCCATAATCTACCACAAGGCTGGGAATCACATTCCCAGACTTCATTCGTCAATTCCATTCATTCGACAGATTAGATTTGTAATGACTTCTTTAAAACCTTTGCCCCTTTTTGTTTTCTTTTCATAAAACCTTTCCTTCACTTTCAAAACCCTTTACCTTTTCATTAAACCTTTTCTTTATAACATTCGTTCGTAAACATTCCGTTCGTAAACTTTCTTTCCATAAACCCTTCGTTCCAAATCATTTCCTTTCGTAAACGTAGTTTCATAAACATCATTTTATAAAACAACATTTCATATGTGTACACACCAGCCCGAAAACATTATATAAAAACATTTAAAAGAGGGCTTCTAGAACTCACCTGATAAGCTAGTCTCGGTTGTCCTAAACGAAGGTCCAACGACTTCACGTACGATCTGAATTGAGTAGTTACATACACATCAGACCATTACCGACTCTAACGGTTTAACCCTTCTAAACATACTAACTTTACTTAACCAGTCTGATGTCTGCGCACTTAGCAAGTGCGCAGACCCTGCTGCCTGCGCACTTAGCAAGTGCGCAGACCCTGCCTCCTGCGCACTTAGCAAGTGCGCAGGTCCTTCCTCCTGCGCACTTGGCAAGTGCGCAGGTTCCTCCTCCTGCGCACTTAGCAAGTGCGCAGGACCTGCTCCGTGCGCACTTAGCTAGTGCACACGACCTGTTCTTCGCGAAAATCCTAACTTTCGCACTCGGTTATGTCAAAACTTCAATCTTCTTTGCTCAAAACAACCGTTTTTCATTGTAGATACTAAACCTAAGCTTATTCTTAAGTTTCATCCACAAAAACGTCCGATTTTCACCCAAAACTCGAAAAACCCAAAAACGAACAAAAACTCAGATTTAGGTCGGATCGTTACCTGAATCGAGCTTCTGATCCGGAGGTTCTTCTCACGAGTGCAAGAGACACGAGCGGGTGCAATCTTGTGCGATTCCGACACTTTCTCTCTCTACGGTTTTCTCTCTCTAGAATTGCAAATGAGAGAAACATGTGGTGACCCTGGCTATTTATAGGGGAGACCTCCCCAAGCCCGGTTCGCGACTGACCCGACCCGACTTCGGCCCGCTTGAACTCGTTAACTTTATTTCTCGACATTTTGGGATGTTACATTATCACATCCCCACACTTGACTTTTGTTTGCCCTCAAGCAAAGCTCGCTCGTTAGGTTTAGGTTAAGGGTATGGATAAGGAATTTAAAAGTGGCTTGGGTGAGCGGAATCCAACTAAGTTACTTATTCACTTAAACAACTAACAAACATCATATCTATAAATTGGGTGAAATTGACCCGATAAACACTTAAGCTCTTATTCTTCGACTAAAACTTGAGAATTGGGTAAATGTTGACCCAATCACATTTTTTTGTATTATATTTTTTCTTTTCATGACTAAGGACCTAAACCTATGTTCCGATAGGTAAATTTGGGTGAAATTGACCAGATAAACACTTAGGCTACTTTATCGTGCAACTTAAAGAGTATAAACATGACTAAGGACCTAAACCTATGTTCCGGTAGGTAAAATGTTGGTGATTTACATTGAAAAATCTGGTTTTCAAACACAATTGAACTTACTCGGGACATTTTGCAAAATTTTCAAAATTCCAATTTTACTTTCCACTACTTTCAACTTTCTTTCCTCATCCCCACACTTAAACTTTACATTGTCCCTAATGTATATTTAAAATGAAAATTTTGTGCGGTTCAAGGGTACAAACCATCCCATTTCCCAAATTCATCATGCAAGCCTCAACTACCCACTGTGATATGACTCAATTACAACAACTAAAATAAATAACGACTAAACACACTAAAAAGCAAATAAACAAAACAAAATAAAACTAGAAAATAGCACATGACCTGACAATGTCTTCATGTCGAGGTCCTCGTGTGCGTAGAGCAAACTCCTAAACTCACTTTCGTAGGAATCACGGTTGCATTTAGCGTATGCAACAAGCCTTTTAAACCCCTCAGTAGCCCGAGAGGACGAGTTAAGTCTCGTGAGGGTTTTGTAGGGAACACACCCACAACGTTCATTTAACTAAAAACCAAAATTAAACAAACATACCTTAGGTTGCCTCCCAAGAGCGCTAAGTTTAACGTCTTCAGCCAGACGTGTTATCTGATGTTACTTAAGTGTCCCCCTCATACAGAGTGCTCAAGAAGAAGCTCTCGGATTGCTTATCCGGACCATTGATGTCATTAGGCTCCAAATATGGTTTCAGACGATGGCCATTCACAGTTTGCCTCAAATGATCATCAAAGTCCTCAATCTCGATGTCTCCAGAGTCACCCACTCGGGTAACCAAGTAGGGACCTGTCCATTTGCTCTTCAACTTACTGGGGAAGAGTTTCAGCCGTGAGTTGAACAACCAAACCTTTTGCCCGACGGTGAAGGTTTTCAACCATATCTTCGCATCGTGGACCTTTTTCATCTTGTCCTTGTAAGCAGATGCACATTCATAGGCTTCATCCCTCAACTCTTCCAACTCACTCAAACTCAACTTTCTTTGTTTACCTGTAGTATAATAATCAAGATTAGCATTCTTAATAGCCCATAATGCCCAATGAGCTAACTCTATAGGTAAGTGACATCTATTCCCGTAAACCAACCGGTATGGTGTTGTGCCAATAGGTGTCTTAAAGGCAGTACGATATGCCCACAAGGCATCATTCAATTTGTTTGACCAATCATTACGGTCAGCTCGTACTGTTTTCTGCAAAATTTCCTTTATTTGCATATTGGACACCTCCACTTGCCCACTTGTTTGTGGCTGATATGGAGTGGCAATCCGATGGTCTACACCATAGCGCTTCAGTAGTTTGCCAAAATGGAAGTTCTTAAAATGAGATCCCCCATCACTTATGATCACACGGAGAAGCCCAAATCTTGAAAAATGTTTGACTGAACAAATTTGCAAACCACGTTATGGTCATTCGTTTTGGTGGCAATCGCTTCTACCCACTTTGACACATAGTCAACTGCCACCAATATGTACAAATTTCCAAATGAGTTTGGGAATTGGCCCATGAAATCAATCCCCCAAACATCAAAAATATCAACTACAAGGATTGGCTGCATAGACATTTCATTCCTTTTTGTAATGCTACCCATCTTTTGGCAATTTGTACAAGTCCTAGCAAATTCATAAGCATCTTTAAAGATAATAGGCCAAAATAGCCCACATGATAGTATTTGATGCCCTATTTTATAGCCACTAAAATGACCACCACACGCAGATGCATGTGCAAGATCCAACACAACTGGGATTTCTGATTCGAGGATGCAGCGTCTGATCAGTTGATCTGCTCCCACTTTGAACAAGTCTGGTTCATCCCAAATGTATTGTTTGGCCCTAGACAAGAATTAGTTCTTCTTTTTCTTTGACCAATGTTCAGGAATGGTGCATGCAGCCAGATAATTAGCAAGATTAGCATACCAAGGTTTTGAAGAAGCAACATGTCACACCCCAGATTTAGCCCACCCGGGCGTGCAACCAACGATTGGTACATGTTTCTTATTTTATCTCTTCAGAGATTTATAAACACAGTGAAATATTTTAATAACTCAGGATCTTTTCAAAAGACGGGGAATCTCCCGTTTCATTTCATTTCATAAACAGGGATAAACCCTGATATTGTATACAAAGGTTTTAATTTACAAAACCAAGGTTTTCATGAGTCATTTCTTTCAACTGATGTCTAGGGTGGACGTTCCCTTTTTCATGACATCTTTTCTTTGTCATCACATGGCTATATCAAAATCAATTCATCCTTGGTTACCTGTAAAAACGTTTGAAAATATTTTATCAGTATAAACCGGTGAACACAAGTATATTTGGAATCATAATCTGACAAGCGTGAATAAATAGAACAATTTTTCCATAGTTTCTGGTCAATTTACACAGTCAACGGACTAACCACCAGCCAAACCAGAGACCTTGGATATATTTTTATGTTTATCTGCCTTATGCCTCAAGCGATGGGCTTTACAACAACGAAGGGTTCAACCCCTAGCCCTGTTACAACGTCTAATCTGTAACACATGTATATATATGTGACTCTATGGGCTGACTGCTACATAGTAAATCATCTTATGCAATGAATGGTTGTATTAATTCATTCAAGTCAGAGTATAATCAAAACCATTTTCAATTTTGAAATCATTTTATAAAAATACAAGTATTCACCTTGACAGAGTCTCGACTTAGTAGGCTTATAGAGTGAGTGTCCTAGTGGGCAGCGTTCCTGCTTAGATTGTCTGGCTTGGATTCTCCAATTGAGCGTTTCCTAGCTTCTCGGCTTTCTCTAAAACGAACCGGCACTTTCGAAACTTATAACATACGAGTGAGAAGGGTGGTTGTGATGTGGGTGGTATGGTGTGTGACACTATCCTCACATATGGTGAAGAATAATGAGGTTCTGGTCTAAAGTTGAAAGGTTGGGTGATTGGTGGTTGACCAAAGTTGGGTAATGGTGGAATTTGGCTTGTGGACTGGTCATGAGTTCCATCTGTCCTTGAAGGTGGAACAGATGGTGAGAACACACCCGAGGTGAGCTGATGTTCTGGTAGAAGTTGGCCTGCAGGAGGCAGGTCAGTTTGCTTGCCTGGATCCTGTTGATTTTCCATCTTATTTGGAGAAGTTGCAAACTTGTTTGCTCTATGAAAAACCCTGTTATGACGAGCAGTCTTCTCAATTTCCGGATCAAACAGTAGTGGTGAAGTTTTCCTGGAGTGTCTTGTATGATGCATGCAGTTAAATAACCACATGCACAACACAAACAAGAAAACCCTGTCTAATATTGAACTAAATAAAGGAAAAGAACAAAAATTAAAAACAAGAATTTTTAGATTTTTGGATTTTAAAACAAAAATAACAAACTAAACACCTTGCGCACTAACTCCCCGGCAACGACGCCATTTTGATCGATGTCGTTTGCGGTTCATTGTAGAGAGCTCCCGGGGTTCAAGTACCGACACGACTTGGTTAGGGATGTTCTTTTTGACATATTTAGGCGTGCCGGGGTTTCTACTAAGAAAGAGGCACCAGTGAATTTCTTGACGGACCCATTGGAAGGAAGATCAACACTTAGACCCGCTGACATTTTGGTCTTTGGGTGGATAGGTGGGAAACATGCGTGTGTAGATCTAACAGGGGTCTCCCCTCTGGTGGGCTTGGGAGTTAGTGCTTTCACGGTGAGTCAGGCTGCTCTAAAAGTTGCTTCGAGCAAAGTGACCAAACACGAGAAAGCGTGTCTTGACAACCAACACGTGTTTATACCATTTGCTTTTGACACTTTTGGTTTCCTTGCACCAGAGGCCGTGGAGTTACTTAACCGAGTACAGCGGGTCATGCATAGTAATGTTATGACCCCAAGATCTGTAGATGTAGTTTTTAAAAGACTTGGTTTTGCTATTCAAAAAGGGCTGGCGGCGCAGCTTGTTGCCCGTTTGCCTTCTATCTCTATGTAATTTCCCTTTGGGAGTTGTGTTTTAATTTATCGTCACTAATATTAAAAAGCAGAAATTGCAAAGACTTATTTAGAACTGGTTTCAAACAATTATCAGAAAAGTAATCCTCTACGGGGTTCAGGTTTGCAAACACAAGTTAATTCTAGCCTACTTAGCAAGCAATCACATAGACATAATCACACATGGCTCAATTGAATTCAGTGAAAATGTTAGAACGAGTTGTAAAAAAAACTTATTCATTCATAACCAATTCAGATTAACCAACTGAAATCCAACCCTTACAATATCCCTGATGTAAAGAAACCTGAGACTGATGAGACTTGAACATCAACTCGAAATCAACCAAAATAGTTTAAAGCATTCAATTGATTAATGAAATCATATGGCTTAAGATGCCAATCAAAATTACAAACCAAGTCTAGTATTCCAGAACAACAAGTGCAAACGCAAAACCCTACACCCAGAGAAGATCACGGGTGGATTAGCTACTCATATTCATCACAAATATCAAATTAATTGTTATGGAACTTACAAACATCAAACGTAACGAACAATTGACCAAGAAACACTAAAAATCACCTTAGAAACTCCAAAAACGACTGGGGAATGATGAATACTCGTAGCCCTAAAGTTATCATTTAAATATAGCCAAAATCCCTAAAAATCCGCCATTGCCCGACTTCGACCGTACGGTACGCTGGTTTGCCCGACTCCTTTGTACGCTGGCTAGTACTCCCGACCGTACGATATGCTGGATGATCGTACCATACCCCCAAATCCACTTTTTCACATCCGTCTCACCCAGAAACTCAACTTTCATATATTATGGCCCCCGTGATTCAATTCCTAGCCCGGGATATGCTCCTTCCAAGTTTTGGGCTTTGTAACATCCTCTTTCGGCTCCATCTTTTGTATATTTCTATTTCTATTCTTCCAACATCTTTCCAAAACACGTGTTTAAGCTCCAAACACCTGTAGATCATAATATACTCAAAGTCATGGCATTCAACACATACCAATAATAATGCAATATTAAACACGTATAAGCACAATCAAACACCCACTCATCATATATATATTTTTAAAATTTTATAGAAACAAAGAAGGCCAAGTGGTACTAATGATTTGGACCTTGTTGAGGCGGCTTTAAGCCATTACAATAAAGTGTACAAATAGACATTCACCAACTTGAAATGTTGGGAGGTTGTACGCAACAATGCTAAATGGGAACCCATAGCATTGATGAGTGAGGATTTAGAAGGAAGTCAATCCTCAAAAAGAACAAAAACTTCCGAGTCGAGAACCCCAAATGACACGGATGGTTTTACAAACGCCTTTCCCGACCTAAACGTGAACGCCGAACCGCAAGACGATGCGACACCGACAAGGACAAAACATGCGGGGAAGAAAGCAAAGATCATCTACCAAGGGAAATTTGGTAGCTATAGTCGAAGAATACAAGAGTATGAAAGCGTTGGAAAAAGAAAAAAAATATTCGGGATAAGATGGCGGAAGCAAAATTAAAAAGGGAACAAACGGTGATTGAGTTGATGGTTGAAAAACAAAAAGACCGTGACATCAAAACGTTCACCTAATCGCATGATCATCTCGTAGAACCGTACTTGTCGACTGTAGTGCAACGTAAACGTGAAATTGTGGCAAAGTATGGATGGCAATGCACATTTTAGGTTTTTTTAATTTTTTTTTGAAAGACGAATTTCTTAAACCCTTCGGGAGTAGCCGGGTGTTTCATGTGAAAGAAACCACTACGTAAAAAACTACTTAACGAGATCCCAATGGGAAATAAATAAATAAGATATTGGATGATAGAAAACCCTGAAATCAGAAAACCCTTGTCCTGTTGAACCGGCAGACATCGGAGATGGCGTTTACGTACAAATACAGTCGTCATCTTCTCCCTTCTCACAAAGGTATCGTCCTCCAGATCCATCCATCTATTCCCTATTTTTTCTGATTTCATAACCTATATTTGTTTTCTAGTGGCATTTTTCTCCACACAATTCGTCGGAGATACTCCTGTCCTCGTATGTTCCCTTCTTATCTCCTCATCACTTTTACATACCAGTGGAAATGAGTTTTTGATTGAACCAAACAGGTTAGAGACTTTATACACTCTGCATTATATCATCCTCAACATGGATACTTTTCACAAACTCCGACATCTGTTGGAGTGCTTGACAGGAGCATTAACTTTCATAAGTTGCAAGGTATTACATATTTCATTCATGATTTGCCATCATATCCCTGCAGAATTAGAATAAAGGGATAGGTAATTTCAACTAATTTATTCTTCTGATTGATACATCACTTATAATAAGTCTGCAACCTCTTTGTACCTTGCATTAAGTCACTTTTGATTATTTCTTGAAATGTCGCAAATTATAATACATCGCTTTGCAATTATGTTTATGTCATCTGGAATCGCTTTGATTAATGAACGTTTCTAGTATGGAATACGATACTCAACGGGTGGACTTTTACAGGAAGGAAGGCATACATGTCCCATTTGGAAAAAATATACAAGCAAAATCATGTTTCTTGGTTTACTCCAGTTGAGCTTTTCAAGGTATATTATATATTGCATACACCACAACTTTTTTTTTTTGCATTCACACAATTAGTAACTCTTCTTTTTGGCTATATTTCTGATTTTTAACTGATGCTTATAGCCTTGGTATGCCCATGGGATTGCTGAAGCAATTTTGCGAACAACTAACCTTTCTTTTCCACTAAAGGTGACTTCATTATTTTTGATAATTTTGAAAGATGTCATCATGTATATTTATCTATTTTTGCTTTCTTCTGTTTTCTTTGATAAGATAAAACAACAAGAAAAAGAAACTGAGTTTCTATCTGTGGTGCTGACAGATCTATGAAATTGGAGGTGGATCTGGAACTTGTGCAAAGGGCATAATGGATTACATAATGCTGAATGCCCCTACACGAGTTTACAGTAACATGTCATACACGTAAGTTTAATGTTTCTCTTTAAAATTCGTATGTACTAATATGTTACATATTTTGAATCTTAATTTGACTAAATACTAAAATTAAATGTTATTGAGTTTTTTGAAGAACCTTTATTTTTATGCAGTTCAGTAGAAATTAGTTCTTCATTAGCCAAGAAACAGATGGAGACAGTTGGAGAAGTTAGCAGTCACATATCAAAATTCAAAGTAGAATGTCGTGATGCTGCTGATCGAACTGGATGGGGTATATTCTACAGCCATTTTTTAACTTGCTGTTTTTATAACCATGTTTTAATCAAAATTTTGTTCTATTTTATTAAAATTTATATTTAATTAATGAAACTTTGAGAAAGTTCCATTTTGCTGTTAGATCGTGCAGCTGGACTTTCTATTGTCTGAGTATCCATGAACAAGTTGGGAAATTAACAGTTTTGCTCTTAAAACAGGAGATGCAGAGCAACAACCATGTTGGGTTATAATGCTAGAGGTAGTTTTTAATTTATGTTTCCTCTGTTAATATTACAATTGTTTAAAAAGATTTCTTATGAGTGAATTAATGTACACTAGTCACTAGCTTTCTGTTATGCTATAGGGGACAATTGGGTTGGTCGGGTGGGTTGGTAACGGGTCAAAACCAATTAGTTTGGTGCGGGTTGGGTGACCAGAACTTTGTCCAATTTTTTTTTATAAATGATTAGTGTTGCAAATATGATTGGAAAAATGACATTGTTTCAATAATAATCCAATTTTTTGAATAAGATGATTATGAGGTGTTATACATTAAACTATGTTTTGGGTGACTTTGACCCCCTACAACCCATTTTTAAGTTAGTTTTTATTTTACCCGTTTGACATATCATGGATTAAAAAAATAGCCCGAATTAGTCCATTCATATGTTAATGGGTCAAGGCTATCACCTCTATCTCTATGTAATGCTTTTGTCACCTCATTGCAAATTTGCATGGTAATATATTTCTCTTTGATTACTAGGTTCTTGATAATCTTCCACACGACCTTATTTATTCAGAAAATCAAGTTTCACCATGGATGGAAGTTTGGGTAGAAAAGCAACAAGACAGGTGAATGGAGGCAGATAGTTAAATTTAACTTAATATGAAATATGATAATGCACATTATCCTTTTTGTCAAAGTTTTAACACTTTTAAAATGGCCACATTTAATGTTTGTAAAAGTTTCATGCTAAGTTACCTATTTATTCATTGTCTATATAAAAAAAGTTACATTGATTGATTTGAGTTCTTAATATTTTTGTTTCATCTTTATTGGAGATTTGGAGGGTAGTTTAGACAGTTGACAAAAAAAAAGTCATAACCTTCCTCTTGGTCAAACGCAGGGCTGGATTGTCCGAGTTGTATAAACCGATGCAAGATCCTCTAATCAAAAGTTGTCTGGATATTTTAAATGTGGATAAAGATTTTAGACCCCAAGAAACTCGGGAAGCTTCATTGCCAAGCAACATTTGGGCTAAAATATTTCCTAAACCTAGACGATGTTGGCTACCGACTGGTTGTTTGGTAAGAGGCGGTTTTTATTATCAGATTGGGTAATTGTCAAAGAAAACCTATGGACTTTTGCTAAATTTGCATAATAGTCCATGCACTTTATTTGTGCATGAATGTATCCCTTAACTTTTAAAAGTTAATGATAAGTCCCTGCAGTTCATTATTCACATAAAAGTACTTTTTGCATAATTATATCCCTAGAATTTTCAAATTTTAGCTAAAAGATTCTTTTTAGCATGATTAAGTCTTTACACTTTATTAAAAGGGACAGTTTCATATATATGCTTTTAAAAGTTCAAAATTTCATATACATCCTTTTAAATGCTATAATATCATATCTACCCTTTCTGAACACTAAAAATATCATATATCCATTATGTACTAAATAAAATAAAATTAGTTACGTATAACATGTTTTGCTAAATAAAAAGAGAATACGATGCTGTTGAGATGATTTACGGTAACAATATTGTTTTCTTATTTGTTTATTCAGTGAAACAGAATGTTATAAGTAGCTTATTTTATCTATTTACTACGGAATGGGTAATAATGATACTTTTAGTTTTTTGAGTGTATGATATGATGAAATTTGAAAAGATTTATATGAAATGAGTTCTTTTTAAAATGGCTATTTCGTTTAATTTTTAAAGTCTATGGAGTTAATCATGTAAAAATGAAGTTCTCTGCATTCAGCGAAAGGGTACATGGTACCATATTTTTGACAATTTCCCTTGCAAATTTAATAAAAAGAAGATCCAGTTATCCTTCTATTTGTAGTAATGAAGCTTCATGTGATATTTAGAAACTTCTAGAAACATTACATGGAGCCCTGCCAAAGATGTCAATGATTGCTTCTGATTTCAGTTACCTTCCTGATGTCAAAGTACCTGGTGAAAGAGCTCCATTGGTTTCAACCAAGGTACCATAGTTCAATAACTTTAATCAAATTCATACAATTGAAAACATTCAATACCATAATGAACCATCTTTTTCCTCAATCGAATAAAATCCTTGATGAGACCATGACTGTTGAAGAATAAAATCCTAATCTTTTAAAAAAAATTATGTTTCGAGCTTGCGCCCCTAGGCTTCAATTAGAAATGCTTTAGGAGGTTTGTTGCGTTAAAATACATGTTGGCCGATTTTCAACCTGTTTCCTTTTAAGCCATTATTTTTATTTGTCCTGTTAGAGATAAAACATGACCCAGATCAACCCACTCTTATGTAAACGGGTCAAACTTGCTACCTCTAGTTTCAACTTTTTCATGATGATATGCATATCATGTTTCTGACATTATCATTCTTCATTGATCATCTTGCCCTTATGTCTTTGCAGAAAGATGGAAGCAGTTCAGATCACAGCACATATCTGGATGCCAAGGTATTGTTTTCTATTCATGTTCTTTAAATACTCTCGCAACAGTTAATTTGACACAGATGTTTGGAAACCTATTGATTATGTACCAAATGTCTGAAATACCCTTTAAATGGACAACCAGTTAATCTCTCTACATTCTATATGAGTGCTATCAATTTGCCTGTAATCTGACCATAAAAAACATTGGGAGTACACAAACAATAACCTAAATCAAAATTTTTGCTCTCTGTTGTCTTTTATCTTTCTTACAGGGTGATGCAGATATATTTTTCCCAACAGATTTTTGGCTTTTAGAACGTATTGATCATTACAGTTCTGGGTGGTTAAAATCACGAATTGAGCATTTTGATAGGTCCTCCAAACAAGGAAAGAAAAGGCGCACCATTACGGTATGTTCAGGCACTTTATTTAACGTTATCAACTAGTGGTGGCAAGATAGGTTGGTTGGGTAATGGGTCAAAACAGGTTCTGTGTTGAAACGGGCCAATTTTTCAGCACGGGTTCAAACTCCAGGTTGACCCGCTGAAACTTTTTTGTCAATTTCTTTTGTAAATAATTGAGGACTAAGTGCAATACACAGAATCAAATTTTACACTCTTTCCCCATTTTAGCAACAGATTTAACAAAATAGAAACCAACTTTACATTTTATTATCGATGTTAGCAACTGTAACACACCACTTTTAAAACACCGACAATTAAACGTTTAAACAAGCGGAAGCATTTCCCAAGATTTTTTTTTTTTTTTTTTTTTTTTTAAAAACCCCCGCGTACCGCGAGGCACACGGGCCACCTCCCTCGCGTACCGCGAGGGAGTCCCAAAATACTTACCCGGAAACCCAGGTCTCTCGCGTACCGCGAGAGACTTCCCTGCAAGTTCTCGCGTACCGCGAGGGGACTCAGAAAGGCAAAACCGGAGATTTTGTCTCTCGCGTACCGCGAGAGAATCCTCCCAGGTTCTTCGCGTACCGCGAGAGACCAAATTTCCAGTGAGTTTCCCTTCAGCTGCAGGTTTCAAAACCTTGCCATTTTTCCAACTTTTATCAAATCACTTGACATCCAAAAATTTCCAACACTTGGGTTTTGACCCCAAACATCCAAACTAAGTTTTCAAATATCAAATTTACAGTTTAAGGATCAAATCACCAAATTACAAGTAATTTCCCCAAATCCTTAAAACCACCAAAAATGCATACGAGATCCCTTCGCGCTTTGGACTTGACCTTGACCTACCTCGGAGCTTTCCCTACATCACCACATTGACATAACACCATTAGTAATGATATAAACATAACAAACAAGTATTTACAACTTGCTTTCACCCTTTTCACCCATTTGACCCATTTGACCCATTTGCACCCATTTGGTCAAATAAGGCCCCTTACACTAGACTTATATACCACATAAGTCACTTACACCACATTCACCATTTTTCCACAATGGCTTGACTTATATACCACATAAGTCAATTACACCAATCTCACCATTATTCCACAATGGTTAGACTTATATTCCGCATAAGTCAATTTACACCGACTTCACCATTATTCCACAATGGTTGACTTATATACCACATAAGTCACTTTCTTCAATTTACCACATTTAGTTGACTTTACACCACACGAGTCATTTACTCTACTTTATCACATACCACATTTTTGCTTAACTATATACCACATAGTCATTTACACCAATTCAACATATTCTACATTTTAGTTTGACCATATACCACATAGCCAACTACATTATGCATACAAAACTTGACTTTTACCACACAAGTCAATTTTCTCTACTTTATCACATACCACATTTTGCTTAACTATATACCACATAGTCATTTACACCAATTCAACATATTCTACATTTTAGTTTGACCATATACCACATAGCCAACTACATTATGCATACAAAACTTGACTTTTACCACACAAGTCAATTTTCACACCATATAGGTTAAATAACTAATTTCATCCACATACCAATAAACACATATAAGATATTTGAATAACCAACATGAAATTCAAATATGAACATCACCACCACCTATCATTACTAAGTAAGTGCAAAGCACTTACCTTTTGAGTTAGAGGATCCCGCACCACCTTCTAGCTTTGCAATTAGATTACCTAAACACATTCACCTAGTTTAGTAATCTAACATACATCAAAATTCTATTACAATTGAGTCCACAACTCAATTTCCCCATTTCCAACCCAAATTGACCCGTTTGGGTTATCCTCATAACCAAACACCCTCTTTCACCACAAACTCACCCACTTGAGTTTCATTATCTTAATCTTAACACTAATTTTTCTTTCAAAAATTATTATTAAGTTAATTTGGTGTTTGTTCAAGTGTCTAACATCTTAAAAACACTTAATCTTCATTAATTCATCATTTTAGCATCATGATCCAAACACCCCCAATTTCCACCATATGAACCCTAACTTCTCATAATCAAAATCAAAGGGTTCTAGGATGTTAATCATCATTCTTTAACTTTAGTTTAGCTAGATTATCAATAATCTAACACCATTTCATCACATGCATACATAATTTCGGATTTCACCCAAAACCCACCAAGAACACATTCATGGTGAAATCAAGAGGAAGAGAATCACTTACTTGATGTTATGAAGGTGTTGTGTGAGCCAAAACCTTCACAAAACAAGCCTCAATTCCGCGATTTAGCTCCAAAACCGAAATTCTCTTCTTCTCCTCTTCTCTTGAACGACTAACACCTCAAAAATGAGTTAATTTTGACTTTAACTAGTCAAATGGCAGATTTTGCCATATTACAACTTTAGTCCCTCAACTTTCCACTTCACCCATTTCATTCTAAAGTTAGTCAAAACTAACATAGCCCCATTACAAACTTGAAACCCACTTGTTTCAACTTATTTCTAAAATATTATTTTCACCATAATATTAATTAGAAATATTTATTTATTTATAACGAGACCCGGATTTTGGTTCGTTACAAATCTCCTCCCCTTATTTGGGTTTCGTCCCCGAAACCCGACTTCACATAAAAAGGTTCGGATAATATTTGAGCATTTCCTCCTCGGTTTCCCAAGTCATTTCCGCTCCCCTTCTATGTTTCCACCTCACCAAAATTTGGCTAATCTCTTTATTGCGTAAACGCTTCACTTTTCTATCCAAGATTGCCACCGGTTCTTCCACATAATTCAACTTTTCGTCCAACTCAATATCATCCAATGGAACAAAAGTAGATTCATCCGCCAAACACTTTCGCAAATGAGACACATGAAATGTGTTATGAAGTCTACTTAGTCCCTCCGGTAGTTCCAAACGATAAGCTACCGCACCCACTTTTGCTATCACTTTAAACGGTCCGATGAAACGTGGATTTAACTTCCCCCGTTTCCTAAACCGTATCACCCCTTTCCAAGGAGAGACTTTCAGAAGCACAAAGTCCCCCACTTGAAACTCAATCGCTCGCTTCCTATTATCCGCATAGGACTTTTGGCGATCTTGAGCCGCTTTCAAGCGTGCTCTAATTTGGTCGATACTATCATTAGTTTCCTCGACCACCTTTTTACTACCAAGTTCCCGTTGACCAATCTCACCCCAACACACGGGTGATTGACATTTCCTCCCGTACAATGCCTCAAAAGGCGGCATACCAATACTAGAATGGTAACTATTGTTGTAGGAAAATTCCGCCAACGGTAAATGGTCATCCCAACTACCACCAAAATCTAAAGCACACGCTCGCAACATATCTTCGAGCGTTTGAATCGTTCGCTCGCTTTGACCATCCGTTTGTGGATGATAAGCAGTGCTAAGATTCAATCTAGTCCCCATATCCTCATGGAATTTCTTCCAAAATCGAGAAGTAAATCTCGTATCACGATCCGATATAATCGACACCGGCACACCATGACGTGACACAATTTCCTTCACATACATTTCCGCCAATCTATCCGAAGAGTATGTTTCCTTTATAGGTAGGAAATGTGCACTCTTCGTCAACCGATCCACTACTACCCATATCGCATCATAACCCTTTCGAGTCTTTGGTAGTTTAGTGATCAAATCCATAGCTATATTCTCCCATTTCCAAAGCGGTATTTCAAGCGGTTGGAGCTTTCCATACGGCTTTTGGTGTTCCGCCTTCACCCTTAAGCATGTGAGACACCTCTCAACATACTTAACAACATCACGCCTCATACCCGGCCACCAAAAATGACACCTCAAATCATAAAACATCTTTGTGGCCCCCGGATGGATAGGATATTTGGATTTATGCGCCTCATCTAAAATAGTTGTCAAAATACCTGACAACCTAGGAATCCAAATCCTACCAAAGCATGTCTTCAAGCCCATGCTATTTTCACCAAGTTTATCAACATAAGCAACCATCCGCTCTTTCTTCAAGTCACCACCAAGTGCTAACACTTGAGACTCTCAAATTTCGTCAATAAGAGACGATGAAATTGTCATCATGAACGACTTCACTTTAATGTAGTAACTCTATACGCCCTCGTTACTCCCCTAAGGTTATCTCCGACTTTAATGGTTCCTTTGACAACGATATGCAGTTTGTCTACTTTTGCACCAATTAGTTCGCCCACTATCTAAGATAGTCACTGATTCATTTAGATGAAACGTTTATCATTTATCTCATCTTCACCATATGAAATAACAACAGTTCTATCCTCCTAATGCTTTCATGTATGGTCACGTAAAAATGTATTATGGAGTCCACTCATTTCAAAGGAAAACTTTTATAACGTCAAGTTTCCACTTGAATTTCAACACTCCTAACCATAGGATATTTGGATTTTTGAACCACTTTATACGAGTAGTCAACACTTTTGACAACTAAAGAAATCCAAGTTCTAATCCCACGTCACCCACCTCTTACATGGAAATTTCAAAACTTCCTTACCAATCAACCAATTGAGACTCAAGGTCTCAAATTCATACCTCTTGGGGTTCGAGGATCCCAATGCCCATACATAACACCCTTTGAAGCTCGAGTCTTCAACTCACCCATTCTTAACCGATAAAGCATGCGACCTCCTCAAGTAAGGATACCACAACTTCCTTACTTGAATCCTCTTTTACAACATTGGAAGGAAGATCCCTATCCGTGACCCAAACACCCTAAGTATCTCCATTGACTTATTCATAAGTCATCCTTTGAGATTTAAGGATCTCAATCACCGAATCCACCTTTGAAGTTCAAAAACTTCGCTTTTAAACACCGATTGCGTACAATGTACATTTTAACATTTACCCCTTGACCAAAAAGTCCACATACCGCGAGACCTTTAATCAGTTTTATCCTACCACCGACTGACAGTGGCAATACACACTCTTCCATTTTCCTTTTTCACCGAAAAGTTTATGTGCTTTAGAACAAAGCACACAGGTTCAATGACCCTTATCAAATCCTCTTTCTCAACTGGAATACTAAGTATCCCTTTTATATCTCCGGTTGATGACAATGGCACAAGCCATGTATATACACCAGTTCGTATACCTCGTGTTTCACTGTCTCTAATGAGAACAGATTAACACGTCACCCCTTTATCATACTAGGCAATGATATGGTTACTAAGTAACCCAACACCTCTTTTACAATCATCGGATCAAAATCCATGTGATCGTTTCATCCACAACCTCATGTTATTAAAACATGTAAACATCAACATTATGACACCCTTAATGATGATCGCCCGAATCCACCGATCTGCTTAGCCTTTCATCAAACACAATGATCGAAAAGCTTCAGTCACGACTATGGTGATTAGAAATGCGTGACCCATAGGCCTAAGCAAATTTCAAATTTTCTCACCATTTGTGTTATCCTCCGGACATATAGCAATGTCCGACATTTCTTCCCATAAAGGGTTTCTAGCTCAGCTAGAATGTTTCGGCTTTCACGAAGCCACTTCTCATTTACTCTTCGTTTTCCACTTATCTCCTATGTTCAACCTTTCTTTGCGCATTTAATAATTGACTCCACCTGAGTTGTACCCTATACGCAAGGATCCCCTTTATAACGTCAACAGATAGCATCGAGAAACCCGATCTATCTACATTTCTTCGATGATTCCAAGATTCGAGCGACTTCGACCAGTCATAAAACACTTGCCCGAAATCTTATTGATCACCTCTGCTGTCCACTGCACATGAAGGAACTCTTCCACTATGCCACCCACCATGGCTTGTAATCGATGGTAATTCAACGTCATCTCATGAATTCCCTCGATGCATGTGCCTTCACGCCCTTATGCCTTTCTCCTCACGAAGATTAATTTACCAATCCTCCGCCATGTCCCGGAGTCGACTCATCGTGCGTAATACGCCCTCTACCAATCACAATGGATTGCTTCAAAAGACAAGACCATCATAGTGATTCATCGTTAATTAATCAGCTATTAACTCTCACCCTTTAACTCCTTTGGTTCGCACACCACGAACCCTCTTGTGAAAACAAGGTTTTCCTTCCACTTCGGTTCACCAACCGAAGTTCTTCCCGCTCTCTAGGCTTCACACTGTTCCTCCCAAGGATCACCTCAAGGAGCCCTATCTTCCTTGAAGGAAGATTGATACAACATGATAGAAAGCTCTAGCCATTCTCCGCTAGATTGATGCATTCTTTTTCTCCCAACCTATTCCATGTTCCTCACCACCCACGAGGTGATACACTACTAGGCTTTAACATACTTGAGTCCTTAAGATGACTTTCATCCACCATTTCTTTTACTTACACAAGTGCCCCTTAGTCTCCCCGACAAATTTTTAACTAAGTTGTAGATGTTCTACCTACTTATAGGTCTTTAATCTACCCACTCGTTAAGGCACTATATCTTATCTATGTGTATATGTATTACCCCCATCTAATCCATATACATACATACATACATACACACACATATAACCACCTTCACCTAATCCTTGCAAATGTTCATTGTTATATGGTTATCATAAAGTCTCTTGCACATTTCGTCTTATTAAACATATTGGCCAGACATGTTTAATAGTACGCCATGCCCAATTGTAATTACCATCTCCATATAACAAGTCACAAAACAAGTTTCGGCACACATAACACCTTAACAACATTCATCATACATATATACACATACACCATATATATATTATCATTTTATCAAATCATTACTAACCTTTCATTTCCGCAAGCTCCGAGTCTTAGTCAAGTCCTTCATGGATTCTCGTATCATTTTCCCCCATATCAAGAGCATCCGGTTTGAGTTTGGTGCCACCACACCAAATCCCTCAAACCATTGCTCTGATACCAAGTTGTAACACACCACTTTTAAAACACCGACAATTAAACGTTTAAACAAGCGGAAGCATTTCCCAAGATTTTTTTTTTTTTTTTTTTTTTTTTTTAAAAACCCCCGCGTACCGCGAGGCACACGGGCCACCTCCCTCGCGTACCGCGAGGGAGTCCCAAAATACTTACCCGGAAACCCAGGTCTCTCGCGTACCGCGAGAGACTTCCCTGCAAGTTCTCGCGTACCGCGAGGGGACTCAGAAAGGCAAAACCGGAGATTTTGTCTCTCGCGTACCGCGAGAGAATCCTCCCAGGTTCTTCGCGTACCGCGAGAGACCAAATTTCCAGTGAGTTTCCCTTCAGCTGCAGGTTTCAAAACCTTGCCATTTTTCCAACTTTTATCAAATCACTTGACATCCAAAAATTTCCAACACTTGGGTTTTGACCCCAAACATCCAAACTAAGTTTTCAAATATCAAATTTACAGTTTAAGGATCAAATCACCAAATTACAAGTAATTTCCCCAAATCCTTAAAACCACCAAAAATGCATACGAGATCCCTTCGCGCTTTGGACTTGACCTTGACCTACCTCGGAGCTTTCCCTACATCACCACATTGACATAACACCATTAGTAATGATATAAACATAACAAACAAGTATTTACAACTTGCTTTCACCCTTTTCACCCATTTGACCCATTTGACCCATTTGCACCCATTTGGTCAAATAAGGCCCCTTACACTAGACTTATATACCACATAAGTCACTTACACCACATTCACCATTTTTCCACAATGGCTTGACTTATATACCACATAAGTCAATTACACCAATCTCACCATTATTCCACAATGGTTAGACTTATATTCCGCATAAGTCAATTTACACCGACTTCACCATTATTCCACAATGGTTGACTTATATACCACATAAGTCACTTTCTTCAATTTACCACATTTAGTTGACTTTACACCACACGAGTCATTTACTCTACTTTATCACATACCACATTTTTGCTTAACTATATACCACATAGTCATTTACACCAATTCAACATATTCTACATTTTAGTTTGACCATATACCACATAGCCAACTACATTATGCATACAAAACTTGACTTTTACCACACAAGTCAATTTTCTCTACTTTATCACATACCACATTTTGCTTAACTATATACCACATAGTCATTTACACCAATTCAACATATTCTACATTTTAGTTTGACCATATACCACATAGCCAACTACATTATGCATACAAAACTTGACTTTTACCACACAAGTCAATTTTCACACCATATAGGTTAAATAACTAATTTCATCCACATACCAATAAACACATATAAGATATTTGAATAACCAACATGAAATTCAAATATGAACATCACCACCACCTATCATTACTAAGTAAGTGCAAAGCACTTACCTTTTGAGTTAGAGGATCCCGCACCACCTTCTAGCTTTGCAATTAGATTACCTAAACACATTCACCTAGTTTAGTAATCTAACATACATCAAAATTCTATTACAATTGAGTCCACAACTCAATTTCCCCATTTCCAACCCAAATTGACCCGTTTGGGTTATCCTCATAACCAAACACCCTCTTTCACCACAAACTCACCCACTTGAGTTTCATTATCTTAATCTTAACACTAATTTTTCTTTCAAAAATTATTATTAAGTTAATTTGGTGTTTGTTCAAGTGTCTAACATCTTAAAAACACTTAATCTTCATTAATTCATCATTTTAGCATCATGATCCAAACACCCCCAATTTCCACCATATGAACCCTAACTTCTCATAATCAAAATCAAAGGGTTCTAGGATGTTAATCATCATTCTTTAACTTTAGTTTAGCTAGATTATCAATAATCTAACACCATTTCATCACATGCATACATAATTTCGGATTTCACCCAAAACCCACCAAGAACACATTCATGGTGAAATCAAGAGGAAGAGAATCACTTACTTGATGTTATGAAGGTGTTGTGTGAGCCAAAACCTTCACAAAACAAGCCTCAATTCCGCGATTTAGCTCCAAAACCGAAATTCTCTTCTTCTCCTCTTCTCTTGAACGACTAACACCTCAAAAATGAGTTAATTTTGACTTTAACTAGTCAAATGGCAGATTTTGCCATATTACAACTTTAGTCCCTCAACTTTCCACTTCACCCATTTCATTCTAAAGTTAGTCAAAACTAACATAGCCCCATTACAAACTTGAAACCCACTTGTTTCAACTTATTTCTAAAATATTATTTTCACCATAATATTAATTAGAAATATTTATTTATTTATAACGAGACCCGGATTTTGGTTTGTTACAGCAACCAAGTTACATTTTATTATTGATTATAACAACTAATGACTTGTTCAACTTGTGGCATCTTATTTTTCATTTTAGTATATATGTATATGGCACATGGCATCTGATGAGAAATTTAATAACTATATTCAGAAAAGGTCATTTAAAAATGTACATTTGCAAAATTTTCCTCCTTGTTCCTTGATACTTCAGCATGCTGATGTGGCGATGCATGTCATCAACCAGTGCCACATCAGCAATTTACACATAAAATCAACTAATTATGAAGTTGATTGCTAACGCAAAAATAGATTGTAAGTTGGTTTCTCTTTTGCCCATAGAGATCATTTCTAATACTTTGATATGAATTTATGTCTTAAATGAATCTATGATCGCAAAAGAATAGATTGTAAACTGGGAAAAACAGACACTCATAGAGATCATTTCTAGTTCATGCTTTTAGCCCAATAACTAATGCTTTGATATGAATTTATGATCGCAAAAAATATTTTATTAAAATAATAATCTAAATCTCTGAACAAGCTATTAAAAGGTTGTATAAAATAGACTTTAAACCCATTGGAATTATTCTCTATTTAGCTTATTGACCCTTGATAAAATCATAAAGTTCAACTCAGATCTACTATTAGGTGTGAGTCTTGTGCTGAAACATATGCAGTGATTTACCTAGGAATTTGTGTATGCAGCTTGATACATCGGTATTTATGGAAGAATTTGGTCTGCCCACAAAGACAAAGACGAAAGATGGATACAACCCGCTTCTTGATGACTTCAAAAATACTAAATTTTATCTTAGTGTTCCGACACACAATACCAAATAGAGCAGTTTGATCAAATAGTCAAACAAACGACTCTGTTTACTGGATAACAGACATAACATCTGAGGAGACTTGGGCTACTGATTGATGCCTAAACTTTGTTGATCCTGACAATAACTGTTTTATCCATGGATGCTTATACTATATTAGTGGAGTCGGACCCTACTAATAGCTTTGTTATTAGTGGAATTATACTGGGTACGTTTATTTGTTTGTATCCAACTATCCATGGATGCTTATGTGGTAATTTCAAATTCAAATTTTTGATTGCTATTTACATGTGGAATCACCAAGTTATATGCCATCTAAGAATCCTTTCAAGCTTACTTCCAAAAAATCTCAAAATCAAGAAAAATTGAATTTTGGATTCATATTGATTTCTTCTGAACTTGTTCATCAATGTAAGACATGTTTGTCATCCTCATTTCCCACCTCACTCTTCCCCTACATTCATCCTAAGCAAACTCCAAATCGAAAGGTGGCAAAATGACTAGGTTGTGTAACCGGTCAGAGCTGGTACATCTTAAATTTTTAACTTTTAATGTGGTATAAACGAATTGATTATGATTGGATAGACTAGTCAACACTAATTTGTTAGTTTTTGAATTATATATATTTTAAATATATGGGTTTTAGATCTACTACAAAAAGCTCATGATAATTTAAAATTCTCTTTACAAGAATTGGCTAATGTTTTCTTCACAAAGCCTACTTGTTTTTATGATCATGTATTTTATGAGACCCACACCATTTTTGTGAGGGACAAGCATAAGACCACTAGGTGATAGATAAATTTAATATACATACAAACATGACATGTTCAAAGGAAAACAATCTGTAAAATGAGAATAGCTGGGAATAACATCGGTCTCCAAGATTTAAATAATTCACATGGTGATGGATTTGTAATTAAGTGAAATATCATGTGCAAGTTAATTGTTGAAAAACATAGAAAAATGACAGTATTGTAAATAAGTGAAACTAATAATATAATGCATGCTACATGTGTTAATATGCATTGGTGATTACAGTACATGTGTTAATATACATTGGTGAGTACACTGCCAATGATACTTACACATGAAATACAACAGTTCGTTCTGATAAAAACTAAACAAACGCATCGCATGCATCATGTCTTATGAATCTACACTTCAATGTTTTCCATAAACACTTGAAAATTTTAATCCAGTGTGAACAACTCAACCGATTCAACTCAGATGAGATTATCCACCCCAAGATTTTAGTCCACATGATCATCATGAACTGTATTCAAATGGCTGAGGCTCATCATCCACAGCCATGGCTGCAGTAGAGCCAGGTTGTGCAGTTGCGGTTGCACCCGAGGTGGTTGATGTGGGTGCATCGGTTAGAGTCAAGACTTCTGGTTCGGTTGGGCGAAGGTCTTTCAACAGAACAAAACCAGATGCAGCTGCTTTTACGGGTGCATATCTACTGTCTTCTAGAAACTTGATGAATTTCTCTTGAGATGGGACCACTCTAGCAGGGTTGGTCAAAATCTCAAATGCTGGTTCGGGTTCAGCCTTTTTCTCCTTCTCGGCAGCAGGACTATCCACCTGTCAGATGCATAAATAACCATATACGCTGAATTATAAGTCAGGAGTTTAAACTAAAGCTTGTACTTTTCATCTATAAGCATGACTTAGAAATAGGTTGCTTTTGTCTTCCACAGGTCAAAAATAAAAACTTGGCATGGGTCGAACAGATCTTGTTGTTTGAGAGTAGACCTACGTGTTACTCCGAATGTTTTAAACCTCCTAGACAGATTTAACCAACCAAAAAGTAAATATTACTTTAATAATTAATGAATAGTACATTAACTATATTATTAAAGAAAAGTAGTTGCTGGCAAGTCGACCCAACCCTGTCTATTTTGACGCCTTGTCTTCACCCTCCTAGACTGATTTAATCAAACAAGATATATATTAAACCGCATTACTTATTTGAAATACCAAAAGCAATTGACAAGTGTTAGCAGGTCAACACATTATTCAAACACATTATGTGTTAAAATATAATATAGTTTTTGTAATAGCATTTAAGACATTAGTTATAAGTAACATTTAAAAGAAAAAAAAAGTTCTCGCAGGTCTACCCAACCCAACCCGTTTTCACCTTTTACCTTCAAACAAATTTGATATTATTAATAATATACTTTTTGTAATAGCATTTAAGACATCAAATTCATGCAGAAAAAAAAAAGCGTTGGCAGAACCACCCAATCTGGGCAGTTTTGACCCTTGCAAAAAAATGCCTGCTTTGACTCAACCCACCAACCACCATACGCGACCAGCCTATTTTGACCCTTGCTAAGCAAATGTAACCAAAAGAACTGTACCTGCATGGATTCAGTATCCTCTTGACCAGAAGCTTTTCCTTTGCCAGAAGTGGATGAGTCAGCAGCACCAGACAACTTTTCAGCATTAGCTTTCTCAGCTTCCTTTTTGGTAGCTCGAGCCTTGGCTCTTGCTGAAGTGGACAAAACAGCTGTCGGAAGTTTCACCGCCGACATAGTGGGGGGGACGGTTGTTGGTCGAGGGTACTCGAACAATGATGGATTGGCATGTGATAAAAATTCAAACTTTGGTACTTTTAAGTCATAATTGAGTCCAATTAAAGCTGTTGGAGAGAAAGCTAAGCTAATGAAGTATATGAGCGGATACCAGTACCAAAACTGGCTGAAGACAGCAAGCCCAATAACTGCAGTCATTTTGTCATGTTTAGTTTTGGAAAGCAATTTAATTGTAACATTTCTTCCACCAGCATCAAGGATTCCTGAAGCTAAAATAGCTCCCATTTTGCTCATTGTATCTTCATGTTTATCCAGAATGATCTTTTCCAATTGCCGCCTGTTAATAATTAAGAGCACGTGAGAAGGATAGTCGGAAGAGCAAAAGAAAATATTAAATAGTAGAGGTAGCAATTTCTGCCCGTTTCCTTATGAATGTCGATTCGTGTTATGCTTACTTATAACGGGTGAACGATTAAAATTAAAAATCTTAACTAGAAAGAAAACGCGCATCGCCCAAAGTGCATTTTTAATGCATTAAACATCCTAATTCATTTCAATAAAAAACGATGCTCGTTGAAATAATATTATTGTTTCTGTAATCATATATGACTTGCTATATTCGCTTGTCTTGTCTGACGGAATGGAATGGACCACTCAAGGAATGTGATTTTGATTTCCGTCCAAGGCAGGGGGTTTGCGATACACCATGGAAAGGAATGAGAAATTAAAATTTAACTCAGATTTATTTACCTAATCTTTAAATACAATTAATCTTTTTTATATAATTCAAAAACTTGAGCTAAATTTCATTCTTATTTTCCATAAATAACTACAGAATACTTCCCTCTTCCCAAAATAAGTGACCACCTTTCTATTTTAGTTTGTCCTGAAAAAATTGTCCACTTCCAAAGTTATTTATCATTACCCTTGATCACTAAGCTGAATTAACTGCACATTCCTAGAACTGCCCAATTTATAGGAGTAAAATTGGCATTTAGCTTATTACAGAAGGCATTAATTATATTTCCTACAAGTCTAAAGCAATGCGTTTTTGGTTGTGGACACTTATTTTGGGACAGAGGGAGCATACCTTTTTGTTATAAGAGTTAATTACACGGATGGTCCTGTGGATGTTCTTCCCCTCAGGGATCACCCATGTTACGTTTTGGCAAAATACTGGACTACCAGTGTAGTTTTTCAAAGTTAGGGACCAAACTTGCAATATGGACATACCACGGGGACCATCCGTGTAATTAACTCTTGTTATAATCTTAGTGAGGTTTTAATAAGCTTTATTATATGTATACTTTGCATTTATTGTGCATTCAAAAAATCTATAACTTCTATCAAAATAATGTATATAGTCGAGAAAAGATTAAAATTTTAGATAGAAAGTGTTTTGGGCCAACCTGACTCATAAGGCCATAAGTTACTAGTTCTGACCTGCTACCCAACCCGCCAGAAAGCCCAATTGCCAACTCTACTAAATAGCAATGAAGACTTGTATATCGAAAAAAGTAAGTTATACCTAAAGGCCCCCACACGGGAGTCACTTGCTTCACTGACTTGTATCATGACCATGGCCATCGCAATTAAAGCACCTTGGCGGACAAAATCAGTTACATCTGATGTCAGTGGTTCTAACAAAGATATGGCCTCACTTAACCCTGTGCCAGCACATGAAATTCCTACAGCCATAGCTGCACCATACCGCACATGGGGGTTGTAGGACTCAGAGAGTAGGGCCACGGTACGTGGTGTCTGCAGTAAACAAGAGCAAAATGGGTCAAAACGGATAAAAAAGTATGGGTCAAAAGTCACCCAAATTGTGGTTTTATCACATAAAACCTCCTGATCATACAGTAAAAAGTTCAGATTATTATTGAAATAATATGATACTTGTAAGGGCAAACTACACAAAATAAAAAACCTTAAACTTTCTCCGACTTAAGAAACCAACCTCCATTTAATCACAAAACAGAAACTAGTTTTAGCAACCAAGTAGCATTTTGTTACCAATTGGTTGAACGAATGACCTGTTCAGCTGGTATCAAGTCATTTGCTGATTTTTCAAAAATGTGGGCATGACATCTTATACGGCACATGTCATCAGACTTGAAATTTAGCAATATACTTGAATAGAAGTTCTAAAAAATGACCATTTTTCAAACTTGTGAATACATACATTTTTCACATTAACATTTTTGCATAGGTGGCATCAACCAGTGGCACATCATCAATTTATAAGTAAAATCAATTGTAATGAGGTTGATTGCTAAAATCCGTAATAAATGTATTTAAGTTGATTGCTAAAATAAAAAAAATGTATTTAATCTATTTCATGCAGTTTGCCCCTTTTATAATCATATTTGGCACACCATCATCTACAAGTAAGTAACTGTAAAATTCAAGCACAAAGTGCTTCTACAAATTTATTCTATTTGACACATCTACAGTATATATGCAGGAAACACTAATAACAAAAACAATTATAACTAGAAACTTAAGTTAGATACACAGAGGAACAATCAAAGCAATAAACAAGGTTTAGCGAACTAGTACTAACCTGTTCCGGGTCAGAGTATAGAACAAATCCAAGGGCTAAAACAGCTGTCCGTCTGACATCATCGCTGACATCAGATACAGCAAAGTGAAGTAACTGGCGGATTGCCTTATTATTTGCAGTTCCACTGTATGCCAATGCTAATACATACATTCCCCCATAACGTATTATTGCATCTTGATCCAAAGTCATCTGTTCAATTAAAGTATCAGCTTCTTCTTCTCTTCCATAAACCGTGAGAGCGATACCTAATGCTAACCCCCTACACAACATAAGTTTATAACATTAAAATAAAAAGATCATAATGGTTGGAGGTGAAAAAATGGGCGAGTCGAGCTGGTTGGGTAAGTTTTTTGGCCTGGGTTGAAACGGGTAAGTTTTTTGTCCCACTTCAAGTTGATTAAAAACACTTTTTATCCCATTTTTTAGTGAATACTGTGTCAAATATGATTACAAAGAGGGAAGGTATAAGCCACATTTTAGTCATATGACTACGTTAATGAAGAAAAAACACAGCATTTTAACTTAAAAAAGTAGCTATCCTTTCCTCCTATATATTGAATTGAAATTAAATTTAGTGATTCTGAAAGTATTTTCCCTATTATGGTAGCCATCTGGCCACACAAAAATGTAGCTAACATACCCCCTAACAAAAATTATAATATCTCAATATTAATCTATTCTTTTGAGTAAAATGATTTCAGATGGTTTATGCATTTTAATACACTTCTATCAATTAACCACTTCTAGTTTACCTGTTACATATGATTTACATATGGTGTTCATCGATCTTGAAAAGGCGTACGATAGTGTGCCTAGAAGATTGATCTGGGAAAGTCTGGAGGGAAGAGGGATCCCTAGTAAATATATTGAGGCAATTAGGGATATGTATCATGAGGCTAAGACATGCGTCCGAGCTCCCGTGGGGGATACAGACTTTTTTCCGGTGGAAGTGGGAGTTCACCAGGGGTCGGCACTAAGCCCCTTTCTCTTTGCAGTAGTTTTGGATGAGTTGTCAAAGTCGATTCAAGATGCAATTCCATAGTGCATGCTTTTTGCTAATGATATCGTGTTGATTGCAGAAAGTAAAGAGACATTGAACAACAGACTAGAGGAATGGAGAACAGTCTTAGAGCACAAAGGTTTGAAGATAAGCCGATCTAAAACCGAGTACCTTCACTGCAACTTTAGTGGTGCAAACGTCAACGAGGAGACCCAGATTTCTATTGAAGGTGGAGTTGTCCCTAAGACACTGAAGTTCAAGTATCTAGGATCTGTCATCCAGAGTAACGGAGACATCGACAATGATGTAGTCCATCGGGTGCAGGCTGGTTGGTGTAAATGGAGAGCGGCCTCAGGTGTTTTGTGCGACAAGAGGTTCCCAATAGGGTTAAAGGGTAAATTTTATAGGGTAGCAGTTCGCCCAGCGATGCTATATGGAACCGATTGTTGGGCCATCAAGAAGACACAAGCTCGAAAAATGGATGTAGCTGAGATGAGGATGTTGAGGTGGATGTGTGGACACACAAGAAAGGACCGAATAAGAAATGAAGTTGTTCGGAAGAGATTGGGAGTCACATGTATCTCAGATAAGATAAGAGAAGGAAGATTGAGATGGTTTGGACATGTCAAGAGGAGACAGAGCACAGATCCAGTGAGAACAGTGGAAACTCTCGTTGTAGAGGGGAAAAGGAGCAGGGGGAGACCGAAACTAACGTGGGATGAGAGGATTAGGTTTGATTTGCTAGATTTACACCTCTCAGAGGACATGATCAATGATAGGATTTCATGGAGACGTCGTATTAGGGTTTTAGGATGAGTGACCCGTTGTGTGGGAGAGTAGAGTTATTTAGCAAAGATTTTGCGTATGTCTTGTTTCTTGTAGGTGTGTTGTGTTTCTTGTGACTAATATACTCTAGTCATACACTGCTAATTGTTAGATTACTGTTAGATTTATTTTACTTTATTACTCATTAATTTTATTTATATTTTTATCTTTTTCTTTCCCATGGAGCCGGGGGTCTATACGGGAGCAGCCTCTCTATCCCTTGGGATAGGGGTAAGGTTTGCCCTCATCACACCCTCCCCAGACCCTACTAATAGCGTTAGCTATGTGTGGGATTATATTGGGTACGTTTGGTTTGGTTTGGTTTAGTTTACCTGTTACAGATAAAACATGACACAAGGTGAACCATTCACAATTGAACGGGTCAAAATTGCCACCTATTTACTGAAGCGACATATTATAGGAATCAAAAAGCCGATTATCTATTCACCTTATGATTTTTTCATGTTGTGTCTCATGAGCATACACCAACATCTCTGATGCCTTCTCACTTGCAGTTCCCACCATTAATAAACCCATGCTAATACCTGCAGCTTCACCCGCAACAGCACTGTCAGTGTAGAGGACACTTTTTATCTCATCATATATATCTTCATCAGCAGTCCCTAGAGACGCCAGCCCAAGACCTAAGCATGCCCCATGTTGAACAACCTGCACCAACCAACATGCAGAATAAATATACTGTATACGTAGACTCAGGATCAAATGAGAATCTAGATATTTGTAAAAGAAGTGAGAAGCAAGTTGATTCATTACTTTTTAGCATTGGTTCACAATTTTATGAATCTGCTCAAATACGTAAAATTGTGAATCAAAGTTACAAAATTGACGAGTCAGTTTGCTTCTCACGAATATTCAGTTTCTCACTGAATCCTAAACACACGAGCACACATACACACAGATGTATACACACATAAGAAAAAACTTGACTAATGTAAGCAGGCAAGCACCTCGACATTAGTACTGCGTAGGCTCTCTCTTAAGAACTGTTTGATGCCTTCCCCATGGTTTGCATGAATTAAACCTAAAGCATAGAGGGCCCCGCCTTCAGAATATGGACTACCACCACCAGACCCGCTTTGAGGAAGATAAGGAGCCATTAATGATCTTCCTTGCTGCAGGTGACCGCGGTGAATAACACCCAACCCGGCTGTTGCACTGAATTTAGCCCAGTTTGTGGCTCTGCTCAACCAATCCTGAAATCATATGCAGGTAACAAGATTTAAAATTGCTAATAAAACTTGATAATAGTAAAGGAGAAAAAAGTAACCGCAAAGTATAAAAATATATTTACCAGATTCTCCCTCAAGAATGTATCCACGGTTGTTCCAGCATGCATAAGGGCATTTGCGTATATTGTTGCACTGTGGCAAACGCTATTTCTCATTTCGATTGATTGCTTTATTGTTTTGAGAATAAGTAGATCCGACCTATTTGACACAGAACATTATAAGAACATTTCAATAATTAAGAACAAAAACAAAACCAAAAGAGAGAAAAAAACAAAGGAGGCCGTTTTGACCCATTTATAAATAAATGGGTCGATTCGGGTTATGTTTTGTTTCTAACAGGTCAAACATGCTAGATAAAAACAAGCAGGTTAAACTAAACAGTTCAAACAAGTCTAAAGTAATCCCGAGTGTAATTTTCATGAATAAAACCTCCGGGGTTTATTTATTCATAAAAGTGTATTATTATGAAAATAAAATACTCTTTGTAACCATATTTGACACACTCACTGCTTGTAAAAACAGTTGGGCGAAAAGTGTTTCGGGTCAAACTAAACTGACCCATATATAAAAACTACACGCTTTGGCATGCTACCCAACCCATCTGACCCACCCATTTTGCCACCTCTAGAAACAAAAATCTAGACAATACCACAAAAACAAAAAAGTTCCTCCACTTGTTATGACTCTAATTCTTGAAACTGAATAATCCTTGTAATCATATTTGACACTACTTGTAAGTAAAAATTTGAAATTTTGGACAAAGTGTTACGGTTCAACAACCCATGTGACATTATTGCCCGACCCACCCATTTTGCCATCTCCAGATAAAAGAACAGATATTTAATAACACCCAATAAGAAAAGGCTGCTCACTTGTTATGACTGTATAAAAACTGAAGAGTCAACTGAATTGAAGTCTCCCCAGACAAAATTCCTTTCATTTTAGTCAACCTCTCAGCATAGGTCACTTCAGCTGGGTCAGATTCAGGCACTGTAGCAATAAGTGGTTGGGTTTCATCAACCATTTGGGTGTCCTCTGAAACAGCTGGATTTGGCTCAGTGACAGCCGGCGGTTCAGGTTTCAATTTGGGACTTGATAACCGGTCTCTCACACTTAATAGAAAAGCTTGGTGTTCATTTTCAATTAGATCAAAAGCAATTTGGAATGCCATCATTGCATCATCTTTGTTTTCAGATCTTAAGAGTTTTTCTAGTACGCTTGCAACAGCTTCGGGTTGATCAAGAAACATCAGACACTGGCAAATGTTTAAGTAATCTGGGGATGCCAGATCTTGATATACTTTAACAAGAAGAAGAAGTACCTACCCATATTCCACATGGGTCAGTAAAGCAAAATCTTGAATTTATGTATCAAATGTAAAAGAAATTATGCATTAAGTACATACGGTAACTATAAGATAATATTCATATTACCTCGCGGCGATATTCTCTCCTGTTTACAAAAGCATGAGATACATTCATACAATATGCCAAAGTTGCGTGAACATTATCACTTTTTGTAATTGCTTCCTTTAGTTTATCCAACCTTCGGCATTCAATTGACATTCCTATTGCTTGTTGATATTTTCCATCGGTTATACACCTTAAAAAATTATATAGAGGGAAGAGAATAAGACGACTAAAAACCCATCATATTAAACCAATAAAAAACCATAAAAATACTTACTTATCAAGCATTCTCTCAACTATTGCTTCTAGCCTAGGGTCTACATCAGCAGATTCTTCCTTTGATTCCGCTGCCTTTGTTTTCAGAGTTGCATACTCATCAATAGCTTTGGCTGAGGAAAAGAACATCATATGAAAATATTATTAGTCCATGATTTAGAAAATATATGTTTGGTAACTAGCAACAATATAAAGTCGCAAACATATATGATAAATTCAAAGAAAAATGCATTTGTGAAGCAGGACTCACCAAGAAGAGTATGAACATAATCTGAATCCTCAGAAACATCAAATAAACTGCCAGCTCCAAGGGCATACGATAATGAGTCATTAAGCTCACTCAAGTAATAGAAAACCTGCACAAGTTAAGGAATGAGTTGTTTTGACATATTATAAACATCCTGCTGACATAAAAAGTTCTGTTAACTGGTCCCTGCTAACTCTTCAACTTAAAATCAGTTGAGTGAGCTTAATGAGTGAACAAAAAACTATCAAGGAAATTAAAAGGTATTGCCGTGAATGAGTCGATCTTTATTATTTACCCTCAATATATAATACAAACTTGTGCCAGAATTTTAGGCAACAGAATCAGCTATATAAGGAAATAAATGACAGCTAATTTACAGCAGCTAATTTTACAGCTAATTATCCCACTATTATTATACGATATCTATTACACCCCCGCAGTCGAAACCGGAGGTTGAGGCTGGATCGAAAATTTTCAAATAATATCCGTGGTAGGCCTTTGGTAAATATGTCAGCGATCTGATATCTGGAGGAGACGTGTAAAACACTAATCTGGCCCCTTTGGACCTTTTCACGAACGAAGTGAATGTCTAGTTCGACGTGCTTTGTACGTTGATGTTGTACGGGATTGCCGGTGAGGTAGATTGCGCTAACATTGTCGCAATATACAATAGATGCTCGAGAGGGAGATAGATGGAGTTCGAGCAGTAAGTTCCGTATCCAACATAGTTCGGCTACAACGTTGGCGACCCCCCGATACTCGGCCTCGGCACTGGAACGGGAGATGGTAGACTGTCGCTTTGCAGACCAAGACATGAGATTCTCCCCATAATAGACACAATAACCCGATGTTGAGCGGCGGGTATCTGGGCAACCTGCCCAATCAGCGTCTGCATAGGCTATGTAGAGGATCGAGTCATGTGTAACCTGTGAGAGGCAGTCCCTTGTATATATCTGAGAATTCTTTTTAGGGCATTTAAGTGAGAGGTGTGCGGTGCGTGCATATACATGCAAATCTGTTGGACTGCATAGGTGATGTCAGGTCTGGTGAAGGTGAGGTACTGAAGTGCCCCAGCGAGACTGCGGTAAGAGGTGGGGTCCTCGATCAAGTCACCATTGGAGGCGCTGAGTTTACCATTTGTGTCTACTGGTGTGGCAACCGGATTGCATGTAGACATGCCGGCTAGTTCTAAAATGTCGGTGGCATACTTTTGTTGAGATAAGAACAAACCCTGAGCCGTGTGAGTAACAGAAATTCCCAAGAAATAGCTAAGGCGACCAAGGTCTTTCATTGCGAATTCACGAGAAAGTTGAACCATGAAGTGATTCCTTAAGGCGTCGGATGATGTAATCAGGATGATACCATCGACATATAGTAGAATAAAGGCCACATCACTACCCTTTTTGTAGATGAAGAGAGAATGGTCGCATGTGCTGTGGATGAATCCCAGAGTATAGACATAGTCTGTAAATCTTTGATACCAAGCCCGGGGGGCCTGTTTGAGGCTGTAGAGAGACTTCTTTAAAAGACACACATAATCCGGTCTTGAAGGGTCACGGCAACCGAATGGCTGGTGCATGTAAACGGTTTCGGATAAGTGACCGTGAAGAAAAGCATTCTTGACATCCAATTGATGGATGGGCCAAGAATGAACTAAGGCCAAGCTGAGAACAATCCGGATGGTGGCCGGTTTGACCACGGGGCTGAATGTCTCTCCACAATCGATACCAACCTGCTGAGACTTGCCATCACAAACAAGACGGGCCTTGTACCTCTCAAGAGTCCCGTTAGAGGTAAGTTTATGCTTAAAAATCCACATTGATCTAATAACATTCATATGAGGTTGACGCGGTACTAAGTCCCACGTCTTATTTTCCAAAAGAGCATTAAATTCGTCACACATGGCTTGTTTCCAAAACTGGTTGGTTAAGGCTGCAGGTGGGTTTTGTGGAATGGGGGCGATAGAAACAGGAATAGTGGCAGAAAAGTTGTATGTGGAAGATTTCCGGGCACCAGTCATGGACCTGGTCTGGACTGTGGGAGCTGGTGGGGCAGGGGGCTCGGTTGTGGACTGTTGGGCCGGAACAGCAGGTTGGGCCTGCACAGTTTGGGCTGGAACAGGTCTGCTGGAAGAAGGGTTGGACTGTTGGGCTGAAAATTTAGTAAAGGCATCAGTGGTTGGGCCAGGTTGTTGGTGTTTGGGTAGGCGGGTGTATGTGGACAGTTGGGCTGAAAATTTGGTAAAAGCATCAGTGACTAGGCCAGGCTGTTGTTATTTGGGCTGGCGAGTGTAGGTGTGAATTTGGGAGGGGGACGAAGTAGTGGTGAGGGGTACAGAGCTAGTAGAGGGGGGGGGGGGGGGCTGAGGTAGTAGTGGTGGGTGGGTTAGAGTGATATTCCCAAAATGAAGGGTGGATATCGGTTTGGAGGAAATCGTAGGATTTTGGGGTGGGTGTGTTTTGAGAAAACGGAAATATGGTTTCGTCAAAAATGACGTGCCGTGAGACGATAAGCTTACGGGTAGATATTTCATAGCACTTGTAACCTCGATGATTGGAAGGATAGCCGAGGAAAACACAAGGGGAGGAGCGGTTTTCAAGTTTATTAATGGTGGTGGAGGGGGTGAGGGGAAAACAGAGACATCCGAAAACGCGTAGGTGTTCGTAGGAGGGTTGTTTTTGGTATAGAATGGAAGCGGGTGACTTGTAGGTCTTGGTTTTAGTGGGAAGGATATTGATTAGATATGTGGCCATTTGTAAGGCATGGTGCCAAAAGGTGGATGGTACCGACGAGTGAGCGAGAAGGGTTCTAATGATGTTATTTATAGAGCGAATCTTGCGTTCGGCTTTCCCATTTTGGGAGGACGTATGTGGGCAAGAGAATCGAAATACCATACCATTTTGTTGGCAAAAATTTTGGAAAGAGTTGTTAGAATATTCCATGCCACTGTCACATTGAAAACTTTTTATTTTTCTTTCAAATTGGGTGGAAATAACTGTATAGAATTGGGTGAAAATGGAAAAGACTTGTGATTTTTTAGAGAGTGGATAAGTCCATAGTTAGTTAGTGTAATTATCCAAAAACAAAATATAATATCGATTCCCCCCCGAGCTAAGTACTGGGGAGGTCCATTAGTCACTGTGGACAATGTCAAATGGCATACAAGTAACAGAAGTTGAATCACGAAACGGTAATCTAACTTGTTTCCCCAAAACACATGATTGACATAAAGAAGTGGTTCTATTATTTGAACAAGAAATAAAATTATTTGTTTTGAGACGATTAAGTAAATCCGGGCCTGGATGACCAAGCCGGTGGTGCCATAGGTCTTGAGAGAGAGCAGCAAAAACGGATGGGGAGAGAGCTTGAGTATTTGGTGAAGTGAGCGGGTAGAGGTCCCCGGTACTATTGCAACGGAGGATGGGTATCCGCGTCCGGTAATCCTTCACAAGAAAACCAAAAGGGTCAAATTCAATAGACACAAGATTATCAGTACTAAGACGACGGACAGATAATAGATTTTTAATTAAGGTGGGAGAGTAGAGGATATTGTTAAGTTTAAGGGGTGGGAATGGTGATTTTAGAGTGGTGTGACCAAAACCGTGGATGGGTATTTTGGAACCATTGCCAACTGTGATGTTATTTAAAGACTTATTTGTAAAATAAGATGAGAGAGTACCTGTCGAGTGAGTTATATGAGAGGTTGCTCCCGTGTCCATGTACCAGTTTCCATCGGGTGGGTTGAGCGACATGGTGTACAAAGCTTGCTCGATGTCGGTAGGAGTGTAGGCATGTGAATGCTGATAAGATGCCTCTGACCCAGCATAGGACGGTAGAGGCCGTGGGCCCAGAATCCCAGCATAGACCTGTGCAGTAGTGGGCCTATGAGGCTGCTGTTGAGCCGTGGGAAACTGGCAAGGAGGCGTGGCCCACTGAGTTCTTTGCTGCTGAAGGAAAGTCTAGTAAGGTGGGGGTTGTGATGGTGGCATCCAAGGAGTCCATGGGGACTGCTGAGAGGGACGAAGGGAGGGGTTCCATGGAGAACCAGTGTTCGAGTGTTGTTGATATGAACGACCACGACCATAAGAAGTGCCACGGCCGCGTCACGCCCACGACTACGCTGACCACGGCCTCGAGAGAAGGGTTCACCCATGTGCAGGTCACCAGATGGGGCTGAAGTGTGGAGGGCAGCAGTATCATGTGAAGCCAGGTTGGCTTTACGTGTTTCCTCCAGCAGCAGCTTTGACCGGGCATCATAAAATTCTGGTAATGGGTCTGATTGTTGTAACAGCATACCGACACCGTCAAAATCATGGGAGAGGCCATTGATGAGTTAAAGGACAAGGCGGTCATTGCTAACAGGTGAACCAACATTGGCTATTTGGTCGGCTAAGACTTTTAAAGCCTGACAGTAAGCAGAGATGTCAGAGAACTGTTCAAGTCGGGTGTTGTGAAACCTGTGTTCAAGATAGACTGCCCGTGTGTGTTTGTTGTCTTGAAACAGGCCTGCTAGAGCCGACCACGCCTTGGCTGCTGTGGTATCAGGGGTGAGGATTGTATGGAGCAAGTCATTTGAAATGGTTCCGTAGATCCATTGCAAAACAATTGCATCGATACGACTCCACTTTGGGTCTTCAGTTCTGAGATTGGCGGATTCAGCAGTGGGGATGATGTGGTCAATCACCTCAAATGCTCGGCAGTGTATTTTAAACAGTTCTGACCGCGTGGTGTATTGACTGTTTTCTGTTTCAAGCTTGACGGGGATAAAGTTGTGAATGTTTGTGACCGTGATGGCCGGATGAAGGGTTGAGGAAGAGGGAGCCGAGTTTGAGGATTTTTCAGTGTTTGTTTCTCCCATGGTCGGAGATGACAGAGGTGGCAGAGAAAAAAAAAGAGGGAGAAAAAGATCGATTAGGGTTATCAGAGAAGAAAGGGCTCTGATACCATAAAAGGTATTGCCTTGAATGAGTCGATCTTTATTATTTACCCTCAATATATAATACAAACTTGTGCCAGAATTTTAGGCAACAGAATCAGCTATATAAAGAAATAAATTACAGCTAATTTACAGCAGCTAATTATCCCACTATTATTATACGATATCTATTAGAAATACAATCACCAAAAACCTAAGCATCATACTTCTTAAAAAAAAAGGTACCTTTGAAACAAGTAATGCAGCCAACTGCCTTTGATCAAACTCTTCGTCTTCATATAAACTCTCTCTGGGTTTAAAAAAGCCAAAATATGTCGGTGAATCGATTGGAGAATACTTCATTAACCACAAAATGTTCAACAAAACTATTGATACATTAACATATTTCTGGGGAAGTGAAAAGAAGGCTAAAAGGTAAAAAAGTACATCATATGAACGAGCAATCAGGCTTTCAGTTTCAGGTTTTAGACTCTTTTTCTTAACTTTACAGTAAAATAACCATAACTTTTCACTCTCCAATACCACTTGACATCTACTATTAGCTTGGTTTATGTGAAAATATCACGTCATATAATAAACTGTCAATGAATTTTTCATGATATGTATCCATGTCCTGGGTTCAAGGCTTCAAGCTCATGTACTAACAAGCTAAACTCATCCTAGAAAGTTAAGGCTTAATTGCAAGAAGATCAATAACTCAATCTCAGTTTACAGACTGTTCAGTCATTCAAATCCAAAGTCCTCCATACATTGATGGAAAATTTAGACATCGATAAGCTCTGTAAATAGACAAGCCTATGAATATCTCACGGCAGATACATAGTTCTGTTTTCTTAACACTATCATCTTTGTATTTAACTTCTTAACAGATCTTGGTTTTAAAAGGCGAGATACGCTTTGAGGCCCTTAGGGCCCTACCGCCTTGGAAGCCGAGGCGAGAGGAGCTTCAGGCCCTCGAAACCAAGGCAAGAAACGATTCGAATCTTCATGTATAACCTAAGAAATTTTAGTCTTTGTGTACAACCAAAAAGCTTTATGTATAACCTAAGAAATTTTAGTCTGTGTACAGCCTAAGAATGTAAGACATAAGAAGCTGTATGTACAGCGTCAGCCTATGAAGCAAAGTTGAATGAACAACAAAGCTTCAAACCCAAAAGCAGGGGCACAAAATCTGCCAAAATCACCAAACTCTCTATGTCCATTGGCACCTCAAACTCTCTTCCCTCTCTATCTTATCTTTTATATTTTGATAGTTTCTAAAGTGAAAAAACATTCTTAGTTTCTCTCTTCTCTTTTATCTCCCTCTCTCTTATCTCAGTTTCTTTCCCGGTTTTGACCATTTATCCCATTGTTCAGCATGTGAGTTGTTATCAGCTTGTGATCGTTGAGGGTATTTTCCCCTTTAGAAATTCAACAGTCGGCAGTATACATGAAGCGCGAAAAACGGCACCTCAAGTAAAAACGACAGCCTCATGATATCATTGCGCCATACTGCCTCAGATGTTGTGAAGCAATTTCTCCACCAGCTGAGCAGCCTCACAGGCTTTTTAAATCAAGCAAGCAACACATATTAGCAAACCCAAGTTATTCAGTTCACGGCATATGGCATTACCGAAATTGACAATTTATCTGATAAGCTTCCATGTCGATTCAAAGTTGAATCTTCTACGAATTGAGCTTAGGATGCACTTGTATAGCTCAAAAGATTACACTGGACTAGAAGACCCACTTCTTTTCTTGTACTCTTAATCACGCCTTGATGACTGACTATAATGCGAAAAGATTTCTTCTTAACGGGAATAAAACATTTCAAAAGTCAGACGAAAAGACTTGCAAAATTAAGTCCATGTTCTAACTTTAACATGTAATAGAACACAAACTCCAACACATTCAGGAAACTAATTAACCACAAATGTCTACTCCAAATGCTAAATAACAAGATCAAAGGTATATACTTAATGAAAAGGAGAGGATAATTACATGATTGGGACGGTAGTTGAGATCTCAGGCCAGAAGTGGTCAACAAAGGCGTTGAGATTGGAGAGAGCATGAAGTTTGAGGGACGGATGCGGCTCGTTAAGCATCGCCAAGAGACCGCCAGCGGAGCTCACCATAGTCGCTGCCATAGTTTCAACCGAGTCAGTTCCAACCAGGATTGGATCAGGGTTAGGGTTTGTGTTTTGAAGATCGATTTCTTTGGGGAGGGGCAAGGTGCAGAGTGCGGAAGGCGGAAGGGGGTGCATTTCGGGTAATTTAATCGGGTTTTGGGTAGATCGGTTCGGGTTAATCGGTTTTTTCGAGTGTGTAAATTTATCCAATAACCGATCCAAATGACATTCGGGTAGATCGGGTTTGGGTTAATCGGTTTTCGGTTTAAACGGGTCGGGTGGACACATTGTTGAAAAAAATAAATGAATCAAGTTTATAAACATAAAATAAAGGCGTATGTGAAACAAAAATAAGCATATTTTCAAAAGATTAAAGCTTCAAATAACAAGTGTTTTGTCCTAGTCTAACAATAATCAATCAAAGGTATACTAGATAAAAAAATATTAAGAAATAGATTAATGAATAAGTATTAGATTATGCGAACCTATGTTGGTATCATTGTTTCTTCAACTTCATGAAAAACTAAATGTTCGGCCATAGTAATAAGATTATAATTTGTAAATAGAAAAGTAAGAATAATTCCGTAATAATGATCTATTAATTTAGTGATATAGTAATAAGATTGTAATTTATAAACCATGTTTATAAATGTTCGGTTTATTCGGGTTAATCGGTTCGGGTTATTCGGGTTTTTGATGTTTGAAAGTCTAACCGAAACCCGACCGAATAACAATCGGTTTAAACGGTTTTCGGGTTAATTGGTTACGGGTTATTCAGGTACGGGTTTAATCGGTTCAGGTGAAGGTTATTCGGGTCGGGTTAACCGGGTACGGGTAAAATCAACGGGCCTAGCGGAGTAATCTAACCCGGAATTATGTTAATATGTCCCTTCAACTTTTGATTTTAACAAATTTAACCCATCATTTTTGTTTGCCACATTGAACATAAAATTAAATACATCCTTCTTCTTAGGCAATAATTACATGTGTTTGAATAACTACATCCTTATACCCAAGTCTTGCAGAGTTTAAGGGTCGGGTTAGGGTTAGGGTTAGGGTTAGGTAACAAATTAAAACAGGTTTGGATAAAAACAAATATGATTAAAATGGGTTCAAGTTGAAACAGATCTCTTTATAAAAAAAATTATGACAGCTAGTGACAACAAGGGTGGTGTCAGTGGTTGTCGATAGGTGGTAGTGACGGCGAAGGTTGTGACGATGGGGGAGTCGGCGGCGGTGACGATTGTAACATCCATGATTTCCCTGTACCTTGTTTTATGCAATAATGACAATTTCAATTTCATTTTTCTTGTTCAATACATTGTGACACACCAATTATTATTTCAATGAGTATTAAATTCAAAGTTTCAATCTTTGCAATTACATATTATTTTCCTACTATATATATATATTTATACTTGGTTATAATAAATAAATCAAAGATAAAGCTTATAAAATTTTAATCATATAACTATAACTTTATATATATATATGATTTTATTAAATAAACCATTTATACAATTTGTAATTTTTATAAAGATGGAATTTATTCCTTTATAAAATATTTTTAATAAAAGAAATTATGTTTAGTTTTTATAAATTTTATAAAATCAATCTTATAAATAATTACAATGATTTTAAAACAAATAAAACTGACCCTGAACCCCATCCTTTAGTCTTGAATTCCCTTGAACTCGTTTGGACCCCTAAATGAACCCCCTCACCATTCAATTTGAACTTTTTCATACTTTTGACCCCAAATCCCTCAGTTTTGACTTCATAAAGTCAACAGGAACGAAAATCCGTTTCAAAACCAACGAATTCATGTGTAATAACTTCTGATAATCGTGCATAAACGTTTAAGCGGTTGTTTCGAACGTGCTTGATAAATCAATTACAGAAATTCAATGATTAAACTCGAGATTTAATCTCAAAACCGCCCTAATCATAACTCGGATTCAATTCGCATGTTTGTGTGAAATTGAAGCTATAATTAAGTTCATTTGTTGCATATCAAAGTTCGATCAATTCATATCATGCATCGGTAATTCGAAGAATTACCGGGTCACACACCAGTCCGGTCACACACGAACGTTGGTGATATCTAAGTATGATTTAGAATATAAAAATTATACGTAACACTGCGAATTAATATTTTGAGTCAAAAATAAAAGTTTGAGAATTTTTAACGAACGTTTTGTTTTAAACACAGTCCGGTATAACACTGTATATTACACTGTATTTTAACCAATGCATACAAAATAATATTATTTATTACAAATGATTAAAATTAATTATAAAAATTAATTTTCCTAAATATCTTTTAAAAATCCAACATTGTCATTACCATTTTTCTAGAAAATCTCTGAAATCTCTTTTTCCACACTCCACCTCCCTACTAACCACCTTACAGCATCAATCCAATACCATCCACCACCACACATTAAATAGTTATTTTCTTTTTTTTATTATTTAAAATCCTTCATTTCTCTCTCCTTTCACACTATAAATACCACTCCATACTTCTCCATTCTCCACACTATTTCTTCCTCCTACTAAAGAGCAAAGCTCTCTTCTCCCTCCCTCTTTGCCATTTTTGGCCACCATACACACAGCCACCATTTATTTTTTTATTTAAAGATTCAAGTGTTCAAGCCTCATTTGGTGTTTTCTCAAGTGCTAGGATCAAAGCCTTCATCTTTTTCGATCCTTATAAGTAAGAAACCTATCTTATTTAGCTTTTTATTTCTTTAATTCAAGTATTATGTCTTAATCATAACATCCAACAACAACTTACATTCTTTTATAAAAGAAACCTAAATATATAACATGCATCATGTAAAAATTAGTTTATACACTTTCTTTTATGATTTATTGCTTCTATATATCTTATATGATACATGCATATTGATGGATCATCGTTTTGATCACATGCATGTTGATGGATCGTGTTTCTAATAACAGTAATTTTGTTGTTTATAAAAATGGATTTTATACTAGACATGGATCTTTTATCATTTGAATTTACAAAAAGTATTTCTATATAAAATATAAATATATTTTATGTTTAGATCATCATTTTTAATACATGCAAGTCATTAGAATCATTTTCTGTTTAAGAAAACTTTGTTAAATCAAAAACGGGTTTTTATCATTGTAATGGTGTTGATGATGAAACTATTTTTGTTAATATTCATACACCTATTTTTAAACTCTTGGATGATTTAAAAATACCTTATTTATTTGCATACATATATCTTTAAACTTGACTAAATAGCATTTGGATATTTGTATAATATTTCAATCATATAAAAAAAATATATATATCTTAATATTTCAAAAGTATATTTTATGACATTCATGATTTCCATCATACGATCTATTATTAATATTTATTTTTGAGAAATAAATATATTTTTATCTATTCTAACAAGTCACCAACGTGTCGTCAAGTCAAACATGGTCAAACCCAAAAAGATAAACACATTTTACAAATAGTCGAGTTGGGTTGATTGATCGCATAATCAAGCACAACATTTCATATAACTTACGTCCTTACATATTATAGGACACGTGTAGTTCGGGCATTTTCACGTATCCAGTACTTACACTACTCATACCAGGTGAGTTACATAGCCCCACATTTTACATTTTTTGGGTGAAACATGATTACAATTGAACTATTTCCAATTTATACAATTCAAACATCGTGTACATGTGTGTATCTTTGTGCCTTATGCTTGGACACTATGAGCTAAACTACATTTATAATAAGTACAATTATTAACTCCTTACAAGCCAATGGTAACAATGATAGATCTATTGCATTTGACAAATCCACTTAGGTAAGGTGATTGCTTACCGACAATACACAAGGGTAACATTAAGTGTTATGCCTAACATGTCACAAGGTTTGATTGTGCACCCGGTTTATTATATTGGTTCTCCATAATTGCCTATTTATACCATGTTACATGTGAATTGTACACAATATTTTAAACATTATTCGTAGAGTCAAAACCTATGTATGCTCACCAACTATTTTTAGTTGACCTTGTTTCCATCATGTTTCAGGTGCCAATGTTTGAGATCATATGCAAGATGTTTCACTTATGATCGAGACCTGGTTGAATAATAAATTGAACTTTTTATGTATTCAATGTTGGATGTTTGTTTGAACTCATGTATGAAATCTTGGTTTATTAATTTATATGAATTTTAGTATGATCATGTGCTTATGAACAGTCTCCATGTCTCGCCATGACGTATTCCGCCGTCGATTGGGGTGTGACAACGATGGTGGTAGCAGTGTAGACTGATATGTGGGGGCAACCACGAAGATAGCGATAGTAGCGGCAACAGTGGTGAGGAGGGGCATGTTGATGACGATAGGTAGGTACTGATAACATACGGTGATGTTGGCTATTTGGACTCGTTTTAAGTTAGTAACTTGAATAAGAGTGATCCATCTTAAGGTTTTGTATAATTTGAGTATACCAAAATAACCCATTTAACAAATAAAGTTTATTGAAATGAGTCATGAACTTGGATGTACTCATACTACTTAAATAAACAACAAAGTGTGTGTTCTATATTATTAGGTTAGCGATTTAGATAATTAAAAAGAAGTATTACTATGAGAATAATATCCAAATACATGATTGTTAAGTTTAAAATAAAAAAAACTATGTATAAATTACGAGAGATGTACGTGTGTTTGAAGTAACTTTTGTGATTTCAAATCGTAAATATTAGTTTACGTTGTTTAGTAAAAAATAAAATAATTAAGAGGCTTTATTTATATTTATGAGGTATAAAAGAATTGGGTGAGGCTTGTGAAAGTTTTATCTTTTCACATACAAGTTGATTATTGAGATAAACTAGAAATGTTGCCCCGCGCTCCGCGACGGGAAGCAGACCTTAAATAGTTGAGGCGGTGATATTAACGTGGCTAAGCAAAAAAAAACATGGTTAAATAAATTTTGACAGGCGCTCCACGGCTGGAGTCAGACCTTAAACGGTTGAGGCGATGACAGTAACGTGGCTACGCACAAAAAGAAACGTGGTCAGATACATAAAAGAAACGTATGAAGTTAAGACGACTCGATTGTGGAGATCGAAACATAGATAAAAGACAATTATATAACAATAGCGATGTTTTTCAGTCGGTTTCATTATTCACGATACCAGCGCGTCACCGTCAGTCGATATAACCCACAATATCTAAAAAATACTCTATTTTGAATACGACTCCGTTTTTAACAAAATTTATATCGGGAAGTTAGGAAAAAAAATAAACAAACAAACGAAAATTATTACAAAAAATCATATTATATATACTACAGTGGGTAAACTTAAATCTTTAAAAACTTGAGGGGATCAAAGTAGCATTTTACAATGTTAAAGGGTTATTTGTGCCATTGAACAAAGTAGAGGGGTTGAAGTTGTCGGTGGCAATTTGCCACCGACACTTCCTTTTAAGTAGTATAACGTATGTGTCACACCCCGGCCGTCGGCGGATTATACGCCGGGGCTGACGCGGTAGTTCATAAGCACATGATCATCTATTAAATATGATAGTATTTATTATTCAAATTTAAAAGCATTCGTTACAATTGTAAATATGAAAACAAGTATTCAAACATAACATAATAAGATTAAATTAAACTAAGTCTATGTCCTATGTGATCAAGTAGTGTCCTCAACCGGTGCACCTGAAACATGTGAGTAAATATCAACTACAAGTAGTTTGTGAGTAACATAGGTTTTGACACCAAACAAAAGTTAAGTAAAAAGGATTTGAAATTCAATATGTTCAAAGCAATACTAAGGCATAAATGTGAAAACATACAAGGTTCCAGAGCGTACAATCAAGCCGTAGTAAATGGAAAACTGGTAAGTACAATCCAACTAATTGTGTTTTGGAAAAAGTAGTAATATGGTACACACAAAACCCGCCAAGTTTTGTGTTAACTGATATCGGTTTCCTATATAAATGATCATAAAAGGTACTGCCTTAGGCTTGGGTAGCAAGTTAATGATTGTACTGAACATAAACACACGTATGGTCGCCAAATAGTTTAAGACATAAAGCACATAGTAAATAGCATGAGAACAATGGTATTGAATCTGGTTGGTAAAGTATGTAAACATGTTCCACCCCGAGTATTTGTAAACAATAGTAAAGAGAAAGGGGCTATGAAACTCACTTGAATCAAAAGCTGGAAATGTATGAACCGGTAAGGATTGTTAGGCCTCGTGAGGAACTCTCACAACAAACTTACACGCGTAATGGTAACCTAAGTTCAATATATGTTTAAATACTATTTAGGAGACATTGAGACATTTACGGTTTCCATAGGATTTGTAAAAGCTTTATAGGAAATATATATGTTTTATAATGATAAGTGAATATCAATCAGAATAATGGTAGGTTTGAATTTATATAATTGTTCTAATTAAATAAATAATATAGGAAAGACATTTAAATAATATTTCGTTTGAATTTATTTAAGTAACTATTCTAAAATAGTTTATAAATAAATCTTGAAATGGTAATTATTTAATCAATTTATTTTATGTAAATAAAATAGTTAATTACACTATTGGTTAATGTAATTAAATTTTGTTGATTAATCTAGTAATAATTGCAAAAAATAGTTACATAATCATTTAAATGAATTCATTCTAAATAAATTTATTAAGGAATAAATAGTTTTAAGTAGCACTTATTGAACTTTGTATTATTTAAAATAATCATTTGGGTATTTATAAATTTAAAAGTGTTTTAAATAATTATTTTTACTAAATAATTATTTTAAGGCTTTAAAAGGGTTTAATTAATCATAATCATAATTAGTTGAAAGTGGTTGTTGTACACTAGAATGGTTATCATTCTAGAGTAGTACCTCCAACAGAAAAGTTCCCAGGAAAGAGTTGGCCGCATCAGAACCCCGTCTTTTCCTAGCCAGAACTTTAATGTTTGCCAGATAACTATATACTGGTTTGAAATTTATTCTATTTGCATACTTAATCAAGTTTAGGGTGTGTTTGGAAAGTAAATGGGCTAAAGTGGAAATATGAGTTTAGTAAAGATAGAAATTAAATATTAAATAATTTAATTTAAAAATAAGGAGTTTTAGTAAAAACATGATTTTTGAAATTGAAAGGAACAAGAAAGATCAAACCAAGTTTTTAAATAAAAGTTTTGAACAAATTTAATTAAAACAGGGCTTTTGATCTTGGATAGCCTATGATTATAACATAAACATGTTAGGGATCATAGATCTAGCTAGTTATGAGGGATTTTTGAAAGGAAAAGTATGAACAAACAAGAACATAAGAAGAATTTACTTATAATAGAAGGATTTAAGCTAGAATCTTTCAAAAGATGAGAAGAACGACCTTTAGTAGCTAGAGAACCCTAGAGGATCGTTGAGGTGCGAATAATACATGAGAATAAGTGCTCTATTTATAGGGTAGAATCATGGGCTTATTCATGAAATTCAATTTGTTGTAAGGACTAAATTGCAAAAGATGAATACTAGTTTTTAATCATAACATATACTAACTTAAACGCTCATAAATTTTATGTTTATGATTTCATTTCATCATAAATGTAATTATATATTTATTTGTTTTATTTATCTTTAGTAATTTAAAACACTAGTAATGTTAATTAACAATGTTATATATTCATAATAAATTGTTTAAATGGTTTATTTATCATGTGTATATGTATATAGTTACATATATATTTATAAGTAGACACATAAAGGATATCAATTCATAATCAAAGCTTGTAAGTTTAGATTTGGTTATTATAACAAGGTATATATATTTATTTCATAACAATCATATAAGTATGTATGGACACTCATGAATTATAATGAATAAATAGAATACTTTCATAAATGCGAATCATAAAATAATGAAATTACAATTTGCCGGAATAGTTAAAATAAAGTTCGGAATTTTCTGGGGATTACAGTATGCCCGCGCTCAGCGGCGAGAGACAGACGTTAAACGGTGGAGGCGGTGACGTTATACGGACGTTAACGTTGCTACGTAAACATGACAAAAGATATTTATATAACTGTATCGATGTTTTTTTGTTGGTGTCGGTCTCATTTTTCACGGACCCGCGCGTTGCGGCCGAATGGTACGAATAAAAGAAACGTATGCGCGTTGCGGCGTGGGGGTACGATTAAAAGAAAACGTATGAAATTACGACGTATCAGTTATGGAGATTGAAACATATATAGAAAACAGTAACAAAATATAAAAAATTATAAGAAAAGCTAGTAAAAAAATATATATCTATAGTTGAAGGCCACAGGTTTCGAACCTATGAGCACAACTCCTTAACCAAGAGATCTTACCAGCTACACTACACAAATTTTAGTGTTAGAATTTAGAAATAAAATACATAACAAGTGAATAAGAAGCCAGAAAATTGTGAATCATACAAGAATCTATTACTGTTGCTTCTGCTACCTTTTTTTATTTATTTAATGTTCATGATTTTTTATTCGTTATTTGAATATCCATTGTAAAAATGAAATGTTCCAAAACAAAAAAGAAATAAGTCCAAAACGAAAAACAACAGTAAGAAGATGAGTTAAATAATGGACGAAAATGAAATCTTAAAATATTTTTTTAAAAAAATAAAGATAAAATGGTCACATTCTTAATTATTTTTTTATAAAATATGTTAAAATGATACTAAGTGATACTATAAATACTATCAATTACAAGTGTCGGTGGATCATTTTTTTTATTCTTTTCTATTTTATGTTATATAATTGTTTTCTGCCGTATTAAAATAACTAGTTTTTACCCCCCGCGCTTCGCGGCGGGAGTCTGGTTGTTATTGGTTTGGCTCGTTTGCGTGGAATCACAGATTCGTTATAACGTACGATACCCAAAAACACTTGAAGTTGAATACAACTGTCTTCAATAAAATTTAAACCAGAACGTTGACAAAAGAAATTGTTAAGAAAACGGCGCATTCCATTATTTAAAAAAACATAACGAACGAAAGTTATCATAGATAACGTTGTCGGGCCCATCGTCAATAAAATTTAAACGAAAGCATAGGCACAACGGTAAAAATAATGTTAATAGAAAGGAAACATAAAACTAAATAATAAAAAAAGGGAAAACAAATTTAAAAAATTACCGGTTCGGTTCGTCGAAAACCATAAGGCGAATCGATAATACCAATATCAATAATGATGTTGTTCGCCCATAATAGGTTCGGTTCGTCATGGTACCACAACGGTAACGGCACTCGATACAGGCAACGATAAAAAAAATCGATTTTGAATACAACTCCGTTTTAAAACAAATTTATATCGGAACGTTGACAAAAAAAAAACGGCGCACCTGTATTTTGAAAAAAGTTAACGAACGAAAGTTTATTGAACTTATGTGGCAAATCTATAAAAAACAAAGTTTTGAGTAAAAAAGAAAAGAAAATTAAAGCTTATTTTGAACTTTAGTGGCCAGTTTATAAAAAAAAACTTTTGTAAGAAAAAAAAAAACTACTATTCATCCCCATGAAAAAAAAAAACTACTATTAGCGGTGGAAGAGCGGTGGAAGAGCCGGTGGTGTTCACTCACCGCTAGTAATGGGTCGTATGGTGAAACGATGGTGAATGAGGGAAACCCTAATTTGGTCTGGTGTGAAAGGGGAAAGAAGAAATGGGCGTAAAAAGGGGATGCTCACACGCATAAAAGCCATAAGCAAGAGTTGTACATGCTGCATTGCATCTTGTACACATTACTATTCTCCTCCATGTGTTTTACCCCCTGCGCTTCGCGGCGGGAGTCTGTTTGTTATTGGTTTGGCTCGTTTGCGTGGAATCACAGACTCGTTATAACATACGATACCCAAAAACACTTGAAGTTGAATACAACTTTGTCTTCAATAAAATTTAAACCAGAACGTTGACAAAAGAAATTGTTAAGAAAACGGCGCATTCCGTTATTTAAAAAAACATAACGAACGAAAGTTATCATAGATAACGTTGTCGGGCCCATCGTTAATAAAATTTAAACGAAAGCATAGGCACAACGGTAAAAATAATGTTAATAGAAAGGAAACATAAAACTAAATAATAAAAAAGTGGAAAACAAATTAAAATTCAACTTTGTCTTCAATAAAATTTAAACCAGAACGTTGACAAAAGAAATTGTTAAGAAAACGGCGCATTCCGTTATTTAAAAAAACATAACGAACGAAAGTTATTATAGATAACGTTGTCGGGCCCATCGTTAATAAAATTTAAACGAAAGCATAGGCACAACGGTAAAAATAATGTTAATAGAAAGGAAACATAAAACTAAATAATAAAAAAGGGGAAAACAAATTAAAAAAATTACCGGTAAAAAAAAAAAAAATCACTATTCATCCCCATGGAAAATATATATATATATAATATAATGTGTCCTAAAGTGCCTGGTAAGATCCTTTCTTTAATTAGTGAACGTCGCAGGCTCTATTCCTGCAAGAGGTTTTTTTTTGTGTTTATCCAACTTTTTTTTTGAACGGAGAACATTGAATGTTGTGACGTCGCACCCTCCCGTCACATAGGGAGCCTCGTCCAACTCCGACCAATATGTTGTCTTAACCGGACCCACTTGACGTAAGAGTTGGAGAGCATCCAAGGAAAAATCCCACTCAATACGGCCCCTTCCGGGCTTGAGGGAGAGCCGAGGCTCGAACCCTGAATCGACGTGGGTAAAACCGTGGTGCATCAGCCTAATAACTAGGCCTCATTTGCATGCTTTAGAAATTAATGGTGGTGACAGAGATTGAACCCGAGTCCCTTGAATCTTTAGGCCTCACCTCAACCACTGCACCACAACCTCTTTCGCTGTGTTTATCCAACTACCTTCACCAAAAGTAATATCTTTACATCTGTTACCAAAATCAAATTTCCTACCGTCAACAAAACCTTTTTCCAATATCAATCATATTCACAAATCCAACGATCTCATTTTGTCTTTTTATCCACTTTTTTTTTTTTTTTACCTTTTATCACTTATAAGATGGCGTCTTCACTATATTTTGATACAGGTGCTTCTTGATCATATTAAAACATATAAAAATATATTTTAATGTATGTGCTTCTTAATTAAATTTTTATTCATAGAAACCTTAATCGGTAAGGTCCGCGCCCAATCAAGGGCCACCGACCTTTTTTCCACCACAACCTCTTACTTTGACGACATTTACAATTTAAGTCTTAAGTTTTCTAAAACTTCAGATCTACCCCTCCATAAATTTTTCTACTCTCTCTTAAATTTCTAACGTTTCAAATTTACTCATGTAATATATTTTTAATATACGTTTGTAACTGTACCTAAAGTTTCATGTTTACCCATTCATAAAATTCTCAACTCTACTACTCAAAATAATTTTTTTCTTACATTTTTTTATATTCGTTTATAAAAATTATTTTTTCTATTTTTAATTTGTTACTAAGTCATTTAACGAATTTGTCGTTTCAATGTTAACTCCTATTCGCGCCGCAGTCTATCTATTTTTCGATCTCCATAACCGTGTCGCGGCAACTTCATACGTTTCTTTTATGTAATTAGTCACGTTATTGTCACCGCCGCAACGCATGTAACAACGTTCACAAATCCGCCGCATCGCGCGGAAGACCAAGTTGTGGCAACATCATACGTTTCTTTATGTACTTAGTCACATTATTGTCGTCGCCGCAACGCCTATAACAAGGTTCGCAAACCCGCCGCATCGCGTGGGCTTTAATTATGCAGTTAAACACGTTAATATCACCGTATAGTCCCGACGCAACGCGCGGGTCAAATTTCAAGTTTTAATTAGTTTATATATATATATATATTTAGGTTATGGTAAAAAGGGTTTTAAAAAAAGAAGGATAAGAAGGATTCTGGGCTTGACATGTGTCATTTTATTGTTTTTGAAGGGAGGACATATTAGTTATTGTGTCAAATATGTCAGGTCATTGTGTAATGTCAGGTGCCAATAATGAGCTGGTGGTGGAGTGGTAAGGGAGATACCTAGTGACCCAGGTTCGATCCCTGCCCTCCTCACTGGTTTCTGTGGCATGCAAATGAGGCTTAGGCTGATGCACCTGGGTTTACCCACGCCGATCCAGGGTTCGAGCCTCGGCTCTTGTAACGAACCAAAATCCGGGTCTCGTTATAAATGAATAAATATTTCTAAATAAATATTATGGGAAAATAATATTTTAGAAATAAGTTGAAACAAGCGGGTTTCAAGTTAGTAACGGGGTTATACTAGTTTTTAACTAGTTTTGGAAAGATATGGGTGAAATTGAAAGTTGAGGGACTAAAGGTGTAAAGTGGCCAAAATCTGCTATTTGACTTGGTGAAAGTCAAAATTGAGTCTCATTTGGTGTTTAGGTCGTTCAAGAGCAAAGGAGAAAAAGAGGAAACGGGTTTGGAGCTTGAATCTTGCATTTGAAGCTCGGAATGAGGAGGTTTTGGCTCACACAACACTTTCCTAACATCAAGTAAGTGTTAATCATCCTTTTGATTTCACTTTTGATGTGTTCTTGGTGGGTGTTGGGTGAAATCCGAAATTTGGATGCATGTGGTAAATTGGTGTTAGATTGTTGATAATCTAACTTAACTAAAGTTAAAGAGTGATGATTAACATCCTAGAACCCTTGATTTTGATTATGAGAAGTTAGGGTTCATATGAGAAAAAATTGGGGGTTTTTGTAAAATGAAGATAGAATGGTGATCTAGTGATGATTAAGTGTTTTTGGGATGTTAGACACTTGAACAAACACCAAATTAACTTAATAATAATTTTTGAAAGAAAGATTAGTGTTAAGGTTAAGATAATGAAACTCAAGTAGGTGAGTTTGTGGTGAAAGAGGGTGTTTGGTTATGAGTATAACCCAAACGGGTCAATTTGGGTTGGAAATGGGAATTTAGTTGTGAACCCAATTGTAATGTGATTTTGGTATATGTTAGATTACTAAACTAGGCGAATGTGTTTAGGTAATCAAATTGCAAGCTTGAGAACGGTGCGGGATCTTCTAACCCGAAAGGTAAGTGCCTATGCACTTACTTAGTATTGATGATAAATGGTGAATTTTGTGAATTATGTGTTATGTGATTGTGTACATACTTGTGATATGATAAATTGTGAATGATTTAGTATGTACAATGAATGAATGTAATTATAGTGTTAAGCTATAATGGAAATGGATCATGTGTTGATCATAAATGAAACGGGGATAAATGAGTTTTATGCAAGATTGTATGCATAATGTGTAAAGTTGCATAATTTGTTATGTGGTATGAATGAGCATGAAATTGTATGCAAAAATTGAAGGAATGTAGTTATAGTATTTATACTATAATGGATATGTCGATATGGAGTTATGGTCTATGAACCATAATGGATAGAATGGATATGGAGTTATGGTCTATGAACCATAATGGATATAATGGATATGGAGTTATGGTCTATGAACCATAATGGATAGAATGGATATGGAGTTATGGTCTATGAACCATAATGGATATAATGAATATGGAGTTATGGTCCAAGTACCATAATGGATAGAATGGTTATGGAGTATAATCTCGTATCCTAAATGGATATGAAGTTATGGCCTACGTGCCATAATGGAAATGGAAATGTGGTAATGAAATGATGAAAGAAACTTGTATGTGAAAAGTATGTGTATGAAAACCTTAATTGACCAAATGGGTGCAAACGGGTCAAATGGGTCAAATGGGTGAATTATGATCTAGTGTTATGATGGAAATGAGATTGTGGCCAATGTGCCATAATGGAAAAGGAAATGTGTTAATATGAATGATAAATGAAAAGAATGAAACTTGTAGGTGAAATACAAGTGTTATGTAGCCAAATGTTAAAATTTGGTGGAAACGGGTCAAATGGGGGAATGGGTGGAAACAAGTAGAATTTACTTGTTTGTTATGTTTTATCTTCATTACTAATGGTGTTATGTTTTGTGGTTATGTAGGAAAAGCTCCGATGTAGTCCAAGTCAAGTCCAAGGCTCTGGCGGGTTCTCGTATGTGCAAATGATTGGTTTTTGGGCTATGTATTGAAATCCTCGAAAGGGGTGTGCGTTTGGGTCAAGAATTTATGTTTTGGTGATTTTGTGGTGTAGGTAAACTTTTGGTCAAAACCCAGGTGTCGGGTATTTTTAGTTTGTGTTTTGGATGCAAAAAGTTGGAAAAATGGCAAAGTTTGAAATCTGCAGCTGAAGGGAAACTCACTGGAAATCTGGTGCCTCGCGGTACGCGAAGAACCTGGTATGGTTCTTTCGCGGTACGCGAGGGACAAGTTATCCGGATTGCCTTCCTTTGGCTCTCTCGCGGTACGCGAAGATCATAGTGGTATCCTCTCGCGGTACGCGAGAGGTTTGAATTCCGGGTAAGAATTTTGGGACTCCCTCGCGGTACGCGAGGGAGGTGGCCAAAACGCCTCGCGGTACGCGAGGAATAAAAAAAAAAAAAAAAATCTTGGGATAAAAGTCTTCCGCGCGTTTTTCGTATTTTAAAAGTGGTGTGTTACAACTTGGTATCAGAGCAATGGTTTGAGGGATTTGGTGTGGTGGCACCAAACTCAAACCGGATGCTCTTGATATGGGGGAAAATGATACGAGAATCCATGAAGGACTTGACTAAGACTCGGAGCTTGCGGAAATGAAAGGTTAGTAATGATTTGATAAAATGATAATATATATATATGGTGTATGTATATATGTATGATGAATGTTGTTAAGGTGTTATGTGTGCCGAAACTTGTTTTGTGACTTGTTATATGGAGATGGTAATTACAATTGGGCATGGCGTACTATTAAACATGTCTGGCCAATATGTTTAATAAGACGGGATGTGCAAGGGTCTTTATGATAACCATATGACAATGAACATTTGCAAGGATTAGGTGAAGGTGATTATATGTGTATGTATGTTTATGGATGATTATATGGGGATAATACATATGCACAAAGATAAGATATAGTGCCTTAACAAGTGGGTAGATTAAAGACCTATAAGCAGGTAGAACATCTACAACTTGGTTGAAATTTCTCGGGAAGACTAAGGGGCACATGTGTAAGTAGAAGAAATGGTGGACGCAAGTCATCTTAAGGACTCGAGTACGTTAGAGTCTAGACGTGTATCACCTCGTGGGTGGTGAGGAACATGGAATGTGTTGGGAGAAATAGAATGCATCAACCTAGCGGAGGATGGCTAGAGCTTTCTATCATGTGGTATTGATCTTCCTTCGAGGAAGATAGGGATATTTGAGGCAATCCTTGAGAGGAACAGAATGAAGCCTTGAGAGCGGAAAGTATATCGTTTGGCGAACCGAAGTGGAAGGAAAACCTTGTTTTCACAAGGGGATTCGTGGTGTGCAAACCAAAAGAGTTGAAAGGTGAGAGAATTAATCTTTGATTAATTAGCAGTTGATCACTATAATGGTATTGGCTTTGAAGCAATCCATGGTGATTGAAAGAAGGTGCATCACTCGCGATGAGTTGACTTCAGGTCGTGGCGGAAATTTGGTAGATTTTGATCCGATGATTGTAGAAGAGGTGATGGGTTACTTAGTAACCATATCATAGTCAAGTATGATAAAGGGGTGACGTGTTAATCTGTTCTCATTAGAGACAGTGAAACACGAGGCATACGAATTGGTGTGTATACATGGCTTGTGCCATTGACATCAACCGGGGATATAAAGGGATACTTAGTATTCCAGTTGAGAAAAGGGGATTTGATAAGGGTCATTGCACCCATGTGATTGTTCTATAGTACATAAACTTTTCGGTGGAAAAGGAAAATGGAAGAGTGCGTTTTGGCACTGACAGTCGGTGATAGGATAAAAACTGACTAAAGGTCTCACGGTTTGTGGACTTTATGGTCAAGGGGTAAATGATAAAATGTACATAGGTGGAATGTGTACATAAATGGTGGATGAAGTCTTAGAACTTCATAAATGATGTTGGAAGTCTTTTGGACTTCACAAACGGTGTTTGAAAGCGAAGTCTTCGAACTTCAAAAGGTGGATTCGGTGATTTAGATCCTTAAATCTCAAAGGATGACTTACGTTTAAGTCAATGGAAATTCTTAGGATGTTTGGGTCGCAGATAGGAATCTTCCTCCCAGTGTTGTAAAAGAGGATTCAAGTAAGGAAGTTATCGTATCCTTACTTGAGGAGGTTGCATGCTTTATCGATTAAGAATTGATGAGCTGAAGACTCGAGCTTCAAGGGGTATTATGTTTGGGTGTTGGGATCCTCGAATCCCAAGAGGTATGAACTTGAGACCTTGAGTCTCAATGGGTGGATTGGTGAGATAGCTTTGAAATTTTCATTTAAGAGGTGAATGACGTGGGATTAGAACTTGGATTTCCTTAGTTGTCAAACGTGTTGACTACTCGTATAAGGTGGTTCAAAAATCCAAGTATCCCATGGTTAGGAGTGTTGAAATTCAAGTGGAAACTTGACGTCATAAAAGTTTTCCTTTGAAATGTGGTGTTTCGGGTTTGAGATCATAGGAGGATAGGTTCACGTATCGTTGGGTTGTCCAACATGGGGACTTTATTGGTGGATAGATTAATGTTTGGGAACTTCTCAGATGAAACGAGTGGGCTCCATAATACATTATGCGTGACCAAACACGAAATCGTTAGGAGGTTGGAACTGTTGTTATTTCATTATGGTGAAGATAAGATAAATGATAAACGTTTCGCCTAATTGAAACAGAGACCATCTTAGATAGTGGGCGATCTAATTGGTGCAAAAAGTAGACAAAATGCGTTTTCGTCGTCGAAGGAACCATTAAAGACGGAGTTAACACTTGGTGGGGATTTGAAGATGGAACGGGTGGTTCTTATGTTGACAAGCTTTGGGAAAATAATTCGGGGTTAAAGACATGCTTTGATAGGATTTGGATTCCTAGGTTGTCAAGTGTTTTGACAACTATTTTAGATGAGGCGCATAAATCCAAATATTCTATCCATCCGGGGGCCACAAAGATATTTTATGATTTAAGGTATCATTTTTGGTGGCCGGGTACGAGGCGTGAAGTTGTTAAGTATGTTGAAGGGTGTCTCACATGCTTAAGAGTAATGGCGGAACACCAAAAGCCGTATGGAAAGCTTCAACCGCTTGAAATACCGCTTTGGAAATGGGAGAATATAGCTATGGATTTGATCACTAAACTACCAAAGACCCGAAAGGGTTATGATGCGATATGGGTAGTAGTGGATCGGTTGACGAATAGTGCATAATTCCTTCCTATAAAGGAAACGTACTCATCGAATAGATTGACAGAGTTATATGTACAAGAGATTGTGTCACGCCATGGGGTGCCGGTGTCGATTATATCGGACCGGGATACGAGATTCACTTCTCGTTTTTGGAAGAAATTCCATGAGGACGTGGGAACGAGGTTGAACCTTAGCACCGCCTATCATCCACTAATGGATGGGCAAAGCGAGCGAACGATTCAAACGCTCGAGGATTATGATGCGAGCGTGTGCTCTGGATTTTTGGGGAAAGTTGGGACGATCATTTACCGTTGGCAGGAATTTTCTTATAACAATAGCTACCGTTCTAGTTTTGGTATGCCGCCTTTCGAGGCGTTGTATGGGAGAAAGTGTCGAACACTCGTGTGTTGGGGTGAAATTGGTCAACGGGAACTTGGTAATGTCGAGGCGGTCAAGGAAACTAATGATAGTATTGACCAAATTAGAGCACGCTTGAAGGCGGCTCAAGATCGCCAAAAGTCCTATGCGGATAATAGGAAGCGGACGATTGAGTTTCAAGTGGGGGACTTTGTACTTTTGAAAGTCTCTCCTTGGAAAGGTGTGATACGGTTTAGAAAACGGGGGAAGTTAAGTCCTCGTTTCATCGGGCCGTTTGAGGTGATAGCAAAGGTGGGTACGGTAGCTTATCGCTTGGAGCTACCGGAGGAGCTAAGCAGACTTTATAGCACGTTTCATGTGTCTCATTTGCGAAAATGTTTGACGGATGAATCTACTTTTGTCCCATTGGAGGATATTGAATTGGATGATAAGTTGATTTATGTTGGGGAAACGGTGGCAATCTTGGATAGAAAGGTGATGCGTGTACGCATTAAAGAGATTAGCCAAGTTTTGGCAAGGTGGAAACGTAAGAAGGGAGCGGAAATGACTTGGGAAACCGAGGAGGAAATGCCCAAATATTATCCGAACCTTTTTATGTGAAGACGGGTTTCGGGGACGAAACCCAAATAAGGGGAGGTGATTTGTAACGAACCAAAATCCGGGTCTCGTTATAAATGAATAAATATTTCTAAATAAATATTATGGGAAAATAATATTTTAGAAATAAGTTGAAACAAGCGGGTTTCAAGTTAGTAACGGGGTTATACTAGTTTTTAACTAGTTTTGGAAAGATATGGGTGAAATTGAAAGTTGAGGGACTAAAGGTGTAAAGTGGCCAAAATCTGCTATTTGACTTGGTGAAAGTCAAAATTGAGTCTCATTTGGTGTTTAGGTCGTTCAAGAGCAAAGGAGAAAAAGAGGAAACGGGTTTGGAGCTTGAATCTTGCATTTGAAGCTCGGAATGAGGAGGTTTTGGCTCACACAACACTTTCCTAACATCAAGTAAGTGTTAATCATCCTTTTGATTTCACTTTTGATGTGTTCTTGGTGGGTGTTGGGTGAAATCCGAAATTTGGATGCATGTGGTAAATTGGTGTTAGATTGTTGATAATCTAACTTAACTAAAGTTAAAGAGTGATGATTAACATCCTAGAACCCTTGATTTTGATTATGAGAAGTTAGGGTTCATATGAGAAAAAATTGGGGGTTTTTGTAAAATGAAGATAGAATGGTGATCTAGTGATGATTAAGTGTTTTTGGGATGTTAGACACTTGAACAAACACCAAATTAACTTAATAATAATTTTTGAAAGAAAGATTAGTGTTAAGGTTAAGATAATGAAACTCAAGTAGGTGAGTTTGTGGTGAAAGAGGGTGTTTGGTTATGAGTATAACCCAAACGGGTCAATTTGGGTTGGAAATGGGAATTTAGTTGTGAACCCAATTGTAATGTGATTTTGGTATATGTTAGATTACTAAACTAGGCGAATGTGTTTAGGTAATCAAATTGCAAGCTTGAGAACGGTGCGGGATCTTCTAACCCGAAAGGTAAGTGCCTATGCACTTACTTAGTATTGATGATAAATGGTGAATTTTGTGAATTATGTGTTATGTGATTGTGTACATACTTGTGATATGATAAATTGTGAATGATTTAGTATGTACAATGAATGAATGTAATTATAGTGTTAAGCTATAATGGAAATGGATCATGTGTTGATCATAAATGAAACGGGGATAAATGAGTTTTATGCAAGATTGTATGCATAATGTGTAAAGTTGCATAATTTGTTATGTGGTATGAATGAGCATGAAATTGTATGCAAAAATTGAAGGAATGTAGTTATAGTATTTATACTATAATGGATATGTCGATATGGAGTTATGGTCTATGAACCATAATGGATAGAATGGATATGGAGTTATGGTCTATGAACCATAATGGATATAATGGATATGGAGTTATGGTCTATGAACCATAATGGATAGAATGGATATGGAGTTATGGTCTATGAACCATAATGGATATAATGAATATGGAGTTATGGTCCAAGTACCATAATGGATAGAATGGTTATGGAGTATAATCTCGTATCCTAAATGGATATGAAGTTATGGCCTACGTGCCATAATGGAAATGGAAATGTGGTAATGAAATGATGAAAGAAACTTGTATGTGAAAAGTATGTGTATGAAAACCTTAATTGACCAAATGGGTGCAAACGGGTCAAATGGGTCAAATGGGTGAATTATGATCTAGTGTTATGATGGAAATGAGATTGTGGCCAATGTGCCATAATGGAAAAGGAAATGTGTTAATATGAATGATAAATGAAAAGAATGAAACTTGTAGGTGAAATACAAGTGTTATGTAGCCAAATGTTAAAATTTGGTGGAAACGGGTCAAATGGGGGAATGGGTGGAAACAAGTAGAATTTACTTGTTTGTTATGTTTTATCTTCATTACTAATGGTGTTATGTTTTGTGGTTATGTAGGAAAAGCTCCGATGTAGTCCAAGTCAAGTCCAAGGCTCTGGCGGGTTCTCGTATGTGCAAATGATTGGTTTTTGGGCTATGTATTGAAATCCTCGAAAGGGGTGTGCGTTTGGGTCAAGAATTTATGTTTTGGTGATTTTGTGGTGTAGGTAAACTTTTGGTCAAAACCCAGGTGTCGGGTATTTTTAGTTTGTGTTTTGGATGCAAAAAGTTGGAAAAATGGCAAAGTTTGAAATCTGCAGCTGAAGGGAAACTCACTGGAAATCTGGTGCCTCGCGGTACGCGAAGAACCTGGTATGGTTCTTTCGCGGTACGCGAGGGACAAGTTATCCGGATTGCCTTCCTTTGGCTCTCTCGCGGTACGCGAAGATCATAGTGGTATCCTCTCGCGGTACGCGAGAGGTTTGAATTCCGGGTAAGAATTTTGGGACTCCCTCGCGGTACGCGAGGGAGGTGGCCAAAACGCCTCGCGGTACGCGAGGAATAAAAAAAAAAAAAAATCTTGGGATAAAAGTCTTCCGCGCGTTTTTCGTATTTTAAAAGTGGTGTGTTACAGCTCTCCCTCAAGCCCGGAAGGAGCCGTATTGGGTGGGATTTTTCCTTGGATGATCTCCAACTCTAACGCCAAGTGGGCCCGATTAAGGCAACATATTGGCCGGAGTTGGACGAGGCTCTACCATGTGATGGGGGGGGGGTGCGATGTCACAACATTCAATGTTCGCCGTTCAAAAAAAATTGTGTAATATCAGGTCTGGTCATTGTGTCAAATATTTTTCATCATTGTGTTATATGTATTTATCATTGTGTTTTACATTTTAAATAATTTCGTGTTATTTTTGTCACTGTTTTTTATGTATTATATATAACATAGTGATGAAAAATATTTGACACAATGACCTGACATTAGACACAATAACCAGACCTAACATTTCACAACGACCCGACATATTTGGTACAACGACCAATATGACCAGACCTGACATTAGACACAATGACGAGCAAATTACAGAATGAGCTGGAAAACGTAAAATTTTTTTCTTTTTTGTATATAACGACACTATACTCGTTTTAAAGATAAAAAAAATGCTCGTTTTCTTCATTGTGTTTTACGTTTGAGATAATTTCGTATTATTTTTTACATTACACAACGACCAGACCTGACATTATTGTGTAATGTCAGGTCTGGTCATTGTGTTTAATGTCAGGTCATTGTGTCAAATATTTTTCATTACTATGTTATATATAATACATAAAAAACAGTGACAAAAATAACACGAAATTATCTAAAATGTAAAACACAATGATGAAAAATATTTGATACAATTACCAGACCTGACATTACACAATAACCTGACATATTTGACACAATGACTAATATGACCAGGCCTGACATTAGACACAATGATGAACAAATTACACAATGAGCGGGAAAACGTAAAAAAATTTGTTTTTATAACAACACTATACTCGTTTTAAAGATAAAAAATGCTCGTTTTCGTCTCGTGTTATTTTTGACATTACACAATGACCAGACCAGACATTATTGTGTAATGTCAGGTCTGATCATTGTGTATAATGTCAGGTCAGTGTGTCAAATATTTTTCATCACTATGTTATATATAATACATAAAAACAGTGACAAAAATAACACAAAATTATCTAAAACTTAAAACACAATGATGAATACATATAACACAATGATGAAAGATATTTGACACAATAACCAGATCCGACATTACACAATGACCAGACTTGACATTACACAATGACCTTACATATTTGACACAATGACCAATATGACCAGACCTGACATTAGACACAATGACGAGCAAATTACACAATGAGCTGGAAAACGTATATTTTTTTTTCGTTTTTGTATATAACGACACTATACTCGTTTTAAAGATAAAAAAACGCTCGTTTTTATGGTGTAATTTTTTTAAAAAATAATGTCGTATGTAAAAGTTATGAACGTTTAAAAAAATGAGGGAAACTTGATAAAAAGTCAACAAAAATGACCATGACTAAAATACTCTTTCAGTCACTTTTTCTCATACAATTTGATCTCAACCATTAAATCATTTCTACAATTTGATCTAATGGCCCTAAATCTAGGCCTGTAAATGAACCGAACGTTCATGAACTTTTTGGCGGAAAGTTCGTTTATGTTCGTTCATTTAATAAATGAACGAACACGAACAATTTTTTTGTTCATTTAATTAAATGAACGAACATGAACACGTGTCGTGTTCGTTCATTTATGTTCATGAACGTTCGTTCATATATGTTCGTTTATTAACGTTCATTTATGTTCGTTTGTTTGTGTTCATTTATTTTTGGATGAATCATGTACATTTGAAGCACTAATTTACATATATTTTTGGATAAATTCATAAGTATTAGACTTGTTTATGTGTGTTCATTAATGTTCATTTATGTTCGTTTGTGTTTGTTTATGTTTGTTCGTTTGTGTTCGTTTTATGTTTGTTCATTTGTGTTCGTTTACGTTCGTTTAGCTTTTTAACGAACGAACATGAACGAACACGAACATTTTCATTTTCTTAATGAACAAACATGAACAAAAAATGTGTTCGATTATGTGTTCGTGTTCGTTCGGTTCGTTTACAGGCCTATCTAAATCCTTCTCACACTTTTTATTTTAAAAACCCTTTTTATTTTAGAATTTGGTTTGGATATATATATGATATTTGACAAACTTGTAGTGATAAATATGAAATAACTTTTTTTTGATAAAAATATTGGACGTAACTTTGTTAACCTTTGACTAATTTAAGAGTTAACAATCTATTATTAAAAAAAATCACAAGTACATGTATTTTAGACAAATTCAAGGATTTTAATATATAAAAAATAGTTTAGTGATTTTCTCTCTATTGTTTAAAAATTAAAGGACTTTAATACATCAAAATTATGTTAAAGAAATTTTATGATTAAAAACGAGAAAGTTTAACCATTTATAAATTACAAGATAAATGTGATATTGATTTTGATCAATCATTAATTTTTTTTTTCATTGTTTTGATTGATAGAGATGTACTATTGAATATTGTGATATTTCAATACACTTGTTAAATATATCATATAAAAGCCATTGGCCCAACCTCTAGGACTAGGAACACATAAGGGGTTTGGAGGTTACGGGTTCAAGTCTCACTAGTGACATGATTAAAAGAAATTCGTGTTAAAAAAAATATATCATATAAAAATTAGATGCATGTCAGTTTCATTTATAGAATCAAAACCTCAATCAATAACAGTCCATTAGTATACAGACATAAAACATCAAATAAAAAATTTAACACCCAATTCATTCATCATATCCCTTTCAAATACATGACTTTATCATTTGTCTTCCCCATATCACACCAAAGAAACGACCATGATCAAGGTTTTTGATTTAGCCGATGTCTCTCTACACAACAACAGGAAAGATTGTTGGGTCATTATAAACGCAAGGGTAAGAATCACCCCATGATTTTGTTCTTCACTTTTGTCGACATATGATTGACTTCACCAATTTGATAATTCAGGTGTATGATGTTACCAAATTCTTGAACGATCACCCTGGTGGGGATAATGTCTTGTTAGATGTCGCGGGTATTCTATAGAAACTAGCTAGCTAAATGAACATGTACTCTTTTCTTTTTTCTTCACATAAGTATGTCGTTAATTTTAGGTAAGAACGCGAGTGAAGAGTTTGAGGAAGCCGGACATGGAAGTGCTGCAAGATTAATGTTAGATGAATATTATGTAGGGGAGGCCGATCTTTTAACACCATCTTGTGGTACTTCTACGACCACCAACCCTAAAGCAGAAACTCACCCCAAACAACATACGATCATGGAAGAAAACATGCAATCACGGTTAGGTTTTATGATGACATCGGTTGGGCTCCTAGCAATATTGGGTGGTGTTGTTGGTTTCATGTTGTACAAGTGATGTCAAAAACCTTTTTGTTGCACTATAATGAATAATTATTGTGTGTTTATTTGAATTAAATGATATTCAAGGTTCAAACTTTTTTTTTTACCCTCACAGGATCCCAATAATACCCTTTTAACCAAGAAAGTTGGATTCAAACCTTTTCTATTTAAGGGTCAAACTTGCACTCAAATTACGTGGTACATATGCATTGTGTTATTATGACTAACAACATGAATAAGAAGTGGCAAGAGCACTACAATCAAATTTATCATCTTATCCTTTCGTATAATTGGTGACTTGAGAAGGGCATATTGGTACTCTGGAATAGTTGTGAGTAATGTGAAGATTAAACCACTAGTGGGAGGAGGCAATAGATAATGGTTAATCTTTCAAGTTTCCACTAAACTGAGTGAAATACAAAATCAAGAAAGCCATTACTTTTATTAATGTCAAAAGGGATTTCAAATTCAAAGGAAAATGTTGTGCTTGTAGCATGGCCACTACCAAGTTTCAAACCAAACTGTTAATTCGTGGAAACCAAACCGTCTAGATCTCAAACTGGGACTTTTCCAGTTTGAATGCTCCCCAATTTCCCTAAAGTCCACGAATGCCACATTAGTTTCTCCCAAAAACTCTTCAAATAGGTGGGAATGCACTCCCCATTACTCTCTAAAAACCAATAGGCAATTGTATTGTGATTGGTTGAAATAATTGCTAAAAAATTAAAAAAAAAATAATAACTAAAGAGATCGGGGAAACAATTAGGAGGGGGGGGGGGGTCCGATTAGGGCCGACCCTCCCTTAACTACATACCGTCCACCCCTGATCACACCAACATTCTACTTTTGAATCATATAATTGATTAGAAGACCAAATTTTTTTCATATTTGAAGTAATATGCAAACAAAGATACAACTGGTGGATAAGCTTCAATAGATAATTAAAAAAGTAGAGACTGACACAATAATAGAGAAAACAAGATTCTTGTCCACCAAGAAAGGTACCCCACCATTACCAATTTTCATAAGCTGCTAAAAAGACATGGTAGGTCAACTAACCAGAAACACTGTACAAAATTGGCACCATCATATCCATTTTGAAACATCAAGATTCATTGTGTTTTGTGTTTTTTGTAAGCACACGCATTTAATGATAAAAGATTGAAAAGAAAGATCAATTTATATCAGAAAAAAAGGGATCTTTCAAAGTTTCCATCAAAGTATAGACAATCACAAGGACTACAAAGTATCCTAAAGTCATTGGATCCCCTTTAAAAAAAAAAGACTACCATCATCATCTTCTTCCCTTGTTAGTACTTAGTAGATGATCTGTTACTGTTAGAAGCTCTTTTTTCTTATGTTACAGATCTTCTAATCTTAGGGTTTTGATGGGTCCTGCATCTTTCTTTACAAACGAAACAAGAACGGGAGTTTAAGAATTACTCTACCGTCACTCGAACAAAGATAAAAATCTAAATCTATGCCTACCCATAATATCTTCAACTATGCTAATCTTGAGTCCAACTAAGAAACCGAAACCAAACAAGGCCTTAATTAACTCTTCTTGGTAGCATCAACTTTCACCCATTCATAACGCCCATGAAGGGGTTTGTCGTTCACAGGATCAAAGTTGTACCTACAAAACAAATGGGAATAAATAAATAAACCAAGTTGGTATCATATAACATTGTATAAGAAGTAGGCGATTTTGATTAATTTACTTGTGAACGGGTCAATCTGCGTTATATTTGATCTCTAACGGGTCAAATGGGTTAATGGCAGAAAAAAAAAAAGATTGTTTTTTGTACAATCTATACTTTCACTTTTGACTCGTTTTAGTTGTTGCGCCTTTTCAAATTACATTGAGTCCTTAAAAGATGGTTTTTTAAATGATAACAAATGGGACTAAGTTTATATAACGACTCCAACGAGACGAAAACCATCTTTTAACGAATCAAATGTACAGAAAAGAAGTATAGCGACTAGAACGGGGCAAAAGTGAAAGTACAACAGTATTTTATGCAAAACAGAAAAAAACCAAAGAAATTAAGCTAAAAGAAACCGGTTGGATGGGTTGAAAGTCACACGAAGTGTATTATTAAGAAATACAAACTACGATTATTGCAATCCTATTAAACACACTCGCTGTTGATAGAAAAGTTCACAATTTTGGACAAAAAGTGTTTCTGGCTGACCCAACCTGGCCTGGTCCGTTTCAACCTGCACCAAAAACTGCCCGTTTTGACCCAAACCCATTTTGAGTTTTTGACCCATTACCCAATCGCCCATCCAGCCTATTTTGCCACCGCTAATAAGAAATAAAAATATACTTTTCAATAAAGAGTCGTTGTTGCTGCTTTTCTGGGCCCATGAAAAACTCCTCCACTTCACTAGCTGACGGTATGGGCTTTGGTGTTGTGTTTAGTACTCTGTATTTGGTCTCGGTAGGTCTCGTGGACTTTGTTGTTAACTTTGTGGAAGAACCTGGAGTCTTGATGGTATCAGGATCTCTAATCAAACTGCACGGTGTGGTCTCTCGAGTAGTCCTGCTGATCACAACGCAGCAGGTTTTAAATAAAATAGGCACCCACAAGTACTAATCATTTAAGGTTTATTAATTTAAGGAATTCAACAAATAAATAGCTAAAAAGGGCGATTACAAACACTTTTTTATCAAGAAATCACAATCCCAAAAGAAAGAGAAGAAGAAATAATCAAAACAAGATCCTCAGAAGGCGGAACATTTCAAGACAAAAGTTAATTTAACTTGTAATCATACAAAAACAAGAATAGTGCATGCAGACAATAACAACCGAAGCGTAACGAGTTGGTACAATGTTTTCTTCTTTAGAGACAAACAAGCATCACAAGAAAGGAATAAATTCTGAGAACAACAAGTTCCAACGAGGTTTTTGTAAACATTAGAGACCCTAGTAAAAATATCCACTAGATTTTAATGATATAAACAAATTCACAGCGCAATCAGAAAGGTATTTCTACAAATAGAACTGAAAATCATAACGAAAATATATAATATAAAAAAAGAAAGCAATGAATGGAGCCAAAATAGTATACCAATACCTTGATGAATGAGAATTTATTTTATAATGGTGTTAGAACATTCACATAAGTTCTCAAAGTAAGACAAATTGTAAATTTCACAAGACAATTAAAGGTACACAAGCCACCACAAATAGACAAATTAGAAGGTTGAGTGGTAATAAAGTAAAGTAAATCAAGATTATTTTCTTTAATTCATTCAATCCTAACAGCACTTTTGTTAATCAATCAAAGAAAAACACTTTTGTTCCTACTCAATTTGGATAAATGAAGTAAGCAAGAAGATGATTATTTAACATTAACCTCAAAGATCACGATGAAAATATTAGAAATTTTGAATATTTTTTTGTATCCTACATAATGGAGTAATGATTGAAGTACTCAATGAACACAGAAAACAGAGTTGATGTACCAAGAAACCAGACGTCATTTCTTCCTTGAAACTTTTCCAGATAATAAAGAGAAAAAGATTATATTTAATTACTTCACTTTCTTTTCCTTAAAACAGTCTCTGGAACAACCAGAGAATGACAGAGCCCTTTTATAAATCACTTCCAAATCCCCAAATGTATTGCTAGCAGTAAGTTGTTTTATGATTAAAGAAATGCAATCTGGCAGAAGATTAATTATCATTAACAAATTTCACAAGAGGAAAAAAAACCCTAATTCGAGAATTTCAATTAACAAAATATCACTTAAAAAATAACAAATTACTGAATTCAAACTAATGAAAATGAAAAAAATTACCTTCCTCTTCCTTCAATCTCCAATGTCTTTTCCCCAAATGAACCTTCTTCATCACCAACTACCAAATTTACATCAATTTCTTCCTCTTTATGAGCCAAACTCTTAACAGAAACAGAGTCAACTGACGAATGTAATTTATTAGGAACACAGGTCTCCTTGGATGAAATTGGCTTGACGAGACGACGGCAACGGAGTTGAATGTATGAACCGGCAGCCGCAGTTTTTTGAAGAGCGAGGGTTTTCGCACGGGTAAGAACTCCACCGAGAGAAGGAACTTCCATTTCCCTTGAAGTCTTGGACTTCCAGTTCCTCCTCAACATGTACTTGCCCATTGTTTGCTCCGACGACGGCGACTGATTTTAAGCTCTGAATCTCATTTGAAAGCGATGGTTGCCGTTTGCCGTTGAAAGACGTCGGTTTAAGGGTTTGGGTTTTAACCAGAACCAGGGGTATGGGTATGGGTATGGGTATGGGTATGGGTATGGGTGTGGGTATACTATTTATTCCAAGAATAATTCTACATCCACTTTCTCTAAGGACAAGTTGCATCAATAGTTTTTAGCTTATCATTTAATTTTCTAAACTAATATTACATAAATTTTACAATTATTTTAAACATCAAGACTAATTACTACATCGTCTCACTTGGTAGGCACATGCCTCTTAAAGGGGAGCTCCAGATTTAAACCCGACCAGTGAAATAGTTTAAAATTATTGGTATAAACTATAAAGTACTATACGAGTAACATTTGACGTTAAAAAAATTACTAGAACATCCAAACACTTTATGTGATAGTCATTACTTAACAACTTTAATAAGTTAATTGTGTCATGTGTCACAATTTTAAGAACTCAATATTCTTTTTATCGCTTATTTTTTTCTCAATTTATAATAGTACCTATTAATTTTCTCAATATATAATAGTACCTATTAATTTTCTCAATCAAAATATCGTTTTATAATTTCTAAATCTGCATTATTAACTATTTATAATTTTCTTTATTCGACCCGTGTAACACATGAGTTTCTATTATAGTTCATATCATATATGTATATATGAAAAAGAATGACAGTCTTATTTTAAATCATTTATCTAATAAAAATAATTATCTATAAAATGTGAGTCTTAAAACTATTGTATTTGTTTTAGAGATAACAATTAAACCCGAACCCGATGAAAATACCCGAAACTCAAAACATTTGGGACGGACATAGGGTCAGGTAATTGGGTATAGGATTTGATGATATATCCGTTTACCCGATTATATAACCATTCTTTTTCTTTATTTATTTTAAGTATATATTCTCAAATCCTATAGCTCCCACCATCCCAATTTCCACGTCATGATTTTTTATTATTACTTAAAGCATATATTTGAGGTGTTTATAATTGAAATAAAAAAGATGAGATGATGAATATGCCCTCCTTGGCGTATAACAATGTTTTTAGATAGGCAAAAACCATTAGGCGTTAGGCAGGCACTGGGTATATTTTAACAATGTTTATGGTGATTATGATAAATGTAATTGATTATTAGTAACACTCGATGGGTTTTGTGTCGGGTATACTCAACGAATATTTTTAATAAATTAATGGGTATGCCTGATGCAATATATTATTATAATACCATAAATTTATAAACCTCATGTTTGTCAATAATAAAATATATAACATTCCAATAATATGCCTCAGCCTGTAAATTCTTCTAAGGTCATTTGTTATGACTTATGAATCTATCATAACTAGTTTTTTCATCCGCGCTACGCGGCGGGAGTTTGCTCGTTATTGGTTAGGCTCATTTGCAGGGATAAAACTTTCGTCGAAATGTAAACTCACTACAACCTACGATACAAAAAAATACTCGATTTTGAATATAACATCGTTTTCAATAAAATGTATACCAGAAGGTTGACCAGAAAAAACTAAAGAAAGCCGTGCATTCTTTTTTTTAAATGTTAACGAACGAAATTTATTACGGAAAAACGAAATTATTAAAAAATTAAACGGGTTAAAAGCGTATATTATATATGAGTGTGAAAACGAAAATTAGATAAATAAAAAAAATTGAAGCGACACGTGGCGACCCATCATTGGTGGTGGTATTATGCTCTCCCATACCAAATAAATATTTTTTTAACGGCAATTTGGATCACTGATGGACCACTGACTCACCCGATTATCTCCACCTCGGTCAGGAGGAAACCCACCATACGTGAGAAAACTCCCTGACCCAACATGGACCCCATTTTTTGTTTATTAAAGGAAAAGAAATTAATAGAAAATGAAATGGACTAAAAGTGTATATTATATATAGTATAAGGCTGAAACTGAAAATGAAAAAAAAAAGAAGAAGAAACTTCGCGTCAGTCAATGAGTGGAGCTGGAACTGTTCACGTACATTACACTTTAAATCTTACTTATAATGCTAAAAGATGGAAATAACATTAAGAGGATTTCTAAGCACGTTTACCATTTACCATTGTTTTTTTATTACGGATTTACGGTCATTAATTAATGGTGGGTTTGTTTATGAATTTTAACATAAAAGAATACTAAAAGTGATACATTATCTTCGTTATTGAATAGATGAGTAAAAGAAAATCTATGAAATGATTAGTTTTATTCCGAAACAGTCCCAAAACATGATATTTAAATAAAGAGTAAATTGTATTTTCGTCTATGTGGTTTAGTCACTTTCATTCAAAAAGTTTATTTTTTTCCTATGTATTCTCGTGATTACAAAACTTGTCATTTTCATCAAATCAGTTAACTCAATCCACATTTTAACGTTAAATAAGAGGTATTTAGGTCTTTTTATATATTTTTTTGTTTGATCAATATTTTAAAAAATATATAAAAAGACCTAAATACCCCTCATTTAATGTTAAAATATGGATGGAGTTAACTGATTGAATGAAAATGACAAGTTTTGTAAATCATGAGAATACATACGAGAAAAATGAACTTTTTAGATAAAACTGACAAAAGTAACTAAACCACAGGGACGAAGATAACAGTTTACTTTTAAGTAAATAAGGATTAGATTTCTTTATACATAGATATACATGAAATTCTTTATAAAACAATAAATATTACGCAAGAGTTCTAAAAATTTAAATGATTTCCCTTTTAATTATTTAGTTACCATACTTTTTATCCATTCTTTATTGTTCGCAACAAGTTTGGTATACACGTAGGTTAGAGAATTATAGTCAAACTACACTTGTGTAGCCGTGTAGGTTTTATAATACACGAATACACAAAAATTTACGCATATCAGTTCAAAAACACTCATATAACAATGTTGTAGTTTAATAATTATGTTAGAATCTTAGATAAATACATAAATAAATGAATGGTTTTGCGAGTTCTCGTAATATTTGTAGTTCTGTAAATAACCGTCCCCGATATATGCAAACATATGTATATATATGCATACAAATATGTGTGTATATATCAATGTTTTCACAACTAGATCGATCCGGATGGGAACCGGTGTCACCGGCGGTGGACAGTTTTTTTATTAAATGAAAAATCTCAGGTTTCCAATTGTAATAATAACATTACTGTATATCCTCAAGTAATGAATTAATTCAGTCAACGATGCCATGCTATATGTATGACGCTACATGCGATGTCACACCTTCGATCATAACAATCAGTTCTTATTGATTATCAATTACCACATGCTCCTCATGTGGACTACATACATGGGTAGGCAACCACCGGCTTTGGTCCAGTGGTAGAGGCGATGAAGATTCAACCTGCCTATGCAGGTTCGAATCCGAGCCGAACCGAGTTTTAGTCCGGAGTGCGTTACGCTAGCGGGGTTTGGCCCGTGTAGCGGCGCAACTGCTGTCAAGTGGCAGCAGACTCCATGGTTTCCCGGTGAAAGCCTAGCCTCTCGTTCTGAACCCGCGGGCCCGGTTAAGACAACGTAGTAGTCAGATTGAGGGGTAACGGGTCTCCGATTCGGAGATGCGACTGCCACTTAAAAATAAAAGTCGCCTTTCAAAAAAAAAAATACATGGGTAGGCAATAGTGCCACATAAGCATGTGAGACCCAAATTAGTATTACTTGGGTAAAATGCCCGATTCGTACTATTTGGTATCACACCTCTCCATGCGTATTTTTATACTAACAATAGCCAATGTCAAACACAAGAGACATTTACAACCATTCAAACATAAGGTACAAGTGCTTTGGAGCGCATTGGCTTACAATTAGGCCTCTCAAAAGTTACAGTTTGTCTCCCTCAACTACAGCAATACGGATGTTTTATAAAATTATTTTTATAAAACAACATATACAATTGCGTACTTATTTTTATTTACGTTTCGGTGTAAATTTCATTCAAAACGAAGTTATGTGTTATAATGTACAAGCCATCGAAGCAAGAACATACAAACCTGCTTAAAGTTTTCGATTTTTTTACAGTTCCTTTTTGTTTTCCTTTTACAACTTTTAAAATATGATGTTTTCTAAAATCTGAATATTTTAACAGTTTCGTTTTTTCCCGTTGCGATGTGCTTATTTTTTCGACATGAATTTTTTAATGGTTTAGTTTCTTTATATAATGTTCCTGCTATTATCAACGTCCCCGCTGCAACGACTTTTTTTAATGTATAAAGTTTCAAGCTGTTGTGCCGTGCTTATCATTATCAACGTTTAGACACTAATTTTTTTAGTCGTTTCGTTTTCTTATATAAGGTTTTGAATAAGTTTCGAAGCCGTTAATTCTTTCCCGCGTGTTTATTACCTAGTTTAACAAACAAAGATGATTAAAAACTTATTAGCTTAAACGTTGATGTTTGTTTATTTAGTTAAAAAAATAAAGGAATTCCCAAACAAATATCTCTGTTTTAACACAAGATAATGCATTTTTAGTGTTTGTTACAACCCAACGCGTCATATTCCTTTTGGATGCCATTTTGAATATCTTGTTTTAAATTTCAATTTAAAGCTATAAGAATTATTAACCTTTTTAAACATAAATGTTTAAAGTTATTTTAAACATGATTAAAATAAATATATTTTGTTGCGTGTTACAAAATAACATTAAACACGATTAAACTACTAAATACGTACAAAAGAGCCTTGTTACGTAGGAATCCAAATGAATTTGAGCTAAAACGACAATCGTGTCTTGAGAGCCGTAAAATAACTGCTTTGGGCCAGAGCAATGCTAGAATCAAAAAACCACATAAAAATGAGAGGATTTTTCTTTTTATCTTATATAATATTTTAATAAAAAGTACTAATCAAACAAAATTGAACGAAAACAACCTAAGGACAAATTGCTTATCTTATGGCTATAAACAAAATGAATATAAACACCAAAAAAGCTATTTTCAGGTGATTTTATCATTTTAATTTATAAACTATATTGATGTGATTTAATTGTCAAGTAACAAGTGAAATGGCTGCAATATGATATTTTGGTGTAAAAAAATTGTCATTAAAAAACAAAAAAAAGTAACAAAGTAGAAGTACTAAAATCCATGGCTTCCTCAATAAGAGACATCTTTCCTTCCCCTTTCACATCACACTTCAATTTTCATTTATACTTTATTTCAAATAATTTATAACCATAATTTTATTTATTTTACAACATAAAAAACTCGCTTCAAGATCCCGGTTTATGTTATTGAACTCATTTCAATTTTCACACTATATGCTTCCATGTATAAGCAGAAAACCAAAATTTTAAAATTATTTTATTTTATTCTGAACATTAATTTGTACTTCTAAATGTACAAAAATACCAATCCAAAAACTATTTATTGAAAGTAGTTTATTTTATAATAAAATAAAAAAAAATTCTTCCAACAATACTAAAAATGATTATCTACATTAAATAATAATAATAATTAGTAGATGTTTAAACAAAACAATCCCCATAAAATCTTTTCACATGATTCTTACATATAACTAGTTGACTTTCCCGCGCTTCGCGGCGGGACGTATCCACTTAAAACGAAAAAAAAAAGTTGAATAAACGAACACTCGTGCCTCGACGCGGAAGTCTGGTCGTTTTTGCCAAAGCCCTGCGGCAGGAGTTTGGTCGTTATCGGTTCGGCCAGTCGAAAACCATCAAAGCGAATACTGATAATGTTCGCTTATAATATGGTCGGGTCGTCACGGTACCATAACGGTAACGACATTCACTATATGCTACGATACAAAAAAAATAATCGCTTTTGAATACAACTCCGTTTAAAAAAAAATTATACCGGAACGTTGATAAAAAAAATAATAAAAGCAGGCGTGTAATCCGGTTTTTTTTTAAAAGTAAACGAACGAAAGTAATTACAGAAAAACGAAATTATAACATAATTAAACGGGTTAAAAGCGTACATTATATATAGTATAAAGTGAAAGTAAAAAAAAAAAAATCAGGGCAAGAGCGTGCGGCTACTCAATTAATATTACTTATATTAATTTTGTGTAAAATGAGGCAAAGATCCTCAAACTAACAAAACCAATTTGAGTTCATCATCATCATCATCATCATCATCATCATCATCATGATGCATCACACAATTGGAATAATACACACAGACACATCCATGGGTGGAAACTGGAAACACCTAATTAATTAAACAACCTTCGATCAGTCACCTGTTGGAATCTGGATTTGCACCACTCATGAGCAGCTGCAAGAAACTCTCCATGATCAGAGCCGGTTGCCACGGGTGAAGTATCCAAGGCCGGAAACCCTAGTGGGTGAGCAAACAGAAGGAGGAGACCTATAAAGAGAACAAATTCCACTCTTACACCCGCCATTAAATAAACCTGAAATTTCCCAGAAATGTGGAAAAAACCAATGTATAGTAATTTTAGGGTTATGATGAAGAATTGGGTTTCATAGTCACCACCGGTTCGTTTAGTGTACTATAAAACAACTGTTGAACAAGACCAACATTAATTAATTTGTCCTTTCATTTGATTCTCCATTCTTTAATTACGAAAATGTCCTACAACACGTACTTCCTTTTTATCATGCCTAGTAATCTCATTTTAAAACTTAAATCCACCATGTAACAACTAACAACACTAGGTCATGTTTTAATTAACCGAATAAAAAAAATATTAAGTAGTTAGTAATAGATATTTATGAATACTAAAGAAAATATTAAATAGTAATGAGGATTTAGAAATTAATAAAATAAATATTAAATAGTTAGTAATAAAAAATAAATAAGCAGGAAAAAGAATTTTGGGTTCACATAATTGTTACATGTGGCGTAACCGCTTACTTATTTATTAGGTATATGTATGCAATGTTTCATCTATATATGTTAGAGGTTTGGGTCAAAGTTGACTATGGTAAATGTTAAGGGACTGTTTCAGTAACTTTTCATAATGTAGGGGTAATATGTGTAGATGGTTCAGGAGTTACTTTTGTAACGTTCTTAATAGCTTTACTTAACCATAATCTCATGGTTGTTAATTCAGTTGTTCATCTTCCCGAATTAGGGATTTCCTTTGTATTCAAAACTTGATCTCAATAAAGTTGCTAATCGTTTGGTACTTCTTGTTATGATACAATTCAATCTTTCTATTGTAATTCTTTGGTGTTAATTTGGTGTGTGTTGAGCTCCAATATATAACAATTGTTATTAGAGCTACAACTCGAATTTCTTTAAGAATTGAAGGTAATCGATCGGAGATTGAATATTCATAATGGTGTCAATGAAGTTCGAGTTAGAGAAGTTTGATGGTAAAAACGATTTTAGGCTTTGGAGAGTGAAGATCAAGGCTCTACTTGTTCATCAAGGTCTGGTTGATGCCCTAGCCGGAGAAGCTAGATCGTCGGTGACTCTGACTGATAAAGAGAGGAAAGACATACCGGAGAAGGCTCATAGCGCCATCATTTGAGTTTAGGGGATTGAGTGCTACGAGAAGTATCTAAAGAAACAACCGCAGCAGAAATCTGGGCTAAATTGGAAAGCCTGTATATGACGAAATCACTGGCAAATTGTCTATACCTCAAGAAGAGGTTGTATACTTTTCACATGGCTTCTTGTAAGTCTCTAGAAGATCATACAGATGAATTTAACAAATTGGTTCTTGATTTGGAAAACATTGATGTAGTACTTGATGAAGAAGATCAAGCTATTATATTCTTGACTTCTTTACCCCCATAGTTATGAACACTTTGTAGACACATTGATGTATGATAGGGAAACTTACCAATGGAAGAAGTATTGGCTACCCTTAATTCAAAAGAGTTGAAGAAAAGAAATGATGTTTAAGAGGAGTCTGGTGATAGCCTGTTTGTTAGGGGAAGAACTGAGTTCAGAACTCCTAAGAATAAGAGTGTAAACAAGTCTAGATCAAAGTTCAAAAGAAGATGTTTCATATGTACTTCAGAAAATCATCTTGAGAGGGAATGCCTAGAAAGAAAGAAAAAGAAGTTTGAGCCTAGTTCTTCCAAGAATCAAGGTAGTTCTTCACCAAAAGGCTTTACAGAGGGTTATGACAGTGCTGATGTGCTTGTAGTAACAAATCAGAATTGTGGCGAAGAGTGGATAATGAATTCTAGATGTTCATATCACATGTCCTCTAAAAGGGAGTATTTCAAGGAGTTCAAGAGTGAGTGTCTTGGTATAATAAAGCTGGGAGATGATAGGCCTTGTAAGATTCAAGGTCATGGTACCATTACATTAAGATTAGACAATGACACATATTTTGATTTGACAACTGTGAGGTATATACCATAGTTAACCAAGAATCTTATTTCACTTGGTACTTTTAAAAGGTCAGGATTCATTGTATGCTTGAAGAATGGGAAAGCTAGTGTGGTGAAAGGTTCAATGGTGTATTTAGCAGGCATTAGGACATATAACAACATTTATGTGTTGGATGATCATGTTGATCAAAGTACAGTGTTTGCAGTGGTTAAAAAAGCAGAAAGTCAGACTATGCTGTGGCATAGGAGACTTGGCCATATGAGTGGTCAAGGTCTATCTGAAATGAGAAAACAACAAGCTATTAGTGGCATACAAGATTGTGATGTGGAATTCTATGAACATTGTGTAACGGGGAAGGCAAATATAGTAAAGTTCACAAAGGGCATTCGTAAAACAAAGGGGATTCTAGACTATGTACATGCTGACTTATGGAGGCCAGCTAAAGTGGAGTCATTAGGTGGATTAATGTATTTCTTGAGTATGGTGGATGATTACTTTAGAAGGGTTTGGTTTTATACTAAAACTTAAGAATGATACATTTGAGAAATTTAAGGAATGGAAAGCTTTGGTTGATAATCAAACACACAAGAAAATTAAGAAGCTTAGGACTGACAATGGCTTGAAGTTTTGCAGTGGTTAGTTTAATAAGTTCTGTAAGGATTAGGGAGTTGCTAGGCATTTATCTGTTCCAGGGACCCCACAACAGAATGACTTTGTGGAGAGAATGAATAGAACTTTACTTGTGTAACACCCCAAAAATATAAGAAAAAAATAAACTTGAAGGACTAAAACGGAAAATAGCCTGGAGTTCAAGGGTTGAAAGTGGAAAAATATGAAAAGTGACCGGTAGCGGACCGCTACAAGACGTTTAACGGTCCGCTACGTGCGGAGGAAGGGTGTAATGATGATGCAACATGTGGCGGCTGACTAGCAAGCGTGATTTGACGCGTGTAACTCTATCGTGGACCGCTAACTAGAGTCTTAGCGGTCCGCTATGTAGGGGGCACGCCAGGCGGTAGCGGACCACTACCTGCTTCATTAGCGGTCCGCTACTGGTGCCAAGTTTAGCCTATAAATAGAAGGCTTAAGCCTTCATTTGAACACATAAATCACACAAAACACATCTCATACTTCTGAGTTCGAATGAGCATGATCTATTGCGGTACCTTCCGAGTACAGGTCGGATCTGGTAAAGCATTTAAACGAGGGAACGAACATAGCAAAACCCCGAGGTTATAATAAGTACACTGAACTCGTAATTAGCGTTGTTCGTATGCGCGACTACGTGTCTAGGGCATGCTAATATGGAGTAATAACTATGCATGATAAGAATGTGAGTATGTGGCATGAAAGCATGATTGCTAAACAAACATGATTAGAATATTGTTGTTTTAAATTTATGAATTTATATTTGGAGCAAGAAGCAGCTTTTTATTTGCTTTATATATTTATAGTAAAATAGGTATCTGCTTTTTGAAGCTTCATATTGCTTGTTTGAATGTGTCTTGATTCTTTTGTCAACATAAAGCTTACACAACACGTACGCCTTGTACTACTCTGGTGATGGGTTTCAAAAGTTAAACTAGGAGTTGCTATTTAAAAGGGTTGCCCGTTTACCTGTCACTTTATTGTAATCGTCCTTCTTTTCAACAGAAATTGAAAAAAAAAAAAAAAAACTAGGAGTCGTTAGTTAGGTTATGAACCAACAACAAACCAATCAATCGATTTTAAGTGAAGCACACAAAGTTATTATTACTTGTCTCCTCCCTTTGTTGGACGGACGATCGATTATTCCGGTTTTCAAAATATTGAGTTTTATTTATAAAGACAAAATACGATGATCAGATTATTATAAAGATGATAAATACAAATAACATGTCATGTGCGTATATGTATTTTGTTAAAAACGAAAACGAAAATATAAATAACAACACCACAAACAATAGGGAAAATTACCAAAATAGACACCAATCCGTCGGCTAAAAATGGGCGCTGGCTAAGCCTACAATAACATAGGCTTTAGTCGGCGAAATACATTGGTTCAAAAGACTTGTCAAAGTACTTGAAAGAGAAGCCTGCTTATTATCAACCTTCTTCCTCTAAGAAATTCAAAAGACTTGTCAAAGGCTCTTCCAAGCCTTCATACAAGAACTTCAGAGTGTCTTCCAGCTCTTCAGACTTAGAAGATGATGAAATACATGGGGAGAAAATGAGTGAACGTGAAAAAGTACTTGAAAGAGAAGATAATGAAGGTGATATAAATAATGATGCTGATTATGGTTCTATACCTGACCATCAACAATCTTTAATCATTCGCCGGCTTTGCCTTTAATCCGCCGGCTAAATGTCTATTTTGGTAACTTTGACCTGGTCAATGTCTATTTTGGTAATTATGCTCAAACAATAATGGTTTTTGTTTCCAAGCTAAAAATATATTCACAACTCCATAAATAGTTTTACATTATGTCAAACCAGTCATTTTTATACAAGAATGATTAATCTTTTTTATTTAGATATTTAAAAAGTATATTAATAAACAATTTGATAATATCCAATACAATTAAAAATGACTACTTCATACGGATGGTGGGTGCATCCCTCGTCATGCCAGATTTTCCATCCCTTTCAAGGAGACCATTTTTTTAATTAAATTTAATAAACTAAATAAAACATAATAAAAATTTATAATTAATTAAAAATAAATATAAACCTAGAATGGGGTGCCGTTGTATTCATTGCCTAGTTGACCTAAAAGGTGGCTATTTAATAATTAATTTAAATTCTCAACCTATTTAAACCGTCACTGGGGATATAAGAGTACACAACCTTATAATTGTTGCCTTGTAATTGGACAAGGGCTGGTTCATCCGTAGTTGCTTTCATGTCGTGAATAAATTCCGTGATACAACGACTTCCTTTAGGATTTTTGGCTAGCTTGGATTTGAAAAAAATAATCGTTCGATTTTTCTAGCTCTTTTTCAAGAACCTTTGATTGCAGTGATAAACCTGTCGATATCCAATCCAATAAGAGTGGATTGGATTTGTTTCCGCCACAAATGGAAATTTGTTGCGTTTATCTTGATTGGGAAATGGGTATTCACAGTGATTTGAATCACAGTGTTGGCCATTTTTGAGTTTTAGAAGTGATGGGTTCTTTTGGCTTAGAAGAGGATACGAGGAAGAAGAAAGAGTGAAAGCAAGATATTGATCTCGTGAGAGCACTAGCGGCTCTAATACCATATAATAATATCAATGAATTATAATAGGATGTATTATGTATTGAACAATCATCAAGACTTTTTATAAAGCGAATACAACAATGACAAAGAGGAAATACTGGAGATAATTTTGGAATATTACAGTAGAATAATAAACATGAATCTTGGGTGAATTTGAATTTTTAATTCTCATCTTTTACTTCCCTTGGTTAGGATATCCGGAATACCCCATGAGAGGGGCGTGGAACACTGCCCCCTTCTTGGTGTGAAGGGGGCGTGAGAGGTAGGCATGAGAATTCTCACGAGATGAAAAAGAGAGTTCTCTTGTATGAGAGGTGGGCATTTGATTGGCTGAGAGGGGCGTGAGTGATGTGAGGGTGTGAAAACACCACCCCCTCTTATGTGAGAGACGTGAAAATCTCACTCGGATGAGTATACCGGACCCCTTATGTCCGTAATGCTTTACATTACATGCGTAAGTTAGTAAATTGCATTTGGTGCACGTTAGCTTTCATCCCATCCGAATATGAATATCTGATATCCGTCGTGTGGTTTAAAGCGATGAATGGGAACAAAGATTGGCTATCCGAACTTCTCCCTCCATTTTTCTGTCTCTCGAAGCTCATGTCTTCTTCTCTTCCCCTGAGCTTTAATCCTCTTCCTTCATGGCAGAAATCATCAAGAATTCCTTCAGAATTCAATGTTAACATCTTCAATTTCACCAAACGCACGGCAAAATCTCACATCTGCTTCACTTTTAACAAAAATAGCTCGGAATACGAACGGGAAGAGATCAGATGGCTCCGGGAAGAACAGAGGTGGCTGCGGGAGGAGCAACGCTGGATTAGGGAGGAGCGGCGGTGGGAGGCTGAGAGGGAAACCCTATTGAACGAAATCAAAGCTCTGAAACTCAAAATTGAGGAGCTGAGACATGAAGGGGATAAAAATTCTGTTACGAAGTTGTTGCATGTGTTGAAGAAAGAGGTGAGTCAGATTGCGGAGAGTGGGTCAAGTGCTGCACCGTTGGTGGTGGAGGCGACTGAGGATGCTGAAGCGGTAGTGGTGAAGGCTGCAGAGGATGTTGAAGAGGTGGTAGTGGTGAAGGAGGTGATTAGGGTTGAGGAGGAGGTAAATGTGAAGAGGATAACATTGAGGATGGGATCAGAAGGTGATCAGGTTCAAATGTTGCAGGTTTGCTCAATTGTTAACAAAAATCAAGTTTTCAATTTTCTTCCCTAGAGTAGATACTAATTCTTTATTCCACACTTTCAAACTGATTATCCCATTCTAATTCTTCAAGTTGCAATAACACTTTTAAAATCAATCACCCCACTTAGTAAAACCTTGTGATAAGACGATCTTGTAATAATGGACAATCTAATCATCCATGATCAAATTAATCCTGTGTGTGCTTTCATTCTAATACTCCAGTTAATTGTTACTGATTTTATGTGCCTTTAGCTTAGCTTTGCCTTAGTTTGTTCCTACACTTTGATTCTTTTAGCTTCATTTTATGCACTTTGTTTTTCTATCTGTATATGTAAAAAAGAGGTTTTTGGAGACGGGGGTCTCAATGAGAGAAGCCTCTCTATCCCTTGGGATAGAGGAAAGGTTTGTACTCACCCCACCCCTAGACCCTACCAATAGCTTTGCTATGAGTGGGATTTACGGGGTACTTTTCTTTCTTAGTTAATCTGTTCATTGTGTATTCTATAGGAGGCATTGCTAAAATTAGGATTTTATTGTGGCGAGGAAGACGAGGAGTTTACTAGCTTTTCAAGTGGCACGGAGAGAGCTGTAAAAACATGGCAGGTGAGCCACTAATCTCATTTTCTTATCAGAAATGGCACCAAAAAATAAATTAAAAATAAAACTTTATGCATTTCCCGATTCTGAAGATGATATATTGTTTTTTACTCTTGTGTTGTTACTCTTCTATTAGTGCATTAGTTTACTTGTGTGATTTGTGCTTGCAAGTCTTCCATAGGTGTGCCCGAAACTGGAATAATGACAGCAGAGCTTCTAGAAAGGTTATTTATAGACCAACAAGACCGGACTTCTGGCTTCAAGGTAAGAGGAAATCTTGAAACTTGATGGTACTGGAGTTTAGAAATCCTAGTGGTGCAAAATGGGCGGGTTGGGTTACGGGTCAAAAGAGGTAATTTTAGTACAGGTGTAAACAGTTCGTGTTTGTTAGGCTGACCCACAAACACTTTTTGTTTCTTTTTTTGAACTTGTAAATAGTTATGCATTAAATATATTTACCTAACAATATTATCACAATAAGAAGATGAACTTTTTTATATTATAGTGAGTTAGAAGGTTTTATAATTTGAATACATATCGGATGACTTTCAGCCCATTTGTAAAACAGATTTTGCTTTTGTAAGCTAGTGTTTTCAAAAAGCATGTCTCAACCTGCTTCTTCAAAATTGTGTTTCTTTCTCTAATAAATCACAAATAATTACTTTTTCAGATAATTTATCAAACAATATTTCTGATTATTTGTGTTTTGTAAACACATTAATCCGTTAATCTTTTTAAACGCAATACCAAACACCTTCTAGATCTCTTAGCTTAACCCATTAAAGGTTAAACACGGGTCAGAATAGCCACCTCTAAGAAATACCGAAAAGGCTAATGTAATGTATTTATTTGTTCTAGGAAGGTGCAAATGGAGTTGCTGCAAATTCTGTAACAGAAACACCAGAAATTCCTTTGAGAGTTGTGAAAGAAGTTCCAGAACCTGAGGCGTCCGAGCATCGAGTCTTTCTTCTTGGAGAAAACAGATGGGAAGACTCCTCCAGGCTGAAAAACCGAAATAGTCAAAGTCAACCGAATATCAAAGGTGTTGTGAAGACAAAGTGCATTACATGTCGTGGGGAAGGCCGGTTATTGTGCTTAGGTGCGGTTTCTTATTCCCTAAACAACCATTTCAAATGAACATTGGTAGTTTTTATGGGCCTGTCTAAAACTCAAAACAGGTAGGTCTGGGTCGACCTGCCAACCCTCTTTAATTCTTTTAGGTATGTTTTAAGTAATTAATGTATTAAGTATAATTACAGTGGCCATACTTTTATTAAATCAATAAGATACTTTTTTTTAATAAAACGATTTAGGACATCCCAAGTATTTGAATACACTTTAGGCAACTTTTTGACCAGTTTCTTTTGTAGTTACTCTTGACCCTGTCAACCCATTTTCAATAAAATACAAACTGTTTTGACTCGCTTTCTTATTATTTGGTTGAAATGCCATATTTAAGAGCTCGGTTTAATTCTTTAAAATTAAAGCTGTGTCCATGTTTGATCAATGACCCTGAATAATACCAATGGAGTGTTTGGACATGGGTTTTGAAAGTCATTTTTGTGACTTAAAAGTATCCGAATCAGATAATTATAGTTAGAAAAATGTATGAAAATTTACATTTATCTCAATAATCAGTTTTCTTACAACCTTGTACCAGCTTCTTTAAATTTGAACCCTAAATAACTAGAAATCAAAACCATAATCATTCAACTCGCTATTATGACTTTAAATACACATCCAAAGTCCAAACACTTGATAACTAATGTGATCAATAATTTCATTTGTTTTTTTTACCTTTTTAACAATTATCATCATCATCTAATCTAACAAGTTATTTTGTTTCAGAATGTGATGGAACAGGTGAGCCAAACATAGAGCCGCAGGTTAGCGTATAATTTGAAACCTTCATTGTTTGACTAATAAATTATAGGCAAATTGTACGAAATAGAAACGAAGTTTACACTTTTTTCCTAATTTTAAATTAGGCGTAAAACTGAAACCAACTTTCATTATATTTCTGATTTTAGCATCCGACCTCATTTCAAGTGATTTTACGTGTAAATGTTATATGAGATGTCACGTGGCATATATACGCTAAAATAACTAAGAAGATGTCAGTATGTGACATCAATAGTTTTTAAAAACTTGGGAATTTTTATTTTATACAATTTACCTAGATATCATTAGACATAGGTGTGGTTTTAGGGGTGATAACATTGGGTTTTGGTGCAGTTTTTGGAATGGATAGGTGAAGACACAAAATGTCCGTATTGCGAAGGAGATGGTCATACGATTTGTGATGTGTGTCAAGGAACAGGAGTCGGTGGTGCATAATCCCCACATACATCATCATTATTGGCGATCGGATTTTGTTTGTGACATACATGTAAGTGTAAGTAGAAGCAACACAGCAATTCACAAATGTGTAGATGAGCCTAAATCAAGTATCATATGTTTCTTTCACAAAACAAGTTACATTTACCTATTTATTCGGATGAAATGAAAATAACTTCAAATGTTATCGATCACACAGACCAGGGTCGAAATTGGGGCACGGAAGGCTTTCCCATGAAAAAGTTCTAGGTTAGAATCTCGTGTATTACACGGGTTGAATAAATGTAATGTTATATATTTAGTAATAAAAAATTATGTCTTTAAAACCTGTGTATTATACGGGTTAAATAAAATATACTGTAATCTGTTAAAACATACACTAATCAAAATGTCTTTAAAAAAATGTATTTTGGTGTGACAATTATAAATTATGTTAAGTTAATTTTTAAAATATATTTTTTCAGCTGGGTATTAATTTTTTTAATGTAATTGATATAAATGTTAATTCATATTAAATTCATTTGGTTAATGATATAATAAGTATTTATCGTTAGATTTATATTAAATATTTAAAAATATATTATTTTAATATCATTATTTAATAAGAGAGAGAGACGAGAAAAACATGCTGAGAATGCACCAGAAAATGACATGTGTCCTATTAGGATTTTTAGTTATTAGTATAAAGATTTTGAACAGATCACATCGTGTTAATATAATTAGGGGGCTACTAATAAGACACGTGAATTGCTATGGGGACTGGGCCCTATACGCCTCGTATAGGCCAATACGAGGCGTATAGGCTCTTCACAATTTCCAACACGACAACATCGTACATCTGGTCGTTTTAAACCGCTATACGCATCGTATAGGACCATACGATGAGATGGTTGACTAGTTGCAGAAAGTACCTTGTACCCTAAACTGCATCGTATTGGTCTATACGATGCGTATAGAGGTTGAAATGACCAGGTGTACGATGTTGTCGGTGTACCTTGTATCCTAAACTGCATCGTATACGCCTATACGATGCGTATAGCTCCAAAAATTTTTGTATTTAACCATTGAGATTTCTCATTTGAACGTATCGTTTAAAATTTTTTTCCACAATTTCCTCAAAAATCTATAGCCATGTCTTGGTGGTGGGATGGTACCTATGGTTTTCACGTATATTTTAACGAGTCACTGGAAAACAACCCGTAAAGTTCTGGCGTTCAAGGTGGGTACGGGACATGGCCGGTAGATGTGAATCAGGAGGAGGTATTGTCCGACATTCATTCTAATCACCGGGTAAGGCTTCCAGATTTGAACGAGCCACTACGCAATCCCGAGTTCGTATACTGTGAACCCTCTTACCCTACACAACCCATTAGCGATTTCGTATACGGTGAACCCTCTTACCCTACACAACCCATTAGCGATTTCGTATACGGTGAACCCTCTTACCCGATACAACACACTGACGATTTCGTATACGGTGAAGTCTCTTACCCAACACAACCGACTAACGAGTCCGAAGACGATGAACAAACCAATATAACCGTGTCGTATAAAACTGACCAGGTATAACATTCCTACATATATATACTTACATATAGGTTGTCCTTTTAACCATACCGTTGTTGCAGAATTTTCAGTCTCGTGAAGAGTTGGTGGATTGGGCTGTTCGCAGAAGACGTGAGAATGGTTACATCATTGTCACCCGACGATCGAGGAGAAAAGGTGACGACCCGTCGGCACCGGTTATCAAGGTATGGCTTGTGTGTGACCGTCACGGCGAACGTAAGTCTACAACCACGATTAGACGTGCCGGTAGCAAGAAAATAGGTTGTCCTTTTAAATTGGAAGGAGACTACGTCGAAAATAGTGGTGCTTGGAAGTTAACGGTAATGAATGACAGTCATAACCATGATCCTACTCAACATCTTGAGGCGCACTCGTTTGGCAGGAGACTGTCTCAGTTGGAATACCTTTTGGTGGATAAGCTTTATTCGCAAAGCATGTTGCCACGTAACATTCTGGCAACCATAAGGGAACAAAACCCAGATGGTTGTTATATTAAAAAGGACATTTACAATGCGATACATAAGATAAAAAACGAAACAAGAGTTTGTGAAACACCAATGCAGGTTCTGAAAACATGCTTTCTTCTAAAAAGTACGTCTAATATATCTGGGAGGATCCCGCCACAAATGTCGTGGAAGAGGTATTATTTGTTCATCCGAAATCGAACGAGATGTGGCGTGCGTTCCCGCACGTGTTGATGATCGACGCGACGTACAAAACAAACATTTATATACTTCCATTTGTCAAAGTTATTGGTGTGACCTCCACACACCTGTCGTTTTGCGTCGCTCATGCATTTATTTCCAAAGAACGGAAGGAAAAATTCGTATGGGTGCTACTGAAAATCAAAGATATGTTACAAAAGTGTATAGAGCTGCGTGTGATAATAACAGACAGGGACAAAGCTCTTATGAGCGAATTTACAGACGAAGACATCGTTTACAGACGAAAGCTGGGCAAATTTCAAGAATTCATGGGCGGTATTGTGCTAGTCTCTCACGCCAGATATATATCAGTACAACTTCAACCGACTTTACGAACGACTTTATGCAACCAGACAAGGAAGTAAGTTTTTATTTTTATCCATATATACTATTTTTAATTTACATTATTTATTCGGGTTTATTTTTAATTTATATTATTTATTCGTGTTTATTTTTTAATTTATTATATTATTTTTCCAGGAGTTATAGACTATGTGATCAAAAATTGATTGGACTCATATAAAGAAAAGTTTGTATCATCCTGGTCCAATAGAAACCTCAATTTTGATCAACGTACAACGAACAGAGTCGAGAGCCAACATTCACTCCTAAAGAGCTATCTTAGAAATGCTAACAGCTCGCTGGATAGACTTGTGAGGTTTGTTTATGAAATTGTAACATCTCAGTGCGTATAATTACAGTATGAGTTTGGAACAAGCCTGATAAAGAAAATGGACAGCCACGAAGCTATTGAATTGTTTGATAAACACGCTAAAGTTTCACATAAAGTTCTAGATTTGTTAGGAAACGAGTGGTGGAAATTATCAACTATACAGAAAGAAAATGCATCGTGTGGTTGCCAGCTTTTCAGTAGTTGTGGGCTACTGTGTGCTTGTCGTCTGGCAAAGATCGAAGATACAGGTCATAAATACAACCTTTTACGATTTACCACATTTCTTATAATTCCAAACTATTCTGACTATCTCGTTTTAATACAGGTGGCAGAATCCCGTTAGATGCGGTGGACGTCTTTCGGAGGAAGCTTGATTTAAAACCTTCATTTGTTGAGGATGAAAATGTAGACGTGGATAAAGTACTTGATCTTGTGAGAAACAAAATAATGTCACAACCCGATCAGGTGAAAAAAAGTCTGTTGTCGAGAATCGCAGGGATGGTTTTTCCAAGCAAAACTAACAAGAAAGCGCCAGTGGTACAAGAAGATACTCGTGGTTGTCCAAATTTGAAAAAAGCAAAAACAAAGGAAAAAGGACGTCGCGAGAAACATCTCCATTCTAGAAGTCGATAGCTCGTTTGTAGAATCCCAACAAAGCATATGTGACCCTGCGAGACGTAGCTCGTATATTGCGCCACGGGACTCTCGACGAGCGAGTTCGGTGGTAAAGTCGAATAAACCCGTCATGCAACGCAGTCGTTCAACAACTTGTAAAAGAAAACATCCAATTGATGATAACGGGTTTCCATTGATGGTCGGGGATGAAGCAGTTAACAATATTCATCGTTTTAAACATTTCATTCCATCTTTATTTCATCGCTACATTTCACGTATACAGGATGCAATGCCCGACGGTAACTGTGGTTTTCGATCGATAGCTATGGGCTTAGGGTTCGATGAAAAGAAATGGTTTTTTATTCGACAACGGCTTCTACAGGAGATGGACGGTCACGAAGAATGGTGGAGAATTGTTTTCGACAGAATCGTCTTTCAAAAGTATGATAAGTTACGCCACACAATAGATTGGAAGAAGGTGAAAGCCGCACCCATTAGTCATTGGATGTCGATGTGCTACACAAGACTCCTAATTGCTCAAAGATTTGGCGTGATTGTTCAACTTTTAAGCATCGCCGGTAGTCAAACCTTTTTCCCATTATGGTTTGGTCATAACGTTCACGCTCACCATCAAATCGTATCGTTCGTTCATGTCAACAATGCTCATTTCATCCACGTCAAATTAGACAGAGATTTTCCGATGCCCATACCGAATACTCTTTGGATTTTGCACCGAAATGATGATGTAACAGAATGGGAAAATATATACAAGGATCGTATCGAACGGTTTAAGGAGATAATGAATACTGTTGCACATACAGTTCCACAATACGTAACGAATGTTGGATAACGTTTGTTTGTAATTGTATCGTATTTTATTTCTATAATAAAATACATTTAATAAAATTTTAATTATTTCTATAATAAAATACATTAGAGTTAAATATGCTTTTAGTCCATAAGGTTTGACACAAATAACCATTTTAGTCTAAAAGTTTAAATTTGACTTTTTTAGTCGAATAGTTTCACTTTTGTATCGATTACAGTCTGGTCCACTAACCTTGTTAGAATTTTTCTGTTAAGTATGTACAAAAAGACTATAATACCCTTGTTATTAAAAAAAGAAAAAAAATACAAATATTTTTTAAAAACCATGACTTTCTTATATACCTGCTATTTAATCTCAACTTCTCAGTTCAAGATCCATGGATGTCACCACCACCTCCACCTCGTTCTCCGGCCACCACCTACGACCGCCACCTCCAAATCAAGCCGCCACCTCCTCCTGCCTTCTCAGTTCAATTTTGTACATAAAATATTATCCGTATTTAATTTCTGGTTTAAAAAATTATTTGAACCTTGAAAACTTGGTAGAAATTATGTAAATAAAAAAAATGTCACGTTCGATCAGAACTCATCATCCACGATTATCTTTCTCATCCCAAATCCACGTGATGGAAGTTGAAGTAAAGCTCCGGCTACCGGACCCAGAAACTCTCCGACGTCCTCTCCCCTTACCACACCAAAACCCACCTCTAACAAAATCTCTTCTTCGACACCCCATCACCCTCCCTCGCCACCACTCACCTCGCCGCCCTCCCCAAATCAAGCCGCCACCTCCTCCATCGATTCAATCAAAAACCTCATTGTCACCACCACTAATCAAAACCGATTTCCGTCTTCAATTTCAGCCATATATTCTGCAGTTCTCAAATTTCAGGTTCGTAACCCTAGGTCTCTGCCGCCGTGACTATGAAGGAACCCTAGCTGCCGCACACGCCACCGGAGATGGCAGGCGGCTCCCCTCCTTCCCGTACTCTTTCTCTCTCTCTCTCTGTGGACACACACATAGGTGTGTTCTTGAATGTGAAGATGGTCAAGCAAGGAAGGTGGAGGTGGTGGGTGGAGGTGAAGCGACCGGTGGCGCCCGGTAGTTGAGGTAGATGGTTGCAGATGTTTTTCTTGAATAGAGGGAAGGGGAATAATTTCTTTTAAGTTAGGGTTTTTAAAAAATCAGGGAGAGAAATTTATATATATATTTTTTTATTGTCATGGTATTATGGTCTTTTTTTAAAAGAATATAAATTTTTGGATAGAATTAGTGGACCGGACTGTAATCAATACAAAAGTGAAAATATTGGACTAAAAAAGTCAAATTTAAACTTTTGAACTAAAATTGTTATTTGTGTCAAACCACAGGGACTAAAACCGTATTTAATTCAATACATTAATAAACTTTTAATTATTTCTATAATAAAATAAAATTTTAAAAAATTATCTAGACGCCACGTATAAGCCAATACGTGACGTATAGAAATAGAGGGACAATTTGAATTTAAACCATTTCAAATTTCAGATATTTATCGCCTATATGCATTGTATTGCGCTATACGTTGCGTATAGAATACGAAAGGTCATGAGCTATACGTCACGTATTGGCCTATACGTGACGTATAACAACCTGATATACACATCATCTCCCCTCGTACAGATCCAAACGCAACCAACTCTATTACCCACAAACACATACACAACAGTGCTATGAGGTCGTCGATTGAGATTGTCGGGTCCAACATCTTCACATATACTCGTAAAGGTACATATTTTAGCCTCCCGATCAATAATATTTGGTTTAATTTGATTATTAGCCGTTAAAAGTGGGTAGAATAGGTAGATCTTTGACTGAAACGTATGAACTATACGCCACGTATAGCGCTATACGTGGCGTATAGTTCATCTGAGGAAGACGATGAAATCATACGCCACATATAGTGCTATACGTAGCGTATGACATCTTGTTCTCGGCAACCTATGCCGCGTATGGTCTCCTTTGGCCGCGTACGTCTCACTTTACCCGGTAACTTTGGCTGCGTATGGTCTCTTTACCCGGTAACAGCCTATGCGCCACGTATAGTGCTATACGTGGCGTATAGGTGATTTTAAAAAAAGCATTATTATTTAAAATAAAATACGTTATTATTTAAAATAAAAAAAAACATTATTATTTAAAATAAAAAAAAAACATTATTATTATTTAATATATTTTATTATTTAAATATACTTAAAAAACATAACAACCCTAAGTAATTAATTATGTTCACTTTATCATAGACAAAGCAAATCGCCCATCTGTTGGAGTGTAACAATGACAGACATTTCATTTGCATGATAATTTATCAAAGAAACAAACAGATTTATCATACACAAACAAACCTAAGTAGTTAATTAAGCGCACTTTTATCATACACAAACAACCCTAATTGATTAAATATGTGCACTTTATCATACACAAAGCAAATCCCCAATTTGTTGGAGTGTAACAATGACAGTCAAATGTTACTTAGGGAAAAAACATTCAAATTGAAGGAATGAAATACATGAAGTGAAGCCAATCCGAATTTCCGAACAATCGGAGGCGTGTGATGGTAATGAAGATGGGGTTGGCGAGGGTGACGGAGGGAGGGGAGAAAAATTTGAAAAGAAAAGATAAAGAGAAGAGTGTGGGATAGAATGGTTATCATACAGGTTTGGTAACGACGGAAGGAAACCGTCATGGTCCGTTGACAGCATCGATAGACAGACGGAGGGAGGTGGGGGTGACGGAGGAGATGGACGGCGGAGGTGGGAGGGTAGACGGCAATCATCGCAAATGGAAGGGGATAGATGACGGAAGGGAGGGGAAGGAAAGTAAAAGACAGGCGTGAAATTGAACAGAGAAGAAACGGAAATTGAACGGAGAGGAAACGGAGGACGCTTTTTAAGGTTTAGTTAATTAGAATAAAAAAACATTAAATAATAATGTATTTTATTTTAAATAATAATGTTTTTAAAATAAATGTTTTTAAATATTATTATTTATTATATTTTATTATTTACTATTTTATTGAAAATAAATGTATAGATTTGTTGTATATATATCAGCATTGATTTTTTTTCCAGGTATGTCGGATTCGAATCACGAGGAGGATATTCATATGGGGGAGGTGGATATGGACGATCTTGCTCACTACCCTTTTCTTGAGTTCCCGCCCGCCTTGGACGCGTTTGGTCGATGCCAGAAGTTACAGCAGGTGACGATGGGCCCAGAGACAGCGGTGGACTGGGAGCTTCTAGCGAATGTTGGCGAGGATGCGCGGGCCAGGGCCATTATAGGCAAGGACACGCCGTGGGATCGTTTGTTTGATCTGGCATTCACCGAGACGTTCAGAGAGTTTGTTGTCGAGTTTCTTTCGACATTCACCTTCTCAGAGCCGGCAACACCGGAGCCTGATGCCCAGATCGACGAGTAAGAGCTGCTAGAGGAACAGGAGCAGATCTCCTTTCGTATGTTCGGCCATACTTACACTATGACGCTCCATCAGTGGGCTGTCACGACGGGCTTCTATCACGAGCCCGAGACGGTCACGCCACTTTACACCGAGGTGAACAGAGAGGAGCTCCTTGTTTTTTAGGGTCTTATTGCTGATGGCCCATGGTTAAGGACCAAGGGGAGGGTTTTGGGGATTAGAGACCCCCTCTACAGATATTTACACCAGCTTATTTCGACGTCTATTGCATTGCGTCGGAAAAGCCGGGAGTGGTGCACAGAGAGAGATTTATTCTTTCTCTTTTGCTTGCTTACCGACAGGCGGTGCGCCCTAGCGACATGCCTCGCGCTCTACTTTGCGTCTGCCTATCATAGGCAGAAGCGCGGACTGTTGTATGGCGGTGCTATCATCACACATGTGATGTGTGTTCTTCGCTTTATAGGGGCCGACCGGAACCAGGTCTGGGTCCCGCAGGCGTTGCCGCAGATGCCAGGACAGGCAGAGCCGGATATGCCTTACCCGCTACATGGTGTGGCGATGAAAGACCTGCCGCACATCCACGGCCAACCGCATGTCCACGACCAGCCGCCACAGCATCCTCGACATGTACGTCGACCTGTTAGGCTGGACAGGGCCACCCAGGCCTTGCTTGATAGACTTGTTGCCGATTCACGACGACATGCTCGTCATAGTGACCGAATGTAGGACTTGATGATGTGGGCGGTTGGTCGCCTCGTGGATCTGTCACGAGCCGCCGGCATCGAGCCACCACCACTACCACCCCCACGTTAGTATCCGGGCGACGTCAGTTAGGATCAGATGCGGATCAGGGCTAGGGCGGCGCGGATCAGGCGTAACTGTTTTTATTTGTATTTAGCTGTATCTATTGATATGTATGTAAAAATATTCTGATGTAATATATTTAGTGTTTTGAAGTAAATATATGTAATGTTTGGTTATTTGTTTGGTTGTAATGTTTAATTTGTTTGTTTGGTTGAAATGATAAATTATAAATGTAAAAATATAAAAAATATATAAAATGTTAAATTAAAGATTACAAAATGGATAAAAATTATATAAATTAAAAAAATAAAATACTTATATAAATTAAAAAAGATAAATATAATATAAATTAAAAAAATACTATACGTGGCGTATAGCCCTATACGCCACGTATAGTGTCTATATATCTCAAAATCTACCAAGTTTTGAGGCAAAAATATTACCCGTGACCCATATGCCGCGTATAGTGCAATACGCCACGTATGGTTCCTAGCCGCCAGACAAGGAATGACACGTGACATTCCATGTCAGGAGACTTAAATCCTATACGCCTTGTATTGCCTTATACGAGGCGTATATGGTTACGGCGTGTCCAATTAGTAATATTCCGTGTGTGGTTAGAATCTCCCCATAATTATTTCTTGATACACTATTTTTGGAAATGTATTTTATGCTTTTCAAATATAATTCGTCTATCATTACAAATAAGTTTAGTTGATTATGAGCATGAGCATGTGCATGTGTTGCGAATTCTTAAATGATGAGTGAGAAGGATAAAATCAAAGACAAAACTCTAGTGTAAATGTTATGGTGACGGAATCTTTGTCCAGTTAGCGGTTACAACTCCAAACCAAGGTCTGGTCATAACTAGTTGCCCCATCTTCTAACAAACAATGTTAAATAAAACTTGTGTTTTAACCAATGTTATGGTAAACAAGTAATTAAAAGCATGAATTATCTTTGATTTAATCCATTTCTTTAACGTTAAACTCCATTTAATCGTTGGTATTCTTTTGAAATTTGACCTATAAAATTTATTTATTTTCATTTTACACGTGAAATGTTGTGTATTTTTTTTTTCTTTATAAACAAGTTTGTACAACCTGACTAGAAAAAAATTATTTGCGACTGTAAAAGTAAAACCTTTCAATACCGAATAAATAATATCCAAAGGAATATTCCGTATGAAAATCAATTTTTTGGTCCAAGAATGAATTAGAGCATACTATGATCCTCCCGATTTCAGGAAGCCGTAAAAACTAGGTCGTTATTCCATACACACAGATTTTGATTGATTGGTTAGCCATCGGAATCACAAACAAGTAGCATGTATGCTGCTGTTTCAGCATGCGCAGTTGAACACAGAGCCGTTCAGACACTTGGCTTTGTGAACCATCTTTTTAACACTCAAAGGTGATTCATCAACCCTATCCATCATGTTGATTTGAGGTGCACTCAAAACCACCTTTGCAGGAGATAAAGCCCACTGCATTCCCCAAATCGCAAGCGGTCTCATGTATACAAGTGACCGAAAGTGCCCATCCATCGTCCATCCCTCTGGCGTCTGAAACGCGTATCTGCAAAACACAAAATAATCATCTATTCTTTGTTGCTTCCTAAACCATTTTAAGGAAACTTACCCGAAACCGTCTTCTGACCAGCCAGCTGTAAATATACCTTCAGCAGTCGAAAAACCCTGTGCTTCCATACCCGCATGAATCATAGTGGCTGCAAGCCCATAAGTAACCCCACCCCACACCTCACGAGACTGCATACAAGTTTCATCCACTTTTCCATTAGGATGCATACCATTCACCGCCCCCATCCTGCCCCCACCAACTTTCATCACATTAAACTCATAAATCTTCTGTAAAGTGCTTCGAATTTTAAAGTCATCAAACAAATTTGGTAAACCCGATGATGCCATATACCATTGACCCGCTAATTGATCAGCTTGAATCGATTTACTGTTATTACTTGACCCGCTGTCATAATTGAAGTAGGACCCGTTCCATAGTTTCGATTCGAATGAAATTTTTGCTTTAATGAATTTACGTTTATACGCTTCGGCGGTGGTTGAGTCTCCTAGCTGTGCAGCCATGGCCGCGGTTGCTTGAAGTGCTGCCAGCCATAAACAACCGCAATATGCACTAACACCGTGGACCGTCCATGCGTCGTATGTTTGGTCGGGGAAACCATCGTTTTCAATTAAACAGTCAGTGTCTCGGTCAAACTGGTCCATGTAAGCCATGGCGGCACAGACAGCAGGCCATACCTCAGCTCCAAATGATAAATCACCAGTTGCAGCAAAATCTCGGTAAACTTGAAGGACAAATTTAGGGTTTAAATCTTTCCATTTGCTCGTATCGTGTATGTTGTATGCATTCATTTCATGCCATGGATCATGAGTTCCAAGATCATGTGGGACAGCCCCTTTGACTTTACGAATCCCACATTTTCCGTCTGCTAGAAACTTGACTTTTCTTTGGTCTTCAAATAAAACGGCTCTTGCGAATTCCCGTTGAATACTGAGTTCGATTTTTGGAAAGAGTTCAAGAAGAGCAAAAGATGCATAGAAATGAACATCATATGTACACCACATGATGTATTCTATACCTTCCAAATACAGAAAGCTACCAACATCTTCACTGTCATTATTTAAATTCAAACAACGCTTTTTGTCTTCTTCCTCAGGCTCATCTTCACTTGAAGTTGTAAGAGAATTTTCCTCATCACATGTCAACCCGTTACCGATGATGTCATTATGACCATTATTTGTGTTGTTTGTTATTTTCGATTGATGCTTCTGATCTTGCATGAAGTCGGCTGCTGGAAGTGGTGTGTCTGAAAAAAATAGCAGTCACATAATTAAAGGAAGATTTGAAATTGCAGAACAAGCTGCAATGCATGAAAAATAAGTATGTTGTGTTTGATAGGGATTAGTACCAATCCAGATCGTGCCACCAGCAACCAAGAAGTAGAGCTCGTTGAATAATGTAAACTTGTACCTGAAAGTGATTATGCCAAAATTAAAATAAATCAGAATGGGATAATTAGTCTCAGTAAACATGATGCAAGGAGATGGTGTTTAGATGTGCTGAAGTAACTTCTTTTATAACCGTGCGAACCCGTCACTGGAAAACTTATGGCACCCCACCAATACCTGCTAACCAATGAGACCAGGTAAAAAGTAGCTTGCGCTAGGCTGATGGCTTTCATGAGGTTAAAGGAAAGAGACATATGCTAGAGGGAATCCGAGTACCACTGTGACACCCCCTTGAAGGTTGAGGTTGTAATGATCACTTTTGGATGATAATTTGAGTTTTTGGCAAATTCTGATTACTTTTAAGTAATATATAAGAAAATGTTAAGATAGGTCAACCCTTTGATAATCAGTTTTATTGAGAAGCTAATACACAACTTATTATCTGACCCCTAAAATCAAATATCATAACAATTTAAAGGAGGAGTTACCAATCCGGTAGCTTGTCGTTTTTCAGGATTGGATTTTGCCATTTCTCAATCTCTTCTTCCCACCTCTTGTAATCTGATCAAAATATCAAAATGCAGCAAATAAATTGTAAACGCATAAAACAATTAACCAATTTCGTTTCAGCATAGAACAGTCAAACTACAGGATTACAACGCTTACTTGTTAGAGCATCATGAACCAAGTCCTCAGCCGCCCTCTCAGAAGTACCATAGTATCTAGTGTACCGCCTGGGAAAGAAAAGTCAACAATCATATAACATAAGATTCCAAGACTTATTTCATTAAATTAAACACCTTTTGGTTACTAAATTCATATATATATATATATAAATATATATATATATATATATATATATATATTCTTCTAGAAGTTTACAATTTTATCCTTCTCAATTATGAAATGTCACGTTTAACTTTTTAAACCACTAAAAAAATCATATCAACTCATTCCATGGTAAATAATACAAAATCAGTTCCTTATAACAATTCGTTACACTGAAATAACCAATAGAAAAGCACCACTATTACTGTAAATCATCTCAGCACATACATTCTCTTCCTTTGTGCAGTGCAACAGCATGTTACAAGTAACTATTATTTATTTTATTCAATATGGAATGGGTACATATGATATTACAACTACTTAAAAGGACATATAAGAAATTATAACCTGTGATATGATTTCCCTTTCATAAATTTGACCTTTGGAGATGACCATGCAATAGCAAATGCCACAGTGCACTTCCCATTTGGTTCAACCCATGTTGAAGCAGACACTGCAGCACAATTTGCATCCCCAGCTGATGAAGGAACTGTAGGGCCCAAATTAAAGTTACCCTGATCAAAATGACCATCCTACAAGAGAAATATTATTATTAAGAAACAAAAAAGATTATAATATAAGTTTGAAAAATGAACAATTACCTGTTCCATTTTACCCCACATTTCTTTTGCAGTAACAGAGCTTCCTTCAGACAAACCAAAACTTGGTAAAACTGTAACATTTACATTCTGGGTTTCACAGGCCGCAACAGCAAATGTAACAGGATGGTTCCCTTTAGCTGTCCTGAAAAGCATAATTATTTTTTATTAATTTTTTAAAAAACAGTTAGGTATCAAATATGTTGCAAAAATTATATATTATTTCAGTTGTAATCCAATTTTATAAAAGTAAAAGATTTAGGAGGTTTTTTGCAATGAAAAATACAATTTGGCCGACTTTCGACCAGTTTAAACAGTTTCCTTAAGCTAGTCGTCTAACCCGGTTGACCTGCTAGAGATACACATCACCCAAACCGACCCAATCATAACTCAAGGGATTAAAATTGCCACTTCTACAAAATTGAAATTGTCATGAACATATACAGTTGACGTACTTGTGATGTAGAAGCATGCCTGACACTCCATCTTCACCTCTGTCAATAAAAGAAGAGAAAGGTTACTGCTAACAAAACAAAAGGCTGTTGATTTTAAGCACCGATTATATCAGACTTACATAAACGGCTCGTTTACATGATCACCAGAAAGATGTGATATACCTCCAATTGAGTTCTATAATACAAACACAATACTTAATATTTAAGAAATCAAAAACTGATATTTATAAATGCTGAAAAGTCAAAATGATACTTACTGCCCAAGTTAAGAGAAGGCTGACTTGTGCCCTTTCTTTCCCGGTATTCACCAACTAAAAAAATAAGAAAGTAACAACCTTGTAATTAGTTCATAATCACAGTGACACAGTATAATGGAAGAGATGGAAGAAGACAAATCACATTTATCAAAAATCATACCGTATATACAAAAACAGATGTAGGAAGACTACTATCTCGATAATTATGAGGCAAAAATGGTGAGATTTGGCGACATGACACTTTTAGTTCTGGGTCAGGTTCACCTAATTATAAGAAAAAAAAAAGATACCTCAGAACTTCATGTGAAGGAAATGTAAAATAGTTTAAAGAATGTGTTGTAATGCAAGAATGATACCATCATAAACGGTCCATGAACGTGGGAATAATGCATGATATGTGGAATGTTGACCACTTAAATTCCAGCCCCATGATGATAAACCTTGATCTGTACATTTTCTGGGATATAATACAAAAGTAAAGTTATCACATATGCATTGTTGATAAAATGTACAGGTGGCAATTTTGACCCCTTAACCTATAAATGGATCGATTTGGGTTTATGTCATATATCTAACTGGTCAAATTGGCCAATAAAAAAGATTACTTAACAAGGAAACAACTTAAATGGGTCAAATGTCGCCCAAGGTGATTTCTAATGCAATTAATCTCTTGAATCATGTAATGCAAAAGTTGAATAATATTTGTCATAATATGTTTGGTAATTGTATTAATAAACACTGTATATTTATAAGAAACTGGAGAAAATGCGCTTCAGGTTAACCCAACCTGACCCATAACAAAAGTTACCCCTTTAGTTTTAACCTGTTATTCAACCCACCCATTTGCCACCTCTATGAATGAAACAATACACCAGGTATGCCACAGCAAGAAAAAAAAAAAGAAAACCGTTCATCCAATTACCCTATCCCTTCATGATGGCCTGGGGATAACACCGATGCATACTTTTTATGGCCACCTTCTCGTGATATAAAAATCTGTATTCATTAATAAAATGACTCATCCAATAGCCAAATAACATCTATAAACCAGAACAAATTGACTTGCATGCTACTAATGTTTAGCTATTAATTTTCTACACAAGTAAGAATATTTTTATGGAATGTAACTAGTATGCAAGTAATAAATGATAAAATAAAGGCAGAGATTTACAGAGAACTGATTGGCCATCACAGGGGAAGCCTCACATGTACCCGGAAGGATTTGGAATTGCCTAAACTCTCCTCTAAAACCTCGAGTTATGCTGCCACTTCTGGAAAAAAAAAAGATAATTCTTAAAAGGATGTTAATATGATAACTATACACAATGAAAATTATTTATTTGTTCACAACTTACCCCATTCCACCAAGCGGAACCCCCTGGGTTGCTAGAGGTTTTCCTTCACGATTGAAAGGATCAATGGGTGCCCTCTGCATGTATTAAGCCAAAAAGCACATGCATAACCGACTCTAGTTTATAAAAAGATTCAAAGCCACTTGTGGAAAGAGTGAATAGTTTTGTTACAAAGTAATGACTAAAACTCATATAAAATCACATTTTGCAGCAATGAAGATATAAGTAGGTCAAAAGACACTCACACCCCCTCGGAAAAAGGGTTGAGGGGGTGTTTGGATGCATGTTTTCAAAGTGAGAACCGATTACGGGTTTCTAGTATCCGGATAACCAACTTGTGCTGATTATCAAATGGTGGAATGCAATTATAATACCCTTTTTGTCTATTAATTACTTAAAGAACAGAACTTGCCAAACTCTCATGCAACCTTATAGATGATTACCTGATTATAACTGTTGATATCAAATAATCAAGAATCTCAAAACCACAAACACCCCCTTATTCCATATCTTCCTTACCTCAAGTACTCTTATTATTATTATTTTCTTTTTTTCAAAATGGTTAATTTATGCACTAGAAGAACACAGTTGGAAAGTTTACCCTTCCATGGGAGGCCTCTTCTCTTACATATGACCACAACCGTAAGCCAAGCCGCATCTACAATCAATATTTTATAAAAACACAACATGAAGTTATAAACTGATAATCAATCATATCACATTTTAAGCAACCCAAATCTTGTTGTTTATAGAGATTATAGAGGAAATATAAATCACCATTTTAAGTGCTTCCATAAAAGTAATACTAAATTCCTTGAGAATATTGGCATGAGTGTTCAACTTCCTTCTCCATGCTTGTTCAGGAGGCGCACCACCATCAAAATCAAGCTGTATCCAATAATCATCAAGAATTCATTCAAAAACCAAAGAAATATTGAATCTGAAGATTTAACTTACCAGTTGCAGGCTTGTTCGATTTATATATTCCTCAGGAGGCCATGAATTCTTTCTAAAATGGAAAATATTTCCACTAACCATGTCGATTTTATTTTGAAATAATACACAAATCTACAAGAGAGAACTCAGATCCTGTTTTGATCGAGAAAAAGTGTGATTACAACTTATAACCCAACGGCTCCGAACCAATTGACTATTCAATAAGTGTCTTCAACTCCAAACAAACGTCAAAATCCAAATCGCAAAAACCTAAAAATGATTTGCCGTGCAATTAGTCTTCTAGTGTAAACGCAAAAATGAGATCTCAGCCACCAATTATGAAGAAACGAACCGAACCGACTTCAATTGAAATTGTATTTAACTTAAATGCAATACTATTTAGATTCGAAAAAGCTTCTATACTATACAGGAAACGAAAAACGGATCAGGTGGATTGAAGACGGACGACGGAGAACATTACACCTGGGAGCCATGTGTTATAGCAAGGGAAAGAAAGGTCTTTAATGGCGTGACACACACATATACAGTAAAAACTGAGAGAAAGTAAAAGATAAGGGTATCTTTATCTTTTCGTATTTTGTATTTATATCTTCCCTCTAGTTATACATACTTTTTTAACATTAACGATATAAAGAATAATTTTATATATTTCTTTTAGGATAGTCTTGGTAACTAACAAATAACAATCACTTGCATTTTGTACGTTCAAATTTAACTAAATTCTCTTCAAATTTATTTATCACGAATAAATTTACACATATCATAATATTGTGTTAGCTAAAAGCTTTATAATTTAATATTATTGCTAAGTTAAAAAAAACATATAAAATTTTTAGTATTAAAAGCGAATTAAATATGTATAAGTTTATAACTCATATTATTATTAAATCAAGTTTAAGTTAAGGGTGGTTAACTTGGTTCTGAGTTTTGAAAGTAATTTAGAGTGTGGGAGTTTGTTGTTAAAAAAAACGTCTAATTTTGCTTTAATTAATTAATTTTATAAAACCACATCATGCAGATTAGTGAGATCACGAGTCAGGTAAAATAATGTACAAACGCATTATAAATACTAGTATTCAAATATACAAAAACCATAAAACATAGTATGACGTGTATTTTTTTTATAATTATAATTATATAACGGATAAATAAATATTTAATTTGGGAGGGCCTGGGTCGCTTGTAATTATTATAAGGGCCCCATACACATATGAGAAAAAAAAAAAACATTGTGTACCATCGCCGACCAGTCTCCTCGACAGTGACCTTTTCTACAAACTATGATGCTTAGAACATGTGGTATATCTTCCCGTGAAAAGGGACGTGAGCACCCTCACTTGGTTAGAACACCGTCCCCTCTTTAAGTGGGGCTTGGCGTGAGAAATCTCACGAGAGTGAGAGAGTAATGAGGGAGAGAAATGGAGGAGTGAGGCATTGTGATTGGGTATGAGAGGCCTTACTCACTTGGAACATCACCCTCTCCCCAAGTGAGTGGCGTGAGAGGCCTCACTCATGAGGAGGTATACCACGCACAATTTGTAAGGTCGGTGTGTTCCCTATCGTCTGCCACGTGTTCGGTCAACTCTTTTTTCGAAAAAAAGTTTGTGGTTAAATTTATTTATTTCTCTTATTTAACACAAAGTTGAAGTTAGATGGAGTTAGAGGAGTTGGTAAGTGCCATGGCTGTAGCCTTTTGGGTCACCTTTCATCTTGTCGGTTGTAAGGCCCCAAACCCGGGAGGCCCCACTTGTTGGATTTACTCATTCACAAACAGTTCTTAAACATGAATATCAAATAACGCAGCGGAAAAACTTCATTCATTCATCATAATTAAAACTTGTTCATACATGCGGAAGCGTAAACATAGTTTAAAACATATTTACATCATAACTAAACATAACGGGATGCCAGTCTTCATGATCAGCCGAGTAACTCTTCTCGTTTGCCAAGCATCACCGTCCATCCTCATAACCTACCTTAACCTGAATGTGCACACTTAAAAACGTCAGCTACGCTGGTGAGTTCTAGTTTTCATTCGTTTTAAGAAATGGTTCATCATTCAAACATTCAATAGGGTTTAACATTCGTATAAGAAAACAGGGCCTTTCATTCGTAAACCTTCGCATATTTAAACACAATCATTTGTTTAAAACATTAACATTCATTTAAGTCATACATTATTATCTAAAATCTGTATCGTTACGCGTCTCTATGTCCCCGTAGGAACCTTTAATGTTGTGGGCAACCGTTACGTATCGTCGTCATTGCCACAACCATACACTACGTGGGGTCAACCGTTACGTATCGCCGTCATTGCCCAACCCTTCAATGCGTGGGGTCAACCGTTACGTATCGCCGTCATTGCCCAACACGCATCTTTCCTTTGGGAATCAACCGTTACGTATCGCCGTCATTGATTTCCCATAACCTCGTTCACTTAGGATGATCGTCATCACCCGAGTAACCGTCGTTACTCCCTTACCAATTGTACAACATCAAAACCATTGGCAGGCCACTAAGACACTACCCCTGTTGTTCTTATGGCAACTATGGCTCGCTGTCCATAATCTACCACAAGGCTGGGAATCTCGTTCCCAGACTTCATTCGTCAATTCCATTCATTCGACAGATTAGATTTGTAATGACTTCTTTAAAACCTTTGCCCCTTCTTGTTTTCTTTTCATAAAACCTTTCCTTCACTTTCAAAACCCTTTTACCTTTTCATTAAACCATTTCTTTATAACTTTCGTTCGTAAACATTCCGTTCATAAACTTTCTTTCCATAAACCCTTCGTTCCAAATCATTTCCTTTCGTAAACGTAGTTTCATAAACATCATTTTATAAAACAACATTTCATACGTGTACACACCAGCCCGAAAACATTATATAAAAACATTTAAAAGAGGGCTTCTAGAACTCACCTTATAAGCTAGTCTCGGTTGTCCTAACAAAGGTCCAACAACTTCACTTCCGATCTGAATTGATTAGTTAATGCACATCAGACAAATACCGACTCTAACGGTTTAACCATTCTAACATACTGACTTCACTTCATCAGTTCTGATGTCTGCGCACTTAGCAAGTGCGCAGACCCTACCTCCTGCGCACTTAGCAAGTGCGCAGGTCCCTCCTCCTGCGCACTTAGCAAGTGCGCAGGACCTGCTCCGTGCGCACTTAGCAAGTGCGCACGACCTGTTCTTCGCGAAAAACCCTAACTTTCGCATTCGGTCTGATCATGTCAAGATCCCGAACCCCTTTGCATTCAAAACGTTCGTTTTCCCTTAGGGATCTCAAATCTATGATTATTTATCAGATTCATCCGTTCAAACCTTGTCTTTTCACCCAAAACCCGAAAAACCCAAAAACGAACTAAAAACTCAGATTTAGGTCGGATCGTTACCTGAATCGAGCTTCTGATCCGGAGGTTCTTCTCACGAGTGCAAGAGACACGAGCGGGTGCAATCTTGTGCGATTCCGACACTTTCTCTCTCTACGGTTTTCTCTCTCTAGAATTGCAAATGAGAGAAACATGTGGTGACCCTGGCTATTTATAGGGGAGACCTCCCCAAGCCCGGTTCGCGACTGACCCGGCCCGACTTCGGCCCGCTTGAACTCGTTAACTTTATTTCTCGACATTTTGGGATGTTACAAGTCTACCCCCCTTATAATAGGTTTCGTCCCCGAAACCTATCACAAGTCAAATAATTGAGGGTACGACTCTCTCATCTCCGCCTCCGTTTCCCATGTAGCCTCCGATCCCTTTCGGTGCCTCCATTGGACTTTAACCAATGGAATAACTTTATTACGCAAACGCTTTTCCTTTCGGTCTAAGATAGCCACGGGTTCTTCGATGTAATTAAGGCTGTTGTCGACCTCGATGTCAGTAAGTGGTACGTGAGCCGATTCATCCGCCAAACACTTTCGCAAGTGTGATACATGGAAGGTAGGATGAATCCCACTTAACTCGTCAGGCAACTCCAACCGATAAGCGACTTCCCCAACCCGCGCCATTATCCTGAACGGTCCGACAAACCTCGGACTTAACTTTCCTCTCTTTCTGAATCGAATGATTCCCTTCCAGGGAGACACTTTCAACATTACCCTGTCCCCAACATCAAACTCAATAGGCCTTCGTCGCTTATCCGCATAGGATTTCTGACGATCTTGTGCGGCCTTCATTCGAGCTTTGATTTGATCAAACCTTTCTGATGTTTCTTTTATAACTTCAAGACTTCCCAATTCCTTCTGTCCAATCTCACCCCAACAAACCGGGGTCCTACATCTTCTCCCATACAACATTTCGTAAGGCGGCATGCCTATCGTCGTGTGATGACTATTGTTGTAGGAGAACTCGGCTAACGGCAGATGGCTGTCCCAACTGCCACCGAAGTCGATAATACAAGCACGGAGCATATCTTCCAACGTCTGAATGGTCCTTTCGGACTGACCATCCGTTTGCGGGTGGTATGCTGTGCTGATATTAAGCCTCGTACCCATCGCCTCGTGAAATCTTTTCCAGAACCTCGATGTAAATCGTGTGTCCCGGTCAGATACAATCGTCAAAGGCATCCCATGCCGTGCTACTACTTCGTTAATAAATACCTCCGCTAACCTTTCCGACGAGAACTTCTCGCGAATAGGTAGGAAATGAGCACTCTTCGTTAAACGGTCCACGATTACCCAAATGGCGTCATGACCTTTAGCTGTGCGAGGTAGCTTAGTTATGAAGTCCATGGTAATGTGTTCCCACTTCCATTCCGGTATATCAAGTGGTTGAATCTTTCCATACGGTTTCTGGTGCTCGGCCTTTACTTGCGAGCAAGTCAAACACTTGCTTACATACTTCGTCACGTCACGTTTCATTCCAGGCCACCAGTATTCCCTCCTCAGATCTTGGTACATTTTATTGGTACCGGGATGGATAGAGTAACGAGACTTATGAGCCTCATCCAAGATTTTGCTCCTAAGTTCGCCACCCATAGGTATCCATATCCGTCCATAACGCGTTCTAGCACCAAGGGTGTTATATTCCAACTTGTCCTGTTGGCCAACCATCCTTTCCTTCTTTATGTTTTCTTCTTTAAGCGCCTTATCTTGAGCCTTTTCGATTTCTCTCATCACATCCGATGTTACCACCAACTGGCAAGCTTTCACTCTAATAGGAGTAGGCACATCCTTTCGGCTTAGAGCGTCAGCCACCACATTTGCTTTTCCAGGATGGTACAAGATCTCACAGTCATAATCCTTCAGGAGTTCCAACCATCGTCTTTGCCTCATATTAAGCTCCTTTTGTTCGAAGAAGTACTTCAAACTTTTGTGGTCGGAGTAAATAGTAAACTTCACCCCGTATAGGTAGTGTCTCCAGATTTTCAATGCAAATACGACAGCAGCAAGTTCCAAATCATGAGTCGGATAGTTGACTTCGTGAACTTTCAACTGCCGCGACGCATATGCAATCACTCTACCGCGTTGCATCAACACACACCCTAATCCCTGACCCGACGCGTTAGAGTATACCACCAGGTCTTCACTGCCCTCAGGAAGGGCCAAGACTGGAGCTTGGGTTAGCTTCTCTTTCAATTCCTGCTTCATCCTGGGTCGAACCCCAATCGTACTTTACCTCCTTCCGAGTCAACTTTGTCAATGGCGAAGCTATTTTCGAGAAATCCTGGATGAATCTCCGATAGTAGCCTGCCAATCCCAAGAAACTGCGGATTTCAGTTGGCGTCTTAGGAGTGTCCCATTCACTTACCGTTACTATCTTTGCTGGGTCAACCATAATGCCGTTCGGGCCAATGACGTGACCTAGGAATTGGACTTCCCTAAGCCAGAACGCGCATTTGGAGAACTTAGCATACAACTTCTCCTTTTTTAGAGCTTCCAACACTTCCTTCAAATGACACGCGTGATCACCCTCATTCTTGGAGTAGATAAGGATATCATCGATGAACACGATTACCGATCGATCCAGCATCGGTCGACACACCCTATTCATTAAATCCATGAACGCTGCGGGGGCGTTCGTCAATCCGAAAGACATCACGCGAAACTCGAAATGTCCATAACGCGTGCGAAATGCAGTTTTCGGTATGTCTTCTTCCCTCACCTTCAACTGATGGTACCCGGACCGAAGGTCGATTTTCGAAAACCAACTTGCGTCTTGCAACTGGTCGAACAGGTCATCGATCCTTGGTAAAGGGTACTTGTTCTTCACCGTTCGTTTATTCAACTCGCGATAATCGATACACATTCTCATCGAACTATCTTTCTTCTTTACAAACAACACCGGAGCACCCCACGGCGAGATGCTCGGTTGGATAAATCCTTTCTCAAGTAACTCGTCTAGTTGGACCATAAGTTCCTTCATTTCCACTGGTGCTAGTCGATATGGAGCCTTAGCCACGGGCTGGGCATCTGGTACTAAGTCAATTCGGAACTCAATTTCTCTATCGGGTGGTATCCCAGGCAAATCCTCTGGAAACACCTCCGGGTACTCGCGTACCACGGGTACATCGTCTAGTTCCTTCACTTCCTTACACTTGTCAATCACATATACCAGATAAGCCTCGCATCCGCGCCTCAAGTAATTCGTTGCCTTAATCATTGAGATGACGTTTGGCATCGGGGCGTCACGATCTCCAAAGACTTCGACTTTGCTACCATCCGGAGCCTTGAGTTGGATTATCTTTCGTTTACATATAATTTGTGCTTCATTGGCAGTTAGCCAATCCATACCTAACACGACATCAAACCCTCCCAAAACCATAACAAACAATCTGACAGGGAACCTATGTCCTTCTATTTTTATTGTGGAGTTGTCAACTACATCGGTCACTCTCGCAGTTCTACCCTCTGCGGTTTCTACGCTAAAGGCCCTTTCTAACTTACTGGCAGCGTACTTCATTCTCTTACAAAAAGACGCAGATATAAAACTCTTACCGGCACCCGAATCAAATAACACAGAAACAAGAGTGTTGTCAAGGACGAATGTACCTGACGCCACATCGGGATCCGCCCTGGCTTGTTCTTGCGTCAGTGCGTACGCACGAGTCTTTGCACGAGATCCTTCTCCCTTCTTTTCCGGGCCCTTTCCTTTCCCGGTTTCCCCCATCCTGGGCTTCGGGCAGTCCCTACTCATATGACCATTTTCCCCACAATTGTAGCATTTGTAACCTTGCGGGCATTCTCGAGAGTAGTGCCCGGTCTTGCCACACTTAAAGCACAAGCTAGATCCCATTCTGCATTCACCTACATGCTCCCTTCCACACTTCTTACAAATAGTCGGCTCACCCACCCGAGCCCTCTTATCACGAGACCCAAACATCTTTCCCCCAGTTCGCTTGTTTGAGAAGCTCGGTCTCTTCTTTTGCTCTTCAACGGCAACAACATTCAGTGCCAGATCGTCAAACACCACGCCGCTTAGCTCTACGGCCGAATCATAGGTAGTAGGGGCGTTTGCCTTAACATAGGTGCGGACCTGGTCCGGCAACCCTTGAATATAACAAGCAATCTTTCTCTCTTCAGTAGTGACAAGGTGTGGCACCAGACGTGCCAGTTCATTAAATCGGGTTGTGTATTGCCGGTGCGTCATGTTCCCGGCCTTCAAACCCAGAAATTCTCTCTCTACCTTTTCAATCTCGTTCCTTGGGCAGAAATTCTTGATTACCAAAGTTTTCAAGTCAGCCCACATCATCGCATCCACAATCTCGCTCCCTTTAGCTTGACGTACACCTTCCCACCAGTGGGATGCTTCCTCCCTCAAGGAGTTAGCAGCAAACTTCACTACTTGATTAGCTCGACACTCGCTCAGACGGATGGCGGCTTCCATACGTATTACCCAATCAAAAGTAGCTACCGCGTCCTTCTTCCCAGTCAGGATCGGCGGATCACATGCCTTAAAGGACTTATAATCACATCCGCGAGCAGGCGGTGCATTGTCAGTCTCATTATTTTGGGCACCAATTGCCGCGCTAGACCCACCTTCCCCACTAACTTTCTTCAATGCTTCAGCCAACAGACCTGGCAGAGAATTCTTCATCAATTCTGTGAATTCTCGAGCTATAGCTGCTCTCACTTCTGGTTCAAAAGTGAAAGGTTGTTCTTCAACCTGTGTCTGCTCGGCTTCATGCACACTAACCGCCGGTTCAGTGTGAACACTTCCTTCTTCACTATACTCTTGGCGCGCAGGGATCCTGCCACGCCCACCATTACGACCGCCGGTACGACCACCGGTACGGCCACCACGCCTTCCGTTCCCTCTTCTCGCCATTTCGTTCTATAGTACAAGAAATCCAATGTCATCACGCTAGTTAACAAATAAAATTCAATAAGTATTGTAAGATGTTAATATACACTGGCCATCTGTAATTAACCATTACACTACCTTTCGATTTCTATTTGACCACCTTTGTGATTCCATCAGAACACAAGTCCTTACCTAACCCTTTCTAAGGCATACTATATACGTAAATATATACTACCTTCATACCTGATGCTGTGGCACGAGTTACCCGTACTGGCATCCGCTTTCGGTCCCATTCAAAGTTTAAGTTCAGACACTAGGAGTGTCCGAATCTCTCAAACTATTGCTCTGATACCAACTTGTAAGGCCCCAAACCCGAGAGGTCCCACTTGTTGGATTTACTCATTCACAAACAGTTCTTAAACATGAATATCAAATAACGCAGCGGAAAAACTTCATTCATTCATCATAATTAAAACTTGTTCATACATGCGGAAGCGTAAACATAGTTTAAAACATATTTACATCATAACTAAACATAACGGGATGTCAGTCTTCATGATCAGCCGGGTAACTCTTCTCGTTTGCCAAGCATCACCGTCCATCCTCATAACCTACCTTAACCTGAATGTGCACACTTAAAAACGTCAGCTACGCTGGTGAGTTCTAGTTTTCGTTCGTTTTAAGAAATGGTTCATCATTCAAACATTCAATAGGGTTTAACATTCGTATAAGAAAACAGGGCCTTTCATTCGTAAACCTTCGCATATTTAAACACAATCATTTGTTTAAAACATTAACATTCATTTAAGTCATACATTATTATCTAAAATCTGTATCGTTACGCGTCTCTATGTCCCCGTAGGAACCTTTAATGTTGTGGGCAACCGTTACGTATCGCCGTCATTGCCACAACCATACACTACGTGGGGTCAACCGTTACGTATCGCCGTCATTGCCCAACCCTTCAATGCGTGGGGTCAACCGTTACGTATCGCCGTCATTGCCCAACACGCATCTTTCCTTTGGGAATCAACCGTTACGTATCGCCGTCATTGATTTCCCATTACCTCGTTCACTTAGGATGATCGTCATCACCCGAGTAACCGTCGTTACTCCCTTACCAGTTGTACAACATCAAAACCATTGGCAGGCCACTAAGACACTACCCCTGTTGTTCTTATGGCAACTATGGCTCGCTGTCCATAATCTACCACAAGGCTGGGAATCTCGTTCCCAGACTTCATTCGTCAATTCCATTCATTCGACAGATTAGATTTGTAATGACTTCTTTAAAACCTTTGCCCCTTCTTGTTTTCTTTTCATAAAACCTTTCCTTCACTTTCAAAACCCTTTTACCTTTTCATTAAACCATTTCTTTATAACTTTCGTTCGTAAACATTCCGTTCATAAACTTTCTTTCCATAAACCCTTCGTTCCAAATCATTTCCTTTCGTAAACGTAGTTTCATAAACATCATTTTATAAAACAACATTTCATACGTGTACACACCAGCCCGAAAACATTATATAAAAACATTTAAAAGAGGGCTTCTAGAACTCACCTTATAAGCTAGTCTCGGTTGTCCTAACAAAGGTCCAACAACTTCACTTCCGATCTGAATTGATTAGTTAATGCACATCAGACAAATACCGACTCTAACGGTTTAACCATTCTAACATACTGACTTCACTTCATCAGTTCTGATGTCTGCGCACTTAGCAAGTGCGCAGACTCTGCTGCCTGCGCAGTTAGCAAGTGCGCAGACCCTACCTCCTGCGCACTTAGCAAGTGCGCAGGTCCCTCCTCCTACGCACTTAGCAAGTGCGCAGGACCTGCTCCGTGCGCACTTAGCAAGTGCGCACGACCTGTTCTTCGCGAAAAACCCTAACTTTCGCATTCGGTCTGATCATGTCAAGATCCCGAACCCCTTTGCATTCAAAACGTTCGTTTTCCCTTAGGGATCTCAAATCTATGATTATTTATCAGATTCATCCGTTCAAACCTTGTCTTTTCACCCAAAACCCGAAAAACCCAAAAACGAACTAAAAACTCAGATTTAGGTCGGATCGTTACCTGAATCGAGCTTCTGATCCGGAGGTTCTTCTCACGAGTGCAAGAGACACGAGCGGGTGCAATCTTGTGCGATTCCGACACTTTCTCTCTCTACGGTTTTCTCTCTCTAGAATTGCAAATGAGAGAAACATGTGGTGACCCTGGCTATTTATAGGGGAGACCTCCCCAAGCCCGGTTCGCGACTGACCCGGCCCGACTTCGGCCCGCTTGAACTCGTTAACTTTATTTCTCGACATTTTAGGATGTTACATCGGTTTACTCGCTTTTGACCTAAGCCAAAACCGGAAATGACATGTTGTCCCAATTATGAATCTAGAGGCACCTTTCATCTTCATCATTTTTTCTCATCTAGTTATGGGTATAGTATTTGTTACATATGAAACCTCTAAACATAAAATCCAATCTAAGTTTTCAAATAAGTGTAAATCTATGATAATTATGCTACTGGGACTCTTATTGAAACAAAAGTGAAAGTTAAGATTATTACCCGTCAAACTGTTAATTTAGATTATTATCAACAAATGAGTCATAGTAAAATCAATTTGCCTATTTAATATTGATTTTGATGTATTAAACGCGCGCCTATATATATTAATAATGTATATGTCATGCTTTCTGTTAATAAATATATAAAAGGTCATATGTCAAAACATTTTTGTCGTACTTATTAAATAAAAAATAGATAACAAGAAGTGGAATGTAATTGTTTAATCAAAGAATAATTAAGGGTCACTTTTGCACCCTAAGACAATGGACGAAAGCAAAATAACTATGACTATGATAGTGTGATTATTCTTGTGTATTCTAGTTTGATGTGGTACGTGTATATAACTTTTAATTAAGTTATTCATTAATTTAATAATATAATTTGTGATTAACATTCTATAATAGAAGCTATCTATTACATATAATAAATAAAACAATAATAAATTTAACATTTATCATTCGATTAACATATATGTGTGTTTTTTTTAATTCTAATTAAATTTCCTCATTTTACAATGTACTCTTCTTATATATAATAATCCTATAAGAGTAAAAGGTATAAATATGAATGTATTTATCCTCGATAATCAAAATGTTGTTATTAAAAAAAGGTAAATTGATTTTAATAATCCAAATATTGACTCATTGGCTGATAATAATCAAACTAACAATTTGGCTAATGATAATCTCAATTTTCACTTTTGTTGTCAATGACAGTCACAGTAGCATAATCATCATATATTTACACTAGATTTACACTCGATTCTCACTCGCTTTCACCTGTATGTTTCTCCATTTTATTTAAAATCGTCATTTTTAACGAAAATAAGTGTAAATCTATGAAAATTATGTTACTGGGACTGCCTTTGACAACAAAAAATTAAAATTAAAATTATCACCAGCCAAACTGTTAGTTTGAATTATTATCAACCAATTAGTCATAGTTTAGATTATTAAAAACCAATTTGCCTTAAAAAAAAAGAACACAAAAGTTAGTAAAGTAATTTAAATTATTATATAAAAAGTTACATCTTTAAAACAACATATCATATTGTAAAAGTTATTATAAATATTTGAAGCAAAGAGACGTTTTTTTTTTCAAATAGCCGAGCTTGTAAATAAAAATGATGTGATACATATAAGATGAGCACATATAACGTACGTTATTTGCTGTTAAATATGAAATATGTAGGGTGCCTCTTATGTCCATGAAGTCTTTTTTTTCTAATACATTTTTCTTATTTTAATAACTATTTGCTATTTACTTTTTTTTAGTAATTACACTTAATTTATCATGACTTTGATTTTTTTAACAACCATTCTTTACACCTAAATACCACATAATCTTGTAATTGTAAAGATTTATACTCACACAATTTTTATAAAGACATGCATCATACCACTAGACCGCTTTAATCATTATATACTTTTCAACCAAATTTAGGGTGTTAGGGGCATCTTCGGGTTCATCGGGTAGCCCGGGTACACCGCCACAAACCTTGCAGGTACCCGTGGTGGATTCATGCCTCAGGTTAACATACCCGTGTGTTTATGTGTTCGGCAATGGTGTGAATTGATTGTTAGAGCCGTTGGGTAACCTTAGGGTACTTTGGGATGTGCCCTCACCACTTAAGGTATTTGGGGTTAGATTTGAATAAAAATAAAGTGACACTCCCTCATTAGTTAGAGTCATTAGAATACTTAGGGTTATGCCCCTAGTACCCTTAGTGATTATACATTATTTTTATCAATTACAGTTTGGGTTGAGGTGATAATGTTAGTTACTCGATGACTAGTGATGTGGTGATGCATGCACATCATTTTTAGCCAAAATTCATTTAAAAAGAACATTTATGTACACGGTCAACCTCCGGTTACCTAATTAGTAATTTCCCATCATATTCCACAACTTTCTCCATGTAGCAAGTAGCAACTGCTAACAGTCTAACACCGCCTTCTGAACACAACTAACCCAAAATCTACCATGTAACCATCCTTTGGACAAACCCCAATTTTAAACTAAATTATAATCCAAATCATGTGTAAATGTAAGTGAATCACAACAAAAAACCTATATCAAAGTTATGAAAAACGTGTGTATGCAAACTTTGACACCTTAGATGTCTAAAAGAGAGGTACTAAGCCATAAGTAATGTCTCACCTCAAGCATAGTTGTAAATATCGAATAGCGATAAATAGTGACAAGTGACCTATATGCTATGTAACGAATAGCGATAAATAGCGACCGCTATTTCATTTTGTAGCGATAAAGTAACATAGCTAAAATACTTAGCACAAATCATCTAAATCTTCATATCCCGGCTCATCATCATCATCGCATTCTTTTTTCAATTGGGATACAAAAAAAAACCCTAATGCGCTCCCTTTTATATTTATCAAGATAATTTTTTTTAAAAAGGCCGCTATTTCGCTATTTATCGCTACATTCCTTGTTGCGATGCCTAATCGCTACGCTTCGCTATTCGCTATAGCGACCGCTACGGTCACTATTGATAAAAGGGACCTCAAGTATAATCAAAACGCTTAGGTTTATCAAGTAACAACTGTTGGTAATTTACAGCTCAAGAGGCCCATCATGAGTAGGTGATGGAGGGCCAACCCGATAGATCCATGAAGTTTATTAAAAGTAGTTAATAGACTTAAGGGTGTATTAGGGTTTTAATTGTTTTCTTGTTATAAATACATAACCATAATTAGAGTTATTGTATGAGGATTATTGTATCTAAGTTTTGAGAAGTTTTTTGGCTATAATAATACAAGAGTTCATTGAAATTGTGTGTGGGCACTTGTGTTTTGGTTACCACTTGCATTCTTAAACAACTAGATCCTAACCTTCCTACTTGGACCAAAAAAATCCTAGGATGTTTGTTTCCACATATGTATGATTTCACACAATCACATGTTCAGGAATTAATAGCATTCTTCCTACAACATTACTTTTTTTTTGAACGGCGAACATTGAATGTTGTGACGTCGCACTCACTCGTCACATGGGAGAGCCTCGTCCAACTCTGGCCAATATGTTGTCTTAACCGGTCCCACTTGGCTTCAGAGTTGGAGAGCATCCAAGGAAAAATCCCACCCAATACGGCCCCTTCCGGGCTTGAGGGAGAGCCGAGGCTCGAACCCTGGATCGGCGTGGGTAAAACCCTGGAGCATCAGCCTAAGAACTAGGCCTCATTTGCATGCCTCAGAAATTAATGGTGGTGGCAGGGATTGAACTCGGGTCCCTTGGGACTTCAGACTTCACCTCAACCACTACACCACAACCTCTTTGGCTTCCTACAACATTAATTAGTGGATTGCATTGCAAAGTTACGTTTAGTAGTTTAGTTGCATAAAATAAACATAATTTATACCAAGGGTGTACCTTTTCAGGATTCAAACCACCATTTTACCTAATGGGTTCTAATTTCTTGTGGATGCAGTTGATGATTCATTTTTTTAGCCTCAAAATGATTGTTGGATTAATGCCAATCGAGTCCACCAATTGTGGCAGACCCCACCCCTTCCCACACTTCGTTGAAACCCACTTCATCATTGTCAATGCCTTCCATATCACTGTCCCACCATCCACTACCACTTGCATCTGTTCATGGACACATAATTAGGTTACGTTTCGTCTGCACTCAGGAATCACTATAGGTTTGATAAATATTGTAATAGGAATGGGAAAGATTTTCTAAACCCAACCCATTAGGTGGGTATGGAGGATACACAATAATGTGGGTATTAACCTCATTCCTGTGAACTCATACCCTGACACCAAACATAAAACACTATCAAACCCATACCCCCATACCAAACACCCCCTTAATTGCATAGTTTAGTTAGTGTTTGGTTTACAGTTAGGAATTACTAGGGTAGGGATTTAATAGTAGGATGGAATGGTTTTCCCGTACCCGGCCCCTATGTGGATTTGGGGCAAGCCTAAATTTATGATTTTCTCCTAATTTTGAAGTTTAAACCCCATAATTATCAACCAAACCCCTATATAAAAAACCATACCCGTTCCCTCATTCCCATGCTCTTCAACCAAACACCACCTAATAATATATGAAAATGTCACATACCCGTTATCAAAATGCTTATATTTTTAAAGATCTGGTACTTACAGTGGTTATATACAGGGAGTGCTTTCTCTCTTCTGATGAATGGGTTTTTATATGTTGCTTGTTTTGGCATTGGATCTCCTCCCAGAACAACCAAACCCTTTGGAGCAGGTGGTTTACCATGCAAACCTTGTGACCATCAAAAACACTCAAATGTATATGAAAGGTGCTTTTGCATAAAAAAACACCAACATACTATCACTTTGTTCCGTTTTAGTCTTGGTACTTCAAATTTTGTTCATTTACGTCTTTAAAATGCATTTTTTATTACGTTGGGTCATTATACGGCATTTTAATGATGATCCAAACTGGACAAAAAATTTTAAAGCAAGTCCATATGATGACCCAGGACAAAAAGAAATCTTTTAACTACTCAAACGTATTAAAAAAGAGTACAACTGCTAAAAAAGGACAAAAGTGAAAGTATATTGTTAATTGATTATCTAAGAAATTGCAGAAAAATTTAATGAACAATATACAAATCCAAATATAATGCCTTAATATAAAAATAGTTTTACAAATGATAACTAGATGCAAAGAAGAATTTGAAACTGAAAGAAGAAAGCATCCATTGCCCAAAAAATACATTCAACAAATAGATACGAATTAACTAAATTTGACAATGAGACACTTAACACTAATGAGCTCATTTTTCTAACAAATTTGACAAAACTAATACTTGACTATAGAATGATGGAGTTGTATGTTGGTGTGGATATATAGCAAAAAAATTAATGAAATTCGAGAGGGAAAAAAGAAACAATGTACATGGAGCCCATGACAAACCTTCAAATTGATTTGTTTGTTTCCTCGGATCCTGAATTTGAGATTCTTTTGTTACATGTGTGACAGTACTACTTTGAATTGAATCTTCCAAATTGACACGAGCATTATCTTCATTCTCTTTATTGTGCTTGAACTGTTCAAGAACAATGTCAAGAGTTCCATTTAAATCCGGTTCCTTAGTTTTCTGGTCAGCACTCGCTCCATTAAAAAATTGACTAGCACCAACATTGGTTCCTGGCGAGAGAAAAGGTCTCTCTTTACCCTGACAAAAATCACCACTGAGTTTTTAAATCCAGTACATATGAAGAAAAAAAAGATAATGCAAATAAAAGATATGCTCGGTACTTATGGTTAGCACTCCCTAAATAAGCTATTCTTTTAACTCAATGCTCCAACTAATCATCCATCACCACACAAAAAAGTAACGCCTAACAATTTTACTCTGGTGAGTTTTACATTCCTTGATTAGATCAGTTGAGACAGAAATCTAAATAAAAGATGTACTCAGTACTTTTTATCATGAAAATATAAAAACATCTTTAGAGAAGCCTAACAATGTTCATGACAACAGTGTGTACCTAAGAGTCAACAAATTTTTCTGGTAATAATAAGGAACAATATGAATGTATCTCTACAAAAAAACGCTCTTGCATGGTTATTCTTTCTGGACGCCACTTTTTACTTGTCTACAAATGGTTTTTGGAGCCGGTGGTCTCGATGGGAGCAGCCTCTCTGCCTCCCGGGATAGAGGAAAGGCTTGCCCCCATCCTACCCTCCCCAGACCCTACAAATAGCTTTTTGCTATGAGTGGGATTTTACTGGGTTTGTTTGTTTGTTTATGAATGTATCTCTAGAATAATGTATAATGAGAACTTACTATGAACTCATTAATGGCATATGTAAATTTCAGGGAAAAGATGATACATTCTTGTCTCTTGATTAGAAAACTGACTATTGAATTTTCAATGGCAGGTAATCGGTTTTGAGTGTTTTGATGAAAGTGGTTATATTCATTAATTTAGATAGAAATAATAGGTTTTGGATTATCAAAGTAGCTTATACAAATAATTAAAACACAATCAATGTACACCCCTTTGTTGTCTCATTATCAATAGAATTCCCATCAGACTTCAGAGTAGACTAAAAACAGCGCAAAACCATCCCCTTTGTATACATGATTACATGAATAATGAACTTCTTATCCACCTTAATTACTTAAGTAATGACTAACACGTAACCCACTAAACTCATGAGAATTACATCTTTCAAAGTAAAATGAAAGAAAAAAAAAGTCACATTGTTCTTTGGAGTTTTTAAATAAATAAATCTTGCATTACTTTTATTACTTTCCTGTTGATATATGTCATAATCCTGGAGGCTTAGAATATGTAGTATATTCGATTAGGGGTATACTAAAATAATAACCCTAACCTGATGTGTGAACATTTATCTATGATCAACTGAATGAGATATTAGAGAGTTAGCTGATTTCGATTTTGTAACTAACAATCTGTTATAACCGATCTATAGTTGGGTATGTAGAGGTTCAGCGAAAATCAAGATGGAGAAAACCTGAACTGATTTGGACAGATCTGAGGTTTTCTGCAGCTTCCGGTCAAGAAAATCCGATAGTGAAATCTTCGGACGCTTCTTATTTTCCGGTCTTTCTCTACAGTCTCTCACCCTGTCAGTGATAAACACACTTCTTGTTTGCAACAAATTCACTGAAAGAGAAACTAGGGTTTATCAAAGACTTACTGATCATCCGATCGATGGATGAGCGTCGGTAGAATCGATCGTTGTCCACGAACCCTAATTCTTGAGTGATTATTATAACTCATTTCTCTTTTGGAATCTTTGTTTGATTTTGGTGGATTTGTAACGAGTGTTTTGGCGCTAAAACTTCAAACACTTTCTCGATTCCTGATTTGAGATGTTCAGGTTTGGGCCTTCACGCACATATTTGGGCCTTTTTGGAACAACAATATATATATATATATCCTAAGTAAAATCTAAATATCATATATATTTTTCCTCTATAAAATTTTAGTATATGACAATACTACCTTTGCCAAATATAATGTATTTTAGTTCATTTTCAATATACGACCAATAAATTATGTTTTCTCCCATTGTTTCATTCGAACCCCATCGACAACAAGTATAACTAGTTTTATACCCGTCCCGGTCCGGGTTTTCAAAATAATAAAATTAACAAACTCATTCATATATCAATATCAAAAGCATGATTCACAAACTCATTCATATATCAATATCAAAACCAAAATTTCATGTTTTGAATGGTTTTTGTCATATACAAACTCATCCATATATCAATATCAAAACCAAATTTGCTTTGACAACACAAAAGAGTAGTTCTTCCCTTTGCCTCCTAAGATGGTGAAACAAACTTATGAAAACATAGGATCATGTTTACAAGTAGCCTACATTCTCTTTTTGTGATAATGTTTACGGTTCCTGGGACTATACCAAGAACCTAAATCCTAGCCACTCTCTCAGTTAACCCATGTGGCAATGAAATACCTCAAGCTCAAAGTAGGTTAGCCCAGTAATTAACCTTTCAGTCTCCAACTTAAGACACTCACAAACTTAAAGCTCAGTATTTGGCCCAGACCCATATCATCTCTTACCAGGTCTTTGGTGCTTCTGAAAGAATCTTGACAACATCGGAAATTTGGTGTCCGCTAGGATTTCAATCACTTCAAAGAGAATAAAAAAAATGTCACATTTTTCATTTTTAATAAAAATAATATATGGAATTGATAATGAAACATTCACCTTCAGAAGTCAGAACATGCAAAAAACCTAATTGCTGTACTGAAATATGGGCAATCTCACAGAGGTCGCGAGAACTTAATTTCCATACCTGTGAAAAGAGAACGTTAGCAAATGATATGAAATAAGCAATTGTTGCTCAAATGAGACATTGCAAGAGCAATGTAATTACAAAGGTAACAGACCATCAGATTTACTTCTAATTAAAACTCAAAAACGGAAAAGGGTCAAAACCAGAAAAGTAAAAAAAAAAGTCTCTTTTGTGTTACCTGTGCAAGATAGTACATGTATTGAAGTACATGACTCATACCCCAACTCAAAGTAAAAAAAAAGTCTCTTTTGTGTTACCTGTGCAAGATTTGGCTTGATTACCCAGCCATTTAACCATTTACATTATCCATTACCCGACCCGACCCGTGTTAGACTTTCTAACTAACTACAAAAACAGCACAACGTGTCTGTAGATACTCAAACTCAAGTCATACTTGGTTTACTTGGCTTAATTATTTACAAAACCAAACAAAGATTATTATTTTTTTTGGTATACTGCAGATAAAATGTAACCTTTTATTGCATTCATTCATACAAACTTGTTAAATTTAGTCAACCTTTGTTTGACCTTTAGTTATTTGATTGGTTACAAATAAAATAAACTCTTGTCATACTTGGTTTAATTGCATTCATAAGTTGAAAACCCATCAACCAAATTTTAACTTAGATCATGTATTAATCACCCCTATATGTATGTATGTATTTTCGGCCACACGTATGCATATATCTTCGGCCACACCAAATAAGTGGTGTGATTTAAAGGTCATAATTTAACTTTTTTATAAAGGAAGGAATACAAGAAATGAAGTGAACTTCAAGTGATAACATATTATTACCTGAGACTTAGGGGAAGGGAACACATTCCAGAATCCAAGTGTTTCATCTCCGGCTCCCGTCACAATTGTCTGCAAAACTCGTTCTTTTTTTATTAAACTTACAATTATTTGTCTCTAAACTTACTTTAACACAATGACTGTTTATAGAAAATACCAGGAGGTCTAGGCAATGAACTGAGAAGAATATCAGATGTTATGCTTGATAGGTTACCATAAAATGGACAATTTCCCTGTGTGTGTTGTCGCCATGCTTCCTTCAAGTGAGCAACCAACAAAAGCACAAGCAAAACAATTAAAAGTCGAATAATAATTACAAGAATTGTTTATATGATCAAAATTTGTAATCTGAAAGCATGTTTTCAATTAAAAGTAATTATTTTAAAAACACCGAAAGAAAAGCAAGTCTACCAATGCAGGTAGGCACTAATTGCAGAAAGAGTGCACGGTTGGCCTCGCTGGTAGGGTACGCCTTCATCAGGACTGGTATGATCAATTTGCTGCAAAAAGAATGTCACATTAAAGTGAGAAAACCATGATTTTGTAGAGTTTTAATGTAACTTAATCAACCAAATGCTTACATCTGTCTCAGAGAGTAAAGTGATCTGGACATGAACTTCATCTGTCTTTTTCAGCCTACAAAGCCACAAGATTTGTTATGAACTTTCTAAAATGCATTCTTATCTTTCTTATCTACCAAACTCATAACATAAAAATCTAATTTGTTTCCATCTTTTAATCAATTAAACATAATCCCAGTTTATAACCTCAACTGATCCAAAAACAAATACATTGTACAACAATAAATCACATACCATATGCCACTGCCACCAACACCTACAACTATCCCAAATGCAGAACCCATGAGCACAATTACAGTTGTTAACATAATTCTCCAATTGAACTCCAATTCCTAAATCAAGACAACGAAGATAAAAATGGTTGATGCTAATAATAATCATTTTTTTCCTCTCTAATACATCTCAATTTCACACTAAGACGAATATGTAAGCAACAATGACTAAATAACTATCTCTTTCTTCAATTTAAACTTCTTACCTGATAACTGACCATTGATGAAAACATGCAAAGCATGACCCGCGGGGATAAGATTGTAAGTGTAGGCCACTACCTGCTTCTCAAGAACCCTTCGTTGGAGCCAACCCTAACACTGCATGAAATGGGTTATTTTTTAGTAAAACGACCCGTACCTGTTAAAGAAGGCTGCATACATTAAAAACATAATTTGGGTGGCTTTCAACCTCTGTGACCCCCTTCTCCCTTAGGCTTGATTTTTTTATTTGACATGTTTTAGGTAAAACACAAACCAAATCAACAATTCGTAGGTAAATGGGTTGAAACCGCCACCTCTATCTTTTATATTTGATGTGAAAATGTATATGAAGATAACAAAAAAGTTGCACTTACTCTGTCACGTACCAAAGAAAGTTGCCCAAAGTGAATTCTAAAAGTGGGGCCCTTTTAACAAAATTTTGTTATTTTGCTCTTATAATCCTAGTAAATCGAGATACTATGGTCGTTTTGACGGAAATACAAAAATAATGTCCTCCATAAGTACTTTAAATGAATGTTGATGCATCGATATAGATAACGTACCTACGGTAGTAACTTATACAACTTCTTTACCAATGAGTGTGAATCAAACCCATTTTGAATTGAAATTGAGATATTGATACAAGTTCTTCCCTTTTGAATCAGATAGATTCATATCTGAAAGAGGTTGACAATAAGTTAATAATGCCCTCCTTTTTTTATTATTTCGTTTTTGACCATACCTAATTGCATAGAATTAGAAACACACAAAATTGATTGAACACTATTTCAATTACTCTATTAGCTTAACAGAATGGAAGGAAAAAACACAAAAAAATAGTTTACTGTGGTACCTGAAGTCCTGAAGATTGAAAAAGTAAAGAACTGAAGATGGAACAATGAAGAATATGTAACCAAATCAACCCTGCAACAGTTGTGGGTGAGCCAAAAAGAATATCACCATCACTTTGTGTGCCACATCACATGCTATGCTCTTTTTGTTACATCAAATTCTCAAATTGAACATCTTTCTCATCCCTCTGTATGTGAAAATGGCATAATTGAAACAAAATAAGGAGATTCACTGATATAAAATAAAAAAAGTTCTGTACCAGTGCCTTATTATTAATGTGTTGATTCCTATGGTGGACCTAGAAAAAAGAAAGATATGCAACTACTAAATAATTATACTCAAATATTTAATTACACGTTACACAGTTATTGAACTTGGAATATGATTGCAATGTAAATATATCAATGGAAATCGAAGGATATTTGTTCATCAGCTAACACATAGCAGTTACTCGTGGATTTTGGAATTCAAGGTAGTTTCTATGACTGAAAAAAATTGTGAGATTGATCTCGATTGAACAGTTTCTAATCTAATTAAACCAAGTTAGCAAATTCCGACACTTCTATCGTCATTGACATCCATTTACCACAATAATCATCATCTCAATCAAATTCAGTAGTACAAACCTGTTACATACTTCAATTGAGCGTAATCAACTTCAATGCTCGTTCCACTTCCGTCGTCCCGATGTCTCCTTGGTTGAAAAGTGAAAACCCCACAAAAATCGCTTTTTTCACATGCCATTGAGCCGGCCCTAATCATTAGCTTTCGGAGAATTGCTTGGAATTGAAAGAATTCCAAGAGCGAGAAGGATCAAAATGAAAAGAAAAAAAAAGATCGCTCGCGATTGATGATGACGATTTCGTGAAGAACCTGAGGTTGTAATCTCCCTTCCGGCCCCATTCTTGAATATCCTTCAACCCATAGGGCGAGCCAAACCCTAGAATTCTGCTCGATGATTAGGAGATTCATGTCTGAAGGTGGAGGCAAAAGAGAAAATGTAATGAAGTTGGGAAATTGGATTAAGAAGTTGGGTTACAGGAGAGACGACGTGGGGAAGATTGGGGAGCTAAAAAATTTGGGAGTGTGGGTACCAGTGTAAACCGACAGTAGAAAACTGTCCTTGAAAATAGGAATTCTTCTATTAACACCCTCAAGATTAAATATAAACATCATCTTACGGTCCATATTGTTCATATTACTAATGACAGTGGTTACAGAGTGTTACACTCACCGCTGTCATTATAATATATAATTTCAATAGATAACCCACTGTTATGTTTCACCCATTACTTTCAATCACATTTTTAAATTAAGTTTGCTTGAATCGTCTACTGAAACTTTGAATCACAACTTTTGAATTAGGTTCTGCTTAAATAACAATTTTTAATCTAGGCGTCAATTCCATGTTAGTACACTCATATGGTAACCTCACATAACCTTGGCTTTTTTAGTAGGCTGACAGTTTTCTGTAACACCCGTATTTTCATGATCAATAAATACGTTTAACGTGGATTTTGGTTCTAACTTTTTAGTGTGAAATAGAATCCCTTTTTTACAACATAAGAATAACCAACAAGATTGGTAGTTTAAAATGTCTTTAGAACATATTCATTTGACACATTTACAAAAGCAACTCCTCAAAAAATTGATGTTCGAATCCACCCGGAGTCTTGAAGTTCGGTCAATCTTCCACACACGTTTTACCTGAAAGTATATGCACACAAAGTTAGCATAACGCATAAAGCTAAATGAGATTACACCTTGTTAACCAAAGCATAAACCTCAAATCCTGAAAACCATCCCCCAAAAATACTAACTAGGCATATCGTATGCTGCCACCCCTTTTTGCCCATCTGGAGTAAATACCAGCGTATAACCGTGGTTTTGAGCGTATACTCGTGCAGAATGTTGTATAACAATTGCTTTGAACGTATACTCACGTAGACTAGCGTATACGTTAGTTATAGATCCAGTTTGCTCTTTTGTGTCCTCAAACTCGCATTTTAGCTCATAAGCACACATACATAACATACAACAAATTTTTACATAAGATATTGACTCCGAACGATCGTTCCACACTTGAATCCTTACCCTGCAAGATACTCATTCTTGTCATACAACATAGGGTCACATTCCCTTATGACCCATGAAACACTTTCCCTTTTTATGATTCGTTTTGTGTTCACCATACCGAGGTGAGACGCACTTCCTTCAATGATCACAAGCCCCCTTGTTTATTAAGTATTCCCTTATATCGTGTACCCCTCAAAATTCACAATTTCACATGAGAATTTCGATAACACATTATACACAACATATTAATGAGACTATAACTAATTTACACACAACACAATAAAACAAGTCCACTCCCGATACTACATTTTTTTTTAAAGGGCGGAAATATATTAAAACTAGCAGAAGCTAGAAAAATATAGGAGAGGAAAGCAAAAAACAAGAAACAGCCAAAGCTTTAGGCCAAAATTAGAAATTGAAACTACACCATTTCTCCCGATCATCCACACCAATGTTTTTCCTATTTTTAGCCCACAAAAAGCTCGAGCTTTTGGGATCTTCGAATAGCCACTTGAGAGATGCCTTTTTGCCCCAAAAAAACTACATCATTTCTTAACTTCCACAAACACCATATTGCAGTAAAAATGACCACCTGAAAAGCTTTGTTGCGATGGTTTGCGTATGGTTCCAGCCTTGTTAGATCCAATATGTCCCTGATAGAGAAAACGAATATGGGGGGAATGTTGCACCAAGTACTAATGAAACCCCACAACATGGATACATAATAACAAGATGTAAATAAATGTTCGGATGTTTCAATACTCTCCAAACAAAGAGGACACCAAGTTGATTCAATATTGACTTTCCTTACAACCAACATCTGTCGAGTGGGAATCCTGTCAAGTTCTGCACGACAGGAGAATATATTTACTTATAGCGGCACCGAATTACACCAATTCTATATTAACTCATATGCATGTTCATTTCACAAAAGAGATAAAAGTCACATTATTCACACATAATATATATATATATATATATTATAAATTAAGTAGTTTATAAATCATGTATTATGTGTATGTTAAATATATTATTTTTATATTTTATATACATCAATATGTGTAAAAATTACAAAATTTAAAATATTTTAAAAGTAAACGAGTTGACTCGAGCTCAACATTTCAGCTCTTTAATATAATCGGCTCGACACGGGTTGTAAGCGAGCCAAGTCCAGCCTGGCTCGACTCAGCTCGTTTACAACATATATATATATATATATATATATAAATATATTATATATAAAAGAAAGTTGTTGATGTATAAAATGTTGCATGCCATACTATAATTAGTGTATTATACACTAATTATTTATGATGTAAAATGGAATCTGTAATATAGTATTTTAAATTCATGTAGTATTAAGCTGCAGAACACACAAGTAGATAACTTTTTTAAATATCTAACATATATAAAACATTTTATTTAATTATACCTCAAAAGAAAAAGTTGTAATATGGATCTCTTAGACGCATCAACTATAGTGTATATTTGACAAGGTTATTAGAGTTTGAGACGCTAGACGAAGCTTTAAGCGGAAGTTGAGACCACTGAGTTGGAGACTTGGAGTTGTAAATGGAACTATAACTTGCGTCTTGGAACCCGACTTCAAGCTGTCAACATCAAAATGGACCATTAGACTATGTGTAAGGCTAAGGGGAGTACTCACAAATTTCCACACCTCCACGTCAGCGTCTCATCATTTTCACACGGTATCCACATATAGGGGGCGTGGTGTTTCACTTTCCACCCACCTGGAAAATACACGTGTCTAAATATCATTGGTCTTGACCCCACCTCCTTCACCCCTCCCTTTCCACGATCGTGGACCACGCCAAGGGGGCATGGTGTTCCACGCTTTCACGGCTGCCACCTCACTCCATGGTGGGTTTCACGGGGGGAAACTCACTTCCGATCATTACCGTTGCGATTCCGCTTTTGATTCGTTTGTATTAATCCTTGAGGTAAGAACTCTGATCCTAAACTATTTACTTCTATTCGCTGTGCTTAAAATACTCGGTATGGCTTTCATGTTAATTGGCGGTTCCGGCGACTAAACACAAGCAACTTGAAATTTAATTTGCGGAAGATAATGATACGCGAGGGTTTTAAATATTAAAACTTCTGATCGTTTTGCTCTACCTGTAAATCTAAATTTTCTATCCACACATATATAATATATACGTGAGGTATAATCCTTGTAATCAGAGATATATATACAATGGAAAAATGGGAATTTAGATGTGAAAATATGAATTGCTTAGCATTATGTGTGTACAGGTGTGTGTGAGTGTCATGTATGTGTTAATGTGTGTGTGCATGTATTTGTGTTTGTATAGAGTAAATAAGTTTTAGAAATATGATTTGAATAAATACGTGTATTTATACGGTAAAGGTGAGGACAAATTATTTATAAGGTTGTCGTTGAATAATAAAACCAAACTTTCACCAACACATGTTTATTAACAGTTAAGTAACTCGAAAGTTCGTCGCCGGAAAACCAATAAGTAAACAACTCATAAAGTTTCGTAAACCTGATTTGAAATACTTAAATTGTAGGCTCTTGTGCGACTTGAGGTCGACTTAGACTTTGTTTGCTTTTGCTTTCTGGCTAAGGTACGGATTCTGACCCCTCTCTTTTGTAGCATGTTTTCGTCGTTTCCTTTTTCCTACACTTAGTCATTCGGACTTATGTGTATTAGTTATTCGTTCTGTTGTTGCTTAAAAACCGTATTGTGCCTTTGGAATTTGTAGCATGCAACACACTTTTAAGTTGTACTCATTATTGCATGTTCCTTAGATTATATTTAGTTCAGACATATGCTTTTATGTTTAGTTATTTGTTTGGTAGTTGTATTACCCCTCAGACTTAGTACTCTGTTACCCGAGCATATCAGACACATCATTTGGGCGTCAATGATGTGACATTTTTCGTGACAGTGTGTAATAAAAGGTACACGGCGTCTCCAGTTACACGTTTTGTACTCATGGAGTACGTTGGCCACATTATATGAGAGGCGGATGGATCGTTCCTAGTTCAGTTATCAGTATCAGGGGGATGGAATAATGTGTATTACGCCACGCACACCATCTCATTTGGTGCATAGCCTAGCTAGCTATGTACCCTTCTGTTTCAGTTTTGGCTCTGGGTACTTCCTATATTACACGACTTATTTTGTTGACTTACATGTCGTGTAGATGTAGTTCAGTATTTCAGTTATCAGTATTATATGTTCAGCATCATATATCAGTATTTTATGTTCAATATCATATTTTAGTATTACATGTTTCGTTCAGTATTAGTTACGCTTTTGTATCGCTTCCGCTTTGTTATAGTAGTTTCATTGCTATTGTTCTTCCCGTTACTGAGCAACTTTTGGCTCAGTCGTATTTCTTTTTGTGGTGTTTTCTTGTTTCTACATTAGGTACTCAAAGAAATCAAGGAAACTAAGGGATACGGTGATGAGTGCAAAATTTGGAGTCAAGACTAGCTATTTATTTCAGTTAATGTAATGAATTTTATTTAGGGTTCTTTCAAATTTCGGGTTGTTGGATTTCTAAACTTGGATTTATTTCTTGATATCATGGATTATGTTTTTGGTTTGATATCTGTAATAGTGACATTTCAGCCCTTCCGGGTTAGGGTGTTACAGTTGAACACATGGGCATTATTGAGGCATTTTGGGCCTGCGGGGGTGTGTGACGAACCATGGGCGTCAGGCTTTTGACCATTGCGTGAATCAAGGACAAAAGAGCCTTGGCTCTGTTAGTTTAATTAAAAAATAATAATTTTTAAATTTAAATATATTAAAAGATTAAATTTAAACCCACGACGATATCACTAATCGTCGTTGAGAAACAAGCAATTCAGAACGCGATACACAATAGAGAACACACATAACAACCTTCGTGCAGATTTGGTAGAGCACATTTGAAGGAATCACTCACATTACAATGATTAATTAACATTAGAATTTTACGTCAAAAAATGTTTTTCTCTTTGTAGTATTTATAAACTATTAAATTAATATTTGTATATTTTGTCTTATTTTTAAATAAATTTTAGTATTTTATTAAAATTATATTGAATAATTAATAACAATGATTAGTTGATGATTACGAAAATAATGGTGGATAGTAAAACTATTACACACTTTAGTTTTATGTTAGTGGTTTCACTCTTGTCTACGTGGCAGGTGTTTTTCACTTTTTAATGAAACCATTACACATAGTATAAGAATGACTGTTAACTCCAAAGCCTTGGAGACCACCCTCTGAAACTTAAGTAAGCATATTCGTCGTATCTAAATGTGTATATGTAGATAGCTATAAACATAAGCATTATGTATAAGCAGTAATAAAGGTAGTAAGGGAGTGTCGGGGTAAACAAACACCATACCTTTTTGCATTTCATGTAGAACGTATAACACAAGATTTTCGAACGTCCCCAATTAACCTCAATGTTTTATGAAAAAAATGTATGACCCCATTGCCCATTGGTTATATAAAAATAATTATATACACTTCTTACTAAATAAAAAATTTATAAAACTTTAACTAAATAAAATAGTCATTGTTTAGTATGTAAACCGAAGCTTATTATCAATTGTAAAAAAAACCTCGGTTATTATGAACTTTATTTAAAACTCATGAGGGTGAATAGTAACCGTACAAGTTTTTGGTGTGCGATGTACAAGTGGATTGTGCTCCTTCTTCCCTTATACACATCTCATCTGCTTTTCTTCCACCACTGACATGTACATGTAGGGTTTCTTCCCTTATATACACGTTATTTTCTCTGTCATTGAAGTTGTTATACCTTGTTGTATAAATAAAAATTAAAAATAATTAATGCTCACACAGCACTCACACTCACACGAGTATGCCCCTCTCATGTGAGAGTGATGTGAGAAATCTGAGTGGGTGAGGTGACGCACACGTGACATGCACTTTTTACTCACACCACTCTCATTCACATAGAGTATAGCTCATGTCGTAAGCCTTGAACGGGTTTAACTGATGCTATTAACCAAGAATATAAGATGTGTATATTAAAATAGTATTTAAAAATAGAATTATAAAATATAACATACTACTTTTTAACATGTGTTATTTTATTTTTTTATTAAGATTATAAACATTCATTTGTTAATAATATATCAAATATATTGAGTTTATTTTAAAAGCATTAAAGAAATATTTTAAATTCTTAAAAGAAAAAAAAATAGTTTTGTTATATACACCACACGTAACATGTAAGGCTTCAAACCATGCACCATACAGTTGATACTCATAACTGGTTATAATCTTTAAAAACATCTAACTTTCATTTAGATAAACAGCGGAAGTCTTTCTCAAAATAAAATTATCTTTAAACTCGTTAACTTTGATAACATTACCTGACGAATGCATGAACACCGGCCCGAGTAGCCCCGCTTCCAAGCCAAGATACCTCATCCAACTGACTCTCCTGCAAAACATTCTAATGTACATACAAAGTCAGCTACGCTGAGTGAGTTCTAATAGTTTAACTTAAACAACAGCCAACTCATCTCTTTATATAATTATTTCCATTCAGGACCCTCTGGTCCTTATAAAATCGTTTTATAAATTGTCCTCATATAGATAAACCTGTTACCTTACAATATTCCGAAGGATTCACCACCCTAGACTCAACCCATCTCTTTAACTTAGTAAGTCTCTCTGACATAGAACGAACTTACTATTCTGATAACTCACCATTTACCATATATATCAACCATACACTGGTTAACTCATCCAACCTCTAGACACCGACTTACCGGTCCTAACCAGGATTCTCATAAACCAATTGACTCAACAGTTGTACACAATGTACTCAGCCCGACACAACGGTCAATCTAACTCGAGACACCACATTGATTCCATCTATTTATCACATCAATACCATCTCATACACAATTAATATAACTCATCACTTGCATGCAAATTAACACACATATATAAGCACACAAATACATACCTCATCACTGCACCCTAGTCAGGGTTTTCCCCGTCGGGATACTCATCCTAAGCTCAGCTCCACCCTTGTTACAGGGCCCCGCCGCTAAACATAGCGACACATTCGTCATCTATGATGACTACCAAGTCGCCACATGGTGACTATATCATCTACCATATGGTGACTGACACATCACACGTACAATGATGACCCCGAAGGACTCCGTCCTCCACATCACTATTAGCCGTATACACGGACAACAATGCAAGCACGCAAGGCAACACATATATACACATGACACTACCTGGACATATACTACGACTCACCACCATTTCACGAATCACTTACGTGTGTAATCCAACGCTTACTTAGACGTATCCTCATAACGTCTAGACACCTTACCCAACTCTTTCCGAATAGAAAGTTATACGACATACAAACACCATACTGAGTTCTAACCCGTGTACACTATGGACACCCCATAGACCCATGCTAACACGATACCCGCCGTGTCACGAGGACAACGACACAATCTCAAACACATAACGCTTAACAGCATACTAGTGTTTACTTGACTCGTTAATGAACCTCGTACGGGTTCCCCTGCTAACTCTCCTTATATAACCATCACAGGTTTAACTAAATTCCCGACTCATCCCGACTAACTCATAAGATGACATACACAGATCACCCCAACTCTTGTTCACCTACCCTAAGGACCCCACAACGACCCTTAGCTTCATTATTACATAACGATTTCATAGAACACTTCAAGTTTAAACCATAACTTGTAATACGTTCGCTTAGTAAAACACTTGAGTATGTACGATAGCCCCAAAACAGTAAAACGTTTAAAAGAGGGGATTAGAAACTCACCGGTTATACTGAGTCCAAATCCTAGCTCTGCAACTCGCCCGTTCACGTTCGAGCCCAAACCTGTCAAATGTATGATCATAAGATCAGACATGTCCCATACGTACGTCAAGTAACGTATAATAATAAATTAATTCTCGACCTTCGACTCGTCATCGCCACGTCCCCATGAAACCCTAGTTTCATGCGTTTACCCGACATGGACCGTCATACTAGAACTGGGTTATGTGCATTCACGTGTACGTGACCATGCAAAGCCAATCTCCTTGAACACACACGTGCAAGTGTCGGGTTTTCTTGTTTGCATGCAAACCATGCACCAAGAGAAACCATAGCCGGGTTCACCACCCTCTTAGCACGCGTTCGCCCGTGCATCACCATCCCCGACGTTCCCGTCGTTTGCTCATTTTCACTTAGTGTTACAAGCCGATCACAGCCACCAACCTCCGTCACGAACTCAGTCTTCATCCCTTCATCACGTAACACCGGTCGTCTTCATCATGCAGCACTACCGTGGTCGGGCCAGCCCTAGGCAGTCCGCCCTCCGCCTTTCTCCGCCTCCCGCCACCACCGCTAGTCCCTTGGTTCAGTCGACAGCACCGATGCTCCCTTCCTCCTTCTCCCGGTCGTTGAAACCTTGCCCTAACGAGTCTCCACCGAACCCCACTCTTGCCGGAAGATGCCATAACTCCTCACCGCCACGCCGCTTGTTACCTACAGTGGCCACCACCACCTTCACCCATACCCTTGTCGTCTAAGGCTAAGAACTAGAAACCCTACTCTTGTTCTCGACCAAACAGTAAGCAAACAATCAAGACGAATAGGAGTATGAGTTTTTACCTTAGCGAGTGATGGTGTTTCCTTTGCTTGACGCCGTCGCGAGACCGTCGCAAGACACCGCCTTCACTTCCCCCTCCTCGTCGGATATCTCTCTCCCGTTTTCCTTTGCTGTCGAGTGATCCTAGGCCGATATGGCCTAGGGTTTGCTAATAGGAGGCTTATAAACCCTTGCATGTTACTCTCGGGTCCTTATGTTTCACTTAACGTGCGTTTAAATCCTAGACTCGCGCAACAACGACTAACTGGGTCCTTTAGTTTTGATAAACCCAACTTTACGTGAAAATTCGTACAACCCATGACACATAATAAGGATCACGGATGCCCACAGCCCGAACTATAAGTTTCTGAATTTCCGAGATGTTACATAACAAGTATTTTTGAACTAGTTAACTTTTCAATGAAAAATGAAAATAGATCTCTGGAAATGATAACCTTTTTATTAAATACTTCAAAATATGACATAAGATGTCTTTTTTAATAAAAATAAATTTTTAATTGGTTCAATTAACCAATAAATTTGATTTTTGATTTATTAAGGTAAGGGATTTATAAAATCCTTATTCTAATAAATGATTTCAAAGAATGTCACCTGGTATCACCATATTTTTTCTCACCAAACTCTTCTAATTTTTCATATTTTAAGTAAGTTTAAATTTTAAAATTTAAGTATGTTATGTTTTTATTTTTCAAAAAAGATAATATAAAATTTGAATTTAATTATTACTTAATTAAGGAAACAAAGAATTTATTATAAATTTTTTTACACATTATTGTACTATTTTTTATTAAACAAACTCATGTAATACATGGGTATATAACCTAGTATGCATAATATAAGAAAATTATATCAACATTATAACCTATGCAATTGACCCTTAAGAAGCATTAATTTTCTACATTGACATTATCGTTTTACTTAATAATAATATTTAAAAAGGTTTTTATTCTACAAATATGGTTTATTTGGTTTCGTATATTCCTTTTTCGTAAAATACAAACATTTAATCAATGTTGGATATTTTAGTGTAATTGGATTAACTTGTTTGATCAATACATATTATCATAAATATCAAATAAGTTAGGAGGTGCGGAGTGCACGCTTATTTGAGTTTATCATGATATAACGGGGGTCCGGGGGCAGCGCCCCTGAAAGTGGGGTCCAAGGGGCAGAGCCCCTGGATGGGCCCGAAAATTATTTTGACACTTATTACTTTATAAAAAATGCATTAGAAATTAATTTTATATAATTTATTATATATAATTTGTTGTCAAAAGATTAGGCGGATTTAATTAAATTCGAATTCGAATTTCAAATTAAAATAGATAACTGGCAGTTATCTGATTTCCTAGTTTTATTCTTCAATTTATCATACGAATGTTTTTTCTGGTTCATACTACTTTCATCACAATTCTCCATATTGTTGTTCTCAAAACTCTAATTTGTATCCGATCAAACATTTGGGTGAACCACCAAATAGTTTTGATCTGAAAGTGATCACACGCCTTTCAGAGTATCCTAGAATTCAATCTGTTTTTCTGCAATTTCAACAACAAAGATCAAAACTATTTCTGAAGATGAAGAACGGAGAATCTGCGAAAGATATGACGAACAATTTCGCAAAGTTGGACAAGTTTGCTGGACAGGATTTCAGGCGATGGCAAAAGAAGATGCACTTCATGTTGACCACTCTGAAGGTTGTGTATGTTCTGAGTACCCCCATGCCTGAAGTCGTGGAGAATGAACCATTGGACCAGACCAGAAGGCGCTGCAAATAGGAGAACGACGACTACATATGCCGTGGACACATTCTCAATGGTATGGCTGATTCCCTTTTCGATGTGTATCAAAATATTGATACTGGAAAAGAACTGTGGGATTATCTTGAATCCAAATATACGGCAGAGGATGCCTCTAGCAAGAAATTTCTTGTGGGTAATTTTATAAATTATAAAATAGTGGATTCATTTCTGTTGAGGATATTGGGACAGTTTGCTCAATACAATATGAAAATGGATGAATCCATTTCTGTTTCTAGCATAATTGACAAACTACCTCCTTCTTGGAAAAACTTCAAACACGATTTGAAGCATAAGAAGGAGGAATTAACCCTGGTTGAACTTGGAAGTACTTTCCAAAAGTTTGATGATGTGGTATTATCTAATGGTTTTGTGTTAAATCAAGCAGACAAATGTGTATATAGCAAATTTGATACTTCACGTAGAAGAGTAATCATTTGCTTATATGTAGATGACATGTTGATCTTTGACACTAACCAATATCAAGGTGATAAAACTAAAGATTTTTTGTCATCTAAGTTTGTTATGAAATACATGGGGGAGGCTGAAGTGATTCTTGGTATAAAGATCACACGTGGAGAACATGGTATTTCTATTTCTCAATGTCACTATATTGAGAAGATGTTGAATAAGTTTAACTTAAAAGATTGTTCTCCTGTGAGTACTCCTATAGATCCTAATGTTAAGCTCTTACCTAATAAAGGTGTTGCAGTATCTCAACTTGAATACTCAAGAGCTACTAAATCTCTTATGTATGCCATGATTAGTACTAGGCCTGATATGGCCTTTGCGGTTGGAAAATTGAGTAGATATACTCACAATCCAGGTTCACATCATTGGAAAGCAATTAGCCGAGTATTTAGATACTTGAAAGGAACCATGGATTATGGTTTGACTTATACTGGATTTTCTTCTGCTCTTGAAGGATATTTAGATGTGAGTTGGATTACTAACATGGAAGATCATTCTTCCACAAGTGGATGGGTTTTCCTTCTTGGAGGTGGTGCAATATCTTGGGCATCAAAGAAACAAACTTGTATCACCAATTCAACAATGGAGTTTGTAGCATTAGCAGCAGCTGGTAAGGAAGCTGAATGGCTAAGAAACTTAATATATGAGATTCCATTGTGGCCTAAACCGATATCACCTATATCTATCAGATGTGATAGTGAAGCTACCTTGGCTAAGGCATATAGTCATGTATACAATGGGAAGTCTAGACACTTAGGTGTTAGACATAGTATGATACGTGAGCTTATCACGAATGGTGTGATATCCGTGGAGTTTGTAAAAACTCAGCAAAACTTAGCCGATCATTTAACCAAAGGGTTAAGTAGACATCTTGTGCACAAGTCGGCTATAGGGATGGGATTAAAGTCTACCTGAAATCTCTCATGTTAAGATACCCAATTCCCACCTAGTATAACATTAGGTGATTAATTCAATGTGGAAAGCTTAACATCTAGAGATTGAAACACATTAGAAGCATCATCCCAAGGTATGTGTTTAGACCTGCAAGTTAAGGAGGTTGAATTTTAAATTCTTAATAGTTCTTTTAAAAAATTGCATATGCAGGTGCAAGAGTAAAAGAGCTACCTATGTGAGCATGAAGTTTAGCCACTTCAAGAAGTTGGGACTTGGCTTTGATATGCTTATGAAGGATAAGGACACATGCTAGTGTCAAGATAGTGTCAAGATAGGACATATAAATATGTAAACTTTTGTGTGTATTATTTTCGTGTATTCACTTTGAATAGCAAGGGTTCAATCCGTAGTGACACTCTGATATTCGAATATATGGAATGCATAATATACTAAGATGAAATTCAATCGTCACGATATTTCATTTATGCATTAGTTTGTATGTTTTGTGATGATGTGATTTTAGTTAATCAAGGATTGCACTAAAACATGAGAGGATTGTTGGATATTTTATTGTAATTGAATTAAATTGTTTGATCAATACATATTATCATAAATATCAAATAAGTTAGGAGGTGCGGAGTGCACGCTTATTTGAGTTTATCATGATATAACGGGGGTCCGGGGGAGCGCCCCTGGCTGGGCCTGAACATTATTTTGACACTTATTGCTTTATAAAAAATGCATTAGAAATTAATTTTATATAATTTATTATATAAAATTTTTTGTCAAAAGATTAGGCGGATTTAATTAAATTCGAATTCGAATTTGAAATTAAAATAGATTTGGCAGTTATCTGATTTCCCAGTTTTATTCTTCAATTGATCATACGAATGTTTTTTCTGGTTCATACTACTTTCATCATAATTCTCCATATTGTTGTTCTCAAAGCTCTGATTTGTATCCGATCAAACATTTGGGTGAACCACCAAATAGTTTTGATCTAAAAGTGATCACATGCCTTTCAGAGTATCCAAGAATTCAATCCGTTTTTATGCAATTTCAACAACAATCAATGTACATTTAAATAAAATCTTATATAAATGGGTAAAAATGGAATTTCAATTAACGCGGGATTTTTGCAAAGATAAGCTGTGGTGCGAGTTGATTTATATTTTTATATTCATGATTTCATTCGTTTTTCCATGCTCACCTAAACAGAAAATTCATTTGGGTTCTTGCAGTTGCATCTTCTCTCCAAACGTAACATGTTGCAGGGCAGGGGAGTGAGAAACAGATAGATATCAATCTACATACACCGCAATCTGCTATTTTCATACCCATATATAAATCTTTTTAAAAGTTGAAACCTTTTTCTAAACCCTCTTTTCAAAACTGGTGGTGAATCGTTTTTCACACACAAAATATCCACCCATTTTCGAAAATCATCCAAAAAGTTGAAATCTTTATGTTCTTGATCGTGTACAGAGTAAGATAGAAGAGGAGTTTAGGGTTAATCTGTTTTTTTTTGTGCGTAATTTTGGGGTTTAGGGCAGAATTTATCAAGTAATCTGTCACTTTCTGCACTGAATTCGGTTATTTGATATTTTCTCCATTTTTATTTTACAACAAAGATGGGGGAAATATCATCTGATAATGTTCATGGACTCATTCTAGCTATATCATCAAGTATATTTATTGGGTCTAGCTTTATTATCAAGAAAAAAGGTCTCATGAAGGCTGGTGCTTCAGGAACCAGAGCAGGTTCAATTTATTTATTATTATTTCAATTGATAGTGTTTGGGATTGCATATTCAAACTCTTCATCATTTGCAACTGATGTAAACTGTTTTGAATGCACAGTTTAAGTTGCTTATTCTAAACTGCATATTTAAAAAATCAAGTAACAGACAAGCAGTTATAATGAGCATCTTGATGGGCCCTTTTTAGTTATTAGTTATGTTGGTTTTCTTTCTTAATCATGAATCATTGTCAATGCAAAGCTCTAGTTTAATCTTAGGCTAGATCAATGATAATACCATATATGTTGAGAGGTAACTGTAGCAGGGGCAAACCTACATGAAACAAAGGTACAATGATTTTTTTGGGGTGTTTTTTTAGTGTTAAAAATAAACAAACATTATTATTATGACTCTTAAGAACTGTTATGATAGTACACACCATGGTTGAAAATCATTGTTGATCGTGTCGAGTGCCCCAATTGATATTTTTAAGTAACACATATATGCATACAAGCTACTTTATTCATTGGCTTGCTAAATGTTCCTTGTTCAATTGTTAGTATTTACATTAATTTGTCACAGTAGATGTTATTTTAGATGACATTGAACAATAAATTTTCTGTTCTATAAAAAAAATTCTATTGGGAATGTGTTTCAATTCAGGTTCAGGAGGTCACTCATACTTATTGCAACCTATGTGGTGGGCTGGGATGGTGAGCAGTAAGTTCTAATTACATCTCATTAGTTTTTATTTATGTCTATGTAAAACAAATTTTCACAAAGAATATGGATCTTTAGAAGTTGAATGGCACTTCTATATTGACCTCATACGATCCCATAGAGGTGGTGATTCGATCCATTTACCTAAAAACAGGTCTTAAATGTGGGTTATGTTTTATCTCTAACAAGTCAAAAGGGTAAAATTTCAGTACATGACATATCTTAAATGCAAGGGTAAATGTGGCATTTTACCAACTAAAAGCTGCAGTACATGAACATATCTTAAACCGAGTTGTTTTTTTCGTCTATGGACGATGATTTTAGGATGGAGAGAGTAAACTTTTTGTAAAAGAACAGTTTTGGGTCAAGCAAGCCTGTCCAACCCCTTCAACTTGTGCTGAAAACTACTTGTTTAGACCCAAATCCATTTTGACCCGTAATCCAACCTGCCCCTTTTCCCACCTCTACCATATGTTGTTTGTTAAGATATCTGTTACGCTTCTGTTCTTTACTTAGAGGTTTTATGAATTTGCAGTGGTTTTGGGTGAAATTGCGAATTTTGCGGCGTATGCTTTTGCTCCGGCCATTCTTGTTACCCCTTTGGGAGCTCTAAGTATAATAGTCAGGTAGTGCACCAGATATTCCTTTAAAAAATTGCTATTTTATATTTTGACATCACTTTGATTCAAAATTATAAGAGTTTTGGTGTTTCTTTATAAAGAAAATGGCTCCTGCAATTTGGAATAAAGGGTATTGTTAAATAACTTATAAAAAGGCTATATTTGATACAAAGGTGTGATTTTTATATATTTTTTTATGTAACTTGTGCAGCGCAGTATTAGCCCATTACTTTTTGGACGAAAGGTTGCATATTTTTGGTGTAGTTGGGTGTGTACTCTGCTTAGTGGGTTCAACAACAATTGTGTTACATGCTCCACATGAGACTCAAGTTAGTTCAGTCAAACAAGTTTGGAACTTTGCAACTGAACCAGGTATGTTTTATTTATCTGACCATTTAAAACACAAATTATTTATAGAAAAACAAAAATTTCTTTATTCAATAAATCAAGTTATTACTGTTTGTAATCATATTTAAAACACAAATTATTTATAAAAAAAGTTTGAAAATGGACAAAAACTAAACAGGTCAATCAGACCGGTGTGGCCTAATCTGTAACCAAAATTAATCGTTTTGACATGTTAACTAACCTGCCCATTTTCAACCTCTATTTTAACACACATATAGACATACTTGATATTTTCTTCAATTTTCGTGAGTGAAACCAAAAACCCAGAGAAAAGACAGGTAAAGATTAGGCCATTGTTTTATCAGTGAATGATCTAAATCGCAACTTCGCAAGTGGTGTAGCTAGAAATTGTATAAAGGGGATGTGAGATTTGGAAATTGATTATGATTAGCTGGCCTTAATGAAGAATTTTATGATGTTTACAGGGTTTATGATCTATGCGTGCACTGTATTGGTTCTCGTTGGTGTACTCATTTACCGTTATGTGCCACTTTATGGGCAAACTCATCTAATCATATATGTTGGAATCTGCTCTCTCATGGGCTCGTTGACAGTTTGTCTTCTGTTTTTCATTTTATTTGTTTATTTTTTCATTCAAATTTATCGTGTTCTCATGAACTTTTTGTGAATTGTAGGTTATGTGTGTTAAAGCAGTGGGAATTGCTATTAAGCTATCATTTTCAGGAAGTAATCAGTTTAAATACTTCCAAACATGGTTTTTCACCTTGCTACTTGTTGGTTTTTGTGTCATGCAACTCAACTATTTGAACAAGGTATGTTACACATGCATACCCTCACATTAACTTTTGTAGTGTGAAAAAATAAAAAAATTGTTACTATTGCTGCAATAATAAAATTTGGAATAAATATTTTCAGGCATTGGATACTTTCAATATTAATGTGGTTTCTCCAGTATACTATGTCTTGTTTACAAGCCTCACTATCCTAGCTAGTATTATCATGTTCAAGGTGAGTCAGTGTGTTTTTGCTTCAAGTAGAGGTGGGAAAATGGGGAATTCTTTTGTACTGGTCGGGTCAGGTTGATCTAAGAACACTTTTTGTCCAAAAGTTTTAAAATATTTATTAATGATTAATGTCATATATGATCATTTCTAGAAATGCATTTTGGGCAATGTTTAAATCATTAGAGATAAAACATAAACTGAATCAACTCATTCATAAGTAATGGGTCAAAACTGCCACCTCTAGCATCAAGTGAACAAATATAACCCATGTTATACTTGCATTTATGAAAATTATTGATTAGATTTGTGGTGATTGGCATAATTATAGGACTGGGATGATCAAAGTGCATCGCAAATTGCAACAGAAATATGTGGCTTTGTGACAATTCTTTGTGGGACTTTTCTTCTTCATAAAACTAAGGATATGGGAATTCCAACTGCGAGTTCACTCACATCTCCAAATGCACACGCGGACCCAAATTCCCGACATCTGGAACTGCGACATGTCACCGTTTGTGATAGTGACAGTGATAGAACACAGAGGAGAGGATAGTTGTGAAAAGTAGTAGAGCCAACTGTGAAGGGGTGTGGATTTTAAAATTGGTTGTACATTTTCTTTCTGGAGGATGACATTCTTTAGTTTATGCTACTATACTAAATTCCTTAAATGCTTCTATTAAAATATATGGTTTTAGTAATGATCTACACAAAGATTAAAGAAGGGTTTTGGATTGACAACGATCCATGATCAAGAAAGAGCAACATAAACTATAAAATGTATTATTGCAGCAATAGTAACAATTTTCTTTTATACAATACCAATTTACATGCTATCAGAGCTAAGGCTCTTGGTACAACTCCTGTTCCAGTTTGTTCCTAACTACAACCCCTGTTTCTGTCTAATCCCGGTTTCTCACAGCTGGCCCTGTTCTAGTCAGAGAATCTTTTTTCGAGACATATTTTTGCCTCACCGCCGCTGCCATAGGGACTAGAGACGTTCTGTTCTTTACTCTTGTTCTGTGTTGTGGCTCTTGTTCCGGTTTTGATACTGTTATCCTTCAAAAAATACCACTTACTCACTTAGAGCTAGACCCTCCTAGCACATAGACTTTCTTCTGTTTTGTCTCGCCAGAACTGCCCATTTTCTGTTCGAGACTTGTTTCTGCTGTCCTTACTATTCCAGAACCATTACTACTTGTTTTTGAGCCTGTTGACTGCTCAGTTGTTCCTGTTTAGACCTGTTTTCTGTTGCGTGTTCAGTCGTTTGCCTATTAACTAGACTGTTGACGCCACATACATGCTGCTACTTGTTTTATGTCTTGCTCTTGTTGCTGTTCGTGCTATTATGTTTCTTGTTGTTCTTGATCTTGTTTCCTATTGTCCTGCTGTTCCTGCTTGTTTTTTTTTAGATTTTTTTTGTGATTTTCTTTTTTTTGCTTTGTTTTTCACTATTGAAATTTTTTCGCGAGGTAAATACTAATGTACAAGTAATCAAAATATAAAGTTATACGTATCTACGTTTCAAACCCACAGCGGAACGCGGGGTATAAAACTAGTTTAATAAATAATTCTAGAAGCAGAATGAGACAACTTTAAATAAAAAAGAAAGACATTTATTTTAGGAGAAAGGGAGTAATATCTTAAGAAATTAAGTTACTTAAATAGTCAATTCTTTTCGAAACTTCATATCATAATAATTAATACTTAATACTTATAAATGGAACTATTTGGAAATCGGCCTTTAATTGTTTAGACATCATTTTATTTAGTTAAAAGGTTACATAATCAAAGGATTTTTGTAAAGTCTTAATTTTTTAGGGTGTTAGGGGTTCGCGTTAAACATGTTAGTTTGATAGGGGTGTTAACTATGCAGGTTAACGAGTTGAATCACTAACTCAAATATGTCCATATATTTATTCGTATTAAAGACATAAACCTTAATCCAAACATACTTAATACTGCGTAACTTGAACACTACCCGTTTTATCTAGTTATCTGAATGAGTCAAACGAGTTGACGGATTGTAATGAAGTGATAAACATGTTAAATGGGTTAGAGGGTTGTAAGCCTGTAATAAATGGTTCGTAAATAGGTTGGCGGGTCGACATGTTTAATTAAACGTGTTAAACAAGCCATTCCGAACACTACAACTTATTAAACATATTAGATATGACAATTCGAAATCAAGTTATTTTGATGTTGTGGTTCAAGTCGGATCAGAAAATTAGAAACCGTCACCTGTGACTTGTAAGAAAAAATAAACTATAAAAAATAATAATACTTGGACATCATTAAACGATTAAAACGACTATTAAGCACATGCCACTATATTTTTAAAAACCGTGCTGAAAATTTTCAAATTACAATTAAACTATGTTGCAAATATACAACATTATTGTGTATAAAGTTGCATTTAAGCACAGACACCCGGGTAAACTAGGGCTGTTCACGAACCGAACCGAGCGGACTTTTGCTCGTGTTTGGTTCGTTTACAACCGAGCGGAAAATCGAACGAGCATTAATTTTCCGAGCGAGCGACGAGCGGTTTGGACAACCCTACTGTCTAGTGTGCCCTTCAAACTACAGAGCCACAAAAGCTGCTCGTCGCTCGGCGTCGCTGATCGTGAGCCGCAAAGGCTGATCGGCTGATCAAGAGGGAGATACGATTTAAGACTTGAATCGCAGAGCCGCAAAGGCTGCTCGTGATGGCGGTGTCCGATTAGGGTTAGGGATTTTAGGCAGAGACGATTTGAGACTTGAATTGAGGAGAGGGCTCTGAGGATGAATTAGTGAAGTAACCTAATTACTAAAGAGTTTTTTTTTTTATGTTTAAGTTTTAAGTTGGGCTACTCTTGACTTAATATAATAACTTTCATAATGGATTGCACCAAAAGAGTTATTTATAAATGTATAAAATATTAATTCATTATATATATATATATATAAATTAAAAATTAATTCGAGCCAAACCAAACGAGCAACGAGCGAGCGTACCTTTGCTTGTTCTCGGTTCGTTTACAAACCGAACCGAGCCGATCGGCTCGTTTTCAATCGAGCCGAAATCGAACGAGTATTTTTCGAACGAGTTTGAGCGAGTTTCGAGCGTTGAGCATTTGGACAGCCCTAAACCCATTGACGAAAGGTTACCCACGCCCACGAATGCAGACAAAGCTGGTGACCCGGCCTGCCCACCATTCCAGGAGAAACCCACCACCCGAAACCCCTGACCCACCTGAGCATATTACACCAAATGAGTGTCGAACCCATAATCTCTATATTGAAAGGCCATGTGGTGCCTCCTACAAAAACAATTGATTTGGAGCTTATCGACTCGTTTAAGAATTTAAAACCACAATTGAAAACGTTGTACACCTTCGGAAGCGAATGGTACACATTTGTAGCAGGCATTTACTTCCGGTGTATAAATACGCACAGATATTTTAGCCATAATCAAACCAGCGCCATAAACCCTAGCCGCTCTCTCGGTTCCTAATACCTCGAAGGTACGTGAAATTCTTACCTGTATGCAAGCAACAAAAGGAAACCGTCGCCAGATCACGTTCAAATTACCGTCTATATTGAGCATCTGTAGATCGTAGCTTAATTTTGAACTTTTTTGTGGAGGATTTGTGCATTTTACCCTAATTGTTCTTTGGATTCATGTTTTCACGGTGAACATCATATTCGGCAAACGAAATTTATGATTTTGTGCGTTTATAAGTTGTTGATTGTGTGATTTGTATGTTACTATTCCAACAATCGATTCGTTGTGCTTGCCTGCTCTTTGACCCTAGATTAGGACCAAATCGTAATTTTCATTGACTTTATGTGCAGGTTTGAACATCTAGAATGGCATTCTACAACAAAATTGGTAGCCTCATGAGGCAAAGTGTATCTGTAACAGGACCAACAATGTTCAATGCTGTTCGTTGCATGTCTTCAAAGCTTTATATTGGTGGTATGTTCTTGTTGTATACATAATGGTGACTTTTGTTCATGTGATTGTGAACTTGTGAATGTTGCAGGTCTTTCTTACCAGACTGATGACCATTCCTTGAAGGAAGCATTTTCTGGATTTGGGGATGTTGTTGAAGGTATGAACAAGGTGACATGTCTAGTTATATTAATATTAATTATTGCAGTGGCTATGTTTACTTCTTGAATGGTAACCAAAAGCAGGGTGATCATAATTTTGTTTCTTGATTTGTGGCTTTGATGTTACTGGTTTTTACCAATTATGGTATGATACAATTTTTTTTGATCCAGCAAGAGTTATTACCGACAGAGAGACTGGGAGGTCCAGGGGATTCGGTTTTGTGAACTACACCAGTGATGACTGTGCAAGCGAGGCTATGAAGGCGATGGATGGCCAGGTTAGAAAATAGATTCCGTTTTATGGTTTAAGTTGTAAACATTTCCATTATAGTGATTCTGAATTACAAACCAAACACCCCCTTATTTAAAAACTTGAATTTCTAATATTTAATGTCTTCTTTTCTTTAGGAACTCAACGGTCGAAGCATTCGTGTTAGTCTCGCCATAGAGCGTGCTCCTCGTACCGGAGGTGATGGCGGTTATAACCGTAACTTTGGGAATGACCGGTACTAAGTACAACATGCTTTTAGTCAATAACAAAGGTGTGTTTTTCGTGTTATGAAAGTAAGATTATGGATTTTGTTTTTTCTCTGAACCCAATGGTATTGTATCTTGTGATGCTCTAATCATTTGTATACAAGTTCTTTAGTTGCATAGCATGTGTTTTTTAGAAGTGAAATAGTTGTTCAATAAAACAAGTCTAAAGCCAAATTTTAACTACTACCATCACAAAAGCTATGCAGTTAATGCGAAAAAATACCGGTTATCGGTCAAGGACCGATATTTGAGATATCGGTTCTCGCGGTGGAATATCGGTAATTTTTATATCATGCATAAAATTATATATATTGCTCGATTGCAGCCAAACAAGCCCGATTGGAGTTGGATTGCAGGTCACTCAGCAGCCGAGCAGCGTGGGAACCTCCGATTGCATCTTAGCAGCTTGTTAGGTCATTTAATTCCATGGGTTTTGGGCTTTTGTCTATGGTTTTGAAGTTGGGCTAACACTTTTTAATAGTGGAATGGGCAGACTAATATCAAAAAGGCCCAACTTAGGCAAACCGATAATCTCGGTCAAAACACCGATATTTTGAAGTTAGAATATCAGTGATATATCGGTAAATATCGCCGATTTTCTCGACACCGATATTTATACCGATATTCTACAGATGGGCCGATATCCGATATATCGGTGTTATCGACAGCATAGCACAAAAGGCTAGAACACATATGTTTATGAGCTGGGTCAATCTCCATGCTTAAGACGAAGATGCTTTCTAAGGCTTTCTGGCACCAGACACATACCTAACTCATACCCTAACTAAAGGAAGGTGCTCCATAAGACTGACTTCTCCACCCTCCATCTCCCGATTTGAAGTGCATATGTTTTCCTGTTCGAGTTTGGGACTAATTCAAGTTTTTATCAAAAGTTGGTTGGTGAACGTGGGAGGAAATGGAAAGGCCGAGATGGAAAGAGTAAATGAAACTGAAACCTAAAGAGATGGTGTTCGCATTTATTGAAGAGACCAAGCATTGGGGGAGCTGTATAGGATACTGCCACTTAAAACAGTACTAAGACAGTGATTTTCTCTCTGTAAAATGTTCGGCTCTGTAATAACGAGGTTTACAATCAAGCTGGAATAACTTACTTATATATCACACTAGGTTAGAAACTCGGTGTATTACACCACGGGTTGAATAAATGCAATGTTATATATACTTAGTAATAAAGATTTATATATTATATATTACATATTTATGATATATTAAATAGTTTTTTAATACAAATTTTAGAAATGTTACATAGTTGTTTTTAAAAATGTTTTATAAAAAGAATGAAAAAAATGTTCAATTTATAAAAATGTTTTATAAACTTATTTAAATAAAAAATGTTCTAAAAAAAGAATTATAAAATCATTATTATTTAATATGATAGACAGGCGGTAAACAAAAAAATTATAAAAATAATTAAAAAAAATTGTATAATTAATAGGAGAGAGGTGGGAAAAAAGGTTGAGGATGCATATATGAGTGACATGTGTCTTACTAAAACCTATTAGATACTAGGTTAGAATCCCTTATGTTACACGGGTTAAATAAATATAATGTTATATAATTAGTAATAAAGAATTATAAATTTAAAAACTTGTGTATTACACAAGTTGAATAAAATATAATTTAGTCTTTTAACATATACACTCATCAAATATGTCTACTTTAGCGTGATAGTTTTAAATTATATTAAGTTAATTTTTAAAATTTTGGTTTTAATTTTTTTATGTAATTGATAAACGGTAATCCATATTAAATTTATTTGTTTAATGATATAATAACAATCCATAATTAAATAAAAAGTATTCATAATTAGATTGCCATTAAATATTTAAAAATATATTATTTAATAAGAGAGAGAAACGATAAAATCATTCTAAGAATGCACCACAAGGTGACACGTGTCCCAAAATTTTACTCTTTTATTAAGTAGTATAGATTATAGAAATAGAAAAAACCTTTCTCCTTTTGAATGCGACGAAGCGAGCAAGGTTATCGGGAGGAATCCCTTTCCCATATTTTATGCTAATCGATTGAGTAGTCATAGGAGTCGCATTAAAGGCCCTATGGAGGACTGCTTTACCATAAGAGCAATAACCCAGTCATAGGCAAACAACCTTTTGAGTTTTTAACTTCCGCATCTTAATGCCCAAAAGACCTACCGGTCGGTAATTGCTGCCTACGATCCGGTGTGCAGGGTGCTCGTTGATCGGAAACCTTTCCACTACGGTTGAGTGGGACCTAGATGGCTGGATCAACGGTGAGCCGTTAAATCATGGATCTCTTCATAATTTTGTGTCAGTTCCCGTTCCAATGAAGAAAGAGATCCCCTCAAGGACTATCGATCTGGCCGCCGCTATTGACCTCCGGTCGAAGGAGGCAGATGGTTTAACTGTAGCCGCTAGAACCGCTAGCGGCGATTCCTGCGAGAAGCACCTGTCTTTCATTACCTGAGCATGCACTCTGGGTTAGTGACCGGTCTCCAAAGTAGCATGGCCATAAAAGCCTAGTTTACCAGGCTAAGATAAGATCTTAACTCATATACCTTTGATGGGGTATAAAATAATTCTATGGCCTTCCACATCTCATTGACCATTTGCATGGTCCCTGCCTTGATCTGATGCCCAAGGAACAAGACTTGTTGATGAGCAAAAGAGCACTTCTTTACATAAAGCTGGTTCTAATATCTAGAAGACAACTCGTAAGTGCTTTTCAAGCGTCCCACTATAGACCACAATGTCATCAAGATATACCACAACAAACCGGTCCAGGTAGGGTGTAACGAACCAAAATCCGGGTCTCGTTATAAATAATTAATATTTCTAAATAAATATTATGTTGAAAATAATATTTTGAAATAAATTGAAACAAGCGGGTTTCAAGTTGGTAACGGGAGTTACACTAGTTTTTAACTAGTTATGGAAGGATATGGGTGAATTGGAAGTGGAAGGACTAATGTTGTAATTATGCAAATCTGCCATATTTGACTCCTTAGAGTCAAAATTAGGCTCATTTGGCAAATTGGGTCGTTCATCTCAAGAGAGCTAAAAGGAGAAAACGAGTTTGAAGCCAATTTCGTGCATTTGAGCTTGATTTGAGAAGGTTTTGGCTTACTCATCACCTTCCTAACATCAAGTAAGTGCTAATCTTCCTCTTTGATTCACCAATGTTGTGTTCTTGGTGGGTTTTGGGTGAAACCCGAAATTTATGTTGCATGTGGTAAAATGGTGTTAGATTATTGATAATCTAGCTAAACTAAAGGTGTAGGAAGGTGAATAACACCATGGAACCCTTTGATTTTGATTTTTGAAAGTTAGGGTTCATATGGAAGATATTGGGGGTTTTGGGGTTTTGATGAAAAATTTATAAATTTATAATGATTAAGTGTTATAGAGGTGTTAGACACTTAAACAAACCCCAAATGAACTTAAAGAAACTAGTTTGATGAAAAATTAGTGTCAAGGTATTGGAAAGAGAATTCAAGGGGTTGAGTTCTTGATTAAAGGGGGTGTTTGGTTATGGGGATAACCCAAACGGGTCAATTTGGGTTGAATTGTGAGAATTGGGTTGTAAGCTCAATTAAATTGTAAAATGGAGAAATGAATGGATTACTAAACTAGATGAATGTGATTAGGTAATCTAATTGCAAAGCTTGAAAGCGGTGCGGGGTCTTCTAACCCGAAAGGTAAGTGCCTATGCACTTACTTAGTATTGATGATAAATGGTGAATTTTGTGGATTATGTGTTATGTGATTTTGTGCATACTTGTGATATGATAAATTGTGAATGATTTAGTATGTACAAGGAATGAATGTAGTTATGGTGATAATCTATAATGGAAATGGATCATGTGTTGACCATAAACGAAACGGAGTTATGGCCTTGTGCCATAATGGAAATGGATCATGTGTTGATCATAAACGAAACGGAGTTATGGCCTAGTGCCATAATGGAAATGGATCATGTGTTGATCATAAATGAAACGGAGTTATGGTCTTTGTGCCATAATGGAAATGGATTATGTGTTGATCATAATTGAAACTTGCAGTAAGGGTGCAAGAATATATAGCCTAAATGATAATTTGGGTGGAAACGGGTCAAATGGGTGAATGGGTGAAACAAGTAGGAATTTACTTGTTTGTTATGAATTTATCTTCATTACTAATGGTGTTATATGTGGTGAATGTAGGAAAAACTCCGAAGTAGTCAAAGTCAAGTCCAAGGCGTTGGCGGATTCTCGTATGCAAAATTTATGTTTTTGATGAATTAGTAGAATTCCCCTTTTTGCTTGTAAATTGATAAACAAAACTTGTTTTTGGTGTGTGACCATGTTGATAAAGGTTTTGTGTCAATTTTTATGTTGTGGGAAAGTTGTTGTTAAGTGATATTGGTAAAAGATGGAAATTTTGGCTAAGTAGAAAAGCTGCTGAGAAAACTGAAACTTTCTGGAAATCTGGTCCCTCGCGGTACGCGAAGAACCTGAGAGGTTTCTCTCGCGGTACGCGAGAGACAAGTCTCTCGGATTGCTTTCCTGACGCCCCCTCGCGGTACGCGAGAGTTGTGGGTCTGGTCCCTCGCGGTACGCGAGGACGTAAAAAAAAAAAAAAAAAAAAAAATATCCTGGGTTTTTACTTATGCTTTCGCGTGTTTAAGAATGGTGTGTTATATAGGGCTGGAACAACCGTGCATTAGGGTGAAAAATGAGAAGGGCATTGGTCAAGCCAAAAGGCATCACCATAAGGTCAAGGACTACCATCGTGCTTCTTTTGAAACAAAACTGGTACACCATATGGGGTCTTTGATGGTTTACAAAATCTGTCATCCAACAACTCCCTAAATTGCCTCCTCAGCTCTTATAGCTTTGGTGGGCCATCCTGTAAGGTGTCATTTCCAGTGTAGCCCCTATGCGATGATCCACCTCTCTCCTAGGTGGAAGTCTTTTCGTCCGATGGTATAACATCTTTGAACTCTTCAAGGACTTCTGTTATTACAGTACAGTTGGTAGCTCCTCACTTGACCCATTTTCTTCATCCCTAACTAGCGCATCCACAAAGGTTTCTTCGCCCTTCTTGACTCCCTTGACAAGCTGCAAGGCGGATAAAGTGGGTACACTAGTCTACACATTCACAGTTGGGATCATACATGATGCCTACGGTGCCTAAGTATGGCGTAGGGACGACTTTGTTGGTTCCAAGAACTCTATCCCTAAGACGACCTTAAAATCGTCTAGGGGCGCCACAGTGAAATTGATCGTCCCTTTCCGTCTTCAGCCCCAAGCGTTGCGATTGATTCCGTACTATCGACAATTCAGGCCCTTCCTCGACTAACTATTATCCTTTTGGTTAACCTTGGGTGATTCCAACGTGCTTTGCGTTGCTAGCTTTGCTTTGTCTAACCCCTTTGACCCCCTGCACCTAGAACATAACTATACCCCACCCTCTTAATGCTTCTTTCGAGGAAGTGAAAGACGGTGGAGGGACACTACACCGACCAATTTTACGAGAAAATGTACCCGACCCGTAGCAGTACCCGTTTGTTGATTTTTATGAAACCCGTAACCCGTACCCTTCATTGCATAAATGGGTAATCACAGGTCAGGTATGGTTTCTCTTACGGGTATTCGGTTCTAAACCCGTTTCTTGCTCACTCTTGAGTTAGACTCTTATGAATGACGATTTATGAGAGAACTAAATTTTTTTTTTTAACGGCAAATGTTACTCCTACTCTATTTCACACCAATAATACGAATATTTCAAATTTTAATTAAACATCTGAGAGTTGATGGAATGATCGGTGAAATTATACAAAACTAGTTTTAAATGGAATATTACAAGAAACGTACAAACATTTATACCTTTTTCATTTTAAATGAAGAACTACAAGAGTATATAAATTTATACCTTTTTTGTTTAACTTTATTGAAGACTGTATGGACACTAAAAGAAGAAACCGACAATGAAAACTTGGTTTGGCAAAATGGTAGGTCCTGCGCACCTCTATCAAGGAGGTTATATGTTTGATCCCACTTTACACACTTTTTTTTCCGGTTTATGGTTGATCCCATTTACCCACTTTCTTCTATTTTTTTCCCGGTTTCAATACCCTACAACCACCATTGGCTTCGAATACAACTCCCGTGGGCTCTCTAGAACCTTGTAGGCCCCTTGTTGACACATTGGGTGCAGGTATGTCATACAGTCTCGTAAACGACCCGTGGTCCATCACCCACACTTCGAATAACATTTAACTCCAGCTCTAGAATCAGAACCGAGGTACCGTTGAGCTCGGATAAAAGGCACGTGTTACATCATAAGGTAAGAGTATCTTCTGAAAACTCCTCACTAGCCAAATCAAGTTTTACCATCAAGTTGTATTGTTCATACAATGGTGTTATTTCAATCATCAACTCAATCGCCGTTTATTCTCTTTTTAATTTTGCTTCCGCCATCTTATCTCGAATACTTTCTTTTTTTTTCCTTTTTTCAATGCTTTCATACTCTTGTATTCTTCGACTATGTCTACCAAATTTCCATTGGTAGATGAACTTTCGGCCGCTTTCTTCCCCGGACGTTTTGGCCTTGTCGGTGTCGTGTCGTCTTGCGGTTCGACGTTCACGTTTAGGTCGGAAAAGACGTTTGTAAAACCATCCGTGTCACTTGGGGTTCTCGACTCGGAAGTTTTTTGTTTTTTTAGGAGTGACTTCCTTCTAAATCCTCACCCATCAATGTTACAGGTTCCCATTTAGCATTGTTGCGTACAACCTCCCAACGTTTCAAGTTGGTGAATGTCTTTTTGTTCACTTTCTTGTAATGGTTTAAAGTCGCTTTAACAAGGTCCAAATCATTTATACCACTCGACATTCTTTGTTTCTATAAAATTTTAAAAAGAGTAAATTACACAGATTGTCCTTTAATTATAGTAGAAATTACACTATCTGTCATTTGACTTCAATAAGTACACCACATGTATTTTTCTTACATACTTTTATACACCCTATGTCCTTTACACTAAATGATGTTAAGTTTTGACACGTGTCTTGCACATGAGGGTAAAATGATCATTTTACCTAAGGATAACTTATGTAATTGAAAAAAATAAATATAAACCTCTCTTATCTCTCATCCCTAACCCCCAACCCCTCTTCTTCAACCCCTAACCCGACTGTTCAATCCCCATTTCAAATTTCCAATACCAGATCCATTTGCCTGCATATCTTCATCGTCCCCAATCCCCCTCAATTCAATTCTCACTCTCAACCATTGAAGGAGCTAATTTGGTCATTTGGGGCAATTTTTGGTACAATCTGTGTAATTTATTAAATTAGTTCTCGAAGTTAGAACATAGAGTACACCACATCAAAATCCATGATCTGTGTTCCATCAGTTGAGAAAAACTTATAAACCCATATCTTTCTCTGTCAACCAAAACCCATCCCCATGAATTGAATTCAAACCAAGAAAAAAACAAAAATGAAGAAAATCCCACGAACAGAGGTTTCTAAACCTAATCTAGTTAATTCTTGGTTTCGAAAACTTCGTCATCTTCCATGGCGGAGATGAGTTCTGCGCATACCCACACCTACACCTCCGTCGTATTCTGCTTCCAACGCCGCCGTAGGACGCCTGGGAGGGGTCGCCGGAGGTTGGCCGTCCTCCCTTCTCTATGGATGTCTTTCTCTGGAGATTCTTCGCAGGAAAGAAAGGTGATTATCTTAGTCCAGACACCCTATGATGGCGTATGATTGGATTGGAAGCGATGGTGTATGTGAAAAATGAAAGCGGTTGAGAGGGAGGGGAAGAAGAAGAAACCCTAGAGTAGAAGCAGGTGATAGATGATGGTGGATTGTGGAGGCACGTGCACAGTTAGAGAGATGATATTGTAAATTACATAAACAGTCGGGTAGGGGGTTGAAGAGGAGGGGTTGGGGGTTAGAGATGAGAGATGAGAGATGAGAGATGAGAGAGAGGTTTATATTTATTTTTTTCAACTACATAAGTTGTCCTTTTGAGGTAAAATAACCATTTTGCCCGCTAAAACTTAACAGAAAAACTTAAAATCAGTTAGTGTAAAGGACATAGGGTGTATAAAAGTATACAAGAAAAGGACCTGTGGTGTACTTATTGAAGTCAAATGACAGAAAGTGTAATTTCTACTATAATTAAAGGACAATCTGTGTAATTTACTCTTTTAAAAATTTATATATAATTTGAAACGTTAGCTTAGAAAATTAAAAATATATATATAATTTGAAAATAAATCTTACCATTTGTTGGTAACACCCGTTGAAGGCAGTCATTTTTATTAAGATCCTTCCACTTGCAAGACACTTGGTCAACGGTTCGATCGTTCCTCCAATACGAATCCCCTTTTTGTTGATTTCCTTTTCTTTTATTTTGGATCTTATGAATAAAAAATTTGATCACGGCAAGATCTTCATCTTCGGTCCATTTCTTTGGTGGTAACCGGTTTTTGTGTTGTCTTTTCGACTTGGCGCCAACATCTTCGACTTCAACTTCTTGTTCATGTTGCATTTCTTCATCATCTTCCGTTTCTTCATCAACATCCTCATCTTCTCATTCGTCTTCGGATTCCGAACGAATGATGTCGTTTGGATCACGATATGGTTGATTTTGGTATTGGTACGAAAATTGAGATAGTATATTTGGATCCATATCTTGAAGCGAGAATTGGCCACACGAAAATTGAGATAGTATATTTGGATCCATATATTGAGATAGTATATTTGGATCGGTTGAACTTTGGGGATAGTAATTTGAATATTGAGGTTGCGAGAAGTAGTTTGGAATTGGTTGAGGAGGTGGTTGGGTTCGTTCGGGTTGTGGTTAAGATTGAACTTTTGGCCTAAATTTTCCAGCCTTGATATTTTTTTGTAGTATGAAGATTTTGAGAGTGTAAATATGTTTGTTGTGTAGATTTTGTGAGTATGAAAGATATATATATATATAGAGTAAACTTCGTTTTTGGCCCCTGTTGTTTGGCCTGTTTAACCATTTTATTCCAAAAAATAATCTTTTAACATATCAGCCCCTGAGATTGTATTTTTATAACCATTTCAGTCCATGTTACTAACGCTGTTAACTTTTCTGTTAAGTATAGGAGCATTTTAGTCATTTTATTTCTAAGTAAACTAGTTAATTTTTTAAGTTCAATAAAAAATTTTTTTAGTTTTTTTCTTAAAAAAAATTTTCTACTTTTTTTAAAAACGTTTTTTTTACTTTTAAAAATTATTTTTTTAGTTCTTTTTTTTGTAAGAACGTCTTTTTGAATCTTTTTAAAAGTGTTTTTTGATAAAAAAAATTAAAACTTTTTTCATAAAAAGCGATGTAAAAATATTTTTTTAGTTTTTTATAAAATGTTTTTTTAACTATTTTAAAAATATTTTTTTTTAACTTTTTTGAGTGAACTAGTTTTAAAAATAGTGAACTATTTTAAAAAATACGTTTTTAAAATAGTTAAAAAAATATTTTACGAATAAGCTAAAACACGTTTTTATAAAAAAAACGAAAAAATGTTTTTAAAAACGTTTTTTATGAAAAAAAGTTTAAAAAAAATATTTTTTAGAAAAGTGAAAAAACGTTTTTAAAAAGATTCAAAAATGTTTTTTTTTTAAAAGTAAAAAAAAAACGTTTTTAAAATAGTTAAAAAAACATTTTATGAAAAAAGTAAAAAACTTTTTTATAAAAAAAACTAAAAAAATGTTTTTAAAAACGTTTTTTATGAAAAAAGTTAAAAAAGTGTTTTTTAGAAAAGTGAAAAAACGTTTTTAAAAAGATTCAAAAAAGACGTTTTTACGAAAAAAAAAAACAAAAAAAAATGATTTTAAAAAATAGAACAAAAACGTTTTTCAAAAAAGTAGAAATTTTTTTTTTATGAAAAAGCCTAAAAAAGTTTTTATTGAACTGAAAAGATTAACTAGTTTACTTAAAAATAAAATAACTAAAATGCCCCTATGCTTAACAGAAAAGTTAACAGAGTTAGTGCCATGGACTGAAATGGTTACAAAAATACAACCTCAGGGGCTGATATGTTAAAAGATTCTTTTTTGGACTAAAAGGGTTAAACATGACAAACCACAGGGGCCAAAAACGAAGTTTACTCATATATATATATATATATATATATAGATGAAAGTTTAGTAAAAAAAATTTTAAAACCCCCCTACGGCTCTATTTGGGTTTCCCACAAACGAGTAAAAATACTCGAGCCAACTACTCGATTTGGCTACTCGATTTAACGTGGGCGGTGTACCCATTTTACCCGGCCACCTCTCTCATACTTGGCAACCACACGAGTAGGGTGCCCCTCTCACCCTGAAGTTATACTTAGGTGAGTTTGGTTCGTGGAATTCAATGAAATTAGAATCTGAATTTAGTTTTTTAATGTTTTTGATTCGTGAAATTTGTTAGAGTTGAAATCTTAATTCTATTCTTAATATGCTTGTTTGGGAAATAAATTGGAATTGCCTCAAATTCCTTTATGTAAAGGAATTCAATGATCATTCCAAAATGTAAAGGAATTCAACACAAGTAAATGGAATCTCCGATTGCCCACGCCTCATACCTCATTTCAAACTACATCCCTGTAATTTGAGAAACAATTTAAGGTTTTTACATAATTTGACACTCTATCTCATCCCTTAAAATAGGATGGAATTTAGGGTCTCACTTATGCATGCTCACTTTGAGTTCAACACCTACCGGTTTACTGAAATTGTTTCAAAATTCAAACACTCACAAGTTGCATAAGCAAACCGGCGTTTTCTTAAACTGGCACTCTGAATGACCCAAATAAGAGTCAAACAGTGGACATAAGCAAGACGAATTGGAAATCTAGCACACATAATACCTGATCAAATCGTCTAGATTCCATGAACCAGTGGTACATAGACCACATCGTCTAACCACCAAGCCCTTTTATGCACATGTTATTACCAAAATACATAATAATAATATTGTAAATAAACAAACAAATTACATAATAATATTCTTAAAATAAGAACCAATACATATTTTTAAAATCCCCTAATCGAAATTCAAGATTTAGTTTCTTTCAAAATCTGTTAACATTGAATACAAAAATAGATCAAAATTGCTATAACTAATATGATGTGAGAGACAAGCTAACTTTAACATCAAATATGAAACTTCAGATTTAATTGGATTTATAAGCAAGATGAGTAGCTGATATGATACCATGGTTTGTTTTTCTTTAAAACCATAGTATTTATCAACTTACATCCCTCCACAGGTACATGCTCAAGTAGTAATTAAATCAAGATTCCATAAAACATAGTTGAAGTAGATCAAAACATTACCAAATCTGCACTGAACATCATGAGTTTATAGCATCTCTAGCACAAAATGTAATGATTTCACAGCCTCTGTTGTAAGGGTTTGCAACCCCACTCTCTCTGCAGTTGTAATATGAAGCACCAGGTGTACCACAAGGTACAACATCCCTCCTTAAAGTCTCATAACTTATATACCTTTTCCCCATCAACAACAATCTCCTACTGCTTTCAGACTCCATCATCTCATCTTCTGCAAAAACCCTCTTCCCAATTGAATCAAGATCACATTTTTTCGCTGGGTTAGGGTTTAAAACTGAAACCCCAGTTGAAATTTTGATCTGGGTGTACAAAAAGATTGAAGAAAATAGTAGAAAAAAGAGGGATTTCATTTGGGGATTCTTCAGACTGTTTGCAATTGGTTTGGACTTTGGAAGATAAATATGTGATTGGGGGATTTTTTATTGCAGGTGCAGTTAATGAGGTGGTGGTGATTGAGTGAAGGTCAGGGCATCTCACCTACAAAATTAATTAAAACTCTCCCAACTCATGTGCCCCACATTACAATTTACACCATTGTTGGTCCTAGATGCACTGCATCACTATGCACCATTGCGGTCATTTTTTTAGTATTATTTAGTATTCGATATGCAATTTTTAATTGATTTTTTTAGTAGTATCTAGTATTTAATACATATTTTTATATAAATATACAAAGAGTGACATTGATTGCCACACATATTCGAATGTAACACAATGTAAAAAGAACTGTGGGGTCGCCACTTATTTGTCAAGAAAAGCTTACTGCTTGAATAATGTACTCACTAAGATTGTTGTCTTTCTCTAGGGCTGCTTAACGAGCGATCGAGCCAGGTCAGCTTCATCTTGGGCTCGAGCTCGAAGTTAAACGAGTCGGTTTGTTTATTCTTATGAGCTGAAATTTGAGCTTGAGCTTGCTCGTTAATCTTTCCAAATGTAAATAAAAAACAATATTTTTTACATATATACAGAATTTATAAATAGATTCAATACGAGCAAGACAACGAGCTTAGATTGATGTAAAACTTTAGCTTAGATAGATTAACATCCGATTGTTATTTGGATTATATCTTATAAACATCAAATTTTGACCTTAACTTAAAGAAGCCAAAAATATAAAGCTTGAGCTAATATAGGATTCGTGCTATTTGAGTTATAACTTATAAACACTAAAATATATGGGCTTAGTTTTAAATTTGGTAGCTACCATAATTATAAATTCAAAGATATTTTTTTTCAATTCTTCCATATCCATGATCCCCATCACCATATCTTCAAGTTTCTCCACCGGTGCATCACCCACTACCATCATCATCATCATCATCATCATCATCATCATCATCATCATCATCATCATCATCATCATCATCAGCAGCAGCAGCAGCCATGAACAAAAAGTCAAAAACAAACACTAATAAAATCACCACAAATACACTTTCATATGGTAAGAACAATATGTTTAATACATTGAGCAAATCCCTAAGTTTTAAACGGAAAATTCAATCAAACATTAGCTAATACCTTAAGTTAAAACAACCCTAATAAACTATCTATTGTTATTAATTAATGACTACGTGATCACTAACGATAGGTAGATAATCCTTCAATTAGATCCATCAGCTGGTAAAACCACAAGATTACCCGTCGTTTAAGTCGCCGGAAAAACAGCCATGCATTAAAGCAAACCACTTGTTGCCGCGGGGATCTAGCCGGTGTCAACATTCCAATTACACGGCGGCAGATGGGGCAGCTTTTCTTGAGCGAATACCACTGGAGAATACATTGAGCATGGAAGTAGTGGTGGCAGGGGAGACGTTGAATGTTGTCGGCGCCAACGACCTCATCCATGCAGATGGTACAAACGGTGGCGGTGGGAACTGATCGGAGAAACGGGACGTCGGCGGTGGAGGAATATCCAGAAGTTGTGATTAAGAAACCCATTAAGAGGCGCAGTAAGCCCTACCTACGCTAAGTCGCTAACCACCGGTTTATTTATAATTAAAAACTAGTAGTTTTACCCGCGGCTTCGAAACGTACCCTAACTCGAATTCCCACGTCTGGCGGCGTTAAGCGGATCTTAAACGTTTGAGACGGTTAAAAAAGAAATATACTTAGGTATATAAAAAAATATATGAGGTTATAGCTACTCGAGTGTTTGAGAAATCTAAGGCATAAAATTTCAAAATACGTGATTGGGAAACATAAGGAATACCAAAAATATAAAATAAAGTAAATTCACATCGATTTTAATTAAACGTAACTCAGTGGAAAAAATATTAAGTAAAGTTGGTAAATAAATGGGCAAAAAAAAAAAAAAAAAAACCCAGGGACTCCCGAGGCATTTTAGGGCCCCCTCCTTTATCTTCCTTAAAGTATTTTTTTAATTTTAAGTGGGTTGGGTCAGAAAATAAGATAAGTAGGTCTTGATAAACTACTGGCCTCTTGGTTCAGTGGTAGCCCGAGAGCCTCACCATTTAAAAGGTTACCGGTTTGAATCTCGTAACTCTTTCTGCTTCAAATTCCAACCTTTGAAATCTAAAAACCAATTGAGGTTTTTGAAAATTTTTTAATCCATTTGTGGTTTCCGGTTACAATGATTTTAGATCGAAAGAACCAAAACATATTTTGATGATTTTTGTCATGGGTTTTTGTCTTTTTGATTATTATAATCTGGGAACTAGAAACAGAAAAAAGAAATTTAAACGAAACAAAAAAAAGGTGCGCAAAAGAAGAATCGAACCGGCGTCGGTGGGGAAAGCAAAGCTTTAAAGTTGAGCGGACAACCACCGCGCCCAACTACTTTTTTGTTAAAAGTTTCTAAAAAACCAAAGCAAGAAAGATTTGTATATGTAGCTTTAGCAGTTGTCTTCTCAGCGTGTTCCAATCAAAATAGTTTACTGTTCCTAAGACTTTGTAGTTTAAATAAGCTTATTATAATACTAGGTTAGATTCCTGTGTAATACACACGGGTGAAAAATATCAATATATAAAATTATTAAATTTTTATGTATCATTATTTAAAATATACGTTTATGTAAATATTTTAAATCTTTATGACTTTCATTACTATATTATTGAAAATAAAAGTTACATAATTTGATTTCAAAGTTTTTATAATAAGGGATAATTTAAAATAAATGTGTTTTATTAGTATAATTAGTATTTTCTTTAAAAAATATATTATTATTAAAAGATAGAGGAGTATTTAATAAGAGAGAGAGACGAGAAAAAAATGATGAGAATGAATGTGGAGGCGACACGTGGCATGTAAAAACCTTTATTTATTATATAATATAGATAAGCGATTTGGTTTGTTATAATTGTAGATTTTGTTAACGACTTAACGTATTTAAATAGGAAGTTATAAATATAATTTTAAAATAACAAAGCATAAACCGAGTTTGTTTTTTATGAATTATGTTCTTTAAAATTTTAGACCGTCTTTTTAACATACACAAAACGATAAAATACATTTTTATCTTGTGGGAAGTTTCTTGTAATTTTGGTTTTATATATTATATGACTAGGTTAGAAACTCGTATATTACGCATGTTGAATAAAAGAAATATTAAATAGCTAGTAAGAAATGTTTAAGAATTATAAAATAATATTTTGAGTTAATATATGATTGAAATTACTATAAATAGTCACTAATTATATATGTGATTGAGGTGTGTTTATGATACCGTGATTGAGAAAAAATAAGCGGGAAAAAGAATTTTTATCTCACAGAATTGTAACACGTGTCGCAACTAGTTACTTATATATTATTTATAGATTTAGAATGAAATTATATATCAACTTGGTAAGAATACTGTAAATGGATTGAGTCATCCGACCTGATCCATGTATATGACCCATACTGGATTAGAACTCACATTCATCAATCCGATAGATTGATTTATTTGGAAAAATCAATACGTGCGTCCATTGATTCATGATCCATATGGATTGATGTATTCCCACTTCTAGCTCAAGTTTTTTTTTTGGTCCAAATATCGAATTCTTATTAAAACCTTAATCTTAACGAAATCCAATAACCAAGTTAGGGGTTTTAAACACCCAAATAAACATAACCAAACACCAATCTGATTTTCAAAATATTAGTTTCTAAGTTACTTGATTTATTGGAACGTCCCTTTGAACATCCATTATATCAAAAGTAAACTTATTACACATAATTTAGTAGGTGTTAAAGTTTAATAGATTTCAATATGTGTAAAATTATAGCCTAATAAATTATTTTAACGATTAATAATTGAAAGGGCTTCATTGCTTAAATATCAAAACGTAAGGTCTCATATTCATTTAATTTCAGTGTAATATATTTTATTACGATATGTATCAATTTTAATTAAATAATACTTTGATTTAAATTTAAATCTATGAAATACAAGTGTAGGGATAAACATAAAATTAAGAAATAATGTTTGCGTAGGATCCTAAGTACTTAAATTTTTGTTCGTAAATTATTCAATTATTAAAACAACCGGTTATTTAAATTTCCATATTTCTTATACCAATTTCAATAAGTTCTTTTACTGGAAAAGAAAACATTGGTTTTTTAAAATTCCTTTTCACGTGTAGAGTATAAATGAGTAATAGTATAAATGATAATTAAACATTGTTTGGTACTTTGCGAATTATGGGTTCGCGTCTTGTTTGGTAAAGAATGTTTTAGGTTGAGCCAAGGGGTTTCATAGTTGTGGGTTTCCTTATGGGTGGTGTGGGGTTGGTCACCACGATTCTGTTCTTCGGGCGAAAGGTTGATCCGTTTGTCGGGGTGTTCCTGGTGTCCAGACCTTTGCTGTTAAAAAAAAACTTTACAAATAAAGACAATCTTTTGTTGACACGTGTCAAAGTAGTCTAAAATTCTAAATCAAGCCGTCCATTAGATTCTTCGAATCAAGCTCGCAATAGACTTTGATTTTATAAATAAAGACAAACTTTTGTAACACTCTGAGTCTCTGTACCTAATTTCGTTAAAAAATTCTGTTAAGTTTTTAAATGACCAGGGGTAAGATGGTCATTTGTAATTTTATATAACCCTAGTTATTACATTGAGTCCCCCACCCCATTTACCTCCCCCGTCCCTTTTACCTCCCCCGTCCCTTTCCCCCCACCCGACCTCTTCCTTGCCGCCGTCGTCGTCGCCGACCCACCGCATTCCACTTTGACCCAATTCACTGCTATTGATTCTCTGTTTGCTTTATCATCACATGTTGTAGCAGCTGGTGCCACTGATTTTTATGGGTTGCAAATCATTGATCTTGAAATGGGTTTGTGAGACAGACTTTGAATTGGGAAAATGTGACCAAATCTGGTTCAACTGTTCAAGCAATTGGGAGTATTTATTCACTATTCATAATATTTTTGTTTGTTAGCATGACTCAATTTGCACTATGATTATTATTATTATTAATATTTTTTTCTTGATATTTGGATTTTAATTGAGGGGCAAATAAAACAAGTGACGTGAAGTAGGAGGGGGTAAAAACAAAGTTAACCCAAATACATCCAAAACGAGTCACGTGAATGGCGAGGATGTATCTGCCACCTTATCAGTCTCCTTCCCTCTATATATATTTATCTACTGATCACAGACAGACAGACAAACAGGGGAGAAAGAAGATGGCTACAGAGGTGGTGGTGCTCGAACATGCTTCGATCGAGGTGGCTAACCACAGCTGCTGCAAGAATGGACCTGGTTATGCCACCCCGCTTGACGCCATGGCTGGCCCCAAAGAGTCCCTAATCTACGTCACTTGTGTTTACACAGGTATCTAATCGTTCTTCATCTTCTACGATCTGATTATCTACTTGAATGAATTCGCCTCAAATAGCTATGTATCTGCATCTAACATTCATTGATCGTCCAATCTTAATTGATATTTGGGAAAAACCCTAAATTCAATTTGAAGATCAAAGTAGGAATTGATATCACAGAATTTAATTATGGCTAACACCCACAATTTGTATCAAGAAACTCACTCAAAACTCAATACAAAGAATAAACCCAACATGGTTTATATAGACTAACCTATCACGTTAGGATTGCTAAACAATAGGAATTAAAATAAATAAAACCTAACAACCTATTCTAATCATAATAGGAAGTAATTAACAGCCCTTATCTTGACCGACTAAGGCCTGCACGCCATCAGCCTTAATAGCCGACTTTGCAACCTTGCCTTGCACACCAAGGCAGGTCTCGGCTCAGGTAATTCGCCAACAATCACCCCCTGAATTTCTGAGTCGTATAGGGAAGGTCTTCCAACTTTAGCAAGTCTCGCATCTCTTTGAACTTGATCCTTGCGAGAGCTTTGGTTAGTATATCGGCCCGTTGCTCTTTGCCACTGATATGCCCAACTTCCACTTCCTCTCCTTCAACACATTCCCGAATGTAGTGGTAACGGGATTTGATGTGTTTGGTCCGACCGTTAAACACCAGATTTTTCACGAGAGCAATAGCGGAGGTATTGTCCACCCGTAACAACACCTTTTGAGGTGGCTCGCCCGTAATCTCACTTAGAAGTTCTCTAAGCCACACTGCTTAGCATGTAGCCGAGCTAGCTGCCATGTATTCCGCTTCACATGAAGAAAGGGCTACGGTTCCTTGCTTTGGAGAACACCAAGTGATCGGGGATGTCCCGAAATAGAATATATGACCCGTAGTGCTCCTACCATCGTCTTGATCAATATTATGGCTGCTGTCACTGAACCTGACTAACACGGTTCCTTTTCCTCGATTATACTTGATACCATAACTCATTGTAGACTTCACGTATCGAAGTATATGCTTAATAGTTGCTGCATGTGACTCTTTTGGTTGCTGCATGTATCGGCTAACAACCCCAACAGAATAAGCAAGATCGGGTCGGGTTTGTAGCAAATACCGAAGGTATCCAACTATCTTTCGGTATCCGGTGGCTTCAACATCAGTTTCGTCAACGGATTTTGATATTTTCAGATTTGGATCCATGGGAATATGCGCCGGGCTACAATTTTCCATACCCGCTTCCTTTAGAATCTTTCGTGCATACGCCTCTTGTTTGATCTTTATCCCATCCTTACCTTGTGAGACTTCGATACCTAGGTTGTAGGAAAGCTTCCCTAGGTCCGACATATCAAACTTTAAAGCCATGTCTTTCTTGAACTCGTTTATCATATTCAAGCAAGAACCTGTCACAAATAAATCAACATAAACAGCAATAATTAATATTGAGGACCCGGTCTTCTTTCGGTAAACGGATTGCTCTTGCATGCACCGATGGAAATTCATCTTCTTTAATATTCCATCAAGCTTGATATTCCAAGCTCTCGGAGCTTGTCTTAGACCGTATAAGGCTTTCGATAACTTGTACACCTTATGCGCTTCTTTTGGTTTCTCGAACCCCTCTGGTTGGTGAACATAAACAGTTTCTTTTAAATCACCATGTAGAAACGCCGTCTTCACGTCTAAGTGGTGGATTTCCCACCCGTCATTGGCGGCAAGTGCAATTAAAAATCGTATCGTCTCGATTCGTGCAACCGGGGCGAATACTTCGTCAAAGTCAATCCCGGGTTGTTGCACGTATCCCTTTGCCACAAGCCGTGCCTTGTGTTTATTTATGGACCCGTCGGCATTCCGTTTTACTTTGAATACCCATTTTAAACCGATTGGTTTAAACCCGCTTGGTAGATCCGTTAAGCACCATGTTTTGTTTTTCTCGATTGAATCGATCTAGGCTCGCATCGCCTTCACCCACTCAGGTTTCGTTTTTGCTTCACTGTAATTGTTTGGTTCGTCATTCGTCAAGAGCAATAACACTTCAAAACTTTCATTCGAGTTCATTTCGTAGTCATTGTACCTGACCGCTGGACCGAAGGACGACTAGAACGTCTCAGTCCGGTTTCTGGACCACCCGGAGTCGCGAAATCAGCTTCTGACTGGGCTGATTCACTGCTGTTTGGGCTGCCAGAAGCAGAATGGGCTGAGTTACTGCTGTTTGGGCCTGAATTTAGGCTGTTCGGGCCTGTAGAGCTGCTGGGGCTGTTTGGGTCAGAACTGCTGAACCCGGAACTGTTTGGGCCTGTGGACCCAGTTTCGCTGCTGTTTTCTGTCCCGATTGGGCTGGGCTGTATCGGCCCATCACCTGCATCCACAATATTGCCCCAATAAACGATAAACATACCCGGTTCTTGATTCTCTTCGTTGTTTTCTGTTTTGGCCCAATTCCACCCTTCTTTTTCATTGAAATCTACGTTCCGACTCACGATCATTTTTCGGTTTCGTGGGTCGAACAATCTGTACGCCTTGGAGCCCGGCTCGGTCCCCAGGTGGACTAAGCATCTTGAACGATCATCGAGCTTCTTTAAGTGGTTACCTTCGATCTTTGCATAAGCAATGCACCCGAAAACCCTAAGATGTTCAAGGTTCGGTTTTTCTTTCTTGAACTTCTCGTATGGGGTTTGTCCTACCAAGGCTCGTGTAGGAGATCGGTTGATCAAGTATGTTGCGTGTCGGACCGCCTCTCCCCATAGATAGTTTGGTACTTGCTTGGCCTTTAATATACTCCGGGTCATCTCCATGAGAGTCCGGTTTCGTCTTTCGACTACACCGTTTTGTTGTGGCGTGTAGGGTGCGGTTAAATGTCTTGCCACTCCTTCGTTTTCACAGAACCGATTTAGTTCATGTGAAGTGAACTCTCCTCCCCTATCGGTTCGTAGGGTTTTGAGCAAGCACCCGGTTTTTTTTTCGACCATTGCCTTGAAACTTTTAACTATCGCGGAGGCTCCGCTTTTTTTCTTCAACAAATAGGACCACATAAATCGGGAATAATCATCAATTAATACAAAAATATACTTATTACCCGATAAGGTTGGTGGAGTGATTGGCCCACATAGGTCTCCATGGACTAGCTCGAGTAATTTGGAAGCTCTATAGTTTGCTTTGCTCGGGAACGGCTTTCTTGTCTGTTTTCCCACAATACATGATTCACACCATTTGTTTTCTTGTTGAATCTTAGGGAGACCTGTGACCATTCTCGTCATTGCCTTCATTGTTTGGAAGTTGAGATGACCGAGTCTTGCGTGCCATAACCACGAGTCTTCATCTATCTTTGATTGTAGGCACACCGGGCTTCCTGCATTGAGTTTGATCTTGTAAAGCCGGTTCTTGTTTCTCGTGACCCTCATTAACAATGCTCTGGTTTTATCATGCATCATTAGGTACTCATCCCGCATCCGGACATCACAACCAGATTCGGTTGCTTGCCCGAGACTAATAATGTTGTTTTGAAGGTCCGGAATGTAATATATCTCGGTCAATAACTTTTGCTCCCCGCTTTTCCCTTCAAATAAGATGGATCCTTTGCCTTTGATTACGACACACGATCCGTCTCCAAATTTCACTCTTCCGGTTATTCGATCATTGAGCTCGGCAAAGTAAGCTCGGTTCCCGGTAATGTGGTTGCTCGCGCCGTTGTCGAGATACCAAACATCCTTATCATTCGAGTCGGCTATAAGTTTGTTTGGCATCACCTTTTCTTCATTAAGGAACACGGTTTCTTGGATGCACTTCATCATAAAGAATGCCCCGTCAACGCCCTTTTGTTCTTCCCGGCTGTTGTCGCCATGTAGGCTTCCTGTTTTTGAAACCGTTCCGGGCATTTAGAAACAAAGTGCCCGAATTTGTCACACCGGTAACACTTTACTTTAGAGAGATCCCGTTGTTGTCCTTTACCCTTATCTTCACGGTTCTTGGACTGCTCATGATTGGATCTTTCATGATTGGTGTCGCGACCTCTTCCACGCCCTCGAGACGAGCAAGAACCTCGTCCACGGCCCCTGTTTGTTTGTTCACGGTTTCGGTTAGAACTAGAACTTGAATTATGAAACATAAGTTTACCTTGGTTTTCTTGGATCTCCTCATCTTTTATCCGTTCTTCATAAGCTTTGAGGCGACCCACAACATCATCAAACTCCACGGTATTTAGATCCACAAGTTGTTCGATTGAAGCAACCATGTGGATGAACCGCTGTTTCGGTAATCCTTTGAGGAATTTTCTGACAAGCTTGGATTTTTCCATGACCAAACCAAGGGAGGCTGCTTTGGAAGCATTTCCGGATATCTTCCCGGCGAAATCATCAACAGTGCTTGATTCCTTCATCTTCAAACCCTCGAAATCGGACAGTAGGGTTTGAAGCCTTGCTTCTCTAACTCGATCGGCTCCAAGATGTCGGACCTTGATCGCGTCCCACATCTCTTTGGCTGTTTCAAAGTTCCCAACCTGAAGTAGCAGATCTTCAGGGATTGATTGGTACAACAATGCAATGGCTAGATGGTTTTTCTTGGGATCTAGATTCGTTCCTGGGTCAATCGTTTCCCATACCCCGTGAGCGTTAAAGATCGCCCGCACCTTCATAGCCCATATTGTGTAGTTTGTTGAGGATAGCATAGGACACTGCAGTGACGCCGTGTTGCTTTTTTCTTTCGTCACCGGAGGTCGATTGCTGTTGGTGTCATCTCCCATTGTCCGTGGCTGTTTCTTCCGACTATAAGTGATAGGTGTCGCGGGTTCTTGACCACCTGGTTTCTCCAGCCCAACTGACTAGAATGATTCCAACTCCTGACTTGGGATTGGAACTTGTTAATCTGCTGGATTTCTTGGAACAGAGGCAACAAGCTGCTGGAACAGAAACTTTCGATTGAGCAGGTAACTTGGACTGCAAGTTTGCGTCAAGCAGGCCTGTTTGGGTCTGCAAGATGCGTGGTAACAGAAGCAGCTTGAACCCCTTGACAAATCTCGGCTTGCTTGAGGTTGTCCTTAGATTCACGGGTCTGAATTCAGGTTTCTTTGGATCTTGGCTCTGATACCAATTCAAAGTAGGAATTGATATCACAGAATTTAATTATGACTAACACCCACAATTTGTATTAAGAAACTCACTCAAAACTCAATACAAAGAATAAACCCAACATGGTTTATATAGACCAACCTATCACGTTAGACTACAACTAGGATTGCTAAACAATAGGAATTAAAATAAATAAAACCTAACAACCTATTCTAATCATAATAGGATGTCTTTAACAGCCCTTATCTTGACCGACTAAGGCCTGCACGCCATCAGCCTTAATAGCCGACTTTGCAACCTTGCCTTGCACACCAAGGCAGATCTCGGCTCAGGTAATTCGCCAACAGAAGAAAGGGGGTGATTGCGGAAAGTGATAATTTGAGTAAAGGTGTGGATAGGTTGGTAATTTGATACTTTGGTTTGGGGTGTTTGGATGTGAGAATAACATAATTATAATTTTTTTTGAAAGTTTTGATTGTTTGGGTAAACTTATTTATTATGATAATCCTGTTTAGTTAGAATAAAAATCCAAAGTTATAGAATCCTTGGCCCTGTGGACATTATGATTCAACCCCTTGACTTTTAACCCTGTGAGCTATCCAATAAGTCAACATCTGGTTGAAAATGTGCTAAAAATGACAAAATCTTATGTTAGTAAGATTTAACTAGATGTTTATCATAATATAATATTGTGCACAGGTATATCGCGATTTAATCAAGGGACAACAACAGATTTTGCATACCCTGGAAATCTTTTTTGTTCTACTTTGTAGCGTTAAAAAGTGAAAAATAAAAGATTTCTATACAGTGCATCTCCTAAAAGGATTTGAAGTGATAGGGGGTGTTTGGGATTGCTTATCAAACTGCTTATTTGATTATTTATGAGTGAAATAAACTGTTTTGAATAAACAATTTGCAGTCTGTTTATTCCAACCAATAATCAGAGACCAAACACCAACTTTCAGTAATTACTTATGTGTGTTACAATCCGAAAGCTAGTGTTATTTTTGTGAAACCATTTTCTTTTGTTTTGGATATAATAATACAGGAACAGGAAAGGAGAAACCTGATTTCTTAGGAACAGTTGATGTGGACCCCACATCAAAAACATATTCACAAGTAATCCACAGGCTGCCTATGCCTAATTTAGGTGATGAACTGCATCATTCTGGTTGGAATGCATGCAGTTCTTGCTATGGTGACTCATCTGCTTCACGGCGATTTCTTGTTTTGCCGGCTCTTGTGTATGTATCTCTGACCTGACCTCCAATAAGAAAACAGTTGACTTTTAAAAGTCAAAAGACTAGTTTTATAATGTATCAAGTTGATGTGTAATGTTAAATGTCTTTGTTTGCAAATCAAGAAATATTTTTGTTCATTTTATCTATTCATTTCTCAAATATTCAGAACTTGCCAAACTCTCAAACATCTGATTATGACTAATTTGAAAAGCAAAATTACATCCAAATATTGTTTTAAACAACCTGTTTTTACTACAGCTGCTTAGATGATTAAGTTATTCAATATCACATATCACTTCCAAAATGAACATCAAAACATCCTCTTAATCTGGTTACTGTGATCTAAATTTACAATAATCAGTTTTGAGTGCTTATATAACCATTCTTGTTTTAATTTCTGATTATTTTGGGTCAAAATGTTAGATTTAGATACCCTTGCTTTGAGCAAGTAGTTACCTATTTATCTGTTTTTGTGCGATAATCATTTTGTAAACGCATGTCCCAACACCCCATAACTCGTCTGTGTTATTCTGTTGCCAAAAATAATTGTATCTCAAATGATTGTCTGTTTCATTATTTCAGGTCTGGCCGAATATATGCTGTTGACACACAAAAGGATCCAAGGGCCCCCACCTTCCATAAGGCAGTTGAGCCTGCTGACATCACAGGCAAAACCGGGCTCGCATATCCTCACACCGCTCATTGTCTTGCTTCTGGTGACATAATGGTCTCATGCCTTGGAGACAAAGATGGAAAAGCTGAAGGAAATGGCTTCCTACTACTTGACCCAGATTTCAATGTGAAAGGAAGGTAATTACATATAATACGATTTTATTTTGAATATTTATAGGATAGACTAGAGGTGTTGATATGAGCGGGTTGGAAGGGATGGGGTAGCGGGTCAAAAAGGGCAACTTTTTCGCAAGGTTGGCTTGACCTGAAACTCTCATTTTCCAAAAAAGAATTTATAAATAATTAGCGTGTCAAATATAATCATATATATTAATAGTAATCTAACTTTTGAGTTATTAATAAATACACTTTGGACAACTTGTGACCCGTTTGATTCGTTTCCTTTTTGCCAACTTTTCTTATTTTACCCATTAAACCCGTTGGAGATAAAACATGGCCTAATGATTTGTTTATTAGTATATGAGCCTTAACTGTTGTATTTTGTTAACACATTTTGCTATGATATGAAATTATACATGGTAATATAGTGCAAAATTTGCTTATATTTTAGGTGGGAGAAACCTGGGCATAGTCCATTGTTTGGATATGATTATTGGTACCAACCTCGACATAAAACCATGATTAGTACATCATGGGGAGCCCCGGCTGCTTTTACACAGGGATTCAACCTTCAACATGTTTCAGACGGTTTATACGGTCGTCATTTGCATGTATACAGCTGGCCCGAGGGTGAACTAAAACAAACAATTGATTTAGGCCCTGACGGGCTTCTGCCATTAGAGGTGAGTACCTTAATTTATAGATTCATCTAGAGGGTGTTTGGCTACACGTTTAAAATGATAATTACAATTTTAAACCCCATTAATCATTTTTCAGTATTCTAGTAAATTTGTTATGATTCAGGTTTTCCATTTGTCAAATTAATCATGTTTGAACAAGGGAAAATTGTCTAGAAAGGTAATTAAAGATCCTAAATTTGACAATGTGGGTATGAGTAATTTTCTCTCTTATCAAAAGGAGTGAAAGTTCAATCTTTAACAAATCTAGGCAACCAATAATAGTACATTTTTTATCCTTCTAGTTGCAATTAACAGCCTTTTCAAATACAGTATTGTTTATCTGATTTAAAAATCTGTTCTTAACCAACAAAATAAATGTATTCATGGATCCACATTGATTCAATTATTTACAGATTAGGTTTTTGCATGACCCGACTAAAGATACAGGGTTTGTTGGATGTGCATTAAGTAGCAACATGGTTCGATTTTTCAAGACCTCAGATGGATCATGGAGCCATGAGGTGCAAACTTTATATTTTTACTCCACTTCATTTCATTTCATGCAATATAACTTCAAGTTAAAATCAACTTTAAAAAATAAAGTGTTTGAAATTTTTAAACACAGGTGGCAATGTCGGTGAAACCCGTAAAGGTGCAAAACTGGATTTTACCAGAAATGCCTGGACTTATTACCGATTTCCTAATTTCTCTTGATGACCGGTTTCTTTACTTTGTAAATTGGTTACATGGGGATATTAGACAATATAATATTGTGGACCCTACGAGTCCGGTTCTGGTGGGTCAAGTTTGGGTCGGTGGGCTGTTTCAGAAAGGAACCCCAGTAGTTGCTGAGAACGAAGATGGCACAACTTATCAAGTTGATGTTCCACAAGTCAAGGTACACTTCTACACAATAGAAGGCTTAATGACACGTCCCCGTTTTATTTTATTTGTTATACAGAAGGTTACTTGCATATAATGGGAATGGGAAATAGCCAAGAACATAATCTATTTATCCAAACATTGAAAACCAATCCTAAACCCTATAATCAACTTTATGATTGTTTCATTCAGGGACACCGATTGATAGGGGGCCCACAAATGATTCAACTGAGTTTAGACGGGAAGCGTTTATACGTTACAAACTCATTGTTTAGCAAATGGGACAAACAATTTTATCCAGAAGTTGTGGAAAAAGGATCCCACATGTTACAGATTGATGTCAACATTGAGAAAGGTGGACTTTCTATAAACCCTAATTTCTATGTTGACTTTGGAGCTGAACCAGATGGTCCTTGTTTGGCTCATGAAATGAGATATCCAGGTGGTGATTGCACTTCAGATATATGGATTTAAACCTTAAATTTGGTCACATTAGAAATAAAGCTCTTTGTTTTACACAGTTTAATTTCATGGAACTGTGGGTTATGTACTTGTATTAGAAATAAAGTTTCCCTTTCTAGTTTTTTTTCTTTGTGATGATGAATATGCTGTTAATTATAATGCATAATATCTTGATCCACCACCGCTGCTGTAACTCCACCCGTCGCCACTAGCCATCTTGAAAGTAAATATGGCGGGTAATCAGTTTTGATACTTTCTTTTCTAAGAAAAAAACTAATTTTAAGGCGAGCTCATCCCAGAACCTGTTTTGATCCAAACCAAATTGATACTTTTTAAATCGTCATTTTTTTATCTGAACTTGTATCAAAGGTAAATTAGTCAGTGGTTTCGCCTGTTGATGGATGCATGAACATGAATGAACTATTCTTGATCATCTTTAATAAAATAAAAGAAGTTGACAAGAGTTTATTGGAACCTTTATGTGACTCATTTTTCTTTGCAAATGAGTTTGGCCGAAAGACATCAAACAACATAGTAGAGGTATCCTCATTGGCTTGAAGAACATGAGGAAGGCTCCTATGGTGGTGATGATAAGTTTGTTCTTCTTCCCGTTGAGCGGGGTCCCATTGCTCTACAAGAGGACCCAACACGTTTTAACCACATAACCCATGTTAGGTCTGTGAAACGGGTCATGTGCAGTGCAGTGCAGTGGCCTGCCAGTTCAGCCACCTTGAAGATGCTTTCAAGGGTTGCTTCATCATCAATATCAAGAACTTGGTCTATACAATTTACTATGTTTTCCTTGGAGATGGGGATCCTTCTAAACCATGTAGCCAAATGGCATATCTCATCTGACATAGTTTCATCTAGTGCTTTTCGGCCTGTAACTAACTCCATTAGAACTACCCCAAACGCATAAACATCCACCTTTGTTGCCACTCTCCCTGTGCCTGTTTTCACAAGAAAAGTTTGAATTTCATAAATGTTAGTAGCATATATTGTATATTCTTAAAAATATAAATAAAAAAAAACAAAACAGTATCTTGAAGTTATTAGACACTTAAAATTATTGAAAAATATACATTTTCAGGGCGAGATTTTTGATCAATTTTTGTAATGAGAATTTAAATGGATGATTTCTAACCACACATGACCCGATACTCACAGGAAAACTTGCAAACCTAACGGTAATAAGTAACAGGTAAATGACATGTAATAAGTAACGGGTAATGGACCGAATATTTATAACACATTTATAATCAAATATGAAACTATGATTACCAAATCGTTAGCATGCTTATTGTCAACCATATTCTGGAGGGGAAACAGGTAAAGAATTTTAGTCTAAATTACACAAATAAAAATAATATAAGGCCCTTTAAATTTAAATTTTCATGGATTGCTCATAAGTATACCAAATGTAATTGTAAAAAACTAAATCAAAAAGTGAAGGCGGTAGTTCTCACCGGCATACTCTGGTGGTAGATAACCAAAAGTCCCTGCCAATCTCGTCTCAACAGAGTATTTCCCATCAAGCACAATCCTAACCAGACCGAAATCTGCTACCTTTGCTCTCATGTCATTATCAAGTAGGATGTTAGCCGACTTTAAGTCTCGATGAATGAATCTTTGTTGCGCTAAACTATGCAAATACTCAACTCCTCTTCCCACATCTAAAGCAATTGAAACCCTTTGTTTCCAACTAAGAGGAGGTATTTTAATTACTCTCCATTCAAACAAATGTTGACTTAAAGTTCCTTGTATCATGTATTCATATACTAAAAGCCTCTCGTCACCATTAATACAATAACCAAGAAGAGCCACAAGATGTCTATGCCTAACTTTCGTTAAAACTCCAATTTCTGCTTGGAACCCTTTTGTTCCTGTTGCATCAGATTTCATCCTCTTGACTGCAATCATTATGTAACTCACCTTTATAAACAACTCCAAATCCACCTCTCCCCAACACATTGTTCTCACTGAAATGATTAGTGGCTTGGTCAAGTACTTGAATGGAAATCATCAAATTACCATTTTCAGAAATAGGAATCTCGTTATGATCCCTGCTATCTAACTTGGTAGGAACTCGATAACACTTATAGTAACACGCATAGGACACGATCCCAACAAAAACAAGAACACTAATCACAATACCAATAACCCAACCGGCTGAAACAAGCGACCCCTTTGAACGTCGAGGTGGGCTCCCACTAGGAATGTTTTGACCTAAGAAAAGATTGTTTTCATGTAAAAGCCTCACCTTTTGTGGGAATTCAGGTATAGGCCCTGAAAGATTATTGTTTGACACATCAAGAAGTTGAAGATTCGGTAAAGACGCCAAGATCTTGGGAATGGAACCCGTGAGATTATTGTCATTCAGTGATAAACTCACCAACGAAGTCAAATTCCCAAAGGAAGGTGAAATAGTACCCGAAAAATTCATTTTTGAAAAGTTTACTGTGGTCACATTTTGCCCAGACGAATCACAAGTAATAAAGGACCAACGCGTGCAAGCATTATTACCCTCCCAATCCTAGAGCTCCGGCGACCTCAAGGAGGGCCGTCACTTGGGGATCACAATTTCCGGGAGTAGGTAAACAGAAACTATTTGAAGACATTACATTGGTTTGAAACACAGGTAATGGACTCTGTAACATATTATTTTGTAAAGTAATGTTGGTTAATTTAGGCAGAGACAACAAAGAACCAGGAACTAAACCTGTTAATTGATTATCCCTAAGTTGCAAATCGAATATATTGATGCAATTTGATAGGTCCGGTATAGCACCGGTGAATGCATTAGCATGTAACCAAACTTGATCAAGTAAAGAGATTACATCAAGAGTACCATAAAGACCTTGATTCTGATTGTTAAGCCAGAGATTGACTACCGAAAGTTGCAGGCAGGGCTCCGGTGAGATCATTGTAAGACAGACGAACGCTCTGCAAATTAAGGAAATTGCCAAAAAAGTCCGGAATGGAACCGGTAATTTGAGCATTGTTGGCTTGAAATGATTGTAAGTTGGTGCTTTGAGCGAGGTAGTTAGGGAGACTCCATGGGGCCAGATAATTATCGGAAATGCTAAAACTCTGGAGATTGGTGAGACCGAGAAAAAAGTCAGAAGGAATTGAAGTGAAATTGTTGCTATCGAGGAACACTTGTTCGAGGAGAGTGAGGTTAGCTAAAGTAGGTAACTCACCGGAGAATGAGTTGCGTTGAAGATCGAGTGCTTTGATCTGTGAAAGGGTGTTGAGGTCGGAAGGGAGAGTCCCGGCGAGTGATTTAGAAGGAAGAATGATGGAGGTAACGCGGTTGGAGTTGTCACATGTGATTCCTTCCCATTCACAGAAGTTGTTGGTGTTCCAGGTGGATGGAGTAGGGGAAATGGAGGTGGAAAGCTTTGACATGACGACGGCGTCATCAGCATTGGAGGAGAGGAGCAGAATGAAGGAGGTGACGAGCCATTGTTTCCGGGGTGGTTCGACAGGTGATCGACTACTATTTTAAGAGTGGAAAACTGAGTTAGTCTACCCGCGTTGTACAGCGGAACTTTGAAAATGACAGTTTCACATGTGAAGTAGACAAAAGAGAAGCAGTTAGAACTCAGATGTTTATTCAAATCACTGGAAATTCAATTACCAAAAGTCCAAAACAACAAGTCAATTATATCTCATTTGGCATACAACTGTTTACACGAATCTTGATGTTAGGTATTTAAAATTGTTTTTGCAATGAACACATCACTGCTTATGTATTACATAATTATACATTCCGTCATTTATAACAACTTTAAAAAAAATGTCAATTGATAAAAAGTTTTAAAGAATTTTGAAAAGTTTGTCATACAACATGTCGGCACCAAAGCTTTAAACTTTTACATAACTTAAGGTCATATTCTTGACTTTGGCAAGTTTTTTTTTTAAATAACAATATAAGTCACATAGATTAGTATTTAGATGTGACAGGGAGCCAATGTTATATTGAGAACCGTAAGAACCTCATAAACACTTGTACGTAGTATTTTCACTGGTGATTCTCTAAATAATTATTTTCACTGATGTTGATCTCATCCCCGTAACCTGGCCTGTTGATCGATTTGAGAAACTGAAGAGCACCTATGGCATACCCAACGACCTTGATCTTGAGTTCTCACCCTGCGAGGGTACTGCTTCAAATCCCCCTAAGGGCAAAATCACTCTCTACGCCGACTTCTTCTAGGAATGCAATTTCCGCGTCCCGGTCACCCACTTCTGCATTGAGCTTCTTCGCTTCTACAAACTTCATGTTCCCCAGATTCACCCCCTTGGTATGTGAAGAATTCGTCATTTCGAGTTCTGTTGTATTGCATTAAAACAGGAACCCACGGCAGCCGTTTTTCACCAATTCTACAAGTTATATATGAAAGACAGCTGATTTTCATTTGTGAAGCGTCCAGGCATTGTGGCCTATGCCGGAGAGGTGCCGGAATGAGATATTTTTTTATATTAGTGCTCAGATGGTTCCGGGGGATATGCAGCTTTGCCCCCTCAAGTTGACAAGCCTCTAGATGTGGAAGCTTTCAAGAAAACCCTGTTTATGCCAGGCTAACTTCCCGTCCGACTAGCATTCAGCCCATTCTGGAACATGCTCCGGTGGGAATTGGGATGAGCCGTAACTGGGCTCGTCTTGACCGGATTCCCATATACGCTACGGGGCCGGAACGTAAGTGTATGTTGTTTTTTTCCTTGTTTTACATTATGCTTTCTTTGTCATAACAATTCTTCTCTTTCTTTATTTTTCCCCTTTCGACTTTTACAGCAGCTGCCATTTATTATGACATTTTGATTCCGGAAGCCCGTAGCAAGTTGACCCGGGCCTATTTGGCCATGGGTCCGGACAAAAGAGATGTGTTGCAGATCTTCCACGAACGTTTTTTCTTTCCTCGCGAGAGTCTGAAATCCGGAGCTCCGAGCCCCGTTCAGGGGGCGGTAGTGAAGAAACCGACCCCTATCTCAACAAAAACTATGGGCAGTGGTGGTGAGGGGATAACTTCCCCCTAGAAGAAACGCCGCAAACTGGCTGAAGCCTATGCCTCTGCTACTGGAAAGGTCCCTGGGACCAGCCCTGAGGGTACGTTTTCTTTGTGAGCTTTGACTTGGTTTCATGCAATTTTCTAGGTGCTCATGTTATCTTTATTTGTTTTTGGTTTCATGAGGCGCTCCGGTCGTCCTCTCAAGCTATCAAGACTGGGCAAGTTCCCCACAAGGCACCGGAGGCTCGCCCGGATCCTATCCGACATGCCCCCTTCCGTCCACAGAAAAACAAGGTCCCTCCGGGGATAAGGGTAAAAAGCCTGAGGGGGATTCTAATTTGGCTAACGAGGCTCACTCCCCTAAGTCTTCTGCCGCCACCATGGGGCAGTCAAATTTCAGGATGACCACCGAGTCTAAACCCTGGGCTCCTGCCGACGCGGGCTTCAAACATGTTCCCAATTGGAACCTTCTTCAGGGAGATTGCTTGACCGATCCCCAACTCTGCCGGACTTTCTTAATGCACGCTTTTCCTCCTTTAGAGTGCCCGCGCCACTCAACTTGTTCTCGCCGGAAGTTGTCTGACCGTGCGGCGATAAGTTGGGTGGCTGGCATGGCCGTGATGCCCAAGATCTGTCGCCAATGGGACGAGGGCCAATGAGATATAGATTCTTTGAGGAAAGCCCTTGCCCAAAGGTCGACGGATGCGGAGGACAAGGCTAAATTGTCCCAAGAGGTGAAGAAGCTAGAGTGGCAGATCAAAGAAAAAAAGGCAGCGTACGCCAAAGCCTGTGCTGAATTTGAGGCGGCCTGTGCTCGGTCCAATGCCGAATTGAAAAGCATTTACAAGGCTACCCGTTTGGCCAAAGCTCAAGTCGAGGAGCTAAAGGAGGGCGAGGCTGACAAGAAAACCCTTGAAGAGAGGGTGGCAACTCTAGAGCGAGAAAAGGCTCAGTTTGAATCTGAGAGGGCCTAGTGGTAGTCAGAGAGGATCGGAGATGGCTTATTGCCGATGGGATTCCCCAAGTGATAAGTTTATTGATGGAGTCATTGGTTTGAATGGGGCAGCTGAGGCTGCAGGGTATCAAGACGGGTTATTGGAGGGATTTAGGGTATGACAGGAGGGCTTGTCATTGGAGAGCCTTCCCATGTGGAACCCAGAGGCTCGCACCCTTCTTTCCTCAAAGCAAGAAACCTTGGACACCATGGAGCTCCCCATCATTCGGACTTTAACTACAATGGCTGACCAGACCGACCTTCGGGAATTGAAAGACATGTTGTCCTTAGACGAGGAGTAGGGTTTGCCGGGTCTGCGTACCCTTGATCCTTAATGTGTTTGTCCTTTTTTGCTTGTAATGTAACTTGTAGTTTTTGCTCTCTATCCAAAGATATGTATGACATTTTTCTTTTTGCACTTGTCATGTTTAAGTTCATCTTTGCAATGCTTTGTCTTTTACAGTTTTAGTATGTTTGTGTACTTTCGTTTCCCTCTCTTTTTTTTTCTTACGTATATAATACTCTTGATGTGTGGCTCTATCCTTATGTGAATGGCGCTGGGAGTTTGATCCGGTCTTCTTAACTTTAGACTTGTTTGGATTTTCAGTTGGCGCGTGCGGCCCGGTCTTTATATGAACATTTTCGGGCCCTTGGTCCGGTCTTTTAGATGTTGGAATTGTGTCCAATCTCTTATTTTTTTAAGGTGCCGGAGACGTGGTCCGGTCTTTACATAAACATTGTCGAACTCTTGATCCGATCTTTTAAATGCTGGACTTGTGTCCAATCTTTTATTTTTTAAGGTGCCGGACACGTGGCCCGGTCTTTACATAAACATTGTCGGACTCTTGATCCATTTTTTAAATGTTGGACTGGTGTCCAATCTTTTATTTTTTAAGATGTCGGACATGTGGCCCAGTCTCTACATAAACATTGCCGGATTCTTGATCCGGTCTTTTAAATGTTGGACTGGTGTCCAATCTTTTATTTTTTAAGGTGTCGGACACGTGGCCCGGTCTTTACATAAACATTGCCAAACTATTGATCTGGTCTTTTAAATGTTGGACTGGTGTCCAATTTTTTATTTTTTAAGGTGTCGGACACGTGGCCCGGTCTTTACATAAATATTGCCGGACTCTTGATCCGGTCTTTTAAATGTTGGACTTGTGTCCAATCTTTTATTTTTTAAGGTGCCGGACACATGACCCGGTCTTTACATAAACATTGCTGGACTCTTGATCTGGTTTTTTAAATGTTGGACTTGTGTCTAATCTTTTTATTTTTTAAGGTGTCGGACACGTGGCCCGGTCTTTACATAAACATTGCCGGACTCTTGATCCGGTCTTTTAAATGTTGGACTTTGAACAAAAACATTATTAAGATAAAGTTTCGTAACTTACCATTAAATAATTTTCCCAAAAGTGGTTACATGTAACATTTCCTCAGTTGTGCCCCATTTCATGTTCTTGGGACTTTGGTTCCGTCCAAACGGATCAACGTATATGCCCCCTTTCCCAATGCTTCTTGGATCTGGTACGGACCTTCCCAATTTGGGCCTAATTTTCCTCCGGGCTCGGCCCGACTCGCTTCATTACTTCTGAAAACATAATCTCCTAGGAGGAAGCAATGGTTGGCTACTTTCTTGTTATAGTATTTTTTTTCAGTATCTGTTTGTACCGTGCTTCTTTAATCCTAGCCCCCCCCCCCCCCTCGCGCCTTTCCTCTAGAAGATCTAGGTTGATTAGTAGCTCTTTCTCGTTTGACAACACATTTTGCATCATGATTCGCGTAGTAGGTTTTCCAATCTCTATCGGGATTACTGCCTCCTGGCCATAAGTAGTTGAAAGGTGTCTCCCTATTTCCTGTTTTCATGGTCGTCCGGTATACCCATAAAACATTTGGTATTTCGTCCACCCATGAGCTTCCCTTGGTTCCCAACCTGGTCTTTATCCCCTTAATCACACTCTGATTTGCCCTTTCGACTTGGTCATTCCCCGTGGGTGAGCGACCAACATGAAAACTTGTCGGATTCCCAGCCCCCGTACCGGACCGCTAAGAGGCTGGTAGCGGGCCGCTACCGCCTATCTTGCTACACACGTAGCAGACCGCGAGAGATTGGATAGCGTCGTAGCGGTCCGCTACCGACTCTACCTTGGCGAGTCAGCCTGCTCCACATGTCATCACACGGTTGTTGCCTTTGTGACCACGTAGCGGACCGCGAGGGCTACGATAGCGGTCCGCTACCTACCCCCTTTTCATAATTTTATTTCATTTTTCAGCCCTTGAACTTTGTGTTATTTACAGTTCTAGTCCCTCAGGTTTTATTTCTTCAAATTTTGGGGTGTTACAACTCTCACCCCATTAAGTTAGGTTTTGTCCTCAAAAACTATCATTATGTAAATAACTGAGGATAAGTTCTCCTCATTTCATCTTTATTTTCCCAAGTCATATCCGACCATTTTCTTGTCCAGATATTCTTTTCTTTCTTGACGTTCTCTTCTTTTAATGATTCAATTTGCACGTCTCTAAGCTGACTCATGAAGTTGGGAGTCACTATCAACTTATATGCATATAAGTTGAATGTATTGATTTTATAATCTCATTTATATTGATTTCGTATAATTCACATATAAATAATTGAAGTGTAAAAGGAATTTTGGGCTCACGAAATTATAACACGTGACACAACCAGTTATTTATTTATTATGTATAGATTAACCTAGAAGGATTGATGAAAAATGGAGTGTCCATATTCTTTGTTGTACTCTTATAATGTAATTCCAACATACTAATTATATAGTTACTATAAGAATCAAACGTTATTATACGTGCATGATACTTTACCTCATATCGAAGGTATGAAAAGGGACGAATCAGAAAACAAATTAAAATATCAGTTTTTGGTATAGGCTAGGTCGGGTTAACCGCACCTTTTCTTCAAAACCTTTACGGTTTTATTTTCGTAAAGAAATAATGTCAACTATAAATATAAATATTGTATTTCTCTTTTCTAGGTTTAAGCATTTTACTACAAAAAGATGTATTATTATCAACTCTAATTATAAAGTTTACCCTTTGGGTCATTTCACTTACGATTGTTTATTAATACAAATTAAAAGTTTTGAGAAACAGTTCTCGATGCAAAGCCTTCATTTGCTTATTTTACTAAGGAAGATGATAATTAAATGAAATACAATCCTCCGGTCACGCAAACTTACCAAGCATAATTTAGTTCCATAACGTACGATGTTCTCATCTATTGTTCAAGTATTTAGAGGTTTGAGCATGACGAAAAGCACATAAAAGATCCACTAATTGCATCCATATGTGTTATGTTTAACTCTAAACTACATGTAATTAAGAAGAAAGATAAAAATTAAAATCATAATTTATCAAGAAATATTAAGTTTTTAACTTTAAGATCGGAAAGAAGCCAACATCCAAACTATGGTACTCTGAAAAGAATTAAAGATAACAAATCCATGTACATGTTTCAAAATAAAAACTAGTGATCAAGCAAACGTAGTGTTTCCATGTTTGAGATACAGGAAAAAGTTTGATATGATCCTTGTAACCAATTAGTAATCCAAATTGTCTCATTTCCATGTAAATTGGGCAGAGTTTAATCAAAACGGGATAGGTTATTTACAAGCGGGTAGGTTTTCAAAAGATCTGCTTTAGAAACATGAGACTATTAAAAAGATGATTGCTTTCAACTTCTTACATTACTGCAGTATTTATCATATCATTTTATTATAAAGTTAACTCAAGCATACCTTCTTTTAGATCTAATGCCTTGTTACCTGAAAAGCCAGAAGCAACTTTAAACAAAGAAAGTAATTGTTGTAAATCAGATATATACACATAATAATTTTTATATACATTAACTAGCTAAAATTATATTTTTGCTTATTTTCAACATTAAAATAATTCGTTATACTTAATAAAAGACTATGGTGGACAATGGCATGTGCTTTTGATATAGCAGCATATAAATTTTGTTCTGCTTAGACTGTGATTGTTTACTCTTACTCTCTGTTTTGTATGTGAAACCTCAATTGCACACCAAGTGTTTGTTAAAAGTCCTATCAGGTTCCCAAGCTTAGCATCATAAAAGTAGTTGCATAAAGACAAGTTGCTGATTTATTTATTTTTGTTTCTAAAATGTTTCCTCTAAACAAGTTAATGACAAGTTGCTGAATTTAGTATGTGTGTGATTACTGTTTGTTTCGAAATGCAACCCGTCAACCGGCAAATGTTGGTTCATGTTAGTGATCCCTTCCATTTTCCACCTAAATACTTTGTTTTAGGCGACTGCAATTATGTATTCTTCCCCGTTACATAAGCACCCCTGAAATACACTATTTGTTTGCTGTTTGTTTCCTGTCCAGACTCCAATGGCTATTAGAAATCTGTTTAGGAGTATGTGTGAGAATAGACAATAAATGAATAGAACCCACACTCAACATTGAAAAATTATAAGCAGTGGTTTCTTTAAACAATATCAACATCTGGAAATTAACTATACATCAAAAACAGGAATACCTAGTAAAACAAAACCTAACTTCAAAGTACAAACAAAGATTCAAGTGAACATTTGATGCATCAAAACAAGCGCAGAACTCAAGCGGAAAACAGAGCAAAACCCCAGCTTTTCTTGCATAAACCCATCATATAACCTCAGAAATTCAATACACAATAACCATACTCCCTAAAGCAACTTACAAAACGATCAAATAGTAAAACGCCTAATCTCCCTTCTCAACACTAAAGTTAATCACAACCCCAAATGCTCCTTATTCTTTTCAAGATATTAATCACATTCGCATCCTGCAACACCTTAAAGCATCACAGAAAAAAAAGGGGCTGTGGACATACGTTTTTGGTTTAAAAAACGATGACCTATGAATTTCGAGATTGTATAAAGTTTTAATTTCTTAATTTAGTATCAAGAAGATTGAACCGCAAGCTTCTGTAGATGCTCAAAAAATACTTGAAGGTTTACATCATCAGTGAAAATAATATCCGTTCCAGGTGACCCTTCATTGTTGTATGTTGCTGAAGGATTCAACTTGGCCAGCAAGAATCGAGCCTGCTCCACCATATAACAAGATACAAGTCAAAACACAAAACTAGAATCTCAAACATTTTAAGCAAAAATGAGTCAATTAGAGCTATAATTTATTGCAGACAGGTCAAATGGGTAAAATTTAAAAAAAAATGTATTTTTTTTAATAAATACGATCACTTACGTCTAACAGTAGTGCTAAAACATAATTAATATATTGATTCTTTTGGTGAAATAGGTCAATTCAGATAATATTTTACTGCTAAGAGGTCAAAGGGATAAAAAGCTAAAAAGAAAATGGGCAGTCATTACAAGGCTACAACCTCCAAACTGTTTTTTGGACATTAACAATAATTGATTTTATTGCCAACATGTCAAATGGGTAAAAATATGATGGAAAAAAGAACTAAATAGAACCGTGGTATACTCGCATGTTTACAACATCCTAATTGCTTTATTAAAAGTGGGATAATTTATTTTAATAATAGTTCTTATAATCATATTTAAAAAACTAATTATTCGTGAAATTATTTAAAAAATAATTTTGTCCTATCTTAAAATTAACAAGTACTGGCCTGTTACCCTACCCGCCAATTTTGCTACTTATACAATATAATAATAGAATATAAAAAAATTGATGCAAATGAGATCAAAATTTCAAAGATGACCTGAGAACCATGTTGATCACACACCACCAATCTTGGGACAGGAAACCGATCACGTATTATAATTTCAGCATCATCATGTGGTGCTTGCAACAATTGTGCAAACGCCTATAAAATATGGAAATTAAAAATACTTTATATTACATCGCATGAACTAAAATATTTTTTTTTCTCATATAATGAGGAATGAATCAATAGGAACATACCTGATGTTCGGGCTGATTCTGGTAACCCATGTTCCTCCACTGTGCAACTGTCATTCCATGAAAAATAACTACACTAAAATAAGAATCTAATAAAAGGATTCTATCAGCTGAAATTGACGCCACATCAAGCAATGCAGGTGAAGGCAATGAAGTTAATGAATATGATATTAATGAAGGTTGAATCATGACAGCTGCATTTGTTATACTCTCCCGATTAAGCATCATGCGAAAATACGCAGTCTCATCTGGACTGTTATTAAACACCTGTCATAAAAACAAAAGAATATTTTAAAGAACAATATAATGATAAAAAGATACACTACGAAGTAAATGTGGGGCAATGTGGAAGTTTCGACCCATTTAACACAGAAAAACTTATAGCTTAAAAGGATTCGGGCCAAATGGTTCAAAAGTAGCACAAAGTGTATTTATAGTGCACAAAACCTCCTAAAACAGTTTATTTAAAAATTTAATTATTATTGAAATAATATAATTTTGATAATCATATTTTACGGATTAATAAGTAAGAAAAAAAATCTAAAAATTTGGATGCAAAGTATTTTGGCCCAATCCCCCAATGCTGACCTGTCATAAAAAATAAAGAACATAAAAAACAAAAAAGTTGATCAAGAAGAATCACCATGAAGTACAATTGGCAATTTCGAGGTCAAATGGGTAAAACAAAAAACTTAGCTTAGAAGGATACATGTCAAAAGCAGTCAAAACTCAAAAAGTGTATTTTTTCTGCACAAAACATCCTAAATCATTTTATTTTGAAAATAACTGAAATAGTATAGATTTAATAATCATATTTGACACACTAATTAGTAATAAAATTTTTAAAATTCAGGACAAGAAGTATTTTGGACCAACCTTACCGGCCAGACCCCACCCATTTGCCACATCTAAGATGAAGTGTAGAATACTAAAATATGAGCTCGGATTGTTGAATGTCTGAACTAAATCGTACTTACCTGAACAAATTGTGATCTTCGGAGATTGAACATAAATTGAGGGAACAATGAAAAACTAGGGTTTAATGCAAACGAAGATGGATCATCTTTACGGTAATCACCAAATTTAGAACATAGCCGAATTAGGTTTCTATCTAGCCACCTTGTTGCATCAAATGATTCCTGCAATTATTATAAGTATATCAAATATTAAAAAAAAAAGATAGTAACAGTTTATGGTTAGGTTAAGTGGTTGGCATTATATTAGTACCTCCATTTCCATTTTATAAGAAGTTAATCTAGCCATTACCACAGCAGCAGTCTCTTGATCAAACCCTTGTATCAATTCCTGTCGATAAGAATTATCTTTATACTTTAAAGAAAAAATATAATCAATCAAAACTACATGATACAGGAAAGCAAATCTACTTTTATAACTTTTCTAATGACAAAACTACCCTTGATCTAACACTAACCTAATTTACATAGGAAGGGTATAAATGCATAATTGTTAGCTTTGCTTCCATTTCTTCCCAACTCAAAAACTTTTACTCTACCGATGAAACTACCCTCAACAATTTATCAAAAATAGTTCACTATGTTACCTCTGAGAGAACAGAATTTTCTAACCATCTTCTAGTAATGGTGGTAACTCGCATCTTTGATTCTCCATCAATACTCTGGTAACTGGATCACATTTAGTGATTAATAAATTTCAATCACACAAAATAAAGAAACCACAAAATGAAACACTTCACAATGTATGAAAAATAAATATGTAATTTACCTTGTAACAGTCTGTATAAACAACTGTGGATTTACATTTCCTGAAACATCTGACTTGTCACTTGATGATATATCAAAGAAAACGGTCAAACAAGTATTTTTGTCTAGTCCACATAACTTCCAAGATGTGGTATTCCCCTGCCCAATAACTGTGCTGGCAACAGCGAGTCCTTTCTGTAAAGGCGAGTAATCAGTATATCAATCAAAAGAAATAACAAATGAATTTAAGCATATTAATTGCATCTGGGAAGATAGTTAGCGGTACAATTTGGACCCATTTACTTATGAATGAGCCGATTCATGTTATGTTTTATCTCTAATGGGTAAAAAAACTAGCTTTAAAAATGGGTTGAAAGTTGCTCGATGTGTATTTTTAATACATAAAACCTCCTAAATCATTTTAATCAACAAAACTAGACCACTATAGAAATAATACAACTTTTATAATCATATTTGACACTAACTTGTTATAAATTTTTTGGGCAAAAAGAGTTTCGGGTCAGCCCAACCTGACATGTTGCAACCCATACATAATTTACCCACTTTGCCACATCTACAGATACTATTCCAGGTAAGATTTGGTAAATGACCTTCTCCAAGGATGTACAAGGTCCAATGATCCCTTGAATTTTAATATCCTTTGAACAATTGATCTCAAGCATGCCACTGAAAGTAATAAACTAGTTAATAGTTTCAAAATGCAAAATACATGATAATATGATAAATCAATACCAAAGGAAAAATTGGAACACTTTGCTTTTTGGATTGTCCCATGATTTTCCATTTTGGTAAGGTTTCAGTCCAAATTTACTCCTGTATTGGTACTAGTAACTTTGATTTTAGACCAAAAAATTTATTTGTTCTCCTTACTAAAGAGCACTTTCATATTTAATCAATAGTAAACATGTTTATTCAACTGTGTCGAACATGAAAATACTCACTTATAGGAGAGACCGAGAGATTCTTCCCCCTTCACAAAGACCCGCCTAAATGAGTCCTTGAAAACTGAATGCCCAAAACTTTCAGCTAAAACAACCAGGCCACCAGTTTTTTCAATAACAACTTTCATCTCTGCTACCCCGACCTAAAAAAATAAACAAAATCAAATTAATAAAGCATATAAGAACATTATGAGTTTAGTTTTAAAACGTGTGAGCGTGAGGCGAGAGCTTCATGTTAGCAACACCTTTGGTATTAAAAAATACTAATAAATTATTTATAGATAATAATAATATTTTAACTTTTTTTAAACGCTAAAAAATAAGATATTAAAATAAATACATAGAAAAAAAGATTTATGTACAACCAAAAGAAGCCTAACTCTAAGTACTACCCATGTACAAGTAGTCTATGCAGGAACTCATTCAACTCATAGTACAAGCTCATGAAGCAGCATGCAGAAGAGAAATCAAGAGCCCATATAAATAGAAAGTTAGTAGTGTTGGCATAATAGGGTTTTGATTATTTTGGTGGTTGTGCAACGTCTCCTTCTTGCATATCAGCCTTCTCTTTGATCTCCCTCTTGCATAACCACCGCCATATACAGATGGCTCCCACTTCATGCGATATGAGCGCCTCAGCACCGCCTCATGGGATCGTTGTGCATCACCCTCCCTGAGGTGTTCTCCCCACCACTAAGATCGCTTAGCGCATCAGAGCGTCTGAGGCTACACTTTTAATACCAAGATTATGAGATAGAAAATTACTAATAAAACTACCAAACAACATTTCTTTTCATTTTATAAGAATGATTCCATTCAAAACCTGATTTTGCCTTACCAAACATTTGAACATGCAAAGAAATATGACAGGACAGCAGAATTTAGAAATTGTCTATCACTCAAAATATACATTTGTTTTTACTTATTTATAGGCCAAAATTCAGAGAATATAGGCTGCATTTAGGATAACATTTGTCATTAGGACAATTAGCTTTAGCGTTTAGTTCTGTTGTTAGGATAACCATTAGTGGTGCCATCATTATTAGCTTTACCTTCATTTTACATACATATGTAGTTATATATTTAACTCATGTATATACCTACAATCAGATAAAAAGGACAAGTTCAAAAAATGATTATTAGAAACAAACAATGAATTTTGAACCTGGTCAAGTGCAGAAGCAAAAAGGTCCAAAACATGACCCTGGCTGACCATCTGCTGTGAAAGTTCTTCATAAAATTGAACTGCTTTCCTAAAATATGGTGCTGCATCTTTATCGAGATCTTTATGTGAACGTACTGGATCTGATAGATCTTTTGATACAATCTGCAAGAAACCAGAAGCTAAAAAAAGTTTACTCATAATTATTTTAAGCTTTTAACAAAGGCTCAAGGCACAAAGGGTGAGCATATCGCCTGGGCGTTTAAAAAGCATGCGCCCGAGATAAGCAAGGCAAACGTGTATTCCAGGCCATTTTAGTTGTTTTAGACATGTTTTAGGATAGTTTAACCTAATTTAGGCTGGTTTAGGCTATTTTAGACTGTTTTTTTGGCTTGTTTAGACAATTTTAGACTAGGCCGGTTCTGATGGGATTTTTGCAGATTTTAGCCAGACTTTTCCACATTTTTGCGCAAGTGTGTCTGAATGGACGCGGACCCAAGGTGGTTTTTCTGTGCTACGTTAGGCCTGGGCACTATGGGTTGATTTGTCTATTAGTCATAGTTAGTCAAGCATTTACTCTAAAGTTGGTAACTTGAAGATTATGACACAATGATGAGAAACATGGGGTTGTATTAACCTATTAGGGGTTGTTTGGATTTGAGTTTTGAAATTAACTATCACAGTTTGAGCAATGGACACCAGCAAGATAATGATTCAAGCTAGAAGTAGGTTTTTCACATTATCTCAATGATGAGTTTTCTCCCAACAACTTCTTAATTGCTTATCCAAATCTGAATGTTTTGAGCCTAAGTAATCAGAAAATCATTCTATCTTTTACCCAAACACTCAAATAGCAAGAAGCCATACTACCTAAATCTAGAACTAAATCTACAAATATAAATATAATTCCACTATAACATAGTGACTGGAAGTACATTTATCATAAGATAACTGCATTAGCACCAACAAGTCTGCAGTCTAATTCCATGACATAAGAAAATTTCATAAAAGAACTTACCGAACCAGGGCCTTCAGTGCACGGACCACCAACCAACGCTACAATTCTAGCACCAGTACCAGGCACACACGCCCCTAACAAACCTGCTGCAACACTCAATGCTACCCCAGTGCACCTCAAAGATCGATTACCCGGTGCAACCGGCCATTGATCTGTGCCTAATTCCTCCAACAGCTGAATTTCAACAGTTCAATTAGCAATGTATGTCAAAAAAGTTGTTCAATTTTGAATAAACTATGAAGATCATGATACAACTCACCGAATGGATGACGTATGCACCTTCAGAAGCAGGCAATAAAAACCTAGAAACCCTGGAATTCGGTAAACCCCCACCTTGCACTACCCCCTTCTGAAACCCCTGTCCGGGCCCACCACCAACTCTCCGACCGCCTAACCCGAGCTGATCCAAAACCTGATCTTTACTCGCCTCTTTCGATCCTCGAAACACATAAACTTTAGACATATCAGCATACCCTAATTCATGAACCTGAACCTGCGTCCCAAAAGACACAAACCCTACCAATGCATTCTCAGGCAAGAATTCAAGCGCCTGTTGTAAAGCCGATCTGGCAAACCCCAATTCCTCCTCGATCATGCACGTGTCAAGCACGAATACATAAACAGGTGGGGGATGGGTATCGGAATTGGGGAAAGCGTATTCAATTGTGGTGTATTGAGGGTAGAGTTCGGCAGGTACATTGGTTTCGGAGATGCCGGAGAAGTGATGAGGGAAGTGGTTACGTTGGAAACAGAAGGGGCAGATCCAAATTAGGCCGGCGAAATCGACGCGGCAGAAAGGGTTGAGAACGGCGGAGCAGGTTTTGCATTGGAGAGGGGCGTAAGGGTTGGTCGGAATGTGTGGGTGAGGACGGATCGGAGAGATTGAAGCGGCGAACGGGATGACGCACTTGCTGGCTTCGACTTTTGTGCATGGCCAGGCGTTCCAGGTCATACGAACGCCGTCGATTCCTTCGGGATCGGTGGTAGCCATCTCCGTCGACATGTTTGGCAGGAAAAAGACTCAGAAGGAATGGGAGAAAGGGGGAAGAATTGGAGTCAAAAGCTGGATCTACTATGAATCATCTTTGTATCATACAGAAGATGTAACAGTTAAGATTGTTGTTTTGGCAGTTCTTTACTCACATTTTTTTAGTTTTCTATTGGGTTATTAAATGTTTTTACTCACATTTTTCTAGTTTTTTTTTTAAATGCTCATTTCCGTGAACGCAGACAGCGTTGATGACCCAGTTCGTCGATCATTTCAGAGGAAACTCACCACCCGGATGGCCCACGGTGAAAAACCCCTGACCCACATGAGCATATTGAACCAAGTGAGACTCGAACTCATGACCTCCACATTAGAATACCATAGTGTGTCTCCTCCCAAACCAGTTGATCTGGGCCTCATTAGCCATTTTCAATGTTATAAATTGAGTATTTGAGAGTTTGTGGGTAGACTTGCCACACTTAGGGGTGTATTCATCACATGGTTTTATTCATAACTAGCTTAGAACTCATATACTAAACACGGGGTGAAAAATATCAATACATAAAATTGTTAAATCTTTATCTATATATTTTACACTAGCTTAGAACATGTGTACTACACATGGTGAAAAAAAATCAATACATAAAATTCTTAATTTTTTATATATGTCTTATAGGTGGAAAAATATATTACATATACTAAAAATAGAAAACAAAATTCAAAAATATGTAAAAATTAATATATAATTAGGTTTAAAAAATACATTAATTATTATTCAATGTAATTTGACATTCATTTACTATTTTATTGAAAACGTAAGCTATGTAATTAGATTTCAGAGTTTCTTATAATAAAAGATAATTTAAAATAAATGTGTTTTATTAGTATAATTAGTAATTTATTTAAAAATATATTATTATTGAAAAAATAGAGGTGTATTTAATAAGAGAGAAAATCGGAAAAAATGATGAAAATGAATATGAAAGCGACACGTGGCATGAGAAACCTTTATTTATTATATAGTATAGAAGTATATATATAAATATAGATTTATGACATATTACATAGATTTTTAATACAAATTTTAGAAACGTAATATATTTATTTTTAAAAAAATATTTTATAAAAAGAATGAAAGAAATGTTCAATTTATAAAAATGTTTTATGAACAAACATATTTAAAAAAAATATGTTTTATAAAAAGAATTATAGAAATCATTACTATTAATAGGAGAGAAAGGCGGGTAACAAAAATTTATAAAAACAATTAAATAAGTTTGTATAATAAATATGAGAGAGAGCCGGGGGGGAAAAAGGTTAAGGATGCATAGAAGAGAGACAAGTGTCATATCAAAACTTTTATTTATTATATAGTATAGATGTGTAAAAATCTATACTATATAATAAATAAAGGTTTTGATATGACACTTGTCACTTCTTGGTTCCTTCTTATTTTTACTTTATCGCCTCTCTCTCCTATTAAATACTAATTTTTTCGTTTCTCTCTCCTATTAAATAATATATATTAAGAAACATAACAATTTTAATTATTGAAAGTTATTATATATTAACTAAACTAGGTTAAATTCCCGTGTATTACACGAGTTGAATAAATGTAATGTTATATACTAAGTGATGAAAATATGTCTTTAAAAAACCTATCTATTACACCAGTATAATCTGTTAACACATACGCGCGTCAAAGTATGTCTTTAAAAATCTATTTTGACGTGATAGTTATACATTCTGTTAAGTTAATTTTTAAAACATTTTTTTTCCAGTCGGGTATTATTTTTTATATAATTGATAAATGTTAGTTCATATTAAATTAATTTAGTTAATGTATAATAATTATTATCCATAATCAAATAATTAGTATCCATAATTAGATTAATATTTAATAGGAGAGAGAGGCGGAAAAAATATGATGAGAATGAATATGGAGGCGACACGTGGCACTATAAAACCTTTATTTATTATATAGTATAGATAGGATTAGGTTCAGGTAAAAATGATTTTAATTGTAAGAAGGGTGAGAAGGATTTAAGGTCATTAGATTAAATTGTAGAAAAGATTTAATGGTTGAGATTAAATTGTAGGAGAAAAAGTTATTGAAATTGTATTTTAGTCTTGACCACTTTTGTTGACTTTTTATCAAGTTCCCTCCCTCATTTTTAAATGTTCATAACTTTTACATACGACATTATTTTTTCAAAAAATTTACACCATAAAAACGAGCATTTTTTAATCTTTAAAACGAGTATAGTGTCGTTATAAACAAAAACGATTTTTTTTTACGTTTTTCAGCTCATTGTGTAATTAGTCAGGTCAATGTTTAATACAAATTCATTGTGTAATACAGGTTCAATGTGTAATACAAGTTCAATGTGTAATACAAGTTCATTGTGTAATATCACGTCTGGTTATTGTGTAATACAAGTTCATTGTGTAATATGTATTTATCATTGTGTTTTACGTTTTCCATCTCATTGTGTAGTTAGTCAGGTCATTGTGTAATGCAAGTTTATTGTGTAATACCACGTCTGGTCATTGTGTAATACAAGTTCATTGTGTAATTAGTCAGGTCATTGTGTAATTAGTCAGGTCACTGTGTAATACAAGTTCATTGTGTTATACAAGTTCAATGTGTAATACAAGTTCATTTTGTTATATGTATTTATCATTGTGTTTTACATTTTTCAGCTCATTGTGTAGTTAGTCAGTTTATCGTGTAATACAAGTTCATCGTGTAATACAAGTTCATTGTGTAATACCACGTCTGGTCATTGTGTAATACAACTTCATTGTGTAATTGTGTAATTAGTCAAGTCATTGTGTAATACAAGTTCATTGTGTAATTAGTCAGGTCATTGTGTAATACAAGTTCATTGTGTAATACAAGTTGATTGTGTTAAATATTTTTCATCATTGTGTTATATGTTTTCATCATTGTGTTTTACGTTTTCCAGCTCATTGTGTAATTCGCTAATTATTGTATAATTCGCTCAAATATGTCAGGTCATTGTGTAATATGTTCATTGTGTAATATCACTTCATTGTGTAATATCAGGTCTGATCATTGTGTAATACACATTGACCTGGTATATTACACATTGACCTCGTATATTACACATTGACCTGGTGTATTACACATTGACCTGGTATATTACACAATGATCATTATGCCCTCCCATTAAAAACAATAAAACGACACATGTCAAGTTTAGAATCCTTCTTACCCTTCTTATTTTTAAAACCCTTTTTACTATAACCTAACCCTATATATATATATATATGGAATGTATAGGATGAAAACCCACTCAAGTTGTGAAAACATTGAAAACTCTCTAAAAAATGGGTTTTTACAAGGGTTTTTTTTTTGAAAAGTTTTTATATGTAATTTCAAAACTTTTTATAAAAAAAACAAAAAAGCGCCGACCAGATGTTTTTATAATTTTTTTTTTGAAAAATTATGTCCAGTTGTTTTACATATGTAACATGTTGTGGTACTTAAGTAACACGATTTTTTTACACAAAAAGGGGATTTTTGTCAATTTTTTTTATAAAAATTGACTCGGCGTTTTTTTATTTTTTTTGATGAAAATCTTATAAAAGTTGGTTAGAATGATTTTCAATTTTTTTTAAACATGTAAAAACACGTTTTTTTAGAGTTTTCAAATGTTTTCACAACTCAAGTGGGTTTTCAAAATATCCATCCCCTATATATATATATAAATTTATATTTTTTTATAAAATATAATTGTATGTATATATATATATAAATTTTAAAAATTTTATGCCCCTCGAAAAAAATCATCAAAATTACGTGCCCCGCACGACGGCACATACCACTGAGCCACCTCTGCATCTAATACTTGTTAATGTTATTAAACACTATAACTGATAATTGGATATTTGTAATATAAAGCCTCATCCAACTAATTAAATTAAACTTTTACATGCTTGTTGGATATAGAAAATATATCTCTAACAAAAAAATAGAACATGTTTTTACACATAATAGCATTTCAATATTTTATAAAATGATAATTAAACTATCTTAGGCTATATGTTATGGTCAGTGAGTTTGAGTCAAAAAGTGCTGCAACGTAAGCGGCACACAACGTGTGGCACTGAGTGTTTTCACACTCACACTCACTAAAAGGGGTGTAGCGGTTCGTCACCTAGCTACGTGGCAGATTCTCAAGGAGTCACGGCCGACGGACCGTTATCAACTAGCGTGGCGGTCCGTCACGAGTACACGTGTCAAGATTCAGGTTCATTAGTCATTGGATACGCGTTACACGCGGATGATTTGCTTCTTGACCAAGTAACGGTCCGTTACCTATGTGGTGGCGGTCTGCCACCCAAGTACTTAGGGTGGGGGGTTCCTTAGCGGACCTCTACCTGATTTTCTGCACTCGTAGCAGACTGTTAGGGTTTACCTTAGCGGTCCGCTAAGGTCTTATTTATAATATTTTTCCATTTCTAACCCTAAACTTATGTACTTTAGATACAACAAGTCCTTTAGGTTCTAACCTTGGCATTTCTTGGATATTTTGTGGCATGTGTTACACCTTTACACCTAGATACCTAACACTAGAGACTAACCGACTATCTCTCACATTTCAGCTGTCGAGATAGGAAGAACACTCAGCTCTAACAAATCACAAACTAATATCCCTATGGATTACTACGTCTAGCAACACCATAAACAGTCACAAAACACACAGTAAGCAACCTAAACATGCATCTATAACTGAAAGACATCTAACAAGACACATGTGGAACATTAATCACTGATAAATCAGAACTAAACATGCATACACATCAACCAATTGCAATAAGATTCTTTACAATAGTATCAAACCATCATACATAGCCAAAAACCGATGAAACTTTCAACAAGTATTCATCAATCCTAGGTAATATCTAGAAGTTTAGCCAATAATCATGTTCAATAACAGTAATTCAGCAATAAAAGTGATGAACATAGTATCAATTAAACTGACTGAACACAAGAGAACGAATAGCATAGGCCTAATGATTGATATCTAACGAACGTGTCCTCCTAAACTTCAATCTCTTGCTCCAATTGCTTTCTCTGCTCCAAAATCGCTCAAAAGCTCTGATGTGACGGCTAAAAGTCTTTTTTTTTTGAAAAGTTGTGAAAACATTGAAAACTCTTTAAAAAATAGGTTTTTACAAGGTTTTTTTTAAAAGTTTTTATATGTAATTTCAAAACTTTTTATAAAAAAAACAAAAAAGCGCCGACCAGATGTTTTTATAAATTTTTTTTTGAAAAATTCTGCCAAGTTGTTTTACACATGTAACATGTTGTGTTACTTAAGTAACACGATTTTTTTACACAAAAAACGAGGATTTTTGTCAATTTTTTTATAAAAAGATTTTTGTCAATTTTTTTATAAAAATTGGCTCGACGTTTTTTTTTATTTTTTTTGACGAAAATCTTATAAAAGTTGGTTAGAATGATTTCCAATTTTTTTTTAAACATGTAAAAACACGTTTTTTTGGAGAGTTTTCAAATGTTTTCACAACTCAAGTGGGTTTTCAAAATATCCACCCCTATATATATATATATAAATTTATAATTTTTTATAAAATATAATTTTATATATATATAATACATATATATATATATATATATAAATTTTAAAAATTTTATGCCCCTCGAAAATCATCAAAATTACGTGCCCCGCACGACGGCACATACCACTGAGCCACCTCTGGATCTAATACTTGTTAATGTTATTAAACACTATAACTGATAATCGGATATTTGTAATATAAAGCCTCATCCAACTAATTAAATTAAACTTTTACATGTTTGTTGGATATAGAAAATATATCTCTAACAAAAAATAGAACATGTTTTTACACATAATAGCATTTCAATATTTTATAAAATGATAATTAAACTATCTTAGACTATATGTTATGGTCAGTGAGTTTGAGTCAAAAAGTGCTGCAACGTAAGCGGCACACAACGTGTGGCACTGAGTGTTTTCACACTCACACTCATTAAACATGTGTGTATGGCTAGTGAATGAGTGTATGGCTAGTGAATGTGAGCATTGTGAGTTTTTTTTTATTTTTTAATTCAATTTATTAATTATTTTTAAACAAGTGATATTAAAATTTTTAAAACAAATGTCGATCCAAATACGTGTCAAAACCATTTACGAGAACAAAAATATTTTTTTTTGGAAAACAACTTTGTTTTCGTAAAGATTTATACTGGAATGTAAAAAAAACTTCATTTTTTTTAAAGCTAACGAGTAAAAGCTATTTGAGAAAAATCAGATTAAATGTTAAATAAATTTTTATAATTAAAAAAAGAAAAGAAATGACGAGGTGTCATGATTTGAATGGGCTTTCCATTTTAACAAAACTCTTTTTAAGTTTCAAGCCGTAAGCTGCTCACGTTAAACGAGTAAATATTATGTTATTTTTATTTTGGATATTATGTTAATCACTTCAAGGGTAGTTACCGTATATACATCAAACATGAGGGGCAAGATTTCACTTTATTCACATTAGAGACAGTTAAAGCAACTTCGTCGATTTGATTTGAATCATCAATCCGCTCAAAACCCTCTGCAACAACGGCTACATCAATCTCTCTCTTCTCTTTACAGTGTGCATATCTCACCAATTTCTCGCAACACTGTCCGAACCCTGATTTTTTTTATCACCATCTCGATCTATACTCTGAATTGGTTTCTAAAAGATGAAGCACGTTAAGCAATCAAGAAATCCGATATTGAGGGAGATTTCTGTCGATACTCCACCGTCAAACCCTAGTCCAATCAAGCAGACGAAACCTTCTAATCGGAAGCAGAAGTTGTCCAAAGAAAACGATCCTCCGTTTGAGAACAGCGCCGTTCCAGATACGTCACCTTCTCCGTCTTTTACGGGTAAATCCTCTCCCGCCGCCGGTAAGTTTAAGTCGTCGCCGCTTCCACCACGCCCTCCTCCGTCGAACACTCTTAAGCGGAAGCTTAGTAACGATTTCTCCGTTGAAAATGGAGCATCTGGAACATCTGATACTGGAGTCAAGGTAATTTTTGAGAACCTTACAGAATTCTTCATGAAATTTAGGGTTTGAACATGTGATCCTATCAAATGAGTACTTTTACTTATTTATTTATTTTTTGAATTGTCTCAATTTAGGTTATTGTGCGTATGAGGCCACCAAATAAAAATGAAGAAGAGGGAGAAGTTATAGTCCAGAAAACGTCTGCTGATTCTTTGACCATTCTTGGCCAACCGTTTACTTTCGATTCTGTTGCAGATGCAACATCTACTCAGGCGAGTTGCTCATAATTTGTTTGTTCGTATGGATTCTAACTAATCTATATAGATATTAACCTGGATGAAGTAGTTATGATCTTCCTGTTGCATTCCATTTGTCTATTCAGGTTGATATATTCGATCTTGTAGGAGCTCCCCTTGTTGAAAATTGTCTAGCTGGATTTAACAGCTCTGTGTTTGCATACGGACAGGTATTGTTTAGTCTTCATTGTATAGATATGTGCTGAATGTGAACATAACAGTTTGTTTATAAGTTCTTCATGGCTATTTGTATAACTGTATTGACTATGTACCACTTATAAAACCTGAGTAGACAGGGAGTGGCAAGACCTACACAATTTGGGGGCCAGCCAACGCGTTGTTAGAAGACGAATTAAAAAGTGATCAAAAAGGTTTGACACCCCGTGTGTTTGACAGACTTTTTGCCCGCATTTCTGAGGTGAGATTGTATGTTAGTATTTTTGTCACCCATAAAGTCTGTATTTAATTAGTTTAATGTTCATTTTTCTTGTTATCTCACAATTCAACTGCAAATTTGCATAGGAACAAAACAAACACGCTGACAAACAACTCATATATCAATGCCGTTGCTCTTTTCTCGAGGTAAGACACTAGTTTATTTTGTTTATTATGGACAGTTGAACTTTCACTGTTACACGTATCCTAATTTTGAAACATTGTATTTGCAGATCTACAATGAACAAATCACTGATTTGTTGGCTCCAGCTCAAAGAAACCTTAATATACGAGAAGATATTAAAACAGGTGTTTATGTGGAAAATTTGACCGAGGAGTCGGTTTGCAGTATAAAGGATGTGACCCAGCTTTTGAAAAAGGTCTCAATATCTGAAATTCATATTGAAGAAATTGCTTTAAATTCATATATTCTCACATGTCATAGAAGTACCCTGATTAAATGAATGAATCCAAGACCCTTTTAAGGGTTATTCAGGTGAACACTAGGTTGTATGTTTTATTTTAGGAAAAGATCTGCAAAAGTAGGACCTCCATCTATAGAATGAATTGGTTACTGTTTCAGTACATTGATGATGTTAAGATACCATGTCCTTCAGTCCTTGTATTACAGTGTCAGATCTATCAAACTGATATAAAAAGAATAATGCCACTTTAAAATGTTGAGGTCTTAAAATTTAACTTCATCCTAACTCTTATGTAAAAGGTGTATATTTGCTGGATTGATATACACTACAGTGGGAAAGCGACTGAAACTTTGTGCAGCAGTTTTCACTTGCTATTTATGATTTTTGGTTGACTGGATGTTATTAATGGAAACAATGTTAGATTAAACAAATATCATTCATATGTACAAACTTAAAGTCTGGTTTTCTCTGCAGGGGTTGTCAAATAGGAGAACCGGAGCTACAAGTATTAACATGGAGAGTTCACGTTCACATAGTGTTTTCACTTGTGTTGTCGAATCAAGATGCAAGGTAGTTAAAGAGAGTCAACATTCAAGTTATTTACTTAATTACTTTTGGGGGTATACATGAAAAAATTGTTGATGCTTTGTAGTATCTTGTGTTATAATTTCTAAAGAATCAAAATTTATACTTTATAGAGTATGGATGGCCTGAGTTCCTTTAAAACGAGCAGAATTAATCTTGTTGACCTTGCTGGGTCAGAAAGGCAAAAGTTGACCGGGGCAGCCGGAGAGCGGTTAAAAGAAGCCGGGAATATCAATCGTTCACTCTCACAACTTGGGTATGGAATCTCACAATTGTTTCATTTACTTTTTAATTTGCTTCTATATTTGTAATTGAATTCAGTTATTTGTTTCATTTGCAGGAATTTGATTAATATTCTAGCCGAGGTTTCTCAAAGTGGAAAACAGAGGCACATCCCTTATCGAGACTCGAAGTTGACTTTTTTACTACAAGAATCTCTTGGTGGTAATGCAAAGCTTGCCATGGTCTGTGCCATCTCTCCTGCACAAAGGTATTGTGAAAATTTCCTTTTTTATCCGCTGTACACTAACTTTTCAAACAAATTTGTTAGTTAATATGAACTGATATTTTTTCAATTTAATGATACAGCTGTAAGAGTGAGACTTTTAGTACACTGAGATTTGCCCAGCGTGCCAAAGCCATTAAAAACAAAGCAGTTGTCAATGAACAGATGCAAGATGATGTGAAATCATTGCGTGAAGTTATAAGGCAACTTAAGGTACAGTTTCTGTTCATATTCTCTGTTTGTATCCTGGTTATAGCTAGTAGAGGTGACTGGTGGCACTATGAGCAGGTTGGGTAACGGGTCAAAATGGGTTTGGGACTTGGGTCAAGACCAGCTGATCAGTAATTTTTGGTATAGGTCAAAACGGATAAAACCCCTTTTGTCCAAATTCTATTTTATTTAAATAATTAGCGTGTCAAATATGGTTACAAAAACATATTATTTCAATATAATTTAGGAATTTAGGAAATTTTATGCATAAAAATTAAACATTGGTTGACTTGTGACATGTTCCACCCATTTCCTTTTAGGCTATTTTCCCCCCTTTTCTAACCTGCTTGACCAAATAAAGGCAAAGCATAACCGAATCGACCAATTCATAAGTAAATAGGTCGAATTGTACAGCTACTAACCGGGAATGATATTTAACAGGATGAACTGTTGCGAATGAAGTCAAATGGTAACCAAGTTGATCCAGGTGCGGGCTATTCAACAGGTTGGAACGCTCGAAGAAGCCTAAATCTTTTGAAATTTAGCTTGAATCATCATCCAATGATGTTGTCTCACATGGATGATGATGATGATAATCGTGATAATGATGAAGAAATGGAAATAGTTGAGGAAGCAGAGCAAGTTATTTTAGCAGCCACTGAGGCATGCAAAAACATGGAATCAGGTAGACATTAAACCTTAAAATAGTAATTTTGTAAGCTATAAACAGAAGCATTAACAACCAATTCTCTTACACAGATGCTACCGATGCAGATAATCAAGATATCTTGATCCGTTCATTAGATAATAAAACATGTGATCAAGATTCTTTAGGGAAGCCCAATGAAACATCTTCTCCAAAGAGCTTGGAGAACAGTGGTACCCCTAACCTAACCGTTGTACCATCTGAAGTATTCCCAGTTCTGAAATCTCCCACTCCAAGCGTTTCACCACGAGTTATTAACAGTGGTGGAAATAGTTTAAGGAATTCCTCCACTTTGACTTCTCCTGAAACCAACCGCTTGGTCGCCAGTTTAATGAATGGGCTTGAAGTAATTGATAAACATAGAAAAAGTTCTGTTTTGGGCCATTCATCGTTCAAATTTTCATATAAGTCTGTTGCATGTGAGACGAAACCAGTTAAAAAAGAGATCGGTGTGCAAACAGTTTCTCCAGAGAACGAATTTTTATGCAGCAATTGCAAGTGTAAAAGTTTGGAAGAAGTAAAAGAGGCAAATGATGATTTGAGTTTACAGTTGATTCCTGTTGATTGTGCACCGCTGGATGATAATATATCGAAGCAGATTGTTATTCCAAAAGTATGATTTTTAACAGAAAAAGTTGGTTGTATTTGTTTTCTTTTCATTTTTGGTCTTATTTATGTTTTACCATCCGTGCAGGCCGTAGAAAAGGTTCTTGCTGGAGCCATAAGGCGAGAAATGGCTTTGGAAGAGTTTTGCAGCAGGCAAAATGCAGAAATCATGCAACTTAATCGTTTGGTATGTTGTTTTGATTGTTTAATGCCAACATGAAATGACCTTTGTTGACCACTTTCATTCCACTACAGGTGCAACAGTACAACCATGAAAGGGAGTGCAATTCAATTATTGGGCAATTACAGGAAGATAAAATAGCCCGTCTTGAGAATCTGATGGATGGTGTTTTGACAGCAGAGGAGTTTGTAGACGAAGAATTGAGATCTTTAGCAAATAAGCATGAGGTATGCATTCTAGATTCCAGTTCAGTTATTTGTCAACCTTATACCATCTCAACCAGGGATGACAAGATAAGTGGCTTGGATATCAGGTCAAACTGGGTTCGAATTGAAAAGGGTTAATCTCAACTCGGCTTTGGTTGACCCGCAAAAACTTTAGTCTTTTTTTTAAAAGTATTTTGTAAATAATAGATGCTATGATTACTAAAACAAATTTGTACATTAATCTACACATTTAAATAAAGTGATTTAGAAGGTTGTATGCATACCTGTTTGATACGTTTCTCACTTTGCTCATGTTTTAATTTAACCATTCTTTTAATGTAAAATTCAATACAAATTGACCCAGTAATAAGTAAATACATTCCAATTCTTCAATTATGTTTTCAAAATTTTACCATCCCATCTTTCTAGGTGACTAGATTTACTCGTTGGGTAACGGATCAAATGGTTTATTCTTAATCTGGGTCGGATTTGATTGACGTGCAAAAACTTTGTCGTGTTTTTTAAGTATTTAATAAAGAGCTGATGTAGTGATGTGGTAATTATGATTACTAAAACAATTATCAAAATATTAATCTTAACTTTTGAATTAAGTGATTTAGAAGATTGTATGCATAAAAAATACACTTCATACATCTTTCAGCCCGTGTGACACATTTCCCATTTAACTATTCTTTTTATTTAATCCATTTGATGACCCCTTTTACCATTTAGCTAACTTTTTTTAACACATTTCATCAGTTTGAGATAATACTCGATCTAAGTTGACTCGTTCATAAGTAAATGTGTCAAATTTGAAACCTCTAGTTTCACCCCATTGATCTATTGTGCTTCTTTTTCTACATGTAATACAGATTCTAAAGGAGAAATATGAGAATCATCCTGAAATTTTGAAGAAAGGATTCAAGTTAAAAAGTATACAAGATGAATTGGAGCGTTACAAGAACTTTTTTGATATGGGGGAGAGGGATGTGTTGATTGAAGAAATTCAAGATTTAAGAAGTCAACTTCAATCTTACATAGATTGTTCACCAAAGTTGACTAAAAAAGAAAGTCCACTTCTGCAAATAACAAATGGAGAGTCAACTTTAGACATTGCTGAAGAGAGATTTGAATCTGAAAGAATCAGATTCAATGAAACAGAAAGCAAATGGAATTCACTTGTAGAAGAACTGAAATCCGAACTAGAAGAAAGTCGTTTGCTTGCTGAAAAGCAAAGGCAGGAGCTTGATTGTGAAAGAAAATGTTCAGAAGAACTAAAGGAAGCCATGCAAATGGCTATGGAGGGCCATGCACGGATGCTTGAGCAGTATGTGGATTTGGAAGAAAAGCATATAAACATGCTTATAAATAAAAGGAAAATTCAAGATTCAATTGAAGATGTGAAGAAAGCAGCTGTTAAGGCGGGAGTTAGGGGTGCAGAATCTAGATTCATAAATGCTCTTGCTAATGAGATTTCAACTTTAAAAGTTGAAAGAGAAAAGGAGAGAAGAAGATTTAGGGATGAAATTAAAGGTCTTCAAGAACAGTTAAGTGACACTGCTGAAGCTGTTCAGGCTGCTGGTGAGTTGGTTGTTAGACTCAAAGATGCAGAAGAAGCTGTTGCTGCTGCACAGGTTAGATATCTTTTTTTTTCCTTGCGTATTTTAATGTTTTTAGCTATCACTCATGTTTTCGGGGCTTTATGGCTGGGTGTCTCTCTGGGAGCAACCTCTTTATCCCATGGGATAGAGGTAAGGTTTACCCTCATCTCACCCTCTTCAGACCCTAATGTAAGTGGGATTTTGCTGGTTATGTTTGTTTGTTTACATGTTTTCGGGGTTCTATTATTTATAGAATCACAAATATTTTTTTTCTAGTTAACACATGCATTTATAGATAATAATAATGCTTTGTGATTAAATATGTTAAGATGATTGTGCTTATACTCTTTAGGGGTTGCTTCACAAATTAGAAGGTTGTATAAAAATAAACAAGGTTAATGAGAGTTTGAAAGCATATATATGTGGCAAGATAGACATGTCAAACGGTTTCAGGTTATAACAAGTCTTTTTGGGTCGGGTTGACTGACTAACACCTTTTAAGTCCATTTTCTAAACCTTTTTCTTATATAATTATAGCTGAACCGTCTTAAGAAAAACAATATTATTGCAAGAACAATATATCTTTGAATAAATGGACTTTGGGGGTCGTATGCATTAAAATAGACTTTTAGTGAGTTCCAATCTATTTCATCCTGTTCGTCCCTTTTCCCTTTTAGTTGGTTTGACTCGTTTGAGATAGAACAGAACTGAGGTTGACCCATTCATAAGTAAAGGGACCAAAATTGCCACCTCTAAAAGCATAGAAATGAAAACTAGGACAGTTTCATGGGATATCCCATAAACATTACATCTTTATTCTTGGATATTTAGGAACTATATACTAGTAGCCGTTGCCATGAGTTTTGAAGAGTGTGAATGCAGTATAATCGTCAAAATCTTTCTTTATACAATAACTTTTCTAGTGAATGTTATATGCAATTTCTTTTCTTCTATTTGTCAGATTTAAATGCATCTAAAACCAAAATGGCATGCTTAGATTTATGCATGTGTCTAAGTTATCTCGTTGGCTGGCTTGTGTTGACTCGAAACACTTTTCGTCCACAACTTATAAATTTTTTGTAATTAACTAGTGTGTCAAATATGATTAAAGAATTTATTTTATTCCAATAATAATATGATTATATGAATAAAATGATTTAGGAAGTTCTATGCATTGTAAATACATTTTTGGGCTATATTCAACCCATTTGACCTGGTTTTTTTTCATTTGACTCGCTATAAGAAAATGTGTCACAATTACCACCTCTAGTTAAATTGGATTGTTTTAAGTCCAAGCTTTTTTCTCTAAATTGATTGTAATGATGTTATAGTGAGGAGGTAGCTTGGTTTAAAAAGCGCACCTAAGGTGTGATGCGACCTAGGCGTTGAAGAAATTGCTTCACATGGCCCGAGTTATAGCGTTCTCCTCAAGTGGCCGTAGGTGTGCGCAGTGGCGTACCCACCCTTTGTGGGGTGGGTCGCCCGACACCCATGAATTTTTGTTGTTTGTTTGTTTGTTATATATATGATCTAATCCCGAGCGACCCCCGTGAAATTTTGACACGGACACCTATGAATTATTTTTTCCCAAAACGACACCCAAAAAATTAATTTAAAGTTTTACAAATATAAACTTACTAATTGTTATAAACTAACTAACAAATATAAACCTGCTATAAATTATTTAGTTAATTGGACCTACCCATTATTCCTTATAAACAATTAAGTTCACTAGGTCACTAACCATTTACTCTAAGCCACTTTTGTTCATTTCCATACAATTTACCGGCCTTGTAAAACCCTCCCCTAGGCCTGCAAACGAACCGAACGAACACAAACGAGGTTTGTTCGTGTTTGTTCGTTTAACTTTAGCCGAACAAATGAACGAACACGAACACTTAAATGAATGGATTTCAATCCGGCAAAAAAAAAATTCAACTCAAAATATTTTGGTGATCTAACTCAATCCGGTGAAAAAAGTTCGATGACACAACTTAATCCAGTAAAAAAATTCAATGACCCAACCTGACAAAAATCCTTTTTGATAAACATTTGAACACCGAAAATTTCCGACACCCATAAAAAAAATTTCTAGGTCTGCCACTGGGTGTGCGCCTAAGATGAAATTGGAAATATTACATTTCTGGCATATCATATAGTTGTTCAATTGTTTACCTGAGTTTTTATTTCACACACTTCATATTAATCTTTTCTGATATTCATAATGTTATTCTCCTTAGTAGTCCAGTTTCAGATTTAGCAACTTCTAATGTTTTTTTTTTCTCTAAAAACATGCAGGCACGAGCTATAGAAGCTGAACAAGAAACTAAAAATGTTTTGAAACAGGTTGAAAAACTGAAGAAAAAGCAAAAGATTGAGGCGTCAACCCCTGTTTATGATATGCCAGTATACGATACAGAGTCAAACTTCACAGTTGACCAGCAAGCTAAAGAAGAATTCGAACAACTCTTTAATGTGGATAAAGAACCCACTTCCTGGTTCTCTGGATACGACAGGTGCAACATTTAGGTACCAATTTTTTTGTCTCAAGATTTGTTTGTACCAATAGAAAGTTGTTATAGAAATATAATGTTTCTAATTTCATCTTCACAACAATCTTTAGCCACTCTGTATGATGATAAATTGATAATTTCGTTTGAAAAATAGATAGGGTATGTAGGGCCCAATATATAGAAAGACAAATGATCTTTTGGATTCATAATTAGAAAATGTAAGTTTAAGAATCTGAGATCCTTTACTTGCTTTGGCCTTGGTGTCAATTGGATAGGGGCAATCTTCAAGTAGATCATGTCTATTGCTTATTGTAATTATTAAATGATATATGCATATATATATTATTTAAAAAAGCATAGACAGGGAGTTCACAAGTACCATTTTTGTAGTCCCCCTGAATCCTGTTGTGTGGTGAGTCTATTTCATGTTAGTGGAGACCATTAAACAAGTAGCTTATGGTATTGTCTTCTTTGATGTGTATTTCCCCTAGTTGTGGACCGCTAAGGGTATATATGTAAATATTGGATCAGAAGATAGGAAGAAACAAAGTAGACATCAATCCTTGGTATCTTATAAAGATAGATACTCCTTTATGATATTTTATTTGTACAAAGATATGGATTTATAAAAGATTATGAAGAGAGAGAATGGGCCATGATTGTGACATCGGTCGATCGACCTACAAGCTCTTTTTGTCCATTTTTTATTAATAATTATTGCTTTCTGATTAAGCTTTGAGAGAGAGGTAAATGTCTCGGTGGAAGATACAAAAACAATATTATTACACCGATCATCTAAATAATGAACAACTTTTAGGGGTTATATGCATTAAAATTATATTTCAATAGTTTAACCCATTTGACCCGGTCTCTTTTTAGTTGCTTCTTTTACTTTGCCTATTTGACCAAGTAAATGGCTTGAAATTGCTATCTCTAGACTGGTATTTTGGTCTTTATGATTTAGCAATTTGTCTAGATTGATCGTTGTGAATTTTAGAATCTTGAATTGCATACAGATTGAGAAAGTTGGCCTTCTTTATAGGAAAAAAAATTTAGACATAAAATATACAAGTTAATTCATAACCAAATTAGTGACATATTTTAGTGGTTGGATTGTTATTATAGAACTTCATATGCCATCTTTTCAACTGCAGTAAGTTGCCTTTTGTTACTCAAATTAGTGAATTTACAGTTTACTTCCTTGGTTTCCCCAACTATATGGTTAGATGTTAGGCTAATGAAACATGATACCAACTCAAATAAAAGCTTGTTAGGGCCGTCTAGGAGTGGAAGAAAGAAACATAAAGTGAAAGACAAAGAGTGTGATTTATGAATATGTAACTGGTGACAGCCTGGTTATTGGCCCATCTTCCTTAATCATAATTGATGCTAAATGAACCCCACCAAAACAAACATCTCCCATCAATGTCCCCTCTTTTATTAATGCATTACTAGTCTTATTAAACTAGAAAGTGCTCACTTAAACATCATTTTAAATGACAAAGTTATATGGTTAGCGGTGACAATGACCTGACACTCGTTTCTTACTTGTACAAGTTATTAATGTATTATTAATTATAATCATAAAAACTCAACTACGTAATTGTCTGATTGTCTTTTATAAGATGTGGAAGAGACAGTTAGCATTTTAATACATTTTGGGTAATATTCAATATGTTTTTAGATAAAAGGGTTCAGACCTAAAAAATAAGTTTTTTATAACAAAAAGTCTTAAAAAGAGTCGAAATCTGAAAATTTTATATTACTAGTAAATCACAAACAGAACTTTTAAATTCATCTTTTTCCCTTGACCTTTAACCAAGTAAAAGTGATGTTTATTGTTTAGTTTACTTTATGGTAAAAGATAAGAAAGATAGATCCACTTTTTAACCAAGTACTGCCTTTTAGGTCGGAAGAAAACAATTTGTTGGAAAAAAGAGTAAATTGAATTAATAATACTAATAATAATAATGTTTTTTTATAGTGTTTTGGTTTTTTTTTAGAACGGCGTTTGGTACTACCCCCAATACCCGAGTGAGCCTTCCTGAGACGGGGTTTTAACCGTTCATACTGAATTTGGCGCTCCAGGTCTGGCTCACCCAGGAACACCATCAAGGAGGAAAACCCACCACTATGGAAAAACCCCCCATTGAGTCAGGTTTGAACCTGAGATCTCAAAGGATCCCAAGCTCTTACCATCATCCCCATGCCATTGGACCAGAAGGCCAACGGCTTATAGCGTTTTGGTTAAGCTTTAAGAATATGCATGCGTTACTCCACTTTAAATATAATCACCTCAAGATAATTGATTATTAGTGATTAAAATATAATTTTTTTAGGGCAAATACCATAAAAAACCAACGTACATTCTATTCATTCTTTACATATAAAAAACCAACATACTCTTTATTTTTTCTCACAAAAGTCTATCAACAAACTTTTGCACATAAAAAACCAACATAATTTCTTGTTTTTCTCACCAAAGTCCCTTGACGACTATTTACCCTAGCAAACGAATCGGTAGAAGCAAGGTAAAATAATCGACTGACAAAAGCAAACGATTCGATTGCAAAACAATTTGATTGTTAATGTGTTTTCACATATTTTATAGAATGAATTTGTCGGTCGGTTTTCTTTGTCTTGCTTCTACCGATTCATTTGCTAGAGTACATAGTTTTTGATAGATTTTTGTGAGAAAAAGCAGAAAGTATATTGGTTTTCTATGAAGAAAAATTTTGTTGAGAGACTTTTGTGAGAAAAAAAGAGAGTATGTTAGTTTTTTATGCATAATAAATTATCGAGGGACTTTTGTGAGAAAAAACAGAAATTATGTTGTTTTTTTATGATATTTGCCTCTTTTTTTACATGTTATTAGCTCTTAACCACTAAAGACATCTCCTCAAACGTATATAATTCTTTACACCAGAGTTTACGTAAAAAAGAAGCATATTCTTAACCCAAATACGATGAAACTCCAATGTATATGCCAAATTCTATAACCAACTTCTTTTCACATTGACTAATAATAAGGAAAAAAATTTACGTGATACAAACCAAGTTTTTCATATGTTCTACTAAAGTCACTAAATGGTTTTTTTTCTCTTTAAAGTCACTCAATTTCATTAGGTGTTCTTGTGAATTCTGTTTATAAATACTAAAATTTTTATAATTAAGTGACCTAAATTAAACATATATGAATCTTTGTTAGCATTTAGTGATTATTTTTTTAAATTTGACTTAAATTGAACAATTATCAAACTTGATTATTATTTAATATTTTTTTCCTAACTATTACTTCTTACTTCAAGTTAAATTAAAAAAAAGCACTAAATAGTAAATGAGATTCATATATGTTCCATTTAGATAACTTTTTATTTATTTATTTTTTAATATTTATAAAAACAATCACAAGATTAGAACATATAATGAAAATTGAGTAATTTTATAGAGACAATTTTTTGAGTGATTTTAAAGAAACATTTAGGAAACTTGGTTACTATTTGATTAATTTTATCATGATTTGTTTTAATTGAATGACTATATTTACAAAACTAAAACAAATTCTTTTATCCTAAAAAATTAAAATGATCTATATAATATATACACACATACATACACTATAATAGATTAACATTATTAGATGTAATATTTATTATTACAACATTAAATCTAGTGAAGTAAAGTAATTTTTTTGTAGTCAAAATATTGAAATATAGTGCATTAATGAAAATATTCTATATTTTATATACATAAATTTTAAAATTTATTTTACGAGTATTTAACAAGTATATGAATTAATTAAAATATGAGTCTATGGGAGGTAGTATAAGTCTATGGGACCCAGGAGTTTATGAAAAATTCAGTCAGTGAAACACAGGCACACATTGATCATAATTGGGTGTTTGAAAGGATCCCTTGATTGTATGATTATTGCAAACGTTTATGCCCTTCAAGAAGAAGTAAAGCTATTCACGCTATTGTTTACTCGGTTACGTGGAGTATCTGAAAATTGAGAAATTGTGTTGTTTTTTGTAACAGGCGGGCTTCGATTAAGTGGCTTTTTGAAGACCTCAATAGTACAAGCTTCCTTTGGGTGAAGTATAGATCGGTTATGGGCATATTGAATGGGATAGTTGGTGTGAATTCAAATTTTAACTTTCTGTTGGTTTCTTGTTCTTTTCTTTGTTGTTTTCCTAGCTTCTTGCTAGGTTGGTTTCTTTTATATAATTCTGCCTTCCAAAAAAAAAATTTAAATATGACATTCGTATGATATAAAAAGCTAATAGAATTAAAACGAACCTTTTAAAAATTTGGTTTAGAATTAATTAAAATATCACACCAAAAATAACATCAAATGGTGTTTTAATTGGATATGAGTTTTAAATTAAAACATTAAATTTAGTGTTTTGATGTATAAATTAGTGCCAAAAATAATGTTGTATTTTGATTTCATTTATATTTTATTTCAAATAATAATAATTATATATCTATTTAAAGATCATGGGGATAAATACTAATGGTACAAGCTTCACAACAAGATATACTATTGGTTGATGCATCAAAAGTGTGAACGTCTGGACCACACTAATCCACATTTTTTTTTTATTTACTATTTAACTTTCTCTTTTCATAGATCTACAACTTTTGGTTAATCAATGGGAGGAAGAGTGAAATCTAATGACAAGTTTGGTAATTCTTACTATTTGCATCAAATTATCATCTTCTAAAATAATGTAATGTCAATGTTAATGTTCAAGAAAGGTGTCTCAACCACTATTTGGTGGATAATAACTCAAAGAGGGACCAACCCCAATTTCACTATTTTTCAAGAACCCTTATCGCTAATTACATTCCCTTATACCACACTTCAACAAAAAGGCATTTATTGAGTGAATAGTAACACTCCACTATGACCAAATCCAAAGATGATATGCTCTAATGATATGTGCATCATGCATTAAAATTTGTATATTATTTTACAATATAGTGTTTTTTATTGAACGGCCAACAAAACCCCCCTTTTTTTATTATCACCAATGCAAGCCAGAAGCTAGCCATGAAAACCCCAAAATATACCATATAATTTTAAAAAGCAAAGATACAACAATCTGAATAAGTAAATCCCAATCAATGCCTCCAACCTCACAGACGAATATTGACAGATTAGCCAAAATCGCCTGAGTCAAACCTCCTCCATTGATCCCACGTTAGAGACTGCAACCGTGCCCGGTTACACACCCACAAAAATCCTAGTACTTTTATTTCCTCTATCGTGTTTATTAGTGATCTCTCCCCCTCACCGAATCTGACCAAATTCCGATGCTTCCAGATACTCCAAATGGTTATGAGATTTACGGCCTGCACCACTTTTTTGTACCGGATTGATCCACAAGAATATTTCCACATCTCGAGAAGGTCTCTCACATCCGCAGCATAGAATGGCGCCGATCGACACCACCGCGATATAACCTGCCAAACATCCTGAGCGAAGGCGCAAGATAATATGACATGTTCCACATTCTCCAAGTGATTCCCGCATACGGTGCACCATGTATCCGGAAGCTGAATGTTTCTCTTGGATAGAGTTTCCGCCGTCGGGAGTCTATCCTTTTCGGCCCTTCAAGCTACCATCCCGACCTTTTTTGGTACCCATGAATTCCATTCAAAAACATATTCCGTAGCGCCACCATAGGAATCAGCCAATTTCGCTTTTATACTAGACACCGAGAAGTCTCCCGACAAATCTAGAACCCACTGCCATTTATCTATCGGGGAGGAAACAGGGACCGACGAGAGGGAGGATAACAGGAAGAGAAATTCGTTCATTTCTGCTCCCGCCTCTGGTGATCGGTTCCAGTCCCAGCTTAATATCACCACTCCATTTATCACTTGAATACGATCTGCCACCCTGCATCCTTTGTTTTTTTCCAGGTTGAATAGCGAAGGATATAGCCCGGATAGTGACTCCTGCTCTAACCAGCAGTCTCGCCAGAAAAGAATGTTCCTGACGTCCCCATTACGCCCCGAATGAGCCTGGTTAGGTCCAAACCTTCCGACAACAACCGGGATGCTACACCATGTATTTGCTTCCAAGGACCCGGTTGGGAAATTTTTATGGGTATATAATTCCAAGATCTGGAGTTATTATGTAGTGCCCAAATTACTTTTCTCCATAGACCATTTTCCTATACTTTGAAACGCCACCACCATTTCGCCAACAAAGCTGAATTCATGTCTTTTAAATATCCCAAACCCAATCCTCCAAACTTCACAGGAGCTACTACTTTATCCCAGGCCACCCTACAAATTTTTTTCTTCTCCTCATTCCCTCCCCATAAAAACACCCTCCTCAATCTTTCCAGTTCTTTCATCACTTGTCCCGGAGCCTTATATAGTGAAAAGAAATAGGTTGGTAATGAGTTTAGGACCGATTTTACCAACGTTATTCTTCCCCCAAACGATAGTGTTTTCGATTTCCATATTGACAGCCTTCGTCGAAACGTTTCCACCACCGGCTTCCAATGTTTCACCAGGTTCATGTTTGCTCCTACTTGTAGTCCCAAATATTTAAATGGGAGAGATCCTTTGTTACATTGAAGAACACCTGCTATATGATCCATATCCTCATTCTCAACCCCAATACCAAATAAGTGACATTTTGCTAAATTTACCTTTAGCCCGGAAGCCAGGTTAAAGCACCGCAAAATTCGGCATAGATTCCTAGCATTTGATTCTGACCAAGATCCCAGGAAAACGACATCATCAGCATATAAAAAATGCGATACCAGAGGTCCGGCCGAGGCACACTCAATGCCGTGGTAGATCCCCAAATTTACAGCTCGACACATAATGCGAGTAAGAGCCTCCATGGCGATAATGAAGAGAAACGGGGAAAGCGGGTCTCCCTGACGAAGCCCCCGATAGCAAGCAAATTCCGAAGAGGGTGCACCATTGACCAATACCGACTGTCGAGCAGATGAAACGCACGACATAATCCATTTTCTCCATCTTATCGGGAAATTCATCTGAGACATTACCGATTCCAAGAAGCTCCAATTAAGTGAATCGAATGCTTTGTCCATATCAACTTTGAAGATCATACCTGTAGAGTTCGACCGCCTTAACCATGCAATCAACTCATTAAGAACAAGAGGGCCATCAAGAATACTCCTTCCCGATAAGAAACCAGATTGTTCCTCTGATATCAATTTTCCAATGACCCTTTTTAGTCTATTCACTAGGACCTTAGAAATTGCCTTGTTTATACACCCCATAAGGCTTACTGGACGGAATTCGTTAGGCCCCAAGGGATCGGCAACCTTTGCTATCAAGGCTATGAAGGAGGAGCTACATCCCATCGAGATATTAGATCTCTCATAGAATTCAGCAAACAACCTATAAAAATCGTGTTCAAAGCATGACCAACATCTTTTTAGGAACCGAAAGTTGTATCCATCCGGACCTGGAGCCCTATCATCCCCACATTCCCAGATTGCAGCCTTTATCTCAGCCGGAGTGAATTTTTCAATCAAATTATTAGCATCCCCATGGTCTAGTTTCGCAATACCGTGGCAAACAATCGATGGTCTGACCGAAATGGGCTCCAGGGATTTTTTTGCAAAATAATCCCATAGCTTGTCCTTGAGAAGATCCGGGTTGGAAATCCACTCCCCCTCAAATTCCAATCCATGAATCCTGTTGCAAGTCATATTAGCCTTTACCTTAGAATGAAAGAAGCGTGAATTCTCATCCCCATCTGTTGCCCATCTAACCCTCGATTTTTGTTGCACATCTTTCATCCTTGGCCTGTCAAAGGCTGCTACCTCCTGCTTACAGAACATTCTCTCCTCCAATTCTTGTGTGCCCAAGGGTCTAGACTCCGCCACTGTTTCAATCACAGAAATTCTAGCCTTGCATGAGCGGTATGTTCCCTCTCTTGATATTCTTTCCTTTGAAATCCACCCTTTTATTCGGTTCTTCAACCACCTCAACTTGGTCGACAGAGCCAAGTCGGCGGGACCGTTAAAAACAAACTGCCTCGCCGAACTCCCTATATGTTCCATGAAGCCCGGCATTTCCAACCATGAATTGAAGACTCTAAATGGAGTATGACCGAAATCATGAGGAACGGAAGTAAGAAGAAGCGGGCGGTGATCCGAGTGTTCCCTAGACAAAGCGATTAGGGAAGCCATCGACCAGTTAGTCATAAACTCCCTACACACCAGAATTTTATCCAGCTTGCTTAGTTTGAGACCGGAATCCGACATATAAGTGAATTTGTGACCACCCATATTGAACTCCACCAAACCTGCATTCTCAATAAACCTATTAAAACTGTCCGCATTTGCAGCTATAAACTCCGAGTTCACCCTTTCCGACGCTTCTCGAACCTCGTTAAAGTCCCCAAGAAAAGCCCAGAAGCCGGGTAGTGAATTTCTTAGACCCAATAGTTCCAACCAGAGGCCGCGTCTACCTCTTGGATCATTAAGAGCATAGATATTGGCTAATTGCCCTGTAATCCCAGACCCCACCATCTTCCCTGAAATTATCAAGTAATGTCGATTCTTTATGACATTCTCAGCCCGAAAAACCCATGGATCCCATAAGTATAATAGACCCCCAGATCTACCTTCAGCCTTTTCAAAAGTCGTCCATCCCCATATTTTACTTGCTTGTGCACTAGTAACTTCCCCCAATTTTGATTCCTGTATACCAATAAATTGCACCCCATGTGTTGTTTTTAGACCCCGAATCCAATCCGCTTTGATTGAATCCCCCAACCCCCGAATGTTGATGCTTAACAAATTCATTGATTACCTTTGTTTACCCCCTCACCTTTGAGTAGCAATCTCACTTGAGCTTCAAAATCTTCCATCTGAATCCCCACACAAGTGCCAATCTCCATGGTATCTGCCACTTCCTTGTCAAAATTCGCATAGCCTTCAACCGACTGGGTTTCCGGGACCAAGGTGCCCGGGCCATCCTCTGGATTTTCCTCAGGTATGTCCGACACGCTGGTGGAAGAATCATCGAAGGGGCCAGGGCAACCAATCGCAGGGTTATTTAGGTCTGGGAAAGGAGGAATATTGAAACTCCTTTCGGAACCCACGCCTTGGTTTTGAACGGATGGGGAGTCAATGGAGACTGGGCTTCTGCGATTTCTGGGCCTCTTTCTAGAGCTTGGGCATGTCAACTGGCCCAAATATAAATTCGGCCCATCCAGGATTTGCTCCGCCATAAATCCAACCACTTTTGACTGTGTATTTCGAGGAGTGCATAGGGCTTCCCCCATGTCGTGTGCCGCCCTTCCTTCCCCATGCACCTGTCGGAGTCCCTCTGCCTCCCCCGAGTGTCGAATCGGTTCACCTTCCCCCGGGTTCTCTGATTGTTCGACGTCCGGGGCATATTCCTGCCCCATATTCTGTTCTACAATCGGCCGGAATTCGCCCTCCTCCAGCCCCATTTCTTCGTCCAACACTGGTTCTTTTTCACCTTCATTAGCAAATATTGTCCCCTCTTTCAATTCCGGAGGCCACAACAACTCTACCTCTTTTACCCATACTGAATATGACTTGTTGTTCCAGTTTAAGAGTATTTCCTCATCAATATTTTTCCCTGAGTTGTGAAGAACCAGACATGAACCCGAGGATACGTCAAACTCGTCCCATGAAAAATGAAACGGTTCAATCACCCTGCCGTATAGCCCTGCAATACCCCTGTATGTATTCTCCTCCCGGAGGACTAATGGGAGACCATCCATTTTAAGTTTTACCACCCGTTCATAGACTATCTCCAATATTATAGTGTTTTAGATATGGTAAAACAAAATTTGTATTTGTTTTCTTGTTTGGAAACCTTGTGTGAATGGGAAAATGATTGGGTAGGTTTGTAATAGTTGATTTGGCTTTTTGTTGTTATCAATCATCATGAATTGCCATAAATTGCCTTGGAATGTACTTTACATTTACAATAATGCTACAAACTTTTAGGTACAATGTCTAAAGCTTACATGATGGTACATGTTTATGTTCATTTATTTTGCATATTCATTCAAATGTCTTTAGTAATATCATTCATTAATTTACAAACTCTCATATAAGTAATAAAGGAATATTGTTAGTTTGTTACATGTTCAGAAATCAAAGGACCAATAAGAAAATTGAACATAAAGATTGTGTGGCATATTTTTATTTAGAGTAAAAAATTACTCTTTTATTTAATATGCCTAAGTTATTTTTATGAGTATGATAATATTGTATGTCTATTTTGTCTGTTTTCATTTGTTCTTTTGATTTTCGGTATGCCAATGGTTATATCACTAACATAAGTTCTATATGTATAAAAACTTTAGTTTAAAAGGTGGGTATGGGTCGGGATAGCCGATAGGGCACATATATATGTGGGCCCCACGCTATTTAAATCTCTAGACTTTGACGTATTGCATTGATAATCATAATATGGGTTGTAATCCATAAAAATACCAAATTTCTTGAGTTAACATCAAGCATCTATAATATATAAGCATCTATAATATATATAATATACAAACAGCCCCGAATATGTCTATTTCTATTATAGGTAATTACATATATCTCCTTAAAAACTTCATTAATTATATATATGCCCAGCTTAAATCTTTATTTACGTATATCCCCTTCATGAATTATATATATACCCAACTCAATGATGAAATCAATCAGAAGCGACGATGGATGTTGGAATCGATCGGAAGAGGGAATCAGAAGGTTATGGTTGGAATCGATGGAATAAGAATAGTCGTATTTCTTGTAAGGTTAAAAGAGTAATTTTATAAAAGAGAAGGATATATGTAATTTAAGTTTTGGGTTAGATGTATATGTAATTAGAGTTGAAAATAAGGGAATATATGTAATTCTAATTTTCTATTGTATTTATACAACAGTTTTTATCTCTATAGTTATAAAATACTTATAAAAATTACGTATCTATTTTTTTATTCGTGAATCATCATAACGTTATTTCACAGTACATAAATTTAGCATCACAAACAAAAAAAAATACATGTATCCACTTTATATTCATGACTCGATGGATACACCTTTTCGAAGTACAGAATTCTAGCCTATCAATCATAAAGTACCGAAAAAAAATTGAGATATACACTTTATTTTGTGAATCGTGAGGATTACTTTGTATGGTAAGTTGTTATAGTGATAAAAAATTATTTGACATAATCTATACTAATACATAAAGGTTTGAGATGGACACGTATCACTTTCTCATGTCTTCTCACATTGGTTTTTCCGCCTATCTCTCCTAATAAATGCATCTTTTTCTTATTAAATAGTAATGATATTATAAGTATATTATTAAAGAATAATACTAATTATATTAAATAAGAAAATATATAGTAGGAAATCAAAATATAACTTATTAGATAGATAAATACATATTATTATATTAGAGGGATTAGAGTGTAATTATGTTCTCTATTTATACTCCTTGTAATCATTCTTATTACATACAATAATACAATACAATTACCAAGATTAATTTGGTATCAGAGCTTTGATCCAACCCTAAAAATTTACTGTCGCCGCCGCTACAGTGCCGCCGCTACAGTTCTTTTTTTTTCCTCATCTCATGGCGTTGCTTGCATCCTTCTCCACAACTGAGAAAACAAATCACAACTCTCACAAGTTCGATTTTACCCTCTCTCAAACCAACTATGGTTATTGGAAAACCATGCTTCAACCTTTTTTTATAACCAATAATCTCTTTGGTTATATCGATGGAACTATTCCTTGTCCACCAACCACTATACAATCAGCGACATCTTCTGCCAAAGATGCTGAGCCAGTTACACAACCAAACCCTAATTACTCTATATGGGTATCTAATGATGCTCATATACGCATGTTGATTATGTCCACCATCTCAGAAAGCGCCTTCCAGCATGTCTAAGGTACCACTTCTCGTGAGTTATGGCTGTCTTTGGAGCGTGCCTTTGCACCTCAAACGTCTTCCCGGGAATACACCCTCAAGACAAAATTACTAAAGCTACAGATAAAAAATGATGAAACACCCTCTGCCTATCTTGCAAGGGCACAGGGCTATGCTGATGCTTTGGAAAATATTGGTGAACCTATTAAAGAAAAAGATCTGGTTATGTTCGTGATGTCTGGTCTTCCTGATGAATACAACAGCTTGAAATCCAATCTGATTGCTCGCCAATTCCCCACCGCTTTTGCAGAACTTCATGGTCTTCTCTCTGACCATGACTATATGGTGAAGAAACCCGACTACGTATCAGCACAAGCGTTCACCGCCACCACTGGCCAGCCGTCCGCTCATGCTGCTGTTAATCAACCACCCACTGAGACACTTCATGCCCTTCAACAGCTTATGTCTCAGCTTGGTGTTCAAATTCAGCCACAAACACAACAATCACAGGCCTTCTATAGTTTTCGTGGACGTGGCCGTGGATCCTACTCTCGTGGCCGAGGATACAATAATGGTGGTGGACGCGGTTACGGTAACAATCATAAAAACAACCGTAATTCTGGATACAACAACAATGCTAGTCACACCATGGGCGGTAATCGAGGTCAGTTTAATTGGGCTTCTAATCAAAATACAGTTTTTGGCACTTGTAACAGGTGTGGGATTGGTCATATACCATCTCAGTGTCCAAACCGAGACCCGAACACCCTTCGCTCAAGACAACCATTAGCGAACTATGCTGATTACCGCTCACAAGCTTCAACTTCTTGGCTTCCGGACACTGGTTCTAATAGTCATGTTGCACCGGATCTCAACAGCTTTGATAACTCAGAACCCTACAATGGTGAGGATACACTTCATGTTGGCAATGGTATGGGTTTACCTATTTTACATATTGGTTCCACAAAGTTTCACTCCCCGAACAAAACCTTTTCCCTTTCTGACATATTATATGTTCCAGAAATTAAAAAAAACCTTCTTTCAGTTCAGAAATTTTGTCATGACAATAACGTGTTTTTTGAATTTCATTCATCTTTTTTTGCTGTGAAGGATACGTGTACGCGCACTACCCTCCTCACGGGTCCAAGTGAAAACGGGCTCTACTCCATCCGTCTTCCGTCTCTTCGTCCTCTTCACAAAGTTGCTTTCTCCGCTGTTCGTGCATCTTCCGACACATGGCATCAAAGACTAGGGCATCCCCATCCAGAGCTTTTGAAGTCCATGTTATCTATTTATTCACTTCCTGTTCAAAATAAAAGTTTGAGTACCTCTTGTAATTCTTGTCACATGGGGAAATCCTCAAAACTTCAGTTGTCATCTTCGAATTTTAAGAGCAATAATGTTTTGGATTTAATTTTCTGTGATGTTTGGGGTCCAGCACTTGTCCAGTCTTTTAATGGTCACAACTATTTTTTACTTTGTGTTGATCATTTTACTAGATATATGTGGTTTTTCCCGTTAAAACATAAATCTGATGTTTCTGCCACATTTAAAAATTTTCATGTCATGGTAGAACGCCAGTTTCAAACAAAGCTAAAATCTGTCCAAACAGATTGGGGTGGCGAATTTCGACCTCTCTCCCCTTTCTTTTCTTCTCTTGGCATCATTCATCGTCTCTCATGCCCTCACACCAGTGAGCAGAATGGATTTGTTGAGAGACGCCACCGTCATGTTGTGGAAACAGGTCTTACTCTTCTCGCTCAATCAGGAGTCCCCATGAAATTCTGGCACTATGCGTTTGACACAACAGTTTATCTCATAAATTGAATGCCTTCTCGCACTGCATCTAAAACTTCCCCATTTGAACACCTACTTAAACTCAAACCAGACCTTTCCTTTTTGCGTGTTTTTGGGTGCCAATGCTATCCACACCTACGTCCTTACAACAATCACAAAATGGCTTTTCGCTCCTTACCATGTGTTTTCCTTGGGTACAGTCCCTCACACCATGGTTATCGTTGTCTTGATCCCACAACCGATCGTATCTACATAGCTCGTCATGTTCGTTTTAATGAACAATGCTTCCCGTTCACCACACCTCCTCCCACAACACCTACACCTTCCCAACCTTCTCCATATGTCTCATCCTTCCCTACCCCTGTTCCTTCCAATACCGAGCCAAACTCACAACCTGATACTACCCCATCTCACTCTCCAGGTCTCGGCCCACACCACACCACCACACCGGCCCATCCTCAACAACCCGCACCCACACCAAATAGTCCTATCGACCAGCCTTTACCCCCTAATCAGCCCTCATCACCTCTTAGAACATACAGTCGACGCTCCTAACAACCTACCCCACCTCAGCCCAACCAATCTCCCTCCATATCCCAGACCACCCAGCCTCAGACACGCACCCGCCCAGCAAACCTTCGTCCACATCCCAAACCAACAAACCCCAACAACCCATCTGCCTTCACCGCCACTACCGACACCACCTAGACCGAACCCTCCATCTTTACTGTTTCCAACAAAAGTCCTCAGTGGCGAGATGCCATTGCTGAGGAATACAATTGCTGAGGAATACAAGGCTTTATTGAGAAACGGTACATGGACATTAGTTCCTCCTGTCTCTAACGCTAATGTAGTTGATTGCAAATGGGTATACAGGCTTAAAAGGGATCAACACGGTACAATCAAACGTTACAAGGCACAGTTAGTTGCCAAAGGTTTCAAGCAACAAGCTGGTGTTGATTATCATGAAACCTTCAGTCCCGTTGTGAAGGCCACAACAATCCGTGTGGTTCTTACCTTGGCAGTTGCACGAGGTTGGTCCTTACGACAACTGGATGTTCAGAATGCTTTCCTGCATGGTGACCTACAGGAAACGGTTTATTTGCGCCAACCACCGGGATTTGTTGATCCCGCCAAACCAAACCATCTATGTCTATTGCACAAATCACTGCATGGTTTAAAACAGGCCCCCAGAGCGTGGTTTCAACGCTTATCTGGAGTTCTTCACAGATTGGGCTTCAAAGGATCCAAAACTGACCCGTCACTCTTTATCTACTCGTCTGCTGGAACTCTTTTATACATGCTTGTATATGTTGACGACATTATTTTGACAGGCAACAGTCAGGCAGCTATTGACGGCATAGTAAAAAATCTGAGTAACACCTTTGCAGTGCAAGACATAGGCACTCTATCTTATTTTCTGGGTATTGAGGTTACTTTCAAAGAGTCTGATTTGATTCTCTCTCAGAAGAAGTACATTATGGAGCTTTTAACCAAGGCTGGCCTTTCGCAATCAAAACCGGTTCCATCGCCTTGCTCCACCTCGGCTACTCTGGCCCTTGGTGACAGTCCACTTTTTGAAAATCCGGTGCGATATCGACAGGTTGTAGGGGCTCTTCAGTATCTCACCTTGACTAGACCTGACATAACCTTTGCAGTCAACAAAGTTTGTCAATTTATGCACTCACCTACAGAGAATCACTGGTCCGCTGTTAAAAGAATACTCAGATATCTGCAAGGTACCTCGCATCATGGTCTTCTATTTCAACGGGCTTCTGGCTCCACACTACATGCCTATACAGATGCTCATTTTCGGTCTCTCACTGCGTTCTCTGATGCGGATTGGGCAGGTTGTCCTGATGACCGTCGATCCACCGGGGGTTATGCCATCTATCTCGGGTCAAATCTTGTCTCCTGGTCAGCTAGGAAACAACGCACTGTCTCTCGGTCATCAACTGAATCTGAATACAAAGCACTAGCCGATACTGTTGCCGAACTTACTTGGCTTGAAGCCCTTTTACGTGAACTTCACGTCCCAGTGCAGTCTGCTTCTATCTTATGGTGTGACAACTTAGGAGCCACATACTTATCAGCAAATCCTATTTTCCATGCTCGCACAAAGCATGTGGAGATCGATTTTCACTTTGTCAGAGAAAAGGTTGCACAAGGGAAACTTTCGGTTCAATTCATATCTACAAATGACCAGATTGCTGATGTTTTTACAAAGCCACTACCTTCAGAGAGATTTTCAACTTTACGAGACAAGCTACAGCTCGTTTCCCGGCCTTAGCTTGAGGGGGAATATTAGATAGATAAATACATATTATTATATTAGAGGGATTAGAGTGTAATTATGTTCTCTATTTATACTCCTTGTAATCATTCTTATTACATACAATAATACAATACAATTACCAAGATTAATTTAACTAATTAAAAAAATACTAACTCGTAATATACACACATTTCTACTTGATATATCTCGAGACGATCATAATAGTCTGACAAATTATGACGTATTTACAAATTTATAAATTTTATCTTTTTTAATATACAATCTCGTGTAATACACGGGATTCTAACCTAGTATTATAATAAAAATAATTGTGTTTTTATCTAGATACATCAATTTCAAATGCGTACCAGCTAAATTTGTATGGTACAACTTATTATCACATAAACCCACCTTGTATGTAGACATCAATCCATCATTATTAATCAAAACTAGATGGACTTATGTGTTTGATGTCCCCACAAACAACTGTTCTATAATCAAACAACAAAGAAAATCAAACATGTAATCTTGCCACAACTTATGCAATCAAGTAATTAAAGGGTTGCCAAAGAGGTTATGGTGTAGTGGTTGAGGTGACGTCTGAAGTCTCAAGAGACCCGGGTTCAATCTCTGCCACCACCATTAATTTTTTGAGGCATGCAAATGAGGCCTAGTTCTTAGGCTGATGCACCAGGGTTTTACCCACGCCGATCCAGGGTACGAGCCTCGGCTCTCCCTCAAGCCCGGAAGGGGCCGTATTTGGTGGGATTTTTCCTTGGATGCTCTCCAACTCTGACGCCAAGTGGGCCCGGTTAAGACAACATATTGGCCGGAGTTGGACGAGGCTCTCCCATGTGACGGGGGGGTGCGACGTCACAACATTCAATGTTCGCCGTTCAAAAAAAAGTAACTAAAGGGTTAGAAAAAGTTTAACCTTTTTCTTTTGTATGAAAATCTGGTTAGTCAATGAGTTATACAAGCCATGTCTCACTTTTTGTGTAATTTATAGTGTACACTATGGTATGATTTATTATTTGTACAATAAACTTATAATACAGAAAGGGAAACACAATAAACTTACCTATATGTGAATTTAAGACATAAAACATCTAGATTATACTAAAACATTCAATTATTCAAACAAAGTCAACAAAACAATTATATTTTAAAGGTAACATCTTTACCATGGTTAGATGTTTCTTGAAAATCATTTTTCTTCATTATGACATTTCTACAATTTAAATCAGAATAAAAAGTTAAAAAAGAAAAGAAAAAAATCTTTCTTTTTTTCCCATTTGGCCCAGAAAGTTTAAGCAATAACCATAGTGCAATATTGTGAGTTGTGAGTGTATGTCCAAAATCTTTAGAGAAATCTTGATAAAACCTAAAAGTTTTCTTGAAAAGACTAGAATTTTAAGTGACATTTTCCTTCTCTCCATTTTATTTGTTACCAATCTAGTCTTATGTAAGGTGTTCTTTTATATGTTTTTGTATTTATTTTAGTTATTTTCATATCAAGTTCTTGACTACAAGTCTCGGGACATCGAATTGAGGATAAGAGGATTGATTTTACGATACTTCCTTACTAATGATTAGAATGTCGGGTTATGAACATGTAGTAAAACCAAGTATTTGCTTGCGAGACAGTAAACAGAAGCCGAGACAGCTAAACAAATAACATTTATTTGATGGTTTAGACTTTAGAGTAATAAAGCCATACAAGTAAAAGTGAACAATCAAAATTCGGAAATGAATCAAGAAAATTAATAAAAATTTATCAAAATGGTAAAAAAATATGAAAAAAAGGTTGAAGTAAAAGCTTTCTTTTTTCTTTCATCAACCCCTACAATATACTTTTTACCATGTTACAACATATTACTAGTAACTAATTTTACACTGTTCCATCACCCCATTGCCTCCGCCACAGCCACAGGCACCGCCTCCCAACACCACCGCCGGATTCTTGAAATTAGTTTTCTAGAATTATACAATCAGTTTTTGAAGAAGCCATCAATGTGTCTTCTATCTCTCTATACAGAATTGCAGATGCCTCTTACTTGGGGCCTCATTAAAAATCCATCATTTATGTCAAGTGATTCAGTACTATAGCTCGACTTTCATTTGACCTGTAAAATGTTCATACATAAGATAACTTTGACTTTTTAACTCACAAGAAGTCAAACTTTAGAAAAAGTCAACTCACCATGAAAGCCTTGTGGCTGATCCTGGCCTATAGCCATCTTTACAACACTTTGAAGGTCATTTTCCCATAATGTTGAAGCCTAAATTTATTTCATTTAACAAGAATTCTTCATAAACACCTTGCAATACATACAAATCTTGAAATATATTTTAGTAACTGAAAATTTAATTTACCTCACCAAAACCATCAATATGAGGTGGCTTCGTGATCGAGTTGCGGTGCATTGCTGCCATCAAAGGGTTCATGGAAATTTGATTCTCAGGCCCATCAGGAATCATACCATTTATTTGGGATTGGAGTCCATATGGGAATGGTTGTACCGAGGCATCAAAAGGGCTCACATTGTTGGGCAAAGAGACCAGAGGCCGAAACATCTGAAAATTTGCACAAAACTACACAATATTACTCCCAAATTCAAATTAAATACGGGCCTCGTCGAGTAAACAAAAACTGATACTCTTATCCAAGTTACGGGGTGTTTGGATGTGCGTTTAAATTGATGATTGCAATAATCAGTTTGATCTTTAGAGTGTAAGTGATTATGATTATGATTTTTAGACTGTTTAGGGTCAAAATAGTCAGATTAATTACAAGACTAGTGATTATTCAGATAAATGCAAGATTATCCAAATGTCACTAGCTTTAATTAACCGATTGTCCGATAACAAGTTTTAAAACTCACATCCAAACACACTCGCTCCTCTGTTTGTCAAAGATTCAATTCAATATAAATAGGTTAAAAAAACTTACATCTTTAGATAAAAGTGCTTCCATATTCACATCCATCCTAGGATTAACAGTGGCCAATTTCATAGACAAGAACTACAAAAAAAGAGAACCCAACATAACTTTAAAAACAAATCAACACATTTTGATTTATACTATAATGATTTAATATTAAATCAATCTTAATTACCTCAACTTGTCGCTGCAATGACTGTACATAGTTTATAATCTCATCAAGCATAACAGCTTTTCCTGTGACCTATAAAATCAAAACCCCAACTCAAATTGCAACCTTAAAGTCCAAATGCTTCATATTTGACTTCAAAATGTGAAGAAAAATAATAAAAATTGAAACTTTCATCTTTTACCTTGTTACAACCAGGAACAAGATCTTGAAGAAACTTCATCCTCTCACTGATTTTCTCTCTTCTGACCTGAAATTGTCAAAAACGGAAACAAATGTGAGTTGGGTTTGTAAATTGTGATTAAATTAATAAAAAAAAATAATTATAATAATCTAGTTAATTTTGGAAAATATGGCTTACTCTTTCTGCAAGACTATGGCTGTCAGTAGCTTGACCCCTTCTTGCTCTAACATGAATGTAATCTTTTGGTGGCTCCGTTGACTTTTCATTTGACTTGCTTCTTTTTGCATCTGATTCCCCTTTTTCTACTTCTGCCACAACCTGCAAACACAAAGAACAGTCTGTAACAAGAACAAAAAGGAATTGATAAAATGACTAAACTAACCTTGTCATCTTTAGCAGAGATTGTAGTACTAGATTGTGTTTCTTTCCCCTTTCCTTTGGGAACCACCTTTCTCTTTCTTCTATTAGTACTCTTCTCCTTTGTTCCAGTTTCAGATACAGATGGTTCCTCCATGGAATCACCTAATCCAGCAGCCTTGAAAGATTCATTCTTGCCACCAAAATTTGAGAATCTTGCTGCTCTTTCAACAAATCCAGGATCTGTAGGGAATGGGGCTGGTGGAATTGGATGATAATTCCCTTGAATCTGGTGATCTGTAATTGACAGATTAAGGTTTGGTGGTGAATTCAGAGGAGTATTGTAGCAAGAATTGTGAGGAGAAATCTCACTGGAATTGCATATGCTTCCCAGTCTACCAATCAATTCCCGGAGAACAATGCAGTCAGCAGAACCTGGAATTGGGATTCCGGGGTGTGAACTGACCGGAGATGAGACAATTGAACTCAAAGCAGACTCAAAAAGATCCCTTTGGTCCTCACAATTGGGGTTAAAAAAGCAATTGCGATTCAGTTCACTGTCTTGAATTCCCATTCCGAGGATGGGATTCCAGGCTTGGGAGATTCCGTTTCCTTCACTGGTGAAAGTTTTATCCTTTTCCATAATTGAAGTAATGGGGTTACGGTTTCTTGGCAAATCTCCAAATGGGTGTCTTGTTTTTTAAGAATTAAGAAAGAACGATTGGAATTTTAACTCGGGTTCTAGGAATTCAATGTGTGTGAAAGATAAAGGGCAGTGTGGGTGAGAGAGAGAGGGCAGCTGTGATAAAAGCATAAAGAAAAGATGGGGGAGAAGCGAAAGGGAAAGCGATTTAGTATGTATGAATATATCACAATAAATAAATAATATATATTATTGTATATATTAAATACAAATATATATAAATAACAAATAAACGACTCAAATTCCAACTTAAAATATATATGGAAACGAGACATCATGTTAGTTAAGTGGTGTATCCTACAATCAAAAGGTTGGAGTTCTGATGTATTTATCCTAGAAAATTTGAAAACTGTTGTTAAAAAGTATATAAAAAGGTAAAAAAATAACTTAAAACAAATTAATCCCAATTTTAGTATATAAAAAGGTAAAAAAAAAAACTTAAAACAAATTAATCCCAATTTTTTAAGGGCATGAGGTATATCGAGAGTGAGTGAGAGCGGTGAGAGTAAAAAGTGCATGTCATGTGGGCGTCACATCACCTCCAACATTTTTCACACCACTCTCACATGGGATGGGTATACACGTGTGAGTATTAATTATTTTATAAAATTTAAGTGGTGTGAATGTAGTGTGTGTGTGAGAGAGAGAGAGACTCATGCCCCATGAGAAATTTCATGCCAAGGGCTTCACGACGCCATGTGGGCGGTGCTTCACTCCCTTTACCGGAGGTAAACCGGATACCCTAAGTGAATGTTAATCAGACACAGCGTTAGTTGTGTTATATGCATTATTTAGAAAAAAATAACAATACAATTTTATTTACAATAATTGTATATTGTGCAATATGTAATAAAAATAACATGGATATGATTTTTGTCATATTTAAATAGTTGAATTTTTTCTGACCATTATTTCATTTAATTCATTGTAAGATTAGAAGCTTTTCACAAGGTTTTATACTTTTATCTTGTTTGTTTGTAGTTATTTTCAAATAAACTAGCGTGGCTTATGTTGAAACCATATATACTATATATATATATATATATATATATATATATATATATATATATATATATATATATATATATATATATATGTAACCATATGAAACCAGTTATCTAACTACCAACTATGAAAAAACTAATGGAACCTGGCCTATTGTACGTAAGAAACTGGACTATATGTAATGATATACAATCCGTTTTCCAACTTTCAACAATTACTACAAGTTGAAATCTATTATTATGTAAAGACAGGTTTTAAAAAAAATTATTTGAAAATAGAACTTTACATTTCATTATTAGTTCATGCATATAATAAAAGTAACCATAAAGTTACAAGTATATTATAAGAATAATTATAGAGCAACTAAAAGAATATTTAAAAGTCATAATGCGCCTCAGTTTCAAAGGGTAAAGTGTGTGCTAGTCACATTATTAGGAAAAGAGGTGATTAATGTATCATAAAAAATAACTTCATACAAAAGCTAATAAGTAAGATAAAAAATTTATAAAGTATGAGTTTATTGTTTATATGTTAATTACTTAATTTTGTTTGTGTATAGATGTTAGAAATATATAGCCATTAATTAAATGTTTAAGGTACTATGTTTATGCAAAAAATTAATATAGGTTAGCAAAAAACATATAGCCATTAATTAAATGCTTAAGGTATTATGTTTATGCACAAAATAAGACATTAAAAATATGGAATGAAATTAAAGGAAAACTTTAAGTAAACTTTTTTTCTGGAACTGATGAATTGGTTTATTTAAAAAAATATTTATAAGTCTAAATTTGTTTTATTTTAAACCTATTTAATCATGAAAACCTATGAAAATGTCATATTTTAATTTTATATTTTTTGCATTAGTATGTAGCTACAATAGGTGCTTTATAAAACAAATATCATAAAATGACAACGCATTTGTTTTGTTATCACCCTAACCTGTCAATTGATGACCAAATTAGTAAATTAGCCAATATTAAAAATGTAATTACAACATAACCGCCCCAAAATATCAGGATTGTCAAATCATAGATTAGTACTAAAGGTCGATGTCTCAGTAATGTTGTTAAGAAACATTGGCCAGCAAAATGGTATGTTTAATGGTACTAGGCTACAGGTCATATCGCTAGGTAAACGTGTTATGGAAGCGGAGTTAATATCTAGAGGTAATATTGGTAATCGAACATTTATTCCAAGAATTATTTTGATACATTCAGACAAGCAGATTCCTTTGAAGTTTCAGAGAAGGCAATTTCCACTGTCAGTATGTTTTACAATGACGATTAATAAGAGCCAAGGATAATCACTATTGAAAATTGGTTTGTATTTAAAATATCCTGTTTTCAACCATGGACAGTTGTATGTAGCTCTAAAGAGTAGAAAAAGAGTAAAATTACTAATATTAGATAAAGATGGTAAACTCACAAATCAAAAATCAAATGTTGTTTACAAGGAAATATTTGAAGATTCATGATTTTTTATATGTTTTTGAATTATAAATGTAATTTCTTTTATTTATAGATTTATTACTTATATAATTTTAATTGTTCATCCCGTATGCTAAACGGGTACCTAACCTAATATAATATAATATGAAACAAACATGAAACTAAAAAACGAAACGTTAAATTTTTTGGGTTTGAAGGAGGTGGAGAGTATAGTGGAAGAAAAGCAATTTCCTTGTTTTCTTAGTTTTTTCTAAATATAAAAATAAAAGAAAAACACTAGTGGAGACAAAAGGGATATAAACAAATCTAAAGGGTTCAAAAATGAGAGATCAAAGGAATCTAGAGGAGTTATAGGTGGGTCTGAGCATTTAGAAAATAACTAGTATTTGGACCCGCACTCCGCGGCGAGCGCGTGGTCGTTTTTCCCAGTATTACGTTGCAGTAGTTTGGTCGTTATCGGTTCAGGTTGTTAAATATCAAAAAAGTAAACAACGATACCGGTTAAGATACAAAAAAAAATAACAGAAACGATGATGTTCGCTCATAAGCGGTTGGACTTGTAACGGTTACGCAACGGTAACCTCATTCGCTATAGTAAACGTCGAAAAAAATTAATTGATTTTGAATAGTAATCCGTGAAAACGTTGAGACAATGTTAAAAAAAACGTTAATAAAAGAAAACATAAAGCTAAACTAATAAAAAAAATTCTAAAGAAAACTTAGGGAGAAAAAAAACAGAAAAAATGATAAAAGGACTAACCTAATATAATATAATATGAAACAAACATGAAACTAAAAAACGAAATGTTAAATTTTTTGGGTTTGAAGGAGGAGGGGAGTATAGTGGAAGAAAAGCAATTTCCTTGTTTTCTTAGTTTTTTCTAAATATAAAAATAAAAGAAAAACACTAGTGGAGGCAAAAGGGATAGAAACAAATCTAAAGGTTTCAAAAATGAGAGATCAAAGGAATCTAGAGGAGTTATAGGTGGGTCTGAGCATTTAGAAAATAACTAGTATTTGGATCCGCGCTTCGCGGTGAGCGCGTGGTCGTTTTTCCTAGTATTACGTCGCTGTAGTTTGGTCGTTATTAGTTCAGGTTGTTGAAGATCAAAAAAATGAACAACGATACCGGTTAAGATACAAAAAAAAAAAGTAGAAACGATGATGTTCGCTCATAAGCGGTTGGGTCTGTAACGATTACGCAACGGTAACCTCATTCGCTATAGTAAACGTCGAAAAAAATTAATTGATTTTGAATAGTAGTCCGTGAAAACGTTGAGACAATGTTAAAAAGAACGTTAATAAAAGAAAACATAAAGCTAAACTATTAAAAAAAATCCTAAAGAAAACTTAGGGAGAAAAAAAACAGAAAAAATGATAAAAGGACTAAGTTTGGGGAAAAACGAGATTCGAACCCAAGTCTTTGAGATGGACGAAGGAACATTTTTTGTTAATAAAGTTCAATGTAATTAAATATAAACAGAAAAAGCAGTGTTAAAAAAAATAGGAAATGGGATTTGAACCCGGGTGTTTGAGTTAGAAGACAAGTGACTTAACCACTGGACCAAGAAACATTTCTATCAACGATTTTCAATATAGTTGAATATAAACATAAAAAGCATTGTTAAATAAAAAAATAAAAAAAATGGAGTGCCGCCCAAATGATCCAACAGGGATAGTTTACTGTATATGGCATTTCATTTTAGTAGGTAGTAATGTTATATTTGTCATTTTAAAACTTGATTAAATACTTGTATTTTTTCCCTAAGAAATATTATCCTATCTTTTTATTTTAGCTTAATTTAAAATAGTTATTAACTTCTAAAATTATTTAGGAAATAACTTACTCGTAGTAACACTTTATGGACGCAGAGCGGGAGCCAGGGTCAAGCGGGACCGGCACCGACCCTGGGTACCACTAATCTTTTTATTAGCGGGTGTATTACGTAAATAACGATCGATCCTAGTTCTTTTAGGTCGACCTAATTTATTTATAAGAATCTTTGACCCCAAACATTGAATTTGTTTTTATAAAATTTGAACTTAATAAAAAATTTGTTTAACAATTGCTAGTTTATTTTGTTTAAAAATAAAAATTTTGAGTATGCTTGATCCATTAAATAAGCTCAATAACAAAGTTAAATTAAGGAAAAATTACCAAAATGGACATTTGACCAGTCAAACTTATTAAAATGGACAAACTTTTTCAGCCTACTTAGATGTGGTCATTTAGACCATTAGACGGCTGAAGCCGGCTAGTTCAGCCTGCTTGAAAAACCGTGCCCAAGTTCTTTTTGTCAGATTTTTAACCAACCAGAAAGTGACACGTTGAGGCTTTAAAACCCAAGCCGGCTGAAGCCCAATTCCAAGTAGGCTGAGCCGGCGTGTCTATCTGTTTCCCCTGGCTTAGCCGGCTTGGGTTCGGCTGGCTTAGCCGGCTCCTTTCAGCCGGTGCCAAATGGGTTCACACACTTGTTAGCCGGCTGAAGTGGTATTTTAGCCTGCTTCGACTTTTATAAATATTAATCTTATCATTTCAACCTTCATATACAGTTTTTAACTTTCAACCTTCAATTTACACTTAAACGTTTAACTTATAAAATATGGGTGGTTTCTGTGTAAATTGAAGGTTGAAAGTTAAAAACTGTATATGAAGGTTGAAAGTTAAAAACTGTATATGAAGGTTGAAAGTTAAAAACTAATTAATATTTATAAAAGTCGAAGCAGGCTAGAAATACCACTTCATCCGGCTAATAAGTGTGTGAACCCATTCAGCGCCGGCTGAAAGGAGCCGGCTAAGCCAGCCGAACCCAAGCCGGCTAAGCCAGGTGAAACAGATAGACACACCGGCTCAGCCTACTTGGAAGTGGGCTTCAGCCGGCTTGGGTTTCAGAGCCTCCACGTGTCACTTTCTGGTTGGTTAAAAATCTGACAAAAAGAAGTTGGGCACAGGTTTTTCAAGCAGGCTGAACTAGCCGGCTTCAGCCGTCAAATGGTCTAAATGACCACATCTAATTAGACTGAAAAAGGTTGTCCATTTTAATAAGTTTGACTGGTCAAATGTTCATTTTAATAATTTTCCCTTAAATTAACTCTATATTGTTTGCCCATGCCTTCATGGTTTCATAACCATTAACCCATATATGAATTTAATTTATATTAAACCTAATTCTAAAAAAAAGATTTTTTTAATAAATTTTTTAATGACATTGTATTTTTTTATATTTGTTTTCTAATAACGATGCATTTTCATTATTGTATCGTTATCATGTGATGACCTGAACCATACCGAACCAACAAAAAAAATCTTATGTTGTGTACTTAGAAATTCGAGTATAAAAAAAAGAGACCGCATAGGAAAAAATTGCTGACTCAGCCACTGTATAGGAGTACCTTAATTGTATCTTAATCTTAAAAAAATGTGAATATAATAATAATGCATTAGACCATCGCCACCCTCTTTCACGCCATGATATGTCAGCGCCACATCAGCATAGCGGCAATCACTGCCTAGAATCACTAAGTCTAAGGGGAGTACCCACAAATTTCCACTACTCCACGTCAGCGCCACATCATTATCACACGGTATCCACATATGGGGGGTGTGGTGTTCTACTTTCCATCCACCTGAAAAATACACGTGTTTAAATATCATTGGTCTTAACCCCACCTCCTTAGCCCCACCTCCTTCACCCCTCCCATTCCACACCGGTGGAGATCTTCACGCCAGCCTTCCACGATCGTGGACCACGCCAAGGGGGCGTGGTGTTCCACGCTTTCACGGCTGCCACCTCACCTCCACGGTGGGTTTCACGGGGGTACTCCCCACAGCCTAAGGGCGTAGTGGTTTGACATAATAATTGAATTAAAATAAAATAAATCTACATAATAATTGAAATAAAATAAAATAAAACTACATTCATTAAAATAAAATAAAAAAACTACATTCATAATAATTGAAATAAAATAAAAAAACTACATTCATAAAAAATAAACATAAAACTACTCGTCGTCGTTCTCATCGTTTAAGTTGTTTCGTTCGTATATTTATTTTCTTCGCCTCTCCGCTAGTTTCGAGCACCTTTGGTAAGGTTCTCGAAGTTCATAGTTAGAAACTTGATATCTTGTTGTTGTTTATCCTTTGTAAAAGATAAGCTTATCAAGCTTCGAGTCTATTCTTTCAAACCGGGTGTCCGGTGCAGACGAATAAGTAGCCCGTTTACCTTTGTTTCTTCCGGGCGGACGAACCAGTTCTTTCGGTATTTCAACTTCGTCATCGGTATCATTTAGATTAATGCTTGAACTGATACCTGGCGAATATCACCGGTCAATTACGTTTCTGTTCGTTTGGACGAATGGGACATCAACGGGACTTGGCCCCACTTGGGAGATTTTCTAATAATCTCTGATTTATTAGAATTAAAAGACTTACCCACTACGGATTTGTACTCATCACAAGCTTCTAAATATACATCGTGGTCGCTTTGATCACTTTTACGATTGTTGTAGTGTTTGTTATAAAAGTTGTTAAACTTAGCAAGCTTGTTGTTATAGTCCCGCCATTTATTAAAGATCTTGTCGGGGTTACGATATTCTCCCCTCCCCATTGCGGCGTGAAATCTCGCACGAACACGCCACCAAAAATCCTTTCCTTTTTGATTATTTCCTATACAAAAAATGTAAAACAAATTATTAAAAAATTTACAAAAAATAGCATAACAATTTATAAAAAAAAATATAAACGCTTTACCAATTATCGGGTCCTCCGATACGTCTACCCAAGCTTGTGTCAAAGCAAATTTTTCGCCTGGTGTCCACTTTTCATGAACACGTAACGCTTATTCGGTTGTGTCGACAGTTACTGGTTGTTTCTTTCTATACAAATGTTTCTTTGGTTGAGTCGACGGTTGTGTCTCGGGGACGGATTCAGTGAATTTCTTGTGTCTCGAGTGTGGGAAAGGTTTGGGTAGTAGGGGCATTTCTTGAAAGTTAAAGTTTGCGGGAAAAGATGAGGATTGAGTTGTTGATAAATGGTTGGTTCCGGTAACGTATTCGGAACGTAAACATCTTGATTATTTTGATTGAAGAGGTTGCTCGGGTCGGGATTTCGAGGAAAAAACGGATATTTGGGTTGTTACGGATGTTTGTGAAATGTGGATTATTTGGGTTCCAAGGATTTATTGTTGAGTAAAATGTATGAAAAATAATTTGATATTTAGAGAAAAAGATGGAAAGATGATTTGGTGAATTATTGAGTAAAATAGATTGTTATTTATAAGTGAATTTTTTTTAAATGCAACGGTCATATAGCCGTTGGTGGTGTTGATGTGTGTTCCACTCTACCGTGATTGCCTCCACGCCCCATTCACGCCAAGAGAGACAGTGTTTCCAGACGTGAATGACCTATATGGATTACGCCCCATGGTTCACGCCATCCGCTAGAGTTGGCCTGCCTTAGTTTTAAACATATACGTATACCGAAAATAACTCATTTAATTTATATTCTTTTACAATTTGTCACTATAAAAAGGAAAACCAATAAGTAAAAACTGAAATAAAAAAAAGCCTATAGATCTAAAGGTGGCGTTAATCATTGAAGTAGACCCTAAATAATGTTTGACCCAATAATTAACGAGCATCAAACACAATTTATTATTAAAATTATTATATGTTGTCAGACCGCACGAATTACTAAAATGTTAACATGTATTTTAAAAGAAAATAATATTTCTACCATTCCCCACTATGGTCTTTAAATAGATATTATAATAATAATAATAGTTATAATAAAGAAAAAAAAAGATAAAGATCAGCACCATAGGGTAAAACCTCTTCGATCTAACAATTTCAGTAAAATATATTCGATTAGCGTTTTTAGCCCGTTTTATTTTTTATTATTTTTGTTTTCCTTTAATAACTTTCGTTCATCAACTTTTTTTTAAAATACGGAGTATGCAGTTGTTTTTAGTTTTTTTGTTAACGTTCCGATCTAAATTTTTTTTAAAAGGATTTGTATTCTGTAACGAACAAACTTTCGAGTTATTATTATAATATAATTATATTATATTATATGAGTGTAAATAAAAATATAAAGAAAATTTGGAGGCTTGTTACATATGTTTAATCTTGTAGTTTGGAGATAAGAAGTTAAAATTGAAAGTTCAGGGGCTAAACTGTAATATTTAAAAAGTCAGATTTGTAGGGGGGGCTGCGATTTTCACACACTCAAGTGTGTGTTCTTGAGTTTGCAAAGAAGATGAGAAGAGAATGAGGAGCTGAGATCACGAATTCAAGTTGTTGCATGCAAAATCTGAAGGTGTTCATATGCTCATCATCTCTAAGCATCAAGTAAGCTTTCATTTCAACTATTTATTCACCATTGATGTATTCTTGGTGGGTTTGGGTTGGTGAAACCTAAGTGGTCGAAATTGGGGATGATAGTGTGTAATTTGTTGTTTAGAAGTGTTATTCTAACTTATCTAAAGCTAGATGATTGACCAATTCTTGTTATTAACATCCAGTTTGATGATTTGAAAATTAGGGTTCTTGAGGATCAAATTTGAGGGTTTTTGAATTGGGGATGTTTGAAGGTTGAATTAAGATTGAGTAAATGTCTAAGGGGTTGATAGACAAATAATTAACCATAAAGCTCCAATTTTTATGGTAAATTGGTGAATGGTAAAATTGATGAATTTGGGAGTTTGACTTTTATGGGTCAAACGGGTCAAAATGGGCTGAGAGGTGGTTATTGGGTGTTGAGGGTTTGGTTAAGGTTGTGCTAACTAATCTAAGTTAGAATATTGATCTTTAGATCATAAAGGTGTGTTGGGTGTCAATTGGTGATCAATGGATTACTAATTGTAAATGGGTCGTATACGTGATCAATTGGTAAGGAAGCTAGCTTGGAGGATCAAGCGGGGTCATCTTTAGCAAAAGGTAAGTGTTTTCACTTACTTAGTAATGATAGGTTGTAGTAGACACACATATTTGTTATACATGTTCATTTGTTTATTATCATATGTGTAATTGTGAGTATGTGGTTGTGGTAAATTGCATATGGGGAATGTATGCAAGGGAGGGTGTTTAAGGTGCTTGAGGTCCATGAACCTCGCCATGTTGTATGGTGACTTAAAATCATTGAATTACTTATGTGTTTAAGTAGAATAATTGTATGACTATATTGTATGCAAGGTGGGAGGGTGAATTGTGGTTTGAAGTCTTGAAACTTCACAATTGGAATAAGGGGATTGGCGTAATTGAACCCCATATGTCGGGTATATTGTATGGGCTATAAGATTGAGTTAGTAATTTGTGTGCGTGCACTTGTTGTATGATTAAGGTTGTTTTTTAGGTCTAAGAACCTCACATGTGGTAGCTATGTATTGTAATAGGAGTTTGAAGTCTTGAACTTCACAAATAAATGGGTGGTTTGGGATCTTTGAATCCCACATGTCAAATATAGAATATGGGTTATGTATCTTGTGTGGTTATGTGCTTTGATGTATGCTAAAGGTTAGTAATGAGGTTTAAGAATCTCACACGTAGTACTTGAAGTCATGAACTTCATTAAGGCAGTTGTAAATGAGGTCTAAGAACCTTACAAGAATGGTTGGTGCATGTGGTCAAAAGAATCACCCAAGTATGAATGGAGTTTGAGATCAAGGAATCTCACAAATAAATGATAATTGAGGTTTTGAACCTCATAAGGGTGTGTTAGTATTTTAACAAGTTTTGAGCTTTGCAAAATGCAAGTTTAACTAGTTCTTGAAATATGTATGGATTGTTTAGATGATTAAGATTGATCATGGGATGTCAAGAAAGTGTTTTATTTTGAACATCCAACCAAGGTTAAGTCATACTATTATAGTTGACTTTTGAATTGTTGAAACTCGATTTGTTTTGGAACCTTGGATGTACGTTGCTAAATTAAAACATGGGTTGTTTTGTTAAGAATGTTATGGGGCTTAGTTTCGATTATGTTTTGAAAGCTAAAATTGGTCAAAAAATTTGGATTTTACAACTTAGTATCAGAGCAATGGTTTGAGGGATTTGGGTGTATGAGACACCACACTCAAACCTAATGCTCTTGATGTGGTGGGTGAAATGAGAATCCAATGAAGGCTTGACCTAGACTCTGAGCTTATAGGCGAGGTTAGTAATGATTAATGTCGTTGGTCATTATAATTGGTGTCCAAAATGAATTATGTGTGCCGAAACTTGTCTTAGGATTTGTTGTATGAAGATGATAAATGCACTTATGCATATTATGTTACCAATCATGCCTGACCAATGTGATCCGTAAGATAACATGTGTAAGTGCCCTTATGAAAATCATACAATAATGAACATTAACAAGGATTATGTGAAGGTGTATATAAGTGTGTATATTTTATGTACGTATATGAATGATTATGTAGGGTGGTTGCATATTCACATAAATGGGGGTTAGTGCATTATAAAGTATGATTAGAGGCCTATACGTGGGTAGAACATCTACAGCTCAAACAAAACATAGTCGGGGAATGACTAACGGGGATAGGTGTTAGTAGATGGAAATAGTGGATGGGAGTTATCTTAAGGACTCCGGTACGTTAGAGTCTACGCGTGTATCACCTCGGGGGTGGTAAGGAGTATGGATTGGCTGAGGGAGCTAGAAAGTAACATTCTAGTGGAGGATGGCTAGAACTTTAAATATTGTCGTGTCAATCTACCTACAAGGAAGATATGTCATATTGAGGCAATCATGTAAAGGAATCGTATGAAGCTTGCGGATCGGGAGGAACGACGATTGGTGAATCTAGGAGGAAGGAAACCTTGTTTTCACAAGAAATTGTGTTGCCCAAACCAAAGGCGTAAATTGGTGAGGTTGAACCGTTGATTTACCAACGATACATCACCGGAATGAGTTTGGCTTAGGAGTGAGCCAAGGTGGCCCGGAGAAGGGGGTTGATGTAGTGCAAAGCACACATCTTTATTCCTAGTGTTTTGTGCGTTTTTACTTAGTTTTGTATTTGTTTTGAGTCGTTTTAATGTAGATTTGAGTCTTTGTTATATTTGTAGGTGCTCGTGAAGATTACAAGGGAATATACGAAGAAACCGAGCAAGAGAAGAAAGCCGGAGGATCAAAGGTTAAAAAGATGAAATTTTAGTCTCTCGAGGTACGTGAGAGAGAGACAGAGGAAGTTTCGCGGTACGTGAGGACTTCCAGAATTCCGCCCGACTAATTTGTTCCCCGCGATGAACCTAGTAAATTCTTTCGCGGTACGTGAGAGAGCTGTTTTTCGAGAAAAAACCCTAATTTCAATATAAATAGAATTCTAATCCCATTAGGTCAGGGGTTCGCATCTTGGCAGTCTGGAGCAGTCCCTAGGGCGATTTTGGGAGCAAGGAAGGCTATTGGATTCCAGGTGTGTTAGTTTAACGTATTCGGTTTTCAAGATTCGATTTTTATCTTTGATTTAAATGTTTGAAAACATGAATCTTGTTTTCTACTTATGTTTTAGTTGTTTGAACATGATCCTAGGCTAGAACTTTGATATTGCCTAGGTCACATGATGAATACATGTTAAAGTATTGATTTTTATCGGTTTTGGTTATTTTGAATTGACTAATGATTTTGTAAGCAATATTTGAGTTAATAATTGTGATGAATATGTACGCTCATGTCTGATTGTGTGGTTGATTATAACTCCCTGCGTTGATTGTGGTTGTCTGCCAGTTTGATCTGCGTGTCTATGTCATAGATCTTAGGGTTTGTGATTGTGAGTGGTTTGTTAGACGTAGTGACCATAGGGATTGTGATTGATTGTTGATTAGAGTTGAGTGTGTATCCTAGTTCAATACCCGAGATGTGAGAATTAGTCGTTTAGTCATCGTCATTAGGAATCCGAGTGTCAGCTGTATGAGAGGAACTTGGTATTAGGTGTCTAGTGATTGTTGCTATTCGTGTCATAGTTGTTATCTTGAGATTACCCTGTGCATTCTTTGAGTGTATTGGTGGACAGTGAGACTAAGATGTAATCTGTCTATTAGGGTACTTTGTCATTGTTGGAAATACCCGAGAGGTGATCCAACCATCTGGTGAGTTAGTACGCTTTAGGTTCCTTAGTTGAAGACACCCTGAGAGCGATTAGGGATCCACTAGGTAGTCTTTAGTTGTCATATTTAGAAACCAAGATCCATCTTAGTTTCCAGAACAGGTAGAAGTTATGCTTCGCAAGTAGGATTCTGACCTAGGTAGTATTCTTCCCATCATTTGATTTCACCTTAGTCTTTTCTCTTGATAGTTGAGTCGACCTTAGTTTATTGCATTCATTAGTTTAATAGTAGTGTAGTAAACCCCCCAAACCAAATCAATCTTTAGTCCGAGTTAGAGTCTAATTTTGTTATTCGTAGTGTCTCTAGGGTTCGATATTTCGGTTTACCATTAAGCTGTGCTACACTCGATAGGTACACTTGCCTGTCAGTGCGGTTTAGTTGAAGGTACTCATTTTATTACTTAGGAGTCTATGTTAGGTTTATTTGTTAGTTTTTATAGATCGTCTGGATGACATCAGGGGTACTATTTGCAGTGAGTCAACTTCGGGACATGGTGGGAATTGGTGGGAAGTTCTTCGCGAGTAGAAAGACTAGGATTGTGAAGACAATGCATCGGGGGAATTCAAGAGGTGACCTTGAAATACCTTAGACTGCAAGCTGTGTTGGGTCGTTTAACTGAGGAGTTCCTTCATATATAGTGGATAGTGGAGGCAATGAACAGAATTACGAGCATGTTTTATGACTAGTCGTAGTCTTGCTCGGATCTTGGAGTCACAGAAGGATTTTTTATTTTGTTTACTGTTGCGCATACATTTTTGTTTTTGTATCGTTGCCTATAACGAGTGTCGTTACCGTTGTGGTACCATGACGAGTAGAACCTATTATGAGCAAACAATATCATTGTCGGTATTGATATTATTGAAACCCGTATCGTTATTCGTTTTTTGGTTTTCGACGACCAAAATCGGTAATTTTTTGTTTTGTTTACCGTTGCGCCTTTTCATTTAAATTTGATTAACGATAGGTCTGACACCCGCCGCGAAGCACACACGGGTATAAGTATCTAGTTACTAGTTACTAATTACTAATACCAATTGGCGATGTACTGTAAATGTTTTGCATTGGTCCACGTGTCCTGTTTTCCTTTTTGATTTGGTTATCTTTGAAGGCAGTAGCTTTTGATTGGGTGGATTTTTTTTAAACAAAATATCTTTACTTTAAATGAACAATGTTTCAGAATGAAAAAAAAAAAGTTTCATGTAAAAGCGGTGGAATGTATCTTTTTAGGATACGTTGCTAACTCGTCTAACAAAACCAAGTCTTGGTTGGGCTTGTCATCAGTGCCTCCCTAAAAACTCTTATGGACACATCACCCTGGGTTCGATTCCTGAGGTTGAACTTTTTTTACCATTTTTTTCCTTTCGTTTTAAGCTTTTTTTCCCTTTTTTCCGTTCGTTTTAACGTTTTGTTTACTACCCCGCCGCGTAGCGCGGCTATCACCCCTAGTTATATATACTTTAGATTAAAGTACAATGGGATTGAATAGTAGCTTCACTTCTTAAAATATGACACGCAAGTTTTTTTCTCTTTTTACATTTTTATTTTCACTCATATACTATATATAATATGTATTTAACCTGTTTCATTTTCTAATAATTTCGTTTTCCTTTAATTACTTTCGTTCGCTAACTTAAAAAAAACGGTGCCGTTACCGTTGTTAAACCATGGCGAGCCGAACCTATTATGAGCGAACAACATTATTGCCGGAATTGGTATTATCGGAACTGGTCTCGGTATTCGCTTTTATTGGTTTCGGCGACCCGAACCGATAACAACCAAGCTCCTACCGCTTATCGGCCCGTCACCTGCCTCAGAGCGCGTCTATTATATTCGTTTTTCTTTAATAACTTTCATTCGTTAACTTTTTTCAAAATATAGCTTGCATGTCTGCTTTTATTTTCTATTTTTTTGTCAACGGTCCGATATAAATTTATTTGAAAACGGAGTTGATTCAAAATCGAGTTTTCTTTGGTATCTTAGCCTATATCGAGTGACGTTAGCATTGTGGTACGATTTTAGCCCATTTAATTTTCTACTAATTTCATCTTCGTGTAAAAACTTTCGTTCGTTAACTTAAAAAAAAAGGAATACGCAGCTGTCTTTAGTTTTTTTTTATTATCGACATTCCGCTGTAATATTTTTTTTAAACCGGAGTGGTATTAAAAATCGAGTATTTTTTTTTATCATGGGCTATAGCGCCGTTACCGTTCCGTAACGTGACGAACCAAACCTATAATGAGCGAACAATATCGTTGCCGGTATTGGTATTATTAGAACCGGTGTCAGTGTTTGTTTTTAATGTTTTCGATCGATGTAAAGCACGACTTCATTTTTTAGGTTACATTGTGCAACATTTGTGTAAAGAAATCATCCAAACAAATTTTTTCTATCATAAACTATACTGAGTCACAGTGAATTCACGAACCGAACCGATAACAAACAGACAACATAAGTGTCGTTATTGGAACCCACATTGTTATTTGTTTTTATTGTTTTCGATCGATGTAAAACACATATAGTTTTTAAAATTTATTTCTTTATTTGGTTTATGGTTTTTTGTTCTCGACGGTTTCACATGGTTTTATCTTTTCGTTAAACGGTTTTTTTCCTTTTCGTTTTCTTTTCATTATACAATGTGACTTCTTCATGATTTCCCGAGATATCTTCGTTGTATGTTCTTTTTGTCAACATTTTTATGTTCGAAATCGAGCCGACTTAACGCGTGCCCACACATATTTTTCATTTTAATAAAATGTATAACTGTACAAAAACAACATCAATACAACCGACAGTGTTTCTTGATTCCATGTGCTTTTGCGTACGTTGAAGAATATACTAGTTAGATCTGATCACCAAAGCGCATTTAGTCTAATGGTATTTTTATATGTTAAATGATGCCCCTTCTCCTAGTGGTCGAGGGTTCGAGTCCCATATTTAAAAAAAATAGATGTATTTTGAGAAAGGGTGAATTGTAAAAAAAACTATAATTATACATTTTTTTAATGTTAAGAACATAAAAACTTATTTATCCATAAAAAAATTCGAAGTATACTTTTATCATCAAAAAGATAAGCATCAGGTCGAGGGGTATACTCTGTGATGAGGTCCCGTGAGCCACTCACGCTCACAGGAACACCACTCCCCCTTTTAGTGAGTGGCCCATGAGTGAGGTAGCCGTGAGTGAGCTCACAATCGTGAACGAGGTAGCCTTTTTTGATCGTTGCCTAACAATTTGACAGTTAAAATGCATTTAGTAAAAAAAAATTTAAACTTGTATTGTAAATATAAACTTTTAATCTCACATTCTTACACAAAATTTACACTTTTATTCTCTATTTTTCCAAAAAAAAATACTATGAATCCAAATGATCAAAACAACTTTTTTGGGTGGAACCCGTTCGGGCAAAACTTCCAAACATCTCATTCCCTCAACCTCCAAACAACCCATTCCCTCAATCTCCAAACAACCCGGGTTTGTACCAACTGTATTTCGAGCCCACAATTTTCACCAACTTTTTCGGGGTGGGAACTACAAACGAGTCAACAATCACCAACATTTTCACCCAACCCCAAGGTTATTTCGAAAAAACACAACCGTCACCCAACCCGACGTTATTCCGAAAACATAAACGTCAGTCGAACCCGATGTTATACCGAAAACGCAACTAGTACAAGAAAAAAGGAAGGGTAAAAACAAATCTCGAAGTACTTCAACTCCAACTGGCGCGAACCATTCGAAAAATGGTCTGTGACCGAGGAAACGTCTCTAGCAAGAGCGTTTATCGTTGTATCTGAGGATCACATTATCACTAACAATTTTAACTTTATTATTGTATTAGTTATTTAAAAGTATTAACTTTATTATTTATTTAATAACAATTACTTTTATTATTGTATTGTTTGTTTAATAACAATTATTTTTATTATTGTATTATTTATTTACTAATAATTATTTTATTATTTATTTAATAACAGTTATTTGTTTATTATTTTTAGGAAACGCCGCTTTCATCAACGAACATAAATAATTATTTTATTAAAATTCTTGCGACCAACATCGATTATTTAGTGGGGGCGGAACGCGATTTGAGAGGCAACGGGAAATTAAGGAAAAATATGTACTTCCCTGATTGTTTTTATATTATGCATATTTTTTTTAATATTTCCGCAATTTTATTTTATTTTATTTTATTATGTATTGATTTAAAAAATTAAAATAATATTAATATTTTAGTAATGTTTTATTTTTGTGTTACTTTTATTAAATAATTAAATGTTTTATTTATAAAATTATTAAAAAAAACACTCACACTTTCTAACCATACCCCTCCCATGTGAGTCGCTAGTGAGTGAGTGAGTTAGCGCCAAATGACACTCACTTTTTGCTCATACTCACTAAGTATACCGTTTGTCCTTACTGGTTTGAAGGGTTAATTAACAATGGATTCAAGAATTTCTTTTAATAATTTAATCATAATTGTCGACTTAGAATCATGAAGAACGATGACGTTTCAAAACCTTCCACTCTCCCTTCAAATATTTATGACCTGTAGTCCTAAACGAGTAGTGGACCATAACTGACTACGAACCTAAACGAATGAGAGTGGCAAATCTGCGTGGCTTCGTCAACGGTTTCGATGGTGAATTTGTCTTCTTCGTTGTTTTCGTCTTAAGGTTCTGAATGTGTGGATGGTTCGGGTTAACTGTAACACCAAGTCAATTTCGAGTCCTCATTTGCCAAGTTTGAAACCCTAGGGATTGGATTTGCCAAGTCCCTAAAATTCAAGGGTTAAAAATGAAAATTTTGATTTCTGGCAGGATAGCGGACCGCTATCCTTCTCTTTAACGGGCCGCTATGAGCTATGAGTCAGATAACGGATCGATACCACTTGTATAACGGTCCGTTAGCCGCAATCCCTCGAGCTGACATGTAGATTTTTTTTGCTCGCGCTTCGAGGCGGGAGTTTGGTCGTTATCAGGGTCGGCTCGTTTGGGTGGATAAACTTATGTCGAAACGCAGCCTCGTTATAGCAAACGATAGCAAAAAAAACTCCAAGTTGAACATCACTCCGGTTTTAATTAAAGTTATACATGAATGTTGACAAAATAAATCGTGCATTCCGTTTTAAAAAAAAATTAACGAACGAAAGTTAGCAAAGAAAAACGAGATTAATAGAAAACTAAACGGGTTAAAAGCGTAAAAAAATATATATAGTATGAGGGGCTAAAACGATTCCCCCTCGCAACGCGGCGGGGACATGGTTGTTATCGGTTCGGCTCGTTTACGGGGCTAAAACTTACGTACACTCGCTATAGCGTAAGATAAAAAAAATATCAATTTTGAATATAACTCCATTTTTAATAAAATTTATAGCGGAAGGTCGAAAAAAAAAACTAAAGAAAGCCGTACTTTCTGTTTTTTAGGTAAAGAACGTAAATTATTATAGAGAAATGAAACTATTAGAAATTTTGACGGGTTAAAAGCGTATATTATATATAATAAGAGGGTTGAAAATGAAAAAGATAATAAAATAAAATTAAAGTGACACGTGGCACTCTCCCGTTAGAGGAGTCACTCTTCACTCAAGTTGTTATTTAAACTGGGTTACTAATAATATTTTCTCCTGTATTATTCTTCTAATTATAAGATAAATATATTTGAAATACATGTTTTTTCATGTCTTGATTTTATACTCAGAAGATTTTTTTAATAGATATAACATTAATTAACCATTTAAAATAAGGAATAATTGTTACATATGCTGAAAGTGATAATGTCAACTCTTATTATTTTTTATACGTCATCACATATTGTTAGCAGTATAATTAATCATATATTTTTTTAAAAGTATCATTAATGTTAGGGTGAAAGGGGTGGAATACCTAGACCAAGCCGGGTAGGAGAGAAGGTGGCCAAGTAACCGGGGTACACCGCCCCGTGTGATTCGAGTTCCACAATCGGGTAACTCAAATGAGTAAATTTACTCGGGTGTGGGAAATGGAAGGAGCCGTTGGGAGAGCCATTTGGGGGGGGGTGTGAGGGTTTTAAAAAAATTACTAATTCTTTTATCTATATATATTTACACTCCATAAACATATTTTCCTCTCATCTATATGTATCTTTCATCTATATATTTACAATCTATAAAAAATGGAAGGTTATCAAAAAAATCAACAAAGACTAGAAAATTTAAGTCAAAAGTTCAATATCAACTGCAACTCGAACGAACCCAAGCCACTCCCCGACGAACCCAACCACCTCCTCAACGACCCCAACCACCTCCTCAACCAATTCCAAACTATTTCTCGCAACCTCAATATTCAAACTTCTACATCTAAAGTTCAACCGATCCAAATATACTATCTCAAGATATGGATCCAAATATTTTATCTCAATTTTCGTGTGGCCCATTCTCGCTTCGAGATATGGATCCAAATATACTATCTCAATTTTCGTATCAATACCAAAACCAACCGTATCGTGATCCAAACGACATCATCCGTTCGAAATCTGAAGACGAAGGAGAAGATGAGGATGTTGATGAAGAAACGGAAGATGAGGATGTTGACGAGCAAGAAGTTGAAGTCGAATATGTTGGCACCAAGCCGAAAAGAGAACACAAAAACCTGTTACCACCAAAGAAATGGACCGAAAAAGAAGATCTTGTCGTGGTCAAAACTTATATTCATAAGATCCAAAATAAAAGAAAAGGAAATCAACAAAAAGGGGATTCGTATTGGAGGAAAGTTCTTGAGCATTTTACCGCTTTATTTGGTGAAAACGATCGAACCGTTGACAAAGTGTCTTGGAAGTGGAAGGATCTTAATAAAAAAATGACCGCCTTCAACAGGTGTTACCAACAAATGGTAAGATTTATTTTCAAATTATATCTATATATTTTTATTTTCTAAGCTTCAAATTATATATATATATATTTAAAATTTTATAGAAACAAAGAAGACCGAGTGGTACAAATGATTTGGACCTTGTTGAAGCGGCTTTAAGCCATTACAAGAAAATGTACAAAAGGGTATTCACCAACTTGAAATGTTGGAAGGTTGTACGCAACAATGCTAAATGAGAAGCCATAACATTGATAGATGAGGATTTTGAAGGAAGTCACTCCTCAAAAAGAACAAAAATGTTCGAGTCGAGAACCTCAAGTGACCCGGATGGTTTTACAAACATCTTTCCCAACATAAACGTGAATGCCGAACCGCAAGACGACACGACACCGACAAGGCCAAAACATACGGGGAAGAAATCGGGCGAAAGTTCATCTAGCAAGGGAAATTTGGTAGACATAGTCGAAGAATACAAGAGTATGAAAGCGTTGGAAAAAGAAAAAAAATATTCGGGATAAGATGGCGGAAGCAAAATTAAAAAGAGAATAAACGAAGATTGAGTTGATGATTGAAAAACAAAAGGACCGTGACATCAAAACGTTCACTGAATCGAATGATCATCTCGTAGAACCGTATTTTTCGATTGTATTGCAACGTAAACGTGAAATTGCGGCAAAGTATGGATGGCAATGCACCTTTTAGGTTTTTTATTTTTATTATCTAGCTTTAATTTTTTTGTTAATTTTCTAGTTTTTTTTAATTTTTATTTGTAGGTTTTTTATTTTTATGTTTCTAGGTTTTTAATTGTATTATGTTAATTTTAATTTAATGAAATTGACTTTTTTTAGTTAAATGTTTATTTTTTTTTAAAAAAAAAGTTGGTGAGTAAATGAGTAGGGTGTTTCCAATGAAATCTGAGTAAATGAGTAGTTTTGAGGTGACAGAATTCTATTGGAGAGTTTTGGTGAGTAAATGGGTTATCCACCCCCTTCACCCTTATAAGGTGAGTTCACTTCATAAACTTTGATCTGTACACTGTTAAAATTATTGTTTGTTGTTATATTTTATGTTATTAAGGTTAAATTTATATGTATAAAAATAAAAATTAACCATATACAAATTTCGTCGTTAGACTATGTGTATTGGTTAAGTGAGTGTGAGTAAAAAGTGGTGCGACGTAAGCATCACGTAAGCAGTATTTGTTAGTAAGTGTGGGCAAAAAATTGTGTATAATTGTTTAGTGAGTGACCAACTTTAAATATTACATTAAAAAATAAAACAAAAATGAAATGAATACATGTTTAATTTCCATTGGTTAAAGCAAATTAAAAAATAAAAATGGACACAGATTTTCCCCATGCCCGTTGCTACACCCACGCCCTTGGTAATGAGGGGACGGTGCGGTGTTCCACGCTCTTTTCACACGAGGTGACTCAGGCCCCTTTTCACGACTACACATTGCCATTCTCAAGAAAAATATAAGTGTCATTTTAAAAATGAGAAAAGGTTACCAAAATGTACATACACTGAGAATTAATAGGGTTTATGTATTAAATTTAACCATCTAACTTTTCCAAAAAATAAATTAACCATCTAAGCTCAATGAGCCTTAGTTGCTAGTGATACAAATATAATAAATGAGAATTGAACTCTAAAATGTTATAAAAAGAATGAAAGATAAATTGAAAATGATATTAAAACATATGACTAGCCTAAGCATTTTGTCCGTGGTGATTGGGGTCTTTCAAAGGAAATATTATTTCTCCTCGTTAATATTTCTTTAGATATTTATAATCAATACTTTTTTTGACTCGTTTCTTTTTACATAATGTACACAAAAAACACAATATTTGTCATTTAAGTTCTCCCAAAAAATCGAAAATCTCATATTAAATTCTTATCGATATTGGTAGATGTAGCCATGTAGGTACGTTTTAAATAATCAGTTAACTACATGTTTAATTCATATTTAAATTATATGCAAAGAGAACAAGACATGTGACAAAATTAAAGGTATTAATAAAGAGACGTGAGTCATGTATTGAAAATTAAAATGGATTAACTACACCCATAAACTAGTGGTGTAGTGGTCTGGTATTTGTCCCTCATAAAAGTGGTGTGAGTTTAAATCCTTATAAGGACAATGTTAGGTGATATTTATGTGTAAAAAATTGTTGTTCAAAAAGGAAAAGAAAAAGGATTAACAAGACATGCCAATTATTTCTTTAATTACAAACAAAAGTAATCACTTGAATACGGTGTTTTGAAAAATAGATTGGTTGTGAACTTACATCTCTAGTGGTTCACTGGTTCAACCGGATTGCCTAGTTTCGAAAACCGGCTGCCAACAAAGGGAGGAGAAGGGGGGGGGGGTTGGGTGTAGTGGTAAATAGGTAGGAGTTAAGAGTGGTTATTTCACACCAACCAAAGGTTGTGGGTTCAAGTCTTGGGGTGACAGATTTATCCTGGATTATCTAGGTGTAGCCTATTGTATCCTAGATAATCTAGGTGTTGCTGTTAAAAAAAAGGGGAAGAGGCAAGCATAACTGTTTTCTACTAGTTTGACCGGTTTTGTTTCGGTTTCATTGGTTAGCTCAAAAGCATCTGATTCATTTATGATTGTTCCATATCTCGTAACCAAACCTAAGACATCGACGGTTCCTAATTTAACCAACCAGATTGATCGAAAAAGTACGTTTTTCAAAACACTGCTCAAACATTAGAAACTAGTTACTATGCATTAAATGGACACTAAATAAAAAACATGTCTCAGTGTACCAAGTCACAAAAAACATTTACCTGAACATTGTAAACCGATATCTATATCGTTGTTTGATTTGTTTAAAATTATTAAGTTGGAGAACAGTTTCTTTAATTCGTAATAGAAAGCCATATCAAGCAATAATCGATTGGTGGCCCAATGGTAGAGAAAAATCATCTATAAACACCAAGGTTTAAGGCGGTTATGGGTTCAAGTCCCACTCCCAACGGAAATAAAGAAATTTGCCTTTCAAAAAAAATAAAAAAAAATCGATTATGTTCAAATCTTGGAACGAATCAAATGTTTTGGAAAATAGTAATTGGATTGGATCCATATTCCATGGGCAATTGCATTATATGAATCAGAAATTTGGGACCCATTTGGGCTACCTACCTGTTTTAATAGGAAACAAAGATATTATGATGTTTGGGCTTTTTAGGCCCACTGTTTTCAAATGTTTGTTTGGATGATAGAACGTACGTATGGCCTATGGGCCATGGAGGGTTTATCTTAGATGCTTATTTCATTTCCTCTGCAAAAGGTACATAATTTCGGTATGGTATATATCCCAGTCAATTTTAGAATATTTTCTCTCTTAATTAGAGATGCTATTGTACGTATTGAATAAACTTTTTTTTATTTTGAATATAATATAAAATAAGTCAATTGGAAAATATAACTTTGTTAGGAAAGAAAGCTAACTATACAACATTTATCAGATGTTTAATAATTTCGAACCTGTTTTAGTCATGGTTGATAAAATCTTAAATCTACTACTGTGTTTTGTAGGAATGTGGATTTGAGATGACTTGAATTCTTTAATAATCGTGTCTTCACTTTTAGATTGAATTGGAAACACTAATCTTCAATTGGATAAGAATCGAAGATTCAAGAATGAATATGTGAAAGACTGTAGAAATTTCGTGTATTTGATACTTAGTAACTTACCAAAATTTACTTTTATACAGGGATAAACATATGTAATGAAACGTTATGACAGTTATTGGTTGAAAACCGTGAATTCTTTAACGGTTGTTTTGGACCGGATGACCAAAAATATAGTGGAGTAATTTACTTTTATACCAAGATATTTTGTATTTCAGTATTTATCAGAGAAACGACAGTTTGTGGCAATAAGCATGACACGACGCCACAAGAGAGATTCTGATCTCCCGATCGTTATCCATGGACGACTGATATCCTAATATTCATTAATCATTATGTATGTGGTATGCTACACCTCAATCTCCATATCCTAATATTCCCTCCCTCCGCCACCGGAAAATGCAACCCTCCGCTGCCGCAGCAACAGTAGGATCGCCGTATTCCACCTCCCGTATCGCTTTCCTCTCTCGCTTACTCGCCACCGATATTTCTGCTTTCAAAACAACACCGCTAAAATGGAATTCCGCTAATAATTTATTCATTTGTCGAAACTCCTTAACCCCCAAAAACCCCTTACCGTCGTTCTCAACCCCTAAGGCTTCCCTCTCCGGCGACAACTCCAAAACTCAACTCATTGATCTGATCGACGACGATCAAGACGTCGTTCGCCAAGCTCGGGTGTGATTTCATTCTCTATTTACCTCAGTTTCTGTTGAGAAAAATTGTAACCTAAAATGATTCATCAATGATCATAAATTAATAAGCGATCGAATAAATAGGATATGATAATTAACTCATAATCGAAAACGGAATAATAAGAGATTAATTAATTCCTTGTTTATGAAGAAATCTATTAACATGAAGAAGTAATTGTTGTATCTAAAACTTTGTTTCTGCAAAGAAGTAGAGATCTGCTGATTGGAAGGCAGCAAGGGCTCATTTGGAGAATGGGATTGTATATCAAGGTAGAGTTGAAGGATCTAATGGAGGTGGTTTGCTAATCCGCTTTTATTCTCTTGTCGGTTTTCTTCCATATCCACAGTTGAGCCCATCACATTCCTGCAAAGGTAATTAATTACTCATAATTAACTCTAATCATGGTGCTAATCTTGTTACCATCGATGGTCGCAGACAAAATATGTATGAAATTTGTTTATTTTCGCCTGTTGTTAGGATCTTACACGGTTCTTGATTGGGTTTCTAGGAGCTTATGGTTCTTGAATTCTGATTAAACGAAGTTTAGATGGTTACAAATAGTATCTAGATATCAAAATTTGGGTTTCTGGATGAATAGAATTAACCAATAATAGTATCTAGATAACAAAATTTGGGTTTCTGGATGCAAGTTTAGACTGCTTATAGCAACTTGAATTTATAGTAGTTACTTTTGAGTCAACTGATTATGACTAAAAGTATGATTTTCTGGTTATTTAGGACCAGAGTTATCAAATTTGGATAACCCGGTTGATTAATTTACCTAGTTATACTAAACTTTAAGCAACAGGTTATCTGATTTTAAATTTGGTTTTAATCCTCATAATCACTTATAAAACACAAATTCAAAACCCCAATATCCTGGCTTTAGACTCGTTTAATTCTTTGCTCACTTGATTTTAGTGAAGAAACAGTCCATCTTCCACACCTTAGGTATCTCCTTAATAATCTGTTCATCTCCTTAATGAGATGAACATTTTTAAATACAAATGCTCATAATCCACAATGTGGGACCCACTCATTTAACGAGTCAAAGTTGATAAGAAATCAACTTGAAAAAATGGCCCAACTTCCTTGACATATACATAGCTTACTCATAAGCTTGTTTTGTAGCCACTAATAAGTAACTACACTTCATGGTAAATCATGTAGAACCCGACAAAACCATTCAAGAGATCGCAAAAGCTCTAACTGGTTCTCTCATTTCTGTGAAGGTACCAAAATGGTTTTTTTCTTTTTTAACTTCAGATTCTTATATGCAAAAAAAAAGCAGTAATTGTGTCAAAGTACTAGCGTGGATTGATGTTAAATATGAATGGTTAGGTGATTCATGCGGAAGAGGAGAAAAGGAAACTGATATTCTCTGAAAAAGAAGCTGCTTGGTCAAAGTATTCGAATTCTGTTAAAGTAGGAAATGTTTATCAAGCAAAAGTTGGGTCGGTTGAAGACTATGGTGCCTTTGCTCACTTACGGTTCCCAGATGGTAAAAAGTTTGGGTTCAAGGGTCAAAGTTTATATGTTATGTGGTCAAAGTTTGTAGTGTTATATTGATGCATCAGGAACCCTTTGCAGGTTTGTATCATCTTACTGGACTTGTACATGTGTCCGAGGTGTCGTGGGATTTGGTTCAAGATGTGAGAGATATCTTGAATGAAGGGGATGATGTGAAGGTTAAAGTCATTGGTGTTGATAGGTGACAACTCTTGCTCTTTATTTTATAGATTTTTCATTATCATGCTTACGGGTTTTTAATTTAAACTCATAATATGCAGGAATAAGTCAAGAATTACATTGTCAATAAAGCAACTAGAGGAAGATCCACTACTGGAAACTTTGGAGAAAGTCATTCCTCTGGTATAACTAATGGTTTTCATCTCTTCTATTTTCTTCATATTTCAACACAATGTCTGTTCAATTGATAATCATAGCGTATCAATGTGCAGGACGGTTCAACCGACTCTAGTTCAGACAGCACCACTGATTATGCTATCGTGCCGCTTCCGGGGCTCGAAACAATAATTGAGGAGCTTCAACGAGAAGACGGGTATAATGAGATTTATGATTCACTAACAAGTTTTTTAAACTTGAAAATTTATGGTTTTTGACTTAGCGGTTTACTAAACCAGCATAATTGACATAAAGATAACCCGTCAAGGATTTGAGAAACGAGTGGTATCACAGGATTTACAACTTTGGTTGTCGAATGTAAGTTGCCTGTATCACTATCGTTGGCTTTTGAAAGCATGATCTATATATTCTTTAATCTTGCAATGTTTACAGGCACCACCTAATGGAAATCAGTTCACTCTACTTGCTCGAGCCGGAAGACAGGTATGGGGGTAGTTTGGACTGCAATTGAACTGGGTCGAACCAGGTTCATGACTTGAACCAGTTCATCTCGATTTGATAGCTCAAAAATCTTGAGAAAGACTCGAGCTCAATTTTATAGCCTAGCCAAGCCCGCGCTAAAACTCAATTTGAATGGATTGAGCTCGAATCCGAGTAGGCTAAAAATATTCATCAAAACCAGTCTTTTGATATAGGAAAACTCATTTAAAACACAGCTTACGAATATTTATTATAAAAATGTTCTTGATCTGTGTTCGACCTAAAACGATATACCAATGATTGACCATTTAAGTATATACAAACTAGCGGGCCATTCAATAGAAAACAAGTACTAATACAACTGCGGTGTTACGACTAACATGGCTGACAATGTGATTCAGGTACAGGAAATACAACTGGTAACTTCACTCGATCAAGATGGGATAAAAAGTGCATTACAGAGAGTGCTGGAGCGTGTTCCGTGAGTTGATATTCACTTCCAGTTCTTGATATACGTGAATTATTACACTTGCTTACTTATTGTACAGAAATCACATTAAACCTGTAACTATTCTTTTACTGATGTATGTATTAATCTGGCTGGATTCATACAATCACCATCTTTATTCTAAAACAAAGAACCTTAAAAACCTCAAGAAAATTAAGACTTACAACGATGAGCTTCAAATGAGATCCCTAGGAACAGGTTCCAAATTAGGGAGGCCGGAAGGCTTGCATTCGATCTCTCGTAACACAGTCTTGAGCCCGATTCCTGAAGCATTCGATTTTGGGTGGACGCCATGGGCTAAACCCTCCATGTATGCCCTGTTCTCCCTTTCCTTCTCGAAGGTCACACCATATCGACTCTCCATATCTGTAACCAATCAATGCAGTTATCAACTAGGTCTCAAACAACTATCATATAATGTATTATGTGTCCATCATTTTTTTTGTGCTGGAGCTCGATTTAATGAAATGAGGGAACTCAGAAAATGATACCTCTAGCGAGGTTAGGATAGAGTTGGCCATCTCGCGTTAGAGACATCATGATATGAGGCAGGCCAAGTGGCAGTTCGTCACCTTTGTCCACCTGCCAAAAATGAATCGCCTTCCCGTAAGTTTTGGCCAGTTTATCCAGATCTTGCCGTTCAACCGGACCAGGAACACCGGGCATGAATAACATGCCGCTCTTCACCTCATACTCGTGGCTATGCCAGAGCGGTTTTTCTGAATCAGGCAAGGTTAAGAACAGTTCTTCCGTCACTATGTATTCCACTCCGATTAACCGAGCGTCGGCCTCTGAACGGTCATAGATCAGGCACTGCCGCATTTCGTCGTTCAGATGGGAACTGTAGTGGTGTGCTTCCACTTGTCGAGTCATGTCATCCGCGTAAAAGTGAAATCTAATTATGAATATTAACAAAATCAGTTAACTGTTAAACGCTTAATCATATTAGTATATTTGGACTTATACGCAGAGGTGTTGGTGGATCTTTTTGGTAAGGGCGAATGTTTGGATGGTGGCGGAGGCGGTGTCGACGATGGTGGTGCTGATTTTGGTCTTTTCTCCGGGAACATCAGGAAGGACTGATGCGTGAACGGGTTCCATTGTCAATCAGATCAGACCAGAAAATGGCATAACAAACGTTGTCTGTTTTGACTGTCTCCTTAATTGATGGAGAATTGTCCTAAGAACGTCACACGTGGAAGCTTGCCTAGATGGACAAATCATTCAAATCTAGGGATAGCAATGGTATGGGACATGTTTTGGTAGCCTGGTGAGTTCCATATTTGATTACAAAACTGTATTCATACCCGGATATCTATTACTCAATAGTCAATACCCATCAGGTATGCGATATAATCTTATAAGATCTTGTGGTTAAAAATTACTTGTTGGAATACCCCTTACACGAAACACGATCATAAATTCACCTAACAACCGGCTTGAAATATTAATTAACTTCTAATAATTTTTAAATTTTTAATAATTTCAAATTTCTTGTAAATTTAACAAACTATTTGTTTTTTTAATTATATAATTACCAATATATTTAGGTAAACAATATCACCTAATCTCATACCTGTCTTAAATACGTAAAATTTCTAAAACTTATATCATATTTAGACTCATACACAAATACTAGCCCATTACAATCTTAAATGTTTCGTGTTTAGGATTTTCTAATCGGTTGGATTATTTTTTTTTTCTTCTCCATATTGGAATTTCATTCAGAAGATTTCAACACTTATTTTTTTTCCTCCTTATTTATTATGTAAACTGTTTTGTCAATAACTAGGAGGGTCACCGCGCGTTGCGGACAGAAATTTCGTGTATATGCAGGAACAAAAAACATGGTTTAGTACATTGTTTACAGTGACATAGGATGTAAGCACACAAAGAATCTTAGACAAATGCAACAAAATCATACAAAATACAGTAGTTTCAACTTTATTTCGGAATATTCAAGATCACTAAATGCATTTAACATTTGCTTCTAAAAGAAGAAAAAACAAAGAATTAATGACCTGAGAGCTGTACATTTGAGACTTGAATTTCTCCAAATTACCATCTCGGGATCTCAATCTACAACCTTTCAAACCACTCATAAGCGTAGCCTTTTAAAAAGCTTACTGAAGAGGTCCATCTGATCCAAGGAGCAAAAGATTACAAATTGGTTTGGCCATTATGTAAAAAAAATTAACATGATTGCATGGTGCAGAGTAAAACCTTGTTTGTGAGCAGCATATCAATTTATGGTGTAGGGTCGGCTCAATCTTTTTTTGGGCCCAAAACAAACTATAAAATGGAGGGTTTTTTTCTTTAAAAAAGTCCTTAGAATCCTAACAAATGAGAATATGATGATGTACATTTTTTGTATACAATTTCTTAAAGACGTACATATTACTGGAGTGAGTTTTAGTAAAAAAAAATCTTTTTCAAATATATTGATTTTTTGTTCTCATTATCAAAACCTGAAAATTAAACGAAACTAAATCCTAAAAATTGGAGGTCTCTAAGCGACAATTTTTTTTTATATATAGCTGAGCCACCCCGGTTATGGTGTTAAAGTATATCACCTTATTTTTAAAACATCCACTAAAGAAGAAGCTTAGACAAAATCATACAAAATACATAAATGGGTGAATGTCATTCTCCATCCTTAACACATGTTCAAAAGCATTTCAAACCAAATATGAAATTTGCAGGTGAGTGTTGAAATTTGCAGATAGCGAAGCACGTTTTTCTTTGTTATGGGGATTGTTGAGATAGTCCTGGTTTGGCCTAATTCAATGGATCTATGGACAATACGTATAGGCCCATAAAAACCTTAATTCACCTGCTCCCTATACGAAGAGATACTTCAACAGTTCACCTCTAAAGGAGGGACCTTCTTCCTTTCCTTCTCCCTCTCTTACTCTCTCTACCTCCTCATACATATTTACATATTATTCTGATAAGAGGAAGATAAACCGACTGACTTGAGCGTCGGAGAGTGGTCCAGAGAATTCGGTCTCTAACCCCTTCTAACGAGTTCATGGTTTTGTAGATCTGGATCAAGACGAAAAGTGTGGCTAATCCATCTCCATAGCTGCTGTGCCGAACCTAATCTTCATCTTGGCGGGTCTTTGCAGCAACAAGGATCATGAACTCGTTTGTTCCATTATGACTTGACCCTTCCGTTCTGTTAGGATTAACTTTATAACAACAAAATCTATCAATGTATGTGTATTCTCCCAATTAGGTTACCCTCTGTGTATTTTTTTCATATTTAGGAACTAAATCTAAAATTTTTGAAAACTACGGGTCTGTTTGGTATGTGGTAATGGAATGGACGATGGAATGTAATGAACAAGTTAATGAAATGGACAAAGGAATGAAATTGATCATTCCATTCCATTATCTTGTTTGGTTACCATGAGATAATAGAATAAATCATTACTTTATGTTGTTTGATAGGCTAGAAAAGACGAATAAATAAAATCGGTGGTGGTCGGTGGTGATGGTGGGTGATGGCGGCGGTGGTGGGTGGGGGGTGGCGGTGGCGGTGGTAGGAGGTGGTGGGTGGTGGAGGCGACAGTGGTGGTGGTGGGAGATGGCAGTGGGTGGTGGTGACGGTGGCGGTGGTGGTGGCGGCAGTGGTGGGAGGTGGTGGGTGGTGGATGCAGTGGTGGTGGGTAGTGGTGGTGGTGGTAGGAGGGTGTGGTGGTGATGAAGGGTGAAAGAGGGGATGAAATGAAAAAAAAACAAAGGGTGTGGATGAAATGAATTTGAGGGATTAAGAGGGAATGACATTCCTTGTGGAATGAGTGATTCCATTCCATCGTCCAACCAAACACCATTTTTTTCATTCCATTGTAATCGTCAATTCCATTTCACCTCACATTCCTACATACCAAACACTATCTACGTGTACTTAGCCATTTGATGCAATGGTAGCCCCAAGACTTCACATAGTGGAGGTCTTGGGTTCGAATCCTAGCCACAGCCAAAAAAGGGTCTGTGGCCAGATCAGCAGGTTTACCCAGTTGGGGTTCCTCCTATGATGGGCTGCCCTAGATATTTTAGATGTTGCCCCAGAGAAACCCAATTATCCTAAAATATCTAGGTGTTGCCGTTAAAAAATAAATCAACGTGTACTTTATTCTAAAAGTTTATCTTCCCTCCAAAGTTTTCACGCTTTCCCTCCCCTCTGAAAATATCCTTCGTTTAAAAAGTTTTATAAAAAATTTCACGCTATTCCAAAAACCGAACTCGTGAGGTTCTGTCGCTGCCTTCCGTTCCTCATCAAAAATTTCTGAGCTTCATTCTAAAAACGCTACCTTCAAATGATTCACGTCGCTCCCTTCAACTGATTCAGGTCGCTGCCTTCAATTGATTCAGGTCGCTTTCGTCTCCCAAATTGGTATGCATTCTCGAATTTTTAGGGTTTTATTGTATTCAAATTGGTTGCTGCCTTCAATGGCTTCTGTTTCTTTTCCATATTTACTTGGGCGATTGAGTTCCAATTTCATCCTAAATTTGATTCAGGGCCGGCTTTACTTACTTAAAAAATAGGCAGTTGCCTTGGGCCTCATATCAAGAGAGTGCCCCCAATATATTTTTTTAAAGTTAGGGTTTATGTTTGTGTCTCAAGCCGTCCTCACAATTGTCCATTGCAGTTACCAATCCCACACGCATTGAATTATAGGGGAGATTGAAGGATCAACGAGGATTACAAGCAACAATCGGATATGACATATGAGTTGAGGAAAATATCAATTACAGGGGAGATTGAAGGATCATCTAGGCTAGAGGTCTGTTTTTAACTCTTAGAATAAGATCGATTCATCTCTGTATATGTATAAGTTTAATTGATATTTGTCACAAAATTGCTCCATTACAGTTTTTAAACTGCACAAAATAATTGCATATCTTTTGAAAACCCAAGCCATAGAAACATAAGCAAATTTTAATTTGAACCCAAACGCTACAGGCTACAGCTGGTGAAAACAATGGAAGTATCCCTCTTTGCAGCTCTCTTAAGTTGTTTATGTTCCAATATCTTGATTAATTGATTTCTTGCTAAGTGTTAAATCTACTTGTTATCTGCCTTAATTTGTTGATTTATTGCTAATGTGATTTGGTCGACAAAAAAATATCTGTTTTGATGTAAGGGTGATTGGAGAATTTACTGAATTGTTCTATTTTTTCTCACCGTTTGCCAGAGTATATTATGAGGGGAAATCGATATTGAAAATTGAAATCCCAGTGCCTCAATTGCATTGATATCTATCTTGAGATGCTTCAGATTTTAATTATGGAGTGCTTGATTATGTTTTAACTGTTTTATAAAAAAAAACTTGTGTTTATGTATGTAGGTTCATCTTCATAACCTAGTGATTTGGGGTGAATGTAAAAAAAGTTGGGGTGATTGGATTTGATCATTTTGGAAGCATAAAGTTCCAAGACTACATCACAGCTCTAGTGATAATAGTTGTCATCTTCGCGGTAAAGGAATCTATCCTCTCATCTTCTTCATTTGGAGCTTATCAAACTCATATTTGATTGACTGTAGTCGTGCCTGCTGCACTTCATCAACTCCAACGAATCTGGTCTTCAGCGTATCCCAGACTTCCTTTGATTTTTTGCAACTTGCAACTTGTAATGTAAGGTCTTCAGCAGACCTTGCTATAGATAAGCTAATTCAACCTTATCCTTCTTTACATCTACTTCTGCAGATGTTTTTCTCTCCTAAAGTCCATTAGCTTCCATTATCACTTTCATTCTCATTACCCAAATTGGATAATTCGTGGTTCTCGAACATGCAACAACAAGGATGAAAGTTTCTTCGAAATCAAGAGCTAAGAACTTGCTTCTGATTTCTTCGAATTAAACAACGGTCGGACCACACCGGTCGATTTGGTGATTCGGATTTCAACTTGTGATTGTAGCTTCTTCAGTGGTCTCTTTCACTGCTTGAAATCCTCTCTAAACTCTTTCTCTGATACCAATTCTTGTCCCAGGGATCATGTTTCAATCTATTCAATCCATAAACAATAAAGAACAAAATGAGAGGGATTTAACCCTAAACGAATTTATTGACCGAACACCCAACCATTGTTTATCTGATCGTTGGTTTCATATATGCCTAAACATGAAACGTCACTATAATCCCTATACGACGCATCCCTTGACAAAATACAGTTTCCATCTTTGGATTTTGACACAAGGACCCTTAGACTAAACGTAATTACATATTGGACTCTAAAATACACTTTACAATAATTACAATTCTGACCTGTTAAACTTTATCCAAACTTGGTCACACAATTATGGCCAACAATTCATCTTCCAAATCTCTTGACTGTAAAGACCACTCATTCTGTACTACTGTTATTGGATGAACAACATGAGTCCTTCTGATTGTTGAAGCACCTGCTTCTGATAATCCTACATACTTCACCTTCCCTTCTTCAACCAGTTTCTTCAGTTCTCCCATCTAAATAAGAACAATATTTATTCATTACTAGGTTTGTAGTCTTATCTATTTTTTAGGCAATTGTTTGATTTTTCATGTGTTGTTTTAAAAAAATGTTCTTCAAACCGTTCTGCTAGCATAGCTGCAACGGTTCAGACGGATTCATGAATCTGCTAATGACAACTGACAAGCGGTAAAACTCTTTAGTTTTGTTACTGTTTTATCAGTCGTATTAAAAGTTAAATTACTTAAGCATTTATACTAAACCATATCGTGCAGAATATAATTTTTTAAGGTTGTAAACGTGATTCACGTTTGAGCACGAAAGATAAGCTTGAAACATATAACAAGTTGAGATCAAGCTTATAAGGGCTCGCCTCTAATTTTCATCAAACGTTTATGAAATGAGTTTGATTATCACATATAAGTTTATCAGTACGTTCAACCTATTCGAGCCAAACTTGAGCATGCATCATGAAGGCTCATTGAGCTATCGAGTCGAGTTCAAGCTTAGCCAAAGGTCCTTACACTCAGCCAAGCACGAGTCCTTGCCAATTGGTCAAGCCAGAAAAAGTTAACCAAGTGTACGCAAAACTTGGCTATAACAGAAATTCAAAACCGAGAATGTCCACAAAAAAAACTCAAATATCAGCATTATAGAAATATAAACACACAAGACACTTTAAATTTCATCATAACAAAAACACAAAACAACATTACTAAATGCATGCCTTCACTCAGCTCGTAGCAAACAAAGCGCGCACCAAAATCTTACTCAGACTTCCGTGAGGACAATGGTGGAGTATCAGAGTTCTTGTAAGTGTGCACCAAAATCTGTTCGGGCATTCTAGCACCCTTGAATGAAGCCATAAATTCAACCTCAGCCATGTCTTGAGCCGTGAGTTTGACTGCAAGGGCTTCAAGGTTCTGGTTCAGGTTTTCAATCTTGGTTGTACCAGGGATTGGACCTACATCATCACCTTGGTGCAGGAGCCAAGCCAATGCCAACTGTGACGGGGTGCATCCCTTTTTTGTGCCATTTCACTCACACGCTCGTATACCATTTTGTTGTGATCAAAGTTCTCTCCTTGCAGCCTTGGTAGAATCTATGAATGATGAAAAAAGAATATCTCAATGAATGTTTATACAGTATGACATTATGTATATACCAATCAATAGGATGATACGAGAAAATCTACATATCAATTCACTTAGAATCGTAATATTGTGTAAGTACAAACCTTCCTATAGTCGTTATTCGCCAAGTTCTCCATCACCTTTGGACCTGATGCAAAGAATCCACTACCTAGTGGACCAAAAGGAACAATCCCGATTCCTAATTCCCTGCAGTGAAAAAAGTAAACATATAGATGGATAATGTTAACATTGCAATGCCTCTTTTTTCCCTAATAATATTACTTAATGTTATGAGTGTTAGTTAGTTAAGTGGTTAACTAGTTTGTTGTATTTTGGTTGTATCAATTAGTATAAATACCTGGTTAGGTATTGTATCAACTTGTAACCTATAAACACAAATTCACATTTTCTCTCTCTTGTTCTTATATTTAGCTTAGATTAGGTTTATACAAAAGTTAATACGGTATCAGAGCATCTTATAGAGACTGAGGACCAAATCGTTCTTACTTTTCCTGTAATCATGCTTCAAACGATCAACCAAACTACAATTACTAGTTAACCACTTAACTAAGTGTAACTAACTAACCAACACGTTAACTAACTCTATACTATTTAACACTTAACATATAGCTTATGGGTTACCTGCAAGTAGGAATGACCTCTTCTTCTGCATCCCTAGTCCACAAAGACCACTCCAGTTGTACTGCTGTTATAGGATGAACCGCATGTGCCCTTCTAATAGTTGCTGGACCAGCCTCAGATAGACCAATGTGCTTTATTTTACCCTCTTCAACCAGTTTCTTGATCTACAAACAACCATAATTCAATAAGCTAATTTATAGAAAGAAAGAAAGAAGTAAAATTATTAGGGAAGAACTGAACTGTGATTTCTATAGGGACTTTTGTATCGATGCGATGAACATAGTAAAGATCGATGTAATCAACATCATGCTGGCTTCACAACAAGCCCTAACGTACTCCGGGTCACCTTGGATTTCCGCCTGACCCACACCCACCCAAAATTTGATCCCAAATTTCGTAGCCACTTCAACTTCCTCTCTCTTCACTCCCTTTAACGCCTGTACCAATCACCAATTCACACACAGTGAGTTGAATAAATGAATTCATAACCTAATAATCACAGTGACAATGGAATTACCTTCCCGATGAGGATTTCGTTGGTGTCGAGGTGAGTGACGCCGGAGTTGATGGCGTGGTGGATGAGTTTGATCATCTCTTCTTCAGGTTTGGCGGGGCCGTAGCCTCCAGACATGCCCATGCATCCTAGTCCGATGGCTGAAACCTCCAGCCCCTGTGTTCCCAGCTTAATTCTTCTCACGCCTGACATTTTCACTCATTAAACTCTCAAGACCCAATTTATAAGTCAACACTCTTTGTCCAGCTTTTAGAATAACGATAATGGAAATGGAAACAAAGGAAGGCGGATTCTCCCATGGATGGCAACAAGGACGTTCAAGGGCATCAAATGGTGGGGGCTACGTAAGTTATCTTTTTTTTTTTTAAATATAATTTGAGCACATCAAATGGTGGGGTGGGGTGGGGGGAGGGGGGTTGGGTTTTGAGTTATCTTTATTTTCTTTTTCTTTTTCTTTTTTTTAATATAATTTAAGATGTATTAATAACTTATCATATCTATTAGTTAGGGTAAGGGGTATACCAGACGTGAAACATGTGTAAGGGACGTGAAACACCACCTAATGGGGTGTGAAAGCCCTTGACGTGAGAATTCTCACGGGGCTCTCACACACACAATTAAATTTTATAAAAATAATTAATACTCACACCACTCATACTCACACGGGTATACTCCTTACCATGAGAATTCTCATGGTTACGGTGACATTGGTAAGACGGGGTGTTTCCATTCGTTCTCCTCTTTGTTCTTTATGCAACTTGGAGATTAAGGATGTTGATCATTTGTTCATTCGGTGTTAGGTAGCAAGAGAAATTTGGAAGAGTATATCTAGATGGTTAGATGTCGACTTGACTGGTCCATATAGTTTTTGTTTCTGCTCTGGTAAAAAAAGTTAGAATCCTTGTTGTCTATTCGACTTGCCGCCTAATTTGGAAGTCAAGGAACAACTGGTTCTTTTTAAACCTCGGTAGCTCGATTGACAAATTAGTGGACAATATGAAGATTCTTACCTTTAATTGGCTGGAAAAACGGGGGAACAAAGTGCGCCTTGACTGGGACAAAGGGGTGGTAAAACCGGTTACCGGGGAAGTTAATTTTTTATTTTTGCATTCCTTGTTATTTTGGTGTAGTGCAACTACTTGTTTGACTGTTTTATCTTTGAATTGGTGTGTGATGGGGGTATTATGCTAGTTTTCCACTAACTTTTATATGAATGATTTCATTGTTGCTGTTAACAAAAATATATATATATATATATTAAAAAAAAAAGAGAGATGAGGAATCTGTTTGATATCTTTTCTAAGATTTCGTGTCAAGTTTCAAGAGTTTCAAGTTTAAACTTCATTACAAACTAATACGTGTGTTGAAATCATGGGCAGTGCTGTAAAAATCGCGCCTAGGGATTAATCGCTAGGCGGCCAGTTAAGTAGTAATTTTGACATAGTCGGTCCAAAAATCGCTGGGCGGTCCAAATCGGCTCTAGTCGGGCTAGGCGGTCCAAATCGGGTCTAGGCGACCCACTTTTTTGGGCTTTTTTTTTTAATGATTTTTAGCCTAAATCGGGCAAAATACTTGATCGCTACTTTCCCTTTCAAACCCTAAACCCTGTTGCGCGATTGCTTCACCATCGTGTCCTGCTTCACCATCGTTGCCTGCTTCACCCGTTGCCTGCTGCGCCTGCTTCACCATCGTTCCAGTGCTTATGTGTAATCTTTAATTTTGAAGTATTTAATCTTTAATTGTTTATGTTTGAAGTATTTATGTGTATATAACTATATATATAGGGGACGGCTACACTAAGAAGTGGTTTTTCATTAAGAAATCCTAAGAAGTGGGTCAAACGAACTCCGATTGAGCTCATTCCAGTGGCGTTGGAACCGTCTCATTGAACCCTAACCCGGACCCAAAAACCTAAACACCCCTCCACCCGCACCCCCAAAACCTAAACCCCCCTCCAGCCCTACCTTGAAAAGCCTAAAACCACCACCCCCACCCCCCAAAAACCTAAACCCCCCACCCACCCCCCAAAACCTAAACCCACCCCCCAAAACCTAAACCCACCCCTAAAACCTAAACCCCCCACTCCCACAAAAAAAACCTAAACCATAAAATCTAAACCCTAAAAGCTAAACCCTAAGGTTAAACCATAAGGCTAAAACCCTAAAATTCAAACGTAAAATCTAAACCTTAAAAGCTAAACTCTAAAAGCTAATATGGTAGAGTTCGACGAGATGATTCCAACGACGCTGAAATTAGCTCAATCGAAGTTCGTTTGATATCGTTTCTTAAGTTTTTTGTCATTTCTTAGTGAAAAACTACTTCTTATTTGATCCTCATAAATACTTGAGAACTCGTCAAAAACCCATCTAAAACATTTTTTTTTCACTATCTTTATTATTAAAATATAACATAAAAATGATTTATCTCTTCAATTAATTAATTCATTCTCTCAAAATTATCCTTAAAAAAATTTATATACATGTGTAAATAGTAAACATTTACACATGTGTAACAATAAAATTTATTTTTTATGTTGTATTCTAACAATAAAAATAGTAAAAACAAAAAAATGGTTTTGATTGGATTTTTGACGAGTTCTCGCGAGTTCTCAAAATATTTAGGAGTTCTTAAATGATCCATTCCCTATATATATATATATATATATATATATATATAGGGGTGAGTTCACTAGAAAACTTATTTTCATGAGAAAACAAAAAAACTCATCATTAAAGGTGTTGCATATGTGTAGTACACCAAAAAACCTAACCCCCACCCATCCCCACCTCCCTAAAAAACCTAACCTAAAGCCAAAAAACTAATTCCAAAAGCTAACCCTACTACACATATGTAGTAAGGCGTTGATTTTTTTTTGAAAGAGGACGACGTGGGGAACAAGGTCTCTGAAGCGGTTTTTTATTTTTTGATTTATATTTTGAGTTATGATTTTTTTTTAATTTTTTTTACGTTTAATAAATAGTTTTTTGGTTTTCTTATAAATAATGAGTTTTCTTATAATATATATATAAGTTTGAAAAATTACATATAAAAATTTCAATCCGATTAATCTCGCCTAGGCCCCGATTAATCCTGCCTAGGCCCTACCCCACCGCCCGCCTAACGCATAGCGATTTTTACAACACTGATCATGGGATTAATGGTTGGATTTGACAGGAGTTGATATTGTTACAAGTTTCTTATAAAACAAGAGCCAAAAAATACATAATTGTTTTATTTGTAAAATTTATTTCTAAGACATCAAACACAAACATACAAGTTTCTTTGAAGATGCATGATCTTAAACATACCATGACACGAAGAGCAACATAAGCACAAACATATTAAAAGCTGAAGTCTCTGAACTTATTAAACAATTTCTTGATTGCCTTTCCAAGAAGACAATGGAGGAGTCTCTGAATTTATCCATGTCAGATGCATCACTGCATGTCTTTCCCCCTTCACATCTTCACTTGAAGCAAATGATTCAAGTTCAGCCATCTCCTCTGGTGTTAGCTTTACAGATAGAGCTCCAATGTTTTGCTTCAAGTTTTCAAGCTTTGTGGTCCCTGGTATTGGAACCACATCACTTCCTTGGTGGTGCACCCAGGCTAGGGCTAGCTGAGCCGCGGTGCACCCTTTCCTTGTGGCCATCTCATTCACTCGCTCAAATACAGTCTTATTGTGATCCATATTCTGAAACCTTGGCATACTCTGCAACAAGAAACTTAAGTTTCCATCTACGTAAATTAGGCGTGTAAACGAGCCAAGCGAGACCAAGCCTGAGCTCGACTTGTTAATGCTTTTTTAAGCTTGAGCTTAGCACAGCTCATTTATTATTTATTAAATATTTAATTATTTTATTTATAAACATATATAACTATTTTCATCATAATTTTATATACAGTAACACATTTATTATGCAATTATATATTTATTACATAAAATTTATATAAATAATAGGCTCGTTTAGACACTCTATTAAGCTCGATCTCGTTTAGAGAGCCTATTAAGCTCGAGCTCATTTAGCAAATGATCTCCAATTTCGTTTAAGATCGACTCGTTTCAAGCTTTTAACGAGTCGATCTTGAGTAGCTCACGGTCGACTCGACTCGTGTATAGCCATGTGTAAACACATATAATCAATATATGTTAAAAGTATGCATACCTTCCTGAAATCACCCTCAATCAAGTTTTCAACCAATGACGGACCAACAGCTAGGAATCCCCTGCCAATAGGACTGTAAGGAACAATCCCAATGCCAAGTTCTCTGCAAAACAAGCCATAACAATCAAATCATCATCAAACAAATAAATTAGTTGCAGATTACCCTAAACTAACATCAAAAGATTCAAAACCACTTGAAGATCACCTGCAAGTAGGAATAATTTCATCTTCCAAATCTCTAGACCATAAAGACCACTCATTCTGTACTGCTGTTATTGGATGAACAGCATGAGCCCTTCTGATTGTTGAAGCACATGCTTCTGATAATCCTACATACTTCACCTTCCCTTCCTCAACCAGTTTCTTGATTTCTCCCATCTTTTAATTACAGGTTATCACATATACAGGTGTTAATTAACAACAGCTCAATCTTAACTTTTTTTGCCCTAAATTTAAACACACAGAAAAGCAAGAGAGACAAACCGTGACTTCGATCGGGACTCGAATATCAATCCGATGAACGTAGTAGAGATCAATACAATCAATATCAAGTCTCTTCAAGCTAGCTTCACAAGCTGATCGGACATACGCCGGATCACCACACGCTTCTGTCTTTCCATCCACCCGTCGGATACCAAATTTGGTAGCAATTTGAACTTTCTCTTGGAGTCCTCCTTCTTTCAAAGCCTGAAGAAAGCTTCAGTTTCCCTAAATTGAAAAAAAAACCCTAGGTGACGAATCTGATCGATTACTTACCTTGCCGACGAGGATTTCGTTGGTGTGAGGGCCGTAGACGTCGGATGTGTCAAGGAAGGTGATGCCGGCGTCAATGGCGTGGTGGATGAGCTTTATCATATCAGGTTCGGGTTTGGGGAGTCCGTAGCTCCCGGACATACCCATGCAACCCAATCCCTGTGCTGAAACAACTAGACCTTGTGAACCTAGTTTCACTTTTGGCACCACCGAAGCCATTGTCGTTTGTGGTTTGTCGATTGGAATTTGGTTAATCCTAGTGGATATATAGTATCTCGATTGGTAAGGCTTGCACAGCATAAAGCTTACTTTGACTGTGATATTGATTGAAGCGAAGGGAAGACGACGAACTCACTGATGACGTCACTGCCAAAGAGAAAAATCGCTCTGCCACGAGTCGCTACTCGCTACGGAATATGAACTCACCGGTGACGTCACTGCCAAGGAAAAAAGATCGCTCTGCCACGAGTCCGCTACTCGCTTCGGAATGAAAATTGCTGTTTTCAATTATTTTGGGAACGGAGTAAAAAGCTAATACTTTCGAGAGCAGCTTGATTCATTCTTTAAACAATTAGTTTATTTAGGTAAAAATTAATTAAATATAGGTTAATTTGGTTGACCTCAAATTAGTCGATAGGTCAATTTGGTTTACCTTAAATTAATCAACGGGTCAATTGGGGTCACCTCAAATATTCTATGAGTTAATTTGGTTCACTTTAGATTAGTTAATGTATCAAAATGATCATATATTATAAAACTTGTTAACTTAAAAATAGTGCATATAAGTTACAAAAAAAAATAAAATTTGTCACCCCACCTCTGCTATCACAACGCCGCCGCCGCCACCACACGACACTGCCTTGCCGCCTCCACCGCCGCCCATCCACCACCAACCCCGCCCGCCGCCACCACTCGCCACCGTCTCGACGCCGCCAGCCGTCCCTGCGGCCACCTGCCACCGCCACTGTCGCCCCTCCACTGCCACCCACCGCCACCACCACCGTCGCCACCCCCCACTCGCCACCGCCTGCCGCCGCCGCCCTCTACCGCCACCCCCCGCTACCACCGCTGCCGCCACACCCATCTGCTTGCCGCCACCACTCACCCCCGTTGACACCACCAACTCCCACCGTATTGGCCAAACCCGTTTTGACTCGTATCAAATTGATAGCTTTTTTTAAACGACACATTTTGACCTGGACTCATTTTGCTTCAAATCCGTTTTGACCCGAAGTCATTTTGCTCCAAACCCGTATTAACGCGAACCCATTCTGACCCGAACCCGCCCGACCTGCCCGTTTTGCCAGGCCTAATCACCTGCATTGTATCCTTAGTAAGAGGTAAAGGAGAGAGAATGTTGTGAAAGTCCATAACCTTGGAGAGAGAAAGAGGGATTTTTGGGTAGGACAAGTTGCTTTGGGATGACCTGGACCTTGAGGGGTCATTGACCTCCTCAATTATCGATGTTCTTAGGTATCAATGGATAACATACAATCTATGGCTCTATTCAAGGTCAGCGAATGAAGGAATCGAAAGACTGATAGAAACAACCTGACCTAAACCTGTAATTTTCGTATTTCAAGTTCTAGATTTTCTGATAGTCGTGTGTATCACTTTCAGATTGAAATAATTCGATGGTTCACTCGAATTTTTCAATAGGATAAAACTCCGAATAAATATTAAGTACAAGTATGGAATTTGTGATAATTTCGTGAACCCATTGTATGACCAAAGACGACTTTCGTATTCAAAGATTAGGGGGGCAGTAACTATTATCAAGCCGTTAATTTTCAAATTCAAATTCACACAATATTGCACCAATTTTGACATCCAATTTTCAATGTAAATTTATGGAAAATAAAATTTTGATGAACTTTTAAAGAAAATTTGTTCATTAAAATAAAATTTGACATCCAATTTTCATTTCTCCTTGGACCCCGTTGGGCGCTCCTGGACCCTCACCGCCCCCTTGGAACCCCATTGCTTAGGGGCGTTAAGAACCAATGAGGTTCCTAAATACTTAAAATCATATTAAACTCAAATAAGCGTGCACTCCACACCTTGTGACTTGTTTGATGTACGTTATGATTCACTTTGGTCAACTGCTAAATCCAATTACACTAAAATAGCCAACAAAACCTGTTTCTACTTGTATAAAGAACTCACCCATTTTGACCTATTACACCTTTTTTTTAGAACGACGACCTATTACACCTGCCTGGCCTGCCCGTTTGTCATCTCTACATTTGATGCACTGGCAAAATAACTTGCTTGTAATCCCCAGGAATTTTCGACATTTATTTAAACTATTCCGGTACTTGTAATTTCATTATTATATGATTTGCATCTATCCATTTCAATAAAAGTTATCCTATTTATCCATTTCATTTCATGAGTATACGTACATACATGCATTGGGTACAACTATTTCATTTCAAAAATAACAAATAATTATAAGGAATTATGTAATTAATTGTTTAAAGTTCAAGGAAATAAATACAAATATATATATATATATATTAGGTTATTACAAAGTCTATATATATATATATATATATATTACAAACTTATAAAAAAACTAAACTATAAATTCTATAAATAAAATTAGGGTTTATAAAAGTTATATTGTTTAATTACAAATAAAATGATTTTTAATAGAAATGAAATAAATTCTATTTTTGCAAATTATATTTATAACATTAAATATAATATTAAGATTTATTTGGTTTTATAAAAACTTATAAATTTTAATGATTTTATGATTTATAAAAGTTCAGGGTTCAATTGGTAATTCCTGAAACTTTAGTTTCATTTAAAACAAGGTTTGAACATAAAATGATAGAAGCTTGAAACTTCAGGGACCTGTTATGCCAATTCCCAAACTACCTTCCCTTCCAAATCAGTCACGGGTTCGAGCCCCTACGCGACCGGTTTTCGAACCTAAAATCTCAAACTCGTCCCTGAGATATTTTCAAGCGAATTTGAAACCGGCATTATGTTGTAGACACTCAATCGATCCACCTTGCGTGTTTAATCGCGTTTTTATGATCATCTTCATGGCAAACTCGTAAACGATAACCCACTAATAATCATTTAAGCGCTCGATTCATTACAGTCTAAATTGGGTATAAATAGACATCTCTGGTCATTAACAAAACTCATTGCAAACTTCCTACACCTTTAATCGCGTCGAAATTCACCTCTGAATCACCCAAATTAGCCGAAGAACACGTCTCTGGTTAGTCGAGTCATTCTCACCCTACTCGCAACCATTTCAAGTAAATTTGGTACCATTAGACTCGTCTCAGTCTCACGAACGAAAGCCCCATGATTCGGGGTCCAATCGTTTGAGAAATCGAGCCAATTTGGGACCTAGGGTTTTCGGGTTTCAATTGGGAAAGATGATGGTTTGGGCTTGCTGGTTAAATCTAAATCGCATCAGTTTAAGACCAAGGCATAAGCCCTGGATTGATGGTTAGTGCATGTGTGTGTGTGAGAGACCTGGAACTGGTGCGGGTTCGAGGCCGGTTAGGGTCAGTTTTTAGAATTTAATTCTTTTTAACCTTTTTACTACATTATTAAATGTTTAAAATTCCAAATTTATTTTTATAAATTACATAAATATATTCTATAAACCTTATAAAAACAGAAAATATAAATTAGGGTTTTATCTATTTTATTTTATTAAAAACATATTATAAAACCTTATAAACTCTTAAATAAACAATATAAATGAATTGTTTAGACAAATTTAACTATGTTAGATTATTTATGAGGTTGTAGTGTTATTAAATAAATTATATATTAACGTTAAGCATTATTAAATTCATTTAAACACATAAATAAATATTTTGCAAGAATAATTGTTTAAACATTTTTAATCTATAAAATACTTAAATATTTATTTTAAATAAATAATTATACAAGTTTAATTTATTTGCATTTAAAGCCTAAAGTATTCAATAACTCTTTTATAAATTCATGTAAATAAAAGAGATTAATCTAGTAGTTTTAATTAATTATTTTATTTGCATAAAATAAATTATTTAAAACTTTTTTTTCCATCCCATGGTTTATTTATTAATAATTATATAAATAGATCAAAGGGATTTATTTAAACCTTTTCCATTCTATAATCTATTTATTAATTATTTTTAGAGTGATTATGTAAATAAATCTAAATATAATTTAAACCTCTTTCCCATTTCCATTGATTTAATAATTATATAAATAAATTCAAACCTATTTACTATATAATTAGAAACCTTAATTGATTCTAATTGATTTTATAAACTATTATTTCAGTACTAGTCATGAACTTATATTTTTCTACAATATATATATATATATATATATATATATACAAGTCCATATTCAAACCCAAACCCTATGAAACCCTGAAATCATAGAACTTCCTTATTTCCATTCAACATAGATTGAGTTTAGAGTACAATTATCCATGTAGGTTGATTGTGAGGAAATCCTCACGAAACCTATTCATCTTTATCAAATCATATCATTACTAGCTTCAATACAAGTGAGTTTACATAGCCCCTTTTTCATTTTTATACTTTTGGGGTGAAACATGTCTACAACTATATTTCATACACAACTCAATACCTTTGTTCCTATGCAACTGTCTTTATGCTTTATGTCTTAAACTGTTCGGTGACCATTACGTGTGTTCATGTTAGTACAATCATTAACTCGTGTGGCAAGCCTAAGGTAGTACCTAACATGATCATTTATATGAGAATCCGATTCATTACTTAACATGAACCTTGGCGGGTTAATGTATACATTTGGAACTTCACGCAATCTGGGGATTGTGTATACATATAAACATGGCTTGATTGTACGCTTGGAACCTTGTATGTTTTCACATTCATGTTTTAGACACGCTTTGAACATATTGAATTGTAAACTTACTTAACTTTGTTTGGTGTCAAAACCTATGTTTCTCACCAACTACTTGTAGTTGATATTTAATTACATGTTTCAGGTGCACCTGTTTGAGGACCGTGTTGAACACTTAGGACTTTTGGACCTAGCAATAATGAAGTTAAATTATGTTTATGTTTTGAACACTTTGTCTTTTATTTCTTTTTGTAACGGATGCTTTTAATTTGATGAATAAATATTACAACTCAATTAATAGACGATCATGTGCTTATGAACAACCGCGTCAGCCCCGACGTATAATCCGCCACCTGCCGGGATGTGACACTGCTGATAACTAGTAATAAGATGATTAGCCTATTGGATTTATTATGAAGAACACCAAGAATTCAACATTTGCTGAAACAAAACATAACCAAAAGCATCCAACAAAGTCGCAATCTTTGAAGATTAGTTAACAGCATCAAGCACAACATAAGGCTCCAACAAGTGGATCATCTTCAGGTCTCTTCGATGGCAGGCATTACGAGGTGTGTTACGGGAAGAATCCCATTCATGTATTTGGGGCTTCTGGTGGGAGATAATATGGGAAAGAAGAGTAGTTGGAAGAGTATTATTGATAAATTCAAGGTTCGTTTAACAAAGTGGAAAACGTCCCTGATTTCATTCGGAGGAAGATCTTTGTTGACGCACTCAGTGCTTGGGGCGTTGGGCATCTATTTCTTTTCCATTTTCTTAGTCCCAGTATCGGTCCTGAAAACTCTTGAAAGCTTAAGAGCTAAGTTTTTTTGGGATGACTCGGAGGATGGCAATAAGATTCATTGGGTGGGATGGAACAAGGTTGTGGCTTCAAAATTAAAAGGTGGGATTGGTATTGGTTCTTTAGAAGCGTTTAATTTGGCTCTGTTGCAAAAGTGGCGTTGGAGGATGGTTAATAATTCTAATAGCTTATGGGCTTTGATCATAAACTCTATTTACGGGTGTAAGGTGGGAGTTCCTAAGGTAGAGGGGTTGCCTAGGGGCAATGGGGTTTGGACGTGCATATTGAAGTCTCTTTTGAAACTTAATGATCGTAATATAGTTCCGTTTTCGTCAATCTCTAAGAAGATTGGGAATGAAAATAGTATGTGATTTTGGCTGGATTGTTGGTTAGAGGGTACTCCCCTGGATCAAAAATTTGCTTAGTTATTTGCTCTGGAAGTAGAGAAAAATAGTTTGGTTATAGATAGAGTGGACGGTAATAGTTGGCAGTGGCGTCACCCCATCCAGGGTTAGAGCAATCGCAACTGGATCTTTTGAAGACAAAATTGGCTCGGATCCATTTAGATCAGGGTGAGGACAGATGGGTGTGGACGTTGGATGGGGTTGAAGACTTCTCGGTGAAAGGGGTTAGAAAAGTTGTTGAGGATTTCTTACTTTCGACGAGTTTCAAGCATACGAGATGGAATAACTTTGTTCCAAGAAAGGTGAATATTTGTGCTTGGAGAATTATGATAATTAGGCTTCCTACTCGGATGAATTTGGATCTAAAAGGTATAGATGTGCCTTTTATTTTATGTCCGAATTGTGATACTAAATCAGAATCGGTGGATCATTTGTTTGGGGATTGTAATCTGGCCAGGTCAATTTGGGCAAAGGTGACGTCTTGGTTGGACGTTTGTTTTCCGAGGAATGCTAATCCGAATGCGTTGATTGATTGGCTCGACACAGTTAGGATGAAAAAAGAGGTCAAAGATGTAATTGAAGTGGTCATTTTTGTGTCTTTGTGGGTGATTTGGAGGTGTCGTAATGGGGCAGTCTTTGGAGGTAGATCTCAAAGTCAAGGATTATGTTTTGATGACATTTTGCAATTTTCGTTTCTTTGATATGGTAGTAGGAACTGTAAGCGTAATTTGAACTCGACTGAGTAGCTTAAAAACCTGCTTCTTTGTTTGTAATTTTGTTTTTCTAGCTCCTTGTTAGTATATTTATAATGTCTCCGTTGTTTCAAAAAAAATCACAATCTTTAAAAACACACTTTGAGCACCTCCAAACCAAGTGTACCGTGGTGCCGGTATGAAAGCATAGTCCTTAAAAAGGGAAGTTGACATGGCAAAGATTTGACAACTTGACAGCTTCCACGTCAGCAGCCATTGTGCTAGTATTTGTGGGTTCGGCATGGCGAACGGCATACAGTGGTACAACACCCATTTTGACCTGCCCGTTTGTCATCTCTACATTTGATGCACCGGCAAAATAACCTACTGATAACTAGTAATAAGATGATTAGCCTACTGGATTTATTATGAAGAACACCAAGAATTCAACATTTTCTGAAACAAAACACAACCAAAAGCATCCAACGAAGTCGCAATCTTTGAAGCTTTGTTAACAGCATCAAGCACAACATAAGGCTCCAACAAACTCACAATCTTTAAAAACACACTTTGAACACCTCCAAACCAAGTGTACCGCGGTACTGGTATGAAAGCATAGTCCTTAAAAAGGGAAGTTGACATGGCAAAGATCTGACAAATTGACAGCTTCCACGTCAGCAGCTCTTGTGCTAGTATTTGTGGGTTCGGCATGGCGAATGGCGTACAGTGGTACAACACATTTATTGAGCTTATTCTGAAAAAAATTAAGCCACATGTGAGCGTATGCCTGGTTTTGTAATTATAATATAAGTGAATGAAGGTCCAAACAGAACACGTTAAGTCGTTCATTACCTTTCCAAGATGACAGTGGAGGAGTATCTGAATTTATCCAGGTATTTTGCATGTATGCATGCCTCTCCCCCTTCACTACATCACTTGAAGCAAATGATTCAAGTTCCACCATCTCCTCTGGGGTTAACTTTTCAGACAAAGCTCTAATGTTTTGGTTAAAATTTTCAAGTTTTGTGGTCCCTGGTATTGGAACCACATCGGTTCCTTGGTGGTGCACCCAGGCTAGGGCTAGTTGAGCCGCAGTGCACCCTTTCCTTGTAGCCATCTCATTCACCCGCTCGAATACAGTCTTATTGTGATCCACATTCTGAAACCTTGGCATACTCTGCAATAAGTTTCAGTAAAATTTAAACTCCATTAATATTGTAAACACAGATCAATATAATCGGTTGTGATTTACATCATTTATGATCAGTATAATTTGATTTCATAAAGCAGGAAAAGAGCAGTGGTAACAAAACTTATTATTCAGACAAAATAAGATAAGATTACCTAATTGTTTCCAACTTCAATTATCTGATTATCCGAATTAAGTTGCATAATCACTTTCAAATGCACATTAAAGAAATAAAAGTTCACATTTTTACTTTCTACATGCCAATACACCATTATTATTTTCAAATTCAATTAGAACTGCATAATTCTTGAGGATAGAATTTGCAACTGTGCAACTAGATTTTCAATATTTAACATGATCGAAGCATGTAATGGAGAGCGACAGAAGCAGAAAAACTGTTAGATCAAATCAAATGCTTTAAGAATATTTTCTCATCATTTTCTCGTTAGATGAGCTCATAATCTGATCATATGTTCATGTATGAACATGTCTTGGATCATAGAAACATCTGCAAACATATCATACCTTCCTGAAGTCCCCCTCTATCAAGCTCTCCACCAATTTAGGACCGGAAGCCAAGAACCCCCTGCCAATAGGACTGTAAGGAACAATCCCAATGCCAAGTTCTCTGCAAAATAGACCATAATAATCATCATCAAACATCAAAGTAAACCAGTTTGGATTTATGTTAACATCAAAACCACTGAAGATCACCTGCAAGTGGGAACAATTTCATCCTCCAAATCTCTTGACCATAAAGACCACTCATTTTGTACTGCTGTTATTGGATGAACAGCATGGGCCCTCCTGATTGTTGAAGCACATGCTTCTGATAATCCTACATACTTCACTTTCCCTTCCTCTACCAGCTTCTTCAGTTCTCCCATCTTTTTATTACAGTTTTATCACATATACAAGTGTTAACTAAGAACAACGAGTGGATTATGTATTATAGTTATTATTATTTATAATTTATCTATAAGTTTGTATATTAATAAATATTCTATCTCTAGTTTGAATATCAGGATAGCCAGTGATCATTATCATTAGTTGGTTAATTTTACATTTATCTTTTTCATTGTAATCTCTCTATAAAGAGACCTGGTTTTCAGTTATTCAATATATAGAAACATATCATTCATCAATATTCTTTTGATTCTATCCGAATTCTTTCAAACTGGTTAAAATTCCTCGAAAACAACTGGTTTTGATGCTTCTGCAGTATCAAATTAGTTATGGCAGCCATGGCAAAGGTTTTACCCAAATTAAAACAGAAAAGCAAGAGAGACAAACCGTGACTTCGATTGGGACTCGAATATCAATCCGATGAATATAGTAGAGATCAATACAGTCAATATCAAGTCTCTTCAAGCTAGCTTCACAAGCCGATCGGACATACGCCGGATCACCACAAACGTCCGGCTTTCCATCGATCCATCGTACTCCAAATTTGGTAGCAATTTGAACTTTCTCTCTCAGTCCTTCTTTCAAAGCCTGCGTAAGGTTTCAAATTCCCCAAATTAAAACCAAAGCTAGAAACCCTAGACTAATCAGACTGACCTTGCCGATGAGGATTTCGTTGGTGTGAGGGCCGTAGACGTCGGAGGTGTCAAGGAATGTGACGCCGGAGTCAACGGCATGGTGGATGAGGTTGATCATATCGGGTTCGGGTTTTGGAGGTCCGTAGTTCCCGGACATACTCATACAACCCAATCCCTGTGCTGAAACAACTAGACCTTGTGAACCTAGTTTCACTTTTGGTACCTCTGATGACGCCATTGTTGTATCTCGAAGTCGGAGTTCGCTTAAGCTTAGTGTGTTTCCGCAAGAAAGCTTGGTCCGACTGTGACAATGTAAGAGAGACGATGAAATCACTGATGACGTCATTGCCGTAGAAAAAAGATTCGTTCTTGGCAGTTTTCGATCTTGGCATTTCCGTTGGACAAATGTTTCTTTTGTTTCTAGCTTCAAACCAACAAATGCATGATTATTATAAGTTTTTTTACAGCAAATCTACACTTATCAACTAAAACGTTGGCTGTTCAAATCCTGCGGTGCGTAAGATATGGTGTATTTATCATAGAAAATCTAGGAATGTCGTTAAGAAAAAAATTAGTCACGCTGGTTAACGGCGGTGGTGGTATGCTCGCTCGTCACAGGGTGGGGGTTCTACCGTGGCTGGAGGTGTGATGGTGGAGGAAGTAGGCAAGGGGTCTGTGTTTTTTTTTCATGGAGGAAGAAGTGATAAGAAAGTATATAAATAAAAAGCATAATTTACAAGTTTGAATTGAACTAACGATGTGTGAAGATGGTTCCAAGAGTTGGTATGACAACAAGTTCTCAGCTTGACTTCAAAGGCCAATCTCATGACCCAACGGATCAAAACTTAAGAACTTGCCTTCCAATAAAGCTAACATTATATCAAACATTCCATACAAATAACCACCATTGTCACACACATATTTCCACCCATGGATTCATCTCAAATCCAACACCACCAACCACAACCGCCGCCCACCACCACAATATCAACCGAATCGATCAACTTATCGATTCAAAATCTAATCAAATCCTGCAAAAGAAGGCAAAAATGGGAGTTTTTCTCAGGATCAACCAAACAAAGCTCCAACAGCAAATCTCCTTGGAGAAACCGCTTAACCACTTTCCTAGAATCAACCCCGGTTCATATTATTGCCATCACGTTGCTCGTTGTTGATCTTGTTATGGTAGTTCTTGAACTCTCAAAAACTATCGTTTCTTGTCCAGCAAGCAAGAGGATTAACAAGAAGGTAGATGTTTGGTACCACTGGATAGGAATTGGAATCTTGGTTGTTCTTGCTACCAAAAGTGTGGCACTAGTAGTAGGGTGCGGGAGATCGTTTTTCAAACGACCTGGGTTGGTTGCTGATGGTGTGGTTTTGATTGGTGCGTTGTTGTCTGAAATTTTGTTGGAGCGGGTCGGGGTTGGGTTGATTGTCGTGGTGAGCTTGTGGCGGGTTTTGAGGGTTGTTGAGAGCGTTTTTGAGCTGAGTGATGAGGCCATTGAAGTGCAAATAACAAGCATATTATGCCAATTTGAGTTGCTTCAAGAAGAAAATGAAAAACTCAACAGGATTATAGAAGAGCTGCAAGAACAACTTGATGAACGAGTTTAGACGCGTTCTGAAATAGTAATGATTATTAAATGAACCCACAAACTTATGTGCATACATTTGTCCAGGATCATCGTATATGTATATGATTTGTAGAATATTGTGAAGTAATTTCTCCAAATTTATATTTGGGTTCACATATTTACGCCCTATAAACTCATGAAAATATAACAACGAACAAAACAATCAAAATTTCTTAGACTGTTTTGACTCAAACCAAATTGATCCATTTTTTTTCCAAAACGACTTGTTTTAACCTGAACCTGGTTTGACCGGACCCGTTACACGACCCGCCCGTTTTTCCACTATTAGTTCATGGGTTTGTATCTTTACACCCTATAAACACAATCAAGTTAACTTCGTATGTAATTTTCAATGATCAAGATCAGATTTCGAGGATAAATGTTTGAAATTACTCACCGGTAGACCTAAACCGAAATAAGGTCTAAAATTTGGAAAACAAAGAACTGTAATTACAATGTCTGTACGAAACAATTTTTTTCTAAAAGTAAAAAAAAATTGATGCGTTTGCCGGGAGTCGAACCCGGGTCTATTGCTTGGAAGGCAATTATCCTAACCGTTGGACTACAAACGCTTATTGTTTTTGTTTTACGTATTTATCATGATAGAACCAGGCATGTCGGTTTCATGGTTTTTTGAAACTTTTTAAAAACCATCATTAACATTTAAGGAGATCATTATTTAAAAAGCTAATGTCATTAGCTCAAAGTAATAGATAGGTTAAGAAAGTGGTAGGAAGTTATTACTCATAATTTAAACTTTTGTATTGATTCAGGACAAATGTCACAAAGATTGTTATTGCATTGAAATTGAAATCGATGACACAAGGGCCTCTTATTTATCACTAGAAAAGGAAAGACTATCTATCAATCAATCATACAAAATTTATCACTAGCAATAACCATATAGTTAAGTTATTCATAGTTGTTAGCATATTCATATATCATTTTCTAAAGGCATCCGAATTTATCATGAAGAACTTAAAAACGACAAAAATAACCCGCCTGTAAATAAAAAGTACAGCTCAAAGGCAATTAATTGCAATAAATAAGTGCTTTCAACTGCCCCGATGCAGTTAACCGAACGAGTCATCTTTGGGTGCCAGTTCGGGCACTCGCTATGGGTGAATATGGATGAGACAGATGGCCCGAATACCAGCGGTGTATGTGTTATCCCTATACATGAAACAGAGAAAAAAAAGTACAGTTGGGTATGTAAAGACATTTAGTTGGATCATTATTGTTTAACAGATAATTAGCTTATACAAACTATGAACAACAGACGGTGTAGAGCAAATCAAAAGTAAGTAGATGAAACACTCATCCTGCAATTCATCAATGGCGCCCATAACATAAGAATCCCAAAAACCTTCTTAAACAGCTTATTTGCTTATTGCGCTTTTAAGAAATAAATAACGTACTTTGAATTGGATGAAGAAATTGTTTATGTTTATCTGCTTATCTTAGTTTTAAATAATTAATTTTTAATAAACAGTTTTGAGCTTGATTGCTTCAAATTGTTTATTGTTGATGGATTCAAAATTGCTAGTTTACTCTTAAAATGAAATAACATGTTTTCAGTAAGCTGATTATTTGCTTCTGCTTGTTACTGTTTAAATACGCAAAAACAGAAGCTTTATATTCAAATCTTATTTGTGAAAAGGAGGGATGTGATACGAGATAGAAAATGTTTTTTGCTTGAATTGGTTGGGACTATAGGATACACATTGGTAAAATACATGGCAAGAAGAAGAAAAAAGCACATTAATTACTATAAAGTAAAAAAAAGGGCCGCATTTGTGCAGGAGGTTGTTCCCACGGCTTGAACTCATGATCTCAAGGTTACAAGCAACAACCTTACCAGTTGCTCCAAGGCCCGCCTCAATTACTATAAAGTATATAATGTCAATTAGAGTTGCTTTAGGAAAAAAATGAAAAAGCTCACCAGGATTATATTTGAGAAGGACAAGTTTATAGAACTGCAAGAAGAACATGATGAACAATTATAACGTATTCAAGTATCAACTGATATCGATTTGGGGCTTGATTAATTTCTTTACCTCTCTCTCCTTGATTAGTTGGAAAACAGTGAAGAGTGCATTCTAGAAGTGATGGGTACAAAATATGGAACAACAAGATAGCTAAAAGACTTGAAAGTTCTTTATTAATCAGTAAACTTGAATTTGTAATGTTGAGGTTTAATAAAGTTTGATTCCATTTATTACCAGCAATTATTAGTCTTTGATTTTGTAAAGGTGGGGCGTATCTCCTTACAAGATCCATCAATTCAATCTTATAAGTATCTCCTCATGGATTTCAAGGAGAGGATATGCCATTGAAACCCTCGGTTTGGCTAACTAGGTATGGAAAGAGGAAAGAGGGGGTTTTGTAATAGATTGAGATGCTTCTTTTGATGATGGATTTATTAGGGAGCATCTCTTCATGGATTTGCCACACAACCTTAGTTTTAAAAAAAGCTCCTCAAACGTGCCTAGGCGTTAAGGTGAGGTGGTCCTTGCTTCTAACTGCATGAGTCGACTGGCGTACATGAGGCGCGCGCATCGAGTGCGACTCGAAGTCTAGAATTACATGAGGCCCACATATCAGGAGCGACTCTTGTACATTGGCATATTTTATGCCTCTTTAGGTTGTACATGGATATTATTTATATATTAAATCGAGGTTTTACTATATAAATTTTGAGTGTTCAAGGATTAAGATTAATACATTACAGTAAATATTATATATAATTAGTCTATAGACGTAATATAAATAGTCCGTGCCTCGCATGCATGCGCCTTCGCCTATCGCCTAGGTGTGCCTCATGTACGTGTGCCTTCGCCTATCGCCTCGCGCTTTTTAAAACCAAGCACTCGCATAAAGACAAGTAATGGTTATCAAAGTTTATATACACACACAAACAAACATACCCACTAAATTCTACTCATAAAGTAGGATCTTGGGAGAGTGAGATGAGGGCAAAACCTTACCTCTATCCCCAGATAGATAGATATAATTTAGTGTGAAACTTACTACATATGCTTAGTGGTTCTACTGAACATTGAAGCATTCACAAGAGTGTCAATTCACAAACTCAATCTATAAGAATAGATATTACCTGGCTTCTCATCAATTAATTGTAACACATTGATATTTTTCTGTTGATGATGGATTATTAGGGTGTATAATAACTGCCACCCACATAAAGAAAATCACATACAGTTACCGTCACATTACTGACTGAGACATATATTTACTCTGAAGCTGACTACAAATGCTTAGTGGTTCTATTGAACATTGAATACTTACCAAGAGTGCCATTTACATATTTAATCTATAAGCATAACATTAAGGTTTCTCACCAATTAATTGTGAAATCTATAAATAACCAAGGTCATACAAATAATACCATCTAACTATTTCTTAACAGCATGGAAGAGAACAAATACTTACAAACCAGGCAGTGGTTTGAATTGGCTATTTGCAATGATTCCATATCTGAGGCATCTCCATCATCAATGTGCTCTTAACTAGATATCAGACAAAAACAAGTAATCCAAACCACCAGTACGATTATTAGTCTCATTAAGATCATCATTATTTCAATAATTACTTTATTTCCAAATCACGGTTAATGTCTGTTAGTTATCATAACTTGAAACACTGCAAAAGTGAAAGACCATCCATCACATAGTCAAACAGAATTTATAGCTAGACATATTTCAGTCTAAACATATTTAAACAGACACTCAGCTTAATCAAATACTCCAGGTATGCATAGTTGTAAGCATATTGAGAAATCTTAAAGAAAGAGGGGTTTTGTGAGCCTGTTACATTTTCTAAAGGCGTTTTGTGCTACATCACTTTATTTTATTGTGTTAAGCTTTGAACCTTTGAATTAGTATTTACTTTGGGTGATGATTTTAGACTTTGTAAGCCGACGGTTTATTTTGTTTTTGTACTTTGGTAATTTAACTATTTCTGTCAGACTTTAAGTGTTCTGCTGCTGTTTGATGTGACCACCTTCTCTTATTTATGATATTTCTAGTTGGATTAAAAGATCGCTCCTAAATGAAGTCTCTCTTACAGTTCAAGAGTTTCGAAAGACTCTTAGCACGGGAAGGGGATTTTACTTCTTAGAAGGAGATAAACTACCTAGATCTTTGTATGTATGGGTCTCTTTAATTGAAGATAGGAAAAAGACAGAGGAAATGGCGGAGCGAGTTCGAGCTCCCCGACTTGAAATCCATAAAGGACTTTCTGTTCCACTTCAAGATGGAGGTGTTGCATGAAAAATATCCAACAAAGTCACAATTTTTAAACCATAATCAATACCATCAAGCACAACATTAAGGCACTAACAAAGTAGCAGTCTTTAAAGATCACTTTCAAAACCTTCAAACACAACACCGAAAACCAAGGGTACGGACGAGTTTATACTATAAAACGCAGTCTTAAAACATCAAGGAAAACTAATATGGCCAACTTGACAGCTTCCACATCATCGAATCTAGCACTGGAACACAATTATTTTTTAGCTTCACCTGAAAATTATAACAATAAGTGAGTGTATAGTAGAAACAGTCAGTAAATAGTGCTTACACAAATTCAACTCCTTTAACATATACATTTTATGATCCTATGTGGATCATAAAAGATCATAAGAAATTTGTGCAACTCTGAAATCGAATTCCAGAAACAGAGAAATATATAAACAGTTGAGCAAAAAATTGAAAAGATCCTCTGATACCATTGGACCAATGACAACTTAACAAAAATATAATTATAATATGCAGATAATAAGTATAGCATATGGACTATAAGTTAAATGAAAAGGTAAATACAATAACACAAATAGAACCCACCTCAGGACTCTTCATTGCTTGCCACTTCCTCTTCAGTATCTTGTGAATGGGGAGATACGAGGCTTTCCACAAATAAAGGTGCCCTCATGAACGCCCGATTGTGGCAGTACAACGTCTCATAACACAAGGGCCTCTTATTTGAAATGTAATTCGTCAATAGTTTTATGCAGTGCACAAGGTCATACTTAATCTCACATGCATGCCCAACGATTTCCCAAGGTTGTTCTTAGTGTAGTCCTTCATTATCCATACCTTATGAGGAACTGATGAAGGAAGAGATATACAAAGACAATCTTCCAAAATCCCCAAACACATTAATGCGCGTACTTGACCAAAATATAAATGGTATTTCACATCAGGTTGAGGGATTTCCCAAAACTTCTCATCCATTAAATGAAATGAAAGAACTACATCCTTCTGTTTTGATGAAATATCATATGTTTCCCAATGAAGCATCCCCTTGCATAAGATACCCACGGTACTTATTATGGCGTAATCAACCTCTCCAAGAACTTTCCAAACTTTAGATCTCAAACTGAACATTTGAAAACAGGTATGATTCTCACCTTTCCTAAACCCTAAAACGATCTTGTAATCATCCTTTATGGAATCATAACCAAAACCCCAACATAAAGACTTGGTTTTTGGAATTTGGGGATTTGGTACTTTCTTAGCCTCACTAGTCAAAGGATTGACGATTACAACTTCATTAAAGCGAGGGGAGATGCATACCAGACCATTACAAGAACCGACTAGATAGCGATCATTGAATTGGTCACCAATTTTATGCTGATGATACATCAAGTAGTCGGGATATATAGCAATTCTTCTATGTCCAACCTCGTTATTGTTGCGATCACTGAGATAACCATGGTTAAGATGGGATTTAATGAAAAGTGGGTCGGAGATCAAAGATGACCAATATTTACACACACTCTTGCATCGGATCAGATCCCTCACCTCCAATCTTTTCAGTATTTCTTCAAGGGTTCCAGAGCGAAGATGTTCCATTGAAACCCTAGGTTTGGAGAATTGGGTGCGAAAAGGAGAAAATTGTGTGTGTATGTTGGATTGAGATATTTCTTTTGATGTTAGATTTATTAGGGGGCATAGTAATTGCAACTCGGCATAAAGACAAATCATGCTTCCGGGAGTTTTTACCGACACATTACTATATGAAGATAGTTCTTTTACTGTTATAACTTTTAGAAACTTACTACAAATGCTTAGTGGTTCCAATGAACATTACAAACTTACCAAGAGTATCATTTTACAGTAAACAAATTCAAACTGTCTCTTCTTTGAAATCATCAAAATAAAATGAACAATTTCCAATTAACTATTATTTAACAACATGAAAGAGAATAAGTACTTACAAACCAGGAGTGTCATCACCGTGTTTTCAGTCAGGTATTTGTAAAAATCCTATTTTACTCTAGATCATCATCGTGCTCCAAACAAGAATTGTTAGAAAAAAGAACAAGTAATCCAACACATTAGTAATATTATTAGTCTCATCATTCAAGATCACCATGATCTTTGCTAATTGCTTTATTTCCATACCTAAAATCACTGTTAATACCAGCTAGATCTCCTAATGGCATTTGTGCTACATAACTCATACATTAAACAGAGGGACTAAAATTGAGCTAAATATGTAGTCTATTAAGAAAAACTTAGGCTTGAAAAAGAATAATCTAGCTGGGATCTTCTTGTTAAAGAGATAATAAGGCTATATATAGCTACAAATCAAAGCCAGAAGTGACCATGAAGTAATTGAGTATGATTTTCGTAAAACACTTGTATAGTTGTTTACCAATTGCACCATAACACTTCAAGCTTGATGAAACCCAGATCAAGCTAAATCTGTACACAGTTCTCAAAGATGAAAGTCAAAATCTTAAAAGAAATGGTGCTGAAACCTCAGGACTTCAATATAAAAAATAAAGGAACATTATCGCATAGTTAAGCAAAGTTCAATAATTCATCGCTTTCATTTTTAGATTCGTTGAGCTATTAAGTGTTTAAATCCACTGAGCATAATCAGATTCTCCAGGTATTCATGGTCGTATGCATTTGCAAAGGTATTCAGTCATGGTGTAATAAAAGATAAAAAAAAAACAGCTGAATATGCAGATACAAGTAGGCAGAATTTGGATAGGATCAGGAAAAAATCCACCTGAATTAGCGCAGGTAAGTAAAGCTACAAACCACAGCCAAGGATACCGTTATGTGAAGTTAGTACGGATCTTCTAATGGAACACTTGTCCATCAGTTAATCAGTTACACCCATAACATTAACAGCCAAAAATAGTAATGAACAGAAAAATTAAAACAAAGAAAACTGATAAAATAAAAAAGGTTGTGAAATGCTTTGAAATCAAAATTTGATGTGATCGTGGCGAAATCCAAGAATCCATTCACTACCCAGTGTTTACACAACGCACGTACACTCATGGCTAAAGGTTTGGAATATGTAAAAACCGAAAACGAAACAAAGTTGCTAGAAGATTGAAGCATAACAAAGTAGTCTTAATCTTGTCAATAGTGATGAAACTTGCTATAACTTTCTGTAACTGTAATGAGTTTTAACCTTTGAAAATTCTTGCCCCACATATTCTTTTTATTAACTTTTGAACTTATAATAATAGACAACCTACTAGATACTCCATGTAAAGATAGGATCAGTCACTCTTTTTTTCTTTTTGGTCTCAAGTGTGCTTACTCATACCACAAAAGATATAATGATAAAACTCCTTTCATATACCAGGTAAATTATCATCTTTAGGTGCCTGTTTGGGTGAGACTGATGGGCATAATACCAACAAGTACAGTTGAATATGTAGAGACAGGATTAAAAAGAATTCACCTGGATTCACAACTAGAGTCAGTGGGGATTTTCATCGAACACTCATCCTGCAGTATACGTACGGCACCCATAACAGAGATTATCTAGATGAACATAACATCAAGTATACAATTTTGAATGTTCAAGGTCTGATTTCAACCATAAACGTCTAAAATTACTCACCAAAGCAACGAAGTCGCTTCCGCGCACAGAGGGCTCCATCTATTTCTTCGACCAACATAATATCCAAAAATTAGGTCTAAAATTCGGAAAACAGGGACTGTAGTTACAAATAGGGAGTCCGTACGAAAGGCAAAAAAAGTAATAATAAAAAATATGCGTTTGCCGGGAGTCGAACCCGGGTCTATTGCTTGGAAGCCAATTATCCTAACCGTTGGACTACAAACGCTTCATTTTTATGATAAGTAATAAAGTTTATATAACCATTATAGTTCATATTAGGGTTGTCATTTTTCATTCGGGTTGTTTAATCAGTAATCGGGTTATTTGGTTCGGGTTCCTCAGGTTTTTTAATTAAAAATTAAACCAGATAAATATGTGTAATCTGTTTTCGGGTTATTTGGTTCGAGTGTAATCAAGTTAATAGGTTATACTAATGGTATCGTCATTCGTGTTTGTTGTTAAACTTCTTGTGGATTGTGGAGATATAGGTTTCCTGGCTCTTTTGAAGATTGAAATAATCAAAAATTTATTTGACTTAATTTAATATGAGGGGTTAGCCGAGTTAGTTTATAGGTTTTTTTATATACGGAAGTGAAGTGCAAGTTCCAAATAATTTAGTGGACTTCAAAGTGAAATGCATTTTGGGATCCAAAGATTGGAATCGCTTGAGCTTTGAGTATCGAATGAAACTTAGCCTTGAATATTGAATCGGCAGAAGGTATTAATGGTTATTTTAAGTTAATATTATTAACAAAGAAAATATAGGTTTTTTTATTAAAAAAAAAACCATAATCGAGTTCACTCGATTCTAACTAATCGAAATCAAATATTGATGTGTTCGTTTATAAGTGTTTTTTATAGAATATATAAATTATATTCTATGTTGAAAAGGTTTTGCACGAGATCAGGTTTTAAATTTATAAAATGATAAATACTCAGACTTAAAACACACACAATAGGCAAGTGTACCTATCGCAGCGTAATATAGTTTAGGTAAGAACCAAGTATCTAACCACGGACACGGATTCCTTACTCAACCCTTGCTATTGTCTGGCCGAGATAGAAGTTGGATGGGGTTTTGTTTAAAACAAGGAAAAAGGAAAAGGAAAAGAAAAGTAATTAGAAATATCATCTCATTAAAGGTGTTACTCTGGTTGTTATCAATTGTTAATTAATGTTATATTTTAGTAAGAATGGTCAAAGTTATTAGTTCTAACCCTTTCGATACGGGAGTTAGTATTTCGTAACGGAACAGTGGATATGGTCGGCCAACTGTTCCTAATAATTCTCGGGATCCTAACGAGGTCTCAAGTCTGTCGGCTGTCCCGTGATTTATTATTCGGACTAAGATTATCTTGTTGAATGGGAGTTCCGTTGTCAGACATACCATGTCGTGTAGCTTATTTGGAAAGTTGGAATGCGCAACCCCCTCCAAAGCTACTTATGAAGCTCGGACCTAACAAACTATATTCTTAAAATAGTTGTCTTTACTTGTAAAAATATTTTAAATAAATATAACTTTCCTTCTCAAGGTTGGATACTCGACTCCCGTGGTTGGTTCGCCGTTATGTACCAACACAAGTGAAGTAAAGTTATACCGACACGAACCACAAGGTCCGGCTAAGACTCGAATGACTCGTTGAATACCCAAACCTCCAATCAACTCATAATGTTAAACCTATACTAATCAGGCCCTTGGTAGCTCCAAGATTTGTATATAGACCGTACAAACTCGAATAAGCTTCTCAAACAAAAAGTTTTGCTTAAGTAACTCATACGATTTAAGATTATTAAGTTGGTTTAAAAATTACTTATTCTTGTCTTTTAAGATAAATTAAAAAGAAAGACTTTAAGAACATAACACACTAAAATACGTCATTAATTAGACTAAGTTCAACCAACCCAAGTAACGCAAGAAGACTAGCCACGAATGATCATACAAGTGACTCCACTAACCTTTAGATCATGTATAGAATTGATCTATACCAAGAGAGAGTGGGTATAGGTTGCTTCTTGTTTACTTGAATAAGAAGAATCATTCCATATTACAAACCTAGAAAAGGAAAATAAACAAAGAAGAAAAAGCTAAAAATGAAACAAAACCAAGAGAGTTTCGACCCTAGCAAAGCATCAGGGCTTCCACTAACCCGATCTTGAACGTCTAAATGTTTGGAATGACCTTGCTATTTATAGGCAAATATTTAGGCAATGCACGGTCTTGCAAAGTACCTTTTTCTTGCATGTGTGGGAATCTTGCAGCTTTGGGGAGTACGGAACACGTGGCAGGCATTTGCACGGCCATGCAATGGGATGCACGGTCGTACATTATTCAAGTTTGACTTTTGTTGACTTCATGTGTTGACTTCTTAGGTGCATGAACGTTCAGTTGGCTTCCAGGTGTTGGTTTCTACTTGATTTTGAGTGATTTCTTTATATTTTTGTAATCAAGGGTTAATTATCATGTTATTTAAAAAAGGAGTATAAGTATCAATTCCTATCAGAATGCCTAAAAGTGTGATAAATACGGAGATAATTATGCATGAAAATATGTATAAATTATGACGTATCAAATACCAAACCAAATGTGCAAATCGGGTTTGGGTTAAAATGGCTCGGGATCGGTTAAAAGCACACCCCTAGTTCATATAGGGTTCTAAGAGGACGATAATCCTTCGGTGCTAAAACTTTGGGTGATTTCATATAGGGTTTTAAGAGTACGATATTCATGACCTCTAATCTATCATATAAAGTAGTTGAAACGAGTATAACAAAATTATGTTGTAATCCCTTTTGTTGAACGGTAATAATTCCCACGATAGTTATGGATATTAAATTTAATGGAAGTATAACATGAAATTGAAAAGGACAACAAAATCTTAAGTTGGTCTTAACTGTATAGAATTTCAACACATGTTTGGGTAATGATAAAATACCAGTAACAAAAATTTAATGTCATATACTCGTTAAACGGTCGAAAAGATGATTTGTACCCGTGAAAGGTTTAACGCCAGGCCACTCACGCCCCCTTCACGCCACATGGGGGTGGTGTGCTATTCTCGTTCACGCCGTGAGGGCCCTCACGCACACCTCTTACCCTTAGTAGTGAAAACATTAGAGAGTTAGGTTTTTCTCTCCAATTAATTGCTCGTTTTTCTCTCGTCTCTCCTTCATCCCATAACAAGTTTGTAATGACATGTTATTCGGCAAATACATGTGTACATGAAAGTTGGAACAAGTTAAAAACAATTGATAGGATTTAAATTTTTTTTTGACTATATGTGCATGTTCATTAAACACATTTAAAAACCTAAAATTTTCATGGCAAATAAAATTTATGACGCCGTACCCATTTGCATGGAATAACATTTTTTTTCTGGTGTGAATGTGCATAAATAAAATACATAGATATGCACTAAACCAAGTTTGAATCATCATACAATGTACATGTTGTCATAAACAATGTGTGTAGACGAAGTGAATACATACACACATTGTTTGCTTAGAATAAAAAGAATTACTTTTAAAAAGATTATATTGATTAAAGTAATCTTTATAATCGAAAACTTGTGCGAAATGGAGCAGGGATGACAAATAAAATAATTTATCAAGAACATCCTAAAGAAAAACAATGTAATGCTCGGCAATAAAGGGGAAACAATTCAAACGAACTAATCTAATGGCTTTATAGAAATTGGTGTGTACGCTTATAGGGTTTTGTTCGCATAACTTATTGATAGATAACAAACCAAGTTATATAAGTTTATATATTAAACAACGAGTGCTGAAGATCACAAATTGTATAATCTCTTGATAAATAAAACTTTAATTTATCTAGTCTTCATTGGATGTTCTATTTTTTTTTTTCATATTCGTAAATTTTCTCAATTTGAATCCTTATCAACATAATATTTGTTGCTATTTACTTTATCTTTATTGTGGTTTAAGGAATATTTTCCAAAATCCTCAAATGTATAATTGTGAACTAAAAAACGCTATATGACCGGCTATTAGTCTGGAAGACTTCTATTCTTGAAGTACTCGTATAAGATACCTCAGCAGGTTATTCTATTAACTTGTTACTTGGTTAATGAAATAACTTGTTACTTCGTTAATGAAATAAAAAACTGATTTATGCTCTTTTACAGACAGTTAGCATAACACACTTGGATATTTTGTTGATAGGAGAATTTCACACATACCCTTTCAAACCTTTGAAATATCATATATACTTGATCAAACTTTAAAATATAAAATAAATCCTTCTTTTATAATTGTTAGTTTATGACGATTTTACCCTTTAAGTTTTTTTTATAAAATATCTTAATTATAAGTTGATTTCATATGTCAGCTCAAAATCATTCACCCATGGTTTCCTCGACCATTCCCTTTATCTTCTTCTTAAAAAATGACTCAACTCAATTAACACCTATATCATGTCCCCCATGATTTTGTTCGATGTCTTTTACTTTAACACTTTCACAAACACTAGGGAGACACCTAAAAGAGAAATGAAGTACTTTCTGGTGACTAGAGGCGTGGTAAGGACGTCACCGACATTAGCATTGGCGTCGTTTTAAAGGGCTTGTGGCTTTTGCATCACCATGACAGTTAGGGGTTTCAGCACTGACGGTTCTAAGGCGTATTTCGCATCCTTATTAGCCACTCAATCATTCACCTTGATCTATAGACGAAAAAGATGACAAGGAGGTACCGGGATATTGTTAGCACCTAAGGACAGATGAGAAGAACTACCACTCTCAGGCGATGATCGCTTCTTGTTTTCGAAAATCTTCTTATCCGGTTACGGGGTTTCTTATTAGGTTTCGAACAAATGTAAATCACCTGAGAAAATGCAGTAACATGTGATAGACGAGTTCTTTATGGTAAGTTAGAGTCTTAGAGAGAGATGGAAAAAAACGAGGGATCATGTATGTACGTTCGTTTTGAAGTTTTGATCCGAGAGAGATATATTTTCATGATTCTTTCTCGAAGACCTAATTCAACGCTAAAAGAGAGATGAGATAATTTGAGATTGTTAATCGATGAACTAGTTTAAATATACTATACTACCCCAAATTTATTTAATTTAATCTTCTTAATTTTCTTTTTTAACCATTTTTAGCTTTTGATTGTAGAATAGATAAAAGAAGAGAACAATCGAAGTGCAAGAGAAACATTAAAAATCTCAACCATCCATCAAAATACGATAAAAAACAAAAGAAAAATAGCGTTTATTTTTTTTAATAGACTTGAACATCAATTTATAATTTTTTATATAACTTGTTTTTTTGGATACTATGGTTTTTGTGAGGGGTAGCTTTCTATCAATTCTTTTGACTAAAGGTGAATATTAGAATGTGACAAAGTTCCAAGGGGTTTAGTGACAAACTTTATGTTAACTTTAAGATGCCGGCTGATAAGTCATTGAGCAGTCGTCGTCTTCATTTATTTTCCCCGACTTCAATTTTACTGCTCCGTCGCCGGCGTTGAGTACCGCATCCGACGTTATACTTCCATTCGATGATCATCATGACAAAAATGACCAGCCTCATCTCCTTTCTATTTGTAGTTTTGATCTCTGTTTCCGTGGTTGCAAGTAACGACGACAACTTCCGTGGTGCTGTTTTCGGTGTCAGTTCCAAATTCTCCGGCAAGGAACGATCACTTAGTGTTTTCAAAGCTCACGACAACCTCCGTCACCTTCAGATTCTAGCATCAGGCGTCGATCTACCTCTCGGTGGAACCGGTCGTCCTGATGCCGTAGGGTAAACACACTTACTGATGCAATCACTTGATATTGCGGTGTATTCTATTTTAGGTTATGTGATCTTGCTTTATTGCTTGCGAATTTACCTTTTTAAAACTTGTTTGATTTTCATTGAGATTTAGGGCTTTTGTAGGCTGAAATCAAGCTGCAATACTGATTTCATGATTAAATTAATGGTGCATACTAATTTAAAATTCACATGGTACTTTGAGACTTTGTGATTGTGTATCCTGAAAAATGGCATGGCACTTTCGTTAGGTTTGTTTAATTGAATCAACTATGAGAACTAGGTGCTGTAAATTGGTACTTTTATCCTTGTAAATCAATGGAACACATACCGGTGGTGCTGTGAGTGGAATAATGGTGATTTCTAGTTTGTAGTGGAATATCAGTGTATTGTATTGTATTGTATGTAATGTTATATTTACAGTCTGACAATTATCTGGCACGGAAACCATATTTCTGCAGCCTGTACTATGCCAAAATTGGAATTGGAACACCACCGAAGGAATATTATGTACAAGTAGACACAGGAAGTGATATAATGTGGATCAACTGTATACAATGCCGAGAATGCCCGAAAAGAGGCTATCATGGGGTATTTTGTTCTTAATATAATATATTCGTAAATATTTCTCTATATCCAAATGATGTTATGCATATGAATGCCAATAGTTTTTGACTTACAACGATTCAAACAGCTGGAACTTACGCTATACGATCCAGAGGATTCATTCACATGGAAACCAGTTACATGTTCTTCAGGGTTTTGTGCGGACATCAATGGCGGTGCGGTTACTGGTTGTAAGCCCAACGCATCTTGTCTATATACCGAGACTTATGGTGATGGGAGCTACAGTATTGGTTACTTTGTAATGGATGTTGTTCAATACGATAGTGTGTCAGGTGACTTGGAAACTAAATTGGCAAATGGGAGTGTTATATTTGGGTATGTTTTCATCTCTATTAATGCTGTTAAGATGTTTGCAACCTGAAGTGTTAACAAACAAACAAACCCAGTAATATCCCACTCAGAGAGTAGGGTCTGGGGAGGGTGAGATGAGGGCAAGCCTTACCTCCATCCAATGGCTAGAGAGGCTGCGTCCAGTGAGATCCCCAGCTCCAAAAGTTCTATCTCTCTCTTTTTTTTTCATAAGTCACATCTCAAACATAGAAGCAACCTGAAATGCTATATTTGGATATTACATGCTTTTGATAGACTCTTATAGTCTTATATCAAACTAGGTTATTATCATGTGTGTTACACGAGCACCTTTAAGAAAAAAATTAAATATAATATATAAGTTATGTAGTTAATCATATATGATGACTAATTCAAATTTAACAAAATTCTGAAACACAAAATGTACACAATTTCTCAACCATAAAGCTCGTATTATAAATTTTCTACTTATCATTTATATCGTATGATATATTAGTTAGTTGTTATACAACTTATATTAAAATTTTAGTTTGATAATTGAAGGGGTGAAAATATGAAATTAGTTCATACATTATATTACTCATTTCTCTATTTATGTTTTAAAAAGTTTGCTATATTAAAATGAAGTTTTAGAATTGGACTCATTCTAAGCATATTGAGAACAACAATCAATGTGATAATGCAATACACTAGTTCATTATATGTCTATTATAATATAACGGATTACATTACTTTATAGCAATTGTGTGTGTATATATATAATCAACAGATGTGATAAGAAGTGGATGAGAAATGAAAATATTATGCAAGTCTATTCATAATAGAAGGGTGAAATTGGAATTTGAAGAAATATATAGAACGCTCAATCAATTGACATGTGGATTTTGGGACATTTGGATAGGGTAATTGATTCAGAAGTTATGAAATCCTCTAATTTTGTTACTGTTTTATTAGTTAGTATAGATTGAACGCAGAAATTATAGCTTCAGTGCATGTGTTTGATTTTTTTTTATTTTTACTTATGTACCCAGTGCTTCTGTACGTTATTGTATGATCAGGTGTGGCGCAAGACAATCTGGTAACCTAGGTTCTTCTGAGGAAGCACTTGATGGAATTCTTGGTTTTGGAAAATCAAATTCATCCATAATTTCACAGTTGGCTTCATCTGGGAAGGTGAAAAAGATGTTTGCACATTGTTTAGATGGTGACAATGGTGGTGGTATTTTTGCAATTGGGAATGTTGTTCAGCCAAAGGTTAATTCAACACCTTTGATCACAGATGAGTAAGTGGTATTTTTGCAACTGGGCATGTTGAATATTGTAACTTTACATGTACATCCAGTCAATGTTTAAAAGAACGGAAACGCGCCTCGAGGCGTTTTCCCTTCTCCTCACGAGGCGTAAGCCTCGAGGCGAACCGAGGCGTAAGCCCGAGGCGGAATTAAAAAATAAATATAAAAATTATATATCTTACAAAAAATAAAATACTAAACATCAAACAATGTTTGTATCTTGTTTGTTGACTACATCAACCCCTTCCAAACCTTTCCTAGGTGTGATGTGTGAGAGAAGAATGAGAAATTAGGTCAAATTAAGGAGAAGAATGAGAAAATAGGTCAAATTAAGGAGAACCAGACGCTAATTATGGACTTTTGACCCATTTGAGTTGTGTATTTCGTTAATAAAACGATATACACAGCTCAAATGGGTCAAAATTTTCCATTTCTACCGCCTCAGCCCGCCTCGACCGCCTCAGCCCTAGTGAGGCGTACGTACCAAAATACCTTGTGAGGCGTACGCCTCAGACTCGTTTTTCTACCGCCTCGCCTCGAGGCGTACGCCTCGACCGTTTTTTTAAACCATGCATCCAGTGTAATTTGAAAAACCAACTTTCTCTATTCCTTTTTAGTGCCTTAGATATTACTACACTTGCTCACTTAGCATTGAAGCTAATATTGGTCGTTTCTAAAACTATAGGCCTCATTATTCTGCCAATGTTACTGGAATTGAAGTTGGTACCCAGTTTTTGAATCTCTCAACAAGTACACAGGGTTCGGGGGACAAGAGAAGAACAATAATAGATAGTGGTACGACATTGGCTTATCTTCCGGATGCAATCTACAAGCCCTTGGTGAATGAGGTGAAATTTTTTAATGCATTATAGTATTCTACAAGTTTTATTGAAAAAAATTGCTTCTTTAGAAGTTGCATCATATATTGTGTTTCTATTCTCAATTCCTTTTCTTTAGATAGTTGCAGGGCAGCCTGATTTGAGGTTACGCACTCTTCATGACCAGTATACATGCTTTGAATTCTCCGGAAGGTACAGTGGATATGCAGTCATTATGTTATTGTGCTTGTATGCTTGATTATTAGAGGGAACATTTTTTTTTTCGTTAAGTTTTTTTAAGAAAATATATCTTTCCTACTAATATTCAAGGCTTTGTAATTTGAGGTTTTCTCATGGCTTTCATTGTATGTTAATGTCTTAATGCGATAATATAATATTGTTCTTAGTAGTAAGCACATATGAACTGTTGATTAGGGTATGTCATATCTTTAACTGGTCAGGCGGGTAAAATAACAAGTAGCTAACAAGGAAATGGGTCAAACGGGTTGAAAGTCGTCCCAATGACTTCATAAGCCCTTGAGTAGAGGTGGCGGTCTCAACCCAATTACTTATAAATGGTTATTAGGGTAACCTTTTATCTCCTGGTCATGCAGGTAATATAGAATGAGTTAGCGTTAAAAGAAAGGGGTCAAATGGGTCGAAAGTTATCCAAAATTTTATTTTCAATGCATATTCCTTCTACTTTGTTTCATTAAAAAGATTAGATTACTATTCAAAAAGTATAACTTATGTTATCATATTTGACACACTAGATATTTAAAAAAATTGGACAAAAAACGTTCTACCCATACCAAAATACCCCTTTTGATCTAAACCCTTTACCCAATTCACACATTTTTTCTTGGGTGTGGTATATGTAGACCTTCCTCTATTTAAATGTTAAAATACCATAAAGTAGAATGACTTGCTAACTTATGTTTCTACATTTGCAGTGTTGATGATGGATTTCCTGCGGTTACATTTTATTTTGAAAATTCACTTTCTTTGAAGGTTTATCCTCATGATTATTTGTTCGCCTTCGTAAGTATCTCTGGTTGGATTTTTTTGTGTGCATGAAAGCATTCATTTCATCATTTTTGAATTTTAAGCTAGTAGGTCATATTGTTGACTATAACATGCTTTTATCAAGTCAAATTTGCATGTGTTGATTTTAACTAAAGAAGACAGCTATGGATAATGTTAATTGTAAATATTCTAGATATGTAGCCCATGTTGTATAGCCCACTAGCACAAGCCCATGAGCCTTAGATAGTTTATTAGTGTTTGTATCCTCTATAAATAGTTCTCTTCATTTGTAGATACACTTTCATTAATACATTACCAGTTTACATGGTATCAGAGCTACGACTCTAGATCCGATATCCTGTTTCCGTCCCGTCACGATTCCGGTCACTAATCACAGCCTCTGCCTCAGTCCAAATCTGTCCCGGTCACTACCAGTTCATGCTCCAGATTGTCTTCGGTTCCTGCTCGTACCTGCTGTTATCTCGAAATCTTTTTTCGAGCCACTGTTTCGAGTCACCGCAACCACCACTGTTCTCAGAAGGTAGCGAATTAGCTACCCCAGAAAAAGCTCGCCGTAACACCGCCTGACGCGCCGTCACGCGCCACCATAGGCCTCCACGCGCCGCTTCCGGAATCTCAGATCCAGCCAATTTTCCGGCGAGTGACGCTACACCGCCGACACCACTGTACTCCACTGCAAATTCCGAACAAACCCTTGCCATTCCCGCCACCTGCCGCCGTCCGCCGCCGGAAACTTACCGGAATCACTTTCCTGTTTTGTTTTCTGTCCCCGGAACATCTGAGGCGTTCGTTTATTAACTAGACCTGTTGCCGCCACGTACCTGTTGTTGTTTCTGTATCTTGTCTTACAAGAAACCTGTTCCTATTGTTACTGCTCGTGTTCCGGTCCATATTTGTACCAGAACCACGGTTTCTGTCCCAACCTTGACTTGTTTACTGTTGTTTGTGAACTATCTTTTGTTGGAAATGGGAGACAGAAAGAATGCTGCTCACACGTTTACAGTCATCAAGGAGGAGTATGATTTGCTCCAACGGTTGCTTGCTTCCTTATCACCTAGTCCTCAAACCAACTCGGCACACCTAGGTATGTCTTCTAACCTTGACTCATCGTGGGTGATTGATTCTGGAGCCACCCATCACATGTCTAGGAATCGAGGTATTTTTACTAGCCTACATGATACTTCTTACCGACCTGTTCAACTTGCTGATGGTTCTTCATGCCCTGTTAAAGGCATCGGGTCCATTGGTAACTCAAATACCCTAAACCTGTCTTCTGTCCTATTTGTTCCTAAATTTTCCTACCAGCCTGTGTTTCGTTAGTCAAACTACTAAACAAAATAACTGTAAGGTAACGTTTTATCCTACTCATTGTGTGTTTAAGGAACTAGGAACGAAATGGGTGATTGGCACCGGTTTTGAATCGGGAGGTCTCTACCGTATGTCCCCGTTGTCACGCCCTAAAGCAAATATATGTGATTCCAATACCAGGGATGCTCACTGTCGGTTAGGCCATCCCTCTACAGCGGTTCTAAGGCATATGAGACCGGATTTTTCTGTTCCAGATAATTTTCATTGTGAGTCGTGTCAGCTTGGTAAACATACCCGACGTCCCTATCCTCCAAAAGTGTCCAGTAAAGTCTGTCATTTGTTTGAACTTGTGCATTCTAATGTTTGGGGCCCTTCCCCTGTCAAAACCCCTCTAGGTTTTGAGTACTTTGTTACTTTCATCGATGATTTTTCTCGTACTACTTGGGTTTATTTGTTAAAATCTCGTAGTGAAGTCAATTCGATCTTTCGTGGATTCCATTCGTACATCCAAAATCAGTTTAATACATCAATCAAAACTCTCCGTACTGATAATGCAAAAGAATATTTATCCACTGATTTCTCTACATATCTCAAAACCCATGGAATCATTCACGAGACATCATGCGCATATACTTCTCAGCAGAATGGTGTTGCTGAACGCAAGAATCGCCATTTGTTGGATGTTACTCGCACACTCATGATTCATTCTCATGTTCCACATCGGTTTTGGGGTGATGTTGTTCTTACTGCAGCCCACCTAATTAACCGCATGCCCTCATCTGTCCTTAATGGTAAAACCCCGTTTTCTGTCCTGTATCCTATAGAAACTCCTTTTCCCCTCGCACCTCGAATTTTTGGATGTGTAGCATATGTTCATGATCATCGTCCACGGACCACTAAACTTGACCCGCGGGCCATTCGTTGTGTCTTTCTTGGTTACTCCCATGTCCAGAAGGGGTATCGGTGCTACAGTCCCTCTCTTCATCGATACTTTACCTGTGCTGATGTCACTTTTCACGAGTCCTGTCCTTACTTTTCTGAGTCTTCTGTTTCATTGTCTGACCTGTTTCCTGATCCTGATCTTGTTATACCCGGTTCCATCACCGTTTTCATACCGTTCCTACCATTCCTATATCCCCTGTTCCATCTACACCTGCACCTCCGGTCTCAGTCGTCACCAATCCAGTTCTTGCTACATCTGGCCTACCGACAGAGCTTCCACCATTGATTTTCACATATGCCAGGCGTCATAAGGATAAGACAACAGAGATACCTGATTCACAACCGGACCCTGACCTTGGTATGTCCTCAGTTCCACCCCGTGGGCCTGATACACCTGATCCTACTCCTGTTACACAAGACACACCTGTTTATGACCCTCCTGGTGCACCCTTTCCTGATATACCAATCGCCTTTCGTAAAGAACCTCGACACCCCACCCGTTATCCTATTCAGGATTATGTTGCTTATACCCACCTCTCACCCGAGTCCCATGCCTACACCACGGCTGTTGATTCCTACCCGATTCCCAAGAATGTGATGACAGCTCTTGCTCACCCAGGATGGAAACAGGCTATTGAGGAAGAGATCGGGGCCCTTCGGACCAATCATACTTGGGATCTTGTTACGCTTCCTCCGGGTAAACGCATTGTTGGTTGTCGTTGGGTCTTCACAGTTAAACTCCATCCCAATGGTTCTTTGCATTGCCTGGAAGCTCGCTTAGTTGCTAAAGGTTATTTGCAGGCTTATGGTATTGACTATGACAAGCTTGGTTTTAAAAAGCGCGCCTGAGGCGCGACTAGGCGCAAGCTGTACAAAAAAGCGCACAAGGCGCGCAAAAAGCGCACAAAAGGCGCACGAAAAGCGCAGGTGAGGCGCACGCCTCATGTACAAAAAGCGCAAATATGCATTAGGATGTTGTATAACGTGCTTTTTAGGTTGTACATGTAGGTAATTTATATGTTAAAACATATATAAAGCTTATTATAGTTAAATTTTTTGGTAGAGGATGTTATAAACCTATGATATATATAAAAAAAATATATAATCACTTTGCGCCTCGCGTACTAAAAGCTCACCGCTTTTGCGCTTTGCACCTCGGTTTTAGACCCCGTCGCTTTTGTGCGCCTCTCGCTTTTTAAAACCAAGATGACAAGACCTTCTCACCGGCTGCTAAAATGCCATTTGTACGTATTTGTATTGCTCTTGCTGCCATTAATCATTGGCCGCTCCATCAACTTGATGTCAAGAACGCCTTTCTTAATGGTGTTCTTGAGGAGGAGGTATATATGGAGCAACCATCTGGGTTTATTGTCTAGGAGGAGGCCTCCAAGGTGTGTAGACTCCGTCGCTCTCTATATGGTCTTAAGCAGTCTCATACGGCATGGTTCGGCCGGTTCTCGAGCGTCATGGGAGATTTGGGATGATACGTAGTGCTTATGATCACTCTGTATTCTTCAGACACCACCAGGGCAGACGTATTATTGTAGTTGTGTATGTGGATGACATCATAATTACAGGGGATGATGAGGTCTGGATTGCTGAGCTCAAACAGTTTCTTCAGTCTCGGTTTTAGATTAGCGACCTAGGTCGACTTCGATACTTCCTCGGCATAGAGGTATCTCGTTCTCCACAGGGAATCCTTCTCTCTCAGCGGAAGTATGTTCTTGATATGCTGACTGAATGTGACTTACTGGGTTGCAAACCAGTTGATAGCCCAATGCTTCCTACAGGGAAGCTGCTTCCTAAGGACGGAAGTCCAATGAAGGATCCTGAGCGATACAGACGTTTGATTGGAAAGCTTAATTACTTGACAGTCACACGACCTGACATTTCCTTTTCTGTGAGTGTCCTGAGTCAGTTCATGGCCACTCCATACACCGGACACTGGGATGCTGCTCTTCGTATTTTGAGGTATCTCAAAGCCACTCCTGGTATAGGGATCTTGTATTCTGATCAGGGCCATTGTCGAGTGGGTGCGTTCACAGAAGAAGGCGATGGACGCGTATCTGGGTTCTCAGATGCAGATTGGGCTGGTTGCCCTATTTCACGACGATCCACCACTGGGTATTGTGTATTTGTCGGAGGTAATCTTGTGTCATGGAAAAGTAAGAAGCAACATACGGTATCTAGATCAAGCGCCGAGTCAGAATATAGAGCCATGGCCGATGTTACATCCGAAATGATATGGGTTCGTCGACTTCTCAAGGAACTCGGGGTCATCTCTAATGACTTGATGCGATTATACTGTGACAGTCAATCAGCTATACATATAGCCAAGAATCAAGTCTTTCATGAAAAAAACGAAGCATATTGAGGTTGATTGTCATCTCATCAGAGATCGGATAGTTGGCACTTCAAAGGATCCTTCGTCCATTCAGCCGATTCAAGTCAAGATGAATTTCCAGCTTGCAGACATTCTCACCAAGCCGCTTCGGAAAGCCCAGATCGATTTTATTTGTAACAAGTTGGGCATGATTAACATCTATGCTCCAACTTGAGGAGGAGTGTTAATTGTAAATATTCTAGATATGTAGCCCATGTTGTATAGTCCACTAACACAAACCCATGGGCCTTAGATAAGAGTTTATTAGGGTTTGTATCCTCCATAAATAGAGGAGTTCTCTTCATTTGTAGATACACTTTCATTAATACATTACCAGTTTACAGATAATATGCTAAGAGTTAATTTGACTAGATAAATGTATAAATATATTACATGCTAATGTCCTTTTATGTTTAATTAATAACTTCAATTCTTTATTTAAAATATTGCAGGAAGATTTCTTGTGTTTTGGCTGGCAAAACAATGGTTTGGATTCATTAAGCACAACTGACACAATTTTATTGGGAGGTAAGCTCTATATTGTTATACAAGATTATTGTCCCGTGTAACCCTTTTACGAAATAAACACCAACACTTACGTTCATATCTAATATTTAATTCACGTTTAACTTTATTCATTTTCTGTAATTATAACATATTTCAAGACCCTAAATAAAAAAATTATCTTTTTTTATTAGAAAAAGACTTAACATTATTAGAGCCTTAGAGAGAGACCCACTTGTCATGCAACTTGCTATTCATTTTCTTACTTTTTATCACTTGGGTTTAGATTAGACCAAGGATGGTGAATTGGATTTCAATTCAAATATGATGTGTTCATTTACCCCATTCATATTTGTCTTTTACATTTCCTATATTAAGATAGTATATAGGAAATAACTAATTTAAAATACAAATTAAAGATCAATATGGGTGCAAATGGGAAGTTTTGTGTTAATTACTACATAATGGAAGGCATGAAATTGAAAAATGAGGAAATTTAAATGGAACGTGGGTATAGCTAATTGAATGACAAGTGTCCAAATTCTTCAATTTTGTCACTTCTTTGTTATATGTATAGATTTATAATTTATAATATGACATTTTCAGTGACGAAATGCAGTTTCTTCTATTGGAATTATAATCCTAGTCTTTTCCGAGTTCCAATTTCAAAATCAATATGAAATCTTACAAATTTCAGCACTGATTGCACTAGTTTTTGTGTTCGATGTGATTACAGAAGAGCGATAATTAAATAAATATATAATAAACTTGAAGCAGAAAGTAAAAGTAATATCAAATATGTTTGTTTTCAAAAGTCAACCACACTTGTTTTTAGGAAGGATGAAGCATAAAACAGTTAACTCTTTGATTTACGTCACCTTTTTGGCTTTCAATTTCACTGCAAGTTCTTTAAGAACATTGTTTTTATTACACGGAAACAAATTTGAAATGATTCAGATCTGATCTATGCTGGTCAATATCCACAATAACTGAGAAGACATTCAATTTATTCAGATTAAATTGCTGTAACTTTGATTAATTGTAGGATATCCGATTTTTAACACTTAAGAGTGCTATTTTCTTTGGTTGTTCTGCAGATCTGGTACTATCAAATAAGCTGGTTTTATATGATCTTGAAAACCAAACAATTGGATGGACAGAGTATAATTGTAAGTTGTGATTCGGTTTTAGCTAGCATATTATTATATTTTTTTCTTAGCCAGATTTCTGAATATGCTAATTCTACAATACATATTATACCCAACTTTAAATCTAACTACTGCCTTAATTTTTTAATGATTTCAGGCTCTTCCACCATCAAATTGAGGGATGAAATCACTGGATCAGTGCATTTAGTAGGACCTCATTCTATACCATCTGCTGGCAGCCGGATTCCTCGTAGATACTTAATATCGTTTTTAATAGCTGCTCTACTTCTCCATTTGATATCTTGATTCCCGAGATATCTAAAGGTAGGTATGGTAGGTAGTTGTGCTAAATACGTGATATATACCACTAAAGATCTAGGCAAACATAACACAGGTATTGAATCCATTGTTTGGTAGCATGTCAGATCACAGAATTGAATTGAACAAAAAAAAAGTGATTTCTGTAAATAATTTCACAATCTGCAGATGAGTTTCTGTAAAGGAGTTTTTCTTCTTTTTGCTTTAAAATCTCTTTATAAAACCATGTTTCTTGTTTTTGTAGCATCTTTTTCTTTAGCTCTTGCATCGTTCGTGTCCTGTAGCGTCTGCACACATCTAACATACCGTTGGATCATGATGCTAGTGAAAATCAATTATTCGTTTTGCTGGGTAGATGCTGAAGCCCAGATCCTTGTAGAATAGTCGCAACCAACAGAAAAAAAAAAAAAAACTGGTGTCCAAAAGCAAAACAGTTGGAACCAATATTCACGTAAACTCCATTCTGAATTGATAATTAAACTTGCATACATGAACCATTTAAATAGACTTAAAGAACCTAACCTTAGTCCTTAACCTCCAAGCTTAATATTCTTCTAAATTAAACATACCATAAATTACATGAATTAGACCCTATTCCATAAACTAAACAATACCAAATAAAATAAACTTATCCTAAAATACTAAATCAAAACAGCCGACCCAAACAAAATAAATACCAAAAACTAAACGACCCTTCCAACTATCGAACCTTGACAAGATTAGTCCAACAATCACCCCTTTAATCTTGTCAAGGACATATCATTCTTCACAGTAACACCGGTCCTACCTTACCAATCTCTAGAACAAGATTGGCTTCCTTCTCTTTCTTTGTCTTTCCACTTGGTGCACTCGTATGTAAAGTGACCGAATTCATCACATTCAAAACACCTCTTCTCACTTTTGTCTCTGTTTCCTCGACCTCTTCCAAAACCTCGACCACGGCCTTGATTTTCATCACCTCGATCCTTACCATAATGCCAACTGTCTGGATTATCCACTTTTCTCATTACTTGCAATTGTCATTAGTAGCTTGCTATGATCATTCTTTTCTAGTACATCAAAGTTCTTCAGACATTCTTCAAAAACTTTCATCCTACCCACTACATCTTCAAACAACATCTTATCGATGTCTGAATACTACTCCACTAGACTATGAACGGTCGAAACTTCTTTTGAGCTGAATTAAGCAACTTCCTCACGATTACTCTGTCTTTCAAAATAGAACCAAGAGTTCTAAACTTGGCCCTTATGCCACTCAACTTCCTTGCTAACACATCCACTGTCTCATTCTCTTTTCTCTTCATAGCTTCCAATTCAATCCTTAAAGTCTGTAAGCGTGCTTTTTGAACCATATCTGCTCCTAGATGCAAGATCTTAATTGCATCCACACTTCCTTTACACTATGATATTGTGCAACTTGTATCAGAATATCTTCAGGCAATGTCAGAAAGATCATTGCTTTTGCAATGGACTCCTTTTCATCCGCATCTGCTCCTGTGCTTACCACCCCCCAAAGGCCATAAGCCTTCAAGATCTGCTCCATCAGAATCGACCACATAGTGTAGTTCGAATTAGTCAACTTTGGGTACTGAAATGACACGTTCTCTTGCTCACGTACTGGACCCAATGCTAGTTTTGGATTTGCCATTCTTTCTCACTCTTTCTTTCTTTCTTTCTTTCTTCCTTCTTACTTTCTTACTTCCTTTCTTTCTTATTACTTTCTGAATATTCGATCTTGCTTTCAGATAATCAAGAACGTGTTCTTGATTTCTTGCTCACACCCGAAAACACTCTCCTTTCTCCTACAGTTCTCGGCTAAACACAACAGACCCGAGACCTTCTTCATGCTGCTCCTAGTTCTCGGCCAAGATCAGATCCACCAAAAAAAAACGCTACCTGCTGCTGCTATACTATTCTCGGCCAGGAAAGAAGGAACCCAGAAAAACGACTGCTGCCACTCTGTTGTTATCGGCCAGAACCTTCTTGCTTTGAACCCACTATCAAGAGCCTAAGCTCTGATACCAATTGAAGCCCAGATCCTTAAGAAAAACTGGTTGCCAAAAGCAAAACAGATGGAACCAATATTTACGTATACTCCATTCTGAATTGATAATTAAACTTGCATACATGGACCCTTTAAATAGACTCAAAGAACCTAACCATAACTTAACATTCAAGCTTAATATTCTCCTAAATTAAACATACCATAAATTAGACCCCATTTTATAAATAAACAATACCAAATAAAATAAGTTTACCCTAAAATACTAAATCAAAACAGCCGACCCAAACAAAATAAATACCAAAAACTTACTAAACAACCCTCCAACTATCGAACCTTGTCAAGATTAGTCCAACAGACGCAACTTTTATTTTTGCTTCAAAAAGGTGCATTATTTCATTGGTTTTCTGTTAATAACCCTCTTGAAGGTCATTTGCCTGCATTTTACATGATCTCATTGGTAATTGATTAGGGTATTAAAAGGGTGTTTGGATTTGCTTTTGGAAATGACTTATTGTCTTTTTGAAAAACTAATAAGTCAACAAGTCATTTCCAAAAGCCAGGATTTCTTGGCTTTTGAGAATGACTTATTGACTTTTAAAAAAAAAGTGCTAATTTTTTTGACTTATCGGCTTTTTGAAAAAGCCAATAAGCACTTTTCCACCAACTTCCAAACACCCTATAAATGGGTCTTATGAGTTTTCTGATAATGGGTTCTTACCGTTAAAAAAACAAAAGGTGCATTATTGCATAAAGTGACTCTGGACCATGTGTTTTGTTTCACGCTATTTGGATTTTAATTTGGTCAAAAGTTTTTATATGTGAAAACTGAAAAGTTGCATTTGTTTTCGACCAGCATGTTTCTGTAATTTGTTTTTTTTTCTCTTTCTGTCCAGATTGATGGATTTTTTGAATTATTACGATTAATAAATAGATATAAATAATAATATCATCTAAAAAGAATTAAATATGGTCATATTTATTGATTTTAATTACGTAATTAAAATGATATAAAAATTGAGAAATTGCAATAATTGGAGGTCCGATGACTTATTGACACGTCGACTGATGGTAAGGTGGGTCCTTATAACCAAGAATTTGCTGACCAAACTGGGCCTTTTATAGGCCAAACCCCTCACTATTTGTCTCCATCTCTTATTATGACTCTTAGTCTTATCACATTGACATCTTTTAAATTAGTTAAAAACATACCATTGATTTATCACAAAATAAAAAAAAAACAATTAAATGGCCAAAGAGTAATGGTTTAGTATGTTGGTAAAAACATTGGTTGAGCACGAGTTTATCATTTTACTATAAATCCAAAGTATGGCTTAAAAAACATATAAGGCTTTAGACGCACTTGCTTAAAAATAAAGTAAATTTTTTCACATTTATTAGAAATGATTTAATGTTTATAAAACTTGTTCTGAAAAATTAGAGTGAACCTGCTACTTTGAATAAATAGTTAAACCACTTATCAATATATGGTTTATCCGATCATGCTATAATGAACCACTACGAGTCAAAACCTTGAATTATGAGACAAAAATCAACCTCGATGAACCATCACTTTGATTTTTTAAATAAATAAGTCTGTAAAAGGTATAGTTTAGGATCATCGTTGTATATAATAAGATCACAAGAAAAGAAAAATTGCGAATTACGTTTTTATTGTTTAATTTTAATAAATCAAATTACCTTTTAACATTTTTTCTTTTTCCAATTTTACCAATAAGCAACAAGTATTAGTTATTTTACTAAAAATAATATTTGTATTAGATTAATGGGTTTCAGTTTTTTTCTCATAAAAGTCTCTTAACAATTTTTTGCATATAAAACCAATATACTCTCTTTTTTTTTCTCATAAAAAGTTCATCAACAAATTTTGCACATAAAAACCAACATATTCTTGGGTTTTTCTCACAAAAATCACTCGAAAACTATTTGCTCCAGTAAATGAATCAGTAGAAGTAAAACAAAAGAAATTGATGGACAAATTCATTCTATAAAAAAGATGATTTGTAATCAATTTAAGAGCATTTACAGCCGGTTTGATATATGTTTATGAGTGAGTTTTGTATATTTTAATGAGTGGTTTAAAATGGTTGTGAGTGGAGGAGAGAGAAAACATGTATAAACTTTTTGTATATTTGTGAAAACACTGTTCACCTATATAAATTTTAGAATATTTTTTTAAAGTGGTTGTGAGTGAAGGAGAGAGAAAATGTAATGATAAAGGTATAAAAAAATATTATTTAATTGAAAAAGAGAAAAAATGTAGTGATTTTTAGTGTATTATAAAGATAAGAATAAGAAACAGGCTGCGAATGCTCTAAATCCATTTTGTAAAAATATTTTAAAATATGTGAAAACACATAAACAATCAAATCGTTTTGCAATCGAATCATTTGCTTTGCTCTTGCTTCTGTCGATCGATTTCCTTTGTCTTGCTTTTGCCGATTTATTTGCTAGGGTAAATAGCTGTCGAATGACTTTTGTGTGAAAAACAAGAAAATATGTTGGTTTTTTATAGCCAGATTTGTTGAGAGACTTGTGTGAGATAAAAGAAAAAGTATATTAGCTTTTTACCAACAAAAAGTTATTAAGGGATTTTTATAAGTAAAAAACAGAAATTATGATCAGTTGTTTATGGTATTTGTTCTAGATTAATCATAATCATTCGATTATATTTTTATTTAATTATTTTGGAATTTGGAGTAACCTGTTTGTATTTTTGGCATAGACGTATTCACCGCAAAAATTATTAGAAGGAACAGTGTAACACCGCTACGCCAGGAAGGTGTTGAATCATCTTCGTCAGATCCCAAAAGGCCATCTTTGGATCCTCAAATTCCATTTTATCAATATTTCATCCACAAGATCTCGTACAATCAAGGAAACCCCCAATTATTTTCCCGATTTTGGAGGGAAAAACCGCTGAGATTGAATCATTCATAATCTCTTTACGTTTGAATAATCTGCTGCGAGAAGAAACAAACACGATTTGTTCATCTCGTTAATTAAGCATGTACGGTTTCGAATCCCTGACATCAATTCCAAATAATGTATTCAAATTTCATGTAATAACTTGATTAGGTCCTGACGCTGTGGTATGATTCTGTTTTTAGGGTTTTTTTAATAGATTAACGTAGTTGCTGATTACTTTTCTATAACCACATAAAAAAAATTGATTTTTAGGATTATTTATTATTTATTGTGTAGAGTTTAATTTCGCTTTAAATTTGGGCATCTCTGACTATTGTCCCCTTTTACCCTATGATCCATTAATTGGCAAGTATAGTGAAACCTACCTGTTTGATCTTTTGCATCATTTTGTAATTTAGATCATTTTTATTTTGTTTTAAGCTTTCTGTTGCAAGTGATGCTTGATTGTGAATGGATGCCAAATTTGGCTGATTTTTCTTACAGGTTAAAGATTTTGACCTCTAGAGTCTGCGTATAGAATTTCTGTGTATGTTGGATAAATTATAGATGTGGTTTTTTTTAAGTTAACTGTTAGATTATTCTGAGTAAGAGGGGATTTCAGGGGTGGTGAAAATTCAAGATTTTACTAAAGAACTGTTGCTCATTAATGCAGGGATTACATGATGCCTAATAACGAAGTTGAAGAAATCGATGTTTTGGATTTTGTGATGGATGATGTGGAGGCAGGCGGTGGTGGAGATCAAGTTGATTACGATTATGATATGGTTAGTTCAAATTTGTTGCTTTTTCTTGCTATGCTTCTGTGCATCTGAGTATTGCGTAGCACCTGCAATGTAGTTAGAGGTGGCAATATCCAACCATCTATCTGAAAAAGGGTTGGGTTTGGGGTGTATTTTATCTTGAACGGGTCAAATAGGTAAAATGTAAGACGGTCGAATGGGTCAAAAGTAGCCCAAAGTGTATTTATATGCCTTTAAACTCTTAAATCACTTATTCTATAAAATTGGATTGTTATTTGAAAATATAGTGATAGATGCTGAAATTTTGATAGATTAAAACAAGAACAAACGAGATAGTCGGCCCGATTCGAGAGGGGCTAGTCTTCTAATTCTGATCACAATGCAAATAATAATATCAAAGACACCTCAAAAAACTAAACAAGACATGAATATAAAGAGACTAAATCTAATCAGTAGTTTTGCCCCACTTCCCCTTCTCAATTTCTGGATCTCCCCCCCCCCCCCCCACTTCCTGAATTTTTGAACATCTTCCCGCCACCCAGCAGCAAGTGGGTCTTCCCCGACGCATTCTGACCCAGCTCTGGGGTCGTATCATATAGTCTTTGTTATCACATTTGATATATTAATTATGGATACAATTCCAAAAAATTGACAGAAAGTGATGGCGGGTCTACACATGTTTTGACCTGTTACCCAATTTGTACCACGTGTTTTGACCCCTTGTGTACTTTGGAAATTATTTTTTTTTTATTATTTTTGAAGGTGACGGATACGTCTTCTGCTCAAGCAAGGAGAGGCAGAGACATTCAAGGGATTCCATGGGAAAAATTGCATATAACAAGAGAAAGTTACAGACAAACAAGGCTGGAACAATACAGAAACTATGAAAACATCCCGTTATCAGGTGATGCTGTTGATAAGGTATGGATTTATAACTATGTTTCCTTTGTGTGTGTGTGTATATATAGATGTGTGTGTCTTAGGCATTAGACTTCCCTGACCCTCTTGATGATCATGGGAACTTTTATTGGTATGTGTAGAAATGTAAACAAAAGCAGAAGGGTGGCAACTACTACGAGTTTTTCCACAATACCAGATTGGTGAAGCCTACAATTCTTCACTTTCAGGTATAGACCACCACATTCTATTTTGTTCTATTTACAAAATCATGTTTTTTTTTCCGGTAATTGCTGTCTGGCTCAGTAACAATTAACATATGGGATATGTAGAGATGGCATTTGTGACTCGTGTCGATTAGGGTTTTGTTTTATCAGATTGGATAAAATAAAAAAGAAGCATCTAAAACGGAAACTAGTTCAAAAGTTGACTGGATAAACAGGTTGAAAGTCACCCAAAGTTTTCTTTTAATGCATAAAACCTTCCAAGTCTTTTTATTCAAAAATTTTGATTCTTATTGGAATACAATAATTCTTGTAATCATATTTGGCAAACTAATTATTCATTTATTTGATCTTTTGGACAAAAAAAGTGTTCGGGGCAAAACAATACGTACCAATGCAACCAGCTTGACCACAACCTGCCAGATCCCTGTATTTGTCACCTTTACCAGTATTGTATTTTAGTTGATTCGTATTATCTTGCAGCTAAGGAATCTGGTGTGGGCTACCTCAAAACATGACGTGTATCTCATGTCTAACTACTCAATCATGCACTGGTCATCATTATCACACAACATGAATGAGATCCTTAACTTTTCTGGTCATGTAGCACCTACTGAGGTAGTTTCAATGGACTATGACATCTTGCCATTTCTGTTTATTTTTATTACTTTTGAAATCTAATTTTCTTAGTATTATTTGGTTTGTGGTCATATAGAAACATGCTGGGAGTTTGCTGGAAGGTTTTACACATACTCAGATTAGTACTCTAGCAGTGAAGGATGATTTTATAGTTGCCGGTGGATTTCAAGGAGAGCTTGCTTGTAAGGTATTTTGCAGTATGATGGTCAAAAAGATTATCTTCTATTTTTTTTTATTTTCTTCTTTTGTGGTATCAATTTAACTACATTTGTCAATGTTCATGATATGTTGCATGTTTGCGTAGTGTATGGTAATATGATTAAAACTATAAAGCAATGGTATAGAGGCTAAAGCTTGCCAAAAGATGTTGCCTTGAACTTCTTAGATTCATGCATGACCACACTCACAATTAAATATATCAGAATATTCTTAGGTATTTAACAATTATTTTATTTGAACTTTCTTGGTTCCTAGCTGCAGCATAAGTCAACTGATATTGTGTAGGTATTTAACAATCATTCTAGTTTTTCAAATAAAAATTTTGTTTTATTCAATTGGGTTTTTATCTATTCGTCCACTAGACTGTATTCTAAAACTAGTTGCAGACAGTTAAGCCTTAGAATATGTCATTCAGAATGCCCTTTTTAATGAAAGTAACTAAACTAGCAGGAGAAAAGGGAACTAAAAGAAGGAATCAACTGAATTGTAATATATTCAATCACACTTCTAGTAAAAAAAGCTAGCAATCATAAATAGCAAGATTCTTAATTACTGACAAATGCGCTGGATAATCACGTTCAATTTGTTTCCGGAATTCTTACATGAAATTCTTGTTAATTGTTAGTTTTCAATTCGGGCCTGCTTGCATTCATGTTTTAGGTTTATCTTCTTGCAACATTAAATTTCCTTAGGAACAGACCACTTCTCATCATTTTCTTATGTGAGAACACTAATTTATAACCTAAAGAATCCGGGACAAATATTTTACATGGATTATTTTTTTCTAGCAATTGCAATCATGGGTTATTTTTTCTGAACTTCGTTGATATGTAACATGCATTCTGATCTGTAATGTGTTTATTTCTTCTATTAAATGATGCAGCGGTTGGATAAACAGGGAGTAAGTTTCTGTACAAGAACAACTCATGATGACAATGCCATAACAAATGCTGTTGAGATATATGATAGCTTGAGGTAATTACAATCTAGGACAGATCAATTTACCTAAACTAGAGATGGGAAAATCATAGTTACCTAATACGCGGTTCGCTCCGGTACGGGTACGCGGTTCGGGTACGCAATTCGCTAGAGTTAACGTATTCGGTACGGAGGGGGTAGGCGGTACGAACCGGTACGGTGTACCATGTACTTCGATTCGATGTACCCGAATGAAACATAAGCTCAAATACAATATAATACTTGCCAAATTCCAAATCAAAACAGAACTTCAAATACCATTTAATAGCAGTAGAAGGGGGAATTGCTGAGATGAGGGTAGAATTGGTGATGAAAATTGGTTAGCAATGGAAGGTAATTATACTAATTCAACAATTAGGTAATCAATTACATATTTTTTGGAAGTTGGAATTGCAGAAAAAGAAACGGTTGGAACATCGGCAGTCGCTAATTCCCGCTTTGTAGATTCCCGCCAAATTCGCGAATTGCACAGTTAACCCTCTAGCGATTCATAGACCAAATTCGCGAATTGCACAGCTTTGGAACGGTCGGAATTCATGTTTGGTACAACGAATTCGAACGATTTGGATCGCCTTACCGGAACGAATTGGATCGCCGTACCAACGCGATTGGGAACGTTGCGATTTCCAATTGGGAACATCGCGATCCAATATGTGGATCGCGGGTAACCTAGCGAATTCGGTAACTATGGGGAAAATTAGCGGGTCTGACGGGTTCATGTCAAAACGGGTAATTTTTTGTTACGAGTTGTGATCGGGGGTTGCCTTGAAACATTTTTTGTCCAAAAGTTTTGTACTGCTATAAAAAGTTAGTGCAGTAAGTATTGTTATGAAGTTTGTAGTGCTCCTGTAAAGTTTAATCTTTAGAATAAAATGATTTAGGAGGCTGTATGCATCAAAAACACTTTTGGCAACTTTCGGTTTGTTTGAGTCAAGACCTGTTTTCTTTTTAGCTATTTGACCCGAAACACTTATTGTCCTAAATTTTTAAAATCGTTATAAACAACTATTGTGTCAAAGAAGGTTATAAATTTGTATTGTTTTGATAAAATTCTATTTTTTTCCGAATACAATGATTTAGGAGGCTTTATGCACTAAAAACACACTTTTGACGGCCTTCGATCACTTGACCTGTTTCTTTTTTAGCTATTTGTTTACTTTATTTGAATCGTTGACTCACTTTTTGTCACAAAATTTAGAACTTAGTTATAAACAGCTAGTGTTAAAGAAGGTTAGATAATATTTTGGTAAAAATATAAATTTTGTATAAAATGATTTAGGAGGCTTTATGCATTAAAAATACACTTCTGGCGGCTTTGATCTGTCTCACCCTTTGGACCCTTTTTCTTTTTAGCTATCTTTTTTTTAGTTCTACCCGTTTGACTTGTTAGAGATAAAACATAACCAGAGTATTGACCTATTGATAACTAAACGGGCAAAATTTTGCATCTCTATATGCTGTTGGTGATGTTAGCATATTGATTATTGAATTGCTTTGTAGTGGTGGAAAGCATTTTATGGCATCAAACAATGATGGTGGTGTGAGAGAATACGATATGGAGAGATTTCAGCTTATGAATCACTTCCACTTTCCTTGGCCTGTGAATGTAAGTTTCTCACAAGTTTGAAGGGGGCAAAGCATGTTTATTTACTTGCTTACAACATATTTGATAATAATTCTTATTACAAAGTCGACACCTTTTTTCTCATCTCTGTGGTCTTGAGATTTCTTTGGTTCTCTTTCCCTGATAGGATAGAATATTTGTCTTTTTTTCTTCTGTATCATTTGCTAAGATCTAGAGGTGGGAAAATGGGTGGGTTGGGTAATTGGTCAAAACATGGCTGGGTCAAAACGGGTAATTTTTTAACAAGTCAAAACGGGTTTGTTGGATTGACCTGGATCGTTATTCTCCTAAAGTTATAATTTTATTACAAGTATCTTGTTACAACTTAGACCCCATTATTCTCCTCTATGGTCTCAGGATTCTTGGTTCTCTTTTTTTGTTGGAGGGTATTTTTATTTTTTTTAATCTGTCATTAGCTAAGATTAAGGGGTGGCAAAATGGGCAGATTGGGTAATTGGTCAAGATGGGGTCAGATCAAATCCGGTAAGTTTCTGTACAAATCGATACAGGTCTGTTGGGTTGACTCGGAACACTCTTTTGTCCGAAAGTTTAAAATATGTAAGCATGTAATAAATATGATTACAAGACTAATATTTTAATAAAACGACTTAAAAGGTTTTATGCATAAAAAATCACACATTGGATGAAACATAATATTTTAATTGTACCTGTTTGACCCGTTAGAGATGAAACGCAATCTAAATTGACCCATTTAAAGGAAATGAATCAAAATTGTCACCTCTAATAATATCCATAGATCCATTGTCAGTGATATTATCTATAACTGAAATGTTCATATCAATACATTTTGAATGAAGTTTCGTTCTTGTGCTTTACTTTCAGATGCTAAAATTTGATTTTTTTTTGGTTGCAGCACTCATCATTAAGCCCAGATTGCAAGCTTATAACTGTTGTTGGCGATCATCTTGATGGACTTATTGTGGACTCATCAAATGGAAAAGTATGAGATTATACATGCTATGCTATTTTATTTACGTTTTTAAGGGTAAAAATTGGATTGGGTTGACCCGAACCATCTTTTGTCCAATTTTTGTAACATTTTCTATAAATGATATTAAATATAATAACAAAAAAAAATTGCTTTATTCAAAAAACTTTATCATTGGCTCATTGCTGTAACAATCTATTTTCACATTATTTATAGAAATGTTCTACAAAGCTGGAGCCGTTCACTTGTTTCCTGTTTTAGTTATAATTTTTTACCCATTCGACCCGTTAGAGATGAAATATAACCGGGTCGACTCTTTTATAAGGAAATGGTTTGAAACCGCCATAGCCACTTTTATTTTCTACACTTCTATGGAAAAATGTTGATCTCGATTTGCAGATGGTGGTATCGGTTGAAGTTCACCTAGAATCTTTTTTTGAACATTTTCTATAAATAATGTGTTATATATGATTACAAAAATATATTATTCCAATAATCAAATTTTTCGAGTAATGCAGTTTAGTAGTCTGCACGTTAACAGTACACTCTGGGCAAACATTTGACACGTTTTCTTTTAGTTAAAACAAAATTCCTTTACCCATCTAACCCGTTAGAGATGAAACATGAAACATAACCCGAGTCAACCCATCATAAGTAAATGGGTTGAAATCGCCACCTCTAATTTTATATATATATATATTTTCTTTTATGGAGATCTTTAATTTTGTTATATCTTTTTTCTTTTATAGTTCACTAAATAGCAACCTAATTTGTCATTGGTTCTTTTTGGAACTTGTATTTTTCTATCCAGTTTTGGTAATTATACTTTTGTTTTATGGGCTATTTCGGTGATTAAAACCAATTAAATTGTTGATGTGGCATTTTTAAAGAGCAATGTAGTCTGTCCTTGGATTTGTTTTGTTAATTATACTTTATTAATTTTGTTACTTTTATATTTTGTTTGTAGACGGTTGGATCTGTTGAAGGTCACCTTGACTACTCATTTGCATCTGCATGGCATCCAGATGGACAACTATTTGCTACAGGGAACCAAGACAAAACCTGCCGGGTTTGGGATTTAAGAAACCTTTCAAACCCGGTTTCAGTTCTCAAGGGCAACATGGGGGCAGTCCGGTCACTCCGGTTTTCTTCAAACGGGCAGTTTTTGGTGGTGGCCGAACCCGCTGATTTCGTGCACGTTTATGATGCCAACGTGAACTATGAAAAGAGGCAAGAGATTGATTTCTTTGGAGAAATCTCTGGGGTTTCGCTTAGTCCTGATGATGAAACGCTTTATATCGGAGTGTGGGATCGGTCTTATGCTAGTTTGTTACAGTATAATAAACGACATAAGTACGGGTACCTTGATTCCTTTGTGTAGGTCTAAGTTTAGTTACTACCTAAAAAATAAGATTTCTGAATGAGTTTTTGTTTCTGGATTCTGATTTAGTTTTGGTTTATATTGGAGTATATGAATGATGAATTAAGACATGGGTGTTTTGTATAACATTTGTCAAGAAAATGTATAGTGGTCTCATTTTTGTTCAAATTAATGTGTTTTTCATGTGCTCGTTTTTATAGGTCACCCAAATAGATATTTTAATTTTAACAAATTAAATATTAATAATAAAAATTTTAAATGTTAAATATACTTTTTAATCTGAGAAATTTATAATGTATTGAAGAATATAATTGGTATTAATATGGATGCTTGGTCTAATCAGTTGTTTTAAAGTAAAAATTATATTTAGTATAAAAGTTTTTTGGTGTTGAAAGAGACTGAATTTATCATAACCAAGAAAAAAAATTATGGCATTTACGGTGTATACTAGAGTATAACCAATTCACCATAGGATGCAGTTTCTAGTGCCAGCCTGCCAGGTTATTCACCTAATGATATCCTCAAAAAAATATAATCTAATATCAGCAAAAAAGTTAAAAGTAAAATTAAACCAAAGATTAACAATATAAAATTCATATTACTGTAAAAAAACAGAACATACAGAATTCTGAACAAATAAACCAAAGTTGCAGGAAATAAAAAAAGCACTATAAAATCACTAGGCCTTGAAATATACAGCTGCAAAAGGAAGTAAATCTTGGATGATATCCGAGGGGAGTACTGAACAATACGGAAGGAAAGTTAGTAGCATTGCGTATTTCGTATATGTGAATTTATCAAAGGGTTAAAATTTAACAAATTAGTAGTGTTTTTATAATTTCTGTGAATTTTGGATTGTATATTTATTTAAGAAAGAATTTCCAGATTTCTCGGTCTGTCATTTCTTTGATTAAGTGCGCGCCAAATACGCCCTCCTCATCCACCAGGCTCCTCAGTTGTCTTGCAGCACTGTTGAAGCCGACATAATGTCTTTTTGCAGAGACAAATAACACTCCATAAGGAGGCTTCAAACACTGACGAAAAAGATAATAAAAATATAACACTAATAGTGAGTTTATATTTGACGGGTCAGAAAATTAAAAAATTAGTAGGGTAATATTGTATGTACATCCTTCTAAACTTCATAGTATTATATTTACCTTTTTAAACCATTTACAATATCAAATAGAACAAAATTAGTTACCAATAACACTGTTTCAATGAATAAACGAAGATTACATTATGCTATTATTCTTCATACTCGAGTTGTTTTCGTTTTCGTTTATTCATTGAAACATATTGTTGTAACTAGTTATTTTTTATTTACTATGAAAGGGTAAATATGAAATTTTAAATGTATTGAAATGGTAAATATAATATGGTGCAATTTAAGAGGATATATATGAAACTTGTAACTTCTAAAAGGGCGTACCCGGTGCTTAACTTAGCTCCCGTATTTGTGCAAGGGCCGGGGAGGGGCTGGATCGCTTCGCGATCTGATGTACGCAGCCTAACCCTACACTTTGTGCAGGAGGCTGTTTCCCATGATATATCCTCTTAAATTTCACCTTTTAACTTCTAAAAAGATGAAATTAATCCTATTCGAGAAAACTAACTATTATTGCAATACTATTTAACACAAATTATGATAAGAAGTTGAAAAAAATTGTTTTGGGCCAATCCGGTCTATTAGAAAAACCAACAAGCTGGATAATGGGTCAAAATGGGTCGCCTACCCGCAAACCTGTTTTATCCATTTTTTAATTTTATAAATAATTAAAGTGCTAAATATTATTATGATTTTTTTTAAACGCGCTTTCGGATGTTTCATGCATATGATTACACTTCAGATGATATTTGACCCATTTTACCCATTCCTTCATTAATGAAATCTTTTAGAGGTATCAAAACGGACTGTTGGCATGCTGGGCAGGGGCGAATCTTTGTTGGGGCCCGGATGGGCCCCGGCCCATCCCGATTTTTCGCTCACTAGTGTTAATTTATACGTATTCGGTCGATTTTTCGCTCAATAGTGTTAATTTATATGTATTCGGGTGAAAATTTTATAGTTCTGGCACCCCCATGATAGGAAAAAAAATCCCGACCCCCCCGGGGGTTTTCTTCAAGCTTCGCCACTGATGCTGGGTAACAGGTCACCTGAACTGGAAAAATGTTTTCTCCATTCTTTAATTACATAATTTCCTCAATACAGTAATTTTCTACCCATTCGACCCATTTCCTTCAACTAATTTTTTTAGCACGTTTTGGTATATAATGCGATTTCCAATTTCAACAGGAAAAAAACACCTTGTATATAAACTAAATACTGCAATTTCAATTTCAATTTCAATAGTTAAAAAACGCACCTTTTTAATTAAAGCATACAGCTTTTTCAAAGAAGACGCAGAATATGGAATATCAGACATCAAAATAATATCATATCCACCTTCTCCTTGATCCGTTTCATTAGCCCTCTCCCAAACCCTGCTTCCTGAAAGCTTTGTTGATCGCCTTGAAAAATTTTCTTGTCCCATAATACTACCATCTTGACTACTACATCCGTCCATGAAATCCTCTTCTGAGAAACTAAGGTTTGTTGCTTTTGGTAATTCTTGCAAATCTCTTTCTACAACAGATAAAACAGTAGCAAGTTCTTCCCATTCTCCAGCATAAAAGTTAACAACAGCAGAAATAACTTGTCTTGATGGAGTATGTGAACTTTCAGGTTGTCGAATCTGTCTGTCACGGGCCTGTTGTAAATTTGCCATAACATTTGGGATAGTTGTGGTTCTTATATTTTCGGCGTTTGAATCTTGAAAGTGAACCACTGAAGCTCCCTGTGATGTGCAACAGTAGAAGGTTTTTTTAATAAAGTAACAATATATCAAAAGATACCCTAGATTTGCCCATGTTTGTGTGAGCCAATCCTTATCATTCAAGATTTTATAATGTTAGGAATTAGTCCATGTTTAGTTCTAATCTATTTGTATTCTATAGAGGTGGCAAAATGGTCAGATGGGAGAGGTAATGGTCAGATCAAAACAGGTTCTGGCCAAAACAGGTTGGGTTGACCCGGAACACTTTTTGTACAATCTTTTTAATAAAGATTTAGATTTTAGTGTGTCAAATATGATTACAGAAATTATAAAATTTAGTAACAATCTTATATTTTTAATAAAATGATTTAGGAAGTTGATACACTTTCAGGCGAGTTTCAAATTGTTTGACCAGTTAGAGGTAAAACATAGCCTGAATTGACGTATTAATAGTAAATGGATCAAAACCTGACACCTCTGATACTATCTTTCAACTTGGGCCACATAGATCCGTGCAATACTAATTTACAATCCATGACTTCATAAAAAGATATGTAAGTAGCTAGGAATAAAGAGAAAGGAAAGAAATAACTGGAAAATACAAAGCACGAGTCGTGTACCTTCAAGCAAGCGAAGATCCCCGGAAGCCCATAGCCACAACCAAGCTGGATGAATAGGAAAAAAGATGGAGAGAATGAATTTCCATATGCAAAGTACCATTCAGGAAAGGATGTGCAAAGGCATCAATAACATAGGGTTATCAAAATGTTAATTCTATGACACAGGGTAACCTTGACATAATCTAACAAAACTACAAGCTTCTTTTTAATTTTATTAAGTACATTGAATATTTAATATTAACGCAACTTAAACACGAGATACAAGTATACTGCAAAATAAAACACACAATGCATTTGATGTATAAATAGAGAGTACCTCGAGCACTCTTTTGCCTCTAAAACTTAATTGTGCATCCCGAATCTCATGTTTAAGGACATTCACAAGATCAAATGAGCTATCCCAAGATTTAAAAGATCCTACACCAAGATCAATTTGAGTTCTAATAAGATTGATGATGCCATACATGCACATATGTTGATATGTATATTACAACCGTACAGTTCCAAAATTCAACAACTATTAGGCACCATGTGGCTGCAAAATCAAGCAAACTTTTAGAATTGAAGAGTGATGCAAGGTTGAACTAACCATCTGTTTTTGATGGAATCAATTCTGATCCTATCATATCTGACACACTAACTCTTCCCTGCAGTTCAAAATTTAGAGACCCATTAAATCATATAGCTTGGAATGTTAGACGTATAGCACTGACATGATCTTGTAAGGTAAAGAAATAAGAAGTAATTTAAGTATGACATTTTAGAAAAAAAGTCAAAGCACCAAAGCACATGATATGACAAAACCCATGTCTCCTTATTCTTGATTCTAGACAGGTATGCGATTATACATTCCTAAGCAGAAATAAATATCCCCATATGAGACCTCACGCTAAGGTACAGAAACCCCAAGAGAAGCTATAAAAAATCACATAAAGTGAATGGCTAATAGTAAATAACATTGCGTAGGTTGTTTCGCACCTTGAAGATATTTACTCCTTGCAAATCTATACTCTCTCCAGCATATTTGTAAGGGTGTTCCATCTGCGTCAATAAGAATAACATGCACTTGAATACAACTTCAATCCCAAAGGCCACGTTATCTACTTCAGATAATAGAAAATACCTTAGAAGGTACAATTTCAACAGCTGGTGAAGGAAGATGCATCTCCCTATCAGATGCAGTTGAAACGCTTTGACCTACCCGGTCTGGTACCAAACCAGGCAAGCATTGTGAAAGCAATGATGGTGCACGCATTATAGCAGATACTAGTCGATATGAATTCTTTCAAATAAAAATTATGTAATCACCAGAAACTAATATCAGAATCTTCCAAGCTGTGAAAAATTAAAAAAGCCACAAGTATCAGCAATTCCATAAATACACACACACATGATAACATAACTAGTAAACTCCATAATTCAATTGCTCAAACCAAATTAGAACTACTGAACACACATAAGAGTCTCAAAAACAGCAATTAACACGAAATCACTATCCAACTAGTAAATTTTTACCTAACGCATTCTGTTACAACAATTTTAACAAAATTAGCATATCGATTTCCAAAAGACAACTGCAAAACTTTCATCTTAATGAAAACAAATTAGATTTGATCAAACCAACAGTAATCACTTCTCTTGATTTCATTTCAGTGGCAGATTACCTAAATTGATCAACAAAATACTATAAACACGAATAAATTTCATAAAAGCCATCAGGATCATTGAAGTTGACATACCAGAAAAACAAACAACGAACTGAATTACGATGCCTGGACGCAAAACTACGAAGAATTGAAGGAATTGTGTAGATATTATGATCGAAATCAAAGAATTAGAGAGGTATAAATAATAGTTGCAATTGGTGAGGAAATGTAGGGTTTTGAATTTGGGGGTTTTTTCAAAGTCAAAAGAAAATACCAAAACGACGAAACTACGAGATGGAAAGCTTCCGAATATTCGATTTTGAGTTTGGTGAAATTGTAAATTATTTTGATTTAAAAAGAAAATAGTTAGATGTGAAATGACGGTTGTGTCCTTGAGTCAACGTGACCGTGGTTAGATTTGATGGTAGATTGTAGATAAGTGGAAGCACGAGGGTATATGGGCACACGTTTTTGGTGCGAAATGTTTGAGCCGACGTGAATAACGGGGAGTCCGTCCACGTTTCCCGCTAATTTATTTTTTATCATTTTCCCATATGACTAAAATTAACAATCGGTGCAATAAAACAAAACGGCTCAACGTTTCTATTCTAAATTTTTTTTTAACGGCGTGGGCTCAACTGGCACGTCCCATCAAAGGAGGCTGTTACATCAGTCTACCTTCGAAATCTGCAAAGGGTGTTCCTAGTTTTTATGAAGTGCACCTTACAATATTCGAACTCATAACCTCCACATAAGGGAAACCCTTTGGGAAAACCCCCCACCAAGACAGAACCTTGATGGCAAAAAGTAATTTCTATTCTAGATATACGAGTTAATTATATGTGATGTCTTATATTCATAACATTTTTCATTCTTTTGACACTATCTGAGCTAAAACTTATGTTATCTTTTTTTTATATAAAAAAGATTGTCTTATTTTTTAAATTAATTACCAGGATAGTCATTTTAATCGAAACTTTCACGTCAATTAATGTCAAGGATCAAAAGTACGAGTGAACAACATAGACTATGATTGTAACTTCTAAAAACTTAGAACTAAAACTGTACTATGATATGATTTTAATATAACGACAATGTATAAGTGATTAGTTCGAAATAGAATAAGAGGTATTAACATTTTTGGATGTTTGATTGTTATTGTTAGAGTTAAGTACACGTATGGTCCCTGTGGTATGTTTAAATTTTGGATTGAGTCCATAAGTTTGAAAAATTACACTGTCAGTCTTCAAATTATGTATACACGTAACATGTTTTTATCCCTGGAGTGGATGACATCTAACTTTTCTATTAATTATTTTAAAATTGACCAAAATACCCCTAGATTAATAAAATTAAAAAAAATAGAAATTAAAAAAACCAATATTTATACCCCTAGTTTTCAGGCGTCACCACCACTTTTTTTTAATTTTTGTTTTTTAATCTAGGAGTAGTTTAGTAATTTTTAAAAATATTTAACTGAAAAGTTAACTGTCATTAACTTCAGTGACCAAACATGTTACGTTATACATAATTTAAAGACTATAGTGTAAATTTTCAAACTTAGGTCCCAAATCTAAAATTTGAACGACCATCCGTGGACTCAAAACTCTTATTGTTACTAAGCTATGTATTGATTTTAATAGTCTCATTATTTTAGGAGTAAGAATTTATGATGGTATTTACTAATTTATTTATTTAATGTAATTATTATAATGATTTTTTAATTTTAAGAGAAGTGACTAATGTTAGGTTGATAGAGGTGACACGTCAATTCAAATTTAATATGTTTAATAATACTGATCGAGTTTGAATTGTTTAATTTATTTATTTTTGTCTCTATTTCGATTTATAAAGAATTAATTACACGGATGATCATGTGGTTTACTCAGATTTCACTTTTAGCCCCTGGGAATACTAAATTATAATTTTGGACCAATAGTTTGCACACTTATTTCACTTTTGACCCATGAGTTGGATAGAGTTTAACTTTTTCAGTTAAGTGCATGTGAAATGACTAAAACACCACTCTGAACAAATGTGTCATCCCCCCCCCCTTAACCATATAAACATAACTATGTCTTTCCCAACCTCCCCCCTTGCCACCGCATATGACCACCACCTGCCACCCTGCTCCCCCTGCCACCACTTAAAAAAAATCCCTAAATATGTGTGTTTATGTCGATGATGGGGGGTTTTGCATAATCAATTAGGGACAAATATGTGTGGACGTAAATCTAAGGTTTTTGCAGGCTTCGACGGTGGTGGTGGACCGGTGATGCCAAATGGGGGGAGGACAGGACTGGCGGCGACAGTGTTCTCGCAAAACCCCAAGCAACAAGCACACGTTAGATAGAGATTTGGTTGGAAGGGGGTGGTGCCAGAGGTATGGGGTTGGGTGATGCCGTTGGCAGTGAAGGGTGCTGGTGGTGAATGTCTTGCGATGGCGGCGGCGGCGGGTTTCCAGGGCTTCGACGGTGGTGAGAAGAAGATGCGTGACAGGGGGAGTCTAGGTCATCGGTGGTTTTGCATAATCAATTAGGGACAAATCTGTGTGGGTGTAAATCTAGGGTTTTTGCAGGCTTCGATGGTGGTGGTGGACCGGTGATGCCAAATGGGGGGAGGACAGGACTGGCGGCGACAATGTTCTCGCAAAACCCCAAGCAACAAGCACACGTTAGATAGAGATTTGGTTGGAAGGGGGGTGGTGCAAGAGGTATGGGGTGGGGTGGTGTCGGTGGCAGTGAAGGGTGCTGGTGGTGAATGTCTTGCGATGGCGGTGGGGGTGGGTTTCCATGGCTTCGATGGTGGTGAGAAGAAGATGCGTGACAGGGGGAGTCCAGGTCACCGGTGGTTTTGGTGCGTGAAAAGGGGAGGGGATTTGAAGTTCTAGGAGGAGGCTTGTCATAGGAGTTCACTGGTGGTGGTGGTCACAGGAGGAGCAGGTGGTGGTCATATGCGGTGGCAAGGGGGGAGGTTGTGGAAGACATAGTTATGTTTATATGGTTAGGGGGTTTAACACTTTTGTTCATATAGGTGTTTTAGTCATTTCACATGCACTTAACTGAAAAAGTTAACCTCCATCCAACTCAGGGGCCAAAAGTGAAATAAGTGTGTAAACTATTGGTCCAAACTTGTAATTTAGCATTCCCAGGGGCCAAAAGTGAAATCTGAGTAAACCACAGGGGCCATCCGTGTAATTAGTTCAAAATTCCCTATATACTCATTTAGCAACGTCGGTGGCAAATGCCACCGACTCAATTAAACCCCTCAATTTTGTTAAAATTACCATTTAAACCTCTAACTTTCTAAAAATTTCATTTGACCCCTATACTATATATAATATATGCTTTTAACCCAATTAACTTTTTTACTAAATTTTATTTTCTCTAATAACTTTTGTTCGTTAACTTTTTTTTAAATCGTTAAATATATTTTTTAAGTATCATTGGTTATATAAACTGGCGGTAACATGCTGGTACCTAGAAGAATGAGATCGACATCGACTAAAAAACATTGGTACCGTTGTATAATTGTCTTTGTTATTAAATGTTTTAACGAGTTTTTCGTTTCAATGTTAAGTCATGTTTACGTCGCAACGTCAATTTTATACATTTCTTTTTGTGCTTAATCACGTTAATATGACGCTTGGTTTAATAATAACCATCCGGCTTTCTCCATTTTCTTATACTATCCTTTAACTTTCTCAAATTTATGAACTTTCAAGTTTACCCTCAAATTTCGTTTCTTTTTTCTTTTACTTTTTTTATTCTTCTTTAATTAATTCGTCGTTTCAATGTTAACTTCTATTCGCGTCGCAATTTATCTAGTTTTCGATCTCCAGAACCGAGTCGTAACAACTTCATACATTTCTTTTATGTACTTAGCAAGTTATTGTATTCGCCGCGACACGCATAACAAGGTTCGCAAACCTGTCGCATCACGTGGACTACTTAAATACGTTAATGTCACCGTACAGTCCCGCCGCAACGCGCGGGTCATATTTTCTAGTTAACTATCAATTATGAAATATATATATATAGATAGAGAGGGAGGATCAAATAAGAAGTAGTTTTTCGCTAAAAAATCTAAGAAATGACAAAACCTTAAGAAACGATATCAAACGAACTCCGATTTAGCTAATTTCGGCGGCGTTGGAACCGTCTTGTCGAACTCTACCATCTTAGATTTTAGGGTTTAGCCTGTATGGTTTAGATTTTATGTTTGAATTTTAGGGTTTTAGCATTAGGGTTTAGCTTTTAGTGTTTAGATTTTATGGTTTAGGTTTTTTTTTTTTGGTGGGGGTGGGGGGTTTAGGTTTTTTTGGGAGTGGGGGGTTTTGGTTTTTGGGGGTGGGTTTAGCTTTTTTTTGGGTGGGGGGTTTAGGTTTTTGGGGGGTGGAGTGGTGGTTTTAGGTTTTTCGGGGTAGGGTTGGAGGGGGTTTAGGTTTTTGGGGGTGTGGGTGGAGGGGGGTTTAGGTTTTTGGGTCCCAGTTAGGGTTCGATGAGACGGTTCCAACGCCGCTGGAATGAGATCAATCGGAGTTCGTTTGACCCACTTCTTAGGATTTCTTAGCGAAAAACAACTTTTTATTGGAAACGTCCCCTATATATATATATATATATATATATATATATATATATATATATATGAAGTTACAGAGCATTTGCTTTAAATATATTTGAGTAAATTACAAATTATGTCCTTTAACTATAGTCAAAATTACAGATATTGTCCTTTGGTTTCAATAATTACACTGAACGTCCTTTTTTGAAACTTCACAAATTCAGTCATTTCCACTAATTGGGGTTAAGTTTTTCTGTTATGTCCAGTTATACATTAGGGTAATATGGTCATTTCACCCTATAAATGATGAAAAGTGTAATTTACTCTAAATTAAATAAAAAAAAACAAAATGTTTTAAAAAAGAAATTAAAAAAAACATAAATCCAAAAAATCTCAGCCCCTCTCTACTCTACTTATACTCTCTCTCTCTCTCTCTATATATATATATATATATATATATATATATATATATATATATATATATATATATATATATATCTAGTATGTTTTTAAACCATTTAGACCATCTTCAACGAGACGTCCACGAGACTCCCGTGGCTAAGGTGAACTCACGTTGATACGTTGAACTCACGTGGCTAAGGTGAACTCACTAGTCGCCATAAAATAATATAGCGGGTGAACTTACGTTGATACTTTTTTTCTAAAACAACTCATATCAACCCAATCTCATTTTAGTTCGAACTCGTTTTGACCCGAACCAAAGTGGTATTTTTTTTAAAGGCACGTTTTGACTTGAACACATTTTCACCTAAACTCGTTTTGACCAGACATCGGCACGAGTCGCCCGTTTTACAATGCTTGGGTGGAAGATATGCGAAACAGCGAAAGGGAATTGAATTGTATATATTAAAAAAGATTTACATTACTAATCCATGTTTTAATTGTGCCTTACATATTGTACATGTGATCTAAATTTACATATTGTACATGTGATTTTAATGGTGTATAGAATGTTTGATGTCACATAGATTTCCTCCCCATGTGGGAAACGAGAGGGTAATATAGACCACACGTTTTTGTTATCAAATGGTGAACCGACGTCCAACTAGGAGTATGTTAGATTGTTTAGGCGAGCTTTTATCGAGTTCGCGAATTAAAAACCAGCTCGGAATACAAACTCATAAGAATTCAACATAAGGTTTATGAGTCTTATGTAATATATATAAATTGGAATATTCAAATGAATTTATTGTTGGATTTCATGTAGGTCCCGGGAGCCTCGTCGCGCAGCGGAAAATACACGGATCTGCTCGTGATTTGCGTGGGAACCGTGAGGAACGAGACCGAGAAGAACACGAACATAAAGAAGAGAATCAACACAAAAACGATATGTAATCCATAACAACGAAGTCATCTCACATTACATACCGAATAAGTAAACATCTCTCGTCTACGCTCACGGTCCAGGGGCGGGAGAGCTCATCCCGCCCGGACACCTCTCAACCTAGTTCCAGAACTTCCACCTACAAATGAAGACAAATCTTCTATTTATAGGGGGCAGGAACACTTCCTGCGTACTTGGCTAAGTACGCAGGGCATTGGTCATGCGTACTTGTTAAGTACGCAAGGCAAAAGCCTTGCGTACTTACTAAGTACGCAACACCAACTGGTGAACAAGCTAAATATGCAGGAACACCCTCCTGCGTACTAGCTAAGTACATCGATACATAGAATTTAATCTATAGTTACTAAAACATGTTTCTACATACTCCCTCTTAACTATAGTATCAAATTCTATCTATCTCTAACACTGTCAATTATCAGTTTAAAAAGAATGTTCTAACATACTCCCTCTAAACTAATGACATCACGTGTCTTCTGGTGAGACTTGATCTTTTGGCATTCCACTTTAGATCTTGAAATCTTCAAACTTCAGTCTTCAGTTGCCGAGTGATTTCACAAATCCGACTCCCTTTAACTGTAGCTTTCATTGTAGACCAACCAAGTGCTTCAATAAGAACCAACTAACCCAACACAACTCATTGTAGTTCATCCTCTCAGCAGTAGCAACCTCCACCCTGACTTAGAATTTCTCCAAATCAGCTGGCATATGATAAAGAGTTTGAATTTCCAATAACCTGCATCAAACTAATCAACTCCCATAGGAATTCCAGTAAGATAAACTTCAGTCTTCAAACCAGATGTGTCCAACTCTATCCTGTATCTTCACGAGTCAGCTAAATTCTCGAAGATGTTCATTTCCAATATCCCCTTTCAATTTAAGCTCCTCCTGACTAGACCAGAAACAAGGGAACGTTTCCTATCCCGTCGACAAATGATAAAGGTTCCATCTTCAACTAATAATCCAGCGAAGATCCAACTTCATCTTGAAAACACTTGACAGAATCTAACACAAAATCATGCTCGACAGTGATCATCCTGTATCCAAAGTCCAACATTCTTCAATTAGATCTTCATTCCTGGTTAACACCTCCTAATCTGTATACATTCACCATGGCGTGAAGTTTCATAACTAGGTTGTCTATCTGGCATTCCACCCAGATCCCAAATGAGAAATCCAATCATAACTAAATCACATCAAATCTTGAACACAGGCTTGACCAACGAGCACGAAAAATATAGTTTACACGAGAAATCATAGTTGAGATCCATGTTACGTCAAAGAGGTATACATATAAGAAGTACCAAAGGCTTTTTCACCACCTCTTAAAATGTCCTATGAATACTTTTAGATTTTTATCCCCCTCATTTCTCTGTAAACTATGATCAGCTTTATCACCGCTTCACTCAAGTTTTCAAAACCACAACTAGTCAAATCTTGGATTTTATTCTATTTTTTTTATTGCTTTGCAAAGATCCAAAACAGCAAATCCTTGGGTTCAAGTTGTTCTAGTATTCATCCCCTATTAAAGAAGTATCATAGATACTCGTAGCCCACATTTTCAGGTTTGAATACCTAAACAATATGATTCTTTTTGCAAAGACCCAAAGCAACAACATCTTTACAAATAAAACGAGACATTTAGCTGATAACGACCCAATTGCTCAACTTGATTCAGCATTCATTCCCTATTAAAGAAGTATCCCGGATACCCGTAGCCCACATTTTCAGGTTTGAACACTTAAACAATGTATGCCAATTGGTATCATCCAAGAAAAATCCCGTCCTTGTTTCGCCAATCCACATCAAATACAAATTTCGGTCCCGAAAAACCAAAACTGCTATCTACTCAAAAATGGCCCGAAACAAGCGTACAAACGATCCATAAAAAATTTGGCCAAAAAAAGTTTTTCCGCCAATTTTTTTTTTAATCCCAGATGATAGTTCATGCATACTTAATAAATACGCAGATATAAGGTGTTTCTGCGCACTTAGTAAGTTCGCAAAGCCAAGTCTACATGCGTAGTTGATAAGTTCGCAAAGCCAAATGCCCATGCGTACATGCTAAGTTCGCAGAGCCAAATACTCATGCGTACTTAGCAATTACACATGACAACTACTCACGCGTACATAGTAAGTACGCAGAGAAAACCCATGCGTACTTAGTAAGTACGCAGAAAAGCTGAATTTGCGTACTTATAAAAAAGTAGCAGCGTTCTTGACGGATCTTGAGGAGAATGCTCGAAAAGTATTGGATCTGAGAAATAGATGCTTCCAAAAGCTTAGAAATCATTTTCTAACAAACCCTCAGCCTTCCAAACACCAAATGAAGCGATAACAACCTCGAATTTAAGGATCTTGGATAGAAAAAGTAGCGAACCAGATCTGCTCAGAAACCCCAAAACTCGAATCTGGAACACAAATCAACGAACACCGAGGCTCTGATACCAATTGTAGGTCCCGAAGCGAAAAATACACAGATCTGTTCAGTGATTTGTGTGGGAACAAAGAAACGAGACAGAGAAAAAGCAGAGATAAAAGACAGTAGAATCAAACGACAGGTAATCTATAACAACGAAGTTATCTCACATTACATACCGAAGAAGTACACATCTCTCGTCTACGATCACGGTCCAGGGGCGGGAGAGCTCATCCCGCCGGGACACCTCTCTACCTAGTTCCAGAAGTTCCACCTAGAAATGAAGACAAGTTTTCTATTTATAGGGGGCAGGAACACTTCCTGCGTACTTGGCTAAGTACGCAGGGCATTGGTCATGCGTACTTGTTAAGTACGCAAGGCAAAAGCCTTGCGTACTTACTAAGTACGCAGGACCAATTGGTGAACAAGCTAAGTACGCAGGAACACCCTCTTGCGTACTAGCTAAGTACACCGATACATAGAATTTAATATATAGTTACTAAAACATGCTTCTACAATTCATAATTGTTAGACTTGTCTAAATTTGGGTTACTTATATATGGAGATGATCATAAAAAAGTTGTCCTAAATGGGGAAAAAATAGGGGTCTGTAGTCAGGTCAGATCAAAGGATTTAACGAGCTGGAGGGTTCCTCTTTGGGTGGGTTGCCCTCGATGTTCTAAGCGTTTTCCCGGGGAAACCCAATTATCATATAATATCTATGTGTCGCCATTTAAAAATAATGGGAAAACTTAGAAAACTCTTATGGATCAATGAGGTGATTTCTAAGTAGTTTTCTATTTTATTGTTGAGAGAGGTAAAACAGGTAGAGCCATTATTCTTGACTTTTATTAAGCTTTCCTTATTTTTTTTAAACGTTGCTGACTTTTTCATATGTTATGAATTTAAAAAAAAATTACACCATAAAATGAACAACTTTTTATCTATAATTTAAGTATAATATTTCTATATTAAAAAAATAAAAATTAAACGTGTTGGATTTGGGTAATCTACAAGATTACATATATATAATCTGGTACATTACCCACTTTCTGAAACGCTTACTAATCTACGAGATTGCACATACGTAATTTGTCATATTACATATGTGTAACCTTGCAGATTACATATATATATAGGATGTGCATCCAATCAAAACTCTAAAACCCTGGCAAAAATCGACCAAATCATCAATTCTTTTAGTTTAATAAAATTATTATACGAATTCAACGTCACATCCTTTTTTGCATTTTTGCAAATTCGTAAGTGTGAGAAAGTTTACGTGTAAGAAAGTTTACACTACCGGTGTAAACTTTCTCACACTTACGAATTTACAAAAATGCAAAAAAGGATGTGACGTTGAATTCATGTAATAATTTCATTAAACTAAAAGAATTCATGATTTGATTGATTTTTGCCAGGGTTTTAGGGTTTTGACAATAACAGTGGATTTTGATTGGAACCGCACCCTATATATATGTGTGTATATATATATATGTATGTGTATATATATGTATGTCTGTGTATACATATATATATATATATATATATATGTATATATAGAGAAAGGTTCAAATGATAACTAATTTTTTATGTGATAATCACTCTCAAACAATCACATAATTTATAAAATATTTTTTCTTTTAATTGTTAAATACTTTTTGAACATAAATACGGAAATGCGGAGTCTTACATATACGTATCACGTAATGTTACTTATACGTGACACATAGTGTTACATATATGTAATATTAAAATTGATAAAAGGTTTTTATATTGATTGTTTAAAATGTTTTTAACATTTAATATTAGATTATTAGCGTTACATAATTATTAAGTTAAATATTGTACAACTCAATGTATTGTTGTCGTTATTATAAAGAAGAGTAAACTGCCATTTTCGTCCCTGTGGTTTGGTCAAAATTGCCACTTTCATCCAATAGTTTGTTTTTTTGTATCTGGGTCCTCATGGTTTTAAAATATTGCCATTTTCATCCTCGTGGTTTTAAAATATTGCCATTTTCATCCAGTCAGCTAACACCGTCCGTTTTTCTCAGTTAAATGAGGAGTATTTCAGTCCTTTTACTTATTTGTTTTATTTTTTCATCTTTTTTACTCTCACTTTTTAATCATCCTCAATTTAACCTCTAATTTAATCATCCACCTGCTGGCCTTCTTCCTCTTTTCCTGACCAGTTTCCGACGAGCACCACTGGAACACCTCCGTCGCTTGTTTCTATGATTAAAAAGTGAGAGTAAAAAAGATGAAGAAATAAAACAAATATGTAAAAGGACTGAAATACCCCTCATTTAATTGAGAAAAACGGACGGTGTTAGCTGACTGGATGAAAGTGGCAATATTTTAAAACCACGAGGATGAAAATGGCAATATTTTAAAACCACGAGGACCCAGATACAAAAAAACAAACTATTGGATGAAAATGGCAATTTTGACCAAACCACAGGGACGAAAATGACAGTTTACTCTATAAAGAATTATCATGAAAACGTGATAATGTTAGGTGATTCAGGTCAAGCCAATGTAGTAATTCTCAATATAAGACCACCCGCAAGCCGACGACTCTTAGGTGACAGTGAAGTCTACATACGACGAAGAGAGGGAGAGAGAGAGTTTGTCGATGGCCATCCGACGAAGAATGCGAGAGAGATGGTGAGTTGGAGTGTCCATTGAGGTTTTGGAAAAACATAGACGAGGATTGGAGATAGATGTCCGTGCTATTGTATATGCTTTAAGTCGGATCAGGTTGCTTTATCTAACACTTTTAACTAAACTTTTTAAAAATATACAAATAACAAATGTGTTACATTACAACATTATATGAAATCTAGAAAAGAGAGAACTCATCTTTGTTGAATTCGGATTCAATACCCTCATGTCCATCAAACTCACCAAGCCCTAATACTTGTTCAATCTCACCCTCTACGTTTAACTTATCCACTAACAAAAGATCTTCCAATAGTATCGTTTGCTTTCCGACATATTTTTTGGTCAAACGGTCAACTCCCGGTTGCTCTGAGGCTACCACATTCCTGCTTTTTGCCACGTCAGTTGAATCGATGCTAAACTCGAGCCTTCTATTGCAACATTTTACTAAATCCACGTTTCCATGAGTTTCCGATGATATCTCCGGTGGCATTATTAACATCTCCCATTCCGATGACGGTGTTTTAGTCGTCGTGTCTCCCAATTCGGCCTCTGTGATTGCTTCATTTGGTGAATTACCAGCTTTCTTACAAGGGGACATGAAGAAATCCCATTTATATTCTGAACACCAATCAGATGCCGGATTAAATGGCCAAAAAAGTGGTTGATCGGTGTTAATTTCTTCCAAATCCATGATATCCGATGAGTGATCAGAGCTAGAAGATGAAGAAAACAGCGAGTGCTCATCACTGCTATCAGTAAACGAAGAAAAGCTATAATTAACTGGAGTAGCAGAATCATATTCAAAACATGCAACTTTTGACTTTGACTTTTTATCCAAATTTTGACAATAAGACTCGTTCTGCAGCCATGAAACCACTTCTTCCTCCTCCAAATTCTCCTGAAAAACAACATCTTCATCCAACACTTTTGTTTGATCAAGAATTAAACATGCTTCTTCCATCGGATTCACTCGAGAACCATCAAAGAATGCAACTTTTGTATTTAAAAGTGTGTCAGATCTTGGTGATGGTGTTGATAATAAGGAAATGAACCATGCACCTATCTTAAGGTCCATGTAACCGAATAAACCGTAATCTTTATAACATGATGATGGAGATGATGCATTGCCTATCGATAACCACGTGCAGTTATCATGATTAAGCAGTTCTTCTTTCCACAAAGTAATTGCAAATTCACCGTCTTCAACTTCGTTTTCTTCCTTGAAAGTCTTGAATATGGATCTAAAAACAGAACCCAGGTCATGGATTTGGTCCATTTGGAGTTTGTTTGGCTCTTGAAACTTGTCATTTGATCTTAATTTAAGTTCTTGTGTATGAACTTTTAGGTTATTCCTAATGCACACCATGATGATGGACACTGTGATTCAAATCATTGTTAGGTTGGCATATCATTAGTAATCCAAACAAAGAACAAAAACTGTAAGTAGAAATAACCTTCAAGATGCCAGCAAAGAAGAAAAAGCCAAATTTGAGGATCAAAAGAGCACATTGAATTTATTAGTTGATGGCTATTTCAAAAGGTTGCCTATAAATAAGTCAAATTAGCTTACAGTTTCAAAGAAACTGAATTGGTAGTGTGATTGACCCACAACACTAACTGCCAATTCAACAAAAATGACTAGAAGAGACAATGTAAAACAGGTTAAAATAGAAGATATCAAACTCTGGTCAAATATGTGTTTAATATATAAATTTCAGTTGATATTCAAACTAAAATCAGTTCATACTTCATCAGAACAAAGATCCATATCCATAACTAGTAAATCCCACCCATAACAATGCTATTGATGGGGTTCGGGAGGGTGGGATGTAGGCAAACCTTACCTCTATCTCTGGGATAGAGAGGCTGCTTCCAGAGAGAACCTCAGCTCAAAAAACAAACAGTACAAGACTATACACACGTTACTAACAGTAGACAAACAAACAGTACTAGAAATACAGAACATAGGTAGTTACCGATAACAAAAGAGGGTAAAAGAGTAAGTAGCAACATATATATCGTCATAAACAACACATATACATAAGTAAAGTAAGACAAAAACACGCAACGGATATAACATCATAAACAACACATAGACATCAGAACATTGATCAATAAAACCAATTTATTGAAGAACTGCAAATCCTGGTAGATGAATAATGATTAAAGATGTCTAACAGCAGAGTAAATTCTAATCTAGCAATAAAACAATTGTTACACACATCTTTTGAAGATGTATGAATCTATGATCCATTTGAATTAAAGTATACGTGAATACATTTTTTAAATTCCAACAGGTTTAGTAAAACAAAAATGCAGAAAATGATTTGTTTAAATGGAATCAGAAGCGCTCTGAACATAGATACCAGAAGCAGGCTCATTGTGCAGTTTCATCCAGACTAAATCGGAGAAATTATCACATTAAATGGAACGAAAAGCTCGTCTGAACGAAATGCCAAAATCATGAGGTTTTACTTTCCGATTCGCGTGGTTAATTGTTGAAAAAATTGAAAAAATCTTAGAACTGAGATCAATTTGGGAGCGAAAAAACTGCAAATCGATAATTATATTAATCAATCACATCGTAGCTTCAATTTCCGATAACAACTGCAAGTAATCGATACGTATTGAAACTTCGTGATACCTTGTGGTGAAACGTAAAGGCCGTGGAGGTGCTGTGGAAACCAGCTCTTCAGATCGGAGGAAACTTTCCAATTCGCGTGGTTAATTGTTGAAAATTTTGATAAATTCTTAGAACTGAGATCAATTTGAGAGAAAAAAAAAACTGCAAATCGGTAATCATATTAATCAATCACATCGTAGCTTTAATTTCCTATAGCAACTAGCAATCGATGAGTAATTAATGAAAAGTTCGTAATACCTTGTGGTGAAACGTGCTTCAGATCGGAGGAAGCACCGCCGTAGATACAGACATCTCCGGCTTCAATTTTCCCGCGTTGGAAATTGGAATTACAAAATACGAATGGCGGAGGACGATGGCAGTATGGCACTACCACCTTTGCTTCTTTTATTGCCTTTTGAAACTTTACCCCGAATTGTCGGGCTCTAAGTAATCCGATTCAAACACTTTCTATATTGGGCCTATAATGTAACCCACTTTTCGGCCCAAATTTGACAGTTTCTGTCCCCAGGCCATAATCAGAGGTGAATAAAAAAACCAATCAAAACCAGTGTTTTCAAACCCGGACTGGACCGGCCGGTCGGACCGGGAACCGGATACTTGGGCGGTCCGGTTATGAGTGTTGAAACGGGCCTGCAGCGTACCGGCCGGTTGGGTCGGAAACCGGTGGTTGGAGTGTTGGACCGTGGTATTTAATCCAAACATATTGTTAGACCGGTTGAAACTGTTGGTGTGAAACCGGTTTAACCCGATCCAAACCTCCTCAAAAACTGGTTTCAAACCGGTTTGAAACTTATTTGAAACTAGTCAAAACCGGTCAAATCCCATCTCAAACCGGTTTGATACCAAACCAGATTTGACTTTTGTTAACCAAACCGGTTTCAATTTTATTTTAACTTGTGGAACTCTAGTTCTCGGTATTGATTCCTATAGGAAAAACAGATCATGATTATTTATGATTTTCTCTTCTAACTCTCATCTGAATATCTTAATCATGCATCATGATATGCAATGCTAATATATTATGCATCAGTGGCGGATCTAGGAAAAAAATCCAGGGGTATTTAAAATTTCGTTCAGGGGTATCTGGATACATAAAACGGTAAAAAAAAAAAAATCTCGCTGCTCGTCGAAAATTCCCACTACGCGTCGAAAGTTGAGGGGTACCAACAGGTACCCCTGCCCTCCACATACATCCGCCCCTGTTATGCATACATACATGATATATACAACCACTGACATAGACTAGTGGAAAAGGTGTATATCTAAGAATTCACTAAAATGGGGAGGTCATCTATGGTGAGTTTCCTCCTAAAAGAGGTGGAAATGATCGGATGAGTCAGTCAGTTATCCAAATTACCGTTAAAAAAACATACATGATATATGGTGTCAACATCAATTCATTATTGATGAGCTGTCATAATGGACCACTTCAAAAGACCCGACCCGGTTGTAAATGTGAAATTGGACACGTATCACCTATATTTTATTAAATTATAGTTTCAGATGTGAAAAGCCCGATATTTGCGGGTTGATCCCTTATCTTAGTAGAAAAAAAAAGCATATTCTTTTTATATGCCACGTTGTAAGTTATTATATACTTTATAATGTTCACTTTTGTGGCTGAATAATCAACCATCGTTTTCCATAATTGTTTTAAACTACTAATTTATCTCCGCGTGATGCTACGGATCACCAATGCCCAGTTTATTATTTTTTTAACGTTAATTACTATTAAGGGTGAAGGGGGCAAAGCCCTCACCCAAAAACTACCCTAACAAAAATACTCAATGAGGGTTTGCCACCTCACTTTTATCCAAATCCAACCCCAATACCCTAAAAGGTTGGGGCACAACCCTAATACCCTAACCATCTTCTCCACTTGATCCACCCAATCATTGTTTGCTCTTTTACCCAAGAACACGGGTACTTATACTTGAAAATACTACCCGCAAGGGGTACCCGCAGTGACGGCGGCGTTGTACCTGACACCCTTAACCGAGGGTGCCCCTTTCACCCTAAGCAACAATACTCCAGGTAAGATTTGATTGAAAAACTTACGATTAGATGGTTTCTAACCTAGTTAAGTCTTTTTTTTCTTTTTTTCTTTTAAATTCATGCATCATATAATAAATACTATTATTTACAAATATTTACAACATCTTTAAAGAAATAAAACATTCTTATATCATTTCCAAAAACAAAATGATAAGCGATGGTTTTAATATTAAACTGAATAGGTATATTTTTGGAACATGTTTCAAATAAATGCAAAGAAAATATGTTAAAGATAATAAAAGATTACTTCTCCATATTCGTAATATCTTTAAATTTTATTGCGTAATCTAAAATAAAAATAAAAGATTTAAAAATACTCTATAAATACTATTTCATAACCTCTTTTTATTCAAATTGAAAAAAGGTGACAAGCACTCAAGGTGTCAATGGCGAACCCTGCAACCGAACCGGTATTTTTCTAATCTTTTTCATAAATTATTTTTTTGGAACTATTTAAATTTATTTTTTGTTTCTTATTTCTCATCTACCAAGTATCGTCGGAAATTTGATCTTTCCTTGTCATCTAACGTGATTAAAACAAATCAAACGAGTCGAAAATAAAAAACAACATTTTATTTTTACAATTTTTACCAGGGTATTTAACGTCGTCATTTAATACAAAAGTATAAATGAATGTAAAAAAATATTTTTTTATTGTAATTCAGAAATTGAAAAGTTTTAGTTCTGTTACTCATAAAACGTGTTATTGATTTACAGATTGACACGAACACAGAGACCGATAATTCTTGTCAAATATGTCTAGAAAGAAAGGAAAGAAAAAAGAAACGCGAGTCAAGTTTTCGTAAGTATGGAAATAAAATATTTGGGGACAGTACTTCTCATAAAGCTAAAGCTTACGTGAAGCCTGAAGTTGATAAAAATATATGTCGTGATATATTTTGTAAGGATCATTACGATAGACCGATCATCATGCCATCGTCAATCAACAATATGCAACCGCCACCGCCGCTGTTCCCACCACCTATGATGCCCTTTTATCACCAACAAAGGTCAATGTATTCTCCGGCACCACCGATGCATCCTCACCGTGGGATGTTGTCTTATGGTTATCCTTCATGGGGAAGAGGATATGGAGGACGTTGATGGCTATTAACAGTTTGCTTTTTGAATAAATGAAGAAATAGTAATAATAACGGTTATTTGGTATGATTTTTATTTTATAAAGAACTTAAAATCTTGGTCATTTTTATTTATTACGCACACTTATTCGATTGAATTTATGTTTATCTTCAATTTTTGCATATTTTTAGCGTTTAATGAATTAATTCTTGTTTGTTTGTAGTATCATCTTTAGGTATAACATAGAGAAATTGTTATAGTTTAATATCATTTTTTTACCCATAACGAAAAGTTTTGTATAATAACAATATCAAGTGAATGACCAAGGACAACACAATTTTATTTGACATTTTAGAGCCGACAAAATGTGTTTGTGTTGTGTTAAACGGGTAGTGTCTAGCACGACACATTAAACACGATTGTTGAAGCCAAATACAACATGTTTAATTGTTTAAATATGTCATTTTCTTAAACACTAACTGACACAAAGTTTTTTAATACGATTAAATCAATTCAATTAAATGAGACGTCATGTTTAACAAGATTAATAAATATAAGCAGTGAAATAAAATGAATGACACGACAAGTGTGACACAATTATTGACATGTTTTAGTAATCATGACACAATTAACATGATAAAATAAAATTTATAAAAATTACAACCCATATTTAATTATTTGTAAAAGGATTATTGGATTTTAATAATCCAACATTTTACTAATTCACCAATAATAATACCAACTAAGAATATTCCTACCACCGGTCCCTACTTTCAAACTATTTTCTTACATTGGACCTCTCGTTAAAGAAATTAACGCCGTTAGATTTTATATGACGTGGACATCTGCAAACCGCTGGAAAGTCGAGCCAAGCTAACAGTGGTCTCGTGGTGGGTTTTGAAATTGGATCTAGTGGTGTTTAACTGGTCTCATTAAACACCATCGTTGTCTCTGTTTGGACTTGCCGAACAAACGAGAGCAGTTAAACACCACCAGAGCCAATTTCAAAAGCCATCACGAGACCACTGCTAGCTTAGCTCGACTTTCCGGCGGTTTGCAGATGTCCACGTCATATAAAATCTAACGGCGTTAAGTTTTTTTAACGGGGGGTCCAATGTAAGAAAATAGTTTGAAAATAGGGACTGGTGGTAAGAATATTCTCAGTTGGAACTATTATTGACCAATTGGTAAAATGTGATATTATTAAAATCCAATAATTCTTTATAAAATCGCGTAAGTTACCTTTCTTTAGTGTCTATCTAACAAGAAATATTCAAATCAAGGTGTTCTTATGCAAATATAATCTAGAAAATGATTTTATTTAACACGATAAGTTAAACGTGTTATGTGTCATGTATATTAAACGGGTTAAGCGGGTTGAATCTCTGTTGGACACGTTTTAATCGTGTTATTAACGTGTCAACCCACTTATGACACGGACATGTTTACCTTAAACACTAACTCGTTTAGCTTCGTGTCGAGCCATGTCGTGTTAATAAGTCGCGTTATAAATTATGAGGTCCAGTTGACATGGCAGTTGGCCTTGAATACTTTATTTTTATTTTTTTGTTTTCTTTAATTTAATAATAAAAGTGTACGTTGTCGTAATTTATACATTATTATATTTGTAGAATATTCGAATCCAGGACGTAATATAATTTCCCATGGATATTGGATCAAAATATTCCACGATCAGTAATGTTTATAAAAGAGAAAATAAAACATAATCCCATTAATATTTATTTTTAGTTTGTAGGTGAGCCAAAAATGGCATTTGGTAGGTGTATATTCGAGATTTCATATATCTTATCCAAGATATTATTATTATTTAATTAACATTTTATTATTCTTTTGATAAATATATAACATTTTATTATTCTTTTGATAAATATATAATGATTTTGTGATTCATTGATCAAATGTTTTGGGTGAAAAATATGTTTTTTCACTGAGTTATAAAAATAATTTTTTATCACCTTTGATAGAAATAAATATATGTAACTAAGGTTAATATTATTATTTCTTTCTGGGTTTGTATTCTCTTAAGTGAGACATTCGCTAGGAAACAAACCGTGTCCAAAACGGAACTAAGATAAATGAGATATCAATGCTCAAAGTTGCGTATTTAGAGCTGAAATAATTCAACTTTTCTTAAGTAGAAAAGTGAGAAAGTTAGGGAAAAGGAAAACGTGTCTCACATAGGTGGGATGAGAAACCTTTAAGTGGTTTATAAGGTGGAGCATTCCATTAGAATTGTTACCTTATAAGAGATGACACTCAGTGGGAACCAGGAGGGTGCCCCCAACGCGCCTGGGCACGGGCTCGGGACGAGGGCGATGGACGTAATGTGGCGTTTTGATGGTGCACTTCGCATCGACGCGAGCCGCCTTACTATTTTTGACCAGCTACTAGAGGTTCGGGTTCAGTACCCGGGCACATGGCGGGTGTGGTCCGTGTGTCCGGATCTGGCGGGTGTTCTAGCGCTGGCAGAACGGGTGAGCGTTCTGGCGCTGCCAGCCTGGGTACTCGTTCTGGCGGTCTGCGTTCCACTGAAACAGCAGTCTGTAACTGCTGAACAGTTTCCATTGACCAGCTTTGCAGAGTTAAGAATTTTACAGTTTCGAATCAGAATTCAGAAACTAAATAAAGAGCATTGAAGACGTTTAATACTCTTTATTTTCGTTTTTAATTTTCTTCAACTGTTTCGTTTCTTTTTCTTGTATAAATACCAACTCAGGCTTGGCATTTTAGATATACAGATTGACACTGAACAAATCAGAAAAACACAGCAATAATTATGACCTCTACTCTCTTTCTCTCAAGGTACCATTTCGGGTTTAGAGTCCTCCCCGGCTGTACGAACAGCTTCGGCCGTTGTACCCTGGGAAACATTCGAGTTCTCTTGGGAGACTCAGAATTTGTTTTAAGGGACCTGTGTTAAACACAAAGCTTCGGTCACGAAATCCGTTTTCGTTTATTGTATTTGTACTTTTCTTTTTTTTCAATTGTAAAAGTATTGTAATTTACTGATTTCTTTATTTCTTGTATTGTAAAAGGAATTTATACAAGTGTTAGTCTTTATATTTTTGGCAGACGGTTCCTACATCATAGTCCAATTAACCCAGTCAAAAACTATCTTAATGTCTAAAAATATTTATACTAGATATAATCACCAATAAAAAAATTTATTACAATATAAATAAAAAATTTATATATATGGAAATATCCAAGCCTATCTATCCTCACCATAGCATGTACAATGCGATTTCTCCACCCCCAATCAGCCATCAAGTAGCTAGAAAAAAACCTAGAAAAACGTGGTAAACCTAGTTGTTCCTGGCCGAAACGAAATAGGTATGGGCAAGGACGTGGGTTTGGCAACCGTGATCGTGAGAGGGGTCGTAGAAGAGAGAATTGTAGAGGAGAGAACGAACGTGGAAGATGTTGGTTATTTTAATGTAATTGGATTGACTTGTGTTGACCAAGTGAATCATAATATAAATCAAACAAGTCAATAGAAGCGAAGTGCACACCTGTTTGAGTTTATTATGATTTTAGGAACCTAATTGACACTCAGGGGCGTAGCCCCTGGAAGCGGGATCCAAGAGGCGACAGCCCCTGGCAGCTCGTTTTTTATTTTGACAATTATTGCTATGTTAAAAATTCATTAAAATTATAATTTCGGAATATTTAGATATAAATTTATGTATTAAAAATAGGCGCAATTTTGTTCAAAATTTGATTTTGAAACAATAACTGTCTGAGGGTAGTTATTGGTTCCCCCCTCCCCCCGTTTTTTTATGAAGAACTGCTTGGGTCATATTCTCTGGTGCATGAAATAATTCACATACACACATATTCGATTCTTGATATATCAATTTGAGTTTTATCTGATTGAAGTATTCAGGTGAACCACCGAATAATTTCGATATGAAATTGTTTCACGACTCTTGGATATCTGTTGTTACAATATCATAAATTCCCTATTGAAAAGGCCTTAGGCGTGAGAATTTGAAATATAAAAGTGAATTGAAGTGCACGAGTGTGGAGAGTATGGACACTTCGTATATGAGTGTCTCAACTGGAATGGAAAAGAGGAAGAGACAAATTTGGCTCAAGTTAAAGAGGATGATGAACCGACGTTGTGAAGTGCAAGCATGTTGATATTAGGAATAATGAGGAGATTGAATGATGTGATCCTAATATTCACATGTGAAAGATTATTTTAGTTAAAGTTATGAAAGTTAAAAGGGTTTAAAGATGAAATTGAGGGAGGAAAATCAAGAGAAGTCGGCTGAAAAGATTTGGAAGATCTAGAAGATTTAGTTTGATTGTATTTGATTTTTGTCTTTTTTGGTTTGGAGCATTTTAGATAATTATTATTATTAGTAGTAGTTTTATTTAGTAAAGATTAATTTAGAAAGAATAGTTTCCTTATTAGATTAGGTGTCTTACAGGTTAAGTTAACTTGGTTAGCAATGGCCATATTTAGTTAGTTTGTTTTCATGGTATTCGATTATTAATAAAGAGCGGTAGTTTGAGTTTTTATAACTCATTTGTTGATAATAATCAAAACTAACAGTTTGGTTTGTGATAATATCAACTTTCACTTTTGTTGTCAATGACAGTCCCAGTAGCATAATTATCATATATTTACACTCAATTTATATTTGATTCTCCACTTGATTTCGCTTGTATGTTTTTCAATTTCATTAGCGAAAATAAATGTAAATCGAGTGTAAATCTATGATGATTATGATACTTTGACTGCCATTGATAACAAACGTGAAAGTTAGGATTATCACCAGCCAAACTGTTAGTTTGGATTATTATCAGCCAATAAGTCATAGTTTGGGTTATTAAAAACCAATTTGCCCATATTTAATTGATGTAATTGATTAAATTAAATTAGTAGGTAATTAGGTATCGACCATTGACCTCCGACTAAATTGCTTAATTTGTCATTGATATTTGATAATATACTTAAGCAACTACCTCCTCGCTATCGTAAATTTTTATCAATTATGTTCACATTTTCCGGAAACTTTTCAAAATATATTAAATTATATTCACTTCGGCAATATGAAAATTTGCCATTCAAAAAAAAACAGTGGACAATATGAAAAAGACAAGATTTTATACAAATTATTTAAAACTATACATTTAGGTAACCACAAATCAAAAAGACGAAGTCTCATAATTTATATTAGAGTAAATTACAGAAATCGTCTTTTATGTTTATACCAATTTTCACTTTATGTCCTTTAGCCTAAAAAATATCAGAGATCATAATTTACGTTTAAATTTGTTGCGGTTTAGGTCCTTTAGCCTAACGGGCGTTAAGTTTTTCAGTTAACTCTAGTCATGTGCTACTCACATGAGGGCAAAATGATCTTTTTACCCACAAATATATATACATATATATATATATATATATAATAAACCCTCTCTCATCTCTTTTTCTCTCTCAACTCTCTCTCTCTATCTCTAAAATATGGTGCATACCACCGCCAAACATAAACACCACCACCACCAGCTGACCACCGCACAACCCCCTCCTCCGATCTGAGCACCACCACCGCCCTAGCATCACCACCACCATAAACCACCCTCCCCACTCAGACCCACCATTAACACCGCCACCACCATCACCCCACCCCCACCTGCCACCACCCTCTACCAGCGACAACCACCGCCACACACAGCCACCACCTGCAACTGCCACCACCCTCCACCACCACCTGAACCCATCACCACCATGGCCGATTGAACCCGTCACCACCACACATGCCTCAAATTGAAACCCTAAACCCATCAAATTGAAATTTAGAAACCCTAAAATGGGAGATGTAATATTTGGCGCTAAAAAAGGCTAGGGTGAAAAGACTTGTTTCAGCCTTCTTCTTCCCCAATCGACCCCAGTGGAACTAGTGTTTGATTTTGTAGCCATTTAGAACGACACAACCCTAAAACAACGTATGTCCGATCGATATTGCACGAATCACATATCCCTTCAAATCGACACTCTTCTTGTTCATTCACGCATCACATATCCCTTTAAATCGACACCTCTCTCTGCAACTCCAGGCTGATATAAACACTATACTCATCGGATCGTTGAACACCACTGACCAGAAGAAAAGAGGGTAACGGGCACTGTCGTTCATCTCGGAGAGAGGTGAGAAATCGAAGTGGGTGGTTAGTTCGTCGGTGAGGGTTTCAAACCCTAACCCCATTTCTCCTCTTGTTATGGCTTTGAATGAGGGTAATGATGGTGGTCAATGATAGTGGTGGTGGTGGACCGGTGATGGTTGGATAATGACGGGAAGGGGGTGAGCGATGGCGATGGTGGTGGTGGGTGGTTACGATTTTGCAGGTGATGGTGGAAGATGACGATTTTGCAGGTGGCGGTGGTCGTAGGAGGTGGCTGGTGGTGGCAGGGGGAAGGAATGCTAGAGATGGCGACAGTGAGGTTTCAAACCCTAACCCCCTTTCTCATCTGTGCAGGTGCTTGATCCCATCTCTAGGGTAGGGAAGAAGTGGGGACTAGGGGTAGGGTTGGGGTGGTCATATTACAAATTTAGTCCCTAGATTAGTTTCAGTAAATTACACAATTAGCCCCTATATGTGATAATACTAAAATGCTCTTACCTTTAACAAAAATGACCAAATTTAACTGAGAAATTTAATTGGGTTAGGATCAAAGGACGTAACGTGCAAGATTTGTAAACATAAAGGACGATCTCTGACATTTTTTAGGTTAAAGGACAGTATCTGAAAAAGGGTGTAAACATAAAGGACGATTTCTGTAATTTACTCTTTATATTAACAACTAAACATTAAGCAACGTGATGAACAGTTCTGTACAACTGTTGAGGCTGGTTGTACAACCGAGGGCCACATGTCTCATAATGCCGCTTCTTGCTTCTCCACGTTGATAGAGCACCAATTCCACCTCCTGCTTGTCGTCTTCTTTTCTTTCCCCCAAGTCCCTAACACTTCTTCTTTTCGTTTCCTTTGATATGAATCGATACCTTCGTGGTTTCATCTTCTCTCCACCGAAGCAACTTTTTCGAATCATAATCCGTGGTTTTGCGATTTCTGTTTGTATTCAGAAATCGAAGCATCAAAGTTCTCTCTGTTGTTGCTTCTTCAAGGCTTTCACATGTAAGGATTTCTCCTCCTTGTCGTCGTCATGCTGCATTCCGCTACTGTACACGGGAACTCTGCTACTGTACACGGGAACGGATATGAGCGGCAACGTCGGTATTGCGGATTTGCAGTAGCGGTGGTTCAAGTGTATGGGACGACAGCTAGGTCTTGGCTTTCTGGTCTGGACAATGGCTTCTTCTAGGTTTTATGTTTCTTCTACTTAATTTTTGTGAGTTTTTGTCCAACTTAATCTGACCATATGATTTAGTTGTAGGGTTCGTTGGTTTATGAACGAACCTTTCATGCTTCTGCTATTTGATTTTAGGTTTCAATCACAGATGTATGTTTTAATGATTTGCTTTTAGTTTTGTTTATTTTGGGACTTTGAAATTACATACGATTTTCAGGATTATATATGTGATTTCATTCATTTACTTTCAATCATGGTTGTACCATTTTGTTTGTATTCATAATTCAATCAGCTCTGACTTGGTTTATTTGTTCTATTTTTCCATCTGATATGTGTATTAATGTTTTCTTTAGGTTGCCTTCAAAGAGCTTAATTACTTATAAATTGAAATATACAAAAACAGAACCAAAGGTATGCCTTTAGTTGTTAAAAATAAAATTGAATGTTGGGATCCTAAACATGCTGATTTGATTACCACTGTATCAGGTGACAAAAGCGTTCAAGTAAGGGATGTTCGCAGTAAGTAAGTCTTTGTTTCCAAGTACCAAATCTTTAATCTAAAGTAAATCTTCTATATATGAAAATTTATCCTCATGTTTCACCTTATATGTTGACGATAGCTTGCACGCCTTTTGCAATTAATCCTTCTGCACATGTGTTAATATTGTAGGTGAAAAATGTTCACAACACGCAGCATGTAGTGGAGGGAACATTGATATCACCTACAAACGAGATGTGACTCATACATGGTTCATTTTGCTTTCTAATTTTGAGTTCTTTCATTTACCTAAATTTACTTATGTTTAGGTCCTGCTAATTTTACAAGGTTATCTTCAATGGCTAATTTTTAATACTATTATATTTTATAGGCCAATGAACTCACACCACTGGATGTTAGAAAATTCAGAGGCATTTATAAGCACAAATTCAACTATGGGGTAAGTAGTCCTCTTATATGATGTTATTTGGCAATGAAAATTCTGTAATATTTGTATGTCGCCCACCTTTTACATCGGCTGAATGGAGTCATAAAATTGAAAACCTTTTTCTAAAACCATCACATTTCCTTGGGTGTGGTCACCTGTTCTATCCACCCCTCATACACTTTCTTTCCCTTTTTGGTACTTACAACAGAACCCATTTGATTAAATGAGGTGACAAATTTTCATTTAATCAGGTAAAATGGGGTTGTTTATGCTAGAATATCTTCATAGGATGTTAATGGTGTGTAGGTTGGTGTCTTCTGTTTGCATTTTTATTATCCAACTGCAGCAACCCTTTGGTACGTATCTCTATTAGCAATTCTTTTCACATGAAATTTCAACCCATTATAAATGGGTCGATTCGGGTTAAGTTTTTTCTCAAACGGGTCAAATAAAAACGTACCTTAGAAGGTTGAATGTGTTGAAACCTGACTATCAATTTATTCCAAAAGACTTCTTCTCAAATCTCAGATGAATAATTGATTACAGAAATCTGGATGTTTGATTCAAGATTATGTATTTAACAGGAAGAGAATTGTGTCTGAGTCAACAGGTTATTTACTTATGTCCTTGGCTCTTTCTCGATTTTTTTGTTTATACAAGCTAGGCTTTTTTCAAGTTGGGGTTTTTAATTTTAATTCATCTCAATATTTTTATGCAAGCTGGGCTGTTTTTTCATCAAAACTCAACAATATATAACCAAGTTGCTACAAGAATGACAACAAATTCAAATCAAATTCTTGGCTTTGTGTTTTTAGAAAGCTGGTTTTTTTTTCAAGTAGGCGTGTTTTAAGAGAATCCCAAGAGAAAGGGACGGAAAACTGTAACCCCGCAGTCATACTATTGTCAACGATATTGTTTTTTTAACACACTTTCTTTTATTGTTTAATTTCCATATTCCAGGTATAAATTTCTCGGATACTATATCCTTTTCTATGAAATAATGAAATGAGATAATTTGGTACAAGAAAGGGAACACATTTAGATAGTTGCTTAAAATTACTACATCTTCTATGGATTTGTTTAAACAAAAATACTAGATTCGTACATCTATTTTTTGGTTTTAATACAGTTGAAATTTAAGGGATTATAATTGATAAAATGATATACCTTTGCAAGATATCATTATGCAGTTTTAATTGTGTATAACAGACACGACCCATAAGAGTTCAACATGTTTTTCATGGTATCCTCCGTTGGAACCTTTGAAGGACAGTTGATCAAGCTTTAAAGTTTTGCAAGACATTTCATTTACTATTAATCTAGCTAGATTTTATGGTTCTAATATGGGGTTTTCCCGCTTTGTTTTATACGATTTATTGTTTTCAATTGGGTTTCAATTTACTAATTCTAGGGTTTTAACAGGTTTAGTGTACACATTGAACACATGATATGAATGCATGGTTGTTTTCAATTGGGTTTCGGTTTACAGATTTCCTGCCGCAACACGTGGGAGGGGAAATCACTAGTATTATATATATTTAAAGATAAATGAGAGAAATAGTATAGTTTATTGTTTTTTTATTTAATTTTACTAATCAAACTTTAATAATTCTTATTTTGGCCACAAAATTTTCTTTCAAGTTTAGTTTTTTTCATTACTGTTTCAGTTTTAGGTTTTTCTTTTATTAATGTTAGAGTACGCTTTCGGGTTTTACGTAGGAGTGACGATCACTTTTTCAACGGAGTACGACTTTTATGACGGAGTACACATTCGGGATTTACGGCGGAGTGACGCTCACTTTTACGACTGAGTACACTTTAGGGTTTTACGGCGGAGTGACAGTCGTTGCGACGTGTTTTTTATTTGCGTTTTGATATTCAAGATTGTACCGCCACTGGCCCGGGTTCAAGGTTGTGCCCGGCCCGTTTTGAGTTTTTAAGGGTGTAAGCGTTGTTGGTGACCTGAGTTTGCAATCGGGTTTCTTGATGTCTAAGGGTTTTAAGAGGATACAAGGATTTAGAAACGAAGGATGTGGTTTTATAAATGTGTGTTAAAATTAGGTTATCTAATATAGCTTTTTTTTTCTTAACCCAGTTTAAAATTTTATAAATCCGTAAATTACAAACTTGACATGTTTATTTGTACCAAAGATTTAAAATTTTACTTTACTAAGCCCTAATTAGTAAAAAATAATTTTTTTTCTTACGATCATAACATGTGAGAATATGACGATACATTTTTTGTATATGATTTAAAGTCACTTAAACACACATTTTAGAGTTTTAGCGAGCTTTGAAAAGAAGACCATATACCTTGTCAAAACCTGAAAACTAACGAAATTAATCAGGGTTCCTTAAACTTATTTTTTTTACAACTGTTATACATAACGATTATGAATAGTCAAGTAGCCTAGCAGCCTCCTGAATATTTTTTCTTTTTTTTTTCACTCCTTATACTAGATATTATTTACGCTTTTAACACGTTTAATTATGTATTAATTTAGTTTTTCTATAATAACTTTCGTTCATTAACTTCTTTTAAAAAACGGAGCGCGCCGCTGTTTTTATTTTTTCAAAATTCCAATATAATTTTTTTGAAATTGTAGTTTTATTGAAAATCGAGTATTTTTTTTTTGGTATCGTAGTCTATAGCGAGTGTTATTACCATTATGCTACCGTGATGAGCCGAACCTATTACGAGTGAACATCGTTGTCAATATTGTTATTATCGGAGCCGGTATCGGTATTCGCTTTATGGTTTTCAACGGCCCAAACCGATAACGATCAAACTCCTGCCGCGTGGCGTTGGTGAAAAATAACCAGACTCTCGTGACGAAGCGCGGATATTCGTTTATATAAGCTGATTCAAGTTTTTTTTTTATTTTACGTGGATACGTCCCGTCGTGAAGCGTAGGGGAACCAGCTAGTAAAAGTTTAGAAATTTCGGATGTTGTATATATTTTGTCTAATTAAATTTAAACTTATTTATATTTAAAAATTTAAACCCGATTCAATAAATCTCCTTAGTATAGGGGTGCATAAATTGGAGAAAATTTGGAAGTGTAGGGGTGGTTATAGAATTTATCGGATTACGCTGCATATGGGCCATATGGCCAGATGGCTCCAAATTAGTCATTACTCATTAGCCACATGTGCATAGACATCCATCATCATGATGCATACATCATACATACATGGCGGTTATACATACATATCATGATAAGCTCAAACTCAAAGCCTATAAAAACCGACTATTTTCTCTCACATAACCACTTACACAAACACAAAAACAAAAACAAAAACAGATATTCGCAATGGAGAGCTGTTCATATGAATCGATATCAACAATTTCCGAAAGGATTTTCCATGAAGACCAATACCCAGATCTTGAATTTTCAAACGAAATATCGATTGATGAAGAAAACCGATCTGGGTTTTTCAATTCATGGTCAAAAAACAGCTTTCAAAAGAAGAAAAATCAAGTGTTTCTTGAAGGCTATGTAGAGGCCTCGGATGAAGATGATCTTGTTAGGGCCAAGAGTTTAACCGACGAAGACCTCGATGAACTGAAAGGGTGTTTCGATTTAGGGTTTGGGTTTAGTTACGATGAAATTCCGGAGTTATGTAACACTCTGCCGGCGCTTGAGTTGTGTTACTCCATGAGTCAGAAGTTTCTAGACGAGCAACAGAAGTCACCGGATACGCCGTCGCCCACGGCGGAGGAATCCGTGATGGAAACCGCGTCACCGCCTCCTGCTCCGGTTGCTAATTGGAAGATCTCGAGTCCTGGTGATCATCCTGAGGAAGTGAAAGCAAGGCTCAAGTATTGGGCACAAGCTGTAGCTTGCACAGTTAAATTATGCAATTAACTATGCACCAACTGGAGGCGTAATTTCAAATCTGTGTCATCAGTCTTGCAGAAGTGGTCGGAGATCCGACTGTGCCGGTGGCGGTGGTGGATGAGGGACAAATTATTAATCTGGAGATGGATAATCGATGAAAAATAGGATGAGGATGGAGAACTCTAATTCTGATGGGTCTTTACTTTTGACGAACGAAATTGATAGTTGTATACTTGTATTTGTATGATATATATTTAATTTGTAGTTTGGAGTAACAAATTGATGAAATAAAAGTTCTAATCTTATTCCACTGAAGTAAAATAAAAAATAAAAATTATCCACTAAAACACTTTGATAAATTATCAGTAACGGTTAATAACCACAATGCATGCTTAAACCATTTTTGAATAATAGTAAAGTTTCATTTATATCGTTCTAAACATTACACTGACAAACCAATAAGTTTATGATCCAATTCAACTTAAGATGATAATAATAATAATAAATAAACAAAACAAAACACATGTTCTTCAAAGCTTCAATGGATATGGAGGTTTGCAACTCCCTCTGCAACTTGAGAATGAATATTGTTCTTTCTCCACCTCCAATAATTAACCCTCATTTGATCGATAATCTCCAAAACTGCACAAATTGTTACTGAAATATCCGAATCTTGACTGTTTGACTCTGGAATTACAGCTTCAATGGCATTTTTCAGATCTTGGTTTGGTTTAAGACCATTTGAGATAAGATCCAACAGCAAGCTAAGGGCAAAAACAGGGTTGACTTTGGAAGTCAACACATTCAGACAAAGTGTTGAGATCTTAGGATTTGTTACAAATGACTGCATGTTGTTATTGTAAAGACCACGAAGGTATCTCCATGGGCTTTCATTTTCTGGTCTGATTAAAATTGATTTTATGGTGTAATTAACTTCTGAATCTACTGTAGCCTCTATGCCACCTAATCCTGGGTGACTGGTTATAACAAAGTATCTCTGTGAAAAAAAAGAGTAACGTATTTTAGTACACAACTTCAAACCGAGAACTTGACCCACCAATACACACTAGTTAGAGGTGTAAAGATGGGCAGGTTGAGTAACAGGTTTGGGTAGAAACGAGTCATATTTTAGTAGTGGTTGAAACGGGTCGGGCTAGGTCAGGTTGGGTTGACCCACAAACATTTTCTTCTTCGTTTTCTAATTTTTTCAATAAATGATTAATGTGCTACAAAAACGATATTATTACCATAACAATTTGAATATGCATTTTTAAAAGTAACAAAATTTAGGCAAGACTTAGAGCCGATAATCAACACAAGGTATGGGCCCATTTGCCAGTATGAATCGACCCGTCAACACACGTTTTCAAATTTTGGAACAAGGAATTGATGGTATATTAGGAATTCAAGATGGTCATATGTTTGGATAATGATGTGTGTGATGAATTCATTATTTAGGAATTAATTAAGAAAAAGACTAAAAATAACATTTAAGAAAAAACGAGTCGTTTTTGTGAAACTCATTTAATACATCTAATTAGTCACATAATAAAAGCCAAAAGAAGTATCCAAGTATTATAAACATATTGCAATTTTCATGCAACACTAATCAGTTCCAAAACACAAATTCCAAACACCCCTTAGATTTGTACCTAGTTAACAGCACAAGCCACCACAAGTGTACCACGTGGCACGTGCCAAATTGGCCTGTTGTGGTGATCTACCAAAACAAAATAATGCACACAACACATAGCTGTGTGTAAATTTCATGCAAACAAATATCTGCACAGCACATGTGCACCAATTGCAAGGGGATTTTGATCAACTAATTTCTAATTTGTAATTAATAAAAATCTCCATAGAAGTTAACTATGTAACTATGCATAGATCTATACATCTATTTATATAGATTTCAAGATATTTTTGGGCTATCATGTCCAACTTTGCTGTTGTGTAAAAATAATTCCAAGAAGATTTTTATGTTGTAATTTGTGACGGTTATAACTAATAACTGAAGTTACAAAAATCAGAGGCTAAATGGGCAGGTAACGGTAATTCTTTGGTATAGGTTGGAACGGATCGGGTAAGGTTGGTTGACCCAAAACACTTCGTCTACAAATTTATATAAATAATTAGTGTATCAAATATGAATTTAAAATTTATATATTACTTCGATAAATAATCTCTCTTTTTAAATAAATTAAAAGGTTTCGGGTTTACTTTAACACTATTTTTTAAGATGAACCCTTTGAGCCATTAGAGATAATACACAACCCGAGCCAACACATTCATAAGTAAATTGGTCGAATTTACCATCTCGATGTGCTAATTAATTGCCAAACACAAAAACGAGTTGGTTTTCTTGCATTTACATTAACAAAAGGTAATGAAAGATACCTACGTGTGTGAAATGCATGCAGTTAGAATAAAGAACTCAAATTGCATACCTGATTCCATGCAGAATTGTTGAAAATATCATCTTCCAAGAGTTCATTACAGTAAGCAAGTTCATCTTCCCAGCCTCCAAGATTTTGTAGAACCCACTGGAGAGGATGAAAAAATCAAAAAGGAATCTCAAAATCAATGTAAGGTGCTTATTTATTAACACAATAAGCCTTTACAATTGAAATAAAAAAACAAAAGCTGCTACAAATCAGCTTGATTGAGTATACGCGATATATCAAAGAGGAGTGAAGAATACCTGTCTATGAGACCAAGCATGATAATTTTTAGCATCGTTTAAGAATATCTTCTTGGTGAACTCAAGTTCTCCAACAGCAGCTTCAGTCCCCATTTTCTCAGCAAGCCACCTCCTATGGTGCCTATACTAAGAATATTTTTAATCAATATTTACAAACCCTAACTCCAATGCACGAGTCCTCATATTCGATGATTTAAAATTTAAAATACAAAGTGATGGGGACATAGATAGTGATGTAGCTGTAGCACACCGAATTCAGGCAGGCTGGTGTCAGTGGAGGGCGGCCTCAGATATTTACAATATGGGAAACAAATACAAGTATTATTCAGTTCCTTCATTACTATGTTTGGTTAACACCTGAATCACACCATCTCCGTCCTCAAAATCCAAACGATAACTGTTACTTTTAGAATTATTTTTAAGAAACTTGATTAAAAATCAAAACTATTCTGGTAGGATCCAAATGCTAAGAGATTTGATCCACAAAGAAAGATTACCAATCATTTGTTTTTTCACCAGTAGCATAGAAAAGAAACATGAACTGTATAAATGGATACTGTCTCACCATAGCTGATAGTTTTTTGAGTTTTTGCTAGCAAGTTGTTCAACAAATCCTAATTCTTCATGCAAATCAGCATTCAAAGCCTCAAGTATTAAACGTCTGAATTGCCACACCTGCAAAAGGCGAAACCAAAATCATCTTTTAACAACAGATAAAGAAACAAACGTACCCAGTAAAATCCCACTTATAGCAAAAGCTATTTGTAGCAGGCTCTTTACAAGATAATCCCAAAAAGATGGTTGTAGTAGGCTCTTTACAAGATAATTTAACTTTATGTGAAACAGGAGCAACATACTAATTAGATGACATGAAGAAATCAGTTTCCCTTTTTTGCATAACAAATCTGATACGCGCATACATCTACTGTAGCATACTGGCATGAGAATAAGCTGACCTCAAAACTCACAGATTTAATTTAATATTCGAATAAGATTCAATTACCAATCTTTATTCCTCAAGCTTCTGATGGTTGGATGATATCATAATTACAAAGAATAATATATGAAGTTGTATTGAAGATAAATTTAATATGATACTAACTCGATACAGTTGGGCTAAGAATTTATACATTTACTATATAGCCAAAAACTTTGCTCACATATAATTCAATTACAAACACAAAGTTCGATTTTTCTACAACATTTGAAACCCAATCACAAAGATCCAAACTTTATTTGCTTTTCTTGGATCAAAATTCATTCTTTTTTTTTTAATCAAAATTCATTCTTTTTATCAAAATTCATTCTCAATTCGAGCAGCAAAATTCTCTAATTTCATAAATGAAGTAGAAACAAAAACCTAATTCATAGTCAAAATTATATAGGCGTTTCTTACAGTGTAATTTCCAGCGTTGAAGTTAACTGCTTCTGCCGTAAGATGAAAAGCGCGAAGAGATCGCTCATCGGCCAGATATACAGCTCGGAAGTAGCCCATGATCTCGGCGAACTCTTCGGAGTACGCAATAGGAACAACAGGGTTAGGACCGTCGTTTTGGGGTACCGGAGTTACGTCGGACCATTCTGGTCTCTGGCTTAGTGGAAGCAGTTGCCTCTCATCTTCATCGGAATCCATCCCGTCGACTCCGATGATTCTCTGCGTATCACTTCACCCCGATCTATTCTACCCTACATTTTTTATTGGATTTTGTTTTATTGAATAACTAGGTTATTGACGGTATAAAATATTTATATTTTTAAAAATATTGCATAATAAATTAATAATATTTAGATTTTCACTAAAATATAGAAGCAATAAATAATTATTTGATGTGTATTTTTATTATTTATACTTATTTTTAATTACTTCTACTCTAATTTACACCAATAATTTTTTTTTAAGAAATACAATAATTTTGATTATAAAGAAATGTTGATTAAAATAGAGTGGCATGTAAACGGGCAACAAGCTGCGCCACAACCCCTTTTAGATAGCAAAACCAATCCTACTAAAAACAAATATTTGAGTCTCAGTGGCCGAAAAATTAATATGCGTGACCCGCTGAACCCTGTTCAGCAATTCCACAGCCTCTGAGGCTAGGAAACCAAAAGTATCAAAAGCAAAATGGATAAACACGTGTTGATTCTCTAAACAAGCATTCTCGTGTTTAGCAACTTTGCCAGATTCCGCCTTCAACGCAGCCTGACTCGCAACAACCCATTTTTCTATTTATATTTAAAATATAACTAGTATTTACCCCGCGCGAAACCGCGACACGCGTGTGTGAGACATTAAAACGTGAAAACATTTACATTAACATTAAAGTGTCTACATAAGTTAAGTTAAGCTGTTTTGCATGAGTACGGTTTACTAAACCTCCTGAAATCTAAATGCTAGTAAAACACAAAATAACTCGGGACAAGCATGCTATCTTTATATGAAAATGAAAATTAAAATATATATACTTTGCAGGGCAGCTAGATTTTGCAACCAGCCCTTTATCTATCAACTTGTTCATCCACTATTCCAAGAGCTAACTCTAAACTGGCATGCTTTCCCCTTTCCTATTTCAAGACTGTAAGTATAAAAAATAATTAAAAAAGACACCATCATTTGCTTAAGGTAAATAAAAGGCCAAAAAAGTAAATGCATACATTACAGGGAGCAAAACAGCTCACTTCCATTAGAAGTTCCTCTAACATTGAAATTGAAAAGAACTGGACTACATTTAAAACCTACTGCTGCTTATACCCTATTTATATCTAAAAATTAACACATGCATAAAGAAACATCCAATTATCTTAGTCAACTCTGACCCATTCTATACTTGACCCGTTTACCTACTGACCCATGACCTGTTGACCCGTATGCTGGACCCGTGAACTAACCCGATTAACCCAACAACCTTATCCTTTCATTTCTCTACCAACAAAAGAAGATTGTAACACAACATAGGTAACTAATTCTCCTTTTCGTTTTTTACATATTTGATCTAAAAATGTTGCATGGATCTTGGTATGTGAAAGAACACTGAGTCAACATGAAGTTTGAAATGTGCTATATTTAAAATGAAAATTTCCTCAAATATCAAAAAGAGTTTGTATATTGAGTTTATCCACATTAATCTGGAGTCATTAATCTGGAGTTTATTAAACAATTAAATTTCCTAAACACGTGTTGATTCTCTAAACAAGCATTCTCGTGTTTAGCAACTTTGTCAGATTCCGCCTTCAACGCATGACTCGCAACAACCCATTTTTCTATTTATATTTAAAATATAATATGTGTATACACATAGTTGCTCTGTTTGTTTGTTTTTTTTGTAAAATTTATAATTCCTATTCACATCATTAGATAATAAGAAGGTAAAATGTAACTTGGTCTTGTCTCCACAAGCAAAGACCTCCCGAGACCCGACTACGTCTCCATCTAAGATCATATTCATAATTGGTTTAATGATCAATTGATCACATCCATAAGACCAAGGCCTTGTAGGTGATATGCATTTTAAAATATTATAGTAAAAGGATATGAAATATGATATATCATAGCATCCTAGTACAAAAGTAAGATAAGAGTGTTTATTTCACCAACTACAAACACATAACACAAATACAATAAAAAGTAAAAACATCACAAAAAGACCTCCATTAAAACAACAATCTTCAACTGCATATCCCATTGCTTATTATCTCTTTTCTGCAAGAACCAATCAAGTTCACAACATTACACATATATTTGGCCCAAAAAGGTTACATAACATGATAAATTTAATTGTTTAAAATCTTTATTCTTCGGACAAGAAACGGCATACCTTGTCTCTTAAGAAGACGATGAACTCAACAGATTTTGAATATCTTTCTGTTCATAATCAAAGAAACAATTCAAGAAATCAGTAACCGGGATCCCCAAAAGCCGAACAAAAATATTTGTGTTTTCTTTTTCAAACTAACCTCAAATTCTAGAGGTGGGGTTCGAGGACCGTATCTTTGGATAACTTTTCCTTCTTTATCCACCAAGAACTTGGTGAAGTTCCATTTGATGCCATCAACCAAGAAACCACCTTTCTCTGATTTTAAAAACTTGTAAAGGGGTGCTGCATTGTTTCCATTTACATCAATCTGCAATGATCCAAGATTGTTTCTTTTAACTTTACAAATTTCTCCCTCTATCCCTTGAAAATTGCAGCAATGTCCACTTTGGAATTTCCCATACTAATTGCAAAGTTTCTTTATTATTCAGAAATTTTGTAAATGCAATCACCAATAATTATCCCCAAGTTGTAGTTACTTTTCACTTGCAATAACCAAGTTTCTTCAGTGTGCCACTAAAGTCACCGCACTCAAAGTTTCGTTATTGTTCCATTGTTGTGAAACTTTTTTATAGATGTAAAAGAATTTAAAACTAAGTTACCTAAACGGAGAATATAAGAATATTGGTTACTATGTAAAAGAATTTAAAACTAAGTTACCTAAACGGAGAATATAAGAATATTGGTTACTATCTAGTGTTTTTTTTTCAAATTTAACTTGAAGTAGGAGGTAATAGCGAAAAAAAATCACTAAATAATAACCAAGTTTCATAATTGTTCCAATTAAGTCAATTTTGAAAAAAAATCATTAAATAGTAGTCAAGTTTCTTAAGTCACCTAATTGTAAAAAAAATTGAAGATTTATGAAAAAACTTTCACAACAATTGGAGTGGTTTTTATGGTTTAAATAAGTACAAGTGACTTTATTGGAACAATATTGAAACTTTGTTATTATTTCATGATTTTATCTCGAAAAGAAAAGGTAATAGACATTTTTCATGATGAAAGATCAATTTCTCCTATTAGATTGCAAACTTCATCTACAGGGGTGTTTGGACGTGCCTTTTGGATCAACAGAATCAGAATTAGAGTTAGATTACTAAAAACAGGGATAGGTAGTTAATTTTATCACTTTTCTTACAATAACTTCGTACCTTGTTCTCCAATCTGATTATTTTTTACCTTAAACAATCAGAAAATCGTAACCATAGTGGGTGTTTGGGATTGCTTATTCAAACTGCTTATCTACTTATTGCATTTTCATACAACACAAGCAGTCTTGAGAGAGTTTGGGATTGCTTATCCAAACTGATTATATGATTGATAATGAGTGAAGTAAACAGATTTGAATAAGCAGTTGGAGTTGATTATTTCAAAAAGCAATAAGATAAGTAGTTTTAATAGGAATCCCAAACACCCCTAATATTCACTTTTATCCAATCACCTAAAACTATTATTGCAACTTGAGGTTAAACGCACATCCAAACACCCTTCTAAACTTGAGAAACCTATTCATGCATTCCTGTTATGCTATATAATTAAATTCCAAAAAGAAAGAAAAAACTACACCACCCTAATAAAAAGAACTTTGCAAGAAAACTAAACCATCAAAGATTACCTTGTCAAATATCGGGAACTCTGCTTTGAGTTTCGTGCATACCGTTTCTTGAATTTCTTCATTTGTTCCCGGCTCTTGCCTAAGAAACTGGTTGCAAGGAAAAGCCAAGATTTCAAAATCTGCCCACAAAATTAAGGTCACATAAATCAAAACCATGAAACTATTGAAATTTAAAGTAAAAATGAATCTACTTTCATGCACAATAATGATAAACTTACCTTGATCTTTGTATTTTTGGTACAAAATATTCAATTCTTTGTAGTTTGACTCTGTTAGTCCACTGTTGAAGTAACCAAAGGATTAGATACTAATAATAGGCAAAGGAAGTTTGTATAGTGTTACTAAACCTAACAAGTGATTTTTATGCACATAATCGACTTACAAAATTCACTTTCTAATTTTGAAAAATGAGTGGTCAATATCATTGGACTTTGCCGATCCAAATTAACTATAATGCGAGTTTCTTGTACCAGTTTGTAATATTTTGTAACTATTCTGAAGTCAAAAGTGGATTCTTTTGAAAGGAAGGTTGTGATGATAGTAGTCTTGCAGCTGACATACATACATACATACATAATAAATAAATTAAGAAGATATGGGTACCCTCACCCATGAACCACCAACTGTATATTCAAATCATACACCATAAAGAAATGGCAACAATAAATGTTATCATAATGATGCAACAAACTCAAGACACATCTTGAATTTCTTGATCAAGAATTACATACTCCCAATATTTCATTCATTTTTAATATAATTTGAAGGTTCGGTAACGCGTAAGAGAACTAAAATACAGAATAAGGCAACAGAAAGTGAATTTATCAGCAGAAGAAATCATTGATCGTAGATCATCAATCAAATCAACAAATGAACAAAATCAAGAATTGCAGTACAAACCTATGACTCATAGATCATCAATCAAATCGAAATCCGATTCAATTTTTTTTAAATAAATTACATAATCAGACTGTTGATTGTTTTTTATAAACAAAACACTACTCTTATGAGTTTGATGTGTGATCATCAAAGAGACTATCAAACCGAAATCTTCGCAATATTCACAAACATATTTGAATATTTCATGGCAAAACATATTTACAGAATCAAGTGCTAATATGATTGATAGTAATATGTATAATCTTTTTTCATGAATAAAATTATATAAAAACAAAGATGAAGTTATTACCATTTTGATGCAACATTGACAATCAAAACAACCTTCCCCTTGTAAGAGTTCAATGGCACCTCATTTCCACGAATATCCTGGAAAATTAATTTCACAATAAACTTCAAAGTCAAAGGGCTAAATAAAATCAACGTTTGACTTTTTAGAGGTCAACTATACTAATTTCAAATTCTCAAATTCGATACCAATTTGGTAATTAAAACAAAACCCAATTCCAATAATACATGAATAATGGTTTGAACTAAGTATCCAGAAGATGAGCATTCATCGATTTAGAGCTACAAGTTCGAATTGCTTGATGTTATTGAGAGAAATGAAACCCATTTACCTGTTAAGAATCGTAGATTTAGTAGTAGATGTTTAGAGGATCGGATTGATTTACCTTAACGGTGAAATCGTGAACGGATTTGGGTGTTTGTTGAGCCATGTTTAGAGTAAGAGAAGAAGACGGGTGTCTGTAGAACAAGAAGAAGGCGAGACCAACAAGGAGAAAAGATGTCAAATTTGTGACTGTTGTAGACGCCATCGATTGTCGATTCGTGTGCGCTTTATGTATAGACAATTTGTAATTCTGTTGCAAGTCAATTCGTGTGTGCCTACCTGCTGCCTATGGATAAAATATATTTCATTTATCGGAAAAATATAACAAAATAATAATAGGGTGTTTGAATGTTCGAAAGTGTACAGCAGGTCCTTGTCACATCATATGATTCATATTTTTTTTTTAACGTCAAACATTGAATGTTGTGACGTCACACCTCGCGTCACATGGGAGAGCCTCGTCTAACTCCGGCCAATATGTTGTCTTAACCGGGCCCACTTGACGTCAGAGTTGGAGAGCATCCAAGGAAAAATCTCACCCAATACGGCTCATTCCATGCTTGAGGGAGAGCCGAGGCTCGAACCCTGGATCGACGTGGGTAAAACCCTGGTGCATCAGCCTAAGAACTAAGCCTCATTTGCATACGATTCATATGAGTCATACACGAAGTAATTTCAAGGTCAATGAATCACATCATACAGGTCATATGATGTGACGAGCACCACCTTATACAGGCCATATAAAAACACCATACGGCCGTATAATAAATTTTACTATATCATACAGGTTGTATGACAAATTTTGTCATATCATACTGGTCGTATGATGTCTGTTGTCCAAATAGTACATAGGTTCATCTTTGTGCTAAATAAAATCTTTACGTATATAGTCATAAAATTTTAAAAAGTTCTATTAATTGGTTTTAATCTTATAACTCCAAAAAAGTGCAAACCAATGTATAAATTAGCCTGAACTTTGTCTTTAAAGTTCGTTCGGACGTATCAACATAGTACAAATACCTTATGATAAATCGTGATACCAAAATATAAACGTGAAATTGGGTTAAGTTTTGTACATTCGAAAGATAATTATAACAATTCACGAAATCAAAGTGGATTTACGAATTTATTCATAACTATAACAAAATAAATAGATAAATATCCTACAGCTACAGTTCTAAGTTTTTATTTAATGAAGAGAGTCTTCCAATACATGGTTTTCAGATAGGTTAGAAGACAATAACCTCATGTGTAGTAACATTCACGTATTTTAGTTAAATAGGTAGCATAGATCATATTCTTGGTTGTCATGTATGTTAGATATCGAACTAGAAGTGCTTTATTAGCGTGCTAATTCAACTATAGAATATTTTATTTTCTTTCTGGTTACATGGTTTATTGTCATTAACTTTAAATTATTAAAATTATATAATTGTTAAAAGTGTAGTCAAATATTTTATATTTCAAGTCTGTTTTTCAGGTGACTTTAAGATTAAGTTTTAGGTAATGAGTTTCACAACGATTAACTTTTAATATCACAAGACCATAAATGGATATACCTGATATTTGCAAGTATATCCACAAACCCGATATGTATGTGTAATGAATATCTGACGAGTTAAAGACATAACCTTATAATCGTGTATAAAACTGAAATTACGAACACTCAGTCCATTAGTGGCCCATTGCCATCCTATTTCACATTGTCCATATGTGATCAAATGTTGTTAAAAGATTTATAAAATAAGTAATTTTTAAAAAGAAATACTCAAAATCATAATATATACAAAGTAGAAGGATGATTCTAGTAATTATAGTTTACCTTTACTCGTATGCTAAAGTTACAAACCACCGCCTCGCTTTCTCGCGGGCACCTTTCTCTTCCTACTATGGCTTCCACACCGTCACCTAAACCCTAACATCTCCGCCGCCGGCCTCCACTGAGGCGACAAACCTCCATCTTACTCTACCGGAGACAGAACACCACTCTCCAATGGATTCTACATCTACACACCATGAAAACACAAACAATTCCGCCGCAGGCATTAAACCGTCTCCGGAGGACGAGTTTCTATCGAATTCTACTCATCTATCTCGTCAACAAGTCCTGCAGCGGCGATCGCACAACATGAAGCAACTCTCCAAGTGTTATCGAGACCATTATTGGGGATTAATGGAGGAACTTAGGGTTCGGTACAGGGAGTATTTGTGGAAATTCGGTATGAGTCCGTTCCAGGAAGATCACAATGAAGACGAGAATGATAATGTGAAACAGGAGGAAGTTAGAGACGGAATTGATGAAGGAATCGGCGATGCAGGCAATGAGAATGACAACAGCAAAAGCTTGCCCTGTGTTTTCAATGGCTGTAAGACGAAGGCCATGACTTTGACCCGTTTTTGCCATGTCCATATCTTATCCGACCCGAAGCAACAGCTGTATAACCCATGCGAGTTCTTCCTCAAGAGGTTCACAACCTTCTTACTCGTTTAATTTGTGTATTTGTCTATGAATTTCATAATTACTCAAAATTTAGGTTATATAAGTTTCAATTCTCATAAGGTTTATACGTCTTGTTCGTCAATTATGGAGGTTGATTGATTCTTGCATACATGGTATGATTGAAATTTTGCATAATCATCTGATATGTTAAAAATCGAATGCTCAATCTGCATCAAAGTGACATTAATTTATATGAAAAATGTGATCGTTGTTCGATTCTATGGTATGTAATACATGTGCAGGGCTATTGATCTTCTTTTTATGTACTCGGAATTGTTGAATTCTGTATGGATGCTGTAATGATAGACTATAGGTGTCTTGTTGTTTAGTAAAGATTAAATAGTATTTTAACAATTCTTGTTGATTACAATAAAACTCTTGGACTCGAAGGGCGGAACAACTCATTAACCCTAACCCCATAAATTGTAGACTGTATCAAAATCGAAATCAATAAAAGGTCTTTTTAGTTTTGCCCGTAGACTCATTACATAGATCGAGTGAACCACGTTTTTCCTTGGTGTATGTATTATTCTTGCAATCTTGGTTTTACAAAGCGCGCCTAAGGCTCAAGTAGCAGGCAGCGATCGGGAAAACGCCCCAGGGTCTTGAGGCGGCGTTTCATGCACATTTGGGTCAAATTTAGGGTCTAGGTTAGTTTACTTGATAAAAAATAGAAATATATAACCTTTTCCAACAAGACAATTACTGTTCTAACAATGGTTTTTTTTTTGTTTAGTGCGCATGCAGGACTTGTACCCTGTGGAAAGCCGGTGCTACGGTCAATTGTACCTTCACTTTGCAACATGCACTTTTTGAAAGCTCAACAACATGTGGTTCGGGCTTTGAGGAAGGCGGGTTTAAACGTAACTTCTACGAATAAAATTGGTCCAAAGTTTCATGTGATTGTGGCGGAATATGTTCGGGAAATTCAGGAGAAAAGGAAGAAGAATGGTTTATTGGCAAATAAGAAAAAGATTGTTCCTAAGCTTGAAATTGAGAATTAAACGTCTAATGAGTGTCTGTGCAATCATCATCTACAGGGGTATTATTGGCCCTATTGCAGTGTGTTGGCAATGTACAAAGTTAAAGCAGACTTTACTATCTTAATAGTTCTATATCATCTTTATTGATGGGTTATTTATGACTTCTCAAAAGAGGTGTGGTTAAATGGGCTGGTTAGCTAACGAATTATAACGGGTAAATTTTAGTTGTGGAAACTGCTTGTGCTAGGCCGAGTTTGCCCATAAACTTTTTTTTTCTTTTTATATTTTTAAATTTTTAGTGATAGTTTTTGTTTTGAACATGAGTTAAGAAAACTATATCCTTAATATGTTTAATATAATATTTGAAATAATATAATTTAAGATATGCCTATTTTTAATACATTTTAGATGACTTTTGATTTCGTTTAATTTTCTGATTAACCGCAAAAAGAGGTAATGAATCAGAAAGAGTTTTTTTTTTTTTTTAATTTATGACATTTATATATTTTCGTTCTCTTTCTCAAATAAAGAGGTCGCTAAATCAATATCTTATTTGAGTTTCTATTGGTCGCATGCTTACGAAGGAGAATGCGTAACAATAATAATATAAATTATATTTAATAAAATGACCAAACATAAAATTTCAAGTGTTTATACAAGTATATTTGAATTTTTAATCAAGTAATTATAATATTTAATATACAACTATATATTTAAAGTGTGCATAAAATTACCTATAACTTTTAACCAAAATAATAAACTAAAATAACTGTTTGAACGAAAAAATAAATATAATAATGGTTTTAATACTTGACTGACTGTCTGACCAGAGCTCCTGTTTTCAAGTGCCAAGGGCAAGGGGTTAGCAAGAAAAGGCGGACAAGTACCTGTTTATCAGTTTGTGATCCGTCCAAAGTTAACCTCTAAACTGAAAATAAAGGCCCAAATTGAACCAATTTAGATTTTCAAGTCAACCCCTTAAAAACAAAAGCCCAAACTGACCCAATTGAGATGTTATGTGTCCAAATTGTCAGCTCCGTTGCAATTCTAGTTGATAATTTTCTTGCCCACTTAATCGGGTATAACAAAAGTTGATAACATACATGACATTGTAGTGAAAGCCGTTAAAAAGTAGTTATTGGAATTTTATGTTTAGGGAGTTCTTGAAAAGCATAACTCGCAATCTTGACCCACGTACGAAACGATTCGTTCTATTTATAATGAGTCAAACACTTGAAATAAACAAAAAAACACTAGTTAAAAGAAGCGATTCAAACATGTAAGTAATATATTCTAAATGTGTAAAACCTTGTGAATCATTTTTTTTATAACTGGGAGAACCCGACACTCGAAAACTCACGGGGCACTACCAACACAGTGCTAACCAATGGGACCACGTAAAACACAGTTTGTGCTAGACAGGTTGCCTTCAAGGGGTTAAAAAACATAAACAAGTGAAAGCTGACTTGAAACTTGAACTGAGACCTTGAAGGTTACTTAATCATATTTAACACACCCACTCGATATTCATAAAACTCAAAATATTTGGAACCAAAAATGTTTTGGGTCAACAAAATCCGTATAGAAAGTCACCAATTTTGACATGTTATCCAACCCGGCCGATCCACACCCATCTTGTTACCTCTAGCAAAATCCTAAGTGCAGTTGCTCATGACTCATGCGATAAAATGTCTTAAATGCAGATGACAGGATATAAATTGGATGATCAACATCATTATGCAAAGTTCTTTGACTGCCTATAGTATAGTAGAACATACACCCAAATTAAAACTCAAATGAACTGAAGATTGCGGATCTATATGTGTTATGTATCAACTTTGCTACAGATTTAGAACTCTTGTTCCGCAACAAATTAAAGTTCAATAATAATCAAATCACCTATTTCCATTAGTAAATATCTCATGATACTATCTATATTATGAGTAAAGGTAGCAAGTTGGACATACTAGCCTACTGGGTAATGGGTCAAAACATACGTCGTTATAAGGACGGGTTTGATGTGGACCAGATCAGGTTGAATTGACCAGCAAACACTTTTTGCCCAAATTTTAAAATCTTTTTGTTATTAATTACACGCTAACTATGATTATGAATAAAATATTATTACAACATCCACGCATTAGAATAGGGCTTAAAAGTTCAACCATTAGTTACGAGTTCGAAGATGCAATCCAATTGAGCTTAATAACTAGGGCGCAATCAAACCTTGCAAAGAAGCATATTAGGTAGTGAAGTAAAGGTGACTAACAAAAAGGGTGTAAAAGGGGTCTTCTTACCCGATAGCATTTGGTTCTGATGATCATCTGCAGAAAAACTGGGAAAATTAAAACAAAAATAATTATTTAGCATAAATAAAAAAAAGAAGAAACAGATAGAGGCCGACCAAAATACTTACCTCTCACTCTTGGATTGATGTTCATTATCTAAGGCTGAGATGTTATGATCTTCACTTACAACGTTTCGTATCATGTGAATGTAATATAAATGTAATCAGTAAAATCACCTTTCCGTGCATTAAGATGTTTCTGCACATCTTGTTACATTTCGTTTGCATAATAATTAACATAAAGAATAAATTTGCTCTTCCTGAGACCATATCTCCAATTTCCGCCCCGTAGAAAGGACACCATCATAAAAGTGCCTGATATATCAATCCCTTGATCATGCAATGTATAGATATAAATATATAATATTAACATGTTTATTTTATTAATTAGATGATCCTCTCTAGTCTCTACATTGATCGTGTAATTTGTTTCAAGTAACTGAAGAAACTTGAGACATGTGATACAATATACATACACACATAATGGGACGCATTTAATACAAAACCAATTTTAAGTAGATAACTACAAGAACCATAATAAGCACGTATACGAAGTGCATACCAGATTTAGTGGTAAGAGAGAAAGTGGGTCGGTTATGCGGTTACATAACCGCCTTATGTATCACATTTAAAGCAATAAGTACACGTGTTTATGCGGTTCTGGAAGTTCTCTACTTAAATTTGGTTGTTTATAGAACCTTCCTATATATACACACATATAAATGCAGACAAGTTTACATGTGCTCACTGCTCATCAATAAAGAAATAGGTTCAAGGATTCAAAAGTATCAAAAATCAGGTACTAAAGCAAATCGGTATATTTTCATAAGCTAACAAAAACCAATTCAAGAAATGTACAAAAGCATCCACCAAAATGAAGCACCATCTATTATATTATTCTGATCTACACAAGAAATCACCAAACTTTGTTCTATAAAAAATATTTCTCCATATAAGAAAAAAAGAAACAAAGAAATCTTACATCACGGGGCAAGTTTCCACATCTTAAACCTGTTGAAAAGCATTTCGATAGATTTATGTACTCTCGAGATTTCACTTTGTTCAACTAGCTGTGATGCTAGCTGTAAACTTTCAATCCCACGACCCAAACAGGCAATCAACGGTGCAGATGGAAAAGATTCGACAGCACATTCAATACCATCACCATATACAAGCAAACTAGTGCAAGTAGCCACACTGCCCCCAAATGTGGCCCTTGGAAGAAACCCAATTGGGCGAATTCGTCTTTTCCTCATTATTTCATAAAAAGCAGATCTCATTGCTGAAAGACTTGTTTTTTCAGCAGATGCAATGACACTATGAACAATGGTTCTAATCTTCTCTGCAGAAGCAGCTGCCTTCATTGAAGGTGTGGCATTTAATCCAGAATTAAACATGCCCGGGGCTATGATTTTTGTTGGACCAAGAATTTTGCTAATTGATATTGAAACGAGCTTTTGGGTTTGTGTCATTATTAGTTTTAACGAAAACGGAACTTTGAACGTGACAACTTTTATTAAAGATGAAGCTGGAAGAACTTTAGAGAGAGATGAAACTCCTATTACAGCTGTTGCTCCTGCACCCACTGCCACTACAGGTTTATTTTTTAATTTTCTTCTTTTATCACTATGATTGGTGGTTTCACCATTGTTTGCTGACTCAGCTACCAGCTCATCGACCTCGTCCATGATCTCACGAGGAACCACAGTGTTCCAATGTTTCCTCAAACCAGCTAGGGTACTAGCATCTAAAACTGCAACTATTGACTTAAAATCCTTTGTTTGACTACGAATCGCATGTGCAACAAGGGCATGTGACTTTTCTTCATCGGGGAGAGAAGAAAAGTCAACGTCACATGGTTGACCATTTCCAGGTTTTTTTATAGGCATTCGACCCGCATTATTAAGAGCAATTCTTAACCCCTCAACCGCAATTCTAAATGCATAAACTTCTGAAAGAAGTTGAGTATCAATGTTGTCTCCTTTATTGACATCATGAAGCATTTTCTGTGCATAAGCTAAAGCCCTTCCAAGTGAGGGTATTTCTAAAAATATGTTGTATAAATCTTCAAGTAAAGGGTAAACAGAACGAGCATACTGTGGGGCCTCGTAATCATCTTTCGGTTGAATGTTTACAGGACCCGTATTCTGATCAGAACTTAATTGAATCAAATGAGATATTGATGATTTCAAAATCGGAGAACGAAGGTAATCATCTGATATTAAATATCTACTCGAACCTGATGGAATTAATGAACTCACGTTTTGTGGCATCAAGTTATTAACAGGCTGTAAACTGAAGCCTTGAGAATCACCCAATTCTACAACCTCATTTGAGGGATCGCGATCACTTTCTATATTCACAAAAGGCGATTCAAGTACCAAAAATGAAGCACCAACTTCTTCAGCTGTTCTTTTTGCAGCTGACAAATGCCCGTTAAATCCAACACCAAAAATCTCTTTCAAGACTAATTTTCATATTTTTCTTTCCCGAATTTACGAAGAAAACACCTCTTAAGTACTTGTAACGAAGAAGTGGGAATCGAATGTTCATCATCATCAAAACTGTTGTGACCTACCAATTCAAAATCATCAAACTCAACCTCCTTAACTTGAGCCACAACGACACCTGGTTTAACACATCTAATAAGACGTTCAGCATCAACGGCTGATCTTTCAGATAAATTCTGAACACAGAGTATATAGATCACTGCCTGTGATTCCGGTTCACGAAATGCAAACACAAACCGTTTTGTCTCATCTGGTAACTCCAATCCACTAACCAATTTATCAGATATTCGTAAATCATCATTTATAATCTTCTTCGCAAACGACCATAAACTTTGTACGTAATTCAAAATTGCAGTGGTCATCATGTCAGGAAATATATATACAAAACCATAACCTTCAATTTCGCTAAACCTAATAATATGAAACTGTAAACCTAATAAGTGATCAACGAAAACGGATTGGAATACATCACACAAAGAGCGTCTACGAACAGAAACAACAGTCGGATGTTAAAACCTGATGCGTATTGATCGGGAATTAGAAGCTAGGGTTTATGATGCGTGCAATGGTTTAGAATCCCCGTCACCACCGTTAATTTATACCGCATCACAAATGAGGTCTATCTTAGGCTGACGCACCAGGGTTTTACCCACGCAGATCCAGGGTTCGAACCTAGGCTCTCCCTTAAGCCCGGAAGGGCCGTATTGGGTGAGTTTTTTCCTTGAAAGCTCTCCAACTCTGACGCCAAGTGGCCCCGGTTAAGACAACATATCAGCCGGAATTGGACGAGGCTCTCCCATATGACGGGGGGTGCCACGTCACAACATTCAATGTTCGCCTTTCAAAAAAAAACTAGAGGGGTGCCCATGACCGTTCGACCGCACGAACCGGTCGGTTCTTGAGAAACCAACCGTAATAACATAATCAGACCGTCGGCTTGCTCTCGGTCCGCCCGCCCGGTTTGGTCTCAAAAACATTGCATGTAAATACTCTTTTGAGACAATAGTAAAACTATTAAAGAGCAACGCGGATGAATAGTCAACCTAGCAGGTTGCTGAACCAAGCAGTCTGATGAATATTTTTTTTTTCATTTTCATCCTCATACTTTATATAATTTTTTATTTTAACCAGTTTTAATTATGTTATTCCATAATTACTTTCGTTTGTTTACTTTTTTTTAAAACGAATTGCATGACTGCTTTTTTTTCCTCGACGTTCCGATATAATTATTTTTTAAAAACAACTTTCGTTTCTTAACTTTTTTTTTAAAACGGGATGCGTCATTATTATTATTTTTTGAACGTTCCGATATAATTTTTTTCGTTTAAATGGATGCATCCCGCCGCAAAGCGCGGGGACGGGAACCAACTAGTATCATTAGTGGGCCTAGGGATGAGCATTTTGTACCGAGTACCGGTACCGATACTGTACCGATAGATTCGGTACCCACTTTTCCATAAATTCGGTACCGGTATTTTCGGTACCGGTACCGAAAAAGATGAACATTTTGTAACGAATAACGGTACCGTACCAATAAATTCGGTACCGGTACCCACTTTTTCATAAATTCGGTACGGTATCGATCTCATACCTAAGTGGGCCACCAGTACCGATCTCATACCTAAGTGGGCCACCGGTACCGATCTCATACCTAACGCTGTGTTCCCGAGTGTCATTTAAGGAGGGAAAAGAAGAGAAAAGAAAGGAAGGAGAACTAAACTTGTTTCAGAGTTTTTTTTAAGAGGGTAAAAAAGAAAGAGTGTTTCAGAGTTTTATTTAAGAAAGAAAATAGAGGGAAAAGAAAGAAAAATAAGGCTTATTTCAATCTTTCTAATTTGTAGAGAAAAAAAAAAGGGAAAACCCTTTAATAAACTCGGGAATACAGCGTAGCGTAATTGCCAGGCCAACATTCATATCCCTCGGTCGCCGTTTCGCTTCCACTACAAATCTTGCTTTCCACGTTTCATCTCCCGTTATAAAATCCCAAAGTTTGAACAATGATCAAGCGATCTCCAAAATCAAAACCCAAGTTAAAATGTTCGCCAACATTCCATTTGAAATCCAAGTGGAAATCACCAAAAGGACTCCTGTGAAATCTTTGATTCGATTTAGATCCGTTTCAAAGCGATGGAAGTCTGTAATCAATAGCTCTGAGTTTATCAGTGCTCATAGCGTCAACCAGACTCAGCAGCATCATCTACTGGTACGTTACAAAGTAGATTTTAAGGAAAAATATGTTATGATTGTTGATGATGATAGTTTCCCCAATCTTAAGTTTTCTCCCCCTCGTTCTCCAACCGTTGAGGTTTGCATTAATGCTCGATTGCTCTCACGGATTGGTGTGTTTGTACGGTTATAGTAAACATCTATTGAATGATATGATTGTTCTTTGGAATCCATCAGTTAGGAAATCTGTTGGTATAGTGTTGTCACATGTATACAATGCTGTTGGTTTCCCTAAAACTAGTGACCCTAAGATTGTCAAGATTACAGGTATAACTTCCATGGATCGGAAGGCTGAGGTTTTCGCGTTAAGCTCTAGGGCTTTCGATGAATCTGCCTTTGATCAGGTAGTTATAAATGGGATTATTTATTGGGTTGCTTTTGTTAAGCTTACAAAGAATGATGAGTCATTGCGTCTCATTCGGGTTATTTCATTTGATTTGACAAGTGAAGAATTTGGAGAAGTAGTTCTGCCCGATTGTTTCATCTTCGAGATAGTTTAACGCGCTCTAGTCTGTCCATATCTAAGCTCAAGGAGTCGCTTGTTGTGCTTAATTACTATGCAGACGATGCTGTTTGTGACGTATGGGTGATGTTGAAAAATGCGTTTACAAAACTATCCACTGTTAAGGTTAATGAATCAGATGGTCGGTATTTTATAATATAACTGGATTTACCGATAATGGAGCAAATATATAGACGCGATGGTTTTTTGGAAACAGAAGACCGCTCTAACCACATCAATGGTCTTGGGATTTGTGGTTCAGTCATCATCCTACACGGAATCACTACTTCTGCTTAATCACTCAATCATTCAATGATGACGACCCCGTTTCATCATGCATCTATTGTTTCCTGGTAACTAACATTTGAAGTTTATGAACCCTGCACGGAACATAGCAATGGTGAAGCTTTATGATTCGCTCTTCACGATGACCTCCTACACAGAATCACTACTTCTTTTAATCCTAATATTTTTATTTGGATCTCTGCCACCCCTTTTGACTAGTCTGAACCAAAACTTCTGATCCTCATATGAAATCCCTCGGATTAAGTATATCTCTCTCTCAAAACATTGGGTATCATCTCTCTCTCTCTCAAAACCATACACTTCAGATTTTTTTTCTTTTTTCTCTTATTTGCTGATGAATCGAAACCCTTGCCTTTGTCTCTCTTAAAATTCGGCCTGAATCTTGTATGAAATCCCTCGGATTGAGTTTCACGAAGCTCGTACTACCCTTACCACCAGATCCAGTGCCGACGGTTTCTTTGCCCTTGCCTGCCGTTCCGGAGGTGGAGGCCGTGGTGACATCGGTGAAACCATGGAAGAAATAGGTCAACAGGGAATGGCAAAATCGTTCCAATTATAGCCGATTAGTTCTGGTTCGTGTTTTAAGATTCGTTTAGGATTTGAAATTGATTCAGATGTTTTATTTTATATATATATATATATAACTATTCAAAACTCGAATGTTAATAAAGGTGTTTATTAATAGATAAAATGGATCGCGATAACGGAGACACTTACTAATATAGGATATTAAAATACAAGCGTGCGTAAGATAAATAGTTTATCCGTATCACGAACCATACATATAAAATTTGGAATTTTATGAATTTGATTCTAAAGTTTACTTAAGTTTTAAATTTGTGCAATAGTATGATCAATGAGGGTCTTGAATTGAATATTGATTCAATGACTGTATTTCTCTGATATAGTTACAGTTTAGAACCAAAATGAGTATTAAATCTCTACAGACTTACTAATGCTCGTAATAAATGATTACTTAGCCAAGTGGGAGAATGTAAGACACGATTTATTGTGTGGCTCTTATAATCATTTATTTTATTATTAAATGATCAAATGTTTTATTTATTTATTAACCAATGACTAGTAATTAGTTGATGAGCCTAATTACTCTTAATGGGCCATTAATGGGTTTTCCCTTAGGTGTATAAATAAATAGAGAGATAATTATAAGGAATTGACTAATGAATCATTTAATACTATCACCACTAAATTCGTCCCTCTATCTCTGAACCGTGAGCTTACTTCTCACGCTAAGCCATCCTAACCGTACACCCTAAACGGGAACCCGATCCAGATCAGAGATCATGAAGTCTTCCCTCTCTGCGGTTAGCTTATCAGGTATTATTTATTATTATTATTATTTGTTTTCCATTATCATGTTTCAAGAACTGATCAACATTTACATAATTAAACTTATAGATTAAATCAATACTAAACTACTCCTAATAATTTACACTAATCCTTCATAAATGAGGCTCTCTAACCCTTGACCTCAAGAAAACTTTCACGACTCTAACTCCGAAGTAGTTAAAATCGTCTTTTGATTGACTGACTAGAAAAATATGGAACTCTTCATGTTAAACGGGTCGCATATGAAGCCCAAAGTGGCCCAAAATTCATATCTTTATTGACCTATTCGGTCCAAATTTCAGGTCGCCCATTTTGCTTCCGCTACGAATTTCCCCCATCCATCCTGAAGTTCAGACTTCAGACATCGGAATCGAAATGTCGGCCAACATTCCTTTCGAAATCCAACTGGAAATCATCAAACGAGTAGTTCCTGTGAAATCTTTGATTCGATTCAGATCCGTTTCAAAGCAATGGAAGTCTCTGATCACCAGACTAAGCCGCATCTTCTACTGGTAAGGTACGGCGTAGATTTTGAGGACAAATATGTTTCGATCGTTGATGATGATAGTTTCCCCGATCACAGGTTTCCCCCCTTTGTTTGTCCCACTGTTAAGCTAGTTACCCGTGTATTAATGCTCGATAGCTCTCACGGATTGGTGTGCTTGTACGGTTTTGCCCCAGATATAGCGCCTAGAAACAAATCGATTGTTGTTTGGAATCCATCAATCAGGAAATCTGTTTGTATAGTGTTGCCATATAAATATGATGTTGTTGGTTTTGGGGTGTGTCCTAAGACTAGTGACCCTACGATTGTCACGATTACATGTCCGTCTCAAATCCACGCTGTCGATCGGAAGGCGGAGGTTTTTACATTAAGCTCTAGGGCTTGGAGAAGCATATCAATGAATCTGCATATGCCTTTAAAATCAATTGAATTTAGATATAATCAGGTAGTTATAGATGGGGTTATTCATTGGATTGCTATTGATTCGTTAACCGGATGTAGTGATATGATTATTTCATTTGATTTGGCTAGTGAAGAGTTTGGAGAGATAGACCTTCCTGGTAGTTTAGCACACCTTAGAAACCTATACATCTCTAAGCTTAAGGAGTCTCTTGCTGTGCTTCATTACGATGGATATGAAGAGGTTTGTGATGTATGGATGATGACCAAAAATGGTGATATGAAATCCTCGTTTGCAAAACTATTCACTGTTAGTTTTGAGGCGTATTATGGTTGCATACTTAATAACATAACTGGATTTAGGAAGAATGGAGAACCGATAAGGGAACACCGATGTGATGGTTTTCTATTAACAACACTTGAAGCTTATGAACCCTCCACAAAACTTAGAACTGATCTTGGGGTTTATGTAACTTCTGATTCGCCTTGCATGATGACGACCTCCTACACAGAATCACTACTTCTGCTTCATCATTCAGATTCTATCATTCGGTGATGATGACGACCATATTTCATTATGCATATGCCTTTTCTGAATCTTTAAATTTTTCTTTCTTTTTTTGTCTTGTTTGGAAAGATTGAGATTTTATTACTAAATGACATTAATAGAATGCATACCTTCTAAACACCCTTACAATTTACTTGTTATACAATATTGAATCGTTTTCTAGTGAATGGATCCTTGTGTCGAGTTATATTGGTTTGTCTTTCCTGAGTTTGTACTTATTAGACTAGTTATATAGTTAGTGTATCTAGAGGGTAGTCAATGTTGGGTTGCGTAGGCTTTTTGGGGCAGGCACGGGTCAAGGGCAGCCGGTCTTAGCCCGGTTGCTTCTCTAATTCGGTTTGGGCCCTATTTGGGGATTAAGTTTCCTAACCCTAGTTTAGTCTCTATAAATACAATGTTTTATACTTGTAATTTGTATCACCTCATAATAAAGAATACCTAGTTATCACCCGTGGACGTAGGTCAGTTTAGTCAGAACCACGTTAAACCCCGTGTTATTTATTGCTTTCGTGTGTGTTCGTATGTGGTCGTCTTTAATCCTAAGAGTCAAGTGTAATACTATTCTCTATAAATAGAAAGCCCCATGCAACTCTATTACACACAATCAATATATAATACTCTTTCTGGTCTATCTTGGTATCAAAGCCAAGTTCCTTCTAAAACCTTAGCTGCCACCAAGAAAAAAAAAAGACTAAACACAACCTCGTATTCATTGTTTTTTTTTTACAAGTTAACGAACAAAAGTTATTATAGAAAAATAAAAATAGTAAAAAATTAAATGGGTAAAATCCTTATATTGTATATAGGATATAGTATAGGGGTGAAATAGTAAATTCAGGAAAAGAACTAAAAGAACCATACGCGCACCTCGGATTGGAAGGGTGAGGTTTTTACATTAAGCATTGGGGCTTGGAGAAGCATATCAATGAATCCGCCTCTGCCTCATAGATCAACTCATTTTGAACGAAACCAGGTGGTTATATGATTGGTTAACATGTGGCTATCTGATTATTTCATTTGATTTAACAAGTGAGGAATTTGGAGAAGTATATCTTCCTGATGGTGTATCACACGCTAGCGAACTGACCGTGATCTATAAGCTTAACTACGATGAAGATACTCTGGTTTGCGATGTATGGACGATGACCTCGTTTACAAAACTATTCACGCTTGCTTTTATGGCATTAGATAATTCATTGTTTTATAATATAAATGGATTTAGGATGAATGATAATGGAACAAGTATATATACTAGTAATGAGTGTCTAGGAGCAACACTTAAAGTTTATGAACCCTTCTCAAAACAAATCAATGATATTGAGATTCATGTTTCAGCATGGCCTCCTACACAGAATCACTAGTCCTGCTTAATCATTCTGAATCTATTATTCACTCATGTTGACGCTATTTCATCATGCATCTATTTTTTTCATTTTTGTGTCCTGTCAGAAATTTTATTGCCTACAGACATGCTCGTTATACAACATTTGCTTTCGGGTTAGACCAGTTCTAATTGTTCTTGAGTTTGAACCTCGTGAGCACCCTCCACGGTCAAATCAATATTGTATATCGTGATAGGTTTCATGTATTAGTGTGTATGCTTGTGTGTCTATCTGTATCTATATGTGTGCGCGTGCTACTACTTGGTTGTGCGCAGTGGTTTGCTGGAGTTATATGCATCGCTGTAAGTATATATACATGTTAAGATCGCGAACATAATCGTTATACAACGTTTGCTTGCTATTGAATCATTCTCTAGCACGGATCCTTGTGGTCGGAATAGACCAGTTCTAGTCTTTCTTATCGGTTTTAAAAGCGATTCGGATCGAGTCAAAGAAAGTCAAAACCGGATAGACCCAAAGCCAGTTCGGAAAGAAAGAGGTTCATAAGGGTAAAATTCAGGTTCGGTTTGAATTTTAATCCAGTTCGGTTTTAACCGGTTTCAACGGATATATTCTCAAACCGATTTCAAACTGGGGGATCGGATCGAATTGGAACCGGTTTCACTTCGGATCGGATCATATACCACTTTAGGGATACCGGTTTGAATGTGCACCTCTAGTTACTTCTACACTTCACTTCGGGTCCAAATCGTTGCAATTCAAAACATGTGTTTTGAATACAAAATTACCTAAAAAGTGTATGCTGTTGCTTTCTTTTCCAACAATATGCACAACTGAAGTTGATATAAACAAATCTTGAAAATGCAATCAAAATGAAGTTGATGCTCTTAAACCCATATTGCATAAGAGCAAAAAAAACATCCAAAATTCTTGTAATTCTTACCCACAACCAAAAAGCTCCTAATCAAGACTCCAAAATGACAATAAACTATATTTGAATAGATGAATGGTCTAACGTAAACAATACAAATAAATTGCTGATTTTTCTATCTTCTTAACCTGTATATGATGATAGTAAAGTCCGAAAACATAGCGAATTTCCTCGGCTACTTAAAATCGTCTTTTGATTGATTGTTAGTGGAGTGTACTTTTCCAACGATATCCACAATGACCATAATACCCCCGTTAAGGGTTTTCTTTTTCTTCTTAAAATGGGAATCTTCTGCGCCCTCCACAAATAGAGGCAGAAAAATTCTTCAAAGAAGAAACCGGCATTGACCTTCACACATAAACAGGTCGATTTAAGTTATAATTTATCTAAAGGGTCAAATGGGTCGAACAAGTTGAAAATCATCCAAAGTGTATAATAATGGGAAAAAAAATCCTAAATCGTTGTATTAAAAAATGTTACATGGTTTTAAAGTCATATCTTGTACGTTATTGATTTTAGAAGTTCAAAAGAAATGGATGAACACGTGTTTGCGTGTTGGCATTTACGATACACTTTGGGTGGCTTTTTCCCGTTTTACCTGTTAGAAATAAATATAGCCAAATCAACACAGTAATTTTGAGAAACTTACTATGGTCAATTCAAATAGGAAGTAGAGGCCTTCTTTCATCAGATTCTACATTATGACTAGCCTGAAAGAGTATAATGCAAAATATAATATGTTTTAATAGTTAAAAATGTTTATTAACAACTAAAATCATATAAATCACTGAACATCTGTACCTCCTCATTTGCCCCTGCTGCTATATTTACGAATTGGTCCCTATTTACAGGTAAAAAAGTGAATAGGCTTAAAAAAAGAGAGAAAAGATGGTTGATTTTTTTATTAAACTGAGTGAAAGAGCGCATAACAGTCATTAATAGATTAGTACCTATGATTGCTCTGAACCGGGTCCAACTCCAATACCCCGTTTTCTTCTTCCTTAACTTTTGCAAGAGGCGAAAAAAACTAAAAAAATAATAAAAGGAGGGGTAAATGAGTAAAATAACATAACAAGTTGAATGTATTAAGAGGACAAAGACTTTATATGCCATACCTGATGCATTGAGATGAAAACAATAGAAATTCCAAGCATAAAATTTATAGTCAAAGTGTGACCAAACAAAGCTGCAGATGCAAAGCCTGTGAAGATCGTGGCAACTGTTGACGAGTACTTTTTCAAAATTGTATCTGCATGCCATAAAATCGTTTTTAGAAATATATGTAAAAACAAATATATTATGGTTTATAACATAGTAATGAGAGTTTATAAGTTGTTTAACAATAGAATTTGAACATCTCTATAATCTTACCAGCATATTTGAAGAAAAACGAAGATAAAATTCCTTGTGCTGCATTGTTTATAATTAAAAGCATTGTAGCTTTTGAATGTCCTTGCAAAATATCAAAGCTTTCAGGACCTGAAAAACATGATCATACCGAATTAAGGTTTTTACTGTAGATGGTAAAATTTTAACATTAAAAATCCCCGTCCTTTAAAAGTCGTTAAATGCATTGAAGATAGTGTTTTCAGATCAACCACGATCATTTTGACCAGTACAAAAAATTGTCTGTTCTGAACTATTACCCAACCCACCTGACCCACAGAGTTTGCCATCTCTAATTTACATGAAGATAACATTAAACAACAATTTGCACCGAGTAAAAGTTATGCATAATTTAGTTATAGTTCATAATAATGCAACTTAGAATCAGTTTGTCTAATTTAACAGAGATGCAAATTGGGAGACTGAATATTCAGGTCAATTAGTACCTTTGATAATAACAGTTCCAAGGATCCCTAGGAAGTTGAATATTGCACCATATCCATATAAAAACAAATTCTGCAATTTAAAATAAGGTAAAAGTTTCAGAAGACACAAAATATTGAACTTTTGTTGAATATTGCACCATACCCATCTTTAATGACTCAAATGTACACAAAATTTACAAAGACTAAAACAGGACAAAAAAGAAAGTATAAGAAGTACAAGTACTAAAACAAGACAAAATTAAAAGTACATTGGTATTTTATGCAAAAATCCCAAAGTTTCTCTTCTTATATTGGAAAATTCAAAAAAACAAATAAACCAAAATCAATCTGGTATAGATGAATGTTCTTTTCGACTAAAAAGGGAAGATGATAAAGTAATTAACAAATGAAATATTAAGATCACCTGCATGTAAATGCTTGTATCATATTGACTCTTGAGTGCATATTCATTGAAAACTGATGCCATAGATGGAACAGTGACCTGTATATTCCACTCGTCAAGTTAATTTATTTATACAAACTTTAATAAAAACTACAATGAGATGCTAACTACATAATAACAAAGCATACTTCATTTCAGTATGCCTGGACAGCATGTAGAAATATGTCAACATCTGTCTGCAAGGAACTCAAAACCAACTTACAAATATAACTGTGTAGATATATGCACCCATTGCAACTGGAAGCCCCATTGCCGTAGAGCCCTCAGGTAAGGAACGCATTTGATTTATGCTAATTCCAATAAGCAACAGAGCAAGAGCCTCCCACTGGAAGAAAAAAACAAAAAGGAATATTTGTTTAAAATTTATTACTAATGCTCATAGAAAAGTGAACCCTATAAGGTGATTGATCTCATGACGAAAAATAAATAAATAAACTAGAAGCTCATAACAGACCTGAATTATTGAAAATCGACGCTTCATTATTATCTTCAACAGAATCGCAATCACCAAGACCTGCAATTTTAGTTGGTATTAGGGTTTAAATTGAAAAAAAAAAAACAAATTCAAAACAGGGAACTAATGTTTGTGTCAAAAATATGTCTTTCATTTTGTGCATAAGAACAAAATTGATGATAGATATGAATATAGAAAACTAATTCGGCGGACATATGGTGATGGAAAAATACAGAACACAATTTTACAGCTCAAAAAAGTTGATATAAGATGTTATGATGCAATGAGCCAATGACAAAAGCTTTATGTGATCTAAAAAGTTAACACATAAGGAACAATGCAACAGATTATTTACCTTCAGATTGCTTAGCATCTTTACAGTTGCAGGATTAAAATAGAGCTGCAAAAAAGTTGTCAGTATTAGATAATAGGCTCCAAGTAAAATTTCAAGATATATGTTGTTTGCCAGTGATCAGCAAAGCATACAATTAGCAATGTGACTGGTACTAAATAACATAACCGTCAAATAAATTATTTTGTTTTCCCTGTTCATGCTCAAAAATGTATTTCCATCCTATTTCAAGTTAATTCTTCCACTTATAACATCACTATGCTTCATAACTTAAAACATAAATCTCTACACGACTTTTACAAATCAGTAAGAAAAAACACCAAAAAGAAATGCATCAACTTGTGAAGCAAATTAATGTTTTTCTATTCATCCCCTTACTTCTGCTAACATCATTCCCGTTCTTTGTTGGTTATAAGAAATTGAGAATAATCAAGACCTAGAGAATTAATTAATCTTTAAGATTGATGAGTTTTTTGTTGGAATACCAAAATGTGTCTATGAGCATCACCCCCTAGTCATCCAAAGATTGTGAGTTCTAAGGTCTAATGTATGTAAACATATCAAAACTACTTTAGAAATAAACACGAATCGATGATGGCCGGCATTAACATGATTCAATGATGGTTTATATTAGACATTATTATTAGACTACTATTATATTAGAATATTATAATGGATTCTTGATTATTTGTTAGTATAATCTAACTTCAATATTTGGTACTGCAAATATTACCTAGCCTATAAATATAGGACTCTTGTAACCCTTTTAAGAAAACAATAACTCTTCTGGTCCATCTATCCCTACAAAGCCACTAAGAAACTATATTCTAAGTTGTATCACAGCCATTCCTTCTGCATGTAATCGATAATAAAATTAATAGTTTAATGTTTTCTTAAAATATTTATTATACCAGAAGAACTACTACATTATAAGTACCTGCATGGTGAACTTCAGATAGTTATTAATAGCATAGAGTAGTGCTGGAACAGCAAGAAGAACATTGTTGCGGGCTGCCTGCAATAAAAAACATGGCAAACATCAAATTACAAGCTTGATGTTTTATGTAAAAAGAAACGAATTAATGCATCTATAGGTTCTAGAATTTGAAAGAGCTTCAAGCATAAAAAGATAAAAGCAAGTAAAGAAAACTTTAGAACTCAATAACTGCAAATACCAAAGTGTAGTTCACATTTGTAACTATTTCAAGACAGAAGTTTTTCTTTAACAAACACATCACTAAATCAACAATGTTAACTTTAGGTGCTCTTTGGCTCTCTAATAACAAAATTTTCACTGTTTCTGTTTGCTGGGCTGCCTCATTTTTTATCACTAATTTTATTTTAAGGTTTCATGAGATATGCTCCATCAAATATATCTTTTTAGAGACAATAAAATTCAGCTATAATAAAGTACAAATTGATGGCATTAAGAAAGTACAATGCTTACTTGGCTGAATGAGGCAAGATAATGGTCAAGGCTATTGAGTAATATTAATGTTAAGTGAGCTAATAATACTGTGTAAACTTGTCACAGTTATCACTGGCTAATATCTCATGAAATGAAGGCCTGACATCAGAATTATTCTAGTATTTAAAAAGTTATGAAGAATGATAACTACTGTACTAGGTTAGCAGTTCAGACATGTAAGAAGATTAATTTCTAAATAAAAAAAAATGCACTTTCAGCCAAGTAAAAAGTATAGTTGCATCCAATAAAATGTGACCCAAGGATATGAAGTCCAGACATTGCTTCTTTGGGCTGCCTTTGTTATTGAAAACCCCCTAACCATGGCCATAATATGTAATAAGTTGGCCCAAAACTGAAATTTGGTAGTATTACCTGTACAAAACTGGAGATAGAAAGAAGGGGCTTCTCTCCGATCTTTTGATTTCTAGCCTGAAAATTAAGAAAGAATTAAGCAATTCGTAGAACCATATAATTTTAGAAAGGAAGAACAAAATCCATAGTAATAAAGACAATAAGTTATCCCTACATATTCAAGAATAACTAAATGAATTTTCATTTATTTTGCTCAACTCTTCAATAACTTAGATCACAGAAAGTTCTCAAGAAAAAGTGATCAACATAAAACACCTTATACACATTTAAAATACGAAAACCCTACCTGGATAAGAAGCATTACAAGTGCAAAGATAACCTTTGCAACTTCTGTCAGAAAGTTAACACTTATGGGGCTAAATTTGAACTTTCCATCAACCTTTGACATGTACACCAAAATTGGCTGTAAAAGAAAATGAAAACAGTAAGCTATTGATAACATATGCAGCATGAACATAGTGCACAACTTATTATACCTAAAATTTCCAGTAAATAACAGTTTGGACATTAAAAGGTTGCTTTTGTTATGAAAAATAAAAGCGCTATAACCAAAAAACCAATATACATTAATTATTGTGTCTTGCAAGCAAATCAGAGAAGGATGTTACACTACAGACCTCACCACAACTGAATATACAGTAATACAAAATGATTTATTGAATTGTTTTGATTAAAATGTAATTCGGTTTTTATGAATTCTACTTGTCATTAAGCAGAAAGTGACAGTTACCATAGCCATTTTGAATATGTGTTCTTGTAGAGTTTCTTTGAACTTTAGTTACTTTGGTGAAATTGCCTATCAGGAATTGGTGAATAACCCAACAAGATATAAATGCAGGGCTTACAATTTACAGAAGGTGCAAAGGTTTTTTATAGAGAAATATACAATGCATGAACAAATATGTAACGTCTTTCAAATAAAAGCTTACACAAAATGACAAATCTGGCACATGTAGTCTTATACTCTTATGAGGAACATAGCTGCAAATAGAAATTACCTGTAAGCCAACTAACATGCAATCACCAACAACCAATAGAACATTGAGTGCCCGTTGCTTCTTCGAAAACTTGCTCCGATGTCTATCATAAGCCCTGGAGATTGTTTTTGCAGACGGATTAACCAACTTGGAATGACAGACACTGCATTCTATCATCCCTTGTTTCATCATCCGATCCCTCCCTGCTTCACTCACTTCTCCTTCCTCTAAATATCAAATCTAAAATTGTTCTTCGCAACAACAAAATCAGCATTAATCAATTATCCAGAACCTAAATCAATTACTAGATATACTAAATCACAAGTAATATGCATTTATAATCGTGTTAGCTAATAACAACTTCGAAAAGTAGGTACGATTAATGCTAAACCCTAATTCAACCAGATCTTAATTCATCCTGATAAAAAAATTCAAAAACAAAGGATCAATTACGCTCCACAGAGCTCAGATCTTATAACTTCCTTATCAAAATCAATCTTCTTCACACGATCAATCGAGTACAATTAAAAAATGAGATTAACACTGACCTGGATTATATAATCCCAGGAAACGAAGTATTACGTGGTAGTGTGGATTAGCGTTAGATCTGACAGCTCCGGCCACCGGAATTGAACTGCGGCGGTTGAATCAATACAATGAGGCGCGAAATAAGCCCTAGAAGATACGAGATGTTGAGCTCCGTGGATGCGAAGAATATGGTGAGAGATGGAGAGGTTGTTGTACAGATCGAATAGATTTGAATTGGATAATTATTTTTGCAGTTTTGCTTTAAAATCACACCACCGTGGTTGACGCTTTGCTGTGATCTGCGGAAAAGGTCACCGACGTTTAATGACGATGGAATTTGACGGTATGAGTCAAATCATTGTCTGACTTGTAAAATTATATGTTCTATTTCTTTTCTTCGGAAAAATTGGATTTTGATAATTTAATCTATTATCTATTTGTTGATAATAATTCATACTAATAACCCGGCTGATAACAGTTTCAACTTTTACTTTTGTTATTAATGGCAGTCCCAATAGCATAATCATAATAGACTAGTTTTAAACACGTGTGTTACAAGGGATGAAACGTTAAGATTATATTGATAAATATCTTAACACATTTTTATATAAATTTGATATTGTATTGTTAACTTTTTCATTTTGTTAAATGTTAAGATTATATGGATGAGAGTAATCAAAACATCATAAAAACACATTTCATAAGTGGTTTACTTTTTACAATACATTAAATTACATGTCAAATTAAAACCTTACAATGATAATTTACAAATTTAAAAATACTTCATTGTATACAACATCTGACGCGGTATTGGTAACTTTTCCATATTAATAGCTTATCAAAAATTAATAGTCCAAACGAATAACGTATGTCTCTAAAGATAGGTAATACGTCATTTAACTGTGCGAATTTCTTCAATTGATCTTGAGCCTTTAATTTTGATTAAAAGAAATTTAAAAAAATACGCTTCACCAAGAGAAATAGAGACAAAATGAATTTTACCAATAGAAACACCTTTTTTATATATTGTGTTGTTACAAATGTAATTTCTAAAGAAGAACATTCGTTTATTGTACAATATTTTGTTCATTATAACATAAATAAACAAAGAAATTATATCTAATTTTTTTTTAATAAAACAAATATTAATGTATTTTGCTTTCTAGACATAATCATAAGCATATACATTTTATACATAAAAATAAAAATTAAAACCATGGTCTTGACATAATACCATATAAACATACAAAAACATCGGTAGAATCTAAAAATCTTATATCTTTATACAATTAAAAAAATCTTGAATTTTACCTATGATTTTTTTGATATAAGGAATTTGATTCATCAAACATATTTAGAGAATGACAGTTCCTAATCAACGATTGCAGTTCTAGAAGCATAATAATTGATTAAAATTATGCAGCACCAGAACTCAAATGTGCAAAAGAAGTGTTTCAAAACACAAAAATAAACACAACCCACATAATAGAACTTAAAAATGAAGAACACAACCTAACGAAATTAAAAATCACCATATACTCTTACGTGTTTCGTAATTTCAATACCAAAACCGAATTAAAATGCAAAAAAATATTAACACCCACTAAATACAACAATTTAATATGTATTTTAAGGGGCATAAACGCATACTTATTTATTTGTGTCGATTGTCATAAACGCATGAATTCACTAACAATTTTGTTGACGTATTTTGAGTATGCATTTCAGGTAATAACCAGGGAGGAGTCAACTAGGCACAACACTAAAAGTACGGCCACTTGAAGTTAGAAGAATAGATTGTTTAGACGATTAAGTCTTTAGTTGGTTGTAATATTATCTTATGTTGTTTCTTTTCAAAACTTGTATTTTGGGGATTGGACGTTTAGTCCAACTATGTAATGTATTTTTTTTATTTTCCGCTGCGTTTGGTTGATATCAGTCTTCACGCCTAGCCCCTGGTCGGGTTGTGACAAGGGACCGTCAGTGAAACAAGTTGTAAACTTCTTGGGACCAAATCGGTATTCGGTAATTTTTCAACATTAATGATAGAATCCGTAATTTGGCCTAACGAGGGTGAAATTAATCCCACTCAAAAAAATTAAAGCGCACGATTTAAATTAAATAGAGTGGCACATGCTTAACAACAAGTAGATCTAAACGCACATAAATATTAATAGTTGACTTTATAAAAGATAAAATACAAATATAATCAGATTTACTTTTGATTTGTATCAACATTTAAAGTAAGTTATATGTCTTTAAAAATATGAATTTAAATCGTACAAAATGTGATATATATGTATCATAAATATATTATATGAGGCGTTATACTATTTGCTTATTATAATATATTTTTGTAGTAAAAATAAAGTCTTACGGTGTTTCAGTAACTTTTCAAATCGAATGAAATACGTCAACTAATAAACTAACAAATGTCAATGTGGGACTAACTTTTTTGGTAGAGGCTCCTGCTCATAGATAGGAGGTCATGTGTTCAAACCCAGACATGGGTGAATTATTTGCTGTAATTTAGGAATAGGGTAGATTTGTCGTTTAAAAAAATAAAATAAACTAACAAATATTTATTTGAGCAAATTGTCAGATAATTCAATCCAGGGATTAATAAAATTAAAATCAAACTAAAACGCTAAAAATTGAATCCGGGTCTACTTATTGCATTGTGATTTTCTTATGATAAATATTTAAATAAAATAAAATTAATGAGAAAGAAATGAGAGTAAAAAGTGGTCAAAGTGTTTTAATTAAAATTGATTAGTCATAAATCATAATTTGACATAAGAAACCACTCTAAAACTTTAAGTTGGTGAGAATATAAAGCAAGAGAAAAAGAAAACTCTTAGGTGACATATGAGTGTTTACTCGATTTTTCTTAATTCGTAAAGCTTGAATGGCACATGCTATTCCTCCTAACTTTTATTGTTAAACTCTAGTTTATTTTTACATAAATATATAGAATTATGAGATATAAAAGAAAGTTGGAACCAATAATGTGTTGTAGTTGGCTAAATAATTGAAGGGTTATGAATAGTATAAAGTTTTTATTGGGTTATCAAATTGACAGTTTGATACATTTATAATGTTTAAACATTATATAATAATAAATTATATAATAGTTGATTATAGAAGACAAAAACAATAATAATTTGAATCAAATTGAGTAAATAGCCTATATTAAAAAGTATTTAATTATTTATAGTACCCCAAACGAACTAGTGACGAGGACATACGTCTAAAAGTTATGAAATTACTACATAAAGCAATTAAATAAGTAAAATTAATCCTATGTATTTTAAATAGACCAAGTGTAACGGATTAATCTCCAACTAGCAAAGCCTTTATGAGATGTGTTTTGTTGCGTCGTGTAAGGTGTATGTTATGCCTCTCCATTTTTGTAGTATTAATCAACTTTTGTAGTACAACTTCTATCCTTCTAATAGGTACTTAAACTTCTTGACATAACCCTCTTGGCTTATGATATTCGATACGTCCTAGGAACTTTCTAATTGTGATATTCTGATTTCTGTATAATTCTTTGTTTCTTAACTTTATGATTACTTAGACCTGTGTCTTAATATTTTAATATGAAAAGGCTTTATGACGTTTATATACACTATTACATGTTATTATAAATGATATATAGACTTGACATTTATGATATAAATATAGGTTAGGTAGTTGAATTACCCATATGAATTTATTTTATCTTATTTATATTATGAGATAAGTAAAACCTCTTTAATGTTTAACATGTATGATTCTATTGCAGTTTACTACTAAGGTACGTATTCTGATTTTATTTATTGTCGTACCATGCTAACATGGTGTGGCCCGACATTAACGGGGTAGCCTAGGCACACCATTGCGACATCAATGGCGTGGCACCATTTGATGGTTGTGAGCTAAGATCAGACGTCTCCATTTAGAAATGTGATTGTCATATTGTAAGGCCTCAAACCAGGCACCCTACAGTTGGTTCTCATAACTGGTTATATTCTTTAAAAGTACTTTAACTTTCATTTAGGTAAACATCGGAAGTCTTTCTCAAAATAATGTTATCTTTAAACTCATTAACTTTCATAACTTTACCTGACGAATGCACGCGTACCAACCCGAGTAGCCCCGCTTCAAAGCCAAGATACCTCGTCTAGCAGACTCACCTACAAAACATCTAACGTACATACAACGCTGAGTGAGTTCTAATAGCTTAAAATAACAAAAGCCAACTCCTCTCATTATTGTTTATCTCCACTCAAGACCCTCTGGTCATTAGAAAACAGTTGTATAGATTTTCATCATATGAATAACCCTCGTTATCTTATAATATCCCAAAGGATTCACCACCTCAAACTGTACCCACCATTTTAACTCAGTAAGTCTCCGACATAGACCGAGCTTACTACTCTGATAACACACAATTTACCATATATATTAACCATACACCGGTTAACTCAACCAACCTCTAGACACCAGCCCTAACCAGCCCTAACCAAGACTCTTACAAATCAACTGACACAACAGTTGTACCCGATGTACTTGTCCTGACACAACGGTCAATCCAACTCGACACACCACATTGATTCCATCTATATATCACATCAATATCATCTCGTACACAATTAATATAACTCATCACTTGCATGTAATTTAACACATATATATACATACAAATATATACTTCATCACTGCACCCTCGTCAGGGTTATCCCCGTCGGAATACTCGTCATAAGCTTAGCTATACCCTTGTTACAGGGTCCCGCCACTAAACATAGTGACACACTCGTCAACTACGATGACTACTCAGCCACTCACACAGTAGCTGTATTATCTACCATACGGTAACCGACACCTCACCACATAATGACTGCCAGATCATGTGTGCAATAATGACCCCAAAGGACCCCGTCCACCACACCACTCTTGACCGTACACACTGACAACAATGCAAGCACACAAAGCAACACATATATACACATGACACTACCTAGACATGTACTACGACTCACCATCCTTCCACGAATCACATATGTGTGTAATCCAACACTTACTTAGACGTATCCTCATAACGTCTAGACACATTACCCAACTATTTCCGAATTGGTAATTATACGACACACAAACACCATACCGGCTTATAACCCATACATACTAAGGACACCACATAGACCCATGCAATGCCATACTCGTCGTGTCTTAGGGACAACGACGCAATACACACAACATCAAGCACACAACGCACAACAACATACTAGCACTTACATAACTCGTTAATGAACCACGTACGGGTTCCCATGCTAACACTCCTCATATAACCATCACAGGTTCAACTAAGTTCTCGACTCACCCCGACTAACTCATAACAAGACACACTCAGATCATCACAACTCCTGTTTGCCCATCCTACGGACCCCATAACGACTCTTAGGTTCATTATTACATAATGACCTCATAAAACACTTCAAGTTAAAATCATAACTCGTAATGCGTTCGTTTAATAAAACACGCGAGTATGTACGATAGCCCCAAAACTGTAAAACATTTAAAAGAGGAGATTAGAAACTCACCGGCTGCGAAGAATCCAAGTCCTTGCTTTGCAAACCCGTTCGTCCACGCTTGAACCCAACCTGTTAAACGCATGATCTCAGATCAGAATATGTGCTAACACACGTCGAATACACAAACATATAAGTGAACCTCAACATTCGCCCTGCTAGCTCATCGTTCTTCTTCACAAAACCCTAGTCTCACAAGCACTATTATCGGATCATTCCTGACCCGATTAGAAATCGTGTGTCCGAACCGGGCTCCATGCATGCAACCCATGCCATGCAGAAAACTAAACCCCACGAGACGTGTATGCTCGAATCGGGTTCTCGTGCTTGCACGCACACACACCATGCGTGCCAAGTCTTCCCATGCAAAAACCCAAGCTCCATCCGAGCTCATCCTCGCACCACCCTGGCTGCCATCGCTCTCGTCGTGCACTACCAACACAACCCCGATCTTCTCCTCGTTGCACCGCCGTAGGACACCCCCGCTGCCAGCACCGGCCGTGTAACATCCCGAGTTTTAGAGCACGAGGAATTAAAACTTAAATAGAAAGAAAGGAAGCGGGCTTGGGGCGGGGTGTATGGGCCGAAAGGGCAAGTTTGGGCCTTTATAAACCTCAAGATCAGCCAAAAGGCCTCATTTCCGGATTCTAGAGAGAGAAAGTGAGAGAGAGTCTAGAGAGAGAAAGTCCCGATTTTCGGATTAAAGCTTCAAGGATCGTTAGCAAGAGTCTCGTGAGTGTTTAGCAACGAAAAGGAAGTGATTACAGGTAACCGATTCTCCTAGATCTGAGTTTTAGTTCGTTTTTGGGTTTTTCGGGTTTTTGGTGAAAGGGTTATGTTTAATCGGATGAAACTGAAAGATAAGCATAGATTTGAGTTCCTTAATGGAAAACGAACATTTTGAATGCAACCAGGTTCGGGATCTTGAAGAGATCAGACCCGGATGCGAAAGTTAGAGTTTTTCGCCAAGAACAGGTCGTGCGCACTTGCTAAGTGCGCACAGAGCAGGTCCTGCGCACTTGCTAAGTGCGCAGGAAGAGGAGCCTGCGCACTTGCTAAGTGCGCAGGAAGAGGAGCCTGCCACTTGCTAAGTGCGCAGGAAGGGAAGTCTGCGCACTTGTTAAGTGCGCAGGAAGCAGTGTCTGCGCACTTGCTAAGTGCGCAGACATCAGAACTGATTAAGTAAAGTCAGTATATTAGAGTGGTTAAACCGTTTAGCGTCGAGTTAAGTCTGATAAGTGTCAAATTGTTATGATTGTTCAGATTGAGTGAGATCTAGTAGACCGTTGCAGCTTAGATACCAGGTGAGTTCTAATCCCCTTTTTGCCTTCTTTAGGGGTGGTATGCATACTTAGTGTAAAGTGTTTATTATATTTTATATATTATAAACTGAAGAGAAAAGCTATGTTTTAGTGAAAGGTTTAAAAGAGGCAAAAGTATGTTTTCAGCAAAGTAAGATATATCATTTGGCAAGCGTTTACTATATTTTCATATACATAAACAAAGGCATGATATATGTGCTAGTATGTTTTCAGTAAAGTAAGATATATCATTTGGCAAGCGTTTACTATATTTTCATATACATAAACAAAGGCATGATATATATGATAAGCTATGTTTCAGAAAGTAAGATATATTTTATGATAAGCTATGTTTTAGAAAGAAAGATATATCATTTGGCAAGCGTTTACTATATTTTCATATACATAAACAAAGGCATGATATATGTGCTAGTATGTTTCCAGTAAAGTAAGATATATCATTTGGCAAGCGTTTACTATATTTTTATATACATAAACAAAGGCATGATATATATGATAAGCTATGTACAAGATTTACAGAAAGTTTTATGAATAGTAAAATGAACAGCTTTCCTTCGGGAATGAGTACCAGTTTGTAAAGGTCCTTGGGACAGATGTTACTTGTACAAGATGTCAGATATGGGTTCTACCCATTAGTAAGAACCTTAGGGTTCGTTAACAGTTGTACAACTGGGATGAGTGACGGCGGTTGCTCGGGAGGTCCACGCAACCTCCCCTTAGCGGTATTGTCGGTTCATGGACGTTAGCCATGGGGGCATTGACCAGGGTATTGTCGGTTCATGGATGTAAGCCATGGGGGCATTGACCAGGTACTCGTCGGTTCATGGTCGTTGACCATGGGGGCGGTACAGTAGTGACAAAGGAATTGACGGTTAAGCGGTAGTGTCGGTTCATGGACGTTAGCCATGGGGGCATTGACCAGGTACTTGTCGGTTCATGGATGTAAGCCATGAGGGCAGTACAGTAAAGAGGAATTGACGGTTTATGATACGTTTTAAACTGTTTGAAAAGTAAAGTGTGTTAAGTTTAGCCTTAATGGCAGTATATATATATGTTTGAAAAGTAAAGTATGTAAAGTTTAGCCATATGGGCAGTATATATATGTTTTAGTAAATCTTTTGTATAATTGATTTAAAGTAAACGTTAGAACTCACTCAGCGTTGCTGATTTTTAGTATGCATATCAGTTAAGTGCAGGTTTAGATGATGGATGTGGATGCTTGGGCTTAGAGAGAAGAGTTACCCGAAGATCAGTGTCTGGCATCCCGATTATGTTTATGTTATATTTTAGCTTGACGTTGTTAAAGACAATTTGTATTAGACATGTTTATGTTTCCGCTGCGTATGTAAAGAAGATTAAATCGTTTCCGCTGTATTAATGAATGCCTTATGTTTAAAGTGCTATGTGTTGATGAGTAAATCCAATAAGTGATGTCTCCCGGGATCGGGGCCTCACAGGCCGTCGGGTCTGTCGCCATCACGGCTGTCGCCGTCCTCCGTCGTCGGCCGCCTCACTAATCTCCCTCTGTTCCTCGAGGGTTATCACCACCGAGCCACTCTACTGCCGTCTTCTTCCACATCCGAGACACTCCACCTTAGCCGGCCATTCCCGTTGCCGTCACTGCCACCACAGCCGGCTACCTTTTCCGCTCCCACCTTTGCTGTTGAACACAACCGAGAATCCAACCCTAAGCGGGTTCCAAACTCAAAACCATAAACTCAAACACGTAGAAATTCAAGAACGAGAATTACCTTAGCCGATCGTGAAGTTCCTCGCATCAAGTTCGTCCTTTCCGGCCATCCACGTCGTCCGATGTCTCTTCCCTCTGCTGCCGTCACGCACACCTAGGCCGAATGGCCTAGGGTTTGCGTCTAAAGTGGTTTTTATACCACACACTAATTACGCGTCGGGTCCCTCCCAATTTGTTAAATGCGTATCCGACTCAAACTTGTGAAACAAAGGCTAACCTTTTCCTTAAAATTCTAGGAATAGGGTTTTATGTGAAAACTCTCGTCACCCGTCTTTATATCCAAAAGACTTGAGTCCCCGTGCTAGCTCAAGTAATCCACGATTGGATTTTCGGGATGTTACACATATTATTATTATACTTGTATATTTATTCTGGGATGTATATGGATTAATTATATTGTTATTGTTTATATGTCTGGTGGATGGTGCTTGTGTATGCTCAAATCTCATAGCACATTAGACACTCAGGTTTGCAACCATACGTGCATATCAGTGGTTACTACTAATACGTTGGCTACACAACCCTTGCACCACTTTCCCCATGCGTAACCCACGTCCACAACAACCACCTTTCCTTGTTTCCTTCATTAGTTTTATGAGTTAGTTAAATTAGCAAGTTATAATAGTTAGTGGGTTTAGTTCAAGTAATGGTCGGTTATTTTTGTTTTTATTTGTATGCCTATAAAAGGCTTTTCTGTTATTGGAACAAGTTAGGAATAAAATTATAAAAATTGTCTCAAATGCCCCCCCCCCCTCCCCCCCTTAAATTCTATCTAGCTTCTTTCATTTTGCTAATCCCGATCGTCCACATCATTATGTATCAGCTCGAGTGAACATATATGTCCGTGGTTACTACTATTTATGTATCTGTTCGTGTTTGTTTCTTTTAAGTAAACGAACAAAATTTTTTGTTCATGTGATAAACGAACTTCACACCTAAAGATTCACGAACTTTTCGTTAAATATTCGATTCATTTGCAGCCTTATGAGTAGGAGTAGATTCGTGTGCGAACCGTCGTTCTAAAAAATACCGAGCAACATGCTTTTAAACATGCCGACACTCTTGCACCAAAAAGTAAAAAACAAATCGACGGTTCAAGTGCAAACCCAATTCAGACTCGCTGAGTGAGCCACCGAGTCAAATCCCAGACCCGGACCGATGAGGTGTCGGTGGCGAGTTCACTTCTACAGTTCTACCTCGTGATTCAAAGCTTCCTATACATTTTACTTGATTCCTAATCCAGCCTGTTCAACATCAAACATTGAGTATATTTCAATGATTCGTACACCCTAACCGAACCCCATCTGCTCCACACCCTCCAATAGACAGAGATACCTGAACACACACATAATAAACACATTCCACCTTCATTGAATTGAAGGCAACGGAAACTGCAAGCAACATTTTTCCTACAAAAACCAGTTGCATTTTGATCACACAACACACAATCAATTCTTGTTGGGGAACAAGTCTCCACTCTCAGTAAGTTGCATAGATCCCTGCTTTCAAAATTGTTAGTAAAACCCTAAATGATAACATAATTTGTTGATGGGTTTATTGTTTTAGATGTCATTTGTTCTTTATAGCATCTGGATCTCTATGATTTGTGTATTTTCAAGATACTTGCATCAAATGCCCTAAAATCAAGAAAATAAATTTGATTTAGTATTGGGTGTTTTGGTTTATTATGTATATTCTGCTTATTTCTCTTTACTTTCACTAAAACCCTAAAAAGTAACAAACTTTGTTAATGGGTATGTTGTTTTAGTTCTTTTCAGCATATGGGTCTTGTTCTGTCAAGCAATCTTGACCAAATGCTCAAATATTCAAGAAAAGGAGCTTGATTTCAGATTGTGAATTTTTGATTGATTTTAAATCCTGTGGTTTTTTCCCTCAAAATTTTCATTAGATCCCTAAAAGAAACAAAATTTGTTATTGGGTTTATTGTTTTAGTTAATATATGTTATCAGGCATCTGGGTCTCTCTGATTCATGTCTTATCTTAGATCTTTTCACCAAATGCCCAAATAATCAAGAAAGGAAGTTAATATATCAAGTTGAATCCTTTTTTTCTTTTCTTCTCAAAGTCTCCATTAAGATCATAAAAGGTAGCCAGATCCGTTATCGGGTATGTTGTTTTCTTTGAGATGTGTTCTTAATTATATCCAGGTCTAAGGAACTAGATTTATTTTTGTGTATTATATATTTTTGTTTATTTATCTTCTGTTCATTTCAGATTTGATTCAATTTAATCCTGTGTTTTTTTGTCAAATTTTCATTAAAACCATAGAAAGAAACATTCTTTCTGCATATGTTTTTATAACTCATGCCTTTTTCCAAGAAAATTTCACCAAATGTGCAAATAAAACGTAAAGGAATATAAGGACTTGATATAATATGTCTAACTATTTTGTTTTATTTATCTTCTGTGATTCTGTTTCATTTTAAACAGTTCCTAATTAATCAATGTGTATTTTATTTTGCATATCATATCTTCATTGTATCACATTGGCCTCATATTCATTGGCCAACCCTAATTAACAAAGCAAGGGATGTTATTTCATCACTGGGAATTTGTGTTATTTTTCTGCTTTCTTTTGCTGAATCTTTTTTCACTAAAAATATATGAAAAAGATTGAGGAACCTAATTTGTCGCTTGATTTTTTCTTCATGTATCATCTTTTCACATTCTTACACAAGTCTCCCAGAATTTACAAGAAAAGGATCTAAAATATCATTGGGTATCAATATTTTCCTCTTTTACTTATTTAAAAGCATCTGGGTATCTCTTACTTTATGTTCTTTCATATCTTTTCCAGTGAAATGACCTTAATTTGTAATCGGGTGGTCTGTTTTTTGTGTTTTTTTGTGCAGCAAACAAGAATGGAGACAAAGCATATCTGCCTTTTGGTGTTAAGTGTGCTATTTGTAATAGTTACGATTGTGGATGCTGACACATCACCTGTATTGGTGAAAAAAGTTAAGGGGAAAAAAGTTTGTGATCAGGGTTGGGAATGTAAAGGGTGGTCAGAATATTGTTGCAACCTCACCATATCCCAATATTTCGATTATTATCAATTTGAAAATCTTTTTTCAAAAAGGAATACTCCAGTGGCACATGCTGTTGGTTTTTGGGATTTTAAATCTTTTATCACTGCCTCGGCTATTTATCAGCCCCTAGGGTTCGGTACCACAGGCAACAAGACAACACAGATGTTGGAGGTTGCTGCTTTTCTTGCTCATGTTGGGAGTCAAACTTCTTGTAAGTTTATACATCTACCGGTTTTGACTTTCATTCTTTATTGATGAGGAATCTTGTTATGCGAAGAGGTGGTAATTCTGACCCACTTACTTATGAACCGGTGAATTTAGGTTGTATTTTAACGCAAACAGGTCAATTTGGGGGTTGTGTGTTATCGCAAATGGGTCAAATTAAATTCTTTTAGATAAAATGGGAATGGGTCAACTGGGGGAGAGTCACCAAAGGTCTTTTTTTAATGCATGAAACCTCTTAATATTTATTATCCAAAGACATAGATCGTTATAGTGATATTGTTTTCATAATCCCAAGTAACACATTATTGACAAGGAATTGACCTGGCCCGTTTCAACCGACTTTGTTTTGACCGGTTATCCAACCTGCCCATCTTGCCACCTCTAGTTATGCATTATTTGAATCATGAGATCGAATTACTTGGAACTTTCAATTGAAATTTGTCAATTAGATTAGAGGAACCGTGGGTTGGTTTCATATTTGCTTGGAACATAGTTCAATGGCATAGATTTAGGGGGTGTTTGGATTGTATTTAAACTGATTATTGCGACTTAATCCGTTTATAATTTCTGTTTATTTAGGGTCAAAGTATATATAGTTTGACTAAGTAAATAGTTAATGTAAGAAACTTATTATTAAGAGTTAAGACAAATGTATATTGCCTATTTATCCTGAACTTTAATCAATTGCTTTTCTTTCTGATAGTCGAAATAATAACTTTCATAAAAGACATCATAACACTCCCTTAATGATATTTGTACTATTACATGTTATGTTGCCATTATTCCTAACTAAAGTCAAAATATGAAGTCCCCATTCAAATTTGATCTACTAATGGCATGTTAAACTACTAAATGGAAAATAACATGATCTTTGTAATTGAAAATGGTTTAGGTGGATATGGAGTGGCAACTGGTGGGCCCACAGCATGGGGATTATGCTACAACAAAGAACTGAGCCCTATGCAAGATTACTGTGATGATAACTACAAATACACTTACCCTTGTGCCCCGGGTGCATTATATTTTGGTCGTGGTGCTTTGCCCGTCTTTTGGTATGAACCAAATTATTGTCGTCTCATTGTTAATTCAATTTTATGTCAACCAGAGTTGTATACGAGAAAATCCTTGGCTCATGAAAATATAACAAATTTTTATTTTTCTACGTTACAAAATAGTTGATTCTTTAAAGGTGGAAAATATATGAGCAGGTCAGACAGTTTGGTAACAGCTAACAACTCAAAATGTGATTGTTTGTACCGGTCAAAGCGGGTTGGGTTGACATGGAACACTTTCTGTCAAACTCTTTTTACAAATGATTAGTGTGCTCGATATGATTACAAATATTATTTTGTTTCAATAAAACGATTTTCAACCCATTTAACTTTTTTTCTGTTTATCTAACAATTTTGATTTCACCCTTTGACCCGTTTATAGATAAAAACATTACCATAGTTGACCTATTCATAAGTAAATAGATTGAACCTAACCCTTTTATTTCTTCTGATTTGATTCTTTTTCAAAATACATACATGCATTCCCTGTTTTTTCATCGGATAAATATAACCCTAACTGTTGTATTGTTGCAGGAACTACAACTATGGATACATTGGCGACTGTATAAAAGCCGATCTTTTGCACCATCCTGAATACCTTGAACAAAACGCCACTTTAGCCTTCCAAGCTGCAATCTTTCAATGGATTACCCCATTAAAGAAGGGTCAACCATCAGCCCATGATTGCATGGTTGGGTCATACAAACCCACCAAAAACGACACTTTATCTAACAGATTTCCTGGATTCGGGTGCACCATGAATATCCTATACGGCGAACGCACGTGTGGCAAAGGTGATGTCAATGACATGAACACCATCATTACACATTACCTGTATTATCTTGACTTGATGGGTCTTGGCCGCGAGTATGCCGGGCCACACGAGGTGCTCACATGTGCTGAACAGAAACCGTTTAACCCATCAACCACTAAAGGCTCGGCTTCGACTTGACCTTGGGGTTAAAGTCAAACACCATCTCAATGTGGCTTGAATCTTGAATGAAATAAAGGTGCACCCTTTGGAATATTTGTAGGTTCAAAATCATTTTGTTTTTCATCGTTATTATTTTATTTTATGAGATATGTTTTTGTTTTTGAAATGGGAACTACAGACACAAGTCTTGTATAAGTTTTTTTCAGATTGTTTTTCTTGAGCTTGCTTCTGTATTATAAATATTGTAATAAATTTGTATAAAGAGGTGTGTTGCTTAGTTACTACTTATGTGTCCATTGTTTTTGTTACAAGTTATTCTCTTCAACTTGCTTCTTAGTTACTCTTCATTTTAAGATTAATACTTAAAATTTTTGAAGAACATAAATATTTTCCGTTCTTAAATTTTAACCATGCACATCAATTTATATTTTAATTATCAATTTATATTTTATTTATTATTTTCTATTTTTATAAAAATAGAAAATATAAAAATAAAACTTTTTGTACATGGTTTCTCTTATAAAAATAGGTATATCAACGATGAAGTCGATCAAGAAAATAAATTATAATTACTCCATGCGTGCGGCGTGCCCAAATAAAAGGTATTGAGACAATACGTGCTTATACATAATAGTTATCGTTCATGCTTATTACATAATAGTTATCGCTATACATATACTGACTTAACTGATGAAAGATGGTCCATGGGAAAACGACCTTGGACCCCTTCTAATGGGTTCTCTACGATGTTTTTAGCTTAACTCCAAGCTCAGGACGATGAAGAACTGCTCAACTTGATTGTCAAGACCTTCATGACACATTTATGCTTCAACACAAACCATAGCCAATACAAAGATTAATAATAAGCAAAGTTTATTTTTCCAAGTTAAATCAATTATATACCATGTGGATCATAATACCCAATAGACAGATTTTTAATCACTGGTACCCTGGTGCATTAACAAGAGTTGGTATATAGCTTAGAAAAACTAACGCCTTTTGATCATCTCTTTCCTTTGACTTGGAAGGTCAAACATTTGCTCCAAGACTTGAAAAGTATCCTTAACAAACACAAGTTTTGGAATTTTGATCCAGTCTTACCTAGGGGGTGTAAACGAGTAAAGACGCTAATAAACTACTTGAGTCGAAGCTCGTAGCTACCGTAAAAGATGTTCAAAACAAAACAAATTTTAAATAGAGAACTGTGAGAACTGCAAACACATGTACTCAATGCTTTAACTACGATACATAAGGCAGACATGTAACAACATAACCGACTCTCTCTCTCTCTCACTATATCCACCATGCACTATGTACAATTATCTTACATGGTTATTGTAGTTATCTACTTAAAATTGGTTTTTGTATTGAACGTATCTGTAACTGAATATGGACTGATCAAGTCAAATCAATGGCCAAAAATATAATTTACTCTATATAATGCTAGTTTTAGAACACAACGAAGAAACATATATGAAGGAACTACGGCCCTAAAATCTCCCAATGTATAGAAGAAAAAATATCTATATCAGGGATTTCAGCAAATTCAAGTGAAGCATAATATTTTAACAAATTCAAGTTGCAAAAGATCATAATTCTCAAAATCCCATATCAGATACAAACAAAATTGCTCATTTCACTACACAGTTAACAAAACCACCAACTGCTACGACTAATAGGATTTCAAACAATGAATTTTACCACAGGTGATGAGCATGGGGAGCTTAACAGGATTTTTGAAATCTTCAATTTTTCATCCTTATCAAACTGATCGCATAGGAGTATCCTCACCTTCTTTAGTACAGGTGACTTGGCCAAGATAAGCATCACAACAGCCAACTCATTCTCTCCCTTTGCTCCAACATAATATCTGAATAATCTTCGAGTGTATAGGAGCACGCCTCATTGTCACCACGCAACTCTTCGTCTAATATCTACAACAAGTGTCTTGTGTGAGTGCATTTTGACACAAGAATCAAAGCAAGTAGAATACAACATAGATTCTTGTTATTTACCTCTAGCTTAAGTTTCTCTAGGTTTGGGGAGCTTCGAATCAAAAGAACAAGAAAAGGTAACGAATCTTCGTGAATAAAACATACACATTCCATACACAAGTATTTCAAGTGGACCAATGTTGTTGGAAGCTCTTTCGGAAGTGGAAGAAAACACTTGAACAATAGACAAACAAAGATTAGTAATAAATAATTAGTAGACCAAAGTATAATCAAGTATATACCATGTGGATAGAATTACCGAGTAGATGAAAAACCAAATAGACAGATATTCAATGACTGGTAAACACTCGATGAGATCAGCAATGGTGGAATCTCCAGTGACATCGATAGTTCCATCGTCACTCAACTGCAAAAATTACAATATTTTTGAAAGACCATGAGGAATGACATTCGACTTTATTATGAACTTACAATAGTCAATCTCTTAAGTAATGGACAGCTTGATAAAAGACGCAGAAGCGCTTTTTCATTGGTCCATATTTCTTGCTAATTTAAGGTTGTGAGGCTACCAAATACATTGGATGACGGTTGATGGTCATGAACACAATCATTGAGATACAGGTCTGTTAACTGATGTAACGAGAAGAGAGACAAAGGTAACATATAGCTCCCATTAAAGTCCAGTTTTAATATCTTGACTGTATTTTTCTTCAACAAATGAAGTATTATATGGTCAATCTAAACACAAGAGCCATCTGCTACCATAGAATGGATTGGACCCTGGTGTGTCAACAAAACTTGGTATAAAAAGTTTACACCTCTTGGTCATTACTTTCCTGTGACTTGGTTGGTCAAATGTTTGCTCCAAAACGGACAGTTCGGCCCAATCAGTAAATGTATCCTCAATAAAAGCGAGTTTAGGGATTTTGGTACCTCCATTCCCTAGAGAGGATACTTGTCCTTGCTGCCTCTTGAATCGGTAGTAGACATAAAATGGTTTCTATTATGCCTATCCATCTTAAGATGTTGTCAACTGATCGCATAGATAAAATAATTCATGTTACAAAAAGACACAGATATGGTAAGTTATCATAATCATTCACATTGTCCCAAATGCAACAAATAACAGGATTGGTATATTTTGTACTCATGTAAATCCTCATAATCATTGAAGGTTTATCAAAGTTTTCAGGGTATCAATCAACAAAACCATGTAAAATTACAAGAAATTTCATCAACAACGTCGTATAATGTTTATGAGAACAAATCGATATGAAAAGAAAATACCTGTTATTTGGTAAGCAGACCGGCGCAGAAGCAGCCACCACCGTCGCGGAAAGGGGTTAGGGTTCAAATCGAGTAATTATATACAAGTGGTCCCTGTATTTATCATAACTTGTCGATTCTTGTCATTTATAAATTAAATTTTTTACATCTGTCACTTGTATATCAAATGGTATTAAGACCCTGCGTTGCGGCGGGGGCGCAAAACCATAAAAAAAACTGAAATGTTGCTGCGAACCCGCACGTTGAAGTTAAGGAAAACAGAACATGCATGTCGTTGATAACATTCGAAACTTTATATAAAAAAATGGAACCGTCACAAATCCGTGCATTGCGACGAGTACGTTGATAATATTTGGAACATTATTTAAAAAAAGAAACCGTTAAAAAATTCACGTCGAAACGTTGATAAAAGTATGAACGTAGCAACTAAAATAAACCACAGTTAAAGATATTAACGTTGATAAAAATAAGCACCTACAAATTTGGATTTTATAAAAAAAATCATATTTTAAAAGTTGAAGAAAAAAAAACTGTAAAAATATCGAAACTTTGAATCAGCTTTGACGGCTTGTACGTTTGTGGATCGATGACTTATACATAATGACGTACAATTCCGTTTTGAATGAAATTTAGACCGAAATGTAGACAAATATAAACACATTCCAATAGTATATTCGGAATTTTATAAAGCGTTAAATTTTAAAGTTTGTAATAGAAACACAAAATTAAACAAAAACTTGTGAGTGTGCCAAAAAAAAGAAATAGATAAGTATAAGGTATAAAGTGTAAATATAGCTAAACTTGAGGGGTTAAAATGAAATTTTTCTAAACTTGAGGGATCAAAATGCAGATTTTTAGGAATGTTAATGTGAATTAATGAAATTATGCATTCACCACTTGTACAATATGCAGAGAAACTTTCCAATATAAGAATTGTAAGTTAGTAATTTATTTATGTTATCGGTGGTGGTAAAAAATATAATACGGTAAAGATTTGTAAGCAGATGAGAATATAGTTGTTATACATGGTAGAGTGGGTGAGGTAACGGGTCAGGACGGGTTCAGGTTAGAACATGTCACTTTAAAACCTGTCATTTTTGTTCGAGCTAGAACGGGTTTTGAGCAAATAGGTTCCAATCATATATAGTTGAATTTGCATATTTTAAGAATAATTAGGATTAGGGCTGCAAACGAACTGAATGTCAGCAAACAATTCGTGAACCATTCAACGAGAAGTTTGTTTATGCTCGTTCATTTAATAAAGAACGAACATGAACAAGAAATTTCGTTCGTTTAGTTAAATGGACGAACATAAACAGAGGTCACGTTCGTTCATTTATGTTCGTGAACGCTCGATAATGTGTTCATTTATGTTCGTTCGGTCTTTAAAGGTTTTTATATTTTATCAATTAAAAATATTTGTTAATTGTGTTTATAATAATTATGTCAAGTATGTAGAGATAATTATGTCGATTGTCAAGTACTTCATATTTATTTTTGATGAATTCTATGTAATGTTAATTTGAAATGAAAATGTTGATTTTATTCTCAAATGAATTTGTGCTCATGAACAATTTTTCCTTAATAAACGAACGTGTTTGTTTGCAGCCCTAGTTAGGATGATAATGTAACCCATGATTCAAGTGATAAGTGAGCTGGGTTAGCTTTGGTTCTTATGGTAAATAATCATATACATTCTTATTCCAAATCAGTCCATCACAAACTTGCCCCTTGCAGCGGAACATTCTAACTAACTCAAGCTGCAAAAGATCATCTTTCTCAAGATCCAATATCGGATAAAAAAGAGATGTTCATTTCACTAAACAGCCAATCAAACCACCAAGTGCGATGACTAATTGGATTTCAACCATCTAACAATTATTTTTACCACCGGTCATAAAAGGATTTTTGAAATCTCGAATTCTTCATCCTTAGCAAACTGACCGGATAGGAATATCCTCACCTTCTTTAGTGCAGGTGACTTGGCCAATATAAGCTTCACAAAATCCAACTCATTCTCCGAGTTGCTAAAATTAATAATCTCTAATTCGTTCAGATGCTCGATAAAAGAAAAATGACTCAAAATAAAGAATTTGTGGAGGCTGCTCCTTGAGCATTTGACTTGATTACAATCTACAACTGCAAGTCATAAAGACAGGTATACTCCAAGACATCCATCATGGAATTAGCCACAAAAGTATCAATTTATAATTAAAATCAAGTTTCAAAATATCATCTTTCTCAAAATCCCATCTCGAATCGTTCATTTCCTCACGTCTTTCAACTAATTGGTTTCCAACTGTCCGAAATACTTACCCGATATAGTTGCTAAGATATTAAGCATGATAACTTCATCATCAAGGCTTGTTTTTTCAGCCCGCAGGGTCGCACATTTTCTCAACAGGCATCGAAGTGAAGCACTAGTGTCCCCGTCTAGAGGTGTATCAATGGCTGCACAGAGAGCAAACAACCATGCACAATCGGGTCGACCCAGATAGCTCATCTGCTCCATGGATGTTATCCGCTTCCTCAGCATTGTCACACGAGCCCTGGGTTCCATCTCAATAATGGTTTGCAAGCTGGGCCAGTCACAGATGGTTTTGTCTTCTGTTTGGTTGACATCAGGATTTTCTTGAATTTCCATTGTGCCATCATCTGCCTGACAGAAATCAAGATTTTCTTGAATCGCATTGTCTATAATGCTCCGGGCAAGAGGGATTGATTCGATTTGTTCAGAGAATGTAGAAGCCGAACTTTCAACCTCAGATAATGCCTGAAATCACAGCAAATATGAAAACAGTCATGAATCAGAGTTGCGGAAGACAATCATGGCTACAGGTTGAAAATTCGATTTATTTACTTACAAATAAATAAGTTGATTCCGGATATGTTTTATTTCTAACGAGTAAAATAAAAAAAATACCTATAAGCACAAGTCAAATCGGGTTGAATGGGTCAAAAGTCACCCAACGGGTATCTATAACGCATAAAACCTCATATATTATTTTACTCAAAAAGTAATAGAAATCTTCTAATTATGTTTGCCAAAGAGTGTTTTGTGTCAAACCAGCCCGGCCCATACAAAAACTATCTGTTACCCACTCCATCCATTTTGCAACCTCTTATAGTGATCAACTGATCATCAACCATAAGCTAAAAGCCATAATCAAACTACAAAGCAATTCAAAATTTAGTCACATGGTCCTCTTTGTTTACATTGTCTAAAATTGTTGATTTTTGGGTCTTATTTATATGATAAGAATGATGATATGATTTTGGGTCCCATTGACTTGATGTGAGAAGGAATAAAGAAGATATGACTGTACCTAACCCACTCAATTAACAAAAAACTGATTTTTTAACATAGGAACTAAATGTACCTACATCCCTTCACACTAATAACTTTAGACCATGATTTCAATTGATTTAAAAGGAAATATGAACTTACCAGCCTAAGCTTTGAAAAATCAGCAAGAAAAACATTTTCCCACTCTTTTGATGGCATTAAATGTTGTGGACATGCTGCAATATCAGGAATATTTGGCATATAATCAGTTTGTTCTTTGTTTAACACCTTTCTTTCCACCTTTGCAATCTTCACCTTCGGTATACGCTTTGCTTCCCATCTATGCACAAAAACAGCTATTAGTACGCGGTATATATTTTTTTTCAGGGTATGCACGGGCATATTTAGTGGACCATGCAAGTCCACTCCCGATCCTAACATATGCAGCTTCAATGCATCTATTTCTGTTCCATAGTTTTAATAATATTTCATGGTCTAAGAAACGTCCAAAAAGAAATTGCACATTTTTGAAGAAATCTAAAACAACAAATCTTCTAGCCCAGAAAAATAAAAAGTCCAAGATACTAAGATTAGTTGGTCAGGTAGATTGGATGATTTTACAGTAGGGGTGAAATGGGCCAGGTTGCCTTGACCTGCAAATACCTTTTTGTCCATTAATTTATTTTTAATTACAAATATATTTATGCAAATATGATTACCGACACTATACTATCATAATAACAATCTAAATTTCTAAATAAAGAGATTTAGAAGACTATATGCATTAAAATTACACTTGGGATACTTTTGATCATTTGTTTTTGTTTGACCCGTTACACTTTTAGCTTTCTTTTGACCCATTTGAGATAAATATGTAACAAAAATTGACCCACTCATAAGTAAATGGATCAAATTGTCATATTTAGCAACAACAAAAAACAGTATTTCTAACAGAATGAAGAGGGAGGTAAAACACTACCTGACTCGCCTAAGATATTCTAGCCCATCTTGTGGCGGGCCCGAATCAAAATCAGGTTCCCCAGTGACATAAAGCGCAGGCCTTTGGATGCTAGCATATTCTGAATCACTATCTTCATCTTCATAATAATCTTCCTCTCCATCAAAATCATCAAGATTTACACCAGATAGATGATCCACTTGGTTCATTTTTTGCATTTCACAATTAATGTTTTCAGACCCATCACCTGAAAGGCATCAACATATCAGTCAACATATGACATTTTCACTCCTTATAGAACAAAATACACAATAAAAGAAACATTTTTCTTCAAATAAACAAATTTAAGTGTTGAGATTTTACCATTTCTACATATCATTCAAGATGACAAATTGCAAACCTATTATGTGTTATGGGCTTATGGCATAATAACTTAGCACAATGGTCAAATATTTATAATAAATGAACTGAACAACAAAGAATCCAGTTTATTATCAAACAATGTGAGCATACCAACTGCTAAAACAACATAATATCACACACAAAAACCATCACCAATTGCATTTCAAGGCTATTTCTATACTGTCTAGTGAAAATTGGGTAACCTAAAGATGAAGAATATACCAAGAAAATCAGCAGCAACACCCTTTTTGTTGGCGAATTGAGGCCGGGGATCAAACTTCACATAATTCCCCTCCTCATCATACTTTGAACCAACCAAATTATCATACTCCTTGGCCACAGCAGATCCAAGCCCACAGTAAACCTCAATCCATTTCTTCTTTTGCTGTTCCATCCCAACATACCTTACACCCTCAATTTCTTCCCTAAAGTACACCACTCTTTCCCTATCACCTCTTTTATCACAATCACACACACTCTGCCTTTCAAAATCATCATTCAAATGCTTTTTCAACCCTTTCCCCCTTTTTCGAGGCCGTTTTTCTTTCTTGATTTCGGTTTTTTCATCCCTCTTCAAACCCTCTTCAATTTGTGATGAACTAGCGACCATTTCTTGCCCTTTTTCGACATGTGAACCGTCAATTTGATCTACAGAAATCGATGAATTGACTTCGTGAAGTCCTTGATTATCGCTTCTTCTTTCGGGGATCAAACCTAACTGGAGATCGATGGTTTGTTGAATACTGTTGATGATCAAATCATCTGAGGAAGTATTGGATTCCAGAGTCGAAGAACCTTCCGCCATATTACGGTGTGGGGTTTAGCGGATAGTGGAGAGGGTTTTTGAAGTGTTTGTTCCAAGCTTAATTATAAGGAAGAAATAATATCATATTTATTTAAATACAATTATAATGTTTAATAACTTATACGTTTTTTTTACACGGATCGTATGAGATAAGGTTATAAGTGTCATGTAGAGCGTTTGATTGACACATAAGCGACTGATGTGACGACGAACACAGCTGGTAGATGCTAATATAAATGGTGATGACAGTGTATATATATTAGCCTCAATTAAGTACAACTATTTTTATTTTTATGAAATTTATACTTTTATATTAAATTATGAATTTGAAGTGTAAGGAAAATAAAAAGAGTATATTGATCATAAAATGATATAAAAATATTAGTGTTTTAAATTGGTATATTTTGTAATAATGGTTTTGATTGAATAAATGTTATACAGTATGTAAGTTTTTAGAATAATATATGGAATTATCTCATCTTCTTTAATCACTATCTATGATTTCTACTCTCTAATATTCTTTAATCAACAATCTCCTCTCATATAAATATACCAAGAACTAAAATTAGTACATGTTTACAGACTACAAATTGACTTACCCTTATTTTTAAATTATTAATGATTGGTCATGTGATTTTGAATTAGAAAAAACTGCCATGGTTATGATTTAAATTAAAAGCATAACATTTTAGAGTATATGATAGTAATTATCTTTACACATTACTATATAATAATAATATAAAATATATATTTAAATACTCCACTACAAAATTTGTAGTTTAACAAGTACAGTTACAAGGTTGCAAAAAAGAAGCCACAAGTATAATGGTTCCAAACCAATTCACCTCAATGAAAACAAAACAAATGTGTCCACAAAAAGCAATAAATCAATAATCACTTGAAACTGGCATGAACATGAGTGCACAACTGCACATCAATGTTCTCAAACCAAAAGCTACATTCACAAAGCAGAAGACACAATCAACGGTCATAAAAACTAGTTTTTCTTGCCGTCTACATTACACTTCGGGAGCTTGGGCATGAGCCCTCGATAATTTCAACAATAACTTCTGCATCCGCAGATGCGTGTGGGGACTGTTTGAGAATTCCTGAAACATGCAAAGCTTCATCCTTAGCAACCTCGTTGTAGAGGAATATCCTCAACTTCTTCAGCACAGGTGACTTTGCCAAAATAAGTTTCACAAAATCCAACTCAGCATTCCTATAAATCATATTTATAATCTCTAATTCGTTTAGATGCTCCAACCATATATCTGAATCATCTTCGAGTCTAAAGGAGTCTCTTCTCTCAGATATCTCAACCCATGAATCATCTAAAATCTACAGGTTTTGTCAATAATTCTTGTGTTAGTGTGTTTTGGCATAAGAATTAAAATATATATCATACAAATTGATTTATGTTATCTAGTCTTTACCTCTAGCTTAAGTTTCTCCAAGTTTGGGGAGCTTTTGATCAAAAGAACAAGAATAGGCAGCCCATAATTGTGAATGAAACATATATCTTTTATACATAAGTATTTGAGGTGGACTAATGCGATTAGAAGCTCTTGCGGAATTCCATCGTGTGCAAAACACTTGAACCATAGCCAAAACGAAGATTAATAATAAGAAAAGTTAACTTTTTTACAAGTTGAATCAATTATATACCAAGCGGATAATATTACCTCAATGATCCCAAATCCAAAAGACAGATTTTCAATCACGGGTAAACAATCAAATAGGTTAATTACGGTGGAATCATCATCACTATCTTGGAGAGCTGAATTGTCAATATTCTGCAATAACAATACAATATTCAGAAAAAGTTATGAAAACCCATGATGATCGATATTCATTTTTTTGTAAAAACTTACCAGAGACACGCTCTTAAGTAAGGGACAACTAGATAGGAGATGTAGAAGTGTTTTTCTAGAAGTCATTACTTCTTGAATATATAAGCTTCCAAGGTTATTAAATCCTTTAAACATTGGTTCATAGTCAAGATCACAACCAGTGAGATGTAGGTCTGTTAACCGATGAAAAGAGAAGATACTTAAAGGTAACTTATACCCTGAGATAAATTCAAGTTTTAACTTCTTGACTGTATTTTTTCGTGACAAATGAAGCATTATATGATCAATCTCAACACATGACGCATTTGTGACCATGGAAAGGGTGAACTCGTGTATTGGAGCCTCATGCATAAACAAAACTTGGTATATAACATCAAAAAATTTATGCCTCTTAATCGCATCTTTCTTTTGACTTGGTTGGTCAAATGTTTGACCCATAACGGGCAGCTCGGCACCATCAGTTGATACTTGAAATGTATCCTCAATAAACACAAGTTTAGGAATTTTGATCCAATGGTACCTCCATTCCCTAGATAGGATACTTGTTCTTGCTGCATCTTGAATTGGTAAAAAACATAGGATGGTTTCTATGATGTTTGAAGGAAGCTTGCTGATCATATCCATTTCAGGCTATTTCTGTTTGACCGATAACAATCTGCTAGAAATACACACAAAATAACACCCTAATACATTTCAGTTGAATTTCAAAAGAATCTGAGAAACAAACATCTTCTTGAATTATGAAATTGAACATTAAAGTTTCCAATTGACAAAAAATGAAGATAGATGTGTTCTAAATTCTATCATTACTACATTAAGACAGGTAAAAGATCAAAAGGCAAACTGTGATTAAATTTCTATCATCTGAAAAGTGATCTGCAATATGCATTCTTACTCCTAATCACAACAAATTATATGTAACAGATGATTGATATACTGATGTAACTGACAGATTGGTATTGTCTGTAATCATGAAAATCCTCAAGATAAAACATTCAAGGGTGTAAATTAGATGAAAACAGAAGAAGGAATTCGAAGTTTTGAGATGAGTTGCAAACATGGGCACAAATTTCAGAAATAATCGACGAAACCAAAATATAAATGGAAACAAAATGAAACAATTAGGTAATTAACAACAGATTGATCCAGACAATACAAAGTAGAATCAATCGAGAAGAACAATTAGTACCTGATGCGAATTGATCAGGATTCAGATGCTAGGGTTTAATGAGCGGAACGAATGTTGATGAAAACCAATATTTAGTACAATCGTCCACAGTTCGGGAGCGAAGTTTGATCTATCCGTCGCCAAAAAACGGTGTTTGCGAGCTCCTCAGACTCATGATTTCCTAACGGTCGTCCCCATTGAAGGACTGGCCAACATACGTCGTATGTGGAGTACCGGGCTATACTTAAGTACCGGCTAGTTATCCCTCTGTTTTCGACTGAAGAGCCTTTGCCCAGTTTGATGCAAGGTTTGTTTGGATTCTTTTGGCGAGCATGCGGTCCATTGCAAGGAGCTACCTAGCTTTAAATACAGACATAATTTGGTTAAAGATGTTCTATATGATTCTTAAGCAGGAATTTCTGTTAAAAATAACTTTCTTACAGATCTGCTTGAAGGGAGGTTTACTCTACGGCCAGCTGATATTCTTGTGTTAGGGGGGAAACACGCTTGTGTGGACCTTACCGGAGTGTCCCCTCTTGTGGGGCTCAGGGACAATGGGTTTGTTGCGGGCCAGGCTGCGTTAAAAGCGGAATCAAGCAAAGTTGCTAAAGACGAGAAAGCTTGTTTAGAGAATCAACACGTGTTTATCCTAGGGGTGTCAATCGTGTCAGGTTGGCAGGTTGACGGGGTTGGCGGGTTACGGGTTGGCGGGTTAACAGGTTGAATTATGCAACCCAAACCCGGCCCATATGCTTATTCGTGTCAAAAATTCCAACCCTAACCTGGATACACTTAAATTCGGGTCAACCCGAACCTGGCCCGTTTAACCCGTTTATCTAAATCAAAATCATAAAGTACTAAATCCAAAATCTAATTTATTTAAGGTAAACCAAAAATTAATTGATTAATTATCTGTAGAAAGGAAAAAAAAAGTTTTGGTTTAATTCAGTTTCTTTATACTAAACACTAAATACAAAAGTAATGAACAGTCGTTTAAATGGGTCAACCCGAACTGTTTATTAAAAGGGTCAACCCGAACCCAACCCGTTTTTTAAAACGGGTTGAAATGGCCAACCCAAAACCTAATTATTTTCGTGTCGTGTTCTGGTCGTGTCAGGAATTGACACTCCTAGTTTATCCCCCTTTGCCTTCGATACATTTGGTTTCCTTTCCCCCGAAGGCTGTGGATTTTTTGAAAAGGGTTCAGCGGGTCGTGCATAGTAATTTTCGGCTCCTAAGACCCAAAACTCTGTTTTTAATAGGATTGGTTTTGCTATCCAAAATAGGGTCGTTACGCAGCTTGTTGCCTGTTTACCTACCACTCTATTGTAATCGTCCTTAATTTTAAAAGGAATATATTTTAACACCAGAAAATAGAAACACTTGAAACCAGAGTGGAAACAAGGCAAAAAGAAAAAACTATGGTACTTAATATTAAACTAGTAACTTCTCCCCGCGATATACACAAAGGGTTATGATTTATTATATAAATAAAAGATGTCGTTCAAGAAAATATCGACATGTGTTTTAAAATAAAAATATTCACGAGGTAGTAAAAAAAACTCGACTCATTAGTATATTACAACCATTTCTAATATAAGACTATGCGTTATGATGTCGTGAGTAGCAGGCGTGAGTGCCACGTAGGTGGGCTCACGGTGTAGAACGCCACCCCCTAGGGCGTGGCTGTGGACGTGAGCGTTGGGCGCTTGGTTGTGGGTGTTATAGCCGTTGGTCACACTCACTAAATCATAACACATGTTTAGTGGATGAGTATGACCACACCATCTGCCTACGTGACGGCCTATTCAGCTTCACCTTTTGTTCACACTCACTAAAATATAACACATAGCTTAATCCTTATTTAAAAAAAAACTTAGTATTATATCCAATTAATCTTTCTAGCTTGTTTTCTTATAAAATTTAAGTTTGAAAAAACTAGTTTTAAACAATATAAATTAAAACTTCATAATTCTAATTTGTTCTCTAAATTTACCCAATCCACAAACTTTAGTATTCCGGTATGCATTTTAACAAGTAAAAATATAAAAGAAAAGAATTGTGTTCAAAACCAGTAAATCACTTGAGACTGATAGCAGATCACCATAAAAACCATGTATTCATTATTGAACAAATCTTGACAAACCAAAGATATGTAATAGACCAATCTGAACATATGCAGCATCCATGTTCTCAAACCAAAAAATATAAATGCAAAGATAACACTATTATATGCCTCAATCAAACCAAAATCTACCGTCATAAAGCTGCAGATGCAAATCAACAGTCACAAATTCCTTCGTTTTTTTGGTGTTTAACATTATACTTCTGGAGCTGTTGGTGCAGGAGCCCTCAACAGTGGTTGAAGAGCTTTCACAACAATGCTCATATTAGGCCTAAACTCAGCCTCATATTGCACACATAAAGCCGCCACAGCCGCCAGCTACATCAACAAAACAAATGTTGTTAGTTTAGATAGTTATTCACATATCAATAATAGTACTGAAACATTGTTATTGTTTGTGGAAAGAGAGAGACCTTTGCAACTGCTTTTGGAGGGTACTCTCCTTTGAGCCTTGGATCAACACACTGTTTCACCTTGTCTTCACTCAGCCTTGGTGTAGCCTTTTGTGGAAGGAGAAAAAAAAAATTTTCAATTCCACTTGTTTGCATTGTTTCTCTTTACTCATGCACCCCATTTTGTGGGTCCCATCTTCACGCCTCTCAATCAAATGGAACCCACAAAGCGAGATCGCTTGAAAATGTCCAAAATGCAAATAGGTCTTTTAACATTAATATATATTAAAGAAGTGGCAATTTCAACTTCTTTATCTCAGAATGGGTCAAACTGATATAACAAAACTTAGCTGAAAAGGAAACGGGTCAAACAGGCCAAAAGCCAACCAAAGTATATTTTTAACACATAAACCTCCTAAATCAGTTTATCAGTATATATGTTTGTGTGTGCATATATATTAGAAGAATATAGTTTTGCAAACATGCTGCATTTCAGGTCAAACCCGCTTGACCCATATAAGAAATTACCCGTTTGACCTATTACCCGATCTAACTTACTGATTTGCCACCTCTAGGAAAGATGGCTTTTGTCAAATTTTCTTCATCCAGCATTTTGCGGTGTCCCAAGATTGTTTTGTTTCCCCTCATACCAACACTACATGGACACCCACTATCTTTGGCCCATATAATAAAAAGTCAAAAATAAATAATCAAAAAAGAAACTGACCCAAGTGACAAGGCTTTGTTGTCCCCGTGGCATTGTGTGATCAACAGGTTTCCGACCAGTTAGAAGCTCAAGCAGAACCACCCCAAAGCTATACACGTCACTTTTTTGTGTCAGCTGTCCAGTCATTGCATATCTACATAACAGTGTCATTGAAGACATTTAGCTAAACAATAAGAAGCTCCTTTTCATGATAAAAGCATGTAGTAATAATGCATATATTATCATATGAATATCAATCTCTGAAGGTACCGGTAACAACAAAAGAATATATTTAAAGAATGAACACGACAGCAAACATGCCCGTTTTTTATCCAAAATCATAACTTTTTACGTTCAAATCATTTGTTTAACTTCCATGAGGCTAGATCCAAGGCTATTAGTCCATTTTCAAATGGGTCAATTTTTGGATTGCAATTTGCAAATTATCTCAAATGGGTCAAGCAGACTGAAAGTCATCTACAATGTATTCAAATGCATAAAACCTTCTAATACGAATCATTAGAAAAAGTTAAAATTACTGTTAACATAGTTTTGTAACCATATTTAACACGTTGATGATTTATAAAATTAAAATAGATGTGATGGTGGGCTTGTCCAACCCAGCCCAGCATATCTCGACCCATACTACAAATTACCCATTTTGACCAATGACCCGACCCGTCCATTTTGCCACCCCTAGATGCATGTATATGAAAAGGGTTTAAAAGCATTACTCTGGTGCATGATAGCCAAAAGTTCCCAAAACACGAGTAGAATGCAAACGAGCAGCCATATCGGGCGCTTGATTTGAAAGATTAAAATCAGCAATCTTGGCTCTTAAATCCTCAAATAGTAGCACATTGCTAGACCTAATATCTCTGTGAATTATTGAAGGCTGGACCTTTTCATGCAAATAATCCAGTCCCTTTGCTGCATCAACAGCAATCCTTACCCGCTGCATCCAATCAAGCACGGGCCCCGGTTGTGCTCCTTGCACACCCTTCCTGCCTGCATGTATATTTGCATAGATATGGATTTAAAACCCCGATCCCAACTAACTTTCAGCTTATATAACCCGTTAGTTAAACACGAAAACAGAAGTACAAAACAAACGTTCTTGTACCGTGCAATATGTCATGTAGAGATCCCATGGTTGCAAATTCATAAGCCAATACACGTGTATTTCCTTCCACACAATAACCACACAGCTCAACAAAATTTTCATGCTTCAGTGTTGAGACCATGGCAACCTTGAGAAAGAAGGCAAACATTATAAAGAAAGGAAAAAAAAATAACCTCAATTTGGCAGACAAAACAAGAAGTGGCAATTTGGGCAGATCGGGCAGGGCAGGGCAGGCCAGATAGCAGTTCAAAACAGAATCGGTCAAAATGGGTAATCTTGGTAATGGTTCAAAACGGTTGGGTCGGCCCAAGAGACTTGTCCAGAATTTTAAATTTTTTTATATACTTTGTCGTCTCAAATATAACTACAAAGATTATATGATTTCAATAGTAATCTAACTCCAAAATAAAGGGATTTAAAAGGTTTTATCACTAAGGATACGCTTAGAGCAACTTTCGTACTTTTTAGCTAATTTTCATTTTACTCGTTACATTAGATAAAACACAACCACAGTCGACCAGTTCAGAAGAAAACTGGTTGAAATTACACCTCCAGACAAAACAAAAGAACTGAACAGGACGGGACAAACTAGTACCGGAACCAGATACTTTGGGTTCAAATTTTCTATAAGCCAATTTTCGGTTCAATAATTTTCAAAAACCAGTGCTCAGTTTCGGACCAAACCAAGTTCCAATCAATTCAGTATTCAGTTCCAATTAATTTTTCCGTGTTTTGGTTCAGTCAAGTCTGGTCACACCACATAGGGCTTAGTGGCAATGATTATTTACTTCCAGAAACATCGACCTACCTGAGTCAGAAACTCGTTATCTGATTCAGCCTCGGTAGAAACATCAAGCTTTTTGACAGCCACGCTTTTACCATTATTTAAATTTGCAAAATAAACTCTTCCATATGAACCTTCACCGATCAATGCTTTTGATCCAAAATTCTCGGTTTTTTCTTTCAGTTCATCAAGTGAAAGTGCTGGCACTTCGATTGTTGGCACTGGTTTTTGTGCATCAAATTTGACAGGAGGTGGTATTTTGTCCTTTTGATGCCCTACATTACGTGTAGATAAAAGCATTTAACACATTCTCTAGGTTGTAAAAAACAAGTGTAAGCTTGTAGACATTCTACGAGAGTACATATGAACCACAATCATATTAATACAGCTTAAGCTGGAATATAAATAAATCACAACTAAATAAACTTCAATCCCTCATTGGCTTCCTACAAAACGATAACAAAACATGCATTGTCAAAGTTGACCAAGAAGCCGTTAAAGAGATTTGCTATTGCATTAAGGGGTTGTTGGGTGTGAGTTGTTTTGTGTGATATTGAATAATCAGAATCAGATAACCAACTCTAAAAAGATGTGTTGTAGGAGATAGTGCGCATTATGCTACTTGAAGTTGTAATAATCATGTTAAGTGTTAATCAAAATCTGACTATTTAAGTAATGGTTGATACAAAGGTGTATACGTAGTTACGCACTCTATTCTATAATAATCAAACTGATAATCTGTCCCCTAAATAATCAGATAATCTTATAATCCCTCAAAACACACATCCAAGCACCCCCTCAAGCAAGTAAGGTCCCAAAGCAATTTGCTCGTTATACATGCATAATTTTGAAAATGATAGCAATTATGAATCACTAATTCCAACTCAAAAGGCATTAAAAAGCAATAACATGGGTTAACCAACACCAAAAAGTATTATTTTCTTGCCATTATTTGAAATCATTGAAACATATGAAACATACCATCAATATGATCACTGTGGCTTTTTATCAAGCCATTGTCATTTGAGGGATAAGATTCTTCGACCTGACAAGTACAACACAACCACCTCCGCATCCTATCTCTCTTCCTCAATATTAAATCGTCTTGAGCCCTTGGTTTCCCCAAACGTCTAAAGTATCCAGGTGGAACGTGTCCCTAAATAACCATCAAGACATGTAAAAAATCAATTACAAATAAAAAGAAATCAGATCATTACCCAATACACTTCTGGATAAAAGTCCCACAATTTCTTTACAAAGTATTTACGATGTGTATAATGAAAGTGATTACGCAATACTGAACAATAAGAATCAGATTATTGGTAGTGTTTGGATGTTCTTTTGTAGTTTTGTTCCTTGAAGTGGTTTTAATCACTTCTGATGGTATAAAGTGTGTAGATTATTTTGAATCATTTAAAATAGTGTATGAAGTATGATGGATCAAACAAGGGTAAAATAATGTATCTATGTAGTCAATTTTGTTAACCCTAGAATAATCAGATTGTCAACAGGCACATGCAAACCACCACCTTACATATTTTAGAAAGAAAAAAAAGAACAGAATTTCTATTCATCACTACAAAAAATATCAGAAGTTAATAACATTTCACAATCAACAAATTCTCATTGAAATTGAGTCCCAATTTCCTCCAAGAAAATACATCTATATATGAGTTTGATATCAAAGATCTCACAAACATGCATCAAATTTAAACAATAATTATATAAATTCTTACCACTAAACCACGAAAATGACAACGGGGATCCATCGGAGCCTTAAAATTATAAACAGAAAAGAAAACGAAATTGAGTCCCAATTTCCTCCAAGAATGTGATTTGTCACCGATAATTATATCAAAAACTTAAAAATTGAAACCCAAATTACGAAAATCAAAGAAATTTTCAACCAATTGAAGATCAATTTAATAAGATTCAATCGGAAAGCATTTTGAAGGGTTCCTATGGAATCTGATTAAACGAGACGATTAAATAACACCAAACCCTTTCTGGGAAACTGAAAAAGGAAGCAATTTCATAAATACTAAAGTAAGTAAAGCGGAATTGAAGGGTTACCTGTCTTGTGTTGTCACTTTTGGGTTCGTGATCTAGGGCTTTGTTTAATTGCGATTTCAGATGATCGAGAAATTGGGGGAAAAGACAGATAAGCAAGGAGAAGAGAAAGAAACGGGTTGTTGGAGAGAGAGAAACGGGGGTTTCAATAATTTATTTGCCCAAATAATAATGGTTTTTTTTTTCTTTTTCTAGGGTTGCAATGGGAAATAGATTTATAGATGACAACGATGTGTGTCATCAAATGCCCAAATAACATTTTTATCTTTTTTTTTTTGTCGGTGCTATTAATTTTTGTTTATAGGTAGTTATTTCTGATACCTATATCCACTTTATGCATATATTTTCGCCAGCGGATGTCAAAAATAAAACATGAAAACGATTCGAAAATGGAGGAGTCAAACGGGTCAGAAAGTGATAATTTATTCCGCTAAATTATGCTAAACAAAAATGTCTATCTTGACTTTTTTTTTATTTTCGCCTCAATTTTCTGTAAATTCTAAAAGCAATTTAAAAGCTTCACATTCCTACTGTCCACTATTACTAAAATTTTGAAATTTTTGAATGGGTGTCTGTGCTCCCCCCGCCAAAGCCTTGGCTCTTTTTTTTTTAACGTCAACGCCTAGATATTTTTGGATAATTGGGTTTTCTAGGGGTAACACTAGAACATCCAGGGCAGCTCACACCAAGAGGAACCCCCAACTGAGTAAACCCCCTGACATGGCCACATACCCCTTTTTTTGTTGCGGCCAGGATTCGAACCCAAGACCTCCACAATGGAAAGTCTTGGGGCTACCATTGCACCAAATAGCCAACGGTTACCATAATAGTCGATTGTTTCTACTTTCTAATGTATGAATGAGCATTTAAATAACTGTCCAGACCCAAAGTGCTCATCCTTAATTTTCCATTCAATAAGCTTCTTTAACTTCATTTATGCGTGACAAGGTGTCTCTTTTTATACATGAATGAAACCCTTGGCTCTTCCCCTGCCCATATCGTGTGGTCAAGTGGTATGGTGTCTTTTACAAAAGTGACCTGAGTTTAAATCTTTACAAATGTAAGATTATGTGGTATTTAGGTGTAAAAGATTGATGTTAAAAAAGTTAGTTATTTCTAATATATTTTTGGCTACAAACCCATAAAGATGATAAATATATTGTTAATAAGATAAAAATTTTCATGAATAAGGATTTATTGTAGCTTTGGTTTTCTGTTTCAACCGAATAAACTGAACAAACCGAAAGTCGAACCGATCAACACCCTTTTAGTTTATTGTATAAAAATTTGATTTTCTTTCACATTTTTTATTATAAGTAACGAAATATACTTATTATTTGATCAATTAGAATCTTGTTCCATCATCGATGCATAGAATTGGCTTGATGTACCCAAATGACATGGTATCACACGGTTTTTACCTGTTATAATATATAAAAGTATCGTGACATAAAGTTATGGTTAATAAACAATTCATCATATACAATGTCGGAAAGGTAAAAGTTTCGTATATTTTTTTTTATAAAATATAAGACCAAGATTTGCTAATTTAACATTTTTTTGTCGGTACATGTTATTTGTAGTATTTGTTTATAGTTTTGTGATCCTTCCTACAAGTCGATACACTAATTGAAACCGAAAGTACATGTTCCTAAACTAGCAAGACAAAGTCAACATTCAAATTTGATGGAAAGGAAGTACTACTATTCAAACTTCAAAGTCCAATTCGGTTTAAGTCATGCCCTACACAATATTAAATTCATGCATGTTGGTCAAAGTTAAAAAATAAATAAATACAAAGAGTAAAATCAAGTTGAGAGGAGCCAAATAAGATGGAAAGGTATCATAAGTTTTATATTAAAAAAACCCCAATAAATGGTTTCATTCTTCAAATTATAATTTGAAATCACAGATGTTAATGTGTCGTGTTTGCGGGTTGACAGGTAGAACCTGAAACAAACCTAAAAATGTGTCGGATACATTAACCCGAACATGACATGAGTTTTCATGGGTTGTTGAACACTATCCGTTTAGCCCGAATTTTTTTATTTTATTTTGTTTTTTGGTTATTAATACTCTAAAATTACAAATTTACAACAAAAATACAAATGTATGTGAAATAACTTAATTTAAAATATAAAACCTTATTTTCATTTATCTTTTAAATTTTGACATAGTATACCCAAGTATGACATAAAACGTGCTTTTTAAATATATATAAAAATAAACGGGTTAAATGGGTCACACGGCGAACCTATCAGGTAAACCCGAACACGACCGTTTAGCTAAACGCGTTTGTTTGGTTCGACCCAAAAGCGATCGGTTTACACTAAACTCAAACCTGCGAATTTCGTGGCATGTTAGAAGTTCACACCCTTACTTGAAATGGGTTAAAAGGTATAAAAGTTCGATTGTGTCCAAATGTTTAAAACCTGTTATTTTAAAACGGAAGAAGTTGTCCTAATTTGCAATTGAAACCAAAAATTGGTATCATAGTATTTTAACCAAAATGGCATTTGGTGAATTGATTGACCAAGTGGTTATACTTCCACAGGTGTTTTCAAACTTAAGAAACAAAAGATGATTAAACTTATTTTGATGAAAATTTGAAACTAACATGTCGGGTCGGGTTAAATTGAACTAATGAAACTCAAGATCACTATTATGAGTTAAGACATGACAAAATTATGCCAATAGTTGATTATAGACAGAGTTAAAATGACAATGTAGATGGTAAAATTAGTCATTGGGTAACTTACTTGTTAATTATGCTCAAAGGATCGTTCTAATTGAATTTGGGTTGACTTTTAGGTTGTTAATTATCATTGGACAATGGTCAGATTTGAAGCTTATATTATGAAGATGTGTATATAGAATTTTCTAAAATAAATTACACAAAAATTATTCATTTCAAGGATAAGTACTTTTGATTATTAAGGGTGGATTGTGTGTTGTGTTATGCTAACAAATTTGGTAGAATTGCCATGAATAACTATGCATAAATTCAAGCATCATAATCATAGATTTGATTTGATTAATGAGTTGAAGGATTTTGCTGAATTTGTGATTATCTTTACACATCCATTAACATAGTTCATTATATTTATTAAAAAGAAAACTCCTATGAATATTTTGATATTGCACATTAGATCATGGATACATTACACGATATACTACTAGAGGTGGCATAATATACAGGTTGGAGGTCAAATGTGTAACTTTTTGGTAGGGTCAGGTTTGGTATCCGAATAAAGGTAAGTTTTTTATTAATAAATCACGCTAAGTATGATTATTAGCGTAAGAATAAGGCAATTTAATAGGTTGTATGCTTTCAAAATATACTTCGGAAGACTTTTGATCCTTTTAGCTCACTTGACTTGTTTAATTCAGTTATTCTTTTATTAATTTGTTTTTTCTTTGATATTTACCCTTTAAGAAATATAATCCCTTTTCAATTTATTTCTAACTTCTGGGAATGTAAAGGGTGCTAAATACTGAAAATTTAGTAGAGCCTTTGTTTACAGTTGACTTTTGAGGTCAAATGTTTTGATCTTCTGCTAAGTTCAACAAAGAATATAAAAATGGTCAAAAGTAAATAAGGTTGACTTTTGAAGATGATTGAAGTCAAATTGTAAGAATATTCTTCACTTGAATTCTCAAGGTGTTTCTTACATAAGTTGTACATAAACATGCATCTGTGATTTACATAATCTGCGGCTAAATAGATCTCTTCATGCCTTTAGATGTCAATAAAAAGCAATTTCCTAGGGCCAAAGGGGCCCGCTTCGGTATCTAATAATCTAGCATGCCACTTCATTTGATCTGTATGGCTTTTTATCTTTACAATAATGTCTACATGATCTGCTATTATTATCGTCCCCTTAGGCCGAATAATCCTGTACATCTCAATGAATATGTCAACAATGTCACACCTGTTATCAAGATAAAACAAATGAGCTCAATTACTTGTAGGGTTTATGTCTCATCCATCTTCGTTTTACCATAACATGACCTAAAGTACACGGGGGCAAAACTGGCAGTTCGGGCAGGTTGAGCAAAAGGCCAAAACAGGTAATTCCTGGATTGGATTGAAACGGGTCAGATTGGGTTGATCCAAAACGCTTTTGTCTAAAACTTTTATCATACTTTTACAAAAAATATATTATTTCAGTTATAATCTTAAAATTTCAAAAAAAAGAAAATTTACCTTTGTATGTTTTATATTACATTGGACATCCTTCAGCATGTTTCCTTTTTAGCCAAGTTTTTTTGTTTGACCCATTTGACCAGAACATACCCGAATCAAAGGATATGCAAGTAAACGGGTCAGAATGGTCACCTCTGACCAAAAGAGTGTGTGCATGCATACACGGACCCTTTGGAACCAGACCAAAATTGCTTGTTCTGCTCGGTTAGGCCTGTGGTTTTAGCCAAAACCGAACAGACTACATTAAGAAATATTCAGAACTTAGTAAATGAACTAAATGGCTTACTTATTCATGTACAGACTAAACACATTGTCGGCGTGTATCAAGTCATATGATCTAGGATACGTTGAAAACGGTTCACACCTGTGACCAACAACACAAGAGATGATTAACCCCAAAAGCCAACCACACCATAGAAAATAAAAAAGAATAAAAGAAAACGAACCAGTTCATGTAAGTTCCAATCAGACCGCGTTCGTAGATAATGCCAAGGGTCTTATAATTTGCATCATGAGGAACAACATTCATGACCCAAACCGGATACTTTGCAAGTGAAGCTGCAAACCCACCAAACCCTGCATTCATATCCATAATATTTCTATACCCACCACTTGATAACGATTTTAGCGCGTGCACATAAGAAGAAACCCTCTTTTGCCACATTAGATTATCATCAAGAAAATCTTGACTTTTTAAACCAGGAATTAACCCAATTCTAGGTGGAATGGTATTCAACCTTTTGGGCCAGTTTTCAAGAACACCACCAGAGACATCTTGCATATGTTCTACTTGAAGTAAAGGAGTGATGCATGCATCCATTGTTTTATACCAACCATCATCAGGATCAACATTTATGTCACAAAATTTGGGAAATTTTGAACCTTTTTTCTTGCATTTGATATGATTATTAGGTTTTTGCCACACGGCAATCGGACCTTTTCCTTTAAGTTTTCTCCAACACAACCGTCTAGCAAGATCCTCTAAACGGGCCAGTTCTTTTTTAGGATCCTTTGTGGTTCCACCCGGGGCCGTGTATGTACTTCTCCAATTAATAGGTGGGCCCGACAGCACCCAATAACCACCGGGACGCAATATCCGGTCGATTTCCATCAGATACAACCCATCTAGCAGACAAAATCATCATAATGTTGACAGTTTAGACCCATTTACTAATGAATAAGGATTTGTATCAATGGTTCAAACAGTTAAAAGCCAACAAAAGTGTATTTTTGAGATTATATACTTCTACAATTATACTTTACACACTAAATGCATAATTTTTGAACAAAAAGCATTTTGGGACAGCCAAACTTGGCCCGTTCGACCCTTACTAAAAGTTACCTGTTACCCTACCCGTCCATTTTACTACTTTAGGTTATGGTATGCGTACCAGTAGGAAACAAAAAATGATACAAGTCCTAGTTTTTGTGAAAATGGTTGATGTTTGGACGAAAAATGTTTTGGGTCAACCCAACTCAACATGACTTGGTTTGACCCATACCAAAATTACACATTATGACCCGTTACCCAACTCACTCATTTTATCACCTTAGTTTATATAGCATGCATAATGTAGAAGATAAAAATGAAAAAAAAATCATAATTTTTTAATCAATTGGTTAATTTGATTACCGTATTCGGTCCATGGCACAAGGCAGCGCGAGCAATGAGCCATGTCAAATGATCTTGATGGGTAGGGTAGTCTATAGGTGCCAAGAACACCAAGCATGGCAGGAAGACCTCTTTCTAGGGCAAATTGCACTTGAGCTTCATGTATGTCTCTTGGAGCTATAGACATTGTTATGATATTATAATCCATTAAAGAATCTCCAAAGCTTGCAACCTGCCATGTTTGACAATTTTAACAAGTTTAGTTACTAATATGTTGATTCAGATTATGTCTTATAAAAGTATCTCAAATGTATTTCTTAAAGAGTATAACCTCCTAAATTAGATTATTACAAAAAAAAAACCAAATTTTGTAATAATACTGAACTCACTAATTATCTATAAAAAAATGGCAAATTGGTATTTAATAATATTGGCCTATAATAATTCATAGCGGCAATTTGACCAATGACACTCTTGACTTTTACTTTTCTTGCCAAGGGCAATCCCAATAGTATAATCATCAAAGATTTACATTTGACTTCCCTTACAATGATGACTATGAATGAAATGGGGAAGCATACAAGCGAACTCGAGTGTAAATCTTTGGTGCTTATGCTACTGAGATTACCATTGACAAGAAAAATGAAAGTTAGGATTGCCATTAGTCATAGTTTAGATTATTAAAATTCAATTGCCTATAAAGATAATATTTTTGGATATAAAGAGTTCGGATCAAACCAAACTCCACATGTTTTGACCAGGCCCAAATCAATTTACCAGACACCCTTGATGGTTAATACTATAAATTAAAAACCAATGGGTTTGTAGCTCAATGGTACGAAGGTTTGTAACAAAGGTGTCCCATAATTAGAGGGTTCAAGTTTCACTGGGCTGCATAAAAAATACGTAGATGTAGATTTAAGAGGATGTGTGAGTTAGCTATTAAAAAAAATACTACAAATTAAAGATCATTTGGGACCACTTAAACACTAACTGATAATAGTTATACTATAAATTAAAAGATCATTTGGGCCCACTTAAAACACTAATTGATAAAAGAACCCTATGTTATGCCAGGCACCAGAATCTTGAAAAATATGCTTGCTTTCAAGAAACAGACTTACCCCACACCCTGTATCCAGAGCTGTCCTAATCGCCGCAGATTCTATTGGCACCATCTTCTTCAATAAGTCCACATAACCCTTAACTCCCTTCTGGAAAGAAGTTCCACCGCCGGGAAAAACCAACCGATCGCCGGCCAACCGGACCCAATTCTGATGTTTCTTTGACTCGGTCAGCCTCTTGAACGGCACGTTACTGAACCAAGCTTCGGCTCTGCTTTTAGGCCATAAAAATGGCTTCTTGTACCCCACCGGCGCAGGCACCAGACAATGGAGAATCTCTCCGGCGGTGGCGGGACAGTGGCGTTCTCTATGCAACATTTTCTCAACTTTAAATAGTCTTTCTCTAACTGGGTCTTGGCAAGGGCAGTAGTGAGTGAAATTGGTGGGGCAAAGTTTGAATTTTTCCGGCGGGTTTAGCGGTGGCAGGGGGAGTGTGTTGTGGGGTTCGAAATCGAGTGGCGGGTGAGTGTTTGGGTGGGTTAAGATCGTGAAATTGGTTATGAGATTTAAGCAGTTTGTTTGATTTTGAGTTGGGGGTTTAGGGGATGTGTTGAGGGTGGATCTGTATGAGCCGAGAATGTAAGAAATTGAACAAATGATTAGGATGAAAAAGAGTCTGGTTAATGAGTTTTTGAGAGGGTTTTGGTGCGGTGGAGACGCCGGGGACGGTGAGGGTTTAGTCATTTTAGTGTGTGAGGATGGTGGTGTAATGGTGTGTGTGAGATAATTCTGAGATCTGTGTACTGAGAGATTTGTTGGGTGGTGTGGAGGAACTAGCTGTATGTTTGTCCGTTATTCCCGCTAAGATATCAAGATGGATCTAGTTTTTTATATAGTCAAGATTCACCCTCAAGTTTGTGTCTAAGACTATCCGCAACGCGGAGCCCTTCCGTCGCCCATCCTTCCACGTGGCCGCCCTCACCACGGATGCCCGTTGAGTCTCCTTCGCCCGTGCCCAGCCGCACGCCACCATGGGCGTTGTTTGTTTGATGGTAGTGGGCCACACAAAGAAAGAAAACGATATGTTTTCACTGTATCCCGGAAAAAGAAAACGATAATTTATGTATTATTGTTTTTTTATTTTTAGTTTAAAATTATGTAGTTCTATTCTTAATATTAATTTTATTTAATTATTTATTAATTTAAATTATTTCATAACTAATTAAACCTTATTTAAAACGGTTATATTGTTAATATAAATTATGATTTAAAAACTAATTAAACCTTATTTAAAACTTAATTTAAACCTAATTAAAACTTAATTTATCCTAACGGCTAGTTTTTTTTTGTGCTTTTTCTAACGGCTAGTTTTTTTTGTGTTTTTCCTAACGGCTAGTTTTTTTGTATTTTTCCTAACGGCTAGTTTTTTTTTTGTATTTATCCTAACGGCTAGTTTTTAATACTATAAATACATCTAAACACCTAAACCATTTTCACACCCAACTATCTCAAACAATTCTCCCAACAATTAAACGTTTTCGTTCACTCAATTCCATGGATCCAAATCACCCGTTTTTGTTCTCTCAGCTACTAAACGATAGCAACAATGAAGAAAGCCCAAACCGACAAACTACACCTTCACCATTTCAACAATTTCAACAACCATCCGGTGGATTCTCACAATTCCAACAACCAGCTGGTGGATTCCCACACTTCCAACAACTAGCCGGTGGATTCTCACAATTCCAACAACCATCACACCCGCAAATTCATCAATATCAACAGTTTTTACAGTGGCAATACCAAATGCAAATGCAACAAGCACTATCACAACCACAATCGATAGAACCACAACCACAATCGACACCTGTTGATGAATCTCAATCATCACCAATCAAAGTTTCCAGAAAGAATAAAGGGAAAATCAAAATTAGCACAAAAGAAGCAGCACCTGCTGATGAACCAGAAAAGAGTAATCGTATCAAGTGGCCCCCAGGTGATGAAGTCTTGTTAACCAAGGGTTACATATACGTTTCTGAAGACCCAATAATTGGCAACAACCAGAACAACGCCCAATATTGGGGAAGGATTGCAGACTACTACAATGGGGAGAGACCTGAAGTTCCAAGAATTGCTCACAATCTAAGAAGTCACTGGCACCACATTAAAACGAAGGTTAACAGATTTAATGATTTATACTTGCAAGCAAAGTCTCGTTACAAAAGCGGTTGGTCAGATGACCAATATATTCATGAGGCCAAACTTGAATACATCAATGATCCCTCTAATAAGAGTTCAAATCCCTTCACATATGAACATGTGTGGAGGGTTATTAAAGATCGTCCAAAATACGATAGTTCTACCAAAGTGCATGGCCATCAAGCACCCAAAAGACAAAAATCAAATAGTACATGGGAGTATACAATTAGCATGGGGGAGTATACAGGCAGCACGAATACTCCTGAATTTGGAATATCACTTGATGATGACGACGATGATATTCAAGCAGATCAGGAACCCCCAAGTCGTCCAATGGTGAGGGACAAGGCCAAATCAATGGGGAGGGACAAGGCCAAATCAAAGGGCAAGGCCACGTGTTCATCTGATTACGAGGCAAAGAAGTTAAGTCTCGTTGAAGAACTAGCCGAGACAAACCGTGTGAAGAAGCAGGCAATCGAGCAGTTCGATCAAAAAATTGATAAGTTCTACGAGTTGGAACAGAGGAAGATTATGGTAGAAGAAAAGAAAATACTTTTCATCGACACAAGCCATATGGATCCATACCAACGAGCAGAACATGAAACTTTGTGTAACGAGATCAGAGAGAAATATAACATGCCTCGACGCAATTAGTAGTTTTAATTTTTAGGTTTTAGTTTGTATGTTTTTTTAAATTATGTATTATTGTATTTTCAATTTTTAGGTTTTAGTTTGTTTGTTTTTTAAAATTATGTATTATTGTATTTTTATTTTTAGTTTAAAATTATGTAATTCTATTTTTAATATTAATTTTATTTAATTATTTATTTTTATTTATTATTTTAAATTTTTTCATAACTAATAATACTATTAATAATTAAATAAAAAAAGATGATGTGGAAATAAGGAGGTTATTTGTGGGAAGGATGAGTATGGTAGTGTTGAGGGTAAAATGAGTTTGTGGGAAGGATGGGTGGAAAACTGATGTGGCATGCTGATTAGGACTGTTTGTGGGATGGATGGCTGTCAGCGTTGCGGGCAGTCTAAGGGTGCGTTTGGTTCCTATTTAACAGGATTAGAATCTGAAATCCATTTGTCGATATGTTTGGTTCACAGGATTTATTGGAATTGAAATATAAATTATATTCTTGATGTGTTTTGTTAAGAAATGAACTGGAATTAAAACTAATTCTCTCAATATTTTTCAAATAAGGATTTTAACATAATTGTAAAGAAATTCAGCAAAAAGAATTGAAATTTCCGACCACTCGTCGTCGCATATGCACCCCCCTCACCACACACACCACCAACCACCCTCACCTCCATCGCCGCCGCCGACGACCACACCAACCACCACCACCAACCCCTCCCGGTTGTCACGACCGCCGCCGGGGCGGTTAGTGGCGACTGCAATGGTGAGGGGTGGTCGGGGGCGACAACGATGGTGGCGGGGGTAGGGGTGGTGACAGTGGCGGCGTCGCCAAGAGGTGGTGGCGAGGGTGATAGATTCCAATTCTTTTATAATTATTTTGTCACTCAAATGCATTACAAATTTAAATAGGAAGATTTCAATTCGATTAAATTCTAAATCCTTATGTTTAAATTATAAATCTCATCCCTTCAAACAAAATTTTCCGCAAACTACCCCATGAATGAATTTGGTTTCTAAATTCTTATATTTGTAGTTTTGTTGTTAAGTAATTACCGGTACATGAGCTTAATAAATTATTTTAGTTTTTTTTATTTTAATTAATAAATCTCAAATTATATCATTGTTTTTTTTTTTCTAAATTCACTAAATCCTTGTACTTTAATGAAGAGGAACACATTGCAAATGGGTTAAACATTTAGGACTGCTTAAATTAAAGCTTCTTAAGCTCAACACCTGTTAAATTAAGATTAACTATGATAGTTAAGATCTCGATCCTGATTTTAAAATATAATGAAAATAATTCCATCCTTCTTAAGACTTATTAGTATAGGATTTTATGTAGCTCGAGCCAAGCAAAGATCAACTCAGGCTCATGTTTGAAATTATACGAGCCAACTCGCCTCAGCTTGAAATACTCAACTGAGTTGATAATTTGAGCTTGAACTCGGCTTATATAGAACTCAAGCTCGGTTTGATTTGGGTCAGTTACCCTATTTGGATCCGATGAAACTAAGATACTTGAGTTCCTAACTTATTGAGAGGAGATAAGAATTTTACAAAGAGAAAAATAATAATATTGCAGATGCCACCTTGTGAACCTGGAACCTCCTAAGTATTAGAAAATGAGTTTTTGCCAATTACTTTAAGAGGAATGTTGGTTTAGACGGATTATACAAGCTAACAATCGAGCTCAAAATTTAAAAAACGTAGTTACCAGTTCAACCCGGAAATCCCGTCAAAACCAGTCAAACCAAACCGTAAACATCCCTGCACCATAAAGTAATTCAATCCAGAATGATATGAAATTGTCAACAAAGACTTGCAGTTTTGTTTATTTAGTAAGTTGTGAAATTCAGATAAAAAGATGCAGTTTTCTGGGATACAATAAAAAGATATAACATATTCTATTCCAAAAAGACTTGTATCCTATCGCCCCTTGAGTCATTAAAATCTAGCAATAATTTTCCTCCAACTTCAAGTGAAGCATCATCTAACAGTTCCTTGATGTTCACACCTCCCAAAGCTGTATGACAATGAAAAATTATGTTCTTATTCATTACATGTAATAAATTGAACGGGTCGGGCAAGTGACCGAAACAGGTTATATGGCACATCAGTACATGCCATGTTAGGTTTGGTACACTTTTTTCTATTTTTTTTATAAATCATTAGTGTGTAAATATTACAAAAAGTACATTCTTATAATAATCATCTAATTTTTTGACCCATTAGAGATAAATCACAACCAAATCCACCCATCCAGAAGAAACGGGTCAAAACTGCCACAAACAATATGTGTGATAAAACCAGGTTCTAGCATAAAGATTTGGTTTATGTACAGGTTAAAATTACATTAAGATCCTTTAGAGATATAATACCTGGGACGATATTGGTGATGCCATCCAGAAAACCGGCCTAAAAAAAATTTATGTTCACAAATATTAAACCTGAGTTAGCTCTTTAACATGTTCATCATACAACCACAAATATGGTCAAAATCACAGCACATATTTTCATAGTTCAAACAATAGTTGTACATAGAGGTGGCAGAATGTGCTAGTTGGACAGGTTGGATAACATGTCAAAGCGGGTTCGTGTAGCAATGGGCATATTTAGAAACGGCCAAAACGGGACGGGTTGAATTGAACCACAAACACTTTTTTGTTCTGTTTTTATAAATAGCAATCTACATCTTTAGGAGGTTGTATGAGAGACTTCAGCCGATTTGTAGTTCGTTTTGACCCATTTGACATGTTCCCCTTATAGCAACTTTTTTTTTATTTAACCTATTTTAAATAAGACACAACCCACATCGACCCAATCAAAACGATTCATTTTCAGTATGGATTACGTTGACCTAGCAAACATTTTTTTCTCCATTTTTACCATTTTGTATATGATTACAAAAACAACATTATTATGATATATCTAAATCTATGATTAAAACATTTAAGACATTATATGCCTTAAAAATAGATTTTAGGCCACTTCAAACATGTTCAACCCATTTCCCTTTTAGCAAAAAATGTATTTGACCCGTTAGAGATAAAATACAACCAGAATCAACCAAAATCATAAGTAAATGGGTTGAAATTCAGACCTCTAGATGTACAATAAAAAAGGTAAGTATTACTACATGCACATTGGGTGTTCGGGTTAAAAACATTTGGCGTGATTGATTACTGTAGTTTTAAGAAGAAATGACATACAGGAATTCGGACATCAAGTTTTTCAAAGCCATCTCGCCCAATAATTTTGACTCTCAACGTGCGAGACCAGATCCCTGAGAAAGGATTAGGCGCGCCACCTCCCGCATACTTATTGTATGTATCTGGATTTAACAGTTCAACAATAGGCTCAGTTGAGCTTTGACCTGTCTGTTCTGTATCATCTTGACCCTTTCTTTGGATACTGTACGGGTTGCTGCCACCTGAGAAATACATATACCGTGTTAATGGTTGTAAAAAGTAGAAATTAAAGAAACAGTTTTATAGAAAAAAACAAAAAACTGTTAGGAAAAAACTGGTTGTTCACAAACCTGTTTGCCACAGAGGTTGACTGCTCTTGGTAGCATAACGCTTTTCTTCTTCATAATACACGTTAAAACCTAAGACCTCTTTGACTTCTTCAAAAGATGGCATGCTTGCAGGAGAAGGCACGCGCCCTTTCTTAATTGCTTGCAATGCATCCTGCAGATGTCATGCTAAACTTCATTAACAACGTTGCTAAACTTCATAAACAACCTATGTAGAAAATATACTTTGCAGTTTACATACACAAAAAATAGGGATTAACTTCTAAAACCATTTTATTCAGCTTTTAGTATAAAAAAATCATCATCGATACAAAAATGCATACACAGCACTTTGCAAGAATGAGAGACTGTTTACAAAAATAAATGCCAAGCATGATTGTTCTTCTATCATTTGCATTTTTATAATTGTCCAAAATAGATCATCCCTGTCAGTAAGAACGAAGACCGGAAGAGTATCTTATACCAAAATGTAACACTAGTGTATATATAATTTATGTGGGATTCATTTTGTTCTTTTCGCAGTTCTAAATAGATGGACAAAACATGACAATATCAAGGATTGGAAGATTTCAGTGATTGTACTTATGATGACTGTCTAAAGCATCGCTAAAAGACTTCATGGCTGTTCCAAATGGTGTCATTAGTGACTGTTCAAGGGACGGCGTTCAGGGGACGGTCAACAGGTGTGGCTAAACCGTCAATAGTGATGATTGAAAGGATTTGTGACTGTTTGAACAGTCACTAATTCCTCAAAATATATCAGCCATTTTCAAACTCACCTTCCAACACCAAAAGACTTTCTGTTCAAACGAGATTGTTGCCATTCTTGTTGCTAGAGAAAATAGCAGGTATTCCAGAAAAGCAATGAAAAGTCAGTAGTTCATCAGGGTAATCACTGCCTGTGCAATGTTGATAACATGCAATACCCGTTGCTTCATTCTTGGGAAGTGATTTGCCGGAAACCCAAAAGCGCATGTTTTATCAAATGGTGGGAGAGAAATTGTTTCAAGGATAGAGATAACTTGCCTTGAAGCAATAAGTTGTAGTTTGTATTGTCGTGTCTAGCCATCAATTTTAGAACTCTAAAAACAACAATCTTAAAGCAATTTCAAGTTTCAAGATGGTCCAAGAATCTTTAATAAAAGACATTATCAAACTTGAAAGGTTTATTGGTGTACGTTTTAAGCGGTGGCAAAAGAAGATCAATGCTTGTTAGCTACTTTGAAAATTGCATATGTTCTCAGAAAGCCATATCCGGAGTCGACCAAAGATGAAACGATGAAGCATCCCTTGAGCATGTCAAGTTTGAGATGACGATTTAATATGTCGTAGTCACATCCCCGAAACTATGTTAGGTCCACTTTTCAACATCTACCAAACGTCTACTGCTAAGGAACTTTTGGGATGCATTTGAGCAAAAGTTCTTCACTAAAGATGTAACAAGTATGAATATTGTTTCAAAGATTATATCTTACAAAATGGTAGATTTTCGCCCTATTGATCAATTGTACGAAATTGAGCACATTCTAAGGATGTTCACACAACATGAAATGATTCAAGATGCATCAATGATTGACAAACTCCCTCCCTCTTAGAATGATGGTAAGAAAAGTATTGAACATGGATATGTCCTTAAACTTGAGAAGCATCTCCTCATTGAAGAATAATATTAATTGGAGAAAAATTAACGAAGATGTTTCAATAAGTACCTTGTGCGAACCATGAGTCACAACCCTTCGTATGGTCAAGAAAATCTCTTAACCGTTGTACCAAGAGTCATGCTGATTTAAGTCAAACAGTGTGTCCCTTCTAAGCTAACCACGATGTGAAATAGTGCTGAAGCAACCAATGTGTTGGTTCAAGCCATCAAACCATGGTCTTATCATTCGAGTTGAAAACAAAAAAAGGGATAAATGTGATGTGAGTGGGCGAAGTGCAAAGTGTGCCAGCAAAGCAGCATATTGCGTGCATCACCCACGGACACAACACGAGTGTAAGGGTATGTTGCACCCTTTAGAGGCCCTGTCATTTCTTAGGTAATACCAAAGGGAACTTTTCACTTATAAACCCATATTAGATTTATCTTGCTCCTATGTGGATCAATGTAAACCCACCGGAACACTTTTATCTTATTCGAAGCCTCAAATCCAAAATGGACAATATTCTGTTTATTTTGAAAATGACCCAACACCGAAGTTTTAACAAATTAAGGCATATGGTAAACGTCAGGCCATGAGTGATCATCTAACTTCAATTGTAATTGTTGAAAAATGTATGCATTAAAAATACATTTTAGGCGACTTTATAGACCGTTCAACCCATTTGACACATTCCATTTATAGTTAAATTTTATGATTTGACCCATTTGAGATAAAAATAATCCAAATCGAACCCTTCATAAGCCAATGGGTTGAAATTCCCACCCTTACCAAAATTCAAAGTAAAATATTTAATAACAATCTTTATCACAATACAAAAAAACTAACCTCCATTGCACGGATAGATACCCCCAGCAAGGAAAGAGGATATGCTACAATTTTATATCCAATTTCCTCAAGTTCTAGAGGGGTGAGTATTGGTGTTTTGCCCCCACCTTCAAGCATGTTGGCCTACGTACGAATCAAAAAATCATGATAATGATGATGATAATAGTAATATTAGTATCAATTTGGGTTTTCTTACATAAAATACCAACGTACTTTCCATATGTAGCATTTGGATCATTTTGTATGCCAAAAACAGCAGTAAAAAATGATACATTTTATATAAACACTAAATTTAAACATAAAAATGTTAGAATTATATGTAATGTTAAATTTTATGAAAAAAAATGTTAAATTTTATATAAAAATGTTAAATTTACTAATTACAAAATGAGCCAAAAGGTAAACAAAACCATTTTTTAATGACATGGATGTACAAAAGAGTACAAGAACTAAAACAGGACAAAACCAATTCTCAAGAAAAATATACAAAACATGTTTTTATCTGCTAACGGTAAAAAGAACTTGCTAACCATTTTAGGAACTTGAGGAGAGATTTCACAGAATGCTTTCATCTCTTCTCTTGAAGCAAGTGCATCAATAAAAATGACATCAGCTCCGGCATCAGCAAAAGCCCGTGATCTCCAAAGTGCTTCTTCTATGGAAATTGCTTGGCGGGAATCAGTTCTTGATACAATAACAATATCAGAACCACTCTCTTTTCTAGCATCAACTGCTGCTTTTATCTTCATTACAGCTTCCTCTCTAGATAATACTTTCCTGCCTTGTGTATGACCACAAGCTTTTGGAGACACCTTGCCATTGGAACATTTATTAGCAACATGAGACATACATATGGAAATAAAGATATGGCGTACATTGATTTAAGGTATAATGCCATGTATAAGATTTGGAGGGAGGGGGGTTATTGGGATGTGTTTTACATTGATTATTGCATCTTAAAGTTGCAATAACCGATATTAAGATTATGATTTTCTGATTATTTAGGGTCACAGTTCGCAGGCTTGGAGAAAAGATGCTTAAGCAAACTGAAGAGGGAACCGATATTGTATTGCCGTGCTAGCTTTAAATAGAACATCTTTTGTTCCTATCAAGCATAGATTAAAAAATGAACCTGATCTTCAAGAATTATTCCTGCAAATCCTGCTTTAATATATCCCTTAACAGTTCTTTTCACATTCATGGCATTTCCATACCCATTATCTCCATCACCTATAACTGGAATGGACACAGCTTGAGTAACTAATTGACCTTCGTCAACCATTTCTCCATAAGAAATTAGTCCAGTGTCTGGTAAGCCTAACCGAGCAGCAGATATTCCAAAGCCTATTCAGAGAAATAAAAATACACTTAATTGAATCCACAGTTGGAAAACTAACTGATTCTAGGTATATAAAACAGAATCAACCGAAACCACAAGTGACAACATGGTCATAATATTTTGACTTTCAAGGTCAAACTCATGACTTCCCAAATCCAAAATATATACTGATTTGGTTGATTAATTTGACCTAGACATACTTTAAGTTTTGGAACTTGCTTACATTGTCCAATGAAGTTTAAACATTACAGGTTTGACCACAAAAGTCAAAATTAACATTGAAACATTACCAGTTTGACCACAAAAGTCAAAATTAACCATGTACTCAAATTTTCACCGGTAACAAGCCAACCTAAACCTAGATAATCAAAAAGGTACCAGTGGTGAAGCAGAACTGAAATCCAGCTCTCTCTACAAGCTTCGCGCTGAGAGCATTGAAACAGGCAGGGCCTTGATGAATTCCAGGAGAATCGAGTAATTTCCGCAGCTTCTCCGCCGGAGAAGAATCTGCAGTGCCGTCGTTCTCCTTTCTGTCTCCTCCATATGAACCTGCCATGATCGAATTGTAGCGGACGGAAAGTCGCGATCTCGATAGATTATCACATGCAAAGGCTTTCTTGGCAAGAATCGGATTAATCGAGTTGATAGGAAGTTTACAACCGGTTAAATTTGAAGTTAATTTCACCGGTGATGACAGAAGAGAGTGCTGGGAGCATACGAAGGAGGAGAGGTTCATGTTGTGTTAATAATAGGATCAAATGACAACGATGAAGTGAATATATTTAAAGCAATAAATTAACAAGTATGATGTCGTCGTTCAATTTTTATTGTTTTTTTTAAACACCTACCCCTATATATTTTAGAATAATTGGGTTTACTCGAGTCAACACTCAGAACATTCAGGACAGCCCATCCCAGGAAGAACCTCTAACTGGGTAAACCCTCTGACCTGGCCACAGACCCTTTTTTTGCTGTGTCCCGGATTCGAATCCAAGACCTCCTGTATGGGAAGTCTTGGGGCTACCATTACACCAAATGATCAACGGTTTTTTATTTTTATTTTTATTTAAAATATAATTTTATATTTCTTTAATAACTTTTAATACGTGTATTTCATATAATATATTTTATTGTCACATGACATTCATGTCTAATGTATACCTTTCATGAGATTCACTATATTTTTTTGTATATCTTTACCATCTAACTTGTTATATGAGTAGAGTTTTTACCGGATATGTTTGTTTATTTACTGTCAACTTGTGATGGTATACGGTTAGTACGGGCCAGGCTCGTTTAACTTAAGAAAGATCGAGGTTGAGCTCGGTCCGTTTAGAGTTATATTATAAGGCTCGAACTTGACTCGTTATATTTATAAGGCTCGAACTTGGCTCGTTATATTTATAAAGCGCGAACTCTTTTGTCAATCTTGAGCAGCTTTAAGCCTTTGCCTAATCTGAACAATTTTATCTGTCGTTTCCATAACAATTTCAGGTCCATACAATTGATTTTCTCCTACTTCTAACAAATGGGAGTCCTACACTTCCTCCCATACAGTGCCTCGAACGATGCAACTCATATACTATAATGGTAACCGTTGTTTTAGGCAAATTCCACCAATGGAAGATGTCTATCCCAACTTCTGTTAAAATCAATGACGCGTGCCCTCAGCATGTCTTCCAATGTCCGGATGGTCAGCTCACTCTCCTCGCCTGTTTGAGGATGGTATGCAATGCTCAAATTTATTCGAGTACCCAACCCTTTCTAGAAACTTGTCAATAAACCGACTAGCCCTATCGAACATAATAGAGAGAGGCACTCCATGTTGGCTCACAATCTCGTCCATGTATATCTTGGCTAGCCTTTTCATCGGGTAGCTTTCCTTGATTGGTTGAAATGGGCTGACTTAGTCAATCTATCGACTATCACCCATATTGTATCATACCCTTTCTGCATCCTCGAGAGTTTGGTGACAAAATATATTGTCAAGCCGGTATTTCTAACTTACAAAGTTGACGGCTGGTTTCTGATGTTCGGTCTTAACTTATAGGGAAGTCATACCCTTTTCTACAACTGCGCTACTGATTTCTTCATTCCTGGCCACCATTAGTGGTTCCTCAAGTTCTGGCACATCTTATCCGCTCTCGGGTGCATTGCATATTTAGTTTTGTGACTTCATCGAGAATTTTACTTTGAACATCACCATACCTTGGTACCTAAATTTTAACAGTCATTTTTTCTTTCTCAATTTGACCAATTATTGCATGTTTAGCTTTGTGAGCTTCATCGAGAATTTTACCAATCATTCTTTCTTAATTTGACCATCCTTCAAGGCCTTTACCTTAGCCTCCTTAATTTGACTAATCCAATCTGGTTTCAAAACCTCTAAAGGCTTTCACCCTTATAGGTTTCTCTGCCCCTTACGGCTCAACGCATCAGCAACCACGTTGGCCTTTTCAATGTGACACCTAATCTCACAATCATAGTCATTAATCAATTACATCCATTGTCTTTGCCTCATGTTTAATTCCTTTTGATAGAATATGTGCTTAAGCCTCTCATGGTCCGTATAAATGATACACTTAATACCATACAAGTAATGCCTCTAAATCTTCAAGGCAAACACTGTTGCACCTAATTTTAGGTCTGTGTAGCGTAATTTTTCTCATGTATCTTCAGTTGCCTAGATGCATAAGCTATGACCTTGCTTCTTTGCATCAAAACACATCCTAATCCATTTCGGGATGCATCATGATAAATCTCAAAGTCATTTGTTCCATAATAACGAACCAAACCTAGGAAGCTTCTTACTTTAGAGGGGGCCTTTCCTAATTTCTAATAGCCTCAGTTTTGACTAGGCCAACTTGAATTCCATTTTCATTCAGAATGTGACCTAGAAATTGTACTTCCTGTTTTCAATACTCACATTTAGATAACTTAACATACAATTTCTTCGTTCTCAATACTTCTAGAATCAATCTTAGGTGTTCAAAATGTTCATTTTTGTTCTTATAGTAGATTAGGATGTCACCAATAAACACAATGACAAACCTATCGAGGTACGGGCTACAAACTATATTCATTAAATTCATAAATGTCGTAAGGGCATTGGTCACTCCAAAGGACATAACCAGGAATTTGTAGTGTCCGTACCTAGTTCTAAAGGTTGTCTTTAGTATATCTTCTTCTCTCACTTTGAGTTGGTGGTATCTAGATCTCAAGTCGATCTTAGAAAATTAACCAACTTCATGGAGCTAGTTAAATAAATCACCGATCATAGGCAATGGGTACTTGTTCTTTATGGTGACTTGTTCAATTATCGGGAAATGCACATGCGCAGAGTTTCGTTTTTCTTTTCCACAAACAGAATGGGTGTTGTCATGCTGTCAGGGTAGTGTGATAGGGAGTATAAATCCCTTATCTAACATATCCCTTTTTTGGATCATTAATTCTTTCATCTCCTCAAGTGCTAGTCGATAGGGTGCTTTCGCTGCAGGCTTTGCTCAAGGTTCCAAGTCGATTCTGAATTCAATTTGACAATCTGGTGGGAGGCCGCCAGGCCGGACATTTCTTCTAGAAACACGTCCAAAAAGTCAAGAACAATTGAAATGTCAATGGAGTGATCCTCAGCTTTCGCATCAATGGCACAAGCCATGAAGGCTACACAACTGATGTGCTCGCACATGGGTATAAAAATTAATGATTTTTAGACACAATTAAGCTTTAAATTTATAAAACGATAGAACATTCCAACGCCACCACCTCTATAGAGCGGATCGCATCCACAACATCATTAGAAATAAGAAATCTATCCAATTTGCTCAGTTTATGACAATTATTACCGATACGAGTGAATTGATAACCTCCCATAGGAACATCCACTAAACCCGTAACCAAAATAAACCGATTAAAATCATACGCCAAGCCGTTGAAAAGCTTATCAGATTTACAATTGCACCTTTGATATATAAATGGACAAAATAATTTGACGTACAATTTAATAAACTTATTAGGCTTAGTAAGAAAAGCTTATAAGATTTACAATTACACCTTCGATATATAAATAATTGGTAATTACGGGTTTTCAAAACAAACTCATTACAAAATATTATAAAGTTACAATAACAAGAAATAAAGTTACAATCATAAAAAATGTTAACTTAATCATACTCGTATTATTGTAGCCCATTCAACATTGTCACACACCACGAGTGTGGAAGCACAATTCAAGAATACAAAAACTCAGCTCCTTCAGCATCTATCGAACTACAAATATACAAACGTTTTTAAAAGTAATTGGTCAAGGAAAGTCAAAGTCAACCAGAAGGATCACCGGGCTGATTTTTCTCTTGATAAACCGTCTCCAAGCATTCCTTAGCCCTGTGAACCTTTGATTGCAGATAAAAACTCCCATTCGTTGCATTCCGCTCAAAAAGATTATCATATTTCTGTAAAAGATTCAACAAATATGTGAGCTTATTGTTATTAAAACATGAAAAAATGCAACAGAAACTTAAAAGCATGTTGTACTTTAATTTAAAAGCAGTAATTTCAAACGAGTCGATTCAAGTTATAATTTATCTGATAGAGATACAACTCTCCATTCTAAAGATAAACCTAAAATGATACATGTGTATTCTAGAAGGGGCAAGGGGGACTTTTCTAATAGTGGCTAGGAGTTTGTTAGAGGTGAGATAGTATAAGTAGGAGAGAATAAGGCTGGTGAGGTATGCGTGAGTTGTTAGCTTGATTAAGGCTCCTACATGATGTATGGAGAGAGGGCATAGCCCTGGATCATCTTTTGTATCTTTCTTTTGAGTGCCATTTATACAATCCTACTATTGTTCTTAATTTCTTCTTTAATTCCAATCTCAGCTTGAATTTACTGTTACAAACCTTATCATCATCTCTGATGGGTCAAACGAGTAAAGTTAAAAGAAAATAGCTAAAACAAAACTGGTCAAATGAGTCGAACATATCTATGCATACCTTCTAATATTTAATCATTATTCAGAAAAATATAAATATATTTTTTGTCATCTCAATTGACACTAATTTTCAATTAGAAACAAGAAAAAGTAAATCGGAGAAAAGGGTGTTTAGGATCAACACAACCCGCTCAGAACCATTTCTGTCCGTATAACAGAAGTAACATTTTGACTCGTAACCTAACTAGTAATTTGAATGAAGTACAGCATTGTATTGCAGGGTGAAGACACTAGCTAGGACTAGATGTTCACTGATAAAAGAATAAATAAAATAGAAAAAATACTTGCCTGTGCAATTTCTTCCCAAGATGACTGTTCGGTAACACCAAGAATTTGCCGGGCCTCTTGTTCAGTCATAACGTTGCTTCCTCTACGCACAGCATTCTGTAATGTTTCTTGCGCAACACCCGACTTCGAGGCATCTGCAATTTTTATTATTAGCATGAAAATTAAAATAAAAACTAGAATCATGCCTGCGCGTTGCGGCGCGTTAAACATTATAAGATATTAACGTCCTTGAAAGATTATAAAATTAAGTTATAGAAAAATGAAACCGTTAAAAAAATTATCGTTTACGAAATAAATAAACGTACTCGGAGCTTTATATAAAAAAAACAAAACCTTTACGAAACGCACGCACTGCAGCAAAATAGCCAGTAATATTTAAAAAAAAATTATAAAAAAACGAAACCACAACAAAGCCGTTAAAAAAATTGGAACAAAATTTAAAAAAGAAATAAAAAGTCATTAAAAACGTAAAACAAAAACTTACATTTAGAAAAAAGAATCTAAAAATGGGAGGAGGGGGTGGGGACTGGGGGATGGGGGAGGAAGAAACCAACCGGTAAGAGGGAGGGGTTGCGTGGGTTAGAACCCGCGTTACCTCTGTGTATGTGAAGGCACCAACCACTAAGTCAATACTTTTTGTTAATCTGACTTTTCCGAACATATATATGTCCTTTTCCAAACATATATATGTAGCAACTGAATTGTAAAATTCAAAAAAAAAAAGGAGAAAGTGGACGCTGACGTCGGTACATGCAGAAATGAAAACAAATTAACGTTATCGTAAAAATAAGCATTAAGAAACACGAAAGCGTATTTAAAAAAAATAACGATTTGGATAAGTAAAATGTTACGAAGTTGTAAAAAAGAACTTTTGAAAACACGAAAGTGTATTTAAAAAAAAGAAGTTAAAATATAATATATTTGACCCAACTCTGTTTTCAATAACGTTTATGTCAAAACATAGACTACTTGATCTGAATAAACATAAATAAAAATAAACATGTGACAACGATATATTCGAAGGGTAAAAAACACAATATTATACACATTTGATTATTTTAATATTTGTTAATCAGTATAATTAAATTCAGTGTGTTAATGATCAAATTTAAACATTACTAATAATTACTAAAAAGTAATATATTTGTTTTGAAATCTTAAACCAAACCTTTGTTGATTTAGAAAGGAAACACAGGTGCACAGGTGGAGGCGTGGAGCTTTGTTCTCATGTGCACACGTGGACAAAATAAACTGAATATGCGTGGTAGAAAAAATGAAATGAAACCTAAATTGTTTTTGAGCTTTTGCCAAATTTGAGGGTCTTTGGTGAAAAGTAAAACAAAAAGACAAAAAAAAGGATGTGCAAATAGTTTTTGTACCTTATGCATTAATGTTTAGCATTATGGTATTTGTAAGTAATGTAATAACTGGAAAGGTAAAAAGTTCATATAGTAAACTATGATATAAGCTTGCCTTTTCCACTAAGTAAAAGCACCAGCATATGTGCTGGTAATTAGAGAAATTATCTTTCTTTAGAGCGTAAATATCTCATTTGAAAAAAGCAATGCAGAAACATCCACCATAAATTGTACAATCTAACGGCTAAGAAAGTGTTGGACTAATCTTGTCATAGTCTAATAGTTGGAGAGTTTATTTTGCAAGTTTGTTTATTTTTTTAGAGTCGGCCAAAGTCAGATTAGAAAGTCAAAGAAGAGTAGGATTACAATAGCTTTGGAGTCAAGTTTCTTGTTTATAAATTAGGATCGAGTCTTTGTATTTTAATTGAAGTTTTAAGTTGTTTTCTTCAGATTAATGAAGAGTTGATTTATTAATCCAGTCTACTGTTTTGTGATCAACTGGAAATCAATTGAAATTGTGCTTCTGAAAGTACTAAGATTGAAAAGAAAATAAACTGATGCTTTGTGTAAAGTCATACAGGTGGCCAGACAAGTCAGGAGCATCATCATAATTGGTATTTACTCCTAATGTAGAATATTAATCACCTCAGCACAAAAGCAAAAGATCAGAAGTAAGCCAGAAGCAGAGTTTATGTAATATTCTCAGAACTGTTTTCTTCCATTTATTTTGAATTTTGACATGAAAATTTTGGAGTTCCAACTTTTCATCATATCCAACAGTTTCTAAGCTAATCGAATGAAAAGGAGGAGCTTGTATTTTATATGAATAGTTCTAATATATTGCACAGGTTAACTAAAAGTTTTGATCATCAACCAGTGGTGGACTAGAGGTTTTAATCAGGGTACACATTATCATTGCAAAAAAGAGAAATGCAATACTGTTACCAGCGATGTTTTTATCTTATATGTTGACAATACAAAAATAGTTTCAAGAACTCGTGTTGTATTTAATTTGTGTTTTTTTTCTCAAATGAGAAAATAAAGTTACAAAATGTTACAGATATTGGCAACAAGTAAAGCAGTGTATCAGAAGCTTACTCTGAAGGGCTTGACGATATGCTTGAACCATTCCCCTAATCATAATTCCAGAGCCCATCACTATCAAATTTGCAAGAATTTTAGCAGCCTGCAAAAAGATGATAAACTTCCATCAATAGTAAACCAAAAATTTACCAACCAATAGTTGCATTTTTTTAATAGGTTATCCTTGAGACTTGAAGCTTCTTAAAGATAACAATGCAATTATATGAACCATAAGGAAACATTCATGGATTCCCGGTTAACATTTATGGATTTAAATCAATAACAACATATGAGTGTGATAATGAAGATGCTCAACAGTAATGCTTGTAACCCATAGAACCGATAATGACCAGAAAAAGGCACTGCAGGTTATGCATTTCATAGACAGTCTATGATACTTTGTAGTTCTAATAGTTTGTGATAACCTAAACTGTGGATTGCGACCTATAATGATTTACCAACTTAAGTAGCAAAAGGCACTTTCAAATCAAACAGTGCCCCTTATCGATGATTGTTTATTTTTCTGAAGCGCATCCTAAATTCATAATTAAAAAAAAAGAAAGTATCTTCAATACTGTTATACCATCTACTAAACAGATGAAAAATCACAATTTGTTGATTGATGAGTAAAAATTCAATTCCAAAAGACTTATAAGGGAATAGGGCACTTATAAAGAAACACAATGACTTCTTAAGATGCATGTTCATTCAGAAAGGGGAAGCTATATAGACACCAGCCCCCTACTATTCATACACTAGATGCTATACGGGCGGTATTTGTGATTATTTCGTACACATGCCGTATGAATTCTGTTTTTCTCTTATACGGGCCGTATGATAAAAAGCTATACAGGCCGTATGATAGAAAGCTATACGGGCCATATAGCTTTCTGATTGACAAAAGCGGCTGATGTGAAAGCATACACCACTGAAGGATGCTATACGGGCTGTATAACCTTTTTCCGCCATCTATACAGCCCGTATGATGATGCCATCAGGTGTTTTGATGGCATCGCCTCGTGTATCTATAGTAGGACCCTTCAGAAGGTGTGATGTTCTAATTGATTGGTTTAAACCAGAAACCAGTTGTTTGGAGAAATTTAGCTGCTAAAGTGAAATTTGATCAAATCGGTTGCTTCATGATATGAAATATTTTGTAACATGATCCTTAAAACCCCAATCAATCAATTAAAACGCATCTGGAATTATAATTTTGATCATGTATTATCACATCAGCAAAATACATACCTCGATTAAACCAGAGGAACAAAAAGTAAAAACATTTAGGTCATCGTATTTGCTGTTATGATGCTTCAATCGAGTAAATTATGAATCGATGTACATAAAACTAAATATGAAACGGATATAAAACATACCATAGCTACAAATTTGGAACACCGATCAACGTTCTGTGAAATTGAAGGAGAATTTGAAATTTAGGCGGAGTCAATTTTAGGGTTTTGATGGAGCTTGGAAAAGAAGTCGGAAGTTAAAAAAATCCACGGCCTTATATAAGAAACGTATAGTGTCATGTTCGGTCCCTTCACTTTTGCCTTTTCGGGATACATCGTGAACGTTCTAAATGTGCCAATTTACTCCCTCATAAGTCGTAAGCACGTTTATAAATTTGTGAAATGTTTTATTTCTAGAAAATATCCGACACCCTTTTGATAAGTTTTAGGGCGCGAAAGAATTCACGAGAATTAAAAATTTTAAATAAGAAAAAGGGAAGCGGGCTTGGGCCGAGATGTATGGGCTGAAAGGGGCAAGGGTCTGGGCCCTTATAAGCCTCAAGACTAGCCCAAAACCCTCACTTCCAACACATTTTCGGACTCTAGAGAGAGAAAGTAAGAGAGATCCTAGAGAGAGAAAGTCCCGGTTTTCGGATTAGAGCTTCAAGGATCATTAGCAAGAGTCTCTTGAGTGTTTAGCAACGAAAAGGAAGTGATTACAGGTAACCGATTCTCCTAGATCTGAGTTTTTGTTCGTTTTTTGGTTTTTCGGGTTTTGGGTGAAAAGGTTATGTTTGAACGGATGAAACTGAAAGATGAGCATAGATTTGAGTTCCTTAATGGAAAACGAACGTTTTGAATGCAAACAGGTTCGGGATCTTGACGTGATCAGACCCGAATGCGAAAGTTAGGGTTTTTCGCGAATAACAGGTCGTGCGTACTTATCAAGTGCGCACAGAGCAGGTCCTGCGCACTTGCTAAGTGCGCAGGAAGAGAAACCTGCGCACTTGCTAAGTGCGCAGGAAGCAGGGTCTGCGCACTTGCTAAGTGCGCATGCATCAGACTGATTAAGTAAAGTCAGTATGTTAGAGTGGTTAAACCGTTAGAGTCGGTAGTGGTCTAATGTGTATTTAACTAATCAATTCAGATCGGAAGTGACGTTGTTGGACCTTGTTTAGGACAACCCAAATTAGCTTACCAGGTGAGTTCTAATCCCCTTTTTGCCTGCTTTAGGGGTGGTGTGCATACTTAGTGTAAAGTGTTTATTACATATTTTATATTAATAAACGAAGTGAAAAGCTATGTTTAGTGTAAAGTTTAAAAGAGGCAAATGTACGTTTTGAGCAAAGTATACTTATATTATTGGCAAGCGTTTACTATATTTTCATATACATAAACAAATGCATAATATACGTGCTAGTATGTTTTCAGTAAAGTGAGATATATCATTTGGCAAGCGTTTACTATATTTTCATATACATAAACAAAGGCATGATATATGTGTTAAGCTATGTTTAGTAAAGCAAGATATATATTTTGGCAAGCGTTTACTATATTTTCATATACATAAACAAAGGCATGATATATATGATAAGCTATGTTTCAGAAAGCAAGTTATATTCTATGGCAAGCGTTTACTATATTTTATATACATAAACAAAGGCATATTATATATGAAAGTTATGAACAAGATTTATAGAAAGTTTTATGAATAGTAAAGTGAACAGTTTTTCCTTCGGGAATGTGTACCAGTTTGTAAAGGTCATTGGGACAGATGTTACTTGTACAAGATATCAGATATGGGTGCTACCCATTAGTAAAAGTCTCGGTGGCTCGTTAACAGTTGTACAATTGGAATGAGTGACGGCGGTTGCTCGGGGGACTACGCAATCCCCCATGTACCAGTTAAGAGGTATTGATCACGAGGACAATACCCCGGTGTTGATCACGAGGACAACATCGTGTCATGTGGTGTTGATCACGAGGACAACATCAATGGGTCACGAGGACCCAGCGGTATTGATCACGAGGACAATACCAGTATGTAACAAGAATTGACGGTTAAGTGGTACTGATCACGAGGACAATACCAGCAGTGATAAGAATTGACGGTTAAGCGGTATTGACCATGAGGGCAGTACCAACAGTGACAAGGAATTGACGGATAAGTGGTACTGATCACGAGGACAATACCAGCAGTGATAAGAATTGACGGTTAAGCGGTATTGATCACGAGGGCAGTACCAGAAGTGACAAGGAATTGACGGCTACTTAATGAATGTATCAAACTATATTTTTTTGAAAAGTGTAGTATGTAAAGTTTTGCCTTAAAGGCAGTATGTATGTATGTATTAGTAAATCTTTTGTATAAATGATTTAAAGTAAACGTTAGAACTTACTCAGCGTTGCTGATTTTTAGTATGCATATCAGTTAAGTGTAGGTTTAGTTGATGGATATGGATGCTTGGCTTATGTCACAACCCGACCAGGGGGCTAGGCGTAACGATCGAATACCAAAACAAAACACAGCGGAAATAACGTGACATATAATTTATAAATGTCATTGGTCCAACTAAGTCAAATTGTACATTTACAAAGGTTCATATCAGCTAAACACTAACTAAAAATATAATGAAACAATGGATTCTATCTTCTCATCAAAGCTTTCTCGGGTTGAATCTATGGCTCGACATAAGTCTTCTAAGGAATCATCTATCTTCAAGCAAGCTCGTGTCTAGGTTGCTAATTTCCAAACTCGAGAATGGTACCTGAATACATGCTTAAAAATATTGTGTCAACTAAAAAGTTGGTGAGTTCACGAGTTTAGTTAATAGAGCATTTATATTGAGAATCCAAATATGTATGGTGTAAAATTAAACAAGTTCACAATCAACCCTGTGCCCACAACCTGTGGACATCTAGAAATAATAATATTCCCCTAACCCATACCCCTTATTGTTATGGGTCTAATTACTCATGCCTGCCAACATAAGTTTCAAAACTGTTAAACGAATATATGTCACAAGATATTTATCATCATTATATGATTATCATCCCATGGGAGGTTGTCCCGGTTACGTCGGGCCGATGGTGTGCGGGGGTTTCACCAGATAGTACTACCCATATATTCACTGGCTCCAAAGGAGTTAATGATTGTGTGCTAAAGTTCGGGGATTCGTTATGGCAGCTAAAAATGGCCTTATTTAATTTATACACCAAGTATGTAACAAAATAGAAGCATGTAATCACCCCAAAAAGTTTAAGTAAAAGAGGGGAAAAGCACATGAACTCACCTGATAATCTTGTATACGCTAAATCAATATGCTAAAGCTGCGAGCTTGCTATCGAGTGTGTAGGCATTAAGACAAATCCTAATTATAATTGTGACATTAGTATAATGTACTAGAGTAATGTCATTAGCCGTGTGATTGAGCTCGACCGATTCGTTAAAGTGTTGGGTCGTTTGGTAAAAATCTCAGGTTGTAACCTCCATTAGTTATTCTAATAGTTGTACTATAAAAGTGTTGGTTTAACTTAGTATTTGTGTATAATGGTAATACTTGTATATACACTCTAATGAAAGTAGTAAAATATTGTTTTGACCTGAAGCAAAGTAATACTAAGTATTACGATATTGGCTCGATTTAAATAAATTAACACTAGGCATTATTTACTTACTAGGCATTATTTACTTACGTGATATATTTATATATATAATGTAATATGTGTATAAATAACTAAATATATGTACAAGTAGTTATATTTGTTTCGAAGATAATAATCATTCTATAGTTACGCATATATATATGTTCAAAATGTACTCGTATAATGTAATTAATAAGGGTTGAGCAAACTATTTGTGTTCATCTAATACTAAGACAAAAGTATATAATCTATAAAACTTTAATTATTATATAACAAGTCCTAGAAAATATATATATGTATAACATGTTTGTTATAAAAAGTAGCTAATTCTTAGCATATTTAACTATACACATTCGTACTAAAATAAATAATTAAGATTGTAAATATAGGTACATGTTTGACTCGAATAGGTTTATATATTTCATATAAGTCAAACTCAAACTAAATATATGTTTACATATTGGTACACGTTTGACTACGCATTGATAATAATTTATATTATGAATATAGTTTTAGTAGTATTACTATGCAAGAAAGTAGATATTGTATAATAATAGTTGTAATAGATAAAAGTAACGATATAATTTATGATATATAGTTCGTGTAAACCAGTAGTAGTACTAATATTAATGAAAATATTTGTTCAGTTGATAATATTAGTGTAAAACATAATTTAAGTTTTAGTAGTTGATAATAATAATAATAATAAAAATAGTAATAATAATAATGATAATAACACTAATAATGGAAAAGGTACATATTTAGATAAAGTTAATAGTTATAATATTATGTTAAAAATAATGTTAATGAAAGTAATCATAATTGTATTAATAACTAATAAAAGTAATGATAACGAGCATACATCTTTAACAATTATAAAAAAAATAGTAATATCAATATATTATATTTAATAATAAGTGTAACGTTTTTAGTAAAAATAACGATTTACATAATATTAAACTTGTTCGATTTCAAGTAGTAATGAAAATATTTATAGTGTTACAACTAAAAGATGACATAAGTTTTAGTAAAATTTTAGTAGTAATTATAATATAATTATAATAATATTTTTATTGATAGTAATAACAAAATAGAAATAATAACATTAATGTTAACGTTATTATTGATAATATTTGTAAGATAACAATAATAATATAATTTTTAAAAGATTTTAAAAATAATGATAATAATAAAAATGATAATATAATGAAAATAATGATATTAACAATTAGTTTCATGAGAATATTTCTAATACTTATACCCACATACAATAACGATGATGCAAACGTAATTTTATAGTTCTACTAGTTATACACCTAGTTGTATAAAATAGGAATCGTATATATGTATACTTATATATATATATATCCAATAACCCGTATAAAAATGAGTTAATGTATATAAATATAATTCATATATATTAGTTTTGTATATGAATCCCCATATTTGATTTATAACTATTATTCTCGTTTATATAACTTTAGTTTTCTAAATCATATAATTTATAATGATATAATCGTATATATAAACGTTTTATATTTATATAAAACTTTTTATGTTTATAACAAATTGTACATGCGAATATCTATATATTTGGTTTCCATATATTTCAGTTTCTAACTAATTATATATAAGTGTATACATATATTTTATATTTATAGTTAAATGTATATATATAAATTTTTATATTTTCTTTTTGCCTTTGAGCAGAGACCCGGTTGTTTACAAATACTCAAACGAGGTCTAGTTTTACATCTATATCCCGAGTGGTCGGGATGGAGTCGGTTTAGCTCAACTAACTATTACACACGCTTACATACAAATCAATACATTTTACAAAATAAATACGAAGGCTTGGCGCGCGTTTATACCTCACTAATCGTACGCGAACCCGCTCGTAAACCGGTGACCCATGACTCGGTTTTGCATCTGGACAGTCTCCTCACCCGCGTTTTCTGATGTTGACCGGCATTGACCATAGTTGACTTTCGTTGACTGAAACCCAGCTATTTTTAATCACTCGTTTTAACAGAAACCTCACTGGAAATGTTAAACATAAATCAAACATCGAGACGAATGTGGGTTTATACCCGGAATGACACGAAAAGGGGAAGGATCTCACCGGAAATAAGAGGGCTTAGCAGGAAAAACGAGCACCATTTTCGGAAAACATCTGGAGTGGTCGGAACCCTAGCCGCCACCTAGACCTGTCGTCGAAAAAACGAACCCGAACAGAGGCCGGTAAAGCGGGCGTCCGCTGGTGCGGCTGAGCCGGATGCCGCCTCCTTCCTTCCCTCGCCGTCTATCCGCCGTCGTCTGCTGCTGCGCTATCACCGGCAGGAGGGGGCATGTCGGAGGAACCATACCCACCATCACCGTCTCTGTTACACCGGAGACCACCACCGCTGCCGCCGTTACGGCAGAATCACTAGGACTGATGCCGCCTTCGTCTTTCTTCCCTGAAGCCGTCGTCAGAGAGGGCTGCCGGAAGAGGGCCGGCTCCCCTCTTTCCCTCACTTGCACTCTCTTCCCGTTTTCTCTCTGAACACACATGTGGGTGTTTGTAATGGAAGAAAAGAATGAAAGGAGAGAATGTGTGCAGTGGTTTTAAGGAAATCGATCCGGTTAATGGTTTTCTAAAACCGGTTAATGGTTTTACTAAGTTAAAATAAAAGGAAATTAAATATAAAGTCAAATTTCTTGGGTTATGGAAATTGTAAAGATTTGTGCAGATTTAGGAAGGATTGTGTAAGGAATCATATATTTTAGTAGATTTCATCTGATCTTCAAACGATATGATTTGGGAAGAGAAAAAGAAAGTATTATTAACAAATTAATAAAATCTTGTCATATCTAGAAGTGGTAGACAAAAGACAGTATAAATTTGACTGGTTTTAATATATCACGTATTTTCTTGAGTTTCCGTCTCGTCCGATAAATCTGTAGTTTAGTTCTATTATTCTCATAATGATAAGACGCGCTAATAAATATAATTTAAATATTTATTTCGTGAAATATCTTGTCCGACTGCTGTCAAAGCCGATATGTGTCGACACCGTGTGTCTCCTACGCGTTCAGCTAAATAAACGTCTCGTGCTCCGTTTAAATAATATTATTAGTAATAATAACTAATAAATAAAAATAATGATCTAACTTTATCTACTTAATCGTTTAGTTCTAAAAAAAAAAAATCGGACGACGCTCATGTACCGCGTGTCTAACCGCGTATGCTCAGATTAAACGTTTCACGTCTCGAGATTAGTTATTATTTTATAACTCCTATAATTATATATCGTGTCAAAATGTATCCTTTAAATATTTGTTTTGTATAAACTTCGGTTCAGCTGCTGTCTAAGCCGGTATGTGCTAATGTCGCGTGTTCAACTCATTTGCTCAAACTCACGATCCGCGCTCTGATAATTTCTATTATTTATTAATAATAATATTATTAACTATAATAATAAATAATTATATATTTTATTATGCTATTTCTAAAATGGTCGGTATCGTTCTGTACCGCGTGCTCACAGGCGTCTGCCCCGGGTAAAACGTATTGCATTCCGAAATTAGTTATGACGTGCTAAATAATAATAATATTAATATTTTAATACGATAGGTATGAAGTAAATACTTGTTTACATTATTTAATTATACCGGATCTAGCAAAACCCGTTGACATTTACACCGGTGTTTGTCGTTGTCGCGTATCCAACGTTCGCATACCTCGCGTATAAATTCCTAATCAGTCGCCCGAATAAATACTAGTATTTATAGCTGTTATTTATTTGAGGTTTGACGTCTAAATATCTTATTGTGTCGGATAACTAGTAATAACTCGTACTAGGGCGTTAATCGTTCTAATGGTCTCCGTGTAAACGGTTTATTTCGTAATTATCATAAATTTTATTGAATCGTGTAACGATCCATCAAATAATGTATCTTAGTTCGTTTTAGATTTGGTTCATATAATGGGCCTTTAGTTGGGCTCTTAATGGGTCAAGTCTGGTTATCTACGGTTGGGCCAAGCCCAATGGGCCTAGTTCATTTGTGTAAGCATAATGTTTTTATTGGGTTCTAAATGGAAGCCCAACGTGTTCGAGTTTGTTATCCAAGAGTTCAAGTATAAAAATAAGTAACACAAAAAAAAAAATCAGGCCCTAAATTTGGGGTTGTTACAGCTTAGAGAGAAGAGTTACCCGAAGATCAGTGTCTGACATCCCGATTATGTTTTATGTTATGTTTTAAGTTGATATTGTTAGAGACAAGTTGTATTAGATATTTATGTTTCCGCTGTGCATGTTGAAATTTTAAATCGTTTTCACTGTGTTAATGAATGTCTTATGTTTAAAGTGATATGTGTTGATGAGTAAATCCAATACGTGAGGTCTCCCGGGTTTGGGGCCTCACAACCTGTTTTTTTTTTAAATTAATGCATACACATGCTCAGACGTAAAAATAACGTTAAAAAACTTATTCTAGAACTAAAATATCGCCGACGGCGAATTGATAAAAAAAACATAAATGCAGATGCAGCCGCAAACGTTTGTAAAAAGCAAACATAAAAAAAACACATGTGGCACCATCGCTTAAAAAACGCCAAAAAATTAAAGTCAAATCGACGCTAAACCCAAAGAAAATAAAACTAAAAAAGTAAACGAAACTTGGAAGCGGGTTTGACGGACTGCACGCTCGTGATTCGTTTATACCCATGCTTCGCGGCGGGTGTCGGGCCCATCGTTAATAAAATATAAATGAAAATATAGGTGCAACGGTAAAAATAATGTTAATAAAAAAGAAACATAAAACTAAATAATAAAAAAAGAAAAAAAATTTAACCGTTTGGGTTGTCGAAAACCATAAAAGTTAATACCGATACAGGTTACGATAATACAAATACCGATAATGATGTTGTTCGCTCATAATAGGTTCGGCCCGTCACGGTATCACAATGTTAACGGCACTCGCTATAGACAACGATAAAAAAAAACTCGATTTTGAATGCAACTCCGTTTAAAAAAAAATTATATCGAAACGTTGACAATAAAAAACTAAAAACAGCCGCGCCCTCCGTTTTTAAAAAAAAGTTAACGAATAAAAGTTATTAAATAAAAACGAAACTAATAGAAAATGAGGCTAAAAGTGTAAATTTATATATAGTAAGGTTGAAACTGAAAATTAAAAGGAAAAAAAACACGCGTGTCAATTGATGAATGGATCACTCACTGTTCATCTCCGTTGTACTTTAAATCTTAGTTATAATTGTACTTTAACTAGGTTGTTCCAGCCGCGCGTTGCGGCGGGAATGAATCTGTTTTGGTACGACATGCTAAGGGTTGAATTTTGAGTCTAGACATAAGCATACATTCAGAGTTAGTTGAAATTTAGCATTAGGGTTAAAGTCTACATTTTACAAAATGTTTGGATTCAAAAAGCAGCAACATGTAGATCTACTGTTTTACCTATGTTTCTGCTTTATTTTCGCATCTTAACTACGGCATCGATTGTGATTGGAAGCCTGCTAAAAATGTAGATCTTTTTTCTGTTTTTCATGGGAGTGCGAGTCTACATATTGTTGCTGCTTGCGGCAGGGAACATTCCATGCGTTTCATCCGGTCCGATCTTCCCTGCTGGCTATTCTTCTGCTGGCATGACAATTTGTCCGATCGGTTGGCATTTCTTCTAACCAATAAAGTATATAGATCCAAAAGATAACTTGGATTTCATCCAGAAATCCAATACCCGGGCGATGCAGGTGGACACTTGTAGTGTAGTGACGTAGCACTTGTAGCGGTGAACGAACCTGGAGAAAAAAATAGAATACAACAATATTGTTATTTCTTCTTCTTTTCATTTATTGACATGCTGGGCCTACTAACTTGATATAACTACCAAACACATGTAACTGTAACATTATTTGTATTTCAATATTCATGGGACATAAGAAAATGAAAATCTCTCTACATGACAGCTAATTTACCTTACCAGAGAACGGATGTATTTCTTTGAACGCGACAAAGCAAAAACTTAACTGAAAATGAAACGGGTCAAATAGGATATAAATAAGTCAATATATAAACTTAAAAAGACAAGTGAAAAAATGTTGCACAACCCAACTCGTTATGACCCATATTAAGTTTGCCTTTCGAGCTTCTAAACTCGTAACTTTCGGACGAATCAAAGCATACCAGAGCATGCTGGTGCACCAGACCACCACCAACTGGTCCACGCCAGAGCATGCAGGTTGGACTCCTGGTTGACTCCTGAAGTTTGACTTTCTGGGTTTCTGGACTTAAAAAAAAACTGGTGTTTCAAATCAGACTTTTGGTATTATATTTTCTGGATTTATTTCAGATTTATGGTGTTGACTTAAGATAGGCTAAACTCATATTTCTGGTTATGACTTACAGTATTTTCTGGTCGTTGTTCTGCTCACGGGTTCACTGTTTTGGTTGCTGTTTTAGTTGTTGTTCTGGTCGATGTTCCGGCTCGTTATTTGCTGGTTTCTGTTATGGTCTCGGCTGGTCCACGTCTGGTCCGGCTGATCCGCTGCAAAGTATTAAAAAAAATCTGGTTCTGCACTTTCTGGTTGGCTTGTGGTCTGACGTTCTACTCTGACTGTTGGTTACAAAGAAGCAGAAAGTTGATGATATATTCTTCAATTCAGAACATATATCTACACCTTTACTCAATTATGGGTTTCTATCTTCATATGATAAGTCACCATACACACGCATATGTATATATTATACATGATTTCTTAATTTTTTTTCTTTTTAATTTTATGTAAGAATTTTTAGTAATTTCTGAATTATCATCTCAATGTTGTAATAATCTGACATGATGTTTTATGTTCCAGAAACATAATTGGATAAAAGATTACATTTTTTTCTTGACTTGTAAATGGTTCAAAGTTTTAACTTTTGATTAATTCCCAATTATTGTTTCTATTTTTGGGTGTATTCAATGCAATAGTTTTCTGGTGTAATCTTCAGAAATAAAGAAGAATTAAAAAAAGAAGCCATTTTTACTCTTTTATCCAAAGTAAGACATTTAATTTGTTTTTCTTTGCTTCTGTAAATACAATCCCAATGTAAAAAAGCAAGGTATATGATAAGAACCCGGGTTAGGTTAGCTGATCAGCAAAGGGAGCTGGACATGGGGCAGTTACATGGGGGGAAATGCACATTAAAAAAGGGGGCCAAGTCCAGCAGTTTTAGGAGTAGTGGGCGACAGTTTTTAGGAGTCAGTTTTCTAAATGTTTAATACTATTAAATAGGAGTTTAGGCCTTAGAAGTTTCTGTCGAGTATTTTATCTATTAATATCTTTGTTTTGGAGTTCTTCCCTACTCGAAAGGGTTGTATATCTGTAATTTCAGTTTCAATCAATCAAGCCTACTACTTAGTTTCTATCAGTATATTGTAACATACCTTTTATCATTGTAATAAGATGCTTAAACAGCAATATTACTATGCTAGAAATCTGTGCTCTGCAAATTGATTTCACCAAATATTCAGGAAAAAAAAATCAACTAAAACTCAGAACGGGTACGGGTCATAACAGGTTGTTTTAAAATTTGACAGATTGTTAAAGCATAATAAAGTATTAATGGCTTTCCTTTGATCTTTCATCTCGAACAAAGCAGAACAGCTAGATTAAAAAACAAAGGATTGAGTTGGAAGCTTTACAGTGTCGATAGAGATGGAAGTTTTCCAAAAAAAAATGAACAATGTAATCCTACAACATCAATTTGGAACCTCTTTTTTACTGTAGGCATTCCTAATTAATCCATTGATCATCTCTACTTAGAAACTGCAATGCTAGAGTAATGGTTGTAAAACACCAAAACAGTACCCTAAACCTGGACACAAACAAAATAGAAAACCCCAAGTTCATGCTCACCTGATTCACTTGATTGCATAAGAAAAAACCGCTGCACATGGCTGCCTTATCTCGGTCAACCGAAAGGCGATTCGTCCGTCCACGGAAGTGCAGGACCCAAGTTGACCCTCAGTGCTCTCCCATGTAGCTCCTGTCAGTTTCAAAAGGTTCAAAACTCAAATGAGAAATCTAAAAAAAGTAAAAGAGCTTTCAACTTTCTATATCCTAACTGAATTTTACAACAACTTACATAACCGTAGAATTTACAAACAACTTCCTCAAATTCTTCAACACTTGACATTGTAACAAAGCCAAAACCTCTGCTCCTACCACTAAATATGTGACATATAACCTGCATAAAGAAATTACTTCAATTCACACACAAAAAGCATCAGCTCTAAAACCCCTAGATAACAAAAACCCTAAAAGATAGAGAAACCTCTATTATAATAAATTGAAGAAGTAAACTCAGTTTTGTGTGAAATTGTTAAGGTTATATTAAACATTTCCTTAGTGACTTGCCGTTTAGCGTTGCTGGATTGTTTGAGACTGCAGAAAACGCCATGATGGTTGAGGTACAATTAGAAATTACTCCTGTCAACCTAAAATCAATGTTTGGAAGGAGGATTAGGAATTCTCATATCATATTCCTTGTACTCACTAAGAGTCCAAATGTTGAGAAACTGAAAAAATAAAACAAAAAACATGGGCACGTGAAGAAACAATATGACAACATAGATATCAAAGAAGTGAACATAACTATGAAAAAAAAATATGAATGAAATAAACATAAATAACTATGAAATAGTAAAATACCTGATATGGCTTCTCAGGAACAACATCATCACCTTTTTTCATCAAATTCACCTACCTTCCTCTTTGATTTATACCTGATTACAAAAGGCTTTTAAACACCAAATGAGGTGGACAATTTCACACAAAAAATTCAAATCTTTTTCCCTATTAGAAAACGGGACCCTTAGCAAAATCCAAGGTTTCAAGAAACCCACGCTCAAATTACAAAGTAAATGAAATAAATACTCAAAGTGTGTAACCTATGGAGAAATACAATGACGAAGAAGGTGAATGGTGTAGGTGGAAAGCCGCTGGCGGCGGTCACATATGAACAAATGAAGAGAAAATGCATAATATAATCAATAATTAAAAAATTGTTCTAACCTCGAATCGGAAATCAAAACCGTAATCCGAAGAGGGCCATCCGAATACTTCTTCCTGCAAAATCAGATCTAAAATCTAAGCCTCTTAATCAAAGATCTTATACAGGTATTATACCTAATTTTTACGCCGATGTTGATGATTGATCGTCACCACCCTTTGTCAAATTCCCAAATCTGTCAAGGCAGAACCTAAAACCCTAATGAGGGATTTCATTTGATCTTTTATATTTTGGGTCTCCATAATCTTTGCATACCTAGATCCCCCTTCAAGATTTCACAGGAAAAACATCAGAAAATAAACAAATTAATTGACACCAATACTCATGAAATCAAGATACAGATGAAGATGTCGACCTTACCCACCGCCGCCATTAAACACCGTCGAGGCCGTTGAAGCTGAAGATCGGGGGTGTAAAATCGGTGTTGAAGACAGATCAAATGGTGGTAGTGTTGAGATAAGAACTGCTTCGTGGCAGAAAATATGATACATCGGTGAGTGAGAGGAAACGCGTGGCAAGAAAGAGAGAGTACAGGTGGAAATGAACACGTGAGATGCATCCAGTGGATGTACTATATGCACTACCACATGTAACTTACTGTTCAAGAAGTTACTAATTGTTTGATTTAATATTAATTATTAATGCTGCTTTCTCACATGTAATTGAGTTGTACATGCTGCTTTTTCACTTGTAACCTACTGTTCAACGAGTTCCTAAATGTATGATAGTAATATTTATAATATATATATATATTAATTATTATTAATATAATTAATTCAGTTGTTTATCTCGTTTTTCTCTTATAACTTTTAAAATATAGCATTTTAGGTTCCGTTAAAAACGGAACAGGTTCAAAAATAATACATTTTATTATTAGTATTAAACGGTCTCTTATAATAGCCAAGGCTCCTTAAAATACCATATATTTCTAATTGGCATTTTACTCGTTTGACTACATATGAAATATAAGTTTCATATTTCTCATGTTTATAACTATTACATCATGATACAGGGTATTACATTATAACTTACTCTATTGCCTAGGTTTGAACCTGAGACTTATTCTCTAAGAGGCATGTGGCTCTACCAAGTAGGCTAGCCCCACATTTACAAGTGATTGTTGGATTGTTTTGATTATTTTTTTTTCTTTTCCCACAATTAAAATTTGTGTTTAAAAGGTGGCTGCAGTAAATTAAAACACAAACATGTCTTGTCGTTCTGGTTTCGTTGGTTTGCGTAGGAGCATGAGACGTGGGTTTGAAACCCGCAACCCCCTTGTTGGTTTTTTGGCTTCCCCATTGGCCCTTTTTCTTGGCTTTAATGTTTTTTTTCCTTATGTTTTAATTTATAACTATAAAACTTATACGCTTTTCTAGCACATGATGAGTTGGTCTCTGTATATATATGTATGTTGTAGACTCATAACCCGAGTAGAGCAGATGTTACTGGGTGATGGATTGGAGGGGATGGTTGTAAGACCTGTCGGGGCATTAATTCTTGTATCAAAGATAACCGTGAAGATGATTTTGTTTATGAACTCACCGACATTAAGCTGATCCAAACTGTTTTCAAATGTTTTTTGAGCACAGGTGAACCCTAGCTGGTAGTTGGCATTCCCGGAGAGGTACAGATATTGGATATAGGGATGACTGAGGGCAGTCCCTGAGTGACCATAAGGCATGAGTGGATGGCATGATTCTTCGTGAGCTATAAGTCCAGTGTTGTTTATGTTGTATTTTGCCGGTCAACCCCTATTGTATAAACGTTATAGTATGAAATGAAATAAGTTATGATGTTAAGTCTTCCGCTGTGTGTTTTTTGTATCAACGTCACAGTAACTAGAAAGCGACCTTCAACTGGTATGTAGATATTTGACGAACGGAATGTTCTGTCTAAGAAAGAGCGGTGTATAAATCTCTCTTAGACCCGTCACTCTTACGTGGGAACATATCTGCTGGATAACTACTCTGGTTAGATGACTGTCCTGTGTTACAGGTATGACAGTTAAGCTGGGTTTAGCGGTCCGCTAACCCCTGATTTTCAAGATTTTTCATTTTTATCCATGCAGTTTCAGTAAATTTCAATTTCAGTCCTTGGGGTTTAATTTATTAATTAAAATGGAATAAATTTTTGACAGGTGTTACAAAAAGAGAGAGAAATATTCTTATTGGAGCCGTATATCCATCATGAGGCATCCGAGCTACGGTACACCTAGTTGTCGGACACTATGTGTAACCATGACTGTCTCGGAGACGTTATGACTGCCACACCATACCCCATATCGCTACACGATCTGGCTACATACCATACCCCATCTGGCTACATACCATATCCCATCTGGCTACGCGCCACATCTCCACCCGGCTACATGCCACATCCCCACCTGGCTACGCGCCGGATCTCCATTTGGCTACGTGCCACATCTAAATTTGTCTACCGGCCAAGAAAAGCCTTGCCAAACGCAAGCAAGAACGATAAGACCGGTGGGCATAACGAACACTCTCCAGACGTCTAGTTCACACTTCATGTTTCGAACGTCACCATCAAACACTTGTATTTTACAACTTTGCTTGTGATAATAGCTTTTCAAGATTATAGTTCGAAAGCGTCAAATGGTACGAGACTAGCATAACGTGGCTAGCACCACATCATGCTAGACTGGGGGACTTGTAGAGCTACCCTACTGATTGGGTCAAAATCCAATGAGTGAGCCCAATCCCAACAGACTCAAATTGAAGGCTCATTAGATTTTTGTCTTAGAGGGGTCTCCTCCAAAAGGAGACACGTTGTTTTCTCTCTATCTCCAGCTCACACTCTCTTTATACACTTATTATATTATGAGGCCCCGACTTGACTTGGGCGTTAGAGTGTCCTCGGAGCCTATGGCTCCTTGGGCCCTCTAATGAGTTTTCCTGTGATAATCTGAGAGGAACCAACCGACCCCAGTGACGATCCGAGATGTGACCGTCTTATCTTTCTCGTTGAATCATCTACCCCTAAATCCACTATGACGGGAATTTGCTTCGTCACATACATCCGTGGAGGGAATAACATTTTGGCTATAGTTAAAAATAGAACCAACATCGGTTTCACAAAAAAAATGTTAAGCTGGGGTGTTCTTACACGAAACGGCGTTGTTTTACGGTTTCTGATCCAACTTTTGTTGACACAAGCACACAACCCTTTCACCGTTTCCGTTATTCCCAATCTCCCGCGAGCAAGTCCCCTTCCCCTTCATCTCCTCTCACTCCACCGCCTCCGGCCGTCCACCACCGCCTTCCTCTATATTCTCGGATTATTTATCATTATTCATCTTTATTTTCCCCTCTAATGCTTCAACCACCACCACTGCCTCTAACCTAGCTTTCTTCGACTCCACCTGTGTCCTGATTACTGAGGCAAACCTGTTTCAATGATGCTTATGTTTCGATGCTGTTTCCTCTAGACGGATTTTTCTCGCGGTTATTTATCAATTAGGGTTTTTGAGCTCGAGCATCTCCGTTGTATGATCTGGTTGATTCATGATTAGGTTTTCAAAAATTTAGATGTCCAATAGTTGATGCAATCACTCAACTGTTTGGACCTCCAAATACCAGCCACTTCTAGGTGATACGTTAAAGTGATGCTAATGCCTTATTATTATTATTACTATTATTATTATATTTAATTTAATTTTTATTTTTAATTTCGGTTGCCAATTTTTGTGATTTTTCATCTACTAATTGATTCAGTGATTACCATACTAGCATTGCAGTGTTATAGATTATTGGTGTTCTGACTGTATAATTTGTATAGGAAATGTTTGAAGGGTTAGTAAGGCAGCTGATTTTGGGTTATCTTGGGCAATATATTAAAGATATACACAAGGAGCAACTCAAGATTACACTGTGGAATGGTCTGTGTATCCTGCTCCTTTTTTAGAAGTGGATTGTTCCCTTTTATTATTATTGTCACAGTATATATTTCTTTATGTTGTCATTCAAATTACTGTGGTTTAGTGGTATAGTATAAACATACTGCTCACATCACTGATATCACAGTAATGGTAAACAGTAAACATTAATATTTCATTCAGTTTTCTGTTTTTTTTTATTCCAATTTTTTCATATTTTTATCTGTATTCTGGTTTCACCACATGGTTTTGTCTTTGCTGTGAGATGAAGCGTGTTCATATGGGATGACTTTCTTTAGTTTGTTGTCATCTGTATTCATACATACTAAACACAATTTAAAGTTTAAACCGCTGGAGTTGAATTTGTGCTTCACCTTTAATGCAGAGGAAGTATTATTGGAAAATGTGGAGTTAATTCTAGAAGCTTTTGATCACCTCGAACTTCCATTTGCTCTAAAGCAAGGTGATCAATATCAACTTTAAACTTAATGCTGTTTCTTATGTTTTTATTGCTGGGATGCATATGTTGTTAATTGTGATGATGCAAATACCCCAATTATTTTACTTATATCATATGGAATGTAAATATACCTGTTATCTTTCTTGATATAACTTGTCATGATACACATTTGAATATTGTTCCAAATTCTATTGACGCACTTTCAATTCAATAATAAATTCTCTATTTTGCGGTTACTGTATGATCATGTGATTTTAAGGATCTAGTTAGGAATATTCATGTAGAACATTATTAGAAGTCATATTGACATTTCTTCTACAAGTTAGGTTATTCTCATGTGATTCAATGTAGTTATTATTGGTTTCTCATTTTAAGTTAATTGTCATTGTGTTGCTTTCATAATTGCTCTTCGTCCCACGTTGACATCTGTGACTATTTGGTAGGTCGAGTTGGGAGGCTAAGCATTAGAATTCCTTGGAAAAAGCTTGGCTGGGACCCGATTATTATAATTTTGGAGGATATACTAGTTTGTGCCTCCCAGCGTGAGGATGAAGAGGTGACTATATAATCTCATTTCAATATTATTGTGTATTTATCCCCATGATATAACTTCCTCTTTCGTTTATTTCAACGAGTCACAATTTTAAAAAGTTATGATAGATGTGGAAAGACATTTTTTCTGTTCACTGCCAAACAAGTTATGTGGACCATGTGGTAATGAACAGAAAATTTCTTATTTATTGTCTTTAAAACTAATGTCTATTCTCTAAGTTGTCTCAACTTAACGAGTTGCTGATAACCACAGGTGAATTTGGGATTTGTATTTTTAGAACAGGGCCTGGAAGCTTTTTATTCTTTCTATTGCTATATTCAATTTTAAATAGTCATTCTTTTTGTAGTGGGGTACTAATGATGTTGAGCGAAGAGAATTTGCTGGAAAAAAGGCCAAACTTGCTACAGCAGAATTGGCAAAATTATCACAACGTGTATGTGGTGAGCTACATTTCTATCCTTTTTTTACCATGTATGATTGCATGCTTTATTTTTCTAGATAATCTCTGTTTTTGAATATTAAATAGGGTGGCACACTTGTATTGTGTTTTGAGAGAGATTTTAATGATGTGATGCTAAGCTCCTTTTTTTAATGATAGCTTGTATTATATTATATTCAAGTGATCAAATTTCTTTAGCTATTGGGTCTATCCTTTCTTCACACTCACATTATGGATATGCTGGACTCTTGTCATAATCTAGGCACTAAATTTGAATATACACACACACATATACATATACATATACACACATGTATATGTGTGTGTGTATTAGTTTTGTATCACACGAGGACACATGTTGTTTGTAACCAAAGAATGGTCATCTTATTATGCTGCTAATATATACTTCTGCCCCAATGAATTGTGAAGTTTTGCAGATATTAAGTAATAATTAATAATGGGAAAAAAGTCGATTTGGATTAAAAGCTTATTAGAAAACCGAAGTGTTGCATTTCTTGGGATAATCTAAAAAGGAAAGTGTTGTTTTCTCTAACAGTGGGAGTATTTTAGTTTGAACTTGTTAAACTTACTTTGTGTTTACAAAATATTTATTTATGCATGGAAACATTTTCATGTTTTTGGTGCTAATAAATTCGTTGTTTTTCTCCAGATAATCAGACCGGGAAATCATTTATATCTTACATTACTGCAAAGGTAGTGTGATTCTTTGTTGCATTAACTTCTCAATAATAATCATATTATTTCCAATCTTATTTGTGTTTCCTTCGCTTGTTAAGAGTTACTTATCATGTAATAAAAATTTTCTTGATCTTATTTGGAAATACGATTTTCTTTGTAAGTTAAAGAGCTATGACAGTAGTTAAACTGATATCTATTTCCATCATTTTCTCCAGATTATTGATGGTATTCAAGTCACTATCAGGAATGTTCATGTCGTGTATGGAGATATGTCAAATGGCAAGGTCTGTTCTGTTTCGTAAATTATTTTCTTAAACTTTAAAAACCACTTCATTGAAGTACTCCAGCTTTCTTTTTATTAATTAGTTTTACCAGATTTTATGGAAGAACTCCCTTTTAATCTGATAATTTTATTAGTAATACTTTGTACAATGTTAGTCATAATATTCTAGGAGGTGCTAAGTGTATTTCTAGGAGGTGCTAAGTGTAATATCATTTCCTATATATTTGATGTACTTGTATCAGTTTTCAATCAACTCAATAAACATCAAACTTTACGGTTTCTCTTGGTATCAGAGCTGAGGAAACTGATCAGCCCTTCAACCCTTTCAACTGCAGTTTGTCCCTTCTCCACTGATCGGTCTCTCCCTGTGTTCTTCTGATCAGATCAAGCTTTTTGATCCTACACATGGCGATGATAACACCGTTCACAACTGTGGAGAAAACTGCACATAATTCCCATAAATTTTCTTTCACTCTTTCACCCACCAACTATGGGTATTGGAAAGCAATGATCCAACCTTTCCTTGTTACAAATAACCTTTACGGATACATAGATGGTACCATCTGCTGTCCGCTGTCAAAAACAGCAGCAACAACCGAAACTGCCTCCATGGATAACCCTAGTTATCTTCATTGGATTGCCAATGATGCACACGTCAGAATGATTATCATCTCTATCGTTTCTGAAGCATCTTTCCAACATGTTCAAGGCACAACATCTAGGGATCTATGGCTTGCGTTGGAGCGAGCATATGCACCAAACACTTCTTCCAGAGAATACACACTCAAAACTCAACTTTTGAGGATTGAGATGACAGGTGATGAAACTCCACTCTCTTATCTTAGCCGTGCACAGGAATACGCCAATGCTTTAGCCAATATTGGCGAACCGTTCAAAGATAAAGATCTGGTCATGCTTGCTATCTCCGGTCTCCGAGAAGCTTACAACGGATTGAAGGCAAATCTTCTTGCTCGCTCACCACCGGTCATTTTTAATGAACTTCATGGCCTCCTTACCGATCATGACTTCATGATCAACAAACCCACTCGAGCAACATCACAAGCATTCATGGCATCTACTACTTATGATTTTCTGCCACGTCCAGGTATGTTACCACAGACCCAAATAAATTCTTTGCAGCAGGTTGCATCACAGTTAGGGTATCAACTCAGCCCTATTGCCTCTCAAAGTCCTCAGCCTCAAGCATTCTATGCTAACCGCCCATCAAACAACTATCGGGGCAATCGCCGTGGAAACTCACGTGGCAATTCACGAGGTCACTATGGCCGAAACCGAGATAATTTTCGAGGAACCAGCAGCCGACAGCAACAATTTGCATGGGCATCCACTCAAAACACCGTTTTTGGCCACTGTAATCGTTGTGGTATAGGGCATATTCCCTCCCAATGCCCTTCCCAGTCTGGATTGTCTACTGCTCGTGCACCCTCTCAAGCAAACTATGCCCAGACTTCCGACAATGGCTCTCAATCTGGTTCCACTTGGTTTCCCGACACAGGGTCCAACAGTCATGTCACCCCAGATTTAACAAGTTTGGATAACTTTGAAGCATACCATGGTACTGACTCTCTACATGTTGGTGACGGTAATCCCCTACCTATCTTTCATATTGGTTCTTCACACATTTATTCACCACACAAATCCCTAAATCTCTCTAATATTCTTCATGTACCAGCAATTAAAAAGAACCTCTTATCGGTCCAGCAATTTTGCACCGATAATAAAGTTTTCTTTGAATTTCACTCATCCTTTTTTATTGTGAAGGACGAGTTTACACGAGCTATCCTACTCACGGGTCCAAGTGACAATGGTCTATACAAACTCAGCCTTCCCCAGTTGAAGTCTCTTCCACGTCTCACCTTCACTGCCACTAAAGCTTCCTCAAATGTTTGGCATCACCGCCTTGGACATCCTCATGCTCGTGTTTTTCAATCCATTATGTCAACGTGTTCTTTACCTGTTTCTACAAAATTGTTTCCATCTTTATGTTCCTCTTGTCAAATGGGAAAATCATCTAAGTTATCATTAAATAAATCAAACTTTCGTAGTAATCATATTTTGGACTTGGTATATTGTGATCTTTGGGGTCCGGCTCCATCTCTTTCTTTTGATGGACACCGGTTTTTTATGTTATGTGTCGACCATCCCTCCCGGTATATGTGGTTTTTTCCTTTAGCCCAAAAATCTGATGCTTATTCCACTTTTAAATCATTTGTTACAATGGCAGAAAGACAATTTAATACCAAGCTAAAAAATGTGCAAACCGATTGGGGGGGTGAATTTCGCACTCTTGCACCCTTTTTCTCATCACTTGGGATTCTTCATCGACGTTCTTGTCCACATACTAGTGAACAAAATGGTATTGTGGAACGTCGACACCGTCATGTTGTAGAAACGGGCCTAGCTTTACTTGCTCACTCCCAAGCCCCACAACGATTTTGGAACTTTGCTTTTGACACGGCCGTTTATCTAATAAATCGTTTACCCTCTAGAACCTATTCCAACAAATCACCCTTTGAACATATTTTCAAACGGCCATCTGATTACTCGGTTCTTTCGTGTATTTGGATGCCAATGCTTCCCCTATCTTCGCCCGTATAACCGCCACAAAATGGACTTTCGGTCCACACCTTGTGTTTTCCTAGGATATAGCCCCATCCATCATTGATATCGGTGTTTGGACCCTACTACTGATCGTGTATACATTGCAAGACATGTTCGATTTAATGAACACATCCTACCATTCATCCCTGTTCCACCACCTGACCCTACCAACCAATCCACACCCTATGTCTCCTCCTTTCCCACTCCTGTCACCTCCACTTCTACACCTACTACTCAGCATCACTTTCCACAAACACCTCCCATGCCTGCTGTTCCAGCTCCCATTCCTGTTCCCACCACTGTTCCAGCCCCTAACTCCACAAACCTCCATGTTACAGCCCCCAACTCCAGCTCCCAAACCATTCCCCACCCACCATCACCTCCCCCACCTCGTACCCGACCAGCCAACCTTCGGCCTAACCCAAAACCCCCTGCTCGTTACACTCCCTCTTCATATCATACTACCACCAACCCACTTTCCCCTATTGAACCTACCTCATTCACCATCGCCAACAAATCACCGGAGTGGCGTAATGCAATGGCTGAAGAGTTCAACGCTCTTGTTAAAAATGGGACATGGTGTCTTGTTCCATATGCTCAAAATACTAATCTTATCGACTCTAAGGGGGTATACAAGATCAAAAGGGATGAGAATGGTAACGTGACCCGTTACAAAGCACGACTTGTGGCAAAAGGTTTCCGTCAAAAACCGGGTGTTGATTGTCAGGAAACATTCAGTCCTGTTGTAAAGGCTACTACAATCCGGGTGATCTTGTCTCTTGCAGTTACCAACCACTGGTCTCTCCGCCAGTTAGATGTTCAGAATGCATTTCTCCATGGTAACTTGACTGAAACTGTTTATCTTCGTCAACCACATGGCTTCATTGACAAAACTCATCCAGATCATGTTTGTCTTCTTCACAAGTCCTTATACGGTCTCAAGCAGGCCCCAAGAGCTTGGTTTCAACGTCTATCTACCACTCTACATCAGATCGGCTTCTCTGGCTCCAAAACAGATCCATCCTTGTGTATTATGAAATCTCACAGCACCCTTGTATATGTGCTGGTTTATGTCGATGACATAATTGTGACCGGAAACAATACCGAGGCCATCAATAAAGTCATTTCCTGTTTGAGTTCATCCTTTGCTGTCAAAGACTTGGGAAATTTGCATTACTTCTTGGGCATAGAAATCGTCCCTCATGGCAAAAATATCATCTTATCACAGCGCAAATACATCTCTGATATGCTTACTCGTTCGGGTCTCTCAGATTGTAAGCCAGTTGCTTCCCCAATGAGCTCTTCTCAATCTTTGACGCTTGATGACAACCCTCTCCTTTCAGATCCAACGAAATATCAGGAAACTGTTGGAGCACTTCAATATGCCTCTCTCTCACGACCCGACATTGCATTCGCTGTGAATAAGGTGTGTCAGTTTATGCACGCTCCAACCGAAAATCATTGGACAGCAGTTAAACGAATTCTGCGCTATCTTAAAGGCACCTCTCACTTTGGTCTTTTCATTAGGCATGATTCAGACTCCTTTTTGCATGCTTTCACTGATGCAAATTGGCAAAACACGCTTAAAGCTTACTCCGATGCTGATTGGGCCGGTTGTTCTGAAGACCGTCGGTCAACGGGGGGATTTGCTATATACCTAGGTCCAACCTCATCTCATGGAATGCCCGTAAACAACGCACCGTTTCACGCTCTTCAACAGAATCGGAGTACAAATCTCTTGCCGATACTGTTGCTGAGCTAACTTGGTTGGAAGCACTCCTAAATGAACTCGGTATCATCACCAAATCTTCACCTACACTTTGGTGTGATAACTTAGGTGCCACATATCTCTCCAAAAATCTAGTGTTCCATGCTCGCACTAAACATGTTGAAGTTGATTTCCATTTTGTTCGAGAAAAGGTGGCTCAAGGCAAATTAAAAGTTCAATTCATATCGACGAATGATCAAATAGTTGATGTGTTTACAAAACCTCTGCCATCACAAAGATTCCTGTTTCTACGGTCCAAGTTGCAGGTCGTTCCCCGCCCTCAACTTGCGGGGGAATGTTAGTCATAATATTCTAGGAGGTGCTAAGTGTATTTCTAGGAGGTGCTAAGTGTAATATCATTTCCTATATATTTGATGTACTTGTATCAGTTTTCAATCAACTCAATAAACATCAACCTTTACGGTTTCTCTTACAACAACTAGGAACTTTGGAAACTTGAATTGTTTTTTTTTTCCGTGTACATGCATCTTTCAATCACCAGCCTCCCTGTTTTGCAAGGTTCTTATTTTAAAGAGTTACTTGTATTACATGAAAGTTAAATTTTTTAAACAATTTTGTGGTGGGAAAGTATCATTAATTGTGTTACATATATCTTAGTTTATGAATACTTCTGGTTTAAATGATATTAGATGAAACATTACAATTATATTTGTGATGTTTTGCAGGCACAAACTATATTTGGTTTGAAGTTGACTAGTTTGACTGCGATGAAGCAAAATCTCACTGGGTATCTCTTACTATACAACATACTTTCTTATTTTTTTTTCAAATGTCTTAACAAAAGATTTTTCAATCACATACTTAGGTTCTCACAACTTTAAATTTTAAAATCTTGAATATAGTTTGTTAGTTCGGTCTTACTATGCTTGGAGATGATGTAATTGTGCTCTTACTGAACCTATCACTCTTTTTATAATTTTTTAGGTTATCAAGTGGAAAGGTGAGGATTGGGCAAGTAAACAAACTTATTGAGATCCAAGGTTTGGAAATATACTGTAGAACCTTTCATGGATGTGCAAAAGATCTGTATACTGACAATGGTGAAGGCTCCATGTCAATGGTTGCTGCAAGTTCTCAAAGTGATGAACATATTCACTTATTGGCCCCAGTCGATGTATCTGCTTCTCTCTCGGTATGCACTAACAAATGAAATAAAAAATCGTTTGTTACAAATAAGTCAGGTGTATAATTTGGCATTTCTTTGATTACAAGTTTTTAGAAGTTTTTAATCAGATCTGCACATCATCTATATGAAAACATAATGTTTTCATTATGTTTTGATATATAACTTATGTAAAATCACTCTTTTATAGGGATCCTACAAGATATGAGAGGAAAGTAGACTCCTGTCTGTTAGCCTAAACTACAACACACAATCGATCAAAATCTGTAATCATAACTAATATAATCATTTTCTGATTTCTTGCGCAAAGCGCAATTAGACGGAATTCTGCATTCTACTACACTCCCCCTCAAGTTGGATAGATATTGATTAGGTCCTACTTGCGAATGAAATACTCAAATTGGGGACTAGACACTTAGAAAAGCTGTCTGCGGTTTGTTCTTTACTAGGCACATAAGTTACACACCGGACACCTTCAGTTTTCTTCTTGACGAAATGATGGTCCTGTAATGCTGAACCGGATAACGAGATATGTTGATAGCAACTTTATCTATAGTTCAATGGGAATTGCTCCAGTAATCGTTAAATCATCCAGCACTTCCTTTATCTAAATTCCTTTACATATGCCTTCACAAATGTGCAATATCCCGTAGTAGACTTGAAATCATTGATCCTGCCCAATCAACAACGGTAAACACCTCTATTCCCCTGCTTTCATTTTTATTGAAAAATAATCCACTTCCTGGAGAGCTATTGAGGTACCTGAGTATCTTGTACACAACATGTAGTGGCGAAAGGGTTCACCAAACATGGAAGGATACGACTTTCTCAAATACTGAAAATTGGGATGACCCATTCTTAAATGCCATCATAGTAGTTCACAGTCCTTAGAAACAGGAGTGATGTTGCGCTCAAGCTTTGAATGCTGTACACTCACGTTATTTTCTTCAAGGTAGTAGAGTCCCTCACTCTCCTTTGCACTGCCAATCGTCTTCCTCGCTGATAGGTCCTGAATTTCAGCTTAGGAAGGAGAACTTTTGGTCACATAGTTATACTGTTTGTTCAGTTTACTGGTAGCGAGTAAACCGCACGACAAGTTAGGTACATAAAGAACATTAGCCTAAACTACAGCACAGAATCTATGGATGAGCATTTGGTACCGAGTATCGGTACCGGTACTCACTTTTTTATAAATTCGGTACCGGTACGGTACCAATACCATTTAGAGGTGAAAACTTTGTAACGAGTACCCGAATTCGGTACCCACTTCTCCATAAATTCGGTACCGGTACGGTACCGATCTCATCCCTAACATAATCAATCAAGATCTGTAATTACCACTAATAAAATCATTTCCTGATTTCTTGCACAATTAGAGGAATTTTTACACAGCATGTATCGATTAATGATCTTTGATTTGTGGTAGATGATTGCTTTAAAGTTTGTTGAGAGTAGGCTTGGTGAATCTGGATATTTTTTAGATTTTATGTATTTGGATTTTTGTTGGCATCAAATGGAAGTTTATCAAGTCTTTTAACGTGTTAAACTTAATAGATAGAGAAAACGCACAGTTTGTACTTTGTAGTAGACCTGTCAGCATAATTTTCCTAAACGTAAAAATTGGATCTCTTTGTATCTTGTTATGTTGAGCTATGCAATACGTCTTTTAGTTTGATTTATGCTGGGTATGTATATTAGTTGGGGGTGTTTGGATTGAGGATTTGGAAACGAGGTAATGTAAATGGAAATGTTAGAAATTAGGAATCATATCCTCAAAATTGGGTATTCTATATACCTTGCAGAAGGGGTGGATTTCCAATTCCACCTCTGTTGTCAAACCCATATCCATAGTGATTCCTGATTGTAGACCAAACACCGCCTTAGATTTCTACTATTGTTCTTTACAGGTGAATAGGTCCGGACGGCTTGAGAATAATGCAGCACAATACTCTATTGATGTCGAGTTATCCAGCCTGGTTAGTTTCACACAACCTTTTAATTTATATATTTTAAATAATAATTATCTAGGCTTGCAATTCGGCATTATGTATCAGTCTACTGATATGTTGCCAAAATTTTAGGTGTTATCCCTGAATGAAGATCAGTTGCAGCAAATATTGTATCTAAATGATTATCTATGCACCTGCCGGCTAAGAGAGAAGTGAGTGAACTGTTTTTAAGTCGGTGCTATCTTTTTTAATTGCATACCAAAATACCAAATCACCAAGTAGCTTTCACTGCTGTCATATGAATATGATCTGGCATGATTTTCAAGAAAACCAGCTCTTTTATTGAGTTCCAATTTTGAGTTGCATTAATGACATAGTCTTATAGGATTATTTTGCTCTTGTTTATGGTTCATGAGCATGATCCCTTTTTTTTACATGGCAAACATGGATAATAAAAATGCTCAGTTCTTAAAGTTTATGTTTTGGGTTACCGTTTCGTATGAACACGGAATTGAATTATTAGGTTACAGGGATTATGCATACGATTATTTTTTTTTTGTTGCTGTTGTACATGTTTTTATTAGTTCAAGCATATTCTGTTTCTGACTTGGTGGTTCTACAAAAATGTTTACAATATCCATACTTGTAGGTTCTCAAAATGTCACATTTCTTTTGATGTTTTTAGATATGGACGTTTTCGTCCTTGGGGGAGTCCTTTATCCGAGAAACCGATGGGATGGCAGATAAAGTGGTGGCATTATGCTCAACAGTCTGTTCTTTCTGATGTTCGTAAAAGACTAAAAAAAACTTCATGGAAATACCTAGGAGAACGTGTGTAAGTTGCTTTTAAACAAAATTGGTCATATTCTCTCTACAATGTTCTAACTCCTTTCCAAATTATAAGATCAAAGAAATATAGTCCTGTATCTTGCAGCAGAGGGAGTACTATCAGATCACATTTTTAATTCTTTTTTCACTGTACCTTGCTACCTCTTACTATGATTCCTATCTTTCCTTGTACAGTGGCAGAAAAAGGCGATATGTATGGCTGTATAAATTGAAATTAGAATGCCTTCGGAAAGAAGAGGTACAAATTGAAGTTGAAGTATTTCACACCTGGATTAAGTTCCTCCTCCCCCCCCCTCTTTATTTTTCTCTGATGTCTTGGGTTAACTATTACTGGATTTATAATATAATTAGTTTCTGGCCTTGTGCTATTTCTGCCTGGAATAACTTCCTAGTATTTCTTTCTTGATTTAAGCATTATTTGGTAATATGTGATCAGCCTCTGGATGATGCAATTGTTTTGGAGTTGGACCAAATGGAGAAATCATCTGATATAGATGATATCTTAAGTTACAGGTCTGCTGCTGAACATGAGATTCAGGTATATGATTTATTGATTTTGATCATTGTTACTCATGTTAAGCTCGGTACCATTATGATCAACCTTATTTACAATAATACCTTGTAGGAATTCTTGGTGGATTCAGCCATTGGTATTGGAGCTAATGAAGCCAATACTGCTTTTGACAAGTTGGTTGATGATGACCAATCATCAAGCAAGCCTCAAGGTTGGTTGAAGTGGTTGTCTCGTGGTATGCTTGGTGCAGGAGGTACAGATGATTCCAGCCAGTTTTCTGGTGTTGTTTCAGATGAAGTAATCAAGGTACACGTGCTAAGCTTGGTCAAGTTAAATGATTCCATTTGATCTGTTATGTAATCTAGCAAATAAAAGTAGTAGTTTCATGTAAAGTTGATTCATAAATTTTGTTACTGATCAAGAAGTCAACAGGTTACCCATTTCTTGAAATTCAAGTATTTACACTGAATTGATTTCTATTTATACTTATATTAGAAGCTACTAACTGAAACTAGGAGAGCACTAAACTAGCCCTTCTAGGGATTAAGTTACCTTAGTAAATATGATTTGATTATCATATAACTTGACAGGATATTTATGAGGCAACAAAGTTTCATCCTGCACCCTCCCCTGTTTTGGATGCTACTGGAAGTGAGGGAATTCTTTTGTCTTCTATTAAATTATCCATAAATCGAATCTCTGCAACGTTGCGCAATAGGTACTGTTTATTACTGCAACCGTAGTATAATTTAAGAATTCTGAAGGATATTATGTTAACATTTCAGATTGCTAATGATCTTTAAGCTCACTTATTTGAAATTACGGACTGGGTTCTAATGCATTTTCTTTTTCTAGGAAGTTTGATCGTGCTATTGCTGAACTGGTTTTTGAGGAGAATCTCGCAGAGTGCATGATTTGGGAAGAATCTGCTGTTGTTACTGCATCAGTCGATGCTGTTGAGATGATGAATCCAATAAATGAGAATGCCATTTTACTTGTTAAAAAGGTTCGTCTACATGTGCATTTCATATCTTGATTATGATGTAGTATTTATGTGAATGTTCTAATGAATACTCACAAATCTAGGTTAACTTTTTCTCCAATGTATTTATTTGGTTTGCTCTTAATTGTTACAAGTAATGTCAATTTTCTCTCAGGGCGTCTCAGAGGAGCATTTTCTTGAAATGGGAAAACCGTCTCTAAATATCCAAGCTTACATTCCAAAAGCAAATCGTGAGGGTGAATTGACATTGAAGGTACCCTGATTGCAGTTTTCTAATTACAAAACAAATCATTACAACCAGTTCTTTTGCCATGAATTTTTTGATAATGCGAATGACCCTTGCTTTATCTCAGGTCATGCTTGAGCCAATTGAAGTGACTTGTGATCCAACATTTTTTTTGAATGTCATGGAGTTATATACTGTTCTGAATTCTTACAACTCTCATGAAGAAAGGGTTTGTTTTTCCCCCACAACTCATGACGCACATGGCACATGCATTATTTTGTTAAGAACCTTACGTAGACTGTATCACTAATTTTCCAAAAATGATAATTCTAGTTGGAATTCTGTACCATGCATAAAGCATTGCATAGATCACAGCATTTTGTCTAAATAGTATTTCTAGTTGAACGTTTAAGCATTAGCTAGATGCATAAGCCACTTATTTAATGTATGAACTGTAATATTTTTTTTTAAAGTTTTGTATACATATGAGAATTAAATCTAATACAAAATCACCTTGATATAGTTACTTTTCTAAATACTACGTTTGCAGGTTGTCATTTTGCTTGGTAGTCATCTCTGATTAATGCCATAATATATGCTGATGTTGGCCTGTCTTTTTTCATTCATCTGTATATAGTGACTTTAGTCTTATTTCAGTATGCAACTAACAAGTTCAATATTATTAAATGAAACAGTCTAGACAATCCTACATAATTTTTGGAAGATTAATGAAAAATTAGCTTATGTTGCTTTATAAGGTTTTGAGTAACAAATTCAATTGGCTTCATGTTACAGGTTCTAAAATCGCTTAATGGAATTAATGACGTGAAGTCACGGCTAATATCAAAAGCTGAGTATGTCTAGTCTTATGATCTAATGCGATAAATGATATAATGTAACGGTTTAAATATTATGTAAAATATCATTTTAGCTATGTGTTCTATCTTCTGTTTCTTGCAGATACATATTGTCAAGTCGGAAGAGAATAATGTTGGATATTAGTTTGATAAATGTTAAGATAATTATTCCCTTGAAGAACGGGAAGTCAGATATGCATAAATTGGTAATGTTCTTCTTTTGACTTGGTCAACTGTCCATGTTATTACACTTTGAATCTTCCTATCCTGTTATTATTTAAAATTGTGATATGTTCATGGTCTTTTGTATGTTTGCAACCATGTTGTGTTGCACCGTAAGTTTTGTATGTGGTTTTCTAAATTGTTGATCATGTATTATCATAGTTGTGCTAATCTATGACTTGCTTGCATATAAGTTTGGAAGTCTGAAAAGGCAGATTGCACATCCAATACCATATGCAATTAATATATAATCATCTTTATTGTTTGGTGAGAATGGAGTATGTTTGAAAAGTGTTCTATCATGTAGATAAATATGCATATATTTTTAATGTATGTGTGTATATACAGTAATTATACATGACATACCCCTATTGTACCTGCAACCTATTATAAAGTTTCAATCAGTATGTCTACTTGATCCTAGGTTTCTAGTTTTAGCTTATCTATTAAAGATGGTCATTTTTGTCATTTTTCATTGCCAATTCAAATATTATTAATTCGTAACCAAAATGGCCAGGTACTTGGATTAACAGCTGTTACGTTCACATCCAAGCGTGATATTGACTGTTTTGCCCCTGATATCAATGTACCATCTCAATTCGTAAGGAATTTGGTAGATATTGAATCTTCAAGTGAGCTTTTGAATGGAATTCAGATTCAAGATCTGCATGATCACTTTGAAACTAAAATAATTGACTTTGAGGTCAGTGTTTTCTCACTTCCAATCAATATTTTTAAGCAAAAATCTGATGTTTAGCATTCTGCAGATAAATTTGTTTGTGCCTTTTTATCCTTATACTTTCCCTATTCTGGAGAAAGTTAACGCTTCTTTTGCCATAGCAAGGTGCATTGTTCAGGATGAACCATTATTGAAAGCATTGGAGGTAGGTAAACCTTCTGGAAGCCTAAAATTTACCATAAGATATATTTCATATATCATTCCTAAAGTTCCACCCACACACAATATATTATATAGAGGGATGTTTAGAGAACAACGAGAACCGCATATGCACTTATACCTATTGCTTTAAGTGTGATACATAAGACAATTTTTTATACCTATTGCTTTAAATGTGATATGACACACACACACACACACATATATACACATATATGTGTGTGTTTTTGTGTGTATGGGCTCTCTCAATACAAAACTTAATTTAAGTAGAGAACCGCATAAGCACTTGTATCTGTGATATGATGACACACACACTTAAAAGACGAATATAGTTTGAGAGAGAAAGAGAGGCGGTCATGTGGCTACATAACCGTCTTATTTTCACATTTAAAACAATAAACACAAGTGTTTATGCGGTTCTTACAATTCTCTACTTCAAATTGGTTTTGTTTTGAATGATCATCTATATATCCTTTCAAATCTCATAATATCATATGTACCTTTTCAAAACACAAAGTATCATACTTGGCCATTTCATAGTAAATAAACCAAGATGTGTTTCATTGAATAAACAAATAGGAAAACAACGTTATTGCTGTGAACCATCCCAATGCATGATGTTCTCTTTGTTGTTTGGTGAAACATGCTGTAATAAGTAACTTTTTATTTTATTTTATTTACTTTGGGAGGGTAAATATGATATTTTTGGTTTGAAAGGGTATCACAAAATTTTGAAGGCTGTATATGAAATTTTTAACTTCTAGGAGGATATGTATGAAATTGGTCCTTTACTATATTCAGCGATAAGTTAAATCCTATATTTCATACATGTATATAACTATATTTGTGTCTAAAACTTGCTAATTTGTAAGTAAGCAATTACTTTCACACATTCAATGAACAGGTAAAATACATTAAAATGCCTTGAATGCTTTATAATATTACCTGTATGTTATCCTCTCAGTTATTAAAAATACACGTTGAAGCTACTAAGGTGGTGTTTTGGATGTGCGTTTTGAAAGTTATAATGTGATATTGAACAAGATAATCAGCTGTAATAAAACTGGTTGCAGAAGATAGTGTTTGGGTGTGCATAGGAACTGCTGTTTGAAGTTGTAATAATCAGATCTTTGAGCGTTTAAAAAATTAAGATTACTTAAGAAAATAATAAATAAAATGACTGAAAAGGACATTTTGTGAAATAAAGAACGGTGTATGAAATGGAAACAATAGTTTTGCAATTTTTGTTGAAGGGGCAAGTTAGTTTATTTTAATCTTGGATAATCAGTTACATTGCAGCTAGTATGAAACAGATTTTGTTGGCCCTTAAACAATCAGATTATTAGAAGTAGAATCAGTTTATCAAAAAATTTACAACTGATTATGTCTAATTGAGGTCGCAATTATCAGATAATCAGCATCAGAACGCATTGCTTTACATCCCAACTTTACTAATGTATATTTGAACACAATATTGACTATAAACAATTGGAGTATTTCTATGAGATTTGCTCCTGTGCACGTGTGCCTATCTTAAGCATGTGAGGTTTTTGTATTGAAAGTTTACTACCTCAATAATTAATTAGTTACAGTATAGTGTCTTGTTTGGTTTCAGGTTTATGTAGTGGTGACAACTGTTTGGGCACACTTGTCGCCATCTATAATTGGTGCAATTTTGGAACTCCTTGAAAGTCTCAGTATGCTGCATCATTCACCACACTTGATGACATCAGCTCCAGTTTCATCATATGATATGGATTTAAATAACCCAAAAAACATCAACACCTCTCGGATTTCTGTTATTGCTAATTTGGAATCTGCTAGTGTCATTGTTGACCTTGAAAATGGCTTAGAGGCTAGCTGCACGCTAACTGTTTCTTTGCAGGAGTTGGATATTAGGTATGTTTCTCTCTTTCAAATTAAATTGACATTTACCCTTGAAAGGTAGTCTTAGTTATCACCCGACTAAACTAATGAAAATAACACGATTAGTAAAGGCCAAAAGAGCAAATGAGGGCATTTAGCTTATTTAACTCTAGTCAAATAAGAACTCTAATATTTAGTAAAAACAGTTAGAATCCACTCAAAACTTTGAACTCGAATCATATAACTATATAAGTCATCAAGTTCACGGTTGTACGTCTCCAGTGAAGTGTTTGTTCAAATTTGGAAGCATTCTCCATTGAAGGAAGTCGACAAATTCATAATTTAATGTATGTGCATTTGGGTATATGTGCATCTGGGATGAGACCTAGATGCACACATATAAAATGTGAATTTGTCAACTTATTTGCTTCAAAGTTTCATCAAACACTTCAAGGGAGATGTAAGATTGGGAATTTGTCAAGAGTTATATTATTCAAATTCAAAATTTTGATTAGTTCTTACCAATATTTGAGTTTTTAGTGGATCCCTTTCTACACACATATATTATGTAGGTATGCATCATGCATGTGTGTGAGACTTGTGTATATGTATATATATATGTCTTATTGAATTCGATAATATTTGATATACTGAAGGCCTTTGTAGTAAAAAGTGCACGCCTAGGCGCTTATGCCAGGCGTTAGACAAACACAAGGCACATACCTTTAGAAGCAGACCGCCTTTGGTCAGGGAATCCGGAATTCTAGGAGTTACTTTTTTTGTTTCAACTGTTGGGCCTTCCATTATTTAACACTAAGTTCTGGTGGCGGAGAATCGGAGATATGGGGTAAAAGAGAGAGGAAATAGTGTAAGGTACCTTGAAGGTGGTAGGGAGGGAGGGGAGGGGGGGGGGGGGGGCGATTAGTTGGTCGCTGCTTTTGTTTCACGTGGTTTAAATGGGATAGAAAGGAGGAAGATATGGTGTATCTTTTCTATGTCCTTTTTTCTTTAAAACTAGAGAGAACTCATGGGTCATTTGTTGCATTGTATGTAGATGCTCTGTACTTTTCTGAAACTCGAGAAAACTGATGGGTAATTGGGTTGCAATCACTCTAATGATGTGTATAGGACTGTAGCCTGTTAAACTAGTACATTTGTTGCATTGCTCAAGATATCAAACAGTATATTATAGTGTTGCAGATTAGTCAAAGGACTCGCCTCTTTCCTAGGCGCCAAAAAGCGCACGCGCAAGATAACAGAAGCGCACTAATGTAGAAATAATATATTAGTAGTCAAAAAATTGATAATAGTAGTAGTAGTAGTAATATTAATAATAATAATCTCATGGAAAAAATGAGGCAAACAGTACTAATGAATCTGTAGCGCTTTGAGTGCGTGTTGTGACTTTGACTACTATGATGAAGGCTTTATTGGACTTTGAAGTTTTTGCTGGGAATAATTTTCGTTCTTTTTTCCTCTTTTTTTAGGTTTGTTATTATGGAATCCACAAACGCTTGCTGGATGTGTACAAGAGCTTTAAAAATAACGTCTCGTTCATTGAAAAGTGGGGAGGACCTTATAATATGCTTATCTGAAAATAATTTTTCTACCCATTCTTCACAGCAACAAGAAGAAGAATTAAACGTTTCACCTAATGGGTGCCTCATGTTACATTATGATGGTGATTTAGTTAACCACAAGTTTAGCATATGGTTAAGTGATGTTGACCTTCACTGTTACCCATATATTATAGGATTACTGGTTGACTTTTTCAATAAGCTATCTGAATATACTCCTTCACATGCTGCTGTCAAGAATCAAGATTTAAGTAATGGTTTTCAATCGTGTTCTTATTTTGAATTTCAAAGATTTGGTTGCTCAAATTTCTTTCAGACTAGTTTATCTGATTGGGATAGCATCTCAGTGGATCATTACCCTTTTGTTTCAATACACAATGACAGGTCACTTCTTAACCTTGAAAGTTCACTTATTAACATCAGTCCAAACTGGAAAAAGGTTCTTAATATAAGAGAGAGTAAGATAAACAGTTCAAAATTCTGTGCAAAAAAGGAATTTCAAAAACTATACACCCCGTTGATTGAACATGAATCATTGGATCACGATCTTGTAGACCTGGTCGTAATCAATCTTCATCTCAGCAGCATAAGGTTGCACCTTCATGACTCTAAATGCATTGTTGCATCTGCTACACTTCCTGCTGCTAAGTCTTGTTTGGCTATACGTAACGACTGTTTGGATGTGCTTTGTTCTACTGAAGGATTAATCCTCTCCTCTTACTGGTGCCCTCAGTCTTTACAAGATTCCATGTGGGGCCCAGCATCACCGAATCTTTCCCCAGTGATTAACATTCGTGTAAAGAAACAAAATCATGGGTCAGTAGCATCTAGTATTGAATTGGATTTTAGTATTCAAAATGTATCATGCATATTACCACCTGAATTTCTCGCTGTTCTCATTGGTTACTTCTCATTGCCTGATTGGAACTTTAACACCGAGTATAATGACAAAGTGACCAACCTTAGTTTGACGTACAAATTTGAGATATTGGACTCTATTTTGTTTGCACCTGTGGTTAATGCAGATCGCCAGTTTCTAAAGCTTGATATTCCACAGATGTACTGCACCTTTATTGAGTGTTGTGATTCTGATACCCTTTTAAAAGGAATTCCTGCCGAGTGTTGTGTTCCAGATGAATTTATTGCAGATCAAAATCATTGTTTAAATTTATTTGGGCGGGAGTTATCTCTACAGCATATTCTTTTGAAAGACGAAACTTCTGACTCCTTGAAATTTAATCATGATATTGAAAAAAGTGTCGGATTGATTGCACCTTTTAGTGGTGATTTATGGATCAGAATTCCATATGGATCTAAGCCTCCTTGTGTCACTGCTTCTTCCTCAATTTGTGTCATGTCAAGGGTTAGCAATTACCAATTTATTGTTGAAGGTAGGATGTTATCTTTAATTTCTATCTGATTCTAGATTAGGGTGTGCAAAAATTGAACTGGTTCTCAATTTGGGATAATTTTAAAAATTGGTTCTGGTCTGGTTCGGTCTGGAAGGCGGAAGCAGAAAGGAACCTTTTTTTCCTAGAATTTTTATTTTTCAAACTTGAAACAAGCTTGTTTTTTTATTTATATTAATCTTGTTCGAAGAATAAAACCCCAATTTTGTATTTTGTTTACCGTCCAATTTGGTACTGACCGTTGTAGATCTTCAGATTCTCGGTTTCATTATTTTTGACTTTCAGGTTTTAGTTTGGTCCAGTCCCGACTCGCAAAAGCAAAGAACCAAACGGCACCAGACTGGACTGGACCACTACCAACTATATTGTCGGTTCTCAGTTGAAGAGTTTTTAAAAAATCCGAACCGGAAGTGGTTTTCTTCTAGAAACTTTTTATTTTTCAAACTTGAAATGATGTCATTTTATACTTATATTTTAGATTTGTGAAACCCCAAGTTTGTATTCGGCTTGTGGTCTGGTTCACTCCTTGTTTAATCTGGTTTTGTTCTGATGAACCTCCTCTAGTCCCGGATCCACGACTACCATTTTAACTAATGTAATGTTTTTTTACAGGAAATGATGTAATTGGCTGCTTTGGAGCTTTACAAGATGTAATTGATGAGTTCTCATCTGTTGAAAATCTTTCCCGATGTTTCACCTCTGATGTTTTACAGTTTTTACAGTCAAAGAGGAATCTCAAAGAAAATCATGTGCTTTCTGTTGAATCTTCAACTGTCACCTTTACAGAAATTAGATTTTGTATCCAATCCATGTCGGTAAATCTTTATTCTCAGCAGACAGAATCGGTTTCTCATGAACTTATTGCCAAAATTGACATGAAGTTCATATGTTCAGTATCATTAAAAAATGACAAACCTCATTGTCTGAATATGTCATTCAGTTCTTTGAAACTCAAATCCCTGTTTAACTCTGTTGTTTTACTGGAATGCGCATCTTCTCCCCAAAATGTACCCGTACTTCAGTTAAATGTTTTAATGTCGGACGAGGGTGAAAATCAGCTTCATTTCACTCTTCCTTGTGTTAACATCTGGTTATTTTTGTCTGACTGGAGTGAAGTTGTTGACTTTTGTAATTCCTGCATACAACTTCCTAAAACAGCAGTCTTTAACGAGGAATTAAATAAATCCAGTTTAGACCGGGTTTACCACGTTGATACTCCAGAAAACGCATCTCCATCTACCACTGCGTCAAGTTATTTATCTTCAGAAGACACAATTCAACATCCATTTTCACTAATTGTGAAATCAAATCATATTGGAATAAAGATTTGTGTTCCTGGTCAAGTCATTGGAGAAGCATTTAAATATTTTGGGGAAGCCCAAACTCAAGAGAAGAATTCATTCAACGACTACAGTTTTCTCTTTATTTATTTGCAAAGCAGGTGCACTGAGATGAATGTTAACGGTCAGAAAGCAAATTTGAAGTCAAATATTGAGAAAACAACAGGAACAGTTGAATTATATCAGAACAAAATGGTCCATAAGTGGTCACTTTTTAAGTTATTGCAGGTTGATGTTGAAGCAGTTGTTGGTAATGATGATATGGATCAAATGTATTTGAAGACAGATGTCAACTGTGATAATCTTGATGTTTGGCTTTCACATGACATATTTCACTTCTGGCAAACTATGCATTTTGTGTTTCCAGATGACACTAGGTCTCCTCAATTTCCAGTGTGTGGTGTAAATTTTAGATTTTATCTACAGAAGCTTTCCCTTCTTTTGACTGACCAAAAGGTATGCGCCATTTTTTTATAGTTATTTTAGTATATGACTATTTTAAATTTCATTTATGAATACGATCTAGCTTTTGATGAAGTGGAGTTGGTAGATGACCATGTTAGTATATGATTTTCTATCTGTACATTTTTAGGTGTTGTAGTTTTGTATTGATATAATTTAGTGTCTGGGTATTCATAATTTTGTATGGACTATTTTTGATGTTCATAGTCTAGAGAAACTAAACTTTGGTATATATTTCTTATGGCTGCCATTTTAATCTCACATGCTAGAATTCTTGGTTGCATAAAATAAATAAATTGGTGACAAAAGTTCCCACCCGACTCTAAATGTTCTTTGTTTGCCTCACCACATCTAAGCTTCATTCATGAGAAAGAAGAGACTGGAATCTAAACTTGATAGATTTATTTTCTTTTTGAAGTGAACTTTCGTATCTCCTCTGGTCACACACTTAGTTTTTTTGGTTTAACCTAGGTTAGCAAATTGGGTGGGTTAGGTGAGTAGGGTAACAGATCAAAATGGTTCAGGTGAAAACGAGCTGGGTCACCTTTTGCCCAAAGTTTAAATTTGTAGTAGTAATTAGTTTTAATATGATTTCAAAATTAGTTTCTTCAATAATAATCTAACTTTCGAATAAAATCATTTGAAGGTTTTATGAATTAAAACGAACTCTGGGCTGCTTTCAACCTATTTGACCCGTTTTCTTTCAAGGCAATTATTTGATTTTACTTATTTGACTTGTTAGAGATAAAACATAACCCAAATTGACCCGTTCTAATGGTAATCAAGATTGCCACTTCTAGTTTAACTATTCAAACTGTCGATTAGTGTATTGATGAACTTATGTTGTCTGTGACTGTGATCATCTAGTGGAGCTCCAATGGCCCTCTTCTAGAAGTTATCATGGGAAACTTATTGTTTCATGGTATCATAACTGAAAACTTAATGGAAGGATCAATTGACAGTGAGCTTCAAGTGAACTACAATAACATCCACAAGGTGAACTAGTTGTTGCACCATGTTATATTTCTTACTGTGTAGTTTATGTAAATATTTATAATTTTTGTTTGCATTATTTTTCAGGTTTTGTGGGAACCTTTTCTGGAGCCTTGGAAATTCCAAGTAAGTTTAAGAAGAGAACATGGAAAGAGCGCTCTTGAGAACAGCGCAGTGATGACGGATGTTCATCTTGAGTCAGCAATGAATCTCAATATTAATGTTACTGAATCCTTTACTGAGGTATTTAATGTCTTGTATTTTCTGTTTTAGACGTCTTCCGTGTTGACATACATGGCATATTGATCTATTGATATGCAAAATTATCGCATTGGTTTTGAATAGAGGTGGCAACATGGGCAAGTTGGGTAGTGGTTTTAAACTAGGTCAATTTTTGTGTGTGGTTGAAACCGGCTAGGCTGGGCTGGGTTGAATCTGGTTGTCTTGCAAACACTTGACCCATTTGTTACAATAATAATTTAAATCTTTGAATAAATCGATTTAGGAATTTGTATGTATTAAAAATACACATTGACCCATTTGAGAAGAATCACAACCCAAATCCATCCACTACCCTTTTAGCAATTCGCTCAATGTGAAGCCATTTTTCTTCATCTGGAAAGATAAAGTTCATTGATGTTATATATTGTCAATCACTTCACTAATTCCTTTCCCCCAAATTTTCTTTCCAAAGGTCGCTTTCAGAGCATTTGATATGATTAAGGATGCATGGGATCTCATAGAACCGAATGTTCTTTCTGAAAACTCAAGATTGACAACTTCAGGTGCCTGTGAAAACACACTTGCCAGCAGATACGCCCCTTACACACTTGAAAATTTAACTTCACTTCCTCTGGTGTTTTATATCTACAAAGGTTCTAAAACTGCTGATGGTTTCAATATATCATCATTAAAAGATGGAAAATACGTACAGCCAGGCTCTTCATACCCAGTGTATATTGACGATACTACCCATGATGAACAGAATTTTAGCTTTAGAACAAGCCATTCTTCTGACAACCTAAGTGATAAACATGTTGCTGATGCACAACATCATTACATCGTTGTTCAACTTGAAGGAACTTCCACACTGTCAACTCCTATTTCTATTGATTTGGTTGGCGTGAGCTTTTTTGAGGTGGATTTTTCTAATTTGTCGACTAATTTAGGAGTTGAAAATGGCTGGGATATTACTAAAGGTGTTAGTAGCTATGTTGTTCCTGTAATAATTGATGTTTCAGTTCAGAGATACACAAAGTTAGTGCGCTTGTACTCGACTGTAAGTCCAACTGGCTGGCCATGCTTAGTTCTATATGCACAAATGGGCCTATGCCCGAGACCGACGCAAAACCTTTCGTCCTTTTAGTCCCATTCATAAGCCCGGTTGACCCTGAAAGCTGCATTGGTCCTAGTATATGATCAAAAAGCCTGGTTAGGCACTTAGACCAGGTCTAAAGCCTGGATAATCCTGAATGTTTGGTCATATAGGCTTAGGTTCCAATGAGAAACTGCATGATTGTGTGCAGATCTGTTTTCAATCTTTCAAATAAGTTTAGTTATTTTGAAATTGTAATGTAAATGTAAAGTTGTATTTATCTATGATTTATAAAACTAATTTAAAGGTATATTTATTCTTGAGATAAACTAAAATTATAAAGTGCTTTAGTTTTTTAGTTTATATTATCTTGTTTTAACTTATAATATTTTTGTGTTTATAATTTATAGATCTAACCTTTTATCTGTAATAGCAAATAATTAAATGTTTAAAAAAAAATAAAATAAAAATAAAGTAGGATTTGGCCTGGTTCGGGTGGTTGGCACCGTCATGCCCAAAACAGTCTATTTTTCGAGGTTAGCACCGGGCTTTTATGTGGACCTGACTTCTTTTAGGACCCTCTTTAGCATCTTGGTTAGGACTTGTCCTAGAGCCGGTCTTTGTGCATCTCTATCTCTAATGGTTTGTATCTTCTAGGTCATACTCTTAAATGCAACATCAGTGCCCTTTGAAGTGCGGTTTGATATTCCATTTGGCGTATCCCCTAAGGTACCCACTTATAGAAAATATATTTTATAATGTTATTGGAGCTGATGTGGCAGTATATGTCTCATAAAGTTTGTCAATTTCAGATTCTGGACCCAGTATATCCGGGTCAAGAGTTTCCTCTTCCTCTACATTTAGCTGAAACGGGCCGTATAAGATGGCGTCCACTTGGCAGCACTTACCTTTGGAGTGAAGCTTATAGTATATCTAATATTCTCTCTAATGAAACTAAAATAAAAATTAAAAATTTTCGTTCATTCGTCTGCTATCCTTCTCTTCCAAGTAGTGATCCTTTTCGATGCTGCGTATCAGTGCATGACATGTGTCTTCCTTCGAAGGGACGAATAAACAAGGGTTCATCATCTCTGTATATTCATGATTCCTTAAAGCAATCGGACAAGATAGAAAATCAAGATCACTCAAATAAGCAGTGTATTCACCTGATTACATTAAGTAGTCCTTTAATAGTTAAAAATTATTTACCAGTTACAGTATCTTTGATGATTGAGAGCGGTGGAGTTACACGTAACGTGTTGCTTTCAGAGGTTGGTAGCTTGTTATGGATTTGAACATTTCTTTTTCTTCGTTTTATCATATTTATTTCTATTCTTTTTAACATCTGCAGGTTGAAACTTGTTTTCATCATATTGATTCGTCACATGATCTTTCATTAACTTTCCATATTCATGGGTTTAGACCATCTGTTCTGAAGTTTCCCCGTGCAGAGAAGTTTAGTGAAATTGCTAAATTCAGTGGAACGAAGTTTTCTTTATCTGAATCGGTTAACTTTAGTTCTGATATCTCTAAAGGTGATGCATACTTGATCCTTTTTATTCTCTCTCCTCCTTATCTCACACACACACAAATGTACGTCGACGGGTGTTCATCGGCAGGTTTTAGGTTAAATGGTCATTCGATGTTATTGGGGTTTTCACCAGCCACCAAACCCTTGAACCCCGAACAAAAATTTTGGCCTTCCAATCCAAGTTTCCTGAATAAGGGGCCGGGCTATTGAGGTGGGTTTCAGATTTCCCAACAAGGGTTTCTGAATTTGGATTTAGGTTATTCAGATGATTAGATTACACGAACGAGGGTTTCCTAATATGGATTAAGGTTAAAGTGGATGATCATATCACCAAAGTGCCAATTCAAACTATTGGTTATTAGGATAATCAGAATTGGGTTTGGGTTATTAAAAGAATTTTAATAATACTCACCCCGTCTGAAAGTTATGGTCTACGAAAAAGAAAACAATTTATTTGTAACTTTTAGCTAGCAAAATGCCAACCTTACCCTTGCATTTAAGACACGATTTCCATATTCAAATTATGATGAGGCTAATTAAGGTTAAAATAGGAAAATTGTTAAACTATAACTATCCGTTATAAAATTGGACAATTACTTTGGGACAAACTAAAATAGTAAAGTGGCCAATAATTTTGGGACAGAGGGAGTAAAAGCTGATTTGGGTAGCAATTAAAAAACAAACGTGAAAACAAACCATTATCGATTCCTTGTTCTAATTTCACCCAAAAACTGAACTGAATAACCCAGATAACAAGTGAATTCAGCTGGTTATTCAGTTGACCGTAATTATGAACACCCCTAACACACACAAATGCTCATTATTGTGGTTGCTGGGTTTTGTTTAGGTTCATTATACGTGACAATGGAAAAGGTGATGGTTGCATTCTCCGGGGCCCGTGAAATTTGCATATTTGTTCCATTCCTGCTGTATAACTGCTGTGGCTTTCCGCTCATCGTTACCAATTCTACGAATGCGCTGACTACACATGGCTGCACAGTGCCTTCATGTTATGACATGGATGAGCATGACCTATTTTTAGGCAAAAAAGACGGTCTTGGCCTTTTGTCTTCTAATCAGTTTTTGCATAGTGATGGTACGATGAGGTTTCCCCAAAATAATAATCTTGTTTCCACTAGGAAGAGCTTGGATGCGTATCATGGTAAGTTTCTGAAGAATATAGAGACACAAACATTATCTATGAATGATAAGGGAAAAGATTCAGTTTCGAGAAGTCAATCAAATGTGAAACTGATTGATTTTGATGAAACAAATGGGAAAAAGGTCAATTTTTGCATGTATTCTCCGGATCCTAATATTTCTTCAAGTGAGATTATGGTTAGGGTTAGTCGCTGCCAATTTGATGCTGATGTGGAATGTAACTTCGACTATGCATGGTCTAGTCAATTTTTTCTTGTTCCACCAACTGGTTCAACTACCGTTCTTGTTCCCCAATCATCAAACAATGCTTCATATGTGTTATCTGTATCTTCTAGTGCTGTCCCTGGTCCTTTCTCTGGGAGGACAAGGATTATTAGTTTCCAGCCCAGGTATCATGCTTTGACATCTCTGTTATCATCTTAGTTACTACTAGAGGTGGCAAAACGGGTGGGGGTCCAATGGGTTGGGCAGTGGGTCAAAAAACGTTCAGGTCAAATTGAAATATTTTCTTGGTTTTAAAAAGCAAGAAGCGCACCGTGGCGACGAGGTCTAAATCCGAGGCGCAAAGCGCAAATCGCAAAAGCGCAGGGCTTTTCGTACGCGAGGCGCACATACTATAAAAACATGTAAATTATGTATATACACATTAAATGATATTAAACATCTAAATTCCCAATAATGTTAAACACATTACTTGATATTAAACATCTAAAACATCCAAAAGAGGGTATAACCCAACCATTAGTCCACCAAACAAACCTAAAACAAGATTAGTCTTGCCCACAAGCGCAGAAAAGCTAAAATATTAATTAAACATCTAAAATTACTAGTTACTACCACCTGCAAAAGTCCAAAACAGAAACAAAACATACCAAAAAAAAAGCTATTAAGCGCATAAAAGCGACTCAGAGCGTAGAAGCGCGCGCTTCTTGTACCTAGGCGCCTTATGTAACCTAAAGCCCAAGACCCTGAGCCTTATGTCACGGCGGCCTTTTTTAAACCAAGAATATTTTTGGTGCAGGTCAAAATGGGCCGAGTGGGGTTGACCTGCAATACTTATTGTCCAAAATTTGTATTTTCTTGAATGTTAAAAATATTGTTTTAGTATTAATCTAGTAACATTGAATAAAATGATTTGGCATAATAGGTGGGTCTTTCGTGTTGGATAACAAGTCAAAACTGGCCCGGGCAAAAATTGGGTCAAGTTGGGTTGACCTGAAACACTTTTTTCAAAACTTATATGTTTTTGAAATGATTTACTAGTCAAATATAATTTAAAAATTATATTATTTCTGTAATACTCGAACAATATTGAATACAATGATTTACAAGGTTTTATGCTTTGACTTTGGGCCTGACCCCTCTCTATTTGTATGACCTGTTAGAGATAGAACATAACGTCAAATCAACCCGTTCATATGTAGATGGGTTGAAACTGCCATCTCTTATACTTACTTTGAATTATTGGTTTTCATTCTCTTATTGATCTTTTATCTATTTCTTATGTTCCAGATATGTGATTAGTAACGCATGCAGTAAGGACTTGTGCTATAGGCAGAAAGGATCCGACTTCATATATCATCTGAAAGTTGGTCAGCACTCCCATATTCATTGGACAGATATAACGAGGTACAATAATTTTTTTGTTAAATTGAGTTGGTAACTTCTTATTACCCTTATTCAGTTTCTATATAACACCCCCCCTCTCGACAATTTACCTAATATGGCACCCCAACTGAAAGCAAATAAGACTTCAACTTGTGCGTGCGTGCGTGCGCGTCTGTTTAAAATACTTGTGGAAATTATGTAACAAGACTTGTACTTGAGTGATTGTTTCAGTTACGAGTGTCGGTAATTCATCCTAATCTTCTTTTTTAGTCATTTCTTATTCTTGATTTTTATTCCCAAACCAAAAGGTTAATACATTACTGGGCAGCTCTAGTGTTTCTTCCAACTGGATTTTCTCTGTTAAATTACTAGTAGAGGTGGCAAAACAGGGTGGTAACAGTGCAAAACAAACAGTTCTGGTACTGGTTAGGTCAACCTGAAAGACATTTTGTCCAAAAAAGATTGTCTTTTAATAAGTACTTAGTGTGTCAAATATGGTTCCAAAAATTGTATTGATTCAATAATAGTCTAATATTTCAAATAAAATTAGTTAGGGGATTTTGTGCATTAAGTAACACTTAGGGAGACTTTTTCCATTTGACATTAATTTTCCTTTTAAGCTATTTGTTTCTACCCTTTTGAGATAAAACATACCCCTAATCGATTCATTCAAAAACGGGTAGATATTGTTACCTGTACTTTTCATTATCTTCATCTCATGCTTATATACATTCAAATGGCAGGGAATTACTCATTTCTGTTCGTTTTGATGAACCTGGATGGCAGTGGTCTGGATGCTTCTTTCCAGAACATTTAGGTGATACACAGTTGAAAATGCGGAATTATGTTTCTGGTGCAGTTAATATGGCACGCGTGGAGGTGCAAAATGCTGACGATGCAATTAGAGATGCAAAGATTTTTGGGAATTCTCATGGGGATTCTGGAACAAATTTGATTCTTTTATCTGATGATGACACTGGTTTTATGCCATACAGGATTGATAATTTCTCAAAGGAGGTTTGTTCTTGAAATATTGTCTGCAATACATTCTTGATCTGTATGCCTTATGTAGGTCTGTCTCATGCAATTTCAATACTCCTAGCGGTGCGTGTCAAAATAGGTTTGGGTCAAAACGTTATTTTGAAATGGGTAGGATTGACCCACTAAGTTTTTGTTTTAGTTTTCTGAGTTTCATAAAAATCCAATGTAATAAACACAATTATATAGAAGTTACTATTTTTGCAAAAAAAGAAAGTTAACATTTTGTATCAAAAACATCATTCATCACTAATAAAGTTATAATGGATTTTTCTGGACATTGTGTATTAAAACTTCTATTTTCTGAAAATAGAGGTATCTAATCAAATAATAAAAATACTGTAATATGAACTTCGTGTGCAGCAAGAGAAAAGTGGAAAACAACCACCACTTTCCCGCTCATTCCCTTACTAAAAATATTGGCCCACATAAACCAGTTTCCGACCCACTTTGGCCTGGTTGATTCTCACCTTTTATTAAGTTCCGGCCATTTCAACCCTTTGACTAATATTTCATGGACCACAGTGACCTCTGAAACACTTGCAAGATGGGTCATTTGGGTTATTTTTAAGGACATTGGGCAAGAATTCCTAGAGAAGCTCATTTATACCGTATTTATGAATGAACTTTGTTGGTTGCAGAGACTACGCATTTATCAACAAAAGTGTGAAGCATTCGAGACTGTTGTTCATTCTTACACGTCATGCCCTTATGCATGGGATGAACCCTGTTACCCACATCGTCTAACTGTTGAGGTGTGCATTCTTTTTATGAATATAAATTTATTGTGATATTTTATTTCTCATTAGTTTTCATATGTTGTGATCAATTACTAGGTTATTTCTCATTATTTTTCTGTTCTTAATCTCCAAGGTGTTTGCTGAGAGGGTAATAGGGTCTTATACTCTTGATGAAGCAAAAGAGTACAAACCAGTGTGTTTACCTGCAACTTCCGAGGTATAGTTGATATTATCATACATTACTTTATTATATTCAGAAATCTTAATGACTCTTGAGGTGCCAGGGTTTTAGAAAGTAATATTATGTTTAATGACCCTGCATGTATCATTAATATGTTATCTAACTTGCATGTAAGAAGATTAAAAAGATGTACGAAACTAGAGATGGCTATTTCGATCCATTTACTTATGAATGGGTTGTTTGGGTTATAGTTTATTCCTAATGTTAAAAATATCTAGCTTCAAGGGCAAAAGGGCAAACCCGGTGCACAAGTTTTGTGATCATATTCAGCATGTCCACAAAATATGAATAATTGGAAAAAAAATCTTATTGATCAACCCAACCCCACCTGTGTACTAGAAACACCACTTTCAATCCCAACATGTTTTGACCCACTATTCAACTTGCCTGACACCCCCATGATGTTATCAAGCATATGATGTTAAAGATGTCTAAGAGCTCACATAATTTATTAACTACTGAGATTATCTTTTTAGAATCTGAGAATCCTCTTTTCAAGTCACAGAATTAGCTAATATGATTTTTGGTTAATTTATTTGTAACACACCTATCTTTCATGATTTCATTTAGCAGAAGCCTGAAAGAAGATTGTTGTTATCAGTCCATGCTGAAGGAGCATTAAAGGTATAGATAGTTTTTGTGTTTCAGAGGCAAATATTAATTTTCATAACCTTATTTTTTGTCTAATTGGTATTTTTACTGTCATACAGGTTCTCAGTATCATTGATTCAAGTTATCATATTTTCGATGATATAAAAACCCCAAATTCTTCTCAGCTAAATGATAAAACAGAATTTGACCAAAGGCAGGAAAGTTCTATTCTGTACAAAGAAAGATTATCCATTGCAATACCCTTCATTGGGATTTCTGTTATGAGTTCTCAACCGCAGGTACCATTACTTGGCAAAATTGCTACAAACCCAGGGATAGGTTAGCCACTTTACTATACTCATGGATTTTCCCACTTTGTAGGAATTGCTTTTTGCTTGTGCAAGGAACACGGTGATTGATTTAGTTCAGAGTTTGGACCAGCAAAAGTTTTCTTTAAAAATATTTGCTTTGCAAATTGATAACCAACTTCCAACCACACCTTACCCTGTTATATTATCTTTTGACCATGAATACAAGCAAATCCTGACTTCTCAGATTAAAACTAAAGATGATAGTTTGAGGGTACAAGGGGGACATATGAAACAGTTTATATCTGACAGTTCATGCGAGCCCGTACTGTCATTGGCTGCAGCAAAATGGAGGAATAAAGATAGAGCGTTAATTTCATTTGAGCATATAAATTTAAGGTTTGTGCTAATAAAGTCCACTTAATAGGCAGGTTGGTTAACGGCTGGGCAGGGTCAACCCACAACCTTTTTTATCCAAATTTTAGAAGCTCTATAAGTAATTAGTGTGCCTAATATGCTTCCAATTTTTTTACTACAATAATCTAATCTGTTAAATAAAATGATTTAGAAGGTTTTATGCATTGAAATACAATTTGATTGCCTTTTAAACCTGTATGAGTTGTTTGACCCATCTGACTAGGTCGAGAAAAAAATACACTTGAATTGAGCATTTGTTAGTAAAATGGGTTGAAATTGCTATATGTGAGTAATGGGTCGGGTTGACCTGAAATGTTCTTTTGACCAAAATTTTGGTTGTTCTATGCTAATATAGTATGCCAAATATGATTGCAGAAGTGTAACATTTTTTCAACAGTAACTCATTTTTTTGAATTGAATTATGTAGGGGTTTTATGCATTAAAATAATTACAGTAGTAACATTTTTTCAACAGTAACTCCTTTTTTTGAATTAAATTATGTAGGGGGTTTCATGCCTTAAAATACAACAATTCGGGTGTCTTTGGGCCGTTTGACTTTTTCGACCGATTTGACCCAGTATACAATACGAATTGACCGATTTGTAAGTAAATGGGTTGAGATTGCCACCTGTAGGAATTACTAATTTTTATTTTCTGCTTTAGAATGACAGATTTTCATCTTGAGCTCGAGCAAGATGTCATCTTAGCTCTTTTTGACTTTTTTAAGACGGTCTCTTCAAGGTTCAATAGCAGAGCAATGCCACATAAGGGTTCAGTCATGCATCCTCTCTCATCAAGTTTCAGTGTAAATATGGCAAGTAAATTTTCTGAGACCCATCAAACTGAAAAATCAAACAGGGATCCTACATTTGTTGAAAGTCAAAGTCAAACCTGCCCTCTGCTGCCATCAGTTGTGCCAATTGGAGCACCTTGGCAGAAAATCTACCATCTAGCACGAAAACAAAAGAAAATATACGTTGAAGTGCTTGAAGTAGCACCCGTCACTTTGACTCTAAGGTTATTAACTCACTGTTTTTTGCATCATTTTTATTTAATATTCTAATTTAACACTATATGTTCACTTATGGGCCTTATTTTTCATGTTGCAGCTTTTCAAGCAGTCCATGGATGCTAAGAAATGGAATACTTACATCAGGAGAGTATCTTATCCATGTAAGGGTGGCAATTGGGATAAATATCCGACTTTAGTTTGTTCTCACTCAGATTTTGAATTAAATCAGACACTGTTATGTTAGAACTTATTTATTGCATCTACTGTTCATTACACTACTTATTTGGGTGCTTGTGTATAGAGAGGTCTTATGGCTCTTGCTGATGTGGAGGGAGCACGAATTCATCTGAGGCGATTGACAATTTCTCATCAGTTGGCTAGCTTGGAATCCATCCGAGAGATCTTGACCATTCATTACACACGACAACTTCTTCATGAGATGTACAAGGTTTGAATAGATGCTTTTAGCTTGTGAGATTTTAATATGTTATCGTTATTTGTTGTCCAACTACTTCATTCCAATATATGAATGTGTTCAAGAATACATTAAAAATATTGTGTTTATTATGAGTCAGGTTTTTGGTTCTGCTGGGGTTATAGGCAATCCCTTGGGTTTTGCAAGGAGTGTGGGACTTGGAATCAAGGATTTCTTGTCAGTTCCAGCCAGGAGCGTTATGCAGGTAATATAATGTTGCTTTTAAGTGTATAGCCGGGGCCCATGGTTCTGCTTGGAGGTGACAAGATAGGCTGGTTTGCTACAACTCAAAAAAGATTGGGTTGAAACGGGACACTCTTCTAGTACAGATCAGCTCGGCTTGACTGCAAAGTCTATTAACAAAACAATATCACTATGATAATAATTTAAATTTTTGGTAATAAAATTATTTAGGAGGTTTAATGCATTGTAATAAAATTTGACCAACTTAAATCTTTTTGAGGTAAAACGCAACCCAAGTCGACCCAATTCATAGTTTAATAGGTGGAAATTGCTCTCTAATGTATATATATTGTAAAACTATTTTCCCAGAGTCCAGCTGGACTTATCACAGGCGTGGCACAAGGAACTACTAGTCTTCTTAGTAATACAGTTTATGCCATTAGTGATGCTACCACTCAAGTCAGTAGAGCTGCACACAAGGTATAAATTGCTTACTAGCTATATATAAGTAAACAGTTCACTTTTTTTTTTTCTTTTTTGCACTTTTAAATTTTATACTTGCAGGGTATTGTTGCCTTTACAATGGATGAACCTACTGAAACCGAGATGGAAATGCAACAAAAGGGAATGTCATCTCATGGCAAAGGCGTGATAAATGAACTTTTGGAGGTTTAGTTTTTTTCCCGTTATCCAACTTGTCACGTTATTATTACTTATTTCCTTGTTACAATTCCTTTTTCTGGTCAGCTTAATTTATTAATATATATATATATATATGTATTTTTTTTTATTTTAGGGGCTCACTGGTCTTCTCCAGTCACCAATAAGAGGAGCTGAGAAACATGGCCTTCCAGGAGTCCTCTCAGGTACATATTTATTTTACTGTTGTGATTCTGGTTTGGTTGTGTTTACCCTACCCAGCCTGTTTTGACCCACACTTGAGTTACAAATTTACACCCATATGCATTTTGACCCGTTCAACCGATCCACCTGACTCGTCCACTCTTTACCTCTAATACTATCCAACCAGAGTTAATGGATCTTGGTTTATAAAAATTACATCTTTCACCCTTTGGCAGGTTTTGCTCTCGGAGTAACCGGGCTTGTGGCAAGACCAGCTGCAAGCATCCTTGAAGTCACAGAAAAAACAGCCCGTAGTATAAGAAACCGTAGCAAACTCTACCACATGGGATCCCACCAACTGCGGGTTCGTCTCCCAAGACCTTTAAGACAAGACCACCCTTTAAAACCCTACTTATGGGAAGAAGCCGTTGGTGTATCCGTACTATCCAACTCGGATGACAACTTAATGTTAAAAAATGAAATTCTAATCCTATCGAAACCACTCAAACAAGGGGGCAAATTCGTCATTATCACTGAACGGCTTATATTAATCGTTAGCTGTTCGAGTCTTGTGAATTTAGGGAAACCCGAATTTCATGGGGTCCCGGCTGACCCTGATTGGAATATAGAAGCTGAGATTACATTGGATAGTGTGATTCATGTAGATAGTGATGAAGAGCTTGTGCATATTGTTGGAAGCAGTTCGGATGTGGTTTTAAGGAACCCAAACCAGCCAAGAAGGGTTGGTGGGAAAAGATGGTATAACCAGCCTACGCGGGTCCTGCTTTTTCAAACAAACTTGGAGTGTTCGTGTAAAGAAGACGCGGGTGAGTTGTTGAATGTGATTTTGATGATGATTGAGAAAGGGAAGGAGCGGGGGTGGGGTGGGGTGCATCGGTTGCATCAGAGTGATGTCCGGTAAAGGGGTAGCTGTACATTCTTTATATTTAGTTGTAAATTTTTTGTAGATACATACTATCAGGAAAGGCGGTGTGATATAAAGCTAGAAAAATAGAAGTTGTAACACTAAAAAACATTACATTATAGGAGAGAACTCTAGCCCGAAAAAGGTGAAAGTTCTGGTTTAATTATTTACTTTTGAGGTTGTTTTCTTTAAATGGTGTACATGCCTTTTGCGTTTTCTAATTTTAGTGTTTGGATCGAGAACTGATTCAAATCATCAGTTCTCGATCCAAACTAGGGGTGTAGACGAGTTAAGCCTAAGCTTGTCTAAGTTCAAGTTCAACTCGTTTTACATAAGAGCTCAGCTAGTTTATTATTATTATATAATTATATATTATTCAATTATTTTTATCATAATTTAAGCAAGGTTTTCAAGCCCAAACCAAAATCTTATTAGGCCCAATAAGCCCACGTCGGGAATGCAAAACTAAACAGTTTGTAAGCCAAAAACAAGGACCGGATTATTCTTCCGGTACGATCCTTGGGATTATTCTTCTTGTTGTAACGACGACGACGTAGAACCCAATCATCCAACTACAAGTATCAAAACAACCAATTATTAAAACCAAAATTAGGCTTAATTTTGGATAAATTAAGCTATTAAACTCACCTTAAAATTTGTAAGTCTATATTCATGCATGATCCAATTTGTCTTAATCCCCTTAAGCCCTTTTCCCGCGTAAAAAACCAAAGCTTTCTTAATCCCAACTGTTATATTCTGGTCAGATTTTGACTTAACGGGTTTATCCGCCCCGGTTGCCTTCCAGTACCCGTTTACCGTGACCCGGTTTGGTCTTGACCCGGTTGGGTATTTTCTATCTCTTGGTGTGAAAAAGTACCATTCCTTTGTTCCAAACAGAGCCATTTCTAAACAAAATTAGAGCTAAAATTAGGCCTGACGTGTACGATGAACAGAATTGGGAAACAACGTACCAGGAAGCTCCCAGGGCTCATGTTTGTAGATATCAACGTCGGCGATGATTGGCGGACGTGGAACGACACTAACGATGTCCGACGTGGATTCGGATCTACGGCAGAGGTAGTGAACGATTAGCTCCTCGTCGGTTGGGTGAAACCGGGAGGCAAATTGAAGTCAGATTCAACATCTCTAACCCTTTTTGTTAGGGATTTTGACGGTGATCTCATCTTCTACTGCAGTTGAGTTGATCTGATAATATTGTTTCCAATTGAAGCTGAAATTTGATGAAGCCAATGGGAGGCTTTTATATATGCTCTGAATGTTGGAGGATGGGGTCCATTTTCCGACATTAACAAAGAGGCTGTCTTGAAGATAGGATCACGTGCAAAATAAAATACATTATTTATGTTCCCACGGTTGTCTTGAAAATTGGAGCACGTGCAAAAATAGAAATTATTTATTTTTCTGTCCGTCGACCAACTCCTCCAATATGAATTATATAACAAGTCTTCTGTGTGAAAGACATCAGGTGTGTGGGGGTACCGTTGAGGTGGTCAATCCGTCGTTTTAAAGTTTTCGTTGTCATGTTTTAATTAAATCCTGTAAGCACTTTATTGTATTTTTAAAACCTATTTTATGTTCATCTTTCGTCCAATTTAGGTTTCAATCAAAATAGGATGTTTTATCGAATATGTTTTCAAGGAATGTAAGGGTATAATCGTACGTGATTTGCAAGGAACGTAAGGGTATAAAAGTATTTTTTGTTGTGGTGGTGGGGGGATACTTCATAGTCCTACTTGGTGTTTTCAGAACCGGACAAGACCGGCCGGTCGGACCGGGAACCAGACACATAAACGTTCCGATTGTGCGCAATTGAACCGGTTGGACCGGATTTCAAAATTTTTTATTGGTTTTTTTCCTTCAAAATCTCATTTTTTGAATATATAAGTTTTTAAAATTGCATATTTTATTCATTTAACTCTTCACATGTCATTAAAAGTTGCAAATTCATATGAAAACAAAAAAAATATTTTATATTTTGTATCTATATAAATAGTTTTAATATTTATATTAGAGTAAATTACACATATTGTCCTTTATTTAAACTATAAATTACACTCTGTGTCCTTTTACTTCAATAAGTACACCACATGTACTCTTCTTACATACTTTTATACACTCTATGTCCTTTACACTAACTGGTGTTAAGTTTTTCTGTTAAGTTTTGACATGTGCTTTGCACATGAGAGTAAAATGGTCATTTTACCTGAAAAGGACAATTTATGTAAATGAAAAAAAATAAATTTAAACCTCTTTCTCATCTCTCAATCTCTCATCTCTAACCCCTTCAACACTTCATCTTCCTGTAAATTTTTGGGTTCAATCATCATCTTGAAGAAAATGTAGTATGTGATCCATGAAACCATAACTCACTAAACTATTCAATCTTGTCAAATCTGAACACAAACTCATTATCACCCTTAAAGATGCATCTCTACTTTTGGATGAAAACGACGTCTTGGGATCCAAAACATGGACCAAAACACGAATCCCCCTTTGTTACAGATTGACTCGGCCACTACTTGATCCCCAAAACACGAATCCCCCCTTTTCCACCTCATCATCCCCTTCTTCGTCGTCTCCTCTATTCCCTCCCTGTTTCCCCACGACGTGCAACTTCGAGGCTATAACATTGATTCTGCCATCGAACAATTTTAACCTAAGGTTTGAAGGAGTCGAGAAGGAGGAGATTGAACGACATGGCCTGGAAAAGGAGGAGGATCAGAGATTGACTCTCCGGCGGTGGTGGCAGAAGGGGGCTCCCAGCTCCGGGAGGTAAGACGATTGAGGTAGATACAGAGGAGAGGGATTCCATTATAGAGGTGGTCGTTGGTTGTGTGTGTGGGTTTATATACAAACAGTAAGGTGGATGAGAAGTTGGTGGCGATCTCCGACGGTGTGAGGGGGATTGGGGACGATGAAGAAGCCCACCAGGTGTTTGATATGTGTCCCCTTGAATAATCTTTCTGATGTTTTTGAAGATACCATGTATGTGGGCTTCACTGCTTCTACTGGGACATTGACTCAGAGTCACAAGATCTTGAGTTGGAGCTTTAACAACTCAGATTTATTCGATGGTCAGCAAGATGCTTCAAATGAAGTGAATGAGTTTCATTGGATTGGTCAGCAATATGGTTCAAACAAGAGTAAATTACAGAAATCGTCCTTTATGTTTATATCATTTTTCACTGTATGTCCTTTAGCTCAAAAAATGTCAGAGATCATTCTTAACGTTTAAAAATCTTGCACATTATGTCATTTTCCCCTAACACAGTTAAATTTTTTCGTTAAATATGGTCATGTGCAAGGCACATGAGGGTACTTTGGTCTTTCTACTCATTTATATAAAAGAACAAAATAATTAAAATATAAAACCCATCTCTCTCTCAACACACACTCTCTCTCCTCACTCTCTCAACATTTTCTCCATCCCTACCAGCCGCCGACCATCACCACCGCCAGCAGTCAACCACCACCACCACCATCCGACCACCACCACCCCAACCTCCGGCAACCACGAGAATATGAACGCACCAAAAAGATCACCACTACCAAATCGAGACCAGGGTTTGCGCGGAGGAGGAGAATGACACCGATTTCTCGTCAGACCACATCCCCCTTCATCGGCGATAAGGAAGACGCACCTGATTTGGAACTTCATCGGCGAATCCGGCGTCGAAGTCCCCAGTGAATATGAGTTCTTTCTGATTAAATTGGTGAATCAATTTTGTTGTTGTAATAGGTTTGTAATTTGATTTTCATCTTTAAATTGAAGTGTTAACTGAAGAAAACAGTAGAAATCGAATGAAATCTGTTTAATCTGATGAATTGGGGGAAATTCAGGGGTGGAATTAGGGTTTAATGGTTCAGGAACGAAATGAGGATTGGATCTAACGAGAGGTGGTGTTTCCCTTCACTGCTTTCTTAGATGGTTGGGAACTTGACATTCCATCACCACCTACTTTGATTAGATTTCATTTTAATTTTTGCCACATTTTGCTTCGAATAGGTGGTGTACCAGCGGTGGTGGTGGTTGCGAAGATGATGGTGGTTTTCGTGGTTGCCGGAGGTTGGGGTGGTGGTGCTCGTGGTTGTCGGAAGTTGGGGTGGTGGTGGCTGGATGGTGGTGGTGGTTGGCTGATGGTAGTGGTGGAGAAAATGTTGAGAGAGAGAAAGTGAAGAGAGTGAGGAGAGAGAGAGTGTGTGTTGAGAGAGAGATATGAGTTTTATATTTTATTTTTTTGTTCTTTTATATAAATAGGTAAAAAGATCAAAGTACCCTCATATGCCTTGCACATGACCATACTTAACGAAAAAAATTAACTGGGTTAGGGGCAAAGGACGTAATGTGCAAGATTTTTAAACGTAAAGGATGATCTATGATATTTTTTGGGCTAAAGGACATACAGTGAAAAATGGTATAAACATAAAAGACGATTTCTGTAATTTACTCTTCAAACAATTTATAAAATTTTATACGGTGGTGGACTGGTGGTGTTCTTGCATATAGAGGGAGAGAGGAAGAACAATGAGGTTAGGGTTTTATGAGGAAGACAAGTGGAAATTACATAAACAGTCCTTTAGTGGGTAAAAAGACGATTTTACCCTCATGTGCAAGGCACATGTCTAGACTTAACAGAAAAACTTAACACCGGTTAGTGTAAAGGACATAGGGTGTATAAAAGTATGTAAGAAAAGGACATGTGGTGTACTTATTGAAGTCAAAGGACACATAGTGTAATTTATAGTAAAAATAAATGACAATCTGTGTAATTTACTCTTTATATTATTTATGACGTTATCTGGTTATTAAATTAAGTCCAACCGGTTCAACTAGTGGACCTCTAAGACGGACGGTTTGTTTAGCAATCAGATCTAAAAACATGGGTCCTAGTGGGTACTTATAGGATATGTGGCCTCTTTTATTCTTATTCAAACTAAACATGAAAAAGGAAAAGTCGATAATTTGGTCCACTTGCCTTCATTCATTGTATCTGATTTTTCATTTTAGGAATCTATAATGCATCACTTTTGCTTTATCTTTTAAGATACCAAAAGAATAAGGTCTAAATTTCGAGCTATAACCTAAGCAGCAAGCTTGGCCCTCGACTCGCTCCTTAAACATCACTAAATTAATACTACGAGTAAATCTTAGTCTTAAGATTTATATATAACTTATCTATATGACTATATCTATATCTATAATTATCCCTCTTCTAATAAAAGACTAAATATATTATCACTTGACATCACCACATTCCATCTCACAAGGTTTTTCCCCTCAAAACCATATTTACATAATTCATTTAATCTTTCCATATTTAGTCTCTTTAGTTTTGAAAAATTATAAAAATAAACATTTTACCAAATCAATTCATCATTATTACCATTGACTCACATTTTTTAATTATCATAAAAAAATAATATTTAAAAAAAGTAGGAGATTTTAAAAAGTTTGGAGTTTTAAATTTTGAATTTTATTAAAATGTAGGAGATTTTTTAAAAATCTTCTACTTTTTAAAATTTGAATTTTATTTAAAAATCAAGAATTAAAAAGAAGGAGATTTAAAAAAAAACGAGTTTTTAAAGTTTTTTTTATTAAAAAAGCGAGTTTTTAAACTTTTATTATTAAAAAAATAAGATTTTTTTAATTTTACATATAAAACTTAAAAATACTACTTTTGTATTTTAAATAAATATGTGTTTGAATAAAATTTATTAATATTTAATTAGTAGTTTTTTTAATTAAGTTTGATATTTATAAATATGTTTTTTATTTTGATTTACAAAATTTAATAGTTAGTTTTTAACTAAAGTTAAGAAACTTGTAAATATTTATTTTTAAAAACTGTGTTATATTTTAAACTTTATTTTTTTTAAATAGGGACAATTTAAAAAAAAATATGTTTGGTTTCAATTCTAATTTGTTAGTTTTAATTTTAAAACTTTAAATGTAAATTGTGTCGATATATTAAGCAGGGAGATTTTTAAATTTTGAATTTAAAAAACGATATATTGTTGAAATTTAAAATTTATTTATATCTTATTATTTTTTCTTAAATGAGAGATTTAGTATTAAAAGTTTATCGAGATTTTCTGTATACAAGTGCATATAGTACCTGTCAATCAGAACATCTTGATGATAATTTTGATGAAAGTTTACAATCTCCTGATTTTCTAAATGTACTTAAATTATCAGGTTTGTCAAACCATTAATTAGTTCTATATGTCAGTGTTCTAGTTATGGTACTAACAAATATTGATAAAAGTTGGTTTATGTAATGAAAAAGTTCATGTAGGTCACATTCGAGTTCTTCATATCCCTTCTGAGTTTCAGTATGCATACATTTTTACAAATGGCCTTCCCAAGCATCTGTTTCACAGATTTCGATCCAGTTTGAGCGTTTGTCCTTCTACCGCTCGCACTGCGGGGGTATATTAACGGATAGTTATATTGATGCATTATTTTGTATTCTTAAGAGTATTCAAGTGTAAATGCGTTTTGATATATATGTTAATGTTTTTATTTTTTATCTGTCAACAACAAAAAGGTCACTTTCTTGGATAAATATGGTTTCTACAACATCTATAATTACAAATTTGAATTAAAAAAACAAATTACTTGTATTTCAACAATCAACATGCAGGTAACAAACATTGTTTCACTATGAGGTTAAACCTCGAATTGGGGCAGAAGATGTCATCTTGGAATTAAAAGAACAAGCAAAGCTTCATGTAATGATGTTAGCCGGTGACCATGAGCTTAATGCATGTAGGGTTGCTAATGCAGTTGGCATTGATGAAATCCATTGTAGCTTAAAGCCTGGGGATAAGCTCAACCATATCACCAACATACCTAGAGATACAAGTCATCATTCTATTTAATTACATCCTCAAAGTACCTCAAGCAGTAGTACAAATGCTCGGCTTGCACGAACAAAAGAGCACGCCTCTAAATGTATCGGGTCACTGGTAATCCAAAACAGGAAGAATGTTTAAGTTGTTTTAATTTGGTTCTGTGTGATTTAACTAATCATTAGTCGTTATGGAAAAAATGCAACTTAAGCTGTAGGGTTTAAATGTGCATTTCATTCAAATTAGCGTGACAGGTTCTTAATTTTAGTTTTTCGTGTTAACTAATAAACATGTACAGAGAAAGATGTAGGCTCAATATTATTCAAATGAATGTTAGGTTACAAATGAAGAGAAAACAAACATTAAATAGGTAGGCTAAGCCTTACAAGCTAAATGGGCTAAAGCCCATAACAGACTTATATGCTAACATCCCCCCTCAAACTCACAATGCAACAAAAATAAACATTGAGAGTTTGTCACACAAAAAACGAAACAGAGATGCCGATTGAGCCTTGGTGAAAACATCTGCAATCTGCAAGGCTGATGAAACAAAAGGAAGCGAGATGGTCCGAGCTGAAGGTGATGACGAGTAAAATGACAATATATCTCAATATGTTTTGCCCGTTCATGAAAGACAAATTTCTTGGCGATCTGCATAGCACTTTGATTATCACAATGTAATGGGGTAGACGAGGAAATGACAACCCCCATGTCTGCCAGAAGCCATCGTAACCAAACAATTTCACATGTAGTCACAATCATAGCACGATATTCAGCCTCAGTGGAGGAGCTAGAAACAACATATTGTTTCTTGCTTTTCCATGAGATTAAGGAATCACCAAGGAAAATACAGAAACCAGTAGTGGATTTACGATCATTAGGATCACTATCCCAATCAGCATCACTATAGGCACGCAATTCCATAGAAGATGTAGAAGGGAACATAAGACTTTGAAATTGAGTGCCACGAAGATATCTCAAAATACGAAGAACAGCTCCCCAGTGAACAGAAGTAGGAGCGGTAACAAACTAGCTAACCACATGAACATCATGAGCGATATCAGGGCGAGTAACTGTAAGATAAACCAAACTGCATACAATGGTACGATATAGGCTTGGATCAGATAGAGGAACCCCATCAGTGGGAGAGTAACGCGTGTTGGTTTCAAGAGGAGTGTCTGTAATTCTGTTATCAGGGAGTCTCGCACGTTGAAACAGATCAGAAATATACTTCGTCAGAGAGAGAAGATACCCCTTTTTAGATTGAGAAAGATGGAGGCTCAATATTATTCAAGTGAAAATTAGGTTACAAATGAGGAGAAAACAAACATTAAATAGATAGGCTATGCCTTATAAGCTAAATGGGCTAAAGTCCGTAAGAGACTTATTATGCTAACATTTCGAATAGAACCGTTTCTTTGCTATAATGGAAGATTGGATTTTACAGGCTTATGAGATTTGGAACCACATGTTCAGGTGTAACAATGTTATACCCAAACTTTAGGCGTGAAATGATCATCTGAAAATTAGTATTTTACTATTTTGATAATAGGGTTCATCTCCATAATAAAGTACAAGAATACAACATGAAATTTACATAAGTTTTAAAAAGCCTATCAAAGAGATCTAAAAAACACATGTCATGAAACAACATAAGAATGAATTATATCGTTTTTATTATTCAGTCCGTGTATTACACGAGTTTTTAACCTAGTTGTTAATATAAGATATAAAAGCATAAAAAAAACATCAGAATCTCTATCTCATCTTCATTTTTATTATTTAGAGTTTTCTTCTATTTTGAACTTGCATCTGGATCTCTATCTTTAAATTTTATAGTTTAGTAAATATAGATTTTTTAAATATAGAGATTTTCATAAATCTTTATATTTTTTGTGAGTGTATAGGAAAGAGAAAAAAATGAAAAAATAAGTGTTTGTGAGTGAGATATAGATAGATAATTATGAGATGTGGAAGGTTAAAACAAATTTAAAATAAATTTGAAAAAATATTATATTTAGTTAAATTATAAAGATGAAGATAAAAAGCTGATGTGAATGCTCTAATAGTACTTCTAAAGCTAAAAGCTAAGCTCACTTCGTAAGTATCTTTAAAATGATATTCGAGAAATTACCTATATATCAAATATAATTGATTATCCTCATAGAAAACTTGCGGCCGATAGACAAAAATAAATAATAGTTAAAACTTAAGCATTCACAGCATGATCTATATTTCCATGTCTATAATTTAAGTAAATATCATATTTTTTTAAATTTGATTTAACCTCTCACATCTAATTCTTTATCTTTATATTTATCTCACTCACAAACACTTATTTTATTATTTTGTTCTCTTTTCTTAGATAGTTATAAAAATTATAGAGATTGATGAAAATATATATTTATATTTAGAGAATTAGTATTTACAAAACTTTAAAATTTAAAGATGGAGATAGAGGTGCAAAATAGAAGAATTTCTTAATAATGGAGATGAAGATGAAGATAGAGAATTTGTTGTGAATGTTAGTTCGTTTAGAAGTACTAAAAATACAAACTCTTTTCCTCTACACTTCCATGGTTCGCTTGAGCGGTTTTCTGTTTTAAACAGTTAATCGGAAACGGATTCATCTTCTCAAACAGAGTCTACATCATTGTAAGCACTCGAACAGCCTTATACTCGGTTAATACACAATTATAAATCTAGATTTAAACATATATTAATTAATGGTAACTTTAACAACAGAAAATGAAATAAACTATTGTTTACATTTAATAATTGATGAAACCTTTACATGTTAAAAAAAATGAACATCAAAGCACCTTCTCATAGTTCCTAGAAAAAAAAAGATTCAAAACCCTAATTGGAAAAATATTGTTGATTTGAGTTATAAATCATTGGCATTTCATAAAAGTCATGATCTGGAGGCATTTCTTCCAAACAATTGTGCAGATCTTCCAAACTCAAGCTGTCCAGCCAATCATTCCCATCATCAACAACCTCTTTTTGCATCAAACTTTCCATTAATCCCATGTTCCTTTGCTCACAACCATTTTCATCTTTGATCAAAGATTCAGGCGGCAAGTCGCCTGAAAACATGGCGTCACCACCAAACTCACCGTCTGAATATTCAAATGAATCAAAACTGCCATGACTAGAGCTATTCTCTTTGTGTAATGGTGATGCAGGATGAATGTTATTATCTTCGGATACGATGATAATCTCCTTGGAATTATTCTTTTTGTTGTAAAGACGACATAGAACCCAATCATCCAACTACAAGTATAAAAAAATAAATATATAATCATGTCAATTTAAATCAATCTAAAACTAATTTAGGGCTAATATAAACAAAACCCAATTAATAAAAGAATTAAAATATTAAACTCACCTTAGAAATTGCAAGTCTATATTCATGCATGATCCAATTCGTCTTAATTCCGTTAATCCCTTTTCCCGCGTAAAAAACCAAAGCTTTCTTAATCCCAATTGTTATATTCTGGTCAGATTTTGACTTAATGGGTTTATCCGCTCCAGTTGCTTTCCAGTACCCGTTTCCCGTGACCCGGTTTGGTCTTGACCCGTTTGGGTATTTTCTATCTCTTGGTGTGAAAAAGTACCATTCATTTGTTCCAAACAGAGCCATTTCTAAACAAAATCAGAGCTAAAATTAGGCCTAATCAAAGCTTGTTGGAGGTTCAAATTGTGTGGTGACACGTGTACGATGAACAGAATTGGGAAACAACGTACCAGGAAGCTCCCAGGGTTCATGCTTGTAGATATCAACGTCGGCGATGATTGTCGGACGTGAAGCGACACTAACGATCTCCGACGTGGATTCGGATCTACGGCAGAGGTAGTGAACGATTAGCTCCTCGTCGGTTGGGTGAAATCGGAAACCGGGAGGCAAATTGAAGTCAGATTCAGCATCTCTAATCCTTTTTGTTACGGACTTGGGCGGTGATCTCATCTTCTATTGTAAATGAACCAAAATTTGAGCTGAATCGAATCTCTATCTGATAATATTGAAACCAGAGGGAGTCTTTTATACCTGCTCTGAGAACAAGAGGGGTCCATTTTTCGACGTGGGGTCCACAAACAACGAAGCTGCCATGAAGATCTGGGGCACGTGCGAAATAGAAGACCTAGTGCTAGGTATAAACGGGTCGATACGATTAAAATTGTGTCTAAACGGGTTCAACTCGTCTAACCTGTTTATGACATGATTAGACCTTAAATGGTTAACACATGTTTATAACCTATTTATCAAAACTATATAATTTTATATTTTTAAATGATTAAATATATAAAATTAATTTAGAGTATTAGATAACCTAATATTTTGCCTGCTAAAAGATTAAAATCATGTCTAAACGGGTTCAACCTGCCTAACCTGTATAGACACGTTTTACCCGCCCAAAGATGACCCTCTTTATTTTCCGACGTCGGGTCCATAAAGAATACTATGATTCAAGCGGTACAAAAATATATCGAAGGGTAAAAATATAAAATGAAATTAGTGGTATTACAATGTTATGTGTTGGTTTTTAATTTTTGTATGTCTGATAAATATTGGTGAAATATAAAACTTAACAAAAAAGTCACTTTTAAATAGAAGATTATATGTTAACTAGATTATAAATTGTCCTTTTAATTTTAAAGAAAATAACATATTATGTCATTTTTTTTTATTCAATGTTTTTTTAATATTTCAAAGTTTGATAACGAGATGACCGTCACAATTACAAACTAATGGCAGGTAGACGGGCAACAAGCTGCGCCGCTACCCCCTTCTGAATAGCAAATCCTACTCTACTAAACACAAAGTTCCCCCCATAAATATATGCGGTGTTACTTTTTTTGAAATCCTTGCATACATTTAGTCATTTTCATTAACTGAAGTTAATGTTTTATGTTAAGTTCAGTCATGTTTAAAGCACATGGTAATATGATTATTTTACAACCCTTGATAATTTATTGTATGCTTATAAAAACCTATTTATAGGTTAATCATTTTCGTTCCAATTTAGGTTCTGTTTAAAATAGATATGTTCATATTTAAATTTATTTTTCTTTTAAATTACATTCGAATTTAGATTGATTTGGTAAAACCAACTTAGAGAAAAATATAAAAATAACATATACTTTTATGTATAATAAATGAAATATATATTTATATAATTTGGATTCAGATATTCATATCGAGTTGTGTCAAAAATGAAATATGAATTCGGTTTGATTAACCGGAAGCTGAATTCGAATCGGTGGACCTCCTGATCCAAATACTCAAAAACGAACTTAAATTTGGTTCGATTCGAATTTTGGTTTTTTTAATCCGATTCTAATACTAAATACCCTTGAATCAAAACGACAAATTCCATATATTCAATTAACCCAAAATCTTAAGTATTTGATTTTTGATTAATCCGGTGCGTGATGTGCAAGGAATGTAGGGTTGCAAAAGTATTTTGGGGTCCATACTCCATAGTTACCACTTGAATGATTTTTGGCCTCTTTTATCCTTATTCAAACAAAACATGCAGAAAAGGTCACTAATTCGTTCCACTTGCCTTCATTCATTGTATCTGATTTTTCATTTTAGGAGTCTGAGAGGCTTCACCTTTTTGCTTTATCTTTTAAGATACTAAAGAATATATTATTTGTCAGGTTATTCTTTCTACTTAGTTTTATTCTCAACTTATAATAATAATATTCTTATCTTTTGTTATTAAAGAATAACTAGGAATGGTACAGCCGCGTGTTGCGGCGGCGGCACAATGTCAAGAATAAAAAAACATATAAAAAACACGTTGCATCGGCTGTCACTCTGTCGGAAAACCCTAAAACGTACCCAATCGGTGTAAAACCCGAAACCGTAGGGTCAAGTAACCTGAACGCAAACGCAGATAAAAAAACACGTCGCAACGTATGTCACTCAAATGTAAAACCCTAAAGCATTTCTCGTCGTAAAAGCGAACGTCACTCTGCCGTAAAACTTGAAAATGTAGTGTCAAGAAACCCGAACCCAAATGCAGACGTAACGATTAGAAATCTAAAACCAGACATTCATAAAAAAAATGTAAAAGGAAATTTGTTTAATCAAGAAAAGAAATGAAGGAAAAAAAAGCAAATAAGAAAAAAAACAATTGAAATCAGGAAATAAGAGTTCAACGTAATAAAAAAAGAGTAATAAAAGAAGAAATTTAATAAAAAAGAAATGAAAACTTGTAATTCAGAAACTATTTTCGTTAAAAATTTGCGTTTAAGAAAAAATCATTTTTTAATAGAAATGGTTGGTGGCAAACTTGTAATTAGCATTTTTAAATATCAGTTCCTTTTAATTCTATGGCAAACTTGTAATTCAGATCCAATATTAATTCCTTATCATTTTGATGGCAAACTTGTAAATAGGTCGATGACACTGTAGCCACTGAAAGAACAGGATAATTTTGATATTTTATCATTATCAGTGTGTGTTTTTAGTTCATGTTAAATTTTTTTCTTTTAAAATAGTTTATGTTCACATAAAGTAAATACTTAGATATAAATAAAAAATAACTTGTGACATTTTGAAAGTATATGTTTATGCATTGAAATCATTATTATGTTTAATCTTTTTACAAAGTATTTTTTATAAATTAATATTTTAAAAGTGTGAGAAAATTCGTTTTTAGAATGACTAATTCACACACACTTTAAACTTACTCATAAATCTACATTGAAAAGTTTGAATACAAACGTAGACGCAACGATAAACATAACGTTAATAAAAGAAAAAACATCATATATACATGCGAATTTGGTCAGTATCACACACAAAAATCCTAACAGATTTATAGATTCGTTCTTTAAAAATCTCTGATTCTTATCCGATTGAATTCTGTGTAAACCACGGAGATAATTCAATCTAAAAGCGAACTCTTACACGGTTATCAGAGAATCCAAGCAATTACAAATACACGAATTATCCAGAATTCCTACACACAGACACAGTTCGTGTATGTAGTGAATACCATACAATCGCGCAAACTTCATTTAACAAATCAATTGTTTTAACAATTAATTTAAAATTATGTCCAGTATATATAAAAGCATGTTTGCTACTACATATCATAAAAAGTATATACAAAGAAAAACACATCTACCAAAACTCGCGAACACACACGAGCATGTAGTAATCGGTTGTATTGAATAAATTAATTAGTTGAAAATCCATTTTGACACACACACAAATATATCATGCACCAACTTCTTGACATTTCATTATAAACCTCGTTTACACACCTTATTTGACATATTTTTCCATAGAACAACCATAACATATAATGTTTCCACCTCTCTAGATTAACTAATTTATAAGAGTATCCAATCGCAGTTTGGGGGTCAACGGACGACAGGCGTGGAAGAGAGAGAGAGAGAGAGGAGGTGAGGCTATAGACGTGGCAAAGAGAGAGGGAAGTTACAGTCCATGCATATTTAACCGTCCATGGTAGATGAAGCCAAGATCATGTGAGAGGGGAAGTAGAGAGAAATAAAGGAGGTCCGTTAGAGAGGAGAAAGAAAAGGGACGTCTGTAAAACAGTTTTCAGATAACATATGATGTGACGATTCGTGGAAGGTTCACACAACTCTAGTCAAAAAGACAATGAGGGTCTATTATTTGTCTCTAAAAAAGACGGGTTGTGTGGTCCCTTTTTAAATTTTTGTGACCACGTCCTTTTTCTACGAAGATTACCTTTTTTGGGTTTTCTTGAAAAGGTTCACGGACTACTCATAAGGGTCAAACCCGTATTTACTATGGTTCCTTCACTTCATAGTTGTTCTTTTTTTAATTTTAATAATTGAAATATACATTTTTCATAACAATATGTAACTTTCTCATGTATCTTAGAATAACTGATATAATTTTTTTAGGAAAAATGAAACTCTAAATAAATAAACTGTATTAGAGCATTTTTAACCTGTCTTCTCTCTCCTCCCTATCTCATAGAAACTCTCTTTCCTACAAAAATGGTCCGTAGACAAACTTTTATCTTGAAAACTAGCGACGTCCTTGACCTCTCCATGCCACGCGGCTTACGCACAGTACTTTCAGAACCGGACCGGCCGGTCAGATCGGTCGGACCGGAAACCGGATACATAACTGGTCCGATTATGTGTAGTTGAACCGCCTTCATTTGAATCGGCCGGTTACCGGTCGGACCGGATTTCAAAATTTTTAAAATTTTCTTTTAAATCTCATTTTCTGATTAATTTTGTATTGCAAGTTGCATATTTTATTTATTTAAGTATTAATATGTTATTAAAATTACAAATTCATATGAAAACAAAAAAAATGTTTTATATTTTGTATCTATATACATAGTTTTAATTTTTATATTATCTATGACGTTATACGGTTCTTTAAATCCGGCTGGACCAATAGACCTCTAAGACCGTCGGTTCTTGTTGCTATAAAAACCCACCAGGAGGGCTGTCTGGATCGTCATAACAATTTAGGAGAGTAACCAGTCACCTCTCATGTTCTTCGTCTCGCACCAGATCTGCAAAATCATGAACTCGTTAAAAGGGACCAGAGACCGAAGTTTCTGGACCACACTCCGACGCCCAAGTCAGTAATGTGTGCATGTATGAAAACAGAGAGTATGAGTATGAGAGGTGTAAAGGGGAGAGAAAAAGATCCTAACCTTAGAGGTGAAGTACCATTTATATAAAGGTCATATGGGCTTGGATTTCCATGGGTCTTCATGTGTTGGGACCAAATCGTTGGTCTAGGCCTAAAACAGGGGTATACTCTACAGTGAACTATCCGTTCTGGTTCTAAAAAATTGCTTACGCATACACACTCGTGGGTGAAAACCCATCTATTGGAGATGGTCTTCAACTGAAGTAAATAGCATTGGAAGTTTGAAAAGTTCTAGAGTTTAACGAATTGTCAAACTACTAATATTAGTTTATAAAATAATCGCCTTTAAAAAAAAAGTTTATAAAATAATCGCCTTTCAAAAAAAAAAAGTTTATAAAATAATTAAGATTCGTTGGTATCTTGACTTTGACTTGAGCTAAATAAGTTATTTAATATACGCAACTTCCAATTCCCAAAAGATCCAAAAGCTTAAGATGCTGAAGAGGATGACGTAACCTCTTACGTCATTAAACATAGTCACTGCAAACGCCTACTTTTTTTTTTCTTTTTGAACTTCAAACGTAATTTACTGGTCTTGTTTTTTGGTTATATATTAATGTTAGTTCCAACTTCAACATCAATTGTTTATGCAATTGGTCTCATATGGCCACATGGGTAGCTGATCACTTAACAAAATTATCCGAGTGAAATCAACTCGAGTCTAAAATAAACTTTTTTTTGAAAGGCGAACATTGAATGTTGTGACGTCGCACCCCCCGTCACATGAGAGAGACTCGTCTAACTCCGACCAATATGTTGTCTTAACCGGGCCCACTTGGCGTCAGAGTTGGAGAGCTTTCAAGGAAAAACCCCACCCAATACGTCCCCTTCCGGGCTTGAGGGAGAGCCGAGACTCGAACCCTGGATCGGCGTGAGTAAAACCCTGGTGCATCAGCCTAAAAGGCCTCATTTGCGATGCCGCAGAAATTAATGGTGGTGGCAGTGGTTGAACCCGGGTCCTTTGGAACTTCAGACCTCACCGCAACCTCTTTGACAGTCTAAAATTAACTAAACTTGAGTTCCGTTTATTTATTCTTTATTTTTTTTCTTATCTATGTAAACACTTATAATCATAAATTCATACTTATATACGTGTAAAAATTCACGACTCTTATTATTTATCTTTTTTTTATTTTAATTTCGGAGCACATTATTAAGAATTACAAATAGGTTAAATGGTTAATCGTATATTTTTTTGAACAACAAAGATATAATAGTAGGGGTGTTCAAAATTTCGGATAGTGGATTTTACTATCCGAATCCGTATCCGAAATCTGAAAAAAAAAATTGTAGACTTTTGTTTAAATTCTAAATAAATAAACTTCTTCCGGTTTCCAAACAACAAATTCAAGAAAAGAAAATCCACTTTCAAATGGATACCTTTCAATCAAGAGAAGAAAAGAAAACCTCTACCTAGGCTGCCTGAAAGAACAGAGCAAAAATAATGGAACACCTTTCAATTGTGGAAGAACAGAAGGGACGAGCAGAGCTTGGCATGGGCGGTGGCTCCAGAAGGGACGATCAGAGCTTGGCAGCGGAGGACACGGAGACGATCAGACCTTTCAATTTTCTGATATCCGAATTTTCGGATTCAGAATTTTGGATAGTTCGGTTTCGGATTCGGATTTTTTTGAACACCCCTACATAATAGACAAAGAGTTAGAGATTAGAAATCAAAATTACACTAATCACTCCGATTTAGATATTTTAGACTCGCCCTATTACTAACCCAGATGAAAGAGGTCACCTTTATTTCCTCCGTTACTTTATCCAGATGTATGCTTATGTTGTTGAATACTCTGTCGTTTCTTACTTTCCAAATACACCAGAGGGTCGTCAAATAAATTGCCTGAATGATCTTGAATGGTTAGCCATATAATTAAACTAAAAGAAATTAAAAATATCAGTTTCTTTGGTTTAAGTTTAGAAAACTATCAAACTAATAATAATTTTATTAATATGTTTGACTATTCTTAAATACCAGAAGAACCATAAAATATGAAATAAATGATAAATCTTATTATCAATTATCCTTGTAGGCTCTTTCGACGTTTGATACCTATCCCGTCTTTCTTTTACCAAATAGAAGAACCCCAAGTAATTAAGAGAGTTAAGACGAACCTCAATCGAGTGAGGAATAAGGCCCTTTATTATTAGCTGTTACAACTTTGGTTAGCAAATGAGATAAATCATCATTAACAAATGTTGTAAATGCCTCATATCACAATATCTAGCTTATAATTAGATTGAACAAGAAGAAATGACCTTGGTGTGTATTTGTATACAAAGGAAGTTGGTTACATTTAATAATTGATGAAAGCTTTACACGTTGAGCAAAAAAGAACATCAAAACACCTTCTCAAAAATTCAATGGTATTTACATGAATGAAATATTGCAATTTAACCTAGAAAAAAAAAAGAATCAAAACCCTAATTAGAAAAATATTGTTGATTTGAGTTATAATTCATTGGCATATCATTAAAGTCATGATCAGGAGGCATTGCTTCCAAACAATGGTGCAAATCTTCCAAACTCAAACGATCAAGCCAATCATTCCCATCATCAACAACCTCTTTTTGCATCAAACTTTCCACTAATCCCATGTTCCTTTGCTCACTTCCATCTTCAACCTTGATCAAAGATTCGCCTGTTACCATAGCCTGACCTCCAAAGTTACCACCAAACTCACCGTCCGAATACTCAAATGAATCAAAACTTCCATGACTATTGTTACTAGAGCTATTCTCTTTGTGCAATGGTGATGTAGGATGAAGGTGATGAACGTTATTATCTTCGGATACGATGATAATCATCCAACTACAAAGATCAAAACATAATCATATCAATTTCAATAGTTTTTTATCAAAAAATAAAACAATTAGAGTAAAGTGTCATTTTCGTCATATGGTTTGACCATTTTAGTCACTTTCATTCAAAATTTTTTTTTTTAGTTTTTTCGTCCCTCATCCACTTGACTAACTACGTCTACATTTTAACGTTAAATCAGGGGCAATTTTGGTTAAATCAAAGGCAATTTGGTTAGATTTTAACCTATGAAATTCAAACCGACCCATGATTTAACGTTAAAATGTAGACGTAGTTAGTTAGGTGGATGAAAATGGCTAGATTTTGAAAGTTAGGGACGAAAAAGCTAAAAAAAATTTTTTTTAAATGAAAGTGGTTAAAATGGCCAAACCACGGGGACGAAAATGACATTTTACTCAAACAATTATTAAATCAATTAGGCTTAATTTTGGATAAATAAAGTTATTAAACTCACCTTAAAATTTGCAAGTCTATATTCATGCATGATCCAATTTGTCTTAATTCCCTTAATCCCTTTTCCCGCGTAAAAAACCAAAGCTTTCTTAATCCCAACTGTTGTATTCTGGTCAAACTTTGACTTAATGGGTTTATCCGCCCCGGTTGCCTTCCAGTACCCGTTTCCCGTGACCCGGTTTGGTCTTGACCCGTTTGGGTATTTCCTGTCTCTTGGTGTGAAAAAGTACCATTCCTTTGTTCCAAACAGAGCCATTTCTGAACAAAATTGGGTCAAAATTGAACAGGATTAGGGTTGTTAGATGTACAGGGTTTAAGAAATTGTACCAGGAAGCTCCCATGGGTCGTGTTTGTAGAGATCCACGTCGGAGATGATCGGCGGTGGTGGAGGGACAGTAACGATCTCCGACGTCGGTTGCGATTTCCGGCAGAGGTAATGAACGATGAGCTCCTCGTCCGTGGGGTGAAATCGGAATCCGGGAGGTAAATTCAACTCCGATTCAGCATCCCTAACCCTATTCGTAACGGATTTTGACGGTGATCTCATCTTCTGCTGCAATTGAACCAAAATTGACTCTGTATCTGGTAATCTTGCTTCCAAGTGTGCGAATTGAAGTGGGAATCTGGAATTTGGGGATGAGGAGAAGTGCGACCCCCATGGAAGGGTTTTATATACGAATGGGGAAGAAGGCATATCCCATGTGTGGGTTCCACTTTCATTTGTAGGTTCCTCTGCACGTGTAAATTTACGAGGAAAGAAATTTCAAATTATTTCAATATTCAATGAGTTGTATTTATTATTGCGAAAATTATGAACTTGTATACCCGTATATAAAATTTGACCAGATATAAAATCTGTATCTAGCGGGGTGTCTGATCTATAGCGAAGTGAATTTCAAATAGCGGAAAATTAGTTTTACCCGTTTACTCAATTACTCACCAAAACTGTCTAATAGAATTCTGTCATCTCAAAGCTACTCATTTTAATCATTTACTTAGATTTCATTAGAAACACCCTACTCATTTTACTCATTTACTCACCAACTTTTTAAAATGTTTAATATTGGACCCTTAAATTTCTCAATTTTCATATTGGCCCCTCAACTTTCTAAAATTTTAAAATATACCCTTCAAGTTTCTAAAGTTTTATATTTACCCCTTGACATATTTCTAAACTCTCAAATTTATCCCTCAATTTTTTTTTCTTATATTTTTTTATATTCGTTTGTAAAACTTACTTTTTTTCTATTTTTATTTTACTTTATTACTAACTTTTTTAACGAATTTGTCGTTTCAATTTAACTCATATTCCACCGCAAATTATCTATTTTTTGATCTCCAGTGCCGAGTCGTGGCAACTGCATACGTTTCTTTTATGTACTTAGTCACATTATTGTCGTCGCCGCAACGCGCGAAACGAGGTTTGCAAAGTCGCCGCATCCCATGGGCTTTAATTATGTACTTAAACACGTTAATATCACCATATAGTCCCGCTGTAACGCACGGGTACGTTTGTGTCACCGCCACAACGCGCGTAACTAGGTTTGCAAACGCGCCCTTTCCCATGTTAATGTCATCGTAAGACTCCATCGCAACGCGTGACTCTTAACGTTTAAACTTTGGTTTTTTGTCATGCGTTTACGCCTTCGCTGCAACGTGCGAGTATAAAACCGTTGTTTTTTTATATAAGGTCTTAAATATTATTAATTCTCTACCTGCAATGCTATGCTTTTGATTTTTTATGCAAAGTTTGAAAGACGTTGATTGATTTCGCGGTTAAATGTTTTATTTTGTTTTTTTTACTTTAATCTAATTTCTTTCATGATGAGACAAAGTAATTTCAGGAGAGTCAGTAGCGACCCAACATCGTCTGTTGGTGGCCGATTTTACCTTGAGAAAAAGGGTGGCGGAGAGGAGAAGAAAAAATAAACCAAGGATCAGATGGGGGAATTTGAAGGACGAAAACATCAATTTGTTTAAAGATAAAGTCATGGCGATGAACACAAATACTAAGGATGGCGACACAAACCAGATGTGGGTAGCTATGGCAACCACTGTTACGCAGGCAGCAAAGAAAACCCTCGGAGTCACATTGGGAGCAACAAGAGGACATCAGGAGTCTTGGTGGTGGAATGAGGAGGTGCGGAGCAAGATAAAGGACAAGCAACAACGCTTTAAAGAGATGTTGCAGTGCGGTAATGGAGAGGAGATAATGACACTACGGGAGAACTATAGACAGGCAAAGAGGGAAGCTAAAAAGGCAGTGAGTGAGGCAAAGAATTTTGCCTATGAAACGATGTATAGAAAACTAGACACCAAGGAAGGGGAGCATCATATGTTTAAGATTGCCAAAAATAGGGAGCGTAGGAGACAAGATCTTGGGGTCGTGAAGTTTATCAAGGAAGATGATGGAAGAGTTTTGGTAAAGGGACGAGACATCAAGCTGAGATGGCAAAACTATTTCTACACCCTTTTCAACAGTTGTAGACCAAGTCTAGCCATAACGGAGAATCCCACTACTCAATCCAGTCAACGAAATAATTGTTATTGTCGAAATATCACACAGGAAGAAGTGAGGAGTGCTCTTAAGAAGATGGGAAGAGCTAAGGCAGTCGGTCCAGACAACATACCCATTGAAGCGTGGAAGTGTATGGGAGAGGAAGGCGTTCAGTGGTTGACAAGACTGTTCAACAATATCTTCAAAACCAGGAAGATGCCAGATCAGTGGAGGCGTAGTGTCTTAGTACCCCTATATAAAAACAAAGGAGATGCTCAATGTTGTGCTAACTACAGGGGGATTAAGCTCCTATGTCATACAATGAAATTATGGGAAAGAGTTATAGGTACAAGGATTAGACGACAAACCCAGGTTACAGCAAACCAATTTGGGTTCATGCCAGGCCGGTCCACTACGGAGGCGATACACATTTTAAGAAGATTAATGGAAAAGTACAGAGAGAAGAAACATGATTTACATATGGTGTTCATCGATCTTGAAAAGGCGTACGATAGTGTGCCTAAAAGATTGATCTGGGAAAGTCTGGAGGGAAGAGGGATCCCTAGTAAATATATTGAGGCAATTAGGGATATGTATCATGAGGCTAAGACATGCGTCCGAGCACCCGTGGGGGATACAGACTTTTTACCGGTGGAAGTGGGAGTTCACCAGGGGTCGGCACTAAGCCCCTTTCTCTTTGCAGTTTTGGATGAGTTGTCAAAGTCGATTCAAGATGCAATTCCATGGTGCATGCTTTTTGCTGATGATATCGTGTTGATTGCAGAAAGTAAAGAGACATTGAACAACAGACTAGAGGAATGGAGAACAGTCTTAGAGCACAAAGGTTTGAAGATAAGCCGATCTAAAACCGAGTACCTTCACTGCAACTTTAGTGGTGCAAACGTCGACGAGGAGACCCAGATTTCTATTGAAGGTGGGGTTGTCCCTAAGACACTGAAGTTCAAGTATCTAGGATCTGTCATCTAGAGTAACGGGGACATCGACAATGATGTAGTCCATCGGGTGCAGGCTGGTTGGTGTAAATGGAGAGCGGCCTCAGGTGTTTTGTGCGACAAGAGGTTCCCAATAGGGTTAAAGGGTAAATTTATAGGGTAGCAGTTCGCCCAGTGATGCTATATGGAACCGAGTGTTGGGCCATCAAGAAGACATGTTGAGGTGGATGTGTGGACACACAAGAAAGGACCGAATAAGAAATGAAGTTGTTCGGAAGAGATTGGGAGTCACATGTATCTCAGATAAGATAAGAGAATGAAGATTGAGATGGTTTGGACATGTCAAGAGGAGACAGAGCACAGATCCAGTGAAAACGGTGGAAACTCTCGTTGTAGAGGAGAAAAGGAGCAGGGGGAGACCGAAATTAACGTGGGATGAGAGGATTAGGCTTGATTTGCTAGATTTACACCTCTCAGAGGACATGATCAATGATAGGATTTCATGGAGACGTCGTATTAGGGTTTTAGGATGAGTGACCCGTTGTGTGGGAGAGTAGAGTTGTTTAGCAAAGATTTTGCGTATGTCTTGTTTCTTGTAGGTGTGTTGTGTTTCTTGTGACTAATATACTCTAGTCATACACTGCTAATTGTTAGATTACTGTTAGATTTATTTTACTTTATTACTCATTAATTTTATTTATATTTTTATCTTTTTCTTTCCCATGGAGCCGGGGGTCTAAACGGGAGCAGCCTCTCTATCCCTTGGGATAGGGGTAAGGTTTGCCCTCATCACACCCTCCCCAGACCCTACTAAGAGCGTTAGCTATGTGTGGGATTATACTGGGTACGTTTGGTTTGGTTAATTTCTTTCATGAATTTGACAAATGTCGACATAACATGAGCGGACGATAACTGAGTCATGTTTACGTCGCAACGTGTGGGCAATCGACATACTTATTTCTATTAATGTGAGCGGGCGATAACTGAGTCGTGTTTACGTCGCAACGTGTGGGGAATCGACATACTTATTTCTATTAATTTTTGGTTTAACGCCGCCGCTACGCGCGGGTCTTCACATTAGTTATATCCATATCTATATTTAAAGATGAATGGAATGAATAGTAACTCTTTTGTCATGTACCGACTCAAGTTTTTTTTTTAACATTTTGAGCTTTTGTTTTTTCTTTTTCGTTTTTTCTAATTACTGCGTCTGTATTTGCGTTCAGGATATTTTGGCGCTATGCTTTCAAGTTTTACGGCAGAGTGATTACGATGGGATATGTATTAAGGTTTTACGACGGAGTGACAGCCGTTGCGACATATTTTTATATATGGGGTATGTTTTACGGTTTTACAAAGGAATGACAGGCATTGTTGCAAATTAGCCGAACCGATAACGACCAAATTCCTGCGCGTGTATCACTAATTTTGTTTTTTTTTCACCCCTTATACTATATGGAATTTACGATTTTAACCCGTTTGTTTTTCTAATAATTCCGTTTTTCTTTAATAGCTTTAGTTCGTTGTCTTTTTATAAAAAAATGGAATGCACGAGTGTTTTTAGTTTTTTTGTGAACGTCCAGATATAATATTTTGTATTAAAAAGCGATTAGGTTTTGTTCGAAATCGAGTATTTTTCCCGTATCATGGGCTATAGCGAGTGCACTTACCGTTGCAGTACTGACCTACCGTGATGAACCGAACCGATTATGAGCGAGAAATATCATTGCCAGTATTGGTATCGGTATTCGATTTTGTGGTTTTCGACGAGTCTAGGTGATAACGACCAAACTCAAGTCGTAGCAAGTGCGATTACCAAGCAGTACCGTGCCGAGCCGAATCGATTATGAGCGAACATCATCGCTGCCGGCAATAATATTATTGGGACCGGAATCATTATTCGCTTTTATGGTTTCCGATAGCGATCATGAGCAAACTCAAGTCGTAGCGAGTGCGGTTACCATTGCGATACCGTGCAGAACCGATCCGACTATGAGGCGAACATCAATGTTGCCGGCATTGGTGTTATCGGAACCGGTATCAGTATTCGCTTTATTGTTATTCACTTTTATGGTTTCCGATGAGCTGAGTCGATAACGACCGGTGTCACGCCGCGTATCGCGGGGAAGAAACGATTAAACTTTCGCCGCGTAGTGCGAACCTTTTTATAAACGAAACCCGCACAACGGGCTGGTTGACCCAACTAGTTTCTATGAAAAGATCTATCTTTCATCAATATGGATTTTCATGGTTCAGTTTAACCGCTTTTGACAAAGTTTTTGGGTCTAACCGCTAACAGCGGTTTTGACAAAATACCACTAGCCGGCCGGGTTGATTATCGGCCAAACCGGCTGGTTTTCCAAAAAGCATAATTTGTTTACAACGAAGGTCGGGCTGAGACCTGATTCTTACAAAATCCTTTTTCTTTGAAGGGTGTGGTTCGTTTGGATAATGGGGTTCATTGCCAATCCATTAGTGTCGGTTTGGATAGTGATGTTCATGTAGGACTGGCTTTTGTTCATATGCATGCATCTTGTGGGTATGTTTGTGATGCATAGAAGCTGTTCGATGAAATGCTTGTTAGAGACCTGGGTATGGCAAGGTTTGATGAAATGTGATTTATTGGCATGCACGCAAAATCAGGTAACATATGGCTTAAATAATGTGACTGAATAGGTTTATGGATATATATATTTTAGTCTGAATCCGAATAATGTCCAAATAGAGTAACAAGATATATTTATAAATATACATACACCTTGTTGCTGTATGGTATATTGCATATAATTACAGTATGTAGTTTTGTTTACATTTTGGACAGCATTAATTAGTTCATTAAAGCTTGGAAGAAATCATGGTCAAAGCCCAAGCTTTTTAATCCCAATCCTAGAAGGACACTGTTGTACATCATCAGAATATTTTCTTTTAGGATATCTGAGAAACCTGCCAAGATGGATAATTGATAGAATGTTAGATAATTAGTATACTCATTTCTATGTAGTCACAATTCATTTAGTTTTGATGTAGCAATTTAAGCCCATTTACTTACGATAAATGGGCCAGCTCGTTTATATCTAACCGGCCGAGCATGTTAAACAGGTTGAAAGTCACCTTTAATACATAAAATCTCCAAATATTTATAAAATTTTCAACATAGAAGGCTTCATGTTAATCTAACTATCTAATTGACCCGTTTTTACCTGCACCCCTGTTTTTAATTGCATAAAAATTTATTCGTTTTGACCCGTTACCCTACCCGTTTATTCTGTCAAATTTCATAGGAGTAATTATTTGATCGGAGATTTCTATTCTTTTACCTCTGGTTTGTTCATTTTCAAGTTTTTGAGAGGAGTTCTTAGTCAAATCCTTGAGAATAATTTTGTCCATAGACGGAAATTTTGCAGGCAAGTCGTCTTCCAACTCACAGGCCTCTAAATTCTGTGCTTCTTGTGTTGATACTTGTGATATAACTGTTGAATCGACTTCATTGTCATAATCATTCTGATGACAGGTATCATCAATGGTATCACACGGCATAATCCGACAATAGATGTCACATTCAGTTGACGAGTCATCGACACCTGTAATTGATTTTGAGCTGGTGGTTGAAGGGACGGTTGAAATGTTTTCAAATCTTGATTCTTTACCTGCAAATTTTACGTCTGCTGGTTTCCTCAGTTTTATGTGTTCGTTAGGTTTACTTTTCTTTACACGGGTCGGGTTTGAGAGAACCCGTTTGCTCTCATGTAAGCTAACCCAGTGGTTAGCCTCTGATTCATTTACTGAACTGAAATCTGTGTCATCATCGGTTCCCGATTGTATCTCATTCAAACCAACCAAACAACTTGCTCTGGAGATACTGCTTCCCGAATAGCTTTCTGTCATATTCTTTAATGGAAAACTCACAGATTCTGCACGAGACAACGGTAATTGTTTTCTTCTTGCTGGTCTGATGTCTTTTTTATACAGATTTTGATTACCCGTTCCTGATTTTCGTGTACTGCAGATTGTGGGTTTCATAAATCTTGGAATCTTTGATGATTGGGGGGTTACTGTAATTTTATCTGCATCTTGAGGGACTTTTGAAGATGATGATAGTAACCCATCTAGTTTCTCGTTTGAACATGTTGATGGTTTTGTTAGTGAATCCAGTTTCTGATTCAGTTTCTTGATTTCTTTCATGAAACTGTCACGATTGTTTTCGATCTCTTGCATCTCATGTTGCAGGTTAGTCATTGCTTCTTCCCTCATTATTCTTGCTTCCTGTTTTCCAAATTTCAGTTAGAGCCTGAGCCTTAGAGGGTTAAAAGTTAAAACTTAAAAGTCTAAATTGGCCATTTTTTTCTATTTTTTTAATGTGGTAAACAAACCTGATTAGAGTAATAATCTAAAATTCATAATAAACGATTTAAGATGTTGCATGCGTTAAAGTAACATATTTTATTTGGCCCGTTTGCTGTTTGAAGCCGACTAATTTATGAATAAACTGTTTGAAACAGTCTCATCTTACGTTCAGCTCTATGCATGGTGTTGAATATTTGAGCATGTATATTTGTTTGTGATCAAAAAGAAAACCATAAATATATGGTAATGTTCCTATCTATGAAGCAATTAGCAGCTTAAGGTTTGGTCAACTCACATTCGGTTCGGTCTTCCCTAAGTGGATGTTTCTCAAGCGTAGTGCAAAATTTAGAGAACATATAGTCTCGCATAAATCTTCTTCTTTGGGGCTGACATGAACAAGCATCAGTGTTTTGGAATCCTCTCCTGTAAAGAACAAGATGAAGAAACAATTAATGTTGGGATTTTAAGATAGGGTGCAGAAAATGTTTGGTTTGATTATGTTTTGGTTAGAACCAAGAAAATTTACAAATACATGCGAAATAATAACACTGATTCCAAAGATTCCAGTAGATATCTTGAGCACTTGTGTAATTACCTAATGAGTCTTTAAGCACTTGTGTCAGTTTGCTGTTCCTGTAAAACACAAGAATATGTCACTTTCGTGGTTTGCTTTTTGTCCAAAATTTTAATTTTGATAATAATCTTATTTTGTTGTCAAAAATGATTTAAGAGGTTTAGCTTTTGAGCATTAAAAAAAATTTTGACCCGCATTTTAGCTAACTTTTTTATTTATTTGTCTGACCCGTCAGAGATATAACATAACTTGAATCAATCCATTCATAAATAAATGGGTCTAATTGCTATCGTTAGAGATACAAGATTCAACCCATTCATAAGCTTGGTGTGCAACTGCTTACTTAAAATACCTTGTGTTCAATTGATTGAATCAAAAACTGATAATATTTATTGAAAATAAGTTTTGACTTTGAAAAAATGGTCAACATTTGAGCATCTTTATTTTCAGTTACCTGTAAGGTATGTGACTATTTTTCCTTTGGAGGGCATTGATGACATCACCAAGGGCTGAAAGGGAAAGATTAATAGCTTTTCCTTCTTCAAATCTTCTTCCCCATGCTTTTGTTTTCAAAACACGCTCACTTCCTCCCAAATCAACCATCCAAATTTTATTTGTAATTTTTCGCCTTTCAGTAGCATCAGAACAAGTCATTGACACGCGAATCATGCTGCAAACAATAAACAAAAAACATTTTGGGTTATGAGTTATGACATCATGATAATGAATTTCTTGCTCTTATTTCAGGAAAAGAAAAAAAAGTTACCAATGTGATCTACTAGAAACTTTATTGGAATTTGTGGAAGCAGTTGATCTGAGTTGGCTTCCGAGTCTATAAAGACTAATTGCATGATTAAAGTTGCTGACTTGGATGGCTACAAGATTATCAATCACAATCCCACCGTTAGGATCTGTTTGGATGGAAAGACTGCAGGTAAAAAGTTTCCAATTTACATAATTGTTAGTATCTGCAACTGATATGCGGAATTTTTTAAAAATTCCCACATGTTATATAAATAAAACTCACCATGGGGGCATAGGATCAGTTGTTTTTCTTGCATGAGGTATGAGTAAATCTTTGAGTTGACCAAGGTAAATTTCAAGCATGCAGAAACTAAAAAGATATGTATGGTTGCTATCTGCTGCTTGCTTGAATAATGCTTCAATCGTGCGTGGCACTACTCCTGGACAATCTGGATTTCCTTCCTATAAATGTATTTGTTTTTTTTAAATAATCAGATAAGTAGAAGTGGATATGTTTATGCAAACATTAAAACACTAATTACTCTTATTTTAAGTCGCAATAATTAGTTCAAAACTCAATATTACCATGGTGAAAGTCTTGCCCGTGCCCGTCTGCCCGTATGCTAATATGCAGACATTATATCCATCCAAAGCAGATTTAATAACTGGTTCAATTTCTGAAAATACTTCATCTGACAGTTTAAGATCATGATAATTCATCTGTTAGGTTTTTATTGTGTGGATAGAAGGGTGAAATGAAAAGAAAATAGAGGTGGCAATTTCAACCCGGTTTACATATGGATAGTCTGATGCGGGTCAAAAGATTAAAACTGGGAATTTTAGCTTAAAAGGAAACAAACATTCAAAGCCCAAACTGGTTTTGACCCGTTATCCAAACCGCCCCTACCCCTGCCCAGTTTACCACATTGACAAGATATATGAAGCACCTTGTGTTGAACCAGGGTGTAAAACCATGTCAAACTTGTATAGTTTTCTCTTGTTCTCAGCAAAATTAACAAGAATGCCGCTTGAATCTACAGGAACAACGGGCCTTTTATGGCTAAATTTCTCGCCGTTTACTGTGGGCCTGATTCGACAAAATACACGAATATTTCCTGAAATGTTAATAAGGTAGAGAATTATATTTAGCACCTATCAGGTAATGGATCAAAACGAGTTATAGGGTTGAAGCGGGTCATCTTAGTACGAGTCAGGTTGCGTTGACCCGCAAACAATTCTCGGTCCATTCTCATAGATACTTAATGTGTTGATTATGATTGCAGAAACAATATAATTATAATAGTAAGTTAAATATTTGAATAAAACAATTTCGGATGCTTTATGGATCAAAAATAGACTCCGGCAACTCTCAACCTCTGTGACCCGTTTCCCTTTTAGCTAAATGTTTTTTTGATCCGTTTAAGATAAAATACGACCCAAAGCGTCCGTTTTTTATTAAGAGGATCTTATTAGATTTAATTACCTTTCAATTGCAGAAATTCATTGAGAACTTGCCTTCTTTGTGCATTTAATCTACAAACTTCCTCATTCAGGGTGGCAAGTTCACCTGTTGACAATCAAGAAACCAAATTTAGATTCACATAGATGATTCTAGAACATAAAGCTACTTTTTTTTTCCTTATAATGAAAAGCAGATAGATTAAAATAATATTTACCATGAATTTTAGAAATGATAACTTCATCAAGATCATGATCATGATCATGATCATGCCCATGAGCTGAGTCATCATAATCATTGTCATAGTCAGCTGTGGATGGCAAGCTTTTGATGATGTCACACACAGTGTTAGCCCAGGTGGAATTAGTTTCATTCTTGAATCCCAGGAGAGAATGGATTGTTTCAGATAAAGACCTGAAAGATTTCTTGGTGTTCTTCATCTTCATCATCATCCAATGTTCATATGATTGTATGAAAAAAAGCTACAAAAACATTTAAATATAAAAATTTGAAGATCAACTGTTTCTTGTTTTGAATTGCTAGATTAGATTCCATGTCTGCAGCAACCTTTAGAGTTACTTATTGTGTGAAGAACACACACTTCAAAATGAATATGAGATTTAGCCTTTTAGGAATAGGTATTGAATTAACCCATCATCAGAAGCTGACCCACTTCAGTTTAGGAAGTTACCCTCTCATTCTCTCTCTAATTAGTCAAAATAAATTAAAAAAATGAAATTCTTATAACTTTGATGTTAAGGAAAAGAAAAATTAAATCCATATGAGAACATTCAGCATTAAAATGGTCAAGATTTTCTCAGAAAAAAACAAGAAATTCAAGAAACTGAAACGGGCAATCGCGATTTACAACCAAGATGAAGATACTTAAGATTTGGTTTCAGGAAACTGAAGAATTGAAAGAATGGAAATGGTCAAAGTTATGGTCAAGGCATGAAGGATGAAGCTTTTGAGTGACTTTGGATACTGCAGAATTATAAAACCATTGAAAAACAGTTTTTTTTTGTGTGTTTGTTATAATGTCAGATTTGGAATAATATGTAGTATTACTGTGTGCTTGTGTGTGTTTTTTGTATTATTGAGATGCTTTTGAAGTACAATAACATGTGATGGTATGAAGAGAGCCAAAATTCATGGTTGTTCATGACTGCTCCAATGTTAATAACCAAGTATTTTTGGACTGTGGCTTGTGGACAGCAAAACATACATTCTACTTCTAGATCAGCATGATTACATTTTTTTATTTTAATTTTTATTGTTATTTATGGGGAGGGGTAAGTTAAATTAATTAAAACATAATGAATTTACCAACTACTACATAATTAAAAAAAGAGACATATTGCCATATTTTTAATCCACGCCACCAACTTTGATCCATCAATGAAAGACACATTCCATCTCGCTATGTCGTCATCTTGTTTTATTGTAATTTTCTTCTACTTTAATGTACATAAAATCTATATATACAAAACAAGTGCTGAATGTAATGAGTTGAAATTGAACTATGTCGTTTCTACCCGAATACCCGACCCGAACCCGTTTAAGATGGAACCCAAACCAGAATATAGTATTAGGTTTGGTAATCGAGTTAAAAAAGGTTAATCGGTAATGTAGTATTAGGTTTAATGCTTATTTTATTTGACTTTTTTTAATATATGAATGGAAATGGACGAGCGGACATGAAGGTGACAATTTGAAGGGTGAACACTATTAAGAAGTTTATTGGTTGATACAATTTGGCTTTTTCTTTTTAGTTTATATGATTGGTTGATACGGTTTGATTTTATGCTTATTTTATTTGGTGTTTTTTAGTTAATAAATGAGTTTAGTGCATAAGTTTGAACAAATGCTCATACTCGGAGTTTTTTTTTGTTGACATTTTATGTTTATTATTTAATAAATATCATGTTAACTTAAATTGAAAAATATGCATTGCAACTTGTACTTAGAAACCCGAATACCGATTAACCCGACCTGAATAAACCCGAAACCGATTAGCCCGAATCTTATTTGGTTCAGTAAACGGGTAGGATTCTTATAACAAAAAATCCGAAAAACCCGAACCGAATAACTCGAAAACCGATTAAAAAACCCAAAGAACACCCTTAGACCAAAATGAAGGCTTTTAATCCTAATATGAAAGAATCAAGAAAGTTGAAGGACTAAACTGTAAAAAAGTTACTAGATTAGTTTGAATGTTTAGATAAATTTATTTTATGTTTATCGATAACTTGTTGGAGTTAGTTTAGGATTACGATTCATGTTTGAGTAGGATTAGAATTGTCTGTGTTAGATTTATTATAAATAGCAGATAGGTTAATGTAATTTGTAAGTGTTGAGAATTAATAAAAAAGAAATAGTCGATCTCTTGTTGAAGGTTAAATTCGATGTTCATGTTCTTTGGTCCTGATTCAACACAAACTAGGGCTAAAAAATAAGAATAATGGAAGCGAGTTGATTTAAACTAGTTTAAAATGTGTCCAATCATATAATTTTTACCATCGGATCTATCTAATTAAGAAAATTAACTTTTGACGTATCAAACTTCTCTCTATTTACACACACCATTTGAAGATATAATCCTTGAATACATAAAGGTAGAATTACATATATCCCCCTATTTTTAATCCTAATTATATATATACCCAACCCAAAATTTAAATTACATATATCCATATATCCCTTTTTTTATAAAAATGCCCTTTTAACCTTACAAGAAATACGACTATTCTTATTCCATCTATCCCAACTCTAACCTTATGATTCCCGCTTCCGATCAATTCCAGCATCCATCGTCGCTTCTGATCGATTACATCATCCAGTTGTGTATATATGTAACTAATGAAAGTGATATACATAAATAAAATTTTGAACTGAGTAAATATGTACTTAATGAAGTTTTTAGGAGGTATATTTAATTGCCCCAATTTAAAAAATATATATATATATATAGGGGGAGGATCAAATAATAAATAGTTTTTCGCTAAGAAATCTAAGAAATGACAAAAACTTTAAGAAACGATATCAAACGAACTCCGATTGAGCTAGTTTCAGCTGCGTTGGAACCGTCTCGTCGAACTTTACCATTTTAGCTTTTAAGGTTTAGATTTTACGTTTGAATTTTAGGGTTTTAGTCTTATGTTTTAGCCTTAGGGTTTAGATTTTGTGGTTTAGGTTTTTTATTTGGGGTGGGGGGTTTAGGTTTTTAGGGGTGGGTGGGGGTGGGTTTAGGTTTTGGAGGGGGGGTGAGGGGGTTTAGGTTTTTGGGGGGTGGGGTGGTGGTTTTAGGCTTTTCGGGGTAAGGTTGGGGGGGTTAGGTTTATGGGGGTGCGGGTGGAGGGGGGTTTAGGTTTTTTGAGTCCGGGTTAGGGTTCGATGAGACGGTTCCAACGCCGCTGGAATGAGCTCAATCGAAGTTCGTTTGACCCACTTCTTAGTATTTATTAGCGACAAACCACTTTTTAGTGGAACCGTCCTCTATATATATATATATATAGATACTAGGTTAAAGCCCATGTTTTACATGGGTTAAATAAGTAATTTGTGAAATAATAAATAATTGAAATAATAAAATAGTATTTTCTATGAATATTTGTATGTTTGATATTATTAGTCATCTGTGAAATAATAAATAATTAAAATTTTCTTATGATTTAGTAATTTTTAATAAAATATTAGAATATATGTTAGATATTTAGTTATTTAACATCATCATTATTTAATAGGAGAGAAAAACGAAAAACAAAAATCCAGATTTCATCAGAAGTCGACACGTAGCAAGTATAGTTATTCAATTATCATAATATAGGTTAGAAAACCCTGTATATTATACAGGGTGAATAAATACAGTGTTATATATACTTAGTAATAAAGATATAATATTACATATTTTTGTCATATTACATTATATAGTTATTTTTTTTAAAGTGTTTTATAAAAAGAATAAAAGAAATGTTCAAACTATAAAAATGTTTTATGAACAAAGCTATTTTTTTAATTAAAAAATATTTTATAAAAATAGTTATAAAAATCATTATTATTTAATAGGAAACAAAAATTACAATTTTTTTTATAGAAACTTGTATCATTAATTAGGAGAGAGAAGTGAGAAAAAAATGTTAAGAATGAACATGAGAATGATATGTGTCACCCCAAAACTTTTATTTATTAGTATGTATAGATATAGATATATTAAAAGTCAAAAGCTAAAATACTATATTAATACCACTAAATATTAGTTAAAATAACCCCAAAACACAGGAACAATGAAGCATCAGTTTCATCCTCCAAAACAGTGATGCACAATAAATCTTGGTTATGTCAAAATGTCGGTGTAACTGCTAACCAACTGTATTTTCATTATCCTTTTGTTCATAGCAAGCCTCTTGTCATTTATAGATGATGCCATATGAGCAACCTAATTAATGAGTGGAAACCCAAATTTAGAAACTTGAGTATCATATATATCCTCCTAAATTTTATAATATCATATTTATCTTTTAAAAACACTAAAAATATCATAATTATCTATTTCTAGTAAATAAAATAAACCAATTACTTTTTTTTTGAACGGCAAATTTTTCATTTAGTGGGACTTGAACCCATGACCTTTAGGTCTTTAGGTGTTTAAGACGTTTTGCCTCTATCACTGGACCACCATCCCAATGGCAACCAGTTACTTATAACATAGTCTATTTCATTGGTTTAAGCGTAAAAATGTTTTCCTAGTGAAATCGGTTGTTTTAAAAGGGTAAATACGATTTTGTAAAATTTTGAACTTTTAGAAGGATATATATGAAGTTCATCCTTTAATCAAGAAGTAAGATTAAAATTATGATAATATAATCATATTTGATACGCTAAGTATTTAAAAATCGAAATTTCTTTTAGATACTAGTGTTTCGGGTCAACCCAACCTAGCCCATATATTAAAATTACTTATCGCAACTAGTTTCAAAACATACATCCAAACACCCCTTAAAACGAATTTGAAAGTGAATTATCAAATCAAGGACCAAATAAGTTTATCATTAGCTTGATATTTAGCCGTGTGAGCCGATTTAGCAAGACTGTTAATCTTACCACCAATATTCCTGCACATTAAAAAAGAAAATTACAAGATTATCCTTCCATTATGATACAAAACAGATAGAAATGCTTTTGAAATTAGCTTTCAGTTAAAGAAAATCTTGTGAACCAAAGCCGGTATCTCAAAGACACTTGTAATAATGCAAGTTCACTTGAAATTTCACCCAATATATGTAAATTATAGTTGATATGATTGGGCAAGTTCATAGGTAGATTCAAAGATTTTGTTTTTATTGTAATAATATTGTTTTTAAACATATTTTACGCATTAATCATTTTATATAACAGAAGTAACTGGTTGCGTCACGTGTCACATAATTCTGTGAGCCCAAGATTAAAACAAATTAAATATTTAGGACAATAAGTTGAAAAGGGATCCCTAAACGAAAACACGATGAACTGATCCTTAACACGATCTCTGTCGCCAAATCGTCAATCAGCATCGTGAGCCACCAGATACGGCTACCGTTTACCTCTACTGCCTCCTCCACCTTAACACCGCCCCTCTCATTAACCTTTTTAACTATTGATCGGATCTTGTGGTTTTGGGTAATTGAAATTTGGCGACATGTAGTTTAGGGGTGTTTATCGGTTCTAGTCAAACGGAACTGAACCGAAATTAAATTAAATTCAAAACCAAACCGATTTGAATTTGGTCCGGTTTCGATTTCAAGCCGAGTCTTAACAAGTGTTTATCGGTTGGGGTTTCGGGTTCCTAGGTTCTGTAATGGGTTGTACAGATAGGAAAAACTATAGCCCAGTGTATATAAATTCGGTTTCCTCAGTTTAACCGAATTGAATTTCTTAAAACCAAAAACCGACCATATAATTAGTTTTGGTTTAGTTTTCAATTTAATCACTTTGAAACAAAACATTGTGCACCTTGATTTTATATACTTTTGGACTTTTGTTGTTCTTGTTGGGCCGCCATTCCAATAAATTTCAAGCCCAGTTTGATAGGCCCACTTGTTCACGAACTAAGCCACAAAAAAACAGTTTCCAAAATCCAAACTGATTCATTTTGAAGGTGCAAAACCTATTGCATAAGGTACAAGTTCTGAACATGAATTATTGCACATGGTGAAGAGCGTAATCGTGGGTTCAGTGAGTAATAATGGGGACTAAGGGACTAAAGTGTCCATGTGACTTTGTACTATTTCTTAAAGCATCATTTGCATCCAAGTTCCATCATTGTTTTTATATTTATATAATAGTTGAATTCAAATATTTATTAATTTTGTATTTGTAAATTTAGAATATTAAACCACACTATTTAGTTTAGTTTTAACTTTCTTTTGATTATATTTTGATATGAAATCATACTATTTGTAATAGTTGATTTTTTTTTAAATTGTGTTATTATTAAGATTTTTAATGTGATATTGTATGTATATTTCTACACATGAAATCATGCATGATTCTCAGTAAGTCTTTCCATAACCTAAAATAATTTTCAGTTACACCATCACAAATTAATTGAAAATTAATGGAGGACAAACGAAATTACGAACATCACAAATGTTCTTTTCTTTTGTCTTTATCACTAACCTCATCATCGATGTGTACAACCGTTTAAGTCTTATTTGACACTTTCTCTCTACGATAATGACAACTTTTCTTATCATCATCAGGGAGCTGACGATTAAGAATTAATCGTCTTCTCTGGACAATGATAATTTAGGTCAAATTTTTTTTGTCTCTATTGTGATTTAAGATGATTTTAGAATGTAGATTTTTTTCTAACCGTCCTTTTTACCATAATCAATGAAAAATAATGTGAAGTTTTAAATTACTTATATTTGTACATGTCATGTTTGTGATTTTGTCTATGAGAAAGATAACAAAGGTTATTTTTTTAATTGTAGCATGTAAAGCTCCTTCAGTTTTTTTGAGTGCTCAAGCTAAACATTAAGCAATAATGATTGATAAATTAACTTTAAATCTCCGTATCAAACTTTCTTAGTTGGATGCATGGATGTATTGCACTAGACGCACCACTATATATCAATGCATCAAAACTCAGTAGAATGTCGACTCAAAAATGCGAAACTAGACACTTTAGCAATGGTTAGACTTTAGAGCATCTTCATATGCATGTGCGTCAATACTCCTAACACTGAATCAAACCTACGAAGTTGAACACATTATACTTAAATGCACTGTTATATATGTATGTATCAAGACAATTACAAAAATAGAGTAGGACGCACTATTGTAAATATTCGCGGCACACATGTATAAAACTAGTGCTTCAAACATATTATAAAAATAAATCAAATCTATAAAGTTTGGAGCACTCTCGAACGATTTTGATGCATTGTAACAAAAATTGTGTTGCAAATCATTAGGTTTCCAGGCATTGTCCTTTAACTCCGACCACTAAACGGCTAGGTGTAACGTGCAACGGGTGCAAGCCATGAACCTCTGCTCTTTTTAGACACACCTTTTGCAAATTATCTGACGCAACTTATCATCAACGCTAAATAGTAAATATATGTTATAGATGTCGAAGAATAAAATCTTTGATATCATTTTATAAACATTTTTTATTTAATTTTGTTAGAAAGTTAATGCACTTCCTCTTTTGACATTACATTCATATAATTATAATCTTATAATCAAATTAACGTGAGATAGATTATGAATTGATATAATTTAGAAACTAAAGTAGAGATGTGTGAGTGACTGTTCTTAAAAAAAAAAAATAATGTTATAACCAAATCAAGTCTTTTATTCGCTGACTTTTAGATTTGAGAATTGAAATAGATTATTAAAAATTCCAGAAATAAAAAGGAAACCATTTCTACTTTTCTCCCCCCACCTATTTTCTAATCATTTTTACTCCATCGGAGACCCCCCCGCCCGGAGACCTACAAAATTCCCATTTCCACTTCCTTCAACCGACACAAACCCCTCAATTTCACAATTCAATCAAAAGAGGGGAAATTAAATTCATCCCAAGAACAAACCCCCAAATATTCATCCACACCCATTTCACCAAAATCAAATTCTTTCAGGTTCTTGGGAAGATATCAGGTTTGTTTGCTCATTCTCAAGATTTCTTTTTCCAATTGATTTTATTCATAAAGGTTCAAACTTTTAATTGGTTTTGACCAGATATTTGATTCTCTGATCTGGGTTTTTAGTGATTTGGTTTCAATCTGCTTAGATCTGTAAATATTTGTTTCTTGATTTCAGATGGAAGAAGGGAGGCAGTCAACGGGATACTGGTGTCACCAATGCTCCAGGGCAGTTGAAACAATCACCGAGGCTGAAACGATCAAGTGCTCGTTATGTAACAGCGGATTTGTGGAGGAATTGGATAGCGCAAGGAGTGATCATCACAACAACCATCACCACCATCACGCCGGAGACTCTGAATCCGACCGTGCGCTTTCACTTTGGGCCCCAATTTTGCTCGGAATGATGAGTAACCCTCACCGGCGCCGGAGATTCCGGCAAATTGAGTCCGACGGTAACAATGAAAACGAAGATCACAACGATTCGGAATTAGATAGAGAGTTGGAGTCGATTGTTAGGCGGCGGCGCCAGAGCTCCGCCACCATCCTCCAGCTCCTTCAGGGGATCCGCGCCGGAATGATATCGGAATCAGAAAATAATAATAATAATAATAATAATAATATTAGTTCGGATAGGGAAGGTGGAGACCGTGAGCGTGTTATTCTTATTAATCCTTTTAATCAAACCATCATTGTTCAGGGGGCCGCCGGCGGCGGCGGTGGTGGTGGTGGTGGCAATCTGTTTGATTCAGGCGGTGGGCCTCAGAACCCGCCTATCGGGTCTTTAGGCGATTACTTTGTCGGGCCGGGTCTGGAGTTACTCCTGCAGCATTTAGCTGAGAATGACCCGAACCGGTACGGGACACCACCGACCCAAAAGGAGGCGGTGTTGGCCATGCCGACGGTGGAAATCACCGAGGATTCGATCCAATGTTCGGTTTGTTTGGAGGAATTTGAGGTCGGGAATGAGGCGAAAGAGCTGCCGTGTAAACATAGGTTTCATTGTGATTGTATTCTGCCATGGTTGGATCTTCATAGTTCATGTCCAGTTTGCAGGTATCAATTGCCTTCTGATGAGTCAAAGCTCAAACGCGATCGAGAAGCTTCTCGTGGGATCACGGTCAACGGGCTCACCGGAGCCGAGAGTGAAAGCGGTGAATTGGGTGAAGATGGGGACTTGGAAGGTAGAAACGCTAGGCGGATCTCAGTCACGCTCCCACTCCCATGGCCTTTTAACAGCTTGTTCTCACCGACATCAGGAACTCAAATCACGAACCCGAATTTGACAATGATCCCATCGAGTCCACCCGGGTCGGGCTCGGGGTCAGGATCAACGGATCATGAAGATGGTGAGGGTGAGGGTGAAGGTGAAGGTGAAGGTGAAGGTGAAGGTGAAGGTGAGGGTTATGATCACTTCCTGCAGTAAGTTTTTCTACACAATGTTTATATGCGCTGTTACAGAAACATGTACATAGATCGGTTAAATATATTTCGATGCTTGTGTGTACCCGATTACGAAGGCCTACATTCTTGTAAATTACTGCTGGAGCTTCTCAATGTTACGAGGCTGGTTTATAACATTTAATCATGTTCTGCTTATTGTAAGCTTTGCTACTAATTTGCAAATTTGTGCCATATTATGTACTCTAGGGTGTGCAAAACCCGACCGAAAACCATGAAAACAAAAAAAAAACCGAACCATTCCAGAAAACCGACAGTCCCAATTCTTTCTTAAAAACGAAAACGATAATCGCTGCTTGATTTGGGTCGATTCGGTTTGATTTTGTAATCTTCCTACTTGCATTATATAGATAGTTGAAATGTGTAGATAAGGTTTATATAGAAGCAGCCTCTGAATGAATGTTTATGCAGGCAATTGGCAACCCATTATCTTAAATACCAGTGTGAATTTAAACTGGTTCGGGTTAGTTTCCGGTCAAACCCACGAACACATTTAGCTAAATGGGTTGGGTTCGGGCTGACCGTCATAGGTTGACCCGTTTAACCAGTTTATTTTTTTTAAATGTGTTATTATGTCAACTAAAATGTTGACTATATACATGTGCATTTCTTTGTAAATTTGTTTTATATGCAAAAGAAATATTACAGGTCGTGCTCGTGTCAACCCGTAAATACTCATGTCGTGTTGAGCTTCACGTGTCTGACATGATTTTCAGGTTCACATGTCTGACACGATTTTCAGGTTTGTTTCTGGTTCAACCTACTATACCATGAACATGACCCGTTTAGCACCATTATGACCCAAGCTCAAAAGGTAAAAACAGAAAACTGTACTTTTAGGGTCGTAAGCCATTCCATGTCAATCCAGTTTAGATTTTAAGCTACAACCGAACGAAACCAAATGACTCAATCTCAGCCCTAGTTAACCATAAAGCGATAAAACATCCGTGAATCTACCTCGCCAACAGACAGGCGAAAAACAAGTACAGTAGAGAACTAGCAAATGATTTTATTATTTGAAGAAAAAGACCAGAAAATTGAGTTGAACACAAAGCGGATCACTTAACGGTCACAATCTTGATTATAGATGAGGTTCCAATGCGGTGTAGAGCCACAACTGCATCACCCTCCTTACAAAGTCCTACAGTTTTAGCATGTTTTAACCCGAAATCCAGAGCTTCTGCAGTCGACTCAGTGTGAGAAGCTTTAGCTGACCTTGGACACAAAACTGGAACCAAACCCCGAACAACGAAACTCTGTCTAGCCGGGGCTTCATCCCTGCTTGACAACTCATCCGAACCAGCCTTGACCTCAGGGACCACCACAGATAGTATAGGAATAGGAGGCCGGTACTTAGCCACCAGTTTAGCCGTGGTCCCGCCTCTGGTGAGAACCAGTATGAGACTAGCCTGAGATGTGTTGGCGGTTCGAACAGCAGAAGAGGCTAAGCTTTCAAGTGGGCTCATCGGCACAGGTACATTTTTATTGATTGTTTTGTAAACAACGGAGTAATCGATTGTGCTTTCGGCTTCCATGCATATCTTAGCCATGGTTTGAACCGCGAGTTCAGGGTAAGCACCGGCTGCAGTTTCACCACTGAGCATGACACAGTCAGTGCCATCCAGGACCGCATTGGCTACATCTGTGGCTTCAGCACGGGTGGGTCTAGGAGATTTGATCATTGACTCGAGCATCTGGGTTGCAGTTACGACAGGCTTTCCTTTTAGGTTGCATTTGTAGATCATGACCTTTTGTGCTAAGAATATTTTCTCAATGGGAATTTCCATTCCCAGATCGCCACGTGCCACCATGAATGCATCAGTATTGGCTAGGATCTCATCGAAATTGGCAACCCCTTCTTGATTCTCCACCTGAAACATTATATATATATATATATATATATATATAAATAAAAAAAGCCAACGTATCGTATGTGAGATATATGAACAGTAAAAAGCTAACACTTGGCAGCTCCTGACTGGTTTTTCTTAAAAATTTTCGGTTTTTTATTTTTAGCATACTTAAGTTTGGAAGGGAGTGAAGAACAAGAATGAGGGCTAGCACAATGGTCCGCGCATTCGAATCCCGAAATCAAACTCACTTTAAACCGAATACCATACCAATGATGGCCAGTCGGTACAAGTATAGGTACAGTATCCGCCGATTACTGAAACCGAAAGTACAGATACCGAATCATTGGAAAAACAAGTACCGGTACCTTTACCGTTGGTGTTTGATCGGACCGGTATGGTACGATACCGGTGGTATTTGGTTAGAAAATCTCATCCCTATCCCTCCTACCAAAAAGAACGAACCTTTGATATAAGAATGATGTTTTTGGCATGTTCTCCAAGCACTTTCCGAACCTCGATCAAATCTGAACCTTTTCGGACAAAAGACAAAGCAATCATATTAATATTATTAGGAACCCCCCATTTGAGGAGATCTTCTTTGTCCTTTTCTGTCAAAGTTGGGAGGTCAACGATGACACCTGGAAGATTAACATTCTTGCGTTCACCAAGGGTCCAAGTGTTCTCACACCGGCAATGAACCAAACCCTTTTCAGTGTCACATGAAAGAACAGTGAATGTGATGGTGCCATCTGAGCAGAGTATGACACTCCCTGGTTTCACATCTTGGGCTAACTTTTTGTAGCTCATGCATATCATCTTTTCATCACCTTTGATGCTGTAATCAGTGGAAATGGTGATTTCTTGACCCTGGGTCACCTTTATGGGCTTGCCATCTTTCAAAAACCCGGTTCGAATTTCTGGACCCTGAAATATTATTTAGACAGAGAATGAACTGTTTGTATGCTAAACTGAAAAGGTTCAAGATTTTGCTCATAAGACAAGCTTTTCTTTAAATTGTAGGTTTTCACAATCATATTAGTTTCAAAGATAATAGTTAAAAAGCACAACCTTGGGAGGAAAAAAGTCATTTACAAAGAAAGGAACTATTAAAATCCTAATAAAAAAGCATGTAAGCTACACGATTTTGTTTGATTATTAGAAAGACAAGACACGAAAGAGAAACAAAAATTCAAAATATTAAAATTGCAAACTTGTAAAATTAGACTAAAAAGTGTAATGAATGAAAGCTATATAAGTGGACCGGTTGAGTCTATTTGAACCGCCTCTATCAGGTGATGGTTGGACTGGATTTCAAAATTTTAATTATTTATTTTACCTTTTAAAATCTTATTTACCGACTCATGGGGATGGTTGTACCGAATTTCAAAATTTTGTTTATTTATTTTTCTTTTAAAATCTCATTTACCGACTCATTTAGTACTACATGCTCCATATGTTTCTTTCAGGCTTCATATTTTATTAACGTTACAGATCCATACCTAAAGATAAAAGTAGTTTTATAATTTGTTCTAAATTAGTTTTATATAAAAAATTTAAATTATTATGATGGTATCCGGTTTTGAAACTTGTCCGACTAGTCCGACAAGTGGACCAATAAGGCGTCCAGTTTGATCACCAATCCAGTTATAAAAAATTAGGCTCCACATCAATGATTGAAGCATTACAACATATGTGACTGATTCTGAAAACAACCTTTGAATAATCAATAATATAAATAGTGAAATCCATAAATATCCACCATAAATAAATGAATGTTCTGATCCAAATTGATATATATTTAGTTGATGCATGTTTATACTCTCTTCATTGAGCAATTTCGTAAATAAATTCGTATGAGCATTTTAATTTTAAAAAGTATTAGATTCAAACTCAATGCATCCCAGTGATAATCCAATTTACGTACAAACAATACGAAGAAATGTAGATCACACGCAATCGATCTGTATCACATACATACAGAGAAATTAATTACGAAAGAGTGAAGAAACATACATACTTTCGTATCGAGCATGACCGCACAAGCAATACCGGTGTTTTTCATGGCGGTACGAAGGTTATCTAGGGTTTCCTGATGGTACTCGTGAGATCCATGCGAGAAATTGAAGCGAGCAACATTCATACCTGCCATCAACATTTTCTCCGCCATCGGAATCGATCTGGAAGACGGTCCTAGAGTGCACACGATCTTCGTTTTAGGCCTCTTCCAACCTACTTTCTGTTGGCTGAGATCAGTGTTTATTTGATCCATTTTTTGTGAATGTTCCGATCAATGGATCGGAGAGTGTGATGAATTTAAGACGGTTGAGAGGAAATGAAAGTGGAAATTGTTACGTGTTTGCAGAATTTGTGGATCAACGGATCGAAAGGGATGTAAAACGGAATGGAAGAAACTGTGCACCAGAAGCGGGAGGTTACTCTATATATGTCTACGGTTTTTATTATTCTTTTACGAAAAACCAAAAATAAATAAAATGAAATAAGTGCACATGTTTAAAAGGTAGATGGAATAAATGTATAAAAGAACTTATGGGTGAATATAAGTTATACTAGGTTATAAAAAAAAAAACCATAACCCGATACCCTTACTATTCTATTATTTATTTCTTTCACCTTTTCGTTAAAGCATGTGTTATACTCCGTAAAAGATGATGGGAAGAGAATAACGAAAACAGAGTAGTTTTGAAAAGAAAATATTTTTTTGTCTCGTACGGGGTTTTGACACATGTTTTGATCGACATTTCAGAGAATAATGAAACATGTATCTGGTTGTATTCAAAATGAACTTTAACAAAAACCGAGTTTTATTTTTATTTTTTTATTATGTAATTTTAATCATGTTTTTTTTATTGTTTTGTAATGTTCAATAAAAGAGTATAATAAGTAATTGTTTAAAAATAATTAATATTAATTCTTTAAAACTAAATTAATCTCACTCACTACTCATCATCACTCACAATAACACCCTTGAGTGAGTGAGTGAGTGAGTGAGTGAGTGAGTGAGTGAGTCTACGTGGCGTTGCTCACTTCTCACCATAACACATGCTCTTATAGTGAGTTTACATGGTTTTTCTTGTCACCTTATAATGTAGCTCATGATATAGAAAGTTAATTGTATGATAAAGATATGGTTGTAAATTCAAGTTACGAATTTATGAAAGAACACGAAATTTGTGGTTTTGAATTTAGCCTAAACATATCCAGGTCAATTTGTTATCGAACCTGCAGGCATGTTTAGCTAAACTAGTTGGTATCTAGTCACTCTCCCGGCTTGAGATGCACAAATTAGTTTCTGGGCCCAAACCGGTTCGGTTTGAAGCCAGTTTGAGTTTGGTCAACAAAAGTCAAAACCAATTTTTGGTCAAACCGGTTCGGTAGAAACTGGTTTGAGAGGAGGGTTTAACCAGATTGAAACCAATTTTTTAGGAGGTTTTGACTGGTTCGATTCGGCTTAACCTGGTTTCAGTCTATAGGGTTACAAACTGATTTTGAACCGGCTGTTTGAATAGTTTCCAAACCGGTTTAACAATCAGGTCGGTCGGTTTTCAAACCGGTTTTTTGTGCACCTCTACTCATGGCTACTTGAGCTGACCAGTTTATTTTTATAATTTTTAAAAGGTATCTTATTTTAATACTTATGTTATGCCAAGCACAAGATATGCATACTTTAATCACAATTATTTAATACAAAATTATTTTATATATCTAAATTTGTACCTTTTGAACTATCAAGTAAAAAAGAAAAAATAAAAAAAAAGTTTTCGTACCTACCGTGAAACGCGAGACATGTTTCGGTTCGTATCAGATTTGACCACCAACCCGTGAAATGATTTATAACACCATTATAATAAATGAATCAAACATTTAGCGAACTGTATGTAAATTGTTCCTCTTAGCGTATATAATATTGTTGTAAATTATTATTATATATTTTTAGAGTAGATTAGGTTGTTACCGATTTTGTAGCATTCCATTCTTATCTCTTGTAATTGTCTATTTATTTGGAATTAATCAAATGAGTGAATCACTTTTGAATCTCAATTACTTTCATGGTATCAGAACCCGCTTTCTGCCCTAGTGTCGCCGGATCAAGCTACGACTTGATTGATCTCGATCTCCTGCATTCGTTGCAGTTTTTTGTTCAATCTCTCCTTTGTTCGATCCTTCCTCATGTCGACCGAGAAAACAGAGAGTTTGTCAAACCATAGCATCAACCATCTCACCCGATGACTACCAGTTCCAAGGTGAGCACCTCCAAACCCAAAAGTCAAAACGCCTTTTAACCTACACCTTTCCTCCATATCCCCGATACCTACTTCTCACATCGGGCCCTTACCGATCCAAACTGGCACGCATCAATTTGCAACAAATACCAAGCCTTGATGGAAAACAAAACATGGGTTCTTGTGTTGAGGCCTCCGGATACTAATATTAGCCGGCGTATGTGGTAATACCGTCACAAGTTCAGTGCCAATGGTACATTACAACGTTACAAAGCCCGAGTGGTTGTTAATGGCAAAAGTTAGCAAGTTGGTATCGATTGTGACGAAACTTTTAGTCTGGCCGTTAAACCAACCACCATCCACACGGTCTTAAGCTTGGTTGTTTCTAGAGGTTGGCCGATCAACCAACTCGATGTTAAAAACTCATTTCTTCATGGGAATTTAAATGAGACCGTATACATGTTTCAACCACCAACCACCCGGTTTCACTGATAACAGGTATCCTAATCATGTTTGCTTACTCGAAAAGTCTCTATGGTTTAAAGCAAGCCACACGTGCTTGGTACGACCGCTTTGCTACTTATATTTCCAAATGTGGATTTACCAACTTACCGAACGGACATAAAAGAAGATTAACAAGAAATTACATTCATTTGTGTCATGAAACCCCAACTCTTGTTCATTTGTTTACAACCCTAGACGAAGGCACGAGGACGGCTATAATCTTTTATAAGTCGCTTATACAGTTATATTAAATCAAAACAAGCATATTTTGTTATCTTAGTCATTTAACGTTTCTATTTTATCTTGTAGCTGTAAAATATTCCTGCCTCGCCCCTCAACATTTCATGGAAATTGATCACTTTCTAGCAACAAAAATGGAAGAATGAGACATCTTTCTAAGTTGCAGTGTTACCTGCCAAAAACTATGTTGACTGAGAAACACAATGTACATCGAGTCCTCGACTTCTCAAAGAACACGTGCTATAAAGCATTGGCTGTTAAAGAAGATTCAAAAATCAAAGCTCATCATGGAACTGTGGTTGCTTGTCAAGTTCATCTTCTAGCTCCTGAAAAATTTAGTAATCCCAAAAATGGTTAGAAGACCTGATCCCATTAAATCTAACTAAATAGATTCATTTAACTCTTTTTTGTTTTCAATATTAAATTCTTAGCCCAGCCCGACCACATCCCTACCCTAACAACCACCTCCTGCCACCACCACCGCTAACACCGCGCCACCACCAGCCCTACCTCCCCTCTTCGTCAACCATCATCAGCCTCCTGGAGTCACTGCCACCATTACCCACCATAACACATCGCAACCACCACCACCCACACTTCCCGAACCATCAACCTCTAATAACCCCTCCCTTTGCCACCAGCCCACCACCACCACCAACCACCTGCCTCCTAGATTATAGTAGGTTAATGTAGCAAAGTAATATGGTGGAAGATACCTTGAGTTTTCCTTCTAGGCAAAGAGCTGGGGTGGTTAACATTGCCGCATATCTGCCATAAAAATTACTGATTTAGAACCTAGAAAAGCCATATTATCAAGGCCAAGGTACAACCATGGTTGGATTGATTATCACACAAATGCTAGCAATCAAAAAATAGAAAAAAAGAACATGGCATTTACTTGGTTCAGCAATTTGCGGATTTACCCACATCTATAATTATTTGATTAGTATTATATAAGTAGAGGTCAGAATTTCAACTCATTTGACCTACGAAGGGTCGATGCTGGTTACATTTTATTTCTAACAGGTAAAATAAAATGACAGAAAATGGGGCATAAGATGGCCTAGTGGTAAGGCACCTGAAAGGTCTCCCAATAGACCCAGGTTCAAACCTTCCCTAGGTAAACATCTTGGATGGCCTTCGTCGTTCAAAAAAAAAAAAGCCCAAAGTCATATAATTGTATCTATACTATATAATAAATAAAGGTTTTCTCATGCCACGTGTCGCCTCCATATTCATTCTTATCATTTTTTCCCGTCTCTCTCTCTTATTAAATACACCTCTATTTTTTAATAATAATATATTTTTAAAGAAAATACTAATTATAGTAATAAAACACATATATCTCAGATTATCCATTATTATAATAAACTTTGAAATCTAATTATGTAACTTTTATTTTCAATCAAATAGTAAATGAAAGTCAAATTATATTAAATAAGGATTAACGTATTTTCGAAACCTAATTATATATTAATTTTTACATATTTTGAATTTTGTTTTCTATCCTTAGTATATGTAATACATTTTTACACATGTAAAATATATACATAAAGATTTAAAAATTTTATGTATTGATATTTTTCACCCCGTGTGTAGACACGGGTTCTAAGCTAGTTTTAATAACATAAAGCCTCTAAATCATTTTCTCAAAAAATTAGATTATTATAGAAGCAATGTAACTTTTTTGTAATTATATTTGACGCATTAACTGTTTATATCCAATACGCTGTGCATAAAAACAAGGGAGGGGTCTTACTCGCAACGACTTGGTTCATCTACGTCCGCAAGCTCGACTTTCAATCCACATCTTAATCTGGCCTGTCATATGTGGATAAAGACCAGATAAATGGCTTGTTCAGAAATGAAACAAATATGATATGACAAACATAAAGGTATTTAACAATTTGGTGGGTTGGGTAACAAGTCAAAAATGGTAACTTTTAGTGCGGATCGGGTTGGTTGACCCAAAACACATTTAGGCCAAAATTTAATGCATTGAAAATACACTTTGAGCAACTTTCAACCCATGAAGTCATGAACCCCTTGCCTTTTTAGCTAACTTTATAAAGCATAGACTTAATCAACCCACTGATAAGTAAATGGGTCAAAATTGCCACATCTAATACAAACATTTTGTAGACACAAGGTTTAATATGACACAATGAGGTTTAATACCTTTAAACTTCTATCAGGACCATTCCAGCAATTGTCACCATTTGAAAAGAGCATAACATTATATGACTCCTCAAATTTCTCCCATTTTCTGTACATTAAATGGAGGAATAAACATTAGTAATTGAGAAATCAAGAAAAATTGACAAAATTATGATTTGTAGAATATTTTTCGGATACATACGTGTAACTTTATCTTGTTTGGATCACGTTATGACATTTAATGCGTGAAGATTAATATTCGGAGGGCAGAACATTTTAGGCATGTAACTCCAAGCCTCTTGTGAGCTAAATTATCATTTGCTAGAGTTAGAGGTGGTGATTTTGACCCATTTACTGGTAAATGGGTAGATTTGGGTTGTGTTTTATCTCAAACACGTCAAATCAAAGAATTTAGCTAAACGGGTTGTAGTCACCCAAAGATTATTTTGGTAAAAGTATTGTTTTTCTTATCATAATTATCGTGTCAATAAATTATAAATAAATTTAAATGGGTCGACCCGGCCAGTCCGACCTGCTTCCACCTGTACTAAAAATTGACCCGTTTCAACCCCGGCGTGTTTTGACTTACCCCAATCGCGTTGTGTTGTACCCTTCCTCCTGAGTATTGTTTTTCTTATCATAATTAACGTGTCAATAAATTATAAATAAACTTAAATGGGTCGACCCGGCCAGTCCAACCTGCTTCCACCTGTACTAAAAATTGACCCGTTTCAACCCCGGCGTGTTTTGACTTACCCCAATCGCGTTGTGCTGTATCCTTCCTCCTGAGTTGCTTGTTTAAAAGGGCAAACTTTGTAAACATATCTGGAATGAAATGAACGAAAAAGCAGGAACAATTCAAATTAACCCAAGAATTGGAAAGAGAAATTAGATCAATATGGGAAAAAAATAGGAAAACAAGAAATTAAAAAGAAGAAATTGCAATCACTGTAACTTGTTCTGTTTGCTTTCAAAACATTGACCATATAACGAATAGAATTCCTTCTCTGGTCCTGCAAAGTCAAACACAGGTCACATAATATAATCGAAAAACTTTTGTTATTTTCCAAAAATAAATTAAAAAAAACATACCAAAATCATTCCCTAGCTTCTTCTTTAAGCGAGATATCTTCGATTTTAACTTAGATAACTTTGTGATGGCCTCATCATATTCTTTCTTTACATTTTCAGCTTCTACATAACATACAAACAAATAAAGATTAAGAAAGTTCAGTTATATCTTTACCTATTAAAAGAATCCAGCTTTACCAGATACATCTACCGGAGTCTGAAATGGGTTGACATTCTGCAGGATATTCCTCACAGTTCTTTGAATCTTCTCAAACCATGATGGGCTGCTTTCGGTTTCCATATCTTAAAAATGGGAAATTGAAAGGAAAAAAAATCCATCATTAGCAAGTGAAATTACTCCATGGCCAATGCACAAAAGGTACAAGTGGGAAGACAAGCGGGTTGGGCTGGTTTGTTAAGTGGATCAAAATGGGTTCAGAGTTAAAACTGCTGGATGCCTTAAAAATAAACTTGGGAAACTTCAGCCCCTTTGACCCATTTCCCTTTTAGTATATTATTTGACTCATTTCAGATAAAATACAACCCAAATCGACCTGCAAATGCTTTTTTATCCAACTTTTAGAATTAATTACTGTGTTATTTATGATGACGAAAACAATATTATTAAAATAATAATATATATCTTTGAATAAGACGATTTAAGAAGTTACATGCATTAAAAATAAACTTTGAGCAACTTTCAAACCGTTCGACCTATTTCCATTTTAGTTTTATATTTGACCCACTTGAGAAAAAACACAATTCAAACCCTTGATAAGTTAATGAGTCAAAGTTGTCATCTCTAAAAAAGGAAAGTAAAATCATCGTACGTCCATGGAGAGATCACAAACAACTAGAGGTAGCAACTTCGAACTTATGAATGGGTCAATTTGGGTTGTGTTTTATCTTAAAGGGAACCAATTAAAAAATATAGCTAAAAGGGGAACAACTCATAAGAGTTGAAAGTCATCCAAAGTCACCTATAACTCTTACAACCTCCTAAATCGTCTTATTCATAGATTTAGATTATTACTGTTGTAAAAGTAATGTTTTTGTAATCATAATCAATGTGTTCATTATCTACATTAAGTTTCTAAAAATTGGACACGGGTCAACCTTACACGGCCCGTTTCTACGGTACTTATAATTAACCCGTTCTCCAACATCTTGCCACCTATACAAACAACCACCGCATACCTAACATGTCCATGTCATCATCTGGGTCATAGTTGTATGAAGAACTTGAATCATCATTAGCTGCATCTCCAACATCATCCATGTGGGCCTCGGTGTCTTCATCATCATCATAATGTTGATGATCTTCATCAGTTTCTGTATCATATCCATTATTTTCTTCATCATGGACATTAACAGATGTTTCATAATCATTTTTAACATCATTAATATCATGATCTTGCTGATCTGTTTTCTTTCCAGTCCATCGTGAACCTATTTCACGGCCCAAATCTTCCCTTGATAATGAATCAATGTCTTTGGTTGCATCTTCTCCCTGAACAAACATCTAATTGTGACTTAAAGTTGCAAGGGAAAATAATGAGAATATATTTTAAGATTTCACATAGGTGTGTACAAGAACTTTATCAGAAGTTAGAAAGAAATTACATAGAATCAATATGAATTGAAACATATCAAAAAGGGCAAATCCCGTAGAAAGGTAAGCAGCTTATTTTAGGCCAAAAACCATCAAACTTCCAAAAATTGTGATTTAAGGCAATGACCAAACTTAGCCTGTTATCATGTGGCATGTCAATAAAAGGAGTCAAAACTTACCAACACGTCACTGCCACATCACCATTCTAAGTTTCTAACCGGTCATCGGATGAGATAAAGAAAAGTTGGTTACCTCAAATCACAATTTTTGAAAGTTTGATGGTTTTTTCAGCCCTAAATAAGCTTGTTTCCTTTTTGTGCAATTACCCTATCTAAATACGAAACCTCATATGAACTAAAAATTTAAACGGAAAACTCAGTAACTGTAATATTTGTCAAGTTGTCATAGCTTGCTAAATTACATACATAGATAGATCTAGACAATTGTTATGATTGCTTGAAATTTTAATAAAATATTAAAATACCTTACTTCCAAGTCCAGTATTAGGTGCAGATCCATGTAAAACTTCAGGCACTTCCTCGTCCTCCGGATCAGTGTTGTAAAAATCGCTAGGCGCTAGTGGGGTAGGGCCTAGGCCTAGGCGGGATTAATCGGGGCCTAGGCGGGATTAATCGGATTATAATTTTTATATGTAATTTTCAGTTTTTTATATATATACACACATTTTTATATGTAATTTTTATAAAAATGTTCATTTTTAAACCACACCAAAGGTTTTCGCCGGAATTTGGCCGGAAAGTTCAGGTTTTCGCCGGAATGTTCGCCGGAATGTTCACCGGAATCTGGCCGCCTAGGCCCGCCTAGGACCGCCTAGGCCCGCCTAGGACCGCCTAGGCCCAAAATTCCTCCTTAGCCGAGCGCCTAGCCTAGGCGCGATTTTTACAACACTGCTCCGGATCATGCTATGTAAAGAAAACAATAGCATTTGAAACAAGAAATTAGCTCACATGAAAGATTCTAAATGGGAATTTAACGTGTATTAAATATTCACCTTTTCTCCATTATCAAGTGATGCATGAGCATTCTGTACCACATCAACTGGCAGTTCAGCCGGGTTTTCCTTTAAATTCTGATAAAACAAACCAAGTATGAGAACTATAATGGAATGGGGGTTTAGATATGAACTAATAAGCATCAATTGATGCAAAAAACATACCCTACATGTGGCAACTTTTACCAATTCATTTATGAATGAGTCAGGCTATTTGTCTTCAATGGGTAAAAAACTAATAGCTTATAAGAAAATGAATCAAATGGTTATATGGGTTGAATCCCCCCCACCCCAAAAAAAAAGAAGGTAAATGTTAAACGCATATAGCCTGCTAATCAATATTTAAGAAAAATAGTTCATTATTGAAATGATGTCTTTTGTGATCATGTTTAGTCTAGGAAAAAATTAATTATCACAATGCTTTGTTCAGGTTGTGAAAACTTTAAGTTTGCAGGGTCACTCCAACCTGGCCCGAAGGAGGGTTATCAAGAATTGCAGCTTCATCATCATTATTATTCACAGGCTCTTGTTCTCCAGCGTCAACTTTTTCTTCACTTTTGTGTTCCTTCGATTCAGATTCTTCGGCTTCCTTTTTCTGCTTTACCTCTTTTTCTTTCTGGATGCGTTCTTTCTCAACTGCCTTCTCTATACGTTCCTTGTGCTCTAGAGAAATGGTGACACAAAACACATATCATAATTAATTAACCTAATAAAATATGTGAATAACATATGTAACAATACCTACTCAATATGGGTGGCAATTTCAAACCATTTAATTATGAATGGGCTGATTCGGAGTATGTCATATCTCCAACGGGTAAAAAATAAACATTAGGGAAATGGTCAAATGGAATCAGGTCTGATATAGGTGACATATTCCCTATATTTTTATTGTAGACAACCTGCTAAATCATTTTATTAGAAATACAGATTGGTAACTATTGTTGTGATAATATATAATTGCAACCATATTTGAACACAACCCATTTATAAATAAAAAGGGACAAAAGTACTTTAGGCCAATCAACGACCTGTACCAAAATTTATATGTTTTGATCTGTTGCCCAATTAGTCCATTTTGCCACCTCTAATGAACAGGTAGACAGCAAAGAAATGGACACTTTTTGGACCTTCCAAAAGAAGTATAGAGAAGTGAGCTGTGGATTGGATATCTAACCATATTGGTAGTGTGAATTAGATGTAGCAAACTTGGGTAAGGGATCAAAACGGGTTGGGTTGGGTTGACTGGCAACGCGTCCATAAAATAATTAAATATTAATTTTTCGATAAACAATAAGTCTGATTACTAAAGTTATATTATTTCAACAATAATCTAACGTTTTGAATGAAATGACTTAGGAGGTTCTGTAGATTATAAGTACACAAATCGACCCATTCATAAATAAACATGTTAAAATTGCCACCTCTAGTCTGAATGGAAAAGGCAATTTGAAGACAATTACAGATAAAAGAAAATGAAAAAAGAAATACCCTTAAGTTGTTGAACAATGCCCTTGAGAATTTTCTCCTCATTCTTCAGATTTGACAGCTCCGCCTCATCTTTTGCTGCTGAAATTTTTGCTTGTTCAATTTCATGCTTTCGTATGGCAACACCCTCCTGAAATAATGCAATCTGTTCCATTAATTTATCTCTTGCCACTTTTCCAGCCTCCCAACAGGTGTTTTTGCACCTTGTTTTGCCATCATACTCATCGCTTCCATCACAGCAATCTGTTCAATAAAACCAAGTTATATTATTTCACATGACACAATCAAGGAACATAAAATTTGGTGATGGTGATGAGAAATAAAGACTATATGATGAAAATTTCACTGACCCATACATGTTATATCTGAGTCATAATATATCAAAAAATCTCATATCCTATTGAAAAAGTTTACAGCGCCAGATCAAGGTGAACAGAAATAAAGAAATTAAACTGCTTTTCCAGCTCCTGATGCGATTCATTATATAATGCATAGAAACAGATTATTGATGATATGCCGTGAAATTCTAATGATTCAATTTGTCACTAAAAGAAAAATGGACATAATAGAGAACAATTTAATACATAGGAAATGTGTTGGTAAACTCGTAAAGGACTAAAGGGTCCTTAAAGACATGTCATGTACATTCTGGAACTTTATTCTTGATTGACCCATGAGAAGAGCAACAGTTCAACTAGACCACAAATTGAATATTTTTATAAGTAATATAGACGGGGATTAAAATAACGGCAGAGATGCGCAGTTATTAAGGATAATGACTATCATGTGCCCGTAATATAATATGGACAAGTGTGTGTGTGTGTGGCTCTCATACACCCAAAAAGCTGAATTGTAGCAATACTCATGTAGCGTTTGAAACTTGATATCCCGATTAAACCATTATACATACCATAGCTCAACAAAAAACATTTTCAAGTGTATACTAAGGGGTTAAATTAACTGTGAAAGATGTCAAACTTACAAAGGATAATGGATCCACGCACTCGAATATGATATCAAAAAATGTGTGTGTGGTCAAAAGGGCCAGGAAGCATTTCATTAAAAGCATATTTCTGCCTCTCAAACAAGTTATACGTCAGTATTTTTTATTCCTATGTCTACTTTTGAAGCTTTCAAGTCGGTCAAAATATGTATGAAGTTTTAATGTCGGGTTCTTATGCATATAAATATTCTGCAATATGAAATGAGGGTAGACTTCGTTTTGACTGGAGAATTACTAGGTTAGTCATTGAAACACCCTCATTGCAAAAATGCAAGAGAAAGGCTGGAATGCTGGATGCAGAGCCTTTGTGCTATCTATCTCCCTTCAGAAAATGATAATAGGATTTTACTAGATAAATCTTACTTTCCAAATATATTTTCCAAACATTCTTGGTTCGTTTCATAATCCAGATATGTTCACATGCAGAAAGCCCAAAACCTCGGTTCTTTTTAACATAATGCAATAGTCAACGAATCATTCGGAAATCACATGCAGTGCCCTTTGTGTGTGTGAGTGGGGATGGGGGCATAAGTACACACATTGAACAGTAGGAATAGCAATCGGTGAACCAAACAAAAAAACGCTACTAATTAGCACACTGATTACATCTTATAGGAAGGAAAGTAAGGAGTCGTGGTTTACAAATGCCGGTTTTAGGGTTTACAAAGGTATATGTATCCTTTTTATGTGAATGTCTACATGCTAAACGTGACAAGGAAACCTTCGATTTCAGTTCAAAATAATCCATTCTGTTTAGCGGTAATATCATGAGATTTTTCAGCATTAAATAGTAAGTGGGGTTTTGCATGTGATATTATGGGTAATTCTCATCATGGAATATCCTAGACTTCAAAATTCAAATGACCCTTTGCTATGTTAGGTAGATAAAGCCTATTTTTGAATAAAAACAGAGTAATCACTGAGAGTTTAACCTTATAAACAAGGACTGTAGTTACTTACATGTGCTATGATGAGAATTTGTGAGTAAAAACATTACTTACCACAGATACCATCATTTATCCTAGAAGAAAATAAAGTAAGGGCACTATGTCCAGCATTTCTGCAAAAGAATTTCCCAGTAGGACATGCCGATGTTCCTGCGAAGCCAAATATACCATTATGTTAAGATAAGGGCATTACTTTCAACATTGTCAAGTTGCAGTCAAACATAATTTGCTCATAGATACATCATGAAAACACTCTTATTTAAAGTTTATATCTATCACATCATACAAGAAATCAATCAATGGCCAAAATGAAGGCAAAATGCACAATCAAAAATCCCCAACTAGGGCTGAAAACGAAATGAACGTTCAGCGAGCAGTTCGTGAACCGTTCTGCGGGAAGTTCATTAACGTTCGTTTGTTTAATAAATGAACGAAAACGAACAAAGAAATTCCATTCGATTAATTAAATGAACGAACACGAACAAAGGCCGTGTTCGTTCAATAGTTGGTAATTTGTTCATTAATGTTCGTTTGTCGCAAGTTTTTAGTGTTTTTAAAATTTTTTATCACTGAAATTAAATTATCATATGTTCGTTTTTGTTCGTTTGTGTTCGTTATAATGTTAACGACTAAACACGAACAAATTATTTCCTTAACAAATGAAAACGAACACAAATTTTCGTTCGGTTATGTGTTTGTGGACCGTTCGTTTGTCCGATTAAAGCTTAACGAACAAACATGAACGTCTTGTTAAGTTCGGTTCGTTTACATTCCTATCCCAACAATTTGAGAATTTCATGATATAACTTCATTTCAAATTAACTGATGACAAACTAGTAAACCCGGTTCATCTGTGCCATCAAAGCAATCACAGAAATCGTCATTTAGCTGTGACTTTGTGAAAGTTCTAGATCCATCTTTGCATTTAATCGTTCCTGAAGACCATAATCCCTTGTAATATATCTCATCTGGTAAGATAAACAATCAGAACTCATAATATATCATAAAAACATATATACAATTACGATTGGATCCATCAACAATTACAACAGGTATTGGACCTTCAGGAGCAACTCCGAGCCGATCATTTGATGAAATTGCGGTCGATCGGAGAATCAGCGTCGAACTCAAAACGAAGAATGTGAATATTGATGTGTTTATCTTCATTTCGATCTTCTAATACTAATTATGCCCTACGGCAACAGAATTTAGTGACCTAATAACTTAATTAACATGAAATTAATTTGAAAGCAAACTGAATGACTGTTTCAGATTACCTGCTGGAAGATTAATGTTGACTGCTGAAGGTACATTTAAAACCCTAACAAGAGCTGAAGAGCTGGCAGCAGCCGCGCCCTAAAGAGTGACGGTGCTGAAGTGGTGAACGACGTCGTTTTCTGTGTGACCTTTTTTCGTGTTTAGTTAATGTAAGGGGGCTTGTTTTGAACTTGTGGAGTTGTGAGTGATGGTTTCACAAAGAGTGATTTTAAATTTGGATCGAAGATGTTATCAAAATTATAAAGAAGAATATATGGTAATAACTAATAAGTTGTTATATAGAGTGGGTTTTTATCTTTATCCATATAATTTAACTAAAAATCATTATCCTTTATATTTATATTTTATTTTTTAAAAGCATCCCACATCCCATTCTCATTTTTTATCCTTATCTTTATGTTCTTTTTTTTATTATTTTTTTCTCTTTCTTTCATCTAAAATCTTAACTATAAACTATTTTATCTTATTATCATTTCTTATTATCAAGAAAAAATTGTATGCAAAAAGGTTCCTCGTTAATGCAAAGATTCTTGACCTCTTTTTAAGATCCGTTTCGAAGCCGACGCTTAATATCACAATGAAATCCAAATGAATAGAATATTTATGATCACAAGCTTGCTATCATACAAGACTCGAAACATTTTAATCACACAAATAGTTCATATCATAATTTTTCCTTGGCTTCAACCAAGTTTAGTTCCAACACCAGGTTTACAAAAAGTAAAAACACTAAGTCAGATATATTATACTAAGAGACCATAACAAATTACCTAGTGAATCACATAGGCAAACAAATTACAATGAAGTGCAAACCTTGAACCTAGTTTTATGTTGAATAATATATTCTATTGTTGAGAATAGAGTAGTCATTGATGTTCAATCAGATCTTCTTGAAGCTGATGATGTGCCGAGCTATCTCTAATATGAATATGACGTTGGATGAAGTCCATAAGCTCAGTTGTATCATTGCGCGACAATTCGGGGGGATTATTATCAAGTTGATCATACTTAATGTCAAGATCGTCACTATTATCGTGTTCATATTCAATGATCATATTATTTAGAATAATACATGCTTTCATTATATTTGTTAGTACCTTCACTTTGAACATGCGGCAAGGTCCTCGAATGATTGCAAATCGTTGTTGAAGTACCCCAAATGCTCGTTCAACATCTTTTCTTGCTGATTCTTGTGCTTTAGCAAAATATTTATTCTTATTCCCTCTTAGTTGTGGAATTTTCTTCACAAAAGTTCGCCACTTTGGATAAATATCATCAGCAAGGTAATACCCCCATCGCATAGTCATGGCCATTAATTGTGTAATTGACTGGAGGAGCACGTCCTTGCGCAAGTTCCGTGAAAATAAAAGACCTTTCTAGCACATTAATGTCATTATGTGAACCGGGCATACCAAAAAATGCATGTCATATCCAAAGATCATACGAAGCAACCACCTTGAAAATAATAGTAGGTCACGAATGTGGCCAGAGTACATACCTTTCCAGGCCGAGGGACAATTTTTTCACTTCCAGTGCATGCAGTCAATGCTCCTGAGCATTCCAGGGAATCCTCGTTATTCAACAACATCAAGCAATCGAGCAATATCGTTGGCATTTGGAGACCGTAGATATTCATCTGAGAAAATAGTTACAATTGTTTTTGAGAACTTTTTCAGGCTCTCTATTGTGATGCTCTCACCAATATGTATATATTCATCCATAAAATCTCCGGTAACCCCGTACACCATCATTCTAAGTGTTGCAGTTATCTTTTGCAAAGAAGATAAGCTGAGTCTTCCGGCGTTATCTCTTCTTTGAACAAAGTACGGCTCATTAGACTCTACCTTATTTAGAATACTAAGAAATAGAGCACGTCTCATCCGAAATCTCCTTCGAAATTGTTTCGGGGTATATAGTGGATTTTCAGCAAAATAATCACGAAATAGTCGCTCATGCCCCTCAATACGATCACGCCGAATAAATATGCGGGGTTGGCGATCTTCATCCTCATTAAGAGCATCATCACTATCATCTTCAGATGATACGTATGTCAATAATTTGCGAAATAAGGTGCGTGCCATGTGTTGTAGGAAGTGAACTGTACAAAAAAAACCTTTAAATACACATGAATTTAGTAACTATAATCAACTAATTCAACAACTACAAAGCATAAACTTGTTTGAACTATCTATAATAACATTAACTATGTTAAATGAATTGTTACTATAATCAACTAATTCCATCTTGGCCCTGCACCAAAATATGTTTAGAAAAGAAAAAGAATGCATAACTCTGCGGTTCCATGACTCTAACAATTGGTTCAGATCCAGACCCTCAAATTGTTCTAATTAACTGATCCAATTACTATCCATATGCTCATCTACAAGTCTGCACCCTCAACTCGTCGATTCAGAACCCACATTCAAACAAAAAATTATTTACTATATAATGTTTCTTCAAAAATATATAAATGAATTTAAGATACGAACTATATAAATAAGTTTATGATAAAAGATTTATAATTAAAATTGGGTTTTAAAGATTACAAAAAACCCAATCAAATTAAACATAAACAATCGATATACATGAAATTAAACAAAGAAACCTAATTAAGGCAAATGGGTTTCACAATCTTTTACAGAAAAGAACCAAATTCAGCGATGAAAATGAGAAGCTTTACCAAGTGGGTTTGTTGATGGCAGGAGAAATCAATCGTCTTCTTTGATTCTTTCACTCATTGATTCACTTCTTTCAGAGTGTGTGTATGTGTGTTTCCCTCTCTAAAAGCTTCGCCGATGGAGGGAGAAGATGTGCGAGAAAAGGCGGGGAAGGGGGAAATAGTTGGGGGGAGATAAAGATATGTGTTCAAAATAACCTTTTACACCATAAAATTTTAAGGATATAGGATAAAGATAAAGAATAGAATTGAGAGAGATTTTTTGTATTTTCTTTAAATTTTAAAGATATGGTAGGGTATAAAGATTGGGATGGGAATGCTCTTATATATAAAGACCTCCTCTTGAATACCATAAAATTTTAAGGATATGGGATAAAGATAAAGAATGGAATGGAGAGAGATTTTTTGTATTTTCTTTAAATTTTAAAGATATGGTATGGTATAAATATTGGACTGGGAATGCTCTAATATTACAAGCGTATATTTCTGCAACGATTCATGAATTCAATCATTTTTAGATCATTAAGATGTAGACTAAATAAAAAATAATATTTGAACGAGATGGTATGTTAGTCTATTTACAACTTTAAACTTAATCTTATACATACTTTTTATGTAAGTCTTTATACTTTCTATTAAAGTCCTTAGTGTGGATATAGTGGGCTTGACAAAGTCGGGAAGCAATGAAGAGGTGTTGAGGTGGAAGGTAAAACGGGATAGAATGAAGTGCTCATCGGCATAGCCATCCTATCTGCAAAGAAAGCAAAGAAGAAATCTTGGGTGTGGGTCCAAGAGAAAGGAAGTATCCATGACGGTATGCACCCCGCCCCACCTCCCGCAAATCAGTACATGAGGGGCAACGGTATGCATACCGTGCACTCTTATTTAATTCTATAGAGAACTATCAATCCTTTATTCAAGTCTTCTTTCAATACTAGTTGAAACTTTCTTCAATTCTCATGCCTCCTAATACTAGAGGGTCATCACATTCTCCCTCACCTAAGCTCATAACGCCGTCGATATGCCTTCCTTGTGGTACTGCTCTATTTCACCCATGAATTTTGCCCCCATGGATATACCATCAAAATGTACAATTATATAGCAAACGTAATATTATGTTCTAATTAGTATTTGTTTTTTGTTAGTGGAATTCTGAAATACTTGGAGCTAAGGGACCGAACTAGATGGTTAATAAGTAATGGCACTAAAGTTGTACACTGTGGAATGCCTATGATGCTCAAGGATTAAGTTGTGCATCTTATGAGCTCACTTGAAAGGCTATGAGTACATAAGCCTTGGAATTCTATGGAAAAACTCTCATTCGCACATATCTTCCTTCGTCTTGTTGAGTGCATCTCTCACATCTATTCGTCTTTTTTTAAATCATTTGTATAAACTCGTTACATTTATAGATATGTGAGAGTCTATTTGTTGTTTTTAGCTATCTCATTATGCGGATGTGATTTTAGGAAGGCTTTACATATTTTACGGTTATAGGTTGAGATTTATGTTCTTGTTATAGATTTAAGTTTATTTTGTAAATAAGAGTTGTTTCAAAGTTGTTTGGAGGTATTTTTTTACATGGTATGGTTCTAGTTAGTGTGCGTATGATTTACGGAATTAGGGTTTTCGATAAACTTCAAAGTTAGGTTTTCAGTGTGAGTTGTTGTCTTCCGCTAGTTCTTGTTAATCTATGGTTGCGTTTGTTTTAAATATTGGCTGAAGATTGATGGATAACCATCTCTCACTCATCTCGTATCAAGCATTGAATCTTATAATCGTTTTTAGATTACATTGCGATGTAAGTGTTATCTACCTACTCGACCTGGTTGGAAAAACATGGGGTCGTATATTTCCAGATAAACCAGCTACAACAAGGCTCGTATAAACACATATTGGTTTAGGTAGAGGTTCTCCCTAATATTGGGTAGTTGTTTTAAATGAGGTCGAATACTTTATGAAATGGGTGGAGTAACATAAAATATAGTCGAAAAGAGCTATCTCAATAACAATGTCCAAAATGCCTATATGAGCTCAGTTCATCATATCGGGAATAACAACACGGATTTTTTCAATGTATCAAGTAATAATTCCAATGGCTATGGCTACCATAACCTTCCCACAATTTTTTATTTTTATTTTTTTAGGCATTTCATCTTGAAATACAAAATTGCAATAAACTGCTCGTTGTGGTTAACATTGGACTATAAGCACGACTATTTTTTTACTATGTGTATATTTGTGTATATATACTAATCTCGTAGTTGTGTTCTTGGTTCTTAGTGCAAGTTGATATATATTTATAGATAGATACTAGCTTATATTTGTTTTGATTCTTGTTGTAAATTTGTCTAGTCTTTTTATAGTGTGTGTTTTTTTTAGATACTCTCGTTTACATTTGACGATGCTGACCCTGGTTGAGTAAGTATTGTTGTGTCTATTATGGCTACTGTTGTGAATTCTTCTGGTTCATTTGACACGTTACTTAAAAATTTTGATTTTAGTGATCCTTTGTACTTACATCCAAGTGGCGATGTGTCTGTTTTAAATATCAAGTTTGTTGGAACTCAAAATTATTTTGGATGGCCTAATGCAATGGAACATGCTCTAGAAATCAAGAATAAATTAGAGTTCAGTAATGGAATTTGTATTGTACACATAGATGCAAATATACTATATTGTCTTATATTTTAAATTATGTGTCTAAAGAGTTATATCTAGGATAAACTTTTTCAAAAGATGATGTTTGGTAAGAATTGAAAGAACCATATAATAAAATTGGTGGGTCCATACACTCCCCTTTTAGTCCCTATGGTTTGAGCTCATTCCCTATTTTAGTCCAATAGTTTAAATTTCTCTTTTTCGGTCCCTGAGGTGTACAATTTGTCTCAATCCGCTACATTTCCCTAACGCGTGCCAGTCGCTCCTTTAGACTGCCCTCACGTGCCAGTCACATGAGGGGCATTTTAGTCTTTTTAACCCACTTGTTTAGGGTTTAAATATAAAATAAGTTAGGTTTACATATATAAAATCATCTTCGTCCCTGAGCTCATTCACAACGATCGTTACACACCCAAAAATCAGTTAGAGTTTTAGCGAATTTTGATCCTCTCGCACAGTCGAAGCTATGGTGGTAAGGCTCTGGTATGTTCGTAGTAAAGGTGAAGAGTACGATCCACATGAACTATATGGTGAGTTTTATTTTAAAAAGTTACACAGTGATGACTTCTAAATGTTATCTACAAACCATTTGTAACATTTGCCTCGTCTTTTCTTTTAGGTCAAAACCCTGAATTGTTCTTGATTAAGATTCACCATGGAGGAGCTTTCACCAAATTCCCACATAGAGAGTATGTCAATGGTCAGGTAAATTTTTTTGATTTGGTTGATCGCGATGAATTCTCAGTACATGAGCTTAGTGCCATGATGATGGATCTAGGTTATGTTGAGGATGAAATCATGTCTTACCATTTTAAGATACCAAATGAGGACTTAAATATTGGATTGAGGGCCCTAGGCAATGATGTTGATGTGCTTAGTTTTTTGAAATATGTTGAAAAATGGAAAGTAATGGAAGTATATACTGAACATCACCATACATATGTGGAAACTTATTTCATGTCACCACGACTTTCAAACGTTATGATTGAGGAAATTAGTGGTTCTGGAGTGGGGAATTCTGAAGTAGGAAGTAGTTCACAAGGTAGGACGGGGAGGAGTAGGCTATACATACAATGGCATGCTGATGAACCAAATGAAGATGAAGATGTTGGGGATGTTAATGAAGATGTTGGGGTTGTTAATCAAGGTGATGGGGTTGTTAATGAAGATGTTGGTGTTGTTAATGAAGATGTAATTGTTGAGGCAGAATTTTTGGATGAAATGATTAACCCTGGACCTATTGAAGATGTTGATGATGAGGGTGGACATGATGAGGTTGGACATGATGAGGGTGGAGATGACGAGGGTGGACATGATGAGGGTTATGAGGGAGATGATAATGTAGCTGATGAGGGTGGACATGATGAGGGCTATGAGGCTGGACATGATGAGGGTTAAGAGGTTGGACATGATCAGGGTTATGAGGGACATGATAATGTAGCTGATGATGTAGATGGTGAGGATGATGAGGCTATAGATGATGAGGATGGAGATGATAATGTAGATGATGAGGTTGTACATGGTGAGGATGATGAGGCTGTAGATGATGAGGTTGTAGATGATGAGGCTGTATATGATGAGGATGGAGATGAAGAAAAGGATTCATATTATTTAGTTGGCACAGATAACGTGATTGATGATGTTGATGTTGATGTTGATATGGAGGAGTTTAGAGCTTTTGTTGATATGGATGTAGGTGATGAGCATGAGCATGATCATCAACAAAGTGAAGATGATCAACAGGTAGATGATTTGGATTTAGAAGATTTTGATAGTTTTAGTGATGAGGATAACCCACCTTTGAAGAGGGCTTTGAAAAAGCTTAGGAGAAACAGGAATAGAAATAGGGATGAAGTGTCAGAGACATTCTATGTTGGGCAACAGTTTTCAACCAGGGATGAAACGAGGACACTTTTAAAGACTTATGCAGTGGAAAGTAGGAGACAACTGAAATAAATCCAGATTTTGTAAATTCTCAAAAACAAGTGAGGGTACAAAGATAAATTCTAAAGAGGTTGAGGGTACAAATGTAAATTCACAAAAAGCAAGTGGGTCCAACACTTCTAGAGATTCCCAAAAAAGTAGGTGGGTAAAAGCCTTTATTGAACAAAACTACAAACACCAACAGATTTATAAGACCAACTTGCCCATTGGTTTTACATATATCTAACATCAACAGTGAAGGAACTTGGGTTGTGAAGACTGATGTCGCCCAGACGGTCTATATAAAACTAATAAAACCTAACCTAGACTCCTAAGTAATAAATGGAGTACCTTCAACTAAACCGCACTGACAGGCAAGTGTACCTATCGAGTGTAGCGCAGCTTAATGGTAAACCGGATTATCGAACCCTAGAGACACTACTGTAGCTATACTAGACTCTGACTCGGACTAAAGATTTAATTGGTTTGGGGGGGTTTTCTACACTACTATTAAACTAATGAATGCAGAAAACTCGAACGACTCAACTATCAGGATGAAAGTACTAAAGGTGAAATCAAAGGATGGGAAGAATACTACCTAGGTTGGAATCCTACTTGCAAAGTACAACTTCTACCGGTTCTGGAAACTATGATGGATCTGAGTTTCTAAGGATGACAACTAAAGACTACCTAGTGGATCCCTAATCACTCTCAGGGTGTCACCAACTAATCTACCTAAAGATGTACTAAACTCACCATATGGTTGGATCACCTCGTGGGTATTTCTCTCAGACAACTTACCTCTCAGTCTCACTGTCCACCAATACACTCAAAGAATGCACGGGGTAATCTCAAAATAACAACTATGACATGAATAGCAACAATCACTCGACACCTAATACCGGCTTCCTCTCAGACAACTGACACTCGGATTCCTAATGACGAAGACTAAACGACTAATTCTCACCTCTCGGGTATTGAACTAGAACACACATTCAATTCTAATCCGCAATCAAACACAACTCCTATGGCTACTACGTCTAGCAAACCACTCAACAATCACAAACCCTAAGATCTATGACCTGAATACACAAATCAAACTGGCAGACAACCACAGTAAGCATACGGAGTTAGAATCAATCACACAATCAGAATTAAACATGCTATATCATCATAATTAATATCCAAAGATCGTTTACAAAATCATAAAACCATACTTTAGAATCCAAAACCGGATAAAAATCAATACTTTAACATGTATTCATCTAATTGACCTAGGCAATATCAATGTTTTAGCCTAGGATCATGCTTAAACAACCAAAAACAGAAGTAGAAACAAGATTCATGGTTTCAAACAAAGCAAACAAAGATAAAAATCGAATCTTGAAAACCTAGAACATAAAACTACAAACTCGGGATCCATAGATTCAAGCTTTAGCCTTCAATTGACCTCCAATATCCTAAAATCGCCTCTGGTCTCTATCTAGATGGATAAAAATCGAACTCCACTCATAATGGCAATCAAATTCTATTTAAATTGAAATTAGGGTTTTTTCACCGATTTTATGTTCTTCGCGCACCGCGAAAGAATTTGGCTGGTTCCTCGCGTACCGCGAGGAACAAAATAGTCGCGGGCGCTTCTGGATTCCCTCGCGTATCGCGAGGAATTTCTTCTGGGTCTTCGCGTACCGCGAAAGACTGGATTTTCAGCTTTTTACACTTTGGATCTTGGACTTTCTCCCGTCTCCATTCTCGTGCTCGACTTCTTCACGTATTCACTTGTAATTCATACGAGCACCTGCAAACATAACAAAGACTCAATAATATACAAAAACGACTCAAAACAAAGATAAAACTAATTAAAAACGCACTAAAACAAAGGAATAAAGATGTGTGCTTTGCACTACATCAAATATCCCCACACTTAACCTTTTTTCGTCCTCAAAAAAGCTGCAAACTGAATCATAACCGGATCTAACTAAACAGACATCAATTACCAATTAGAAAAACATACTCACATGTTAAAAAGCAACAATTAGTGTTTCTGTCCGATTAAACCCAAGCACCAACTATCTAGCCCCCGTAACGTGTTCTAAAATTACATTACCAAGCATATCAATCCATCTATGTGACCCATACTCAGAAGTTACAGCTCTACCTAATCCCGTCTCATGGTCATGGTTAGACACGGATCAAACTATATAGATTTACCCTACCATGTTAAACTAAAATTTACAGGTTTCAGAAATTAGATGAAATCATGAATGAATGGATGATAACGAGCATTAATAAGCAGATTAAACTTTAGTCTAGAGGTGTTTCAACCAAGTCACTATCCCGGAAGGTAACACATAGACTAAGTCATAACAATGACGCACATAAGAATCTAACCCAGTGATGTTTCAATCAGGCTGGAACCCGACGTGTGACACGTAGGCGAAACTTAGATTTCAATCAAATAAGCTCAAGAATTATGGAATTATGGATGTGGGTGCCACCGAAACTCGGATTTATTCTCATAAAAAGATAGTGGTGTGCCATGAAATTTCAAAAACCTCTAAATTTTAACTTAACGCGGTACATATCACCCTATGTTGACAGTTTCAGTATTACCATTACCCAAAGATGAATACCCACAAAATATCATGATTTTAATTCAATTGATCCCTAAGTAACACTCACAGGCTATTTAAACTATTTAACTGGCTGGGTCTACCAAAACATCACTAATTAGACGTGTTTTCAATTATTTAAATCATTTAAACCCAAATAAGATCTAGTTGTACTATCATTTTCCAAGTATAGTATAGACTAGCAATTTTCCCGCCCCGCCCATTGCGGAGGGAAATCTGTAAACTGAAAGCTCTTGGGCGTTACGGTGTGCTAAATTCGGAAGTCGAATAATATTTATTTCTCAATATTAAAAAAAACCATCGTCAATACTGAGACATCCCTCAATTCTATGTCTGATCATATTATTCTACCTTATAACCTATTGATATTATAATACTATGAACCTTTTGATGCCTCATATCACTTGTGATATCATTTCATTTCAAACTTCTAAGTCTGGTTTAAAGCGAGTATTCTATTGCGCTTTAGAACGACTTGCTTATTTTATTTTAATTCTATCTGATTCTTGTACTTGCTACTTATATATATATTTAATATTTAATTTATTAAATCAATTTAAAAACCTTTAAACTTATCCTAAATGATTAAAAACCATTACTTTTATTCCTAAATCATATCTTAATCCTTTCCATCCATTAACTAACTAATTTTGAACTCAAAATGTCATCCATATCCTCTAAATTTCGTGACCTACCCCCCCTCTATTATTTTTGATTTTTTTATTTAAAATTTAACAAACTATCTTTGTATTTTTGCAATTCTAGTCCTTTTCACTAATTATTTTTTTTTGCTAATAAACCCTTAAACCCGCCCTATAAATAGAGCCCTTGTTCCTCATTTATTCTTCGCACCTCAACGATCTCTTAGGGCTCTCTAGCAACTAAAGGTCGTTCCTCTTATCTTTTGGAAGATTCTAGATTAAATCATTCCATTCTAAGTAAGTTCTTCTTATGTATATGCTCGTTCATAATTTTTTCTTTCAAAATCCTTCATAATTAGCTTAGATATATGATTCTCCAACATGTTTATGTTATAATCATAGATCTAATCTAAGATCAAAAGCCTTATTTCATCAAACTTGTTCAAACTTTTATTTAAAAACCTGATTTTGATATTTCTTGTTTCCTTTTAGCTTTTAAAATTATGTTTCTACTAAAACTGCTTATTTTTATTTAAACCCCCTAGTATTTAATTTATTTCATTTCTATCCATACTAAGTTCATATTTACACTTTAACCCTTATACTTTCCAAGCTTACCAAACACACCCTAAACTTAGTTAAGTATATAAATAGAGTAATTTTCAAACCAGTATATAGTTATCTGACAAACATTAAAGTTCTGGCTAGGAAAATACGGGGTTCCGATCCAACCAACTCTTTCCTGAGAATTTTTCTGTTGGATGTATTACTCTGGAATGATAACCACTCTAGTAGACAACATTCCATTTTAAACTAACTACACTATCAACGCCTCAAATATTCTATAATTGTTTCTAATTAACTTAACAAACTTACTTAGGGAATCTTTAAGGCATTCAAATCAAAGTTCCATCAAGTACCAGTTCAACCCCTCTAATTTGCAAGGTGAGTTCATAACCCCTCTTTTACTTTCTATCTTTGGGGTGGAAAACATGCTCGTATTCAAACTTTATATCAATACTATTACAAAGTTTTCATACTATTCAATAACAACTTTCTATATTTGTAAACTTAAATGGGTTCATACACACTCCCTACCACACCATTAACTTTTAGCCGATGGGAGTACGTAAATAGATCTATTGGCTTGACAAGCTCATCTAGTCCTTCAAGTGACGTATTCCAGTCGACTTGGAAGGAACTGGGTGTACAGAAACTGCATACTATAACAACACTTTAGGTCTAATGCGTTCAGACGGGAAATCTATTCTAGACACTAGTGTTGGTTGTGGACTCGATGTATGAAAGTTTAATTTACTTGTATTTAATTTTTTTATTAATCCTACACTATCATACCATGCTATGTCTATCTATCTAAACCTATGTTCTCACCAATTTTTTAGTTAACCTATTTTAGCATGTTTTTCAGGTAATGGAAACTAAGTTGATGTTTAGATCACGCTAGGATTTCAATGACTCATGACTTAGTGGACTTAGCTAGATATTAACAAAAAGAAGACTATTTGTTCTACTTGTCTTGTTTGATTTCTTTGTAATCAATGTAATCAACTATTCAATTTAACTTAATAGAAATTTCTTTTGATCCATGTGTAATGATCCAATCTCGTCGCTCCCTCGTGTTTCCGCCTTGACGGGTGTGTGACAAATACATTTCACCAATCATGGAAAATTAACACCCATCATTATCATTGTTTTGTTGGCACATACATAAGGTCTGTGTTGGGTCTATATATGTGAGGCTGACACTTATCAAATAAGTATATGTGTTGGTGTTACTGAATAGAATTGTATTTGGTTTTGTAACTGTGAACCATATGTTCACGAGTTAGGTCTTGGGCTAGGCTATGTGAGCTGAATACTAGGTTATGGGCTTTATAATGTTTATCTAGTATAAATAGATAAATTCGTGACCTAGGATGAGCTAGCAATTGAGAGCATGTAGTTAGACGAGTTTAGAGGTGAAGAACCATGTGAGAGGCTAAGCGGGTTTTAGTTGTTTTCTCTTTGTAATTCTCTATAGCAATATACGAGTTTTTACTTTGAATCTGCTTGTTCTTGAATCACCACACTCGTTTGTTTCCGCCTTTCGATTGTGAGAGTTTGATATCTCGTGTGTGTGTGTGTGTTCATCTGTGTTCATCGACGATCCATCAATAGATTGGGACTTACAGCCTGTAATAGGGAACTCTAACAATAACCTGACGCTTCAAATTGCAGCAGCAGTAATATTCTACATGCAATGCTATTCCCAAAAATGTGGTACACGCTTCCCTCAATATAACAATATTTTAAATAATGTTTTCCCATGATGCAAATAAAGGGTATCATGCAAAAAGATTGAAGTTTTAAACAACTTCTTGTGGGAATTATAATAGCAACTAATATATGTTGCCTTTGGTTAGTTCAATTAAAACTTAAACAATTATGAGCCCAATCTTGAACCTATTTTAGAACTAGCTCAAGCTCGAGCTTCACATATTGAGTTTGACTAGGCTCGTAAGTTTAAATAAGTTTTTTATTTATATAATTCTTATTTACATAACAATAAAAATTATATATAAATTATGATAAAATAAGTAAATATCATATGTTATGTCTTATAAAAAAAACAGTGACTATAAATACATATAAAAATTAATTATAAATACATATAAAAAATAATTATAAATTTTTATATAAAATAATTAAACAACTGAGAATAACCATTCACGAGTCGAGCAAGAGCTTCAAAAATAAAGCTAAAAAAGAGTCTAACTTAAGATTTAGAAATAGAGTTTGAAAATAATTGAGTTCAAACATAGACAAGCTCTAGCTCAACTCGGCTCGTCTAGTTCTCACATTTAGATCAATGGACTTACTTATAGAAAATGATTTTAGTTTATTATTAAATTTGTCATTCTATTTTTATTTTCTTAATTAATTTCAAATACTACAACGAAACCCTAAGGGGTCGTTTGGTTCACATAATTTTTATAAAGGAATTAGAATGTTTGAAAGGAAATGGAATGTAAGGAAATTAGAACTAATTCCAATGAAAAATTATGATGTGTTTGGTATGTAAAGTTGTGAATGGAATTGGAATGTTGTATCATAAAGTTGACAAAAATACCCTTTAACACAAAAGTCACCCCTTTGTTCCCTGATGTGTTCCGATCAAGAATAAGAGGCTACAACTTCGATCGGTAATGGGTTTCAATCGTTAATGAGAAGTTGTTTCGAAAGGTCGTTAGTTTCCAACACTGTTGGGTTTCGATTGTTGCTCGATTTCGATCGTTGTTAGGTTTCGATCGTTAATGAGAAGTTGTTTCGAAAGATCGTTGAACATTGTTGGGTTTCGATTGTTGCTCGATTTCGATCATTATTAGGTTAAAATCGGTGGTGAGTTTTGATTTGGTACCTGAAAAGGGTATTGTAATTGATGATGGGTTTTGATTTGGATAATGGAAAGTGATTTGAAGGATACTTTAATCGGAGGTGGGTTTTGATTTTTTTAAATAATATAAAATAGTTATTTCAGTTGATTTGGATAATAGAAATGAAAATTGTTTTCGTTAATTTGGAAATCGGAAAGGAAAAATGATTTAAATTATTTGAAGGATTTTTTTATTTTCAGTGATATGTATACTAGAAATGAAAACTGATTAAAATGATTTGCAAGATACTCAAATCGATCAAGATGTTTGATTTTGGAGGTGATTTCAGGTTAATGTGAAAGGTCATTTTGATAAAATCTACAAATTTCATTGAAAAGTTAAATACTCCATCATATATGTGAAGGAATCTTAAAATCCTTGATTAAAGGAATGAATTCCAAATTCAATTCATTTCCTAATAAACTAAACACATTTTTGAATGAAATGTTTTTCAATTTCAATTTCATTTCATGAAAAACGGTCCTAAAGTTTATAAATTATATTTCTAACTCTATTTAATAAATTTGATCCCTTTTATCTTTGATTTGAGGCTAAGGCCCATGGGCCTTGATGTCCCAAATTTAACTATACGCGGATTAGGAGCTAGGGTTTTCATTGCCATTTCATAATCACTATATATACGAATATAACACCGAAAGAGAATATCAACAAAGCTCATTCTAGGGTTTTAAACCTCGTCGTCTTTTCAATACTTTTTTTCTTTTCTGTTCTTCTCAATTTGTGAATTCTAAACAACTTATTTGCCATAATTTCCGGTTTCGTTGATCGAAGGATTTCCTGTGAAGAAAACAGTTTTGAATCAATTGATCGTAGCGAGTATACAGCATGATAATGAGGATGATGAAAAAATCAGACGGATTGCCATTGATTTTCTCTTCTAAGAGAGAGGTGATCTTACAATCAGCTACTTCTGACTCATTATCTTTCAACTCAATTGATCGATTTTCATTTTTTTTTTGTTTATCTTTCATGATTAGTTTTATTGATCGATCACAGTTTCATATTTTATCTAGAAACATGCTTTTGATTTCTGAGTTTAAATTAGTTTGGGTGGATTAATGGATGCCGGTGATGTAAGATAGATATTTGCTACTCTTGATGAGGTCATACTCATTTGATGATTTATTATCCACCAAGATCTCTGAGGCGTCCTTAATTTCATCCGAAAGACAACTAAGGTTTCACGAGAGTTTTTCTTAAATGAATTTTTAATTTAAGCTTTAATAATTTTGTATACTTGTATTAGTAAGAAAAGCTAATGGATATATCGTTAGTGTTTTCAATATAGTTTAGATCTAGATTTAAGAGAACAGAGAGTCTGTGTGTGACAGTGAAAGTGTGTTTTTACCAGCTGTGACGGCTATGATCGCTCCGATCCCAGTACCGGAGATTATGTCGAAAAAATCAGTGAGCTGAAGGTATGTCGGCTGTTGTCGCACTTCAAGAACAGACTCATATTTGTTCATCAGCATAGAGAAATTGTGTGTGCAAGTGAATGAAGAGTAAGGATATCGGATGCGGGTGTGAAAACGGGGAAGCAAACGCCGTGAGAGGCGTGAAAAGGGGGACGTAAACTGCCGTGAGGGGTGTGAAATACTACCCCAAAAGTGTTACCACCGTAAGTCACACAGCCATCAGTGTGACTCTGACACGTCATTTGAAGCTTCTGAGGTGGGGATAACCAAGCATGGAGTTAGAAATATTGACTAATTTATTTTATTTATAAATTAATTAAAAGTTACAAATAAAAAATAACTAAAAATAAAAATGGATTTGAGGAGTCTGGTCCTAGGACCTGAGCGAACATTTGACCTTAACTTTTTTGCGGTGTCGTCCGTTTGGGGTAGATTTTAGATTTTGGTTATTAAATGTTTGTGTTTATTGTGTTTTTGTTATAGAAAAATCGGTAAGATTTGGAGAGAGAACCACAGGGCTAGGTTTTACGTAGTAAAAAAGATTTTAAAATTTATGAATTATTTCGTTTTTATTATTGAATACTTGTAATATACGAGTTTTTAATTTAGTTAATAATATATGATTCAAAATTAACCCCCTATACAGTTTCAAATGCATGGTTTTACGTAATAAGTGTATTGTTTAACACGTAATGGAAAACAAGTTTAATAATAAACATTTACTCTGGTTTTCAGTAACATTAGAGAAAGAAGACGTAATTATCTTAATGATCGGATTCCCGTTTATGATATACCCTAATGATGGTATTAGGTGAGAGAAGTCTCATGATTTAGAGAGAGAGAGCACTGAGATTATGGTGTTGGTAAACAATTAATCATTAATTGTAACTCTCTAGTAATCTCTCTTTTTATATTCGAAATCATATTTAGAATAGTGAGTGTAATTACGGCTATCGAATAATTACCATAAAAGTCATAAAGATATTTAAGTCATTGAACAATAATTAATAAATGGTAATAAATGTCACACGATTAATAATGAGTCTTACATTCTCTCACTTGGCTAGAGTTGCACAAATCGGTTTTATTTTTAACCGGATCGAACAAAGTTTGTCAACAACCGTATCCACTGGAACCGGTTTCGGATCAGATCCGGATATGGGGTTGAAGATATGGATCCTATTGGGACTAAACCTAATTTTTGGAACCGGACCGATTTAAAAAAACTTGTTCCATCGAATTTAAAAAAAATAATTTTTAAAAAATAAACAAAGATACACTATAAAACACAAGTTTAATATATAAAATTTATTGCTTATAAGTTATTTAACACAAGTTCGTTCCAAAAAAGTTACAAAAAATATAATAAAATCACAAAAAATATATTATTTGTTGTGACTCGTTCTTTATCGTATTAGTCCTCGTTACTTCGTTTTTCAATCTTCTTCGCTTGAGATACGTTGGGTTTCATTATATGATTGTTCTTCGTCAGAAAGTGGATTCGCCGCCTCTTGTTCTACTTCGAACTCGTGTATTTCTTGTTCAATGTTAAACTCTCCTAGTTCTGCAACATCTTGTACACGTTTCACGGCATCTAAATGTTCATTCAAGCAAATACACATCTCCATAGATTCCGGTGTAAGTCTCGTTATTCGAATAGACAAAACCCTTCAACTAAGAGAAAATGCAAATTCCGAAGCTACCGTGGAAGCTTGAACGGTTAGTAGGTCACAGACCATTGCGATTAGAACGTGATATTAGGATTCCCTTCCTTGCCACCAACTCAAATTATCAAAATTTTCAAACTCTCCCGAGATCGCTACTTGGTATGCTTCCACGAGCTTGTTTAGTATTTTCGTTTCCTAAAATATTAAATAAATTTAGCATCGGGTTCTTTGAACTATTAGAACTTGAACCCGAAGTCATTGATTCATGTATGTTTGATGGATTACCACTACCACCATATTTGCGTAAATACTAATCAAACATATTTTGAAAAGCCGAGTTAAAATCCTTTATTATATTTGATTCAAAATTAAGGTCTTCCTTGTACATATTTAAATCGTCCAATATTGATCCAATTAAGGTTTTCAACACCGGTTACATTAATCGTTGAGTTCAAGGCGTCAGAACATGTAACAACGGCCGGCATTTTTGAAAAATATTTTTTTAAATTTAGCTTTCATAGGTGTTACCATTGTTGTAAAAATAAGGCCGTGATATTCAAAATCTTTTAATTTATTACATATTAAATATAATTGTTGAAGTATTAGCGAAGACGTAGGATAATAAACTCCTGATAAACATGTAGTTGCATTTTCAAAAACCTCAAGCAAGTAAGTTAGTTTCTCGATCATATCCCAACTTGTATTATAAAATTTTTGTGAACAACAACCCTTTTGGATAAGTTTATCATGAAAATGTTTTAAAAACTCTTTGCCTTAAGGCCGATTCAAACGTTTTCCATGTCGAGTTCCACCTAGTAGGTACGTTACAATTCAAACCTAAAAAGATGAAATCAGTTTGTTGGCATAACTTTCTATAGTTTATGTCTTTTCCAATTTGAGTTTGATCTTCACCTTGAGTGTTTTTGCGTGACTTCCAATATGTTTTTTCAGAGTGCTATTTCCCGTAGCACCCAAAATTTTACCACAACGTTTGCAACGAGCCTTTTGCGAACCGTTCGACATTTCGCATAAATCGAAATGAGCCCATGTCTATTGGTTTCGGGAGCAAGGAAGTACTCTCACCACCGTGACGTCGCTAGTAGAACCGCCAACGAAATTTTGAGTGCTTGCGGAAGCGGAAGCCATGAGAGCGTAAAAAGTGAGCCTTTTTTTGCATTTTTGTGTTTTGAGAGCTAGAAGATTGTTGTGAACTAACCCATGCCTATTTATACTAAGGAGCTGTTTGGTTTATTAAGAGTTGAACCATTAAGAGCTCTGAATGGTTCAACATGATTTATGTGCTGAACCATTAAGAGACTGGATGAACTATTAAAAGGCTGGCAAAATCTGAAACAAACACCACCTACCTCTGACCGATTCAGATGTAGCTTCTTAATGGAATCATTAAAAGACTATCAAACAGCCCCTAAGTTTCAAGTCTCAAAAACCCAAAAAAATACAAAAAAAGACCATATAACGGCTACATAGCCGGGTTTTTTTCATCCCAACGGTCAGAACCGGATCCGAACCGGTTTTTTGTCAGGTAGGAACCGGTTTTTTTTTTTGCCGATTTTTATCTGGTCAGTTAAATTTATGTGCCTTTTTTTGCCGATTTTTTATCTGGACCACCAGTGTTATATTTAGACAAACTGTTGAACAATGAATGTAATTTTTTAAAGTTAAAAACCAAACTTGTAGTAAAAACATACCACATGGACCATCCATGTAATTAACTCTATGACATCAAACTTTGAAAACCACAATCTTAATTTAAGAACTTATTTGAAATATGGTTATATATTAAGCCGATTCGAAAACCGAATTTATATTCATGTAGTATGATTTTTTGTTCGTTTAGAATAATATAAAATTTTGTCAAGCGATATATTTTATAAAATTTTATACGGCTCAGTTTCTCAAAACATTATTAAAAAAAAAATAAAACACATTGCAACATAATTCTTTTAAGACGTTATATTTGAAAACTTAAATATTTTTATTTCAATTTTGTTTAGATTATGAGTTTAGCAAATATGGTTAAGACGTTATATATGAAAGCTCGGTCGACTATCAGCTAATATTTTTGAAATGCCCATTACCAATATCTATTCCCAGTTATGTATTCTTGATCTAGAAAAAAGGGCGACGATGCTAAAGAAAGAACTACAGGCAAAGAACCAAAACCGAAAAAAAAAAAAAAAAAAAAGAAGCTTAAAGTTGGAACTTTAAAAACCCTTGCCAAAAATCTAAAGAGGGTTCTGAAAATGAATCTGTTTGTGAACATGGTGACCCTCTGCAAGTTTACATTTTACTAATTCACCATCTCCAATGTCTTTCTTCTTCCTGTACTTTTTCTCACACATTTGACCATAGGCGGTAAAGTCAACTCATTTGTGAATTTTCCAGTAAAAGAGCAAACATACCAACCACACAACATTGCTAAAATTAGCAAGCATTAGCAACCTCGTTTACAACAGCATTCATCTCTGCTGGTTTCGAGACATCGTTTTGCACATTATCCACAAGTTTGACCTCGTCGGATTTCACAACCTCCCCTTAGATTCCTTCCTTGATCTTCTTATCAGAAACGGGTTTTCCTTCCAATGACTACAAAACAACAAAAAACTATGTTAAAATGGTTCCACAACAATCCAGATATACAAAACACATATATAAACGTCAACTCACCCGTTTCTGAAACTCTTGTTGCTTTGCCTTTTTTTGTTGAATTTTCTTCTGTCGTTCCTCATAAAACTCGAAGTCGTCTAATATGCATTGCTTGCTAGAATGTTCTTTAAAAATCTTAATCATCTGCAATCCCTCCACTAACCTCACCTGAACATAGAAGAAAGATTAATCAGTCTAAAAGCAAATAAGATAGCATACCAAATGTATGTTTATAACTTACTAAAAATTACCTCTTGGGTATCCCTGCTATTGGTAACAGGTTTATTTTCATTGTATTCAAGAATAATGTCCTTCAACAAGCTATTTGGTATATCCTTAACAATATGCCACTTCACAGGAAAACAACCAATCCACTTATCCTGTTGCCAATACTCTAAGCTTTTGTTAAAATCGACATGTCCCACCATCTCAGCTAAACCAACAAATTGTCCGCTTGTATTAACCTACAACATTTTATAAAACCATCATCACATTGAAAGAATAGATAAATATTTTAATAACAACAATAAAAACTTACCGAGAATAAAAGAAAAACAGGGCATCCTTCAGATTTCTGCTGAGCCTCACGGTATGCAGCATCAAGCTTCTTGTTTCCATTTTGTGTACTAGCCCAAATGTTATACTTAATGCTCTTATGAACATCATCTTCACTATAAGACTTGATTACAAAAAACTTAGCATGTGCATAGGTTTCGGGAAACTCTGCCTTGTTGTATTGCTCTCTATCCGGTGTCAATTTGTCCTCTTTCGACTCGTTTTTAATACTATCAGTAGCTGACAAAGTTATATCTTGACCCTTAACGGCTATGGCAACTGGTGTTACCGGTTTTTGGTTGTTGTTGCTTCTAGCCCTGGGACCCCGGTTTAGCTCATTAAGACCATCATTATTTTCATTGTTGTACCCAAAGAAACCGTTACCTCGCACTCTAGGATTAAACTTGTTATCAACAGCTAACCACCCACGCCCGTTATTTTGTAAACCATAACCATTGGTTCCATAACAATAACCAGATCTGTAAGTGTTTCCATATTGTCCATATAACTTGTTAGGATACATTGACGCTGAATTTTGACTCTGCCATGCATGTAAACATCAAATATCATTAAAATTCTCCAAACCATTGATAGAAAAACTTCAGTTTTTTAGTAAAAAAGATGAACATCAAAGTTAATATAATATAAATTTGAAATACCTTAAGATGGTTCTGAGTTGTGGAGTAAAGCCCATTATAACCAAATCTCAGATCCGGATAACCATTTTGTCCACCCACTCCATATGAACCATTAGCATTAAAACCTGAGTTTTGATATGGTGCTGGCTTCACAGGTACAGAACTCACACCATTTCCTTTAGTTGTGTCGGTGGCTAAAGGTAGCTGGTCGGCGATTGCATGTGTGGTGGCTTCACCTTTAGGAGGGGAGGGAGTAGCAGTGTGGGGACCACCGGTTGGAGTCGGTGGTTGGAAAAATGGACTCGGGTATTGGTAATGTTGGGCACCATAGAGTTGACCATCATGAGCAGCAGGTGAACCAGCAGGAGAATATGTTCCATATGGTGGATAACCGTAACCGTAACCGTAACCATAACCATACACACCCTGCAATGAAAAAACAGACAAAAGTAAAGAACCAAATAGCAATTTTAACTATAATTTACAAAAAAGATTTAAAAAATAAATATTTTTTTTGATGAAACATGTTCTTACATGAGCCAAATCAACTCCATCATCCCAAAAACTGGTAGTCCCATCATAGCCTACAACATACGCATAAAATCAATAATACATACCGACTAAAGGCGCATATTTCTAATATCAAAGTATCAACTACCTCCGTAATAATAACCAGTTGACGGATAACCGCTGGGATAATAAGCCAACGCTAGATCCTTGAAATCAGTAATCAAAGGGGTTACAGCCTTCTTGCTAGGTGGAATCTGACCATACCCAGTGTCCACAGAAGGCTGAAATTGTAACCATATACAAAAAAGGTAAATTAAACAACATAGAAGCGGTAAAATCTTCAAATATTACAACATAAGTAAAAAGAAGTCACCTTCTTAACAGGATCAGGAATTTCAAAAGATTTGGTTTGAGGATCCAATGATAAATTCTTCAGCAAACCAGCAGCATCTGTATTAGAAAATTAACGAAATTCAGTTGCTTATAAACAAGACAGATATTATATAAATAATTGGAACATAAAATTGAACCTAGAGTGACAAAAAAAACAAAATCTTCACAAAATTGTAACGTAAAATAAGTATTTTATGCAACAAATGAACAATCAGGTATACAAGTAGCATAAGTTCTTAATCTCCAATTAATTTTAAAAAAAAAGTCAGTTCAAATCGAGGGAAGAAAACAATAATGAATGGTTAAAGAAGGTATTAGTAAAGTAAAGATACCATCTGCGGGAGGGACGGCGGCCATGTCGACGGCGATACGATGAAACTTGAAAAATCAGATGACGGAGGGAAGGGGGTTCCGCCGCCACAAAAGTTTGCGAGGGTTTAGGTTTTTGAAGAAAGGAGGGTTTTGTTTAACTGGAAAGTATGGATTCAAATACCCACTTCACCCCTCGCACGTATAGTTGCACCTTCAATTTTATTTTTTTATAGTTTTTTTACATTATTAATACAAACCTTTTGTCCGCTATTTTTTTTTAAAAGCGAATAGGATGTCAAAGCGGCTTCTCTATCATCTACCGAATCTCAAAAACCATATAACGTCATGGTTAACTTTTAAAATTTAAAACATCTTAACAACTTCAAATATTTATATAAAAAGGAAAGAGGTTTAATAAATTATTTTTGATAAAAACAAAAGAGAAAAGTGGGAGGGGGAAACGGATTTCATTTATAAGATGTTTCATCCATACAATACATTATATAGAGATACAATATGAAAAGCCTAAAACCCATACATATTGAGCTGGGCTTAAAATAGTCTGATATTATAACACTCTCCCTCATACATTTTATATTACTACCCATTATACACAATTAACAACATACTTCAGGATAATGTTAACTCGGTTTTTCTGGACCAAGAAAATAAACTGATAATGTTGGATCAGTTATGATGTCTCGTTAAAAACCTTACTAAGAAAACCCAGTGGGACAAAACTTAGTTAAGGGAAAAAGAGTACAGCGTGTACAATGTTCCCCCTCAAATTAACAAATGTCTTTCAATTTGCGTAGCCCGATCTGTTGTGACAACTGCTCGAAACTGCTTCTAGGTAGAGATTTTGTAAACATATCAGCTAGATTTTCATTTGACTTGATCTGACGAACATCGATTTCCCCTTCTTTCTGCAGGTCATATGTTGAGAAAAACTTTGGTGAAACCTGAGGAGCACATAGAAGTGCAAATTAAGGTGCTTGAACCCTAGGAGTCTACTCTAAGAACTACCTAGCACTAAGACTAATATCTTTCGAGCACCAACTTCAAAACCAAGGTGAATACTCGTTCACACTGAACAAGAGTCTGTCAAAACGATTTATAAGACGTGATTGTGCTATGGGCACCTGTAACGAACCAAAATCCGGGTCTCGTTATAAATAAATAAATAATTCTAATAAATATTATGGTGAAAATAATATTTTAGAAATAAGTTGAAACAAGCGGGTTTCAAGTTAGTAACGGGGATATACTAGTTTTAACTAGTTATGGAAGGAAATGGAAAAGATTGAAAGTAGAGGGGATAAAGGTGAAACATGGCAAATCTGCCATATTTGACCTTTAGAAGTCAAAATTGACTTCATTTTTTGGAGTTGGGTCGTTCAAGAGAAGAGGAAGAGAGGAGAAATCGGGTTGAAGCCAAAATTCGTGTGTTTGAAGCTTGTAACTTGAAGGTGTTGGCTCACACATCACCTTTCTAACATCAAGTAAATGATTTCTTCCTCTTTGATCCACCATTTATGGTGTTCTTGTTGGGTTTTGTTGAAAACCCGAAATTATGGTTGCATGTGGTAAAATGGTGTTAGATTATTGATAATCTAGCTAAACTAAAGGTGTAGGAAGGTGAACAACACCATGGAACCCTTTGATTTTGATTTTTGAAAGTTAGGGTTCATATGGAGGAAATTGGGGGTTTTGGGGTTTTGATGAAAAATTGATAAATTGATGATGATTAAGTGTTATAGAGGTGTTAGACACTTAAACAAACCCCAAATTAACTTAAAGAAACTAGTTTGATAAAAATTAGTGTCAATGTATTGAAAAGAGAATTATAGTGGTTGAGTTGAGTTCTTGATTAAAGGGGGTGTTTGGATATGGAAATAACCCAAACGGGTCAATTTGGATTGAAAATGGAAATTTGGGTGGTAAACTCAATTGTATGTGTTTTGAATGAATGATTAGATTACTAAACTAGGTATGTATGTTTAGGCAATCAAATTGTGGGTCTAGAAGGCGGAGCGGAGTCGTCTAACCCAAAAGGTAAGTGCCTATGTACTTACTTAGTATTGATGATAAATGGTGAATTTTATGGATTATGTGTTATGTGATTGTGTGCATACTTGTGATATGATAAATTGTGAATGATTTTAGTATGTGCAATGAATGATTGTAGTTATAGTGTTAACCTATAATGGTAATGGATCATGTGTTGATCATAAATGAAACGGAGATATGGCCTTGTGCCATAATGGTAATGGATCATGTGTTGATCATAAATGAAACGGAGATATGGCCTTGTGCTATATTGGAAATGGATCATGTGTTGATCATGAATGAAAAGGAGTTATGGCCTTTGTGCCATAATGGAAATGGATCATGTGTTGATCATAATTGAAACTTGTAGTAAGGGTGCAAGAATATGTAGCCTAAATGACAATTTGGGTGGAAACGGGTCAAATGGGTGAATATAATGGAAATGGATCATGTGTTGATCATAATTGAAACTTGTAGTAAGGGTGCAAGAATATGTAGCCTAAATGAAAATTTGGGTGGAAACGGGTAAAATGGGTGAATATAATGGAAATGGATCATGTGTTGATCATAATTGAAACTTGTAGTAAGGGTGCAAGAATATGTAGCCTAAATGACAATTTGGGTGGAAACGGGTCAAATGGGTGAATGGGTGAAACAAGTAGGAATTTACTTGTTTGTTATGAATTTATCTTCATTACTAATGGTGATATGTGTGGTGAATGTAGGAAAAGCTCCGAGGTAGTCAAGGTCAAGTCCAAGGCGTTGGCGGATCCTCGTATGCATATTTTCATGTTTTGATGATTTGGTGGAATTCCCCCTTTTTTATTGTAATTTGATAAACAAAAATGTTTTTGGGTTGTGATCATGTTGTTGAAGGGGTTTTTGGTTAAAACCCATGTGTTGGGCAAATTTGTTGTCTTGTATTTTGGAAAAAGTTGGAAAAATGGCTAAGTATGAAAACCTGCTGAAAACTGGAAACATTCTGAGAAAAAGGGTCCCTCGCGGGTCGCGAGAGTCCAGGAAGGATTCTCTCGCGGTACGCGAGAGGGTAAAAAAAAAATTCATGGGTTAAGACTTCCGCGCGTTAAAGTTTTGTTTTTAAAAGTGGTGTGTTTCAACTTGGTATCAGAGCAATGGTTTGAGGGATTTGGTGTGGTGGCACCAAACTCAAACCGGATGCTCTTAATATGGGGAAAATGATACGAGAATCCACGAAGGACTTGACTAAGACTCGGATCTTGCGAAAATGAAAGGTTAGTAATGATTTAATAAAGTGGTAATATATATATATATATATAGTGTATGTATATATGTGTGATGAATGTTGTTAAGGTGTTATGTGTGCCGAAACTTGTTTTGTGACTTGTTATATGGAGATGGTAATTTCAACTGGGTATGACGTGTTATTAAACATGTCTGGCCAATATGTTTAATAAGACGAAATGTGCAAGGGACTTTATGATAACCATATAACAATGAACATTTGCAAGGATTAGGTGAAGGTGGTTATATATGTATGTATGTATATAGGTAGGTATATATATACTTAATACATATAATAGAGAACGTGTAATGGATACCTAGAGTATTGGAAGTAAAAAGGGATTAAGGTGTTTTTGGTTCATTTTCTAAGTTTAGAGATGGCAGAAGAAGCAAGTAATGAACCGTTGGATCCAAGAATCCAATAAATGATAAAAGAGGAAGTGGCTAAGGCCTTCGAGCAAGCCACAACCTTGATGATGGAAGAAATGAGAGGGGCTATTAAGCTCACTCTAGAGGATGTCTTGAAAGAAAAGGAGAGGGTACCACAATGGTGTACTCTTATGGAGTTCATGGCGCGTGGTGCTATTTCAATCACCTCTTTCTCATGGATCAAAACCTCTAGATTTCAAAAACCCAAATTTGTGGCGGCCGAAACTATCTTCACTATATCCCTCCCCTTTCAAAAACCAATTTTTTTGTCTATCTTTCAAGCTCCAATCATGGCTACAGTTGCAGATTGTATCCTCTGTTTCCTAACATATATATCTGTTATTGTTGCATCTTAATTCAATTTCAGAACTTCAAATCTGGTTTCATGGATCTATATTACTTCCAGATGAATTTATCGTTCGTCATAATTACAAGCAGATTATTGTTTGATTTTACTTAAAAGTTTATCTTTTATTTCTAGGGTTTATATTTGATAAGGTGTTGGTAGATTTGTTTATTATTTGATAAGAAGTGGACTTCCTTTACTTATTCTGCTACAGAAGCTGCTGATTTATTGAAAAAATATATCATTGGACTCTCAATCCAACACTTTGGAAGCTTCAGAGCCTGCTAAGAAGGTCAGGATATATATATATATATATATATATATATATATATATATATATATATTTTAGATATTAAGCCATGTTTGTTTAGTACTAATTAGCATGATCAGAACACTAATCATGCTGTTTGTGTATCGTGCAGCCCTCTGTCGATTCAGGGGACAACGGGAATGGGCAAAGTCAACCTCTTGATAGGTCCCTTACCCCGTTGATCCCAGATTTTATGGATCCAATGGTCGCGTATTTCCCTAATGGATATGCTTCTCCTGCTTATTACTACGGAGGTATATCAATACTTTCAACACATCAAAATAGGTAAAATGAAAATTGTTATTCAAATTCTTGATGATAATTATATGTTAGGTTATGATGGGGCTACTAATGACTACTTGAGATATTTAAACCCTGACGGAGTTGATATGTCTCAAGTAAGAATCTATTTTCTTGTAGTGTTATATTATTTATGCTGATTATCATATGTAAATCATCAGGGTGTTTATGGGGAAAACGGGTCACTCATGTATCCTGGTTATGGTTATGCACCGTATGGCCCATATTCTCCTGCTGGTTCACCCGTTCCAGCTGCGGGCCATGATGGTCAACTCTATGGAACCCAACATTACCAATACCCAAGCCCATACTTCCAACCCATGGCTCAAACCACCGTCCCTCCTAAAGGTGATTTCACCAGATCTGCAGCCGCCGGTCAACTTCCATTCACTTTAGACACAACTGCCAATGGAAACATTGGTTCTGCTCTGGTTGGACTCGCGGGAAATCAGGGTGTACAAAACGGGTTTCAGGATCCAAGATACAGGTTTGATGGGGCTCACTCTCCAATTCCATGGTTAGACAACACAGTTTATTCTAATGGACAACCTACAAGCAATACCAATTCCGTCCCCTTGTCGAATGCAAATGGTTTTGCATCAAAGAATCAAAACATCCACCCTCATTCTCATCTTGTGGTACGCGTGTTTAAATATCTTATATTTATTTTTGGCAATTTGCACAAAATAGAATTGGATATTTATACATTTCTATGTATGTTTTAGCAACCAACTTTAACTTACTAGGCAAATAAAACCAGTTTAAAATATAAAAAAATGTCTTGCTAGTTGCTACCAGTTGAACATATGCTTAACTTAAATTTGGTCGCTAAAATCAGGAAAAAGTGAAACTTTCTTCTTTGTCCAGTTTGCTCTGTTTGTAATATTTTCGATTATGATAATTTATCATTGGGTTTGTAGAGTCCAAGACCAATGTCGGCCATAAATACAGCAAGTGGATATATGAATAGCATGTATCCAAACAAGTTATACGGGCAGTACCGGGGAGCATACGGGTCTGGGTTTGGATTTGGATCCAACTCTTACGGGTCACAAAACAGGCAGGGTTGGTTAGCCCTCGATAACAAGTACAAGCCTAGAGGGCGAGGCGACGGTTTCTTCAGATATAACAGTGAAAACAGTGATGGGCTGAATGAGCTAAACCGGGGCCCATGAACCTGGACCATCAATAACCAAAGGGTGCCAACACGAGTCACCATAACCATCAAGGGGCAAGCTGGTAATTTGCCAACTACCGACTGCGGTGAAAAAGATACGTTGTGTGTTGTTTCAGACAGAGAGCAATACAACCATACTGAATTTCCAGAAACGTATACAGATGCAAAGTTTTTTATTATTAAATCATATAGTGAAGATGATGTTCATAAAAGCGTCAAGTACAATGTGTGGTCCAGCACACAAAATGGAAATAAAAAACTCGATGCTGCATATCATGAGGCCCAACAGAAACCGGAACAATGCCCAGTTTTTCTTTTCTTTTCAGTAAGTTTTTTGTTATCAATTTAAAATCAAGAAAAAAAATCCTTTTACACCTATTTTATATAATATTTTTTTGTTCACAGGTTAACACAAGCGGTCAATTTGTTGGTGGTGCTGAAATGGTTGGCCCGGTTGACTTCAATAAAAAGCTTGGAATACTGGCAACAAGATAAATGGGTTGGTTATTTTCCCGTTAAGTGGCATATTGTTAAAGATGTACCAAACAGTTTGCTGAAGCATATTGTTCTTGAATACAATGAGAATAAGCCTGTAACCAATAGCAGGGACACCCAAGAGGTATTTTTCATTCTTTAGAAAAAAATATTTCATATTTTTTTATTCTTGTTAAATGTCAATGAATATTGTGTAATCTTTTTTCAGGTGAAGTTAGATCAGGGATTGCAGATGATCAAAGTATTCAAAGATCATTCTAGCAAGCAATGCATATTAGACGATTTTGAGTTTTACGAAGAACGACAAAAGAGAATTCAAGAAAAGAAGGCAAAAAACCAGTTTCAGAAACAGGTAAGTGACTGTTTCTACTTGATTGTTATTCTGTGTTCTTTGTTATTATAGTTAATGATAATGTTAGTTTTTCGAAAGGCACTGGAAGATAAAACAACCTTAGTTGAGAAGAACAAAGATGAGGTTACTACACCAGATTTGATCAAAGAAGTGGTCAAACTTACTGATAGTGGATCATTTGATAAAGCAATTTGATACAAGTACTAAAAAAACCAAGAAAATGAGAGGTTATGGGAAAAAGAGATGTAAAAAAGGTGGGCCTGGGCACATAATGTGAAGGCCAGTTAGTAGTGTTCTAGCTTTCTGACAGGTTTTTATACCTTTTCTGTGTTTGGGTTGGGTATCATATTTCTTTATGTTTTCTCGTTTTTGTGGCCTATGATGTTTATTTTCTATGTTTTTTATGTGGCTCCTTTGGTTATGAAAACAATAGAGTATATTATAATAAGTATTTAACTATTTGAAAGTAATTTTAGGATGAAGTTTCTTTAGATATAATACAACTTAAATTGACTCGTTTATAAATTACCAGAGGGTGTCCGCACGATGCGGCAGTGAACAACATACTGACACACACATTGTTAAAACGCTTAAACAATTAAATATATATAGTTTCACATCTGAGCGCAAAATCCATCTATTGAAATAAGCTTTTCGCATTTGATTTAGTAGTTTTTCAACTCAAACTCATCTCCACTATCATCAAATTCGAACTTAAAATAATACAATCATGAGGAAAAAGTAAATAAAAAAATAAAAAAAGTATATATAGTTAATTATAAAAGATAGATGTATTTTTTATAAAATAAAGTAATGTATAAATTAAAAAAATTGAATACTCGGCATGCCAATGATAGTGCAATCATGAAATAGAGAAAAAAGTACGAACTGAAGAAGAAAAGGAAGAAGAATGTGGTGGTGAAGAACGCAATACTGCTTGGAATGTGAAGATTGAAGAGTGAAATCAAGTAAGAGCATCATAGGAAGTCATACAACCGTACTATAAATCCAGCGATATTAATATCGGTATGTTTTACAAACCTTGAGGAACAATTGTAGTACACGTGGCGCGATCTTATTGGACCGCATGGTAATAAACCAACCACAACCTGTCACGTGGCAGTTTGTGGTTTATTTTTTTTAAAGTTGCCGAAATTTGTGTTACATATATACACTTTACATGACAGTTATAACTAAAGAGTGTGTTGGACCAGCTTGTAGCGCACATAACCTTCCCAGGAGCAAATCTTGTTCGAAACACTGCAAGCCTTTTTTCTGTTTTTTTTTTGTTTTTCCAATTTTATTCTTTAGAGGTTTCCTCTGTCAAATTTCCTGTATTATTTAACGAAATCATTTTAAATATTTGTTTTTTTGTTTATTTAGCTTTTAAATTTATTTTCCTCTAACTAATTTTAGGTTTACCGATCGGTCGTTACATAGAGTTTAGACAGAGAAAAACGTGCTAACATGTGCGGTGAAAATTTCTCGTTATTATAATATAACACATAAGAATTGATTTATAATTTGTTTTATGAATTAAACGTCCTTTCTTTTATATTAATGTTTGAAGTCATCAAGATTTTTCTATCTTTGAACAATAGAACGACCGGTTTGAATTTTGATAACCGATACCGGCAACCACTTTTTTAGCCGACGAGATTAAAAAAGGACAAAAGATAATAAGAAGTAAAACTAAAGGGGTAGAAAGTGTAACTTGACGTGCGAGGGGTGAAGTGGTATTTGAATCGATACTTTTCAATCGAACAAAACCCTCCTTTCTTCAAAAACCTAAACCCTCGCAAAATTTTGTGGCGGCGGAACCCCCTTCCATCCGTCAATCTTCACTCAGAACCTTAGGGGCTTCTTCATCCGATTTTTGAAGATTCATCGTATCACCGTCGGCATGGCCGCCGTCCCTCCCGCAGATGGTATCTTATCTTTACCGATACCTTCTTTAACAATTCGTTATTGTTTTCCCTCGATTTTAACTGGAGATCTAGATCCTACGCTACTTGTATATGTGATTGTTCATTTGTTCCATATGATACTTATTTTACGTTACAATTTTGTGAAGATCTTGGTTTATTTGGTCACTCTAGGTTCAATTTTATGTTCCAATTGTTTATAAACAACTGAATTTCGTTAATTTTCTGATACAGATGTTTCCGTTTTGCTGAAGAATTTATCATTCGATTCTCAAAACAAATCTTTGGAAATTCCTGATCCTGTTAAGAAGGTGAGTTCTTTTACTTATGTTGTAATATTTGAAGATTTTACTGGTTCTATGTTGTTTAATTTACGTTTTTTTGTATATGGTTACAATTCCAGCCTTCTGTGGACACTGGGAATGGTCAGATTCCACCTAGCAATAAGGCTGTAACCCCTTTGATCACCGATTTCAAGGATCTAGCATTGGCTTATTATCCCAACGGTTATCCGTCAACTGCTTATTATTACGGAGGTAATTGATACTTTGATATTTAGATATATGCGTGTTTAGTTGGTCTGGTTTATTGATTTTATGCGTATGTTGTAGGCTATGATGGGACTACCAATTTTTGGGATGATGGAGTTGATTTGGCACATGTAAGAATATGTTTCATCAAATTTTTATTTTATTTTTTGCAAATTATAGTTGTATTTGCCTTTTGGTTCTTTACTTTTGTCTGTATTTTTCATCACAGGGTGTGTATGGTTACGGTTACGGTTACAGTTATGCACCATATGGAACATATTCTCCTGCTGGTTCACCTGTTGCTCATGATGGTCAACTCTATGGTGCCCAACATTACCAATACCCGAGTCCATTTTTCCAATCACCGACTCCAACCTGTGGTCCCCACACTGCTACTCCCTCCCCTCCTAAAGGTGAAGCCACCACACCTGCAATAGCTGACCAGCTGTCTTTAGCCACTGACAAAACTAAAGGAAATGGTGTCGGAAATGCTGGTACTGTACCGGTGAAGCCAGCTCCATATCAAAAATCAGGTTTTAATGCTAATGGTCCATATGGAGTGGGTGGACAAAATGGTTATCCGGATCTGAGATTTAGTTATAATGGGCTTTACTCCACAACTCAGAACCATCTTAAGGTATTTCAAATTCATATTATGTTCATTTTTTTTATTAAAAAACTGAAGTAATATCCTGATACATTCAAGTGAATAGTTGAAGTTTTTCTATAAATGGTTTGGAGAATTTTAATGATATTTGATGTTTACATGCATGTCAGGGTCCAAATTCAATGTCAATGTATCCAAACAAGTTATATGGTCAATATGTAAACACTTACAGATCTGGTTATTGTTATGGAACCAATGGTTATGGTTTACAAAATAACGGGCGTGGGTGGTTAGCCACTGATAACAAGTTCAAACCCAGAGTGCGAGGTAACAGTTTCTTTGGGTACAACAATGAAAATAACGATGGTCTTAATGAGCTGAACCGTGGTCCCAGGGCTAGACCCAACAAGAACCAAAACCTTTTAACACCAACTGCTATAGCCGTTGAGGGTCAAGATTTTGCTTTGTCACCTACTGATAGTATTAAAAACGAGCCAAAAGAGGACAAATTGACACCGGATAGAGAGCAATACAACAAGGCAGAATTTCCCGAAACCTATGCAGATGCTAAGTTTTTTATAATCAAGTCTTATAGTGAAGACGATGTTCATAAGAGCATAAAGTATAATGTTTGGGCTAGTACACAAAATGGAAACAAGAAGCTTGATGCTGCATACCATGAGGCTCAACAGAAATCTGAAGGATGCCCTGTTTTTCTTTTTTTCTCGGTAAGTTTTTATTGTTGCTATTAAAATATTTATCTATTCTTTCAATGTAATGATTTCTTTATAAAATGTTGTAGGTTAATACAAGCGGACAGTTTGTTGGTGTAGCTGAGATGGTGGGACATGTTGATTTTAACAAAAGCTTAGAGTATTGGCAACAAGATAAGTGGATTGGTTGTTTTCCCGTTAAGTGGCATATTGTTAAGGATTTACCAAATAGCTTGTTGAAGGACATCATTCTTGAATACAATGAAAATAAACCTGTTACCAATAGCAGGGATACCCAAGAGGTAACTTTTAGTAAATTGTAAACATACACTTGGTTTGTTGTCTTATTTGCTTTTTGAGTGATTGATCTTTTTTCTATGTTCAGGTGAAGTTAGTGGAGGGATTACAGATGATTAAGATTTTTAAAGAACATTCTAGCAAGCAATGCATATTTGATGACTTCGAGTTTTACGAGGAACGACAGAAGAAAATTCAACAAAAAAAGGCAAAGCAACAGGAGTTTCAGAAACGGGTGGGTTGTTGTTTCTATATGTTTTCTGTACATTTGGATTGTTGTAGTACCGGTTTAACATTGGTTATTTTTTTTTTTAGGCATGGGAAGGAAAACCCGTAACTGATAAGAAGATCAAAGAAGGAATCGAAGGGGAGGTTGTGAAATCAGATGATGTGTCCGATTTGGTCAACGAGGTCAAACTTGTGGATAATGTGCAAGACGATGTCTCTAAACAAGCAGAGATGAATGTTGTAGTGAATGAGGTTTCAAATGCTTGCTGATTTTGTGGGTGATATGTTTGCTCTTTGACAGGAGGATACACAAATGGTTTGACTTTACCGTCTACGAGCAAAGGTGCGAAAAAGGTACAAGATGAAGAAAAATGTTGCAGATGGGAAGGTAGTAATATGTAAACTTGCAGAGGATCCCCAAGTTCTCTAGATGTTTGGTTAGGGTTTTCCAAATTCCAACTTTAATCTCTTTTTTTTTTCTTTCTATTTTGGTTTTAATTCTTAGCCCTTAAGTTTTTGTTTTAGTATCGTACGCCGTCGCGTAGTGCACTGTGTTTAGTTTCTTTTTCTGGTTTTTATTTCTTGTAAATCTAGATCAAGGATGCATAGTGCAAGTGGAAATAGATTTTGGTAATTGGCATTTGACAAATATTAGTGAGTATTATTTGTTCCAAATATTCTAAGCTTATGTTAAAATCAACCTGACTAACTAGAGGTGCACAAAAAAACTGTTTTGGGTTTTCAAACCGATTCTAACTGATTGTTTAACTGGTTTGAATCTGATTCAAACTGTCGGTTTAAAACCGGTTTGTAGACCTATAGAATAAACCTGTTTAATTGAACCGGTCCAAACCATCTCAAAAACTGGTTTGAAACCGGTCAAAAATCCCCCTCTCAAACTGAACCGGTTTGAGCCTAAACTGGCTTTGACTTTTGTTGATCAAACAGGTTTCGATTCGAAAAACTTATTTATGCACCTCTAGGGCTAACCATCTCAGCAACGGCAACAAACGGTCCACTTGTATTGACCCAAATTTTAAAAGTTCATACAATTGTATTTGTATAGTGGGAAAGAAACTTGATGCCACGGGTTCTTAAAAGAACCAAAAAAGACATCTATTTTGATGAAGATAAATTTCATTTATTTTTACCCTATATAATTGATAGAAAGGATATTTTAAAAACCCACTTGAGTTGTAAAAACATTGAAAACTTAAAAAAAAAACTTGTTTTTACATGTTTTTTTTTTAAATTGGAAATCATTCCAAGCCACTTTTATAAGATTTTCGTCAAAAAAAATACAAAAAACGCCTAGCGGTTTTAAAAAAAAAAGGACAAAAATCCCTGTTTTTGGTGAAAAAAAAACCGTGTTACATATGTAACACATGTTTTATATGTAAAAACACATGTTACATATGTAACACAACTGGGCATAATTTTTTTTTTATAAAAACATCTGGTCGGCGCTTTTTGGACTTTTTTATAAAAAGTTTTGAAATTACATATAAAAGCTTTTCAAAAAAAAAAACTTGTAAAAATCCGTTTTTTAAACAGTTTTCAATGTTTTCACAACTTGAAGGGGTTTTCATCCCATACATTCCCTATAATTGACCACTCTTTATTTAAAATAGATAATGTAATATCTAAAACTTACTATAGTTGAAACAAAAAAATAATATTAGTCATATTATTTTTATACCGTTACTAATATTAACAGGCAGACACACTATAGAGAGAACAAATGTCACACGACTCGTATGATATGATGAAAATGATCATACGAGCCGTATGAGGTGATGTTCGCCAAATTATATGATTATGATTTTATTGATCCTCATATAAATGATTGATGTGACCGCTGTCAAAGTCTTGACCGGTATGACGATTTTTCGTTAAATCGCGGGTCCTTAATTTTATACTAATTTTTTGTATTTTTCTTTTGGGAAGGTGGAAGAATTTTAAAAAGAAACAAAGAGATTACAGCCGACCTAAGTGTGATGTGGGATTCCTTGTATTAATATAATTTTTTCTGTGCCAATGAGCTGGTGGTGGAGTGGTAAGAGAGAAAGCTGGTGTTTCCTTGTGACCCAGGTTCAATTCCTGTCCTTCCCATTAGTTTCCGTGTCATGCAAATGAGGCCTAGCTCTTAGGCTGATGCACCTGAGTTTTACCCACGTCGATCCAGGGTTCGAGCCTCGGCTCTCCCTCAAGCCCGGAAGGGGCCGTATTGAGTGTGATTTTTCCTTGGATGCTCTCCAACTATGACGCCATCCAACTATGACGCCAAAGTGGGCCCGGTTAAGACAACATATTGGCCGGAGTTGTACGAGGCTCTCCCATGTGACGGGGTTGCGACGTCACATAATTCAATTTTTTCTGATCCATTCGTGAGCTAACACGTGTCATCAGATAACTGAATCTCCACAGTTCATTACAACCACTGATCAATCAACTGTAATCTTCCTTCTTTCCAACCAATAACCAGTTCTCTCCAGTCTCCAATCAATGACCACTTTGAACTCCAAATTGCAGGGATATTTCAACTGAATCAGCCATGGCAACTGCCCCCAACAGCTACCCATCACTCTGTTCCTCACCGCCACTACCCAGAACCCTAAACCCACCAACCAAACAAACGTTGTCGTTGATAACATCTCCGTTCAAGCAAACATCCACCGAGAATCCCCCAAATCTAAGAGCTTCAATCAGGTTAGGTAATTCGAGTTCCCGGAAACAGTCGGTTGTGATTGTTAGGGCATCGGCTGAAAGTGGAGCGGAAGAAGAGGAGAAGTATGAAGAATATGAGGTGGAGATTGAGCAGCCTTATGGTTTGAAATTTGCTAAGGGTAGAGATGGTGGAACCTACATTGATGCAATTGCACCTGGAGGATCTGCTGATAAGACTAACATGTTCACTGTTGGGGATAGAGTTCTGGCCACCAGGTATTTGATGAAATGCCTCACTCACTTGTATTTTTTTTATCTTTCTTGTGCCCATTTCGATATGAAAATTCGTATTGATATGCAGATTTTATGCAATTGTTTCTAACATTAAGTTCATAATCTGTCTTTATCTTGATTTGTGTGGAACTGGTCATCTTAATTATCCTTCTGAAATCACCTTAAAAGTGAACACAAAGTTAAGTTATGCAAGTGTCAGTTAGTAGTATTTGCATAGTAATATATTAATTTGGCTAGAAACCATTGATTCTCTATCATAATGAGCCTATTTCAAGCTTAGTCATATCATGTAATTGAAATGGAACCACAAATGCTGTTTTGGCCTTCTAGGGCATTCTTTTAACATGTGGGTTGAATGCTAATAAGCTTAATACACAAACATGATTTTATATTGTTTATATACGGATATACCTCTTGCATCCTCAGATCTTTTTTCTCAGATTTGCTTATGAAAATGGTTGGTTGAAAATGTGGTAATCAAATGCTAAAATGTTGCAGTGCGATGTTTGGAACAGAGATATGGCCTGCAGCTGAATATGGAAGAACAATGTACACCATTCGCCAACGAATTGGGCCTTTGTATATGAAAATGCAAAAAAGATATGGTTAGTTTACAATTTACTCTTGGCTCTTACCTATAAAGATACTGTTAGGTGGTGTTTCTGATTGCTTATTTGTTGGTTTTTGATATCAGACAACTTATTTTACTCACAGTTAACAAAGATAAGAAGTTTGGATAAGTAATCATAAACTATCAAAACGGTTTATTGTTGTATCAAAATGCAATGAGCAGATAAACAATTTTAATAAGCAGTCCCAAATTCCATCTTAAACATTTGTAACTAGCTTTTGCCATTATACAAAAAAAGATACAAACTGTGGATGTTTTCAATTTTTATTTATTTTTAAATCATGTGAATGGTTTGTAGGGAAGAAGGAAGATATGGGGGAGCTAACAGAAAAGGAGATCATTAGGGCCGAGAGAAATTCAGGAGTAGTTAGCAGTAAAGTTAGAGAAATCCAGGTAAAATTCGGGTTTCCATGCCCAAAATTCAGTGAAGCATGCACCTTTTAATGTTTTTTTTTTCTAAATTGTTTGTGTTTGATCGATGTTCTTTTATTCAGATGCAAAATTACTTGAGGAAGAAGGAACAAAAGGAAACTCGAGAAAGGGAGCTTCGTGAAGGCTTGCAGCTTTACAGGTGTAATAAATTGTTTTCAATAACCTGATTATCCACTTCTGCATAATGAATGGTCAATTTCTATATGATGATTTCTCTTAATGTTTTGTTTAGGAGTGGCAAGTATGAAGAGGCATTGGAAAAATTCGAGTCTGTTTTGGGGTCAAAACCAGAGCTTAATGAAGCTTCAGTAGCAAGCTACAATGTTGCATGCTGCTATTCCAAGCTTAACCAGGTATGATACTATTAGTTACATGTGTCAGTTCGACTTATGAACGAGTTGATTCGGTATATTGTCTCTTTAAAGGGTCAAATGTGTAAGGTTAAAAAGTTAGCCTAAAAGAAAACGGGTTGAAAGTTCATGCAAAGTGTATATTTAATGCATAAAACCTTCAAAAGGTTATGTTATTCAAAAAGTATCATTGTTTTTGGCAATCAAATTTGCCATACTAATTGTTTGTTAAAAAGGTAAAAAAATGAAACGAGGAGTTTTTGGTCAACCTGACCGGTTATAGCTGTTTAACCAAGCTCTTTGACTCGACTAATGCACAATCTGATAGCTAGAACCTGCTCATTTTTATATGCAAATGACAGATACAAGCGGGACTTTCAGCACTAAAAGATGCTTTGCAGGCAGATTATGAAGATTTCAAGGTACTTGAGAACTGTTATTTTTATTTTTAATAATCATGTCTCGCGTTAATAAGCTTTTGACAATTACTACTAACATTTCAGCGGATCCGTACTGACCCTGATCTAGAGAATTTAAGGAAATCTGAGGAATTTGAGCCCCTGATTAAACAATTCGATGAATCATTTATCAATGAGAACGCTTTAAATGCCATTAAATCATTGTTTGGATTCAACAAGAAATAAAAGCAACTTGTGTAACTGTGGATTGACCTTAATCAAACACCCACCAGTTTTTTTGTTTATAAAATATGTTCATAAATCTTAAATGAAGCCTTGATATTCTTTTTGTTTTTTGTTTTTTGTTTTTGCTCAACTACCCAGAAGTTTAACAAGTATAACTAACATTTAATAACCGTTTAGCATTGATGCATAACCAAACTGATACATACTTGATAACAAATCTTCAAACATGATGATGATGGAGTGATGGAGTCTTAATCACATGCATGCATGTCTACTGCATGTTTATGTTATGTCTCTGTTTTTGAATTGTTCCGTTTGTTTCCGTTTGAATAAGTGCACGTGTGTAACTGGGTCCTAAATGACCTAGTCTTTAGGACTTTCCTTTTTCTTAGCTAATAGCTAGTTTTAGTTTGTTACGATCTTTGTCTATTTAATGTTTCAGTTTGTTCAATGAAAAGCATCAGTTTCAATTGAGTTTATACCGGTTTACAACATCTGGTATCAGAGAGATAAATCGATCAAAGAACTATGAGTGAAGAGAAGTTAAAGATCCCGCAATTCGATGGTCATTATGATCATTGGAGTGAGATGATGGAAAACCTATTGCGAGCAAAACGTTTGTGGAATCTCATCGAGCAGGGGGTTGAGACACCTGCTATTGGGATTGCTCTAAGTGATTCACAAAGAAAGAAGATAGAGGAGCAGAAAACAAAGGATCTGCAAGTCAAGCACTATCTTTATGAAGCCATTGATCGAGTCACTTTTGAGCAGATCTTAGATAGAAGCTCGGCAAAGGCGGTATGGGATTCCATGAAAAGAAGATTTGCAGGGAATGATCGTGTGAAGAAGTCTATGCTCCAGAAGTTACGTAGAGATTTTGAAATTTTGGAAATGAAGTTGGCTGAAACGATTCCCGAATACTTCGGGAGAGTATTAACTGTGGCCAACCAGATGAGAAGCAATGGTGAGTCCATGCCGGATGTAAAGATCGTTGAGAAGATCTTGCGAACGCTTACGGAAAAGTATCGCTTTGTAGTTGTGTCAATCGAAGAGTCTAAAGACATAGCAACGATGTCGATTGATGAACTCCAGAGCACCCTTATCGTTCATGAGCAGAAGTTTAAAAGGCCCAAAAAGGAGGAGCAGGTTTTGAAGGTACACTATGACGATAATACAAGTCCCCGAGGTCGAGGCAGAGGGAGATCCGGCACTAGGAGACGAGGTCGTGGTCGGGGACGTTTGTCTTTTAACAAGGAAACCGTGGAATGCTATAAATGTCACAAGTTAGGTCATTTTCAGTATGAATGTCCTATGTGGAAGGAGGCAAACTACGTTGATTTTGAGGAGGAGGATGAAGAAATGATTCTAATGGCACAAACATATGAAAAAAAGGGAAATCATTTATGGTTTCTTGACTCGGGTTGCTCTCATCATATGTGTGGGACAAAGGAAAAGTTCACTCAAATGGATCTGAGTTTTAACCACTCGGTTAAACTTGGAAACGACACACGTCTTAATGTTGGTGGAAGAGGGCAAGTCAAGCTAACACTCCATGAGTCTACGTACTTGTTACAAGATGTGTACTACGTGCCTGATCTCAAGAACAATTTGTTGAGTATCAGTCAGCTCCAACAAAGAGGTCTATCCTTTCTTATTCAATCTGACATGTGCAAGATCTATCACCCACATAAAGGACTGATCATGCAGAGCCACATGAGTGCAAACCGAATGTTTCCATTGGTTGAAAATTTCAAGGAGATGAAGGTAGAAAGTGGAAACAACTGTTTGTATTCTAATACCGAGAGCCTTTCAAAACTGTGGCACACAAGATATGGTCATCTCAGCAATACTGGTATGGAGAAGCTGCAACAAAAGGAGATGGTAGAAGGGCTTCCACGATTTAAGGTAGATAAAGACGTTTGCACCGATTGGCTAAGTGGGAAACAACACAGAAACCCAATTCCAAAGAAGAGTGGTTGGAGAGCTAGTGGTATTTTGGAGCTAATCCACTCTGACATCTGTGGACCTGTCAACCCCATTTCAAACGGTGGGAAAAGGTATGTATTGAGTTTCATAGATGATTATAGTCGAAAAGCTTGGTGTTATCTACTTGCAGAAAAATCCGAAGCCTTTGAATGTTTCAAAAACTTCAAGAGAAAGGTGGAAACAGAAACAGGATGTGCCATCAAAACCTTGAGAACTGATAGAGGGGGGGAGTTTATCTCAGATGCATTTAATTCATTCTGTAAGAAGCAAGGGATGAGAAGGCAATTAACAAACGCTTTCACTCCACAGCAAAACGGTGTGGCCGAGCGGAAGAATAGAACGGTAATGAATACGGTAGTGACGTTGTTAGCAGCAAAGAAGATACCCAAGGATCTTTGGGCAGAAGCAGTTATGTGGACATTTCATGTCCTAAATAGTAGTCCCACAAAGACACTGTTGAATAAAACACCTCATGAAGCATGGTATGGAGTTAAACCATCTGTTGAACATTTCAGAACGTGGGGATGTGTTGCCTATGTGCACATTCCAAAGGAAAAGCGTAGCAAGCTGGATGATAAGAGCATTACATGCATTCTCATGGGGGTAAGTGAAGAAACAAAAGGCTATCGGTTGTAGAATCCAACACAATGAAATTACTATCAGCAAAGACGTTGTTTTTGAAGAAGGTAAATCATGGGAATGGGCTACAACAAGTTCCCAACAAGTCGAACCAGAGTTAACATGGGGAGACGGTGATGTTGCCGGCTACAACAATCTTCATGCTTGAACCTCTAGTAGATTTAACATAGTTATTATTACCGACGGATGTACGACTACGTTCGAACTAATTTCTAAGTGGCTCCATCTCTCCATGAACGAACGAAGTCTAGCTTCAATTTCGATACCATTATTTAAGTAACTTTAACAGTATGTGAATTGGAATTAGATGTTAGAAAAGGACCTTGGATAATTCATTGGATTAGATGAAAGGTCAACATCTTGATAATTGTTTAGCATTTCTACATAACCAAAGTGAAAAATGATTGATCTTCAAACTTGATGAGGATGGAGTTGAACAGGGAGTCCGTTCACCGGGGTAGCCATAGGATCGTACTCTATTTTCTCATCGTCAATTAGTAGGTCCCACTTAAACTTCGTCATGATGTTGTGTAGGAACACAAGTGTTTGCACACGGGCTAACTCTTTCCCCAAACACATCCGTGGACCCCCTCCAAACGGGACGTAGGTGAATGGTGTGGGTCCCGCTCCTTCAAACCTCGAAGGATCAAAGTTGGTAGCGTTTGGGAAGTTATCCTCTTCCTTATGTGTCATGACCGCACTCCAAATTATCTGAACTCACAACAAAAAACACCAACATTTTGTGTATTAATTCGGTGAGTTAAGAAAACACACATGTTTGTTTCACCTAGAGATGACAAGATGGATGAGTCAGACGTGCTAGGTAATATATGAAACGTTTTTTAGAAACATGCCGACATGAAAACAATTTTATTGGCAAATTTTTAAAAATAATTATAGATTTAAGATGTATGCGTTAAAAGTAGTCTTTAAGAGACTTTCCACATGTTTGAAGTGTTCTGCTCCAAGTTAAATTTTTTTACTTGACAGGTTTGAGATAAAACACAACACAGGTCGACCCATTGACAATTAAACTGGTCGAATTTGTCATCTCTAGGTTATTAAACTCGTGCGTGAGGGGTCAGGGGACGTGTACCTTCCATCCTTTGGGGATTGTATAACCTGCATACGCGAAATCCACTAGGGCCTCCCTAAAAGCTCCGATCACCGATGGATTTAGTCTCAATACTTCACATACTACATTCCAAGAGTATCTCATCTTCTGTATGTCATTCCAGTTTAGCAATTCACCGCACAATTTTCCCTCCAAAATGCCCAATTGCTCTAATCACATTCAATGATTCAAGAACAATCATCAGTTATTAATAATTAATCAAAAACTTTAAGTTGTAACTACTTACCTTTGAGCACATTTTCATAAACATCAGGGTGTTCTCCAAGACTCTTCATGAGCAAAGTTATTGAAACAGCAGTAGTGTCATGCCCAGCAAAAAGTAGTAACATTATGTTATTCACGATCTCGGTGTCCGACAAAAACCGACCGTTTTCATCAGAAGATAAAAGCAAATGTGACAGAAAATCTTTAAAAGATGTTGCATTTTCTTGTTTAATAGCCAGTTTCCTTTGCTTGATGATAACCATGAGTTGTTTTTTAATAGCATTTGTCACGTTTTTAGCCCGGTAAAAACGGGTACCCGGGATAGCAACAGGCAGCTCCCCAAGTCCTTTTAGGAATGCTTTGAACAAGGATCCGAGTTCTGAAACTTGTTTTGGGTCTTCCAGGCTTAGAAATAGACTACAAGCAAGCTCAAATAAGTATGATTTCACTGTCTTGAAAACCTTTACCTCCTTCCGCCCTTCATAACAACAAAATCTTTTAATACCATTAAAAGAATTAGTCAATTAGATTTTATTTTTGGTAATAAACTAATAATATAAATTTTGTAATCAAGATTAGGGTTACAAAGGAATTGCATTAACCAAGAATTTAAGGGTGAGCACAAAGACCAAATAACCGACAATCGAGAAATGGATTAGCTAGTTATGATTTTTCTGATAACCGATTTATGGTTCTTTCATGGTTATATGTGTATAAATAACTGAATTAATCAAACCGAACTGACACTAAAACCAACCTTAAATTTTTTTTTACATTTTTATAAATAATATATTATTTCTAGGAAAAGTTTTGCTATAATATTTAATAAATAGCATTTTTTAAAGGCAAAGCTAATTGAATTCCACCCGAAGAACAAGGTGGCCCTGCCCCCCGGAGGAAACCGCCACCGGAAAACCCCCTGACTCACACAGAGCATTTATGTCCTAGACGAGATTCGAACCGGTGACCTCCCAAATGGTGAGGCTCCCGGACTACCACCGGACCAAATGACCAGTATTTAAGAAATAACATTTAATTGTTGCATATTCTTTTTCATAATTTAAAACGATTGCTAATTTTTATTTCACCGTAGATATAATTAGATTTATTAATTGAAATTAGCTTGAATCAATTCAATGTACGCCACCAGCTTATTCTCGTTTCCGAACAGAAATTTATTCCCCTCGGGTCCGCAGAAGACGGCCATACGGTGGCCGAGCAACGATGTTTTGAAAACCAGAGGACTGCCATATCTCTCGATTCTCTCTCTTACGAATTTCTCCGGGGTTCCGTCTCTCCCTGAACGGACGAATTCTAGGGTTTCGCCAATAAATGGCCAACCGAAGCTGCCAGGTGGAAGATTCTTAGTGGTTGATGGTTTGTTCGGCGGATCTGGAACCAGACGGATACAAGGATGAGTAGAAAGAAAAAGACGAACCACGTGGCAGGCATTGACACGTGCCGGCTGATATGCTCCGATTACGAAATCTTTATTTAATAATATTTTAACGATATGGGAATTGGAAATTGGAATCCATTGTTGAAGATAAGATCATAAGAAGGATCTTGCCTCTTGAAGGGTCAACCGTCAACGGTCAACCCGGCACTTGATCATCTGGTATGTTGTTTGTGGTGTTTGGGATTGAGTTTTGAAACAGTTATTGAGTTTAAATGTTTTTTTTAGTAGAATATATTTATATGTTTTTCATAAAACTTACTTTTTTTATACATGGAAAAATTAACAAAATATACTTATTACTTTTCAAATACCGTATTTTATACTTTGACTTTTTAAAACCCTAAAATTTACTAGTATGATCCGGTAAAAATGTCGATAAAAAGGACAAAAACGCCGGTAACGTGTAATCACAATATGATGAAATGTCTATATAACATATATTATATTTGATCAGGTTTTGTTTTGAACAAAATTTATATTGTAAAGTAGATAAAAATAAGCATGTCGTAACGACATTTTGGATTTTTTTAAAAACATTATATTTTAAAAGTTATAAAAAGAAAAACACAATATGAGTAAAAATAATTATATTATTAAAATATTTTAATAATTATATATAAACATTAATTTAATATTAAATTATATTTAAAAAGCAAATCGCACTTTGTATGTGCGATTGGATCTATTTAGTAATTTTTTTACTAATTTAATATCGCCGAAAAAATAATAATTGGAAATTTTCATTTTGCACTTGACAAGTGTGATTTGGTTTTTTATTTTTATTTATTTTTAATTTACTTTAATGAAATCACACTTACAAACTACGATTTGAGTTTTTAATTATTTTCTTTTAAAGGCGTTTTCACACTTTTGTGTACGTATCAACATATTATTGCTACACGTCACCCTTTTTGTGTCCTTTTTTGACATTTTTTCCGGGATCGATTGAGTATATTTTGAGGAGTTTGAAAGGTCAAAGTGCAAAACGAGGTGTTGAATTTTTATATGTATATTTTGAGAATTTTCCCTTTATATATTCTAGAATTAAATGGTTTTTTTCTTTATAAAAGTTAAATGCTTGTAAAGCTGGATGTTTAATAAATATAAATACATAAAAAATTTGTTAGTTTCATTGCGTTTTATAAAATTTAATTAAATAATTAATAAAGCAAATGTTTTAATAAAAGAAATTTTCATTTTTTGGTGAAAATATAATTTCATCAATCCTTAACATAAAAAATCCAGATCACTAATTATATCGTTACAACTTCAGTCTCAACTCTCAAGTCAACAATTAAAATCATCATATCACATGACACATGAATTTAGTTGATTAGCATGCCATGAAGATACATCTAGGCTTTCAAGGTCGGTATCATGTGATATCAAAATTTTCTTAATTTGTTATATATCTCTGACATTGAATGACATCGTATATTTTCGAACGATTACATAATATACGTGAGACGATTGTTTTAACTAAATTGAATCCGTATATTGGTTATGCGGTTATCGTTATGATGTTTATCTTGATTATAAAGTTATTATTAGATTTTTTGTTATTTTGATGACTGACCATACGTAAAAAAACCATTAAATTAATAGACAACCAAAAAAACAAAATATGATGAAATAGTGAAAAATATTCTTAGATTTGCCGGATTACACCAAATTGTTTATGTTTTTTTTTTTTTTTTAACTTTCATTATATTTTTTTCTTTTGATACTTGAAAGGTAAAATTGGTGATACCAAATTTTTATTTATTTACAACTTGCCCCTAGACAATATGTTAAATTGTTAAGGTATGACGGCAAGGAAAGCCATATGACCCTCGATCCAAAATTCCAAATTGTGATTCGATCTAACCTGAGGACGACGTTAGACGTAGGTGTTTAAATAAAAATAAAATGTAAGAAAGTCCATATAATAAGACTAAAAAATTGACATGTAATTTCTACTAATAAAGACATTGTCAACAACAATTGCCAGGGATCTTCCTGCCTCAACCTCTAGTTGATTTAATATAGTTATTATTACCGTTGGATGTACGACTACGTTTCAAAAAATATTATTTATAAAGAAAAAATAAAAACATTACCTTACGTGCTCACCTAAGGGCATCATGTATACTTTATGAATGGAAGCCATGAACCACTCACACTCACGGGAACACCGCTCCCCTCACCTGTGAGTGAGCCGTGAGTGGGTTCATACTCGTGAGGAAGTTGCTGACTTCAAACTAGCCAATCACCTTTGGACACACACACACACACACACACACATATATATATATATATATATATATATATATATATTTCATTTTTTTAATTAAAAAAAAACTACTCATACTCGGTAACCATACCTGCCCCATCACTAAGGCCGAGGGGTAACCATGCCGGCCGCGGAACACCGCGCCCCCTACGCGTGGACCATGGTCGTGAGGCTCTTATGTGGAGAAATCCACGATCATGGATGTGTGAGAGCAACGACATTATAGCCGTTGGGGAGGTGTGCAACGGTCCAATTTATAAAAAAAAATTAATTTATTTTTACTATAAATATAAATCTTTTTTTAAATAACACACTCAACCAAATTCAATAAAAACACACACATTCTCTCTATTTATCCAAAAAATGGACCTGAACCAACCGAACAACGCGAACCTTTTTTGGTTACCTTTTCCACCTCCCGCTCAATACTACCAAATGCAACAACAAGCTGGTGCGACCCGAAAATTCGACTTTTGGAACTACCAATTGCAACAACCACATACGCCTATTATCCAACAACGGCCTTTAACACAACCATGCTATCAACCCCAATTCAAGTCCAATAATTCGGCTTTTGGAATTACCAATTTGTCCTTTTAATCAAATCTTAAATAATTGTTTTTTAAATATAAGTACTAAATTAGTAAATTATGCACTTTATACATTTGAAAACAATTTTTAAATTTACTAATTTAACCAATATAGTTTGGAGAAAAGGTTATTAGAACATTCACACCAGCTTCCTCATCGGTCATCCTTACAATTTAACTAAAAATTATCATTACTTAAATTTATATCCCACTTTTCAAAAAGCTTCCACATCAGACTCCCCATATATATCCCTTATTTTAATTAAATAATACTTATTTATTTATTATTATTTTTTCACTTTCTTCCACTCACACACACTTACAAAAAGTATAAAATAATGTATAGAGGATGAAGACAGGGTGAATGATGACCCCATAAATATAAATGGTGGTTATAGTTTTCTTTAAAAATATAGAGGATGAAGATGGTGACGGGGGAGCTGATGTGAACGTAAAATTACATGATTTTTAATGTTTCATTTATAATTTAAAGATGAAGGTAGAGATGATCGAGTTGATGTGAATGGTCTTAAACATATTATATATTTGTAAATAATTCAAAACAAAAATACTATTTTATTTACCAAAACGATAAAGAAAGTGTAATCAGATGCAATTTCGAGGTAAATAACATGTTCCAATATGTGAACCTCAAATGAGAAAAGATAACGTAGGACCTGAAGATATGTACTAAAGGAATCATACTTTGCTTTATCATCATTGACTTAAACCGTTTACTTTTCGCTATCAACATATATTAAATAAAAGATATATTTCAAATCAAACTATATCAGTATATCACTATATGAATTAACTATATTTAAATTTTCATTTTCAGTACAAGATAACAAAACTAGACTTGTACCCTTTTCATTTCTAGTCAAAATATAAAACATGAAAGCAACCTAATAAACAATTGTCTTGAAAGAACACCATATTACACTTTAATCAACTTTTTTATTTTAATCAATCTTACATATACATTCATGCTATTTGCATAGGTTGAATGTTATAGTTACATTTAAATATTTTATAAACTCGATATAGCTAAGTTGGTAGAGCTTTGCTCTTCTAATTGGGTTATTGCGATTATGATTCTTACTCGAAGAATCTTTAAAACTTCAATCCAAGTTCAAGATGATCGTTGACGACATGCTTAACACATTGGGTGAAAAACTAAAATAAGTGATTTTAACTCTTATGACAAGAAAACCGATTCTTGAACCCGGGTGAGAGAAATAGGGTGGTTACGTAACTGTTTAACCGTCTTATATATCACATTTAAAACACTCTTTACAAGTGTATTATATAGTTCTCACGATTGTCAAACATATTACTGGTTTTGAATTGAATGCCACTCTATGTATAAATTAATAAAAGAAAAAAAAAAGTTTGGAATGAGAATTTTTAAAGTGGAGTTCAATCTCTTGGGATCCACTCAATTTCAATAGTCAAACTCCTAGTACTATTTTACCACTACCCAATGACTTTAAATAGACGACCCATTCAACTACCTTTTCCACTACTACAACCACCAACTTCAAACAAATCATTCTTTATAACTTGTACATCATGCAACAAAAATAGTACATCACTCTTGATTTAGAGAAAAGAAAACCACACATTTCAATCCCTTTATAACACCCCAACCTTTTACAAACAAATTCAAACCAAAATCCCCATGGCCACCCTAATCACATCAATGTCCATGCTATCAATCTTGTTCATACTCAATTCCATTCCAACCCCATCATCCTCCTGCCCTCTTCACCAAAAACAAGCACTACTCAAGTTCAAATCCACCCTTACCGCCATTTTCGATTCCAATTCCGATTCCAATTCCAATTCCAACTCTGATTCCGACGATTTCGTTCCATTTCTAGAACTAGAATCATGGAATCCCAAGACTGATTGTTGCACCTGGGACCGTGTCAATTGCACCACAACTAGAAACAAAACCAGAACTGTCACCGAACTCCATTTAGACGCCATCGTCCCCGTAACCGAGAATCCAGTTCCCGTGTTCTCCGACATTTTGACCCCGCTCTTCGAAATCCGGTCATTGAAACTACTCGATATCTCGATGAATTCGTTGGTAGGCGAGATCCCTGGAGATGGGTTCGGTAACCTCACCGGGCTGGTTTATCTTGACATGATGCAAAACAACTTCAACGGCTCCATTCCCCGCCAACTTTTCTGGTTAACAAGTTTACGCTACTTGGACATGAGCACTAACTCGCTCGAGGGCGATTTAGGACCTGAACTTGGGTCTTTATGGAATTTGACTACACTAACGTTAAGTGTGAATCATTTCCACGGTTCGATTCCTTCTCAGCTTTTTGAACTCGAATATCTTCGTGTTCTTGATTTAAGTAACAATACTCTCGAGGGTGGTTTAAGTTCTGAAGTCGGTAAGCTTCGGAATCTTGAATCGTTTAAGCTGAATGAGAATTTTCTATCTGGAAACATACCGGAAGAGATTGGAAACTTAACAAAGTTACGGGAGCTTTCGCTCGCAAAGAATCAGTTTTCCGGCGGGATTCCAGCCTCCGTTGTAAACCTGAAGGATTTGGAGTCACTGGATTTGTCTGAAAATGCTTTCTCCGGCCAAATTCCGGCTGGCATTGGAAAACTACTGAACTTGACTACACTTGATCTGAGCAAGAACCAGTTAACGGGTCCGATCCAGTCATCGATGCGAAATCTGACCAAATTAGAAACCCTGAGGCTGAAACACAACATGCTCACAGGAGAAATCCCATCTTGGTTATTCAAAATCAAAACTTTAAAGAAACTGTTCATTGGAGGTAAAGGGAGCAAATTAATTTGGAATAATAAAGCAAAGATTGTTCCAAGATGCAGTCTTGAACAAATATCCATGCCTTCCTGTGGAATCTCCGGTCAAATTCCTGAATGGATTTCATCACAAAAAGATTTGAATTTTCTTGATTTGAGCGGTAACCAATTAGAGGGTGGGTTTCCACATTGGCTAGCAGTGATGGATGTTGGAAGCATAATCCTCTCCGACAACAAGTTCACCGGAAAACTCCTGCCTCAACTGTTTGAATCTACAAGTTTATCGATTCTTGCATTGTCAAGAAACAATTTTTCCGGTGAGTTACCGAAGAATTTAGGCACCGCCAGAGCAATTATGATTCTTATGTTGTCTGGAAATAATTTTTCCGGACAAATTCCGATGTCTATAACCAACATTTATCGGCTGCTGCTTTTGGACTTGTCAAGAAACAGATTTTCCGGCAACAAATTCCCGGTTTTAGGTGATAATCCTCTTCTTGCTTACATTGACTTGTCCTACAATGAATTCTCCGGTGAGATTCCGGCGACTTTTCCTACAGAAACCCAGATTCTTTCTTTGGGAGGGAATAAGTTTTCCGGGGACTTGCCTGAGAATTTGACTAACCTGGTTAATCTGGAACATCTTGATCTTCATGGCAACAATATTACCGGAAATTTCCAAGATGTGATCCCTCAAATCCTAAGTCTTCAAGTTCTGAGCTTACGAAACAATTCCCTTGAAGGATTTATCCCGAAAACGATCTTGAACCTTACTTCTCTCCGGATTCTTGATCTCTCCGGGAACAGTTTAACCGGAAATATCCCACCGGAGATCGGAAACCTTGCGAGAATGATAGAAACACCAGACATGTTACAATCGGTTGACATTTTCAACTTCGCTATCGAGTTTCAAGACTTGATTTTAAACTGGAAGAACTCATTTCAAGGCTTATCGAGTCGGAGCCTTGATATATACTCTTTCTTGGACTTGGCGGACAACAGAATCTCAGGCAAGATTCCGGCAAGTTTAGGCAATCTCAAAGGCCTAAAACTGCTCAACATTTCACACAACAGAATCTCCGGGAATATTCCAGCATCTTTCGGAAATCTAGAGGGCATAGAGAGCTTAGATTTGTCACACAACGAGATCTCGGGTTCAATTCCTCAGTCATTTTCAAAGCTGAATCAACTTTCGACTCTTGATGTGAGCAATAACAAACTGACGGGTAAGATTCCTACGGGTAGACAAATGGACACGATGAATGAATTGAAGTATTTTGCAAACAATAGTGGGTTATGTGGTATGCAGATTAGAATCAAATGTCCCGAGGACATCCAACCACCAGGTGGACTGGAGGTGGAAGATGAAAAACTGTCATGGTTTTCATGGGAGGGAACTCGGGTCGGTTTTCCAGTTGGGTTGTTTTCATCAATCTTGTTCATGGCATACTCACTAAATTTCCTAAATCTGTTCAAATTTTGGTGAAAACTTGTAGCAACATATCAAATTTCTAGTCTTTATAGCTCAAATGTGTTGTTCCCCAGTTTCTAATTTTAGCAAAAAACCGGCTTTTGTTTCTATTCTTGCATAAATTTCCAAAGGGTAATTCAGAAAATTAAGACAGTTAAAATCTCAAACCAGAATACAAAAAGCAACAAACTTTAGTAGAAATTCTGTATGGGATCAAGAACCAAATGTGTGTTTCCCAGTTTCTAATTTTAGCAAGAAATCGGCTTTTTTAATTTTATGGTATAAATTCCCATTTCACTCTAAAGGGTAACTCAGAAAATCAAGAAACAGTTAAAATCTCAAACCAGAATACAAAAAACAACAAACCTGAATATAAATTTATTTATGATCTTACATAAATTCCCATTCCACTCAAAAGGGGTCATTCAGAAAATCAGTTAAAATCAGAGTACAGAAAGGAACAAACTTTACTATTTCTGAAAGCTCAATAATAACATAAATTCTTACATAAGAACACGGTAGTGCCAGCTTCAAAGAATTACAAAATAAAATCTAAAAATGTAGCTTCGATCTTTGCAGACCACCCAATATTTATATCAAATTTGAAGTAAACGAAGGATTAAACTTACAGCCGATCTGTACATGGAGATTTTGAAGGAAACATCAAAGAATCGAGCAAAAGCAAGCACTATTATCGTGTTCATGATCTGCATCTCCTGTTTCACTGTCATAAAACATGCAAATAATACAAGAATCAATTTTCAAACCAATAACCATTTAATCCCCAAAAGAGAATTCAATTCCATTTGATCTTTGGTAAGAATCATGATCTGTTTTTTTGTTCAATCATTTCTCAATCTATCCTATTACTAATATTACAATCTAATGATTTCTAAATCTTGATGATCAAAAGCAAAAATAATACAAATTTCCACAAGAAATTGTTCCCACATTCACAAAAATATAACCAAACAAGGCAGGTAGAAGCTAACCTTGATTCAAACTCTTTGATATCAACAAGTTGTTTGCCTAAATTATCCATCCATTGCACTTTCTTTCTATCAATTGGTGATCTTGACCGCGAATCGCCCTTCTTCTTCATACAACTTCGAAGGACAACAATCTCAATCTCTGATTCTTGCTTTCCATCTTCTGAAATCTCATTCTCCTTGATTTCTTCAACATGATTTTGATCACATGGATCAGTTACAACTGATGGATTAGGGGGATGAGGGGCATGAGGGGAATTTTCCAATTTCAAAGGGCCAGAATTGTAAAGATGAGAAGCAGTTGATGGTTTGCAGAAACATATGAATGAAGAACAGTGGATCTTGCAGAACAAAACCCTCATGAAAATACTCTTCATTAACTAATCACACATCTGAATAAACTCATAAATTTAACTGTTCACTAGCCCATTAATCAAGAAACTATAAAAAATCAAATTCGATCTTAAATCCCTAAAAGAGATTTGGGGGTTTTTCAATTCTCGAAATCTAGTTTCAAGATTCATAAAAAGGTGAAATCTTGGGAGAAAATGAAGATCACCCAGAAGAATTCAAGGCGAATAAAGATGAACCAGAAATTGGATTTCTTGCTGGAAGTAGAGAAATCCAAATTCACACCAGATTCTTTGCAAATGAAACAAGTTTTTGAAAATTAACTTTTGATGCAAAGAATTAAGAAAATAAGAAAAAGAATTCCTCCTAAACAAGACTTTGTTTTCAGAACATCAATTTATTATCCACAAATCTCCGTTTTTTGAATTACTATTTTAAAGTGAAGGGCATAAAGACAAGACAGTTTTTTTGAAACCTTTATCATCTTCTCATCAAAGAAAGAGAAAGAACCATTCATGATGAATCGAGATTGACCATTCTGCCCTTACTCTTGAAAAGAATCTAATACTTAACAAGTTTGCTTCAGATTCAGTAATATGTTAATAATGGTGTATTTAACTATTTATCCTATAAAATCTAAAAATTATTGTTCAAGAAAAAAATGTGTTTATATAAACGTCTTACGTATCATATTAAAAACAATAGGTAAAATATATTATGCAGTACCGACGATTCTGAAATAAACGCCAACGTCTTACGTATCATATTAAAAACAATAGGTAAAATATATTATGCAGTACCGACGATTCTGAAATAAACGCCCCTATTGATAGGTTAAAGAAAATATTACTTTACATTAACACTAATTTGCTACAAAGTAAAGTTGCAAAGACCCAAACCAAACCATATTACTCATTCTACAATTAAATATGGCCCATGAATGATTCATAACAGACAAACTAAAAACAGATGAAAAAGAAGGATGATTGGAGTGAGCTGTCAAAAAAATTATATAAAACTAGTCAAAAGTTAGGAAAAGGGTACTAAGATAAAGCCACGAATTTGGTAGTTTAATAGGAAAATCCATTTTTTTTAACACATTCTATAATCTTTACAACTGTTTTTAAGTTGCAAGAATATAGTATAGTGTCAAACTTCAACTTGTAACTGTCATGTGTGATGGTTATCTTAATCTTTGTCTCTCCTTTTTCCTTGGGCTTTTTTGCATTTTTGTTGATAGAACTTTTCTTATTAAAAGACTCTTTATAACAACTAAAGGTGTTCTATTGACTCCAAAAGAATATATATAAAGAATATATATATATATATATATTTTTTTGTGTAAAGTTTAAATTTTACTCTTTAAAATTGAATATATATATATATATATATATATATATATATATATATATATATATATAGAGTCATTCAATTGAAAACCAAAAAAAGTGTAAAAAACTATGAGAACCATTTATATCCAATCATTTATTTTCCTCACTATTTAATATTTGTTTAAATATTTAGAAATCAAAAGGGTAGTATGGTACTTTAGATGGGATTCATGTTAGGGGGGCTGGGTAAGTGTGATGATAATAACCGTATAAAATAAGGCTGATTCTAACCGTACACGGAATATTGCTAATTGGACCCGTCGTCGCGCGATACGCCCTCGTATAGGTCAATACGAGGGCGTATAGGGTTTAGTCTCTGACACCAGAATGACCCGTGTCATTCTCTGTGTCCCATACGATTCGTATTGCCCTATACGCCTCGTATGAGGCAGGGCTCAATATTTTTCTTCAAAAGTTGGAAGATTTGGTGTTAAATAATCCTATACGTGGCGTATAGACCTATACGCCACGTATAGGATTATTTATTTAATTATATTTTTTTTATAATAATATATTATTTTGTATTTTAGTTTATATAATTTTGTTAATATAAGTTTGTTATCTATTTATAAATTTTATATATTTTATATATTTTTTAAACATTTATTATATTTTTACAGTATAACCAAACAAAATATTAAACATTACAAACCAAACAAAATATTAAACATTACAACCAAACAAGTAAACTAAACATTATATACATTACATCATAAAATTATATATATACATCAAAATGTTTTACATACATAACAACGAAATAAACAAAATACAAATAAAAGAACTAAACCTAATCGGCTCCGGCGTCACCCTGACCTGCCCCGCCCTCACCCTGAACGGGGTCGTCCGGATAATGACGTGGCGGTGGTAGTGGGGGTGGCTCGATGCCGGCAGCTCGTGACTGATTCACGAGCTGTCCAACCGCCCACGTCATCAGGTCCTCCATGCGATCGAGTTGACGACCCTGTCGCCGTGAGTCGGCAACAAGGCCATCAAGCAATGCTTGGGTAGCCCTATCTAGCCTAACAGACCGACGTACGTGTCGGGGATGCTGTGGCGGATGCTCGTGGACCTGCTCGACGTGTGGCGGCTCGTCCTCAATCGCCATACCCTACAGCGGCTGAGGCATAGGCGGGTCCCCCTGTCCAGGCATCTGCGGCAACGGCACCGGGACCCAAACCTGGTCCTGGACGGCCCCTACGAACCGAAGGCCCTGCGGGAATCGGTGAGTGATGCGATTGCCGCTCGCCGTGCGACGATCTAATCGGACAGGGGGAATGGCCGGTAACATCTGAGGCTCATGGTGGCCAAATGGTATGACCGACCGCATGATATGCGTGATGAATGCACCGCCATATAAAAGTCCGCGCCTCTGTCGCATATAGGCTGAAGCAAAATAAAGCTCCATGCTCGTGGATAGGTCGCACCGCCTCCCAGTAAGCAGGCAGAAAAAGAAGAAAAGATCTCTATCAGTGCACCACTCACGGCTTTTCAGACGCGGTGCGATCGACGTCGAAATAAGCCGGTGCAGATATCTATACAAAGGGTCTCTAATACCCGAGACCCTCCCCTTGGTACCCAACCAAGGACTATCTGAAATCAAGCCCCAAAAAACAAGGAGTTCCTCCTTGTCAACCTCCGTCACCGCCTCGGTGAATAGCGGCGAGACCGTCTCAGGCTCGTAGTACAAGCCCGTCGTGACGTCCCACTGACGGAGAGTCTGACGGTAAACGACCCCAAAAATAGAAAAAGAAATACGATCCGGATCCTCAATATCCGGCGCCTCCCCGGGTAGAGGCTGCAGCCCAGTCTCTGAATAGATAAACGTCGAAAGAAACTCGACGACAAGCTCTCGGTATGTCTCCTCAAAAGAAAGGTCAAAAAGACGCGACCATGGCGTGTCCTCACCGATGATGGCCCTAGCTCGCTCGGCCTCATGCACCTCCTCAAGGAGGGCCCAATCCACCGCCGTACCCGGACCCATCTGCACCTCCTGGAGCTTCTGGCACCGGGAATAAGCCTCTGTATCGGGCGGAAAATCTAGAAAAGGATTGTGCGCAAAATCGTCTAGCTGATCCATCTGAATATCATCATCATAATCCGCCATATCTGATAATAATTAATTGTTTTTAATATTTTAATTTAAATAATAAATAATAATAATAATATATTGTTTAAATTTTAAATAATAAATAATAATAATATTTTTTTTAAATAATAATAATAATAATATATTGTATTTATTTTAAATAATAAATAATAATAATAATAATATTAATATATTGTTTTTATTATATTTTCTTTAATTGAATTAATTTATATAATTAAATTTTTTTTAAAATTAAAAACCTATACGCCACGTATAGGCTTATACGTGGCGTATAGGCGGTTGCCGGGTAAAAAAAGCCATACGCAGGCCAAATAGGCCATACGCGGGCGAGTTGCCGGGTAAACCAAGCCATATGCGACCAAACTAGGCCATACGCAGGCATGTGACCGGGTAAACTGAGCCATACGCAGCGTATAGGCTTATACGTGGCGTATGGCTTCATCTTCTTCCTTAGATCAATCCAGAAGAACTATACGCCACGTATGGTCCTGTACGTGGCGTATAGTTCTTAATTTCAAACCTAAAAATCGCTAATCTACCCGGTTTTACCCGCTAATATTCAATAAAAACCTAACATTAATGATCGTGGGTTAAGACACGTACCTTTTCAAAGTTTTTTTGATGCCACAATCCAAATCAACGAGCGTTTTATAAGCGGGTCGCGTATGGCTTTGTGTTTGTTTTTTTGGTTCGTTTGGTACAATACGAGGCCAAAACCAGATAAATCAAATGTATATACGCCACGTATAGGGCAATACGTGGCGTATAGAATACCAAAGGTTAGGGAAGATACGCCACGTATTGATCTATACGTGGCGTATAGAAATTTGAATTTTGAAACATTTGAATTAAAATTAATTATTATTATATTTAATTAACATTATAATTAGTTATAATTAAATAAAAATATTTAAAATGACAATAAAATTAATTTAAAAAGAATTACAATACAATTTTAAACAAATATCATCCGAGATTCGTGAAATATTGTGGAAAACTAGATCTATTAGTGGCCATTATTTTCTTAAATCGTTCTATACGATCATTGTATATATTTTTCCATTTTGCTGCATCATCATTTCAGTGCAAATTCCAAAGTGCATCTAGCGATAATACTGATCTATGTGGCTGTCCATTTTCCTTATGATGCTTGTTCCAAACCCAAAATGTAAGTGATAATACTGATCTGATACAATTTTCATCAACAAACCCAACAAGTCTATCTAGCGAGCTGTTAGCGTTTCTAAGATAGCTCTTTAAGAGCGAATGCTGGCTCTCGACTCGGTTCGTTGTATGTTGACCAAAATTGAGGTTTTTGTTGGACCACGCGGATACAAACTTTTCTTTATACGGGTCCAGCCAATTTTTAGTCACATAATCAATAACTCCTGGAAAAATATTTAATATTGAATAAATATTTAAATACTGAAAATATTAAATATTTAATATTTAAAACTTACTTCCTCGTTTGGCTGCGTACAGACGTTCGTAAAGTCGGTTGAAGTTGTACTGGTATATATCTGGCGTGGGAGACTCACATAATACCGACCATGAATACTTGAAATTTTTCCAGTCTTCGTCTGTAAATGATGCCCTGCAATGTTTTGCGATATTCTCGTGTATGTGCCACCGACATAGGTTCTTGGAACAGCTCGGAAATATTTTATCACACGCGTTCATAAGAGCTTTGTCCCTGTCTGTTACTATCACACGCGGCTTCATACACTTTTGCAACATTGCTTTTATTTGAAGTAACACCCAGACGAAGTTTTCCTTCCGTTCTTTTGATATAAATGCATGAGCGACGCAAAACGACTGGTGTGTGGAGGTCACACCGACCACTTGGACAAATGGAAGTTTGTACATGTTTGTTTTGTATGTCGCGTCGATCATCAACACGTGCGGGAATGCACGCCACATCTCGTACGATTTCGGATGAACAAAGAATATCTCCTCCACACTATTTGTGGCAGGATCTTCTCGAGTATAGTAGACGTATTTTTTTGAAGAAAGCAGGTTTTCCAGAATCTGTATTGGAGTTTCACCGACTCTCGTTTCGTTTTTTATCTTTTGTATTGCATTATAAATGTCTTTTTTAATGCAACTACTCTCTGGGTTTTGTTCCCTTATAGTTGCTAGAATGTTTCGTGGCAACATGTTTTGCGAATACAACTTCCCCACCAAAAGTTGTTCCGACTGAGACAGTCTCCTTGCAAACGAGTGCGCCTCAAGATGTTGACTAGAATCGTGGTTATGACTGTCATCCTTCACCGTTAATTTCCAATCATCAGTATTTTCTTGGTACTCTCCTTCCAATTTAAAGGGACAACCAATTTTCTTGCTACCGGCACGTCTAACCGTGGCAGTAGACGCACGTTCGCCGTGACGGTCACACACAAGCCACACCTTGATAAACGGTTCCGTCGGATCGTCGCCTTTTCTCCTCGATCGTCGGGTGACAATGACGTAACCATTGTCACGTCCTCTCCGGATAGCCCAATCAACCAACTGTTCACGAGACTGAAAATTCTGGTTAGTTTTATAAGACATATTTTGATTATTTTGTTCTTCGTCTTCGGAGTCATCGGTTTGTTGTGTCGGGTAAGAGACTTCATCGTATACGTATTCGTTCGTGGGTTGTGTAAGGTAAGATGGTTCACCGTATACGAACTCGGGATTGCTTAGTGGCTCGTTCAAATCTGGAAGCCTTACCCGTTGATGAGAATAAACGTTGGACGAGACCTCCTCCTGGTTCACCTCTTGAACGCCAAAACTTTGCGGATTGTTTTCCACCGACTCGTTAGAATATACCTGAAAACCGTAGTTACCATCCCACCATCAAGACATGTTTACAATTTTTGAATTTTGAAAGCATACGTTCGGTTCGAATGAGAATTCTGCATGGTTAAATACACAAAATTTGGGCCCTATACGCATCGTATAGCCCAATACGATGCGTATAGGGTACGAGGTGATGTGACTAGTGGCAGAAGGTACATTGTACCCTAAACTGCAGTGTATTGCCCTATACGATGCGTATACGATGTTTGAATGCCAGGTTGTAAGAGAATGTCGGGCATGAGAAATTGTGAAGGGCTATACGCATCGTATTGCCCTATACGATACGTATATGGCCAAGTCCGATTAGCATTCTCCGTGTGTGGTTAGTAGTCCCCTAAAATAAATAGTTTCTGGAAACATCATATTAAAGATTAAGACTATCATTTTGGTTTTGCGAATTGATTATGGGAGTGAAATTGCTGCATGCGTGTATTGAATTCCTTTTAAATTTCATTTGAATTGATTTTCAAATTGCAATTCATTGACGTTGTACTTCTTTGTCGTAATATGCCAATTAAATTCATGACATTGTTGTATTTTAAAAAAATATTACTATATGGAAATTATTATATTGCTTCAAAAATATTATGCATGTTACGAGTAACTTTAAAAGTTACACATTTGTTACTATTTTTAGTGCATATATGCACATGTAGTTGTACGTATTGCATATGGAAATTGGTATTGGTGAAAAATGCACTTGTGCGTTAAGGTTAACAATTTAATGTATACAATATTTTATATTTAAATTGTAATATCCATAAAGGTTAAAACGTTAATGTAAAATCATTAGAGTTTATCATATATCCTACATCAATGTAAATGCATATATGCATTCTATGTAAATATAAATGCATATATGCATTATATGATCTGTTTAACTCAAAGAAGATGAATCAAATGAATTTATTATAAGTAGATTTTTTAATCAAAATATATGCAGTTGATGATACTAGTGCAACACTTTTCTTCACCAAGTGTATATATGCAACTTAATACAAGAAAATAACCTAAATAGGCCCCACGTCCTCAAAAAACAACGTGATCTAAAAAAAATTAGGATAAAATTACCATCATACCCATAACAATAAAAAAAATAGGAAAGTAAAAAGAAAATAATTGATTGGTCTAGAATAGTTCTTATGGTTCTATACTTTTCATTCGTTTTTAAAAGGATAGATCCCTATATATATATATATTATATATAGAGAGAGAGAACTGGAAAAAGGCTCGGACGCTATCGTCACTCTTTATATATATATATATATATATATATATATATATATATATATATATATTTTACTTTGAGTGCTCCCGAGACGATTTGGAGGGTCATACAAGAAGAAAGCTTCTTTTTCGAACATCCCAGTTAAATGCAAATTTCGCGACCGGCCTGTAGTTCCGCCATTGCTCTAGTCTATGATAAATAGTTAATTTCATAATAATAAATTGCATATCCACGCAATTTGCTTACATGTTTTTGACACATAGATCGTCCATGTCACCTACTCCTAAATTACACTAATTAATTCACCTCATGTCTGGGTTTGAACCCAAACCTCTCATTTAAGAGGCAAAAGGTTCTATCAAGTGGGCTAGTCCCACATTAACAATGTTGTCTAAATTTAACAAGTAGGTGGACTTTAATATTTATGTGAGGAAAATACTATATTTATGTGAGGAAAATAAGAAAGTATGTTAGTTTTTTTTATACTATTTACATTCTTTTAAACACATGGTTGAAAGACATGAATTTTATGCGGAGGCCATCTGATAGCCTTCAGGTAATAGGTATATTATATATAGGGTTGGTAAAAGAACTCAAACCCAATTCAAAATTCTAAAATCCAAAACATTCTATCTGTACAGGTTTGAGACTACGTATGAGATTAGTTTTAAAAACTTTTACGGGTTTAGGACGTGTATGGTTTTGGGTGATACCCACTCGATTATATTTTCTAGCATTCAAACCGAAATATTAACATATTATATAATCTTGAGAAAATGTAATAAATAGTATGTTAAAGTTATTAAAACTTGAAATTATTAGAATATGGAATTGGTAGAAATATAGTGGAATGTTTGATATTTTAAGTCAGTTTTTAAGTGAGTTTAAGATTGTGTTTTTGGTAATAGACATCCCCCCAGATAATAAATAACCATAAACTATTTGTCGAGATCAATAAACGAAGAATTGATCATTGGAAAAAAACTCATCATATTATTGTGAAGAGTTATAGAAAATTAAGAAAGTAGCCGTATAATCAAGATTGAAAAGAAGAACCCAATCGGAAAACCAACCCAAATTCCTTCCCACAAAAACCATGATTGTGTCTCGTCTTCCTCCTCTCTTTCTTCTGACTTTGGGATATCCTCAAGACATGTGATGTTAATCTGCATACCGCATAATCCGCTATTGTTTACAAAAGAATTCAACTCATTCATAAGGCCCATTTGCCCACCGGCGGGAATTTTACCTGTCAACATGTTGTTGCTTACATCTATAATTGTGAGTTCCCTAAGCTTCACTAGTGATTGAGGAATCGGACCTGAGATTTTATTGTGTGACAAATCCAAGCTTTCTATGTGCTCTAGATTTCCGAAAGACACTGGAATATGTCCGAAAATCCTGTTGTAAGAAATGTTGAGCACTTTTAGGGCTTTTAGATTTCCTAGCAACAGTGGAATTTCCCCGGATATTTTGTTACCTGATAAGTCCAACAAGGAGTAAATATCGAGGTTGCCAACCACAAGGCCACGAAAATATTTCTTCCAATTCACAACCAAGTCCCCAGGCTGAGGATTTTCAAAGCCGGTAAAAAAAATGGTATGAGATATGTAAAAGGACGTTGGTATGTTTTGAGTTTTGATCATTCTTGGAAGGTTAATCATCTCTTGTGGGATATTTCCAGTTAGGTTGTTCCATGAGAGATCAAGAATTCGAAGAGACTTGAGATTGGAGATATTGTTTGGGATAAATCCTTGAAGGGAATTGTTTCTTAGGATAAGAGCTTCAAGAGTTGTGATTTGAGGGAGAGTATCTTGTATGTATCCTGTGATACTGTTTTCATGAAGATCAAGAAGTGTGAGGTTGACTAATCTAGTCAAACTCCTGGGTAGATTGCCATAAAACTTATTCCCACCTAAATAAAGAACTCGGATTCCTTTAGGAAAATTCAACACTGGGATCTTACAAAAAAAATTGTTGTAGGACAGATCTAGGAAACTCAAATTAGAATTTTCTCCCCAAACAGGAAAATTGACACCGGAAAATCTGTTTTTCGACAAGTCAAGACGCTTTAGACCGTCAATCCTGGATATGGACAGTGGAATTTGACCTGAAAAACTATTTTCTGACAAAAAAAGATGAGAAATCCTTTTGGCGTTGCCTATATTTTTTGGCAACTTCCCAGAAAAATTGTTTTGCGACAATTCAAGAATCAATAAATCATTAGACTCAAATAGACGATCTGGGATTAGTCCATTAACTTTGTTTTCTGAGAGAAATATTATTTCCATATTCCTCTCAGCGAGCCAATACGGGAATCTTCCCTCCAATTTATTCCCCCTCAAATCAAGATAAAACAACTCTTTATGCGATGAAATCCATTCAGGAATTTGACCAGAAATTCCACAATAAGGCATAGAGATCTCTTTAAGACTACATCTTGAAACAATCTTAGCTGTGTTATTCCAAATCAATTTCTCTCCTTTACTACTGATGGAAAGTGCTATTAGAGTCATGATTTTGAATAGCCCAGTTGGGATTTCTCCAATGAACATGTTGTCCTCGAGTCGTAGGATTTTTAACTTGCACAAGTTTTGAATCGATGAAGGTATTTGACCTGTAAACTTGTTATGGCTCAGGTCAAGCGCAATCATGTTGGGAAGTCTTCCAATGGAGTCTGGAATTTGTTTTGGAAAGAATTTTCAGACAAATCTAGTGTTTGCAGCTTTTTGAGGTTTGCAATTGAAGATGGGATTACGCCAAAGAAATTATTATGTTGTAAGGAGAATGCCGTTAACTTGGTTAAATTTCCAATCTCTTCAGGGATTTTTCCTGAAAGAAAATCGGCCTTCAACAAAAGTATTTCAAGATTTCGAAGCTTACCAACTTCAGGGCTTAAACCCCCTTCGAGAATATTGTCACTTAGATCAAGATTTTGAAGAGATTTGATTTCAAAAAGTTGATCAGGAATCTGACCATGGAAATGATTCCCTTTTAACAATAGGGTAGTCAAATTTTGAAGAGCTCCTAGTTCGGGGCCTAGTTTCCCTTCAAGATTGTTACGACTTAGATCAAGAACTTGAAGAGAATCGAGTTTGAAAAACTGAGAAGGAATCAACCCTTCGAAATAATTCCCACCTAGACTTAGTGATGTCAAATTCCCAAAAGACCCCATTTCAGGTCTTAGTTTCCCCTCGAGTTTATTATTATACAGATCAAGAACTTGTAGAGATTTGAGTTCGAAAAGTTGAGAAGGAAACGGACCCTGAAAATAATTATCACTTAAATTAAGTGTAGACAATTTTTGAAGAGACTTGAGTTCAGGTCCTAGTTTCCCCTTGAGCATATTGTTGCTCATGTCCAAGTAGCGTAGATTTGTCAACCAAAAAAGTTGGCGGGGGATGGAGCTGTTGAAATAGTTGCCTTGCATGTCAAGGTGAACCAGTGCGGTGAGATTCACAAACCCGTCTCCAGGGATCTCTCCACCCAAATAGTCGTGTGAGATATCAAGTAGTTTCAGTGACCTGATATGAAAAAGCGGAGCCAAGATATTGGAAAGTATTGGAGCTGGATCGATATCAGGAAGAGGAACGATAACGCCATCCAGATGGAGCTCTGTGACAGTTTTGGTTCCAGCGCACTTAACACGCTCCCAAGAGCAACAATCGGAAGTCGGATTCCATGATTTTAGTTCTACCAACTGATAAGAACTAGAATTGATTGTGGTGGTGAGGGTGGATTTAAAGTGAAGAAGTGCTTGTTTTTGATCGGAAGGACAAGAGAATGATGGGATTAGAATGGAAATGAGTATGAAGAAGATTGATAACATTAGAAGAGGTATGCTTAAGGTGGTGGCCATGGTGGTTTCAGATGGTTGTATCTTAATTTGATTCATTTATACCAAAAGCAGCGGTGATTATATAGGGAATGGGATGTGGGGTTACATTTTTCTTAAAAACAAGGTATAATATCTAACATCATATTTATGATTTTTCCCCATAAATGATACAGGGGAAACAAAATTAGATAAATACATTATCTCCTATACAGTTTTGAATTTTCTTTCTAAAGCATCCAAGTTCACTTTACCTCTGAGACACGTAGCACGAGATCGAGATTTGAAGTTTATGACCACCACACTTGTATTGTTTGGCTTGATTGAAATTAATATCGTTGTAAATATTTGAAGTCGTCTACGACAAAAAGAGTAAACTATAAGTTGAATCTTGTTTTATTGAAGGCAAGTTGTTTTAGTCTGTTCACTCATTTTCTTCATATTTTTGTTTTGTTTCGTTTTAATTATTGAGACTAATTATATAAATTATCTTTTTTTAATTGTTTAAGTGGTTTTAAGAGGGTGTTTGGGATTGCGTTGAAAAACTGCTTATTGACTTATTGATTTTTTGAAAAGTCAATAAGCTTAAAAAAGTGTTTGGCAAACATAAAATCACTTTTTGTTTTAACTTTTTAATAAAGCTAAAAAATTGTTTTTTAAGAAGTCACAAATTCCTGGTTTTTCAAATATCTTTTGGCTTTTGTAATAAAATATTACCAATCTACCCCTAACAATTTCTAACAAATACATATATATCATTATATTACGTGAATGTTTTTTAATCATTTTGGTTTTAAATATAAAAATGTCTTTTTTGTCATTTTACGTGAATAAGCTAAGCCAAACACTTTTTAAAAACAACTTATTGACTTATTGGCTTTTCCCACCACAAAAGCTAATCCAAACACTTTTTTTAAAACTTATTTTTAAAAAAATCATAAACTAATAAGCACTTTTAACAAAACGCACTTTTGAAGTTAAATAAGCAATTCCAAACACCCTCTTAACATTCGACATAAATGATACTTACATGCTCACCTCATATTTTTAATTATGTCTCATACAGTTTGTGATAAACAATAATATGTTATGTTTCAAACAAAAAGTTAAAACACTTTGATATTTTAACAGAAAAACTTTTTTTTCACATGTTTCATTTGGATTGGATTTGTATGCAACTAATTTTTAAACCTAAATAGTGATTACTATCATCATTATCACAGATCTATAATTTTTTTATACGACTTTGAATTTTCTTTCTAAAGCACTCGGGTTACTTTGCCTACACGACACGTCGAAAGAGATCGAGACGTGACGTAATTGATAATAACACTTGTGTTGATAGATTTACTAGACTGAAAATAATATCATTGTAATTATCGCAAATCGTCTACAGAAACAAGAGTAAACTACAAGTTTGATCTTGTTTTATTTATCGACAAGTTGTTTTAGTCTATTCACTTGCTTTCTTCATATTTGTGGTTCATAATCATCAATTGTTTGTAATTGTTGAGACTGATTTTAAAGTTATCTTTTAAATTACTTATATCTTTATTTTTTTCTTTCAAAAGTTGAAAATTTTGGGTACATAAGGACCTTGTTTATTTATCTATTAGGGAGTTGGATAACTAGTTCTCTAATATATTTTATAATTATCAAATAAAAGGCATTTGACCCAATAATATCCAGATATTAAATAGGTGATCCCTTTTTTGAAGGTTGAGAGTTCAAATTCTACCGTAGGCAGGTTAGCCTTCCTATTTACTATTTCTCCTTGTATAAAGCCTCGGTTAAAGTTATCGAAGATCTTGAGAGTTTATTCAAACGATTTCTTTGGGGTGGGTCTAATGAGGCTAAGAAAATCCATTGGGTTGCTTGGGAGCGGGTTACGGCTCCGAAGAAAAAGGGTGGGCTTGGTTTATGTAAGCTTAAGGATACTTATTTGGCTCTTTTATCCAAATGGCTTTGGAGGTATAAGTCTGAACCAACTCAGTTGTGGAGATTAGTGATTGAAGCATTGCATCTTAATAGGAATAGCTGGTCTGTAATTTCGTGCAACAAGTTTCTGCCCGGAGTTTGGAATAATATTTCTAAGTTCATTTCTTGTTCCAAGATAGCTGGTTTAAGCTTCCATCAGTTCCTCAAAGGGGTGGTGGGTGATGGTAAGGACATTAGGTTTTGGCTTGACCCGTGGTTATGTAGGGAGCCTCTTAAAGATGCTTTTCCGAATCTGTTTTGTTTGGAGCGTAACAAGAAATGCAAAGTTTTTGAAAGGATTAACCTGAATTGCCCTTCTTCATCGTTCCTGTGGTGTTGGAAGAGATCCCCAAGCTGTCTTGGAATGCTCAGAATGGAACTCTTGTTGTCTTCTCTTGCAATCTGTCTCTTTTTCTAATGTGCGGTACATGTGGGTTTGGGCGGGCGATGTCTCCGGATGTTTTTCTGTTGGGTCGGTCAGGAATTTGCTACTTATGGACAGGGATTTCAGCTCGCTTTATGCCATGAAATGGAGCAAACGGGTGCCGCTCAAGTGCAATATTTTTGTTTGGAGGGCGGAGGCGGATCCGATTCCGTCTTTGGATGCCCTTTCTAAAAAGAATATTGGGGTCTAGGATCTGAGATGCAGTCTCTGTGATGTAGAGGTCGAGTCGTCTGAACACCTTTTTACTTCTTGTTATGTGGCCTCGGTGGTTTGGAATCATATTAGTATTGGTGTTAGGTTCCCTCATTTTTGCTTTTTCGGTTTGAGATCTCCTGGAGCTCCATGGTTCTTGTGGTTTTGGGGAGCCTGCTAAGGATGCTTTCCATGGGATCATTATGGTGGCCTGTTAATAGGGGTGTTCATGGTCCGGTTTTTAGGTCAAACCGTGAGCCAAACCGTTACTACTGTTTTTTATTATCCAAAACTGAAACCGAACCGTTGAAATTTAAGACCGAACCAAACCGGACCGTTACTAACGGTTTGATTCCGATTTGGTTTCACGGTTTGTGATGTATTAGTCCCTTATACAAAATGCATAAAATAAAAAAGTTTCCGAAATTAATTTAAATAAAATGTAACCTTTAAAACATAGCACATAACAAGAAAAAAAAAATCCATAATGTAACAAGATATCCCCTGTAAGCTAACATGGTTAAATATCACACGGATAATTATTAGTTAAAAGCATAGATCATTAAAAACACATAAAACTTCCAGAATTATAAAAAGGATCGATGCATCTGCATATAAAGCAACATATGATGTAATCAATTGAAAGAATATCATGACTAATAGATGCCCAACTTTAGTTTAATTAAACAAAATATTAAGTATAATATTTAAATATATCATATATATAAAATATTGATAATTTTTAAATATCTTCAAACTTTACGGTCCGTCTGGTTTTATATGGCCGGCTTTTGGTATAAACCATAAACCAAACCGTAGTCCGTTTACTACGGTTTGAATTTTTTAAAACCAACCGACCGAAAGTTAAAGAAAAAACCGACCACTATTGGAAACAGGATATTTTCTCCTTATGATCTCCTCCTAATCATCCCTTTCTATTAGCCCTTATGTTTAGGAACTTCCATGTATAGTTTTTAATCTTCTGTATTTATTCTCGTTCTTTTTTTTCATTGTAAGATATACTAGAACACAAAACAAACAAAGAGGGCTCTTACCATTGAAATTATGATGGTATCAGAGCGGTTGTAGCCAAGAAATCCTAACCCTAATCATCGCCACCCTCATAAAAAATGACTGGCGATAAAGAAGAAAACAATACAAAGAACGATGGCACTGTGGATACGAGTTCACCCCTCTACATTCATCCGTCTGAGTATCAGAAGCATGGAGAGGCGGTTGAACATTGTGACCTTTGTGAGAGGGATGGACATAATATAAACGGTTGTTTCAAGAGGATTGGGTACCCGGATTGGTGGCCGGGAAATAAAGGGAAACGTGAGGAGGCTAAACCTAAGGCAACTTGTGTCGGGACAGATCCATGTCCTATACCAGGTTTGATTAAAAATCAATATCAAATTCTTTTAAAACATCTTGCAGATGATGGCAATAGCTCCATGGAATCCACAAAACGTACGGCCAACATGGCAGGTAAAAGCAATCACAATGATGATTGGGTAGTTGACTCGGGAGCCACTGAGCACTTTACTCATGAAATCAGAATCTTAAAAATTAAAACAGAAAGTGAAGGCGAATAACCCATCACCATTCCTAATGGAGACTCCATCCCTATGAAGGGGAGAGGCAGTTGTACTCTAAGGGAAGGTCTTGAGTTAAGAGATGTTCTTTATGTCCCTGAATTTAACTACAATCTTCTATCGGTTGGTCGTCTAACTGAGAATCTTGAATGCTCCGTAAACTTTTTCCCTCAATTTTGTTACATGCAGAAACTTCACACGAGGAGCTTGATTGGTGTGGGTAAACGGAGAGGCGGTCTATACCGAATGGAGATGATCAATAGTGGGAGAAAAGCTATGTTGACGAGAGGTGATACTTGGCACAAAAGGTAGGGGCATGCTTCTGATGAAAAACTCAATGGGATTGATTTTCTTAGAAATATTTCTCTTAATAAGGTTTGTGACTCTTGTTCCAAAGCCAAACTCACTAGAAAGCCATTTCAAATTAGTACCACAAAATCGAATGAATGTTTTGATTTAGTACATTGTGACATATGGGGAAGATATCGCGTGCCTTCTTCCGGGGCAAGATATTTTTTGACTATTGTGGATGATTTTAGTAGAAGTGTATGGCTATTTTTGTTAAAATTCAAACACGAAGCAAGTAATTGGTTAAAATTCTTCCATAAAATGGTTAAGACACAATTTGGAAAAGAAATAAAGAAGATACGATGTGACAATGGAGGTGAGTTCATTTCAAACGATATGTCACAATTTTACAAAGAAAATGGGATTTTGCTTGAAACCACTTGCCCTCACACTCCTCATCAAAACGGGGTTGTGGAGCGAAAGCATCGACACCTACTCGAAATTGCTCGAGCTTTTCATTTCGAAGCCAATTTACCCAAAAGATTTTGGGGCGAGTGCGTGTTGACGGCGGCCTATATCATTAACCGACTTCCGTCCAAAGTTACCAATGACAAAACACCTTTTGAGTTACTAAACAATCAAAAACCCGATTATGACTTTATGAAGGTTTTTGGTTGTTTAACATATTATTGGAACACCGATACAAAAGGAGACAAGTTGGAAATGAGGGGGAAGCCCGGAGTGTTTTTAGGATACTTACAGGAACCAAGGGTTATAAAATCCTAGACGTTGAAACAGGGAAAATTGTAGTCTCTAGAGATGTAAGATTTCATGAAGAAAAAATCCATTTCAACAACCTTGAACAAGAAAAAGATGAGGCAGATGTGTTTGAATTACCTTATTGTGATGATGAAAGCTCAAGAAGAACAAATGTTGAAACTACAAATGTAAGTGGGCCAGATGAGGAAGTTGCGCCCCATGGTGGCATCCCAATTATGGACCAGTCATCACAACAGGAAGGAAATGACCATGAGTTGGTCACTGATCATATAACAATGGCCCAAAATGAGGAGACTCATGAACATGAGCCCATAAACCAGGCCTAGATCCAATCGTTGAATCAACTAGGCCGAAAAGAAACAAGATGCAACCTGCTCGACTTACAGATTATGACATCAATATCCCTCCATCGGTTGACCACGCCAATCCCGCACCAACTCAAGGATCCTCGACGGTACATCCTCCCTCTAATTTTGTTTCATAAGACAAATTTTCTAAAAATCACAAAGCCTTTTTAGTGGCCATCAATTCTAATGATGAGCCAAGAAATTTAATCAAGCTGTGCAGGATGAAAAATGGAAGGAGGCTATGGTAAAAGAGATTCGGGCCCTCGAAGAAAATGGTACATGGACTCTTGAAAGTCTAACCGAGGGAAAACGTGCCATTGACTCGAAATGGGTCTACAAAATCAAGTACAAGCCAAATGGAGAAGTGGAGCGATACAAGACGCGTCTCGTTGCCAAAGGTTTTACCCAAATGGAAGGAGTAGACTACCATGACACTTTTGCACTGGTTGCCAAGATAGTCACGGTGCGAACACTTCTTGCTGTCGCCATAAAAAGGAGTTGGTCGATTCACCAACTCGACGTCAATAACACATTTTTACACGGAGACCTACATGAAGAAGTGTACATCGCCATAAAAAGGAGTTGGTCGATTCACCAACTCGACGTCAATAACGCATTTTTACACGGAGACCTACATGAAGAAGTGTACATGAAAATCCCACAAGGTTTTTTCAAAGATGGTGAGACAAAAGTATGTAGACTGAGGAAGTCTCTCTACGGGTTAAAACAGGCCTCTCGTAATTGGTACCACAAGTTCACTACATTTCTCCTCAATCTCGGCTTCAAGCAATCCAAGGCGGATCACTCTCTTTTCATTTTCAAACAAAACAACATATTTGTGGCAGCACTTATTTATGTTGATGACGTGATCATAGTTGGCAATGATTTTTCCAAGATTCGTGACACTAAAGAAAGTCTCCATAAGCAATTCAGCATTAAGGATTTGGGAAGTTTAAAGTATTTCCTTGGCATTGAAGTGGCACGCACATCAGAAGGTCTAGTCCTAAGTTAAAGAAAATATACCTTAGACATCCTGAAAGATTGTGGCCTACAAGGGTGCAAACCGAGTTCTTTTCCAATGGAGCAAAACCTAAAACTAGACAAAGACAGTGAAGCGCCTAAAGTTGATGCTAGCCAATACAGACGTATCGTGGGAAGGCTCCTTTACCTACAAGCCACCAGACCTGACATTGCTTACTCTGTAAATGTCTTGAGTCATTTCGTTGCTGATCCAAGACAAAACCATCTTGATGCAGTACACAAGGTTTTGCGATACCTAAAAGGAACGCCAGGACAAGGCGTTCTTCTTCCTCGAGAAGGAGGTTGCACTCTCACCGCCTACAGCGACTCTAACTAGCTTGGATGCCCTTTTACCAGAAAATCACGAACAAGATACCTGGTTTTACTTGGTGGGGCACCAAATTCTTGGAAAACCAAGAAACAATATGTGGTTTCACGTTCTTCCGCTGAAGCAGAATACCGATCCATGGCATCCACAGTTAGTGAAGTCTTGTGGCTAAGATGGCTTCTAAGTGAGTTAGACATTACTTCAAATGGATCGACCCCTTTGTCTTGTGACAACCAAGCGGCTAGACATATTTCTAACAATCATGTCTTCCACGAAAGAACTAAACACGTTGAAATGGATTGTTATTTTGTTCGTGAACGAGTCGACTCAAAAAAAATTCAACCAAAGCCTATTGATACCAAGATGCAAATTGCCGACCTTCTCACCAAGGGACTAGGAACACAACAACTCAAGTTTCTACTCGGCAAGTTGGGCATGAAAGATTTACACGCTCCAACTTGAGTGGGAATATTGGAAACAATATATTTTCTCCTTATTCTCCTCCTAATCATCCCTTTCTATTAGCCCTTATGTTTAGGAACTTCCATGTATAGTTTTTAATCTTCTGTATTTATTATCGTTCTTTTTTTTTCATTGTAAGATATACTAGAACACAAAACAATAAAAAAAAGGCTCTTACCATTGAAATTATGACCACGAAACCAAACCGATGACCGGTTTGAACGGTTTCACGGTTTTAAACCAAACCGTGAACACCCCTACCTGTTGGTGCTTATGGCGAGCTAGGAACGAGAAGAGATTCAACAATAAGTCGATATATATCGAGGACATCCTTTCCAATATTAAGTCCCTCGGGTTCCTGTGGTTTTCTAATAGATCCAAATGTAAGTCCTTGAATTAGAACTAGTGGTGTAAATTTTCTTTCTTGTAAGTGTTGGTTGGTGGTTTCCCCTTGGTCCCGTCCGCAGTTTGTGGGTTGGTTTGTGAATAAAATTTTCCTTTAAAAAAAAATATGGTCCTTGTTTAGTTACATCATTATAATGTAAATCTATTTGTTTATCAATTAACAATGACTACACGACATTATTATATATATTTTTATATCTTGATTTTAAATTTGATTAAGTACCAACAAGTACATATGGTTGAGTTAATGTTTTTGATTCATATATGTTGCCGAAATTAATCTCTAAAAAATTGTGTAATAGAGCAAAATTTATATATTTTATTATTTTATTTTTTATCTCTACTACTATATAAAACATATTAAAAGAATATCATTGTAATTTACCTAAAAATTTAAGACGTCTAGACCAGATTTTTCTGTATAGGCAACTTACTAATGTATTAAATTTATGCTTTTACCATTTAGGCAAGTACTTGCTATTTAATTCACTCTCTTTAATTTACTTAATTAAAAAAACCCTTGAGAAGCCCAAATCAATTTATTATAAACTAGGTTAGGTACCCGTGTATTACACGGGCTGAATTATAAAAATTAGATAAGTAATAATTATATAAACAAAAAAAAAATTAAAAGAAATATTATTTTTTATTAAATATGGACAAAGTAAAAACAGTTCCTAAAATTGTGAAAGCTTTTTTAAATGTATACAAAAACATAAGTTTTTAATATAATATCAAAACCGTAAATTTAAATAATGATTAAAATAAAACATGTATAATTACCAAGTTTATTATGTATTTTTGTTAATAAAGAAAAAGATTTAATATTTTGAAATAATAGAATTTGAAACGTAAATTTTAATAAAGATAACAAACAAAAATTAGTGATTTCTTTGTTTAAATATTTATTATATTTTTTTATGTATAAGCTTTTACCAAGTTTTATTACGTATTCTTGGTAATTTCAAAAAAAAATCAGATGTATGAGAATTAACTAGAAAAGTTGACCCGCGCGTTGCGGCGGGGCTGTACGGTGATATTAACATGTTTAACTGCATAATTAAAGCTCATGCGATGCGGGGGGTTTGCGACGCTCGTTATTGGCGTTGCGACGACGATAATAACGTGACTAAGTACATAAAGAAACGTATGAAGTTGCCATGACTCGGTCTTCCGCGTGATGCGGCGGGTTTACGTACTTCGTAACGTGCGTTGCAGCGGTGACAATAACATGACTAATTATATAAAAGAAACGTATGAAGTTGCCGCGACACGGTTATAGAGATCGAAAAATAGATAGATTGCGGCGCGAATAGGAGTCAACATTGAAACGACAAATTCGTTAAAAAAGTTAGTAATAAATTGAAAATAGAAAAAAGTAATTTTTATAAACAAATATAAAAAAAAGTAAGAAAAAAAAAACGAAATTTGAGTGATAGAGTTGTCACTAACGTGCTTAAGTACATAAAAAAAACGTATGAATTTAATGCGAATCAGTTTTGTAGATTGAACCAAAAATAGAAAAAAAGTATTATGGTACGCGCATTATGGCCTAAAAATTTAAAAAAGTTAATCAACAGAAAAGAATTATGAAATCTAAAAAGAAAAAGAAGACAAAAAAAAAGCCCAAAATTAAATATTTGTTGAGCGCAAGGTTTAAACCTGCGTCTCATTATCCATTTAAATATGTGTTCTTTAACCAAGCCACCAAAGTAAGCTTTTGAGTAAAGAATGAAAGATCAAATACAAAAGAGAAAAAATAATGCTTTTGTTGGTGCCTCCCAATGGGCGCCGACGATGCCTTTTAAGATTATTAGGAATAGTGAAATTAAGAATTATTTAATTAAATAAATAATTATAATTTGATAATTTTTGAACGAAATAATAGTTTTGTAAGAAATTACAATTTTATTAATAGTTTAAAGTTTAAAATCTTATATTCCTACACTATAGTAATTAAAGATGGTTTACAATAATTTATAATCATATTTTCTAAAGTTAAAAACAAAAGGTTCTTATTTTAATTTATTAAATGATATGGGTTTCTCTAACATTTTACTTCCATATTAAGTTATAATTATTTAAATTGTTTGTAGAATGAGAATCGTTAAATAAGAACTAGTTTTTACCCCCCGCGCTTCGCGGCGGGAGTCTGGTCGTTATTGGTTTGGCTCGTTTGCGTGGAATCGCAAACTCGTTATAACGTACGATACCCAAAAACACTCGAAGTTGAATACAACTTTGTCTCCAATAAAATTTAAACCAGAACGTTAACAAAAGAAATTATTAAGAAAACGGCGCATTCCGTTATTTAAAAAACATAACGAAAGTTATCATAGATAACGTTGTGTGGCCCATCGTTAATAAAATTTAAACAAAAGCATAGGTACAACGGTAAAAATAATGTTAATAGAAATGAAACATAAAACTAAATAATAAAAAAGGGGAAAACAAATTAAAAAAATTACCGGTTCGGTTCGTCGAAAACCATAAGGCGAATCGATAATACCAATATCGACAATGATGTTGTTCGCCCATAATATGTTCGGTTCATCATGGTACCACAATGGTAACGGCCCTCGATACAGGCAACGATAAAAAAAATCGATTTTGAATACGACTCCGTTTTAAAACAAATTTATGTCAGAACGTTGACAAAAAAAACAACTGCGCACCCGTATTTTGAAAAAAGTTAACGAACGAAAGTTTATTGAACTTATGTGGCAAATCTATAAAAAAACAGAGTTTTGAGTAAAGAAAAAAAAATTAAAGCCTGTTTTGAACTTTAGTGGCCAATTTATAAAAAAAAACTTTTGTAAGAAAAAAAAAAAAAAAAAAACTACTATTCATCCCCATGGGAGGCGAATCGATAATACCAATATCGACAATGATGTTGTTTGCCCATAATATGTTCGGTTCATCATGGTACCACAACGGTAACGGCACTCGATACAGGCAACGATAAAAAAATCGATTTTGAATACAACTCCGTTTTAAAACAAATTTATGTCAGAACGTTGACAAAAAAAACAACTGCGCACCCGTATTTTGAAAAAAGTTAACGAACAAAAGTTTATTGAACTTATGTGGCAAATCTATAAAAAACAGAGTTTTGAGTAAAGAAAAAAAAAGTAAAGCTTGTTTTGAACTTTAGTGGCCAGTTTATAAAAAAAAAACTTTTGTAAGAAAAATAAAAAAAAAATGAAAAAAAAAAAAACTTTTGTTTTGGCTCGTTTGCGTGGAATCGCAAACTCGTTATAACGTACGATACCAAAAAACACTCGAAGTTGAATACAACTTTGTCTCCAATAAAATTTAAACCAGAACGTTAACAAAAGAAATTATTAAGAAAACGGCGCATTCCGTTATTTAAAAAACATAACGAAAGTTATCATAGATAACGTTGTGTGGCCCATCGTTAATAAAATTTAAACAAAAGCATAGGCACAACGGTAAAAATAATGTTAATAGAAATGAAACATAAAACTAAATAATAAAAAAGGGGAAAACAAATTAAAAAAATTACCGGTTCGGTTCGTCGAAAACCATAAGGCGAATCGATAATACCAATATCGACAATGATGTTGTTCGCCCATAATATGTTCGGTTCATCATGGTACCACAACGATAACGGCCCTCGATACAGGCAACGATAAAAAAAATCGATTTTGAATACAACTCCGTTTTAAAACAAATTTATGTCAGAACGTTGACAAAAAAGCAACTGTGCACCCGTATTTTGAAAAAAGTTAACGAACGAAAGTTTATTGAACTTATGTGGCAAATCTATAAAAAAACAGAGTTTTGAGTAAAGAAAAAAAAATTAAAGCCTGTTTTGAACTTTAGTGGCCAGTTTATAAAAAAAAAATTTTGTAAGAAAAATTAAAAAAAAAAATGAAAAAAAAAAAACTACTATTCATCCCCATGGGAGGCGAATCGATAATACCAATATCGACAATGATGTTGTTCGCCCATAATATGTTCGGTTCATCATGGTACCACAACGGTAAGGGCACTCGATACAGGCAACGATAAAAAAATCGATTTTGAATACAACTCCGTTTTAAAACAAATTTATGTCAGAACGTTGACAAAAAAAACAACTGCGCACCCGTATTTTGAAAAAAGTTAACGAACGAAAGTTTATTGAACTTATGTGACAAATCTATAAAAAAACAGAGTTTTGAGTAAAGAAAAAAAAATTAAAGCTTGTTTTGAACTTTAGTGGCCAGTTTATAAAAAAAAACTTTTGTAAGAAAAATGAAAAAAAATAAAATGAAAAAAAATAAAATAAAAAAAAAACTTTTATAAGAAAAATGAAAAAAAAGCACTATTCATCCCTATGGGAAATATATATATATATATAATGGTGACTTAGATAAAAAAAAAACATAAATGAAACACATATTAAATTGTCTTTATTCAAAATTAAAATGCAAAAATAAGGAAAGAGATAAAAGGAATTTAAAATATTTTTAGAATGAGAATGGTGATTTAGGCGGAAAAACACTATTTTAGATGCCCTTATTGAGTGACAAGTGTGCTCAAATATTTTTATTTATGATACAGTATAGATTCATTTAATTCGTTTCAAATAATTGTTTGAAAGTGAAGATTACAAATAGTTTATCGTATTTAAATCTTAGTTTTGGTTTTAATCCTTATCCTATTTTCAACTGCGAATATTCATTGATTCTGACTGCAAGTAGTAGTTTTTCATTTTTTCCCATTTAACCTTAGATTTTATTATATTTAAGTTTATAACAAAGATGATATCAAATTGTGAATGTGAATTTTTGAAACCACTTAGAAAATACAATTCGAGTTCAATATTAAATTCTTTTATTTGAGTTATATTCTAAATGGGTAGGTTGGTTTTAAGTCGTATATTTTACTTTCCAGACGACTTGACGGGTTCAGGGATTGACGCATTGACCTATTACCCCATTTATTTTTATAATAATTAAAAATGTTTTATGTCAATTAATTTCATTAGGTATTCTATACTAAACGTAAAACATAAAAGAGAAATAAGCATCAACTTAATAGTTTAAACGTAATCATTTTATATATATTTTTTATTTTAGATTAATTGTAAAATTTTAAATAATGTGCAAAAGAATAAAATAAAATAAAATCGGGTTAAAGAGTCGTGTTTGTAATGACATGTGAATATGTGTGTTGTGTTCGAGATTATATGTTTTGACATCATTTTTTGATTCATGAACTCATTGGGGAGATTTTAAGACACCATTTAGGGTAATTTAGATATTTAAATTGAGATTAAATGAAGTAATAGTAATAATAATAACATCTCGACATAACAATTTGCTATAGCCGTTCAAGGTGTGAAAAAGTGATAAGTAAATTAACTAATTAATTAAATAGGTAAATGGAAGTGTTAACCAAAAAGTCAAAATTAAATTTTGAAACCGTCGCCTTCATTACAAGCCTGCAACTCTCAATATTGCCATCTTCAATTTTTAGCCGTTTCTTCCGTTTCCGTTTGTTCCTCCTTAGCCATCAAACACGTAACCGAAAAACAATAATCAAGCAATGATCAAACAATATTTAAAACCCGATTTAATACCAAATTTCGGATCTCAACCCCTATATAATCGAACGAAATTGGAATCGCGAACACACACGCACTCTATTTGAAATTGAAATCTTGCTATTCTTTTTGAAAACCGTCGAGCACCACTCCGGTCGTTCACCGCCAATCATCATCGCCGTCGCGTTACTCCCCGTTAACCTCCGCCGCTAGGATACCGCACGCCACATTTTTATAATGACATAAAACAAGGTAATTCTAAAAATTCCAACACAAATTGAATAATTTGGATGCATTTTTGACTTTTGAAGTCAAACCCAAAACCTTAAAGAGTCTTTTGACCTCAAACTGTCGCGGTCGCCGCGATGCAGTGGGTATCCTACTAATCTTTTTTTAAATGCAGGTGCATCCAAATATTCCATGCATGCTTTTTACACCAATCTATCCATATTCCTTCTCATTAGGACCTTTTATACTTCCTGATTCCGCGTGTCTTGAAGTAAAGGCGAGTCAACGCGCTCTCATGCAATTTTACTTCAATATAAATGTTGCATTTTGATCATACTACATTTTGGTTGTTTTAACGACAGATACCGAAGGATTGACAGAGTATTGCTTGGATATCATTTGATGGGAAGAGAAGGCAACAACTTTCGAGAGGAGACCGGTGCGTATATGCACGAGTCAGCATCCGCTTCCAACGGTCAGTAAGTTTGACAAAATGTGCAATTGGTCATACATTTTAATTTAATGCTTGAGTTGGAACGGAAGACTAGATCGAATTTCATGAGATTTGGAATTTCATTTGATAACTTCATAGCATCACCAACATATACAATTCGAGAAAGTGTAACACTGAAACCTAATAATACCAACAGTATTGTCGTCATATTTCAAGCCCACAGTAAAAACCCATAAGTTTACGCTCTGGCGCAACGCGCGGGCTCACACTAGTTATAACAAATGCACAAGTATCAACACAGTGGTTATAAAAATAAATTACTAATTTGTCAGCTATTTTTATTTAAAATTAAATAAATTTATAACAATGAATACATTTTTTACCGGTTCAACAATGAATACATTTTTTGTTTTTTTTAATCTAGGGTATTTTGGACATTTAAAAAATATTTAACAGAAAAGTTAACTGTCATCTACTCTCAGGGACCAAACATGTTACATTTTGCAAAATTTGGAGATTGAAAGTGTAAATTTTTAAACTTAGGGACCAAATCCAAAATTTGAACATACAACAAGGACTATCCATGTACTTAACTCTACTTAGAAACATATAACAAGTTAAGTTTGAGTTTATAAAGGTGAGCTCAAAATTAATTAGAGCTTTTTCGACCTTATATACGTGTTAGTGTTTTTTAACTTGATAAAACTAATACTTTATAAGTTATTATTTAAAAGAAAAATAAAAGAATAAACACCTAGACAAATTTAAAGAGTTTAAGATACAAAAAAACTAGTTCTCTGTCTTTTTTTTCGTGTATTTTTTATAAGTTAAAGTAATTTAATATAACATAAATAGATTGAGAAAAACAATGTAAAACTATATTAGCTTTTTATGATTATGATATTAAGTTATTAACTCATCTTTTTAAGTTGTTAAGACGAGAATGAGTTGAAAGAGAGGAATTTTTTGGCGGAGCCGGAGACTTGGAGAAGATCAGCTCTGTCTGCCGGCTTCGGCCCAAACATTAAGGGGCAACCAAAACATCATGGCCCATTTTGTGTATTGGTTAGTTAAAGATTTTTTAAGCCATCTAAATGAATTCTTTTAAGCCCACTGTAGGAATTCTAAGCCCATGAACCAGCCTTTAGATATAACAAGTTTTTAAGCCCAATTAATTCTTGTTTGCTGTTAGATGGTTGTTAGACTGTTAGAGCGAAATCCATAAAAATTAGTAAGAAGGACCAAGAAAAGTGTGCAAAAAAACCAAAAATCGAAAAAACTGAACCGTATCTGTAAACGAAAAAAACCGAACCGAATTGTGAATTCGGTTTTCAGTTCGGTTACTAACCATATCCGAATTACGATTTCGGTTTCGGTTCAGTTACAGATATACCTTTTTTTTAATTCGGGTTGTTCGGTTAGACATATTTCCAATGCGGTTCGGTTATTCGGTTGAATTCGTTTATTCGGATATACTTTTCTTTTTAAATCGACTTATTCGGTTGAATTCGATTCGTTTAGAAAACTTTCTAATTCGGTTCGGCTCAATTAACGGATAAAGGTTAAAAAAATTAACACCGAATAAACCGTTAACCGAACCGATAACACGTAATTGAAGGGATGGCCATTTGGTCAATTTCTGACTTAGAGCGTGCCTTTACAAAAAGAATTGATTTGCATCAAAAGGTCCAAATATGGTAAAGGTATGTGCTGACGTGTCACCTACTCACGTGCTGCTCACGTCCAAAACATCTTTTCTCAATAATCATCCACATTTTTGTCCCACTGACGCCATAAAGCTACAAGCTTTGAGTATTGGTTCAAAATGCACCTTCACCTTTCAAGAATTGCATTTACCACCTCTAAAGTTCTGTTTGAATAACTATTACCTAAAACCAATCCATTCATTCATTTTCACTTGCTTTCAACAATAAAGATTCACTGAAAACTTACAAGAGGCTGTTTCTTTCACACTTTTGAGAAACTTTGCCACTTTCCCATCAAACCCACAAAAAAAAACCCCAAGAATTCACTAAAAAACCCTAAAATTATGGATCAAACAAACAAAGATAAGAAAAAAACTTGATGTAACAGAAGATCTTATGTCAACAGGGTCAGGGGCAGTTTGGGTTTTTACCAGGGCCACCATAGTAAAAATAGTGACCCCAATCACTATTGCTTCCAGTTTGAACATCATAACAATTGGATTGTTCAGTGAATGTGCCAAGATCTTTGGGAGATTTAAGACCATTTTCTTTATCAACAACTTGAATATTTCTGAAATAACTTGCTTTTCCAAACCCTTCTTCTGGAAACCGGCCACTGCCCATTTGTGTCGACGTATGCTGTCCATCGGGCTTGGAATTTACCACCTCGCCGCCCCATTCGATCATCGAAGCACTGTCGGCTAAATATGAAAACAAAAAAGATGGCCAGTAACCCAACACATATCCATTCCCAAATTGCATCCACCAATGTCCCTCTTTTTGATCCTGGATAACAAATCAGTAATCACAATATCGATTATTAATCACATTAATCTTAAAAGTAATCATCTTTGTTCAAAGAAATCCACCAATAACGCACAAAACCAGTCAGGTAAGTTGTGTAACGGGTCAAAACATGTGTGGGTCAATAACGGGTCGTGTTAGACTAATCCGGAACACTCTTTTGTCCAACTTTTTGTACTTTGTAAATAAATAATGTCCTAGATGTGATTACAATAATATTATTAAAATAATAAGATAATTTCTATTAAATAGAACTATTTAGGACAAGGGTAAGGTAAGTTGGGCAACGGCCATTCAGGTAAATAAAACTATTTGAATATAAGTTATGCAACTTTTGACCCGCTCCATTTTTGGCTAAGTTTCTACATATGAGAATATATCAATACTATAAAACCAGAATTGACCCATTTCTATATAAGTGGATTGAAATTTCCCCCTCGAATGTTTTATGCATATGATAAAGCCCGTAAGGGAAGTACTAACGAAAATTACCGTTCTACATTAATTATGTTTCCAATTGATTTTAGAAAACATGGGACTACATCGGTTGGTGGCAAGCCAAAAAATGCCAAGATCCTCAGTTTTTTTAAATGCATAATTCGGCAATGTTCAAGAACCGCCACCTACCAATAATTGATCATATTTATCACCAGTTTTATTTAATAATGAAAAAGATAATATAAACTTCTTGAAGGTGACTATAGTACACCTACACAGCCTTTGAATAATGCATAAACTCAGCGCAATTAAGTCATTCACTTATTCCCACTTGGTACTTATCTCAAGTAAATTAAAAAAAAGTATTAATGCCCACTTAAGCCCACAAACAATATAATTAAACTGAATTTGGAAATTACCTTCCAAACAAGAATACTGATGTCATATTGTGAATTTCTAAATGCAGAAACCGGGGATATGCTTGCACCCATTGCTATATTACTATTGATTTGAATAAAACCCGAGCACAGTAGATTGTAGCAACCAGTAGCTTGATATGCATCACTCTGCACCAAGAAATAGATTAAAATAAATAAAAAATCTATTGAAAGATACAAGTTCTACTGCATGAGATACAACTCTCAATAAAACTATTACATAAGCATTGTAGGTGTACTTACAGTCCAGTAAGTGAATAGTCTTGTGTTGTTATCACCATAAAGATCCGGACTGACCTGTAAATCACCACATATTTATTAAACTAGATTCAGTAATGCAAAAATACATTGATCTCGATTTAGTATATGCTATTTCTATATAATTCGGTTCTTCCGTTTGCTATATTGTTTTTGGCATCAAGAATTATGGATTGTGAGAATACCTGCCAACCTGCTTCGATGCTGTTAAGATCTTGGCCAAAAGAACCACCTAAAATCCAAATTTGTGACAAACTAAACTCATTTGATTGTTGTATTTTTGGTTCCCAAACGTTCATGGTTGCTTTTGCTCCATAGTATCTGTCTCCCTCCACATAAGCTATGGCATGCTATATGACGCAGAACACAAATATAATCATTTCGAATCAGTAACTTGAAAAGGGTATCAAATAGTAGGATCACATACTAACAATCAATTAAGAGAAAATGCCAAAAATCAAGACTTAATGAAAAAGTAGTGCATCTAACATGGGACATTTTCATTACCTCCTTATTTTGTCACAATGATGGCAAATTATGAAATGAATACTTTTTTTTCCATCCATCCGCCCATAACCGTATGTAATTATCAAACTAATAAAGAGGCACTTAGTTTTTGAATTACAACAATCAAAACTTAAAAGATAGTGCAGTTAGACATGGGGTTTAAAGCAAAGCTCATTTACCCCTTTATTTTGGTATAAAGATGGGAAATTATGAAATGAATCTTGTTCTTTACCTGATGTATTCATTACCTCTTTATTTTGTTATGATGACTAATTATGAAATGAATATTTTTCTTATCCATGGATGCCCAAAACCATATGTAATTATCAAACTAAAGAAGGGTAATCTATTCACCAAGATTGCAAGAATTACGCCAAAAGAAAGTGCATTTAGACATGGGTTTTAGCCTTTTATTTTGTCATAATTAAGGGAAAAACAATAGGCTTTTTTTCTTCCTTTCTTTTTACCACCCTTTTTGTTCCTGTTCATCTAATTTTCAAGATTGCAATACTCAACCCAAAATAAAGTGCATTTACACATGTTATCAATGAAAACTCATTTAACCTTATATTTTGTCATAATTAAGGGGAAAAAATAGTTTTTTTTATTCTTTTTTACTTCTGTTCTTACTCACCTGATGACCACTTTCATTATCAATATCAGGATCAGCAGAACTAGGGATACTTCTAGGCACAGCAAGGCTTTTATGCTTCTTTTTCCCATATCTTTTAACAGAACTTGCTCTCAAAACATCATCTTCTTTTGTTCTCCTTATGGGTATGGTGTCTTCAGGGCACATGCCATTCACGTGCCACAACTAGTGGATTGTGTTCTCTGTTTCTTTAGACTCTGTGTTCATCTTGTTCTCATCATAAAGACCTTCTGGATGATAGTTAGGCCTCATCTAAATAAATTTTAAAAAAAGTAAAAATAAAAAATAAAATCAATTAACTGTTAAAGAAAATCTTGAAAGTGTTACAAAAAAACCTGGATTTTATGGTCTTTGAGGAATGGGTGATCAAAAGCTGGCCGATGAGAGATGTGTACACAATCAATGACATCCCCATCTGGGCTCTGATTAAATCATGCAAAAATCATAAATTTGTTTGGTTATTAGCACTAATTTCACATGACCTCTTATAAATGATCTTAATTACATCAAGAAAACCACTTTTTACAACATTTTGCAACTAAAATTAAATATTTCAAAAATCACAAAATAATACCTCAATGGCTTTAATAGGGGGTTTGTTGAGGCGTTTTAAGTGTTTGTGAACTTGAAGCTTCTGCCTGGAAGCTGGTGGTCGCCTGGCGCAATATAGCGAGGGCAGATCCAAGAAGAAGAAGAAGACAGCGAAGAGGATTACTCTCATAAACCCTATCCTCATCCTGCTTCTGCTAACGTGCGCGGCTGCCGATTTCAAAAGCTGAAAAAGATGGACTCCTGAAAGTAAGAAAAGGGTTCTTTTTCCCAACTACAGTCTCCGACTTGTGCTAACCTCCGCCATGAGTTATGAGGTGAGCAGAGACCGGAAAAAGACCACACGCACAGTTACTCTGGTTATCCTACGCACCCCCCAAGCACCGAGACATTTGTACCTCTCAAGGAGGTATTCCACCTCCTGTTCCTGCTGGAATCGGAAAAAAGATGCAATGTCAAAGATAGGTGCTGGCCGGAAGGGGGGCCATCGGGGCTTCAATGGTGCTGGAAACCGGACCGGCAGAACGGGCCGAACTGTTTCAGTTAAATCAGATTTGTCCTGTTGGGAGATCTTGAGAAGGGCAATAACAGGGATAAATGGGAGTGGATTGAGACAGAGTCTAAAGAGTTTAGTGTGGGGGCGTTCAAACGGCTCCTTGCGAAAGGCACCGATCACAGTACTTCGTCTTAAAGTGGAGTAGTTGGATTCCTGCTAAGTGCAACATCTTCGCTTGACGTGCGAAGATGGGGCGGATTCCCACTGCCTCGGCTTTGAAGGTTAGGAATGTTATTATCTCGAGTGCGGCCTGCCCTTTTTGCAATGAAGAAGAAGAATCGGTGGAGCGCATCTTCACTGCATGCAGTACGGCCTCGCTAATATGGCAATTCGTCAGTATCTGGTGCAATGTTCCTAACATTTTTGCTTTCTCGTTCAAAGACCTTTTGGAGCTTCACAAGCATTCGGGTTTGAGGGAACAGGAAAACGAGTTTTTTCATGGAATCATCATTATTGGGTGTTGGAGCTTGTGGAAAGCTAGGAATGAGTTTTGGTTCTCGAACAAACCGATTCGGATGGAGGATATTATTAGTGATATTAAGGCTGCTGGTTTCTTATGGGCTAGAAGCAGATCGAAGTTTAAAAAGTTAAGTTGGAAAATTAGTGTAATTTTGTAATTATGGTTTGTTTTGGCCTCTCGGTCTTCAGGTTGGTTGTGTTCTAATGAAAGTTGCGTTTCAAAAAAAAAGGTAGTGTCCACTACTCTCTCTCTCTCTCTCTCTCTCTCCACCCCCTTTTTAGATTTTCTCTAGATTGAATTTCTGCCTATTCTGGGTTTGTTTCTGCAAAATAGACCGGGTGAGAAAGGTAAAACCGGAATTATAAAAGATGGGGTACCCAAAATTTGTAAGAGCATTCACAGCCCGTTATTTAAAATTATATGAGTGAGTTTTGTATATTTTATGGAGTGGTTTAAAGTGGTTGTGAGTGGAGGAGAGAAAAAAGATATAAGGTTTTTGTAAATATAAGGATAAAAGTAGTGGTTTTTAGTATAATTATAAGGATAAGGATAAAGAAAGAGAAAAGTAGAGATAAAAGATAGAAAAAGTAGTGTTTTTAGTGTAATTATGAGGATAAGAATATGAAATATAAAGAACGGGTTGGGAATGCTCTAAGAGCATTCATATTAGGCGCTCCATCCCTATCCCTATAAAATTATCTTTAACTCTAAATTTTATATATTTTCTTGAGACCTCCTACATCCCATTCACCATCTCTATTTGAAGATGGGGAGAAGAGTAAACCTCCCAAATATGGAGGACTACTATTATTTTTCTATAAACTTTAAAGGATGGGGAATGGGATGGAGTAATTATTTTGTTATTTTTTTTAACTTTGAAGATGAGAAGAAGAATGAGGGATAGGTTGTGAATGCTCTAATATACTTACATACTATGCATACTAATATGCATGTGTCATCATGCTTCTGTTATTCTGGTGGTAAGGGGTTTTCTGTAAAAGGTTTTTTCTTAAACATGTCATGGGTTCAAATCCTGATGAGAGGAATTTTGCTAGTATCCTTCACAAGACTAGAAGTAAGCCGTTCAAAAAAATATATTAATATGCAAGTCGCACATCGACTTCTGGTCTAATCGTATCGGTGATTACCTCCACAAAAATAGTATGAGTTTAAATCCTACAAGTAACATGTTTAAATAGTATTTAGGAGAAAAAAATTGATGTTAAAAAAATATATATGCAAGTCGGGTGTAAATTAATGGAGTTAATACAATTTTGTTTTTGTTTTGAGCTCTATGTGTAAATGTTGAGTTTAGTTGGTAATATATTTTTTTAATTTATTAATTAAAATGCTTTCTATCTATTTTTAAACAAATATAAAGTTATATTTAAAATTTATACGGAGTGCTATATATATCTTTTATTGAAATTTTACTCGGCGTATTTGTTTATTTAATGCTAATATGTCACATTAAATGGTCCAAGCTTCTTTCAACATTAAAAAAATGTGGTTCATTAATCCAAACTAGCTTCCTTTTTTCCAAGATAACATGAACCTTCGAATTATCTACATTTGTCTTGTTTTCCAAACGATATTGTTCTTCTGTGAGAAGATGTTTGTCAAGTCCTTCAAGGACATGTCATCCTTATGATATTTACGTTTCTTCTTTAACATCTTTGCTCGAAGGAGGTAGTTTATCGCTAATGGATACTACTTGGATATGTTGATCGATTTTATGTTGTTTTGTGTGAATAAACTAAGAATATGTTCAACGGTCTAAGTTTGTTTCATCAAAATAACAAAGGCAATTAAATGGTCCTAATATATTACATTAAATAATGGTCCAAGCTTCTTTCAACATTAAAAAAACGTGGTTCATTAATCCAAACTAGCTTCCCCTTTTCCTCGATAGCATGAACCTTGGAAGTATCATCGTTTGTCTTGTTTTCTAAACGATATTGTTCTTCTATGAGAAGATGTTTGCCAAAGTCTTTCAAGGGCATGTCGTCCTTACGATGTTTAAGATTTTTCTTAACATCTTTGCATGAAGGAGGTAGTTTATCGATAATGGATACTACTTGGATAGATTCATCCATTTTCATGTTGTTTTGTGTGAATAAACTAAGAATATGTTCAATCTCATACATTTGGTCCATAATTGGACGTGAGTTAGTCAACTTGTAGGAATTAAATTTAGAGACAACGAATTTCTTACTTGTTGCATCTTCATTGAAGTATCGCTCCTCGAGAGCATTCCAAAGTTCACTTGGGATTGCAATGTTTTAATAAACATCAAAGAGTGGATCGACTTGCGTTTAAGATGCGTCTATGACATATGAAATCATCATTCTCGAACTTGAGATGATCACGTGTTGCTGCTATTGTTTCATTTTACTTTCTTCGGGAAATGGTTTGCTGAGAATGTATGAGACTTTAAGTGTTGTCAAAAGAAAAGGCATCTTCTTTCACTACAACAATATTACCCTATACCGACGATTTTTTTTACCCTATAGCGACGACTTGTTGTCGGGATAACTTATAGCGACGACTAGTCGTCGGGATTGCTTCGTCCATGACATATGAAATCATCATTCTCAAACTAGTCGTCGGGATTGCTTCGTACCAATAGCCCAAAATTGTCGTCGGTATAGGTGTCGTCGGTATAGATCAGCCTATACCGACGACATGTCGTCGCTATAGGGTCTAATTAAATAATTACAAACATATACATACAAACATACATACACATATATACATTCATATTAACTAATAATCATAAACACAAATTACACACATACATACAAACTAATCATCCAAACTAATCATCATAAACACAAATTACACACATACATACAAACTAAACATTCAAACTAATCACCATAATCACAAATTACACACATACATACACATACATACAAACACTAATTTACATAAACTAAATTATATAAAATAATCACACATCTAAACTAAATGACCTAAACTAATCATAATTTAATAATTCCATCATACATACAAATATACATACTCATACATACAAACATACATACATACACATACATAACACATGCATACAAAATCATAAAAATCTTAGATCTAAATCAAATTTCATCACAAATTAGTAATCAAAACAAGTATTTACCTTCACAAAGCTAGAAATCCAAAAAATGGTGAAATTTCTCTAAAACCTAATCAAAATAAACAAACAAAACTTCAAAATCTTGAAAAAGTAGCTAAAATATGAAACCCGGATGTTACCTCACCTTAAATCCCGAGAGTTTTTGTGAAAGTTGCTCCCAAAAAGCCCAAAAACCGTGAAATCGCCGGAGAGAACAATTTGGGGGAGTTTTGGAGGATTTTGGGTAGAAATGAAGTCTGCCGTTTGTTTCCCTATTTGTTCGCGCTGCACCCTATGGCGACGACATGTCGTCGCCATAGGCCCACATGTCGTCGGCACAGGTAGCCTTTGCCGACGACATGTCGTCGGTATAGGGTTCGTAGGATGTTGACCAGTCAATAAAGGTAAAAACCCTATCCCGATGACATGTCGTCGCCATTAGGTTTTCCAGAATTTTTTTAATTTAAAAAACAAAAATTTAACTGACGAAAATTTATTAAATAAAAAAAAACAAAAAGAAAATCAAAATTAACCTATAGCGACAATATGTCGTCACTATAAGTTTTCCCCAAAAATTCATTGGGCGTCAGTTTTCCCTCCAATCTGCCTCAACCCTATAGCGACGACATGTCGTCGCTATAGGGTGTCCCATTCAAAAATTTTGTTTTGACCTATACCGACGACATGTCGTCGGTATAGGGTGACCTATGCCGACGACAAGTGTCGTCGGTATAGGCGACGTCGGCAAAGGGTCATTTCGTTGTAGTGTTTTGCCAATGTTTGAAGGCCCCAGCATCGAAGTGATCCAACTTGACAACGTCAAAAGACAAAAGACATTTATTGTAGATTCTTGGAAGCCAACATCCTTGCTAAATTGTTTTAAGATTGTTTTTTTTTTTCTGATTAGTGTACTACTTGTTACTTCAATGTGGATAATATCTATCCTTAAAGGAGTTTCGCCCTTTATGAAACGTACAGTACGTTGTTGGCAAATTGCCTCCTAATATATAATGAAGCAACGTATGTAGATATGTTAATCGACTATTGCACAAGGAGTAGAAAACCCGAATGAACTAGTGATATTTCAAGGATTTCGGTTTACTAAAACCTTAATTCTATAGCAATAAGAGTTTAGTATTATCTAATAATGAAAAGAGAGAGTTGTAAAGAGGAATTGTGTGTAATTGGATGAAAAAAATGAAATGGAGAGTGTTCTATTTATAGGGGTGTGATACCCCTTTGCGAACCACCTCGCCCTTTCACTTTTCGCAAGAGTTTCACATGTGAAATGAGATACCCTAATCGAGAACAAACATGACCCTTCGTGAATCAACACATTTGTTGGTTGTGTTCCCTGACGGGCCGCTTGTGTGTAAATCGTCGCGTCCCTTTGTGTGACACCCCGGAAAAAATTTTTATTCTAATTTTCGGAACGAAAATTCTTTCAACTAGGGGATGATATGACATTCGACATTTTCGGGTTAACTCCGTTAACACAAACACCGTTATCTCAAGCACGTGGTTATACAAACTCAGTTAGCACAGTCAGTCACTCACTCACGACATTTAATTAGGGTTAATTAAATGTGTCGTTATCACCCAAACGCTCACGTAGCGGTAATTCTCCGGTAATTCGGAGAATTACCGGATCACACATGAGTCTAACCTGGAACGTTGGCGAACCAAACTTCCAAATCTATTTAACGGATCACAGTATGATTCGAGATCACAGATTAGGGTTTACCTAATCTTGCGGCCTACGGTTATTTAGATTATTGCGTACGCGGTTGATAACTGACACATAACGTGATACCTGACCACTAATAATAAATATTAATAGTAATTATTAATATTTACTTCATACGTATATTTAGAAGATTAACACGTGAGTCACACGACATAGAACGCGCGAACACGACAAATACCGGAGTAAGCATAATCCCGTTGACTTTTACCTAGTATGATTAAATAATATAATTTTATTTATATTTTTATCAACTTTGTATACAATCACTTTTATTATTAAAGAAATAATAATTTCATTTCGGAGCGCGAAACAGTTAAACAAAGAAAACTCGTTTTGGCACGCGGTGCAGGCGTGTACCGGCTTGGGCACCCGTTGAACGGGGATTTCATGAAGATTAATAATTTTAAGTATTCAAGAATAGTAACCCGAGAATTTTAGTCAGTACGGGACTCGAACGGATACCCGGTTCCACAAGCCAGTATTTTAATCTCTTGCAAGCACCCACCCTTAACCCTAGGTATAAATACCCCCTTTACGAGTTTAGCCTCCATCTTCCCCTTTTTTACACATCCAAAAACACACACACACAAAAATGCTCTCATTTGTAGAGAGAGGGAGAGTTCGAAGGGGGAGGAGAGGGGAGGGTCGGCCACATCGAAGGCGGCCTCCTCAGGCGAAACAGCAGCCGAGGACCCTATCGGCGTGTGGCGGCGAGTGGTGGTGATCTTCGGGTAGTTCTCGTCACCCTAAACGCAGTGGTAATGGTAGTTTACTCTAACTCGTGGTGATGGCGGAGAAAACCGATAGAAACAGAGGCGGCGGCTAGGGTTCCGGCGACCCCGTTTTGCCGGCGAAGCGTTTCCGGCGAGTGGAGCTGCTCTTCGGGTACTCCTCGAGGTCCTGAACACCATGGTGGGAGTATATTTTGCAAACTCGCTGAGGTGATAGAGATATACGGTCGCGAAGCAAGGTGGCGGCTAGGGTTCCGCCACTTGTAGCGTTCTCCAGCGAGCCTTTAGCAGCTCCGATGACGGTTGTGGCTATGCAAACGCCACCAAGGGCGACGGATCTGGTGGCCCACTCATGTTCAGGCGGCGCAACAGTGTGCCATCTCTTTTTTCTCGTTTTTCCGACAGCCACACTAGGGTTCCGGCGGAACTCGTTTTTCGGACCAAGCTTTCGGCGAAACCCATGACATCGATCGTCCTCGCATCTTTATTCGGTCCAGATCCGTGATTTCATTCGTGTGACCAACAATCCTGGGTAAAAGCCCATACCCGAACCCATTCCTTTTTAATATACTTTCCTGATCTTCAGATCCGTCACGCTATGTTATAGATCTAACGATTTTATTGGTGTCGGGTCTTGGTCAACAAAAGTCAACTGGTCAAAGCGGATCAGCGGGTTCGTATTTAAGAACTGAACATACGGAAAGGTATGAAACGAATACAAGGATAGTTATATTTATTTTCGGATAACTAGACGCGTGTATGCGGTTGGTCGTATTGAGCATTCGAGATTCGCTATCGGTGAAAATATATATATTTGTATGATGTCTTGGATAAACGAGTGATATAACGTATTGTCAGAAGCATATTATTATTAGCCAAATAATAACAAAAATAACTCGGACACGTAATCGACTAAACGAGAACTATAGATACTGATTTACAAATGATGAGCACTTCAAGTAAATGTTATTTAGATTCGAGAATATACATATATAATAACATATGCACATTAGTATTGATGCAAATACTTTACATAAACTCGGACGTTTATTTACAAAATGCGATACCATACAAATATACTTTAAAGTTTTGAAAATATATATATTTACATATATATTTATAGATACACATTCGAACATGTTACCAAAGCCTTGACACCGTTTTATTTAAAACATCGAGTTACACACATTCTGTTAAATATTCGCATTAACACGAATTATATGTATAGACTTTTAACGCGTATAGTCATGTACGTTTAGGTGCAAGACAAACTTATACTTTCTAAACACTATTTTTGCAACGCATAATAGTTGAGGATCCCGACTCAACCTAAGTGACGAGTTTTACCGATCATAAAACTGACATCATATACTACACCGATAATGCTCTACGCAAATCCGCAGCGCTCAACCGCACACGTAAGGTCTACCCCTACTATCTGTAATTATTAAATTACATACAAATATTTGTGATTTGGGTTTTGATGGTGAATGCACACCTGTAGTAGAATTGCTCGCCACATTGGAACACTTACTCTCATCTAGGAATCGTTATGACGATACATTGGCGACACAAGTGAGTTTCACGACCCCTTTTTACTTGTTTTCCTGTTGGGGGAGAAACATTCACATAAACAAACATCCTTTTACTTGTTTTCCCGTTGGGGAGAAACACGCACACAAACAAACATCCATTTTTCTTGTCTTCCCGCTGGGGAGCGACATACACACAAATAAACATGGATCACATAGTATTTCACTACCACTTGTTAACTTAAGCGCAAATATAACATACAAAGTCCTTACACACTCGAACCGTTAATATAAGGTATTTAGCGAGAAGATTTGAGTAGTACTACTGGGTTTGACAAACCCCACCCGGGCTAGTCGCGCTAGCACGATTGGAGGTCGAACGGGTGAAAATTTTCCTAAACACTTGCCAATGTTGATGTTAGCAATGGTGGAAGGCAAACAAACACAAACAGTCAGCTTCGGTTGCGAACGCTTAGAGTAACTTGTACATTGTCTAGCTAGCAATAGGTGTGACTTACGTATGTGGATCCTACAAACACTCAAACGGTTTATTTACTCACAAACCTGTGAACTCACCAACCTCGTGTTGACACTTTTTCTTACATGTTTCTCAGGTCGCTAAGGCACATGTTGCACACCTAGGACATGCATGGAGTCCTATTGTCATTTCATTCATGTACAACTATGTAAAACAATTCATTTGCTTTTATTAAACTAAACTTGAGCGCGTTTGTTTTGCGCAATAACTACCTGACACAAATTGCTTCCGCATTTAACTCTGAACATTAATAGATTTTGTTTAAACTCATATAGTTTCGTTTGACATAACTAATGATTGACATCCTGGTTTGTCACATGCCTAACGGTAAAACTCCGTTAGTGAATTTTGGGGTGTGACACTTTGTGATTAACCACTCGTGGCTAGTCACGCAACCTTGAACCATTGTGACCATTACCCATTCTCATGAACCTAACCATCGCGTTTCTTTGTGATTCAATCACTTGTGACGCTCAATCATCGTGACTATTTGTGATTAAAGCCACTCACGATGCCTAATCGTTTAAACCAAGGCCATCCCGTTGAGTCACGTTGTGCCCTCGGTTCGAACCGCACTCGTATACAAATACAAAAATAGTAAAGGCGGATCTCAAGAGGCTCACGATGATGCGAGCGTGCAAAGTGTCGCCATCAAAATCGCCACATTAGTAACGCATCACACATCAGGCACAAGTACGCGGGCGTGTAGGATTCTTTGCACCCTTTGGGTCCACCACTTTAACCTTATTGATTGCTAAGGGAATTAAGAATCATACAATTTTCATCTTTATAAACCCTTCATGGGTTTTTCTTTGCTCCTATGTGAGACAAACCAAAATTCAAAAACCTTTCTCTTTAAGACACAAATAGTTTAGACTTCTAATTTGAAAATAGTTACCCAACAAACTTCACCGACCATTAGTTGTGGCTTAAACGACGTCTAACATTCTAAAAGATCCTGATACAATATCTATGCAATTGGGCTGATTGCAGCAAAGAATATTAAGAACATAAAGGATGTCATATGACACAAATGGACCACTAGGCTAGCATTAGTAAAGGCGGACAATCAAAATTGCCGTTCAGACTTAATTTTAATAAGACGGTTCACATATTTAAGCCAACTTACTCACCGAGTACAAATCAAGTGTGTGGACTACCTGTCATAATACTCTGGTGTGTTTCTTGAGTGTCCAAGATATAAGTTCGAATTTTATTGAATTGTTTTTATTGTAAAACTATATTTAATATTCAATACAAACTGAACTTTATATGTAAATATAATATTCGTCTATGTGATAGTTTTGATCACTTTTTCCGCACACTATTTATTGTTTCTTTAGATCATTAGTCGTCAACCTAACCCAGGGACCAATATTATACAATTAAGCAATTACAACAAACAATCCAAGAATGAGATTTTAATTATTTAGCGTGAAATCACTACGCATCTTAGTGATTTTGTCCAACGATTGCCCCTGTACTGATGTGGCAGTGACGTGGCAGAGTGTGAATCACTTGGACGTGAAACCACTACGAATGACTTTACCATAACTAGTTTTTATAAGATGACTAGGATCCTTACTCTCTTTATTATTTATGGGGCTTCGACACCGATGAGTAAGTTTCTTTCAACAAAATTACAAAGGTAATTAATTGTTCCAATATATTGAATTAAATGATCCGAGCGTCTTTTAGTAACAAAAAGAAAACGTGTTTGCCAATGATCTTCAGCCCAAGTGGTTGAGGTGAGGTACTCAAGAGTTCATTAAAATAGGGAGGTCTTGGGTTCAAGTCCCACTTATGACAAAAAAAAAAGGTTCTAGGTTGGGCCAGGGAGTTTTCTCACCTATAGTGGTCTTCCTCTTGAGGGTGGTGGAGATGATCGGGTGGGCAAGTGGCCCGTCAGTGATCCAAATTACCGCCAGAACTTGTGTTAATAGTGGCGACACTCCTTAGTGTCGTTTAGATAGTGTCACCAAATAATTGTGGCGACACTCAGGGAATTACAAGTGTCCCAATCATTGAAAGCCTCGGGGACAACGCCACTTCCCCAACGTCTTCCCCGACTAGCGTCACCTGATGAACATCATCTTCAAACATGCCCGTTTTCAACCCAAGTTTGTAACCTTTTATGTCCAAAACGTTTGTTTAACTTTCATGAAGCTACATCTGGACTTTATTCATCATTTCACACTTAAAAATCTTACCTTTGAGATGAAAACCCTAGTTTTACTATAAAAACCCATTTTTGAACAAAAACAAAGATTCAGGTTTGATCCATACTTCAAAGAAGACGATTCTTCGTGTTTTCTTAATCTATATTAGTGGATAAGAAGAATGAAGCAGATCTTGAGCAAGAATGGTGAAGTTCTTGAGCTTTCTCTCTCTAAAAACCCACTTTCTCTCTCTAAACTCTCTCTTCTCTCTCTCTAAACGGTTTTTGTGTGAAAGATAGCAAATGAAGGCAGGAATGGAATGTGTAGGGTTTATGGAATCCCTCATGGACCAAGCCCACCCTCCACAAGCCCATTTCTTTCATTCTCTTCTTTTCTTTTGGCCCAAACGAAGACGTTAGGTTTTGCGGATGTTACACAAAAACACAATGGTTTCTAATTTATTTTTATCTTTTGTTATGAGGTATTGGGCTGTTTGTAGCTGACCTAATAAGATAATGGGCTTTGTTGATGGGCTGAAGTTGGAAGCTGAGTGGAACTCATGGTCTAGCTTGCATCGGTTCAAAAGGAGGATCTGAAGATTAAAAGTCACCCATTTTGTCTCTAGTAGACACGTGGGTTGGTGGAGGCTATTGGATATCCGTTTTACTCAATGGACCATATATATAAAAAAGAGATAGAGAGTCTGTGGATGATGAGTCTCGTTTTTCTTTCTCCACACACCTTTTTCTCTCGAGTGTTTAGTCTTCTTCGTGCTTCTAGGGTTTCATCAAGTAGATGAAATTAGTTGCGTAGCAGTGTATTGTGAGGTTCTTGAGAGGTGTTTTCTGTATTGAGTTCAACATATTGATGATCTAGTCTGATCTCTGGTTTTGTGTTATTGTTGTTTCTGTTAGGGTTTCAATCTTCTTTGTATCGACTATTCTTGTAATAATAAAGTTCATATCATGTTTTTGACAAGCACCAATATAATGGTTTTCATGCGAAGCGTATGGAGCCGCCACCATATATGACACAAGTATTTTGGTTGGGTTTATATGCATTTGTATATATAGTTGCACAACTTGTATATAATTATGTAAAGTTCATGGTTTTTTGTTTAATCATGCATTATAATCACGTAATTTGTGTATATAGTTACGCGAATGTTTGTACCAATATAAACATACATATATACATATATACATACATGCATAAAGAGTGGTTCAAATAAAAACATAATGGTCCCAATACATCAAATGTTTGTACCAATATATATACATACATATATACATAAAATAAAAAGTCGACCTGTTTTTCCTAAGAAGGCTAAGAACTAACCGTATCATAACATATGACACATGACAAATATTATCCTCAAAGCTATTTTAGTTCACTAAAATCTAGGGTTTATGTGTTTTTTACTATGCTAATGAATGTGTAGAAACAATTCATCACATGATGCATTGAGTCAAGTGGTCCAAGTTTTTTTCAACAAAAGGACGGTGGTAATAACTGGTCCTAATACATTGAATTAAATGGTCCAAGCTTCGTTTAGCAGAAATAAAAAAAACGTGAATCGTTGCAATCCTATCTCCTATTTAAGTGTGAACAATCCATCACGTGATGCATTGATCCTAGCTCCTGATCATTGTCAACAATCCATCATGCATTCCATGTTTTTTGTGCTTGCTGGTATGTATTTTGTAGGTATATTGATCCCGTATGCATACATTTAAAATCACAAGCCTCGTTGGGTTAATATATATCTTCTATTTGCATGGTTTCAATGAAATTAATAATGATGTGTATGTAGATCCTATTCAATCTCTTTGTAAAATATTGATACTAATTACTTAATATTACCTTGTAGGGCATATATGTTATCAATATCAAGCTCTATATACTCTTGATGCCATTTCAAAGAATGCAACATCTTCTCACACCCATGGACGTCCGATGCCTGAAGTAAAATTAAAATTTGTGCGTTCATGAACCCATACTAAAGTTTCAATCAATTTCTACCAATATCCATGCTAGGAAACTAAAAACATAAATCTAGCTAGTAGCCCAAACAAGATGTCCAAATAAAAAACATTAAAAGAATTATATCCATTAATAAGTTGTGAAGAGGTAATCTCTTAACCAACCTATCAAATGAAATAAGTGAAAATTCATCAACGTGTGAAACATTACCCTATTTATCAATACAATAATTTCTGGTGTTTAAGCTCATATATAATCACTCTTTGGTTACACTACTCGTGTGCGCTAAATCAATTGTTGATTTCAATGACTTTGGAAAAAACCCTAATTTTCATTAGGAATGGATATATATCATACAAATGAAAAAAAAATCAAACTACGAGAAAAATATGCTGATAACTTATTATCTCTCTCGAAGTTATTATCTCTCGAAGTTCACGGTGAAGATGAAACATATTGATCTCCCTTTTTAGTTTTAGGCATTCAATTATTCATTCAACATGTGAGAATTTTACTCTCATTGAACCCCTAAAAAGTTTGAGGCTCGAGTAATGTAGAAGTCTAAGAGTACTCACATCCCATTTGGTATCCATATTGTTATATTTAAACAAAAAATTATCATCCCTTATGTTTAAATCTCATTTTTCCGGCCAATGAGCTGGTGGTGGAGTGGTAAGGGAGAGATCTGGTGTTCCTTGTGACCCAGGTTCAATCGCTGCCTCCCCATTAGTTTCTACAACATGCAAATGAGACGTAGCTCTTAGGCTGATACACCTGAGTTTTACCCACGCCGATTTCGGGTTCGAGCCTCGGCTCTCCCTCAAGCCCGGAAGGGGCCGTATTGGGTGGGATTTTTCCTTGGATGCTCTCCAACTCTGACGCCAAGTGGGCCCGGTTAAGACAACATATTGATCGGAGTTGAACGAGGCTCTCCTATGTGACGGGGAGTGCGAGATCACAACATTCAATGTTCGCCGTTAAAAAAAAATCTCATTTTTCAAAAATCTCATACATACCATTCCTTATCCTTATCTTTATATTGTTTTTTTCAAGGAAACAAGGATGTGATAAACTTGAGTCGGTATATTTAAGTTTTCACTATTGTTTTTAAAGATAACGAAATGATTTAAAAAATGGAATGTAGGACCTTTATAACTCAAAACCTTTTTTTTCCCCTTAAAATTTAAGTATATGTTACATATACTAAATGGATGTGAATGCTCTAAAGCGGTCAGGGTCACCACAACAGATCATGAAACAAAGTTGAGTAAATTGAGATGTCATGCATTCTCGGAATGTTTATTAATTAAGTATGATTATTAGCATATTAAACTTTCTGTCAAACTCTATGGAATGAATATTACACTTTTGAAAGAAAGTTGAGGCTGAAAATAAGAAAACAACTTAACGTACAAATCAAGCAAAAAACAAATTGTAAATCAATAATTACGTAGCTCATTGTCTCTGTTAGATAACCTACAAATAAACAAAAAATGAGTAATGGTCCCACTAATGAATACAATGAGCCAAGCTTGTGAACAATCCATCATGCATTCCATATTATCTTTGCTTATATATAAGGGATGAGAGGGTATGTATTTTATAATTAACCATATCGATCCCACAGTAGCATACTTGTCCTTAAAGGTGTACGTTAGACCAATTAAGCCATGGCCGTGTTATTATCGCTCCCAAGGTTTTTCACCCTTAAATTTAATACATTGCCATACTTGAGCGTACCAGAAAATCCCCCAGCAACCCTTCCACCAGGTTTCGTGAAATTCGAAGAAAATCAAATTTTGAGTCCACGTGCAAAGTTTGCAGCAGATCCATCACAAACTGGGGATTCCACACTGGTGAACATAAGATCTTGCTACAACAATAAGTATTGGGTGGTACATGAAGTCAGGCCCTTTTATTGGATTACTGCGTCTGCTGACAAACCACAGGAAGACCGAACCAAACCCGGGTGCACCTTGTTCCAAGCTCAACAAGGAGTCCAACAGCAGGTCCTTTTATTCAGCATCGGCGTGTCTATGTACTTAATCCTCGGGGGCGGAAATGATGAGTGGAAGTATGGCCTCCGACTTATTTCCGAAGCTACACACGGTTTCGCTGTAGTTGATTGGGAAACGCTGGCGATACTTCCTCCTCATGTCTCATTCAGATATGAAGGCAATTACCTTTGCTCCCGTTTCATTAACGGAGGCCCGTATCTTGTGTTCGAGTCCGGATTGGATGCAGGAGATCCACTGGTGGCTCATGATCTCTCCCCCACTAATGACGGAAGCTATAGAATAAAGAGTGTGCACTTTGGCCAGTCCTGGAGGAAAAACCCTCAAAACTGGATATGGGCTGACGGGGTAGAAGAGGGCCTCCGGCCTTGGGACATCTTGTTTTCATTCGTCAAAATAAGTGACGGTGTCTTTGCTCTCCGCAATGTGGGTAACAACGCCTTCTGCGGTGGACTCACCCGCGATGGAAACACTGACTGTTTAAACGCAAGATATCCAACTATATCAACAGAGGCAAGGCTGGTAGTTGAAGAGCGCGCCTTGCAAAGAGATATCTCACAACTCACATACCGGCTCTCTGACTCCAGGATTTATCAGGAGGAAATCCAAGAACTTGCCCATGCCTTTACAACAAATCACAGCCCGGACAAAGAAACCACAGTCACCCTCAGTTACACGTCATCTGTTTCCAGGACCACTAATTGGACTAATGATTCGTCATTGACGTCTGGTGTAAAGGTAAACTTGGAGTTCACTACTGTTCCAGTTATTGAGAATGCGGAGGTCAAGTTGTCAACTGAATTTAGCCATGCGTATGAATGGGGAGTGGCCAAAACAACGGAGAGTACAAGGCAAGAGACTTACACTGTTGTGGTGCCACCATTAACTACAGTGAAGGTGACGCTCATGTGTACAAAGGCTGCTTGTGATGTGCCTTTCACCTACATGCAACGTGATCTTCTTATAAGCGGTGAAAGGGTTACCACTATCAAGGATGATGGAATTTTCACCGGCATCAACTCCTACAACTTTCGTTTTGAATCCTCGGTGCAAGGTAAGAATGATTAAGCAAGACTATATATGTTACTAGCTAGTGATTGCATATATGGTCATGCTCATCTAGCTATGATATCTGTGAGATTTCTACGTGTCGTGTGATTATCGATCTGTACTTCTATCATTCATGTCATAAATAATTGGGTCTCTTGGTGATCTCCATGTAATAATGTATGTGTGTCAATGTAATAATCGATCTCTATGTATCATTTGTGTGATAAATAATGCAATCTCTTGGTTTGTCTCGAGAGCTTTGATGTAACAATCTATGCATGTCGTGTGATTATATTGATCTCTATGCCTATCCTTTCCCATGTCGAGTGGTACATGAAATCGACCGCCTAGCTACTTTGGATTGTTGTGTGTCCGCAGACAAACCAGAGGAAGACCAAAGAATCATGCATGTGCTTTATTCCAACCTTTTCTAAACCAGGAATATCAGGTTTCTTTTTCTTAAGCGTCACCGGGTCGACTTGGAACGCTGCCCCGTCGTCTAACAATTTTCATGCAATTGATGTGAAGTTAATCACTGATCATTAACCCAAGCCAAAAGTTATGGGTCATTTGTGTATTTATTTAATGTTGCAGTTTAGAGCAATGTTTTCAGAACCGGACCGGACGTCGAACCGGTCTCCTTACCGGTCCACTGGTCGGACCGGTCCGACCGGTCGGACCGGATTTAAGAACCGGACGACGTCATAAATATTATAAAAATATATCAGTTTAAATAGCTTTTAATCCTTTCAAAAACCACCAACAAGTCAATTCAAATAATTTTAAACTAACAATTACCTACGAAATAAGAAGCCAAGAGACTTAAAAAAGATTAAAAAAAAAAATAAAATAAAAAAATAGTCAAGCGGTTCAACCGGTCCGACCACCCGGTTTCCGGTCCGACCGCCGGTTCAACCGGTCCGACCACCGGTTCGCTGCAGAAACGGTTCAACCCACGTAACCGGACCGGCCAGACCACCGGTTCCCGGTCCGACCGGCCGGTCCGGGTTTCAAAACATTGGTTTAGAGTCAATAGTGTCAAAGTAAATAAGTCACGGGTCAAGTGTGTTATGTTTTAAAAACTATAAATACGTATGTGTGAGTCGGTCTATGTACATATGCCTCGTTTCCCTAATTCGTTATATGAGTGCAAACAAGAACATATTAGGGTTACACACGTTCAATAAAATTTCAAGCTTGATTCATGTGTTTACATGTTGTTTGATCTTAACCGGGAAACAATTGGTATGAGAGCACAAGGCTCTATATCATTCGGATTCAATCATGGTTCCTGAAGGAAAATCGAACATGTCCTTAACCTGAATGTGCATACTAAAAGTCAGCTAAGCCGGTGAGTTCTAGCTATACATAAAACTTTAACTATTAAACAATTTGCCAAATCGTAACATTCATACTTTATTAATAAAAGCGTACGTAAAACATGCAATAACATAACATTAAATATAAGTCATCAATAAACCGAATCTGCGCCTTTTCGTAACCGTCAATTCCAACTTCAAGCACGATGCTTCATAGAGCACATGTACCAACTTCAAGCACGGTATTTCATAGAGCACACATACCAACTTTTAATCATTCGTAACTGTCAATTTCAAGTTCAAGCACGGCGTCCCAAAGGATAGCATGTACCAAACTTCAAGTACTGTACCCTCGCAGAGTACAGTACCAAACTTCAAAGATCACGGTAATCCCCTTCATGACCGTCGTCACCCCTTTTCCCCCGAGTTGTACAACCGTTGGCCCGCCACAAAGGCCCCTATAAAGGTATGGCCCATACATAACATACATACTTCGATTGCTGAAGGAATCATGGCAGATTCGTTCATTTCGTGACTTTTATAAAAATATTTACTTCTCTTTCATTACATCAGTTAAAGCATTCGTACGTTTTATTAAATAACATTTCGTTTGTAAACATTTCGTAAACTTCATTTGGCAAAACATTTCGTAAACTCATTTCAACTTCACTTTCAAAACATTTTTCATAAACATCTTTCGTGATCACCATTCCATAAAACATCATTTCGTAAGTATGTACACCAGCCCAAAACATTATTAAAACATTTAAAGAAGGGCTCTAGAACTCACCTGATAAGCTAGTCTTGGTTATCCTAACAAAGGTCCAACAGGCGTCACACAGGATCTGAATTGATTAATTTAATACACATCAGACCAATCCCGTCTCTGACGCTTTACCATTTCTAACTTAGGCGAACTTAGGCTAAGTTTGCCTGATCTAAGCCTAGCGAATCTACCCAGCGAACCTAGTAGATTCGCTACCACAAGTTCGCCAGGACTGCAACGAACCTATCAAGTTCGCCGGCCATAGACTGCCAACGAACATAGCAAGTTCGCTAGCCAAGTTCGCTCCACCACCCCAGGCGAACTTGACAAATTTGCCCGCGGGGCTGTCATCTTCCCCAAAACCCTAAATTTGCATGTTAATGGCAGCTCAGTATAATCACGTTCAAGATGCAAACTTTTTATGTTCAAAACTTGTAGTTTTCTTCCCTGATTTCAGATCTATAAACCATTTCTCATTTGACACGTAAAAACCTGACCTTTTTGTAGAAATACTCGAAACCCCAAAACGAACAAAAACTCAGATCTATGATGACTCGTTACCTGTATCGAGCTTCTGTTTTGGAGGTTCTTCTCACGAGTAAAGGAGACACGGGCTAGTGCAATCTTGAGCTGATCCTTCACTTTCTCTCTCTACGGGTTTCTCTCTCTAGAATTTGGTGAGATGAGGGATAAAGGGTGGGCTAAGGTATTTATAGGGAGAGGCTACCTTCCTTGAGCCCACACGCGCGCAGGCCCAAAGAGGTCGGACTTGGTTCTCAGCTTCAACAAGCATTCCACGTAGATCGATATTTTAAATTCCAGGTTCTAAATTCCATTTGAATCTGAAATTTAATTTGTTTGAATTACTATTCCTATATGTTGGTTTAGCATTCGTTGTCTTGATTCCTTAAGGTAACTAGACTTAGGAATCATTTTCATTTTTTCATAAAAAGAAGCTTACTTATATTATCACAATATTGCAAACTTAACGTTTAGAAGGAACCTAAGATAAACATGGGAGATATATCACCTAAACCAATATGTAGTAGTAGTACCATTGTAACATACAAAGAGGTCGAATCATCCTTATAGAACTTTCAATGTCCTATTTTAAAATCCACTAACTACACGGTGTGGGTAATAAGAATGAAGACAATATTGAAAGCAAATGGACTATGGGAGATGATAGAACTGACTGCTACAACAGAACAAGATGTCAAGAAAGATATGGCTACAACTGCCTACCTATTTATTAGCTAATCTGGAAGACCAAGCAAGGTTAAGGCATGCTCGAATGGGTCATTTTAAGAATATAATTGCTAGAAAATTATTACAACATTCAGTTTTGGATCATTGAATTAGCTTACGCCAAGTAAGTACACTGCATCATTCATTTTATTATGAACCCTTTAGGTTCTTATTATTGTTCAAGTTTCCCGGGCTCTTGGCTCCCCGTGACCATCTTCGGACGTACCTCCGGTCAAGTCATTCGTATATTTTCTGGGTGTGCCAACCCCCTCATTACCATCTTCGGACGTACCTTCGGTCATAGTATTCATTTCATTTCTGAGACCCGCCTCGTAGGCTGGACATCTCTTCCCATTTATTTCTTATTGAGACCCGCCCCATAGGCTGGACATCTCCTTCCATTCATTCATTGAGACCCGCCCCGTAGGCTGAACATCTCATTAAATTGGGATCTTGAGTATCATAGACTCACAACCTCCCAATGTATTCCTAACCAGTCCTCACCCTAAAACTTCGTAATTGTTTCCCCACGATACACTAAAGAGGCTTATATATAGGAAGAACCAGCGGCGTATCCACCACCCCTTTAACACTTTGTGAGTACTCTGTTATTCCATTTTAAGACATAGACTCATTTCCATCACACATTCATATTTACACATATAGCATGATCATCTATCATGCATTCACATATTCACATTTAACACACTTCGCATATTTGCACATATAGAATGACCTCGTGTCATACTTTCATATTTATTCTTGCTCTAATTCCTTATAAAGGTTTCTCCATGTTACGTTAAATATGTTTATATATATGAAGTACCAGCGACGTATCCACCACCCCTTTAATGCCCCATGAATACTCCTTTACTTAGAATTAAGCTTCTCTGTTAACTCTCTTTTATTTAATAGCATGACTTCCTCATGCTTTTATCCAATCATTGCTTTAATTCCTCCTAATGGTGTCTCTATGATGCATTAAAGAGGTTTATATATAGGGTGTACCAGCGACGTACCCACCACTCCTATAATACATCACAAATATTCCTTTATTTAGAATTAAGCCCTCCCTTATTCATGCTCATCATATATTGTAAACTGGGGGTGATTATCCTTCCAGATCAGTACATCTAACAGAGATGTTCCCAGGAAAGAGTGACGGGTCCAGGAGCGATTTATACACCAATCTTTCCTTAGACAGAACATTCTCTTGGTCAGATAACTACATACCGTTTGGAAGTTCTCCCGTTCGTTTACTATATTTTCATTTCTATCTTTTAGTCTGTATTCCTAAACATTCATAATGGTTTCATCACAAAGCACCAAGAGATTTATATGTAGGAAGTACCAGCGGTGTATCCTCCACCCCTTGGATACATCGTGGCTACTCCATTATTCCCATTTAGGGTTTAGACTAATCCCCATTATCCCATACCTTAATTCCACACATAACACATAACACATAATCACATAATTCACAGAAATATTTATCTAAGGTACGGTTCTAGTGTACTTACATTATCCTTGGGTAGTTCCTAAGTTCGTTTCTCGTCTAAATGCTTCTCTGAACTCAAACCGTACTCGCAGCGTACCGCACTCGCACTTAAACGCACCACACCGGGTCTCTTGCTCCTTCTTATTTTCGTGTGTGTGTGTGTAAGTTTGTGTGTGGGAAAGTGAATGTCCAGCTCCCTCTATTTATAGGTTGTCTGGTGGTCCATGTCGGACCGACTTGATATGCCATGTCGGTCCGACTTCGGCTGAAGTCGGTGACACGCGTCACAGCCTCCTGATTTGCTTCGGGAATAGATGTCGGACCATTATGGCTTAGGATATCGGTTCGATATACCTTATATTCAGATTCTCCTCGTAGAAATACCCCATTTTCATATATTATGGCTCCCGAAACTCATTTTCTAGCTCGGGATTGCCTATATGAAGTTTTGGGCTAATAGTCTTTCCGTTTCGCATTCTGTTAAGTTCTTAGGTCACGTTTCTTAACCGAAATTCATCCTAACTTATTATTTTTCAATCCTATTTCTCCCGTTAAGCTTTTGGTATCGCGTTTTGTTACCGATACCATTCGTAGCTTTACGTTTGCCGTCCCTTTGACCGTTAACCGTTTACGGCTGGATTTTTGGGATGTTACAAGTTCAGTCATGCAAACTATACAAATTAATAGGAAAAAATAGCCAAAAACAACAAGACATAGCCTTTTGTGAAAAACAGAACACAAGAAATTATTTTAATCAAAATCGAATAAACAGATTCGTCGGTTAGCAATGGAAGTTTGCTGGTTGGCATCGGCATGACCCATCAGTGTTTCGAATGGACGTTGACCGAAATATTGTATGATTTTGAGATTTAATAACTCATTCAACTATTCAAGTGGCTTCATTTTTTTTATCTATAAGATGGTTTTTGGTTGAATTTCATACATCATCAATTATGTTTTCTCTCAATTTTAAGTTGGAAGTTGTTGGCTTCTAGATGGTTGAAATTTATAAAGTCAGTTGTAAATTGTAATTGTAAGTAATAACAATGTTTTGATTAGATGAAGTTGACATTTAGTTGTGTATCCATGTTGTTTCCGTTTGTTAGCTTCTTTTAATTGTCTTATACTTTAAAACGTGTAAAACTTTAATGACTTAGGACCTCATTTGTTTATTATATTTCTATATTACAGCCAAGGTGGCATGATCTGTAGCATGGCTTGGCAAAGGCCTATCATGTGTTTGTGCTCAGGATTCACTTGATATGGTTTTTCTTAGCTGTATAGAAGAGGTTGCATTCAACTTCAACTGTAAGTAATTATGCTCATGTGAAACTATAAAAAAACAATCTATTTTGTCAATAAATTCAAACGATTTGCTCTTCTTATAGGTTTTATTGCACTGGGTCAGACCTGGATACTTTTTGCATCAAGTGGAACATGGTCATTCATATGGGGGTCTATCTGATGGTGAATCAACATATAGAATTATAGATACACTCACGAAACCGATTTTGGGAAATCGCCGACTTGAGTCGCAATCGCTCTCAGATTAACGAGCAGGAGCAAGAGTAGGTGCGTTTAGATCACTGATGGCTTTGTTGTTCATAAGGTATCAATTATACCTTTTGTGTTATTAATGATTATTTTTGAATAAAAGTCATTTTGTTTGCAGGAAATTAGCATACTTGTAGGAAATAGTTTTAGTTTGCAGGTAAAAGGCTTTTTAAACTTATGTGCCAATGTGATATGCTAGAACATTTTATAGTGATAAAGTTTTACAAATATCGCTTAGGAGTAACATATGAAATGTTAAAACCATGGATTGATTGATTATGTTTAGTAACAAATTGGGCGCACGATTTTCTCCTAATTTGGTAACCATTTTCGCTACTGTGAACAGAGGTTTGTTTAATAATGTTTTTCTCATTGGTATACCAATCACAACTTTCACTGTTATTCTTGGTTATTGATACTTTCTATTACATCTTTTATTGTTTCTTTTACTATGTGTAGTCCTCCTTTTTACTATATGTAGTCCTCTATGATGTTATTTGTACTATATGTATTTATTATACTAAGTGTAATCGTATTAAGGTTTCATTAGACTATCTGTAGTCCTCTATGATGTTATTTGTACTATGTGTAGTCCTCTAATATTCTTTGCAGGTCCAGATGGGCTTTTTGGAGCTGGGGGTCTCGATTATTAGTGTCACACCTCAACCGACGACGGAAACGTCGGGGCGGGACATGGAGGCTATTCATGAGCACGTGATTGACTATGTTGTGATATATTAAAGCATCAAATTTCATTTCAAGTTCAAACCAAACAAAAATTTCATAATTACAAGGAATGGAAATACATAATGAGTTCTTTTATTTTAATAACTAGGTCCACAACTTAAGTGTAGCAACTTGATCAAATCTCAAACATCCGTACCTGAAACATGGTTAAAAGGATGTCAACTAAAAATTTGGTGAGCATACATAGGTTTTGACTCTAAATAGTATCATTGTGTTGTATGCATACAATCCATACAATTCATGGTTAATAAGGAAAATATGGAGAGTTACTATTGTGAAATCAAATTATACAATCAAACCTTTGTAACTAGCATGCAAAAACCAAAATGTGTTGTCGGTAACAAACACCCTACCTGGGTGTGTTTGCCAGACTCAATAGATCTATCAATGTTACCGTCGGCTTGTGTAGTTAATGATTGCACATGTAAATTGCACACACATTGTAGTTTCCACACCTAGTACTCAAGCATAATGTAATATCCGTACTTTCCACATCATCGTTTATTTACATTTTGTACCTTGTACTTTCATTTTGAATCCATTGTAACCCGAGACTTATGATCAATGAATTTATTGGATTTATTCAATTACATGTTTACAACATACATTACATTTATACATATGCAAGACAACATCATACGTACAATATTACAAAGTTTTACAAACACGCGTTTCACTTTTTTTACACATTTATATTCTCGTTTCACGTCCATACACGCTCGGTTTATTATTATTATTATTATTAGTAGTATTATTATCATTATTATCATTAGTACTATTATTATTATTATTTCATTTTTTTTAAAAAGAATCACCTCCCTTTCAACCACCAACTCCCAACTAACTCATTTAATACCCCAAACCCTAATCCACACTTATAAATACCCACTCCCTTTCACTCCTCCACCCTCCAAATTCTCTCACAAATCTCTCCAAGTGCTCCATTTCTTCCAAGATTTTTGGCAAAATTTATAAGGTAAAAACCTTATTTTTCTTCAAGTTTTCTTCCTTTTTTTTTCTTAACAATTCTTCCCTCACCCTCTTGGATAAACCTCTAGGATCTTATCATTTGTTTACCTTGGTAAACATCTAAGATAAGTCACCATTTTGAGGTCCAAGTTGTGGTCTTTCAACTAACATTTCTTCTTCTTCATGTTCTTGTTTGGATATTTTACATCTAGTTGTGGTAAAACCAAACCAAGCTTTCATCAAAATTCTATGATGGAAGCCTTGTGCTAAGGTATTTGGATGAAGTAGATGAACACAGGTTCATTTACCATAAGACATCCAATAGCCACAAGGTGTTCAAATGCTATACATAAATATTATAAATAAATCTAACAAGGTTTGTGGATTACCCAACCTTTCTCTTGGCCACTTCAAGTGGTATATTACTAACTATACTAACTTTTGACCATCCGAATTCCTAACTAAGTTAGGGGTGTTTCGGTCCGCCGTCGGCGATACATGACCAACTTGATACTATTATACATATATATTATTTATTATTTCTTCTCCACCGAACTTATGCCTACGTTACCTTTTAGGTTAACCGGCATTCCCGACTCTTCACCTTCCCGTTCGTCCTTTCGTTACCACGCCAAACGGTGAGTTTCATACTTGCCCCTTTTACATTTTTTCACTTTGGGACTTGAAAACATGTACATATTCAAAACACATACACTACAAGATTCACACTTTATTCAAACACAATTCATTAACATGCTCATATGACAACAACTTGACTACATGCTTAAATACAACTTGTTAATACAATAGTTCATTAATTCTTGCAAAACCACACTTAACAAGTATAGCGCTATAGGATTGACACCCGTCGGCTTTTCGTTACCTTTATGGAGCCCCCGATCTTGTTATGTTATTTATTCGACTAGTATTCTTTGGATGCTAGGTATGCTATGTCAACAATAGGTTTGAACTATATCATCACAAATTGTATGAACATTAGTAAAGTATGTCTATGCATGTGAATTGTTGCTTTAAACATGATTATTATATGTATGAAACTTGTATGAACTCACCAACTTTATTGTTGATCAAATATTATTTTACATGTTTTCAGGAGATGTTTGATGCTTCCATGGAAATGGAATCTAGGGACCTTGCCTTAGATATCAAATTTAAATATTTTTTTTGTTTATCAATGTATTTCCTTTATTTGAAACAATTGTATTTGAAATTCTTAGTTTAATGAAATCGGTTAAATTTATATTTCAACAATAGTGCCACGATGTCTTTGAACAATCCTACACGTCACGTTCGGTGATTCCGCCGCCGAATGGGTTGTGACAGATTGGTATCAGAGCCGTGGTTATAGGGAATTAGGAAAATTGCTTATTTGACCTAGCCTATAACTAAGGACCCGTTTTAGACCATTCCTTATGACTCTTAATACGCTTGTTCTACCACCTTTGCTTCTTACTTATTCTTTGGACTAAATACACCGTCATGGACTTCAAGACATCAAGACACTCATATTTCACCAAAGAAACGAACTCACCAAAAGAGGGTAATTCCTCATTCGGTGATAAGTTTCACTCCGCCTAAGACTTAGGAATTTACCATCAAGTTAGGTGTGAAAACCTCACCTTGACGGTAAAAGAATTCCACTCACAAACGCTCTTGGGAAACCTTACCGTTAAAGTTAGGAGTGATTTCCTTATCTCAAACGGTTAAGGCACCAACCCTATACAAAACGGAACGACACCACCAAACTAGGAGTGAAATCCACAATTTGGTGATTAGTTCCACTCTTAAAATTTTCAATCTCGCCAAAGTCTCGGCTTTGCTATTGACTAGGGACACGTAGTAACCGGAAGGGTAAAATACCGTTAACCGAATTACCGGCGAGAGTATTTTATCTATTAGGCCAAAACGTGTTTCCCGAACTCAATAGAAAGTTTGACCACTTGGGTTAGTCGACGTTTTCGTTAGTTCAAGAGCCGAGCTAACGAGACACTCCAACTTTTTACAAACAAGCCTCTCTTTTATATATAAACTATTTTCACTACTATTATTATACTAACTTGGTTCGATCTCGTGGACACTCGCTTTTCGCTACTCGCCTTACTAACTTCAAAACGCTAATACATTCGAGAACCGATTAAATTTATGCTCTTTCATCGTCACATGTTTGTTATTTACACTATTTTCATACATGATTCACATGACCAAACGTGCTATTACATGAAATTACTTGATTACTTGTGCCATACGTGAAATTTACATACTCATATGACAACAATTTTTATGCAAAACCATTGATCTAAGTCTCACAATCCCCTTTTGTAGATGTCTTCATCTCGCCACTCTGCTACCGCCAGGAAAAACAAGAGGGACAAGCGTTTGGCCGCACTCGTGGCCAAGCAAATGGCCCAAGTCATCCCTGGCCTCATCCAAAACCTCACCCCCAACGGATCGGTCGAATCCAACACCGAAACTCCCAACTCCCACGCCGAACACTACCGACCCTTCCTTGCTTGTCGTCCCGAATCTTTCACGGGACTCGAAGGTGCAACCAAGCTCCTTAGCTGGTTTGCGAGCATGGAAAACACCTTCTCGGTAAGCGAGACCCCGGACCACCTCCGGACTAGCTACGCCGCTAGCCTCTTCAAAGAACAAGCTCTCGCTTGGTGGGATAGCGAGAAGGAGCTCGACGAGGAGATCGTTACCCTGTCTTGGAAGGAACTCAAAGCGTTTATGCGCGAGGAGTATTGCCCTCTCCACGAGTTGCAAGCACTCGAGGAGGAGTTTTTCACCCTCAAACAGGACAGCGGTGACAATGCTGCCTACAACCTCCGCTTCCAACAACTCTCCGTCCTTGCGCCTCGCCAAGTTGACACCATAGAGCGATCCGTGGCCAAGTACATACAAGGCCTCCCGTCCGTCATCAAGGACACGGTCGCCGCCGCTGAACCCACCAACCTCGCCAAGGCCATGCGCCTTGCGGCCGCTTTCTCCCGAAACCGTGTTCAAGATGGTACTTTAACCATTCGGGGCACCAAGAAGCACGCCACCCAAGCCACCGTTGAGCCCACCGAACCCAAAGTCACCGAACAAAAACCCGCCAAAACCCCTACTCACCAAAACAACAAAAAGCGCAAGTCCCAAGCCCGGAACTATGCGGTTGTCACCCCCGTTAACCAAGTGCCGATGAACCAAGACCCGACACCCCAAAAGAAACCGTATGGTGGATCTTACCCATTATGCAACACTTGCCAATACCACCACCCAAACAACCTCCCATGCCGAAAATGCACCTCGTGTGGCAAATTCGGACACCCTGCCACCCTATGCTGCAACCCACAACAACCCCAAAACACCCAAGCTCCCCCACCAAACTGAAACCCACCGGCCATCACAAATGGTCGGGCTTGCTACCGTTGTGGTGATCCAAACCACATGAGCCCACAATGCCCACAAAACCAAAACCAACACCACCACAACAACAACCCCACCAACAACAACAATCGCAACCAACCACCCAACCAAAACCAACCCACAAACCCAAGAGGCCGTGCTTACAACATCAATGCGGCGCAGGCACAAACTGATAACGACGTGGTGAACGGTATGTTTCCTATCAATGGTCGGTATGCTTCTGTTTTATTTGATACCGGTGCGGATAAAAGTTTCGTATCGCTAGAATTTGAACTTATGTTAGCTAAGACCCGATCTAAGTTAGAGAACTCCTTCACTGTCGAAATCGCGGACGGAAAATCCACCTTTTGTGACACGATTATCCTCGATTGTACTCTCGACCTTAATGGTCATCCCTTCTCGATCGATCTCATACCCATGCAATTGGGGAGTTTTGATGTCATAGTAGGCATGGATTGGCTTGCCAAGAACCATGCCGAAGTCGTTTGCTTTGAGAAATTCATCCGTATTCCCCTTCCATCCGGTCAAGTTTTGCAAATCCATGGCGAAAGGCCATCCGGTGGACTCAAACTCATGTCCTGCACCAAAGCCCAAAAATATTTACTAAAGAACCACGTGGCCTTTTTGGCCCAAGTAGTGAAAAAGAAAGAAAAGGGCAAAGGTGTAAAAGACATTCCCATCATTTGCGATTTCCCCGAAGTCTTTCCCGAGGACCTACCCGGTCTTCCTCCATTCCGTGAGGTCGAATTCCGAATTGATCTCATGCCCGGTACGACTCCGATTGCCAAAGCTCCTTACCGCCTTGCACCCTCCGAGATGCAAGAACTTGCCGGTCAACTTCAAGAGTTAGCCGACAAGGGTTTCATTCGTCCGAGTTCATCCCCGTGTTTTATTCGTTAAAAAGAAAGACGGATCGTTTCGCATGTGCATCGATTATCGTGAGCATAACAAACTCACTATCAAGAATCGGTATCCTTTGCCTCGCATCGACGATCTTTTCGACCAACTCCAAGGTGCGTCTTGTTTTTCCAAGATTGATCTTCGATCGGGATATCATCAACTTCGTGTTCATGAGGACGACATTCCCAAGACCGCATTTCGAACCCGATACGGACACTACGAATTTATGGTGATGCCTTTCGGACTAACCAATGCACCCGCGGTTTTCATGGATCTCATGAACCGAGTGTGCAAACCATATTTGGACAAATGCGTAATCGTCTTCATTGATGACATTCTCATCTATTCCAAATCCCGATCCGCCCACGAGGAACACCTTCGCTTAATATTGGAGTTACTAAGAAAAGAACAACTTTACGCCAAATTCTCCAAGTGTGAATTTTGGCTTAAGGAAGTCCAATTTTTGGGACACATTATTAGTGATAAGGGTATCCATGTGGATCCAGCCAAAATCGAAGCAGTCAAGAACTGGATTGCTCCGAAATCTGCTACCGAAGTCCGCTCATTCCTTGGTCTTCATGGCCAACTTTTCCAAGATCTCCGTTCCTCTCACCGCATTAACTCAAAAAGGGAAACCCTACGAGTGGGGCCCTAATGAAGAGGAAGCTTTCCAAACACTTAAGGATGAACTTTGCAATGCTCCGATCCTTACTCTTCCCGACGGAAACGATGACTTCGTGGTGTATTGCGACGCCTCTAACATTGGTCTCGGTTGTGTTCTCATGCAACGAGGCAAGGTCATCGCTTACGCATCCCGTCAACTCAAGATCCATGAGAAGAATTACACGACTCATGATCTTGAACTCACCGCCGTCGTCTTTGCTCTCAAGCTTTGGAGACACTACCTTTACGGTACCAAATGCGTGGTCTTCACAGATCACAAGAGTCTCCAACATCTTCATAACCAAAAGGATCTAAACATGCGCCAACGCTGAGGGATTGAAACAATCAAAGATTACGAATGCGAAATTCGCTACCATCCCGATAAAGCGAACGTCGTTGCCGATGCCCTCAGCCGAAAGCACCATGTGAAGTTCCTTTGTGCTCGTATGCAATCCGACATCCATGTCCGTATTTGTGAAGCCAAACATCTTTCGGTCACCGAAGGCGACATGTACAACGAAATGTCTTGTGGTGCCGGACTCCAACTCGAGACCAAACCCAACGGTTTAATTTACTTCATGAATCGTGTTTGGGTTCCCAATCGTTCCGATCTTCGTTCTTCCATCATGCATGAGGCTCACAAGTCTCGGTATTCGGTCCACCCTGGTACAGACAAAATGTACAGGGATCTGCGTTCTATCTACTGGTGGCCCGGTATGAAAAAGGTATCGCGCTCTATGTGTCGAAGTGTAATACTTGCGCTAGAGTGAAAGCCGAGCACCAACGTCCATCCGGTTTGCTCGTGCAACCGGAGATTCCAGTTTGGAAATGGGAAAACATTGCTATGGATTTCATTACCAAACTCCCATTGACATCTTCTCGTCATGATTCCGTTTGGGTTATCATCGATCGTCTCACCAAATCTGCTCACTTCATTCCCATCTGCGAGAGCTACCCCGTTGCAAGGCTAGCTCAAATCTACATCCCGGAAATCGTTAGTCGTCATGGTGTTCCTTTGGACATCATATCCGATCGTGACAGTCGTTTCACCTCCCGTTTTTAGGAATCCTTCAATGAAGCCATGAGTACTCAACTCAATCTTAGTACGGCTTACCACCCTCAAACGGATGGTCAGACTGAACGTACTATCCAAACTCTCGAGGATATGCTTCGATCATGTGTCATTGATTTCGGTGGTAATTGGGACGTGCACTTGCCTTTGATCGAGTTCTCTTACAACAATAGTTACCATACCAGCATCGACATGGCTCCATTTGAGGCACTTTATGGTCGAAAATGTCGGTCACCCGTTTGTTGGACCGAGATCGGCGAAACACAAATTACCGGACCCGAGTTAATCCAAGAGACCACAGACAAGATCCTCAAAATTCGCGACAACCTACGTACTGCTCGAAGTCGACAAAAGAGTTACGCAGACCGAAAGCGCAACGCGGTTACTTTCGAAGTTGGATATTTCGTTTTCCTTAAGGTTTCACCTTGGAAAGGAGTCTTTCGCTTCGGGAAGCGAGGAAAACTATCCCCACGTTATGTTGGTCCTTTCAAGATTTTCGAGAAAGTCGGTTCTGTTGCATACAAACTTGATCTCCCTACCGAGCTTAGCAACATCCACCCCACCTTCCGCGTCTCTAACTTGAGAAAATGCTTATCAAATGAAGATCTCCAAGTTCCACTTGAAGACGTTCAGATCGACCCAACAATGCACTTTGTCGAGAAACCTGTTGAGATAATGGATCGTGAAGTCAAACAACTCAAGCGTAGTCGTATTCCAATCGTTAAGGTACGTTGGGAAGGAAAACGTGGTACAGAATTCACTTGGGAACGTGAAGACCAAATGAAAGCCAAGTACCCGCATCTTTTTCCAGAGTCTTCCTCATGAAAGAAATTTCAGGACGAAATTTTCTAAAGTCGGGGAGACTGTAATATACGTACTTTCCACATCATCGTTTATTTACATTTTGTACCTTGTACTTTCATTTTGAATCCATTGTAACCCGAGACTTATGATCAATGAATTTATTGGATTTATTCAATTACATGTTTACAACATACATTACATTTATACATATGCAAGACAACATCATACGTACAATATTACAAAATTTTACAAACACGCGTTTCACTTTTTTTACACATTTATATTCTCGTTTCACGTCCATACACGCTCGGTTTATTATTATTATTATTATTAGTAGTATTATTATCATTATTATCATTAGTACTATTATTATTATTATTTCATTTTTTTTAAAAAGAATCACCTCCCTTTCAACCACCAACTCCCAACTAACTCATTTAATACCCCAAACCCTAATCCACACTTATAAATACCCACTCCCTTTCACTCCTCCACCCTTACACCCTTCAAATTCTCTCACAAATCTCTCCAAGTGCTCCATTTCTTCCAAGATTTTTGGCAAAATTTATAAGGTAAAAACCTTATTTTTCTTCAAGTTTTCTTCCTTTTTTTTTTCTTAACAATTCTTCCCTCACCCTCTTGGATAAACCTCTAGGATCTTATCATTTGTTTACCTTGGTAAACATCTAAGATAAGTCACCATTTTGAGGTCCAAGTTGTGGTCTTTCAACTAACATTTCTTCTTCTTCATGTTCTTGTTTGGATATTTTACATCTAGTTGTGGTAAAACCAAACCAAGCTTCCATCAAAATTCTATGATGGAAGCCTTGTGCTAAGGTATTTGGATGAAGTAGATGAACACATGTTCATCTACCATAAGACATCCAATAGCCACAAGGTGTTCAAATGCTATACATAAATATTATAAATAAATCTAACAAGGTTTGTGGATTACCCAACCTTTCTCTTGGCCACTTCAAGTGGTATATTACTAACTATACTAACTTTTGACCATCCGAATTCCTAACTAAGTTAGGGGTGTTTCGGTCCGCCGTCGGCGATGCATGACCAACTTGATACTATTATACATATATATTATTTATTATTTCTTCTCCACCGAACTTATGCCTACGTTACCTTTTAGGTTAACCGACATTCCCGACTCTTCACCTTCCCGTTCGTCCTTTCGTTACCACGCCAAACGGTGAGTTTCATACTTGCCCCTTTTACATTTTTACACTTTGGGACTTGAAAACATGTACATATTCAAAACACATACACTACAAGATTCACACTTTATTCAAACACAATTCATTAACATGCTCATATGACAACAACTTGACTACATGCTTAAATACAACTTGTTAATACAATAGTTCATTAATTCTTGCAAAACCGCACTTAACAAGTATAGCGCTATAGGATTGACACCCGTCGGCTTTTCGTTACCTTTATGGAGCCCCCGATCTTGTTATGTTATTTATTCGACTAGTATTCTTTGGATGCTAGGTATGCTATGTCAACAATAGGTTTGAACTATATCATCACAAATTGTATGAACATTAGTAAAGTATGTCTATGCATGTGAATTGTTGCTTTAAACATGATTATTATATGTATGAAACTTGTATGAACTCACCAACTTTATTGTTGATCAAATATTATTTTACATGTTTTCAGGAGATGTTTGATGCTACCATGGAAATGGAATCTAGGGACCTTGCCTTAGATATCAAATTTAAATATTTTTTTGTTTATCAATGTATTTCCTTTATTTGAAACAATTGTATTTGAAATTCTTAGTTTAATGAAATCGGTTAAATTTATATTTCAACAATAGTGCCACGATGTCTTTGAACAATCCTACACGTCACGTTCGGTGATTCCGCCGCCGAATGGGTTGTGACACATAAGGCTCAAATTGAATACATGAATGTAGGGTGGAATTGTATTGTGTAATTTGTAAACATTGTATAATTGAACTCTTGTTCCACCCCAAAATGTAAATAGTGTAAAAGGGGCTTTGTAAACTCACTTGTATCAAATTGTAGTAGTTAGCACGAGCTTTGGATAACACAAGTGATTTGCTAATCACTAGGTTTGACCTAGAGTGAAATAGTATAAATTTGGGTTAATAATATGCACAATGTCTAAGGTAATTCTAAGGCTTCAACGAGAGTGAGTGTAGGGATTTGTACAAAGGGGTTGGTGTATACGTTTGTATTTGAATGAAATAATTTGAATAATTAACTTCTTTTTATTTATTTAACTAAAAATAAGTAGTGTGGAATTATATTTATTCAAACATAATTTAAATAAATAAATTTATTTTATTTATTTGTTTGTGAAAATGTGTCAAAAAATATTGAAAATATATATTCGTATATAAATAGTTTGTGTAGGTTTTGAATAAAACGATTTTATTATAACTTTTTATTTAAAGTTTATTACTTTTTAATCCACTAGGAAAGATTAAATAATTGGTTTAAAATTCCCAAGTTGATAATTTGGTTTATGAAATAATTCTCGGGTCTTGGGGTTTTATAAAATAATTTTTATAAAGGAATTTGGGTTTAAACATAATTTGTATTAAAATGATTAAAAAAAAAAGAAACTGATCGAGGGACACACGACCGTGCCAAAGCAGGGCACGACCGTGCTTAGGCTTGGGACGCGACCGCGTCTCGGCAGGAGGCACAACCCTGTTTGGGGTAATGGCACGACCGTGCTCAAGGATGAGCACGACCGCACGGTCGTGCCGAGTTTCCTCCAGAACCAAATCGGCTAAATCTTGTATTATTGATAGTTGGATTCATGGGGTTTTCAAAGAATGGGCGTTTGCGAATCTAACCATGCAAGTTAATTGAATTTATATTGTGTTTAGGATATAGTTCGATTAAACCTAAAACGTGACGAACTCTAGGCCTGATTCGAGTGCAGTTTGATATTATGAGCCTTGAATAGGTTAGGGCTTTCACTCAAGAGATTGAAATGAGTCTGAGGGTGTGTTGAATTACCTTAAACGATAACGAATTGACAGAGTTTGACCAAATGGGGTTCCGACTTTATCTCCGGCTTCTTCTCCGGCCAAATTAGAGTGTGTAAAGGCTTCACAAAGGTTCGTATAAGGTGTGTGTGTAGTTTGTTTGTGTAGAGGTGATCCCAAATGATCGAATTCGAAAGATTTGATAATGGGGGTCGACGATTATGAGATTAAGGACCATGATGGAGTTTAATTGATCATTACGAGTGTTTATTATCTAGATAATGGCTCAATGATGATTGCCATTAACCGGGTTACGTTACAACGTCATGTTCAAACGATTTGGGACGTTACTGAATTGATTTGCGTCTTGACTGCATGAGGCGCGACCGTGCCTGGCGTTAGGCGCGACCGTGTTCGCCACCTAGCGCGACCGTGCTCGTGCACTAGCGCGACTGTGCCAACTTGGGTTTTGGCTAAATACATAAATAGTCCTTGTACTTTGACGTTGGTTTGAGTTTTGTCAGATTTGGTCCTCAAAGTTTGCGAGATAATGGATGTTTATTTCATTTGTTATTGTAACAAGGTAAAATTTTTTACTTATATCACCATGATAATACTCTATAATTATTGCACTTGAGAATAATAAATGTTGTTACACCACGCTTTGAATGCGGAAATAAAATTGACATTGACGTTCATTGTATAGATTGCATAGCATGAAATATTAGAAAAAACATGGATGTTACAATTAGAAACAACCTCTCGATCTATCCTTCGGGATAAAGGTATGATTCGCCTACATCCACTCTCCCTAGACCCTACCAATAACTTTCTAGTGGTGGGATTTTTACAGGGTTCGGTTGTTGTTGTTGTCATTAGTCGACCAATCAAGGCCAAGGAGGGATATGTAGAAACCGAATTGACTTACGAAGTAAAAAATGTTAATAGGTATCGTTTTATAGCTTCAAACAGTTGGTGTTACTATAAGGTGTTTAATTCAATTTTACAAACATGATAATCATTGTTTTGTTTTCTTTGGTCTGTGCTATTGTAGAATAAAGATGCGGTTGAAGTATGGTTGGTGGTTGTTTTATATGTTAGATGTATTATATAGTTACTTAAAACGTACACACCAACTTCTTTATGATTTGTTTATGCTTAACTTTGTAACTAATTTCTTTGTTTGTCAATTTGTTATGTTTTTACATGCCTAGATCATTTTTATTTTATAACATAATACGCTACCAGCGGACGGGTATAAAACTAATTATGTTATATTACAATGCATCTACTTTTATTTTTCAAATTACAAACATAGTTATGGGTGGCTTATTAGATTTCATGTGGTATCAAGCATGTGTATTTTGTTAGATATCAAGAACACTCACCGCGATTCAAAACATCATATATGCGTTCATATGAAGGGATATAGAAATCAAAGAAACCGGTTTTACTGAATCATAATGTCGATCACCAAAAGTACAGATTATGTTTACATATATGGGTATATATAACTGTGGTAATGCAAAGCACACATCTTTATTCCATTGTTTTTGTGCGTTTTTGATTAGTTTATCTTTGTTTTGAGTTGTTTTGAAATACATTTGAGTCTTTGTTGTGTTTTCAGGAGCTCGAGTTAATTACAAGTGAATATACGAAGAAATCGAGCACGGGAACAAGTCCGGAGGATCAAAAGGAAAAAATGAAGAAAATTTAGCTCTCGCGGTACGCGAAGACTGTCACACCCCCAAATTCCACTAATGGAGTTCTACCGTTTTAGAAGGTGACAAACCAGGATCTCAGACATCAGTTACTTCAAACGACTCTATATGTGACTCAAAATAACATTTCATAAAAGTATAAGGTTCAGAGTAAATACGCGAAAGCGTTAAACGAAAGTAAATGCACAAAACAACGCGCTCAACTCCAAATACAAATAAAACGTAAGGATTGTTTGATAGATAGATAAATTGAATGTAATCCAAGACACATGCATGACTTAACGTGATCCTGAGTGCCAACCTGAGAGAACATGTAAGAAAACGAGTCAACACTAGGTTGGTGAGTTCACAGGTTTCAATAATGTAGTAAAGAACTTGCAGATTATGTACATTCCAATATGCATATCTATAGGTAGCTAACCTACGTTCCTGTTTTTCTAAAGCGTTCGTAACCGAAGCTGACATGTGTTTGATTGTTTGCCTCTAGCCAGGTCTATCAACCATAACTAATGTGATTAGGCTAATATTTCACCCGTTCGACCTCCAATCGAGTTAGCGCGACTAACGCGGGTGGGGCTTGCCAAGCACCAGTAGTACTACTAAACATTACCACGCTAAGATCCATATTAACGGTACGATGTGAGTGTGAGGACTTTCAATGATAGTTGCAATACGCTTAGCCCCAACAGTGATATCATATGACGTACCATAATCAAAAATAGTTTGCATGTTTTCTCCCCCAAATTAAAACAGTAAAAAGGGGTCGTGAAACTCATCTGAGTTTAAGTAGTGGTTGGATTACACAGGAAATAAGTTGGAATCACAAGTGTAAGTCTCAGACGACTTACGTATGCCCTAGAATTATAAACACATAAGATTAGGGTCATAAATTGGGATTTGTGACGACGTCACGGAAGGTTAGAATGTCCTAACGCATTCTAAGGATTTAAGAGTATACGAACGTGTCTACGGGATTATATATATATATATATATATATCTCATAATATAATAATTAAGGGTAAATGCGTTACGCGTCGAACGTTAATAACGAGTAATAAATAAATAGATTCGTACGTTTGAGTCGTTTACAAAAGTTAGGAAAATAATATAATTTAATATATTCTTTTTTTTAGGTTCGGGATTAACCAAATAATCATTTGTGTGGAAAAATAATAAATATATTATTTTTAATCGAGTATATAAACGTAGGTAAATAATATAACAAATTATATTATTTATAGTTTTAAAACGTCACACGAGGTAATTAAACGAGGCGAAATAATATAAATTATATATTATTTTATAATCATGAGTCACGGGTTGAAAATATTATAAATATATTGATTTATACGAAGTTAGGGTGTGAAAACAACAAATATATATTATTTTTAAAAGTGAGAATAATAATAAAGTAGGTTACACAACCAAACCCGAGCCTATGGGTTGTTTCCGGAGTTAAAATACGTTAATATATTATTAAAATAATATAGGGATAGGTTTTTATATTAAAATAATACTAGAAAAGGCCCCAAAAAATAAAATGTAGGAGCCCGGATTCGAACCCGGGTCTCTCCCACACACGCTCACAGACTTAACCAATCTCGCCCGCTAGGGTATCGCATACAAACCCGCTTCTAATAGTTTATAACAAACAAGTCCCTGTGGTATCCCTCCCATACACATACTAGTTCGAATCCGGTCCTGATCCATCGATTTCGACTATGATTGGAGTTAATTGTATAGGGGTTTCGTTAATCGGGGGTTTTCGAATCTGTAGATGGTTTTAGTTACAAGATTAACGAGTTTAAGGTCGTTTGATTATAGAAAAACGGGCCAAAAACCCTAGTTATGAACCCAGAATTGATTCGATCAAATTTGATGTTAGAAACTGATAAAATCATGGGTCTTTTACAGATTAAGAGCTTACGAGTCTATCCCCGTGGTTTAATTTGATTGTTATTGAGTCTAGGGCCAAAACCCCCGAATCGATTTATGAACAAACCCTAGATTCTGGATCATAAACAATTCGATGTTATAATATCAAATTACCATAGGGCTTTCATTATGCAAATGATTACGAAACTAATGGTGTAAATTAATTTGATTTAAATCGTGTTTAAGTTAGGGTTCGACCAAACCGATTTCATATGAACCCTAGAATCTGGTTCACGATCAATTCAATGATATAAGCCTCTAAAAGGTTAGGGCTTTGTTCTACAGATGAAAACGAAGCTAAAGGAGCATGAAATTACCAGAAGTGTATTCGAATTGATAGTCCCCGACTAAAACACAGTTGCGACTCCGAGGGCGTGGTCTCTTGCATCTCCGGCTACTTCTCCGGCCAATATGGGATGTGCAAAAGCTCCTGGAGAGTTCGTTTCTCGTGTGCAGGTGTTCGGTTTGCGAGGATAACAGGTAGAATGATCGAAATTGATGGTTGAACATAAAGTGTCGACGGTTATGTCTTGAATTCGCATTATTAGGTATAATTCGACTTAATGTCGATGATTAGAGGTTTAAAGATGAACGTTAATGTTATTAATGTCTAATACGGTTACAAGTTTGGACGAATTTCAGTTATCACTCATGAATTTGGTTCAAGGAACACATGGTTTGACTTTTGAAAGTCAACCAAATCAAGATTAGACTATTTACAGAACTAGTCCCTGAGGTTTCATGTTCTTGAGTTTGGGAATTGGCAGAACAAGTCCCCAAGATTTTAGGTTTGCTTAGTTAGGTTAAGTTTTTGTTAGTTTGACTTTATAAAAGTCAACAGGAACCAATTATAAGTTAATTACAAGTTAGTCCCTCAAGTTTTATGTAAATGAGTATGAATATAGGGAGGATTAGTCCCTGTAATTTGGGTTGAGGTTAAATAGGTTAATATTTAACTGGATTTGCTAACGGAATTAACTGGAAAATCCGAATTGTCACAAAGAACAGGAGACCAAATCTCGCGGTACGCGAGGATCTTCAGAAACCGGCGCGACTGTATTGGCCCTCGCGGTAGGCGAGGGGCTTGCCAGATTCTTTCGCGCTACGCGAGAGAGCTATTTTCCGAGAAAAACCCTAAAAATCGATTTAAAATAGAATTTGATTCCCATTCTTGGGGGAGTTCGATCTTTTGCCATCTAGAGAAGGGTTCAGAGGCGATTTTGAGGCTAGAGAAGCCAATTGAAGAGGAAAGCTTGCATCTTTGTATCCCGGGTTTGTAGTTTTACGTATTCGGTTTGCAAGATTGGATTTTTACCTTTGATCTGGATGTTTGATACCATGAATCCTATTTATTACTTCTGTTTTGGTTGTTTAAGCATGATTATTGGCTAGATCTTTGATATTGCCTAGGTCATATGATGAATACTTGTTAAAGTTTCTATTTTTATTGGTTTTTGGATTCTAATTAATGGGTTTATGATTTTGTAAAATATCTTGAGTTGATTATTATGATGTTATTGCATGCTTAGATCTGATTTAGTGTTTGATTTCAGTTCCGTGCGTTGATTGTGGTTGTCTGCCAGTTTGATTAGCGTATCTTGGTCATAGATCTTAGGGTTTGTGATTAGGGTGGTTTGCTAGACGTAGTAGCCATAGGAGTTGTCTTTGATTACTGATTAGAGTTGAGTGTGTATCCTTCTTCAATACCCGAGAGGTGAGAATTAGTCGTTTAGTCTTCGTCATTAGGAATCCGAGTGTCAGCCGGCTGAGAGGAAGCCGGTAATAGGTGTCTAGTGATTGTTGCTATTCGTGTTATAGTTGTTATCTTGAGATTAACCCGTGCATTCTTTGAGTGTATTGGTGGACAGTGAGACTGAGAGGTAATCTGTCTATTAGGGTACTTTATCATAGTTGGAAATACCTGAGAAGTGATCCAACAATCTGGTGAGTTATTACATATGTAGGTTCCTTAGTTGGTGACACCCTGAGAGTGATTAGGGATCCACTGCTGTCTAGAGTTGTTTCATTAGAAACCCAGATCCATTATAGTTTCAATAACCGATAGAAGTTGTGCTTTGCAAGTAGGATCCGACCTAGGTGATATTCTTCCCATCTCTTGATTTCATCTTAGTTCTTGTTCTTGATAGTTGAGTCGACATTAGTTTGTTGCATTTTTAGTTAACCTTTAGTGTAGTCACCCCCCCCAAACCAAAATAATCTTTAGTCCGAGTCAGAGTCTAGTATAGTTATCATAGTGTCTCTAGGGTTCGATATTCCGGTTTACCATTAAGCTGTGCTACACTTGATAGGTACACTTGTCTATCAGTGCGGTCTAGTTCATAGGTTTTTCATTTATTACTTAGGAGCCTAGGTTAGGTTTTTATTAGTTTTTATATAGACCTTCCCATCTCTTGATTTCATCTTAGTTCTTGTTCTTGATAATTGAGTCGACATTAGTTTGCTGCATTTTTAGTTAACCTTTAGTGTAGTTAACCCCCCAAACTAAATCAATCTTTAGTCCGAGTCAGAGTCTAGTATAGTTATCATAGTGTCTCTAGGGTTCGATATTCCGGTTTACCATTAAGTTGTGCTACACTTGATAGGCACACTTGCCTGTCAGTGCGGTCTAGTTCATAGTTTTTATATAGACCGTATGGATTAAGGAGAAGCCTCCTGATTGGTGTGTTTGCGTCTTGGGCAAGTGCCCAGGATGTAGAGTTTGTGTGCATTACTTGGCTTGATTCCGTGTCTATTTTTGTGTTTTTTTCGGTATGTGTTTTGTTTGTGTCGTGTTTTGCAGGGATTTGCACTTGATTTGTTGAGGAAAATCATCGGGAATGAAGTTCCAGGTATTTTTTACATTTGTTTTTATGCTTGGAATAGGTTTTTATGGAATTTGGGTGAAAAAAAGTTTGAGGGGTCAAAAATTTTCTAAGTACAGAAACCCTCAAAACTTTATATCACCAGAGGTCCCTCGCGGTACGCGAGAGATTGTACCTTGTTCCTCGCGGTACGCGAAGGATAGAGATAAGGGCCGACCACATTTTCATCTTTTCGCGGTACACGAGGAGTGGCCTTGGTTCTTTCACGGTACGCGGGGGCCCCCTGGTTTTGCCTTGTTCCCTTGTTGTCCATGGTTTTCCACATCGACCATCACCACTCATCCTCACATATACCACCTCTATTACCACAAACATGATTTTCCATAATCATCCACCACATACACCATCTATCATTACCATCTATCACCATCATCCACTATCACCATTCATATTCATACCACCGACCACCATTACCATGGGGAACTGAAACCGTTCATAACCGTTGACCGACTTTGCTGTGGCATTCATGTCTATATGTTTGCCACCCATTGAGTATGTTTTTCTGCATCTATCTATCTTGATTCTTTGAATTCTTAGTGAGTCACTCAGTCTTTATTTTAATTTTGAGTCAGTATAATGCTGAGGGTTTGTTGTGAGGTTTATTTTGCAGGTTTTATCATTCTGCCCGTACTCAATCTCCATTCGGGCAGGATCAATCATCACTTATCTAGTATGCAAAGGCTACCCGACAGTACATTGTGCACCCGCGACCGAAATGCTATACGGTGCACAAGAGGAAGAGTGGAGCTGGATATATTCATGCCTATCATTACCAGCTAAGTCGATTCCTGTTTTTGTTTTTATTTTTGCATTTTTTATTTTTAATTGTGTTTTGCTTCACATTGAGGACAATGTGTCTTTCAAGTGTGGGGATGTGAGTCTCTTTCGAGTCTAGTTTGTCTTGTTTATAAATATTCAAAAATACAAAAAATTTAAAAATTTTGAAAAATGTCTTTAAAAATAATTGCATATACTTGGAAAATGATAGTACAACTGTATCTGCTTGTTTAGTTTAATTGATTAAATAATTGAAAACGTGTTTAAATTGTGATGTTTTGGTAGACCCAGCCAGCTAGTAAAGCTTAAATATCCTGTTTATGTTGTTTAGGAATCAATTGATTTAAAATCATGATATTTTGTGTGTATTCATCTTAGAGTAATCAGTAATATTGAAACTGTCAACATAGGGTGATAGGTACCACGTTAAGTTAAAATTTAGAGGTTTTTGAAATTTTTTGGCACACCACTCTCTTTTTATGAGAATAATTTCGAGTTTCGGTGGCGCCCGCATCCATAGTCCATAATTCTTGAGCTTATTTGATTGAAATCTAAGTTTTGCCTACGTGTCACACGTCGGGTTCCAGCCTGATTGAAACACCACTGGGTTGATTCTTATGTGCTTATTGATTATGACTTAGTCTATGTGTTACCTTCCGGGATAGTGACTTGGTTGAAACGCCTCTAGATGAAGTTTAATTTGCTTATTAATGCTCATTATCATCCATTTATTCATATTTCATCTTATTTTCGAAACCTGTAAATTTTAGTTTAACATGGTAGGGTAAATCTATATGGTTTGATCTGTGCCTAAACATGACCGTGAGACGGGATTAGGTAGAGCTGTAACTGTTAAGTGTGAGTCACATAGATTGATTAATATGCTTGGTAATGTAATATTAGGACACGTAACGGGGGCTTGAAAGTTGGTGTTTGGGTTTAATCGGACAGAAATACTAATTGTTGCCTTTTAACGCGTGAGTATGTTTTGATAATTGGTAAATGATGTCTGTTAAGTTAGATGCCAGTTATGATTCCATTACAGACTTTTTCGAGGACCAAAAAAGGTTAATTGTGGGGATGTTTGATGTAGTGCAAAGCACACATCTTTATTCCATTGTTTTTGTGTGTTTTTTATTAGTTTATCTTTGTTTTGAGTTGTTTTGATATACATTTGAGTCTTTGTTGTGTTTTCAGGAGCTCGAGTTAATTACAAGTGAATATACGAAGAAATCGAGCACGAGAACAAGTTTGGAGGATCAAAAGGAAAAATGAAGAAAATTTAGCTCTCGCGGAACGCGAAGACCAAGAGACCAAATCTCGTGGTACGCGAGGATCTTCAGAAACCGGCGCGACTATTTTGGCCCTCGCGGTACGCGAGAGGCTTGCCAGATTCTTTCGCGGTACGCGAGAGAGCTATTTTCCGAGAAAAACCCTAAAAATCGATTTAAAATAGAATTTGATTCCCATTCTTGGGGGAGTTCGATCTTTTGCCGTCCAGAGAAGGGTTCAGGGGCTATTTTGAGACTTGAGAAGCCAATTGAAGAGGAAAGCTTGCATCTTTGTATCCCGGGTTTGTAGTTTTACGTATTCGGTTTGCAAGATTGGATTTTTACCTTTGATTTGGATGTTTGATACCATGAATCCTATTTATTACTTCTGTTTTGGTTGTTTAAGCATGATTATTGGCTAGATCTTTGATATTGCCTAGGTCATATGATGAATACTTGTTAAAGTTTCGCTTTTTATCGGTTTTTGGATTCTAATTAATGGGTTTATGATTTTGTAAAAGATCTTGAGTTGATTATTGTGATGTTATTGCATGCTTAGATCTGATTTAGTGTTTGATTTCAATTCCGTGCGTTGATTGTGGGTGTCTGCCAGTTTGATTAGCGTATCTTGGTCGTAGATCTTAGGGTTTGTGATTAGGGCGGTTTGCTAGACGTAGTAGCCATAGGAGTTGTCTTTGATTACTGATTAGAGTTTAGTGTGTATACTAGTTCAATACCCGAGAGGTGAGAATTAGTCGTTTAGTCTTCGTCATAAGGAATCCGAGTATCAGCTGTCTGAGAGGAAGCCGGTATTAGGTGTCTAGTGATTATAGTTGTTATCTTGAGATTACCCCGTGCATTCTTTGAGTGTATTGGTGGACAGTGAGACTGGGAGGTAATCTGTCTATTAGAGTACTATATCATAGTTAGAAATACCTGAGAAATGATCCAACAATCTGGTGAGTTATTACATCTGTAGGTTCCTTAGTTCGTAACACCCGGAGAGTGATTAGGGATCCACTAGGCTGTCTAGAGTTGTTTCATTAGAAACCCAGATCCATTATAGTTTCAATAACCGATAGAAGTTGTGCTTTACAAGTAGGATTCCGACCTAGGTGATATTCTTCCCATCTCTTGATTTCATCTTAGTTCTTGTTCTTGATAGTTGAGTCGACATTAGTTTGCTGCAATTTTAGTTAACCTTTAGTGTAGTAAACCCACAAACCAAATCAATCTTTAGTTCGAGTCAGAGTCTAGTATAGTTATCATAGTGTATCTAGGGTTCGATATTCCGGTTTACCATTAAGCTGTGCTACACTCGATAGGTACACTTGCCTGTCAGTGCGGTCTAGTTCATAGGTTTTTCATTTATTACTTAGAAGTATAGGTTAGGTTTTTATTAGTTTTTATATAAACCGTCTGGGCGACATCAATAACCCTTAATTGGAACCGACGTATCCCGTGATTGAAGGAACTAAAACCTAGGATATAAATAATAATAATAATATTAACATAAAAGTATAGTTTATAATTCTAATATCCTCCCTTAAACTAGACTTTTATGTAACTAGTTTAGGATAGTGTCTAAGCCTTCATTGTTTGTTTCTTCCCGATCCATAGGCTGATATCGGACTTCTGATTTCTGCATACATAATGATGTGCTTTCCTGCAAATTCTTCTCGCAATCATGTTGTGTTAACAACTTCCAATGATGCATCAGTGTTCACTCCGTTATGACCAGTTTTGGTCCATCTCAAAGTTATTGAGAATTCTTCTTTCGTTTGTATCGAACACCATGCTTCTTCCTTGGTATCTTTTCAACCAAATAATAATCTTACTGTTCGGATCGCCTTACGAATGGTACAGGAATGATGCGTATTATTAACTTCGGGTTCAATTGGATGTGACCCACCATTCTTCGTCTGATCATTCTAAATTCCAATCAATCTTCCTGGTCCGGTTTTGGCCCTAGTGGCAAAGATAATTCGTATTTGTAACAATATTCAAGAATTGCAAAGTACCATTAATTCATACTTTTTATTTTGTGCAGTAAATCAAAAATTTGAATAAGTTGACTTTTGGTGATGACCTTTGTTCTTTTGATCCCTTCGATAAGAAAATTTGTTCCTCTTTTCACTGCATATGTATATGTCTTCATCTTGTGTGCCGCAATACGAAAAAGGTTCTTATAATCATCGCTTCGATCTTTCTTTGAGTCGTTTCCTTGTATCAACCGTGTGTTGGTTGTAAATCTTCTTCTGATTTCTGTTCTTAGTCAAACAGAACAGAAATAAATGTTTTTGATCCTTTCGATTTCGCGTCAATCCTTTTGTTGGATTTATTGATATCTTCAATGCGAAGACGACCGCACTGTAGGTCCACGTGACACATCTTAGATCGATCTCGTGACAAGACGTATAGAAGACACGGAGTGCGGAATCCAACCGTATCAACGAGTATGTACGAATTGACAAGAACACGTAAATAATACTTTCTTTGTATTCCAAACAGAGAGATTACAGAGTGATTACAATTCAATTCACTCGTGTTCACTCTCGTTCTGTCCTCTTGTTATGTCCAGTACTCCTCTGAATACTCTGTAAACTCCTATATATAGACCAGATTCTGCATTAGGCGAACTTAACAAGTTCGCCCCACATGGACTAAGCGAACTTAACAAGTTCGCCTCTAATAGACTAAGCGAACTTATTAAGTTCGCCTCTAGTAGACTAAGCGAACTTATTAAGTTCGCCTCTAGTAGACTAGGCGAACTAGACAAGTTCGCCTCTAGCAAACTTACACAGAATTTTATCAACAGTTACAAAACATGTCCTAACAGACTCCCCCTTAACTGTTGCTAACAATTCTATCAATTACAAGTCAAAGACTCTAAGACTAAGACATAATATCTTCAAGCTCGTTGTCATCAGAATATGCTCCAACAGACTCCCTCTTGACAACAGCTCAGAAGATTGTCATCCATCTTCAAATATCATCAAACAAGTTGTAGTCTTCGTCTTGTTCATTTGCACACTCTCTCTTTCTATCTAGAAGAAAACTTGGGAGAATGACCCCTTGTCAACTTCTGTCTGCAAATATCAGCTTATGCACAGGAGAACAACCAAGAATAACCAACAATTAAGATTTCCATGGAAGCTGGAAAAATAAAATCTTTTTGGTTTTTCAAACATAAAAAACACAAAATCTTTTTGGATTTTCTCTATAAAAACTGAAATGTAAAATACAAAATCACATCTTTTTGGTCGAACATCACGAGTAAGAAGATCAGATCAGTATATATGATATTCAATCACACATTTTGGATTAAACAATCCGTATATCAAGGTAAATTGGTATCCTATGCCATTCTTTCAAGTATTGACCAATCAAACCAATATCTTTCAAGACTATCAAACTCTATCTTTTTCAGACTTTCATATTGCATGTAATGATACGTGATAAGTTGAAACACACCACTTTTAAAATCACGAGGCTTTAACGCGCGGAAGACTTAAACCCAGAAATTTTTTTTTTTTTTTTTTTTTTACCTCTCGCGTCCCGCGAGAAACATAGGCCACCTCCCTCGCGCCCCTCGAGGGAGCCTTTTTCACAGAAAGTTTCCAGCTTTTTCTGCAGGTTTCAAAACCTTGCCATTTTTCCAACTTTTACCAAAATGTTTGACACCAAACCTTCCCAACACATGGGTTTTTACCAAAAACAAACACATGACATTACATATTCACCAAAACATAAATCAAGTGTCAAACACACCACTTTACAAGGATTTTACATAAATCCTCAAAAACACAAAAATTGCATACGAGAATCCTTCACCCTTGAACATTGACATAGACCTACCTCGGAGCTTTCCCTGCATAACCACAATAATATTTCACCATTAGTAATGATATAAACATATCAAACAAGTATTTACAACTTGTTTTCACCCTTTTCACCTATTTAACCCATTTGACCCGTTTGCGTCTATTTGGTCAATTATGGTTCCATACATTAGCATTTCATTAACATATTACCATAGTAATGTGCTAGATTTAACAAACAAGTATTTACAACTTGTTTTCATCCCTTTCACCCATTTGACCCATTTGACCCGTTCACACCCAATTGGTCAACTAAGGTCCCTTACACTTGACTTATATACCACATAAGTCAATTACACCACATTCACCATTATTCCACAATGGTTTGACTTATATACCACATAAGTCCATATACGCCAATCTCACCATTATTCCACAATGGTTAGACTTATATTCCGCATAAGTCAATTTACACCGACTTCACCATTTTTCCACAATGGTTGACTTATATTCCATATAAGCCACTTTCCTCAAATTACCACATTTAGTTTGACTTTACACCACATAAGTCAATTACTATACTTTATCACATACCACATTTTAGCTTAACTATATACCACATAGTCATTTACACCAATTCAACATATTCTACATTTTAGTTTGACCATATACCATATAGTCAACTACATTATGCATACAAACTTGGCTTTTACCACACAAGTCAATTTTTACACCATATAGGTTTATTAACTAAATTCATCCACATACCAATAAACACATATAAGATATTTGTATAACCAACATGAAATTCAAACATGATCAACACCACCACCTATCATTACTAAGTAAGTGCAAAGCACTTACCTTTTGAGTTAGAAGATCCCGCAACACCTTCTAGCTTTGCAATTTGATCACCTAAACAAATTCACCTAGTTTAGTAATCTATCATACATCAAAATTCCACTACAATTGAGTTCACAACTCAATTCCACATTTCCAACCCAAATTGACCCGTTTGGGTTATCCTCATAACCAAACACCCTCTTTCACCACAAACTCACCCACTTGAGTTTCATTATCTTAATCTTAACACTAATTTTTCTTTCAAAAATTATTATTAAGTTAATTTGGTGTTTGTTCAAGTGTCTAACATCTTAAAAACACTTAATCTTCATTAATTCATCGTTTTAGCATCATGATCCAAACACCCCCAATTTCCACCATATGAACCCTAACTTCTCATAACCAAAATCAAAGGGTTCTAGGATGTTAATCATCATTCTTTAACTTTAGTTTAGCTAGATTATCAATAATCTAACACCATTTCATCACATGCATACATAATTTCGGATTTCACCCAAAACCCACCAAGAACACATTCATGGTGAAATCAAGAGGAAGAGAATCACTTACTTGATGTTATGAAGGTGTTGTGTGAGCCAAAACCTTCACTAATCAAGCTTCAATTGCACGAAAATGGCTTCAACACACTTTTCTCTTTTTCCTCTCTTGCTCAAGAACGACTTCAATTGTGCAAATGAAGCCAATTTTGACTTCACCAAGTCAAATGGCAGATTTTTGGCCATTTTACACATTTAGTCCTTCAACTTCCATTTCATCCATTACATCCCATAGTTAGTTAAAACTAACAAAACCCTATTACAAACTTGAAACCCACTTGTTTCCCACTTATTTCTAAAATATTATTTTCACCATAATATTAATTAGAAATATTAATTTATTTAAAACGAAACCCGGATTTTGGTTCGTTACATAAACATTCAAAGAAAAACAGGATCAGGCTATGACACACAAATTTAAATTGTCAATATTATAAGATTTGAAACTAAAAGCATCTCATTCCCACTTTCTTGTAAGTTAAAGTACCATTTAAGTATAAAATACGACGTGTACCCCACTAGTATGCCAACAGAAAGTAAATTGCACTATCTTCAAGACATATAAGACTTATGCAAAGATAATATCAATCTCCAGTATGAAACTATCTCAATTAGCACAGGAAAAGAAACAAATCCCGAAGGATATAAAGAATCAGAATGATTCAATGTCTTGGCTTATATATGTGGAATCATAAGATTCAGGTACGTGAATCCAACTATTATCTGGATTATGAATTCAATGGAATTGTAAAGATGATGTATCAATATGATCCAAGGGCTAGCATATGTTCCAACAGATGTTGTCAGAAACATATCTTAGTTCAACATCACATTGCATGTTTTTCAGGGCATGGGCAGTGAAGTGAACTGATAATTTTTTGCTAATCAATATAGTTCGATACTGGTCTCATGAATCACTTTAAGTCTCATATTCTATATCTGATAATGATCTTTTAACACACACACCCAGGCATAAAATGGGTTTAAACCACAGTTGTAACATATGTAATTATGTTTTCACACTACTAATGGTTCAAAGACGCTTTTAGCCTATTGACAAGCTAAATTATATGCATACACAACACTATCATCTCCTATTTGTGCAGTCTTTGAAGTTTAGATCAAAACATATATAATTCAGATATATTGAATAAACATAAACTACCAACCAGTCAATCTATGGTCATGTGTGAAAGAATATCTACTGATATACTATCATTTCTTCTCATGCTCAAATGATATCAATTTTAGATTTTTCAATTTGTTTGGCTTTTTCAAAGAAAGTAAAACAAACGAAAATAAAATATTCCATGAAAACACTTTAAGGAAAACATTTATCTTGGTTACTTAGGATTAAGCAATTCAATCAATTAAAAACTCAAACCAGTGTAATGTAATTGAATGTCATTGCCTCTGTCACCAACACAGTTATGTACTCCCCCTGTCCTGTAGACTCCCCCTCAACTAGTCAAATGGTTGCATCAACGACTTTATGCTCACCATTGTCATCCTAAGTTTCAGTTCATCATTTGGACTTGGTCAACATATTGTGTGTGACATATTCTCCCCCTTGAGCATCAAGTCGTTGAATCAAATAGAATCTCAGTTATCAACAACTCTTTACTCTTGCAGATGTCATTTCCTGTCATGTGCTATGAACAACCACTATCAACAACCAAAATGGTATCAATAGTCCCTCTTGGTCAATCCTGCACATCTATCACGAAACATTAATTTGAAATTGGGACCCAAGCCATGGTAGACATGGGTCGTCCATCTTTATCAATATAAAAGACTTCACTGTATTCACAATCAAATCTCTCATCAATCTTCGGTGATTGCTCTGACGAATCAGAAATAGAAACTTTAGATTTCCAAACATACTTCTGTTCATTAAGTTCTTTTTGCTTAAAATGTGAAGTGTTTGAACATTTTCTTTCATTTGAAAATTGAGTTGATTGTGAAAACTCTTGTTGTTCTAAAAGTTTTCTCAATCTTCTGTTTCTCCTCCGTCTTTGAGGTCTAGAAAGCCTAACCTCATATTTTGAATTACCTTTCGGTGTATCACGAGGTTTAACCACATTTGGTTTAACAAAAGGCTTACCAGGAGTTCTTACCTTTGTTGGAGTAACATGTTGGTTACCTTTGTCGTTATGTGGACAATTCATCTGAATGTGACCCACAAGACCACAGTAAAAGCAAGATCTCTTCTCACTATATTCTCTCATATAAGGAATCTTCACACGATAAGATGCAGTTGAAGAAGATTCTCCTACATGAACTTGTTTTGGAACAAACTTTTTCTCAGGAACTGGTGATTTTGTAACATGTTTTGATTCAGGCTTCATCTTCTCAGGAAATACATGCCTCTTCTCTTTGTTTTTGTAAGGACAGTTCACCACAATGTGTCCCATCTCATTACAATGAAAACATGTATGCCTGTCTTTATAATCTCTGACATATGGAACTCTTCGTGAGTTTGAAGAACTTCCAAATGTATAATTTTCAGATGAATTAAAATCAACTTTTGGTTCCTTAACTTTTGATTCTTCTTTCTTAACCTCCTTTGGTATCTCCTCTATCTTAGCTTCATAAAAAAATTCATCATCACTCTCATCAGAATACAACATATCTTCACCTATGACTGGATTCACCTTCAACACAGTCTTAGGATCTAAATCCTCATCTTTTATAATCTCAGGTGTAACAGAATAATTTCCGTTGAATGGTGGAGGAACATAACCAATACCACTAGTTCCCTTCCCCTCTTTAATATTTTCATTATAATATCCTAATAAGAATGATGAATTTCCAAAGCTTTCTAACTTTCTATGCAATCTGATCACCTCTGCTTTAGATTCAGCGAGTTCTTATCTTTCTCAGCAAGATCAGTACTTCTTTTCTCAATATCTGCAAAGGCCATATCCAGGTGATATGCCTGCTTTGTGATCTTCAAAGTCAGAGAATTTATATCCCTCTACAGTGATTCTATTCTCTCAATACACACATTCTCATTATCCTTTAATTTCTGATTTACCATGTACATGGATTTCATATCACAAATGAGGTTTACATTGTCATCCATAACCCTCATCATTTTATCCTTCACTGAAATACAGTTAGAACAAAACGTTTCAGAGTTGGACACTTCATTAGACTGAGTACTTTCACCAGAACGAATACTCTCACTATCACTTAACTCAGCAGAAAAATCACTTTCAGAAACACTCTTCTTCTCTAATTCTTCTTTGATCAAGACCACAAACGCTTGAGAAGTTGCTTCACCCGTTTTCTTCAATGCTTCCCATAGATCTCTTGAAGTTGGACACTTCCCGAGACTATGAATGATTTCTTTTGGTAAAGACATCGTTAAAGTTTCAAGCGTCTTCATCTCTCGATCAAACTTCTGTTTTTCTACTTTAGTAAGAGCTGGCAATGGGTTAGGAACATTATTAAATCCCATAAACTGATAAGTAGGATGCACATATCCTTCAAATATGGGTGTCCAAAAGTTTTCATCAGTGCCGGATACGAACTGTTCGAACCGGACTTTCCAGCTACTGTAATCTGATATACACAAAAGCCTCGGTGGCATAGTTCCAAACTCATTATCATCACACGAAATTTACATTTTAATTTTTTTGTGAAAATACCGGGAAAAAAAATTTCCCGCCAAAATACTCTTTTTTAAAAATTTCAAAAATTCAAAATTTCAAAAATGATTGAAAACAATCATATAAACTTTCCCTAAAAAAATTTCCCGCCAAAATACTCGTTTTTTTTTTTTTTTTAAGTTCGCCTAATTAAGTTCGCCTAAATACTGCCCGAGCGAACTTAATAAGTTCGCCTATTGGTTAAGTTCGCCTAAACTGATACAAGCGAACTTGTTAAGTTCGCCTAATAAGTTCGCCTAAACAGAATGCAGCGAACTTGTTAAGTTCGCCTAGCTAAGTTCGCCTGCAACTGATGAACCAAACTCAGAACAGTTTTCGAACCAAACACGAACAGGACTTCCGAAAATCATAATATCTTGCTGGATTGATGGAATTTAATGAAATTGAACCGTAGGATTCTGTATTTCAAGTTTTCGAACAATTCTATCGGTTTAATTTTGCCAAAATCCACCTCCAAATCACGAAATCGGCCTTAGAAACAGATTCAAGAACAAGAAAACTCCATGGATACAAATATGAAGAATTTCTTGTCAAATTGTACGCAAATTCGTCTCTGATCAACAAGAATCAAACACAAATCACGAGAAATAGCTCTGATACCACTTGTAGGTCCACGTGACACATCTTAGATCAATCTCGTGACAAGACGTATAGAAGACACGGAGTGCGGAATCCAACCGTATCAACGAGTATGTACGAATTGACAAGAACACGTAAATAATACTTTCTTTGTATTCCAAACAGAGAGATTACAGACTAATTACAATTCAACTCACTCGTGTTCACTCTCATACTGAATCACTCTGTTTACTGCTATTTATAGACAAGTTACTGCAGTAGGCGAACTTAACAAGTTCGCCCCACAGGGACTAAACGAACTTGTTAAGTTCGCTTCTACTATATCAGGCGAACTTATCAAGTTCGCTTCTAGTATACTAGGCGAACTTGACAAGTTCGCCTCTAGCAGAACTTGCACTAAAAACTTAGATAAAAAACATTAATACAAAAAACATAAAGACATAAGATCTAAACTATTACAAGCGTTTGTCATACAATCTATGTCCTAACACGCACCGAACTCGAGATCGTGCGTCGTATAATTCTTTTCATGAATCTTAAGTTGCCTTGATGCATAAGCGATCACCTTGCCTCGTTGCATGAGGACACAACCGAGACCCTGGTTGGAGGCATCACAATAGACAACGAAATCGTCATTCCTTTCAGGGAGGGTCAATATAGGAGCATTGCATAACTTTTGCTTGAGAGTTTGGAAAGCTTATTCTTGCTTTGGTCCCCATTCATAAGGTTTACCCTTGTGAGTCAAAGCGGTGAGGGGAACAGCAATCTTTGAGAAATTCGAAATGAAACGACGATAATATCCCGCAAGACCAAGAAATGAACGAACTTCAGTGGGGGTCTTAGGAGCATTCCAATTCTTAACGGCTTCTATTTTTGCAGGGTCAACATGAATTCCCTTTTCATTGACGATTTGGCCCAGAAATTGAACCTCCTTTAGCCAAAACTCACATATATAGTTGCTCTTTCTTCAAGAGGTCCAAAACCAATCTACGATGTTGCTCATGATCGGCTTTTCTCTTGGAGAAGATTAAGATATCGTCAATAAAGACGATCACAAATTTGTCGAGATATGGTTTGCACACACAATTCATGAGGTCCATAAAGACCGCGGGTGCATTGGTTAGCCCAAAAGGCATGACCATAAACTCGTAGTGACCATATCATGTTCGGAAGGCTGTCTTCGGTATATCTTCCTCTTGCACACGGAGTTGGTGATAACCAGATCGAAGATCAATCTTCGAGAAACAAGTAGAGCCTTGAAGTTGGTCAAAGAGATCATCAATTCTAGGCAATGGATAACGGTTCTTGATGGTGAGCTTGTCGCGGTAGTCAATACACATGCGGAATGATCCATCCTTCTTCTTGACGAATAAGACGGGTGCACCCCACGGTGAATGACTTGGACGAATGAAACCCTTGTCGGAGAGCTCTTGGAGTTGACTTGCAAGCTCTTGCATTTCAGAAGGTGCAAGACGATATGGAGCTCTAGCCACGGGGTTGGCTCCAGGTACCAGGTCAATGCGAAATTCCACTTGTCAAACGGGTGGAAGACCGGATAGGTCTTCGAGGAATACTTCGGGAAATTCTCGGATGATGGGGATGTCTTCAACATTCTTCTCCTTGACATCCTTTTGGACAATATGGGCTAAGAAGGCTACGTACTTCTTTCGTAAGTACTTTTGGGCAGTTGTGCATGACATTAACTTGAGTCCTTTACAAGCCTTTTCACCAAAAACTCTTAGTGTTTCTCCCGACGGAAGGGGTATTCGGATGCACTTCTCGAAACAGATGACTTCGGCATGGTAAGATGATAACCAATCCATGCCTATGATGATGTCAAAATTCCCTAGTGGCATTGGCATGCAAATTGTGTTGTCGGTAACAATCACCCCAATCTGGGTGGGTTTGTCAGACTCAATAGAACTATCATTGTTTACCGTCAGCTTATATAGTTAATGATTGCACAAACATTGCATATAAACAGTTGACACACCTAGTACTCAAACATAAAGCTCAAATTGCACACATGAATGTAAAGCGGATTTGTGTTTGTATTGTTTGTGAAAATTGTAAAACAGTTGTATAATATAGTTCATGTTTCACCCCAAAAAGCTTAAAAATGTAAAGAGGGGCTATGTAATACTCACTTGATTCAAGGTATAGCTAGCACGCGAAGTTGAATAATAAATTGATCCTTGCAACTCACCACGTTAACCTAGTGTACAAAGTATACGGATTTCCAATCACTAACGTTTACAATAGAATTGGTCTAAGTCTAGGATGGAATTGGACGAGTGTACGAAGAGTTGTGTTTGTGGATTTGTATTTAAAACGGGTGTTGTATAAATTAAAAGATTTAAAATAAATAGTTTAAAAATGATTGAATTTACGTTGATTTGAAATAACTAAATAAATTAAATAATCGGTAATTATTTATTTAGTTAGAAAATAGTGTGAAAATTATATTTAAATATAAATTAAATAAATAATTTTCACGTCACTTATTTATTTATAAAATGTGTAAAATAATATCGATGTATAAAAATTCATATTAAATATACATTTAATGTTTTAGTATTATAAATTTATTTATTTATTTATCATAAAAAATGAGTATTTGTTTGTTTTTAAAATAAAGTTATAAACTTTATAAATTTGGGAAAAAAAGAATATTTTATAAAACAAATACCTTATTTGAAAAGTTAATTTTCCTTAATTTAAAAATAAATCTAAATTTGTTTTAAAATAATTAATTATGATTTTAACAATGAAATTTGTAATAAAATAAGTTTATATCGAAAATTGGCGATTTCAGTTACATTCTGTTCAAAATGTTACAAGGTTTATAAAAATATTTTTTTTATAAATTTTCGAGTTGTAAATCGGCCTAAAAAAATCAAACAGGCCACCTGGTTCGAACCCGGGTGGTTCCTGTGTCTGGAATTTGAGTTTGCCGCTGGACTAGTGGTGATATTCGTGTAATGTTCTCGGTCCGGTAGCTATTAACACGGAAGGGAGCCGGATTCTGTCGTGCAAGGCCTCCGCAAAAAAATTCGGCCGGCTGTGTGACTTGTGGGTTTCGAACCCACGCCACCGGGTCCGATGGCGCAGTGACTTAACCAGTCGGACCGGTGGTTTCGCTGGTTATATGGGTTTCCACAAATTTAAATGGGGTACGTGAATTAAACCCTTCCCCCTTATCATATAATCGTAAAAACGGGAACAAGAACCCTAGATCACCGATTGGGTTTGATGCCCTCTGTCATAGGAAATTGACAGAGGGCTTTCGATGGCCATGAAGAAACGAAACTAACGATCTACTACTTACGCGTTTTGATTGAGTAACGAGTGTGGACGGCTATCACGAAAATTCCGACTTTTCTTGGCGATCGACCGGCGTCCAAAGGTGATTTGCGCGTAAATCAGAGGTTGGGAGAGTTTGTGTGAAGATATACGAGAGTTATTGAGGGTTTTAATTTAATTAATTTCACTCGAATCATCCGCATTGGATTGTGATTCGTAAATAGCGGCCGACGGGATTGGATTTCGTGTTTATGGTTTGATTTAGGATGAATCGAGTCGTGTTTGAGGGCTGGATACATTCGAGTTTAGTCAGTGCGCAAATTCCGGATTCAAACGCATTTGAATTTCTTGATTTTGATCGAATTTAGCTTTGTTTGACTCAAAAAGTCAACTGAGTTCAAATTCTTGGATTTGTATGTTCATTGGGTCCGGATAGGATTGATTCGTTGTTTATGCATGAGATAGAACCCATGGGACTCGATTGGACTTGTTTCCGGGCTTGGATTGAATAAATTCGGCCCTGTTTGACTTTTGAAAGTCAAACGGGTCAAATTTCATGAGTTCTTGGCTTGTTGACTTTGAGAAGTCAAAATTTGACTATTTTCTTGATTTGCAGTCAATGTCTAAGAAAAAATTATTTTTTTTATAAAAATTTGGATTATTTTTAATCATTTTATATAAAAAAATGAATTGTGTATTTATATATATATATATATATATATGTGGAATATATAAACTTTTATGATTTTTATTTTAGTTTAATAGGTATAAGTATATATATATATAAATTTATGTATTGATACCCGAGATGATGTGAAATGTTGCATTAAACGAGTACAAAAAAAATCGAAACGAACATTGATATTATTAAAAAAAGAAAACAATACTCAGAAAAATAGTGAATGTTACACGAAGGGACTTAATTAATTCATGGTTGGGAACTAATTTGAAATAGGAACCAAGCAGCCAAGGAATTAACTCATGGCTGGTGAAGAGGATTGAAAGAAAAGAGAAAAAGAATTAGGAAGCAAGTAGGCAGGCAAGTTGCTGTGTTTTTCTTTATGAAGAACGAGGGACGATCAAGTTAGTAGTTCGGGTGATTTCGAGTTTGTTTCGAGGCCAATAGTCGCGTCTTCCTACATAGATTTTCGGGAACGATCAAGGTGTGTTATTGAGAGAGCGGTGTGCTCATGTATCGGTTCGATTGGAACAAGTCGGTGGCTGTGATTTTATTGGGATCGACTAGCAAGAACCAGACGATTGAGTGATCGTAGTTGTAACCAAGGATGTTATGATATCGGGAATGATCACTAGAAACAAGCGAGAATGATAAACGAGAGAATGAAAATGAGAGAGAATGATTGGGGGTAAAATTGATTGATTTGATTGATAACTTAAATAATGGTTACAAGATACTATTTATATACAATGAAAGGAAAACTAACAAAGCTAAAGAAGCGAACATACTAACAAGCAAACATAGTTTAAATTCGCTAACATCCCCTCAAGTTGGAGGTGTATACAACCCCAACCTGGAAATAAGATCTAAATGCGGTTGACCAACCAAACTCTTAGTGAATAAATCCGTAAGTTTGGTCTGTGCTATTGTAGAATGAAGATGCGGTTGAAGTATGGTTGGTGGTTGTTTTATATGTTAGATGTGTTATATAGTTACTTAAAACGTACACACCAACTTCTTTATGATTTGTTTATGCTTAACTTTGTAACTAATTTCTTTGTTTGTCAATTTGTTATGTTTTTACATGCCTAGATCATTTTTATTTTATAGCATAATACCCTACCAGCGGACGGGTATAAAACTAGTTATGTTATATTACAATGCATCTACTTTTATTTTTCAAATTACAAACAGAGTTATGGGTGGCTTATTAGATTTCATGTGGTATCAAGCATGTGTATTTTGTTAGATATCAAGAACATTCATCGCGATTCAAAACATCATATATGCGATCATATGAAGGGATATAGAAATCAAAGAAAACGGTTTTATTGAATCATAATGTCGATCACCAAAAGTACAGATTATGTTTACATATATGGGTATATATAACTGATGTAGTGCAAAGCACACATCTTTATTCCATTGTTTTTGTGCGTTTTTGATTAGTTTATCTTTGTTTTGAGTTGTTTTGATATACATTTGAATCTTTGTTGTGTTTTCAGGAGCTCGAGTTAATTACAAGTGAATATACGAAGAAATCGAGCACGAGAACAAGTTCGGAGGATCAAAAGGAAAAAATGAAGAAAATTTAGCTCTCGCGGAACGCGAAGACCAGGAGACCAAATCTCGTGGTACGCGAGGTTCTTCAGAAACCGGCGCGACTATTTTGGCCCTCGCGATACGCGAGAGGCTTGCAAGATTCTTTCGCGGTACGCGAGAGAGCTATTTTCTGAGAAAAACCCTAAAAATCGATTTAAAATAGAATTTGATTCCAATTCTTGGGGGAGTTCGATCTTTTGCCGTCGAGAGAAGGGTTCATAGACGATTTTGAGGCTGGAGAAGCCAATTGAAGAGGAAAGCTTGCATCTTTGTATCCCGGGTTTGTAGTTTTACGTATTCGGTTTGCAAGATTGGATTTTTACCTTTGATTTGGATGTTTGATGTCACACCCCAACCGGCGGCGGAAACGTCGGGGCGTGAAGCGTGCAGACTGTTCATAGCTCATGGTTTGCTAAGGTTGAAATATTTAAACATGCAGTTTTCATTGAAATCAAACTACAATCCAACATGTACACGAAGCATAACAAAATACATAACAATGTTTATTTTAGAGCCTTTTAACTAGGTCCTCAAACTAGGTGGAAGCAACTTGTAATCATCTCAATTGTTAGCACCTGAAACATGATTTAAAAACAAGGGTCAACTAAAAAGTTGGTGAGCATACATAAGTTTTGACACACAAATAAGAGTTCAAAACTGTGTATACAATTCCTTGATTCACATGGTATATAAGACAAATATGGAGAATCTATAGTTATACTAGGTGCACAATCAAACCTTGTGACTGAGGCATAACACGCAGGTTACCCTAATGTAAAGTCGGTAACAAACACCCTACCCGGGTGGGTTTGTCAGACTCAATAGTACTATCCTTGTTTACCGTTGGCTTGTACAGAGTTAATGATTGCACGAGTTGCGTCATGTATGTATAGTAATAACTCATAGCATTCAAGCATATTGCACAAATAATTCATGTAATCAAGTAAGGATTGTACTATGAAAGAGTTGCAATTTGTTTAATGTAAATCATGTCCACCCCAAAGGTGAAAAAGAGTAAAAGTGGGGTTATGTAGACTCACTTGTGTTGGAGAGTGTAGATTGCACAACCAAGTAAATGTTAAGTGTTTGTGGGTCACGGAGCTTGACCTATCGAGTAAATGTATGACGTGTATTAATGCGGTGTATAAGGTTAAAGTAACTATAGTGTTTCAGTGTATTGCAAGCGTAAGGATTTGCACTAATGAATTGTATCGTTTAGTTATGTATTTAAAATATAAGGTAGTGTGGTATATATATTTAATTGAATGTAATATAAACAGACGAATTCGTTTTATCTACTTATTTTAGAAAACGTCACGAAATATAAAGTAGTTTATATTTATATAAGTTTTATTTGATGTAACTAGGATTTATGTAATTGGTTTATAAAAGTCTTTTTCATAATAAAGTGTTTTATAAAATCTTGTTATAACTTTTTATAATTTTAGAAATTTTACATGAAAATGTATTTTCAAATGGTAAGAATCGGTTTAAAACAATTTAATCGATGAAAATAATTGTTGTGCTTAATAATGGTGAGATTCTGTTTAAAACAGTTAGGTTTATAACATAAGTTTTATAAAAATCATCAAATCTGAGAAACTGTAAAGATTCAGTTCTGACTGAGCACGACCGTGCTCATCAACGGCACGACCGCGCTCGCCTCCGGGCGTGACCGTGGTGGTCTGGAGCGCGCCCGTGGTCGAGTCAGAAGGCTACAGAGGTTCTGGTCATGGAGCACGACCGTGCTCGTGTCCGGCACGACCGCGTCTAGTGTTTGTTTTTGGTCAAGACCTGTTTGCTCGGTAAGCACGACCGGGCCTTACTCGGACCACGCCTGTGCTTGGTTGGGCACGACCGCGCTCAGTGATGAGCGCGACCGTGTCGGGTCTTTTCCAGACATAATTCGATCGACTCTTATATTAAAGCTTCTGTATTCTTAGGGCTTTCACTTAGTGGATGCTTGCGAAGCTATTTACATAGTTTAATTGTATTTATATCGTGTTTAAGTGGTAGTTCGACTAAAAGTGTAGTTTCGACTTTTTAGGTTCAAAATCGGATCGACCGCGTATTTTTACTACGAATTGACATAGGGCTTTCGTGGTAGAGGTAGATACGAAGCTAGAGACATATTACTTACTTGTTTAAATCGGGCAATTTAATGCAGTCGGCTACAAGTCGTGAGGTCGGGTTTCTCGGCGATCGATCGGACGACAGAGGTTGTATGCGAGTCGAGTGAATGCTCCGAGAGGTCGAGAGGGTGCATGTGAAGGTGTAGGGGGCATTGGATTCTCCTTATAACGTCAAATTTGCGAATTCATGATTGTGGTGGGAGTGGGTAGTTGATGATTGAAATAGGTCGATTGGAGTACGAAATTGGAGACGTGTTTCAGATGGTGTACAGTTGCGTATGGTCGGACGCGTGAAATCCGGCATTAACGCGATTTGATTCGACGAGCATGGACCACTGACTGACTCTGCGGAGTCACGTGGTTTCAGCAGCGCGACCGTGTCTGTATTAGGCACGACCGTGCTTTGACTCTAGGCGCGACCGTGCTTGTATCTAGGCACGATCGTGTTTGACACTTTTTATCATTTTTGTCAATTTTGGTCCACGAGGTTTGTGAGATAATGGCGTTTTCAGTTGTTATTGTAACATAATGTATTGTATGTGTAATTGCTTTTACGGTTGTTGCACACGAATTGAAATTGAAATACTCGTTTATTGCATCGAAACGTTTACATGGTAAAAACCAGAAATGTTACATTTAATACCATGAATCCTATTTATTACTTCTGTTTTGGTTGTTTAAGCATGATTATTGGCTAGATCTTTGATATTGCCTAGGTCATATGATGAATACTTGTTAAAGTTTCGCTATTTATCGGTTTTTGGATTCTAATTAATGGGTTTATGATTTTGTAAAAGATCTTGAGTTGATTGTTGTGAGGTTATTGCATGCTTAGATCTGATTTAGTGTTTGATTTCAATTCCGTGCGTTGATTGTGGGTGTCTGCCAGTTTGATTAGCGTATCTTGGTCATAGATCTTAGGGTTTTTTATTAGGGCGGTTTGCTAGACGTAGTAGCCATAGGAGTTGTCTTTGATTACTGATTAGAGTTGAGTGTGTATACTAGTTCAATACCCGAGAGGTGAGAATTAGTCGTTTAGTCTTCGTCATTAGGAATCCGAGTGTCAGCTGTCTGAGAGGAAGCCGTTATTAGGTGTCTAGTGATTATAGTTGTTATCTTGAGATTACCCCGTGCATTCTTTGAGTGTATTGGTGGACAGTGAGACTGGGAGGTAATCTGTCTATTAGGGTACTTTATCATAGTTAGAAATACCTGAGAAATGATCCAACAATCTGGTGAGTTGTTACATATGTAGGTTCCTTAGTTCGTGACACCCTGAAAGTGATTAGGGATCCACTAGGCTGTCTAGAGTTGTTTCATTAGAAACCCAGATCCATTATAGTTTCAATAACCGATAGAAGTTATGCTTTGCAAGTAGGATTCCGACCTAGGTGATATTCTTCTCATCTCTTGATTTCATCTTAGTTCTTGTTCTTGATAGTTGAGTCGACATTAGTTTGCTGCATTTTTAGTTAACCTTTAGTGTAGTAAACCCTCCAAACCAAATCAATCTTTAATTCGAGTCAGAGTCTAGTATAGTTATCATAGTGTATCTAGGGTTCGATATTCCGGTTTACCATTAAGCTATGCTATACTCGATAGGTACACTTGCCTGTCAGTGCGGTCTAGTTCATAGGTTTTTCATTTATTACTTAGAAGTCTAGGTTAGGTTTTTATTAGTTTTTATATAAACCGTCTGGGCGACATCAATAACCCTTAATAAGTTCGCCTAAACAGAATGCAGCGAACTTGTTAAGTTCTCCTGCAACTGATGAACCAAACTCAGAACAGTTTTCGAACCAAACACGAACAGGACTTTCGAAAATCATAATATTTTGCTGGATTGATGGAATTTAATGAAATTGAACCGTAGGATTCTGTATTTCAAGTTTTCGAACAATTATATCGGTTTAATTTTGCCAAAATCCACCTCCAAATCACGAAATCGGCCTTAGAAATATATTCAAGAACAAGAAAACTCCATGGATACAAAGATGAAGAATTTCTTGTCAAATTGTACACAAATTCGTCTCTGATCAACAAGAATCAAACACAAATCACGAGCAATCGCTCTGATACCACTTGTAGGTCCACGTGACACATCTTAGATCGATCTCGTGACAAGACGTATAGAAGACACGGAGTGCGGAATCCAACCGTATCAACGAGTATGTACGAATTGACAAGAACACGTAAATAATACTTTCTTTGTATTCCAAACAAAGAGATTACAGACTGATTACAATTCAACTCACTCATGTTCACTCTCGTACTGAATCACTCTGTTTACTGCTATTTATAGACAAGTTACTGTTAAGTTCGCCCCACAGGGACTAAGCGAACTTGTTAAGTTCGCTTCTACTATATCAGGCGAACTTATCAAGTTCGCTTCTAGTATACTAGGCGAACTTGACAAGTTCGCCTCTAGCAGAACTTGCACTAAAAACTTAGATAAAAAACATTAATACAAAAAACATAAAGACAATAAGATCTAAACTATTACAAGCTTTTGTCATACAATCTATGTCCTAACACGCACCGAACTCGAGATCGTGCGTCGTATAATTCTTTTCATGAATCTTAAGTTGCCTTGATGCATAAGCGATCACCTTGCCTCGTTGCATGAGGACACAACCGAGACCCTGGTTGGAGGCATCACAATAGACAACGAAATCGTCATTCCTTTCAGGGAGGGTCAATATAGGAGCATTGCATAACTTTTGCTTGAGAGTTTGGAAAGCTTCTTCTTTGTCACACCCCGACCGATGGCGGAATCATCGGGGCGGGACATGTAGACTGTTCATAGCACATGGTTGACTAAATTGAAATATATTAAAGTTAAATTTCCATTACAAATAATCCAAGTACAAACCAAGTTCAAACAAGAAACATAAAACAATTCATAAAGTTCTTGATTTAAATTGCTAAGTCCAAATCCTATGTTGAACACGTATTGAATCAATCTCACATATTGGGGCCTGAAACATGAATAAAATAAAGTCAACTAAAAAGTTGGTGAGTATAACACAGTTGTATGTAGATAGCATATAGTTGAAAACAAATCCTTTACAAAACATGATAAAATAAGGCATTTGTGGGGAGCAGCTATTGTGTAACCATGTACAACCAAACCTTGTAACTAGCATGCAAAAATTGTGTTGTCGGTTTCAATCACCGCGCACCATGGGTGGGTTTGTCAGACTCAATAGATCTATCATTGAAAACCGTCGGCTTGTATAGTTAATGATTGCACATAAGAGCATACAAAGGTTAGCACACCTAGCACTCGGGCACAAAGCTCAAATTTTGCACACATGTATGTAAATAGGATTTTTTGCACTTGTGTTGTTTGTGTAAATGTAAATGTGTAATGTGTAATGTGTATAGAGTTCATGTTCCACCCCAAAAGTGTAAAAGAGTAAAAGGGGTTGTGAATACTCACTTGGTATGGAAGTGTAGCTAACAAAGATTATAGATAGCAAATATGATCCTCGAAATGCACAATTTAACCTAAAGAGTAATGTGTATTGAATCAAATAGATGCATAAAGTTTAAGTCTAAAATGAAAGTTGAATTTGTGTATAAAACTATTGATTTGTATTTAAAAAGTATTGAATAAAATATATAGAGTTTGAAGTAAAATATTTTTGAAACAATTTGATTAGGTTTGAATTGAATAATTGAATAAATATATAATTATAGTTTATGAAATAATGTAAATATTAATTGTAATTAAGTATAAATAAATAAATGAGTTTGATTTAATTTGTAAATTAAATAGATAATCATTATCTTATTTATTTATAAATTTTGTAACTTAATTATTTAAAATATCATTTAAGTGTAAGATAGTAAATATGAATTTAATTTCCATAAACTATTAAATAAATTATATTTATGCCAAGATTAAACTTTTAATCCATTTTTGAATACAGAAAATATATTTTTATAAAATCTGAAACATTTACTGATTAAAATATATAAAATTAAAATTCTGTTAAAAGTTCTGAATCTCACACGACCGTGCCTCGGAAGGACACGATCGTGCTCAAGCCACGGGCGCGACCGCGCTAGTCGGGGCGCGACCGGGTTGATCAACAGGAGCACAATCTAGACAAGTCAACAGGCACGACCGTGCCTTAGCCCGGCACGGTCGTGTCTATGATCTTTAGACACAACAGAGACTAGCCCAGAGGGCATGACAAGGTCTGGACAGGAGGACACGACCGCGCTGCTAATCGGCACGACCGCGTTTCATGAGGCACGGCCGCGCTAGATGATTAGCGCGACCGTGTCTCTTCCAAATCAGACACGAATTGACAAATTCTAGTATTTTAAACGCTGGAATTGATAGGGCTTTTGATTAACGGGTTATTAAGAGTCTTTTCATATAATTTAATTGTATGGAAATCGTGTTTAAGTATGGATTCGATTGAATTATTTTTATTAAAACATGGTTTCTGATTTAGACAGATTTACGAATTGAAAACCCAAATTAATAAAGGGCTTTTGATTCAGATACTGGAATGAATAAATTAGAGGATTCAATTAACCTGAATAGAAGCGAATCGATAGAGAACGATAGAGAGGGAGTTCCGGTGACGGCGGGATTGAGCCCCGGCGTCTTCTGATGTGATCCCGACTGTTTCAACGGTTCCGTAGCTTCAGGAGAGATTGGATGGCGTGACGATGATGCTGGATTTGAGAGAACTTGGATCGAATTGCTTGAGAGAGTTTCCTTGGAAATATTTGAGAGAGAATCCTTTGAGTTGAACGAATTTTGGTTATTTGGTCGAAAAAGAAATGATTGGTAATATTATTTTGAAAGTATAACGTAAAACGGTTATGGATTCGAACAATCGGACGATTAAAATTGCAGTTACGTTTCAGCTGTTTCACAGGCGCGACCGTGCCTAAATATGGCACGACCGTGCCTAGGCACCGGGCGCGATCGTTCCAAAGCAGGTCGCGCGACCGTGCCAAAGCACTTGGCGCGACCGTGCTAGGACGAAGCACGACCGTGCTAGACTAGGGTTTCTTGACATTTTTCAACTTTAGTCCTTGGCTTTTCAGGTTAGATGAGTTTGAATAGAATCGTTTCTTGTATAGTGTTTAAATGTATATAATCGAGTAAAACTTGCGAATTTGTATAGAATCATAGCATTTAATTTACGGCGAGAAAATAATGAGACATTGCACGAGTATTGAGTTTGAAATTGTATTACATTGAATTGAAATATGAATACTAAAAATCAGAAATGTTACAGTCTCCCCATGTTGAGAGAATTTCGTCCCGAAATTTAGCTAGAGGAAACAACATTATTAGTAAAAAGATGAGGGTACTTGAGCTTCATTTGGTCTTCTCGTTCCCAAGTGAATTCAGGACCACGCTTAGATTCCCAACGAACTTTAACGATAGGAATGCGACTTCGCTTGAGCTGCTTGACTTCACGATCCATAATTTCCACCGGCTTCTCAACGAAGTGCATCGTTTCATCAATGCGCACGTCGTCAAGCGGTATATGGAGATTTTCATCGGCGAGACACTTCTTTAGATTAGATACATGAAATGTAGGATGCACATTACCAAGAGATGGAGGTAACTCGAGCTTGTAAGCCACTTTCCCAATCCTTTCAAGGATTTTGAATGGACCAACATAACGAGGTGCTAACTTGCCTTTCTTTCCAAAACGGACCACACCCTTTGATAGGGTGCGAAAGCACACGTCTTTATTCCTTTGTTTTAATGTGTTCTAAGTAGTTTTATATTAGTTTTGAGTCAATTTTATGTACATTTGAGTCGTTGGTCTTATTTGTAGGAGCTTGGGAATATTAATGAAGAATACGTGAAGAAAACGAGCGAAGAAACGAAGCCCGGAAAAGTCCAAAGATCAAAAGACAATTTTCTGAAATTTAGGTCTCTCGCGGTACGCGAGAGACGAGTGTAATAATTCTCGCGGTACGCGGGAAACTCCAGGAATCCGCCCGACTATTTTGGTCCTCGCGGTACGCGAGGATCCAGTCAACATTCTCTCGCGGTACGCGAGAGGGCCGTTTTCCGCAAAACCCTAATTTTCTAAATTAAAAAGATTTAAACGGCCATTATGAAAGAGGTTGGATTCTAAGCCGTTCCAGGGAAGAAAAAGAGGCGATTTTGAGCTTGGAAGTCAATTGAAGCTGAAGATTGAAGCTTTTGGATTCCGGGTTTGTGTAGTTGCATTCTAGGGTTTAAAGATTCAAACTTTATCTTTGATTTTGTGTTTTGAACGTATGGATCTTGCTATTTACTTCTGTGTTGATGTTCTTAGTATGATTCTAGGCTAGATCTTCGATCTACCTAGGTCAATATGATGATTATGTGTTAAAGTTTCGATTTTTATTCGGTTTTTGGATTTGAATGTTGGATTTATGATTTAGTAAAGGTTTGAGTTTGTTTATGTGTGATGTTAGTGCATGTTTAATTCTGATTATGTGGTTGATTATGCTTTTCTGCGTTGATTGTGGTTGTCTGCCAGTTTGATCTTCGTTTCTGGTTCATAGACTTTAGGGTTTGTGAGTTAGAGTGGTGTCTAGACGTAGTAGCCATAGAAAACCTAGTTAATTACTGATTAGAAGTGAATGTGTGTCCTAGTTCAATACCCGAGAAGTGAGAATTAGTCGTTTAGTCTTCATCATTAGGAATCCGAGTGTCAGCTGTCTGAGAGGAAGTTGGTATTAGGTGTCTAGTGATAGTTGCTATCCGAATCATAGTATCCATTCTAGAACTACCCCATGCATTCCTTGAGTGTATGGTAAGCGGTGAGACTGAGAGGTAATCCGTTTATTAGGGTACTTGTCATAGTAGGAAATACCCGAGAGGTGATCCGATCATCTGGTGAGTTAATATCCTTAGGTTGTCTTCTGGTCACATCCCGAGACCGAGAGTGATCGGGAATCCACTAGATATCTTTTAGGTGTTATATCTTTAGAAACCCAGATCCAACCTAGTTCCAAAACCGATAGAAGTTGAGCTTTACACATAGGATTCCGACCTAGGTAGTGACTTCTCCATTCTTGATTTCATCTTTAGTTTACTCTTGATAGCTTGAATTGTCCTTAGTTTATTGCATTCTTAGTTAATCTTTAGTGTAGTAAACCCCCCAATCAATTAATCATATTAAGTCCTAGTTAGAGTCTAATTTAGTTATTCAGTGTCTTTTGGGTTCGATATCCGGACTTCGTTAGGCTATATTGCATTGATCGGTACACTTGCCGGTTGTGTGGTCTAGTTTTAGGTCGAGTCTAGGTTTTATAAATTTAAAGCTAGAGAGTCTAGATTAGGTTTTATTTGATAGTTTTTTATAGACCGTCTGGACGACATCACCCTTCCACGGAGACACCTTTAGAAGAACAAGGTCACCGACTTGGAATTCCAAGGGTTTTCGACGTTTGTCGGCATAACTCTTTTGCCGACGCCTCGCTACTCGAATATTGTCACGGATTTGAATGATCTTGTTGGATGTTTCTTGAATTAACTCGGGATCGGTGATTTGTGCTTCACCAATCTCGTTCCAACAGATAGGAGAACGACACTTGCGACCATAGAGAGCTTCGAATAGAGCCATGTTGATACTTGTGTGGTAGCTGTTGTTGTACGAAAACTCAATAAGGGATAAATGTGAATCCCAATTGCCACCAAAATCGATTACACAAGCTCTAAGCATGTCTTCAAGAGTTTGGATTGTTCGCTCGGTTTGACCATCAGTTTGGGGATGGTAAGCCGTGCTCAAATCTAATCGAGTACCAAGAGCCTTTTGGAGAGATTGCCAAAATCGAGAAGTGAACCGGGCATCTCGATCAGATATTATGTCCAAGGGAACACCATGGCGACTCACGATTTCATCAATGTAAATTCGGGCTAATTTCTCCACTTTGAAGTCTTCACGAATAGGCAAGAAGGTGAGCGGATTTAGTGAGACGATCAATGATCACCCAAATACTATCATATCCACTCGAGGTGCGAGGGAGCTTGGTAATGAAATCCATAGCTAGATTCTCCCATTTCCACACGGGAATTTCGGGTTGTTCGAGTAACCCAGATGGACGTTGATGTTCGGCTTTGACTTTGGAACAGGTTAAGCATTTGGCCACATAAAGAGCAATGTCTTTCTTCATACCGGGCCACCAATAAAGTTGGCGAAGATCTTGGTACATTTTATCCGCACCAGGATGAATAGAATAACGAGTCTTATGAGCCTCGTTCATGAGAAAAGTACGGAGATCATCGCGATCGGGAACCCAAATACGGTTCAAGTAATATAATAAGCCATTGGGCTTTGATTCAAGAAGAAGTTCAACACCACACGACATTTCTTCATACATGTTACCCTCGGTTACCGAGACGTGTTGAGCTTCTAAGATACGGGTTTGAATATCGGTTTGAATACGGGCACAATGAAGCATAACATGGTCCTTTCGACTCAAAGCATCGGCTACTACATTCGCTTTGCCGGGATGGTAACGAATTTCGCAGTCATAGTCATTAAGGAGTTCGACCCAACGTCGTTGCCTCATATTGAGCTCTTTTTGGTTGAAGATATGTTGAAGACTTTTGTGGTCGGTGAACACCACACATTTCGTGCCATATAGGTAATGTCTCCAAATCTTTAACGCGAATACGACCGCACCCAACTCGAGATCGTGCGTCGTATAATTCCTTTCATGAATTTTGAGTTGTCTTGATGCATAAGCGATTACTTTTCCTCGTTGCATGAGGACACAACCAAGACCTTGGTTAGAAGCATCACAATAGACAACTAAATCATCATTTCCATCGGGGAGAGTCAAAATGGGAGCGTTGCACAACTTATGCTTAAGAGTTTGGAAAGCTTCTTCTTGTTTCGGTCCCCACTCATAAGTTTTACCCTTATGGGTCAAAGCGGTAAGAGGGACAGCAATCTTTGAGAAGTTTGAGATGAAACGACGATAATAACCCGCAAGACCAAGAAATGAACGAACTTCGGTAGGAGTTTTCGGGGCATTCCAATTCTTAACCATTTCAATCTTAGCAGGATCAACATGAATACCCTTGTCGTTGACGATGTGACCAAGAAATTGAACTTCTTTTAACCAAAATTCACACTTGGAGAACTTGGCATATAGTTGTTCTTTCTTTAAAAGGTCCAAAACCAATCTAAGGTGTTCTTCATGGTCGGCTTTAGTCTTGGAATAGATTAAGATATCGTCAATGAAGACGATCACGAATTTATCGAGGTATGGTTTGCACACACGGTTCATGAGATCCATGAAAACTGCGGGTGCATTGGTTAACCCGAAAGGCATAACCATGAACTCGTAATGACCATACCTTGTTCGAAAAGCAGTCTTAGGAATGTCATCTTCTTGAACACGAAGCTGATGATAACCGGATCGAAGATCAATCTTCGAGAAGCAAGTAGAACCTTGGAGTTGATCAAAGAGGTCATCGATTCTAGGCAAAGGATAACGGTTCTTGATAGTAAGCTTATTGAGTTCGCGGTAGTCAATACACATGCGAAACGATCCATCCTTCTTCTTAACAAATAAGACGGGTGCACCCCACGGTGAATGACTTGGGCGGATGAAACCTTTGTCGGAAAGCTCTTGAAGTTGACTTGCAAGCTCTTGAAGTTGACTTGCAAGCTCTTGCATTTCGAAAGGTGCAAGACGATAAGGAGCTCTAGCAACGGGGTTAGCTCCGGGCACAAGATCAATACGGAACTCTACTTGACGAACGGGAGGAAGACCGGATAAATCCTTAGGAAAAACTTCGGGGAAATCCCGAATGATCGGAATGTCTTGGATACTCTTCTCCTTGACATCCTTTTGAACAATATGAGCTAAGAAAGCAATGTACTTCTTTCGTAAGTACTTTTGAGCGGTAGTACACGACATCAACTTAAGTCCCTTGCAAGGCTTTTCACCAAAACCCTTAAGGTTTCTCCCGATGGTAGCGGAATTCGGATACACTTTTCAAAGCAAATGACTTCGGCATGATGATTTGATAGCCAATCCATACCTATGATAATATCAAAGCTTCCTAGTGGCATTGGAACAAGGTTGATTGAGAATGTATGATCATTAAGTTCTAAGGAGCAGTCATAGATAATAGACTCAATTGTAAGGGAGTCACCATTTGCTATTTCAACGGTGAAGGTTTTCTCTAATTGGGATCGCGTCTTTGCAAGTAAAGGCTCAAAATTAAGTGACACAAAACTTTTATCAGCACCGGTATCGAACAAAATGGAGGCATATTGACTATTAACAAGGAACGTACCATTAACCACGTTGTTGTTGGCTTGAGCTTCGTTGGCGTTTATGTTGAACGCACGCCCACGAGCTCCACCTTGTCTAGCATTTGCAAGTCTTGTACATTGATCACGAAAATGGTTCGGGTCACCACACTCGTAGCAAGCATGCCCATTAGCAATGGCGGGAGCACCTTGGTTAGCCACTTGAGGTACGGTTCGGTTTGGAGGGTTGACTTGGCCCGTAAGAGCTTTGGTCCTACAAACACTAACCGTATGACCATATCTCGCACAATAAGTACAAAGGCGACAAGGTATGCTTTGAGGATGATGAAAATTACAGGTGGCACAAAGAGGGTAGATCCCAACATATGGCTTTTTGACCGGTGCTTGAACTACGGGTGCAACTTGATTAACGGGAACAGCAGGAGTAACCACAGCAAAATTTCTAACTTTCCTCTTTTTGTTATTGCGAGAGGGTTCAGTTGTGGCTTCTTTGTTGTGGGTAGGAGGGGTTACCGTTTCAGAAACTTTCTTAGAACCCTTTTTGGTAAGAGTTCCAGCTTTCACATGATTATCCGTTAAGGTAGCAGATAGACGAATAGCATCTTTCAGAGTAGCAGGATTTCTACCTAAGACAGTATCTTGGATTTGTCTTGGTAGCCCACCAATATACTTTTCGATACAACGGGACAAAGGAGTGACCATGTGGGGCACAAGAAGACTCAACTCATGGAACCGAGTTGTATAAGCCAAGTTTTCACCACTATCTTGGGCAAGATCCCAAAATTCAGCTTCTAACTTTTTCACTTCATTTCTAGGACAGAACTCCTCGGTCATAAGCCTTTTGACCTCATCCCAAGGTAAGGCCATAGCTACATCAACACCCCTATTTCGTTTCTCCCCATTCCACCAAGTAAGTGCCCGTTTTTGTAGGACACTTGTAGCATGACGAACACGGAGGTTGTCGGGGCAGTCACTATTGAGAAAGGTATTCTCAATGCTTTCAAACCATTGAAGGAGTCCAGTAGCTCCTTCGGTTCCATAAAACTTGAGGGGATTGCACGAATTGAAGTGTTTGAAGGTGCATTGAGGTGGATTGTTACCACCATTTCCACCATTTCCACCATTATTACCACTATTGCTTCCATTTCCTCCATTGCCATTGGTGGAACCATTGGCTTGGGTGAGTTGTGTCACCAATTGGGTAAGAATAGCATCAATGTCGGAGTTGGCGTTGGTTGCGGGAGCACGACGAGGAGGCATTCTACAGATTTTCACAAGACAAGAAAAGATTGTAAGAACTTATGAGAATTGCTAGGATTTAATAGAATAGGATAACAAAATGATAAAAAAAAATAGATATTCATAGTTTGGATTGTACTCAAAAGTGACAAAATCACTTGAATACTATGGCACATTAAGGTTAATTAAACTTATAAAATTTTCAAGGAGACATGCTTTAGCCTATAAGTAAACACTCATCTCGGGAATTCCCAGGAAAGCATACGGGTCCCTCGGTTGATTGGGATTTATGCGAAATGCTTTCCTAGACAGAAAACCCAAAATACAGGTGTCACCCTTCCAGATTGCACGTGTCCTCAAATAATTTAACAAGTTTAAAAACCTTAACGAAGAAATAAAAGTTTTAGAGATTTTTGCTTCAAGAATTTTCCACATGCTTAGAAAGGATAAAGATAGAAAAGAAAACAGAAATATTATGAGGTTTTAGAATATAAGAAAGGATATTATTTATTTAATTGTTAAGAATATCCTAATAAGTCATGGATTTAAAACACATAAGTCATCATAATGCAATATGTAATCATACTAAACATGTAGCATATAACATATAGCACATAGCATGTAACACATAGCACAAAAATCATGAAGCATAGTATAAGTGGGTGTCCTAAAGTTATAGTCTAGGTCAAGGTGTCTAATAACCTAATTCCCTATAACCAAGGCTCTGATACCAATCTGTCACACCCCGACCGATGGCGGAATCATCGGGGCGGGACATGTAGACTGTTCATAGCACATGGTTGACTAAATTGAAATATATTAAAGTTAAATTTCCATTACAAATAATCCAAGTACAAACCAAGTTCAAACAAGAAACATAAAACAATTCATAAAGTTCTTGATTTAAATTGCTAAGTCCAAATCCTATGTTGAACACGTATTGAATCAATCTCACATATTGGGGCCTGAAACATGAATAAAATAAAGTCAACTAAAAAGTTGGTGAGTATAACACAGTTGTATGTAGATAGCATATAGTTGAAAACAAATCCTTTACAAAACATGATAAAATAAGGCATTTATGGGGAGTAGCTATTGTGTAACCATGTACAACCAAACCTTGTAACTAGCATGCAAAAATTGTGTTGTCGGTTTCAATCACCGCGCACCATGGGTGGGTTTGTCAGACTCAATAGATCTATCATTGAAAACCGTCGGCTTGTATAGTTAATGATTGCACATAAGAGCATACAAAGGTTAGCACACCTAGCACTCGGGCACAAAGCTCAAATTTTGCACACATGTATGTAAATAGGATTTTTTGCACTTGTGTTGTTTGTGTAAATGTAAATGTGTAATGTGTAATGTGTATAGAGTTCATGTTCCACCCCAAAAGTGTAAAAGAGTAAAAGGGGTTGTGAATACTCACTTGGTATGGAAGTGTAGCTAACAAAGATTATAGATAGCAAATATGATCCTCGAAATGCACAATTTAACCTAAAGAGTAATGTGTATTGAATCAAATAGATGCATAAAGTTTAAGTCTAAAATGAAAGTTGAATTTGTGTATAAAACTATTGATTTGTATTTAAAAAGTATTGAATAAAATATATAGAGTTTGAAGTAAAATATTTTTGAAACAATTTGATTAGGTTTGAATTGAATAATTGAATAAATATATAATTATAGTTTATGAAATAATGTAAATATTAATTGTAATTAAGTATAAATAAATAAATGAGTTTGATTTAATTTGTAAATTAAATAGATAATCATTATCTTATTTATTTATAAATTTTGTAACTTAATTATTTAAAATATCATTTAAGTGTAAGATAGTAAATATGAATTTAATTTCCATAAACTATTAAATAAATTATATTTATGCCAAGATTAAACTTTTAATCCATTTTTGAATACAGAAAATATATTTTTATAAAATCTGAAACATTTACTGATTAAAATATATAAAATTAAAATTCTGTTAAAAGTTCTGAATCTCACACGACCGTGCCTCGGAAAGACACGATCGTGCTCAAGCCACGGGCGCGACCGCGCTAGTCGGGGCGCGACCGGGTTGATCAACAAGAGCACAATCTAGACAAGTCAACAGGCACGACCGTGCCTTAGCTCGGCACGGTCGTGTCTATGATTTTTAGACACAACAGAGACTAGCCCAGAGGGCATGACAAGGTCTGGACAGGAGGACACGACAGCGCTGCTAATCGGCACGACCGCGTTTCATGAGGCACGGCCGCGCTAGATGATTAGCGCGACCGTGTCTCTTCCAAATCAGACACGAATTGACAAATTCTAGTATTTTAAACGCTGGAATTGATAGTGCTTTTGATTAACGGGTTATTAAGAGTCTTTTCATATAATTTAATTGTATGGAAATCGTGTTTAAGTATGGATTCGATTGAATTATTTTTATTAAAACATGGTTTCTGATTTAGACAGATTTACGAATTGAAAACCCAAATTAATAAAGGGCTTTTGATTCAGATACTGGAATGAATAAATTAGAGGATTCAATTAACCTGAATAGAAGCGAATCGATAGAGAACGATAGAGAGGGAGTTCCGGTGACGGCGGGATTGAGCCTCGGCGTCTTCTGATGTGATCCCGACTGTTTCAACGGTTCCGTAGCTTCAGGAGAGATCGGATGGCGTGACGATGATGCTGGATTTGAGAGAACTTGGATCGAATTGCTTGAGAGAGTTTCCTTGGAAATATTTGAGAGAGAATCCTTTGAGTTGAACGAATTTTGGTTATTTGGTCGAAAAAGAAATGATTGGTAGTATTATTTTGAAAGTATAACGTAAAACGGTTATGGATTCGAACAATCGGACGATTAAAATTGCAGTTACGTTTCAGCTGTTTCACAGGCGCGACCGTGCCTAAATATGGCACGACCGTGCCTAGGCACCGGGCGCGATCGTTCCAAAGCAGGTCGCGCGACCGTGCCAAAGCACTTGGCGCGACCGTGCTAGGACGAAGCACGACCGTGCTAGACTAGGGTTTCTTGACATTTTTCAACTTTAGTCCTTGGCTTTTCAGGTTAGATGAGTTTGAATAGAATCGTTTCTTGTATAGTGTTTAAATGTATATAATCGAGTAAAACTTGCGAATTTGTATAGAATCATTGCATTTAATTTACGGCGAGAAAATAATGAGACATTGCACGAGTATTGAGTTTGAAATTGTATTACATTGAATTGAAATATGAATACTAAAAATCAGAAATGTTACATTCTTGCTTTGGTCCCCATTCATAAGGTTTACCCTTGTGAGTCAAAGCGGTGAAGGGAACAGTAATCTTTGAGAAATTCGAAATGAAACGACGATAATATCCCGCAAGACCAAGAAATGAACGAACTTCAGTGGAGGTCTTAGGAGCATTCCAATTCTTAACGGCTTCTATTTTTGCAGGGTCAACATGAATTCCCTTTTCATTGACGATATGGCCCAGAAATTGAACCTCCTTTAGCCAAAACTCACATTTGGAGAACTTGGCATATAGTTTCTCTTTCTTCAAGAGGTCCAAAACCAATCTAAGATGTTGCTCATGATCGGCTTTTGTCTTGGAGTAGATTAACATATCGTCAATAAAGACGATCACAAATTTGTCGAGATATGGTTTGCGCACACGATTCATGAGGTCCATAAAGACCGCGGGTGCATTGGTTAGCCCAAAAGGCATGACCATAAACTCGTAGTGACCATATCATGTTCGGAAGGCTGTCTTCGGTATATCTTCCTCTTGCACACGGAGTTGGTGATAACCAGATCGAAGATCAATCTTCGAGAAACAAGTAGAGCCTTGAAGTTGGTCAAAGAGATCATCAATTCTAGGCAATGGATAACGGTTCTTGATGGTGAGCTTGTTGAGCTCGCGGTAGTCAATACACATGCGTAATGATCCATCCTTCTTCTTGACGAATAAGACGGGTGCACCCCACGGTGAATGACTTGGACGAATGAAACCCTTGTCGGAGAGCTCTTGGAGTTGACTTGCAAGCTCTTGCATTTCAGAAGGTGCAAGACGGTATGGAGCTCTAGCCACGGGGTTGGCTCCAGGTACCAGGTCAATGCGAAATTCCACTTGTCAAACGGGTGGAAGACCGGATAGGTCTTCGGGGAATACTTCGGGAAATTCTCGAATGATGGGGATGTCTTCAACATTCTTCTCCTTGACATCCTTTTGGACAATATGGGCTAAGAAGGCTACGTACTTCTTTCGTAAGTACTTTTGGGCAGTTGTGCACGACATTAACTTGAGTCCTTTACAAGCCTTTTCACCAAAAACTCTTAGTGTTTCTCCCGACGGAAGGGGTATTCGGATGCACTTCTCGAAACAGATGACTTCGGCATGGTAAGATGATAACCAATCCATGCCTATGATGATGTCAAAATTCCCTAGTGGCATTGGCATGCAAATTGTGTTGTCGGTAACAATCACCCCAATCTGGGTGGGTTTGTCAGACTCAATAGAACTATCATTGTTTACCGTCAGCTTATATAGTTAATGATTGCACAAACATTGCACATAAACAGTTGACACACCTAGTACTCAAACATAAAGCTTAAATTGCACACATGAATGTAAAGCGGATTTGTGTTTGTATTGTTTGTGAAAATTGTAAAACAGTTGTATAATATAGTTCATGTTTCACCCCAAAAAGCTTAAAAATGTAAAGAGGGGCTATGTAATACTCACTTGATTCAAGGTATAGCTAGCACGCGAAGTTGAATAATAAATTGATCCTTGCAACTCACCACGTTAACCTAGTGTACAAAGTATACGGATTTCAAATCACTAACGTTTACAATAGAATTGGTCTAAGTCTAGGATGGAATTGGACGAGTGTACGAAGAGTTGTGTTTGTGGATTTGTATTTAAAACGGGTGTTGTATAAATTAAAAGATTTAAAATAAATAGTTTAAAAATGATTGAATTTACGTTGATTTGAAATAACTAAATAAATTAAATAATCGTTAATTATTTATTTAGTTAGAAAATAGTGTGAAAATTATATTTAAATATAAATTAAATAAATAATTTTCACGTCACTTATTTATTTATAAAATGTGTAAAATAATATCGATGTATAAAAATTCATATTAAATATACATTTAATGTTTTAGTATTATAAATTTATTTATTTATTTATCATAAAAAAATGAGTATTTGTTTGTTTTTAAAATAAAGTTATAAACTTTATAAATTTGGGAAAAAAAAGAATATTTTATAAAACAAATACCTTATTTGAAAAGTTAATTTTCCTTAATTTAAAAATAAATCTAAATTTGTTTTAAAATAATTAATTATGATTTTAACAATGAAATTTGTAATAAAATAAGTTTATATCGAAAATTGGCGATTTCAGTTACATTCTGTTCAAAATGTTACAAGGTTTATAAAAATATTTTTTTTATAAATTTTCGAGTTGTAAATCGGCCTAAAAAAATCAAACAAGCCACCTGGTTCGAACCCGGGTGGTTCCTGTGTCTGGAATTTGAGTTTGCCGCTGGACTAGTGGTGATATTCGTGTAATGTTCTCGGTCCGGTAACTATTAACACGGAAGGGAGCCGGATTCTGTCGTGCAGGGCCTGCGCAAAAAAATTCGGCCGGCTGTGTGACTTGTGGGTTTCGAACCCACGCCACCGGGTCCGATGGCGCAGTGACTTAACCAGTCGGACCGGTGGTTTCGCTGGTTATATGGGGTTTCCACAAATTTAAATGGGGTACGTGAATTAAACCCTTCCCCCTTATCATATAATCGTAAAAACGGGAACAAGAACCCTAGATCACCGATTGGGTTTGATGCCCTCTGTCATAGGAAATTGACAGAGGGCTTTCGATGGCCATGAAGAAACAAAACTAACGATCTACTACTTACGCGTTTTGATTGAGTAACGAGTGTGGACGGCTATCACGAAAATTCCGACTTTTCTTGGCGATCGACCGGCGTCTAGAGGTGATTTGCGCGTAAATCAGAGGTTGGGAGAGTTTGTGTGAAGATATACGAGAGTTATTGAGGGTTTTAATTTAATTAATTTCACTCGAATCATCCGCATTGGATTGTGATTCGTAAATAGCGGCCGACGGGATTGGATTTCGTGTTTATGGTTTGATTTAGGATGAATCGAGTCGTGTTTGAGGGCTGGATACATTCGAGTTTAGTCAGTGCGCAAATTCCGGATTCAAACGCATTTGAATTTCTTGATTTTGATCGAATTTAGCTTTGTTTGACTCAAAAAGTCAACTGAGTTCAAATTCTTGGATTTGTATGTTCATTGGGTCCGGATAGGATTGATTCGTTGTTTATGCATGAGATAGAACCCATGGGACTCGATTGGACTTGTTTCCGGGCTTGGATTGAATAAATTCGGCCCTGTTTGACTTTTGAAAGTCAAACGGTTCAAATTTCATGAGTTCTTGGCTTGTTGACTTTGAGAAGTCAAAATTTGACTATTTTCTTGATTTGCAGTCAAAGTCCAAGAAAAAATTATTTTTTTTATAAAAATTTGGATTATTTTTAATCATTTTATATAAAAAAATGAATTGTGTATTTATTTATATATATATATATATATGTGGAATATATAAACTTTTATGATTTTTATTTTAGTTTAATAGGTATAAGTATATATATATATATAAATTTATGTATTGATACCCGAGATGATGTGAAATGTTGCATTAAACGAGTACAAAAAAAATCGAAACGAACATTGATATTATTAAAAAAAGAAAACAATACTCAGAAAAATAGTGAATGTTACACGAAGGGACTTAATTAATTCATGGTTGGGAACTAATTTGAAATAGGAACCAAGCAGCCAAGGAATTAACTCATGACTGGTGAAGAGGATTGAAAGAAAAGAGAAAAAGAATTAGGAAGCAAGTAGGCAGGCAAGTTGCTGTGTTTTTCTTTATGAAGAACGAGGGACGATCAAGTTAGTAGTTCGGGTGATTTCGAGTTTGTTTCGAGGCCAATAGTCGCGTCTTCCTACATAGATTTTCGGGAACGATCAAGGTGTGTTATTGAGAGAGCGGTGTGCTCATGTATCGGTTCGATTGGAACAAGTCGGTGGCTGTGATTTTATTGGGATCGACTAGCAAGAACCAGACGATTGAGTGATCGTAGTTGTAACCAAGGATGTTATGATATCGGGAATGATCACTAGAAACAAGCGAGAATGATAAACGAGAGAATGAAAATGAGAGAGAATGATTGGGGGTAAAATTGATTGATTTGATTGATAACTTAAATAATGGTTACAAGATACTATTTATATACAATGAAAGGAAAACTAACAAAGCTAAAGAAGCGAACATACTAACAAGCAAACATAGTTTAAATTCGCTAACATCCCCTCAAGTTGGAGGTGTATACAACCCCAACCTGGAAATAAGATCTAAATGCGGTTGACCAACCAAACTCTTAGTGAATAAATCCGTAAGTTTGGTCTGTGCTATTGTAGAATGAAGATGCGGTTGAAGTATGGTTGGTGGTTGTTTTATATGTTAGATGTGTTATATAGTTACTTAAAACGTACACACCAACTTCTTTATGATTTGTTTATGCTTAACTTTGTAACTAATTTCTTTGTTTGTCAATTTGTTATGTTTTTACATGCCTAGATCATTTTTATTTTATAGCATAATACCCTACCAGCGGACGGGTATAAAACTAGTTATGTTATATTACAATGCATCTACTTTTATTTTTCAAATTACAAACAGAGTTATGGGTGGCTTATTAGATTTCATGTGGTATCAAGCATGTGTGTTTTGTTAGATATCAAGAACACTCATCGCGATTCAAAACATCATATATGCGATCATATGAAGGGATATAGAAATCAAAGAAAACGGTTTTATTGAATCATAATGTCGATCACGAAAAGTACAGATTATGTTTACATATATGGGTATATATAACTGATGTAGTGCAAAGCACACATCTTTATTCCATTGTTTTTGTGCGTTTTTGATTAGTTTATCTTTGTTTTGAGTTGTTTTGATATACATTTGAATCTTTGTTGTGTTTTCAACGAGTTAATTACAAGTGAATATACGAAGAAATCGAGCACGAGAACAAGTTCGGAGGATCAAAAGGAAAAAATGAAGAAAATTTAGCTCTCGCGGAACGCGAAGACCAGGAGACCAAATCTCGTGGTACGCGAGGATCTTCAGAAACCGGCGCGACTATTTTGGCCCTCGCGATACGCGAGAGGCTTGCAAGATTCTTTCGCGGTACGCGAGAGAGCTATTTTCCGAGAAAAACCCTAAAAATCGATTTAAAATAGAATTTGATTCCAATTCTTGGGGGAGTTCGATCTTTTGTCGTCCAGAGAAGGGTTCATAGGCGATTTTGAGGCTGTATTTTTACCTTTGATTTGGATGTTTGATACCATGAATCCTATTTATTACTTCTGTTTTGGTTGTTTAAGCATGATTATTGGCTAGATCTTTGATATTGCCTAGGTCATATGATGAATACTTGTTAAAGTTTCGCTATTTATCGGTTTTTGGATTCTAATTAATGGGTTTATGATTTTGTAAAAGATCTTGAGTTGATTATTGTGATGTTATTGCATGCTTAGATCTGATTTAGTGTTTGATTTCAATTCCGTGCGTTGATTGTGGGTGTCTGCCAGTTTGATTAGCGTATCTTGGTCATAGATCTTAGGGTTTTTTATTAGGGCGGTTTGCTAGACGTAGTAGCCATAGGAGTTGTCTTTGATTACTGATTAGAGTTGAGTGTGTATACTAGTTCAATACCCGAGAGGTGAGAATTAGTCGTTTAGTCTTCGTCATTAGGAATCCGAGTATCAGCTGTCTGAGAGGAAGCCGGAATTAGGTGTCTAGTGATTATAGTTGTTATCTTAAGATTACCCCGTGCATTCTTTGAGTGTATTGGTGGACAGTGAGACTGGGAGGTAATCTGTCTATTAGGGTACTTTATCATAGTTAGAAATACCTGAGAAATGATCCAACAATCTGGTGAGTTATTACATCTGTAGGTTCCTTAGTTCGTGACACCCTGAGAGTGATTAGGGATCCACTAGGCTGTCTAGAGTTGTTTCATTAGAAACCCAGATCCATTATAGTTTCAATAACCGATAGAAGTTGTGCTTTGCAAGTAGGATTCCGACCTAGGTGATATTCTTCTCATCTCTTGATTTCATCTTAGTTCTTGTTCTTGTTCTTGATAGTTGAGTCGACATTAGTTTGCTGCATTTTTAGTTAACCTTTAGTGTAGTAAACCCCCCAAACCAAATCAATCTTTAGTTCGAGTCAGAGTCTAGTATAGTTATCATAGTGTATCTAGGGTTCGATATTCCGGTTTACCATTAAGCTATGCTACACTCGATAGGTACACTTGTCTGTCAGTGCGGTCTAGTTCATAGATTTTTCATTTATTACTTAGAAGTCTAGGTTAGGTTTTTATTAGTTTTTATATAAACCGTCTGGGCGACATCAATAACACTTAATTGGAACCGACGTATCCCATGATTGAAGGAACTAAAACCTAGGATATAAATAATAATAATAATAATAATAATAATAATAATAATAATAATAATATTAACATAAAAGTATAGTTTATAATTCTAATATCCTCCCTTAAACTAGACTTTTATGTAACTAGTTTAGGATAGTGTCTAAGCCTTCATTGTTTGTTTCTTCCCGATCCATAGGCTGATATCGGCCTTCTGATTTCTGCATACATAATGATGTGCTTTCCTGCAAATTCTTCTCGCAATCATGTTGTGTTAACAACTTCCAATGATGCATCAGTGTTCACTCCGTTATGACCAGTTTTGGTCCATCTCAAAGTTATTGAGAATTCTTCTTTCGTTTGTATCGAACACCATGCTTCTTCCTTGGTATCTTTTCAACCAAATAATAATCTTAATGTTCGGATCGCCTCACGAATGGTACAGGAATGATGCGTATTATTAACTTCGGGTTCAATTGGATGTGACCCACCATTCTTCGTCTCATCATTCTAAATTCCAATCAATCTTCCTGATCCGGTTTTGGCCCTAGTGGCAAAGATAATTCGTATTTGTAACAATATTCAAGAATTGCAAAGTACCATTAATTCGTACTTTTTATTTTATGCAGTAAATCAAAATTTTGAATAAGTTGACTTTGGTGATGACCTTTGTTCTTTTGATCCCTTCGATAAGAAAATTTGTTCCTCTTTTCATTGCATATGTATATGTCTTCATCTTGTGTGCCGCAATACGAAAAATGTTCTTATAATCATCGCTTCGATCTTTCTTTGAGTCGTTTCCTTGTATTAACCGTGTGTTGGTTGTAAATCTTCTTCTGATTTCTGTTCTTAGTCAAACAAAACAAAAATAAATGTTTTTGATCCTTCCGATTTCGCTTCAATCCTTTTGTTGGATTTATTGATATCAGCCGACGAGTGGTTGCGGCAGTTTCAAGTTTCAGCGGGTTCTATCTTCGATGTTTTGTTCTTGATTTCAGATTTGTGCAGCGAATATGTGTTCTTGATCTTTTCCGATTTGCGCAGCGGATCAAAGTCCGAGAATCCTAACCATGCTCTGATTCCATATGTTAGATATCAAGAACACTCATCGCGATTCAAAACATCATATATGCGATCATATGCAGGGATATAGAAATCAAAGAAAACGGTTTTATTGAATCATAATGTCGATCACCAAAAGTACAAATTATGTTTACATATATGGGTATATATAACCCTTAATTGGAACCGACGTATCCTGTGATTTAAGGAACTAAAACCTAAGATATAAATAATAATAATAATAATAACATAAAAATATAGTTTATAATTCTAATATATTTTTCAAAGATGATAAAACTAATTAAATAATCTAATAGTATTTAAAGAGTTATTCAAATTCTAACAAAATTTGGAACTTGTTAAATGATCCTTTCCCTTTCATATAAATATATATAAATATATGGAAGATGTTATTTAGTTTTAGCATTCACATTTCCATAACTAATCTCAACCTTTGAGAAAGTACAGCACTAGTGAATAAGTTTATTGTTTCACACCGTTTAAACATAATAAAGTTTTAAATTATGAGATTTTATAACAAAATAACTTAATCCACATAGTTTAACAAGCTTCTGTCAACATAAAATATCAAAGGTAACTTGGTCCCATGCATGTATTGAGTTAAATGGTCCAACTTTCTTTCAAAAAAAATGACAAAGGTAATTAATTAGTCCTAGTATATATTGAATTGATTAATGGTCCAAGATTCTTTCAACAACATAAAAAAAACATGGTTCATTCCAATCCTATCTCCCATTCAAGTGTGAACAATCCGACACGTGATGCATGCATCGTGCTGGACTAATTTGGATTGGATCAAAGGAACAATGACGATCCATATGTGGAATTGGAAAAGGATCGGATTGAGAAAGATAGAGATAATTATGAAGCGAAAAGATAAGGAAGATTTAGAATAAAGAAGAAAAGCACTAAAAAGTTTGTTTAAAGTTTAAATTGAGTTGTTTATCGGTTTAGATATATTAGTATCAAATTAGTATTTAAGTATATTTTTAGAGATAGATTAGGATACATATTAAACTAGAATATATAGAGGTTTATGTAAACGTTTATTGGTCCTGGTGTTAATAAGAAAAGAGTCGATCTCAGTTGAGAGCCAAACCTCACGTGTTCATCGAATATAGGCCATCATGCATTTCATGCTTTTTGTACTTGCTAGTATGTATTTTGTAAGTATATTGATCCCGCATGAATACATTTAAAATCACTAACTTCCATTGGGTTAACATACATCTTCTATTTCAATGGTTTCATTGAAATTAATAATTATGTGAATATAGATCCTATTCGATCTCTTTGTAAAACATTGATACTAATTTCTTAATATTACCTCATAGGACATATATCTTATCAGTATCAAGCTCTTATCTACTCTTGGTACCATTTCCAAGAATGTAACATCTTCTACAACCATGGACACCCGATCTATTTGGATGCCTAAAGTAAACTTGATATATACTTCAATGGAAGTGGTACTTTTAGGCATTGTATTACAATGCATCACTTTCAAATGACAAACGGATGTGTATTTTTCAAAATAACAAGGATCCCGATGCATGTGTTTCTTTCACCAAAATAACAAAGGTGATTAAATGGTCCCAATAAATGGTCCAGGCTTCTTTCAAACATAAAAAAAACGTGGTTCATGAATCCAAATTAGCTATTTTCAACAATCCATCATGCCTTTTGTGCTGTATAGGGATGAGCTGGTAATCTATATATATACATATAGATTGATCGAGTTAATCAACACAGAAAGCTTGCAGTAGCTAGCTCTTGTACTAATTATATAATTGTCCTTCTAGTGTATTGTACCTAGCTAAGTCATGGCCATGCTAATGCTCCCAAGATTTTTGGTGCTGCAAGTTGGTAATAAATATTTGAGCGTAACTGAGAATCTCCCAGCAAGCTTGCCATCAGGTTTCGTGAAATTCGATGAAGAACAAATTTGGAGTCCACGTGTTAAGTTTGCAGTGGAGCAAGCGGAAAGCGGGGATGGCCGACTAGTGCACATAAGATCGTGCTACAACAACAAGTACTTGGTGACAAACCTAATCCAGACGAACTTATGGCTTGTTGCCTCTGCCGAGAAACCAGAGGAAGACACATCAAAAGCCTCGTGCACATTATTCGAGCCTCATGCCTTCCTAGGTGAAACAAATGTTCGTTTAAGGCACATCCACACCCGAAACCCCGCAAGCTACTGGCCAAGCAGTGGTGGTTTTGTTCCTTCTGCCGACACCCAACATGGCATCCTAGTATCCGTACTAAGTACTACGGGACAGGTTTTCAGTCCAAATGATTGGGAAAGGCTGGTGATACTTCCCTCTCAAGTCTCATTCAGGTCGGAAGACCTGGATGGGAATTACCTTGTCTCCCGTGTCATTGACAGATGGTATAATTATCACAGGTTCGAGTCCGGAATGGACATTGGAGATCCACTAGTGGCCCATGAACTCTTCCCCACCGCTGACGGAAATTATCGTATAAAGAACCTACACTTTGGTAAGTTCTGGAGGCGAAGCCCTAACTGGATATGGGCTGACGCTCAAGATAACAACAACTCTAATGACACCTTGTTTTCATTTGTTAAAATAAGTGACGGGGTTATTGCTCTTCGCAATTTGGGCAACAACAACTTCTGTGGTGGACTCACCACCGAGGGGAAAACTAACTGTTTAAACGCCCAGTATCCGACTATCGTAAGACAGGCAAGGCTGATGGTGGAAGAGCGCGTCCTGCAAAGGGAAATATCGGACCTCAGATACCGGCTCTCCGACTCCAGGATCTATCAGGAGGAAATCCTAGAAGTTTCCCATGCTTTTGCAACAAACGACAGCCTGGACAACGAAACCACAATCACCCTCAGTTACTCTTCATCTGATTCCAGGACCACCTATTGGAACAATAGTGTGTCGTTGACTTTTGGTGTACAGATAGAATTTAAAACCACTATTATTCCATTTATTTCGGAGGCAACGGTCCAAGTGTCAACTGAATTTGGCTATGCCCATGAATGGGGAGTGGAAAAAACAACAGAGCGTACAAGAGAAGCGAGTTACACTGTTGTTGTGCCACCATCAACCACAATAAAGGTGTCGCTCATGTGTACGAGGGCTGCTTGCGATGTTCCTTTCTCCTACATGCAACGTGACCTCCTTACCAACGGTGAATGGGTTACCACTCAAAAAGATGATGGAATTTACACCGGCATCAACTCCTACAACTTCTATTTTCAATCCTCAAACGTAGTTCAAGATGATCAAGGAAGAATGTATGTGTAGCTATATGATCTCTCTTGGATTCTATTTGTGTGTGTCACGTGTGTGATCATCGATCTCTACCTCTATTGTTAATTGTGTGGTGTGATAAATAAGGGGGCCTCTTGGATTGGATTGTTGGAGGCTCTTGATGTAACACTATATGTATGTCGTGTGTTTTTTGTGTTTCATGTTTCTAATCTTAATCTTCATATAATGTATTAAATAAGGGTACGTTTTCCTCAAAAAAAAAATGCATGCGATCGATTATGCATCTACAAGATAACGTCTACTTAATGTACTAGATTTTATAACTCATATGATGTGAGTTTGTCTTTTAATAAAGGACAATTGCATAATAATGTTTTTCTCCTAATTTGGTAACCATTTTCGCTACTGTGAACAGAGGTTTGTTTAATAATGTTTTTATCATTAGTCTACCGATCACAACTTTCACTGTTATTTTTTGTTATTGATACTATTCTATTAGATCTTTTCTTGTTTCTTTTACTATATGTAGTCCTCCTTTTTACTATTTGTAGTCTTCTATGATGTTATTTGTACTATGTGCATTTATTACAGGGATGAGCTGGTAATCTGTAACCACACATGTGGGTGTAGCGCGACGTATGGCTCTTCGACCTCCATCATCTCCTCCTCCGACTCTACATCTGCCTGTCGGGGAGGTGTCTCCTCACTATCAGAGCTCATTGATATTATTTGATTTGATCTTTTCTCTTCCTTTTACTATGTGTTGATATATGTGGTACTAATATTCTTTTCATGTGCAGATAGAGTTTTTGGAGCTGGGGTTTTCCTAAATCAGCCACTTTATTCTTTGAGATAGAGGTATGGTTTGCCTACATCTTACCCTTTACAGACACTACCAATAGCTTGCTAGTGCTGGGATTTTACTGGGTTAGATTGATTGATTGATTGATTTATTAATATTACAAATCCACACAAAAATAATATATTTGTATAATTTATTTTAAATTCATTATATATTTATATGTTTAATTTTTTAATTACTTATAACGTGATCCGGTTCTTGAAACCAATTCGACGTGTAAACCGATAAGGTGGCCGATTCGACAACCGGTCCAGTTTTGAAACATTGCTTTCATTTGAACCGGTCGGGTACCGTTCAATTCGAACCGGATTTCAAATTTCTTTATGTTTTTTCCTTCCAAAATACCATTTAATATCTATTTACTACTTTAAACTTTATATTTTATTTGTTTAAGGCTTCATACTTTATTAATATTCCAAATTTAAATAAAAAATAATATATTGGTATAACTTATTTTAAATTCATTATATATTTATATGTTTAATTTTCAAATTATTTATGACATGATTTTATTGTTGAAATCGGTCTAACTTGTAAACCGGTAAGACGGTCGGTCCGATTATAAAACATTGTTTTTAGGCATTGATTCAACCATACATGATATTGTATTACAATGCATCACTTTTATTTTTGAAATGACAAACGGAGTTATGGGTGGCTTATTAGATTTCAAGTCGTATCAAGCTTGTGTGTATTTTTTTTTAATGCTTTATATTTGTTATTTTATTAGCTAAATATATCGATTTAATGTTATTTTGTTTTAACATTCACATTTCCATAACCTATCTCGACCTTTGAGCAACTAAAATAGTAGTGAATAGTGATTAAGTTGACTGTTTCAGACGGTTTAAGCATCATAAAGTTATAAATTATGAGGTTTTATACCACAACAAGCTTCTTTCAACATAAAATAGGGTCCCCAATCCCCATGTATATATGTTGAGCTAAACGGTCTATGTTTGTTTCACCAAAATAACATAGGCAATTAAATGGTCCTAATATATTACATTAAATGGTCCAAGCTTCTTTCAATATTAACATAACGTGGTTCATTAATCCGAGCTAGATTCTTTCAACAATCCATCATGCTTTTTGTGTTCTATAGGGATGAGCTGGTAATCTGTAACCCGCATGTATATTTATGCATATAGATTGATCGACTTAATCAATATAGAAAGCTTGCAGTAGCTCGCTCTTGTAGTAATATAATTTTCCTTGGAGTGTAACAAAACTAAACAAAAAACACGAAACATGTAACTTTTTAAAGTTAGACCATAACCTGTTATTTCTTATAAACCATAAGGACCAGTTATATATTTAACTCGAAGTTCTATAAATATCTATTTCCATCTTTGATAGAGAGGGTCATTAGTATTGGTTTTGCTAGAGATTTACAACGGATTTCTTTGCAAGAGTTTTGCAATGGACTTATTCTACGACGCGGTCATAATGTCTTAAAAGTGAACGGAAATAAAATAAATATATATATTACAAGCTCTTGTAAGAACTGATACTTTTTGGCATTGACTCAACTAAATATTAAATTGTATTACAATGCATCTACTTTTATTTTTCAAATTACAAACGGAGTTATGGGTGGTTTTTTAGATTTTATGTGGTATCAAGCATGTGTATTTTTCGAAGATAATAAAACTAATTAAATAATCTAATAGTATTAAAGAGTTCTTCAAATTCTAACAAAATTTGGAAGTTCTGAGATGATCCTTCACCTTATAAATTTATGGAAGATGTTATTTAGTTTTAGCATTCATATTTCTATAACCTATCTCAACCTTTGAGAAACTATAGCACTAGTGAATAAGTTTATTGTTTCACACCGTTTAAACATCATAAAGTTTAAAATTATGAGATTTTAAAACAAAATACTTTAATCCACATAGTTTAACAAGCTTCTATCAACATAATATAACAAATGTAACTTGGTCCCCATGTATGTATTGAGTTAAATGGTCCAACTTTCGTTAGGTAATTAGTTAGTCCCAGTATATTGGATTAAGTGGTCCAAAATTCTTTCAACAATATAAAAAAAACGTGGCTCATTCCAATCCTCCTATCCATGTGTGAACAAACCATCACGTGATGCATGCATCCTCTTGGACAAATTTGGATTGGATCAAAGGAACAAGGATATACGATCCATATGTGGAATTGGAAAACGACCGGATTGTGAAAGATGGAGATAATTATGAGGAGAAAGATAAGGAAGATTTCGAGTAAAGAAAGAGATCATTACTAAGTTTGTTTAAAGTTCAAACTGAGTTGTTTATCGGTTTAGATAAATTAGTAATAGATTGATTATGTTTTATGTTTATCTTGTATAGTTTTAGAAATAGATTAGGATACATATTGAATTTGTATATATAGAGGTTTACGTAAACGTTTTATTGGTCCGGTGTTAATAAGAAAATCATGGCCACCCGATCATGAACGATTATAAAGAACAAAATAGGATGAACCCTAATGAACTTGCAATTTGATCGATTGGAACCCAACAAGTGTTTTTCAAACTTCATCGGTCATATATACCGATGTAATACAAACGACCAACCTTTCATGAAGGATCGTAACCCTGCATACATACTAAACAGTTTCCAAGTTTATAGATTGACAAACTAACCCTTATACTATGGACAATTACATACTAGACACTAAAACATACTTTAGGTTGTTTACACTTTTGACCCTTTAAACTTGGATATGACAATTAGGCTAACAGAAAAGAGTCCATCACAGTTGAGATCCAAACCTTTGTGTGTTCATCGAATATGGGCCATCAATTGGCATTAGAGCCAACACCATGCTCGATAACGTGGAACCTCCGCTTCAAGGAAACCTAGGAGAAAGAAAGAAAAGAAAAAAAGAATAAGGTCACGAGGGTTGTAGACGACTAGGAATTAATATAAAGAATGAACCAAGCAACGAAGGGACTTAATTAATTCATGGTTGGGAACTAATTTGAAATAGGAACCAAGCAGCCAAGGAATTAACTCATGGCTGGTGAAGAGGATTGAAAGAAAAGAGAAAAAGAATTAGGAAGCAAGTAGGCAGGCAAGTTGCTGTGTTTTTCTTTACGAAGAACGAGGGATGATCAAGTTAGTAGTTCGGGTGATTTCGAGTTTGTTTCGAGGCCAATAGTCGTGTCTTCCTACATAGATTTTCGGGAACGATCAAGGTGTGTTATTGAGAGAGCGGTGTGCTCATGTATCGGTTCGATTGGAACAAGTCGGTGGCTGTGATTTTATTGGGATCGACTAGCAAGAACCAGACGATTGAGTGATCGTAACTGTAACCAAGGATGTTATGATATCGGGAATGATCACTAGAAACAAGCGAGAATGATAAACGAGAGAAAGAAAATGAGAGAGAATGATTTGGGGTAAAATTGATTGATTTGATTGATAACTTGAATAATGGTTACAAGATACTATTTATATACAATGAAAGGAAAACTAACAAAGCTAAAGAAGCGAACATACTAACAAGCAAACTTAGTTTAAGTTTGCTAACACCCCCATCAAGTTGGAGGTGAATACAACCCCAACTTGGAAATAAGATTTAAATGCGGTTGACCAACCAAACTCTTAGTGAATAAATCCGTAAGTTAATCAGAAGTCCGTGTGTGAGAAAGCAGAATCAAACCGGCTTGAAGCTTCTCACGAACAAAATGACAATCCAACTCGATATGCTTAGTTCGCTAATGAAAAACTGGATTCTTAGCAATATGAATGGTCGCCTGACTCTCACATTTGAGAGGAATAGGAGTAAGATTATCAAGCCTAAACTCCACAAACAACTGAGTCAACCAAGCAAGTTCCTGTGTGACACGGCGAAGAGAACGATATTCAGCTTTAGCAGAACTAAGAGAAACAGTAGCTTGCTTCTTGGATTTCCAAGAAATAGGACTGCCCCCAAGAGAAATGAAATAGCCACTGACAGAACGCCAAGTATTAGGGCAAGCCGCCCAATCAGAATCACAATAAGCAGAAAAAGATTAGGGCAAGCCGCCTAAATTTGCATGTTAATGGCGGCTCAGTATAATCACGTTCAAGATGCAAACTTTTTATGTTCAAAACTTGTAGTTTTCTTCCCTGATTTCAGATCTATAAAACATTTCTCATTTGACACGTAAAAACCTGACCTTTTTGTAGAAATACTCGAAACCCCAAAACGAACAAAAACTCAGATCTAGGATGACTCGTTACCTGTATCGAGCTTCTGTTTCGGAGGTTCTTCTCACGAGTAAAGGAGACACGGGCTAGTGCAATCTTGAGCCGATCCTTCACTTTCTCTCTCTACGTATTTCTCTCTCTAGAACTTGGTGAGATGAGGGATAAAGGGTGGGCTAAGGTATTTATAGGGAGAGGCTACCTTCCTTGAGCCCACACGCGCGCAGGCCCAAAGAGGTCGGACTTGGTTCTCGTCTTCAACAAGCATTCCACATAGATCGATATTTCAATTCCAGGTTCTTAATTCCATTTGAATCTGAAATTTAATGTGTTTGAATTACTATTCCTATATGTTGATTTAGCATTCGTTGTCTTGATTCCTTAAGGTAACTAGACTTAGGAATCATTTTCGTTTTTTCATAAAAAAAACTTATATTATCAAAATATTGCAAACTTGACGTTTATAAGGAACCTAAGATAAATATGGGAGATATATCACCTAAGCCAATATGTAGTAGTAGTAGTACCATTGTAACAAACAAAGAGGTCGAATCATCCCTATCGAACTTTCAATGTCCTATTTTAAAATCCACTAACTACACGGTGTGTACAATAAGAATGAAGACAATATTGAAAGCAAATGGACTATGGGAGATGATAGAACTGATTGCTACAACAGAACAAGATGTCCAGAAAGATATGGCTACAACTGCCTACCTGTTTATAAGCTAATCTGGAAGACCAAGCAAGGTTATGGCATGCTTGAATGGGTCATTTTAAGAATATAATTGCAAGAAAATTATTACAACATTCAGTTTTGGATCAAGCCAAGTTCTGAAACACCCTACTTATTTTATAAATATTTTATCAGAGTTTAATGTGAAAAAAAAAGGTTCCATATTTTTCAAAACATTGCCACTAAAGGAACATAGGTGTATTTTATTATAGAAAACCGTCCTACTTAGCGGATTACCATAATTTTAATACAACGTAGTAACCTAATTTATTTGAATAAGAGTTTTATACATTGAAAAAGGGTTTAAGGTTTAGAATATACACGAAACACTTATAATCACATGCATTATAATATTTCTATAATAATTTAATTCGCTTAAAACTTTAAATTCGATGGTCAAGCATAATTATTTTCTTGCATATTTTTTTACACTTTACCGAAAAGCCAAGTCTTGTGGGCCTTATGACAGCCAGATCTAGAGGTGGGCAAAAAAACCGGTTTCAAACCGGTTCCCCGGTACCCGACCCGAACCGGGTTCACAAACAAACCGGTTTCACCCAACCCGATTCGAAACCCGATCCAAACCCGTAGGTGTGTAACCAGTTTTTAAAAAAATTTTGGATACCGGTTCTTAACCCGACCCGAACCGGTTTCACCCTCAAACCGGTTTCGGGCCCGACCGGTTCTCAAACCGGTTTCAAACCGGTTCGAACCGTTGTAAATTTCGATTTTAACGGTTTTATAGCCGTTGGAACGGCTATATGACCTTTTTTTTGTTTTTTTTGTATTTTGGAGCCCCTACAACTTGTATAAATAGGTGTGGGTTGTATTGGTTCAACCACACAATTCCAAAACGCTCTCATTTCTCAAAAACGCTCTTATTTCTCAAAAACGCTCACGCTCGAAAGTCGAAACACCCAAAATGGCAAACGAATCTCAACAATCTAATATTGTTGGTGCTTCTCAAAGTGTTAGTGCTCCCACGGTTGTGCGGGTTATTCCTACAACAAGGAATCCCAATGTTTGGCAACATTTCGATTTATGCGAAATGTCGAATGGTGGTCATAAGGCTCGATGCAAGTTGTGCGGGCATTTTTTTGGAAAAGACGCAAACACAACTTTGAAGAATCACATTGAAAAAAACTATTGTTCAGTTATAAAGTCTCAAGCTTCGCAAGGTCAACCAAGTATGACAAACGAAGGTAATATTTTTGCGTATAATGTTGACTTGGTTCGGGAGAGGATAGCGCATTTTGTGATTCAAGAGAGTCTACCTTTCAAACACTTTGACAACGAGCGTTTGACTCGGCTTATTCAACAAACGCTCCAACCTCGCTACACTCATGTAAGTCGTGCTACTCTTAGAAGATATTGTATAAATATGTGGAAAAAAGCTAAAGTAGAAATAATAAATGAATTTGAAAATTTAAAAACCGGTATTAGTTTAACTTGTGATGTTTGGTCGGCTCCCCACAATTTGCCGGATTCTTACATTTGCGTTACCGCTCATTGGATAAATCCGGAAAATTGGAAAATGATGAAACGTACTATTGCGTTCGATATTTTTGCATACCCCCACACCGGTGACAATTTATTTTATATTTTAGACAAAGTTATAAGAACTTTTAAAATAGAAACAAAAGTTTTTTCAATATCGTTTGATAACGCCTCGAATAATACCGTCGCGGTAAACCAACTTATTTTAAAATATAACCCGATTTGTAATGGTATTTTTTTCCATAGCCGATGTGTTGCACATATTATTAATTTAGTTGTGCAAGATGGTCTTAAACACATTGACGATGTTAGAAATCAATTTAAACAAATGTTGCGTGACATTTTTCATACAAGTCAAAGAAGATATCATTGATATATAAAATTTTGTAAAGACGGTGAAACCGAATGTTTAGGTCCAAATTGGGACGTTTCAACACGTTGGAACTCAACGTGTAACATGTTCGAAAAAGCCATTCAACAAAAACGAAGTTTGCAAATGTTTCATGCCCAACTAGCAAGGCAAAATAAAGTAACAAAATTTCCGACAGCGGGTTGGGGTATCATTGAAGGTGTAGCCGATATGCTCCATTAAAACCGCTACAACCTATTTATCGGGAGTTTACTATCCCACAAGTCCTTTGGTTTTAAATCAACTTTTTTTAATGGTCGAAAAATTAAACGAATATTCCATGCGAGGCGGCGTATTTAAAGAAATGATACCGCCAATGAAAGAGAAATTTAAAAAATATTTTAAAGAAATGCCTTCGATTATTACTTGCGCCGCCGCCTTAAACCCGTGCTTAAATGTTTCGGGTGTTGAAACTTTAATTGAAAAAATAATTTACGGTTTGGATTTATACGAAGAAGACGTATTTTTAACGGATAGAGCAAAAACTATTTTTACACAAAATTTGTCTACTTTATTTACTGTTTATGTTGAAAAATATGGTACAACATCTACCGTTCATGAGCAATTTAGAAACGCTCCATCAAGTGCAAGTACTAGTCGGAGTTCAATGTTAAACTTATTTAATACTATACTTAATGAAAATAGTAAACGTCAACGGGGTAATACCCCAAGTAGCGAATTAGGTAGATATATCGGTTCGGATTTTTTAACCGGTATGAATGCTCATGATTTTGAGACATTTGATATCTTGGCTTGGTGGAAAGGGAAGGAAAACCAATTTCCCGTCCTATCCGCTATGGCCCGTGATCTACTAACCGTCCAAGCTTCTACGGTAGCTTCGGAATCTGCTTTTTCTGTTAGTGGCAGGGTTGTTTCTTTACGAAGAACAAGACTAACTCCGCCATCGGTGGAAACGTGCATTTGCTTAAAAGATTACTTGGACGCGGCGGAAAGAATACAACATATATCTTCCCTTGAAGGCGAACTCGAAGTCGAGGGAGAGATATACGAGGACGAGGTGGAAGGAGGATTGATTGAAGCAATCGGCGAAGACCTCCTACGAGGGAGTTCGGGATCCGACTAGTACCGACTACCCGGATTTTCAATATATCCACGAAGAAGACTTTTATATTTAATGCATTTTTAATTTGTAAACTTTTAATTATTTGTTTTGTAATTTCTAAACTTTATCTTGTATGTTTTGTAATTTTTAAGTTAAGTTAATATCTTTAACGGTTAATTTTTTAAAAAATTAACGGTTTTTTTTTTTTAAAAAAAATCCGGGTAAACCGGTTTTGGACCCGAACCGGTTTAGTAGCCAACCCGGTTTCAACCCGGTCCGATCCGGTTTGGTAGGGTTGGGTTCGATGATCCTTGAACCCGGTTCGTGACCCGAACCGGTTCGTACGTCGACCCGGTTCAAGCGGGTTTTGCCCAACCCGACCCGGTTTTAAACCCGAACCGGTTTCATTAAAAAACCCGATTTGTACACCTCTAGCCAGATCATTATCATCGGCCCATTAGAACATTATACCTTCTCGTGATTTCTCATTTTCTTGGTCATTGAGAAAAGGACCAATGATTAGGCTTCTTCTCAATACTAGGGGTTCAAAATCGAATATCCGAATTAATTTTCGGACAGTTGAATTTACTATCCGAATTCGTATCCGTATCCGAAATTTCAAATACGGATTCCGATAGTGAAACGGATATCCGTTTTTTTATTTTTATTTTTTTCCATTTTTCAACTATACTTGCGTTTTTTGGCAACATGACCTACATTTTTTTCCCTTTTTCAAACCGGGTAGGTTGGGTTCAGGTCCGGGTATTAAAAAAAGGGGGTTGAACCTGGTTTTGAACAAAAAAAAACACTTGATTTTTGTTTACGACGCGAATATGTTTTAGTTTAAAAAAAATAAGGAAACTAAACATATAAAATAAAAACCATATACTTCATATATTTTGTATTTATAATACTTAATATCTAAATTTGGCCAAAAAATATAATTTTTGAAATTACGACGATAATACGTTTTAGTTTTAAAAAAAAAATAAGAAAGCTAACCACATGACATAAAAAACATAAACTTCATATATTATATATTTATGTCACTTTTATGTAAATAATAACTTCATTTTATTTAAAAAAGTATATATAGTTTTAGAATAAAAACATAATTATTGATTTTTTTTATATGTATTGCTTTTCTGCTTGGCTTCTCGACTTATTGTGTATATGACGTTTAGTTTTTTATTTTTTATTTTAAATTAAAATCTAAATATATAAAATATACTAAAATAAACATCATCTTTATGTAAAAAATTAAAAACCCAATTTTTGAGTAATTTACGAAATTACGACGCGAATACGTTCTAATTTTTTTTTAAATAAGAAAGCTAAACACATAACATAAAAACCATATACTTCATATATATTATATTTATAACACTTTCTAGAAAACAATATCTATTTTTTTAATTATTTAATATTTCAGATATTCGGATATTCGAACTATCCAGAATTTTTAAAAAATGTTATCTGAATCCGAAAATTTAGATATCCGAAACAGATAATTCGGATTCAGAATTTCGGGTTTTCGGATCGGATATTCGGATTCGGATATTTTTAAACACCCCTACTCAATACAACACCACGCTTATTAAGAAAATGACCAATGATTGGGCTTCTCAAAATGAACATGCGACCTTGGCCCAGTTAGGGATATTCATCAGTTTAGTTTTCGGTTTCCTCAATTTATTCGGTTTGAAAATGTTTTCGGTCAAAACGAAAACTGAACCGAAAAACAAATTCGAATTCGGTTAAGTTTTCATTTTAGACCGAAAAACCCGAACTCAGCAGAAAAAATAAAATTAAATGCGGGTTTAGTTTGGTAGCAACAACAATTTCAAACAAAAAAAACTAAGAATCATGAACCGGTGAGGCATCATCATTTAAGGGTGAACAATTAACAATACAAAATCTTCAAGTTAAAGTTAGGGTTTAAAATTGAATCTGTGCTAATCTTATTTGGAAAAGAAAATGCGAGGATGAGAATGATGGGCTAAATTGCAATATGAATACATCATACAAGATTACAAATTACAACTTGCTGTTGTTCACTTGTTCTCTTGATATGGGCTAAATAAACAGGCTTACATATAACTACCGGGCTTACTAATATATGGGCTAAATTTATATACACCAATTCGGGTTATTCGGTCTGAACTGAATTGAAATTCTTGAAACCAAACCGAAAACCAAAAATGTAATTCGGTTCGATTTTAAATGGTTTCGGTTCGGTTCAGTTTAATGGTTTGGAACCGAATAGGGCTGTAAACGAAATGAACGTTCAACGAACCGTTCGCAAGGGAAGTTCGTTTACGTTTATTTGTTTAATAAATGAACGAACACGAACAAATAAATTTCATTCGATTAATTAAATGAACAAACACGAACAAAGGCCGTGTTCGTTCAGTAGTGTTCATGAATGTTCGGTAATTTGTTTGTTAGCGTTTGTTCATTTATGTTCGTCTGTTTTCCTTAGTCAAAGGCAAACGGTCCCCCTAGTTGGGATAAGGGACCATGGGTTTAAGGCGGGTCAGGCGATAAACAAGGCAGAGGCGGGTAAAGTAGCTAAGCACGAAAAAGCTTGCCTCGTGAATCAGCACGTGTTCGTACCGTTTGCCTTTGACACCTTTGGCGCTCTCGCCCCTGAAGCGGTGCGGTTCCTTAAGCGGGTTCAGCGGGTGGTCAGCAGTAACACCGCATATATTTATGGGGGGAACTTTGTGTTTAGTAGAGTAGGATTTGCTATTCAGAAGGGGGTAGCGGCGCAGCTTGTTGCCTGTCTACCTGCCATTAGTTTGTAATTGTGACGGTCAACCATTTTAATCGGAATTATATTTGTTTGTATTTGTTTATAATGTTAACAAACGAATTCATTTCCTTAACAAACAAACAACAACACAAAATAACTTTCGGTTATGTGTTTGTGAATAGTTTCGTTTGTTCGATAAAACTTAACGAACAAACATAAACAACGCCTCGTTCGGTTCCGATCCGGTACGGTCAGTTTAAGGTCCTAGAACTGTATATTGAAACCATAAATTCCAATTTCAACCATCAAGTTTGAAAACCTTTCTTAATGGCCCCTTACTTTTCAACTCAATAAACACTTTTTCACTGATCCTCCTTAAAACCGTTTCCCCGAGTAATTTGGTAGAGAAAGACCAAAGGTGTCCGCACTGTCGTAGTTCCCCACGCGCAGATTAAGTTCAGTACTCGCACGAACGAATAAAATCGCCAATAAAGAATCACCGGTCGTCCGTTACTGGCAGTGCATTCCACGCGCCGCTTTTGAGGTAGACGATGCAAACACTACTGTTATTTTATCATTATTTACAAAACCACCATCCACTATCTTTTTTCACTCTCTCTCAATTTTCTTCACTGTGTGTTTAAGTGTGAAACTGCGTGTTACAAATCGAGAAGGGTTTCAAAAGCAAGAAGAAGAATAAAAAATCTGAACCTGATATTGTTGAAGTCGTCCATCTCTACATTCTAGAACCCTAACTTGTTCTCGATTTTGTTACTTGATTACACAGTGGCGTTATCTAGCTGAAACGATAAGCTTAAACCCTAGTTTCTCGAGAACTCAATTTCGCGCCTTCGAAGCTATCGCGATGCTGTTGGCAGTTGAAATCAGTTCAGTGAAGTAAGGTATCTGCTTCAATTGCACATATTTTTGGTTTCAAAGCATTTATATGTATCAATTAGGTCAAATTTTATGTTGAATATGCTGCAATTTGTCAATTAGGTCAGGTTTTGTTTGTTTATATCGATTTATGGTGTAGTTGAAAGCTAGAGAGAAAGGGGCGAAAAGAAGCCATGGCAGGGGATAGTAAGGATTTAATTTTGGCATGCACAATTTCGGGAACCCTTTTCTCTTGCTTAGGCTCGGCTTCTTTCGCGATACTTTGGGTTGTTAATTGGCGGCCATGGCGGATTTACAGGTATTTCCTCACTACATTTTGTGCTAACAGTTTTTATTAGTTATTTATTAGGAAAGAATAAACTAACAAACATACCTAGCAAAATCCCACGCAAAGAGTAGGGTCTGGGGAGGGAATGTTACTAATGGAAACTTTTGCAAGCATTGATAAGTGATAACTCTGTGTTTAATCACAAGTTTAGTGGATGATATAAACACATTAAAACTTTGAAAGCTTTATTGTTCTTGCATTTAGAATTATACATGACCACATCATAGGCAAACAACTGCGTTCTTGAATAGGTTATTACGTTGTTTGAAAATTTTGGAAGCCTATTTGCATGCCATGTCATAGAAAGTTCGCGTGCTGTAACATGTTGTACACGTGATCATGATCTTATGTACATTAGGCTACTGGTTAAACATTAAGAGGGAAAACATCCAATAAGAATAATATATTATTTAGAGGATTCTTTTACATAACAGGACTCAAAATCTCGTCCTTTCAAAAATTTCATTTTCCTTTACTTAGTGAGCCACTTGTTAGTTAACGACTGTTTTTTGCTATGGTCAGTTGGATCTATGCTAGAAAATGGCCAAGCTTCTTACAAGGGCCTCAACTGGAAATATTATGTGGTTTTCTGTCCCTGTGTGCATGGCTATTGGTCATATCTCCAATTGTAGTTTTAATTACATGGGGAAGTTGGTTAATTTTAATATTGGGGCGAGATATCATCGGTTTAGCGGTTGTCATGGCTGGAACAGCTCTGCTTTTAGCATTCTATTCAATCATGCTTTGGTGGAGAACACAATGGCAGAGTTCAAGTAAGTTGTGCTAAAGTTATTATTATTATTATTTGTTTTCTGTTTTTTTAAAAGATATGGATGAATAGAAAATGATATAAAACTATTTCTTGGAATAGGGGCGGTTGCTATTCTTCTACTTCTGGCGGTTGCATTGCTATATGCATATGAACTGTGTGCAGTTTATGTGACAGCTGGCTCAACTGCTCCACATCGATATTCACCTTCTGGATTCTTCTTTGGGGTGTCAGCAATTGCTTTAGCAATCAATATGCTCTTTATTTGCAGAATGGTGTTTAACGGTAGGTTGTTTTTGAGTTGATTTTATCAATTAAATATTTGTTATTGTTGACATTTTTATCTTCATTTTAATTTTGGGTGTGAATTTTACAGGTAATGGTTTGGATGTTGACGAGTATGTTCGAAGTGCATATAAGTTTGCTTATTCTGAATGTATTGAAGTGGGGCCTGTTGCATGTTTACCTGAACCGCCAAATCCAAATGATTTATATCCTAGACAGTCTAGAAGGCAAGTACCCTATTTCATTCTTGAAAGAACTTGGTTGCTTATCAAAGTATCCTTATTTATTAGAGGTGGCATAATGGGTGGGTTGGGTAACAGGTCAAAACCATTTTTTCCCAGAAAAAAATTAACTTCCGTGAACAATTTCAATGGTAATCTAATTGTTTGAGTAAAATGATTTAGGAGATTTTGTGAACTAAAAATAGAGTTTGGGCGACTTTGACCCGTTTCCTTTGTAAATTTTTGTTAATTTATCTGTTTGACCCATTAGAGATAAAACATAAATTTCTCAAGGCATTCATAAGTCAATATTCGAAATTGCCGCCTTTAATATATATCATCCGGGGATTTGTCTTCTCTTTCTAATAAGATACATCTTTTGTAGTAAAGTAACATTTTATTATTGCAGATGAAACTTTATTATAGTAAAGATTATAATTTTGCAAGTTATTTAACATTCCTTTTCCTAAAACTTACCATTATTTCAGGGTCTCTCACCTCGGGCTTCTTTACCTCGGGTCACTTCTTGTACTTCTTGTGTATTCTATATTATACGGTTTAACTGCAAAGGAGTCCAATTGGCTTGGGGCAATTACATCAGCTGCTGTTATAATTCTTGGTATTACTTTAAAATTTAATCTAGCAATTCTTATTAATATTAGCTTATGGCTGCATCATATTTTTTTGATACCATTTAATTTAATTTCTTAGATTGGAACATGGGTGCCTGTTTATACGGTTTTCAACTTCTTCAAAGCCGTGTTATTGCTCTCTTTGTTGCTGGCACTTCTCGTGTTTTCTTGATTTGCTTTGGAGTTCAATACTGGTTTGTTTCTCTCTCTTACCGTATAATTAAACATTATCCTTTGTTTCAACCTTTTATAATCATCAATAATTTCTTTTTTGGTAATTTATAGGTATCTCGGGCACTGCATTAGTTACGCGGTTGTGGGGTCTGTTTTACTCGGTGCAGCGGTAACCCGTCATTTATCTATCACAAACCCGTTAGCTGCAAGAAGAGATGCTTTACAAAGTACCGTTATTCGTTTACGTGAAGGTTTCAGAAGAAAAGAACAAAACAGTTCATCAAGCTCATCAGAAGGGTGCGAGTCAAGTGTTAAACGAAGTAGTAGTGCTGAAATGGGCCACCTTGGTAGCAGTACACGTTGCATGGGTGATCCAAACAGCTGGGCCCACGTGGAAGGGGTCAACAGTGAGAAAAGTTTAGACAGTGGAAGACCGAGTTTAGCCATACGTAGCAGTTCATGTCGGTCAGTTATTCAAGAGAGTGCGGTTGGCCCATTGTCGTACACGGATAGAAATTTTGACCCGAATAGCTCGTTGATGGTCTGTTCTAGTAGCGGGCTCGAGAGTCGAGGGTGCGAATCCAACGACTCGGCTAACCAACATGTTCTTGATTTAAATTTGGCTATGACGTTTCAAGAAAAATTTAATGACCCGAGAATTACGTCTTTATTGAAAAGGAGAGCACAGGCTGGAGATATTGAGTTGACTAATTTATTGCAAGATAAAGGTTTAGACCCAAATTTTGCGGTTATGTTGAAAGAAAACGGGTTGGATCCAACGATACTCGCGCTGTTGCAAAGGAGTAGTTTGGATGCAGATAGAGATCATCTTGACAATAATGAGATTATGATAAATGATTCTAACGATGTTAATAATGGTTTACCTAACCAAATTTCGTTATCTGAAGAACTTAGGATTCGCGGGCTGGAAAAATGGTTAAGAATATGTAGATTGCTTTTGCATCATATTGCTGGTACACCTGAACGGGCTTGGGTTCTATTTAGTTTTGTGTTCATTGTTGAAACTGTTATTGTGGCCCAGTTTCGTCCGAAAACAGTTGAAGTCATTGGTGCAACACACCAGCAGGTATGAATGGGAATTCTTTGTTTAGTCAAATGTTTGAAATTCAAAATCTATAGGGTTGGTTTTTGTCTTTTTAATCTTAATCTGCAAATGCATGCAGTTTGAATTTGGGTGTGCGGTGCTGTTATTATCACTCGTTATTTGTTCCATCATGGCGTTCCTGCGGGCCTTACAAGCAGAAGACATGGTCATGACTTCCAAGCCCCGAAAGGTACATTAAAGCTATATCTATAGTTATTTTTTTTAAATCCACTTTTTTTTTCTTTTTTTTAAGCTGCAGGTTTAGTTATTCATCAACTCTGGTTGAAATTTTTACTGAAATCTGTTATGAATTTTCAGTACGGTTTTATTGCTTGGCTATTGAGCACTTGTGTTGGTCTTCTGCTATCTTTTTTGAGGTACAATTGTTTATTTTCTTCCCAAGATTTGGCCTTTAATGGTTGTCAGTTTTAATGGTGCATGTTACTTGTGCAGCAAGTCATCTGTTCTTCTTGGGTTGTCTTTGACTGTTCCATTCATGGTAGCATGTCTTTCTGTTGCAATTCCTATTTGGATACGAAATGGCTACCGTTTTTGGGTATCAAGAGATAATTATGGAAATCAAGTTGGAAATTATCGCTCATTTTGGATGAAAGAGGTTTGTTATCTTCTTTTAAACTTTGTTTTATATCAACTTTGTGGGATTGCGATGATTGTATGACATAAAAAGTTTCACATAACAGGGAGTTGTTCTTTCGATCTGCATATCAATATTTGTTGGATCAATATTAGCTCTTGGTGCAATAGTCTCTGCAAAACCTTTAGAGGATTTGGGCTACAAGGGTTGGGCCGGTGGTCAAAACAGTATCAAATCACCATACGCATCATCGGTTTACCTGGGCTGGGCCATGTCTTCTGTAATTGCTTTAATAGTTACGGGCCTGTTACCAATTGCATCATGGTTCGCCACATACCGATTTTCACTCTCTTCAGCTATATGTATAGCCATATTTTCAGGTAATTATGATAATAAAAACTACATACAACCAAATAAATGTTTATTTTTTATACATTCTGTCTAACAAACTATTATATATTTTTATTCATAATTACATTACAGTTGTCCTGGTTGCATTTTGTGGTGCATCATATCTGGAAGTTGTGAATTCTAGGGATGATAATGTTCCAGAAAAAAACGATTTTCTAGCTGCATTACTTCCATTAGTGAGCATACCGGCTTTGTTATCACTTTCTTCTGGTTTGCTTAAATGGTAAACAGTCTCTTGTATTCACTATATAAATACATAATATATAATCTCACGTTGATAAATACATAATATGGACAATGATTTGCAGGAAGGATGACAACTGGAGGCTCTCACGAGGTGCTTACGTGTTTATTATCATTGGTCTTCTTCTTCTTCTTAGTGCAATATCAGCTGTTGTAGTCATAATCAAACCATGGACGGTAATTTCACAAGATTTACATGTTTACTCTTTAGATTGTGTAGCATTATATTAATTTTAGTTTTTTTAAATGGTAACAGATCGGGGCATCGTTTCTTTTACTTCTCCTACTCATAGTCCTAGCTATCGGTATCATTCACTTCTGGGCTTCAAATAACTTTTACTTAACCAGAATGCAAACATGTGTAGTTTCGTTCCTTGCATTTCTATTGGCCCTTGCTGCATTCTTTGTTGGATGGCATCAAGGTAAATAAAAACCTTATGTTGATGATGTTTTTTTTTCCTATAAAAGGTTCTCAAAAGACACATGATGCGATCTTATACTAAATTTGCAGACAAATTTTTCGTTGGAGCTTCTGTTGGTTACTTTTCTTTTTTATTTCTTCTGGCTGGCAGAGCATTAACCGTAAGTTATATATTCAACCATCTTAAATTTTCTAAAGGTTTAAAAAATATCTTAATTCTTTTTGTTTTTTAATAAAATCCTGCATAGGTGCTTCTTTCACCTCCGATCGTGGTATATTCTCCACGAGTGCTTCCTGTATATGTATATGATGCTCATGCGGATTGTGGGAAAAACGTCAGGTTTGTCAAAATCTCAAATTTGCACCTCTTAAAAGGCTTTTCTTCTCAATACGGTCCATCAACTATTATTTGATTGCACAATTAGTACCTCATTTTTTTTGCCTTTTTATTAACAGTGTAGCTTTCATTGTCCTTTATGGGATTGCATTAGCAATTGAAGGCTGGGGCGTCGTTGCAAGTTTAGTGATTTATCCACCGTTTGCTGGAGCAGCTGTTTCAGCAATTACACTTGTTGTATCATTTGGGTTTGCCGTCTCTCGTCCATGTTTGACTCTCGAGGTTAGTCTTTTGACCAAAATTGTTATTCTTGTTTGACTTGCATTTTCTGCATACAAGTTATAACTGAAATTTTCACTCTAATTAACAGATGATGGAAGATGCTGTACACTTTCTCAGTAAGGACACTGTCATTCAAGCAATTGCTCGATCTGCTACCAAGGTATATTATAAGATTTAATCAGTGAAATTTTCCGTACTAAATATAGTTTCCCTCTTGGATTTATTTAAATAATTTTTTGACTCCTGATGCAGACAAGAAATGCCCTATCGGGAACTTATTCGGCTCCTCAAAGATCTGCCAGCTCAGCTGCTCTTTTAGTCGGGGACTCTGAGATTGCTCGTGATCGAGCAGGGAATTTTGTGCTCCCTAGAGCTGATGTCATGAAATTAAGAGATCGTTTGAAAAACGAAGAACTGGCTGCAGGATTGATTATTCGAAAAATAAAACACGGGATATTATTTCGACACAACTCAATTAATGATGTTGGTTATAGAAAAAAATTGTGTGCGCATGCAAGAATTTTAGCTTTAGAAGAAGCTATTGATACAGAATGGGTGTACATGTGGGATAAATTCGGCGGTTATTTACTTCTTTTGCTAGGTTTAACTGCTAAAGCTGAACGTGTACAGGTGAACATGATTCATAATATGACGTTATCATGTTTTTTGGCACTTTAAGAAATTAATTTATTTTATGTTAATTTTTTTTCTATTTGTGTCAGGATGAGGTTCGATTAAGACTCTTTCTTGATAGCATCGGTTTTTCAGATCTAAGTGCTAAGAAGATAAAGAAATGGATGCCGGAAGACCGTAGGCAGTTTGAAATTATACAAGAGAGGTAAGGACCCGAAACGAGCTCGGTTTTCTTAAAAACCTAAATCATCTGAGACCGTTCTTTCTTTCCTTTGTAAAATGCGTGTAGTTATATAAGAGAGAAGGAGATGGAAGAAGAAATATTGATGCAGAGACGTGAAGAAGAAGGAAGGGGTAAAGAGAGAAGAAAAGCTCTTCTAGAAAAGGAAGAAAGAAAATGGAAGGAAATAGAAGCTACTCTTATATCATCGATTCCAAATGCTGGAAACCGGGAAGCAGCTGCCATGTCAGCAGCGGTTAGGGCGGTTGGCGGTGATTCAGTTCTTGATGATTCTTTTGCACGGGAACGAGTTTCAAGTATTGCACGAAGAATTCGTGCCACTCAGTTATCCCGTCGGGCCCTCCAGGTAATTTAATTTAATTTCAGTTTCACTAGAATTAATTTATCATTTTTTTGGAATCTGATTTCATTGTTTTGGTTATCAGACAGGAATCTCGGGTGCGGTGTGTGTTCTTGATGATGAACCAGTAACAAGTGGTAGATATTGTGGCCAGCTGGATCCGACTGTTTGTCTTTGCCAGAAGGTTAGTTTTTCGATGGCGGTTATGATCCAGCCTGAGTCTGGGCCCGTTTGTCTGTTGGGTACCGAGTTTCAGAAACAAGTGTGTTGGGAGATTCTTGTTGCGGGTTCTGAGCAAGGAATTGAAGCGGGTCAAGTTGGGCTTAGGCTCATAACAAAAGGAGACAGGCAAACTACTGTTTCAAAAGAGTGGAATATTGGTGCAGCGTGTATTGCTGATGGGAGGTAAGTTATATGTGAATTATTATAAAGGATATATATATATATATAAATGTTGAAATTTTTTTCTTAATATCTTATTTATCCTTTTAAGATATTAAAAGGATCTTATATGCTCATTTTATAGTAAATAAAGTAAAATGAGTGGCTTATGACATGTTTCACTGAAGCGCATAATGTTATAGGTAACTGACTTTATTTTATTTACCATGACATGAGTAACATGATGCTTAGAAGGATATGTATGAAGTTTTGAACTTTTAGAGAACATATATGAAATTGTCCCTATAATTTATCTTTAAGAAAATGTCGCTCACTAGTAACCAAGTATTACCATTGTTCCAATTAAGCCATACAAATTTTTGAACGGCTAAAACCGCTCAAGTTTCAACTTTCAATGTTGTTCCATTGTTGTGAATTTTTATTTTACTGGGTAATGAAATAGTTCTGGAACTTGGTTATTCAGGTTTCTAAATCTTGAAAATAAAACACTTAATGGTAACCAAGTTTCATTACTGTTTCATTTAGGTCACTAATCAATTATGAAAAAGTTTCCCAATGGAATAATGTTGAAACTTGAGTGGTTTTAGCGTTGAAAAGAACGGGTGACCTAATTAAAACAATAGTCAAACTTTGTTTCCATTTAATGTTTTTCACCCTAAATAATTTGTAATTTATTATTAGTTTATAGAGAGGCAATTTTTTATAACTTGCAGGTGGCATACGGTTACCGTTACCATTGACGCTGATTTAGGGGAGGCGGCGTGCTATATAGACGGCGGTTTTGATGGATACCAAACGGGGTTACCGTTACGTGTTGGAAACGGCATTTGGGAGCAGGGAACAGAAGTTTGGGTCGGTGTTAGACCACCGATCGATGTGGATGCGTTTGGGCGGTCCGATAGTGAAGGATCCGAATCCAAAATGCACATTATGGATCTTTTCCTTTGGGGGAGATGCTTGTTAGAAGATGAAATTTCTGCCCTATCTACCGCCTTGGGCTCCACCGAGTATAATATGTTCGATCTCCCTGAAGACAATTGGCAATGGACAGATTCTCCCCCTAGGGTTTGTGTTTTTATCACTTTTTACCCCCTTGACTTACCTCTTTTACACTGTATTTACCTATAATCCTGATATTTTATTTGTTTAGGTTGATGAATGGGATAGTGATCCTGCTGAGGTGGATTTATGCGACAGAGATGATGTTGATTGGGATGGACAATATTCAAGCGGGAGAAAAAGATCTGAACGTGAAGGAATGGTGGTTGATATGGATTCTTTTGCAAGACGGTTGAGAAAACCTAGAATGGAAACTCATGAAGAGATCATCCAACAAATGCGATCTGTTGAAATTGCGGTTAAAGAAAACCTCTTGGCTAAAGGAGAAGCCCACTTTACAGACCAAGAGTTCCCGCCAAATGACCGCTCGTTATTTGTGGACCCCGATAATCCCCCTTCTAAATTGCAAGTGGTATCTAAATGGTCAAAACCAACTGAAATTGTAGCTGAGAACCAGCTCGGTTCTCCCCCATGCTTATTTTTAGGTGATGCAAATCCTTCTGATGTCTGTCAGGTATGAACGAGAATTGGCTTGGTTACATTCATGTTAATGTTATTAATATTATTATTGTTACTACTACTAGATTTGGTTGCATTCATGTTATTATTATTATTATTACTAGTACTAGTACTACTACTACTAGGTTTGGTTACATTCTTATTATTATTATTACTACTACTACTACTATTACTATTACTATTATTATTTTGCATTGAGTTATTTGATTGATCTTGAACAGGGCCGGTTGGGTGATTGTTGGTTTTTGAGTGCGGTTGCTGTTCTGACCGAGGTTTCTCGAATATCAAAGGTTATAATTACACCAGAATATAATGAGGAAGGGATCTACACAGTCCGTTTCTGTATTCAGGTACAGTTTCTGTGTTATATCAATTACAATAATATAGGAAAAAAATTTATGTAAGCCAAAATACACAAAAATTTTACCCAAAGTACATAAAATATGCACCCACAATATGTCAAAAGTAAACGTTTGGTACATCAAAAGGCAAGTTTTATAGTATGATACATACAATAACAATAGGTGTCAAGTTGGATGTATTAACACATATCTAATGTTATGATCTTTTTGTATAAAGGGCGAATGGGTTCCAGTTGTTGTTGATGATTGGATTCCATGTGAATCACCGGGAAAACCGGCTTTTGCTACAAGTAAAAAGGGGAACGAGCTATGGGTTTCTTTATTAGAAAAAGCATATGCCAAACTTCACGGGTCCTATGAGGCACTAGAAGGTGGGCTAGTCCAAGATGCACTTGTTGACCTAACAGGCGGTGCGGGTGAAGAGATTGACATGAGAAGTGCCCAGGCTCAGATTGATCTCGCTAGCGGGAGATTATGGTCTCAGTTGTTACGATTCAAACTAGAAGGATTCTTATTAGGTGCCGGTAGCCCGTCAGGTTCAGATGTCCATATATCTTCAAGTGGGATTGTTCAGGGCCATGCTTACTCATTGCTACAGGTGCGGGAAGTTGATGGACATAAACTCGTGCAAATTCGGAACCCGTGGGCTAATGAAGTGGAATGGAACGGCCCGTGGTCTGATTCATCACCGGAATGGACGGACAGGATGAAACACAAACTTAAGCATGTCCCTCGGGTACGTTTTTTGACTAACCATGTCAGTTTGGTTTGTTTATACCAGTTCTGGCTAAAAACTTGTTAGATGACGAGAATGCCCTAAAAGATTCAACTAAGACAAATAAAATGTATCAAAGTGGTTTCTTTTTATTTTAAATTCTAGATGAAGGGCATAATACATATTATATTTGTACGTCTAAAAAATAAATCTGAGGGCATTTTTGTCATTTTACAGGCTTTTGTCCAGTTTTTCGCTGAAGTTGGTATTAAAAAACAACTAAATTGATACTTGGGTGGCTTGAAAAGCTGTTTTCAAATTTGGGTGGCTTTAGTGTAACCTTTTCAATAATTGGGCAGTCTATGCGTATACTATCCCTATTTATAAAATACCATTTACCGTCTAAATATTAAGACAACCTGTTTTTCAAACAGGCAAAAGACGGTATATTCTGGATGTCATGGCAAGATTTCCAGATTCATTTCCGTTCAATATATGTTTGTCGGGTCTACCCACCCGAGATGAAATACTCGGTCCATGGTCAATGGCGAGGTTACAGTGCCGGTGGCTGCCAGGATTATGACACGTGGCACCAAAACCCTCAATTCAGAATCCGAGCCACTGGTTCAGATGCATCATGTCCCATACACGTGTTCATTACCTTGACTCAGGTACATATTTGTCTTTAAGCAACATATTAAGAACTCGTTAAAGTTTTTTAGCGGGTAACCAAGTAATTTTGTCGGTATTTAGGGGGTGAGTTTCTCGAGAACGACGGCTGGATTCAGAAACTATCAATCTAGTCATGATTCATTGATGTTCTACATTGGAATGAGGATAATCAAGACACGTGGGCGTCGTGCTGCTTATAATATTTATTTACACGAATCAGTTGGTGGGACCGATTATGTAAATTCCCGGGAAATATCATGTGAGATGGTTTTGGATCCCGACCCAAGAGGTTACACAATAGTACCAACAACAATACACCCTGGAGAAGAAGCCCCCTTTGTTCTTTCTGTATTCACCAAAGCATCCATCACTCTTGAAGCTTTATAGACCGAAATGCACGGGTCACTTGGTGGTTCAGTTTGTCACAATCGGGACCGGGTCAATGGGTTTGAATACATTGGACTACTCGGGTTGTCAGAGACCTATGCATCACGGGCTTGGGTTTTTGCAGGCCCAAATGCTGGCTCTAGGGTTCTTCATTTTGTAATTTGTGTGTTCCAAGTGGTGCCATGGTTGTTGAAGCTTTATAGGTTGTGAGAGGGGGTTTTCGGTGTAAGAATGTAATGCTGTAAATGAATAGGAAAAGAGATAGGAAAGTTCAGTTAGATAGCGCGGTAGGTGTGCAGTTTTGAAGGGAGGTTTTAGTGGCTTTGCCTGCCTTTTGATTCATGTAAATGTGACTTTTAAGTTATTTATTATATTGAAATGGAAATATATCTGCATCTAATTTTACCGTATTTCATGTTTTGGGATCATACGGATTGGAAAAATATTGACACTGTTTATCAGGGGGGTGTTGGCTCTCCGGTTTTGGTGAAATTTATCCAACATGTAACTATGGTTTTGGAAAACGGCAAACCATACAAGTGGATTAGTTAGACTGGCAGTACTTAGCTAAAACGGAACCGGCTTTAATTTACCTTTTTCAAAAGCGATAGTTTGTGTTAAAAGTTTTGAAATAATATAGATGTTAAAGGTTTTGAAATAATAAAGATGATTCATGAATGCTATATATATATACATAACTGCATTTTCATAAAATGGAAAAAAAAAGTAACTAAATTATAAAGGTTGAATGAACTGTTAAATCTGATTGTTTAAACTGTAAACCAGAGGCACGCAAAAAAAAAACCGGTTTGGAACTGGAACCGTTTCATATAATGAAACCGGTTTGGAGTGGGTGCGACCCAACCCGCCGGTTTGCAATCGGTTTGACATTTCTGTGAAGGAACTGGTTTGGACCCAAAACTGTTTGTAGAACCGGTTTTGATCGATGGACACAATGTGACCATTTTTTGACCATTGGTGACGGTTATATAGCCCTTTTTTTACCCTTTTTTCAACTTTTTTTTTATCCTTTTGCCCCCCATTTGTTAGTATATCATGGTATTGGATGTGCTTATTTAATCACAACACTCAAAAACGCTCTTTATTCTCTCAAAACTCAAAAAGTGCTCATTTGTGGATTTTCAAACCGGCTAAAATTCAAACATAGGTCATAGCTGTTGTAACGAACCAAAATCCGGGTCTCGTTATAAATAAATAAATAATTCTAATAAATATTATGGTGAAAATAATATTTTAGAAATAAGTTGAAACAAGCGGGTTTCAAGTTAGTAACGGGGATATACTAGTTTTAACTAGTTATGGAAGGAAATGAAAAAGATTGAAAGTAGAGGGGCTAAAGGTGAAACATGGCAAATCTGCCATATTTGACCTTTAGAAGTCAAAATTGACTTCATTTTGGAGTTGGGTCGTTCAAGAGAAGAGGAAGAGAGGAGAAATCGGGTTGAAGCCAAAATTCGTGTGTTTGAAGCTTGTAACTTGAAGGTGTTGGCTCACACATCACCTTTCTAACATCAAGTAAGTGATTTCTTCCTCTTTGATCCACCATTTATGGTGTTCTTGTTGGGTTTTGTTGAAAACCCGAAATTATGGTTGCATGTGGTAAAATGGTGTTAGATTATTGATAATCTAGCTAAACTAAAGGTGTAGGAAGGTGAACAACACCATGGAACCCTTTGATTTTGATTTTTGAAAGTTAGGGTTCAAATGGAGGAAATTGGGGGTTTTGGGGTTTTGATGAAAAATTGATAAATTGATGATGATTAAGTGTTATAGAGGTGTTAGACACTTAAACAAACCCCAAATTAACTTAAAGAAACTAGTTTGATAAAAATTAGTGTCAAGGTATTGGAAAGAGAATTCTAGTGGTTGAGTTGAGTTCTTGATTAAAAGGGGTGTTTGGATATGGAAATAACCCAAACGGGTCAATTTGGGTTGAAAATGGAAATTTGGGTGGTAAACTCAATTGTATGTGTTTTGAATGAATGATTAGATTACTAAACTAGGTGTGTATGTTTAGGCAATCAAATTGTGGGTCTAGAAGGCGGAGCGGAGTCGTCTAACCCAAAAGGTAAGTGCCTATGCACTTACTTAGTATTGATGATAAATGGTGAATTTTATGGATTATGTGTTATGTGATTGTGTGCATACTTGTGATATGATAAATTGTGAATGATTTAGTATGTGCAATGAATGAATGTAGTTATAGTGTTAACCTATAATGGTAATGGATCATGTGTTGATCATAAATGAAACGAAGTTATGGCCTTGTGCTATAATGGTAATGGATCATGTGTTGATCATAAATGAAACGGAGATATGGCCTTATGCCATATTGGAAATGGATCATGTGTTGATCATAAATGAAAAGGAGTTATGGCCTTTGTGCCATAATGGAAATGGATCATGTGTTGATCATAATTGAAACTTGTAGTAAGGGTGCAAGAATATGTAGCCTAAATGACAATTTGGGTGGAAACGGGTCAAATGGGTGAATGGGTGAAACAAGTAGGAATTTACTTGTTTGTTATGAATTTATCTTCATTACTAATGGTGATATGTGTGGTGAATGTAGGAAAAGCTCCGAGGTAGTCAAAGTCAAGTCCAAGGCGTTGGCGGATCCTCGTATGCATATTTTCATGTTTTGATGAGTTGGTGGAATTCCCCTTTTTGATTGTAATTTGATAAACAAAACATGTTTTTGGGTTGTGATCATGTTGTTGAAGGGGTTTTTGGTTAAAACCTATGTGTTGGGCAAATTTGTTGTCTTGTATTTTGGAAAAAGTTGGAAAAATGGCTAAGTGTGAAAACTGATGAAAAACTGGAAACTTTCTGTGAAAACAGGTCCCTCGCGCTACGCGAGGGAGGTGACCAATAACTCTCGCGCTACGCGAGAGGTAAAAAAAAAAAAAAAATTCTGGGATTAAGACTTCCGCGCGTTAAAGTATAGTTTTTAAAAGTGGTGTGTTTCAACTTGGTATCAGAGCAATGGTTTGAGGGATTTGGTGTGCGAGACACTAAACTCAAACCGGATGCTCTTGATATGGGGGAAATGATACGAGAATCCACGAAGGACTTGACTAAGACTCGGAGCTTTCGGAAATGAAAGGTTAGTAATGATTTAATAAGTGATTATGTATATATGTTGTAAATGCATATGATTGATTGAATGACAAAGTGTTATGTGTGCCGAAACTTGTCTTGTGAATTGTTATATGCATATTATAATTACACTTAGGCATAACGTATTATTAAACATGTCTGGCCAATATGATTAATAAGACGAGATGTGCAAGAGCTTTTATGATAACCATATGACAATGAACATTTGCAAGGATTAGGTGAAGGTGATCGTATATGTATGTGTATAAGTAGGTAAATATATATATATATATATATATATATATATATACCCTAGGTGATTTGAAGGTATAGGAATGTTAAGGTGTTTTTGGTACTATTTCTCAGTTAAGAGATGACGGACGAGGGTGACCACCACGAAAATGTTGATGTGAACGAAGAACCGTTGGATCCAAGATATGATAAAGGAAGAAGTGGCCAAGGCGTTTGAGCAAGCCACAAATCTCTTGATGGAGGAAATGAGGGGAACTATTAAGCTCTCTCTTGAAGAGGTCATGAAAGAGAAAGATAAGGAACCTCGAGGTTGTACTCTCAAGGATTTCATGGTGATTAAACCGAAAGAATATGACGGTCAGGTGGACCCGATACTTAGCCACCGGTGGGTGGTGGATATGGAGTCGAATTTCGAAACGACTAGATGCAGGCCCGAGGATAGGGTAATGTTCAGTGTGCCTCTGTTGACTAGGAGGGCAAAGGAATGGCTGTTGAATCTCCGTAGAGAGAGAGGTGTTTCTGGGGTGACCTCTATGTCTTGGGAGGAATTTAAAGCGGCTTTTCTGAAATATCACTGCCCGCAAGCCGCGGTGGACAGGATGACTGAGGAGTTTCTCCTCATGAGACAGACGACTGAGTCAATTGACGAATTGGCCGGGGCCTTCTTTGATCGGGCCAAGTTTTGTCCGGATGTGGTATCGACCGAAAAGGGCAAGATTGATAGGTTCTATGCTATGCTAACAGTGGAATTCAGAGATAGCATATCTCCATCCTCATTTACCACGCTTGTTGATTTAATAAACAGGTGTCGGGAAAGGGAGGTGGAGTTAAAGAGGCAAGAGGCTAGGGGTGAGAAGAGAAAAAGGGAAATTGTGGAACAGGTGGTGAAGAAGATAAAGGGCGAGAGCCCTAGTAAGAAGCCGTTTGTTAAACCTTCTTCGCAAGATTGTAAGTTATGTGGAAAAGTGCATTTTGGGGAATGTAGAAAGGGTTCTTCAAGATGCTATAAATGCGGAAAGCCGGGGCATATGGCTAATCAATGCCCAAGCCAAGTCCGTATATGCTACAACTGTTACAAGCCCGGGCACAATAGGGTGGATTGTCCCGAGTTAAAGCAGCAAGGTGGAAGCGGGGTGAAGGTTGAGACGCCAAAGCCTAAGGGAAGAGCCTTCCACATTTCGGCGGAAGAGGCAAAGAACAACGCGGATGTAGTGTCAGGTACATTCAAGATTAACTCATTACCTGCACTAGTTCTTTTTTATTCGGGGGCTAGCCGTTCTTTTGTTTCCTTAAAAATTGTTAAGCATTCCTCTTTTGTAAGTAGCAAGTTAGATGAACCCTTAGAAATCGAAGCGGCTAATGATAAGAGTTTCCTTGTCTTTGACATTTTTAGAGATTGTAAGTTGAGAGCGGGGGGCGAAACTTTCTTTATTGATTTGATTCCTATGGCTATGGGAGATTTTGATGTTATTGTGGGGATGGATTGGTTGTCAAAGAATAAGGCGAGTATTTTATGTGGACCGAAGGCGATCCAACTTGTTTCCCCGTCGGGAGAGTCCATATACATAGAAGGTGATAAAAAGGGTAAAGTAAGGTTGTGCACTTATGTGAAGGCGACCAAGTACATGGCGCGTGGGTGCAAGGCGTTCATGGCTTGTGTCGCGGATGTGAATGAAAGAGTAAAGGAGATTCACGATGTACCGGTCGTGAACCAATTCGTAGATGTGTTTCCTGACGAGTTACCGGGAATTCCGCCGGATAGGGAGATAGAGTTTGGAATTGACTTGATGCCGGGTGCTAAACCGGTAGCTAAAGCGCCTTATAGATTGGCACCGCCAGAAATGAAAGAACTCATGGAGCAATTACAAGAGTTTCTTGACAAGGGTTTCATACGCCCAAGTGTTTCACCTTGGGGTGCGCCCGTTCTCGTCGTCAAAAAGAAGGATGGGAGCATGAGAATGTGTATGGATTACCGGGAGTTGAACAAGTTGACAGTGAAGAATAGTTACCCATTGCCTAGGATTGACGATCTTTTCGACCAATTGCAAGAGGCGTCATGGTTTTCTAAGATTGACTTGAAGTCCGGGTATCATCAGTTGAAAGTGAAGGAAGAGGATGTTCATAAGACAGCTTTTCGCACTCGTTACGGTCACTATGAGTTTACGGTTATGCCTTTCGGTTTGACCAACACACCTGCGGTTTTCATGGATCTCATGAACCGGGTGTGTAGACCGTTCCTTGATCGTTCGGTCATTGTGTTTATTGACGATCTTCTCATCTATTCAAGGAGCGAGGGTGATCACGCTTGTCATTTGCGTGAGATTCTTGAAGTCTTGCAAAAGGAGAAGCTTTATGCTAAATTCTCCAAGTGCGCATTTTGGATGCGCGAGATCCAATTCTTGGGTCATGTGATTAATGAAAGAGGAATTACCGTTGACCCATCCAATATTATGGCGGTTAAAGAATGGTCATCACCGAAGACGCCTTCGGAGATTAGAAGTTTCTTGGGGTTAGCGGGTTATTATCGGAGGTTCATCGAAAACTTCTCTCAGATTGCTTTGCCGATGACGAAGTTGACTCGTAAGGAGACAAAGTTTGTTTGGAGTCCCGAGCAAGAATCTGCCTTTCAACTCTTGAAAGAAAAGTTGACTAAGGCGCCTGTTTTATCCTTGCCGGACGGGACCGAGGATTTTGTTGTTTATTCGGATGCCTCGCATTCGGGGTTGGGGTGTGTTTTGATGCAAAGGGGGAAAGTGATTGCCTATGCATCTAGGCAATTAAAGACTCACGAGGTGAATTACCCAACCCATGATTTAGAGCTTGCAGCCGTGGTTTTCGCGCTCAAGATTTGGAGGCATTATTTGTATGGTGCTAAGTGTACGATCTACACGGATCACAAAAGTCTCAAATATTTCTTTGACCAAAAGGACCTCAATATGAGGCAAAGACGGTGGCTTGAATTGGTTAAGGATTATGATTGTGAGATACTTTATCATCCGGGTAAAGCGAATGTTGTGGCGGATGCGCTTAGTAGAAAGTCAAGTCATTCACCTATCAAGGTGAAGTCATTTAAGATGACAATTTCATCATCTCTTATTGATGAAATCCGGGAGGCCCAAGTGTTAGCACTTGGTGGCGACTTGAAGAAAGAACGGATGATTTCTTATGTTGATAAGCTTGGTGAAAATAGCATGGGTTTGAAGACATGCTTTGATAGAATTTGGATACCTAGGTTGTCAAGTGTCTTGACAACTATTCTTGACGAGGCGCATAAATCCAAATATTCTATCCATCCGGGGGCCACAAAGATGTTTTATGATTTGAGGTGTCATTTTTGGTGGCCGGGTATGAGGCGTGATATTGTTAAGTATGTGGAGAGGTGTCTCACATGTTTAAGGGTTAAGGCGGAGCATCAAAAGCCGTATGGAAAGCTTCAACCGCTTGAAATACCGCTTTGGAAATGGGAAAATATAACCATGGATTTGATCACTAAACTACCAAAGACTCGAAAGGGTTATGATGCGATATGGGTAGTAGTGGATCGGTTGACGAAGAGTGCACATTTCCTTCCTATAAAGGAAACGTATTCTTCGGATAGATTGACGGAAATGTATGTGAAGGAAATTGTGTCACGTCATGGTGTGCCGGTGTCGATTATATCGGATCGTGATACGAGATTTACTTCTCGTTTTTTGAAGAAATTCCATGAGGATATGGGGACTAGATTGAATCTTAGCACCGCTTATCATCCACAAACGGATGGTCAAAGCGAGCGAACGATTCAAACGCTCGAGGATATGTTGCGAGCGTGTGCCTTGGATTTTGGTGGTAGTTGGGACGACGATTTACCGTTGACGGAATTCTCTTACAACAATAGTTACCATTCTAGTATTGGTATGCCGCCTTTTGAGGCATTGTATGGGAGAAAGTGTCGAACACCCGTGTGTTTGGGTGAGATTGGTCAACGGGAGCTTGGTAGTGTCGAAGTGGTCAAGGAAACTAATGATAGTATTGACCAAATTAGAGCACGCTTGAAGGCGGCTCAAGATCGCCAAAAGTCTTATGCGGATAATAGGAAGCGGGCGATTGAGTTTCAAGTGGGGGACTTTGTGCTTTTGAAAGTCTCTCCTTGGAAAGGGGTGATACGGTTTAGGAAACGGGGGAAGTTAAGTCCTCGTTTCATCGGGCCGTTTAAGGTGATAGCAAAGGTGGGTACGGTAGCTTATCGATTGGAGTTACCAGAGGGACTAAGTAGACTTCATAACACGTTCCATGTGTCTCATTTGCGGAAGTGTTTGGCGGATGAATCTACTTTTGTCCCTTTGGACGATATCGAATTGGATGAAAAGTTGAATTATGTTGAAGAACCGGTGGCAATCTTGGATAGGGAAGTGAAGAAGTTACGTAATAAAGAGATTAGCCAAGTATTGGTTAGATGGAAGCATAGAAAGGGGGCGGAAATGACTTGGGAAACCGAGGAAGAGATGCTCAAATGCTATCCGAACCTTTTTATGTGAAGTCGGGTTTCTTTTTATGTGAAGTCGGGTTTCGGGGACGAAACCCAAATAAGGGGAGGAGATTTGTAATGAACCAAAATCCGGGTCTCGTTATAAATAAATAAATAATTCTAATAAATATTATGGTGAAAATAATATTTTAGAAATAAGTTGAAACAAGCGGGTTTCAAGTTAGTAACGGGGATATACTAGTTTTAACTAGTTATGGAAGGAAATGAAAAAGATTGAAAGTAGAGGGGCTAAAGGTGAAACATGGCAAATCTGCCATATTTGACCTTTAGAAGTCAAAATTGACTTCATTTTGGAGTTGGGTCGTTCAAGAGAAGAGGAAGAGAGGAGAAATCGGGTTGAAGCCAAAATTCGTGTGTTTGAAGCTTGTAACTTGAAGGTGTTGGCTCACACATCACCTTTCTAACATCAAGTAAGTGATTTCTTCCTCTTTGATCCACCATTTATGGTGTTCTTGTTGGGTTTTGTTGAAAACCCAAAATTATGGTTGCATGTGGTAAAATGGTGTTAGATTATTGATAATCTAGCTAAACTAAAGGTGTAGGAAGGTGAACAACACCGTGGAACCCTTTGATTTTGATTTTTGAAAGTTAGGGTTCATATGGAGGAAATTGGGGGTTTTGGGGTTTTGATGAAAAATTGATAAATTGATGATGATTAAGTGTTATAGAGGTGTTAGACACTTAAACAAACCCCAAATTAACTTAAAGAAACTAGTTTGATAAAAATTAGTGTCAAGGTATTGGAAAGAGAATTCTAGTGGTTGAGTTGAGTTCTTGATTAAAGGGGGTGTTTGGATATGGAAATAACCCAAACGGGTCAATTTGGGTTGAAAATGGAAATTTGGGTGGTAAACTCAATTGTATGTGTTTTGAATGAATGATTAGATTACTAAACTAGGTGTGTATGTTTAGGCAATCAAATTGTGGGTCTAGAAGGCGGAGCGGAGTCGTCTAACCCAAAAGGTAAGTGCCTATGCACTTACTTAGTATTGATGATAAATGGTGAATTTTATGGATTATGTGTTATGTGATTGTGTGCATACTTGTGATATGATAAATTGTGAATGATTTAGTATGTGCAATGAATGAATGTAGTTATAGTGTTAACCTATAATGGTAATGGATCATGTGTTGATCATAAATGAAACGAAGTTATGGCCTTGTGCTATAATGGTAATGGATCATGTGTTGATCATAAATGAAACGGAGATATGGCCTTGTGCCATATTGGAAATGGATCATGTGTTGATCATAAATGAAAAGGAGTTATGGCCTTTGTGCCATAATGGAAATGGATCATGTGTTGATCATAATTGAAACTTGTAGTAAGGGTGCAAGAATATGTAGCCTAAATGACAATTTGGGTGGAAACGGGTCAAATGGGTGAATGGGTGAAACAAGTAGGAATTTACTTGTTTGTTATGAATTTATCTTCATTACTAATGGTGATATGTGTGGTGAATGTAGGAAAAGCTCCGAGGTAGTCAAAGTCAAGTCCAAGGCGTTGGCGGATCCTCGTATGCATATTTTCATGTTTTGATGAGTTGGTGGAATTCCCCTTTTTGATTGTAATTTGATAAACAAAACATGTTTTTGGGTTGTGATCATGTTGTTGAAGGGGTTTTTGGTTAAAACCCATGTGTTGGGCAAATTTGTTGTCTTGTATTTTGGAAAAAGTTGAAAAAATGGCTAAGTGTGAAAACTGATGAAAAACTGGAAACTTTCTGTGAAAACAGGTCCCTCGCGCTACGTAAGGGAGGTGACCAATAACTCTCGCGCTACGCGAGAGGTAAAAAAAAATTTGTGGGATTAAGACTTCCGCGCGTTAAAGTATAGTTTTTAAAAGTGGTGTGTTTCAGCTGTTAACCTCAATCGGGCATTGATTATGACATATTTGAACTTATCGTCGACTTGAAGATATACACATCAATTGGGTAGTGGTGCGCAAAATGGTCACTTGCAGACTTTCAAATCAACATAAGTTAAAATATAGGCTACCAGCTCTTAACCTCAATTGGGCACTAATTATAACCTGTATTTGAACTTATCGATGATTTGAAGATGTATACATCAATCGGGCATTGATTTTGAAGGTACTCGAATTTATTTATTTATTTATTTTTTGTTTTTGTAGTTCAAATTTTTTTATTTTTTTTATCCAAAACCTGTTTCAACCCTATCCAGACCTATCCAGACCGGTTCCAACCGGGTTGGGTTCTCCACACACAAACTAGTTCCTCTCCAAAACCAGTTCACTTTTTTGACCCAAACAAAACCGGTTCCAATCCAAACCAGTTTGAGCCAAAGAGCCGATACGTGCACCTCTACCGTAAACCGAAGACCGTTTGCTTCACTTTGAGCGATCCGGTCCATTTTAACCGTTTATAAACTATCACAACTATTTATATCAGCCATCATATAAAAATCTCTAATAAGGTCAAGTTGGGGAGGGAGAGGCAACAACTAAAAAATTCATTTTTTTTTCAAGTAACATATTATAGGCTAGTTTAATTTTATAAGTAGAAAAGAAAAACAATTTTATTCGTAGGTTTTCACAACTTTTTTTTTTGCTACTCGTTAGATCATAATATCTCGAATGTCTTGTTAATTCTAAAAGGTAACATAAAATATTAGTGAATGTGCGTTGTAAAGTAAGCATGTGTGTGCATTATTAATCATACGAATGTGACTAATTTGGGTGTCAAAACCTAAATTTGAAACAGCAAGTGATTTCACATGAAGTGATCAACAGACAATAAGCCGTTATTCCTTGATTAAAACTCGAAGCCATAATTTATCAAACCACTTTTTTACCATATTCTATACATTTCTAGTCCAAGGAAAAAGGATTAATTCGTTTGTGAGAAATCTACCTATATTGTCCTCTTTCAATGTTCAAATGAATTATATTATTGATTTAGTAAAATTTAAGATTTTTGGTGACTTATTATATTTTTCTAAATCTATTAATAAAGTTACATAGTACTATTACCTTTTGGAAATGAAACACCTTACAACACACTTGATATCATTAAGCCAAAAATCATGATGCTTGAATTAATATTATAGAATAAGCCCACTTTTAGGCCCGGTCCAACAGGTTAAGACCCGCACCAGCCAAGCCCATTATGCCTAGGTCAACACTCTTCCTCACTCTCCTTTATAAGGTTTAAATCACCTAAGGACATCAACAATGCTACGTGTATTTGAGTCTGCCCTTCCCCTTCACATTTGAAGAGGTATCATTTAAATGGACCGTATTAGTCGTTGCATGCCTAATCCATAAGGGGCCCAACCGGCCCATTAGGGTTAGGTCCTCTTACCACCTTTTGCGGGTCAACTAAAAGACATATATAACACTCATTTATGTATTAATGTACATAGCTACTACCAATGTAATAAACGTCACGAATTACACCTAATACTTATTTATTTTGTAAGAGATATATTTTCCCGCACCATCGTATGTGAGAATTTCCACTACATTTTTTTTTAAACAAACTTTTTTTATTTATAAATACCATCTAAACTTACACCAGAAACCATACAAGTGTAAAGTGAAAATATGCTACATTTTTTTTTTCACAACTTAAAAAACAAAATAAACGAAGGGAAATCGGAAAAACCAGGACAGTGTCTCAAACCGATTTCATAAACGGGCACGGGCACGGGCAGCGGGCAGTCATCATTCTCTTATTGGAGGACCACCTCTTTTATTACTACCTTCTTCTCTATTAAACCCCCAATTCTCCATCTCTTTCGTTGCTCATTGTCTCTTCTTCCAATTTTATTCTCTCTCACATTTCCTTGAGATTCAAAGCTCTTTCATGGAGGCAATGAAGATGTTAAACCTTCTCGCCGTAATGCTGGTGATGACGATGGCCGTCGCATCCGTCTCCGTCTCAGCCGCCGACGCTTTTGCTCCGGCTCCTGCTCCGACGTCTGACGCCACCACCGCCGTCGCCTCCCTATCGGCGTTCGTTTTGGCTTTCCTCTTCTAATTAATCTATATATGTAACTCTGTTCGTGTTCGCTAGATCTATGAAGTTATGTTCGTGATGTTAATTATTTTGATATTTTGGAGTTTGTAATTTTATTTTTGATATTTTGTGATTTGTGTTGTTGAATTCATTGAAGTTGAAGCTACTAATTATGTGGTTACAATTTCAGATTGTTTACTTAGTTCTGTGTATATATATATATATGTATGTATATATATATATATATATATATATATATATATATATATAAATAAGAGTTAATTACAAAGATAGTCGGTTTGCGGAAACTAACAGGTTTGGTTTTATGATTTTAATTTTTTTAATGAGTTTGGGTATTAAAACTAACTTTTAATAATTTTTGTGTTATGTTTGGGATGAAATGACTAAAATGCCCTTTACATGAAGTAACAGGTTTGAGTGCAAAAGTTTTGAGTAATTTTTTAACGAGTTTGTGTATTAAAACTAACTTTTAATAATTTTTGTGTTATGTTTAGGGTGAAATGACTAAAATGCTCTTTTTAGAAAGTAATAAGGGAGGACGGAGTGGAGGGACGGGCTTCGCACGGGTTGGGCGGGTAACACCACCAAATGAATCGCGGGTTGGGCACGGGTTTAGTGGGACGGGTTTAAATACCCGTTTGAAGCCGCGTGCAATGTAGACGTTTAAAGAATATGAACGTTGGGAGGGGACCGTTGGGGGGTGGGTTGGGTATTAAATAAAAAAAAATTCACCTATAAATATACATTTTACACAAATATTTTTTTATACTTTCTTTTTTTTTTACAAGTTGGGAGGGGACTAATGGGGGTGGGGGTGGGGGTGGGGGTGGGGGGGGGGTTGCGTACAATATTTTTTTTTATAATTTTAGGTTTTTAGTATGTATCATTTTATTTAAGGTAATGTGGTTTTTTATTTGTTTTAATGAAATAATTAAAAAAAAATCAAGGGCTTATTGGTTTCACACCCTACTTTTAGGGTTGGAAAGGATTCAAGATGGTAAAAATAACATGCCACATTTTAATTGAGTAAAAAGAGAGGGTTCCATAGGCTTACTGTTAACCACTCCCTCTACCCTAAGTTTGAGTACTAAAGTTTCGGGTTTAGATTGTTTAGGCAATTCTATAAAAATAATAATTGAACTTTTTATTATCTCAAAAAGGTGAAAAAGGAGGGGTCATCTCCTCGTCAAAAAGCTGAATGTACATGATTCATATGTTGCTTTCCAGAGTGTGCTTTGGAATGGGAATAGCATTCCCACTCCCTGATTTTTTTTGAAAAGCAGAATATTATAAAAAGAGCTAGAAGTAACTAGCAAAACAGAAACAAACAAACAGGAATGGAAAAAAACAAACAGGGAAAAAAGAAATCCATACAAACTCTCAGAAACTAAACAAACACCATTTATCCCAATCAAGGACCCTAATCTCTCGTCTGTTTTTCGCCCATATATAGCTTGAACATTTGAGTTCTTCACACAACCGACTGAACGAAACCCGTTTGCCATAAAAAATAACCTCGTTCCTTATTTTCCAAATGCACCAAACTGCCGATAACATCACTACTTGAAATGCTTTTCTCCTATGCGAAGCTACCAAATCAGATGAAGCCAACTCCAGTACGTCCCTGACAGAGAACACGAAGATGGGTGGGGTTTTGAACCAATTGCTAATGAAGCTCAAAAGCATAGTGGCGTAATAGCAAGAGGTGAAAAGATGCTCCGAAGACTCCACGTTCTTTGTGCAGAGAGGACAACATTCTGAGGTAATATTCACCTTTCTTCGAATCAGGGCTTGCCTAGTGGGTATCCTATCGAGTTCCGCACGCCATGCCAGAATGTTAACTTTTAACGGGACCGAGCTACACCAATTGAACACATATGTTTCCGAAGAGCTTCCGGTCGTACTCAGTAGCTCACGCATGGATTTTACAGAGAAAATACCATTATCATTGTGTCGCCAAAGCCAAACACCTTCTTTTTCTTCAACCATTTCTTTGAAATTCAAATTTTGGATGCAAAACGCCACATCTAGTTTTTTTATGTTTCCCCAAACCCCAGCCAAGTCCCTCCTACCAGGGATGCAGGCCGAGCCCCTGAGTGGCCCGTGGATGCTGAAAATCACTTCCTTCCACAATGTATTTCCTTCCGATATAAAACGCCACCACCATTTTGCTAATAAACTCAGGTTAAATGTTTTTAATGACCCAAAACCCAGGCCCCCGGCTGCTCTCGGGGCACAAACCGTGTCCCATTTAACCCAATTTATCCGCCTCGAGTTCCCAGGCCCCCCTCCCCATAGAAAATTCCTTCTAATTCTCTCCAACATGTTTATCACCCTTTACGGGGCTTTATATAACGAGAAGTAGTAAACCGGTAGACTGTCTAAAACTAATTTTATCAACACCACCCGACCTTAAATTAAAATCTCACATAATTCCTTTGAGAAACTTTAAATTCTTTAACGGAGTTCCGTCTCCGTCTCCGTCATGTCAAGTATTTCATTTTAAGTTCGACATCTATTTTCGGAAACAAAATAATGTATCGGAATGTTAGCATAAAAATTGAACAGTCGAATCATAATTTAAAGCTAAATAACAGATCAATTAAGAATCTAAAGCTTTGATTATGACATTTTTATAACTGATTTTATGGTTTAATTATGGTTGTAATGTGTATAAGTAATAATATTAATCGAACTGACATTAAAATAATTCTTTGTATTTTTTTTTTATAAATAATATGTTATATCTTGGAAAAGTTTTGTTATAACTTTTTATAAATATCATATTCGTTGTTGTTTATCATTTCTTTATAAATTAAAATGATTGCTTATATGTTATATGATCAAATATATAATGGAATATTAATAAATTTAGCTTGAATCCATTGATGTCCCATGCCTGTGGATAACCGATACTTCACCAATTAACCGAACCGTCTACAATTATCAAACCATGTTTTTCAATAATCGAATTAATCAAGCTATTTATAATCGAAACCAAAAGATTATGAAAATCTAAAAGTTGAAACGTCGGTTATAGATTCAGTTTTATTTTGTAACCATGACAAACCAACCTATACTCAACTTTAATATATAGGAATTGTGAAAAAAATTGAAGAGAGAATTACATTAAAGTCATCATACATGTTTTCACATTCTACACCCTGTCACACTATCACATTAGCGGTACATCAGTTTCTACTAATTTTCACATATCTTCTCATTTGGGGGCGTGCTTCCACATTTTTCACAGTGGTTTCATTGTCACGTCATATTTATTTTATAATTACAAACATTACATAATAATAATTAAAAAAATACTAAAATATTAAACAATGCAACTTAAATAAACTAAAAATAGATGTAACTTAAATAAACGATTTTCAGTTATGATTAAAAAATACACTAAAATATTAAATAACGACTATTAAAAACAAGATAAACAAACTACAACTCGAGTTGTTAAAAAAACGCAAACGTAAAATACAAAGTCGTATATGAGACCAAAAAATACTGTATTTTTAAACCAACTTGGTTTTCAATTAAATTTATACCGAAATGTTCATAAATAAAAAATAAACAACACTACCTGTTTAAATGTTTTGAAAAGGTTAAGGATATAAGTTATTAACGAAAAATCATTTAAGATGATTAATTAATTATTGAATAAAAAATAATAATAAATTGTTTTCCTTCCACAGCCGTGAAGAACTCCACGAAAAACTTCCGCATTTGTGGACCACCATAGGAGCGTGGTGTTCCACACTTCTACGTTACCATGTCATCTCCACGTATATACCTAATGGCCTAATACATTAGAATTAACTTTTGTCCAACAATGTAAAAAAAGTAATATTATCAATAGTTATAATTTAATAGTATGTTTGTGTAATTTTAGCTTATAAATTTTTTTCTTCTATTAATAGTCCAACAAAGAATTTATTTTGTTCACAATTTTATAAAAGGTGATCAACAAACAAAATTAAAAGGAGAGAGAATTACGTCAAAAGACTCCATTTAATTTTGATCCAATAACGAAAAAATTCTTTTTTCTTAGTATGCCTCTAAAAGGTTTTAGTTTTATTGGTAGGACAACAATTTATATATATATATATATATATATATATATATAATTTAATGTAATTGTTTTTAACCTATATGTTTTTCTTACCTCAACGCCCTCACTTATGAAAAAGTCTTAGATCTATCATTTTGCAAGGCTCTACATTGATGCTTTATAAGGATAGTTCCCTTTAAGCACACAAACATCAACACTCTGCGATGATTAAAGAGACTTGAATGAGGAGTGTCATGCATCAATGAACATTCTAAACTTCCAAAATTATGACAATAACCATAACTAAATCCCTTCCTTTGTTATGCAACGCTTAAACAATTGAAACTCCGGTTAACATTAAAAGTGTTTATGGGTTATAATATTCGATGTGTATTCCAATGTAGTAAACCCTTTAAAGGGGAAGTTACAGAGAACCCTAGAAACCCTAATTGGCCTAGCCTAAACATATTCATATAAATACATTAATACAAAATACAATATTGAATATTCCCCTACAGTTTGAGGGGGAGCAAGGTGAACACTCAAACTGGATTTGAAGTTCTCGAACAGTTGGTGAGGAAGACATTTTGTAAATATATCTGCATACTGTAATGATGATGGAATGTGTAGCACTCGAATATGACCAATACGAACTTTCTCCTGACAAAGTGAATATCAATTTCAACGTGCTTCATAAGTTGATGTTGAACCGGATTGTCGGACAAGTAGACTCCCGATACATTGTCACAAAATACGATGACGGCTTTCCACAAAGGGACGTGCAACTCAAGTAACATGTTGCATAACCAAGAAGTTTCGGCGACTACGTTAGCCACCCCACGTTATTCAGCCTCTGCACTTGAACGGGAGACAACGAGTTGCCTCTTGGATGACCAAGAGATGAGATTATCCCCTAAGAACACGCAATAATCTGTTGCGGAGCATCTAGAATCTGGATACCCGCTCCAGTCGGCATCTGAATAGGCAGTCAACCTGTGATTCGAAGACGGGGGTAATGCATATACCATAGTCTAATGTACCTTGTAAATACCGAATAACACGTTTCAAGAATGTCATGTGTGGTTCTCTAGGGGCATGCGTGAAAAGGGTGAAGGTGAGGTACTGAAGAGCACCTGCCAAACTACGATATATGGTTCCATCTAAAAGAGGGGAACTGTCAGTAGCACTGAGTTTGGACGAAAGATCCACTATCTCCTATGGTTCCATCTTTCTTACATTTGCTTATCTTTGTTATCCTTTTATTAAAGTTACAATACATGACAAACCGTCTCCTAAATCTGTTACATGTATATTCATCCGTTATGCTCCTAATTACATGGCATGTGTATGCTATGATCATATTACTTCTCGTCATATCATCTTTCATGAGACTACATTCTCACAACCAATATGTCGCTTAGGGCTCAAGATTTCATACGACAAGTTGCATTCACATGACACATTAACAAATACATATTTAATCGGAATGGCTATGAAAATTCGAATTAAACTAAAGTAGTTGAAGTTGCAAACTAAAGAGTCTAGAAATGAAACATCTTTTTCATGTAAAGTAAGACACCTTGGTCATATGAACTATTAAAGAAACACAAAATCAAATAAATAAGAAAAGTGATAGTGAAGTACAAAAAATAGAAACTTCCATGGCCCTTACACCCTACTTAAATCATTAAACTAGAACATGCAATCACGTTTCCCATCCTTTATATAATACATCTTCTAATAATCACCAATTCTATATATTATTTATTATAATTAAATATAATAAAGTTATTGAAGCAAATTTACCCAATTACCCTTGAATGATTATCTATTATATGTATGTGATAAAATAAATGTTTAAGATCGATGGTTTATTGGTTTTGGTAACATTAAAGTAAATATATTTTGATGAAAATTTAAAACGACCAATGATTGTGGACGATCTTTTTCATATATTTCCAAAACTATATATAATAATTTATTAAATATAGCTATTGATTATTAAAATATGATATAATTTCTTTATATGTGTTGCTAAAAAGTTCATGAATCTGGGCTAGAGATATGTGCACTGTGAGAGGGGGAGACGTTTCCGGTTTAGAGTGATCTATGTGGTGACATTGTTCCGTTTATTATCCTTTCGAGCCAAGAAAAGATTGTGACAACATGAACAACTTGTTAGAATCAATTTGACTAGCCCACTTGGTAGAGGCTCTTGCCTCTTAAATTGGAGGTCCTAGGTTCAAACCTAGGCATGGGATAATTTATTTGATGTAATTTAGAAGTAGAAGTAGATTTGTTGTTCAAAAAAAATGGATGAAACTCAATCGACACATTGACGGTTAAGATGGTAAATGTATACGGAAGATATCTAAATAGTGTATGCATGCAAGTATTATAAATATGTATGTGGTATATAATGAAATCAACAATTGGAGAGGAGGGAGAAATGAGAAAGGCAAGAGAAGAAGCCCCTCTTAAAAGGGGATTAAGTCACTTTTATTATAAGGGTAAATGAGCTAAACTCTAATGGATCGACTAGTAACAAGTTTAAACTCACTACACATGACATAAAATCAAGGGTGAGCATGTAGGAAGTGGAATTCGTGTTGACTTGGATTATCTGAAAATCGCGTAATCGCTTTCAGATTGATTATTTCGTTGGTATACACAAATATTCAATTGGATAAGAATCAGATATTCAAGAATAAAAATGTGAAATCTGTTAGGATTTTCATGTGTATGAAACTGACCAAATTGATTTCTATTTATATGGTGAACCGATGCAATGAAACATCACGACTGTTAGCTAAAAATCATCACAACCGTCAACCGTTTGGAAGTTTCCTTAACCGCTCTTTCAATTTGGTCCGAATGACCAAGTTCCGTCCGAATGAACAAAATTGTCACTGATCTTCAATCATTTCCAAAGATCATTTTAAGCAACTTTTAGTAATTTTTCACTTCATAATCTATTTCCAATGCATAATAAAACATGAAAAAAAATTTTGCCTCTTGGACCCCACTAGGGTCGTTGCCCCCAGAACACTCGTTGTTTAGTGGGCTTCGCCCACTTGAAACAAAAGATGTCTTTAACACCAAAAATCATAAGATTCTCAAACAAGTGTGCACTCCACACTTTCTAACTTATTTGATTTTTCATTATGACTTCTCATTTAGTCAATAAGTAAATCTAATTACACAAAATATCTACATGACATTAAAATCACCAATATGAGCATGGATCGCTTCGCTTCAGTTATGGACTAAAGCCAGACTTATAACCAAATTTCTGTTTTTAGATTTAATAACATATCGGTTTCAGTTACAGATGATTTTGTTATTTCGGTTTGGAAAAGATGGTTTTTGTTTAGATTCTTTGGATATTTCGATTATATTTTGATTATTCGGTTTAATATTTCACCCCTACTAGGTTTAGAGGTTGGGATATAGTGGTAAGAGGAAAGTTCCACAGCCGTTCAAACCTTGTTCAAGACAAAAAAAAAATTACCATTTAAAAAAAATAAAATAAATAAATAAATAAACTATATATATATATATCTAACCCCTACGCAATATAGACTTACCTATTAAAATTGTACAAGACACATGACAACTGTCTTTTAACAATTTTTAACCTTCCAAAATAGCTATCAACGGGCAGCAGGGAGTGACCTTCCTAATTCCTAATTACTAGGAGGAATTGCTTGATGAATTACATGATAGCAGGATCTTTTCAAAGCTTCATTTGAGAAGTGGTTACCATCAGATTCGGGTGTTTGAAGATGATATACACAAGACTGCATTTCGAACTCAGCAGGGCCATTACGAGTTAATAGTTATGCCATTTGGTTTAACTAATGCTCCAGCCTCATTTCAGGCTTTCATGAATGAGGTTTTCATGGATTATATGAGGAAATTTGTACTGGTTTTTTTCGATGACATCTTGATTGACAGTAACAGCCTAGATAGCCACTTGCAACACTTGAGGATAGTGTTTGAAACTTTAAAACAACACAAGTTGTTTGTGAAGAAATAGAAATGCTCTTTCGGTCAGGCAAGGTTAGAGTATTTCGGGCATGTGGTGAGCAGTGAAGGGGTATCAGCAGATAAAAGCAAGACTGACAGCATGTTGAGTTGGCCACAACCCACTACTGTCAAGGGGTTGAGAGGCTTTTTGGGTTTAACAGGCTATTACCAAAAATTTTGAAAGGGGTATGGGGTTATCAGCAAGTCACTGACCAATTTACTGAATAAAGATAACTTCACCTGGAATGAAGAAGCAGCAAGGGCTTTTAGTCGTGTTCTGATGCACACCAAGTCTTTGTCACAAGTTCTGAGTGAAGTTGTGCTCGTTCTTGTGCACCTCTGCTTGGATATGATCTACCATGTGACATATGCTTTGTCTTGCTGCAATGGAGTGATTGCTGCTCACGTGCGCAGGCATCTACTGATTCACTTGATGACTGATGCTCGGCCACTGCTGCTGCTACTACAGAGTATTCTTCTCCTTGGTTCCTCTTGAAGCTTGGGGATGTAGTTACACGCTCATGAGACTACTGTAGTCGACTTAATAGTGATGTACTTTGTAATATACTTTTTTCTACCTTGCTCTCCCAAAGGAGCTTTCTATCTACTGATCTCCTCGACCATCTTCCTTCTGGTATAAAGGAAAGAGCTTCCCGAGAGCCCCTATGCGACCTTCCACTTGCAGAGAGTCATGCCGATGTAGTTCTTGTTCTTCTTCCTTATCGAGGTCTTCCCTTTCCTCTGATCAACAATGAAAGTTTCATTCAAGTTGTCACCTTAGCGAAAGCACTAAGTAAGCAAACTACCTTAATGAAATAGGAAAGCGGCTGAAAAGAAAGCCATTTTTCGATAGTGATTCAAGGTGAAGTAAATCCCCTTCATCTTACAGAGAAACGCCCCTATTGCGAATCTCTCTCATAAGAAAGAAGAAAGCTAGCATAAGTAGAGCTACCAGCTATACTACCAGAAGAGCAGCTACTATCAGTCCTAAAGAGCCAGTATCCGTCCTTCACTCTTAACTTAAGGAAAGGGTAGACCTTAGCGCTTCCTCTTGATCACAGTAATGCGGGAAGTCTGGCTAAAGGAAGATAGCATATCATAAAGAGATGAAAAAAAGAAAAATGAGTCAGCGAGGGACCTCTATAAAGTCATTATCTGATAGCTTTCACAAGACTTCTTGCTAAAGAGAAATTGACATAGAGAGCGGCTGATTCCAGGCTTAGTATCTTCGGTTTCATCTTATAGCCTGACTTGCATCACTCTAATAGGATCCTTGCTTGCATCATATCGTACAAATAAGGCATTAGAGAGCCCTTTCTCTTCCTTTATTCGTCGCAAGAAGAAATTCCAACTATCGGCCAATTCATTCCTATTGTAGAACTCCACCTAGAGAGCCGAAAGAGCGAAGAAAGCATAGAAAGAGGTTCTTGCTCCGAGGAGAATCCAAATCTCATTATGATCGGCGCATCATTAGGTCCCGCCGGAACCCTTCTGTTCCCCACCGTCTGCTCTCGCAATTTCCGTTCTCTCCTTCATCTCCGTCGAGAATTGAATTGCAGAGATGAACCTTCTCGCCGTCATGACGGTGATTATTATCGCCGTCTCCGCGGCCGACGCTCCGGCTTCGGCTCCGACGTCTGACGCCGCTACCGTCTTCGTCTCCACCGCCATTGCTTCTCTATCCGCCTTTTTTTCGCCTTCCTCTTCTGATTAATTTCTACTCTCGAGTATGATCTAGGTTAATAAAATTTAGTTCGTGATGTTGATTAATTTGATCTATGGATTTTGGTGGTCTATTGTGATGATGTAAACAGTAACTCTTCATTCATACTTTATCATATGTGTTTTTATTGAATTCATTATTCGAATCTGTGATTTTATTGATTTTGAATTTGATCTGTGGATTTGGGAACTGAAATTAGGTTATCATGAGGTAATCTGTGTCAGAATCATGTTATTATTGATTATTGAATTTAATTGCTATATCATCTTCTATATATAATTCTGTTACAGTTTACTTTAATTCATAATATCGAAACGTGAATTTAGTCGTTTTGAATTTGATCTATGGATTTGATAATTGTTAGGATATCAATTCCGAAATCATGCTGTATCAATCATGTTATTGAATTTGTTAGGGTCAGGATACACGAGGTGACGTCCGAGGATTCAAATGTCAAACACGAGCCGAAAAAAAAGACCAATTGGCCTAAACACATTTAACATTTTTTTTAAGAATATAATTTTTTTAAGCCAAATACAAAATTACAAAGTGTTGGGTTGGATTGGATTCATGGGCCTAAACACATTTAACATTTTTAAGCCTAACATACTTTTAAAAAGACTCAATTGTTTTTTCTTGATATATTTGATCTAATAATTTTTTTTTTAAAAAGTCTAAAAAATTACTTCTTTAAAAAGGCCTAATAATTTTTATTTTTATTTTTTAATTTATTTTGGCCCCTTGAAATATTAGGCCCACTACGAGTGTATTGCCCGCAAGCCCAATGGACCGGCCCTGGGTGTAGAGGTGCATAAATCGGTTTTTCAAACCAAACCGGTTCTGTTTTGGTCAACAAAGTTAAAATTGGTTTTTGGTCAAACCAATTCAGGTTGAAACCAGTTTAAGAGGGAGGTTTGACTGGTTTAAAACCTATTGTATCCTGTTTTTAAGGGGTGTTTGACCGGTTCGGTTTCTGAACCTGTTTGAATTCCTAAACCGGTTTTTTTTTGCATCTCTACTGTGTTGTACGACGTCGCATCGGTCACTTCTCAGTCAAACAGAAAGCTATGCAGCTATATAGCATTCTATCGTACGACATTTATAAGAAAAAAACACACCTTATACAGTTATACGAGTGTATAAAGGAAAAACATGCTTACACGTCTTGTACAAATTAATTAATATTGTTTTATATTCTTCGAAAAGTATAAACAAATCTCCATACGTTTGTTCCTTATTCGATATATATTGCTTTTAGAACTTGTGCTTTGGGAATATCATTCCCACTCGATGTCTACTTCAAATCTCACTTATTATTCTTTTGAGGAATTTTATATTCTTTAATGGAGGTCAATCAAGATTAGGTGGAAAGTAATAAGATGATTACAAACACTTAAATCACAAGAATTTCAAACTCATTAAATTACTTTCTGTTGTGGCAAATGTGGTTCAAAATACAAATTAAATTTCCTAATGGTAACAAAGTTTGATTAACATATTGTAATTATTATTATCTTTTGCATAAATGAATAATAACCCAGTCAATGAGTCCTAAATCAACTGGTTTAGGAGCAGGCATCCCCATGGCCTTCCAATGTGGAGGTCATGGGTTCGAGTATCACTTGATTCAAAATATTATCAGGTGGGCCAGAGGTTTACACCACAGTGGGACTTCAGGTGGTGGGTTTCCCTTGGAATGGTGGGCGGGCCGGGTCACCAGCGTTGTATGCGTTCGCTGGCGTGGGTGGCCTTTCGCCATTGGGTTTACCAGGGTGACCGGGCATATAAGTATTCGTTGGCCGTTAAAAAAAAATAATAACCCGTTTAAGCAAGAAAAATCCCAACTAAAACAAATGAAAGAATAGTAGAAAACTTGTGATAAAATCCAAAAGAGGAGAAACTGTTGTAACTTCTTGTACCTAACATCCCTAATATGGCGCAAGTTAAAAATATTTTAAAGGTTATAATGTTCTAATCCTTGGCATTTCATTAGTGTGTCGCTGAAAACTTAAATCAATCTGAATTTAAATAAGCTCAAGTCCGAGACTAAATTGAAGATGATTTAACAAACCAGATCAAGCTCGAGTTTTATACATTGAACTTGATTAGCCAAACAAGCATGAACAAGTCTTTTATTTATATGAATATTAGGTAACTAATAAACAAGTCAAGTCGAAATCGAGATCAAGTTTGCAAGTTATTCACGAGCTAAGCTAAAGCTTAATTGAGTTTGGGCTCTGCTTGGTTGGTTTACACCCATAGTTATAACTATTAGATAAATACCCAATATGGAACCCTAAATAAAAATCGAAGGTAGCACATCCAAGGGGAAGGAAATCTTGCGTTCGATAATGCTTACTAGTGTGGATTTGGCAAGACGATGGTGATAGTGTCGTACTCATGTGTCATGGAGAGAAGAAGATGGTGACGGTGGTTCGATGTCAACTAAAGAGGAGTTTTCTATTAATCTAAGATACATGTCAGAAAATAAAAAAAAGAAACTATATACATGCTCAAGTAGATTCAATTTAACATAGTAAACTCAAACTTCAAAGAGATTATGAGCCCACACACACCTCCCATTATTACACTCATGTCTCAAATGAGATTTTGAACCCACAACCCGTTGATTGTTGGGGCACCTCAGTACTGCTAAGTTAAGCCATGCCGATTGAAATAAGAATAGTTACCAATGTTAATATACTTTTAGCTTCTCTAACCATTGTTTACATTTTTTAGCATATATTTTTTGTCGAGTAATGATATACGTGCCAAAATCATATGTTAAAAAAGACGTATAACTCATTCATTACTTGACACATAAATAAAACAATTTTCATCTACTAAAACAATACCATGTAAATGAACTTAGTGGTTTTGTGAATTTATAATTGAAATGGTTAATTTCATCAATCATGCCGTTGAATTTGTAAAGTAGAAAGGTGATATCTTTTATTTTACTTTAGAAAAAGAAATGACACTATTTAATCTTTAAGGTGAAAGTTTGTTTAACATGTTGCCATCATTATCATTTGCATTAAAATAAAATGTCAATCAAACAAACAAGAACCCTAACCAAAACATTTAAGAAAACTTGTTCTCAAATCCAAGAAATAGGTTGTGGTGTAGTGGTTGAGGTAAGGCCCGGAGTCCCAAGGGACTCGGGTTCGATCCCTGCCACCACCATTAATTTTCGCGGCATCGCAAATGAGTCCTAGCTCTTAGGCTGATGCACCAGGGTTTTACCCACGCCTATCCAGGGTTCGAGCCTCGGCTCTCCCTCAAGCCCGGAAGGGGCCGTATTGAGTGGGGTTTTTCCTTGAAAGCCCTCCAACTCTGACGCCAAGTGGGCCCGGTTAAGACAACTTATTGGCCGGAGTTGGACGAGACTCCCCCGTGTTACGGAGGGATGCGACGTCACAACATTCAATGTTCGCCTTTCAAAAAAAAATCCAAGAAAGAGAAAACTTTGTTGCTTGTTCTCTAAGAAAATGACAGACTATTTGACCTTAGAAACATTTAAATAAATTTCTAATTTCTTTAACCTAGTATTTAATGGAGACTACTAATGACACACGTGAATTGCTATGTGGACTCGGCCATATACGCATCGTATAGGGCAATACGATGCGTATAGCCCTTCACAATTTCCCATGCCAGACATCCTCGTACAACCTGGTCATTCCAACACTATACGCATCGTATAGTTCAATACGATGCGTATAGCGTGCGAGGTACTTTCTGCAACTAGTCAACATCACATCGCTATACGCCACGTATAGATCTATACGGAGCGTATAGCGATGTGATGATTGACTAGTTGCAGAAAGTACCTCGTACGCTATACTCATCGTATTGAACTATACGATGCGTATACGAGGTTTGACCAGGTTTGACCCGAATCCTATACGCACCGTATTGCCCTATACGATGCGTATATGGCCCAAATTTTGTGTATTTAACCATGCAAAATTCTCATTCGAACGTATCGTTCAAAAAATTTTCAAACAATCTCTCAAAAATTATAAACATGTCTTGGTGGTAGGATGGTAACTACGGTTTTCAGGTATATTCTAACGAGTCACTGGAAAACAACCCGCAAAGTTCTGGTGTTCAAGAGGTGAACTGGGAGGAGGTCTCGTCCGACGTTTATTCTAATCAACGGGTAAGGCCTCCAGATTTGAACGAGCCACTGAGCAATCCCGAGTTCGTATACGGTGAACCGTCTTACCTTACACAACCCACGAACGACTACGTATACGGTGAAGTCTCCTCCCCGACACAACAAACTAACAACTTCTTGTGCGGGGAAGTCTCTTACCCGACACAACAAACCGACGACTCCAAAGACGAAGAACAAAACCATTAAAATGTGTCGTATAAAACTGACCAGAATTTTCAGTCTCGTGAACAGTTGGTGGATTGGGCTATGCGGAGAGGACGTGAGAATGGTTACGTCCTTGTCACCCGACGATCGAGGAGAAAAGGCGACGATCCGACGGAACCGTTTATCAAGGTGTGGCTTGTGTGTGACCGTCACGGCGAACGTGCGTCTACTGCCATGGTTAGACGTGCCGGTAGCAAGAAAATAGGTTGTCCCTTTAAATTGGAAGGAGAGTATCAAGAAAATACTGGTGATTGTAATTAACGGTGAAGGATGACAGTCATAACCACGATCCTAGTCAACATCTTGTGGCGCACTCGTTTGCAAGGAGACTGTCTCAGTCGGAACAACTTTTGGTGGGGAAGTTGTATTCGCAAAACATGTTGCCACGAAACATTCTGGCAACTATAAGGGAACAAAACCCAGAGAGTAGTTGCATTAAAAAGGACATTTATAATGCGATACGAAAGATAAAAAACGAAACGAGAGTCGGTGAAACTCCAATACAGATTCTGGAAAACCTGCTTTCTTCTAAAAAATACGTCTACTATACTCAAGAAGATCCTGTCACAAATAGTGTGGAGGAGATATTCTTTGTTCATCCGAAATCGTACGAGATGTAGCGTGCATTCCCGCACGTGTTGATGATCGACGCGACCTACAAAACAAACATGTATAAACTTCCATTTGTCCAAGTGGTCGGTGTGACCTCCACACACCAGTCGTTTTGCGTCGCTCATGCATTTATATCAAAAGAACGGGAGGAAAACTTTGTTTGGGTGCTACTTCAAATAAAAGCAATGTTGCAAAAGTGTATGGAGCCGCGTGTGATAGTAACAGACAGGGACAAAGCACTTATGAACGTGTGTGATAAAATATTTCCGGGCTGTTCCAAGAACCTATGTCGGTGGCACATACACGAGAATATCGCAAAACATTGCAGGGCATCATTTACAGACGAAGACTGGAAAAATTTCAAGTATTCATGGTCGGTATTATGTGAGTCTCCCACGCTAGATATATACCAGTACAACTTCAACCGGCTTTACGAACGTCTGTATGCAGCCAAACTAGGAAGTAAGTTTTAAATATTAAATATTTAATATTTTCAGTATTTAAATATTTATTCAATATTAAATATTTTTCCAGGAGTTATAGATTATGTGACTAAAAATTGGCTGGACCCGTATAAAGAAAAGTTTGTATCCGCGTGGTCCAACAGAAACCTCAATTTTGGTCAACATACAACGAACCGAGTCGAGAGCCAGCATTCGCTCTTAAAGAGCTATCTTAGAAACGCTAATAGCTCGCTAGATAGACTTGTTGGGTTTGTTGATGAAATTGTATCAGATCAGTATTATCAGTTACAGTTTGGGTTTGGAACAAGCCTCATAAGGAAAATGGACAGCCACATAGCTATTGAATTGTTTGATAACCTGCACGGTAAAGTTTCACATAAAGCTCTAGATTTGATAGAAAACGAGTGGTACAAGTTATCAAATATACGGAAAAAAAATGCATCGTGTGGGTGTCAACTTTTCAGTAGTTGTGGGTTGCCGTGTGCTTGTCGTCTGGCAAATATCGAAGCTACAGGTAAACTGTTCTGACTATTTAGTAGTTGTGGGTTGCCGTGTGTTTTTCAAAATGTTCTGACTATTTCGTTTAAAATACAGGTGGCATAATCCCTCTAGATGCGGTGGACGTCTTCCGGAGGAAACTTGATTTAAAACCGTCGTTTGTCGATGATGAAAATGTAGACGTGGATAAGGTACTGGGTCAAGTGAGAAACAAAATTATGTCACAACCCGATCAGGTCAAAAGAAGTATGATGTCGAGAATCGCAGGGGTTGTCTTTCCGAGCAAAAGTAACAAGAAAGCGCCTATGGTACAAGAAGATACTCGCGGTCGTCCAACTTTGAAAAAGCAACAATAAAGGAAACAGGATGTCGCGAGAAACAGCTCATTCACAGGATCCCAACAGAGCAAATGTGACCATGCGAGACACAGCTCATATATTGCGTCACAAGAGTCTATACAAGCAAGTTCGGTCTTTCAACACCGTCGTTCAACGAAGGGTAAAGGAAAGCAACCGCAAGATGATAACGCCCATCTTGGGTTTCCATTGATTACGGGGAAAGATGCGGTTAACAATATAAAATGTTTTAAGGATTCGATACCGTCTTTATTTTATCCATACATTTCACATATACAGGATGTAAATCCCGATGGTAACTGTGGTTTTCGATCGGTAGCTTTGGGCTTAGGGTTAAATGAAAACCGGTGGCTCTTTATCCGACAACAACTTCTAAATGAGATGGACAATAAAGAGGAATGGTGGAGAACTGTTTTTGACAGAGTCGCCTTTCAAGAGTATGATAGGCTACGTCACACAATAGATTGGCAGGATGTGAAAGCCGCACCAGTTAGTCGTTGGATGTCGATGCCATACACAGGACTCCTAATTGCTCAAAGATTTGGGGTGATTGTTCATCTTTTAAGCATCAACGGTAATCAAACATTTTTTCCATTGTGGTTTGGTCCTAACGTTCACGCTCAACATCAAGTCGTATCGTTAGTTCACGTCAAAAATGCTCATTTCATCCAGGTCAAGTTAGACAGAGAATTTCCGATTCCTACGCCGAATGCACTTTGGAATTTGCACCGAAATGATGATGCAGCAAAATGGGAAAATATATACAATGATCGTATTGAACGATTTAAGAAAATAATGGCTACTAATAGATCTAGATTTCCACAATATTTCACGAATCTCGAATGATATTTGTTTAAAATTGTATTATAGCTATTTTTGAATTAATTTTATGGTCATTTTAAATATTTTTATTTAATTATAACTAATTATAATTAAACTACTAATACGTGTGATTAATTTTAATTAAATATAATTATAATTAATTTTTATTCAATATCCTATACGCCACGTATAGTCCAATACGTGGCGTATAGATATAAATCAGAGGGAATTCAAAATTTTCAAATATATTTAAAGGCTATACGACACGTATTGAAGGTTGGGGGAGATACGACACGTATTGATCTATACGTGGCGTATAGACTTTTGTTATATCAGTTTTTACCCCCGTACTGTACCAAACGAACCAAACAAACAAACACAAAGTCATACGCGACCCGCTTATAAAACGCTCGTTGATTTGGATTGGGGCTTCAAAAAAACTTTGTAAAGGTACGTGTCTCAACCCACGATTATTAATGTTAGGTTTTTATTGAATATTAGCGGGTAAAACTGGGTAGATTAGCGATTTTTAGGTTTGAACTTAAGAACTATACGCTACGTATAGGGCCATACGTGGCGCTTTATTTTGCTTCTGCCTATATGCGACAGAAGCGCGGACTTTTATACGGCGGTGCTTTCATCACGCATATCATGCGGTCGGTCATACCATTTGACCACCATGAGCCTGCGATGTTACCGCCTATTCCCCCTGTCCGATTAGACCGTCGCACGGCGAGCGGCATGCGCATCACGCATCGATTCCCGCAGGGCCTTCGGTTCGTAAGGGCCGTCCAGGACCAGGTTTGGGTCCCGGTGCCGTTGCCGCAGATGCCTGGACAGGGGGACCCGCCTATGCCTCAGCCGCTACAGGGTATAGCGATTGAGGACGAGCCGCCACACGTCGAGCAGGTCCACGAGCATCCGCCACAACATCCCCGACACGTACGTCGGTCTGTTAGGCTGGATAGGGCTACCCAGGCATTGCTTGATGGCCTTGTTGCCGACCCACGGCGACAGGGTCGTCAACTCGATCGCATTGAGGACCTGATGATGTGGGCGGTTGAACAGCTCGTGAATCAGTCACGAGCCGTCGGCATCGAGCCACCCCCACTACCACCGCCACGTCATTATCCAGACGACCCCGTTCAGGGTGAGGGCGGGGCGGGTCAGGGTGACGGCGGAGCCGGTTAGGTGTAGTTCTTTTATTTGTATTTTGTTTCTTTCGTTGTTATGTATGTAAAACATTTTGATGTATATATTTAATTTTTTGATGTAATGTATATAATTTTTGTTTATTTGTTTGGTTGTAATGTTTAATATTTGTTTGGTTTGTAATGTTTAATATTTTGTTTGGTTTGTAATGTTTAATATTTTGTTTGATTAACAAACTTATATTAACAAAATTATATAAATTAAAATAAAAATAAACAAAATATAAATAAAATAAAAAAATTATAATTAAATAAAAAACACATATACGTGGCGTATAGGTCAATACGCCACGTATAGGATTCTTTAACACCAAATCTTCCAACTTTTCAAGAAAATTATTGTGCCCTGCCGCATACGCTGCGTATAAGGCAATACGAATCGTATGGGACATATACTTCAGACAGATAATGACACGTGTCATTCTTATGTCAAAGAGTGAACCATATACGCCCTCGTATTGATCTATACGAGGGCGTATAGCGCGACAGCAGGCCAATTAGCAATATTCCGTATGTGGTTAGAATTTCCCTATTTAATATGGCTAGGGAAAGGGTATTTAAAATCCCCAGGTATGAACAAGGAAAGAGGTAAGGGACAAATAACATTTTGGTATCATGTGCACATGGGGTTGGAAGGCCACTCAAATGGGTGTCTACAGGCAATCATGGCTTTTTCACCATCAAAAAGGGGTGGTTGGTTGGACCTTTGCCGCCTCCACACATGGGTTTTGGGTAGAACTGTCCCACCCACCCCATGATATCATCTCTATCAACCCTAACCTCACATTATATTCCTCATTTTTTTTTGGCGTCTAAAGGAACATCACTAACACAACTCCTATGATATTTCCTCTCATACAGGTGATGTTCGTCAAATGATACGGCCAGTGTGATCATTTTTTTGTCAAAGCTTACGACTGATGTTCGTCAGATTATACGGTTCGTGTGACCGTTTTTCACCAATTCATACTTAGTGTATAACTCATATGTTAGGGATCCGATATCACAGCTGTTCCAAATACTCTGACTTTTCTGTTTGATTTTTTCTAGTCAAAACTTCATGTTGACTTTTTCTTGTCAAACCTATCTCCTGATTGAAAAAAACTGATCATGGTGAACTTAATCAGCCTCTGGCCGAACAGCAGCTGCTGTTGACTTACGTAGACAGCACGGTTGACCTGTCACCGTTGACCGACGTTGACTTGGTGGTGATTTACTATAGTGGTAGCTAGAGGTGCTCAAAAGAACCGGAACCGAATCCGATCTGATGGATTATCCGAAACCGGATCCGTCTAGAACCGGTTTTTTGGGACCGGACCGGATTTTGTGAGAACCGGCGGATCCAGAACCGGTTCTGGTTTTTTTTATGGACCGGATAAAAATCGGACAAAAATCGGACAAAATGGAACCGGTTTTTTTCGGACAATTTGGAACCGGTTCGGAACCGGTTATAGCCGTTGGAAGAAAAAAAACGGCTATATAGCCGTTTTTTGTTTTTTTTTTTGTTTTTAAGGCTTGAAACTTAGTATAAATAGGTATTGGGTGTATGGGTTAGTTCACCACAACATTCTAGCTCTCCAAAACGCTCTCAAAACGCAAAAAAAACCGCTCACTTTACGCAAAAAAAAACGCTCTCATGGCTTCCGCTTCCGCAAGCACTCAAAATTCGGTTGGTGGTTCTACTAGCGATGTCACGGTGGTGTCAATACTTCCTTGCTCCCGAAACCAAGAGATATGGGCTTATTTCGATTTATGCGAAATGTCGAACGGTTCGCAAAAGGCTCGTTGCAAACGTTGTGGTAGAATTTTGGGTGCGGCGGGAAATAGCACTTTGAGGAAACATATTGCTAGTCACGCAAAACACACTCAAGGTGAAGATCAAACTCAAATTGGTAGGGATGGAGGAGTTTGGCAATAAAATGTCGAGAGGGTTCGTGAGAGAATGGCACATTTCGTCATTCAAGAAGGATTGCCTTTTGATCACTTTGATAATCCGCGTTTGACGAGGATGATACAAGAGACGCTTCAACCGAGTTACACAAATGTAAGTCGTTCTACTTTGAGAAGAGATTGTTTAAAAATGTGGAAAAGAGCTAAAAAAGAATTAATTTTAGGTTTTGAAAATTTAAATACCGGCATTAACTTAACAACGGACGTTTGGTCCGCACCACATGGTTTACCCGAATCGTACCTTTGCGTTACCGCACATTGGGTTCAACCGGAGTCGTGGCAAATGATGAAGCGTACGATTGCGTTTGATTATTTTGGATATCCACATACCGGCGAAAACTTATTTTATATTTTAGACTCGGTAATTCAGACTTATAAAATTCAACCAAAAAAATTTTCAATATCTTTTGATAACGCTTCAAATAACACAAACGCGGTGGAAAAATTAAAAATAAAATATGAACCGCTTTGTAACGGTGTTTTTTTTCATAGTCGATGTGTTGCACACATCATTAACTTGGTTGTGCAAGACGGTCTAAACGTCCAAGAAATAAGAGACGTAAAAGAAAATTTTAAAGTAATGTTACGTGAAGTTTTTAGCACAAGCAAAAAAAGATATATAAACTATAGAAACTTATACCAACAAACGGATTCCATCTTTTTAGGTCCGAATTGGGACGTACCTACTAGATGGAACTCGACATGGAAAATGTTTGAATCGGCCTTAAGGCAAAGAGTTACTTTAAAACATTTCCATGATGAACTTGTACAAAAGAAACGTTGTCACAAAAATTTGATAATATAAGTTGGGATATGATCGAGAAACTAACTAATTTGCTTGAGGTTTTTAAAAATGCAACTACATGTTTATCGGGAGTTTATTATCCCACATCTTCGCTAATACTTCAACAATTATACTTAATATGTAATAAATTAAAAGAGTTTGAATATCACGGCCCTATTTTTGAAAAAAATGGTAAAACCTATGAAAGCTAATTTTAAAAAATATTTTCCGAAAATGCCGGCCGTTGTTACATGTTCGGCCGCCTTAAACCCAACGATTAATGTAACCGGTGTTGAAACATTAATTGGATCAATATCGGATGATTTAAATATGTTCGAGGAAGACCCAAATTTTGAATCAAAGGCAATAAGAGATTTCAATTCGGCTTTTAATAATATGTTTGATTATTATTTACGCAAATATGGTGGAAGTGGTGATCCATCAAACATACGTGAATCAATGGGTTCGGGTTCAAGTTCTAGTAGTTCAAGGAACCCGATGCTAAATTTATTTAACACTTTAGGAAACGAAAATACTAAATGAGCTCGTGGAACCACACCAAGTAGCGAGCTTGGGAGATATCAAGCAACCGAATTTATTTCAACTCTAAGATCCGAAGAGTTTGAAAACTTTGATATCTTGAGTTGGTGGCAAGGAAGGGAATCTCAATATCCCGTTCTAGCCGCAATGGCCCGTGACCTACTAACCGTCCAAGCTTTTACGGTAGCTTCGGAATCTGCTTTTTCTCTTAGTGGCAGGGTTTTATCTATTCGAAGAACGAGGCTTACACCGGAATCTATGGAGATGTGTATTTGCTTGAAGGACCATTTGGATGCCGCCGAACGTGTACAACATGTTGCAAAACTAGAAGGCGAGCTTGACATTGAACAAAAATACATGAATTCGAAGTAGAACAAGGGGCGACGAATCCACTTTCGGACGAAGAACAAGCTTATGATGAAGCCCAACGTATCTCAAGCGAAGAAGAATGAAAACCGATGTTACGAAGACTACGACGAAGAAGATTTGAAAACATAATAAATAATATATATTTTGTGATTCAATTATGTTTTTGTATTTTTTTTACGAACTATTGTTAAATCACTTAAAAAAAGCTACAAAATAAATAAAACATGTATTTTATAGTGTATTTTTGTTAATTTTTTAAAAAATTTTTTTTTTTTTAAATCCGGTGGAACCGGTTTTTTTTGTCCGGTCTGGTTCCATAAATCCGGTCTGGTCCCAATAGGTTCCAAGTCTCCACTCTCTTAACCGGATCCGATCCGGAACCGGTTCCATTGGATCCTGTCGGATCCGGTTCCGGAAAAAAACCGGTTTGTGCAGCTCTAGTGGTAGCTATCATAAAATAAACAGAAAAGAAAAGAAGAAATGGGATTTTATATTGTTCGATTTAATCTGACCTACATCCACAACCGCACTAGCGAGTCAATTTTTTTTCTAAGGTGTTAAGAAATTACAATTACAATGTGTGTATTTATAGAGAGAATTAGGGTTAATCACTTCCAATTTGAAGACTTTCCAAATTGTGATGTTTCAGCCTCCAGGCCCTCCACAAACCCAACATCATACGGCCCACATGACATGACAAAACTTGAGGGCTAAGAAATCCAATTAGGGTCGACTGCCCTAATGGTTGCACCTAGGGTCGGCTGCCCTTTTGATCACAGCCTCCACAAACCCAACACCATACGGCCCCATATGATGTGACAAAACTTGGGGGCTAAGAAATCCAATTAGGGTCGACTGCCCTAATGGTCACACCTAGGGTCGGTTGACCTTTTGATCACAGATTCACAGCCTCCACAAACCCAACATCATACGGCCCTATATGACATGACAGTGACAGGAAGGCTGATGTACACTTATGAGGCTAGTGTTCCTAGAGGAGTCCCCTTTTTCATACCCCCATATTCTCAATTACAACCGGTGGTGGATAGCTTTTTCGAATATGTGGCGAATCAAGAATTCAACATCTGTTTTTATATTACATAAAAAAATAAGCATAAGATACTAGAACACGTGAATCCGCCCGAGCACAATACCAAAAATAGTCCATTCATGATACAAAAGGATTAAAATCTAAGCCTACAAATACAAATTTAAAAAAAAAATCCAGTAATGGTTTTGTACACAAACATTCAAGTCCTACCACATGACAACTTCATCATCTATGTATTTTTCTAAAAGATTTTCACTGTTTTTCTAACCACCCTCAAAATATTGTCCCTAACCAAAAAAACTACAATTATGCATTTAGCTAGATTATACAACTATTTCTGCACATATAACAATCTCTCTTAAACTTCAGATTTAACAGAAAGCTGAGATAATTCTTTATCAGCAAAATGTAAAAGCCTTCTAAGTCTGAGAACCATGTCACAATGAAACGGAAGTGCAGTTCGTCTTTCTAAATATCCCGGACTCACAGTCATCCAGGATAACGCGTGTAATTCAGCAGCCACGCGTTCCAAAATCAAATGATTTTCTATTCCCAATTTGCCAATGCTTTTCGATTTTTCATTGTTATTATTATTACTATAATTATTACCTCCATAATAGTCAAAAAGTCCAACGGATAGAACCGAAGGCCATTCCTCTTTGCAATTGCTTCTAGAATCTTTCCTCATTGAAGGCACGGCTTTCGAGACAACAAAGCCTGTGGAAATGGGAATGGCGGAACCTTTGCTGTGGAGGAGGTGGGCTAGTGGCTGTGACTCTGAAGTCAGGCAGGTCGGCAGCTGGAGCAGGTTTGGAGGGAGAAATCGCATGCTAGGTGAGGGTACAAATATATAAGATGTGGATGCGGACCCCAGAGATTTTACAGGTGTGAATCCTTCAACATAGCTAGATTGGCCCATTATCCCACTGCCTTGAGTCGTGCCTGTTGTAGCAAGATTATAAAGTATATCAACATCGTAAACAAACGGGCCCACTCCATGTTCTTCGAACAGGATATCCATTTACTATAACAACCTTTTTTCAGAACATCCATTAAAATTAGAGGTGGCAATACAACCCATTTACGGTCGGTTCGAGTTATGTTTCATCTCTAAAGGGTCATCAAATAGGTCAAAAAAATCCCCAGAAGTGTATCTATTACTTAATGCCTAAGAAACTCCTGAAAAAAATTGAATTCAAATATATAGATTTTTGTAATCATGTTTGATAAATTAATTAGTTGGGACAAGTAGTCCCCACCACAACCCGTACTAATAATCACATGTTTTGACTCTACCCAACCCATCGGATTCGGACCTACCCATTTTGCCACCTCTAACTTAAATTAACAATTTTTTAATCTTATGTGTTTTCAAAAAACAACTGTTAGGTTTCATATCTAACAGGGAAAACAAGTCAAACGGATTGAAAGTCTCCCAAAGTGAAAATTTATTATTTAATGCATAAAAACCGCATAAACAATTTAATTCAAATAATATAATTCTGGAAACCTATTTGACAAATTACTTAGTTTTGGACAAAAAGCGCTTGGGGCTAATTCAACCCTGCTCGGCCCAAATAAAATTTTACATATTTTGACCTATTACCCAACCATCTGACCTGGCCATTTTGCCAACTCGAACTAAAATCAAGAAACTTTTTTCTTATAGCTTTTTTACACAAAAAAAAGTACAAGAGAAATAAGGCTAACCTGGAGATGAATCAGCTTGATAAACTAACTGTAGTGAATGATCAACAGAAACCGATATAAAAGTGATGCTTTGCACCCATTGAAGCAAACCCTTTGAACTATCCATTGCAATATGACCACCACTACTATCACCACCTAAGAGCGGCTTTCGACCCAAGGATTGACCCAACCCGCCTTTCATAAAGGTTGAACCTTTGGCATGAGACTGTAAATTCCTGTCTTGAATAATACTCATTTCTTGCTGTTGTGGACCACCATTGCTGCTGGCTGCCATTCCATCAGGAACTGATCGTCTAAGCTGTAATGACCATTTTTTGACTTCTGAACCACCAATCAAGTAAAGAGCCTTTTTCCATTCTGATTACATATCAAATTAAATCATTATCAATACAATAATTTCAAAAAAAAACAAAAAAAAAAAGTTAAAAAAAGGTAATGATTATACCTTGGCATTCAAGCTCAAAAAAACATCCGATTCTTGTGATAACAAAATCATGAGGCCTAGCTGTGGTTGTATCTGAAGAACATGCCTGTAGTATCTGACAACCTTGCTGTAAAATTTGGACAAAAAGAAACTGCAATCCTTTTGTATCTTGTCTACTACTAATTCCACCAAACGGGAATGTACAGCTGTCGAGCAATTCGCCTCTAGAATCGGTCCATACACAAACAAGCCACCGCCAATCCTCGGTCCAACCATAGCAACAATGTAGACTCGGGGGTTGTTTCTGATGGCCCGACCCAAACCCCCCATCAGATTCGTCCATTTGAGAGCCCAACCCTGTATCAGAACTCGTACCATCATCGGATAAAAGCTTTAAAGACTCCGGCGACACCCCACGTTCTGACGAACCAGGCTCAGCAAGAATGAAAAGTGGCTCGAACATGTATTTCAGCTCATCTTGGAAAAAATATTCTCCAGGTCTATCAGGCCGAGACATCTGCCACGAGTTATCCCACACACCGGACCGTAAACTAGCATCGAGTTCACCCTCTCTTTGGCCCATTCGTGGGCCGATGGAATCTTTCCACATTCCTGGGATCGGAGAATTCATTTGCATCATACTCGAATGAGAATGAGATTGAGACCGACCCAATACTGAAACTGACTGGATGACATCAGCAGATGACCCTCGAGATATTCTTCGGGCTTTATTGTAGACCGTGAAAGCAATCTCTTTGAGAATAACGGGCTCGGTAAGAGATGGGCTTGTGACCCTAAAGATTGCATCAACAGTCACGACTTGTAACACCAACTTAGGGATACTAAAACCCGAAATTGTCACAACGTTTGATATCGATGCTTCATCTACAGCTGTAGAACTTAACGCCTTCCCCACTTGATTCTGCATAGCGGTTCTTCTTTCTTTATCTGATGATGGAAATACGACAGAACCAATTGCTACACACGATTCAACAACGGTTTTCAAAACAGAAATAGGCTCGGGAAATGGGCACACCACATATATTACCTGATTTAAATACCCAAAAATAAAAAAAAAAGGTCACTTTCTGTTGATTATAGTAACTAAGCTTTGATTTTGTTTCATTTTTGTGAAACTATTTTCAAAATTGACTCTGTTAGATACGCTGGTATGCCGTGTAAATTGTGTAAGAATAGCTGATGTGGCGTCCTGTCGTTTTACAGAATGGACTATCAGGTCATCTGTGTCATACTGTTGGGATGTCAAATCAGCTAGTTTACACAATTAGTACACCACATCAGCATATGCAACGGGTAATACAAGTTGTAGGTCAAATTGTTTAAAAATTTACAACATTGAAACCAAATTGAAGCCTGAGCAGTTAACCTCTTACAGAAAAGTTAGAAAACTTGATTACTATTTATTGTCAAATGTCCAGTTATCTGACAAAAAAACATGGAATAACACACAACTTACTGTACAAGGAGTGCTGTTTCCTTCTTTTGAATTAGGAGCAAAACAGGAACCAAGTTTTTGGGCTTTCAAGACCTTAGAGAGTGACTTCAAGAAACTCGTTAAATCCCATCCGTTAGATAAAGAAAGAAAATAATCACTAATTGATCCCACTAAAGATGCACTATCACTTTCGATCTTCATTGATTGAGGGCAATCAAGTAAAACAAAACCTGAAGAAGACCATTTTCCCAAATTCTTAGCAGTTTGGTTCCCAAAATTTTGAGGTGAATGGGTTCCTAATTTGCAAGTCTCATACACTGTAAGAAATTTAAAAAAATTGACACAGAAGTTATGATTTGATATTTCAAAGCATAGAACAAAATAATTGACACAGGAGTTTTGATTTAATATTTATGGCACACACCAGTCTCAAGTTGTTTAAAAAAGTCTGCAGCAGCAGTTGTAAGGGGGTCAATATCAGGACAAACAACACAGTAATTCATCTGCAATAACAACAGGAAGCAGATAATTAACTTCAAAATTTTGTGTTAACTTAAAGGGGCAAAATAGTAATTTTCTCACATGTTTCTGCATAGCATAAGGTTCGAAAGGAGCTTTTTCCCAGTGTTGAAGAGAGGTTGCTGAGGTTTTCAGCCAATCATCCTGGTACCTGTTGCATGCATCACTTTTAGATTTGGACTATTGACAATTTGATCCCTTAATAATATTTTTCATTTTCAAACTTATATACTAAAAGCCAAAAAAAAATAAGTGAAATTAAAGTCATACCCGACAAGAATAGCAGGAATAGGAATTACAAGAAGTGCAGGCCTGAGTCCTAGTTGCTGCTCTGACTCACTTATGTCATCCATTCGAGTTCCATCTGTCAAAAATATGCACCTTATTATGCTGAGTAACATACACACATGCATAGGGGGTATTTGCACATTTGTTTTGAAACACTAAATAACGAGAATTAGACGATCAACTGTAATAAAGTGATCAGAAAAGGGCCTTTGAATAAAATACCATTGTACGTTCACTTTTGTCCCGTTTTACTCATGCTTTACTTTTGGCACAACTGAGTCATTAGAAAATGGCTTTTTGTCCCGTGTGGGTCATTATAAGGACTTTTGTACCATTGGGTCATTAAGTAGACTTGCTGTAAAAGTTTTTCCCATTTGGGTCATCACTAAAATACCCTATAATGACCCAAAAGGGGCAAAAGGCCATCTTTGAATGACAAGAATGTACAAAAAAAGTGGACAAACAATAATGGACAAATGTGAATGTATGTTTGTATTTTATGCAAAAAGAAAATATAAAAAATAGTGTTTAGATGTGCTTCTGTCATTTGAAGTCATAAAATTTAGATAATTAGATGTTTGAGTGTTTGGAAAAATAAGGTTGTTAAAAGAAAGCAATAAATGAAATGACCAAATAAGAAGATTTTTGTGAGATGAGATGTAAACTGTTCTCAAATTAGCTTAAAAGCAGGGGGGAAGTGATCACTTTACTTTACTGTCAGATAACTAGTTATGTTGCAACTAGTATAAAAGATGAATGAATAATGCCCAAACAGGACAAAAGGCCATCTTATAATGACAAGAATGTTCAAAAAAATAAGTGCACTGACTAAAATGGACAAATATGAACGTATCTATTTCATATAAATATATATATATACACAGAGAGAGAGAAAATAATGTTTAGACATGCTTCTGCCATTTTAAGTCATAAAAATCAGATAATTAGATGTTTGAGTGTTTAGAAAATTAAGATTATTAAAATAAAGCAATAGATGAAATGACCAAATAAAAACATTTTGTGAGATGAGAAGTAAAAAGTTTCTTAAACTAAGTTAAAAGAATGGGCAAGAGATCACTTTATTTTTACTGTTAGATAATCAGTTATGTTGCAACTAGTATAAAAAAATGAATGAATATTATTTTATTTACAGGTTACCTTTGCTAAGACAAGATGTGGACCCACCAGCAGACTGAGATGGGCTTATTGGTTCAACCGATGAATCATTTATGCTTGCAGATGAGTCAGCTGAAAACCCATCAGTTTGACCATTTCGCCCTTTGCACCAATCACTGACAGTCAAGGGTCCATCAAAGGTGCCAAAGGCCGATTTCAAGGCTGATTTAATGTCAGACTGTAGCAAAGTGATGGCATATGATGCATGAACCTGAAAAACCCATCACTAAGGCTACTTAATATTAAATAAAGGATTAAACCTTAAATTATTTTCTCAATAACATAGATAGTTTATACATAAATGACAAGAAGAAATGCACCAGCCTATTAAGTAAATAAAACCTTGAACTAGTCAAGTCACCATCCACAAAATTAGGGGACGAGGAGGTTATTATTTGCAAGCTACATGTAATTACTACGAGGGACGTTTGGGTGTGTATTTCGGACTGACTATTGCGACCTAAGTGGTGTCTGGATGTACGTTTTAAAAATGGTTATCTGATATTGAATCTCAAATCAGATAATCAGCTATAATAGATCGTGTTTGGATGTGCATCTGCTATTTGAGGTTGTAATAATCAGACTATTAAATGTTTACTGTTTGGCATGTAAAGAATTACTCCCACGGTCCCCAAAAAAGTTGTCCACCTTTCTATTTTGTTTTGTCACAAAAAGAATGTCCACTTCCCAGATGATTTATCAAGTCCCCCATTCTACCCTTATTTACACATTAAATATACATTCCTAAAACTGTTCTCTTTTCATGTGGACACTTATTTTGGGACAGGGGGAGTGATGAATAAAATGACCAAAAAGGACAGTTATGTGAACGATCGAGAGAACTTTAGAGAAATGAGAGAGTCACAAATTAGGTTAAAACAAGAGGCAAATAGGTAGTTATATATTTTACCCTTAGATAATCAATTTTATTCCAAATGGTATGAAACTATTTATTTGACACCTAAATAATCAGTCAACCAAAAATGTCATCTATTTATCCACAAATCAGAATCAACTATTGTGTCATCAGAACATTTAACAGAATAAGTAAAAAGTACAAAAGCGTACCTCAGCTGAAAGTGGGTCTGCCAACTCAACACCTGCAATATCAAGAGAATGACAAGCAGCCAAAACCCCACCACAACCCGCATGAACCAAAGAGGGCCCGCATGAAAACCCACGCCGCCACTGCTCTTGCATTGCCAGCCAACCATAAGGCCCGTCCCCACAATCCGCATCTAATGTCACATCAACAAAAGATGTTGCTTGTTGAAAAAGCAATGGCATTCCATCTAAAAGCTCCAAAAGCGGTTGCCTTTGACCATATGACAACATTGCTTCCTCATTAAATGAATTATGAGGCAACGAACCATATGGTTCCATACCCTGTGTCATGGGTTTTGAACCTTTAGTAACACCAACAGTTCGCCAAACGCCAACGGGTGAATTCAGAGGCCCATCAAGCAGCCCGCCATCTAAATCACCCGCGATTCTAACAGGTATTGTTTCTTTCTTCTTTATATCATATTTGTTAGATATATTATCTGGTAAAGCGTTTGATTCACCATGCATTTGATACAAAACATTGCTTCCAGATAACCGACTCATTTGCAACGAGCTGGTGGGAGTTAATAATGTATGCCTTGTTTTGCACATAAAAGCTTGAAACATAATGCACTCGAGCTCATTTGCAATGGCTGTTTTTGACGATACAAGGAAATTTTCCGTTATCTTCTTCCGGGCTGACACCCTAAGACCCGTATTTGAAGAATTAAAACCAGTTAATGGTGCAACATCTTCGACAATATTGTCACGAGAAGACGGTTTTTCGTCTTTTTTATCATTTTTTTGGCTTTCAACATGAGTGTAGTGTTTCCTCGATTGAAGTAAGTATTTGTCTTTTGAATTTGCACCAATTGTTGGTTTATCATCAGATACACTATGGTGAGGAGGTATTGCAGAGTAAATGTAGTTATTTGTACTTGAATTTGCACTCTCTGCTGTTCGTGATTTTGGAATATACGGGCTTTTAATAACAGATAACGAATCAATTGTTGGGGTTTCAACTGCTCCATATTCTGAAGCAAATGTCATTAAGGCTTCCGCTTTTATCAAATGATCAAATTCACTGGAAGTAGGTGCCGGTGGATTATAGTTCATTGATCCAGAAGACAAAGCATCTTTTATAATTTCTTGATTTTTGCTTATTGATTCCTCTATAACCGTAGATGGTGGATTAAAACTCTCAAATGATGAAAACCCGATGGGTAAAATCATTGGGTCAGAGGTATCAATCATCCCAGTAAACGGGCTGCCACTTGCATCACCACCATCGGTTGCAGAAAACATGGGTGTCTGTGACTCCTCGGTCCCTGGTGGCTTTTCACCATATAAGAAAACATCAAACTCGTTTAGAAAATAAGCATTTGATGAATGCCATAGCCAGAAATTAACTCAAAAGTGAAAAAGTTCATCCTTTTATTATTTATATCTCCAAATGGCAAAGCATATGAAGTGTTTGATGAAACACCTAAGACAAAAGTAACTTAAAAGTGAAAATTTTCATCTTATTACTACTTACCTCCCCAAATGGCAAAACATCATCTTCAAAAAAATCACCAAAATCTCCAAACTCAGAGAGAAGTGCTTGGATATCCATGACAATCCCTCTGTCATCATCATCCCAGTCCCACTGGGACCCACCTTGATCATTGTTATTTTCCATTGAATTATATCCATCTTGCATAGGTGCATTAATGATTGCACCAGCCTGACCATATGACTCAGTCATTCCAGTTCTGGATCGCTTACTACCCTGAATGATGTACATGAATTACAAGACATTTCGGGTTTTATTTTATGAGTTTGCTAATTTAGATAAACACTCGTACCAGTTTGGAGCCATCAATATGCATTTGGTCAGCAGAAGTCAAACCAGACTTTATGCAAGATAGTGAATCAGCATCAGCCTCAAGATCACCAGTTTCACCGGTCATTCTATAATCACTATCACTAGACGAACTAGTGCTAATGCTACTACTATTACTATTCCCACTACTATTGTAACCATGTTGAGCCCGCATGTCACTATCATGCCATGACCCATCCATGGTACCAAAAGCATCACTGCAAAACACCAAAACAAAATTACCATAAAGTATAGTATATAATCAAATAAATAGATGTCTTAAAATAATAAAACTTACCATTGCATAGAGAATGATGAACCAGATAATGATGGGCCCATCCAATTTTGAAGCCAGAATCTATAAGATAAAAAATGTAATATTTATTAGAGCATCTCCAATGTATGTACCAAACATTTACATCTTGTTTATGTAAAAAGATCATATTCCTGGAATATGCTTACACCAAATTTATTTCAACTCCAATGCACAAATTTCTTACATGAATTATTTTACACTAGATAATTTCGATTTACACATTACCTTGTTCAAATTAAACTACTTTATATATAAGACTAAAAATAAATAATTTTATTTAATACTTAAGTTTACTCAAATCATTTTGGAAATTAATTATAAAAAAAAATAAAAATTATTTTCAACAAGGTACTCTATTACATGTCTGAATGAGGTTACCTTTTAGGGGATAATTTTTTTACATTTTATGTATAAAAATATGTGAATTATGGTGTGATGAGTAGTAACGCAAGTCACAAGTTGGTATAAAGGTGTGATGAATAGTATTACACCGAAAAACTACACCATTTTGTTGTCTTGGTTAAAGATGGTTTATACTAAATTTTACACCCTTTTTAGTGTTTTGGTGCGAACATCTGGTCTAGTGTAAGAATAGATACTACTATAACTTTATTTTTTCTTAAATAAAAATAAAAAATGAAGAAAGGTATTACACTAAGTGATATAGTATAGGGACTAGACTTGTAATATGGTTTTCTATATAAACACCTCCTTATGTAGACCCTAAACACACAATCACAATCTAACACAATCATATTTCAAGGTTTAAGTTGGTATCAGAGCTAGAGCTCAATCACCGGAAAACACCGCCGGAGAAGCGGCCGGCCGCGGCCGCCCTACCCACCACCACAACAAATCTGGTCTAGTGTAAGTATATATATTACTATAACTTTATTTTTTCTTAAATAAAAATAAAAAATGAAGGGATGGAAGAGATACCTTTTTAGAGATGATCTAGCGGATGATGTTTGCACAAGTGGGACAAGGACTGCCTCAGGTGGATAAATAAATGTTTTTTCATTTTCTTTTGTGACACCGAGAGATTCAGATATATGATTCTTTGAATTCGTATTTGATTTTTCACTTTCAGCATTTTCACACCCTAGGGTTACTTCAAGATAACAGTTTTGGCCCCTCAATTGGCAGCCAGAACTTTGAGAAAACTGGTTTGGAAGACCTACAATTCCATTTATAGCCTTAAACTTCTCAGAGCTGTAAGATTGTGTTTACAAGAAAAAAAAAGAATCGTGAGTGTTTTCATCATTAAATTATCAAATAAGTTTATGAAATAATGGTTGGTAACACTGTAATAATGGTAACTCCACCTGAAGTATAATTGCTTCACGAGATCACCTGGACAAATTCCAGTAATTCTGCCACGCATTCCATGATGTGAAACAATAACTGCAAAAGTCAAAATTCAAGATCTTTGTCCTCTTTGCCTCAGAGAATTGCAAGTTCACATTTTCTTTCGTGCTGATAGTTTCAATAAATATTTCATTTATAAGGTGTTTGGATGTGCACTTTGACAGTAGTTATCTTGAGTCGAAATAATCAGTTCCTAGCGTTTTGGGTAACCAAGTACTTATGATTCTTATGATTTAAGGGCCAAATAAACAAACCTGATACTAGCCGCAAGAAAACTGATCATCAAAATTACAAGCAAATTAATCATGTATATTCACCATTATTTTATCCATTACCTTTTCTACATAATCAAAATTTGTAAAACACCCTAATACTGTGAAAAGTGCTTATTATAACTTAAACCAGCAAAAGAACTTCCAAACACTGTCTCCTGCACCACGTTTTGTTATAGCTAACTTTTCTGATTATTGATTAATCAATACTACATAGTCACTTCCAAAACGCACATCCGAACTCCCCCTTACTGATTTAACCAAGCATAAAAAAAGAGGACACCGCAAGTGAACTAAAATGACCTGGAAGCCTGACGCTGGAATGACTAGATGTGCGTTTTAAGATCGGCTCAATGTCACCATTTGAAAGTGCCCTTACATGCCTGACGACAAAAAGGGTTGTGAATATACCATATTCATATAGCAATTCAAAGCTCAAATAATGACAAAAGAAAAAGAAAAAAGCAAAACGAAATTGACAAACTTTGCTGATATTATGACATGAACAAATACTGCCTCTTCAGTTGCAGTAAAGATGAATTCAAGCACCGGCTGGCCTCTCCTACAAAGGTCAAATAGTCAACATGTGTTAATATAATCAAAGGTAAAATAGTCAACATTACAAAACTAAGTTGCACACCTGAATAGTTCTTCTCCTTGTGAAGATGGATGATATCTTGAAAATACATCCCCAAATCTCATATATGAAAGTCCGATTAATGCTCTATCAACAATAAATAAATAAATAAATTCATAAGTTTATTAAATAATTGATTTGCAAATTTTAAATCTAAAAAAAAAGAATAATTGAATAAGCATAAGAGAAACCTTTCGATACAATTCCTTAAAGCTTGAGAAAGTGCAGCTGACACCTCTTCAGAATCCCCAGGTGCTAACCACACTCCAGATGCAAAAACTGCAACATATTATAAACATAAAATAACCATGATTCAAAATTGCAAAATTGGTAAAAATAAAAATAAAACGAAAGGATAAAAGATCAAGTGTTATTAATGCACCTCTTAGTTTAGATACAGCAGCTTTGGCCTTATCAACGATTGATGAATGGCGGCCGGGGATAAAAAGCCATAATTTGATTTTCTCATCTGCAAATTTTGTGAAGTAGCAAATTAACTGAAGGAATAAATACGGTGATCTAATTCTTGAATGAGTGATGTAAAAACAGGCAATTACCAGGGTTATGTAGGCCCTGAGATGGATCCCAAGGCCCAACAAAAGAATTACTCCACGTACTAAGAAACCCATCTTTTTGCAATTGCAAATGGGATGAAAGAACCAATTGTGTAGCAGCTTCCTTCTGATTCGACTTTAAACTGTCCAAAACACTTCCAAACATTCAGCAAGAACTAAAAACTCTAACTAACGTGAACATAAAAGGACCAAATTGTAAGACTGTTGTTCAAAATAAGGAACCTTCTATCGGATAGGTTGGGGTCAGATTCATTTGGGAGAAACTGGAACCATGACACTTGATGTAGACCGCCCTTCAGAAAAGTCAGGAAAATAAATAAAGAAACATGTGAATAATAAAGGGGTAAATCACCACTAGAATTGTTTTCAAGTAATCTTTACAAAACTCAATCAGAATTAAAACTCAGTACACCCCATCTAGTTTATTTCCCTTGAAGCATATGAAAAATACTATTGTTCATTAAATTCTACAAACGGATAGATAAACCTACGTTCAAAATAGGAAAAAATCCAGTTCTTCAGCAATCAACCAAATATAATTTAGATTAACATAAGTGCACAACAACGTATAACCATATACCATAAACAATAGCCATAAAAAACCATCATAATATACACAAAAGTAAAGTCTAAGTAGAGAGAAGATACATACGATTTTGAAGACATTCGTCCACATCACTAATGCAACTGAAGGCCCTCAAGAGTTTCAAATCAAGTCAAGACTTCATGTGTTATTCGAGAGATTGCATATCGAAAGCCACGTACACATGTTAATTCAATGAAACTGAAAAACAAAACAAAATCAAATCCAAAAGACTCTATTAGGCATTAGCAGTTAAGATCAAGAAGAACTTCATAGATCCAATAAAAGAGAACACTAAATATCAGATTCTAGTAAAGGTAACAAGAAACAGTATACAGAGAACACATATACATACAGATTAATTTATACAATTTGAGACACACACTTATCGCTCATATGATATGTGAGGGATCATAATCAATCGCTAGCTAGCCCTAGAATAGCAAACCTGGTTCAATTCAAGCACAATTGAACTAATACTATTAACTATAGAAGAACAAAATGAATATTACTCAAGTCAAGACCTAGTATATGGTGATTGAAGCACTTAAACGTAAGCTTCGTCTACTGAGGGTTTCAATTTCAACTACAGGAGAATAAATTGAAATAGGTAAGTAATCTGCTAAAAATCGTACGAAGAACGAGATTCTCGAACTCTAATTAAGTAAACATGCGAAAAATTAGGGGAAATTACAACTGGTTTTGCAATAGAGAACTCACGAGTGATGAAAGAGATCTGAAAAGCGCGAATTCTGCGAACTGATCGAGAATCTTAATCGAGAAGAAAAGAGAAGACGGACAATTCCGCTTTTAGCGATGAAAATCGAAGGGTTTTATGTGTTGGCGACGGTTAGTGCGGTGCCTGGATCCTCGAATCGATCCTCGACTCCTTTTTTTCGGTCTTTGATCACACTTTCTGTGGTCTATGGCTTGTTGGTGTGTCGTCAAGGCTGACGATCTTTTGCCCTGTGTTTTGGGATCTCACACTTGACTCCCTTCAAATTTTATAACCATTGTAATTGTAAAACTAGTAAAAGAGTTGAGGCTTTCTCGGCCCAATATATTCACCTTATCTAACACGAAATTTTTTGTTTAAACGGGTTTGGGTCGGTTCCAGGTTAATTTTACATGTTTGTTAAACGGGTCATGTTTAGGTTGTCTGGTTTAACCGGTAAACTTTATTATTTATTTTTAGAATGTCTTTAAAGTAATGAATTAAACTAATTGGCTATTTGTATCAAAATTTGCCCGTTATCTTGTAATCTAGTCGGAGGTGCACATCTAACCCCAACTTGACTTGGAATTGGTTCGTGGTTGATAGTCACTCAAACCGGTTCCAACACTATTCAACCCGTAGGTTCGAAACCAGTTATAGCCTTCCATATACAAAACTGGTTTCAACTCGAACCAAATCAGCTATAAATCCTGTCAAACTATCAAACCCCTCTCAAGAACCGGTTTTCAACCAGGTCAACTCACCCTCAAGAACCGGTTTGGACCCGAACCCAGTTTCAACCCAAACCCAGTTAGGGTTTCAACCTGATTTGTGCACCTCTAGACCTAGTAGCATTGGTGATTGCCCTCTATAAAAGTGGTGTAGGTTCAAACCCTATATGTGCAGGTTTAGATGGTATTTAATAGTAAAAATGTTGTTGTTCAAAAAAAAATTATATAACATTTAAAAAATAAAAGATAAAAGTAACTATTATTTTTTATAGTCTAAACATAATTAATTCATGTGCATTTGTCGGTAATATGGTATATTGCATATAACACCCTTATCTAGGGCTGGCGTAACATGTCAGACACGACACGATAAGACACGATTACTTGTTATGTTTGACACGAACACGACACGATAACTAATCGTGTCATTTTTTCCAAACACGAACACGGCATGTTTAGAAACAGGTCACCTGTTAAGTGACATGTTTAGAGAAACATTAAATATCACATATGTAATGAAAGAAAAAAACACTAAAACTTCATAAAAAATTAAAAAGTCGAAACATAACATTCATTAATAAAATAAACCCTAAACATTTTTAAAACAAAATCCCATAAAAGTCAAATGAAAACATCCATTAAAGACAATTCCAAGTTCCGACGAGACATGTTAAGTGTTAACATGTCTTTAACCTGTTTAGACACAAATTTAACTGTGTCTTAACATGTCGACCTGTTTAAGACACGAAACCCGTTAAGGTCAAACACGAGACATGTTAATTACGTGTCATGTCGTGTCAACAGGTCCGTATAAAAAATTATCAGCCTTATGACCTTATCCATGGATAAAAGTAAGTTGTGGAATACTTAAATCAATTTTGAAGTATTTGTATTTAATAACTGTGATCAGAAAATATAAATGTAAGATTCAAACTTATGTGGATGTATGGATTCCAACTAATATGGTATGTGTATGATTATCTAAAGTTGTGGAATACATAATATTTTATGTTTTATCCACGTATAAATAAAGTATGATTGTATTAATAAATAGAAATAAAATTTGTATTATAAGTTTAATTTTTTTTTTCAAAATTTAAACTCCTTTATAGATCTAGATTCAATTAAAAGCATTATAAGAATCAAACCAGCCGACACCATATTCTGATAGATTTTTGTTTCTAATTTAACATACCTAAAAGAACTCATTAGAGAAAATGTCGGTATTTTAACTAGAGCAACCAAATTCAAATTTACTTGGTTAGAATAAACTTTTGTTTTTGAAGGGTAACACCCTAAGTGGTTAAGAGCCTAAACAACTTATGACCTAGGTCTAGAACACGCAACACCGGATTGGTAGATGACACACATCGTACGAATTACGAATTCGGCTCTAAACCGAACCAAGGGACACCAAGCCTCCTCAATAAACTAGGGACCACCAATATGGGCCTAACCAGTCATAAACAACCTCCAACAAAACATGACACGGAAAGAGGATCATATGCCACGTACGCATAACCACTTAAACATTGCTACAATATATATACACACACATAAGAAGGGATCTAAACAGGTACTATTAACTTTTTTTCCCTTTTTTTAAAAGGCAAATCTACCCTACTCCTATTACACCTAATAATTCGCCTTATGCATGAGTTTGAAGTTTGAACCTAGGACCTCCCATCTAAGAGACAAAAACATCTACCAAGTGAGCTAGTCCCACATTGACAGGTACTATTCACTTACGCTTGTTTTCCCTCACTCATTTTTCTTTAGAAGATAGCTAGTGACTTATTCTTACGCTGAAGTCACGTCAGAGAGGGAGCCCTCTCTATGACAAGTAGGATCTCTTGAAGCTACATTTTTGCCTGGTGTTTTGTTTAGTCATAAATTTCAAATCAAGAAACTTGAAGAACACAACCAAAATGGATGACACTTACGAATTCAATTTACACCAATTATTCGAGTATTATACAAAAAAGACTAGGGTATAAACGAGTCAAACCACTCGTGAACCACTCAAGATTGACTTAAAAAAGTCAAATTAAGTCAAGCATGAGCCCACTAGAGCACCTTTAAGAAACAAGATTAAGCCCGAGCTTCACATATCAAACTTGACAAGGCTTGCAAGCCTAAGCAACCATCTTATTTATATAAACATAACCTTTTAGTATATTAATTATATAATTACATAATAAATAGCATTATATATGCTCAAGTTAGAGCTCGAAAAAATTACTCGCGAGTTAAGCTCGGACTTGGCTCACGTCATTTACGCCACTAAAAATAATATATTTTAGGGAACCAACCTAACAAAGAAGCCACATAATAAAGTCCAAACAAACATCCGTGCATAAAACTTATGCAACCACTCAAAATTTCCAAATCATATTTTTGCTAAGAAAACATTTTGAATCAAGACTCCATCCATAAATGGCATAATCCATGCCATGGATTCCTGCTAGTATGTCAAGAAAACTGCAACTGCTAGTATGTTCAAATGGCTTAAAACAATTCTACTGTTCATCTGAAAAACTTTAACTGTGTAAGTAACCAAAATCCGTACAAAACGATGTATTATTTCTGATAGAATGCTTCACACCAACCGTCATCCTTTTAAGTTTCCACAAGATAAGTTACAGCCCAGCCTTCTTCTCCAGTTTCTGAATTTGGTTGAGGAAGATCCATGTCATCTGCGAAGGCAAAATTCCATCAGTCAAAAATATCCATAACAGAAAACCGTACCCTTTGACTTCTGAAGTCAAATCTGTTTCTTTTCCATATTCAAATTATAATAATGATATATCATAATACCATGTTAGAAACCCATGTATTACACGGGTTGAATAAATCCAACTTGTTGTAAACCAACAGTTTTATGAAGATTTGTATGTTGGATGTCATCAGTCATTGGTGAAACAAAAAATAATGAAGATTTAAGAATTATAAATAACAAATAATGAAGATTTATGAATTATAAATAACAAACAATGAAAATTTAAGAATTATATTTTAAGATAAGATATAATTGAATTTTTTTTATGATTTAGTAAGTTTTAATAAAATATTAGAATAAATTTTAGATATTTAACTATTCAAAATCATTATTATTTAATAGGAGAGAGAGGCGGGAAACAAAAATGTAGACTTCACCAGAAGTCGACACGTGACAGATAAAGTTATTCATTTATTATAATAAGGATATGAACCCAAATTCTATAAATGTATTATTTGCAACTTGAAAACACACACACCAAAGATATAACTTTCAAAATGTGATGCCAAACAACCCATAAAATTGTGTGTGTGTGTGTGTGTGAGAGAGAGAGAGAGAGAGAGAGAGAGAGTACCATGACATGTGGTGCGATCCTAACACAATATACCGGAAACCCTGTATAGAACTTGAAGGGCCCACCAGCCTTGAGGGTTTTCATGGCACAATCCATAGATCCTGTGTAAGGGAATTTACCCTCAGCATCAGGCTGCATTTTTTGTATTTGAGTTTTCACATAATCAAAAGGCAAACTGCAGGCAGCAGCAAAGAACCCTGATACAGAACTGGCACCTGCAAAAGTAAAGAAAACCATAAATAAGATGACTCAAATTTTACTCCAGAAAAGAAGTCAAGTTTCCTACATAAAACAGCAGCAATCATCACAAAATCTTGATAGAACCTATCTAGGTCCACAAGATTTCCTTATGGTATTTTAGCTATTTAAGTAGTGAGTGAATGTCAATTATTGCAACTGATAAATCAAATGTTTAAGAATAAATGGATTACGTAAGAAGTGAAGTTAGAAGAGCAAATTACACTAAATAGAAATGAAATTTTCACACTTTTTCCTGATTTCAGCAACCAAATTAAAATTAGGCATATAATAAAAACCAGCTTAAAATTTATCACCAAATTTAGCAACGAGACTCATTTTAACTGATTTTACATGTAATCTGTTGATGTGGCACCACCAGGTAGCCACATATGCAAAAAAATGTTTGTGAAAAAAAAAAATTAAAAACGATATTTTATAATTTATATTTGAAAACAACCATCACTAAAATGACAAATGAGATGCAAAATAAACAACTTTTTAAAATCAGGAAAAGATAGCTAATTCCTGTTGTGTGTGATTTTCCCACGTAAGAACTATGCAGCTTAATCTTACCTAAGATTGTAGCAGCCTCGCCAAAACCAAGATTATCCTTAAAAAACTCCACACTTTGATCATAAGAAGCAAGCATTCCCATGTTCAACGCCATAGCCCTAACGACTGTGGGACCCGCACCTTTCCAAAGAGCCAATACACCTTCATCTCCAGTAATCCTATACAATGCATGAAATGCATTTGTGTAATTACGGCGTTGGGCAGCAGGTAAAGTTGCATCAGCCTGCATACGAATCAATGCCAGATCAGCAGGGCTTCCAACACAAGCTCCAATTGCTCCAGCTGTTAACCCACACAAAGCTTTCTGATATAAAGGCAGGGGCTTTCCATCATTGGCCTCAAGTGCTTTGTTTGTCAAAATCCTATTGAAAATTAAAATCTCACATTATTAATTACATAAGAAATCAGGTTAATCCAATTATTACATGTATTTCAGTATGTTCATTAATGACAGTACCTGAAGGTACCAAGTCTTGCTGTTGTATATGTAGCTTGCCTAAGCAATCCAGCAGATAGACCCTGCTCAAAACAATACACTTAATACATCATCAAATGAATGATGAATGTAATACTAGAAGTATGATAAAGAAACAAAAATAATGGAGGAAGACACTTCCGAATAAAAAAGAACATCACTGATAAGAAAATTTAAAAATCAGGCATGTGAAAAAATAACAGAATTCGGTGAATGACTGACGAGGCTTCTACGCTCTACGGTTCTACAGATAATTGTGAACTTCCATAAAACTTTATTAGCCCTTGACATGAAAAAATCAAGAATCAGCTTAATCATATGAGTAGTGAAAAAACAAGACAAATGTCATATGAGCAAAGCAACTAACCTTATAAGCCTTAATCGGTATCCCCCTAATCTGATATGTTACCTTTGACCATAAAAAATAGCAACCAGCACAAACAGATTGTATTTTGGGACATGACATCATTGTGGGAACGTATTATATCACAATGTGTTCTACAGATCCAATGATCTGGTGTGTTGAATGTCACAGTAGGATAGTGAACATTCTAATAACATCCTACAATCTAAGCATCAGATCACCCTCGGCAATTATCAGATCTACAAAGACACACCACTAAAGTCGTTCGAGATCACATAATGCTTCACATTTCTAATGATACAAGCGTCAAATTGCAGTAGGATAGTGGTCATTCACATTAAACATTACAATCTAAACATCAGTTCATTGTTAGCAATCATCAAACCAAGAGAGACAACACACATTGACCACAAAGAGAGCAAACCTTATAAAAGGCACCAATTCCTTCATTCTTCAGCATAGTTTTTGTCACCTCGCCTGCAGATCCTTGACCTAACTGAATTCTCACCTGTAAATAGCACACAAGGTCATGTAAATAAAACTAAGCATTATACAATTCTAATCAAACAACCGTCTGAAAAAATGTCTCATCCAACCGAAGATAAAAACAAAATTAGGTCAAAATTGTTCCACAGCTCGGTTTCTATCACTCGAAAGTCAAAATTACAGAGTATCTACATAAGGAATGAAAACCTAATCTAAGATCTAACACCTACAAAGCTCCTATCACTGAGGAGCTCAAAAAATCGAATAAAAACAGCTACGAGAGCCTAATCTACATCATAAGAACAGATCTAAAGAACCTTCAAAAACTAATCATATTAAGAACTTGAAATGCATGTATTACACTATATAAACACACCTTGATCATATCAATAGGTTGGATGACGCATGTAGCGAGCATACCGGATGCTCCGCCATTGACAAACGGCTTGATCGTCGGCCATACACCGCCGATTGGCTTTGGTTTCTCCTCTCCCATTTTGACGAGATTTGGGGAAATCAAAAGATGGAGGAGAGAGAGAACGCAATCGGAGATATAGATCAAATGGAGAGCAGAGGAGCAGCAATGAAACAACGCCAGGTATTTATACCGCATAAACCCCCCACTCACCTGTGATTTGAAGGAATATTCATGTATGTCCCTGTGTTTTGATTAAATAACGAAAGTGCCACTACTATTTTGTTGACCGTAATGCCCTTGACTTTTCGTATTCTTATTATTTTCGAGTAAAGTGCAGTTTTCATCCCTTAAGTTTGCCTCAATTAACAGATCAGTCCACCCTTAACACCTTGTGTTTTTAACGTTTCAGGTCTTAACACTATCCGCTTGAGATGTAAAAAGGATTTTAAAATTAGGGTCATTTTTTATAAAAAAATGATACTTTTCTTAGGATCTTAACACGAGTGAATATGATAAAACATATTTTTTGTATGTGGTTTTTAAAAAGTCACAAATCACACGTATTAGAGTTAAAGTAATTTTTAATATAATAAAAAGAAAACATTCTAGGTATACAATTTTTTACTCTTATTTGTAAAAACCTAAAAATAAACAAAGTTAGACCAATTAAATATTTCAATTATTTCATTATTTGTTAAACCCACTTTATCATATTTGATATATTATTATTATGTTGTCTTTTTGACAATTTTATATTTAAATGCATTACGTCTCGTATAGAATCTATACTATATAATAAATAAAGGTTTTTCATACCACGTGTCGCTCCATATTCATTCTCATCATTTTTTTTTCGCCTCTATCTCTTATTAAATGCACATATATTTTTTAATAATAATATATATTCAAAGAAAATCTTAATTATATTTTAATAAAACACATTTATTTCAAATTATCTCTTATTAGAAGAAACTTTGAAATCTAATTATGTAACTTTTATTTACAATCAAATAGTAAATGAAAGTCAAATTACATTAGATATAATTAACGTATTTTTGAAACCCAATTATGTATTAATTTTTTCATATTTTGAATTTTGTTTTCTATTCTTAGTATATGTAATACATTTTTACACATGTAAAATATATACATAAAGATTTAAAAAAAATATACTAATATTTTTCACCCCGTGTATAGACACGGGTTCTAAACCAGTGATTATATAAACAAACTAGAATTACAAGATATATTTTTTCCACAAGTGGCTTGAGATTTAGTCATTAATGAAAGTGACAAAAGGATGTGTGAAGCCATAAATAAATCCAAACTAGCATTATCCCGCGGGCGCTGCGCCGCGGGAAGACGTCATACAAATAAACGTTTGCCTTGGATCTTGACAAAGTTTTGAACACCAAACTAAGAAAACGAAAATGCATTCTACAACATACCACCAATAAATCTCACAATTCAATCAATAAATAAACTCAAAACAGAAACATTTACTTAAAAAAAGGTCTAAAATTAAAGTTAATCGGTAAGGAAGTTCGTACGAAGTAAAAAATAGGTAGCTGCGTAAACGTTAATGTAGCAGCAACAACGTAATACCTGCACCATTGAAAAAAAAAATAGTTAATCAAAATGGAAGGGCTGCAAAATGTTAGAAAAAGAATCATACGAGTTGTTATATGTATGGTGGATGTCATTGAATCTTTTCATGTTTAGCCATTATCATTGCTTATACTTGTAGTTATGCTTTCAAACATCAAACAAAAGTAAACATCAGACAACTATAAGCAATGCTAATGACTAAACACCAAAATATTCAATGACATCTACTATACATATAACTGCAATGATCCTCAATTGTATTAAAAAAGGGAAAAAAAAACTCCATTTTCACAAAAGAAGAGAACATTGTTATAAATATATGTATCTTGTAACGATGACCAAGGGCAAATAAGGCAGGTTCATTTAAAAGCAGTCATGAAAGCAAGTGTTCCAATTTTGATAAGACATCAGAAAAGAAATATTAAGTTTGATCAACCAAATAGTTTGCTCATACCTGACCTGTAACACCCAAAAATAAAAAGAAAAGAAAATTCAAAATTTCACTCCCTCGCGGTACGCGAGGGAGATTTTGACAAAACCTCGCGGTACGCGAGGGGACTGCTTATGCGCCAGAAAATCATCTTCTCGCGGTACGCGAGAAGATTTCCAACCAAGCCTCGCGGTACGCGAGGGAATAGTACACGCGTCAGGGCCAGAAAACACGTGTCATTCACCCTTGCCACCAGCCGACACGTGTCATGCTGACTCAGCACCGTTCGTGACACCTCATCCTCTCGCGGTACGCGAGGGATTTCCTTGGCCGGCCTCGCGGTACGCGAGGGACTGGAAAATCAGCCTATAAAAGGCCTTCAACGGGAATGAAATTCTGTACAGTTTCCAAACATTCCTTATACACAAACCCGATCTCTCAAAACTCTACGACGTCCCGAAGCGCTGTTCAAGAATCCAACGAAACCCTGCTCAAGCCGTAGTTCCGTCCAAATCCCGCAAAGTAGGTATCGTTAAAACTATTCATATATATATAGCCGCAATTATATATATATTCTCTCATATATATTCTCGTTAATCGTGTCTTCCCTAGGAAGAAACGTGTCGAGGTTCTGCTCAAATTCAAGCTTACAACCCTACCAGCCATCAAAATCAAGGTGAACACGTTTAACGCTTTTCAAACGATAAAACCATTTTATTTACGAAAACGGCATGAAACAAATTAAATACTTTAATCATAAGGGTAATCTACGTGATAGCATTCAGGCCATAAGCATACGTAGATTTGATCAAATGGTATACATGTGACGGGTGAAAGTCCGGTCCGTGGCTGGGTACAGATCATGAAAGGGGGTATCATAAGACTGAGGATATGGTTCCTTAGCAGATTATACGAGGGACGAGTTCCTGAGTATCATATAAGACTAAGAACAAGATTCTTAGCATCACGACCCTGGGAATAGGCTATCAGTCTGAGACATAGAGCTCAGCCAGTTGACCCCATGGCAGCTAACCCAGTGTATGTAGGTGGTATATATTTCAGGTGAAAAAGACTGCTGAATGTGTAGATTTACCATACAGAAACGTGCTTAAAAGCTTTAATTTGGTTTATGTTAGAAATCATTTTCGTGTCAGTTAAATGTGATTCACCGGCTTTATGCTGATGTTCATTTTCAAAACGTTTTTCACAGGTAATGAAAGAAATCATTAAATTCAGGGTGGTGCAGTAAAGACAAGATCTTTAGGCATATTTAAATCCCTGTGGCAGACTAATACAAGACCAAATGTTGGAACGGACGTAGATCCTAGACATTTTAAATGGCTTGTATTATGTAAATTAATTCAGCAGATGTACATTATATAATAGACTTTTGAATGTCTATTATCATGAAATGAAAAGGGACGTGGATCCCAAGTTTTGATAAAAAGTACAGAATTAACCCTTGAGGTTATTTACATGACATTTCATTACAAAAAGGGCATCAAGTAAAAACAAAGACTTCCGCTGTCCAAATTTATGGGACCTCATTCAGATACCAGCGTTGTCTCGCGACGCCCGGGCAGGGGTAGCCCGGGGTTGTGACAGGTTGGTATCAGAGCCACATTCAAGGGTTTTAGCAAAATTAGATACTTGTATGATAGTATCTTAGCTTTAACCAATAGTTGTGCCTACTGAACGAACGGTAGGAAGATGCCTTTAACATAACCAATAAATTTCAGGATGACAGATCCATACTATTATCCTTATAATTACCCAAACTACTTCCCTGGAGAATCATCTAATCAAGTAGTACCAAGCTATGATGATTATGTCCACTATCTACCGACCCCGGAGAATTGGAACAGAATGGTCGCAGAACAAGTGGAGCAGACTCAAGCAAGGCTTGAACCTCTGAGAGAAGAATCAGAGTATTCAGTGGAAATGGAAGATTCAAGAGAATCTTTACGTACTGTTATGACATCTATGCCACTACCTCAATCGTTAGACATAGTATACCCTACCGGAACAATTCAAGAACATCCACCCAGTCCAAGTGAAGAAACTCCACATTCGATTTCTGAATCCGACAAGGCTGCCGTTTGTGAAGGCAGTGGTGGAAAGTATTTCTTTGATCCTATTCCAGAACATCCCGTTTTCAAGGAACCTTTCTTCTATGTAGATCCCTCCGATGGACGTCAGTATGCAACCGACGGAAAAGTCGTGTGGTCTGTTAACTCAGCATATCACGATCTTAGGATGGGACACAGGGAACCACCTCCTTGTTATGGATACCATGATGAACTGCCAAAATCAATTGATGAACACCTCGATCGTGCTCTTAGAGAGGCTGACGATCTACGTGCTGAACTATACTTCACCAGACAAGTCGTAGTTAAAAACGAACAAACTATATTTGACTACGAACTAGCCCAGGAAGACAGGAAGTACGCAGAACAATGGGTGGCAGATCAGTTGATCCAGAAAGGTGCTATGACCGAAACCCTGGGGAGATTCTATCAAGATTTGGGAGATGTGCTTCTCGATTAAAATGATAGTATTTGTATAATTAGCTAACTTTGATATAGATGCATATCTATATTTCTGTATTTGTAACAAATAGATGAAGTTTAAGCGATAATAAACTTCAAATTTTGACCCAAATTCGTGCTTGTGTTCTTAGATGTCTCAACAAAACAATGACAATAGCGGTCCATCTACCTACATTATCAAGGAAAAAGGAAAAGAAGTTAATAATAATCCTGAAATAGCTACTCAACAACCAGAATTGCAACAACTGGTCAAACAAAGCATTAAAGAAATGCTTCCTGCCATAATAAAGGAAGTACAAAAGAACATCAAAACTCCAAGCTATGTAACCTCTCATTCAAAAAGAACAGAAAACCCTCCGAAAACCAACACAGAGCAAGTAGCAAGCTCTCGTAGAACTCAAACCTCGAAAAGGTCCAGAACATCAAGCAATAAGTATTCTGAATCTGAAGAATCGTTAAATCTAAGCAGTGAAGACTCTGAAGAAGAAGAGAATGAAACAAAAAGGTATAGACACAAAGGGTGTTCTTATAAAACCTTTCAGGACTGTAAACCTTACGAATTTAAGGGCACCGAAGGCGGTATTGCTACTCTTCACTGGCTAGAGAAGATGGAGTCAGTAATAGCAATTAGCAAGTGTGCTAAGAAAGATCAAGTACTGTATGCTTCAAACTCCTTCAAAAATGAAGCGTTGGAATGGTGGAATTCAATCATTTCTGCCAAAGGGAGGAGAAAGACAAATGCTATGGATTGGAAAGAATTTCGGGCAAAGGTGAAAAAGAAATTTTGCCCCAAGACTGAAAAAGAACAAGCTGAAAGAAAATTTCTGGAGCACCGAATGATGGGTACCAATGATCGAGAGTATACTACCAAATTCTTTGAATATGCTCGATTGGCACCTCACCTGGCTAAACCCGAGTCGGTTCTCATAACTCGATATATTTACGGTTTAGTTCCAGAGATCCGTGATTTGGTGAAGGTTGTCTCACCAAAAACCATTGAGTCCACCGTAGAATTGACCGGTACCATGACGGCTGGATTAATCAGAAATATAGAGGAAAAGAAGAAAGTCGAATCCTCTATAAAATCAAAACCCGAGGCCAAAAGATTTAGCAAGAACTTTGGGCAAAAGGGGTTACCATTTAACAATCCACCATGCAAAACATGCGGACGCAGGCATAGTGGAAAGTGTGTTTTTGAAACTCCATTCTGTAATTATTGCAAGGTCTCAGGTCACTCTACTGAGAATTGCTTCAAGAAAAAGGGAATAACTTGTTTTAGTTGTGGAGAGCTGGGGCACATCAGCACTAATTGCCCTAAGTTTGCAAGGACCGGAAGAGCTGGAGGATCAGGAGCCAAGATCACTCCAGAAAACAAAAAGACCGTACGAGCTTTTGTCATGAATGCTAACCAAGTTGAGAGAACGCCGGACGTAATTACCGGTACGTTTCTTCTTAATAATGTTTATGCTAAGGTCTTATTTGACTCAGGTGCGAACCGGAGTTTTATAGATTATAATTTCTGTAATCTATTAAACGAACCTTTAAGTCCCTTAGCTGAAACATACGAAGTAGAAACAGCGAACGGTGATTTGATAAAAATATCCCAATCACTGAACAATTGTTACATTACATTGGCTGGTTTCACTATCCCAGTACAATTGTTACCAATGTCAATAACTGGCTTTGACATTGTTTTGGGGATGGATTGGTTATCCAATAACCAAGCCGAAATCCTTTGTAATCAACAAGTTGTAAAACTCGTTACACCAACAAACAAAACTCTAACTATCCAAGGTGATAAACCCACAAAACCTATCCAGATAATCTCCATACTTAAAGCAACCAAGTGCTTAAGAAAAGGATATCTGGCATGTCTGGTATCAATTACTGCCTTGGAAAAGGACAAGAAGATAGAATCAGTACATGTAGTATCTGAATTTCCAGACGTTTTTCCTGAAGAACTGCCTGGATTACCACCAGAACGAGAGGTAGAATTTCGAATCAACCTTGTACCTGGTGCAACTCCAATTGCCAAATCCCCGTACAGACTGGCACCCACAGAAATGGCAGAACTCAAGAAACAACTGGATGAACTTCTTGAGAAAGGTTTTATACAACCAAGTTCTTCACCCTGGGGAGCCCCAATTCTCTTTGTTAAGAAGAAAGACGGATCAATGCGCATGTGTATTGATTATCGGGAACTGAATAAAGTTACCATCAAAAACCGATACCCGCTTCCACGGATTGACGATTTATTCGATCAACTCCAAGGAGCTTGTCATTTTTCAAAGATCGATCTTCGTTCAGGTTATCATCAGTTGAAAGTGCATGATAACGATATCTCGAAAACTGCATTTCGAACACGGTATGGACATTTCGAGTTCACGGTTATGCCATTTGGACTTACAAATGCTCCTGCCGCATTCATGGACATGATGAATCGTGTCTGCAAACCTTACTTGGATAAGTTTGTCATAGTTTTTATTGATGACATACTTATTTATTCCAAAACCCAAGTTGAACACGAAACTCATCTTCAAACCATACTTGAACTTCTTCGAAAAGAGAAATTATATGCTAAGTTTTCCAAATGCGGATTTTGGTTAACGGAAGTACAATTTCTTGGTCATGTCATCAACGTGAACGGAATTCAAGTAGATCCTTCAAAAATCGAAGCTATATCCAAATGGGAAATTCCCAAGTCACCCACCGAAATTCGTAGTTTTCTGGGATTAGCGGGATATTACCGCCGGTTCATTCAAAATTTTTCTCGTATAGCAATCCCACTCACATCCTTAACTCGGAAATCTGTAAAATACGAATGGGGACCCAAACAATCTGAATCTTTTGAAACTTTGAAACAAAAACTGACAAACGCACCTATTTTATCCTTACCAGATGGTATTAAAGACTTCGTAGTTTACTGTGACGCCTCACATACTGGTTTAGGTTGCGTATTAATGCAACGCAAGAAAGTCATTGCTTATGCATCTCGTCAGTTGAAGATTCATGAAAAAAAACTACTCAACCCACGATCTAGAATTAGGCGCTATAATCTTTGCTTTGAAATTATGGCGACACTATCTCTATGGGGTTAAGTTCACAATCTACACTGATCATAAAAGTCTCAAGTACATATTTAGCCAAAAAGAGTTAAATATGAGACAAAGAAGATGGATGGAAATCCTGAATGATTATGATTGTGAAATTTGTTATCATGAAGGAAAGGCAAATGTAGTAGCAGATGCCTTAAGCCGAAAAGAAAACGTCAAGCCAAAGAGAGTACGTTCTCTCAGACTTGAACTACAAATTGATCTTTTAAGTCAGTTAAAAGAGGCACAAGAGTTAGCTTTGAAGGAAGGTAACTTTGAAAAAGAAGGAATAAAAGGAATGCTTGATTTACTGATCAAAGGAGAAGATAATATCCTTCGCATGAATAAACGTATTTGGGTACCAGTTACAGGTGATCTTCGAGAGCGAATCCTCGAAGAAGCACACAAGTCCAAATACACCATGCACCCAGGAAGTGATAAAATGTACAAAAACCTCAAAGAAAGTTATTGGTGGATTGGTATGAAAAAGAACATTGCTATCTACGTAGCAAAATGTTTGACTTGTTCCAAAGTCAAAGCCGAACACCAAAAGCCAGCTGGATTATTGCAACAGTTAGAATTACCAGTTTGGAAATGGGAATTGATAACTATGGACTTTATTACCAAACTTCCTCGAACCACTCGTGGAAATAATGCAATCTGGGTTATCATTGACCGTTTAACCAAATCAGCTCACTTTCTACCTATTAAAGACACCATGAGTATGGACAAAATGGCACAAATTTACGTTAATGAAATTGTAACGTTACATGGTGTGCCTCTATCCATAGTGTCAGATAGAGATAGTCGCTTCACATCTCGATTCTGGCAAAGTTTTCAAACAGCTCTAGGAACTCGATTGAACCTTAGTACTGCTTACCATCCACAAACAGATGGGCAGAGCGAAAGAACCATACAAACCCTAGAAGATATGCTCCGAGCCTGTGTGATAGACTTTGGAGGTAATTGGGATGATCATTTACCTCTAATGGAATTCTCATACAACAATAGTTATCACACAAGTATTCAGGCCGCACCATTTGAAGCATTGTACGGACGGAAATGTCGAACGCCTGTATGTTGGTCAGATATCGGAGAAAATCAACTATCAGGACCAGAGATAGTCCAAGAAACTACCGATAAAATCTTGCAAATACGTGAACGTCTAAAAATGGCTAGAGATCGACAGAAAAGTTATGCAAATAAACGAAGAAAGCCGTTAGAATTCCAAATCGGTGACAAGGTATTATTAAAAGTTTCACCTTGGAAAGGTGTTATTCGTTTCGGAAAGAAAGGAAAGTTAAGTCCACGTTTTGTTGGACCTTTCAAAATCATTAAACGAATCGGATCTGTTGCCTATCAGCTTGAACTACCAGTAGAGATGGGTGGGGTACACGATGTATTCCATGTATCAAACCTACGTAAGTGTTTAGCTGATGAATCCTTGCTTATGCCTTTACAAGATGTGGAAGTAAATGAAAAGCTCAAATTCATCGAACGCCCGTTACAAATTGAAGACTGACAAATCAAAAAGCTTAAACGGAAACAATTGGTATTGGTCAAAGTAAGATGGGACTCCAGGCGTGGCCCAGAATATACTTGGGAACTTGAGTCAGAAATGCGCAAAAAGTATCCACATCTCTTTCAATGAATCTCGAGGACGAGATTATTCTAAAGGAGGGGAGGATGTAACACCCAAAAATAAAAAGAAAAGAAAATTCAAAATTTCACTCCCTCGCGGTACGCGAGGGAGATTTTGACAAAACCTCGCGGTACGCGAGGGGACTGCTTATGCGCCAGAAAATCATCTTCTCGCGGTACGCGAGAAGATTTCCAACCAAGCCTCGCGGTACGCGAGGGAATAGTACACGCGTCAGGGCCAGAAAACACGTGTCATTCACCCTTGCCACCAGCCGACACGTGTCATGCTGACTCAGCACCGTTCGTGACACCTCATCCTCTCGCGGTACGCGAGGGATTTCCTTGGCCGGCCTCGCGGTACGCGAGGGACTGGAAAATCAGCCTATAAAAGGCCTTCAACGGGAATGAAATTCTGTACAGTTTCCAAACATTCCTTATACACAAACCCGATCTCTCAAAACTCTACGACGTCCCGAAGCGCTGTTCAAGAATCCAACGAAACCCTGCTCAAGCCGTAGTTCCGTCCAAATCCCGCAAAGTAGGTATCGTTAAAACTATTCATATATATATAGCCGCAATTATATATATATTCTCTCATATATATTCTCGTTAATCGTGTCTTCCCTAGGAAGAAACGTGTCGAGGTTCTGCTCAAATTCAAGCTTACAACCCTACCAGCCATCAAAATCAAGGTGAACACGTTTAACGCTTTTCAAACGATAAAACCATTTTATTTACGAAAACGGCATGAAACAAATTAAATACTTTAATCATAAGGGTAATCTACGTGATAGCATTCAGGCCATAAGCATACGTAGATTTGATCAAATGGTATACATGTGACGGGTGAAAGTCCGGTCCGTGGCTGGGTACAGATCATGAAAGGGGGTATCATAAGACTGAGGATATGGTTCCTTAGCAGATTATACGAGGGACGAGTTCCTGAGTATCATATAAGACTAAGAACAAGATTCTTAGCATCACGACCCTGGGAATAGGCTATCAGTCTGAGACATAGAGCTCAGCCAGTTGACCCCATGGCAGCTAACCCAGTGTATGTAGGTGGTATATATTTCAGGTGAAAAAGACTGCTGAATGTGTAGATTTACCATACAGAAACGTGCTTAAAAGCTTTAATTTGGTTTATGTTAGAAATCATTTTCGTGTCAGTTAAATGTGATTCACCGGCTTTATGCTGATGTTCATTTTCAAAACGTTTTTCACAGGTAATGAAAGAAATCATTAAATTCAGGGTGGTGCAGTAAAGACAAGATCTTTAGGCATATTTAAATCCCTGTGGCAGACTAATACAAGACCAAATGTTGGAACGGACGTAGATCCTAGACATTTTAAATGGCTTGTATTATGTAAATTAATTCAGCAGATGTACATTATATAATAGACTTTTGAATGTCTATTATCATGAAATGAAAAGGGACGTGGATCCCAAGTTTTGATAAAAAGTACAGAATTAACCCTTGAGGTTATTTACATGACATTTCATTACAAAAAGGGCATCAAGTAAAAACAAAGACTTCCGCTGTCCAAATTTATGGGACCTCATTCAGATACCAGCGTTGTCTCGCGACGCCCGGGCAGGGGTAGCCCGGGGTTGTGACATGACCAACAAAGGTTGACAAACATTAAAGTTTCTCTTGATCAACCAAATAATTTGCTTATACCTGACCAACAATGCCTAAGTTTTTCCTGTATGTAGTAAGGTCAAGCCTTTCGTCTTCAACCAAGATTCAAAAGCTAAAAACTTCCACTTAGTGGCAAGATTTCGATATGGAAAAAATCATATCAAAGAGCCAAAAGAAACCTGTAAATAAAGAGAAAAACATAAAATGAAGAGGTGAAAAACACAATCATGATCCCTACATTAAAGGGAAAACACAAATCTCTGTTCATTTGTCACAACAGGTTCTGTTTTATAAACAATTGCAACATATCAATTCCACTTATCTTCCTGTAGTCTTAGAAGCAAGCTCCATAGCAAGATCATAACAACGCAAATTATTGTTAATCTGTCATAAATTCTAATTCCAAGTAATTGCAAAACATAACAAAACACCAAAAATCGCTCTGAAAATTCACAGTGGAACACATCACACCCCAAATTAAAGAAAACTCAACAGCAATATACCTGATTGGATGCAAGAATTATCATCTTGTGTGGATCTTAAACTAAAAATATACAACAAAAAAATATGAAAGTCAAAAGGAAACACGCCCTCCTCCAAGAACAACAACATGCTTTGATAACTCATCCAAGCTCAAAGCCTCATAAGATGTTATAGTTAACTCCTAAATTGAACCACACAAATAAAAATTAGCAAGATATAATAATAATATAAATTGAAATCGTTTATGCTTAAATAAATAAATAAATTAAATAAGCAGGTTCTAAATTTTCAATCAGGAAGTGAAAACTAACCAAGTTTTTACCTGTCCAGATGACATTGTGCCCTGCTACCAGCTGCTATAAGTATATGTTTTGCTGAGTAAACCACAAACGCAAAAAAAAATAAACAAATAAAAAAAATAATAATTGAACACGAAATAGTTTTTGCATATCACCACTCCAAGATCTAACCCACTTTTCTTACCAAAATCTTAGAGCAAAGGAAAATTAAATTGACTTCTAGGCTTACCAATCTCCAATGTGCTGATGCGAAGCACCGAATTACAACACCCAGTTCTAGAAACTAAACCTACAAACAAAAAACCTGACAAAGCAAATAATACTAAGCAACATAGATAATGTACTAAAGATAGTCTTGTAGTGCTTAAGATTTCTGGCAGTGTTAATGGAGTCATCACCATCTCTCATTCAAATTAGTATGATATTTAATTGGATATATCATCAAATCATTAAAAAAACCTGCAATCATGAGTTCTAAACCCAAATATTTATAAATCATTTATTCACCCAAAAATTTTAGAAACTGTTAAATATTTGTATTTTCCAACAAATGATCATAAGTTAGTAACTCCATTAGGGTCTAGGGCAAACGCAAAAAAAAATATAAAAAATAGAATACAAAACAGTTTTTTGCACAACACCAATTCACGATTTAACCCACTCTTCTTATCAAAATCTTATAACAAAACAAAATTAAATTGACTTATAGGCTCACCAATCTCCAATGTGATGATGAGAATGACCAACACCTGCAAAAAAACAAAAATCCAACAAATTCTTTGAACTAAACCCTAGCGTGTAAAGCCAACCAAAGAAGAAATTGAAAAAATCAATTCCTATCCGCTTTAGTCGGCCATCACCATCGCCACCCCTGTCCCGGCGTCGCCACCAGAGTCAATTTCCACCGATTAGTGTGTGTTTTGGGTGCGCTGCGTAAATTCTGAAAATCAATTTGTAGTTTCCATCTGCAATTGGAAACCCTAATTAGGAAAACACAACAATCGAAACAGCTGATGCAAAACACAACAATCGAAACATCAATATGTTGAAAAAAATCCAACTGATGAAGTTTAAACAGCTGAAACCTGGTCAAAATAGTGCTTTCGTGAAGATCGATCGCGATTGCAGAGAGAGACTGGGAGGCAGCGAAGAAACAGATCTTACCTGTGAGCGATTGTTCCGTTCTTAGGCCGGATATCGTCGAAAACGGTGATTTCGTGAAATCGATCGCGATTGTAGAGAGAGAAGGGGGGGGGGGGAAGCGGCTAGAAATGGAAATGGAGCTTACTGTGGGTGGGTGATCGTTCTTATCCCGTTAACTATCCTGACTTGTAAACCCTGCCTTGAATGTTGTACACGCACTAACCACTTATACATGTTACTTTACAACTTATACATGTTACTATTCCCCCATGAGGTTTAAATAAGTTTATAATATAATGAGTAGTTTACTTTCTAATTTTATATTCAATGTATATTAATAAAAAAATACATAAAACAAACTTTGTTGCATAAATAAATAAATATCTATTCAAATCGATGAAAAGGCAGTTTGCACAAGTCGACATAGGATCACAATTACAGAGACAGCGAGTGTATGTATATCTATCTATACAGATACATATCACTGTTTATAAGTATTCAATCTGCAAAACTAGGGCTTTCATTTTTCAATCAACACCTTCAATTGAGATACAGAGATGAGAGAAATTATAAGCATACACATAGGACAAGCTGGAATTCAAGTCGGTAACTCTTGCTGGGAGCTCTATTGCCTCGAACATGGCATTCAGCCTGATGGCATGATGCCAAGGTCTGTTTTCTGTATCATTTTACCGTCTGTTATGATCGTATCTGTGATCGTCTTCCTCAATTTTACTAATTTGGCTCGTAATTCCGTATCGGAATGATTGTTGATATTTTTGGTATTAATCAAGTACTGTGATGGATCTGAATTCATCAGTATTTGTTTGTGTGTGTTTTCGAGCTGGAGAACTCGTAGAAAGCTCAAATTACTCGATCAATTTCTCAAATTGAACAACTGGCGGTCATGGATTTAAGTCCAGGAGTCCTTTTTTGTATGTGAATTCACAAATTATCGATGTTTTAAGAACCGGACCGGTCGTCTTAGGACTGACAGGTTTGACACAACATGATAGATGTCATTAATAATATAAAATTAATAATATAAAAAATAAAACTATGTATTTTTATTTTTTTAGAACGGCTTGTCGGTTAGGATGTCGCTGTCCCCTCCTAGAACGACTTAAGTAATTAAAATATGGTACTTGAAATATTAAATTAATTAAAAAAACAGATTTAGTAAAAGAAAAGATTGGAAATCCGGTTTGGCCACCCGGTAACCAGCCGGTTCAAATAGGTATAATCGAACCTGTTCTATAGTAGTTTCCCGGTCCGACCGACCAGTCCGGTCCAGTTCAGAAAACACTGTAAATTATGCTCACAGAGTGGCAGATGAATGGATCTGGTTCCATTCTTTTGTATCTTTTTAGTTGTAATTGACTTGCTTATGGCCTTTATTGATTGTAAAATTAACATGAAACTGAAGATCTGATGACAGAACAAATTTCCCCAATTTTTGCAAGTGAAGGAAACTAGTATCAAAATCTTCTTAGTCATCGTATCGACTACTCAAATGAAACGCCCCAAAACCGGGTACGTCTCATAGTTGGCACAAAACATAACAAACATAGTTCTTAAACCAGAAATCAGAATCTATTACAGCGAAAGTCTTTAAATTAAAACATTCATCAAACAATAAAGTAATTCATTGTCTAAAACATAAACTATCGGAATAGGAAATGTCAGTCTTCAGAGCGGCGACCCGATGTCCATGCTATCCAGGCCTCACGGCTCCTTTACTTTACTTTTGCTTTACCTTTACTACCAGTCATGCATACTAAAAGTCAGCTAACGCTGGTGAGTTCTTTCTTTACTTTAAACTATAAAATTTCTTTTTGGTAGCTTAGTTTTATAAAAATAAAATATAAGCTTTACTTTCACTTTTTTGAAAACACTTTAACTTTACTTTAAAACTTTGCAACGTGACAATTATAAAACTGTTACGTTATATCTTTCGTTAAAACTTTACTTTTGAGATAACCGGTTAAGGTGTCCTCCTTTACTCTTTGCCACTTTACGTTTCACTCGTACAAGACAAGTGACTATAACATACTTTAACTTTCACACATGAATCATTGCCCGAGGGCAGGATCCCTTTGCTCGCTTACACCTCAGAGTAAGACTTTTACTTTGCTGTGCCCACACCTCAGGGTGGGACTTTCTCGCTTACACCGAAGTGAAGACTCCTTTGCCTGCTCACACCTCAGGGTGAGACTTTCTTGCTTACACCGAAGTGAAGACTCCTTTGCCTGCTCACACCGAAGTGTGAGACTTCTACTTTGCTTGCCTGCAGGACTTTTTACTTTGCAACTACAACGCAACTACTATGCACTTATACTACGTCACATAATATAATGCCATTCAAACACATAACACATAGACAAATAACACATATTAACATATAAGCATATAATATGACTTCTGTCACTGTCAAGCTGCACCGAGATGCAACTTCTTTACCATTCTTTACTTTGCTTTACTTTCTTGAAATTACATTTCAAAGATAGTACTATTCTCTTTAACACTTTAACTTTCTTTTTATAAAAGTAACCTTTTATAAAATACTATACTTTGTCTTTCATTTTATAAAAATATATAATTCTTATAAAATATTCTTTAACTTTGAAAACTATCTTTTTACCAGTATACATGTCAGCCCAAAACCGTTAGGGAAAAAGGGCAATAAGAACTCACCTGACTTCTACTGATTCTATCTCACTTAGCAAGTAAACTTTGAGCTAGGTGGAATGTTACAAATCTGTCAAGGGTCACGAATGAAACAGGGTTATAACCTATAGGTTTCATTCGAAAAAATTTCCAACCGAAATCTTATTCGATCGAAATATTTTTCGATCGAAATCTTTCTTGATCGAAATCTCTTTTCGACCGGAAACTAGCATGTTAAATATCTTTTAATCATTGAATATTTCGTTCGAAAACGATTGTCCGAAATCTTTTCTGTCCAAAATACATGTCGATTGAAATGTCTTGTTCGAAATACCTTTCGATCGAAATGTCCTGTCCGAAATCTATGGTGTCCGCAAATATTTTCCGATCGAAAAGTTCTGTCCGACATACCTTTCAGACGTTTCGAAGTTTTCGGACCATTCATAGAGTTTTCGGACGATTCAAGCGTTCTTGGCTGATTTCGTCGTTTTTTATCCAAGACTCAATCTTTTTACGTCCAAAACTTGTGTTTAGCTTCCATGAAGCTAAATACATGCTTTCTAGTCCAATTCCATCGTAAAAATCCCAACTTTTTATAAAAACCTACTTTGAAACCCTAAAACCCATTTTTAATACAAAAATCGGATCTGAGGTCGACTTGTTACCTGTTATGGCTTGATTCCTTCTTCTTTGATCTTCTGTAACGTGTAGCAACGATCTCGGGCTCAAACGAGGAGATCAACGGGTGAGCTATGAAACTTTCTCTCTCTAGATTAGTTGGTGAAGATGATGAATGTGGGGGGAGAAGAGAGGGTGGCTAGGGTTTTACCCCTCCCCTTCCCCCTTTTGCGCCACTTGCTCACGGCCCAAGGCCTGATCCGCTCGAGCCCATTTATTCTTTCATTCTTTCATTATTCCATAAGCGTCGTTTATTCTTTATCGTAAATTTCGGGATGTTACATCAAATATCAATTTGATTGAAAATATATTACTAATTTTGCAGTGATACAACAGTAGGGGTTGGGCATGATGCATTCAACACGTTCTTTAGTGAAACCGGTGCTGGAAAGCATGTGCCACGTGCCATATTCGTCGATGTTGAACCAACTGTCATTGATGAAGTGAGAACTGGGACTTACCGCCAACTCTTCCACCCTGAACAACTTATATCAGGGAAAGAAGATGCTGCTAATAACTTTGCTAGGGGTCACTATACAGGTACTTAAGGAATCAAACACTTGGAACAAGAAATGATATCAAGATAGTTAACCATAAATATATTATATATTTATTCTATGTATAATAGAGATTAATATTGCCTCTCTATATAAGCCAGTCTAATAATTACAGTTATCTTCTAGACTATTATAATTACAGTTAAATACATAGCCAGTCTAATAAAGATAACAAACAAGTTGTTTTCTTTATACTTCGGATTAATTTGCTTATACCTTTTTCATGAATACATTGATTGTATGTATAATATTTTACTAGGGACTCTATTTATGGAGTTTGATATCATTACAGATACCTTCTAAACTATTATAATTACAGTTAAATACAGAACTAGTGTAATAAAGATAAACAAGTAGTTTTCTTTAGAATTTGGGTTGATTTGGTTATATTCCTTTCAGTGGGGAAGGAGATAGTTGACCTCTGCCTTGACCGAGTTAGAAAACTAGCAGATAACTGCACTGGGTTGCAAGGCTTTTTGGTGTTTAATGCTGTTGGTGGAGGTACCGGTTCTGGTTTAGGATCTTTGCTTTTGGAACGCTTGTCGGTCGACTATGGAAAAAAGTCAAAGCTCGGGTTCACCATCTACCCTTCTCCTCAGGTAATCTGCAACTTCAAATCCAATAACTAATATAACTACTTTTTTATTACATAGATATCTAATTTGTTGGTTTGTAGGTGTCAACTGCAGTAGTGGAACCATACAACAGTGTTCTGTCTACACATTCTCTCCTAGAACATACAGATGTCACGATCCTATTGGACAATGAAGCAATTTATGACATTTGCAGGAAATCACTAGACATTGAAAGACCAACTTATAAAAACTTAAACAGACTCATTTCTCAAATAATATCATCTTTAACAACTTCATTACGTTTTGATGGAGCGATTAATGTTGATATTACAGAGTTCCAAACAAATCTTGTCCCATACCCGCGTATTCATTTCATGCTTTCCTCGTACGCCCCTGTGATATCTGCTGAAAAAGCATTCCATGAACAGCTGTCAGTACCTGAGATTACAAACGCGGTTTTTGAGCCTGCAAGCATGATGGCTAAATGTGACCCGCGACATGGGAAATATATGGCGTGTTGTTTAATGTATCGCGGTGATGTTGCTCCTAAAGATGTTAATGCTGCTGTTGCCACAATTAAAACCAAGAGGACGGTTCAGTTTGTCGACTGGTAAGAAATTAGTATAGTTGATTATTTTCATTAGCGCGTGTTTGGATGTGTTTTGCGAAACTGGTTTTGTTAACAACAGGTGCCCAACTGGTTTCAAGTGTGGAATAAATTACCAGCCACCAACAGTTGTACCAGGTGGTGATCTTGCCAAAGTGCAACGGGCCGTTTGCATGATCAGCAACAACACAGCAGTTGCAGAGGTTTTCTCACGCATTGACCACAAGTTTGACCTCATGTATGCCAAACGGGCTTTCGTTCACTGGTATGTTGGTGAAGGCATGGAGGAAGGTGAATTCGCAGAAGCCCGCGAAGATCTTGCAGCTCTTGAAAAAGATTATGAAGAAGTTGGCGCTGAAGGTGTTGATGATGAAGGTGATGGTGAAGATTATGAATATTAAATGTTTAAATTGCATGGTTTTTATTATGTGGATATACTTCAATTTCAATTTGTGGATTGATTTCTAAACTTAATTGTGTATGTATGTATGCATTATTATTGAAAAACACTCTCTTTTAACTGTTTATTTTAAAAACCGATAAGCATATTTATAGGGTAAATACCATAAAAAACTAAAAATACAAGAAAATGCACGTAATTGTGAGAAAAATTAAAATAATGATTTGTTATACCATCTTATTTTGATCCAATTAAGAGTGAAGAATTCATTATATTTTAAATTTTTTTTAGAAATACATGCATTTCATGCCAGCTTAGAGACTTTAATATAAAAATTAGTTTAATGAATTTTTCGTGTATTTTTTAGAAGTTTGGGGACTTTAGTATATTAAAATTAGATTGAAGGATTTTTTCGTGACAAATAAGAAAGATGGTTTTTTATGAGATCCAACCCTATCTCTAAACATATTGTTAACGATTCAAAGACGATCGACAAAGACACAAACATATAACCTTGTACACAACATAACTTACAACGATCATTTTCATATTTCTAGGAGAATCCGGCATGGGGTGGTGATCATATTCATGGGCATTCCATGTTAACAACATTAACTTTTTATCAAATCATTTGGAATTTAACCCCCTTAAAAACACACATTCCTAATGGCTATAATTGTAAGCAAGCATCTTAGAATAATGATTACCTCTTCATTGCACACACCAATCTACAACACTTGAAGCCTCCCATAATAAAGCTATTTACAAAGATTTATGTCCCACAAGAGTAGTTCCACCTGCACCAATAAAAAAACAATGATATAATAATGTCATTTGATTGTTTTAAGATTCACTGCCAAGAAAACCAAAATTTAGAAATGTAGATCAAGAACAATACCATTTGATTGTTCTACGATTCGCTGCCAAAATCTTCAAAACAGTTTTCTGGAATGTCCAATCTCTTATTTTCTCCTGAGAAACAAAATTGATGTTAATCATTTTTAAAATGAGAAAACAATAACCTTGACATAAAAAAACATACCTTGGTGCAAATCAGTACTACTATGAGAGTCCAAGAAATTGTCTCTATCTGATGATAGAAAAGCAGACCTAGAGAAGTTTTCTAGCATGTCTGAAAATTAACAAAACAAAACATTATTAAATAAATACAAATGGCTATAAGTAGAGGTGGCGTGATGGTCGGTCCGAGTGGGTAATGGGCTGTATTAAGGGTCATTTTCAAACAATTTTTTGTCCATTACTAAAAAATGATTAACATGTTGATCAAGATTACATAAACAATAGTATTATACTTGACGATCCAATATCCATATCTTTGAATAGAATGATTTAGGAGGTTGTACGCATTAAAAATAGAACTTTTGATGACTTTCAAACCATTTGACATGTTCTACTTTTAGCTAAAACATTTTAGGTATAATTTCATATGTATATGTATATCTACATACATACATATATATATGTATATCTTAAAGCTTCAAAATTTCATATTTATCATTCCAAAGTTCATAATATCATATTTACCTTTCTCAACACACTAAAATCGCATAATTATCCCATTATAGTAAATAAAATAAAATAATTATTAGGAAAACAACGTTATTATTCTGAAATGTCTCAAGGCATGACATTATCTTCACTTGTCAAGTGTTATCTGCTAAGAAATGGGTAAATATGATATTTTTTTGTGTTTTCATGAGGCACATACGATATTACAACATTTATAATGATATTATACATATGAACTTTGGAAATTTAAAAGCATAAATATGAATTGCCTTACCTTTTTATTTGACCCATGTTATATAGAAAGGAATACTGCCATGAAAAGTAACCAAAATTCCAGATTTGACGATGTGGGGAATAAGAAATTCTCTCATCAAAAGGAGTGACCAAGCGTTCAACATTTGACTAATTTAGGAGTGAATATTCGGTTTTTGACAAATATATGAACTAAACCGATTTCCTTTCTTTGCATTTTCACTTCCGAAATTACGAAAATTAAGCTTTAACTCTTAATTATGTCAAAATTTGAACTTCTATTTCTTTTAATGAGAGCAAAATTTCTTGTTCTCCCCGTTGTCAAATTTGTGATTTTGGTAACCTTTCTTGGCAGTTTCTAAGATAAAACACAACCCAAATCGACCCATTTGTAAGTAAACAGGTCATAACTGCCACATGTAGCTATATGTGAAAAGGATGAGAAAAAGAAGGGCTGTACCGGAACTATTGGTGAAGTCGGGGGTCGAGTCTGATATACCAAAGTTCGGAGATATAGGACCCAACAAACCGAACAAAGAACCGTCATTAAGAAGTGATCCATTCAACTGGTGCGGATCAGACTCCAAACAACTAAAAGACGAAGCAGATGCATCACCAATTGTGGGCCGTGCTTCTAGAACATTGCCATTGGTTCCATAGATAAACCTTGAATTTCCCAAATAATTTGATTCGGTTTTCACAGAGACACCATTTGTTATTCCAACATTTGAATTGTGGGCCAACAACATATTTGGTGGAACATCAATCATTCTAGAATGAGGTTGCGGGTCCCCCGAGGGTATTGGCAGTCCACAATTGTCAAATCCTCTCGAGAAGCTGGCAATGTTTTCTGTCTTCAGTGGAATACCAGTATTCTCGGGTGCATAACATGTTGAATTCTGATGCACTGGAAAAAAGCAAATTTGATAATATGATAATGATCATCTTATTATTTGGAGGTAAAATAATCAAATCAAGTAGCTGCAATGAAACTGAATATGATAATTTAGGGTAACTGATCATGTCAAGCGAAATTTGAGCCTAAAAGTACTTACTTGGTGGCAGATGAGATCCATTAGACTGAGGCTGGAAATTGGCTCCAGATGGGACCAACTGTTGCATCAATGCAGCCTGTCTATCAAGAAGCTTATTAAATTCCATTATTTGATCTTTCACCATCAATCTCAAATGGTATCCCTTAAAGAATTCTTGATTTTGTTCTTCAAGTTTCTGCCAAACTATAAAAAAAGAAAGGAAAAAAATAACCTTTTTGTTGGATTGGCATAAACATACACATGGAAAATTAAATAAAGAAGCCGTAAATTACTTACCAAGCTCGGTAAAGCTCGGCTCTATTTTCTCTTGCTGATAGATGATATCTATGACCTGTTTCTGAGTCATGTAATATGGCAGACATTGTTCTATCAGATTTTGAACCTGAAACCAAACGATTGCAATACTTCGATTACATTTTAAAACATCAAAACTATGATATTTTTTACATGTGGCTCAAAAACTTTACCATTTGTATATCTCCTGGAGATACATTTCTAACCTCACCACCAGACATTTTCTTGAAACCTCAAACCAAATAAACGCTTGTGAAGAAACGTATTCCACCTGTCTTAAGAGTAATAAAAAAACAACCTTTTTTCACAAACCCATATCTTTTACATCTTGAAAATCAAAAGTAACATGCTTTAACCACTTGAAATTCATTCTGGTCAACTGTAAAGTCAAAATATAAGTCACATGACACTTAAAAGTCAAACATTGATCCCTTTCCGGATGAGGGTAGTAATTAACTGTACAGAGTTTACATGAATGCTAGGTACTAATTACTATTAAGATTTAAGACTAGATTCAACAAGCTACAAAGCATTATACAATTTAAAGCATCTATAATTGTAGCATTATACAATTTAAGACAGCTATAACTGTAACATCAGACTCTCATACCAACCAATATTCACTCATCCTCATACTACTCTCACGCACGCTTACCTGTAGAGTTCTCCTTACATCCACAGTCATTGTGCCCAAAACGCTTTAGGTGATAAAATAAGTGCAGAAACTCTAAAGAATAAGTATCAGTCTACAAAAGTAAATAGAACAAGAAATTGTGTGATCAAAGAAAATGAAATCCGGTTATCTTTTAAAGGTGGGATCAAGAGTCTGAAAATCAACAAAACATGAACACAATTACAAAACCCTAATTGAAAGAACGAAACCCTAAATATGCGAAAACCCCACGAAACAATCAAACAGATCAAGAACCTTACGGGGACGAGATTAACATATGCAAATTGAAGATTAACAGCGTGCATATATCATAAGGAATCAAGAATTTAAATATCGTAACAGAGAATGAAGAAGAAGAAGAAGAAGAAAAGATTACCAGATGGATAAAGGTGAAGATGGATGGAAAGGAAGAATCTTTAAGGGAGAGGGAGAGGGAGAGGGAGAGGGAGAGGGAGTGTTTGTTGATTTGTTTTTAGTCGTTAGTGACTATTGTTGGACTCTGGGATCCACATCAGACGGTGGATTTCACTTTTCTTTAAATATAATATTCCTTTCATATCGTACTTTTTAATTATCCGGTCAGTTAACTCCTGTATTTACGTAAATTTTGGAAATGGACCTAATTGCTTCGCGATGTGATTTACGCAGCCTTATCCTACACTTTGTGCAGAAGGCTGTCTCCATGGCTCGAACTCGTAACTTCAAGAATACAAAGCAACAAACTTACCAATTACTCCAAGGTCCACCCTCCTTTGCTTTATAAATAAGACTATAAACAAATGAAGTGTTTAAAAGAATATATATACCTATATATAGAGGGATGATCAAACAAAAAGTAGTTTTTCGTTAAAAAATCTAAGAAATGACAAAAACCTTAAGAAACGATATCAAACGAACTCCGATTGAGCTAATTTAGCGGCGTTGGAACCGTTTTTTTGGGGGTGCGGGTGGAGGGGGGTTTAGGTTTTTGGGTTCGGATTAGGGTTCGATGAGACGGTTCCAACGCCGCTGGAATTAGCTCAATCGGAGTTCGTTTGACCCACTTATTAGGATTTCTTAGCGAAAAACCACTTTTTAGTGGAACCGTCCCCCCTATATATATATATATAGCAGGGTTGTCTCAAGCTTTTTAGCGGTTCAAAACAGATAATAAAACTAGGGTCTTTTTCGTCAAAACAAAATTTAAATTCGATCATATGATTCTTATATTAACTGTCAACAATCCCAAAACCCAAATTACCCACATGTCCTTTTTTTAGAATTTAGGGGCCTTAGGGAGGTGAGGGCCAAAGCCATTGTTTTATTTCACTCCCACTTGAACCGCCTCTTGTTGTTTCCAGTTGTGCACTTGTTCGTTTAAGGCGATTTGTCTCTATACTTAAAGTTATTTCATATCATTTGCTAAGAGTGTTGGTTAGTCATTTCTTGGTATACAATGAAGTAACAGGTGTAGATAAAGAATTTTTATTTTGGTATACAAGAATGGATAACTCGAAAGAACTAGTGAGTACTATAAAGAATGTTTATTTTGGTATACAAGAATCTTGTTTCGTGCATTAGAAATTTAGAATATATATTTACATAGATTTTATTACAACACATGTTTTAGAATATATTTTTAATTATACAATATAGTCTAGTTGTGCAATAATACATATTGGATGAGAGGTTGTCACTAGTGGAGCTAGCTTTTAAAAAGCTTTGTGGGTCTAATCAGAACCAAGTTGAGCCAATTTGTTTAATTATTTAAATTGAATTTAAATACATCTATTGCAGCATCACAACGGTGGATGAGAAAAATGCAATTAAACACGCCAGATCAGCTACACATCATATTTTAACTCATCATTTAAAAACATCAATTTTACTCCAACATTACATCCTCTTTTAAACACTTATTTTTAACAAAATATAAATAATTAATTATATGGTATGTGATAGAGAGGGGCCCACCAAGCACATCCGTGCCCGTTTGGATTTCCGGATGCCCACCAAGCAAACGCCCACCTCCAACGCTATCACTCGTGTTTGCTTTTGCCACCTAAGATCCGGATGAGCATCTCCCCTTGCGTTGGAGATGCTCTTAAGGCTAACAAGTTAGAAGGTTTAATACTTTAAATGACTAGCGTATGATATGTTTGTAAAATTTTATAAATAATTAATGTATTAGATATTAAGCAAGCAACTATATAAAGGAGGGTTGGTCATTTGTCAAAGACACCTCCAAAAGTTATCGTAATCTTCCTAGTAAAGTTCTCAAGCAATATACAAAGCATTATTGCATTAAACAATTTTGTGCTCTCTTTGCTACAAATAGATAAAATGACTGATCTTAGTAAGGGACTAAGAGCCTCACGGGAGTTTGGTTGTCACTCTGTGACATTGTGCTTAGTTGCTTAACTCTTATCGTTAGCTACATTTTCACAAAATCCATAAGAGACGCCCTCTTGCGGTGAGACAAACTATATTTAGTTCTTAGAAGCTCAGACCCAAATAGAGAAGAGTCGACCCATATCCTTCACGTAATATAAAAGAGAGTAAATTACAGATATCGTCCTTTATGTTTATATCATTTTTTACTGTATGTCCTTTAGCCCAAAAAATGTCAGAGATCATCCTTTACGTTTATTTTTTTTTTTTGCAGTTTACGTCCTTTAGCCTAATGGGCGTTAACTTTTTCAGTTAACTCCAGTCCGGATCGCCAAGATCGTTGTATACATCGTAATCGTAGATTCTATCTTTCTTTTCGCGAGGTTTATCGGAGACTCCCTCGCCTCGGAGAATCGCTAGCTCCTTCTCCCGAAGTGATTTTAGGCCGCTCGGCGCCGCCGATGGGAGGCAAGATACCTGCGTCACGGTCACCGGAAAACGTAGTCACAAGGTATCTCACCGGCGTCGCCGATGGGGTGGTGGTGCTCGTGGTTGCCGGAGGTTGGCTGCTGGTGGTGGAGAAAGGGTGGAGAGAGAGATGGGGAGTTGAGAGAGAAGATGTTATCTTTATATATATATTCTTTTTAATTTCAGATTTTTTTTTTTTGAGTAAAAAGACTAAAACATACTCATGTGCAAAGCACATGACTGGAGTTAACTGGAAAAGTTAACCTCCGTTAAGCTAAAGGACGTTAACCGTAACATATTTAAACATAAATGATAATCTCTAACATTTTTTGGACTAAAGGAGATAAAGTGAAAAATGATATAAAGATCATAAAGGACGATTTATGTAATTTACTCTATAAAAGATCATAATGAACCAAAGGAATCTCCATTGTGCTTGCATCTTTTGACTATTCACAAAAAAGATGGGTGATAGCATCCATACAAAGAAAACAGAAAAAATCAGCTCTTCATCGAAACCATATACAAAAGAAAGATCTAACCCAGAAATGAAAACATATTAGTATGGAAAAGTGTAGTGTGTTCTTCAGCTACTTCATCTTGTTCGATCACTTTCATGGCCAACTGTTATCCCAAATGCATGCAACAAAGCAGATTTATCATTTACAAAAGAGGTTTTAAGTTTAGATGCTTGTTTTACATATAAATGCTTACAGATTCCCTAGATAGATATGACTAAAAGCCTTGGGAGGGCTTAATTGTGTTTGAATAATCATCAGCCATTAAAGCATCATGATTAGTGGGCCCGCACCCATTCCTTTTTGCACCCCTGATAATATTATTCATATTTTATATCAAGAAATTTTCATATTTTAGATATTTCAAACATTTTTTAATTTGTTGTGTTATAAACATAAAATTAGAATGACAGAAAAAGAAAAGAAATATACTTCAACCCACCCAAACCGGTTCCAACCCTATTCAACCCGTAGGTTCGAAACCGGTTTTAGCCTTCCATATATAAAACTGGATTGAACCCGGTTTTAACTCGAACGAAGCCAGTTAAACCCGATCAAACCCTCTCAAGAACCGGTTTGGACCCTGACTGGTTTGACCAAAACCTGATTTTGACTTTTGTTAACTATAACCGGTTTGTGCACCTCAAGGGCATGGGACACAATTTTACAATTGGGTATGGGATTGGTGTTACCAACACACGTCTCAAACATGTCTCGCTGCCATCCCCAGTGCTAAGTGGTAACTGTTTTGGTTATTCGGACCTGTTTGATGTTAGGTAGTTATATAATAGTGACTCATTTTATCACATTACATAAACTCAGTAGACTCAAACAAATCCATAAGTAACTTTTTTATAACTAAATCAACTAACCTCTTACTGAATTGATCATAATTGCAAAGTTTAGTTAAACACCATGATTTCTTGCAAAAAGTAGCCATTAACAAAAAGATCAATAATAAAAGCCAAATGAATAAGTTAATGAATTTATGTCAACATATCAAAATAATGAAAACGACCCAAAACTCCATCTAGAGTTGCTTTCCTAAAACAACTCTTGGTGACCGACCAACATGAACAACCTCACAACCATCAAACCAACACTAGTACAATATACAAAGGGAAACATCAAACATTTCAACTTTTTCTTCCCATTTTGTTCACACTCAACCAAACAACCTATCCGAGGTTGTTGCGTGACATCACGCTCAAAAAATGATCTTATGTCGCAAAGAATGGGTGACACGTGTGTGTATGTATGTATATATGACGGATGATGATGTTATGATGTAAGGACGGATTGTATCGCAAGTTGCTGCTGTGGCTGCAGGGATGCCCATGTTGATGCAAAAGTGGCGGGCGGCAGTGTTTGTTGGAGTTGTCTCAGTAGGTTGACTATTCGGTTAATCGTCTGTTCTGTTGCAAGATCCTTGCCGGCACAAAGAATCTAAATTCCACAAAATTTTACATTAATAAATAAAAAATATATATTAATTCAGCCAAACATGTTAAGTTCTTTAAAACTAAGGTTGAAAAAATAAGCAGAAGTGGGTATTAGTTATGTTGTGTTGCATACGACATAAATACTCCAATGATTATGGTTGAAAAATGCAAGTTGTAAGTAAAAGTAAAAGTAGTTATACGAGCGGCCGAGCGGGCAGGGCACGTGGTTGGGTAACGGGTCAGATCAAGTGGGCTGACCCACATTTTTGTCCAAATTTTTTTTTATAAACAAATATTATTTTATTTAAAAAAAAGTCGAACTCTTTGAATAAAATGACTAAAGAGGCTTAATTCATTATAAAATCTTTGGATGACTTTCGACCTGTACAATCCATTTGACACGCGCCCTTTTTAAGTAAACTTTTACTTTAACCGTTTGACCGTTTAGATATCAAACATATTCAAATTTGACCAGTTCACAAGTAAACCAGTCGAAATCAGCGCATTTGGTAAAACTGTAAAAGTAACAGAAAAAAACTAACTAATAGAAGACAACTAACCTCAGCAAATACAGAAACAATTTTGGGCACATATTGGTTGTCAGGGCCCAGAAGTTCCATGTCTGACCTGTAACATATAGAGCTGGGTTTGTTAGAAGTACTACAAACAATTATTAAAAAAAAAGAAAATAAATAGAAAAGGATAACCAAAATAATATATTATGCATCCACTTACCTTTCAACCATCGAACAAAGTAGCTCGTGGACAACTTTAGCCTCAATAAGATCTCCTTTGATTGGCAAACAGCTTAACCATGCAGGAATAATCTGCCAAACAAACAACATACATTAAACCCTTATGAACAATTATCAAATTACATTTTTTTACAAGTGGAATAAATCACACGCTTACCTGAGTGGAGTCGATACTATCACGATGAAACTGACATATTTTCCCCAAAGCCGAAACAGCATTATCATATGCCATCACATTTTCAGGCTGGAGTGTGTTAGGGTGTCTAATTACAACATTTAGCCTTGATAGAGCCTCTGAAAAATTAAGTACAGAAATTATATAAAATATAGAATGAAAACTGCAAATGCTATCTATGTGGGTTCCTTTATATTTACCTCCAACAAGTGGTTTTATAACAGAACCACCATATTCTGCACACACTCCAAGTCCATATACAGCTGCCTAAAGCAAAAAATACATAAAAAAGTTAATGGTTAAGGTTATAAGACAACAATCAGCATAATATTGGTCGGCCATCATGCTGACCTGTCGAACATCTGAACTCTCATCATTGCACGCTTCAAGAAGAAAAGGAAGATATGCATCGTAATACTTTAGAGCTGCTTCACGACACTGTTCTGCCACGTCATCAAAGATGCAAATAGCAATCCTCCTTTCTTCAGCCGTTTTGTCCTTGCCCTAAAATTAAGTAAAAATGGAAGTCATTATTAACCCTAAAAATAAATCTTGAACAGATGAATAACCAAGAATAAATGAATAGGAAATCAATGTTATTACTACGAATTATCTCATAGCATAATGTTCTCTTTGTTTATCTAGTGAAACAGGCTGTTTATTTGGAAGGTTAAAAATTAGAGTTTTGGTGTTTCGGAAGAGAAAATATGATATTATGATTTTGGAAGGGTAACACAATTTTTATAAAATATGAATAACACAAGTACTTACCCACATAGGCATCAAATATGATGACATCTCATCAAAGAAAGGTAGGAAGGAGGCTTTAAATGTTTTTATCAATGTTCCCAATATTTCGCCAATCTGTAACCGCGCATTAGTGAGACATAAAAACATATAAAAAAAGAATAATATTTAACTTAATCAAGGTCAATTGGGGAAAAAGGATTGTTGAATAAGAACCTGGTCAAAGACTTCTTCTTCTTGCTCATTTTCTTCTTTAAGCAATTCTCCTTCCTCAGCATCAAAATCTTCAGCTTTAGCCCTTTCTGCTCTTTCTGTTTTTCTACTTGAACTTGCTGTGATTACCTGTTTGATCTCATCCACAATGCTTCTAACCTGGTTTTCATCTAGAAGTGGTCCAGATACCTGAAACCATGTTAAAAAAAACAGCTAATTTATAAAGAATTCAATATAACACTGTTTACAGCTATAGCGACTGTGATTATTAATTCAAATCTTCAATGAAATGGGAATAGAAAAAAGACATTAAAAGGAGAAACAACCAACCTGTATACATTCATTTAATGCATCCAGCATACTTGCACAGATTTCTGTATCAGGTTCCTGCAACAATATAAACCACCACATTGAGCACATCTTCACACACAAGAAATACGAAAGGGGAGAAATGGTGCTAAAAACAACTAGGATGAATTTACTAATGGTTGCAAAAATGGACGGTTAGGTAACCGATCAAAATGGTTAAAGTCAAATCAGGTGCAAGAAAATTAAATTGCAAAAATGTTGACAGCTTTGGGCCAGGCCCACCACCCGCTAACTTTTTTTCATTTTACTCATTTGAGCCCTTAAGGCCGCATCAACCCACTGATAAATAATTGAGTCAAAATGTGCCACCTCTAGAAATTATTATTTAAATAGAATAACATAACCTTATGCAAAGCTTCAACCAAAGCAGGAACTATGTAGTCAGACAGCTGTTTTATATAAGATTCATTACGACCTTGAGCGAGCCCTTTCTCTATGGCTAACTTTGCAGACTTCAACAACTCAGGCATGGCTACAAAAGATAAATAGATCCCATTACAGAGATATGTATAGCCGGTGATTTGAGTAAGTGTAAAATGAGAAAAGATCAGACAAAATACCAGAAACAGCCGCTTTCCTAACTTCTTCATGGAAATAGAACTTGAGAAGTGGCACCAAGGTCGGGGCAACCTGTGAAGTATATACATTATCATTTATTCAGTACCAAAACAATAAACTGGTGTTTGGTTTGCTAACCAGGAATCAGTATGTACGCAGGTTTGATAGCAGGGGGAGTGCGAATATCTATGATTTTTTAAAAGTAACCAAGTGAAGTTATTTGCTTTTACTTGTAAAAAAATGTTGAGAGAGTGAGAGGGAGGGAGCACAAAATGTGACATCAATAAATCACAACCCCCCCCCCCCTCTTGTTGGTCTATCAACCAAAATAACAAAAAAAAACTACCTGATCAATCCATGGGTAAAAACCCTCCTTCAATTCATCTGCATAACAACACAACATGTTGCAAGCTGTTGCTTTCTCCTCTAGAACACTAGTCTTGATCCCTATTCTTTTATCACCAAGTGTAATCGTCTCCATGCTGCAAGGCATGCGACTCTAAATATTATTCAAACTAGAAAGAAAAAAAAAAGTTAACAATCCACGAAAATATGATACCTTTCATCATCTGACTCATCAATTTCATTATCTAAATCTGCTGAGGTAATGATGACATCAGGTTTGAGTTGAGCAGACTGAAGCAAAGGAGGCATAACAACACTCATATAAGGGAGGAAGTCTTGTCCTAAGCACTTGCATAGCCGGGCCCACGCCTAAAATAACAGAGTGTGACATAAAGAGTCGTTAAGCACAGGCTTATAATTTATAAAAATCACCATGAATGCACTTTGAACTAAGAAACACCTACTTGAAGCATGTAACTTGTGGTGGGATCATCGGTCTCCATTTGAGATCCTTGCAACGACATAAGCACTTCCATCACCTTAACATACAACGAGAAACCATTACCACATTTATTCAGAAATTTAAAAGAAAAAAAGCAAGAAGATATTTGTATGCAGTTGCTAATAATTGAAACAATATGAATAACAAACAAATGAAAGCATACCTGCTTAGCATCATCTCTGAATTTTTCTTTTCCAACAGCCATTCCAACCAAACTAATGCACTCCATGGCTTTAGCTCGAAGCATACGATTAGCTTTATCATTAGCATTCACTAAGATAGCTTTTAAATAGGGCATAACCGCATCATAATATTTTTGGAAGTGTTCCTATTGATGCACAACAAATCTGAGTGGCACGTCGAGTGTAGTTTTAAAGTGAGAAATTAAATATCTTATGTAGAGTTACCTGTGACGAATCAGCAACCGATGCTAGAGCAGTCAAGGCCCCTTCTTGTACCATTTGTTTACCGTTCTATAAAAAATAAAGAAAACATCATTAATTCAACTTAAACAAATTTAAGGTCTTATTCTGCTTATATAAATAGCAACATCCAACAACAATTATTTACCTGTAACAATACAAGCAGTTTGCTCACTATTCCATCCAAATAAGGTGTTAAGATATCAGGGGTACAATTTTCACTGAAATTTAGCACGGCTGAAGCAGCATGTGCCTGCAGAACAAAAATAAAATTATTAGAAAGTAAGAAGTGGAGATAAATGGTTCCGTTTGCAATTAAACTATGTCAGGCACAACACCATATCAGTCTGTACGAAAGCAATACATGCTACAAATTCTAATATGTCACAAAGTAAATCAAAAACAAAGAGTTCAAGGTAATATAGATTATAGATAATAACAAACAAACAAACAAGGTACAGAATTCCAAGATGTAAGATGCCATTAAGATATGTTATCAACTCCATTCTTCTAATAAATAGATGTCATTAAGATATTTTATCAACTATGTATTTTTCTAATAAATACTTAAAAGAACAATTGACATCTTCCCTTCTATAATGTGCAATATAAAAGCTCTTTGTTGTTGAATCATTGATATTTATCATAACTAGGCCCAATTAATAAAAAATGAGTTTGTTGTTGGATGAGTAGCACACTAGTACTTACTCAAATATATAAAAGACAAATAAAATTTGCTCTTAATTTGCTTTACAAAACAAAGATGTGTCTATTAATGGATCATCAATATTTATTTAAAGTTTGAAACTTGTCATGTAGCTAACTCAACTTATCTATGACCATGGTTAAAACTTAAAACATAATAATGAGCATCCCTTTTACTAATCAAGAAGACGAATAATTCATATCTATTATACCAAATAGCAGTAAGCAAGTTCTATCTTTTCATAGTGATAAACCATGTTGCAAATGCCTAAAGCAAATAAAGAATCTCACACGGTATGAAAATACAATACTAAAAAAGTACCTATGTGAAAGTTCTATCACCTCTTAAATGTTTCTAAACTTACAGCAAGCCAACATATATGCATAAACAACACTACTCACCTGAACTCGTGGATTATGAAAGTCGTCCATGGCAGTGGCTAGAGCTGGCAGCACTCTTTGATGGTATTGAACTTGCAAATCTGGTCCTAAATCTGTGGCCAATTGCCCAATTGCATTAATTGCAGCCCATCTCACACGTGGGTGAGGATCCTGGAACGAATTTAAAACCATAGATACCACCTGCTCCAAGTTCTTGATCATCACCTGCATCATAAATCCATTCAAAAGACCATAAGAGCAGTCGAAGAAGTTTTACTGATATAAATGAAATTAATGAACACAAACATAACATCTACTTATATAACATAACAAGCACAAACAGTATTCAAGCATAATTGTAAATAGTAGATTGGTCCATGGATTCATTAAAATGTAACAAAGAATGGAATTATTTACATGTTAACCAATATGTAGCAGCTAATTAATCATTAACCAACCCACAATAAATGAATTCCAAACAATATTATCACCTTTGAACATCCCTCTGCTATTTGTGCAAGAGAAATAAGTGCCGCATGCCGTTTCTGCCATTCAGGAGCCGCCAAATATGCCGGCAACTGCTCAGATGCAACTGGGACAATCGTATTCCCACCTAGAGCAATAGCTAACCGATCAAGACACTCCTGACCAACACTGTAATTACTGGACTCTCCTGCATCCTCATCCTCATTTTCAGCCGTATGCCAAGCGGGTTCATCCTCAATATCCAACAGCATCCGCAACAAAATGCCAAACAACCTGCTTATAAATTGCGGCAGTTTTCTCATCATACCGGGTGCCCTCTCCCTAGCTTCTGCTAGGGTTATCACAAACTCAATTGCTAAGTGTCTAGTCCCCTCTTCTAATGTCTCAGCCTCAGCTATTTGCAACATAGACCCAACCACCTCCACTAACTGCTGCCTCAAGAACCTAGGCTCAGTCCCAGCCAACTCAATCAACAACTCTAATGCCTCTTGGGCAGTAGACTCTTGACCACCATTCAAGGCTTCAGTCAAGGTCGTCATCATTGCAGGAAGAAGATCCTGGAACCTATCTCTATCAGCAGAACTCAAACACTGAATAAAATTAATTACTGCATTCAATGCAGCAATCCTCACATCCGAGCTCGCAGACGTAGTCAAACACTGCAAAAACACGCCATGAAGATGCTTTATGTGTGGAATTAAAGTCTCCCCAATGTATTGTGACAATTGCGCAAATATCAAAAACGCAGATTCCTGAAGCTTAGGAGAATCAGATGAAACACACTGAAACATAAACGGCAACAATTCCGGCCAACCGTTATCAGGCAATACACTCGAAGCCAGTTCCGATATAGTATCACACAGCTTCTTCATTATAGTATTCGCTTCCTCCTGCTGCACACAAGTTAAAAGAATAGATTTAAGTGAAGACTGAGTCGCCGGAGATAACCTGTTCCATACTAACGAATCGTCCTGAGTCAATTGTTTCCTTAACAGAATTGCAGACATGGCACGAGCTTCCATGTGAGGAGATAACTGTAGCAGGTGACCTAGTTTGAGAAATAGCGAATTCGGATCCGTTTGTTTGCATAGATTGAATATAAGCTCCGCTTGCGATCGTTGCTCGTTTGATGATGACATGAGATGAGAAATTAGGGTTTCGAACGGCGCTGGATCGGCTCCGAGTATCGCCGTCAGCTGTGCTTGTTGAACCTGAGGATCCATCGCCGTTGAAGTAAAAAAGCCGGTGGTGATTCACGGTGGCGCTGAGGATGATGGAGGAAATAGATAGTGAGATTTGATTGGGGGTGATGACTTAGGGCAAAGGGGCAGCCGCAGGGTAAAAGAGGAAGAGCATTTCTTTATGCTCAAAATAGTAGAGGGAAATTTATTGCGGGAGTTCAGTACAAAAATGGTCCTTTGATAATTGATAACAAACAATTTCCAACTAAACATTTGTAATAAGAACCAAAGAGGTTGTTGTGTAGTGGTTGAGGTAAATCCTGAAGTTTCAAGGGACCCGGGTTCAATCTCTGTCACCATCATTAATTTCTGAGGCATGCAAATGAGGCTTAATTCTTAGGCTGATGCACCAGGGTTTTACCCACGCCGATCCAGGGTTCGAGCCTTGGCTCTCCCTCAAGCCTGGAAGGGGCCGTATTGGGTGGGATTTTTCCTTGGATGCTCTCCAACTCTGACGTCAAGTGGGCCCGGTTAAGACAACATATTGGCCGGAGTTGGATGAGGCTCTCCCATGTGACAGGGGTGCGACGTCACAACATTCAATGTTCGTCGTTCAAAAAAAAACATTTGTAATAAGAATTTAGGTGCAAACAAGTCGAGCCACTCGTAAGCTACTCGAGGCCAGTTTAGTAAAACTCGAATCAAGTTGAGCTTAAGTGAGCTCAACCCCAAGCTAAAGTTTTTATCGATGCTCATTTAATAAATAAGTTCGAGCTTTTATAGAGGCTCGTTTAATAAACGAGCTCGAGCCTGAGTTTCAAATATCGAGTCCGAGCAGGCTCGCGATCCTAAACATGTTTTTATTTATGTATTTTTTTTATTTAATATATTAAACGTATTTTTATATAATTGTTATTATATATAAAATTTTGATAAAAATAGTTGAATAATATATATTGTGTTATACATAAAAATGTAATTATAAATATATATAAAATAATTATTAAAATATATAAACAAAATAATTAAATAATTAATAAATATTAAACGAACCGTGGCTCGAGCTTTAGAAATAAAAGTCTAAACGAGTCAAGCTAAGCTCGAGCTCTCTTTAGTTAAACGAGCCGAATTCGAGCATGCTCGGGTTCGACTCAAATCGTTTACGCCCTTACGTTATAATTTTAAGGTCCCACCTATAAGACTTGATAACTTAGAAAAAATAAATATAGTGATGAAAATATTATTTAGTGTGTGGTGAAGTATTTACAAAGCTTTGAAGTTATTCTATATTTGAGTCGGGGTCTCTCTTGGTGCAGCCTCTCTATCCATTGAGGTAGAGGCAGGGGCAGGGGCGGATCTACATAGGGCCGGGGGGTTCACGGAAACTCCCGAGTTTCGAAATTGTAGTAGAAAGCTATATACAAAAACTGGGGTAAACCCCTTCAAAAATATAGAGTGAACCCCTATACAAAGAAGTTTTTCTTCAATGAAGAACAAAAATAGAATGTTTGAAGTTTTCCGGTGGCGGCTATCTGAATTCCGACGGTGGTGCTTCTACTGTAAATTGAATGTTAGAGAAGATGAAATAAGATAGAGATAAGGGATATTATCCATATGTTTGTAGAGAGACGCGGTTTAGATAAAGTAGACAATAGGAGAGAGTATTTAAAATTGAATTCTAATTATCTTTCTATCAATAGTGTTTTCAATTAATTTATGTTTGATACTCCCCATAAATTACAAGTGTAAGAGCATTCACATCAGTTTCTGCATATGTTTGTGAGTGGATTCTGCATATTTTATGGAGTGGTTTAAAATGGTTATGAGTGGAGGAGAGAGAAAATGTATAAATTTTTTGTATATTTGAGGAAAAAACTGTTCACCCCTATTAATTTTTTAATATTTTTTGAAGTGGTTGTGAGTGGAGGAGAGGGAAAAGGTAATGATAAAGTTATAAAAAAGTATTATTTAATTGAAAAGTAGAGAGAAAAGTTAGTGATTTTTAGTGTAATTATAGAGATGGGGATGGAGAATGTGATGGGAATGCTCTAAGAGCATTCGCAGTACCACCTCTATCCCCATCCTCATAATTACACTAAAATCACTATCTTTTCTCTCTTCTTTTCAATTAAATAATACTTTTTATACCTTTATCATTACCTTTTCTCTCTCTTCCACTTACAACCACTTTAAAAAAATATTAAAAAATTATGCAGGTGAACAGTGTTTCCCCAAATATACAGAAAATTTATACATTTTCTCACTCCTCCACTCACAACCACCCTCTAAAATATAGGGAACTCACTCACATAAATATAGGAAACCTACTGTGAATACTCTAATCAATCCCAATTCGCACCATATACTTTTTTTTTATTTTTTATTTTTTTTCAAAGACAAATTTTACTAACTAATATTTTACTTAAATATATCTCAGTTATGAATTTTTGTATCGACAATATATAGGTTTTAAATTAATCCGTAATATGCTTTTAAAATTTTACTTTCAAATTGTTAAAATATTTATTATATTATATTATATTACTTTCTAATTGTTAAAATATTACCTTACTAACAATTTGCAAACTGCAAACAGCTGCTGCATAATGTACCATTCCTTGATGCATGAGCTCTTTTATTCATGTGTTTTTTTTACTACCAGCTCATATATGATATATCTATATATGTTGTAAAGTTGAGAATGAAATAAAGAGATCACTTGGTCCGTTAGTTTATTACAATTACCAATTGATACATCATATTAATGAAATTATATATATATATATATATATATATATAAGTTTATATATTAGGGGACCATTTTTACTATTTGCACAGGGTATTCGAAATCTCAGAGACGGTCCTGGTTATATAGAAAATGAGTTCTTTCAACAAGTTTCGGACGAACATGTAATGCAACGATTTCAAAAGATGAAAACTCGTAGGTAACAAAAGATGAAAACTCGTAGGTAACAACTCAAGTTTTTTTTTAATTCATAACGACTATTTTATTTATATTATGTTTTTTAATTTCTAATGATGATGTTTTTTTTTATTATTGTATCGTATTTTTGTTATGTGATTAACCTTACCCGACCCGAACCATCGAACCGACCCGAAATTTTTTATGTCCGGCCCTATGAAATTGGAGCATCTAAAAACAGTGAATCCATTGGAAAAAATTCCTGGATCCGTCACTGGGTAGAGGTAAGGTTTGCCCTCATCCCACCCTCCCAAGACTCTATTTTTTGAGTGAGATTTTTTATGGGTGTGTTTGTTTGTTTGTTTGTTTTGTGAAGTTATTCTATATATAATAGATAAATAAATAAAAAGTTTTAACAATTATTGTGTGATGAAGTCTATGGTTTAATCCGGTGTCATGTTAATTTGTTACATGACTAGTCAAGAGTATTCATAGTTTCTAAATTGAGATAAATCAAATGGTTTGCTCATGTCATGGAAGTTATGACAAACATTGGTTGAAAAATATCACTTTAAAATTATGGTCAACAGAAATCAAACGGATCGGGTCATCCTACTTCCGCTACTGGATTAGGCCCAAACATTAGTTTTCCGTGGGCTTCTTGTTTATAACAGTTTCACACTTTATCTAATAGCCCACTTTGGCATAACATAATGTCCTAGAGGTGGGCAAAAAAACCGGTTTCAAACCGGGTCCCCGGTACCCGACCCGAACCGGGTTCGCAAACACACCGGTTTCACCCAACCCGATCCAAACCCGTAGGTGTGTAACCAGTTTTTAAAAAATTTTTGGATACCGGTTCTTAACCCGACCCGAACCGGTTTCATCCTCAAACCGGTTTCGGGCCCGACCCGGTTCTCAAACCGGTTCGAACCGTTGTAAACTTCGATTTTAACGGTTTTATAGCCGTTGGAACGGCTATATGACCGTTTTTTTTTGGTTTTTTTTTGTATTTTGGAGCCCCTACAACTTGTATAAATAGGTGTGGGTTGTATTGGTTCAACCACACAATTCCAAAACGCTCTCATTTCTTAAAAACGCTCTTATTTATCAAAAACGCTCACGCTCGAAAGTCGAAACTCCCAAAATGGCAAACGAATCTCAACAATCTAATATTGTTGGTGCTTCTCAAAGTGTTAGTGCTCCCACGGTTGTGTGGGTTATTCCTACAACAAGGAATCCCAATGTTTGGCAACATTTCGATTTATGAGAAATGTCGAATGGTGGTCATAAGGCTCGATGCAAGTTGTGCGGGCATTTTTTTGGAAAAGACGCAAACACAACTTTGAAGAATCACATTGAAAAAAACTATTGTTCGGTTATAAAGTCTCAAGCTTCGCAAGGTCAACCAAGTATGACAAACGAAGGTAATATTTTTGCGTATAATGTTGACTTGGTTCGGGAAAGGATGGCGCATTTTGTGATTCAAGAGAGTCTACCTTTCAAACACTTTGACAACGAGCGTTTGACTCGGCTTATTCAACAAACGCTCCAACCTCGCTACACTCATGTAAGTCGTGCTACTCTTAGAAGAGATTGTATAAATATGTGGAAAAAAGCTAAAGTAGAAATAATAAATGAATTTGAAAATTTAAAAACCGGTATTAGTTTAACTTGTGATGTTTGGTCGGCTCCCCACAATTTGCCGGATTCTTACATTTGCGTTACCGCTCATTGGATAAATCCGGAAAATTGGCAAATGATGAAACGTACTATTGCGTTCGATATTTTTGCATACCCCCACACCGGTGACAATTTATTTTATATTTTAGACAAAGTTATAAGAACTTTTAAAATAGAAACAAAAGTTTTTTCAATATCGTTTGATAACGCCTCGAATAATACCGTCGCGGTAAACCAACTTATTTTAAAATATAACCCGATTTGTAATGGTATTTTTTTCCATAGCCGATGTGTTGCACATATTATTAATTTAGTTGTGCAAGGTGGTCTTAAACACATTGACGATGTTAGAAATAAATTTAAACAAATGTTGCGTGACATTTTTCATACAAGTCAAAGAAGATATCATCGATATATAAAATTTTGTAAAGACGGTGAAACCGAATGTTTAGGTCCAAATTGGGACGTTTCAACACGTTGGAACTCAACGTGTAACATGTTCGAAAAAGCCATTCAACAAAAACGAAGTTTGCAAATGTTTCATGCCCAACTAGCAAGGCAAAATAAAGTAACAAAATTTCCGACAGCGGGTTGGGGTATCATTGAAGGTGTAGCCGATATGCTCCATATTTTTAAAACCGCTACAACCTATTTATCGGGAGTTTACTATCCCACAAGTCCTTTGGTTTTAAATCAACTTTTTTTAATGGTGGAAAAATTAAACGAATATTCCATGCGAGGCGGCGTATTTAAAGAAATGATACCGCCAATGAAAGAGAAATTTAGAAAATATTTTAAAGAAATGCCTCCGATTATTACTTGCGCCGCCGCCTTAAACCCGTGCTTAAATGTTTCGGGTGTTGAAACTTTAATTGAAAAAATAATTTACGGTTTGGATTTATACGAAGAAGACGTATTTTTAACGGATAGAGCAAAAACTATTTTTACACAAAATTTGTCTACTTTATTTACTGTTTATGTTGAAAAATATGGTACAACATCTACCGTTCATGAGCAATTTAGAAACGCTCCATCAAGTGCAAGTACTAGTCGGAGTTCAATGTTAAACTTATTTAATACTATACTTAATGAAAATAGTAAACGTCAACGGGGTAATACCCCAAGTAGCGAATTAGGTAGATATATCGGTTCAGATTTTTTAACCGGTATGAATGCTCATGATTTTGAGACATTTGATATCTTGGCTTGGTGGAAAGGGAAGGAAAACCAATTTCCCGTCCTATCCGCTATGGCCCGTGATCTACTAACCGTCCAAGCTTCTACGGTAGCTTCGGAATCTGCTTTTTCTGTTAGTGGCAGGGTTGTTTCTTTACGAAGAACAAGACTAACTCCGCCATCGGTGGAAACGTGCATTTGCTTAAAAGATTACTTGGACGCGGCGGAAAGAATACAACATATATCTTTCCTTGAAGGCGAACTCGAAGTCGAGGGAGAGATATACGAGGACGAGGTGGAAGGAGGATTGATTGAAGCAATCGGCGAAGACCTCCTACGAGGGAGTTCGGGATCCGACTAGTACCGACTACCCGGATTTTCAATATATCCACGAAGAAGACTTTTATATTTAATGTATTTTTAATTTGTAAACTTTTAATTATTTATTTTGTAATTTCTAAACTTTATTTTGTATGTTTTGTAATTTTTAAGTTAAGTTAATATCTTTAACGGTTAATTTTTTAAAAAATTAACGGTTTTTTTTTTAAAAAAAATCCGGGTAAACCGGTTTTGGACCCGAACCGGTTTAGTAGCCAACCCGGTTGCAACCCGGTCCGATCCGGTTTGGTAGGGTTGGGTTCGATGATCCTTGAACCCGGTTCGTGACCCGAACCGGTTCGTACGTCGACCCGGTCCAAGCGGGTTTTGCCCAACCCGACCCGGTTTTAAACCCGAACCGGTTTCGTTAAAAAACCCGATTTGTACACCTCTATAATGTCCTGATGATAAATTTGGGTCCGTCTAATGATCTACTCATCTACCTAATTTTGGTTCATCACACTTGACGGGTGGTAAGGTGACAGGAGCGAGCAACACAAGCAACAAACCCAACAATGACCCGGAGGGAAAGACGATGGAAGATGACCTAACCAAGCCCTACAGGCCAGACCACCTGGCGGAAGAATCCAAGTTCACTACTCGGCTGACTGAGGCACCACTCCCAGCTAACCTCAAAATGCTGGCATGTATCAGTATATACGATGGTAGCCAAGATCCGGAAGACCATTTGCATACCTTTAATGGCGCAGCCCACGTCGAGCAACGGTCTCTCCCGGTCTGGTGCCACATGTTTGCTCAGACATTGACAGGCCCGGCAAGGGTATGGTTCGACTCTTTACCCTCACAAAATATAGACAGCTTCATCCGGTTGAAAGAAAAGTTCCTCCGTAATTTCGTCCAACAAAAGAAAAGGTTCAAGAACGCCAACGAGATCATGCACATCCGAAGAAAAGAAAACGAAAGTGTAGAGCAGTATATGGAGCGGTTCATTAACAAAAGTTTGTTGATAGAGGATGTCCCGGAGCAAATGAAGGTGAGCAGCTTCAACAATGGAGTACGACACACACAGCTGCAAGAGAAATTGGGGGAAGATTATCCAAAAAGCTTTGACGTATTAATGGACAGAGTACGGGCATTCATCCGGGGTAAAGATACATCTGACATAGCCAGGGAATGGATAGTCGAAACCCCCAACAGGCGAGCAAGTACAAGGACAACAGGGGAAGTAGATATGCCCCGACGAACGGTCCCGCCCACAGATCTCGACCACCGATGCCAGAAAGACCCAGGTACTCGTCCCATCCTGCTGCATCATTCAGTCCACACTCAAAGCAACCGTACAGTAGCGAAACAAGAAGGCATGGGGGATAAAGGCAGTAACGGGCATTTGATTTCACAACCCTCACGAAAACTCCAAGCCAAGTCCTGGCCACGGAAAGGGTCAGCCAAAGTTTCCAACCGCCTCGGCCCGTCAGACCCAGGCCGTACATGCAAGATTCAGGCAAATTCTGTGAATTCCACAAAATAGGGGGTGATACTACAGATAATTGTGAACATTTGAAAAGGGAGATAAAGAAGGCGGTAAAGACAGGCAAGCTATCTCACTTGGTTAAAGAAATAGGCCAGCAGAGGAACAGAGATAGAAAACCCGAGGGAGACAGGCAGAGACCACCCCCGGAATACAGAGGAATAGTGGAGATGATCCACACAAGCGAAAGTTCAAAACAAGAAGAGTCCGGTCACAAAAGGAAACCCCCACCACTAGAATCATGGATGATGCAATCCATCTCTTTCGAGTCACTTACAGACAAAGACATCCAGGAAGGCTCGCTGGTCATCTCTGCAAATGTTGCTGGTTATCGTATTGGAAGAATACATGTGGATAGGGGCAGTGGAGCAGAAATCATGTTCGAACATTGCTTCGAGCGTCTAGATGAAGATTTAAAAGCTAGATTGGTCCCGGACCATCTACCGTTAGCAGGTTTTTCAGGAGAAAGAGTGCTGCCAATAGGCAAAGTAACCCTACCTGTCACCTTGGGGGAAGGAGACAGGTTCCACACTGTTAACCTAACCTTTTCCATAGTACGAGCCAATTCTAAAAACAACATCATCATGGGCAGGCCGGGAATAAAGGCCTTCAGGGGAGTAGTTTCTACCAATCACGGAATCATGAAATTCCCCACCCCAAAAGGTATTGCATCAGTTAGCATGGATGCGGAGATAGTTGCTGCATTGGATAGAACCAAGGAAAGCCGAGATGAGGAAGAGGAAGTTTGGATGATGAATGGCGATTTCACACAACAGACTATCAAAGTGGGGGCACGGCTATCCAACAAAGTAAAGACATATTTGAAGGAGTTGCTCATCCGCAACATGGACGTGTTTGCCTGGGAAGAGGCAGATATGTAAGGCATCCCGAGGGATCTGGTAGAACACAAGCTTAATATACATCCCACGACAGCTCCGATCCGACAGAAGCGGCGAAGTACGGGCCCAGAACGCCGTAAAGCTACATGCACGGAAACCAGAAAACTACTTCAAGCAGGAATAGTAAGGGAGGTCAAGTACCCATCTTGGATAGCAAACCCTGTGATGGTAGCAAAAGGAGACGAACCGTGGAGGATGTGCATAGACTTCAAAGACCTCAATAAAGCAACTCCGAAAGATTGTTACCCCTTGCCAGAGATGGAAATGAAGGTAGAAGCCATGGCGGACTTCCCAATAAGGTGTTTTCTGGATGTATACAAGGGATATCATCAGATACAGATGGCCCTAGAAGATGAAGAAAAAACAGCTTTCTACACGGACGAAGGAGTGTTTTGTTACACCAAAATGCCCTTCGGCCTGAAGAATGCAGGAGCCACATACCAAAGATTCATGGATCAGACTTTTGCAAAACAGATTGGTAAAAATCTTGAAGTCTACGTAGATGACCTGGTAATCAAAAGCATAACAGAAGAGGGAATGATCAAAGATGTAGAGGAAACTTTTAAAACACTCCGGGAGGCCGGCATGATGCTCAATCCAAAGAAATGTTCATTCGGGGTAGCAGAAGGCAAATTCCTAGGGGTGATGGTGACTAGAGAAGGAATTCGTCCAAACCCGAAAAACGTGGAAGCAATAGCCAAGAGCCACAACTGGGTGGAAGAAATCCCACATGTACTTTGGGCTCACCGCACCACACCAATGACCAGCCACGGAGAAACGCCGTTCAGCTTAACATACGACACCGAAGCAATGATCCCAACGGAAATAGTATCGCCCAGCCGGCGAACTCGAGCAGAAGAAGAAGGAAATGAACAAGACCTAAGGCTCCACTTAAACCTGCTGGAAGAGCGTCGAGAAATGGCTATCGCCAGAGAAACAAGATATAAAAAGAAGGTGGAAACATACTACAACAGCCGTATTAGAAGAAAGAGTTTTAAGCCTGGAGAGTGGATATTTCGAGACAACGAAGCAAGCCTACAAGAAGACACCGATAAGTTGGGACCCAGGTGGGAAGGTCCCTATCAAGTCATCGAAGCTAACACTAGGGGATCGTATAAGTTAGCAAGGATGGATGGCACACCTATCCCCCGTACTTGGCACGGAATGCAGCTAAAGAAATAATTCATGTAAGAACGAGCGCCCTAGCCAATGTCATTTCCAGTTGATAAGTAACCAAAGTTTCATGCATTAAAGGGTGCTATATGTTATATTTATGTAAATTAATATGGGGAATACAAAGATTTTGTGTAGCTATGCATGTGTAGGTGTTGGAAGCTTAATGTACGATTTTAGAAGATATTATACGAGATGCAAGAGTTAGATGGAAGACGGAGGAAATGGGGCAAAAATGCAGGATCCAGCGTAGGCCTACGCCACCTGGCGTAATCCTACGCCGCCCAGCGTAAGCCTACGCCGCCCAGCGTAGGCCTACGCCTAACTACTTCCTTCACAGCAGGTTTCAGGGAGATGGCGTAAGCCTACACCCCCTAGCGTAATGGGAGGTTTCTTCCCCAAAATTAAAAAAATCATCTTTTGAACAACAGTTTTGGGCGATTTTGGGAGTTTTTGGGAGGCTAGAAACATATTATTGAAGATCGGTATCAAGAAATTGAAGAATCGAAGATGAATTCCACAACCATGAGCGGCTAATCCACCGCTAATCATTCCCGGGTGGATTGTTTGTAAGTTTTTAGGGTTTTTATCATATGCTAGCTTTAAGAAACAATTCTTGTAATCGTTTGGTTTGAAATACTTGAATCTTTGTGTTTAGTATGGTTATGAACTCACGGGAGTCGATAAATTCTTGCACCATTGACCCCGTTAGATGATAATTGCTATGAACTTTGATTTGTGCTGAATCTATTGATTAATCTAACTCTATATTGCATACATTTGTCTCTATTTCATTCGTGAATATTGTTTTACACTATTTGTCGATGATGTATGAATGTTGATGTTCTTGGTTAGATTTGGTTAATTTGATTTGGATAACCATTTGATTGTTTGAACTCATATGTTGGTGTGATAATCCCTAATTACTTGTGAACTTGAAACCCGGGTGTGATTCCTTTTTAATTATTGTTACAATCTAAACCTTTTATTTGCTACTTGATTACTCGTGATCGTTTAGCTAGTTGATAATCATTGCTTGTTGGATTTGTTAATTTCACCTCAATCATTGCTTGTGTTTGGTCAGAAAGACCCATTGCAACTTCATAAATCGCATTGTCAATTGAAGTTGAGCACCGACCACAAACTCTTCGTGGTTCGACACCCTTCTTACCCTAACTAGTTTAAGGTGATTAGGACACTCTAATTCTTTATCTTTGACCGGTCCCTTCGACGCCGACCAAATTTTGTGTGCTTGCCCTCAAGCACCAGTCTACTTACAATGGCTTGAAGCCTTATCTAATGAAAGTTGTGTTTTACTTCCCTCATAACCCGCCGCCAACCCTTCCTGAAAACCAACAGCCTTGGCAGCCTTGTTAACAGCACCAACCAATAAGAGCCATTCCCGGCTACCCCTAAGACGCTCATAAAAAAGCCGGAAGCCGGTACCGATAAGCGAGTCACGCTCAAAGGACAAACGATGGTTCTCTAGAACCAAAGTTTCCTTCTGAGACGACACAGCAGCCAGATCCGCCTTCAGTCCATCTCTTTCTGCCAACAGAGTATCCTGTAGAAGCATGTTTTTGTAACTATAGATTAAATTCTATGTATCGGTGTACTAGGCTAGTACGCAGGAGGGTGTTCCTGAGTACTTAGCTTGGTCACCAGTTTGGTCCTGCGTACTTAGTAAGTACGCAAGGCTTTTGTCTTGCCTACTTGTCAAGTACGCAGGTAGTGTTCCTGTGCCTATAAATAGAAGACTTGTCTTCATTTGTAGGTGGAACTTCTGGAACAAGGTCGAGAGGTGTCCGGGTCGGGACGAGCTCTCCCGACCCCTGGACCGTGAGCGTAGATGAGAGATATGTACTTCTTCGGTATGTAATGTGAGATGACTTCGTTGTTATTGATTACGTGTCGTTGTTGTGTTGATTCTCTTCTTTGTGTTCGTGTGTCTCTCTGTTTCGTTTCTTGGTTCCCACACAAATCACAGAACAGGTCCGTGTATATCCGCTGCGTGACGAGGCTCCCGGGACCTACATATCCCTCTCCATAGACCAAGCATCCTCCTTATCAGCTAGTAGGGTTTCCAGGTGTTGCTTGTCTTCATCCAGACGGGCCAACTGGGCCTTTAACCCTCTCTCCCCCTCCTACAAAAGGTACAATATAAGTAGGAAGTAAAACCTAAAGAAAATATACAAGAAATATACAAGGGAAAATTACCTCCAAGGTTCGGACTTCACCACGGACATGATCCAAGTCCACCTGCAAAAGATTCATTTCAGAGGACGTCTTGACGCACTCCGCTTCCTTATCCGACACCTGCTGAGATAAGTCAGAAATCTCTTCCCTGAGACGGATAATCTCGGCCTCCTGAACCTTAGAGCGAGACAGCTGGTTGGCCATGTAAAAACTATGATCCCGACTAAGTTGAGCAGTGGTAAGACCCCTATTGAAAACCCTATCCCCGTAAGGAAGAACATGTTCCAAAAGGTCGTGACTCACTTCGGCCGAGTCAAGTACATCACTTGTGGCCAACGACCAATTAGGAAAAAAAGGCGCGACTTGATCCTCCTCGAGTAAAATAGGGATCTCATCTCCATGACCTAGCTCGTAAGGAAAATGGTCATCAAAGGGGCGCGAGCTAGAACCCTCACCCCCGGGAACAAGGGGAGAGGGGGGAGAAGCACCCCGGGGAGGAGGAGAGAGGTCGGTAGTCCAGTCAACAGGGGAACCAACAGGTAGGTCAGGTTGCACCGGAAAAGAACGGAGAGGAAGGATGGGCGAAGGTGGGGCAGCAGCAGTCAAGGGTTCGGTAACAGCCGGAGAAGGAGAGGGAGGATTAAATATCACCCGTATGTTGGGACGTTTCGGGGATGACCCACTGGAAGACTCCTCGACCCTCCTCTTGCCCCGACGAACGAGGAGCATCTCCTCATTCTCGTCTTTTGACTCAAGGGGCTAGGCTAATAGTAATCCCCTGAGCGGTAGAAACTCTGTGAGCCGACGAATCTTGAACAGGGCTAGACACAGCCCCAGGAACAACGTCAACAGTCTTCCAGGTGACACCGAGGTCACCTCCCATTACAATATCCAGCAAATCCGCCTCTGCAAAAGAAAAAGAAAAACAGAATTAAACCTTGATAAAAAAGACAGTCAAACAGAAATAATTTCCGCACTCACCAACACCATTACGAACAGGGACGAGACGGAGAAGAGGCGAATCCCAATTCTGACTAACGCCAGCTAGGACTAAGACTGACTCATCAAAAACAACGATGAAAGAGAAACGAGAAGTCAACAGGGTGCACAACCCATCCTCGTAAGTACCCTCAGCAGGAGAAGGATCTTCAATGGGAGTACTAATGTCCCGACGAGGCAGGATAACGGGAAGAAAAGCAGAAGAAACATAAAAGATGTGATCTTTCCAATTCTTTATAGAATTGGGGATTTTAAGAGCCATTGACGGGCTAGGTCTCCTTCTTTTAATAAAGGTGAACCAATCGCCGGTAGTGCCAAGATGATAGAAAACACGGAACAAGTTCACGGAGGGCCACCCCCCACAAGCACGACAGGCAACCTCAAAATGGGATACTTTGCAAAGACCTAAGGGGCTAATCTAGTCAAAACGAACGCCATAAAATAGTAGCAATTCTAAGAGGAAGGAAGTAAGATGATAACGACAGTTTGCAAATTCAAAACTCTTGCTATATAAAGTTATCATCCCATCTGAGGCAATGACAGTCTGAACAGGAACAGGCAGGGTAGGATTCAATCCTTGGAGAATATTAATTTTTTCACAAAAAACCCTAAGTTCCTGAGCGGACAGAACGAGCAGAGTCATACCAAGATTATGACGCTCACCCATGACGAAAAACAGAAAAGAAGGGAGGAAGGAGAGTCAAAAGAAAAACAAAAAAGAAACAAACGCACCTGGCTCCATAAGACGGGGAAGGACGATGAATGTTAAGTGAAGAAAACAAGGGGAAAAGAGAAGGGGCAGAGCGAATATCTGGAAGAAAAAGAGGCGTAAAAAAGAAAGGGATAGAAGATTGCAACAGTTATAAAGGGAAAAAAGGTAATTTGAATTTCAAACGTTGGAAAGGAACATATAATCAACACGTGGCGGATCCCCTCCTCAGAAGCCATTGGATATCTGAGTCTAAAAAGAACTCAAGTACCTACAAATACAGCTGTCTTCCACCAATAACTTAAACAGACATTTCAGATCCCCGAAAGTAGAGAAAAGAAAATTAGTCTATCACCTGCTTCGACATGACCAAAGCAACTAATAGACTAGGGACTTGTTGGGATATGGTCCAGAAAGAAGACCGGACATATCCCAGAAACCAAGTCCGGACAAACACTTGCAAAGATATAGTAACCTAAGGCCGGGCCTATAAACCCAAAAGACGGGCTTTAGTCGAAGACCCGGCAGATGGGCGAAACCCGGACGTGTTCAGAAGAAAAAGAATAAAAGTTAACGGTAAGAAGGAGACAAGAATCCACATATCATAGTACGAACCAATAAATAAGAGGAGACCCGACAATACAAAAACCATTACTAACAACCTTAAACAATGGCTCAGGCATTACATATCTAGGCCAATAAGACAAAGATACGTTCCAGGCTAAAGACAAATGTTCACCAGGTATAAATACCCCATCAAACCCAAAGTAATGTTCATGTTCTCATTCATTCCTCACGCTTGCTCCATATTTGCATTTCTCATTCACACCCTATACTTACTCTCACGCCGGAGGCTGGTCACAGCGACATCCCCCGGGGTTCTCACTGTGACGAGACTAACGGTGTTCATGTTTTGCTAGGTTAAGTTCAGTATAACCCTTCTGGAGACTCTAGGAGAGCCCGACAGACCGGAGATCTTGGAGTTTACATATATATTCTCAACAATCCATTTTTTCAGTCTCACAATAGATTTTCTAACACGTGACATCTGGTAGATATCTGGTAGATACCTGGATTCATGGTTCTTGTGCTATATATATAAAATCTATTTTGAAATAAAAAAAAACGTTTAAAAAACAATGGTAGTTTTGTATACATGTCAATTTTAAATTAAACTCGGTTATGTTTATAACAATTAGGCCTGGCAAACACAATTGGTGTTATAACAATAGGATAAAAATTTCTCTTTTTGGGTTGGATTACTAAATTTTAGTTTATTGTGCTTGCATCCTTTTTTTAATCTTTTTTCTAAATTTACAAAAATTAGCAAAGAAACATTTTTCCCCTTTTGATTGTATTTGATCTACTATAATTATATTATATACTATCTCAAAACACACAATGCCAAAAACCTTTCACTCACTTTTCTATTGAAAAAGAAAATTTATACTTTCACTCAAAAAAACCAAAATTTATGACAAATGGGAACCGTTAACTATTCGTTGACTGAGAATTCGTGAATGATTCTTGGATTTGAATATAAAATTTGGTTTGCCTAATGACAAAAGAAAATACAAATTAATACATACTTAATTGATTCTTTTGAATAAAAAATCCTTCTCAATTTCCATTATAGCAAAAAAAATATAAGTATATGTAAACTCCAGAACGGAAATTGTTACACAGATACTAAATTGGCTATTTATAGTATGTTACATATAAATCAAAAAGAAAGAGAATTTTTTGGAACAAAAAATGACCCGATTGGGTATTAATCGGGCCAGGCACTTCGAACGATAAAAGAATCAATAAAAAAGGACCCCTTAATTCCAATTAGGAATTCGTTTGGCCCCTTAGGAATAGGCTTCCCAGTTTATAATTTCGATTTATTTTCCCATTTAATAACTCATAATCAAATATTGGAAACTAACTATTTGCAACTTGACAATTTAAAACAGATTTTTCAAATACTTAAATATTATTCACTAGATGAAAATGGTAAAATTTATAATCCCTATTCATGTAGTAACATCATTTTGAATCCATTCAATTTGAATTGGTAACCTTTTGTCCTGGGTATGTCTAACTAATGAACGAGTCAAGTTGGACGTGGAAGAGAGGTTTGACGGGCGTGACTAACGGTTCTTCATTATTTATGTTGAAGAGTAAAACATGCAACCTAGAGCAGTCGTGTTCGTGTGACGTAGCTGCCTCCATCTACCGCCCTGTCATTGCCTTTGTCTAATTCCTTTGATTTTGGAGAGAGGGACAAGAAAGTCAAAACCCTTGATCCTGGAAATAAATAGTGAAACGGTTTTGATCAAGCTCTTTCTTCATGGATTAGCAACCGATTGAACTAAACACGCCATCAAATCCACTACAAAAAAGTGACAATTAGTGACTAAAGTACTAGGGATTGTATCTGTCTTAAATGCATAGTATCCGAGACTGGCTTATCAGTTATTATTGATATTGGGGACTGATTTTATGAGCAATGTTTTTAAATCGGACCGGATAGTGAACCGAACACCTTAGAGGTTCACTGGTTGGACCGGTGGTCTAACCGGATTCAAGAACCGGATGACGTCATAAGTAATTTAACAATGAAAATTAAAAAAAAAAACTATAAATTAATTAAAACAGAAAATAACACTATAATCAATTTAGAAATATAATAAATAAAAATATTTACGTAATAAGATTTTCTTTATAAAACTATACATCCTTTTATATTATTAGAATACTTAAAGAGTAATGTTTATTTACTATGTTTAATTTAATAGAAAACTAGTAGGGAACTCGAACGATGTGAGGCCCCGACAAATTAATTCTGTGCAAATATTTGATTTAATTAAACGATTTTTTTATAAATTACACCTCATTTTCAAACGCACATGCAAGTTGCTTATAAAATATTTATATGAGGTACGACCACACGTAAGAGGTATCACGCTCGTTGCCGTGGAAAATTGAACGTATTTAATTGATTTTCTCTCTTTAATATAGTGCCAATTTAATCATTGGTTAAATTATAGACATGGGTTAGTAGCTAATTGAAAACAATTGAAACATTGCTAATTTGTACACTATGTAAAAAAAATGGTGTTAGTTTCTTAGTTTTTTGAGTAAATGAGAGAATTAAGTGTATAGGTTAGTAAATGAGAAAATTAAGTGTATGTGTTAAAGGGTAATTATTAGACTTTAATTATAAACATGGGTTAGAAGGTAATTGTACACATTTGAGGCATTGCTAATTTGTACACTATGCAAAAAAAAATTGTGCTAGGTGTATTAATTTTTTGAGTAAATTACAAAAATATCCTTCAAATATGTATTATATAGTAGTATAATGTATGAGTTAAAGGGTAATTATTAAGCTTTAATTATAAGCGTGTGTTATAAGATAATTGTACACATTTGAGGCATTGCTAATTTGTACACTATGTATTAGACGTCTAATTTTTTTGAGTAAATTACAACAATACCTTTTAAATATGTATTATACAGTAGTATATATATTGTATATAGAGATACTCAAAACTCATTAATTGTTATCAAATAATTTGTGTGAGTTCCCAAAGTGAAAATGGTATTAAAGTCAAGCTGACATCTTCTTTAACTCAATTACATTTACACATTAGGACATTTACACATTAGGGTGAAGGGACAGGTTAATAATAAGCCTATAGAACCCTCTCTTTTTATCCAATTAAAACGTGTCATGTCATTTTTATCCTTTTGAACACTCTTCAACCCTAAGAGCAGGGTGTGGAACTAATAAACCCTTGAATTTTTTTTTAAATTATTTCATTAAAACAAATAAAAAACCACATTACCTTAAATAAAAATAAAAATGATACATATTAAAACCTAAAATTTAAAAACAATAAAAAGAAAAAAAAAACGTGAAACATCAAAATAAAAAAAAACTAAAATAACCTAAAAAATACACGGCCAATTGTATTTTGCCGCAATTTCCCGTTTACGTTGGAGTACGATCGAAAGAAAAAGGTTCGAGGATATCTTTTGAAAGCATTTCTTGTTGTTTCTCCAAGAGTTGCAACGCGAGTTCATCCCGTCTTTGTTTTGTTTCCTCCCTTTTCTTGCGGTATTCCAATTTTTTCTCTCTTTCAACATCTTTAGACGCCTTATATTCGGAAACAACCTCCACCAAACTATTGCTTGAAGACTCGGCAGTTTTCTTTCCTTTGCTTTTGCGAGTCGGTTGAGTCGATAGTGATTGTTCGTTTAAGTCGGGGAGGTCTCCAGAGGAAGGGTTGTTTGAACCTTCATTTCCAGAGTCGGATGTTTTTGATTTCTTGGACGATTGTTGTTCAAACTCCTCACCCATAACCGCGACGACTTTCCATTTGGGACGGTCTTTGAGATGTTCGCATCCGACATCCCACTACCCCAACGGCGTTTGTAAAAAACATAAAATAAAAAAAAAATATGTTAATACATTACAAAAAATAAGCAATAATTAAAAGAGACATTCTTAAATTTACCGCTTGCGTGTATTGGCCGTTGAAATTGTTGATCTTTGTGTTCATTGACGTCCACTTAGAATTCAATTGATCTCTAGTACTGGTGGTTCCACCCATTATGTCACACCCCAACTGACGGCGGATTATACGTCGGGGAGGACACGGTTGTTCAATAGCATAAGGTTGACTATTAAAGTTTCGATATTTCATTAAATAATAATTTAAGATTCAATACAAGGAACATAACAAGAAATACAACGTTTAATTTATAAGTAGTCTAGGTCCAAAGCATCCTATGTGATCACAAACAAGTCTCATGATGTAGAACCTAAAACATGTGAAAGAATCTGTCAACTACAAAATAGTTGGTGAGATACAAAGGTTTTGACACAGTTTAACAAGGATTTGAAAAGAATTACAATTCACTATGATATATGCATTCTATAATGTAAGTATGAGAAACAAGTATCTTAAACATTGTGCACTTCAACCCTCCAACCAAGTTTAGGCATAACCCGCAGGTTACCCTTATAAGTCTCAAGTTTAAAGTTTAATTCAGTAACAATCACCAAGGGCTCCCCCCCGAAGGGGTCAATCAATCAAGGTGGATTGGTCAAATACAATATATCTATCATTGTTACCATAGGCTTGATCAAAGCTAATGAATGTGCTAGTTTTAAGTTTAATTTAAGCATACAAGTCTCAAGTTTAACATAAGAATAAGCATCTAGTCATAGTTGTACAAGAATTGTATAAGTTTAAAAGTTTTTGAACATGTTTCACCCCAAAAGTATAGAAAGGAAAAAGGGGCTAAGTATACTCACTTGGATGATGAAGGGTATCCGACAAGAGTAAGTGTTTGCAAGACTTGGAGAGGGAGAATATCCTCACGATAAGCCTAAGAATATAAGTCTAGAGTTTCAAGTTTATTTCTACAAGTTTATTTCTACAAGTCTAAGGCAAAAGATCTAGGATTTCAAGATTTGACTAGATTCGACTAGGGTTCCAAATGGTAGATGGGAACGATTGTGTTTATGAAGTTTAAATCAAGTTTAAAATAAAGGTTTTGAATAAATAACACAAAACTTTGTACAAATGTTTAATGAATTTATAGTTTAGAATAACTAAAATAATTATTCAAAAAGTTTTACAACTATAGTTTACATACGTTAGCTGATAATAGTCAAGATAGTTTTCTAAGTGTTTGTAAGTGAAGTTGAAGTAATGGTTAAACAAAAGGCTAAGTAGTTATTAAAGATTTATGATAATTATTTAAAGTATGGATAGTTATTAAAGTTTACAAATAACTATTGTAGGGATAGATAACCAGTATTTATAAAGTAAATAATTATTAAAGGTTAGTAATAACATTTAAAGAATAAATAATGGTTAAGGGTTTATAGAAACCTTTTTTTAAGAGTAAATAATTGTTAATGATGAATAATTATCTAAAAGATTAATTATTATATCATCATAAATCATTTAAGATTTATTAAAGTGTTTAGGTATTAAGTATTTATTATCTGGTAGTTTAAATAAGATAACATATATTTTTACGTTATAAGTTTTATGGTTTACAAGTTTATAAATAATTAAATAAACAAAGTTTATAAATATTTAGGGAAATAAACAAAACATATTTATTTTCCTGTTAAAATTTATATAACAAGATAAATATAAGTGTCATATAAGTTTGTAAGTAGAATAAATGTTTATTTTCTTGTAGTAAATAATTAAATAAGTTTTCTGTTTTATTTAAATAACTAAGGAAGTTCAAGTTAATATAAATTTTATATAAATGTATAAGTTTATAAGTTTCTTGTATTAATTAAAGTTTATTAATTTATTTTAAAGCTTTAAAGTAATAAATATTACAAGTTTTAATTAAGTTTAATTAAAAAAAAATGTTTCAGAGTATAAAAGTATAAATAAAAATCGTTTCTAAGTTTATAAAAGTTTAACAGATTTTATAAAAATAATGAAAGTATTAAAACTAAAAAAAAAATTAAAACATCAAAATTCGGGCTGGCCGGATTCAAACCCGAGCCAGCCGAGTTTACACACAAGCGTACAAACCACCGGACCACGAGCCTTATTGATGTTATAATCCAGGAAAGAAAGACTGATAACAACAAACTCAAATCACACCCCATTTCCTCATGAACCCTAGATTCAACAATCCCTAAACGCACATCGATTTACCCTCTGTTCATGTAAATTGACAGAGGGCTATTGATATACGAGTGAAAACGACTAGATTTAGCTTTGAAATACCTGAAATGATGAAGGAATAAAGGAGAACGAGTTTTAGTTCTTGAGTCGGCCGACGCAACTTCAATCGGAAAATGCGGGAGCGATATGATAGAATTGATTGTTTAGAGAGTTGTAGTGTGTTGTCGTTAAGGTTTAGGGACTGGTATTTATAACCAATTTCACGATTTAATACCGAATCGGTTGGGGAGTTTACGGGTAGGCTTAAACGAGTTTGAATTCAAAATACGCGTTGTTAGGCTCGATGTTGAGCATTGAATACAGTTAGGTTACAGTTGCACTATCGAGTCGAGACTCGAGGTACACTAAATTTGGACGGAATCGTGATTTCACGCAAAAGGGGTGGGAACCGGTTGCTGCGGGGTTTCGAACTCGCGACTGAAATGGGTTTCGAGAGTTTGTGTTCTTTGGCAAGGCAGCCCCTGATGTTTCGTGGTTTTAACATTTTATGTACAAAATACGATTTTTGTTTAACCCAAGTTTCAAAAATGACGATCTAGTCCCTGGACTTTTATAACTAAATAAATATGTTTTATTTTTATAAAATCCCTCTAAAGTTTCATAAGTTTTATTATTTTAAAATTTTATAATATAATTTATAAGATCCATTATATGTTTTAGTATTTAAAATAAGTTTATAAATTATATAATTTATATAATTACAAACTTATAAAGTCTTAGAAATTTTTAACACATTTATAAGATACACACATATATATATATATATATTTTAAATGAGTCTCATATATATATATATCGCACATTATTGTTTTAAAATATACATTAATAAATTCAATATTTATCATTTAAGAATAAAATTTTAATAAAATTTCAAGCTTTGAATTTATAACCCGTGCAAAATTTAGAAAAAGCTAGGTTGGAAATACTGGATATTACAGTCTCCCCTACTTAGGGAATTTCGTCCCGAAATTAAAGTAGAAGGGTTTTGTTTGGGATTTAAGTCTATGATACGCATAAGGATAATGAGAAGAATACTTTACGTTCCCAAGTAAGCCATGGGTTATGTTTAGATTTCTAAAAGAGATGGAATGACAGGAATAAGATTACGCTCGAGTTTCTAAGTTTTCGAAGTATATGGTTGTCAAGAGTTTCCCTAAGAAACATATAGTTTTATTCAGATAGATGAAGATTCGTTTTCAAAAGCATTGGAGAGAATAACTGATGAACTTCCATTCAAGTTTTAAAGTAAGATGCATCACTCAGAATGGATTTGACGATAGTGAAATGTTTTGAGTTTGTAGACTATTACGTCTAAGGATTGCTACGGTACCTAAGTTCCGTGACTACCTTTTACGATAAGTCTTAGATCATAGCACACGACAGAGTTTACTATGCCTTCCCATACGTTGATTTTCATACTTACGTGTGCACCCGCAAGCATTTAAATCGTCGCATAGTCCGCATAGGTCCTTCCGTTTGTGCGTGGATCAAGAAAGAGTACAAGAATTTGTTTAACTCACGACTAGAGTTTCCACATAAGAGTGATTATTGATTAACGAGTCCCTCAGAGAGAAGCGTCATTCAATGAGTAAAGAAAAGAATGTGACAAGATTTAGAGTTTCAAAGTTTCCTCGTGATTGATTAAGAATACTTCAATCATTGAGTAGTTTAAAGTCCTTACACTTTCCCTCGGGTTTGATCAAGAATACATCAAACCTTGAGTAGTTTAAAAGTCTTATACGTTCATCATGTTTGAACAAGCATACGTCAAACTTGGAGTAGTTTAAAGTCTTATACGTCCATCGTGTTTGAACAAGCATACGTCAAACATGGAGTAGCTTAAAGTCTCATACGTTCATCATGTTTGAACAAGAATACGTCAAACATGGAGTAGTTTAAAGTCTCATACGTTCATCATGTTTGAACAAGAATACGTCAAGCATAGAATAGTTTAAATTGTGTTTGAACAAGAATACGTCAAACATAGAATAGTTTAAATTGTGTTTGAACAAGAATATATCAAACATAGAATAGTTTAAATTGTGTTTGAACAAGAATATATCAAACATATAATAGTTTAAATTGTGTTTGATCAAGAATATATCAAACATAGAATAGTTTAAATTGTGTTTGAACAAGAATACGTCAAACATATAATAGTTTAAATTGTGTTTGATCAAGAATACGTCAAACATCGGATAGTTTAAAGTCTCTTAGTTCAGCCTCAGTGTATAGAAGTATATGATTACGTTTTGAGTATAAAGCGGTTATCTAAATACTCTAGTATTTAAGAGAGGTATGGGACATCGTTTGGAACAGGATTAACCGTTATACGCTTTCTCACAGAAGATTCGAGTTGTCCCGAAGATTAGTGGATCCCGATGTTTGGTTTAGATAGGAGTCAGGGGATATACTCTGCTAAAGAGAGTAATGTCCTCCTTCCTGCCAGTGTCTAGTATCAAGAGTGAAGTTTTTCTCGTATATATAGAATGTACGTTTATCAAGTCTTATAGGGTTTGGTTAAGATGGACACACACAGTTTTCAAGACTAAGAATCCAAGTATAAGTTTGAAAATAGGATAAGTCAGTTGATCACAAGTTTCAATATTAAGCTTTACATGATCCTTTATTGATCATGTTTAGTTTTAAGAATACGAGTTTGAGTATTTGTATAAGTTTTTGCATGACTCAAAAGTTTATGACCTCATAGTTGTGTATACGAAGTTTAATGTTTTTAATAACGTGCATTTAAGCTTTTAGTTTCCGTTGTGATTCATAGCAAATCTTTTATGTGATAAGGGTTGAATGAGGAAAGTTTCCTAGCATAGGGTAACGGGAAAAAGTTTCGATAAGGTTTACGATAGTGTGTCTACAAATGATTTATCTTGTTTCATAACAACAGGCATAGTTTTTCTTTTGTATAGAATGTAATCAAGAGGTTCAAAAACGACGAGTTAGGCAACGATAAGTAGTATAAGTAGGACTTTATAAAAGGTCTGTATGATTGCCAAACGAAAAATAGATTAAGTTTAGGAGTGTTAAGTCTATATAATGGGTAAGGATCATAGTTGATTACGGCAGTGGTTCGTAAGTCATGTTGTTTTAAAAGAGTGCTTACGAATTAGAAGGTTGGTTCAAAGTTTATTCTTCAAGTATACGTGTCACTTAGGATTTCTATAGTTTAATGCCACGTTGTTAATTATCCCGAGTACTAATGTGAGCTGCTCTTGACGAAGGTGTGTGGGTAAGAGTGTTACGTTTGTAGTGCTAGAAGGAAAGTCAAGCTAGTAAGTGATAACAAGATAAATTTCAAAATAACTTTCGTTAAATGTTTCAAAATTGGGACTTCTAGCCCTTACATAATACAATTTAAACGGAAAAATTAAGGTGTGTAAGTAAGTTGATTTAATATGTTCAAAAGGTTTTTACTCATAATACTGAGTCATCACAGTAATATAAAAAAAAATGGGTTTTGGCTTGAAGTTGGTGGGCTAACGAAGAGAATTCCCGGAAGAAGGGGTGGGTCGCAAGGACTCACTTATGTACCCTATTTCCCTAGCCAGAACATCCTCATGGGCCTACAACTTCTCTCAGTTGTTGTCACCGACGTTTGGGTTTATGGTACTATGTCGAGGTTCATTATGGGTTTAGAGTCTTAAATGTGGAGCTTGTCTATTCCATGGTAGACTCCTTTTCTTACATGGAAAAACACTTAGGTTACTAATTTAATGTATTTTGGATTCAAAAGTCGTTAAGTTTTGTTTACAAGAAACGGTGATGTGTAAGTTTTAAAGACGTATGAAAGTTTCGGGATGTAATAAAGTGTAACAAAGTTTGAGTAAATCGTCAAATGAAGTTGTGAGTGGTAAAATGAAAACATAAGAGTTTCCCCTTTAGTGTCAAGTTTATAAAATAATACATGGTTTTAAATGTGTTAGTATTACAAGGATCATGAAGTTTAAGGACGTATGAAAGTTTTGAGATGTATAAAAGTCTTGAGTTAGTTATCAAATGAAACTTGGTTAAGTGCTAAGGAGGTAAGGTAAAAATACAAGGGTTACCTCTTAGGTGTCATATTTATAAAATAATGAAGTTTTGTAGAAGAATTTGTAGGGTAATACATAGTTCTAAGGGTTGTATTACAACGATCATGAAGCTTATTGGGTAGTATCTGCATAAATACAAGTTTATGTATATAGTCTTTAAGTATAGTCTCGTAAGAATTTTTTTTCTTGAAGGTAACTCCTTTAGGTCATGACGAGTAAGCATGCTGTCACGTGACAAGACGGGACTTAAGAATCATAGAATAATGGTTATAGAGGAAAGTTTTTGAATCATGAATTTATGAAGCGTAAAGTATTTGAGATGGTACTCATTTAGTGCATATCACTAAGCGAGTACTTTGACATATCAAGAGAAATTTGAGCTCACTAATGTTTAGAGAAGTCATGCATTCCTATAAGTGGATACTCATCCTAAGAATTCCCAGGAAAGCATACGGGTCCAACGGTTGATTTGGACTTGTACAAAATGCTTTCCTTGACAGAATTTCCCAGAATACAGGTATCCACCCTTCCGGTCCGCATAAGTTCTCATACATTGTTTAGAACTTAAATACTATTGACGAGAGTTTGTTGGTGGATTAGGCTTGAAGCCTAAGAATATTTCCTCGATGTAGTAGACTCTTGTAATACGTAGGTAGATAGAAGTATAGAGTTTCCAAGCGTACACGTATAAGAATTAAGAATAGAATGAGAAGAAAATCCCTAGTAAAGGACATGAGATAACTCATGTTTGGGTCTCCTAAGTTATAGTCTAGGTCATGTGTCTAGTAACCTAACTCCCTATAACCAAGGCTCTGATACCAATCTGTCACACCCCAACCGACGGCGGATTATACGTCGGGGAGGACACGGTTGTTCAATAGCATAAGGTTGACTATTAAAGTTTCGATATTTCATTAAATAATAATTTAAGATTCAATACAAGGAACATAACAAGAAATACAACGTTTAATTTATAAGTAGTCTAGGTCCAAAGCATCCTATGTGATCACAAACAAGTCTCATGATGTAGAACCTGAAACATGTGAAAGAATCTGTCAACTACAAAATAGTTGGTGAGATACAAAGGTTTTGACACAGTTTAACAAGGATTTGAAAAGAATTACAATTCACTATGATATATGCATTCTATAATGTAAGTATGAGAAACAAGTATCTTAAACATTGTGCACTTCAACCCTCCAACCAAGTTTAGGCATAACCCGCAGGTTACCCTTATAAGTCTCAAGTTTAAAGTTTAATTCAGTAACAATCACCAAGGGCTCCCCCCGAAGGGGTCAATCAATCAAGGTGGATTGGTCAAATACAATATATCTATCATTGTTACCATAGGCTTGATCAAAGCTAATGAATGTGCTAGTTTTAAGTTTAATTTAAGCATACAAGTCTCAAGTTTAACATAAGAATAAGCATCTAGTCATAGTTGTACAAGAATTGTATAAGTTTAAAGTTTTTGAACATGTTTCACCCCAAAAGTATAGAAAGGAAAAAGGGGCTAAGTATACTCACTTGGATGATGAAGGGTATCCGACAAGAGTAAGTGTTTGCAAGACTTGGAGAGGGAGAATATCCTCACGATAAGCCTAAGAATATAAGTCTAGAGTTTCAAGTTTATTTCTACAAGTTTATTTCTACAAGTCTAAGGCAAAAGATCTAGGATTTCAAGATTTGACTAGATTCGACTAGGGTTCCAAATGGTAGATGGGAACGATTGTGTTTATGAAGTTTAAATCAAGTTTAAAATAAAGGTTTTGAATAAATAACACAAAACTTTGTACAAATGTTTAATGAATTTATAGTTTAGAATAACTAAAATAATTATTCAAAAAGTTTTACAACTATAGTTTACATACGTTAGCTGATAATAGTCAAGATAGTTTTCTAAGTGTTTGTAAGTGAAGTTGAAGTAATGGTTAAACAAAAGGCTAAGTAGTTATTAAAGATTTATGATAATTATTTAAAGTATGGATAGTTATTAAAGTTTACAAATAACTATTGTAGGGATAGATAACCAGTATTTATAAAGTAAATAATTATTAAAGGTTAGTAATAACATTTAAAGAATAAATAATGGTTAAGGGTTTATAGAAACCTTTTTTTAAGAGTAAATAATTGTTAATGATGAATAATTATCTAAAAGATTAATTATTATATCATCGTAAATCATTTAAGATTTATTAAAGTGTTTAGGTATTAAGTATTTATTATCTGGTAGTTTAAATAAGATAACATATATTTTTACGTTATAAGTTTTATGGTTTACAAGTTTATAAATAATTAAATAAACAAAGTTTATAAATATTTAGGGAAATAAACAAAACATATTTATTTTCCTGTTAAAATTTATATAACAAGATAAATATAAGTGTCATATAAGTTTGTAAGTAGAATAAATGTTTATTTTCTTGTAGTAAATAATTAAATAAGTTTTCTGTTTTATTTAAATAACTAAGGAAGTTCAAGTTAATATAAATTTTATATAAATGTATAAGTTTATAAGTTTCTTGTATTAATTAAAGTTTATTAATTTATTTTAAAGCTTTAAAGTAATAAATATTACAAGTTTTAATTAAGTTTAATTAAAAAAAAATGTTTCAGAGTATAAAAGTATAAATAAAAATCGTTTCTAAGTTTATAAAAGTTTAACAGATTTTATAAAAATAATGAAAGTATTAAAACTAAAAAAAAAATTAAAACATCAAAATTCGGGCTGGCCGGATTCAAACCCGAGCCAGCCGAGTTTACACACAAGCGTACAAACCACCGGACCACGAGCCTTATTGATGTTATAATCCAGGAAAGAAAGACTGATAACAACAAACTCAAATCACACCCCATTTCCTCATGAACCCTAGATTCAACAATCCCTAAACGCACATCGATTTACCCTCTGTTCATGTAAATTGACAGAGGGCTATTGATATACGAGTGAAAACGACTAGATTTAGCTTTCGAAATACCTGAAATGATGAAGGAATAAAGGAGAACGAGTTTTAGTTCTTGAGTCGGCCGACGCAACTTCAATCGGCAAATGCGGGAGCGATATGATAGAATTGATTGTTTAGAGAGTTGTAGTGTGTTGTCGTTAAGGTTTAGGGACTGGTATTTATAACCAATTTCATGATTTAATGCCGAATCGGTTGGGGAGTTTACGGGTAGGCTTAAACGAGTTTGAATTCAAAATACGCGTTGTTAGGCTCGATGTTGAGCATTGAATACAGTTATGTTACAGTCGCACGCTCGAGTCGAGACTCGAGGTACACTGAATTTGGACGGAATCGCGATTTCACGCAAAAGGGGTGGGAACCGGTTGCTGCGGGGTTTCGAACTCGCGACTGAAATGGGTTTCGAGAGTTTGTGTTCTTTGGCAAGGCAGCCCCTGATGTTTCGTGGTTTTAACATTTTATGTACAAAATACGATTTTTGTTTAACCCAAGTTTCAAAAATGACGATCTAGTCCCTGGACTTTTATAACTAAATAAATATGTTTTATTTTTATAAAATCCCTCTAAAGTTTCATAAGTTTTATTATTTTAAAATTTTATAATATAATTTATAAGATCCATTATAAGTTTTAGTATTTAAAATAAGTTTATAAATTATATAATTTATATAATTACAAACTTATAAAGTCTTAGAAATTTTTAACACATTTATAAGATACATATATATATATATATATATATATATATATATATATATATATATATATATATATATATATATAAATTTCAAGCTTTGAATTTATAACCCGTGCAAAGTTTAGGAAAAGCTAGGTTGGAAATACTGGATATTACACATTAGCCCGTCGAAATGATCTAGCACACGTTGCCAAAAGGATTCGGCTTTTTGTTGATCATTAATTGTTGGGTCCTCGGATACATGTATCCACGCTTTAGGTAGAGCCAAATGTTCCTTTTCGGTCCAAGGCTTCTTGTCCGTTCGGTTCGAGAACTTTTCTTTACCTTTACCTTTACGTTGTTGTTGTGGTTGAGTTTATTGGTCTTCTTGATCAATATCAAAATCGATATTTTCAAACGGGTTAAAGTCTTCATGAGCAAGCCTTTCCAACTCTTCCATTGGAAGCGGAGTTTCTGGTACATCGGTGTCAACATGTCCGGGGGGACTAAAAGGTTGATTTTTATAATATTGAAACGGTGGAGAAGTAGGTGCGGGTGGAAAGGGTTGATTTTGGTATTGAAACGCTTGATTTTGGTATTGAAACGCTTGGTTTTGGTATTGAAACGATTGGTTTTGGTATTGCGGTTGAGGATGAGATGCCTGAGGTTGACTTGAACGTGGTCGTTGCGGTTGCGGTTGACTTGAACGAGGGTTTTGCGGTTGAGAGGCACGCACTTTAGGACGGTATTTTTTGGAGGAGGATGAATCCATTTTTTTAGAGTATGAATGGGATTGAGAGAAAGTATAAAAAAATATTTGTGTAAAATGTATATTTATAGGTGAATTTTTATTTATTTATTTAATACCCAACCCACCCCCCCCCCCCCAACGGTCCCCTCCCAACGTCCATATTCTTCAAACGGCTACATTGTACGTGGCTTCAAACGGGTATTTAAACCCGTCCCACTAAACCTGTGCCCACACCGCGACTCATGCGGCGGTGTTACCCGTCCAACCCGCCCAACCCGTGCGAAGCCCGTCCCTCCACTCCGTCCTCCCTTATACAACTTTGATGTCTTCCTCGTTCCTTTATACCATCATAGCCAACTTACAGAGCACAACTGTATCAAGCTCCGCCACTAGCCGGCTCCAGATCCATCTCCACCTCTCATCTTTTTAATCCCCCACCATTTCTTCATCAGTCATCACCACTAGACCGAAGAACCAAAAATTTGTTGAACTTCAATTTTTTTTTTCTTCATTCCATACGGTCCGACCGCCGGTTACCGGTCACCGGTTTGACCGTCCGACCGTAAGAACCGGTCGGTTATTCTGAGAACGGCTCTAATTTGTATGACCGGGCCGCCGGTGGCACCGGTTCCCGGTTCGACCGGTCGGTCCCAAAAACAATGGAAATGATATTAAGAAGATATTTGCAAGGTTGTGTCGGCCTGTGTTGTTTGATGCATGCAATAAGGTTTGATTTTTTTTTATGTTGTTGAGTTATTGAAAACACTGGCGAGTTACGTTTGAAGTGACTAAGTGAGAGTTTAAGTCTTTTAACATTCTTGTTTCGGGAATTTTGGGTGGATAAGATGACGGGATGTGTTTGTGTGTCGATTTCTTCAAAAACATCAACAATCACCGGAATCGATGACGGGAGGCGGTAGATCAGTAGGGATAAAGCCCATTGGAGTCAAATGGGTATCTAAAACAAAGCTAAATGAAAAAGCAGAGGTAAATAAACACAAAACAAGGCTGGTTGTGAAAGGGTATGCTCAACAAAAGGGCATAGATTACAATGATGCATTCGCTCATGTGGCCCGTTGGGATACCATCAGAACCCTACTTGTTGTGGCTACTCAAAACAGCTGGATGGTGTATCAATTGGATGTTAAAAGTGCATTTCTGCACGGTGAGCTTAAAGAGACAGTTTTTTGTTGAACAACCACAAGGATTCATCAAAAAGGGAGAGGAGCAGAAAGTTTAAAACAGGCCCCAAGAGCATGGTTTAAAACAGGCCCCAAGAGCATGGTTTAAACGTATAGAAGGCTGTTTTGCAAAGGAAGGCTTCAAGAAGAGTGGGCATGATCATACCCTGTTTATTAAGAGGACCTGAAACAAAATAATCATTGTAAGTCTATATGTAAATGATTTAATATATACAGGAAATGATAAAGTAATTTGTGAAGGGTTCAAAAACTCAATGAAACAAGAACTTGAGATGACCGATTTGGGTCAAATGAAGTATTTTTTGGGGGTGGAAGTTCAGCAGAATGCTGCTGGGATCAGCATATATCAAAGGAATTATGCAAAAGAAGTTCTTGAAAGGTTTTGAATGTGGGAAGGGAATTCAGTTAAAAATCCAATAGTCCCTGGAACCATATTGCTTAAAGACGGAGAAGGACAGGAGGTGAACGGAACAGAATACAAATGCATAGTGGGAAGATTGATTACAGTTACTAGGCCTGACTTGATGTATGTTACTTGCTTGATTTCTCAGTTTATGTCTAATCCAAAAGAGGAACATATGCAAATGGCTAAACGGGTTCTGAGATATGTTAAAGGTACGCTTAACTATGGTCTGTATTATGATAAAAACTCTGCTGTGAAACTGCAAGTGTATACGGATAGTGATTATGCAAGGGATGTGGAAGATAGAAAGTGTACATCCGGATATGTGTGTCTTCTTAGCAATGCTGCTATATGCTGGAGTTCAAGAAAACAGGAAGTTGTCGCCTTATCCTCAACCGAGGCAGAATATATAGCCTCAACAAATTGTGCATGTCATAGTGTTTGGTTGAAGGGGCTGCTAGAAGAATTATATGGGAAACAAGTTGGCACTGTGGAGATTCAATGTGATAACAGCTCAACAATTAATTTATCCAACAATTCGGTTATGCATCGAAGAACCAAGCACATCGACGTTTGATTTCATTATTTGAGGGATCTATTCAACAAAGAAGACGTGAAGCTAACATTCTGCCCAACTGCAGAACAAGTTGCAGATGTAATGACTAAGGCAGTTAAGTTGGAAGTGTTTGAAGCAATGAGGAGCAGGCTAGGAGTTCGAGACTAGGGTGATTAAACTGAAGGATGAATCCTCTTTCAGTTTAATGGAAGGTTTTATTGGGTTATTAGGTCATTTAGCTTTGTTTTAATAATGGGTCAAACCCAAGTAAGAGTCCATTATGTTGGCTATAAGGCTAAGCCCATACGTATGATGTGTCTTTAATTATTGGTAGAATAAGTTAGTATTAGTCAAGGGTTGTTACCTAGGTTGTTGAGTCTGTAATGCTATAAATTAGCTTGATTTCCATGAATAAGATCATCAGATTATTCGACTACTTTGGTATCCTTGAACTCTTTCAGATGCATGATAGAATTAATAGATTACATGAAACAGAAGCCACAACAACATACAATATTATTTAAATGGAGATCGAGAACGTCTCCATGAACAACACACAATCCGTTATATATATATATATATGTATCAACAAGCAATTCAGGAGGATTGAAGATAAAAGTTGTAGGAGTTGATGCCAGTGTAAATTCCATCATCATTGTTGGTGGTCACCCATTTACCGTCTGGAAGAAGATCGCGTTGCGTGTAGGAATAAGGCACATCGCATGCAGCCTTTGCACACATGAGTGTCACCGTTTTTTTAGTTAGCGGTGGCACCACAACATCGTAACTCATTTCTCTCTGGAAAGTTGTTGTTGTGGAGCCTCCCCACTCGTGCGCATAGCCAATGTCAGCTGACACTTGGACCTTCCCCTCCTCAATAAATGGAATAAAACTGATGTCAAATTCTACCGTTACACCAACTTTCACTGACACGTTGTTATTCCAACTAGTGGTCCTGGAATCAGATATTGCAAAACTGACGGTGATTGTGGAGTCTTTGTCAGGGCTGTCGTTTACCGCAAAAGTTTTGGAAACTTGTAGGATTTCCTCCTCGTAAATCCTGGAGTCGAAGAGGCGGTATGTGACATCTGAGATGAACCTTCTCATTACGCGCTCTTCAACCACCAGCCTTGTCTGTCTTGACAGAGTTGGATACTCGGCTTTTAAACAGTTTGTTTTCCCCTCCGCGGTGACTGGACCGCAGAAGTAGTTGTTGCCAAAATTGCGAAGAGCAAGGGCGTTGTCACCTAGTTTCACAAATGAAAACCTGGTGTCAATATTAGCGTAGGCTGCTTCTTCTTCCGCGTCGGCCAATATCCAGTTAGAGCTTCGCCTCCAGAACTTGCCAAAGTACATGTCTTTTATACGGTAGTTTCCACCGTTGGTGCGGAAGAGTTGATTGGCCACCAGTGGATCTGCGACGTCCATTCCAGACTCGAACCTATGATAATTATGGTCCGTGTCAATGACACGGGAGCAGAGGTAATTGCCCTCTAGTTGTTGGGATCGGAATGAGACTCGAGAGGGAAGTATCACCAGCGTTTCCCAATCAACTATAATAAAATCTTGTCCCACAGGGGACACTTGCAGCTGGCGGCCTATGTGCACTGCATACATAGACGCGCCGATGCTTAACAATTGGAAACCTGATGAAGTATGGAACAAGGTGCATGCGGGATTTGTTCGGTCTTCCAATGGTTTGTTGGCGGAAGCTGTAATATAAAAATCCCCTTGGAATTCTTGTACGACCCAATACTTGTTGTTGTAGCAAGATCTTATGTGCACTAGTGTGTCATCCCCCGTTTCTGATTTCTCTGTTGCAAGCTTCGCGCGTGGACTCCAAATTCCTTCTTCGTCGACTTTCAGGGAACCTGACGGGAGTCTGCTTGATGAGAGTCTGTAATAACTCCCACCGTATGTTCCCAATATGAAAAACCTTGGGAGCGACATTTATATATGCTTTCTAGAAATATACAGATGAAAGTTTGTGTGTGTTAATTTGGGCAGAAATTGAATGATTTTATAGTAGGTGGAAGAAACCGTAATTAATTAAATATATAATACTAATCATTCATATTTGCTTAATTCTTACGGTTTGGTCTTACTTAAGCAATGTACTTAATTCCATCGGTTGGTGTCTCACTTTCAAATAAATCACAATCTTTATATTATCTTTTTTCGTTTATTAAAATTTTTACATAATCAAAATGCTGGTGGTTGGTTATGCATGACGATTTTTAGTTATATTAATTTTCTTTTATTAGTGACGGTTTAAAGTACATAACGAGAATCCTACAAAGTTCCATTTTAGAGATGTTCTTCACCTTGGATCTACTTTTAAACCACAAGAAACCTACCGACTTTATCTCGCTAATGATGTCTTCTACCAGCACCATCTTGTTGTTAAATTTGAGACCGTTCCTGGCACGCCACAAACTCCAACAACCGATCATGATGATCCCGTGCAGCACATCTTTATCCGAAGTCGACTTACCCACATAATTATGAATCTCCAAGAGATCTCTTAAGGAGAAGGCAAACAAGTTATGAATCCGACACCAAGAATTAACAAACTGCCACACAACCGTGGCCACTAAACACGAAGTGAAGTGATGATCAACCGATTCCTCTCCGAACTCACACTAAGGGCACATCGCATCTTCAATGAGAATATTCCTGTTTCGTAATGCAATAGCAGTAGGAATTTTCTCCAATTCGGCCCGCCACGCGAAAATATTAACTTTCGAGGGCAACCACTTGCACCAATTCATAACATACCTGTTACTAACACCGCTGCCACTGGACAACAGCTTTTTCACTACACAGACACTAAACTCAGTCGATTGCCCTCCTCTCCAAACCCAAGAGTCCCTCCTGTCCGAAAGAAAAACAGAAGAAACCAGCGCTTCTAGATGCCGCTTCTCAGCTAATTCAGACACAGAAGATGGCATTCTGTGCCACGGACAGGAACATAATCCCCCACCCTATCTTTCACCTTGCATCTCTTCGATGACTCTAGCATGAACAAGTTTGGAAATTTATCCTTCAGGCACTCGTTATCCAACCACGGGTCGAGCCAGAAAGCGATGTCCTTTCCGTTACCGAGCTATCCTTTAAAAAAGGTTCTCAACGGCACCCCAACGATAAAAGTTTTCGACAAAACTTTCATTATGTTGCACCAAACACCACCATAAGATTTCCGGAGTGGGAATCGCTTCGATCACTTTCCTCCACAGGGAAATCCCACCTGATTTTATCCTCCACCCCCACTTGACGAGGATGGCAGTGTTTGCATTTTTTAGTTTAGTAAGGCCGAGGCCCCCATCCGGTTTAGGAGTCGCTACCCGATCCCAAGCAACCCAATTTATCTTTTTGTTATTGCTGGAACCTCCCCATAAGAATCTTTTAATGATCAATTCCAAGTCCTCTACAACTTTGAATCCCAAATTAGAGAGACATAAATTAGAGAGAGATTTTTAAGCATGTCATTTTCCTTATTTATTACTTTCATTAAATAGCCTTAATAATAATATCCTAATTGTCTTTTTTTTATTCTACACTATATTTTTTATATTAACCAATTACTTAAAAAAAATTGTTTATACCATAAATATTTTAGTTTTATTAATATTTTTGGAAAACAATGGTCTCTTTACATCGATGTAAGTTTGCTGAACATGTGAATTAATCTCATGCATTACTTAAATATTTTAGTTTTATTAATATTTTTTTATTAATGATAATAATAATTAATAAGATTGATCATTGATGACAACCAAGATGAGGCAAATTGCATGAATTAGTATATCATTTATGGTTGTTCGGATGCAACGTCGTAATTTGCGTCTAAGAAAAATAATACGAATTAGTATATCATTATTACAAGTTTACACTAATATAGTAATGTATTACCCTAATGTAACGATGAACATAAAAATGCATGTCATATACAATAAACCACACTCCTTTCTTATAGCTAAATCTCATGTCAACTTTTGGTTATTTTGCACAAGTGTAACTTTTACCTTTTCTTTTAATGTAATTTGAAATATGTCACACTCCTTATTTTACACAAATGTAAAAGTATATTGCTCCAATGCAATACTTTTTTATTTCTCATATATGTGTTATATTACACTAAGGAAAAACATTGTTATACCAATATAAGCTTATAATACACTAAAGTAAAACAATAATACATTATTTTTATTACTGTTTCTAACATTTGTAATACATTGATTTTTGTACCACATTCTAATATGTTAAAATAATGTTAAACAAGAATGCATTATATTTTTTGAACATAATTATATATATTTTCTGAGCATGATGTAGTAACTATCTATCTATATATATATATATATATATATATATATATATATATATATATATATATATATATATATGTTTTCGTATATATTTTGTACCAAAAAAATCAACCAATATGTCTTGTATTTTCCTTCTTAGTTGTAGTTTACACCGATGTAGTTGTAGTTTACACCCGATGTAATTGATAGTTACACCGATGTAATCGATAGTTACACTAATGTTAGTGTTCATTACGTTGTTGTAATTACATAAGTCTGAAAAAATAACTTTTATTAATGCTACATGTTTATATTGATGTAATTAGTTAAAATAAAAACATTAAATTTAACATTTTAAGAATATTGTAATTAGTTAAAATAAAACAATGATTTTGCATTGTTGGGTCACAGTAAATTTCTCATTCCTAGAAAATTATGTTTATTTTTTGGTTTATATTACACTTATGAAATAAGTTAACCTTTCTATAGTAAATTTTCTCATTCCTAGAAAATAAATATCACACTTAAGCTTTATTTTTGAAACATTTTTTTATATATTATTTTATGAAAAACAAACTAGATTCTATAGTTTTTAGAATCTGCTAAGTTTCCTCTTTGCAATTTGTGTATGTGTATGAACTGAAAAACATAAAACAATTAAAGATCCCATATTTGTTCATTTAGTTAATTAGTGGGAAAATTACCAAACTAGCCATTTGACCAATCCCATTTACCAAAACAGCCTTTGACTTTTTTTTTACCAAAATAGTCAAATTGGCGAAAAATTGCCATAAAATTTCGCCGCAAATTTTCGCCAATTTTTTTTTTTTTTTTTTTTTTTTTAAAATTTTGTGGGACCGAATGGCGATTGGGTCTGGCGAAAATTTTGAAATTGGCGAAAATTTTGAAAATGTCGAAATTTTTGAAAAGTGGCGAATTTTTGAAAAATGGCGAAATTTTATAGAAAATGGCGAAATTTTTGAAAAATGGCGAAATTTTGAAAAATGGCGAAATTTTGAAAAAAGTGGCGAAAATTTAAAAAAAGTGGCGAAAATTCAGAGAATCTTGAAAAAGTGGCGAAAATTTGAAAAAAGTGACGAAAATTTCAGAAAAATGGCGAAAATTCAGAGAATCTTTGAAAACTGGCGAAAATTTCAACTCTGACTGGATTTAACCAAAAGTGGCGAAAATTTGACCAAAAATGGCGAAAATTCAGAGAATATGGCGAAAATTTAAAGCGAAAATTCAGGGAATCTAGCGTTAGGATTTGACATATTTTCGCCACTTATAGTATAAATTCGCCATTCACTCCAAATTTTCGCCATTCACTCCAAATTTTCGCCACTTTCATTTTCGCCAGTCTTCTCTCCTCGCAGTTTCATTAAAAATGAATGTTAATGTAAGTTCCCTTTTATTATTAACAATTATTTTTCTTTATATTTAATATTTGATAAAATCTCATTTAAGTAATTGTATATATATTTGTTTATTTATACAGGAACATTATTATGCCGCCCAGGTGGCTATTAGATGTAATATGAAAATTGTTAAAGAAATTCGTGAAAAGTTAAAAAAATATCCAACTGCACTCATTATTTTTAGTAACACATGTTTTGGATATTGGTTAAAATGTGAATCTCTTAACAGTGAAGCATCATTAATTCATTTAATATTTCAAACTCAAATATTAACTGATAATCCAGAAGATGGCATAAACTTTTCAATCGGTGGCCGCACTTTAACTTTTGGTCCTAGAGAATTTTGTTTGATTACTGGTTTTAAATTTGGTGAATTTAAACCTCACATAAATTACCAAAGTCCTCCTTTTTTTAAAGAAAGGTTATTTGGTAGTCACAAAGTTAAGTCAGAAGATTTGTTATATATTTTTAAAAATGATTTGCTAACTTTAGAAGAGATGGATGCTGTTCGGGTTTGTTTGTTATTATTGGTTGAGGTCGGATTCAAAGGGTTAGAACCTAAAAATTTGTTGGATCCGTTTATTTTAAAATTGGTTAATAATCTAGGGGCATGGAACGATTATCCATGGGGTTCTTATATTTGGAAATACACGTACCCACATATTCATAATGCCCTTTTTAAAAATAATAGAGACGATCGAAAACTAAAGCTAACATATAGCATCAAGGGATTTGTATGGGCATTTAAGGTTAGTATTTGTTTATTTTTATATAATGCATTATTTACTTTCATTTTATATTATATTAAGTTAATTAGTTTTATTTTTGTAGATGTGGATATTTGAGATATTTCCGGAGATTGGGATGTTAATTGATAGGGACGGTTTTTTACCCCGTTGCCTTGGATGGAAAAAATCTAGCAGACTCACATGGGAACAAGCAATTGCAATATTAGAGCGTTCTCATTTTGTTAGTTATCATTTACTTTAAATTATATTTTATGTAATGTTATATTCTTAACATTTATATTTTTGTTGTTAAATTTATCAGACTGGCTACGAGCCGATAGTAATTTCTCCTACACAATTAGAAGAACAACAACAATACTGGAAAGATAGTTTTATCATTTTGGGTGATGGTGTAGGTGATGATACATCAAAATATTTTAAAGAAAATCAATCGTCATCAAATGACGTTATCAGGAACATTTTGGACCGTTTACAGGTATATTCTTTTCCATCTAATCTCATTAAATTTTTTCTTTATATAAATTGTTTTTAATTAAATATTATTTTATCTTATAGAAGGTAGAGACGTTGGTAGGTAAAAATTATAGTAAAAATGATCATGCTGAATCAACGTTAAATAGAAATGATGACGTCTACACAACACCACCTTATGTAAGCGTATTTTCTTTATTTTAAATATTTATATCTTTGCTAACTTTGGTGTAATTTTTTTGATTTAAGGCTGACCATATAAATATTCATGAAGAAAAGGTAGGATATTTATGATTTTAATAATTTCAGCTTTTTTGTATTTTTACATATTGTTATAATTAATTATTTTACAGCCTTTTGGTCTAAACCGGGAAAAAAGGATATGCAAGCCATCTCCTGTTTTGCTTTCACCGTTCGGGATCATTGAATCGACTCCTAATTTAAAGAAAGGAAAAAGCGCAATTATTAAAAATATTAGGAGTTTTTATAAAACTGGAAAGTGTTGTGAAACTTCTCTTACTATGCCATCCATTATTGAGCCGTGCTTTTGGAAGAGTTTGTTGGTTTTAGATGGGTCTGATGGCCGGCTAGAGTCGAACGTAAGCAATTTCTTTTATATAATAAAATAATTTTAGCTTTATTAATTTATTAATTTATTTAAAATTCATTTACTAACAGCATCTTCTGGCTTTGGAGACTTACTTGTACAATTGTAGACCGGTAGATTCACGTTGGTCAATTTTATCTACTGAATTTCATTATCATTTATTAAGAGGCGAGAAGTGTTTCTCATTAGGGGATGGAACATACTCTCCATATCCTGCCAGTTGGACTGTTGATGATGTAATGCATTTTATTTAATAATAATATTATTATTATTAACAAATTGTTAAATATATTTTTCTCTATGTTTGTAGTTTTACATTCCAGTGAATGTAGAAAAATCACATTGGTTCCTAACACATGTGAACACATCAACATGGACTATAACAGTATATAACAGGTTATAATCTTAAATATTTTTAATTAAGTTTTATTACTTAATAATAAAAAATTGACATTATTTTTTCTACAGTTTGCAAAACATTTATGTTGAAGAGACCGATACATTGTTGGAGCGTTTGCAGTTTCTTATTCCTAGTTGGTTATGGTACACCCAATTTTTCCATAATCGCAATATGACTGAACGACTGATGCCATTGAAGAGGGTAATACCACCTAACGTGCCTCAACAAAGCCCCGGGTCCGGAGATTGTGGTGTTTGGGTGTGTATTTTTATGGAACGGTTAATCAATGGACGCATCTTAAATCCACAGGAGGACACTCAAGAAACTGCAGCAGAATTTCGCAAACAATTAGCAATATTATGTTATAATAATATAACCAAAGAGTTTGTTGTTAAAAAAAATAGTTAAATGTAACATTTGTTTGATTTTAATATTATTATGTTTTATTTTTTTTATGCTTGTATTTTAGGTTATAAATATACATTTTGTGGTTCCATTTGGTGGTCATGGCGGATCATAACCACATTCACATTCACTTTACTATTAACATAAATATTCAAGAACATAACCCTCGTCCAAATGATGAAGAACATAACCCTCATCAAAATGATGAAGAACATAACCCTCGTCCAAATGATGAAGAACATAACCCTCATCAAAATGATGAAGAACATAACCCTCGTCCAAATGATGAACAACATAACCCTCGTCGAAATGATGAAGAACATAACCCACGTCCAACCGCTCAACAACATAACACTCCTCTTGTTGTGCAACAACATAACCAAAGTCAAATGCAACGAACAAATCATCCAATTTCGGTACCTGTCCAACCTACAAACCCTCAAGAAACAACCAATTCTTCACCAGATTTTGATGAGGATTGGGATTTTAAATTTAGGGTAAGGCAATTTCGACGTCAACAACGACGTGAAGAATTTGGCTACTCCTGTTCAGATGACTCCGATTACTCCACTGACTCGGAATAATATTTTCATGTAATTTTATTTATGTTTTATTTTATTATGTTATAATGTATTGTTAGTTTTGTAATTTTAGGTTTAATTAAGTTTTAATCCTACGTTTAATTACGTTTTAATCTTATGTTTGTAATTCAAAGACAAAATTCTTCTCATAAATTTGTAATTCAAGGACAAAATAATTTAAAAAACAGATAAAATTAATATATTTAGTTTGTTGACGATTACATTACCAAAGTTAACATAATACGATAGAATCTCAACTTTTAGGGGGAGAACGTCAACTTTAGGGGGGGGGGATCCGCAGCTACATGGATGGGAACCACAGCTTCTGGGTGGTGATCCGCAGCTTCATGGGGGGGATCCGCAGCTTCATGGGGGCGAACCCTAGTTACTTGGAAGCATATCCCAGCTTCAACTACCCTTCAACGAAGTCTGCAGTTTTATTATATTTTCGAGTACACCGATTCCAACGAAGTCTAAAGTAAACAAGTAAATAAATCTGGAGGTTTTTTAGTAGTGTGTGTGTGTTTTATATATGAAAAAAAAACAAGTATAAGGCCATAGGTAGTATGATGGTTCATAGTATAGCATATAATGGTTTGGAAATGATGGTTTGGAACATGATTCAACCTTCTTAATATAGGCATGTTTTTTTAATAAATTAAAAATAAAATCTACTGTTGTGTACATGGGTAAACATTAAGACAATAATTTCATTAAAACAAAATATTTTTTAACATAACTTGACAACATCACAAGAAATAAACATAATATTAAAACATAAGTTGACAACATCACAAGAAATAACCCTAACGTGGCAAACAACGCCAGAAATAAAACTGATCTGCCATAAACCGTCGGTAAGACTTACATTTCTGTTTAAATTCGCCATTTATATTCAATGGTTTACCGGTTACTAGATGTTCCATTAGCATACAAACAAACACCCCTTCATTACCAACCAAGTCTTCATGTGACTGAACAAATTCTTCATTAACTTCGTACGACATAACCATTTCAGAGTATCCAGTCTTTTTCCAATAACCAATGTTAACCAATAAAGCTGTGAAATATACTGAGATTTTCATTAGTTTCGGGTGAATTAACCGTAAATATGTATCACCAGAGACGTGTTCACTCCAATACGATACCATATTTAATGTCCTCATATTAACTCGGACAAATAACCATTCCTGATTTTGGATTGGTATAGGAAAATAGACATAGTCTACCTCCCAAAATGGGGTAAAACAGTTTAATTTTCCATTAGCATAAGAAATTACGTTTTTGTTAGGTGAGTCTAGCAGAAAATTATAAAACTGCGGTGGTAATATTGTCCACCGCATTTCGGAGGATACCCCACTGGCGAGTTCCCTATTTCTCCATTTCATCAATCTTCCAACCCAGCCTTCTAAGTGCTGTAAAAAATAATCATATTAGAAAAATAATATTTTCCAAAAAAAATAAGTTATAGTAAAATTTAAATTGTTTTTTACTTCTGGTAAGAGATAACCGTTGTTACGAAACCCTAAAAGACTACCCCAAAAACTTTTGTCAAGCTTTGCCTCTCTAAAGAAAACAGCGGAATAACAAAACGGTTTGTCCCCGTGATTGTAGAAATCAAGAATAGTTTCTGACCAATTATGAGACTCATCGTCTGGAATTGCCCATATATTTCGTGGACGCTGAAAGTTATCTGGTCGAGCAACAGCTGGGTTCTGTTGCTCGGATGATGAAGATCCCTCGGTGTTCTTTGGGCGCCTCCATTTATCAAGTATCCAGCTTGACGGTTTACGAATTGGTTGAGAATTATATTGATCATCACCCATTATGTGTTGAATGATACTTAGATGTTGAATGAGAGTTATTGGTGAATGATAGTTGGTATTTATAGATGATATTTGAAATTATTTTTTCTTACTACAAGGAATAATAATATAATAACATAAATAGAAATATTTATTTCTTACTGCAATATTCGCATAGCATATAATTCATCAGCTATATATCGTCTATATCTCATACAAACATCTTGTATATTCATTTCTTGCCACGACAATGACCTATTTATTACCAATCTACGCAATAACATACAAATTACCACCCCAGAATCTGGACCAATATGACCACCATTTGGAGGCCATACACTTTGACCTGACATTGGTAATTCAAGGGGTTCGTTTTCAAGATATATTTGTTGCCCCGATTGTTCAAAATATGATATACGTTGTAGAAACCATATAAAGCTATCCACAAATTGCACATAAATTTGGTGGACATGACGATGAATGCACCATGAATCACTGCAGGTGTTTGGACGACATTCATATGGAAAAAATACATGAATCTCTAGTCTCTCCATATTAATCTGAAAAAGATACCAATTTATGTCGTCATCTGTTATCGGTAAGTATGCCTGTAAATAATAAAAACAATTAACTTATTGTTGTTCAATAGTGTCAATTAAATAAATAAATATTAATTTACCGTATCAACCTCCCATAATGGGGGATATAGTCTGTTTGTCCCATTTCCATATTGGAGGGCATCAACCGACCCATCATAAACTAGGTGATAAAATTCCGACGGTAAGATAGTCCAACGATCGGTTGATTGGTGTAAGGCATCTGTCCTTTGTATTTCATCTAACCTCCAAAACATAAGTCTGTTTGTCCAAGCACGAACATGCTGTAATTTAAAATTTTCCATTAATTACAAAAAACGTATATACGACAAATATATGTATTAAAAACTTACAATTGACTCTATATAACCGTTTCCAGAATACCCTAAGAGGGTACCCCAAAAATCTCTGTTAAGTACAGTAACGCCCATTCAACGAACCCTGCACCATTCTGAATCTCCGTTGTAGAAGAATTGGAAAACATTTCGTGAGCAGTTCAAACCTGTCTGGAAATAATGGTTCTCAACCGGTGACGGAATGTTGTCGGCTATGATCGGATCATTTGAAAATGACTCATTCAAACGTCTTGTGTTTCTTCTACTTCTACTGTTGGTGATGTCTCTTACGTTAGAAGACATGTTATATTCTCAATAGTGTTGTGAAAGAAATAGTCATTTGTGTTGTTGTATTTATAGGGATGCATGTCAAATAATTTACGGGGGACAAGAAAACAAAAAATGTGAAACAACCAAATTTAAGCGCTGATAACTCCCCTATATAAACTCCGTTTGGAACACGGGTAGGTTCGTTGAGTAGACCTCACGTGATATTACGGGGACAAGAAAACAAAAAGTATTATTTTAAATTTTAAAATATAATTTTATGACTCCTAAGATAGAGAATGTGTTTTGAAAAGTAGAATTATCTTGAGTTTTAATGTCAAACAACCAACTTTAAGCGCTGATAACTCCCCTGTATAAACTCCGTTTGGAAAACGGGTAGGTTCGTTGAGTAGACCTCACGTGATATTACGGGGACAAGAAAACAAAAAGTATTATTTTAACTTCTAAAATATAATTTTATGACTCCTAAGATAGAGAAAATGTGTTTTGAAAAGTAGAATTATCTTGAGTTTTAATGTCAAACAACCAACTTTAAGCGCTGATAACTCCCCTGTATAAACTCCGTTTGGAACACGGTTAGGTTTGTTGAGTAGACCTCACGTGATATTACGGGGACAAGAAAACAAAAAGTATTATTTTAACTTGTAAAATATAATTTTATGACTCCAAAGATAGAGAAAATGTGTTTAGTAACATAACATAACACAATCTTAATAATAAAATTAAACAACATTTTCAATAATAATAATACAACATAACATAGTTTTTGTCACTAAGGATCATTTAGATCAAAGTCAATTTTTTGTGATCCCTGGCCTGTTGTATCGATGATATAATCATTAAAATTTTCAGGATCGACATAAACATTTGGTTGGGTTTGAGGGTTGTGTCCTCCAGCTCTCCCTCTAGATAATAGTTGTGATGGATTGGGCTGATTACAACTGACACGAGTATGCCCTTCATTACGACATCGGGTGCAAAACGGCAGTGTTACAACCTCTCCAACTGATGGTATACGTCTATTTTCACGTGGTCGACCGGCCTGTCTTTTATTAATGAGTGGTGGTTGAATTGGAAAATAGTCTTATGGAATCTCCCATTCTGTTTGATCAGGAAGAGGATTTACTATCTCTTGATACGTCCCACGATAAAACTCTGTTGAAAACCAATTCAAAGCCCAATGACTACAATCTGTTTGATTTAGATATCTCGAAACACAAATTACGTGACCACAAGGTAAACCAGAGAGTTGCCACTGATTACATGTACAAGTTCTATTACCCAAATCGACTACACCTTTTTTCCCTCCGTCATCAACCTCAAACTTGTTTTGATCAATACCACTAACTCTCCATGACCCACTTTTTGAAATTCTTTTACTAATTTTACCCTGACCGTACTGGGTAAGTGGGTGTTGATTGTTAGCTATTAAAAAAAATAAACATAAATTAGTAACTAACAAATATGTTAAAAAAATAAAATAAAAATAAATTAGTAACTAACAAATGATTTAAATAAATTATTACCTCCAACCTGTCGACGATTATAGTACCATTTCTGTAAGCTTTCACGAAAAAATTCAATAAGTTTAATTATTGGTAGTTTTCGGGCATTAACCGACAAGGCGTTAATTGACTCTGCACTGTTAGATGTCATAACATTATAGCGTTGTCCAGAGCTGTGTGCTCTAGCCCATTTTTCAAAACCAATATTAACAAGAGTATTGTAAATATTTGGACCTGCAGCACATATTAGCCGCATACCCTCATTAAACTCGGAAACTCTGTAAGCTTTACAAGTTTTCCACCATAAACATTCAAATGTTTTTTTGGACCTTGCCTTTGTGTTTAAGTTCATCATAAGATGCCGACAGCAGAGACCATGATAAGCATGGGGAAAAACGTCCCTAATTGCCTGAGCAATTGATGCAGCCCTATCTGATATGATCGCCAAATTTGGATTTTCGCCAATACAATCCTTAAGTCTTGACAAAAACCACGACCATGATTCACCACTTTCAGTTTTACCAACACCGTATGCGATCGGCAGGATTTGATTGTTTCCATCCATGCCGACCGCTAGAAACATAGTGCCCAAAAACTTTCCTTTTAAATGTGCTCCATCAATAATTACCAACGGTCGTAAATAACCGACGAAACTTCGAATCTGTATATAAAAATATTTTTATTAGAACTTTTAAAACAATGAAAAATATTTTAAAAAATATAATAATTTAAAAAATTCACTTACCGCCACACCAAGGGCAATAAAAAACATTTCAAATCTTCCGGCTGTGTCCGTTAATGTGTGGGTAACTGTACCCAGGTTCGTCTTTTTCAAATTATGACAGTAAACTGGGAGCCTAGCAAACGAATCCTCAGGGGAACCGGTCAATAGTTCAAGCGCAAAAGATTTTGCTCTCCAACCTTGAGAGTAAGATATATCAATTTTGTATTTCTCTTTAATATCTGTAACGATATCATTCGGCCGGTATATCCTCCCGCTATCTTTGAATTGATCTTTTATCAAGTTACCCAAGACCTTTTTATTGGCTTGACGTATATGAGGATACGTCTGAGTCCTTGAACATGTGTGTTGATCTTTAAAGTATCTCACTTGGAAAACGTCGGTGTTTTCAATCATATACGCCCTTATACGCCACTCACAACCATCATTTAGACATGAAGCCTCAAATCGGGTTTTCGAAGATCTGTCAACTTTATATTCAAAACATTCAGTAATGCAAATTTTACCCAGTTCGAGTTTTAATTCTTCTTTGTTTTTAAAAATATGACCCTCAGAAATATGTGAAGAGGGTGAGTTAAGAACTTTTACTTCGTTTGTTGTACGATCAAACAATGACTCGGGCATAGACCAAAAAACGTTAGGTACAACATTAGACTCCGAAGAAGACACTGGAACTTTAAAATCAACAGGAGTTTCATTAGACGGAACAGCTGAACTACTACCTACACCAGATTCTTCAGTAACGTACAAAGACAACAATTCATTTGGTTGATTTAAAACAACATTTAAAAAAAATAAAACATCATGATCATCCAATAGATCAATTGGATGTGTGTAAGTAGACATTTTATAAGAAAAATGAATTTCATTGCTAAAACCACATTTTTCACAAATAAGATTTTTCAAACCCACGTAACTAATATTACTAGGAACACAAAAAACACGTCGCAAACATTTTTTTTTAAAGGAACATACTCCTCAACACCGTTAACAAAATCCCATTTTCCACCGGTACATAAAATAATATTACAAGACATTACTTAAAAATATGTTGTAAGTTGATGGATAAAAGGATGAATTTTATAAAGTGGATAAGTGAAGAAAATGTTTAAGTAGATGGAATGTGAAAGAAATGAATGGTAGGGAGGGATATAAATATTTGATGAAGTTTGTTAGATAAGTGGAGAAAAAATCAATGGTATGGAGGTATATAAATATTTGATGAAGTTTGTTTGATAAGTGGTGAAAAAATGAAGGGTAAGGAGATGTATAAATATTTTTTAAAAAAATAATATTTTATTAAAATTCGTTTTTTAAATATAAATTATACTTTATTATTTTACAAAAATTGAAAAAAATAATAATTGAAAAAAATTTAAATAGTAAAAAAGGAGAAAATTTAAAAAATTAAAAAAATAATAATATTTTAATATTAAAAATTAAATTATAATTTAATAATAAATGGCGAAAATATCCCATATTTTTTCGCCATTTTTCAAAATGGTGAAAATTCTATAAATTCTGACTTTTTTTTGGCCAAAAATCAGATGTCTTTTAGCGAAAAATCAAATTTTTAGCGAAAATTTGGCTCAAATTTTCGCTGTTGGCGAAAATTTGGCCCAAATTTTCGCCATTTTGACAAATGGCACGACCTGATTGATTGGCTATTTTGGTAAAAAAAAGTCAAAGGCTGTTTTGATAAATGGGATTGGTCAAATGGTTAGTTTGATAAATATCCCTTAATTAGTAACAAGTGATTTTATGCCATTCGTGTTTTGAAATGATGGTGTCAGAAGCATGAAAGTGTTTGAAATGATGGTGGCAAAGTGTTTGGTGAAAAGATGGTTGCAGGTTGCAAGAAACGAGGCTTGTGTTATGACCTTAATGCCCTTCATGCCTTTAACATTGTACTTTCTTTTTTTATTTTAATTGAATTTAAATACAACCATTGGATCATATGATACATCTCATCAAGCAATATGAGTTGGTTATTGAGTTAACACCTTAGCGATGGTTAACAAAGGAACCATATCCTATATATATATATAAAGAAATACATAAATAATTTTTTTTATACTATTACGGAACCCCCCTCCCGACTGACATCGTCCCCACCACCAAGTCGGTTTTTAGTTCTTGTAAAAAAGATTGTGCAAAACTCGGCTTCAAAACCGAGTGCGATCAATCGAACATGGTCCAGGAGGACCTCCAAGAACAAAGGAAAACCAGCCCTATTGGCCATGATGTTCATATGTTTGTTTACAATCTGTGATCAACTAATAGATTATGAGCCAACATGTTCCTACCGCTCAACCCTTACAACTGATGCATGCAGCTACTATTGATGAGCTGAAACAGAAGATCAATTTCAATCTGAGCAATTAAACCAAATAAATTACATTGAAAAACTTTAATGCAATTTATTTTTTGTTTTAATTCTTGAATGAGTTATTTCGAATTTGTTTCACATTAAACACTAAGGGATCCTTAGTGTTAAATACACAAAAATTCTCAAACACACTAAAGTTTCCCATTTGTTCTTTCTCTCCTGCTAGTGATTCAAGGTACAATTTCGAATGCTCGTGTCTACCCCGACAGTGTACAGACTACCTCAACTGTCGTACAATGGGAATCAAACGAGTTCTCTTTGAAATTTATTTTAAGGAACCCGTGTTGAACACGAATTCTTAGTCACAATCCTGAAAGTCCTAATCCTAATTCAAGTGTGAAGTCTGAAGATAAGGATATAGAAGTTTCCGATTAGATTGAGTCTTTATTTTAAAATCTTTTGTTCTAAATTATAGGAGTTTGAATTAGATTCAAAGTATGTTAGCTAGCTTTCTTTCCAAGTTATGTTTAGTATAAATAGTGGTAGGGTTTCTTTGTATTTGCCATTGAAATTAATAAACAGAAAAGAGTCGTGGAGTTCCCACAACATCGATTGTGTTTGTGTTCTAAATACCGATTGTTCCCAACAATTGGTATCAGAGCGTAGGTTAAAACGTTCTTGAAGATTAAACAGAGATTGGGGTGTATAACCAATCATTCCAGGGCCGACGAGTTTGCAGTAGACCAAACTCAACTTCTGGGCTGTTTTATCAAAAATCAAACTTCAGACTCAAGATCAAGATTCAAGCATGGCAGACGGTGATGACGCTCAACACCATGCAGTGGTGCTGCCACAAAGAGAGGCAAGTGCTACATCACTGAAGTGTCCCAAACTAACCAAAACGAACTACAATACGTGGGTCGTCGTTATGGAGTCCATCTTGGACGCCCAAGGTTTATGGGAGGCTGTCGATCCAGTAGTTGGGGAGGCGGCCGATGCAAGAAAAAACAAGATGGCAAGAGCTATTCTATATCAAGCATTACCTCAGAATATTCTCCTCCAAGTAGCAAGAACTCGAAGTGCACGAGAAATTTGGGAATCCTTATGTGTACGATTTCTTGGTGCAAACCGTGTGTAACAAGCAAGGTTGCAAACCCTAAGACGGGAACTAGAACAACTAAGGATGGAGGAGAACGAATCCGTCGAAGACTTCGCGGGCAAGTTATTAGAATTTGTGACCAAATTTAATACTTTGGGAACAAACATAGAAGATAAGGATATCGTTATAAAACTGCTTGATAGTGTTCCAGACAGATTCCTTGCAATTGTAGCACCGATAGGGCAATTTTCAGACCTAGACACCATGACCTTCGAAGAATGTATCGGGAGACTAAAGGCATTCGAAGAACAAATTAAAGGAAGATAAACTTCTGTTGAAAAGGGGGAAAGCTCCTGTACTCAAGAACAGACGTCCAAGGAAGAAGGAATAACGATCACGACAGAAGACAACAAGGTAGAGGTCGCGGGTCCTTTAGCCAAGAAAATCGAGGACGAGGAAGGGGACGTGGACGAAGCTACAATAGAGGTCGTGGTCGAAACAATTATCAAAACGATAATCGAAAAGAAGCAAGCCAGACTCGTGATAAGAGTAAGGTACGTTGCTATAATTGCAATACTTTGGGGCATTTTGCATGGGAATGCACCAAAGAAGTAACACCAGAGGCACACTTAAACCAAACAGATGGAGTAAACCAACCTGCAGGAGCTGGTCCAACCCTGATGATGGCCTCGGTAGAGATGACTCATGAGAGAATTATTTTGTACGAAGAAAAGGTGCTCCCAAATGTAACATCCCAAAAATAAAACGACGGTTAAAATAACGGGTTAAACGCGAGACGAACGGAATAAATGAACGAGGCGTGACGGGCCGGGCCAAAGGGGCCGGCGAACATGAGGGGAGGAGTCCCTTCCCTATAAATAGCCCAAGTCACCTCCATTTATCTCATTCGCAACATCTAGAGAGAGAAACTGTAGAGAGAGAAAGTTGGCGGATCGACCCGAGATTGAAGAAGTGTGTTACTCCATAGCTCGTGAGCAAAACCTCCGAATCAGAAGCTCAATACAGGTAACGATCTGATCTAGATCTGAGTTTTTGTTCGTTTTAGGGTTTTCGGGTTTTGGATAAAAAGATGTCATTTTTACGTATGAAACTTGAATGTAAACATAGATCTAGCATCTAGATTGAAAAACAAACGTTTTGAATGTAAAAAGTTCGGATCTTGACGAGGTCGGATCTGCATGCAAAAAGTTAGGGTTTTTGCGGGGAAGAAGGTCCTGCGTACTTATCAAGTACGTAAGAAGCATGTCCTGCGTACTTATCAAGTACGCAAGAAGCAAAGCATGCGTACTTATCAAGTACGCATGAAGAAAAGCCTGCGTACTTATCAAATACACAAGAAGCGAAGTCTGCATACTTATTAAGTACGCAAGAACAAGGCCCTGCGCACTTGCTAAGTGTGCAGACATCAGGTCTATAGGTATATATAGCTGGTTAGTGAAGTCAGTATGTTCGAAACCGTTAGAGTCGGGGTTGGGTCTGATATGTATCTAACTACCTAATTCAGATCGTACGTGACGGTGTTGGGCCTTTGTTTAGGACAACTGAGACTAGCTTATCTGGTGAGTTCTAGAAGCCCTTCTTTAAATGTTTTAATTAATGTTTTTGGGCTGGTGTGCATACATACGAAATGAGGTTTTACGGAATGATGTTTTACGAAACGATGTTTACAAAATGACGTTTATGAAATGTTTTGCCAAATGAAGTTTACGAAAGGTTTACGAATGAAATGATGGTTTGTTTAATAAAATGTACGAATGCTTTAACTAAGATGAGGTAGAGGTTTTATGAAACTCACAAATGAACGAATCTGCCACGAGTTCCTACGGGAGCTAGGGTATGTATGTATTGGCCTCACCATTACGGGGGGCCTTTATGGCTGGCTAACAGTTGTACAACTGGTTGATGATGGGGTGACGACGGTCACCCATGGGATTTCCGGGATCCCCGATGGAAGATACTATTCCTTGCGGAGAAATATGTTCTGTCTTCCTAGAGGTAACGAGCCTTAGGAGACATATGTTTGGTCCATCTATAGGCAACGAGCCTTAGGAGACCTGGTGACGGATGACTTAGAGGTAACGAGCCTTAAGTTCATCCGCTGGTATGCGATGTATGGAATTGACGGTTACGAGAAGGCGCAGATTCGGTTCATGTTGACTTATGTTATGATGCTATGTTACGATGTTATGTTGATGTTAAGTTATTTCATGTTTAATGTACGCTTTTGTTAAATAAATGGATGTTATGTTTTTGGCAAAATGATTATGTTAAAGTTTTATGTAAAGCTAGAACTCACCAGCGTAGCTGACTTTTTAGTATGCACATTAAGGTTAAGGACAGGTACGGGCGATGAACGGTGATGCTTGACAAGCGAGAAGAGTTACCCGGCTGATAATGAAGTCTGGCATCCCGTTATGTTTTATTTATGTTATGTTTTATGTTTAAGACAATGTTACGCTTGTGGATGTTGAACAATGTTATGTTTGAAATGAAGTTTTTCGCTGCGTTATTTGATATTCAAGTTTAAGAACTGTTTGTAAATGAGTAAATCCAACGCGTGAGGCTTCCCAGGTTTGGGGCCTTACACCAAAATTGCATGCTAGTGACTCAAACGACGATTCCATGTGGTACCTTGATAATGGGGCATCAAATCGTATGACGGGACAAGAATCACACTTTACAGACCTAGACTACAACATAACAGGACTAGTAAAGTTTGGAGATGGGTCCAAAGTAAAGATCAAAGGAAGAGGCACGATCATATTTGACTGCAAGAACAGTGAGCAAAGGATAGTGGTTGACGTGTACTACATACCGGATTTGTGCAGCAATATACTAAGTCTCGGTCAGTTAACAGAGAATGGCTGTAAAGTATGGATGGAAAACGAACACCTATGGTTATATGACGAAGGAGGCCAAGTGCTGATGAAAGTACCAAGGATTATGAACAGACTCTACAAGGTTTCTTTAAAAATAGGAACACCGGTATGCCTTCTAAACTCCATAAGTGACCAAGCATGGCTTTGGCACGTCAGACTTGGACACTTGAACTTCAAATCCATAAGCCAAATGAGAAGCATGAACATGGTCAGTGGTATCCCTCATATACCGCATGGCATAAAAATTTGTGATGCATGCCTAGTCGGTAAACAAAGCCGATTACCCAGTTATGTTTAGTATAAATAGTGGTAGGGTTTCTTTGTATTTGCCATTGAAATTAATAAACAGAAAATAGTCGTGGAGTTCCCACAACATCGATTGTGTTTGTGTTCTAAATACCGATTGTTCCCAACAAATCCTTTATGTTATAAAAGTGCTTGTATTGTAATATATATTAAAAATGTTTTATATTATACTCCAACAAAATTATAGAAACATTAGCAAATATAGACAAGGGGTGTGAATCGAAGCCCAAAACAAGTCAAAAAGAAATGATTTATACTCTTTTAACGTTTTAGACGACTTGGATAACTTTAGCAAGTCTCCTCGAGTTGGATCAAAGTGGATCTAAATGGCAATGGAGAAAGGTTGACTTTGTAACGTGTTTATGACCATTAGCAGAGTTTGATCGTGACCCTTTTGAACAAATCAATTATGGCGACACCCATTTAGTTTCTATTTGATCCCTCCGTTTCTTTCCCTCTAAACTCACTCTGTTTTCCACTCTAAACCACCGATCGATTATGGCGACTCTAACTGTTCCTCCGGTACCGGTTTCTCCCCGGGAGGACGCTGTTCAGTTATATAAAGCTTTCAAAGGTAAACTGTTTAATTTTAATAACAAACATTCAAATAAAACGATGTATTCATAAATTCATGAACATGTCACGCATACTTATTTATAAATTTAATAAATATTATTAACATGTCATATATATACTTATAATATATGTTTTAACAATGTACTGGTTTTTACGGTTTTATCGGTTCGATTCAGTTTTTGCAGTTATGGGTGTGCAAAGCCGTTTTTAGAAAAACACAAAACCAAACCATAAGTTTTTTGTTGGGTTCGGTTATTTCGGTTTGGTTATTTTGATTAATTCGGTTTTTTCGGTTATGGGTACAAGCAAAACCGAAACCGGACTGAAAAATTGGTTTTTAGAAAAACAAAAAACCAAACCATCGGTTTTTGGTTGGGTTCAGTTATTTCAATTTTGGGTCTGTTATTTCGGTTTCATGCTCACCCTGATACCCTCTTTGTTCTTTTATTGAAATGAATCAGGATTTGGGTCTGATAACGCGGCAGTGATTGGTATTCTTGCTCATTGAGACGCAACGCAACATGCGTATATCCAGCAAGAATACTGGGCAATGTATTCCGATGACATCCGTAAACGTTTGGCTTCGGAACTTAGCGGGAAACTAGAGGTAACGGTAACAAAGCTCAACTTTGACTTTTAAGGTCAAACAGGCTAATTTTAAATTTCAAAATCCATGATAATAACTGCCTTTACAGAAATGGGTTCATTCTATGCTGGTCTTGTACAAAGATCATTACCCTATAAAAAAAGTTTGACCACAAAGCATAAAACCATGAAAGTGAATTTTGAATTTGGAAATCATCATGTTTGACTATTCAAATTCATGTCATAGACTGCAGTTCTGCTTTGGATGCATGATCCAGCAGGAAGGGATGCTGCTATATTAAGTGAAGCATTGAGTCCAGGTTTTATAAATCTTGAAGCTGTAACCGAAATCTTATGCTCTCGAACTTCTTTGCAACTACAAACTCACAAGCAAATTTACCACTCAACTTATGGAACTTATCTTGAACATGACATCGATCTACAAGTTTCTGGCGATCACCAAAAGGTCGAATCTTTACCCCTTTTTTGTTTTCCCCAAGTTGTAATTTTGCATATAGTGTCACTTTCTTGGGCTTTTGAGTGGTGAGAAGACATCTTTTAACTGAAAAACGGTCCTCTCATGCAGCTTTTGCTTGCTTGTGTAAGCAAACCGCGTTATGAAGGCATGGAAGTGGATAGAGAAATGGCTGCAAAGGATGCAAAGGCTTTGTACAAAGCTGGTGAAAAGAAACTAGGAACCAATGAAAAGGTTTTTGTGCAAATTTTCAGTGAAAGAAGTAGAGCACATTTGATTGCTATAAACACATGTTACCATGACATGTATGGTGGATCACTCAAAAAGGTTCTCAAAACACATGAAAACATGTTTTTTTTTTGTTTTTTTTATTTTCTCATGTTTGTTTCCAAGATTTTTCTAACCAATGAATTACACATGTTTTTGACCAATTTGCACTATTTTGCAGGCTATAAAGAAGGAAACTTCAGGGTTATTTGAGCGCTCGCTTTTGGCAATCTTACAATGTGCTGAAAATCCCGCGAAGTATTTTACAAAGGTGAAATCTTTAGTTGACCACAATTATGTATAAGGTTATAATATGATGTTCTCATGCTTATATGGAGTTTGAAAATGATTATAGGTGCTACATAAGTCGATGCAAGGGTTAGGGACTGATGACACAACACTTATAAGGGTGATTGTGACAAGAACTGAGATCGATATGCAATACATAAAGGCCGAATACCATAAGAAGTACAAGAAGAGTTTCAATGATGCACTTCACTCTGAAACGTCCGGCCATTATCAGACTTTCCTTCTCTCGCTTCTTGGCCCGAATCATCATTAGATTGATGAATGTTGATCCATTGTAATTTTCTTGAATTGTTCGTGTGTTGTGTTTGAGTGTTTGTTTGGATATTTGCACACCAACTTGTACTTGTTTACTCTTTAAGTCATGTTATATTAAAGGGGTGTTTGGCATTATGTTTTGCAAGTAAAGAATAGTGGGGAAATGTGTATATGTATATGCACACAACATAGACTGTTAAAGATCTTGAATTAGAAATTTCAAGACTACCAACAAATCTGCCAAGATTCATACTCATTTGGGTCCATCTGTGAAAAAAAAAAGAATTGGAACCCTTTAAAAGCTAGTAAACTACAATCTAAAGTTAGACTACAAAGGTCATGTAAATTACAAAACTACCCTTTAGGACCCTGGTTCTATTTCTCCAACACCTGCAACAGTTATCTCTGTATCATTACCATTTCTGTAAGCAAAGCTAGATGGAGGTCTATCAACAGAAAGTGTACCTTCTAGAACCTTCATCACTTCACCAACCGAAGGTCGTAAAAATGGCTGATTTTGCATACACCACAATGCGATTCTCACAACTCTTTCAACTCCTCTCAAATCCTCACTGTCTAAATACTTCTGTTCTTGCATCATTTTCTCCATCACTTGATCCAAATGATCTCCAACTGCTTCCCTACTTAATAACACAATTTCGATCAACAATTTCCCGAGCATGTAAATATCTCTCTCGGATGGTGACTCGTTAGATGAACACGAGCCTTCACTTTGTAACAAACTTTTAATCCCAAAATCGGTCACTTACGGGCTTAAATTTTCATCAAGCAATACATTTTCAAGCTTCAAATTCCCGTGAGGAATGCATAGTTGGCATTCGGTGTGTAGATACGCAAGTGCGCGTGTAACTCCAACCGCAATGTCAACTCTTTTTTGCCAAATTTTCTCTTCTTTGTCAAATAACCATTTATCAACAGATCCATTCGGGATACACTCATAGATTAAGACCTTATGTTTCGGCTCAAAACAAAATCCTTTTAAAGGCACTAAGTTTCGATGGTGGGTCCCGCCCAAGATCGAGACCGCCTTTATAAACTCCTTTTCTGATAAAACCGTGGCATCAAGTACCTTTGCAACTACAACCGTTTCTTCTAAAAGTAAACCTTTGAACACGAAAAAACCGAGTTGATTCGAAAATCCCGACGTGAGTTCATGTATCTCTTTATAAGATAATCGAATTAAGGCGCTATTTTGAAGATTCATGTTAGCCCCATTTAGTGATCTTTTTTGAAAACTGTTTCGCCTTTTTTGATAAACAAACAAAACGATAAACATTTCAAGAACTAAAATAACCAAAACCGTCACAAGAACTACAAAAGCAACCGCGCTTATAATTTTTCTATAATTACCGTGAAATGGGAAAGATACGACTTTTGGGGTGGAATTAGGATTTGCTCCTTTGGCTGCAACCGCTTGTGGGACTAAACAAACTTTTAAAAACGAAGTTGAAGGGATCGAAGGGGATGTAGATCCACTAACAAAAACGGTTCTTTTCAAAGTGCATAAACCCGACCCATCGTTCTTTGAAGTCATAGCATAACAAGTGGCATCTTTAGCACAATATTCTTTACATTCATCTTCATTTAACATCATATCAACATCATGAGGCGGGTAAAGTCCATAAAGAACCGTTTGTTTCATAACCAACATGCTCGTATGTGCTTTACAGTTTCCTAAATCCACCATTTTCTTGCACCCCGCGTTACCAGATGCAGGTGATGGTAACTCATTACCCCCATCTAAGGAATCAGAATACAAACAACCACAAACGGGTCCAGTCGAATTATACCCACAAACACCATATAACCCACAAGAACCAAACACGTTGCATTGATCTTCTACAGCTTGCCAACCAATTCTCCAAGTATGAACATCATCATCCCATGAATAAATTCTCAAGTTCCCATCTTGATCCATTCTTAAATGCCTCAAACTCACCGAATTTTCACCAAAATCTTTACTTGAAATTGACCAAGCAATCTTTTTCGTATCGTCTATAAGTTCCAAAACACCGTTTGGATTAAATCTAACTTCTTTAACAGTAGTAGACGATGAACTCAAATATGTTTTCCAATAAGTGACATAATTTTCCCACATTAAAGCTAGCCCTTCGGGATTAATCACCAACGTATAGTAACTAGTAACCGATTTTGTAGAAGGGGCTCTAAGGTTTTGAGGGTAACTAAGAGTTTGACCCGGAAGCAATGTGTTGGTCGGCCGGTCAAAGCTTTGCCAAATCACATTATTTTGACTTCCCATTAGGACTAAATTGCCATTATTCAAAAGGGTAATTGTTTCAACATTTAAATTTGAGGTATCAGTGCTCCAAATTATAGAATTACTAGGGTTTTCAAACAAGATTAATCTTCTATCCATTGAAAGTGTAAATGTGGAGTTAACTGAAACCCTAACCCCACCACCAACAGTCCAAACAGGCACATTAGCAGATTTTGGGCCTAAACTGTACCTAACCCCAACAACAAATTCACCATCTTTTTCCAAAAACCCAAATTCAAAAACCCTATTTTCAGACAACAAGTTCTTAGCTTTACCATTATAATCAACATTTCTGTTAGAATCATAACTAAACCCAGAAATTTCAAAACCTAATGGAGCTGAATCTTTAGAAAGTTTATCACTTAACACACAATCAGCAAGACCCAACAAGGCTATAAGAGCTAACACAGAGCAAGAACATGAAATGGTATTGAAACATATGATTCTAAAGCTCTTACCTTTGAGATTCTTGATGGGTATCTGAGAAACCATGGGAATGAACAAAGATTCCAACATTTTTAGCATAAAGAAAGGGGAAAATTAAAGATGAGGTTCTTAATTTGAAGGGATTATTTGGTGGTGTGGTGTGGATGTGAAGTGATTAAAGTGGGGCAAGAGGCGCATATTGAGAGATTGAGGGAGAGTTGTGTTTTGGGATGGTGGGGTATGTGTGTTTTAGTGGTACATTTTTTTGTGTTATTTCTGTTTTTTTTTATATTTAGATGGTGACTGATAGTGAATCTTGAGGAGATAGATGTGGAAAAAAACAAATTTTTATCTACTTTTCGGGGATAGGAAGGTGGAAAAAAACAATTTTTTATCTACTTTTCTGGGATAGGAAGGTTAGTATTATAAGGCAACTGGGAATGGAGAGCGGATAATAAGCGGGTAGGGGGCGGCTTCGCGGGTACACCGCCGCATCCTTGGCAGGTTCAACGGGTAGAGCCAAGCGGGCGCTCAGCGGGTATTGGAACCCGTCCAAATTGTTGGGGCTAGCCGTTGGAGTGGACCGTTCAACGGCAATATAGACATTAAAATTTTAAAAAAAAAATAATTTAATAAATTTACCCCTATAAATACATACACAAACATTATACTCAATCCACAAAAAATACATCCTATCTCCTCTATTATTTATATAAAAATATAATGGACTCCAAAAAAGTTTCTAAACCGAGAGGCGGTTCTAGCCGCAAAAAAGTGTCCAAACCGAGAGGCGGTTCTAGCCAACAACCAACGAGCCAAGAAATTCTCCAACAACCGTATACTCCATACCCAGTTTTTCCGTATCCTCAAATACCGGTCATGCCTACGCAAATTGCACCGGGTCAATACACATATTCCCTACAAGATCAACAAATTGCACCTCGATACGACAACCAACCGTTCCATAAACCCACCCGTCAAGAAGAACGTTCACTTCCCATCTATGATAACAGTGGCGATTACAATGTTCACGAGGATCCTAGCTTAGAACATAATCGAAGAAATTATATATATCAAAATATCAAAGATGAGGAAGAAGTTAAAGTTGAAAAAGAAGATGAGGAGATGCAGGTTGACGAAGAAGATGAGGCGGTTGAACTTGACGAAGAAACCGTCAAAAAAGGAAAATTCACAAACCGTGCGGCCCGTCAACCGTGGACTCCCCAACAAACTGAAGCTTTGTGTAAGGCTTGGTGCCATATTTTCGAAGACCCGACAATCGGAAATCAACAAAAGAGAGATAATTTTTAAGAGTGGATACTTGAGCATTACAATAATCAAGTTGAGGAAACACCCGAAGTAAACAACAACTAAATTCAAAGTGAAATTCTTTGAATACAAGTATGTGTCACTTCAACGGATGTTGGATTCAAGCGGTATGTATTTTTTATTTTTTGTACGTTTGTTTATTGTTAATATTTTTTTAAAATTAATATATTGTTTATGTACTACTTTGTAGGATCGTCTACGTGCTAGTGGAGCCAACGATTTGAATGTAATGAAGAAAGCGTTAAGTGACTACAAAAAAAACAAAAAAAAAGCTTTTAGCGAAGTCAAATGTTGGGAGATTTTACGGGTTCATGACAAGTGGACCCGTCAACCGTTGATGGGTGAGGAGTTTGATACTCAATCCGATCATAAAAGAAAGTCATCGGACTCCGGCAAGTACACGGGTTCAAACGACGAACATTCCACTAATTGGGCACCCGACCTAAACGAAGATGCGACACCGTCTAGACCAACATGGAAACCCAAGAAGTCGTCCGAGTCGCCGTCAAGCAAAGGAAGTTTGGCCGAACAAGTTGCACGCTTCGCGAATGTTCGGGAGGATATGATGCATAAATTCATTGATTCAAGAAAGGAAAAAGAAGACGGCATACGGGCTTTGGTGGTGGAGCAACGAGAGGCTATCAGGTCTGAACGTATGAACCTGGAATTTAAAATATTTTTGGAACCTCGCGACCATCTAACCAGACCGATGTTGGAAATAATCCTAAAATGGAAACGTGAAATAGTCGCAAAGTATGATTGGCCGTGTGATTTTTAATTTTTTAGGTGTTTTTTTAAGTTGTTTTTATTTATTGTCTTTTAATTTATTATGTATTTTTAATTAATTAATTAAGTTTTAGTTTATTAATTTGATTTGTTTTAATTTTTTTTTAAATAAGAGGGTTGAATGGTACTTGGAGGATACCACTCCCACCTTAGAGGGAATTTTGAAAGGTACTTTGGCTAATTGAGGTGACATCTTCTGATTGATGTAATTTAGGATGATACTTTGGTTGGGAGGGTACCACTCCCGGAAAAGATTCCATATTCTATGAAACGATTATGTAAAGTTTGTTTGTTCGTACAGGCAGCTTGGTTATAGTACTGACTAGTGAGAATTGTGCCAATAATCAATACCATACTTAGTTATGGTACATGTGTTTATTGGACAAGAATACGAAGCGGAATGTACCATTTTGGTTAAAAGTGTAACTTGTGACTCATTTATGGCAAATGATCCGTTATGGGTCGACAATACGTGGGTTAAAAGTTTTAACCCAAGCATATTCTCGGTTTAACTCATTTAAGGTCTAATTTATAAGATAAATTAGGTTTCCTCTTACCATTCCAAGTAATCTGTTGATTCCTCTTTGAACTCTAAGGGTCCGTTTGTTCACAGAATCCGATAGAATTTGAATTGGAATTGAAAATTTTTTTATTCAAAATTGTGTTTGGTTGGATTTTAATGGAATTGGAATTGAAAAATATTCCACCAAATTCCATCAACCAAAGGATTTCAACATTCCTTGCTATATGTGATGGAATTCTAAATTTTCCAATGGATTACGTAAATATTACAAAAATACCCCCATCTTTTCCATTATCACCCACGTTCTCAAAACCATATTTTCCTTGTTTATGAAGAACTACAAATCTATGTTCGATAATTATAAAATAAAAACGAGAACAAAATCGCTGAAGTGGAATAACAAATTCTTGAAGATGAAACATGGAATAAAAAATCAAAGAACAAAAACACTCGAACCATCAAAAAACTAAAATCGAGGAACGGAACCTGAAGTCGAAACACGAAACTAAAATTGAAGAACAAAATCTATGGAAGCATCAAAATAAATCACTAATGAATAAACGAACGTCTTCAAAAAAAACCTTGCCACTTTGTTGTTCTTGAAAAAAAACAAGTTGAGACCTCCAAATTTTTGGTTCAAATATTTAATCAAGAAGCCAGTGGAAGCTTTTGTGTGCATTTATAAGGCTTTTGTCAATTTTTGCCTATCTTTTTATTATTGAATCGAAATAAGTTTTATCTGTAGAACAATCGGTGATGTTCCAAAAAACAAAATCATTGCCAATGATATTTCTAGAACCTAAATCACTTCATCTCAACCACGTAATTGAACAGAAGAAGTGGACTAGGATTACTAAATTTGGATGACTTGGAAATGGGGAGGGGTTTAAAAATGGTGTTTTTGTCATTTTGGTTTTTAACATTTCAATTCATTTTTATAAATTTATTAACCAAACATCTTTATAATATTCTGGATGAGATTTAAACATGAGACACATGCTTTTGAGGTTCTTTTTATCTCTACATGAGTCACCAATTTAAGTCCAAGGACGTAACCGAGTCGAGCTCGAGCTTTTGAGCTTGAGTCGTTTAATTTAACAGAGTTGGAGCTCGCATCATTTTGAGCTCTATTCCTAAAGCTCACACAAGTTCATGAGTAGTTTTTTAAACTCGAGCTTGGGTTAGGCTCGGCTTATTTATTATTTTATTTATATATATTTACAATTATAGTTTTTATAAACACTACAATATTTTATCATAATTTTATATATGATAAAAATTATTATACAAGTATATATATCGTTAGGCTCACCAACCTAGTCAATCTCGAAGCTCGAACTAGAGATTGTCTAAATTCAGCTCAATTCGAGCTTTTAACGGGTCAATCTCGAGTAGCTCATGAGTAGCTCAATTCGTTTTTGCCCATTTCCACTCATACACCTCCTTGGATGATACCTTTTTTAACTACTTACACCTTTTGTTCAAGGCTGAAATTCATCAGGGTTACTGTTCAAAAATAGTTTTCATGCTAGTTTGATATTTTAAATGTCCTCAAAGTAAATGGGTTTTAACACTTCATGGTTTAACTGTTCACGGTTTAACAGTTCACGATTTAACAGCTCACGGATTAACAATTCACGGTTTAACAGTTCACGGTTTATGAACTGTTTTCGTGAACCTTATAGGAGCCGTGAACCTTTGCTGAACCGTGAACCCCTCACTGAACCGTGAACCTTCCTTAGTCGTGAACCTTTCCTTAGCCGTGAACCTTACTGAGCCGCGAACCCTACCATAACCGTGAACCCTTACCATAACCGTGAACCCTTACGGAACCGTGAACCTTCCTTAGTTCGATCCGCGCTAACAGGGGATTTGCTATTAATGAATGCTTTAGTTTTGATAAACCTTAAACTTAAATGTTTTCAAAACCTTAATATTTACTTGAATAACACCTAAAGGTTCACTTCTACCCAAAGGTGATGTGATGCATGTGTATACTTATTCAAGCTTAAATAAGCATTATAACTTAGTGCTTGTCATGATATTAACTTAGAAAACATGATAAACTTAAATAACACCTAAAGTTTCACTTCTGCCCAAAGGTGATGTGTCACGCTTGTAAAGTTATTTAAGGCTTATTAAGCACTACTTCGTCTAATATAACTAAGTGTTTTTATTTCTGCCCAAAGGTGATGTGTCACATTTGGTTTTCGCGAAGCTAATTATGTGCGTACTAAACAAATGTTTCACTTCTGCCTAAAGGTGATGTGTTACATTCTTACTGCACATACTCAATATTAAGTTGTTCCTAATACTAAACAAATGTTTCACTTCTGCCCAAAGGTGATGTGTTACATTGTTTAAGTATAACTTAATTAATCTATTATTTTGGTGATTATAATAGATATTTATCACACCTTCATTAATATAATGGTCCTTATTTCTACCTGCCTTAGTTTAAGTTACCCCATAGACACTCTAAGTTCTTCTTTAGCAATTAGTATCTTAATTTTCTCGTATAAAATCCACTACAGCCCCTAACTTGGGAGTCAAAAATTTGAATGGTACGAATGTCACACCCCAACCGACGACGGAAACGTCGGGGCGGGACATGGAGACGGTTCATGAGCACATGGTTGACTAAATTGCATTATATTAATCCATCACCTTTAAATTTACATCAATCAAGAATCCAACAAATTACATGAAATTCAAATACATAGCAAGTTCCTTTATTGATTAACTAGGTCCACAACTTAAGTGTAGCAAACTTGATCAACTCAAACGTTCGTACCTGAAACATGATTAAAGCAAGGTCAACTAAAAAGTTGGTGAGCATACATAGGTTCTGACACAACAAATGGATTTCAATGTTTTATACAATTCATATGACATATGGTTTACTAGGCATTCATGGAAAAACTATAGTTAAGCTAGTGTACAATCAAACCTTGTGACTGAATGACATAACACGCAGGTTATCCTAATGAAGGGCATAACAAATAAATATTATCCTAATGAAGGGCATAACATATAAATTTTATCCTAATGAAGGGCATAACAACAAGTGTTAGCCTAGTATAATGTCGGTAACACTCACCCTCCCTGGGTGGGTGTGTCAGACACAATAGATCTATCAATGTTACCGTTGGCTTGTAAAGAGTTAATGATTGTAATAGTATGTCATGTATATATAGCCTTAACTAATAGCATTCAAACATAAAGCACAAATAAACACGTAGAGTCATATTGAAGAATTGTATATATGTGATTGCATAGAAGTTTGTAAAGAGAATCATGTTTCACCCCAAAAGTGCAAAAATGTAAAAAGTGGTATGTAAAACTCACTTGTATAAGTTGTTTGTAGATGACACAAGCAATAGGTAGCACAAGTGATTTGTTTAGGTAGCAAAATGTCAATCTAAGATTCAATTGTATAAGAGTAATCGATAATACGTACAAGTGCCTAGAGGGGAGGTCCTAATGTATCAAGGAATTGAGTATGAGTTTAAGGGTTTGTTTGTGTACGAAAAGTGTTTATGAAATTACATGTATGACATGGTATTTGCATTTGAATAAAAGGTTTAAAATAATATGTGAAGTCAAAGTGTGTATGAGTTAAAGAAATAATAGTTGATTAAGGGTTTTATTAATACTTATTTAAATAGATATGTAGTTAAATAAATAAATAAATTCTTTTATTTATTTATTTATTATTATGAAAATTTGTTTCGAAAAGGAAAGTCTAAAAAAATATCTATTAATATATTTAGGAATTTTTTTATATATATTTGAACCCTAATTAATTATATATTATTAGGGAGAGACTAAAATTGTGTAAAGGTATAAAATGGTTGGGTAAAACTTTATAAAGTAATAGTGGGTTTGTAAAAAAAATCTTTATCAAAGTTTATAAATTAAATGAGTAGTTTAAATATTTTATTTTATTTAAATTTTAAATGATTTTTATGTTGAAAATAAAGTTTTAAAAGAAAACAATTTAAATTGTAAAAGTAATCGTTTCTCTTTAAAATTTGTTAATTATGTACTAAATCATTTCCATAGGGTATAGGTTTTATAAAAAAAATTTATAACAATAAAAAGAGTGTTAAAAATGGCTTTTTTAAAAAGAAAAGCAGACCACCCGTTAAAAACGTTCTATATAAATATACATACATATGTTACACATACATAATAGAAAAATAATATGTTAATGCAAAGTTAAAACTTTGATTTGACACACGTTAAAATGGTAATTAATGTGGCATAAGATGTTTGACAAGTACGGGATTTGAATTGGAGCGTCATTATTACATAAAAATAAGGTAAAAATTATAGCAGAAAATCATGGATATTACAGTATACCCAAGTTGAGGGAATTTCGTCCCGAAATTTAACCGATGGAGACTATTGAATCAGAAAAAAAGATGAGGGTTTTGGATTTTCAAATAAGTTTGACTGTTGGTTTGAGGAGTTTTGTCGATGACATGGTTCAGGTCTGATACACAAGGTCAGATCAGGTTTTCATGTCAGGCCTAGATGGTGGTAGTGGACTTAGAAGGGAATTAAGGAGGAAATTGTTGAAACAAAATTTGGACTCTAAAAGTGAGGTGCATCATTTGGGATGGAAACGATGAGGGTTTGATGGTTAAAACTGGTTTAAGATGAAGTCTAATATGTTCAAAAATTGTCAGTGGATAAGAGATTTCACAAACATTGGTCTAGGTCAAAACTTCACGTGACACGAACAACGCTACTTCTGGTAATACTATAGAGCGCTTATATATAGGAAGTACCATCGGCGTATCCACCATGACTTTGTCATATCACATTAGTTTCGTTGCTATATATCACGATAGGTTTTAGGTCATAACACACGACAGAATTTACTATGTTTTCCATGCGCTGATTTTTATAATTACGTGTGCACCGATAATTACTCGAATCATCGCATGGTCCGTATAGATCCTTCCGTTGTGCGCGGGTCAAGAGGGGGCACAAAATTACGTAGTTCATGTCTATTGTTTTCATGTATGAGCTGCTAATAACTGTGTCACTAGATAGTAAGGTCAAGTAGAAACTAAAGAGTAATAAGGCGACATAGTTTAGGTTCCATACTTTCCTCGTGTTTGAGCAAGGGTACGTCAACCCCGAGTGGTTTTAAAGTTTTGCAGTTTCCAACATTCATGGGTAATAGTGAATGATCATGCCTTGTGTATAATGTGATCAATCAAATGAAACAATTGTAAACAATTTCAGTTTCATGCATAATGTAAACACTCTGGTTTCATGTATGATCTAGTGTCACGTATATTGCAAACAATTAAGTTTCACGTGTTATGTGATAAATCTAGCATTTTGTATCATGTGATAAAACTATCATGTGAATGCTCATATCTAAGTTATTGAATCTCATGAGTAAACTATTAGATTTTGTAGGTGGTCGAGTGTTGCGGATAAACGTGTTGCTTGGCGTTCATGTACAATGTGGGTAGTCGAGTTTTAAATCGTCGGTGTTTGTGTGAATGGTTAATGCTCATGTGAAATGATTCACCTTCTCGGAGTTGGCTAGCAAATCTTAAATTCTTTTTAATAATGGTGACAAACCGTGGTAGGTGTAAATAGTTCTAATAAAGACAAGATAACGTAAATGATTACAATGCGTAATTTATTAGGTCTTCATTTGACTCCATCTTGCACTAGCTTAAATTGGTCTCATACACTACCTCGGTATTGACTTGAGTTTCGTTGGTGTTTATGTTGAAGGCACGCGCACGAGCTCCACCTTTATTAGTATTGGCAAGCCTTGGGCACTGGTTACGAAAGTGGTTTGGGTTGCCACATTCAAAGCAAGCATGCCCATTAGTAATGGCCGGAACCGCTTGATTCACCACTTGTTGGTTGACTCTGTTTTCCTGATTGTCTTGAGTAGTAGGTGGCCTGGACCAGAAAACATTGGTTGTATGGCCATACCTCCCGCAATTGGTACATAGGCGGCATGGCATGTTCGGGAAGTGGTGATAATTACATGTGTTGCACAAGGGATTGCTGCCCCCATATTGCTTCTTGGATGGATTCTGAGCCATGGGTACAACTTGGTTAACTGGAGCAACTGGGTGACAACAGCAAAGTTTTTAGCCTTTCGCTTCTTGTCGTTGTGGTAGGGTTCAAATTTGACTTCTTTGATGTGTGCGGGTGGTGTTGCTGTGTCGGAAACTTTCTTTGTGCCCTTCCTGGTTAACGTTCCCGCCTTCACATGATTATCCGTTAGTGTGGCAGATAAGCGGATATCGTCTTCAAGGGTAACAGGGTTCCTTCCTAGAACAGTATCCTGAATCTGTCTAGGTAAACCACCGATGTACTTTTCAATGCACCGAGACAGTTGTGTGACCATATGGGGCACAAGAAGGCTCAACTCATGGAAACGAGTCGTGTAGGTGATGTGTAGGTGTTCGTTGGGTGTTTATGATGCTTAACTATACGTTTTAATGTGTGATTTAGCATGAAACGCGTTTACTTTGCATTTGTTTATGATTTATAGGTGTTTGGATGCTAAGTACGTGTTTTGAAAGCATTAGAGAGGAAATAGAGGGATTGGATTGGAAACTATGCAAAAGATGGAGGCTGATGTGAAAGTTTTGGAAGCTAAATATTGAAACAGGCATATCTCGAGCTAGAAAATGAGTTACGAGACCCATAATATATGAATCTTGGGTAGTTCGAGAAGCCGGATTCAAAAAGTTGGTTAAGAAATACCCTAGGGGCATAAGCTTACGCCCTAGGAGCGTAAGATTACGCCGGTAACGTTTTCTGGACAGTAGCTTCAGCTCAGTGGAGTAAGCTTACGCCCCCCAGTGTAAGCTTACGCTGGTTACGTTTCAGACGCGGATTTTTAGAGAAACAGCCGATTTTCAATATTTAATTAGGGGTTTCACCCCATATTTCGAAATCATATTTTGAACAACAGTTTTGGGCGATTTTAGGGAGTTTGGGAGGCTAGAAACATATTATTGAAGATCGGTATCAAGAAATTGAAGAATCGAAGATGAATTCCACAACCATGAGCAGCTAATCCACCGGTAATCATTCCCGGGTGGATTGTTTGTAAGTTTTTAGGGTTTTTATCATATGCTAGCTTTGAGAAACAATTCTTGTAATCATTTGGTTTGAAATACTTGAATCTTTGTGTTTAGTATGGTTATGAACTCACGGGAGTCGATAAATTCTTGCATCGTTGACCCCGTTAGATGATAATTGCTATGAACTTTGATTTGTGTTGAATCTATTGATTAATCTAACTCTATATTGTAACCAAGCGTGTGGGGGTCAAGAGCCATAACCGGTTGAACTGGGCTTAGAGCCTTGATAGGAAGCTGATGTGAAACTCATTTAACATAGAACCCCAATCCATCTCCTTCCCCCAAGTCGTTTTCCCCGAAACCCTAGCCCCCAAATTGGTTATGATAAAGCACAGGTATTAGCCCGAAACCTTCGGGCTTTCAATCAGAAGGTTGAAACGAGTACAAGAATGTATCATTTACCTGGAACGATTGGGAGAGGAGAGAGATCGACCGAATGCAAAACCTCGGTGTTCTTGGAGCTTGATAGGGTTCCAGAGGGGCAATCCAGATCGAATGAGGGTTGGGAGAGTTTGGAAAGGGTTGTGCGATGGTGAGGAGAGAGTTAATTCCCTCAATTTTGTCTTTAAAAGCGTTATTCGATTCGGTCGTTGCCGCTGACAGCTGTTGACACCGATACGCGTTAATTCGATGTTTTAGCAATGAATTGAGTCGAGTAAAAGGGTTGGATACATGCGAGATGGGTTTACGCGTAATTTACGGGTGTTAATCGCATCTGGTTTCCTTGATTGAAGGTTGAATTAAGTTCTGTTTGACTCTGAATAGTCAAACCTGTTTTGAAACTCGAATTAGGCCGCGAAAGTTGAATTGGTATGTTATATGGATTTGAAATTGCTCGATTAACCTCCTAGTATCCATGGTAAGTCCAAGGATCAAGGGTTTGATTGAGTCTTGAGGTCTCATTGCAAGAATTTGTTTTCTGTTGACTTTAGAAAGTCAAAGGGGCGATTCTGAGGGTTCAAAATAGATTAGGTTCAAATTAAAGTAAAAGGTTCAAATGAGAGGGGTTTCAAACGAAAATTGAGTGGGTTCAATTGCTTGTGAAAGGGTTCAAGTGCTATGAAAAAGGTTTAAGACCAACTTTATTGGATTTAATTTATTTTAATTGTTTATAAAAGATTCTTATACAATAATATTTTTTTTAACATTATATGTTTTATTATTAATTTATAACGGAAAAGTTTTTATTTCTTTTTATTTGTATAACTTGTGTAAATGATTATTTTAACAAAGTATATATCTATATAAATATACATACATATGTTACACATACATAATAGAAAAATAATATGTTAATGCAAAGTTAAAACTTTGATTTGACACACATTAAAATGGTAATTAATCTCCAGGAAATTTCCCGCTTTTATTTTAACTTTTCCGGCAATGTAAGTTCATTATTTTGGTGAATCGCATTTATGAAGAACCTTAATTACCTACTTCAAATTCATAAGTAATAAATATTTATGTTATATGCTTTGTAAATAATTGTCACCATCCTATTTCATAAATATATAGGTACATACTAAGTCATTTCTAGAACTATATATATACACACATGATATAAACAATTTATTATGAAAATATAATATTACTAGTATTTTTAAATTATTAAAGGTAAATAAAACAAATAAATATATAATTATATCTATAAACAAATTAAATATGAATTATGATGAAATGAAGTCATGAACATAAAATTTATGAGCACTTAAGTTGAAATATGTTATGAAATAAAAAACTAATTTTCATATTTTGCAATCTTAATCCCTATAACAAATTACATTTTGTAAATAAGCCCATGATACTACCCTATAAATAGACCCTCATTCTTCCCTCATTCTCACACCATATCAAGTTCTAATCCCTCTCTCAAGATTCAAAGTCGTTTCCATATTCATAAGTAAGTTCTTCTTATATTCTTGCTTGTTCATACTTTTCTTTAAAAATCTCTCATAACTAGCTAGATCTATGATCCCTAACATGTTTATGTTATAATCATAGACCTATCCAAGATCAAAAGCCCTATTTTAATTAAAATTGTGTCAAACTTTTATTTAAAAGCTTGGTTGATCATTCTTACTCCATTCAATTTCAAAAATTATGTTTTTACTAAAAATCCTTATTTTCAAGTTAAATTATTTAATATTCAATTTCTATCTTTACATAAACTTATATTTTCACTTTAGCCCAAATACTTTCCAAACACAAACTAAACTTGGTTAAGTATGCAAATAGAGTAAATTTCAAACCAGTATGTAGTTATCTGGTAAACATTAAAGTTCTGGCTAGGAAAAGACGGGGTTCTGATCCGACCAACTCTTTCCTAGGAACTTTTCTGTTGGAGGTACTACTCTGGAATGATAACTATTCTAGTGTACAACAACCACTTTTAACTAATTATGATTATGATTATAAACTCATTTCTTTATAAATATTTATACACACTTTTATATAATTTATTTTTATTATATGAGAACATTTAAAACTCAATTATATACTTTTAATTAATAATTAATTATGGTTTAATTATTAATTAAAACATTATTATACTTTAAATTTTGGTTTAATTACCAACTAATTAAATCATTATTTTTAACACTTGTTTTTCATAAATCAAATGAAAGGTTTCATTCATTTATTTATGTAGTAAATTATTTAATTACTCAACTAATTATCACTCATTTATTTATTCATCTATGTATCTATTAATTTATGTAATTACAATAAAAGAAAACTAGTCATTTATTTATTTGTGTATTTATTTACAAACAAAAGAAACCTAATTATTTATTCATACGTTTATATAATTATTACAAACAAACAACATCGTTATTAATTCTTTCACTTATTACAATACAAATATTTATCAAAGATTTACATAAAATATTATTTGCAACTCAAATAATTATTTTATTATTAAAATGAGGACACTCACATCAATCTCCTCGCACAATAGGATTCTCTATTTCAGTTGTACAAATCATTGATATATATGTTCCATCAAACATAGGTTAACCTTGTGATTAGCTAGAATATTTGTGCAATATACTTGTGTGACATCCAAGCTACTCATTGCAAGGTGAGTTTACATAGCTCCTTTTTACTGTTTTTGCTTTTGGGGTGAAACATGTTATCAACTTTATCTATTTAAACAATTCAATATCTATGTTTTTGTGCTTGATCTTTATGCTTTATATTTGAACTACTTGGTGACCATTGCATGTGTTTCATGCCAGTACATTCATTAACTTGCAGCCCAAGCCTAAGGTAGTACCTAACATGATCATTTATATGGGAAACTGAAACTATAACTTACCACAAGACCTTGGCGGGTTTTGTTGGGTATCAACTATAACTTGGAGTATCCGCTTGCTCCCTTTTTCAAAATGGCAATCAGTGGAATTGCGTATCTAGTTTTCTATTATCAGGCTTGAATTGTACGCTTGGAACCTTGTATGTTTTCACATACGCTTTAGACATGCTTTGAACATATTGAATTGTAAACATATACTTAACTTTTGTTTGGTGTCAAAACCTATGTTACTCACCAACTACTTGTAGTTGACATTTACTCACATATTTCAGGTGCACCAGTTTGAGGACACTACTTGATCACTTAGGACATTGGACCTAGCTCTATTAAAGATTAAATTCAACTTATGTCATGTTTGAACGCTTTATTATCCATTTCTACTTGTAACGGATGCGTTTAATTTTGATGAATAAATATTGTCACATTTAATAGATGATCGTGTGCTTATGAACAACCGCATCAGCCCTGGCGTATAATCCGCCGCCGTCCGGGGTGTGACAGATTGGTATCAGAGCCATGGTTATAGGGAATTAGGTTATTAGACACACATGACCTAGACTATAACCTAGGAGTCCCCAAACATGAGTTTAACTCATGTCTTTTATTAGGAACTCCACTTTATACTCATTTATACACATACTTATCTACATCTATCTGTTTTTGTTTACATGATACACTTACATGAACTACAACATTCCAAGGACTACATGGATTTATTTAAAACCATATGGATTACTTGAAACATATTTCTAGACTATATCCTATAACCTTAGGATACCCTTATGTAAGTATCCTACATATTATCTGGTGTATTACATTGCATGTACAATACAAATTTTCTTATGTACTATATTACTTGATAACCTACATGTTCACAAAAACTGCTACTCCTGTAATACCTCATTTGTTACACTATTTGAATTGTCTGCACAATACCTATTTGATATTACTAAATGCTATCCTAAGTTTTGACATATACACCTCCATCTTTACACATCATCACTGATCACTCATGGAAAGATTTAAAACTCCTAGATCCAATACCTATTAAAATTTTAAAGTCCCATTAAAGTTTTGAGTTCTGAAAACTAGTAGAGAACATGTGCAATCTGGAAGGGTGAATGCCTGTACTTTGGGTCTTCTGTCTAGGAAAGCATTTCACATAAATCCAAATCAACCGAAGGATCCGTATGCTTTCCTGGGAATTCCCGAAGTGAGTGTTCACCTATAGGCTAAAGCATGTCTTCTTGAAAGTATAAGGACTTGAATCACTTTGATTTATCGTAACATCTATTCGGCTATACACCAGATGAATGCAATCTAAACATCATCCGCTTAATTATTATAATTTGGTACACAAGTCTAAACCCTCTATTTTATCCTTACACTTAATCATATTTAAGTCAACTATACCTCTTCATCCTTATGCCTTGGAAATTTTATCACCCTTAAACTCTTAGCCCTTACCATCTGAGGAAAAGAAGCTGCTTCAATAGGTGAAGCACACCCTTGAGCCACAAGACGCAATCCCTAACGATTCTCACCATAACCATGAGTTCAAATAATAATGTCACTTGTACATGATGGCTGGAAGAGTGGGTGTAAGTCCATGAAAGATTCCGACTAAGGAAAGACTGAGTACTTCAGTGTGTCCTTTGTGACCCACCTCTCTTTCCTGGGAATCCTTCTCGTGGGTACACTACTTATAGGTCAAGTGTTACTCCTAATATATTATAAGAGCTCGATGTTATGATTAGTCAAAATTTTAAACTCATGAATACCTTTGTACTTAACAACTTACCATTACACTTACGACCTTTTCGTGCTAAACATGGTCTCTTACCCTCTTTATTCCCCTAAGAATCACCCCAAATCAGAGTCAACACAAGAGGAATACTTTGGGTCCCCATCACCAGACAACCAGTCACCAGAATGACTAGTTGCTAGATCCATGTTTGACTGCATAACAGATTGACTTAGGAGCAGACTTGAGACTCCGAGAAGCTGAATCACCTCCGAGAAACCTTATTTAATACCTAACCTATACCATCCAGATCCAGGAGCAGGACAAGACAAGGAACCTACCAGTGCGTTAGGAGTTCCACCTGATGCCGCTCACCTATATGTAAGGACCACAGAGTTTCTAAGGCAAGGAGTGGAGACCAGGGAATACTTGATGCACATACAAAAATAACTAGGTCTGACGCCCGGTTTGCAATACGAATAACTACAACGATGTTCGTCTTGGTACTCGTCTGCTTCCTGGTGGAAAACTACCTGAGATGTTAGCCGGATACCCTATTTCGCGTCTTCTTAAAAACTTAAATTGAAACCCATATTCTATACCTAAATATAAATGTTAATTTTTTTTTAAACTTTCCTTAATGATTGATATCTAAACCTTCTTTGTAAACTAGTTATCTTGTTATTTTCCCCGATTTAACTAATATAGTTATTTTGTTTAAACAAAACCCTTATCAAACTCTTGGTTTATAGATTTTATCTAGAGTATAAACTATTTACAAACCCCCTTTACCTCGCAAAGAAGCTTAATACCAGTCTTGTACAAATGATTTTATAAAAGTAATAACAAGTATTTCATCCTTTTTATGATGATTTGATTAACTATTTTATTATGACTTGTTATTTCGTTAAACTAATTAATATTTAAATTTTGGCTTATTTATTAAATAATAAGGCCATTATTATCTTTTGAAACATTTGCTTTATGATAATCAAATTAAAAGGTTTTTATTTATCCAATTATCCATCCGCCCAAATTATTATTCTATTTATTAATTTACAAACAAGAGTACAAATTTCAAATTACTCGTTTATTTAAAAACAAAAAGCATAAATTAGATATTCATGTACACATTATGCTGAATACCTGCAAAACCTTCCCTTCGCCTTGCACCTTCCGGAATGTATGAGCTTACTAGTCATTTCAAGGTGATGAATCATTTCGCGTAGGCGTTAACCACCCATATAAACCTCAACGAAAATGGAAAACTTAAAACCCAACTACCTACATGATAGATGAATATCAAGCAACATGCATGGCTGTAAAACTCGATCACCTACGAAATTTGATAGGTTACGTTACTCATGAGAGTTGATTACTTACATATGAACGTTCACATTAAACGTGAAAACCAATTTGTTTACTTCATAGACGAAACTTAATTAGTCACATTATACACGAAACTTGGTTGTTTGCAATATGCATGATACTAGATTGATCACATCACACTTGAAACTTACTCGTTTGCAATATACATGATACTAGCTTGTTCATATGATACAGATACTTGGTTGTTTACAATATATATGATACTAGATTGATCACATTATAGACGGAACTTGATTACTTGCAACATGCACGACACTAGATTGTTCACACGATACGTGATACTTGGTTAATTACAATATGCTTAGTACTATATTATTCACGCTATACATGAAACTTGAGTGCCTGCATTACACACGAAACTAGACTGTTTACATTGTTTACAATAAATTGCCCACTATATACATGAAGCATGATCGTTCACTTTATCCATGAAACTTGATAGCTATAAACTTTAAGCTACTCGGGGTTTGACGTATTCTTGTTCAAACACGAGAAAGCTATAAACTTTGAGTTACTCGAGGTTTGACGTATTCTTGTTCAAACACGAGAGAGCTATAAACTTTATGGATAACCTGGAGGGTGTGCCATCTACTTAGGGCACCCATGTATGGGGTTGTGCCAGTCTTTACTCCCTGATTGACTTTACCATCTAGACACACAATTACTCACTAGCAACTCATGTATGAAAACAATAATAAAGTAAATGTTTTTGATATTCCCCCACCTCTGTACCCACACGTAATAGAACGATCTATACAGACCATACGGCGATTTGAGTAATTACGGGTGCACACGTAATTATAAAAATCAGCGCATGGAAAACATAGTAAATTCTGTCGTGTGCGATGACATAAAACCTATGGTGAAATACACTAACGAAACTAACGGAATATGATAAGGGCATAGTAGATATACCACTGGTACATCCTATATATATATGTGCTCCTGTCATATTATAAGAAGTAACGTTGTCCGTATTCATGTAGAGATTTCCTATTACTCTGACCTTGACTAGTAGTTTTGAAATCCTTATCCAGTGACATCACTCGAACATCTTAGACTATATCTTAAACAAGTTTAGATCTAAAAGTTTCCATCATCCTCATTACAAGTGATGCATTCCATCATTTGAATCCAAAAAAAATCATTCTCGGGCAATCTTTTCCTTATTTCCACTCAAACAAAATCCACTACCACCATCCATACCTCACACGATGACCTGACCTAAAGCTTGTCATTAACTATACTCCTCAAACCGAAAAGCAAAGCTAGTTGAGAATCCAAACACGTCTCTTCCTTAGACCCTTCTCCTAAATAATTTCGGGACGAAATTTTCTAAAGTAGGGGAGACTGTAATCTTCAGGAAATTTCCCGCTTTTATTTTAACTTTTCCGGCAATGTAAGTTCATTATTTTGGTGAATCGCATTTATGAAGAACCTTAATTACCTACTTCAAATTCATAAGTAATAAATATTTATGTTATATGCTTTGTAAATAATTGTCACCATCCTATTCCATAAATATATAGGTACATACTAAGTCATTTCTAGAACTATATATATACACACATGATATAAACAATTTATTATGAAAATATAATATTGCTAGTATTTTTAAATTATTAAAGGTAAATAAAACAAATAAATATATAATTATATCTATAAACAAATTAAATATGAATTATGATGAAATGAAGTCATGAACATAAAATTTATGAGCACTTAAGTTGAAATATGTTATGAAATAAAAAACTAATTTTCATATTTTGCAATCTTAATCCCTATAACAAATTAAATTTTATAAATAAGCCCATGATACTACCCTATAAATAGACCCTCATTCTTCCCTCATTCTCACACCATATCAAGTTCTAATCCCTCTCTCAAGATTCAAAGTCGTTTCCATATTCATAAGTAAGTTCTTCTTATATTCTTGCTTGTTCATACTTTCCTTTAAAAATCTCTCATAACTAGCTAGATCTATGATCCCTAACATGTTTATGTTATAATCATAGACCTATCCAAGATCAAAAACCCTATTTTAATTAAAATTGTGTCAAACTTTTATTTAAAAGCTTGGTTGATCATTCTTACTCCATTCAATTTCAAAAATTATGTTTTTACTAAAAATCCTTATTTTCAAGTTAAATTATTTAATATTCAATTTCTATCTTTACATAAACTTATATTTTCACTTTAGCCCAAATACTTTCCAAACACAAACTAAACTTGGTTAAGTATGCAAATAGAGTAAATTTCAAACCAGTATGTAGTTATCTGGTAAACATTAAAGTTCTGGCTAGGAAAAGACGGGGTTCTGATCCGACCAACTCTTTCCTAGGAACTTTTCTGTTGGAGGTACTACTCTGGAATGATAACCATTCTAGTGTACAACAACCACTTTCAACTAATTATGATTATGATTATAAACTCATTTCTTTATAAATATTTATACACACTTTTATATAATTTATTTTTATTATATGAGAACATTTAAAACTCAATTCTATACTTTTAATTAATAATTAATTATGGTTTAATTATTAATTAAAACATTATTATACTTTAAATTTTGGTTCAATTACCAACTAATTAAATCATTATTTTTAACACTTGTTTTTCATAAATCAAATGAAAGGTTTCATTCATTTATTTATGTAGTAAATTATTTAATTACTCAACTAATTATCACTCATTTATTTATTCATCTATGTATCTATTAATTTATGTAATTACAAATAAAAGAAAACTAGTCATTTATTTATTTGTGTATTTATTTACAAACAAAAGAAACCTAATTATTTATTCATACGTTTATATAATTATTACAAACAAACAACATCGTTATTAATTCTTTCACTTATTACAATACAAATATTTATCAAAGATTTACATAAAATATTATTTGCAACTCAAATAATTATTTTATTATTAAAATGAGGACACTCACATCAATCTCCTCGCACAATAGGATTCTCTATTTCAGTTGTACAAATCATTGATATATATGTTCCATCAAACATAGGTTAACCTTGTGATTAGCTAGAATATTTGTGCAATATACTTGTGTGACATCCAAGCTACTCATTGCAAGGTGAGTTTACATAGCCCCTTTTTACTGTTTTTGCTTTTGGGGTGAAACATGTTATCAACTTTATCTATTTAAACAATTCAATATCTATGTTTTTGTGCTTGATCTTTATGCTTTATATTTGAACTACTTGGTGACCATTGCATGTGTTTCATGCCAGTACATTCATTAACTTGCAGCCCAAGCCTAAGGTAGTACCTAACATGATCATTTATATGGGAAACTGAAACTATAACTTACCACAAGACCTTGGCGGGTTTTGTTGGGTATCAACTATAACTTGGAGTATCCGCTTGCTCCCTTTTTCAAAATGGCAATCAGTGGAATTGCGTATCTAGTTTTCTATTATCAGGCTTGAATTGTACGCTTGGAACCTTGTATGTTTTCACATATACGCTTTAGACATGCTTTGAACATATTGAATTGTAAACCTATAATTAACTTTTGTTTGGTGTCAAAACCTATGTTACTCACCAACTACTTGTATTTGACATTTACTCACATATTTCAGGTGCACCAGTTTGAGGACACTACTTGATCACTTAGGACATTGGACCTAGCTCTATTAAAGATTAAATTCAACTTATGTCATGTTTGAACGCTTTATTATCCATTTCTACTTGTAACGGATGCGTTTAATTTTGATGAATAAATATTGTCACATTTAATAGATGATCGTGTGCTTATGAACAACCGTGTCAGCCCCGGCGTATAATCCGCCGCCGTCCGGGGTGTGACACAATTTCTGTAAGAAGGAATCTTATAAGGTCCAGAAACAAGATGTAAATGGTGCTTCCAGCTCTAAGAACTTCAAATGGAAGTCTCACTGCAAATTCTGCCGCAAGGCTGGACATAGGCAGAAAGACTGCCCGGACTTTAAGGAGTGGCTGAGCAAGAGAGGTAATCATCTTTACATGATACTTGAGTCCTATAATTTAAATGTTCTAACTAATACATGGTGATTTGATTATGGTTATGTGATTTATGTAACCAACTCATTACAATCCAGAAGCTAGAAAGAAACCGAAGAACACTTAAGAAAGGGAATGGAGAAGAACTAGTTGTCAAAGCTGTGGGAACCTTAGAATTAATAATGAAAACTGGTTTATGTATTAAACTTTATGATACCTTATATATTCCTGAGATTACTCGGAATCTAGTATCAGGACCAAAGTTAGACATTGACGGTTTTGTTTGTTCTCATGGTCATGACAAACTTTCTATTATGTTAAATTCTCAAGTGTTTGGACGTGGTTATTTGGATGATGGTCTCTATAGATTAGAACTAGATGATGAATTTTCCAAGTCTTTGTTATCATATAATATCAATGAAAACTCAACAAAGACTAAACGAAAGCGAGACTTAGAAGCTTCATCCATGTTGTGGCATCAACGCTTAGGCCACATTTCACGAGATCGCTTATCTCGACTCGTGAAGGATGAAGTGTTACCATCTCTTGATTTCAATGATTTTGGAACATGTGTCAAATGCCTTAAAGATAAAATGACATCAGCAAATAAGAAAGGTGCCACTAGGAGCTTTAATTTATTAGAAATCATTCACACTGATATTAGTGGCCCTTACCCCGTTGCTGGTATAACAGGACATACTTCATTTATCACTTTTATCAATGATTATTCTCGTTATATGTACTTGTATCTTATTAAAGAAAAATCTGAATCACTTGCGACTTTTAAAGATTATAAAACTGAAGTTGAAAAACAACTTGATCTCCAAATAAAAGTTGTGAGATCAGATAGAGGAAGTGAATATTATGGCAGACATACTGATGTGGGTCAGGCTCCTGGTCCATTTTATGAGTTTTGTAAGGGCCAGGGGATCGTGAACTAGTACACCATCCCGGTACTCCTCAGCAGAACGGTGTTGCTGAGAGAAGAAACAGGACCCTAATGAACATGGTATGCAGTATGTTAGCCAACTCAGGTTTACCCTCAATCCTCTGGACCGAGGCCTTAAAAGCAGTCGTTCATATACTCAATAGAGTTCTTTCAAAATCTGTCCCTAAAACTCCTTATGAACTCTGGACAAGAAGGAAATTGAGTCTTAGATATATGAAAGTATGGGGTTGTCTTGCCGAAGCTAAACTTTATAATCCTTTCTTAAAGAAACTTGACATGAAAACTGTCACATGTTACTTCATCGGTTATCCCGGTCACTCAAAGGGTTATAGATTCTACTATCCTTCTCACGTCACTCATATTGTAGAAACCAAGCATGCCAAATTCCTTGAGGATTTTAAGGTCAGTGGGAGCAGTGAAAATCCTAATCCAGATTTAGAAGAAGTACAAGACGCAGTGGGAGAGATTCGTCGCTTATTTTACCTCCGATTACTCCTCTTGTACACCACGCTGCACCGCACGTCACTGCACCACCTCCTCCACACTCAGATCTTAATGCTACTCCTTTTATACCAGAGAATGAAGGCACATCAAACGACCGACATGAAGACAATGCTGAACCCGATAATCAACTCAGGGGGTCTAAAAGGCCTACTAACTTTGATGATTATGTTACCTACCTGACTGAAGCTGAAATGGATGCAGAAAAGTTTACAGATCCTACTTCTTATCATGAAGCCATTAGCAGTGATCAGTCTTCTGAATGGAATAAAGCTATGAATGACGAGCTTGACTCCATGAAGAAAAATGATGTTTGGGATTTAGTTGAATTACCCAACAGTGCTAAACCCGTAGGATGTAAATGGGTCTTCAAAACTAAACTAGATCTGAATGGAAACATTGAACGCTATAAAGCGAGATTGGTTGCGAAGGGTTTCACTAAAAAAGAAGGAATCGACTATCAAGAGACCTTTTCTCCTGTTTCTCGAAAGGATTCATTAAAGATCGTGATGGCACTAGTAGCTCACTTTGACTTAGAACTGCATCAGATGGACGTCAAAACCGCTTTCCTCAACGACGACTTGAATGAATAGGTGTTCATGAAACAACCTGAAGTTTTCAACCTGAAGGCCAAGAACATCTAGTCTGTAAGTTGAAGAAATCCATATACGGGTTGAAGCAGGCATCACGTGAATGGTACCTAAAGTTTGATGAAGTCATGAAGAAGCAAGGTTTCCTTAAGAATCAAGTGGATCAATGCACCTAGCTCAAGATGAGTAGGAGCAACTTTACTATACTTGTCCTTTACGTAGATGACATTCTATTGGCAAGTAATAGTTTAGATATGTTGCATGAGTCGAAGCGTTTACTCTCGCATAATTTCGACATGAAGGATCTCGGAGAGGCTTCTTACGTCATAGGCATCGAAATACACCGAGATAGATCTAAGGTAATTTTGGGATTATCTCAGAAATCCTACATTGAACGGGTCCTCACACGTTACAATATGCAACACTGCTCTCCTTCTGTAGCTCCAGTAGTTAAGGGAGATGTTTTTGGTTCTTTCCAATGTCCGAAAACAGAGGTTGAGAAGGAGCAAATAAGAATGATACCTTATGCATCAGTAGTTGGGAGCGTTATGTATGCTCAAGTCTGTACTCGTCCAGATATCGCTTATATTGTTGGAATGCTAGGCCGTTATCAGACTAATCCTAGCCTTGATCACTGGAAAGCAGCTAAGAAAGTACTTCGATATCTGCAAGGGACGAAAGACTATAAACTAACTTATAGAAGAAGTGATAATTTGGAAGTGGTTGGTTTTTCTGATTATGACTTTGCTAAGTGCAAAGATGACAAGAAATCCACTTCTGGGTACATCTTTATGTTAGCCGACGGACCTATGTCTTGGAAGAGTCATAAGCAACAGTTGACAACAACATCCACTATTATGGAAAAATACATAGGTGTGTATAACGCGACCTGTCATGGAATGTTGCTAAAGAATCTTATCACTGGACTCAAAATAGTTAATTCCATTTCTAGACCATTGAAGCTTTATTGTGATAACTCAGCTGTCGTTAGTTTCTCGAACAGTAACAGTTCGACTGGAGCTGGATTATATCTTGATACAAAGTACTTGTTCGTACGTGAGCGAGTTGAGGAAAATAATCTTTGTATTGAGTATATAAGTACTAAAATTATGCTTGCGGATCCGTTGACTAAAGGTCTCCCACCTAAAGTTTTCGAAGAACATGTTTCGAAGATGGGCTTTTCTAAAGACCTTATTTAGTGGCATAATTGTACTTACTTACGTTTATTAAGGAAATTTCCTCAGTTATTGAATTTGTTTGTCTCTAAATATGTTATGCATGCCTAATGACATACAGACACTAAGTATACAAGTCAACGTTAAAGGGCTTACTTGTAAATTTGATCCTAAAGTTTACTTAAGTTTTAAATTTGTGCTATAGTATGATTAATGGGGGTCTTGAGTTGAATACTGATTCAATGACTGTATTTCTCTGCTATAGTTACAGTTTAGAACTAAAATGAGTATTAAATCTCTGTAGACTTACTAATGCTCATAATAAATGATTACCCAGCCAAGTGGGAGAATGTAAGACACGATTTAATATGAGGCTCTTATAATCAGTTATCTAATTATTAAATGATCAAATATAATTATTTATTTATTTAATAACCTATGGCTAGTAATTAGTTGATGGACCTAATTACTCTTATTGGGCCATTAATGGGTTTCCCCTTAGGTGTACATATAAATAGAGAGTTAATTAGAAGGAATAGACTAATTTTCATTTAATCTCTATCACCACTAAATCGTCCCTCTCTCTCTCCAAACCGTGAGCTCTCACGATCTCACCTAATACCATCCTAATTATACACTCTAAACGGGAACCCAATCAATACCAGAGATCATGATGTCTTCCCTATCATCGGTGAACCTAGCAGGTATGATTTATATATTATTTTTCATTACTTAGTCATAAGAACTGATCAACATTTATATTTTTATGTAGTGAGTGGTTCAAACATAAGGTAACTGACAAATTAAAAACTTTACTTTTGCAACTTTTTTTTTCTGAATTATTAAAATTTTAATACACTTAATTACAATCAATGTCAAGTTTAATATATTTTGGTTTAAATTACCCGTGTTACATAACCAATTTCCCGATTTGCGGTCTACCATAACATAAAACTTTAAAAATTTCAAGTTGAGTACATTTAACGATAATAAATTTAGCATGGTACACGTAAATACAGTATCAGTTTAACATATTTTAGGACAGGTAACCCTATTAAAAGTAAGATTTGAATACATGATGTCTAGGTTAATGATAGAAAGTTATGATCATGTAGATTAGTTGTTTAGTGAATAAAAGTGGGAATCAAATTTCTTGATTAAATCACCAATGTGAAAGCATTAAGATCCATTCATAGGAGTAGCAATTGATGTAAATCCCTAAAGATTATTAAAATGATGGTTGGGCATCTCAATCACATGTAGGCACCATGTTCCATTGCTCAAAGGAAATCTGGGGCCTTGAAGATGGTACCAAGGACAAGTAGAACTGTCATTTGCAATAATCTATGATTAAACAACTTCATAATATTGCTGTACCAAAACCTAGGGCCAAGAATATTGTTTCTCATGGATCTTTGTTTAAATCATGTTACTTAGATATCTATTTTTTGAATGATTAAGTTTATGGAATCCAAGTTTACTGACTATGCAACAAACATGTCACATCAGGTGCCACCTCATCTTTCACTCATCTTTTAAAACATCAACTTTTACTACAACACTACATCTTTTTTAAACACCTACTTTTTTATATAAAACATTTGGCCCACCATTTCACGTTTGCAGGTGTTTGTTATTCCAAACGCACCTGGACGGATGCAGCCTCAAACACCTCCTCCAATGCGCTAATCCGGCCACATAAGCGTTCGCCTCCATCCGTTTGCATGTGATGGAGGTGCTCTTAAGTTTTTATCTCTATATCCATGAAATACGCTAAAGTATTTCACGTGTAATCATATATGTCCTGGAATGGGACCTACATTTTATATTTTCAACAAGCAAATAACTAAATAAGACCTCCATTTCCCCATAAAATCCAAGTAAACTCTAAGCCAAGCATTGATATTTGAAACTTTGACTAATCAAGAGTCAAAGTCAGCTCCTTTTAAATGCAAAACAATCAAATATCATATGAAAAATTCCAGCAAATCTTCTGCATTCACGCGTTTATAGATATTATTCCTATAATGACAAGTATGAGAAAGTGTGTGGTGTGAAGTACAACCATCCGTGCATAAAGTACAACCTAGACAGTAATATGTTTACAAGGTCAAACAAATTAAATGAACTTTCTGCCATTTTATTATTCAACTGTAAAAAGGGGATTATCAATGAATACACATGTAACATCTACAATTTTCTTTTAACACCTATAGTTGTATAAGTAAAAAAAACAAGAAAACTAAGCTGTATACATGTTTGATCATCTGAACTTCAAAAAGAATGAACAAAATTCCTATGTCAATTTCATATTCACCCTAAAAAGAATATAATTTAATCAAAAATTTTCTGTAAATTCACCTATTTGGCTTGGGGAAGATCTTGTTCTGTAAGGTACACTATCCCTTGAAAAGAAACTCTTAATAGTATGCTTATGGCTGCAAGGAGCACTTTTTGGAGATAAATTTGCTTGCTCCAATGCATGTGATTGCAGCTCAGTAGGGTAGTCTCTCAAACACCCGATGCGGGGCCCAGCTCCCGTGCTCCATTTGCACGATAACTGTCTTCCTAATTGAAATGATTTTGTTCCTTTATGTGAATCTATCCTTTGTAAGATCGATTTTTTAGGGACCGTATCCTCTAACTTTGGCTCAACTTCTTCATCGTCTGACTTGTCATGTGCTGATGGGGAGTGAATCTGCGGAGACACGCTCGAGTTGGTTGCTCCGTCAGCTTGATTCTCGGTGTTGAAGTTCAATAAAGTATCATCTTTGTTTGGTATTCTGAGAGTACTTAATTTCCTACTAGATGATCGAGATAGTCTCGATTTCTTGGGTGATTCAAGGGGTAAATAAGTAGCAATTTCACTAATTTGCTTCATGACAATTGCCATTTTTGAGGTGTGATCCTCTACATGCACATCTTCTGTATCTAGGAGCTCTTTTTCGCTCACGTCTTCTTCTGAAGAGTGACTTCTTATATGAAGGCTAGTGCCCGGCTTGCTAAGAGATTCATTATCATCTTCATCTGCATCCATCTGATAGCAATAATAATTAAAAAAAACATTAAATTAATCAGCATTATTATCTTCTTGAAAATAAAGAAAAGTAAAAGATTTCTGAATATTATTTTTTACCTTGACATAAGTAGTATCCACATCATTGTCTTGTAGAAACGAAACAAAATCTTGAAAATTTTCTTGGGTGGGACGATAATGACCGCTGTGAGGCCAGATTGCCTGTTAAATAATAACAAACCAGAATATTAATAACATAAATTTACAAAAATAGTTTAAATACTATTATGAAGCTAGAATCGACTCAGATATGTTAATTAAATTAAAATTACCTTTAAAACACCTTTCTCAGAAACTAATCTCCCAGCTGCTAATGTGGCACCACCAGCTAAAAAACTTGAATGTTGAAATAAACCTTTCTTTTTTATTCCAACATATAAAGTTCTAGATGTACTTAAAACAAAAATCCATTTAGAACCCTTTGATGATTCGGTTGTGTCAACATATTCCCCAGTTTGTTTATATAAAAGCTTTCCATCCTCTATTACAACTTCATATTGCTTCCTCTCCATCTATTAAAAAAAATAAAATAAATAAATAAAACGGTAAGCATTCGTTTTTTACGTTTAAGGAAAACCAAAACTTTAGTAAATGAAAGTGACATACGGGGCCGAGATATTTGATGCATTGTTGTTGAAGTTTTGATCGGGGACATTTCTCAACAAGATTCACTTCTTTCCCTTCTCCTATATCCAACCTGAGTTTTTATAAAAATACCATATTAGATTATATACCAGAACAATGTATATTAATATGATAATCTTGTTAGAATTAATCTTAAATGACAATGTACTTACCAGTAGAAGAAGGGTTCTTTGCTTTGAGACTGCAACCATTTTCCATAATAGAAGTGAAGATTATGCCCGTAACGATGTCTCGGATCAATCTGTTAAATAAAGTGAGTTTAAATTATTAATTAATAACTATATCACTCAAATTGTTTAAATATAAAAAGATTGATGTAAGGATAGGCCAACTTACTGCCTCAAGCCAGTGTTGCAAGGCAAGCTTTTGGGCTTTACCGTTCTTTGATAAGCCTTTTCCAACCTGGAAATTCAAAAAAATAACAAATTTTGTAACTTTTTTGTATTTATCAAGGATGTATAATTCAGTTTTTGATATGAGGTTTGTATATTTACCTTGGCAGCCCTTGTTCTTGCTCTGGACCAGCGCGAAATGGCTGTTTCTTGTTTATCAAGATCGAAAAACGATATAGAACTTCTTTTAAGTTCTGCAAAATCTAGCAGCTTCCACCTACAATAATGCATTAAAATACAAATAAATCAGAAACACTACAATCTACATGATATTAGTAATTAAATTGAAAAATTAAACACATACCAGCTTTGTTCAATCAAAACTGCACAATCTGCTAGCTTTCTTCTGGTTCTAAAACTTTTGTAAACTTTTTGCAGCTTTGTGGCTGCTTCATGTTTGGGGCTCCCAGATTCAAGATCTTCAAAAACTATACCAGATCTTGGGGATTCAGAGGGCATTTCAGTCTTTTTAACATTCTTATCTGAAGAAACTTTAAAGCTAACAGATTTATCAATCTTCATGATTTGAGACTCCATTAACTGCATTGCTGATGGTTCAGAATCATGGATCTTAAAACTGCAAGATAATCCCAAACTTTTAACCTCACCATCCTCCAAATTGATGGAATCTAAATCTGTATATGCTGCAAATGGGCATGAAAATGATAACCCCATGCAAGTTCAAAAGGTAGGCCGAAATTTGGACTTTGGAGAGCCTCTAAAACTTGATTTTCCTGTTAAAACAATTCATTAGTTTCTAATCTGGTTAATCAAGATCATGCTAATAATAATAATAGGAAACTTCTAAAATCTAAAAACACCAAAACAGAAAAAGTGTTTGTTCAATTGTATCTGGCCAGAAGTGACAACTAATAAAAACAAACAGCAAACAAGATGAATTGTAATGAGCTGTGACATCACCCAACTGACGAAAAACTAAAAAAAACTAAAAAAAAAGTTCACAAATTGGTAATAATCAAATAATGGAAACATACATTCACACAACAAAGAACAAGAAATTCTGAAAAAAATGAAAAATGTGACCCATTGAGGCATTTCATCGAATACCTTGTGGGCATGATTGATAAAACGAAAGATGCAAAGATAGAACAGATTCTAATGAATCAGGGAAGATAAAAGTGTGATACCTTGAAGTGAATTTGATTGGGTTCTTTGTATCAGAGTACTTTTTGGTATCAGAATGGCAGAGGAAATTGTATCTCCAATCTGGTGGCAATGAACACCTTAAATAGAAGCCATCAAGCAGGTTCGGAGTGTGTGTGTGTGTACTGCTTTTGGGGGTGGTGGGAAAATGAAAAATAATTGTTTTCCAAAGGCGTGTCTCTGGAATTGGTTATTTATGAAATTAGTTTTTAAATAAACAGTTTTATTTAAACAGATTATTATTTTTTATAAATTTAAAATTACAAAAAAAAAAAATGCAAGTAAATGAATTATTTACATGCAATTTAATTTTACGCGTTATTATATTTATTTGACTCTTAGAACTTACCTATGAACAGTTGTAAACATAATTACATAAAAGAAATAAGTTTTAAAAATTATTTATTTTTCAAGGTTCTTTGAAATAAATATTAACAACAATTTCTAGATTTTCTATGATAAATACACCAAAATCTTTAATTTTTTGGTTATGAGATCACTAGTTAATCATTAAAATGTCATCTTAAGGACAACTGAATTTATTCATTTAGCCTATTTTAATATGTCGTTGTAGCTAATTAGTGCATATAGACTGTTTTATTTTTTGTTACGTTCCAAATGTATTTTTATTTATAAGAAATTATGTTTTGATTTTTATTTCAAATATGATATTTCTTTTAATTATTTTTCATATCCAAAGAATATTACATTTAGTTAAGGGCGGGTCTAAATTCTTTTATCGGACTCATTCTTCAATATGAGGTCAAAATCAATCTTCGTATATTACACATGAAAATGAAAATCATATACGTATAACACTAAAGTGAATTTGTTTTTTTTAACAACACCTACATTCTCTACAATAAATACACCATATTTGCACCTTGCTGGATTTAAACCTTCCATCTTTTTTGTTGTAAGACACACCATTTAACCATCATGATATGCTATTGTGAGTTAGATAAGAATAAAAAAATATCTCGGTATCTAATACTTGGGTCCACATAACGTCTAGTTGACATGAATACACTAGAGTTAATTAGATTTCGATGATTAAGGATATGAATTCTATTCACTTTGATTCCTAAATATTGTTAGCGTTTTTAATTATTAATTTTTTTAACAGCATTTTTAATTATTAATATAATAATATTACAGAATTAGTCGAAGGGTCACTGAAAGGTACATCCCTAGTACCCACATTTGGGACGACTCGAAGAAGTCAATTCCAAACTATAGTTTGACTTTTACTTCGGGGAAAATTCTTATTCTTTTATGCTATAGGTAATCCCTCTTGTAATCCCAAATTAAATATAAGAGTAAATAAATATAATATTTGAATTAAGTCATAGACTGAGACACTTTCATTTATATTAGAATTAATTACACATATGATCCCTATGGTTTGGCTAAATTATGGATTTTGTCCCTATGATTGAAAATTTACGAGTTTGGTCTAAGATATTTTCATTTTGTTACACCCATGATCTCTGATATAGATGGATGTTAAGGTTTTAAGTTAAGTGATTATGAAAAGATCAAAATGACCTTAAGCTTAAATAGATAAAATAATAATAATAAAATCCAGTAATATAATGTGGGTCCCACCATACTAAAAAATCAAACATATATTAAATTAATGTGGACCCACCCACCACCATCATCTTCTCCCCCACCGTCTTCTTCAATCATCCCTCCTCCCTCCACCTCCGACTCCACCACCACGTATGAAAATCGTCTCCAACTACCGCCACTTGTTGTTGTTCTTCTTCTTCACTTAGCAGTTGTTAACACCCATTAAAGCTTCAATCGATCGAACTTCTTCCGCCGACCAACCACCGTTAACAACCCCCATAAATCTTTCCCTCCATCTGCTACTGCCATGATTATGGTATTGGGTGTGCTAACCGAGATAACAATCCTAGGTACCGGAATCTATTCGACCTTTTAAAAATTTCCCCATTTGGAATCAATCCCAGCTCTTTCATGTGGTTATATAACAATGCACCCACATCAGCTTCACCGTTATTAAATCTATATACGGTGGTGGGTTTTCGTTTTGCGTTGTCTTTGCGAAGAGTTGGTGGGATACGACGGCGATTGGTGGTGTGTATGGTGGCGTCGTTTCGTGATGCAGTGCAGAGGGATTTGGAAATGGATTTGAACAGTGAGATGGAATTTGGGTTTGCGTAGTTGTGGAATGTGAAATTTGAAGGGGATAGATGAAAGAGATGATTCCATTAGATGATAGCCGATACGAGCAATAGATGATAATTTGGGTTTGAGTTGTTGGCGGAATTTTTTGGGTCCTAAAGGAGGCAGCCGGAAAGACCTGTGGTAGAGAGAAGAATTTTTTGGCCGGCAAGTTTCTAATTAGAAACTTTTTTTTTTCTGGCAGAGAGGACAGGAAACTTTCAGGTTCTAATGGTGGTGTTTGGTTCGTCAGAGATGACCGGAAGTCCGGTTTGTTGGAGATGGCCGGAGATGGTGGCCTGAAGTGGCCGGTGGTTTGTTGGGGTGGGGGAAGATGAAGCAAAATTGGGGTGCCCCACATAATTTAATATTTAATTTTATCATTTATTATTTTTATTTATATTTATTTAATGTAAGGGGTATTTTGATCTTTTCATAGCCACTTAACAGAAAAAGTTAACCTCCATCCATGTTAGGGACCATCATTGTAACAAAATCAAACTATGTTAGACCAAACTCGTAATTTTTCAATCTTAGGGACGAAATGTATAATTTGACCAAACCACAGGGACCATCTGTGTAATTAATTCTTTATATTAATAGTTATAATATATTATTATATTGTTTAAGTTAATCATTTATCTCTACCAAACGTGAAAATAATAAAATGAATTTTGCTTTAAAATCTCTGGATTTTATTTTTTATAATTCAATCTTTTAATTTAAAAAACTTGACAAAAACATCTTTTATAAATGTTGAGGATGTAATTATATAGGAAAATATTTTTTAATTATTATATTTTAGTAAGTTGAATGGGTCTAATCATGAAAAAAAAGTATAAGGAAAAGAGAATATGATATGTAAAGTTTTTTTAATGGTAAAATGTATTCATGTTTTTTTTTTCTTTTTGAACAGGATGCTTTTATCGGAAGCGTAAAACTAGATACCTTGTAACATACTTTCATAAACAACATATTCGGAAGAAAACACAAATAAAAGTGTACACGCACGCTTTGAGAGAAAGTAGTATATCGTTTAATGAGTTTTTAAGGTTATAGTATGTACTCAAGGCAGAATATGCATCCATGCTGGAGTATTTAAATTCTAAGATCACTAATTCCAACAAACTCGCTAACAATGTTCTGTCATACTTATAACTCTTCTCACAGACCACGTCCGAACACCGGTATGCTTAAATGACAGATTCAACGTTACGTTCGCCATATTTAACTCCAGATACCATCAATTATGTGTGGTGTATATACATTCTTGGTCACTAGAGTTATGGAAATGAAAACGGAAATATGTGGAGTTATAAAAACGAAAACGGAAATATGTGTAGTTATAGAAATGAAAACGGAAATATGTGTTTGAAGTAACAAGATTGGGTTCATGTGTTATATATCCTGTCTCTTATGGTACTTTAGACAGAATTTCCAATGGAAATCCATTAGAAAACTTTACGAGACAAATCAGGAACCATTTTATGAAAAATCTGGTGGTGTGGAAGTGTTTTTTTTGAAGTGCGGAAAATTCATTGGTGGTGCGAAAATTTCTGATAAAGGCTCTGGCCGGGGAAATATTGGTTTGCTATGACCGACGAATTACCAACGAACCAAGTATCCGTCGGTAATTACCAATGGTATTCTGAAGGTTTGACCAAAATCCAAAAAACTAATTGAAAATATGGAATTAGACGGATTCTGTCGGTAAATTTATGACGGATTCATCCGTGGTGAAGCTCTGTTTTCTAGGGATGAGATTGGTACCATACAGGTACCGAAAATACCGGTACCGAATTTATGGAAAAGTGGGTACCGGTACCGGAACCGAATTTATCGATACGGTGCCGGTTCGGTAAGGTATCGGTACGGTACCGGTATTCGTTACAAAATGTTCATCTTTTTCGGTACCCGTACTATACCGGTACCGGTACCGAATTTATGGAAAAGTAGGTACCGATACCGGTACCGAATCTATCGGTACGGTATCGGTACCGGTACCGGTACTCGGTATCAAATGCTCGCCCCTACTGTTTTCTAGTGGTGCATCGATTAAATACAAATTCATTAATTGAGTTATATTTCCCTCCTCAAAACCCAATCCCACATTGGTATAATGTAGATTCAAATTCAGACATATAAGCTTGATCTACTACGTTTTCTGTTATCAATTGGTTATAAAACCAAATCTCACCTTTATTTATTTTGAGATGAGATGAGATATAGAAAGTTTTTCAAAAGAGAAAATCACGAAAGTAAACATTTTTAAATGTGATATATACATATATATGTGTGTGTGAATATATCAGAACAATTTCGTGTTGTTACTCGCGTATGTTCTATAATCTATATGTAATATAGTGTCGTGTATTAGAGAAGTCATTACTTATAAGAAGAAGTCTAATACATACTTGACTTTTAGTCGCATATTTGATTAATGTTAAATACATCTATAATACATTAATTATGAAATGATTAATTTCCTATTTTCAAAAAATCATTTATGGACTTGCATCAAACGACAAATCTTATTTTTTCTCTCTAACTTTTCCACCCAATTTGAATGAGTAATAACAATAAGAATTAAGAGATGACAAAATATACCAACTTTGAAGACTTTCAAGCATTCCACTAGGCCCCAATATGTCAAATGCGAAAGAGACGTACATGTTCTTCTTTTCAATCTTCAATTCCCAATCGTCATCTAGATGGGGACATAGTAAAAGTGTAAATTCCCATCCACTTGTTTCAAACTTTGATAATAAGTAGGGTAATGTTTATATAATCCGACTAGTTGTTAAATAGATCATTTATCATTTCAGTTTTTAAAAACATTGAATGACATCGTGATAATTTAAAATATACATCATGTGTAAGTAATTTAAAATAAATACGAAACTATTTTATTTTACGGTAAAATTTACATTTTTAATAAAATATAAAGTCTAGAATAAACAAAATTAAAGTCAGAAATAGTAAATAAATCAGTAAATATGATATCAGAAAACTTATTATTATTTTTTTTTTGAAAACGATGTTGCCGCATATGAGAATAATGCTCATGAGTCTCTTGTACTTATCAAGCATGTAACTAAAAGAAATGATCAAAGTACTAAATATATAAAAAAGCTCTAATGAAGTTGGATATGTTGTAAAAGTTAATATATTTTGCTATGATTTAGCTATGATATTCCACCGCAAACTAAATCCGTAACAAAATCGAGAAAATATTTATTTTGAAAAACAATATAATAAAATTCGTAGCAAAGTCTATAGCAAAACCGGATAAATATTCAAAAAGTAGTTTAATAAATCCGTAAAAAAAATTAAAAATATATATATTAAAAACATAATTTAATAAAATCCATAGTAAAATCGATAAAGTAATTATTTAAAAAACAACTTGATAAATTCGTATCAAAATTCATAGTAAAATCAAGAATACTTTTTTTTAGTAGTACAAGTATAGATAAAATGCTGACACCTTGATCTATACAAATATTTAGTTTTAGTTCATATTTAGATTTTTTTTTTATTGATTTCTTGATTTTAGGTTGCTTCATATAAGGTTTTAAACAGATTTTTTATTTGTAATATAATAATGTAAAACAAATATTAGTGATGTAGTAATGTGATATATCAACTATGAAAAAGAAACAAAAATATAGAAATGGATAACTTCTGGCTGTCACCTCACCTCACCGACCCTCCCATTCTCTTTTTATTAAATTTAAAGCCCGTGGTATTGAATAAAAAATGATTAAGATATTAACCAACCCTTCAAAAAAATATTTTTTTTTGAACGACAATTTGGATCACTGACGGGTCACTGACCCATCCGATCATCTCTACCTCTCTGAGGAGGAAACCCGTCATAGGTGAGAAAATCTTCTGGCCCAACCTGGACCCCTGATGTGTGGGTAATCCGAGGTGCAAAAATGCTATATTATAAATGGATTTATATAGAAAACCTAGCATAGAAACTACCAATTTGTGTGTTATTTATGCAGGGCTCAAACATGGGATTACACACACAACTGGGACGTGTTGATCGAGAATTCTGGCAGCAAAAACTGAAGCAAAGGAAGGAAGAATTCTAATTGGGCGTAAATTACTCCCACCCGGCGTAATTTACGTCAGGCAAGAAAAGTTGGGCGTACAAGACCTCCGTATACAGGCTCGTTTGGCGTATTTAGAATTGACCCGACGTAATTTACGGCCAGCCGGCATAAATTACGGCCAGTGACGGTTGTGAGCAGTTTTGAGCGGTTTTGGAGGAGTTCTTTAAGTGTATTCTGTAACTTTTCGAGAAAGGATGATCCCTGGAGGCTAGAGAACGTAGAGGAGACAAGGAGACTTAGTGACAAAGGATTCCAACATCAAATCTTCATCAAGTGCTTCCCATAATCGCAACATATCATCATCATCAAGCATGAACAGGTGTGGCTAAAACATTTGTGATCATAACCAGGTGTAGGTTTATAATTTCGTTAGTTCAATTTGGGTCCTTTTCTGAATTAGACATGAGGTTCATTGTGTTTCGTTAATTCTGATGCTTCTTCATGTGGTTGTTTCTAATACTTGGTGTTAAAACATGAAATGACTTATTTTGATTCATGTATTCTTCTTCATCGGTGTGTAATCGTTAAAAGTTGAATGTGTGTCTGATGTATATGTTCATTGTATTGACAATTGCTAGAGATCACTTCGTATAGATTAACTTTATCGGTATCGTTCGTTATAAGTTTAGTCATACATGTGAAGGTCCTTCAATTGTACATCAAGTATTGTTATAATCAAGATTATGTCTATGTGATCTTCTAATTTAGTAAAGAACCTAGATTACTAATTGTGAATTAAAACTGAAACTTGGTTGTGCTCATTCTCTTTAATTCTGTATTTCAATCTTATTAATTTTAAGTGTATGTTAAATCATAGTAACAATCAATCAAACAACTTTAAGTGCAAAATGGTTTACAATCAGTTCTTGTTATTCACCGACAACTAACTCTTCGTGGTTCGACACCTTGCTTACCCTAGCTAGTCTTAGGTAATTAGGAACACATAAACTCTTTATCTTTGATCGGTACTTCGACACCGATCAAATTTTGGCGCCGTTGCCGGGGAGTTGTGCGCTTGGTGTGTAGCTTTAGTTGATTTGTGTTTTTGTTAATTCAAAAATCCAAAAATATCATAAGTATTATTACTGTTTGTTCTCTATTTCACTGGGTGTACTAGTGTGCAAGTATAATTCATTTTGTGCATGCATACAAGGTTTTCTAGTAGAGCGTCACCGTTGGCATTTGATCCTGAGATAGAAAGAACAGCAAGAAACAACAGAGTACTTCATAGAGCTTGGTTGACATCTTCATCACGAGGATTAAATTTAAACAAATCAAGTTCAAGTTCGTCTTCGAGTTCACATACTCATTCAATTCAAGCTTCAAAAATGGCAGCTCCACAAGATCAGTTACCACATGGGGGCTATGATGATTATGATAACAATAATAATCATGAAGATTACAATGATGGATATAATGAGTGGGATGATTACAACAACAATGAAGGATATAATGAGTGGAACGATGGAAATTACAACGATGGACCAAATGGTGGAAATGGTGGAGGATACAACAACAATAACTATCAACATGTTCGAGGAGTTGATAGTCATTTCCGTCCTACAATTATGAACAATCCATCGCCGATCATACCACCACAACATCAAGGTCAACATTTTGAGATTCGTCCTCAATATCTTGCCATCATCCCATCATTTAGAGGTTTTGCATCGGATGAACCTTACACCCATCTTCAGGAATTTTCTGCTATATGTAGCACTATTGGTAGTCAAGGGTTCACCACGGATGAAGTCAAGCTTTATCTCTTTCAGTTTTCTTTAAAAGATAAAGCTAAACAATGGTTTACTTCACTTCCATCGGGTAGCATTAGAACATGGGTTGAAATGCAACAAATCTTTTTAGATGAATATTATCCGATGAGCAAAACTAGTGAAGCAAGGAATGCTATTAAGTCATTTAGTCAACATGTTGGTGAAAAATTGCATGAAGCCTTCACAAGGTTCAAAGAGATGTTAAGATTATGTCCTCATCATGATACTCCTCGATGGGAGTTAGTCAAGATCTTTTATGATGGATTAATTCCAGAAGACCGCAGATTTGTGTACACTAGTAGTGGCGGTACATTCCTTACACATTCTGAGGATTATGAATGGAACTTTTTGGAAAGGTTAAGTAAGGGATCAAAGACTCAAGCTTCAGCTAGTAGGAAAGTGAAGTTAACTGCAGGAGTGAAATCAGTAGGTGAGCGTGTCCATAATGATCGGGTTGAGTCATTGGAACGTAAGTTGGATATGATTTGCAAGAATATGAGTGGGACTTCAGCAAATGTGTCCCAAGTGTATGAGGTTTGTGAAACTTGTGGAGATATTGGCCACACCGCAACAAATTGTATGATGAATTCAGGAAAGCAAGAAGAGGTGAGTCAAGTCTATGGAGATAAGAAGCCGTTTGATATGAATTCTAACAACTACAACCCTAGTTGGAGGAATCATCCTAATTTGAGGTATGGTAATGCCTCAAATCAACTCAATCCAAATTTCCAAGGGGTAAATCAAGGTGGTCAACAACAACAACCACCTCGTCAACAAAATTTTCTAGGAAATTATCAAAGGGGCTTCTACAATCAGAACAACTTCAATCAAGGTGGTCAAGGTGGATCGAATCAAGGGCCATCACAACAAAATTTCACAAGGAATTATCAACAAAACCAAAATCAAAACCAATTAGAAGGGAATTCTTCACAAGGCAATGATGATTCGGAGAAATCTCAACTCAATGAGATTATGGGAATGTTGAAGGGTGTGGTGCAAAAGCAAGAGATCACCGACAAGACGGTTGGTGCCTTATCAAAGCAAATGGGTCAATTAGCCGAAGGTGTGGCTACTCGAGATCAAGGAAAGCTACCAAGTGATACCACGGTCAATCCTCAACATGGTTCAAGTTCTAAGAACACAAGAAATGTGCAAATCAATGAGGTACGTACACTTAGGAGTGGCAAAGTTTATAAAAGTGGTGATGATCATCCACCAAAATTCGTTGAAGGTGTGGTGGAAGATTCAGATGTTGAGAGTGAGATGGAATCTAATGTGAACAAAACCCAAACAAAACAAGTTTTTGAAAATTCAATTAACGAAAATGTTTTGAAAAGTGATTCTATTATTGCTAAGGAGAAGGTTGTAGAGTCCAAATCCACACCATTTCCTTTGGCTTTAGTAGAACCATCAAAGAAGGCATCCTCAAGTAAAAAGAGCCCACAATCCGAGGAAATGTGGGAGATATTCAAACAAGTTAAAATTAACTTACCTTTACTTGATGCAATTAAACAGATTCCATCTTATGCTAAATATTTGAAAGAATTGTGCACACAAAAACGTCAAATTAAGCTTCCCAAAAAGCTTGATGTAACCACACATGTGAATGTCATTTTAACTGGTACTCTTCCACCAAAGATGTCTGATCCAGGAGCACCCGTAATTTCAATTCAAGTGGGTGATTTAAAAATCAATAGGGCACTCCTAGATCTTGGTGCAAGTGTGAGCATCCTCCCAGGAAGTCTTTATGACCAATCTGATTTTGGTCCATTACAAACAGTCGACACCACCATTGTGTTGGCAGATTTATCTCTCAAACTTCCTAGGGGGATGGTGACAAATGTTATAGTCAAAGTGGAAGATTTTTACTATCCAGTTGATTTTCTTGTGCTTGATTATGAATCTAATTGTAAGGATAGGCAACCAAATGTCATTTTGGGTCGACCGTTTTTAAGAACTGTAAATACCCAAATCAATTGTGGAAATGGGACGGTTGATATGACTTTTGGCAACCGAAAATTAAGGTTTAATGTTTTTGCAAATTCATCTAATTCTCTAGTTGATAATGAATGCTTCATGGCGGACATTATTGACGGGTGTGTTCCTCCCCATATATCACAAGGGGATGAAGACACCACCATGGAGAAGTGTTTTTTGTATGACAGGTACAGGTTGGAGGAAATCAAAGAGTTAATGGAAGAAGAATGCAAAGTTGAAGCAATGGCAGTCACGAATGGGAGACCACCATGGACACTACAAGTGGAGAGTTTGCCAGATCACATTGATTCAAAGTTGAAACCATCTCTAGAAGAACCTCCCAAGGTCGAGTTGAAAGAACTTCCTAAACACCTAAAGTATGCATTTCTAGGTGAGAAGCAAACATTTCCGGTCATCATAGCATCAAATCTGAAAACAAATCAAGAAGATGACCTTATAAAGGTGTTGAAGAAGCACAAGGCAGCTATTGGTTGGACCATAGCGGATTTGAAGGGAATAAGCCCTTCCATAGTGATGCACAAGATCATCACTGATGAGAGTGTTAAGCCATCTCGAGATGCACAAAGGCGATTGAATCCAAATATGCGTGAGGTGGTCAAGAAAGAAGTTTTGAAGTGGCTCGATGCGGGTATTGTCTACCCAATTTCTGATAGCGTGTGGGTGAGTCCTACCCAAACTGTTCCCAAAAAAGCAGGTATTCAAGTGGTACATGGGGATAACGGTGAGCAAATTGCTACCCGGCCGGTAACCGGGTGGCGGGTTTGTATTGATTATAGGAAGTTAAATTCTGCTACTTCTAAAGATCATTTTCCATTGCCATTTATTGATCAAATTGTTGAAAAACTTGCAGGTCAAAAGTTCTACTGTTTCTTGGATGGGTATTCCGGGTATAACCAAATAGCAATTCATCCGGAAGATCAACAAAAGACAACGTTCACATGTCCGTATGGTACTTTCGCATTTAGGCGGATGCCATTTGGTTTGTGTAACGCACCCGCCACCTTCCAAAGGTGCATGATGAGCATATTTTCCGATATGGTCGGGGAGTCTTTGGAGATTTTCATGGACGAATTCTCTATTTTTGGTCATTCCTTTGAGATATGTCTTGATGAGTTGGAAAAAGTTTTAAAAAGATGCACCGAAACAAATCTAGTGCTAAGTTGGGAGAAGAGCCATTTCATGGTTCAAGAAGGAATTGTACTTGGGCATGCGATTTCTCATCGAGGAATTGAAGTTGATCGTGCCAAAGTGCAAGTCATTTCTACTCTTCCCCCACCATCCAATGTGAAGGGTGTTTGATCCTTCTTGGGACATGCCGGCTTCTATCGCCGTTTCATCAAAGATTTTAGTGCAATTTCAAAACCATTATGCAATTTATTAATAAAAGATGCACCATTTATATTTGATGAGGCATGTCTTAAGGCTTTTAATGTGCTTAAACAACATCTAATTGCAGCCCCTATCTTGCAATCACCTGATTGGTCATTACCTTTTGAAATAATGTGTGATGCAAGTGACCACGCGGTTGGGGCTGTTCTAGGGCAAAGGGTGAATAAAAAGCCAGTTGCCATTTACTATGCTAGCAAAACTCTTTCAGAAGCTCAACTTAATTATACAACAACCGAGAAAGAATTACTAGCAGTTGTTTATGCACTTGATAAGTTCCGGTCATACATTTGGGGTAGTAAAGTGATTATTTATTCTGACCATAGTGCAGTGAGATACTTGATGGAGAAAAAAGACGCCAAGCCGCGTTTGATTAGGTGGATCCTTTTATTGCAAGAGTTTGATTTTGAAGTGAGAGACAAGAAAGGATGTGAAAATGTGGTAGCGGATCATTTGTCAAGAATACCGACACTAAAGGAGGATCACTCAAGAGATATCAATGAATCCTTCCCCGATGAGCATTTATTTATTGTTTCTACTTTACCTTGGTATGCTCATATTGTTAATTTCTTGGCTACAGGCAAAACACCGGAATCTTGGCAACTTAGGCAAGTGAAACATTTGAGAGCTCAAGCAAAGCAATACATTTGGGATGAACCGGATCTCTTTAAGGTGGGAGCGGACCAAATCATTCGTCGATGTGTGCCAAATGAGGAAATTCAAAGTGTGTTGGCACATGTGCATTCTTATGCATGTGGTGGGCATTTTAGTGGAAAGAAGACGGGTCATCGGGTTCTATCATGTGGTCTATTTTGGCCAAGTTTATTTCGTGATGCCTTTAATTATGCTAAACAATGCCCTAAATGTCAACAAGTTGGTGGTATTTCCAAACGAGATGAGATGCCCATGAAATCCATTCTTGTAGTTGAAATTTTTGATGTTTGGGGCATTGATTTCATGGGCCCATTTCCGAATTCGTTTGGAAATCTATTTGTTTTAGTAGCGGTGGATTATGTATCTAAATGGATTGAAGCAATCGCTACTAAAACAAATGATCATGCTGTGGTTTGCAAATTTGTCCAACAAAACATTTTCACTAGATTTGGAGTCCCTCGGGTAATCATTAGTGATGGTGGATCCCATTTCAAACATTTCAAATTTGGCAAATTGCTTAAACAGTATGGTGTTCATCACCGTGTTGCTACTCCTTATCATCCACAAACAAGTGGGCAAGTTGAGGTTTCTAATAGGCAAATCAAGAATATTTTACAAAAAACGGTGCGACCCGATCGAAAGGATTGGTCTTTAAGGTTAAATGATGCTTTGTGGGCATATCGGACCGCATTTAAAACACCTATTGGAACAACTCCTTACCGCTTAGTTTATGGAAAAGGATGTCATCTTCCCGTTGAGATTGCACATCGTGCTTTATGGGCGGTGAAAGCTATGAATGTTGATTATGATGATGCAGGTCATGAGAGAAAGTTGCAATTGTGTGAACTTGAAGAGTTACGTGATGAAGCTTATGAATGTTCTTCCACATACAAAGCTAGAGTGAAGGCGGTACATGATGCTAAATTGAGAAAGAAGACATTTCAAGAAGGACAAACGGTATGGCTTTACAACTCTAAAGTCAAATTCTTTCCGGGCAAATTGAAGAGCAAATGGTTAGGACCATTCACCATCATAAGAATTGGGAAGTTTGGTGAAATAGAGATTGAAGCTCAAGATGGTGGTAAGCAAAGGCAAGTGGTAAATGGACATCGGTTAAAACCATTCATCTCCATGGTCGACCATACCGAAGGGCAATTGGATGTGGTGAACTTTATTGTAGATTCACCAACATATGACACCACTTAAAGAAATCAGGTACTGTCAGGCTGTAGACATTAAATGCAGCGCTACACGGGAGGCAACCCGTTTGCATTTTTATTTTTATTTATTTAGTTGCTTTTGTGTTTGTTTCTTGTTCCCATCCTTACAGTTATCTTAGTTCATGCTCATAATTTTCATAGTGCATTGGGACAATGAACCTCTAAGTTGGGGAAGGGGAGAAACCATATATTTATTAAAAAAAAAAATTTAAAAAAAAGTTATATAAAAAATAAAAAATAGGATGATGGAAGTTATTATTATTATTTTTTGTTTTAAAGTGATCAATGATTCCCTAAGTTAGAGTGTTAGTGCATGAGAAATGATAGAAAACGAATATGTCAAAGTTTAAACAAGAATAATAAATATAGGGGACTAAAGTATGATTAAATTTTGGTGTGTTGGTAGGCGAATCTCTCTTGAATTCACCATTGCATGTGTTAAATGCTAAGCTGGAGTTTGAAGTGCTTGATTCCTCATCCTAATATAAGTGAATTGGTTTCATTATCTATCATAAGAAAAAGAAGCTTGTGTGACAATTGTCAAGGTGTGTGAAAATAAAAGCATATCAATTAATCGGTTAGATCTTGCAGTTATAATACTAGGCTGTCATGAGCTATGTTCTGTTATGTGAAAGTGATGTCTGTTATTGAACCCTAGTGAGAATTTTCAGCCAATACAGGACTCTCACATCTGTAATCAGTCTTATTCATTTCATGAGGGAAATCTTCAAGTGAATTGCTATCTAGAACTTGCGTATGGTTTGTTCAAGATTACAAGTATTCTTGCATATGAATGATAATGGCAACTTAGGTATAACCCTTCATTATTCCATTATATTATTTCCCCCACCTGTGTATATATCCATTAGTGAGCCAAGCTGAGCCTAATTGTTAAATCCGTCTTTTGATCCAACCTAACTATATAGCTCAGCCATTTGAAGCCTTCTTAAAGTTTGAACCCTAATTAAGCATGTGTAATAAGTCTAGATTTTGTTTTTGAAATTATAGAATGTATAGTTTATAGTTTTCATGCCTACGCAAAAAAAAAAAAAAAAGAAAAAAAAGTTACAAACTTCTAATAGTTGTAGTATTAAGTTATGAATCAGTCCAAGAAGAGAATTATCAAATTATTCTCTATATATATGCCAAAAAAAAATAAAAAAAATATATATAATAATAAAAAAAAAAAAAAAAAACTTAGGCATTTATGTTTATATTGGTTAGGTTTGTGTACATATAGTTGAAATTACCATGCTTAATTATTTTAATGAACCACTTGAGCCTTTTTAACCTACCCTTTACCTTGCCCCGTTACAACCCTTGAGAAGACCATTTGACATATGCATGAGTACAAGCTATAGTGGAGAAATAAAACTGTATGCAAGCCTATGAAACCCAATTTTCTTGAATTGATGAGTGAAATACTAAACCTTGAAAATTGTTGAGAGAGTGATATGAGCAGACTTCCTATCTAACAGACTTCACTTACATATAATGGTGCATTCATATGTATTGTTAAATGTTATGATATGTATTAGTTGATACTTGAAAATCACATGTCCTTGGTGATGTCTCATTTAAGTTGTTCAAATTTCTTGAGATGAGGAATCTAGATGCCATAATATAAAGTGAACGTATGGGCACATGCATGTGGTTGACCTTAAGAGAGATAAGCTTAAAGAGGACCATTATATCAACAACTGTGTTTAAGTATGTTAATAGTCCCCTAAGTTTGAATGAATGTGGATAACTTGACATGTTAGTTGTGATCTCTTTGCAAGCCTTTTTCGGGACGAAAAAGATTTAAGTTGGGGAATGTGATGTGTGGGTAATCCGAGGTGCAAAAATGCTATATTATGAACGGATTTATATAGAAAACCTAGCATAGAAACTACCAATTTGTGTGTTATTTATGAAGGGCTCAAACATGGGATTACACACACAACTGGGACGTGTTGATCGAGAATTCTGGCAGCAAAAACTGAAGCAAAGGAAGGAAGAATTCTAATTGGGCGTAAATTACTCCCACCAGGCGTAATTTACGTCAGGCAAGAAAAGTTGGGCGTACAAGACCTCCGTATACAGGCTCGTTTGGCGTATTTAGAATTGACCCGGCGTAATTTACGGCCAGCCGGCATAAATTACGGCCAGTGACGGTTGTGAGCAGTTTTGAGCGGTTTTGGAGGAGTTCTTTAAGTGTATTCTGTAACTTTTCGAGAAAGGATGATCCCTGGAGGCTAGAGAACGTAGAGGAGACAAGGAGACTTAGTGACAAAGGATTCCAACATCAAATCTTCATCAAGTGCTTCCCATAATCGCAACATATCATCATCATCAAGCATGAACATGTGTGGCTAAAACATTTGTGATCATAACCAGGTGTAGGTTTATAATTTCGTTAGTTCAATTTGGGTCCTTTTCTGAATTAGACATGAGGTTCATTGTGTTTCGTTAATTGTGATGCTTCTTCATGTGGTTGTTTCTAATACTTGGTGTTAAAACATGAAATGACTTATTTTGATTCATGTATTCTTCTTCATCGGTGTGTAATCGTTAAAGGTTGAATGTGTGTCTGATGTATATGTTCATTGTATTGACAATTGCTAGAGATCACTTCGTATAGATTAACTTTATCGGTATCGTTCGTTATAAGTTTAGTCATACATGTAAAGGTCCTTCAATTGTACATCAAGTATTGTTATAATCAAGATTATGTCTATGTGATCTTCTAATTTAGTAAAGAACCTAGATTACTAATTGTGAATTAAAACTGAAACTTGGTTGTGCTCATTCTCTTTAATTCTGTATTTCAATCTTATTAATTTTAAGTGTATGTTAAATCATAGTAACAATCAATCAAACAACTTTAAGTGCAAAATGGTTTACAATCAGTTCTTGTTATTCACCGACCACTAACTCTTCGTGGTTCGACATCCTGCTTACCCTAGCTAGTCTTAGGTAATTAGGAACACATAAACTCTTTATCTTTGATCGGTACTTCGACACCGATCAACCCCTTATTTTCTTTTTGTCACAAGTGGGACTTGAACCCAAGATCTCCCCATTTTATTGAAGTATTGGGTATACACATTTGTCACTAAACCAAACTAGTGAAGTTTTGGGTATACACCTTCAAAAAATTAATTGATTGCATAATATATTAATATAATATAAAATATTATTGAAATAAAAAATTAAAAGATTTAATTAAAAAAATCAATCTAATTTATTTAAAGGGTCGTAAATGTAAATGTGATGATTCAAAGGATCGTAAACAGGGTGATAACACTACGGTTGGTTGTTACCAACAATCCACTGTGACTCTTCATAAATGTGTATGTTCAAATATCCTACTAGTTGCAAGGGACCTATTAACAAAGTAATAGTTATTTGTTGCGTACAAACTATTTCTTAATATAAATTTTTTTGCTTTCCTTAAAACATGTAAATTTACAAGACAAGTGACACAATGAATAATGATTTATTATGGTCATCTCCAATAGCCATCCGTAACGAACGGCTCCACCGGAGCAAGATATCTTTGAGCCATCCTTAGGATGCCAACCTTGGTGAACGGTGACCAAAAACAAGGTGGGATGGGCCGGTTATGACTTTCATTTTCTTTTTCTATTTTATTTTTTTAAATAACTTTTAAAGCAAGTTAAATAAAATGTATTAATTTGTAAATTTTTGTATGTGTTTATAATAATTTGTAATATTTTGAAGATCTTTTAAAAGTTTTATAGGGTTTTTAAATTATTTCATAAAGAAAATTATAAAATTTGTAGAAAATTATAAAATTTGTAGAAAACTATAAAAAAAACTAGAAGTATTATTATAAAATTTGGGAACTTTAATTACATAAATTATTAAATAAAATTATATGAAATTAAAAAGATACCTTTATAAAAAATATAAATGGTGGTGATAATTTGAGAATGTAAAAATGTTTGTGAACGATCATATATTGAAGATGAAACGCGTGTTTTTGAATGATGAATATATTGTTGATGCGGTACCATTAGAGTATCGGAGATGCTCTAACTTCAAATAACGAATACCCGTTCAAATAGTATGAAATAGGCATACACACGCTAGAAAGAAAACATGATGTTTACATGTTTGTTTGTATTAATTTGTTTACAATTTTCAAGTTTGAATGTATCTAAAAAGAGAGATTTGAACCATTAAACCTTTGAACACTTTTGAATTTTGAGTCATTTCTTTACGTGTCAAATGAATATTGAAATCGTGCTTTTGAATAAACAATTTTTTTGCAAGTCAAAATACCAAAATTAAAATAATCTTATTAATTAAGTAATGAAAATAAAAAAAGCGAGTGTTTTGAGGTGTACGGAAAGAGACAAAGTAGATGGGAACAAGCAAAATAATATTATTATATTACAACAAATAACGCATTAATATAAAATTTTAAATATTTTTTTAATCACAATAAATATTTTAAGAACATTATTATGATCAGTTGATACTATTATATAACTTATAGTGAAGGGGATAACTAATACTAATAAACTAGCAGTTTTATCCGTCGCGTGTTGCGGCGGCTTCGAAACGTACCCTAACTTGGTTTCCCGTGTTACGCGGCATAGTAGGTTCGGGTCGTCGCGGTACCATAACGATAACAACACTCGCTATGTGCAACGGTACCAAAAAAATACTCGATTTTGAATACAAGTCCGCTTTAAAAAAAGTTATATCGGAACGTTGACGAACAAAAAAAAACAGCCGTGCATTCCGTTTTTTTTAAGATTAAGGAACGAAAGTTATTAAAGAAAAACGAAATTAATGCATAATTAAACGGGTAAAAAGAGTAAACTATATATAGTATAAGATGAAAAAAAATTCAGCAGTCTGCCTGCTAGACTGCTTCACTATTCTAAAGAGTTGCTTTTTAAAAGGTTTATAATAATAATAATAATATTAATAATAATAAGAGTAAATCTGTAAACCACAAGGACGCATTGAGAATTAATAAAAAAATTACAATCTATCAAATATACCCTTGAAACATTTAATTAAATTTATTATCCATTAAATATTTACAGATTTGCCATTGATGTATTTCAACCATTGATTAATTTTGATCAATGGTTTAAAAGTGGTTTTCTTAGTTTTCGTATAACTTATGGTTTTCTCTGGAACTCTCACCACATATGTATACACAATTAGATGCTTTTATGCTTTTATAATATATATATATATATATATATATATATTATAAACGAACAGTTTGCGAATATAAATGAACATCGCTGAATGAAAACATAATTAAATGAACATAACTAAATGATACCCAAACATAGGCATCATCAAGAGTACATTCAAAAGTAAACAAATACAAATACATATAAAATACAGATGAACGGACATAAAACGAACGTAAATAACAAACTTATTATTATTAAGGAGGTGCGATGGGTTGCGGCACCCCCCCCCCCTAATTGAGGTGCCAATAAAAATCTGTCGCACCGAGCATCGCCGCAAGTCTGTCTCTATCTCTCTTTCTTTAATATATTCAAAGTTAAAAAAAAATGAGTGAAAGATGAAACATGTGTATAACATAGGGTGAAAAATGATAATATGACAATGAGGTGACGATTAATGTTGAAAATTGAAACATGAGTACAACTAATAGTGACAAATTTTATTTAAAATCTTGATTTGAGTGACTAAGACTAAGGTGCATTTAAGATCCGGAGGGTACAAAGGGCTGCATTTAAGTTAACCCAATAGAAATTCATAAACATGTTGAGTATTTATACGTCAACATTTATATTCGGCAAAATTTACCTTTATAGTAATGAAATAAGATGATATCCAACACATTTGAGAATTTATTTGTACGTCACTATCTAAATGATTTATGATGTTTAACGAATACACCGAATGTTTATACGTATTTCATAACTTTAGATGTAAGTTTTGTTTGGAATACAAGATACTACCGTATAAATACATTAAAAAACATACATATTTGTGATTTTCTTCAAATAAAGTAAATAAATGTTAAAAATATAGATAACTAAAAATTCCAAAATTCATAATTCACAAAATAATAATATATTTAAAAAACCAAATTTAATTTAATTTTTTTATAATTATGGAATCAAGTTTCAAAGTAGGTTTTATCATATAATTAAAAGATATCACCTCCTCCTGTCGGAGTCTTCCCGACCCATGCAGGGAATAAAACCCATTTCCCATGCACACAATTATCTTTTTGATTTAATTAAATATTTTAAAATATATATCACTAGTACACCTCTCGGTTAGTTGAAAATTTATCTTTTTTATAAACGTGTTTTCTTTTTAATTTCTGAATAACGTGCACAAAATACCCAAGATCAAATATGTTATGGGGTCGCCCGACCCCATGAAAAAGATATTTTGTTTGTAATATATACGATCTAATTATGGGTGACCTTAAAAATTTTGACGTCGACCCTCATTAAATTTATTTTACCAAAACAACAACAAAAAAAATTAATTTAAAACTTTATAATTTTATAAATATATACTTATTTATTATTATAAACTAATTAACAAATATAAGCCTATTATAAATTAATTAGTTAATTGAACCTACTCCTTAATAAGCTTTATAAACAATTAAGCCCACTAGATTACTAACAAATTAACTAAATAACATTTTACTCTAAGTATATCTATTCCTTTCTAAACAATTAACCGCCTTGTTAAACCCTCTCACTCTCCATCGATTGTAATCCAGTAAAACGAAAACAAGCGACTATCAAATGAGAAGTGTCGCCAAAAAAAAAATCTAGCAAAAAAATTTCAATGACCCGACCTGTCAGAAAATCCCTATTAATAGACATTAGACATCTGAACACTGAAAATTTGCCGACACCTAGAAAAAAAATTTCTGGGTCCGCCACTGCCTGCGAGATTTGAACCTCAGGACTTCCGAACCTAGATGTTTCAGGAGGCTTTGTCTCTACTAGTGAGCCAAGTGATAATCATATAAATAAATAGTTTTAATACAATGATAATGTTTTGGTTTTTGATGATTTTCTAGAAGAGAGAGGTGGGAGCATGGAAGCTGGTTAGAAGATGGCGGGAACTTAACTATATTCATTTTTTAATAAATAAAACTGCAAGCTGGAGACCAATTGGAGAGTGTGGTATATTATTATTTATTTATTTGTATATACTTTGGATTAAATTTGCTAATTTGTTGAGTCATTGTATGTTTTTCTAATAAATTATTTATTATCTGATGTAATCCATAAAATAATCTGTATTTCATATATATTTCAAACTTATTTCACTAACAAAATAAGGCTTTGGCAGTTAATTCGTTAAACCAGACTATTCGGTCGATCGGTCTGTTTTTAAAACTGGAAGACTGGTAAAGAGAAAAGGCAAGTTTGGTTGCTTTATTTGTGTCTGATTTATTAGCAAGTAACCAAACATGTATCAACGACCCTGTGTTAATCGCTTGGATGATGTGGTCTTGTTTGATTTTGCATTTTTCAAAAGATTTTATTCAAATTCATTATTATATGTATTATCCAATGTTTTTAGAACTGGACCGTACGTCGAACCGGTCTCCTTACCGGTCCACTGGTCGGACCGGATTTAAGAACCGTACGACGTCATAAATATTATAAAAATATATCAATCCAAACAACCATTAATCTTTCAAAAACCACCAACAAGTCAATTCCAATAATCTTAAAATTATAATTAGCTACGAAATACGAATCAAAGAGACTTAAAAGATATTAAAAAAATAGCCAATCGGTTCGTCCGGTCCGACCGCTGGGTTTCTGTAGGACCGTTTCAGCATACAAAACCAAACCGCCCAGAGCACGGTTCCTGGTCTGACTGGTCCGACCGGCCGGTCCGGGTTTGAAAACACTGGTATTATCATTTCAGGTATTAATAAGATTGATTACAATTAATGGTTTTTTCAGTATTTTTTATGCATTCGTTATCAACTACTATGTAGGCATTAATAATAGTATAATAGTGATTATGATAATTGAATATATTGGTTTTAGTCTTCAAATACTATTTGAAATATCTGACGTGGATAATAAATTAATAATAAGAAAATGATGCCAACTGTTTGCTACTAGATCCCCACGTGGACGCTGCTAGTATACGGCGGCACCGTCGACACCCCGGTTGTAGTCACTGCCAGGTGTCACTTTCCGTACTACACTACTACCTTATTTTCCTTGTTTAAAAACATTTTCAAATACTTGTTTTTACAAGGCTATTCGGAAAAATCCGGTAACTGAGTTTTAAATGAAGAGAACACAGGAGCAAGAAACTACAAGTCTACTGAAAGAACTAGACTAAAAATTTGGTAACTGGTATTGGTTAAGGATATGGGTATTCCCTGTCTAAGTTGATTAGTACTCGTTGTAATTTAGTTTTGTGTACGCCGTTTTGGCTAGGTGTAATTGGAGTATTTGCTAGTTTACCGCTAGCTTTTTCTATGAGATATATAATTGTTGTAGATAAAAAAAAATCCGGTATACTCATGAAGATAAGGTGGTCACCGTGGAATTCGCCACAACTGTGGAAGGGGAAGGAAAATAATTTAAGTTTTATTTCTTCAATGTTAATTAAGCACCTTAAATGTTTTTTCGCTAATAACTTGTACTTGTTAATCTAAAAACCAAATTTAAACGCACAACATTATTTATTTTTTATAAATATTCTGGTATAATTTTCATTAAAAACCGAGTTGGGATCAAAATACAATATTTTTGGTCTCGTATATTGCTTTGTATTTTACGTTTGCATTTTTAAACGGTCCGGGTTGTAGTTTTTTTTATCTTATTTTTAGTAGGCGTTATTTAATTATTTAGTGTTTTTATTATTATTATGTAAGGTTTTTTATTATAATTGGAAATCGTTTATTTAAATTACATCTTTTTTTGTTTACTTTAATTTACAAATTGTTAAAACATAAAACTATTAGTTGTAATTAAATAATAAATATGACGTGACATTAAAAACAGTGTGGAAATATGGAACCATGCCCCCTCCAAATGTGAAAATATTTGAAAAATCTGTGAAAACTGATGTAGCGCTGATATGACAATGTGGAGAGCTGTGAAACGTGGAACCATGCCTGGTGACGTAACATAACTAGCTATTTTTTATGATTAAACTGAACCGATATTAAAACCAACATTTATATATTTTTTTACTTTTATTAATAATATGTTATAAATCAGAAAAGTTGTGTTGCGCTTTTTTTTTAATAAATTACATATTAGTTTCTTATTATTCTTCTTTGTAAATTAAAAGGATTAGTAATATTTTATTTGATTTAAAATATAATTGGATTTTTTTTTAAATTAGTTTTAATCCATCTATGTCCAATGCTGACGATTAACAAATGTTAACCGAACTAACTAAACCTTTTCCAAAGACCTGACCATTTACTACAGAAAACTATAAGTTATTAAAGAAGTATAAAACCAAAAATAGGTTATTAGGCCTGTAAATGAACCAAACACGAGCATAGCTTGTTCATGTTAGTTTTATTTAACTTTAACCGAACAAATGAATGAACATAAACACGTAAACGAACGGATTTTCTTGTTCGTGTTCGTTCATTAAGTAAATGAACGTGTGCGTGTGCGTTTATGCTCATTTATTAATATTCTAAATGAATGGTTTACGAATATAAACGAACGAATGTAAATGAGCATAAACGAACACCAATTAAAAGTAAATGCAAATATAAAAATTAAAGTTTAAAGTATCATCATCCTTATCTCAAACATTTCAAAAGTAAACTAAGATATCAAGTTAATTTTAAATTAGGTTTAAGGGTTTTAAAATATGAAAATCAAATTGATTTTAATTTAATATTAGTAATAAACAAATTTGAATGAATATTTAAACATCGATAACAAACAAACACAAGTCAACAAATATAAAGGAATGTAAATGAACAAACGTAAATTTTCGCCGATTAATTCACTTAACATTTGGTTCATTTACAATCTTATATAGGTTATAGATAAGTTTTAACTCATAATCAATGTTTTGAAACCCGGACCGGACTGGCCGGTCGGACCGGGAACCGGTGGTCTGATCGGTCCGGTTACATGTGTTCAACCGTTTCTGCAGCGAACCGGTGGTCGGACCGGTTGAACCGGTGGTCGGACCGGTTGAACCGGCGGTCGGACCGGAAACCGGGTGGTCGGACCGGTTGAACCGCTTGACTATTTTTTTTTTTAATATTTTTTAAGTCTCTTGGCTTCTTATTTCGTAGGTAATTGTTAGTTTAAAATTATTGGAATTGACTTGTTGGTGGTTTTTGAAAGGATTAAAAGCTATTTAGACTGATATATTTTTATAATATTTATGACGTCGTCCGGTTCTTAAATCCGTTCCGACCGGTCGGACCGGTCCGACCAGTGGACCGGTAAGAAGACCGGTTTGACATCCGGTCCGGTTCTGAAAACATTGCTCATAATCAAACTGAACAGAGCATACATCAATCCTTGACTAACAAAGAAAATAGTGAGTTCTAAAAAAAATCATTTATGAACACTTAAAAATTTCTTAGAACTCTATAATGGTAATATATATATATATATATATATATATATATATATATAAGGTTAAAATCCCGTGTATTACACGAGTTGATAAAATGTAATATTATATACTTAGTAATAAAAAAATGTATTTTAAAAAATCGTGTATTACACGGGTTTAGTAATAAAAAGTTTATATGTTTAAAAACATGTATATTGCACGGTTTGAATACATTAATTTTTATTTAATATAATTTGACTTACATCACTATTTAGTTAAAAACAAAAGTTACATAATTAAATTTTAAAGTTTTTTAAAATAAGAGATAATTTAAAATAATTTTTTTATTAATATAAATTAATAACTTTCTTTAAATATAAAAAATTACTAAAAAAAAGTGAGGTGTATTTAATAAGAGAGAGTGCCGGGAAAAAAATGGTGAGAAGAGATGTGGACGCGACACGTAGCATAAATGATTTTTATTTACTATATATATATAGGGGTATGTTCTTTTGAAAACCAACAATATGTTAAGAACCGTGAGAACCGCATTAACTCTTCCTCTATTTATAATATAAATTGACTAGAATTCATGTACATTTCAATATGTTTAAGGTTTGGTTTTAAAAGACCTCATATTTATTGTCATTTTTTTAAATGCATATATGCACTCACACTATATGCACAAATGAATGCATATATGCATATTTTTATACTTTTCTTAAAAAAATTCAGGAGAGAGGAGATAAACTCAAACTAAGAGTAGGAAGAGATAAATAAAACATTGTTGTTGAATTTTACTTTTTTCACTAAAGTGATATGTACACGTTTTGTGCGGTTCTTTCGGTTCTCAACATATGGTTGGTTCTCAAAAGAACATGCCCTATATATATATATATATATATATATATATATAATTTAAAACCCTATATTCATGTCAAGAAGTAACAAACCTTTTATGTTTAATGATGTTTGAAATATTTAATATAGTAGGTTGATATTTTATAACAAATAAAATTCCACGTCAAATGCCACCTCATTGTGGTACCATCACACCGACGGTTTGGTGAGGTGTCACATTAACTTCTTGAACCAATGGTCCACTTCGCTTTATGAAACTAGGTCCACTTTTTGAAAATAGGTTCATCTTGTGGACGATAATAAATAATTTGAGTGACTTAACTAGTGACGTTGCCATAATATTTATATAGGAGACAAAAATATTTATAAATTAATTATAATTTTTGACAAATTAATTATGATTTTTTAATGATTATAAACTTCATAATTTTATAATGTAACTTGTAACCTGTAACTATTGGACAATGTTTTGAAACCCGGACCGGACCGGCCGGTCGAACCGGGAACCGGTGGTCTGACCAGTCCGGTTACATGTGTTGAACCGTTTCTGCAATGAACCGGTGGTCAGACCGGTTGAACCGGCGGTCGGACCGGAAACCGGTTGAACCGCTTGACTATTTTTTTTTTAATCTTTTTTAAGTCTCTTGGCTTCTTATTTCGTAGGTAATTGTTAGTTTAAAATTATTGGAATTGACTTGTTGGTGGTTTTTGAAAGGATTAAAAGTTATTTAGACTGATATATTTTTATAATATTTATGACGTCGTCCGGTTCTTAAATCCGGTCCGACCGGTTGGATCGGTCCGACCAGTGGACTGGTAAGAAGACCGGCTCGACGTCCGGTCCGGTTCTGAAAACATTGCTATTGGATTAGGAGCCCATTTGTAATATAAATAAAGCTTTAAATAAATTTAGAATTGCACTTCAACAAAAGTCAACTGTAGGGATAAGAGAAAGAATATTTAGTCAAATCATCAAGGCTGTTGACTTTTAACACACCAATAAAGCTTCAAGAATGTAAATCCATATATTGAGTATCACGCTATAGTGAGCAGTACGTTGTGCAGTAAAGGTTGTACTAATTGTATAGGGTGGGTGAGCCAAGAAAACACTCTCCCAACTATACTCTTGTAATCTTGTGTTGACTATTGATGTGGGGTTCTAAAAAGTCAAACATAGCGTGTATGCATGGTGGCATATACACTTTCATTATGTGAATCACAAATCACCTTTTTGATTCTTTTTGTGCAACTTTGGCTTCAAGCATGTTTTATGCACGTATAAAATAATGAAAAGGACTCAAACCGGCTTTTGATTATTATTTTCAATTCACAAATTAAATTTTAGTAATTCAAATCGTTGATAATAATTCATACTGGTAATTTGACAGATGACACTTATAACTTTCATTTTCTTTGCCAAGGACAATTCCACTGTAAGGAATAAGTAACTCTGCGTGCTCAATTGACTGATTTTTATCTCAATAAGAATGTTGTAAAATGTTTTGAAATACATAAATGAAAGTTAGAAGTTTAATCGGTCAAATTGCTAGTATGGATTAGTACCTGTCAACGGGTCATAGTTTGAAATATTAAAATCCAATTAGCCTTTTTATATTAAAGTACGACTAAAAGCGAAATGACCACAAGTTTGATACGCAAACATCACGTGTGTAATGAACAATATGTAAAGAAAATAACAACTATAATTTTGTTCATTTTGAAGATATTATCTTTGCCACACATCATTAAAAAATATCTAAAAATAAAAACATATTTATAAGAATACATATAGACGAACACACGCGAAGGCATAATTTCATAACATGAGCAAAACACACGCGGATATATAATGGACAAATTGGTTGAAAATCTGCTTGGGTACACAAATGGACAAGTCGTGCGTGAACTCATGGTCATTTTTTATAAGAACACATGAATACATATAGACGGACACACGCAGAGGCACCTCCATGTTAACATGAGCAAACACACGCGAACATATAATGGGCAAATTGATTGAAAATCTGTTTCGGTACACAAACGGGCATGTCGTGCGTGAACTCATGATCATTTCCTCGTAAGCCTCGTTTTAAGTATAAGGTATAATTTCATATGTCCCCTCTTAACTTGAATAATATTAACTTACTCAACAAAAAATCATAACATCCTTCTCTTAAGTAAGGATTTAGGCTATTAGAATAGATTTAATGAAACGAGTAAATACAAATTTTTTTAGTGTTTTGAATTAGTATATTTGGTATTAATTAAGGCATGTATGGTGAAGGCCAAACAAAATTAATGTCAACCATACCTAATCTTAGTCTGTCATCCTCGGTACTTGGAGAAAATCAGTAGATGTTTTGATGGTTTTGTTGCAAGTTAGAACCTAGTTGATTGTTTTGCAACATATTTTAATGATACTTTGTTCCAGCCTTGACACTAGAGTTGTGTTTGTCTGCTGTGTTTTGAATACTTATACATACTCTTAAATGTGTATTTTTTTTTGGTAACCATAAGAATCCATTATGGAAAACTCACGGGCCCCACCAATACCATGCTAGCCAGTGTGACGAGGTAAAGTGCAATTTATGTTGGTCAGATGGCCTTCAGCGGGGTTAAGACAAAAACTAGTGGAACCTGGATTCGAACTTGAGACCTCCGCTTTAGCAATGCTAAAAGGATCAGACGCTTACCATTGTGACACCCCTTAAAGGTTAAAACTCTTAACTACGTGTGTAGATTAGATTATTGCAACTTCAAACAAGAAACAATTGAAGAAAGTCGACAAGCAGCCCATTATATAACCACTTTTATAATGTGCATCCAAACATCCCCTAAAACTATGCAGCTCATAGCTCCTTATCTTGTTATCAAGCCAAATCTAACCATGCGACATGATGTCGAACTGTCAACGTGTGACACGATGGTACAGACATGTTGTCCAAACCATAAAAGCCCCAAATTGTTCAATAAGGATATCCAAATGTGGGACAACCCAAGATTTGAACTGGGTGGGGCTCTATATCTTGAGCCACAAATTGTGTATAATACTGTTCCCTCAAAATGTTATGATTTTTTTCTTAGAAACAATGCTAGATCATAACTTGTCTAAATCATGTCTAGATATAAGCCTAATCATTGACGTCCCCAAACATGCATCACTAATCAACTGTGTAATTATCATCTCACCGACTCACTACCAACCAGACCAGATAAAATAAGGGAGAAAGCATCCATTAAGACAGGTGAATGGATCACAAATTTAAAAGGCAAACTGCCCAAATAGAAACAAACTTTACACCATTTTCCTGATTTTAGCAACCAACTTTAAGTTTTGCATATAATAGAAACCAGCTTACACTTAATTACTGATTTTAGCAACCAAGTTGATCATAGCAATGAAGGACCTGTACAACTAGTAGCATACAAATTTTTATGTCTCAAAAAGTGTTTTGACATCTTCTTTCTCATTTTATTTATTTTTTTTGAACGGCGAACTAAAACATCCACTAAACCTACTCCTAAATCTACACCATTTGTCCACAATGGGACTTAAACCCTCAACCACTTGGGAGGGACATCATACCAACACCTTGGTAACATTGGCAAAATGCCCTTTGGTTTCTCATTTATTGTATATGTATATGCCACACGGCATATTTTGCGACATTTAGCAATTATTGTTAAACATAAATTTCTAAGGAAATATCATTTATTCAAATGTGTAGATAGATTTAATTTAATTATTTTTTTTTCCACATAAGGCATTTCTTTTTGCTTACGTGGCATCTGCTGTTGCAGCTGAATGACATCAACAAGTGACACACAACAATTTTCATGTAAAATAAGTGAAAATGAGGTTGGTTGCTAAAATTGGTGATAGATTATAAGCTGGTTTCTATTTTAGCGTAATTTTAAGCTGGTTGATAAAATCAGGAAAAGAAGTGTAGATTTCGTTTCTACTTCATGTAGTCTGCCCATTTAATAAATACACGATATTAATATAAGCTAAAGATAGATTAGATATTCCTCCAAGGGCTTCTAAAAGGGAATAGATTAGAGTATCTAACCTAAAATCTTAAGAAATTAAACCCCATATAAATATGTTCACTGGATAAAGGTAAATATAGTTTGCATCTACCATGGTACGCGAAAAACTTGGTAAAAAGTATAGCATACCAGATTTTGAATAGTAAAAATGCACTTGCACTAATCCATATCAAATATAGTGATCAGATTCATCAGAATCACTTCTCTCATGCTCCCCACCATTTGTTTCAGCCACTGAAACATCATGTTTCGCTGCAGGTGCAGGTGCGGCTTTCTTCATAGTGTTATGAGCACTCACATCACCAATTTCATTTTGTTCAGTCATATCCATATGTGAAAAAACCCATGTCAAGGAAAATACGGTAAATAAAAAATCAAAAACATTTTTTTTGAAAGTATGCATATTATCAGAATGTACTCGTATCAGAAAAAAGTAAGTAAACTACAGAAGGATATCAAGATTTTCAGCAGTTCCACCATTCATGATGTTCAGAATATCTTTCTCAACTCTGTTCACAAGTTCAGGCTGCAATGAATGTAAACACCAACATTAGCACAGAACCACATATTGTAATTTAAACTGCATAAACTTGAGAAAAAATCATACATTTAAGTCAGGTTCCCTGCGAAATCTTCGCCTTCGAGCATCTCTCATGGGAGGGGTAATACCATGGCGGTACTCCACTACATCTGGTGAAGGATCACCCTCTTCTCTGACCACAATCACCTGTTACATTATACATAATACAACTGTCACTAGACTATAAATAAAGCAATAATGACCATATGAAAACAGATATAATAAAGATGAACGCTGCCTACTTGGCCAACGTCTGCCGTTTTGATCAGAACATTGTCGTCATAAGTTTTGTATGACTCCAAGATAGCGGGAAGGTCCAGGAGTGAAGCAGGAAAACAGCCATTTCCTATAACAAACGTGCCACTCCTACCGTCCTCTGCAACGTGCGAATCATAAAATAAAAGTAGAGCAAAAGACCAGAAATAAGTACACATTTAACAATAAGTATCTTTTTTCAAAAACGCACGCCTCCTAGGCGCATAGGCTTGCGTTTTAGACTGCAAAAAGCAAGGGGTGTACAGAAAGCGCACAGAAAATTGGCATAAGGCGCAGTCTTGAGGCGCCCCTTTCGTACAAGGGAAGGTTTTGTACATAAAGCTTTTCAGGTTGTACATATATGTTATTTATATATTCAACCATATATAGTGCTTACTTATGTCTAAATTTTAGGTAACAGATGCTAGAAAACTATGAGAATTAATTAAAAAAATTATATAAAAAATTTACGCCTCACGTACGAAAAGCAGTGCACTTTTGCGCTTTACGCCTCGGTTTTAGACCCTATCGCCTCGGTGCGCTTCAAGTTTTTTTAAAACCAAGATAAATATACAATAAACATAGACTAAATCATTCATCATTGTTAATTGGATGTCTAATTGTGTATTTGAAACCTAATCATTGCAACTTAAACTATTTGTGATTATGATTTTCTTAACATGAATGGTCAAAACAGTCAAAATTCAATTCACGATCTCACCGGAGAATGACAAATCCAGTGAATTGTCATCAGAAGAAGAAGCATTCTCACTTAAAAGGCGTTCTATGTGCTCAGCAACAGAAGGTGGAACCCTCAGTACAAACTGCTCCTCCATCCCTAATCGAACCGAACAACGAACCCTAAGTGCACAATCCTGAAAATGCGATACTTCGAAAAGCGGTTAATTAACAGAAAACGGAAAACCTAAAATGATGATGATGATTGAGGAGTACAAATGCATTTGAAATACTTTAGATTTGAAGTGTACGAATAAGATTTCAGACTGGATTAGGTTATTGGTTTATCGCGGATTACAAAATGATAGAAATTGGGGAGGTTTATCGCGGTTATTGGAGACGCTCTTATGCTTTATAGGTTTTCAATTTTCAGGGTGTGTGTAAACGAGTCGAGCGGGTTTAATTTACGAGACCTAGGCTCTGGTGTGGACACCGATTCATTAACCGTCGGTTATGGGTCGATTTTGACTAATTTTGGTTAATTAATCACTTTCGTTCCGTAATCACTAATTATATTTATAAATATATCACGTACAAAAAACTAGATTTAGTGAATAAAGTTAGCCAAAGTCTAATTTTATTATAAAACCTCATATCCATTTTAGTAATGTTTTGTTTTAGTCATAAATTCATAACTAATGCATTGGTTTTACTTATTTATGATATGTTTCTTGTTTTACTTTTTAATTTGTACATATCTATACTATATAATAAATAATATATACTATATAATAAATAAAGATTTTAGTGGGACACTTGTCACTCTCCTATTTATCCTTATCATTTTTTTCCGCATCTCTCTCCTATTAGTTATACAAAATTTTTTAATTATTTTTTCTATAATTTTTGTTTCTCGCCCCACTCCCCTATTAAATAATAATGATTTTTATAATTCTTTTTATAAAACGTTTTTTTTTAAATAGCTTTGTTCATAAAGCATTTTTATAAATTGAACATTTTTTTCATTCTTTTTATAAAACATTTTTAAAAAATAAATTATATAATGTTTCTTGAATCTATATTAAAAAACTATGTAATATATAAATATTTATTACTAAGTATACAACATTTCATTTATTCAACCCGTGTAATACACCGGGTTTCTAACCTAGTATTTTATGCATAAGGTTGTATCAATTCGGTTCGGTTAACGTTCGTTTATGGGACACCCTTAACCATAACCATAACCGATTGATCGGTTAATCAAAGAACCTTAACCATAACCGTAGGTTAATTTCGGTTATCAGGTAATTCGGTTCGGTTATTAATTAATTTTGGTTAACGGCTAAGGTTTGGTCACTCCTAATTTGAATAAAAATTTCGATTTCGAATTTTTGGTTATTCGATTATAATAAATAAGTCGAATTCGAATTTAAAAATCTCCAATTTGAATCGATTCGAATAACCCGAAATTGTAATACATATAATTTATAATTTTTAATAAATTTTATCCATATATAAAATTAGCTTTTGGGTTTGTGCTTCGAGTTTAAACTACTTGTGGGCTTATGTATAAGTTTTTTACGGGCTACTATGCTTCAAAATTTTAAAAATATAGTTAAAAATCCGAATATCTGTACTTTTTTTTTCTAACTCGGTTTATTTGAATGAATTCGAATTCGAATGAAACAGTTTAACTAATTTTTATTCGAATTCGAATCCAGCTTTCAAATATCTAAATTCGAATAAACCGTTTCGAATAAACCGATTCGATTCGATTGAACAACCTTAGCTAGAAAGATGGATAGCGTGGAGAATCCCACGCCAAAACCCACTCTTCCCCACCATTTAGCTTAATTAATTAAGCACATTAATTGATTTTTGGGGTAATAATTTGTAATTGTTAACTTTAAAAAAAATCTAAATACATAGATTTGTATAAAAAAAATTTCTGAACATTCCGGTATAAATTTTAATGAGAACGGAGTTGTTTTTAAAAAATATATCTTTTGGTCTCATAAACGACTTTGACACGTGCTTGGACCGGCAAATTTAGTGAAATATATTTACGCGTTTTGACTGCCCGACAACGATGAATACTCAAAATTTAATGTGTTTTTATTTTACGTCTATATATTTTTAATTATTAATGAATGTTTTAGAACAGGAAAGGCTCTTGCATTGCATGATTGAAATACAAAATATATCATATCTGGATTCCTTGATCAGTCAATGATTTAGGAGTAGAAGAAAGCTGACATAGTTGCGGCGTTCTGGGTCGTCGGGGTGATCATGGATTTGGGTGTTATCTTCATCAAAATGAGAGAAATCATAGTATATAAGGTTCTCTAAAACCTTGTAGTGTAACTATTGTAAAATGGGGAGTGGGTATGGTGTATAGGTTTGTAAATGGTTGCGGAGCACCATGGTCCATAATCCATACACTGTTGATGTTGCCATTAGGCTGTGGGGCTAAAATCACTGCAGGGGTCCCTGGAGTTTAGCCGAAAATGTCTCGCTTACTAGGTTGAATGAAATGATCATGGTGTGGACTTGTGGGTATGGTCTTATTTGAAAACCGAGAAAATTGATCATCCCGTCATCTATAGCTACTTGTTTGTGGGTCATTAGCATTTTGCAACTGGAGCTGGAATCAATAAAGTAAGCTGCTGGTATGTCTCTCCACAATCCTGAGTTCAGGCTATATACCCTCACGTACCAATTGTCGCGCCATTGGTCAATCTTTTCTAGCCCCGGGTCCCTAGTATGAGGATGCACCCCAAGACCAAAGACGTTATAGCTGCGTGGTGACATTCTTCAGGCATCACAATCACCACACTTTTTCATATAGCAGGGTTCCAAAGTATTACCCTTTGTTGACAAGATGAAGGAGAAAACATAGAAAGATCACAATGTGAAAACCTACCACCATACAGGAAGAAGAGGCCTTCACAAGCACCGACAACTACTGGCTCAATGTTGTTTACAGTGGGTGGGTAAGGTAGTCTACATATTTCTCGAGGGAAAGTGTCATCATCTGTTATAAGGAGGAGAAATCTTTCTAATACAAGCATGTGATTTACCTAATTACCTTGCCTCTGTAATCGGCGATACACTGAGCACTGTCAATTATACTTCTCCAAGACTTTGAAACCTGTCTAAATCTTAAAATGGATTTGGTTGAATCAACTAGTGTTAAGGTACTTGTACAAGTGGCATTTTTTAATCTTTTACTTACGAATGGGTCAATCTTGGTTATGTTTTCTCAATTCTCTTAACATGTTTGCCAGGCCTTTATTCCAAATACTGGTCGAGGTGTACAAGGTGCAACTTCACATTGCTTGGGCCAGAAGTTTTCTAAAATGTTTAACATCAACTTTGAAGACGAAAAAGGAGAAAAGGCTATGGTCTGGCGGAATTCCTGGGCATATAGTACCAGAACGGTAACTGATCTTTTTTAAAAAGTAGTTAACTTGGCTATATGTAACAAGTTTTGATACTGTTTATAGATTGGGGTGATGGTGATGATAAAGGCCTGGTGTTGCCCCCTAAAGTTTCAAAAGTACAAGTTATTGTGGTTCATGTGCCTTACAAAGATGCAGATGTTAAGGACATAATAAATGCATGTTCTGCCACGGTGAAGACGTTATGTGATTCAGGTATTCTTGCAAAAGCGGACCTTAGAGAGAATTATTCACCTGGTTGGAAGTATTGCCATTGGGAAATGAAAGGTGTTCCCCTAAGGATTGAAATAGGACCTAAGGACCTTGCTAATAACCAGGTAAGATAGATGATACTCGTTCGGCCTGTATACTTATAAATGGGTCAATTTCGACCTGCAACGGGTCAATTTTGTATTATTCAAAGTTTTTAGACTATTAGTGTAATAACATTGTTTTGACACATTGCCCAACCCCCTTGACTCGATCGTTCTAATTTCAAGTCTTTAATGGAAAGCATGATGTGTGTTTTCAGGTGTGGGCCGTTCGTCGTGACAATGGAGCAAAAGTCGACATTCCAATGACAGATTTGACGAATACAGTAAAGGGTTTGCTGGATACTATCCAGCAAAGCATGTTTGATGTTGCAAAGCAAAAACGAGATGCTTGTATTCAAGTTACAAAAACATGGGATGAATTCATTGAAGCATTAGGTCAAAAGAAATTGATCTTGGCTCCATGGTGTGATGAAGTGGTAATAGTTTTTAGCTGTCCAATGGGTCAAGTAAACACTTTTTGTCCATATTTTTGCTTTTTATTTATAGATAGTTAATGCATGAAGTACGCTTACAGAAATAACATCTTAATACATAACTAACACGTTTAGGAGTTTGTATATTTTATAAAAAGAAGCCGAAATGTGTTGAAATTGTCACTTGTTTGGTTCACATCTATTTATGATTAATGATGCTTCAGGAAGTCGAGAAGGAGGTGAAAACAAAGACCAAAGGGGAGACGGGGTCTGCTAAGACACTTTGTTCTCCATTTGACCAGCCATAACTGCCTGAAGGTATTATTATTATAGGCTAATTATAAAAAGACATAAGTGTTATATCGTCTGTTATTTGTTAATTTAACAAACAAAGAAGAGGGTAAACAATTGAACCGATTTGGCAAATAGTTGACCCACAAACACTTTCCTTTTGCTTGACCCATTTCCTCGGATCTAGGTATGGGCCAAGTCGGGTTGGGTTGACCTCTAAACATGTTGGATGCATTTCCGTTATAGCTATTTTTTCTATATGTACATTGTTAGAATGAGCTGTATTTTGTATCTTTTGGATTGCTTATGTAGCTTTATTTTTGTGACAGGCACATTATCCTTTGCATCAGGGAAACCTACAAAAAAATTGGACGTACTGGGGACGAAGTTATTAACAATTTGTTTAACATTGTTATAAACTTATTTCGTTATTTAGCATAGGATAATATTAGACTTTGACAATCGTGACCAATTTATTTTAAGTTGGGCTCATTTGCGCATTGTATATTGTATATAAAGACATGGGATATTTTAGGCTGATACTTTTAAGGGGGTCAAAATTGACAGACTTGAAAGTTAAAAAAAAAACTACAACAGGTCAGGATAAGCATTTAGGTTTATTCAAATTATTTGAATCTGGTTATTCAAATTTATTTTAATCAAACTATTTGAATAGGTTTATAGTTATTTTGTCACTCAAATTCAATTCTTTTAATAGATTCCAATTCTTTCAAAATCATTCCGCGAGCCAAACACGTCCTTATTTTAATTAGGTTATATTAACCCACAAATTGTTTAATACAAGTTTCATAACTTTAAGTTAGATTAAAAGAAAGGTTTAAAATTTTAATGCATGAAATACTTGCTTAAGGGAACCCCACAATCCACAATCAAATCAAATAAGTCGCCTTAATTTTGTATTATCCAATTTAAGGATTAGTTTTTATGTCGTGACAATTTGACATACTCAGATATGTTTGATGATGTGGTTCAACAAGAAAAGATATATAATAAATCTAATTCCAATTTCTTTGAAGTTGGATTTTAGGGATGTTGTCTTGGATAGAAAAGGGGTGGATAGTGGATGCTACAATGTACCACACTTCATTGGTTACATGAAAAATATAAATTCAGTTTATCACTCATTCACACTTGAAAGTTGAAAGATTCCCAAGGTCCACTTTTGTCAATACTCTTTTTTTTTTCTTTATTTACAGCTTTCTCCCATGTTACAAATATACTTAAAAAAGTATTCAGAATTTAATGGGAAAATCACATAAAAGAGATTCCATTTGTAAATGCTGCCAATATTTTATTATTATCTTGAAAAAAAAAGAAAAAAATATCCATCTTATTTAAAATGCAAGTAAAATACACACATTTTCAGACAAATTCTCAATTTTTAAGATAAAGATTTAAGAAAAGGAGAAATTATTAGATCAAACAATTATCAACCCCATAAATAGTAACTTACTCTTTGTATTGCAAGTGGTACAACACTTGAAGCATGAACACATACCAAACACCACGAATTCATTCTACAGAGAAACCCACTTTATAGTTATCACACAACTCTCTCATCGTTGGCCATTTGATGTAATGGTAGTTCCAAGACTTCTCATAGTGGAGGTCTTGAGTTCGAATCCTTGTAACAGCAAAAAAGTGGTCTGTGGCCAGGTCGGAGGGTTTACCCAGTTGGGGGTTCCTCCTGTGGTGGGCTGCCCTGGATGTTCTAGGTGTTGCCCCGGGGAAACTCAATTATCCTATAATATCTAGGTGTTGTCGTTAAAAAAAAAACACAACTCTCTCTCTCATCAAATTATTATATATTCTATATTTTAAATTTCAACCCTTATAATATATATAATATACGTTTTTTATGTGAATTAGTATTTGAGTATTTTGAACATATAAGTTACAATATTTATCTAATATGGTGCCGTTTCATTTTCTATTAATTTTGTTTTCCTTTAATAACTTTCGTTCGTTAACTTTTTTTTTTCAAAATACGGAGTGCGCGACTGTTTTTAGTTTTTTTTTTGTCGACGTTTTGATATATTTTTTTTAACGGAGTTGTATTCAAAATCAAGTTTTTTGTGGTACCGTCACGAGCCAAACCTATTATGAGCGAACAACATCATTGTCAGTATTGGTATTATCAGAACCATTATCGGTATTCGCTTTATGGTTTTCGATAACCCGAACCGGTCATTTTTTATTTTGTTGTTTCCCTTTTTTATTATTTAGTTTTATGTTTATTTTTATTAACATAATTTTTAACGTTATGCCTACGTTTTCATTTAAATTTTATTAAAAATGGGCCCGACACCCGCCGCGAAGCGCGGGTATAACCATCTAGTTTTAAGAACAAAGGTCAAAGCAAGATCTCTGAAGCTTCTGCCCCACATCCCAATTATGAAGGATTAGTTTGAAAGTATTAAAAAATTGTATTTTTTTAGTGGTGGGCTGTATGATTTATTTATTTATTAGACAATTATTAGGCCATATATTGAAGTGTATCATATAGGGATATAAAATAAAAATAGAAGCTGGCTGTTTTGGTTTTCTCTTCTGCACTGCTTCGTAGAGTTAAATGTGGCTTTGGATTCTCTCATAGATTTCTCTTTCTTGTTCTTCATTTGGTAGAAGCTCTGCTGATAAAGAACTTGTACGGTACAACATTCTTGGGCTGTGATTTCCGGAATTAGGGTACAGGTATTTCCTCTTTCATTGCAAGGGTTTCTGTGTACGGGTTTCTTAAAATCTTGAATTTTGTTGTCTTTATTCTTACTGAAATCAATGTGGTGGAGTGTGAGTGTAAATTTTAATTGAGTGTTTGTGGTTTTGGGTTTCCTGAAATCTTGAATTTTGTTGGCTTTTTAATCTTGCTGAAATCAATGTGGTATTGTGTGAATTTAGATTCTAGCTCAATTGGGGGCGGGGGGGTTGGTTTGTGATTTGTGGTCTCTTAAAATCTTGAATCGTGTTGTCTTTAATTTTGTTCAAATCAATGTGCAAGTGTTGTGTGAAACTGTGAATATAGATTTGAGCTCAATTGGGGATTTTGTGCTTTGTGGTTTGTATGTGGGTTTCTTGAAATCTTGAATTTTGTTGGCTTTAATCTTGCTGAAATCAACTTGCTGGTGCTATGTGAATATTGATTTTTAGCTCAATTGGGGATTTTGTATTTTGTATGTGGGTTTCTTGAAATCTTGAATTGTAGTCTTTAAATCTTGTTGGAATCAATGTGCAGGTGTTGTGTGAATATATATTTTAGCTCAATTGAGGATTTTGTGTGTCGGTTCTTGAAATCTTGAATTTTGTTGTCTTTAATCTTGCTGGAATCATTGTGCAGGTGTTGTGTGAATATAGATTTTAGCTCAATTGGGGATTTTGTATGTGGGTTTCTTGAAATGTTGAATTTTGTTGTCTTTAATCTTGCTGAAATCATTGTGCAGGGTGTTGTATGAATATAGATTTTAGCTCAATTGGGTATTTTCTGGTGAAGATTGAACTAATCTAGCAAAGTTAACATACAACCCTAAAAGTTCTGTTCTTTGGATATTTGAAGAGTAATTTTTTAACCTAGCTTTTAATAATTTTCTGCTGTTTTCTGTAAAGTTTTCATAAAAGAGCCTGAATTTTGCTAAATTATTGCTTAGGGTTTGAAATTGTTCTGAAATTAAAGTAATCTGTTAATGTCTGCCAAATCAAATGTACAATCAGTTGCTCTATTTTCTTTTGTCTTCACAAATTTTGACCATTGATCTTGAACTTTAGGACTGAAGACTCTTGGTCAAACCGTATCGGAACAATGCTGCTTGGATATCTTCTGCTTATGTTTGGAAGTTTGTCCTTTGCATTAGGTAATGTCAACTGTTCTTGACTCCCTTTGACTTTGACTTTCAGGTCAAATTTGTTTCTAAATCATACCAATTTCTTGAAATTGCAGGTGCATTTGTGGGAATAAACATTGGTACTGATCTTACCAACCTACCATCACCTGAACAAGTGGTAGCAATCCTTAGATCCCATCAAATAACACACGTGCGCCTTTTTGATGCTGATAATCACCTGCTTAGTGCACTTACCGACACTGAAATAGAAGTTATGGTCAGTGTAACAAATGAAGATGTTTTAAGAATCGGCCAATCACCGGCTGCAGCCGCATACTGGATCAATAAAAACGTTGCAGCGTTTGTACCCGCCACCAATATCACCGCCATAGCCGTGGGTAGTGAAGTTCTTTCCACAATCCCAAACGCCGCCCCTGTTCTGGTTTCCGCCATGAAAAATCTTCACAAAGCTTTAGTTTCTTCGAACCTAAACTATCCGGTCAAAGTGTCAACCCCTATATCAATGGACATAATCCCGAAACCATTCCCGCCATCAGCCGCCACTTTCAACTCTTCATGGAACTCCACAATTTCTGGGATTCTGGATTTTTTAAAAAACACAAATTCCTTTTTCATGTTGAATGCTTATCCTTACTACGGTTATGTACAAAGCAACGGTATTTTTCCAATCGAATACGCCCTTTTTCAACCGTTGACCCCAGTCAAACAAATAGTTGACCCGAACACACTTTTCCATTATGACAGCATGCTTGATGCCATGGTGGATGCTACTTATAATTCCATTTCAGCTTATAGCAATCCAGTAATTCCAATTGTCGTGACCGAAACGGGCTGGCCATGGGCCGGTGGTGCAAACGAACGTGATGCCACCGTGCAAAACGCTGAAACGTTTAACAATAATTTGATTAAACGTGTTTTGAACGATTCAGGCCCGCCTAGTCAGCCGACAATCCCTGTAAGTGCTTACATTTATGAGCTGTTTAATGAAGACAGTAAGCCCGGCCCGGTATCTGAAAAAAGCTATGGTGTGTATTTTAGCAATGGTAGTTCGGTTTACACATTTGCTATGGATACACTGGGCCAGACCATGGCGAAAAATGCTTCTGGTGGTTTCTGTGTTGCAAGAAAAGGAGCAGACACCTCTAGCTTGCAAGACGGGCTGAACTGGGCTTGTGGGCCAGGCCAGGCGAACTGCAGCACTATTCAATCGGGTCAGCCGTGTTATATGCCTGATACTGTAGAAAACCATGCTTCTTATGCTTATAATGATTATTATCAAAGAATGCGTAGCGTGGGGGGAACTTGCGACTTCAGTGGTACTGCTGTAACAACCATGGTTGACCCGAGTACGTATATTTCCTTTTTTTTCGTCGTTTGTAATATGTATGTTGATAAAATGAGTAAATTGTTTGCGTATCCTCATTTTGCAGGTTACGGGTCGTGCATGTTTACAGGAAGGTAAGAACACACACTTATAGCACATTTCATTTTATCACAATTAAGAACCCGTTTTTAACCGAATGCTGACGGGTTTGTTAACAGTACAAATTCAAGCATTGGCGGAACCGGAATGGTTACAGCTTCAATGGGACCAGAGGGGCCACCTGGAAATGAATCACCAGGTCAAGTTCCTGATATCTGGTTTTTGTTTCTGGTGACAGTTGGGTTGTTGTTTGTGTAGATTTTCGGGGTTTTGTATAGCTGATATTCGCGCGCTTAGCGTTTTTAATGCGCGAGTGTTGGGAATATCGCAATATTAGACAGGAATTCTAGATGAAATTGGTAAAGGTTTGGTTGTGAGTGCCAAATCTTTGGTTATTTTTGTTGTTGGTATGCAATATGTAAGTTCTTGAGGCTCATTATTGTTGGGAGTATGATTGTATGGTCAATTAGTTGTTCATAATCTCTTCTTATATGCAAATTCATCATAAATCAATTAGTTGGAAGAGAATGGGTCAACCTACCCCATTTTCTTTCGTGTTTCATGTAGAACGTATAAAACGAGATTTTCGAACGACAGTAATCTTTTTTTTTTTTTATGTTTGACCCCATTATTGTTTTTATGACCCTATGAAAAAGTTTTATATAAACTTTTCACTAAAAATATGTATAAAGTTTTAACTAAATAAAAAGATTATTATTTAGTAAATAAGTTATAAGTCTATCGATTTCAATAAGCACAATTTGTTACTTCCAATCAAAATAATTTGTTACTTCCAAGTTCCGACCAAAATAATTTGTTACTTCCAATCAAAATAAGCCCAATGATACCATTTAAATAAGCCCATAACTAGAGGGGCACAAAAAACCGGTTATTAACCGAAACCGTAACCGGTTTGGAACCAGTATAGGAATAACCAGTTTAGGGTAGAAAAAAACCGTAGGTTTGGAACTGGTTTGGGGTAGAAAAAAACCCGTAGGTTTGGAACTGGTTTGGGGTAGAAAAAAACCCGTAGGTTTGGAACTGGTTTGGGGTTTCAAGGAGTCGAATCGGTTACGAACTGGTTAAAGTCAAACCGGGTTCGAAATCGGTTAACCGGTTATTAACAATACAAACAAAAAACTAGCCGTTTCTAAACCGATTATAGCCGTTTGAGGGACTTTTTTGGACCATTTTGCCCACATATGTTTGTATAAATTGGTATTGGGTGTACTGGTTTGATCACAACACTTCTCTAGTTATCAAAAACACAAAAATTCGCTCAAAAAACATAAAACCGCTAAAAAACTCTCAAGTTTCAAGCGCGCTCACATGGCAAGTGAAGCAAACGTGGTGATGATACTACCAACAAAGAGAAACCCCGAAATTTTTTCAAAATTCGATTTATGTCTAATTTTCAGATGGTATATTTTTTTTTTCAAAATTCGATGTGTAGTATATTATTTGATGGTAAATAAAAAAATATTGGTTCTATAATTTAGTTGCTTTGCACTTTTATGCCTCTATCTTAGTAATTATAATCAATTTTTTATTTATTTATATTTGGGGAGCCATGGATGTTTAGGAACTTAAATTTGTCCGGGATAAGAGTTTGTTTGTTTTTTCTAATAAACACTTAATAAAAGCTATTTGTCTGACTTGGACAGACCTAGACTCATTTTTTGGTAACGATGAGAGTCAGTAAAACACAGTTTACTGTGGTGAAGTTTATTTTAGACAAACCGTGGCATTACGTTGTACAAGTAGTCTTCAAGGGTTAAAACAAAAACAAAACCAAAATCGATGATAGTTGGGATCAAGTGTATTTAGGGGTAAAAAAGCACTTGGCAAGTGTTGTAACATAATATTGTGTTAACTCATAAATAAGCTAAATATAGCATTCTCAAAGGCCATTCAAAGAAACCTTAACCATTGTTTAAGGCTTTCTTGATTTATTACATAGAACTCTTTATTCTTTATTCAGAAAACAAAAACAAAAAGATATAATTTTATTTTACACCTTTGCAAAGTCAATTGTGGCCTTCCCATCATGTGCTTTCCTGAAAAAATGCTTGACATAATTCGAGTAGAGCACATGTTTATAGATCGGTTTCTCTCCGTTCTCGACCACTTCTGCCAAAGGTCCAATAATGTCACTAGGCATCGGGTTAGCAAATACCGGGACTGAAATTCTGTTATCGTTTCCATTTGCAGTTACGCGATGCTCAACACTTTTATACTTCCCGTTACTCATGATTTGAAGTGCATCTCCAACATTGATTACCAAAGATCCCTCATGATTTGAAGTGCATCTCCAACATTGATTACCAAAGATCCGCTAACCGGAGGGACATTAACCCATTTCATAGCACCAATGTCATCTTGAAGGAGTACTGTGAGTGTCGATATGTCTGAATGACGACCCACACCCACAGTAAGCTCAGGGTTAGGACATTTGGGATAGTAGTTGAGGTTAATCCTCTTTGACCCCATCAGAATCGATTCGTCAATCTCTTTTACATTTAGTCCATTCATCAATATTTTAAGTAGCTTCTTGACAACGGTTTTAGAACTCCTCATATATTCCAAAGCTTTGAGACTTTATAGTTACGTTATCTCTTATTAATAAAATATAGTAAATTATTCAACAGTTTAATAGATTTTATAAATGTTATATGTTCAATTACCATAATTAATAAAACAATGGAACTACTATAAAATCACATGTATTTCTTTTAAACATACCTAGTTTTAAAAAAAACGAGTATTAGTATTTAATTTGTCGCCAAACAAACATATACACAATTTCACATGTAAAAAACTCATAAAAAAATTAATTTCACATGTGACAAACGAATTTTTAAATAATATTTTTTGAAGCTTTTACATATAAACACATTTAAAAGTCATTCTAACAAAAAAAAACTTAGTTTCTGTAAAAGAAAAATTATTTATTTTCTTAAACTTTTTTTTTAACATTTTTTTTATTTTTTAATTTTTTTCGATCCATTTACATATAAATTGGTAGATTTCGGGTTACGATTTACCTTTAAGGGGTTAAACGTGCAAGAAAAGAAAAATAACCTAAAAGTAACGGCTTTAAAGATGCTTAAAATGTACTTTAATGTATAAAATTTCACAAATCATTTTATTTAGAGCAAATTACAAATTACGTGCTTTAAATATTACCTAAATTTCAGTATACGTCTTTTAACTAAGGAAATTACAGAAAACGTTTTTTATGTTTAAAAAATCTTGCACGTTACGTCCTTTAGTGTAGCGACCGTTAAATTTTACCGTTAAGTCAGATCATGTGCAAGGCACATGTGGGTATTTTGGTCTTTTATCGTAAAAGGACTATTTCTGTAAACCCTTATTCATAGAAACAAATTACAAGAATAGTCCTTTTATGTGTGAAAGCCTCAAAATACCCTCATATGCATGACACGTGATCAGACTTAACAGTAAAATTTAACGATCGTTAGGCCAAATAACATAACGTGCAAGGTTTTTTTTAAACATAAATGACGTTTTCTGTAATATTCTTAGTTAAAGGACTGATGTAAGGATAAATAACCCCGGTTTATGTGTCCTATTGTGTCCGTTTTAGTTGTTTTAGTTTGTATCTTTGTTTGGTTTTATGCGTGTTTGTGATTACGTGTGCTTCTCAGGTTTTATGTGCTAAATGAGCGGGAAACGGAAGCAAATTAGTTGGATACGAAGCTCGGGCAAGTCAAAGTCAAAAAGTCAAAGTTCCTGGAATTTCTGGTCTTCGCGACACGCGAAGACCTGGGGAGAAACGTTCGCGACACGCGAAGAAGCAAAGAAGGCGCTCGACTGTTTTGTCCTTCGCGCCACGCGAAGGACCAGCCAAGATGTTTTCGCGACCCGCGAAGATCCAAAGTCACGGGAAAATTAACCTAATTTAGGTTTTAATCCTTCTCAGCCCCGATTATCGATCTATCTTCGATTCCAGCCGTTCCAGAGCTTCAAGAGGGCGATTCCCACGATTAGTAGGTCGATTGTTCTTAATCTTTGATGATTGTAAGTCCTAGTACATTAGTTTTGATTATTGTCATGAGTATGAGTAGCTAAACCACCTGTGGTCTTCTTCGGGTGTAGGGTTTTGTTGGTCACTTCGTATTTTCTGGAATGATTAGCTTTGATTTGTAATCTCGATTGGCATGTTAAGCCATATGATTTCATTTATCGATTGAATGCTTTAAAATATTTTGGTTGATTTCGAATTGTTGTTCAAGTCTTATTAGTCTCGGGTTTATTTACATCAGGGACATTTTGGGGGTTGGATGATAGTTGGTTAGTCTAAGTTGGTTATGTGAGAATAGGTTTTCTTTACAACTTGTTCTTCCATTATCACTAAATTCAATTGAACCGTATGGTTATGTCTATGTAATCGCTTGCTAATTATCTAGAAGTGACTTGTGTTTGCAAACCTGAACCCTGGAGAGGGTTACCTCTCTCATTATTGTTTTAAATCCAAATCCAAAGCAATGTTTACTATTTTTTGTCTTTCAACCATTGTAACAAAGTGACACTTTCTACAAACTCCTCGTGGATACGATACTCTACTTACCCTTACTAGTTAAGGTGTTTAAGGATTCTTTTTTACCGACCAAACGACATTGATCAAAATGACGCCGCTGCCGGGGAGTTAGTGCGCAAGGTGTTAGTTTGTTCTTGTTTGCTACAACTCACAAAAATCAAAATTTCTTGTTTTTAATTTCTTGTCTTAATTTTTATTTTGTTCAGTATTACACAGGGTTTTCTTGTTTGTGTTGTGTAGGTGATCCTTCAATTGTATGCATCATACAAGATACTCCAAGAAATCATCTCCATTTCTTTTTGATCCAGAAATTGACAAGACTGCTAGACAGAACAGGGTTTTTCACAGAACCAACAAAGTAGCAGCTTCTACAACTCAAATGGAGAATAAACAGGATCTTGGGAAGCAATATGATCTGCCGCCTGCAGATCAGTTACCACCAGAACAGTAGCCCACCTCGGGTATGTTCTCATCATCTGTTCCTCCGCCTAGGACAGTTGAAAACCTCAACCAATCCACTAGTCAAATTCCACCATTACCTAGTTTTGGCCAACCTTTACCACAAGTAAGCCAACCTTTTGACTTCAAATACGAAGCTCGTTATTCTTCACCATATGTGAGGATAGTGCCAGATACCATTCCTCCAACCTCACAACCACCCATGACAAAACCTTCCATATTTCATTCAACACCCCTACCGGGTTTTCATCCATACACTTCAGGTTTAGATTATGAGGATGAGGCATATGGCTTTGAGGATGAGTTTGGGGAGTATGAGGATGATACTCATGAGTTTAACAGAAGAGATAGACAGAGGGGTAGGATGCCAGTGTATAGAAGGCATGATACAGGTGTTCGGTTTGAAGGACACAATGAACAACAGTTTAATCAGAGGTTGCCACAACACCCAGTTCAGCAAGATATTCCAATACCAATCCCACCACAGCAGCAGCCTGTAAACAGGCCAAGAAGACCTGGTCCTAGGAATGCAGGTCCTCCCGTCGACAATCCGGGAGGTATTCCTAGGGGATATGACAGAGGTACAGTTAGAGGGATTGAGAGCCATTTCCGTCCTGCCATTGTATACAACCCGTTTCCAGTTGTTATTCCATAGCAACATGGAAGGTCTTTTGAGGTTCGTTCCCAGGCAATTCAAAATTTGCCCAAGTATCATGGTCTAGGAACAGAGGAACCCTATTTGTATTTGAGTGCCTATGATGCTAGATGCAACACCATTGGGGGACAGGGGTTCACACCTGATGATGTGAAATTGGTGTTGTTTCAATTCACCTTAGAGGACAAGGCTCAACAGTGGTTTCATTCTTTGCCCTCTGCCTCTATCTATACTTGGGGTGACATGCAACATCAGTTCTTAGATAAGTTCTACACCAATCAGAGAACTAGTGATGCTAGGAAGAACATCCGCAACTTTCAACAGCAGTCAGGGGAACTATTTCATGAGGTATTCCTGAGATTCAAGATGTTAATTCCATAGCTCATGGTTGTTTTTACATACCTCAGAACTCTTCGAATGGTTTCGAAGTGTGGCTTTCTCGGCTTTTGCATATATCGTCTAAGTACTCCGACAACAAATGCTAGGTCCGGTCTAGTAAGAGTAAGGTAGATTAAGCTTCCAACTATTTTCCGGTACATAGTTGGGTCTTCAAGTTCTTTTCCTTTATCCACACATAACTTTACTGTTGTATCCATTGGTGTATTTGAAGGCTTACAATCTAACATGCCAAATGTATTCAACAGGTCATAGCAATACCTCTTTTGACTGAGGATGATCTCTTTTGCATTGTATTCGATTTCCAGCCTTAAGAAACGACTTAGCTTGCCGAGGTCTTTCATACTAAATCGAATACTCATGTTTTGTTTTAGTTGCTCGATTGCCTCTTCGTCGTCTCCGGTGATAATTAAGTCGTCCATATAAACTAGGGTAACTACCACTTTGCCTCGGCTGATTTTCACGATGAGACTAGCATCAGACGATGCCATTTCAAAACCATTATGTTGAAGAAATTCACTGATTTTCCCGAACCAGGCCCTCGATGATTGCTTTAGGCCGTATAAAGCTTTCTTCAACTTACACACGTATTCAGGGTGTTCTTTGTCTTCAAAGCCTCTCGGTTGTTCCCTATGGATTACGTGATCCAAATCTCCATAGATAAATGCGTTGTTCACGTCCATTTGCCATAGGTTCCGTTCTTTACTTGCAGCTATGGCTAGGATTACTCAAACCGTATTTAGTTTAGCTACCAGGATGAATGTTTCATCGTAGTATATTCCGACTTGTTGGAAAAAACCACGAGCCACGAGCCACGAGCCTTGCTTTATATCTTTCAATCGACCCATCACTCTTTCTTTTCAGTTTATATACCCATTTATTCGATACCGCTTTGACTTCGGATGGTTTGGGAACAAGTTCCCATGTCTCATTCCGATATAGGGCCTCCATATGGGATTCCATTGCTTGGATCCACTCAGTTTTTAAAACATCCTCATTGAAGGTTTCTGGCTCGATTACACCCTCTTCAATTATCACTATATTAGCTGCATATCTCGGATTTTGCCTTTGTTCTCGAGTCGAATGCCTTACTTCGGTTTGCTCTGGGCCTGCTCTTGGTTCAGGCTGTTTGTGAGACCCGCTCTGCCAGGGGCGTTGAGCCTGGCCGCTATTCTGGCTTCAGCTTGGGCCTACTTCAGATTCAGTCGCCTCTTTTTGTTCAATCTCTTCATCAAACCCTAAGGTTAGGTATGATGTTTCAAGGTCTTCTCGAAGTTGTTGGGTATCTGGTAGTGCTTCCTTCTCGTTTGACCACCATGATGAATTTTCATCGAACACTATGTGCCTTGATACGTAGCACTTACCGGTTGTTGGATCACAACACCGCCACCCCTTCTTTTCTAGATCATAACCTACAAAAATGCATATGATTGCTTTCTTCTCCATCTTAGTTCTTAAGTGGTTCGGTATAAACACGTAGCAAACTGAGCCGAACACTTTGAGGTGATGAACTTTTGGTTTTACCATGAACAGTTTCTCGTATGGTGACATGTAATCCAGATTTTGTTACGGTAACCTGTTGATTAGGTATGTTGCTGTCTTCATGGCTTCGGCCCAAAACTAACCAGGCACATTTTTATCGTGCATAATACTTCGACATACTTCTGCCAAGTGCCTGTTCTTCCTCTCACTTACACCGTTTTGCTTTGGTGTATTTGAGCACACAAGTTGTCTCTTTATTTGGTTGTCCTTTAGAAACTTGGAGAACTCAAAGGCTAGGTACCCGCCCCCATTATCAGATCGTTGACACCTTACAACTCTTCTTGTGGACATCTCGGCTTCGGTATTGAATAGCTTGAATTTTTCGAATGCTTGGCTTTTCTCCTTCATCAAGTCTATCCAAGTAAAGCGTGAGTAATCGTCTATGAAGGTTATTAGATAACGCAAACCTGAGATTGACGGTTGTTTAACATGGCCAAACACACCAGAATGTATTAACTCCAATGGTTCTTTGGCTCGGTAATTTGAGTCTTCAAATGGCAATTTGTGAGCTTTTCCGTATTGACACGCTGCACAAACCGCCTCCTTGTTTACTTCCAACTTAGGAAGGACGAGAGCTAAGCTTTTATTCATCATTATCTTGAGTTTGTCATAGCCAACGTGACCCAACCGGTTATGCCACAAATTGGCGTTCTGTGTGCTGTTTGTTCGTTCCACATAGGCTGTTTCGGCCGATAGTACATATACAATGTCATTTTTCTTCCTTTGCAAGACCGGTTTTGATCTTGTTTTGAATTCATCATAGATACGAACATCTGTAGGACCAAATAAGACATACTTTCCTGACATCGTGATTTGAGGTACCGAGAAGATATTTTTCTTCATACCAGGTACGTGAAAAACTTCTTTCATGAAAAACTCCCTCTCGCTCGGTGCTTTGCCAAACCTTACATCCCCAACATGTGCTATATGGTGTCTTGAGTCATCGGCTATTACGACAACCTGGTTTCCTTTGTACTTCACTGGGTTTATAATCCGATCCTTGTCTCCGGTCATGTGGTTCGAGCAACCGGAGTCTACAATCTACTCATTCAAAGTGTTTTGTTTGGTTTCAGTTGTAGCTATGAGAGCATACTGATTTTGGGTTCCTGCATACCTTGCCTCAACATCCCAGGTTTCATCTTCTTTGACAATAGCTGCGTTTTCTTCGGCTTTTGGTTGTCTGCAATCTTTTGCCATATGCCCTTTTCGATCACAGTTGTGGCAACGGTATGGAAAACGCTTGCCAAACTTTTTCCTTTTCTCACCGCTCTGGTCATCCCTGTCAGCTCGCTCCTTTTGGTACTCCTGCTTGCCCGGATTGTCTCGGCTTTTTGCCCCGTTTCTGTTGAACCGTCCCTTCCTTGTTTTGGAGACATACAGTGCTTTCTCTTCCTCCGGTTTCACCGAGACCGTGGTGAATTGCTTGGTGAGTGCCTCCTGTCCTGCAAGCAAGCTTTTGAAATCTGTTAATGATGGTTGGGTCTGCCATCCTTGTACGTCTGCGACAAAACTTTGGAATTCTTGTCCTAAGCCATGTATTATGATTCTCTTCATTCTTGCATCTCCTATCTTCGATGTTTCATCTAACTCCCCGATCTCTCTACACAGTGTTTTGACCTTGTTAAAGTACTGTGGTATACTTGTTTCCTTTTGGGTAACCGATAGAAGTTCGTTTTCAAGTAATTGAAGCTTCATGTTGTTCCTTTTTGAAAATAGGGCCGCTAATGTGTCCCAAGCTTGCTTGGGGGTTAGAAGTTCTCGAATGTGTTCCAGAAGGTCTTCTTCAATGGTTGTTTTAATCAGAAACATGGCCCGACCAACTTTAATCCGCCACTTATTGACGGCTCCGTTTATGTCGTTTACGGGTTGCCGTGTTTCAGAACCATTGGTTACTTCCCACAAATCTTAGCCCTGTAGATAAGACATCATACATGTTGACTAAGTATTGTAGTTCGAGTGATTAAGCTTCTTGATTCTGCCTATCAGCTGCATCTCGGCCATGGTTCTTGATTTTCTGTTTGTTAAAATCGATCACCCTTGGCTTTGGTTTCTGCAGGTTTCTTGATCGAAGACAGTTTCTTCGATGGCCTTTAATCGCTTCTGGGTTTCTCCTTCAGGTGGCTCTCGATCGGTCTTCAAGTAGCCCTGGTCTTCTCCACGTAGTGATCTTGAACTGACGCGGCTCTGATACCACTTTGTTAAACAAGAACCCAGTGGATCACAGCCCCAATAAGAACTATTTTGTAGAACAGCTCTACGACTCTTGTTTATTAATCGGAAAAGAAACGAAGATACGATACAAATATTGACCCAAGGCATATATATATATATATATATATATATATATATATATATATATATATATATATATATATATATATAACCTTGCTTTCATACTAAGAAACAAATTCAAACTAACTATCCTATTTTGACTCTTACTGCTACGAATTTAAAAAACAAACAGAAACTTAATTAACAAGTTTACTAGATTAACTCTTTAGTCCTTGAACTTTTGATCTCCTCCAAACCACCCCTTCGAGATCTTCTGAACCTCCCTTGATGTTGTAAACTTTATTATTGGTGACTGTGTTTAATGCCCAAGGTATTTCTTATGCAGAAGGCTTTTTAAGGGGTGAAGATGATGCAGGAGCATCGGGCTAAGACCCATTGGGTTTTCTGATGATTATCGGGTATGTGAAGGACTCGTTTGGTTAAGCCGATCCGGAAGAAAAGTCCATGGGCTGATGGCCAATGGTGGCGGCGTGAAGGAGGAGTGGAGGAAATTTGAAGACCTAAAGGTTTGCACTATCTTTTATTTTTAGTTTGAAATTTGAATTTTAATTAGTGTTATTTTTTTTCTAGATTTAAACTATTACTCTCATCTATGAGTTGAGAACTATGGTTTGGTTTTTGTTAGACCGTTTGACTTCTATTTTGTATTGAAAATTTTCTGATCAAAGCTTTCGATTCGAAGCGTTGATTTATTCTCATTTGGTTGTGCTTTCGTGTGCATCAAAATTTGTCAAGTATAAGACTTTATTTCTTTTTCTTGATAAGCATTTAATAAAAGCTTATTTTTGTTTTTTAATCATGAGAAAACTTGGGAACTCCATCACTACAATGGTAACCATGGGGCGTGGTTAATATAGGAATTAACATGAGTTTAGATTAAATGCATTTAGAGGGTAAAAATGACTCGTCCTAAATATGTAATTAGATAACATTGTTTTATTCATAAATAAGCCATAAAGACAATATTCTCAAAAGGCCATTCAAAGAAACATTAACCCACCCATTGTTTAAGGTTATCTTAATCTGCTCGATCTCTTGGGTGTTGTTAAGATTCTTCCAGAGTTTCATCATGCAGCATTAAACAAGTTACTTAGTTAAATGCATTTTAACCAAACAACTGAAAGATGGAGAAGATTCACACTCGAAAGTGAAGTATAACAAAACTGCTTAATTGTAGCAAATTAAAAGTTCAATTTCTTGAATTAATTGTAGAAGTCAGCTAACACAAGCTTGACTCTTCATACATTACATACGAAGCTCTTTTATTCTTTATTTCAGAAAAGAAAAACAAAAAGATATAAATTTGTTTTACATCTTTGCAAAGTCAACTGTGGCCTTCCCATCATGTGCTTTCTTGAAAAAATGCTTGACATAATCCGAGTAGAGTACATGTTTATAGATCGGTTTCTCTCCACTCTCAACCACTTCTGCCAAAGGTCCAATAATGTCACTAGGCCTCGGGTTGACGAATATCGGGACAGAAACCCTATTTTCATTTCCATTTGCAATTACGCGATGCTCGACGCTTTTGTACTTCCCGTTACTCATGATTTGAAGTGCATCTCCAACATTGATTACCAAAGATCCATTAATGGGAGGGACATGAACCCATTTCATAGAGTCTGTGTTTCGTACGTAAAGCCCGCCAATGTCATCCTGAAGTAGTATTGTGAGTGTGGATACGTCTGAATGACGGCCCACACCGACAGTAAGCTCAGGGTTAGGACATTTGGGATAGTAGTTAAGGTTAATCCTCTTTGACCCGTTAGAATCGATTCTTTAGTCTCGTCAATCTCTTTTACATTAAGTCCATTCATGAGTATCTTGAGCAGCTTCTTGACAACGGTTTCAGAACTCCATATATATTCCAAAGCTTGATTCCTACGGTGATTAAAGATACTTTAAATTAGAAATTTTATAGCGTAGTCAAATATAACCGGAGGTGCTTATTTAGTAATCAACTCCGGTTACTTTTATCTCTTATGAATAAAATATTTTATAAATATAATAGATTTATTAACGTTATATTTTCGGTTAGAAACAAATAGCTAAGGGAAGCGGCTCGGCTATACCACATAGTTAAGCCACACAACTATAAAATCACATGTACTATATATATACACATTAAAATCGTAGGTCGGTGAATCACTATCACTATATCAAATCACATGTTATAAGCGCTTGAAGCACTTGGTACAAGCAATTTGTGTAGTAAATATGCCGTTTCGACGTACTAATTTTATCATTCAAAACGGAGTTTTCGTGATAATCTACAATTGAAGCACGAATACAAGCCGTTAAAGTTGCTTTAATGTTTCATTTTTTGTAGTTTTTTTTTGTTTTTCTCTTACAACTTTTAAAATATGATGTTTTAAAAAATTCCGAATTTGTCGTTTCGACATGCTTATTTTTACCAGCGTTTCGACATGAATTTTTTTTTGCGTGAATATTAGTGTACATGTCGTCGAAATAGAGTCTTACAAATTTTAACACCACTGCTGCAACGCACGGGTTTCGCCCACTAATTTCCTTTAAATATAGCTTTATAAGAAACGAGTTATAATATTTGATTTGACATGTAGTGCCCTAAAATTGTGGTAAAACATGTTTAAAGTTACTTAAAGTATATAATAAAACATAAAATCCAAAATAATCTTATCCTGAATATTAGATTATTGCTAAAATGATATGGTTTTTTGATAGTATTAATTTACAAACTAATTATTCATATAAAAATTAAAAGTTCTTAGGTTATTTTTTTTGTTGGGTCATCCCATCCCATGCATACAAAATTAAATGAAAATGATACATAACACATGATAAAATCAAGAAAAAATGCCCTTTTTGACCTTTCATGCAATCCGTTCATTTTATCATGTGTATTATGCATAACAGAGTCTTACAAATTTTAACACCACTGCTGCAACGCACGGGTTTCGCCCACTAATTTCCTTTAAATATAGCTTTATAAGAAACGAGTTATAATATTTGATTTGACATGTAGTGCCCTAAAATTGTGGTAAAACATGTTTAAAGTTACTTAAAGTATATAATAAAACACAAAATCCAAAATAATCTTATCCTGAATATTAGATTATTGCTAAAATGATATGGTTTTTTGATAGTATTAATTTACAAACTAATTATTCATATAAAAATTAAAAGTTCTTAGGTTATTTTTTTTGTTGGGTCATCCCATCCCATGCATACAAAATTAAATGAAAATGATACATAACACATGATAAAATCAAGAAAAAATGCCCTTTTTGACCTTTCATGCAATCCGTTCATTTTATCATGTGTATTATGCATCATTTTTCATTATCAGATAGCAAAATGACAAAGACAGAAGCTTGATGTTTCAAACTAGCTAGTAGTTTGATGAATAATTCCATTCTAGACATATAAATAATTTTTTTACCTGCAAATGGGAGGCCAGAGGGAAGCAGCCTCATCATCCGAGACAAAGAATAGGCTGAGATAATCCTTCCACTCGAGAGCTTTCTCAGCTTCAGGAGTAAAGCTTGTCCCAAAACGAACGTGATTAGTAACCGATTGTTCTTTCGAGTATTTCTGCTTTTCTTCTGCTGGCAACGCGTAAAACTTATGAGTTGCATCTTTGACATCTTCAAGAACATGAATAGGGACTCCATGGTTTATTATCTGAAAGAACCCCCATTTCTGTGCCGCATCACATACTGCTTTCGCTACTTTCGGGTCATCCCAGTTGGACAAATCAATAACTGGGATGGAATCTTTATTGAGTTCTTCATTGCTAATATCAAACCGTTCTTGTGGTGGTTGAATGTATTGGGGTGGTAGTGTCTTGAGCCCTAGTTCTGCTAAGCCTTTGACTCCATGACCTTTGTGCACCACGAAATCAAGAATGTTGAGTGGAGTTGAGTGGATCATGGAGATTGATGGAGCCATGGTTCAAGAAGTGTGTGTAGATGAAGTGAAGTGGTTAATGTGATGGGTTCGTCTAGTTTGGTTACTATATATAGAAACTAGTGGAAGGTTAGCAGCAGTATTCATGCCTTCAGAAATGCATATGCATGGCTATGCACACTCCGGTTGGTTTGTGAAAGGAACAGTTAATATGCTTGAATAAATTTTTGATTAACTAAAACTGGTTTGAATTCTTTTCTCTTTCTCAACATTTTTATTCATTAATCTTTTAATTTTATACATATAATATATATTTAAACTCAATTACTAAATTATTATTAATATATGATAGCAGCAAATTTATAACTATCCTTTTCTCTTCTAAAAATGAATGTTCATTAACCATATTACGATTTTTGTTAACTAAATATTTACAATAATAATTTAAAAATTATAACTATAATGTGGATCACCTTTCAAATTATGTTTAACAATTTAAGCATACTTTCGATGACTACTAGTAGCTAGGGATGGCAAAAAAAAACGAGTCCGGCGGGTATACCCGAAAACTGAAACATCCGGGCCGGGTATGTGACTAGTTTTCAAAAAAAAAATTGTGGATATGGGACATATATGAGATTAGGTGATACCGAACCGATTACCCGAAACCACATACCCGTTTACCCGAATCATATATCATGAAAAATTTTTGTTTTTACTTTTTTTTTTCCCATTAATATTTGTCTATTAATGCTTTATTTTATTAGGTCCATTATGTGAAAAAATAACTTTTCTATTGTGATATCTATTGATGATATTATTTGTACTTTGTATGTTGTAAAGTATATAAGTAAAGTTATATAAAAATTAAAATTATATTATTTATTTATAATAACGATTATATGTATATAATTATCATATTTTAATTTGTAATAGTAGTTATATAAATAAAAATTATACAATGATTATAATGGTAAAAAAATGTACTTGGAAATCAGAACGGATATTTTTTTTAACAAACTAACAAGTATGCCCAACACCCGACGGTGAAATGCTCCAAACCGGATACATCTCATAGTTGACACAAAACATGAAATGATAGTTCTTAAACTAGAATCATTCATAATCATTGTAGTGGAAGTCTTTAGTAAACCATTCAAATTACACAACGAGTTAAAACTTTTAACGTCACTGTTCATAAAACATCTACTATCATTGGAATGTCAGACTTCAATGTCGAGTAGCCCTTCAGCCCACGCATTCTGAGCCCTCATAGCTCCTCTCGTACTATTCCTTTTTAACCTGATTTGTATACTAAAAGTCAGATATATATATTGAGTAAGTTTTATCTTTACTTTATTTACCGTAAACTTTCTTTCTTTCATTTAATATTGCTCAATTATAATAATAAAATAACATTTATCTCTGTTATGTTTTAACAAAACATTTTATGCTCTTTAAACTCTGTAATTTCATAAATTAGGAAATCCTTTCATTTACTTTCTTTTTGTTAAAACTCTATCTTTAGGAAACCAGTTAAGGGTGTCCCACTTTGTTTATGTCATTCATTATTTCTCTGTTTTATCACCGAGTGAACAAGCACTTGGATGATATAATCATAACCTAACCAAACCTTTGCCTAAGGACAATGATCCGTTGTGCTTGCACAAAGCAAGACTCATTTGTTTGTTTGCCCAAGGCAAGACTCCTCTGAGGTGCTTGCACAAGGCAAAACTCTCATGTTTGCTTGTTATTAAAACAAGACTCCTATGTTTGCTTGTTATGAAAACAAGACTTCTATGTTCTTTATATATCATAACATAACTATACGTTTAATCTTTCTATCACATAAACGTTCACATTATCACATAATACAGATAAATTAGCACACATGATCACATAAGTAAATAACATGCATCACTCAGCACCAAGGTATTGTTATCTCTTTTCATTTACTCTTTCATTACTTTCTTTAAAACATTCATTTTAAAGATTATATCTTTTACTTTGTTTCTATTCCTCTTTACATTTATAAAAGGTGTATTTTATAAAGTCTCGATGAATCTATAATGTTTATTTTTAAAAAGTTCTAAAGTCAACGTTTATTTTGTAAAAAGATGAGTTAAGAATGTCTATTTTGATGATTTTCCTTTTATTTAGAATTAGTATTTTTCATTTTTTATTGAATGATTCAATATATGTTGCAAGTCTTGCATTGATTTTCATAATTTATGATCGATATGCGTGTATTTTTTTTTTATCTTGTATTTATCTCGTGTTTTATAATTATTTGGTTTTAGGAATATGAATTAGCATATGAAAAATAGCACACAGCACTTTCACATTTAGAAAAGATCGTGCATGCTTGTATATAAAAGTCTCGTATCTCACAAAATTTCATGTGTTAATTCATCACATGATTTTCAATTGAACATGTTACTTATTAAATACATAACAGAAAAATATATAATTACAAAGATTTATTTTTTAGTTCTAAATTGAGCTCATTATTGATCATGATATTAAATTATAAATATTATTAAATGAATACTGTAAATAAATTATATCATAGTTCATTTTCAAGATCTTTATTGATACAATTTCTATAACATAATTGTTATTTTTTTTTTTTTTTATTTTGCTATATCTTTACAGTTTAATAAAACTATCAAAACATGTTAAGGCGGTAAATTAAAGATTTCATCACAAAAGAAATATCAAATTAAATTAAAAATCTTACTTTTTGTGAATTGTAACCGTCAACTATTTTTGTAATACTTTTTATGTCATCCATTAAATATTAACACATACAACGTAAATTAAACAATTCTAATAATTTTAACGTGTACCAACAAATATAAATATATGTTTACATAAAATAAAAAATATAAATAAGTATCTTGCCAACTAATGGAGTTGTAACTTGCAACTAAAATGAAATACAAATATTAAATTATAAATTTATAATGTATGATATTTTTTTTCAGAATCTAAATCAAGATGTATTATTATTGTTCTAAAAAGGTGAAACAAAGATACTTAAATGAATAAGGAAACGGAAAATATTTAAATCTAAGGTGGTACTGGCCTTAATTTTAGAAGTAAAAAATCAAAATATGCAAGTTATAGAAATATAGAAAAAAAGAGAGATTTTATTTCACACAAAAACTATGCCTTTGCCAACTCAATTGTGGACTTCCCATCATGTGCTTTTCTAAAGAAATGTTTGACATAATCCGAGTAGAGTACATGCTTATAAAGTGGTTTCTCTCCACTTTGAAGCACTTCTGGCAAAGGTCCGATAATGTCACTAGCCTTCGGGTTAACAAATATCGGGACTAAAATCCTGTTACGGCTTCCATTAGCACTTACGCGATGTTCGACACTTTTGTACTTCCCGTTACTCATGATCTGTAGTGCATCTCCAACATTGATCACCAAAGATCCACTAACTGGGGCGACATAAATCCATTTCATAGTCTCTGTGTTTCTCACGTAAAGACCCCCGATATCATCTTGAAGGAGTATTGTGAGTGTGGATACGTCTGAATGACGCCCCACACCCACAGTGAGTCCAGGGTTAGGACATATGGGATAGTAGTTAAGGTTAATCCTCTTTGACCCCATTAGAATTGATTCTTTGGTTTCATCTATCTCTTTTACATTCAAACCATTCATGAGTATCTCAAGCAGCTTCTTGATAATGATTTCAGAACTCCTCATGTATTCCAAAGCTTGATTCCTGAAAAAAAAAAAACCCAAAACATAACTTTATATTATGAGGGGTCGTTTGGTTAACAAAATTTGTCTAAAAGAATTAGAATGTTTGAAAGGAATTGGAATGTAAGGGAATTAGAATTAATTCCAATGAAAAATTATGATGTGTTTGGTAGTTGTGAATGGAATTGGAATGTTGTATCATTAAGTTGACAAAATTACCCTTTAACACAAAAGTCACCCCTTTGTTCCTGATGTGTTCCGATCAAGAATAAGAGGCTACAACTTCGAGCGGTAATGGGTTTCAATCGTTAATGAGAAGTTGTTTCGAAAGATCGTTAGTTTCTAACGCTGTTGGGTTTCAATTGTTGCTCGATTTCGATCGTTGTTAGGTTTCGATCGTTAATGAGAAGCTGTTTCGAAAGATCGTTGAACATTGCTGGGTTTTGATTGTTGCTCGATTTTGATCGTTATTAAGTTAAAATCGGTGGTGAGTTTTGATTTGGTACCGAGAAAAGGGTATTGTAATTGATGGTGGGTTTTGATTTGGATAATGGAAAGTGATTTGAAGGATACTTTAATCGGAGGTGGGTTTTGATTTTTTTGAATAATATAAATTAGTTATTTCAATTGATTTGAATAATAGAAATGAAAATTGTTTTCGTTAATTTGGAAATCGGAAAGGAAAATTGATTTAAATTATTTGAAGGATTTTTTCATTTTCAGTTATATGTATACTAGAAATGAAAATTGATTAAAATGATTTGCAAGATACTTAAATCGATCGAGATGTTTGATTTTGGAGGTGATTCAGGTTAATGTGAAAGGCCATTTTGGTAAAATCTATAAATTCCATTAGAAAGTTAAACATTCCATCATATATGTGAAGGAATCTTATAATCCTTGATTAAAGGAATTCATTAGAATGAATTCCAAATTCAATTCCTTTCCTAACCAACCAAACACATTTTTGGGTAGAATGTTTTCCAATTTCAATTTCATTTCCTGAAAATTTCATGAACTAAACGGGCCCTGAAGTTAATAATCAAATCACTACTGGAAAAACCAAGTATCGCTGAAGGATATTTACAAAAACAGACTAAAACCAAGCACAACGCAAGTTCATCACATGACTTATGCTAAAACCGAGTCCAACCCATCACAAGTTTGTCATGAGAATTTACTTTTAATTATAGTAGTTTTGTATTTTAATTTGAAATTACATAGTTTATAATTTATTTTTAATTTCAAGAACTTTTAATTTGTGTTTAAATTTCACGAAATAAAAATATTTCAAATACTTTATTTTTTTTAATAAAAAGTTTAAATTATCGACGGATTACCAAGGGGCTAGCCGTCAATAGTATATCAAAAAAGTGTCGTCGCAATCCTGTCGATAAAGAGTAAAATTATGACCTTGTAGATTCCGTCGGAGATCGATTTACCAACGGCAGGTTGTCTGACAGAGTATTACCAACATATTTTCGTCACCACTATTGCCCACGAAATTCCAACGGAAACGTCCGTCGGAGATGCTCAGTAGTTTAGTAGTGAATCCATGAACTACACGTGACCATTTCGATCCATTTACATATAAATTGGTAGGGTAGGGTTACGATTTATCTTTAACGGGTTAAGCGTGTAAGAAAAGAAAAATAACCTAAAAGTAATGGCTTTAAAGATGCTTTAAATGTACTTTAATGTATAAAATGTTCCAAATGATATTTAAAAAAAATTAAAATATAACAAATAACAAGTTCTTTACCTGCAAACTGGAGGCCAGAAGGAAGCAGCCTCATCTTCCGAGACAAAGAATAGGCTGAGATAATCCTTCCACTCGAGGGCTTTCTCGGCTTCAGGAGTAAAGCTTGTACCATAACGAATGTGCTTAGTAACCGACTGTTCTTTCGAGTATTTCTGCTTTTCTTCTGCTGGCAACGCAAAAAACGTATGAGTTGCATCTTTCAAATCTTCAAGAACACGAATAGGGACTCCATGGTTTACTATCTGAAAGAACCCCCATTTCTGTGCTGCATCACATACGGCTTCCGCTACTTTCGGATCATCACATCTGGACATATCAATAAGCGGGATGGAGTCATGATGCGCATCTACAATGCGCGTATCAATTTGTTCTTGTGGAGGTTGAATGTATTGGTAGGGTAGTGTCTTTAGTCCCAGTTCTGCTAAGCCTTTCACTCCATGACCTTTGTTGACCACGAAATCGACAATGTTGAGTGAGTTTGAGTTGCTGATTGAGATTGATGGATCCATGGTTAGAGAAATATCTTGTGTGTATATAGATGAAGTAATTCTGGATCGTTTAGATTGCTACTATTAATAGAAAATAATGGGCTAATTGGTAAGGTTGCAATATTCATGTTTTATCACAACAAGAAACAAAATAAATGTGTTTATTTTGTGAAAATATAACTGTCAAAATTAAATAAGGTGTAAATCATCTGGCTTTTAGAAGCCGGGTGAGGAAACAATTCTATGCCTTGTATGAAGATTTATTTTTATTGAAAAGGAAATCTATTAAACTAACATAAATAATTTTCCGTTGTTATTTTTTCTTATTTTCTCATTATTGTACATAAAAAGTTGATGAATTTATATATAATTTATAACATTTAATTATTAACTGTATGTAAACTAAAACAATTAATGTGGTTGATTCTAGTAAAGTCCGTAACTAAACTATTAAAAACTTATGATTTAGTGGTCTAGTAGTATGGTGCTTTCCTTCACAAAAATTGTATGGGTTCAAATCCTTGTAGGCAAGTATAAGATTCGATGGTATTTATGTGTAAAAAATTATTGTTCAAAAAAACCCTGAGTCGTCAAACAAAATCACCAAATATCATCATAAAATAAAAGATTGTGAACTACGTAGAAATCAATGGGTTCCAAAAATCACCAAAATCATCCTTTTCCATAAACAAAATCATCAAAGCAGAAAATTGTTTAGTTCTAGAAATCACTAAAATAACCAACTACTACGATATGGAACTGCTTTAAGTTGATGATGACTTTATGAAGATTACGACGAAGAAGTTGAAGGCTCTGGAGCTGGCGAGTGTAAACCTGAACGTTCCTATTTTATAATACTGCAACCTGATCGACGAGTAAGCTCTGGCAAAAAAGATCCATCACAAATAAGTATGTCGCAATGCGTTGCAAAGAATTCCATTGTGTGCATCTGTTGCAAAATAAGTTCGTCGCAAACGAAATCCATCACACATCATGGAAAAAAGGTCCATTGAAAATCAATCACAAATCAAATCTGTCGCAGGATATGATCGCTAATATTTGTCGTAAATAATTAGCAAGGAAACATTTTGCAACCGATTTTGTCCCGTTACATTAGCACTTTGTCACCGTTTTGGCCATCACAAATAGTTGTAGTGTGTTTTCATCAATTTTATAAAATATATGTAATTCATATGAAAATGAAAACAGTTAGAAGAAGAAAGATTATAAGCTGGTATATATATATATATACACGTAATGCCCTTTATAAGTCCTTTTACTCTTTCTAACAGCAAAATAAAACTTAGAAATTAAGGTGCTAACAACAAATTAAAACACGATTACCTCAAAGAGTGACATGTCGATCAAGGATTGGACACCCACCCAAACCAGTATGAGAAACTTTGTGGTGGTCGGAGGCTTGATCTAAATAAGGTTTAAGCAGAAGAATTATAATTAAAGTTTACTTGTATCCATAAATAAGAACAAGAATAAGTAGTTAAAAACAGCATAAACAACAGACATCATCAAGTAAAAAAGAAGGATGAAATACAACAGATAACTATCTTTGTAAGTTCGCAATGAACACCGTCACCTTTACATAAACCCAATTTTCCAAGCTAGTCATAAAGTGAAAAAAAGCATGTCTCGCACGGCGGTTCACAAGTAAAACACTACACAGAATCCAAAATCCGGTAGCAAAACCAGTGGCGCCACCAATATAAAACCATCTCCAAAGTTCATTTGTGCCTTCCTCAATATCCTCATCTTCACCCACCATAGGTGGTACTTCTGAATCTTCTTCTACTCCACATTTTTCTAACACGGGAGGTCCACACAGTCCGGCATTGTCGGTGTACCTTGAAGGATCAAAGGTCTGGAGTTGGCCGGGTGGAATTCTCCCTGACAAGTAATTATGTGACAGGTCTATATAATTTATAAAATTCAATTGAGACATGCTTGATGGCAACCCTCCTGAAAGTTTATTTCTAGATAAATCCAAAGTTAGAAGGTTTTTCATCTCGCCGATTTTATGTGGAATATCCCTGACTAGAGCATTGCTTGACAAGTTTAGTGCAAGCAATTCATGGAGATCGGTTAGTTCGTAAGGGATTTGACCTGTTAGGTTGTTGCTTGATAGATCAATACTCTTCAATAATCCTAGATTTTTGTTGAATTCTATTGTATTTCCTTGCCATTGGATCAATGCATAGTCAGCATAAACCGGTAGAAACTTAGTTTGATAAGTCTCACTTACAACGGAAAATGGATCCAAAAAACTATGTAACTGTTGGGAGAATCCTGCTTGAACCATGGATGTAAGATTACTCACACATGTGGGGATGGTTCCGTTGAGATTATTCATTGACAAATCTAGTATTTGAAGATTTACAAGCTCACATATTTCTAAAGGGATGTATCCAAAGAAATTGTTTGATCTTAGGCTCAGAAGGTACAACCCTGATAAGTTTTCCCCAATCCAAACAGGCACATTTCCAGAAAACTTGTTTGCCCCTAAATCCAAAAAGGTTAATTTCGTGCAATTCCTTAATGACAAAGGCAAATCTCCAGAGAAGTTGTTGTTGTACAAATACAACACCTCAAGTTCAACCGAAGATTCAATAGATGCACGAAGCCTTCCAGACAATTTGTTGTGTCCTAGATTGAGAACTTTTAGATGCTTGAAATGCCACAAACAATCTGGAATTTCTCCTGTAAATGCGTTGTTTGAGAGATCAAGAAAGGATAAAAACCATTCATCAATGTGGCACAAAAAGGATATCCCTCCATAGAATCTGTTTTAGGAAAGGTTTAATGTCCCTAGAGTGGATGGAACGTTGGCTATAAGACCATAAAAGTTGTTCGAACTCAAGTCTATTATCGAAGATTCAGGGTCAAAATTTGATAACAAATCTGGTATTTTCCCGGTGAAGTTGTTGGAAGAGATATTCAAATATGTCAACCGAGAAGGCCACATGTTCCAAAACTCATCGGGAACTATGTCTGAAATTCTGGTATTAGAAATATCAAGATGAGTAAGATTCTTTAATGTTTGAATCCATTTTGGAAAGCTAGGCCCAAGCTTGCAAGAGCCTAAATCAATGTACTCTATATAAGAAAGGTTTGACATGTGAGCTTTGGAAGTTCCTAGAGGTCCTTCAAGAGAGTTATTTGAAAGATCGATTGTACGAAGCTTTGACTTTCCAATGCTTTCAGAGATGATACCTCTAAGGGAATTAGAAGAAATGTCTAGAATATCAAGTGTGTCTAGTTCCCATACCTTTTCACTTATAGTTCCATTTAAGTGATTATTAGCAAGGTTCAAATACACAAGGGATGGAAACTTTTGGATATCACTAGACAATGAGCCTGTTAAACGGTTATATGAAACATCCATCTCTTGTAATCTAGCCGATGTGCATCCAGACATTTTGGTTAGGAAATCAGGAAATTCGCCAACAGCAGAGTTGTTAGAAAAAGATAAAGATGCCAAGCTACATAGTTTTCCAATATATTCAGGTAATCCAACTAAAATGTTGTCAGAAAGAATAAGTTGCCAAAGCCTATTGCTAGTTAAAGGGAACAACCAATGATACATGGATGAGTTTAGATTGTTGTCTCTGAGAGAAAGTGAAAAAATTGATGATGATGATGAAGAAGAAGAAGAGTTGACAAATGAAGTAGAATATGGATGCATGACTTGTGAGAGGTTACATCCATCTAAACTTAAAAATGAAATATTTTTAAGACCTAGAATAACATTTACCCAATTGTTTGCTTTGGCTAGAGAAGTACCATCCATGTTAAGGTCCGTCAAGTGAGACAGGTGAGACAACCAATCTAGGTTTTCAATAGTAATACCATTGAGGTATCTAAGTGAGAGTCGTTCCAAATTTGTGAGGTTTCCATGTGCCGGAGGAATGTCTCCATCAAAGCTATTAGAGTCAAGATGAAGGTAGCTTAATTGGGTCATGGAACCAATAAACGCGGGAATGGTTCCAATAAAAGAATTAAATGAAAGGTCAAGACCCGTTAATTTGGTCAAGGAACCAATGGACCGAGGAATGGTACCACTAAAAGAAGAACTAGAAAGGTCAAGTTGTGTTAACCGAGTCATTGAACCAATGAACATGGGAACGGTTTCATTGAAAGAATTGCCAGAAAGATCAAGATCATTCAAGTAGGTTAAGTTGAGCAATGAAGGGCTAATCTCACCTTTAAAATCACATCTACCCAAGTCAAGCTTTAAGACATGACCCGTTTGTTCGTTGCAGGTGACTCTACGCCAATTACAGCAATCATTGGTTGCTGGTTCTTCACTTGTCCATGTAGACAGATAGTCATTAGGGTCTTGAAGGTGAGCTTTGAAATGAAGAAGAGCATCTCTCTCCTTATCCAGACACTTCATATTAGTACTATCTCCTTCTGCTGTTACCAACTGATTGGTTGTTGCAATCTGAAGGTGTAACAAGAGAAGTGAAAAAATAAAAAGAACTTGAGGATGCATAAAGTAAATGCAACTCTTGGAGATCATGATTAATAATAAAAATATATGAACATGCAGCTGGTGAATGTTTATATGGTTCCAGTTGTGAAGATAAAGGAATTTAAGTGTGAACAGATGACATGAGGCCGGCATATATGAACATGCCGTGAATTGATGTCCTGTTTCTCACTTTGTTGGTCAATTAAGGAGTTCCACACGAAGTTGACTTTACTTTAAATCATGACTTGGGAAGTGGGAACGGATGACAAGAGGGTAGAGAATACTTTAAATCATATCCATATGATATCAGCCTTCAACTAAAGAGAATCATAATGGGTTTTAGATATAAGTTTTTTAATTATAGACATAATAAAATTAAATATACAAAAGAGTAAAATAATTTTAAATAAAATACAAAAGTATATATCTTTTCCGGTTGAGATAATATACAATATGAACTTGAATAATTAAATTAACTAGTAGTTTTATCCGCCGTGTGTTGCGGTGGCTTCGAAACGTACCCTAACTCAAATTCCCGTGTCACGCGGCATAATAGGTTCGGATCATTACGGTACCATAACGATAACGACAGTCGCTATGTGCTACGATACCAAAAAAATACTCGACTTTGAATACAAGTCCGTTTTAAAAAAAATATGTCAGAACGTTGACAAAAAAAATTAAAAACAGCCGTGCATTCCGTTTTTTTTTAAGTTAACAAACGAAAGTTATTAAAGAAAAAAGAAACTAATGCATAATTAAACGGGTAAAAAGCGTAAATTATAGTATGGGGTGGAAAAAAAAATTCAGCAACCTGCTTGCTAGGTTAAGCAGCCTAACAAAGGTTTGTAACTAGTTATTAAAAAAATTCACTGTCCTTAACAATTGCCTTTTAAAAGGTTTGTAACTAGTAGTTTTGTAAGGCCCCAAACCCGGGAGACCTCACTTGTTAGATTTACTTATTCACGAACAGTTCTTAAACTTGAATATCAAATAACGCAGCGGAATCATTCATTCAACATAATCAAAAACTTGTTCAACATGCGGAAGCGTAACATTATCTAATACATAAACATAACATAAACAATTCATAACGGGATGCCAGTCTTCATGATCAACCGGTAACTCATTTCGCCAGCCAAGCATCACCGTTCAATTTCCATACCTGTTCTTAACCTGAATGTGCGTACTAAAAGTCAGCTGCGCTGGTGAGTTCTAACTTTAACATAAAACTTTAACTTCAAATATTTGCCAAAAACATAACATTTAACTTCATTAATAAAAGCGTATGAAAACATGAGATAACATAACATAACACATAACATAACCCATAAGTCAACGAACATATCGAATATGCGTCTTCTCGTAACCGTCAATTTCAAACATCGCATACCGGTGGAGAAACCTAAGGATCACCACCACTAGGCCCTTCAACACCTACATTACCTGTAGGCGGAGAAACCTAGGGCCCGATACTTAGGCCATTCAACACCAAACTTCAAGCACGGCATCACAAGGATGACACGTACCAAACTTCAATCACTTCACTCCTTAAGGCATAATACCAAACTTCAAGCATGACTACCCCGCAAGGTAAATCGTACCAACTTCAAGGATCACGGTAATCCCCTTGGTGACCGTCATCACCCCAGTTGTACAACAGTTGGCCAGCCACATAGGCCCCTAAAAGGTAAGGCCCATAACATGCATCCCATACCCATAATTTCGATTCCCGTAGGAATCATGGCAGATTCGTTCGTTTGTGACTTTCATAAACATTCACTTCTTTTACTTCAAAACTTCAGTTAAAACATTCATACGTTTTATTAAAAATCATTCGTTCGTTCGTATACACTTTGTAAACTTCTTTTGGCAAAATATTTCACAAACACTTCTTTCATAACCTTCCCTTCAAAACATCATTCATAAACATCGTTTCATAAGACGTCACATACATCATTTATAAACATCGTTTTATAAAACCGTCACATCGTTACGTATGCACACCAGCACAAAAACATTTATTTAAAGCATTTAAATAAGGGCTTCTAAAAATCACCCGATAAGCTAGTCTCGTTGTCCTAAACAAGGCCCAACAACGTCACGTACGATTTGGATTCAGTAGTTAAATACACATCAAACCTAATCCTGACTCTAACGTGTTAACCATACTGAATTAAGCGAACTTAACTCTTACCATTCTAGCGAATGTAAGGTAGTATAGATATAGATAAAAATAATAATAATAATAATAATAATAACAATAACAATAACAATAGGTTATCTATACTTAATAAATGATTTAAAAAGACTTTTGCTAATACGGCCGGTTCAAAAACCTAAACTACTTTTACCAATGTGGTTTTATGTTTAATGGCATACAAAAAGACATGCACGTGAAACACAATTTCTTCTTTTTTAACTTTGGGCAAAGTGCTTCTTATATAGGAGTTGAGGCACTGCTTTAGTTTTTCTACACAACCGATGTGGGATATGAACATTTTCTATAGTTTTGGTTTAGGGACAAAATTGTAAATGCAGTATAGATTTATATATCAACACTTGTACCAAATGCAATAACTTTTTTCCTAAGTGTATTAAATTTTAATGAAATTACAAATTTGTCCACTCTATATGCATTATATAGTCGTATAGATATAGATATGGGCATTAATGGTTGTGGTCAACCGGTGTATCTATAAGCAAATATCCTATCAATTATCAAATATGATTGCATAAATGAAACTACAATTTTGTCCAAGATTTTTTGAACCTCTTATAAGCAAATATCCTATCAATTATCAAATATGATTGCATAAATCATACTTTAAAAAAAAATTCTAAACTCCCTATCTTGTCAAACATTTGACACGTTTTTGTTTTAGCTATGAAAAACATTCTTTTATAGGGTAAAACAATTTATAAGTAAATAGTCTAAATTGTCGTCTCTAGGTGAAATACAAAATGACATCGATGATTTTCTCAAGTCACTTGAGCAGGAAATTTAAGTAGGAAAATTGGTATGCAAATGAGTAGAAGCCTTTACAAATTCAAGTAGGTGAAATAAAAGATGCAGTAATTTTGACCCACTGACTTTCAAAATAAGTAATCTGATTTCACATAAGAACTCGGTACCACAAACATTTTTCAGGCATGTTAAGATATGCAATAACAAAACGGTTAAAATATGGTGTCTTATTAGTTTTTACTATTTGATAAAGGTAGCGTTAAATGAGAAATGGCCAATAAGAAAGGAAATACATACCATGTGCCTTCAATATACCAAGAATCTTGCTTCCAATTACACTATTTACATGAGTAATCCCATGTGAATCACAAAGAATAACACCAGTTTGGGATGGTGAAATACCTTTCTTGGCAAACCTTTACATTACAACATATAAAATATAACACGGCACATATTTTTACATGCGACATCATAAATAAGAATGTAAGCAAACCTGATCGATGGCAGCAACGACATCAGCAACAAATCCTAAAAATATTCGGTACTACTGGATTTAGATTAACAACATGATACATACAAATAAAAAGTTGCAGGGAAAAGCAAGAAATATGTAGAAACGTGGCATTTGGGAGCTACCTGCCTTCACCTGAGAAAAGAAAGCAATTACCACTTGCACATTGGGCTTTTAAACTTGCACATCATTATATTTATTATTCCTTCCATGCTTCTTAAATAGAGTTAATAATTAATTAATAATAAAAATAATAATTAATAATGCACATATGCGTATACGGTATATGCACATGTAATTATGCATATGCGTCATTTTTATACCTTTTTAAACGGAATTCAAGATAGTACATAAAATCAAAGAAAAAACATGGAAATAAAAAAAAATCAATTTTTTTTATTTAATCATTTTCATAGTTTTGCAATTCTCGTGTTCCGAAAAGAACGCGCCCTTTCATATATAATCATTAGTTACATATATACTCTTCCTTGATCATCTCAACTAATTTTGTGGATTGAAAAGTAAAAAAGTTGTATTAATTATGAAGCCGACCGAGCGGTTTTGTTTACTATTTACGCTCGAAAGTGGTTAGAAAATACTAAACTTGACCATAGAATTATAGTCTATATATGTAATATTGGATTTAGATTAACAACATGATACAATACAAATAAAAAGTTGCAGGAATTATGAATGCGACCAAACGGTTTTGTTTACTATTTACGCTCGTAAGCGGTTAGAAAATACTGAACTAGATCATAGAATTACAGTCTACGTTACATTAAATTGAACTATATACATGATTGTATTTGGATTAACAATATAATACATGGAGTCAGTGTTTTAAGTTTTAATGTTACAACTTTTGCAACATTATTGCAATATGTAAAGCACAAATTTGAAACCAAATTGAATTCAAACCGTTAGTAATGATTTGGTTCTAATATTCAACTATTTGGTTCTGGTTTACAATTGTCATAAACTTATACTACTGGTTTGGCTTACGGTTTAACCTAGAAAAAAAAGTTAAAACCGTCACATAATCACTTGCTAATGTGTCACCGTAAAGGTATAATATTGGCATTCTTCTCTCTAAATAATACACTCCATAGTTTGCTAATGTATCACAGTAAAGTTATAATATTGGCATTCTAGCCTCTCTCCAAATATACACTCATGTTTAGGCCTTGTATTTCTTTTAAGTAATTGTAATTGAGGTGTCAGCATAAGTGGAGTTAAGATATTTGTACCTTGTGAGTTTGGTCGTATTTTAATACACGTATAAAAGCGTTTGTACAACCACGAGTGCAAATTCACAAACTAATAACACACATCATAGACACATTATTATTTTTTTACAAAACAAATTCACCTGAGTCTTCAATACTACATCAAGTACACGTGATACTCTAGTTGCATAATCCATTACATGCATTCTTTTGGATTGAAAACATACCCTTATTTAATACAAAGACACGAAACACACATATTGTTACATCAAAAGTCTCCGAACAATTCCAGAGACCCCTTTATTTATCATACGCCACAAATGATAGACAACCTTGTTACATTGGGAGAGACCCCAATATATATCACACGTAGAGATCTCGCTGATATCATGATCAGCGTGATCATTATATATATAGCCAATAGTACTTACTCATATATTCTTCCTTGATCATCCTCAACTACTTTTGAGGATTGAAAATAGAAGTTGTAGGAGTTGATGCCCGTGAAAATTCCATCATCCTTGATAGTGGTCACCCTTTCACCATTTGTAAGAAGATCACGTTGCGTGTAGGAGAAAGGCACATCGCAAACAGCCCTTGTACACATGAGCGTCACCTTCATTGTAGTTAATGGTGGCACCACAACAGCATAACTAGCTTCTCTCGTATGCTCTATTGTTTCAGTCACTCCCCATTCATGCGTATAGCCGAATTCAATTGACGCTTGGACCTCCCCCTTCTTGATAACTGGAATAATAGTAGTTTTGAAGGTTACACTTACACCGAGAGTCACTGACACACTGTTAGTCCATGTAGTGGTCCTGGAATCAGATGTCGAATAAGTGAGGGTAACCGTGTTTTCCTTGTCGCTGCTGTCATTAGTTGCAAAAGCATGGGAAACTTCTTGGATTTCCTCCTGGTAAATCCTGGAGTCGGAGAGCCGGTATCTGACATCTGAGATATCTCTTTGCAGGACGCGCTCCTCAACCATCAACCTTGTCTGTCTTGACATAGTTGGATACTGGGCGTTTAAACAGTTAGTTTTCCCCTCGGTAGTGAGTCCACCACAGAAGTTGTTGTTGCCCAAATTGTGAAGAGCAATGACTCCGTCACTTATTTTGACAAATGAAAACAATGTGTCATTAGAGTTGTTGTTATCTTGAGCGTCAGCCCATATCCAGTTAGGGCTTCGCCTCCAGAACTTACCAAAGTGTAGGTTCTTTATACGATAGTTTCCATCAGGAGTGGGGAAGAGTTCATGTGCCACTAGTGGATCTCCGATGTCCAATCCAGACTTGAACCTATGATAATTATAGTATCTGTCTATGACACGGGAGCAAAGATAATAGCCATTTAGTTCTTCCGATCTGAATGAGACTTGAGATGGAAGTATCACTTTCCCAATCAACTGTAGGGATAGTGCTACCAGGAAATGGGGAGAGTGTCAAGCCACCTGGAATGCTTTCATCCCTTAGCACGTGCATAGACCTGCCGATGCTTAATAATTGGAAACCTGGCGTTCCCGATATAGTAGAAGGAGAAGCACGGAACAAGGTGCATGCCGGATCTGTTTGGTCTTCCAGTGGTTTGTCCGCGGACGCACCAATCCAAACTTGCCGTAGGATATCATGTGCCACCCAATACTTATTGTTGTAGCAAGATCTTATGTGCACTAGTGTGCCATCCCCCGTTTCTGATTGCTCTACTGCAAACTTTACACGTGGACTCCAAATTTGTTTTTCATCGAATACGAGAAAACCTGATGGCCGGATTGGTGGGGGATTTTCTTGTACGCCCAAATATGGACCCTGAGAAGTGGCTCGCATCACGAAAAACCTTGGGAGCAATGTCATGGCCATGGCTCAATCTCTCCGGCCAACTCCGAGGACAAGCTAGCCTGTGCTTTCTAGTGGGATCGATATGGTTATAAAATACACACCGGCTATATATATATATATAAACAATGTGACCATATTGGACCATGCATGTTTTAATTACAAAACATTCACACCATTATTAATTTCATCGCGGAAAACATGCAATTAAGTACCAGCGAGCACAAAAAGCATGGAATGCATGATGGATTGTTTACAATTAGGAGCTAGGATCAATGCACCTAGCAGCTAGGTGATATGAAATATTGCATGTACTTATAATAATATAAATATTAACTACTGTATTTGTTTGTATTATTAGGAGATAGGACTAATTGCAATGAACCACGTTTTTTTTGTTCAGACTTGCATTACACTAATTTCAATGATCCACATTTTTTTATCAATACATGCATGGGACCCAATTTACCTGCACGTGCTATTTTATGTTAGAAAAAGCCTGTTACACTAAAAAAACAGTCATGTACGTTTTTAATGACATTTAGCTTTTGTACCACTAATTTAGATTTTTAATGGCATTTTACGTATGCCCTATTTACTTGACATATGTTTTTAGTGGCATTTAGTTTTTATACCACTAATTTAGGTTTTTAGTGGTACTTTACGTATGCCATATTTGCTTGACATATATTTTTAGTGGCATTTAACTTTTAATGTTTGTAAACTTTTATATATTTATCTAAAAATTTTAAAATTCACTAAAAATTTTTATTTTCCCCCGTATTATTGAATTCCTTTTTCAATTTTACCTCCAAAAGGTTGCTGTAAATCGTGAATATGTACTATTGTTACTATAGGTGTGTTGGTGTACGATTTCACATCTGTTTTTCCTTCCACCGACGCTAATCTCGATTTGTTTGTGAAAGGAGATCGAGTCGTTTGATCGGTGTGAACGAGTTCTAGAACGTGATCTGAACCTCCGACTGCCGGATTTCCGAAACGATGTCGTCCGGCAGGTGTAATGCGTACTCGCCTTCTCCGTCGGCTCCTCACTCTCCTCATATCGCCGGTCTTCGCTCTGCGGCCACCGCCATCGTCGAACAAGAGAAGTATGACGTTTTTTTTGTACCTCGATAGCCCTATGTTTTTACTCAATCTCAATTTATGAATATGATGAGTGTTTTTTAGGTTTTTTTTCTTAATTGATTATCGTGTTTCATTAAAATTTGTGTTCGTTATTGTAATTAGACTGTTAGTTTGATCAGATGCGTTTTACTCGCTCAATTTCTAGTTAAAATTATAGAACTGATGTGGAATTTGTTGCAAATGCAACTCAAAACGTTGTTGTATCTACTAGAGTTGTTGTAGGTTTTGATTACATGCCAATTTCCGGTTAAAATTATAGAACAACTGAATCTTCATTAGTTTTAATGTTGTCCCTTGGCGATCTAGGTTTAAGTTTTTCCCCTAATTTAGAAGAAATTTTGTTGCAATATTGGCTCAAGCAGTGGGAAGAACAACTGAATCTTCACAAACAAGCGGTTCATCTTACTGAAAGAGGGAGCTTTGAAATTGCTCTGTGAGTTTCTTCCTACTTTAATTATAAATGAATGTGCATAAAAAATACTAGTTGGAAATTTGCATAAGGATAATTACATGTAATTAGTGTCTGTATGAGTTTTTACCTTTAAACTAGCATGTCAAAGAAATTTATGTTTTTCACATTTTGATGACAGAATCTATCTGATGAAGGGCTTTTCTCTATAGTCAAATGCAAAAATATTCATACTCTCAGTTTAACATGGTAATCTATGTTTTTATACAATCACAGAATATAGGTCATTATGTACTTTGCTTTTTTCCTTCAAATTTTGTTGTATTAAATATTTTTAAAGGTATATACCAGTTACTGATGTGGGTGTCATAGCCATAGCCCAATGTTACATTTCTGTTGAATACCTTAGGTAAATCGATATATTCATAATCCATATCTTTTGAGATTAGATCTTATATTATCAGTTTTGAAAATATTATGCTCTTATCATGGTTTCTTGATATGCACAAAAGGTCTTAACATACAGTTCCCTTAAATCTTATATATCTTCAAAGGTATGTTTATGTGATTAATTATGGACGTAAGAGAGGTCCTTTGGCTGAGTGTAATAGACCATTTTAAAGTTCACTAATGTTTATGTCGAATTCTGGCTTCATAGATGTTTATATCTGTTTTCTATACTTACCGCTGCAATTTCGCTTAGAAGCCTCTGATATGATTCTGACAGCAGTTAAGTTTGTTATGCCAACTCAACTGATAGATTAAGAGCAATACAAGATCCAAGTACCCGGATAACCGATTAGATGTAATATGCTTGGCTAGAACTAAAGAAAATGGTACGTGCAAAGTTTTTGTTTAGTCATTCAACCCCAAAAGAAGAATGGTACAAATAGGGAAAAACTAACAAGGAAACCTCAAAAAAACACGGAATGAAATACACATTCTAAGAATAAAAAATGTAAATAAGGTGAGTCACAATCAGTGGAGCAAAATACGTTGATTCCAATACTCCCCCTCAAGGTGGAGCGTGGAGATTTCGAACGCCCAGCTTGCCAAGTAAGAAACGTAATTGTTGAGCCCCAAGCGCCTTGGTGAGTAAATCTGCAATTTGAGACTTGGAATGTATATTTTGAGGTTGTATTTCCTTGGACTCGACCCGTTCTCGCACAAAATAGCAATCCATTTCAACGTGTTTTGTGCGTTCGTGAAAAACGGGGTTATTTGCAATATGGCGTGCCACTTGATTGTCACAAAATAGAGCCGTTGGTTTAGTCTGGGCATCATCAAGTTCTTCTAACAACCATCGCATCCATAATACCTCACTAACTGTAGATGCCATAGCACGGTATTCGGCTTCGGCAGAGGAACGGGAAACAACCTATTGTTTCTTGGATTTCCAAGAAACTGGACCTCCTCCAAAAAGGAGAAGATACCCGGTTCGAGACTTTCTGGTGAGGGGACATCCCAACCAGTCCGAATCACAGTAGGCAACCAACTTAGTTCCTCCATCTTTTGGTAATAAAATGCCTTGGCCCATGGTATTTTTAAGGTAACGAAGGACACGATTCGTAGCATCAAGGTGGACCTGTCGAGGATTAGCAACAAACTGGCTAAGCACGTTCACAGAATAGGCAAGGTCGGGTCTAGTAGCTTGAAGATAGAGAAGCCGGCCAATCAAGCGTCGATATTGGCTAGCATCAACACGAGATCCTTCTTCATCGTGATCAAGTTTCAAGCCTTGTTCCATTGGAAAGGAGCTCGGTCGACATCCTTGTAACCCACAATCTTTCAAGATGTCTAAAGTGTACTTTTGTTGGCTTAACACGAGTCCCTCCTTCGTTCGTGCAACTTCAATCCCAAGGAAATATTTGAGTGTCCCCAGGTCCTTAATGCTGAATTTTTTATCAAGATAGTCCTTGACTTGTTGAATTTTCGCAAGACTATTCCCTGCCATGATGACGTCGTCTACATATATCAAGGCCGTGACATGCACATCATCTTTTTTGTAGACGAACAAGGAGTGATCGGACTTGGCTTGCTTGAAACCGATGTTGATTAGGGCAATCGAGAACTTGTGATACCAGTTGCGGGAAGCTTGCTTTAATCCATACAAGGACTTTTGCAACTTGCACACCTTGGTTTCATCATTTTTGCAAAAGCCTTGAGGGATTCTCATATAGACTTCTTCATTTAAATCGCCATGCAGAAAAGCGTTATTTACATCCAGTTGATGAATAATCCAATTCCTTTTGATGGCCACCGTTAATAATGTACGAACGGTTACCAACTTTGCAACGGGAGCAAAAGTTTCGTGATAATCAACTCCCTCCATTTGTGTGAAGCCCTTTGCAACGAGCCTCGCTTTAAATCTCTCTATTTCACCATTTGGTTTGTACTTGATTTTGTAGACCCATTTTGAGTCTATGGCACGCTTCCCTTCTGGTAGCTCTTTTAATGTCCAAGTCCCATTTTCTTCTAACGCTTGAATCTCCCTTTTCATAGCTTCACGCCAATTTGGGTCCTTCACAGCCTGAGCATAGTGTTTGGGCTCATCGTGCGAGCCGATGGCCACAAGGAAGGCTTTATGTGAATTAGAAAAATTTTCATAAGAAACAAAATTAGAGAGAGGGTGTACCGTTGAGGACTCTTGATTGGCATCGGGTTGTGCATGGTCTATGGAGGAGGGGAGCTTCACATGATAATCCGCAAAATATTTTGGTGGTGCACGATTTCTTTTTTCTCTGAGTGGCTGCATGTTTTCATTTGTTTCATTAAAATGGGTATGTATGTTATTTTGGGTCTTGTTCCCCACCAGATCATGTATCGGCCCAAGTATCTCATCTTGGGCTTCCTCATTCTCTTGATCTAAAGTGTTATTTTGGGCTTCTTCACTTTCTTGGTCCAAGTTATCATCTTGGGCTTCTTCATTTTGTTGGTCATGAGGCCCATATGGGCTTTGTTCTTCCTGCCTTTCATCGTGGGTGACCCTCACATTTTGTTTCACTATATCTTTTTCAACTATTTCATCCCAACTAGTGGGAAATTGAAAAACTTCTTCTTTAGTAGTGGCTTCGGTGATGTTGGTAAATGGATACACGGTCTCAATGAATTTCACGTCCCTTGAAATCACCATCTTTTGGTCCTTTATATCGTAAACTTTGTAACCTTTCGTCCCTCTTGGATAGCCCAAGAAAACGCCCGGTCTCCCCCTTACTTCGAATTTATCACCTTTTGTTTCCGTGCTTTTGTAGTATGCGAGACATCCAAAAACCCTTAGGAGATCATAATCGGGTTCTTCATTATGTAGTATCTCAAAAGGGGTTTTGTTACCGATAACATCAGATGGAAGGCGGTTGATAAGGTAAGCGGCGGTCAATATGCATTCTCCCCAAAATTTGGTGGGAAGGTTAGCTTCAAATTTCAAGGCACGGGCCGTTTCAAGAAGGTGCCTATGTTTACGTTCCACCACCCCATTTTGTTGTGGGGTGTGTGGACATGTTGTTTCTAAAAGAATCCCTTCCTTGGCATAAAAATCGAGCATCATGTTGGAGGTGAACTCTCCACCATTGTCACTCCTAACTCTTTTTATGTTTTTGTCAAATTGAGTTTTAACCATTTTGTGGAAACCCATTAGGCACAAACTTGCTTCATTTTTGTGTCTTAGCAAGAAAACCCAAACGACACGACTGTAGTCGTCAACAATTGTCAAAAAATAACTACCACGTGTCAAAGATAAGATTCTATACGGCCCCCAAATATCACAGTGAAGCAATTCAAAACAACCATTTGTCTTTATAGAACTAATTGGAAAGGGAGACCTTGTATGTTTTGCTTTAATGCAAGAGTCACAAAAAACATCTTTTCTTTTCGAAAGGTTCTTAAGAAAATTGACATGATAAAGTTTAGAATCCGAAGCATGACCTAGTCGCTTGTGCCAAGTATCCATAGTAACCACCATTGCTTGCCTTTTGCCTTCAACCATCCCCATGTGATATAGACCATTTTTGCACCTACCTGATCCAATCAATGTCCTCGAACGTAAGCTCTGCATGACAAAAAAATCAGGAAAGAATGTTACGGCACAATTAAGGTCTTTAGCCAAACGACTAACGGAGAGAAGATTGCAATTGAATTTTGGAACATAAAGGACTTCGTTGATTTTTGTCCCACTCGGTAAGACATAGTCTCCTCTTCCCTCAACCTCCACACTATCTCCATTGGGTATGGTTACCGAGAGTTCGTGTGAGGTTTTAGTCTTGTTTTCGAGAATGAGACCATTATGGGTGATATGGTCCGTTGCTCCCGAGTCCACCACCCAGCTATTATTTTTGTAAGAAGCATTACCTGTCGCATTTGCAATGGGTGTAGTGTGTGCCATGTTCACAGTGGGTGAACCATTCAATTTAGGTTTGTTTCCAAACATACTTAGAAATTGTTGATATTGTTCTCCGGTCAAACCAGGTAGTGGGCTTTCATCGATCTCGACACAAGCCGCCGTTCTCGTCTTCGTCTTTTCTCCCTTCTTCCCTGGCCACCAATCCGGATACCCGATGCGTTTGAAGCATCCATCCCGATTGTGTCCATCTTTTCCACAAAAAAGCACAATGTTCCACGGAGTCGTTGGAGTTACGTTTCACCTCTTTCTGTCCGGTTTTGTTTGGTCGCTGGGTTCGCTCACGCCTTGGACATGTCGAAACTTTGAAGGCAGCGGAATCAATGGTGACTTTCTTTCCTGCGGCCACAAGACGCTGCTGCTCGTCTTCAGAAACAAGGTGTATATAGAATGGTGAATCGTGATCGATTGAAGCACCATCGGTTTTCTTTGGTTCGGTTTTGTCGCCCATGATGAAGATGAAGATTGATAAGGGTGACGGTTTGAAGATTTGGTTTTAGAGTTCCAGGTATCTTCGCTCTGATACCATAAAGAAAATGGTACGTGCAAAGTTTTTGTTCAGTCATTCAACCCCAAAAGAAGAATGGTACAAATAGGGAAAAACTAACAAGGAAACCTCAAAAAAACACGGAATGAAATACACATTCTAAGAATAAAAAATGTAAATAAGGTGAGTCACAATCAGTGGAGCAAAATACGTTGATTCCAATAAGAACCACTGATGGAGCCTCTTATATGATTCTGACAGCAGTTAAATTTTGTGTAGACTAGTAACAAATCATACATAGTTTTTTGATGTTAGGTGATGACATCTAGAGATACGTTGGGAAGCTGACTGAAGCACAAGAAGCATGCTAGATGATAGATTTAAGTTGAAGGTATATGATATTTCTGTTTGTGAAATCTCTATTTTGCTTTTTTTTTTCAGTTACTGTCACCCTACTTTGCTTTTCTTGTTTTATATTGGCTCGAGAAATGGGTAAAAAGAGGGAGCAGGAGATGCTTTAAGACGCTCAGTGAGGGAAAATAGGTAAACACGATCTTATTGTTTTGCTATTCTTTGCTTCTTTCCTGTACCTTCATTATCATTCTTATATTTAGTATTGTGGTTTATCCTGTGTTTAGTCTTATATAGCTTGAGTTCATGCCATATATCATAGTTCTCTTGGAATACATGTTTTGATCAATTCTGTTGTGATTTTGCAGGACGAAGATGATAATGGATATGGCTTCTTGAATTGATGGTCTATTATTAACTCTACTTTGTATTGATTTTAATATTAATAGCAAAAACTAACACTTTTAGAAAATGGATATTGTTCACTTGGTGTTTATGGTCTTGTAATAAGGTATTGAGTAGAATGTTGATTCTTCTTATGTATAGACAGAACACATTTACTTTTAATGAAATGCATTCTTCATTCAAGAAATATTATTTTACTTTTCTACTTATGTTTTTAATTACTTATTAAAACTTTGTTCATGTGTGTGTGCGCGTGTGTATATATATGTATGTGTTTGTGTGTGTATGTGTTCTCCTATCAACGGATATAGATGAAGAATATAGATTTTTGTGGCAAAAATTATGTGCCACTAAAAAAAGTATAGATATTTAATTAGAAATAGTTTTTACTGGCATAAAATTTGTGCCACTAAAAGCCCAAAAGTTTGTAGTGGCAGACAAAAAAAGTGCCACTAAAAGGCTTTAGTGGTAGCGCTTCTAGTGGCACTTTTTTTGTGTGCCGCCCATTCCTAAAGGGGTCTTTAGTGGCATTTATTTAGTTTTTTGTGACGCTTTTTGTATGCCACTAAATGGCTATTTTTTTGTAATGTAATTAAACTATTTTATTGTAAAATCTCATGATTTAAAACTTTATGTTGTTTGAAAATAAACTTAATAACTAATTAACTGCTCAGAAGTTGAGATAGGTTATAGGAATCATGTATCTTTGACAGGGGTGTGCAAAGTCAGTTATGGATCGGTTTTTGTCTCTTCCATGGGTCTCTTCCATAACCATAACCGTTTGGTCGGTTATGGCAGGGTCGGTTAACCGTCGGTTTTATGGGTCAGCCATTTGATATATAGATACACTAGAAGAAAAAGTACGCATACGCTTGACAATATGAGATCGCCATACTGTTTGTTGTTAGGAAAATATAACCTTTTTTTTTAGGTTGTAATATGGTTTTTTTTCTAATTTCCGTTCACTTTAAGACACTATCACCAGAGACCAGAAGTGCGTCACGAATCAGTCATAAAATAAGCTTGTCGCAAACCTCTTACAAAGGAATTCCGGATCTGTCACAATTCTCACGCAAAACAATTATGAATAATTCTCTCGATCAAAGATGGAAATGGTTCAAGATACTAATCTTTCTAAAATTTTGTAATAGGAATTTTTGAGATCTTGTAATTTATATAGTTTTCGATCTAAAACGCCCATGATAGGCACAATATATGATATATAACATCTACTCCTTCAATCAAGTACATCTGTCTAGATATCTTAAATGTCCCTACAAGAAACTGCCCTTTAGCGACGAAGGATACAACGACGACAACCTGTCATCGGTATAGAGTAAGCTACAGCGACGACATATCGTCGCCGTAGAGTTTTTTCAGATTTTAGGGTTTTTAACACCTATCCCGACGACATGTCATCGCCATAGACAAAGCAGGGATTTGTGAAATTTAACTTGCCATTTAGAAAATTTATTCCAACGACATGTCGTCGCCGTAGTTTAAATGTATTTTTTTTTACTTTTCTTTTATTATGGAACAAATGTAAAACAAAATATCTTCGCCATAAGCTTTACATTGCCCTAAATCAGAATCACCATCATTATGTATGGTCTCATCCTCTCCATCATTCTCTCTCGAGTTTTTCAACCGTGTTCCACCATCCGACCACCACCACCTCAAATTCCCGACATGTTCCACCACCGTCACCGCCAACCACCACCATTACTACAATCTGGAAGCTCTCTGTCGTCTCAGCCGCCAACCACCACCATTTTACAACCGTTTTTTTTTGCTTAATTTTTGTAAAAAAAATAATAATATATGTATCAATAAATGAACGTCTCACTGAACATATACAACAAATGAGTGAACAAAAGAAACAAATGCAACAACAAATGAAAACTGCACCGCTGATTCAATTCCATAATGATCCATCGCGACTTCCAAACAATCTGGATGATGAAGAACATGATGAAAGTGATGATAGCGAAGATGCTTATAAGATAGTTTGGTTTAATTTGTATGATACTTTGAACAATTTTTAAAGACATTTTAAATATTTTGATATATTATGATAATTTGTATTAGAATCGAATCGAATTTGTATGAAATTTCAAAGTTGTGTTTAAATATGCATTTGAAAATACCTGGAAAAAAAATTAAAACTGCAGTGCATATCCCGACTACAAGTCTTCGGTTTAGATCTAAAATAAATAAATCCTCTCGTGTCTATGCTGATTCACAGATTCATTAGTTTGGGTTGTCAGTTTTACATTTAATCCTGTAGTTTTCAGGTTTGTATCAAATTTGGTTTTGAACTTTTGATTAAATAAATGTTTTAAGGTTTTTATCATGGTATCAGAGCAATCGTGCTCTCGATCTAGGTTTTAAACAAAGGAAATATGTTCGTTTTATCGAATTTGGTGCAAGAAATTAAGAAACTAGGGTTCCTTGATGTTTCTGATATGTTCTTGGTCAGATCTGAGTTTAAACCCTATATACCTTCATCCTAGTGATACTTCCAATGCTTCTATTATCTATATTAAACTCAAAGGAATTGAGAATTATAATATTTGGGCTAATGTTATGGAGCTTGCTCTCCAAGTAAAAAAACAAACTAGGGTCTATATATGGGTCTGAAGTTAAGGATCCTGAAGATGATGTCTTAAGTAAGCAATGGGACATATGCAACTCTGTTGTTCTATCCTAGATCTTAAACTCCATATCATAAGAGTTGTACATGGGTTAAGTATTTTTTTTTTTCTAAATTTGCTCAAGATGTATGGGAAGAGTTAAAAGAAACCTATAGTAAAGTTGATGGCTTAGTGATTTACCACCAGTCAGAATGGCTCTTCCATTTCTGACTAGTATCATAAGCTCAACTCCTTATGGAGACAGTATGATGCCCTTGTCAAACTTCCCAAGTGTGTGTGTAACTCCTCTGTTGCTATCACTGATTTCAATAACAATCTCAAGCTTATTCAATTCTTAATGGGCCTGGATGATGGGTATCAACCTTTAAAAACCCCTTCCTACTGTTAAGAGTGCCTTTGCTGTTATCTCCGCTGAGGAATCTCATAGAGCTACAAACTCTGTAGGGTCTAAATCTCAAGCTATTGCTTTCATATCTAAAGTCTCAACCTCTAAAGTGTACTCATTGTAACCTTACTGGCCATACTATGAAAAAATGTTTTGAGCTCATTGGTTACCCTGCTAACTATAAAAGGAGGTCTAATAATTTTTACATGGGACACACACATGGATCATTGCCAAGATAATGTCCCTGATTTCAGAGAATATTGCTAATCTTCCAAAGGTGATGATATTTTTCAGTTCATAATTGAGATTCCCTAACTTAATCCTTGATGTCAAACCCTAAGTCCCTAAACATATTACAAAATATATATATAGTTATCATTTAACCGAACCATATTGGGAATTTGTCTAAACCAAAGTAGGTTTGGTTTTTGGTTTGTTCGGTTTATTCGGGTTTTAATTTTTTTTGGTCTATCCGTTAACCGAACCGTATTGGGAATTTGTCTAAACAAACCGAACTCAATCGAATAACATTTGCCTAATTTTGGTTTCTTGGTGAGGGGACGACGAGTGGATGGATTTATGGTTTTAGAGGAGGCGGCGACGAGAGAAGGGTGGGGTTGCAAAGAAAGTCATATGTGTATTATATCGTATATAAGTTAATTTAAACTCTAAGTCCCTAAACATATTACAAATTATATATATAGTTATCACTTATTCAGTTTATTTGGTTAAAACTTAATTAAAAGAAATTGTATATATGTTAACCCAAAAATGAAAATACATTTTCATAATAAGGATGAAAAATAGAAAACCCGTTTCTTAAGGGACTATTTACGCAACTAAATAAAAACCAAATTACAACTATGCCCTTCTGTCTTCCACCCTCCGATCTTTTGATTATGTTTCAGGACTACTGGCTAACAGATAACAATGGAGGCCTTGAAGGTCTGGTCCTCACGGCCTCTCAGGCACTTCTTTCATTTAGCTTCCTCTTCTCCTCTTCCTACTTCTAAATCACGTCTCCCTTCTACTTTCATCCGCTGCTGTTCTTCCTCCTCCTCCGCCGCCACTGCCGCCGCGCCAAAACAAGCCGGAAGGGGTAGGAGATCACCGGCCGCTTCGAATACAAATTCCACATCCGATAGAGATGCCATTCGCGCAATTCGTCTCAAAAAGGTTTGAAATTTTGCTTTCTAGGGTTTCGGTTGACTAAATTGGATTCAATGTTTGTTTTTAGAATTGATATGCTAACTTGACATCAATTTTTATTTTACAGAACTTGTTTGAAGTTTATTGTGGTTTGTACATACATATATTGTTATGTGTTATGAAAGGAATGTAATTTTTGTTATAGGTGGAAGAGTTAAGGAGTAAGGGATTTGAGCCCTATGCTTACAAGTGGGATAGGACACATACCGCTAATCAGTTGCAGGAGATTTATAAGGATCTAGAAAATGGTGAAGAATCAAACAGTGAGAATGATCAAGTTTCGATAGCGGGAAGAATTGTGGCACGTAGGGCTTTTGGGAAACTTGCTTTCTTGACTTTGAGGGATGATTCTGGGACAATTCAGGTATGCTGATGACATATTCGTTGTTGTTACCGGTTCAGTCACCGTCATGTTATGAAATTTTGTTTGTAAGGATCATATTTATTATTTATGTAGTGTATTTTTTGAAGACTACTTCTCAATGTTTGAATGATTTCACTTCTGTTATTTAGAGAGAACCCTTATTTTCAACAAAGCATAGTTGTGTAACGACCTAAAAGGATTCAAAGTGACATGAAACAACTTGTAATACCTCTAGTTTGATGCTAAATGATGAGACTAGTAAATGCATAAAACAGATCCCAGAACAGGGCTCACCTGCCATTGGCAGCAAGCTTTGCCTAGTAGTATTGCAACTGTGTTTTTGCACCCTAAACAGAATCAAACGGATGCAAGATCAAAGAGAAGACCCTTACTAATATATTATTTATACATAAGGGGCATACTTGTGAAACTATCAATTTTAAACTCCCATATTTCTTTTCATTTCTTTCTAACTCAGGATCACGAACAAATAAAGAGACTTCCTTTTCTTTTCTTTTTTATCTACCATTCTTTTTTTTCTTCTATTTAAAACTGGAGAACTCTGTGTGAAAAACTGGTGCATCAAAAAGCATTTAATTATATAAACATGCTTTGTCACTAATTATCTTCATAACAGGGTTGTATTCTATTACTGATATATTTCTTAATGATTTCAGCTTTACTGTGAGAAAGAAAGGCTTGTAAATGATCAATTTGAGCAATTAAAAAACCTTGTTGATATAGGTGACATATTGGGGGCAAGTGGCTCAATTAAAAGGACTGAAAAAGGTTAGCTTTTTGCACTTCCATACTGAATTCTACTAAAGCCAGTATCATATAAAAGTAAAACAATATTAAGTACTACTTACCACGAATATGCTGATTTATTAGTCGTTATACAATTTTTAATGTATTTTCAGGAGAGCTTTCTGTATGTGTAAATTCATTTTTGATTCTCACAAAGTCTTTGCTTCCGTTACCGGATAAGTTTCATGGTCTAACAGATGTGGATAAGCGTTATCGCCAACGGTTAGTTTTCTTATACTTTATGCTGTAAATAATTAAATATATTTGGGCATTCCTTTATATTTTAATAATTTTGTGGTCTTCAGATTGGCTTCCGGTTAAAACGATATTTGAAGCTATTTTGTTTTCTTGTATAGATATGTAGATATGATTGCAAATCCAGAGGTAGCTGATGTGTTCCGTAAAAGAGCAAAGGTAGGTTTATAACATTATGTTTCTTTATCATCTTCTTATTTATACTCATATAATGCTAAAAGATTAAAAATATAATTACTAAAATGCTTCACTTCAGTAGATTGTATCAGTCATACGCCAGACTGTCGAATCCGTGGGGTTTATTGAAGTTGATACACCGGTTCTTCAGGTTTTGAAATCATCTATAAACTTTGTTTGATGTGACGATTTGATTTTTGGATATATTTCTTATTTTTAAGTTAATTTGATTTATTAGGGAGCAGCTGGTGGTGCAGAAGCGAGACCATTCATTACACACCATAACTCTCTTGGTAGAGATCTTTACCTGAGAATTGCTACCGAACTCCATCTGAAGAGAATGTTGGTGAGGTTTTAAAATGCTACCTTTATTAATTAAATATATAACAGCTCCATTGACTTGGTTCAATCAGGATTTTATTTTATTTTTTTACATAATTTTTTTTAAGGTTGTATTTATGTTCTTATAATAGTTCTGATGGCAATATAGGTTGGAGGATTTGAAAAAGTATATGAGATTGGAAGAATATTTAGAAATGAAGGCATTTCAACTCGTCATAATCCGGAATTCACCACTATAGAGGTAATATATGCATCATTTTCCTTCATATCATTTAACACTCAACTATTGCAACCATAATTGTATTTTAGAACTTTTTGTGTCATTTTGATCGGTCTTATTCATAAAATGATCCAGATATATGAAGCTTACTCGGACTATGAAAACATGATGAACATGGCTGAAGAAATTGTAACTCAATGTGCTCTTGCAGTAAATGGGAAACTTACTGTTGATTATCAGGTGTGTAAACCTCTTAATTGAATGTTGAGTTCTCAAGTTTTGTTTTTAAAAATGATACCGTAGAAACAAAATATTCTATCTTGTTCTATCTTTGCTTCCCAAAAAAAGAAGAGAGTCAATACATTGAAAACGAAAACGGGAAATTACTAAAAGAATCTCTACTCTTTGATTAATCTGTAAGTAATAATTTAACAAAAATAAGATGTCTCGTTTGAATATTTAATGAACTGTCCATAAGTTTGATACATTAAATGTATAAAAACTGTAAGTCGTAAAAATTGTATTTTTTATCTCTTCTAAATTCTAATATTATTATATTAGAGTGTTAATGTTATGTGAAATAGTTCTATAAAATTAGGCATTACCAAAAAAAAGTTAATTTCTTGTTAAAAAACCTTGTTATGCAAAATAAACAGGTACTGAAAATTAGTTTTGTATTGAAGTTATAGCGTGAAAGTTCGTTTTTTTTTTAAATTGCTTAAAAATAATGTTCTTATAATGTAATCTTGGTGTAGTTATTGAATGTTTACTTTTTTGAAGACATAATAAACTTATTCCTTTTATGTGTACTTTTTTTAAAACATTTTAAGAACATGTCTAATTTTGAATACATATCACATAGCATTATGGTAGAATGATAAAAAACAATACTATAAGTGATGAAAATATATGATATTTTTATCAGTGTACAGTTTCTATCTTTCTAATGTATAAAATTTAAGTCACGGTATCACTATAATTTGTAATCAAACATGTTATTTTTTTTTGTTAAATTGTAAGACATTTCTTTCTGGTTTTACGTCTTTTTTCTTTTATTTCTACTGTTTTCGGTTAATAATGAGTCCAAAAGCAGTTTGAATATAACCCATTTACATGCAGGGCGCTGAAATCAATCTAGAAAGACCTTGGAGAAGGGAAACAATGCACAGTTTAGTGAAAGAAGCTACAGGGATTGATTTTATTGAATTAGGAAACAATCTTAATGCTCTTAAAGAAGCAACTTTTAATGCACTCAATATGGGTCCAAACAATCAAGACAGGCATTTGATTGAAGCATGTTCATCAGTTGGTCACGTGCTTAATGAGGTCAACTCCAATAATTTTAAAGATTTAATTGAAGCCAAATACTAACAATAATAGTTATTTTTTCAGGTTTTTGAGATGGTGGTAGAATCTACATTAGTGCAACCTACATTTGTGTTAGACTATCCTGTTGAGATATCTCCTTTGGCTAAGCCCCATAGGAGGTATGAAAGATTATTTTTGTTATTGAATGACATATTGTCTATATTATATACTTAACCTTTCCTGAAAAGAATGCAACAAAAAGTAGAATCTTTTGCACCAAAACCAGTTTCATTATTGGTTTACTAATGGTGGTGACAATTTTGATTCATCTTCAAACGAGCCAAATGTATAAAATTTTCAAAAAAAAGATAGCAAAAAGGGGAAACTATTGCCCAAAGTCTGTTTTTAGTGTATACAACCTCCTACTAAATCATTCTATTCAAAGATTTTTTGATGTGATAATATTGTTTTTGTAGTCATAATTTACCCACCCATTGTTTATTAAAAAAAATTAAAAATGGATAAAGAAAGTGTCAACCCAACCCAACCCAGCCCAGCCCAGCCCGTATTGACCCGTTCTTAATATGACCTGTTGGCTGTTACCCAAGTTGCCCATCTCCACCTATAGTTTTTATGGTAATCTTATATTTGTGTCGGGGCATCATTGAAAGGAATTAGTCGTGTGTGGTGTTTTTTCTTAAATCAAACTATATTTCTTGATTTATAAATTCTTTATCATTTTCCATTTTCTACACAGGCATGCAGGTTTAACAGAGAGATTTGAACTATTTATTTGTGGTCGTGAATTAGGGAACGCATTTTCTGAATTAACCGACCCTTTGGACCAGGTATATTACCATATTCTATACAGATCCTTGCTGACTGTTCTCATTTATATATTATTTACTCATCTAAAACCACAAAAAGTAGTTATAAAACTAACAAACTACAACAGAGAGGACGGTTAGAAGAACAAGTGAAGCAGCACAACCAAAAGAGAGAAGCTGCAGTTTCAAAAGCATCAGATACAAAAGACGATGACGACGCGTCTTATGAAGTGACTCTTGATGAAGATTTTTTAACAGCTCTGGAATATGGGATGCCACCAGCTTCAGGAATGGTACAACCCGACCCTGGGTCTTTTTTACATTATTATTTTTTATTTTTTCTTAGAATTATAATCTTACTAGTCAAAATCTTGTTTTTTTTTCCTTTATTTATGGAGTAATTTTAATTTCAGGGGCTTGGGATTGATAGGCTGGTGATGCTTTTGACAAATTCTGCCAGTATTAGAGATGTCATTGCTTTCCCTGTGCTTAAGATTCAACAATAGCATACTGCAGTTTTGAATTTTTCAGGTTTGTTTTAAATTTTAATATTAAGCGCTTTATTCAGAGCTAAATTGAGTTGTTCCTTTCAGTGTCTTGTTTGAATATATTTTATTTAAATTTAAATAAAAAATTAATATATGTTAGTGTTATTTTTGCTTTTTTCCTTTTTCTTATTTTAAATATATTTAGCTTCTTATTAATTGTAATATTATCATCAAATCAATTACAATGTTTATTTAATTAATTTAAATGCTAGATTTCCTTCATAAAAGTATACGTTGATGTTTCATATTTCTTTTTTTCTTATAACTTACAATTTTTTAGTTCGATAGTTTTATATTTCATTTGAAATGAATGAATACTTAACCTTTTAAATTGATAAGAATTTATATAATATAATATCATTATGGTTTATAGATACACATAATATTATATTATTTCATTAAAAATGTAATTGAACTTACAAGGCAACAACAATTATTCAACTGATTAATATTCCAAGATATCATTGGTTATAGCATACTTCAGGAACAAGATTTGATACCCTCTTTTGTCACTTGTCCATCGAGGTGCACAAAACGGTTTTTTAACCCGAACCGGTTCAAAACCGAACCGAACCGGTTTGGTCAACAAAAAGTCAAAACCGGTTTGAGTTCAAACCGGACCGGTTTGAGATGGTCCGTTGACCGGGTTTGACCGGTTTAAAAAACGGTTTGAAACCAGTTTTTAATCGGTTCGGTTCGGGTTAAACCGGTTTAAATGTATAGGTTTCAAACCGGTTTTAAACCGGCGGTTTGAACCAGTTTGAAACCGGTTTGGTATAAACCGGTTCACGACCGGTTCGGTTTTCGGTTTGAAACCGGTTTTTTTGTGCACCTCTACTTGTCCATACGAATTGGATCCCATTGTGAAAATGATTTTACAGAAACAAATGTTTTATCAGAAAGATTTATATATCTAGTGTTTAAAGCAGGGTTTCGTTCATCTATTAAAAGCTATTTTTGAAATATAATTATGAATACATGAGATTACTTCATCTATCTACTTTATTTCGTTTATCATCATAAATGATTTGAAATGTAAATAATTTATTAACTTTTTATATGAAGTTTTTTGTTTGTATTTACTTTATTTTTCTATAAAGTGGGTAATGTTTGATGATACCAAACAGTAAAATAGGAAAGCAAAATTATTTCACGTATGTTATGATTATAGTGGTCTTTTTATATGGTTGTGACACGAGTTTGTATGCCTTATTATTTTTGTTTCTGTTATGACTATTTGTTTCTTGGTACGTTCTGTTATGCTTTATGTATGTTTCACAGCTTTAGATTTAGGGATCATTATGTCTGCTGCTATTTCTATCTGCTTATGGTACAAATTGTTATGTCTTGTTCTTTTTATATGCATTATTTTTTTGGGACTTTTCTTGACTCCTACTTATTTTTTTGATACCCGGGTTCAAAACCGGTCTTCTACATTATTTTTTTGGGACTTTTCTTGACTCCTACTTGTAATAAAAATAATCCCCATACTACTATATTATTATATTAATGTGTTTTGACGAATCACCCGTAGGCTCGGGTTTAATTTTATAACCCATATTTAAAATTATTCTCACTTTTAAAAATAATATATTTATATTATTTTCAAACCACCACTCCAAATAAAATAATATATTTATATTATTTTCGACCACGTAACCTCAATTAAAAATAATATATATTTATGTTATTTTCACCACGTTTATGAATATAATGTAATATTTCAAACCTATAGATAATATAATTATTTATATTATTAACCCTCGGTTATACCCTCGAATAAAAATAATATATTTATTATTTTTGACACACAAATGATTATTTCATTAATCCTACGAACTTAAAAATAATATATATAGTTATACTATTTTCCTAATTATTTTAAATGGCATAAACGTACGAATATATTTATTAATTAATATTATTCGTAATTAGAAACGTTCGACACAAAGCGTATTTATCTTAATAATTAAATTAAAGAATCCTTATTCCCGTGGACACGTTCGTCCACTCGTTGATCTTTAGAATGTTTTAAGACATTCTAATCTTCCGTGTCGTCGTCACAAACCCCAATGTGTCCCTAATTATGATGTTTATAATTCTAGGGCATACGTAAGCCGTTGCAGGCTGACACTTGAGTACCAAATCTCTTACTTGTGTGATACTACCTACTACGCAACGCATTTGAGTTTCACGGCTCTTTTTTACTCGTTTTTCTGTTGGGGGAGAAACATGTACACAAACTATCATACTTTTACTTGTTTTCCCGTGGGGGAGAAATAGGTACGCAGACAAACATTATTTTACATGTTTTTCCCGTTGGGGAAGAAAACATGATGCAAACACTTTTGATTTTTGTAATTCATATATGTTATCACTTGTTATGACTATGCGTAAACTCTATCATGAAAGTCCTCACATCGAACCATTTAAATATGAGTATAGCGAGGTATGTTGAGTAGTACTACTGGGTTTGACAAACCCCACTCGCGTTAGTCGCACTAACTCGATTGGAGATCGAACGGGTGTAATATTGACCTAAACATGAACCATGGTTGATAGGCCTGGTGGGAGGCATTCAAACATAAACAGTCAGTTTACGGTTGCGAGCGCATTAGTATACATGAACATGGGTTAGCTACATGTTGATATATATATATATATATATATATATATATATATATATATTGAATGTACATTAATCTGTTAAACGCTATTACAAGCTGAAACCTATGAACTCATCAACCTCGTGTTGACACTTTTTCTTACATGTTTCTCAGGTCGCTCTGGCACAGATTGCACACTTAGAACATGCATGGAGTCATATTGTCATGTAATTCATTTCTAACGTTTTAAACAATTCACTTGCCTTTATTAAACTAAACTTTAGTGCGTTGTTTTGCGCATTTACTTTCGTGTTTAAACGCTTCCGCATTAACTCTGAACTTTTATGTTATGACATTTCAAGTCACATATAGTGTCGTTTGATGTAACTAATGACTGAGATCCTGGTGTGTCACATCCCTAACGGTAAAACTCCGTTAGTGGTGTGACAGGGTGCTTCTGAATTTTGCACCAAACTCATATTTGCCACCAAATCGATCTTGCAAAAATGCAAGACACCAATAGTGTGGTCCGCTCCTTCCTACTGAATACCACAGTTGGGGCAATTTGGGTTGATAACCACTGCCCCCCCCCCCCCCGAGCTTCCAATGCATCCATTGTGGCAATTTTTCCTTCCAATGCCTTCCACACGAATAATCGTACTTTAGGCGGTGTCCAGGTGTTCCATTTGAAATCTGCAGCCACATTATTCATATCTCTTGAGTTTTCCAACTCCTTCCTGACCAAGCTGACAAAGATGGTCTCCTCAGTGTTGTTGCTCCACTTCCATTCATCCTTGTTTTGAGAGAGTTCCAAATGCATTAACAAACCGAGTAAAATATTAAGTTGTGTAGAATTTGTTCCGAGAGATGGGTCGGATTTCCATTCCCAGTTCCATGATTTTGATTCGGCCCTGAACCATTCTGCAATGGAGATAAATTTATTAGCTGTTAAGGAAAATAATTCAGGAAAATAATCTTTCAAACAGTCGGTCCCGAGCCAATTGTCAATCCAAATTTTGGTGTTGGATCCATCGCCAACTTTGCTTCTTATTTTTTGATGAATATCAATATTGGCTTTCCAAAACTCTTTCTCAATTGCCATGATATTCTTCCACACCCCTGGTATATTTTTCTTCCATGGAAATGATTTTGTGGATCTTGAACCCCCATGTATCGCTACAATGATTCTTGACCACAATTGAGTGTTGTCGTTTTGTTAGTCTCCACCACCATTTACCTAATAGCGTCAAGTTTAGTTCTTTGATACTTCTCACTCCAAGCCCCTCTTTTACTTTTGAAGCCATAACTCTATCCCAAGCTATCCATTTGATTTTCTTGTTTGAGCTTCCACCTCCCCAAAGGAATTTCCTCCTAATTCCTTCTAAGGTATTTATCACTCCTGACGATGCTTTGAACACTGATAAATAGTAATTTGGTAAGCTTCCTAGGATCGCTTTGACCAGTGTGATTCTGCCTGCCAAAGATAGTGTTTTAGCTTTCCAGTTTGATAGCTTTTTATTGAATTTCTCTATCACTGGATTCCATGCCTTAATCCTGTTCATATTGTCCCCCACTAGAAAGCCATAAATAAATGAATGGTAATTTCTCACCAATACAGGATATAATTGATGCCATTTGGTTGATCGCACCTTGGTCTGGGCCGACCCCAAACAATCTGCTTTTACCTAGGTTTACTTTCAACCTAGAACACAAATTGAACACCCTCAATATTCTAGTCATGTTCTTTAAATTTGAGGTGTTCAAATTGCCTATGAATACCGCATCGTCTGCATAAAAAAGGTGTGATAACTCTACCTCTGATCCTGGGAACTTAATACCTTCGTACACCCCGAGCCTTAAAGCCTTCTTCATCATGATGTTCAAAGCTTCCATGACCAAGAGAAAAAGGAACGGGGATATTGGATCCCCTTGCCGTAGACCTCTCTTCAAACTGAACTCCTGAGACGGTGAACTGTTGATTAACACTGACGCTCGTCCGGACATTAGAATTCCCAGTATCCAATTCCTCCATTTAGCCGGGAAGCCCATATGTGTCATTGTTGACAAAAGGAATTTCCAGTTTACCGTGTCATAAGCTTTCTCGAAATCTATCTTTACTATCATCAACTCCGTTTTATTCTTTTTGGCCCACGAAATCGTCTCATTTAGGATTAAAGGACCGTCAATGATAGCACTGCCTTCCAAAAAAGTTGATTGTGTAGGTTGCACTATGTTGGCTATAACTTTTTTCATAAATCTAACTAAAGAATATTTGATTTGATTTGGTCAAAGAATGATTATAATAAAATGATTTGATAAAAAAATAATCAGTCAACAGAGTCCAAGGCTGGCAAATCTTTTTGGTGCTTGGAGCTACGGAAATTCAATAACCAAAAAATCAATGGTATCTGATTAAAATTATTATTTAAGAACTATAATTAACTAGACTAGAATTCGTGTTACGAAACGTTAAACCACGAAATTCACACTTTAATTTTTTTTGTTTATTTAAACTTTTAAAAAAGTTAATTTTTTTGTTGTTTAACGCACCGTTTAACTTCTCCTTTTTTGTTTATTTTAAAGTTTCAAAAACATTAATGTTTTTGCGGTTTAACACGCGGTTTTAATACTAGTTAATATATTTTTTTAACTCCTTCATATCAACTATAAACTATTAGTTTATCGATATTGGTTTCAAGTCCAAATAAAGATGGGATGATAGTTATGATAAACATTTGTATGAAAAATAAACCAACTTTAAATTACATGTTAGGCCTTGAAATAGATTGAGACGTCTATCTGAAACCGCTTACATGATACATAATTAGGTTATAAACCGAATACTAAACATCTCTCGCAACATGTTTGGTGTCAAATCACCTTTACAAAAGTAAGAACACAATTATAATTGCATTAATGATTAAGGGGGAGAGAATGTTGAAATTAGGGCAAAGGTAGAGCCATCACCATCTTCCTCTCATCTCCGGTGAAAAGAAAGTCGTCGTGAAAAGAGGTCGTCCGTCGGAACCGTAATCCAGCACATGCATCACCATCATCTCTCTGGCAAAATAGATCAAATACAGTTGAAGGCGAGAGGTAGAAGAACATGTACCTAACCGCTTCATCGTCATCGTCGGAATTGAAGCCACCAAAGTATCATCTGGAGAAGATGAACCAACGAAAGCGGTCATACCCATATGGGTTCCAAACACGCATCAGGAACAAAAAAGGCAGGAACAGATAAAGTAATAAGCGTTGTACCTCACATTGAAAAGGTTGTAAGTCACTGTAGTTACTATTGAATACCTAAGATATTTCAATATAAAGGATAATATATAATCTCAATGATTTAGTAATAAAGATAAAACACCCCACTCCACCTCGATAGCCTTAATAACCTGTCAGGCTGTCATACAACAGATAAAATACAATTGAGTCAATTGTCTGGTGAGCGAATATAAGATAATGAAAATGGAAAATTTAATCTAAGGAAACATATATACACAACAAATTCATGTCATATTATTTTCATAAATTCGGTACCGGTACCGGTTCGATACCGATCTCATCGGTCACTTTTTTTTTCAAGAAAATATTGGTTAGAAGCCCATTGGACTAACATCTGGAGTCCGTTCCGATATAAAAGACCCGATTCATTAGACGATTTTTTTCAGTCGGTTGGACGTGTAATTCGATGATAAACGAATCCAAGCAAAGCAGTTGATTATCACCTGAAATTAGAAGACGTAAATGGAATCAGTTGTTGTAAGGCATTTGATTTGTAATCATACGACTTACGGCCCTCCGATTTCTAACCGTACCGCTAAAATTAGGGCTAATCGATCCACGAGTTTTGTCCTTCGTTCCAAGAAATCCAATTTCCCAGGTCAGTAAAACCCTAATGCTTATACAATTTTGTTGGTGATTAGTAGATAACTGTCCAGCAGTTTATTGTACCGAGATTCATGTCGAAATCAGTATAAATATCAAGATTAATAGTTTTCAGTTTTTTAATATTTGATATGAAGTTCAAATACTGATCAAGTTTCTTGGATTTTACGCTAATAAAATTCTGTGTGTAGCTCTTATGATTATGTTTATGAATTATTATTATTATTATTATTATTATTATTATAGAGCTTCCAATGGTTGCCAATAGGAATGGATTGTAAATTTTACCCTTGAAATGTAAGTGCCATTAAACTTGGTTTTAAAAAACGCGCCTGAGGGGCGCCCTGGCGCGAGGCGACCACACGCACAGGTGCTAGAGCTTTTGTATAGGCAAGGGGAGCTATGTACAAAAGGCGCAGGTGAGGCGCGCTTTTCAGGCGAAAAATTAGCATAAAGCACAGTGTTGAGGCGCGCTATTTGTATGGCGGCTGGATTTGTGTTTCAGGATGTTGTATATCTGGCTTTATGGGTTGTACATATAAGTTATTTAGATGTTAAACTATATATAGAATTTATTTGTGTCTAAATTTTAGGTAAATAATGCTAGAAACTTATGAGAAATATATTAAAATTTTATATAATAAATTGCGCCTTGCGAACGAAAAGCAATGCGCTTTTGCGCCTTGGTTTTAGACCTTGTCGAAGCGAAGCGAGCCGCGGTAGTCTATTCAGTTTTTCAGCTGCATCGTACCGTACTATGGGAGGGGTCCGTACCTCCTTTAGATAGAGCCCCCCTGCGCTTCTCGCTTTTTAAAACCAAGCTCAGCAAGATCATAAAAGGACATAAATCAAATTTTCAATCATCATCCATAGATGCTTGAGGGGTGTTTGGCATTTTGTTTTGAAAATGATTACCTGATTATCACTTTTTCAAGTTGTGGATTGTGTTTCTAATGTTTGGGTACGGGGAAACTGATTTTGGGTGATAAATTCTTTTATAATCATATGTGTCAAACACTCAAGTAGGTTATTTAGACATCCAAACACTATGAGACATTATGTTACAACCAATTATATGCTTGTTTCATAATTCATATCGCATAATCACTTTTAAAGCACGGTGTCACTTTAGATTTTCAGGGTTATGCAAAACCTTCTCGCCTTTTGCCAGCTTATGAAGTGAAACCAACCACAGAATCTTCATTAGAGAAACTGGCCACATCTTTCAAAGAAGACACACATGAATGCTTATACCAACTCACAATTCATACCAGTAATTACTATGGATCAGATCTAACCAACTCAAATTCTGGAATATTGCTTTGTTTGGTAGACATAAATGGTGATTCGATCTTACAAAGGATTTCTGCAACTTCAAGTGCAGATCATCCTCTGCAATCAAATGACAAAGCTTCTTCCGGTTTGCTTCATTTTCAAAGAGGATCTATTGATCATTTCACTTTTGAAGGACCCGCGATTGGAAAGCTTGAAGCTCTTTGGATTGGCCTTGACTCAGGTTAGATAATGCATTATGCATTGAATTTTATAAAAGGAATAACTTTATACAATAGTAACCAAGGGTTCCACCAAAGTCACTCAAAGTGTAGCGTTCCAATCTTGTGGAACTTTTTATAAATGTTGAAATTTTTAAAAATTAAGTGACCTAAATTGAACATCTATAAATCTTGGTTACTATTTAATGATATTTCTTTTTCAATTTTACTTAAATTGAACAATTATGAAATTGGTTATTATTTATTGAATTTTTTCCTTCACTATTGCCTCCTATTTCAAGTTAATATTAAAAAATAATCACTAAATAGTAACGATGATTCATATATGTTCCATTTAAGTTACGTAATTGTTAAAAACTTTTAACATTTATAAAAAGTTTTCACAAGATTGAAACACCTAATGGAAGTTGAGTGACTTTAAAGGAACAAAAAAAAATTTGAGTGACTTTAGTGGAACACTTGGTTAATATTGGGTGAAGTTTTTTCTTTATAAATTAGCATTAATGGCATAATTAACAGTCTTTTGAAGGGGTTATTGTGTTAAAAAGTAACCAGCTTTATATTCTCCTTCAAGGGGGTGTTTGAGATTGCTAGATTAATTGTTTTTTATTACAATTTTTCAGGTCAGTGGAGGCTAGCAGGTGTGACAGTTACTTGCTGGTCACGCCATCCTTCCAAGGAAAATGAAAACCACAATTACAGTATCTTCCAGTATGATTTCATGGCAGATAACATTATGCTAGGGGACGGAAACGACATGTCAATGGTAGAACTGAGACCAGACATAAAAACCAACATTTCTAGAGACAATTTAACTATAAACCAAAACATTTCCCAACCATCTTCACTAAACAATATGTCAAATGAAGAAAGCATGAAAGAATATGCAGATTTGAAGTTCTCATTATTGCTATATGATGCACTCCTTATTGTCACTGGATCAACAGTTGCATCTTTCACTGCTGGTGAAAATGCTGCATTTGCTTTCTTGACCGGTGGGATCGGTGGTTTTCTTTATCTGTTATTGTTGCAGAGGTCAGTTGATGAACTGCCATCACCAGTTCTGGACCGAACCGGGGGTCTTGACAAAATGTTTGGGCGGTTTAAAGGTCAGGTGACCACTTTGGTTTTGGCGCTCGCGTTTGCTGTTATTGTGGTCAAACCTGGTTCAGGAGATGAGTCACTGGTTTTGACACCTAGGGATATTGTTGTTGGCATGATGGGATTTCTGTCATCAAAAGTTGCCGTCTTATTGGCCGCTTTTAAACCGTTTCCAGCTGGCACAAGACAGAGCTGAAAGGAGGGAGGGTGTGACTGTATAAATGAATACTCCAGTAAATAGTTAGAACTTTGTATATATACAAAACAGATGATGTATAAACTAATAAATACTTTGAATTTTGGTTCTAGAAATCAGACACAGGTTTTCGAACTTAAAGATCATGGTGTTGGCATGGTGGGTTTCTTTCATCCAATGGTCTTATGTAGTTCAGTAAAATATATACGGCTCACGTTACAGGAGAGGAAATAGGTGGGTCAAACGGGTCAGGTAACACTTAAAACGGGTCATTTTTAATACAGGTTGAGGTATTTCGACTTGAAGCATTTATAAAAATAATTTGTAGTTTCTATATGAGTAGCTAGTGTGTCAAATATGATTATAAAAGTTGTATCAATTTGAATATGATTATAAAAGTTGTATCAATTTAATAATGATATAGCTTCTTATATAAAGCCATTTAGAATGTTATATGCATTTAATAAATAAGTAACTTGTTGCTTCACGTGTTATGTTACGAATTGTAATAGTTTGATTCATTCCTTATATCAGAGCTTCAGCCGACCCTCGGCAGCTCAATTCCACCACCAAATCACAATCAATTGTGCGATTCCGCACGCGCCTATCAAGATGATGACGAGAAGTCAAGCTAAAATGGAGAAGACGATTAAGGATCATGCAACTTCCTTACTCCGATTTGATGCGTTTGTCGAGAAGGCAGAGAAATCCTTTGAGGATATTCGTCAATTGCTTGATCGATTAGCCAGTCATAGTGGTTCGAATAATGGAGGATCGAATGGCAACGCGTCTACCAGTACGGCGTCGGTTCAAGATGCCAATTCCAGACCGGAGAGGTTGTACCGATTGGGGAAAATCGAATTCCCTAAGTTTGACGGTACGGATGTTGAAGATTGGATCTGCAAATGCAATCATTTCTTTACAGTGGATGAGACACCAGAAAATTTCAAGGTTCGTTACGCTGTTATTAACCATGAAGGTAAGGCAATGAAGTGGCATCATTCGTTTTTGAAAACCAGAGATGCTCCGATTTCTTCTGTTACATGGGAGGATTATTCAAGAACGATTACAGCAAGGTTTTCCACCACATTATTTGAAGATTCTATGGGGATCTTGACATCAATTTCACAAACTGGTACATTGGAGGAGTATTGCCAGAAATTTGATAAGTGTTTGTTCAAAGTCACTATATGTGAAGCTTATGCTGTCAGCATATTCCTCAAAGGATTGAAACCTGAAGTAGGTTGTCCGGTTGGCATGTTCAACCCTAAAACATTACAAGAAGCTTATATGTTAGCCAAGAAGCAAGATGCGGCCAATCTGATTATGTACAACAGTTTTAAGTCCTCCAACAGTGGCAGGTATAGCACTGCCCTTACTCCTTATGTTGCAAATCCTAAACCTCTATCTGTTGTTAGTTCCTTTACTAAAGCTGCAAAACTACCTATCCTCCCTAAGCCTCCTAATTCTAAAAGGTTTAACAATACAAAAAAGCTTACTAGTAAGGAAATTGAATTGAAAAGATCTAAGGGAGAGTGTTTTTGGTGCACTGAAAAGTTCACACCTAGTCACCATTGTAAGAATAAACAATTGTTTGTGCTAGAAGTAGAGAATGTAGATGAGGATGATGATAGTATTACCATGGATGATAGCCCTCACCCTACTTCTGATTCAACTGAAGAAAGCACACCTAAGGAATGTAATTGGAATGAACCTCAGATTTCAATCCATGCTTTGACTGGTGTTCACTCTTACTCTACTATGAAAGTCATAGGCACTATTGGTACTAGACAGTTGCATGTGTTAATTAATTCAGGGTCAACACATAATTTCATTAATGAGGCACTAGCTTTGAAACTACAGTTTCCTATAGATGAAATCACAAATATGAAGGTTGGTGTAGCCAATGGTAGTCAATTGGATTGTGTAAAGGTTTGTCCAGATTTCCAATAGGCTATGCAAGGTCTGTGGTTTAAGACTGATGCCCTAGTTATTCCATTGGACAATTATGATATGGTGCTAGGAGTACAATGGCTACTCACATTGGATGACATTATTTGGAATTTTAAGAATCTTACTATGAAGTTTTCTATCAATGGAACAACACATGAATTGAAAGGGTATGACAACAATCGGGTTTCACTTTGTTCCAATAGTCAAATGAACAATTGTTTACAAAAGGAGGGTGGTATAGCCAAAGCTCAATTGCTGAGTTTACATGTGGATGTCAATGAAGAACAGTTTCAACATTCTACTAATGTCTCTAATACTATTCAGAATGAGGTTTTGAATGACTTGGTGAAAGAATTTGAGGATATCTTTCAAGAACCTAAAAGGTTACCTCCCCACAGGGATTGTGATCATCGAATTCCACTGGTGGATGAACACATGGTTATTAATCAAAAAGCCTACAGATATCAAGCCATGCAAAAAGATATTATTGAGCAATCCGTCAAAGAACTGTTAGCATCAGGGGTAATCCGTAGCAGTTCAAGCCCTTTTGCTGCACCCATAGTTCTGGTCAAGAAGAAAGATAACACATAGCGTCTTTGCATTGACTATAGGAAATTTAACAATGCCACTATTAAAAACAGATTTCCTATCCCTCTCATTGAGGAGTTATTTGATGAGCTTGGAGGTGCTCAGATTTTTTCCAAGCTAGATTTAAGGGCTGGTTACCATCAAATTAGAATGTATGAAGATGACATCCCAAAAACAGCTTTTAGGACTCATCAGGGTCACTATGAGTTCCTAGTGATGCCCTTTGGCCTCACAAATGCACCAGCAAGTTTCCAGTTTCTTATGAACACCACCTTCCAACAGCTCTTAAGGAAGTGTGTTCTGGTCTTTTTCGATGACATTTTGATCTATAGTGGCTCAATGGAACAACATTTGATTCATTTAAGGGATGTATTCCAACTGTTCAGAATTCATCAGTTGTATGCTAAGAAATCAAAATGTACCTTTGGGGGAGCCACAGTTGAGTATCTGGGTCATCTTATTTCAAAAGGTAGTGTATCCACAGATCCTAAAAAAGTAGAGGCTATTCAACAATGGCATGTCCCTGCCACATTGAAGCAGCTGAGGAGATTTCTAGGCCTTGCAGGCTATTACAGGCACTTTGTACAATCCTTTAGAGTCATTGCTAGGCCACTAACTGAAATCCTAAAGAAAGATTCCTTTAAATGGACGGATGAGCCACTCATGCTTTTGAACAGCTGAAAACTGCTTTGAGTTCTCCTCCAGTCTTGGCTTTATCGGATTTTAGCAAACCATTCATTTTGGAGACTGATGCTTCAGCTAAAGGAATAGGTGCTGTTTTGATGCAAGATCACCATCCTATTGCCTTTAGTAGCAGGGCCCTTTCCCCAAAACAATTGGCAATGTCAGTATATGAAAAGGAGTTGACTGCTATTTTGTTTGCAGTCAAGTAGTGGCGCCACTACTTGTCCAATGGACATTTTATAATCCGTACGGATCAGAAAAGTTTGAAATTTCTCACTGACCAGAGGATAACTACCCCTTTGCAGCATTTATGGTTATCAAAGATGCTTGGGTACGACTATGAAATCTGCTATAAAAAAGGTAGTGACAACCTAGCTGCTGATGCCCTTTCTAGAGTACAAGGAGTTACTCTTTTAGCCATTTCCCTTTCCACCTTGGACATTACCCTCTTCGATAGAATTAAAGGTTCTTGGGTAGCTGATCCTATCCTTAAAAATGTTCTGGATAGGCTGACCAACAGGGAACAAGTCAGTAATTACAAATGGGATGGTCAGGTCCTCACTAAAGGTGATAAATTAGTAGTGGGGCTCGATGTGCAGCTTAGAAATGACATTATCCGCTTGTGTCATAATAGCTCTATGGGTGGGCATTCGGGCGTTCATGCTACCTTACAGAGGATCAAAGATCTTGCCTCTTGGAAAGGAATTACTAAGCATGTTAGACAATTTATTCGATAATGTGAGGTTTGTCAATGAGCTATACCTGAAAATGTGGCTACCCCTGGCACTCTTCAACCTTTAGCCACACCCAAGTTTATATTTTCTAACATCTCCATGGATTTCATTGGAGGATTACCTCACTCTCAAGGCAAAGACACTATCTTTGTGGTTGTAGACAGGTTGACTAAATATGCTCACTTTATAGCCTTGTCACATCCCTTCTCAACTGCTACTGTGGCTCAAGTTTTCTTAGATCAGGTATACAAGCTGCATGGCTGTCCTGATACTATTGTGTCTGATAGGGATTCCATCTTTTTGAGCAATTTTTGGAAGGAGTTTACCAGGTTGCATGGAGTTGAATTGGCTTTCTCCACTGCATACCGCCCCCAATCTGATGGTCAAACTGAAAGAGTCAACCGTTGTCTTGAATCTTATTTGAGGTGTATGGTTATGGGCAAGCCGAAGGATTGGAACAAATGGTTATCCTTTGTTGAATGGTGGTACAATACTAGTCACCACACTAGTATCAACATGTCCCCATTCCAGGCTCTTTATGGGTTCCCTCCCCCTTTATTCATTCCTTATATTCCTAAAGATGCAAGAGTAGCAGCAGTGGATGACCTCTGTAGAGACAGAGAGGATATGATTCGAATTCTTAAACAATCCCTGGATAGAGCAAAGAACCGCATGAAGCAGTATGCTGACAGAAACAGGACTAAAAGAAGTTTTGAAATTGGTTCCCAAAGACAGTTTATCACAAGAGAATATCAAAGCCAATTCTTGAAGTATCCCACAGAAAAAGATGTAATCTTTTTAGAAAGATATTGAAAAAATTAGGGTTTCTTTAGAGATTCCCAAATGTCATCTGCAGTTTCTATTTTTAGCAAGTCTTGTATAGGATCAATGATCAACAATGGTAGAAACTCGCATCAAAGACAATTGCAAACACGAGGTAATGATCAATCGGCTTGCGAAAAAGTTAATATGAAGTATTCTTAACTAAATAATGTCAAAAAACAATAATAATTATAACAGCAAAGAACCCGAAAAGAAACAATGAAAAGGAAAGACACCAATTAAATGACAAACATTTAAATGTCTTTCCTCTACAAACAGAAAAAAAAACAATGGAAGATGACCAAATTGATGGTGGTTATGTTTGTGCAGCAAAGTAGCTTCAGGATCACTGCCTCATTTTCAAAATTCCATATATGCCCTTTTTGGTCTCCTTATTTCCCATGAGCAAATGAGTCACATGCTGATCTGATGAAGTTTGCCATGTCAGCATCATAAGAAATAATCTGGTGTCCTACGTGTCACGTCTGGCTCTCCCCTCCTTGGAGCTGGTTCAAACTGAGATTCAGGATTATAGTTGGTTAAAACTCTAAACCCTAAACCGTAAATAGATATTGTTTATCCAGACATTATGAAATAACTATTTACAACTTCAAGTCACAATGATCATATAATCGCTTCCAAATCACATATCCAAACACTCCCTATGCTTCAATTTTTTTTTCTTATTTAGGGTCAGAATAATCAGATTATATGTATAAAACCATATAAAATTCCATTGCCCTAGTAATGTCACTAAATGTAATAATGTATCATGTACATGGTTTTAAAAAAGCATGACGCGCTCAGGAGAACAACGAAGCCTCATGTAGTTCTAGGTCAAAATTAGGGTTTGTAGGATGCTTATACATAAAATTATAAAAACAATCAAAGGGGTGAAGAAATTATGAAATGTTTACTTGATAAAAAGGTTGATATGCAAAACAGATGAGAGAGACACGGCTTCTGGAGTAAATAAAGCTAATTTTTTGTACATTGAGCAATTTGGAACCTAGACGCCTTGGAGCGCCTCGAGCTTTTTAAACCAAGATCATGTATGTGTGTACATCTATACATAGACACACACACAAACATATATATATATAATTATATATATATATAATTATATATATATATATAATTATATATACACATTGTGAAAGAGAGAGAGAGAGAGAGAGAAACCTGAATGAAAGTGTGACCCTTGCAATCATCTACTTCAAGAATTGAAGCCATATTCCCACAACGGTAACAATAATTAGGTGCGCTAAAGATAGTCACAACTTTTCGTTCCTGTTATCACCAAATTTATAACTAGTAAAAAAGATGTTTTTTCAATGATAATTACACCATTACAAAAGATAAGCCAATAAAATTATTACATGTCCCCAGTTGAATCCCTCCATAACAAGCTGATGTGCTCTAGCAATTAGCTTTAAGCTGTTTGTATGATGAAATTGCTCTGATATATCCTGAATTACAATATAAAACAAACAAATTAGTAACGCCATAAAATAAATTACTAATTGCATAAAAAGATAACTACTGTCCTCAAATTTATATTCTGGATAATATAGTACTTTGCATGCATAAAAAATCCAACTTTCAAAATGTTCTTTTATTAAGATAACAACCTTCAAATTTGTACCTTTTGAAAATGGTCATGCATCAAGTTTACTGGTTACCGAAAACAAAAACAAAAAGTTTGTACCTTTTTACGAGTAAAGAGTATCATCTTACCCAGAATAGGAATATGAGAAAGGTTTATTACAAAATGCAATTATTCCCTAAAATAAAATAAAAAGATATAAATTAAGGGAGAGATAAATACCTGACCAAATGTATATCCAGCACCCCGAGGTGAAATACCCCAACCACAACGGTCATCAGGATCAGACCATAAAAGATCACACATGGGCCCCTCATGTGGCACTTCTTGAACACGGTCAAAATTTCTTATATTATCAAGTGTTTCAATTGAAGGGGATAATCCACCATGAAGACAAAAGATTTCAGATTCAACCTAAAAAACGACCGGTAAAATCACAAGGGTTGAATGAGGAAAAACACATGGGTTAATATTTAAGATGAGTTTAAGTGTTACTAACCAATGCAGTGAGTGGAAAATAATCAAATAGATCAGTAAATGTCTTCCACACGTTAGCACTACCGTATCTGCAAAAAGTCAACGGTTGACTTACTGACTTAGTGAATAAACTTGCACAGGACCCGTTGAAACACTATAATCATACACCATAACAATTGAAAATAAGATTTCCTAGATGCACATTCTCATCTTCACAAAACATTGACACTCTTGATTGATTATTGAAGCGTATATTAGACATTTGACAGATAGTCAAACAGTTCATTGAGCTAGGAATAAGTCAAAAATTAAAGAATGTTGGGAACTCATACTCACTTTCTTAAGCACTCATCATAAAATCCATAAACTTGAGTGATCTGCAGAAACAACATTGTGGCTATCGTTATATACATTAAATAATTCCTAACAAATAGTTATCATAGGACTCCTAAAAAGTTATAACTTGAGTTAGAAACTCACAAAGAAAATAATAATAGGTTAACTACTGCAACAAAAAAAATTAAAAAAAAAAAAGTTTACCTGCCGACTTTCATGGTTTCCTCTTAGAATAGTAATCCTTTGTGGATAACGCACTTTGAGGGCCACCAAGAGCTAAAATAATAACAAGAATTGTATAGAAATAGAAGAAATTTAAAAACGCTTTCATGCTAATTTTTAATACACTTGAGTTCATATGGCGGTGTAACACTCACAGATACTGTTTCGACCGAGTAATAACCACGATCAACATAATCTCCCATGAATAAATAATTTGTATCCGGGCACTAAATAAAGAATGAAAAAAAGCAACATAATTAGCTCCCAATTCAAGTTAAGTGATCTCATAATCAGCAACTACACAAAAACAAAATTTTTAGCTAAAACAATAACCATTTTCTTTTTCCACAACTTTATCATAAAATACCCATAGCAGAATAAAAATGGGAGCACAAAAACATACCTTCCCTCCGATCCGGAAAAGCTCCGCAAGATCGTGAAACTGCCCGTGAATATCCCCACAGATTGTCACAGGGCTTTTAACAGGCTGAACAAGAAAATATATGCAAAAAGTTGATGTGTTTATTTGAGAGAAATAAAACTTTTGGAACGGTATACTAAACTGAATTTACACGTTGTCCATAATTTCAACTAAATAAATGTACATCTACCTGCACATTGCTTTCTTGCATCAGGATCTCTTTTGCCTTATCACATAATGACTTAACCTACATTAATAGAGGTATTGATTGAGAAACATACAACAAAATTCAAAGATTGGAGCATTAATAAGAAAAAAAAAAGGATCCACGTCATGTGACCACATCAAAATTTGATATGATTCATCTTCAAAAAAATGCACCTAATATGTATAAAAATTCAAGCTTTATCCCTGAAAATAAACTGGATATTCCACTTAAATTGGCAGGATCATGTCCCACATTCTTCTTCAAGAATTTAGGAGCGTTTGGATGTGCGTTTTAAAGTGTTCATCTGATTATTGCAACACCAAGTCATATATGGATAAACAAATTTTTAGCTATCATTATATAACCGTTTTAGAGATCGAATAATTAGTTTCATACCAGCTACAACAAAACTGATTATGAAAGCAAATTACTTGTCCTAATAGAAGACACTTCTTCCCATCTTTTTGGTTGTTTTATCTTAAGAATTTATCAAATATCTACATCACTGAAAAATGATTATTCACTTAACAAGCATAAGTCCCCAATGGGACGTCCTTCAAATCCTGGGTGCAGGTTGTGGTGTATTTATCCTGGAAAATATAGGAATTGTTGTTAAAAAAAACCTTAACAAGCATAAGCACATTCAAACACAATCTCTGGCACATTTTATCAAACCTAATTATCAGAATCTAATTATTCAATATCACATAATTCATTTCAAAGCAAACATATAAAGACCCTTAAATGAGTCAATTCATACAATGTTAGATACATCAATCCCTAAAATTGTTCAAAAATTAATCAGATTTCACCAACATGAAATCAATCAATTTTGACCCAAAAACAATCTTATCCAAAATGAAATAAACATAAAATAAAATTTCAAATAATTTCCAAACAAAAAGACAGAAAAAGCTTCGGAATTTATTGCAATAGATCTGACCCAAAATAGATCTGCCTTAATCAGATCAATCACAAACATACCCATCAAGAAATCAAAACATAAATTCATAAAATTTACCTCTTGTTCCGACAAGGGTTTGCACTGCATGAGCTGCGAGATATGTTCATCAACATTGCGATTAACGCGCTGCATAACTGGATCCAGGGTCATCTTTTGGGTAAATTCTTTCCCCCAATTGATTGAATCTATGGATTTTGTGACATATAACGAAAAAAAGAAAAGAATGAACGAGTGAAGAAGACAGTGGGAGAGAAAATGAAAAAGAAAAAAAATTATTTTGCCATTTTCATTCCATCACCACAATCTTTTTCGGTTTTCTAAAAATTTCGAATTTTGAAAAATAAAAGACTCCCTTGAATGATTTTAAATTGAGATAATCAGTAAAATGTACATTTTGACTAAAATAATTGGTAAAATATACATTGAAAAGTTAAATATTTCAAAATAAATATATTCATTTTCGACCAATAGAATCCTGACACGCGGGAAAAAATCATTTTGGAAGATACTTCATAGTCGGCCAGGTGTCATCTCACGACACTGCCATGTGTATTCAATCGGCTTTAGTTGAGCCGATAAAAACCCAAAAGGATCACCTGTAGCCGGTAAAACTTTTTTCCAATCAAATACCGCCACGTGTAACCCCCGAGCCACCATCCTACCGGCCCAAGCTGATCCCGGCTACCCCACAACCGGCTCAAAAATAATATTCAATTAATTCCTTACACGTGCACACATGTAGCCGTTTCAGTCTTTTTGTAGCCGGGGGGCCGGCTACTCCTTAACCGGGTTAATACACGTGGTAGGCCCCCCGTGTTTGACACCTGACCGGCTATAGAGAAGTCTTTAAAACAATTTTTGTCTGCGTGTCAAGTTACTATTGGTCCAAATCATATTTGTATATTTTAAATTGTTTGACTTTTCAATATACATTTTAAGAACTTTTTTTTATCAAAATGTACATTTTAAGGATTTTCTCTTTTAAATATGCATCAATGACCAAGGTTATTTGGGGGTTCTTTTTCCATTACTTTTTATTTAAAATGAAAATATGTATAGAATTTAAATACTTGTTTGTATGTAAAAAATGATTTAAAATGTGTTGATATATAAGCTTGGAGTAGTTTAACCTAATATTTTTCTAAATTAGGAAATGTGGTCGCGCGTTGTTGCAGAGAAAGAGAATTTTTGTATGTGTATCGCTATTAACATTTTCATGTCGGCCATTGAACAGGTAATTAGATTTTGACTTATTTTTGTCACTATAGCTATGTAAATTTTGAATATAACTAATAATAACAAAAGTAATATACGGAGATAATAGATGATAACTTGAAAACCTGGAAGTTCGAACAAAGCCAAATTTAAATAACGTATTTGGATTCGGGTTTCGAATATTTGAAATGGATCCTTAACCGAAATGAACTGTTCGTTTTTAATCAAAAGCAAACATAAGATTTTCAACCTGACCACTATATTCAGAACTTTATAAAACATTATATATAAGAAGTTATGAAGGAAAAACGAAATTGTATTAAAAAATAAAGAAAAAAAACCAATTATATTTAACCCGGCTCGGTTTTGAATAAAATTTATATACAAATACATAAAAATAAGCACGTCGCAACGGTATAGTTGGAATTCTATAAAACATGATTTTATATTATCAAAATAAAAAAGGCAAAACTGCGTCATATATATATATATATATATAGGGGACGATTTCACTAAGAAGTGGTTTTTCTTAAAAAAATCTTAAAAACTGGGTCAAACGAACTCCGATTGATCTCATTCCAGTGGCGTTGTAACCGTCTCATCGAACCCTAACCCGGACCCAAAACCTAAACCCCCCTCCAACCCTACCCCGAAAAGCCTAAAACCACCACCTCCACCCCCCAAAAACCTAAACCCCCCACCCCACCCCCCAAAAACCTAAACCCACCCCCCACCCACCCCCAAAAACCTAAACCCCCCACCCCCACCCCCAAAAAAACCCTAAACCCTAAAAGCTAAACTCTAAGGCTAAACCATAAGGCTAAAACCCTAAAATTCAAACGTAAAATCTAAACCTTAAAAGCTAAGATGGTAGAGTTCGACGAGACGGTTCCAACGCCGCTGAAATTAGCTCAATTGGAGTTCGTTTGATATCGTTTTTTAATATTTTTGTTATTTCTTAGATTTCTTAGCAAAAAACTACTTATTATTTGATTCTCCCCCTATATATATATACACGTTCAAGTAGCTTTGATGAATTGTACGTTTGTGATTCGATAACTTGTACATTATTATGCACAAGTCGTTTTGAATAATAATTACATTGAAACGTAGATACAAATATTTAAAACATTATATTATATTATTAAAACAATAAAAACGGAAGATGTCGTCACTTTATATTAAAAAAACTAAATCTTCAAGGAACTTTGATGACTTGTGCGTTTGTGTTTCAATGACTTGTACATTATTATGTACAACTCGGTTTTGAATAAAATATATATTGAAACATAGATAAAAATAAGCACATCATAACGGTATATTTGAATTTTTTTTAAAACATCACGCTTGAAAAGTTATAAGAGAAAAAAAATATGTTTAAAACTAATTATAAAAAAAAACATTATAGAATAAAACAACAACAACAAAAATTGTAATGTGTCAAAAAAATTTATAATATTTTGCATTTTGTATATATTTATAATATTTTGCAAGTTTGTTCCTACGCATTTTAACTAGTTAAGATAAGTAGGGTGTTGATCCCATGACAAGTTAGTAGATGTGTTGAAGTTGATTGTTTATCTAAAGTAACTAAAATACCTAATCTTAAAACTTAAGCGTTTGAATAATTTCAAAAGCTTTTGGACTAACAATTCTGAAAAACATATCACACCCAGGGTTCATGCTCCTATCTTGCCTTCTTTCTTCCACTTTACAATTCTAGTCCTTGTAATTCTTGCTTATTTTGTCCAAACTCCTTCTAGTTTGCATGATGTTCATCGTTAGCTTGTAAATAACAAACAGACAAAAAGTAACCCGATTCTATGCAATTCAAACACTGAAAAAATATTGCTAAATCCAATTAACGCCATGAAATCACCCAACCATCACTCTCGTCGGTCCCATCTAGATATTGCGCGTATCTTGGTGACAGCTTGATCTCTTGGTCTGTTAAAAGACAAAAAACTATCTCACGATCTATTGTTGAAGCCGAGTATCGGGGTGTGGCTAATGTCGTACCTGAAACCAACTGGTTACACAATTTGCTTCTCGAACTACATGTGCCTGTTTGTATGGCTACTATTGTTTACTGTAATAACGTGTTTGTCATCTATCTCACTAAAACCCACATTCAACATCAGCGCACAAAGCATGCCAAAATTGATATTCAGTTTGTTCGAGAGTAAGTTTGCATTTGTCACATCCGAGTTCTTCTTGTTCCAATTTTTATCTCAGTACGCTGACATATTCACCAAAGGCCTCCTAGACGATTGTTTCAAAGTTTCAAATCCAGTTTAAGTGTTTGTCTTTCTTTCGCTCGAAATTAGAGGGCTATTAGAGTATATATCTATGTGATATATTTGTGATATCTCTGTATTTTAGATAGTTGTTGATATTAACTTTGATTATAGGATCGGTTGTGAAACGCCCCAAACCGGGTACATCTCATAGTTGGCACAAAACATAATAACACAGTTGTTAAACCATAAATCAGAATCTATTACAACGAAAGTCTTGTTTCAAACATTCAAATTCATAAACAATAAGTAAACATTTTTCATTCATAACTATCGGGAACAGGAAATGTCAGTCTTAGCACAGCAACCCAATGTCCATGCTATCAAGTCCTCATGGCTTCTTTACTCATTCCTTCTTTTTACTCCTACTACCTGTCATGCATACTAAAATCCAACTAATGCTGGTGAGTTCTATCTTTGCTTTTAAACTGAAAACTTTCTTTATATAGCTTAGTTTTATAGAAATAAAATAAGTCTTTCTTTCTTTATCTGTAAATCACTTTAACTGTACTTTAAAACTTTACAACGTTACAATTATAAAACTGTTACGTTACTTTCTTTCATTAAACTTTACTTTAAGGAAACCCCTTAGGGTGTCCTCCTTTACTCTTTCCGGCTATCGTTTCACTTGTACAGGACATGTGACTTTTACATACTTTAACTATCACATATGGATCATGGTCCGAGGACCAAATCCCTTTCTCGCTTACACATCAGGGTAAGACTTTTACTTTAGCGCTGCCCACATCTCAGGGTGAGACTTTCTTTCTCGCTTGCACTTCAGTGCAAGACTCCTTTAGCATTGTCCACACCTCAGGGTGGGGCTTTCTCGCTTACACCTAAATGTAAGACTCCTTTAGCATTGCTCACACCTCAGGGTGAGACTCCTTTAGCATTGCTCACACCTCAGGGTGAGACTTCTACTTTAGCATGCTTGCAGGACTTTCTACTATACAACTACTATGCAATGCAATTACACTACTACACAAAATAGAATGCAATCACATAAACTTTCACATAGACAAATAACACATATTAACATGGCATTTGTCACTGTCACTATCAGTGTAGAGCTATACCAAGATACAACTCTTTTAACTTTCTTTACTTTAGCTATTTACTTTCTTTAAAACATGTTTTCAAAGATAGTACTTTACTCTTTAACACTTTCACTTCCATTTTTATAAAAACATATAATTCTTATAAAAATATACTTTAACTTTCAAAACTACATCTTTAACAGTATGCATGTCAGCCCAAAACCGTTAGGGATAAAAGACAATAAGAACTCACCTGACTATGGTATTCAACTTGCATTTGACGTCCTCTATATTGCTAACGCGTAAACTGATATGTACATAAGTCAAGACACGGATTCTATCATTTATGTACGAGAGTCGGCCAAAACTACTACTAGTGATACTCAAGAGTCGGCCGAGACAGTCGCCAGCGACTCTTGAGAGTCGGCCGAGAGTATCGGCTGTGACACTTGAGTGTCGCCTGAACTTGCGTTCAGGACTTGTGTTAGGAGGGTCGGCTCTCTGAGAGTCGGTTCTCACTTCTTCTTCTTCCTCGCTGAGAGTCGGCACAATGCAGATGCCGACTCTTGAGCGTCGGCTCAAGAACACCACCTTCAAACAAGTTGGTTTTTGATCCAAAACTCAAATCTTTTACATCCAAAACTTTGATCTAGCTTCCATGAAGCTAGATCTATACTCTATTCCCCCTTTTACACGTAAAAATCCGTTCTTTATCTTAAAAACCCATGAAAACCCTAAAACCCATTTCAAAACAGAAAACTCAGATCTGAGGACGTTTGTTACCTGTCGATGCTTGATTCTTCCTTCTCTAACCTCCAGCAACGTTTAGCAACGATCCTTGACTCGAGATGAAGATCAACAATGAAGATCTTGAGCTTTCTCTCTCTAGTTCATCTCTTTAAATTTCAAATGGGAAAATGATGAATGAGATGGTGGAGAGGTGAGTAGGGTTTTACCCTACTCCTTTCCTTGTGTTTCCCAAGCCCGGCCCAAGGCCCGCTTTCACTCAAGCCCATTATTCGTTCATTCAATCTTCTATTTATTCATCCCGTCACCCGCCTTTCGTGTTTCGATGTAAATTTCGGGATGTTACAAGTTATTATATCTCTCTCAATATAAGTACGAGTCTCATTGTAATTTAGTTTATCAATTCAATAATATTGTAAACACTTTTATGAACATATTTACTATGGTTGATGGGTTATAATAAATGAGTTAAACATATCATACATGGGTTGACAAAGTATAATTAAATGGTCAACTCGAACACGACCCGTTTAATTAAACAGGTCAACTCGAACTTAAACATGTTAATCCGAATACAACCCATTTATTAAACAAGTTAGATATGGCAAATCAAAACTTGAATATTTACATTTTTTTGCCGACTACTGCCCCATTAATTTTACTCATTAAATGATTGATTTTTCTATACTTATCCTTATTAAACATCATGTTAATTTTAATTTTTTTCAAGGCTATCCGTTATTAAGTTGTTGATTTTAAATACATAAAATATTTTCAGATAAAACCTATTTTAAAATTTGATTAATTATCATTAAAGGCCAAGGAGGAATGTGCAGAAGCCCAAGTGTTTTAAGAACTACATCACTTTCGTTTCACGAACCATTCCACCATGTTGACATTTTCATTTTAAGGAGTACGGCATGCTTTCACGTTTCAGTAGTTCAGCAATTACTGTTTTCATTGTTTTGTGGCTCTTTTAGTGTAGTCAATCAGCTTTGTACTCACAAGTTAAATGCGTTGTACTTTTATTAAATACTAAATTCGTTTAGAATGCAAAGAAATATGTTTATGACAGTATGATATTAAACTACCCGGCTACCGAACGGGTATAAAACTAGTTCTTATTATATATACATTTTCATTTTAGTAATTAAGTGTTCTAACATTTGAATAACTTCTTGTTTTTCTTTGTGAATTAAAATATTTTGTGTATCAGTGTATATAATGGACTAATGGTTCATAGGTTGCCAACTTTTGTCATTTGAACTTTTCATTCAAAGATGAAAGATTTATCAACTAATTATATGTCATTAGTAATAATTACTGAAAAAAATGGATTTAGATCTAATTGGTTGGGTATTGGATCTTGATCGATATGTCGAACCATTTAATAATCATTATTTAATATTAGTTTCCCAACTACTCATCATTTGTCAGTTTTAAAATATTGCTTTATAAACAGAGTTAAATGGTAATTTTAACTTATTTACATTAGTCCAATTTAATATTATAAAAATTGACTAAAATATCCTAAAAATGTCAAACTTAAGGTTAAAATGATAAATATTAAATATTTGTATTCAATACCTAAACTTATCACGCTTTTTTTTTTAAAGCTAACACCTAGAATTTTTTAGGATAAATATACCTTAACCTATCCCTGACAGGATTTGAACCCCCTACCTTTTGGTTGTGAGGTATACCATTTAACCACCAAGATGTCCCCTTGAGGACTTTATCACGCTTACGAGGTTATTCTTAGGGTATGTGTTATTCATTTGCCGTAAGTGCGGTGATGCATACGTGGAAGTGAAACATGGTGAAGCAACACCACCCCCCCTCTACGTCGCCGATGTTTCAAAGACCCATGCCGTACCATTTCTATCTCTCTCTCTCTCTTAAATACATATTATATATATATATATACATATATATATTTAAATGGGTGAAAAGTGAAAGGTGGTATTACATAGGGTAAAAGATGGTGATGTGGCGCTGTGGGGTGAAAGATGGACATAATGAAACGGAGGTATAACATATAGCCTTACCATTTGAATAAACTCAAACCCCTAGACATCTCCTCTTTTGGGGTTGTTTTTAGAGAAAGAAAAATAGCATAAATATCAAGTGTGTATATATGTGTGGAACGACGAACCCAACAATAGTCAAAGAAATTTCAGAAATTTTCAAGAAAGACTTGTGTAACAACAAGCATTTCATCAACTTTAGCTAATCCTTCATCCAAATATCCTCGTTTGAATTTAAGTGGTTTATAAACTTCTACCAAATTTTGGTATTTAATATAAGCTTACAATTACCACATAAATGCAAAAATGGTGATTTTTGTGAAAATTATAGGTTTTACTAAAATTGACCAAAAACGAAAATCTAATGATCTGGTTAGCAAAATAAATAAAAGATGGTTTGGTATGATCAATTTACGTTTCCATTAGGCTTAAAATTTCAAATCATAAAAGGAAGTCAAAGGTAACAACATTTACAATGAAAGTCATTAAATCTCATACGAATTTGAAAGTTTAAACATTTAAATTTGAGTTCAACAAATCTCATTTTCGTAATTGAAAACATCTCACAATTGTGTTTGAAAACTTAATATTCTCAAACGAATTTGAAGAATTAAAATGGTAAGAAATATTGAATCCACGTGTGACTTACATGTATTTGAAATCATGCTTCCGCTTAACAACTAAAATCTTCACTATAAATTCTTGGAAAATCGATGAGCACAATGTTTCTCACCTTAAGGATAGTTTGATGCACGAATCATGTTTGGTTGTCTAAATATTGGACTATAAGGAACACTAGACCTCAAATATTATCAACACGTTTTGGGCGCAATGGTTGTGGATAAGAAGAGAACTCCACAGTTCAGCGTGATTGGGTGGGGGTAGTACCATGATGGGTGACCTCATGTAAAGTCTCCACCCGAGTTACAAAAAACAAATCCGTGAGCTACTCGTGTGCAAAACGGGCGATATTGGTTTATATGAGGGGCCGGATGTTGCAGGAACCCAATCTTCCCCGTCCCACGCTATCTTTATATTGCTTAGGCCATACGTTAGTATCGCCATAAGCATATAATGCTCTTAAGGCATAAAATCAGGCTGTAAAACGAACCGAATGAACACGAACAAGGCTTGTTCGTGTTTGTTCATCTAGCTTTAACCGAACAAATGAATAAACATGAATATTTAAAAGAACAAATTTTCGTGTTCGTGTTCGTTTCTGTCCGTTCATTAATATACCAAACGAATGTAAAAGAACATAAACGAACACTAATTAAAAGTAAACGTAAATATACAAACTAAAGTCTAAAATACCGTCATCTTTACATCCAATATTTCAAAAGTAAACAAAGATATCAAATTGATTTTAAATTGGGCTTGAGAGTTTTAAAATATTAAACGAATATAAGTGAACTATTATATAAACGAACATAAATGAATGAACGGTTACGGGACTTCATTCAATTAAATGAACATCATGTTCATTAATTTATTAAATAAACGTACACAAATAAACTTCTCACCAAACAGTTCATCAAGGTACACAAAATATTTTAATTCGTTTATAAACTTACATAAAATAGTAATTCTTTTTTTAGTTATTAGTAAAAGAGTTAATTGCATAAATGACCCTTGTGGTTGATCAAATTACATGTTTGGCCACCAGGTTTTAAAAATTACAAACTTAGCACAAACATTTGAAACCTGTGGCGTCTTTAGCCCATGGTGTTAACACTAGTTAGTTTTTAACGGAAAGTTAACCCATGTGCTATCCACGTGACTTATGATTGCAAACTTAATCTTAAAAATGAGTTAAATAAGTAAAAAATATTTATTTATTTTTTGTTAAAATCAGTAAAAGTTCGTAAAAAATAAGTAAAAATCACTAATTTTTTTTATTGATTTTTACTGATATTACTCATTTTTAAGATTAAGTTTACAATCGTAAGTCACGTGGATAGCACATGGGTTAACTTTCTGTTAAAAACTAACTGGTGTTAACACCAGGGGCTAAAGGCACAACATGTTTCAAATATTAAGGCTAAATTTATAATTTTTAAAACCTAAGGATCAAATATGCAATTTGATCAAACCATACGAACCATTTATACAATTAACTCTTAATAAAATGACAAAAAAAAACAACAAATTCTATCGGCTCCATCCCTTATTTCTGTCGATTGAAATAAAAAGAAAAGCCCCAAAATCAATTCAAAAAGAAAAGATTTGTAGAGAGAGAAAGACGGAAACAGATTGAGAGAACTCGCAAGATATTTTTATATTTACCTTCTTCCTCACAAAATTAGGGTTTCTGCTTCGTTTGCCCTGCACATTTCCATCCACGTTTTTGATTGGTACGATCTTCTCCTAACTTATTTTTCTATATCTTCATGTATATTTCTCGGTATTTAGTTTAATTTCATTATTCTTATGTTTCTGTTCAACTCATGATGCATGTTAATCGCTTGTTATCTTCATAAAATTGTACAATTTGTGCATCGTTTTGTCGTAGAAAATTATCTGCATTTTGCAGATTTTATTGTTGATTGGAGATTAATCATTTAATTGTGGTTTGATTTGATCAGAGATTTTGGTACAGTGGAATCGAGAGAGGGAGAGGATTAATTTGTTGATTTTGATATTGACGAAAGTTTGGAAGTTAGATTGAATTAGGGGAAGTATATATTTAGGGTTTTTTAAGGTGTTTGAAGATAAAATTGGAGGAATTGAGGGGGGGAAATTGAAATTAGGGTTTGTGTTTGAGTATGCCAATTTCTTGGGCTGATTCAGTTGCTGCAGCTGAAAACTCGGCTGCTGGTTCATACGCTGTAGGGAGCTCAAATTCGTTAGCCCCAAACAGACCGACATACGTTCCTCCACATCTTCGTAACAGGCCTTCTAGTTCAGAGGCGGCACCACCTCCGGCCGCTGCAAACAGTGGCTCTATTTCTGCTATTCCGGCGGTCAGTGGTGGTAACCGTTGGGCTGCTCCTAGAAATGACTTTAGGTCAGGGTATGTTAGCGGTGGACGTGGTGGTTGGAATAACAGGAGTGGTAGTAGGGACCGTGAGGTCAACCCGTTTGGAGATGAGAATGGATCCGAGCAACAGTTTGTTGACCAAGAGAATTCTGGGATTAACTTTGACGCGTATGAAGACATTCCTGTTGAGACAAGTGGCGATAATGTGCCGCCGCCTGTCAACACTTTTGCTGAAATTGATTTAGGTGAAGCACTTAATTTAAACATTAGGAGGTGCAAGTATGTGAAACCAACTCCTGTTCAACGTCATGCGATACCGATTTCACTTGGTGGTCGGGATTTGATGGCGTGTGCACAGACGGGGTCGGGAAAGACAGCTGCTTTTTGTTTCCCGATTATTAGTGGAATAATGCGGGGGCAGTTTGGTCAAAGAGCACCACGGATGCCTCGTACAGCTTGTCCACTTGCTCTTATTCTCTCACCCACAAGAGAGCTATCATGTCAAGTATGTTTATATATATGATTTTATGTTTTTTTATTTATTTTATATTGGTTTTTTAAGTATTTGTTTTTGTAATTTTGGTATGCAGATTCATGAAGAAGCTAGGAAGTTTGCTTATCAAACTGGAGTAAAGGTGGTCGTTGCTTATGGTGGAGCCCCGATCAATCAACAGGTGTGTTGATCTTGATATATAGTTGTATGTTTTTGTATGAAATGTGATATTAACCTCACTTGATAGGTTCATTTTTTGATCACATGCATAGTTGCAAACATTCACTTTTCTAACTTTGCTGACTTCGGGGGTGTTTGGATGCACCTTTTGGAAGTTATTATGTGATATTGAATAACTAGAGTAAGATAATCAGTTGTAATAAAATGTTCTTACAAGATAGTGGTTGGGTATGCTTATGCTCTCTGAGTTTTGGTAATAAGATGTTTGAGTGTTTGGAAATTTCTGAGTTATTTAAGAAACTAATTCAAAATTTTGGAGATGATTTGTGAAATCTGTGTTAAAGAATCTCAAATTTGGTTGAATAAGTGTTCGTCAGATTTTGAATTATGTAACCAGTTTTGTTGCATCTGATATGAAATTTTCAAAATGGATTATTTTACCAAATAGCCAAATAAACCTGAAGCAAAATCTCTAAAGCAGAATCTGTTTATCCAATCACTAGAAACTAATATTTGCTACTTCAAGTCACGATAATTAGGTCAGCAGAACGCCAATCCAAATCCAAACACCCCCTTATATGATTCTTTCACAAATTTCTGTTACATAATAGATTAAGAGTTGGTTCTTTCTATGCCTTTTAAGCGTTGTGTTCTCTAGTTCAGATGATGGAGAAATTAAGGAAAAGATTTGGCTAGAAACAGAAGTTAGTTATATTTTGCATTCTTGAGTTTTTAAATTTGAGTAAAGGAAGGAACCAATGGGAAAATTTACGCTAAATCTCCACATGTTCTTTACTACGCCCCTACATCTTTAAATATATATGTCAATTTTAGTTATATTTTCATTCAACTTTAATTCTGTTATTAAGTAACATAATTTATACTGGGTCAGCTTCGAGAACTAGAAAGAGGCGTTGACATTCTTGTTGCTACCCCTGGGCGGTTAGTAGATCTGTTAGAGCGGGCCCGCGTCTCTCTACAATCCATCAGGTATTTAGCTTTGGATGAAGCTGACAGAATGCTCGATATGGGGTTTGAACCACAAATAAGAAAAATCGTGCAACAAATGGACATGCCCCCGCCAGGTGTTAGACAGACAATGTTATTCAGTGCCACTTTTCCCAAAGAGATACAGGTTTTTAAAAATCTTTTTACATGTTACGCGTGAGCATACTAATTATGTAGCAACGATTGATATGGTTTTGGTTTATATGCAGAGATTGGCGTCTGATTTTCTTGCAAATTATATATTTTTGGCTGTGGGAAGAGTTGGTTCAAGTACTGATTTGATCGTTCAGAGAGTTGAATATGTACAAGAAAGTGATAAAAGAAGCCACCTCATGGACCTTTTACACGCACAAAGGGCTAACGGTGCTCATGGCAAGGTTATTTTTAAAGATAAATTATTATTATTTAAAAATAAGGATATTGTATTCAAAAGTTTTCACCAAGACCACCCAAATATCAATTTGGTTTTGTTTATGCTGTCTCCCGCGTAATACTTGCTGAAAAGTTGTGAAATGACAAAACACCCCTAAATTTAAAACTTTTGTCACATCTAGAGTTGTAAAATGGCGAAAATGGCCCGATATCTACCCAAAATATGCCTCTAGATGGATTGTTAAAACACATTCGAGTAGATTCAGGGGCAATTTTGTCATTTTACAAGTCTTTTTACAACTCTTTTTGTTGCTGGAATCGGCATAGTTGAAACGAATTTGATACTCGGGTATGTAATATTGTATGCATTATACCAGAAATATTTATGACTTGATTTTGTTATATATTTAATGACTGCAGCAAGCCCTTACATTAGTTTTTGTGGAGACTAAAAAAGGGGCTGATTCACTAGAATATTGGTTATGCATGAATGGTTTCCCTGCCACCACTATTCATGGTGACAGATCACAACAGGTATATATATATTTTTAAAATTTTAATTATTATTCAGGAATTTTAATATATATGGTGATCTTACATGGGTGATTTTGAACCATTTGGAACGATTGCAGGAACGCGAACAGGCTTTAAGATCATTTAAAAGCGGGAACACCCCGATTTTGGTTGCAACAGATGTAGCAGCACGTGGTCTCGATATCCCACACGTGGCCCACGTGGTCAACTTTGACTTACCAAACGACATCGATGACTATGTCCACCGTATAGGAAGAACGGGCCGGGCTGGAAAGTCGGGCCTAGCCACTGCTTTCTTTAATGACAACAACGCCTCGATGGCTAGACCGTTGTCAGATCTCATGCAAGAAGCTAACCAAGAGGTTCCGGCTTGGCTTGCTCGAGCTTCCTACGGTGGCGGCAAGAACCGCCGCGGCGGTGGTGGTCGGTTTGGCGGCCGTGATTTCCGGCGAGACTCCAATTTCAATCGGGGCGGTGGAGATTATTACGGCGGTGCGAATATGAATAATGCTTATGGTCCACCTGGTGGTGGTTATGGTGGCGGATATGGAGCTCCTGGTGGTTATGGTGGCGGTGGTTATGGTCCTGGTAGTGGTGTTGCTAGTGCCTGGGACTGAGTCTTGTTTCGTCTGAGATGTAACTTGATTTAGGGGATCTGTTTTTTTTAACCCTTTTTTTGGGTAATTAGGTAGTTTTTTTTATATACTAGTAACAGAATTAGAGTTAACTAACTTTGGTGGTTAATGGGTTGTGGAATTCGGTCGAATATGTATATGACGATAAATGTTTATTTCTGCAACCTGAGTTGAGGGTCTGTAGATTATTGCGGGTTTGGTGTTGTGATTTTTCTGCAGCCTCACTCTTATGGTTAATCAAAGTGTGCTTCTTTTAACGTTTTTATATCATTTTATTTTGATCAATTTATTATTTAAGTATATATTTTTCATAAATACATGTTTATTAGATAAGTTGAAGGATTTTCTTTACAAATTTAGGAACTTTAATATTTTAAAACTAAATTATTTTTTTTTTACATAAAATAGGAAAAAAAATGTTTTTTTTTGTGATATTAAGGTTTATTATTATTATTATAATTATTATTGATGAATATTTGTTGGGATGAGATTTTCCAACACATAATGAGTGGAAATTCTTTTGCTTTAAGAAAGGAAAATAATAAAAAGGTGCAGTTAAGTTTGACTTTAAAAATGATAATAGATAACAAAAATCAATGCAAGACCCATCAACGACTAATGGATACAAAAATGAAATGAAAAAAATATAAGGAAATAATGAATTACGTTGTCGATTTAGTCAAAATCCAATATCTTTCACATCGTTTAGCTGTCTCAATAATCACTCAATATAAATGCTTTCTTTATGGTTTTAAATTTATATGTTCATGCAATTAGATCTTATTATTTTTCTTGTTTCATATAATAAATTACAGATAAAGATGTTTATTTTGAATTTTGTAATGTAATAATAATTATTGCAAATCTATATTGTGTATTGCTAATTTGTTATATTATTTGGTAAGTTTTAATGCTTTTATATTAATATAAAATAGTATAATTTCATGAACAAAAAAAAATATTAAAGTACATTATATTTTATATATCTTATCTATTTGCCTCTTAAACTAACAAAGCATAAAATTTTCAAACTTCTCTAAATAAAGAAAATACGATATATGGTTTTTTTAATAAGTCAAAGTTTTTGTCATAAATGATGAGATCAGATTCAAACTTATAGATACGTGACGACTAACTTTCAAATTATCATATTAGTTTTTTCTTCTGATATATTTTGTGGTGTAAATTTCTGAATTAAACAAAACTACATTTTAACAGAAAAAAAAAGTAATCAGAAATACAATTTGTGCAATTAATTTTACAGAAAAAAAGCTTATATTTCAATATATTCTACTAATATATTTTTTTAAATTTTTGAAAAAAATAATTGTTTCACAATAAATACCCAAATATAGCTGTCAAAAAATTAATTGATGTAGTACAATACTATATGGGCAAAAATCACATATGAATACTTCATGGGCCGATACCACTCCGACGGCTAGGGCCGGTAAAACAGGTCTAAATGTGTTAAACATGTCAGACACGACAAGAGTTTCAAGATTAGTCGGAGATGTTGTTCCTGCTCGGCTCTGGTTTTGGAGTAAATCAAGATATCATCGATGAAGACGATGACAAATTGATCTAAATAGGGTCGACAGACACGGTTCATAAGGTCCATGAACACAACGGGTGCGTTGGTCAAGCCAAAAGGCATAACCACGAACTTGTAGTGTCATAGCAGGTACGGAAAGCAGTCTTCGAAGTATCTTCATCTAGAACTCAAAGTTGATGGTAGCCAGAATGAAGATCAATCTTTGAGAAACAGGTTGCTCCTTGAAGCTGATCGAATAAGTCATCAATCCTCGGTAGCGGGTACCGATTCTTGATGGTGAGTTTGTTCAACTCATGGTAGTCGATGCACATGTGGAACGATCCATCTTTCTTCTTAACGAATAGGACTGGAGCTCCCCAAGGTGAGAAGCTCGGCCTAATGAATCCCTTGTCAAGAAGTTCTTGGAGTTGGCTATATAATTCTTGCATCTCAGAGGGAGCTAAACGGTAAGGAGACTTAGCAACAAGGTTAGCTCCGGAGGAAGTCCGGGCAAGTCATCGGGAAAAACTTCGGGATAATCCTTGATGATGGGGATATCTTGGATCTTTTTCGTTTCAGGATTTTTCTCAACAACATGGGCTAGGAAAACATAGTATTGCTTCCTTAAGTAGCTTCGGGCTTTCATGCACGAAATGATCTTGAGATTTTTGCAAGGCTTTTCCCCGAAGATCTTTATGGTATCTTTTGATGGCAAAGGCACAAGAACGAGCTTTACAGAATAAATGATTTCTGTGTGATTGCTGGATAGCCAATCCATTCCGACGACAACGTCAAAACTTCCAAGAGCCATGGGAATCGGGTCAATAGCGAAGGAATGGCCATTGAGGGTTAGGGTGCAACCTCGAACAATGGAGTGAACATGAGCTTAACAATAATATCCTTCAAGAACACTCCTTAACATATAAATATGCATATTTTCAAAAAAAATTAAAAATATAAATAAGTATAATCAAGTCTAATAAGGAGAAGCAAGTTAAGATCTGTTTACACACGATTCCAATCGTGTCGACCTGTTTATGACATGAAACCTGTAAAGCTCAAACCTATTTAACTCTGTATCATATTAACAAGTTCGTATTAAAGATTATCAGCCATATCAATAATTTCTTGGCCTATTGACAAATGATGTTATCCTATGTATGTGAGTTCAAGTCTCATAAAAAGAACATTATGTAAGTTTTAGGAGGAAGTGTTAAAAAAAATAATAAATTATATGAATAGTTAATGTTTGAGTACGAGCCTCCCCTGATGTGACGTGCCAGTACCAACGCGTTCAAAAAAAAAAGTTATTGTTTGAGTTTTAGTGTTGGAAGACAGCAAAATCAACACGGCTCCAGATGTAAATTTCCTGTTAATCAAAATAAACTCTTTTCACACCAAACAACACTCCCCAGTTTTAGAAACCGCTGCAAAGCTCTTACTTTCACACACACACACACACACACACACACACACACACACACTTTCTTTCCTCTTTGCATTGTCATGTTCAAGTAGAAAAAAGGTCTATTTTTGCTTCTTGGGCTTACCCTTTTTCTTTCTTAAATACTATATCCGATTTCAAGATCGGTGGTCAATCCTTGTCTTGATCTGCAACAAACACTGTTTCTTTACATGAAATTACTCCAATTGTGAATAAGATGGCTCAATTATCTGAACGCCAAAGGTCTCCAAATGTGCAGCAAAGGGGGTTTCGAGTTCAAGCTCCATTGGTGAGCCCCATGTCTTCTTTGACTTTTTCTTGATACCCATATGAATTTATGCAGAAATCATCATTTTTTTCAACAATTATTGGTTCAAAATGTGTTATTTTTTGTGGGTTTTGTATCTTTACAAGTATTTAGAGATACCCAGATGAATTTATGATGAAATGAGCAGTTTTTGACTTTTTTTTCTCAAGAATTGTTGACTTTAGCTTGTGGGTCTTGTTTCTTTACATCATCTGTGGGTAATTGACATATATATATATATATATATATATATATATATATATATAAGGATACCCAGATGAAATTATGATGAAATTGGTAGTTTTTTCTCAAGAATTGTTGACTTCAGCTTGTGGGTCTTGTTTCTTTACATCATCTGTGGGTAATTGACATATATATATATATATATATATATATATATATATATATATATATATATAAGGATACCCAGATGAAATTATGATGAAATTGGTAGTTTTTTCTCAAGAATTGTTGACTTTAGCTTGTGGGTTTTGTTTCTTTACATCATCTATGGGTGATTTACAACTATATAGAGGTACCCAGATGAAATTATGATGAAATGAGTAGTTTTTCCTCAAGAATTGTTGACTTTAGCTTGTGGGTTTTTGTTCTTTATATCATCTGTGGGTGACCTTGTTAGTGAGTTTAGCTTCATTACGTCATGTATATGAGTAGCATAAATCTAGTGTTCAGATTTTTATATATGATTTGGGTTTCTGTTTATTTAGATATGGTTTCTGTAACACCCTAGATAAATCCCACATTGGCAGTGAACATGAGAGATGTTGGGTTCATAAGGAATACTGGACCTCAAATATCACCAATGTTTTGGGCGCATTGGCTGTGGATGAGAGGAGAAGTTCACAGTTAAGCGTGCTCGGGTGGGAGCCAGTTTTCACTCTGGCAACCAAAACAAATCCGTGAGCTCCTAGTGGACAAAACGGACAATATTGGTTGGTACGAGAGGCCGGATGTTTTGGTTTCTGTTAATTTGTGCTTCCTTTTAACATTGTTTTGTTGAACATAATTATTTGAGTACTAATTGTTATGTGTGTGCTATTTCTGCCTATGAAAACAGAGTAAATTAGTGCTAAATAATTTATACCACTGATGCACATAAAAGGTTATCTACATCTTTGTAGCTGTTCTATGTTTCCACTCTCAACTTTGGGAAATGGATGATATTCAGAATCTGCCAAACACTCAACATTATCTAAAGTGACTGTTGTCCCCAAGTGGAGTGCGGAGTGCAGGTGTGGGGATTTTAGGAGTAGAGTAGGTGTAGAGTAGAGAGTGTGTGTTCGCCGTTAAAAAACAAATCAGAAAGTGATTGTTACAATTTCAAAATGAATGTGATTTAGTGCATTCTAACTTGAATATATGATTACAGGTTGAATCTGTATCATGCTACTGCAAAGTCGACGCGGGCTTAAAAACAGTGGCTGGAGCCCGAAAATTTGTTCCCGGGTCAAAAATATGCATCCAGCCTGACATCAACCCGCACGCACACAAGTCTAAAAACAGGCGCCACGAAAGAACAAGAGTCCAACCACCTCTCCTTCCTGGGCTTCCTGATGACCTGGCAATCATTTGTCTAACCCGAGTACCACGGGCCGACCATAACAGACTCCGGCTCGTTTCCAAACGATGGTCCCATCTTTTGTCAAACAATTACTTTTATTCCCTCAGGAAAACCCTTGGAATGGCAGAAGAATGGGTCTATGTCTTCAAACGAGACCGCGATGGAAGGATTACATGGCATGCTTTTGACCCGATTTACCAAATATGGCAACCGTTGCCACCTATCCCGATGGAGTACAGTGATGCACTTGGATTCGGGTGTGCGGTTTTAAGTGGGTGTAATCTTTACTTGTTTGGGGGTAAAGACCCGCTTAAAGGATCCATGAGCCGAACCGTTTTCTACAACGCACGGACAAACAGATGGCACAAAGCACCCGACATGCGTACAAAACGACATTTTTTTGGATCTTGTGTGATGAACAACTGTCTTTACGTGGCGGGTGGAGAATGTGAACGGGCCCATCGGGCTTTACGGTCTGCTGAAGTTTATGACCCGAATAGACGCAGGTGGAGCTTCATATCGGATATGAACACTGCAGTGGTTCCGTTTATCGGGGTTGTGCATAACGGGAAATGGTTTTTAAAAGGGCTTGGGGATCACCGGGAGGTTTTGAGTGAAGCATATACACCGGAAACAAACACGTGGATGTCGATTACTGATGGTATGATTGCGGGTTGGCGGAACCCGAGCATTTCTATGAATGGAAACCTTTATGCTTTAGATTGTCGGGACGGGTGTAAGATTAGAGTTTATGAAGAAGATACGCGTTCTTGGAAACGATTTATCGATAGTAAAGTTCATCTTGGGAGTTCTCCTGCACTCGAGGCTGCGGCTCTTGTTAATCTTAACGGCAAACTGTGTATTATTCGGAATAATATGAGTATTAGTCTTGTTGATGTATCGAGCCCGGATCATCACATCGAGAGTAACCCGCATCTTTGGGAGAATATCGCGGGCAAAGGTCATATAAAGACTTTGTTTACAAACTTATGGTCGAGTATATCAGGAAGAAATGGTCAAAAGAGTCATATTGTGCACTGTCAAGTGCTTGTAGCATGAGCCATTGGTTATGGTCAAGAGTTATTGAACTGGATTGCCTTGCTTTCTTCATGTTAGGGGATCAAAAATCGATGAAACCGACTTAACCGTCCAAACCGAAGCAGGTCTGCGGTTTGGCCGGTTTAGCTGGTTTGAGATCCAAACGATTTAGTTCACAGTTTTTATTATAAAAAAGGATTTGTGTATAGAACTTACAACTCATGATGAATATTTGGATTGCTTTTTTATGTTTAGATCTGGCAAGTTGGCAACTACTTGATTCATTTACTTCTTATTAGTCATGGAATACAATATAATGCTTATAGGTCATTCGTTATATCACGAGACTTCTTCGTCGTTTGTCACCAGGATGCTAACAAGCTCTTATACCAGCTGACGCCAGAGCATAAAATACAAAAAAGAGAGCATGCTCTTTGAACGAAAATTGACATGCTATTAAATGAGTAGAATAATACTAAACGTTCTTTTGATATCATGAATTTTTGTCAATTTTCTAGCCCATGGCCTGGTGGTATTGGTGATTGCCCTCCATAAAAATGATGTGAGTTTAAATCATACAAGTACGAGTTTAGATGGTATTTAAGAGCATAAACCTAACTCATTTGAACCTGTTTTGTTAAGCGGTTATGTTTAACTTGGTACCTAATCATACTAGTTAAGTTTAAAAATTTTATCATTTTTATTTGTTTGACCCATTAGCATTAAGAAGCTCAAATTAACCTGTTTTTACATAAAAAGGTTGAAATTGCCACCCCTAATTTATCATTAACATTTAATTTCTTTGAATTAAACAATTTAGAAGGTTATAAACAATTGTTCTGTTTTTACAGACTTGAATAATCCTTTTAACGTTGATGAGACAGAACAAAGTACTATTTTTATGTAGGAATTTGTCCAAGAAAATTAATTGTTATTCTATAGGACATACAATTGTTTTATGTTACATGTGAAAATCCCATTTACTTATGAATGGGTCAGTTCGAGTTAAATTTTATTGGATTGAAAGTTACCCAAAGCTAATCTTAATCTACAAATACATTTTATTTTTTTTCAAAAGATTAGATTATTGGACAGTGTTTTGGGTCAAAGAGTATATAAAATGCATAAAATCTTCTAAGTAGTTTTATTATAATAATTTCCTATTTTTAATAATATGTTTTTTTAAATCATATTTAACAATTAGCACATTAATTATTCATATAACTCAAGCCAACAAAGGAAGAAGTGTTTACAGGTTGGCCTGACCCGACCTGTTTTGACATATATATTAAGATGTTACCTATTTGCCCTTGTGATCATCCAAAGTCCCTTACTTTTGAAGGAGGATATCCTAGAGTCTAGAGAGATCATTGGTTAACCACATGTATGTGCTTTTCTTGCAGTCTCCATTCATAAATAGGTGTTATGGCAATGCTCATCAAGTACTCTAATTCACAATGGAAAAGGCAACTGGAGCTCAATCAAAAATCAGCAATTTTTTCGACGATAATTGGTACAAAATGTATTTTAAATTTTTGGGTTTTGTTTCTTTACGACGATGAATATTTAGATTAGTTTTATTTTAGCTTCTTGAATCATTTACTTCTCGTTAGTTTTTGATTTCAAACTTGATGTTTATATTTGAAGCGGGTTATTTCTGAAATGGTATGGCATCAAACAGAACTCATAAAAATTGAATCTTTGTTATATTTGGTACATGAAAGATGGAAAAAGATGTATGCATACATGTGGGTTTGAAGTATCTTGATTCATTTACTCATTTTAATACTTTGAATTCAATATGTCATTGTTGAAGTAAATCGAAATTTAACGCGTAAAATGAAATTATGATATGAAATATTGAAGGAAATAATGAACGTTTTTAAAAACTGTAATTGTAAAACAATCATTTGAATCTAATAACAGTTGTTCTTGAAATCTTCTATTTAGATTCAAGTACCCCTGTTTAACATCTCATGAAAACGTTTAAGCGATTCTGCACGTTGAATCTTAAGCTGATTCCTGAAATTCTTGATGAAATCATCTGCTTTTTTATCGATGTCACTTCTCTCTTCTATCATTTCAAATCGCCGTGGGATCCTTTTTGTCATGTTTTCACCATTCTTCATTTCAGCCTTTCTTGAGCTTTCTTTAACCTTCTCCATTTCTGCTACTTATCGTTAGATGGAACAATGAGAAGAGGGGGGTGGGGGGTTATGGGTATAGGGATATAGATGCTTACATGTTTATTGATGTATATATATAGGTTAAGAATGTGAAACTTGAAAGGGTGGAAAGGGGAAAGAATGTGTGATGCATTTGTTAATGAGTATAAGGTTGAATATTCTGCATACAAAAGCTAAAGTTTTCAAACTCCACACATAAATTGAACAACTTTTTGGCTTCATTGGCGCACATATAATGAGAAGTGCTCCATTAAACCTTAAATTAATTGGCATTTGGTCACATGAAACTTTATTTGGGCACATGCAACTTTAAATATATATGTAAATAATTTAAATGGGAATAAGGCAAGTAGTCCCAGCCTGGAATGAAAATGATAGGGAACCGATAATAATATATAGAGATGCAATATTTGATGATTTTATAATAAGTTCATCTTTAGTGCTAAAACAGTTAAACCTGTAATTGCATAGGTTATGTATTATGGTCACGCTTCACTTTGATGCATCAATCTTTCATCTATGTAATACCACTGCTTCACTTTAACCCACTGTTTAAAAAATAAATAAAACATTTAAGAGGGAGGGAGGGGTGTGTAGTGCGGTAAACATCCACCGCACTTTACCAAAAGTGCTGTGACCCTCAAGGGGTGTAATGGTGTTGCTTCACCCTGTTTCACTTCCACGTCTGCATCACCGCACCCGCGGCAAATGCATAACACATACGAAACTTACAAATGCTAACAAACGGTGTCTAGCCATCCGACATCACCAACACCTTCAAAACACCCATACAAGCTTCTCCCGAGAAAATATGAGTATATAATTTAAATAATTATAATATTCAAATTATATATCAAACAATAAATAAATTAACGTGTCCATAGAGTAATAGTTTAGTAAGTACTGTCATTACTTATTTTGAAATTAAATATCACTTATCTTGAATATATTTTGCTATTTTCGTTTTTTATGGTCACATATTTTTGACACATGACGATAACGACCACCTCGCCTAGGGTTTGAAGGTTTTATCCTTGATACGATTAGCCACTTTTTCGCCCCAAATCAGTTGAGCGGAAGAACTTGCCCCCACGAATTTCCCAAAATCAACGATAGTGTGGATGAATCTCAGTCTCTTTAAATGAGTACACTACTTCTTCGGATACTAATACCAATGTCAACTTCAATGAGGATGCAAATGGTATTCCGATTACGAAAAGTTGATGAATCGTCACGTCCTATGGGCACGAAGAGGGCTAAGGCCAACATATCATGGAAGGGGAAAGCTACAGAAGATGTTTCAGAAATAAGTGGATATGCTGGAGTAATTTAATGCCAAAATGACAAATTTGCTTGAGTTAAAGGAGAAAAAGCTTGAAATGGAAATTCTATATAAGAAAAATAACTTACATTTCCTAAAGAAAGTTATGCGATGATTGGGGAAAAATATGACTAGAAGAAATAGATATCCCCTTCGATGATTTTGTAATATTTAATTTTTATAACTTTTAATAATGTATGTCGATATTTTAATGGTTTGAGTTTAAATTTTTTTAGAATTTCTCCTCCAATTTTATAATAGTTAATATATTTTATTATATTTATTATTTTGATTATGTAGTAATTTATTAAATTAAATAATACAATATTAAAAATAAATAGCTTATTATAATAAATAATTTAATTATGAAAAATAAATGTAAGAGGTGGTGATTATACGAAAATGAAAGGATGTTCGTAAAGAAATAATTAGAGTGGAAATAAATGTTTTTGAAAGACGGATGTGGCGTTTGTGGGTTTATACATTGGAGATGCTCTTAGCTTTGATACGGGCACTCGAGGAAATTTAACATAGCACTGTCAATATTTTCTTAAGAACAAGGGTCGTAAACGTATTATGTATTAAAGGTCTTTTTCTCTTCCTTTTCCCCGGTCTCATCCCCTTTTCAATTTCTACATCAACAATTAAAAGCTAATGTATTAAATTGGATTGTGCCAATATGATCATAAAGTGAAAATACGTGTCTCACTTTTTTCCCTAGTTATCAATGTTTTCAGAATCAGAAAATGAACCGGCCTTCTTAGAGTTCCACTGGTCGGACCAAATTTAAAAACCGGATGACGACGTCATAAATAATATAAAAATTAAAACTATGTATAAAGATACAAAATATAAAAATGTTTTGTATTTTGATGTGAATTTACAATTTTAATGACATATGAATACTTAAATAAATAAAATATGGAGCTTCGAATACTAAATTAATTAAAAAAATAGGATTTTTAAAGAAAAAAATAAAAAGTTGGAAATCCAGTCCGACCACCTGCTCATGTTCACTGGTCTGATCGGTAACCAGCCAGTTCAAACGAAAGCACTTCAAATGGGCATAATCGGCCCGATTCTATGCTCGGTTCTCGGTCCAACCGGTTCTGAAAAAATGCTAGTCATAGTTTTGATTAGGGGTAAGCATAAACCAATTAACTAAACCATAAATGTACATGAACTGCAAATGTGGTTTTTTCTCAGTGTTCATGATGAGGGAAAATATGAAGATGGAATTCTTTTTGGTTGAATTTCAACCATATACCCCACATTGCACGTTGCAGCAAGAATTAATTAACAATGTAAAGGAGATTTCATTCCCACATCGCAGATTATAGCAAAAGTCCAATGAAAATCCGCTTATAAAATGAGCAAGTCAGCAAACAACAACCGTTAATTCCTTGATTGTCTCAAAAACAAATTTTTAGGCCTAACATGTGGTTAACCGAACCATTACACTTTGCAAAACCAATAACTGAACATACCTTTAACCGAAACTGATGGATTTCTTAAACCATATAACTGAAGGTTTTGGTCATTGGTTCGGTTAGAGCTCAAAATCGACCTATGAAACCCATAGTTTTGTCCCGTTCAGTATTTTCAGAAGGCTGTTTAATAAGGTAACATCTCTAACTATATTGAAATAATTATGTATTTCTTTTACTGAAATTTTATTCCTATCGAGTTTTACCGATTAACTAGTGGGCGAAACCCATGCGTTGCGGTAAATGTGTTAAAATTTGTAAGGTTCGGTTTCGACAACTTGTACATTAGTATTCACTCCGCGAGAAAGATTCACGTCGAAACGCTGTTAAAAATAATCAGGTGGCAACCGCAAAATCAAAATTTTATAAAACATCATATTTTATGGTCGTAAGAGGAAAAAAACCCGTAAAAACAAAAATTTAAGCAACTGTGACGACTTGTACATTATCACGTCGATGACTTGTACATTATTACGAAAATTTGGTTTTGAAAGAGAATTATATTGAAACATAGATAAAAATGAGCACGTCGCAACGGTATATTCAGAATTTTATTAAACTTTATATTTTAAAAGTTATAAGAGTTAAACGAAATATCTTAAAAACTAATTATAATATTAAAAAATATAATAAAAAAACAATAGGAAGGCTTAAACCCAGCGAACCAGCCCAGGGGGCCTTTGGTTTAAACTTGCTCCGCCCGGATGAACGCATGACTATACGACTACTTATGTAGACGGATGGGAAACAGATACTTCGGTAGACGGACGTTAAACGGCTACTTCGGTAGACGGACGTTAAACGGCTGCTAATGCATACGGATGTTAAACGGTTGTCCTTACGACAAACGGATGGAAGACGACTACTTATGCAGACGGGCGGCTATACGGCTACTTACGTAGACGTATGAGAAACAATTGTTTTTGTGACAAACGGTTGAAACAAGATGATCATCTTTATGTGCTAAGTTAAAAAATATGATGTATGATTATGAACTATGGTTCTATATGATGACGAGTTATATGAATGATGATTATGGCTAATTGCTTAAACTAGAATGCACTTCAGGTTAAGAGTAGATCATATTGGAATGCTTTTGGGACTGACTAGACCAGGACTATGAAAGCTACCTGACCCAAAACTAACATCCCGTTTCTATGTTTTAAATTTAAAGACAATGTTATGATGTTTTAATTCCGCAAGATCTATAAATGTATTAAATGATGTTTCCACTGCTAATGATTTATGTTATTCAGTTGCTGAACTATATTGTGAATGAGTAAATCCAACGCGTGCGGTCTCTCGAGTTTTGGTTTTGCGATAGGGATCGACTGATATGCTATAGCGAGTACCGTCACCGTTACGGTACCGTGACGAGCCAAACTGATAATGAGCGAGCAACATCATTGTCTGTATTGGTGTTATCAGAACCGACATCAGTGTTCGTTTTTATGGTTTTCGTTCGATGTAAAGCACACAATTATTTTCTAGGCTACATCGTGCAACATTTGTGTGACAAACTATCGCAAATAAATGTATCGTAAACTATATCGAGTTCCGGTGCATTAACGAAACGAACCGGTAACAAACGGATATAATCGGTGCCGTTATCGATGTTCTACGAACACACGTTGCTATTTATTTTTATTTTTTCGATCGATGTAAAACAAATAAAGTTTTTTTATTTTAGTTTTTTATTTTTATGGTTTTTTGTTCTTGACCGTTTCACACGGTTTTATGTTTTCGTTAAACCACCTTTTTTTGTTTTTGTTTCTACAACTTGACTTCTTCGTCATTTGCCATTATAACTTTGTTGGATGCTTTTTTGTTCAACGTTTTTATGTTCGAAACCGAGCAAAGAAACAACATATGTCAAACATACTTCCCTAACACATGCTCACCGCAATGCACGCAATGAAGCTTACTAGTTACAATTAAACTGAAGACGTACGAGTAGTAGCCCTACGACTTGGAAGATGCCACGTGGCATTTTTTTATTTTTAATATTTTAATAATATATTTATTTTTAAACATATTATTTTTATCTTATTACTTTTAAAATATAACATTTTCTTAAATTGCATATATACCGTCGCGATATGGTTATTTTTATCTACGTTTTGACGTAAATTTTATTTAAAACCGAGTGAGGTCAAATATAATATCGTATTCCTTAACGTTCATTTTCACAACAATGTAATATTTTCTAAATTCCAAATATAACAGTTGAAGTTATGATACTAAAATGAACTAGAAAACGTTTTTGTATTCCTTAATTCTCATTTTCACAACATCGTACATTTTTTGGCAAATTGGAATATAATAATCCAAACTATGACTCATTGGTTGATAATAATCCATACTAACAGTTTGGCTGGTGACAGTCCTAACTTTCACTTTTGTTATCAAGGCAGTCTCGGTAGCATAATCATCATAGATTTACACTCGGTTCCCACTTGATTTCGCTTGTACGTTTCTCAATTTCATTCAAAATCATAATTTTGACTGAAATTAAGTGTAAATCGAGTGTAAATATACTATGATTATAGTACTGGGACTGCCCTTGACAACAAAAGTGAAAGTTGGAACTATCACCCGCTAAACTGTTAGTATGGATTATTATCGACCAATGAGTTATATTTTAATTTATTAAATTCCAATTACTTTTTTTTAATTTAGCATATACCGTTGGAAGTTGCGGTCCAAAAATGAACTAGAAAAAGAACCGTCCATTATCTACATTTCGATATTCAAAACCAAGCTGCCGCAACGCGCTGTCCTAATCCACTAGTTATTGTATATTATCCTTATTATTTAAAAACCTTAGGAAATGAATAGTAATTTTTTTTTGAGGCTATATCGGATGCCGTTACCATTAAGATATCGTGAGAAATTCGACGCCGACGCAACACGATGCGGGTAAAATTCGTAGTTTAATATTTAATGCACTAATAATATTCAAACTGAATTCACGATAGTAAATCCAAGTAATAAAAAAAAATATAAAAAGGACACAGAGGGATAAGGAGGCAGTTAAATCAACTAATATTATATATATATTTTTGCTTTTGCAATCGTCTTCGTCTTCGTCAAGGAATATTATTGTCGAGGGTTCGTTTTCCTTCTTTTATTAATTCAATGGTCAAGGTCGTCTACGATTTTAACATAACTAATATTAATTATATATTTAATACGACTAAATATACTAGTAAAAAGATAAGCGACTTGCTATATGGCATCCACTTGCTCCATTTTAATCTCTCCCTTTAATACTTTTTCATAGGGGGTATGCTTGGGTCGGTTTTGGAGTAAAACCAAACCCAAAACCGAAAGTTCGGTTTTCTTAAACCTGTTCGGTTTCGGTTTTTCGGTTTTCGGTTTTTACAATGTGTTCTGTTCGATTTCGGTTTTAAAACCAATTGGGATTAAATTTTTTTGGGTAAAAGAAAAATAGGTCAAAATAATGAACTTGGGATTTAAATTTTGGGTCTCAATTTTTTTTATTAACTAATGATTATCATATATTTTGGGCTATAAAAATTATTAGTTTTCTTAAAAAATACCCAACATAAAAAATAAGCATTATAATTTATAAATTCAATAAATATAAATAATAACATACTATTAATGCAAATGCGTGTAACACAAATATGTATACAATTTTAACATACAAGAACACAACACAATATAATATATATATATATATATATTATGAAACGTGCATGCACACAATATATAATTAAAGTATATATATATGTTCGGTTTTTTCGGTTTTCAAAATATACAATACCAAAACCAAACCGTAATTTTCGGTTTTCAAAAAATACAAAACCAAAACCGTCGGTTTTAGTTTGGGTTGATTTTTTCGGTACGGTTTTTTCGGTTAATTAGGTTTCAGATCGGTTAATTCGGTTTTTTGCTCACCCCTACTAGTAGTTTTTCATGAATGAAATGATAGTGTACCTCTATATGCTTGACAAGAGCATGAAACACCAGGTTTTCAGTAAGCTTTATTGCCAATACATTATCACACTTTAGCTTGACTAGATAATTCACCTTCTGATTTAGCTCTTCTAGCAGACGAACCAACCATGTGCATTCTTGAGCCACCATGGCTACAACTCTGTACTCCGCTTCCATGGTGGACAGGTGGACAACCACACGGTCGACTGCCGTTTACTACACAACGACATGGCACTCGATCCAAACACGAACAAGTATCTAGTAGTAGATCTCCTAACGTTGAGACCCCCTGCATAATCTGAGTCACAGTACCCAAGTAACTTTGGATCGGTCTCCCTCTTAAACGCTATCCCATAATTCACTGTATCTTTAACATACTTTAGTATCCTTTGAACAACAAGCTCGTGACTTTTTCTAGGTGATTGCATATACTTGCTCATCACACCAACTGAAAAAGAAATATCGGATCGGGTTAGTGTGAGTTATATTAAGCTTCCAACCGTCTTCCTGTAAACCGTAGGATCTTTGCCTTCCTCGGTTCGAATTTTCACATTTGGATCTATGGGCGTTGCAGCTGGTTTGCAATAACTCATGTCAAATCTTTGTAGAAGTTCACTAGCATACTTAGTCTGAGGCAAAATCAACTTGTCTCATGTGTGTTTTAATTACAGACCTAAGAAGTGATTAAGTCTTCCTAAATCCTTCATTTTAAATCTCACACTCAAAGTGGTCTTCAGTAGCTCAACTTCTTCTTTATTATCACATGAGATCATTAAATCATCCACGTATACGAGAACGACAACAATTTTCTTGTTTTCCTGTTTGACAAATAGACTTGCATCCGAGTTAGTTAACTTAAAAGCGCTTTGCTCAATAAACTCACCTATCTTACCGAACCAAGCACGCGGTGATTGCTTTAGTCCGTAGATAACCTTCTTTAACTTGCAGACATTATCCTGATGGTCTTGACTTTCAAACCCCAACGGTTGAGTCATATAGATAACATGGTCTAGTTCCATGTACAAGAACGCATTGCTCACGTCCATCTGACACAACCTCCACCTTTTACTTGCTGCCATTGCTAGGAGTATACGTATAATGGTTAGTTTTGCCACGGGACTGAACATATCTTCACAATCCAAGCCATGTTATTGAGAAAAACCTAGTGCAACTAACCGAGGATTGGATTGACTACATACTTCACAAGTCATGTTATAATCGAGCCCAAAACAAGTTTATCATGAGACATATGCTAAAAGTGAGACCAAGACAAGTTTGCCAAGAGACTTTATTTTTAGTTATTTGTAATTTAATTTTAAATTCCATATTTATATGAATTTACAAAATTTATATCCTGTTTTCATTTATCTAGCAAATATAAATTAATTTTATTTTAATTTTCTAGGAATTATGTTTTTATTTGTTTTTAATTTTTTTAATTGGAAATAAATTACCGACAGATTACCGAGAGAACATCCGTGGATTGTATTTGGAAAAGTCTGTCGGTACTACTATATGTTCCACCGGGGAAGTCTTGCTGGCCACCGGAAGAAGACTCGTCGGTAATCTGTCGTCATATCCCCGTCGTTTATCCTCAGGTAACCAAATTCCCCCAGCTCAAACTACCAACAAACCTCGACCGACATATTCTTGTCAGTAACGACTTTCACCTGTAGAACTATTGATCGATTACACTCAGTATTTTAGTAGTGTTTTTTTCTTCTTTCTTCAATGGTCAAAGTCGGTGCTTTTAGCTACTATTATTGTATGTTTAATATTTAATGCACTAATAATATTGAAACTGAATTCACGACGGTAAAGTCAAAAGTAAAAATAAATATAAAAAGAACACAAAGGGACGAGAAGACACTTAAATTATCTTTTTGTTTTTTTATCATCATCATACCGCATATATGTAGTATAATCATGCAGTATGATGATACTGTATATATACAGTATCGAAAAAGTCTAACCGTTAATTTTTTGTTTTTTATATAGCAACATTATACTCAAATTAAAGAAAAAAATACTTAATTTATTAGTCTAATTTAAAAAAAAATAATAACATATGAAAAAGTTATTAAGGTTTAAAAATTGAAGGAGAAAAATTTTATAGTTTTCACATGAAAATTTGCAATCGTCTTCGTCAACGAATATTATTGTTGAGGTTCGTTTTCCTTCTTTTATTAATTCAATGGTCAAGGTCTACATTTTAACATAAGTAATATTAATCATATATTTAATACGACTAAATATGCTAGTAATAATGAAACTAAATATTTCGTCCTCGTCCTTCTCTAGAAGAGGTATGTAGTTATTTTTTAAATAATGTAATTATTTTTTGTTGTCAGCAAAAACGAGAAGTGACACGTACGAGACACAGAGGTGCGAGCAATACGGAAGGGGGATGGATGCGACGTTACAGGCCGAGCGGATGATAATGCAAGAAGTGATCCGAGCGACCATGGAAAAAGTGCTGCGCCGAAAGGAGTTAGGACCACCACCACCCCAGTGGCGGAGCTTGAAAATCTAAGAAGCGGGGGCCGAAAAAAATAAGCAGTGGCCGGCTCTATACGTAAAAAAAATTTCGGACGAAAACGGAAAAATTAACACTACTAACGAAAAAACGGCAGGGGCCGGGGCCCTACCTGGCCCCTTCATAGCTTCGCCCCTGCACCACCCGATGACCCTCCCTCTACTAACTAGATTATATAGTTGTATACAATTTTTATATATTTTGTATAACCATATTTGGTATTTAGCTTTTATTCTAATGAGATTTCTTTTGTTTATGGTACCTTTTTAATACACTTATTTACATTTATAAGAAACCGACGATATTTATTTATTTTTTAAAATAAAATTAATTATCACACATGGATTACCGCCGGAACCCAGCATCACCAAGGGATTTCCGGCTTATGAGTCCGTAGCTAAGAGCACTCTAGCTGTGCAAAAATCATTTTTTTAAAACTTTAAATAAAATCGTTGTTATTGATGCATGATCAAAGTTACAAGTCACACCAAATTATACATTTTTAAGAACGAACAGGTTCATAACCTGAATATTATTCACACAACACAACCCAAAAACCATTGCCCACAGGCTTCTCATCTTCAAACATCTTCATCTTCATGATCACCAACTTATTATGCAGGGACTGGAAGCTGAGAACAACAAATCAGATTACAGTTAGACAAGATCACAGTTCAAAATAAACTTATTCTTTATTTAGATCTATACTCAATATTAAATTTTGAATAATTTAGTAACATGAAGTACCTGAGAGATAAGTTTGGATGAGTGATCGCAAGCAGCAAGGGCCTTATCTTTGCAAGTTGGAATCGCCACAAACAGTGAGATATCAGACTTTACAGTTATAAGCCCAAGAGTGAACTGAAGACTGCTGCTATCAATTTTGATCTCGTCAATGTTTAACCAAAACCAAAAGGATTGTGCCTGAAGCCCTTTCAACTCGGTAATTTTACCGTAGGTGATCTTTCCGGTGATCTCTGTGTCGAAGTGAACAAGGTAATCGTACTTGACGTAGCATGGTTTCTTGAGGTAGATGGCGAAGGTGTAGGAGTCCCCGTCTGCGGGGGTTGTGGAGTAAGACTCGACGGAATCAGGTATAATGCCGGACGGGAATCCGAATTGGTTGACGATATCGTATATCGTCGTTGCAGAGGTTGAAGCTGTGAGTGCGAGTAGGGCGAGAAGGAGGAGAGACATTTGGGAAGCTGCCATGGTTTAATTGAATACACAGCTTTGTGAGTTGTGAGGAATCGAATAGACTTTAAGATTGTATATATAGGCAACAAAAGCCACCCTATCCAAATTAATTTAATCTAATAAGTATAATAATCAGAAATTAAATATTTCCATATATATTTGGGTATTGTTTTTCGATTTGGGGTTGCAAAGGGTGTGAATCGTGGTAAGCAGAAAGAGGAAGTCAACCATATTTTCGTTAGTCAACCCTCTCCTTCGTTGATTTTGACGTCAGATACTTGACTGAGGCTCCGTCTACTCCTGCAATTCAACAAAAGAGGACGTCTAGTGCTGCTATTGGGTTAGGATTCCTTTGTCAACCACTCCCAATTTCTTAATCTGTATGTCTTCTCCAACCCTAATTTACATAATCAATTAACCATCTCCATCAACCTTCCCGCAGTAACCCAAATCCACCATCATACACCATTGATACCCTTCGGAAACAGCGAGATTAGAAGTTTTTCCTCATGGTTGATCAGGGCCGGTCCCGAGAATCCTTGAAATGTTTTGGCCCCGGGGCGTGTAAAAAAAAGCGAGCCCCTATCATATAAACTCAATAATCTTATATAAAAAAACTTAATACAATCCCTATTTTTTCTTTAATTTAAAAATATGTTTGGACCTTTTAACTTTTACATGAGTTTAATTACAATTACAACTTGAGCCTTTTTTTTAAACAATTCAGGCCACATGTGCAAGTAATCTATACTATCTAATAAATAAATGTTTTGATAGAACACTTGTCGCTCTACTATGCATTCTCAGCCTTTTTCTCGCCTCTCTCCTATTAATTATAAAAATTTCTTTAATTGTTTTTATAATTTTTTGTTTCCCGCCTCTTTCTCCTATTAAATAATAATTATTTGTATAATACTTTTTATAAAACGTTTTTTATTTAAAAAATAGGTTTGTTTATAAAACATTTTTATAAATTGAACATTTCTTTCATTCTTTTTATAAAACATTTTTAAAAAATAACTATACAACGTTTCTAGAATTTGTATTAAAAAAATTATGTAATATGTCATAAATATGTAATATATAAATCTTTATTACTAAGTATATATAACATTGCATTTATTCAACCCGTGTAATACACGTGGTTTCTAACCTAGTGGACTAATATGATTGGGTTTAAAACTATGTATATATAACATTGCATTTATTCAACCCCTGAGGAGACCGGGCCCTGGACGGTTGCTCTCCCCGCCCCCCTAAGGGCCGGCCTTGTGGTTGATTTGGATTTAGGTTTTGATCAGATTTTGATTTGGATCGATCCGAGGTTTGATTTTGGTTTCGATTTCCAGGCGAGTGAGGGGTAAGCCGGTGAGGGGAGAGGTTTGATTTTGGTATTGATTTTCAGGTCATGGTCGAGGTGTTGTTGCCAGAGACGGTTACGATCGATTTTCAGGTGTTGTTGTGGCAGTGGTTTAGATTTTAAAGGTCAAACAACTCCTCATGCCACCCCAACTGAAAATGCATAACCCAAGAAGCCTAGAGTACAACCCTTCAATGCAGCTTGATTCAGGTGTTGTTGTGGCGGTGGTAACCGGTCGATGGAGGAGGAGTGATGAAGAAGTAGATAAAATAAGATTTATTAGTTTTTTTTTTAATTTTAAATTTTTTTTCATTAAATGGGTGAAAGGACGAAAATGCCCTCATGTGCAACGCACGTGACGGGATTTAACGGACAAAATTAACGTCCGTTAGAGGAAAGGATGTAAAACGTTACATAATTTAAACATAAAGGACGTATACTATAATTTCCTTAGTTAAAACACGTATACTAAAATTTGGTTATATTTAAAGGACATAATTTGTAATTTGCTCTTATAACTATATTAAATATTTAATCTACAGTTTTTTTATTTACTCTACATATCTCATCAATATTCAGATTGAAATCTTTTTAAGATCTATAAAACAACCTTATTTATTTTTAAATAAAGAGATTCATATACAGGCAACAAAGCCTATCGTAACTAATTTTTTTTTTAAGAAAAATACTATAGTCATTTAACCTTATTAATACCCTGCTAACAAATTCGTTAAGGTAAAACACAGATTACGTTACACATGTAACATTAATTCAAAGGGTTTAAAGTAAAAAAAAAGTGTAAACTTGATGGTTTCAACAATATAGTAGTTTATACATGCAATTATGCAAGATATATGTTAAACTATGGAATGTATGAAAAATAATTTACTCAGCATATATGAAAATATATGTATTTTATGTTTTTGAATTATTTAGAAAACATCAATTATATATTGAAAGCAAATCGCTAATTTAATGGAGACAAATTAAGGACAAAGAACTACGCTCGGTGTTCGTGTTGTCGTTTTGTTTATAGTGAATCATCTAAATCTGCCATGGCCGCCATCTTTGAATCTTCATATGCATTTTAATTTAATTATGCATAATAGTGATTTTAATTAGTTTTATAAAAATAATATCTTTAGCAGCCAGCACATTAATGAATATTGGAGTCCATTTTCCCATCCCTATCATCCTTAAACTATACAATAATAATAATAATATAATAATATTAGAAGAAATTATTGATAGTATTATTAATAATAAAATAATAATAATAATAATATTAATAATAACAATAATTATAACAAAATAATTATTAAATAAATAATAACAATAATGATAATAAAACATATAAAATAATTAAAATAATAATAATAACCAACGGGAAGGCAACAAAAGTAGTCATCGCTTGCGGAGTAATGTTTACGGTACTAAGGGGGAAGCCGTTCCCGTATGACCCTGCATGTCGCTCCGTGTCGAATTCATCCAGTGTATACAAACTTGTTTAGTCATCTCCAACGCATTCATCCGGTTGAGCCGGATGAGAAAGCGGACATGGGATAGCATTGGAGGAGGCGCGTTTGGAAATCAGAACGCGTGCAAACGAGTTTGGTGGCCCCCCATCTCTCACACAAACATTTTTAATTGTTTTTTTATTAGAAAATGCGTGTTTGAAAAATGTAGTGTTAGAGTAAAAATGAGTGTTTTCTTAACGATAAGTGAAAATTTGATGTAACAGCCGATATGACGCGTTTGTTGGTGTTCGTGATGTCCACCGTTATGGATGTTCTTAGGGGTTTAATTTGGTCAACTTTACCGGTTACACCACTTGTATACTCTTTTACATCATGTTTTATTACTATTATTTAGATATCATTTATAGTTAGTTCGATAAACTATAATAATTTTTAAAACATTTAAACAATTGATTATCTAACTAAACGACTTTAAACTTATTTTCTAAACCCGCTTTATTTGAATTGATTAATACGATTCCAGATAATATCATATAATCAAGTAAACGATTATTTGTTAAATGATGATTCATGTATTATAATCTTTGAGTAAGTTGCTTAATTAAAAAAACAATGAAATATTATACAATTTCTAATGTAATTAGAACAAAAAACATTTCTAATTACAATTTCTAAGATGATTTTATGGTAATCAAAGCCTCAAAGGCACGCTCAAAGCAGTCACGAAGTTATTACTCACATCTATACTATATAATAAATAAAGGTTTTTTCATTCACGTGTCACATCTATATTCATTCTTACCATTTTCCCCCGCCTCTCTCTCTTATTTAATACACTTCTATCTTTTAATAATAATATATATTTAAAAAAAATACTGATTATATTAATAAAACATATTTATTTTAAATTATCCCTTATTATAAGAAAATTTGAAATTTAATTATGTAACTTTTATTTTCAATCAAAAAGTAATAATAGTCAAATTATATTAAATAGTAATTAACGTATTTTCAAAACCCAATTATATATTAATTTTTACATATTTTGAATTTGTTTCATATCCTTAGTATATGTAATATATTTTTACACGTATAAAATATATACATAAAGATTTAAAATTTTATATATCGATATTTTTCACTCCGTATGTAGACACGAGATCTAAACTATGACAGTATATATTAAGGGAAAATTACCAAACTGGACATTTGACCAGTCAAAATTACCAAAATGGACAAACATTTTCAGCCGACTAATTCGTGGTCATTTAGACCAATAGTTGGCTAGTTCAGCCAGCTCCTAATTCCGTGTCCAACTACTTTTTGTGAGAGTTTCAACCAACCAGAAAACGACACGTGACGACACTGACTCTCAAGCTGGCTGAAGCCCACTAAATAATGGGCTCAGCCGGCGCTTTTTTTTTTAACATGGCTTAGCCGGCTTGGCTTTAACAACACGCCTTGGCTTGTTTTAGCCGACGCCGAAGGGGTTAATACACACGTAAGCCGACCGAAGTGGTATTACTAGCCGGCTTCGACTTTTTACAATACTTATTTAAGTTAGTTTACAATTTTTCACTCAGAATTTTGCTAGTTTACCATTTTTCACTAAGAATTTTGTTAGTTTATTTGCCATTACAATGTCTATGAACATTGTAATTTACTACGGTGGCAGATGGAAATATATTGACGGTGCTGTTGAATACGTTCCGTTCGATTGTGCAAAGCGTGGTATAAGGTTATCTACAAATGTTACTTACAATGGTTTGTTATCTATTATTTCGAATGTTTGTGGCGAGAATATTACTAGGTTATATTATAAAATGTCAACATTTACCGATCCAATCGACATATACGATGATAGTGATATTTCCTTTTTTTGGTATATTTGAAAAAAATCCCTTTGAAATATATAAGTTGTATGTTATCCAAGAAGATGGTGCTGATTCGTCTCCCCGAAAACCTGTGTCTATTGGTTCGTCTAACCGATTACGTGTGTCACCTGGTTCTAGAAGATTACCTGTTTCTTTACCGAGCTCTAGCTCTCCACCCATGGCAAAAGAAGATGAATTTAAATTCCCGTTTGATTTAAATGTTTCTGCAGATAACTATGAAACAAATACTTATTATCACTGTCATTCTGAGCCAAATAATGGCACGTTTTATTCAAATCCTAGTGAGACAACTTTTCCAGGAAGTAATCTGTTTCCTATTAGTGAGGCACCAGAGCCATCACCGGAGCGCAGTGTGTAGCCAAAACCCGAGCCTTTACTAGATTTGATTCAAGACCCAACACCGAATAATTCTGGTGTTAAAGGTGGTAAATCAATTAATAATGTTTTTGAAGGTATGTGTTTTAGAGATAAAGAACATTTAAAGTTGGAGCTTGGGAAAATGTGTGTTAGAGAGTGTTTCGATTTCAAGGTTAATATATCTAAAAAGAATAGGTATGAAGCATCATGTCCTACGCCTAATTGTGAGTGGCCTATTAGGGCATATAGTTATGGTGAATCTCGTTCGTTTCATGTTAGATATTTTAATAACTAGCACACGTGTTCACAGACACAGACGTACCCTCATATCCGTAAAACAAATAAAAAGGTATTTGGTGATTTGATCAAAGATCAACTTAAGGATCCCGGACGTGTCTACATAGGAAAAGACATAATGAAAGATATTAATTCAAGGTTTCCTATCAAAATTACATACCACCAAGGTTGGTGAGGAAAGGAATGTGCATTGCAGATGTTGAGGGAAAATTCTAATGATTCATTTTCTGAACTTCCAGCTTCTTTCCATAATCTGAAGAGGGCCAACCCTGGAACTGTCACTCATATTCTAATAGACAATTTGAGCTGTTTTGAAATGTGTTTTGTTGCTATTAGTGTTGCCGTTAGTATGTTATTGTTTATATTGGTGTGTTAATGTTTATTAAAATATAAAGTTTTTTATTTGTTTCTGATGCCAATGTTTATATTACAGATTGAAAGTTTTAGGCGTTACCTTCGACCGGTAATTATTATTGACGGCGCACATCTCAAAGGTGGTTTTAAAGGCACAATGTTTTTAGCTGTAGCCATGGACGTGAATAATCAGATCCTGCCTGTTGCCTATGGTGATGGAAAATCAGAGAGTGGTGATTGTTGGACATGGTTTTTAACAAAGCTGAAAGAATGTATTGGTGAAAATCCAGAATTGGTGATCATATCTGATAGGGCAGCTTCAACTGACTTGGCTATTATAGTCGTTTTTCCATATGCACATCATGGGCTTTGTTGTCTCCATTTAATGATGAACCTGTGATTAAAATCTTTGGCGAAAAAACACGATCACCTTTGGTGGAAGGCATGCAAAGCCTTTACGGTGTCTGATTTTGAAGACCATTTCAATGCCCTTTGTGAAGTTGCTCCTACCGTTCACGATACTTTACTAGGTGTTGGTTTGCATAAATGGGCACATGCACATTTTGTTGGTCAACGCTATGGCATTATGACATCAAATAGTGCTGAGTCTATTAACGCGTTATCACATACTGCTCGACGGATTCCTACTACCAAATTAATAGAATTCTTTCGTGAGTCGGTCCAACAATGGTATTTCAACAGGCGACACCTTGCATGTTCAAGTTTTGTAAATAACTTTATACTATTACACATGAATTTGTAGTTACTAATATATTTTGTACTTGCAGCTAAAAATACACATGATCTTACCGTTTGGGCGAAAGAAAAGGTTGCAAAAAGAATCTCAAAATATGTGACATGGACAGTGCATGGTATAGACGGTTACAAATTTGAAATTGCTTCCCCGCCAAGTAGAGGTTTTTTGGATATGCTTAATCGAACGTGTAGTTGTCGACAATGGCAACTGTCTGGTTTACCATACGGTCACGTGATATCTGTTTCTAAGTACTTAAAGCAAACTGATTATAGCACTTGGGCGATGCATTGGTTTACAAATGAAGTATACAGAAGGACATACGAAGGAATAATAAATCCCCTTCCTGAAGAAGCAGAATGGGATAGACCCGATAACCTTGTTATTGTCAAGCCACCACACATGAATAAAAGACAGGCCGGACGTCCTCGTGCAAATAATTGTATTCCATCCCAAGGAGAGGAAATAACATCGTTGTATAGTGGTAGGTGTCACACAAGAGGTCATTCTCGGGACAGTTGTAAAACCCCTATAGCGTCTCAAATGTCAAGCAAATCCAAATGCAAAGAACAACCGGTTAATCAGTCTGAGCCTACCAATGTCGATGAAAAAAATTTCCGTTGATATGTGTACGAGTCAATCACACAACAGTTCGATTATGATTTGAATGATGAGTAGTTGAAGTTTAATATTGTAGTTGCTTGTTGTCTTTAATTTTAGACATTTAACTTGTATTGTTGTGTTTTGTATTGTTGTCTTTATTTAATATTAATACAAATGTTGTGTTTATTAAAAAATACTCAGTCTACATAGCGGCTAAAGAAAGTCTAATACCAGGCTTAGGAAATGTTACTACTCGGCTAAAAATACATAATTACTAGGCTAAAAACACAATATTGCAGGCTAACTTATCAAATATTGCATGCTATGATAACAAATATAGCAGCTATGTTTACCAAATATGGCAGGCTAAGTTATAAGATATGGCATGCTAACTTATCAGATATTGCAGGCATGATAACAATTATATAAGGCTAAGATAACAAATATAGCAGCTGTGTTTAACAAATATGGCAGGCTAAGTTATAAGATATTGCAGGCTAACTTATCAGATATTGCAAGCTATGATAACAAATATATAAGGCTAAGATAATAGTCACCACCAAACATTGTTTACCGATACTATACATTGTTTAAATAACCAAACATTGTCACTACCCAACATCAACCCACATTGTTTACCAAACATTGTCTAACATCAACCCAACATTGTTTACCAAACATTGTCTAACATTAACCCAACATTGTTTACCAACATGAACCCAACATAAATTGTTTAACACCAAATGATCAATCATCAAGTAGATGATCATAACAAATTTTTACGAAACGATGAAGAAACAGATTCGCTTTCAACTCCGGATCTTCATCAAAGTTAACCCTTGCTCCTTGTTTGATCAATCTCTCGAGGAATATGCACACCCACGGGCCACAGTCACCTTTTCCACTGGCCGAGAATTGTTGAGGACAATCAATGATTTCTCTTGCAAAGCCCATCGGCGGGTGGTACACAGTAACTCCTTGTTGTTTAAAATAACCAACAAAATGCAACCAAACACCAAAGGCATATTCAATGAACACGAGTAACTCTTCGGCTTTTTTTCCCATATCAGAATCCGGAGCAACTCGTAGACTATTATACATAAATTAAAGAGTGTTAACATCTATTAAAGACTATTCAATATCGATTATGATTATTTAGTAATACCTGTCATATATTCTCATGTGGCCGGTAGGAAGGTAAAAGGAGACTAAAAACCAATGTAGTTTGTCGATATTCATTGGAATATAAACCTGAAAATACTGTTGGTATATTCATTGTATTATAAACTTACAGTGTCAACTGTTTTTATCGGTGGGTATGGTGGATAGTCCCTGCTTCCTAAAGAATATTGATTGTCCTCATTTGTCAATCCATGTACAAACCATGGTGGCATAATACTCAATTTCGCGTCAGCTGCCCTCGAGTATTAAAGATATGTCATCCACGCCTGGATATGCTATTCAAAACAGACACAAAAACTTAGATGAATTTAAATAAAAGGTTAAAACACTTAAATGATACATACATCAGTCTCCAACCATCCTCGCGACTCATCTGCCCCGAGGAGGTCATTCCAAAACTCTGTTTTTAATGGTGATCCATTGGTTAGTGAAATTTTGACTTCCTTCTTTGATATATACAGATCGTTTATTTTTTTCAAATCAAATGGTTCACTTCGCTTTTGACGGGGTTTGTTCTTAAACACAATGTAAGGTGACACCATATGTGAAGACGACTTCCTCAACCGTCCTCCAACTCTTTTTTTGAACTCATTGGGCGATGCATTGGTTTACAAATGAAGTATACATAAGGACATACGAAGGAATAATAAATCCCCTTCCTGAAGAAGCAGAATGGGATCGACCCGATAACCTTATTATTGTCAAGCCACCACACATGAATAAAAGACAAGCCGGACGTCCTCGTGCAAATAATTGTATTCCATCCCAAGGAGAGGAAATAACATCGTTGTATAGTGGTAGGTGTCACACAAGAGGTCATTCTCGGGACAGTTGTAAAACCCCTATAGCGTCTCAAATGTCAAGCAAATCCAAATGCAAAGAACAACCGGTTAATCAGTCTGAGCCTACCAATGTCGATGAAGAAAATTTCCGTTGATATGTGTACGAGTCAATCACACAACAATTCGATTATGATTTGAATGATGAGTAGTTGAAGTTTAATATTGTAGTTGCTTGTTGTCTTTAATTTTAGACATTTAACTTGTATTGTTGTGTTTTGTATTGTTGTCTTTATTTAATATTAATACAAATGTTGTGTTTATTCAAAAATACTCAGTCTACATAGCGGCTAAAGAAAGTCTAATACCATGCTTAGGAAATGTTATTAGTCGGCTAAAAATACATAATTACTAGGCTAAAAACACAATATTGCAGGCTAACTTATCAAATATTGCATGCTATGATAACAAATATAGCAGCTGTGTTTACCAAATATGGCAGGCTAAGTTATAAGATATGGCATGCTAACTTATCAGATATTGCAGGCATGATAACAATTATATAAGGCTAAGATAACAAATATAACAGCTGTGTTTAACAAATATGGCAGGCTAAGTTATAAGATATTGCAGGCTAACTTATCAGATATTGCAAGCTATGATAACAAATATATAAGGCTAAGATAATAGTCACCACCAAACATTGTTTACCGATACTATACATTGTTTAAATAACCAAACATTGTCACTACCCAACATCAACCCACATTGTTTACCAAACATTGTCTAACATCAACTCAACATTGTTTACCAAACATTGTCTAACATCAACCCAACATTGTTTACCAACATGAACCCAACATAAATTGTTTAACACCAAATGATCAATCATCAAGTAGATGATCATAACAAATTTTTGCGAAACGATGAAGAAACAGATTCGCTTTCAACTCCGGATCTTCATAAAAGTTAACCCTTGCTCCTCGTTTGATCAATCTCTCGAGGAATATGCACACCCACGGGCCACAGTCACCTTTTCCACTGGCCGAGAATTGTTGAGGACAATCAATGATTTCTCTTGCAAAGCCCATCGGCGGGTGGTACACAGTAACTCCTTGTTGTTTAAAATAACCAACAAAATGCAACCAAACACCAAAGGCATATTCAATGAACACGAGTAACTCTTCGGCTTTTTTTCCCATATCAGAATCCGGAGCAACTCGTAGACTATTATACATAAATTAAAGAGTGTTAACATCTATTAAAGACTATTCAATATCGATTATGATTATTTAGTAATACCTGTCATATATTCTCATGTGGCCGGTAGGAAGGTAAAAGGAGGCTAAAAACCAATGTAGTTTGTCGATATTCATTGGAATATAAACCTGAAAATACTGTTGGTATATTCATTGTATTATAAACTTACAGTGTCAACTGTTTTTATCGGTGGGTATGGTGGATTGTCCCTGCTTCCTAAAGAATATTGATTGTCCTCATTTGTCAATCCATGTACAAACCATGGTGGCATAATACTCAATTTCGCGTCAGCTGTCCTCGAGTATTAAAGATATGTCATCCACGCCTGGATATGCTATTCAAAACAGACACAAAAACTTAGATGAATTTAAATAAAAGGTTAAAACACTTAAATGATACATACATCAGTCTCCAACCATCCTCGCGACTCATCTGCCCCGAGGAGGTCATTCCAAAACTCTGTTTTTAATGGTGATCCATTGGTTAGTGAAATTTTGACTTCCTTCTTTGATATATACAGATCGTTTATTTTTTTCAAATCAAATGGTTCACTTCGCTTTTGACGGGGTTTGTTCTTAAACACAATGTAAGGTGACACCATATGTGAAGACGACTTCCTCAACCGTCCTCCAACTCTTTTTTTGAACTCATTGGGCGATGCATTGGTTTACAAATGAAGTATACATAAGGACATACGAAGGAATAATAAATCCCCTTCCTGAAGAAGCAGAATGGGATCGACCCGATAACCTTATTATTGTCAAGCCACCACACATGAATAAAAGACAAGCCGGACGTCCTCGTGCAAATAATTGTATTCCATCCCAAGGAGAGGAAATAACATCGTTGTATAGTGGTAGGTGTCACACAAGAGGTCATTCTCGGGACAGTTGTAAAACCCCTATAGCGTCTCAAATGTCAAGCAAATCCAAATGCAAAGAACAACCGGTTAATCAGTCTGAGCCTACCAATGTCGATGAAGAAAATTTCCGTTGATATGTGTACGAGTCAATCACACAACAATTCGATTATGATTTGAATGATGAGTAGTTGAAGTTTAATATTGTAGTTGCTTGTTGTCTTTAATTTTAGACATTTAACTTGTATTGTTGTGTTTTGTATTGTTGTCTTTATTTAATATTAATACAAATGTTGTGTTTATTCAAAAATACTCAGTCTACATAGCGGCTAAAGAAAGTCTAATACCATGCTTAGGAAATGTTATTAGTCGGCTAAAAATACATAATTACTAGGCTAAAAACACAATATTGCAGGCTAACTTATCAAATATTGCATGCTATGATAACAAATATAGCAGCTGTGTTTACCAAATATGGCAGGCTAAGTTATAAGATATGGCATGCTAACTTATCAGATATTGCAGGCATGATAACAATTATATAAGGCTAAGATAACAAATATAACAGCTGTGTTTAACAAATATGGCAGGCTAAGTTATAAGATATTGCAGGCTAACTTATCAGATATTGCAAGCTATGATAACAAATATATAAGGCTAAGATAATAGTCACCACCAAACATTGTTTACCGATACTATACATTGTTTAAATAACCAAACATTGTCACTACCCAACATCAACCCACATTGTTTACCAAACATTGTCTAACATCAACTCAACATTGTTTACCAAACATTGTCTAACATCAACCCAACATTGTTTACCAACATGAACCCAACATAAATTGTTTAACACCAAATGATCAATCATCAAGTAGATGATCATAACAAATTTTTGCGAAACGATGAAGAAACAGATTCGCTTTCAACTCCGGATCTTCATAAAAGTTAACCCTTGCTCCTCGTTTGATCAATCTCTCGAGGAATATGCACACCCACGGGCCACAGTCACCTTTTCCACTGGCCGAGAATTGTTGAGGACAATCAATGATTTCTCTTGCAAAGCCCATCGGCGGGTGGTACACAGTAACTCCTTGTTGTTTAAAATAACCAACAAAATGCAACCAAACACCAAAGGCATATTCAATGAACACGAGTAACTCTTCGGCTTTTTTTCCCATATCAGAATCCGGAGCAACTCGTAGACTATTATACATAAATTAAAGAGTGTTAACATCTATTAAAGACTATTCAATATCGATTATGATTATTTAGTAACACCTGTCATATATTCTCATGTGGCCGGTAGGAAGGTAAAAGGAGGCTAAAAACCAATGTAGTTTGTCGATATTCATTGGAATATAAACCTGAAAATACGGTTGGTATATTCATTGTATTATAAACTTACAGTGTCAACTGTTTTTATCGATGGGTATGGTGGATAGTCCCCGCTTTCTAAAGAATATTGATTGTCCTCATTTGTCAATCCATGTACAAACCATGGTGGCATAATACTCTATTTCGCGTCAGCTGTCCTCGAGTATTAAAGATATTTCATCCACGCCTGGATATGCTATTCAAAACAGACACAAAAACTTAGATGAATTTAAATAAAAGGTTAAAACACTTAAATGATACATACATCAGTCTCCAACCATCCTTGCGACTCATCTGCCCCCAGGAGGTCATTCCAAAACTCTGTTTTTAATGGTGATCCATTGGTTAGTGAAATTTTGACTTCCTTCTTTGATATATACAGATCGTTTATTTTTTTCAAATCAAATGGTTCACTTCGCTTTTGACGGGGTTTGTTCTTAAACACAATGTAAGGTGACACCATATGTGAAGACGACTTCCTCAACCGTCCTCCAACTCTTTTTTTGAACTCAGAAACTTGGTCGCTACCAAGCACCTCAACACTCGGACCAGGTGTGCCATAAGCTGAAGCATAATTCTCATCAAAATCCTAAAAAAAAATATTAGGCTAAGTTATCATATATAGCAGACTAACTTATCACATATTGCAGACTAACTTATCATATATAGCCGGCTAAGATAATAAATATATAATGATGAATTTTCAAATATATCAGCTGTGTTTAACAAATAAATAAGGCTAATATACATCTTCATCATGCTAAGTAACAGATAGAGCAGGCTAAGTTAACACATATGGCTAACATACTGATTTAGCAGACTAAGTTATCAGATATAGCAGGCTAAGTTATCACATAATGCATGCTAACTTATCATATATAGCCGGCTAAGATAACAAATATAGCAGTTGTATTTAACAAATATATTAGGCTAATATACATTTTCATCATGCTAAGTAACAGATAGAGTAGGCTAGGTTAACACTTATGGCTAACAAACTGATTCAGCTGGCTAAGTTATCAGATATAGCAGGCTAAGTTATCACATAATGCAGGCTAACTTATCATATATAGCCGGCTAAGATAATAGCAGCTGTGTTGAACAAATATGGTAGGCTAACATACGTGGTCGGTGTGCTGGCCCTCAACCTCTTCTTCACCTTCCACAGAGTCTGTGTGCTGGCCCTCAACAAACTTACTTTTTTTTAATCCCCTCCTTTAAAACATCCTATATATAGTTGGTTAAAAAAATGATATGTTAATGTTTATTTAGAAATTCAATATGTTTACCTCAAGAATATTTTGCCCAATTCCACTCTTCATCCGTCCACGTCAATGGTTCATCAGCTGGTCGAGAAGGGTTGGCAGGATGTACAAGTTGAACAAGTTCATCAACCGGTCGAGAAGGGTTTGCTGGAAATGGATACCCTCCACCCATATTTGAGAAGTAAAAATTTGGAGTGAAAATTGAAATTTGAAAAGTGAAAATGAGGGTTGAAACGATATGGTTTATATTTATAAAAGTTGAAGACGGCTAATTAAACCACTCCAGCCGGCTAACAAGTGTAAAAACCTATTCGGCGCCAGCTATAAGAAGCCAAGCCAGCTAACACAGGCCAAGCCGGCTACAGCTCGAAAAAATCCGGCTAAGCCATGTTAAAAAAAATGCGTCGGCTGAGCCTACTATTTAGTGGGCTTCAGCCGGCTTGGGAGTCGGTGCCGCCACGTGTCTTTTTTTGGTTGGTTGAAACTCTGACAAAAAGTAGTTGGGCACGGAATTAGAAGCCGACTGAACTAGCCGGCTCTAGCCGACTATTGGTCTAAATGACCACGAATTAGTCGGCTGAAAATGTTTGTCCATTTTGGTAAGTTTGACCGGTCAAATGTCCATTTTGGTAAATTTCCCATATATTAATGTCCTGATAAGCGATTCTACCTAAATAACTACCTACGCATTAGATCATGTTGTAATTAGCAATATTAGAATGTAATATTATGTAAATATGGTTATTATATATAACCCCGTTGTAACCCTAATCATCAACATTTATCAATACAATCACAATTCAACCAGAGCATACAAAGCTACCAGTGTGATCTGCTATTGCATCGATTTGTTGCATCTTTGCAGCCTTCCCACTTGTTTCTGTTGTTGTTTATTGTTGCATCACATGACATCACACACCCTCACAGTCGAGCCACTGCATTTTCTTTGGTTTTTTGACTTTCTTCTCTGCAACTACAGGCGCCGTACTGCAGGTTAGAACCCTAATTTTCCTTACAAGTTTCGATTGAAAGTTTACAAGTTTCAAGTGAAACTTTTCCCACGAAAATTACAACTTTCGATTGAAAGTTTAGATCAAACGTTTATAAGTTTCGACCGCAAGTTCAAGGTTTCGACTGAAAGTTTACAAGATTCGACTAAAATTATTTTTTAATTTAAATGAAAGTAATTAAAATTGCGTTTTTAAATAATAACTAAAATAATTATTTTTATTAGTGGTGGGCCCACTTCTCTTGTTTGGCACCGTCCGAAAAACCAAACGAACACATGAGGATGCCCTTCAACGCCTCCATCCGGCCACGCAAGCAGTCCACCTCCCGCCCGAAAACTGCTTTGGAGTGCTCTTAGGACAAGAATGCTTGTGTTGTTATGTTAAAGCATCTACAACGGTGGATGCCACAAACACCAACAAACGCGCACTACAAAAGAATACAATATTGGCCAAGGATTAATTTTGTTTCCTTTATGTGCATGCAAAGAAAGATGAAACTCAATGAAGAGCTGATAACATCACAACATGAAACTAAATGAAGAGCGGATAACATCACTTCCAAGCTCGAAAGAAGTAAGGGAATAACTGGAAAACTAGAGGGTGAATAATGAACATAGAAAAAATGTAAAAATAATCTAAACTTAATAAATTAAGTAATATCTGAAACGATAGTTTGTTGATATTGACATTTGTATAATTTTGTAAATATATAAATATTTGGTCTGATTTTCTTTGTATATATGATTTTGGATTTATATAGCAAAATTATGATTGATTTGGAGATTGATTTTCAGACCCTAAATAAATATATTGGAGACTGAAAATAAATGTTATCTTAAACTGATTATCTGAATCTAAAACTACATATTAGTGACAACATGGATATTAACGACTGAAATCAGGTGTTCCCGGGACTAATCCTCAATCGTTAAAACATCTTATTGGACACTGATTTGATATGGAATCATGAACCTAACGAAACATACCAGGGACAATATAGACATTTTTGTAGGACTGAATGTCAGTCCCTAAAGTTATACATTAGGGATTGAAATATCTTATTATCCGAGACTGATTTTCAGTCGCTAAATAAATGTATTGGGGACTGAAATAACGTGGTATTCGGGGGACAAATTAATGACTGTTTTTTTGTATTAGAGACTAACTATTAGTCCCTGTTGGTGACATACAATGGGGACTGATTTTCAGTTACTAACCTAACTATTTAGAACTAAGTATCCGTCACTGACCGTAGACTGACGAAATCAGTCTCTGATAACCATTAAGTACTGATACGGGGGTATCATAGACTAAAATTTTAGTCCCAAATACCCTTCTTTTGTAGTGGCGCTAAATCAGATTTTCATTATCCTTCAAAAACCCACATTTCTCCTCCAACAATACTTCCTTCTCCAAACACCAAAAAATAATAATTATATATATATTATATTAATGTTGTGAGAGAAGGGGCCCACCGGATGAAATCCGGCTCCGTCCGGATTTCCAGATGCTAAAAAACCGGACGCTTCATTTTTTTGTCCTCCAATGCTCTGAACATCTGCCAGCTCACGTCCGGATTTCCGGTTGTGAGCGTTGTACATGCTGTTATGCAATGATGTGTGCACGATAATAGTAGTGGTTATCAAATCACTTCGGTAACTATAACTTCAAAGGAAACCAGTAGATTAGACACAACCAAATGTTTCTGTAGAATATTATTGATGAATAATCAAACTTACAACTCACGCCAAATTATACAATTTTAAGAACGAACAGGTTCATATCCTGAATATTATTCATACAACACAACCTAAAAATCATTGCCAACAGGATTCTCATCTTCAAAAGTGAGGCACAAAACATCTTCATCTTCATGTTCACCGACTTATTATGCAGGGACTGGAAGCTGAGAACACCAAATAGGATCACAGTTAGACTACGATTTCGAGATTTATGTTAAACAGCATGTATTGTTCATACTAGATCACAGTTCCATAGACATATTACAGATCTATGAATGATGCAAGCAAATTTGTTCTTTATTTTAATATAGTAATATGAATTACCTGAGAGATAAGTTTGGATGAGTGATCGCAATCAGCAAGGGCCTTATCTTTGCAAGTGGGGATCGCCACAAACAGTGAGATATCAGACTTCACTGTGACAAGCCCAAGAGTGAACTGAAGACTGCTGCTATCAACTTTGATTTCGTCAATGTTTAACCAAAACCAGAAGGATTGTGCTTGAAGCCCTTTCAGCTCGGTAATTTTACCGTAGGTGATCTTTCCGGTGATCTCTGTGTCGAAGTGAACAAGGTAATCGTACTTGACGTAGCATGGTTTCTTAAGGTAGATGGCGAAGGTGAAGGAGTCCCCGTCTGCGGGGGCTGTGGAGTAAGACTCGACGGAATCAGGTACAATGCCGGACGGAAATCCAAACTGGTTGACGATATCGTATATCGTGGGGGTTGCAGAGGTTGAAGCTGTGAGTGCGAGTAGGGCGAGAAGGAGGAGAGACATTTGGGAAGCTGCCATAGTTGATTGCTTCGTAAGTTGTGAGGAATCGAATAGGATTGGAGATTGTATATATAGGCAACAAAAGCCACCCTCTCCTGTTTAAAATTTAATTTATTAAGTGTTATAATCACTAATCTAATATTTTCGATATATTTTAAATGAAATAATATTTTAAAACGATATAAACTGTAAAGCAAGATCTAATATAAATTTACTCGTAGTATTACTATCATTAGATAAGTTAAAACTTAGGAATCGATCTTGTTACTGATTAATATTATCTACCTTTTGTTTTCTATAAGATTAATTAAAGTTTTTTTTTTTAAATTCATTTAATTTTTATTAGGTGTATCAATCTTGTATAACTATTTTTAGGCCTGTAAATGAATCAAACGTTCAGTGAACTTACTAGAAAACATGTATTTTTTCTATAAAAGTTTCCGACAAGTTACCAACAAAAGAAATTTATCACAAGTTTGCGACAACTTTCCGACAAAATAAAAACAAAAAAGTAACCACAAGATTTTCTACAATTTTTCGACAAATTTATTAAGTAAGTTAACTTATTTATCTAATATAATCATCGGGATATTGTCGAAAATCACAGACGAAAGGTTTTTGTCGCTAATTCGTCGGAAAATTAGTCTGGACTTTGTTGGAAAATACGTTTCCTACGGGGTTTTTTCCAACAAACACTTTTATTTCATTAAAATAAAAATAATTAAATGTTTATTTTTTAATTTTAATTTAAATAAAATAAAACATAATATTTCATTAAAATAAAAATAAAATAAAAGATAATAAATAATATTTCATTAATAATTAAAAAAATTACATTAATAATTAAAAAAAATTACATTACTAAAATAAAAATTACATTACTAATGATTTGATTTTTTGTAAATATACTCAATCAAGTCCGCCTTTAGTACGTTATGAATTTCTCGATTGCGTATTTCTTGTCGGTTTACTCGCTTTTGATCTTCATCTATTTCTTCATGCGTAACGTCCTCCTTATTTGGGTTGTATTGAGAAATTGTCACTCCTTGATCATCTAAAATCATATTATGCAAAATCACAGAAGCATACATAATGTTCCAGATTTTGATTTGAGAGCAAGATCGAGCCGGTCGTTCGATTATATGCCACTTATTCTTCAAGAGACCGAACGCTCGTTAGATATCTTTTCTTGCCGCCTCATCAGCCTTTTTATAATTATTATGTTTAATTCCTTCCGGGCACGTAAGAGACTTGACAATTGTTGCATATTCCGGATATATTCCATCGGCTAGATAATACCCACGCTTGTAATGCGATCCTCTAAGTTCAAACGACGAGTCTGGTGCGGTTCTGTTGATCATATCGTCGAATATAGGCGATTGATTAAGAACATTAATGTCATTGTTCACACCGGCAACGCCAAAGAATGCATGCCAAAACTATAGATCATTTGAAGCCACAACTTCAATCATAATACTTTGTCTAGGATGATCGCCGCGTGCAAACTGACCTCGCCACGCATTGGGGCAATTTTTCCAATCTCAATGCGTGCAATCGATGCTACCAAGCATCCCGACAAATCCGTGTTTAGCTTCATGAAAAGCATATAACTGTTGAATGTCGCTAACCGACGGTTTACTTAAATATCTCTTACCGTACAATAAAATTATAGCTTTAGAAAACTTGTAAATACATGACCTGATCGTTCGTTCTGACATCTTCAAGTAATCGTCAAACGAATCACTAGAGGTACTATACGCCATTTGACGAATCGTGGCTGTACACTTATGAATGAAGGTGAAGCCAACCCGACCTCTCGCGTCAACACGTTGACGGAACCAAGGCACGTCTCTCTCGAGATCAGTATTAATTCTTAAAAATAACTCCGACTCATTCGAAACCGTGTATTAAATTGCTACTCCCTGTATAAACAACATTCGTCAAAGTAATCTTTGAATAAAAGTGTGTTAGCAGCCGCTCGGTCACGGTTGAGACGTGCGCTTCGTTTTAATGGTCTAGAGGACGATTCCGTCTTTTGCCACCACCTAACCGTCGCCGATGCCATAGCCCCGAACGCCATTATCCTGGCTTACTCGCTTGATGATGATGACATTTTATAAGTTTTTTGGTTTTGTGTTTGTAGTATAGAGAAGATGAGATAAAATGTTTATGGTTTTGTGTTTGTTTATATAGATGGAGAGAATGAAATTAAAAAAAAATAAAAACTTTTTTTTATTAAATACAAATATATCCGTTCAACGGATATATTTGTTTGAAATGGGGACATGATTCGCATGAAAAAATTCACGGGAAAGAAGCACGCTGTAGAAATATAATCGAGGGGGCGGTGTTCCGAGAAGATCACGGCGTGATCATACTATCCACGTTGGACGACGACGTGATAAACCGGTGTATATCGGATGGCCTTAAAATTGAAATTTCATTTAAGGCTATCAAATCGATTGGACCATCCTTAGTATATTTGATAACCAGTTGATGAATAAACTTAATTTAAAATAATAATGTATAATAACAAATATTGATAAAATTAATAAGTTAATATTTTTTAAAAGCAAATCGCTAGTTTAATGGAGACACATAACACATGCATGGAATCTTTGTTATTATGTTTAACAGATGAAGAATATGCTTATACCAAATGGTTAGTAACATGTTTTATTGTTTTGTCTCTAGGGAATAATCTAAATCTGAAAATAATATGACCGAGGCCGCCATTTTTGAATCCTGATATGCATTTAATCTAGTTACGCGTAATATTAATTTTAATTCCAGCCGCCAGCATAGTAAGTATGGGTCGAGCTCAAAAAATAGATATTTCGCCAGCTAATGTTACCGCAATATTCGTATTATCAATCACGCTTGCAATCTTTTCTATATCCACCACTCCATACATCATGTTACCGCAATGTTTTGTCTCTTACATCAATGGGAATTATTGGTGAAAGTTTTAAATCATAAACCTACAAGAATCAAAGGCTCAAAAGCAATCACTAAGTTACTATATACATGACAATTTACAATAACGCCATCGTTAACGATCATCATCCATGTTAATTAGCATTTAGCTTCTAAACATTTACTAAAAACATAAATTTCATATAAAGATAACTTGTCCATTCAAATCTAACAAGTCATTGGTTGGGACACTCATAGTAGAAGTGGATGGCATAAAAGGTGGAATAACAAAAAAAATGAAGGTATGGTAGTTGTAGGAAGCTCAAAAACATGAGCCAAAGAGGGAATTAATAAATTAGTCTCATGAAATATGACATGTCGAGAAGTGTATATACAAATAGTGTTCATTGTGATTATGGGCATATCCAAGTAACATATAAGGTACAAATTTGGGTGAGAGTTTATCTGGTCGGATATCCCAAGGAATGGATAACAAAGGCACCCAATGAGGAGTAAAATTTATAGTCTGGTTGAGATCCAAAGAGATCCTCATAAGGAAACGAATGATCACGAGTTGAAGAAGGTAAAAGGTTGATGAGAAAAGCAGTTGTGACATAAGCATCACACCAAAAGTTATGAGGTAGATGCGCAAGGAAGGGTAAAGCTCAAGCAATTTTTAACAAATATCAGTTTTTTTCCGGTTAGCCACTACAATTTGTTGGGGGTGTATAGGGACATAAATATAGTAGGTAAGCTTAGGATACCATCACACTATTAGTGTTTAATGGTGAAAGAAAACAATTTCAACATAAACTTGTTGGAGATTGCTCGTAATATGGAGATTTAGACAAATACATGTCAACAACACCTTCTTAATGAAGATTTATCTCAGACTATTTATATGGAAAACCTCTTGCCTTTGTTAACCCGACTCGATCACGACATGTATGCCTCCTACATAAGGCCCTTTACGCCCTTAAGCAGGCCCTAGAGCTTCATTTTCCAAGCTCTCTACAATGCTCGGTACATTTCAATTCACATAGTGCATATGTGATGCATCACCATTTGTTTATTATCAAGGCCCTCACACCACTTTCAACCGTATTCTTTGATGCCTTAAGGGTACCATTACTAATTGCCTGATGATTCGATTGACTCCTCATTTTGGAATTCCTGCTTATGCAGATGATGATTGAGCTGAATGCCGAGATGATTTTAGATCTACCACAAGATATTGTGTTTTTCTTGGACCCAACCTTATCAGTTGGAGTTCCAAGAAACAATATAAAGTTTCTCGTTCTAGTATCGAGGCATAGCATTGTGCCCTTGCTCATGTTGCTCCTGAACTTTGTTAGGTTATGTCTTTTCTTAATGAGCTACACATTACACTTTCTACCACTTACTTTGTGTCATGAGTCATGACAATCTTAGCATCACATATTTAACATCTAATCTAGTTTTTCATCATCGTACAAAACATATGGAGATTGCTCAGAGTCTTCTAGTTGGTTGTGTGCCTACTGCTTCTAAGATTGTTGATCTTTGTTCAAAAGGATTGTTCTTCACTCTGTTTGACACTCTTCGGTCCAAGTTCCATGTTATGTGACATGTTCAGCTTGCAGGGACGTATTAGCATATTAATATTAGCACTATTTTATCATCATCATAAGCTAGTTAATTTGAGTTTATCTCATTAATTTTCTAATTTATCTATTGAGTATTTTTTAAGGAAGTTTGTTATTTAATCCTCTTCTAATTATCTTATCTATATGTATTTATAGAGATGAAAGTTTTGATTAATCATAACAAAAATCTATTCCTTTTTGTCCATGTTGGGACTTGAACCCTCGACCACTTGAGGAACGTCACTTTTCTTACACACATTGGTACTGCTAGACACAGACCCTTTGGTATTAACTTTTGTTCATGTACTCGATCTTTTTATCACAATGTGAAGGATTGTGGGATGTTCATCATCCATGGTCAGTAGCGAATCCATTAATTTTTGCTAGGGGGGTGCAAAATATGGGTCGAATGAAAACGGGCCGGGTCAAAGAAAACAAATGATAATATAACATGAAACATTTTGATGCAACTTCAAGAAACAAACTTAAAGTAATTTCGTTACGAATTCTAGCAATGCTATTTTTTTACACAAATTACACAAGTTTTTAAATTCACAGTTTTTAGATAAGAATTTTAATCTAAATATATAATTAGTATCATGACAAGATACTATTTCATTGTTTAAACATAGGAATTAATGAAATAATAAAAATTGTTTAAATATTCCCCTAAAATACGGGTGTTAAAAAAAATACAAAATTATAAGTAAATTCTGTTTAGAAAAAGTTAATTTTGAAAGTGATTTTGTTTTAGGGGTGAGTTTTTGGAGTTGGGCCCCCTTATACAAAGAATTATGCCCCCCCACTCCCCCCCCCCCTCTCAAGCTTTACATCGGCCTATGTCCATGGTTAAATTTGTTCGTCCCAAAATCACGCATTGGTGACCGTCCCAAAATTACGTGTTCTGCCCACACCATCGCTAGCTAATACCCTCACGTATGTATCATCAATAATTGTTTTTATTTACACATTTCATAACATGATTTTGTTTTATTGATCGTGACTACATATGCCATTTGTTTGGGCAGTTGGATTAATTGGTCCCTAGCCGGCTAGCCCTACCTTCTTTTGAATTTCTTTTATAAGATTTCATTGATTTTTAGGACCTACATTGCATTTGGAGTAGAGTGTATCTTAAATATTGATTATGACATACTTTCAAGATTAGCCCAATAACAATTCATAACTTATCATATTAAAAACTCAACCTAATTCGTCTAAAATAAGTTGCCCTTTTAGTTTTTGGGTGTTGTTTCACATAGGATTGTTATCTGCATCATGTTTTTTGTGTACATCAGACAACCTAACATGTGTATTAGGAAAAACGGAAGTTATTACTTAGTAAGTTTTCATACCAAGGTTAGCCGGTTTTAGGTATGGGTAACTTTTCTCTTTTTAGGATGCAAGCACCCTTGTATCTTGTACTATAATACAGTATAAGCAATTACTATATTATTGAATATTCATTCTTGAGTATCTTGTACTATAAACTTAGCACGTAAAAGAGATATAGATAAATGAGGTATTAATTATTTAAGGTCTTTATCCAACGCAACTGATACACTTGAGCTCGTGTTTTGAAATGAACAAGGTTGTGTGACGATAGAGAGTTCAAACTTTACCCCACGTGTACATAAATAGTGTGAAGGAGATAACTAAAGGGATGAATGTTGTTACAATATTTCCTTAGAAGTGTGACATTAGGAGAAAGAGACATGTTTTACATAGGTTGTTTCACAAGCTGTGAATCATTTAGGATATATTATTTCTTACATATTGTTGATGAAGTAATAGTTTCTCTTACAACTAGTTGCTTCGCTATTATTTAGCAAAAGCGGCTCACACATAAGATCACACTATTTATAAATGTACAAGTGCTCGATGCACTATGTACAAGTCTTCAATGCACAAGGAAAATATATATATATATATATTAGTTTATTTGTTTTTGCACGTAAATTTTTTTTATATATTTTCATTTTCAACCCTTATACTATATATAATATACGCTTTTAGTCCGTTTCATTTTCTATTAATTTCGTTTTCCTTTAATAACTTTCGTTCGTTTTTTTTAGAATACAGAGTGCGTGGCTGTTTTTAGTTTTTTTATTTCAATGTTCCGATATAATTTTTTTTAGCCGTTACCGTTGTGGTACCGTGACGATTTGAACATATTATGAGCGAACAACATCATTGTTGGTATTGATATTATCGGAACCCGTATCGGTAGCTTTTAGTCCGTGTCATTTTCTATTAATTTCGTTTTCCTTTAATAACTTTCGTTCGTTAATTTTTTTTAGAATACAAAGTGCGCGGTTGTTTTTAGTTTTTTTTTTCAATGTTCCGATATAATTTTTTTTAAAAACGAAGTTGTATTCAAAATTGAGTTTTTTCGTATCGTTGTGTATAGCGAGTGCCGTTACCGTTGTGGTACCGTGACGATTCGAACATATTATGAGCGAACAACATCATTGTTGGTATTGATATTATCGGAACCCGTATCGGTATTCGATTTTATGGTTTTCCACGATCCGAACCGGTAAATTTTTATTTTGTTTTTTTTCCTTTTTATTATTTAGTTTTATGTTTTTTTTATTACCATTATTTTTATCGTTACGTCTACGTTTTTATTTAAATTTTAATAACGATGAACACGACACCCGCAATAGAGCGCGGGTATAACCATCTAGTTATGATTAAATTAAAGATTATGAAAATAGTTATATTTACTTATTTGCTCTTGACAAGTTAGATCAATAAATTAAGAATTTATCAAATTAAGATCAACATAGCTAGTCATGTTGTGTGAAAAAATCATGAGACATGCTAAGGGGTCCAATTTTGCTTAGGGCTATTTTTCTTACTAAATCATTAACGGTTGTGGTTGAGAATTCATGTTCAATACAGGTCCTTAAAAGAATCCGACTCTCCCCTAAGAGAATTCATGTGTCTAATAAGGTACAATAGCTTAACAGTATGTACTTTCGAAGATGACTCACATGCCCAAAGTTACACATGGTGAAATGGTGAATTCATGTTTGTGGCAAAGAAGAGAAGAAGTTGGTGATATGGATGAACAAGTAGAGAATAATCCTCTCTACTTTCCTAGATCAAAAAGGTGGCAACAAGTTTTCACTAAATTTCGTGTGAATGAGTATGAACTCGTTTTTCTCATCTTGTAAAATGAACTCTCAAAGTTCATTTTGTAGTCACACAAAATAGAAACCGATATGTTGTTTAATATTACAATAAACAACTTTAAACTGCATTAAAAATGATTTTTAAGTAGTCAAGTCAAAACTATCATTTTATTCGTATCATGAGTTAAAACAGCAGCTGAATCTAGGGGTGATGTTTTTAACTGAACCCGAACCCGATTAAAAAGGAACCCGAATTACCAAATCTAATTAAAAATTATAACCGAACATGATCTGCCTCTTTTGTTCGGTAATCGATTTAATTATCAATGATTCAGCTATTTAAAAAAACTTCTGACTTTTTCTAGGTACTGGATTATAGTTGACGGAAACCTTTTGATCATTTTTTGCTTACGACATTCAACTGTTCAACATCCCTGCCACAAATTTAGTATGGGCTATCAGGGGTGTTCAATTTCGGATATCCGAATTTGGGATAATGAAATGGATATCCGAAACGGTTAAAAAATATAATATTTTAAATAATAAAAACAATTAAAAAACTCTTAAAAAACAATCAAATACACACACACACATATATATATAAATGCAATATTTCGGTTTTGGATTTAGATTTTCATATTTTTTAATTATAAAAAAATTAAAAATATATATAAATATAATATTTCATGAAAGGGCCCAAAGCGGGTACCTCTCATAGTTAGCAAACATTGCATAAACATAGATGTTAAACTTTGAATCAAACATTAAACATTAACAGCGAAAATCTTTACTAAATTCAGAAACAATTAAAACTTTTAAACTTTCATTATCCTTAACATAAACTACTCATAGGAATGTCAGTGTTGTCAGCAGCAGCCATCCACTTCTAAGCCCTCGCGGCGTTATATCTTTTTCTTTCCTTCGCTACCTGAGGTGCATACTAGAATAGTCAGCTAACGCTGGTGAGTTCAAGTTTTCTTTAGCTTTATATAAAAAAGGATTTTCCCTTTTAAAACGTTCTTTAAACATACATATTATATTATACACATAATATAATAAAATCTTTCTTTCTTCTTTTAAATACATACGCATTAAAATCTTTCCTTCTTCTTTAAAATACATACGTATTAAAGTCCTTCTTTCTTCTTTAAAATACACATGTATTTACTTTGTGCTCTTTTCTTTATGTCATACATTAATGTCTACAATCTGTTTTCATTCGTAAGTGTCACTGTGTCTCGAATGGACCGAGGCAGGTGTTGTTCCCTAAGGCTCAACATCCAAAGGCCGACACCGCCCCTCTGTGTTCCCGAAGGAACTTTCTTTCGCAGGTATTGTTCCCTAAGGATCAACGTCCAAATACCGATACCCACTTTCTGTGTTCCCGTAGGAACTTATCTCGCAGGTATTGTTCCCTAAGTCTCAACGTCCAAAGGCCGATACCTAACTTTCTGTGCCCCCAAGCGGGCTTCTTCATTCTTACTTAGCGACCGTCGCCGCTAGAGTAACCGTCGTTACTCATCTTAACCAGTTGCCACTACCTCGTTACAGTGCCCTGCCGAGCACTGTCCCGATTATTCACATGGTAAATCATGGTCTCGGTCCATGATGTAACATCGGCTTCGTGTAGCATTAGTCACTAGGACTATACTACTACCTCAAGATTTGCTACTATGCTTAGGGTAGCACTAGCCTCTAGGACTACGCTACTACCCCAAGTCTTTTCTTCGTGTAAGCATACTCTTACAGATTAGACAATGTATTTGACTTATTCTTCTTCTCTTTGTTTATAAAACGTATAGTTTAATAAACCATTCTCTTCTCTTTGTTTATAAAACATATACTTAAATAAACCATTATCTTCTTCTTATCTTTTGTTTATAAAACATATAGTTAAATAAACCATTATTCCTTCTTTCCTTTCTTTCTTACAAAACGTTCAGTTAAATAACCGTTATCTTTCTTATCTTTTTCTTTTACAAAAAACTTTTGGCTAAATAAACCGTTATCTTTTTTATAGAACGTTCAGTTAAATAAACCTTTATCTTTTTTATCTTTCTTTCTTACAAAACGTGCGGCAAAATAAACCGTTAACTTTCTTGTCTTCCTTTCTTACAAAACGTTCGGTTTAGAAACCGTTATCTTTCTTATCTTTCTTTGCAAACTTGTAAGTAATAAAATACATTTATTATAAACGTCTAATTCTTGAGTATGCACACCACCCTAAAACAGTAAAATAGGGATTCTTAAACTCACTTGTCTGTCAACAACTATCCTGAATCGGGATGCATAAGCTAAACTAGTTCTAAACGATCTGCACGAAAGTTAACACACAAAAACCATCAAAAATCAACTAAGTGCCGCTAGGGTCCTAAGTTTGGAGAATCGACTGAACAGTCGACCCGGACAGTCGGCTCGGACAGTCGACAGTCGGCCCGGACAGTCGACAGTCGGCCCGGCTCTTGCCTAAGCTTGCTTTCCGGACTTTCGCTCAATAGTCTCCAATCATGGGTGGCGACTCTTGATGTGCGTGAAGTATATATATTTTTAATAATGATTTTTCACACAAATGTCGGTTTTAAAATTGGTTTTCACCTAAACTAAACCACACACACGAAGGCAAGTGCACCTGTCGGGTGGTAATATAGAATCGATAAGAACCGGATGTCAATCCATGGACACAGTTTAACGTTCAATCCAGATCTTCAATTGTTTGATTAAGTAGAGAAAATATTTTGATGTTTCGATTTCTTTTTTGTAAACTCTTTTCTAGAATGACAATAATTAATTTTTGAGAAAATTGCAAAGACTTGATTGATTAAAAGTGACAAATATTTTAGTGAGACAACCATCTTAGTTTAGAATCCACTCATTTAATTATGTCGAGATGAATTATATGGCTAAAACTTGCAATTATGTTAGTGTTCTTTGAAGCAATTGAATCAGAATCCTACCAAGGTTTTTAATCCCATAATCATTAAGAAAGACATCTATGAGTAAATTACATGTTGCCCACTTAAGATTAGTTTAATTAGATAAAAAGGTGTAATTTCTTAACTTATGAAATTCTAGGCCAAAGTCATATAAATTTTAAGCTTGATTCATCAAAACTTTAATTAACACAACTATTGTTCAAAGAAGAATCATAACATTTCTCTTAGTTTTTCAAAACACAATTAACGGGTTTGCATGTCTCAATATTTATTTCACAATAAAGGGTTCAAATATTCATTCCTAATTCTTAGCTATAACATCATACCAAAAGATAGTAAAGTTATAAACAAATGGTAGTCTTATAGGTTTTCTAACACAATATAATTTCCCATTTATAAACCTTTAATTGATTCATAAACATTTAGACATGTAACTCCATCAAGAAATTAACACAAGATTATCATTACATTAACATAATATTTTAGCCATAGTCATAAGTTCAACATAATTAATTAAGCTTCATCAAACTAAGATTATTGAAAAGAGGTTTAGCTCATAGTGAGCTTGCAAACAACAACAACACAAATGGAATACATGCAATTTATAATGAGATCAAGGATATAACCAAAGTTTCCAAGTTGAGTGGTGTAGTGATCTTCTAGGTGTATTTTGATGATGAAATGGATCTTCCTTAGCCTCCAAATGGTCTCCCAAGTCTGTTCCTGAGTGTTTAAGTGGGTGGGATTTTTCTCCAAGAGCTATCCCTTCGAATGAGCCCAAGAGGCTCTATTTATAGTGTCTGAGCAATGAGGCACGGCCCGTGCCTAGTGAGGCACGGCCCCGTGCTGGGACCACAGTGCAACCGTTTTGTTTTCTGTCACGAGTGTACTGAACATGTACTGGGCACGGGGGCGTGCTTGGTGGGGCACGGCCCCGTGTTACACCTGGTCGGGGGACAAAGGTACACTGGTACAATTCCAGGTTGACCACGAAGGAGTGCTTGATGGGGCATGGCCCGTGCTTGTCTGGGAGACTTCTATCTTCTTCTGCAAGATGGGGCACGGGGGTGTGCTTTATGGGTCACGGCCCGTGCTTGGTCTTCTGAGTTGTCTAATTTCTTCATTTTTCACCACTTATTTGCTTGTTTGTTCCTTTTAAGCCAAGAGTTCCCTAGAATTTAAATAGAAGCTAAATAAGCGACAAATTCAATCAATGTATAGAGAAATTGACAATAAATGGTATGCAAATGATGTGAAATATATGTATAATTTAGAGGACATCAACTCTCCTGAATACATGGCGAGAAGAAAACTTGTTTTGCTCATAACTTGGTCATACAGACTCCGATTAAGGTGATTCAAGCGGCCATGAACTCGTCTCGCCGAGCCCCACCAGCGTCGCCGGAAAACTTCATCCTTTTGAACCAAGCTTTCTTGTAGCCTTAGATCGGACCTTTAGGAACTCTTTAAAACAAAAGCCCCAAATTCTAAGGTCGCCGGAAAAAACGGTTTTCACCGAAAACCTAGAAAACTCGCCGGATTTCTTCAAAAACAACTTTAAACCCCAATCCCGCTTCTACTAAGAACCAATCTAAGATGAAACATACCGGTAGGTGATAAACCGGAGCTAACCTGACCGGAATCTTGTTCGAAGTGGCTGTCGGAAATGTGAAGCTTCTTTCTCGGAAAAAAACGTGGCTCTACTCGCCGCCATCATCACGAGTATCGCCGGATCTCCCTTGTCGGCGCTGCACTCTCTCGCCGGACAGTCGGAGTCGCCGGAAATGGCTTCCCTATGTCGGTTTTCTCTTGAGCACACACACAGTGTGTGTTTTCTCCAACTTGAAACCCTAGCTCCCAATATATATTAACATCTAGAACGGGTTCGTTCGCGGTTACACGGGGTCGAGTTCGTGTTCGGGAATCCTTGTTAAACAACGACTACTTCATAACCCAGTCATAAAACCTTCGGATATAAACCCTTATTATTAATCAAAAATCCATACGAGGTCATATAATAACTCACCTTAATTTTATTTACGTGTCAGAAATTCTAGAAAATTCGGGATGTTACATTTTGGATATTCGGATATCCGAAATATCTAATTTTTTTTAAAATCACTATCCGAATCTGATTACGAAAATACGGATATCCGAATTTTTGGATAATTTGGGTTCAGAATTTCGGGTTTTTCATTCGGAAGTTCGGACTAAGATCTTTTTATGGGCTATGATGTGCGCCTCCCAACCGTTTTACAATAACATTCAGTGAGTTTATACTTATGCTTTTACACATAATGAAAATTATGATTCCTCCTTTATCTTCAAGACTTCAATAATTCGGTGGTTAAGGGTTCCTCACTTCTTGTTGTTAAGTTTTTTCATTATAAAGTTTAAATAAACGAAACACGATTTTCAATTAAACCGAACCTAAATATGTTCGGTATTCGGTTAGGAAATCTACATAAAAAACCTGAGAAACACGATACCCGATTAAACAACACGAACAACACCCCTAGTTGAACTGATAGTTGCACTACAATAATAGTTGCAACCCACAATCAGTGGAAACTGAGTAGTAGTGCTAACCCACGAGCAGTGGGAACTACCCCTCGCATCCGCAGCAACGAGGTTAATGCCCAAACAATGAAATTGACCTAACAAGTGACAACGGAGACTCAGTTGCAACTGAGCCATCAGCAGGAACCGCATCACAACTGAGTTGGGCTCAGTTGTAACTATGACCCACACATTAGTGGTTACCGAGCCACTGCTCCAACAGTGGCCGCACGCTTCGATCGCGACACAAGATTGCGCTTAACAGTGGGAACTATCCACTAGGGATGTGCATGGGTCGGTTTTGAAGTTAAACCAAACAAAAAACAAAAACTTTGGCTTTTTGTTTAAACCATTTGGTTTCAGTTTTTTTGATTATGCCATTTGGTTATAAACAATATGACCCAAAATAATGAATCTGGGCTAGAAACTTTGTGCACAAATCTTTTTGTTAATTAATTACTAAGTGATTATTACATATTTGTGTCAAAAGTTTTTAGGCTACCCGAATTAATATTTTTTATTAATTACTTAACATTCAAAAACAAAAATTACAATTCATAAATTCAGTAGCAAATATAAATCTTAACCTACTACTATTACAAATATGTATAGCACTTAAAAGTTTACATTAAAATTGGTTTTTTTAGTTTTCTCGATTTTCACATAACTATGTGGTTTTCTCTGATTTTCTCTAGAACCCTCCCCTATATGTGTGTGTGTATATATATATATATATATATATACACACACACATATAGGGGAGGGTTCTAGAGAAAACCAATAGTTAAGCGAAAACCGAGAAAACCACTTAAAAAACCAATTTCAACCAATAATATAATAATATTTATTTTTTATTTTATTTTTATTTTTTTATAAGAGTATCAATGTAATATTACAAATTTTTACCAAAAAATCATTTAAATATTGGCTTACGTATACGTAACCCATAGTATTACGTACACGTAAACAGAAAACAAAAAAAATCAAAAAAAATGCGGTTACGTATACGTAACCCATAGTATTACATATTACTTTAGTAGTTTTCTCGGTTTTCGCCTAAATTTGTGGTTTTCTCTTGATCCCTCCCCTATATATATATGTATGTATATATAGGGGAGGGATATTCTAGAAAGAGAAAAAAATGTAGGAAGCCACCATGGAGTGACATGTGTCCAAGGAGGGGACGAAGGGGGAAGGGCAAAAGGGTCAAAATAGCATGTGTATGATTCTCAAAAGACAAGGAGCATGCACTTGCAAGTCACATACATATTCCCCCATGTTTTTTAAACGTTCATAACTTTTTTATGCGCTATTATTTAAAAAAAATACACCATAATAATGATCAATTTTTTATCTTTAATATGAGTATAATATTGTTATATAAAAATAAATAAAAAATGACGTGTTAAGTGGGTTTTTAATTCATGGTGTTTTTTAACTAAGTTGTACAAACTATATAAAAAACATCATAAAAATCGTTGTACAAACACCATAAAAAATATCATTACTTAAAAAAATAATAAAAACATTTAATTTATGGTGTTTTTTACGCTCGAAAACATCATAAAAACGCTCCAAATAAAAAACACTATAAAATGATTTATAGTTTCGCTCGAAAACATCATAAAACACACTTGAAAATACGTCACGAAAAAACATTATAAAAAAACCATTTAATTTATGGTTTATAGTTATATGACGCTCAAAAACATCATAAAAAATTTCATGAATTAAAAATACCATAAACACGTCATACAAACCCATTTTTTACAAACGTTCGAAAAAAACACCATTAAAACTTCAAATACAAGCGCTCGACTGTTTTTTGTTTGTATTTTTTTACAAACGCTTGAAAAACGCCATAAAATGTTAAATAAAAACGCATGAAAAAAAACTATAAAAACACAATAAAAACGTCATACAAACCCATTTTTTTATAAACACTCGAAAAAACACCATAAAAAATTTAAATATAAACGCTCGATTGTTTTATTTTTTGCACTTTTTTACAAACACTCGAAAAAATACCATAAAACATCATAAAACGCCTAATCTTTTACAAACGCTCGAAAAAACGTAATATACAAACACACGAAAAAACACCATAAAATTGATTAGTTAAATTGCAGAGTTCAAAAACACCATAAAATTACCCAGTTTAAAAAACATCATATAATTGTCCAGTCAAAAAACACCATAAAATTGCATAGTTCCAGAACACCATAATTGTGTTATTCTGTATGCTTGTTTGGTGTTGTGATTTGGGTATTTGATGATCGACTACTTGCAGGTTGATCAAAAACACCCTAAAAAAGCCCGGTTAAAAACATTATTAAAACGTCAATTTTTTTATTTTATTTTTATATAGCAATATAATAGTCATATTACAAATGCTCGAAAAACGCTATAGAATGTCAAATACAAACGCACGAAAAAAAACTGAAAAAACACGTCAAACAAACCCATTTTTTACAAATACACGTAAGAACACCATAAAAACTTTAAATATAAATGCTCGATTGTTTTTTTTTTCAAACGCTAGAAAAAACGCCATAAAAATGTCGTTTTTTTGTCACAAACGCTCAACAAAACAATATATACAAATGCTTGAAAAAACACTGTAAAAATTAACAAGTTTATAAACACCATAAAAATACACATTTCAAAAACACCATAAAATCACCCACTTTTATAAACACCCGGTTCATGTCGGGGTTTTTTTTTTAAATATATATAGCAATATCATACATGTTGGAAAGATAAAAAAACGCTCGATTTTATGGTATATTTTTTTTAAAAAAAATAATGATGTATAAAAAAGTTATAAACGTTTAAAAATAGGGGTGGAAGGTGCATGTGACTTGCATGTGTATATTATTTCTTTCCCTTGAATGCAATTACTATTATACCCTTGCAGCCTTTAAATTCCCTCCACATTTTCGTGGCATGCTGATAACCATTCATCTCCAAGATCAATGACTCAAATCCCTTCCTACACCTCCTACACTTTTTCCCTTTCTATTGAAACACTATATATATAATTTGTGTGGACCCACCTTATATATCAACTTCAACCCCTTTCCCTTAGAGCATACATATCAACATTGATATATGTGTCATATCTTTAAATTATAAGAGGAAAAAATAAGATTTAAGTTAAAAGAGTCTTACATCAGGTTCTTTAAACTTTATCCTTAAAATTATAAGTAAAATGAACACTAAAATATTAAATCTACCAATTCCTTAACCATTTCTTTAAAGTTATAAGGATAATGAATGAAATATGAGAGGTTTTTAAAAAGTGAACAATTTTTTTTATGAAATGATAGTTTTTAGTTAAATTATGAAGATAAGGATAAAGAACCTGATTTGAATGCTCTTAATATTTGTCCGCACCACAAACCCAATTTCCGGTGACCTCCACCGACATTCCGGTAATGTTCAAAAACACCCCTTCTATCTCAAATGATGTTCTCTGCAACTCATAACAATTTCCCCCACATCGTTTCTTCTTCATGCGATCTTTTAATGGTGACGTATCAAGGCTCCACAGATGCAACACTTAAGAAGTGGGTTTTTGATTTGGTCGATTACCATCGCCAAAATCGTTGGCTTGTTTGATTTAACATCACCGATGATGATCTGTTAGAATGACGAAGAAGATCGAGGATGACATGTGGAGGTTTGGGGTTAGACGGAGTCAAGGAGATGAAGAAGATGATTTGGGTGGGGGTGGTGGTGGTGCTTGCCAGCGGTGGTCGTTCATTTGGTCAAACTAGTCCAAGATCAAGCTAAAATCAAACTAATCCTAGAACAAAGGATGATGAATTAATGGCAGTGATGTTCAAGAAACACATGTCCTAAGTTCGAGTTCATCGGTTAACCCTTTTTTTATTTGTATTCCAACCATAAAGTGATATATATATTCATATTCATTCAACTTAGGAATTTGATCAAAATGATATGGGTTGGAGAATTTGCTTACCCGAGTAACTTAGCCACAAAACGAACGAAGTTCACAGAGATCCGATTAGGAGTTCAGTTCATAGGCTTAAGGGAAGGCCAATCGACATAGTTGGTTCGCTAATGGTGGACGACAGTTTTGCATCATCCTCGGTTGTGGCGATACACAAATTGTGATGTATTTTGGGAAAATTACAAACTACGATGAACAAATTAGACGACAAGGTGATTGGAGAAAAATAAAAACCGAGGGGTCATGTATCACGCAATGGAGCATGGGAGGTGGTGTGTTAGGAGAGGGTGACTAAAGATGGAGCGGCGAAGAAGGTTACCTAAGAAGATGAGTGGTGGTGATGATCTGAGTAATTAACTTATTATTTATTAATATATTATATTACATATACAAACAAACCTAGTAAAATCTCATACACAGTAAGGTCTGGAGAGAGTGAGGTGAGGTCAAAGCTTACCTCTATCTCAAAGGATAAAGAGGTTACTCCCATGGAGACCCCCGGCTTAGAAAAATCTCCTTCATTAAAACGAAAATTTATAGGTAAAAACATTCATTGTAACAGAATTTATTAGTAGCAGATGATAAAGGGAACAAAAGGGCATAAAGAACCCTATGACTAAAGCAGCTAAGACCAAAGACACACCTAATACTAAAGGCAAACCTAAAACTAAAGACACACCTAACACTAGAGGCACATCTAAGACTAAAGACAAACTTAGCAAGTATGTACACTGACACCTACAACTAAAGGTAGCCAAAGCTAGTACATGTCAAATTATATATTAAATCCTAGTCGGAGCTAAAGGTCCTAGCTAATACTAAAATACATGTGTCCTAGAAATCCCGAACCCATATTCGTCTTCTCCAAGAACCCCTATCACTAATTATGTCCTCGAAAAGGTGTAAGTCTAATAAATCATTCCTAATATGCTCATCCCAAATAAGTTTTGGTCTCCCTCTTCTCCCTTTCCCTTTCACTATGAGGGTTTCTACGCTCCTCATAGCTGCCGTCATCTGTCTCCTCCGCACATGCCGAAACCATCTCAAACTCCCCTTCCTTATCTTCTTAGAAATACTTGCTACCCCTATTTTATCCCTAAAAACTTCATTCCTGACCCGGTCTAACCTTGTCTTCCTACACATCTATCTCAACATTCTCATCTCTGCTACCTCTGATTTTCGTCTTGTGTTTTCTTAATTGGCTAACAATTAGTTTTGTATAACATAGCCAATCGAACTGTAACCCTCTAGCATTTTCCTTTCAATCTCTCAGGGAATCTCTTGTCACACAAAATGCCTATGGCTGCTTGTAACATCCGGATTTTTCAAACCAATTTAAGCTTTTAAAACAACACAGAGTTTAGGTCCCAGATAAACATATAACGTATGCACACATTTAAGTTTTACAAACATAAGTTAGACATCTAAAATACATAAAAGAATTCAAGTTAATCACATTTATCCACAAATGTTAAACAACCTAACATGTTTGTAAAAGTGTCCCACGAGAAGTTTAATCAAAACGACATCAACAAGATGTATTCCCATCCACGTGATTAGTTTTAAAACAAAACAAACATTCAAACAAACATTGAGAATCAGATATCCGAATTTGACGAGACCCGAGATCATTTTGGAGCTTTCCTACATCCAAAACATCAAATGGAACAAGATTAATAAAGATAAATAGTCATTGGGACCTCTCACAAGTCCCTTCAACAACGACAAGCCAAAACCTCAAAAACCCAAAAGTTCCAGCGTCTACCAGACCCAAATGGGCATATCATATGCCCCGGGCGTATGAGGCGCTGCCCGGGCGTTTGATACACATGCAGCAGGTTAAACATGCCTAAAATTTGATTTTCAGCCTATGCAACCCCTCGTCGACCGACCCGTTTTCATATTTAAGCTATTAACCATCATAAACTCATGTTTAAGCTACATATATGATTACCCACATGTACTAACATGAACTTGTTAGTAATTCATTCCCAAACCCGAGCACCACTACTTGTTTCCGACCCTTGAAGAGTTTTGACTTCAAGTTCTACCGATTCATTAATTAGGCATGCATCAACCTATAACTTTAGACATGTAATAGCCCATACAAGTCCTACATTATACCATTCATTAACTTGACATATCCACATGTCTAATGCAAGAACTACCTGACTCCATGCCTACGCATGAAGCATTTGACTTCATGCCACTCGTGAAGTATTTGACTTCACTATCGCGTGTGAGGTATTTAACGTCACCATCACCTGTAAAGTATTAGACTTCACATATACACCTCCATGAAGCATCCCCACTTCATGTTATCAATCAATTTGCCGTTTTACCACCAACAGTTGACTTTTACCACGTTAAGTCAAATCTTAGTCTATTTCTACCACATTTTACATTTTAGTTGACTCTAACCACATTGAGTCATCCACACCATTTAATCGCATTCATTAATCTAGTTTGGCTAATTACCACCTTAAGCCAACTACACCAATTTACCACATTTCATTCATTAGTTTAACTATTTACCACAATAAGTCAACTATTACAAATCTATCACATACAACATTCAAGTTTGATATACTAACCACATAAGTCAACTTACACCTATTTACCATATTGCCCATTTAAGTTTGACTATTAACCACATAGCCAAATCACACATATACACCACATTCCACATTCAAGTTAGACTATTAACCACATAGTCAAATTACTTCAAATTAACATATTTAGATAGAGTTAAACTACAAAAGTCTAATTACATGACACTACCCCCTTTATCTATCCCAAGTATTGGAATATATGATTCCATTCCAACCCTTGGAGTATTTGACTCCAAGTATACACTCATGTGTTTATATAACACCATGAAATACATATTCATACTCAATTCACTATTTAAACACCTTCAATTGCAAAACCTCCAAATTGGGTTCTCAAGAACCCTAATTTTTAAAACTCCCAATTGGTGAAATTAACATGAATTGAATACTCATCTAGCTTTAGAAATGCTAGATTATCAATCCTACTCAAGTACAATTTCCCTAAAACCACCAATTTTCGTCTATTAGGGTTCATCAACCCAAGAACATGGAGGATTTGATGATAAAGGACATACTTACATAATTTGAAAGTGAAGAACACTTCTAAATCAACAGATTGAGCATGCAATTCTTCCAAAATCATATTAAAGCTCCTCCCCTTGCTCCCTTGTGAATCATGACACACACACATTCTGTTTAGAATGTGTGTGTTGCTACACACATACATACCCAAATCTAGATGTGGGAATTGGCAAGAATTGCCCCCCTACACTTCCCCTTTTAACTCCTTTTTCCCAAAACTAGGTAATTCTATCAACTAAAAGGCATCCTCCAACTTTCTTTTATTTAAAAACACCCCCTATAATATAATAAACATATTATAAAATAAACCCGAAATTTGGTTCGTTACACTGCTCTTCACTTGCATTAACCTGCATGAACACCGTGAACTACATCTTAGGCAATGTCCTCGTCACTCTAGACGAATGATCATAAATACTTGAATTTGGTTGTATATGGTACAACTTGGTCTCAAATAGTTATCTACATGTCCTCCTTGGTGTTAGCCCACTAGAGATATACTGAAGGAACTCAAGGTAGCTCTCCACTCCTCCACCCTCAGGTCCTATTTACATTCTACCATGAGCGCGATATCATCTGCGAAGAGCATGCACCGAGGGATGGCCTCCTAGATCGACTTTTGTAACACCCAAAATAAAAAGAAAATAAAATTCAAAATTTCACTCCCTCGCGGTACGCGAGGGAGATTTTGACAAAACCTCGCGGTACGCGAGGGGACTGCTTATGCGCCAGAAAATCATCTTCTCGCGGTACGCGAGAAGATTTCCAACCAAGCCTCGCGGTACGCTAGGGAATAGTACACGCGTCAGGACCAGAAAACACGTGTCATTCACCCTTGCCACCAGCCGACACGTGTCATGCTGACTCAGCACCGTTCGTGACACCTCATCCTCTCGCGGTACGCGAGAGATTTCCTTGGCCAGTCTCGCGGTACGCGAGAGACTGGAAAATCAGCCTATAAAAGGCCTTCAACGGGATTGAAATTCTGTACAGTTTCCAAACATTCGTTTCACACAAACCCGATCTCTCAAAACTCCACAACGTCCCGAAGCGCTGTTCAAGAATCCTACGAAACCCTGCTCAAGCCGTAGTTCCGTCCAAATCCCGCGAAGTAGGTATTATTAAAACTATTCATATATATATATAGCCGCAATTATATATATATTCTCTCATATATATTCTCGTTAATCGTGTCTTCCCTAGGAAGAAACGTGTTGAGGTTCTGCTCAAATTCCGAAGCCTACAACCCTACCAGCCATCAAAATCAAGGTGAACACATTCAACGCTTTTCAAACGATAAAACCATTTTATTTACGAAAACGGCATGAAACAAATTAAATACTTTAATCATAAGGGTAATCTACGTGATAGCATTCAGGCCATAAGCATACGTAGATTTGATCAAATGGTATACATGTGACGGGTGAAAGTCCGGTCCGTGGCTGGGTACAGATCATGAAAGGGGGTATCATAAGACTGAGGATATGGTTCCTTAGCAGATTATACGAGGGACGAGTTCCTGAGTATCATATAAGACTAAGAACAAGGTTCTTAGCATCACGACCCTGGGAATAGGCTATCAGTCTGAGACATAGAGCTCAGCCAGTTGACCCCATGGCAGTTAACCCAGTGTATGTAGGTGGTATATATTTCAGGTGAAAAAGACTGCTGAATGTGTAGATTTACCATACAGAAACGTGCTTAAAGGCTTTAATTTGGTTTATGTTAGAAATCATTTTCGTGTCAGTTAAATGTGATTCACCGGCTTTATGCTGATGTTCATTTTCAAAACGTTTTTCACAGGTAGTGAAAGAAATCATTAAATTCAGGGTGGTGCAGTAAAGACAAGATCTTTAGGCATATTTAAATCCCTGTGGCAGACTAATACAAGACCAAATGTTGGAACGGACGTAGATCCTAAACATTTTAAATGGCTTGTATTATGTAAATTAATTCAGCAGATGTACATTATATAATAGACTTTTGAATGTCTATTATCATGAAATGAAAAGGGACGTGGATCCCAAGTTTTGACAAAAAGTACAGAATTAACCCTTGAGGTTATTTACATGACATTTCATTACAAAAAGGGCATCAAGTAAAAACAAAGACTTCCGCTGTCCAAATTTATGGGACCTCATTCAGATACCAGCATTGTCTCGCGACGCCCGGGCAGGGGTAGCCCGGGGTTGTGACAGGTTGGTATCAGAGCCGCATTTAAGGGTTTTAGCAAAATTAGATACTTGTATGATAGTATCTTAGCTTTAACCAATAGTTGTGCCTACTAAACGAACGGTAGGAAAATGCCTTTAACATAACCAATAAATTACAGGATGTCAGATCCATACTATTATCCTTATAATTACCCAAACTACTTCCCTGGAGAATCATCTAATCAAGTAGTACCAAGCTATGATGATTATGTCCACTATCTACCGACCCCGGAGAATTGGAACAGAATGGTCGCAGAACAAGTGGAGCAGACTCAAGCAAGGCTTGAACCTCTGAGGGAAGAATCAGAGTATTCAGTGGAAATGGAAGATTCAAGAGAATCTTTACGTCCTGTTATGACATCTATGCCACTACCTCAATCATTAGACGTGGTAGATCATACCGGAACAATTCAAGAACATCCACCCAGTCCAAGTGAAGAAACTCTACAATCGATTTCTGAATCCGACAAGGCTGCTGTTTGTGAAGGCAGTAGTGGAAAGTATTTCTTTGATCCTATTCCAGAACATCCCGTTTTCAAGGAACCTTTCTTCTATGTAGATCCCTCCGATGGACGTCAGTATGCAACCGACGGAAAAGTCGTGTGGTCTGTTAACTCAGCATATCACGATCTTAGGATGGGACACAGGGAACCACCTCCTTGTTATGGATACCATGATGAACTGCCAAAATCAATTGATGAACACCTCGATCGTGCTCTTAGAGAGGCTGACGATCTACGTGCTGAACTGTTCTTCACCAGACAAGTCGTAGTTAAAAACGAACAAACTATATTTGACTACGAACTAGCCCAGGAAGACAGGAAGTACGCAGAACAATGGGTGGCAGATCAGTTGATCCAGAAAGGTGCTATGACCGAGACCCTGGGGAGATTCTATCAAGATTTGGGAGATGTGCTTCTCGATTAAAGTTAATGATAGTATTTGTATAATTAGCTAACTTTAAGTGATATAGATGCATATCTATATTTCTGTATTTGTAACAAATAGATGAAGTTTAAGCGATAATAAACTTCAAATTTTGACCCAAATTCGTGCTTGTGTTCTTAGATGTCTCAACAAAACAATGACAATAGCAGTCCATCTACATACATTATCAAGGAAAAAGGAAAAGAAGTTAATAATAATCCTGAAATAGCTACTCAACAACCAGAATTGCAACAACTGGTCAAACAAAGCATTAAAGAAATGCTTCCTGCCATAATAAAGGAAGTACAAGAAAACATCAAAACTCCAAGCCACGTAACTCTTTCTTCAAAAAGAATGGAAAACCCTTCGAAAACCCACACAGAGCAAGTAGCAAGCTCTCGTAGAACTCAAACCTCGAAAAGATCCAGAACATCAAGCAATAAGTATTCTGAATCTGAAGAATCGTTAAATCTAAGCAGTGAAAGCTCAGAAGAAGAGAATGAAACAAAAAGGTATAGACACAAAGGGTGTTCTTATAAAACCTTTCAGGACTGTAAACCTTATGAATTTAAGGGCACCGAAGGCGGTATTGCTACTCTTCACTGGCTAGAGAAGATGGAGTCAGTAATAGCAATTAGCAAGTGTGCTAAGAAAGATCAAGTACTGTATGCTTCAAACTCCTTCAAAAATGAAGCGTTGGAATGGTGGAATTCAATCATTTCTGCCAAAGGGAGGAGAAAGACCAATGCTATGGATTGGAAAGAATTTCGGGCAAAGGTGAAAAAGAAATTTTGCCCCAAGACTGAAAAAGAACAAGCTGAAAGAAAATTTCTGGAGCACCGAATGGTGGGTACCAACGATCGAGAGTACACCACCAAATTTTTTGAATATGCCCGTTTGGCACCTCACCTGGCTAAACCTGAGTCAGTTCTCATAACTCGATATATTTACGGTTTAGTTCCAGAGATCCGTGATTTGGTGAAGGTTGTCTCACCAAAAACCATTGAGTCCACCGTAGAATTGACCGGTACCATGACGGCTGGACTAATCAGAAATATAGAGGAAAAGAAGAAAGTCGAATCCTCTATAAAATCAAAACCCGAGGCCAAAAGATTTAGCAAGAACTTTGGGCAAAAGGGGTTACCATTTAACAATCCATCATGCAAAACGTGCGGACGCAGGCATAGTGGAAAGTGTGTTTTTGAAACTCCATTCTGTAATTATTGCAAGGTCTCAGGTCACTCTACTGAGAATTGCTTCAAGAAAAAGGGAATAACTTGTTTTAGTTGTGGAGAGCTGGGGCACATCAGCACTAATTGCCCTAAGTTTGCAAGGACCGGAAGAGCTGGAGGATCAGGAGCCAAGATCACTCCAGAAAACAAAAAGACCGTACGAGCTTTTGTTATGAATGCTAACCAAGCTGAGAGAACGCCGGACGTAATTACCGGTACATTTCTTCTTAATAATGTTTATGCTAAGGTCTTATTTGACTCGGGTGCGAACCGGAGTTTTATAGATTATAATTTTTGTAATCTATTAAATGAACCATTAAGTCCCTTAGCTGAAACATATGAAGTAGAAACAGCGAACGGTGATTTGATAAAAATATCCCAATCACTGAACAATTGTTACATTACATTGGCTGGTTTCACTATCCCAGTACAATTGTTACCAATGTCAATAACTGGCTTTGACATTATTTTGGGGATGGATTGGTTATCCAATAACCAAGCCGAAATCCTTTGTAATCAACAAGTTGTAAAACTCATTTCACCAACAAACAAAACTCTAACTATCCAAGGTGATAAACCCACAAAACCTATCCAGATAATCTCCATACTTAAAGCAACCAAGTGCTTAAGAAAAGGATATCTGGCATGTCTGGTATCAATTACTGCCTTGGAAAAGGAGAAGAAGATAGAATCAGTACATGTAGTATCTGAATTTCCAGACGTTTTTCCTGAAGAACTGCCTGGATTACCACCAGAACGAGAGGTAGAATTTCGAATCAACCTTGTACCTGGTGCAACTCCAATTGCCAAATCCCCGTACAGACTGGCACCCACAGAAATGGCAGAACTCAAGAAACAATTGGATGAACTTCTTGAGAAAGGTTTTATACAACCAAGTTCTTCACCCTGGGGAGCCCCAATTCTCTTTGTTAAGAAGAAAGACGGATCAATGCGCATGTGTATTGATTATCGGGAATTAAATAAAGTTACCATTAAAAACCGATACCCGCTTCCACGGATTGACGATTTATTCGATCAACTCCAAGGAGCTTGTCATTTTTCAAAGATCGATCTTCGTTCAGGTTATCATCAGTTGAAAGTGCATGATAACGATATCTCGAAAACTGCATTTCGAACACGGTATGGACATTTCGAGTTCACGGTTATGCCATTTGGACTTACAAATGCTCCTGCCGCATTCATGGACATGATGAATCGTGTCTGCAAACCTTACTTGGATAAGTTTGTCATAGTTTTTATTGATGACATACTTATTTATTCCAAAACCCAAGTTGAACACGAAACTCATCTTCGAACCATACTTGAACTTCTTCGAAAGGAAAAACTATATGCTAAGTTTTCCAAATGCGGATTTTGGTTAACAGAAGTACAATTTCTTGGTCATGTCATCAACGTGAACGGAATTCAAGTAGATCCTTCAAAAATCGAAGCTATATCCAAATGGGAAATTCCCAAGTCACCCACCGAAATTCGTAGTTTTCTGGGATTAGCGGGATATTACCGCCGGTTCATTCAAAATTTTTCTCGTATAGCAATCCCACTCACATCCCTAACTCGGAAATCTGTAAAATACGAATGGGGACCCAAACAATCTGAATCTTTTGAAACTTTGAAACAAAAACTGACAAACGCACCTATTCTATCTTTACCAGATGGTATTGAAGATTTCGTAGTTTACTGCGACGCCTCACATACTGGTTTAGGTTGCGTATTAATGCAACGCAAGAAAGTCATTGCTTATGCATCTCGTCAGTTGAAAATTCATGAGAAAAACTACTCAACCCACGATCTAGAGTTGGGCGCTATAATCTTTGCTTTGAAATTATGGCGACACTATCTCTATGGGATTAAATTCACAATCTACACTGATCATAAAAGTCTCAAGTACATATTTAGCCAGAAGGAGTTAAATATGAGACAAAGAAGATGGATGGAAATCCTGAATGATTATGATTGTGAAATTTGTTATCATGAAGGAAAGGCAAATGTAGTAGCAGATGCCTTGAGCCGAAAAGAAAACGTCAAGCCAAAGAGAGTACGTTCTCTCAGACTTGAACTACAAATTGATCTTGTAAGTCAGTTAAAAGAGGCACAAGAGTTAGCTTTGAAGGAAGGTAACCTTGAAAAAGAAGGAATGAAAGGAATGCTTGATTTACTGATCAAAGGTGAAGATAATATCCTTCGCATGAATAAACGTATTTGGGTACCAGTTACAGGTGATCTTCGAGAGCGAATCCTCGAAGAAGCACACAAGTCCAAATACACCATGCACCCAGGAAGTGATAAAATGTACAAGAACCTTAAAGAAAGTTACTGGTGGATTGGTATGAAAAAGAACATGGCTATCTACGTAGCAAAATGTTTGACTTGTTCCAAAGTCAAAGCTGAACACCAAAAGCCAGCTGGATTATTGCAACAGTTAGAATTACCAGTTTGGAAATGGGAATTGATAACTATGGACTTTATTACCAAACTTCCTCGAACCACTCGTGGAAATAATGCAATCTGGGTTATCATTGACCGTTTAACCAAATCAGCTCACTTTCTACCTATTAAAGACACCATGAGTATGGACAAAATGGCACAAATTTACGTTAATGAAATTGTAACGTTACATGGTGTGCCTCTATCCATAGTGTCAGATAGAGATAGTCGCTTCACATCTCGATTCTGGCAAAGTTTTCAAACAGCTCTAGGAACTCGATTGAATCTTAGCACTGCTTATCATCCACAAACTGATGGGCAGAGCGAAAGAACTATACAAACCCTAGAAGATATGCTCCGAGCCTGTGTGATAGACTTTGGAGGTAATTGGGATGATCATTTACCTCTAATGGAATTCTCATACAACAATAGTTATCACACAAGTATTCAGGCCGCACCATTTGAAGCATTGTACGGACGGAAATGTCGAACGCCTGTATGTTGGTCAGATATCGGAGAAAATCAACTATCAGGACCAGAGATAGTCCAAGAAACTACCGATAAAATCTTGCAAATACGAGAACGTCTAAAAATGGCTAGAGATCGACAGAAAAGTTATGCAGATAAACGAAGAAAGCCGTTAGAATTCCAAATCGGTGACAAGGTGTTATTAAAAGTTTCACCTTGGAAAGGTGTTATTCGTTTCGGAAAGAAAGGAAAGTTAAGTCCACGTTTTGTTGGACCTTTCAAAATCATTAAACGAATCGGATCTGTTGCCTATCAGCTTGAACTACCAGTAGAGATGGGGGGGGTACACGATGTATTCCATGTATCAAACCTACGTAAGTGTTTAGCTGATGAATCCTTGCTTATGCCTTTACAAGATGTGGAAGTAAATGAAAAGCTCAAATTCATCGAACGCCCGTTACAAATTGAAGACCGACAAATCAAAAAGCTTAAACGGAAACAATTGGTATTGGTCAAAGTAAGATGGGACTCCAGGCGTGGCCCAGAATATACTTGGGAACTTGAGTCAGAAATGCGCAAAAAGTATCCACATCTCTTTCAATGAATCTCGAGGACGAGATTATTCTAAAGGAGGGGAGGATGTAACACCCAAAATAAAAAGAAAATAAAATTCAAAATTTCACTCCCTCGCGGTACGCGAGGGAGATTTTGACAAAACCTCGCGGTACGCGAGGGGACTGCTTATGCGCCAGAAAATCATCTTCTCGCGGTACGCGAGAAGATTTCCAACCAAGCCTCGCGGTACGCGAGGGAATAGTACACGCGTCAGGACCAGAAAACACGTGTCATTCACCCTTGCCACCAGCCGACACGTGTCATGCTGACTCAGCACCGTTCGTGACACCTCATCCTCTCGCGGTACGCGAGAGATTTCCTTGGCCAGTCTCGCGGTACGCGAGAGACTGGAAAATCAGCCTATAAAAGGCCTTCAACGGGATTGAAATTCTGTACAGTTTCCAAACATTCGTTTCACACAAACCCGATCTCTCAAAACTCCACAACGTCCCGAAGCGCTGTTCAAGAATCCTACGAAACCCTGCTCAAGCCGTAGTTCCGTCCAAATCCCGCGAAGTAGGTATTATTAAAACTATTCATATATATATATATAGCCGCAATTATATATATATTCTCTCATATATATTCTCGTTAATCGTGTCTTCCCTAGGAAGAAACGTGTTGAGGTTCTGCTCAAATTCCGAAGCCTACAACCCTACCAGCCATCAAAATCAAGGTGAACACATTCAACGCTTTTCAAACGATAAAACCATTTTATTTACGAAAACGGCATGAAACAAATTAAATACTTTAATCATAAGGGTAATCTACGTGATAGCATTCAGGCCATAAGCATACGTAGATTTGATCAAATGGTATACATGTGACGGGTGAAAGTCCGGTCCGTGGCTGGGTACAGATCATGAAAGGGGGTATCATAAGACTGAGGATATGGTTCCTTAGCAGATTATACGAGGGACGAGTTCCTGAGTATCATATAAGACTAAGAACAAGGTTCTTAGCATCACGACCCTGGGAATAGGCTATCAGTCTGAGACATAGAGCTCAGCCAGTTGACCCCATGGCAGTTAACCCAGTGTATGTAGGTGGTATATATTTCAGGTGAAAAAGACTGCTGAATGTGTAGATTTACCATACAGAAACGTGCTTAAAGGCTTTAATTTGGTTTATGTTAGAAATCATTTTCGTGTCAGTTAAATGTGATTCACCGGCTTTATGCTGATGTTCATTTTCAAAACGTTTTTCACAGGTAGTGAAAGAAATCATTAAATTCAGGGTGGTGCAGTAAAGACAAGATCTTTAGGCATATTTAAATCCCTGTGGCAGACTAATACAAGACCAAATGTTGGAACGGACGTAGATCCTAAACATTTTAAATGGCTTGTATTATGTAAATTAATTCAGCAGATGTACATTATATAATAGACTTTTGAATGTCTATTATCATGAAATGAAAAGGGACGTGGATCCCAAGTTTTGACAAAAAGTACAGAATTAACCCTTGAGGTTATTTACATGACATTTCATTACAAAAAGGGCATCAAGTAAAAACAAAGACTTCCGCTGTCCAAATTTATGGGACCTCATTCAGATACCAGCATTGTCTCGCGACGCCCGGGCAGGGGTAGCCCGGGGTTGTGACAACTTTGACAACACATCCAGTCCTACTACAAAAAGGAACGTACTCAACGCAAATCCTTGTTGTAGTCCCAACTCAACTGGAAAAAGGTCTATATCCCTCACCGGTGCTCGAACGCATGTCTTAGCACTACTGTACATATCCCTAATTATCTCGATATATATCCAAGGTATCCCTCTACTCTCGAGACTATCCCAAATCACATGTCATTGTACACGATCGTAAGCCTTTTCAAGGTTAATGAACACCATATGCAAGCCCCACTTTCTCTTTCTAATTTTTTACATCATCCCCCGCAGAATGTGTATCGCCTTCTCAGTTGACAGCTTCGATATAAAACCAAATTGGTTAATGGTAAAGTGAGTTTCTCTTCTCATTCTTGTCTCGATCACCCTTTCCCGTAATTTCATAGTATGGCTCAGTAGCTTAATCCTCTTGTATTTACAGCAACATTAAGCATCGCCTTTGTTCTTGTAGATCGGAACTAAAACACTACTCCTCCATTGTTCTGACATCTTACCAACTACGATAGACAGCAGACTAACTTTAAATTAGGTTATAATAAACTTAAATAATAATAATAATAAAGTCTAGATTATATATACAATTTAATTATTATTATTATTAATTAATGATAATAAATTGGTTGGTGTTGTGGTGTTATATCTTGTATATCACTCGTTTGTGGCCTACATGATATCTTTAGAAATTCTATCTAGATAAATATAGTATTAAAGTAGTACAAATGTTGAGGGTGATGATAGCAAATTTAAAGTGCCATTAAATGTCTACCAATTACCTAACCTCATTTATAGATGAATCTTACATGAGCGGTGTTGTTTGTTTGCCACCATTTTATCCATAACAACTTCCACCAGCAATATCGTATGCTTACCGCTCTTACATATGGGTTCAAAACACACATCAAACTGTCTCTTGCCATGTCTAGCCATGGTGGTTATGGTGGTTATCGGTGTTACAAACGCAGACATAGAAAAAGATAAACAACAGTGTGCAGATAAGTTGGTGGGGTTAGCTACTTGTTTAACTTATATTGGTGGTGAAGCACCAGCACCACCCAAGGAGTGCTGTACTGGGCTCAAGCAGGTCTTGACCAATAGTATGGTGTGCTTATGCATCTTGATCAAGGATCACAACGATCCAAGCCTCAATCTTAAGATCAATGACACGCTTGCGTTGGGTCTACCCGATTATTGCCACACGCCTACCAATGTCTCTGAGTGCGTCGGTAAGTAAGAGTGAATTGTAGGATAAACCTTAAAGATTTTGAAGATGATGCACCAATTAAATAAATCTTTTAGTGACTAGGATTATGGTTTAATGAACTATGTGTTGTATTCAGGTCTTTTACACTTGCAACCAGGCTCACCAGATGCTAAAGTATTTGAGGACTTTGCAAACGGCATCAAGAGCAACACCACCACCATAGTTCAACCTGGTACCGTAATCATCATCTCTTTTTTTTCTTTTTCTTTTTCTTTTTTTTTTTCACAAGATCGGGTAAGATGACCAACTATAGAAGTGGGAAAATCGATCAGGTTGAGTAACAAGTATTTCTATAAGAGGTACTCACCCAACAATTTTACTCACTAAACTGCCAATGAAATTTTGTCACCTCAAAACTACTCAAACTACGTACTCATTTACCATATTTTATTGAAAACACCATACTCAAACTACTCACCCACTTAAAAAAACATTTAAATAGAAAAAGTGTGTGTGGTGCATGAGTGGTGGGGTCCACTAGATTGAGTGGGGATTCATCCGAGTAAAAACACTCGGACATTGAACTCCTTTTGGCTACTCGATTTAACAGGGGCGGTGTACCCTACCCGGCCACCTCTCTCATACTCGGCAACCACCCGAGTAACCCGTCCCCTTTACCCTAAGGGTAATAGGTCGCACGGGTTGGTTTACTCACTAATGCTTTAGTGCTTATCTAAAGTTTGTATAAAGAAATGCTAACATAACAAAGTATTATACTAATAATCTAAATATTTTAAGTGATTTATGATGTTGCCATGTTCTAAGGGTTTAAGAACATGGGGTATACCGGTGTGATTATGGTGTGGTGTGATAATAAAGTGCACGCCACGTGGCGCCACGTCACTACCCTCAATATCACACCACCCATCACTTAGCAAGGGGTATACCCGTGTGATTGTGTGGTGTGATAATTAAATGTTTTTTTTAATTTGGGGAGAAACAATGGATGCTTGGTGTGAAAAAAATGGATGTTTGGCGTGAAAAAAATGGATGTTTGGCGTGAAAAAAATCACGGGAAGGAAACACTAGGTTGGATCACGGCTCAAGGGGGCGGTGTGTCTACATAATCACGGCGTGATTATGGTTGCCACATAAAAGCACGGCGTGAAACAAGGTGGTATACCGGATGATCTAACTAGAATTTGGGTTACATTCAAATATTGTTTCACCCTTTGGCAAGTTTTACCTCTTTACTACTTTAAAAATTTATCTATTTGACATTTTACAAGTATATTGTCTACCATTTTTTTAGGTAAATAAATCAATTGTCACTAATGACCGAGAACCTTTTGATCATATATACAAAAAATTCAACTTCCAAATATTTTAACTATTCTAACAAGTTATATGTTAGAACCCCTAAACATTGTTCTCATGGCAAAATATGTACCCGGTCATGACGGGGCATTTTAATTTTAAGACCATCGATTTCAACAACCCGTAAACAATAATCTGCCATATTTGAAATGCTGAGAGGCTGTCGTTTTTCGGCTTGAAATATTCGACGATTACTACCAATTAAGATTGTTTTGCTATTTATAGATAGTATTACCAATGGCTAGGCAATCGATGATGAGCCCACCCAGACAAACCACTGAAAAATCTGGACGAGAATTTAAAGTAAAATTTTATCCTTTAAAATAACGATGGATTACCAACGGATGATCCCGTGGCAAACTATGCCCTCCAAAAATGACGAAATTGTACAGTTCTCTCTAAACATTACCGTCGGTACCTGTTATTTTAACCACGGGCTGAAGTTCGGTTTCCGCTTTAGTTAATTTACATTTAATCTTTTTAAACGGGTTCTGTCGAGTGATTACCGACGGTGTACTCCCTCGGTAAAACTCTTTTTTTTCTAGGAGTGACCTGTTACCCAAGTTATCTGAATTGTCCATTCGTTTTCTGTCGTATTAATGATGATAGTTGATATGTTGTCTTGAAGGGGATGCAACGAAAGCCAATTCAACATCTAGTGATGGAGGAAGGAGAAACACATCGTTGGGACTTGAGATTGTGGGGCTCTTATTTATTATCGTGTTGCTTCAAATTAAGAGTGCCTTTTATTTTAAATAGTTGTGATACAAAACTTACTTGTATGTGTGTTTTATTTTTAAAATACTGATACTTAAAATAAAAGTTTTTTAAAATGAATTAATCCTTTGTATGTTTGATGGCCTTAAAAGCAAAAGCACCAATTTCAAGATTTAACAACTCTTTTACATGTAATTATAAATAAGGGAAGTTAGCTTAAATTACGCCAGACCCAGATGTTTTACGCCCCATAACCTGTATATGGTGGAAACTATGGCCATTTGAAAATCACCCCGGGTCATCGCAATTTACGCTGGCTGCCCTTTTTCTTTGATGTTTGTTGCTAAATTCCAGATCCAACGGCTTCAATGCGTCCTAATTGTACCTTGCACATAAACACAAAGAAAAACTGTAGTTTTCGAAGCATACTCATAAAATGCACATATTAAGCCATATTTTCAGCATACATAAATCAACACATCAATCATCAATTTTTAGTTTTTGATATTGTTAAATGTTTCTTATTGAAAATATATTTAAAAATACTAAAAGCGTTTCGAAAATCTTTTATTCGAATATTCTTTTATGAAATATTTATACGTTACATGTTTACAAGTTTGCATGTTTATAAGGCTATATGTTAACGAGTTTACAAATTTACATAATTACATGTTACAAGTAATAGTTTTATAAATATGTTTATATCAGTACCGAGCTTTGGTTAATATCTACGTATGTACCATATTACCTAAGTAAGACCCTTTTTCTGAAATTAATTAATTAATTGAACATGTATGACACGTATGAATTAAGTAAGATATTTGATATCTGTTATTTTATATGATCTGATTTATGAAAAAAAATGCTTTTATTTAAATAAAAGAGTAAATTAACGTTTGCGTCCCTGTCGTTTACACGATTTAACACAATACGTCTCTAACACGAATTTTTAACGTTTTGAGTATCTGTGGTATACAATCAGTAACACTCTGAGTCCCTCGACCTAACTTCGTTAAAAACTTCTATTTAAATTCAGGTGAAATATTCGTTATACCATTTTACTGTATAACAGTCTGTGTCCCTAGAAACATATAATATATGTTTGCGTCCCTGTCTGAGTCTCTGGACATAACTCACCCGAAACTACTACTTTCGCTTGAAACTACTAGGGACGCATTGTGTTAAATCGTGTAAACCACATGGACGCATTGTGTTAAATCGTGTAAACCATAGGGACGCATTGTGTTAAATTATTGGAAATTGAAGTTTGATATTTTAGTGGTTTTTGTAGTGTGATTTGTTGTTACTTTTTTAGTTTTATAACGCACATCCAAACACCCTCTCTTACATGCCACAACAATTCTACCGTTTTGTGCAAGCAAATGAGCTTTTAAAATGTTCATCAGGATTGTTAGCATTGAAAGAAGAATACTAAAATTACCTTACAGAACTGCTATGCTTGTGATTTTTGGATCTTGGTTAGGGAGACGAATCTTCTCCTTCTCACCGGCAATTTGCTGCTTTTGTGAAACCGCGGCTACTTCTGGTTGTGCTTCTTCTTAACCAGGATAAGATCTTGCACTCGCGCTAACAAGTCCTTTAATTGTAGTTGTAAGTTCTGTATCCTTCAATAGGGATTCCATGTTCACATGAACACCTGAAGGGGTAGATTTTTAATGCTAAAATTACCTATTTGTCATCATAATTGTAACATATATAGGATCATTGATTTTAATGTTAAAGTACACTTACGGAATCGCCGGTAATGCTTAGGATTTGTAGGATCATTGATTGTCTCCTCTGTTGCAGGGCGTGTCGTGTATTCTTCTTTCAATGCTAACAAATCCTGATGAACATTTTAAAAGCTCATTTGCTTGCACAAAACGGTAGAATTGTTGTGGCATGTAAGAGAGGGTGTTTGGATGTGTGTTATAAAACTAAAAAAGTAACAACAAATCACACTACAAAAACCATTAAAATATCAAACTTCAATTTCCAATAATTTAACACAATGCGTCCCTATGGTTTACACGATTTAACGCAATGCGTCCCTGTGGTTTACACGATTTAACACAATGCGTCCCTAGTAGTTTCGGGCGAAAGTTGTAGTTTTGGGTGAGTTAGGTCCAGGGACGCAAACAGATATTACATGTTTCTAGGGACGCAGACTGTTATACAGTAAAAGGGTACAACGGACATTTCACCTGAATTTAAACGGAATTTTTTAACGAAGTTAGGTCCAGGGACTCAGAGTGTTACAGATTGTATACTACATGTACTCAAAGTGTTAAAAATTCGTGTTAGGGAGGCATTGTGTTAAATCGTGTAAATCAAAGGGACGCAAACGATAATTTACTCTAAATAAAATATGTTATTTTATTACCCTTTATATGCTCACTAGCTAGGGGTGTTCAATATTTGGTTTCAAACCGATTAAACCGATAACCGAATCGAAACTGAAACCGTTTAAAACCAAACCGAATTACATATTTGGTTTTCGGGTTGGTTCAAACCGAAAACCGAATATGTAATTTGGTTTTTTGTTTGGTTTAGGTTTCAAGATTTTGAATTCGGTTTAAACCGAAAAACCCGAATTGGGTTATACCACTATTTTAATCCATATTTTATAGTTAACCCAATTTATTTATATCAATAACAAATACCCATATATAAATTATAAATCATTATTTGATAAAGGTATGTTTTTTTAGACTTTCCTAAAATGTTGTGTTGTTTAAACCGAATAAGTTATGGCTACCCAAAAGAAAAAAAAGTTTTTTTTTTGCTAATTCGGTTTGCTAGGTTCAAACCAAAAACCAAACCGAATTACAATGTGGTTTTAGGTTCGGATTAGGTTTCCTCAAATATGGTTCGGTTCGTATTGTGGTTTCAACAAAAAAAACCCAACCCGAATAACCCGAACCGAGTAACCCGAAAAACCCACAACCCAACCCGATGAACACCCCTATCACTAGCCAATATGTTGAATGGTGTTTTTTTCATTTTCATGTAGATAGGGTTACCACTCAAGATAGGACCTAGAGCTAATAAAGAAGTATAGTTACATTAAAATTATTAAAAAAAAGTGTTATATTTCAATTTCTTTTTAGAATACATATTATCGGTTTCATAGATGTTGAAATGCAAATTTAAAGGGTTGTTGGATGTGAATCAACAAATTAAAAAAGATGACTAATTAATTTAAATGCAATGCTACTATTTGAATTGATTTATTATTTATAAAAACCAAAAAAAAATGAAAAGCGTTCTTAATTTCAATAGAGATTTATAATTATTTTCTTGCGAAGCCGCCACAATCATTGATCATTTTTTTTATAATTATTTTAATGGGGTATTATTTTGGTACATTTTTATTCACATGACTTGATGGGTTTAAAGCATCTTTAAAATTTATTTTCTATAAAATAATAACATGGCATATAGGTGAAAGTATATAAATATCTTTAATTTCAATGTATAAGCGTATAACTGAGAGATAAATCGAGATCCGTTGGATAAGTATACTCTATACTTGATGTATATTTATCCCGAATATTGAAACCAACTAAAAAACAGGTCTAGAACATTAGTTTTTTTTAATGAATCATATGACGTCTAATTATTTAGAAAATGAAATACAACTCATTTGAAAATAACATCGCGACAACCACTTCTAGAAATTTCAATACATTTGGTTTTTAGTATAACCCAACTTTTTTTATTCAAATGTATCGACTAAACTATTCTTTCGTATCTTAGACTCTTGTTGCTTAAATCCAATAAATATTATTTTACCCTTTTACTTGGAGGAAAAAAAAATAGTAAACCCCCTGAGATGCTCCTCCCCTGGCCCTTCAATCAAATCAATCCTAAATTTATGTCTCTTAACAGATCTATCGTTCCTTATTCTTCCCCGATAGCTTTTCACCTTATTCACATCTCCAACGATTTGAACTCCAAGAGGTCTTGCTAGGTTGTTGTATGTGCATCTTCTTACTCGATTTTTTGTTTGATCTTTTCATTTGTGAACCCAAAATAATTTCTTTTGGATGATGGCATGTTTGTTAGGATAACCGGTGTACAAGCCGTTTTGCCGCAGAGGGTCCTATGTAGCCATCTGTAACATCACAAAAATAAAACGACAGTTATAATAACGGAATAAACAAACGAGGCATGGCGGGTCGGGTCGGATGGGTCAGCTGGCTATAAATAGCCTATGCCACCCCTTTTCTCTCATTTGCAACTTTTAGAGAGAGAAACCGTAGAGAGAGAAAGTTGGCAGATCGACCCGAGACTTCAGCAAAGTGTTACTCCATAACTCCTGAGAAGAACCTCCGGATCAGAAACTCGATTCAGGTAACGATCCGACCTAAATCTGAGTTTTAGTTCGTTTTTGTGTTTTTCGGGTTTTGTGTGAAAAGGTAAGGTTTGAACGGATGAAACTGAAAGATAATCATGGATTTGAGTTCCTTAATGGAAAACGAACGTTTTGAATGCAACTGGTTCGGGATCTTGACACGATCAGACCCGAATGCGAAAGTTAGGGTTTTTCGCGAAGAACAGGTCGTGCGCACTTGCTAAGTGCGCACGGAGCAGGTCCTGCGCACTTGATAAGTGCGCAGGAGGAGGGACCTGCGCACTTGATAAGTGCGCAGGAGGAGGGACCTGCGCACTTACTAAGTGCGCAGGAGGAAGGACCTGCGCACTTGCTAAGTGCGTAGGAAGCATGGTCTGCGCACTTGCTAAGTGCGCAGGCAGCAGGGTCTGCGCACTTGGCAAGTGCGCAGACATCATAACTGATTAAGTTAAGTCAGTATGTTAGAATGGTTAAACCGTTAGAGTCGGGATTGGTCTGATGTGTATTTAACTAATCAATTCAGATCGGAAGTGACGTTGTTGGACCTTCGTTTAGGACAACCCATATTAGCGTATCAGGTGAGTTCTAGAGCCCTCCTTTAAATGTTTTGTTAAATGTTTTGGGCTGGTGTGCATACTTACGAAATGATGTTTTAACGAAATGATGTTTTAACGAAATGATGCTTTAACGAAATGATGTTTTAACGAAATGATGTTTTAACGAAACGATGTTTACAAAAGGAAAGGTTATGAAGTGTTTTTGCCAAAAAGGTTTACGAATGTTTATGAACGGTCTAAATGAGGAAATGTTTAATGAAAAGGGAAAGAGGTAAAGGTTTAAAGAAGTCATTACAAATCTAATCTGTCGAATGAATGGAATTGACGAACGAAGTCTGGGAATGTGATTCCCAGCCTTGTGGTAGATTATGGACAGCGAGCCATAGTTACCATAAGAACAACATGGCAGTGTCTTGGTGGCCTGTCGATGGTTTTGATGTTGTACAACTGGTAAGGGAGTAACGACGGTTACTCGGGTGATGACGATCATCCTAAGTGAATAAGGTATGGGAAATCAATGACGGCGATACGTAACGGTTGATTCCCAAAGGAAAGATGCGTGTTGGGCAATGACGGCGATACGTAACGGTTGACCCCAAGTAGTGAATGGTTGGGCAATGACGGCGATACGTAACGGTTGACCCACATAGTGTATGGTTGTGGCAATGACGGCGATACGTAACGGTTGCCCACAACACCAAAGGTTCCTTCGGGGACACTGTGACGCGTAAAGTAAGATACAGAATTAGATAACGATAATGTATGACTTAAATGAATGTTAAAAGTTTTAATGAACGACCCGTTTAACGGTGTTTATGATTATGATGTTGATGATGATATGGGTACGAAACCTTTTTAAAGATGTTATTATTATATGCTTTTGCGAAAGGTTTTACTAAATGAATGAATGATATGTTTTTTGGCAAATGTTCATGTTAAAGTTTTTATGAAATGCTAGAACTCACCAGCGTAGCTGACTTTTTAGTATGCACATTCAGGTTAAGGCAGGTATGGACGATGGACGGTGATGCTTGGCAAGCGAGAAGAGTTACCCGGTCGATCATGAAGACTGGCATCCCGTTATGAGTTGTTTATGTTAAGTTTATGTAATTATGTTTCAAACAATGTTTACGCTTCCGCATGTATGAACAATGATGACGTTATGTTTGAATGAAATTTTCCGCTGCGTTATTTGATATTCATGTTTAAGAACTGTTTGTGAATGAGTAAATCCAACGAGTGAGGCCTCTCGGGTTTGGGGCCTTACAAGTTGGTATTAGAGAAATAGTTTGAGAGATTCGGACACTCCCAGTGTCTGAACTTAAACTGTGAATGGGACCGAAAGCGGATGCCAGTACGGGTAACTCGAGCCACAGCATCAAGTACGAAGGTAGTATATATTTACGTATATAGTATGCCTTAGAAAGGGTTAGGTAAGGACTTGTGTTATGATGAAATCACAAAGGTGGTCAAATAGAAATCGAAAGGTAGTGTAATGGTTAATTACAGATGGCCAGTGTATATTAACATCTTACAGTGCTTATTGAATTCTATTTGTTAACTAGCGTGATAACATTGGACTTCTTGTCTTATAGAACGAAATGGCGAGGAGAGGGAACGGAAGGCGTGGTGGCCGTACCGGTGGTCGAAATGGTGGGCGTGGCAGGATTCCTGCACGCCAAGAGCACAGTGAAGAAGGAAGTGTTCACACTGAACCGGAGGTTAGTGTGCATGGAACTGAGCAGACACAAGTTGCAGAACAACCTTTCACTTTTGAACCAGAAGTGAGAGCAGCCATAGCTCGAGAGTTCTCCGAGTTGATGAAGAATTCTCTGCCAAGTCTGTTGGCTGAAGCATTAAAGAAAGTTAGTGGGGAAGGCGGATCTAGTGCGGCAACTGGTGCTCAGAACAACGAGACCGACAACGCACTGCCTGCTCGCGGGTGCGTCTATAAGTCATTTAAGGCATGTGACCCTCCGGTCCTGACTGGGAAGAAGGACGCGGTGGCTACTTTTGATTTGGTAATACGTATGGAAGCCGCCATCCGTCTGAGCGAGTGTCGAGCTAATCAAGTAGTGAAGTTTGCTGCTAACTCCTTGAGGGAGGAAGCATCCCACTGGTGGGAAGGTGTACGTCAGGCTAAGAGGGATGAGGTTGTTGACTCAATGATGTGGGCTGACTTGAAAACTTTGGTGATCAAGAATTTCTGCCCGAGGAACGAGATTGAGAAGGTAGAGAGGGAATTTCTGGGTTTGAAGGCCGGGAGCATGACGCACCGGCAGTACACAACCCGATTCAATGAACTGGCACGTCTGGTGCCACATCTTGTTACGACGGAGGAAAGAAAGATTGCCTGCTATATTCAAGGGTTGTCGGACCAGGTCCGCACCTATGTTAAGGCAAAAGCCCCTACTACCTATGATTCGGCAGTAGAGTTAAGTGGCGTGGTATTTGACGATCTGGCACTGAATGTTGTTGCCGTTGAAGGGCAAAAGAAGAGACCGAGCTTCTCAAACAAGCGAACTGGGGGAAGGATGTTTGGGGCTCGTGATAAGAGAGCTCGGGTGAACGAGCCGACTATTTGTAAGAAGTGTGAAAGAGAGCATGTAGGTGAATGCAGACTGGGATCTAACTTGTGCTTTAAGTGTGGCAAGACCGGGCACTACTCCCGTGAATGCCCACAACACTTCAAGTGCTACAATTGTGGGGATGCCGGTCATCTGAGTAGGGAATGTCCGAAACCGAGAATGGGTGAAGCCGGGAAAGGGAAAGGCCCGGAAAGGAAAGAAGAGAGGCCCCGAGCGAAGACTCGTGCGTACGCGCTGACGCAAGACCAGGCCAGAATGGACCCCGACGTGGCGTCAGGTACGTTCGTCCTTGACAACACTCTTGTTTCTGTGTTATTTGATTCGGGTGCCAGTAAGAGTTTTATATCTGCGACTTTTTGTAAGAAAGTGAAGTACGCTGTCAGTATACTAGAAAGGGCCTTTAGCGTAGAAACCGCTGAGGGTAGAACTGCGAGAGTGACCGAGGTAGTTGACAACTCTACGATAAAAATAGAAGGTCATAGGTTCCCTGTCAGATTGTTTGTTATGGTTTTGGGAGGGTTTGATGTCGTGTTGGGTATGGATTGGTTAACTGCCAACGAAGCACAAATCATATGTAAACGAAAGATAATCCGACTCAAGGCTCCGGATGGTAGCAAAGTCGAGGTCTTTGGAGATTGTGACGCCCCGATGCCAAACGTCATCTCGATGATTAAGGCAACAAATTACCTGAGGCGCGGATGCGAGGCTTATCTGGTGTACGTAATTGACAAGTGTAAGGAAGTGAAGGAACTAGACGATGTACCCGTGGTACGCGAGTACCCGGAGGTGTTTCCAGAGAATTTGCCTGGGATACCACCCGATAGAGAAATTGAGTTCCGAATTGACTTAGTACCAGATGCCCAGCCCGTGGCTAAGGCTCCATATCGACTAGCACCAGTGGAAATGAAAGAACTTATGGTACAACTAGACGAGTTACTTGAGAAAGGATTTATCCAACCAAGCATCTCACCTTGGGGTGCTCCGGTGTTGTTCGTAAAGAAGAAAGACGGTTCGATGAGAATGTGTATTGATTATCGCAAGTTGAACAAACGTACCGTGAAGAACAAGTACCCGTTACCAAGGATCGACGACCTGTTCGATCAATTACAAGGCGCAAGTTGGTTCTCAAAGATCGACCTTCGATCCGGGTACCATCAGTTGAAGGTGAGGGAAGAAGACATACCGAACACGACATTTCGCACACGTTATGGACACTTTGAGTTTCGCGCAATGTCTTTTGGATTGACGAACGCCCCTGCAGCGTTCATGGATTTGATGAATAGAGTTTGTCGACCAATGCTGGATCGGTCGGTAATCGTGTTTATCGATGATATCCTCATCTATTCCAAGAATGAGGGTGATCACGCATGTCACTTAAAAGAGGTGTTGGAGGCTCTGAAGAAAGAAAGGTTGTATGCTAAGTTCTCCAAATGCGCGTTCTGGCCTAGGGAAGTCCAATTCCTAGGTCACGTCATTAACCCAAACGGCAATATGGTTGACCCAGCAAAGATAGTAACGGTAAGGGAATGGAATGTTCCTAAGACGCCAACTGAAATCCGTAGTTTCTTGGGATTGGCGGGCTACTATCGGAGATTCATCCAGGATTTCTCAAAAATAGCTTCGCCGTTGACGAAGTTGACTCGGAAGGAGGTAAAGTACGAATGGGGTTTGACCCAGGATGAGGCGTTTAAGGAATTGAAGGAAAAGCTAACTCAAGCTCCAGTCTTGGCCCTTCCCGAGGGCAATGAAGACTTAGTGGTATACTCTGACGCTTCGGGTCAGGGATTGGGATGCGTATTGATGCAACGCGGGAGAGTGATCGCGTACGCATCACGGCAGTTGAAAATTCATGAAGCTAATTATCCGACTCACGATTTGGAGCTTGCTGCTGTCGTGTTCGCATTGAAAATCTGGAGGCACTACCTTTACGAGGTGAAGTTTACTATTTACTCAGACCACAAAAGTTTGAAGTACTTCTTCGAACAAAGGGAGCTTAATATGAGGCAGAGGCGATGGTTGGAACTCCTGAAGGATTATGACTGTGAGATCATGTACCATCCTGGAAATGCAAACGTGGTGGCTAATGCTCTAAGCCGAAAGGATGTGCCTACTCCTATTAGAGTGAAAGCTTGCCAGTTGGTGGTAACATCGGACGTGATGAGAGAAATTGAAAAGGCTCAAGATGAGGCACTTAAGGAGGAAAACATAAAGAAGGAAAGGATGGTTGGCCAACAGGACAAGTTGGAATATAACACCCTTGGGGTTAGGACACGTTTTGGACGGGTATGGATACCTATGGGTGGCGAGCTTAGAACCAAGATCTTGGATGAGGCTCATAAGTCTCGTTACTCTATCCATCCCGGTACCAATAAGATGTACCAAGATCTAAGGAAGGAATACTGGTGGCCTGGAATGAAGCATGAAGTTACAAAGTATGTAAGCAAGTGCTTGACTTGCTCACAAGTAAAGGCCGAGCACCAGAAACCGTATGGAAAGATTCAACCACTTGATATACCGGAATGGAAGTGGGAACACATTACCATGGACTTCATAACCAAGCTACCTCGCACAGCTAAAGGTCATGACACCATTTGGGTAATTGTGGACCGTTTAACGAAGAGTGCTCATTTCCTACCTATTCGCGAGACGTTCTCGTCGGAAAGGTTAGCGGAAGTATTTATTAACGAAGTAGTAGCACGGCATGGGATGCCTTTGACGATTGTATCTGACCGGGACACACGATTCACATCGAGGTTCTGGAAAATATTTCACGAGGCGATGGGCACGAGGCTTAATATCAGCACAGCATACCACCCACAAACGGATGGTCAGTCCGAAAGGACCATTCAGACATTAGAGGATATGCTCCGTGCTTGTATTATCGACTTCGGTGGCAGTTGGGACAGCCATCTGCCGTTAGCTGAATTCTCCTACAACAATAGTCATCACACGACGATAGGCATGCCGCCTTACGAAATGTTGTATGGGAGAAGATGTAGGACCCCGGTTTGTTGGGGTGAGATTGGACAGAAGGAATTAGGAAGTCTCGAAGTCGTAAGAGAGACGTCGAAAAGGTTTGATCAGATCAAAGCGCGAATGAAGGCCGCACAAGATCGTCAGAAATCATATGCGGATAAACGACGAAGGCCTATTGAGTTTGATATTGGTGACAGAGTAATGCTAAAAGTGTCACCATGGAAGGGAATCATACGATTCAGAAAGAGAGGAAAGTTAAGTCCGAGGTTTGTCGGACCATTCAAGATAATGGCACGGGTTGGGGAAGTCGCTTATCGGTTGGAGTTGCTTGATGAGTTAAGTGGGATTCATCCTACTTTCCATGTATCACACTTGCGAAAGTGTTTGGCGGATGAATCAGCTCACGTACCACTTACTGACATCGAGGTTGACAACAGCCTTAATTACATCGAAGAACCCATGGCCATCCTTGATCGGAAGGAGAAACGTTTACGTAATAAAGTTATCCAATTGGTTAAAGTCCAATGGAAACATTGAAAGGGATCGGAAGCCACTTGGGAAACGGAGAAGGAAATGAGGGAGTCATACCCTCATCTATTTGACTTATGATAGGTTTCGGGGACGAAACCTATTGTAAGGGGGGTAGACTTGTAACATCCCAAAAATAAAACGACAGTTATAATAACGTAATAAACAAACGAGGCATGGCGGGTCGGGTCGGATGGGTCAGCTGGCTATAAATAGCCTATGCCACCCCTTTTCTCTCATTTGCAACTTTTAGAGAGAGAAACCGTAGAGAGAGAAAGTTGGCGGATCGAGCCGAGACTTCAGCAAAGTGTTACTCCATAACTCGTGAGAAGAACCTTCGGATCAGAAACTCGATTCAGGTAACGATCCGACCTAAATCTGAGTTTTAGTTCGTTTTTGGGTTTTTCGGGTTTTGGGTGAAAAGGTAAGGTTTGAACGGATGAAACTGAAAGATAATCATGGATTTGAGTTCCTTAATGGAAAACGAACGTTTTGAATGCAACTGGTTCGGGATCTTGACACGATCAGACCCGAATACGAAAGTTATGGTTTTTCGCGAAGAACAGGTCGTGCGCACTTGCTAAGTGCGCACGGAGCAGGTCCTGCACACTTGATAAGTGCGCAGGAGGAGGGACCTGCGCACTTGCTAAGTGCGCAGGAGGAAGGACCTGCGCACTTGGCAAGTGCGCAGACATCAGAACTGATTAAGTTAAGTCAGTATGTTAGAATGGTTAAACCGTTAGAGTCGGGATTGGTCTGATGTGTATTTAACTAATCAATTCAGATCGGAAGTGACGTTGTTGGACCTTCGTTTAGGACAACCCATATTAGCGTATCAGGTGAGTTCTAGAGCCCTCCTTTAAGTGTTTTGTTAAATGTTTTGGGCTGGTGTGCATACTTACGAAATGATGTTTTAACGAAATGATGTTTTAACGAAATGATGTTTTAACAAAACGATGTTTACAAAAGGAAAGGTTATGAAGTGTTTTTGCCAAAAAGGTTTACGAATGTTTATGAACGGTCTAAATGAGGAAATGTTTAATGAAAAGGGAAAGAGGTAAAGGTTTAAAGAAGTCATTACAAATCTAATCTGTCGAATGAATGGAATTGACGAACGAAGTCTGGGAATGTGATTCCCAGCCTTGTGGTAGATTATGGACAGCGAGCCATAGTTACCATAAGAACAACATGGCAGTGTCTTGGTGGCCTGTCGATGGTTTTGATGTTGTACAACTGGTAAGGGAGTAACGACGGTTACTCGGGTGATGACGATCATCCTAAGTGAATAAGGTATGGGAAATCAATGACGTCGATACGTAACGGTTGATTCCCAAAGGAAAGATGCGTGTTGGGCAATGACGGCGATACGTAACGGTTGACCCCACGTAGTGAATGGTTGGGCAATGACGGCGATACGTAACGGTTGACCCACATAGTGTATGGTTGTGGCAATGACGGCGATACGTAACGGTTGCCCACAACACCAAAGGTTCCTTCGGGGACACTGTGACGCGTAAAGTAAGATACAGAATTAGATAACGATAATGTATGACTTAAATGAATGTTAAAAGTTTTAATGAACGATCCGTTTAACGGTGTTTATGATTATGATGTTGATGATGATATGGGTACGAAACCTTTTTAAAGATGTTATTATTACATGCTTTTGCGAAAGGTTTTACTAAATGAATGAATGATATGTTTTTGGCAAATGTTCATGTTAAAGTTTTTATGAAATGCTAGAACTCACCAGCGTAGCTGACTTTTTAGTATGCACATTCAGGTTAAGGCAGGTATGGACGATGGACGGTGATGCTTGACAAGCGAGAAGAGTTACCCGGTCGATCATGAAGACTGGCATCCCGTTATGAGTTGTTTATGTTAAGTTTATGTAATTATGTTTCAAACAATGTTTACGCTTCCGCATGTATGAACAATGATGATGTTATGTTTGAATGAAATTTTCCGCTGCGTTATTTGATATTCATGTTTAAGAACTGTTTGTGAATGAGTAAATCCAACGAGTGAGGCCTCCCGGGTTTGGGGCCTTACACCATCGGTGCCGGCGGCAAACACTGCCCCCACGCCCTTCGCCACTAGAAAGATGGAGCACGGGGACAAATCCACGCTCAAATCAGATTAAAGTAAAAAAAAACATTAAAAATTTTTCATATAACGGTTATAAAACCGCTAGAAAAAAAAAACAATTTTGTGACGTAGAAATTCATCGAAATCTTAAGTCGGATTTAGCGGATTGTATTTTCGATTTATAAATGTAATTTTTTGTTATGCATTTCAATTTAATGTTTTTTAATGTAATGTAATGTTAAATATCAAGTATTGAATCGATAAACACAAACATACAATTATGGTGAATAACTCTCACACATTTACACTACTAAAAAACATATATATTTTCTACAAAAGTTTCCGATAAGTTACCAACATAAGAAATTTCTTACAAGTTAGCGACAACTTTCCGACAAAACAAAAACAAAAAGTAACCATAAGATTTCCTACAATTTTTCGACAAATTTATTAAATAAGTTAACTTAATTATTTAATATAATTGTCGGAAATTACCGACGAAAGGCTTTTGTCGCAAAATTAGTCGGGGCTTTGTTGGAAAAAACATTTCATATGAGGTTTTTTCCAACAAACACTTTTTGTCAGAAACTTGTCACTAACGGCCAATTCCAACAAGTTTCCCACGAAATCTACAATCGCAAATTTTTTAGTTTTTTGGTAGTGTTATTACTCAGAAAATATATATAAAAAACTGAATGCATAATGCCTAACCATAATTTGGTTTATATATACTAACCCTAACTTGCTAGCTAAGACATTACCAAATATAATAAAACCCTAATTGCAACCCCTTAAACCCATTAACACACTTAATGAATTCCACGGACCCAAACTGGTCTACTCACCTACTCGTGACAGGCGTAGTAGTCGGAAATTACCAACAATCACCCCCTAATTTCCTACTCGAAACTAGGCAGTTTTCAACTCCAAACTCACCTCCTAATTTCTGACTTGAAACTAGGTGTTCTTTAACTCCAAGCTTGCCTCCCCGACCTTGATTCTCCCGGTGGTGCCACATCATTGATCTCAACCGACTTGTTGATGACGCATTGCACCCGCCACTGACTTGTGGATTGCGATCAAGAACTACATACCCTTTGCTTGTTGAATGTGTCCTAGATCTAACCCTTTGATCTCTGTTGGGATCGGTTCTTCACAAGTTGTCGGCTTCATCTGTCTATAGGATGTTGTATTCAACCAATGGTTGATGAAGTTTCTTGATTAACAAGCTGCTGTGATAATTGTAATCAGCAACTTCTGATCACAACTTGACTTCTGACCCTTAACTCGATCAGCCTTCTACTCCAGGTCTGGGTTTACGATCAGGGTTAGTGATGGTAATTGAACTCCTTTTCGTCCCTCCTGAATATGAATAGTTCTTCCGGCCGTAGCACCACAACTTATTTCTTCTTTTATTCTTCGTCAGTCACCAAGCCGCCAATAAAAAATGCTTCCCTGCTGGTATTTGTTATGGTCGATTGAACCCACCTGTTGTTAATCGTAAGCACCAAAACAAAACATGCAGAACAATCCCTGCTTCCTGATTGTCTTCGGTTCTATTGTTGTTGATTAGAAAACCTCACACCCACTGATCACAACCTTTTGCCGCCTCCTCCTGCAGCCAGAGGCTGCTCCCCCTTTCGAAGGTCAGCTCTCAAAACCGCAACTCGGATACCAATTCAAGTATTGAATCGATAAACGCAAACACACAGTTATGGTGAATAACTCTCACACGTTTATTACTCAGAAAAAAAACTCTAAAAAATTGAATACATAATGTCTAACCATAACTTGGTTTATATAGACTAACCCTAACTTCCTAGTCAAAACATTACCAAATATAATAAAACCCTAATACCCATTAACACACTTAATGAATTCCACGGGCCCAAGTTTGTCCAACCTTATCACCTACTTGTGGCGGCAGTGGCGAAGCTTGAAGAAAAATGCAGGGGGGTCAGGATTTTTTTTCCTATCAGGGGGGTCGGAACTATAAAATTTTTGATCGTATACGTATAAATTAACACTACTGAACGAAAAAATCGGCTAAATACGTATAAATTAACACTACTGAGCGAAAAATCGGGGGAGGGGGCGGACCCTCACTAAGCTTCGCCCAAGCATGGCGGGCCTAATAGTAGGAAATTACTAACAAAATTATTTTGTTTTTTTTAATTTTAGTTATGTTAATATTTTGAAAAACATAAAAATTATTATTTTATTTAAAAGAGTTGGGAAGCAGGGGTGGAATATTTCTTCAATAAAGTGGAGTGAAATGTAGTGTCATTAGGGCTGAGCATTCGGTTCGAACCAGACTGAACCGCGCCGAACTGTACCGGAACCGCGAACCGTTTTGTATCGATTACAGTCCGGTCCACTAACTCCATCCAACTTTTTCTGTTAACTTTTTTAAAAAGCCATCATCATCATCATCATCATCATCATCATCATCATCATCATCATCATCATCATCATCATCATCATCATCATCATCATCATCATCATCATCATCATCATCATCATCATCATCATCATCATCAAAACTAAACAAAAAAAACCCTAAATGCACACGCAATTCTCTCTGCTCTCTCATTACCCCCCGCCACCACCTGCCACGGCAACCACCACCGCCTGAGTGAATCGAGTGGGTTCACCACCACCACCCAGATGCGCTCACCACGATCGCCGGAGAAAGAAAATAGACCGCAGATGGTAACTCGCCGGCGGTTACAACGACTTGGCACCATCGGTGGATACCTTAGCCTTTTCTGGTCAAATCTCTAGGTTTAATTTAGGTATCATTAAACTTTTTTGCAAGTGAAAATGGGTTTTGATTTATGTATCTCTGGACCACCACTTCCACAATAATTTTGCAAATTTGATTTTGATTTAGGTGCTTAAATTTCATTGATTTTGATAGGAGAGATGGGGGTTGCTTAGTCACTGAAAATTGACTGGGTTGAAGGGTCGATACGGGTAGTTGGGACGCCGGAGTTCTGCCTGAGAAACAAACTTGTCGGACTAATGTTGAAGAAGATGGGGCTGGTTTGGTGGTGGTGTTGATTCATAAGAAAGGTTTTGTAGTAACCATTTTGGGAGGGGCAAGGGTATTATGGTCTTTTTATAAAAACTTAACTGGAAAATTTAACGGTGTTAGTCGACCTTACAGTAATCGATACAAAACTGAAACTATTGGACTAAAAAAAGGCAAATTTAAACTTTTGGACTAAAAAAAGACAAATTTATGTAAAACCACAGGGACTAAAACCGTATTTAACTCTTAATTTTATAACGAGCCTCAACCAAAAATTTCGAGTTCCAACAAAGACATTTCATTAACAAACTTATACGAATCATCAAATTGTATATTTATTAGAACAGGATTACAATCTGAGTTTATTCATACGACACAATCCAATAAAAATTGACACCATATATGCTTCTTATATCCAAAACAGAAGATGCCTTCGAACAACTCGATCTAATGCAACTTCTACTCCATGATCACTTGCTCAATTACTCCGGCACTACGTGGAAGCTGTAAAACAACAATTTCGAGCACAATTAGTCTATGATTTGTGGACTGAAACAATCGATGTAGACTGTTGAATCATTGCAATTCATGTGAAGTAAGAACGTTGTAACAATAATTTATTACCTTCCTAGAGATAAGTTTGAATGATTGATCGCAAGCAGCAAGAACCTTATCTTTGCATGTGGGAATCGCCACAAACAGTGCGATATCAGACTTCACTGTGACAAGCCCAAGAGTGAACTGGAGACTGCTTCCATCTACTTTGATCTCGTCAATGTTTAACCAAAACCAGAAGGATTGTGCCTGAAGCCCTTTCAACTCGGTGATTTTACCGTAGGTGATCTTTCCGCTGATCTCTGTGTCGAAGTGAACAAGGTAATCGTACTTGACGTAGCATGGTTTCTTAAGGGAGATGGAGAAGGTGAAGGAGTCCCCATCTGCGGGGGCTGTGGAGTAAGATGCCACGGAATCAGGTACAATGCCTGATGGAAATCCAAATTGGTTGACGATGTCGTATATCGTGGGGTTTGCAGAGGTTGAAGCTGTGAGTGCGAGTAGGGCGAGAAGGAGGAGAGACATTTGGGAAGCTGCCATGGTTTAATTGAATACACAGCTTTGTGAGTTGTGAGGATTCAAATAGAATTGGAGATTGTATATATAGGCAACAAAAGCTTCCATTTTCAATATACATTAATTTTAAATGAAAATAAATGCTAATTCATGAGGGAAAACAAGTGGAGCAGTGGCGGATTTAGCATAGGAGCAGGGGTACCTGTCGGTACCCCTCAACTTTCGACGCGCAGTGGAAATTTTTTGTTTTTTTTACCGTTTTATGTATCCAGATACCCCTGAACGAATAGACAGATACCCTGGATTTTTTTCCTAGATCCGCCACTGAAGTGGAGATTCATTGCTACCTCATGTTGATTGAAAATCATAGCTTTATATTAATAAATAAAAAATTTAAGGGAATACGCGTCATTTTCTGGTGCATACTTAGCATTTTTTCTCGCCTCTCGTATTAAATAATAATATTAAAATAAATATATTTTTAACTATTTAATATAAATCTAATTATGGATACTTATTATTTAATTATGGATAATTACTATATTATTAATCAAATTAATTTAATATTAATTAACATTTATCAATTACGTAAAAAAAATTAATATCAAGTTGTAACAAAAATGTTTTAAAAATTAACTTAACAAAATTTATAACTGTTACGTCAAAGTAATATCTGATCCTTCTCCATACTTCAATACATCTTGAAGAAGATAATAACACGACTTAAGATCTTTTTCTTCAAGTTCCCTCAACTTTTTAGGAAACAAAAAATCAAATAGTTTTCCATAGTATTGGTATTGTTCGAATCTTGTTTCAAGAAAAACAATAGCTTGATCAACAATAACTAAAAAGTAATTGACTTAATATTATCTTCAGATGAAAGTGAAACTTCTAGTTCAAGTTGAAGTCTCATCAAATTGTTTTTCCCACATATTGGACGCCTTTGAGTGAATACAGGATCAACACCCATTTGAATGGTAATTTCCTTAGCTACATTAATTGACTTAGACAACCCCACTTCTCTAAATTCCTTGAAGAATTTAATCAACTTGTTCACTTCTTCAATAGCAACATCGAGAAGCATATCTTTCTATTGCAACTTTTTGTTCACCACATTCACCGTTGTTAATAATTCATACCAAATGATGATTGATACTAAAAATTCAAAATCACAAAGTTCACCTTGCTAGTGATTTAGCTTCGCATTGAATTTTAGCATCATTATCAGTTTCCCCAACTTCAAACAAAGCTTCTCTTACATCTACAAGTTGAAATCTAATAGGTGGCAGATAGTGACTTAAGAGTCAATCCTTTAACATTGTCTTTCAAGATCTGCCACCTCTTAGTCGAATTGACAAAGATAGTATAAACCTGTTGTATGATTCCAAAAAAATCTCTAGATTTAGTACAAGTGTTAGCCATGTCACATAATGCAAGATTTACACTATGACAACCACATGTAGTATAAAAGTTCTAGGATTTATATCTAGGAATCTTCTTTGAACTCCTTGATGTTTCTTTTCATGTTCGATCCATTGTCATAGTCTTGACCTCACATATCATCGATATCAAGACCAAGAGACTTTAATTCCTCAAGTGTAACATCAAATAGTCCTTTACCGGAGTCTCACCAACAACATAAAAACCTAGAAAAGTTTCCTCAACTGTGATAGAATTAGAGTTAAAATCGACATACCTTACAATTAAAGACATATGTTCTTGATGACTTGTATCGGGGGTGCAATCAAGTATGATAAAGTAATATTTTGCTTGCTTTATCTTCTTGATGATTTCAGATTTAACTTAATGAGCTAGTAAAAGAATTAAATCGGTTTAGATATTGTGCTCAAGGTAATGTATATGAAGTTCATCATTCATGATACGCCACACATGTTCTATAGGGGTCATATAGTAACTTTAATTTTATAGTGATTTCACTTATAATTAAATGGCTTGTACATTAATGCTGAAAACACCTGTAAATAATGAGTTGACGTTGTGAATAGTAATTTATGGGAGGGCATGATTCCGTGAAGTTGTGTGGCATGGGAGGGAGAGGATTCAGGTTACGAGATGGAATTTAATGTGTCATTTTGATACTGAAGAAATCCACCCCCCCCCCCCCCCACCCCCTTCAGTACTGCCCTAAATATTTCATCTCTTACATTTTTTTTGTCCTTTATTTTATGAAATAGGGGTAAAATAGTTTAATTATAATTAGTTGTTGTGTACATGTTATTTTTTTATTACACATATATTATCTCTTAAAAACAAAACAGATCGAAAACACGTTATTATTTAATAAAATTAATCAATCTACGTAACATCGTTATACTAAAAAAAATGGTCACCTCAAGATTTCATCAGGTTACAAGATGACAATCATTATAGGCGCAAATTTAGATTAATCTATCGTTACTAAAAATAAATATATAAAACATGTTAAACTTTATTGCAATTAAGATAAAAATGTGCGTGTGGCACATGGTGTGTTTGCCTTAATTTTTGTCTTTGGTGAACAGGTGGTTCGATGGAAATTTTAAATACTTATTTAGATATAATATAAGTAATGTTAGTGAAAACCAAAATGAATCGGATGGTTTGATCGGTTAAAAAAAACATTTTTGTCTTGGCATCCAATATTCCAATTCATTTTCTTTTTGTATAAATCAAACCATCCGATTCATTTTCTTTTTGTATTTCTTAATCAACAAAATGTATTATTTATATGTTCTATATTTAAGACAGTAAAATAGCATTTTTGTCTTGTCAGACATTTTAGACTTTTATTATAAAACAGATGTATGAATATGGCAACCACATTTAGTTATTCCAACATGTTTTATAGTTTATCCAAAATCCAAATGAAAACGCATCGTATTCTCTCTACTTAAAAATAAATATTTAAATAGCTAGAGATATATAATCGAGAGATCCAACTAATTTAAATCTAAATCTTGTTCTTTTGTTGCAGGCGATCGAGAGCATAAATGTTCATTATGGTGTTTTTAATTACTTTCATTTACATAAACATACCCATTTATCTAAAGTCACTATATAAATTCATCTAAAATTAACATGATATTATTGGGGCGTAGTATAATATCAAGACTATAATGTCATCTTCTGTGTCGTTAATTTTCGAGTCATACATATCGCTTTAAATCGAATAATATATATAATTCGTAAACCTAATGGTTTAGTGATGTCGTATATTTGTGTACCGCAAGCAAGTATGAGCAAGCTCAAATAATGATTCAAAACAATAGTTCTCGATGGGAAGCTGGGGGCACCCGAGCTTAGGGACGGAGAGAAACCGGATTCAATTCTTGGAAAGGAAGAAGGGAAGATGAAGAGGGATGGCAACGGGTCACCTATCGGTGAAGCAACAACAGACATACAGGAGAGGAAGGAACATAAGTGGTTTAAAGCGAAGTGGTTTAAAGCAATGGAGGAAGATATGGGTTCATTATATGAAAATGGCACTTGAGAGTTAGTGGACAAACCCAAAGATCATAAATTGGTATCCTGCAAATGGATATATAAATTGAAAGAGGGTCTGACTAGCAGTTACCCACCTAGATATAAGGCAAGATTTGTAGCTAAAGGGTTCACACAGAGGGCTGGTATAGATTATAATAAGATATTCTCTCCTATTGTAAACTACTCATCTATAAGGGTAATACTTTCTTTGACAGCTTCATTGGACCTGGAATTAGAGCAGTTAGATGTTAAAACTGTTGTTCTCTATGGAAATCTGGAAGAAATGATATATATGATGCAACCTCTGGGGTTTGAAGTAAATGGGCAGGAAGATATAGTGTGTCTACTCAAGAAGTCATTGTATGGATTAAAACAATCCCCTACACAATGGTATAGGAGATTTGATGATCATATGACATCTCATCGGTTTGTAAGGAACTTGTATGATAGTTGTGTCTATCATAGGGAATATAACATAGGGGAATATGTTTATTTGCTATTGTATGTTAATAACATGCTTTTAGCATGTAAGGACAAGTGTGTGATAGAAGATACCAAGAGATTATTAATGACAAAATTTGATATTAAAGTTTTAGGAGAGACTAAGAAAATACTTGGGATGGAATTTCAGAGGAAAAGAGATCTTAAGCTATTGAAATTTTCACAACTATCTTATATTGATAAAATTATGCAGAAGTATGGTATGGATGGGTGTAAAGCAGTGAAAACACCTATGGAAGCACATTTTAAGCTATCTATATGAGCAAGATACCATATGCTAATGTAGTTGGTTGCATGATGTATTTGATGGTATGCTTAAGGCTTGATAATGGGTATGCTATGAGTGTGGTCAACAGGATCTTATCAAACCCAGGAAAACATCACTAGGAAGCAGTCAAGTGGTTATTGAGATACCTGAATGGTACAAAGCATGTGGGATTGAAATTCAACTACAAATTAGACAGTTCTAGATCTATGGTTATAGGTTATGTGGATTCTGACTATGCAAAGGACTTGGGCAGAGGAAGATCAGTAACTGGGTATGCTTTCCAAGTCTTGGGGAATGTTGTCAATTGGAAATCACAGTTGTAACATGTAGTTGCTTTGTCGTCAATAGAGGCAGACTACATTGCCTTGACTGAAGCAGTTAAAGAAGCTTTGTGGATGAAAGGTTTGTGACTGAGTTGGGAATTGATGTGCTGAATACAAAGATCTATTGTGATAATCAAGGTGTAGTTTCATTATCAAAGAATAGTGTTTTTCATGAACGCACTAAGCATATAAATGTGAGATTACATTTCATTAGAGATGTAATTAATTCCAAGGAGATCAATGTGGAGGAAATTGATACAAAAGTCAATTCTGTCGATGTGTTTACAAAGGCTCTACACGGTCCAAATTTTGATTGGTGCTTGGAATCATTAGGAGTTGTTTAATTCAGACTTGATTCAAGCTTATTGATGGAGATTGTTATAATAAGTCTTCATAAAGTCAAAGGAACTGAAGTCAAAGTTGTTATGGGCTAATAAGTGAGAAAGTCAAACTTAGAGGGTTAATTCTATTAACATGAAACTTGAAGGACCGACGTTGTATTTTTGGAACTTTGTTTGTTACGGATGGTTAACTTACCATTTGGGGCTTAGGGTTAGAGTTAGTTATCATTCTTGTTCATTCCTAATTCCTAAAATCCGTTTTGATTCGTTCTTGTAATTCGTTTCTTTTCAATTGTAATTGTTTGATGATTAATAAAGAAGTAATCGTTTGGTGTTGAATCTCTTGGTGTGATACTCACAAATTAACTATCCTAAATTCACTTAAGCGAAACTAATAAATAGTTTCGCTACTAACACCCCCCGCAAGTTGGAGGTGCTTCAGCTCCAACTTGAGAAGCCAATCTGAAATCGGAATACGAATAACTTGATAAATGTTGATGAAGAACTTGAGCTTGAATCCATAACTTGAACTTGATCTTGAAACCATAAATTGAACTTGAGAAAAACGATGGAATGTAATTCGAAAATGAAAGAGTCAGAAAAACGAAATGAACTGAATAAGCGAACCTGAGCAAGAGCGAAATAGCGAAACAGAGCAAGACTGAAATGAACTGCTCCAACATGAGAAATCATCCGAATAACGCTAATCATCTAAATGAAAACCGAAAATGATGAAAACTGCCGATAATGGGAACAACAGGAGATGAAGATGAATAAAGAAATTGAGCAATTGAATTGAAGTTTTGAATTGAAAATTTTTTTCCGAAAAACATAACAAAGAACTGATTAGAGTGATTGAAATGAAATGAATACGAAATCAAAAATGGAAAAACAGAGATAGATGCAGAACATATAACGAAAGTGATTGAACAAAGTAATAACAACGAAATTGATTATATCAACACTGATTGAAACCAAAACAGAGAATGAAAAGAGGAGGATGAATTCAATTTCAAAAAAACGAAATCGAAAAGATTCTAAACAAAATCAGAATGAAATCGATCAAAAGATCGATGATGAAGGTGAAATTCAATTCGAAGAATGGAATTGAATGATCAATCAATCGCAAGGACGAATGAGAAGTGATAAAACGATCACAAATAAATTGATTGTAATCGAGTGGAATGAGAATCTGGATCAAAGAGCATAGCTCTGTTACCATGTTGATTGGAAAGATGCGATTCTCATTTAAATTGAAACGAAATTACAAAGCAAGTATATATACAAGAAATGAAAGAAGCGAAACTAACATGAAGAAACGAAACTATCATGAAGAAGAAGAAGAAGAAGAAGAAGACAGAAGCGAAACTACTAACATCTAATTAACTATCCTAAATTGGCTTAAATAGTTTCGCTACGAACACGATATGGGCTACAACAACAATAATGCCATGCCTCAAGAGCAAAGAAGGAAGGAAACCTCCTACAGAGAGGCTCTGGTGGGGAATCAAGTTAATAATCATAAAGCTATGGGGAATCAAACATATGAAGACAAAGCAATAAGGATTAATGGAAATGGCGCATGGTTCCCACAGGGGCGGTAATTGGTGAAGCTAAGTCAAAAGGATTTTGTTTATGAAAATTGTGGATTCGTGAACTGAAAAATAGAAACAAAACACAATTAGGTGTTGTAAGGAAAATACATAACATTTTAATCATTTAATGCTCTTCATCTTCATTTATTAGTAATTAATTAGTAACTTGTAAATATAACTAAAATTGGTTTTTGGAATCATTAGAACACATTATTTTCAAGCTAGAGACAAAAACCGATTTATGATTCATTTAGATTGGAGTTTTTAAATGCATTGCTATTATTTGAATTGATTTATGATTCTCATAGATTGGATATTTTAAAATATTAAAACTAAATTATAAAACTAGAAAAATGACTAGCATGCTTTCCATATGTCTTTTATAATTATTTTCCTGTAAAGCCGCCACGATCATTGATAGTTTTTGTGATTATATATTTATTTCTGTGGGGTTATTGTTTAGTATGTTTGATTCATATGACTTATTGGGTTTAAAGCATCTTTGAAAATTATTTTCTATAAAATAATGATATCTCATGGTTCTAGATTTGAATGTATGATAAGAAGCATCTTTAATTTTATTTATAACTTTTTCCATTCACTTTTTTGCTTTTTCTTTGCCTAAATACATAATCGGATATATTTACTGAAATGAGTTTTAACTAACCAAGTCTCAGAATCGGTGGTTAACAAACAGTTAATCAAATTAACCGCACCAACTTGTCTGTACATAATTACCATACTTAATCAAGTTGATGCATTCAAACACGAAAGTGTCAAGTCGATTGAGCCACCCGAGCTAAGTGTCAAGTTGATGCATTCTAATGGTTTGGTTTGCAAACTCCATTATACACTTCATTTTTATAAAACATCTATAAAAATAAATATTCACTCAAAATGCTCTAGCCTCACGGTTTGCATATTTTTGTTTAGAGGTGGTTAGATATGGTTATTACATCCAAAAAGATTAATATTAAGTTTCAAAAATCCTTAGTTGGCTTTAGAAAGCTAGACAATTATAAAATTCTCAAGTGAGAGGTAAATGGAGTTCCTTTGGATAAGTATTCTTTATACATAAGAATATGATTTTTTGTCGGTGAGACCTTGTGGCTAATGACATTAATTGCTGATTACTCCGGATTCAAATTTTGTAAGTGTAAGTTTATGTAGTATTTAAGAGAAAAAGAAATTTTTATTTTTCTTAGCATGCGAGGTTCCATCTTGTCACCTTTAAATTTTGAATGTGAGTATCTTATATTTATCCAAGCCGAATGTTGAAACCAACTCAAAAACACGTCTAGATACCAAAAACATTTATGTTACATTTTATAGAAAAAATGACATTTAAAATAATTTAATGATGTTTCTAGATTTTTTAACGAATCACATGGCGTTTAATTAATTTAATTAACTAAAATAATGAAACCTTTATTAGAAAATGAAACAAAACTCATCTGAAAATTGAAAATTTCAATCCATTTGGTTTTTGGTAAAACCTAGACTTTTTTAATTCAAATGTATTTGACTACACTATTAATCCGAATATTAGATTATTTTGCTTAACTAATCAAAAATTTTATTTTTTCTATATGCTACTTGCATAATAACTAAATTTATCAAATTTATAGAGTAAGTTACATGAACGATCTCTCAAGAATGTTCATAGTAAAGTTTGACCATTTAAAAAAAAAAGAATATATGGTATTCCCTCTCTTCATCAATAAGTAACACATATATATAATACTTTTAATCGGCAAACGTTAAAAAATCCATTAAGTTTTTTTAAATGACCCTTTTTAGCCTTTTACTTAAAAAAAACAACCAGTACCCCTCATCCTTCCGTCCTTCAATCAATCCTAAACTTATGTCTCACAAATCTATTGTTCCTTATTCTTCCCCAAATAGCTTTTCACCTTTATTCCCATCTCCCTCCATGTATCCATCAACTTGAACTCCACTTGGTCTTGCTAGTTTGTTTTATATGCATCTTCTCATTCGATTCTTTGTTTGTCAGTGTCACACCCTAAGCTAGGACATGACACTTATGTTGATTTACACATCACACCTAATGGACTTTAAAACCCAAATTACATAGATTAAATTACAAATTTAAAGTTCAAAAATAAACTCCAGTACTCTATGATGTCTACTGTCCTCATTAGATAGGTTGAAGATGTCTCATCACCGTACACCTAGACTCATCCTGAAACACGTATTAAAACATGTCATCTTTCGTTGGTAAGTCTATAATTTAACAAACCACACTTTCCTTTATCAAAAAGACATCTAACTTTTAAAACATACTTTATTAAATGTTCAGTTTAGATATCCACAACCACATACAACACACTATAAACATACAACACACACCACACTCAGTTCATACCCACTTGCCACTTTACTACTCGTGATATTTTCCACTGTTTAAAATTCACACTCACCACACTTTTGGTGCTATACACAAGAATTAGAACTTGCCACCAAAGTGGACTTTTCATTATGCCACATTACATGGACTTCCCACTTGCACACACCACACTTTGTTATCACACTTTACCAACATGTCTTTCCCACCCTCAGACAACAACAATCTCAAGCCTCATCCTCACACCTTAGTTAAAAGTCTTTAAAACACTTACCACTTTCACTTTAGTTTAAGGACATTCTTTTAATGACACGTGTAAAAAATATTCTCACTCCTTAGTGATGAACCCAATCATTAAACACATACACCCACACCAAGCTCATGGAAATTAAGCTATATAGGCACAATTATATAGACTCATTTATATAAATAAAGTCATGCGGATCCACTCATGTGAACCTACTTACATAGACTTGTTTAAACGAAACAAATCCGTATAGTCCCATGTACATAAATCCATTCACATGAACATACTTGTATCACTTATTCACATAGACTTATATATAACACCATTCATATGTAAATCATTCTAATTATTCAAAATCACATAATTTAACACACACACCCACTGTTAGCCATTTACCACAACACACATACTTGACAAAGTACACATGTATTATCTTTCATTTGCATGCAACACACTTAACCGCACCCACCAAGATTCAAGGCAAGACTGGTTGCAAAAGTGGTGAAACATACATCTGTCATTAGTTGCATGTCATGACTTGGAACTTGAACAACCGGATGTAAAAATTGCCCTTTTAGATGGAAATCTGGAAAAGGAGATCTATATGACACATCCACTTGGGTTTGAAGTTGAGGGGCAAGATGGTAAAGTCTGCTACTGAAAAGATCCCTGTATGGCCTAAAACAGTCACCTAGACAGTGGTATTTGAGATTTGATCAATACATGGCAACTCGGATTCTCTAGGAGTAAATATGACAATTGTGTTTACTTTAGAGAATGTGACAATGGGAATATGGTATATCTACTGTTATATGTAGATGATATGTTAGTGTCTTGCAAGGATAAAGCTGAAATTGCTGCCACTAAGGCTTTGTTAATGATTAAGTTTGAAATGAAGGATTTGGGTGAAGCTAGAAAGATACTTGGCATGGAAATTAGCAGAGACGCAGATAAGAAGGAGTTGAGGTTAACTCGGTGTTCTTATATAAAGAAGGTCTTAAATAACTTCTTTATGGATAAAGGAAAATCTGTTATTACTCCAATTGGGTAGCAGTTTAAGTTGTATAGTTCAGATTCTTTTGTAACTGATGAAGGAAGTCCAAGATGGAGAAAGTACCTTATGCTAGTGCAGTAGGTAGTTTAATGTATCTATGTTGTGAGTTTAGTTAGCAGATTTTTGTCTAATCCAGGTAAATTGCATTGGTCAACTGTGAAATAGATTTTGAGGTACTTAGATGGTACTAAGGTGGTTGGTCTAAAGTTTGGCAAGGTAGGCAATGAAGAAAGTCTGGTGCTTGGTTATGTTGATTCAGATTTTTCCAAAGATCAAGACCGAGGAAGATCCATTACAGGATATGCATTTAAAGTACTTGCTAGTATAGTGAGTTGGAAAGCCACATTGTAGCATGTGGTAGCTCTATCTACTAATGAGACAGAATATATAGGCCTTACTGAAGCAGTTAAGGAGGATATATGGTTAAAGGGAATTGTGAAAGAGCTTGGTCTGTAAGAGGTTGAGGCTATGATTAGATGTGATAATCAAGGGGCGATTCAATTGTCTAAAAACCAAGTGTTTCATGATAGATCCAAAGATATCAATGTCAAGATGCACTTCATCAGAGATGTTATTCAGTCTAAGCAAGTTAAAGTTAAATATGTGGAGACTGAGATGAATGTTGCTGACATGTTTACCAAGGCTGTTCCTGAGTCAAAGTTTGAATTGTGTTTAGAATTGCTCAGTGTCGATTGACCAAGATCAAGGTGGAGATTGTTGTATGTGATCATGGTCATTTGGGAGAGCTTATCTTACTTGTTTCATGTGTTTACTAAAGTTCAGGGGGCAATCATGACATTCAGCAATAGTTAAGTAAGTTTAGTTGTTCGCTGAAAACTATTGACAGCTGAAGGGGTGAAAGTGTACAAAAGTGGTTTACGGCTTCTAACAGTGTGTTAATTCGCTCGATTACGTCAGATTGGATTACTTCTTAATTTTCAAATTCTCATTCGTTTCTTGATGATTCGTATTGATTCCTTTTGTAATTGCTTCGTTTCTTGTTCGTTGTAATAATCCCTAAATCAATTGATTGTTTTTGACGTTGAATAATAGTAATCGTTTGAGGAGTACTGTTTGTGCTCTTCGAGTTCTATTCGATTATAGTTTCCGCTTAATCGATAACACATCCTTCCCTGGTTATCAATTTGAAAGGAATATGGGCACTCTTTCTATGGATTCCAAGCTATTAAGGTTACCTTATTTATATCTAGACATACACCTACATATATATATATAGGGGTATGTTCTTTTGAGAACCAACAATATGTTAAGAACCGTGAGAACCGCATTAACTCTTGCTCTATTTATACTATAAATTGACTAGAATTCATGTACATTTCAATATGTTTAAGGTTTGGTTTTAAAAGACTTCGAATTTATAGTCGTTTTTTTAAATGCATATATGCACTCACACTATATGCACAAATGAATGCATATATGCATATTTTTATACTTTTGTTAAAAAAATTTAGGAGAGTGGAGATAAACTCAAACTAAGAGTGGGAAGAGATAAATAAAACATTGTTGTTGAATTTTACTTTTTTCACTAAAACGATATGTACACGTTTTGTGCGGTTCTTTCGGTTCTCAACATATGGTTGGTTCTCAAAAGAACATGCCCCTATATATATATATATATATAACTCAGTGAGTTATGCTATTTTCTTTTCGTTTTGTTATTTTTTTTTTCTTACCAAAGAAAAACGTTATTCGACTAGTTAATTTATGGTACCCAACTGCAGTTGGGTAATCCTGAAATAAGTGATCCCAAGGATTGTAAAGGTCTTGTTGGCTATGCTTGGGGTCATGTTGTATCATATGGAACTCATAAAACCATTAGGGAATCATGTGATTTCAAGTAATAATACCTGGAGCAACAAAGAGCGCAGCCAAGTTGTGGATGAAGTTCTATAAAGAGACTGACATCTACAACATCTACACTTTTGTTTGTATTGTCAACTCAACATATTACTAACTAAACAATAGGCAACAAGTGAGCAGTAAAGTATTGCTATCTAATGCACGGTCGTACAACCAATTGAAGCATAAAAGATTTTTTTCTTAGTTTTCATTTTCAACCCTTATATACTATATATAATATACGCTTTTAGCCCGTTTCATTTTTTATTAATTTCGTTTTTCTTTAATAGCTTCCGTTCGTTAACTTTTTTTCAAAATACGGAGTGCACGGCTGGTTTTAGTTTTTTTGTCAACGTTCAGATATAATTTTTTTTAAAGCGAAGTTTTATTTAAAATCGAGTTCTTTTTGTATCGTTGTCTGTAGCGAGTGCCGTTACCGTTATTGTACCGTGACGATGCGAACCTATTATGAGCGAACAACATCATTGTCGGTATTGGTATTATCGGAACCCGTATCGTGATTCGCTTTTATGGTTTTCAACGACTCGAACCGGTAGTTTTTTTGTGTTTTTTTGCTTTTTTATTATTTAGTTTCATGTCTCTCTTTTAGTAACATTATTTTTAGCGTTGCGCCTACGTTTTCATTTAAATTTTATTAGCGCTGGGCCCGACACCCGCCGCGGACCGTGGGTATAACCATCTAGTTTAGAAAACAAAGCAGTACAATTCATGTACAAGAAGACCACATATAAGATGGTATAACATTTTATTTGTTTATAGGACACCCCGGTAATATATTAATTTGCAAACACCCTACAATGCCTGCTCTGGTTGGTTAGGGAAGTAAATTAACAAATTACACACAAGTCACCATCATTTTAATTAATCCAACTATTTTTTTTTCTTTTCTTTAGATGCCTTGATTACTGGCTAATACTTGTCTTGATGATTATGCAAAACATTACTAAAATAAACCCTAGCTTCAAAAGGTTATTACGTTTATCTTCAACTATGCTTGAAAACATTATGTATTATGAACTTAAATTAATTTTTGTTTGACTAGTAAGGACATATTCTATGAGTGGTTATACAAGAAGGATATGGGTATACCCAAGACTCAGAGAATATTGGATATGGGTAAATTTAATTTCATGAAGTTTGATATGTGTGTAAACATATATTTATTTATGAGCTCCTGGATACATTTTATTTGTATGTATATTTTCTAAAACCAGAATAGATTTGTAAAACTTTTAAAAAGTACAATTTTATTTTTAATTATGTAGCAAATTTGCTACTGGTTTGTGACCAAAAGACGGTCGCAAAACTGTGCGGTCATATAGTGGTTGCTAAAGCAGTAGCAAAATACCTCGGTTGAAAAATCGACCCCAATGATTTCGGTCACAAATTTGATCACAAAACAGTCTTGTCGCAAATTCAGTTGCAGCCAGTTTACTTGCAAAATCGGTCGCAAAAGATTCAGTCGCTAAAGTTTTGGTCACAAAATTGGTCGCAAACTCAGTTGCTAATTTTGCAACGGATATTCTAGTTGCAAAATCGGTCGCAAAACTATTTCTGTCGCAAAATATGGTCGCAAAAGCAATTACCGACAACCAAAACCGGTCGCAAAACGGTCGCAAATTCCCTTTTTGAAACGGTCACAAATGTTCGTTTTTGTAGCAGTGATATAAATATATCATTGTTATAGAAAGATGGTATTATAGATCATGCTCTTATGCATGCGTATGCATAACCATTTTGGGCGGAACCAAGGAGGTCAAAAGAGTCACCGGTGCCGGTCAAACTCATTGGATTTCTTTTATAAAAAATTTAAGTTTTTTAATAAAAATATGAGTTAAACCCTCGCCGTATATGTAGAAACGAAATTTATAATTTCCTGATAAAACTTTAACAAAGACTAGCTTTTCATTAACAAACTTAGAAATCACCAAATTGTACATTTATTAGAACATGATTACAATCTGAGTTTATTCATACAACACAATCGAATTACAGTTACGATCATGCTTCTTATATCCAAAACGGAATAACGAAAAGATGGCTTCAAACAACTCAATCTGATGCAACCTCTACTCCTTGATCACTTGCTCAATCACTCCGGCGCTACGTGGAAGCTGTAAAACAACAATTTGGAGCACAATTAGTCTATGAAACAATCGATGTAGACTGTTGAATCATAGCAATTCATATGAAGTATTTATGAATGTTGTGACAATAACTTATTACCTTCCTGGAGATAAGTTTGGATGACTGATCACAATCAGCAAGGGCCTTATCTTTGCAAGTGGGGATCGCCACAAACAGTGAGATATCAGACTTCACTGTGACAAGCCCAAGAGTGAACTGGAGACTGCTTCCATCGACTTTGATCTCGTCAATGTTCAACCAAAGCCAGAAGGATTGTGCCTGAAGCCCTTTCAACTCGGTAATCTTACCGTAGGTGATCTTTCCGGTGATCTCTGTGTCGAAGTGAACAAGGTAATCGTACTTGACGTAGCATGGTTTCTTAAGGGAGATGGAGAAGGTGTAGGAGTCCCCATCTGCGTGGGCTGTGGAGTAAGATTCGACGGAATCAGGTATAATGCCGGACGGGAATCCAAATTGGTTGATGATATCGTATATCGTCGTTGCAGAGGTTGAAGCTGTGAGTGCGAGTAGGGCGAGAAGGAGGAGAGACATTTGGGAAGCTGCCATGGCTAATTGAATATACAGCTTATTGAGTTGTGAGGACTGAATAAAATGAGACTGTATATATAGGCAACAAAAGCTACCTAACCATTTAAAAATTAATTTAATAATAATCATAATCACTAATCTAATGTTTCCAATACATATTTAGCATAAATTTTGCTTCAAGTCCCTGGATTGTCTTAAATTGTCATTTACATCTATCTTTTTATTTTTTTTATCTGAGGCATTGTGTGTTTTAACAGATATTGTCATTTCAATCCGCTTGGCTAATGTCGTGTTGGGTTAATCCCAATCATTCAGCAAAGTTAAAGGTTTGGGTTAGTTATGTGATTATTAGAAGTATTAAGTTTAGCATGTAAATATGTAAATTCTGTAAACGTTGCGTCGATTAGGTCTTAGGGGTGCGATGGTTCTTGAACCTCGCTTGTGTCTGTATATATACATGGAGTCTGAAATGATGAAATTGTGACTCAATCAAAATCAATTCTTTGTTAATCATTCTATTTGTTAATCAATTTGAAAAACAAATTGGTATCAGAGCGGTTATCAATTGAGAAATCGATCAAGGGAGAAAGAAGAAGGGATCGTAGATCAACAGGTTAATCAATTAATTCGTTAATTCGTTTGAGTTCAGAAGTGACGCCATCATCAATTGAATTAGATAAATCGTTCTTGAAAATATCAAATCAAATTGCAAAACGTTTTTAGCAAAATCTGATTTAACACAGAAAAGATTGCAAATCAATTGATCCATTTCTTTGCAAATCATATTGCAAAAATGATTGAAGGAGCGATTACGATTTGAAATTAAACAACGATGCCATCAGTCATGATCAAGAAGAACGTAAGCAGCAATCGACAAGGTCGAAGAAAAAACCTAAACAACGTTCAGTTTTTATTTACCCATCGTTGCAATCACTAGATTCTTCAATCGCAACAGGTCTCAATCGCATAATTCAATTGAAATTTATTTCGTTGCGATGGTGTTTTGGTCGTACAATCTGTTTGATTAATTCAATCGCCAAATCGAATTGATTGAAATAGTTGCAAAAGAAGAATCTGATTGAATTAGAGGAATCAACCCACGGAACAAATTAGCGGACAAACATGAAGAAATTCGGGTCAAGGGATAGGAAGTTAGAAATTTGGATTCAAGAAACAATTGATCAACAACGGTTTGGCAAGTTTTGATCAAATCTAGACAACCAATAAAACCAGGTTATTCTCTCGCAAGTAACATGAGGTTAGAAATTCCATCCAGAAAGAAATTAATCAACGGCTGTTTGGCAAGTTTTGATCAAATCCAGGCGACCGAAAAACGAGGTTGTTCTCACAAGTATATCTGATGAATAATATTTTCTTTTAGTCAGAGGTAGATCACTGCATATATATTGTATATATACCACATTCAAGGACTAGAAGTAGAATCATCAATAGTTGAGAAAACACCCAAGAATAATGAAAACGTAACAATTAAGGAAGGAGGGACTACAATGACATTTCAATGCCTAATCCTAAATTCTTCAAATTATATTATTCGGGCTGTAAAAATAAAGACAATCTTCAATGTTCATGGGATCAGTGAGGCACTCGAACTAACAGGGGAAGTCAATGGCAAGAAAACACAATGGCCATCGCTTATCTCTTTCAAGCAATGCTTGTAACATTTGTGTTTTTTTACTTCATTGTATTCATCGTACAAGCCCATGGTATCCATGAACAAGTTCAAATTTCAACATATCATATTTATACATCATCATTTTTAAAATATTGTTTAACCGTTTGTTTATTCCCACTAAACATTTTTATATCAAATGACTTATATTTTCTATGGACTTAGAACTTTATCAAATTTCACATTTATATTCCATAAAAAAAATCAAACTTGTGGTATATATTCATTCCCTAAACTATTATAAATCTTTCTTAACTCATGCATTAACTAATTTAAGTTATCATGGTTTTAATTCCAAATTTTCTTTTTAGAGAATTTCTAAACTAATACTCCGTCATATATTTGGAGCTTAAATTTTATACGTAGTACTACGACTTATTATTTCGTGTCGATATTTAATTTTCTGAAAATTTTCGGAAACGTTTTGTCGAAAACGCAGTCCGGTATTACACGCGATATACACCTTTAAACATAAAAGTTGCAAGAAATTATTGTTTCATCTTAAGTTACATAAATTATTTAATAAACAAAAGCATGAATATTTTGTAAAAACTAAATGTTGACAATTATATAAAAGTTTTTTTATAAAAAGAATGAAAGGTGGGAGATTTATTTAGAAAGTTTATAAAATTTGTAAGAATCTCTCTCCCTCTCTCTTATTATTTTCGAAACCCCCTCCCCACTAATTACCCATTCAAAATTTGAATTAATTAGTATTAATGACATTAATCCTCATTAACCATTCCATTTACACAAAATAGAAAACATCTTTAGTAAAAATCAAAGACACAAAACAAATCCCAAACCCCCCACCCTCTCCCTCTTACGACACCACTATACACCACACCACCTCCATCAACTCTGGATCATTTTGTCTAAATCCTCTCAAAATCAAACCCTTCTCTTGATGATTCTAAGGCAAGGATTGGTGATAACAAGCATTCTTCAATCATCATCTTCAAAACTCAACCTTAAGGAGGTAGTTTTTATATTTTTTTTGTTCTCATTTAGAAACACTTCACTATCATATTATTCTTTCGTAATCTTATATCCAAACATAATCGTTGCAAGTAAAAAAAACACTTTTTTTACAAAAGAAACCTTCATTTTTATTATAAAACAAAGGTATATTATTGGTGTAATGGTTAAACCTATTTTATAATTTGATTTCTCTAGAGAAAATTCTATTAATTTTAATTTTGTTGTTGAAAGGTTTTTAAAACTATATATGAATTACTTTAGTAAGTGTGTCTTGAAAACACTCATATCAATTTTATCATAAAAGTGATGTTTGATTATTTTCTAAAGAGAAATTGTTTTACATTATATTTTGGATATTAGAAATATATATATATGAGTCTTGATTATATGTTGTTTTAAGAACAATTAATATTTTAGAATTTAGACAATTTGGATTGTTTCAATTCTCAAGGAAACCGTATGATTTTTAGTATGAAAACTATATATATTATTGGTATCAACAATTGAATTTGATTTTTTAGAAACGATTGAGTATTATATATTTTTATTTAAAACTTGTCTAAACTTTTGGAATGAATTCATTTCACATATTCATAAAACCTATTTGATTTTAGAAACATACATGTCCACATTTTTAATATATATTTTATAAAATAATAATAATAATAATATATGTGGTTGTGTTATACACCCTTACTTTACAAGGATTTATACATTCTTTATATAATTTATTTTTATTATATAAAAATATTTATAACATCTATTATAATTTTAATTAATAATTAATTATGGTTTAACTATTAATTTATTTTAAACATTACTTCTTGGCTTAATTATTAATTAATTAAATCATTAATTTTAATAGAAATCAAACTAAATAAATAAAAGAATTTATTTATTTACTCATTAGTTATTCATTTATTTATTCAACTAACTACTATCTATTTATTTATCTATTCATTTATTTGCAAATAAAAGAAAATTATTTGTTTATTCACTTATCTATTTATTTATTTGCAAACAAAAGAAATAATTTACTTATCCTTTCATACATTCAAATGAAAATACAATTATTCACATAAATATTGTTTTACTAAGAACCCACAATCATCCATCCCTTTTCATATTAGGATTCCTTTGATCATTTAAACACATCATTGATACACTTATACCATTAAATCATAGGTTAAACTTGTGGTTAGCTAAACACTTGTGCAACAACTTGTGCATGTGATTTCCAAGCTACATATTACAATGTGAGTTTACATAGCCCATTTTATATTTTTACATATATTTGGAGTGGAACATGATTTTCATTGAAAACTATTTGCAATTACATTATGCAATTCTACATTATGAACATGTGTGCAATTTGTGCTTGAATACTAGGAGTTGAAACTACATATACATGACATACTCGTATAATCATTAACTCTGTACAAGCCAACGGTAACATTGATAGATCTATTGTGTCTGACAAACCCACCCAGGTAGGGTGATTGTTACCGACATTACATTAGGGTAACATGTGTGTTATGCCTCAGTCACAAGGTTTGATTGTACACCTAGTTTGACTATAGTGTTTCTCTATAAATGCCTTATTTGTCATGGTTCATATGAATTGTACAAAACACTTGGAAACTATTTGTGATATCAAAACCTATGTATGATCACCAACTATTTTTAGTTGACCTTGTTTTCATCATGTTTCAGTTACTAATATTTGAGATCATAATGCAAGATGCTTCACATAGGATTGAGGGCCTAGCTTGAATAATAAATGGAACAAGTTGATGTATTTGTTTTTGAATGTTTTGTTTGATCTCGTACAAAATATTGATTTAATAAAAATGTGAAATTTAGTTGATTATGTGTTTATGAACAGTCTACATTTCTCTCCCCCGACGTATTCCGCCGTCGGTTGGGGTGTGACAATGCTCGAAGAAATTTTTCTTCAAGTCGCTCATCATAAGCATGCCAAAGATATCTGTAAAGACTTGATTTGTGGGTGTCGGTAGGGTCAAAGAGGCTAGCCTACAAATACTTGAATCAGAGTTTGAGTATTTGAATTTGAAAGACTCAAACACCCATGATGACTTCACATGAAAAAACTTAGTCAGCTTGTGTCACAAGCCAACAATATTGGATCCGCAATTGATAACAAAAGACTCATCCAAAAACTACTCGGTTCTGTACTGGAAAAGTTTATTCAAATTGTTGCAGCAATTGAACAACTCTCACCGTCGACCACCTCACAACACCGTCGATCACCGCCACTACCACACCACTGTCGATTCTAGCACCAAGAACAAAACTCAAGAAATTGTGAGGAAATAGAGGGAAATTGGTCCTACTCTGCTCACTCTTCTCAAAATCGACCACTCTGATGTACCCTAAAACTCTCCCTACTGTGATTATCAAAAATCCGATTTTTGAATAAATCTAGGGATTATGTTGGGTAGATAGAGAGGGAGGGGGTAAAAGCATTGCTCCACTCCTGGGACTTCCGAACCCTCACAATGGTCGTCGGAACTTGTGAAACAAACCACCATATCCTATTTTGACTCTCGATTACATGGCTTAACCGAAACTCTCGATTACACCGTTGATTTCAGTTCAAAACCATCGTCGCCAAAAACCAACGCCTTTCATCACCTTATTGTTGATCATCTTCTTGTTGGGTTCTTTTCCTGCGGCAAAGGGGGGTGGGTTTAGAGAGGGGGTATGTGTAGAGAGAGGGGCTATTTTTATGTATTATATGTATTCTTTAGTTTTTTTAATTTTTTAATATCAAGGGCATTTTGGTTATTTTAAAAAAAAATAACACAAACTCTAACAATGTTAGCTAAGTAGACTGAAATGGCAAGATTGCAAACCATAGAATGCCTCACGCAAAAAATAAAATAGATGTAAATGACAATTTGAGACAAAACATACGGACTAAAAAGCAAAATTTACTATATATTTTAAATGAAATGAAATTTTTAAAAAGGTATAGATCAAGGTTAAATATAAATTTAATCTAATAAACATTAGAGAAGTTAAAACTGAGGTAATCTTGTTAGAATTTATTATTACAATATTAACTACTAGGTTAGAAACTCTTGTAATACACGGGTTGTATAAATCAAACTTGTTGTAACCAGCAGTTTCTACGAAGATTTGTATATTATATGTTATCAGCAATTGGTGAAATAAAAAATAATTAAGATTTAATAATTATAAATAACAAATAATGAATATTCAAGAATTATCAATAACAAATAGTGAAGATTTAAGAGTTATAAAATTATATTTTAAAATAAGATATAATTAAAATCTTTTTATGATTTAGTAAGTTTTAATAAAATATTATAATAAATTTTAGATATTTAATTATTTAAAATTACTATTATTTAATAGGAGAGAGAGACGGGAAACAAAAATGTAGACTTCACCAAAAGTCGACACGAGACGGATAAAGTTATTCATTTATTATAATAAGGATTTAATCTTTAGTTTTCTATTTTACGTTACCAAATCTATACTAATAAATAAATGTTTAACTTGGACACTTGTCACTTCCTTGTGCTTCCTCGCATTGGTTTTCCTGCATCTCTCTCCTAATAAATACGTCTGTATCTTATTAAATAATAAATTAATAATAATATTATAAATATATTGTTAAAGAAAAATACTAATTATATTAAATAAAAATATATAATATGAAATCAAAATATAACTAATTAAATAAAAATACTAATTAGTTATATACACACATTTTCATTTGAAATATCTTCAGACGATCATAATAGTCTGACAAGTTATGACGTATTTACAAATTTAAATTTATAAGTTATATCATTTTCAATATACAACTCGTGTAATACACGGGATTCTAACCTAGTCTTTAAATAAACACAAGGATTACGTTGTCTTACATAAAAAAAATTTTAAGTGCATAAAAAACTCTTAGAGCATCAACAATACATTAATCATTCAAAAATCTACTTTGTAATAGATCCATCATACAACAATACATTAATCATTCAAACATCTACTTTGTAAGAGATCCATCATACAACAATACATTAATCATTCAAATGTCTACTTTGTAAGAGATCCATCATAATTCATAAGCATTCTTTCATTTTTCATATTATCATAATTTTTACATTTATTTTTTTATAATCATTTTATTTATTGTAACATTATATTTTTAGAAAAATAAAATAATAAAATTCTAATTTGAAGTAAATAAATAACTAGTTGAAATTTGTTATAAGGAATATAATTATTAAATAAATAAATGAATAAAACAACTTAACAAAAATAATTATTTTAAAGAAAAATAATAATTAAAAAAAACAATTATTTCATAGTCTCTCTCCCTCTCCGTCACCATTTTTAACGAGATTGAGGAATTCCGTCGACCATCCCTGAACGTGGCCAAAACAATTCATGAATACCGTTCTTCGACTTCTCACAGACACGCATAAACTTTTATTTACTTTTAAATAACCAGTCGTATTAAATATTTAACTCTCGAAAGAATCTCAACTCTTCCTCATCTTTTGAATGTACATATATGGAAGTTCATTAGCTATGTGAAAAAGGTTTTAAATATAAAAATATTTTGCATCTAAACATTATATTTATATTAAAAGTTTATTAATTTATCATGGTAATTGCCAATTTTAATTATTAAAAATATAATTTTATAAATGAAACGTTTGTTAACAAATAGAACATCCTTATTTCTTTTGAAAAAAGTCACGTCAAGATTTCATGAGGTTACATGATAAGTAGATAGCAAATCTTTATAGACACAAATTTTGATTAATCCATCGTCACTTATATATAAAAAAGCACAATGGGCAGCCGTCAGATACGACCTTTGAATCAATAATCCCGTTTTTTTTTTATTCTTCTTTTTAAATTCTCATGTGATGTGTGATGTGCTAATTTTCAACTAGTTTAATGTCCTAATTTGATTTTTCTTTTTTTGTATATTTGAATCAAATATATAGCTGAACTCTTTAATTAAAAAAAATATGTATTAACATATATGTAAGAGAGTAAAATAACATTTAATGATTCCAACATGTTTTATAGTTTTATGACTTTTACCCAAAATCCAAATGAAAACGCATCTTATTCTCTGTCTTTAAAATTTAATATGTTTAAAACTTTTTTTTAACGACAATAGATTTCATTAAAAGACTCACAGCGCTAGACTTTGATATGGAATAATATGTTTATATAAATGGAAGTAGAGATATATAATTGAAGGTTTAGGGATCCAAGGTAACATAGGATCCGACTAATTTGAATCTAAATCTTGTCTGTTGTTCCAGGCGATCGAGCATTAAAGGTGCATACTCACCCCATCTTCAACTCCAAAATTATGGCGTTTTTAACCCTTTTTTTAAGGCAATACTTCAATAAACACGAGCTAGCCAAAGGTAGGGGTGAGCAGTTCGCGGTTCGAAACCGTTAGAACCGTAGAACCGGACCAATTGGAACCGGAACCGACCCGCGAAATAATAAACAGGTCCGGTCATCGGTTCTTCATATGGTCATTAAACGGTTCACGGTTCGGTTCGGTTAATAACCCGACGGTTCCGGTTCGGACCCATTAGAACCGTTTGTGGAGTATTTTGGGTTTGTATTTTGTTTTGTGGAGTTGGATTGTAACTTTATTTTGCAGGAAACATAATTTGGTATAATGAAAGTGGAACTTTATCTTAATCGGTTCGGTCCAACAATTAAACGGTTCCGACCCGTTTAATACGGTTCCGGTCTGGTCCAAACCGTTTATATACGGTCCGGTCCTTGGTTAACATATTTTCATCCAAACGATTCGCGGTTCCTGTCCGGTTCGATTCGAACCGAATACTCAGCCCTAGCCACAGGCTACCAGATACAGCGGAAGGGAAAAAAATTTAAGAAGCAATGAAAACAAAACTGAAGACCTAAAGGCAACAAAGTTTAGAATTTAAAAAGAACACCAATTACCCTATTTCATTGAGAACAATTGGCCCTAATTTTTACTCATAAAAACCCTCAAGATCTTGATTTCTTCAATGATTTGTGCAATGGATATCGGTTGGTTCTTGAACAAATGCTTGTTTCTAGTCTTCCATAATACCCAACACGCCAATCTATACTATATAATAAATAAAGGTTTTTCATGCCACGTGTCGCCTCTATATTCATTCTCATCATTTTTTTCACGTCTCTCTCTTATTAAATACACTTCTATCTTATAATAATAATAATAATAATATATTTTTTAAAGAAAATACTAATTTTTATATTAATAAATCTCCAAACATATTTTGACGAGTGTATGTGTTAACAGATTATATTGTAATGCACGGGTTTATTTAACCCTTGTAATACACGGGATTTTAACCCAGTAATATAATAGATTGTACCGTCTTTTTCTTCGAATCTTCAAGCCCTCCATTCAAGTGTAATTGAAGCAAGTCATTGAAAGTGAAAGCATATATCAAAGGAACCTTGCACCATGCTAAAATTTTCTACCACACTAAGGTTGCCACGTAACATGTTGTAAAGACGTGGCGACCGTTTCATCCCCTCGCCACAAAAAACACACGCCAGTGAGCGAGTATGCCGTTTTTAACTACTCTCATTTGCATAAACTTACCCATTTACTAAATTCAAAATATTAATTCTTCTAAAATCCCAACTTTTAACATAATTATATCATTATATAATGAGTAAACTGTCATTTTTGTTCCTTTGGTGTAGTCATTTTTGTCAGTTTTATTTAAAAAGTTTATTTTTCTTCTATGTAATCTCGTGGTTCACAAAACTTAACATTTTCATCCAATCAGTTAACTCCATCCATCATCACCAGTGCTTACCACGCACGCCATCGAGCCACCGTCAAGTCGTCTCCCCCTTCACCCGTGACCACCACCGGTCCGTCATAGTCGGCCATTCCCTTCCTCCTCGTCTTGTTGTCGGACGTCATCAACAATCTCAAACCCTAATCGAGTCTCACGAAAACTACAAATGTAAACACGTATAAAAACGTAAACGATAAGTTACCTAGGTGGTGTGTGGAGTTTTCGCTCGAAACTGTTGTGAAGCCACCGATGAAGTCCCGTTGTCGGCCTTCCCGAAATCCAGTGTTCCTCCCTCTTGCTCCTTGCTGCCGTCGCACACCACCCTAGCCGAATGGTCTAGGTTTTGCGCTTAAAGTGGCTTTTAAATGGCCACTAGTTTCGTTTCGAGTCCCTGCGTTTCCCTCTTAATCGTTCTGATCCCAAACTATACACAATATGGCTAACCAGGCCTTCTAATTTATGATAAATGTGGTTTTACATTGCTATATATATTAATCATGTCATTTAAAGGAGACTCGGTTCACCCCTTACCCCGGGCCATTATTCTAGGGATTTTCGGGATGTTACAATGAGAATCCAACTTTACACGAAACACGGCCCGAGACTAACCCGGAGCTTTACCTGTAACAAAAACACCATAAAGTACACCATTATTAATGATATTCAACCCCTAAGTGAAGCCCCAAGCCTATACAGAACTAGGCAAACCCAAACGATAATTCAACAATTTTGGGCGTATGGAGCAGCATTCATAGAAAGATTTGGGCGTACCATATGTCGGTCAGCGTATGGAACGTCGTGGTGGGCGTATGGTACCCCCTGCATCAGCACTTCATTTTGTTGTCTTTTGGCTATACAAACCCGTTAGCTTGCAACCCCGACTTGTTTCACCCCTTTGAAACCTCCTATTACATATTTACATACAATAACACCTATGTACATAGTCATTGGTTCAGTTTACCTTCTATTAACCAAGCCTAGGGGCGCAGGTTAGTGTAGGCCGGGGGGCCCCGGTCCCTCCTGATTTTTCGCTCCGAATTTATATGTATTCGGCCGAAAATTTTATAGGTATTAAGTTTCGGCCCCCTGATACTAAAGAAAAATTATAGGATTCCGCCTCGGCCTCCCCGACATTTTTCTTCAAGCTTCGCCACTGACCAAGCCACACCATTTTGTGAGGTTCTAAAGACCTCAAATACTCCAATTCGCCATTGTGAATTTCATGACCTTAATTAACTCCCGGATGAGGTTCTTAGACATCAAGCACCATTATATGATCATATTTACCCTAAGGTGAAGTCCAATTACTTCAATCATCCACCATACACCCATAAGTGAAGTTCAAGACTTCAAACACCAATTGACAAAAGTGAAGTTCATTGACTTCAAACATTAATTTTAACTCACCCATTTCACATGTCTACCATTAGCAAAAACACCAAATTAACATACATACAAGTGTACACACATGACACTAATAATCTTAGATAACCTTAAGTTATTTATCAACATGTGGGGATTCCAAATTTCACCATTTATTCTTGTGAACTTAATTGACTTCAATAACACCTTATTCACTCACCATTTACACATGTTCACCATTAACATTATACACCAATTTAACATACATACTAGTGTACACACATAACACTAATCATCTTATATAACCTATAAGATATTTTCACATTTATGGGATTCAAAGATCCCAATTCCATCATTTCACCCTTGTGAAGTTCATAGACTTCAATCATCTTATTTCACCCCCACCCTTTGCCTGTATCATATAAATACAAGCTTACACCAAATCGACATATATGCAAGTAATACATATAATAACGAAAAGTCTACATTGGGATTCAAGACACACCTATGATCTAAGATCAACACCCTAACTAAATTTGGTTAACACAACCTTAACCAAAGCTCCAACACCTAATAACAATCATTCAACCCATTTGACTCGTTAAGGTCTTATCCAAATTCCACCCAAATCCCCAAGGTCCTTGATTCACCAAATTGATTGGGGAATTCAACTAAGTATTGTGTTTATTTACACCATAAACACTTACCAACCCCAAATTCACCATTTAAACATCCCCAAATCAAAACCCTCAATTTTCACCTCAAGAACCCTAATTTTGAAATCATCAAATTGGATGTTAAAACCAAATGATTCTTCATTCTACAACATCAACAATATTATATTAAGACTTAGAGTAAAGTGCCATTTTCGTCCATGTGGTTTGGTCATTTTAGCCACTTTAATCACAAAACTTTTTTTTTTATCTTTTTCGTCCTTGACTTTTCAAAACCTAGTCATTTCCATCCACCTGACTAACTCCGTCTACATTTTAACGTTAAAGCAGGGGTAATTTAGTCTTTTCAAAAATCCTTCTTAAATGCCATAGAGCGTATAAGGCAATTGAAAATACCAAATTATCCCTGATTTGACGTTAAAATGTAGACGGAGTTAGTCACGTGGATGAAAATGGCTAAATTTTGAAAAATCAGAGACGAAAAAGTTAAAAAAAAGTTTTTGAATGAAAGTGGCTAAACCACAGGGACGAAAATGACACTTTACTCTAAGACTTATAATCAAGTTTTAATTCAAATCGCCCCAACAATTGACCCAATTTGGGTTTCTACCAAAAATCACCAAGAACTCCATTAATGGAGGTTTAAAGGATGAAGAAGACACTTACTTGAAACCTTATTGAAGATGAATACTCCATTTCCAACTGATTTCACATGCAATTCTCCATTTTCAGTTTTAGTCTTCTTCCCCCTTCTCCCTCTTGCATTTCACGACACACACCTCTGATTAGAATGTGTGTGTGTGTGTGTCGCCACACACATGCACACACTAATCATCTTTGGCCAAATTACAAGATCAGTCCCTGTAGTTGTAAATTTGACCCCTTGTACCAAAACTAGCCATTTCCACCTTTTGTAACTAGCCTCCAACTTCCATTATTGATATTTACACCCCCTATGATATGTTTTACATCGAATATGGTAGATCCCGAAGTTGGTTCATTACACTATAATTGTCAAATGGACTTGGATTTTGTCTCATTTCGTTTCCAAAATTTGTTCGAAGGTTGGACGGTCGATTTGTCACATCCATCGTGGTGCTTCTGTTTGTTGTTGATCCCATTTTTAAATTACTCTATGGACAGTCAATGCATCACCAAATGTGATGTCGACTGCGGACCCCTTTTCAACATAATTCCTAGGTTTGATGCATTGACTTTGGAGTAAGTTATGTTGGCGCTCTTGCAGTCATCTTGTGAGAATCTATCAATATTTTTGTTGTTTTCTCGTAACAAATTACAAAAACATATGTTGTACCTGATTGGTGACATACAACCCCCTCTCCCCACCTGATTCACCGTCGTCATCACTATCATTATTGTTAGGAGATTCTTCGTCGTCATCACCGTCGTTATAGTTAGGAGGGGACTAACCGTCGTTATAGTTATGAGGAGACTGGTCGTCGTTATCACCTTCGTAATAGTTAGAAGCTTCCGCCATAATAGTTAGAAGCATCACCGAATAGATAGTTGTCCCACAACGACATCTCAAATGATTTTTCTTAATAGATTATCGAAATGAATAGAGAAAATTGAACGATGAAATGAATTTAACATCTAACGGTTTATATAGTAATGTTGACACAATCTTACGTCACGTCAAATAATTGTCACGCATATCGAGAAATAATACGCCGTGTCAAATAATTCAAAAAACAAAAATTCGTCAATAACTCAACATCAATACGGGTCGTATGGTACTTTATGACCCGTATGTGATAACTCCAATTGGGTTGTCTCCAACATTACGACATGTATGTGTGTCTGTATTATACTATACGACACGTATAAAATGCGTCTATATTGTATGTGGACATGGATGACTGATATAAGGTGTGGCAGCTTTTGTCGTTTGACTAGAAAATACGGATCGTATAGTACAATACGACCCGTATTAGGTTTGTGCGTAAAGCACTTTTATGAACGTCATATAGAAAATGCCTTTTAACCTCTCCTATTTTTAAATTTTTATGAACGTCATAAACTTAAGGCCCAAATATCAGCTGGCCCAAAACTAAAAACAGCCTTTTATCCTCTCCCTATTTTTTAATTTTTAACATTGTCAAAGACTCAGAGGTAGAGGTGGGCCAAAAAACTGGTTTGGAAATCCAAACCGGTTTCAAACCGAAACCCGACCCGACTTCAAACCGGTTTAGTGGGAACCGGTTTCAAACTGGTTTGAACTGGCGGTTTTGAACCGGTTTACTTATACATACGATTTACCGGTTTAGGAACGGTTTTTTTTTTAACCGGTTTGCCAAACCGGTTTAAACCGGTTTAACGGTAACTTTCGAAAACTAACCGTTGGGATAACGGCTATATAGCCGTTTTTGACCGTTAGACCCTTTTTTTGACCGTTTTTTTCACCCATTTTAACTCTAAACACATTATAAATAGGTAGTAGGTGTTTTGGTTAAATCACACTTCTCAAACCCGCTCTCTACACTCTCGTTTATAAGAAAAACGCTCGAAAACGCTCAAAAAAACTCTGAAAAAAACGCTATGGCAGATTCAAGTTTTGGTGTTTCCTCTAACGAAGTTAGCGTTGTGAAAATCATACCAACAACGAGGAACCCCGCAATTTGGTCAAACTACGATCTATGTGAGTTGTCTAACGGGTTGGAACGTGCTCGTTGCAAAAATTGTGGTGGTTTTTTTAAAAAGGAATCAAATTCTACTCTAAAAACTCATCTGGAAAAATCGTGCCCGAGTTTGAAGAAAATTCCGGGTGAGTGTCAAACATCTATGACAAGCGAGGGTGGAATTTGAAACTTCGATCCAAATATTGTTCGAGATAGAATGGCGAAATTAGTTATTCAAAGAGGTTTGGCGTTCAACCACTTCGACAACCCGCTCGTGACGAGGATGATTCAAGAAGCCCTTCAACCACGTTATCATCAAGTAAGTCGTAGTACTCTTAGACGTGATTGTCTAAAAATGTGGAAAAAAGCAAAAAAAGAATTAATTTTAGGTTTTGAAAAATTGGAAACCGGTGTGAACTTAACCACCGACGTTTGGTCGGCTCCACATGGTATTCCCGACTCATGTATTTACGTTACCGCTCATTGGGTTGATCTCAATACGTGGCAAATGATGAAACGTACAATCGCGTTTGAGATGTTTGAATATCCGCACACGGGTCAAAATTTATTTCACATTTTAGATGACCCACTTACAAATGAAGAACTCGCCGAATATGATAGACTACGAGGATCCACTAGTAACTCCGAGAATGACGGCGAAAATTAAACAAAAAAATTCCAAAAAAAAATATTTTTTTCTTTTTGTCGAATTGTAATGTTTAATTTTGTAATGTTTCGTGATTTCCAAACTCCTATAATATGAATAAACGTTGAACTTTATGTTTTTATTTGTTAAATATTTATTTTTTAATTTTTTTTTTTTTTTATAAATCCAGTTTAAACCGGTTCACCAACTCGAACCGGTCTAGAACCAAACTGAACCGGTTCAACAGGTTCGAGATTTTATATTAAATAAACCGGTTTTACCCGATCCGGTTTAGTCAAAACCGGTTTAAGGTTTGGTCAACGCAAACCGGTCCAGGCCGGTTTGGAACCGGTTCGGTTCAAAAAACACGGTTTGTGCACCTCTACTCAGAGGCACATATCAGCTGAGGCAGACCCGAATCCCGACCGGGTCGAATATAAACTCGTCAGCCCCGCCTTCACTTCCAGAACAGCACTTGACAGAACGCCAGAGCTTGAGAGAGAGACAAGCCGTCACCGGACATCTGTCGTTCTTCACCAGATTAGCCATATTCTGCAAGTATGATCCCTTTCCAATTAGAATGTAACGCAAATTTGTGGGATATACTTGTCAAAACTAGTACATTGTTACTGAAGCTGAAGGCAATAATAGTTTACATGTTCTGTTTAATAATCCACTTCAGAAAATAACCTCCAATGAAACTGAACACAAGTTGCAGAGGGCGTTGTGTTCTTTTACATATCAACAGAAGATGGTTATAACCGCAAGAGAACCAAAAATAAGGAACTTTACAACCAGAATCTCCAACCATCAACTACTTTAGGTTGTAATTTGTAAAGATTAAGTTTTACCTCATCAACCTTTCTCAATAGCACTTGGATGCTTTTAACCCGACTAATTACATAATCAACTTTATGCTATTGAGCACGTCGGTTTTTACTAAAAGAAACAAGGTGAGAACATTCTTCTAAGCTTCTCCATATCAAGAAACTAACTTCTAAATGCTATATTCCAACCTAATTAATCATATCTTCACAAAACGAACGTCGTTTTGCCCAAACGCCATTCCACAACCGGGACATTTTCGGTGACGGATTTCTAAATTCCTCTGGATGCATGGATTGCAAAATAGATGATAACATTTCACAATCACCACCTGTCGCAGTTTATTTTAAAATTATTATTATTGTTATAGAATTATATAAAGTAATACAATAATCTTATGCAGAGTTTGTGTACCTCCTTTGGCCGGTCAAAACAAACCCCACATTTGAGAATAGACTTGCAATCCTTGATTTCGTCCTCAAGTTTCTGAATTGCAGCTTCCCCGCTTCCTAATGTCAATTCTGTAATTTTCATGTTTAGTTCTGCAAGCTCCTCATCAAGCTTCTTTCTGTCCATTCTGCTTTCAACAATATTTCCTTTTAGTAATAATCTTGTAAAATACAAATTACCAAGTTGCCCTTTGGCCGTATCATATCAGTGGAGTCTCCACAACCTTTAGCTTGTGAGTTCCATTCTCTTTAAAGACTCGGGTTTAGGAGACCATTTACCATATTTAAAGATAACAAATAAATAAACAACACTCTTGTAATTTTAAAAGGGCAATAAACATTAAAAAAAAAAGTAACCAGCTTTCCTAAAATTTATATTCTGGTATTTTCTCACTCCTAATTAAGTATGATATTAGAAAAAAAAAAGCACCTTTCATTGTCCAACTCCTCCTGAATTTCCTCCATTTTTCTATGGATTTGATCGTATTCCTTCTCAGATGAAGAAAGCAATGACTTCAGACACTTAAATTCCTTATCAGCGTTAGATAGTTCCCACTTGCTGTTTTCCAGGTTGTTTGCAAGGTGTCTATCTTCTTCAGTTGATTTCAAAGCATGTGTAATGCAAGAATTCATCTGCATGATTATGTGTTAATTTAGAGAAGGATTCACTCCCAGCTAACAAAGCAGCCAAACTGCTTGCTTATAAAAAAACTTACCTGCTCTTCATAATGTGCAATGCGTGATTTCAGCAAGTCAACTGTTGAGTTGACTTGTTGAAGTTGTTTCTCTAGGGTTTGCTTTTCAGAAAGTAGAGATGTGTGTGATTGTTTCATCTTCACACTCTCGGAAACCAACTGTTGCAAGAGGTAGTAAATACTTAATATATTAGATATGATTACAATAACCATCATTAGTAAAAATAAATTACATTTTCAATTGGTGTTGATTGCAAAAGTTACAAAAAATCGCTCCTAACTTCCAATAAATACACTGCAAGTCCCTGCTTTCACTATTACGTTGCGGATTTGGTCCCTTGCTTCGCCGTAGTCACCCTTCACCGTTAAACCCTGTCCCGTGTCTCACACATTATGGGGTTAACAGCTAGATGCTAACGGAGTCAAATCCGGGGACCAAGTCCAAAACAAAACAGTGAAAGCAGGAATGTGCAGTGTTATTATTGTAATTTGGGGACAATTTATTAAACTCTCTGTAAACCACTGAAGGGTGTAATCATAAGTGTTTGAATGAGAAATGTAATACTCTTAATCCGTTTTTTTTAAATCAATTCAGGAGCTTGTAAATAATTATAGCAATGAGCAAGTTTTTAACTTGCAACTATATTACCTTGATATTGTAGTCATCCCTCTCCATCACCTGCTGCAGCAAGTGCTGGTTTTGTGTCTGCATATCTTCATAAGCTTGACCGATAGTCTGAAACAATTAAAAAATGTAACATTAAATAATCACAAAAATATGATTAAACCGACTATATAGCACTAGCAACATACCTCAATTTCAGAAATATAAGACTCCGCTTCTCCATCTTTAATTTTTATAGCCTCTGCGAGTTCAAAAACTTCCCTGTACATGAACCAAAATATTCTCATAAACCACTTATAGAAGTTACAAATATAGATGTTACATATTAATATGTTTTGACCATATAAACTATAAAAGTTAAACCTTTCAGAATCAACCAATTTAGCACTTAGATCAGCAATTTCAGATTCAGCATTAGATAATCTTTGTTGGCAAGCAGCCTCGGTTTCTTTAGCAGCTTTAATCCTTAATTCTAAACCATGTTCTTCAAAAGCGTTTTTTAAAACTTCAGCTTGTGAATGAGCTCTCTGTTCAGATTCTTTAATTTCTATCATGTCCCTGTTATCATATATCCTTTGTCCAATCATATCCAAAAAGATTTGAGTTTCTAATCTGTCCCTCTGCAGCCTCTCAATCTGCATCAGGTTTAACATATTTAAATTCATTAAATAAAACATCTTATTAAGTATAAAATTCGATCAAGAACTTACATGGGCCTGTAAAGACTTGATCTCGGCACTCTGCTCAGAACAAGTATCCACCAAATCCTTATGTTCACTAGTCTATAATGAAAGATAAGAAAATTATCAAAACGAAATAATCAAATATCAAATTAGTAAAAATAATAAGAAGTTGTCACCTTTTTGTCCACCAAGGATTTAAGTGATTGGGCCTCTTCCTGTAAAGAAAGAGCTTCACATCCTGTTTCTTTCCATCGATTTAATTGTGATGTCATCATCCCGATTTCTTTTGATAAAGCAGAGGCCATGACCTGAAACTCGTCTTTAATGTCTTTCCTCTCTGTAATTATTACTTTTTTATTAAAATAATATAAGTTGAAAGAATATAATAATCACGATTATTATACCCAACTTTACCTGAATCTTGTACAGCTTCTTCCATTTTGATTTCCAACTCGTTATTCTCATTAATGCATTGCTGAAGCTGTTGCTCTAATTTTTCAATAGTAGAATCAACGTTATCCATAGGATTTCTTAAAGCATTTATTGATTCAGTTTTTATGACGAGTTCCTTTTCTTTCCGGGTAACCAAAGACCGGTCAACTTGCAAGGAATCTACAAGGGCCCTAAACCGTTCAACTTCAGATTCCCAATATGGAAGTTGATCATTCAGTAAAGTGTAAGGACGAGATGTGTAAATATATTTGCAATCCGTCAGTTCATTCTGCTCAAGTACAACGTGTTAAAACAAACAAAATTCCAAACAGCCGATATACGGGAGTAAAAGTGAAAGCACGTGTAACCTGAAGATCGTGCAACTGTTTTGATAAGCTTAAATTGTCCTCATTTGCCTCTTCAAGCTCAGAAAGACGATCAGATGCCAGTATCTACATTAAATAAGAAAGTTTAATACTTTTTGTGCAGGCACAGAGAAAGAAAAGATTGAAAGAAAAAAAAATAAACCTTTGCTTCCTCTATGGAGTCCTTTAAATCACGTAATCCCATAGTTTTGTCTACAGTAATTTCAGGTGAAATACTTCCATTAACATTACATGGAACTGGAGTTTGCACACCAGGAAGTTTGTCCTTTTGCATCTTTAAATTTACAAGTTTTCTTCTACTTTCTTCAAGTTCTGCCATGCTGTCCTCCAGGTCACCTTACAAGCATGAACATACAATATTTTTTTTAAAAAAAGTCAAAGAATTTTATGTTTTTCAGGAAGGCGAAGCAGATAGAACTGCATAAAACCTGCAACTTTTTTAATCTCAGACTGATCCACAGAATGGGTATTACTATAACTCTGAATCATATCAGCATATTCTTTATGCTTAACATGAAGAGCTTCAACAACTACTTGTAAATGATTAACTTCCTCTTTCATCAATTCGTCAATCTTATTTGATTGAATAATTGCATCTAAGATATATAAAAGTCAATCATTAGAATTCAATAGGCGCTGGCTACAGTGCGGGTAAAAAAATATTGACCTCAAGTCAATACTGACCTTCTGCAGATGAATTTTCATGCAAAGCTTGATCAATGCTTACAATTTTATCCATCAGAATTTGTATAGTATTTTCTATTAATTTCATCAGCTCCAAAGTAGATGAATGCCTAAACAAAAGTGATTCTGTGATATAACTGAGTCGTTCTTCACTTCCGTTAACTCCAATGGAATCTGCCTGAAAGAGTCTGCAAAGGAATATTTCCTCTGCAGGACCCAACGGGACTGAACCTATATATGTAAGTGATTATTTGAACTTGATGGTTGGATAATTAATTGTTAAATAAGTAAATTATTACAGACCTCGGGAATTATCTGCACGCTGCAATGCTTCCAAGGCACTTTGGCCTGCCCCAGCCCGTGCTCCAAGTAGAATTAAGTCATCATCCAACTAAAAAGGTGTTCTATTATTAATTAGTGAAAGAAAATTATAAATAATATGGGACTCTGAAATGTGATCAAGTGAATAAGTTACCTGATTCCATAGCTGATTAATTGTAATCAAGAAGTCATCATAAGACGTTTGACCCTGTTTTAATTCTTTAATTTTATCTTCCAGATCATGTAACTCTTGCTTCTGGACATCTAATTGCTGAACAAGTTTCTGATTTTGATATTGTAGCACCGTCGCATCAACCTACCATAACATAATAAACTCTAGAAATCAATCCGAATGTGGTTGGTTCATATGTATTATTAGTTTATGCGAACAAGAATATAAAACCGCAAGCTTATGACCGGTTGTTGTTAATAACTTAATATGAACACTATAATTCGTTGCACCGCGATTTGACTCTTAATTTAAAAGACTAAACCCCACACTTACACTAGAATTTCAAATTAAAGAACCTTAGGTTACACACTTTCAACATTAGTATTTACTAATTTACAATAACATTTGCTCTCTCAATTAGTTCATATAACTGTTCAATTTCTACCAGAATCATGTGTCCGTGACATTTATATCAATACAGTAAAAAGCCCTAGAAGAACTCACAGAACACCGACTTCAATAATCCATAACGTGAAACCCTAATTTCGGACTTAAATAAACTAATACTCTAATTCATTGAAGATCATGAATCCTATTAAGCATGCGAATGTGTTTGTTGCTAACAAATGGAAAATTTGCAGATAGAGAAGGTAAACATGGAATTAAAACTTACAGTGCCGTTTTCCGGAGAAGAATTAGGGTGACGTGCCATGTCGGAGTTGTTCAGATGAGGGCGCTTTTTCTCCGGCTCATCTGAATCAGAAGTTTCCATATTACGCCGCTTGTAGAAAACCGTCCGCCACCATCACCCGATACACCGTCCGATCGTCGTAGCTGTGTGTGTTATCAGCAAAGGGGGAGCGTGTTTGTCGCGGTAGTATGGAAATATTAAAAAAAATGTTTTTTCACTAATTTTTTTTCTTTTTTTTTTTGCAAATTGATTATAATAATTAACGTTATAATCTCTTGGTAGATAATAATCTATACTGATAATTTAATAAACGGCACTTCTAATTTTCACTTATAAGTCCGAATCGTTTTTAAAAATATTAAAATGCAGGTGTCGATTGGTAGCTATTGTCAAGTGGCCGGGGGGATTGTACTTTCTTTTGACATAAACGTCATTGTCGTACGAGTACATATTGGAAATTATTATGGTCGAATGTATAAAACGAGGTGTTTGAAATTTAATATGTACATTTTAAGAATTTTCCCTTTTTAATTAATTTGCATCAAAACCACTTTTTTCGATAAGCATGCATCAAAACTAGGGGTGTCAATCGTGTCGAGTTAGCGGGTTAACGGGTTGAATTATACAAACCGAACACGACCCATATTCTTATTCATGTCAAAAATGTCAAACCTAACATGGATACACTTAAATTCGAGTCAACCCGAACCTGACCCATTTAACTCATTTTTCTAAATCAAAATCATAAACTATTAAATCCAAAATCTAATTCATTTAAGGTAAACCGAAAATTAATTGAATAATTATCTTTAGAAAGAAAAAAAAAGAAAAATTTTGGTATAATTCATTTTTTATGGTAAATACTAAATACAAAAATAGTTAATCAGTCGTTTCTATAACAGGAAAAATAAAAATATATATATATTTTGTAACCTAAACGGGTCAACCCGTTTTTAAATGGGTCAACCCGAACTTAACCCTTTTTTAAAACGGGTTAAAATAGTCAACCCAAAACCTGATTATTTTTATGTCGTGTTCCGGTCGTGTCAGGAATTACACACCTAATCAAAACTACTTAGTTTTTAACTTTTTTTAATTGGCTTCAGACCACGTTTCTTAATTTCACTCCACTATATATCTTATCCATCCATTAAAAAAACCCAAAACAACAAACAAAGATGACGTAATATTGTAGACATCGACATGCTACAAATTCAAAATTCACATCAAATTGAACACCCGTCATTTGTATAAATATGAATACATCGACACTCCCAAAACTAGGAGAGTAAAAGCCACACTTTATTTTCTTAAAAAATGCAAGAGAAAAGACTAATTTCATGTTAACATCAAAACCATATTGATTATACCTCAAAATCTTTGACTTTCATGAAGAATAGAAACCACTATCAAGAAAATATCCAAGTTAACAAAATTACTAAATCATCTACATTCACAATTGTAGTGGAGTGAAATTAGGAGTTGTGGTTTGAAGCTAATTAATCAAAACTATGTAGTTCTTATGTAAATTAACCAAACGAGGTAGTTTTGAGAATTTCGCGTATAAGCTTAAGTGTGTGACAGCGTACACCGTATTCTTTTTCCCCATATATTTAGGTAACATGTGAAATTAGTTTTGTAAATGTAATGGAAAGATGTTTATATGGGTAACATTCCCTCATCGTATTTGTTTCTCGTCCCTTATATCCTCATCAAGTTTTTAATGATCTCAAAAACAATGTGTGTTTTTCATTATGTGGTTGTACACGTGTATGTATATGTTGTTTGTAACGGTGTGTTTGTGAATTTGTATCTTAGATTTATACATTTTAATATTAGGGTTCAAATTGTACGACTTCGTGTGTGTATTTTTTTTCCTTTTATAATTGTTGGTGCGTTTTGTGTATTCTTTATACTTGGTGTTCATGATTGTTTCATATGTGGGTGGTTGGACTCTATCGATTGATCATTTGGACATTTTTCTTATGATTGGAAAATTTAGGGTATTAGCATATGAATACTTATATTTAGCCGTTGTCTAGATATTTATATTTTCATTGTCATCAAGATAATAAATACATTTTTATAATGTGTGACCATCTGTGCAGTAAAATTATTGATACGTTTTGTTAGAGCTAGAAGACACGATGAACTTCATGTTATCATTGTAAAGAAATTGTCCGAATCTAAAAGTGAGAATTTTTTTTAGCACTAATAAAGAGAAATTATCTAAACCTAGCTAATTGATAACCTATATTACTTATTTATAGTTTTGAGAAAGTTGTCGATGAGCTACTTTTATAAGTTACTAGTTTAGGTCCCGTGTCTACACACGGGGTGAAAAATATTAATATTTATATTTTCTAAATCTTTATGTATATATATTTCACAGGTGTAAAAATATATTAAATATACTTCGGATATAAACAAACTCAAAATATGTAAAAATTAATATATATAATTAGATTTCGAAAATACGTTAATTAATATTTAATGTAATTTCACTTTCAATTACTATTTGATTGAAATAAAAGTTACATAATTAAATTTTAAAGTTTCCTTATAATAAGGGATAATTTAAATAAATGTGTTGTATTAGTCCAATTAATACTTTTTTTAAATATATATATTATTATTTAAATATAGAAGTGCATTAAATAAGAGAGAGAGGCGGGAAAAAAATGATAAGATTGAATGTGGAGATGACACGTGACACTAAAAAACCTATATTTATTAGTATGATTAGATAACCATTTAGTTTTAGAATAATACCCCATGTGGGCTTATATGTTGGGATTTGTATTTGTTGGGCTAAGTAACAATCTTGTCAAGCATACGAGATTCACTAGTGTCACATTAGAAATTTACAAGTAAACAGGTTCAAATTAGGTAGGTTAATAAATCTATAACAACTTGTACTTTCTTCCTTTCAAAATAATTGTTCAATAGACACAAATTAGAAGTTAACGAAAAAATAGTAAAAGTTTAAAAAGAATATTATATATATATATATATATATATATATATATATATATATATATATATATCAAATACGTTGGTAAAAGTTTAAAAAGATTTATATATATAGTAAAAGGTGTTGTCGGCGTTGAAAGATGTGTTACTGTTCAATGAACGGCAGTAACCACTTTATACATGTATGTTGTGCGATAAATGTAAACCAAGAGGTCTAGCTGGCGTGGTGGTCCTCGCCACGCCTCTTCACCCTTCACCGGGGCAACACGGGTTCGAGCCCCCCACCCCCACCCCTCCTTTCTGGTTTGACTGATGACGTAGCAAGTCTCGATATTGACGTCATGCTTTTTTTATTTTAATTTTCTTAATTATTTTAATCAACTTTGAAAATAGGATGTTTTTTAGTTCCAAATGTATTGTTGCAAAGTGTTTATCTTTATCTACGTTTCGATATAAATTTCATTAGAAACCGAGTTTCTATGAAAAATTACAAGACATCGAAGCATGAACGTACAAGCCGTTGAAGCTACTTCTAGGTTTTGATTTTTTTTACTTTATTTTCCTCTTAAAACCTTTAAAATATGATATTTTATGACGTTTTATTTTTATGAGCGTTTTCAACATGAATTTTTTTCCAAGGTTAATACTAGTGTATATGTCATCAAAATGAGTTTTACAAATTTTAATGCGGGTTAGACCTACTCGTTGGAAGGTAAAGTGATTCATTCACAGAGTTGATATGGATGTGAAGGTAGGTTAGCAGATAATCATACAATCAATAATTTAATATTAGAGTAATTAATATTGGATTTTCTAACCCGATAATTTCTAACTTACATATAAAAATTTATATATTACTAATTAACAAGAATAATTATAAAAAACATGTTTAAATAAAACTTAAAGTAAAGATATATGTATGTTCGTGCGTTTCAGTTTAATTACAAAACAAGTTTTAAACAGAGAATCGTGATAATTCATAAAAATTTGTAGCTTTTGTTTTAAATATGATCCATATGACGGTCATGTAACTGGCTATCTCTTTCTAGCTGTAACTAGACTAGTTAACGTAACCTTGCGTGTTGCGGCATGAACATTGATTAGATTCGAAACTTTATCCAATAAGAGTAAGATTCAATCCTTTTATAGAAGGCTTTCATAATACACACCCCACCTGTTATATGCACACACCATCATTGCATTATATACGGGTCGTATTGTACCATACGACTTGTATGCCCTCAAAATAGTCAAATCATACTCAGTTACGGGTAGTATGGTACAATACGGTTGTGTGCATATGGGTCGTATGATGCAATACTACTCGTATGCACTATATCTTTATGAACTCAATAACAATAGATAGATAGTTACATGGAAAAATTACAAATTAGCAGCTAACAATAGATATAACCCAAAAGATGTAGTGTATCATACATTCACATTAAACTGAAATAAAACTTCTATATAAAAGGACACCAAAAATTACATCTTTCAAGAATCAGATCCAAATAATTCACCATTTGCTCTTACTGAGGTTAATATTGTCAATTTCATAAGACTCATCAGGGTTCATTAAATTTGTGTATCAGTTATCGTAGTTCTATTACTGTCTACTTCACACCATGCTAATCCATCACCTCCCCCTCCATACCAACCCCTTCGACCACCGCCACCGACAACCATCGTAAAAATGTTGGATACGCATTTGTTAACTTCACGACATGTGAAATAGTCTGATTGAGGTTCATTGGTAAAGGTAATAAAGTGTATGTGTGCAGGGGCGAACTTATATAGTCCCGGGGGGGTTCACCGGAACCCCCCGAGTTTTGGAATTTTTATAGAACGGTATGTAAAAAAACTGGGGTGAACCCCTATACAAAGTTCAAGAATTGGTGCAGTGGTTTAAGTTTTGCTTTATAACCTAGAGGTTGTGGGTTCGAATCCCCCTTCTGTCATTTTTTTAAAACACTTTTCTTGATCATTACAGTAAGTTGATCATCTATAGCTTGATGAAGAACAACATCATCCTTGTTGAGCCTATCCTCCTAGATATCAGATGTCGACAAACCAAGAAAGTTGACAAAAAAAAACATGCAATGGGGCTGTCAAAAAACTTCTAAACTGCCTTCCACTTGGCTGGTGAAGATCTAATGCACCATGAATAGGACTTGAACTACTTGGAGATAGTAGCATCGCAACTGGCTCTCTTTTGATTGTCATGTGTAGTGCCTCAAAAGTCAAAAGTGTTACGGTTGCCATTCTCAATAACAGGAAAAGAGATTGTAATGAACCTCCATTAAGCAATGAGAATTCAATATTGTAATCAAGCATTACAGCAACACTTTTTGAATTCGGATTATGAATGTAATTCTTGTTGCGAGTAGGACTATAGTAAAAGGGATTTGATCATTAATGAGTTTCATATTTTTTTCTCGTTTGGGAAGATGGGTATTAAGAAGTTAAAGGACCTGTTTTTCATTCTTTTTTTTTGATGTGTTTTGTTCTACCGACGCCAGGTAAAAAAAAATTACACCCATCTTTGCTTCTTACTTAATCGCTTTAATATCGATATGCCAGGCAAAGAAACAATTTCTTCAATTTCTAACGTAATATTTTTTAAAATTCAGAATATACCGTTGTTATATAATATAATTCGGTTTTTAAACCCGGTTCAACCGGTCTGGTTCTGAAAACATTGATTTCAACAAGTTTCGGTTGAAAACATTGCTTTCAATTCGTAAAGACCATTTTATCTATATTATGTGTTTTTTAATTTCTAATAACGATGTTTTTTTATTATTGTGTCGTATTTTTTTTATGTGATTAACCTTACCCGACCTGATTAATCAAACCGAACCGAAATTTTTTATGTCCGGTCTTATGAAATTGCAGCATCTAAAAACAGTGAACCCCCTGGAAAAAATTCTTGGATCCGCCACTGTATGTGTGTTAAGTGTATCAGACTTTGTGAGAGGTTCTTCTACATCGTCAAATAAATTTGAATATTGTCTTTCACATGTATATTGGTCAAACACCAAAAAGTCAAAAACAATGTTACTTTGATGTGTGAACACATTAAAGTCAAACTCTAGCACTCCATTATCTATCGCAAACTTTTTCAAACCGTCACCAAAAGATGAGAGTCACTATAAAGTTGAGAATGAAAAGGAAGAAATTCTTGAATAGTCACTGTAAAATTGGAAGAACATAAGCTTTTAGGGTTTGTTTGTGACCCCTTACGAGCATATGTAGTGATGTGAAAAACAATAGTGGATATGGGAGTTGATCTTGTTTTATATTGCTTGCTTGTTGCTTCCTTTTTGTCTCGTCTTGACTGACTTGTCATTTGATAATTATTGGCTATTAGTTAATGACACTGTTTGAAATCGAACCGTCAAACAAATCGGTTTGAGATAAATCTATTTTGAAAAAAACCGTTTTGAGCGAAGAAACAAGAAAAAGAGAGGTGATGATGCAGAATTATGTATCAAAGATGAAGGCAATAATTGATGCAAAACCGCTGAAGGCTTGGACCCATGAAGCTTGAATCAAAACCACTAAAGGTTTCAGTTTATAATTAGGTAGAGAAAGAGATATGTGATGTTTGGTCAACTACCGAGACAAGGGCATCACAAATGGCTGGTGCACATTACTGACAGAGGGGTTTTTGGTGACGGTTGGAGGAAGTTTGTGATAGATAATGAGGTGCAAGAAAACCTTCAAGCTTCCATTTTTCACATTTTCACAAGCAAGACAAAATATCAGTAGACCTTCACAAGCACTACAACAATAGAAATGTCTGCAAGATAAGAATAGGGCGCATGAGTTTCTCACATGACAAAAAAACTATGAAGGTATAATGGTCATGGTCTTTTATTTGTTTGTTTGTAACCTCATAACAGAAGCATGAAGAAGAAATTACAAGTGAAAATATGTGGATTTTAATGTAAATGAAGAAATTAGTAGTAGGGATTTTAACGTATGGTGAAACATTTACAAGTGAAACAGCATGCATAAAGTACAACCGCGCTTTTGATCTTAGTTATTCCTGACATTAGAAAAGGTAGATTTATAAACAAGCAACAAATATAAAATGCTATGAAAGATCTCGAACGAATCTCACCAGAGCCATCTATTGCTTGATTTTTTGGTTTCGTGGCTTCAAATAATTCAAAATAAAAAAAATCATCAATTACTCAACAACAATACGGGTCATATGGTACAATACGACCCGTGTGTTACAATGTCAAACGGATCGTATTACACCATACGGCCCGCAGTGGCGGACCCAGAAAATTTTTCATGGGGGTCGAAAATTTTTGGGGTCGGTTAAGTAGTGATATATAAAATGCATATAACATTATTATTTTTTCATTAAGGGGCAATCGGGGGGCTATTGGGATTTTAGTGCGTATTTTACACTAAATTTTTTTTTCATGGAAGGCGGCTGCCCCCCCTCCATTGTCTCTTACTAGGTCCGCCCCTGACGGCCCGCATAACAATAGTCTGTATTGTGTTATACGGCCCATATGTGTACATGAATGACTGATGTCAGGTGTGGCAGCTTTTGTCGTTTGACTATGAGAAATACGGACTGTATGGTGCAATACGACCCGTATTAGATTCATGAGAATACCAATTTCGGGTGTACTTATAAGTTATAACATCAATATAGAATTGTAGAAATCACTCAAAATGCATGTAAACCATACTCATGAAGATACACGCTGGAAAGTGTTCGGTAGCGAAAGCTACTTCCATGAAACAATTTCAACTTATAAATCAAGATCAAACCACCTTCATTTTCTCCACCAAAATGGCTCACTTTCTCCTCCCCTTCACCCTCTCCCTCCTCGCCACCCTCTCACTAACCTATCCGGCCACCGCAAAACCCGCCAGCACGAGCCCATTCAAGCTCGGAGCAGAAAAACTCAGCCACTTCCAATTCTACTGGCACGACATCCAAAGCGGCTCAAACCCAACCTCCATCAGCATCCTCAAATCTCCGCCCAACACCCCCGCCGCCACCGGATTCGGCACTGTGAACATGATCGACGACCCGCTTACCGAAAAGCCCGAAAACAGTTCGCAGATGTTAGGGCGAGCGCAAGGGTTTTACGGGCTGGCTTCTCAAGAGGAAATGGGGTTGATAATGGTGATGAATTTTGTGTTTATGACAGGGAGGTATAATGGGAGTACGTTGACGGTGTTGGGGAGGAATCCGGTGGCACGGAAGGTGAGGGAAATGCCGGTGATCGGAGGGACTGGCCTTTTCCGGTTTGCTAGAGGGTATGTTCATGCGAGCACGTATTCTCTGAATATGCAAACTAGAGATGCGGTTGTTAAGTATAATGCTTATGTTTTGCATTATTGAATATTGTATCTTTTGATTATGATATTAACTCATTATTAATTAATATTATCATCTTATATGGTTTTTATTAGCGCCGCAAACGAACCGAAGATTCAGTAAACAGTTCCTTTATGTTCGTTCGTTTGATAAATGAACGGACATGAACAAGAAATTTCATTCGTTTAGTTAAATTAACGAACATCATGAATAGAGCTCGCGTTCGTTCATTTATGTTCGTAAACATTTAGGAATGTGTTCGTTTGGTCTTTAAAGGGTGTTATATTTTATATTTTACCATTTAAAAATATTTGTTAATTGTGTTTATAATAATTATGTCAAGTATATGAAGATAATTATGTCAATTATCAAGTACTTTATATTTATTTTGGTGGTTTTTGTGTAATGATAATTTGAGATGAAAATACTGATTTTATTCTTTGCATTCATTTGTGTTCTTTTGTATTCATGAACGTTCGTTTGCATTCATTTGTGTTCGCTAATGTTCATTTACGTTTGTTACATAGAATTATCGGACGAACATAAATGAACACTAACAAGTTCATTTCCTTAATGAACGAACAGGAACAGGAACATGAAATCTCGTTTGGTTATGTATTCATGAACATGAAAATTCCTTAACGAACGAACACGAGCAAAGCCTTGTTCATATTCGTTCTGTTCATTTACAACTCTAGTTTTTATAAATAGATTCTTTTATGGTAAAAGGATGTTAGTGGAAGTATAAGATCAGAAATACAAAAGCATAAGTTAACAATAAATACATGAAATAAAATATTAAATAATCTTAACAACAAAAGAGCAGCTTCTATCATTTTGTAACATCAGCTTCTTCTTATCAATCAATATTGTTCGTTTCACACATAGTTTACATATTTATTTTTGTTGTTTGAACGTATATTTCTTAGAGACTGCATATCTTTAGATGGTTCACACTCAAGCATGGTTAAATATGAAGTTATTCCTTCATTCACGTCATTTGCGTTCACAACGTCTCAGTGGTACTTGAATTTGGACATTCCTTAAGAGCCCAACATCATCTGACCGATGTTAGATTTGCTTTGAGAGAGTTACAATTTTAATATCTATTTTTCTCATATTGTTTATGCGTAATAGAGATAAGTGAAAATATAACGTGACTATGTTGACAAATCTTAATTAAAAAGATTTATAAGAATAGATGAACTTACAAACGGAAATTGATTAAGCTACGAAAATCATGAAAATAGTATTATCCATAAATGTGTAGATTTAAAAGAGTTCATTAAAAATATTTTATTTACAATAGCTTAATCATGACATTTTGGAAAAGAAAATCATGATGTTAGCTGGAGTGAGCACATTTTGGTTAGGTACAACATGACAATACTGACAACATTTAGTGGAGATGGCGTTATTTATCACATCATAATACTCATTTTAGTTTTAATTTAATTTATTTGTTTATAAATGCTAGCTTGTTCACGTCTTATTTTCCATCTCAAAAGTAAAATTTAAGGTTTTGTTCTAATTTGACATTTCATTTTTATCTAATTTGACATTTATCCCTTTTCACATAGTTTAAGCTGAAAAATGAAGAAAATTATTTAATTGAATAAAGATATAAATGAGATGTAAAAGTTTTCCTACCAAATAAATAAGATTTAAAAATAAATATGATTTTTAACTAAATTACAAGAATGTAAATAAGAAATCAATATGTGAATGCTCTAATAAGGGCCCTTTTAACCGTCCACAAGGGACGTAGAGAGGATAGGAAGGAGAGAGAGATAAAGGAAGAAATTTGTGGTCACAGTTAGAGATGTAAAAAAAACCGGTTTGAAAAATCAAACCGGTTTCAAACCGAAAACCGAACCGGTCGTGAACCGGTTTATACCAAACCGGTTTCAAACTGGTTCAAACCGTCGGTTTAAAACCGGTTTGAAACCTATACATTTAAACCGGTTTGAAACCGGTTTAACCCGAACCGAACCGATTAAAAACTGGTTTCAAACCGTTTTTAAACCGGTCAAACCCGGTCAACGGACCATCTCAAACCGGTTTCAAACCGGTCCGGTTTGAACTCAAACCGGTTTTGACTTTTTGTTGACCAAACCGGTTCGGTTCGGTTTTGAACCGGTTCGGGTTAAAAAACCGTTTTGTGCACCTCGAGTCACAGTCTAAGACTGTGAGAGAAGAATGGATTAGATAGAGGGACAGTGACGGGCCATGTTTATTTTTTGCCATAGTCGAGGTCCCTCGTTCAACGCTCTTTAAATTTCTTTTGTGGAAATTACTTTAAATATTTAATAATTAATTAGAAGCACCTACTAAACTGGTAAAATTTATGTTAAATCATGTATTGGTGTCTTGCCGTTTTTGGATCATATGTACTTATTTGGGCACAAAATAAGACTAAATTGGTAAAATTTATCCATATCCATCTTTATTATTTAAAGATTTCTTCTAGTTTGTATCTTCATCAAAATTTCTATCTCTATCTTTGAATTTTAGAGTTTTGTAAATAGATATTTTTTAAATATAAAGATCCATTATTCATCAATCCATGTTTTTTTGTGAGTGTCTAAGAAAAATAAAATAAGTATTTGTGAGTGAGATAAAGATAAAAATAGAAGAGATGTGGATGTTAAACCAAGTTTAGAGATAAATTTAAAGAAATGAGATATCTAGTTAAATTAATAGAGCTAAAGATAGAGATCTTACTGTGAATGTTTTTATGTTTTAACTTTGGTTGATCCAACCTGTTTTCTTACGCTACAAACAGTGACGGACCCAGAAATTTTTTTATGGGTGTCGAAAAATTTTCGGTGTTCGAATATTTATTAAAAGAGATTTTCTTTGTCGGGTCGAGTCATTGAAACTGTTTTTTGTAAAAAGTCAGGTCACCGAACTTTTTTTCGGTGTTTGTATGTCGATAATCTAATATTCTAATACATAATATAACAAATAATCAAATAATAAAGTGAAATTTAGAGTAAAGTTTCAAAAATATTTAATTTGTTAGAGAAAAAAGTTTAACAAATACCTAAATTAGGGTTGTTTGATCTTTTGGTACAAGATTCGGAAGAGTGGAGGGGCAACCTCTAACACACAACTTGACTCATGCAGACGGTAGTGGCATGTGATTTTTAATTAGGTTTGGAGGGGAGGGGGAGGGCACTTCTCCGTCGATAGTCGTTTGTTTCCGTTTCACTTAATCACGTTCAATGAAGATGAGAAATGTATGACAAGACCGGTTAATTTTTTAGAAATGATTCGATAGCTTAGGGTAAAATGTTATTTGGTTAAATTGTTAGTGACCTATAACAGTTAATTGTTTATAAAGCTTATTAATGGGTATGCCTAATTAATTTATAATAAGTTTATATTTATTAATTAGTTAATAATAATTAATACATTTATATTTTTAAAATTTTAAAGTTTTAAATTATTTTTTTTTGGTGTCCTTTTGATAAAAAGAAATTTCATAGGGGTCGGTGTCAATATTTCATGGGGGTCGTTCATGATTAGATCGTACATATAACAAGCAAAAAAAAATTCATGGGGGTCGGCCGACCCATCCCAACCATGTGGTACGCCAATGGCTACAAAACCTTAAACTTAATAACATGTTGCTTTATTAACTTATCAAATTTCTAACTAGTATGATACGGTTATTTTTAACAAATATGAATAATAATAGATAACTTATATAAGAGGAATTTAGGAGTTTGAGAGAAAATCCGAATGAAACCCGAAATAACTTAGAAAATCAAATTTGTTTCATTTCAGAAATCATCATCTTGGTATTATATTTTTGAAAAAACGAATTTTATGGCTTGGTTTAGTGAAAATACGAACCAAACCAAATTGTATATAACTCTTAAGAAGATGTTGTATTACACTTTTTAATAATATACTATAATAAGAATAAAATAATAAAAATATTATATAAGTTTCAATAAAATTACTCATATTTTTTTAACTATAAAACATACTCAAGTTTCATGTTCTATTGTTGTGAAGCTTTTTTTTTTATAAATATTCAAATTTTATAAAATTTAACGACTTAAATGAAATACATACAAAATTGATTACTATTTAATGATTTTTTTTCCAAATCAACTTAAATAGAATAATTAAAATTTTTGATTATTATTCAGTGAATTTATTTTCTTTACAATTTCTTTCTGATTCATGTTGAACTTTGAAAAAACTCTAATGAATCCTAAGTAAGAAAATGATTATTTATTTAACTTCCTTGATACATAACATTACTTATCTTTATTGTCGCACATCAACATGAATATATAATGCACATAACACACAAAGGGCCGTTCTCGAGAAATTAAGTATCCGGCTCGACATAAGAAAAATGCATCCATTCCACCTTCAATATGCACGTATATAAAAAACTTCAATAATACGGCGATAATTGTAATTAAAATAATAAAAAAAATAAAATTACTATAGAAAAGTATCTAGTTACATACCTAAATAAATTTTTTTGCCCCTAAATTTTATAAAATTTTTCAGATTTTATAAGTTATTAAAAAAAATTTATAATATATATATAATTTTTTTTTTTAAATTATGCACTACTCGTAAACATGTCCCGGTGCAGCGACCCAACCTGCACCCCTACGTGGCCCGCCTCTGAACACACCAATTTAGTAAAACATATTATTCATTTCTAGGCTATTTTGATTTACACTTTTATTTTAATTTGTTAAAGTGTCACAAACAAGGACCACAAATGAAATATTATCAAGAATATTTTCTGTTTTCCAATACAAGTCCACTTGCTTTCTTTAAACCAAGAAAACCCCCCCACAACTTTTACTACAATTATTCATTTTATTCTCATTCTCCAAGGTTCTTGTCCCATGATCGGTGTTACGTGGCACTCGTTTATTCGTTACTCCAATATCTTAAAGAATCAAATGCCTTGATAAATGGAATCCCTAAACCAAAATAAAAGTCCCAACTTCCAAATCCAAGTAATTAAGGCCACATAAACATATTATATATTTTTGGGCAAAAATACAACAAAATAAATCTATACTATATAATAAATAAAGGTTTTCAGTGCTACGTGTCGCCTTCATATTGATTCTCATCATTTTTTTTCCGTCTTTCTCTTATTTAATACACTCCTATCCCTTATTATAAGAAACTTTGAAAATTAATTATGTATCTTTTATTTCAATCAAATAATAAATGAAAGTCAAATTACATTAAATATTAACGTGTTTTTGAAACCCAATTATATATTAATTTTTACATACTTTGAGTTTGTTTCTATCCTTAGTATACGTAATATATTTTTACGCCTATAAAATATATATATATATATATATACTAGGTTAGTTCCCGTGTATTACACGGTTAATGAAAAGAAATATATATTATTCATAAGTGTCTAAATAAGAATTAATTTACATAGTGAAAAAAAATAAAATTACAATTACATTCACAAAACCAAATTACATAAGGTAAATTTTTTAGATTCTAGAAAGTTGATTTTGATTAATTGTTATTTGCTTAACAAAGATAAGTTGTTAATTTTTTTAAAAAAATGTCAATTTAATTCTCTAATTATAGAAAATTTGCGAGAGTTAATTTATTGATTTTGTTATAATTTAAATAATACAAAGTTCAAAATTTTCAAATCAAACGGTTTTTAAGTTCTAGTCAAATGATATTAAATAATTTTAGCAATTATATTTGTTAAGCATTTATTATTTGTGAGAGGTTTAAAATCTTAAATTATAATTAAACTTTAGGTGGGAAAACCATTTTATAAAAACTTTTATTTATTAGGGAGTATAGATTAGTATTTTTCTTTAATTAGTTATATTTTGAATTCTTATTATATATTCTTATTTAATATAATTATTATTCTTCTTTAATAATATATTTATAATATCATTATTATTTAATAAGATATAGATGCATTTATTAGGAGAGAGAGGCGGGAAAACCAATATGAGGAGGCATGAGGGAGTGACATGTGGCAATCCAAAACCTTTATTTATTAGTATGTATAGATATATATATATATATATAAAGATTTAAAAATTTTATATATTGATATTTTTCAACCCGTGTGTAGACACGGGATCTAAACTAGTACATAAATAAAATTAAATTTTCATATATACATAGCACGTCTAATACAAAATAAATTTAAAGTAGAAAACTGTAAAAAAAAGTCTTATTTATCACATTTAAAACAATATGTATAAGTGTCTATCTGTCAATTATTTACTTAAAATTGGTTTTATATTTATATACGGAAAGCGAATATGATTGTTTTGTCGCGATATTTTCTTCCATAAATACACAATATTCTTTACTCTTCTGTATCTTTCCAAAAATATCTCAAGTTGTTCTATAAAACACAAAGGCTTGGTCTCTAACTCTTTAAGCCATAAAGCTTTAAGCTTTTCCTCAAAAAAACATGACTAGGTACTACAACAACAACAATAACATATCATACTATGAGTATATCCGACAACTCTCCATGCCGATCCACCTATTGTTCTTCGTATGTGTTGTATTCATCTTCATGTGTTTCACTTGGTACATCAACTACGAGTCAAAGGTTGAGAGGTTCATGCACCAATTGAAGATCCTCCTCATGCTCACCCCCATCATACTTTTGGTTCTTGTACACTGGCTTTCTAGCAGTGATCAAAGGACTTGGTTCCCGTCCTTGGTGCCGTTTCCCGATAAAGATTCGTTACACCGAGCCGGTGGGTCTCCATGGGGTGTAGCCATTGTGCTTGTTTTTCTCATTTATATGGTGTCTCACCAATCGTCTTTTCATGAACGTTGGTTTCCTCTAAGTAGAAGATGATTGAGTTATTAGTTATAGGTATAAGTTAAGCCTTTTCTTGATTTGGGTTGTTAGGGTTTTTATTAATTAAAGTGATTTTGTTTATGTTTATTGAAGAAATATAATCGGAATCATATCCGGCTCGACCTTCATTTATATGTTTTTGAATGGCGACAACAGTCTTTGACTTGATGATTATGTTATGATTTGCTAAAAATCGTAGATTGATTTAAATCTTTAATATATTGATGGAATATGTGATGATATATATTTATTATTAAAAGCTAATATTTTTATCTTTTAACTTGTAAATATATCTATACTTAATAAATAAGTAACTAGCTGCATTACATGTCATAATTTTGTGAGCACTAGATATCTTTTCCCGCTTATTTTTTCTCATTTCCGGTATTATAAATACAGCTCAATCGCAGATATAATTACTAACTATTTAAAGTAATTTTAGTTGTATCTTATTTCAAAAATATTATTTTATAATTTTTAAATCTCATTACTAAATATTTAATGTTTTTTTATTCAACCCGTGTAATACACGGGTCTCTAAGACTCTAACCTAGTATATAAATATATTGTGTCAAAAATTTTAAATTTCTTTTTAATTAATTAATTGTAAGATATTCGATTTGATATTATGCATTGATTTGCACTTTGCAGAAGTTTGGAATAGATTGATTTAGCCAATCAATTAAAATCGAGTCCATTAAAAAACTATATATGATCCTCAATCGGTTTTATTTTCATTAACAAGTTTTGTTTTTTAATTCTCGTTGCGTATTTAAATCACCAAAGTTCCATATGATTTGCAGTTAAAAATAAAATTACGACACCAATGGCTTACCTAATGATTTACTATAATTTTAAGTCAGAAATAAATGGATCACCTAACATTTTTTTAAAATACGTAATCTTGTTTTAAAATCAATTAATAATAATTTTAAGATAATGGCTATAAATCCTGCCATCGATAACTTGTATTATTGTACTCACATTCCACATTTGCAAAGATGTCACAACTAAACAACTACAACGAGTTTAATCTTGCACTGTCCCCCTCACATCACTAATCTTGGCTATTCTATGGCACAAGTTCATACTTTCAAGCTCCTCAAATGGTGCACCATCTTTGCCACCAGGTCCCTATTCTTTGCCAATTGTTGGGTACCTTCCATTTCTCGGTCCTGAATTGCACAAACAGTTCACCAACATGGCTCACACCTATGGCCCCATCTTCAAGTTCTACGTGGGAAGCAGGGACGTCTCCGAGATTTCAGGTGCCCCAGACGATTACTAAAAAATGGGCTCTTAAATATATTTTTTTCCAGAATATCGATGATAATTGTAATAACAATAAATAAAAAAACTTTATTGTAGCGATAAACAACACAGAACAAAGTTTTCATCTACTTATTTTGGTTCTAATTTAAAAAAAAATTGTATTTATATATATACACATAATTTTTTTTTTAAATTTGGGACCCCGCGAAAAACGGGCCCCAAGCGACCGCCAATGCCAGCTTGGGCTCCGAGACACCCCTGGTGGGAAGCAAGCTTCACGTGGTGATAAACACACCGGACCTAGCAAAGGTGGTGGTCCGTGACCAAGATGAAATCTTTGCTAACCACCACCTAACTGTGGCTGCATCAATCATAACTTACGGAGGCCAAGATATAGCATGGGCTCAGAATAACTCGCACTGGCAAAACCTACGTAAGATATTTGTCCATGAGGTCTTAAGCAACAAGAATATTGAATCATGTAGTCCTTTTAGAAGAGATGAAGTTAGGAAAACCATCAAGAATGTGTATGGTAAAATTGGGACAAAAGTGAACATAAGCGAGATTTCTTTCACGACCGAAGCGAATGTCATAACAAACATGGTGATTCACCCGCTATATGTGTGTATGTATGTATATGTATGTTCTTATGGCGGCTATTGACAACAATGGGCAGAAGAGGTTGTGTGCGACGATGGTGAAGGTGGCGGTCGTGGCGGCACCGGTGGTAGCATTGGCGGTGATGATTGTGACGGCAGAGGCAACGACGGTGGTGTTGGTGACAAGGGTTGTATCGCTGACGACAGTGGTCATGTTGGTGGCAACAAACATTGGCGGTGGCTGGTGGTGGCCCATTTACACCCATTCTAAGTTAGCTTGTTTCATTGTAGTGATCTTTTAAAGTTGATTTGATATGATAAAATGAACTATTGTTAACCTTTTGTTGCATCAGGATATCATAACTGCAGGAACAGAAACAACATCAACACTAATAGAATGGGCAAGAGTAGAGATTATGAGGAACCTTAATGTAATGAAAAGGGTTCAAGAAGAACTAGCAGAATTTGTAGGACTAAACAACATGGTCGAAACTAAAATATCTAGATGCAGTGATTAAGGAAACGCATCGATTGCACATCGTGGTCCCTTTCATGATCCCACCGTCACCGAGCAAGGCTTGCATTGTAGGTGGGTATACAATCCCTGAGGGTTGCACCGTCATTCTGAATGCATGGGCCATCCATCGAAATCCTCAGTACTGGGACAATCCCTTGGAATTCAATCCCGAGAGGTTCTTGACCGACCTCGACACAAAAAAATGGGATTACCATGGGAACAATATGAACTTCTTCCCGTTTGGTTCAGGGAGAAGATTGTGTTCAGGTTTACCCTTGGCTGAGAAAATGCAGATGTTTATCTTGGCTACATTGTTGCACTCGTTTGACTGGAGCTTGCCGAAGGGTGAGGAGCATGACCTTTCTGAACGATTTGGTTTTACAATAAAGAAACGTAAACCACTTATTGCTATCCCGTCTCAAAGGTTGACCGATATGAGTCTCTATATGTAGGACTTGTGGCCATGCATATATGGCCGATGATGAAGATCATTTGAAGATATTAATTAGGTTTGCATTGGTGTTTCATGAATGGTTTGGTATATTTGATTTGTGTTGTTTCTCGTTAATGTCAATGTAATATCTGTTATAAGAATAAATTAAGAGTATAACTCTTTCTGGTCAAACTTTACAAACTTTCTTTTATTTTTCATAACACTCAAAAATGTTTTGACATCTCTTTTGAAAATATTCTTCCCAACAATTTCAAATATATATTGTGGCTCTAAAATTTTTAAGTAATATCCATAAAAAAAAACCCTACTTATAATATTCTACCACGTTAAACTTTTCAAATTTTCTTTTAATTTTCGTAACACTCAAAATGTTTTGACATCTCTTTTGGAAATATTCTTCTCAACAATTTCAAATATATATATATATTATGTATGGGTTCTACAAATTTTATGGTTAAGCATATGTTAAAGTTCTCTCTTTTTTTTATCAGATATTAATGCTTTTGCTATAATTAGTTTATGGATTTAAACATGGATACCTCAAACTTATTAATAATGTTTTCAGAACCGGATCAGACATCGAACCGGCTGTCTTAGAGGTCCACTGGCTGGACCGGATTTAAGAACCGGATGACGTCATAAATAATATAAAAATTAAAACTATGTATATAGATACAAAATATAAAACATTTTTTATTTTGATATGAATTTGTAATTTTAATGTCATATGAACACTTAAATAAATAAAATATACAACTTGAAATACTAAATTAATCAGAAAATGATATTTTGAAAAAAAAAATTCAAATCCGGTCCGACCCCTGAATTGGTTCACCGGTCTGACCAGTAACCGTCTGGTTCAAATGAAAGCGGTTCAACTACACACGACTTGACCGATTATGTGTCTGTTCCCGATCTGATTCTGAAAACACTGCTTATTATTATCGATATTGGTGTTTTCGTCTTATACATTGTAATTATGAAACACCTACACCTTGGTAATCATGACCTATCCATAAATATTGTTTATGTGTTTCTGTCTTATACATGAAATTATATGAGGCCTCAAACCCGGGAGATCTCACACATTTGATTTACCCATTCATATATAGTTCTTACAAATATAACTTCATTCAAGCAGCGAAAAACTTCATAACAAGAAATAAACGTGTTCAAAACAATTAAAACATTGTCTTAACATAGTAACTTTCAAAAACATAAACATAACGGGATGTCAGATCTTCGACAATTGGGTAACTCTTCTCTGCAAGCCAAGCATCCTCAAGCTACATTCCGACCTACACTTAACCTGATGTGCATATTAAACGTCAGCTTCGCTGAGTGAGTTCCAGTGTTGTAAAAATCACTACGCGCTAATCAGGTGGTGGGTACCGACTAGAGATTAATCGGGAATAGTAGAGATTATCGGGATTAATCGGATTTGAATTTTTATATATAATTATCATATTTATATATATACACACACATTTTTATATGTAATTTTCAAAATTATATATATATATATACACACACACATTTTTTTAAATAGCTGAGATTTAAAAGAACTCGCCGGAAAAACGGGAAGTGGCTGATTTTTGGCCGATTAGGGCCGCCTAGGCCCGATTTTGACTAGATTTTTCTGATTAGCGATTTTTAGTCCGATTAGGGAAAAATTCCTATGTAAAAACGGCGAGTACCGATTAATCGGGATTTTTACAACACTGGTGAGTTCTAGTTTTACATAAAATATACAGTTTTAACAAAAGGACTTAAACACACACATACATCAAAGCCGGTAAGGGAATAAATTTCCCAAAACTTTACTTTCAAGTCATGCATTATTTGTCTATTTTGTTTCTTTACCTTTACCGTCAATTCACACTTGGTACTGTACTTCACGTCTCTTTTACCATAAAGTACATTTACCCTGACCATCAATTCCAAGCGGTATTGTACTTCACATCTCTTTAACCATAAAGTACTAGTAGTGTAACCTTAGGCTCTTTACCTATAGAATTATAACTACCCATTGTGTCTCTTAAGGCTCGTTGCCTCTAGGTAGATAAAACACACTTAGGGTTACGTTTACCCTATGAATGACCGTCGTCATTCCTTTTCACATAGAACCAGTTGTACAACCGTTTGGCAAGCCACAAAGGCCCCTATAAAGGTGTTGCCAAACATTGCCAAACATAACATAAAGTAACATATGTTCTCGAATGAACCCTTCCATTCTATTTCCCATATATAGACAATTACCTTACTCCTTTTATTAAAAACGTTCTTTAACTTTCATAAACATCTTTACTTGCATAAAACATTCGTTTGCCTTGCTTTATCTTTTCTTTAAAACTTTCTTCACTTTCGTTTACTAACACACAATTATAGTATAAACACTTCAAACAGTATGTACACCACCCCAAAAATAGGCATAAAGGGGATCTAGAACTCACGTGACTTGCTATAACTTTTTCAAATGGTCGACTAGGTTATTATACTATCTGCATGAGAATCAACAAGCGAAAATCTTTAAAAATTGCTACTGTCACCTATAGTGGAATACTCTAAGTACACGCACCAGAGTATCCATGCGAATACTCTAAGTATGCGCGCCAGAGTATTCATGCGAATACTCCAAGTATGCACACCAGAGTATTCATGCGAATACTCCTAGTACATGCATGGAGTATCCTTGCGAATACTCCAAGTACACGCCTGGAGTATCCTTGTGAATACTCCAAGTACACGTGCGTAGACTAGCCCGAATACTCTGAGTATTCGTATTAATACTCGATAATTATCTTTTTGAGAAAACCCAAACTTGCATGCAAAGGTATCTGATCCGAGAAATACATCAAGGTTCCAACTTTCTTCGTTCAAAACGTTTGTTTAGCAATCAAGAGTCTAGATATGTGGTTTTTAAGCCATATCACACATAAAAATCCATCCTTTATCCCTTTTACCCAAAATACCCATTTTAAAACAAAACAGGAGATTGGTGGTCGATTCCTTACCTCAAACGCGCGTAGCTTCTTGTTTCCTTTTTCTCAGTGGATCAACAACCGGAAATGGGGTGAGATGAAGGCTTGAAAGGATTGATTTTTCTTGCTTTCTCTCTTTAGCTCGTTTCCCCCCCTCTCTCTCTCTAGAAGTATGCACAAAGATGGAGAATGAAGAGGGTGAGGGGATGACGGTTAGGTTTAAGGGGGGATTTCCCATCTTTTAAATTATTTTAACCCTTTTAGTCCCTAATCTTTATTACATTCGGGTTTAATAAACAAAATAGAATGTCGGTATTTTTTAGGATGTTAGAAATTAAAAAAAAACTACATTTGCCAATCATGCCATATTCTTAAATAAATGGGTTAACCTATAATCTAGTGGTTTAGTGATATGGTGCCTCCCCCCCCCCCTCCTCCTCCCCCTCCCCTAAAGTGCTATGAGTTCAAATCCTTACAAGTGCAAGGTTAGGTATAAAAAATTGTTCAAAAATTAAATAAATAAATGACTTGACTTGAACTTTTGTTAGCTAAATAAATTAATTTGGGTCACTCAAATTATAAATGACTCACTCCTATAAGACTAGCTAACTTAGAACGCATCAAAATGGGCCAGTACCACACCGCCAATGTATTTTGCCACCAAGTACCGGTAGCCAACGCCATCTGTTGGTCACCGTCGACACCACTACCATCATCTCTGCTGCCACGTCCATCTCTGCTGCTGCCACCTCTCTGTCATCGAGCATCTCCACCGTCGCCACCACCTCTTTGTCATCGTGCATCACCACCACCGCCGCCACCACCATTGCTACCACCACCTCTGCACTACCTCTACCCCCACCATGTCACTGCCACTATCATTACCGCCATTACCATCACCATAGTCTTCGCCACCAATACCATCATCATCGTTGTTGCAGCCACCGTCACCATAGTATCCTCAAACACCGTCATTGCAGTTGCCAACGTCGTGCATGAAGGCCTATGCCATTGTCGCCCCTAGACGCCATAAAGCCAAATATAGTATGTGAACCATCTTGATACCTTTTTTTCCCCTAAAACGAGCTGTTTCAATCTAAACCCATTGTCATTGGAACATGTCTTGATCCGAACACAATTGATACCTTTCTTAAACTTGGTTGTTTTGGCCTAAAACTAGTTCAACCCTAACCCGTTACCCTACCCGACTCGCCTTTTTTTGCCAAACTTTTAAAAGACCAGTCCACTCGAATGATAATTTGGTTGGTTGGTACGGATCTTGAGATAGTTTTGAATAACTAGCATTTCTTTCCGGAATGAAAAACCAAAAGTAGACCAGTCATCAACACCCTTACAAATTAAACCCGGTTCAACATCCAAATCAGAATTCTAAAAAAAGAAAGAAAAGAACATGAACATGTTATTTCCATATGATACAATAATACAAATCATTCCTGCCTGCATCAAAGGGTCATAAGGGTGTTCATTTAGCATCAAGTTCATGAATACAAAGATTCACACAAAGAAAGTCCCTCAAAAGCAATTATATAATTACAAAAGTTATACAAGGTGACAACTCAAACATTTTTCAGATCTCCAATAGATTCATATCAAATTCTAACAAGATATATAATAACAGAAATGAACAAGACCTTTCATAAATGTTTGATAATGTTTAGCTGAAAAAATGTGTAAAGTCCAAAGCTAACTCATAACCGTTTTGAATATCCGGAACCTGCACACTTCTTGCAGAGTATCAATCCTACAAAAACACAAGTGAACATCCAAACATCATGCATGATACATACAATATATACTAGAATCAACAAATTTAGCCTATTCATTGTTTCTCATTTCCATCTTTTATTTGGGTGACCATGAGAACCCAATAGGGAAAACTCACAACGCCCACTAATACCCTGCTAACAACTGAGACAAGGTAAAGCACAGTTTACGACGGGTAGGTGGAAACCAATGAAAGCTGGATTCGAACCTAAGACCAATGTTAGAGAGAATTAGGCGCTTAACACTGTGTTACCCCTTAAAGGTTTATCATTTCCATCTTTTGTGGGTACCATGTACACAAACCTTTCCATCATCGACAAAATGAGAGACGAAATGAACCGTAAAAAATTGGTCACTACCCTTAATTAAAACAATTGGAGAGAAGAAGACATCTTTATTACCTGCACCCTTGCATACTTTACACTCAACCGAACCCGTTTCCAATTTCATCTTCCCATCATTACAGAAAACACATTTTGTGCCACCTATTCATCAAGCCAGATTGTTAAAACACAGTTTCACCTATACTTGAAACAACAATCACCACAACAAACATGCTAACTGTATGATATTGTGACCATATCATAGTTGTCAACAGCGAATAGCAGTAAATAGCGACAAGCTACCTATATACTACGTAGCGATAGCGATGAAATAGCGCTCACTATTTCATGTTTAGCGATAAACTAGCAGAAAATTTAAGAAATATTTTACATTCAACTATTGAGCAATTATAATCAATATGCTATCACTAATCATCTAAATCTTCATATTCTGGCTCACCTAGTAACGCTATTTATATTTATCAAATAAAAAAATTAAAAAAAGGAAAAATCAAAGAATATTCGCTATCTGGTCGCTATTTGGTCGCTACAACCCATATAGCGGAGGATGGGCGCTTCGCTACATAGCGTGCTATAGCGAGCGCTATGATCGCTATAGACAACAGGGGACCATATTCACATTTTTAACATTGTATAGAATCATTGAATGCAAACATCATTCTTTCATGGCGAAATTGGATGAGGAAAAATTCTACACCTTTTTATCTTAAACTCATTCTCACCACATTCAGGAGAAAAGCAATATAATTTAATATTAATGATCAAACTCTTTACCCTTCCATGTGCATAATTGTCAAAAGATTTTGCCACAAATTGAACACCAACCTTTCTGAAGGGACATTCAATACAGAACCAATTTTATGTAAAGAACCACTTAAATACTTAAACTTTTTGCTTTAACGGTGATACATAGGACAGTTATGTAGCTGTTTATCCACTCTCTTTCTAACTCCAATTATATCTTTCAAGCACTACATACAAGTAAATTATATGCTTGTCACGGTTCTCTGCTTAAATGTACTTTTGTATTGGACGCACCCCTTTTCTAATCATGATATATATAGGTATATCTCTCTAAAAATGAAAGAATTTATATCCCTTCAATTACTGAAAACTACTCTTTTTATCCCTAATGTAAAAATGGTGGTTCTTCTCCAATCTTAGAACAGAAATGAGATAAAGAAATGCAAAAAGGAACACAATTTCACATATTTACATAATTGTAATAGATAATTACCATTGCCAGCACATTTCTCACAAGCAACTGGATCACCCTACAAGAAAACAAATTGATTATCTATCATCATAACACATAAAACAAATATTACACTAACTGGTTTGAAAAAGAGGGCTGCATTTTAACTCTAGGTTTCAAAGCATTGGCGGATCCAATGTATAAGGAGGGGGTGCTTGTCACCCCGTGAGTTTGTCCAGATTTGCAATTTTTTTATAGTTTAAGCTCAAGTCAGGGACCTGATTGGTTGGTTGGGGGCCAAGTTAGGGGCCTGATTGGTTTGTTGGGGCCCACCTACAGTAGAAAATTAAAATTTCCTTTACCCTTGTTGGTTTGACTTACCTTCCATAGTTGCATTCACTATAAAGGCAACTTGATTCCAGAGGTTGCACAGTATACTGCGCAGTGTAAACTAAAATTAAACCCTACAGGCTCAAGTTTTATTAGTTTTTGTTTCCTATTTACATTAAACTCATGGGTTAATTGTTTAGTGTAATTTATTAAGGTACTTATTTGATTGTTTGATTTTGTTTCTTGTTTTTAACTTTATTTAGTTGATTGTTTAACCACCTTAAAAAAATTTCATTTTTGACCCGACCCGTTTTGGTCTGACCCAAATTCCCCCCTCTCTCGTAACTAAAATTCCTGAATCCGCCATTGTTTCAAAGATTATACCGATGTTTTCAGAACCGGAGAGCACAGCCGATACTTTTACCGGTTGGAACGGATTCAAGAACCGAAAGACATAATAAATAATAGAAAAATTAAGTGTATATATATATATATAGGGGACGGTTCCACTAAGAAGTGGTTTTTCGCTAAGAAATACTAAGAAGTGGGTCAAACGAACTCCGATTGAGTTCATTCCAGCGGCGTTGGAACCGTCTCATCGAACCCTAACCCGGACCCAAAAATCTAAACCCCCCTCCACCGCACCCCCAAAAACCTAAACCCCCCCTCCAACCCTAACCCGGACCCAAAAACCTAAACCCCCCTCCACACGCACCCCCAAAAACCTAAACCCCCCTCCATCCCCACCCCGAAAAGCCTAAAACCACCACCCCCACCCCCCAAAAACCTAAATCCCCCACCTCCACCCCTAAAAAAAACCTAAACCATAAAATCTAAACCCTGAAAGCTAAAACATAAGGCTAAAACTCTAAAATTCAAACGTAAAATCTAAACCTTAAAAGCTAAACCCTAAAAGCTAAGATGGTAGAGTTCGACGAGACGGTTCCAACGCCACTGAAATTAGCTCAATCGGAGTTCGTTTGATATCGTTTCTTAAGGTTTTTGTCATTTCTTAGATTTATTAGCGAAAAACTAATTTTTATTTGATTCTCCCCGTACATATACACACACACACATATATATATATATATATATATATATATATAATTTAAAATAAAATATGAAAAGAACTATATGTTAATTTTAATAAAATATGAAGAGCTTATATAGCTAAAACATAGACAATGGAATACTACACTAATCTGAGATTTTAAAAGAAAAAAAGTAAAAAATTGAAATCCAATTAACATGAAATTACTTGATTTAAAGGTTGAATTAGTCACCATTGAGATGATCAAATACAACACATCTGCAAAATTATATCAAAAATAGAGGGGCAAACCTTGAGACCAAGAAACAGTGAGAGTGAAATTGCAACCAAAACGCTGATTGTGGCCAGAAACGTTTGAGTATCCAAAGGGGGTTTGAAGCCAGTCGAGTATAATAAAATGGGATCGAAACAGAGTTTTTGTGGGGGAATTAAATGGAGTTTGGAGTAAGAAGAAACAGCGGACAAAAGGGTTTTATGGGGGTCTAAAATTGAGATGTATTGTGGTGGGTTGAGCTTAATGGAGGTTAGGGAGGAGCAGAAAGGTGAAGAGGACGACAATGGAGGATGGATGAGTGTAGCCATTGATGGAGAGAAAGAAAGGGATAAAATTGTTAAAGCCCCTGCTTTGTGGCCATTTCTTTTCCTCTGTTTTTTTTTTTGTTTCTTATTTTGCTTCCTTTTCTTGAAAAAGGGTATATTCCCGATTATTATTACTCTTGGAATGGATAAAATTATAACAAAACCTTTAGTTAAAAATTTTGGGGATTTACTGTAAGTAGAAAATTTGATTTGCGTTTCGCGACAGGAAGTAGACCTTAAACAGTTGAGACGGTGATATTAACGTGGTTAAACACAAAAATAATAATAGTAAAATACATAAAATAAACGTATAAAGTTACGGTGAGTCGGTTTTGGATATCGAAACATAGATAAAAGACAGTTATATAACGGTACCGATGCTTTTCAGTCGGTGTCAGTCTCATTCTTTATGGTGCAAGCAACGTCAGTCGATATAACTTATGATACCTAAAAAATACATTATTTTGAATACAACTCTGTTTTGCTGTAACAGATATCCCATTATAAAACACAACTCCCAAAGGGAAATTACATAGAGATAGAAGGCAAACGGGCAACAAGCTGCGCCGCCAACCCTTTTTGAATAGCACAACCAAGTCTTTTAAAAACTACATCTACAGATCTTGGGGTCATAACATTACTATGCATGACCCGCTGTACTCGGTTAAGTAACTCCACGGCCTCTGGTGCAAGGAAACCAAAAGTGTCAAAAGCAAATGGTATAAACACATGTTGGTTGTCAAGACACGCTTTCTCATGTTTGGTCACTTTGCTCGAAGCAGCTTTTAAAGCAGCCTGACTCACCGTGAAAGCACTAACTCCCAAGCCCACCAGAGGGGAGACCCCTGTTAGATCTACACACGCATGTTTCCCACCTATCCACCCAAAGACCAAAATGTCAGCGGGTCTAAGTGTTGATCTTCCTTCCAATGGGTCCGTCAAGAAATTCACTGGTGCCTCTTTCTTAGTAGAAACCCCGGCACGCCTAAATATGTCAAAAAGAACATCTCTAACCAAGTCGTGTCTGTACTTGAACCCCGGGAGCTCTCTACAATGAACTGCATGCTCCCCATAGGAGTCTAAACACGCCTTACGGCAAACAAGGCATAACTCGTCAACCGGGTATAGTGGAATCATGAGGCGATACTTAAGGATAGTACGATACTCCACCGGCGACATATGTTGGCCTAGCCCATCTATAGGGATCGCGAGAAGGTAATCTTGAGCATGTGGTGCTCGTAGACACTCAAAAACAGCTCTTTGTCTAACGGTCATTTCAAACTGGACTTCCATTTCACGGACGATTTTACTAAAAAGGGCACTCGCCAATGCATGTTGTGCTTTAGGGGGGGCGGTGTCCTTATTAGTGAAACCGCTGAAGTCAAAGCTTGAAATCGTATCACGAAGACAAGCCAAAGCACAATCATAATCATAATCCATACCACATATGCCGCTGTCTCGTAAGATGTGGTCCTGTAATGCCCAAGATTGGGCCCTCGAGGCTACAAAGGCATAAGATGAAGCCTCTACAGCGGAATACAACCCCAAACCCCCAAACCTAATAGGCGGGGAAGCAAGTCGCCATTGGAGGTCTCCAAAGAAAGGACCTCCACAAACAACTATGTCCTCAATCGCCCCACGCAATCCTTCGTCAAAGAACAGCGCTGCCTCCTCCATGTGTACGGGTTGGCACGTCCTCAAGCCAAAGAAAAGTTTGGCAATACCCATACAAGATCGAAGCAAGAGTAGCTCACTCTGTTTCAAAAAAAAATTATGCCAGGACGTCAATAAAGAAAACAAACGCGAAAGTTATTAAGGAAAAATCAGATTATATATACTACAGGGGGTAAACTCAAAACTTTAAAAACTTGAGGAGGTCAAAATGACATTTTACAAAGTTGGAGGTGACTTTTACTATTTCAATAAAGTTGAGTGGGGAGATTGGTCGGTTGCAGATGCCAGCGACACTTCCTTTTAAGTAGATTGATAATTATTTACTTTAAGATTGTTATATGTAAAATATAATCTTCACATAATAAATAGGTAACTGGTAACGTCACGTGTTATAATTCTGTGAGCCTAATATTCTTCTTTACGTATTTTTTTCTCAATCTCAGGATTTTAAATATACCTCAATCACAGATATAATTAGTAATTATTTAAAGTAATTTCAATCTTATTTTATTTTAAAATATCGTTTTATTATTCATATCTTCATTACTAACTATTTAATATTTAAAGAGATGATCCCTTCTTCTCAATGTTTTTTTAGATTCGGATCAGGCAACGAACCGACCGCTCTAGAGGTCCATTGGTTGGACCGGTTGAACCGAATTTAAAAATCAGATGACATTATAAATAATATATATATTAAAACTATGTATTTATATAAAAAATAGAATAAAGTATATGGATGATCCTTGTGGTTTTCACAAATTTTGGATTTAGTCCCTAAGTATAAAAAAGTGCACAGATAGTTCAAACTTTTACACACATGTAACACGTTTGGTCATCAACTTAGATGGGGGTTAAATTTTTCTGTTAAATGTGTGTGAAATGACGAAAATACCCTTTATCACTTTCATTAAAAAAACATAGTTACAAACCACTTGAATCACCACCAGCACACCATGGAACCAACACCACCTTTCCTACAACCATCGCCTGCAACCACCATGGAACCACCACCTACCCCGTCGACAACCACCGGCACACCATGGAACCACCACCCCCCCCCCCCTCAAGTTATCAGACCCAGGTGGAAGCAATTGAAGAAACAACCACCTGAACCTCCAACCTGATGAAGATTCCTCCATGTGTGATTAAACCACAAATTACTCATTTCCTCTGTATGTTTACAAATCCTTCGATTCCTAGTCACTTCTGTAATCTAAACAACACCAATTATTATTCAAGACAATTGATTATTTTTCAATAAAATAGCATCAATATAGTTTGGTTCGTTTCTTCAACAGCATAGGAAAGGGTATTTCGGTTTGCTCATTATCTGCAGAAGAGAGAGAGAGAGAGAGAGAGAGATGATGGAGTGAAGATCTAGTCGCGGGTTCGTTGCAATCGATATCGATGATAGGTGACCATGGCGATCCGGCTCTATAATGATCGATGGTGACAGAAGCGATTTGGCGACGATGAAGTTGTGGTGGTCGGAAAATGAGTGGCGGTGAGCGATGGTAACAGTGCCCCCCTTTTAAATCGATGGTAGATCTTGAAGCTTGCAAACTATTGAGGGTGTTTCCGATTTCTGAACCTGTGGCTTTATCGGAGAAGACGATGGTTGCAACCATGTGTTGGTGGTGGTGCTTCCATTGGTTTAAGATCTAGGGTTTGTGTGTAGATAAATGATTTTTTTTATTTTTTAATATAGGGGTATTTTCGTCATTTCACACACACTTAACAGAAAAATTTAACCCCCATCCAAGTTGAGGACCAAACGTGTTACATGTGTGCAAAAGTTTTGACTATCTGTGTAATTTTTCATACTTATGACCCAAATCCAAAATTTGTGAAAACCAAAGTACCATCCGTGTACTTTATTCTAAAAAATATAAAAATATTTTGTTTTTTAATGTCAATTTGTAATTTTAATGGCATATGAAGATTTAAATAAATAAAACATGTAACTTGAACTGTTAAATTAATTAAAAAATAAGATTTAAAAAAAATAAAAAATGATTGGAAATCTGGTCCGACTACCCGATCCGGCCCGTTAATAAAAATAATTGAAAATCTGGTCCAACCAACCGATCCGGTCGATAACCGACCAGATCAAACGAAAACGACACAAATAGGCATAATCAGACTCGTTCTCAATCCTACAGGTCTGACCGGCCGCTCCGGTCCAATTCTAAAAACGTTGCTTCTTCCATAGAAATACCTACTTGAACATGACAAATCACTCTTGACTCCTCTTCCTTCAACCATACCTCTTTTTGTTCTCTCAGTTTCTACAAGTCGGCTTCATGTGTTCATGCCAACTACCTCTCATACGGGAGCTACCTTTATTTGATGACAACTCTTACTTATATACTTATATATTTATATATGCTTAATATCTCTATCATGTTCTCGTGTCACCTACAATTACTTATATATTTATATATGCTTAATATCTTTTTCATGTGATAGATTACTGATTTGAGCGTCGGAGAGTGTTTCCGACGCTCCGCCTCAGCCATCAAGTCACCATCTAACAACTTCTTTATATGTTGCACCTCAAATCTAAGCTCGAGAATGCTAGACACAGCTTTATCCAGTAGCAAACCCAACCTAGATTTCTGTGTAGCATCAACAAGCAATTTGTGTAAGTTGGTGACGTTACAGTGTTAGGGTTACGCCAGTTACGTATTGTTTCAACTCATTTGAATGTGGGGATGTATGGTTCTATTAAGAGAAAATTCCCAAAATACCCCTTTTACCATTAAGTTTCCTCAAAATGTCCATTTGACTTTCGAATGCCACAAAATGTCCCCTCAAATAAGGGCTCAGACGCTCATGTTAAACAGTTGGTCGATTGTATTTTAAACCAATTATATAAGGCCATGTGTCCAAACATGGGCGATAACGCCTGTATATTTTGTATCCGCCCCTATTTAACCCGTTCGTGTCACGGGCGGGGGGGGCGGCGTCTGTCTTACATCCTTGTCATGGGCGGCGACGACCATATATAACGGTCGGATGCGGCATTGTAGCCTATGAAAAATTGCCAAGTGTCTCAACATGGGCGGAAACGCCTGTATATTCTGTATCTGTCAGTATTATGTCGTTCGTGTCACGGGCGGCGACGCCCATCTAACATCCTTGTCACATTCGAACTCTAGTATTTACTTATTTATTTTTTTAAATTAGTCAATAAACTAATAACGGATCCGCCTGTAACTAAACACCGGTGCCACAGCTATAACATAGGTGTCCGCCTGAATTTCATTTAAACAAACATAGACGGCATGCTCGTTTAACATGGTCAGATGCTCTCTTTTTATTGATTCATATGCAGGCGGTCCGCCCATTTTACATGGGCGACCAACCATATTTAAAGGCGGCCGACTATATATCTAGTTGTACTCTAATATCTACATCATCCTAATCTAATGGTTGCTACAATGATTTCTCCCCATCCAAAACTTCCTAAACCAAAACCTCCAATTTAACTTCATTACAATAGGGAAAAAAATATTGGAATCGGTGATCTCATAATTAATATGCAAAAATTGATAAGCTAATTTTAAGATGTTTTTCGTATATCTATCTTCCCTCCTCTCCACCCTTATACCGACTCTAATGGGTTTAACTACGATTAATTTGAAGGCCCAACGGAGGTGGTAGTGGAAGAAGGTTGCTTACCGGTTGGCGACTCTTAGTGATTCTGGCGTCGGTCTTAGCCGATACTCTTAGAGTGTCGGCCATGCTCATAGCTGAATCTCTAGGTTTTCTATATATACTGATCCATTTTCATATCAATGAAGTTTTTGGATAATTTCTGATTGTATTCTATATTTGCTTAGCTTCTTTGAAGGGTTGGTTTAGTCAGTATTTGTGTTTGAGCCACCACCCCGGGGGAGCTCACCCGTGGTGGATGGTTGTTGTAATTATTCCATGTTCAGGAGCTTATTGTAATCATTAGAGTGGATTTAATGAGATTTGGGTGTTTATATTATTAGTTTTTGTGCTCTTTTTCTTACTTTTCTATTGATTCATCAATAAACAACTGATCTATAGTTGATTTATTGATCTGATCCTGTCTAGAATTGTCACACCCCAACCGACGGCGGAAAACGTCGGGGCGTGAAGCTGTGCAGACTGTTCATAGCTCATGGTTGCTAAAGTTTGAATAATTTAAACATTCATTTTCATTACACGTAGCAAGTTCATACCATACAAGAACCAAATGTAGCGATTACAAAATATAAATAGTTTAGATTAATTGCTAGGTCCAAATCCTATATGTAGCAGCTTGTAATACTTCAAACATTGTCACCTGAAACATGGTTAAAAACAAAGTCAACTAAAAAGTTGGTGAGAATACATAGGTTTTCGTGTCATGTAATAGAATATAGTGTCGTGTGCATACAATTCATACAAACATGGCAATTAAGGCATTTATGGAGAGATACCATCGTGTGACCTGGTAGTACAATCAAACCTTTGTAACTAGCATGCAAAACAAACGCGTGTTGGCAGTAACAGTCACCCTACCTGGGTGGGTTTGTCAGACTCAATAGATCTATCACTGTTTACTGTAGGCTATAAAATAGTTAATGATTGCACGTGAATAGCAAACTGCGTGTTGGTCTACACACCTAGTACTCAAGCACAAAGCTCAAAATTGTAACACATGATTGTAGGGTGGAATTGTATATTGTGTAGTTTGTAAACATAGTAAATAGAACGCATGTTCCACCCCAAAAGTTTGTAAATAGAGTAAAAGAGGGGCTATGTAACTCACTTGTGTTGGAGCGTGTAGTTTGCACAGATCAACAAAAATACCAAGCGTGTTGTAGGTCGCTACGTTTGACCTATCGAATGAGGGTATAACACGTGTCACTGTTTGTGTTATTTTGTGTCCAAAGTGGGTTCGTTGGTGGTTTGTGTGTTTAGGGTTGGTTTTGGAATAATAAATTAGTAGCGATATATATATATATATATTTATTTAAATAAAATTTAAATAAACGATATTTGTTTAAATCAAAATATATATTTGTATAAATAGTTTTATAAAAATGATTACATAAACTCATGATTTCATCGGTTTTGAAACTATCGGGAATTAATTGTTTAAATTTCTAAATCAAAGATTTGGTTTATAAATGATTCTCGGGTCTTGGGATTTTATAACGTAACTTTTATAATTACATTTTGAAATTTTTTGCTAAAATATGTTAAATAGACTTTAAAACAGAGAAATAATTGATTCTGGTCAAGGAGCACGACCGTGCTCAAGTAGGACACGACCGCGCTCGTTGCCGGGCGTGACCGTGGTGGTCTGAAACGCGCCCGTGGTCGAGTCAGAAGGTACTTCATAGGTTCTGGACATAGAGCACGACCGTGCTCGTATCTGGCACGACCGCGTCTAGTGTTTGTTTTTGATCAAGACTTGATTGCTCGGTAAGCACGACCGGGCCACACCTGGGGCACGATTGTGCTTGGTCAGGCACGACCGCGCTCAGTGATGAGCGCGACCGTGTCGGGTCTTTTTCAGACACAATTCGATCGATTCTTATAATAAATGCTTCTGTATTCTTAGGGCTTTCATAGATTAGGTGCTTGCGAATGTATCTACATAGTTTGATTGTATTTATATCGTGTTTAAGTGGCAGTTTGAGTAAAAGTTTAGTTTTCGGCTCTTTGGTTCAAAATCGAATTGATTGTGTGATATAACTACGATTTAGTATAGGGCTTTCATCCTAGGGGTAGATACGAAGCTAAGGAAGTGTTACTTACTCGTTAACAATGGACAATTTAATGCAGTCGGCTACGGGTCAAAGAGTCGAGCTTCTTGGCGATCGATTGGACTCCAGAGACTGTTTGAGCGTCGAACGAGAGTTTTGGGAGACTGAGTGGGCTTATATGAAAGCGTAGAAATCGTGCAAGTTGCTTTATATCCACGAATTCGAGAGACTCGGTTGTGGTGTGAATGGGATTAAAAAAATTGTGCAAATTGGACGACATTTGATGCGTGTTTCAGACGGAATTCAGTGGAGTAAGGTCTGACGCGCGAAGACCGGCTTTTCTCTATTTTAAATTTCGCGAATTCAGCGGGTATGGTATGATTTGACTTCTGCAGAGTCAAGTGGGTTCATCAGCGCGACCGTGTCTACTTTAGGCGCGACCGTGCTTAGGTCTGCAGGCGCGACCGTGCCTAGTCCTAGGCGCGACCGTGCTTGCCTAGTTTTGTAGTTTTTGAGTTTTGTCAGTTTTTGGTCCTCGGGGCTTGTGAGATAATGGTGTTTTTGTTTAATTTGTTATTGTAATAGAATAGTTTGTATATGTAACTGCATCGTAGTTTGTTTGTACACGAATCGAAACTGAAATGTGTTTGTTTATTGAAATCAAACGATTACATGATGAAAATCAGAAATGTTACAGTCTCCCCTTGTTGAGGGGATTTCGTCCCGAAATTCAACTAGTCGAGGTTGCAGAATTGGTGAATAGGTGAGGATACTTGAGTTTCATTTGGTCTTCACGTTCCCAAGTAAACTCAGGACCGCGTTTTGAATCCCAACGGACTTTGACTATAGGGATGCGGCTGCGCTTGAGTTGCTTGATTTCACGATCCATGATTTCCACTGGTTTCTCGACGAAATGCATCGTTTCATCAATGCGCACGTCGTCAAGAGGTATGTGGAGGTTCTCATCAGCAAGACATTTCTTCAGGTTGGACACGTGGAAGGTTGGATGAACATTGTTGAGTGCTGGAGGTAGCTCAAGTTTGTAAGCCACTTTCCCGATTCTTTCAAGGATCTTGAACGGGCCTACGTAACGAGGTGCTAGCTTGCCTTTCTTTCCAAAGCGGATCACACCCTTCCAAGGGGATACTTTGAGAAGCACAAGGTCACCCACTTGGAATTCCAAGGGTTTTCGTCGCTTGTCGGCATAGCTCTTTTGTCGACTTCTCGCTACTCGGATGTTGTCACGGATTTGAAGGATTTTGTCGGATGTTTCCTGAATTAACTCGGGACCGGTGATTTGTGCTTCACCAATCTCGTTCCAACAGATGGGTGAACGGCATTTGCGACCATAAAGAGCTTCGAATGGAGCCATGTTGATGCTGGTGTGGTAGCTGTTATTGTAGGAGAATTCAATAAGTGTCAAGTGTGAATCCCAATTGCCACCAAAGTCTATGACACAGGCTCTCAGCATGTCTTCGAGGGTTTGGATTGTTCGTTCAGTCTGGCCATCAGTTTGGGGATGGTAGGCTGTGCTTAAATCCAATCGTGTGCCAAGTGCCTTTTGCAGAGATTGCCAAAATCTGGAAGTGAAACGAGCATCTCTGTCGGAGATTATGTTCAAAGGTATACCGTGTCGACTCACAATTTCGTTAATATAGATTCGGGCCAATTTCTCAACCCGATAGTCTTCACGGATGGGCAGGAAGTGTGCGGACTTTGTGAGACGGTCAATGATTACCCAAATGCTATCATAGCCGTTTGAAGTACGGGGGAGTTTAGTAATGAAGTCCATGGCTAGATTTTCCCATTTCCACACGGGGATTTCCGGTTGTTCAAGTAAACCGGAAGGACGTTGATGTTCGGCCTTGACTTCAGAGCAGGTTAGACATTTTGCAACATAGAGTGCAATGTCTTTCTTCATACCAGGCCACCAATATTGTGGTCGAAGATTGTGATACATTTTATCCGCACCGGGATGAATAGAATACCGAGACTTGTGTGCTTCAGTCATGAGGAATTCCCGGAGATCATTGCGATTGGGAACCCAAATACGATCCAAGAAATAAAGCAAACCATTGTTTTTAGTCTCTAGTTGGAATTCAGCACCACACGACATTTCCTCATACATATTACCCTCGGTAATCGAGACGTGTTGAGCTTCTAGAATACGGGTTTGAATGTCGGAATGAATCTTGACACTTTGGAGCATGACGCGTTCTTTACGGCTCAGCGCATCGGCTACAACATTAGCCTTGCCGGGATGATAACGAATCTCGCAATCGTAATCATTGAGGAGTTCAACCCAACGTCGTTGCCTCATGTTGAGTTCTTTTTGGTTGAAGATGTGTTGGAGGCTTTTGTGGTCGGTGAATACCACACATTTTGTGCCATATAGATAATGTCTCCAAATCTTCAAGGCAAATATGACTGCACCTAGCTCCAGATCGTGCGTCGTATAGTTCTTTTCATGGATCTTGAGTTGCCTCGATGCATAAGCGATTACCTTGCCTCGTTGCATGAGAACACAACCAAGGCCTAGGTTAGAGGCATCACAGTAGACGACTAGGTCATCGTTTCCTTCGGGAAGAGTCAGAATAGGAGCATCACATAACTTCTGTTTAAGAGTTTGGAAAGCTTCTTCTTGTTTCGGCCCCCATTCATAAGGTTTACCTTTATGTGTCAAGGCGGTGAGGGGAACAGCAATCTTGGAGAAATTGGAAATGAATCTTCGGTAATAACCCGCTAAACCAAGGAACGAACGAACCTCGGTAGGGGTTTGAGGAGCACTCCAATTCTTGACAGCTTCGATCTTGGCAGGGTCGACATGTATTCCCTTTTTATTGACAACATGACCCAAAAATTGAACCTCCTTTAGCCAGAATTCACATTTGGATAACTTGGCGTATAATTGTTCGGTTCTCAGGAGATCCAAAATCAGTCTAAGGTGCTGTTCATGTTCTTCCTCAGTCTTGGAATAGATCAAGATGTCATCGATGAAAACGATCACGAATTTGTCAAGGTATGGTTTGCACATGCGGTTCATGAGATCCATAAAGACAGCAGGTGCATTGGTCAACCCAAAAGGCATAACCGTGAACTCGTAATGACCATATCTTGTTCGGAAGGCGGTCTTTGGAATATCTTCTTCTCGGACACGCAGTTGGTGATAACCAGATCGAAGATCAATCTTCGAGAAACAAGTAGAACCTTGGAGTTGATCGAAGAGGTCGTCAATCCTAGGTAACGGGTAGCGGTTTTTTATTGTAAGCTTGTTGAGCTCTCGATAGTCAATACACATGCGGAATGAACCATCCTTCTTTTTAACAAACAAGACCGGTGCACCCCACGGTGAATGACTTGGCCGTATGAAACCTTTGTCAGCGAGTTCTTGAAGTTGACTTGCAAGTTCTTGCAATTCGGAAGGTGTAAGCCGGTATGGAGCTTTAGCCACAGGGTTTGCTCCGGGTATAAGATCGATTCGAAACTTTACTTCCCGAACAGGTGGAAGACCGGGTAAGTCGTCGGGAAAGACTTCAGGAAACTCCCGAATGACGGGAATATCTTCTATTCTTCTCTCCTTGTCTTCTTTTTGAATCACATGAGCTAGGAAAACCATGCACTTCTTTCGAATGTATTTCTGGGCAGTTATGCATGACATCAGTTTGAGTCCTTTGCAAGGTTTCTCGCCAAAGACTTTCAATATGTCTCCCGGTGGAAGAGGTACTCGGATGTACTTTTCAAAGCACATGACCTCGGCATGGTTTTTAGATAACCAATCCATGCCGATGATGACGTCAAAGCTTCCCAACGGCATTGGTATAAGGTTGACTGGAAACGTGTGACCATTGAGTTCTAGGGAGCAGTCATGAATGATGGAGTCAATAGTGATGGAGTTTCCATCCGCTACTTCAACGGTGAAGGTTTTCTCGAGTTTGGATCGTGTTTTTGCAAGTAAAGGTTCAAAGTTAAGTGACACAAAACTCTTATCGGCCCCGGTATCAAATAGTATAGATGCAAATTGTTTATTTACAAGAAACGTACCGTTGACCACATGATCGTTGGCTTGAGCTTCATTGGCGTTGATGTTGAAAGCACGTCCACGAGCTCCGCCCTGATTATTGTTCACAAGTTTTGGACATTGGTTTCGGAAGTGGTTCGGGTTGCCACATTCAAAGCAAGCCCGTCCATTTGCATTGATTGGAACCACTTGATTAGCTCCGGGTTGATTAACCGGGTTGGCTTGAGTAGTAAGTGCCTTTTGTCGGCATATATTGGTCGTATGGCCAAGTTTCCCACAATGATTGCAAATGCGACATGGGATAGTTTGTGGGTGATGATAGTTGAAGTTGTTGCAGAGTGGGTAGGTACCTCCATAAGCTTTCTTGGCTGGATTTTGAACCAAGGGTGCAACTTGATTAATTGGGGCGGCCGGAGTGACTACTGCAAAATTTTTCGCCTTTCTCTTTTGGTGTTTCGATACTGTTCGTTTTGAACTTCTTTGACATGAGTAGGAGGAGTTGTGGTGTCAGAAACTTTCTTGGCCCCCTTTTTGGTAAGAGTACCTGCTTTAACGTGATTATCGGTCAGTGTGGCAGCTAGACGAATAGCATCTTCTAGGTTTGCAGGATTTCTTCCCAGAACAGTGTCCTGGATTTGTCTCGGTAGGCCACCGATATATTTTTCAATACACCTAGACAAAGGTGTAACCATGTGAGGTACCAGCATGCTCAGTTCGTGAAAACGGTTGGTGTACGCCAAGCTTTCACCGCTATCTTGGGTGAGATCCCAAAATTCCGCTTCCAGTTTCTTCATCTCATTTCGAGGACAGAATTCCTCGGTCATGATCCTTTTCAGCGCATCCCATGGCAGAGCCATTGCTACTTCTACTCCCCTTGTTCTCTTTTCCCCATTCCACCAGGTTAGTGCCCGTTTTTGAAAGACACTAGTGGCATGGCGAACACGCAGATTGTCCGGACAGTCACTATTGAGGAAGGTGCCCTCAATATTTTCGAACCATTGAAGGAGTCCCGTGGCTCCTTCGGTACCATAAAATTTCAGGGGATTGCAAGAGTTGAAATGCTTGAAGGTACATTGTGGCGGGTTGGCACCACCGCCACTACCAGTATTAGCACTACCACTGGCGTTCCCATTGTTGTTGTTATTGGCTTGAGTTAGTTGAGTTACTAGCTGAGTGAGGAGAGCAGCAAGGTCGGTATTATTGTTGTTGTTGGCATTGCCGGTATTGGTGTTGGTGCTATTGTTGGCGTTGTCGGTGTTGTTGCGGTTGATGTTACGACGAGGAGGCATTCTATAAAAAGAGAATGATACAAAAATGTTGTGAGAATTTATAAAAATCCGTTGAAATTTAGGATAGGAGGAAAAATAACATATTTATTTCATAGTTCGGATTGTTTTCAAGTAATCACATTTCTACTTGAACACAATGACATATTAAGGTTAATTAGACTTATATAATTTTCAAGGATACGTGCTTTAGCCTATAGGTAAACACTCATCCCGAGAATTCCCAGGAAAGCATACGGATCCCTCGGTTGATTGGGATTTATATGAAATGTTTTCCTAGACAGAAAACCCAGAATACAGGTGTCACCCTTCCAGATTGCACATGTCCTTTAATAATTAACAGAGTCTAAAACCTTAACGGGTATATAAAAATATTTTTGATAGACTAATGTCTACGAGTATGAGTTTTTCCACAAGTTATGGCGATGATGACATAGAAGCAGTTAAGGAGGATATGCGGCTTAGGATACGGGTATGGATACGATTTATTTAATTTATTATTTACGCATGCTTATTAAGTCATGTAGTCTAATCAATTTAAGTATCAAATAACTAACACATAAAGCATGTGACATATAGCAAATAGCACGTATCACATAAAACATGTAACATGACATTGTTGGGTGTCCTAAAGTTATAGTCTAGGTCAATGGTGTCTAATAACCTAATTCCCTATAACCAAGGCTCTGATACCAATCTGTCACACCCCAACCGACGGCGGAAAACGTCGGGGCGTGAAGCTGTGCAGACTGTTCATAGCTCATGGTTGCTAAAGTTTGAATAATTTAAACATTCATTTTCATTACACGTAGCAAGTTCATACCATACAAGAACCAAATGTAGCGATTACAAAATATAAATAGTTTAGATTAATTGCTAGGTCCAAATCCTATATGTAGCAGCTTGTAATACTTCAAACATTGTCACCTGAAACATGGTTAAAAACAAAGTCAACTAAAAAGTTGGTGAGAATACATAGGTTTTCGTGTCATGTAATAGAATATAGTGTCGTGTGCATACAATTCATACAAACATGGCAATTAAGGCATTTATGGAGAGATACCATCGTGTGACCTGGTAGTACAATCAAACCTTTGTAACTAGCATGCAAAACAAACGCGTGTTGGCAGTAACAGTCACCCTACCTGGGTGGGTTTGTCAGACTCAATAGATCTATCACTGTTTACTGTAGGCTATAAAATAGTTAATGATTGCACGTGAATAGCAAACTGCGTGTTGGTCTACACACCTAGTACTCAAGCACAAAGCTCAAAATTGTAACACATGATTGTAGGGTGGAATTGTATATTGTGTAGTTTGTAAACATAGTAAATAGAACGCATGTTCCACCCCAAAAGTTTGTAAATAGAGTAAAAGAGGGGCTATGTAACTCACTTGTGTTGGAGCGTGTAGTTTGCACAGATCAACAAAAATACCAAGCGTGTTGTAGGTCGCTACGTTTGACCTATCGAATGAGGGTATAACACGTGTCACTGTTTGTGTTATTTTGTGTCCAAAGTGGGTTCGTTGGTGGTTTGTGTGTTTAGGGTTGGTTTTGGAATAATAAATTAGTAGCGATATATATATATATATATTTATTTAAATAAAATTTAAATAAACGATATTTGTTTAAATCAAAATATATATTTGTATAAATAGTTTTATAAAAATGATTACATAAACTCATGATTTCATCGGTTTTGAAACTATCGGGAATTAATTGTTTAAATTTCTAAATCAAAGATTTGGTTTATAAATGATTCTCGGGTCTTGGGATTTTATAACGTAACTTTTATAATTACATTTTGAAATTTTTTGCTAAAATATGTTAAATAGACTTTAAAACAGAGAAATAATTGATTCTGGTCAAGGAGCACGACCGTGCTCAAGTAGGACACGACCGCGCTCGTTGCCGGGCGTGACCGTGGTGGTCTGAAACGCGCCCGTGGTCGAGTCAGAAGGTACTTCATAGGTTCTGGACATAGAGCACGACCGTGCTCGTATCTGGCACGACCGCGTCTAGTGTTTGTTTTTGATCAAGACTTGATTGCTCGGTAAGCACGACCGGGCCACACCTGGGGCACGATTGTGCTTGGTCAGGCACGACCGCGCTCAGTGATGAGCGCGACCGTGTCGGGTCTTTTTCAGACACAATTCGATCGATTCTTATAATAAATGCTTCTGTATTCTTAGGGCTTTCATAGATTAGGTGCTTGCGAATGTATCTACATAGTTTGATTGTATTTATATCGTGTTTAAGTGGTAGTTTGAGTAAAAGTTTAGTTTTCGGCTCTTTGGTTCAAAATCGAATTGATTGTGTGATATAACTACGATTTAGTATAGGGCTTTCATCCTAGGGGTAGATACGAAGCTAAGGAAGTGTTACTTACTCGTTAACAATGGACAATTTAATGCAGTCGGCTACGGGTCAAAGAGTCGAGCTTCTTGGCGATCGATTGGACTCCAGAGACTGTTTGAGCGTCGAACGAGAGTTTTGGGAGACTGAGTGGGCTTATATGAAGGCGTAGAAATCGTGCAAGTTGCTTTATATCCACGAATTCGAGAGACTCGGTTGTGGTGTGAATGGGATTAAAAAAATTGTGCAAATTGGACGACATTTGATGCGTGTTTCAGACGGAATTCAGTGGAGTATGGTTTGACGCGCGAAGACCGGCTTTTCTCCATTTTAAATTTCGCGAATTCAGCGGGTATGGTATGATTTGACTTCTGCAGAGTCAAGTGGGTTCATCAGCGCGACCGTGTCTACTTTAGGCGCGACCGTGCTTAGGTCTGCAGGCGCGACCGTGCCTAGTCCTAGGCGCGACCATGCTTGCCTAGTTTTGTAGTTTTTGAGTTTTGTCAGTTTTTGGTCCTCGGGGCTTGTGAGATAATGGTGTTTTTGTTTAATTTGTTATTGTAATAGAATAGTTTGTATATGTAACTGCATCGTAGTTTGTTTGTACACGAATCGAAACTGAAATGTGTTTGTTTATTGAAATCAAACGATTACATGATGAAAATCAGAAATGTTACAAGAATCATTCTAGCACGAAGATCCAAGCCTTCAGGACCTACAGTTTAGTATTAGAGCCTCTGTGCTCTTGATTTTAGAGAAAAACATGGTGTTTATGTTGTTTTTGAAAAGTTCGGTAATTCAACAAATCTGGATTTGATCTGTGCAATTTCAAAAATTGATATTGAAATTCATTTAGAAACATGTTTTTGAAGAGCTTGATGGATCTGATTTGCATTTTGGTTCAGATCTGAGCGTTTTTGGATTGATTTTGTGTCTTTTAGAGAAAAAGAGTGTGTTTGTTCTTGAGTCGACTTTCTTTCTTCAGCCGACTGTTGCCTTTGTCTGGACGACTCTCTGTTTGAGTTGCCGATTCTCTAGTAAACGTAAGTTTAAGACTCACTTGAACTTATGTTCATAGTCACTGAGTTTGTCTAGCCGACTCTCTCAGCCGACTATCTTAAGTGAGTGCCGACACTCTCGGGTCGACACTCTATTGGTGAGTTTTCTCTGTTGTTTTCAAGGTGAGTGCCGATAATCTCTTGATCAGCCAACTCTCCCGAGCCGACACTCACTTGATCAGCCGACTCTTCCTTGGTCCAGCCGACTCTCCCGAGCCGATTCTATCAGTTTTTCTCTAAAACACAATACCCAATAAAAAATGTATTTTGGAGAAAATTTCTTGGATGACTTTTTTGGTGGATATTGCGAAGAACAGAAGGTTAATTGTCCAAAAACTTGGAAACAACTTTTTGGAATTTTAGTGTTTTCGGCAATATCGGATCGGGAGCTGATTAGAGTATTCAAAGAATGGATTTTTTATTGTCTTCTGAATTGTTGAGCATCAGGTTGTCATACGGGGGAGCTCATCCGTGTTTAAAATGATCTGGATCATGTGATTTAACATTAGTCAATTAGGTTTGAATTCTCATCTTATGCCAAAATCGAAGGATTTCATAATGAACGAGAACCGTATTGAAGACTGTTGGATTATGTGATGATCATATTGAGCTTTGTCTAACTGAGTCAAATAGATTTGTGATCAAGCCGGTTACTTGGAGTTAATTATTGGATGATCAAACATTTATTCTAGCCTATTACAAAATTATCCTCAATGAAGAGATACGAGACTTTGACTAAAGTATATATATAGGGGAGCTACATTTCCAGGGGAGATCGACAATGAAAGACTTTGGGTTATCGGTGGATTCATGAAATTACGAGACAATGTCAGATATCGTACCCCCAAAAATTGACATTTTTTTTTTCGGGGGAGAGAGAAAGAGGCAACGGATTATCAACTGCTGAGAAGATGTTTGACGATCTTTGGATGTCATTGATAGCATCATTCTCAGGGGGAGATTGTTGGGTCTAATTTGAGAATGATGTTATCAATTCAAGCGACCACGAGAAGTTTATGAAAATTGGCCTGAGTATCGCTAGCGACACTCTGAGAGTCGCTAGGTTGGCTTCAGCCGACACTCTGAGAGTATCGGTAGGTAGAATGGCGACTCTCAGTGATTCTGGCCTAAGTGTCGCTAGCGACACTCTGAGAGTCGCTAGGTAGGTCTCAGCCGACACTCTCAGAGTTTCGGCCATGCTCATAGCCGACTCTCTAGGTTTTCTATATATATATTCAATCATTTTCATATCAATTAAGTTTTTGGATAATTTCTGATTGTATTATGTATTTGCTTAGCTTCTTTGAAGGGTTGGTTTAGTCAGTATTTGTGTTTCAGCCACCACCCCGGGAGAGCTCACCCAAAGTGGGTGGTTGTTGTAATCATTATATGTCCAGGGGTTATTGTAATCATCAGAGTGGATTTAATGGTGGTCGACTATAGCCTAGAGGCAACCGACAGTAATTTATAGGCGACTGTATTATATTGGTGGCTGCCTGTATTTTATAGTGTCATACAGTAACGTAAATTTTAAAATATAATTAAAATAACTGTTTCAAGTTCTATACAAATTACAAATTAATTCATAGCTACATTTAACATCTTGAAATTAAAATTACAAATGTTGCTCTATAAATACAAAATTAACAGATATTTACACTATTTCCAATATAAATTTCATTATATTGTATTTTAGTTACGAGACCGTCAATTCTAACGTAACAAAATTACAAGACCGACGATTCCAACATTGTATATGCTTGAACAAAGTATAGAGGTTTACCGGGAGGACGAATGAAAAACGTATCCATAGATAGGTGGAGATGTGAATGATTTGAGAGGGATATGATGACTTGGTATTTATAGATAGGATAGAAGTTATTTTTTGTTTCAATTTTTTGGTTTAACTTGTTACTTAATAAGTGTAGAGAAAAAAAAATAAAATTATTTGATAAATTGACTACAGAATAACAACAAAAATAAGGTCGGACGCCCGTGTAATAGACACGGTCCGCCTGCATTTGAATCAAACAAAATGGGAGGTGGCCGTCCCTCTAATAAAGTCGGTCGTCCATTATATAGGGTCGGGCGCCCATGTTACAGGGGTGGGCCGCTTGCATTTGAATCAAAACACAAGGGAGCAACCGACCATGTAACAGGGGCGGGACGCCCTAGTTTGTTAAAAAAAATATATCTGCAGCCGCCTATGAAAATTGCATACATGATTGTATTTGCGAATATTACAACTCAAACTAACAACTACATCTTGCAACTACATATCCAATTAATTTTGACAATCATAACCATCTCCTTTTCTTTCTTTGTATTCAACAAACTCCCTGATGGTTAACTTATTGGAATTTTCTGGTAAGACTAGACCAGCATATATGAGTCATGAACCTAACCACAATGCTCAGCTCATGGGTCACTATTGGGAAGCCTGGTTAGAACAGAGTGCTCTGGTTTGTGATCACATTCAAAGTCCAGATGAACAAAGGCGCGCTCGACTTCTGGAAGTTTTTCAATCTTTATTTGTAGTGTTTCTCCAATTGCATGAGCTTCTTTTAGTGACAAATCTTCTGGGAGTTCAATGTCAACCTAATTCAAGAAATTAAATCAATATAAATCCTTAAAAAACTTCCAAATTAAAAGGAGTTCACTTTCATTAACCTCCACAAAGTACAGAACACCAAATGTGTATGCACGAACTGTGTCAACTCGCTTCACTTTCGGATGTCTTGTAACAAGATAAGTCAATTTTTGCAGGACTTCAGGAGGTGCTGACTGTCCCACTAATGAAACTGTGTAATCATATATCTTATTAATATCAATAACTACAAGTAAAATCATTATCAAAAAAAAAAAAAAAAAAACTTGAATGATCCTGCTGCAGCTACCTGCATTTTCCCAAACAGTTCCAGACCAGTTTACAATTGTATAAACAGCAAGAATAATAGCGCCGACAGGGTCGATCCACCAATAGAATCTATCACCAAGAACAGCAGCAACTAATCCAACCACATTTGTTACCACATCAAAGTAATGATCCTGTTAGAAGTAAAATATAATCCATGACAGTAATAAGGAAAAAGTTTAAATAATTTGGCTTAATCATGAATATACCTTTGCATACGCGCGTACAATCTCGTTTCCTGAACTTCTGCAGTACAACCATAATCCAAGTTTGACAACAGTTGCAGTCAACATGATTATGTATAACCATAGAAGCTGAAGAGACGACATCTTCTCGGGTGGTTTATTTTCAATTAACTGTTCTACAGCCTGAATCAATACCTGAAAACCTAAAAAAACTCGAGAGTGAACTTTCTTCGTCATTAATATGCAACTATAAACTACTGTTTTGCAGAAATATTGAAACATAACATACCAAGTGTAGCCATAATTGCAGCGAAAACAATGATCCCAACAGGCTGTACCCTGAGCTTACCAATAGGATACTTATATATGTTAATGCTTTGCATAGAGAGGTGAGTGAACCAAAGGATGCCACCAGCCAATAGATCAAGTAAGGAGTCCAGTGTGGATGCAGCAATGGCTATGGATCCAGTCTCTATTGTAGCAAATATCTTCATAGCACAATAGACATTCACATTAAGTTATAAATATGGGTCATAAAGCAATTGCAAAATGTGAAAAATAAATGAACTAAAAATAAAAATAAACAGGAAAATCCTCAAAATTTGTCCTTATTACTTTTCTTGTCCCCCAATCTGTCTCTTTGACTAATCCCTTCCGAAAATGTCCCCTCATATACCGTTGGAACCGTCTGAACCGACGGTATAACATGGTCGTCCAACGCTGTTCTCAGCCAACCACAGCTTGCCACGTGCCCAAATAGCTGATATGTTTATAAACACCGTCGGATCCGACGGTATTGTTTTTTACCAAATTGTTGAGGTAGGATCTCATTGTATTTATATAAAATCATTAATTTTTTTCAAAAAAGATTTTATTGTATTTATATAAAATCATTAGGATCTCATTGGATTTTTTACAAAATTGTTGAGGTAAAAAAAAAATTTCAAACACCGTCAGATTTTTTTCAAACACCAAATACTGTCGGATTTTTTTCAAACACCATCGTACGACGACACCGTCTGATTTTTATAAACACTAAATGCCGTCGGATTTTTTTCAAAGGGACATTCTCAGAAAAAATAAGTCAATGGAACAAATTGGGGGCAAGAAAAGTAATAAGGACATTTTGGGGATTTTCCCAAAATAAACTCCGGTTAGAAAACGGTCGCCAAATACCTGTCGCAACTTGTTAAAAAAAACGTTTGCAAGAATATGAAAAAATAAACTAAAAATAAAAATAAACTCCGGTTACAAAGTTGTCCCAAAAATTTGAATAATGTATATATTAAAAGATAAATTTAGGAAACAATTAAGGTCATTAATGGTTAATTAGGTCAGTTAGAGTCGTTGATGGGTGGACCAGTTGTTAAATTAGTATATCAACTATGGTCTTTTTTTTTTGCCAATGAGTTGGTGATGGAGTGGTAAGGAAAAGACCTGGTGTTACTTGTGAACCAGGTTCAATTCCTGCTCTCCCCATTAATTTCTGAGGCATGCAAATGAGGCCTAGTTCTTAGGCTGATGCACCAGGGTTTTACCCACGCAGATCCAGGGTTCGAGCCTCGACTCTCCCTCAAGCCCGGAAGTGTCCGTATTGGGTGGGATTTTTCCTTGGATGCTCTCCAACTCTGATGCCAAGTGGGCCCGGTTAAGACAACATATTGACCGGAGTTGGACGAGGCTCTCCCATGTGACGGGGGTGCGACGTCACAACATTCAATGGTCGCCGTTAAAAAAAAACTATGATCTTTTAGGGTCAAATCATCTTTAGTTAATGTTGATTATAATCAGTTAGGGTCAATAATGATCAATTACGGTAATTGATAGTCAGTTATTTTCATTAATACTCAAATATGGCAAACAATTAATTAGTACATCATAAGGATTTTTATAAAAAAAATAATAAAAAATAAAAAATAGTACATCATAATGATTTTTATTTGTCTTTTTTTGGATCATGATATTTAGGATAATACCAATGTTTTCAGAACCACACCGAACAGCGAACGGTCGTCTTAGAGGTTCACTAGTCGGACCAGATTTTAAAAACCAGATGACATCATAAATAATATGAAAATTAAAACTATATACATCTATACTATATAATAAATAAAGGTTTTTGTGGGACACTTGTCACTCTCCTATGCATCCTCAACTTTTTTTCCCGCATCTCTCTCCTATTAATTATATAAATTTTTTAATTGTTTTTATAATTTTTTGTTTCCAGCCTCTCTCTCCTATTAAATAATAATGATTTTTATAATTCTTTTTGTAAAACATTTTTTATTTTTTAAAAAATAGGTTTGTTCGTAAAACATTTTTATAAAATATTTTAAAAAAATAACTATATAACATTTCTATAATTTGTATTAAAAATTATGTAATATGCCATAAATATGTAATATGTAAATATTTATTACTAAATATATATATAACATTGCATTTATTCAACTCATACAATACATTGGGTTTCTAAAGTTTAATATGAATTTACATTTATCATTTACATAAAAAAAAATTAATACTCAGCTGAAAAAAGTGTTTTAAAAATTAATTTAACAGAAATTATAACTGTCACGTAATATTTTATTCACGGGTTTTTAAAGACATAACTTTTTTATTACGAAGTATATAACATTGCATTTATTCAACCCGTGTAATATACGTGTTTTTAAAGACATAATTTTTTTATTATTAAATATATAACATTACATTTATTAAACACGTGTAATACACGAGATTCTAACCTAGTATACAAATATAAAAGCATTTTTTTGTTTTGATGTGGATTTGTAATTTTAATGAAGCTTAAATAAATAAAATATATAACTTGGAATACTAAAATAATCAGAAAATGAGATTTTGATGAAAAAAATTTTTTTAAATTTTTTTAAATTTTGTTTGAAATCCTGTCCGGATTCTCAAACTTCAAAATTGGTATAGATTCTTCACGAAAAAGATAGAGTGACTACACTACAATTTGAATCAAAATCAACAACAATTATTAGGTTTTAATTAACATTCAAGCAATGAATGAGAAACTACCTTAAATGCCAGTAACAGAATATTGGCGTAATTAGAGATCTTCATAGCTCTCTCTTGCTGAATCTGTTCATCCAAATCCTCATCATCAATTCCGTCAGACGATACAATAGCATCAACTTCCTCAAACGACTTCAATGTCGCAAATTGTTTTTCATAATACTCCTTTTCACCTACAACAAAAACGAATCAAAATCAACGAGAAATTGAAGATGATTCGTGTTGAATAGTCAATCAATACCTTGAGTTAAAGATGCTGATGATTTCGACGGTGGAGTGAAATGAGAAGACTTAAGGTGGTTAAGCCGTCTGCCAGGCAGGAGCGAAGGTCCGGTAATCGAAAGTCCTTGCAATGTGATAGTATTTTGCGGGGCTTAGCTATGTGGAAGGAGGGCTCTGGTTTTGAGGTTTTGGTCAATTCCCTCCTCGCCGATAGTGGAGAAGGGGTCGTGCGTGGGGAGGAGGCACAACGGGAGATAGCTGAGGAGGTTAGCCCTAACATCAAGCAATGTCTCAGGAAAGTGAGTGATGGTCACTTCAATGCTGCAGTTAAGGTGTTGTGTTGCAGTGGGGTTGCTCCCCGGGGGAAATCTACCATGCAAGCCCTTATCGACAAACATCCCTTCGCGCCGCCCCCGAACCTCCCTTCAATTCCTCTTTCCCAACCTGCGTTATCCGTGGATGAAGACTGCGTTCACAGGTGTGTGAAATCTTTCCCGAAAGGGACATCTTGTGGGCGTGATGGCCTCCGGGCCCAACACCTGTTGGACGCTCTTAGCGGCGAGGGGTCGGCGACTGCCTCGGGACTGCTTACTGCCATCACTGAAGTGGTAAACCTTTGGCTAGGGGGGTTATGTCCTAAGGTGCTCGCGGATTTTGTTGCTTCGGCCCCCCTAACCCCTTTGTTGAAGCCTGATAATGGAATTCGCCTCATTGCTGTGGGGGCAATTTGGAGAAGATTGGTCTCCAAAGTAGCCATGAAGAAAGTTGGGAAAGAAGTTGTTAAGTACTTGGGGGACTATCAATTTGGGGTGGGGGTCCCCAATGGTGCGGAGGCGGTGCTGCACAGCGCTAACAGGTTCCTTAATTCTTTTCATTCAGATGGCTCGCTGGCCATGCTTACGGTTGATTTTTCCAACGCTTTCAACTTAGTTGACCGTTCGGTTTTGCTTCGCGAGGTCCATCGCCAATGCCCCTCCATATTCCCGTGGGTTCAATTTCTGTATGCCCAGCCTGCTAGGCTATACGTAGGGAATGACTGCATCGGGGCATTCACGGGGGTCCAGCAGGGGGATCCCTTGGGACCTTTGCTTTTTGCCATAGCCTTACACCCCTTAGTGCTTCAGGTGCAGGAAAAATGCAAACTCCCCTTCCATGCTTGGTACTTGGATGACAGGACGGTTATCGGGGACGCTGTTTAGGTTGCTAAAGCTCTTGACATCATCGGTTCGGAGGGTCCAGCCTTGGGGCTACGGCTTAATATTAGAAAAACTGAGGTATTTTGGCCGACATGCAACGGGGTGAAGGTCCGGCCAGGGCTTTTCCCCAGTGAGATTGGGAGGCCGGAGAGAGGTGTTAAACTGCTAGGAGGGGCAGTCAGCTGTGATGCCAGTTTTATTAGTGGTCTAACGGCTAAGAGGGCAACGCGAGCTGTTGACATCATGGGACACCTTCCCTTGTTGCGGGATCCTCAAAGCGAACTCTTCTTGCTTAGATCTTGTATGGGGGTTGCAAAGTTGCTATTTGGTTTGCGAACTTGCCAACCCCCCTTTGTGGATGATGCGGTTTCATGTTTTGATAAAGGCCTTCGAGAGGCAATAGAAGACATTGTCGTATGTGGGGGCCCTTTTTTTGGTGAACTCCAGTGGCGGATCGCGACCTTGCCGATGCGGCTAGGTGGGTTGGGCCTTCTGTCGGCCCGGGATGTGGCTGCCTATGCCTTTGTGGCTTCCAGGTCTCAATCTTGGGAGTTGCAGGACCACATCTTACGCAACAGTGGTGTTGCTACCACTGACCCGGATTATGCCAGCGCCCTGGATCGATTGCATGAATCTCTCCCTGATTTTGATCTCGGCGGTTTCTCTAACAAGGACACCGCCCCCAAAAAACTACAGAAAACTTTGGCGAATGCCCTTTGTTGTCGAATCGCACAAAGTTGGGGAGAAGATTTCCTTTTGTCCCCTCGCCAGAAAGCCGTCATTGAATGCTTACAGAGGCCTCACGCCCAGGATTTCTTAACTGTTATTCCTATTGAAGGTCTGGGTCAACGTATGTCAGCGGTGGAGTACCGGTCAATCCTTAAGTACCGTCTGATGATCCCCATGTTCCCGAATGATGAAACTTGCCCAGTCTGCCGTAAAGCATGCCTGGATAAATACGGGGACCATGCGTTACACTGTAGAGAGCTGCCGGGGTTTAAGTATCGCCATTATTTTGTTCGAGACGCGTTAATGGATATTCTCAGACGAGCAGGGATCTCGGCAAAGAAAGAGGCACCAGTTAATTTTCTTACGGACCCGGCGGAAGGGAGGTCCACCCTACGCCCGGCGAACGTGCTAGTTTTTGGTTGGGAGGGCGGGAAACATGCTTGTGTCGATCTCACAGGTGTATCCCCCGTAGCTGGGTTGCGGGAAAATGGGTTTGTGGCGGGGCAAACGGTTATGAAAGCAGAGTCAAAGAAGGTGGAAAAGCACGCGAAAGCTTGTGAGGATAATCAGCATGCCTTTGTCCCCCTGGCGTTTGACACGTTCGGCTCCTTGGCGCCGGAGGCGGTTCGGTTCTTGGCTAGAGTTCAGCGTGTGGTCCACAGCAACTTTACGACTCCTCAGGGGCGAGGCTTTGTTTTTAGTAGATTAGGGTTTTCCATTCAGAAGGGGATGGCGGCGCAGTTTGTTGCCCGTCTACCTGCTATCCTTATGTAATTTGCCTTGTTGATCATCAATATAAAACTAAATTTCAATTAAAAAAAAAAAAAGATTATAATTAGTTTTTTAATTTTTTACGGTTTGAAACACGTATGGGATTAAATGATACCCGTGTGATTATCGAACTCGTTTACCAGACGATGTTATATAATTTAAAATGATATGTATAATATTTATACCTAATAAATAAGTAACTGGTTGCGTCACGTATCAAAATTTTGTGAGCACAATATTCTTTTTTTAGCTTTTTTTTTTTCATTACTAACTATTTAATATTTCTTACTAACTATTTAAAATTCTCTTTAAAAATTCCTAAATCTTTTTTACTGTTTTATATTTTCTTTATAATTTATAATCTTCTACTTGCTATTTAATATTTTTGCCACCTAGCATCCCACATTGTTTGAAATTATTCAAAGTTCGTCTCCATATCATCAACAATTTTGTGAAATAGTGGTCTTCGCATCCAAAAGCATCTGTGGATTTTAATCCTACCGAATCAATCAAACCGACTATTAAAAGCATCTTTTACCTATTACCCAACAAGCCCATTTTCACCCTTATTAACAGATGCATACCACAATAACAAAAAAGAAAAGATAATTCTATTACTGAATTGGAAGAGAAAAACCTAGGTAACTTTTAACAGCAAGCATCTTAGAAAGTCTATACTGTCTAATGTCAATTCTCAACATCTCAGATTCCAAAACATGTTGGCACAATGCAAACACAAGATGATGTTCTAAACAAATCATGGATGGTCACAAGTCAAAACATCACACCCCTGCGGTGCGCAACTCTTCAGCACCGTGTGCAAAATCACACCGTTCACCGAAAGTACAAGACCCCTTGGCAAAGTTTTCACACAGTTTAGTCTTAAAGTTGGCAGCTGGACCACTACCAAAGCTCTTCTGTGCTGGAAATGGTACAGTGGACGAACTTATGTTCACTATAAGCTCACGCACCATCTGACTCGCTTGTTTGATCTGGTCAAACGTGCCTTCCAGCTCAATGTTTTTAAGGTTTGAGTCCGACTCATGGTCTCTTATAGAAAGCTTGGCTCCAGTCAACCGACAGATTACACCGTTTTTACCAATGATTGGTCCAGCAAGGGAACCTAATACACTGATCTTCGCGGTTGCTGAGGCTCCAAAGCCGTCGGCGGCTGCGTGGTTGTCTGCTGGATTAAAATCCATCCGGGCAGGCCCATCGCCTCCAAATCTGTTGCCGGGTGCGTGTCCCATAGCACGTGGATCTTCATGATGAGATGGGACTGTTGGCTTTCCTAGCTCCCATTCTCCATGGGCACCGGCATCCTTCTGCAGTGTTGTATTTGGTGCACAGGCGACTTTTAACAGCTGGCAGAGATGAACCATCTGGAAATGAATGTGGAAGTACAGGATTTCTGATGTTTGGGGGTAGGTTGCTACTGGTCATTTGAGTTACGGTTTTGACCCCTCCAGGTACATAGTGCAAAAAATGGCATCCCTCACCAAACGGACAGCCAGAAGTGCTGCACATCAAATCAACAAATGGAAAGGAAAAGGTTTGTGTCAAAAACTAAATAGAAAAATAACTCTTTACAAATACAAGACATAAATTAAATGTATGATCACTAACAAGCTATCAGTTAGACTACTTAGACTATATTTTGTCATGTGAAAAATCATTACTAAAGACTCAAATATCATGTTCATGTGCAGCTTTTATGAAGATTTTGAAAAGATATGTATTGAAAAGACACAGTCCTGTTTAAATCAAATTTCATAAAAGCATACCCGAGACGAGAAACCACAACCGCTTAAACTCAAAGTGTGTGTGTGTATCAATGTACAACATTCAAGTGTAAAAAAACTCATATTATCACATATCGTGCTTAATGCATTCAGTATATCAAATGCCTCGGCAAAAAGGGCTTTATCCAATAAAATATGCATGATCATAATGTATTTGTAAGAATTTCAAACCTCTTAAGAAACTTTGTGAGGGAGAAGATGATGGCTGATTCCGGTGACGGTGAGGAGGTCGTGTCGGTAATCGGTGCGGCCTCCAAAGTCAGCAAGATTATCACTTGATGTCGAGTTGCGGGAACTCTATAAGAACTTGTTGTCATTTACGTTAAAAGAACAGCCGGTGCAGTAGATCGTACTAAACGTGCACAATCTTCTTTCTTTGACAGCGAGATTTCAAGAACCCTAATTTCGAAAACGAACGGAATTAGAGAGATGGAGATTGAGATAGAAGAATGAGATGAAAGTGTGGAGTGACGGAAGTCTTAAATTAAAGAAGAATATTAACAGACTCCTATTAGAACTCCAAAATTGTCTCCTACTTCTGACTGATGTGTTTATGTGGGGAATATTTAATATTACTACTTAAATATATAATCAGTCTTAAATATATTGTTTTGTTGTTTATATATAAAAAGAATAAACGAAATGTAATTAAAAAAAGACAAAATGATACGGAGATATTTTTAAAAGATAATATGTAATTTATATATCCGTAAATACAATGCTAACACCGTTACTCAACACTGGCTCAATCACTAAACCAAATATCTGTTTAAACCGCCACTTGTCAAAAACCGGTCGGTCCAATTAATGTCGGTTCAATCCATGCCAACCGAACCAGTTAAAGGGTCTGATTCCCAATCTAACCGATGTGGCTGGACGATCTGGACCGATTTTAACAGCATTGGTTAAAACCGCTTATAATTACTTAATAGGTCATTACAGTAGCAATTAATAATGGAGCAAAAAAAAGTTTGACAAATAACACAAATTCACAAATCATACTAGATTATTGTTAGGGTTGATATCTGATATATCAAAAGTAACACCTCTATTTATTATAATAAAATTACTTCAAATGAAAGATATGTATTTTGGGGTATTTGTTAAAAATTACTAAGTATGATTCTCATGAGTTGTCAAGGTAGAAAGTTAAACACAATGGTGGAGTCAGAATTTTTTTTTCTGTGGGATCGCTAATCAACCTATCTTTGTAGATATTTAAACTCACACCACATTTGTTGAGGCAATCAATAATGTCACTAGGCCATAAGGCCATAGGTAAGTGGTTCATATGAGTTATTCAAAATTTCTAATCAATGATAGAGATTTAAGTAGAGAAATAAAAAAAAGGTTGTAGGGATATTTTTAAAAAATCCACAATTATTGATTTATTTTTTTTCAAATTCCACCACAATTTTAAATTATGTTATATTATATTATTTTATAATATATTACATTCATTTATATTATATTATAATACGTTACGTTATATCATACAAGATTATATCAGATTACATTATATTACGTTACTTTACATTACGTTATATTATGTCATGTCATGTTATAATATAATATTATATTTAAACTTATTTATCATTTTGTTATTATTAAAATATGATATTTTACAAAATTCAGAATATACTCTTGTGTAATGTGTTAGTGATAGTATAATTATAGATATTTTTAAGGTTACTTTTCACACAATTATCAAGTTTTAATATTTGTAAAATGGTTATTACTTCAACCAACTACACACAATAGACAAGTGCACATATCTCAACGTAATATAGTCTCGACAATAACCAAGTATCGAACCAATGAACACAGTGGCTCCCAATAATCGACCATTGTTATCGTTTGCCCAGGTTAAAAAGTAGAAATATGGTAGTAAAACTAAATAAAAGAAATAAAAGATAAATAGAAGAGTGGAAAACTATCAATCAAATAAGGTACATCGCTCGAGTTAAAATCTACTTGGTAGTAAATCGATATTTTAGAAATATGTCAATAGTGTGGTCAACTAGTAAAAGGGGTGAATGGCTCATTGGTCGGGTTATCATTCTTAATGGCCGTTTGGAAGGATAACATGTCCCCCGAAAGTGCAAACGTTTCCCCGGGTCATTATTCGGACTAAGATTATCATGTTGACGTGGCTCCTAGTCAGGTTACGACGTCATATGACTCATTGAAAAGTTGGAATGCACAGCCACCTCAGAGCCACTAATGAAGACCAAAAATTACTTAAATTAACTATTTTATGTTTTTAGTAATAAAATGGTAGTGCTCCTAGGTAGGGTTACCACGACCCTCAACCTATTGAAAAACTAGAATGATAAGACACGCTAACCACCGCAAGGCCGGAATAAAGACATCTTAATTACAAAAACCATTAAATAATACGTTTTCCATCTCAAACCTTGAACTTCATGGCTCCCGCTAGAAGTCCTCTGCGAGCCAAGACAAGATAATAGAAGAAATACCGACACAAAACACAAGGTCCAACTAAGACTCAAAATGCCTTTCTTGAATACCTAACCCCGACGGACCAAAGTTCAAATCTTTTACCAATCAGGACTAATATAGAATCAAATACTTGTATAAAAAAGTAGAACTTTGAATGAATGCTCAAAAAATATGTATTGCTTAAGACATTCATAAGATTTAAGACTGTAGTGATCGAAGAGCTAGTACTCACGTCCATAAAGGAAGATCATAGTCAAGAATAACCAAGAAACATAAACACACCATTTTACTAAATCCAAATATTAAACTAAACCAAGGTTCGTCAACCCAAGTGATACAAGAGGTGATGTGAATATGACGAGCAAGAAAAATGAAGAAGTATATGGAAAGATTCATTACAACGTTTTCATCAAGTGTCCAAGTGCCTTATTCATAAACAAGTTATTTGATCAAGAAAATAAAGAGATTCAAGAGAAAATAAACACAAATCAAGGAAGTCTACAATAAGAATCCCATGACAAATAATCTTTTGTTGTTGGGCTAAGTTTTGGCTATTAGATTAAGTGGTGAATTATGCTCACTTGAAAATCATCTTGGAGTTGGGGGTCTCTTTTGAAGTAGTCTCTTCATTTCTTGGGATAGAGGTATGGTTTGCCTACATCACACCATCCTCAGACCCTACCAATAGCTTTGGCTATCGGTGGGATTTTACTGAGTATGGTTGTTGGTTGTTGTTGTAGAATAAAATAATTATTTAAGTATTAAAAAAAAGTATTTATTATAGAAAATCCTAAAGTCTAAAGTCTTTTATGGCCATAAGTAGGTTGATTAGAAACTTTAAATTTTGTAGTTATTTTGATTGAAAGTATTTAAATATGTACTTATTGTGGTATCAAAATTTTACCTATAAATAGGTGGGTTTGTAAGTATCAATATATATATATATAATAAAAGTTTTTTCATGCCACATGTCGCCTCTATATTCATTATCATCATTTTTTTCATGTCTCTCTCTCTTATTAAATACACCTCTATCTTTTAATTTATAATATATTTTTAAAGAAAATACTAATTATACTAATAAAACACATTTATTTTAAATTACCCCTTATTATAATAAACTTTAAAAACTAATTATGTAACTTTTATTTTCAATCAAATAGTAAATCAAAGTCAAATTACATTAAATAGTAATTAACGTATTTTCGAAACCCAATTATATATTAATTTTTACATATTTTGAATTTTGTTTTCTACCCTTAGTATATGTAATACATTTTTACACCTTTAAAATATATACATAAAGATTTAAGAATTTTATGTATTGATATTTTTCATTCCGTGTGTATTACACGGGTTCTAGCTAGTATATATATATCATTCCATATATTTTTGGAGTATTATTATTTTCCTTCGGGATGAAACTTTCTCATTAGCTTATCAACTTGGTCTCTTCCGCTTAGTTGTGGCGCCTTCACTCTAACTATTTGCTTTCTTGTATTTCAAAGGTGTTGGGTTTCATATACCCATTGTTGTTGAGATCGGATGGTAAGGAATTAGTGTATTTTAGAATATTGTGTCTCCTTCATCATAGCTTCGATTGCTTACTTTCTTTGTAATTTCAAAAATGTTCGATTTCATATATCCATCATTGTTTTTTTTAACAACATATATCCATCATTGTTGAGTTCAAGAAATAAGAGGTTGGGTTGGGAAATGACACTAGATTAATACAAGGACTGTTCTACAAAAATCTGATTTCTTCTTGAAGATTTCACATTAAAAGGACTAGCCAAGAATAGCCATACAAATGATAACATTAAAACTTGGTGATATAATATGGAATGATCCAAGGATCAAACCAAAGCTAAGTGAAAGTAAGTATAAAATGCATCTTGATCCTTAGATATGAAATATTATCCTTCTACACTACTTGGTACACCAATATTTACAAAACTTGGGGCTAGAACCGTGGTTTTTCGCCCCTGGAAGGGCACACCAACGAATGAGGCTTGAGTTGGCTTTTATAGGTTGCACGCTCGTGCCTCCATACGCACACCCACGAGTACCTGTTGTACTTGTACGAATCTTCAGCTTTTTCAGAGTCTGTTAGAGATGCACGGCCGTGCATATGAGTACACGCCCATGCCGTGTGATCCTTGGGCCCCCGTACTTGTAAAGTCCTCTGTTTTGCTCAGAATATGTTGAAAATTACTTGCACTGTCATGCCTATGGGTGCACGGCCGTGCATATGGGTGCACATCCATGTATATTTGTGCATAGCCGTGCATCAGTGTGGTGCACATCCATACATAGGTGGTGCATAGCCTGGTGAATATCTTGATTTTTCTTCATCTTTTTCGTTTGTTTTTCACCAGGATGCCACATTCACCTTCAAATTCACAAAGGAACTAATTAAGAACCAATTCCAATGAAATTTTCCCAAAATCAATCAAATATAAGGATGATTATGTATGTAAAATATGTATAAATGATGGCACATCAAACATCCTTACTCTTAACTTTGCTTGTCCTTAAGCACACTCATGCATTAATCAGACCCATGGAAAGAAAATATAGAGGATTCCAAGCGGTTAAAGTTTCCTAGCGCACAAGCGACTATAAAGGATGTCAACACTCAAGTTAATAAACCAGTGAGTTAGTTATTCTATTTTTGTATTTTCTAACATAAGGGGATATTTATGAAAGCGTAACATGCTTACTAAAACTTGGATTATGCATAACCTCACACACCTCATAATGTTCACTCAACACTCAGTTATTAAATGCGGACATGTGAGTTTAAGTGGAACACTCAATGTCAGAATGAAGCATGCATGGTCATAGGCTTGCATGCAAATCAAATTTCCACCAAATAACATAAGTATGATACATGAATCATGAGTGCTTTCAAGGGTTGTAATTTGGCTTGGGTAAAAGGGTAGGAGGTCTTGGGAAAGTGACTAAATGTTAAAAATCCGGCTAATCTACTTAACTAGAAATGAAAAAAAGAAATGCTCATAAACCCACTATATAACTTAGATCAAATTGTTAAAACCGAGTCTTGTTATAAGAAACACAACTCCATCCTTGTATTTGAAATACACATTACTATATTTTCTTACAGATCGTTCGGATTTGATCCTAATAGCACCCACTTTGATTAGTTGTGCGTACTCAAATCGGGAGTAAGTTTTGTTCTTACTACATTTCCCTCATGAGACCATTTTTCATAATTTGGGCATTTGTCATATCTTTTTGTTGCATTTATTATTATTATTATTATTATTATTATTATTTTTTTGAAACATAAACACATACATACATTAAAGTGGATTCCTAAAATACTAAACTTGTAACATCCGACCTCTCGTATCAACAATATTGTTCGCTTTGTCCCCTAAGAGCCACGGATTTGTTTTTTATTGTCCGGGTGAAAACTTCCCAGGGGTCACCCATCCCTGGATTACTCCCACCCAAGCACAATTAACTGTGGAGTTCTCCTCTCATCCACTACATTAAGCCCCAAAACGCGTTGTGATATTTGAGGCGAGGTATTCCTTATGAACCCAGCATCTCTCCTGTGGACAGAACAAAATGATATGAGATTTGCCTAAGGTGTTACAAACATCCCCCCTTGGGACTCATCGTCCTCGATGAGGTTTGCCCCACTATCGTAAATAGAACAGAACGGGAGTGGCTCTGATACCATTTGTAACATTCGATCTCTCGTACCAACAATATTGTCCGCTTTGCCCCCTAAGAGCTCACGGATTATTTTTTGGTTGCCCGGGTGAAAACTTCCCAGGGGATCACCCATCCCTGGATTACTCCTACTCAAGCACGCTTAACTGTGGAGTTCTCCTCTCATCCACTACATTAAGCCCCAAACCGCGTTGTGGTATTTGAGGCGGGGCATTCCTTATGAACCCAGTATCTCTCCCGTGAATAGAACAGAACGATATGGGATTTGGCTAAGGTGTTACAAAACTAGTAAAGCCAATTTGACTAAAACCGGTTTTTAACGAAAAGTTTAAAGGTAAAAAGGCTAAATTTGTCTAAGTGGGTATAGAATGTGGGCGGTGAACAAAAGATGGGTAAAGGTTCAACGGGGCTAACCAAGAGATATTATATGGGTAAGGAAATCAAAGAAAAAGGCTAACGAAAACGGGTTAAACCTAAATGCCTCAATCATTTCCACACAAAAATTTAGTTTATGGTCTTGAAATGTATAAGTTATACAAGTTTTAACATGCAAGCAACAATTGATAATCACCCCGCCATAGCTCGCGGGTTTCGTTTACTAGTTAGATATATTTGGGAGGATTGAATATTGTATTTTAAAGAAAATTTGCAATTTGAGAAAATTAGTAAAATTGTTAATTTTGACTTATTTATGACTTTGGCTGGATAGAGGGTTAACTTGACTAAATATATATCTAATGAGAAAATTATGTTCTACGTAGATGATGTAATCTTCATTGGAGATTGGTCGCTATCTAATGGAGTCTCGATTGTCTTCTTGGAAAGCAAAAGTACTATCCTAGCTTTAGTTGCTATTCTTCTGATAGTCTAGCACTCTAGCCTCCATGATTGTCACTAGAATTAGTAGTCAATTACGTAGATGAAGAGGAATTTGTGTTCTCACTTGTGCTCGGAGACGAAGAATTGTCCGTCGAGGATATCGCTTCCGACGGCTTTCCTCTTTTTAATCGTGATACACTTATTCGGAATGAGGTAGATCGTTGGAGAAGTTGTTTATCAACGAACGGGAAGGATCCACTTCTTCATCATCGGTCGAATCAGAAGCTCCGGGAATATTCTGTGTCCGGAGACACAAAACAGAAACCGGATCATCTCCCCTCACATCCTCCGTTTCTAGTAGTTCATACCCATGAACTTCCACCCGCTCTTTCTCCTTCACGTCTCCACTCTCTTTCCTCCATGTCACCAAAAACGCCTAAGAATGCCCTTATTACGGGTGCTCTAACAAAATTTATAGTTGGTAGGTCATAAGGAAGGCATGAATAATTATAGTTAGTTCGTGTATTGTATCTATATATTTTAGATTATGTTCTTAAATATTAGAAATTATACCTTTAACTATGTCACAATTTTGATCATTAATGTGGACATTTATTTGTTTTAGTCGTTAAAACCCTTAGGTGCCTTACATATTAAGGACCAAAACCTTAATAAAGTGCCAATCCATTGAGACTTGAGAGCATAAGTATCATTTTATTCATGCAATATTTTTCAATTCCAATTCCATTTACAACTTTAAAAATTACATCAAAATAGAAGTCATAGGGCAACAAGCTGCGTCGCAAACCCTTTTTGGATAGCAAAATCAACTCTTTCAAAAACTACATTCATAGAACTTGTGGTTGTAACATAACTGTGCATAACCCGTTAGACACGACTAAGAAGCTCCACCGCCTCAGGCGCAAAAAAAATCAAAAGTTACAAATACAAATGGAATAAACACATGTTGGTTGTCAAGACATGCTTTCTCGTGTTTGATCACTTTGCATGAAGCAGCTGTTAAAGCAGCCTAACTTAAAATCGAAATCTAAAATCTGAATATACCGCATGGATCATCTGTATTATTTACTCATTGAAACTAATTATAAAAAACAAAATGAAATGTTTTATTCAGCTTTTCCATCCTAATTCCGGAGAATATACCCACATAGTATGTTTAACAATGCTTTAAAACTAACATGACAATCATTGTAAAATAACCAAATATTGAAACAGATTATTAAAGAAATAAATATTATCCCAAAAAAAAAACATCAACTTCTTTTTGTAAGTTCATAATAAGAATTTGATTTCTTTTTATTAATCATCATTACATTATAATTAGAATCCTTAAATTTTATTTATGGATATTTTACTTTCTTTTAATTATTATAATATTTTTTATTAAATTATTAATTTTTTTCCTAGGAAGTATGAAGTATGGATCTTGCTGTGAACTCATGAAGTATTATATCACAAGTAGTGGTGCACAAATCGGTTTTTTAACCCAAACCGGTTCAACCCGACCCGAACCGGTTTGGTCAACGAAAAGTCAAAACCGGTTTGGGCCCAAACCGATTCGGGTTAAACCGGTTCTGTTAATGGAAATATGTAAACCGGTCAAACCGGTTCGGGTAGGTTTTAAACCGGTTTGTCCTTTAAACCGGTTTTTATATAAAAAAAAAAAAATCCAAATAAATTTTATATTTTTAATATAAAATCCATAATAAAATATAACAAAATTAAAACATAAAGTTCAACGTTTATTAATATTTGGAAAGTTCGGAAATTAAAAAACATGACAAGATAAAATTGTAAAAAATTACAAAAAATATAACAAATATAAAACATTAAGTTCAACGTTTTATTTTTTGGAATATTGATTGATTATTCTTGTGCGTTGTCTTCGGAACTAGAGCTTCGTAGCCTTGCATCTTCGGCTAGTTCTTCATCCGTGACGGGTTCGGATATTCCAAGATCAACCTCGTTGTTGTGTATGACTTCTTCGGCTTGAATTTCATCTTCGAGAGAAGTTTGGTCTTGTATCTTATCCATCGCATCCAAATGGTCCTTCAAGCAAATGCACATTTCCATCGCTAGGGGTGTGAGTCTAGTCCTTCGTATCGATAATACACTGCCACTAAAAGAAAACGCAGATTCCGAAGCTACCGTGGAAGCTTGGACGGTTAGTACATCACGGGCCATGGCGGAAAGAATCGGAAACGAAGCTTCGTTTGTTTTCCACCATGCCAAAATATCAAACTCCTCAAAAACGGTAGGAGGCATAAATGCTAAAAAGTTTGTGCCAATATACCTTCCGAGTTCGCTACTCGGGGTGGTACCTCGAGCCCGTTTACTAAATTCATTTAACATTTCGTTATATAAATTCAAATTAATATCTCTCGAGGTACCACTTTATGATGTACCCATTGTATCATGTGGAGTCGGAGTTGTACCATATTTATGTAAATAAACATCAAATAAATCTTGTAAACATTTGTTAAAATATGTTTTTGTGCCTTGTGCAAAATGGATGTCTTCACTATCCAAATTCAAAGCGTAAGTAATTCTATCAATCAAGGTTTCAACCCCGTAAACATTTATGGTAGGGTTTAACGCGGCGGCGCAAGTTATAACGGGAGGCATTTCTTTAAAATATTTCACTAATTTTTCTTTCATCGGTTCTATCATTTTTGTAAAAAGATCGCTTTTATTTTCAAGCTCAGACAACTTGTTAGCCATTAAATATATTTGTTTTAGTGTTAATGGACTTGTGGGATAATAAACACCGGATAAAAAAGTGGTGGCGGTTTTAAAAACTTCAAGCAATTCGGTTACGTCTTTTAAAATATCCCAATTTGGAGACGGAAACTTTTGAATTTTACGACGAGGTTTTGAGGCAAGCATATCATGAAATAGTTCTAAAGTTTCTCTTTGTCGTAAAGCGCTATAAAACATAATATAAGTCGAGTTTCATCTTGTCTCGACGTCCCAATTCGGGCCTAAGCAAAGATTACTCGTATCACGACAAAATTTAATATAATCATGGTATCTTTTTCTGTTACTAAAAATATCTTTAAGCATTTGTCGAAAAGTATATGTTAAGTTTGAAACCTCTTCAATTGCAAGCCCGGCTTGCACCGCCAAGTTAATGATGTGTGCGACACATCGACTATGGAAAAAAACGCCGTTGCAAACGGGTTTATATTTAATTTTTAGTTTTTGAACCGCATTTGTATTATTAGATGCATTATCAAAAGACATTGAAAAAAGTTTATTTTGTAATTTAAATTCGTTAATAACACCATCCAATATATAAAATAAATTTTCGCCGGTGTGTGGATATTCAAACAAGTCAAAAGCGATTGTACGCTTCATCATTTGCCACGTATTGGGATCAACCCAATGCGCGGTAACGCAAAGGTACGAATCGGGTATACCATGTGGAGCCGACCAAACATCGGTGGTTAAGTTTACACCGGTTTGCAAATTTTCAAAACCCAAAATTAATTCTTTTTTTTGCTTTTTTCCACATTTTTATACAATCTCGTCTAAGGGTTGTGCGACTTACTTGGTGATAACGAGGTTGGAGTGTCTCTTGAATCATCCTTGTCAAGCGCGGATTGTCAAAGTGGTTGAACGACAATCCTTCTTGAATCACTAACCTCGCCATTCGATCTCGAACAATATTTGGATCAAAGTTCCAAATTCCTCCTTCGCTTGTCATCGAGGCTTGACCTTCACTTGGAATTCCCTTCAATGACGGGCAAGATTTTTCCATATGCATTTTCAAACTAGTGTTTGAATCTTTCCCCAAAAACGCACCACACATCTTGCACCGAGCACGTTCCTTCCCGTTTGACAACAAACATAGATCGTAATTGCACCAAATTGCCGGATTTCTCGTTGTTGCTCGAATTTCCACAACGGTAACTTCGTTTGAGGAACCACCAACACCAAAACTTGCCCTGCTTTTTTTTTTGAGTTTAGAGAGCGTTTTTGAGCGGTTAAAGAGCGGTTTTAGAGATTAGAGAGTGTAAAGAGAGGTGTGATCAACCCTAAACACCCCCCACCTATTTATAGTGTTTTAAGGGTGCAAAAAACTCCAAAAAAAGGGCCAAAATCGACCCCAACGGCTATTTTTTGCCCAGCTCGAAAACCGGTTTAAACCGGTTTTTAAACCGGTTTATCAAACCGGTTTGGTTGAACCGGTCCCTAAACCGATCGCCTCCTGAAATCTCCAAACCGGTTTCAAACCGACGGTTTTTGGGCAACCCGAACCGGTTTGACCCAAACCGGTTTAAGCCAAACCGGTTTGCCGGTTTCGACCGGGTTAAAAAAAAAAACGGTTTTTTTGTGCACCACTAATCACAAGGCAATTTCTATTTAGGCCAATCAGCCTTTACTAACATAAAGAAAGCCCACTAGCCTCTTACAAACTATAACACCCATTATCTTACAATTAGGTCTACTCCTCACCGTCCCTCTCTCTCTCTCTCTCTCTCTCTCTCTCTCACACACACACACACACACACACACTCACACACACCAGTCTGCCAATTGTAAGATAATTGAAACTATGATTCACTGAAGCCACAAACAATATCTTTCAGCCTGAAAAAGATGATGATGATGATGATGATTTTGAGGAGATCAAGAACAAGAATTATGTGGCTCTGCTTGTTCACCCATTTTCAGTCAGTAAAGGTAATAAAGCTTTGACCTTTGAACCTTAGGGTTTCAAGAATTTAAAGATGTTATAGCTTTTTGTTATGGGTTTTATATTGAAATCTATTCCACATAAATTCCTTCTGTTTCTTTATCTTTTGTGGTTCTATTTTTACATCAAGGTTCATATATTGTTGGTAATCACTCTGGGGAGAATACATTAAAGATCTTATTGAATAGCTTTCAAGATTATCAAAATTTGACCAATTTGTTGAGATTTTGAATAAAGTTGGTTCTTTTATTTGTTTAGATTTGGGTATAAAATATTAATCTGTAGATTTTCAGATCTATGAGTTGGGTGATGGATCTTCTAATTTGAACAGTTTGGCTGATTTTGACACTTTAATTTTAGACTTGGTTTCTGATTCATCAAATTAGGGGGTGTTTGGTGTTATTTGCTTATCAACAGTTTTGAGTACAAATTAGGTGTTTAATCCAAATTGCATGGTTTAAAAACAAGCAGATAAGGATTTATAATAAGCGGATTTATAATAAGCAATCCCAAACGCCCCATAATATATTTGTTTCTGATTATGGTTTCATGTAATTATGTGTTTGCAGGTTATGTTCACAGCTTCATATCATCATGAAGTTCATTAAAGATTACAAGATCAGAAAGAAGTCAACTGATGAGTTGACCATAAACAAGTCATATGATACAACAAACTGAAGAACACGCAATGTGTAGATAGTTGTAGTTGACAGAAAAGATTGAATAATCTTTAAAATGTTAAAAAATCATAAGATACATTAAATTACAAAACAAACAGTTAATCACAAAATACTAGATATTGTACATCACATGATTGGAAATGATTATTGCAAGTCTTGACCCTCATTTTTCTGATCCTCAACAGCCACTTTATTGCCATCTGAACCCTCACCTGCTTCATGTTTTCTTGATAAATGATCATGATCTTCATGAAAAACATGGAAAATATAAACTAAATTAGCATTTGTTTCAATAATTCAGTTTGATTTCTTGTAATTTAGTGGCATTCTGGTAAAAACTGTACAGGAAAGAGATAAATAAAAAAGAAGCTGAGAAGATAATGATTAAAAAAAAGGTCAAAAAGAGAAGCATCCAATAATCACTACTGATGTTTAGCCAAAAGGGGCTGATTATTTACATATTTGAACCAGAAATCTTTGATGATGACTGAATTATACAATATTTATGCATATTACTATATAATTAGTCAGTTATTACCACTTTCACCATCTGAGGCACCTTCAAGCTTTGCAATAGCATCCACAAGGGCTTGTTCATGGTCCTAAATTACCAAAAAGTAATTAAAAAATATCAGCAAAACTGTAAATTGGTCCAAGAAAAGTGGTGGGTGCTAAAAGAATCAATAAGCTCATACTTTAAGCACTTTTCTGGCTTTCTCAATGTCCACTGGGTCAGCATTGCTTGAACTGAACACTTTGTCTAACTGTCAACAAAAGCAGGAAAGATTATTACCACCATAGTAATGATGCATGGACCCGGAATGAATAAGGTGGCATTTTTGCAGGGTCAAGACTGGGGATTTTGGGTACATTTTGAAATGGTTTGCAGGTTGGATTTGACCGGGAACAATTTTGCTCAAAAATCTAGTTTTTTTATTTAAATAATTAGTCTGTAAAATATGATTACAAGACTGTATTAGTTCAGCGTGGATTTTTCTTTGACTGAAATGATATAAGAGGTTGAAAGTATTAAAAATACGCATTTTTGCAGCTTTCAACCCATTTGTCATGTGTCTATAAGAAAATAATAAACATGGCCCTTAAAGTATACTGGTAACAACCATATTATTGTTAGTTTTTACTATTTATGTAAACTATAAATTGGTTGATAAAGACTCATTTTTAGGAAATAATAGCCATAAGTGGTTGTCAAAGACGACTGGACTTTTTTTCCCTTTTTTTGTTTGTTTTGTTCTGTGTGTGTATGTGAATTGTGGTGGTGGTGAGGTGGGGGGTTACCTCCTTAACAAGGGTATCGGTGTGGAGTATTTCAATACTGTTCAAAGGTTTCTTTGCAATGCCATTTTCTTTTGGGGGTACTTCTTTCTTGGACGGACCCTTTGCGATCACTCTACCTCTTCCAGAACCAGAATTAGTCCCAACACGAGCAGTTGAATTTTTTATCCCACGGCCCGATCCACTTCGACCACCTCTATTTGAAATCCCGACATCCTCCCATTTCCAACGGATATCGTTTGGAGATATCTATGATGAAAAAAGAAAAAATATGAGAAAGATTTAGAGACTTAAAAAACATATCTTTTCTGGATCCAATCAATACTGCAACATTTTATTTTGAAAAGATCCAATGTCAAGATTAACTCTCAACCATTAAGGTCTTTCCATTTTTGCCAAAAAGAAAAAAAAGAGCATTGGCTTGTTTTTCTCATTGTAAGCTATAAAAATACAAACCAACTTTAAAGCAAAAGGTCGACCAAAAAGATAAGAAAAAGAGTCATATTGGTGTAAATATTAATACAGACCTCTCTAAGATTAACCCATTCCCATGCTTCATTTGGTGTATTGCCATCATAGACCAGAGCATGACGACCCTGTAAATATTTGAAATCCAATTAAATTGAAAACAGGTCTAAAGTCGCTCAAAGTGTATTGCTAATGCCCAAAACCTCCTAAAATAGTTTATTATAATTAAATTCGATTAATACTGAAATAATAATTCTTGCAATCGTGTTTGACAACTGACAGAATAATTATTTATAAACAATTTGGACAAGAAGTATATCAGATCAATTCGATCTGACTCATTTAAACTATTACCAATTAAGGCTTCTAATCAACACATACCTCAACAGGGTTGAAGTCTGTTATAACAGCCTCATAGAAGTTATTATCTTCGGGCCATCTTGTCCAAACCTTCCTCCCAATCAACGGATCAGAGCTGTTGTCTTCACCAAAGCCCTGCTTCGAAACTTGATCCCTACCATTGAAACTTGCTGAACCATACTGCAAAGACTTCATCTAGATGCATCATTAATCCCACAGATATATTAGGGAAAAACTAAGAGGTGGCAAGATGGGTGGGTAAGGCACATTAGGGTTAGGTAATAGGTTATTGTTTAGTACGGGTCAAAATAGACCGCGTCGGGTCGGGTTGGGTTGACCCACAAACACTTTTTGTCCATCTTTTCAATCTTACAGATACTTAATACATTAGTTATGATCGCATAAACAGCATTATTACAATACCTAACAAGTAAGATTAGGGCTTTGTAGCTATTTTTTTATTTACCGTTTTGAGACAATAGACAACTCCAATCGACCCATTAATAAGTAAATGGGTCAAAATAACCACCTCTACGAAAAAACAGAAAAGAATTTAGGAAACTCATATTACAGATTGTGGCTTCTTTCCTCTGAACCCTGAACCAGAGCCACGGTTCAAGGCTGATGATGATGGCTTGTGGTGGGCGGGTGGTGGTGGGCCTAAGGATGATGAAGGCCCAGAATGGGATGTCTTTTGTTTCTTTTGTGATGCAGAAACAGTAGGACTATTGAGTGTGCCAGGTTGCACCCCGTTTGTCTTCCTCCATTCCCTGGTTGTTAACATGATAAATAATTGTCATTAATATAGCCATATGAAATATTGATGCTTAATTAATAAAACCTTATCCTCTTTATGATGTCATCACTATTAACTCTAGCTAAAAGCTTCCTGTGTTCTTCATCAGACACTCTCAGCTCCTTCCTAAGATCTGTTATCAAACTTTCCATCTCCTGTAACGTATTAAAAAAGCGCCTTAAGGTCGATTAATATAAATAAGAAAACAGATAGAAAATGTTGGAAAAAGGTACGCTAATTCATACACCGTTCTTTAAACAGGAAAGGAAAAAAAATACTTGAACTCACTATCTAAGAGCTGCAGATAATCACTAGCATTAATTGCATAAAAAGGTAATCAACTTCGGTATGGTCATGTTTTGGGTAACCAACTTATTTTAGGCCAAAATTCCATTATCCAAAAATTGATTTGGGATTTTTACCTAATATAACCGATTTCCAAGCACCACTAAAAAAAAGTCGGTTGTGATAAAAAATTACCATCACGCCAGTTGCCGTGTTATGCTTTTGACATGTTACTGAGTTGGACTACCTCAAATTGGAATTTTGGAAGGTTGGTTACATTAAATATAGACTTCTAAAACTTCGACGGTTTAGTCTGTTCTAAGAAAGTTGGCTACCTAGAACAAAAACCAGCTCAAAGTTGGTTCCTTTTTTATGAAATTAGGCCAATTCACCAATATCATTGAAACAAACACCAAACATAAACCAGTTCCCAAAGGTAGTGTTTGGATGTGAGCCCATACAAATTGTTGATTGACTATGATTACAATTTTTTCATCAGTTAAGATCAAATTAATCAGATGTGGAAAGGCATGCAAGAAGTCTAAGAAAACTGATTGTTGAGATGAACGTAGGAACTAATAACCATCGCCAACTTTAAACACGTAACAATAATTTAACTGATTATCTGATTCTGATTCTTCAAGTCACAATGATCACTTAGCAACATGCAATCAAAACAGCCCTTAAATATCACAAACCATTTACCGACAGTAATTTTAGTTACAAGTTATTACAAAGCTTACCCAAGTTATAGCATCGGACTGAGCTTTAAATGCTCTCAAAACCGAGCTATATGCTTCTTGTTCTATAACATGGATTTGTGTTTCCATATCATTTTGAATTCTTGGGAATGGAGCATTGCCAACAGCCATAGTTCTTCTGTTCCCAGCACCCTGGCCTGCACTTCGGAATTTTTGCTGATGTGGCGGAGGAAGATCGTCATCTGTTCCTGCAAATATCATAAAAAGAACAAAAAAGTAGTAGTTGTTAATGCGCTTCCATTTTTAGAACGAGTTACGAGACTAAATAAACTTATATCCTTATATGCGCATCCATAAAGAAAAATACATGAAAGGATAAAATATAGGTTTTAAACATAGGAGCTTAAATCTTTCTAGTTTTTCACAACATATGAATAGAATCTGGCTGCTTAAGGGGCCTATGATAAATACTTATCCTACACATCTTTCCTCATTTGTTTTGTTGAATTATAAACAACGTCTAGTTAGGGCAACGCCATCAAACATATCTGATATCTTCAATAAGAGAGACATACAGTTATGCTGAAGGTCTTTCGATCATTTATATATTTATTCAACTTCCTTATGAAGTAGTTTCCTTTATTCTGAGATGAAATGTAACCCTATCTCTGTTATACAATTGTGCTCGAATAATGTTGGATGTTCGTTTTCATGATAAAGTGTTTGCTACTTTGCTATTCTTGATTTTTCTTCATAACTTCTAAGCAAACAGAAACTATATCTGGATAAAATTGTTTAATACGAATTTAATTCGGTTATCCAAGTGAGATCTTATAATGTAACTTTATGAGATGCTCTATAGTTAGGGCTTCCAGTACTTTTAGTACATCAAGAATTAAACTGATCTCAATTGTGCAATCAAACTCTCAAATCCAAAACCAATCTCAGATCAAACCCTAAACCCTAGAAATTCAAAATCAGTAATCTTGAGCTCCATAATCTTATCTAACCTCAAATCAAGAGCTATAATCCAAAGTTTCTACATTTAACAAGGAAAAATCACACAATAAACACGAATTCATAAAAAAAACCCTAATATTAGTTCGACGTTTAATACACAATACGAAAGGGATTTTTTCGTTAAAGGGCGGTGTGTTGATAGCTTAAATAGATGTGTATGTATAATTGAAAGAAGATGACTTACCGCTGCTGTCTGAGATCTCGAAGTTCATGGTGAGGAGGAAATTTCATGAACGATTTGGCACACGAAGACGACACGGTTCTGCAAATTGTACTGTGAGCGAGCAAATCGCCGATGTTTTGGATATGAGAGGCTTGGGGTGAGATGGTGGTGGTTGGGGGAGGTGCGGTGGACGACAGCTCCAGTGGCCGGTGGAGGGGAGAGAGCGTTGGGGGTTGGAAAGTTGAGAGAAGCGAGCAATGACGTAACGGTGTCGTTTGATGGTTATAAAAAAATGGTTTAAGGTATGGAGCATGAGTCTTGTGACTCTACCATGGTTAAAGTTGTGATGAAATAATTTCATTTTATTTTATAAGAAGCATTGTAAATATGTTATTTAGTTAATTAAACCAATTATCACGCGATTTGTTATACATTTGAATATTCGTTCATTTATATTTGTTTGCATATGTATTGTTGCTCCCGACATTGAAATTTCTTTATGCCCTAACTGAGTCGTCGTGTGTGTTCATCCTCTACAAACAATTCCTTGATTACATTTGTTTTGTACTCGTTTATTTGATAAACTAGCCTTTATAAAAGGACGTATGAAAATTTTATATGATTAACCCATATACATTGACTTCAGTTCCCGTATTAATTAATGTGTTTTGGATTCATTGACTATTTGCCTTTTGTTTGATATGTCACCACTACATATGTCTAATGTTTCTTGTTGTGGTCCATTCCTATCTGTGTGAATAAAAAAAATATGTAGTAATGATGAAATCACTCCTAATGTTAAACAGTATTGCAATTAGTGATGTGCATGCCAATGCAGTAGTAGATGGTGTAACTGTCGGTGGTGAACAAATTTAATTGTAGAAAATTGATAATATTGTTTTATATCGATCTTACACGAGAATGAGAATTGTTTTGGTTGATTTTTTGCATAAGTACTTTTATAAATTTAGTTTATACATTTGAACCACTAATTCGATCTTATGAGTTTGTTTACTTCTCGTTTTAGGATGGAATATGGATGGCGAACTAGCGATCAATATCATGGATGGTCGACGGTATACTGCTGTCCGTATGTAGGATTTAAATGTTAATAACTTTTTTAGAAAAGATTTGTTGATGATGATGTTTTGACTCATCAAATTGTCTAATGGTGTTATTCTAATTTAAAACTTGGATATTGATGTTTAGGTTTAAAAATGTTGGATTTCATTTTTAATTTATTTATATTCCTTTCAACATTACCAAATATGAACAGGTTAATTTCATTAATGAACGAATATGAACATAAACAAACATATACTGATGTGTGTTTGTGTTTGTTTATTTATTTGATTAAAGTTGAATAAACGAACATGGGAATGGTTATGTTCGTATTCGTTCAATTCGTTTATAACCCTTTTTATAAGTTAACACGAATCAAGCTCTCAAATAATAAAAATCCTACTTACAAAAACTGTAAATACAAGAAATAAAGAAAACTCGATTTCAGTTGGTAAAATTTTCTTATCAATTACCTTGTTAGAGATTTTTCTCTCTAGCTCTTGGATTTGTAATACCACCCTGGCGTTCCATACGCCCAAATTGTTTTGCCAACGCCGTTCTCTACACCCAATTTTCCCAGTTTAACGTTTGGGCTTGCCTAGTGTTGTAAGGCCTGGGGCTTCATTGGTGGGTTGTATATTATTACTAATTGCGTTATTTGTGGTGTTTTCTATGTAGGTAAAGCTCTGATGTGATGTCTCGTGTCGCGCTTCGTTTTGAATTGGATTCTCACTTTTCTTTTGAAGGTTGTCATATGTTGGGGTTGGAACCTCAATATGAGGAGTTGTTACAACTTACTTTGGGTAGACATTAGATGTTAAACATGTTGCATTTTGAAATGTTGGTTTATTTTCTTAAACAAAGTTATGTCGTTGATGCGTTGTTTTTAAATAACGTAGTGTTGTGTATTAAATGTGTTAAATGAGACCTATTTTTCGTATGATTTTGAAATTTAAAATCGGGTGTAAATTTTGAGTGTTACAAAAAGGGTCGTCAAAAAAGTTAATAGACCGATCTAAGGGAAGGTTCATGTTTGATTGTGATGGTCAAAAGAAGTTTCGACTGAACCAGTCATGAATGGTCGTTACATGCATGAATTAAGTGTTTGTCGAAAGTTCTTTTATTCAATGTAAAACTAATTGTATTTGGTGATATCACAGAAGAACAACGACGACACGACAACATAAGACGATGCGTATGTTTTAGTGGTGAAAGAATCAAAGAATAGGAGTTGTTAAATATTCGAAGGAGTACACATTTTTATTGCATATTATGTGGTGTCCAATTGATAACCCCTAATCTCGATCAAAAGTCATGAACATCATACCAATTGAACGTTCATGTTACACAACTAAACAAAACAGCAGCAGCGATGCTTTCTCGTTTAACCCCCTCACCCTCTCACACCTCCACCGCCTTCCACCGCCGTCTCCGCCCCATCCTACCATACCCCACTTCCAAACTCTCAAAATTTCACCGAAAGTCGCCGTCTTTTCCCACGAACGTCTCCATGGAGTCACCTACCGGTTTGTCAGTCGATTCCATCACCGATGAATTAAAGAAACAGAGATTCAGCGAAGAAAAACTTGTGAAATTGAAACTTGAGTATTTGAATTGGGACCATTAGTTTGTCAGTGAGTTGCCCGGTGATCCTCTCACCGATGTCATCCCCCGGCAGGTGAATTGTAATCTTTTTAACCTTTATTTATAGCATTGACAAATCTACATATTTACACAATCTTTTAGGTATTTCATGCTTGTTATTCAAAAGTATCCCCTTCTGTTCAAGTTAAAAATCCCCAATCAGTAGCACGGTCAGAATCAGTTGCAGAGATTCTTGATTTAGATCCTAAAGAGTGAGCCCCTCTTTAATTTCTAAATTAATTAATTATCTACCATGATAATTATTTGAAATTATGCAAAAATCTTGAAACTGTTCTTGGTGTTACAGATTCGAAAGACCCTATTTCGCACTTATTTTCTCCGGGGAATCCGCTTTAGTAGGAGGGTAAGCAGAAAGAACCACTTAGTTGCTTTTAATTGAAATTTTATTAAAAGTTTAAAACTTGAAACATGCTTTCAGATTGTGTTATGCTCAATGTTATGGTGGGCATCAGTTTGGAAGGTGGGCGGGCCAATTGGGTGATGGGCGGGCCATCACGCTTGGTGAGGTTGTGAATTCTAAGTCTGAAAGGTGGGAGCTTCAGCTAAAGGGTGCTGGAAAGACTCCGTATAGTCGGTTTTCTGATGGTTTAGCGGTTCTTCGTAGTAGTATTCGGGAATTTCTTTGCAGTGAAGCAATGCATAGTCTTGGGATTCCTACAACTCGTGCTCTTTGCCTTGTAACGACTGGGGAATATGTTAGACGTGACATGTTTTATGAGTAAGTCTTATTAAAAGGTTTTCCATTTTAAACATAACATTACAATTCCGGACATTGTCTTCAGTACAAGTAATTATATGATCTTGAATAATCAGTTAATGTTTGAGTGCATGACAAGTTAATGGTTTTCAAGAAATTAGTACATATAGAGTCATTAATCATTTAAAAGATGACATTAGCTATTGTGTGGGTTATTTTGGTCTTTCAAAAATGATAATTTTTTTTATAGAAAAATGTTAAATGCATGCATAAAAATCTTAGATTTATGTATGATGTTATATTATTTTGTTAAATTGAGCTATTACAAAATGACCCTACGGTACGCAAAACCATGTTTTAATGACTCGGATGTATGAAAAAGAGTACAATGACTAAAACGGGACATATGAAAGAATATGTTGACATTTTATGCAAAGACCCTTTTATTATAACCTTTGATAACTAGTATGAAACTGACCATCTCACCCCTAAATTACCAGATAACCAAAAGCCGAATCTTTTTATCCAAACATTAAAAATTGATCATTGTGATGCAATGTGTACTTGTAGTAATATTTATGTGTGTAAATGCAGTGGCAATCCAAAAGATGAACCTGGTGCAGTTGTATGCAGAGTTGCACAATCGTTCCTGCGTTTTGGCTCATTTCAAATACATGCTTCAAGAGGAGAAGAGGATCTTGAAATTGTCAAAACTTTAGCAGATTACACTATAAAATATCACTTTCCCCATATAGAAAATATGAGCAACAATGATGGTTTATCATTCTCAACTGGCCAAGAAAATGATTCTGTTGTGGATCTAACTTCAAACAAATACGCAGGTAAACATTAAAAAATGTAAAAAATTAATCAGATATTTTACATAATGGATTATATATTTTAAGTTTTGGTTGTCATCTAATGCTATATCTACCTGATGGATGTATCAGCTTGGGCGGTGGAAGTTGCTGAACGTACTGCTTCATTAATCGCCAGCTGGCAGGGTGTTGGTTTCACTCATGGTGTGATGAACACTGACAACATGAGTGTATTGGGCCTCACGATTGATTATGGGCCTTTTGGATTTCTTGATGCTTTTGATCCAAGTTTCACCCCAAATACCACTGATCTTCCAGGTAGACGGTATTGCTTTTCAAATCAACCCGATGTTGGTCTATGGAATATAGCTCAGTTTATATCAACTCTTTCTTTTGCTGATTTGATAAATGAGAATGAGGCCGATTATGCCCTTGAAAGGTATTTGACCCTTTTGCCCTTTCCCCTCCATATGTAACTAATTTATATCTATAATAAATTTCAGTTGCGCTTCCTAATAATTTAGCATGTTATGTGTTCAAAAGTAGCATGTTTGACTTCAAAAGTCAACCTGCATCCTTTCTTTAGTGGCCTTATTAGCTAGCTGATTTTGTAATACCTTATTTTCTTGATCTGTTGCAGATACGCTACAAAATTTATGGACGACTACCAAGCCGTAATGAACAAAAAACTCGGGTTACATAAATATAATAAAGAACTTATAAGTGAACTGCTCAACAATATGGCAGTTGACAAAGTAGACTACACAAACTTCTTTAGATTATTATCCAACGTTAAAGCTGATCTAACCACCCCCGATGAAGAATTGTTAGTCCCGCTTAAGCATGTTTTACTAGACATTGGTCAAGAACGCAAGGAGGCTTGGACCAGCTGGGTCAAAACTTACATAGAAGAGGTAATTGGACTGCTCAACATCCAGTAACAAAATCATGCATTTTTATGATTAGTAGTAAACTTTTTATATTGTATACAAAGGTTGCAATTTCAACCAATTTGCCTAAAATTTGGTCGATTTGGGCTGTTTGTTATCTCCAACGGGTCAAACGTTTAAAATGTTAAAACTTAAATAAACTGAAACGGGTCAAGTGGGTCGGTCGGGGTGATGAAAGTCATCCAAAGAGTTTTTAAATGCTTAAATCCTCACAAATCATTGTATTGCAAAATAGTTAGATGGTTATTTTAACAAGCATAAATTAACTTGATAATTATTTTGGGTCAATTGCATAAAATGGTAAACCAACTTTAGTCCAATTTCTTGTTCGGGGTTGTCACTTGTAAAAAACTCAGTCTTTCAGGATTTTTAAAATGCTGACATGGCAGCACCTTTAAAAATCTTGACTGAAGTTGTGGGTTTTTATGGTTGAAAACAAAGTTAGTTACTTGAACTTTCTAAGGCAATTAAATCATATGATCTTAGCAATATAATTTTTATATCTTATTTAATAAATCACTTATTACATTTGGAGAAACGACAAAAAAGAGTTAACATACTGGCCCAATCTGACCCAAACCGTGTGACCCGTATTAAAAAGTTGCATCTTTTCACCTAAACCCGTTTGACCTATTACCCAACCTGCCCATTTATCCGCAATACTTTCTTATATTTATTTAATTTTTTTTGGTATGATATCAACAGTTGTCTGGTAGCGGAGCTCCAGATGAGGATAGAAAAGCCTTGATGAACTCTGTGAACCCAAAATACATTCTTAGAAACTATTTGTGTCAGAGTGCAATAGACATGGCTGAACAAGGTGACTTTGAAGAAGTCAGGCGGCTGCTTAAAGTAATCGAAAGACCATATGATGAGCAACCCGGTATGGAAAAATATGCGCGTCTGCCACCTGCATGGGCCTCCCGTCCAGGTGTACGAATGCTATCTTGCTCATCATGAGTTGACTTTGACAAATCTTATGTATATGTATGACATTTACACGTTACAAACTTACAATGTTACATGACTCGGTAACTGTTGTATATCAATGTTTGTCGAGCTATTCGTTTAGTCGGTTACAAATTAGATATTGTCCCTGTTACAACTGAAGATATCTTCAATTCTGAGTATAATTTGATTATATATAATTTGAATTCCAAATTATGTTCCTTTTTTTAAAGGATCTTTTGGACTTTAGGAAAAGTGACAGTTTCTGCCACAAAGCCTTTTGATCAGCTAGCTAATCCTAGATTCAAAGAGAGGAAAATGATTCATCTGTATTTATTTGATTTAAAGCTTAAAGGTGAATACTTCTATTCAAATTGAAAAACTAGTTCGAAATCAACTTGTAAATAAACGAGCTGAGCTGAGCCGAGCTGTCTCGATTGAATTTCGAGCTAAGTTGGGCTTGCTCGTTGGTTCGCTTGTCAGCTCCATTCAAGTTAAAGCACACCGGTTAAAAATTTTAACTTTTATAGTTAAGCAGACCGGTTAAAAGTTTTAACTTTTATAGGCAGAAAAACTCGGTCGTCTTTTTTTTTTGTTGTGTCTATCCGTATATGCAAGAAAATTTATATATTTTTTATCAAGACTTTTATCACTTTAAAGTAGATTTTATCAATTTAAAATATATTAAAGTATTTTCTATTTACTTTGACTGTAAAACATTAAAAAAGTTACCTTAACATTGAAAATTTGTTGAAATATGATGGTTAGGGGTAGCAATCTTGACCCATTCTTTAAAGAATGGGTTAATTTGGGTATAAAATCAATTGTATATGGGTCAATTTGGGTCATATTAGATTAGTCAACGGGTCAATTTGGGTCACCTCATATTAGTTGACGGGTCAATTTGGGTCATCTCATATTAGTTGACGGGTCAATTTGGGTCACCTAAAATTAGTCAATGGGTCAAAATGAATTATAAAACTTGTTAAATTAAAAATAATGCAAATGGGATAACCTCCCCACCAATGTCACGCCACCACCCACCGCCACCCACTCTACCGCCGCCTCGCCGCCACAACCCCCGCCGCCCACCACCACCACATCGGCACCCCTCTCCCGCTGCTGCGGCCTACCGCTGTACTCCTCCCCCCACCGCTGCCGCGCCACTAACGCCACCCCTTCACACCACCACCACCCGACGTCCTGTTGCGTTCGACGCTTTGCCGCCGCCACCACCACCACACGCATTCGCCGCCAACCACCCGCCACCGCCTGTTGTGGCGACCTACCCACCCCCACCCCCACCACAACCACCCCACCCACCCACCACGCCGCCATTGCCCGATCCTACCCACCACCGTCGCCACCCATACCCACCCCACCCCATCCCACCCCCACCCTAACCCCCTCCCCACCCACCCACACCCCTCCATGCCGCCATCGCAAGATCGTCCCCACCCCCACCCCACCCTAACCCTACCCCACCCACCCCACCCCTACCCTACCCACCCCACCCATCACACCCCACTACGTCGCCACCGCCTGAGGAAGAGGGTGGGTGGGGTGGGGGTAGGGTGGGGTGAGGCGGGGGTGGGTAGGGTAGGGGTGGGGTGGGGTAGGGGTGGGGTGGGGTAGGGTGGGGTAGGGTGGGGACGATCTTGCGATGGCGGCATGGCGGGTGTGGTGGGTGGGGAGGGGGTAGGGTTGGGTGGGTGAAGTGGGGGTGGGGTGGGTGGGGGTGGGTAGGTTAGTTGGGGTGGGGTAGGGTGGGGTGGGGTGGGGGTGGGTGGGGACGATCTTGCGATGGCGGCATGGAGGGTGTGGGTGGGTGGGGAGGGGGTTAGGGTGGGGGTTAGTGGGATGGGGTGGGGTAGGGTGGGATGGGGTGGGGTAGGGTGGGTGGGGGTGGGGTAGGGTTGGGTGGAATGGGGTAGGGTGGGTGGGGGTTGGGTGTGGTGGGGTAGGTGGGTGGCCGCGATCGGGCGATGGCGGCGTGGTGGGGTGTGACGGGTGGGGGTGGGTAGGGTAGGGGTGGTGTGGGTGGTGGCGATGTCATTTGGACTCGAACCCAATTGATAGTTTTTTTTTTAAAACAACCCGTTTTGAACCGGACTAATTTTGCTCCAAATCCGTTTTGACCCGAACCCATTCTGACCCGAACCCGTTATGACCCGAACCCATTCTGACCCGAATCCGTTATGACCCGTGACCCGAACCCGCCCGACCCGCTCAGTTTGCCAAGCCTAATGATGGTAGTTCAAATTTGACGGTCTTGATTTATTTTATAAATCAAAGATTTTAGAAAAAAATACCATATATAGAAATTAACACTTATGTTGAAATACTCTTATATTCAAAGATGACCACTTATGTTTTTCTTAAACGACAAAAAAATAAAATAAACAAATAAAATAAAAAAAACAAACATGAGTGGTTATCTAAGATGACCAATTGACCATTCATGTTAGAATTGGTTCGATGACAGATTCTTTTAACTTAAAAAGCTTTTTTTTTAATTGATAAAATTGCTAGCAGTATAAGATGATTTAACTTATTTTATAGTGGTCTAAATTATATTTTTTAATGTATAAAATCTTTTAAATGAGAAAAACCAAACCATTATCAAAATAATATATACTTTTAATTATATTTAACATAAAAAAAAACTTTTTTAAGACAAAGTGTTAGATATTTTTCTCTGAATTCTATGCAAATATTCCTTGAAGAATATTAAAGAACATGGGTGATCATGTGACCCCTAATTAAGCATGACACCACACCCACCTCCTCCTTTATAGAAAATCTTGATTGAATTAAAGTTTCTATTACTAGAAGGATTAGTATATGTTTCTAAACCCTAAACCTTCAAACCCAAGTAGCTGTTCATGAATCGTAATATATGCCTCCGTCTAAAGAACTTCTCCAAACGTACACAAATAATAGTGTACAAATCAAGACCCTTGGTTCTTGTGGGTGAAACTTAGATCGAAGCTGGAAACTTTGGATTGGTGTCACTTGTTGCTCGTTTAATTTTCATATGTTTCATTAATTAGTTCTGTATTTTGATTGTCAAGTTCTAGCCCCTTGCTAGAATCCGCCTTTACCTTTATTTTCTAATATAAGTTCTTTACCGCTGTTACAAAAAAGTAAAAAGGTAAACTAGTGTCGAGACTTGTACAACATGGACCGTTCCACATTCATCGCATAGTACAAACCGACAAATTGTCATACATTGTACCGGAGCTGATCATGAGACACCTGAGCTTTATTCTATACTGGAAGCTCATAAGTCACAAGTGAATAAGATTCTTTAGATACATATGTAGATAAAGATGCATACAAAGTGAGTCAAGGCCCATGCTGAACCACCCAGGCAATCACTAGACCCGTGTGCATGTATTGTCAAAAAGGAGTCAGGACCCACATGCCCATGCCATGGCTCATGGCTCATGGCTCCCTTTTTACATATAAAGTGAATGATATTTGGTGCACAGAAAGTCAGAAAAGTATCAACTTTTTCAATCTTGGGACTCTATGACTACACTTTACACTTGTTTTAGTTGTTTCTGCCTTTTAAAATGTTACTTTTCATATTATATCATTAATAGATAACATTACAAATGCTTTATAATGTGTTGCCAGTTTTCTTAAGAAGAAATCTTGCATTTCAGTCATCTCATTTTCTTCAATACCATCAAGAATCATATAATAAAACAACATGGCTTACAATTACAAACTACTTGTTTTTATAGTTTCTTTGATTTTCTTTCATCATCTGGCGTGGTGCTCTCCTAGTTCCATATCATTTCCGGTCAAAGATAGAAGTCAGCGAAGAAGATTACTGGGTTCTTCTGTTAACTCAGGTCATGTGCCCGTGAACGAGCACGAGACCATGGTGGAAGCTAGTGGTTCAAACCCGACACAAAACTAGTGATGTAGAGAGGAGGAAGAGAAACTGAAATGGTTTTTCTTCTTTTCCCATAAATTTTCTTTGATTTTATCTATATTTACCTTTTAGTTCTTGTAGGAAGAAGGAGATTTGGATGTATAAACACTTGAAATTTTAACTAATATATCATTCTTTTTATTTGCTCATTTAGCTAATGTTATTGATTTCTTTCTTTTTGTTGATTCCTTGTGGTCTATTTATTTCATCATCTTAGAAAGTAAAGAAAATTGATTCCTGTGTCATTTACTTTTAATGGAGGTAGGAATCATATTCGACATTCGTTGCCGAAATTTAAAGTCTAATAACACCGCAACAATGTTGATTAAAAAACAAACAAACAAAGAAACATACCAAGTAAAATCCCACTCATAGTATATCAGATCAGGGTTTCTAGCGTTGAGCCCAGTCGCAGTCGTGTGGTGTGGTGGTAGAAGAAGGTTGGCCCTGGTAGAAGTGTTGCTGCTGCATGTCATCTTGCACAGGAACAGTAGTATCTGTGAATGCATCAGATGGGCTACAAGAATAGGATGGCATTGGGTTAAAGCCAGTAATTCTTTTGACAGTTTCTTCAGCCATCTTCACCTTTGCTTTCATAGTTTCAACATCAGCTTTCAGTACTCTATTATCAACAGCTGCTTCATTGTTCTTTTGGCTTATGTCGGTGAGACGCTTCAGTAACGAAGAATTTTCGCCCCTCAATTGAGAAACCTGAGTCTCAAGTTCAGTGAAATGGGCCTGCTTTCTTACTCTTGAACGTCTAGCAGATTCTCTGTTGGATATCATCTTTCTAACACGTTTAGGGTCCATATTCAGAGTTGTTTCTGTATCTGATAGTTCTCGTGATGAGCCACTTGTGGCTGATTTCACTGCATTCATTTGTATAACAGGCAAGGAAGGGATTCCGACAGGTCCATCACCTGCTCCCTTGGGATCAAACCCTTTGGAAGGAGCAGCGAAATCTTGAGAAGATGACCTAGTCAAAGCAACAGCTGCGCAGGCGAGATAAAGACGACTTTTGAGGGACTCCTCCGAATCAACAGGAGGACCGGCAATGAAGGAAGCACCATACGACGTCGTCGCAGCTGCACCGGAAGTCATTCCGCCGCTCTCGGTGGTAGCAATTGACTCAACTTCATCTTGATCCTTACGTCTAGATGATGAGGATTCTAGTAGTGCAGTTCCTTCTTGAAGGAAGCATTGGAATTGCCACTCGGACAAGCTCCGATTCATCGTCGCCGGCGTTGGAATACTGAATTGATCTTATTGTAAGGCACACTCATAAAGCATTGGAATTGTCACTTGAATAATATTGGAATGTATATTATAATAGATTAGGGTTTCTTGAGCCCATTGACCCCATTGGGTTAATTAGGTTTCCTTGTAATATACATTCCAATAACAACAAATGGAAATGGTCCGAATATGTTGACCAATTCCCGACCCAAAGCCACAAGGCGGTGACGATATATAGTAGGGATTAAAACAAGTCGGTTTATTCCTATAATTTAGCAATTAGAATTGTATTGTTATCTAGCAAGTAGGTTAGATAATGACAAATTGCAATTTGAAAACGAGTCAAATAAGTTAGATATGTAGCCTATAAATACCGAGCTATGGTATCATTGTAATCAATTTTTTTAAGATATATTTTCTTATTAATAAAAGTTCTTACGTGGGAGCTATCCACAAATACCGATTCCACCACTTGAATTGGTATCAGAGCTCCAAGATACCTGTGATCTAGTTTTCCAACAATCAAGAATCCTTAATCATCTTCTCTTATTAACACAAACAGGAAGACCAGATCGACCTTAAGTAGGAGATCGACCATGACCAGAAGGATTGGAGCAAGAAGCTCAACTACAAACGCCGATCACCTATAGCAGAAGAAAGGTAGTTCGACACTCGGCTTTAAGGACCAAATCCATAAATTTGACTAAACCACAGGGACCATCCGTGTAATTTACTCTATCATATTTGATAGACCTAGCCTCATTAACACCTCAAATCCATGAGTTTTAAAGATTACAAACCGACCCTTTTTCTGTAATCAAGTATAATAGTGAAATCAATACTCTAAACTTCTTAACTCCAATTGTATGTAAACCTTGGCTTCAATCGATCTCCGTCTTCCTCCCGTTGTTTTTCTCCAACACCCACGTATAAGAGTCTATTTTAATTAAAGTGGTGAGTAATCTCCTCTATGATCAACAACTATTACACATAATAAAATTGTCACCAAGTTCTTTAATTTAATAATTGAAAGACCACAAACCGGGTACCTCTCTAGTTGGCACATGTAAGCATAAACATAGTTTTTAAACTTTGAATAAATAAAAAACAATCGTAGCGGAAGTCTATTACATTGTCTAACAACCATAAACTAAAATAATAGGGATGTCAGTCTCTTCAGCAACAGCCATCCAGCCGTACGATCCAAGCCCTCACGACTTCATATCTTCTCTTTACCTTTATTACCTGATGTGCATACTAAAAAGTCAGATAACGCTGGTGAGTTCAAGTTTTCAAAACATTTATAAAAGAACCTTTCGTTCCCATGTCATTCATATAAAACTCATTTAACAAAAACATACATTATAAAACTAAGTAAATACATCACTATAAAACATGTAATAACATACTTAGTCATTTCAGTGCTCTGTTTATTAAGTCATACATTATATGTCTAATCACGTAGTGTTTGTATAGTGTTTATAATGTTTAATTATATGTTTTTATGTGTGTATTGGTGTGGAACGCGTTTACTTTGAGTGTGTTTATGATTTATAGGTTGATGAATGCTAAGTACGTGATTTGGATGCATTTGGGAGGAAGTAGAAGGACTAAATATGAAATTATGCAAAAAGATGGAGGCTAAGTAGGAAGTTCCAGAGTCCAAAAATTGAGAGAAACATATCTCGGGCTAGGAAATGAGTTACGGGGGCCATAATATATGAAACTTGAGTGCCTTGGCGATCCGGATGTGAAAAAGGAGATTAGTTTTGACTTGGGCGTATAATACGCCGAGTTTGGGCGTATGATACTCCGGTAGCGTATGAGAGTTGCGTATGAGGCAGCGTAGGTAGAAGAAAAGCAGCGTATGATACGCTGGATACCGGTGTATGATACGCCGACAACCTGTAACTTCGGCATTTTTAGATTTTTGGCCATATTTAAAGGGTAATTTTTAGGTTTTCATTTTTTATCTTTTCTTGGACGAATTCCAGAGCCCAGGGGCAATTTTTAGGGTTTTCAATCATCAGGTTCATCATTCCATTCAAGATCGAAGATTTTGAATCAACTTTTGAAGGTATAATGATGATGATGCCTGGCTAGTCTTTTCCAAGCCACTTTCGGGTGGATAGTTCTTGGTGAGTGAAACATTAGGGATACTTTAACTTTGTTTTGGATTGAGTTTTTGATTGGCTTGTTAAGCCATGTGGATTCAATTGTGTTTATTTGGTTGATTTAAAAGATTTATGTTTGTTTATCTATTGGTGCATTGCCATCGGTTCTTCGGTTTTCTTGCAACGTGAATTCATTGGTTGTGTGTCATGTTTGACTTATATAGATTGTTAACTGCGTGTACGAGCGAGTCTTTAAAAGCTTGTCTGTTTTTATCACTTTAACCAAATATTTTACAAAATCATGTCTATGTGATTTCCTTTAAAGTTAGGGAAACCTTTTGTGGATCTCGTGAACTTGAACCCCGAAAGTGGTTGTTTTCTCTAATAGTTTTTAATCAGTAATCAAAGTTTGTTGCTTTGCAATTTTATTCTCAAAACAAAAAAAATCAAAATTCCAAGTTTTAATTTAATAGTTAATTAATTTAGATAATCTTGACACTTTCCACCAATTCCCTGTGGAGACGACCTTACTTACCCTTACTCGTTAAAGGTAGCTAAGTCTTTAGTTTTACTTTGTTTTTGATTGACCCACGATAACTCTATCAGTGTCTACCATCCGTTTCGTTCTTTACTGTCCACAAAGGACCTCTTATGTCCACAAATGACCTCTTTTCTTTTGTCCACAAAGGATACTCTTTCTTTGCAAGTATTATTCCCTAAGGCTCAACGTCCAAAGGCCGATACTCACCTCTTATGCCCACAAAGGACCTCTTACTTCCATGAAGGACATTCTCTTCTTAGGTGACTCCAGAGTAACCGTCGTTACCCCTGTTCTACTAGTTGCAACATCACCGGTTAAAGTGCCCTGCCGAACACTGTACCCGTTATTCATATGGCAGGCATGCAACTCATGCAATGACACTGCCATAAGCTTTGGGTAGCACCAGTCACTAGGACTACACTACTATCTCAAGACTTACTTCTGTGTAACCATACTCTGACAGATAGACAATGTATTAGACTTATCTCTTCCTTTCTCTTTTGTTTATAAAACATATTGTTAGATACACCCGTTTTCTTTCTTTCTCTTTCGTTTATAAAACATATTGTTAGATAAACCCGTTCTCTTTCTTTCTTGCTTATAAAATGTTCAGTTAAATAAACCCGTTCTTTAGTAGTTCACTGTTTATAAAACGTTATTTAGGTTAACTTTTTCTTTCTTATCATTCACGTTTAAGTAATAAAATACATTTATTATAAACGTCTATATCGGAGTATGCACACCACCCTAAAACAGTAAAAAATAGGGATTCTTGACTCACTTGATAAGTTAGCTCAATGTACTACCAATGGATCAACCGGTGTCGTTCGAAATCTGGATTAACAGTCAAAATATATCAGTTCCAAACTTTATTCTAATATGAGCGAAACTAACATGACTCATAGGCGAAACTATAACACTTTCGCTTTCTAACTCTCAGAGAAACAAGGTTAGTTTCGCTCTTATTGCCACAATGAAACTGGATCTTAAGCGAAACTGGGTCTAAGCGAAACTAGGTTAGTTTCGCTGCTCTTGAACCCAGCGAAACCAGCCAGTTTCACTTTTCAGCTAGTTTCGCTTCTCTGTAGTTTCGCTTGGTCGTCTTCTTCGACAGAAACTTAGGGTTTCTGCATAGAGATGGCGGCCAAGGTCCGAACTCGTCAAGCTATCAACTTTTTATGTCCAAAACGTTCCTTTTACTCTCGTAAAGCTAGATCTAAGGTTTGTTTCTCGTTTTATACGTAAAAATCCAACCTTTTTGATCAAAAACTATAAAAACCCATAAAAACTAAAAAGTTAGATCTAGATCAAGTCTTACCTCGAAATGGCTTGATTCCTTGGAGAAGCTTCAAGTAGTCGATGGGGGAAGGAGTTGGAGCGAACTTGGTCCAAAACCCGCACTTTCTCTCACTAGAATCTCTCTCTCTCCCCCTCTCTCTATAGAATGGTAGAAGATGGAATGGTGGAATGAGGGGTGTAAGGGGCGGCTAGGGTTATGAAGCCCCTCCCCTTCCCTTTTTCTTCTCTTTCACGTCTAGCCCCACTCGCCTCTCGACCTTTATTATTTTCTTTATTTTATGAAACCCGTTTATTACTTGTTATTATTTTCGGGATGTTCTAACCTTGAACTTCTCCAACCCGTGCCACAATTCTAAAAGGTCTGACAAATCTTGGACTCCACCTCCCCCTCTTTTGAAATCGGATTATTTTTTTCCAAGGAGACACTTTCAACAGTACCTTGTCTCCGAATTGGAACTCGAGATCTCTTCATATATCTCTTATCCGCATAAAATTTCTGTGTATCCTTAGCGGCTTTCATCCGAGCCTTGATTTGGTCAAATTTATCAAAAGTAGTTCTGACCACATCCAAACTTGCGAAGTCCTTTTGGCCGATCTCACCCCAACAAACTGACGTTCTACACTTCCTACCGTACAACATTTCAGTTATAATAAAGTTGTTGGAGAGTTATTCCAATTATTGTTTGTTTCGGTTGAGTTATAATCGATTCAATCCTTAACATCTCATTCTCTATCTCTATCACTAACAAACACTTATTTTATTATTTTTTCTCTTTTCTAGACATTGACATTCACAAAAAATATAGAGATTGATGAAAATGGATCTTTATTTTTAGAGAATCTCTATTTACTAAACTCTAAAATTTAAATATGGAAATGGAGATAGAGATCCTAATGTAGGTGCAAAATAAAAGAAATATCTAAATAATACAGATAGAGATGGAGATAGAGACACTGGTGAAGGAAAAGCCAATAAGATTTGAAACTTAGTCAATTGATTTAGAGCGAATTACAAATTACGTCATTTAAGTATTACCCAAATTTCATAATACGTCCTTTAACTAAGGAAATTACAGAAAACGTCCTTTATGTTTAAAAAACCTTGTACGTTACGTCATTTAGACTAACGGGCGTTAAATTTCACCTTTAAATCCAGTCATGGTGAGGATATTTTCATCCATTTACTATTTTAATTAGAGCGAATTACAAATTACATCCTTTAAGTATTACCCAAATTTCAGAACACGTTCTTTAACTAAGGAAATTACAGAAAACGTCCTTTATGTTTAAAAAATCTTGCACGTTATGTCCTTTAGGCTAACATATGTTAAATTTCATCGTTAAATCCAGTCATGGTTAGGGTATTTTCGTCTATTAACAATTTTAAATAAAAAAATTAAAATAACCCCCTCTCTATCTCTTGATTAAATCCCATTGCTAAATGCTAAAATGCAGTGATGCCACCCTACCACTACCTGAAACCCGCCGGCCACCACCATCTCCGGCCACCCACTACCACCTCAAGAGCAAATTCAAATTCAACAAATTCAGCAAATTCAAATTCTACCTCTTCTAATTTCAGATTCAGCCATAACTTTTGGCATAACTTACTCGTATATGCTTCCCATAAATCAACCATGATAGAAAACTCACAGCCCCCGTCTTCATAGCGGAAAAACTCACAACTCCTGTCTTCCATTGAAGCTAGCTTAGATCTGTTAGTGATTTTTAAGATATGAAATTCGAATAGGGGGTGGAGACGAGAACTTGCAAGACCTGCTATTCCGATAAAGGGGACCAAACCAACATGCACGACCTGCAATCTGATGAAGGGGACCAAACCTGCACGACCTGCAATTCCGAATTGGGGTTCGACAACCATTGTGTTAGGACAGAAGATGAAGACAACGGGTTTGGTTGGATGGATACGGTGGCGTTGGAGGCATTAGGGAAGGCAGCGGTGGATGGTGATGATGATGGTGGATCGGCAGAAGCCGGAGGGTGTTGAAGATGGCGGAAGCCGGACATTGTTGAAGATGGCGGAAGCCGAAAGTTCTTATGGTGGGGGTATTAGTGAAATTTCACTTTTAGCCCTTAAAGGACGTAATTTATAATTCTCTCTAATTAAAATGGTAAATGGACAAAAATACCCTCACCATGACTGAATTTAACGGTGAAATTTAACGCCCGTTAGTCTAAAGGACGCAACGTGCAAGGTTTTTGAACATAAATGACGTTTTATGTAATTTGCTTAGTTAAAGAAATTATTCTGAAATTTGGGTTACTTAAAGGACGTAATTTGTAATTCGTTCATTGATTTAAGTGAGACTCGGTTAACCTTTTAACCCTATTATTATTTATAGTTAATTACTATTTGACTAACTGACGTTTGACCATTTTAACTAGTTGAGTCCCTTATGATTAAAATTGTCACTCTGAACCCCTTACTTTTTATTTTTGCATCTATTTGAGTTTAAATAGCTAACGTCGTTAGATTTAATAGTTAATTTTTTTTATTAAATGACCAAAATACCCTAGCGACTCAAATAGTTAAAATAATAAAAAACCCTTATCTCTCTCTATCTACTCTCTCTCTCTCTCTTAACCTCCCACACATTGTTCTTCCTTCCCAATTCACGTCCCACCTGTGTGCTCCGGCAACAACCGTCCCGGATGATGAAGCTACCATCTCCGATGTCGTCTCCATCTTCACACACTACCGCTCGCTCTTCTCGTGATGAAGTTACAGCCACCACCAATGGAACCGGTGAGTCCGTTTGAAGTTTGTTACGCGGCGAGTGATGTTTATAGCACGCCGTTAGGGCCTGCGGTTCCGACAATTGATCCTGTGATGCATAGCGAAGATGTGTTTTGGAGGATTTTAGGAGTGAATTCAATGGTGAGGATCGCAGGGGAAGATGATGGAGATAGAGATGTGTGGTGCTTGGGGTTTGTTGACGACGGTGAGAAGCCGAGGATTTCGGTGGTGATCGGAGGGCATCAGATGGAGGATAATTTGTTGCAATTTGATCTGGTGTCGATGAGATTAGGGTTCAGTTAATCTGTTTTGGTGCATAACACCAACTGTGCGAGATCCACAACCTATAAGGTAAAATCATCTTGTTTAAGCTTCCTTTTCCGACCAAATGAGTCACCACCTGAGTTCTTACTAGGGCTCCGGCTACAGATCTGCAACCAAAAGCGACCTCGTGTTTTTTGGTGACTCCTGTGAATTTACGTTTTCATGATTTCATCTCAATTTTCTGCAATCTGTTACTGGTTTGAAATTTAGTATGAATTTACGTTTGCATCTCAACTTTCTGCACTGTTTGAAATTGATTCGAAACTTGGTATAAATTTGCGTTTTCATCTCAATTTATGCACTCTGTTTGAGTTTAGTACGAAATTTAGTATGAATTTAAATTGTGCAGAAAAGTATCAGTCGCTGATGTTAAATTAGAGAGATCAATGGAGCTGAGATTGATTCATGGTGGTGGTGGTGGTGAAAAGAGAGGTAAGAATATATCTGAGTCCTGAGGTATTTTGGTTATTTCAGAAGAAAATTAACCGTTAAATCTAACGACGTTAGCTTTTTAGACTCAAACAGATGCAAAAATGAAAAGTTAGGGTTCAGAGCGACGATTTTAACATAAAAGACTCAACTAGTTAAAATGGTCGAAAATCAGGGACTCAAATAGTAATTAACTTTATTATTTATTTCAATCACACAACAAATTCGTAGGGGTGATCGTTCAAAAATACTCGTAAATAAAAAACGTTAGTATACTTGCATAAAAAAATAAATAAATAACGGAGTCCGCTTGGACCCTGTCTTTGGATTTGGATTTTTTTTATTTTTTTTTAAGATTTAGATTTAGTAACCAATCAAACTTCCTTTCCATCTTCTTCCATATCTGCTTCTTCTTTATTACATTTTTCTCTTCCTATCCCCAAATCACCATCTTTCTTGATCTGGGTTTTCTGTTTCTTGCACTCAACACCCATTTTTATTGGTGAAAAAAAGAAAAAAAAAATTCTCTCTTTTCAAGATATGCTTCAACTGCAAAGACTCTTCTAGTTCTGATACCTCACATGGTTAGTTGATTTCTTCTTAATCAATTTTTATTGGGTTTTGGATCAAATCTGTTTATTGCTCAATTATCTTCTCAAATTCTGGTTTCTTGGATCTAGTCTTGTATTCAATTTATGCCTCTTTTATGCTGTCTAGGGTTTTAATTTTAACTCAATCCATTTGGGAAATCAAAAAAGTTTAAATCTTTAGGGTTCTTGATATGATAATTCAATTTATTCAAACTAATGGTAGGATCTATTCAAAATGTAGCCGATACCCACTATTTGATTTCTTGATTACAATTGCTTATAGTGTGTATTTCATGTAAAAATGTGGACTTGATTATTATTTTCTTGACTTACTTGGCAGAATTTGTGACTGGTTTTATAAGTTTCTTGATTGGTTCAAGCATGGTTAGGGGTAGAGGAAAAGGGAAGAAGTTTACTTTAACAAACAACAACGATGACCCTGCGAGTGGAGAAGACGAAAAGATCCCGTCTCAGAAACGAAGGGGTCGACCTCAGAAGCCATTAATGGAGGAAGTTGAAGAAGATGTTGAAAAGATTGAAGCAGAAGAAGAATATGATGATGATGATGATGATGAGAGTGCAAATTCTTATGTGAATGGGAAGAAGAAAAGAAACAACGAAGGGAAGGAGAAGGGCAAATTAGTAAAAGAGGAAAGCCCGAATGGAACCCGATCGAATGGTTTTCGTCATATTGGAAGTAGAAGGAAGAACAAACCTCATCGGGCAGCTGAAGTTGGTGTCAAATGCAAGTGAGAAATGACGAATTTGCCCCACATTTGAGGCCTAGTGTCGGTTTTTAGTCATGTTTTGTTAATGTTATGTTATGTTGTTTGATCATTAGGAGGGTTTTGACCAAACATTTAAGCCTAGAATCGGTTTCTTGCATCGTATCGGTTAATCGGTACCACGCGTGTTGGTTCTTACGTTCATCGGGCCGACGAGGACCGCCCATTATTTTGTTTAGGGTTTTTTCTTTCAAATATCTTGTGAATTTGTTTAGAGTCAAACTTGTTGGATATGAAATCTGATTTGAACCGATATATTAGGGCACAAGGAATGCCTTTCTTTAGGAAATTAGTTGCTTTCTTATTTTTGTTTGGTCAAAATATGTATTTAAAGTCATGAGCTGTATGATAAGAACCCAAAAAGTTTTTTTTTTAGTATTATTTTTTTTTTTATTATTAACGGCAGGTTGTAATTTAGGTGATGACATGAGTGTGGTAGATGGTCATGGTTTGAATGATGTAGAAATTTCATACTCAAATGTGGACCAAACGAGTGGGCTGGAGGCACTGTTAGTGATGTGAACCAACTTGAAGTACTTTTTGTGGGCTTGCCTTATAATAATTAGCTAGCCGTGTTGAGTAGTCAACTTACAAGTTACAACAATTTCGATCCTTGTGTTTACCTCTATATTATATGTTTGGTCCCTGACTAGTAGAAATTACATAGACGATCTACATTGTTCAGACAAACGTAACACAGATGGTCCCTTAAGTAAGTGAACGTTAATTTTTCAGTTAAGCGAGAGAGGGAGAGGAATACACCGAGGATTGATGACCGTTCATGTGTGACTTTTTCCGGCGGGCGGCTGTTGGCCGGAAAATGGGAGTTGCCAAAAGGCCCAAAACCCTGGAGTTCAATGAAGAAGATGACCCCTATTGCAAATATCAAGAAGGCTTTGTTTTTTTGTTTTTATGTATGTGTGGGTACGGTTACTTCAATATTCAATTAATTAATTTATTTTTGCTTTTTAATAATAAATAGTATTTTAGTCATTTTATAAAAAATTAATATATTATTTAACGACCGTTAGCGTCAATGACCATCTTTGTTATCCATTAGTAAACAGTGGTGTCCATTCATGTAATTTCTGATTGTTATGGACCAAAGATGCAAATTGCAACACATGTGAACCACATAGAACATTCTTGTCTAAGGCTGTGTGTAATGAATCTGTCGAAGGTGCGGTGAAGGTGAAGACGTCGCACCTAGTCGCATGAGGGGGCGGTGTTGCTTTGCCTCGCCGCATGCCATATCACCCCACACCCACCGCACCTACATGAATTCTTCTAAAAAATGCATAAAATGCTGCTGATCTTTACCGCTGATTTGCGAAAGTGCTGCGAAATGAATGCGGGGTGCGGTGTTGCCGCAACCCACCACACTTTCCACCTCAGCCCTTACCGCACCTTCACAAAACATTACACATAGCCTGATGTTTATTGTTCGCATGTCGAAGGCTAATCAAAAATATAATTAAAAACTGATCCTTTGCTACTTTAGACTGTAGTACGGAAAGTAAGGTTGTCGAACCCACAAAGAATTCGTGGAGAATGCTATTTAAATATTACTTAATAAAAATGCAGAAACTACTGATTTTTGAATACTGACTTTGAAAACGATTGCTAAAGCAAAAAACTTTAAGTGAATTGAAAGAGATTAAGAGAAAAGGGATCGCTCCCGGGTTCAAATTACACACTTTAGTGATAAAACTAGATAGATACTTGTTGAACTTCACATAGACATGAATTGCAAAACACCAACAATTGATAAATAGACAAAAACCCAGAAATTTGACTGTGTTGATTTACGATTCGAAAACCGAATAATTGACACAAGATGAATCCCTAGTTAATTCTCTACCAATTTTAGAACATAAAACCTAATGCAATCAACGGTTCACGATTAGAAAACCAAGTAACTGATGACAACACCAAATCTCAATGAACCAAACCGTTTAATCAATAAAGGAAAAACAAAAGCTTGCAACTAATCATACGATTGAATCACAAACTAATCCAACAAAGTATAAACCCAGAAAAAGTCATCAAACGAAAGTAATCCTACACCCGGGAACAACCACTGTGATTTAGCTACGCATGAACATGATTGTACCTTCAAAACTTAATTCGGACAAACAAAACATCAACTAAACAATTAGAACTCTTCACGAACCCTTAAAATCGCCCAAAAGTCGTCTAAGAAGCTCCAGGGAATGAATGATTCGGCTGTAGGGTTTTGGGATTGTATATATAGTCAAAAACCCTCAAAAATCCCGTTTTTCTCTCTAGGGAGCGTAAGCTACGCCGATAGGAGCGTAAGTTACGCTCTCCCCCTCTCTCCTACGCTTTTTCCACCTCTGCAACGCTCCTCAAACGCTTTTCAGAAAACGCTCTAGAGCGTAAGCTACACCGGGGAGGGTGTAAGCTACTCTCCTAACCAATTTTTCATATCCGGCTCGTCGAAACACCCCAAATCGATATATTATGGCCCCCGTGATTCAATTTCTAGTTCAAGATATGCTTCAGTCAAGTTTTGCACTGTAGAACTTCCTGATTAGCCTCGATCGTTGCATAGTTTCACATCCGATCCTTCTACTTCCTCCCAAATGCCTCCCAAAACGCGTAATTAGCATCCAATCACCTGTAAACAATAACACACTCAAAGTAAACGCGTTCCATACGCTAATTCAGCTAAGAATATGAAATTAAGCACAAGAACTCCTATCCAATCACTCTCATCATTTACATCATTTATTCATCTAGTGAGTTGGTTGCATGAGCCATGATGGTTTTGGCACTCTTGGTGATGTGGTCCGAACTAATGGTCTGAAGGCCCTCTAAGTGATTTGGACTAACTTGCAGTACTTTTTGTGGCCTAGTCCATAATTGTCGTGTTAAGTGGCTACATAACGAGCTGGTTGCATGAGGGCCATGAGGCTTTAGGATTTTATTTCAAGTAAAACTTACTTATTAATCAACTTAATTCTAGTATACTAAAATTCTTAAACATATAAAAAATACACGAGAAAGTCATTAAACTAGATTTTATATATTAAAGTTTCTAAACTTGTCTAAAACATACATACTTCTAAACTTTTTTTATATAATGATTTATTAACTCTTAAATTAGTCAAAATAAGATAGTATAATTCTTTGTGCAAAAATGTTAAATGTCACTTTATCAAAATTTTAAAGTTAACAAATCATTATTTTAAATAAAAGTTCACAAGTATGTGTATTTTAGACCACTTTAGGGACTTTAACTTAAACGAATTAGTTAATGATTTTTTGTGCATTTTAGAAAGACTTTGAGATTATATACAAAAATTAGTTCAATGACGTTTTCGTATACTTCTTACAAGTTGAGTGACTGCTATATTAAAATTAGGTTGATTGACTTGCTTCGTAAAATATATTGGGCTTTTCATGGTATGAACCTTTTATTTTATTAGCAAATTTTAGTTTTGAAATAAAAATCCCACTTTCAAATAAACACGAACATGTCATTTCTTTAATGAATGAACACGAACAATACTAAATCTCGTTCGGTAAGCGTTCGTGAACATGAAATTTCCTTAATGAACGAACACGAACAAGGCCTTATTCGTGTCCGTTCGATTCGTTTGCAGCCCTACATATACGCGGTTATACATAATACATACATATACGGTTATACGCACATCTATACTATATATAATACATTTGAGGAGGACACTTTAGCAATTTTATCATTTTTAAGAAATTTACTTATACACCTTTTACAACATAAGGTACAACAGTTTAAAGCTAGATTGAAGTTAAATTTGAAAATGGAAGTTATATTAGAATACGGTTTTAATAGGTGGGTTAGTGGGTTGGTTCGTGTAACTGCCATTTTGAAAACAATATATATATGCCCAGATTTTGATTAGCAATTACCTCATTCAGTGATGTCTCAACTCTCAAGCTCTCATTAAACAATTGCAGGAAGCAGGAAGCAAGCAACGCATGTTATTTTAAGTTGTTTATTTTATAATTTATTTTTGTTGGTTTCTATCAAACTCTTTTCTGTATTAAATTATTATATTTAATTTAATTATTTTATTTGGGTTGGGTTTTCATGTCAGATTGAGGAGAAGTTGTGGTCCGACAATGATAAAATAAAGTCACTGTTACTGATTAACAATAAGAAAAAGAAGACACTGTGGAAATTATCGAATTTTGTCATCATTTTTCTCCTTACAAATCCAAAGTAGTTAGGGTTTGAGTTTTGTACTTATTTCTGTTTGGTTTTAAAATGTATAAAATTGTTTACAGTTTTTTATTTCATTATTTTTTTACTTTCTCCGTATCACCGTATGATGATATTTTGTTGATATTGAGGATGGTAATTATTTTTTTACTTTCAAAGGAATTAATCCTACAATTTTAAAAACCTACGGGTCTGAAGATAATTTGATTTTCAAATGAATACATTTATAAAAAAAATACTTTTCCACGTAAAAGTATTTGTAAAAGTATTCAATTTTTTTATTTATTTCACTTTATTTATTTTTTAAATTCATGTTAATGCAGTGACAATTAAGTTTCGTATAAATCATACATTTTTGTAAAAGTATTAAAGTTTTAGAAATGCCATTTAAGAAATGAAAAACAATCCATTTGTATGGTTCACGCAATTATATTAAATTAAACAATTAGAAACTTTTTTCATACAAAAAAATGGTAATAGGCACCAAACGAATTTTTACAACCAGAAGGGGAGACTTATAAAACATTTTGTATTAAAGAATATAACATTTTTTAAAAATTATTTACTGAAAATATGCCACATTAGACAAAAAGGCAATGTATAGTTGTGTGCTACTGAGTATTAAACAATTAAAATATGCGTCCCCTTGGAAACAAAACTAATGTACAAGCAGGAGGTTATAATCATTAAACAATTTTGTTTGGACCATATTAAATACATTTAAATGATTATTTTCTTTTTATATTTTAGAATTGATCTTTAAAGTATGATTAAAATATCTTTTTTTTTAGATTCAAATAGTTGCAACTCCCGATCGGTTATTTTCAAGCATGTTCCTGACTTTAAGGCTACCGGGTTAGTGGGTTCTTTTTTTTTCTTTATAAAGCTGATGTAGTTCTTCAACTTTTCCTGTTGCATAACTCGAATTCTGGTGTTCACCATTCAGTTGTATTCAAAGGTTTGTCACATTTTTTATATTCAACATTCATTGTTATTTAGTCAATTATCCTATCATGTATTGTAGCTTTCTGTTTGTCAAGGTAATCAAAAAAGAAAGAAGAGGAGTTCTTCTTTCTTTTATCACTTAGTAGCCGTGTGAGATGGTGTTTTTCAGGCTCACTATTAAGCTTTATTCAAAGGTGTACTATTTCTTAATTTGGTTTATCTATACTATATGTATGCCCTACGTGTTTAGAAATCTTTGCTTCTTATTTTACTTGTTATGTAAATAGGAGGCACACACAATTTCAATTAAATATTACACTTATATGTTTACCAAACAAACAAGCTAGCAAGACTGCAAAATTTCTTTCTTCTAATAGAACACATACAAGCATGTATCAGAAGCAAAATCATGTATAAACCTGGTCCTCATAAAGGAATGAGATAGAGAGAGCTGGAGAGTATGTGTGCGAACACGTGTTGTATACTCTCTCTCCTACTTATAAAGGATCCATTATACACATGGATCAAAACCGGATTCATCTTGGCCCGCGTGTGTGTAAGACACAACTTGGTCTAAACCTGGTCCTCATCACAATCCGGCTTAATTCCATAAGCCAATAACCATTTGCTTCAAGCCCAAATGCAGATTCCACCCCACTCATCTACTCCCATTGATAAGTTTGCAAAATATTAGGAGAACATTACTTAAATTAGATGTAATAAATCTTATATAGGTTGTCTAAATATATAAATAAACATTCCTATTCCATTACATACTCACTACCTTTTAAAGAACAATTAATTTAGGTTATCTAAAAATTAATGAACGATTTCATTTTTATCAAGTATAAAATGTTTTATCATGTTAATAAACGTAGTTGTATAAATATCTTAAACTACTTTTCTTATATTGTCATCTTAAATCTATCACGGTACACGGTTATGGCTTCTTTAAATGATATTTGTATTTGTGTTTGGCCCATATTAGGATAAGTGTGTTTATCAGTTTACAATGACCAACAAGCAACCAAATGATCGTAATGATGTATCCTCAACTACATCTACGTCTGCTACACAGAAAAAGCAGTATAATAGAAGATATTATGCTACACACAAAGAGAAAAACAAAGTATCAAAGTTTTATATTGGCGATGTCTTTCAAAGTGATTCATTAATACCTTTAGTGGGTGATAGATCAATAGAAAGGATACCGCTAAGTCCTTTACAGACTAATAGTTGCCTAATGACACAAATGCCAAAAGAGAAGGTGTCATGTACTTCGAATGAAAAAAGAAAGGAGTACAATAAACTATATTATGCTAGATGCAAAGAGCGTGGGAAACGTATTTCAAATGGTAGTCAAACTACACAAACTCCGACAGCTGAAGTTGATAAAGTCATGCTTGAAACATTAGAAGGTTTCTATTTATTTAACAAAGCTTTCTTTAATACACTTGACATTCTTTATGTTGTTAACTCACCCAACTTTCTTAGGTGTTCACGTTCCACCCCTTGCACTACTACCTCAAATTTCTGACGTTATTGATCAGACATCCACCCTAGTAGAGAACATAGATGAGGATCTATATAATTTTGTTTACGATGGTATACCTAGAGAGCATCGTGTCTTAACGGAACATAGTCCATGTCCTAAGTGTGGAGCAAAACGGTTTAATTTTGAATTCCCTACCTTTTGTTGTATGAGTGGGAAAACAAAGTTAGCAAATTCAGAAATTACGGCTGAATTGTACCTACTTTTCACGTCGCAAGATGAAACTGGAAAAGTTTTTAGGCAAAACATAAGTTCTTATAACACCAATTTTTCTTTCACCTCAATGGGTGTGACATTGGATGATTCAATGCCCAATATGAGAGACAGTGTATATACGTTTCGTGCACATAAAGGAATATATCACAAAATCGACCAATTAGTTTCAAGGGATGGTCAACCTAGGTACTTACAATTGTATTTTTATGATCCTGATACTGAGTTAGATCATCGACTCCAATGGCCAAATCTTGATCGAAATATTACTGAGATTTTGACACGTGTTCTGTCTAAAAACCCGTATGTCCCACATTTAGAAGTCTTGTGGAACTAGGACCTCTTGACAACTATAGTGTCACTTTAAACGCTTCAGTGGAACTTGACCAAAGGGTCTACAACCGACCAACCACATCCGAGGTTTTAATAACATTATTTCATTTCATTTATTTATAAGTAACATATATATTATATATAATTTTACTTATTTTTAATACATCATTATATAGGTGGCCGGTATTTGGGTTGAAGGTAACGACAATATCACTTCGTACAAAAGAAGTATTGTTGTGTACGGTAGGTCTGAATGTAGTCAAAATATTCAGCCGTACTTTGGTTGTTACGATCCATTGTCGTATCCTCTATTTTTTCCTAATGGTGAATCTGGTTGGCATTCTAACATACCACGTCACAGAGTATTAATCAATGAAGTTCATGATGGTCACGACAACATCAACGAAGAAACGGAAGGTACCCACGAATTATGTGTGGTTTTTAAGTGAATATCATAACAGCTAACCTAACGTGTAATTACAATTTCTCAGATTCTAACACACGAAGTGGTAGGAAAACCGTGGCTATGAGAGAGTACTATTGTTACAAGTTCCAAATTCAAAATACCGAGAACGTGCTTCTGTTCGGTGGAAGATTGCTACAACAATTCGCTGTAGATGTATACATAAAGCTTGAGACGTCGCGTTTACAATTTTATGAACGAAACCAGGCTAAGATAAGGGCAGATTTGTACCAAGGTATTGTGGATTGCGTAAATGCTGGTGAGGTTCATTCGAACAGAGTCAGACAACGGGTTGTGTTGACTGCATCTTTTATTGGAGGGCCTCGCGACATGCGACGGCGGTTCCTAGATGCTATGACTTTAGTTCAAGATGACGACAAACCTGATTTATTCCTTACGATGACATGTAATCCTCAGTGGCTTGAGATATGAGATAATTTAAAACCGGGTCAAACAACACAAGATCGTCCAGAGCTTGTTTCACGAGTGTTTCGTGCTAAATTAGAGGATCTTAAGGAACAACTCTTCAAGAAACATCTCATCGGAGAATTTAAGGCATATGTGTACGTCATCGAGTTTCAAAAGCGTGGTTTGCCGCATGCGAATTTCCTCCTTATCATGCACACGCAACACAAGATCAATAATCCAGACCATTATGATAAGGTCGTGTGTGCCGAAATTCCTGACATGCTACGACATACCAAATTGCATGAGATTGTTGCCAAGCACATGATTCATGGTCCTTGCGGCCGTTTACAAACAAACAGTCCTTGTATGCAGGGTGATCCTAAATCATGTCGTTTTCGTTACCTTAGACAATTTAATGAACTTACAACACAAGGAGACGATGCATATCCATTATATCGAAGGAGAAACAACGAAATCAATGTGAACGTACGAGGAAAAAATCTTGATAACAGATGGGTTGTCCCCTATAATCCAAGGCTTTTGATGATGTTCAACTGCCACATGAATGTCGAGGTTTGCTCAAGTATAAAATCTGTGAAATATCTTTTCAAATATGTTTACAAAGGACATGACAAACAGGTTATTCAAATCGATCCAGACGAGCAATGGGTTGTTATTAATGAGATAAAGAGATTTCAAGATGCACGCTATGTATCGCCACCAGAGGCTATGTGGCATATCTTTTCCTTCTCTCTTTCCCAAATCCATCCTGTTGTTTTAGCCTTACAGTTTCATCTCCCTAATAAGCAGATGGTTAGATTTAGCGACGATGATATAATGTCTGAGATTGTTGATAGGGAAAAAGATAAGAAAACCATGCTAACTGCCTTTTTTGAGACAAATAGAGTGGATGCAGCGGCAAGGCAGTTTTTGTATAAATATTTTCCAAAACACTTCACATGAAATTCACGCACACGTCGTTGGAATCATCGTATAGCTAAGACACAGAGAGGCCGTATTGTTTCCGCTAATCCCGCTGAGGGAGAAAGGTTCTACTCACGCCTACTTTTGTCAAATGTTAAAGGGCCTGCTTTATTTGAAGATATGTGCACAGTTAATGGTGTAACGTACAGACATTTCAAAAAGCAGCACTTGAGATAGGCTTATTAGAGAATGATGATAGTTTATCGCAGTGTCTCACAGAAGCTTCTCTATTTCAGTTTCTCAGTGCTCTTAGAAGGTTATTCGTGACAATAATGATTTTTTGTGAACCTGGAGATGTTAGAAAGTTATGGAATGACCACTTTGAATCACTATCCGGAGATCATCGTTTACAATGTCAAAGTGTCGAACAGGTTCAAAATATGGTTGTTACTGACATTAGGGTCTTTCTACAGTCAATGGGTAAGAATCTCAATGATTTTGATCTTCCAAAAATAACAGAAGATGTTAACATACAGTCTGTAGGTTATCGTGAGGTCCAAGAGGAGTACGAGATAGTTATGGAAGCTGAACACTTATGTGCCAAACATTCACTTAATTTTGACCAAAAGATAGTGTTTGATGAGATCATGGCTCATGTGGATAATGATTTCCCAGGTGTGTTATTTATAGATGGTCTAGGTGGGACTTGGAAAATATTTTTATACAATGCTTTGCTTGCTGAAGTTTGTTCATGTGGTCTTATTGCTCTCGCAACAGCTTCATCAGGTGCGGCAGCTAATAATATGTCAGGAGGGAGAACGGCTCACTCAAGATTCAAGATTCCCATTAATCTTAATAATAATTTGATGTGCAACATCAAAAACACAAAGTGGGGCTGCTGAACTAATTAGGTCTTCCAAAATAATCATATGGGATAAAGTATCGATGGCAAAACGACAATCGATGGAGGCAGTTGATCGAACATTGCAAGACATTATAGGCGTTAGTCTCCCATTTGGCAGAAAGATAATGGTTATGGGAGGTGATTTCAGACAGGTGTTGCCGGTTATTAAATGTGGCACTCAAGCACAGATTGTAGACTCCATCCTACGAATGTCGCCTCTTTGGTCTTTGACTAAAAAAATGCGATTAACCATAAATATGAGAGCGCTAAATGATTTGTGGTTTTTCGATTTCCTTTTAAGAGTAGGTGATGGAACTGAAGAATCGATTGTAGGAAACTTTATTCGCATACCCGATGACATGAAAATTCCTTGCACTAATAGAGAAAACTCTATAAAAGAATCGATCAATGAAATATTTCCATCAATTACCAACAATGTATATTCTTCTGATTATATAGTCTCGAGAGCAATATCATGCACTAAAAATGAGAGTGTTGACGAGATTAATGATCAAATGATTGACATTTTTCAAGGGGATGAAAAAGTTTACTATAGTTTTGACGAAGCCGAAGACGATCACCATAACTTCTATCCTACCGAGTTTTTAAACTCACTAAATGTTAGTGGTTTGCCGCCTCACAAACTTCGATTAAAAATTGGATGTCCCATAATATTATTACGGAACATCGATACATCACATGGTCTATGTAATGGCACAAGATTGATATGTAAAAATTTCCAGCACATTGTTATTGATGCAGAAATTGCTGTCGGTCAACATATTGTGAAACGAGTATTTTTGCCACGAATCCCTCTATGTCTTTTTGAAGACGACATGTTCCCGTTCAAACTGAAAAGAACAGTTTCCCATTCGACTTAGCTTTTCCATAACAATCAATAAAGCTCAAGGTCAAACAATTCCGCACGTTGGTGTTTATCTACCCGATTCTGTATTTTCACATGGACAAATTTATGTGGCGTTGTCAAGAGGGATATCACGTGAAAATACAAAGGTATTAGTACATCTTGCCAAAGATTTTAGACGAGACGGGGTATACACCTCAAATGTTGTCTATCGGGAAGTATTGCGTGATGAATGAACTGCATGTATATCAAAACATAATGGTATTATTTTTTATAGATTTTGTGCCTTAAATTTTCATATTCTAAATATATTTTGAATACATTTTGATCTGCATATATCATGAAACGAATAAAAACCTATCACAAATAAAAAAACAAAATATAAGACATGGTCCCCTTATTTATTATTTTAAATATTGTGATCAAATACCTACTAATTTACCAGTTTTCTACAACTTTTACAACATACTAACTTTTTCATTTTTCTTTTACATAAATTAGAAAAAATGTTAAACATTGAATCTACAGTAACATGTATAAACCCTGGAATTGATAACGCCAATGTTAATTTTTTTATTTGACTGTATAAAGTTTTCAGAACGCTAATTTTGACGGTTTAGCGCGCCGCTACGCGCGCGGGTATAACACTAGTACACATAAATGATAAAAGGTAGGTAGAGCATGCATTTAACTAGGGTAGATAGGACATGCATTTCATTGATCACAAATAATCTCACGTTACCTGGCCTTCTATTTCAATTATTACTCCAAGCACTTCATCAACCATAGATACATTTTCTAATTAAACGAAATAAATCCAGTGATTAATCAAGAATGCATTTAGAAGCCAATGTTGTGATTTTTGGGTTCATAACAAGTTTGATTTATGCATTTTCAATTATTAAAAGGTTGGAAGCAATTTCCAGTGTTGGTTTACCTCCCAACTGGGCTTTAGCTACTGTAAACCGGTCTAGTTTCCCTAATGATTTTATTTTTGGTTCTGCGTCTTCTTCATTTCAGGTAATTTAACTTTATATTATATATATTAAACAGATATATCAATAATAATTATACTTAATTATAAACTAACAATTTATTTATGTTAATGTACAGAATGAAGGTGGAGCAAATGAAGATGGTAGAGCTCCAAGTATATGGGATACTTTTGCTAGAAAACATCCTGGTTGTTGTTATTTTTATTTTTGTTTTGTAATTTTGCTCAAGTATGTTAATTAACGTTTGTTTTAACTATTTTAATGTCAGACAAGATTGCTAATCATAGTAATGCGATTACGGCGACTGATAGTTATCATCGATACAAGGTTCTTTTCCCTAAAAATCTCAAATGGGGGAGTTAGCTAAATCCAAATGCCTTCTAGATGAAAAATGAAAATGTAATGGTTTCTTGGCAATATATATGCTTGTGGAGCTAGCACATTCAAAATTCTTTTGCACTAAGTCGCTCAGATGACAAGCGGATAAGGTGAATATGCTGGTTTGACCAGCGGATTACTGAATCTGCTCCTTTGACCGGTAGATTCAAGGTTGTCTCAGATCACTCTCTTTCTGGTGAACCTAGCAACCAAATACACTTGGCTTGGAATATGCTCCTCTGACTAACGGATTCATGGTCAAATCACACCAATCCGCCTGCCACGTGAGCGGCTTCACTCAATCCGCTTGCCACATGAGCGACTTCCTGCAAAAATATTTTGAATCTGCTACCTCCACGATCAAATTGCCTAGAAACCATTACATTATCATTTTCCACCTTAAAACCATTTATATTTAGCTAATTACTCCCCCATTTTTGCAAAACATTCCGCATTTTATCAATGTTTTGAAAACCAAAAAGTTACTGACTTTCACCAGTTTTAATCCTGTGTTGTATGGTTCAAACCGACCGGTTAACTGCTTGAACCATGCAAACGTACACACAATTTTCTGGTTTAACTGATCAAACCGACCAGGCCGATTCGGTTTTCCAAACACTGGATTTTATGCTTTTTTACTTTCTAAAATGTAATGTTTGAATTTAAAGGATGATGTGAAGATGTTAAGGCAAATGAGCGTGGATGCATACAGCTTTTCAATCTCATGGTCCCGAGTTATACCACGTAAATCAATGTTATTTTTATTTTTATTTATTTTTTTCTACTTTTTCTTGTTATAATATGTTTTTAACAATTGATCTATGTTTATTTTAAAAATGTAATCTTACTATATATATTGTTGCAGTTGGGAAAATAAGCAGCGGTGTTAATGAGCATGGAATTTCATACTACAATAATCTCATAAACGAATTACGATCAAATGGTTATTTTCTAACTTTTTAAATTATATTTAATTCATATCATAATTATATAATATTTAAGTTGTGTCGTGATATAGATATTGAACCCTATGTTACTCTATTTCACTGGGATCTTCCTCAAGCTCTAGAAGAAGAGTACGGAGGCTTCTTGAGTTCCCGCATTGTGTAAGTAAATAACTTACTAATTTTTATATATTAAACTCCTTAAATTTGTCTATAATGCACACACAATTGAAATTTAAAATAATGACTTGTTAACTCTTAAATTTGTCAAAATAAGATAGTATAAATTTATTTAGGTTATTACAGAAAAAAACAGATTCACACTTAATCAAATTTTGACCGATTTAAGAGTTAACAAGTTATTATTTAAAATGAATCACAGATACATGCATTTTAAACGGTTTATGAACTTTAATATACAAAAATTAGTTTAGTGATTTTTTCATATATTTCTTTTTTAATTTAATATTTTAATATACTAATATGAGTTTGAGTGACTTTTTGAAAAAAAGATAAAAAAATATATACACGGACTTTTTATGGTATTAACCTTATTTTTATCAAAACATTCTCTAGTTTTATTAATTCAAAATTTAAAGCCGTTACATCAACTCTTGATTATTAAAGGTGTTTTTATAATGTAAAATAATCATTTAAACATCGTGTTTTTGAGTTCTAAATCTGAAAATTTAAAACTAATTACATGCAGCAATGATTTTCGTGATTTTGCTGAGCTATGTTTTAGAAGATTTGGTGATCGGGTCAAGTACTGGATCACCCTAAACGAACCATGGAGTTACAGTGTCGGAGGTTATGAAAAAGGCTATTATGCCCCTGGTCGCTGTTCTCACTTCGTCGGTAATTGTTCCGCCGGTGATTCAGGAATTGAGCCGTATATCGTCACCCATAATCTGCTTCTTGCCCATGCTGCTGCCGTTAAGTTGTACCATGATATTTATAAGGTTCTAATTAATTTTTGTATAAATCTATCTTTTTCACACCAAAATTGTCATTAGTTAAACATGTCTTCCCTCTAATTGACATGTCGGAAAACATTATCAGGGACCTCAAAAGGGCAAGATCGGAATCTCGCTCGTGACACGGTGGATGGTACCATACTCCGATGAGAAACTTCATCGCGACGCCGCACTCCGTGCTCTTGATTTTGATTTTGGTTGGTACGTACCCGGCCCATTGATCTTAGAGAAAATCATCAAAATAAACATGTTTGACCAACTTTTTTTACAAAAATTAACAAGCCCATTTAAAAGTGGACTTATCCAAAACCAAACGATTATAGAATGCCAATTAAGCAAAGCCGGCTAAGGGGGCTAGAGGTGCACAAACCGGTTTTTTCCGGAACCGGATCCGGATCGGATCCGGACCGGTTCCGTCAACGATGGTCAACAACCGGATCCAATGGAACCGGTTCCGGATCGGATCCGGTTAAGAGAGTGTAGACTTGGAACCTATTGAGACCGGACCGGATTTATGGAACTGGACCGGACAAAAAAAAACCAGTTCCACCGGATTTTTAAAAAAAAAAATTTTTTTTTTAAAAATAACAAAGATACACTATAAAATACATGTTTTATTTATTTTGTAGTTTTTTTAAGTGATTTAACAATAGTTCGTAAAAAAAATACAAAAAACATAATTGAATCACAAAATATATATTATTTATTATGTTTTCAATCTTCTTCGTCGTAGTCTTCGTAACATCAGTTTTCATTCTTCTTCGCTTGAGATGCGTTGGGCTTCATCATAAGCTTGTTCTTCGTCCGAAAGTGGATTCGCCGCCCCTTGTTCTACTTCGAATTCATGTATTTCTTGTTCAATGTCAAGTTCTCCTTCTAGTTTTGCAACATGTTGTACACGTTTGGCGGCATCCAAATGGTCCTTCAAGCAAATACACATCTCCATAGATTCCGGTGTAAGCCTCGTTCTTCGAATAGATAAAACCCTGCCACTAAGAGAAAAAGCAGATTCCGAAGCTACCGTAGAAGCTTGGACGGTTAGTAGGTCACGGGTCATTGCGGCTAGAACGGGATATTGGGATTCCCTTCCTTGCCACCAACTCAAGATATCAAAGTTTTCAAACTCTTCGGATCTTAGAGTTGAAATAAAGTCGGTTGCTTGATATCTCCCAAGCTCGCTACTTGGTGTGGTTCCACGAGCTCGTTTAGTATTTTCGTTTCTTAAAGTGTTAAATAAATTTAGCATCGGGTTCCTTGAACTACTAGAACTTGAACCCGAACCCATTGATTCACGTATGTTTGATGGATCACCACTTCCACCATATTTGCGTAAATAATAATCAAACATATTATTAAAAGCCGAATTGAAATCCCTTATTGCCTTTGATTCAAAATTTGGGTCTTCCTCAAACATATTTAAATCATCCGATATTGATCCAATTAATGTTTCAACACCGGTTACATTAATCGTTGGGTTTAAAGCGGCCGAACATGTAACAACGGCCGGCATTTCCGAAAAATATTTTTTAAATTTAGCTTTCATAGGTTTTACCATTTTTTTCAAAAATAGGGCCGTGATATTCAAACTCTTTTAATTTATTACATATTAAATATAATTGTTGAAGTATTTGCGAAGATGTGGGATAATAAACTCCCGATAAACATGTAGTTGCATTTTTAAAAACCTCAAGCAAATTAGTTAGTTTCTCGATCATATCCCAACTTATATTATCAAATTTTTGTGAACAACGTTTCTTTTGTACTAGTTCATCATGGAAATGTTTTAAAGTAACTCTTTGCCTTAAGGCCGATTCAAACATTTTCCATGTCGAGTTCCATCTAGTAGGTACGTCCCAATTCGGACCTAAAAAGATGGAATCCGTTTGTTGGCACAAGTTTCTATAGTTTATATATCTTTTTTTGCTTGTGCTAAAAACTTCACGTAACATCACTTTAAAATTTTCTTTTACGTCTCTTATTTCTTGGACGTTTAGACCGTCTTGCACAACCAAGTTAATGATGTGTGCAACACATCGACTATGAAAAAAAACACCGTTACAAGGCGGTTCATATTTAATTTTTAAATTTTCTACCGCGTTTGTGTTATTTGAAGCGTTATCAAAAGATATTGAAAATATTTTTGGTTGAATTTTATAAGTTCGAATTACTGAGTCTAAAATATAAAATAAGTTTTCGCCGGTATGTGGATATCCAAAATTATCAAACGCAATCGTACGCTTCATCATTTGCCACGACTCCGGTTGAACCCAATGTGCGGTAACGCAAAGTTACGATTCGGGTAAACCATGTGGAGCGGACCAAACGTCCGTTGTTAAGTTAATGCCGGTATTTAAATTTTCAAAACCTAAAATTAATTCTTTTTTAGCTCTTTTCCACATTTTTAAACAATCTCTTCTCAAAGTAGAACGACTTACATTTGTGTAACTCGGTTGAAGCGTCTCTTGTATCATCCTCGTCAAGCGCGGATTATCAAAGTGATCAAAAGGCAATCCTTCTTGAATGACGAAATGTGCCATTCTCTCACGAACCCTCTCGACATTGTATTGCCAAACTCCTCCATCCCTACCAATTTGAGTTTGATCTTCACCTTGAGTGTGTTTTGCGTGACTAGCAATATGTTTCCTCAAAGTGCTATTTCCCGCCGCACCCAAAATTCTACCACAACGTTTGCAACGAGCCTTTTGCGAACCGTTCGACATTTCGCATAAATCGAAATAAGCCCATATCTCTTGGTTTCGGGAGCAAGGAAGTATTGACACCACCGTGACATCGCTAGTAGAACCACCAACCGAATTTTGAGTGCTTGCGGAAGCGGAAGCCATGAAAGCGTTTTTTTTTGCGTAAAGTGAGCGTTTTTTTGCGTTTTGAGAGCGTTTTTGAGTTTTGAGAGCTAGAATGTTGTGGTGAACTAACCCATACACCCAATACCTATTTATACTAAGTTTCAAGCCTTAAAAACAAAAAAAAAACAAAAAAAACGGCCAAAAAACGGCTATATAGCCGTTTTTTTTTTCTTCAACGGCTATAACCGGTTCCAAATTGTCCGAAAAAAACCGGTTCTATTTTGTCCGATTTTTGTCCGATTTTTATCCGGTCCGTCAAAAAAACCAGAACCGGTTCTGGATCCGCCGGTTCTCACAAAATCCGGTCCGGTCCCAAAAAACCGGTTCTAGACGGATCCGGTTTCGGATAATCCATCAGATCGGATTCGGTTCCGGTTCTTTTGAGCTCCTCTAAAGGGGGCTGGACCTCATCCGACACTACAAAAAGGAAAAAAACAATATGTTCACGACAACAACCAATGAAATCATTACACGTGTGCACACCGCTCCACCATAGCCGATGCATGTTCATTTTTACAAAAAGAAAATTAGTCCAACATGTTTATTTTAAGGGTGACATTTTTATCTAAGTATTTCATATGATACCAAAATGATGAGGTGATTTAAAGATATATCATTTTCTAGCTTTCTATTAACCTGAAAACGTATAGTTAACATGATAATATGTCATATTCTTAATAACTATAACTAGAATGGTGCCCACGGGCGTTGCAACACGTTAAACCGTGAAAGAAACTAATGTCCTCAAAAGCTTATAAAATAAGGTTATAGAAAAATGACTGTTAAAAAATTTATCCACGCGTTGCATTGAAACAGCTAGTAATATTCAAAAAAATTTATAAAAAAAAACGAAATCGTAACAAAGTCGTTAAAAAAAATTAACTAGTAAAAATTTAGAAAAAGAAAACAAAACCATTTAGAAAAAATAAAGAGTCAAAAAAATAAATAAATTCATACGCAAGTGATTTTGTAACTTGTACACTATCACGCACAACTCCGTTACAATTGTGGGTATTACCAGCGCTCCGCAGCGGGTTCAAAACGTAGATAAAAATAAACAAGACGTAACGGTATATTAGTACTCATCAGCGAAAAAATGCACGTAAAAACAATGGAAACGTATATAAAAATAAAAAAATAAAAGTAAAAAACAAAAAAAAATAAAAATAAAAATTAAAACATCTAAGGAAAAGAGTAAAAAAATACATATAAAAAAAGTTTATTAAAGTTTAAGGGTTGTATGATAGTTTATTAAAGTTCAGGAGTAATAATGTAAACTGGTTAAAATAAAAATAACTTAATTAAAGCGCATGATCAAATTGTAAGTTATAGAAAAAAAAATTAGTTATAGCATTAAAAACTTTTATACTTACTGTAGTATTCTTATTATGGGTTTTGGAAGTAAGTAAATAATTTTTGGCCTTCGAAAACGGTGTGGTGCTATTTTGTTTTTATTACCAAATAATAAAGAATCTAACATCATTTTTAGATAACAAAAAGTTACCATATATCAAGAATAAGAAATATGTGGTCTCAAAGCTACCGGACTTAAAAGATAACAAATTGACATCTTTTAGCGACTCTAAAAAAAATTATATTCTTTAGATAAATTAAAAGGTATATTGATATTTTATATAATAAATAAACTCTTCTATGAACGCAGAAAATTTTAATAATTTTATTTATTATTAAAACATGGCAGGTTTATGAATCCATTAACGTTTGGCGACTACCCTGAGGCTATGCGAACCAATATCGCAAATAGATTACCTAGATTCACAGCAGAAGAATCATACACGTTGAGGAACTCATTGGACTTCCTCGGATTGAACTATTACACAGCAAATTATGTGCAACATGTTTCTGAGGCCGTCACTGATAACATGACTCGATCTTCCGATGCTCAAGCTCGATTATCGAGTACGTATGTTTGAACGCGCTGTACAGCATAACTCATCGTAATATATTTTATACGCATATTCATCATGTATCTTACGTTTGTCTTTTTTTTTTTTGGTTTAACAGTTGATCGGAACGGAGTTCCAATTGGTTCCAAGGTTTTTTTTTTAAACCTTATTTTTTGAAAATATGTAGTAAACCTGACTTGAATTACAGGGCGGGACGGAATGGCTTCGATCATACCCGCAAGGGCTGCACGATCTTCTCGTGTACATCAAGAACAACTACAACAATCCCACAATTTACATTACAGAAAACGGTATCCTCCCCAGACCCTACTGTATGAGTTGGGTGAGTTTGTTTGTTTATTTGATTAACCTCGTGTTCGGTTTATTTTCTTAAAGGAGTTGACGAGGCTAGCAATTCATCGCTATCCCTCCGAACGGTTCTCCAAGACGATTTCAGGGTTCAATACTATGTTGGTCATCTCCAAAAGCTCCTACAAGCTATCAAGTAAACTATTTTGACCCAAATACTAGAAAATGAAAACAATGAAATAAGTTAAGATGAACAACTTTTGTTAGGAAATGAAATGACACAAAGTTGTTGGATGAATGTAGTGCAGGGGTGAATGTGAAAGGTTACTTTGCTTGGTCGTTACTGGACAACTTTGAATGGGATCGTGGCTATGCGGTTCGATTTGGGCTACATTTTGTAGACTATGGCAACGAATTGAGACGATATCCGAAGTTTTCGTCCACTTGGTTCACCAATTTCTTGCGCATTCGAGGCTAGATAGCAGAAAGATAGACTAGATTTACTTTTCTATTTCTCTTTGAATAAGAGATGGATATCTTGTTAAAGTTTACTAGCGAAGATCAATGAGAATAATTAATTAAACTTTGCTTTTAATCTTATCAACACACACATCGAACTTTAAAACTATTAGTACACAAACATGTATAAGATAATTAGATAGATATGCTATATGGAACACCCTTTCCGGTCAACCCAGATTCAGAAAATGGTTTGAGAAGTTGATATGGCACCAACCCCGCCCCACTCCGGTTCCTTAAATTAGGATCATTGTTCCTTGAGTCTATGATAGCTTCAAGCTCCTTCAACCTACAACTAAACTCTTCAAATGCAGCCTTTATAGCCGGCTCAGCCGCCCATGCAGGCTCCATGTTTGTACCAATGTACTCCTCATCCGGTGAATGGGTTGATAAAACAACCAAAACCGACATTACTCTGGTAGCTTGAATCTGAGTAGGGAAAGAATCCAATAACGCGTCCTCAGGCTTACTTATGAATGCTTCCCACTCTTCAACGGTTGGATCTTCATTAGGCATTTTAGTTCTTGCAATTGTTGGTCTGTTGGGGAAATAACCAGCAAAATCATATTGACCAAAGTTGACTGCTGAATGGTGGCCAGAAGACACCCACATGATTGTTGTGATGATTTTAATCATATCTTCTTGTGTTTTGAGTTGTGGCCACCATGGTTCGTCCTTTTTGTCTCCATGCCCAACTGTTCGGATTTCAGTCCACCATGCTTGAAGTTCTTTATCAGATTCTATGAGGCTTGGTTGTGGGTAGTAGTGGTTGATGTATGTAGTAGCCCATTGTTTAATGGCATCCCAAAGAACTAGGCCGTCATTAGCAAATGGGTAGTCCTCAATTGTTAGTTTTAAACCATGTGGTGCACTTTCATGTTCCACAGCTATTCCCCTATCGATTAAAGAAAGATACAAATCTTGATTTAACTAATTCTAATATACTAATATCATACACCAAATAGAGAGGGGGTTGTTAGGTCACTGTTGACCGGTTGGTTCAAGGTTGACCGAGTTTTAAGGATATGCACGTGGGTGTATCAGACTATTCACAATATGGAGTACATGGGCGTTATGGAACTTGGAAGTTATGGTTTTTTTTTCTTTTATAAGCAGATTAGGAGTAATTTCTTTAAAGTACTTTCAATTCAGTATTTCGATTTCATTGTAATCGTTTGTTCTTGAGTTTAATAAAATCCCAGAAAATTGCCTCAATACCTGCTGTTATTCTCTGATTATACCAACACTTGGTATCAGAGCTTAGGTTCAAGATCCGTAATCCTTGCTTACCGATTGCATGCCAAAATACCTCCGGTTCAACACCATGTCGCTAGATACAACCTTTGCAGTCCCAAAGGAAGAAGGCACTGTATCCCTCCAAATCCCGACCCTAACCCCAACAAACTACACAACCTGGGCGATCAAAATGGAGGCTGTTATGGACGCCCACGGTTTGTGGGATTCGGTTGAACCTCAAACCGGTGTGGTTGAGGATGCCAAGAAGAACAAAACCGCTCGTGCCTTTATCTTTAAAGCGATCCCGGAAGACGTCTTATTGCAGGTGGCAAAGAAGAAGACGGAGAAGGAGATTTGGGATTCCTTGAAAACACGGTATGTAGGTGCTGATCGTGTGCAGAAAGCACGCCTACACACCCTCAAAAGTGAGTTTGAAGGACTCAATATGAAAGATGGCGACACGGTTGATGATTTCGCGGGTAAACTGAGCGGGATGAGTTCAAAGTACAGTAGCCTTGGCTATACACTCGAAGACGGGATATTGGTAAGGAAGATGTTTGATTCTGTTCCTAACAGGTTCATTCAGTTGGTAGCATCCATAGAGCAAACATCAAACATGGATGACATGCCATTTGAAGAGGCTGTTGGTCGGCTAAAGGCCTATGAAGATAGATTGAGGCTCAAGCAAGGAAACACAGCCGAGGAGAATACATTGTTGTTCTCCAAAACCAATGGTCAAGGGGGCCAAAGGAATGCAGTAAGGGGTAATTCATATGGCAGTCGTGGGCGAGGCTCGTTTGGTGAAAGAGGTGGGCGAAGTGGGTCACGAGGTCGTGGCTCGAATCGAGGTAGAGGTGGTCGCTGGGGTGGTGGCTCTTATCATGACTCCGGAAATGCAAACAGAAAGCCGAAAGATAAGAAGCATATTAAGTGTTTCAAGTGTGACCAGTTTGGTCACTATGCCTCGGAATGTGAAGAAGTGAAGAAACCAAACGAAGCAGCCAATTTAAAACAAGCACAAGAAGAGGAACCCACTATCCTCTTGACTGTTCATGGAGAAGAAACACCAACGATGGTACTGTTGAACGAGAAGATTATGTTCCTGTATCAAGAAGAGAAAGGGAATGAGGAAAGACACGACATTTGGTACTTGGATAACGGGGCCAACAATCACATGACTGGCCTCAAGGAATCGTTCTCTGAATTAGATGAAGGCGTAACGGGTCAGGTGCGTTTCGGTGACGGGTCAAAGATTCAGATTAAGGGAAAGGGTATAATCCTTGTTGAATGCAAGAATGGTGATCAGTTGGTGATACCAAATGTGTACTTTGTACCCGCCTTGAACAGTAACATCTTGAGTTTGGGTCAGATGACCGAAGATGGGTATGACGTGCGGATGCACCGAGATTATTTGAAGATGTATGATGAGGGAGGAAGTCTTGTCATGAAGGTTCAACATTCACTCAACAGGTTATATAAAATTTCCCTTTCTATTTCCAAACCTATTTGTTTGACAGCCAAGTTAGATGAGGAGGCTTGGGTATGGCATGCACGTATGGGCCATGCAAATTTCATAGTACTGGAGTCTATGGTTAAAAAGGGTTTGGTGAATGGAATGCTTTGTATATCACACCCAACACAAGTATGTGAAGGGTATCTTGTTGCAAAACAAACAAGGCAGGCCTTCCCTGCTGAAGCACAGTGGAGAGCCAGTAGACCACTTGAGCTTATTCATGCGGATCTTTGTGGTCCGACTTCACCACAAACGATAGAAGGTAATCAGTACTTCCTGTTACTCGTTGATGATTATTCTCGATACATGTGGGTATACTTGATTACAGCAAAGGATGATGCGTTTGAATTGTTCAAGAAGTTCAAAGTGCAGGTTGAGAAAGAAAGTCCCCACTTAGTGAAGACGTTTCGAACAGACCGTGGTGGTGAATTTAACTCTAATCAGTTTAATGAGTTTTGTCAACAGGTCGGAATTAAACGCCAATTAACGGCTCCGTATACCCCACAACAGAACAGAGTTGTGGAGCGTCACAATAGAACAATCCTCGGGATGACAAGATCTCTGTTAAAGACTATGAAAGTGCCAGATGTGTTTTGGGGAGAAGCGGTTCGACATTAGGTGTACTTGCTCAATCAAATCACGACAAAGGCGGTGACCAATAAGACACTGTACGAGGGCTGGAAAGGGAGCAAACCAACACTTCATCACTTAAAAGTGTTTGGTTGTGTCGCTCACGTGAAAAAGATGTCGAACCAATTAACGAAACTAAGTGACAGAAGTAGTCCCATGGTGTATCTCGGAGTCGAAGAAGGAAGTAAAGCATATCGGCTATACAATCCTAATCAAAAGAGGGTTGTAGTGGCCCGAGATGTAGTGTTTGACGAAATGAGACATTGGTCCTGTGATGGGGTCCAATATAAGGAGCCCAATTCAAGACCTGAATGGGTTAGTGTCCGGTTTGACAACTCGATTCGGCCATAGCAACAGACCAACGATGATGAACGAAGTCAAAGTCCTAAGACGCCACCACCACCATCTAACCACAATTCATCTCCATCTTTATTTGATTCTGCAGGTACTCTTGGCGAACAACAAATGTCGATTAATACTGTGTCGAGTTCAACAAGAGATGCAAACACCCGGAAATCATCTAGTGGTTTCGATCACACGCCATTACATGGGTTTCAATTGGTACAAAGAGTTTATCAAAAGACGACGACGATGAATGATGAAGAGGTACGAGACCTTTATGATCAGGAACTATTGTTGGTCGACGGAGAACCAACATCATATAAAGAAGCCAGTCATGATAGAGAATGGAAGAAAGCTATGCAAACTGAGCTTGAGTCCATAGAAAGAAACAAGACCAGGTCTTTAGTCAAGTTGCCACCGAATCACCGGGTAATTGGGCTGAAGTGGGTCTTCAAGCTGAAAAGGGATGCAAACGGTATGGTTACGAAGCATAAAGCTCGTTTGGTAGCAAAGGGTTATGTACAGAAAAAAGGACATAGACTTTGATGAAGTTTTCGCGCCAGTTGCAAGGTTAGAGACTGTTCGATTGTTATTAGCATTAGCAGCAAAAGAGGGGTGGCTTGTGCATCACCTCGATGTCAAGTCGGCCTTCCTAATTGGAGACCTTAAGGAGGAGGTCTATGTGTTACAGCCGGAGGATTTTGAAGTCAAAGGGAAGGAAAAAATGGTGTATAGGCTGAATAAGGCCCTTTACGGGCTGAGACAGGCGCCAAGAGCAAGGAATGCTCAACTTGACAGAGCACTCAAAGAGCTCAGATTTAGTAAATGCACACACGAGCAGGCGGTTTACAAGTCTCAGCAATTGGGTTCGACTCTCATTATCGGTGTGTACGTTGATGATCTGATCGTGACCGGGTCGAACGAGAAAGCAATTGGCGAGTTCAAGCAGAAAATGAAGAAGGTATTTGACATGAGTAATTTGGGGCTGCTGTCCTTTTATCTTGGCATTGAAGTGAAACAAAAGGAAGGGTTGGTCACTATGAAACAGGAAGCATACGCAAAGAAGATACTCAAATTAGTTGGGATGTTGGATTGCAATTCTTCAAAGTATCCGATGGAACCCAGACTGAATTTGACAAAAGACGAAGAAGGAGAACTGGTGGACCCTACTGAGTATAGGCGACACATTGGGAGTCTTCGGTATTTGGTTCACACGAGGCCTGATCTTGGTTACTCCGTGGGAGTAGTAAGCAGGTACATGGAGAAACCGAAAGTGAGCCATTTCAAAGTTGTAAAACAGATCATGAGGTATATTAAAGGAACAATGAGCTACAGGTTGAAGTATACAAGGGAAGGAAGTGGTAAGCCGACCGGGTATATCGACAACAGTCACGGGACTGATTTGGATTATCGAAGGGGAACAACCGGAATGACATTTTATTACTCGGGCAGCTTAGTCACTATAACTCAATGGCTAGTGGTTTCCCTTCAATCTCTCTTACTTTATTCACATAAGGTAAGAGGAGGTCATGATAATCCAACAAGAATAGTTTCTTTTGTTTCAATGCCTTTTTACAAGAACAAAAATAATGTGAAAATGATATAGTGACATGATTTCAATATGCATTTTGATTTTATATTACCTCTTCGAGAGTCATGAAACCTTCTATCTCTTGCTCAACAATCTCTTTGGTAATTGAAGACTCAGGTGGTCCATAAACTTTAGGGTCTAATTTGATCATCAATGGCCATTCCTACATACATATTTTGATCACACATTTTCATGATCTAGTATCTTATCTTAAAACAGTTTCTCTTTTTGATATGAAAATTGGATAATATTTATCTTATTAAAGATATAAAACATCATAATGCAAGAAATTCGTTTAGAACACACCGTGACCAACTGAATGCTATACGGATTAAGACCAGCAAGCATTTGTCGACAAAATTCCTCATCCCGATACCAAGAAAAGGGGTCCCCTATAATTGCAACCACCAACAATCATATAAATGAAAAATCAAACATTTGTGCACACATGGTTTGTTGAAAATAACTTGCTTACTATCTTTGATTCGAGGAGTTGCAAATTGTAATATACTTTCTGCGGTATTGGTAATAGCTCTGAGAAGTCTTGTTAACACACTTAGAAGTCCATTGTTAGGGAGATCTATACCAATACCATCATTATAGAGTGATTCAATGTCTCTAAATAATGAAAAACCCTTGTTTGCGTCTGTCAATGTCGAATCTAGCATCGGTATAATTCCATTCAATACTGAATACAATGTCGTTGCCCCAAATGATATCTCTTTTATCTCTGAAAAGTCTTCATCTCTCGGCACATAAAAAATAACCCCCGTCCTTGACTCCGACCAAGGTTCTGAAATTTCACAAAATTTATGGTTTATTCATTTTGAACATAATAAATAATTGTGAATATGCATGTTATAAAAAAATATAAACTAATATGAATGGAGTCAATACATATGAATATGTATGTTTATGTACCTTTGGAGGTCATCTCGCGACCGGTTCGGCAACGCCTAGGATAAGGATGTTGCTCGCCACCGAGAACAGGCCGAGACAGATCTGAATCAGTCTCGGGATCACCTATATCATTATACGTATCGTAATCATATATCCTTTCAAATGTTTTGCGCTCTCCTTCACCATTACCTCGAAGAGACTCGAGATCTTTTTCCCTTAAAGACTTCAGACCCACCGGCGTTTCCGATGGTAGATATGACTGTTTCAGAAAACCGCACATACTAAGTCTATTATCTTATTGCGTATGTTTAAAAACTAGACGTTAGATATTTAATTTGTTGCCCATGGCCTAGTGGCATTGGTGATTGCCATCACAAAAGTTGGTGTGAATTCAAATCCTGAAAATGCCGATTTAGGGGGTATTTGTTAGGGCTGCAAACGAACCGAACGAACACGAATAGAGCCTTGTCCGTGTTCGTTTATTAAGTAAATTTCCTCTTCACGAACTGTTCATGAATACATAAACGAACGAGATTTCATGTTCGTGTTCGTTCATTAAGTAAATAAACTAGCTTGTTTATAGTGGCGGAACTAGAAGTTTTCAACTGGGGGGTCGCAAGTAAACATAATTTTTTTTTTCAGAAACGGTTACTTTCAAATGGGAGGTCGCCGATTTGAATCCGAACCACAGCAAAAAAGGGGGTCTGTGGCCAGGTCTGAGGGTTTACCCAGTTTATAGGTTCATCCTAGGATGGACTACCCTAGATGTGTACGTGTTACCCCGAAGAAACCAATTACCAAATGAAAAATTAACTGTTTTTTGAAATGTAAATTTTTTTAATCATATGAGAGTGGGCTTAAACCATAACCTCAAATTTTAATGTTTCAAAACAAATGAAAATTTAACTCATCTTGAAATTGGAGGCAAGGGATGTAGGTTGTAGTCTGCATAGTAGAGCATCTCAGGAACAATGACTGTATAAAGATAGAGGTAGTCATGAACAATTACTGTATAAAGATAGTGGTCGCAGTAAGTTAATTTATTTATTTTAGAATTTTTAATATATTTAGGTTTGGTACACTTTTACCTTTTTACTTTTAAGAAAACCTCATAAAACATTGTTTAAATATATTACATCAGATTCTTTATTCCTCTATGTTCTCATCGTCTCACAATATCAGCCAGAACAACTTCGTCGGACAACCAAGGCGCCGCCATCGCCGGAAAATCTTTGAATACTATTCCTTTCTCTTTTAGCTTTAAATGCTCTGTGAGAGCTAACCAAGAAGGTCACCCTACAATTTTTTTTCGTTCGAGTACTCCGGTATACCGTCAACTTCGGACCCCCTCTAAATCCGACGATGCTTGTTCATGTTCGTTTGTTTTCGTCTGATCATTCTATATAACGAACGTAAACGAATACAAACGGACACAAATGAAAGCAAGCGAACACAAATGAACGTTCATGAACACAAACGGACACGAATTCATTTGAGAATAAAATCAGTATTTTCATCTCAATTAACATCATATAAAATCCATCAAAAATAAATAAAAATTACTTGACAATTGACATAATTATCTCCCCGTAAATATAATTATTATAAACACAACTAACAAATATTTTTAATTGATAAAATATAAAATATAAAATACAAAAACCTTTAAATACCGAACGAACACATTTCCAAACGTTCATGAACATAAATGAAAGAACGCGAACTCTGTTTATGTTCGTTCATTTAGCTAAACGAACGAAATTTCTTGTTCATGTTCATTCATTTGTTAAACGAACGAACGTAAACGAACTTCTCGTCGAACAGTTCACAAACTGTTCGCTTAACGTTCGTTTCGTTTGCAGCCTCTAGTATTTATGAGTAAAATAAATTGTTGTTAAAAAAAGATATTTAATTTGTTTATTAGTAGATATATTATTTTAAATATTTTGATGAAGTTAAAAACAAGATATTCGAGATTAATTAATAAATATATTCATTTCCGTTTGAAATAAATTAGATGGAGGCCCCGCGTGTTGTGGCGGCCTCGGGACGATAACACTAGCTTTTACCCAAGCGAGTTGCGGCGTGTTAAACCGCGAAAGAAATTAACGTACTCAAAAACTTATAAAATAAACCCAAAAGTTTTAGGTAAACTTACCATATGCGAGGAGAACATATAAGTTTTATGATTATAAATCAAAATGAAAAAAAACATGAAAAGAAGGAAAAAAAATTTGGCAAAGGGAGGATCGAACCCACATTCCTAACTTAGAGAAAACTATGAAAGTATACCACTCCACCAAATCTTTCATTCGATTTTTTTTGCTAAAGAAACTATTTAAAGCTTAAAAACACTAAAAAGAATAATAAAGATTTATACAATATGCAAAAGAATTTGTAAAATTTTTACAGTAACTTTGCCTCACATGCCAAAGTTCCCTTTTAATATTTATTAATAATAATAACTGAAAACACATAATATTATTGACTAGTTTATTCGATTTATCTAGTTTAATTATTCAAACATAACAATTAACAAGTAAATAAAGCGATAAAATAAGTAAAAAGAAGATGGTTGAATTTAGAGCTTTTATCTCTATGTCCATCTCCATTTATATTATTCATATATTTTTTATATTTTATATTTTATACATTTATCAGGATGTATCTCTCAATCTTTAAATTTTAGAGTTCAGTAAATAAAGATTTTCTAAATAAAGAGATACATTTTTATCAATTCCACATAGAAAAAAAATAAGAAAATAAATGTTTGTGAGTTAGATAAAGAATTAGATGTGAAACGTTAACTAGATTTAAAAATAAATTTGAAAAAAAGTGATATTTAGTTAAATATAGAGATAAAGATGTTGTGAATGCTCTAAGATCTCTTTTAAAAATTCTTTCTAAATTTTGAAATTTTTATTCGCTTACATTTTACAATTTAACGGGCTGGAAAATATAAAATGTTAAATAAGGTTTTATAAAATATAACTAACCTTGTCGGTGAAAAAGATTCTTTTATCAGTATTCTCATGCTTGGAGTGAACCCAAGATTCACAAGGAAAGATCACATTGCCATTGCCAATGCCATTGTCAAGAACAATATTCTTGATGTACGTCTTTTATGATGTTCATTCTCTATTAATAGAGCACCTATATCCCCAAAGTCATAAGGAACCTTAAACTCACACTTGTATTTGTATAATTTACTCTCATTGTCAAGCCCATCATAATTTGCATACGCTTTAATCGTCTCCTTCTCTTTTCCTGATGCTTCATAGAAATCATGTGAAAATACATCTTATTAAACTTGGTTAAATCAATATCTTTTTAATATTATATGAACCGACTTATGTTATTTTAAGGAAGACTAAAGACATATTTGAATGATTATAACGTAGTTTATAATATATTCTTAAAAACCAAATTTTAACATATTATTCGGTAACAGGTACCAAAAATATAAATTCTAATGATATAAAAGAGAGTAAGCTTGGAAATCGGCAAATACATCTTGGATAAAACTCATGTAAGAATAATTTTTATATCAAAACATATATAGAAGTATATGAACATGACATAAAACTGTCTTCAACTAAGAATGATTACAAATAATATATTAGATAAAATGATTACAAAGAATGATTACAACTAAGAAGAGAAAAAACAAATCACAACCAAGGTCACGAAATGAATATGATAATAAAAAAAAAGTTTGCTCGATTATTTGCTCTTGAACTAGTGAAAGATGGTTTCGTTATTGATAGAGTGGATGGTAACAGCTTGCAGTGGCGTCGTCTCATCCGGTCAGGTTTGGAACAAACTCAACTGGATCTTTTGAAGGCGGAATTGGATCGGGTTCATCTCGGTCAGGGTAACAAACTCAACTGGATCTTTTGAAGACGAAATTGGATCGGGTTCATGTGGGTCAGGGTGAGGATCAGATGGTGTGGTCGTTGGATGAAGGGGAAGATTTCTCTATGAAAGGGGTTAGAAAAGTTGTAGAGGATTACTTACTTCCGACTAGGGCTGTCCAACATGTTCGACGCTCGAAACTCGCTCGAAAAATGCTCGGAAATATGCTTGTTCGATTTCGGCTCGGTTTGTAAACGAGCCAATCAGCTAGGTTTGGTTTATAAACAAACCAAGCACGAGGAAAGGTACACTCGCTCGTTGCTCGTTCGGTTTGGCTCGAATTAATTTTTTAATTTAAATATATATATATATATATATATATATATATATATATATATATAAAATTAATGAATTAATCTTTTATACATTTATAAATAACTCTTTTGGCCCAATGCATTATGGAACTTCTTATAGTAAGTCAATGGTAGCCCAACTTAAAACTTAAAAAGAAAAAAAAACTTCTTTAGTAATTACGTTACTTCACTAGTTCACGCTGAGAGCTCTCTCCTCAATTCAAGTCTCAAATCGTCTCTGCCTAAAATCCCTAACCCTAATCGGACGTCGCACTCACAAGCAGCCTTTGTGGCTCGCCATTCAAGTATCAAATTGTCTTTCCCTCTTGGTCAACCTATCAACTTTTGCGGCTCACGATCAGCGACACCGAGCGACGAGCAGCTTTTGCGGCTCTGCAATTCGAAGGGCACTAGATAGTATGGCTATCCAAATCGCTCGACGCTCGGTCGGAAAACTAATGCTCGGATAATGCTCGTTCGATTTTCAGCTCCGTTGTAAGCGAGCCGATCGGCTCAGTTCGGTTTGTAAACGAACCAAGCACGAGCAAAGGTCCACTCGGTTTGGTTCGGTTCGTGAACAGCCCTACTTCCGACGAGTCCTAAGCATACAAGATGGAATAAATTTGTTCCTAGGAAGGTGAATATTTCTGCTTGGAGAATTTTAATAAATAGACTTCCTACACGGATGAATTTGGACCTAAAAGGTATAGATGTGCCTTTCATTTTATGTCCGAATTGTGATAATTATTCGGAATCGGTGGATCATTTGTTTGGAGATTGTAATCTGACTATATCTATTTGCACAAAGGTGGCGGCTTGGTTAGATGTTCGTTTTTCGACGAATGTTAATCCAAACGCGTTGATGGAGTGGCTCGACACGGTTCAGATGAAAAAAGAGGCCAAAGTTGTAATTGAAGTGGTCATTTTGTGTCTTGGTGGGTGATATGGAGGTGCCGGAATGGGGTGGTGTTCGGAGGTAAACCTCAAAGTCAAGGTTCATGTTTCGAAGAGGTCTTTGCATTTTTCGTTCTTATGGTATGGTAGTAAGAACTGTAAGCGTATGTTGAACTGGACTGAGTGGCTTAAAAACTCGCTTCTATGTTTGTAATTTTCTTTTTCTAGCTCCTTGCTAGTTTTTTTATAAAATTCCCGCCGTTTCAAAAAATAGATATACGATCGTAGCTTAAAGATTACGGGGATTACTTGATCGAGCTAGTGCCGTCGCGTCGTCCCGCCGTCGATTTTCCTTCTCCTCCGGCCGGTCTCCTTCCTTCCGTAGCCCCCTCTCTCTCGTTTCTTGTTTCCGGCCATCGTGCACAAATCCTAGACGAATGGTCTAGGGTTGTGCTTAAAGTGGTGTAAATACGACATGCGAGTTACGCTTCGGGTCCTCCTCAATTTGTCTCGTACGTTTCGCTCCCAAACTATCCTTAAACGATTGACCGCCCCCTTTTTCGGTTGTTACATCACACCTTTCGTGACAAACTTTGCTCATTATTTCATTTAATAAAGATCTGGGCCGTCCACGACTTGAACTCTTTGCTTCTGGATTTCCTGGATGTTACATATTCACCAACTAAATTCAAAAATGACGAGTTTAAATACTCAAATGTGTTGGTTCAACGGTTGTTGGATTCAAACGGGATGCTACACGGGAGGATATTTTGAAACAACTATTCGAATAAAAAAAGACAAAAGATAAAGATATTAGGGACATGGTGGAGGAGCAACGTGCGGCTATTCGGGAGGATCGTATGGACCAGGATTTAAAGATGTTTACGGATCCTCACAACGATGTGACCGGACCGATGTTGGAAATAGTCCTTAATCGAAAACGTGAAATAGCTAGTCGATATGGCTGGCCTTGTGATTTCTAGATTTATTTTTATGTACTTTTTTTTATTTATTGTATTTTTTATTTATTATTTATGTACCATTTTTTTAATTAATCAAGTTTTTTTTATTAATTTTATTTGTTTTAGTTTTAATAAAGAATTATTTTAAAAGAAAAAAACTTTAGGGGATGAGGGTTGTGCCCTCAACACTTTAGGGTATTAGGGTTGGATTTGGGTAAAAATGAGATGGCACACCCTAATTGGATATTTTATTAGAGTACTTTTTTGAATGAGGGTTGTGCCCCCAATACTCTAAGATAACTCACTCCATCACCCTTAGAATCCACAATTAATGGATGGAAATGAATAGAACATAAGAAGTACATTAAAAGCTCCTATTATTCAATTGGGGCCGTAGGGATTGGGAAAATGGATGGACGATACGAGAATCGAAGAATACAAACCACCTGCCCTAGATATTAAATAACCAAAAATCTCACAACTAAGAAACTGGGTAAATGCGACCGAAATGCCGGTCGCAAAATTTGCAACCAAAATTATAAAGTTAGCGACTACACAAGATCCGGTCGTAAAATTTCCGGTCGCAAAATAGTCACAAATTTTACGACTGCTCAGTTTTGGTTGTAATTCGTCGCAAATGTTGCGACAACTAAACTTCGGTCGCAATTCAGTCTTAAATTTTGCCACAACTAAACTTCGGTTGCAATTCAGTCACAAATTTTGCACCGCTAAACTTCCGTCGTAATTTGCCGCCGCTAATGACGGTGAGTTAGAGGCCAAACTATGGTCATTAGGTGCAAACTATGGTTAGTTGGGGGCATTAAGGTAATTTATGGTCAATTAGTGTCATTAGTGGTCTATTGGTGATTGATGGCTAACTAGGATCAATAATGTTAAATTAGTGTGAGTGATGATACTTTAGGGTAAGTTCGGTCCAATGTTGGTGAGTTAAGGTTGTTTATGCTTAATTATCGTCGTTGAAGGTCAATTAGGGTGATTGATGGTCAATTAGAGTCAACGATTTTCAATTAGGGCCAATATTGATACTTCGTGATCAACAAGGGTAGTTTATGCTCAGTTACTATCATTGAAAGTCAATTATGGTGACTGATGGTCAACTAGGGTTAATACTGTTCAATTAGGGCTAATTATGATACTTTTTGGTCAATTCAACCCAATATTATTAATTAGGGACGTGTACGCTCAATTGTCGTTATTAAAGGTCTAATGGGGTGATTCTGAAAACCCTACTTATTTTTTTATTATTTTATCAGAGTTTAGTGCGGAAAACGGTCTCAGTTTATCAAAACCTTGCCATTAAATGACTAAGGTATATTATTTTATTTATAAATATTGTTTTACATGTACAATATCTTATTACATAATCTAGGGATTCTTTATTCTGTCCGGTCTCATCCACAGGAAGCTCTATTACACGTGCTTCTTTCCTGCAGTGTTTAGAAAATGTTTTTGAATTAGCTTTCGCTAAGTAAGTACACTGCATCTTTTCATTTCATTATGAACCCTTTAGGTTCTTATTATTGTTCAAGTTTTCCAGGCTCTCGACGCCCCCGTGACCATCTATGGACGTACCTCCGGTCACGTCATTCGTATATTTTATGGGTGTGCTAACCCCCTCGCAACCATCTTAGGCCGTACCTCCTGTCCGAGTACTGGCAAGGTTCTTATACTCGTCAGTATAGACCCCTTGCATTTGTCACGAAGACTCGTTCATTCCTCAGCCCCATAGGCTTGGAATCTTTTTCTCCTCAGCCCCGAAGGCTTGGAGTCCCTTTTTCCTCAGCCCCGAAGGCTTGGAATCTTTTTAGTTTTCTTCTTTATTATTGAGATCCACCTTACAGGCCATGTATCTCATTTCATTTGGGACCTTGAGTATCTTAGGCTCACAGCCTCCCAAATGTATCAAGCATTTGTTTTCATTTCTTGTATATGCTTGATTTATTTCTCAACCGGCCTTTACCTTAAAACTTTGTAACGGTTTATCCACGATGCATTAAAATGGTTTATATATAGGAAGTACCAGCGACGTATCCACCTCCCCTTTAACACTTCGTGAATACTCTGTTATTCCATTTTAGGGTTTAGACTCATTCCATCATACTCATTCATACTTGCACGTATCATCATGCATTCACGTATTCATAATCATCATGCATCACATATTCCATGTATTCATGGATTCAATTTCATCATATATTCATACTCGTCATATATTGTAAACTCGAGTGATTATTCTTCCAGAGCAGTACCTCCAACAGAGATGTTCCCAGGAAAGAATGACGGGTCTAGGAGAGATTTATACACCACTCTTTCCTTAGACAGAACATTCCGTTTGTCCGATAACTACATATCGATCGAAAGTTCTCCCGTACGTTTACTATACTTTTACTACTATCTTTTAGTCTATACCCTAAACATTCATAATGGTTTCACCATGAAGTATCAAAGAGATTTATATATAGGAAGTACCAGCGACGTATCTACCATCCCTTGGATACGTCGTGACTACTCCATTATTCCCGTTTAGTTTTTAGATTAATATGTCATTACCCCGTACCCTCGTCATATTTATAGCACATAACACATAACATTTAATCACATAATTCACATAATAGTGTCTAGGGTACGGGTCCAGTGTACTTATTTTATCCTCGAGTAGTTCCTAAGTTCGTTCCTCGCTTTAAACGTTCTCCAGACTCGAACCGCACTCACAGCGCATCGTATTCCTACTCAAACGCACGCACCGGGTCCCTTGCTTCTTCACAATTTTGTGTCTGTGTAAGATTTGTGTGTTTTGTTGTGAGAAAAGTGCATGGCCAACTTCATCTATTTATAGGCTAGCTCTTGGGTTCGTGACAGACCGTTACCAACGCTGACGGTCCGTCACCGTTTGTTCCTTAGCCGCAAGTCCTTCGACAATACGTAACGGACCGTTATCCTTTCGCGACGGTCCGCTGTCACACCCCAACCGACGGCAGAAACGTCGGGGCGGGACATGGAGACTGTTCCAAAGTTCATGGTTTACTACAGTTGGAATAATTAAACAACCAATTTCATTTCATAAATCAAGACATCAAATCCAACAATACAATAATGGAAATTACATAAGCAAACTTGTTCAAATTTAAATACCAGGTCCTCAAACTTAAATGAAAGCAACTTGATCAAACTCATTTGTTTGTACCTGAAATATGATGAAAACGAGGTCAACTAAAAAATTGATGAGCATGCACAGGTTTTGACACTACAGATAAAGTTTTTTATACAATTCATATGATACATGGTATATAAGGCATTTATGGAGAATCTGTAGTTAAGCTAGGTGTATAATTAAACATTGTGACTGAAGCATAACACGCAAGTTACCCTAATGTAATGTCTGTAACAAACACCCTACCCGAGTGGGTTTGTAAGACTTAATAGATCTATCAATGTTAACCGTTGGCTTGTACAGAGTTAATGATTGCACTAATGTCATGTGTACGTAGACTTAACTCATAGCTTCAAGCATAAAGCACAAATAAACACATAGCATCATATTATTGAATTGTATATGAGTTATTGCAAAGAGTTTCAAAGAGTAATCATGTTTCATCCCAAAAGTGCAAAAATGAAAAATGGGCTATGTAAAACTCACTTGTAAGTTGTTTGTAGATAGCACAAGCACTTGGTAACACAAGTGATAGATAGCACAAGTGATTTGCAAATCACAAGATTAACCTAAAGTGAAAAATGTATGAACTTGAATTATTATTATGCACAAGGTCAAAGGCAAGTCTAGGATTCAACGGGTTTTTATGTGTGGATTTGTACAAAAAGTATTTGTGGAATTTTATGAAATGGATGTATGTATGTTGATGTTTGTAATTGAATAAGAGTTAAATCAAAAATGAAATTTTAAAGTATGTATGAATTTAATATTATAATAAATGGCTTAGGGTTTAACTCAAAATAGATACATAATAAATAAGTAAATTTTTTTATTCATTTATTTATTATAATAAGGTGTCATATAAATAATGTAAATGTATTAGTATAAATTTAAGAAATTATACTAAATATAATATAAACCTAAATGAATTATTAATGTAAAAAGAAAAGTAAATTAAATAAATAAATTCTTTTTATTCATTTATTTATTAATAAAATAGTATGTCCTTAAAAATACGCAAAAGTAAATATATAAATTAATATATACTTAGAAAAATTATATTTGTTTAAATAGGGCTTAAGTCCTGATGTATATAATTGATTTTTTTAAAATTGTTTTATGAAATGCTAGTGTATTTTATAAAATCTTAACAAAATGTTATAAAGTAAGATATTTTAAATGCTTCAAATAAATAAATAAAAAATTAATGCTTCTAATTAAAATGATTTCTTTTATATTGATTACAAAATTATTTACATTGTAAAAATAATAGTTCTCAATTAAAAATTGATTTGTTTTTGCACAAGTTAGTTCTAAATGGTAATGGGTTTAATAAAAAAAAATTAAAAGTTAAATTGGCTGTTAAAACGATTTTAAAAAAAGAATAGGCTCCACCCGGCTCGAACCCGGCTGGGTTCCATGTGGGTACAACGTCTCACCGCTGGACCAGGGGCGGATCCTTGTACAAGACCCAACTCAAATAAGTATAACATCATACAGAAAGGGAACCGGGTTCAGGACAGGTATGCGCAAAAAGAGTACCGGCTTAGTGGGTTGTTGGTTTCGAACCCACGCCATCTTGTCCGATGGTGCAATGACTTAGCCAGTCGGACCAGATGGTTTCGCTGAATAAACAAGAAACCATTTAACTAAAAACACTAGTCGAAATCCCCAAATCTAGATTCGCATGAACAGGTTTAAGAATTTCAACAGAAATTGAATCCGATACGAATGGATCATACAAATTGATATGGGGCTTTCGTTATATGTTCAAAAATGATTCGAATGGCATAAGACTTACTTGATTTGGTGAAGGATTGAGGGCGAACGACTCGAACAAAATCCCGACTGTTCTTGGTGCCCGTTAGGGTTCCAGAGATGAAGTATGGATCGTACGAGAGTTAAGAGAGTCTACGTGAGGGTATGCGAAGGTGTATGTGTGGTTTAATTCATTTAATTTAATCCAAATCACACGATTCGATTAGAGGTTTGAATGGGACAATTGTCGATGGGATAACACGTTAATTCGGCCGATTAAGGATGAATTGGGTCATGTAATAGGGTTAGTTCCATGCGAGGTCAATCATCGCATGAATTGTGGGACTGAACGCGTTGAATTGGCTCGATTAGGAAAGGATTTGGGCTTGGTTTGACTCTAAAGAGTCAAACTTGTTTGAATTCAACGTTTGCCCTTCAAGGATTGATTTGGGGTTGGTAATTGGGCCAGACTGTGATCAGATATCGATTATGAAGACATGAGAAGTCCATATCCATCGAATCTGATCGATTTCAGCCCTGAATTTGTGAGTTTCTTGAGTTGTTTGACTTTGAAAAGTCAAAATTGGTCAAAGATCAAAGTCAAAGGCCAAAATTTGGACTTAAAGGTTCTATTTCAAAGGTGGGGTTTCAAATTGAGGGTTCAAGTGTCCAAAGGGTTCAATCCAAATTTGTTTTAATGAAAGAGAACTCTAAAACTATATAAATTTTATAAATATGATTTTTTTATATATATAGCTACCTCCTATATATATATCACTATTGAATAAATTTACAAGAATTTTAAAACCCTACAACTTGGTTTAATTTAGATGAGTATGTATGTATGTGATCATGTAGAAATCAAAATTGTATTGATGAAACTTTGAAATTTGAATATAACATAAGGTAGGAAAATTGGAATAATGTTTATTGCACTAGAACAAGTACATGAAAAATAAAAAAAATGTTACAGTATCCCTATGTTGAGGGAATTTCGTCCCGAAATTCAGCTAGTTGAGGCTACTGAATCAGCAAAGAGGTGTGGATACTTGAGCTTCATTTGGTCCTCACGTTCCCAAGTAAACTCAGGACCGCGTTTAGAATCCCAACGGACTTTGACAATAGGGATACGGCTTCGCTTGAGTTGCTTTACTTCACAATCCATAATCTCCACAGGTTTCTCAACAAAGTGCATCGTATCATCAATGCGCACATCGTCAAGAGGTATATGAAGATTCTCGTCAGTAAGGCATTTCTTCAGGTTGGACACATGAAATGTAGGATGCACATTGCCCAGTGATGGAGGTAATTCGAGCTTGTAAGCCACTTTCCCAATCCTTTCAAGGATCTTGAATGGACCCACATAGCGAGGTGCTAGTTTGCCTTTCTTCCCAAAACGGATCACCCCCTTCCAAGGAGACACCTTCAGAAGTACAAGATCACCGACTTGGAATTCCAGGGGTTTTTGTCGTTTGTCGGCATAGCTCTTTTGCCGACTCCTCGCTACTCGAATGTTGTCACTGATTTGTATGATCTTGTCGGATGTTTCTTGGATTAACTCGGGACCGGTGATTTATGCTTTACCAATCTCGTTCCAACAGATAGGAGAACGACACTTGCGACCATAGAGAGTTGCAAATGGTGCCATGTTGATACTTGTGTGGTAGCTATTGTTGTAAGAGAACTCAGTGAGGGGTAAATGTGAATCCCAATTGCCACCAAAATCAATAACACAAGCTCTAAGCATATCCTCGAGGATTTGGATTGTTCGCTCGGTTTGACCATCAGTTTGGGGATGGTAAGCCGTGCTCAAATCCAATCGTGTACCAAGAGCAGTTTGGAGAGATTTCCAAAAGTGGGAGGTGAAACGAGCATCTCTATCGGAGATTATGTTTAATGGAACGCCGTGACGACTCACTATTTCGTCAATGTAGATCAGGGCCAATTTTTCAGTCCCGTAATCTTCACGGATGGGCAAGAAATGAGCTGATTTGGTGAGTCGGTCAATGATCACCCAAATGCTGTCAAAACCCCTAGAAGTGCGAGGGAGTTTGGTAATGAAATCTATAGCTAGGTTCTCCCATTTCCACACTGGAATTTGCTGTTATTCAATCAAAACAGAAGGATGTTGATGTTCGGCTTTGAATTTGGAGCAAGTTAGACATTTGGAAACATAGAGTGCAATGTCTTTCTTCATATCGGGCCACCAATATTGTTGGCGAAGGTCTTGATACATTTTATTCGCACCGGGATGAACAGAATAACGAGTCTTGTGTGCCTCGTTCATAAGGAAGGCACGGAGATCATCCTGACCGGGAACCCAAATACGATTCAAGTAGAAGAGCAAGCCATTGGATTTGGATTCAAGCTGAAGTTCAACACCACATGACATTATATCATACATGTTACCCTCGGTGACCGAGACGTGTTGAGCTTCTAGAATAAGATTTTGAATGTCGGTTTGAATCCTGACACAATGGAGCATGACATGATCCTTACGACACAAAGCGTCGGCCACAACATTCGTTTTGCCGAGATGGTAACGAATCTCGCAGTCGTAGTCGTTAAGGAGTTCAACCCAACGTCGTTGCCTCATGTTGAGTTCTTTTTGGTTGAAGATATGTTGGAGACTTTTGTGGTCGGTGAACACCACACATTTCGTGCCATAGAGATACTGTCTCCAAATCTTCAATGCGAATACGACCGCACCCAACTCGATATCGTGCATCGTATGGTTCTTCTCATGGATCTTGAGTTGTCTTGATGCATAAGCGATCACCTTGGCTCGTTGCATGAGAACACAACCGAGACATTGGTTGGAGGCATCACAGTAGACAACCAGATCATCATTCCCATCAGGGAGAGTCAAAATAGGAGCATTGCATAACTTTTGCTTGAGAGTCTGGAAAGCTTCTTCTTGTTTTGGTCCCCATTCATAAGGTTTACCCTTATGTGTCAAAGCAGTGAGGGGGACGACAATTTTGGAGAAGTTCGAAATGAATCTACGGTAATAACCAGCTAGTCCAAGAAATAAACGAACTTCGGTAGGGGTTTTAGGGGCACTCCAATTCTTAACAGTTTCAATCTTAGTAGGGTCCACATGATTTCCCTTGTCATTGACAATATGATCTAAGAATTGAACTTCCTTACTTGGAGAATTTGGCATATAGTTGATCTTTCATCAAAAGGTCTAGAACTAATCTAAGATGTTGCTCATGATCATTCTTAGTCTTGGAGTACATCAAAATGTCGTCAATGAAGACGATCACGAATTTATCAAGGTACGGTTTGCACAGGCGGTTCATGAGGTCCATGAAAACAACGGGTGCATTGGTTAGCCCGAAAGGCATAACCATGAATTCACAGTGACCGTATCTTGTTTGGAAGGCAGTCTTTGGAATATCTTCCTCTTGCACACGAAGTTGGTGATAACCGGATCGAAGGTCAATCTTCGAGAAGCAGAGAGAACTTTGGACTTGATCAAAGAGATCATCAATCCTAGGCAACGGGTAACGGTTTTTTATAGTAAGCTTGTTGAGCTCACGGAAGTCAATACACATACGGAATGATCCATCCTTCTTCTTAATGAATAAGACGGGTGCACCCCTTGGTGAATGACTTAGACGAATGAAGTCTTTGTCGGAGAGTTCTTGAGGTTGACTTGCAAGTTCTTTCATTTCAGAATGTGCGAGCCGGTATGGAGCTTTAGCCACGGGGTTAGCTCCAGGCACAAGATCAATGCGAAATTCCACTCGCCAGATGGGCGGAAGACCGGATAGATCTTCGGGGAATACTTCGGGAAAATCCCGAATGATGGGGATGTCTTGAACATTCCTCTCCTTGTCATCCTTTTGAACAACATGGGCTAAGAAGGCCACATACTTCTTTTGTAAGTACTTTTGGGCGGTAGTGCACGACATTAGCTTGAGTCACTTACAAGGTTTTTCACCAAAGACTCTCAACGTGTCGCTCGATGGAAGAGGTATTCGGATACATTTCTCAAAACAGATGATTTCAGCATAGTTATTTGACAACCAATCCATGCCTATGATGATGTCAAAACTCCCTAATTGCATCGGTATGAGGTTGACTGGAAACGTGTGTTCATTGAGTTCTAGGGAGCAGTCACAGATAATGGAGTCAATTGTGATGGAGTTACCATCCGATACTTCAACGGTGAATGTTTTCTCTAGTTTCGATCGTGTTTTTGCAAGTAAGGGTTCAAAGTTAAGTGACACAAAACTCTTATCAGCTCCGGTATCAAATAGTATAGATGCATATTGTTTATTGACAAGAAACGTACCATTGACCACATCATTGTTGGCCTGAGCTTAGTTGGCGTTTATGTTGAAAGCACGCCCACGAGCTCCACCTTTATTAGCATTGACCAGCCTTGGGCATCGGTCTCGAAAGTGGTTTGGGTTACCACATTCAAAGCAAGCATGCCCATTAGCAATAGCTGGAACCACTTGATTGGCTCCGTTTCCTTGGTTGACTTGATTACTAGGTGGCTTAACCCTGTAGGTGTTGGCTACATGCACATACCTTCCACAGCTGGCACATAGATGGCATGGTACATTTGGGAAGTGTTGGTAATTGCACGTGTTGCATAAAGGGTTGTTGCCTACATATTGCTTCTTGACCAGGTTCTGAGCCATAGGAGCAACCTGGTTGACTAGGGCAGCTGGAGTGACAACAACAAAGTTTTTAGCATTTCGCTTCTTGTTGTTGTGATAGGGTTCATATTTGACTTATTTGATGTGTGCGGGTGGTGTTGCTGTGTCGGAAACTTTCTTTGTACCCTTCTTGGTTAACGTTCCCGCCTTCACATGATTATCCGTTAGTGTGGCAGATAGGCGGTTAACGTCTTCAAGGGTAGTAGGATTTCGTCCCAGAATAGTATCTTGAATCTGTCTGGGTAAACCACGGATGTACTTTTCAATGCACCGGGACAGTGGCGTGACCTTATGGGGCACAAGGAGGCTCAACTCATGGAAACGAGTTGTATAGGCCAAACTCTCACCGCTGTCTTGGGTAAGATCCCAAAACTCGGCCTCTAGCTTCTACATTTCATTTCGAGGACAGAACTCCTCGGTCATGAGTCTTTTCACTTCATCCCACGGCAAGGCCATTGCCACATCCATACCCCTAGTCCTCCTCTCACCATTCCACCATGTGAGCGCCCATTTTTGGAAGACGCTGGTGGCATGACGAACCCGTAGGTTGTCAGGACAGTCACTATTGAGGAAGGTGCCCTCAATACTTTCAAACCATTGAAGGAGTCCTGTGGTTCCTTCGGTACCATAGAATTTGAGGGGATTACAAGAATTGAAGTGTTTGAAGGTGCATTGTGGCGGGTTGGCACCACCGCCACCTCCACCATTGGCACTGCCACTGGTGCCTCCATTGGTGTTATTAGCTTGGGTGAGTTGGGTCGCAAGTTGTGTGAGGAAAGCAACAAGATCATTGTTATCTTTGTTGTTGTTGTTGGCATGACGGGGAGGCATTCTACAGATTTACACAACACAATGAGAGATACGAGAATTTATAAGATATTTTTTTGGAATGAACAAGAGGATAAATAAATACAAACAATTCATAGTTCGGATTGTACTCAAATAGTAACATAACCACTTGAATACTATGAAATATTAAGGTTCATTAAACTTATATAACTATTAAGGAGACGTTCTTTAGCCTATAAGTAAACACTCATCCGGGAATTCCCAAGAAAGCATACGGATCCCTCGGTTGATTGGGGTTTAGATGAAATGCTTTCCTAGATAGAAAACCCAGAATACAGGTGTCACCCTTCCAGATTACACGTGTCCTCTAATAATTAACAAAGTCTAAAACCTTAACAGGGTGTAAAAGAAAATTTAATAGACTAATGTCTATGAGTATGATGTTCCACAAGCTATGATGATGATGACATACAAGTAGGCAAGAAGGAGATGAAGCTTAGGATATGGGTAGGGATATTGTTTATTTAGTTTATTATTTTGGTATACCTAATAAGTCATGAATTTTAACAATTTAGGTATCAAATAAACTAACACATAAAATAATAAGCATGTAACACATAGCATGTAGCACATATCACATAATCATGAAGCATGGCATAGGTGGGTGTCCTAAGGTTATAGTCTAGGTCAAGGGTGTCTAATAACCTAATTCCCTAAAACCAAGTCTCTAATACCAATCTGTCACACCCCAACCGACGGCGGAAACGTCGGGCGGGACATGGAGACTGTTCCAAAGCTCATGGTTTACTACAATTGGAATAACTAAACAACCAATTTCATTTCATAAATCAAGACATCAAATCCAACAATACAATAATGAAAATTACATAAGTAAACTTGTTCAAATTTAAATACTAGGTCCTCAAACTTAAATGAAAGCAACTTGATCAAACTCATTTGTTTGTACCTGAAACATGATGAAAATGAGGTCAACTAAAAAGTTGGTGAGCATATACAGGTTCTGACACTACAGATAAAGTTCAAATTTTTTATACAATTCATACGATACATGGTATATAAGACATTTATAGAGAATCTATAGTTAAGCCAGGTGTACAATCAAACCTTGTGACTAAGACATAACACGCAGGTTACCCTAATGTAATGTCGGTAACAAACACCCTACCCGGGTGGGTTTTTCAGACTCAATAGATCTATCAATGTTAACCGTTGGCTTGTACTGAGTTAATGATTGCATTAATGTCATGTATATGTAGACTTAACTAATAGCATTCAAGCATAAACCATAAATAAACACATAGCATCATATTATTGAATTGTATATGAGTTATTGCAAAGAGTTTCAAAGAGTAATCATGTTTCACCCCAAAAGTGCAAAAATGAAAAAAAAAGGGGCTATGTAAAACTCACTTGTAAGATTTTTGTAGATAGCACAAGCGCTTGATAGCACAAATGATAGATAGCACAATTGATTTACAAATCACAAGATTAACCTAAAGTGAAAAATGTATGAACTTGAATTATTATTATGCACAAGGTCAAAGGCAAGTCTAGGATTCAACGGGTTTTGATGTGTGGATTTGTACAAAAAATATTTGTGAAATTTTATGAAATGGATGTGTGTATGTTAATGTTTGTAATTAAATAAGAGTTAAATCAAAAATGAAATTTTAAAGTATATATGAATTTAATATTATAATAAACAACTTAGGGTTTAACTCAAAATAGATACATAATAAATAAGTAATTTTTTTATTCATTTATTTATTATAATAAGGTGTCATAAAAATAATGTAAATATATTAGTATAAATTTAAGAAATTATACTAAATGTAATATAAACCCTAAATGAATTATTAATGTAAAAAGACAACTAAATTAAATAAATAAATTTTTTTATTCATTTATTTATTAATAAAATAGTATGTCCTTAAAAATACGCAAAAGTAAATATATACATTAATATATACTTAGGAAAATTATATTTGTTTGAATAGGGAATAAGTCCTAATGTATATAATTGATTTTTTTTAAATTGTTTTATGAAATGCTAGTGTATTTTATAAAATCTTAACAAAATGTTATAAAGTGAGATATTTTAAATGCTTCAAATAAAAAATAAAATTAATGCTTCTAATTAAAATGATTTCTTTTATATTGATTACAAAATTATTTACACTGTAAAAATAAAAGTTCTCATTTAAAAAATGATTTGTTTTTGCACAAGTTAGTTCTAAATGGTAATGGGTTTAATAAAAAAAATTTAAAAGTTAAATTGGCTGTTAAAACGATTTTAAAAAAATAATATGCTCCACCCGGCTCGAACCCGGGTGGGTTCCATGTGGGTACAGCGTCACACCGCTGGACCAGGGGCGAATCCTTGTACAAGACCCGGCTCAAATAAGTATAGCATCATACAGAAAGGGAACCGGGTTCAGGACAGGTATATGCGCAAAAAGAGTACCGGCTTTGTGGGTTATGGGTTTCGAACCCACGCGATCTGGTCCGATGGTTCAATGACTTAGCAGTCGGACCAGATGGTTTCGCTGAATAAACAAGAAACCATTTAGCTAAAAACACTAGTCGAAATCCCCAAATCTAGATTCACATGAAAAGGTTTAAGAATTTCAACAGAAATTGAATCCGATACGAATGGATCATACAAATTGATAAGGGGCTTTCGTTATGTGTTCAAAAATGATTCGAATGGCATAAGACTTACTTGATTTGGGGAAGGATTGAGGGCGAACGACCGGAACAAAATCCCGACTGTTCTTGGTGCTCGTCAGGGTTCCAGAGATGAAATGTGGATCGTATGACAGTTCAGAGAGGTTGCGTGAGAGTATGCGAAGGTGTATGTGTGGTTAAATTCGTTTAATTTAATCCAAATCACACGATTCAATTAGATGTTTGAATGGGACAGCTATCGATGGGATTACGCGTTAATTCGGCCGATTAGGGATGAATTGGGTCATGTAATAGGGTCAGGTACATGTGAGGTCAATTAGCGCATGAATTGTGGGACTGAACGCGTTGAATTGGCTCAATTAGGAAAGGATTTGGGCTCGGTTTGACTCCAAAGAATCAAACCTGTTTGAATTCAACGTTTGCCGCTCAAGGATTGATTTGGGGTTGGTAATTGGGCCAGGCTGTGATCGGATATCGACTGTGAAGACATGGGAAGTCCATATCCATCGAATCTGATCGATTTCAGCCCTGAATTTGCGTGTTTCTTGAGTTGTTTAACTTTGAAAAGTCAAAATTGGTCAATGAGGTCAAAGATCAAAGTTAAAGGTCAAAATTTAGACTTAAAGGTTCTATTTCAAAGGTGGGGGTTCAAATTGAGGGTTCAAGTGTCCAAAGGGTTCAATCCAAATTTGTTTTAATGAAAGAGGACTCTAAAACTTTATAAATATGATTATTATTTTTTTATATTGGTACCTCCTATGTAACAATATATATATATATATATCACTATTGAATAAATTTACAAGAATTTTAAAACCCTACAATTTGGTTTAATTTAGATGAGTATGTATGTATGTGATCATGTAGAAATCAAAATTGTATTGATGTAACTTTGAAATTTGAATATAACATAAAGTAGGGAAATTGGAATAATGTTTATTGCACTAGAACCAGTACATGAAAAATCAGAAATGTTACATCCGTCATGACCCGTAACGGACCGTTACCCTTCATGACGGTTCGTCATAGGGTTTACACGCGTTACTTCACCATGATGAGTCACAGGACATGTGTCATTCTCCGGTTCAAACCCTTTCTCAACCCGTAACGTACCGTTACCGTTCTGTGACGGTCCGTCACGGCTCGTAATGGACTGTTACCGTCCATGACGGTCCGTTATGGCTCGAAACTTCAATTTTTTGTTTTAGACCTTGAACTTTGCTTTGCTTGTTTTATTTACCGTTCTTGTTTCTAAAGCCGTTAAATTTTGGGATGTTACAGATTCATAGCCAATTAGGGCCAATGATAATACTTTAGGGTCAGTTAGGACCAATATTATGAGTTAGGGTCATTTATGTTTAGTTGTTTTCATTGAAGGTCAAATGCGGTGATTGATAGCCAACTAGGGTCAGCGATGTTCAATTAGGGACAATGGTGATACTTTAGGGTCAATTAGCCCCAATGATGTTGATTTGGGGTCCTTTTTGCTTAATTATCGTTGTTGAAGGTCAATTAAGGCGATCTTGTCCATAATTGATTTTTCTGTGCTTTTATAAACACACACTTGACTTATAGTGTCAAATAATCCATTGGACACAAGTTCACATACAAGTAGAGGTGCTCAAAAGAACCGGATCCAAATCTGATCCGACGGATTATTCGAAATCGGATCCGGCTAGAACCGGTTTTTTTGGAACCGGTCCGGATTTTTTAAGAACCGACGGATCCAGAACCGGTTTAGGAGTTTTTGACGGACCGGATAAAAATCGGACAATTTGGAACCGGTTTTTTTCGGACAAAATAGAACCGGTTCTAACCGGTTCTAGCCGTTGGGTTAAAAAAACGGCTATATAGCCGTTAATATGGCCGTTTTTTGTTTTTTTTTTTGTTTTTGAGGCTTGAAACTTAGTATAAATAGGTATTGGGTGTATGGGTTAGTTCACCACAACATTCTTGCTCTCAAAACTCAAAAACGCTCTCAAAACACAAAAAAACGCTGGCTTTACGCAAAAAAAAACGCTCTCATGGCTTCCGCAAGCACTCAAAATTCGGTTGGTTGTTCTACTAGCGATGTCACGGTGGTGACAGTACTTCCTTGCTCCCGAAACCAAGAGATATGGGCTTATTTCGTTTTATGCGAAATGTCGAACGGTTCGCAAAAGGCTCGTTGCAAACGTTGTGGTAAAATTTTGAGTGATGCGGGAAATAGCACTTTGAGGAAACATATTGGTAGTCACGCAAAACACACTCAAGGTGAAGATCAAACTCAAATTGGTAGAGATGGAGGAGTTTGGCAATACAATGTCGAAAGGGTTCGTGAGAGAATGACACATTTCGTCATTCAAGAAGGCTTGCCTTTTGATCATTTTGATAATCCGCGCTTGACGAGGATGATACAAGAGATGCTTCAACCGAGTTACACAAATGTAAGTCGTTCTACTTTGAGAAGAGATTGTTTAAAAATGTGGAAAAGAGCTAAAAAAGAATTAATTTTAGGTTTTGAAAATTTAAATACCGGCATTAACTTAACAACGGACGTTTGGTCCGCTCCACATGGTTTACCCGAATCGTACCTTTGCGTTACCGCACATTGGGTTCAACCGGAGTCGTGGCAAATGATGAAGCGTACAATTACGCTTGATTATTTTGGATATCCACATACCGGTGAAAACTTATTTTATATTTTAGACTCGGTCATTTAAACCTAAAAAATTCAGCCAAAAATATTTGCAATATCTTTTGATAACGCTTCAAATAACACAAACGAGGTGGAAAAATTAAAAATAAAATATGAACCGCCTTGTAACGGTGTTTTCTTTCATAGTCGATGTGTTGCACACATCATTAACTTGGTTGTGCAAGACGGTCTAAACGTCCAAGAAATAAGAGACGTAAAAGAAAATTTTAAAGTGATGTTACGTGAAGTTTTTAGCACAAGCAAAAAGAGATATATAAACTATAGAAACTTGTGCCAACAAACGGATTATATCTTTTTAGGTCCGAATTGGGACGTACCTACTAGATGGAACTCGACATGGAAAATGTTTGAATCGGCCTTAAGGCAAAGAGTTACTTTAAAACATTTCCATGATGAACTTGTACAAAAGAAACGTTGTTCACAAAAATTTGATAATATAAGTTGGGATATTATCGAGAAACTAACTAATTTGCTTGAGGTTTTTAAAAATGCAACTACATGTTTATTGGGAGTTTATTATCCCACGTCTTCCCTAATACTTTAACAATTATACTTAATATGTAATAAATTAAAAAAGTTTGAATATCACGGCCCTATTTTTGAAAAAATGGTAAAACCTATGAAAGCTAAATTTAAAAAATATTTTTCGGAAATGCCTGTCGTTGTTACATGTTCGGCCGCCTTAAACCCAACGATTAATGTAACCGGTGTTGAAACATTAATTGGATCAATATCGGATGATTTAAATATGTTCGAGGAAGACCCGAATTTTGAATCAAATGCAATAAGGGATTTCAATTCGGCTTTTAATAATATGTTTGATTATTATTTACGCAAATATGGTGGAAGTGGTGATCCATCAAACATACGTGAATCAATGGGTTCGGGTTCAAGTTCTAGTAGTTCAAGGAACCCGATGCTAAATTTATTTAACACTTTAAGAAACGAAAATACTAAACGAGCTCGTGGAAGCACATCAAGTAGCGAGCTTGGGAGATATCAAGCAACCGAATTTATTTCAACTCTAAGATCCGAAGAGTTTGAAAACTTTGATATCTTGAGTTGGTGGCAAGGAAGGGAATCCCAATATCCCGTTCTAGCCGCAATGGCCCGTGACCTACTAACCGTCCAAGCTTCCACGGTAGCTTCGAAATCTGCTTTTTTATCTTAGTGGCAGAGTTTTATCTATTCGAAGAACGAGGCTTACACCGGAATCTATGGAAATGTGTATTTGCTTGAAGGACCATTTGGATGTCGCCGAACGTGTACAACATGTTGCAAAACTAGAAGGCGAGCTTGACATTGAACAAGAAATACATGAATTCGAAGTAGAACAAGGGGCGGCGAATCCACTTTCTAACGAAGAACAAGCTTATGATGAAGCCCAACGTATCTCAAGCGAAGAAGATTGAAAACCGATGTTACGAAGACTAAGACGAGTAGACGACGAATAACGAGTCATAATAAATAATATATATTTTGTGATTCAATTATGTTTTTTGTAATTTTTTTGTATGAACAATTGTTAAATCACTTAAAAAAAGCTAAAAAATAAATAAAACATGTATTTTATATTGTATCTTTGTTAATTTTAAATTTTTTTTTAAATCCGGTGGAACTGGTTTTTTTTGTCCGGTCCGGTTCCATAAATCCGGTCTGGTCCCAATAGGTTTCAACTCTCCACTCCCTTAACTGGATCCTATCCGGAACCAGTTCCAATGGATCTGACCGTTGACCATCGTTGACTGAACCGGTCCGGATCCGATCCGGATAAAAAAAAAAACCGGTTTGTGCACCTTTACATACAAGAGGACAACTTTTGAGTACAACAATAGTTGTGTTTCTCCAAATCCTTCTTCAAACAAAGAATATGTTGATGAACCGTTCTTATAAAGTGAAACTTAGATTGTTTTTACGTAGCTTACTTATTTTTATTATTATTTAATTTAGTGTTTATTATTATTATTATTATTATTATTATTATTATTATTATGTAATTAGTTATTATCATTTGATTTAGTGTTTATTATTTTTATGTAATTAGTTATTGTTATTTAATTTAGTTATTTTATTATTATTATTTATTTTAATGTTTATTATTTGTGTGCAACTTTATTATTTATATTTGATATATTTTATTATTATTACTACTACTATTATTATCATCATCATCATCATCTAAAGACGTTTAACCTAATTATCAACCGGTTAGCCACCTTAACGGATTAGGTCAATGATGACTTATAATGATCCAAAGTGATACATAGTCAATCATGGGTGTATATGATCTGTAACATCCTGAAAATAATAATAATAATAGAAAATAAAAGTTCACGAACTAGGTTCGGGAAATAATGAAAACATAACGAGCTCGTGGGTTCGGGTCTTCGGCCGAGAATGGGAGGCGCAAAGAGGGTAGCAAAACCCTTGCGTTCCTCCTCATCCCCCTCATTTCATCATCATCTTCTTCATTGCTTAGAGAGAGAGAGAGAAGCTAGAGAGAGAAAGTTCTAAAACCCGCACCCGAGACCTTCGGTCATACCAAGATCATTGCTCGATGTTCCTAGAGATTGGAGAAGAAGGAAACAAGCGTAACAGGTAACACAACGTTCCCGTATCCGATTTCTGTATTGAAAATGGGTTTTTAGGTTTTCAAAGCGGGTTTCACAAAAAGTTGAGATTTTTACGTAAGAACTGGCTTAAAAAGTATAGATCTAGCTTCATGGAAGCTAGATATGAGTCTTGTACGTAAAAAGATTGAAACTTGGATAAAAAAACAAAGAATTTGGCCAAGAACAGGTAAATCGTTAGAAAGCTCGATAAACGGTCTGAAACGATGACTCATCCGAAAAGTATTTCGGACTGCATGCTTTTGGGATAGATGTTTTCAAATGAAATTATTTTCGGACAAATGTTTTCGAACGAAATAATTATTGGATAGAAGGTGTTTCGAACGAAAGGGTTTTCGGTCAAAAAGGATTTTTGACAATAGGTTTTCGGACGAATTGTCTTAGTCTTGACGAGGTATTGACATGTCTAGTTCGTGACCTTTGGACAGATCGGTTAGCATCCCACTTAGCTTGAAGTTTTATTGCTGAGTGAGATAATTCTGTAGAAGTCAGGTGAGTTCTTATTGCCCTTTTTTCCTAACGGTTTTGGGCAGGCATGCATACTGTAAAAGGATAGTTTTGAAAGTTAAAGTATATTTTTATAAGAATTATATATTTTTTTATAAAAAGGAAAGAAAAGGCGTTAAAGAGAAAAGTACTATCTTCGAAACGAGTTTTAAAGAAAGTAAAGTGTTAAAGTAAAAGAATGATGAAGGAGTTGTACTTCGGTGCAGCTCGACAGTGACTGTGACAGATGCCATGTTAAATGCTTATGTGTTGATATGTGCTATTTTTCTATTTGAAAGAGTATGTGATTGTATTCTATTTTATGTAATAGTGTAAATACATTGCATAGTAGAAAGTCCTATTGGCATGCTAATATAGAAGTCTCACCCCGAGGTGTGAGCAAGCTAAAGTAGAAGTCTCACCCTGAGGTACGAGCAATGCTAAAGGAGTCTTACCCTGAGGTGTAAGAAATGCTAAAGGAGTCTTACCCTAAGGTGTAAGAAATGCTAAAGGAGTCTTACACTGAGGTGTAGGCAGCGATAAAGTAAAAGTCTTACCCTGATGTGTAAGCGAGATAAGGGTCTTGGTCCTCGGACCATGATCCATACGTGATAGTTAAAGTATGTGATAGTCACTTTGTCCTGTACAGGTGAAACGATAGTTTGAAAGAGTAAAGGAGCACACCTTAACGAGTTTTCTCAAACGGAACAGTTTTATAATTGTATCGTTGTAAAGTTTTAAAGTAAAGGTAAAGTGTTTTAAAGATGAGTAAAGAAAGCTTATTTTTTTATAAAATTAAGCTACCAAAAGAAAGTTTTCTGTTTAAAGTAAAGATAGAACTCACCGGCGTTAGCTACTTTTAGTATGCATGACTGGTAGTAAGACTAAAAGGAAAGAATAAGTTAAAGGAGTCGTGAGGGCTGAATAGCATGGACATCGGTTTGTTGCGCTGAAGGCTGACATTTCTATTTCCCGATAGTTTATGTTTAAACAATTATTTATGTTATTGAATTATGAATGTTTTGAATTAAATACTTCCGCTGTAAACGATTCTAATTTTCACTTTAAGAACTATATTTGTTATGTTGTGTGCCAACTATGAGATGTACCCGTTTTGGGGCTTTTTATGATCCATTATGACTCCTCATGGACCATTATGATTTGTAAGACCCATTATGACCCATTGTGACACTTATGGCGTTAGGTCAAACATAGATAATGTAGGTTAAACTTGGTCAGTCATAGTGAACATTGGTTGAATGTAGGTCAAATACTTGTCATTAGTGGCAAACCGTGATAGAACATAGTGATACAAAGTCAATAATAAATGATTAATTAGAGCCAAAGATGACCAATAATGGTTATTGATGGTCAAATACTTGTCATTAGTGTCATTAACTATTAGTTACTGCTATTGATTGGCGTTTAGGTTAATAATGGTTAATGATTGTCAATTATGGTTTATAATGGTTAATTAGGGCAAGGTTATGGCCAATTAGGGTCATTAGGGCAATGTATGGTCAATTTAGGGTCATTAATGGTCCATTGGGGTCATTGATGGTCAATTAGAGTCAAATGACAGTCAGTTAGGGTCAATGATGGTCGATGAGGTTGATTGATTGTTAATTTAGTACTAAATATGTTATGTTAGAATCAAGTGATGGTTACTTAAGGTCAATGATGATCTACTTGGGCAAATGATGGTTAATTAGGATCGATCAATTAGTTACCACTAGTAGTCACTTGTCTTTAACCATCTTCGGTAGTAAGTGTTCTTATCAGTAGAAACTCCTCTTCAACATTAAACACCTTGTTTTCTTCAATGACTTGATATCTTAGCAAGTTATGTCTTCATAAGTAGAAACCCATAACATCACTAAGTTCACAATCACTTACATCAATTGTTTAGCTCACAAGTTACTTAAGTTTTGTAATCATGAGCTATAAAGATCATAGACTCATTAGTATATGACACATTAACATTCCTTATGGGCTAATGACTTGTAGTGACTCGTTATTACTCCTTATGGGTCATTATGACTTGTAAAGACCCATTATTACACCTATGACGTAACGTTACGAGTTATGTCAAACATAGTCAATATAGACCAAACTAGCTAATCATCGTGATTTATGACAAAGTAGTAAAAAATAGTGTTACATAGTCTTAAAATACAATATGCTTTATTAAGATATGTGTATACTGTTATTTTTTTTTAATTTTTTAAGTATTTATTGTTAGCCTTAATTGTCATATCCAAGTTAACGGGTCAAGAAGGTAATTACTAAAAAGTCGAGTTAGAGTCAGATATTTATTTATAGGAAGTTAAGGGTCAGTGTGTAATATCTGAAAGTCAATACTGGTTTTAGATTGTAAACGGTGAGTCTCTTTTGAAGCGCCGGTTCTAGGGATATAAAACCCACTATACGCATGTAAAAAATTGTTGGTTCTTGAATCAATTGAATGTTTCTTTAGGGTTGATTCTATCGCCCTTCTTCATCTTTGTTCTTGTTTGTCGATTGAGTATTGGATGCAAATCGGTATGCTACATTTATTATATTTTTAAATAGTGATACATAATCTTTACAACCAAGTATTTATTTTGTTTTAGAATTTCTAAGAACTAGAAAAAAATTCTATACCTTTTAAACAATTTTTTTTGTAATATTATATTATATGTAATATTTATTATTTTATGAATACTTTTAATTTATTGTAAACAAAAAAGTATCTTTTGTATTTCCCTACCATTAAATTTTTAGTTTCCCCCCGATCTCAAACCTTAGTTTTCCTAATCTTAAAACCAAAAAACCATCCCCACCAAAATACCCTAAAATTCAATTTACCTACTAAATCTAATCCTAAACTGGTCTATCTGCTTACTTCCTTCATCTCCATATGTCGCAGTTGATGCAAGAGCATCTACGGGCTCCCTTGCGGGTAAGTGGTGTTGGGCCTTTTGATTTGGAATTTGGACCGTTAGAACATTTGGGCTCGTGGATAAGGATAAGTAGGCCGGAGCCAAGCGGATCAAGAGAATGGTGGATCTAGTCACGTCCTAGAAAAGGGATTGGTTAATCTGAAGGATTATCACAATCTTTTATGTAATTGTAATTATTTTGTAGAGTTAATTGCATAAATGGCCCATGTGGTTTGAATAAATTGCATGTTTGGCCCCCAGGTTTTAAATATTGCAAATTTAGCCCAAACTTTTGAGATCTGGTTACGCCTTTAGCCTCTGATATTAACACCAATTAGTTTTAACGGAAAGTTAGCCCATGTGCCATCCATGTGACATACGATTGCGAACTTAATCTTAAAAATGAGTTAAAATCAGTAAAAAATAGTAAAAATAAGTAAAATTAGTGATTTTTGCTGTTATGAACTTTTACTAACTTTTTATAATTTTTTATTGATTTTTACATATTTTTATTGACTTTTTATAATTTTTAGTGATTTTAACTCATTTTTAGGGTTAATTTTGCAATCGTAAGTCACGTGGATGGTACATGAGCTAACTTTCCGTTAAAAACTAACTTGTGTTAACATCAGAGGCTAAAGGCGCAATCAAATCTCAAAAGTTTGAACCAAATTTGCAATTTTTAAAATTTAGGGGTCAAACATGCAATTTGTTCAAACCACAGGGGCCATTTATACAATTAACTCTTGTTTGTATTTTGTATTTTGAATTTTAAATTCGTATAGATTTGGTTTCCATAGTTTATCTAGAAATAGTATTATAAAATAGTATCTTAGGTTTACATTGTAGTCAATTTTGTGTTTATTGATTAACGAAGAAATCGAATAGCTATTTGCTTTCATCCCGAGTATTCGGTAGATATCATTTGGTTTACTTTAGTGTTTTGAAGTCATTTGAATAGGCTCCCGCGTGTGCATCAGAAGGAAGGAAGAGCGCTACTTCCTACAATATCTTCAATGAGTTAGCACATAGACTTTCTTCCCACAATATGTTCGGTTTTAACTCTAAGAAAATTTTAGGTGAAGGTTATTTATTTGCTTAATTTACATTAGGAGGAGAGGTTTACTCTGTTTTGCTTAATTATACATTACCGTACTAACACTTTATCTACAAAACAGAAACCAAGACAATGAATTACCTCACAATACATTAGTATACATGCTAAGCATCTTCGATTTGTGTTACTGTTAGTCCTCAATACGGTAAGTATTTTTCATTTTGCATAAACCAGCTAATGATTTGCAATGTAAGCCCTAAAATAATCGAAGTCACTGCTTCTATTGTTGAAACCCAACAAAAGGACTCATGAATGGCCTATTTGGTAGTGATTTACTAGCATATGATATGTTGACACTGATATATTGGTATCACCATTATGAGGTTTACTAAAAAATTACCGGTGTCCATTTACATTTCTAAATGTTTTTTAAGCTAAAAAATAATGGAGTTCTACTGCTTTTTTGTTAATGAATTAAAATAGTGTGCTCTATGCTATTTTAGTTCTGTTAATGATATCTTATTCAACTTGCACATCCTGGTTCTCCACTTTCTCTATTTGAGTCGCAGTTCTCTTTGTTTTGTATGTTTTAGTTTTAGTTCTTTCATGTTTTGTTGATTCAGTTTCCATCACATCCGTTTTGTTCGCAGCAATGTCACATGTTCGCACTTCATAGCTCATTCTGGTTCACACTTCACAGCTCATTCTGGTTCGCACTTCGCCATTTTTGATTTGTTTTTTTTTGGTAGTAAAGCTTTTTTGTTTGTTAAGTTGCTAAAGTCGTTTCAACTATGTTTTAGGTTTTAATGGTCACGTAATCGTGGATAACTGTGTTGTATTGTTGGACGTGTAGGTTGATAGATAATATGGCTGAAAAATGTAGAACACAGAATTATGATTCCACAAGATCGATATGATTAAGAACAATCAAGATTAGAAAAAAGACAAACTTCAATTTCTGATTAGGGTTCCATCACTCTTGAATGTTTACATCCGACTATTTATATACAGGGATGAAGGAAACGACGTGATGTTTCAAAGAAACATCGCAACCTTCGATCCAATCCAAAGATACGGGATTAGACTTTACATATTTACACAACGGACCCTTGAACTTTACATAAATACATAAAGACTCTAAAACTTTAACTTATGGATAATTACAAATCCGACCCGTTAACTTTTATCCAAATTTGATTAACAATTAAGGCTAACAATCACCCCTAATTGTTGATCCAAGTTTGAGTCTTCTTTCTTGATCTTGTGTCTCTTGTTCCATGCTTATTGCTCCACATGGTTCTTCTTATTGATATGCTTCACACGACTTGCGTTGCTTCACATGGACTTTACTTTCTATTTTGACTGCACCCGGTTAGTATCACACGAACTTCTTCTTGTGTAGTTGTCTCACACAACTCCACTCGGTCTTGATTGAAATACACAACCATCATTTTTTTGGCTCACACAACAGGTTCTTTGACATTGATTGCTTCTCTCACAGATGCAATCAGTTTCTTTGCTTTGATCGTATCATGCGATCAACTTCTATGTTCCTACAATCTGAATCACTCAGGTCTTTTGATTAGATAACCATCGTATCACACGACTCAAATCCATCTCACATTGTTTTGGATAATCTGAATCACTTAGATATTTTCTTGCAGTTGTATCACACAATTGTTCTTCTTAGGATCCAATCATTGGATTATATATACCTTCACAGGTTGTTCTCGTATCACAAGAGTCTTTTCATTTGATCGATTCCTCCTAAATTGACTAATGTTTTCACACGGGTCTACATCACACAAACCTTTGATTGATCTCTTCACCAATCGACTATTTTGATTGATCTATTTTGATTGATCTCTCACCAATCAAAAATAATTTCTAGTAGGGAATCAAAGTAAAATTCTAAACCTAAATTTATAGGTATAGAACAAAATATATCAGATTCGTATAGATGTATAAAATCTGAAATTCATGAATCTTTGTAATTGTGATTCTAGATCAAATGAGAATCCGATCAAACACGGATTAGAACTTGAACCGATTAGAATCTGATCAAACACGGATTGATACTTGAATCGATTGGAATGATTCACGCAAAAATTTCCTTTCACACACTTTGAACGTCACGCTCTGAATCTTTGTTCTTGATGTTAGTCATGGAATAAACATCTCATTTATTTTTTACTTGATTCTTACTTTTATGGTCCTGGTAAAAAAAAATGAACAAAGACTTTACAACCTTCAACTAAAGGGTCTTGGTCGAGTTAAACCAAAACAACAATAAAAAAACCGACGTCTTTTGTTCCTATTCTTCCTGATTGATAATCACAACAATTTTACACCCTTATGCGCTTGGTGTTATACAACCGAACACACCTTTTGTCTTATGTTTCTACGATGAACAGGGAACAACACACACCCAACCTGCTTCTGTTCTTTGGTTTCAAATAAATGTGTGTACAAACGAGTCAGAAAAGAGCAAACAGAAAAATAGACATGCGGTCTCTTATTCTTTTACTTTTGACTGATTGAATCAAAACAACAATTATAATTCTATTAATTTGTAATTGATGTTTAAAAAAAAGATGAATGAACAGTCCAAAATCCTCTTGACTTGTGACTGATCTTCTCAATCGAACACTCCTTTTCTGGCTTTGATTCTAATGGAACAACAATCAACAACATAAACTAAAAATCTAGTTTCTGTCCTCTTCGAATTCGTCCCCAACACTAATTTTGTCTTGAACAAAAAACCTCAATCAATCCCACTGTGAATACCCCTCTGTTGGTTTCGGAAATATGCAACAAACAGATAACACAATGCAGGGACAACTACTTTCTGTTTTTCATCACCAGTTGATTCACCCAACACCGTTTTTCTTTGATGTTTAGAACGGGTACCTAGAGGCGACCAAGCCTGTGCGATCGTCTCATTCAATTAACCAACGAATGTGGTTTCGATCTTCAAAGCAGTTTTGAAAAATCGAATCTCGAAGAGCCCTAGGCTCTGATACCAATTGTAGAATACAGAATTATGATTCCACATGATCGATATGATCAAGAACAATCAAGATTAGAACAAAGAGAAACTTCACTTTCTGATTAGGGTTCCATCACTGTTGAATGTTTACATCCGACTGTTTATATACATGCTGAAACACACCAATTGGGAAGACAATGAAGAAGCAATTCAAGGATATCCTCAGATAATTATACAATCTATAACAAACACACCATTTTTCTTGAATTCGATCATAGGCTCACTCTGGCCAGCATTTTTTTTTTCTATAACAAACATTTCTGTTTCATTTTCTTACTGGCTTTGTCATGATTTGGCTTCATAACCTCAGATAATTGTACAATCTAAGGAGCAAGGATTGAATTCTAACTTGTACAATAAGAACAAAGAAATGGGGAGACATATAGTATTGTACCTACTAGCTAGTGCTATCAGGTAATTTTCTTTTCTGTGATCTAATGCAAAAAAGCCATTTGAATAGTGGATTTTTGAACTAAGAACTTGTTCTTTTTTGGGTCAATAGTGGTGAAGGCATACGAGAAATTTTATTTCTACTTGTCCAGTGGACTTAGAAGACAATGGTTGAAAAACTAAGATACAACAATGAAACTCTAGTATACCATCTTTCTTATTTCTGGATCTTATTTCCTTTTACAAGTTAGGGATTTCTGATCTATTTTTTGGAATTGAAATCTTTTTACTATACGGTATTGGAGGTTAAAGTCATAGAAGGGCTTGGAACAACCATTGATGGGGTGTTGGTTAGTGGTGTGCTTCATGAAGGAGATGAGAATATTTGTTTTGTGGCTTTAAGGCAAATCCAATACTATATTTGTGCATTTAACTTGTTATTATGATAGCTCTTGTGTAACAAAAAAGTATATGTTGGAGGGACAAATTATTATTATTATTATTTTGGATTTTGTTGGATACGAACAGATTTTTACGTTGGGACTCATGCGTGTAGTAGTGTAAGACAATTCCTTAACACAATTAGGCTATGTGTAATGGTCTCGTGACCGAGTGTGACCGATTGACGTTGCGGGTGTGAGGGCGTGAAACACCGTGCCGCCCCTCCGTGACGTGAGAGGGGTTGCTTCTGTGTCTGACTACGTGGCCCAATCAGATAAGAGGGTGAGGGCGTGGGGCGTTGCCCCACTACACATTGCCTTAGTTCATATAACTAATAATGTCACAAGACACAAAAGTGATATTATTCCAAATAACAATGAAACACATAGACTGATAGTACAACAAAACACAAAACCGATCAACTTATTCCAATTAACAGTAAGAGACAACCATGAACCATGGAATATATAACCTTATTACCACACACACCCTTAGTCGAGCATGGAAAGCCAAACCAGTCCATCTAGATAGATATGCTGTTTGGAACACCTCTCCCAGTCAAACCACTTTCAGAATAAGGTTTGAGAAGTTGATACGGAACCAAACCCGCACCACTACGGTTCTTCAAAATGGGATCAGTGTTCCTCGAGTCTATGATTGCTTCCAACTCGCTTATCCTTCCACGAAATTCCCCAAACGCAGCCTTTATAGTGGGCTCTACCTCCCATGCTGCCTCAATGTTTCCACCGATATATTCTTCATCTGGGGAATGACTTGATAAAACATCATAAAGCAACAGCGTTTGTATTGCTTGGCTTTGGGACGGAAAACATTTCAATAAAGCATCCTCGGGCCGTTTCATAAACAACTGCCACTCTTCGTCTGTGGGATCTTCATCAGGCATTTTAGTTCTGGCTGTTGTTGGACTATTGGGAAAATATCCCCCAAAATCATATTGACCGAAATTGACTGCAGAATGTTGGCCAGAACTCACCCAGATGATAGTGGAAACAATTCCAATCAAATCTTCTTGGGTTTTGAGTTGCGGCCACCATGGTTCATCTTTCTTGTCTCCATGTCCAACTGTACGGATTTCGTACCACCATGCTTGAAGCTCTTCATCAGATTCTACTAGATTCTCTTGTGGGTAATAGTGGTTGACATAAGAAGTTGCCCATTGTTTAATAGCATCAAAAACGAGTAAACCATCATTTGCAAATGGGTAATCCTCAATTGTTAGTTTTACACCATGTGGTGCAGTTGGATCTTCAACCGCCATACCCCTAAATAATACCGCACAAAACAATTAGTTTGATCGAATTACTATATATTTTCCTTAATAATGGTTATTATTATTATTATTATTGTTGTTGTTTTTGTGCGAAAGAGTACCTGCTAATTAGGTCAGCTGGAAGTGCTTGATGATCAAAACGCCATAGCTGATCATAGACATCAGAGGAAACTTGCATAGCATATTTTCCAGGAAAAAATATTGACTCTACTATACCCTCGGCATTGATGAGGATTAGTCTAGCTAGAGCATTGATTTGCATAGTGTAACGGAAATGCGGGAGGAGTAGTCGCCGAATAGGATGCATTTGGCTGAGATGGCGATTGGTAGCAATTATGTAAGGTTCTGTAACACAATGTGTTTTTAGCCTGCATTGTTATAAAAAAATAAAATAAGTTAGTTTATATAGATGCACAAAGATACAAACAAGTACATTGTTAAAGGAAAAAAGTGAACCAACCAATGGCTAATAAGTTGGTGATAACCAGTATCATGAGCAAGGACATGACCCTTAGCTAGCTTCCAAAGCCACGAACCAGTGGCATCCCACGCGGGTGTGTATATATGTTTCCACTGTGGTTTCCCCTCAGACGGTGGGCGAGTCAACTCAATGGCTAGTGGCCTCAATGTTCCGGCAGGAGTAAGGAACATTAAAGTTCTTGAACCATACAGAGTTGGCCCGTCAAGCTCCCTTATTTTACTTACATAAGGCAAGAGCAGATCATGGTAATCCAAGACAAACAGTTTCTTTTGTGCTAAAGCCTCCTCAAGATTCATGAATCCTTTTATCTGTTCCTCTACAATCTCCTTTGTGATTGCTGACTCAGCTGGTCCATAGATTTCAGGGTCCAGTTTACTCGTCAAAGGCCATTCCTAGATATGCACACATGTCATAATCATTTACACAACATCTTCTTACAAACATGCAATTTTCCGCATAAACATACCGTAACCAACTGGATGCTACAAGGATTGAGACCAGCAAGCATTTGTCGGCAAAATTCCTCATCACGAAACCATGAGAACGTGTCTCCTGCAATTAGAGCCATTCATACCCAAAACAACCTAAACTAATAAACCATGCACAAAAACCAAAAGATGCAAGAATGGTAAATGCTTACTGTCAATGGTTTCAGGGGTCTCAAACTTGATAACAGTATTTGCAGTATCAGCAGCCTGTTTGAAAAGTCTAGGTAAAGCACTTAGAATTCCATTATCAGGGGAAGGAACATTAACACCTTCATTGAAAAGCAAGTCTATAGATGTGAATAATGGAAATCCCTTGTCTTTATCTTCTAGAATTGAGTTTAGAGTTGGTAAAACTCCATGGAGTGCCGAGTACAAAGTTCTTGCTCCAAAGTTAGCTCCCTTTATCTCTGAAAAATCTTCATCCGCGGGTACATAAAAAGGGAGCAAAGTTCTCGTTTCCGTTGTTGGATCTGTAACAGTAAAGATATGATGTGACTGATTTAGTTGGGGAAGAAGGGGGTATATTGAGTAAAAATAACTAGGGGTGTGGTATATTTAGCATAACCAATTAAGTATGTGGTATAATCTTTGTGTTGTACCTTTAGAGGACATCTTGCGACCAGTTCGACACCGCCTAGGGTAAGGACGTTCCTGGCCCCCGAGCACCGGCCGTTGTAAAGTTAAGCTCTGGTCCGGAGCTCCGAGATCGTTGTATACATCATAATCGTAAATCCTCTCAAATGATTTACGCTCCCCTTTGCCGGTGCCTCGAAGCGATTCCAAATCTTTCGCTCTTAATGACTTCAATGCATTGGGCGTCTTTGATGGAAGGTAAGACTACACAAAAAACATAGTAAAGGTTTCACTTATAAATCATATGATACCAATATTTATTCCAAAAACTATAACTACTCATCGTCATTGATAACAAAAACATGTTAGTACTAACATGAAAAATATTGTATATAAACAAATTAAATACTCACACGGGATAGAAATTAAAAGAGATGGACGAACCTTGTCGGTGAAAAAAATTCTTTTTTCAGAGTTATCCTTTTTGGAGTGAACCCAAGATTCACATGTAAAGGTAGCACCGTTATCAAGAACAATATTCTTAAAAAACATCTTCTTGCTATACTCGTTTTCTACTAACACAGCTCCTATTTCCCCAAAATCCTTAGGGACGTCAAAATCGCATTTATATGTGTAAATGCTAAGGTCAAAATCCAATGCTACGTAGCTTGCATACGCCTGTACCGTCTTTTGATTTCCTTTTGCTGTAGCATATAAATTAAAAAGATTAAAACTTTTAGCATGATATTTTACGATAGAAGTGAATTGAATTTCAATTACTTACTTTTAATTACGTTAATCATTTTCATATTTTTTATCATAACTAATGCAGGAAATTGGAAACTATCAAAAGCAAAATAAATAAAACTTTTGTTAGTTTTCCTACTAAAAACTCATACCTATTGTAACTAGCTAGGAGTACATGTTAAATGGATAGTGTTACGGGTTGACGGGTTAAACCCGACACGAACCTAAAATTCGCGTTGAAAAATTGAACCTAAACACGCCACATGTTGCGTGGGTTCCTCCAGTGATCAAGAATTTCGATTTTTTGCAAGTCTCATGATCATCCAATAAGAAGGGTTGCACCCCTAACTATAATAAAAAATGAAAACTACTAATTTCTTTTGTCACTACTAGAAAACTGGTATTTTTTCAACCAGAATTTCTAGCAAAAAAAAGTTGGTCGGAAATTTCGACCATTTGCCAACAAAATAAAATCCCTAATTTTAGTAACAAAATTCCGATGATATACCAACAAACAAAAAATGAAAAAATTTTAAAATATTTTTTGACAGAAAATTTCGACAAAATTGTCCGGAAAAAAAAATGGGTCGAAAAATTAAAAGAATAAAAATAAAAAATGGTCAGAATATTAAAAAAATTAATAGAATAAAATATAAAAAATGGTTGGAATATTAAAAATAAAATTAAAAAAATGGTCGGAAAATAGTTGAAATTTTTTAAAAATAAAATTTAAAAGTTGTCAGAAACATGTTAGAAATTGTTGTAAAAATATAGAGGAAGGATGTATACATCATGCCCAAAGTTGACCCGCCCAGACCCCGCGCACGACCACACACGGAGCCTTGTGTACAGGGCCGTCCCTGAGGTTTCGGATGCCCTGTGTGACTAGTAAAAAACGGGCCCCTAAAATATAAACTTATATATACACAAAAGTTCATTAATACGGCGGTAAGTGTTATAACAATAAATAATACAAAATTATTGTAGCAAAATGATCTAATTTAGATAGTTAAACGAGTCGTGAGGCTATCCTAACATTCTTCAAAGCAAAGTTAAATAAATTTAAACCTGGTAGGCATTAACGTTAAAAACGATTGTCAAACATGGTGATTGCCGTCAGTGATTTAAAACAACCAAAAACGATTTTGATGATTACAATTTTGTAAACAGCAAAAAAACGATTAACGATTTTAAACCAAAGTTTTGAAGGAACAACTATATATGATTAAAAATATTCTCTGTTATATATGTTTTTACAATATGACAAAATAGTTATGAAAAAATCATATATAGAAACTAAATAAAAAGATATTGTTTCTTCTTAATCTTTTTAAACTGAAGTAATAAAAAAAAATAAAAAAGCTTTTTAGTGAATAAAAAGTAGTGTGTTGTCACTTCTGCTGTTCCCGAATTAACTTAAGGAAAGAAAAGAAGGGAATCCTTCCGTTTCTTTCTGATTTGGAATGATGAATTTTAGCCTTAAAACTCCTCATTTTCTCTTCTCTTCATTTCCTTTCTCTCTATAAAAAGAACTCTGGAACACCAATTTTCCCTACTTCCTTCCAAATCCTTTCTCTTTTCTCTTTAAATGAAACTCGGGAACACAACGTTCATGTTGGATTTAGGGGGTGTTTGGGATTGAGTTTGAAAATGACTTATTGGCTTTTTCAAAAAGCCAATAAGTCAAAAAAGTGTTTGGTATGGATAAAAGTTCTTTTTATTTTGGCTTTTTGATAAGTCTTAAAAAGTTGTTTTTCAAAAGTCACAAATCCTGTATTTTTAAAACTACTTATGACTTTTTGAATATAAAATTATCTTTTTGGTCATTTTACAAAAATAAGCTAAGCCAAAGACTTTTTAAAAAATAACTTATTGACTTATTAGTTTTTTCCTCCATAAAAGAAAATCCAAACACTTTTTAAAAACTTATTTTATAAAAATCACAACTCAATAAACACTTTTGATAAAAAAAATTAAATAAGCAATCTCAATAACCCTTTTGGTGTGTTTTCTCAATGGTTGCCTACAATGTCAAGAAAAAAAGAAGTAAAAATAATAATAATAATAATAATAATAATAAGGATTATTGGATTTTAATAATCCCACCTTTTACCAATTGGTCGATAATAATCCCAACTGAGAATATTCTTACCACTGGTCCCTACTTTCAAACTATTTTTTTACATTGGACCCCCCGTTAAAAAAACTTAACGCCGTTAGAGTTTATATGACGTGGACATCTGCAAACCGCCGGAAAGTCGAGCCAAGCTAGCAGTGGTCTCGTGGTGGCTTTTGAAATTGGCTCTGGTGGTGTTTAACTGGTCTCGTGGGTCCGGAAAGTCCAAACAGAGAAAACGGTGGTGTTTAACGAGACCAGTTAAACACCACCAAAGCCAATTTCAAAAGCCAACACGAGACCATTGCTAGCTTGGCTCGACTTTCCGGCGGTTTGCAGATGTCCATGTCATATAAACTCTAACGGCGTTAAGTTTTTTTAACGAGGAGTCCAATGTAAAAAAATAGTTTGAAAGTAGGGACCGGTGGTAAGAATATTCTCAGTTGGGATTATTATCGGCCAATTGGTAAAAGGTGGGATTATTAAAATACAATAATCCTAATAATAATAATAAACTAAATTTAGGAAATAAAATATCAGGTTTATACAAAGGTTTTTTTTATTTACCACTGGTATATTATTATTAAAAAATAAATATGTATTTAATAAGAGAGATTCGAGAAAAAAATGATAAAATGAATATGTAGGCTACATTTGACATGAAAAACCTTTATTTATTATATAGTATAGATTCTAATTGGTAGCGAACAGCCGAGAATATATTTTCTCGGCAACATAATATAATTAAGGGAAAAATACCAAAATGGACATTTGACCAAAAAAGTTATCTAAAATGGACATCCTCATTTAGCCGGCTAAAACATGGGCATCCTTCACAATAGCCGGCTTGAAATTCCGTGCCAAATTCCTTTGCAGTGTACGAACTAACCGGATTGCGACAGACTTTTTAGTTTTGCCGGCTAAGTCTTTTTAAGTTTGGCGGCTAAGCCTTAAAAAAGCGACAGACGGCTATAGCAAGCTATTAGCCGGCTAAGCCGGCGTTTTTTTAAGGCTTAGCCGGCCACGTGTCGCAGTCCGGTTGGTTCAATTCATACACTGCAAAACGGAATTTGGCACGGAATTTCAAGCTGGCTAAGTTTAGCCGGCTTAGCCGGCTATTGTGAAGGATGTCTATGTTTTAGCCGGCTAAATAAGGATGTTCATTTTGGATAACTTTTTTGATCAAATGTTCATTATGGTATTTTTCCCTATAATTAGTTAATGATTGATGTGAGGTGAACATCTGTTTCAAAAGTTTTGGTGAAAATCAAACAAATTGACGTGTAATAGCAATTTTGTGAAAATTCAAAGTGGACGCCAGGTATAAATATTTCAGTTACTATTTCAACCAACATAATTTTCACAGCCAACAATATGTTTCTATTATTTTAGGCTCGAACCTAGTTGTTGTCATATGATCGAGTCATGGAAACAACTTGTGTAAAAATATAGAGGAAGGATGTATACATCATACCCAAAGTTGACCCCGCACACGGAGCCGGGTTTTTTATTTTTTTTAAAGTGCATATAGTTTTCATCAAATATGTTCTTATAATTTAACTTCAAATCATGTATTTATGGAGGTCAATCTCTTCTACTTTTTGTATTTTTATCAAATTTTTGCCAACTGTACGTATGGAGCTTAATTAGGAGAATATAACTAAAAAAAAGTTTGTATACGTACAGTCAAGGTCATTTGAAACGAGCTCCAACGAAAAAGACCGGCCTAGAAGATCGAGGACACCATCAGCAACAGCACCAATACCTACACCGTCAAGGGCGGAGCTAACGGTTGGTAGGACGGTGATGACACCCTTGACGGTGACGCCCTTGGTAAGGAAGGGAATTGATATGGCTTTGATGTTACCAGCGGCGGTTGCGATGGATTTCTTAGTGGACGTGTGTTGGCGGAGAATGGTGGGGGAGTATGCAGAGGAGGATGAATGGTTGGCGGAGCCACCGCTGATGAAGGGCTTCTGGATTGGCGGTAGGTTGAGAAGAGAATGGGATTGGTTGAAATGAGACGTCAACATGATTTTCTTTGCTTACTACTCTCACTGTGGTTTTTCTGTGATTTGAGAGTTGGAACAAAGATCCTCCATTTATAAGGGGAAATTCAACTAAAGTACCGCTTTAACCACCTAAATTTTAAGGGATCTTAAAATTTTAAGAAACTACTTTAATCTATATTTTAACGTAAAAATGTATGTGATAATTTATCAACTTTTGTGTTTTTAGAGAAAAATGATAATTTATCAACTTTTGTGTTAATATTATACGTTTTCACGTTTTATAAAATTACATTTTAGTAATTTTTATATATTTAAAAAACTTTCAAAAAAGCCACAATTTTAATGTTCGCTTTAGACCTCAAAATATGTTGACCCGCCTGTCTTTAAATTATTATAATGATAAAATGTTGGCAATGACAGTAAGTTCCGCTTTAGTTCACGTGTTATAAATTGTGGTGATGATGATTTTCGTTGATACTTTGTTATGTACGGCTGTAGTGTATTTGACTACACGATCTAAATACAATGGCTACAAATACGGATTTCTTTTATTATAATACAAAACATCACACAAAAACAATTAAATTTTGGTCAGGATAAGGTTGTAAACGGATTGGTCGGCCTAAAGTGTTTGATAAATGGGTCGTGTTTTGGTAGGTCATAAAGAAACTAGTTCACCAGCTAACCCTTTTAGAACTAAAATTAAAATTAAAAAAATATATTTTATAAGGTCACCCGATTTATAACCCACGAAACCGTTTAACCCTTTGAAAACCTTGATTACAATCCATTTATACCCCCTAGTGTAACGAACCAAAATTCGGGTTTCGTTATAAATAAATAAATATTCTAATAAATATTATGGTGAAAATAATATTTTAGAAATAAGTGAAAACAAGTGAGTTTCAAGTTAGCAATGGGGTTATATTAGTTTTTAACTAATTATAGAATAAAAGTGGATGAAATTGAAGATGAGGGGCTAAACTTGTAAATATGGCAAATCTGTCATATTTGACTTGGTGAAGTCAAAATTGGGTCATTTGTGTGTTTGTTGGTCGATGTTTGCAAGAGAGAAAAAGGAGAAAAGAGGAGTTGGAACTAAATCGTGCTTTTAAGCTTGAATTCGTTAAAGTTTTGGCTCACACAACACCTTCCTAACATCAAGTAAGTGTTAATCATCCTTTTGATTCCACCATTGATGTGTTCTTGGTGGGTTTTGGGTAAAATCCAAAAATTTGAATGCATGTAGTAAATTGGTGTTTGATTGATGATAATCTAGCTAAACTAAAGATAAAGAATGATAATTAACATCCTAGAACCCTTTGATTTTGATTATGAGAAGTTAGGGTTCATATGGGAAAATTGAGGGTTTTTGGATTATGATGATAAGATGATAAATTAATGTTGATTAAGCGTTTATAGGATGTTAGACACTTGAACAAACACCAAATTAACTTAATAATAATTTTTGAATGAAAAATTAGTGTCAAGGAATTGGAAAGGAAACTCAAGTAGGTGAGTTTGGATTGAAAGAGGATGTTTGGATATGAATAAGTTTGGGTTGGAAATAGGAAATTGGGTTGTGAACCCAATTAAAATGTAATTTTGGTGTATGATGGATTACTAAACTAGATGAATATGTTTAGGTAATCAAATTGCAAAACCGGAAGTGGAACCGGGACCTTCAAATCCACAAGGTAAGTGCTTTAGCATTTACTTAGTTATTGATGATAAATGGTGTTGTATGTATAATGTGTTAAATGTCATAATGTGTTATGTGTTATGAATGTGTATGAAAGTGAATGAAATGTAGTTATAGTTTTTATACTATAATGAAAATGTGGATATGGAGTTATGGTCTAAGGACCGTAATGGATATGTGAATATGAAGTTATTATCTAAGAATCATAATGGAAATGTGGTGATGAAGTTATGGCCAATGTGTCATAATGGAAATGGAAATGTACATAGCATGAATATGAAACGAAAAGGGTGAAAGTTATAGGTGAATATGCAAGTGATATATAGCCTAATGACAAATTGAGTGGAAACGGGTCAAATGGGTGAAACAAGTAGAATTTACTTGATTGTTATGTTTTATCTTCATTACTAATAGTGTTATGTTTATGTGATTATGTAGGAAAAGCTCTGATGTAGTCAAGTCAAGTCCAATGCTTTTGGTGGGATTCTCATATGCGTTTATGTATTTTGGTGGTAATTAGAAACCCCTTATATGAATGTAAATTTGATACACAAATTGTGTTTTGATGTATTTACATGTTGTTGAAGTGTTTTGGGTCAAAACCCACGTGTTTGGGAGGTTTTGGTGTTTGGTTGAAATGAAAAAGTTGGAAAAATGGTTAAGTATGAAAAAATGCACATGTCCCTAAACTTTCCGCCTGCAGAAGGTTTTCGCGCCACGCGAAATTCTTGGGGTGGTCTTCGTGACACGCGAAGACCTAAATACCCGGACCTGCCTTTTTGGAACTCCCTCGCGGCACGCGAAGGGATGGTCCTAGTTCTTCGCGACGCGCGAAGATATAAAAAAAAATCTTGTGATAAATGCTTCCGCGTGTGTAATTGTTTATATTAGCTGGTGTTTTAAAAGTAGTGTGTTACACCTACTCATTAGACCCATTTTTTAAATGGGTTACATAGTTATGTTCAGATTACATGGTTTTAAGTCTCTGGGTTAGGGTTGTTAACTTTTATACTAATAAATATATTGATTGTGTTTGAATTCATCAATTTCAACCCGTCAATCCAACATGATTATCATCCAAAGTACAGAAAAAACAATCACTTGAAAATTTGGGTGTTCATAAGAATAAGAGAGAATGAGTTGAATGTATAAAGTTGTATGGTGTATATATGAGAATAGGGTTACAAGAGAGTATATATACTCTACTATTTACAAAGCTAACAGTCAACTAATATCTAAATACATTTTGTGTTCCAATATTCCCCGCAAAAGGACGGGGAGCAACTTGTAACTTGGATCGTAGAAATGGAAATCTTTGAGTTGGTAAAGCTTTTGTGAATACGTCTGCAATCTGATCTCCCGATCTATAAATTGAACGCGTAGTTTTCCTTGTCCGACTCTCTCTCTCTTACAAAGTGGAAATCAATTTCAACATGTTTTATTCTTTCATGGAACACCGGGTTAGCTGAACGATACGTGACTCCAAGATTTTCACACCAGAGAGTAGGAGCATTTGTTGTGTTTATCCTGAGTTCTCTAAGCAGAGCTTCTAGCCATGTTAGTTCAGCAACAGTATCTACCATAACTTTGTATTCTGACTCTGTAGATGGCCAAGAAATTGTCTTTTGTTTCTGTGCGATCCAGGAGATAAGATTGGATCCCTAGTAGATAGCAATACCCCTTGTGGACCGACGGTCATCTGGAAAATCGGCACGGTCTTCATCGCCAATAAAAGTCAGTAACACTTGTAGGTGTGACCCTGAGTTATGACGAATTAATATGCCATGATGAATAGTGCCCTAAAGTAACGAAGAACGTGTTTGACGGTAGACTAGTGATTTTGGGATGAAACGTGCATTTACTTACAGACTCTGTTTACATCAAAAATAATGTTTGGTCTGGATAAGGTGACGTATTGTAAGGCACCGAGAGTTTGGCGATACTTGACTGGGTCAGAAAGTAGGGGGTTGTCCCCAAAAGATAAGGTTTGGAATATGCTCATTGGAGAGGAGACCGGTTTAAAATCAGAAAGGTCGGCTCGCTAGCTGACGTCGAGTATATGTTTTCTTTGGGATAGGAAAATATCCTTTTGTTGTGGGACAATATCATGACCCAAGAAGTACTCAAGACTACCAAGATTCTTGAGAGAAAAATCTTTGCAGAGTTGTTGTATAAATCGATTTACTGCAGTTATGTTGTTGCAAGTAACGATGATGTGATCTACGTAGACAAGAACATACATGAAAGTGGTCCTGAACTTGTATGTAAAGAGAGATGGATATGTCTTTGATTCAATGAAGCCCAAGGTATAGTGCGCTTGTGATAGTCGTTGAAACCAAGCACGAGGAGCACGTATGAAGCCATACAAGGACTTGTGTAGCAGGCAGACGTGATCCAGATGTTTGGGATCATCAAAACCTTGTGGCCGCTTGATATAGGTCGTCCCTTAACATCGCCATTTAAGAATGTATTGTAAACATCCAACTGACAAAAAGGCCACAGTTTTGTAACCGTAAAAGATAGGATCACTCGGATAATAGTAGACTTAACGACCGGACTAAAGGTTTCATTGAAGTCAATGCCTAGTTGTTGGTGAAAACCCCTCGCCACGAGCTGAGCCTTGTACCTAGTGATAACACAATGTTGGTCCTTCTTTATCAAGTAAACCCACTTACAATCAATAACATTAGTGTTGGGAACAGGGGGAACTAACGACCAAGTCCTATTTTGAACAAGTGTGTGAAAGTCTTTGACCATGGCATGAAGCCATTCTAGGTGTTGGTTTGCAATGGTAAAGGATGTTGGCTTAGAGAGTGGTGAAGAGGACGAAGTGGTGGTATGATTAGCGGAAGAAGTGTTAGGGACACGAGACTTGGGATTTTAAAAACGATTAGGATAACGTGGACAAGGGGATGGAGGTGATGTGGGAGGTGTTTAGGTGGGTTGAGGATCGTGGTGTTGGTGAGGACGGAGTTGTTAGTGAGGAAGGTGATGTTGAGTCATTGATGATTGTAGGTGATGGAAAGTAGGAGTCTGAGAAAGAATAGTAAGGATGGGAAGATGGGGATGTAGTTGGAGAAATAGTGGAGATAGTTTTGAGAGAGGGAAAGTGATCCTCATTAAAGCGGACATGGCATGAAATGTAGATGCGATTTGTTTGAGGATCGAGACAACAGTAGTCGTGATGAGAAGGGTTGTAGCCAAGAAATATGCACGGTGTGGAACGGAAATACATCTTGTGACGATTGTATGGTCGCGGATGGGGAAAGCATTGACAACCAAAGACCCGAAGAAAAGAGAGATCAAGGGATCGTTAAAAGAGATGTTCAAAAGGTGAAACCTGAGAGGATGTCTGAGAGGGCATACAATTGATAAGGTAGACGACAATATCAAAACCAAAGTGCCAAAACCGTTAAGGAACAGAGGATTGGGCAAGAAGAGTAAGGCTTGTCTCAACAACGTGGCGATGTCGTCGCTCAACGAAACCATTCTGTTCGTTTTTTTGTGGACAAGAGATTTTGTGAATTATCCCAAGAGGAGGTAAAGAAAGGTGTCAGGGATCGAAATTCACCGCCCCAATCAGATTGTACATTCTTGATTTTAATGTTGAACCGACGTTCAACCATTTTTACAAAGTTGGTAAAGGTGGTGTAAACATCGGATTTTTGAATTAATGGAAATATCCACATGTAACGAGAATAATGATTAACATATAATAAGAAATAATGAGGTTCATCAGATAATAATACAGGTGTTGAGCCCCAAACAACACGATAAATTAAGTTCGGCAGTTTTTCCTACATAACAAGCAGAACAATTAACTGAATTTGAGTTCTTGTTAACAGGAAGAGAACATCTTGAAAGCATAAAACGTAATAAACGGTGATGTGGGTGACCAAGCCTCCTATGCCAAACAGTGGATGTAGCACGTGTAGCAGAAAAAGTTATCTTATTGAGTGAATGAAGTTGAGGAGCTCACTAGGGCCCGTAAGGAGGGTAGTGCGTGTAGACTCGTAAATAACAACAAAGAAAGAATAGTGGAATTAAAAGAAAATATTGTTATCTAAACAAAATTTTTGAACAGATAAAATATTCTTTTTGATTTCGGGAACATGAAGAATGTCAGACACACTAAAAGATTTATTTGTCGATAAGAATTTTTTGGAGCCGATATGAAGTATAGGAAGTCCTTTATCATTACTAACATGAAGGGAGTCATTACCATAGTATGCCTCAAAGATGTCTAGATTTGTCATGTTTGGTGTAACGTGGCTGTTTGCTCCTGTGTCTGGGTACCAAGTGCTGCTAGTGGTAGAGTGAGTGTCAGTAGTGTTTGCAACATGGTGGTTTCCGATAGTAGAGGGATCACAGTTGGGACAATCTGTTTGGATATGACCAATTCCACAATGATTACATGTACGATGTACCGTATTTTGAGCTATATCCCAAGCAAATGGACTACAAGTGTCTCCATGGCCGCGACCTCTATTGTTGTTGTTTTCCATTAAGATCCCTATCGTCCTCAAAAACTGTTATCCCGATTATAAGAGGGACGAGAGACATAGAAGGCATGAGGAGATGTGGTTATAGCTTGAACAGTTGGCATAAATTGATAGCTAAGGTTGGATGCCATCTAGTGAAAGGCCTGAAGTTATTGTGGTGAGTGAGAAGTGGCTGACGAAGAACCAATGGCATAATGTGTCGTAGCAAGAAAAGCCTTGGCTTCAATAGGTTGTGATGGATTTGTTACCATATAATGATGGTCACTAAGAAGACCATAGAGCTCATTAAATTTCTAGAGAGATGAGCAAGCCAGAATTGTGGACTTTAAACCATTATAGTCAGCTCCTAGTCCGGGGATAATATAAAGCACTAGATCTTTGTCCTTGACTGGTTCGCCAATGTTGGCAAGTGTAGAAGCATACTCATATGCTCTGTTATGATAAGTGAGTGGTGCTTCGTCCCCTTTCATTTTCAGCTTAAGAAGTTGTGTCTTAAGTATGTATTCACGAGAGGCAGTGTTTAGATCATAAGCACGAGCAACAGAATCCCATATCTCACGGGATGTGATACCCTAAACATGAGAGAATGATGCCTCAGAGATGGTGGAGATGATGACTATTCGAACATTTGCATCATTCAGAATCCATGATAAGTAGCTTGGATTCAATTGTGGAGGTGTGGTAGCTTCAGATAAGAGGGCAACAGTTTGTCAGGATCTTCCAATAGCCACAATGGTCTCACAAGGTATGGATCTACCAACATATCCATACAGTTTATTGGTAAGCAAGAAAGGTTCAATCATGGTCTTCCGATAGCCATAACTGGTAGGAGATAGAGTAAAGACAAACTTGTGAGAGTTGTGGCTATGTTTTTCTGTGGAGGTAAACTGGTATAGGAACCATTTGGTGGGAAATAAGTTTCATACGGAAGTGTTTTTTTTTTTGCATGAAAGTTTTAAGTTTCAGTCATGAACGATAGTTTTGAAGTTTCGGACGAAAGTTTGACGCGTCTGACGAAAGTTTTAAGTCATAGATGAAAGTTTTAAGTGGCGGACGACAGTTTTTTGTGAACTTTCGTGTTTCAGCTTTCTGAGAGGAAGTCGATTGTGTGGCGTTTGGAACAATAGAGAAAACAGGGACAACGGTGTTTGGAGGCTGTGATGATGATTGGTTTGTGCTGCGACCGTGATGGCCACTTTGTGCGGCGACGGTGGTAGAGCCTTGTGATGGCTCTGATACTAAATCATACCTTGTAATGGTATTGTATTGTGATAGATTGTTTTATTATGGTTACTGATGGCGTGAGGCCATGTAAGACGAAAGTTTCCGACGAAAGTTTGAAGCGTCAGACGAAAGTTTTAAGTCTCAGAAGAAAGTTTGAAGCGTCCGACGAAAGTATATGAGCCATTTAGTGGGAAATAAGTTTCAGAAGAGAGTTTGAAGCGTTAAATGAAGTTCATGGCCTCACTCATATTCCCCTCACATGTGAAAGCTAAGCTACTATTCATATTACTAAAAATCTAATCTCTCATGAACACACTTAATTCTTTTGAATCACACTCGTACCACATATCAGCTTACCGATTTATATACCAAGAGTCTGCATTGAGATACCAAGCTATGTGCACCGTGAGTCCACATGCCTCCCACTCGCCAGTGAAACACCGAGATTTTTTTTAAGATTTAACCCACCACGTGTGACTTTCCTTAGTTATCCATGTGACCCGGTGAATTCGCACTCTGGGTGGAAAAAATTAATTTTAAAAAAAATTAAAGTTGACGTCAACATTGTTGTTGCTGACGTCAGCGACCCCGGGCATGACGAGGGAATGTTAGGGACTTGAACCCGCGTCTAGAGCAAGAGAAAGTAGCGCGCATACCAAATACACTAACACCCCAATTGGGTTACTATCCACCGCAAATCTATCTATTATAATAAATAAAAATAATCTTCGACACGTGTTACTCTCTGGTGTCTCATCACCGTTAATTAATATAAATGTAATTATAAAAAGTTATTATATCATTAACTGAATGAATTTAATATGAAATTAATTATGGATAGTAATAATTTCTGTCGTTACTTATCAATTTTTAAAAAATAAATTTGTATTATTGATAGTTATTATATCATCAAGACTACTTTTATATTTTAATCAACTCTGTTATTTTAACTATATTAATAATTCGTTTCATTTTTTTTCTACAAATTTTTGAATTCATAATTTTGTTTATTATCAATTAATTATTTTTATCATCAATTTTTATCTCATATAATAATTATTTTATTATTACCATATATAATGCATTTATTTTGTTTTGAAAGTGTATATATTTTGACACTTCGACAATGTCATCTTTCCATTTTTATACTGTAACACCTGCCTCAAAAATGTTCAAGATTTGACAAATGTACAAACCACAAAGATTATAAGTGTAATTGTCCAGTGACTAATGGGCGAATTCTGACGCGTGTAAGCACCTATAACGGACTGCCACGCCTGGTAACGGTCCGTCACAGCCGCAAAGCTTCCCGGGTGCACCACGTATCACTTCGTAATGGACCGTCATGCCCTGGTAACGGTCCGTCACGCTGCAAAGTGACAGGGGGCGACACGTGTCTGATGACTCGCGATACCCTAATCTGGTGACGGACCGTCACCACCCGTAACTGTCCGTCACGGGTTCAGAAGTTGCCCTATAAATAGTTGGCCAGATTCATTCATTTTTCTCACAAATGAAACGACTTTCTCACACACATTCCATTACAGAGCTTCCATAGCCCACTCCCGACGATCCCGGTCCAACTCCCGCTCATTTTAGCGCCCGGTGTAAGAAGAAATGCTCCTAGAAAGATCGAAACGCTAGAGAAACCAAGCTAAGGGATTAGTTGTGTAGATTCTCGATCTAGAGGCTCATTCCTATACTCAAGGTGAATACTTTATCTCTTTCAAAACTTGTGTCAAACATTTTATTTACGAAAATGGCCAAATAAAGGTTAAGGGTGTAATGCTCAACGTTCCTCTACGAACAAAGCATTCAATCCATAGGTATGCGTAAAACTTGCAAGGGATACACAGGTTACGGGTGAAATTCCCGGACTGTGGCCGGTGCTTATCTTATAACAAATCCGGAGGCGTAGACCTGTCCCTAGTTATAAGACATGACGCTAGTGTATACTGTGGTGCGATTGAACAGGACGAGCGTGCTGAATGTGTGGATTGAACACAAAGTTGTGATTATGAAATTAATACTTGTTTGTGCCAAAATGATTTTATTGTCAAGATAATTGTATTCACCGGCGTTCGCGCTGACGTTTTATTTTCAAAATATTTTTCAGGAAACAAATAAAAATATGATGAGAATGGGGTATGGGCAGACATAAGATCTGACCTAAGAAAAGAAACTGTGGGAGGCAGACATTAGATCTGGCCTGTGAAAAGGATGACTTGCACGTTGGATTCTCAGGCCTCGTGCATAGGAAATCCTAAACAAAGAAAGAGGATATAGGACCGAGGGACTAATCAACCTCAGATAGTACTATTTCACGTGGCTTGAACTTGTCCATAAGAGACAAGAGATGTATTTGATTTCAATCTCTGTTTTGTAATCAAGATAAAAAGGGTATTTAAATCCTTGTGTTTATGAAAGTAAATATAAAACTTTTGTCTTCCAACTGAGTTTTGATATTTACAAACACAACCCCTGAGGTTGAAAGAATGATGAACGATCCTTTTGAAAAGACTTCCGCTGTATTTATAAAAACTCTAAAATCAAATCAGGTGATATCAATCGAGCTCGCACACATCTAGGAGGTGCCTGAGGCGGGGTGTGACGGGTTGGTATCAGAGCCACAGGTTTTAGCGAATTAGATACTTGGATCTAGTATCTAAGCTTCAACCATTAATGCTTCTAAGATAAGAAAACAAGGTAACCTTTTGACCGGTATGTAGTTATCTGACAAATGGAATGTTCTATCTAAGGAAAGAGCGGTGTATAAATCTCTCTCAGATCCGTCGCTCTTGTCACACCCCGGCCGGCGGCAGATTATACGCCGGGGCTGACGCGTTTGTTCATGAGCACATGATCATCTATTAATAAGTGATAATATTATTTCAACATAATTAAAAAATCCGTTACAAGTAGAAATGGAAAACAAGGAATTTAAACATAATACAAGTTAAATTCAATCTTTATTAAGGCTAGGTCCATAGTCCTATGTGATCATGTAGTGTCCTCAACTGGTACACCTGAAACATGTGAGTAAATGTCAACTACAAGTAGTTGGTGAGTAACATAGGTTTTGACACCAAACAAAGTTAAGTAAAGTTTACAATTCAATATGTTTAAAGCATGTCTAAAGCATAAATGTGAAAACACACGAGTTTCCAAAGTGTACAATCAAACCGTGTAATATGTATGCACAGTCCCCCGGACTGCGTGAAGTACCAAAATGTATACACTAACCCGCCAAGGTTCGTGTTAAGTAATGTATCGGTTTCCCCTATAAATGATCATGTTAGGTACTACCTTAGGCCTGCCGCTCAAGTTAATGATTGTACTAGACATGAACACATGTATGGTCACCAAGTTTTTTAAAACATAAAGCATAAAAACCATAGCATAAGAACAAATGTATTGAATTGTGTATGTAATGTAATTGTAAACATGTTTCACCCCGAAAGTATAAAAAGGAAAAAGGGGCTATGTAAACTCACCTTGCAATGAGTAGCTTGAATGTCACACAAGTATGTTGTTTGTTGCACAAATGTTCTAGCTAACTACAAGGTTAACCTATGTTTGATGGAATATATGTATCAATGATTTGTACAAAAGAAATAGGGAATCCTAATGTGCGAGTAGATTGATGTCGGTGTCCTCATTTTAATAATAAAATAATCATTTGAGTTGCAAATAATATTTTATGTAAATCTTTGATAAATAATTATATTGTAATAAGTGAAAGAATGAATAAGGATTTTGTTTGTTTGTAATAATTATATAAACGTATGAATAAATAATTAGGTTTCTTTTGTTTGTAAATAAATACACAAATAAGTAAACGAGTTGTTTTCTTTTATTTGCAGTCGCATAAATTTATAAATGGGTAAATAAATAAATGAGTAATAATTTGTTGAGTAATTAAATAATCCACTACAAAAATAAGTGAATAAAACCTTTCATTTGATTTATGAAAAATAAATGTAAAAAATAATAATGATTTAATTAATTGGTAATTAAACCAAAATTTAAAGTATAATAATGATGTTCTAATTAAGTAATAATTAAGCCAAATAAATTATTAATTAAAAGTATAGAATTGTGTTTTAATTGTTCTCATATAATAAAAAATAAATTGTATAAATATTTGCAAATAAATGGGTTTATAATCATAATCATAATTAGTTGAAAGTGGTTGTTGTACACTAGAATGGTTATCATTCCAGAGTAGTATCTCCAACAGAAAAGTTCACATGAAAGAGTTTGCAGGATCAAAACCCCGTCTTTCCTAGCCAAAACTTTAATGTTTGCCAGATAACTACATACTGGTTTGAAATTTATTCCATTTGCATACTTAACCAAGTTTAGGGTGTCTTTGGAAAGAATATGGGCTAAAGTGAAAATATGAGTTTAGTAAAGATAGAAATTGAATATTAAATAATTTAATTTAAAAATAAGGGGTTTTAGTAAAAACATGATTTTTGAAATTGAAAGGAACAAGAAAGATTAAACCAAGCTTTAAAATAAAAGTTTTGAACAAGTTTAATTAAAATAGGGCTTTTGATCTTGGATAGGTCTATGATATAACACAAACATGTTAGGGGTTATAGATCTATGTAGTTATGAGGGATTTTTGAAATGAAAAGTATGAACAAGCAAGAATATAAGAAGAACTTACTTAGTATGGAAGGATTTAAGCTAGAATCTTCCAAAAGATGAGAAGAACGACCTTTAGTAGCTAGAGAACCCTAGAGGATCGTTGAGGTGCGAATAATACATGAGAATAGGGGATCTATTTATAGGGTAGGATCAGAGGCTTATTCACGAAATTTAATTTGTTGTAAGGACTAGATTGCAAAAGATGAATAATAGTTTTTTTTTTAATTTCATAACATATACTAACTTAAGTGCTCATAAATTTTATGTTTATAACTTCATTTCATCATAAATGTAATTATATATTTATTTGTTTTATTTATCTTTAGTAATTTAAAACACTAGTAATGTTAATTAACAATGTTATATTTTCATAATGAATTGTTTAAATGGTTTATTTACCATGTGTATATATATACAGTTACATATATATATATATATATATATATATATATATATATATATATATATGTTTATAAGTAGACAAATAAAGGATATCAATTCATAATCAAAGCTTGTAAGTTTAAATTTGGTTATTATAACAAGGTATATATATTTATTTCATAACAATCATATAAGTATGTATGCACACTCATGAATTATAATGAATAAATAGGATACTTTCGAAATGCGAACCATAAAATAATGAAATACAATTTGCTGGAATAGTTAAAATAAAGGTCGTAATTTCCTGGGGATTACAGCTCTTACCTGGGAACATCTCTGTTGGAGGTACCACTCTAGAAAGATAACCACCCTTGTAGAGCTTTAGTTAAGATAAGGATACTTGCCTTAGTATCTAAGTCTTGACCAAATTAAATAAGTACTAATACTTTAAGATTGCAGATGTTTGGAGATAATTCCGTCGTTTATTATGATCTCAATCGTCCAATCAAACAAGAATCCCCGGAATACCATTCTCTGGGTTCTCAAATGAATCCTATTTCATCACCATATTATAAAGACGATCTGTTTGCCATTCTTCCTAATAACTCTCCCGAATACCACACATAATCTTATAACTCTTCTAGTCAATGGATTGAGGTTGGTTCTGACTTCAGCAACTGGAATATTGATGCCCAACAGCTACAAGGAAACAATGAAGCTGAATCAGGTTATATTCAGCCAAATGTGTCAACATAAGAGGATCCATCTGAGGAATCCCATCACTAATAACTTGCTTTTGAAAATCCCGAAGACTATCCATTCAATAATCTTGTTTCAAACAGTTCTGATTATCAATCCCATAACTCTGGATCTCTAGACTTGTATGATCCCTACATGTTTCCTGAACCTCCATATGATGGTCCTTTCAAAGAGTATTTCCAAGCTCCTCCAGAATATCAAAATGCCTATAATGATATTATGGTGGGACTCCGTGAGCCCCCGCCTAAATATGGTTATGAGGAAAGTATGTCTTCTTCCCCTATCGAATGTTTAGACCGTTCATTGCGCTAAACGGATGGAGTAACAAGGGAGAAGATAATGGACAAGGCAAGAACCAAATTCTATAGGCAACAAATATACGAATATGGAGAAGACCTAATGACCCTTGGAAAGGAGCTTATGAAAGATTAAAATATTTTGTTGTACGTTGTTTTATGATGTAATATATTTTTATAATAATAAAATTCGTTTTGTTTATTGTTTCAGAATAGTCAGAAAAAGCAAAGGTCCTAGCTTTATTCGTAAATTTGCTCCAGCTAATTATTACGAACGCAAAACAAATGAAACAACTATAGAAAATAATGAGGAAACTGAAAGTTCAACTTTCAGAAGCCTCGGAGAAATAGGAAACCCTAGTGTTCCCTATAATCATTCTATAAGTTTTCATTCTGCTCCTACCGCTGGAAGTTACAACGTCACTCAAATATATTCCCAAAATTTTCATGAGGGATACATGACACCTGACAAATTCACGTTAACTCAGTTAGAAACCTCAAGGACTAATTCTATCATTTATCTAAACTCAAACACAATAAAACTACAAGGACTAATTGTGTAGATAGCCAAAACTCATCCTGTTGACTCTACAAAGTCAAAATTTAGTGATTTTGTTTCTGTTGACTTTTAAAAGTCAAACTTAGGTTATGTTTGATCCAAATTCACATTCCTAAACAGAAATTCGTTCGAATTCATAACTGAAATGGGCATTAATAACAATTTCGACATCATTGAGGCATTAAACATCATCATTATGTGCGAATTAATCCCATTATTGGGTATTCAAGTCGAAACCGTTGAGTTCATCACCAATACTCACCTATTCTCATAAATTCGTGAATCATTCCTCAATCAACTACCCTACGCACCTCAAACGAGTCTCAGAGAACTTGTTACACACACCAATTCGGTCGAAGCCGGAGTCGTCGGAGGCCAAACCCATCGAAGTCGGAACCCCATTTGGTCGAACACCATCAATTCGACATCCATTCAGGTAACTAAGCACATCCTCAGCTTTGTTTTCATCTTTAGATGGAAAGCCCTAACATCATTGAGGCTTACATCTCTGAATTGAACACGATCCGATTCTAGGGTTCATCGTTTAAACAGATTAATCGAACCCTAACCTACACTTGGTTTCAATCAAATTAAACCACAGGGATATCAAAACCCATATGTCATTTGGTTCAATTGATATAGAAATCGATGGATTTGAGACTGGAATTGGTTCGGATCGCGTAAGAGGGAAGAACACAGTGAGTGTTCGTGCTAAAACAAATTAGAACCTGTTATGGACGCGACACCCTAGCGGGTCGGAGTGGTATGTGCGTTGGTTTGTGTAGGTGTGGTCACGCGTTCGAATCTCGTCCCTGTCCCAACCGTTTTGGTTCTTTCCTTTTTGGGCTGAACTAGCTTGGGCCGGACCAAACCACAAAAGGGATACGGGCAGGACTATTGTACGAACTGGATGCCCAGTCCAGTTGGTTAAGTTGTTAACCTCTCTCACAATAGACCCGGGTTCGAACCCAGGTTTTCCGTGTTAATTTTTTTAAGACATTTCAAGCAATCCTCATTTACGAAACCATCCCCTATATTATTATTATAATATATAAAATCATTTTGATACCGGAAAACGCTTGTGTGCTCGAAAACGAACTTGTTATTCCTTTAAACTATTATTTTTAATTATAAAAATAGTATATTTAATTACATTATCATTTTGAAGCTTAATTCCCTTACGAAAATAACTCTTTCACTATTTTTAGATTGCCGATCTCGTATCGACCGACTTTCTACATATAATACGGTTATTATTTATTTCAAAATTATACTGAAACATTTTATATATATATATAGGTACATATATATGATATTATGTTATATTTTCGCAAATATACTCCTAGAGATTATACTTTTGGTGACGTCTTCGTACTAACTACTAACCTAGGGATTCTTAAATCCAAATGACAAGATTGGCTACTCGTTAGTCATAAGTGTGCCTTAGGACATCCAATCTTTCTTGTGTTGTCATCACAAAATCTCACGTATTCCTAACTATTGTAATTATGATTGTAGGGCATACATAGACTGTTCTCAGGCAATCCATTTGTTGTTTCTTATTGCACCCTTGTGCGGTGCTAACTACCTATGTTTACACAACTCAAGTGAGTTTCATGGCCCATTTTACTTGTTTTCCTATTGGGGGAGAAACATGCACACAAACAAACATTCTTTTACTTATTTTCCCGTTGGGAGAAACACGCATACAACAAACATCCTTTTACCTGTTTTCCCGTTAGGGAGAAACATGTACACAAACAAACATGGATCACATAATATTTCACTACCACTTGTTTACTTAAGCGCAAACATAACATGTTAAGTTCTTACACTCTAGAACCGTTATTATAAGGTATATAGCAAGGAAATTTGATTAGTACTACTGGGTTTGACAAACCCCACCCGGGCTAGTTGCGCTAGCTCGATTGGAGGTCGAAGGGTGTAAGTTGTCCTAAACACTTGCCATTGTTTATGTTAGCAATGGCAGAAGGCATTCAAACACAAATAGTCAGCTTCGGTTGCAAACGCTTAGAGTAACTTGTACATTGTCTAGCTAACAATAGGTGTGGCTTATGTATGTGGATCCTGCAAACACACAAACTGTTTATTTACTTACAAACCTGTGAACTCACCAACCTTGTGTTGACACTTTAAGCATGTTTTCTCAGGTCACTATGGTACACATCAGGACTAGGTTGCATCATGGAGTCGCATTGGTTTTATCAATAAAGGAATAATGTTTATTGTCTCTCATTTACGTTAATTGACGCTTTGTTGCGTGTAATTTTTTTGGATTTAATATTAACGTTTACGCTTCCACATTTAACTCTGAACATTAATGGATTTTGTTTAAACTCATATAGTGTCGTTTGACATAACTAATGACTAAGATCCTGGTTTGTCACACGCCTAATGGTAAAACTCCGTTAGTGGATTTTGGGGGTGTGACAGGATACGCCGAAATACCTTATGAAAATAATCATGAAGAAGAAGAACGTGCTGATTCTAATATACCTTACGTTCCGTACTATGAGACGATTCACATCCCTGCTCCTCACATAAATGAGAATGCATCGGGAAGTGAAAGGGAACAAATGTTACTGAACTGAATAGCTCAATTGGAACGAGAGAAAGTTGAAGTTGAAACTCAGAATGCTTTATTAGTGCAAGCTCTCGAAGAGAAGAATTTTTGAAATTTTTAAGAATAATAATATATGTATGTGTTATCTCTTGTAATATATTGTATCAATGAAAAGTTTTGATTCCAGTCTTACTTCTTTTATAGCGTGTCAAAAAATACCGAACCTTCTCAAAACACGAGGGGAAAGAAAAAGCAAGCAGTGATTGAGAACGCTGCTGAAAATAATAATTCTCGTGTAGAATTCCAAAAGATGATTATGGAAGGAATCAAGGATTCTCTTCCAATGATCTTTACTGAGCTAGAAAAGAGACAAGCTGATAAACTATCTATTCATCCGTCCAATCAAAAATCTATTAATTCTCAACACACTAGAACTATCACTCAGTCTAAACCTGTTACTCTTAAACTAGAAGGTTCCACTACCCACAAAACCAAGAGGACTGATAGAGAAGAATATTATCACAACTCATCTGAATATGAAGGAATGGGTAACAACTACGGTCATGTAGAAAAGAAAAGGAAAGTAGTTGGCTGTACCTACAAGATGTTCCAAGGATGCAAGCCATTCAACTTCTCTGGAAGAGAAGGAGGAATAGCCACATTGAGGTGGATCGAGAAAACTGAGTCTGTGCTTGCAATCAACAAATGTGCTGAAAAAGATAAGGTTCTGTATGCATCCAATTTATTTAAAGACCTAGCTCTTGAATGGTGGAACAACATTGTTGCTGCCAAAGGAAGAGATGCGGCCTATGCAATAGGCTGGAGTGCTTTTAAAGCAAGAGTTGAAAAGAAGTACATTCCCCAAAATGAGAGGGAACAGATTGAAGGGGAATTTCTAAGTTTAAAGATGATGGGGACAAATCATCAGTAATATGCTACCAAACTCCTGGAATATGCCCAAATCGTTCCACATCTTGCTACCCTCGAGTCAAATCTGATAAAGCGTTATATTTGGGGTTTGATCGGGGAAATCCATGACATGGTCAAGGTCGCAAATTGTGAAAATCTTGATGATGCTATGGATTTGGGAGCATCATTAACCGGTAGCGTGATTAGAAACCAGGAGGAAGGGAAGAAGAAGAAGAAGAAGAAGGAATCTAGGCAAGGCCCAAGTGTAATAAAGAAATCAAATTTTACTCCCTGAAACAATAACTCTTCTATTCCTGAGTGTCCAAGGTGCAAGAAGAGGCACTTAGGACAATGTCGTGCTGGAATTTTCTACAACTTTTGCAAGATGTCCGGTCACAAAATAGAGAATTGCTTAAAAAAGAAGCCAATGCCTTGTTTTGAGTGTGGCGAGGCTGGCCATACCAAAACCTATTGTCCCATGTTGAAGAAACCCGATGGGACAAGTCCCAACCCTGCAGGTGGAGTAAAGAAGAATGCACGAGCATTCGTTCGCAATACTCATGAGGCGGAAGGTATGCCCGACGTTATTACAGGTACATTTCTTGTCAATGATATTTATGCTCGAGTTTTATTTGACTCTGGTGCGAACCAAAGTTTTATAGATCATAGATTCTATAGACTTTTGAGTAAAACTCTAGCTAAATTAGACAAGAAATATGTGGTAGAGACTGCCAACGGTGACCTCGTCCAAATCTTTGAAATCTTAAATGATTGCTATATCACACTCTCAGGACATGTTATACCTGCAAGATTATTGCCAATGACTTTGGCAGGTTTTGACATTATCTTAGGAATGGATTGGTTAGCCTCTAACCAAGTCAGGATCTTGTGTGATAAGAAAGCAATAGAACTTCGTTTGTCGAAAGGCAATATCTTGACTATACTTTGTGAAAAATTATCTAACTCTGTTGGAATAATTCCCATGTTAAAAGCCATGAAGTACTTAAGAAAAGGATGCTTAGCATACTTTGTTAATGTAACCACTGACACTAAAAACAAGATTGAAGAAGTGCCAGTTGTAGCTGAATTTGTGATGTCTTTCATGACGAACTACCTGGAATTCCACCTGAAAGAGAAGTGGAGTTCTGGTTGTCAGAAGTTATATGCTAAGTTCTCAAAATGTGAATTCTGGTTGTCAGAAGTTCAATTTCTTAGACATGTCATTAACACTAATGGCATCCATGTTGATCCCGTTAAAATTGAAGCTATATCCAAATGGGAAATCTCGAAGTCACCAACTGAAGTTCGTAGTTTTCTCGGCTTAGCTGGTTACTATCGAATATTTATCCAAGATTTCTCTCGAATCGTTGTACCATTAACTTCTCTAACTCGTAAATCAGTTAAGTATGAATGGGGTCCTAAACAATCCGAAGCATTTGAAACTCTAAAACAGAAACTGACACAAGCACCCATATTGGCTTTGCCAGATGGAAATGAAGGCTTTTCAGTTTACTGTGATGCCTCACACACCGGTTTTGGTTGTGTGTTAATGCAAGGAAGCAAAGTCATTGCTTATGCTTCTCGACAATTAAAAACACATGAAAAGAATTGTACAACTCATGATTTAGAGTTGGGCGCCATAATTTTCGCGTTGAAATTATGAAGGCACTATCTTTATGAAGTTAAATTCACCATGTTCACTGATCATAAAATCCTGAAATATATATTCAGTCAGAAAGAACTGAATATGAGGCAAAGGCGTTGGATGGAAGTCCTGAATGATTACGACTGAGAAATCTGTTATCATGAAGGCAAAGCCAATGTTGTAGCCGATGCCCTAAGCAGAAAAGAACATGAGAAACCTAAATGAGTTCGTGCTTTAAGACTCGACCTCCAAATCGATCTTATCACTCGTATTAAGGAATCTCAAAAATTTGCCTTGCAAGAACCCAACCTTGAGAAGGAAGGATTGGGAGGAATGATCAACCAATTGGTCAAGGGTAATGATGGAATCCTTAGAATGAATAAGAGAATTTGGGTTCCTATCTATGGAAACGTTCGTGAAGAAATTCTTGAAGAAACCCATAAATCTAAGTACACCATGCATACTGGAAGCGATAAGATGTACAAGAACCTAAAAGCCAATTGTTGGTGGATAGGAATGAAGAAACATATCGCTATATATGTTGCAAAATGCTTAACTTGTTCTCAAGTAAAAGCTGGACATCAGAAACCTTCTTGCTTGTTACAGAAACTTGAAATGCCTATCTGGAAATGGGAAATGATAACCATGGATTTCATTACTAAACTTCCCCAAACCAGTCGAGGGAATGATACAATATAGGTTATTATTGACAGGCTTACTAAGTCTGCTCATTTTCTTCCCATGAAAGAAACATTCAGTAGGATAAGTTGGCACAACCATACGTTAATGAAATTGTAACATTACACGGTGTGCCGCTATCTATTGTGTCAGATAGAGATAGTAGATTTACTTCTTGATTCTGGCAAAGTTTTCAGAAAGCCCTCGGTACAAAATTAAATCTTAGCATTGCTTACCATCCTCAAACGGACGGGTAGAGCGAAAGAACCATCAAACACTTGAAGACATGTTAAGGGCTTGTGTTATTGATCTTGGAGGAAGTTGAGATGACCACTTACCTCTAATGGAATTCTCCTACAATAACAACTATCATACGAGTATACATGCCGCTCCTTTTGAAGCCTTATACGGTCGTAAATGTCGAACTCCGATCTGTTGGTCTGAAATAGGAGAAAATCAGTTATCCGGACCTGAAATAGTCCTGGAGACAACTGAAAAAGTTATTCAAATAAGAGATGGATTGAAAACGGCTCGTGATCGTCAAAAGAGTTATGCTGATAAGAGACGAAAGCCGTTAGAATTCAAGGTCGGTGATAACGTTCTGTTGAAAGTTTCATCCTGGAAAGGCGTTGTAAGATTTGGAAAGAAAGGGAAATTAAGTCCTAGATTCGTAGGACCATTCAAAATCTTGAAAAGAGTTGGGGCTGTGGCCTATCAACTCGAATGACCAGAAGAAATGAATGGAGTACATGATGTATTCCATGTGTCAAATCTGCGCAAGTGTTTGGCAGATAAATCATTGGTAATACCCTTACAAGATGTAGAGTTAGATGAAAGGTTAAAATTTGTGGAACAACCTTTGCAAATCGAGGACAGGCAGGAAAAGAGATTGAAAAGGAAGAGATTGATGATTGTGAAAGTGAAATGGAACTCCAGACGTGGACCTGAGTACACGTGGGAACTGGATTCTGAAATGAAAAAGAAATATCATCACTTGTTCAATTAATCTCGAGGACGATATCAAAACAAGGTGGGAAGGATGTAACACCTGCCTAAAAAATGTTCAAGATTTGACAAAGGTACAAACCACAAGGACTATAAGTGTAATTACTCTAAAGTATAAGGACCAAAATGTAGAAAACATCAAAATCAGACGGTAACGGACCGTCATGAACGGTAAAGGTCCGTGACTAATGGACGAATTCTGACGCGTGTAAACCCTATAACGGACCGCCACGCCTGGTAACGGTCCGTCATAGCCGCAGAGCTTCCCGGTTGCGCCACGTATCACTTCGTAATGGACCGTCATGCCCTAGTAATGGTCCGTTACGCCGTAAAGTGACCGGGGGGCGACATGTGTCAGATGACTCACGAAACCCTAATCTGGTTGACGTACCGTCACCACCCGTAATGGTCCGTCACGGGTTTAGAAATTGCCCTATAAATAGTTGGCCGGATTCATTCGTTTTTCTCACAACTCAAACGACTTTCTCACACACATTCCATTCCAGAGCTTCCATAGCCCCGACGATCCCGGTCCAACGCCCGCTCATTTTAGCGCCCTGTGTAAGAAGAAACGCTCGTAGAAAGATCGAAACGCTAGAGAAACCAAGCTAAGGGATTGATTCAGTAGATTCTCGATCTAGAGGCTCATTCCTATACTCAAGGTGAATACTTTATCTCTTTCAAAACTTGTGTTAAACATTTTATTTACGAAAATAACCAAATAAAGGTTAAGGGAGTAATGCTTAACGTTCCACGGTTCTATATTTTTATTATATGATTTTTGTGGATTCATTTTCATATTATTTAATGCTCATTTTTATAACGACAAAGCTTTTTTCGTGAATTCTGTATATAATGTCAATGACGTGTTTTTTTAATCTATGTTTCGATGTTTAAAACTGAGTTACTGTAACCTCATACGCTTCTCTTTACGTACTTAGTAACAATAGTTTCACCACCGCAATGCGGCGGTCACCACCTAGTAGATAATATTTAAAAAAAATCATTAAACTATCTAAGAACCACACATCAAACCATATTGTGCATAGAGGTGCACAAATCGGTTTTTTTTTGGAACCGGATCCGGTTCGGATCCGGACCGGTTCCGTCAAAGTTGGTCAATAACCGGATCCATTAGAACCGGTTCCGGTTCGGATCCGGTTCCGGGTGTGGAGACTTGGAACCTATTGGGACCGGTTCGGATATTTAGAACCGGACCGGTTAAAAAAAACCGGTTCCACCGGTTCCGAAAAAAAAAAATTAAAAATTAACAAAGATACACTATAAAATACATGTTTTATTTATTTTGTAGATTTTTTTAAGTTATTTAACAATAGTTCGTACAAAAAAAATACAAAAAACATAATTGAATCACAAAGCATTAATTATTTATTATGTTTTCAATATTCTTCGTCGTAGTCTTTGTAACATCGGTTTTCATTCTTCTTCGCTTGAGATACGTTGGGCTTCATCGTAAGCTTGTTCTTCGTCCGAAAGTGGAGTCGCCGCCCCATGTTCTACTTCGAATTCATGTATTTCTTGTTCAACGTCAAGCTCGCCTTCTAATTTTGCAACATGTTGTACACGTTCGGCGGCATCCAAATGGTCCTTCAAGCAAATACACATCTCCATAGATTCCGGTGTAAGCCTCGTTCTTCGAATAGATAAAACCCTGCCACTAAGAGAAAAAGCGGATTCCGAAGCTACCGTGGAAGCTTGGACGGTTAGTAGGTCACGGGCCATTGCGGCTAGAACGGGATATTGGGATTCCCTTCCTTGCCACCAACTCAAGATATCAAAGTTTTCAAACTCTTCGGATCTTAGAGTAGAAATAAAGTCGGTTGCTTGATATCTCCCAAGCTCGCTACTTGGTGTGGTTCCACGAGCTCGTTTAGTATTTTCGTTTCTTAAAGTGTTAAATAAATTTAGCATCGGGTTCCTTGAACTAGTAGAAGTTGAACCCGAACCCATTGATTCACGTATGTTTGATGGATCACCACTTCCACCATATTTGCGTAAATAATAATCAAACATATTATTAAAAGCCGAATTGAAATCCCTTATTGCATTTGATTCAAAATTTGGGTCTTCCTCGAACATATTTAAATCATCCGATATTGATCCAATTAATGTTTCAACACCGGTTACATTAATCGTTGGGTTTAAGGCGGCCGAACATGTAACAACGGCCGGCATTTCTGAAAAATATTTTTTAAATTTAGCTTTCATAGGTTTTACCATTTTTTCAAAAATAGTGCCGTGATATTCAAACTCTTTTAATTTATTACATATTAAGTATAATTGTTGAAGTATTAGCGAAGACGTGGGATAATAAACTCCCGATAAACATGTAGTTGCATTTTTAAAAACCTCAAGCAAATTAGTTAGTTTCTCGATCATATCCCAACTTATATTATCAAATTTTTGTAAACAACGTTTCTTTTACACAAGTTCATCATGGAAATGTTTTAAAGTAATTCTTTGCCTTAAGGCCGATTCAAACATTTTCCAAGTCGAGTTCCATCTAGTAGGTACGTCCCAATTCGGACCTAAAAAGATGGAATCCGTTTGTTGGCACAAGTTTCTATAGTTTATATATCTTTTTTTGCTTGTGCTAAAAACTTCACGTAACATCACTTTAAAATTTTCATTTACGTCTCTTATTTCTTGGACGTTTAGACCGTCTTGCACAACCAAGTTAATGATGTGTGCAACACATCGACTATGAAAAAAAACACCGTTACAAGGCGGTTCATATTTTATTTTTAATTTTTCGACCGCGTTTGTGTTATTTGAAGCGTTATCAAAAGATATTGAAAATATTTTCGGTTGAATTTTATAAGTTTGAATTACCGAGTCTAAAATATAAAATAAGTTTTCACCGGTATGTGGATATCCAAAATAATCAAACGCAATCGTACGCTTCATCATTTGCCACGACTCCGGTTGAACCCAATGTGCGGTAACGCAAAGGTACGATTCGGGTAAACCATGTGGAGCGGACCAAACGTCCGTTGTTAAGTTAATGCCGGTATTTAATTTTTCAAAACCTAAAATTAATTCTTTTTTGGCTCTTTTCCACATTTTTAAACAATCTCTTCTCAAAGTAGAACGACTTACATTTGTGTAATTCGGTTGAAGCGTCTCTTGTATCATCCTCGTCAAGCGCGGATTATCAAAATGATCAAAAGGCAAGCCTTCTTGAATGACGAAATGTGCCATTCTCTCACGAACACTTTCGACATTGTATTGCCAAACTCCTCCATCCCTACCAATTTGAGTTTGATTTTCACCTTCTTGAGTGTGTCTTGCGTGACTAGCAATATGTTTCCTTAAACTGCTATTTCCCGCCGCAGCTAAAAGTTTACCACAACGTTTGCAACGAGCCTTTTGCGAGCCGTACGACATTTCGCATAAATCGAAATAAGCCCATATTTCTTGGTTTCGGGAGCAAGGAAGTATTGACACAACCGTAACATCGCTAGTAGAACCACCAACCGAATTTTGAGTGCTTGCGGAAGCGGAAGCCATGAGAGCGTTTTTTTTTTTGCTTAACGTGAGCGTTTTTTTGCGTTTTGAGAGCGTTTTTGAGTTTTGAGAGCTAGAATGTTGTGGTGAACTAACACAAACACCCAATACCTATTTATACTAAATTTCAATCCTTAAAAACAAAAAAAAAACAAAATAACGGCCATAAAACGGTTCCGAACCGGTTCCAAAATGTCCGAAAAAAACCGGTTCCAAAAAATCCGATTTTTATCCGATTTTTAACCGGTCCGTCAAAAAACCCAGAACCGGTCCCGGAACCGGCGGTTCTCATAATATCCGGACCGGTTCTAAAAAAACAGGTTCTCACCGGATCCGGTTTCGGATAATCCATCGGATCGGTTCCGGTTCCGGTTCTTTTGTGCACCTCTAATTGTGCATACATCAACATATTGTACATCGTGCTTTTTAGTTTTGTCAAGTGAACATTATATTTTTAGAGTATCACCGACACTACCATTTATTATTAATTTATTATATATAATAATGTACCCCGTCTTACTAAAAACGTGCTGAAGCGGTCCCCCATCTTACTGGAAATGTGCTCCAGATTGCATACATATTTAAGCATTTATTGATTTAAACCTCTTGTTAGGGTGAAGGGGGCACCCTACTCGACCCAAGCCGAATATAAGAGATGTGAGCTAGGTAAAAAGGAAACACCACCCCAATCGAGATCGAGTAAGGGGCCTGAGTAATTTTACTCGCTTGTGGGGGAAACCAAATCGAGCTCTTGGAGAGTCACTTTCACACCCCACCTTTCAAAACAAAACCAACCACCCAATACCCACTTGTACCTCATGTATCAAAATTTGTACATACAAAAAATAAATGTATTTTATAAAATTAAACAATATTTCACACATAATCAAAATGTATTTTAAATTTTAATATCTAGTAGCTGTTATTAATTACTTTAAAATTAATTTTTCATATATATATATATATATATATATATATATATATATATAAAAGTTATGTATAGTATAATTTTATATAGTATAAAAAATGTTAAATTATTGTTATTTGTTTTTTAGTTAATGAAAATGTATATATATATTTTTTAAAAGTTGGTGAGCAAATGAGTAAATGAGTAGGGCGTTTCCAACAAAATCTGAGTAAATGAATAGTTTGAGTAGTTTGAGGGGGTAGAATTTTATTAGATAGTTTGATTAGTAAAAAAATTTAGTGTGTTGGGTGCCCCCTTCACCCTTAGTTGCGATATCAAGTTATAAACATTTAACACAGCAAAAAAATCTTTACATGAGTAGTTTACACAATAAAGAGGCCTACCTAACATAAATTTCTTTCATAAAATTAGCAGCTAACCAAAAAATATCCAATCCCTAATGTGGGGAATCACTACATCTAAGTAGAGATGTTAATTGTGTCGGGTTAAGAGATTTTTAGTTGGCGGGCTGACTGGTTAAATAGGTAATATAAGACTCACTCTAATTATGTGGTATTTATTATCATTTATTTATTTATATTGATCATTGACTTAAATACTTCTATAAGTTAATTGGTAATTATTCGATGAACATAATTACCCTTAGTGATATAATTAGGATTTCCCCTTGGTTTTATATATAGAGCTTATTAGAAAGATTAATAACTAATGATTATTTGCCTACTAACACCAATCTCGGCTATCTCTCTACTCTCTAAAAACCATCATTAAGATACACTCTAAACGGGAACCCGATCATCATCAAGATCATACCGACTTCCCTATCCACTGTTACTGGATTAACAGATACACGTTTATTTACTAATCTTGTTTTCCATCACATGTTAAAAAATTGATCAACATGTGGTATCAGAGTGTATGTTAATTAATTAATTCCTTTTTGTTCCCTAATCTGGAATTAAATTGGAAAAACATGATTTTTTCTTAAAAATATCGTTTTTTATGAATGTTCTCGATTCGGTTCTAAAGTTTTCGGATCTTCATTAAGCTGCTTTTTTATTCGGATTAACAGATCGCTTTTAAACAATTTTGAAAACCTGTTTTGATCCCTCACTTGGATCAAATAAGCTGTTTTTTTTAATGATTTCTAAAGTTCTCGGAACAGAACCTTAAATTTTCGGATCTGAATTTTTATTTTTCTAATCTGATTAAACTGTTTTGATCCCTAAAACTGAGATAATTTTCGAAATCCTTAATTATTATGTTCTATTTTTCGATTCCACGCCAAAATATGTTTTTAATCAAGAACAGTTATGATATTCATCAGATTTGTTCTTGATGTTCATCCTTATTTTGGTGAAAATCATTTATTTTGGTAGGTAGATTTGGATTAATCTATTTCCTAAAATTGTGTGAGATTATCTCCAAGTTTTCGTATAAAAATATTTAAATCTTGGATATAATTTAACCTTTTAAATTTTGAAATCAGATTTATCCCTAAAATCTATCTCTTATTTTCGGATCTATCATAGTACTCAGAATCCATAAGTTCTCGGATTCCATAAGTTCCCGGATTACATAAGTTCTCGGAATCCATAAGTTCTCGGATTCCTTAAAAGTTCACGGTTTCTCTAAGTACTCGAATCCCTAAGTTCACGGTTTCATTATGTACCCAGGCTCACTTAAGTTCTCGGGTCATAAAAGGAACTCGACCCTTAAACTTCTCAGATAATTAAAAGTACTCGGATTCCTTAAAAGCACTCGGCTCCTTAAATTTTCGGGCTCTTAAAAGTACTCGAATCCATAAAATAAAGAACAATTTGATCTGCTCAAACAGGTGGTTTTGTTATTAACTAATGCTTTTATATTTTGTGAAACCTTAAATTTATTTGTTTTACAAACCTTAAACTTACTTGAATAACACCTAAAAGTTTCACTTCTGTCCAAAGGTGAAGTAATACATGTGTAAATTTTATTCAAGTCTAATTAAACATTGTCACTTAGTGCATATCATTAAACTTTTAGATATTCACATGACACCCGCCTTAAATGCATAAATGTTTCACTTCTGTTCAAAGATGATGTGTTACATTTGTGTCCTGCAAACTTAATATGTGCAAATTAAATGTCTCATTTCTGCCCAAAGGTGATGTGTTACATTCAACATGCATACCTTATTTGTTCATAATGCTTAAATAATCAGTCATAGCCAAAGCGAAAGCTAATTATTTAAGTAGAACCTTACTTAGTCTATTATTTTTTGGTGTTATAATAAACTTTATCACAACCTTATTAGAATAACGGTCCTTATTTTCCGTCTTCCTTAGTCTAAGTTACCCCATAGTTCACTCTAGGTTCTTCTATTAGCTATGTATCTTATTTTTCTCATCTAAATCCACTACAACTCCCAATATGGGAATTGAAACTCTTAATGGTTCTAACTTTCACTATTGGAAAGATTCTCTAATGCTAAATCTCGCCATGTTGGACTTTGACTACGCACTAAGAGAGGATGCCCCCTGCTCTCACTGAAAAGAGTACTGCTGACGACATGATACTCCATGAGAAATGGAATAGGTGCAACCGAATGTCTCTTATGCTCATCAAGAATTCCATCAATGTCGTCATCAGGGGAGTAATTCCAGATTCAACTGATGCTAAGACTTATCTGGCTTATGTGGAGGAACAATTCAAATGAACTTCTAAGGCGCATGCTGGAACCCTTATTCTGAAGATGGTGACTACAAAGTATGACGGGATCAGCGGTATTCGTGAGCACATCATGATGATGCACAACATGGCCAATAAGCTTAAGGGACTTGAAATGGAGATCAGTGATGGTTTCCTGGTGCACTTCATAATGACTTCTCTACCTACATCTTTCAAAGCATTCAAGATTAACTACAACACTCAGAGAGATAAATAGAAGATTTGCTATGTGTGTGCAAGAGGAAGAGCGCCTAAAGCTAGAGAAACCTAATGTGGCTTACCTCGTGACCGGTGATTCTAAGAAGAGGAAGGAAAATTTCTGTAAAAAGGATTTTCCGAAGGTCCAAAAGCAAGATTCAAGTGCTGCTTCCGGCTCTAAGAACTCCAAAGGGAAGTTTCACTATAAGTTCTGCCGTAAGGTCGGACATAGCTAGAAAGAATGCCCAGAATTCAAGGAGTGGCTGACTAAGAGATGTAATCATCTTTATATGATACTTGAGTCTTTAACTTAAATGTTCCAACTAGTACATGGTGGTTTGACTTTGGTTCTATGGTTCATGTAACCAACTCAACTCAGGGTTTTCTTACAATCCAGAAGCTGGAAAGAAACCGAAGAACACTTAAACTTGGGAATGGAATGGAGCTAGTTGTCGAAGCCGTGGGAACCTTAGAATTAATAATGAAAACTGGTTTATGTATTAAACTTTATAATATCTTATATATTTCTGAGATTACTCGGAATTTGGTATTAGGACCAAAATTAGACATAGACGGTTTTGATGTTTCTCATGGTCATGGAAAACTTACTATAGACGGTTTTGATATATTCCTGAGATTACTCGGAACTTGGATGTGGTTATCTGGATGGTGGTCTCTATAAGTTAGGATTAGATGATGAATTTTTTTAAGTCTTTGTTATCATATAATATCAATATGAACTTAACAAAGACTAAACGAAAACGAGACTTAGAAACTTCATCTATGTTGTGGCATCAACGTTTAGGCCACATTTCACGAGAACGTTTATCGAGGCTCATGAAGGATGAAATGTTACCCTCTCTCGATTTCAATGATTTTGAAACATGTGTCAAATGCCTTAAAGGTAAAATGACAGTAGCGAATAAGAAAGGTGCCACCAGGAGCTCTAGTTTATTAGAACTCATTCACACTGATACTAGTGGCCGTTACCCCATCGCTGGAATAATCGGTCATACTTCATTTATCATTTTTATCGATGATTATTCTCATTATATGTACTTGTATCTTATTAAAGAAAAATCTGAATCACTTGCAACTTTTAAAAATTATAAAACTAAAGTTGAAAAACAACTTGATCGTCAAATAAAAGTTGTGAGATCAAATAGAGGAAGCGAATATTATGGTAGACATACTGATGTGGGTTAGGCTCCTGGTCCATTTTATAAGTTTTGTAAAGGCCAAGGGATCATGAACCAGTACACTATGCCCGATACTCCTCAGCAGAATGGTGTTGCTGAGAGAAAAAACAGGACCCTAATGAAGATAAGGTGGAGATATGCAAGATATTTTTTTATTCTCTTTCACAAAGTGAAGATGTTTCTCTAGGAAGTGAAGCATGGAAGAAATACGGTGAAAAGACATATTTACCCATTGCAATCAAATGTGAAGGCTTGGAGTAGGTGATATGTGGCATTATTAAGGCAATGAGTTTTAAAAGTTCTCGTCTCAAAGGATTTCCATCATGTATTTTCGCATATAACTATGAACTTGATTAAAGTTGAAAACACGTAAGCAATCATTGTACGTTGTAGCTTGTAAAAGAAATATAAATCGTTTAACATTTAAATCACGTTTTACTTCACAAAATGATTTTACTTTATCTCTTTTATCTTCTTGCAAAAGAAATATCTATATCGAATATCTTTTTGAAAAACTTCCAAAAATCGAATGTATATCCAAATAAATAAAAATATTCTCCTATTAACAAAAAACCATGGTGGATATAGCTTAATTTTCAATAAACTTAATATAAAAATATAGAAAAAAACATATATTTATATTAAAGATTAGAAATATTAGAGGAAAACTGAATTATATATTAAATAAAATATTGAGAAAAAAGATAAAAAAATTTCAAATTTGATTTGGAGAGGAACTGAGGTTAGTTAAAATTGTTCTAAAACTATCATATTTTTACGAAAAAAATCCCTATTAAATCGTGGTTTGCTTTTCGAGTTACTATTAGCAAGCGACAATAACCATTCTTATGTCTTATGTCAAAATTTTAGTCATCCTGGTGGTTAGGTGGTATTCTTTACAACCAAAAAGTTTAAATTCAAATCCTCTAGTGTGCATCCAATTGTTTATTTATCTTAGAAAATATATGTGTTATTAAAAAAATGTCAAACTTTTGAACTTCAATTGATATTTTTTTTACTACTTTGAAAAATGAGTTGAGCATGTGTGGATTAGGGAGTGCGCAAATTTTGATTGGTTTGATTAGTGTGCGGGCAAAAATTTCGACAGATTATCGTGATTTTGATGAAAAATTCGTCGTGTGTCACATGTAACTTAGAGATTGGTCTCTTTTATTCCCCTCGCTACATGTCATGCCTATATTACATCGCGCCATGGGCCGAATTTCCGCTATTACATCGCTTCATGGGCAGAATTTTTGCCTCTTTAATTTCATATTAACTTGCCACTTGTCTTCCTTTGATTGGTCTAAACTCTTAAAAAAAACCTTTTCTAATGTGTATTTTGGTACAAATATGGGTTAAAATGTTTAGACTGTGTATGTAGTCGTTCTACGCCCCCACGCCCCTTGGGGCTTTCTCATTGGGCAACGCACAGGGACCACACTCAATGCCCCTCTCGTGCCCCCTCAGCCCCTCATGGAGGGGTGGCGCAGTGTTCCACGCCTGTCACGTCAGCCACACTTTTCACTCAAAAGAACTATTACACATAGCCTTAGTGTGATGAATTTCTCTTTAAAATAATGAGTTGAGCAGTCATGGAACTAAAATATAAATATTACTAAGATTTGATTGATGTTATTTAAAAATGTATTTGCTTAAAATCCCAACTAGTTTAAAACTAAAAAACAAATAAGAATTATGAGTGGTGTGGAAATAAAGAAAAGGAAAATGGAACTCAAAGAAATCAATGTGAAATTAATAGTTTAGGACACCCGAGGAATAGCATCTTTACATCTATGATGCACGTTACCGACACTAAAATATACAACCAAGTTTATTTTTGTTACTTCAGTTTAAGACTTTAAAAGTAGATTGTGGTATACTTACCCCCTTTTATTAATTTTTACTTGTTACACTTCTTTTCTAAGTTTTTAAATAAATATAATTTAAACTTTTTTTTTATTTTTGTTTTTTTGTTAATTAGTAATTGATGGTTAAAAGTTACTTTTTAAGGTGGGTATGTATAGCTTAACCCGTTTTTTATTTTATAAAAAAGTGCTTTTAAACTTAAAAACGGTTTTATAAATAATGATTATTCGAAGGGGGTAAAATAGGGAGGGGTACGACAAGTAGCTAGGAGCGGGGAGGGGTATACGTTTTATTTTATAGAAAGTATTTTTAAACATAAAAAAATGGTTTTAGAAATAATAATTTTTCGAATGCGATAAAATGACAAGTTTAAAAGTTATTTTTTTAAGGGGGTGCGACAAGTAGGAGGGGGATATGTATGACCTAACCCGTTTATATTTAGAAAGTTTTTAAACTTAAAAAAACGGTTTTATATATAATGATTATTCGAATGGGTAAAATGAGGGGGGTTACGACAAGAAGAGGGGGTACGACAAGTAGGAGGGAGAAGGAGTATACGTTTTATTTTAAAGAAAATGTTTTTAAACTTACAAGAACGGTTTTAGAAATAATGATTTTTTAAAAGAAATAAAATGACAAGTTTAAAAGTTATTTTTTTAGAAAGGGGGGTACGACAAGCAGAAGTGGGGGATATGTAACCTAAAACTTCTTTTCCGCATAATTAATCTTACCCGTATGAAAACTTAAATTATAGTAATATAGGTCTCCCTACTTAATTTATAGGCTTTCTTATTTCATATACCTCTTTTCGTTTAAGAATAAAGTAGTGGGCATTTACCGGAGTGTAGCGGTTGCTGGGTTCTATAAAAAAACAGGGTGTGATGGTATATTCAAAAACAAATGAAAAAGTATCGTCGTTATAAAAATGAATGTTAAGAAAAATGAAAGTTATCGCGCATTCACGCGTGTCGGTTATGAACATCGAAACGTAGGTAAAAGAAAAGGCATTTCGCAACGGTATATTTTTAAGGTTGTTGTAAGGCTCCGAATCCAGTGAGATCTCACGTGTTGGATTTACTCATTAACGTATACTTATTAAACATAGAAATTCATTAAAGGAGCGGAAAATTTCATATCATGACATAAACACGTCCAAAACAATTAAAACAATGTCTTAACGTAGCAACTTTCAGAAACATAAACATAACCGGATGTCAGATCTTCGACGGTTGTGTAACTCTTCTCTGCAAGCCAAGCATCCACAAACTACCTTCCGACCTACATTTAACTTGATGTGCATAGTAAAAGCCAGCGAAGTGAGTTCAAGATTTACATAAAAGCATAACATTTAACAAAAGATGAAGGACTTAACACACACATACATCAAAAGTCGGTAAGACATAACTTTCACAAAACTTCACTTTCAAGTAACACATTCTTTTTTTAATATGTTTCTTTACCTTAACCGTCAATTCACACTTGATACTATACTTCACGTCTCGTTGACCATAAAATACATTCACCATTGACTGTCAATTCCATCGGTACTGTACTTCACGTCTCGTTGACCATAAAGTACCAGTAGTGTAACCTAAGGCCCGTTTACCTCTAGGATTACAACTACTAAACTGTGTCTCTTAAGGCTCGTTACCTCTAGGTAGACCAAACACACTTAGGGTTACATTTACCCTACGAAAGACCATCGTCATCCCTTATCACGAAAAACCAGTTGTACAACCGTTGTCTAGCCACAAAGGCCCTTATAAAGGTGCTGCCAAGTAAATTCTGTTCCCGAAGAAACCCTTCCCTTCCCTTTCCCAGATATAGACAATGTAATGACTTATAAAAACATTCACCTTCTTCATTTTATTAAAAACGTCCATAAACTTTCGTTAACGTCCATAAACATCTTTACTTGCATAAAACATTCATTTGTCTTGCTTTTAACTTTCTTTAAAATTTCCTTCACAAACGTTTACGAACATACAATTATAGTAAACATTTTAAACAGTATGCACACCACCCCGTCTCAAAACCATCGTGTCGCAAAACCATTTCGTCATAAATCTATCACGAAATTCGGCCGTAAAACTGTCACAAAAGACATTCTGCTGCAAATATGTCGCAACCGTTGCATCACAAATCTAGTGTTATTCTGTTGCGAACTTGTTATTCCGTTGCAAAACCATTCCGCCATAAATCTTTTGCAAAATTGATGTGTGAGTCCACGGATGGTTTTAGTGCAACTTATGATGTGAAAAATTAACCAAAGGCTAAGACTGATAATACAATAAGACATAAAAGTAAACATATATATTCCAAATAACAATAAAACACATATTCCAATTTAAATAAAAAAAATTAGACTGATAATTATACAACAACAAGACACAAAAGTGTACTTATTCCAAATAACAATAAAGCATGGATTATGACCTTATTATACCACACATAAACACATGGATTATGACCTTATTATACCACACACACAATTACTCGAGCTTTAGGAACCAAACATAACCAACTAGATGGATATGCTGTTTGGTACACCTCTCCCGGTGACACCGTTTTCAGAATACGGTTTGAGAAGTTGATACGGAACCACCCCTGCACCACAACGGTTCCTCAAATTGGGATCGGTGTTCCTCGAGTCTATGATTGCTTCCAGCTCATTTAGCCTTCCACGGAACTCGTCAAATGCTGCCTTTATAGCGGGCTCTGCCTCCCATGCCGCCTCAATATTTCCACCGATATACTCTTCATCTGGTGAATGACTTGATAAAACATCAAAAATCGCCATCACTTTTGTAGCTTGGATTTGCGACGGAAAACATTTCAATAAAACATCCTCGGGTCGTTTTATAAACGACTGCCATTCTTCATCTGTGGGGTCTTCGTTAGGCATTTTGGTTCTCGCAATTGTCGGCTTGTTCGGGAAGTATCCCCCGAAATCATATTGACCAAAATTTATCGCTGAATGTTGGCCAGAAGACACCCAAATGATAGTGGAAACAATTCCAATCAAATCATCTTGGGTTTTGAGTTGCGGCCACCATGGTTCATCTTTCTTGTCTCCATGACCAACTGTACGGATTTCGGTCCACCATGCTTGAAGCTCTTCATCAGATTCTACTAGATTAGCTTGTGGGTAATAGTGGTTGACATAAGAAGTTGCCCATTGTTTAATGGCATCAAAAATGAGTAAACCATCATTTGCAAATGGGTAATCCTCAATTGTTAGTTTCACACCATGTGGTGCAGTTGGATCTTCAACCGCCAAACCCCTAAACAATACCATACACAACAATTAGTTTGATCAAACTCCCCTTTTTTATGTATTATTATTATTGTTGTTGTGTTTTTTTTATGCAAAAGGACTACCTGCTAATTAGGTCAGCCGGAAGTGCTTCATGATCGAAACGCCATTGCTTATCATAGGCATCGGAGGAAATTTGCATACAATATTTTTCGGAAGAAAATGTCGACTCTATGATACCCATGGCATTGACGAGGGTTAGTCTAGCTAGAGCATTGATTTGCATAGTGTAACGGAAATGAGGGAGAAGTAGTCGTCGAATCGGATGCATTTGGCTGAGCTGGCGGTTGGTAGCAATTATGTAAGGCTCTGTAACACAGTGTGTTTTTAGCCTGCATTGTTATAGAAAATTAAACAAATCAATAGATTAAGGAAGGTGCACAAAGATAAACATGTAAATTGTTATAGGAAAAAGGGAACCAACCAATGGCCAACATATTGGTGATAACCAGAATCATGAGCAAGGACATGAGCCTTAGCTAGTTTCCATAGCCATGCACCAGTGGCGTCCCAGGCGGGTGTGTAGACATGTTTCCACAATGGTTTCTCATCGGATGGTGGGCGAGTCAACTCAATGGCTAGTGGTCTCAATGTTCCATTAGGATTAAGGAACATTAAAGTTCTTGAACCGTAGAGAGTTTGTCCTTCAATCTTTCTTGTTTTATTTACATAAGGTAAGAGCAGATCATGGTGGTCCAACAGGAACAATTTCTTTTGTGCTAAAGCCTACAAGAACATAATTGTTTGTTTCAATATTAATAAAATTAACTTCATAATTTAAATAAAGACACAAGTCATTTGATAAAGCAATTAGTTTTCTCTTTTGTATTACCTCCTCAAGAGTCATGAAACCTTTAATCTCTTCCTCCACAATCTCCTTTGTGATTGCTGATTCAGCTGGTCCGTAGATTTCAGGGTCCAATTTACTTGTCAATGGCCATTCCTAGATATCAAACATGCCATAATCATTTATACGACATCTCGTCAATAGCTAGCAAGAACTTTTAACATAAACATACCGTAACCAACTGTATGCTACAAGGACTGATACCAGCAAGCGTTTGTCGACAAAATTCCTCATCACGGAACCACGCGAACGTGTCTCCTGCGATTAATACACAAAAAAAAACATAAACTAACAAACCGTGCACAAAGTCACAAAAGATGCAAAAATGATAAATATGCTTACTGTCAATGATTTCAGGGGTCTCAAACTGAATAACAGTATTTGTGGTATCAGCTGCTTTTTTGATAAGTGTTGGTAAAACGGTTAGAATTCCATTTTCAGGGGGAGGAACATTAACACCTTGATTATAAAGCAAGTCTATGGATGTGAATAATGGAAATCCCTTGTCTTTATCTGTCACAATTGAGTCTAGACTTGGTACAACTCCATGGAGCAAAGAGTACAAAGTCCTTGCTCCAAAGTTAACTCCCTTTATCTCTGAAAAGTCTTCATCCGCCGGTATATAAAAAGGGAGTGTAGTTCTTGTTTCCGTTAATGGATCTGTGAATCAATATTTTTGCTAAGTAAATTCCTTGAAAATCCTAATTCCAATGCATACATTGGTAGTCAGAATATAGTGTACCTTTAGAGGACATCTTGCGACCAGTACGACAACGCCTAGGGTAAGGACGTTCCTCCCCACCTAGCACCGGCCGTTGTAAAGTTAAGTCATCGTCTGGAGCTCCGAGATCGTTGTATACATCATAATCGTAAATCCTCTCAAATGATTGACGCTCCCCTTCGCCGTTGCCTCGAAGCGATTCCATATCTTTTGTTCTTAATGACTTCAACGCCGCCGGCGTTTCTGATGGAAGATAAGACTACACGAAAAAAATAATTAGTCGTAACTCAACATCGACAACTATTATATAGAAAATATAGATAAGATTAAGATCGACCTTGTCGGTGAAAAAGATTCTTTTATCGGGGTTATCGTCTTTGGAGTGAACCCAAGATTCACATGTAAAGGTGACATCGTTATTAAGAACAATGTTCTTGAAGAACATCTTTTTGCTATACTCGTTTTGTACCAACACAGCTCCTATTTCTCCAAAATCCTTCGGGACATCAAAGTCGCATTTATATGTGTAAACACTAATGTCAAAATCCAACGCTTCGTATCTTGCATACGCCTGCACCGTTTTTTGCTTTCCATTTGCTGTGTCAAGTAAATTAAAAATCTTAAACTTTTAACATGCTATTTTACGGTGAAAGTGAATTTAAATTTTCCTTTAATTATTTTGAATTAGGTTAATCACTTTCATTTTCCTAAATCCAATCATACCCAATGCAGGAAATTGATGACATAAAAAACAAAATATGTGAAACTTTTGTTACCCAATTTTTTTTTCATAAATATATTTTTATTTACATGATTTATTTATTTTTTCTTTTTTCGGAACAGATATAATTTTCATCAAATATGTTTTTATAATTTAGAGTAAAATGCCCTTTTCATTCATGTGGTTTTGCTATTTTAGTCATCCAAAAAAAATTTAGCTTTTTCGTCCCAGACTTTTCAAAATGTAGTCATTTTCATCTAACTGACTAACTCTGTCTACATTTTAACGTTAAATCAGGGGCAATTTTGGTTAAATCATGGGTAATTTAGTTTGATTTTAACCTATGAAGTCCAAACCGACCCTTGATTTAACGTTAAAATATAGACAGAGTTAGTCAGTTGGATGAAAATAGCTAGATTTTGAAAAGTTAGGGACGAAAAAGCTAAAATAAAGTTTTTGGATGAAACTGACTAAAATGGCCAAACCACAGTGATGAAAATGACACTTTACTCTATAATTTAACTTATTTCCGGATTTCATAACTTATAGATCTAGGTCAATTTCATTTTATTTTGTTCTTTATCAAATGTTTTGTTAAATATAATAATTTTATTTAAAGAAAACAGTATACGTACGATCAAGGTCATTAGAAACCAGCTCCAACGAAAAAGACCGGCCTAGAAGATCAGAGATACCATCACCAATACCACCAAGACTTACACCAGCAAGGGCGGAGCTAATAGTTGGTTGGACGGTGATAACACCCTTGACGACGACGGTGTCCTTGGTAATGAAGGGAATCGATATGGCTTTAATGTTACCGGCAGCTGAGGTGGATCGATCACCGGTTGGGATGGATTTTTTAGTGGACGTGTGCTGGCGGAAAATGGTGGGGGAGTATGCGGAGGAGGATGAATGGTTGGCGGAGCCACCGCTGATGAAAGGCTTCTGGATCGGCAGTAGGTTGAGAAGAGAATGGGACTGGCTGAATTGAGATGTCAGCATGATTTTCTTTGCTTCTATTTCCTCACTACACTCTTTCCCTTGTTTTTTGTGATTTGAAAGTTGAAACAAGAACCTGTATTTATAGGGGGGAATGCATATGTTTTAGGTGTTTTCTTTAAGTGTCGGCCATGAAAGATTGATTTCCTTTTTAATCCACGTGTTATTAACCATTGTTATGGTTTTATTGATATTTTGTAATGTGGGCTTGTTTGGGATTCCTTTTTGATTATACTTATTACCTTCTTGAAAAGTTAATAAGTAATAAGTCATAAGTAAGTTTTCTTTACTTCTTGAAAATACCATAAATAAGTCAATAAGTTAGTTTAGCCAAACATCTTATTAACTTATATAAGTTAATAAGTTAATAAGTAGCATAAATAAGTAATCCCAAACACCCCCGTAGTATGGGTACCGTGCATTTCACTAAAATATCTAATACAATGTTGACCATGGCCTTCTCGTCTAGTGGTATTGATGATTGCTTCTTATAAAAATGGCGTGGGTTCGAATCCTACAAGTGACATGTTTATGTGATATTTAAGAGAAAAAAATTGTTGTTAAAAAAAATCTAATACAATGGTTACAAACAGGGGTGTTAATTTTATATACTATACGAAATATAACACAAAAATAACTAAGTTTCGGTTAGGTAACAAGTCGGGTTGTAAAAGGTTGATATGTTTAACACATTTAATAAACTAGAATTAATTTATGCGCGTTGCGGCGGGTTTTTTTCCCTAAATACTATGTCACGGACGATCGGTTTTGACTAATCGATTCTTACAAATTTCAAGACCAGCGTGTTGCGGAGGCGTTGGTGTTGAACTTTGAAAAAAATTAGCGTCGAAACGTTAATAAAAATAAGTACGCCGATTCCTCACGTATTATAACAAGGGAGTAGATAATATTCGAAACTTTAGATTAAATAAAAGAAATAGTTAAAAAAATTAACTTCTAGACAACCCTTTAAAAGTAGGTAAAAAACACTTCCTAAAAACTACGCGAAAAGTAACTTTAAAACCCCGTAAAAGGATGTAATTTTTTTTATAAAGAATAAAAAAATTATAAGGAAAAAATCAAAAAAAAAAAACTCATTGTTGTTTCCTAGTCATGAATATTTGTAATGATATCAATTGTTGTTACAATGTAAGAAAATGAACATGTATACTGTTGTTACATATGTAGTAATTGTATCTACTATAAAGTTGCATATGTAGTAATTGTATCTACTATAAAGTTGCATATGTAACTTGTCTAAACATGTAAGTTGTTGGTGAATATTTTGTTAAACAGAAGGAGAAACCTCGGCATCAAGGAAAAAAAGGGTGGAAAACAAAGAAGGGAAGGTAAAAAAACAAAAAGGTGAAAAGAAAATACAGTGACTAGTTTAGTTTGTTAACAAGGTCGTCCACTACTTATGTAACCAGATTCATTAATGGATTAAAGTTAAAATTCATCGTTAGAAAAAGCAAAAATCAATCTATCTTTAAAAACGAGATCGTGTTTATGTAACCAGATTCTGATAATAAATGTTACATATTCAGAACCTAAACTAGTGTTGTGTGACATATACGTAATCAGTAAGTGTTTATTGTTTGAACATTACAATATTTACATTGAGTAAACTATAAAAAATGTTACATATGTATCTAACACATGTTACATATGTAACTAGTAGGGGTGTGCAAAAAATAGTAATCAGTAAATGTACCCTGGTGTTACGTTTATATAAATTTTTATTAAGTAGTTACATATGTAAATTTTACATATTATTATTAATTTATAAAACGATTGTAATATACACTAGTGTTACATATACGTAACATAATGTTGCATTTACACCGGTATAAGGAGTTAGGCCAGGTCTGGTCTAAGGCACTAAGCAGTTGGACCAGGCCTGGTCTAAGACAAATTTAAGTCAGCGGGAGTTGTATTTGAGTAGGGTTATTTTCCTTTTTTTACCACTTGCTGCTCTCTCCTAATGCCAGACTCCCGCTTCTTCTTCTTTGGCATAAGGGAATTAAGTAACTAGAAAATGTTAAAATATGTTGTTAACAAATGTTACATACGTAACATTTGATAGTTACTCATGTAAAATTTTGTAGTTACGTATGTTACACATGCTAATTTATAAATAAGTTTAACTGTCACCGTAAATCCATTACAAGTGTAACTAAATTCTAGAAATAAATGTTACATGAATATAACCAGATGCCGAAAATAAATGTTACATGTTCAAAACCTAAACCGAGGTCGTGTTACGAGCAACATTACGTATTGGATTGCCAGAAGCTTACAAGAAATAAAAACGAGACTTGAAATAAAAACAAGACTTGTGCAACTAGCAATGTTATCAATAATGTTACTTGAGTAACTAGAATTGTTACATATTGAATTGTCAGAAGCTTACAAGAAATAAAAACGAGACTTGAAAAAATTCATTATTGCCAGAAGCTCTCCACAAACATCCTGTCATCTTCACTAACATTGCCGTTATTTTCAACGTCGTGATCGTCGTCGTCATTCTACCTCTCCGCCGTGTACACATAACCCATTTATATAAACACAACAGAAACTTTGATATAGAAATGCCACTTTCAAAAACGAACACTTGATACAAGTGAGTTTTAATTTCTTAATTGGAAAACCAAATTGACATTGCAATTATGAACAAATGTAGATTTGAAAAAAAAAGGATTATTGGATTTTAATAATCTCACCTTTTACTAATTGGCCAATAATAATCCCAACTGAGAATATTCTTACCACTAGTCCCTACTTTCAAACTATTTTGTTACATTGGACTTCCCGTTAAAAAAACTTAACGCCGTTAGATTTTATATGGCGTGGACATCTGTAAACTACCGGAAAGTCGAGTCAAGCTAGCAGTGGTCTCGTGGTGGGTTTTGAATTGGCTCTGGTGGTGTTTAACTTGTCTCGTTAAACACTACCGTTATCTCTGTTTGGACTTGCCGGACCAACGAGACTAGTTAAACACCATCAGAGCCAATTTCAAAACCCACCACGAGACCACTGCTAGCTTGGCTCGACTTTTCGGCGGTTTGCAGATGTCCACGTCATATAAAATCTAACGGCGTTAAGTTTTTTTAACGGGGAGTCCAATGTAACAAAATAGTTTGAAAGTAGGGACTAGTGATAAGAATATTCTCAGTTGGGATTATTATTGACCAATTGGTAAAAGGTGGAATTATTAAAATCCAATAATCCAAAAAAAAAAGTAACGTTTTTTTATCCTTAGTTGGAAAACCAAATTGACATTGCAATTATGAACAAATGTAGATTAAAAAAAAAACAAAATTCTAAAAGGGCCCATAAACATTCAAACGATAGCACGTTACATCAACGCAAAATAAGTAAGGCTGTTCGTAATTTTCGACTTCCTCTATTGATTTTAAAACCCTAACGAGAAATTGTCTCCAACGCAAAGCTTCTTTACTTCGCTCTCTTCTTTGCTTAATGGATTGGGTGTTTGATTATGATTTGATAATTATGGCTCTTGGCCTCTTGCGAATAGATCGTGTACCCCCAATCTGGTGTAGATAAACGCCAAAACACCCCAATCCGGTGTAGATAACATCATCTTCTGCAAACTCAACGATATAAAGTTAGAAAATCTATTTATTCAGAAACATTATCTTCTGCAAACTCAAAAAACAGTTGCGGACCTTACTTCCCCAAATCAGATTTCGATTATAAAAAGAAAAAGAGGATGCGTGATGGACTAAAACGAAGCCCTTACCTGAAATCGATCTACGGGAACCGATCTGAACTGAACACCACCACTCTCCATCTTCGATTAAACAATGGAGTTTTTTTTTGCTTTGTAAGATGGGTAACTTTTTTTGCTTTCAGATTTGGGAGTTTGAACTATGGAGTTTTATAAAGTAGAGTAGAGAGAGATGGAGATGTTACTAGGGGTGTTTAAAACCGGATATTCGAAATTTTTGGATAGTTGATTTTACTATACGAATCCGTATCCAAATATTCGAACTTCGGATATCCGAATTTTCGGATACGGATTCTGATAGTAAAACGAATATCCGAATCATGCAACTTTTTCATATGAAAGTTCAAAATAAAAAAAAAACAAAACATACAACATTAACTAATGCTTACATTTGTTTAAAAAGGCTTATAAATCAACTATGTCTTAATAATATTAGCATCTGGAACAAGTTGCAAGATAGAATAATGGGTTAACTGTTGAGTATGTCAACATTCTACAAATCAAATTCATTTGCAGGTTACCACTTGAACCTTCAAATTTAAACCCTTATAAAAGGATCCTTTGTAAAATAACAGACCAAGTAGAAAACATTTGCAAAAGAACAACCAAGTAGAACAGTAGGGTAGAACAAGCTTCTCGATCGAACCCAAGATTTGGGCTAAATCACGTCGGGGGGAGAGATGACTTACGAGAGTTGTAGTGGGCGACGAATACGAGTAGAGAGGATGGCGGCGATGGCGACGGGGACAATGAAATAAACGGTTGGTGGAGAGGGAGACAGATAAAGAGGATGGCGGCGACGATGGCGGTGAAACAAGTTGTTCACGACGACAGTGAGGAGACTAGAGTAGGGGTTGAGGGAGACGGTGGTTGCGCTTGTTATTTGAAATGAGAAGAAGTTGAAAGAGGTTTATTAGGGTTAGAAGAAGTTATAGAAATGTTTAATTAAATATATAATAAATAATTAAAAAAATATATTTCGGATTCAGATATCCGAAATATCCGAAATTTTCCCAAATTAATATCCGAATTTTCGGATAGTTCGGATTTGGAATTTTGGATAATTCGGGTTCGGATATTTTTGAACACCTCTAGATGTCACTTGTCAATTGTCAGCCACCATGTACTTTATTATTTTTTTAAGAAATAAACCATAAAATAGAAAATTTTATCCTCTTTAATATGAGTATACTATTGTTATATTTTTTTATTTAAATATTTTTTTTAAATACATGTGAAAATGACACTATGCTGATAACAACACCTTATAAATGCGATAACAACATATAACAAGATATTTCGGCATACTATAAAATGAGATAACAACATGTGTTGTTTTGTGTTGTTATGCCATTACAATGTGTTGTTATATAACTTTACACTATGCTGATATGCGTTATTCTGTGTTGTTATCCCATTGCAATGTGTTGTTATATCACTTTACATTGTGTTGTTATCTCGTATACAATGTGTTGTTATAAACTAAGTGTCAGTTTTACACGAATTTAAAAAAAATTCATTTAAAAAAAATATATCAATAGTATACTCACATTAAAGAGGATAAAATTTTTGATTTTATGGTATAATTTTTAGTAAAATATAATAAAGTGTATCAAAAAATTTTGACTTAAAAAAATGAGTTGAACTATTATTTAATTACAAAAAGTCAAAGATGGTGTCAAATTCTCTCTTTTACCCTTTTAGTGATTTTAACTTCTAATTATTTCTAAAATTAACAGCTAATTAATCTTAGCCATTAAATTAATAAGATCAAAGGCCCAGATTGTTTCCTATATTTTTTAAGTTAAATGTATTTTGTACATGATCCTACTTCTATATATATATATATATATATATATATATATATATATATATATAGGAGAGTTCAAGTGCAAAGTGTTTTTTCTCTAAAAAGCCTGAGAAATAATATGAGAGTAACATATGGCATCAGAGGAATTGACAATAAAGGGTAGATTGGTATTTTAACGCATTTTAGTTATAGTAAGCACTTATAATCATGGGATGCTGATTTTTTCAATTGCATTTTAATTTCATCTTATATCTTATTTAGTATTATAATTTTGAACGGACCACTTTGTTTATGTGCATAAATCCCATTTTTTTCATATATTGAATTTTATATGAACGATGGTCACATAATACTGAATTTTTGGTTTGCAAATTTCATATGTACTGTTTAAATATCATAAACTACTATCAACCCCCAATGTACATTTTTTACCGTTCTGTTTAAATGTTATAAAATGTATTGTTTTAAATGTGTTGAAACTGTACTGTTTTTGCATTAGTCAGTTTAAATGTGCTGATTACTCAGGTGTTAATCAAATAACAAATGTGTTGAAACTTCAAAACATTCATGTGATTCAAATCATTTTCAAAGATTCAAAAACCATTCAGTTGATACATCTAAAGCAAATCATTCAAAGATCCAAAAAAACATTTAGCCATCCAAAAAACAAACTACTGTCAACCCGGTAGTGGTTGATACAAAATAGACTTTATCCTGCTTCACTAGTTGTATCTTCTCTTTAGCCGACTTCGCTTGATGCATGTTCTCCATTTGTATGATACCTTCCAAACCATAGATAAATCAGAGTTTAATCTATGTGATCAGCACTGAAGACACAAATCGCCATTTCTTGAGAAGATGAACTTACTCTTGTTAGCACCGGATGTTATTGAATCAGTATCATTCTTTTTTGGGATTGATAAGAGATAGTAAGAGAGAGAATCAAGAAATAAATGTTGATTTGCTAAAAAAGAGGGATCACGAAGAGTTACATTGGTTTTAAAAAAATGGAAAAGACTAGCTTGCCCTTGTAATAATTATAAATCAACATCAAACTTTTAAAATGATCTCAACCTTTGATGGTACAAATGAATGCAAAAGATCATTTCCTAGGCTTTTTAGAGAAAAAACACTTTATAGGGAACCTCCTCTATATATATAATGATTTTGTTTGGGAGGATTGTAAATAAGAAAATTTTCTAAAATAAACATATAGAAAGTTAACTTCCTCAAAATAACATTGACTATTCAAATTTCTAAAAAGAGTATATACTTTTAGCGAGAAAACACGTTATAATTCTGGATTTGGTGGAACAAAGTTTGGAGTTGGTAAGATTAAGATAACCATTACCTTTTGTTATTTGATGTTTAACTTTCGTCCTGTGCATGCATGTTTGACTTTCGCACGAAAGTTTTGCCCGTATTCTTTTCTGTTTATTGTTAGATTAGTTTTTGCTTCTTGGTTTTGTATCTGAACAAATTTGTATCATTAGTTTAAGTTATCAACGAAAATCATAAAATTCCCCAATATTTTCTCTCATTTTACATGGTATCAAAGCATGATTTGCTTGATTATGTGTTTGTTCATATGATTTTTATTGCTTATTCATCTCACTTTCACTTTTATTTATGCTTGGTGATTGAATTCGTTCACTCTCCGATTATTGAATTCTTCAATTTGCATCGAATTTCTCAAGCTCGTCTTGATTTGGTTTTCTTTTCCATCATGAGTGGTTTTGTGCTTTTTTTCGGCTCTCTTTAGCATCATATTGTTTAAGCATCATTGCTTCTACATTTGTTTCTATATGTGATCGATTCGGTTTAGTTTCGTTTTGATCTTCGTCTTCTTACTTTGACGATTTGAAGGTTCAAAGGTTTTACCGCCAAATGTATAGCAGATTTGAGTTTCTTGTTGTTGTTATTCATCTTTGTAACATCCAAAAATTTCAAAATTTATAGCTTTTACATGGAATAAATGAAATAAAGAGTTGATGGACTAAATGGTAAATGTATAGAGAAGGGAAATCTTTCCCTTTTTAACCTAGCAGCCATCCCCTAGGTCACCTCTATTCCTCATTTCCACTATACAACTTGCGAGAACTAGAAAGGGGGAGAGGGAGAGCTACGGCTAGAGAGGGGCAAAGAAAAAGAATTTCCGAGCTTCCATCTTGCCTTGATTCGGATGAAGATCGACGAAGGAAGAGAATACATAGATCTACACACGTTTGAGGTAATGACATACCTCTGAATCTCATGTTTTTTTGTTCAAAATAGGTTTTTAAGGTAAAGAGGGTTTTAACCCAAAAATATTGGATTTTTACTTATGAAACGACTTAAAAACGTTATATTTGGCGTCATGGATACTAAAAAAATGTGAGACACTTGACGCATTAACCGGAGTATTCGCATGAGTACTTGTGTGAATACTCAGGGTATGCGCAAGACCGTGTAAGGATGTCTCGAGCAAAAAACAGTCTGGGAGAGAAATAAACCAGATGCATTGCGAGTAGTAGCAATGCCAAGAAAGAAAGATAAAGGATCGAGGTCAGTCATGGCGAAGAGCCGGTGTAACATCCCGAAAATAATAATAATAATAATAATAATAGAAATGAATATGCGAACGATATTCGAGGAATAACGAACACGTAACAAGCTAACGGGAGTGGGCCTTGGGCCGGGCCGAAGGGAGGCGCAAGGGGAAGGGAAAGGGTTAAACCTCAGCCACCTTCTCCACCTTCCCCACTTCACCTTCATTATTTAATTACTAGAGAGAGAGGGAGAGTAGAGAGAGAAAACTACATAGCTCACCCGAGACCTTCTCGTTTGAGCCTGAGATCGTTGCTACGCCTTACTGAGGATCGAAGAAGAAGGAATCAAGCAATAACAGGACCAACCAGATCTCAGAATCGGTTTTTGGATTTGAATGTGGGTTTAGGGTTTATGTGGGTTTTTCAAATAAATTCGGGATTTTTACGTTGGATTTGCACTAAAAAGCATGTATTTAGCTAAATACAAGTTTTGGGCGTAAAAAGATTTGAGCTTGGATAAAAACGGAGTATTTGATCAAGAACAAATGAATCGTCCGAAATCTCTATGAATGGTCCGAAAACTCGGATACGTCCGAGAAGTATTTCGGACAACATAGATTTCGGACATAACTTTTCGATTGAAAAGTATCTCGGACAAGACATTTCGGTCGAAAAGTATTTTTGGACAAAAAGAGATTTCGGACAGATATTTTCGAACAAAACAGTTCTCGAACAAAAGTTTTCGAACGAAAAGCTATTAATAGAAAATAGTTCTAACACCAAAGTTTTCGGTCGAAATAGATTTCGACCGAAAAAGATTTCGGACATGGGAGTTTTCGAATGAGATTTGTAGGTTGTAACCTTGTTCCATTCGTGACTCATGAAACAGATTTATTAGCGTCCCACCTAGCTTGAAGTTACAGTGCTAAGTGAGATAGACACAGTAAAAGTCAGGTGAGTTCTTATTGCCCTTTTTCTTAAACGGTTTTAGGCTGGCATGCATACTGTTAAAGAAATAGTTTTGAAAGTTAAAGTATATTTGTATAAGAAATATATGGTTTTTTATAAAAATGAAAGAGAAAGTGTAAAAAGTAAAGTACTATCTTTGAAACGTGATTTAAAGAAAGTAAAGGGGTAAAGTAAAGAATGGCAAAGAAGTTGCACCATCCCGGTGCAGTTTGATAGTGAAAGTGAAAGATACCATATTATATGTTTGTGTGTTAATATGTGATGTTTGTCTATATGTTATGTGTTTCAATGGCATTATATTATATGATTTAGTATAATTGCATAGTGGTTGCATAGTAATTACATTGTAGTTGCAAATTAAAAAGTCCTGCGGGCAAGCAAAGTAGAAAGTCTCACCCTGAGGTGTGAGCAGGCAAAGGAGTCTTCACTTTCGTGTAAGCGAGAAAGACCCACCCTGAGGTGTGGGCACAGCAAAGTAGAAAGTCTTACCCTGAGGTGTAAGCCAGCAAAGGGATCTTGCCCTCGGACAATGATCCATATGTGATAGTTAAAGTACGATATAGTCACTTGTTCTGTACAAGGGAAACGTAAAGCTGCAAAGAGTAAAGAAGGACACCTTAACCGGTTTCCTAATAGTTAAAGTTTTTATGAAAGACAGTAACGTGACAGTTTTATAATTGTAACGTTGTAAAGTTTTAAAGTAAAGTTAAAGTGTTTTCAAAGAAGGGAAAGTAAAGCTTATTTTATTAAAACTAAGCTACTTAAAAGAAAGATTTACAGTTAAAGTAAAGAAAGAACTCACCAGCGTTAGCTGGCTTTTAGTATGCATGACAGGTAGGAAAGGTAAAGCTAAAGAAAAGTGAAAAGGACGTGAGGGCTGAATAGCATGGACATCGGGTGCAATGCTGAAGATTGACATTTCCTGTTCCCGATAGTTTATGATTCAAACAATGTTTTATTGATTTGGATTTATGAATGTTATGAATTAAAGACTTCCGATGTAATAGAATCTGATTTCCAGTTAAGAACTATGTTGTCATGTTTTGTGCCAACTATGAGACGTACCCGGTTTAGGGGCGTTTCAAGTTGGTATCAGAGCCATAGTTTGAGAGATTCAGACATTTGTGATAATGTCTGAACTTAAACTGAGAATGGGACAAAGAAAGGAAAGGAAAGGAATGTCGTTCAGAGCAGCCCGTCCATGGAAAGATAGTAGCCGGAAGGTAGTCAATGTCCTTACATAGAACATAGACAATAATGCCTTAGTACAAATAGTAGAAAGTAAATGCTTTAGTATAAATAGTACATAGTATATGCCTTAGCACAGACAGTGGACAGTAGATAGTATGTGCCTTATAGTAGAAACTCTGAACTTGAATGCAAATGTTACTCTGAAAGGAGATATTCAGAACCCGGGTAGTAAAGCAAATTAGTAATTTCATACCGGTCTCTGTAATTAGTAATTTACATTACTCGAGGTGTTCTAATTTATAACCTATCATGATAACACGAGCTATCTTTGTTCGCAGTAGACACTAATGGCTAAAGAAAAGAGAGGTGGTCAAACTGGGGGTCGTACTAGTCGTCGAGGCCGACCGCCAGGTAACCGAAACCGTCACGAGGAAAGTGAACACTCCCGCAACGAGACTGAATCGGTGCATGTGGAGCATAATGACAGTGGGAACCATGTGTCGGTTCATGACGATGCCCATAACGAGGCGCTTGAGTTGGAACCGATTGTGAAGGAAGCTATCGCGACAGAGGTTACTTAAATCTTGAAGAAAGTTCTACGGGAAGCACTTGGCGAGGCCCTTAAGGAGTTTGATATAGGGAAGAAAGAAAAGAAAGAGGAAGGAAACAAGAGAACTGAAGTCAGTGATAGTGACGATTCTTATTATGAAATGGCAACTCGGGGTTGCAACTATAAGTCCTTTTGAGGGGTGACCCGCCGAAATATGATGGACGGAAAGATGTTGTTGACACTTTCGAGTGGATAGATAGGATGAATGGTGTGATCAACATTAGCGAGTGCCGTGATAACCAAGCGGTCAAGTTTTCCACTCACTCATTCACTAATGAGGCGTTAAGGTGGTGGAGATCGATTGAAAGAATCAAGTCTTCTGCTGAAATGAAAAAGATGAAATGGGATGACATGAAAAAGCTACTGATCACTAAGTTCTGCCCGCAGAACGAGATTGACAGAGTTGAGAGAGAATTTCTGGGGCTCTGTGCTGGTAGTATGACTCATCGCCAGTACACTTCCAAATACCAAGAGTTGGCTCAGTTGGTTCCACATTTGGTGGACACTGAGGAAAAGAGTATCAACTATTACATCAAGGGATTACCACAGAGGTCCGTGTGCACGTTAAAGCAAATGCTCCTACAAGCTTTGAATAAGTGGTATCACTTGCTGGGATAGTTTATGATGATTTCGAATCCGCGAACCCACTGCCTACTGAGAAGAAAGAGACAAATGTCGTTAAGCGGCCAGCAAAAGAGTGGGCAGGCCCGGAGACAAAGAAGCTGAGGACAGAGGATGGGAATGATTGTGCAAAGTGTGGACGAAAGAACTCTGGGGAGTGCCGTGTGGGTCTGAACATTTGCTATCGATGCGGGAAGACGGGGCATTACTCTCGAGAGTGTCCTGGTGCACCGTCATACTATAACTGTGGAATCCCTGGCCACCTGGCCATGGACTGTCGTAAACCTAAAGCCGCTGACACAGAGAAAGGAAAAGAGGCCGAGAAGCCAAAGGCAATGACCCAAGCATATGCACTGTCACAAGAAGAAGGTAGGGGTGATCCAGATATTGTGTCAGGTACGTTCATCCTTGATCATACCTTTGTGTCTGTACTATTTGATTCGGGTGCCAATAGGAGTTTTATATCATCCTCTATGTGTAGAAGAATGAAATGCAAAGTTACTAAAGTAGAACGGGCCTTTATGGTAGAAACTATCGTGGGTAAGACCACAAGAGTTATAGAACTGGTAGACAATTGCACGATAAAGATTACGGGCCATAGATTCCCGGTTAGGTTGTATGTTATGACCTTGGGAGGGTTTGATATAGTCCTGGGTATGGATTGGTTAGCTGCAAACGAAGCTCGGATCGTATGTAGATGAAAGATAGTTCAGCTCAAAGCTCCAGACGGTAGCGAGATTATGGTTTACGGGGATCGCGACGACTCGTTAACGAACGTCATATCAATGATAAAGGCAGAAAAGTATATAGGGCGTGGATGCAAGGCCTACCTGGCCAACACAATAGATAACGATGTAAAAGTGAAAGAGTTGAAAGATGTACCGGTGGTATGCAACTTTCCTAAGGTGTTTCCCTAGGAATTGCCTTGGTTACCACCCGACTGAGAGACAGAGTTCCAGATAGACTTAGTGTCAGGTGCCCAGGCCGTGGCTAAAGCACCGTACTGACTTGCGCCTCTAGAGATGAAAGAGCTAATGATACAGATGGAAGAACTTTTGGATAGAGGTTTTATCAGACCGAGCATTTCTCCATGGGCCGGTTCTGTTTGTAAAGAAGAAAGATGGTGCCATGAGAATGTGCATCGACTACAGAGAGTTGAACAAACGTACAGTAACGAACAAATATCCGCTACCAAGGATCGATGATCTGTTCGACCAACTACAAGGTGCCATATGGTTCTCCAAGATCGATCTACGGTCGAGATATCATCAGTTAAAGGTAAAGGAAGAGGACATACCTAAGACAGCATTTCGTACGCGGTATGGGCATTACGAATTTCGCGTGATGTCTTTCGGTTTGTCCAATGCTCCGGCAGCATTCATGAGTATGATGAATCAAGTGTGTAGACCGATGCTGGACAGGTCGGTGATAGTATTCATACTAGAGACGCTACAGAAAGAGAAGTTGTATGCCCAGTTCTCCAAATGCACGTTATGGCTTAAGGAAGTACAATTCTTAGGTCACATTATTAACGAAGACGACATTATGGTTGAACCGGCTAAGATAGAGGCGGTACAAGAATGGGATATCCCGAAGACGCCAACCGAGATTCGGAGTTTTCTGGAATTGGCAGGTTACTATCGAAGGTTCATTCAGGACTTCTCGAGAATAACTTCGTCACTGACAAAGTTGACACGTAAAGAAGTAAAGTACGAATGGGGTCAGGCTCAGTGTAAAGCATTTGAAGAGTTAAAGAAGAAGTTGACCCAAGCCCCAGTGTTGAATGAACCTATAAATAGCAGAATAGTAAACAACAGAAAAGTAAATAGCTCGAGAATAATCAGGTTACGATGAGTATTGCTTTGGGCTTCGAATCCGCTTGGTATATGATAATGTTATGTTGACAAATCTGATGGTATGACTAATACAAATGTGTAAATGGTACATCGCTAGAGCCTCATTCTCATAACATTTGGTTAACGAATTGTGTTCCTTAATAATAAATTGGAAGGACTTCCAGCTAGGGACATCATTACCCTCAACTATTCGATAATATCTCCGAGTTGGTTTAAAACATCAAACTTAAATACTTTTTAATTTTATTAAAAGAGTGATTAGACTTTGTTCACTGGGAGGCGGTGTAACAATGGGACCATGTATAAAGACGTACCGTTCCCAACGTAAGTTCACAAATTCTTGGTCTCATAACAATTTCGTATAAAGACGTACGATCTTAATAATATTAACCAAGCCTTGGCTTATCAAAATCTACTTATATAAAGACGTACAAGTTTCAAGAGAAGTTTGACTAAAAAGGTTTTACGGTCTTACACTTTAAAATCAAGAACACTCACAAGTTTAAAGACTAATTTATATAATAATAAAAAGTCCATCGTGAAGATGGTTTTAAGAGCGAATAATTAAAGAACACAAACATACCATTAGACTAATACGTTAAACATTAACATACACCAAACTTCATCTTCACCCTAACAATACAAAGGATTCAGCCACGAATGGTCATACTAACTAGCATAACACTGAGTTTCGTAGGCTCCCCTATTGCAAACAAGGCGGAAGAGGCTCTCTACTCTAACAACGTAGCTCTCTCTCTCTGGAATAGTGTCTTGAGATGTATTGAAGTGTGTGTAATGAAGAACCCAACCCACCTATTTATAGACTTCAGAATGGGCAATGCACGGCCGTGCATTGGGTTGCATGGTCGTGCAAAGGCCCTAGGGTACAGATGGCATGGTATAGAGCATCTTGGGACGCACGGCAGGCATTGCACGGCCGTACATTTGTCCCTTTTTCTCCACTCTTGTCTTTTGCTGAATTTTGACTCTTGATGTTTTTATGTTGTTTTTGGTTTGTTTCTTTTGGAACACCGAAAAACCTACAATTGTGAAATATAAGCGTTTTAAGTATCAATTGCAAGGCTTTTGTTTAATTAGTACCATAATATGGGGATTATTATGAATGCAAAACATGTATAAATTAGGGCATATAGTTGTCTATACAATCAGAACACAAAGTAGTGATTCTAGCATGCAATACTCGACCTAGATGGCACAAAACACAAAACCAACTAGAAACAAGCACACATGACCATTCATAAACATTCAAGAATCTGATTCTAAGATCAACACAGTAAATCATACGATTGAAACTGTAAAAGCATCAAAACACAAAAGATATCATCAAACCTAGGTAGCTAACAGGTTTAGCTACTCATACACGTCCAAAACATCATCAAACATGAATCATAGAGAAACATAATCGTCAAGAGTTCTGAAATTGAAAGAATAAACTCAAACCGAATTTTTCCAAACCGAAAACAAACTTCAATCTTCATTCCAAGGCATGTAGGAAGCTCCAAACTCCATGAAATCAGAACTAGGTCGCCTCGAGTCGTGTATGGTCGATCTCTCCTGAAAAAAGCCGTAAAAAATTAAATAGCTAAAAATGAAAATCCCTCGCGATGTGTCGGTGATGGACCATTACCGAACCGGTGACGGTCCGTTGTAGGTTTATGGTTTACGCAGGTATAAAATGCCACGTCAGCGCCAATGATTACTCGCATGCAATGTCGTGACGGACCGTCACCAACCTGTACTTGTGTACTCGCTTATTTTCAATCCAATCTTTCTAATATCAATTCTTTTTCAATCCAATATTTCTCAATCCTTACCGATAGTGTTGTAAAACTCGGCCTAGGAGGCCGAGTACTCGGTCCTCGGTAGGGTTCCAAGGCGCTTTTTTTTCAACTCGGTCAACATTACTCGGAATCGGTCCAACTCGGTCAAACTCGGTCCAACTCGGTCAACTCGGATTTTCGCTGTTTTTCACCGTTTTTCGCTGTTTTTCACCGATTCTTGTTGGATTTTTGTTGTTTTTCACGGAGATACATTAGAAGACGAGGATTAAATGATTATTATGTCTATGATATTAAAGAATGAATATCAATTTTTAAAATAATTTAGTATTAGAACATATATCTTTTTTATTTATATTGATATTCACGTATTTTGTTATAAATATTAGTACACTTATGTTATTTGACATATATATAATTTCACGGAGATACCGGTACTCGTTTATTTTCTTCATTTCTCGTACAATACCTGTAAAAGCAACATATATAGACATAAATACCATAAATCAACTAATTCCTCAATCAAAATCTATCCAAATGTGGTCAAATACGCTTGATAAATATATGTATTTTGCAACACATCAGTACTCATGCGAATACTCAGGATATGCGCACGAATACCCTTAAACGAATACTGGAGTATTCTCCTGACGAATACTGGGAAAATACTAGGAGTATTCGCGTGAATTCCCTTATGCAAAATACTTTGGAGTATTCGCAAGGATATGCAAGGGCGATTGTGACACATAGCACTTCAGGTCAATATCCATACTACTTATTAACGCTTTTTACATTATCACGTTCCTGATTTACTTAGTTTCAAGAACTAATGGAATTATAAATTGAACATTCATTTCATTTTTTATAATTTATTTTAAAATATTAGGTTTGTTATTAGAACATTTTTATAAAATATACAAATTTATTTAATTTATTATTTTTTTTTTCACCTTTCTCTCGTATTAAATAATAATTTCTATATTTATTTTTATAAAAAAATTTATTTATAAATCTTAGGTTTGTTATTAGAACATTTTTTTTATAAATTGAACATTAATTTTATTCTTTTTATAAAACATGTTTAAAAAATTAACTATAAAACGTTTTTGGAATCTGTATTAAAAAACTATGTAATATGTCATAAATATGTAAATCTTTATTACTAAATATATATCATTGCATTTAGTTAAACCATATAATATACGGGATTCTAACCTGTATATATTATACATACTAGTTTAGATCCCGTGTATTACACACGGGGTGGAAAATATTAATACATAAAATTTTTAAATTTTTATTTATATATTTTACATGTGTAAAAATGTATTACATATATTAAGGATGGTAAACAAAATTTAAAATATGTAAAAATTAATATATAATTGTGTTTCAAAAATACGTTAAATAGTATTTAATGTAATTTGATATTCATTTATTATTTGATTGAAAATAAAAGTTATATAATTATATTTTAAAGTATCTTATAATAAAAGATAATTTAAAATAAATATTTTTTATTAATACAATTAGTAATTTTTTTAAAATATATTATTATTAAAAAATAAATGTGTTTTTAATAAAAGAAACAGACGAGAAAAAAATAATAAAAATAAATATAAAGTCGACACGTGTCATGAAAAATATTTATTTATTAGATATTATACACTATAGATATAGATATGTACCGCAACTATGTCATGATTAAAGTTGGAAAATGTAAGCAATAATTGTACCTTACAGCTCATAACATTTAAATCACGTGTTTTTGATTTGTGGGTTTAAATTTTGAGTAAACACAAATCAGAGTGATAGATGTCTTTATGATCGGGTTGGCCTAGTTAAGTCTATTTGAACCATAGTAATTTAAACTGGATCGATTAATTAGACCAGATTTCCAATTTTTTTTTAAATCTTATTTACTAATTTATTTATTAGTTTTGGCCTCATTTATTGTTTATTTTATATTTTATTAAAATTACAAATTCAATCTATATATTTTATTTTATATTAGTTATATATATATATATATATAGGAGGAGGTTCAAATAAAAAGTGAAATTTGGCTAACAAGCACTCTCATTCATTCAATTGGATGATCAATGGTAAAGATTTAAGTGTAGGAAAAATAAAGGGTGGATGGTATTTAAGTAATAGCCACTTTTGTTGACTTTTTTTTAACTTCCTCCACTTTTTTTAAATGTTCATAACTTTTTCATATGACATTATTTTTTAAAAAAATTACACCATAAAATCGAGCGTTTTTTATCTTTAATTTGAGTATAATATAGCTATATTTTTTTTTTAAAATAAAATCGACACTTAATTAAATTGTGCTACTTTACGTAAATGTGCTGGTTTATGGTAAAACAGCACAATTTAGCACATTAAAAAAATTCAAGCACATCGAGAAATCATAAAAATCCACCACATTTAGAAGAACAAGAAATTCAACAGAAGCTTTAGTCACATTGACATTTTAATTAAATTAAATAATTGATAGACCAATATAAAAAAGGTTAAGACTTAAGAGCTAAAAAAGGTTAAGAGCTATGCATTAAGCTTTTATTCATTTATTATGTGCCTAATTTGGTAGCATTATTTAAAAATAAAAATTTAAAGCATTCATACACCAACAAAACGGTTCAGTGGTAGGCAACAAAAAACTTATGCATCAAAATGTTGTTTTGTACTAGTTTGTTTTGTGATGGTTTGATATACGAGCTTTGTTGTGCTGGTTTTGTTTGTGTTTGGTTAGCTAAGAAGGGCAAGTCACACAATTAATCGTGTTGTTTTGGTGTTGTTTTATAGTAAAACATCACAATTAATTATACTGTTTTACAATACAGCACAGTTAAATGTGTTGTTTTACCATAAAACAGCACATTTACGTAAAGTAGCACAATTTCATTAAGTGTCGATTTTGTTTTTACGAAAAAATATAGCAATACTATACTCGAATTAAAGATAAAAAACGCTCGATTTTATGGTGTAATTTTTTTTTAAAATAAGGTCATATAAAAAAGTTATGTACGTTTAAAAAAAGTGGGGGAATTTGAAAAAAGTCAACAATTGTGGGTTTTCCATGAATGTCCCTCCATCTCTTATTTTTCCTACACTTAAATCTCTACCCTTGATCATCCAATTGAATGGATGAGATTGCTTTTTAGGCTTATTAGCCAAATTGCACTTCTTAAGGGAACCATCCCCTATATATATATATATATAAAAGGAGGATCTAATGAAAAAATGGTTTTGTTTAAATAGGCTAAGAAGAAATTTTTAAAAACTCAATATCCGGCTCAAACGAACTCCGATTGAACTCGTTCGAGCGGCGTTAGAACCGGCTCGTCGAGCTTTGCTATTTTAGATTTTAGGGTTTTGTTTTTAGGTTTTAGCATTTATAGTTTAGTTTAGGTTTTAGCTTTAATTACATGGTGAGCCATGTGGTATACCTTGATTGCACTTTTGGTCCCTAACTTTTGGAAATTACATGGTTAATCTATAGCTTTCTATTTTGTAATACCATTTATACTTGTGAAGTTCAAAGACTTAAGTTACAACCAATTCCCTCCCACCCTTGCATACGATATGGTCATATAAACACTTATACATAAACACATAGCAATCAGCAACTGTATGGCCTACTTTTATCATTACTAAGTAAGTGCAAAGCACTTACCTTTAACTAGAGACGATTCCATTTGGTCTTCAAATCTAGCTCCCTTAATACCTTGATCACCTAAACAATCAAATTGCAATTAGCAATCCTACGATCTCAATCCACACACCAAATTGAGATTCCATACACTTTTATGATCTAAAGATCGACACCCCTTTTTAATTTGGTTAATACAACCTTAATCAAACCTCAAGGTTCTCGATTTACCAAATTAATTGAGGATTTCTACTAAAAATTGTGTTTATTAACACCATAAACACTTACCAACCAACAGTTCATCATTTAAACAATCCCAATCAAAACCCCCAAATTTCACCTCAAGAACCCTAAATTTCAAATCATAAAATTGGATGAGGTTTCTTACATAATAATGTGTCTATTAACACCAGAGACACTTTCCAACCACCAATTCATCATTTAAACATCATGAGATTGAAAACCCCTAATTCACCCTTAAGAACCCTATTTCTCATGTAATCTACCTTCCATTACCTTCAATCAAGCTATGTTATTACTTTTAACAAGTATTTAACCATTTAAATCAACCACAACAGCCCCAACACTTTTTCATTACCACAATTGTTTTGTTATGAGTTAATTCGTTTTTTATACTAGACGAAAAGGTGCCATTGTCCTGGTGGTCGCTGTGAGGTGGTAACTCACTTACATCAATCCCACTTAACCAGGTTCAAAACTTGGGAGGTGGGTTTTTTATTTAGCCTTTTTTTGTTATTTTATTGTTTTTTTTTTGTTTGGTTTTTTTTTAGTTTCTATTAACTTTATCTTTTTGTTATTTATAGGTTATATGATTTTACGTTGCAATACCTAACGCTCCAGTTTTGTCATCATTACCGCGTGCTGCGCCACCGACGCGTAGCGTGGTTTGTCCCCCTAGTATTCTAAATAATTTTGATTCATCATTTGGACTTGTTGAAATATTTTTTGGGGCATTCCAACAACCCAAATCTTCAATATTTGGATTTCTAGCTGATTTTATTGATACGTGCCGGATTATCAAAACTTGGATTCCTGATTCTGATGCTATGGCGCATATGAGGTCAGGCATTTTCATGGTTCGTGAAGCAACACCGTACTTGGTTCGGAAAGAATAACCATCGACAATGGTATGGCGCTTATTATCTCTCATATCGGTCATTGTTTTCTTACCTTATCACAATGCACTCCCAACCTCAAAAGTGTAGTCGTTGTTCCCGATTTAACCAAAAATCTTTTATCTATTACTCAGTTAGTTGTAGATCACTATATTACTATTGTTTTCTCATACTCCGGTTTATCTATTCACACCTTAACCGGACGAATTCTCCATCATTTGCAACCTAAACCGCAATGTAAGGCCCCTCTTTCAGGAAAGCCTCAATCGTTGGATTTACTCATAAACATAGCCATTGATACCGAATTATAACATTTAAAACATTCAAAACGTAGCGGAAACATTCATCATTCAAGTACAAAACAGCGGAAGTCTTAGCATATAAAACATAAACATTGTCTTAACATAATTTAAAGTGGGATGTCAGTCTCATGCATGATAGCCATCACGCCTTCGCACGACCCTTCCTCTTGTTACCTGAAATGTATACTAAAAGTCAGCTAACGCCGGTGAGTTCTAGTTTAAAGCATTAGGTATAACGTTAGTCATTCATTCGTATCATTGGTTCATATATATATATATACATATATATATATATATCATTGTTTCAGTGAACATACATTGACTATACACGCAAATAGGTGCATATGCATTCATTGAACATTCATTGGTCATACACATAAGGGTGATCAACCCGCCATTGATTGCGTAAGTCACAAAGACAGACACTCCGTCCTACCTTCGTAGGCCGTAGTTCATATCGTGTCTACCGAAGTAGTCCGTCCTTCATTACCGTCCGGCAACCTTTGGCCGTCCGTCTACCGTCGTAGTCCGTCCTTTCGCCCATCTGCCCGAAGGCATCCGTTTCCCATGCGAACTATTAAACATGCAACCGTTCTACTTATCATTGATAAGGCATTTGCTTCGACCGTCCATTGATGCCTTTCATACGTCCTAGCTGATGAAGGAACGTATATGTCCCGGTTGAAAAATAGTCACATGGTCGTCCGTCTACCGAAGTAGTCGTTATCTTCGAAACGTACATAACATTTACATACATTCATAACATGCGATATATATAATATAAAGCAAGATTTCATTTATTTACGTTATATCATTCATTCATTCTTTACAAACATGCGTTTCGTTCTTTATTCATTATTCATTTTCATATATCACGTATGATCACATTGGCATTCATAACATACATTCATTTAGTGTATACATTTCAGCCCAAAACATTTGAAAACATTTGCACATAACATATAGGGGCACATAGAACTCACCTGATGAGCAGTTCCCGAATAATATTTAGGAGCTCCGAGTTAGGTGGGTGTTAGTGGATCTGTCAAAGGTCATGAATGGAACCAGGTTATAACCTACATGTTTCATCCGAAATCTATCTTGTCCGAAATCTATTTCGATCGAAATCTATCTCGGCCGAAATCTCTTTTTGACCGAAAACTACATAGTTAGAAAACATCTTTTATTAGTTAAACATTTCGTTCGAAATCTTTTGTCCAAGAACTTTTTCGTTCAAAATCTTTTGTCCGAAATCATGCCGTCCGAAAATACTTTTCGGACGAAAAGAATTTTCGGACCATTCATCCTACTTTTCGGACGATTCAACTGTTCTTGATCTTATTCTTCGTTTTTGATCCAAACTTCAATCTTTTTATGTCCAAAACTTGTATCTAGCTTCCATGAAGCTATATACATAATTTTTATGCGATTCCATACGTAAAAATCCCATCTTTATGTGAAAAACCTATATAAACCCTAAAACTCATTTCTTGACTAAAAGCTTAGATTCGAGCATGGTGGTTACCTGTTTTCGTCTTCTCTTCGTTGCTAAACGTTCCTGAGATGGAGAGTGATGATTCCTAAGCTTTTGAGCCGTTTCCTTTGATTTCTCTCTCTAGACCCGGTTCTCTCTCTCTACAATCTTGCGAAAATGGTGAAAGTGGGGGAGGACTGTGGTGTTGTAGCTGAGTTGAGGCCTAGCCCTGGGCCAAGCCCTCGTGTTTTCCTTTTACCTTGTTTTGTTAGTCTTGACCGTTCTCTCATTTATTTGAGTTTATTAAATTTCGGGATGTTACACGCAACAACTTTATTGACTTTCTACTATTACATCTCTCTACCGTAAATTATGGCACTCACTTCTTGGTCATTCGTCTCATTATGTATTTCTCGTATTTCGTCTCCTCCTGATTCTCCTAAGTCTCATATCATGACGTGCAATGCTTGCAGTACTTCTAAGTCTACTCGATTACCCTTTTATCCATCGTTGACTCGTAACATTGTACCTTTATACACTATAAGAAATTGGAGCTAATGCAACTGTAACATCTCGAAATTTCAAAAGCGTAGATCGGGCATGGGATTTACAAAGAACAAGGAAGGTGAAAGGAAGTGGGCTTTGGGCTTGGGCCGACTTTGGAGAGTGAGTTGGGCTCTATAAAAAAACCAACTTCATCCTCCCCACCTTCATTTCAACCATTTTCACCATTCACAAGTTCTAGAGAGAGAGAGAGGTTAGAGAGAAGGTGTCGGTTTTGCCCAAAGATCGATCAATTCTTCTTCTCCAGAGATTTCATGAAGCCTTGCTGAAGAAACGAGCCAATTTGAGGTAATCTAGCTTAAATCTGAGTTTTTATTCAAAATGGGTTTTTAGGGTTTCATGGAGTTTTTAACTTAAAGGTTGGATTTTTACGTATAAAAACACATGAAAAGTATAGATCTAGCTTCATGAGAGTTGGAGAAATGTTTTGAACATAAAAAGTTATGGTTTTGGATCGAAAACAGGTATGATTTGGAATTAGGGTTCTTGAGTCGACTCTTGAGCGTCGCTACCTGTAAGTAGCGACACTCAACGAAGAAGAAGGGTAGAATGAATCGGCCAGGGAGAATCGGCCAGGGAGAATCGGCCAAGGAGAATCAGCCCAGAGAGAATCGGCCCCTTTAGCATGACAAAGGTCCTGAACGCAAGTCCAGGCGCACTCGAGAGTGTCAGCCGACTCTTGAGAGAGTGTCGGCCGACTCTTGAGAGAGTGTCGGCCGACTCTTGAGAGAGTGTCGGCCGACTCTTGAGAGAGTGTCGGCCGACTCTTGAGAGAGTGTCGGCCGACTCTTGAGAGAGTGTCGGCCGACTCTTGAGAGAGTGTCGGCCGACTCTTGAGAGAGTGTCGGCCGAATCTTGAGAGAGTGTCGGCCGACTCTTGAGAGAGTGTCGGCCGACTCTTAGGAGTGTCGGCCGACTGTCTTTGCCGACCCTCCAGTGTAACAGCCGACACTTGCAAGTTTAACCGATTTTATGTATTGTATACGCACAGGTCACGTAGCACTCGTGTAGCCTGAGCTTTTAGTTTCAGTGGACAGAATATCAGGTGAGTTCTAATCCCCTTTTGTCTTCTGTAGGGGTGGTATGCATACTCAGTGTAAAGTGTTTATTACATATTTTTATATTAATAAACAAGGTGAAAGGCTATGTTTTAGTGAAGAGTTTAAAAAGAGGCAATGTACGTTTTGAGAAAAGTATAACTATATTATGGCAAGCGTTTACTATATTTCTATATACATAAACAAAGGCATAATATATATGCTAGTATGTTTTCAGTAAAGTAAGATATATCATTTGGTAAACGTTTACCATATTTTAATATATATAAACAAAGGCATGATATATGTGTTGAGCTAGATTTCAGTAAAAGTCAAGGAATTATTGGCAAGCGTTTACTATATTTTAATATACATAAACAAAGACATAATACATGTTAAAGTTATGATCAAGTTAAAGAAAAGTTGTATGAACAGAAAGTGAATAGATTTCCTTCGGGAATGTGTACCAGCATTAAAGGTCCATGGGACAGATGTTACTTGTACAAGATGTCATATATGGGTTCTACCCATTAGTAAGAACCTTTGGGTTCGTTAACGGTTGTACAACTGGGAAGAGTGACGGCGGTTTCTCGGGAGAATCACGCAACTCCCCCTATCGTCAAGCGGTATTGTCGGTTCATGGTGCTAGCCATGAGGGCATTGACCAGGTACTCGTCGGTTCATGGTGTAAGCCATGAGGGCGGTACAGTAGTGATAAGGGAATTGACGGTTAAGCGGTATTGTCGGTTCATGGTGCTAGCCATGAGGGCATTGACCAGGTACTTGTCGGTTCATGGTGCAAGCCATGAGGGTAGTACAGTGTAAAGGAATTGACAGTTTTATTTTATGTTCAAAAACTGATTTGAAAAGTAAAGTATGTAAAGTTTTGCATTAAGGGCGGTATGTACGTATTAGTAAATCTTTTATATAATTGATTTAAAGTAAACGTTAGAACTCAGTCAGCGTTGCTGATTTTTAGTATGCATATCAGTTAAGTGTAGGTGGCTTTGGATGGATGTGGATGCTTGGCGAGAAGAGTTACCCAAAGATCAGCATCCGGCATCCCGTTTATGTTCATGTTTATGTTTCCGTTGTTTAAGACAAGTTTCATTTCTTATCAGACAAGATGTTTAGACATGTTATGTATTTCTGCTGCGTATGTTGAAGTTTTAAATCGTTTCCGCTGTGTTAAAGAATGTTTAAGTGCTATGTGTTAATGAGTAAATCCAATACGTGATGCCTCCCGGGTTTGGGGCCCGGTAAAATGTTGCTATTGGCTTTAAAAATGTTGCATTAGGCTTTAAAAATGTTGCATTAGGCCTAATGCAACCTTTTATCTAGGGCTGCATTAGAAGCAGTTGCATTAGACCTAATGCAACTTTTTCAAAGCCTAATGCAACCTTTTTTGAAAGTGTTGCATTTTCTTTTCAAATGCAACATTTTTAGTATGCAACTTTTTTTACATTCTAATGCAACTTTTTAATACTTAAATGCAACTTTTATTTTAGTTTAGTTACAAAAATGTAACATTTTCTAAACTCAAATGCAATTTTTTTTATACTTAAATGCAACCTTTATTATAGTTTAGTTACAAAAATGCAACCTTTTTCTATACTTAATGCAACCATTATGATCTTTTTAATGGAAAAAAATGCAACCTTTTTTTATAGTATATGCAACATTCTTACCAATTTTAGTTACAATAAATGCAATCTTTTTTTTAACCCAAATGCAACTTTGTAACATAAATTCAATTGCTATTAAATAATATGCATTCAATTGCAACTACGCCAAAACAATAATATCCCATATCATTGATAGTCAAATGATGTACTTTAGCATTCTTGTCCAAATTCAAATAACAATACAGTCAACACAAAGTGATAGTTATAATAATAAAGAGAAATGAAAACATTCTATTCGTCTCGATATTCAAGCGGTAGTTGTTTCATAACCTTCCGCGTTATAGCTTCCAAATTTTGTCGTTGGCTGTCAATATCTTTTTGCATAGCTTCGAGCTCGATTTTTTTCCTTTCACGATCCTCTTCAAACTCATACGCATTTCCAGCAACTAGTTTTTAGCAGCTTCAATGTTTGCTTTGAATGATTCCATCAGCCCCTCTAGAATCATGTATGATGTGTAATCACCATGTACTACTTTTTTATCAATGTATTTGTAACACCTCTACCATAAAGTCGCGATATCCATAGTTCCCTTTATTCATTACAATTACCAGAAAATGATCTACCATAGAGCAAGGCTTGTAGTTTTTCATTTGTTCTTGCAATATTGTCTAAAACATATGAAGAAAATATTACCAAAACAATATTATTTATCTAAACAAGTAATGTGCTAAAATATAAAAAGGAAATTTGAGATTGAAATATGTTAAACAAATTTATAACAGATATACAATTCATTGAACAAATAATATGTAGAAGAGCTTAGACAATAGAAACTCAATTCTAGCCTGTGGGTGAGTAGGTTATTGGAGCTTTCATCAAAACCATATTAATTCTACGCATACTAGCACACATAAAACATAGATTATTACATAAGATTAAAAGTACAAAGAACTTACAATTTTCCTTGCCGTGTCATCATATGTGCATATATTTTTAAGACATGCGTGATTCCTTGGCTCGTAAACAAAGTTTCTGTACACACATTAATATATACAACTTAGCTAATAAACAACTCTGAATAGCATGAAATTGTAAGATAAATACGCTACATCTTTATTACTCCAAAAACACAACAATTGTGAGAAATCATCTTCTAGAATTTTGTTAGGTCGGTTCTTCCACCTTTCATAGTCCTCTTCATTCTCTTTTTGCATGTCAAGAAACTGAGTTTGCACTTCGATCTTCTGGAGGTTTGTAGTTCTTCGTTTGTTCCTTCAATATTATTTGAAAAATGTAAGAAAATATTGTAAAAAAAATTGATACTTATGTTTGAAGTATAAGGCTTCAATAGTTTAGATGATGGCTAAAACATGAACTATTAAAACTTCATAACTAAGTGTTTTTAAGCTATCTTGATTAAACCCACCCATTCAACCATGGATATCATCATATCAAGATGGTCAAATTAGCAATGAATGGTGTTCCAAACCAAAACTATTAAAAGGCATCACTGCAGACGTGGGCTGCTATCACTGAACGTCGAAATCAGATTTTGTTCCAAACTAAAACAGAAAAATACTCAATTGCAATCGTGGTCTGCTACCATGTTCAAACAGAAAAAAGAGCAGCAACATTACAAGGAAAAACTGCAGCAACGTAACACGAACAACAGCCAATCGATGCAACATAACAACAGCTAAATACCACTTGTGCACTCAACTTCAGCGACGGCTGCTGTCTTGTTCAAACACAGAAAATAGTTGCAGCGATAAGGTAATTGCAGCAGCAAACAGGTCGAATAAATGTGAACCCCCTCCCCTTTTTTCCGTTTCATGAACCGAAACATCTAACTAGGGGTGTGCAAGTTTATGCAGTGGCATAATAACCAGCGCATATGTTAGTCACCAATAGCCAACTGTCTCCCGTATCATAATATAACCAAATAGCAAGACTCATAATTTTTATCACAATACACCTGATAATATCAATATGGCTGTTGACTTTAGGTTGTATGTGACTATGACCATAATTTTTTTTCTCACAAAAAGCTATGACATTAAGAAAACATTTGAGATTGCTATATATTATTGAGAAGAAATTGGAGATATCTTAATAATTATTTAATTTGAGACTAAATTCAGTTCATAAATTGGTTCAAGACTGAAACCTAGTTATTGGTTAGCAGACCTATTTTCGCTCCTGACACTACCAAGTAGCTTTCTGCTAAAACATGTACAAAGAATGACCGTTACAAGTGTTTATCACTTTTATTTGTTAATGCGTTTACAACCCGTACAAAGAATGAACAATTTTTAATCCAAACCTGTCGTGACCAGCAACCCAACCTGTCCGACCCGTCCATCTTGCAATAAATATTAGTTGTTGAAGGGGCTTGTGCTTATTTTAGATTTCTCAAATATTATACCTGAGCATGTTATTGTACTTAGGAATAGGCTGCCTGTTAAATGACTTATGAACTACCGGAAACATGTTACATATACAACCAACAATTACCCATTGATATTCAGTTACTATTAACACTAACTACATGAACTGCTGGAAATCAATTAGCATGATGTAAAGAATCATCAATTGATATCAATAGCACACCACATATTCAACTAACCTAAAGCTCATATATAAAATCAACAAAGCCATTTGACAAGAAATGGCAGATACAAAGAGGCATATCACATGCGAACATAGAACTAACCTTTGGTTAATCTTTTTATTGTTTCTCACACATTTGAATGGGATATTTGTAGTTATTGATCGCCGTTAATAACTTGAAATCAAACTGATCAGAACAAAACTATAAATGCAAAAACTTGAAATCAAAATCAAAGGGCGGTAAATGATAGAGTTTGGGAACCCACACAATAAAAAACTGGCAGTAAATGATGAAGAGTTTTGGGTAGCGGTAGACAAGCAGGCTCAAGGGCTAAGGGTCAATGGGTCTGCAATGGTGCTGCAACCCGTACCCCTTGCCCAGTTTTTGGACACGACTGTTGCTGCGGTTCAAGTGATGAAAGATGCAGTGTATGTGGGTTCGAGCCACAATGATTTTGTTGGTGTTTACACAAACTAGAATCTTGTTATACACTAAAAACTTAAGTACTGATATTATGTAGGAGGATGTTAGACAGCAATAACTTTCATTGTATGAAGTTTTAATAAATTGAAATGTGTGTTTAATTCTGTACTAGAAAGATAAACCCAATATGCACTTGAAAAGTTGTTGAAAACTATGGTTTTTGGAAGAAGGATGATTGATTGATTATTACATAAAGTCTGAATTCAAGCAGAAGCATGCCATCACTAGCATCCAAATCAGAATGTTTGTTCTCTGTTCTCATCAATCTTACATAAACATGAATTTGCAGTTGAACACAAGCCTGCAATCCATTGTTAATTACAGATGATATTTTTTTTTTATTCATCTGTGGTAGTAAGTAACTACATATAGTTTTATTAAGAACAGCGATATTGAAATCCAACAAATATACCCAGTTAAATTGCAAAAAATGGCAAAACAAAATGTGAGTACAATTAGAGCGGGGAAAAATTAACTAACCAAAAACGTGAGTACAAACCTGAGTCGATTGCTTGAATCAAACCGAATACAAATTGTTTGAATCAGAGAGTCGATTGCTTGAATCAAACCGAATACCAATTGCTTGAATGAAACTTGATGTCCTAACCGAGTACCAATCAGAGCTACGCCATCATCAATTGATTGAATCATTCGATTGCTTGAATGAAACTTGATGTCATGCGTGAATACAGTTGATTGAATCAGAGACCCAATTGCTTGAAACAGAGAATTTCGATTGAATGAATAGAGGGGGAATGGAAATCAGAGAGGCGTGAATACGTATTGATCCATTCTATTGTTTTGCGAATTCATTAAATCAAGGGGGAATGGAAATTAAGAGAGATTTTTTGATTTTTTAGTAGAAATTTGGAGGGAACAAGTAATTAGAGAAAAAATATATAATTTTAAGACAAATTTTATATTAATTAAATTTTAGGTGAATTAGAATGTTATAAATTTAATGAAATAATTTTAAGGAAGAGTTAGAATTTTAAGATTTTTAATAATTAACAAAAAGTTAGTTTTATAGAACAAATTTACATGACATTAACAGCATATTAGGGTGGTAGATGGTCAATTTCGGTCATTGTTGGTCAAATATGGTTGTCCATGGTCATTTACGCTTATTGACATTCAGATATGGTAATTTATGGTCGGTTCGGGTGAGTAAAGGTCAACTAGCGTCATTGATGCTCGGTTAGGGTTCATATTGTCATTAATGACCAATCAGAGTTAATATGGTCAGTTGGGGTCAATGACAGTCATTGAATGTTGTTTTTAGGTAAACCATGGCCAATTAAGGTTAACGGTAGTTGCTTAGGGTCATTAACAGCATATTAGGGCAACTGATGATCAATTTTAGTAATTATTGGTCAAATAGGGTTATCCATGGTCATTTATGCTTATTGAATTTCAGATTTGGTAATTTGTTGTCGGTTCGGGTGAGTAAGGGTCAACTAGCGTCATTGATGAAGTTACATTTAAATTTTCACAATGCAACATTTCTAACAAAAGTTTACAAATGTCAATAAAATTTGCAACATTTCAAGAAAAAAGTTACAATTTTTAGTAAAATTTGTAACTTTTAAATAAAAAGGTTGCAAATTCAATATAATTTTGCAACTTTTTATGTAAAAGGTCGCATTAGATCTTTTAATGCAACATTTAGGTTCAACGAAGTTGCATTAGGCCTTTTTTCTAGTAGTGATATATCATTCATTATGACATTTGGGGACCGGCTCCTACCTTTTCTAATTCTGGTTACTGTTATTTCATCACATATGATTTTAGTTGGTTCACGTGGATGTATCCTTTATCTCATCATTCTCAAGCTATTGACTAGTTTCAATATTTTAAACCATTAGTTGAGAACTTGTTCTCTTACACTATTAAACACTTACAGTGTGATTGTTCTTCTAAACTAACCCAAGGCCAGATGAGTAAATTTCTATCTAATTCGGGTATTACCTACCATATTTCCGATCCATACACTCCCTAACAAAATGTGGTGGTTGGCGGAAAACCGGTCATCGCTTAGAAATTGCTTGAACATTACTTTTCCATGCACATCAACCTTGGAAATACTGATATGATGCATGTAACGAACCAAATTTCGGGTTTCGTTATAAATAAATAAATATTCTAATAAATATTATGGTGAAAATAATATTTTAGAAATAAGTTAAAACAAGTGGGTTTCAAGTTAGTAATGGGGTTATATTAGTTTTTTTTAACTAATTTTGGAATGAATATGGGTGAAATGGAAGTTGAGGGGCTAAAAGTGTAAAATGACAAATCTGCCATATTTGACTAGTGAAAGTCAAAATTGGTCTTCATTTGGTGAAAAGGGTCGTTCATTTCAAGAGAGAAAAAGGAGAAAAGAGGAGTTGGAGCTAAATCGTGCAATTTAGCTTGAATTCGTGAAGGTTTTGGCTCACACAACACCTTCCTAACATCAAGTAAGTGATTATCTTCCTTTTAATTTCACCTTTGATGTGTTCTTGGTGGGTTTTGGGTGAAATCCGAAATTTATGATGCATGTGGTTAATTAGTGTTAGATTGTTGATAATCTAGCTAAACTAAAGGTAAAGAATGGTGATTAACATCCTAGAACCCTTTGATTTTGATTATAAGAAGTTAGGGTTCATATGGAGAAATTTGGGGGTGTTGGATTATGATGATAGAATGTTGAATTAGTAATGATTAAGTGTTTATATAATGTTAGACACTTGAATGAACACCAAATTAACCTAATAATAATTATTGAATGAAAATTTGTGTTAAGATAAGGATAATGAAACTCAAGTAGGTGAGTTTGGGGTAAAAGAGGGTGTTTGGATATGAGTATAACTCAAACGGGTCAGTTTGGGTTGGAAATGGGAAATTTGGTTGTAAACCCAATTATAATGTAATTTTGATGTATGGTTAGATTACTAAACTAGGTGTATATATTTAGGTAATCAAATTGCAAAACTTGAAGGTGGTGCAGGATCTTCTAACCCGAAAGGTAAGTGCTCTTGCACTTACTTAGTAATTGATGTTAAATAGTGTTATATGTGGCGTTATATGCAATGTTGTATGTATAATGTGATAAGTTGCATAACGTGTAATGTGGAATGAATGTGTATAGAGGTGTATGAGTAAGTGAATGAATGTAGTTATAGTTTAAATACTATAATGGATATGAGGATATGGAGTTATGGTCTAAGTACCATAATGGATATGTGAATATGAAGTTATGATCTAAGAATCATAATGGAAATGAGGTTATGGCCTTTGTGCCATAATGGAAATGGAAATGTGTTAATTATGTATGACAAATAAAAAGAATGAAATTTGTAGGTGAAATGCAAGTGATACGTAGCCTAATGACACATTTGGGTGAAAACGGGTCAAATGGGTGAATGGACGAAAACAAGTAGTATTTACTTGTTTGATATGTCTTATCTTCATTAGTAATAGTGTTATATGTGGTATTATGTAAGAAAAGCTCCGGGATAGTCAAGGTCAAGTCTAAGGAGTATGTTGGATTCTCGTATGCACAGTTTTGGTGATTTCGAGTGTATTTAGAAGCCCATATAATGGATGTTAATGATACTTGAAAATTGTTGTTTTGATGCAAAATTATGTTGTTTTGAATGTTAGAACCCATATATAAGTGTTGGCAAAATTTTATGACAAAATGGGTTAAAGATGGAAATTTTGGTTTAGTGTTAAAAACTGCATAGGTCTGGAAACTTTATGGAAAAAGAGGCTCTTCGCGCCACGCGAAAAACCAGGTTCTGGTCTTCGCGAGGCATCCGGAGCTGCCCTTTTTGGACTCTTTCGCGCCACGCGAAGGGAGAGGTCCTAGTTCTTCGCGACACGCGAAGATATAAAAAATAAAAAAAAAATCTTGGGATAAATACTTTCGCGTGTTTTAATGATTTAATAATCGGTGTTTGAATTTAAGGGTGTTACAATGCATATACCACCGTTGATTTTCGCATAAGTCGTTTACCTTCTCCGAGTCTTAATCATTCTTCTCCTTACGATATTCTTTTTCAATATCTCGTTAATTATACACTTCTACGCACTTCGGATGCCTTTGTTATTCGTTCATGAGGGATATAACCATCGAGGATATCTACGTTACGATCCTCACACTCTTTGTACCTATACCTCTCGACATGTCATATTCCGTGAGAGTATTTCGGCTCATGCTTTTGAGCCCCCTACTACTACTATACCCTCTTTCTTAGTGGTTCCACCTTGTCACCCATCCCCACTCATTCGACCCCCTCATCACCAACACCCTCACCATCCTAACCCCGACCTCCACTTCCACCTCCACCACCCCTCTACCTTATCTTCCTCTACATATGATAATCACGTGTTATCGTAACCACACTTGTTAGTCTAAAACTCTCCCGATCATTAGAATGAAAGTATTGATTACACTGAGATGTTTAGCCTTGTTTTCCATCCAACCACTATGATGTTGGTATTATATGTTGCTTTTCTTAGGGATGGGATACTCGGCAGGTCGACGTCAATGACACCTTTTTTTCATTGAGATTTATCTGAGCCTGTTTATATGGCACAACCTCTTGACTTTGTTGACCCGACTTGCCCACATCATATATGATTGCTCAAAACGGAAATTTATAACTTCAAGCAAGCTCCGTGAGCTTGGTTTTTCGAGTTCTCTACGACCATTATGACATTTGGCTCTACTTCTTATATCTCTAATACTTCGTTATTTGTTTATTGCCGAGACTCAGTCGCTTGTTACATGATTGTCTACGTTATCGATATTCTTATCACTATCAGCTCTTCTAACTTTGTCACGGGGTGATTCATCAGTTACAGTTTTAATTTGCCATTATGGATTTGGGAAGTTGAGCGATTCTATTAGATAGAGGCCACATTCTCTCGTGACAGTTAATTTGCACTTATTTTAGCATTGATATTTATCGGATCTTTTGCATTACACTGGTTTAGCTTAGTGTAAACCAATATCTACTCCATTTTCTTCGGGTCGACGACTTTCTAGGTACTCTGGGCTTTCTATGATGACCCTTTACTTTATCGTAGCACCGTTGGAACATTATAGTATTTAGTTTTGACGTGACCTGATATTGCTTATGCTGCAAGTAAGGTTTCTTAGTTTCTTTATAAACCTACTGATTGACACTGGTTGACAGTTAAGCGTATTTTAAGTATCTTATGGGTAATAGTACTCATGGGCTGACTATCTCTCGTTCCTCTACTAGTATTATTCATGCCTACTCTGATGTTGATTGGGTCAGTTGTCCTGATTATCGTCGTTCGACTACCGATTACACTGTCTTTCTTAGCTCCAACCTTATAAGTTGGAGTTTCAAGAAGCAGCACATTGTCGCACGATCTAGTACTGAGGCCGGATATCGAGCTTTTGCTCATGCTTCTCTAGATATTAGGTGAATTATTTCACTTATGCATGAACTACGGTTAGCTTTGAATTGTGCAACATTAATTGGTGCTAGATATGAGGTGATTAATCCCGTCTTTCATCAGCACACCAAGCACCTGTAGATCGATCTACATTTTATTTGGGATATGGTTTTGGCTCAGTCTCTTAGAGTTCGTTATGTTGCTACCACACATCAGTTTGTGGATATCCTCACCGAAGGGTTGCTCTCCACCCAGTTTGCCTATCTCAGATTCAAGTTGCACAATGATACCACCATGCAGCTTGAAGGGCGTATTAGAGAATAGTTCGATGGATTATATTTATGTTGATTGTTAAAGGATAGTGTATAGTTTTCCATTTATGTTAGTTATGTAATATTCTAATGTTTATGTGACCTTTGGTATCTTATAGAATGTATATATATATATATATATATATATATATATATATATATATATATATATATATATATATATATATATATATATAGTGTGAGGTTTTACTAAAAAGTCAAAAAAAGTGTAAAAAGTCGTTCAAAACGCTCATAACTGGCTCATACGAACTCCGATTTTACTCATTTCGACGGCGTTGGAACCGTCTCATCGAACTCTACGATCTTAGCTTGTAGGGTTTAGATTTTAGGGTTTAGGTTTTGCCTTAGGGGTTTAGCCTTAAGGTTTAGCTTTTAGTATTTAGGCTTTGGGGGTGGGGGTTTTAGGTTTTGGGGAGGGTGGGTTGGGTTAGAGGTTTAGGCTTTTGGGGGGTGGTGGTGGTGTTTTTAGACGACTTTTTTGACTTTTTAGGGTTTTTTTTATTAAGATTTAGGTTTTTAGGGGTGGGGGGTTTTAGGTTTTTTGGGGTGGGGTGGGGTGAGGTGAGGTGGGGTCAGGGTTTTAGGCTTTTGGGGGTGGTGGTGGGGTTTTTAAAAAACTTTTTACACTTTTTACCATTTTTAGACTTTGTAGAATAACCCTCCTATATATATATATATATGGGGAATGGATCATTTAAAAACTTTTAAATATTTTGAGAACTCGCGAGAACTCGTTAAAAATCCAATCAAAACATTTTTTTGTTTTTACTATTTTTATTGTTAGAATACAACATAAAAAAATGAATTTATACATGTAAATTTACATCTCTTCATATAATAAAAAAACATATACACTTGTGTAAGTTTACCACTTACACATGTGTATAAATTTTTTAAAGATAATTTAGAGAGAAGAGATGAATTAATTGATGAAATAAATCATTTTTTATGTTATATTTTAATAATAAATATAGTGAAAAAATGGTTTTAATTGGTTTTTTGACGAGTTCTCGCGAGTTCTCAAGTATTTATGAGTTCTCATTTGAACCTAACCCTATATATATATAGTGTGTGTGGTTCCATTCAAAACCCACTTCTCATGTGAAAACCCTAAAACTCTATCTTATTGGTGGATGATTATTTAGATGTAATAAGATGGTGACATGTGTCACCTGTAATTTTTTAATAAAAAAAAACTAGAAGCGTAAATCAGACTTTTTACTCACCACCAAATAGTCAGATTTAATATGAAGCTGACAAGTATCACCTTTAAAAACACAATTCATTTACCTTTTTTTTTTTAAATTGCCCCCTTTTTTTAAAAAACCTTCATAACTTTTTTATACTTTGCTATTTTTTTATAAAAATTATACCATTAAACTCATCACATTTTTCTCTTTAATTCCATTATAGTCTCGAATTTTTTTCGGGCGTCGTTTATTACGTTAATGTAACAAACATTTACATTGGTGTAACGAACATGATTTACATAAATCAAATTACCAGTTATTAAAAAAACTGAGTGACGAAATATAACATCACTATAACTACTAGTTACACTGGTTTAAATCACACGTCTTTAAATTACATTAATATAGCTACCCAAGTTACACCTGTGTAAATCAGATGATTGGGTATAGCGTAAATCAGCCGATTGTGTAATTGCTAAAACTTTATTATGCTTTATAAAGTCATACTTCAGCAGCTGTTTTTGACCCAAAAACCACTTCCCCGTCATCATCAAACCTTCTAATATACAAACGGTCCAGGAAGATCAACAAGGTGCATTTGATTATTTAGAAGCAAACCTGCACCAGAAAATATGAGCTTTTCTCTCAATCTGCAGATCTGTACACATGTTAACAAAAAGTATTTATGCTGTTTGACTCTTGCTCTATCTCACTCTTCATTTCAATGGATCTCTCTCTCTCTAGAATGGTAGAGTTGTAAGGTAATAGGCCTACCCATCGCCATGACTTTAAATTTGGTTTCTTTATCCAAATCAAACAAAAAATAATGATTCACTGTTATTGATTATTTTTTCACTACTGTCATTTAGAAATATTGCAGGAGATATCATTCTCATTTAGAAATGTAAAATGTTTGATGAATTATTTTCTTACAGTGTATTTAATTTGTGGACCAGAAACCCTAAAAGTAAATAGGGAGTGGAGTGTTACCGGCTTCCTCGTGGAAGAAATTTGTGGACAAGAAACCCTGAAAGTAAACGAAGAAGATGAACATGAAGATGAAAAGACGTGAACCAACAGCAATTGTAACAACAGTAGGGGACGTGAACCACCACCATCCGACCACCACGCCAACCTCACCGGGAAAACAATTTTGTTTGCCGGATCTGAACAGATCTCATATCCACAGGGCAACCAAACGAGCCATTGATTTGAAAATCAAATGACAAGAGAAGATCTTGAAATTTTGAAAGAGAAGGAGAAACATTTTCAGATCTGACATGTAACAAAGAGAAAAGAAGAAAAAGAAAAAATGTATTTGTACGATTCTACCTTTCCGAGCTTTTAAACTGTCTTTAATGATTTAGTTTTAATTCAAAATAATAGCCGTCATTAGACGAGTATCTTTTAATTTGATCAAGAGATATGGTAGAGTTTTAGGGTTTTCTCATAAGAAGTGGGTTTTGATTTGAACACTCCTTTATATAATATATATATATATATATATATATATATATATATATATATATATATATATATATATATAGGGGTATGTTCTTTTGAGAACCAACAATATGTTAAGAACCGTGAGAACCGCATTAACTCTTCCTCTATTTATAATATAAATTGACTAGAATTCATGTACATTTCAATATGTTTAAGGTTTGGTTTTAAAAGACCTCGAATTTATAGTCGTTTTTTTAAATGCGTATATGCACTCACACTATATGCACAAATGAATGCATATATGCATATTTTTATACTTTTCTTAAAAAAATTCAGGAGAGAGGAGATAAACTCAAACTAAGAGTGGGAAGAGATAAATAAAACATTGTTGTTGAATTTTACTTTTTTCACTAAAGCGATATGTACACGTTTTGTGCGGTTCTTTCGGTTCTCAACATATGGTTGGTTCTCAAAAGAACATGCCCCTATATATATATATATATGGGATGATTCTTCTAAAAAGTGCAATTTGACTAACAAGCCTAAGAAGCAATCTTATACATTCAATTGGATGATCAAGGGTACAGATTTAAGTGTATGAAAAATAAAGGATGGAGATGCATTCTTAGAAAACCCACAATTGTTGACTTTTTTTAAATTCCTCTATTTTTTTTAAACGTACATAACTTTTTAAAACGACCTTATTTTTTTTTTAAATTACACCATAAAATCGAGCGTTTTTTACCTTTAATTCGAGTATAGTATTGCTATATTTTTTTATAAAAACAAAATCGACACTTAATGAAATTTTACTATTTTACGTAAATGTGCTGTTTATAGTAAAACAACACAATTAACTGTGCTGCATGTAAACCAACACAATTAACTGTGATGCTTTATCATAAAACAACACCAAAACAACACGGTTAATTGTGTAACTTGCTCTTCTTAGCTAACCAAGCACAAACAAAACCAACACAACAAAACTAGTATATCAAACCAGCACAAAACAACATTTTGATGCATAAGCTTTTTGTTGCCTACCACTGAACCGTTTTGTTGGTGTTTAGATGCTTTAAATTTTTATTTTTAAAGAATGCTACCAAATTATGTACATAATAATTGACTAAAAGTAGCACAAATTAAAGAAACCAGCACATTTACGTAAATTGTGCTGTTTTACCAGAAACCAGCAAATTTTTAATGTGCTAAATTGTGTTGTTTAACCAGAAACCAGCACATTTACGTAAAGTAGCACAATTTCATTAAATGCCGATTTTGTTTTTACAAAAAAATATAGCAATATTATACTCAAATTAAAGATTAAAAACGCTTGATTTTATGGTGTAATTTTTTTTAAAAAATAATGTACTATGAAAGAGTTATGAACGTTTAAAAAAAGTGTGGAAAGTTGAAAAAAATCAACAAAAGTGGCTATTACTTATATACCCTTCCACCCCTTATTTTTTCTACACTTAAATTTCTACCCTTGATCATCCAATTGAATGGATGAGATTGCTTTTTAGGCTTCTTAGCCAAATTCCACTTCTTATTTGAACCTCCCCCTATATATGAAATCTAAGAAATGACAAAAGCTTAAGAAGCGATATCAAATGAACTCCACTTGAGCTAATTTCAGCGGCGTTGGAACCGTCTTGTCGAACTCTACCATCTTAGCGTTTAATTAATAGATTTTACGTTTGAATTTTAAGGTTTTAGCCTTGTGGTTTAGCCTTAGGGTTTAGCCTTTAGAGTTTAGATTTTAAGGTTTAGGTTTTTTTTTTTGGGTGGTGAGTTTAGGTTTTTGGGGGTGGGTTAGGTTTTTGGGGGGTGGGGGTGGTGGTTTTAGGCTTTTCGGGGTAGGGTTGGAGGGGGGGTTTAGGTTTTTGGGTGTGCGGGTGGAGGAGGTTTAGGTTTTTGGGTCCGGGTTAAGGTTCGATAAGACGGTTCCAATGCCGTTGGAATGAGCTCAATCGGAGTTCGTTTGACCCACTTCTTAGTATTTTTTAGCGAAAAACCACTTTTTAGTAGAACCGTCTCATATATATATATATATATAGAGAGAGAGAGATACCATGGTTTTTCATATACACAAAAATCACATATTGCTCAGTTTATGACTTGTTATCACCCCCCTTTTATAACTACAAAACTAGGCATTAGCGACCACCAAATCTATCACTCTAATAATTCTTCCGTGCATGATGATTATTATAGAGCTTTTAATGGATTGTGCCTATTTGGTTTGTACATTTACGATGTCAAGGATTTGATACAATATCCAAAGTTCTCATCCACTTGGTAGACTAATATCTAGCGCCTTTGAGGATAGGAAGGGAAAGTTATAAACCATGGTGTAAGTTCTAACCATATGGATAGTTATTATTTTTTTAATTTTCTACCACTCATTCAATAAGATATGGATATGATCATGCATGTAAATGTTTAACAAAAATCAAAAAGGAAAATCAAGTGAACTTTTGTTCTTGCTACATGAACATTGATTATGAATTCTTAATCCTTACTAATACAGATAGACAAGAGAATTAAACATAGATCATAAACAGGTTACTTCAATAAATATGACAGAATCATGTGAAATTTGTAAATATATAATTAGATAGATATGCTGTATGGAACACCCATTCCGGTCACCCCAGGTTCAGAAAACGGTTTGAGAAGTTGATATGGCAACAACCCTGCCCCACTTCTGTTCTTTAAATTAGGATCATGGTTCCTTGAGTCTATGGTAACTTCAAGCTCCTTTAACGTACCACCTAACTCTTCAAATGCAGCCTTTATAGTAGGTTCAGCCGCCCATGCAGCCTCTATTGTTGTTCCAATGTACTCCTCATCCGGTGAATGGCTCGATAAAATGTTCAAAACTGACATTACTTTGGTAGCTTGAATTTGAGTTGGGAAACAATCCAATAACACATCCTCAGGCTTACTTATGAATGTTTCCCACTCTTCAGCAGTTGGATCTTCATCAGGCATTTTAGTTCTTGCAATAGTTGGTCTGTTGGGAAAGTAACCAGCAAAATCATATTGACCAAAGTTGACTGCTGAATGGTGGCCGGAAGACACCCACATGATTGTTGTGACGATTTTAATAAGATCTTGTTGTGTTTTGAGTTGTGGCCACCATGGTTGGTCTTTTTTGTCTGCATGCCCAACTGTTCGGATTTCGGTCCACCATGCTTGAAGTTCTTTGTCAGATTCTACAAGGTTTGATTGTGGGTAGTAGTGGTTGATGTATGTAGTAGCCCATTGTTTAATAGCATCCCAAAGAAATAGACCATCATTGGCAAATGGGTAGTCCTCAATTGTTAATTTTATACCATGTGGTGCACTTTCATCTTCCACAGCCATTCCCCTATTAATTAAAGAAGATATAAATCTTTATTCACTAGTTCTAACATACTAAAACCAAACATCAAACTAATATGAAGGGTTTTATTAGCTAATTTCCCTTAATAGTACCCATGCCTTTTTGTTTTAATTACTCTTAATGAGCTAGAAGAAATTACCTGCTAATTAGGTCAGCTGGAAGTGCCTGGTGATCAAAACGCCATTGTTGAGCATATACATCAGACGAGAGTTGCATAGAATACTTCAACAAAGAGAAAGACGTCTCGATAGTACCACCGGCGTTAATGAGGGCAAGTCGAGCTAGGCCATTAATTTCCATTGTGTATCGAAGATGAGGACATAATAGTCTTTGTACAGGGTGCATTTTGCTAAGGTGACGGTTGGTTGCAATTATGTAAGGTTCAGTAACAGCATGAGTTCTTAACCTACATATTAGTAGAGCACCATATCTAAAGACATTCACAGAACATAAAGTATAAACATTACTAAATATAGATAAGGAAGAAAGAAAGTAACCAACCAATGGCTAACAAGCTGGTGATGGCCAGAATCATGAGCAAGGACATGAGCTTTGGCTAGCTTCCATAGCCACGCACCGGTCGCATCCCAACAGGGTGTGTACACATGCTTCCATTGCAGTTTCCCATTATTTGGTGGGCGAGTTAACTCAATAGCTAGGGGTCGCAATGTTCCAGTTGGGGTGAGAAACATTAAGGTTCTTGAACCATAGAGAGTTGTCCCTTCAAGCTCTCTTACTTTATTCACATAAGGTAAGAGAAGATCATGGTAATCTAGCAAGAATAGTTTCTTCTGTTCCAATGCCTTTTTACAAGAACAAAACAAAAAGTGAAAATGATATAACGACATGATAATATTTCGGTATATTTTGATTTTATGTTACCTTCTCAAGAGTCATGAAACCTTTTATCTCTTGCTCTACGATCTCTTTGGTAATTGCAGACTCAGCTGGCCCGTAAACTTTAGGGTCGAGTCTGCTCATCAATGGCCATTCCTACACATTTTTATCACACAATTAGATTCACGATCATCCGATTGTTCTCCAAGAAATACAAAATAATTGAAGTTGTTGTAGAACACACCGTGACCAACTGTATGCTATATGGATTGAGACCAGCAAGTGTTTGTCGACAGAATTCCTCATCGCGAAACCAAGAAAAAGAATCCCCTACAATTACAACCATTAACGTGCGAATTCACCATGATCAAACATACATGCACACATAGTTTGTAAAGATATGTTTCTTACTGTCGTTTAGTCGAGGAGTCTCAAATTGCAGTATGCTTCTCTTACTACTGGCAATTGATTTAACAAGTCTTGGTAACGCACTTAGAAATCCACCATCATCAGATGTTAGCATATCAACACCTTCATCATAAAGCGACCCGATATCCTTGAATGATGAAAAGCCCATGTTCGTGTCCGTCAATATCGACTCTAACGTTGGTATAATTCCATGCAATACTGAATACAATGCCGTTGCCCCAAATGTTATCTCTTTTATCTCTGAAAAATCTTCATCTCTCGGCACGTAAACTGGGAGTATCGTCCTTGACTCCGACCAGGGTTCTGATCGAAAAACCGATTTAATTTAGCAAACATAAAATTAAAAACAGTTCGGTTCATCAGAAGTAAACTGGGATGTATGTAGTATGTACCTGCGGAGGTCATTTGACGACCAGTTCGACAACGCCTAGGGTAAGGATGTTGCTTGCCGCCAAGAACCGGCCGAGACAGATTTGAGTCATTATCGGGATCGCCTAAATCATTGTACGTATCGTAATCGTAAATCCTTTCAAATGATTTGCGCTCTCCTTCACCATTGCCTCGAAGAGACTCGAGATCTTTCTCCCTTAAAGACTTCAGACCCACTGGTGTTAACGATGGTAGATATGACTGTTTTCATCAATTGCACAGACTGATCATTAGAGGATCCAATGGTGCTAGAAAACTGAGTTAGTGTTTTCTTGTCTTTTCCTAAACAGATTTTTAATTAGCTCGGCTAAATTTAATATTAATCTAATTTTTTATTTATTGTAATAATATTTTATAATATATATATATACACACATTAGATATTAGATATATGTTTTGCAACTTTTAAGTTTGAACAAGGAGTTTGCCCGTGCGATTTTTAGTTAGTTTTAAGCATTAGTGTTCTTATAAATACGTTAGAAACTATATCTATGAAGTCATAATGCAAGAATATATAGAAGTTGTTTGAAAATAATTATACTGTCCTCGTCTATATATTTGTTGTCGCTCGTTTCCTTCTCCGCATAAAATATCGAGAAAACAAATAATGATAATAATAATAATAATATAATAAAGAGAGAAATTGAATAATAGAACAAGATGAACTAAATAAATAAGTATTAGAAACATGGGAAGGTTCAAATAAAAACTCTAAATATTTTAAGAACTCGTGATAACTCGTCAAAAAATCAATTAAAACCAACTTTTTTTGTTTTCACTACTTTTATTATTAAAATAAAACATAAAACATAATTTATCTCTCCAATTAATATATCTTTCCTCTTTAAATTATTCTTAAAAAAATTTATACACATGTGTACACTACTAGAAATGTTAGCAGTTTCGTCGAACCAGTCTCGACGACATATATCGTCGAGATAGAGACCCTAGATACGACGACAGGTCGTCGGGGACATGTCCAATACTAATCTCGACGACGATAATTATAATTTTTTCCCTTTTTTTTACCTGGTAAAATATTAAACATTTTTTATTTAAAGAATTTACCTAATATCGACGACATGTCGTCGAGATTGGTATATAATAAAAAATTATTTTTATTTAATAATTAAATTAATTAAAATAATTAAACAAAAAATAACTAATCTCGACGACATGTTGTCGAGACTGGTCTAGCCTGGTGTTATGTATGCAGAAAAGTTGTTCAATCTTTATCAACGACATGTCGTCGAGACAAGTCGTTGAATCTGCCAAAAATTCTTGTAGTGAAATGGTAAACACTTACACATGTGTAAGTCGTAAACTTACATGTGTATATTTTTTTAATCTATGAATACATGTAAATTTACATATATAAATTCATTTTTTTATGTTGTATTATAGTAATAAATGTAGTAAAAATAAAAATAAAATGGTTTTGATTGGTTTTTTGACGAGTTCTCGCTAGTTCTCAAAATATTTAGTTGTCAAATGATCCATTCCCTTAGAAATCTAACTACAATTTGGTTAGGGCAATTACTTATATCCTACTAAAAACTTCATTAATTACATATATATATATATATATATATATATATTTATATATACCCAGCTCAAAAACTAAATAAAAATTTTGATGATGAAATCGATCAAAAGTGACAATCGATGTTGGAATCGATCGAAAGCGTGAATTAGAAGGTTAGGGTTGGAATCGACGGAATAAGAATAGTCGTATTTTTGTAAGGTTTAAAGAGTAATTTTAAAAAAGAGGTGATATATGTAATTTAAGTTTTAGGTTGGGTATATATGTAATTATAGTTGAAAATCGGGGGATATATATAATTCTACTAAAGAAAATAAATGACTACAAAAAAAATAAATAAAATCTTTAGAAAAAAAACATTTACATTAAAAAGTTACTTTTTTTTAAAGCAGACAACAAGATCCTCTTGAAAGATAGATGTTATCTAAATCGGGCCCAACTACCCCACCAATCCGGATCAAACCCCCAACCCATGAGGAAACCTACAACTGGGAAAACCCCTGACTCAACCTAAATAATTGCTCCAGATGAGACTCGAACCCAAGATCTCCACTATAGGAAGTCTTGGGGCTAACATTACCCCAGATGGCTTACTTGAATTGCATTTTGCATTCAAAGCATTTAAGGAAAAAAGAAAACAAAAATTCCATAAAAAACCAAAAAAAAAATAATATCTAGACTGTTAGGTGATGACACTGATTAACAATGTTTTAAAAACCAGTTCAAACCGGCCTGTAATTGGAATTAAGAACCGTTTGTAACTTGAACCGTCGGTATTACCGGTAATACCGGGTTGGACCGTTGTACTGGTTTTAGGCCAAAGTAAAATTTAAGGTTTAAATCAAAAAAATTAAGTTTGCCAAAGTAAAATACCAAGTTATTTTGATAACCATTCTATTGTAGCCGAATGGAGGAGGTTATTTGGTGGAAATTATCTGTTAAATACAAAACTTTGTCGTTCAAATATTAAGTCAAATCGAATCTTCCTTGTGAACGTAATTGGAGTGTCTTTGAAAGGATTCACACGAAAAAAAAAGAAATAGGTTGGAACATTAAAATACTAAATGACCTTTAATAAGATACAACCGGTTAAACCATTTCTGAGCTCAACCCGGTATGGTTTAAAAACCAATGTCTGAAACATTGCTATTTATCATTATTTATTTTTAATAAAGATATATATTTTAGAAATATGTAATAAGATAGATAATATGTTCTAAAATAGTAGCCACGCCTTTTTTATACTAGACATCGATGACTTTGAAAAGTCAATATTTAACGTTTTTAGAAAAATAGTTATGCTCTTGTTGATAAAGATGACGATGATAGTGAATTTCATCTTTTAAGCGATTGTGAACTTGATTCATTCAACACTTCAATGACATAAAATAATTGTACATTTTTATTAAAAAAATAATTGTTGAAAAATTGAGTGCTTTTAGATTATTTTTTATTATGGATTAACTTTTGAATTATTTTTTTATTATATAATCATTACTTTTAAGTTATTTTTTGAGTTGAAGTTGTATTTTTATAGAATTATAGGGTTAACTAATCAACCCGGTTGAACCGTCCGGTACAACCCGTTAAACCATTTCTAAGCCCAAGCTAGTATGGTTTAAAAATCGATTTCTAAAGCATTGCTATTTATCATAAGTTATTTTTAATAAAGATATATATTTTAGAAATTTTTAACAAGATAGCTACTCCTTTTTTATACCAGACATCGATGGCTTTGAAAAGTCAATATTTAACGCTTTTAGAAAAATAGTTATGCTCTTTTTTATAAGGATAACGATTATAGTGAATTTCATCTTCTAAGCGATTGTAAATTGGATGTATTCAGCATTACAATGACATAAAACAATTATACCCTTTTATTTAAAAAAAATTATTGAAAAATTGAGTGCTTTTAGATTATTTTTTATTATGGAATAACTTTTAGATTATTTTTTATTATGGAATCATGTACTTTTAGATTTTTTTTGAGTTGAAGTTGTGTTTTTATTAAATTATAAGGTTATAGTCAACCTGGTTGAACCATTCGTAACGACCCGATACAAACGGCTGGTCCATTTCTGAGCCCAACCCGATATAGTTTAAAAACCAATTTCAAAAACATTGCTATTTATCATCATTTATTTTTAATAAAGATATATATTTTAGAAATCTTTATAAAGATAGATAATGTGTTCTAAAATAGTAGCCACTCCTTTTATTATACCAAATATTGATGACTTTGAAAAGTCAAAATTTAACTTTTTCAAAAAATAGTTATGGTTTTCTTGAAGAGGATAACGATTATAGTGAATTTTATCTTTTAAGCGATCGTGAACTTGATATATTCCACAATCTAATAACATAAAACAACTGTACACTTTTATTTAAAAAAAATTGTTGTAAAATTGCGTGATTTTGGATTATTTTTTATTATGAAATAACTTTTGGATTATTTTTTATTATGGAATCATGTACTTTTAGATTATTTTTTGAGTTGAAGTTGTGTTTTTATTGAATTATAGGGTTAACTAGTCAACCCGGTAGAACCGTCCGGTACAACCCGATACAACCAGTTAAACAATTTCTGAGCCCTACCCGATATAGTTTAAAAACCGATTTCTAAAACATTGCTATTTATCATCATTTATTTTTAATAAAGATATGTATTTTAGAAATCTTTATAAAGATAGATAATGTGTTCTAAAATAGTAGCCACTCCTTTTATTATACCAGACATTGATGACTTTGAAAAGTCAAAATTTAACTTTTTCAAAAAATAGTTATGGTTTTGTTGATGAGGATAACGATTATAGTGAATTTTATCTTTTAAGCGATCGTGAACTTGATATATTCCACAATCTAATAACATAAAACAACTGTACACTTTTATTTAAAAAAAATTGTTGTAAAATTGAGTGATTTTGAATTATTTTTTATTATGAAATAACTTTTGGATTATTTTTTATTATGGAATCATGTACTTTTAGATTATTTTTTAAGTTGAAGTTGTGTTTTTATTGAATTATAGGGTTAACTAGTCAACCCGGTTGAACCGTCCGGTAAACAATTTCTGAGCCCTACCCGATATAGTTTAAAAACCGATTTCTAAAACATTGCTATTTATCATCATTTATTTTTAATAAAGATATGTATTTTAGAAATCTTTATAAAGATAGATAATGTGTTCTAAAATAGTAGCCACTCCTTTTATTATACCAGACATTGATGACTTTGAAAAGTCAAAATTTAACGTTTTTTGAAAAATAGTTATGGTTTTGTTGATGAAGATAACGATAACGATTATAGTGAATTTTATCTTTTAAGCGATCGTGAACTTGATATATTCCACAATCTAATAACATAAAACAACCGTACACTTTTATTTTAAAAAAAATGTTGAAAAATTGAGTGCTTTTGGATTATTTTTGTATTATGGATTAACTTTTAGATTATTTTTTTATTATGAAATCATGTATTTTGTGGGTTATTTTTTGAGTTAAAGTCGTATTTTTATGAAATTATATGGTTAATTAGTTAACCCGGTTGAACCGTCCGGTACAACCCGATACAATGGATTAAACCATTTCTGAACACAACCCGGTATGGTTTAAAAACCGCTTTCTAAAACATTGCTATTTATCATCATTTATTTTTAATAAATATATATTTTTTAGAAATCTTTAATAAGATAGATAATATGTTCTAAAATAGTAGCCACTCCTTTTTTATACAAGCCATCGATGACTTTGAAAAGTCAATATTTAACGCTTTCAGTAAAGTTAGTAGTTAGGGCCTAGGGGGTATAAATATGAAGAGGACATGATTTCAAGACTTTTAAAAATGTTTATGAACAAACTTAACTTGAAAATTATAAATGAAAATTATAAATGGCTTATAAATTTTCAACTAGTTTTAGTTTAATTTCTCCTTAGTTGAAATAATTTTAATAGTTCTCTTCTAAACAAAAGTTTCTTCTTTTATGAAATATTTTATGCGAAAAATCTGCTTATAAACAAAAGCATATATCTAGACAAAAAAATATATTACGTTGGATACAACTAGGGATGAAAATAAACAGCCGGTATGAAACGCGTTTTGGTTACTAGCCTGGTTTGCGAGGTTTGCGAGTTTTTCTAGGTATATGGTATAGTACGTCATTTATAATATCATGTGGTTAAAAGTTACCCATTAGGATTCTCAATAGCATAAACTTAATCTTAAACTCACCCAATAAAAACATATATATATATATCTCAACAAATGTAAATGAAATAGTTTTCGGTTCCAAATCTTTTCTTTGGGTTTATACCTATGGCTATTAGTGGTTATCATGGTGATTCAAGAACACATTCAATAAAAAATTTAGTAATTTTCAGAAATGCTATTAACATCTGAATAACCTTCACAACATACAAAAAGAATATAGAAAAGACCCAAACGCAAAATATATAACTTCATAAAAGTTAGTAATTTATATAAACTCATGGTTTATAATAACTAACAAAAAGATTGAGACTCTACAAATGAGTATCACCTACAGATTGTTACACGTGGAATTCCGATGAATAGCGTCGGTAACTGTCAAGTTGATCGACCTAACAAAAAGTGTTGTGATCTGTCGGGAAATTGCGTTGGTAATCTATCGCGTATTGGATTACCCACATATACATTTCTCCGACGAGGTTTTAGCAACGAAATTTCATTGCTAACCCTCTTCACCGACGAAACTTTGTAGATAACTCTCTTTACAAACGGTTGTCGGAATCGTCCATTGGTGATACTCATTTGTTTAGTAGTTAGATAGAACTTTTATATAATAGAGGTCTCCATGGCATGAACTTCATAAAGATATCTTCATTCAAAATATTTTTCATCAACTTCAAATTTCAATTTGGAATGAAAACATAAAACCTAAATAACGTGTTTTAATATATAACTGACCTTGTCGGTAAAGAAGATTCGTTTATCAGAATTATCATACTTGGAATGAATCCAAGATTCACAAGGAAAGATCACGTTGCCATCATCAAGAACAATATTCTTGATGTACGCCTCTTTATGACGTACATTCTCTACTAATATCGCACCTATATCCCCAAAATCATCAGGAACCTCGAATTCGCATTCATATTTGTGCAATTTACTCTCATCGTGTAACCCATGATCGAAACTAGCATATGCCTTCACCGTCTCCTTTGCTTTTCCAGATGCTTTATACAAATGTAAAAAAGAGTAAAACAACTTAAAGTTGTTGGCTAAATCAAACTTTAAAAAAAATAAATTGTACTTTAAAAATATAACGGTTATTGTATTTTAGTTATAGTTATAGGTTATATAACTTTAAACAAAAAATCCTGTGTATTGTTTCTGATATACAAGTTAAGATATGGAATTAAAAAGACAAGATAAGAATACTTACAATCAAGATCAGTAGAAACAAGCTCCAGAAAAAACGACTTCCCTAGAAAATTAGAAACACCATCGGCCACACTTCCTACAAGACCCACAGTCGCTTTGACAAGTACATCGGTAATGGTTGGTTGAACGGTGATGACACCTTTCATCGTCATGGACTCGCTAACAGAATGGGATGTAACGGTGCACAAAGTGGTGGTAGTTTGAAGTAGTACTATTGGTAGTTGTATACTTAAAGGGAGACCTTTATTGTCTTATTTATAGGGGAAGTTGGGTACCAATAACGTTTGCATATGAAACATCAAGATTCAAGATACTTTCCATTTATTTAAGAGGCAAAAGGAAAAGTTATAATAATTTCATTTAAATTCATTTTAAAAATCAACCAAAAATATTAAATTCATTTAAATTATGGCTCATGACTAAGATATTATCAGATAATATCGTATATTTGTAAAGTATATTTGTTTATATTTCTACTATTGATTTAATTAGTCAACCATCCAGGGGCGGACTTACATACGTGGGAGGGGGTTCATAGGAACCCCTGAGTTTCGAAATTTTTATAGAACTTTAGGTAAAAAAACTAGGGTGAACCCCCTTACAAAGTTTAGGCTTTGCATTATAACTTGTAGGTTGTGGGTTCGAATCCCTTCACTAACATTTTTTAAAACCTTTTTTTACGTGATTGGCTTATTTCGTATGGGCTTGTGCCCTTGTCTCAGCGTTTGGGCCTAGTCCCTTCGTATGGGCCTTATTGGGTACTTGTGCTGGTAAATGGTAATAACTAATAACAAGTTTCAGCAGTTAGGAATTAGGGAAAGGAAAGAAGCAGAGGTCGCGGCTCCAGCCTCCACAGCCTTTCAAGTTTCAGCCTCCAACTCCAACTCCGCCTTCCGCCACTGCTGCTCCCCTGTCGTCGCCGGCCACCGGCCCACATCCCGCCAGTCTTTCCACCATATGTTAGTTGACTTTTTATTCCCTCTTGTTTGTTGTTTACTTGTTTGAAAAAGAAAATCTAGGGTTAATTTAGATGTTAATTTGAATGTTAATTTAGATGTTAATTTTGAATGTTAATTTAGATTTTAGATGTTAATTTAAATTTTGGATGTTGATTAAAATTTTATATGTTAATTTGAATTTTAGATGTTACTTAGAGGTCCAATATGGAAACAATTGTCAAAACATGGCTATAGAATAAAAAATACAGAGAATCAGCAAAATATCAAGTTCAATAAAAGAATATTTACATACTATGATTTAGTTAACATGCATTTTGTGTCAAACTATTAACCATTTGACCTGCTATATCTAGATTATAAATGTGGATAATTCACAATAGTGAAGAGTCTTTAAATGATTCTAAACATACAATGTGCCTAGCAAACCAGTTCAATATTTGGTTCCCAACAAAGCATCATTCAATATACTATGCTACATATAGAAATATGATTCACTTAATTGATTTTGTAGGGAAAAGAAATCAAAGGAGATCACAGACTTTTAATCTAATTTATGAGATATTAAACCCATAAAATAGAATGATCATAAGAACAACTTTAGAAAAATATAATTAAAAAGAAATTCTACAAGCTGTTTTTGATTATTGGATTCCAATTCTTAAAACTAAAATTAAATGGTTCTGAGATAATCATCAAAAATATGATAACATTAGTCCCCAAAACCTAAACTCATTAAGCAAATAAAATCAACAAAATATACACCAATAACTCCAATAATCCTAACAAAAAAAAGATTAAAACTACGAAAAGATCAAATCAAAGAAATTACATATGCAATTCAATCATACCCACTAAATTGGGGGAAAAGATCAAAACAAAAAATAATAACAAATTACTAACCTTTTTTTATTATGTTATCGTATTTTTGTTATGTGATGAACTTTACCCGACCTGAACCATCGAACCGACCCGAAATTTTTTATGTCCGCCCTATGAAATTGGAGTATCTAAAAACAGTGAACCCCTTGAAAAAAATTCCTGGATCCGCCACTGCAACCATCTCCATTAATGTCGGAGATTCTTTTATTGTATCTGTTTTAACTTTTACTCCTAAATTACACCAAATAAATCATCTCATGTCTGAATTTGAACTCAGAACCTCCTATCTAAGAGACCAGAGCCTCTACCAACTGCGCTAGTCCCACATTAATTTTTATTCATTTATTAATATCGCCGAGCTAAGCTATTGTGTTATTACCGTTTATGAGAATTGAAGTCAATTTATACCTGCGGGTGTCATAAATAAGTGATCACGATTTAAACACGTATGTTAAGCAATGAAGAAGCTTAGTATTTCTTTTTCTTTGGTTATTGATGTATGTACGAAATTTTATCGGTGAATAAAAAGCATAAAAACGCTGATATGAATTAAGGGGGAGTGATTTATGACACAATATGAAAATAACAATGAACCCAACATGAAATTTATGGGTTAATTTGGGTTTAGTTTAAACTAGATCAGATTATTTTTAGGTCAAACCAACGAATAATTTATCTAACAAATCGGGTTCACTCTACCCGTCATCTTCTTTCCATTCAGAAGGGGATGGCGGCGCAGTTTGTTGCCCGTCTACCTGCTATCCTTATGTAATTTGCCTTGTTGAATGACTAATATAATTTATAAAAAAAAAAAAAAAAAAATTGAGGACAATAACACGACAGCAACTGTCGGACAAAAAGGACGCTTGAGACCACAAGCCAAGAGATCGATAATAGTCCCGAGGGGCAAAAACATTCGCGTGCGGCGGTTATGTGGTGCTTGAGAGAGATTTCCGACCTCCATTGTTACCCTGTAAAGGACGAAAAATATAATTTACTCTAAAATATTAGTATTTTAGTTGTCCTTTACCCGTTTTTGAAATAATATATCAAATATTCATATTTATTTTTTGACAATTCAATATTTCAATGTTTGAAAATTCAATTTTTGAATATGAAAACAATTTAGAATACAGAATTTGTGAAATTGAGAAAATACGAAGAGCTTTATTTGCGTCTTTAGACCAGAAAGTATATATTTTTAGTTCAAAAACTGAAGTACTAAAAAATATGAAATTTTAATCATAGAAAAGATCAAAAGGACGTAGATCTACCTAGGAGTAGAGATGCACAAAAAAACCGGTTTTTTTTTACCCGGTCCGGTTTGGAGCAAACCGGTTCGGGTTAGCCTAAAACCGCCGGTTTGAAGCTTTCTGGGTGTAATCGGGTAGGGGACCGGTTTGTGTGAACCGGTTCGATAAACCGGTTTAAACCAGTTTTTCGCTGGAAAAACTAGCCGTTTTCTAACGGCTATATAGCCGTTGGGGTCGACTTTAGCCGTTTTTTTTTTGCCTTTTTTCACCTCTAATTCACTATAAATAGGTGGGGGGTGTTTAGGTTTGATCACACCTCTTTCTACACTCTCTAATCTCTAAAACCGCTCTTTAAAAGCTCAAAAACGCTCTCTAAACTCTAAAAAAAAAGCATGGCAAGTTTTGGTGTTGGTGGTTCCTCAAACGAAGTTACCGTTGTGAAAATTCGAGCAACAACGAGAAATCCGGCAATTTGGTGCAATTACGATCTATGTTTGTTGTCAAACGGGAAGGAACGTGCTCGGTGCAAGATATGTGGTGCGTTTTTGGGGAAAGATTCAAACACTAGTTTGAAAACGCATATGGAAAAATCTTGCCCGTCCTTGAAGGGAATTCCATGTGAAGGTCAACCCTCGATGACAAGCGAAGGAGAAATTTGGAACTTTGATCCAAATATTGTTCGAGATCGAATGGCGAGGTTAGTGATTCAAGAAGGATTGCCGTTCAACCACTTTGACAATCCGCGCTTGACAAGGATGATTCAAGAGACACTCCAACCACGTTATCATCAAGTAAGTCGCACAACCCTTAGACGAGATTGTATAAAAATGTGGAAAAAAGCAAAAAAAGAATTAATTTTGGGTTTTGAAAATTTGGAAACCGGTGTAAACTTAACCACCGATGTTTGGTCGGCTCCACATGGTATTCCCGATTCGTACCTTTGCGTTACCACGCATTGGGTTGATCCCAATACGTGGCAAATGATGAAGCGTACAATCGCGTTTGACTTGTTTGAATATCCACACACCGGTGGAAATTTATTTTATATATTGGATGGTGTTATAACCGAATTTAAATTACAAAATAAACTTTTTTCAATGTCTTTTGTAATGCATCTAATAATACAAATGCGGTTCAAAAACTAAAAATTAAATATAAACCGGTTTGTAACGGCGTTTTTTTCCATAGTCGATGTGTTGCACACATCATTAACTTGGCGGTGCAAGCCGGGCTTGCAATTGAAGAGGTTTCAAACTTAACATATACTTTTCGACTAATGCTTAAAGATATTTTTAGTAACAAAAAAAGATATCATGATTATATTAGATTTTGTCGTGAAACGAATAATCTTTGCTTAGGTTCGAATTGGGACGTCGAGACAAGATGGAACTCGACTTATACTATGTTTTATAGCATTTTACGACAAAGAGAAACTTTAGAACTATTTCATGAAATGTTTGCCTCAAAACCTCGTCGTAAAATTCTAAAGTTTCATTCTACAAGTTGGGACATTTTAAAAGACGTAACCGAATTGCTTGAAGTTTTCAAAACCGCCACCACTTTTTTATCCGGTGTTTATTATCCCACAAGTCCATTAACTCTAAAACAAATATATTTAATGGCTAACAAGTTGTATGAACTTGAAAATAAAAGCCCTTTTTTTACAAAAATGATAGAACCGATGAAAGAAAAATTAGTGAAATATTTTAAAGAAATGCCTCCCGTTATAACTTGTGCCGCCGCGTTAAACCCTACAATAAATGTTTACGGGGTTGAAACTTTGATTGATAGAATTACTTACGCTTTGAATTTGGATAGTGAAGACATCCATTTTGCACAAATCACAAAAACATATTTTAACAAATGTTTCCAAGATTTATTTGATGTTTATTTACATAAATATGGTACAACTCCGACTCCACATGATACAATGGGTACATCATCAAGTGGTAGCTCGAGAGATGTTAATTTGAATTTATATAATGAATGTTAAATGAATTTAGTAAACGGGCTCGAGGTACCATCCCGAGTAGCGAACTCGGAAGGTATATTGGCACAAAATTTTTAGCGTTTATGCCTTCTACCGTTTTTGAGGAGTTTGATATTTTGGCTTGGTGGAAAAAAACGAAGCTTCGTTTTCGATTCTTTCCGCCATGGCCCGTGATGTACTAACCGTCCAAGCTTCCACGGTAGCTTCGGAATCTGCGTTTTCTTTTAGTGGCAGAGTCTTATCGATACGAAGGACTAGACTCACCCCCCTAGCGATGGAAATGTGCATTTGCTTGAAGGACCATTTGGATGCGATGGATAGGATACAAGACCAAACTTCTCTCGAAGACGAAATTCAAGCCGAAGAAATCATACACAACAACGAGGTTGATCTTGGAATATCCGAACCAGTCACCGATGAAGAACTAGCCGAAGATGCAAGGCTACGAAGCTCCAGTTCCGAAGACAACGCACAAGAATAATCAATCAATATTCCAAAAAATAAAAATATATATTGTCATTTGTAATGTTTTAGAATTTTATAATTTTATCTTGTCATGTTTTTTAATTTCCGAAATTTCTAAATATTAATAAACGTTGAACTTTATGTTTTATATTTGTTATATTTTTTTTTTGATTTTATATTAAAAATATAAAATTTATTTGAATTTTTTTTTTTAATAAAAACCGGTTTTTAGGGCAAACCGGTTTGTAACCAACCCTAACCGGTTTGACCAGTTAGACATTTTCCACTTTCGAAACCGGTTTAACCCGAACCGGTTTAGGGCCAAACCGGTTTTAACTTTTTGTTGACCAAACCGGTTCAGTTTGGTTTGAACCGGTTTGGGTTAAAAAACCGATTTGTGCACCACTACCTAGGAGTCTCGCCTTTGTATTACATGCATTGAGGATTTATATTATATTTTATAATATATAATTATATTATACAACCCACGATATAAACATAATAGGGCGTCTCCCGTTTTAAAAAACAAAACTCTCGCTTTAGACCAAAAAATTAAGAGCTCTAATTTTTTTTTTTAGACCAAAAAATTAAGATCTCTAAATTATTTTTCTGTGAATTATGGTTCTATCCGTGATTGACAATTATATTTGGTTTTATTTATTTAATCAGTTTATATATTCAGAGTGTTATATGGGTTAAGTTATGGAATTTTCCGCAATGTAATAAGCAAAGCCACCTAAGTAATCTAATGTTCACATCTAATGACTAGTATTGGTGTTCATTATAGTGCAGGACCACATATATATGAAGGAAAAAAGTGATGATTTATATTCAAGGGTATTTAATTCAAGAAAACGTGTGAATATTTATCCAATTTTTTCGTTTTCTTTTGGTATCTTTTAAATAATTTGACTTTTAAAATTTAAAAAAAGACAAGTTATACACGTAAAACCTAATTTGTAATTAGAATGACCTTTTAGCAACGCGAAGCCCCGTAAATACTGATCACTATGATTTTTTCAAGGCTACTTTCAAATGTGTGTGATGAATAATCACTTTAATATATTACACGTAAAGAACGAGTATTTAATAGTATTTAACATCAAAAATAATTTTATCAAGTGATACTGGTACCCAACACTTGATTAGATCCGCTACTAACAGTAGTAGATAACAAAAGCGAACTCTTTCGGTAGATCAATCTCCACATATGACTACTTAATGCATTTTTACATATACTTAATTTATCCTCTTCAATTCGTCAGTCTTAATTATGACTTTAACCTCCAAGGATTTATCAATTCAAAACATTTACTTATGTAAACCATATTCACTACAACAATATCACCCTATCCCGACGATTTTTTTTGACCCTATAGCGACGACTTGTCGTCGGTATAGGCTATACCGACGACATGTCGTCGGTATAGATGTCGTCGGTATTGCTTCGTCCCAATAGCCAAGATTGTCGTCGGGATAAGCGTCGTCGGTATAGGTCAGCCTATACCGACGACTTGTCGTCGCTATAGGGTTTAATTAAAAAATTAAAAAAGAAACCTTATACCGACGACATGTCGTCGGTATAGAGTCCTACCCTGTACCGACGACATGTCGTCGGTATAGGTTGACACTATACCGACGACATGTCGTCGGTATAGGCTTTTTTTGTTTTTTTTAATAATTTTTGAAAAAGGCCTATAGCGACGACATGTCGTCGGTATAGGTCTTTTCTGTTTTTATTTTTTATTTTTTAATTTTTAATATTTTATCCAGAAATATTAAATTTCTAAAAACAAAAACCTGCAAATCATAAATATAAACCATTCAAACATTCAAATCGGATAAAAACTAATATCCGAAACATAAACCAAACATTCAAATTGTTCGACACACAAACTTGTTCGACACACAAATTTTTTCGACAAATCAAACATTCAAAACATAAACTTGTTCGACACACAAATATGCAAATTGTTCAAGACAAATACCAACAAAAAAGGCAAAGGCTCAACAACTCCAAGCTAATTATCATCGCTGCTAGTTCGGCGATCCCACATTCGACGCATTTCATCCATTTGTCGTTGCATTTCAAGCATTTGTTGATTATGTGTACGACGTTCTTCCTCTCGTCAACCGCAACGAGTTTCGAACTTGTAACAAAATTAAATAAAGTTACATATACATACAAACATACATAAGCATATGAATAAATACCCTCTTATATACCTACACATCACAATTACATACATACATACATAAATAAAAGCCCAATTACATAATTACAAATATATACACACAAACATACATACATAAATAAATGTCCAATTACATAATTACAAACATATAGATACAAACATACATACACATATATATATTCATATTAACTAATCATCATAAACACAAATTACACACATACATACAACCTAATCATCCAAACTAATCATCAAAAACATAAATTACACACATACATACACATACATACAAACTAAACATTCAAACTAATCATCATAAAGACAAATTACACACATACATACACATACATACAAACACTAAATTACATTAACTAAATTATATAAAATAATCACACATCTAAACCAAATGACCTAAACTAATCATAATTTAATAATTCCATCATACATACAAATATACATACAAACATACATACATACAAACATACATACATACACATACATAACACATACATACAAAATCATAAAAATCTTAGATCTAAACCAAATTTCATCACAAATTAGTAATTAAAACGTACCTTCACAAAGCTAGAAATCAAGAAACGGTGAAATTCCTCCAAAACCTAACCAAAATAAACAAACAAAACTTCAAAATCTTGAAAAAGTAGCTAAAATATGAAACCCGGATGTTACCTCACCTTAAATCCCGAGAGTTTTTGTGAAAGTTGCTCCCAATAAATACCATCTTATATACCTACACATCACAATTACATACATACATACATAAATAAAAGCCCAATTACATAATTACAAACATATACATACAAACATAAATAAATGTCCAATTACATAATTACAAACATATACATACAAACATACATACACATATATACATTCATATTAACTAATCATCATAAACACAAATTACATACATACATACAAACTAAACATTAAAACTAATCATCATAAACACAAATTACACACATACATACACATACATACAAACACTAATTTACATAAACTAAATTATATAAAATAAACACACATCTAAACCAAATGACATAAACTAATCATAATTTAATAATTCCATCATACAAATATACATACTCATACATACAAACATACATACATAACACATGCATACAAAATCATAAAAATCTTTGATCTAAACCAAATTTCAACACAAATTAGTAATTAAAACGAGTATTTACCTTCACAAAGCTAGAAATTCAAGAAATAGTGAAATTCCTCCAAAACCTAACCAAAATAAACAAACAAAACTTCAAAATCTTAAAAAATTAGCTAAAATATGAACCCGGATGTTAGCTCACCTTAAATCCCGAGAGTTTGTGTAAAAGTTGCTCCCAAATAGCCCAAAAACGCTGAAATCGCCGGAGAGACAGAATTGGGGGAGTTTTGGAGAGTTTTTGATGAAAATGAAGTTCTGTCGTCTGGTTTCCCTATTTGTTCGCGCTGCACCCTATAGCGACGACATGTCGTCGGCATAGGTCCACTTGTCGTCGGTACAGGTGGACTATAGCGACGACATGTCGTCGGCATAGGTTTCGTAGGGTGTTGACCAGTCAATAAAGGTAAAAACCCTATCCCGACGACATGTCGTCGCTATAGGGTTTTCCAGAATTTTTTTTAATTTTAAAAAAAAAATTATTAAATAAAAAAAACAAAAAGTAAAATCAAAATTAACCTATAGCGACGACATGTCGTCGCTATAGGTTTTCCCCAAAAATTCATTGGGCGCCAGTTTTCCCTCCAACCTGCTCAACCCTATAGCGACGACATGTCGTCGCTATAGGGTGTCCCATTCAAAATTTTGGAAAAACCCTATCCCGACGACATGTCGTCGCCATAGGGTTTTCCAGAATTTTTTTTAATTTAAAAAAAAAATTATTAAATAAAAAAACAAAAAGAAAATCAAAATTAACCTATAGCGACGACATGTCGTCGCTATAGGGTTTTCCAGAATTTTTTTTAATTTAAAAAAAAAATTTATTAAATAAAAAAAAAAATCAAAATTAACCTATGGCGACGACATGTCGTCGCTATAGGGTTTTCCAGAATTTTTTTTAAATTAAAAAAAAAAATTATTAAATAAAAAAAAAAAATCAAAATTAACCTATAGCGACGACATGTCGTCGCTATAGGGTTTTCCAGAATTTTTTTTAATTTAAAAAAAAAAATTATTAAAAAAAAAAAAAAAAAAATCAAAATTAACCTATAGCGACGACATGTCGTCGCTATAGGGTTTTCCAGAATTTTTTTTAATTTTAAAAAAAAAAATTTTGACCGACGAAAATTTATTAAATAAAAAAAAAAAAAAAAAAAAATCAAAATTAACCCTATCTCGACGACAAGTCAGTGACTCCCGATCCAGATGTTATGTAAATCCTCAATCAGAAGACCCACGTCATTGACACGAAGAAACCTCACAAAACCAAACACAGAACCGACCTTTGATAACCGATCGGATAGATACACATCTGCAACTATCCCATAATCCTCGCAGAACTTCCAAATCTCATTCACTGAAGAATTAAGTGGGAAATTCGTGATAAAAATCGAAACCGTTACCTGAGCAAGATTCATGGAATAAGAAGGATTTTTAATCGGAACCCCACCGTGCAAGACATTAGAAGTCTGTTGATTGCCTTCACGATGTCTCGGACGTTTGTGAAACACCCAAGACCAGCCTGTATGGCCCCAAACTGGGTACCCTACAGTTGATTGAACTCAGAACATTACAATCCTTTATAAAACGATTTGTCGTTTATTGACATGTTAATAACCCACACTTCAACACTAACTCATAAGGGTTCAACGACCCAAGATGTAACATCCCGGTTTTTCATAAAATAACTGGGTTTGTAATTATGTAAATTATTGTAAAGGTTAACGGGTAATTAACGGGGTTTTGGCGGGTTTTATTTAAAAACGTGAACAAAACCAAGCCCGGGAGACCTTGGGTGTGCGTGGGCCAAGCCTGGCCCTAGGGAAGAACACCCTTTAGGGTGCAACGCAAATATGGAGACCCCATTTTCATATTCAGCCGTTGAAGAGCAAGGAGGAGAGGGAGAGAGCCGTTCATCGCGTTTCAAGTCCGATTTGATGTATTTTGTCGATCTCTAATCATCCTTAGTGTGTCGGGATCCTTGAATCAATACTACACATGTTTCATAATTCTAGGGTTTAGAAGAGAAGTTGAGTTTCAATGAAGACGAGGTGATTCGGGAATTCGATTGGCACGGGTTCTCCGATCTAGAGGTATAATCTTGAAAACCTTCCTGTTTAAATGCTTGTTTGTGATCATAGGGAACCTTCATGTGTGTGCATGGGTTCGGCCGAACCCTAGAGGTGGCCGGTTGGGGGGATGGGTGTCCGACGAGGCATGGGGGATGGGTGTCCGACGAGGTGGCCTATAGCGACGACATGTCGTCGGCATAGGTTTCGTAGGGTGTTGACCAGTCAATAAAGGTGTCCGATGGGTGTCCGACGAGGCATGAGGAAGCCCGGAACCCGTTAATTACACAAGGAGGAGAGGGAGAGAGCCGTTCATCGCGTTTCAAGTCCGATTTGATGTATTTTGTCGATCCCTAATCATCCTTAGTGTGTCGGGATCCTTGAATCAATACTACACATGTTTCATAATTCTAGGGTTTAGAAGAGAAGTTGAGTTTCAAAGAAGACGAGGTGATTCGGGAATTTGATTGGCACGGGTTCTCCGATCTAGAGGTATAATCTTGAAAACCTTCCTGTTTAAATGCTTGTTTGTGATCGTAGGGAACCTTCATGTGTGTGCATGGGTTCGGCCGAACCCTAGAGGTGGCCGGTTGGGGGGATGGGTGTCCGACGAGGCATGAGGAAGCCCGGAACCCGTTAATTACACAAAGAATTTTTCCAGAATTTTTTTTAATTTAAAAAAAAAAATTTGACCGACGGAAATTTATTAAATAAAAAAAAAACAAAAAGAAAATCAAAATTAACCTATAGCGACGACATGTCGTCGCTATAGGGTTTTCCAGAATTTTTTTTTAATTTTAAAAAAAAAATTATTAAATAAAAAAAACAAAAAGAAAATCAAAATTAACCTATAGCGACGACATGTCGTCGCTATAGGTTTTCCCCAAAAATTCATTGGGCGCCAGTTTTCCCTCCAACCTGCTCAACCTTATAGCGACGACATGTCGTCGCTATAGGGTGTCCCATTCAAAATTTTGGAAAAACCCTATCCCGACGACATGTCGTCGCCATAGGGTTTTCCAGAATTTTTTTTAATTTAAAAAAAAATTATTAACTAAAAAAAACAAAAAGAAAATCAAAATTAACCTATAGCGACGACGCGACGACATGTCGTCGCTATAGGGTTTTCCAGAATTTTTTTTAATTTTAAAAAAAAAAAATTTTGACCGACGGAAATTTATTAAATAAAAAAAAAAAAATCAAAATTAACCTATAGCGACGACATGTCGTCGCTATAGGGTTTTCCAGAAATTTTTTTAATTTTAAAAAAAAAAATTTTGACCGACGAAAATTTATTAAATAAAAAAAAACAAAAAGAAAATCAAAATTAACCTATAGCGACGACATGTCGTCGCTATAGGTTTTCCCCAAAAATTCATTGGGCGCCAGTTTTCCCTCCAACCTGCCTCAACCCTATACCGACGACATGTCGTCGCTATAGGGTCTCCCCGCCAAAATTTTGGTTTTGACCTATACCGACGACATGTCGTCGGTATAGGGTGACCTATGCCGACGACAAATGTCGTCGGTACAGGTGGCGTCGGGACAGGGTCAATTTGTTATAGTGATTTGAGAAATAGTGCATGTATTTTGAAACTTGAGTGATGGATTTAATCCATTTTAAATTATTAATTTCAACATTCCAAATAAAATCAAGAATACTGTGATTTTATATTTGTCGCTTCAAGAAGGAGATTAATGTTATATACTTGTATATTCTTCAGAAATAATTATCTTTTAAAAAGATGATCATAGGTCTATTGAGAACTCAATATCTCTGAAAATGTTTTCAGGAACGAATAAATGATTAGCGACCTGCGGACCTTAATTTTTTCAATAATTATAGGTACTTAATAATAATTCTTTCCAAAGTTACTTACAAAATTATTTATCACTAGTTAGTTAACCCCGCGCGTTGCGGAGGGTATTAGACGTTGAAGACCTGCGTGTCGCGGCGACGGCGTTAAACCAAACATTAATAAAAATAAGAATGTCGATTCCTCACACATTGCGACGTAAACATGACTCAGTTATCCTCCGCTCATGTTATGTCGACATTTGTCAAATTCCTGAAAGAAATTTGATTAAAGTTAAAAAAACAAAACAAAACATTTAACCGTGAAATCAATCAACGTTTTCGAAACTTTGCATAAAAAAATCAAAAGCATAGCATTGCAGGTAGAGAATTGATAATATTTGAGATCTTATTATACTCGCACGTTGGAGCGGATGCGTAAAAGCATGACAAAAAACAAAAAGTTTAAACGTTAAGACCCGCGTGTTGTGGTGATCCATACGATGACATTAAGGTGGGTAAGGGCGCGTTTGCAAATCTTGTTACGCGCGTTGTAGCGGTGACACAAACGTACCCGCGCATTACGGCGGGACCGTACGGTGATATTAACGTGTTTAAGTACATAATTAAAGTCATGAGACAAATTCGTTAAAGAAGTTATTAATAAAGTAAAATAAAAAAATAGAAAAAAGTATTTTTTACAAACAAATATAAAAAATAAAAGAAATTTGATGAATAAATTTGAGAGTTTAGAATTTTGAGGGATAAAGTTTAGAAATAGGTCCAGGGATAAATTTAAAACTTTAGAAACTTGAAAGGTATATTTAAAAACTTAAAAAGTTGAGAGGTCATTATGAGGGGCCCTCATTAGTCGCCGACGTTGGTATTTGAGAGTATTAGAATAAGAAGCAGCATGATATTTCACATGTCGACTTAAATGCGTAAAAAGGTGTTATTGATGTTACATAAATTTTACTGAAATAAAAGGTACAATGTAATATATAAAAATTGTCCTATTTCTTGGACGCTTTAGTGATGAGATTACTATACACCGGTGCATTGGGACCAATGCTTCGGTTTCATTGTGATCAACTATTTGTAACATGTATATATTTTCCATATGAAATAGTATACCATTAATTAAAGTTGCAAATTTATTACCATTAATTAAAGTTGCAAATTTATTACCTCTTAATAAAACTCTCCAAACCAGGGGTCTCGTCAGTTGAATTTACACATATGTAACATAGTTCTTAAACTGAATATTTCATTCATATGCAGCGGAAAACGTTCAAACGTAACATAGCAAGTCTTTTTAAATCAAGTACAAATCCTCAATGTAAACATAAATAACTGAAATTAATACATAATAAACAGGATGCCAGACTTCAAAAGAGTAGTCTTCACATCCATGCCACTCGTGCCTTCCTAAAGTCCCATAACGTATATACACCTTAACTTGATGTGCATACTAAAAGTCAACTTTGCTGAGTTAGTTCTAGTTTTAATAATCATTGTAAAAGGTTCTGTAACGTAAAACATACATTGGTATCATAGCATATCATTAGAATTAAACATAGCATACATATATCAAAGGATACATGACATCATAGAACACATACTTTGATCAATCATCATAACATAACATATCTTTAGTGTAGTCACAATGCCATACCGTTAGCTGTTGTTACCGTGTTCGTACATAGTTTGAATGATCATCATCATTCCATACCGTTAGTCGTCACTACCGTCTTCATATCATAACATAAATCATGGTTTATAACATTCCTTGAGCGTAATCATTAATGCCTTACATCATTTCATTCATTCAAGTTACGTATATTCATTTAAGATACTTTTAACAAGTATGCACACCACCCCAAAGTGAATAAAAAGGTTTCTAGAACTCACTTAATGGAAATATCCACCAATTGCTATAACAAATCTGGTCAAAGGTTCATATGTGAAATGGGTTAACTTTTGTGTACAATAAGGTGGTCCAAGGTACCAAACTTTTGTGTGGACTCTTGTGCAAAGTCATGGGACTTTTGTGTAAACATCCATACTAATATCATGAAACTTTCATGTGGACTCTCGTACGAAAGTCGTGGGACTTTCGTATAGAAAACTTTCGTGTGAGACTTTCACACGAAAGTCATGTTTCAGGTGAGAGTGTAAATTTCGGGGGTAACTTGTCGTCTTCTTCCTTGGCAGAAACCATAGACCTGAAAACTTATCAAGATCCTAACTTTATATATTGAAACGCCTAAAGACCTTCATATAATGTGTTTTCATGCATAATAATCCATTATAAAAATGTGATAGCCCTCCAGATATAGGTTTCAACTTCATTTTTTTTTATAGAAATGGGTAGAGACCGGTGGTTGTGAAGAATATGTATCACAGTATATGTGTCAAGAATATGGAAAATGACCTTACATTTGTTGCAAGTAAAGGATACAGGTTAAAGGAGTCTTGCAAGCAAATGATAAAGGAGTCTTGTATACATTGCAAGTAGATAAAGGATAAAAGAGTCTTGCCTTGTGAAACCAGATAAAGGAGTCTTGCCTTTGTGCAAGCAGATAGTAGATAAAAGGATCCTTTTACAATTACAAGCATTGTTATGTGGTAAAGTTAAAGAGAGACTAAAATGTTATTTATGTTTAAAATTACTTATGTTTTTGCCAAAGTTGTGTATTATGAATCTAATGTGATAGAGTTTTGTGTGTTGATATAAAGTAAACACGAACTCCCTTAGCTAAGTTAAAGTATAGGTTCATCATGGATGCATAGATGGCATAGAGAGCATGGATGGAGTGGCTACCTTACCTGAAGACTGACATCATCTTCTTTATGTTATTGTCTTTTGACATTTTTTGTTATGTTGAGATTTAGGAACTCAATTGATTGATTGGTTATGTAAAGTTTGAAAGTTTTTTCACTGACATGAATGAAGCTAAAGTTTAAGACTTATGTGTGATTGAGTAAATCCAACCGCTGAGACCCACCGGGTTTGGGGCGTTTCAAGTTGGTATCAAAGCCATGGTTTATGAGATTCGTACATTCCCCGATGTCTGAGCTTAAACCAAGAATGGAACCAAGTCAAGGATGTCATTATGGGTAGCCAAATGCCATGAGAGTTTAGCTAAAGTATAGCATAGAAAGTTAATGCCTTAGCACGTAGTTTAGGGACCTGGATGCCGATGTTGCTCTTGATAGGGAATGTTTAGAATAGGAAAAGTAAAGTAAATATTAATCGCAAATTAGTCACTTTAATTACCAAGCATGATAACGTTGGTGTTCCGCTTATCTCTTAGGTATATAGCATATGGTTGGAATAAGAGGCAATAGGCATAAAGGTGGTCGTACTGGGTGCCGAGGTAGACTACCATTCGTCCAAAGGTAAGTGAAGTACACACTTATCATGAAAATAGCGTGAATGAGATTAACAAAGCTTTGTCAATAGAAAGTCTTAGGGAACAACCCAATCAGGAACCTGAGGTCAGAGAGGCTATAGCTTCAGAGGTTGCTTTAGTATTGCAGTCTACTCTATGTACAACCTTAACTGAGGATCTGAAAAAAGCCAGAAAGGATCTGGAAGAGGCGATAATGATGAAGGATGACGCCAATAGCAACATTAGATAAAGTAACAAGATTGAGGAAGGAACTGATAGCAATGACTCTAATGCTGAAACTGCCCAATGATGTTCATATACGTCTTTCAGAGGCTATGATCCGCCTCAACCGGATGGCAAGAAGGATGCTATTGCCACATTTCAATGGATAGCAAGGATGAATGCCGTCATCAACATCAGTGAATGTCGTAAGGATCAAGCAGTCAAGTTTTCTGATCACTCGTTTGTGTATGAAGCTCTAAGTTGGTGGGAAACTGTTAAGTAGGCCAATCCGAGTCGTGATCTCAAGAGAATGAAGTGTGATGACCTGAAAAAGTTGGTGATAAAGAAGTTTTGTCCTCAGAATGAAATTGAAAGAGTGGAGACTGAGTTTCTAGGGCTCAAGGCTGGCAGTATGACTCATCCCCAATATACTTCAAGATTTAATGAAATGGTCCAATTAGTCCCTCACATGGTCAACACCGAGGAAAGGAGGATCACAACTTGAATACTCAAGGGTTATTGGCTCTCTAATGTGTGTTATGATTAGCACTAGGCCAGATATAGTTTTTGCTTTGGGAATGCTTAGTAGGTTTACTAGCAATCCTAGTTCTCATCACTAGTAAACTATAAACCGGGTACTTAAGTATTTGAAAGGAACTATGTAGGACGAAATGTGTGCAAAATTTCCAAAAAAAGACAATCTCTGTAATTATTTAAGTAAAAGGACATAGAGCGCAATTTCATATATAATTAAATGACAGTTTGTGTAATTTACTATATATAATATAACTATATTAGATTCCCATGTGTTACACGGGCTGAATAATGAAAAGAATAAAATAAATAAATATCTTATACGCTGATAAATTATTACTAGATTTTAGAGGCCAACAATTAACATATTATTTAATTTTATTAGTTTTTGTGAAAGAAAATGTCAATCTAAACGCTATGTTCATTACTGATTTAAGAAAAAATTACAAGATATATTTTGTTTTATAATGTTGATATTAGTCAAATATTAAATAATGATGTAATATAAATTTATTATAATACTGAGTTATAAGAAATAACTTAGTTGCCTAAAATAACGAGCTAAAATGATCTAGGCGAGAAAATATAAATGTAAGGTATCTAGAATTACAGTATCTTATGTTTATACCTTTTTTTAAATTCCCACTCTATTGGAACCTGTTGGACCTGTGAACCGATCAGGTGTGGGATTGGATTTTTAGTTTTCCCTTCAAAATCTTATTTATTGATTCGTTTAATATTTCAAGTTCCATATATTATTTATTAATTCTTTAAAATTGTAAATCAACACCATAACACAAACTATTTTCATATTTTATTTATAATTTTAATTTTTGTATTATTTATATAAGGTTATCCGATTTTTAAATTTGGTCCGATCAGTGTACCGATGAGACCACTTCGGTTTTAAAAACTTCATCTAACTCCTTTGGCTAGTTTTGGTTTATGATCTACTTGAAATTATTTGTTTTGTAATGTTCTTTTTTCCGTTCTAAAAAAGATTAATTTATATATGCTTTTCCTAAGTGTTTTCAAATTTTAGTGAAATTACAACTTTGCCTACTCTATATGCTTTATATAGTAGTATAGATATAGATACATACTTTATCATCCATTTGGGTTGGTAGCCCAGTGGTAAGAGTCAAAAACTCTTTAAAGAAGACCATGGTTCAAATCCTGACATGGATAAATTAGGAATTGTTGTATTTTAAGATTAGGAGTGGATAAGTATGTGAGTCGCCGTTCTAAAAAAACATCATTTATCACTTTCAACGTATGATCATTCCATGCATGTTTACATATACCTAATTTATCCACTTCTTGTCTTAATTATGACCTTAACTAACTAATAACTTATGTAAACCATATTTGAAAATGCATGTATTTTAAAACATGAGTGATAGATTTATTCCATTGGTTGTATTAATCATCATTTCAATGTTCTAAATCAAAACAAGAATAGTGTGATTTAATATTTATCATTTAAAAGAAGATTAATATTATACGATCTAAAAAAATAATTATCTTTTAAAAAGGTGTAAGGCTTCAACCCGGGAGATCTCATTTGTTGGATTTACTTATAAACATAGTCATCTAAATGTTGAACTTAAATTAAAAACATACAAACGTAGCGAAAGCATACATCATTTAGTTACATAACAACAGAAGTCTTAACATAAAAATGAATATTTGTCTTAACATAAAATCAAATAGAACGGGATGCCAGTCGCGTGCGAGTCGCGTGCCAAGTAGCCATCACGCCTTTGCACACCCTTCTTCTTGTTACCTGAAGTATAATGGCTAGTCAGTAAGCGTCGCTAATCACACAAAATCTGTATAATCAAGTCATACAAGATAAGATAACGATCCTAAACGACACTAGACGTTTCTACACGTAGGGTTTGGCGAACTTAGGTAAGTTCGCCACTTTTGGCTTAAGCGAACATGGTAAGTTCGCCAACTTTGTGCAAAGCGAACATATCAAGTTCGCCACCTTGGCTTCAGCGAACATACTGTAACGCCCAAGTGAACATGCCATAGTGAACTTGTTAAGTTCGCTGGAATAGTGCCAGGCGAACATGATAAGTTCGTCAGCGCGTTCATCTTCCCTACCAAGAAACCCTAAATCGGGTATCCGATTTCAAGTTGTCCAAGTTTCAGACTTTATTTTTTGTCAATTTTTTTTTTCTAATTATTACTATTCTAGCTAACTTATAAACTTTAAACTGATTAAGTGACTAGAGATAAATCTTTTATCATTATTTTGGGTTGACTGTGTTTATAATTATTATATTGAAGTATTTTAAGATAATTATGTCAAGTGACTTAAGTGTGTAATGTTTGGTGTAGAAGCACGTTTTTGTAACTATAAATTAAATTCTATGTATCGGTGTACTAGGCTAGTACGCAGGAGTGTGTTCCTGCGTACTTAGCTTGTTCACCAGTTGGTCCTGCGTACTTAGTAAGTACGCATGACCAATGCCCTGCGTACTTAGCCAAGTACGCAGGTAGTTTTCTTGCCCCTATAAATAGAAGACTTGTCTTCATTTGTAGGTGGAACTTCTGGAACAAGGTCGAGAGGTGTCCGGGTCGGGAAGATCTCGCCCGACCCCTGGACCGTGAGCTTAGATGAGAGATGTGTGCTCCTTCGTTCCCACACAAATCACAGAACAGGTCTGTGTATCTCCGCTGCGCGACGAGGCTCCCGGAACTTACAAGTGGTATCAGAGCCTCGGTGTTCGTTGATTTGTGTTCCAGTTTTGATTTTTTAGGGTTTTGAGCAGATCTGTGTTCATACGAGTTCGCTTTTTTAGACCTAAAATCCTTGAAATCGAGTTTGTTATCACTTCATTTGGTGTTTGGAGGGCTAAGGGTTTGTTAGATGATGATTTCTAAGCTTTTGGAAGCAACAATTTCTCAGATCCATCACTTTTCGAGCATTCTCCTCAAGATCCGTCAAGAACGCTGTTACTTTTTGATAAGTACGCAAATTCAGCTTTTCTGCGTACTTACTAAGTACGCATGGGTTTTGTCCTGCGTACTTACTAAGTACGCATGAGAAGTTGTCCTGCGTACTTGTTAAGTACGCATGAATATTTTCCTCTGCGTACTTAGCATGTACGTATGGACATTTTGGCTTTGCGAACTTATCAAATACACATGAGCACTTGGCTTTGCGTATTTACTAAATATGCATGAACACCCTTTATATGCGTATTTACTAAGTACGCATGAGCTAGCATCTGGGATTAAAAAAAAAAAAGTTTTTTGGCTGGAAAACTTTCATTGACCAACCTTTTTAGGGATCATTTGTATGCGTGTTTCAGGCCATTTTTGAGAAGATAGTAATTTTGGTTTTTCCGAACCAAAATTTGTATACGATGTGGCTTAGCGAAACACGAACGAGATTTTTGTTGGATGATACCACTTGTCATACATCGTTTAAGTGTTCATACCTGAAAATGTGGGCTGCGAGTATCCGGGATACTTATTTAATAGGGTATGAATGCTGAACTAATGAGAGCAATTGGGTCGTTATCGGCTAAAAGTCTCGTTCTATTTGTGAAGATGTGGCTGCTTTGGGTCTTTTGGAAAAAGAATCATCTTGTTTAGGTATTCAAACCTGAATATGTGGGCTACGAGTATCCGGGATACTTCTTTAATAGGGGATGAATACTGGAACAATTTGAACCCAAGGATTTGTTGTTTTGGATCTTTGTAAAGAAATAAAAGAATAAAATCCTGGAGTTGGTTAGTTGTGCTTTTTGAGGATTTGAGTGAAGTGATGATGAAGCTGGTCATAGTTTACATAGAAATGGGGGGAGGGGGGATGTATCATCAACCATGATTTCTCGTGTAAATTATATTTTTTGTGTTGATTATATCATGTGTTTTCAAGATGAAGCTGGACATTCGTTGGATTATTAGTTGAAGATGAAACCTTTTATCATTGGCCGATGAGATAGGAAACATATCCTTGTTTCTGGTCTAGTCAGATGGAGCTTAAACTGAAAGGGGATATTGGAAATGAACATCTTCGGGAATTTGGTTGACTCGTGAAGATACATGATAGAGTTGGACACATCTGGTGTGAAAACTAAAGTTTATCTTACTAGAATTCCTATGGGAGCTGTTTAGTTTGATGCAGGTTATTGGAAATTCAAACTCTCTATCATATGCCAGCTGATTTGGAGGAATTCTAAGTCGTGAAGATACATGATAGTGTTGGGTTAGTTGGTTCTTATTAAAGCACTTGGTTTGGTCTACAATGAAAGCTACAGTTAAGAAGGAGTCGGGTTTGTCATCACTCGGCAACTGAAGACTGAAGTTTGAAGATTTGAAGATCTCAAGTGGAATGCCAGAAGATCAAGTCTCGCTAGAAGACACTTGATGTCATTAGTTTAGAGGAATTCTGTTAGGACATTCTTTGTAAACTGATGTATATCAGTGTTAGAGATAGATATAATTTGATGCTATAGTTAAGAGGGAGTTTGTAGAAGCATGTTTTTGTAACTATAGATTAAATTCTATGTATCGGTGTACTAGGCTAGTACGCATGAGGGTGTTCCTGCGTACTTAGCTTGTTCACCAGTTGGTCCTGCGTACTTAGTAATTATGCAAGGCTTTTGCCTTGCGTACTTAGCAAGTACGCATGACCAATGCCCTGCGTACTTAGCCAAGTACTCAGGTAGTGTTCCTGCCCCTATAAATAGAAGACTTGTCTTCATTTGTAGGTGGAACTTCTGGAACAAGGTCGAGAGGTGTCCGGGTCGGGAAGAGCTCTCCCGACCCCTGGACCGTGAGTTTAGATGAGAGATGTGTGCTCCTTCGTTCCCACACAAATCACAGAACAGGTCCGTGTATCTCCGCTGCGCGACGAGGCTCCCGGGACCTACATTTGGGATTAAGAATATTGATTTTTATTTTTCAACTTAATTTGTGTTCGTTTAGGTTTGTTTATGTCCGTTTATTCATTTGTGTTAGTTTACGTTCATTTATACGATTAACAAACGAACACACTATTTTCCTTAATTAACAAAAAAACACGAACCAGAAATTTCATTTGGTTATGTGTTAGTGAACCGCTCATTAGTCCAGTAAATCCTTAACAAACAAACACGAACAAGGTCTCGTTCGGTTCATTTACAGCCCTATTAGCGACCTTTATTTTTTCAATAAAATTAGGAACTTAATAATATTTACAAAGATATTTATCATAAGAAGGAGCATGATTCACATGTCGACTTAAATGCATAAAATGTGCTATTGATGTTGCATAATTGTACTATTTTTGGACAATTTAGTGATGAGGTTTACTGTATACAAGGGCATTGGGACCAATGCTTGATGTTTTTTTATGATCGGCTGTGTCTTTAACATGTGTATGTGTATGTGTATGTGTATGTGTATGTGTATGTGGGTGGATAATATGGAAATCTTGTGTTACATATGTAAAAGTTTAAAAAATAGGTAAAATATTTTTTTAATTTTTGGGATAGCTTCTATATCTAATTTAATCACTTTTGTTAAAAAAACAAAAAAACGCCAAGTGTTTTTTTTTTAAATTTTTTTAACATTTTTTACATACGTAACATCCTGTGTAAATTTATGATTTTTTTATGTGAAATTTGATATGCTTTCTATTGGAAGAACTTTCTACTCTTACATGTCATGAAGGCATGAACTAATGTTCGATGTTTTTGTTTATAATTGGCTGCAGGATCGCATTGTAAAGGTTTGAAGTTTTTATTTATAATTGGCTGCATGATCGCATTGAAATCATAGTAAATTTTCGTGATATACACGGTAAATATATTACAAATATATACTATCATCAAAGTATCATAATTAATTACTCTAAGGTACTAGTTCTGAGACTCAAATTTGTTTACATGATTTCAAGTAGTTTTGATTTGTAGGTATAGAACAACCTGGGAAATTGAGTGTGATCTTAAGCCTAAGGACCTATACCGACGACATGTCGTCGGGATAGGCCTTTTTAAAATATTATTAAAAAATATAAAAACCCTATACCGACGACAGGTCGTCGGGATAGGTTGAGTTTGTTCGGACGACATGTCGTCTGTATAGGGCTAAACCCTATACCGACGACATGTTGTCGGTATAGAGTTTCTTTTTGATTTATTTAATTAGACTCTATACCGACAACATGTCGTCGGTATAGGGTTACCTATACCAACGAAAAACTTGGGCTATTGGTACGAAACAATCCCGACGACTCTTATACCGACGACATGTCTTCGGGATAAGCTATACTATAGGGTAAAAAAAAATCGTCGCTATAGTGTTATACTGTTGTAAATGACAGAATATGTTGTTGTATATAATGCAACTTGTCATGAGACCATTAAAGAAATCTGATAAGTGACTCAAAGTTGTAAACTCCATATCGCGACCATTAAAGATTACTGTGATAACTCAACTATTGTTAGTTTCTCGAACAATAACATTTCGAGTGGAGCTGGATCATATCTTGATAAAAAGTTTTTGTTTGTACGTGAACGAGTGGAGGAAAATAACCTTTGTATCGAATACGTTAACACTAAAGATATGCTCACGGATCCGATGACTAAAAGTCTACTACCCAAGATTTTCCAAGAACTTGTAATGAGGATGAGTTTTAGTAGAGACCTTGTGTGATAGTATATAGTGTGTATTAACGACTATTATTACTCGAATACTTTATGTGTCTATTCTAATGTTTGTGTACACCATATGATCTATAGACAAAACTAATACAAATTAATTAATTACCTTAAAAGGTTTATTTCAGTCATTTTGATTCTAAGTTTTAAATGTTTTATGTTAAGACTTTAGTATGATTGTCGGGGGTCTCAAGTTGTCAGCAACTCAAATGCCTGTAACTCTGCTATGTTTTAATGTGAACCTGGCCAAACTTAGCGAATTACTCATCATAAATGGTATTCGACCAAGTGGGAGAATATTGGCCAAAGCTCATTTAAATGTGGCATCATACCATATCTAACTAGTTTTATACCCGTTCCAGTCCGCGGGTTTTCTAAAATTTTAAAATTAAAACTTAACCAAAATGTTCATCCTAGAAAACTTACTATTTGTGATGCAAAAAATGGGTTACTGATACAAAATGTTCACCCTAAAAATCTAGATGTGATCTCAACTGATACTCCCATTCTTTTGAAGATGGTATCTTGTGACTCCTGCTCTTATGTCTTTCTGATCAAGAAAGCACGTTTCTTTTTTCATGAAAACAGCTGTAAAAGAGAAAGTGCTTCCAGTACCCGGTTCACTAACAAAGCCAGTCTCACCACCCATTAAACCAACCAGCTGCTCGCTAATGCTCTAACAAATCCCCGTGCCACCATAAGTTCTTGATGGTGAACTGTCAGCCTGCATAAAAGGCTTGAATATACGGCTTTGTGCATTTATAGGGATTCCCATACATGTATCTTCAACAGTGACAAATATTTTAATCTTTTCGGATTCATTTACTGAATCTTTGCCACTCAACTTCTCAAAGGTGTCCCAACTTTTCTTCCTATCGACCACAGGAAGCCCACTTAAAGTATCACAAGCTAAGTTTGACTTTGACCCGTTCAAGATTTTTCTAAGTATGTCATCCTTCATGTCATTTCCACGTGTCACCTCATCTGCTAGATGTGCTGACACGAATATGTGTCCTATATCATTTGTGAACTGCAAAAGGAAACATATGTGAATATAAATCATAAAGTATTGTGTGTTAATTGTAATAAAGATGAGAAAAGGTGCTAACTTTAAGTGAATTTGCATCCAGATTTGTGATTATTTTCTTGAAACGTACGGGGTCACCAACAACTTCAGGAACCACCCCCACTACGCCGACTAGCGTCTTCAATTCACATCGTTGGAGTGTAGTGTGTAATTTGAATGTTGGGAGTGGAATTGAACCGTTGGTTTGTAGCTTCAAGGGGTTTGGGTGTCACAATCAACATGGCTTCGTGGGGCTTCAAATGAGGTGTCACACTCTCATTAGAGGGTGTGGGGGTTCATGGGGCTTCTTGGCATGGGTGCCCCCTCCACCCTTAGTAGCTAGTATCCGGATACCAAAGGTCACAACCCCAAAAGGTCTACGTTCTCTCTACTTGCTATCTCATTGGGTCATGGAACTTTGTTTGCAACTTTACATATAGGTTATTTTTTCTGACATCAACTTTGTCGTTTAAATTTTGAATTTATCTGCATTTTTTTGTTTGAAGGGATAAAAACATAGATTATCCTGATGTCGTTTGCGTTATTTTATATATTATAAAAGTTAACTTAATCATTTAATAAAGAGTAAAATGCAGTTTTCGTCCATGAGTTTTGAACAAAACATCAGGTTTCGTCCACCCGTTACACATTTGATCCCTGACGTTTGATATTTTAACACTTTACGTCCCTGGTCTTTAACTCCGTTAAAATTTATGTTAGTTTTTATGTAATATTACTACTATACCCTTCTCCCTTCTCTCTATGGTCTGAGCTACAAGAACTTGCAAATGCTAAGGAGCTTATTTTGCTTGGTCTCGATGAAGATGATGAACAAGTCCAGCAACCTCCATGTACTACCCTTATTTGATGTTTAATCCTCAAAATGTTCTTCGATGAACTGATGATGATGATAACAATAGATATACTGGTAGAATCCTAACCCAAATATAAGCTAAGCTACGAGGAGGGTGAAGCAGGTTGAACCACCGCATGCGAAGGGCTACCGTCTTCGAACGGCAAAGCACCACGTCCGCTGTGCGCCAGGGGCGGCCCTTAGAGGGGGCGGGGAGGGCGACCGTCCGGGGCCCGGTCTCCTAAGGGGACGGTAGTTTTTAAATTTTTTTATATTATATATATATATATATATATATATATATTATAAAAGGCCCAACTTGTATTATCCATTTATCCTATTAACCCTCTTAAAAATTAAAAAAAGGCTCACTACTTGTATTATCCATTTATCCTATTAATCCACTTAGAAATTAAAAAAGGTCCATTACTTGTATTTTCCATTTATCCTATTAACCCACTTAGAAATTAAAAAAGGCACAGTACTTGTATTATCCATTTATCCTATTAATCCGCTTATAAATTAAAAAAGGCCCACTAGATTTTCAAACTTATTAAAAAATCGTTATGTATAATTCGTTAATCGTTATTCGTTTGTTGTAGTTTTTTATTATGCTATTATGAGTTTATACTATGGGGCCCGTTTTTTTTTACATGTCCCGGGCCGAAAACGTTTTGAGGATTCTCGGGACCGGCCCTGTCGTGCGTAGAAGGGTCGCTCTCAATAGTTATTGAACCCTTCTGCCGTACTGATCGGACATGAACGAGTGGACGCGTTGCTCCGTGTATAGCCGTGATGTCTGCAACTTGTCGTTCCCAGGTTTTACCCCAAACCTTTTCTCTTTCCCCGACGAGAAAAATTGCTCCTGCAACAAAAACCCTAATTCGAATACTCCGGTGGTAGGTCAATCTGCAACAGAAGGGGCTGATTTGTTTGAATGAGACTGATGGATCAAGAAATTGAATTATGGAAACGAGCGGATGAGAGGAGTTGAATTATATAGAGGGATAAGATGGGAGGCCATGGGGGGTTTTCATGGGTGTGGTTGTGGTTGTGGTTCTGGTTCGCCCCTGCGTCCACAAAATTATGGTTGTGGTTCTGGTTCGCCCCTCTGTCCACGAAATAAAATACGATTAGATTGTATAATTTGGTGGATTGAGAGATGATTTCACGCGTTTGACTTTCGGAAGTTAAAATTGCTTATTGGTTATGATGTTTGAAAAAGAAGGGGGAGGGTATATCAGTAATTTTACACAAAAAACTAACAAAATATTTAACGAAGTTAAGGAACAAGGACGCAAAGTGTTAAAATATCAAATATCGGGGATCAAATGTGTTACAGGTGGACGAAACTTGGTGTTTTGTTCAAACATCAGGGATGAAAACTGCAGTTTACTCTTTAATAAAAGATGAACAAATAAATCATTAATCCTCGAATTTAACATCTTCCGAAGGATGAAATAAAGCATTTTTAAACTTTATAAAAAAAAAAATAAAACATAAATTATAATGTCTGAAACTGTTAACAAAATTTTAAAGATGATACCTTTACGATCATGGTGTCATGTCATGTTAACAATGGTGTCATGTAGTTTCATCACGTTTTTTTTTCTTCACAAACTTTGCATCCCCAACCATTCATGTTGGTAATAAGAATGGTGTCATGTCATGTTATTTCAAATAACAATAAAACACCTACCATTTTAAGCACAATATTGGTCGACTGATAATACAACAAAGTTACAAGACACAATAGTGAAGTTATTCCAAATAACAATAAAGCACAACTAACCCATGGATTATTATGACCTTATTATACAACAAACACACCATGGATTACAAACCAAACCAATCCAACTAGATGGATATGCTGTTTGGAACACCTCTCCCAGTCACACCATTTTCAGAATATGGTTTGAGAAGTTGATATGGAGCCAACCCCGCACCACTACGGTTCTTCAAATTGGGATCAGTGTTCCTCGAGTCTATGATTGCTTCCAGCTCATTTAGCCTTCCACGGAACTCCTTAAACGCCGCCTTTATAACAGGCTCCGCCTCCCATGCCGCCTCAATATTTCCACCAATGTACTCTTCATCTGGTGAATGACTTGATAAAACATCCAAAACCGCCATCACTTTTGTAGCTTGGATTTGGGATGGGAAGCATTTCAACAAAGCATCTTCGGGTCGTTTTATAAACGACTGCCATTCTTCGTCTGTGGGGTCTTCGTTAGGCATTTTGGTTCTGGAAGTTGTCGGCCTGTTGGGGAAATAACCCCCGAAATCATATTGACCAAAGTTGACTGCTGAATGGTGGCCAGAGGTCACCCACGTGATGGTTGAAACAACTCTAATCAAAGCATCTTGGGTTTTGAGTTGTGGCCACCATGGTTCATCTTTCTTGTCTCCATGACCAACTGTACGGATTTCATTCCACCATGCTTGAAGCTCTTCATCAGATTCTACTAGATTCGCTTGTGGGTAATAGTGGTTGACATAAGAAGTTGCCCATTGTTTAATGGCATCAAAAACGAGTAAACCATCATTTGCAAACGGGTAATCCTCGATTGTTAGTTTTACACCATGTGGTGCAGTTGGATCTTCAACCGCCATACCCCTAAATAGTATCGCACAAAACAATTAGTTTGATCGAATTACTACTTTTCTTTATAACAATTATTATTATTGTTTTTATGCAAAAGAGTACCTGTTAATTAGGTCAGATGGAAGTGCTTCATGATCAAAACGCCATTGCTGATCATAGACATCAGAGCTCATTTGCATACAATATTTTCCAAGAGAAAATGTTGACTCTATCACACCCTCGGCATTGACGAGTAATAGTCTAGCTAGAGCATTGATTTGCATAGTGTAACGGAAATGAGGGAGAAGTAGTCGTCGAATTGGATGCATTTGACTGAGTTGGCGATTGGTAGCAATTATGTAAGGCTCTGTAACACAATGTGTTCTTAGCCTGCATTGTTAAAAAAAATAAAAAATTGATTAACCCATATGCACAAAGACACAAACTTGTAAATTGTAATAGGAAAAAGGGAACCAACCAATGACTAACAAGCTGGTGATAAACAGAATCATGAGCAAGGACATGAGCCTTGGCTAGCTTCCAGAGCCATGCACCAGTGGCATCCCCGGCGGGTGTATAGACATGTTTCCAATGTGGTTTCCCATCAGATGGTGGGCGAGTCAACTCAATTGCTAGTGGCCTTAATGTTCCCGCAGGAGTAAGGAACATTAAAGTTCTTGAACCGTAGATGGTTATTCCTTTAAGCTCTCGTGCTTTATTTACATAAGGCAAGAGCAGATCATGGTAATCCAACATGAACAGTTTCTTTTGTGCTAAAGCCTACAAGAACATAAATGGTTTTCCAATATTAACAAAACTTCACAATCACTTGATGAAGTAATTGGAACTTTGTTTTTCATTACCTCCTCAAGAGTCATGAAACCTTTAATCTGTTCCTCTACAATCTCCTTTGTGATTGCCGATTCAGCTGGCCCATAGATTTCAGGGTCCAATTTACTCGTCAATGGCCATTCCTAGACATGTCATAATCATTTACACAACATCTTCTTAAGGTTTATTGTTAGTTAATAGCAAGAATTTTTGTCATAAATATACCGTAACCAACTGTATGCTACAAGGATTGAGACCAGCAAGCATTTGTCTGCAAAATTCCTCATCACGGAACCATGAGAACGTGTCTCCTAAAATTAGAGTCATTAATACACAATTACACAAAGAACTTAAACTAATAAACCATGCACGAAAACACAAGAGATGCAAAAATGGTAAATGCTTACTGTCCATAGTTTCAGGGGTCTCAAACTTGATAACAGTGTTTGTAGAATCAGTAGCCCTTTTGACAAGTCTAGGTAAAACACTAAGAAATCCATTGTCAGGGAGAGGAACATTAACACCTTCATTAAAAAGCAAGTCTATGGATGTAAATAATGGAAACCCCTTGTCTTTGTCTGTCACAATTGAGTCTAGAGTTGGTACAACTGCATGGAGCACAGAGTACAAACCCCTTGCTCCAAAGTTAGCTGTCTTTATCTCTGAAAAATCTTCATCTGCCGGAATATAATTGAAGAGCTCTGGGAGGACAGTTCTAGATTCTGTTAACGGATCTGTAATTCAACTCTTTCTGTTAATTTTCAGTAAATTCCACTTATAATCCCCAAAATTCTACATCTAATCTGATGTTCATTCATCATCAAACAAATAACTAATTTATTAGAAGTAGGTTTTTTTTAACAGCAATTCCTAGGTTTTCTAGGATAAATAAACATAACTGACCTGCAGGATTTGACCTCCAACCAAAAGTACACCACCAGAATGTCCCTTGGTGTATAATACACTGTGTATATTGTGTGATAGGGAATGGTTCAAATACTAACCAATTTTTTATGTGATAACCGTGCTAATCACTATAAAACAATTATATAATTTATAAATTATATTTTCTTTTAATTGTTAAAATAGTATTTAAGTATCTTGAATAAATATTTTGAACGTAAATACGAAAATAATGAGTCTTACGTATACGTACCAAAAAATGTTACATAAACGTGACACATAGTGTTTACATGTATGTAACATTAACATAATGATAATTGTTACATATACGTAACACTGTGTTTGAGAGTGGTTATCATGGTTATCACATAAATATTGGTTAGCATTTGAACATCACTCTTGTGTGATATTGTGTTCATGTTATAATACAGTATGATACTGTATTCTTGTTATACCTTATTAGACTAGTTATATGATTATCATAGACCAGAGGTATTTATATGTAATATTATCTTATTCACATAATTAATATACAAAATTCTTTCTGGTTTAAGTTACCTTTAGAAGACATCTTGCGACCGGTACGACACCGCCTGGGGTAAGGATGTTCATCACCACCGAGCACCGGCCGTGCTAAACTTAAGCTCTTATCCGGAACTCCGAGATCGTTGTACACATCATAGTCGTAAATCCTCTCGAATGATTGACGCTCGCCTTCGCCGTTGCCTCGAAGCGATTCCATATCTTTCTCTCGTAACGACTTCAGTGCCTTCGGCGTTTCCGATGGCAGGTACGACTGCACAAACAAATTGATTAATCATAACTAAACGTATACAACTATTAGATTCTGCTGCTAACCGGCATGGGCGGAACATTTAAGGGGCAGAGGGGGGCCATCCCCCTATTTTTTTTCTCAGAAGTATTGATTTCGGCCCACTAGGTTTACTTCATATCAGTTTTAGTATTAGGACCCCTCCTAATCCCGACCAAAAGCCCAATTTTTTGCTCAGAAATATTGATTTCGGCCTATTTTTTTGCTTATAAGTATTGATTTCGGCCCATTTTTTAGCTCAGAAGTATTGATTTTCGGCCCACTAGGTTTATTTCATATTAGACCTCGTTTATGTGTAAGAACTAGTTTTTTTTATTGGGATTTATGATCTTTATTTGGTGAAAAAAAATTAATTTTTTTATGTGTAATATTTTCACCCCCCAAATTTAATTGTTTAAGTTCCGTCACTGCTAACCGGTCACAGCCCCCGGCGGGAGACACGCCGAAGCAGGATGGTGATGGATTTTGAAGCAGATCCAGCGGGAGTTTGGTAAACTTGTTTTCATTTTCATCATTGCAGTTGTTATATACTACAATTTGGTCCTTTAACTTTTTAGAGCAACATTTAAGCACCTCAAAAGTAATAAAGTTTTCACTAAACCACAACATATCAATTTATACCATTGTTTTTAGAACTGGTCCAGTTTTGCCTATTTGGACTGTTTCTATTTGAACTAGTGTTTAATGGTCGGATTGGTAACCGAGTGAACCGGACTGGGTGGTCGGATCGGATTTGAAATTTTTTTCTTTTAAAATCTTATTTTTTGATTAATTTAGTACTCCATGATATATGTTTTAGTTATTGTTTATATTTTATAAACCTACAAATCCACACCAAAACATATAGTATTTTCATATTTTTTTTAAATTACATATATATAAATAGTTTTAATTTTTCTATTATTTATGACATAATCTGGTTCTTAATTCTAGTTCAACCAGTGGACCATTAAGGCAACTAGTTCGCTGTGTGGTCCAGTACTGAAAATATTTATTTATACCAAAATCTGCAAATTATTAATAGTAATTGGTTAAAAAATAGTTGCTTAGCATTAGACATGCAAATATTATATATTACGTTAGAAACCCCATGTATTACACGGGGTGAATAAATACAATGTTATATATATATATATATATAGTTATTAATAAAGGTTTATATATTGCATATTTATGACATATTACATAGTTTTTTAATATAAATTCTAGAAACGTAGTATAGTTATTTTTGTAAAATGTTTTATAAAAAAATGAAAGAAATATTCAATTTATAAAAATGTTTTATGAACAAACCAATATTTTTTTAAATAAAAACGTTTTTTAAAACAATTATAGAAATCATTATTATTTAACAGAAAAAAGAGGCGGAAAACAAAAAATTATAAAAAAAAATTAAAGAAATTTGTATAATTAATAGGAGAGAGAGGCGGAAAAAAAAGTTGAGGATGCAAAGGAGAGTGACAAGTGTCCCACCAAAACCTTTATTTATTATAGAGTATATAGATTACCCAAAATACTAACACATATTAGATAGAAAAATAAATAAGATTAGGATTGACCTTGTTGGTGAAAAAAATCCGTTTCTCGGGGTTATCATTTTTGGAGTGAACCCAAGATTCGCATGTAAAAGTAACACCGTTATCAAGAACAATGGTCTTAAAGAACATCTTCTTGCTATACTCGTTTTCTACCAACACGGCTCCTATTTCCCCAAAATCTTGAGGGACATCAAAGTTGCATTTATATGTGTACATGTTAATGTTAAGATCCAACAATTCGTATCTTGCATACGCCTTCACCGTCTTTTGATTTCCTTTAGCTGGATCAAGTAAATTAAAAAAATTACAACTTCTAACATGAACTTTTGCTTATATGCAGATAAGGTAATTTTTTCAAAGCGAATATGTTCGCTAGAGGAAGTAGAGAACATGCTCACATGAATAAGAGGTATTTGTTACACACATGAAGTCAATGTAACAAGCTTTTATATATTACATCATAAGCCTCGTTAAGTCCAAAATGTGATGATAAACCTATTTTTTTTAGCCTTTTCATAATTTTTCTTAATATATATTATTATTAAATTGATCACGAAAAATAAATTTTCTAGAAATATGATGATATATAAGTTTAAGTCGTAAAGAGAAACGAATCCACCCTGAGTTTGACAGATCCAATTTGAACACCGTTTTAGTCTTTTGAAATAAAGATAGACTAATAGTTTATTAACATGTCCATATCTGATTGTTAATATAATTTTCAAAACCGCCTATATCAATATTATATGCATGTGTATAATAATTGTTTTCACAATTTGACCTGTTCACTTGTTTGATATATTTTCTAGATAATATGAACATTATTGGTTTAAACAATTATTTAACTAACATATATTAGTAAAGAAAAACAAATAATAAAAGGTTTATGATTTTAACCTTTTAAAATGCCATTTACTTTTTTACTTTAACAAATGTTTTGTTAAATATATAAAGCTTATGAGAATATAACAACGTTACTTCGAAAGAAAAGAAAATGGGTATACGTACAATCGAGGTTATTAGAAACGAGCTCCAATAGGAAAGAGAGTCCTAGAAGATCAGTAACACCATCAACAACACCACCAACACTTACACCAGCAAGGGTGGAGCTAATTGTTGGTTGGACGTTGATGACACACTTGACGGAAGTGGTATTGGAAAGAAAGCCGGGAATTGCTATTGCTTTAATGCTACCCGCATTTGAGGTGGATCGAACACGGGTGGCGTTGGATTTCTTGGTGGATGCATGTTGGCGGAGGATGGCGGGGGAGTAGGCGGAGGAGGATGAATGGTTGGTGGTGTCACCGCTAACAAAAGGCTTATGGATTGAAAATAGGTTTTGAAGAGAGTGAGAATGGTTGATTCGAGACTTCAACATGGTTTTCTGTGCTTCTTTTGCTCACTACTCTCACTCTTATTTTGTGTGGTTTGAAAGTTGAAACAAGAACCTCTATTTATAGAGGGATAATGTGCTATCTTTTAGGTGTTTGTTTAATGGGAAAATGTTGAATGTAAAAGATCAATTTTCGCTTTAATTTCACGTGTTGTTAATTATTGTTATAGGTTGTGTTAATTAATATTTTATAACTAGGGGTTTACCTGTGGAGTGCGCCGGAGAAGTTGCAATGTGAGCTTTAATTAAAAAGTAAACATTGAAGTTACGTTAACGACTTTCGATAACATATAAAAGAGGGAAAAAGTGCCGGGGAAGACTCGAACCTGGGACATCGCCTATAAAAATGTGAGAAAGGAACCAACTATAAATAAGTTTTTTTTATCAAAACGTAGATACAAATTAAACGTTACAATTCTATATTCAGAATTTTATATATGAAAAATTATAAAGGAAAAAAGAAACTATATTAAAAATAAAGGAATAAAAAATTAATTATATTTGACCTGACTTAGTTTTTAATAAAATATATTTATTACACGGGTTTTAAAAACATAAACTTTTTTTACTAAGTATATAACATTACATTTATTCAACCCGTGTAATACACAGGATTCTAACCTAGTGTGTGTATATATATATATATATATATATATATGGATAGAAACCCGGTGCATTACACGTTTTGAATAAATGCAATGTTAGTAATAAAGATTTACATATTACATAGTTTTTTAATATAAATTTTAGAAATGCTATGCAGTTATTTTTTTAAAATGTTTTATAAAAATAAATAAAGAAATGTTCAATTTATAAAAAAAATGTTTTATAAACAAACCTATTTTTTAAATAAAAAACGTTTTATAAAAAAAATTATATAAACTATTATTTAATAGGAGAGAGAAGCGGGAAACAAAAAAATTATAAAAAAAATTAAAAAAATTGTATAATTAATAGGAGAGAGAGGCGGGAAAAATATTGAGGATGAATAGGAGAGTGACAAGTGTCCCACCAAAACCTATATATATATATATATATATATATATATATATATATATATAAGGTCCGGTTATTATACAAAGGGCTTTTAGCGTACGAAGACACCAGCATGCGACACGTGTTTAGTGGGCGAGGGGTAAACGCATACGCGCCATAATAATAACGCATATTTAAAATGATAATAACACATGTTTAAAATGATAATAATGTATGTTTAAAATGATAATTACGCATGTTTATAATAACGCATGACCATAATCACGTATGTTTTATAGTAACACGTGACCATAATCAAGCATGTTTTATAATAACGCATGACCATAATCTCGCATGTTATACGCATAATCACACATGTTTTCTAATAACGCATGACTATAATCACGCATATTATACGCACAACACATCGTCATTTTTTTTAAAAAGTAAAAAGGGGCCGCGAGGGCTTGGTATGCATGGACGAACATGCTGACATCTGCGAGGACTGGCATTCCCTACTTTTGATTTTTGAACTGTTTAATACTTTTAATTCGCATGGATAATTGTAATGTTGAATACTTCTGTTGTAATACTTTGAATGATTTAATGTCACCGCCTCGCCCGCTTTCTATCGCCTCAACCGTTTAAGGTCCGCCTCCCGCCGCGGAGTGCGGGCTAAAATTTATTTAATCACATTTATTTTGTGCATAGCCACGTTAATGTCACTGCCTCAACCGTTTAAGGTCCGCTTCTCGCCGCGGAGAGCGGGGCAAAATTTCTAGTTGTATATATTTAGTAAATTATAATATTAAGTTAGTGTAAATTTTACATAAACTGATCAATAGAAAATGTAGCAAAAGAAATTTAAACAGAATTGAGTAAAAAAAGGAATTTAGTCCAGGTTCTTATTTATCGTTAATTTTCTGTTTTTAGAACGTCTAACTTACAAAGTCTCTAAATTTACTTCTAAATTTATACCAACATTCACTATGAGACTAGAATCGTTAACCACTTGAGGAGGAAACCTTTACTACACACCATGATAACACTAGGCTACAAGCCCTTTGATATATATTTTTTAAATATTTTGTTTTCTATTAATGTATAGTTTTAGATATAAAACCAGAAATTTAACTGTTTTATGGATTGTATGTCTAAAAGGGTTACAAAGCGATTCTATATATAGAGAATAATGTTACACTTAGATAGATTCTAGATATGATAATTATATAATGGATTATTGTATTTTAATAATCCCACCTTTTACCAATTGGCCGATAATAATCCCAACTGAGAATATTCTTACCACCGGTCCCTACTTTCAAACTATTTTTTTACATTGGACTCCTCGTTAAAAAAACTTAACGCCGTTAGAGTTTATATGACATGGACATCTGCAAACCGCCGGAAAGTCGAGCCAAGCTAGCAATGGTCTCATGTTGGCTTTTGAAATTGGCTTTGGTGGTGTTTAACTGGTCTCGTTAAACACCACCGTTTTCTCTGTTTGGACTTTCCGGACCCACGAGACCAGTTAAACACCACCAGAGCCAATTTCAAAAGCCACCACGAGACCACTGCTAGCTTGGCTCGACTTTCCGGCGGTTTGCAGATGTCCACGTCATATAAACTCTAACGGCGTTAAGTTTTTTTAACGGGGGGTCCAATGTAAAAAAATAGTTTGAAAGTAGGGACCAGTGGTAAGAATATTCTCAGTTGGGATTATTATCGGCCAATTGGTAAAAGGTGGGATTATTAAAATCCAATAATCCTTATATAATTAGTCTAATATTATCCCGCAAGATAAGGACATGGAACGACATGTAGCTTATAACGTAAATATTTTTTTATGATTTTCAGTGAGATCCGACGATGATTGGTAGCAGCAACGGAGGATATTAGCGGGAACAATGGTGGTTGCTAAGGTTTCAGAGAGAAGGTTGTTTCTGTTAGGGTTTTTAGTGGCTGCTGTGAGCGGCCTGTTGTGGTGACGGCTAGGGTTTAAGAGAGTAGGTTGTTTCTGCTACAAAACCTTGATTAGAGAAATTTTTTCTGTTAGGGTTTCCGACGACTATTGTAAGTGGATTTTGTGACGGCATGTGGTGGCGTTAGGGTTTCAGAAAGCATTGTTTCTGCAACTAAATCCTTGTGAGAGCATGTTGTGTCTGCTAGGGTATCAGGGATTCTTATTAAAAGGACATATAGAAGTGCATGTCTCGTCTCATTAGGTGAAACGAGGCTTATGGTCGCAACTAGGGTTAACAGGAAGTTTATTATATATTGATTGTGTGTCTAATAGGGTTACTAGGAAGTTTATTGTATACTGATTGTGTGTATAATAGTGTTACATAAAGGCTTTCTAGAATAATGTTACACTCAGATACCTTTTAGATATGATAATTATATAGCTAGTCTAATATTTAGAACATAAGGCTATGTCTTATACCTCGTGTGTGTGTGGGGGGGGTGGGGGGTGGGGGACGTGAGAGTGCCACCTCAGCCCGTCACGCCACAGAACATCACACATGGTGTTCGTGAGCGGGGGCATGGGGGCTTTTCCGTGACCAAACCCACAGGCATGAGGGACATTTTCTAAAATTGAAGGACCAATTGTAAAACACCCTACTCTTTATTATTTTGTTTTATCAGAGTTATAGCGGAATTTGGTCCCGGTTTTTCAAAACCTTGCCACCATAGTTACACATGTATTTTTATTTATGAAATATTGTTTTACAAACAATATTAAGATAGGAGACGTCCCTAAGAAGCTTCATTCATTCCGATAGGCGACGTCCCCAGGGATTCTTCACTCCGATAGGCGATGTCCCCAGGAAGCTTCATTTATTCCGAGTGCTTTTCTATTGAGTGTTTTGAAAATGTTTCTACATTAGCTTACACTAAGTAAGTACACTGCCTTTTCCATTATTCATGGAACCCTTTTTTGTTCCTTATTATTAGGTTTCACCAGGCATACATGCCCCCGTGACCATCTTCGGGCATACCTAGGTCACATCTTTTAATAAGTTTTCTAGACATACATGCCCCCATGACCATCTTCGATCATACCTAGGTCAAGTCATTTACAAGGTCCTTACACCCGTAGGTGGGCCCCTTGCATTAACCACGAAGGTTCATTACTTTACAAGGCCCGCCTCGTAGTTTGGACACCTTATTTGTATTGGGATCTTGAGTATTATGGACTCACAGCATCCCAATTTATCAAGAATTTATTCATAACATGCATGTACACTTTGATTATGCACGTTTATGCTTGTTCCATCCCCCAACCAGTCCACACCTTAAAATCTCATAACGGTTTCCCCCCGATGCATTAAAGAGGTTTATTTATAGGGTGTACCAGCCGCGTACCCACCACCCCTTTAACACTTCGTGAATACCCCGTTACTCCATTTTAGGGTTAAGAGTCGTTCCCATCACACATTCATATTGTTATCATGTAAAACACGATTTCTTATCATGCTTTTCAACCGGTCATTACCCTAATTCCTCGTAAAGGTTTCTCCTCGATACATTAAAGAGGCTTATATATAGGGTATACCACAGCTTGCCCACCACCCCTTTAATGTCTCGTGAATACTTCTTTACTTAGATTTAGAGCTTCCATCACGCAATTCACATGCATTTAGCATGTATTCTTATCATGCTATTTAACATCAGTCCCTACCCTAAACCTTTGTTATGATTTTTTCCCGAGGTATCAAAGCGGTTTATCTATAGTGTATATCGTAGCGTGTCCACCACCCCTTTGGTACTTCGTGAATACTCCATTATTCGGTTTTAGTGTTTTGACTAATTTACCATTCCCCCGTACCTTAGCGTTGCACATAACACATACCACATAATCACATAAATAATTTGACTAGGTAAAGGTCCAGTGTACTTACTCTAATCTCGGGTCATTTCTACACTTGGTTCCTCACTTAAACGTTTCTCCGAATCTGACTCGTAACTTTAATGTGCCGCACTCGTACTCGTAACTGTTGTTCTAAGCTTTCTCAGATTTGTGTGTGTTGTGTGTTTGTTTCCATTTGAACGGCAAGCTCCAACTATTTATAGGCTAATTTTGGCATTCTTAGCGGACTTCTAAGCAGGTCAGTAGCAGTCCGCTACCAATCTTACTACACGTGTTACCTGCCACGTGATGCCCCCTCGCTGCCCGGGTCTGTCTTGGCGGTTAGCGGATCGTTACACATGCCGTAGTGGTCCGCGATAGGGTTTAGTCATCAGACACGCGGACGCATATCATCCCATCATTCCTTCCTTCGTCCACACATAACGAACCGTTAGGGAGCCCGGTATCGGTCCACTACCGGCTCAATTTTTAGAGTTTTGCACTTTTGGTCTTTGAACTTTGGTCCACTCTCTATTTCTAATTTATACTTTTATTTTCCATAAAAATTGGTGTCACACCCCCAAAATCCACCTGCGGGGTTTTACCGCGAGTCGTGTGACAAACCAAGATCTCATTCATTAGTCATATAAAATGATGTCGCCCAGACGGTCTATAAAACTAAAGAATAAAAACCTAACTTGACTCCTAAGTAATAAATGGAGTACCTTCGACTAAACCGCATTGACAGGCAAGTGTACCTATCGAGTGTAGCACAGCTTAACGGTAAACCGAGAGTCGAACCCTAGAGACACTATGAAAACAAAACTAGACTCTGACTCGAACTAGAGATTGAATAATGGGGGGTTGACTACACTACTGAGTTAAACTAAGGAATGCAGAAAACTAGAAACGACTCAAGCTATCAAGGCAAAAGAATAAGGTAAAATCAGATATGGGAAGAATACTACCTAGGTCGGAATCTTACTTGTAAAGTACAAATTCTACCGGTTCTAGAAGCTAAGATGGATATGGGTTTCTAAGGATGACAACTAAAGGCTACTTAGTGGATCCCTAATCACTCTCAGGGTGTCACCAACTAAGCTACCTAAAGCGTACTAAACTCACCAGATGGTTAGATCACCTCTCGGGTATTTCCAACAAATGATAATGTACCCTAAAGACAGATCACATTTCAGTCTCACTGTCCACGATACATCGGAGATGCACGGGGTAACCTCAGGATAACAACCATGACATGAACTAGCAACAATCACTAACACCTAATACCAACGTCCTCTAAGACTGTCAACACTCGGATTCCTAATGACGAAGACTAGACAACTACTTCTCACCTCTCGGGTATTGAAATAGGATACACATTCACTCTGATCAGCAATCGATCACAATCCCTATGGCTACTATCTCTAGCACACCACACACAATCACAAACCCTAAGATCTATGACCTAGATACGCAAATCAAACTGGCAGACAACCACAATCAACGCATGGAATCACAATCAATCACGCAATCAAAATTAAACATGCTATATCATCATAATTAATATCCAAAGATCATTTACAAAATCATAAATCCATTATTGAGATCCAAAACCATTAAAAATCATAACTTAAGCAAAGTATTCACCATGTGACCTAGATAGTATTAATAATCTAGCCAAGCATCATGTTCAAAACATTCAAGACAGAAAGAATTAATCAAAACATGGTTCAATCACAGAATTCAAACACAAAGATGGAATCTTGAAACCGAAAACGCTTAAATAAACGAACATGAGGATCCAAGTCTTCAACTTTGCACTTGATTCTTCGTCCTTACCCCCAAAATCGCCCTCTTCTCTTCTCTGGACGGCAACAAAACGAACTCTTCAAATTATGGCATTACAATTCTATTAAAATTCAAAATTAGGGTTTTTCGTGATTTTCCTGTCTCTCGCGTACCGCGAGAAATTCTGGCAAGCCCCTCGCGTACCGCGAGGGCTAATTTAGTTGGGCGGGTTCCTGAGTTCCCTCGCGTACCACGAGGATTCTCTCTGACTCTCTCGCGTACCGTGAGGCCTCAATCTTTCAACCTTTTCTATTATTTTCTTTGGGCTTTCTTTCTTGCTCGGTTTCTTCACGTATTCACTTGTAATCTTCACGAGCACCTGTAAATATACAATAAACTCAAATACAGACTTAAACAACTCAAAACTAACACAAAACTAATAAAAAATGCACAAAACACTAGGAATAAAGATGTGTGATTTGCACTACATCAAACATCCCCACACTTAACCTTTTTTCCGTCCCGGAAAAAGTCTGCAATGGAATCATAACCGGACATACTTAACAATCTCAATTATTCATTTAGCATAAACATACTCACGCGTTAAAAAGCAATAATCGGTATTTATGTCCGATTAAACCCAACCACCAACTTTCAAGCCCCCGTTATGTGTTCTAATTCCATTTTATACATTTATCAATTAACCTATGTGACTCACACTTAACAGTTACAGATCTACCTAATCTCGTCTCACGGTTATATCTAGGCACGGATTAAACCATATAGATTTCACCCACCATGTTAAACTAAGATTTACAAGTTTTTAGAAATAATATGATCAATGAATGAATGGATGATAATGAGCATTAATAAGCAAATTAAACTTCATCTAGAGGCGTTTCAACCAAGTCACTATCCCGTAAGGTAACACATAGACTAAGTCATATTCATTTAAGCACATAAGAATCACTTAGGGGTGTTTTCTCCAAGTGGCCATCCCGGAGGGTAACACATAAGCAAAATTCATACTTTTAATCAATAAGTTCATGAATTATGGAATTTATGGATGCGGACGCCACCAAACTCGGATTTATTCTCATAAAAAGAGAGTGGTGTGCCAAAAATTTAGAAAAATTTCAAAAATTCTCTAAATTTTAACTTAAAGTGGTACCTATAACCCTATATTGACAGTTTTAGTATTACCGACACCCTAAGATGAGTACCCACACGATAACCTGATTTTAATTCAATTGATTCTTAAACAACACAAACATGATATTTAAGGTTTACTAGCTGACTGGGTCTACCAAAACATCACTAATTAGATGCGTTTTCAATTATTTAATCATTTAAACTCAACACAGATCCAGTTGTACTATCATTTTCCATTTATATGCAGTTATTTCCAAGGATGTTGTTTTTAAATTTTTTTTTCTATTTTTGAATTTTTATAAACAAGACACACTAAACTAACTAAACACTCACATCCCCACACTTGAAAGACACATTGTCCTCAATGTGAAGCTAGAAATAACTAAAAATGCAAAAATAAAACAGGAAGCGACTTAGCTGGTTATGAGATGCAAACAAATGTATCCAGCTTCGTTCTCCCTCGTGTGCACTGTATAACATTTCGGTCACAGTTGCACAGACTACCATGTTGCCTTCACAAACTTCATATAAGTGATGATCGACCCCGCCCGAATGGAGATTGAGTACGGGCGGGATAATAAAACCTGCAAAATAAACCTCACAACAAACCCGCAGCAGTAAATTGACTCAAATTAAAATAAAGACTCAACTGACTCCCTAAAAATTAAAGACTCAAGATAGATAGCAGAGATATGTACTCGATGGGTGGCAAACACATAGACATGAAAGCCACAGCAAGGTAGATTATCGGTTACGAACGGTCTTCTAAGTTCTCCCATGGTAATGGTGAATATGATGGATGAATGATGATATGGTATGAAGGGTGATGGTATAGGATGGAAGGTGAATGATGGTGCGCATGGTGGTGGTGAATGATGGCTGTGATGGTGGTAGTGGTGGGTGGTGGACGATGGTGTTAGGTGAGGGATACCATGGAAAACAAGGAAGAAAGGCAATTCCAGAGGGCCCCCGTGTACCGCGAGAAAGCTAGGACCTCGCCTCGTGTACCGCGAGAGACCCCAGAAATTACCTCGCGTACCGTGAGAACCCTCTGGTGACAGAAAGTTTTGAGGGTTTTTGTACTTAGAAAATTTTTGACCCCTCAAACTTTTTTCACCCAAATTCCATAAAAATCTATTCCAAGCATAAAAACAAATGTAAAAATACCTGGAACTTCATTCCTGATGATTTTCCTCACTGAATCAAGCGTGAATTCCTGCAAAACACGACACACACACACACACCGAAAAACACATAAAAAGACACGGACTCAAACCAAGTAATGCCATACAAACTCTACATCTCGGGCACTTGCACGAGACTCAAGCAAACCTATCAGGAGGCTTCTCCTTGATCCTAACCGGTACCTCCTTCATCCTACGTGGTCTACCGATTCTCTAAAACCTCATCAAGCTTATACTCCTATCAAACTTCAAACTTATACTATGTCTATCACATCAATCCTTCCACCACAACTTAAACCTACAAGGTCCAAAGATAACACGGTTCAAGTATCCTAGCAAGTTGTCACTTCTAAACATCCCCACACTTAGGGTTTTCAATCTCCCTACATCACATGACTCTATCAAAGCACGGGTTCCCTTTCGGGGTGGCCTACCCCTAGGAGAACTGGAACTAGGGGTTGGTTCGGTGGGCCTCCCCTCAGAATGAACAATAGTGATGGTTAAAGGCTCGGGCATGGGATTTTTTATGAATGTGACATCTAAACCTTCACCAGGATCTTCGGGATCCCTTACACTCTCCTCAGTCATCCCCACAGTTGGGGTTTTGCCTATGATCTCATCTAATTCTGCCATAATCTCCAACAGATCCTCAGGCACCTCATTGTCACCGTACTCATCCGACTCATCTAACAGCTTCTCCAACTCCAAAGCCCATTCGGATATCTCTCCTAAGTTAGGGGCGGGTTCATCAACTTCTCTCTCTGGATCAGAGTCCTGATGGTAGTCCATGAAGGCATCAAGCATGAACACGGAGTGGCTATGCTCGCCAACATCCTTCACGGACTTCATAGCATCAAAATTGATCATCTCATCCTCCATACGAAGTGTGAGTTTCCCGTCAAACACATCGATCAATGTCTTGGCGGTACACAGGAACGGACGTCCTAGGATGAGTGGGACTCTATCATCCACTTCCATATCTAGAATGACGATATTCACGGGGAAGACAAAATTGCCTACTTTCACTAACAGATTCTCTACAATTCCCCATGGATACTTGACTGAACGGCCAGCCAAGGAAATGCTCATGCGTGTCGGCTGCGGTTCACCTAGGTCTAGCTATTTATAAACAGAATATGGCATCAGATTAACGCTATCACCCAAGTCAGCCAACGCGTGGTTTAGAGGCAAACTGCCCAGCAGACACGGGATCGTGAAACGACCCAAATCCGCCAGTTTCTCGGGCAGTTTGTTCTGAACCACTGCATAACATAGCTCACTAAGTGAGACTTTAGAGACCTCCTCTAGCTTCTTCTTGTTGGAAAGAAGATCTTTGAGGAATTTTCCATACTTTGGTATGTGCTGGAGGACCTCTATAAACGGGAGACTGACCTTGAGTTGTTTAAACATATCAAGGAAGGTACCGTATTCCCTAGAATTCTTATATGGCAGCAAGCGCGCTGGGTAGGGAACATGACTCAAGTCAATCTCGGGGGTCTTAATCCCACCCCCACTCTTCTTCTCCTCTGCCTTCTCGGCAGGCTTCTCCAAAACTATCTCCTCTACTATCTCTTCCTCCACATGCTCTTCAATCATCTTAGCATCGATCTCAGCAAATCGAGCTCTCCAATCTACCTTCTTCACCTCTTCAAGCGAAGGGATGCCATAGTCAGCACTGTGGGAGGCTTTCTTCTTTACTCTCTCTTCCTCTCTATGAATCAAGATCGACACGGCCATCACTGAAGCATTGGGACCTGAAGATGGACTTCCCTGTCTGTCCTTCAAGCTCTTCGCGATGTCTCCTACCGTGCGTTGTAAATTCTGAAATGCCGACTGCTGATTCTTCAATAAAGTGTCATGGGCATCCTGTCTTTGCTTAGCGTTCCTGTCTTGTTGGACTAAGTGGGCAAGCATATGTGTCTGATTCTCTATCATCTCCTCAATCTTCCTTGCCATGACACTGCTTCCCGAACTTGCTCCTGCATCCGCTCCTCCATACTAATGCTGGCGACCATTAAACCCAGGCGGGTTATTTCCAGATCTCCATCCTGTCACACCCCAACCGTGCATCTTAACCACGGGTGCGACTTAATTGAAAAAAGAACACAATGGAATAAAGACATTTACTATTAAAGTTTCATAATATTAAAAAAATCCCAATTACATAAGTTTCGAATTAAACCAAACAGATAACATGTTCAAAAGACAAGCAACTTAAAATAAGATTCTTCAATTGATATCTAGGCAAATCCTATGTGATATTGACTTGACCTATCACGAGCTTAATCACATTAAACATGTACGAAAAACAAGTGTCAACTAAAAATAGTTGGTGAGAAATCACAGGTTTAATAAAAGTATAAGTTTGACAAAGGTGACAATTCATATTCCAAGATCGTCATATAGCACGTAATAAAACAAACACATGATTAGCAAATCCAACCTAAAATGATGAGTAACGAATAAGTGGTACAACTCGCAAGTTGCACTAATAACGAATAAGATGTCCAACCAAAATTTGTCCATAAAGTATATGCGGTTTCCATCCTATGGCCCATATCTGTACTACCGTTGGCTTGAAAGTTTCAAGTTAAGGATTTGCAAGTTTAACGTTTATCATGTTGTGTTCATTTACTCACATACATATATGATTCTCTTGTTTTAGAATTGTTTGAAAACGTGTTTTAATGTGTACCAACGCGTACATGTTTCCCCCAAAACAATTTGAATAAAATGGGGCTATGAAGTCTCACCTTGAAAGCTAGACGAGATAAGAAACTTGAACGAATAGACGAGATGAATCACGGACCAGGCCCTAAACAAATAAATAAACCAGTTTTAGGGTAGGTTCGATGGTTACGAGTGTTAGATAGGCGGTTCGGGTCATAAGATTAAGAATTAGTTGCAAAAATAGAGTTTTAGTTGATTTTCAGATTTGGACAGCAAAGTAGCTGAACAGAAACGGGATTGTTAAAAATATCAAACGACGTCTAAAAATTATGAAATTTTATAGGGAATTAGTTTAAGTCGTTCCGAATAAGTTTTGTTTATAAAGTTTTTCCATTTGAGACTCGGATCATAGCCAAAATAGTCCAACAAGACAGAAGGTACTGAAAAAGGTTTCTGTTCCATTTTGGCTACTACGGAGTCATACTTTTGAATTAGAAAACGATCCAATTATGGTTGGAAAGGAAATTCGACGAAATACGTTGTGGAAATTGAGTTTGCTCAGTTTAGATTAATTATGGTCAAGTTACGCTCAGTTAAATTCAGCACAGTTTCTATCCAAAATCAATGGTTGCACTTAAGTGGTCCGTTTAGGGTTTTAAGATTACCGAACGCGCAAATAAAAATTAGACGAATGTTATTATGTTATTATAATACATAATATAATCAGATTAGGTTATCCAAAACGTCCCGTGTCACCGGTCTAGCCATGATATTCACAGAAGCGTTTTGGAGAATCACATAATGCAATTGGCATAGCCGACACGAGCAAGCGGATTCTATATTTAATTAGCGTGTGAGTTCATATAAGTGATAATATAGAATAAATAACATGTTTTAAGTTAATAAGAACATACTAAAGCATCGGCAGAGCCACTTTTGCAATAGTTGTCTTGAGGATTCGCAGAATGCGACGGCATAGCCACCATTGCAAACGGGATCCTTTGTTTGTTAGTTGGTGATGTTAGCTTGATTTATTAGTTTGATTAAGATTATTAGAGGGTTTTTAGGGCTGAGGTTTCACATGATAAAGTTATCATGGATAGAAAATAGAAAAAGATTGAGGGGATGAAGAAAGAATAAAATAAAAAGACGGTATTCAACTTCGGAGGGTTACTTACTTGTTTGATCTTCAAACTCTTGGAATCCTCTATGGGATTTTCGAAATCTTCAAGGTTGGGAAGGGATTTCACAACTTAGGAGGGGTTGGGAGTGTTTGAGGGAGAATTAGCAAAGAAAACAAGATCCTAAGCCTCCTATTTATACTAATGGTTGAAGGGGTGTAAATATGGAATGTCTTGGAAAGCAATTTAGGGTTTTAGGGCCCTCAAATCTGCGAAATTTTCCTCAATGGGGCTGGGTTTTTTGTGATTTCTTGCTTGGGCTAGGTCCAAGAGTAGGTGGGTTGGGTCCTAGCTTGATCCGGTTGAGTGCGCGCATTCGAAAATTGCGATTTTAAGCATTTTTAAGCGAAATTGGCAAATGTTTTCAACATTAAAGTTGATTGTAATAACAAAAAGAGTATGTTTAGCTAAAAAAATTTAAGTTAAAGTTACGTTATTCGCGTATAGTAGTTGGCGATCGGTGGGCGAGAAAACGGACTTTTTGATCGTTTTTCGAATTTCAGGATTTATTTAAGGAAAGTTTTGCAAACAAACTTTGTTTTAATTAAAGAAATGAATATTTTAAACATTTAAAACATAAATTAATGTCATGTTAAACGATTTGTCGGTCGTGGACGGTACGTAGTTAACGACGGTTTAAAAGGCGAACGATCGCACGAAAGTACTAACTAGTACTTTTAAGCATCAATTCACATTGAATGGGTTGTAAGAACTTGTTTGAGATGTATGGGGGTGGTTCATGTGTATTTAATGTGTCATAAAGATCAATTAAGTCTATGTGCGATCCATGAATCAATCACAGATAAGTATAAGTCTTTGAAATCAAGCATAAACGTAATGTTTCACATGTGAACTAGTATTGTAACAACGTCTGAATAGGATTTCAAGTAAAATGAAATGTCATGCGGATTTTCATTGATAAGTCTAGAATGAGTACAAGTAGTGAAAATCAGAAGTGTCACACATCTCGAGCCATATGAATTATTGTAGTTGTTGTACCCTCGGTTTTGGTTCTGGTTGCCAGCAAAACTCACCTGCTCCTGATGATTAACGGGGCAATCTCTGGTGTCATGGCTCCCCTGCACACTTGACACCGCTGAGCACTGAGCTTCAGCTCCTTGATCTCATTAGCCATTGAGGCGAATGCAGCAGCCACGCTAGAATCAGGAGTGACCTGATACACACCTCTAGGAGAAGAGGTAGATGATCTGGCACTAGGAATGGAAGTCCTAGTAGATGGCTGCTGATGTTCCGCCAGAGCGAAGCTCTCGAACATTTCCTCACACTCGTCTGGTTCAAGCTTATCCATGATATGGCCTCCTACAGATGTGTTGAACATTTGCTGCTTCTCGAAGGTGAGACCATTGTAGAACTTCTCCACTATCGCCCAGTCGAAAATACCGTGTTGGGGACATCGGCTCAACAGCGTGTTGAACCGCTCCCAGGCCATGTGATAAGGCTCGTAAGGATCCATCCAGAACGAATGGATTTGATCCCGAAGGAGACCGGCCCTAGAAGGTGGATAATACTTCTTGAAGAATTTGGCTTGAAGATCCTCCCATGTGGTAATAGAGTTGTCAGGGAGGGTGTCAAGCCAAGTAGATGCGCGCCCAGAGAGAGAGAATGGGAAGAGACGCAAGTAGATAGCGTCCTTAGACACACCCGTGATATTGAAAGTATCACATATGCGCGCGAAGCGCGACAGGTGTCCGGGTGCGTCCTCATCCCCAAGGCCATGAAATTGAGTTGCATGAGTGATCATGCTCATGACATGTGACAGGATCTGCCATGTATTGGTGTTCGGAATAGTGTGCGTGTGATCAAAGATCTCACCCTAGTGACCCCGTCACTGGCCCTCTGGTGCACGGTACGTCTAGTCGGTGGGTTAGCGTCACCCATGTTACGAAATGCAATTGGGCTAGTAGAACGTACTTGGTTGCTGCATAATTCTTTCAAACGCTCCCGAAAATCGCGGGTGCGCTCGTGAAGCTCTTGTTCGGGCTCTGAAGAAGCTGAGAATGATGGTGATCCCTGCGAATGAGTATTGTGCATAAACTGACACAAGTTAAAAGAAAAATAAAATAAAGACTCAAGACAGAAAGACTCAATTCTAAGTTAGACACACAAGTAGCACAGAAGACAAGCACACAAACAAGACGCAAAAGAAAAGACTCAATTAAACCAAAAATCAAACAAAGAACTAGTCAAAGTTAATATTGCTACTGCCAAGTGTCCCCGGCAACGGCGCAAAAAACATGATGTCACCAAGATGGTTTATAAAACTAAAGAATAAAAACCTAACTAGAATCCTAAGTAATAAATGGAGTACATTGACTAAATCGCACTGACAGGCAAGTGTACCTATCGAGTGCAGCACTACTTAACGGTAAACCGAGTGTCGAAACCTAGAGACACTATGAAAACAAAACTAGACTCTGACTAAAGATTGATTAATGGGGGGTTGACTACACTACTGAGTTAAACTAAGGAATGTAGAAAACTAGTAACGACTCAAGCTATCAAGGCAAAAGAATAAGGTAAAATCAGAGATGGGAAGAATACTACCTAGGCCGGAATCCTACTTGTAAAGTACAACTTCTACCGGTTCAGGAAGATAAGATGGATCTTGGTTTCTGGAAGCTACCTAAAGCGTACTAAACTCACCAGATGGTTAGATCACCTCTCGGGTATTTCCAACAAATGATAATGTACCCTAAAGGTAGATCACATTTTAGTCTCACTGTCCACGATAACAACCATGACATGAACTAGCAACAATCACTAGACACCTAATACCGACGTCCTCTCAGACTGTCAACACTCGGATTCCTAATGACGAAGACTAGACAACTACTTCTCACCTCTCGGGTATTGAAATAGGACACACATTCACTCTGACCAGCAATCAATCACAATCCCTATGGTTACTATCTCTAGCACACCACACACAATCACAAACCCTAAGATTTATGAACTAGATACGCAAATCAAACTGACAGACAACCACAATCAACGCATGGAATCACAATAAATCATGCAATCAGAATTAAACATGCTATATCATCATAATTAATATCCAAAGATCGTTTACAAAATCATAAATCCATTATTAAGATCCAAAACCAGTAAAAATCATAACTTAAGCAAAGTATTCATCATGTGACCTAGATAGTATCAATAATCTAGCCAAACATCATGTAACATTTCTGATTTTTCCGGTAGTCATTTATTTCAATAAACGATATTTCAAATTCCATTTCTAGTTCAAAGTACAATTCTTTAATTATTACAATTCCTTCTTGCATATTATTATAAAGAGTTGAAATTTCGCTATTGATTCGCTCCATTATATATATTGTGTATAAATTAGGCAAACAATACAATCATATATAGATATATATATATATATATATATATATATATACACGTATATATAAGGTTCTAAACTAAAGTCAAGGATTTTATATATATATATATATATATATATATATAAATATAGGTATATATATGTATATATGCTTACATACAAACATATATATGGTTACTATTAATTGGTCTTGAACCCTTAAACATTTGAACCAAAACTACTCGAACCCGCAAACCGAGCCCTGTGAATATGGACCAATAATTTAATATTAGACAGGTTTGACTTTAAAAAGTCAAACAGCCTAGAATTCTAGCCAAGAATCAGTCAATTCAACGGTTATGGATTCCCATTGATGCATAATCAGTGTTAGCCCACATATGGAGACATATAACACCTCTATCTGTCAAAGTCTCATGGCCAAAATCACAATCCTAAACAGATTTGACTTCCAAAAGTCAAGCAGCCCAAATCTCCTCAATACAAGACTGAAATTCGATTGGATCCGATTGATACGGGCTACTCATGTTTACAAACTCAATATCCGACCATATCCCGATCCAATTAACAGCCCAATACGATTAAATGCGCGGATGAAATTCAACTCTTAGACAGTTTGACCTCCCAGGGTCAAACCGCGTACAATTCTTACCAAATCAAAAAAATTAAATGCAATTAAAACCCGTAGAACATCCCATGATCAACCTTGAATGAACCCAGACCTGTTGCGTGACCCAATTCATCCTCGATTGATCTAATTAACACCGAAATTCCCTCCAACAGCTGTCGCCCTCAAACTCTAACCGGATCGTATGAGTGGGATGGAATTAAACCAATTCAACCCACCACGCATCCTCGCACGACCTCATACAAACTTCCTAAACCTTCAATTCGCCCGCACATTGCTTCTGGAACTCGGCCGATCACCAAGAACATCGCCTCTGTTCATCTAGCCGTCGGCATTCGATACCCAATCATAGCAAGTAAGTTTTACATCTTTCGATTCGTAGTAGCATACTTAGCAGAAGCCCCATATCAATCGATGAGAACAGGATCGACTGGACTAAGATTGAGCCTAGGGTTCATATTCGTTCCTTTACCACTGATTCAATTTGGGGCTTTGATCCATCTAGCGTAATAATAAAATTGGAATTCTCCTATAACCAGCGAAACCCCTTGGCTCGGCTGGTAAGTCACTGCGCCACGAGCCAAGGGGCGTGGGTTCGAAACCCACAGGCCAAAACCCGGTTCCTCTTTTTGCGCGTGTCCCACTGACCAGACCCGGCTCCCCTTCTCGTTTATGCTAAAACCATGCGGACCGGTTTGTTATCAGTATCAGTCCCTTGGCCCGGCGGTAGAACACGAGCCACACACAGAACCCACCCGGGTTCGAACTGGGTGGAGTTCTTTTAATTTAAAATCATTTTTTTAAACAGTTTTTATAAACAAAAGAATTCTATAAAAATATTTTTATAAACCCCCACATAAATTAAGTCAGTTTAAATCAGAAATTCGCAATTTTTAACTTAAAACAATAATTCTAATAAATTCAAATTGTTTAAAAAAAAATTCCATCTTTTAATTATCAAAAGGAAATATACTATTTAATTAAATTCCTAAATTATAAAAATTATGACAAGATTTTTGTAAATCGCTTTATTGTAAAACGAACTTTTATAAACCATTCGTATTATTAAATCAAATATAATAGTGTAGAAACCATATTCAAACGAATAAAACTTATTTCAAAACATATAAACTAATAAATAACTATTTTATATTTTGAGACATTTTCATAAATAAACAAAAAAATTTTATTTATTTATATTATATTTAAATAAATATATATACCACACTATTTCTTTAAAAGCAATATTCTAAATAAATAAATTATTTAATTTATTTATTCATTATTCTTACAAACCCTAAACTTATTTTATATAACCACCAACGAATCCATTTTTGACAAAGAATGACACAAACCATCAGCACAAGTCCTTACACTTATAAACCCACAAAAACCTTAGACTTTAGATCTTTGTACATAACAATAATACATGTTTATACATTTATTCATTAGGTCGCACCTAGTGACCTACAACTCACCGCTACTATCTATTTGATTGTGCAATCTACGTTCTTTATACAAGTGAGTTACATAGCCCCTCTTTTACTCTATTTTACAAACTTTTGGGGTGGAACATGCGTTCTATTTACTATGTTTGCAAATACACACAATATACAATTCCACCCTACATTCATGTGTTACAATTTTGTGCTTTGTGCTTGAGTACTAGGTGTGTAGACCAACTATATGCTATTCACGTACAATCATTAACTATTTAGCCGACGGTAAACAGTGATAGATCTATTGAGTCTGACAAACCCACCCAGGTAGGGTGACTGTTACTGCCAACACGCTTTTGTTTTGCATGCTAGTTACAAAGGTTTGATTGTATACTTAGGTCACACGATGGTATCTCTCCATAAATGCCTTAATTGCCATGTTTGTATGAATTGTATGCACACAACACTATATTCTATTACATGACACGAAAACCTATGTATTCTCACCAACTTTCTAGTTGACTTTGTTTTAACCATGTTTCAGGTACTAATGTTTGAGGTGCTTCAAGTCTTGCTACACTTAGGATTTGGCCTAGTATTAATTTGAACAATTTATCTTTTGTAATCTACTTTGTTGAGTTATTGGATTGAATGTTGGTGTTACTTGAATTGAAATGAAATGTGATTGATAATTATTCAAACGTTAGTAAACCATGAGCTGTGAACAATCTACATGTCCCGCCCCGACGTATTCCGCCGTCGGTTGGGGTGTGACAGATTGGTATCAGAGCCTTGGTTATAGGGATTTAGGTTATTAGACACCATTGACCTAGACTATAACTTTAGGACACCCAACAATGCCATGCTACATGTTTTATGTGATACGTGCTATTTGCTATATGTCACATGTTTAATATTTTTTTTATGTGTTAGTTTATTTGATACTTAACTTATTAAACTTCATGACTTATTAGGTAAACTCAAATAATAAATTAAATAACCAATATCCATACCCTAAACCACACATCCTTCTTGCCTGCTCCATATCATCATCATCATAGCTTGTGGAATCGTATTCCTAGACTTTAGTCTATTAAAATAAAAAAAATTTCTCTCCATTAAGGCTTTTAGGCTTTGTTAATTATTAAAGGACATGTGCAATCTGGAAGGGTGACACCTGTATTCCGGGTTTTCTGTCTAGGAAAGCATTTCATATAAATCCCAATCAACCGAGGGATCCGTATGCTTTCTTGGGAATTCCCGGGATGAGTGTTTACTTATAGGCTAAAGCACGTCTCCTTGGTAATTATATGAGTCTAATTAACCTTAATATGTCATAGTATTCGAGTGATTATGTCACTATTTGAGTACAATCCGAACTATGAAATACTTATGCTTTTATCACCCTTCTATGTAATTCAAGAATTCTTACAACTCTCATTGTGTTATTTAAATCTGTAGAATGCCTCCACGTCGTGTCAACAACAACAATAGCAACAACAATAGCAATGATCTTGCTGCTCTGCTCACCCAGCTTGTGACTCAACTTACCCAAGCCAATAACAACAACAATAATGGGCACACCAGTGGTAGTGCAAATGGTGGAGGTGGTGGTGGTGCCAACCCGCCACAATGTACCTTCAAACACTTCAACTCCTGCAATCCCCTCAAATTTTATGGCACCGAAGGAGCCACGGGACTCCTTCAATGGTTCGAGAGTATTGAGGGCACCTTCCTCAATAGTGACTGTCCGGACAATCTGCGTGTCCGCCATGCCACCAGTGTCTTCCAGAAACGGGCACTAACCTAGTGGAATGGGGAGAAGAGAACCAGGGGAGTGGATGTAGCAATGGCTCTGCCATGGGATGAGCTAAAGAGGATCATGACCGAGGAATTCTGTCCTCGGAACGAAATGAAAAAGTTGGAAGCAGAATTTTGGGATCTTACCCAAGATAGTGGTGAGAGCTTAGCATACACCAACTGTTTCCACGAACTGAGCATGCTGGTACCGCACATGGTCACACCCTTGTCTAGGTGTATTGAGAAGTACATTGGTGGATTGCCTAGACAAATCCAAGACACTGTTTTGGGGAGAAATCCCGCTAATCTGGTGGATGCGATTCGCCTAGCTACTACTTTGACCGACAACCATGTTAAAGCGGGTACTCTTACCCGAAAGGGTGCCAAGAAAGTCCAAGACACCACAACCCCTCCTGCTCATGTCAAAGAAGTCCAAACCGAACCTTACCGAAACACTAGAAAGAGAAAGGTGAAGAATTATGCGGTGGTCACTCCAGCCACTCCGGTTAATCAAGTTGCACCTATGGCTCAACACCCAGCCAAGAAACCTTATGGGGGCACCTACCCACTCTGCAACAACTGCAACTATCATCACCCCCAAACTATCCCATGTCGCCTTTGCAACCATTGTGGGAAACTTGGCTATACGGCCAATATTTGCTGATCTAGGGCACTTGGTACCCAAGCCAACCCAGCTAATCAACCAAGAGCTAATCAAGTGATTCCAGTCAACGCAAATGGACGGGCTTGCTTCGAATGTGGCGACCCGACTCACTTCCGGAACCAATGTCCGAAACTTGTGAATGCTAATCAAGCCGGAGCTCGTGGGCGTGCTTTCAACATCAACGCCAATGAAGCTCAAGCCAGCGATCATGTGGTTAACGGTACGTTCCTTGTAAATAAGCAATTTGCATCCATACTATTTGATACCGGAGCCGATAAGAGTTTTGTGTCACTTAACTTTGAACCCTTACTTGCAAAAACACGATCCAAACTAGAAAGAACCTTCACCGTGGAAGTAGCGGATGGAAATTCCATCACTATTGACTCCATTATTCTTGATTGCTCCCTAGAACTCAATGGTCACACATTCCCAGTCAACCTTATACCAATGCCACTAGGAAGTTTTGACGTCATCATCGGCATGGATTGGTTGTCTAAAAACCATGCCGAAGTCATGTGCTTTGAAAAATACATCCGAGTACCTCTTCCATCGGGAGACACATTGAAAGTCTTTGGCGAGAAACCTTGCAAGGGACTCAAACTGATGTCATGCATAACTGCCCAGAAATACATTCGAAAGAAGTGCATGGTTTTCCTAGCCCATGTGATTCAAAATGAAGACAAGAAGAAAAGTGTACAAGATATTCCCATCATTCGGGAGTTTCCCGAAGTCTTTCCCGATGACTTGCCTGGTCTTCCACCGGTTCGGCAAGTAAAGTTTCGCATCGATCTTGTACCCGGAGCAAACCTAGTGGCTAAAACTCCATACCGACTTGCACCTTCCGAGATGCAAGAACTTGCAAGTCAACTTCAAGAACTCGTCGACAAAGGATTCATACGCCCAAGTCATTCACCGTGGGGTGCACCAGTTCTATTTGTTAAAAAGAAGGACGGTTCATTCCGCATGTGTATTGACTACCGAGAACTCAACCAGCTTACAATCAAAAACCGCTACCCTTTACCTAGGATTGATGATCTCTTCGATCAGCTCCAAGGTTCTACTTGTTTCTCGAAGATTGATCTTCGATCTGGCTATCACCAACTACGTGTACGAGAGGAAGATATTCCCAAGACCGCCTTCCGAAGGTTATGCCTTTTGGGTTAACCAATGCACCTGCTGTTTTTATGGATCTCATGAACAGCGTATGCAAACCATACCTTGACAAGTTCGTGATTGTTTTCATCGACGACATCTTGATCTATTCCAAGAATGAGGAAGAGCATGAGCAACACCTTAGACTGATCTTGGACCTCCTGAAGACGAAACAATTATACGCCAAGTTCTCAAAATGTGAATTTTGGCTAAAGGAGGTTCAATTTTTGGGTCACGTTGTTAATAAAAAGGGAATTCATGTTGACCCCGCCAAAATCGAAGCTGTTAAGAATTGGAGTGCTCCTAAAACCCCTACCGAGGTTCGTTCGTTTCTTGGTTTAGCGGGTTATTACCGAAGATTCATTTCTAATTTCTCCAAGATTGCTGTTCCCCTCACCGCCTTGACGCATAAAGGTAAACCTTATGTATGGGGGTCAAAGCAAGAAGAAGCCTTCCAAACTCTTAAGAAGAAATTGTGCAATGCTCCCATCTTGACTCTTCCTGAAGGAAATGATGATCTAGTCGTCTACTGTGATGCCTCTAACCTAGGTCTTGGTTGTGTTCTCATGCAACGAGGCAAGGTAATCGCTTATGCATCGAGACAACTTAAGATCCACGAGAAGAACTATACGACGCACGATCTGGAGTTGGGTGCGGTCATATTTGCTTTGAAGATTTGGAGACATTATCTCTATGGCACAAAATGTGTGGTATTCACCGACCACAAAAGCCTCCAACACATCTTCAACCAAAAAGATCTCAACATGAGACAACGACGTTGGGTTAAACTCCTTAGTGATTATGATTGCGAGATTTGTTATCATCCCGGCAAGGCAAACGTTGTAGCCGATGCACTGAGCCGTAAAGAACATGTCATGCTTCAAAGTGTCAAGATTCACTCCGATATCCAAACCCGTATTCTAGCAGCTCAGCACATCTCGGTCACCGAGGGCAATATGTATGAGGAAATGTCTTGTGGTGCTGAATTCCAATTGGAGACTAAAAACAATGGCTTACTTTATTTCTTGGATCGTATCTGGGTTCCCAATCGCAATGATCTTCGGGCATTCCTCATGACTGAGGCACACAAGTCTCGGTATTCTATTCATCCCGGTGCGGATAAAATGTATCACAATCTTCAACCACAATATTGGTGGCCTGGTATGAAGAAAGACATTGCACTCTATGTTGCAAAATGTCTAACATGCTCTAAAGTCAAAGCCGAACATCAACGTCCTTCCGGTTTACTTGAACAGCCGGAAATCCGTGTGTGGAAATGGGAGAATCTAGCCATGGATTTCATTACTAAACTTCCCCGCACTTCAAGCGGCTATGATAGCATTTGGGTAATCATTGACCGTCTCACTAAATCCGCACACTTCTTGCCCATCCGTGAAGACTATCGGGTTGAGAAATTGGCCCGAATCTACATTGACGAGATTGTGAGCCGTCACGGTGTTCCTTTGAACATAATATCCGATAGAGATGCTCGTTTCACTTCCAGGTTTTGGCAATCTCTACAAAAGGCACTTGGCACACGATTGGATTTAAGCACGGCCTACCATCCACAAACTGATGGTCAGACCGAGCGAACAATTCAAACCCTTGAAGACATGCTGAGAGCCTGTGTCATAGACTTTGGTGGAAATTGGGATTCACATTTGACACTTATTGAATTCTCCTATAATAACAGCTACCACACCAGCATCAACATGGCCCCATTTGAAGCTCTTTATGGTCGCAAATGTCGTTCTCCTATCTGTTGGAACGAGATTGGTGAAGCACAAATCACCGGTCCCGAGTTAATTCAAGAAACAACCGACAAAATCCTTCAAATCCGTGACAATATCCGAGTAGCGAGAAGTCGACAAAAGAGCTATGCCGACAAGAGACGAAAACCCTTGAAATTCCAAGTGGGTGACCTTGTGCTTCTAAAGGTATCCCCTTGGAAGGGTGTGATTCGCTTTGGGAAGAAAGGAAAACTAGCACCTCGTTATGTAGGCCCGTTCGAAATCCTTGAAAGAATTGGGAAAGTGGCTTACAAACTCGACCTACCTCCGGAACTCAACAATGTCCATCCAACTTTCCATGTGTCCAACTTGAAGAAATGCCTTGCTGACGAGAATCTTCACATACCCCTCGACGATGTGCGCGTTGATGAAACGATGCACTTCGTTGAGAAACCGGTAGAGATCATGGACCGTGAGATCAAACAACTCAAGCGAAGCCGAATTCCTATAGTCAAAGTCCGTTGGGATTCTAAACGTGGTCCTGAGTTCACTTGGGAACGTGAGGACCAAATGAAGCTCAAGTATCCTCACCTTTTCACCAATTCAGCAGCCTCAACTAGTTGAATTTCGGGACGAAATCCCCTCAACATGGGGAGACTGTAACATTTCTGATTTTTCCGGTAGTCATTTATTTCAATAAACGATATTTCAAATTCCATTTCTAGTTCAAAGTACAATTCTTTGATTATTACAATTCCTTCTTGCATATTATTATAAAGAGTTGAAATTTCGCTATTGATTCGCTCCATTATATATATTGTGTATAAATTAGGCAAACAATACAATCATATATAGATATATATATATATATATATATATATATATATACGTATATATAAGGTTCTAAACTAAAGTCAAGGATTTTATATATATATATATATATATAAATATAGGTATATATATGTATATATGCTTACATACAAACATATATATGGTTACTATTAATTGGTCTTGAACCCTTAAACATTTGAACCAAAACTACTCGAACCCGCAAACCGAGCCCTGTGAATATGGACCAATAATTTAATATTAGACAGGTTTGACTTTAAAAAGTCAAACAGCCTAGAATTCTAGCCCAGAATCAGTCAATTCAACGGTTATGGATTCCCATTGATGCATAATCAGGGTTAGCCCACATATGGAGACATATAACACCTCTATCTGTCAAAGTCTCATGGCCAAAATCACAATCCTAAACAGATTTGACTTCCAAAAGTCAAGCAGCCCAAATCTCCTCAATACAAGACTGAAATTCGATTGGATCCGATTGATACGGGCTACTCATGTTTACAAACTCAATATCCGACCATATCCCGATCCAATTAACAGCCCAATACGATTAAATGCGCGGATGAAATTCAACTCTTAGACAGTTTGACCTCCCAGGGTCAAACCGCGTACAATTCTTACCAAATCAAAAAAATTAAATGCAATTAAAACCCGTAGAACATCCCATGATCAACCTTGAATGAACCCAGACCTGTTGCGTGACCCAATTCATCCTCGATTGATCTAATTAACACCGAAATTCCCTCCAACAGCTGTCGCCCTCAAACTCTAACCGGATCGTATGAGTGGGATGGAATTAAACCAATTCAACCCACCACGCATCCTCGCACGACCTCATACAAACTTCCTAAACCTTCAATTCGCCCGCACATTGCTTCTGGAACTCGGCCGATCACCAAGAACATCGCCTCTGTTCATCTAGCCGTCGGCATTCGATACCCAATCATAGCAAGTAAGTTTTACATCTTTCGATTCGTAGTAGCATACTTAGCAGAAGCCCCATATCAATCGATGAGAACAGGATCGACTGGACTAAGATTGAGCTTAGGGTTCATATTCGTTCCTTTACCACTGATTCAATTTGGGGCTTTGATCCATCTAGCGTACTAATAAAATTGGAATTCTCCTATAACCAGTGAAACCCCTTGGCTCGGCTGGTAAGTCACTGCGCCACGAGCCAAGGGGCGTGGGTTCGAAACCCACAGGCCAAAACCCGGTTCCTCTTTTTGCGCGTGTCCCACTGACCAGACCCGGCTCCCCTTCTCGTTTATGCTAAAACCATGCAGACCGGTTTGTTATCAGTATCAGTCCCTTGGCCCGGCGGTAGAACACGAGCCACACACAGAACCCACCCGGGTTCGAACCGGGTGGAGTTCTTTTCATTTAAAATCATTTTTTTTAAACAGTTTTTATAAACAAAAGAATTCTATAAAAATATTTTTATAAACCCCCACATAAATTATGTCAGTTTAAATCAGAAATTCACAATTTTTAACTTAAAACAATAATTCTAATAAATTCAAATTGTTTAAAAAAAATTCCATCTTTTAATTATCAAAAGGAAATATACTATTTAATTAAATTCCTAAATTATAAAAATTATGACAAGATTTTTGTAAATCGCTTTATTGTAAAACGAACTTTTAATAAATAAATTATTTAATTTATTTATTCATTATTCTTACAAACCCTAAACTTATTTTATATAACCACCAACGAATCCATTTTTGACAAAGAATGACACAAACCATCAGCACAAGTCCTTACACTTATAAACCCACAAAAACCTTAGACTTTAGATCTTTGTACATAACAATAATACATGTTTATACATTTATTCATTAGGTCGCACCTAGTGACCTACAACTCACCGCTACTATCTATTTGATTGTGCAATCTACGTTCTTTATACAAGTGAGTTACATAGCCCCTCTTTTACTCTATTTTACAAACTTTTGGGGTGGAACATGCGTTCTATTTACTATGTTTGCAAATACACACAATATACAATTCCACCCTACATTCATGTGTTACAATTTTGTGCTTTGTGCTTGAGTACTAGGTGTTTAGACCAACTATATGCTATTCACGTACAATCATTAACTATTTAGCCGACGGTAAACAGTGATAGATCTATTGAGTCTGACAAACCCACCTAGGTAGGGTGACTGTTACTGCCAACACGCTTTTGTTTTGCATGCTAGTTACAAAGGTTTGATTGTATACTTAGGTCACACGATGGTATCTCTCCATAAATGCCTTAATTGCCATGTTTGTATGAATTGTATGCACACAACACTATATTCTATTACATGACACGAAAACCTATGTATTCTCACCAACTTTCTAGTTGACTTTGTTTTAACCATGTTTCAGGTACTAATGTTTGAGGTGCTTCAAGTCTTGCTACACTTAGGATTTGGCCTAGTATTAATTTGAACAATTTATCTTTTGTAATCTACTTTGTTGAGTTATTGGATTGAATGTTGGTGTTACTTGAATTGAAATGAAATGTGATTGATAATTATTCAAACGTTAGTAAACCATGAGCTGTGAACAATCTACATGTCCCGCCCCGACGTATTCCGCCGTCGGTTGGGGTGTGACACATCATGTTCAAAACATTCAAGACAGAAAGAATTAAACAAAACATGGTTCAATCACAAAAATCAAACACAAAGATGGAATCTTGAGACCGAAAACGCTTAAATAAATGAACCCGAGGATCAAAGTCTTCAACTTTGCACCTGATTCTTCTTCCTTACCCCCAAAATCGCCCTCTACTCTTCTCTGGACGGCAACAAAACGAACTCTTCAAATTATGGCATTACAATTCTATTAAAATTCGAAATTAGGGTTTTTTCACGATTTTCCAGTCGCTCGCGTACCGCAAGAAATTATGGCAAGCCCCTCGTATACCGCGAGGACCAAATTAGTCGGGCGGGTTCCTGAGTTCCCTCGCGTTCCACGAGGATTCTCTGACTCTCTCGCGTACCTCGAGGCCTCAATATTTCAACTTTTTCTCTTATTTTCTTTGGGCTTTCTTTCTTGCTCGGTTTCTTCACGTATTCACTTGTAATTTTCACGAGCACCTGTAAATATACAATAAACTCAAATACAGACTTAAACGACTCAAAACTAACACAAAACTAATCAAAAGCGCACAAAACACTAGGAATAAAGATGTGTCCTCAAAAAAGTTTGCAATGGATCATAACTGGAAAACATACTTCAACAATCTCATTAATTCATTAGCACAAATATAATCACGCGTTAACATGCAACAATCGGTATTTATGTCCGATTAAACCCAACCACCGACTAATAGAGTCCCCCATTGTGTTCTAATATTACCTTACAAAGTATATCAATCTATCTATGGATCTCACACTTAGAAAGTCACAGCTCCACCTAATCCCATTTCAAGGTCATGTCTAGGCCCGGGTTAAACCATATAGATTTACCCACCACATTAAACAAAAAAGTTATATGTTTTAGAAATTAAGGTGAATAATGGACAAATGATATGAATGAATATGAGCATTTATTAACAATTATGATTGTCAAACCTCACCTAGTGGTGCTTCAACCGAGCTGTAAATTGGCGTGTGGCACATAGGCTGTAGTTCTAGCAATGAAGTACTTTAAGAATCTACCTAGTGGTGTTTCAATCAGACTGGAACCCTACGTGTAACACGTTGGCGAAAAAGATTATGGAATTATGGAATGCGGGCGCCACCAACTCTTGGATTTATTCTCATAAAAAAAGTGGTGTGCCAAAGAATTTCAAAAACATATAATTTCTTACTTAACGTGGAACCTATCACCCTATGTTGACAGTTTTAGCTTTACCATTTCCCCTAAGATGAGAACCCACAAGATATTCTGACTTAATCATTTAATTAACCTAGCTAACACTCACATGATATTTAAGCTTTTCATAGTCGGCTGAGTCTACCAAAACATCACAAATTATAAGCGCTTTCTATTGTTATTTATCATTCAAACTGAACAAGCAGATTTCTAGTTTTACCTATCATCTTCCATTTATTTGCAAAAACTCTAATTCAAAGGACATTTTTAAAAATTTTTTTTTTTGTATTTTTGTATATTTTTCAAATTAAAACAAGCTAAACAACTAATATAGACGTAGTCTCCCATCCCCACACTTGAAACGCACATTGTCTCCAATGTGAACCGAGAAACAATGAAAAACAAAAATAAAGACTCAAAACAAAAGAAAATAAAATATAACAAATTAAATTGGAAAAGACTTAGCTGGTAATGTAGCAATCTTCTTGGTCAGCTTTGCTCTTCCACATCAAACACATACAACCGTATAGCATTTCTTTCGCGGTTGCAAGCACTCAAACTCTGTAGGGCTGCCTTGTACATGTAGATCAAGCTCGGATCTTCATTGTTCGAATGGAGATTGAGTACAAACAATTTTGATCAAACCTGCAAAATTAAACTCACAGCAAACCCAACGCATCAAACTAACTCAAATTACAGACTCGATAAAGAAAAAAAAGACTTTACTGACTTGACACGACTCAAGATAAAACAGGGAAAACGTACCTGATCGCTGACGACCACATAGACATGCAAGTAAAGCAAGGTAAAATTGATCTCGAACGACGCTAAGGTTTACGATGGTGGTGGTGATAGGTGAATGGTGATGGATGGTGGTGTAATGATGGATGTTATAATTGAATGTGGAGGTGAGTGGGATTGGATGGTGAATGGTGGTTGGTAATGGGAAAACAAGGACATTGGGAGGGAACACGAATCCTTCGCGTATCGTGAAAAACCAGAGGGCACTCCTCGCGTACCGCGATGTTGGGTCTATATATGTGAGTTTGACGCGTATCAAATAATTATAACTATTGGTGTTACCGAATAGATGGATATTCGGGGTTTGTAACCATGAACTATGTTCACTGGTTGGGTCTTGGGCCGAGATACCTTGTATTTGCGTATGGGTTTTTCTATTATGTATAAATAGATAAACGCGCATCATTATTAGGTTAAGACTGCTAGTTATAAGATTTTGAGAGGAGTTAGACGAGTTGAGAGCCGTCTAGAGGTTTAGCGGTTGTTTTGTGTTTTTCTCTGTAATTCTCTTGAGGCAATACAAATGTTTTACTTTGAATTTTCATGTTCTTGAATCACCATAATCAATAGTTTCCGCCTATTGATTGTGAGACTTAATATCGTGTTCGTTATTGTGTGTTTATTCGAAGATCCATAGAGAGATTGGGACTTACAATTGGTATCAGAGCTGTCTGAGTAAATCAGTGCTGAAAAATGTTCCTTGATCTGCCTATAGAACGATATGATCCCATTGCAAACTTTCTAAAGGCTCTTTGTTACAAGTCTGTGTTAATATTTTTTAGTTTTAAATTTGTTTTTATTTTAGTTTAAATTTTGTTAAGAAAATTCCAAAAAGATTTTATTTCAAACTTTAACTTTATTTTTACTTTAGTTTTTAATTTTTCTATTTTTTTCTTTACAAATTTAACCATTCTTGGATTTAAAGACTTATCATCAAAAGAATTAAAATTTCAAAAGTTTGATAGTACGTGGATGTACTAGGTATTCATGTGAATACCGGATCCCCTGTTGCACATAAATGTCTGCTTACAAAATTTCTGAGAATTTGCAGGATTTGTTTCAAATCAAGAACCAGGGATTGAAGAAGAATGAAATGTTGTCAATTGCTGACAAGCTTGAAGTACCACCACAACTTAATGTACTCGAGTCAGAAGAACCCGATGTGTTTTCATCTTCCGACAATGAAAGTACACATGAAGAAGTAATTGTGAATCTGCTTGAAAGAGAAAGAATGGAAAAGAAAAAGAGTTGCCGAGAATCCTCCTCTCACATCCTCTTTTAGCAAGATGATCAAGCAAATGTTGATTCTGATCCAAATACGGATCTAACTCCAAGAGAAGAAGAAGTGACCCAAGTTTGAGAGTTCAGAAATGTTGAACCTTATCAACACCAACATTGACACCACGGATTTTGAAGAAAATTTTGTATGCTGGAAGTGGTGATCGCAGTGCTACATTCGGAGTATGAAGATCATTTGATAGCATCAGCCTAGGGGGAGATTGTTGGGTCTATATATATGAGGCTGACGCGTATCAAATAAATATAATTATTGGTGTTTCCAAATAGATGGATATTCGGGGTTTGTAACCGTGAACTGGGTTCACGGGTTGGGTCTTGGGCCGGCCATTGGACCGAGATACCTTGTATTTGCACATGGGCTTTTTTATTATGTATAAATAGATAAATGCGCATAATTATTAGGCTAGTTAGACGATTTTGAGAGGAGTTAGACGAGTTGAGAGCCGTCTAGAGGGTTAGCGGTTGTTTTGTGTTTTTCTCTGTAATTCTCTTGAGGCAATACAAGTGTTTTACTTTGAATTTTCATGTTCTTGAATCACCATAATCAATAGTTTCCGCCTATTGATTGTGAGACTTGATATCGTGTTCGTTATTGTGTGTTTATTCGAAGATCCATAGAGAGATAAGGACTTACACGCGAGGAGTTGTGGTTTGACCCGGTCCATTTTCTTGTTCTTCGCGTACAGCGAGGAAGGGTGCCAAGATCTTCTCTTACCGCGAAGACCTGCTTTTTACAGAACGTTTTGAGCAATTTTTGTACTTAGAAAATTTTTCACCCCAATTCATTCTTCTCCCAATTCCACTAAAAACCTGTTCCATTGATAAACTCAAGTGCATACATACCTGGAACTTCGTTCTCGATGAGTTTCCTCACCGAATCAAATGCGAATCACTGCAAAATAAACACAAAACGAAAACACGCAATCCAAAAATACCAAAATAACATGAAAATAGAACAAAGACATATACAAACTTTACACTCGAGTACTAACCTGAGAACCACATAACCCTAATCAGGAGGCTTCTCCTTTATCCTCATTGGATCCGCCTTCATCCTGCGTGGCATACCGGCTCGTGCTATCAAACAACTATCAACGAACCTCAACCATCTACTAACACTTTCCCTCAGATCCTTCCACCAGCACTTAAACCTCCCAGGTCCAAAAATAACCTTCATCATGTACCCTAGTAATCTCTCGCTCTTAAACGTCCCCACACTTGGGGTTTTTACTATCTTCAAATCATGTATGCCTTTCAGCTCTTGCACCTTCTTTCGTGGCGGCCTAGACTGGGGTTGACTCAGTGTATTCCCCCTCACAATGAAAAACAGCAACCGATAGTGGCCCATGCGGAGGTATCTCTAATGGGGTATCCTTTATTTCTTCCCCCGGGTCTTCAGGATCCTCTACACTCTTAACCATCCCCACACTTGGGGTTTTCCATATCATCTCCTCCAGCTCTGCCATCATGTCCTGCAGATCGCTGGGTGTATCCTCACCATAATCCTCATCCGGCTTCCATAAATTTTTATTTTTTTAATCTTCCATTTTTTATTTGCTTCATATTGTGATTGAAGATAACCTTCAATATATATAAATTATTAAACAACTTTGTCCCTATTAATCAAACAAAATAATTGGTAAAAAAATAAAAACAAATGATTAAATAATTCAAAACAATACCAACATACCTGTAAATCTTTCATAAATTTTTATTTTTTAATCTTCCATTTTTTATTTGCTTCATATTGTGATTGAAGATAAGCTTCAATATATATAAATTATTAAACAACTTTGTCCCTATTAATCAAACAAAATAATTGGTAAACTATTAAAAAAACAAAATGATTAAATTTTTTTTTAACGGCGTGGGCTCAACTGACACGTCCCACCAGGGGAAGCTCGTAAATCAGTCTACCTAAACAGCCACCAAGGAATTCGAAATCTACAGAGGGTGTTCCTATTTTTTTATGAAGTGCACCTTACCAGATTCGAACCCATAACCTCCACAGATGGGAAGCCCTTTGAAAAAACCACTTGACCAACACAAAATGAGTAGACCAACACAAAGTGATTAAATGATTCAAAACAATCTCCATATGGATAAGCATTAAATGATGGAATTTGATTAAAAACAGCAAAAACTCCAACTCAAAATATTTCAAATCACTAGGCAAATCGTCATATATGAATCTATGCAAACTCATCAATTTAAAATGCAATTCACAATAAATTAATAACAACATGATGTTCCAATAATCACAAACCAAAATTAATAAGGAAACAAGAGTGGTTACAGAGACGCGAGTAGCGGTGTTTCAGGGTTGAAGTCGATGGTGGGAAATTTCAGAGCTTCACCCGAAAATGGAAGCTATGACAGCGACGAGTGGTGCTTTGATTGCTACACAACGGTGGAGGAGAAAAGTAGTGCGTGGATTGCTACACATAGCAAAGTACACACGGTCGCGGGATGTTGGGTTTCCCGGTGAACAGAGGAGCAGAGACAAAAGGAGTTGATAAGGGGATTTTGTGCGGTAGAGGAAGGATCCCCTAAGAACGAAATTTTGTCTAAGTAGGCTAAGAAGTAATCTTGGCCATCAAAGTTGATGATCAAGGGTTGAAATCAAAGTGTAGGAAAAAAAAGGGTGAAAGGTATTTAAGAAATAGTCACTTTTGTTAACTTTTTTCAAGTTCTCCCACTTTTTTAAAACGTTCATAACTTTTTCATAGGACATTATTTTTAAAAAAAAATTACACCATAAAATTGAGCATTTTTTCCTCTTTAATTTGAGTACAATGTTGCCATATAAAAAACGAAGATTTAAAAAAAAAATTTAAAAATATGTTGTATTTTTCTGTGCTATATTTTACTATGCTGAATTTGTGTGCTGTATTTTTCGATGCTGAATTTGTGTGTTGTATTTTTCTGTGCTGAATTTGTGTGCTGTATTTTTCTGTACTGAATTTTTCTATGCTGAATTTGTTTTATATGTGTTTTTTAACTATTTTGTTATATTTTTGTGCTGAATTTTCGTACTGTATTGTTGTGCTGAACTATTGTGTTGTATGGTTGTGCTTAATTTTTGTGTTGTATGGTGATGCTGAATTTCTGTGATGTATTGTTGTACTGAATTGTTGTGTTGTATTTCTATACTTTATTTTTCTAAGTTGTTTTATATATGTTGTTTTAATTATCTTATTTTAAATGTGCTGAATTGTTGTGTTATACTTTATTTTATTTCCAACACATTCATAAAAACAAAAAAATACAACACAGTTTTTTCCTTTGGTCAAATCCAGCACATTCAAAAGAAAAAAAAATCTAGAAAAATCCAACACATTCACATTCACAAAAAGCCAGCACAAACTTTTTTCATTATTATTTAAAAAAAATGTTACAGTTTTTGTGGCCATAAAATAAAACTAGGTGTAGTAAACATGTTGCAAATGACGATTCTTAAGGAATGGAACTCTTTCAAAACACGAAATCAACAGGGTCCATCAACCACTCTTTTAATGAAATATTTTCATTATTATTTAAATTTTTTTTTGCTTTTTCAGCCTCTTACGAAACTTTCAAATCAATTGAAATTTACGCATACCTCATAATGAGATGCTTATGGTAAAATCTTTGTTCCATATAATTGAAGCTCATTCTTACATTTATTGAAACTTCAGTGGCTTTCTTGTGTAATGCAATTCACACTCGTTCTTGCCTACTCAAACTAAAATATATAAATTTTAGTTGCTTCAAACTACAATAACAAGACTCCAAGTGTGACATGATATTCTACTAGTTAACTAACCGTTGGGTGATGTCATGTGACAGTTTTGGATAGTGAAAGGCGTTGGTGATCAAGTCAAGGGATCGGGTCAACGGGATGGAGATTGGGAGTTGTCGTGACGTATGATTTTGCATTGTCGTTTTGTAAAGTCATTCATTTACACTATGGTTTTGTATTAGCATTTTGGAGTATAAACTCCATGTTGAATTATTATACGTCGATGTGTCTATGGATGTTTTGGTCACTTGGTTTGGTTTTATTTGGTGTCTAAACAGGTTAATGTTTCGTAAGGGTTGTTTATTTTACGAACGTGTCATGTCGAAATTTTATGAGAAAACGCGAGTGCGATTTATGAGTACTCTTTGGGTGCATGTTGGTATAATATTATATGAGGTGTTACTTTTGGTGAAATGAGTTCTTAATTAAAAAGAAAAAAAAAATATAGGCCTATTTTTCGCAAGGTGTTTAAATTTTTGTTTTAAATTTCCAGGTGTTACAGCTTAGACCCGCTGCAAAGCACTTGACTTATTTACTTGTTATTATAATAAAAATCGAACAAATTAAACTTAAAACCCAAAAATATTAAATTTTTTTATGAAAATTGAAAACTAGATGTTAACTCACCTCAAAAACCGAGAGTTTGGTGAAGAATGCTCCACAAAACACCAAAAAACCGGAGAGCTTGGGGGAGTTTGTGTGTTTATTTTTGTTGGAAACGGGAAGCAGAAAGCTGTCTGCTGATTTTACCCTCGCAAAGACCTGTCCCGACGACATGTCGTCGGAATAGGGTCAAATGTCGGCGACATAGGCCGGCTATGGTGACGACATATCGTCGTTATAGGGTTATTGACTGCTCAACTTTTAAGAAGCCCTATACCGATGACATGTCGTCGGTATAGGTTTTCATAATGGAAAAAAGGCGCTTTGTTTTCCGTCTATCTGACTCAACCGTATACCGATGACATGTCGTCGGTATAGGGTCTCATCAACCAAAATTAAGGTTTAGCCTATCCCAACAACATGTAGTCGGTATAGGGTCTCATCAACCAAGTGCTTGCCTTAATATGCAATGAATGTAAGAGTCTGGTGCCTTTTGACGTGGGTTTCATATGAAACAAAAACCGTTTTCTTATCTAAAGATATATATGATGCTATAACCTTTAAGCATAGATATTATTCACTTTTAACTTCAACTAGGAATTTTACCCGCCTCCCGTTGCGGCGACGGCGAATTTATACGGCAGTCATAAAAGGTTCGGTTCGTCACGGTAACACAACGGTAACAGCACTCGCTATAGACAACGATACCAAAAAACTCGTTTTGAATACAACTCAGTTTAAAAAAATATATCGAAACGTTGAAAAAAAAACTAAAAACAGTCGCGCACTTCGCATTTTGAAAGAATTTAACGAAACGAAAGCTATTAAAGAAAAACGAAGTTAATAGAAAATGAAACGGATTAAAAACGTATATTATATATAATATAAGGATAGAATATGAAAATGTAAAAAAGAAAAAGAAATTGCTGTGTCAAATGGATGGACCAAGGTTTTACTCACGCCGATCCAGGGTTCGAGCCTCGGCTCTCCCTCAAGCCCGGAAGGGGCCGTATTGGGTGGGATTTTCCCTTGGATGCTCTCCAACTCTGACGCCAAGTGGGCCCGGTTAAGATAACATATTGACAGAGTTGAACGAGGCTCTCCCATGTGACAGAGGGTGCGACGTCACAACATTCAATGTTCGCCGTTCAAAAAAAATGGATGGATTGTTTGGCTTTTTGAAACTCACAAAGTACAGTAATCAAAACAAAAAGGGATGCTACACACAAACAAACCCCGGAATACACAAAATTACGGAAATGTCATGTTACTATTCATTTCCAATGGTCTTTTAATAAAAAGGATAATTTTATTATATCTTAGTTTGTTGTAACTTGTAAAGTTCTTATAAAAAGAACATTAAACGACTAATTATGTATATAATTAAAATACAGATAACTTTAAAATTTCACTATTTTTTTCAAAAAAGAAAAAACATTCTCTAAAATAATAAATTAAATCAAGTAATATGTATATATGTAGGGTTATGCTTTTATAAGATACATACTTATTTGCAATGTTTTAAAAACCAGACCGGACGACGAACCAGATGCCTTACCTATCCACTGGTCGTACCGGATTACGAACCGGACGACGTCTTAAAAAATATTTGACTGATCACATTCCTAATGTTAAATACATTGCTTAAAGATACGTGTTATAGACTTAAAAGAGGACTTAAAACTTAAAAGGGTACTTAAAAGGGGACTTACGTGAAAAGTGAAAATATCAAAATAAAAAATGAAAAAAAGAAAAAAAATAATTATTTTTACAAAACCGATCGGACCGCCGAACCGGTTCACCGGTTTAACCGGAAAATCTCGCAGACCGGCCGGTTATTTTATGACCCGTTTTAAGCCATATAACCGGACCGCTTAAGTGACCGAACCCCGGTCGAACAGGTCAGACCCGAGCACCACTCCCACCACCCTTAGAATGGAGTCACAACAACTTCGTGCGGTTCTCTTTACATGCTTAGACCCGCTGCAAAGCACTTGACTTATTTACTTGTTATTATAAGAAAAATCAAACAAAATAAACTTAAAACCCAAAAATGTTAAATTTTTTATGAAAATTGAAAACTAGATGTTAACTCACCTCAAAAAAACCGAGAGTTTTTGAAGAATGCTCCACAAAACACCCAAAAACCGTGAAATTGTCAAAGAGAGAGAGGTTGGGGGAGATTGGGTGTTTTTCTTGTTGGAAATGGGCAGCAGAAAGCTGTCTGCTGATTTTACCCTCGCAAAGACCTGTCCCGATGACATGTCATCGGAATAGAGTCAAATGCCAGCGTCATAGGCCGGCTATGACGAAGATATGTCGTCGGTATAAGGTTATTGACCGGTCAACTTTAAAGAAGCCCAATACCGACGACATGTCGTCGGTATAAGGTCATTTATTTTTAAATTTTCACGAAACATTAATAAACAAACAAAATATAAAATAAAAGGAAATTAGTCTATACCGACGACATGTCGTCGGTATAGGTTTTCACAGTGAAAAAAATACGCTTTGTTTTCCCTCCATCTGACCCAAACCTATACCGAAGACATGTCGTTGGTATAGAGTCTCATCAACCAAAATTAGGGTTTAGTCTATCCCGACGACTTGTCGTTGATATAGAGTTTCCTATCCCGACGACTATTGTCGTCTGGATAGGGGTCGTCGGGACAAGATAATATCCTTCTAGTGGCACTGGTAGATCTCGGCTTAGCGGGTACACCACCGCATGCATAGCGGCTACATGCGAGTAGTGTAGCTCGGGAATGGTGAGCGGATTTCCATAGCCGCTGAAACATTTGAACCGCTGAAACAATTGTACCGTTGAAAGGCTCTATTATAGCCGTTTTAAAAATAAAACAAAAATAAAAAATTAAATAAATTTAACCCCTATAAATCATAACCAATTATCCGACTCAATACACAAAAAATACATTCTTTCTCCTCTAATGATTACATAAAAAATACAATGGTTAGTTGAGTTGTAGGAGGATTTGTCTTTGGTGCCCTGCACTCCCTTGCAAAGTGTCTAAGTTGGTTGCAGTTATAACATCTAAGCTTAGTTTTGTCAAAACCAACTTTAGCATTTGGGTTGTTACTCGAGTATTCTCTTCCAGTTCTTGAATAGAATCTCTTTACTCTAAGAGAGTGTATAGCAAAAGAGGGTTTTATATCCATTTCTTCAAGATCATTTAGATGAAAGTACTCTAGATCTTCCTTGACGAATGACATGTTGTTCGGTTTATCAGTTACAAAAGCTCCATTGCTTGGACCAACTTCAAGTAGGATAAATGGAGAACTGTTGTTGTTGTGAGCTATTGGAGTTGAAGGATGAGTAATTATAGGAGGATGATAGTTACTATGTTGAACTTGAGGAGTACAGTAAGAGGTAGTCACAACATCATATACAAGAGTATACAGTGCAGCTAATGTGGTGTTGTAATCTAATGTATAACTCTTCTTTCTATCTTTAGCTTGAATTATTTCAAGTTCATAGGTTTTCAACATTACATACAGCACACACATTGTTAGTGTCTTCAGATTCTCAGTTCTTCTATTTGGAACGGTGTACACTGAACAAGTTGTAGGGAAAGATCAGATGAACTTCTTCAAAACATTACCATTCTCAATTTTCACACCATCATCTTGTAGCTCTCCCACAAGATATATATAACAATTCTATTGAGGAGTCATTGACTCACCATCAATGTATGGAAAATTTTCATACTGTTGCTCGAGTATATCTCTTTTGTTTTCTTTCACTTCTTCTGACCCATCAAACATGATTTCTAGAGCTTCCCACAAATCTTTAGTAATCTTGAACTCTTTGAAGTTGTGATAGATCTCATTAGGTAGAGACATTTGAATAGCGCCCAGTGCCTTGAAATCAACTTCCATTCTTTTTGTCTTCTTTAGAATACTTTGAAGGTTCTTTTGGAACAACATTTCCTCCAGCATCTGCAAAAATGACCATTGGAATATATGGTCCTTCCATACTGGATCTACACATTCCATAGTCTTGAAAACATATGAAGCTTCTCATTCTAAGCTTCCACATGTCATAGTCATCACTAGATGACAATGTTGGAGGTCTGTTTTTGCTTCCAATATCATCAAAATTGCTTAGAGACGCCATTTTCTTCAGTTTGAGAAGTAGTTATAACTTAAAAAGAGAATAAAATAATTACAAAACCAAGAATTTGATCAAACAGTTGTAAATTATTTGATCAAGAGTCAAAGCTGTAATGCCACTTGTAAGATCGTGTGTTATCAAACACAATACAAGTTGGTCCCATTGATTAGTTGAGATTGGCAGAACAGAAACAATAACAACTAACTCTATTCACGGAATGATTCAATGATAAGTAAATATTAAGAACAGAGGAATTCACTTTCAAGTTCTATTGTATTAATCTCTCAAAGTTTACGCACAAGTTTACAATGAGAAACCAAATACATATATAGAGCTCTTCTAGCCATCTCATGCATGAGATAACTTCCCTAGAATAAATATAGACCATATTCACCACAAACCATTGATCTAAATACATTACATGAAACTATACTACCATTAGTTACGAACAACAAGAAAAACATTGTAACAACAGGTTGCAGATCTTCTGAAAAGCTTTTGTTGATTTCCGGATGAACTATGTCATTTTAAGGTATTGGTGTGTACACTAACTCTGCACCAATCACAAGACACCTGCAGATCGTATTGTCAGTAGGAAGAATGTTCATCTGTAACATATCATCATCGGTAGCAAATTCTTCATCAGTTGCAGATTTGTTCTATCGGTAGCACCATTGTATTATCAGTAGTAAAGTTGTCTAGTGTTAGCCATTGGGGTCGGTGACCCAATGATAGAGTTGGTGACCCAATGATAGAGTTGGTGACCCAATAATAGAGGCAAAGACTCTAAAAACACTTAAAGAATTTAGAGATCACAGGTTCAAGTCCCACTAGTGACAGTATTAAAAGAATTCTCCTTTCTAAAAGGAAAAAAAAGTGTCTAGTGTTAAGTAGATGCAGTGATCAATTCCATTATAAATTTGCAATCATTTCCAGTAGTGAACAATTATTATGGATGATAGAAATAGTTTAATCCCATAAAAAATAATATTTATTATTATCTCAACCCCTACACGTTCGAAAATACACATGAATCAAATACATTTTTAATTGTTAGAGTAAAGGCTTATCCTTTTTTTTAATAGCAAGTTGTATATTAATAAGTATAGTAATAGTAATATGTTTGTTTTGATCATATATAATTATTTAACTATTGTTACACATGCATAACATTGTTTGGTGAACCAAAATAAATTATATATAGGAAGTTATATATAAGAGTGAGTTCACTACAAAACTCATTTTCATAAGAAAACAAAAAAACTCCTTATTAAAGTTACTGTATATGTGTAGTACACTCAAAAACCTAACCCCATCAAAAAACCTAAACCCCCCACCTCACCTCCACCCAAAAACCTAAACCCACCTCACCCACCCCCACCCCCCAAAAACCTAAACCCTCCACCCACCCCCACCCTTCAAAAAAAAATCTAACCTAAAAGCTAAACTAAACCCAAAAGCTAACTCTAGTACACATATGTTGTATTGCGTTGATTTTTTTTTGAACGAGGACGACGTGGGTAACAAGGTGTCTCCGAAGCGGTTTTTTTGTTTTTGATTTATATTTTGAGTTATAATTTTTTTTTATTTTTTTAGTTTTAATAAATAGTTTTTTGGTTTTCTCATAAACAATAAGTTTTTTTATAATTATTCCCTATATATATAAATCGTGGACGGCGCAAGCTTTATGTTAGGGAAATCACCGTCACATGATAGTGATTTGGTTGACCAATAGGGCTACACCACGTGGCGCTACAAGCCCTTCTTTCTTTTTTTTATGCATTCAGTAATTTTATGAGATATATATATATATATATATATATATATATATATATATATATACTAGTTTAGATCCGTGTATATAAACGGTTTGAAAAATATTAATAAATAAAATTTTTAGATCTTTATGTGTATATTTTATTGGTGTAAAAATGTATCACATACTAAGGTTAGAAAACAAAACTCAATATATAAAAACTAATATATAATTGGGTTTCAAAAATAAATTAAGTACTATTTAATGTAATTTGATTTTCATTTATTATTTGATTGAAAATAAAAGTTACATAATTAGATTTCAAAAATTAATAAGAGATAATTTAAAATAAATGTGTTTTATTAGTATAATTAATATATTCCTTTAAATATATATTATTATTAAAAGATGGAGATGCATTTAATAAAAGAAAGAGACAGGAAAAAAATGATGAGAATAAATGTGGAGGCGACACGTGACATAAATAAACCTTTATTTATTATATAGTATAGATAGTATTATTGGTTTGATGAAAGCATCTTCTCTATGCTTTAAGATAAATGTATATAGTTTGTCACTTTGTCTACATCCCACCCTCCCAAACTACCCATACTCTCCAAATATCCTCCAACCTACCTCATTTTTTTATTTTTTTTTAAATTAAAACAAATTAAACCAAATTTAAAAACAAAAAATTTAATTAATTAATTAAGAATACATAACAATAAATAAAATGGCCATAAAAAATAAAAAAAAGGTTAAAAAAAACACCTAAAAATTTAAAAATCACATGACCAATCATACTTTGTGCCTATTTCACGCTTCCGTTTAAGGATTAGTTCCAACATCGATACGTTCCTCCCGGATAGCCTCTCGGTTTAGAAACTTTTTTGGACTCCATTGTATTTTTTATGTAAACATTAGAGGAGAAAGAATGTATTTTTTGTGTATTGAGTAAGATAATTGGTTATGATTTATAGGGGTTAAATTTATTTAAATTTTTATTTTTGTTTTATTTTTAAAACGGCTATAATAGAGCCTTTCAACGGTACAATTGTTTCAACGGTTCAAATGTTTCAGCGGCTATGGAAATCCGCTCACCATTCCCGAGCTACACTACTCGCATGTAGCCGATATGCATGCGGTGGTGTACCCGCCAAGCCGAGATCTACCAGTGCCACTAGAAGGATATTATCTTGTCCCGACGACCCCTATCCAGACGACAATAGTCGTCGGGATAGGAAACTCTATACCGACGACAAGTCGTCGGGATAGACTAAACCCTAATTTTGGTTGATGAGACCCTATACCGACGACATGTTTTAGGGTTTAGTTTATCCCGACCCAAAATTAGGGTCTCATCAACCAAAATTAGGGTTTAGTCTATCCCGACGACTTGTCGTCGGTATAGAGTTTCCTATCCCGACGACTATTGTCGTCTGGATAGGGGTCGTCGGGACAAGATAATATCCTTCTAGTGGCACTGGTAGATCTCGGCTTGGCGGGTACACCACCGCATGCATAGCGGCTACATGCGAGTAGTGTAGCTCGGGAATGGTGAGCGGATTTCCATAGCCGCTGAAACATTTGAACCGTTTTACCGTTGAAAGGCTCTATTATAGCCGTTTTAAAAATAAAACAAAAATAAAAATTTAAATAAATTTAACCCCTATAAATCATAACCAATTATCCTACTCAATACACAAAAAATACATTCTTTCTCCTCTAATGTTTACATAAAAAATACAATGGAGTCCAAAAAAGTTTCTAAACCGAGAGGCTATCCGGGAGGAACGTATCGATGCTGGAACTAATCCTTAAACGGAAGCGTGAAATAGGCACAAAGTATGATTGGTCATGTGATTTTTAAAATTTTAGGTGTTTTTTTTAACCTTTTTTTTATTTTTTATGGCCATTTTATTTATTGTTATGTAATCTTAATTAATTAATTAAATTTTTTGTTTTTAAATTTGGTTTAATTTGTTTTAATTTAAAAAAAAATAAAAAAATGAGGTAGGTTGGAGGATATTTGGAGAGTATGGGTAGTTTGGGAGGGTGGGATGTAGACAAAGTGACAAACTATATACATTTATCTTAAAGCATAGAGAAGATGCTTTCATCAAACCAATAATACTATCTATACTATATAATAAATAAAGGTTTATTTATGGCACGTGTCGCCTCCACATTTATTCTCATCATTTTTTTCCTGTCTCTTTCTTTTATTAAATGCATCTTCATCTTTTAATAATAATATATATTTAAAGGAATATATTAATTATACTAATAAAACACATTTATTTTAAATTATCTCTTATTAATTTTTGAAATCTAATTATGTAACTTTTATTTTCAATCAAATAATAAATGAAAATTAAATTACATTAAATAGTACTTAATTTATTTTTGAAACCCAATTATATATTAGTTTTTACATATTTTGAGTTTTGTTTTCTATCCTTAGTATATGATACATTTTTACACCAATAAAATATACACATAAAGATCTAAAAATTTTATTTATTAATATTTTTCAAAACGTTTATATACACGGATCTAAACTAGTATATATATATATATCTGATAAAATTACTGAATGCATAAAAAAAAGAAAGAAGGGCTTGTAGCGCCACATGGTGTAGCCCTATTGGTCAACCAAATCACTATCATGTGACAGTGATTTCCCTAACATAAAGCTTGCGCCGTCCACGATTTATATATATAGGGAATAATTATAAAAAAACTTATTGTTTATGAGAAAATCAAAAAACTATTTATTAAAATTAAAAAAAAAAAAAATTATAACTCAAAATATAAATCAAAAACAAAAAAACCGCTTCGGAGACACCTTGTTACCCACATCGTCCTCGTTCAAAAAAAAAATCAACGCAATACAACATATGTGTACTAGAGTTAGCTTTTGGGTTTAGTTTAGCTTTTAGGTTAGATTTTTTTTTGAAGGGTGAGGGTGGGTGGAGGGTTTAGGTTTTTGGGGGGTGGGGGTGGGTGAGGTGGGTTTAGGTTTTTGGGTGGAGGTGGGGTAAGGGGTTTAGGTTTTTTGATGGGGTTAGGTTTTTGGGTGTACTACACATATACAGTAACTTTAATAAGGAGTTTTTTTATTTTCTTATGAAAATGAGTTTTGTAGTGAACTCACTCTTATATATAACTTCCTATATATAATTTATTTTGGTTCACCAAACAATGTTATGCATGTGTAACAATAGTTAAATAATTATATATGATCAAAACAAACATATTACTATTACTATACTTATTAATATACAACTTGCTATTAAAAAAAAGGATAAGCCTTTACTCTAACAATTAAAAATGTATTTGATTCATGTGTATTTTCGAACGTGTAGGGGTTGAGATAATAATAAATATTATTTTTTATGGGATGAAACTATTTCTATCATCCATAATAATTGTTCACTACTGGAAATGATTGCAAATTTATAATGGAATTGATTACTGCATCTACCTAACACTAGACACTTTTTTTTCCTTTTAGAAACGAGAATTCTTTTCACTAATGGAACTTGAACCTGTGATCTCTAAATCCTTTAAGTGTTTTTAGAGTCTTTGTCTCTATCATTGGGTCACCAACTCTATCATTGGGTCACCGACCCCAATGGCTAACACTAGACAACTTTACTACTGATAATACAATGGTGCTACCGATAGAACAAATCTGCAACTGATGAAGAATTTGCTACCGATGATGATATGTTACAGATGAACATTCTTCCTACTGACAATACGATCTGCAGGTGTCTTGTGATTGGTGCAGAGTTAGTGCACACACCAATACCTTAAAATGACATAGTTCATTCGGAAATCAACAAAAGCTTTTCAGAAGATCTGCAACCTGTTGTTACAATGTTTTTCTTGTTGTTCGTAACTAATGGTAGTATAGTTTCATGTAATGTATTTAGATCAATGGTTTGTGTTGAATATGGTCTATATTTATTCTAGGGAAGTTATCTCATGCATGAGATGGCTAGAAGAGCTCTATATATGTATTTGGTTTCTCATTGTAAACTTGTGCGTAAACTTTGAGAGATTAATACAATAGAACTTGAAAGTGAATTCCTCTGTTCTTAATATTTACTTATCATTGAATCATTGCGTGAATAAAGTTAGTTGTTATTGTTTCTGTTCTGCCAATCTCAACTAATCAACGGGACCAACTTGTATTGTGTTTGACAACACACGATCTTACAAGTGGCATTACAGCTTTGACTCTTGATCAAATAATTTACAACTGTTTGATCAAATTCTTGGTTTTGTAATTATTTTATTCTCTTTTTAAGTTATAACTACTTCTCAAACTGAAGAAAACGGCGTCTCTAAGCAATTTTGATGATATTGGAAGCAAAAACAGACCTCCAACATTGTCATCTAGTGATGACTATGACATGTGGAAGCTTAGAATGAGAAGCTTCATATGTTTTCAAGACTATGGAATGTGTAGATCCAGTATGGAAGGACCATATATTACAATGGTCATTTTTGCAGATGCTGGAGGAAATGTTGTTCCAAAAGAACCTTCAAAGTATTCTAAAGAAGACAAAAAGAATGGAAGTTGATTTCAAGGCACTGGGCGCTATTCAAATGTCTCTACCTAATGAGATCTATCACAACTTCAAAGAGTTCAAGATTACTAAAGATTTGTGGGAAGCTCTAGAAATCATGTTTGATGGGTCAGAAGAAGTGAAAGAAAACAAAAGAGATATACTCGAGCAACAGTATGAAAATTTTCCATACATTGATGGTGAGTCAATGACTCCTCAATAGAATTGTTATATATATCTTGTGGGAGAGCTACAAGATGATGGTGTGAAAATTGAGAATGGTAATGTTTTGAAGAATTTCATCTGATCTTTCCCTACAACTTGTTCAGTGTACACCGTTCCAGATAGAAGAACTGAGAATCTGAAGACACTAACAATGTGTGTGCTGTATGTAATGTTGAAAACCTATGAACTTGAAATAATTCAAGCTAAAGATAGAAAGAAGAGTTATACATTAGATTACAACACCACATTAGTTGCACTGTATACTCTTGTATGTGATGTTGTGACTACCTCTTACTGTACTCCTCAAGTTCAACATAGTAACTATCATCCTCCTATAATTACTCATCCTCCAACTCCAACAGCTCACAACAACAACAGTTCTCCATTTATCCTACTTGAAGTTGGTCTAAGCAATGGAGCTTTTGTAACTGATAAACCGAACAACATGTCATTCGTCAAGGAAGATCTAGAGTACTTTCATCTAAATGATCTTGAAGAAATGGATATAAAACCCTCTTTTGCTATACACTCTCTTAGAGCAAAGAGATTCTATTCAAGAACTGGAAGAGAATACTCGAGTAACAACCCAAATGCTAAAGTTGGTTTTGACAAAAGTAAGCTTAGATGTTATAACTGCAACCAACTTAGGCACTTTGCAAGGGAGTGCAGGGCACCAAAAGACAAATCCTCCTACAGCTCAACTAACCTTCAAACATGCACCTGTTCAAACATCAATTGTTGCTTGTGCAACTCAACATGGAACAACATCTGAAGAAGGGTTTGACCGGAGCTTTCAAATAGAAGAGTTTACACCTACAAATCATGCTCTCGTAGCTGATATTGCAGAGATTCCACAACAGGTATTTGAACAGCTTTTCTTTTAAGCATGCATTGATAAGGTCATAAATTATAGAAAGCACAACTAAAGTCTAATAGATCAAAATGAAGTATATCACAACATAAAATCCAAGTGTCAAAAGACTACAAATAGTTATAAAGAAAAGATTGAATGTTTAAAGAAAGAAATATCATCTTTGAAACATGAACAAAGAAATCTGGAAACACAAATTGATGATCAATTAGCTAGGTTGAAATCCACAAGAGATGAACTAGCTGAAACAAAAGTTTATATGGATAAGTATCAATTTGCATCTGAAAAATGTTAAAGACTGTTAGATGCTAAAATTCATGATAAAGTTAAAGCTATAACTAGAATTAGATAGCATAAGGTTCCACCATCATGTGACTATATTTCAATTTATGAACCAAACTTTGATTTAAATCAACTTTATAAATCAAATCAATGTTTGAATCCAAAGAAAGAAAAAGTGGTTATTGAAGAGGAAGAGGAAGAAGAAGATGAGGAGGAGGATGAGGATGATTCATGTAAATGGAAGTATTTTGACATGAATTTTTGAGCTAGATCATCCCATGTAGTGATCGACCCGGTAGAAAGAGAGTTTAGCCATGCCTTAGCCCGTTCCTTTAAGGAGAAGGGAAACATTCAAAGTCGAATTGCGTCATTCGAAACTCCATTTAGTTTGAAAGTGTCATAAATTTCGAGGAAATTTGCAATATGGGCATGTGGATCTTCATCGGGTAATCCATGGAAAGTGCATGATAACTGGATCATATGAATAACATGCGATTTGATCTCAAAGTTGTTAGCGTCAACAGTTGGCCTTGTGATGCTAGACCCCAAAGCTTCAAGTGACGGTCTTGCAAAGTCAGAAATAATGCGATTTTCTACGGCCATTCTTCTAGTACGTTTTTCACGTAATTGGCGGTGAAAAAATATTTCGGGCTCTTCTAAAGGTTGATATAAACCAGTAGCGGAGATATGAATCATACACTACCTGAAACAAAATGTAATAGAAAACCAGATGGAAAATGTTAAAGTTTAAAGGCTAATCCGTTAACTCGAATCTTTTTGAAATCACCGTGTCCCCGGTAACGATGCCAAAAACTTGATGGCGTGTGTGTCGATGTGATAAATATATTATATAATAATATATTTAGAGATATTGTTGGTTTCATGAGATCATGTTTTAAACTTATAAAATGATAATTACTTTAACTTAAAACACACACAATAGCCAAGTGTACCTATTGCAGCGTAATATAATTTAGGTAAGAACCAAGTATCGAACCAATGGACACGGTCGAGTTCCAATACTCAACTTTTGTTATCGTGTAGCCGGTTTAATTAGTGAGTAGGTTTTACGTGCTTGTTAAGCAGAAAAGTAAATGACAGAAAAGTAAATAACGGTAAAGTAAATGACAGAAAAGTAAAAATGTGCGTGAAGTGTGTAAAAGAAATGTAAATAGCAGAATAGTAAATAGAAAGAAAGTAAATATCTCGAGGTTGATCAGGTCACGAATAGTATTGCTTTAGGCTTCGAATCCGCTTGGTATATGATAATGTTAAGTTGACAAATCCAGTGGTATGACTAATACAAACGTGTGAACGGTACACCGCTAGAGCCTTATTCGCACAATATTTGGTTTACGAATTATGTTCTTTAATAATAAAATGGCAAGATTCCCAGCTAGGGACATCGTTACCCTCAACCCTTTGTATGCTATCTCCAAGTTGGTTTAAGACATCAAAATTAAATGCTTAATTATTATTATTAAAATAGTGATTAGATTTTATTCACCGGGAGGCAGTGTAACAATGGGACCATGTATAAAGGCGTATCGTTCCCAACCGGAGTTCACCAACTCTTGGTCTCATAACAAGTTCGTATAAAGGCGTACGATCTTATCAATATTAAAATCTGCATGTATAAAGACGTACAAGTTTCAAGAGAAGTTTGATTAAAAAGGTTTTACGGTCTTACGCTTTAAAATCAAGAACACTCACAAGTGTAAAGACACGTTTAGATAATAATAAAAAGCCCACCTAGAAGGTGGTTTCAAGAGTGAATAATTAAAGACATAAGCATAGCACTAGATTAATACGTTAAACATTAACATACTCCAAACCTCATCTTCACCCTAGTAATACAAAGAGTTTAGTCACGAATGGCCATACTAACTAGTGTAACACTGAGTTTCGTAGGCTCCCCTATTGCAGACAAAAAGGAGTCTCTCTACTCTAAACTACAGAAACGGACTCTCTTGAGCTGTGGTAATTTGTATTTGGGTGTGTTGAATGAAGAGCTCAAGCCATCTATTTATAGGCCTCAAAATGAGCAATGAACGACTGTGCATTGTTTTGCACGGGCGTGCAAACACCTCGGGAATCAAACAAGGTATAAAGGACAGTGTATTGGAGCTTGGGGAGCAAGGTATGGGAATGCATGCCCGTGCATGGAAATGCACGGCCATGCATTGCCCCCCAGCTCCCATTTTTGTCATTTAGCTGCTTGTTTGACTTTTCGTTGACCTTGGTTGACTTCTTGGGGGTCAAAGCTTGGGAATGATCCTTCTAGAAGCTAATTGTGACACATTAAACGCGAAAGATAATTGTGACATTAATTATTCAGGGAATAATTATATATATATACTGTTATTATTTGAGAAATAATAAGTAGATGATAATATAAGGGTTTAAATTGTAATTATTTATATTGATGGAGAATTAATATAAATAATATATATATATATATAATATAATTTCAAAAATTATATATATAAATATAGATTTATATAATTTTCAAATATATATTTATATATATGGATAGTATATATTTGAAACTGGTATATTATTTAAACCATAATTATCCTAGTGAAATATGTCATATTCTTTGGAATATGTCATGGGATATTGCTTGGAATATGGGGCTATATAAAGGGGATTAAATCTGGATATTTAAGCTTAATCAAAAGTTGAAAATCCTAGCCACCACCACCACGCATCTGCCCCCTCTCCCTTTGGATATTTTGGCCAACAATAAACGAAGCCGGGGAGCTTCATTTTACATGCAGTTTGATGATATTAAACACAATAACGCACAAACAATCACCCTCTAATCAGATCTCCACACTTATCATTTGCTTGCCCCCAAGCAAAGCTCTTTCGCAACACTACGACAATCAGTAGACAAAAACGTATAAGCACCCCTTTACCAAGTGTTAGCTAAGGTCCCCGTTTCACAAGACTTACAACGTTCAATAAGTTTTCATCCTAGCAAGCAAAAGTGATATGCCATTCAAAAAGTCAAATTACCTAACCAGGCCTACTATGCTTCAGGTTTAGAACCTACATGCATTTACACCTTCGACTCCTCTCAGGTTAATATCTGGACTAGAAAAAGATGTGCTAGAACATATCTGTGACACTCTCAAGACCAACAATGAAACACCATTTCATAGGCTTGTAAACCAATCACATCTCCACCAAATAACACAGAATCAAGCACATATCAAAAGGTCTTTAAAGGGTTGAAATGTTTGGTAGGGTTAAGGGTGTGGAAAAGCATATTTAATAACCAAATTGACCCGCAAGGAAGTAAGTACGAATGGGGCCATGCCCAGACCGATGCCTTTGAGGAATTAAAGAAGAGGTTGACCCAAGCACCAGTATTGACCCTACCCGACGGTAACGAAGACCTAGTGGTGTATTCCGATGCTTTAGGTTAGGGGTTGGGCTGCGTGCTAATGCAACGAGGGAAAGTGATCACGTATGCATCACAGATGTTAAAGACTCGCGAAGTCAACTACCCGACTCATGACCTTGAGCTCGCGGAGATTGTCTTTGCCTTAAAGATTTAGAGGCATTACCTCTACGAAGTCAAGTGCACCATCTTCTCCGACCATAAAAGCTTGAAGTACTTCTTTGAGCAAAAGGAGTTAAATATGAGACAACGACGGTGGTTAGAACTGTTGAAAGATTGTGACTGTGAAATCCTTTACCACCCCGGGAAGGTAAATGTGCTAGCCGACGTCTTGAGTCGAAAGGAGACGACAACTCCTATCAAGGTGAAAGCATACCAGCTGTCGTGACTCCGGACCTTATGACAGAAATAGAACGTGACAGGATGAAGCTTTGATAGAAGAAAATGTCAAAAGAGAGAGAATAGTGGGTCAGCAGGAGAAGTTAGAAACTAATGCTTATGGAGTACGAACATGGTTCGAGAGAATGTGAATACCCCAGGGTGGCGAACTTAGAGTCAAAATCCTTGACGAGGCTCAAGTCTCGCTACTCTATCCATCCTAGCACCAACAAGATGTACCATGATTTGAAGAAGGAATACTAGTGGCTCGGCATGAAGAACGATGTAATAGGTTATGTGAGCAAATGCCTAACTTGCTCTCAGGTAAAGGCCGAGCACCAAAAACCGTGCGGAAATATGCAACCTTTATTCATTCCTGAGTGGAAATGGGAACACATTACCATGGATTTCATAACCAAGCTACCGCGTACAGTTAAAGGTCATGATACCATATGGGTAGTTGTGGATAGGCTGACAAAGAGTGCTCACTTCTTGCCTATACGCGAGACTTATTCGTCCGAAAAGCTAGCAGAATTGTTCATCAACGAGATTGTGGCCAGACATGGTATGCCCTTGTAGATTGTGTCGGACTGGGACACACGATTCATATTGAGGTTCTGGAAAATATTCCATGAGACAATGGGTACGAGACTTAATATCAGCAAAGCTTACCACCCACAGACCGATGGTCGGTCCGAAAGGACCATTCAAATCCTTGAGGACATGCTCCGGGCATGCATTATCGATTTTGGTGGTAGCTGGGATAGTCACCTACCACTGGCGAAGTTCTCTTACAACAACAGCTATCATGCAATCATAGGAATGCTGCCATACGAGTAGCTTTACGGTAGGAAATGCAGAACGCTCGTCTGTTGGGGTGAAATTGGGCAAAAAGACTTTGCAAGTCTAGATGTAGTTAAGGAGACTTCTGAAAAATTTGATCAAATCAAAGCTCGAATGAAAGCCGCTAAGGATAGACAGAAATCTTATTCGAATAAAAGGAGGAGAGATCTCGAGTTCCAAGTTGGGCACATGGTATTGTTAAAAGTGTCTTCTTGGAAGGGAATAATTCGATTTCGGAAAAAAGGAAAGCTAAGTCCGAGGTTTGTTGGACCATTTAAAGTTTTAGCACACGTTGGAGAAGTAGCATATAGATTAGAACTACCTGACGAATTAAATGGAATCCATTCCACTTTCCATGTGTCGCACTTGCGAACGTGCTTAGCAAACGAATCTGCGCATGTACCATTCGATGACTGTAGGTCCCCGGGTGTCTCGGATCGTTACGTGTGGGTGTGTGACTAGTCGGACCGGGTGCGGAATGCCCGTGACTAGGTGGAGAATAAAGTAACACAAAGTAAACCGACAACGAAATCACTTTCAAACTCCGTCTATTATAAACTTGAAGGTTACAGAGAGAATACAACTGAGTGCAAAATGTCTGCGTACATAACTTCTATTAACCTAGCCTATTTATACTAGACTTGATCTCTGCGCACTTAACAAGTGCGCAGGGCAAATTGTTCCTGCGTACTTAACAAGTACACAGAGTATTCTTGCGTACTTGCTAAGTACGCAGGAAGTACTTCGTGCGCACATGCTAAGTGGGCAAAAAACTTAGAGAAAAACAGACAACTAGTACATACATTAGTAATTACAACTCGATAACAAATACGTACAGACACTAACAATCAAAGACTAATACATACAAGACAAGTACAAATGCTAAGACAATATCCAGAGTGTTTGTCACACAAACGTGCTTCAACAAACTCCCCCTTGACAACAGCTCTGGATTGTCTTCGGTCTTCACTGCCTCCCGGCTTTCACTTCCATCTTCTTCTTGTAATCAAGGCAGAACTTAATCACATTATCGTATTTAGAAGCAAGGAACTTTGTCCACTCGTCCGTGTACATGCAGTACCTGTCAGCTAGCGCCTCCAGATCTTTCACAGAAAAGTTTATGAAGCAGACTTCTTCAAAAACTCTGATCAGTTCTCTTGGCACTAAGCTTCCACTCTAGGACCACACCTTTCCAATCACCACTGCCTCGCCCGATTAAGGATCTACGTACCAGTACCATATGTTACCAATGATATCCTGAGATAACTTGCTCAGGGGAATCTTGGTTTCACAAAACACTGCTTGTATACCAGTTTCTTTAAGCTTTTATTAGTCACACAATGTCTAACGTTCTTGTCCCTGACTCGCTTGGGCACTTAAGGCTTAAACATTTCGAACTTCCCAGATCTTACCTCTCGCTGTAGAACCTGCCACAAACCCATCGCTACTGCGTGATTTGAGTGATCCATCATCTCTCGGTTTGCTAGGTTAACGAGGTCGTATCTTGGTAAGGAGTTGAAAGCTTCGCTGGTTGGTTTCAAGTATTGAAAACCCCCCCAGCTTGCTTGATTGCAAACGACTTCTTATCCTCCTCGAACCTCATAGCTAAGATCATCCATGTCGCTCCATGTTTGTCTATGATTGATGTCTTTTGCCAGACAGGAGCCGGATCCTTCGATGAACTTGCAGACATATGCTTGTCTTTCTGTGCCTCTGGATCCATAGGTTTAGGTTCGGCAGGGGAGGCTTCAGTCGATGCCTCAACAGTACTAGCAGGCTCGATTGAACCTGTGTCTTCAAAGGATGGAACTTCAAAAATCTCTCCATCTTCAAACTCATACTGTCCTTCCCCGTCGCCCTTGGGAACTTCGATTACAACATCATCATCCTCCTCATCCCAGTCGTCACCAGTGTCGATTTCTCCCTCTTCCAGATTGCAGAGAGCTTCGATATGTGCTTCTTTGGAGTAGTCTGGCTCTAAGAATAGGATCACATCATCCGATACATCGTCAGATAGATCTTTCAAAACGTCAGCCACCGACTTTCCTTTATTACCACCTGAAGCATCACCTCCACCTTCACTCTGAGTAGACTCCCCCTTAGCCATAGACACTGCAGAGATTGTAACAATCGCCAAAGCCAACGATTGCTTCTCACTTCCACTCGGTCCAGCTTCAGGATCCTTGTCCTGATCATCACCCTTAGTTAGATCAACTAAGTGACAAGCCTCTTCATTGCTAGGCTTAGGTGGTTGCTTCTCCAATAATTCCTTCAAACTCTCCCCTGAGCAGCAAGCGTCTTGGCCATATCAAAGACCAGTTTCACCATAGTGTCATGCTCTAAACGCTGCTTGTCATCAGCCGCCCGCTATTTCTTTAGTGTGGCTACCTCATCAATCAGAGAGTTAATCTACCCCTGTTGTTTGTCAGATTCTTCTCTCGATTTTCGTAGCGTTTCAAGAAAACTAGCGACTTGAGTCTCTAGGGTAGTGATCCTGGAATCATGAGGATTAGGTCCCCTGGAAGATGATGCTTCTGCTTGATTAGTTGGGAATGTGAATATTTCATCAAAATCAAATCCATGAGTAAAATCTAACTCGGGAAATGGTTCACTGATGTGTTGACGAGTGGTTGTGGGACTTGAGGTAGGGATGGTGGTTGTTTGGATGGTGGTAGGGGTGATGGTGACAGACTCAGTTAGAATAGGAGTTGTCACCGCCACTTGAACAGGTTGCACAGGGAGGGACACTATCACATGAACCTCCTCTGTGATAGCAGTGGTAGCTACATCAGGTGTTACACGTGGCCTCCTCCGTTGTTGCCTATAAAGCTGTTGTGAAGGTGAGGTAGAAGTGGAATCAGTACTCGCAGTTGTGACACGTGCTTGCCTCTGAGCACTGACTTCTACCTCACGAAGGATAGCTTGGTGCGGCCTATCCCCCCGTTGCTTGTTTATACTTTCTCTTCTGCGTCTCTCTATAGCAGCGTCCGAATCAGAATCGGGCTCGTATTCACTGCTAGTTGCTTGTCTCTTTCTCTTGGAAGATAACTCGGGAAGGGTCACCTTCGTCAATATTCTTGGGTGTGCCTGGGATGGTGCATCATCAGAATCAGAGGAATCTGACTCGGTCGCTTCTGAGTCAGAATCTTCAGCACCCCCAACTCCATGTTCTTCGTCTCTTTCATCGTCAAACATATCATCTTCAGATTCAACTTCCTCTTCTTCCTGTTTTTCATCACTATGTTCACTGAGTTCAGGCTCAGACTCTGCACTATACCATCTGAAGTCAGCAGAGGCCACATATGCTTCATTTATTAGGTGGCCAAAGAGAGGTGTAAGGCCCCAAACCCGGGAGGCCTTACTTGTTGGATTTACTCATTCACAAACAGTTATTAAACTTGAATATCAAATAACGCAGCGGAATCATTCATTCATCATAATTAAAACTTGTTCAAACATGCGGAAGCGTAACATTGTCAATTACATAAACATAACGTAAACAACTCGTAACGGGATGCCAGTCTTCATATCATCCGGGTAACTCTTCTCTCTTGCCAAGCATCACCGTCCATCATCATAACCTGCCCTTAACCTGAATGTGCATACTAAAAAGTCAGCTATGCTGGTGAGTTCTAGCTTTACATAAAACCTTAACATAAACATTTTGCCAAAAACATAACATACATTTGTTTAACAAAAGCATACGTAAAACATGCAATAACTCAACATCGTAACATAACATCATAACATAAGTCAACATGAACCGAATCTGCGCCTTCTCGTAACCGTCAATTCCATACATCGCATACCAGCGGATGAACTTAAGGCTCGTTACCTCTAAGCCATCCGTCACACAGGTCCCCTAAGGCTCGTTACCTCTAGGTGGACCAAACATATGTCTCCTAAGGCTCGTTACCTGTAGGTAGACCAAACATACGTCTCCTAAGGCTCGTTACCTCTAGGTAGACCAAACATACGTATCCTAAGGCTCGTTACCTCTAGGTAGACCAAACATAACTTGGGCACTATTTCCCCGCAAGGAATAGTACCTTCCATTGGGATCCCGGTAATCCCATGGGTGACCGTCGTCACCCCATCATCAACCAGTTGTACAACCGTTAGCCAGCCATAAAGGCCCCCCGTAAGGTGAGGCCAACACATACATACCTTAGCTCCCGTAGGAACTCGTGGCAGATTCGTTCATTCGTGACTTTCATAAAACCTTTACCTCTTTTTAGTTAAAGCATTCGTACGTTTTATTAAATAAAACATCATCTCTTTCGTAAACCTTTCGTAAACTTCATTTGGCAAAACATTTCATAAACATCATCCCGTAAACATATCGTAAACATCGCATCGTAAACATCGTTTCGTAAACATCATTTCGCAAACCTCATTTCGTAAACCTCGTTTCGTAAACCTCGTTTCGTAAACCTCATTTCAAAACGTCATTCCGTATGTATGCACACCAGCCCAAAAACATTTAATTAAAACATTTAAAGAAGGGCTTCTAGAACTCACCTTTTAAGCTAGTCTCGGTCGTCCTAAACAAAGGCCCAACAACGTCACTTCTGATCTGAATTGATTAGTTAAATACACATCAGACCAATACCTACTCTAACGGTTTAACAATTCTAAACATACTAACTTACTTAACCTGCCTGGTGCCTGCGCACTTAGCAAGTGCGCAGACCTTGCTGCCTGCGCACTTAGCAAGTGCGCAGGCAGACCCTACTGCCTACGCATTTAGCAAGTGCGCAGACCCCTCTTCCTGCGTACTTGATAAGTACGCAGGACCTGCTCCGTGCGCACTTGGAAAGTGCGCACGACCTTTTTTTCGTAAAACCCTAACTTTCGCATTCAGGTCTGATCTCGTCAAGATCTCGAACCTGTTTGCATCCAAAACGTTCATTTTCCATTAAGGAACTCAAATCTATGTTTATCTTTCAGTTTCATCCGTAAAAACGTTGCCTTTTCACCTAAAACCCGAAAACCCCAAAAACGAACTAAAACTCAGATTTAGGTCGGATCGTTACCTGAATCGAGCTTCTGATCCGGAGGTTCTTCTCACGAGTTATGGAGTAACACTTTGCTGAAATCTCGGGTCGATCCGCTAACTTTCTCTCTCTACGGTTTCTCTCTCTAGAACTTGCAAATGAGAGAAATGGTGATGACCTTGGCTATTTATAGGGGAGGCTCCCCTTCTAGCCCGCCAGCCCATCTTAGCCGACCCGACATGCCTCGTTCATTTATTTCGTCATTTTAACTGTCTTTTTATTTTTGGGATGTTACAAGTCTACCCCCCTTACAATAGGTTTCGTCCTTGAAACCTATCATAAGTCAAATAGATGAGGGTACGACTCCCTCATTTCCTTCTCCGTTTCCCAAGTGGCTTCCGATCCCTTTCGATGTTTCCATTGGACTTTAACCAATTAGATAACCTTATTACGCAAACGCTTCTCCTTCTTGTCTAAGATGGCCACGGGTTCTTGATGTAATTAAGGCTGTTGTCGACCTCGATGTCGGTAAGTGATACGTGAGCCGGTTCATCCGCCAAACACTTTCGTAAGTGTGATACGTGGAAGGTAGAATGAATCCCACTTAACTCATCAGGCAACTCCAACCGATAAGCGACTTCACCAACCCGTGCCATTATCCTGAATGGTCCGACAAACCTCGGACTTAACTTTCCTCTCTTCCTGAATCGTATGATCCCTTTCCAGGGTGACACTTTCAACATTACTCTGTCCCCAACATCAAACTCGATAGGCCTTCGTCGTTTATCCGCATAGGATTTCTGATGATCTTGAGCGGCCTTCATTCTTGCTTTGATTTGATCAAACCTTTCCGATGTTTCTCTTACGACTTCAAGACTTCCTAATTCCTTCTGTCCAATCTCACCCCAACAAACCGGGGTCCTACATCTTCTCCCATACAACATTTCGTAAGGCGGCATGCCTATCGTCGTGTGATGACTATTGTTGTAGGAAAATTCGGCTAACGGCAGATGACTGTCCCAACTGCCGCCAAAATCGATAATACAAGCACGAAGCATATCCTCCAATGTCTTAATGGTCCTTTTAGACTGACCGTCTGTTTGTGGGTGGTATGCCGTGCTAACATTGAGCCTCGTGCCCATCGCCTCGTGAAACCTTTTTCAGAACCTCGATGTGAATCGTGTGTCCCGGTCAGATACGATCGTCAAAGGCATCCCATGTCGTACTACTACTTCGCTAATAAATACTTCCGCTAACCTCTCCGACGAGAACGTCTCCCGAATAGGTAGGAATTGAGCACTCTTCGTTAAACGGTCCACAATTACCCAAATGGTATCATGACCTTTAGCTGTGCGAGGTAGCTTAGTTATGAAGTCCATGGTAATGTGTTCCCACTTCCATTCTGGTATCTCAAGTGGTTGAATCTTTCCATATGGTTTCTGGTGTTCTGCCTTTACTTGCGAGCAAGTCAAGCACTTGCTTACATACTTTGTTACTTCGTGTTTCATTCCAGGCCACCAGTATTCCTTCCTTAGGTCTTGGTACATTTTATTGGTACCAGGATGGATAGAGTAACGAGACTTATGTGCCTCATCCAAGATTTTGGTTCTAAGTTCGCCACCCATAGGTATCCATACCCGTCCAAAACGTGTCCTAACACCATGGGTGTTATATTCCAACTTGTCCTGTTGGCCAACCATCATTTCCTTCTTTATGTTTTTTTCTTTAAGTGCCTCATCTTGAGCCTTTTCAATTTCTCTCATCATATCCGATGTTACCACCAACTGGCAGGCTTTCACTCTAATAGGAGTAGGCACATCCTTTCGGCTTAGAGCGTCAGCTACCACGTTTGCCTTTCTAGGATGGTATATTATTTCACAGTCATAGTCTTTCAACAGTTCCAACCATCGCCTCTGCCTCATATTAAGTTCCTTTTGTTCGAAGAAGTACTTCAAACTTTTGTGGTCGGAGTAAATAGTAAACTTCACCCCATACAGGTAGTGTCTCCAGATTTTTAATGCAAATACGACAGCAGCAAGTTCCAAATCATGAGTCGGATAATTAGCTTCGTGAATCTTCAACTGTCGTGACGCATACGCGATCACTCTTCCGCGTTGCATCAACACGCATCCCAATCCCTGACCCGAAGCGTCAGAGTATACCACTAAGTCTTCATTGCCCTCGGGAAGGGCCAAGACTGGAGCTTGGGTTAGCCTCTTCTTCAATTCCTTAAACGCCTCATATTGGGTCGAACCCCATTCATACTTAACCTCTTTCCGAGTCAACTTTGTCAACGGCGAAGCTATTTTCGAGAAATCCTGGATGAATCTCCGATAGTAGCCTGCCAATCCCAAGAAACTACGGATTTCAGTTGGTGTCTTAGGAATATTCCATTCCCTTACCGTCATTATCTTTGCTGGGTCAACCATAATGCCATTCGGGTTAATGACGTGACCTAGGAATTGGACTTCCCTAAGCCAGAATACGCATTTGGAGAACTTAGCATACAACCTTTCCTTCTTCAGAGCTTCCAATACTTCCTTCAAGTGACACGCGTGATCACCCTCATTCTTGGAGTAGATGAGGATATCATCGATGAACACGATTACTGATCGGTCCAGCATCGGTCGACACACCCTATTCATTAAATCCATGAACGCTGCGGGGGCGTTCGTCAATCCAAAAGACATCACGCGGAACTCGAAATGTCCATAACGCGTGCGAAATGTTGTTTTCGGTATGTCTTCTTCCCTTACCTTCAACTGATGGTACCCAGACCGAAGGTCAATTTTTGAGAACCAACTTGCACCTTGCAATTGATCGAACAGGTCATCGATCCTTGTTAAAGGGTACTTGTTCTTCACCGTACGTTTGTTTAACTCGCGATAATCAATACACATTCTCATCGAACCATCCTTCTTCTTCACGAACAACACCGGAGCACCCCACGGGGAGATGCTCGGTTGGATAAATCCCTTCTCAAGTAACTCGTCTAGTTGTGCCATTAACTCTTTCATCTCCAATGGTGCTAGTCGATATGGAACCTTAGCCACGGGCTGGGCTTCTGGTACTAAGTCGATTCGAAATTCAATCTCTCTGTCGGGTGGTATCCCAGGCAAATCCTCTGGAAACACCTCCGGGTACTCGCGTACCACGGGTACATCGTCTAGTTCCTTCACTTCCTTACACTCTTCAATTACGTACACCAGATAAGCCTTGCATCCGCGCCTCAATTAATCTGTTTCCTTAATCATCGAGATGACGTTTGGCATCGGGGCGTCACGATCTCCAAAAATCTCGACTTTGCTACCATCCGGAGCCTTGAGTCGGATTATCTTTCGTTTGCATATAATCTGCGCTTCATTGGCAGTTAGCCAATCCATACCTAACACGACATCAAACCCTCCCAAAACCATAACAAACAATCTAACAAGGAACCTATGACCTTCTATTTTTATCGTGGAGTTGTCAACTACATCGGTCACTCTCGCAGTTCTACCCTCAGCAGTTTCTACGCTAAAGGCCCTTTCTAGCTTACTGACAGTGTACTTCACTCGTTCACAAAAAGTCGCAGATATAAAACTCCTACTGGCACCCGAATCAAATAACACAGAAACAAAAGTGTTGTCAAGGACGAACGTACCTGACGCCACATCGGGGTCTGCCCTGGCTTGTTCTTGCGTCAGTGCGTACGCACGAGTCTTTGCTCGGGGCCTCTCTTCTTTCGTCTCCGGGCCTTTCCCTTTCCCGGCTTCACCCATTCTGGGCTTGGTGCATTCCCGGCTCATATGACCGCTTTCACCACAATTATAACATTTAATGCCTTGCCTGCATTCCCGGGAGTAGTGCCCAGTCTTGCCACATTTGTAGCACAGATTTGTCCCTATCCGACATTCACCCGTATGTCTCGCCCCACATCTTCCACAGATTGCCGTCTCGCCTACCATGGCATGTTTGTCCCGAGCCCCAAACAACTTCCCACCTGATTGCTTAGCGGGAAAATTCAGCTTCTTTTTGGGCTCTTCAATGGCAACGACATTCAGCGCCAGATCATCAAATACCACTCTGCTCAGTTCTACTACCGAATCGTAGGTAGTAGGGGCGTTTGCTTTAACATAGGTGCGGACCTGGTCCGGCAGCCCTTGAATGTAGCATGCAATCTTTCTTTCCTCAGTCGTGACAAGATGTGGCACTAGACGTGCCAGTTCATTGAACCGTGTGGTGTACTGCCGGTGCGTCATGCTCCCGGCCTTCAAACCCAGAAATTCACTCTCTACCTTCTCAATCTCGTTCCTTAGGCAGAAATTCTTGATCACCAAAGTTTTCAAGTCAGCCCACATCATCGCATCCACAACCTCGCTCCCTTTTGCCTGACGTACACTTTCCCACCAATGGGATGCTTCTTCTCTCAAGGAGTTAGCAGCAAATTTCACAACCTGATCCGTTCGGCACTCGCTCAGGCGAATGGCAGCTTCCATACGGATTACCCAATCAAAAGTAGCCACCGCGTCCATCTTCCCAGTCAGGATCGGCGGGTCACATGCCTTGAATGACTTATAGTCGCATCCGCGAGCAGGCGGCGCGCTGTCATTCTCGTTAATCTGGGCACCAGTTTCCGCACTAGACCCACCTTCCCCACTAACCTTCTTCAATGCTTCAGCTAACAGACCTAGCAGAGAATTCTTCATCAACTCGGTGAACTCTCGAGCTATAACTGCTCTCACTTCTGGTTCAAAAGTGAAAGGTTGTTCTTCAACCAGTGTCTGCTCAGTTCCATGCACACTAACCGCCGGTTCAGTGTGAACACTTCCTTCTTCACTATACTCTTGGCGCGCAGGGGTCCTGCCACTCCCACCATTTCGACCGCTGGTATGACCACCGGTACGGCCCCCACCACGTTTTCCGTTTCCTCTCCTTGTCATTTCGTTCTATAAGACAAGGAATCCAATGTCATCACGCTAGTTAACAAATAAAATTCAATAAGCACTGTAAGATGTTAATATACACTGGCCATCTGCAATTAACCATTACACTACCTTTCGATTTCTATTTGACCACCTTTGTGATTTCCATCAGAACACAAGTCCTTACCTACCCCTTTCTAAGGCATACTATATATGTAAATATATACTACCTTCATACCTGATGCTGTGGCTCGAGTTACCCGTACTGGCATAGTTTAAGTTCAGACACTGGGAGTGTCCGAATCTCTCAAACTATTGCTCTGATACCAACTTGTAAGGCCCCAAACCCGGGAGGCCTCACTTGTTGTATTTACTCATTCACAAACAGTTATTAAACTTGAATATCAAATAACGCAGCGGAATCATTCATTCATCATAATTAAAACTTGTTCAAACATGCGGAAGCGTAACATTGTCAATTACATAAACATAACGTAAACAACTCGTAACGGGATGCCAGTCTTCATATCATCCGGGTAACTCTTCTCTCTTGCCAAGCATCACCGTCCATCATCATAACTTGCCCTTAACCTGAATGTGCATACTAAAAAGTCAGCTACGCTGGTGAGTTCTAGCTTTACATAAAACCTTAACATAAACATTTTGCCAAAAACATAACATACATTTGTTTAACAAAAGCGTACGTAAAACATGCAATAACTCAACATCGTAACATAACATCATATCATAAGTCAACATGAACCGAATATGCGCCTTCTCGTAACCGTCAATTCCATACATCGCATACCAGCGGATGAACTTAAGGCTCGTTACCTCTAAGCCATCCGTCACACAGGTCCCCTAAGGCTCGTTACCTCTAGGTGGACCAAACATATGTCTCCTAAGGCTCGTTACCTGTAGGTAGACCAAACATACGTCTCCTAAGGCTCGTTACCTCTAGGTAGACCAAACATAACTTAGGCACTATTTCCCCGCAAGGAATTGTACCTTCCATTGGGATCCCGGTAATCCCATGGGTGACCGTCGTCAACCCATCATCAACCGGTTGTACAACCGTTAGCCAGCCACAAAGGCCCCCCGTAAGGTGAGGCCAATACATACATACATACATACATACATACCATAGCTCCTGTAGGAACTTGTGGCAGATTCGTTCATTCGTGACTTTCATAAAACCTTTACCTCTTTTTAGTTAAAGCATTCGTACGTTTTATTAAACAAAACATCATCTCTTTCGTAAACTTCATTTGCAAAACATTTCATAAACATCATCCCGTAAACATATCGTAAACATCATTTCGTAAACATCATTTCGTAAACCTCATTTCGTAAACCTCATTTCGTAAACCTCATTTCAAAACGTCATTCCGTATGTATGCACACCAGCCCAAAAATATTTAATTAAAACATTTAAAGAAGGGCTTCTAGAACTCACCTTTTAAGCTAGTCTCGGTCGTCCTAAACAAAGGCCCAACAACGTCACTTCTGATCTGAATTGATTAGTTAAATACACATCAGACCAATACCGACTCTAACGGTTTAACAATTCTAAACATACTAACTTACTTAACCTGCCTGGTGCCTGCGCACTTAGCAAGTGCGCAGACCTTGCTGCCTGCGCACTTAGCAAGTGCGCAGGCAGACCCTACTGCCTGCGCACTTAGCAAGTGCGCAGACCCCTCTTCCTGCGTACTTGATAAGTACGCAGGACCTGCTCCGTGCGCACTTTGCGCACGACCTGTTTCTTCGCAAAACCCTAACTTTCGCATTCAGGTCTGATCTCGTCAAGATCTCGAACCTGTTTGCATCCAAAACGTTCATTTTCCATTAAGGAACTCAAATCTATGTTTATCTTTCAGTTTCATCCGTAAAAACGTTGCCTTTTCACCCCAAACCCGAAAAACCCAAAAACGAACTAAAACTCAGATTTAGGTCGGATCGTTACCTGAATCGAGCTTCTGATCCGGAGGTTCTTCTCACGAGTTATGGAGTAACACTTTGCTGAAATCTCGGGTCGATCTGCCAACTTTCTCTCTCTATGGTTTCTCTCTCTAGAACTTGCAAATGAGAGAAATGGTGATGACCTTGGCTATTTATAGGGGAGGCTCCCCTTCTAGCCCGCCAGCCCATCCGACCCGACCCGACATGCCTCGTTCATTTATTTCGTCATTTTAACTGTCGTTTTATTCTTGGGATGTTACAAGAGGAGTGTGCTCAGGGGTAGGTTCTACACTGGCTGGCTTTAGAAATTGTGCAAACACTCTCTTGTCCACCCGTTTTACTTGTAGTCTCTCTCCAATCTGAGGTGGATTGGGTACAGCATCATTAATCAACAGCTGCACAAACCGAGGGTATAATAGAAATCTAAACCTATCAGCAGCATTGATCTGATCGATGATAGACTTGTAGATATACTTTGAAAAGTTATAACCCTTGTTAAGAGAGAGGCCAACCATTGCAACTGCTAAGTCATGCCTAATGGCATCCTTTCCCGCCTTTCTAGCAGACAGGCACATGATCATGATGTGCGCGAAGTAACGCCACTGATCAAGTACCCACATCTTCTTATACTAGGAGTAGTCCATTGTACCAACATACCCCATCCTTTGTCTCCAGCATCCATCAACAAAGTAGTCAGGGTAAGTCATCGAATCAGTTGATAAGTCCCTAAACTGTAGTACTCGTATGATGGTGTCTTCAGAAATAGCAATATCATGACCTGCTACAGTAACCCTAATGACGTTTGGGGTTACTATACAGTCGTGATCAGCAGTTTCCCAGAATTGCTCCAGATATGGTCTTGAGACAATAGGATTAACAGAGATGGCATAGCTGATCTTCGAGTGGTTCAGGAAATCGACTATCTCCTGATATTGATGTGCAGCACCCTTCCACTCGGGTTGTGTTAGAGCTAGCAGATTGAATTCGCTTGTAAACGCACGAACCATCACTGCACAAACAAACAGTAAACATAATAAGAACAAAAAGACTCATTGGAATTGAATAAACCTGACTGAGTATAGCAATTACACAATGAACTGAATTCCACAATTAGAAATTTTTCAGAAATGCCCTTCTTGTGTACTTAGTAAGTACGCAGGGATTAGTTCTTGCGTACTTAGCAAGTACGCAGGAGGAATACCTTGCGTAGTTGCTTAGTGCGCAAGTACTGACACTTAGAACCATTTCAAAATCCAAAATTCAGTCAAAGTGAGTCTTTGTCGTGGATTAAGGTCACCACAAGGTTGAAACGCTCGATTATGACCTATGGAACCAACACCAATAGCAATGACATGCTACAACCGGTCAGTCGTGACCTAACTTTGGTTCGCCATGAAGCCACGAGAACCAAGTGGTCAAAAACCAAAATCAAGGATTGTTAAGGACGAATTATAGATGATAGAGCTTCGATTAATGATTTTACACAAGTTTTAGGTCTTAAGTTTGGTTAAAAACAACCCAAATTTTTCAAAAATCAAAGTCCAAAACCTAGTTCTTCAAGATCACAAATCGGTCCAAAAATCAAGATTTAACGGGATGAAATGCTCCAAGATTCTCACCAAATGCAAGTTAGATGATGATGAAACTAAGAACGGGATGAAAAACCGATTAGGAACACACGAAATTTTGAGTGATAAAGGATCATAGGTATACAACAGTGACAAAGTTTTGAATGAGATAAAACTCAAGAAAAAGCTCTAAGTGTTGTATATATACCCACACAATATTAGTCGTGCGTACTTGTTAAGTGCGCATGGACTTAACTCCTGCGTACTTGTAGGTCCTGAGCAGACCCGAAAACAGATTTGCAGAGAAATTCTTCAAACAGTCCGGATCAAGGGGCGGAATCCCTTGATCCGGTATCACTCTCGAATTAGAAATGGGTAGAGACGGGTGCGGGAATCACATATACGAACAGAAACATATGAAAGTGAAAAAGAACAGCTAATTGAAAGCATAAAAAACGTATGATTCTTTGATTGAAATGAAAATAAAGGCTCGATCATACACTAACAATTAGTCTCACCCCAGGGTGAGCTCCCCCTGGGGTGGTGATTCCCTCTACAGACACACTCTCACTCCTAGGACAAAATCTGCTATATATAGGAGGCCAAGCACATGCACCTTGTTTTCCAAGCCACCGTCCAATGGGCCTGAAAAACAGGTATCGAAACTACCTAGTTTCGATTGAACAAATGTTCAACCGAAACTAGTAGTTTCGATTGAACAAAAGTTCAACCGAAACTAGTAGTTTCGATACTGTAATTTCGATTGACAGCATCAGTCTCAAAATTATACCCAACACTTACTAAGTACGCATGACTTAAGTCTTGCGTACTTGTTAAGTACGTAGGGTTTAAACCTTGCGCACTTAATAAGTACGCAGAGATTCATGTGTATCCAGATTTTTCAACTCAAATTATGAAGAAGTCAAGTCAAATAACGAACATGATAAATATATTCAATCAAGAAGATTCATAGTCAATTCACGAAGGTTAAACACAAATATTTTTGGTTTTTCTGAATGGAATTTGAACTATACACAAACTTAAAATCTTTTTGATCTTTTCAGAGTAACAATATACATATATTCGCACAAACTATTTTTGTTCAAAGACACGAGCAGAGGATCATATCAGGCTAAACTATAACAAAAACGATACAAGATAAACATCAAAGAATATGGGATCAAGTCATGGATTACTATTTATTCATACGTAATAAGCACATAAACAGGTAATTCGAGTTGGCAATATTATAAGATTTGAAACCATAAGCATCTTTGTATCACGTTCTTGTGTGTTAAGGTATTAATTTTAAGACATACAACGTGTACCCCACTGTTATGCTACAGGAATGTAAATTGCATTTTCTCAAGACATCTAAGATTTTTCCAACGATTTTCTAAATTTCCAGAATGAGACTACATCAATTAGCACAAGAAAAATCAAACAGGATCCATAGGGATTATCAGGAATCATAAGATTCAGAATCGAGTGATTCATTTGTCTTGGTTTCATGTGATTTCTTCAGTGAATATCGGTATGATGATTCAGGATAATGAATATGGTGTTTGAGTATTTAGGTAAGGGAATCCAACTTTTATCTAGATTTGAATTCAATGAATCAGGAGTGATTCAAGGGTGAATACACGCTCAACGGCCGATGTAAAGATATGTCTTGATTCAGTCTCTCATTGCATACTTGTGAGTATGGGCAGTGAGATGAACCGCATTAATTGTGCTAACAACCTATCCTGAAACTGGTCTCAGAAAAAGATAATTGCCAAAATCTAACATCCTGTATCTGATAGTGATCTTTTGCATTCTTTTACGCACACACACTAGCAAACATGAGTTTAAATCACAGTTGTAGTATTGATTTAATTTCCACACTACTAATGATTCAAATATGCTTACAGCCTACTGAAAATTCAAATTACTTGTAAATAAGCATATTAAAAACACAACAATTTAAATAATCAAGTAAGCATGACGCAATCTTTTCCTATATGTGCAGTCTATGACGTTTAGATCATTTCTGATGTACTATCATTTCCTCTTTTCTCAAGAGAACTTTGAAATTTTCTGGTTTTCTATTTTGTTTGGATTTTTGTAAAATAATTGAATTTTAAAATAACTATACAGAAAACTTAAAAGAAATAAAATTTAACTCTCATGAATTGAATTGATTTAAGAAAAACAAGTTTCACTCTGGATTGAACGTTCCTATCATGTTGACAAGATGTTCAAAATGGGTTCGATCAAACGCCTTAGTGAAGAGGTCAGCAAAGTTGTCATCCGTGTGAACCTTTACAAGTTCAATGAGATGCTTTTCAGCACAATCACGGACGGAATGGTGGCGAATTTCAATATGTTTAGTTTTGGAATGTTTCACCGGGTTGTTTGTAATGGACATGGTAGCATTGTTGTCAATGAACAGTGGAGTTCCAGTGAAGTTTAAGCCGTAGTTTCTCAATTGCCGCTGAATCCACAATATCTGAGAACAACCGCTCGCTGCAGCAATGTACTCTGCTTCACATGTTGAGACAGAAACCGTTGACTGATTCTTAAACTGCAAGGAAACCAGCCTGTCTCCTAAGAATTGACATCCACCAGAAGTTGACTTTCTATCAAGGTTACAACCGCCATAGTCTGAATCAGTGTAGGCTTTGAGGTCAAATGATTGCTGCTTTGAGTACCAAAGACCCAATCGGGGTTTCCCCTTCAAGTATCTGAATATCCTCTTGATAGCTATCATATAAGACTCCTTCGATTGTGACTGAAACCTTGAGCACAAGCATACAACAAACATTATATCGGGCCTTGAAGCTGTGGGATACATAAGAGATCCGATCATCCCACGGTACAATTTGCAATCCACATCTTTTCCATCTTTGTCTGGATGCAGACCATGATTGACGGGGATAGGTGTGCGATAAGTACTGCTATCATTCATCTTGTATTTTGACAAGATGTCCTGCACATACTTAGTTTGATGTAGATAGATGCCATCCTCTCTTTGACTAACTTGTAGACCCAGGAAGAACGATAATTCACCCATGTTACTCATCTCAAACTTGGACTTCTTCACCTGTTCGAATTCCCTACACATCTCTTCATTTGTAGACCCAAAGATAATGTCGTCGACATACACCTGTACAAGAAGAATATCACCTCCTGCTTTCCGAATGAAGAGGGTCGAGTCAATCTGTCCATGATCGAAACCATTTGACAGTAGATGTTTTGATAACGTCTCATACCATGCCCGAGGTGCTTGATGAAGACCATAAAGTGCTTTGTCGAGCTTATATACTTTATTGATATTATACGGATCTTTAAAGCCGGGAGGTTGAGTGACATAGACCTCTTAATGAACTTTTCCATACAGGAAATCACTCATCACATCAAGTTGATAGACCTTGAAGCCGACATAAGAGGCATAAGCCAGAAACAGTCGAATTGCCTCAAGTCTAGCAACTGGGGCATATACTTCAGTGTAATCCAGGCCCTCTTGTTGATAAAATCCTTGTACAACCAACCTTGCTTTATTCTTCATTACGACATAACGATCATCCGTCTTGCACTTGAACACCCATCTGGTTCCAATTGGTTGTACGCCTCTTCGCAAGTCAACCAAATCCCACACATGCAACTTTTGGAATTGAGACAATTCATCTTGCATCGCCTCAATCCAGCAGTTGTCAGCGAGAGCCTCTTTCACATTCTTTGGCTCTAACTGGGACACAAATGCAACATGCAAACATGTTTCCATGACACCAGTGTCAAGTATCTCAGAGTACAAACTAGTGTTCTCAGTAATGGTTCTATGACGAGTCTGAACACCGGTTTGAGGATCACCAATAATGTTGTCAATTGGATGATTCTTATGCACTCTCTTCTCTTGTATATCCGATTCCTGAATTTCTGAATCGAGGTTCGTGCTCAACTCCCCCATATCCTATGTTCCAGAAGAAGAAGATTCAATGTTAATTGGATCAGCTGGAGCTTCATTTCCTACACAAGTGTTAGGATTAGCTTGAGCATCATTTCCGTCAACATGAACAACTTCTATGTTATCATTTTCATGAGTTCCAGATGCAGATGTAGCATTGGAATCGGGAGTTACAATCGGTACAGTTGCACGGGTTGAGAAACTGGAGTCATCACCGCCTCTAAAGAATTCATACATATTTTCGGAATAATCGGCAGATAAATCAGGAAGGTTGAAAGACTTGAATAGCGCATCATAATCAAAACCCCAAGCTGGACCAGTTGGTTCAGGTGGAGTGTTGTGTTTACTGCAATCCACTTTGAACCATTCATCGACAGTACGAGTTCCTATACTGTACACTCTCTTTCAAGGCGAATTGGCAACATATCCTATGAATATGCCTTCCACTGCTTTTGCATGAAACTTAGACTTGCGGTCTTTGTATTGTAGCAATAAGGAACAAGGACTACCAAAAGGAACTAGGTAGTCAAGATTGGGAGGTCGATTGTTGATCAACTCATAGCAAGTCTTGTTGTGCCTCTTCACAACCAGAACTCTGTTCAAAATGTGTGCTTCTGCCCAGAAAGTGACAGGAAGCTTTGCATCTGACAGCATTGTCCTTGCAGTCTCAATCAAGGTTCTGTTCTTCCTTTCTGCAACTCCATTCTGCTGAGGTGTGTACGGGGCACTAAATTCATGACGGATCCCCTTCTTGAGACAGAAAAGTTCCATCAGATTATTCTTGAATTCAGTTCCGTTATCACTCCTTATTCTTCTAACCTTCAACTTGCAAAGAGATTCCAAGCTCAGGATTAGGTATTGAAGAATGTCAGCAGTCTCGTCCTTTGTAACTAAAAAATGCACCGAAGAAAAACATGAGAAATAATCAGTTACAACTAGACAGTATGACATACCTCCAATACTCCTGATACTTATAGGGCCAAACAGATCCATATGTAATAGCTCCAAAGGGGTATTGATGGAGTTTTGGAGCTTGAGGTTGTGAGACTTCCGTTGCTATTTTCCCTTTTTACAAGGCATACAGTCATCTGCAATGGCAAATCTCAGCTTAGGAACACCGGTTACCAAACCGTTTCGGACAAGATGATTCATTTTATGATAAGAAATGTGTTCGAGTTTCCTATGCCACAAGATAGAGTCAAGCTCTGTCTCTTTGGTAAGCAAACAAGTAGAAACTGATGAGGTGGTTGTTGCCACGCTCATATCAATCTGATAAGTGTCGTTTGTCCTTGGTGCTCGCATGAGAATCTAGTCTTCAGGAACTTCAAAACCAGGTTTGAGAATTATGCATTCAGATTTGTCAAACATAACAGAGTACTCCTTGTCGCACATCTGAGAAACACTCAACAGGTTATGTTTTAGCTGCTCGCCGTAGTTGACGTTGTCGAAGCTGACACAACCATTTGAAACCATGCCTTGACAAGTGATACTACCGCCTTTCTCTCCAGCAAAGGACACATAGCCGCCTCTGAATGGTTTTACATCTTGAAGCAGGACCATGTTACCTGTCATGTGCCGGGAGAATCCACTATCTACATACCAACAATTAGAGATAGTACCCTTCGGATTTCCCTGCACAAGTCACAAGAAATTAATTAGATTTGGAGACCCAAGCCATAGTGGTCTTGGGTCGTCCGTCTTTCTCAAAATAAACAACCTCAATTAATTCACAGTCGTGACTGTCAAAAATGGATGAATCTTTAGAAGACTTGGGAGCAGGATATTGAGAACTATTAGATTTCTTGTTCCATGACATTTTCTTTTGTTTTACTGGAACAGTCGGCTTGCATTCAGAAGCATCAGGTGAACTAGTAGAAGCTTCACCTGGCTGAACTCCAGCCAGCTGTTCCAGCTTCCTCAATCTCTTATTCCTTCTTCTCCTTTATGGCTTAGAAAGCTTAACCACAGGTTTCTCACCAGTAGGTGCATTACCAGAGGTAGAAGCACATGGTTTAGCAAATAGCTTTTCCATTTTTGGAACATATGGTTTAGCCTCAGAGGTGATCTTTGGATTTACCATAGGTTTCACCACATTTTCTTTTGGACTCTTGGAATGCTTCACTGGTGGTGACTTAGAGATAACAGTTGGAAGTGAAACAATTGGCCGTTTCCCTTGGTTCTTAGCAGGGCAGTTCACAAAGATGTGACCAACCATACCACAGTGAAAGCAAGTTCTCTTTTCTTTGTAAGTCCTCCTGTAAGGCTCATTAGATCTAGAATGATGAGCAGGAGAAGTTGTTTGGTGAACAATAGTTTGACCCGATGATGATTGATTCTTGGGAATATAATATTTTTGCAAATTTTCTTGATAGCCAAGCCCAAAATGAGATGAAAAGGCTTCCTTTTTAACTTGATTAATGTTTTTATATCCCCCATAAAGCATCACTTTTAATTTTTCATTTGATTCAACAATATCGGGTTCAGTCAAAATACAATTATTACTATCAGTGATAATGTTTTTCTTAACTTTCTGTTCACTGAGCAACTCCTCAGAGACTACTCCTTCAGGGCAGGTGTTCTCAGACCCATCATCAGAAGCAGTAAGGAAATCTTCATCAGATGCCGAGTCAACCTTACTTGAGGAATCATCCTTGTTAGAGGAATCATCCTGATTCGAGTACTCATCAAGGCAAGACAAATCAATGTCAATTAAGCCGTTGACAAATTTCCCGCTTACTAGTGGAGGAATGGCATTAGTACACAACCCTAAGCCATTTACTTGTCTCACTACAGACTTGTAGTGTTCCACCACAAAACGAGAATTTTTCAACTTCTCAATATTACCTTTCAACTACAAAATCTCATTTTGCAGCTTGTTAATCTCATTGTTCCTTTTCTCTAACCCCTTGTACGCAACATCCAAATGAAATTGTTGATCGCTGATTTTAAGTGAATAATCACATTTTTCTTTCTTCAACGTTTCAATTGAATCTTTGTATCGTTTTTCATTTTCTTTGTAGCTTAAAGCTGCAATACGAAGGGGTTCGACTTTGTCTTGAAGCTTAGAATTTTCAACCTTTAAGCTTAGACATTTGGAACAAGAAATGACAGTAAAAGAGTTAGAATCTACCTCATTAGATGAACATGATGCCTCTCCAATAGCCATGAAGGCAACTATAGTTGTAGACTTTTCTTGGTCAGCCACAGAAGCTTCCCGTTCCTCTGCTTCCATCATCTCCATAATCTCAGCCATGAGACCAACTTGCGTTTGAGCAATAAGGGCATCCTCCAGATGAACACCCCAATCAAAGTTGTCGTCTTGTTGTGCTACCAAAGCATTGGAAGTTCCACCTTGACTTTGATTGCGGTTGTTGGAGTTGTTGTACCCTTGATTGTTTCCTTGGCTAGGTCTGGTGAACCCCGAGGCCGGTGCTCTGTCCTTTTGACATTCTCTTGCAAAATGCCCAAAGTTATTGCATTTGTAGCACTTGGCCTTGGATTTATCAAATCCCACATTGGCATTTGAATGTCCACCAATAAACTTCCTCCCAGTTCTATTCAGGAAACGCTTCGCCCTTCTCAAGATCATGGCCATATTCCATTGAATATCCATGTCCTCTATATCATCCGGATCCACCTGATTGAAGTCTTCTTCTATGGTTTCATGATCCGTGAGCTTACCGCCAATGAAGTTCTCATAGGCAAGCATGCATGATGAGAATAAAGCCACACGATCTTCAGCTATCTTGGTTATTGCTGATTGGTTATTGCTGATTGGTTAGCTGAAGATGTGGGAGAAGGATTTCTTGAGGAATTCTGGTGATGAGATCCAGAACCAGAACCAGATCTAGATGCTGCATAGCAAGCATGACCACCACAGACATTTGAGTTATCCTCCTCATGAGAGTTCCCTGAGAAAAGGGAAATTCCAGAACCCGATGACTTGGTTGTGGAAGACGTCCCAAAATACATCGAAGGGTCTTGTATTTGAGGTCTCTCTGAGCTCTCTTTTCGTTTTAGGTTCATATCATGTGCTTAAACCTTTCCGATTGCTTTATCAATAGTCATCTCATAAAACTTTGAGTTCTCTCTCATCAAAGTGGTGTACATCTCAAATTTTGGTGGTAGGGCATCCAAAAATTTCTCAACTAACTCCTCATTTAGATAGATCAGGTCATAAGCTTTCAGCTCAGTTTGCAGATGATAGAATCTAGAGATAAGCTCATTATAGATTCATTCTCCAGATATCTGAAGCACTCATACTGCTTCCTAAGAAGATCCCTCTTACTCTTCTTGATGTCATTGTTTCCCTCGAATCTCTTTTGCAAAGCCTTCCAGAGATCCTTGGAGTTATCGTATCCTCTAAAGCTGTGAAATAACTCCCTGGTCAAGGCCATAGTAATAGATCTGTGTGCCTTCTTCTATCTGTCATAAACTTTCTTTTCTTCTTCATCAAGTTTAGAGATAGGCTTGGGAACTTCCTCATCAAGATATGTATATGTGGGATGCTTATAACCCTCTAAAATGGGTATCCAAAGTGAAGAATCGGTGTATGAGATATAATGCTCAAAACGTGCTTTCCATTTCGAATAATCATTTACATTGAGCAGCTTTGGAGGTTTCTGTGGGGTTCCAATCTCATTATCATAATTAAGAAGGTTACCGAGGTTTTGAATATTTTCCATAGTGAAACACTTGGTCAAATTTCAAAAAAATCAAAACAACTTGCGCACTTGAATCTGGCCTTGCGCACTTAAAGACCTGGTCTTGCGTATTTAGAATTTGCTCTTGCGTACTTAACAAGTACGCAGGAGTAAATGATAAGTACGCAAGAGATCACTTAAATACGCAACAAATATGGTCTTGCGTACTTTTTAAGTACGTAGTAAGACAGTACTTGTTGCCAAATATGGTAAGTAGCAGATCATTTTTTCACCAACTCTCACCAACTTTTTCCGGTCACTGGAATCTCACTGGAGACAGAAAAACTTGAAGATATGACCAGACAAAATGAGCCAAAGGGTCAGAAACTCGTTTCTAACCAACCTTTGATGTTCAAAACACTCAAATACACAACAAAAGTCGGTTTTTGAGTTATTTTTGCTTCTAAAATAGTGCTCAAGAGCTACCCCTATTTTATCACAAAAATCAACAAAAACACCCACTTTTGCTTGCAAAATCTCTGTAGGATGTGTAGAAGATGCTCCTAACACACTCACAACACTCGAAATCAAGAGTTATGCTCTGATACCACTTGTAGGTCCCCGGGTGTCTCAGATCGTTACGTGTGGGCGTGTGACTAGTCGGACCGGGTGCGGAATGCCAGTGACTAGGTGGAGAATCAAGTAACACAAAGTAAACCGACAACGAAATCACTTTCAGACTCCGTCTATTATAAACTTGAAGGTTACAGAGAGAATACAACTGAGTGCAAAATGTTTGCGTACATAACTTCTGTTAACCTAGCCTATTTATACTAGACCTGATCTCTACGCACTTAACAAGTGCGCAGGGCAAATTGTTCATGCGTACTTACAAAGTACGCAGAGTATTCTTGCGTACTTGCTAAGTACGCAGGAAGTACTTCCTGCACACATGCTAAGTGCGCAAAACACTTACAGAAAAACAGATGACTAGTACATACATTAGTAATTACAACTCGATAACTAATACGTACAGACACTAACATACAAAGACTAATACATACAAGACAAGTACAAACACTAAGACAATATCCAGAGTGTTTGTCAATGACATTGAGGTTGATGACAACCTCAACTACGTTGAGGAGACCGTGGCCATTACAGACAGAAAAGAGTATGCAATAAGTTCAACCCACTAGTTAAAGTTCAATGGAAACATCGAAAAGGATCAGAAGCCACATGGGAGACTGATTCGGAAATGAGAGAGTTGTACCCTCGGTTGTTTGACCTGTAAAAGGTTTCAAGGACGAAACCTCTAATAAGAGGGGTAGACTTGTAACATCCCAAAAATAATAGAAGACGTCGAAGGTCGGAAATAATGTTAAGTGAAAGAGAAAGATTCTCGTAAAGGAATAAAGAAAAGGAAAATGAGGATGGGCTCGCGGGTTTGAGTTTTGGGCCGAAATAATGGGGCGCAAGGGGGAGTAAAACCCACCTCAAACCTCACCATTTTACTATTCATCATCTTCACCACACCACCTAGAGAGAGAAACTAGAGAGATAAAGTGTGACGTTTCGGATTTTTCATTCGCGCACTTGTAATATAATTATCGTGTAATCATTCTCAAATTAAATAAAATACGAGTGTTTTATTTAGTTTTATACAAATAGGTATTTTCATTTTACGGATTTAAATTAATTAAAATTTTATAAGTTTTAAAACTTATATAAATTTTTATATAAAAAAAAAATCTAAATTTAAAGGTTGCATATTTAATAAAATAACCTATTTAAATAAGATAAATAACTTTTATAAAAATTATTTATAATAATAATAATAAAATAAGTTTATAAAATATATTTGAAATTAAAAGAAATTAAAGAAATTTATTTTTATAAAAGTTGAGGGGTTGTTTTGAAAATTTTCAAACTAGAAGGTTTTAAGATAAAATCTGTTGAGGGACTATTTCTGTACAAATCAAACTATAAGGTCTTATCCGTAGTTATTCCAGGGACTAAATTAAATCAAAATCAAACTTCAGGGACTGAAACTGCCAAAACCAAATTCGCATTTCCGGTTGTCCACAACGTTTGTCCGGCGGTCCAAAGCTTTTTTCGGCGAACACCCCGACAGGGCTGTTCCGTGCACCTCAACAGCCGCTAAAGGCATGTCTGAACTCGTCTTGCCTACACGAACAAGAACCCCCGACCAATTGGTCTCCCCAACATACGGATCGTCTGATCCTGTTGGTGGCCGAGAACCCACGCCCGAATTCAAGCCCGACAGTCAACCTCCACGCGTGCACGATAGCTCGATAGCTTCGTCTCGTCCAGAAGAGTGTCGGGACGTGCTCAATTTCACGTTTTATCATACGAAACGAGCTCGGCTATAAATAGCCATAGTCGGATCTGCACGAGCTCGCTACCCCCCTTCCACCCACTCTCACTCCAAATTGAAGGCACCATTGCATTCGTCGTCTCCGAGTGAAGCTGTGACCAAGTTTTTAAAGGCTAATTCCATCCAGAAGATCGATTCCCATTCTTGACATTTTCGGGTTTAAACTTCTGCCGACCAGGCCCTTCGCGACCAGGTTCGAGCTTTATTTTGGTTCCATTAGTTCCTGTTAGCCACCGGTAATCAACCCCAATCGAAAACACGACCATCGCCCGTGAGTTACCGGGCAAACTAAGTGTCCTCGGACACGGTTTGCCGGTTGCCGAGGACCAGCGACCTGTTTTGCCTTGGTGTATTTAAATAAACTGATGCACACATAACCAGCGATGGGCAGTAGCCCGGCTGGTTATGCGTGTGTGTGTTTAAGGCAGAGGTCGCGGGTTCGATCCCGGTTGGCCTTCGGCCCAATTTTTTATTCTGTTTTTATTTTATTTATTTATTTTAACATTCTTTTTATACAATAAAAACTAAAACGAGTCGGTTTACTCGTTCGTTTATTCCGGAAACCACTAAAATTCTTTTATACATATTTAACCCACAAAAATTTTTATAAAATAATAAATATTATATTTTTATAAATTTGTTAAAATAGTTTCAACTTACAAAAAAAATATATATATAATAATAATGATAATATAAATAAATAAATAGGAACTTTTATAAATACATAATAACTACTTATTTAAAAATGAAATATTTTAACAATATATATATATATAATTTTTAAGTTAAAGTTTTACCAAGTCATTATTATTTTCTACCATATTTTATACAAATAAATATTAAAGGATATTATTATAAAACTCATACACATTTAAATACGAATACGCACATACAAATAAAACATACAATAATACTTATCTATCCACATAGGAATTCATCGTGCTTAGGTTTCAACGTCCTTATCACCCGTACTCGTGGATTATCATATCCGCTAGCCAGGTGAGTTACATAGCCCCTATTTTACATTTTTGCACATTTTGGGGTGAAACATTATACATGTTACTCACATTGTTTATACGTGTTATACATGTGGACTATATGCTTATTATCTTGGATGAACATACATTTAAACACAAGAAAACCAACAGTAATATTAATAGATCTATTGTGCCTGACCGGCCCACCCGGTTAGGGTGTTTATTACTGCATACTCGGATATAGCCGCGTGTTATATTCAAACATACCGGATATAGTGGGTAACTATATTCAAACATACCGGACTTAGCTGTTGTGCTATGTTCAAGCGCGTCAATCAAGGTTTGAATTGTGCTTAGATAAATGATACACCATATATGCTGTGTTTAACAATATAAATAATGAGTTGCAAAACGTTTTTACCTACTACTTATCGGAACTACAAAACCTATGTACTCACAAACTTTCTAGTTGACACTTGATTTAAATAATGTTTCAGGTTTGGATAGGTGATTGGTTGCTGAAGATTCCTCCACTTAAGAACTATGGACCTAGTTAAATAAATCAATGTTTTGAACTAGACTAGGTTATTTGAAATGTATTGTACTTGGATATTTGTTGTCTTTAAATTAAATTAATGAATTATGCAATAATTTAGTTATCATGAGCTTTTGAACAATCATTCCATTGTCCGCCTCGATGATTCCGCCATCGGTCGGGGTGTGACAGATTGGTATCAGAGCCATGGTTATAGGGAATTAGGTTATTAGACACGATGACCTAGACTATAACCCTAGGACTCCCTTTTATGTGTTATGTGCTAAATGATTAATTGCTATGTGAATTATTTGTAGTTAGGTATTATTTGAATTTTCCCAAGTTTGGTACATGAGACTTATACACATACATACAAGGCTTAAATACATGATACATACTTTACATACACATTTGACAAACAAACTTATACAAACAAATACACTACTCATCCTTATCCATACTCTTTCCTAATCCATATTAATTGCAACATTCCTACAAATTTTATACTCATAGACTCTCAAGTCTATTAAAATCTTGAAAATCTCGTCAACGACTTAATTTCTTGAAACCAGTAAAGGACACGTGCAATCTGGAAGGGTGACACCTGTACATTGGGTTTTCTGTCTAGGAAAGCATTTCGTATAAATCCAAATAAACGGACCCGTATGCTTTCCTGGGAATTCCTGAAGTGAGTGTTTACCTATAGGCTAAAGCATGTCTCCTTGAAAGTTTTGAGGAATTATTTAACGTTGATAAGTCAATGTATTCGCAAGGATACGATCCGAACTTAAACTCAAAATTTGGGGACATTATAGCAAGATATGAAGAACTAGACGAACATGCAAAGCAAATCATTATTACGGGTGCACACGTAATAACGATTTGTAGTGCATGCAAGTCCCAGCAATTCCTATTACGCGAATAATGATCTATAACATCATGTTCTATCCGGAATAGATGGCTTAGTTTCCCCTATCAACTTTGAATAAATACACATGCACTGGCACGCGTCATGATGAATCCCGCTTTTCTGCTTACATTATTTCCCACTATAACTCATATATATCCATCTTATCTAAAATATCATTGTCTTTTCTTATGGTGTTAGAATGCCTCCTCGACGTGCAAACTCTAGCACTTCCAACCCGGATCTTGCTACTCTCCTTGCCCAGCTGGTGGGGCAAATGACCCAAGCCAATAACAACAGTGACGGGTCTCACAACATCCAAGGAAATGGTGGTACCAACCCGCCTCAATGCTCGTTTAAGCACTTTAACTCGTGCAATCCTACAAAATTTTTCAGGACTGAAGGTGCTACCGGCCTACTGCAATGGTTTGAAAGCATGGAAAGCACATTCCTAAACAGTGACTGTCCCGATAATCATCGGGTTCGCTATGCCACAAGTGTACTTCAAAAGAGAGCCCTCACCTGGTGGAACGGTGAGAAACGCACTCGTGGTGTTGAGGTTGCTACATCTTTATCATGGGATGATCTGAAGAAAGCCATGACTGATGAATTCTGTCCTCGAAATGAAATGAGGAAGCTCGAGACTGAGTTTTGGGATCTTGCCCAAGACAGCGGGGATAATCTGGCTTACACCACCCGATTTCAAGAGTTGAGCCTATTGGTGCCTCATATGATCACTCCCCTTGCTCGTGAAATTGAAAAGTACATAGGCGGGCTGCTTATGCAAATTCAAGATGCTGTGTTAGGAAGCAATCCTCCTACACTTGAAGCTGCTATCCGTCTATCCGCTACACTATCCGACAACCATGTCAAAGCCGGAACCTTAACAAGAAAGGGTTCCAAGAAGGTTGTCTCTACTCTTGCGGCCGTCAAAGATGTAAACCCCGAGTCTTCTAACCGCAACAAGAAACGAAAGGGTCGAAACTTCGCACTCGTAACTCCCGCTGTACCTGCTATTCAAGTGGCCCCTTTGGGTCAAAACCCGAAACCTTATCTGGGCCCAAATCCCCAATGCCAGACCTGCAAGTACCATCATCCTGCCAACTTACCATGCCGATTGTGTTCAAGCTGCGGACGATATGGACACATGGTCACTACTTTCCGTACCCGTCCTCCCGTCCATCAAGCTGCTCCAGCCAACCGTCCAATCTATCCGACACCTCTCAATGGTCGGGCATGTTACGAATGTGGAGACCCAAACCATTTCCGTGACCGATGCCCAAAACTTCATCATCAAGGTGGTCCTCAAGGACGAGCGTTTAATATAAACGCGAATGAGGCTCAAGCAAACAACGACGTGATAAACGGTACGTTTCTCGTAAACAATCATTATGCATCCATTTTATTTGATACCGGTGCCGATAGGAGTTTTGTGTCTCTTACCTTTGAATCTCGACTTGCTAAACAAAGAACGAAACTTGACAATTCTTACTCCATGGAGATAGCAAACGGAAAATCTATTACTATAAATTCTGTTATCCGCGACTGCAATCTCTAGCTTAATAATCATGAATTCTCTGTTGATCTCCTTCCAATGCAATTGGGAAGCTTCGATATTATAATTGGCATGGACTGGTTATCCAAGCACCATGCCGAGGTTATTTGCTATAAAAAGTGCATTCGTATACCTCTCCCTTCGGGCGACACGTTAGTTATTTTTGGTGAAAAACCATGTCATGGTCTTCAACTCATGTCTTGCACATTGGCACAAAAGTACCTACGGAAAAAGTACATTGCCTTCTTGGCCCACGTAGTTGACACGAAAGACAAGGGTAAGAAATTGCAAGATATTCCGATCATTCGAGACTTTCCCGAAGTATTCCCCGAGGATTTACCCGGCCTTCCTCCTCCTAGACAAGTAGAGTTTCGTATTGACCTCGTGCCCGGAGCAACTCCCGTGGCAAAAGCTCCCTATCGTCTTGCACCTTTCGAGATGCAAGAGCTCGCAAGTCAATTACAAGAACTCTCATCCAAAGGATTCATCCGCCCAAGCCATTCACCTTGGGGCGCTCCCGTGCTGTTCGTAAAGAAAAAGGATGGATCATTTCGAATGTGCATCGATTATCGTGAACTCAACAAGCTTACAATTAAGAACCGTTATCCTTTACCCCGTATCGACGATCTTTTCGATCAGCTTCAAGGTTCAACATGTTTCTCCAAGATTGACCTTCGTTCCGGATACCATCAACTTCGTGTTCTCGATGAAGACATTCCGAAGACTGCCTTTCGGACTAGATATGGTCACTACGAGTTCATGGTCATGCCATTCAGTTTGACTAATGCACCTGCGGTCTTCATGGACCTCATGAACCGTGTATGCAAACCTTATTTGGACAAGTTCGTGATCGTTTTCATTGACGACATTCTCATCTATTCTAAAACGAAAGCGAAGCATGAACAACATCTTCGTTTGATTTTGGAACTCTTGAAGAAAGAACAACTATACGCCAAGTTCTCCAAGTGTGAATTCTGGCTAAAGGAGGTTCAATTTTTGGGACACATAGTCAACAATATGGGAATTCATGTGGACCCGGCAAAGATCGAGGCGGTAAAGAATTGGAGTACTCCTAAGACTCCTACCGAGATTCGTTCATTCCTTGGACTAGCAGGTTACTATCGTCGCTTCATCTCAAATTTCTCCAATATTGCGGTTCCGCTCACTGCCTTGACTCACAAAGGTAAATCTTACGAGTGGGGACCCAAGCAAGAGGAAACTTTTCAAACTCTCAAGCACAAGCTCTGCAATGCTCCTATTCTAACTCTTCCTAGTGGTAATGACGAAGTTGTCGTTTATTGTGATGCATCCAACCAAGGTCTTGGTTGTGTTCTAATGCAACGTGGCCAAGTAATTGCATACGCATCACGTCAGCTCAAAATCCACGAGAAGAACTATACGACCCATGATCTCGAGCTTGGTGCTGTCATTTTCGCCTTGTAAATTTGGAGACACTATCTTTATGGCACCAAATGCGTGTTTTTCACCGACCACAAAAGCCTCCAGCATATTTTCAATCAAAAAGAGCTTAATATGAGGCAACGTCGATGGATTGAACTTATTAATGACTACGACTGTGAGATTCGCTACCACCCTGGCAAAGCAAATGTTGTAGCCGACGCCTTGAGTCGTAAAGAACGTATCATGCTTCATAGTGTTTGTATACATAACGATATCCAAGCCCGTATTCTCAAAGCACAACACACCTCAGTTACCGAGGGAAACATGTATCAAGAGATGGCATGTGGTGTAGAACTCTTGCTAGAAACCAAAGCCAACAGTCTATTATATTACTTGGACTGTATCTGGGTTCCCGATCGCGACGACCTTCGTATATTTTTGATGAACGAGTCCCACAAAACTCGATATTCGGTACATCCCGGAGCTGATAAGATGTACATGGGTCTTCGTCAGCAATATTGGTGGCCCGACATGAAAAAGGATATTGCCCTCTTTGTGGCAAAATGCTTAACTTGTTCTAAAGTGAAGGCCGAACACCAGAAGCCTTCCGGACTCCTCGAACAACCTGAAATCCCCATGTGGAAGTGGGAGAACCTTGATATGTACTTCATCACCAAACTCCCACGCACTTCTAGTGGGCACGATAGTATCTGGGTTATTATCGACCGACTTACAGAGTCTACTCATTTCTTGCCTATTCGTGAGGACTATCGAATCGAGAAATTGGCTCGGATCTACATTGATGAAATTGTGAGTCGTCACGGAATCCCTTTGAACATCATCTCCGATCGTGATTCGCGTTTTACTTCCTGATTTTGGCAATCATTACAATCTGCGCTTGGTACTCGTTTGGACTTAAGTACGGCTTACCATCCTCAAACTGATGGACAAACCGAGCGAACAATCCAAACTCTCAAGGATATGCTTAGATCTTGTGTCATTGACTTTGGTGGCAATTGGGATTCTCACCTACCACTGATCGAATTTTTCTACAACAACAGCTACCACACAAGTATTAACATGGCACCGTTTGAAGCTCTTTATGGACGGAAATGTCGTTCACCGATTTGTTGGAACGAAATTGGTGAAGCACAAATCACCGGTCCCGAGCTTATCCAAGAGACCACCGATAAAATCTCTCTTATCCTTGACAACATTCGAGTAGCAAGGAGTCGGCAAAAGAGCTATGCCGATAAAAGACGAAAACCCTTGAATTTCAAGTTGGGGATATGGTTCTCCTAAAAGTATCACCTTGGAAAGGCGTAGTCCGATTTGGAAATAAAGGAAAACTTACACCTCGATATGTGGGTCCATTCAAGATACTCGAAAGGGTAGGAAAAGTGGCCTACAAACTCGATCTTCCTTCAGAACTCAACAACGTTCATCCGACCTTTCATGTATCTTATTTGAAAAAGTGTCTAGCCAACGAAAATCTCCACATCCCTCTTGATGAAGTGCGTATTGACGAGAAAATGCACTTTGTTGAAAAACCCGTGGAAATCATAGACCGAGAAGTCAAGAAACTCAAGCGTAGCCGCATCCCCATTGTCAAGGTCCGTTGGGAGTCTAAACGTGGACCCGAGTTCACTTGGGAACGTGAAGACCAAATGAAGACCAAGTATCCACATCTTTTTCATAGCCTCTACTAATTGAATTTCGGGGCAAATTCCTTTAACATGGGGAGACTGTGACGTTTCGGATTTTTCATTCGCGTACTTATAATATAATTATCGTGTAATCATTCTCAAATTAAATAAAATACGAGTGTTTTATTTAGTTTTATACAAATAGGTATTTTCATTTTACGGATTTAAATTAATTAAAATTTTATAAGTTTTAAAACTTATATAAAATTTTATATAAAAAAAAATCTAAATTTAAAGGTTGCATATTTAATAAAATAACCTATTTAAATAAGATAAATAACTTTTATAAAAATTATTTATAATAATAATAATAAAATAAGTTTATAAAATATATTTGAAATTAAAAGAAATTAAAGAAATTTATTTTTATAAAAGTTGAGGGGTTGTTTTGAAAATTTTCAAACTAGAAGGTTTTAAGATAAAATCTGTTGAGGGACTATTTCTGTACAAATCAAACTATAAGGTCTTATCCGTAGTTATTCCAGGGACTAAATTAAATCAAAATCAAACTTCAGGGACTGAAACTGCCAAAACCAAATTCGCATTTCCGGTTGTCCACAACGTTTGTCCGGCGGTCCAAAGCTTTTTTCGGCGAACACCCCGACAGGGCTGTTCCGTGCACCTCAACAGCCGCTAAAGGCATGTCTGAACTCGTCTTGCCTACACGAACAAGAACCCCCGACCAATTGGTCTCCCCAACATACGGATCGTCTGATCCTGTTGGTGGCCGAGAACCCACGCCCGAATTCAAGCCCGACAGTCAACCTCCACGCGTGCACGATAGCTCGATAGCTTCGTCTCGTCCAGAAGAGTGTCGGGACGTGCTCAATTTCACGTTTTATCATACGAAACGAGCTCGGCTATAAATAGCCATAGTCGGATCTGCACGAGCTCGCTACCCCCCTTCCACCCACTCTCACTCCAAATTGAAGGCATCATTGCATTCGTCGTCTCCGAGTGAAGCGTGACCAAGTTTTTAAAGGCTAATTCCATCCAGAAGATCGATTCCCATTCTTGACATTTTCGGGTTTAAACTTCTGTCGACCAGGCCCTTCGCGACCACGTTCGAGCTTTATTTTGGTTCCATTAGTTCCTGTTAGCCACTGGTAATCAACCCCAATCGAAAACATGACCATCGCCCGTGAGTTACCGGGCAAACCAAGTGTCCTCGGACACGGTTTGCCGGTTGCCGAGGACCAGCGACCTGTTTTGCCTTTGTGTATTTAAATAAACTGATGCACACATAACCAGCGATGGGCAGTAGCCCGGCTGGTTATGCGTGTGTGTGTTTAAGGCAGAGGTCGCGGGTTCGATCCCGGTTGGCCTTCGGCCCAATATTTTATTCTGTTTTTATTTTATTTATTTATTTTAACATTCTTTTTATACAATAAAAACTAAAACGAGTCGGTTTACTCGTTCGTTTATTCCGGAAACCACTAAAATTCTTTTATACATATTTAACCCACAAAAATTTTTATAAAATAATAAATATTATATTTTTATAAATTTGTTAAAATAGTTTCAACTTACAAAAAAAATATATATATAATAATAATGATAATATAAATAAATAAATAGGAACTTTTATAAATACATAATAACTACTTATTTAAAAATGAAATATTTTAACAATATATATATATATAATTTTTAAGTTAAAGTTTTACCAAGTCGTTATTATTTTCTACCATATTTTATACAAATAAATATTAAAGGATATTATTATAAAACCCATACACATTTAAATACGAATACGCACATACAAATAAAACATACAATAATACTTATCTATCCACATAGGAATTCATCGTGCTTAGGTTTCAACGTCCTTATCACCCGCACTCGTGGATTATCATATCCGCTAGCCAGGTGAGTTACATAGCCCCTATTTTACATTTTTGCACATTTTGGGGTGAAACATTATACATGCTACTCACATTGTTTATACGTGTTATACATGTGGACTATATGCTTATTATCTTGGATGAACATACATTTAAACACAAGAAAACCAACAGTAATATTAATAGAGCTATTGTGCCTGACCAGCCCACCCGGTTAGGGTGTTTATTACTGCATACTCGGATATAGCCGCGTGTTATATTCAAACATACCGGATATAGTGGGTAACTATATTCAAACATACCGGACTTAGCTGTTGTGCTATGTTCAAGCGCGTCAATCAAGGTTTGAATTGTGCTTAGATAAATGATACACCATATATGCTTTGTTTAACAAGATAAATAATGAGTTGCAAAACGTTTTTACTTACTACTTATCGGAACTACAAAACCTATGTACTCACCAACTTTCTAGTTGACACTTGATTTAAATAATGTTTCAGGTTTGGATAGGTGATTGCTTGCTGAAGATTCCTCCACTTAAGAACTATGGACCTAGTTAAATAAATCAATGTTTTGAACTAGACTAGGTTATTTGAAATGTATTGTACTTGGATATTTGTTGTCTTTAAATTAAATTAATGAATTGTGCAATATTTTAGTTATCATGAGCTTTTGAACAATCATTCCATTGTCCGCCTCGATGATTCCGCCATCGGTCGGGGTGTGACATAAAGCTCCATAACCCGCAACCAAGACCGTCACCTTGGCTCGAAATCGTTGCTAGAGCTTGCTGTAGATCGAGGAAGGAAGAAACACGTGAAAAACCTAGTAAGAAACCTTCCAAAATCTGAGTTTTGATTAGAAATGCGATTTCTAGGGTTTTAAGTGGGTTTCTTAAAAAGATAAGATTTTTACGTAAGAAACGGATTAAAAATGGTGGATCTAGCTTCATGGGAGCTAGATAAGAGTTTTGGAAATAAAAAGATTTAAACTTGGATAAAAAACAACGATTTTGGCCAAGAACAGATGAACCGTCCAAAAACGTGATGAATGGTCTGAAAACTCTGGCCCTTCCGAAAAGTGTTTCGGACATAGATAGTTTTCGGATAGAATAATTTCAAACGAAATATTTTTCATTCGAAAAAGATTTCGACCGAAATAGTTTTCATTCGAAAAGGATTTCGACCGAAATAGTTTTCAGACATAACGTTTTCAAATGAAATAGTTTTCGGTCGAAAAAGATTTTGACCGAAATAGTTTTCGGACATGATGTTTTCGAACGAATAATTATCGGAAATGAGACATTTCGAACGGTTAGTTTTCGGTTGAAAAATATTTCGACAAAAATAGATTTCGATCGAAAAGGTTTTCGGACAAAGAGTTTTCGGATGAAATGACTTAGTATTAACTTGTATAGTTCTTTAAAGACAGTTGAGTTCAAGAATCCCTATTTTTATTGTTTTAGGGTGGTGTGCATACTCAAGAATTAAACGTTTACAATAAATGTATTTTATTATTCAAACGTTTGTAAAGAAAGATAAGAAAGAATGATTTATTTAACTACATGTTTTATAAGCAGAAAGATAAGAAAGAATGGTTTATTTAACTACATGTTTTATAAACAGAAAGATAAGAAAGAATGGTTTATTTAACTATATGTTTTATAAACAGAAAGATAAGAAATAACGGTTTATTTAATTATATGTTTTATAAACCAATAGAAGAAGAATAAGTCAAATACATTGTCTAATCTGTCAGAGTATGAGTCCCAGATAAGAAAAGACTTGGGGTAGTAGCATAGTCCTAGATGCTAGTGTTAACCTAAGCATAGTAGCAAGTCTTGATGTAGTAGTATAGTCCCTGAGACTAGTGCTACCCGAAACCAATGTTGCATCATGGACAGAGACCATGACGTACCATGAGAAAAATCGATACAATGCTCGGCAGGGCATTGTAACGAGGATGTTGTACAACTGGTTAATATGAGTAACGACGGTCACTCTAGCGGTGACGGTCGCAAAGCGAGAATGAAGAAGTGTCACACCCCTCCTTAGGCACCCCTGGACGTGTGCGACACTGATTGGTATCTGCTTTGATTTCAGAGTTTTTTATAAAACATAGCGGAAGTCTTTTTCATAAGGATCGTTTCAACATTTGTATCAACCTCGAGGGTTGTTTTTGTAAATATCAAGACCCAGTTGGAAAACAAAAGTCTTGTATTTATTTTATAAACACAGGGAATTAAATACCCTTTTTCATTTGATTACAAAACAAAGTTTGAAACTAAATACAACTCTTGTCTTATAGACAAGTTCAAGCCACAGGAAATAGTACTATCCAAGGATGATCAGTCCATTAGTCCTATCTCCTCTTTCATCATTTAGGATTTCCTATGCACGAGGCTTGAGAATCCAACGTGCAAGTTATCCTTTTTCAACATTCATTCCTGTGTTAGATCTTATGTTTGCCCGTGTCCCCCTTTCCTTTTCATTTTATTCATTGCCTAAAAATATTTTGAAAATAAAACGTCAGCGCGAACGCCGGCGAATACAATTATCTTGACATAAAATCATTTGGCACAAACAAGTATAAATTTCATAATCACAACTTTTTGTTCAATCTACACATTCAGCAGGCCCATGTCCTAACTGTATGCACCACTGTATACACTAGCGTCATGCCTTATAACAACGGACACGTCCACGCCTCCGAGTTTGTTATAAGATAAGCACCAGCCGCAATCCGGGACTCTCACCCGAGACCCGTGTATCCCTTGCAAGTTTTACGTATACCTATGGCCCGAATGCTTTGTTCGTAGAAGAATGTTGAGCATTATTCCCTTAACCTTTATTTGGCCATTTTTGTAAATGTAAATGTTTGACACAAGTTTTGGAAGAGATAAAGTATTCACCTTGATTATAAGAATGAGCCTCTAAGTTGGAAATTATAGAGTCAGCTTCCTAACTCGGTTTCTCTAGCGTTTCAGCACTTCTACGAGTGTTTCTTCTTAAACCGGGCACTACAACGAGCGGGAGTTGGACCGGGATCGTCGTGAGCGAGCTAGGACGTCTCTCGAATGGATTTGTGAAGAGAGAATTGATTGTGGGATGAAGAAAACTAATGAACTCGACCATCTATTTATAGGGCTAATTCTAGAGTCGTGACAGACCGTTACGAGTGGTGACGGTCCGTCACCAAATTAGGGTTTCGCGAGTCATCAGACACATGTCGCCCCTTGGTCGTTTTGTGGCGTGACAGACCGTTACTAGGCGTGACAGTCCGTTACAAAGTGATACATGGCGCACCATGATAGTTTTACGGCTGTGACGGACCGTTACCAGGCGTGGCGGTCTGTTATAGGGTTTCCACGTGTCAGATTGTGACCATGAGTCACTGGACACGTTGCAAGCCATCATTGCACGCGTGCTCAGCCCGTAACGGACGGTTACCGTCTCTGACGGTCCGTTACCATTGGATTTTCATGTTTTCTACTTTTTTGAACCTTGATCTTGGGTATATTTACACTTATAGTCCTTGTAGTTTGTACCTTTGTCAAATCTAGGACATTTTTGTGGTAGGTGTTACATCCTCTCCACCTTGTTTTAATCTCATCCCCAAGATTATTTGAACAAGTAAGGATACTTCTTTTTCATTTCGGACTCCAATTCCCACATGTACTCAGGGCCACGTCTGGAGTTCCATTTTACCTTCACAATCATTAATTTCTTTCTTTTCAATTTCTTTTCCTGCCTGTCCTCGATTTACAGAGGTTGTTCCACGAACTTTATATTTTCATTTACCTCTACATTGTGTATGGGTATTACCAGAGATTTATCTGCTAAACACTTGCACAGATTTGACACATGGACTACATCGTATACTCCATTCATTTCTTCTGGTAATTTGAGTTGATAGGCCACAGGCCTAACTCTTTTCAAGATTTTGAACGGTCCTACGGATCTAGGACTTAATTTTCCTTTCTTTCCAAATCTTATGACGCCTTTCCATGGTGAAACTTTCAATAGAACGTTGTCACCGACGTTGAATTCTAACGGCTTTCGTCTTTTATTAGCATAACTCTTTTGACGATCACGAGCCGCTTTCAATCTATCTCTTATTTAAATGATTTTCTCAGTTGTTTCTAAAACTATATCAAGACCGCACAACTGATTTTCTCCTATTTCAGACCAACAGATTGGAGTTCGACATTTATGACCGTATAAGGCTTCAAAAGGAGCAGCCTGTATACTCGTATGATCAATAACACAAGCCCTTAACATATCTTCTAGAGTTTGAATAGTTCTTTCACTCTACCCGTCCGTTTGAGAATGGCAGGCAATGCTAAGATTCAATTTCGTTCCCATGGCTTTTTAAAAACTTTGTCAGAATCAAGAAGTAAATCTACTATCTCTATCTGACACAATAGATAGTGGTACACCGTGTAAAGACACGATTTCATTAACGTATAATTGTGCCAACTTATCCATGCTGAATGTTTCTTTCGTGGGAAGAAAATGAGCAGACTTAGTAAGTCTGTCAATGATAACCCAGATAGTATCATTCCCTCGACTGGTGCGGGGAAATTTCGTAATGAAATCCATGGTTATCATCTCCCATTTCCAGACAGGAATTTCAAGTTGTTGTAACAAGCCAGATGGTTTTTAATGTTCAGCTTTAACTTGAGAGCAGGTTAAGCATTTTGCAACATAGATAGCGATATGTTTCTTCATTCCTATCCACCAATAATTGGCTTTTAGGTTTTTGTACATTTTATCGCTTCCAGGATGCATCGTATACTTAGATTTATGAGCTTTTTCGAGAATTTCTTCACGCACGTTTCCATAGATAGGAACCCAGATTCTTTTTTTCATTCTAAGAATGTTATCATCGCATTTGACCAATTGGTCGATCATGCCTCCCAAACCTTCTTTCTCGAGGTTTGGTTCTTTTAAGGTCATTTTTTGAGATTCCTTAATATAAGTGATAAGATCGATTTGAAGATCGAGTCTTAAGGTGTGATACCCGGCAAATTCAGGTTAATATCCATACCCGGCTATTACTTGAATTCACATGATTACACTTGCATCATACGTAATTATAGAGTAATTAAGTACATATTTCATATAGCAAGTCCATTCGTTTCATTTCATTACATGCATCGGTAATCGGGCGGATTACCGGGTCACACACACGTCCTGTCACATGAACGTTGGTGAATTTTAGAAATAATACTTAGACATATAATTGGTGTGCAAAAATTATATGTAATACTGTGATTTAATATTTCATGCTTATATGAATTTTTCTGGAATTTTTAGAGCAACTTTTAAATTAACGCTTTTTAAGCGGATACGCAATATGTGCCAATAACACTAAATTTGATTTTATAAAAACAATGGTTTTATAACTTGGGCTTAATAATTCAACACTTTATTTGTTTAATCCAATTAGTAGCTCATTTAATTAATAAAAAACCTTGAAAGAGTAAAAAGCCCAAATACCATTTCACTAAAACCACCCTTAAACCACTTACACCCTCATTTTTACCCTAAACCTAAAACACTACTCTTTCCCTCTCTCTCTCTTGTTTTGGCCGCCACCCCCATCACTAGCCTCCACCTCTCTCAAGCTTCCTCATCCATTCCAAGTGTTCTAGGAGCCATTCAAGAGTGATTCAAGGTGATTCAAGGCAACAACTCATCCAACTAGCATCATACTTGAATTTGGTAATCAACCATCCATATTCTTTGTTATTTTCGGCCTCAAGTGGGTTTCCACTCATCCAAACGATTTTCTATGTTATAAATGTTTTAATCTATGTTTTTATCAAAGGTTTTCATAATAAAAGAGTTGTTGACACATATTTGCACTTTTTATTGTTTGAAATGTTTATTTAGGTTGTTATTTGCTCGTTTCTATTTATAGAAACTTTGTTGGTTGAGATTTTGCATAAATGTATATATGATATGTTTGAAAATTTAAATGATGCTTATATTAGTAGAATAAATAGGAAATGTGAAATTTTTGGTTGAAATGATAGGTTACCCTATGTTATGGTCGACTTACTATATAAGGAAACTTTAATTTTTCATATTTGAGTTATGATGTTTTAATGGATGAAAGCATGCTAATATGGTTCGAAAACATCTATTAAAGTGTTAGAAAGAGTTATTGGAAGTTACACACGTGTAGAAGGTCGTTTGGACCACTTTCCTAAAAAGGAAACTTTAATTGTTCATATTTTGTATGTGTATGTTATAAAGGTCTAAAATAGGTTAAATAGATTTATTACTATATGAATAGATGTCTTATGAAAGAATATGTAATTTGAAATTGTATTATGACGTGTTTTGGAGGACCTTGCTAAATAAGGAAACTTTATTAGTTTGGGAACTTCACCTTTGCTTGAAATTGAAAGTGTATACATAGAATCATGTTTATGATATGTTACTAGTATAATTTCATATAAAACTTGTTTAATTGAGCTATGACACCTAAGGTGTACTAAAAACCCTAATTGCCCAAAAAGGGAAATTTTGCTATGTTAAGAACTATGGTATAGGAATGACATGTTATGATTCTTGTTCAAATGAATTGAAATATTGTTAATAGGTTACTTGTGTAATGACATAACTTAGGTGGACGATTGGTTAACATGTATGAAATATACAATGAGAATGTGCAAATGCAATGTTACTTGTCACATGTTACTTACTTATGCAACTACTTAAGACTATGTGCTTACCATCTATGTTATGAATATATGCAACTAAGTTACTTAGTATGTGTTACTTAGGTAGTACTTATATGTTACTTATGTGTTACTCATTTGTTACTTATGTGCTACTTGTACACGTTTTCACCATGTGTCACCAACGGGTCATCGTGTCACATTGGTCAACATTGGTTAGCATTGGTAAACATTGGTCAACATTGGTCAACATTAGTCAACATTGGTCAACATTAGTCAAACTTGGTCAAAGTTGGTCAAACTTTGGTCAAACCTCGGTCAAACCTCGGTCAACTTTGGTCAAACCTTTTCAAAACGTCAATGTAACCTTTCAACGATGAGTCATTTGGATGAATGTGGTTACATAAACCATGTTTACTTTCATAGACCTTATAGCCTTACTATTTCCTAGGGCTCGGTTAGGTCGGTTATCCGGAGTTGCTAGATTTCTCGTGTTATTTTCATACTTCATTCACCTCATTCCCAGGTGAGTTTTCACGGCCACATTTTACTTACTTTTCCATTTTGGGGAGATACATGCTAAACCATTTTCTTACTTAGCCGTATGATGATTACTTTGATTCCGCTTTAATATATATAAGTGGGTGCATTTCCCGCACATAAAGTCCTCTTATATTCGAACCGTTAATTATTACACAAAGCGAGGTGATTCATGAATAGTACTATTGGGTTTAACAACCCCCACCGGGTTAGTCGCGCTAACTCTGACTGGGAGTTAAATGGGTGCATAATTGACCTAATCCATTGCGTGCTGGGCACGTAAGAGGCAAAATGCTAGTTTCTACATTCCTTCGTTGAGCTTCGGTTTCGGCGTTGCTTATATAATTATTGTTTATTGTCTGATCAACAATCGAATCACTAGTATACATACGTACTGTTACACTGTTTTCATTATGTTTCTGTTACTTAAACATGTAAACTCACTAACCCTGTGTTGACAATTTTAAGCATATTTATCTCAGGTCGCTAAACATTCACGCATGGACTAGGATTGCATATCTGGAGTCACATTTCATGTTTTCATTTAGAAGCTAGGTTTATGGGAACCTAATTTGTTATGCTTATGTATTTTGCTACTTTACTTTTGCTTCCGCACTTTACTTTCCGCATTTTCAAACTCTGTATTACTTATTTACTTTTGTATGATGTTCAAACAGAAAGTCTTTTCGAAAACCATTTAGAGGTCGTTCGAAATGACCGGGACTGATGATCCTTGACAGTCACAACCCACGAGTAACCCGCTGTGGAATTTCAGGGTGTGACAGAAGGCACGAACTTATTTAGGTTTTTTATGTTCTTTTTTACTCAAGGCGTCAGCTACAACATTAGCTTTGCCTTCATGATAACAGATCTCGCAATCGTAATCATTCAGGACTTCCATCCAACTCCTTTGCCTCATATTTAGTTCTTTCTGACTGAATATATACTTTAGGCTTTTGTGATCAGTGAATATGGTGAATTTGACTCCATATAGATAGTGCCTCCATAATTTCAATGCGAATATTATGGCGTCCAATTCTAAACCATGAGTTGTATAATTCCTTTCATGGGTTTTTAATTGCCTGGAGTCATAAGCAATGACTTTGCTTCTTTGTATTAACACACAACCAAACTCGGTGTGTGAAGCATCACAGTATACTGAAAGCCTTCGTTTCCATCTGGCAAAGCCAGTATGGGTGCTTGTGTCAGTTTCTATTTCAGAGTTTCAAAGGCTTCTGATTACTTAGGTCCCCATTCATACTTAACTGACTTGCGAGTTAGAGAAGTTAATGGAACAGTAATTCAAGAGAAATCTTGGATAAATCTCCGATAGTAACTAGCCAAACCGAGAAAACTACGAACTTCGGTTGGTGACTTTGGGATTTCCCATTTGGATATTGCTTTGATTTTGATAGGATCAACTTGGATTCCATCAGCGTTAATGACATGTCCAAGAAATTGAACTTCTGACAATCAGAATTCACATTTTGAGAACTTAACATATAACTTTTTGTTTCTCAAAAGTTCAAGCAAGATTTTCAAATGGTTCGCATGCTTTTCCTTACTTTTGGAGTAAATAAGAATATCGTCGATGAATACGATAATAAATTTATCCAAGTAAGGTTTGCAAACTCGATTCATCATGTCCATGAAAGCAGCTTGTGCATTAGTAAGTCCAAACGGTATTACCGTGAACTCATAATGACCGTATCGAGTTCTGAAAGTTGTTTTGGGAATATCTTCTTCCTTGACTTTCAATTGAAGATAGCCAGAACGAAGATCGATTTTCGAGAAACATCGAGCTCCGTGAAGTAGATCAAAGAGATCATCAATTCTGGGAAGCGAATAACGGTTCTTAATCGTGACTTTATTCAGCTCACGATAATCAATACACATACGCATTGAACCGTCTTTCTTCTTAACGAATAAGACTGTAGCTCCCCAAGGCGACGAGCTTGGTCTAATGAATCCCTTCTCTAGTAATTCATCTAACTGCTTCTTTAATTCTGCCATTTCAGTTGGAGCTAATCTGTACGGGGCTTTAGCAATAGGTGTCGTACCGGGTACTAGATTAATTCTGAACTCCACTTCTCTCTCAGGCGGAATTCCAGGCAGTTTATCGGGAAAGATATCAAGAACTTCAGCCACAACTTGCACCTCTTTAATCTTCTTTTTAGTGTCGGTGGTTACAGATATAAGGTATGCTAAGCATCCTTTACGTAAATATTTTGTGGCTTTCAACATGGAAATTATTCCCACAGGGTTGGATAATTTATCACCATTTATAATGATGATATCGCCTTTCGGTGACTGAAGTTCTATGGCTTTCTTATCCCACATGATATGGGCTTGGTTAGAGGCTAACCAGTCCATTCCTAGAACAATGTCAAAACCAGCCAAAGTCACATGCAACAGTTCTACAGGAATAACATGTCCTCATAGTGTGATATTACAATCGTTTAGGATTTTTGAGATTTGGACTAGGTCCCCGTTGGCAGTTTCTACCACGTATTTCTTGTCTAATTTCGCTAGAGTTTTATTCAACGGTATACAAAATTTATGATCTATAAAACTTTGGTTTGCACCAGAGTCAAATAGAACTCGAACATAAATATTATTGATAAGAAATGTACCCGTAATGACGTCGGGCATACTTGCTGCTTCATGAGTATTGAGAACAAATGCTCGTGCATTCTTCTTTACTCCACCAGCGGGTTTAGGACCTGTACCTTCGGGCTTCTTGAGTTTAGGACAATAGCTCTTGATGTGGCCAGCCTCACCACATTCATTTCAGGTGATGGGTTTCTTTTTGTAACAATCTTCTGTTTTGTGTCTAGACATTTTGCAGAAACTGCAATAAGGTCCCGATCGACATTGTCCCAAGTACCTTTTCTTGCACTTTGGACATTCAGGGATAGAAGATTTGTTATTTCGAGAATGGAAGTTTGGTTTCTTTGATCCACTTGGGCCTTGCCCAGTTGATTCTTTCTTCTTTCTTCCCTCCTCTTGATTTCTGATTAGACTACTAGTTAAGGAGGCTCCTAGATCCATAACATCGTCAAGGTTTTCACAATTGGTAACCTTAACCATATCACGGATTTCTCCGATTAAACCCCAAATGTATCTCTTTATCAGATTAGATTCAGGGGTAGCAAGATGAGGAACTATTTAAGCATACTCAATGAGTTTAGTCAAATACTCCTGATGATTGGTTCCAATCATCTTTAGACTGGGAAACATACTTCTTTTAAATTCTTGTTTTGAAGGCATTCCAACCCATAGTGTCACACCCTCAAAATCCACAAACGGGGTTTTACCGCGAGGCGTGTGACATACCAGGATCTCAGTCATTAGTTACACGGAACAACTCTGTATAAATTTAAATAAAATACCGTTGCTGCTCATAGTCACGAGACAACAATCTTTAAGTTTGAAAATGTTGCGGAAGCGTAAATAAAATCCAATGTAAGTAAAAGTCAAATGCGCAAAACAAGGCGCCCAAACCATGCAGTTTAAGTAAATAATATAAGTTCGGTGTTTGAAAATGATGGGACTCCATGCATGTCCTATGCTCGTGCTCAATACCTTAGCGACCTGAGAAAAACATGCTAAGAGTGTCAACACAATGGTTGGTGAGTTCACAAGTTTGAATGTAAGTAAAAGTTTGATGTTTGCCAGATAGTGTAAATAATCTATACCGATAGATAGCTAGTCTACATCATGCTACTACAAGTGTTTCGAAACCGAAGATGACTGTTTGTGTTTGTTTGCCTCCCGCCATGTTTACCGAACAATGGCAAATATTTAGGTCAATATTACACCCGTTCGACCTCCCGTCGTGTTAGCGCGACTAACGCGGGTGGGGTTTCTCAAAACCCAGTAGTACTACTCAAGATTACCTCGCTATGTTCCAATACTAACGGTTCAAGAATGTAAGGACTTATGTGGTATGTTTGCACTTTAGTAAGCAAGCGATAATACAATATTACAAAATCCAAAATGTTTGCGAGCATGTTTTCTCCCCCAAAAAGGAAAGTAAGTAAAAGAGTAGGGTAGTGAAACTCACCTTACTATGCGTATAAAAGAAAGCTAAGTGAAAATTGTTGGACCTCTAACTGCCACCTAAAACTATAGGTCTATAAGCGTGTGTTCGTGTATGTTGACATGAACCCTTAGTATCTAAACAATACCATTGTTTAAGTGTTTAGAAAATATTTACAAGTTTGACTCAAGTTTGACCCGATGACCCGTTGGTGACACGTTGTATGAAATTATGTTTGTTCTGTATAACACTACTACATTATACACAAATGATCATGCTGTAGCACTTAGCAACAAATCCTATTTGTTCTATCAAGATACAAGTTTCCATAATTAGCAGGTTTCTATAAATAGAAAGTTTCCATAAATAGTAAGCATGTTCAAGATTCATGTTTCCGGGAATTATCATTATTAATATGTTTGTATGATTACTCTAACATGTTCTAGATCGTCACATCACATACCAATTGTATAGAACTTAACATGTGATTCACAATTCAAGACAAAGTTTCTATCTTTAGTAACCTAAGAGAGATATGCATGATTTCAAGCATCCAACACATTGCAACATGTTATTATATCCTAACTAGCATAAAGCTATCATTAAACCATATCATACATGTTTAAATAGCAAGCTTTGAACACTTTAGACAATTAAGTTTCCTCTTTTAGTAAGTTTGCAAAACCGAGCTAGGTATTAGAAATCTAGTTTCACAATTCACTTATATAAGAATCAAGTAGCATATAAACATAATCATATCATCCAAATCATGTCTAGTATGCAAGATAGAATTCCTAAAAAATTTCCATTATAAGTTATGATTTCTAGCTTGTTTAACGAGATTCAAAGCATCAAATCAATTGCATACAACCTATCTAACATGATTATAACCATAACAAGCATCAAACACATCTAACATGCAATCCTACACCATTACATAATAAAAAAGTTACATTATTTAACAAGTTAATAATCATATGAAGCTAGGGTTTTCCAAATAACCATATAATCATCAAATAATTGCAAAACAATGATAAAGTTAACAAGTTTATTATAAAAATTCATGTTTGGATGAACTAGGGTTTCAATCTAAAATTTAGGAATCTAAAATTTATGAATCAAAAAGTAACGAAATTGGATTAAACGACTTACGTAGGATTGTTAGAAACGCTTAGAGGAGTCCAAATACGCGTTTAATTGTAAGATTGGAGATCAAACGAGTGGTGTTTGGGTTGTTCTTGGTTTCAGTCGCAAGAGGAGGGAAAGGGGAGGGGGTCGACGGCCACAAGAACAAAAAAAAAGGTTTAGGGTTTTTTTTTTATAAAATTCCTTTTATAATATATTCCATGGGTTTTAAATTTGGATAATAATAATCATGGGCTAATTTAAATGGGTTTTTAAATATATTTAATTAATCCACTAGATAAAATTGTTTTAAATAATTATTTTTAAAAAAGTTCCATATCTATAAAAATAATCAGTAAAATTTATATCTGATAATTCTACGCGATTTCACGAATGTTCACATAATTCACAGAAAATCACTAAACACATAAATTCACATAATTTATATTAAAATAATTGTTCACAATTATTTCTATTAGTTCACCAACGTTACGGGTTCGACTCGTGTGTGATCCGGAAATTTTACGAATTACCGATACGTGAGTGTTTGTGCGAAACTAACACATCTAACTAATCCTAATTAAATGTAATGCATGACTGAATGTTCGAGATAACTGAGTTTGAATAAATAAATGTTTGAGATAACGATGTTTGTGTTAACAGAGTTAACATGAAAATGTCGGATGTCACATCATCCCCTTGTTGAAAGAATTTTCGTCCTGAAAATTAATCCAAGTTGCTAGTTGTATCAAACAAAAATTTTGGATTGTCACATCATCCCCTTGTTGAAAGAAATTTCGTCTCGAAATTTAGTTAGTACCTTTCGTGTTTGTCATTGAGTGCTTGAAAAGTTGAGGATATTTCTTCATCATCTGATCCTTTCATTCCCATGTGAACTCCGATCCATGTTTCGAGTTCCAGCGAACTCTAACAATTGGGATCTTACTGTGCTTGAGCATTTTGACCTCACGGTCCATGATTTCAACTGGTTCCTCTATGAAACGTAAATGCTCATCGATTTCCAACTGCTCAAGTGGAACCTCTAGTGTCTCATCAGATAGGCATTTCTTAAGGTTTGAAACATGAAAGACATTGTGTACACCATTGAGTTCATCTGGTAGGTTTAATTGATACGCATCCGGACCAATCCTTTTCACTATCTCAAATGGTCTGACATAACGCGGGTTTATCTTGCCCCGTTTTCCAAAACGGATCACACCTTTCCAAGGTGAAACTTTTAATAACACTATGTCACCCACCTGAAACTCTAACGGTTTTCTGCGCTTGTCCGCATAACTCTTTTGATGGTCATGGGCTGCCACCATACGGTTACGAATTTTCACAATCTTTTCTGAAGTCTCGTGCACAAGTTCAGGGCCTGTAATTTGGCTATCTCCAACTTCATCCCAACAAAGAGGTGATCGGCATTTCCGTCCATATAACACCTCAAACGGTGCATCCTGGATGCTAGTATGGTAGCTATTGTTATAAGAGAACTCCACCAAGGGTAGGTGAGTCTCCCAACTATTTTCGAAATCGATTACGCAAGCTCGTAGCATGTCCTCTAGGGTTTGAATTATACTCTCACTCTGGCCATCTGTTTAGGGATGGTAGGTTGTGCTCATATCCAGACGCGTACCCAGAGATTTCTGTAGGGATTGCCAGAAGCGTGAAGTGAATCGAGCGTCTCTATCTGAAATGATTGAAACGGGCACTCCATGCCGAGAGATTACCTCTTTTAAATAGACACGGTTTAACTTCTCCATTTTGTCAGTTTCTTTGATAGCAAGGAAGTGAGCGGATTTAGTTAGGCGATCCACTATCACCCAGATTGTGTCACATCCAGTAGGGGTTCGGGGTAATTTGGTGATAAAATCCATGGAAATCTGCTCCCATTTCCACATCGGGATTTCCGGTTGTTAGAGCAATCCGGATGGCTTTTGGTAATCCACCTTGACCTTTGAACAAGTAAGACACTTGCTCACATAGGTGGCTATGTCGGCTTTCATGTTCGGCATAACAAGCTCTCTCGGGTTTTCATACATTGGAATCCATATTCGCTCTGCGAAATAGCGAATACCATCAGATTTGACTTCCAGTTGTTTCTCCATACCACGAGTGGCTTCCAACGTTAAGTTCTCTTCTTTTAGGGCTTCAAGTTGAGCATTACGGATTTGTTCGGGTAATCCTGTATGAATAGTGAGTGCAACGCTCAAACTCGTCGGGGTTTGGTTTCTTTCTACTCAGAGCATCGGCTACCACGTTAGCCTTGCCTGGATGGTACTTGATGTCATAATCATAATCATTTAAGAGTTCGATCCAGTGACGATGTCGCATGTTCAACTCTTTCTATTTGAATATGTGCTGGAGACTCTTGTGATCGGTGTAAATGGTGCACTTGGTACCGTACAAGTAGTGTCTTTAGATTTTCAGCGCAAATACCACAGCTCCTAACTCCAATTCGTGAGTCGTGTAGTTTTTCTCGTGGACTTTCAATTGCCAAGAAGCGTATGCGATAACTTTCCCGCGTTGCATTAGCACACAACCGAAACCCTGGATAGAAGCATCGCAATACACTATGAAGTCATCTGTTCCCTCTGGCAGAGATAGGATGGGTGCGCTACAGAGTTTCTACTACAGAAGGTGGAATGTTGAATCTTGAGTTTCGCTCCAGGTATACGGTTTACCTTTTTGAGTTAGGGCGGTGAGAGGTTGAGCGATCTTAGAAAATCCCTCGATAAAACGACGGTAGTAGCCAGCCAATCCCAAAAATTTTCGCACCTCTGTCGGAGTCGTTGGCGTTGCCCAATTCTTAATGGTTTCTACTTTGGATGGATCGACATGTATTCCCTTCTCATTGACTACATGTCCAAGAAATTGAACCACGCGAATCCAAAAATCACATTTGGAAAACTTAGCGTATAGTTGCTCCTGTCTTAGAAGTTCAAGAATTAAGTGCAAGTGCTCCTCGTGTTCTTCCTTACTCTTAGAATAGATAAGGATATCGTCAATGAAAACGATGATGAATTGGTCTAGGTAGGGTTTACACACACGGTTCATGAGGTCCATGAACACCGCGGGTGCGTTGGTTAATTCGAATGGCATGACCAAAAACTCGTAATGGTCGTACAGGGTTCTGAAGGCGGTTTGGATATATATATTCATCACGAACTCGTAGCTGATGATATCCAGATCTTAAATCGATTTTTGAGTAGACACTCGACCCTTGAAGTTGGTCGAATAAATCGTCGATGTGGGGAAGTGGGTAGCGTTTCTTGATAGTTACCTTGTTCATCTCTCGGTAATCAATACACATACAGAAAGTCCCATCTTTCTTTTTGACAAATAGGACTGGGGCTCCCCATGGTGATGAACTGGGTCGGATGAAACCCTTATCCAACAGTTCTTGCAACTGTGTGGATAACTCCTGCAGCTCACTTGGTGCAAGTTTATAAGGTGCTCTGGCAATAGGTGCTGCTCCGGGAGTTAGGTCGATTTGGAATTCGACCTGTCGGTGGGGTGGAAGACCGGGTAAGTCTTCAGGAAAACTTCTGGGAAGTCTCGAACAATAGGGATATATGTAAGTTTCTTCTCCTCGGAAGGTTTATCAGCGACAAGGGCTAGTATCGCTGTATGACCCTTCCGTAGACATTTCTGCGCCTTCATGTAAGATATGATGCCCACGACTGCACCACTCTTCTCGCCTTTTACAGAAAGGATCTGTCCACTAGCTGGGGGAATACGAACAATCTTATCTTTGCAGACGATCTCAGCTTGGTTTTTAGATAACCAATCCATGCCAACTATTATATCAAAATTGCCAAGTGTAACTTGCATGAGATCGATGTCGAGTTTGTGACAAGATAATCCTAACTTACATCCCTTGAGGATATGAGTTGCCTCGATTAACTTACCGTCAGTTATTTCTATGGTATATTTGTGCTCTAAGGGGTTGTGGTCATCTCTATCTGTTTACTAAAGTTCTCAGAAATAAAACTCCTATCGGCACAGGTATCAAATAGTACAGAAGCAAAATGATCATTTAAAGGAAACATACCGGTAACAACGTTGTGGTCCTTTCGAGCTTCTCCTGAGCCGATCACGAAGGCCCGACCCTTCGCACCATTCCCATTATTGTTACTAGTTCCACCCTGATTGTTACCATTCCCATTGCCAGCTCTCTTCAGCTGAGGGCATTCCCTTTTGAAGTGATCCCTTGGGTGCGCCACCCGTTGATGTTTGTTTATTTTGCAGATCTCCTCGACAATCCTTAGCCGAATGGCCCATTTTTTCGCACCGCTGGCAGCGGTAACGGTCGCATGGCCCGTTATGGCGGAAATTACACTTTTAGCACTTTGGGTACTTACCAGCATACGAACCCTAATTCTATTGAGTAGAGCCAGACTGTGAGAGGTTTTTAGCAGGCTCGAACTTTTGTTGCTGCTGCTGGTGCTGAGGTGGGTTGGACTGAGAAGACTTGAAGTGCGTACTATTGAACTTATGCTTGTTGTTAGTCAGCTTAGAAATCGCTTTTCTGGGAGATAGTGCGCCGTGAGCGACTGCCTAGTCAGTCAACCTGTGAGCCAAACGGATGGTTTGCTGGATAGTGGTGGGGTTTGATGAAGTTACCATACTCTGGATTTGAGTGAGTAGGCCCTCTATATACCTCTCAATACGCTTGTACTCTGGGGTCACCATCCGTGGGCATAAAGTAGCCAGCTCGTGAGAGCGGGTGGTGTAAGTTTCAATCTCAGACCCTTCCATTCTGAGGTTCCAGAACTCGACCTCTAGTTTCTGCACCTCATCGCGAGGGCTGTATTCTTCTTTCAGCATGGTCTTGAATTCCTCCCATGGCATAGCGTTTGCCATTTCCAAAGTTAGCATTTGTACCTGAGAGTTCCAACAGGTAAGGACTGGACCCTCTAGTGTGCCAGATGCATACTTCGCCTGGTTGGCTTGCGGGCAATTTCATATGGCAAAAACCGACTCGGTCATACTGATGTTACCTCGTCCGCCGTTACGTCCACCTCGTCATCCAGACATGATCTTTACATTCATAAAGTACAATAATGAGAAAAATATATCGCATATTATCATCATACAAGTACAAGTAAATAAAAGAAAATTAAACCACAACATCTAACATTTCAATAATAATCATTGATAAAATAAATTGTAAAGGCTGCAAAGTACTTTCAATCAAACATCAAAATCCAGAAACATCTATTGGATGGGAACAACCCTGCCCATCTAGGTTTAAATAAAGCAAATAACTAAAATGATAGTCTGTCAATCATCACTGCCAACTGAGGTCACATCAGAAACAGCATCATCCTCATCCTGCTCCTCCTCGAGCTCATCCTCCTGTGCAACCTCCGCGGCGTTGGCAGCCTCGACCTGTCCATCCAGATCATCAATCCTAGCTCCCACTACCTCAAGGTTAAGTTGTTGCACGTTCACTTGTGCCTGCAGCTCATGGAATGCTGTCACAAGGTTGTCGTGTACTGTGTTTTCTCTAGCTTGATTCTTAATCAGCTTCTCTACCCTCTGATCAGTCTGGTATCCACGATGCAACAGTCCGGTGATCTCACCTGCAGCCTCACACAAGTTGCCTATCTCTCTGTCCATCTTAGCTATGAAGGCAGCTAAAACCTGCTCGAGTGGATACCTCAACGGTGGCAAGACTCGCGAAGACGAAGAGGAAGAAGAAGGAATGTCAGCAGTGAGTGGGGGTGGGACCTGCTGCTCGCGGATCCAGCTCCTGATCAGGTCGGAATACCACTCCCATTTCCGTGTGTTGTCTACGTCACGAACGTGAAACGGCTCGTCATGCACTATAGCATCATCGATGGGTGTCTACTTCTTTTAAATTCTTGTTTTGAAGGCATTCCAACCCATAGTGTCACACCCTCAAAATCCACAAATGGGGTTTTATCGCGAGGCGTGTGACATACCAGGATCGCAGTCATTAGTTACATGGAACGACTCTATATTAATTTAAATAAAATACCGTTGCTGCTCATAGTCACGAGACAACAATCTTTAAGTTTGAAAATGTTGCGGAAGCGTAAATAAAATCCAATGTAAGTAAAAGTCAAATGCGCAAAACAAGGCGCCCAAACCATGCAGTTTAAGTAAATAATATAAGTTCGGTGTTTGAAAATGATGGGACTCCATGCATGTCCTATGCTCGTGCTCAATACCTTAGCGACCTGAGAAAAACATGCTAAGAGTGTCAACACAATGGTTGGTGAGTTCACAAGTTTGAATGTAAGTAAAAGTTTGATGTTTGCCAGATAGTGTAAATAATCTATACCGATAGATAGCTAGTCTATGTCATGCTACTACAAGTGTTTCGAAACCGAAGCTGACTGTTTGTGTTTGTTTGCCTCCCGCCATGTCTACCGAACAATGGCAAATGTTTAGGTCAATATTACACCCGTTCGACCTCCGGTCGTGTTAGCGCGACTAACGTGGGTGGTGCTTGTCAAAACCCAGTAGTACTACTCAAGATTACCTCGCTATGTTCTAATACTAACGGTTCGAGAATGTAAGGACTTATGTGGTATGTTTGCACTTTTCTATTTGCTATCTCATTAGATCATGGAACTTTGTTTTCAACTTTACATAACTTAATTCTGGGTTCTTTTTTCTGACATCAACTTTGTCGTTTAAATTTTGAATTTATCTGTATTTTTTTTGTTTGAAGGGATAAAAACAAATATTATCCTGATGTAGTTTGCGTCATTGGAAGGTCAATATTGATAATCGTCTATATATATTATAAAAGGGAACTTTATCATTTGATAAAAGATGGAACAAATAAATCATTAATGCTCAAATTTAACATCTTCTGAAGGATGAAATAAAGCATTTTTAAACTTTATATGATTGATAATAAAAAAACATAAATTATTAACTCTGAAACTGTTAACAAAATTTTAAAGATGATACCCTTAGGACAACCGTAGAGGTTTCACCTTCACATCTGCCACGTCACCGCCACATCAACATGGGGTAATCACTAAACCAAATCACTAAGGTGCATAATGGTTTCACTATCCACACATATATATATGCAGAACACATACACACACACCCCCCGAAACGCCCCTTTGCCCGTGAAGCCCCTCATGCCATGCGCCCCACGCCCCCTTTCACGCCTTAGGGGATGGTGTTCCGCGCCCGTGAAAGAGCCACCTGGCTCACGCCTCATCTTTCACGCCTTCATTACGGATAGTCTTACGATCATGGTGTCATGTCATGTTAAGAATGGTGTCATGTAGTTTGATCAAGTTTTTTTTCACAAACTTTGCATCCCCAACCATTCATGTTGGTAACAAGAATAGTGTCATGTCATGTTATTTCAAATAACAATAAAACACATACCATTTTAAGAACAATATTGGTCGACTGATAATACAACAAAGTTACAACTTACAAGACACAATGGTGAAGTTATTCCAAATAACAATAAAGCACAGCTAACCCATGGATTATTATGACCTTATTATACCACAAACACACCATGGATTATGACCTTACTAAAACCACAAACCATTACTCGAGCATTACAAACCAAACCAATCCATCTAGATGGATATGCTGTTTGGAACACCTCTTCCAGTCACACCATTTTCCGAATATGGTTTGAGAAGTTGATATGGAACCAACCCCGCACCACTACGGTTCTTTAAATTGGGATCGGTGTTCCTCGAGTCTATGATTGCTTCCAGCTTATTTAGCCTTCCTCGGAACTCCTCAAACGCCGCCTTTATAGCAGGCTCCGCCTCCCATGCCGCCTCAATATTTCCACCTATATACTCTTCATCTGATGAGTGACTTGATAAAACATCCAAAACTGCCATCACTTGTGTAGCTTGGATTTGGGATGGGAAGCATTTCAACAAAGCATCTTCGGGTCGTTTTATAAACGATTGCCATTCTTCTTCTGTGGGGTCTTCGTCAGGCATTTTGGTTCTGGAAGTTGTCGGCCTGTTGGGGATATAACCCGCGAAGTCATATTGACCAAAATTGACTGCTGAATGGTGACCAGAGGTCACCCACATGATGGTTGAAACAATTCCAATCAAATCATCTTGTGTTTTGAGTTGTGGCCACCATAGTTCATCTTTCTTGTCACCATGACCAACTGTACGGATTTCATTCCACCATGCTTGAAGCTCTTCATCAGATTCAACTAGATTCGCTTGTGGGTAATAGTGGTTGACATAAGAAGTTGCCCATTGTTTAATGGCATCAAAAATGAGTAAACCGTCATTTGCAAATGGGTAATCCTCTATTGTTAGTTTTACACCATGTGGTGCAGTTGGATCTTCAACCGCCATACCCCTAAATAGTATCACGCAAAACAATTAGTTTGATCAAATTACTATATATTTTCCTTAATAATGGTTATTATTATTGTTTTTGTGCAAAAGAGTACCTGCTAATTAGGTCAGCCGGAAGTGCTTCATGATCAAAACGCCATAGCTGATCATAGGCATCAGAGCAAATTTGCATACAATATTTTCCGGGAGAAAATGTTGCCTCTATGATACCCTCGGCATTGACGAGTAATTGTCTAGCCAGAGCATTGATTTGCATAGTGTAACGGAAATGAGGGAGAAGTAGTCGTCGAATTGGATGCATTTGGCTGAGTTGGCGATTGGTAGCAATTATGTAAGGCTCTGTAACACAATGTGTTCTTAGCCTGTATTGTTAAAAAAACCAATAAATTGATTAACTCATATGCACAAAGACACAAACTTGTAAAATGTAAAATAGGAAAAAGGGAACCAACCAATGGCTAACAAGTTGGTGATAACCAGAATCATGAGCAAGGACATGAGCCTTGGCTAGCTTCCAGAGCCAAGCACCTGTGGCATCCCAGGCGGGTGTGTAGACATGTTTCCACTGTGGTTTTCCATCAGATGGTGGGCGAGTCAACTCAATGGCTAGTGGCCTCAATGTTCCGGCAGGAGTAAGGAACATTAAAGTTCTTGAACCGTAAAGGTTTATCCCTTTAAGCTCTTGTGTTTTATTTACATAAGGCAAGAGCAGATCATGGTAATCCAACACGAAAAGTTTCTTTTGTGCTAAAGCCTGCAAGAAAATAATTGCTTTTCAAATATTAACAAAACTTCACAATCACTTGATGAAGTAATTGGTTATCTATTTTTCATTACCTCCTCAAGACTCATGAAACCTTTAATCTCTTCCTCTACAATCTCCTTTGTAATTGTCGATTCAGCTGGTCCGTAGATTTCAGGGTCCAATTTACTCATCAATGGCCATTCCTAGACATGCACACATGTCATAATAATTTAAACAACATCTTATTTACAAAGATACAACTTCTTAAGGTTTAGAGTTTAGTTAATGGCAAGAATTTTTCACATAAACATACCGTAACCAACTGTATGCTACAAGGATTGAGACCAGCAAGCATTTGTCGGCAAAATTCCTCATCACGGAACCATGAGAACGTGTCTCCTGCAATTAGAGTCATTAATACACAATTACACAAACTTAAACTAATAAACCATGCACAAAAACACAAGAGATGCAAAAATGGTAAATGCTTACTGTCCATAGTTTCGGGGGTCTCAAACTTGATAACAGTGTTTGCAGAATCAGTAGCCCCTTTGACAAGTCTAGGTAAAACACTAAGAACTCCATTGTCAGGGGGAGGAACATTAACACCTTCATTAAAAAGCAAGTCTATGGATGTAAATAATGGAAACCCCTTGTCTTTGTCTGTTACAATTGAGTCTAGCATTGGTACAACTGTATGAAGCACAGAGTACAAAGTCCTTGCTCCAAAGTTAGCTGTCTTTATCTCTGAAAAATCTTCATCCGCCGGAATATAATTGAAGTACTCTAGGAGCACAGTTCCGGATTCTGTTAACGGATCTGTAATTCAACTCTTCTGTTAATTTTCAGTAAATTCCTCTTATAATCCTCAAAATTCTACATCAAATCTGATTTTCATTCATCCTCAAACAAATAACTAATTTATTAGAAGTAAGTTTTTTTAACAGCAATTCCTAGGTTTTCTAGGATAAATACTCCCGAACCTGACCTGCAGGATTTGACCTCCAACCAAAAGTACACCACCTTAACCTCCAGGATGTCCCTTGGTGTATATTGTGTGATATTGTGTTCGTGTTATAATACAGTGTGATACTGCATTCGTGTTATACCTTATTAGACTAGTTATATGATTATCATAGAGCATAGGTATCAGATACATGTAATATTATCTTATTCACACAATCAATATACAATATTTTTTCTCGTTTAAGTTACCTTTAGAGGACATCTTTCTACCAGTACGGCACCGCCTAGGGTAAGGATGTTCCTCGCCACCAAGCACAGGCCGTGCTAAACGTAAGCTCTTGTCCGGAGCTCCGAGATCGTTGTACACATCATAGTCGTAAATCCTCTCGAATGATTGACGCTCGCCTTTGCCATTGCCTCGAAGCGATTCCATATCTTTCTCGCGTAACGACTTCAGTGCCTTCGGCGTTTCTGATGGCAGGTACGACTGCAAAAACAAATTGATTAATCATAACTAAACGCCTTCGCCGCCGCTGCCACAAGCCCCCGACGGGAGGCGCGCCGGAGCAGGATGGTGATGGATTTCGAAGCAGAACCAGCGGGAGTTTGGTAAACTTGTTTTCTTTTTCATCTTTACAGTTTGGTCCTTTTACATTTTAAAGCAACATCTAAGCACCTCAAAGGTAATAAACTTTTCACTAAACCACAACATATCAATTTATACCGGTGTTTTTATAACTGGACCAGGAGCCGGTTATAGAACCGGTCTAGCTATGGCTATTTGGATTGTTTCTATTTGAACTGGTATTTAACAGTGGGACTGGTGAACTGAGTAAACCGGACCAGGTGGTCGGACAGGATTTCAATTTCTTTTTCTTTTAAAATCTTATGTTCTGATTAACTTAGTACTACATGATCTGTGTTTTAGTTACTTATATGTTTATGTTTTATTAAAATTATAAATTCACACAGAAACATATACTATTTTTGTATTTTTTTAAAGGATTATTGTATTTTAATAATCCCACATTTTACCAATTGGCCGATAATAATCCCAACTGAGAATATTCTTACCACCGGTCCCTACTTTCAAACTATTTTTTTACATTGGACTCCTCGTTAAAAAAACTTAACGCCGTTAGAGTTTATATGACATGGACATCTGCAAACCGCCGGAAAGTCGAGCCAAGCTAGCAATGGTCTCGTGTTGGCTTTTGAAATTGGCTTTGGTGGTGTTTAACTGGTCTCGTTAAACACCACCGTTTTCTCTGTTTGGACTTTCCGGACCCACGAGACCAGTTAAACACCACCAGAGCCAATTTCAAAAGCCACCACGAGACCACTGCTAGCTTGGCTCGACTTTCCGGCGGTTTGCAGATGTCCACGTCATATAAACTCTAACGGCGTTAAGTTTTTTTAACGGGGGGTCCAATGTAAAAAAATAGTTTGAAAGTAGGGACCAGTGGTAAGAATATTCTCAGTTGGGATTATTATCGGCCAATTGGTAAAAGGTGGGATTATTAAAATCCAATAATCCTTTTTTAAATTAGATATATATAAATAGTTTTAATTTTTCTATCATTTATGACGTAATCTGGTTCTAAATCCAGTTCGACCAGTGGACCGGTAAGACATCCGGTTCGCTGTGTGGTCTAGTTCTGAAAATATTTATTTATACCAAAAATTGTAAATTATTAATAGTAATTGGTTAAAAAATAGTTGCTTAGCATTAGACATGCAAATATTATTTACTAGGTTAGAAACCCCGTGTATTACACGGGTTGAATAAATACAATGTTATATATATATATATATATATATATATATATATATATATATATATATATATAGTTATTAATAAAGATTTATATATTGTATATTTATGACATATTACATAGTTTTTTAATATAAATTCTAGAAACGTTATATAGTTATTTTTGTAAAATGTTTTATAAAAAGAATGAAAGAAATGTTCAATTTATAAAAAAATTTATGGACAAACCAATATTTTTTTTAAATAAAAACATTTTTTTAAAAACAATTATAGAAATCATTATTATTTAACAGGAAAAAGAGGCGGGAAACAAAAAATTATAAAAAAAATTAAAGAAATTTGTATAATTAGTAGGAGAGAGAGGCGGGAAAAAAGTTGAGGATGCAAAAAAAGTGACAAGTGTCCCACCAAAACCTTTATTTATTATAGAGTATATAGATTACCCAAAATACTAACACATATTAGATAGAAAAATAAATAAGATTAGGATTGACCTTGTTGGTGAAAAAAATCCGTTTCTCGGGGTTATCATATTTGGAGTGAACCCAAGATTCGCATGTAAAATACTATTATAAAAAAATTTATGGACAAACCAATATTTTTTTTAAATAAAAAAATTTTTTTAAAAACAATTATAGAAATCATTATTATTTAACAGGAAAAAGAGGCGGGAAACAAAAAATTATAAAAAAAATTAAAGAAATTTGTATAATTAGTAGGAGAGAGAGGCGGGAAAAAAGTTGAGGATGCAAAAAAAGTGACAAGTGTCCCACCAAAACCTTTATTTATTATAGAGTATATAGATTACCCAAAATACTAACACATTAGATAGAAAAATAAATAAGATTAGGATTGACCTTGTTGGTGAAAAAAATCCGTTTCTCGAGGTTATCATATTTGGAGTGAACCCAAGATTCGCATGTAAAAGTAACACCGTTATCAAGAACAATTGTCTTAAAGAACATCTTCTTGCTATACTCGTTTTCTACCAACACGGCTCCTATTTCCCCAAAATCTTGAGGGACATCAAAGTTGCATTTATATGTGTACATGTTAATGTTAAGATCCAACAATTCGTATCTTGCATACGCCTTCACCGTCTTTTGATTTCCTTTAGCTGGATAAGTAAATTAAAAAAATTACTATTTCTAACATGAACTTTTGCTTATACGCAGATAAGGTAATTTTTTCAAAGCGAATATGTTCGCTATAGGAAGTAGAGAACATGCTCGCATGAATCAGAGGTATTTGTTACACACTTGAAGTCTATGTAACAAGCTTGTATATATTACGTCATAAGGCTCGTTAAGTCCAAAATGTTTAGCCTATTTTTTTAGCCTTTTCATAATAAAGATAAACGAATCCACCCCGAGTTTGACAGATCCAATTTGAACACCGTTTTAGTCTTTTGAAATAAGATAGACTAATAGTTTATTAACGTGTCCATATCCGATTGTTAATATAATTTTCAAAACCGCCTATATCAATATTATATGCATGTGTATAATAATTGTTTTCACAATTTGACCTGTTCACTTGTTTGATATATTTTCTAGATAATATGAACATTATTGGCTTAAACAATTATTTAACTAACATATATTAGTAAAGAAAAACAAATAATAAAAGGTTTATGATTTTAACCTTTTAAAATGCCATTTACTTTTTTACTTTAACAAATGTTTTGTTAAATATATAAAGCTTATGAGAATATAACAACGTTACTTCGAAAGAAAAGAAAATGGGTATACGTACAATCGAGGTTATTAGAAACGAGCTCCAATAGGAAAGAGAGTCCTAGAAGATCAGTAACACCATCAACAACACCACCAACACTTACACCAGCAAGGGCGGAGCTAATTGTTGGTTGGACGGTGATGACACACTTGACGGAAGTGGTCTTGGAAAGAAAGCCGGGAATTGTTATGGCTTTAATGCTACCCGCATTTGAGGTGGATCGAACACGGGTGGCGTTGGATTTCTTGGTGGATGCATGTTGGCGGAGGTTGGCGGGGGAGTAGGCGGAGGAGGATGAATGGTTGGTGGTGTCACCGCTAACAAAAGGCTTATGGATTGAAAGTAGCTTTTGAAGAGAGTGAGAATGGTTGATTTGAGACTTCAACATGGTTTTCTTTGCTTCCTTTGCTCACTACTCTCACTCTTATTTTGTGTGGTTTGAAAGTTGAAACAAGAACCTCTATTTATAGAGGGATAATGTGCTATCTTTTAGGTGTTTGTTTAATGGGAAAATGTTGAATATAAAAGATAAATTTTCGCTTTGATTTCACGTGTTGTTAATTATTGCTATGGTTGTGTTGATATTTTATAATGTATGGCTACGTGTTATTAATTATTGTTATAGGTTATGTTAATTAATATTTTATAACTAGGGGTTTAACCGCGCACCGCGTGGAGAAGTTGTAATGTGAGTGTTAACTAAAAAAATAAACGTTTGAAGTTGTGTTGACGACTTACGATAAATTATAAAAGAGGGGGAAAGTGATGAGGGAAAGACTCGAACCTGTGACATCCCCTATAAAAGTGTGAGAAATGAACCAACTATAAATAATTTTTTTATCGAAACGCGGATACAAATTAGAACGTTGCAACTCTATATTCAAAATTTTATAAAACATTATATATGAATTTTTTAAAAGGAAAAACAAAATTGTATTAAAAATAAAGGAATAAAAAGTCAATTATATTTGACCCCGCTCGTTTTGAATAAGATATATATCAAAACGTAGATAAAAATAAGCAAATCACAATGATTACGGTTAAACCTAATAGAAATTAGTAAATAATTTGTATTTGAAAATAAATTAAAAAAAACAATATTTTATGTTTAGAAAATATAGTAAAAATCCATGATGATTTAAAGTAAAACTTAATTAAAATTAGCGAATATTTTATATTTTAGAAATAAAAAAAACAATAATTTATATCTGAAAAAACCCTTAAAAGTCGTTGTTAGAATGGTTAGGTCTAAGTGATATGCATCAAATTATACATGTTTTGCACGCATAATTATCCACATATCTTGTTGATTTAGAAGCAATCACATCAGAAAACATATTTAATTGCTTCCCTTTTGAATTTTGCAGGTTAATTGACCTTTCGTACGAAAAGCCGAGCAAAAGTCAACACTCTGTGAAAGTCAGAAGAAAGGCACGCGCGTGCGTGCAAGTGCACGGTCGTGCCCCCCTTGAAAGTGAGCCAGGTCAAGCAGAAAAATTCTAGAACCAGTCAACACAAGGGCCGCATGTGCCTATGAAGGCACGCTCGCGCCTTAGCCCATAGTCTGCCGGAGAAAGTTGCAAGCAAGGAAAGCAGATATTCACAAGTACCACGAAGGCACGCCCGTACATACGGAGGCACGCCCATGCCTCCCCCAGACTGAGCCTATAAGAAAAAGGGTCTTGGCTCTTCGTTTCAACAAGCAACTTGTGGAGAGAGTCTCTCAAGGTTTCTTACATGAAAAGAGTAGAGTAGAGAGAGTTACCCATATCACTTAAGATCAAGAGACACACCATAATCACAACACTTTTGGCTTCGGTCTGAATCCTTGGATCATTCCATGATATCTATATCACCAAGTGTTTGTGTATTTATTAGTGTGACATCCGACAATTTCAGGTTAACACCGTTAACACAAACTCCGTTATCTCACCAAAATTCAGTTAGTCCAGCTAGAAACTTCAAGGACTAAGCTTGACAATTCACCAAACTTATCACACAGAAACCACAAAGACTAAATCTGCCAAATCTCAAACACATACACAGAAACTACAGGGACTGATTGTGTAATTAACTTAAACTTGATTTGGTTGACTTTTGAAAGTCAAACCTGTGTGTTCTTGGCCCAAATTCAAACCCGTAACTCCAAATCCCATTCAAATCACGACTGTTATGCATAGCATTGATGATATCGATCATGATTGAACCGTTTCCATACGTTTAACATCGATAATGATTACGAATTAATCATATTAACCTCGTTCAAACCATAACCGTCAACCCCTTAATTAAAACCTTCGAATTAGGGGGATTTCGATTACAATTGTGGAATCAAACACTCTTCACACACTAGATGAACTCCTCTGAAAGTTTTCCCCACCTTAACTTCACCGGAGAAGCAGTCGGAGTCATCGGAGACCAACCAACCTGAAGCCGTAACTCGATTTAGTCGAACCCCATCAATTTGACACCAATTCAGATAATCAAACACACCCTTATACTCGTTTCAGCATCTAGAACAAAATCCCTAACTCAATTGGGGTTTACAACGCTGAATTGAACATGAACAGATTCTAGGGTTCATCGTATGAACTGGGTAATTTATAAGCGACCAAAGTTTTATGCATTAAAGGGTGTAACATGTTATATTTATGTAAATTAACATTTGAAATACAAAAGTTTTGTGTAGATGTGCATGTGCAGGTGTTGGAAGCTTAATGTATGATTTTAGAAGATATTATGCGAGATATGCAAGAGTTGGATGGAAGACGGAAGAAACGGGGCAAAAATGCAGGGTCCAGCGTAAGTCTACGCCACCTGGCGTAAGCCTACGCCACCAGCGTAAGCCTACGCCGCCCAGCGTAGGCCTACGCCTAACTAGTTTCTTCACAGCAGGCTTCAAGGACACGGCGTAAGCCTACGCCATACCGGTGTAAGCTTATGCTGGTTACATTTCAGACGCGGATTTTTGGTGAAACAGCCGATTTTCAGTGTTTAATTGGGGGTTTCTTCCCCAAATTCGAAATCATCTTTTTGACATCGGTTCTTAGGCGATTTTGGGAGTTCTTGGAGGCTAAGGAACACGATTCTAACATCCAATTGAAGATTGATACTCGAAAGATTGAAAGATTGAAGATGAATTCCACAACCATGAGCGGCTAATCCACCGGTAATCATTCCCGGGTGGATTGTTTGTAAGTTTTTAGGGTTTTATCATGTGCTAGCTTTGAGAAACAATTCTTGTAATCATTTGGTTTGAAATACTTGAATCTTTGTGTTTAGTATGGTTATGAACTCACGGGAGTCGATAAATTCTTGCACCATTGACCCCGTTAGATGATAATTGCTATGAACTTTGATTTGTGTTGAATCTATTGATTAATCTAATTCTATATTGCATACATTTGTCTCGATTTCATTCGTGAATATTGTCTTACACTATTTGCCGATGATGTATGAATGTTGATGTTCTTGGTTAGATTTGGTCAATTTGATTTGGATAACCATTTGATTGCTTGAACTCATATGTTGGTGTGATAATCTCTAATTACTTGTGAACTTGAAACCCGGGTGTAATTCCTTTTTAATTATTGTTTACAACTTAAACCGTTTTGTTTGGTACTTGATTACTATTAATCATAATTGTTACTTGATAATCATTGCTTGTTGGAGTTGTTAATTTCACTTAAATCATTGCTTGTGTTTGGTCAGAAAGACCCATTGCCACTTCATAAATCACTTTGTCAATTGAAGTTAAGCATCAACCACAAACTCTTCGTGGTTCGACACCCTTCTTACCCTAACTAGTTTAAGGTGATTAGGACACTCTAATTCTTTATCTTTGACCGGTCCCTTCGACACCGATCAAATTTTGGCGCCGTTGCTGGGGAGTGTGTGCGCTTGGTGTTTTATTTTAATTAATTCGTGTGACTATTTGTTACTTGTTTTGTTTGGTTAATCTTCTTCTATTTTTGTGTTACGCGTGGTGTTTGTTTGTGTGTGCAGGTGACAGATTAGTGCATGCGTACGCGTTCATCCTGGAGGACTTCACCGCTTGTTTTTGAACTAGAAATTGAGAAGATAGCAAGGCAAAACCGAACCCAACAACAAAATCTACAACCTATTTCATCGGAACCATCATCTATGGATGGTCGAAGAAGTCATTCCGGATTTAGCATGAGAAACCGTGGCCCAACTCCAAACAGAGGCCCTATCCCTAACCGTCCACCAACTCCACCTCACTGAACCCCAACCCCATCTATACCTATCAATAACAACCAACTCCGTGGATCAAGTCCAGTTCAACAAAACCGACCCGTTAACATCCGAACCAATCCAGCGTACCAAGGAAGAAGGGGACCACAACAAAATCAAACCCCTCCGAGAAATGTCTTTGGAACTCAACCAAGAAACGAAAATGAGAACGATGGTTGGGAGGATGACGATGGTGAATACTTTGGGTATGATGATAATGAAGATATTGGGAATGGTGATGGGTTTGGAGATTACGAATATGAAGATGGCGAGAGGAGTCAATTTGGAGAATATAACGAGGGGCAATGCTTTGGAGAGGAAGAAGAGGTGAATTATGTTCACCAAAGGGCGAGACAACCAATGGGTCGAACGGGTAGACCCGATAGACCTGTTTATCCTCCTAGACAAGAAGGGAGGAGATTTAATGGGGGCTACAATAATGAAAATCGAAGACAACCGGTAGCCCTATGGGTGGAGTTAATGGTCGCTTTTGACCGGCTATTTCGGAAAATGCTTCTCCAATTGTTCCACCAATTCCGGGAATGAGGAGGTTCAAGTCAAGACCGAATTACATCAACGTTCTCCCACATTTTCATGGCATGGTTACTAAAGAACCATACACCCATTTAGCCGAGTTTGCCGCCATTTGTAGCACCATTGGGGATGAAAACTTTGACCAAAATGAGGTCAAACTCCGACTTTTTCAGTTTTCCCTCAAAGATAGAGCAAAGCAATGGTTCATCACATTGCCGGCTAATAGCATCCACACATGGGATGAAATGCAACAAGTTTTCTTGGATGAGTACTATTCGGTTGCAAAGACGGATGACTCTCGATTTGAGATTCGGACTTTTCAACAACAAACAGGTGAACCTTTACATGAAGCTTTTGCACGGTTCAAAGAGTTGTTGAGGAAATGCCCCCACCATCAAATCGAGTTGTGAGAACTAGTGAAGCGTTTTGTGGATGGTTTGACTCAAGAGGAGAGGAAGTATTTGAAGTCCACAAGTAATGGGACATTGTTGTCTAATCCCGAAGAAGATGATTGGGATTTCTTAGAAAGGATGAGCCAAAGTTCTGAAGCCGAGGCATCGGCTAGCCGAAGAGCTAAACACGCAATTTCTAAGTCCGTACCGGATTATGAAACAAAAGAGAGGTTGGCGTCTATGGAGAAAGAGTTGGCCTTATTGAAGAAAGGAGAGAAAAAGGAAGTAGCGGGATTGAAAACCCGTTTTGATGTGTGTGAGAGTTGTGGGGACTTGGGGCACAAAACCACGATTTGCCCATTCCAATAAGGTAGACAAGAAGAAGTGAACCAAGTTTATGGTGATAGGAAACCATATGATACAAACTCAAACTCCTATCACCCGAGCTCAAGGAATCATCCCAACTTCAAATATGGGGATGCGTCAAACCAATTGAACCCAAATTTCCAAGGTTCAAATCAAGGTACTTCGTCATACCAACCTCGTCAACAAAGAAATTATAATTCGGGTGGTTACCAAAGGAGCTCTTATAACAATAACCGGAACACAAATTACCCCCCAAGGAATTACAATCAAGACCATCAACAACAAGATGAGTCATCAGGGGTGATAATGCGGTTAATTCAAAGTTGGATGCACTATTGAAGATGATGAAAGAATCAAAGAAGGAGAATGAAGTGAGAGATAAGTCTTTTGTGGCATTGGAGATACAAGTTGGGCAATTAGCACAAGAAATAGCTCAACTCAAACAAAATGAAGGTGAATTGCCAAGTGACACCACTTTGAACCCAAAACATCATGTTAGTGCAATTGATGTAGCCCATGGTAATGAAGAATGTGAAGAAAGAGAAGAGGAAGAAATTGAGTTTGGAGAACCCTTAGTTCCTATTCAAATTGGGGAATTTAAAACCAAATTGGCATTATTAGATTATGGAGCGGGGGTGAGCATTTTACCGGGGAGCATATATGACCAATACAATTTTGGTCCATTAGAAGAATACACCACCACCTTGGTGTTAGCGAATGCTACACGCACGCGGCCTCGGGGGAAATTAGTGGGAGTGGGAGTGGCTGTGAAGATTGGAGAATTTTACTATCCGGGAGATTTCTTGGTGCTCGATTATGCACCACTTGCTAAGGAGGAGGAGCCACGAGTGATTTTGGGAAGACCGTTTTTGGCAACCGCAAATGCGCAAATCAATTGTCGAAACGGAACTGTTGACATGACCTTTGGGAATCGTAAGTTGAACATAAATGTTTTTTCAAATTTATTTACATATTCGGTTGAAAAGAAATGTTCAAAATTGGTTACTACTAACGTGTGTCATCCTCGTGCCAAGGCAAATGAGGGTGACACCAAAAAGAAAGGTATTATGTTTGACAGGTTTAATGTGAAAGACGAGCCAAAGGCAACCGAGAAGGAAACTGAGAGGTCGGAAGATGCAAAGAAGCCACCCGACCATGTCCAACATCCGAACGAGAAAGTAGATTTGTTTGATGTGGAATTTACAAGAGAGGAGACTTGGAGTTGGAGTGATAACAACCAAGGTGGTGGGGGAGCTAATAGAAGCAAGTTTGTATTTCAACCTCCATAAGGAGGTAATGTCGGGCTGAGGACAATAAACTTAGCGCTAACCGGGAGGCAACCCGGCTTGTGATTGTCTTTATTTTGTCTTTGTTTTGTTTTGTGTTGTGTGTTTTAGTTTCGTCACCATAGCAACACTCAAGTGTGGGGAAGACTCATGGAAGACTTACGAGTCCGTTTTTGGTGGTGGTTCAGACACTCTATGATCGCCTCTAATCAGGTCCACGTACTCTTTCTCATATTTATGTTACTTTGATTGAACTATATTATTTTTATTTGTTTTTGTGTGTTTTGGTGTGTTTTTGTTTGAAACTTGGTTGATTTTGGTTGGGTTGGTGCTTATGGTTATGGTAATCTTTGAGTTGGATATTTGAAGATATTGGGTATTGGATGTTTTTGCACCCACAAACCGCACTTTTATATTTTATAACTATTTACATTGAGATAATGTAAGGTTCAAGTGTGGGGATGTGAGAAATCAATAAAACCATGCAAATTTTTGAATAATTGTTTTACAAAGTGTTTGTTAGAGGTCTTTGGTCATGGTTAATTCATTAAGTTACTTGATTAAGTTTTTCCAACAAATAAAAAAAAACTGGGAATGTTGGATTTTTGGAGTAACAAAATTGAAGGTGACGGCTTGCATGCACATGTCGGTAACCTATTTTCCACCATGTTGTGAGATTTTGAGCCAAATTGATATAAATATTCTCTTACTTGAGTGTTTAGCCACTTTGTTTCACATTTTAGAACTTGCATATTATTGATACATGTTGAGACTTTGAACCAATTAATTGCACAAAAATGATAAAGGCATTAGGAGAAACCTTTTTATTTTTAGCCATTTTTATACCCTTACCCGTTAATATCCACTAGATGCCCACTCTGAGCCCATACTTTTTCTGTTGACAAAACCCATAACATTAGCCCATTCACCTTTTTAGCCTTTTCTTTTTAAACCCGTGAGTTGGAATTCAATTAACTTAGATTATTGAAGTTGCGGTTGCAATTGCATTAAAAAAAATGAATGAAAAAGAAATACAAAAATAGTATTGGGTCAACATTTGCCCAAAGGTTTTGAGTATTAGTTTGAGCTACAATAAAAGATGTTATTGGGTCAGTTTAACTCAAGTTTCATTTGATAGTTTGAAGAAATAAGAATTTTAGTGTTGATGGGTCATCTATACCCATAGTAGAGATTTGAAAGTTTTAGGATTGATTTGTAGTTTCATTAGTTGAATTCCACTCACCTTTAGCCACTTTAAAAATCCTTATCCATACCCGTAACCCTAGCCTACATTACAACCCTTAAAAGACCTTTTGATTTGTGCGTTTTAGTTGTGTTAGTAGGTGGAGATGTGATCAATATGCAAGCCTATGATAATGTGGTTCATTGTTTGGTTTCGAGTGAAAAATACTAGCACATCATCGCTAGCCCATATATGAAACCGAGTGGAGTGATTGATTGTGAGGGGTGTGTGCATTCAAAGCCATAACTGGATATGAGATAAGCTCGTTCAAGTGTTTCCTTTTGTTTAAAAAGTCATAAATTGTTTGTTGGATTGTAAATCTATTGAGAGTATAATTCTTATGAATCTGGCATGACCTTGGACCTTAACTTATGTTGAGTTAAAACAATTTTTTGAGAATTTGTAATGTGAATTTGAAGCAAAAGACTTTGCTTGAGGGCAAGCAAAACTCAAGTGTGGGGATGTGATAAGCGACCAAAGTTTTATGCATTAAAGGGTGTAACATGTTATATTTATGTAAATTAACATTTGGAATACAAAAGTTTTGTGTAGATGTGCATGTGCAGGTGTTGGAAGCTTAATGTATGATTTTAGAAGATATTATGCGAGATATGCAAAAGTTGGATGGAAGACGGAAGAAACGGGGCAAAAATGCAGGGTCCAGCGTAAGTCTACGCCACCTGGCGTAAGCCTACGCCACCAGCGTAAGCCTACGCCGCCCAGCATAGGCCTACGCCTAACTAGTTTCTTCACAGCAGGCTTCAAGGACACGGCGTAAGCCTACGCCATACCGGTGTAAGCTTATGCTGGTTACGTTTCAGACGCGGATTTTTGGTGAAACAGCCGATTTTCAGTGTTTAATTGGGGGTTTCTTCCCCAAATTCGAAATCATCTTTTTGACATCGGTTCTTGAGCGATTTTGGGAGTTCTTGGAGGCTAAGGAACACGATTCTAACATCCAATTGAAGATTGATACTCGAAAGATTGAAAGATTGAAGATGAATTCCACAACCATGAGCGGCTAATCCACCGGTAATCATTCCCGGGTGGATTGTTTGTAAGTTTTTAGGGTTTTATCATGTGCTAGCTTTGAGAAACAATTCTTGTAATCATTTGGTTTGAAATACTTGAATCTTTGTGTTTAGTATGGTTATGAACTCACGGGAGTCGATAAATTCTTGCACCATTGACCCCGTTAGATGATAATTGCTATGAAATTTGATTTGTGTTGAATCTATTAACTAATCTAATTCTATATTGCATACATTTGTCTCGATTTCACTCGTGAATATTGTCTTACACTATTTGTCGATGATGTATGAATGTTGATGTTCTTGGTTAGATTTGGTCAATTTGATTTGGATAACCATTTGATTGCTTGAACTCATATGTTGGTGTGATAATCCGTAATTACTTGTGAACTTGAAACCCGGGTGTGATTCCTTTTTAATTATTGTTTACAACTTAAACCATTTTGTTTGGTACTTGATTACTATTGATCATAATTGTTACTTGATAATCATTGCTTGTTGGAGTTGTTAATTTCACTTAAATCATTGCTTGTGTTTGGTCAGAAAGACCCATTGCCACTTCATAAATCACTTTGTCAATTGAAGTTAAGCATCAACCACAAACTCTTCGTGGTTCGACACCCTTCTTACCCTAACTAGTTTAAGGTGATTAGGACACTCTAATTCTTTATCTTTGACCGGTCCCTTCGACACCGATAAGTAATCGAACTATAGCCTAGACCTTGTTTCAATCCAATTAAATTACACAAATAGTTTCGCAATCCTCCAATCATTAAAAGCCCTATGAATTCAACTTCCAATCTTAACGAATTAAACCAATTTGAATTTGAGTTCAAAACCTAGGGTTTCAGTTGTTTGAACAAAGAATTAATCGACTTAAACTCGATGTTTTTGCAATTAACCACACCATCGGACTCGCAAATCACTGATTGACAAAACCCCTAAGCTTTCGAGTTCAATCGTGATCGAAATCGATGGAAATTGAGGTGGTTTGGATCGGGTTCTGTAGGGAGATGGAACTCCGAGGTTTTAGATGTTAAATACAATTAGAACTGGACATATGATGCGATACCCTTGCGGGCCGGAATGGTAAATGTGTTGGTTTGTTGTGGGTGAGACCCGGGTTCGAACCCCACAAACTGTTTTATTTTTTAAAAACGATTTTTAAGCAATTATTTTATACAAAACTCATCCCTATATTATTTTAATATTATGTTAGCTCGATTTGTTACTGGAAAACGATCGTGTGCTCGAGATTAATTTTTTAATTAGTTTTAACTATTATTTTTATTTATAAAAATAATATATTTGTTTACAACATCGTTTTAACGCTTATTTCTCTTACGAAAATATTTCTTTCATTATTTATTGGTTGTTTATCTCGTATCGACCGATTTTCTACGTATAACACGGTTATTATTTATTTCAAGATTATTCAAAAACATTATATATATATATATATGTATATATATATATATATATATATATATATAATAACATGTTATATTTTCACAAATATATATTCATAGTGGTTATACTTTTTGGTGACGATTTCACACTAAATACCAAAGTAGGGATTTCCTAGTCCCGTTAACACGATTCCTTTTCGTTAATCATAAGCATATTTAGGACGTCCGATCTTCCCGTATTATCATCACATATTCTTACGTGTGCCTAACTATCACAATCATATTCTAGGGCATCCATAAGCAGTTACTTGCAATCTATTTGTGGTTTTCTTGCATTCCTTGTTGTAGTGCTATTTGCTACATTCTGCACAACTCAGGTGAGTTTCACTGCCCTTTTTTCTGTTTTATACTAGGAGAGAAAACATGACGCAAACATTAGATTCTGTAGTTCTTATATATCACCTGTAAAACTAAGCGTAACATCTATAATGAAAGTCCTTACACATCGAACCGTTTAATATGGAATTAGCGAGGTAATCTTAAGTACTCCTACTGGGTTTGACAAACCCCACTCGCGTTGGTCGCGCTAACTCGACTGGAGGTTGAACGGGTGTAAAATTGACCTAACACATCACCAATGTTGATAGACATGGTGGAAGGCGTCAAACACAAACAGTCAGCTTCGGTTGCGAGCGCTTAAGTAACTTGAACATAGGTTAGCTACCTATTGATATATCTAGAATGTACATTATCTGGCAAACACTATTTATAACTGAAACCTGTGAACTCGCGAACCTAGTGTTGACACATTTTCTTAACATGTTTTCTCAGGTCGCTAAGGCACAAGCACACGATTAGGACATGCATGTGAGTTATTTATTATTGCAAACATTTAAACTATTTACTTTCTTTTAAACAACTTGGTTTTGGGCGCTTTGTTTTGCACATTAAATATTTTACTTTACGCTTCCGAAACATTTTCAAACTAAACGGCATTGTCTCGTGACTATGAGCAACACTGGTATTTTTACAACTCATATAGTGGTCGTTCAGTATAACTAATGACAATGATCCTGGTGTGTCACGGCCCTCGTAATACAACCCCGCGGGTGAATTTTGAGGGTGTGACAATTAGTCTTCTTTAATCACTTGGGTAAATGATGAATCTTGGTGTAATCATATGTTTTAATTAATGAAAACTTGTGTTTATGTTTTTAAGAATCTTAATTATAAATTGTTTTAAAAAGACATGAGTATTTAATTTCCAATTGTTTTAAAAGTCTTAAATCTTGTGGATGGCTTAAGCAAGACATATTGCTTAAACATACATTCAAGCTTATACATCTTTATGCAAAGGGTCAGGTTAGTATAGATTTAATACTTTGGATAGGTTGGAGGTTTGGGTATTCAACAAAGCTTTCGTGTCTTAACTAGACCTTGTGTTTTGTGATGGTATTTATTTCCTTCTTCCGTGTTGACTTGCATTGGACTCTTAGCTGGAGCTGTCGTGTTCAAGCTTGAGAAGGAGGAAATATTTATTTAAAATATTTTATAGTTAAGGTTACAATAACTCCTGAATTATGAGTTCATATTGAAAGTAACCTTATAAAACAGTGTGGACAAGGTTTTTAGCTCTTCCAACTTTTTCAAAGAACATAATCAGTTGTTTTCATCCATTCAAAGCGTGGCTTGGCTGTGGTTGCGCATTCCAACTTTCCAAAAGGTCATACGGCTTGGTAACCCTGACGGGAGTCAAGTCAACTAGATAATACTAGTCCGAATAACAACTAGAGGGGGAGACTAATTAATTACAATATTAGATTGCCACCAAGTGAATTTTAAAACCCATGTGATATGCATTTGATCTGATTTTCTCTCAAACACTCCTCTGTCTCGATTTGTTGCCTCAACCAAAACTCCACTTAGAGTAAACAATAATAAAGATTGAATATTAAAAGATATTATGTCCATTAGGTTCGATACTTGGTTCTTACCTAAGTTATACTATGTTGCTATTAGTTCGCTTGTCTATTATGTGTAGTTAGTAAAAGTATTAATCATTTCTATAAATATTGAAACCTGATAATTGTGTTACAAGTCTTAATTAAAAATATATACAAACACAACACCATCATAATTTTTTGACGCCGTTGTCGAGGATACGGTGATTTTAAGAAAAGAAATTGAACTACTGGATTAGTCTTTTAAAATATCTATTGGCCTTCTCACTTTCTTTCTTACGGTTGTATCAGGTACTGCATGTACCATTCGTTAGCTGCAGGCCTTGCCGAACCTTTAGCTAAGCCAGAATGATTTTCCACAACCGATTAAGGGAAAAGGTGAGAGCGGCCAACACCGTTAAAGATAAATCTCCAATGGCATGAAACGCCCCAAATCGGGTACATCTCATAGTTGGCACAAAACATGTAAACATAGTTCTTAAACTGAAATCAGATTATCTATTACAGCGGAAGTATTGTTTCAAGCATTCAAAACCCACAATGAATTAAAACTTAAGTAAAACATTGTTCGAGATAAACTATCATATAAGGAAATGTCAGTCTTCAGAGTTGCAGCCTGGTAGTTCATGCTATCGAGACCTCACATCTCCTTTACTCTACCTTACATTTACTTGACTTGCATACTAAAAACTAAGCTAACGCTGGTGAGTTCTATCTATACTTTATAAATTGTAAAATATTTAGGTATCTAAGGTAGCTTAATTTTATAAAAATAAGATAAGCTTTCTTTCTATTACGTTTTAACAAAACTTTCTCTGTACTTTAAAATGTCACAATTTATAAAGAATCGCTTCGTTACTGTCATTTGTTAAAACTCATTGTTGAGGAAACCAATAAAGTTATCCTTCTTTGCTTATATCATTCTTTCTTTCACTTTTAAATACAAGTGACTTTCACATATAACGAACTATTGCCTAAGGACAAGGTTCCTTTCTAGCTTACGCCTCGTGGTAAAACTTTTCTGTTTTGCTCACACATGAGGGTGGGACTTCTTTTCTCGCTTACACCTCAGGGTAAGACTTTGTTTGCTCACACCTCAGGGTGAGACTTCTTTGCCTGCTTACACCTCATGGTAAGAGTTTAGTTTGCTTACACCTTGGGGTGAGATTTCTACTCTAGTTGTGCTTGCAAGGCTTTCTACTTTACTCTATTATGCAACTATACTAAAACACGTAATAATTTCACGCAACACATAATGTAGATAAATAAAAAATATTATCATATAAGCATATAATAGGGCATCTGTCACTGTCAAACTGTACCGAGGTACTGCTTTCGCTGTCATTCTTTCCTTTCTGTAAAACAATTATTTCAAAGACAGTTCTCTACTCTGTAACTGTTTTCTTTCTTTTTCTGTAAAAATACAATTTTTAAAAAATAAAACTGTCTTTCAAATCTTTGTTTAAGTATGCATGTCAGCTCAAAATATAAGAAAATGGGCAATAGAAACTCACATGATAAGCTATCCTCTACGTACTATCAACTCGTCCAAGAGGCGTCACTCACAATCTGAATTGATGATTAATAAAACATTAATTCTATACTTTCCACTAGTTCAGCAAAACTAGGTACTTTTGCTTTCTGAGATCCCAGCGAAACTAGATTAGTTTCACTTCCTGTTGCTCGGCGAACTAGGTTAGTTTCGCTATTGTGGTCTCAACGAAACTGCAATCTAAGTGAGCGAAACTAGATCTCAACGAAACTAGGTCTCACCAAAACTAGGTTAGTTTCGCTTTCCTGTTAGTTTCGCCTCGTAGTTTCGCTTGGTCGTCTTCATCGCAGAAACCTTAGTTTCTGCATGAAAATGACGACCAAGCACTAATACGACCAAGATCCGGACTTTTTACGTTCAAAACATTTGTTTAGCTCTTGTGAGTCTAGATCTACGGTTTGTTTCCCATTTAACACGTAAAAATCCATCCTTTTGTGTTAAAACCCCAAAACCCACTTTTTAACAAAACATCAGATTTGGACAAGTTGGTTACCTGTTGATGCTTGATTCTTCGTCCCTAGCAGTCCAGAGATGATTACCGACGATCCTTGGCGCTCTTTTGACCCAAACCCAACTTTCTATCTCTAGCTTTCTCTCACTTTCTCTCTCTGGAATTTGGTGCAAGGATGGTGAAGTGAAGTAAAGGGGGTGGCGGCTAGGGTTTATGGACCCTTCCCCCTCCCTTTTTTCCTTTTTTTGCGTTTACTCCCGTTCGACCCCCGATCTTTATTATCTCGTTTTCCAATTTAAACCATTAAAATTTTGGGATGTTACATGGCAGCAATTAATGTAGAAGATCATTACATCTCTCATTTTGCTCGGCCGCCATTGAATGCCCTAAGATCTAGTATCACAAGGCCAACACTTGACGCCAACAATTTCGAGATAAAATCCCATGTTTTCCAAATGATTCAGTCATATTGTACCTTTACGGGTTTACCAGATGAGGATCCACATGCCCACATTGCGAACTTTATCGAAATTCGTGATACGCTCAGACTGAATAGAGTTTCTAATGACTCCATTAGACTTTATACCTTTCCTTTTTTACTAAGAGATCACGTAAAAACATGGTTTAACTCTCTACCAACTAGCTCTTTCACCACATGGGACGATCTTGAGCAAAAACTTTTATTCAAATACTTCTCACCAGCCAAAACCGCCAAAATAAAAAAAAACGACATTATTTCCTTCACGCAGGAGGACGGTGAATCATTGTATGAGGCTTGGGAACATTTCAAAGACATGTTGAGGATTTGCCCTCATCATGGTCTTGAAGTGTGGCTACAAGTGTCAACTTTCTATAATGGTCTATCCCATCAAGCTCGTTAGACTCTTGACGCCACCGTATGCAGAATCTTTAGAAACAAAAGGCCAAATGAAGCCAATAATCTCATTGAGGAGACAGCTATGAATAGCTATCAGTGGTACGACCCTAGGAAAAATTGAACACCAAGACATGGTGTGCATCACGTTGATACAGTTACAACTCTAACTACACAAATTGAGGCTCTGTAAGGCCCTAAACCCGGGAGGCCTAACGTATTGGATTTACTCATCAACACATAGCACTTAAACATAAAACATTCAACACATCGCATCGGAAATGATTTAAACTTTATCATAACAGCGTAAGCATAACATGTCTAGCATAACTTCTCAATTGCAAACTGAAGCTCGTCCTTAAACAACATAAACGTAAACGGGATGCCAGATGCTGAATCTTCGGCTAACTCTCTTCGCCAAGCCAAACATCCACTTCCATCTATAGCCACCTACACTTAACTGATGTACATACTAAAAATCAGTAATGTTGAGTGAATTCTAACGTTTACTTTAAATCAATCATTCAAAAGATTTATTAATACATACATACTGCCCTTAAGGTAAAACTTTACATACTTTACTTTTCAAATCAGCTTAAACATGAAATAAACCATCAATTTCTTTACACTGTACTGCCCTCATGGCACACGGCCATGAACGGACGACTACTACTTTACCGTCAATTCGCTTTACACTGTACTGCCGACATGGCACACGACCATGAACCGACGAGTATTGCTTTACCGTCAATTCACTTTACATTGTATTGCCATTTGTCTACTAGCACATATATTATGCCCTTTGTTTATGTATATAAAAATATAATAAACGTTTGCCAATAATATAGCTATACTTTACTCAAAACGTATATTTGCCTCTTTTTAAACACTTCACTAAAAGATAACATTCGCTTTTGTTTATTAATATAAAATAAGTAATAAACGTTTTACACTAAGTATGCACACCACCCCTAAAGCAGATAAAAAGGGGATTAGAACTCACCTGATACTTCAGAGAGTCGCCTGAACTTGTGTTCAGGACTTTGGTCAAGCTATAGGGGGGATCGACACTCAAAGGCCGATTCTCACTTCTTCTTCATCGAGTCTCGGCTCAAGAACCCAAATTTCTAATCAGACTTATTTTCGATCCAAAACCATAACTTTTTACGTTCAAATTATTTTTCCAAACTCCCATGAAGCTAGATCTATACTTTTCTGGTGTTTTTATACCTAAAAATCTGATTTTTATATGATTATACCCATGAAACCCTAAAACCCCATTTTCAACAAAAACTCATATATGGCTGAGTTTCTTACCTCTAATCAGCTCCTTTCTTCAGCTAAACTTCAAGTAAACACTAGAGAAGAAGTTTGGTTCGATCTTGGAGCAAAACCGACACCTTCTCTCTCTCTCTCTAGAACTTGTAAAATGGAAATGGTGTGAAATGAGGGTGGAAGGGATGAGGTTGAGGCTTTATGGAGCCCAACTTTCTCCCATGTTTCGGCCCAAGGCCCGTTTCCCTACCTTTGCGTAGTTTAACCCTCATGAAGGATTATTCTTTACGCTTTCAAAACTCGGGATGTTACAAGTCTATCCTCCTTACAACATATTTCGTCCTCGAAACCTGCCATAAGTTATAATGTTAGAAAATCACGAAATGGGTGGCATAAACCGTAGCTGTGCAGGGTAGCTTGGTTATGAAGGCCATTGTGATTAGCTACAACTGAGAGTCTAAGATGATTCGCCTTTTGTCTATTTGTGGTCTGACCTGAGGCAGTCTCTATTTTTAGGGCATCTAGACTAACTGGGCTTACTACTTAGGTAAAGGACAACTATCACTTGCCATGCATTTCCACGTGCACCGGAATTTCTAAAAGTACAGAAACATTAATGTTATAAACTACAACATACATGACCTAGCATCCCGGTTCTTTCTTACTCCATTCTGGTTTCTTGCATTCTCGGCTCAAATGTCCTACTTCCCCGCAGTTGTAACACTAGCGTTTATCTGGGCATTTACGAGAGAGGTGGTCGATTACGCCGTACTTATAGCATCCTATCGCTCCTAGTATGCATTTACCTCTATGCTTCTTTACACATGTCCAACAGACACCCAGGTCGTGTTCTGATGCTTTCTTTGCTTTCGGCCCAGAGTAGTTTTGCTTGAATCGCTTAGGAGGTTTGAACTGCTCTCCTACGAGTTCATTATCAGGGTCGTCACCAGCAACTAGCTCATCATCTTGATCGTATTCACTTCGTTTACTCTTTGAAGCATTGATAGTCTTCATAGCTTCCTTAAATTCCCCTCCAACCTCTTTCATGGCCTTAGTCGAAGCTTCAGGTAAGGCGGCCAAAAATATTTAGGCAATCTCCCTTGCCATCGTTGCTCTAATCTTTGGTCCTAAAGTTGGTTATTCATTAGAGTCTTGTTCATGGTCATCTAGACTGTACTCGTTAACTTCTGACGGTCTTCTTTCGAACGTTAACATCGTTTTACGACCAATACGACCCCTCCTTTCCCGCCGGCCATAAGTCTAACTGAATGATAGGGAACAAAGGGATTTAATTTTGTCATGCTAGGGAATAGGTAGAACATAATAAGTAAGGTAAGATGTTAATATACATTGGTCATCTGCAATTAACCATTACATCACTTCTTGTTTTCTAATTATTCGCTTTCCTGATTCCACTAAAGCCTTTATTCTTATCTTGACACTCTACAAGGAAAACTTTACTCACTATACGCTTCTGATGCTTTGGCTTGAGTTACCCGTTACTGACATCCGCTACTTGGTCACATTCTCAGTTTAAGTCTGGACATCGGGGATGTCCAAATCTCTCAAACTATGGCTCTGATACCAACTTGTAAGGCCCCAAACCCGAGATGTCTTACGTATTGGATTTACTCATCAACACATAGCACTTAAACATAAAACATTCAACACATCGCAGTGAAAACGATTTAAACTTTATCATAACATCGGAAGCATAACATGTCTAGCATAACTTGTCAATTGTAAACTGAAACTCGTCCTTAAAAACATAATCAAAAACATAAATGTAAACGGGATGCCAGATGCTGAATCTTCGGGTAACTCTCTTCACCAAGCCAAACATCCACTTCCATCTACAGCTACCAACACTTAACTGATGTGCATACTAAAAATCAGCAATGCTGAGTGAATTCTAACATTTACTTTAAATCAATCATTCAAAAGATTTATTAATACATACATACTGCCCTTAAGGAAAAACTTTACATACTTTACTTTTCAAATAAGTTTAAAACGTATAATAAACCATCAAATTCTTTACATCGTACTGCCCTCATGGCACACGCCCATTAACCGACGACTACTACTTTACCTTCAATTCGCCTTACACTGTACTGCCGTCATGGCACACGGCCATGAACCGACAAGTACTACTTTATCGTCAATTCATTTTACATTGTACTGCCATCATGGAACACGACCATGAACCTGTAACATCCATGTTTTTCCTAATATTTCATGTTATGCAATGAATGACAATTTCAATTTCATTTCCACATTCAAAGCGTGGTGTCACAACATTTATTATTTTCGTGTGCAATAACTATGGAGTATTATCATAATGATATAAGTACATACACACATTTTACCTTGTTACAATAACAACTGAAAAAAAACCTCCGTAATCTCACAAACCTCGAGGACCAAAACTGACAAAACTCAAAACAACATCAAAACTACAAAACTGCAGGGACTATTCTTATATTTAACCGAAAACTCAAAGACACGGTCGCGCCTTTGCTTGAGCACGGTCGCGCTGAGCCCACAGACACGGTCGTGCCTAATTCCAGGCACGGTCGCGCCTCGTGCAGTAAAGACGCAAATCATTTCTGTAACGTCCCAAACCGATCGGATCCTCAACGGAAACGCACCTCAATGTCGATTTTAAATCATCAGTAAACCGTTTTATTACGTTTTAACGACTTTGATTGCGAATTAAGAGTGTCAAATTTGTAACCGTCAAAACCATTCTTAGAATTCATCAAATCGATCATTTGGTCATTCTAATTCGAAACCAATCACTCTACACATACTAGTCGAACCTCTCAGAAGCTGTTACACACGCTAATTTGGCCGGAGACGAAGCCGGAGTCGTCGGAGATCGAGTCGGAACTCCGTTTGGTCGAACCCCACCAATTCGAGATCGTTTAAGGTATCAAATCATACCTACACTTTTGTTTTCATCTGTAGATGGAAAGCCCTAACCCAATTGGGGATTACAACATCGAATTTAACGTGAATCGATCCTAGGGTTCGTTACATATACCTTTTAATCGAACTACACCCTAGACACGACCTCAATTCAATTAAATTACATGGTTACATTCGCAAACGTTCATTCTTTGAAAGCCCCATGAATCCAACCATTTTTAATGCAAGATCTAGTCAATTTGTTTTCTGGAGAAAACCAGACACGGTCGTGCTCATTCCTTAGCACGGTCGTGCCCTTACTCAAAGCATGGTTATGCCTCCTGATGAGACGCGGTCGCGTCCCGAGCCTAAGCACGGTCGTGCCTTACTTTGGCACGATCGTGTGTCCCTTGATCAGTTTCTTTTTTTTTAAATCATTTTAATATAAATTCTGTTTAAACCCAAATTCCTTTATAAAACTATTTTATAAAATCCCAAGGCCCAGGAATTGTTTTATAAACCAAATTATCAACTTGAAAATTTTAAACCAATTATTTAATCTTTCCTATTGGATTAAAAAAAGTAATAAATTTTAAATAAAAAGTTTATATATAATTATTTTATTCAAAACCTATACAAACTATTTATATACTAATATATATTTACAATATTTCTTGACACATTTTCATAAACAAATAAATAAATAAAATTTATTTATTTAAATTATGTTTGAATAAATATAATTCCACACTACTTCTTTTTAGTTAAATAAATAAAAAGAATTTAATTATTATTTTAGTTAATTATTCAAATTAAACCATAAGTTTTTCATTATTAAATTTGAACTTATATTTTTCATTCAAATGTAAACACAAACGTATACACCAACACTCTGTACAAGTCCCTACACTCACCCCATTGAACCCTTAGAATTACCTTAGATATTGTGCATATTATTAATCCAAATTTATACTATTTCACTCTAGGTCAAACCTAGTGATTAGCAAATCACTTGTGTTATCCAAAGCTCGTGTTAACAACTACAATTTGATACAGGTGAGTTTACATAGCCCCTTTTTCCTTTTTGTACATTTTTGGGGTGAAACATGATTACTCAATAACACACTATTTACAATTACATACGTACAATTCTACAATATGATCATATGTGTTTATTTGTGCTTTGTGCTTGAATGCTAACTATTAAGGCTACATATACATGACATACTCGTGTAATCGTTAACACATTACATCAGGATAACATTTGATTGTTATGCCCTACATCAGGATAACATGTGTTGTTATGCCCTACATTTACATAAGGATAACATGTGTTGTTATGCCCTACATTTACATCAGGATAACATGTGTTGTTATGCCCTACATTTACATCAGGATAACATGTGTTGTTATGCCCTTCAGTTACAAGGTTACATTTGTGCAACTAGCTTAACTTAGATTCTCCATAAATGTTTTATAAACCATGTATCATATGATTTGTACATAAAACATTTGAACTTTACTTGTGGTGTCAAAACCTATGTATGCTCACCAACTATTTTTAGTTGACACTGTTTTCATCATGTTTCAGGTACAAGGGTATGAGATCATATGCAAGATACTATATATAGGATTTGGACTTAGTAAACAAAGAAATTGAGCATGTTCATGTATTTGATTTTGGTTGTTGATTTGAACTATTGTAATGAAATCTTGATGTAATTAATATATGAAACTTTAATTGGTCATGAGCTTATGAACAGTCCACACGTCCGCCCCGATGTATTCCGTCGTCGGTTGGGGTGTGACAGATTGGTATCAGAGCCTTGTTTATAGGGAATTAGGTTATTAGACATCCTTGACCTAGACTATAACCTTAGGACACCCATCCTATGCCATGCTATATGTTATAGGATACTTGCCACATTGTTAAATGCTACATACTTAAAACTTTGTGTGATTATTTTGCATGTTATTCTAAGTGTTAAATCGTATGATACAATACATGACCGTCTATGTGCTACACTACTTGATAACCCACACGCTTATAAACATTGCTATCTACATGCTACCTATTTGATCCCAATAAGTATTATCCTAAGTCTTACCTCACACATATTCATACCTAAGTCTTAATACACCCTCATTCATACACACTATGACACCATCCTCATTTGTGATCAAAACTCAAACCTTTGGGCTTAATGCCCACTAATAACAAACTAAGGAGCCCACTTACCCTCCAAAAAAAAGAGGAAGCTTGATGGAGTAAACAAACCTCACCCTTAGGCCTCAAATCCCAGTCCATAATGATTCTCATCATGACCATGAGCCCAAACGATAGTGTTATTAGTACATGATGGCTGGAAGAGTGTGTGTAGACCCATGAGAAATTCTGGCTAAGAAAGGACCAGGTACTTAAGTGTGTCCCTTGTAACTCACCCCTCTTTCCTGGGAATTCTCTCCATGGATACACTACTTATAGGTCAAATGTTACTTATAAAATATTATTGTGAAGACTCGGTGTCGTGACTAGTCAAACTCTGAAAGCTCCCATATTTAACACTTAGTGTATTTCTATATACCACTTACAATCTTTTGCCTTCTTTTCTGTTAGACATGGGCTCCTACTCTCCTCCCTCCCCGGTATACTATCCCGGAACAGAGTCTGAACAGGAAGAAAACAATGGATCACCAGACTATCTGTCACCAACACCCCCAACTGCTAGAGCAAGGTTTGACATAAGAGCAGACTGGATTAGGAACACTGGCCCAAGACTTCGAACATCTGGATCACCTCCATCAAGAAACCTGTATCAGGCACCCCATCTACACAACCAGCTACCACCCCCTATGAGAGACCCCTATCTAGCACCCGACTCATATCACCCTGACCCGAGGGCAAGGCAAACCATGGCACCCACTAGTGCCATGGGAGTCCCATTTGATGCCTTCCATCAATACGTGAGAACCTCTGAGTTTGTGAGACAAGGGATGGAGCACGGGATAAGAAACAATCTGCTAGGTCAGAGAATTGACAGCCTGGTGGATCAAGTGTGGTGCCAAGAGGAGAAAATTGCACGCACGGAAGCAGCTAGAGCTGAGGCCCGGTTTGCTATCCGAGTAACCATAGCAATGTTCGTCTTGGTGCTCATCTGTTTCCTCGTTGAGAGCTATCTGAGACGCTAGCTGGATTGTTCTGCTTTTTATCTTTAAATTTCCATCTGAAACCGCTACTTAATGTTTGGATTAAGTTTTTGACATTTTATCATTTAATGCTAAGTTTTATTTTACAACTTTAATGTCATTACTCGTTAATTCAATATTACCATCATATTTTCATCAAGATCACCCAAACGCCACCTTCTCATTCATTGCAAATTAGTACGCGTACCTAAGCCTCTCTTGCAAACTAATCATTTTATTTATTTAAATAACATCATTATTTTGCTCAAGCAAAGCATCTATCAAGCCCTTGATTTATAAATATTACTGGAATATAAATTTTCAACAAACTTTTTTACCTTGTAAGAAAATTTAATGCCACTCGTTTTATAAAACATTCTCTAAATAAATTATGATTTTGGTTTTGTTAAATAAACATTGGCTTAATTAGTAAATAATTTAGCCATTATTTTTCCTTTGAAACATTCCCTTTATGATAATTAAAATCTAATAAAAAGGTTTTCCTATGAATTATCCATTTATTTAGATTATTCGACTCATTGGTTTCACCATCTTATTTATCTACAAACAAGGATAAATTACAATTACTTATTTATTTACAAACAAAATCAGTTATTCGTAAGCACATTACTCATAATATTTTCAGAACCTCCTCGTTATCTTGCACCTTCGGTAATATATGAGTGCATTTGCCACTTCAAAGAGATGGATCTTTTAACGTAGACATTAACCTCCCTATAAACCTCAACGAGATCTAAAAAGCTAAAACCCAACTACCCACATTATACATAAACACCAAGACAACACGCTTGTCCGCAACACTCGATCAACTACAAAATTCGTTAGTATACGTCACTCATGAGATTCAATAACTTACGTATGAACATTCACAAGATACATAATACTAGATTGGTCACATAAAACTTAGTTGTTTGCAATATACACAATACCAGATTGAGCACATAAAGCATGTTGTTTGCAATATACATGATATAAGATTGATCACATGATACATGAAACTTAGTTGATTCACAATATACATGATATAAGATTGATCACATGATACATGAAACTTAGTTGATTCACAATATATATGATATAAGATTGATTACATGCTACATGAAACTCAGTTGTTCACGATACACATGATACTCAATTGCTTACATTATACATGAAAACTTATTTGTTTACAGAATACATAAATACTAGATTGTTCACCTTATACATAGAACCCAATTGTTTACTATATACATGGCGCTAAACTATTCACATTATACATGAAACCTATTTGCCTACAATGTGCATAACACTAGATCATACATGAAACTTGAGTGTTTACATTATACGCGGAACTACATTGTTTACAATTGTTGCAATTGACTGATCACATTATACGCAAAGCATGACCATACACTCTTTTCACTAAAGTTGAAAGCTATAACACTTTGAAGCTACTCGGGGTTTGACATATTCTTGTTCAAACATGAGGAAGTTGTTACACTTTGAAAATACTCGGGGCTTGACGTATTCTTGTTCAAACACGAGTAAACTATGGAACTCTAAGTTATGCCACCTCATTACTCCTTAGATGCTAATTGGCCTTACTAACTAGGGACATAGTTATTTATTAGCAGCTTATATGTGAAAACAATAGACATAAACTACGTGAACTTAGTGCCCCCTCTTGACCGGCACATAACGGAATGATCTATACGGACCATACGATGATTCGAGTAATTACGGGTGCACACGTAATTATAAAAATCAGCACATGAAAAACATAGTAAATTATGTCATGTGTTATGACATAAAACCTATTGTGATATATAATAACGGAACTAATACGATATGATAAGTGCATGGTGGATACGCCGGTGGTACTTCCTATATATAAGTGTTCCTGTCATATTGTCATTAGTAACGTCATTCGTATCACGTGAAGTTTTATGTTATTGTGACCCTAACCAATGTTTGTGAAATCTCTTAACCAGTAACGTATCTTGAACACATTAGACTACATCCTAAACAAGTTTTGATCATCAATTTTACCATCATTCTCATTTCGAGGGATACATTTCATCTTTAGAGTCCAAAATATTCTTCGACAAGTTTTCCTCCTTAATTCTTTTAAACTAAATTCACTATCATCATTCGTGCTCAACTTTGAGAAACAGACCCGAATCTTGTTATCGATCGTACTCCTCAACCCAATGTCCAAAGTTCATTGAGAATCTAAACAAGGCCCCGAGTTTACTCGGGAACGAAAGTACCAAATGAAGTTAAAATATCCACACCTCTTTGCTAATTCAGTAGCCTCAACTAGTTGAATTTCGGGACGAAATTCCCTCAACAATGGGATACTGTAACATCCATGTTTTTCCTAATATTCCATGCTGTGCAAGGAATTAAAATTTTAATTTCATTTTCACATTCAAAGCGTGGTGTCACAACATTTATTATTTTCATGTGCAATAACTATGGAGTATTATCATAATGATATAAGTACATACACACATTTTACCTTGTTACAAAAACAACTTAAACAAACCTCCATTATCTCACAAACCTCGAGGACCAAAACTGACAAAACTCAAAACAACATCAAGACTACAAAACTGGAGGGACTATTCTTGTATTTAACCAAAAACTCAAAGACATGGTCGCGCCGTTGCTTGAGCACGGTCGCGCTAAGCCCACAGACACGGTCGTGCCTAATTCCAGGCACGGTTCGTGCAGTAAAGACGCAAATCATTTCCGTAACGTCCCAAACCGATCGGATCCTCAACGGAAACGCACCTCAATGTCGATTTTAAATCATCAGTAAACCATTTTATTACGTTTTAACGACTTTGATTGTGAATTAAGAGTGTCAAATTTGTAACCGTCAAAACCATTCTTAGAATTCATCAAATCGATCATTTGGTCGTTCTAATTCGAAACCAATCACTCTATACATACTAGTCGAACCTCTCAGAAGCTGTTACACACGCTAATTTGGCCGGAGACGAAGCCGGAGTCGTCGGAGATCGAGTCGGAACTCCGTTTGGTCGAACCCCACCAATTCGAGATCGTTTAAGGTATCAAATCACACCTACACTTTCATTTTCATCTGTAGATGGAAAGCCCTAACCCAGTTGGGGATTACAACATCGAATTTAACGTGAATCGATCCTAGGGTTCGTGACATATACGTTTTAATTGAACTACACCCTAGACACAACCTCAATTCAATTAAATTACATGGTTACATTAGCAAACATTCATTCTTTGAAAGCCCCATGAATCCAACCATTTTTAATGCAAAATCTAGTCAATTAGTTTTCTGGAGAAAACCAGACACGGTCGTGCTCATTCCTTAGCACGGTCGTGCCCTTACTCAAAGCATGGTTATGCCTCCTGACGAGACGCGGTCGCGTCCCGAGCCTAAGCACGGCCGTGCCCTACTTTGGCACGATCGTGTGTCCCTTGATCAGTTTCTTTTTTTTAAATCATTTTAATATAAATTATGTTTAAACCCAAATTCCTTTATAAAATTATTTTATAAAACCCCAAGGCCCGGGAATTGTTTTATAAACCAAATTATCAACTTGAAAATTATTAACCAATTATTTAATCTTTCCTAGTGGATTAAAAAAAGTAATAAATTTTAAATAAAAAGTTTATATATAATTATTTTATTCAAAACCTACACAAACTATTTATATACTAATATATATTTACAATATTTCTTGAAACATTTTCATAAACAAATAAATAAAATACATTTATTTATTTAAATTATGTTTGGAAAAATATAATTCCACACTACTTCTTTTTAGTTAAATAAATAAAAAGAATTTAATTATTATTTTAGTTAATTATTCAAATTAAACCATAAGTCTTTCATTATTAAATTTGAACTTACATTTTTCATTCAAATGCAAACACAAACGTATACACCAACCCTTTGTACAAGTCCCTACACTCACTCCGGTTGAGCCTTAGAATTACCTTAGACATTGTGCATATTATTAATCCAAATTTATACTATTTCTCTCTAGGTCAAACCTAGTGATTAGCAAATCACTTGTGTTATCCAAAGCTCGTGTTAACTACTACAATTTGATACAAGTGAGTTTACATAGCTCCTTTTTCCTTTTTGTACATTTTTGGGGTGAAACATGATTACACAATAACACACTATTTACAATTACATACGTACAATTCTACAATATGATCATATATGTTTATTTGTGCTTGAATGCTAACTGTTAAGGCTACATATACATGATATATTCGTGTAATCATTAACACATTACATCAGGATAACATTTGATTGTTATGCCCTACATCAGGATAACATGTGTTGTTATGCTCTACATTTACATCAGGATAACATGTGTTGTTATGCCCTTCAGTTACAAGGTTACATTTGTGCAACTAGCTTAACTTAGATTCTCCATAAATGCTTTATAAACCATGTATCATATGATTTGTACATAAAACATTTGAACTTTACTTGTGGTGTCAAAACCTATGTATGCTCACCAACTATTTTTAGTTGACACTGTTTTCATCATGTTTCAGGTACAAGGGTATGAGATCATATGCAAGATACTATATATAGGATTTGGACTTAGTAAACAAAGAAATTGAACATGTTCATGTATTTGATTTTGGTTGTTGATTTGAACTATTGTAATGAAATCTTGATGTAATTAATATATGAAACTTTAATTGATCATGAGCTTATGAACATTCCACACATCCGCCCCGACATATTCCGCCGTCGGTTGGGGTGTGACAGACGAGTACCCGGCCAATGTCGTCATGGCACACGGCCATGAACTGACAATACCGCTTTACGCTAAGGGGAGTTGCGTGGTCTCCCGAGCAACCGCCGTCACCCATCCCAGTTGTACAACCGTTAACGAACCATCATGGTTCTTACTAATGGGTAGAACCCATATCTGACATCTTGTACAAGTAACATCTGTCCCAATAACCTTTACAAATTGGTACACATTCTCGTAGGAAGTCTCTTTACTTTCTTAGCATAACTTTCCTTTACTTGATCAAAACTTAACATATATTATGCCTTTGTTTATATATATATAAAATATAGTAAACGATTGCCATAAAATATCTTTGCTTTACTAAACATAGCTTAGCACATATATCATGCCTTTGTTTATATATCTGAAAATATAGTAAACGTTTGCCATAAAGATATATCTTGTTTTATTGAAATCTACTAGCACATATATTATGCCCTTTGTTTATGTATATAAAAATATAATAAACGCTTGCCAATAATATAGCTATACTTTACTCAAAACGTACATTTGCCTCATTTAAACACTTTACTAAAATATAACATTCGCTTTTGTTTATTAATATAAAATAAGTAATAAACGCTTTACACTAAGTATGCACACCACCCATAAAGTAGGCAAAAAGGGGATTAGAACTCACGAAAAATACTGTCTACTGAAACTAAAAGCTCGGGCTACACAAGTGCAATGTGATCTGTGCGAATACAATACATGAAATCGGTTAAACTTGCTACTGTCGGCTGACTCTTCAGAGAGTCAGCTGATAGTGTCGGTTGACACTTCAGAGAGTCGGCTGACACTTCAGAGAGTCGGCAGATAGTGTCGGCTGACACTTCAAAGAGTCGGCAGAAAGTGTCGGCTGACACTTCAGAGAGTCGCCTGAACTTGCAATCAGGACTTTGGTCAAGCTATAGGGGGGTCGACACTCAAAGGCCGATTCTCACCTCTTCTTCTTCATCGAGCGTCGGCTCAAGAACCCTAATTTCCAATCAGACTCGTTTTTGATCCAAAACCATTACTTTTACGTTCAAATCATTTCTCCAACTCCCATGAAGTTAGATCTATACTTTTTAGGTGTTTTTATACGTAAAAATCTGATCTTTATGTGATTATACCCATGAAACCCTAAAACCCCATTTTCAACAAAAACTCATATCTGAACGAGTTTCATACCTCTAATCAGCTCGTTTCTTGAGCTAAACTTCAAGTAAACACCGGAGAAGAAGTTTGGTTCGATCTTGGAGCAAAACCGACACCTTCTCTCTCTCTAGAACTTATAAAATGGAAATGGTTTGAAATGAGGGTGGAAGGGATGAGGTTGAGGCTTTATGGAGCCCAACTTTCTCCCCTGTTTCAGCCTAAGTCCAAGCCCAAGGCCCGTTCCCTCCCTTTGCTTAGTTTAACCCTCGTGAACGATTATTCTTTACACTTTCAAAACTTGGGATGTTACAGGCTCTGTCAACCAGAATGAACCAAATGAGCAAGGTTCCAGTGAAGCATGATGCAGCAGGTGGGACGCCTCCTAGCTCAAAATTCCAGCAAGAACCAACCATGGACTATGAGAAAGTTGGCTATGTCGGAGGAAAAATCCGTCAGCATAATAACCCATACATCAACACGTTTAACCCTGGTTGGAGGAATCATTCGAATTTCAGTTGGAAAAAAGAGGGAAACTCAAGTCAATCATCTATACTTAGTTGCTTGCAAGACTTCTACTCTATACTTGTGACAAGATTCCTCTGCACTTTCTATACTATAACATAACTATGCATTTACTTTGTGTATCACGTAATATTCACATTATCACATAATACAGAAAAATTAGCACACATTATCATATAAGTAAATAACATGGTATTTGTCACTATCATCTAGTACCAAAGTACTGCTATCTCTGTACATTTACTTTTTCTCTATCAAACTTTACTTTCTTTAAAACATTTATTTTAAAGACTATATATGTTTACGCTATCTCTGTTTCTCTTTACTTTTATAAAAGGTATATTTTATAAAATGTAACTCTATCTTCTAAATCTTTCGTTTACTTCATATTCTCTGTTAAGTATTCACATCAGCCCAAAACACACATGAAAATGGGCAATAGAAACTCACATGTGGCAAATCTGACTATTAGGGACAAGAACTGATTGAACTGTGGGCTCTATCATCTATAACAAATCTGTACAAATTCATTATGTGAAACATCGGGTTAAAGTTCATGCAAAACACCTATTGAAAGTGTGAACTTACGAGTACTCGCACTAGGTATTTGCCCGAATACTATGCAAGTATTCGCACCAGTATTCTCAGTAGAGTGCTCACCTAAATACACTAAGTATGTGTAGTTGAGTATTCGCTTGAATACTCTGAGTACTTGCAGTAGAGTATTCGCTTGAATACTCTGAGTACTCGCAGTATAGTATTCGCTTTAATACACGAAGTACGCGCAGTAGAGTATTCGCTAGAATACTCTAAGTATTCGCACTAGAGTATTCTCTTGAATACTCTACGTGTTCGTTCCAGTATTCGCCCGAATATTCTAAGTATTCGCACTTAGAGCATTCGTGCAAATACTATGTTCTTCTTTTTCACATAAACCCTAATCTTTGCATGGGTGGCGTCTGATCCGAAAATGGCATCAAGATTCTAACTTTAATCGTCCAAATCGTTTGTTTAACATCCATGATACTAGTTTTTAAGCCATTCCATACGTAAAAATCTGAACTTTTTGGATTAAACCAAGTTTTACCCACTTTAACCCATATTAACGAAAACAAGAGATTTAGGGTTGATTCTTACCGTGAAATGCTCTGAATCTTCAGGCTCTATCTTCTGTAGTAGATTAGGAACGGGATCCAACATATTGAAGGCTTGAATGATGATATTCTCCACTTTCTCTCTCTATCTCTCTCTCTCCTTTCTCTCTCTAGTATACGCAAATGAAAATGAGGAATGAGGGGTGGGAAGGTTGAGGCGGCTAGGTTAAGGTTATTCCCCTCTTTTGTTTTTAACCCCTTAGCCCTTTATCTTTACCCCCTTTCGACTCCAATGTAAAATAAAACTTAACGTCGGTATTTAGGATGTTACATTAACCATAACCGAATGGCTCGGTTAAAGGCTTACAAAATCATCGGTTAAAGTCGGTTTTGGTTAAATTCGGTTATGGTTTGGGGCGTTTATCGGTTATGGTTAAACTACACTCACCTCTAATGATTAAGGAGTGAGCGAGTTTTGTAATTATTAGCTAATCATTATTATATATATATATATATATATATGAAACATTTGATATTAATTTTTTAAAACACTTACTTATCATCGGAAATCTCGATCAAACACGTGTTAAAACCATTTACGAAACAAAAATTATTTTTTTTGACAACTCCGTTTTTTGTTAAAATTTATACCGGAATGTTCAAAAAAAAATAAGAAAGCATGTGTATTCTGGTTTTTTGAAGCTAACGAGTGAGAGTTATTTAAGAAAAATCATATCTATATCTATACTATCTAATAAATAAAGGTTTTTCATGCCACTTATCGCCTCCATATTCATTCTTATCATTTTTTCTCGCCTCTCTCTCTTATTAAATACACCTCTATCTTTTAATAATAATATATTTTTAAAGAAAATACTAATTATATTAATAAAACACATTTATTTTAAATTATCTCTTATTAAAAAAACTTCAAAATCTAATTATGTAACTTTTATTTTCAATCAATAATAAATGAAAGTCAAATTATACTAAATAGTAATTAACGTATTTTCGAAACCCAATTATATATTAATTTTTAGATATTTTGAATTTTGTTTTTTATACTTAATATATGTGATACATTTTTACACATGTAAAATATATACAAAAAAGATTTAAGAAATTTATATATTGATATTTTCTCACCCGTGTGTAATACACGAGATCTAGGCTAGTTAATACATAAATTGAATATTACAATAAAAAGAGTTGATGAGGTGTCACCTGACGGTTGGCGCATTCCATTTCACAAACATGTCTCACACCGTTGTTAGGGTGCCTACATGGCCCTCTCGTACCTCCGATCACAATGTATTAACAGAGAGTCTAATACGCAACTCTTTGGCTTAATATAATAATCTATATCTATACTATATAATAAATAAAGATTTTTCATGTCACGTGTCGCCTCCATATTCATTCTCATCATTTTTTTCCCGCATCTCTCTCTTATTAAATACACCTTTATCTTTTAATAATAATATATTTTTAAAGAAAATACTAATCTTTATATTAATAAATCACCTGACATATTTTGACGAGTGTATGTGTTAACAGATTATATTGTATTCCACGGGTTTATTCAACCCGTGTAAAACACGAGTTTTTAAAAAATAAATTTTTTATTACTTAATATATAATATTATATTTATTCAACTCGTGTAATACACTGAATTTTAACCTAGTATTCAATAAATGTAAGAGTGTGGTGCTTTTTTTTTAACGGCAATTTGAATGACTGACAGGTCACTGACCTACCCGATCATCTCCACCTCCCGCAAGAGGAAACCCACTGGCCCAACCTGGACCCCTTTTTTTATCACAAGTGGGACTTGAACTTAAGACCTCCTCATTTTAGTGAATTCTTGGATATACACCTTTGCTACTAGGCTAAGCTCATGGGCTTCATATGAAACAAAAACCATTTTTTTGTCTAAAGATATGATGATATAACCTTTGAGAGATATTATTCACTTTTAACTTCAATTTTAATATATCTTAGTTTGTTGTAACTTATAAAGTTCTTATAAAAAGAACATTAAACATTAAACGACTAATTATGTATATAATTAAAATACGTATAGTTATATGTATTTAAAATTTCACTATTTTTTCAAAAGAAAAAAGAAAAAAATTCTCTAAAGTAATAATTAAATCAAGTAATCTGTGTATATGTAGGGTTATGCTTTTATAAGATACATGCTTGTTTGCTAACTAATTATAATAATAACTAGTAAATAAGTCGTGTGCTTTGCAGCGGGTCTAAGCATGTAAAGAGAATCGTACGAAGTTGCGGTTATTCCATTCTAAACATTGAAATGTATAACTCATGAAAACAATTTAAGAAAAGCGGGTAACCAAAAAGCAAAAACCCAAATTTAGCATTCTTAAAAAATCAAATGTAGGCCAAAATTTAAATTATTACCCACACGCTGTCGCGGTGACGTTAAAAGTTGTAACGTCTGGTCTAAACAACCCGTACACGGGTAGTAAGCCCTCAGAAAAAATGAGCATTGAACTTTTAAATGTTATAAATATAAAGATCACAATTATTAAGGAAATGTAAAAAAAATAATTAAAAATAAATATACTGAATTTTTTAAAATCATTGGCATCAACATGCCATCACACTGATGTCAGCAACGAACCGGCCAAGGGGAAGAGGCGGGTTTTGAACCTGGATCTCGCATTTTTTAGCAGAATAGCTAGGGCGCCACACGACCACCAGCCCAGATCGTCAAGGAGACCAATAATAATGTACAAACAAAAACCATATATCACAAATGACAAAGCGATTGATAGGTCTGGAAAGGGTGGGATGTAGACAAAGTGAAAAACCATACATTTATCTTAAAGGATAAAGATACTACTTTCATAAAACAGAATACATAAAAATAGAAAAAAGAATAAATTACACATATTGTCCTTTATTTATACTACAAATTACACTATGTGTCCTTTGACATCAATAAGTACACCACGGGTCCTTTTATTACATAGTTTTATACATCCTATGTCCTTTACACTAACCCCCATCCATTTCTATCGTTAAATCCCATCATGTGCCCCTCACATGATGGGCAAAATAGTCATTTCATCTACAAATTTGTATTTTACTCTTTCACATGATGGGCCCCACTTGAAAAGATGATAATTAACTTGAAAACACCCAGGCCCCACCCCATCATCTTCCTCCTTACCAAGACCGCCAACGCCGCCGGACGTACATCTCTGTCCTCTCTTCCATCCTTCTCCATTCTCTCACACATAGAGCTCTTCTAACTAGTAATCCTAACTCAATCTAGTCGGAGTAGCGCATTCACGATTCTCGATGTAGTTCTTCGTCGTTTCATGTAGATTTGGTTTCGATATTTTTCATATCTTCAGGCTTGCACGGATATCTATGCATATCTAATCTCCTCACTTTTACAGTTTTACACATCCGTGAATCAATCAAACTTTTTGCTATACTCTATTTAGGTCAAATCGGATACAAATTAATCAATTATCGAATGTAGATTGAGTTAATTTGAGAAATAAATTGATGAATCGATGAAGAAATTGAACTGGTTTAAGCAAATTTCTAACAATGGGAAGCTGGAGATGAGGCTATCGCTCGGGGAGTACAAGCGAGCGGTGTCGTGGTCGAAGTATTTAGTGTCGTCTGGAGGTGAGATAAAGGCGAATGGAGGTGAAGAAGGAGAGTCGGAATGGAGTGCTGATATGTCGCAGCTGTTCATCGGGAATAAATTTGCTACGGTGAGACACAGTAGGGATTACAGAGGGGTTTGTAAACAGAAGGATGTTGCGATTAAGCTTGTTAGTCAATTTTGGGGAATTGGAATCCCTGCGTGCAGGCCCGATGTCTTCGGTGTCGAGACGTTGGATGAATCGGAGGTCAGAGAGGGATAAACTAGTGCCAGATTTAGATCCGGCGTGGCGGATGGCGTCTCTGCAGGGATCTCTGGAGAGAATAAAGTGTTTGGTGGTGGTGGAATTAGGGGTGAGGATGACATGGTGATGGTGTCTGGTGATAAAATTACAGGCTCTGTCAAGGGCCGTCCATGATTTATATATATATATATATATATATATGGGAAGTATATGGTGGAAACTCTTTAAGATAAAAAACTCTAGAAACCCATTATGTGACCTTGATTATGCCACATATCATTTCATCCAACACTTATCTTTTACATGTCAAGGGCATATGTATCTTTTCCACCCAACCTTTGTAAGACTTACTTTCCATCATCACTCTTTCCATGCTATCATCTTCAACACATTACATCAACATCTAACACATTCATCTACACACTCTCTCTCCATAAATATCCACCCTTTCCTAACACATTCATGTTATCTCTCTCAAAAAACCCATTTTAGATTTAAATTTTATCATCTCTACCTTATGGCTACAACCACTCAATCTCCACCTCCAATTTCACCACATTAACAAGTAGAGAACGACAATCAGCCGGCCAACATCCACCGCCGGAAGACATTGACGGCCAACAGGAACCTCCGGTTCCGCCTTCACCGTTTGACGACCAATAGAAAAAAAACCATCCATCAACACCAATTGGCACCGCCATCGCCTTCCTCCCTCCTACCACCATCACCGTCGAGATGGGAAGCGCAAAACCGGCTTGATCCGACCAATTCCACGTAAGTTCTAGCCAGATCCTCAGTTTTGGGTTCATTTTTCTTGTTCTTTTGTGTACGATGAGAGTTCTATGTGTCTGTTTAGTTTCTAGCTTTCTTTGAATTCTAGTTTCTCAAAAAGAACTGAATAAATAAAATGATAATTACATTTTAAAAGACTGAATAAATCCAGTCATAAAAGACTGAATAAATCCCGACTTAAAAAAGCATGGAATTTAAGCTTCAAAGTTATCTCTTCAGTGTTTGATTCTTATGTGCAATAAGAGCCTTTAGGGGGAATTTTCACAGATGGTTAGCAATAACTTTTAGTTATGCGTATGTGACTAGGAATGATATGTTTAGAGCTCTTACCATCTTTCTTGCAGCAAAATCAGAATGTTAATTTTAGATCATTAAATTTGTAAAATTGAAAAGAAGAAACACCGTACGAAGGTTTTTCTCTTTTTTTTTTTTTTTACATAACACTCTCTGTGTGCTCATATGGATTAGAGGTGGACAAATGGGTGGGTCGGACTGGTTCGTTTACTCACAGACTTTGGTGTTGTATAATTTTTTTTCAGCAATTATATTTTTTTCTTTGGATTTGTGAACGGGTTTTGGTGCAGGGGCGGACCTACCCATCGGGTAGGGGTAGCGCCCGCTACCCCTCAACTTTTACGTGCAGTGCAATTTTTTATTTTTTTTTACGGTTTTATGTATCCGGTTACACATTACGTTACCCCTGAGAAAAAATTACGTTACCCCTCAAATTTTTTTAAAAGCTAAACACCTCATAAAATGTCCAAAATTTTATAAAAGACTTAATACTTTATAAAAAGTCCCCACATTGTATTAAAATCTTCCCTAACATTTTTTAAAACCAGATTTCGTATGGACCTTCAGCAGCTTCTGGACCTTTTAATAACTACTATTTGGATATAAAATGATAGGTCTTTAGCAACTTCTTGTTTTGTTGGGCTAATAACACTGTAACAGGTATAACAAAGAAAAAAACACGATTATTGAATTAGGGAAAGAAGCAAAGCAACAGGTCACAGCCGACGGCCTCCTCCAACTCTGCTTTCTGCCACTGCTCAGCGCTGCTCCCCTGCCGTCGCAGGCCACCGCGCTACTGCGCTGCCGCCAGTCTCTCCACCACAAGCCACAGGTTATTTTACTTTTTATACTTTTTATTCCCTCTTGTTTATTTGTTTGAAAAAGAAAATCGAGGGTTAATTTAGATGTTAATTTAGAATTTTAGATGTTGATTTAGATTTTAGATGTTAATTTGAATTTGATTCCTAGGTACAATTATGGATGTTAATTTCTAATAATGATTTTTTTAGGGAAAAATACCAAAATGGATATAGTTCTCTTAAAAATACCAAAATGGACATTTAGCATGTTCAAAGTCGGCTAAGCATTAAGATTTTGCCGGCTAAGCCTTTGAATTCAAAAGTCTTAGCCTACGAGTTTTTTTTTAGACAGACAAAATGTCCATTTTGATATTTTTCCCTTTTTTTATTATGTTATCGCATTTTTGTTATGTAATGAAATTTACCCAACACGAACCATCGAACCGACCCGAATTTTTTTATGTCCAGCCCTATGATATTTGAGTATCTAAAAATAGTGAACCCCTTGAAAACAATTCCTGGATCCGCCACTGGTTTCATTTACGTGAAAGTACGGCTAAAAAAAATTTCGCTACCCCTAAACTTTTGTTCTAGATCCGCCACTGTTTTGGTGTCATCATATAGACAGACACAAGTTTTTTATTTCAGTTCCATGTGTGTTTTTGCTTCCTTTATAGGTGTTTGAGGTTGTCTTAGGTTATGCAAAGGTCAATTTTCTCATATATCTTGCATTGGTTCCTGTCTAACTATCTAATTTATGTTTATTGACGTCTGCACGGTTACAGCTTTCTTTTTCTACTTAAAGTGTTTTAGTTGACAAATTGGGTGTTGTTGGTTACATCTTTTTTTTACGTTTCATGCCCACGAGAACCAAGACTCTTTCAGTAGCTGATTGATGTGTTTGGGTGTTGTGTTCCATCAGGTTGTGTATGGATATTTGGTTAAAAATGTAAGTTACTAATGGCACACGAGAATTGCTATTTGGACTTGGCCATATACGCATCGTATAGGGCAATACGATGCGTATAGCCCTTCACAATTTCTCATACCGGACATTCTCTTACAACATGGTCATTCCAATCCTATACGCATCGTATAGGACAATACGAGGACGTATAGCGTACGAGGTACTTTCTGCAACTAGTCATCCATCACCTCGCTATACGCCTCGTATTGACCTATACGCAGCGTATAAAGATGTGATGGATGACTAGTTGCAGAAAGTACCCCGTATCCTATACGCACCGTATTGCCCTATACGATGCGTATAGGGCCCAAAATTTGTGTATTTAACCATAAAGAATTATCAATCGAACGTATCATTTCTTACAAAAAATTCAAACAATCTCCCAAAAATTATAAAAATGTCTTGGTGGTGGGATGGTAACTACGGTTTTCAGGTAGATTTTAACGAGTCGCTGGAAAACAACATGCAAAGTTCTGGCGTTTAAGAGGTGAACTGGGAGGAGGTCTCGTCCGACGTTTATTCTAATCAACGGGTAAGGCTTCCAGATTTGAACGAGCCACTGAGCAATCCCGAGTTCGTATACGGTGAACCATCTTACCTTACACAACCCACGAACGACTACGTATACGGTGAAGTCTCTTACCCGACACAACAAACCGACGACTCCGAAGACGAAGAACAAAACAATCAAAATGTGTCTTATAAAACTTACCAGAATTTTCAGTCTCGTGAACAGTTGGTTGATTGGGCTATCCGGAGAGGACGTGAGAATGGTTACGTCCTTGTCACCCGACGATCGGGAAGAAAAGGCGACGATCCGACGGAACCGTTTATCAAGGTGTGGCTTGTGTGTGACCGTCACGGCGAACGTGCGTCTACTGCCACGGTTAGACGTGCCGGTAGCAAGAAAATAGGTTGTCCCTTTAAATTGGAAGGAGAGTACCAAGAAAATACTGGTGATTGAAAATTAACGGTGAAGGATGACAGTCATAACCACGATCCTAGTCAACATCTTGTGGCGCACTCGTTTGCAAGGAGACTGTCTCAGTCGGAACAACTTTTGGTGGGGAAGTTGTATTCGCAAAACATGTTGCCACGAAACATTCTGGCAACTATAAGGGAACAAAACCCAGAGAGTAGTTGCATTAAAAAGGACATTTATAATGCGATACAAAAGATAAAAAACGAAACGAGAGTCGGTGAAACTCCAATACAGATTCTGGAAAACCTGCTTTCTTCTAAAAAATACATCTACTATACTCGAGAAGATCATGTCACAAATAGTGTGGAGGAGATATTCTTTGTTCATCCGAAATCGTACGAGATGTGGCGTGCATTCCCGCACGTGTTGATGATCGACGCGACCTACAAAACAAACATGTATAAACTTCCATTTGTCCAAGTGGTCGGTGTGACCTCCACACACCGGTCGTTTTGCGTCGCTCATGCATTTATATCAAAAGAACGGGAGGAAAACTTTGTTTGGGTGCTACTTCAAATAAAAGCAGTGTTGCAAAAGTGTATGGAGCCGCATGTGATAGTAACAGACAGGGACAAAGCTCTTATGAACGCGTGTGATAAAATATTTCCGGGCTGTTCCAAGAACCTATGTCGGTGGCACATACACGAGAATCTCGCAAAACCTTGCAGGGCATCATTTACAGACGAAGACTGGAAAAATTTCAAGTATTCATGGTCGGTATTATGTGAGTCTCCCACGCCAAATATATACCAGTACAACTTCAACCGGCTTTACGAACGTCTGTATGCAGCCAAACTAGGAAGTAAGTTTTAAATATTAAATATTTAATATTTTCAGTATTTAAATATTTATTCAATATTAAATATTTTTCCAGGAGTTATAGATTATGTGACTAAAAATTGGCTGAACCCGTATAAAGAAAAGTTTGTATCCACGTGGTCCAACAGAAACCTCAATTTTGGTCAACATACAACGAACCGAGTAGAGAGCCAGCATTCGCTCTTAAAGAGCTATCTTAGAAACGCTAACAGCTCGCTAGATAGACTTGTTGGGTTTGTTGATAAAATTGTATCAGATCAGTATTATCAGTTACAGTTTGGGTTTGGAACAAGCCTCATAAGGAAAATGGACAGCCACATAGCTATTGAATTGTTTGATAACCTGCACGGTAAAGTTTCACATATAGCTCTAGATTTGATAGAAAACGAGTGGTACAAGTTATCAAATATACGGAAACAAAATGCAACGTGTGGGTGCAAACTTTTCAGTAGTTGTGGGTTGCCGTGTGCTTGTCGTCTGGCAAATATCGAAGCTACAGGTAAATTGTTCTGACTATTTAGTAGTTGTGGGTTGCCGTGTGCTTTTCAAAATGTTCTGACTATTTCGTTTAAAATACAGGTGGCATAATCCATCTAGATGCAGTGGACGTCTTCTGGAGGAAACTTGATTTAAAACCGTCGTTTGTCGATGATGAAAATGTAGACGTGGATAAGGTACTGGGTCAAGTGAGAAACAAAATTATGTCACAACCAGATCAGGTCAAAAGAAGTATGCTGTCGAGAATCACAGGGGTTGTCCTTCCGAGCAAAAGTAACAAGAAAGCGCCTATGGTACAAGAAGATACTCGCGGTCGTCCAACTTTGAAAAAGCAACAACAAAGGAAACAGGATGTCGCGAGAAACAGCTCATTCACAGGATCCCAACAAAGCAAATGTGACCATGCGAGACACAGCTCGTATATTGCGTCACAAGAGTCTATACAAGCGAGTTTGGTCTTTCAACACCGTCGTTCAACGAAGGGTAAAGGAAAGCAACCGCAAGATGATAACGCCCATCTTGGGTTTCCATTGATTACGTGGAAAGATGCGGTTAACAATATAAAATGTTTTAAGGATTCGATACCGTCTTTATTTTATCCATACATTTCACATATACAGGATGTAAATCCCGACGGTAACTGTGGTTTTCGATCGGTAGCTTTGGGCTTAGGGTTAAATGAAAACCGGTGGCTCTTTATCCGACAACAACTTCTAAATGAGATGGACAATAAAGAGGAATGGTGGAGAACTGTTTTTGACAGAGTCGCCTTTCAAGAGTATGATAGGCTACGTCACACAATAGATTGGCAGGATGTGAAAGCCGCACCAGTTAGTCGTTGGATGTCGATGTTATACACAGGACTCCTAATTGCTCAAAGATTTGGGGTGATTGTTCATCTTTTAAGCATCAACGGTAATCAAACATTTTTTCCATTGTGGTTTTGTACTAACGTTCACGCTCAACATCAAGTCGTATCGTTAGTTCACGTCAAAAATGCTCATTTCATCCACGTCAAGTTAGACGGAGAATTTCCGATTCCTACACCGAATGCACTTTGGAATTTGCACCGAAATGATGATGCAGCAAAATGGGAAAATATATACAATGATCGTATTGAACGATTTAAGAAAATAATGGCTACTAATAGATCTAGATTTCCACAATATTTAACGAATCTCGGATGATATTTGTTTAAAATTGTATTGTAACTATTTTTGAATTAATTTTATGGTCATTTTAAATATACCAAACGAACCAAACAAACAAACACAAAGCCATACGCGACCCGCTTATAAAACGCTCGTTGATTTGGATTGTGGCCTCAAAAAAACTTTGTAAAGGTACATGTCTCAACCAACGATCATTAATGTTAGGTTTTTATTGAATATTAGCCGGTAAAACTGGGTAGATTAGCGATTTTTAGGTTAGAACTTAAGAACTATACGCCACGTATAGGGCCATACGTGGCGTATAGTTCGTCTTAGGAAGACGATGAAGCCATACGCCACGTATAAGCCTATACGCTGCGTATGGCTTAGTTTACCCGGTCACTTGCCTGCGTATGGCCTGGTTTGGGTCGCGTATGGCTTGGTTTACCCGGCAACTCGCCCGCGTATGGCTTAATTGGCCTGTGTATGGCTTATTTTGCCCGGCAACCGCCTATACGCCACGTATAAGCCTATACGTGGCATATAGGTTTTTTTAAAAATTAATAATTATTATTATTTATTAATTCAATTAAAAACGATCTTGCGCACTACCCTTTTCTGGATTTTCCGCCCGATACGGAGGCTTATTCCCGTTGCCAGAAGCTCCGGGAGGTGCAGATGGGTCCAGGTACGGCGGTGGATTGGGCCCTCCTCGAGGAGGTGCAAGAGGCCGAGCGAGCTAGGGCCATCATCGGTCAGGACACGCCATGGTCGCGTCTTTTTGGCCTTTCTTTTGCGGAGACATACCGAGAGCTGGTCGTCGAGTTTCTTTCGACGTTCATCTACTCAGAGACTGGGCTGCAGCCTCTACCCGGGGAGGCGCCAGATATTGATCTGGATCGTAATTCTTTTTCTATTTTTGTGGTCGTTTACCGTCAGACCCTCCGTCAGTGGGCCGTCACGACGGGCTTATACTACAAGCCTGAGACGGTCACGCCGCTTTTCACCGAGGCGGTGACGAAGGTGGACAAGGAGGAACTCCTTGTTTTTTGGGGCTTGATTTCAGATAGTCCTTGGTTGGGTACCAAGGGGAGGGTCTCGGGTATTAGAGACCTTTTGTATAGATATCTGCACCGGCTTATTTCGACGTCGATCGCACCGCGTCTGAAAAGCCGTGAGTGGTGCACTGATAGAGATCTTTTCTTCCTTTTCTGCCTGCTTACTGGGAGGCGGTGCGACCTGTCCACGAGCATGGCGCTTTATTTTGCTTCTGCCTATATGCGACAGAAGCGCGGACTTTTATATGACAGTGCTTTCATCACGCATATCATGCGGTCGGTCATACCATTTGACCACCATGAGCCTACGATGTTACCGCCCATTCCCCCTGTCCGATTAGACCGTCGCACGGCGAGCGGCATGCGCATCACGCACCGATTCCCGCAGGGCCTTCGGTTCGTAGGGGCCGTCCAGGACCAGGTTGGGTCCCGGTGCTGTTGCCGCAGATGCCTGGACAGGGGGACCCGCCTATGCCTCAGCCGCTACAGGGTATGGCGATTGAGGACGAGCCGCCACACGTCAAGCAGGTCAACGAGCATCTGCCACAGCATCCCCGACACGTACGTCGGTCTGTTAGGCTGGATAGGGCTACCCAGACATTGCTTAATGGCATTGTTGCCGACTCACGGCGACAGGGTCGTCAACTCGATCGCATGGAGGACCTGATGATGTGGGCGGTTGGACAGCTCGTGAATCAGTCACGAGCCGCCGGCATCGAGCCACCCCCACTACCACCGCCACGTCATTATCCGGACGACCCCGTTCAGAGTGAGGGCGGGTCAGGGTGACGCCGAAGCCGGTCAGGGTGACGCCGAAGCCGGTCAGGGTGACGCCGAAGCCGGTCAGGGTGACGGCGGAGCCGGTTAGGTTTAGTTCTTTTATTTGTATTTTGTTTCTTTCGTTGTTATGTATGTAAAACATTTTGATGTATATATTTAATTTTTTGATGTAATGTATATAATTTTAGTTTATTTGTTTGGTTGTAATGTTTAATATTTTGTTTGGTTTGTAATGTTTAATATTTTGTTTGATTAACAAACTTATATTAACAAAATTATATAAATTAAAATAAAAATAAACAAAATATATATAAAATAAAAAAATTATAATTAAATAAAAAACACCTATACGTGGCGTATAGGTCAATACGCCACGTATAGGATTCTTTAACACCAAATCTTCCAACTTTTGAAGAAAATTATTGTGCCCTGCCACATACGCTGCGTATAGGACAATACGAATCGTATGGGACGTATACTTCAGACAGAGAACGACACGTGTCATTCTTATGTCAGAGAGTGAACCATATACGCCCTCGTATTGATCTATACGAGGGCGTACAGCGCGACGGCGGGTCCAATTAGCAATATTCCGTGTGTGGTTAAAATTTCCCTTTTTTATCAATCAATAAAAATTATGTTTTTGTTTTCTGTGTAGAAAGTTGTTTCACTGCACACACATGTATTTTAATCTCGATTTTAACTTTTTAAGTTGCAATTTTCTATAAGTGGTTAGTGAAGATGGGAAAGAGTCAAAACACTTGCACCCTCTGACTGAACCAGATATGGAAGAGCTGCAAGTGTGTATATGGTCTATCTTAACGTTGACCTTCTACATTGTATTACATTAAAGTTTAGTTGCATATATTTAATTTTTATTTTTTGGTAGCCACGCATAGTTGCTGAAAATTTGCCTTACGATCTGTAATCTTAACCAAATGAAAATTTTCTTGGCTGTTAGGAGGTATTCGATTTCATTGAACTATAACGAGTGTCGGTACCGTACAGCAGCACGGGATTGGTCTCTCTTTTTTTTTAAGTAAAACGAAATCAGTTAATGGTTATATAATTGATTTCCTCTTTCATTATCAAACAAAAGCTCAGCCCAGCAGTGGGCGCCTTGCGCCCTTGCCCTTGCTAACGGTTGGTGTGGGTTTGAGTCATGTAATGCCTGTTTTTTACATCCCTTTTTATTAGTAGCGAGTTTTTTGTTTTTTTGTTTTTTTTTATTTTTTTGCAAAATTTTATTTTTAAATATATTTTTTTAAGACTTTGCTAAGAAAATGGTTGTGTTAGAAAAGTGTATACTTGATTGGCGTGTAGAGATTAAATTTTCACGTGTGACCAGGTTACGTTTTTTATATATTTTTGTGTTTATTGATGTTTTAGGGGTTTTTATACGCGTTTTGATGCATGTGTAACAATATTTAAATATTAGTATATGATCAAATCAAACATATTACTATACTTATTAATATACAACTTGTTATTATTAAAGGGATAAAAATCTTTACTAATTTAAAAATGTATTTGATTAATGTGTATTTTCGAACGTGGTAATAATATTAAATATTATCTTTGTTAGGGGATTAAACTATTTCTATCATACATAATAATTGTTCAGTACCGGGCTATCAGGCTTTTGGGTAGAGGGGTTTTTCTATAAAGAGTTTTCTTTTGTTGATTTCGTGGGTTCGAATTATGATGAGGAGAATTTTTCCAAGGTACCCTGCAGAGGAGTAGAAGTTAGGAGTTGGTTGTTCAAAATAAAAATTATTCACTAACGAAAATGATTGCATGTTTGTAATGGAATTGATCACTACATTTTTAACGGCGTTTGTTACTACCCCTATTACCCGAGTGAGCCTTCCTGAGATGGGATGTCAACCGTCCATACTGATTTTGACGCTCCAGGCCTAACTCACCCAGGAACACCATCAAGGAGGAAACCTACCACTATGGGGAACCCCCCCCCCCCCCCGAGTTAGATTTGAACGGTTGAACCTGAGACTTCAAAGATCCCAAGCACTTGCAATCAGTCCACCAAGAAATGTAATAACATAATTAACAACCAAATTAAGAAGCAAGCGAAGGAATTTTTATTGATTAAGAACTTAACAAAACTAACAGAACATAACTCTGTATTTATACAGATATAAGAATTAGAAATTGACAAAACAAGTCCTTCCATAATTTGGAATTACAAACTAACACCTAACATACTCCCCCTTAATTCCAAATTTACTTATTCAAATCTTCTACTCCCAACAGAAACCTCATCTCACAAAATCTCATTCTTGGTAAAGCTTTTGTCAAAACATCTGCACATTGCAATTCCCCACACACAAAATCAACAAGAAATTGATTCCTTTCTATGCATTCTCTTATATAATGATATCTTGTATTTATATGCTTTGATCTCCCATGAAAAACTAGATTTTTTATAAGAGCAATTGCAGACTTGTTATCTATAAACAAAGTAACAACTTTCTACTTTGATCCAGTGATTTCTTCTAACAGTCCATGCAACCAGATTGCTTGACAGGCTGCCAAAGTTGCAGCCATGAATTCTGCTTCACAGCTGGATAGAGCAACAGTTTGTTGCTTCTGTGACTGCCAAGAAACTAATGACCCATTAAAGTAAAATACATTCCCAGATGTACTCCTTCCATCATCTGTATTAGTTAGATGATTACTGTCACTATAGCCAATTAAACTACCATTTTCAATTCTTTTGTAATTCAGCCCATAGTGCAGTGTCCCTTCACATACCTGACCAAACGTTTAAGTGCTTTCAAGTGGATTTCATTAGGCTCTTATATAAATCTGCTCACATATCCCACTGCAAAGCTAATGTCAGGTCTTGTTTGTGTCAAGTACCTCAATGAACCAACAAGCCTTCTATATTCAGTTGGATCCACACCAGAACTTCCTTCAATTCTGTACAAATTCAGTCATGGTTCCATGGGTATTCTGGTCTCATTGCATTATTCTAGACCTGCCATTTGAACCAACTTCCTTGCATAAGCTGCCTGCTTTATCAGAATTCCTTTATCACTCCGCACCACTTCTATTCCCGATTAGTAACAAAGTAAGCCAAGATCTGTCATTTCAATTTTCTGTTTCATCTGTCTTTTGAACTCTTCAATCTCTTGAATATCACTTCCTGTTATCAACAGATCATCCACATAAACACCCAAAATCAGATGTGATCTTCCTTTTGTTTTAACATAAACTGCCTGTTCTCTTTGACATCTTTTAAATCCTAACTCTTTCAATACTTCATCTTGTCTTAAATTCCAAGCTCTTGGTGCTTGTCTAAGACCATAAAGTGCCTTTGACAACTTATACACATAGCTTTCTGATCCTTTCTTTACATACCTTTCTGGCTGCTTTACATACACATTCTCCTTTAATTCCCCATGTAAAAAATGCAGCTTTAACATCTAGATGAAACACTTTACAGCCCATCTTGGCTGACAGAGCAAGTATCAATCTTATAGTTTCTATTCTAGCAACAGGTGCAAAGGCCTCCTCAAAAATCACTTCCCAACTGCTGGACATACCTTTTTGTTACCAACCTTGCTTTGTGCTTTGTCACTTTACCCATAGCATCTCTTTTCAACTTAAAGACCCATTTCAGCCCAATAGGGTTGCATTTCAGTGGTGGTTGAGTCAAGATCCAGGTTTTGTTTCTCTCAATAGCCTGAATCTCCTCATCCATGGCCAACTTCCATTCCTTTTCCTTTACTGCTTCTTGATAAGTCATGGGTTCACCCTCTTGAGCAAGTAAAAGCTCAATTATGTCTTCCTCTTCTTGCCTATCTGCCCCATACTTTTTACCCTTCCATCCAACACATAGTCATTAAGTTAGATGGCATAGTAGGAATTCTGCTAGATCTTCTTACATTGGACTGTTCCTGCTCAATATGTTAACTAGAACTGCCATTCTTGCTAAGCCATTCATTCTGACTTGAATGATCATCAGAATTAGAGCTGCCATGCTGACCTGCGCTACTACTTTCTTCAGTTGAGTTTTGTTCCCCAACCTCAATATCTTCTTGAAACTGGTTATTGTGAACATAGAACTCCACCCAACTTGAGCTATCATTTCTGACTTCACCCAAATAATCTGACCAATCCCATTTTCTACCTTCATCAACACTACAAGTCTTCTTTTGATGACATCATACATTCTGCCTCAGCCCCTAAGTAAACCATAGGAACACTTCTGTCATCTAGTTTCTTCAACCCTGACTTAGTAACTTTCACATGTCCTACTGTAACATCCCAAATAATGACAAGACAAATAGAAAAGGGAAATAAAGTGGGCTTGGCCAAAATTTCGGCCCATGGGCCGAAAAGAAAAGGGGGAAACCCATTACAAAACAGCAGCTTCAACCCAAACCCCTCTCATTTCATCTTCCTGCGCAAGAATACTAGAGAGAGAGAGAGAGAGAGCGATCGGCTTGTGAAGAAAACCGCAAGGAGAAGACTCAAGGGCTCGGGAATCATCCGACTCCACCATTTCAGCGCATAGCAACAGAAATCGGGCCTGTTGAGGTAAGCATCGCCTCTGATTCTGAGTCTTTGCATGTCTCGGGTTTAAATCAAATAAAGATACGATTTTTGCATATGAAACTTGAAACAAATCACGTATTTGAACTCAAGAACGATAAAGGAAGGTGTTTAACGTAAAATGTTCAAGGTTTAATCGATTGGAAATAAGTTGGCTGGAGCAAGGTTCTGGTCAGGGAAGATGCAGACCCATGACTCGAAACTATAGTTTCGATACATGCAGACCTATCGAAACTACTCTAGTTTCGATAGTCATGTTTGACTCGAAACTATCTAGTTTCGATAGCAGCCAATGACTCGAAACTACTATAGTTTCGATAGGAACTCAGGACTCGAAACTACCTAGTTTCGAGTGTCACCTTGAACCTAAACTAAGATTTTTCATAAGTTAATGACTCGAAACTACCTAGTTTCGATAGAAGGATTATGACTCGAAACTACCTAGTTTCGAGTGTAAGACCATAGCTCGAAACTACCATAGTTTCGATGCGACCCACCTCCCGAAACTACTGAGTTCAAGAACAGTAATGTCTAGTGTCATTTAGGAGCCCTACCTTATATGTATGACTTTATTATACAGATAGTGGGTGACCTTAGTGACGTTTCGAAACCAGCTATTATACTTCAGGGACCCGCCCATCAGGTGAGTTCTATGTGCCCCCTTCTAAGTTATGTGCAAATGATTTATAAATGTTTTGGGGCTGAAATGTATACACTAAATGAATAAATGAAATGAATGTCAATGTGACCATACGTGATATATTAAGGTATATGTGTAGATACATATGAAAGTGAATAATGAATTATGAACAAAGAACAACACGTATGTTTACAAAGAATGAATGAATGAATGGTATAACGTAAATAAATGAAATCTTGCTTTATAAATATATATATTGCATGCTAAGAATGTAAGTATACGTTATGGACGGAAACGAAGCTAACGGCTACTACGGTAGACGGACGACCACTTGACTATTATGCAGCTAGAGAAGGAAGTCTAGAAAGTTAGACTAATTAAAGGCCACTACGGTGGAGTAAGTCGCTAAAACAATATGCGGCTGCATAATTAGCTCAAGTGGGAAACGGATGCCTTATGGCAGACGGGCGAATATGACGGACTACGACGGTAGGACGGTAAAGAAGGACGGCCGAAGGTTGGCCGGACCAAAGTTAAGGCGGACGGTTTCTAGGACCGGACGAGTAAAAGGGCTACGACGGTAGCTCGAGGGCGTATGTCTTTGTGATATACGTACCGTAAGATGGGTTGATCACCCTTATGTGTATGACCAATAAATGGTAAAGAAAGTAAAGGTGAATGCATATCTATGTAATCACGTAAGAAAGATAAAGAAAGAATGGTAAGAAAAGTGAAAGAAAAAAAGGTGAACGCATATATATATATATGTAATCACATTAATAAAGAAAAGAAAGATGAAAGAAAAGCAAAAGTTATGAATACGTATTTATATGAATGACTTTATAATAATGTTTACTTATGAAGTAAAGAAAAGAATGTTTATATCTAAACGCATTAAACTAGAACTCACCAGCGTTAGCTGACTTTAGTATACATTTCAGGTAAAGGAAGAAAAGGTCGTGCGATGGCGTGAAGGTTACCCGGCACAAGACTGACATCCCACTTTTGTTTGTTAAGAATATGTTATGTTTTATTCGTAAAGACTTCCGCTGTTTTGATTATGTAATTGAATGATGAATGTTTTAAATTTAAGTTCAGTATTTATGACTATGTTTATGAGTAAATCCAACAAGTGAGGTCACCCGGGAAAGGGGCCTTACAAGTTGGTATCAGAGCAATAGTTTGAGAGATTCAGACATCCCTAAATGTCTGGACTCAAACTGATTATGGGACCAACGCACGGATGTCAGTATGGGTAACCAACGTCAACGCAGCACGGTAAGTAAGTACTAAAGCTAATGCTCTAAATAAGGATAGATACCTTAACTTAGAACAAATAGATGTCAATGTCACAACCGATTTGAAGAGTTTTGAACCCGAAAAGCAATGTAAATTAGTAATCACAAACCGGTCACTGTAATTAAAAATTTACCTTGCTCGTACTGTTCCAAACTATGATCTGAAGTAATGACATTGATGTATTCCCTTTATGACTATCAGGAAATTTAGAAATTATGGCTGGCGGAGGAAGAACTGGACGCCGAGGCGGTCGCACTGGCCGACGAGGTAGACCTCCGTTGAATCAAAGACTAGAAGAAGAAGAGATTGTGCACGCGGAACACACCGAGAGTGTACACGAAACAGAAGTGACCCCAGCTGGAGACGACAATCCAGGGCCGATACAGTTGGAACCCGAAGTCAGGGATGCTATTGCCCGTGAAGTTGTGCTCACACTGAAGAAGGTATTGCCTGATCTACTATCTGAGGCAATAAAGAAAAGTAAAGAGGAGGATGAAGGGAACAATGAAGAGAAAATTTATGATAGTGACGGGGATGAAGTAAAAGTGGCAGCAAGCAATCGTGGGTGTACTTACAAAGGATTCAAGGACGGAGACCCACCTAAGTTTGATGGAACCAAGGATTCGGTGGCCACGTTCGAATGGATCGAGAGGATGAACGCAGTCATCAACATCAGCGAGTGTCGACCAGACCAAGCTGTTAAATATGTTGCTCATTCTTTCACCAATGAAGCACTAGGTTGGTGGAGAAATATTCAAAGAACAAAGTCACCACATGCTCTTGCCAGAATGACATGGGAGGACTTGAAAAAGCTCGTAATCCAAAAGTTCTGCCCACAAAATGAGATTGATCGTGTGGAGAACGAGTTCCTGAACTTCAAGGCTGGCAACAAGACTCATCGCCAGTATACATCAAGATTCAATGAACTGGCTCAACTAGTACCACACCTGGTGGAAACTGAAGATCGTTTGATCAAGTACTATGTTAAGGGATTGCCACAGCGGGTCCGTGTTCATGTAAAAGCTAACCTACCCTCGACCTTCGAGTCGGTAGTGAATCTGAGCGGAATCGTCTACGACGATTATGCCAATGAGGACCCACCAACAGAGACCCAAAAGAGAAAGTGGGAGAACCCGTCTAGAGGCACAGGAAGAGGGAACGTAACAACTGAAACTAAGAAGCCAAGGTCGGACGAATATGAAACATGCAAGAAATGTGGAAGGCAACATCTTGGCGAATGTAAAATCGGCACCATCACATGCTATAAGTGCGGGAAGCCGGGGCACTTCTCTCGAGAATGTGTAAGAGACGTCAAGTGTCAAGTATGTGGATTGTTTGGACATCTGACAAAGAACTGCAGGAAGGCCGGCCAATCTGGTTCGGGAAAAGAAAAGGAAAAGGAACAGCCAAAGGCTAGGACTCGGGCCTATGCTTTAACCGAGGAAGAAGCAAGAGGAAACCCTGACGTCGTGTCGGGTACGTTCCTAGTAAATGATGAACATGCTGCTATTCTGTTTGATTCTGGTGCTAGTAAAAGTTTTATATCCACTGCATTTAGCCGCAAATTAGACTGCAAAATCACTAGCCTTTTAAGGGCCTTTAGCGTACAAACTGCTATTGGTAAAAACTCAGTAGTCATCCAAGTGACTGACGATTGCATGGTAGAAATAGAGGGCCATAAGTTTCCATCTAAATTGTACCTTCTAACCTTAGGAGGATTCGATGTAGTATTGGGCATGGATTGGTTAGCTGCCAACGAAGCTCAAATCATATGTAAACGAAAGATGATACATCTCAAGGCCACTGACGGCAGTCCGATTACGGTTTATGGTGACTGGAATAGCACAATGCCGAACGTCATCTCGATGATCAAGGCCAAAAGTTACATGAGGCGCGGTTGCGAAGCTTATCTGGCGTATGTTATTGACGATAGAATGAAAACGAAAGAGCTAAAAGATGTACCCGTGGTGTGCAATTTTCCAGAAGTGTTCCCAGAGGACCTACCTGGTTTGCCGCTCGATCGGGAAATAGAATTTCAGATTGACTTACTGCCAGGAGCTGAGCCCGTTGCCAAGGCACCATACCGATTGGCTCCGTCAGAAATGAAAGAATTAATGTCCCAACTTGAAGAATTAACAGAGAAAGGATTTATCAGACCGAGCATCTCACCATGGGGCGCTCCGGTATTATTTGTAAAGAAAAAGGACGGCAGCATGCGCATGTGCATCGACTACCGTGAACTGAACAAGAGAACAGTAAAGAACAAATACCCACTGCCTAGAATAGACGACCTCTTTGATCAATTACAAGGCGCGAGTTGGTTCTCAAAGATTGATCTCAGGTCGGGTTACCACCAATTGAAAGTAAGAGAGGAAGATGTACCGAAAACTGCGTTTCGTACGCGTTATGGGCATTATGAATTTCTCGTGATGTCCTTCGGATTAACTAACGCACCAGCAGCATTTATGGATTTAATGAACAGAGTATGCCGACCCATGTTGGATCGATCAGTAATAGTTTTTATAGATGACATCCTCATATATTCAAAGAATGAAGGTGATCACCACTGTCACCTAAGAGAAGTATTGGAGGTGCTAAAGCAGGAAAAGTTGTACGCAAAATTCTCCAAATGCGCGTTCTGGCTTAGGGAAGTCCAATTCCTAGGTCATGTAATAAACCCAAACGGCATCATGGTGGATCCTGCAAAGATCGAGACAGTAAAGGAATGGAACATCCCAAAGACACCAACAGAGATACGAAGCTTTCTAGGGTTGGCAGGCTACTATCGAAGGTTCATCCAAGATTTCTCAAGAATTGCCTCGCCGCTAACCAAATTGACACGGAAGGAAGTAAAATATGAATGGGGTCCAACCCAAAACCACGCGTTTGAGGAACTTAAGACACAATTAACTCAAGCTCCAGTATTAACACTACCTGAGGGAAATGAAGACTTAGTAGTCTACTCTGACGCTTCAGGGCAAGGATTAGGGTGCGTACTCATGCAACGAGGAAAGGTAATTGCTTATGCATCGCGGCAACTAAAGGTTCATGAAGTTAACTACCCAACACATGATCTAGAATTAGCAGCAGTAGTTTTCGCGTTGAAAATATGGAGACACTACTTGTATGGAGTTAAATGCACCATCTACTCCGATCACAAAAGCTTGAAATACTTTTTCGAACAAAAGGAACTAAACATGAGGCAAAGAAGATGGTTAGAGCTACTGAAAGACTATGACTGTGAGATATTGTACCATCCAGGCAAGGCAAACGTAGTGGCTGACGCTTTAAGTAGAAAGGAAGAATCGGCACCTATCCGGATCAAAGCGTGTCAGTTAATTATAACGCCAGACTTAATGGGTGAAATATCAAAGGCACAAGATGAAGCATTGTTAGAAAGAAATGTGAAACGGGAAAGAATAGTAGGACAACAAGGGAACTTAGATGCGAATGCATACGGGGTACGAACTAGGTTTGGCCGGATGTGGATACCTAAGATTGGTAAGCTTAGAGCCAAAATACTCGATGAGGCCCATAAGTCTCGCTATTCTATCCACCCCGGGACAAACAAAATGTATCAAGACTTGAAGAAAGAATACTGGTGGCCTGGCATGAAGAATGATGTGACAGAATACGTGAGCAAGTGCCTAACGTGTTCTCTAGTTAAGGCCGAGCACCAGAAACCATGCGGTAAAATGCAACCTTTACCAATACCGGAATGGAAGTGGGAGGAGATCACGATGGACTTCATTACCAAGCTACCGCGAACAGCTAAAGGCAATGATACCATTTGGGTGATCGTCGACCGCTTGACAAAGAGTGCTCACTTCTTGCCAATACGAGAAACTTCTTCTTCTGAAAAGCTAGCAGAAGTATTTATCAAGGAAATTGTGAGCAAACATGGTATGCCGCTGTCGATTGTGTCTGACAGGGATACTAGATTCACGTCAAGGTTTTGGAAGAAATTCAATGAAGCAATGGGCACTAGACTGAACATCAGCACCGCTTACCACCCCCAAACCGATGGACAATCGGAAAGGACCATTCAGACCTTGGAGGACATGCTCCGGGCCTGTATCATTGACTTCGGTGGGAGTTGGGACAGCCATCTACCATTGGCAGAATTTTCATATAACAACAGATATCACTCGACTATTGGCATGCCGCCATTTGAAATGTTGTATGGGAGGAAATGTAGGACCCCGGTTTGTTGGGGGGAAATTGGACAGAAGGATTTTGCAAGTCTCGAAGTGGTCAAAGCTACTTCTGAGAAATTTGATCAAATCAAGGCTCGTATGAAAGCCGCAAAAGACAGACAGAAATCATACGCGGATAAGAGAAGGAGGGATTTAGAGTTTCAAGTAGGGGACATGGTACTGTTGAAAGTATCACCGTGGAAAGGAATCATTCGGTTCAGAAAGCGTGGCAAACTAAGTCCAAGGTTTGTCGGACCTTTCGAGATTGTAGCAAGAGTGGGTCAAGTTGCTTACAGACTCGACCTACCCGTCGAGCTTAGTGGAATACACCCTACATTCCACATATCACACTTACGCAAGTGCCTTGCTGACGATACGGCTCACATACCTTATGACGAAATCGAAGTGGATAACAGCTTGAACTATGTAGAAGAACCAATAGCTATTCTTGACAGAGCCGAGAAACGATTACGCAATAAGTCGATCCCTTTAGTCAAAATACAATGGAAACACAGAAAGGGGTCCGAGGCTACTTGGGAGAAAGAAGACGAGATGAAGGAACTGTATCCCCAGTTGTTTAACGTGTAACAGGTTTCGAGGACGAAACCTCATTAAGGAGGGTAGACTTGTAACATCCCAAATAATGACAAGACAAATAGAAAAGGGAAATAAAGTGGGCTTGGCCAAAATTTCGGCCCATGGGCCGAAAAGAAAAGGGGGAAACCCATTACAAAACAGCAGCTTCAACCCAAACCCCTCTCATTTCATCTTCCTGCGCAAGAATACTAGAGAGAGAGAGAGAGAGAGCGATCGGCTTGTGAAGAAAACCGCAAGGAGAAGACTCAAGGGCTCGGGAATCATCCGACTCCACCATTTCAGCGCATAGCAACAGAAATCGGGCCTGTTGAGGTAAGCATCGCCTCTGATTCTGAGTCTTTGCATGTCTCGGGTTTAAATCAAATAAAGATACGATTTTTGCATATGAAACTTGAAACAAATCACGTATTTGAACTCAAGAACGATAAAGGAAGGTGTTTAACGTAAAATGTTCAAGGTTTAATCGATTGGAAATAAGTTGGCTGGAGCAAGGTTCTGGTCAGGGAAGATGCAGACCCATGACTCGAAACTATAGTTTCGATACATGCAGACCCATCGAAACTACTCTAGTTTCGATAGTCATGTTTGACTCGAAACTATCTAGTTTCGATAGCAGCCAATGACTCGAAACTACTATAGTTTCGATAGGAACTCAGGACTCGAAACTACCTAGTTTCGAGTGTCACCTTGAACCTAAACTAAGATTTTTCATAAGTTAATGACTCGAAACTACCTAGTTTCGATAGAAGGATTATGACTCGAAACTACCTAGTTTCGAGTGTAAGACCATAGCTCGAAACTACCATAGTTTCGATGCGACCCACCTCCCGAAACTACTGAGTTCAAGAACAGTAATGTCTAGTGTCATTTAGGAGCCCTACCTTATATGTATGACTTTATTATACAGATAGTGGGTGACCTTAGTGACGTTTCGAAACCAGCTATTATACTTCAGGGACCCGCCCATCAGGTGAGTTCTATGTGCCCCCTTCTAAGTTATGTGCAAATGATTTATAAATGTTTTGGGGCTGAAATGTATACACTAAATGAATAAATGAAATGAATGTCAATGTGACCATACGTGATATATTAAGGTATATGTGTAGATACATATGAAAGTGAATAATGAATTATGAACAAAGAACAACACGTATGTTTACAAAGAATGAATGAATGAATGGTATAACGTAAATAAATGAAATCTTGCTTTATAAATATATATATTGCATGCTAAGAATGTAAGTATACGTTATGGACGGAAACGAAGCTAACGGCTACTACGGTAGACGGACGACCACTTGACTATTATGCAGCTAGAGAAGGAAGTCTAGAAAGTTAGACTAATTAAAGGCCACTACGGTGGAGTAAGTCGCTAAAACAATATGTGGCTGCATAATTAGCTCAAGTGGGAAACGGATGCCTTATGGCAGACGGGCGAATATGACGGACTACGACGGTAGGACGGTAAAGAAGGACGGCCGAAGGTTGGCCGGACCAAAGTTAAGGCGGACGGTTTCTAGGACCGGACGAGTAAAAGGGCTACGACGGTAGCTCGAGGGCGTATGTCTTTGTGATATACGTACCGTAAGATGGGTTGATCACCCTTATGTGTATGACCAATAAATGGTAAAGAAAGTAAAGGTGAATGCATATCTATGTAATCACGTAAGAAAGATAAAGAAAGAATGGTAAGAAAAGTGAAAGAAAAAAAGGTGAACGCATATATATATATATGTAATCACATTAATAAAGAAAAGAAAGATGAAAGAAAAGCAAAAGTTATGAATACGTATTTATATGAATGACTTTATAATAATGTTTACTTATGAAGTAAAGAAAAGAATGTTTATATCTAAACGCATTAAACTAGAACTCACCAGCGTTAGCTGACTTTAGTATACATTTCAGGTAAAGGAAGAAAAGGTCGTGCGATGGCGTGAAGGTTACCCGGCACAAGACTGACATCCCACTTTTGTTTGTTAAGAATATGTTATGTTTTATTCGTAAAGACTTCCGCTGTTTTGATTATGTAATTGAATGATGAATGTTTTAAATTTAAGTTCAGTATTTATGACTATGTTTATGAGTAAATCCAACAAGTGAGGTCACCCGGGAAAGGGGCCTTACACCTACACACCCAAATACTCTTAGATGTGCAAGACTAGGTTTCCTTCCTTTCAATGCTTCATAGGGTGTACTATCCTTTAAAGACTTAGTACTAATCCTGTTAAGGATGTAGACAGAATGCCTCACTCCTTCTGCCCAAAAATCTTGTGGCATGCTCATAGCTTTCAATATTCTTTTGGTCATGTTTAGTACTGTCTTATTCCTCTTTTCAACCATCCCATTCTGTTGAGGGGAATAAGGAGCTGTCAACTGCCTTGTAATTCCTTCCTTACCACAATAATTGTTGAACTCCTGGGAAGTGAACCCCCCCCCCCCCACCCCACGGTCTGACCTCAAAGTCTTAATCGGAAGACCTAATTCATTTTCAATTTTTTCTTTGAATTGCTTAAACACATCAAAAGCTTGGTCCTTCCCTTTTAACATATATACCCACATGAATCTAGTACAGTCATCTACAATCAACATGAAGTACTTATTACCTGCCTGGGTTGTTGGCATGATTGGACCACAAAGATCTATAGACACCAACTGCAGAGGATGTTCAGCCCTGTACTGGGTTGCTGCAGGGAATGACTTTCTTGAATGCTTCCCAGCCAAACAGGCCTCACAAACTTATGCAGGGTGACCCATTGGTGGGACTCCAATTACTAACTGTTTTCTTGTCATACACTTTAGAGCTTCAAAGTTCATATGCCCTAGCCTGCCATGCCATAACCAAGGTGTGGTTGTTACTTTTGCTTGAAAACACATTGGTATGCCAATATTCAGACTAATTTTATAAAGTCTATTTGGAGACCTCTTCATTTTCATCAATAGTCTCCCATCTCTTTCATACATCCACAAGAACTCATCCTCCATTCTCACCTCACAACCCCCTTTTGTTGCTTGTCCAAGGCTTAGAATGTTGCTCTTCAAGTGTGGAATGTAGTACACATCTGTTAACAACCTTTTTTCTTTGTTCTTACACTCCAATACTACCGAACCTCTGCCTTCAATGACCACACATGACCCATCTCCAAATCTTGTTGGGTATAATTTTGAGACTGATGCTGTCAATCGAAATTACAGTATCGAAACTACTAGTTTCGGTTGAACTTTTGTTCAATCGAAACTAGGTAGTTTCGATACCTGTTTTTTCAGGCCCATTGGGCGGTGGCTTGGAAAACAAGGCGCATGTGCTTGGCCTCCTATATATAGCAGATTATGTCCTAGGAGTGAGTGTGTGTCTGTAGAGGGAATCACCACCCCAGGGGGAGCTCACCCTGGGGTGAGACTAATTGTTAGTGTATGATCGAGCTTTTAATTTTCATATCAATCAAAGAATCATACGTTTTATGCTTTCAATTAGCTGTTCTTTTTCACTTTCATATGTTTCTGTTTGTATATGTGATTCCCGCACCCGTCTCTACCATTTCTGATTGGAGAGTGATACCGGATCCAGAGATTCCGCCTCTCGATCCGGACTGTTTGAATATTTCTCCGCAGATTTGTGTTTTTCGGATCTGCTCAGAACCTACAAGTGGTATCAGAGCCATGGTGGCTCTTATTGCTCTCGAATCTGCTCAAAATCAAGAAAAACCCGCCATTGAGACGTTAAACATGAAGAAATCGATGTGTAGCAGGTTCGTGACTGCTGTTCTACATTTCCACTTTCAAAATCTGAAGATGTAAGGCTTTTGAAGCATTTTTCAGACCTGGATTGGGGGTATCGAAGTAGATGAAGGTTGAAGATGGTCAATCAAAACTATGTGGCGGCTGAACATTTTCTATCGAAACTACTGGTGTTGCCCTAAATCAGAAGTAGAAGACATCGAAACTAGGCTGTCGAAACTAGGCTATCGAAACTAGAGGGTATCGAAACTACTAGTTTCGATTGAAGAATCTCCTATCGAAACTACTAGTTTCGATTGAAGAATCTCTCTATCGAAACTTCTTGTTTCGATACTGTCTCTATCGAAACTAGTCTTGTTTCGACTGAAGTAGAGCCTATCGAAACTACAGGCAGAACTGTCCAAGTACTTTCCAAAAAAAAAAAAAAAAAAAGAGTTTTTTGGAAATTTTCTTGGATAAATTTTTTAACAGGATATTGCATAGGAGTGGAGTTTTGGAAGAAAACTTGGAGACAGCCTTTTTCGGGTTTTCGAAAATTTCGTTTCTTCGGCAATATACACGATGTTCTGCCTGATTCAGCCGTAATTCCTTTGATCAAAGTTCAACTTTGGGCAGCGGGTAACAAAGTCAAGCATACTTGTGACAAACCGGATCATTAGTTGTTGATTACATGGTGATTCGATCTCTTATCTTATGCCTAGAAATAGGAGGGTCTACACTTCAGGGGGAGAATTACCACGAAAGACTTCAAATTATCAGCAGAGTTATGAAGATGCAAGACAAAGTGAACCTTTGCTTGAAATTGACCTTTTTTTAGGGGGAGAGAAGGCAAAAGTTGATCAAGTGTTCGAGAATGTCAAGAATCCTTGTAGAAAGATGGTTATTTACTGCTAAATACTTGGGATTCAAACCTTTATCATTTGCCTACAAGATAGGAGGGTCTACACTTGAGGGGGAGAATCACAACGAAAGGCATTGGATCATCAGTCAATCTATGAAGACGAAAGACAGAGTCGGACAAGAATTGATAGCATCAGTCTAGGGGGAGATTTTTGGGTATAATTTTGAGACTGATGCTGTCAATCGAAATTACAGTATCGAAACTACTAGTTTCGGTTCAACTTTTGTTCAATCGAAACTACTAGTTTCGGTTGAACTTTTGTTCAATCGAAACTAGGTAGTTTCGATACCTGTTTTTCAGGCCCATTGGGCGGTGGCTTGGAAAACAAGGCGCATGTGCTTGGCCTCCTATATATAGCAGATTATGTCCTAGGAGTGAGTGTGTGTCTGTAGAGGGAATCACCACCCCAGGGGGAGCTCACCCTGGGGTAAGACTAATTGTTAGTGTATGATCGAGCTTTTAATTTTCATATCAATCAAAGAATCATACGTTTTATGCTTTCAATTAGCTGTTCTTTTTCACTTTCATATGTTTCTGTTCGTATATGTGATTCCCGCACCCGTCTCTACCATTTCTGATTCGAGAATGATACCGGATCCAGAGATTCCGCCTCTCGATCCGGACTGTTTGAAGATTTCTTCGCAGATTTGTGTTTTTCGGATCTGCTCAGGACCTACAAATCTCACTTTCCCTCCAACATTCTTATCAAGACTTGAAAATACAGACTCATAACCAGTCATGTGGTTTGAAGCACCATTATCAAGATACCACAGATATTTATCACTCCTTTCAGATTCATACCTGGCTGGCACTACTTTATGCTCATTAAGGAATACCATCTCCCTTTTATTTTCCATTCTGGCAACAGGAGTGCAGGGCCCTCTTCCTCGGTTTGAGTTAAATTTGCTTCTGCACCTTTTGTTTTGGATGGACATTCAGAGGCATAATGCCCATACAAGTCACATTTAAAACACTTTATCTTTGACTTGTCTTTTCCTTGTCTTTCACCTTGTTTCTTGAATTTGTCTCCCTTCCCTTTGTTAACAAACCGCCCCTTGTTCTTAACCCATCCTTTTCCACCTTGATCTGCCTTAGATATATACTTGTTATTGCCTTTTGAGTCTTTGTTTCTTGCCTGCCACTCAACATAAGTGAGCAATAACTAGTCAGATCTTGGTTGACTAGCCTTGGCCTTCAAGCAAGTTCTCCCCTCAAAAGCCTTTAGTCGGCCAATTGCTTCTTGAAGTAACATGGTGTCCAAATCCACAAATTGTTCAATTGAAGCAACAATTTGTATGAATCTCTCGGGTAATGAATCAAGGAATTTTCGAACTAGAGTTGTCTCCTCATAAGGAGCACCAAGATCACTAGCCTTTGATGATATTGCACTTATCCTTCCTGCAAAATCATCAATACTTTCTTCCTCCTTCATTTGCAGCCCTTCAAATTCATTTCGTAGGGTTTGTAATATGGCTTTCTTGACCCTGTCGATCCCAACAAATCTGGATTTTAATGAATCCCAAATTTCTTTGGCTGTAGTGTACTTCGCAACTTGGAGGACCAAATCCTCTGGCATTGCTTGGTACAAATATGCAATCGCCATATTGTTCTTCTTGGGATCAACTTCACCCCCTTCTTGGACATCGATTACCTCCCAGAGGCCATGGACATTGAAGATTGACTTCAATTTGACCGCCCATATAGTGTAATTCATTGTGGTAAGAACCGGACATTTTAGGGGAATTGTGGCACTCTCTGATTGTCACAACTTGATTATTCACCGGTGTATTTGCGGCTTCGTCGGTCATCTTCTTCTTCGATTTCCGATTGTACTTTCTGCCGAATCTTGAATCCAGATCCAATCCTTTGGATTGATTACAAGCTGTTCTTCCTTAACCACAACTCTGATACCAATTGTAATCAGGCCACCAAGAAATGTAATAACATAAATAACAACCAAATTAAGAAGCAAGAGAAGGAATCTTTATTGATTAAGAACTTAACAAAACTAACAGAAGATAACTATGTATTTATACAGGTACAATAATTAGAAATTGACAAAACAAGTCCCTCCACAATTTGGAATTACAAACTAACACCTAACAGCACTTACCATCACCCCCATTCCATTGGACCAGAAGGCTAATTACTGAATTGATTACTACATCTACCTAACACTAGACACTTGGCCACTTACCACTCGTATGAGAGTTTAAAGGAGCCAATCGAATAAGGAAATTAAAGGGTTTTTTTTAATGGTAAATGTTAATTCTACTTTACTTTACACCAATAATTTTAAACTATTCTATTGACCAGGTTTGAACCTATGACCTAGCTCCTCTATAAGAGGCATGTGTCTCTACCAAGTGGGCTAACCCCACATTGATAAAAATTAAAGGTTCTAATTCCAAACTTGATGTATCTTCTTCTCCTTTAAAAAAAATATCCTAAAATTTGGATTATGAATTTGAACGTGTTATGACCATATTATAGAGGGATAAAACCGAATCGCAAACTAAATTTTTTGATGAGAGTTAGGTCAACTATAGTTGACTGTTTTGGTTAAATATAAGGTAAAGTCATACCGTTTGTACCTGAAAATTGTTTTTTATAATATGTTTTATCACTAAAAATATAATATTTTAAAATAAGTGCCACTAGTTAATTTCACTAGCGTTGTCGCGGGGTAGCGCGCTGGAATAATTTTTGCTATCGATAAAACAAAGCTACTACTGACAGTCAACTTTACTACCAATAGTATAATGGTGCTACCTATGGAATAAATCTGCAACTGATGTAGAATTTGCTACCGATGATGATCTGCTACTGATGAACATTCTTCCTTCTGATGGTACAATACGTTTGTGTCTTGTGATTGGTGTAGTGTTAGTGCACGGATTATGTGGCTTGTCCCAAACTTAAAATATTGCTCTTTAAGTTTGGAATATAGTATACATTCGAGATTAACCTTTCATTCTCGTCTTCACATGTGACTAAGATAGAACCTTTTCCATCTTTCTCAACTTGAGACCCATCACCGAAACGAAATTGCCTAGTCATGTTTTCATCCAACTTTGAAAAGAACATTTTTCCTCCGGTCATATGATTGCTAGCCCCAATATAGAGGTACAAGTCTCCGTCCTTTACCGAGTCTAATTCGTACTTTTTTGGGTGAACATTTTCTTTGTTCAGGAATACTTGTTCTGTCTTCATTAGAATCTCAGTCTTTTTCTCGGTGGCATCAGCATAGTTGGCTTCCTCCTTCTCCGCATTTCGATCTGGACAGAGCGAAGCATAATGCCCAAAAGCATCACAACAAAAACATTGAACATTAGATAGGTCTTTCTTGCCTTTTTCTTATCTGTGGCCTTGATCACTTGCCTTCGATCAGTCCTGCTGATTTTTCCCGCCCCCTCTCTCACAACCACGCCCTCGGTCACGAGAGTTGGACTGGCCACTTGCTTTAGTTTTAGATCATGTTGTATCACTTTTGGAACCGTTAGAACCATAAACTTTATTTAACATCAACTTACTTTGAGTCTCAGGTTCACCATCAACGCCTTTTACTCGGTCCTCATAGGCCTTCATACAACCTACAATTTCTTCAAACTTTATGGTTTTGAGATCTACTATTTGCTCAATGGAATCCATGATGTTTATGAAGCATTTAGGCATCATAGTTAGGAGCTTACTCACCAATATTCTCTCTCCAAGGGCAGTTCCAAGAGCAGAGAATTTTGTGACAAGGTTTGCAATTTTTCCAACAACATCATCAATTGAATCCGAGTCTTTCATCTTCATAGAATCGGACTCGGTATTTAGGGTTTTAACGGCTTCCTTATGTCCTTCGCATCCTCATATTGAGCAATCTGCATTATTTGATCCTCAGGTAAGGCCTGAAATAGGTATGCAACAGCGACTGCGTTTTTCTTCTCATCCACTTCCACACCAGGTGCTGGTTCAACTACTTCCCATAAACAGTGGAAACGAAACACGGCTTTGATCTGGACTGACCATATGGTGTAGTTGGTATTGTAAGCATCAGAACTTGAAGTGGAATGCTAGTTTTTTCTTGATACTGAATGATCTGGGTGGCGGGTGGTGTATCCGACATGGTCTTCTTTTTGGTTTTGCGCGAATAGGTGATGGGGTGAGTGGCGATTGTGTTGAATTCGGTTGATCCAGGACTTGAGATTAACTTCAAGTGGGTTGGTTAAAACCTTTGAACCAGGCTTGGATCGAAATCTATCAGCAAATGAATGGTGGCGCAACACAGCAACGAACAACAGAGATGAAGAGAGAGCTGGTGATCGGCTGGGCTCCAAGAACTCAAGAAATTTGGTAAAACTAGAACAACCGTATTGAAAAAACTCAACACAATTATTTGATCATAAGCTCGATCATCATAATTTCATTAACTCAAAAAACTAGATGCCTCTATAACCCACAAGCTCGGGTTTATATAGAGGAGAAAAAATTAAAACAATTACAGTTACATTCAAGCACTTACTAAAAACCTAATTAATAACAAAAAAACAAGTTTCCTAAACAACCCTTAACCCAATCGGGTTGGGTTTCACCAGCCGCCCCCTCCATGGGCTCGAAAGGGAGGCTCAAGTTGGGCTTATTTTCCAACACAATTTTGTAGTGGAAACGAACAGAAGATTTCAATTTTACCTCTAATTTGGATTGGGTTTACCTCTTAATTTGGAGTGGCAGGATCTTTTGATAAAATGGGGAGGGGCCTAAAAAATTTCTATATAAATTAACACTAATTGGTTGAAGGTGAGTGAGTGCCTTCCCACCCCTCACCACATAGTGAATCTGCCTCTGTCGTTAGTAAGGTATTGTTTGGATTCTTGTGATTTAGAGACTTTCATGTTAGGTTATGTGTTATACCCCATCGGTGAGGGTGAAGACGTCGCACATCGCCGCAGCAGGGGGTGGTGTTACTTCACCTCGCAGCATGCCACATCACCCCACTGCACCTTCTTGATTCCTTCATAATTTAGCACAAAGTGCACCGAAACTTTACCGCACAATTGCACAAAGTGTGGTACTACAGGAGGGGGCCAATGTTGGTTCACCCTTCGCCATAAGTCCACATCACCTTCACCGCACCATGCGATAAGAGTATAACCCATGCCCTTAGTATATGGATACCAAAGGTCACAACCGCAAAAATTCTCCGTTCTTTTTCTACTTGCTATCTCATTGGGTTATGGAACTTTGTTTGCAACTTTACATACCTTAATTCTAGGTTTTTTTTGTGACATCAACTTTACCGTTTAAATTTTGAATTTATCTGCATTTTTTTTTTGTTTGAAGGGATAAAAACAAAGATTATCCTGATGTTGTTTGCGTCATTCGAAGGTCAATATTATTAATCGTCTTTATCTATTATAAAAGTTAACTTTATCATTTGACAAAAGATGAACCAATAAATCATTAATCCTCAAATTTAACATCTTCTGAAGGATGAAATAAAGCACTTTTAAACTTTATATGATTGATGATAAAAAATAAAACATAAATTGTTAACTCTGAATCTGTAACAAAATTTTAAAGATGACTTTTACGATCATGGTGTCATGTAGTTTGATCTCGTTTATTTTATTCACAACTTTGCATTCCCAACCATTATAAATATATAGACCGTGAAGAGTCAACCGTTAAATATGTTTGTTGAAATTAGATCCGATTGAAGCTCCCATTCCCTCTGCACTTGAGCTTTTTGATTCCAGCCTTCAATTCCTTTTCGTTCATTCTTTCAAGTTTCAACCCTTCCCTTAACATCCGATTGAAGCTCCCATTCCACACGCCCGACCATTAACGATGTCGGCTTCACCATCACCGTCATTCGACCACCACCTTCTCCTTCGCCGCCGCCTTCACCATTCCCAGGTACGCCACCCTCCATTTCCACTACCGACCAGAACCAAGGCGTCATCGCCAACCGACATCGGACCACCGCTACCCCCATCTCCGTCATCCCTCCTCCGACTGATTTCTGTCCACAATTGGACCACCGCTACCCCTACCTCCATCATCCCTCCTTCGACTGAATTCCATTGATTTTTCCCGCTTCATATGATCTTTAAGGTTATTTTTGAAACTAAATTTCTTAACTCAATTTATGTTTTGGCTTTTGATTTCTTCCCAAATCATGTGCTATCATCAGATTTTGTTTAAAATTACACATACCAGTATGATGTTGGTCTATGTATATTTGGTAGGGTTTGATTTTCTGTTTCTTCATTGGATGATTTGATTTTCTCATGTATAGTTTCACTGATTTGGGTTGGATTTGGCAGATTTAGGGACGGACACTCAAAACTAGCAAAGAGGGCATCTTCAAACTTATTGTTGGTCAAATGTTCAACAGGTATTATCACTGGATTCAAACTTTATTTTGTTTATGTTGATTTTGTTTCAAATGATGTTAGAAATAATACCACTGTTTTTTTAATCTTTTAAATAGAGGTGCAATGAAAATCAATAATGTATTTGAAAATGACCTCTATGATTAACTTTGTGTCATCAGTGCTATTAGTCTAAGAATCTGTATGTATTTTAACTGGTTATAACAGCAAGGATGTAAAATTCATACCAAGCCAGATAGGATTGTTGTTGAATTACTACAGCCAGGTATATGTTCTAACTAGCATTCATCTAAAACTAGGATTACAAAGTAATAACCATATGTTCATAAACTCATAATCATTTATTTATGAAAATCTGTTATTGGGATACAGACTGTGTAGATTAATTTCTAATTATATGCTAATAAGATTGTTGTATTTTGGCTTCTAATTTTTTATTTCTTTTTCTGTTAGCAGCATCAACCAAATTCTCATGCTAAGAAAGGGTGGGAGTTCATTCAATCAAAAAGAATTGATACTCAATGAGTTAAAATTTTATTGCCTATGGCACTTGTGTAATATTGAATTTCTGGCACTAACGTTGTGTTCCCGAGTCTCATTTAAGGAGAGAAAAAAGAAAAGAAGAGGGAAGAAAATCTTGTTCCAGAGATTTTTTTAAAGGGGGAAAAGAAAGGAAATGGAGGGAAGTGTGTTCCAGAGATTTTTTTAAAGAGGAAAATGAAAGGAAAACAAGGCTTACTTTATCTTTTTATTCTTTTCTTATCCTTCCACTTATGTACACGTGTCACTACCTTGTTAGTTTCTACACTTTTTATGTTAATTGTGTTTTTGTACTGGATTCTTCCTCTCTCTCTCTCTCTCTATATATATATATAGGGTGTGGTTCCATTTAAAACCCACTTGTAGTGTGAAAACCTTAAAACTCTAATCCAATGATTAACTTTTACTCAAACACACAAAATCGTGACATGTGTCACTAAATTTATTTTATATGAAAAGAGCAAAATAGTCATTTTACTCGCACAACAAATTCAGAATCAACAAAAAGATGGCATATCTCACCTTTTTATCCACCTCAGTTTCTCTTTTTTTTATAAAAAGAATTTTCCCATGTTTTTAAAACATTTATAACTCTTTTATACTATGTTCTTTTTTTATAAAAAATATACCATTAAATAGATCACATTTTTATCTTTAATTTGGTTATAATATAAAAAAATTACGAACATCAGTTTTTACATCAATGTAATGAAACATTTTCTATGTAACAAATCGTTACATTGGTTTAATACTATAGTTACATTAGTGTAACGAACAAAATTAACAAAAATTAGCATTCGTTGGCATTTACATTGATGTAACGAACAATTGTTGGCATTTACAGTAAACAATTACACTAGTGTAATGCAATTACATTGGTATAACTAAGTAGTTTTCAAATAGACCAACCATTTCTTTTCGAAATAGCATTGTTTTCATCGGGTACTTAACACCCAAATCTGGGGATCCGGAACTGACAATAGAATCAAAGTTTACATCTCTGTAAACATTTAAGATGGGATGTAAACTAACCTGTTCCGATGGAATGAAAACACAGCCGAGTTTTAGGTTGAAGACGTTGATTGTTGAGAGAGGTGATTTTTGAAAAGAGCAGTTTTAGGTTAGAATTGAGATCTGATCGTGTATATGGAAGGAGACAGACACAAAATGCTATATTATTAAAAAAAAAAAGATACAGTGAAAAGTTTGTGAAAGGACCGGTTGCTTTTTGTTGTGTTTTGACTATAATGCCCTTTTACACATATATATAAGTTTCTTTAGAAATATTTAATAATATAATTAATTGCTGACCCTTGGATCAAGATTTTAAAAGCTAATCCTTTAATCTTATAGTTTTAAGGTTTTGTCATGAGTTATGGGTTTTGATATAAACCCACCCCTATATATAAATATATATATGATCAAATCAAACATGTTACTATACTTATAACTAGTAAATATAGCCCACGCATTGCGGCGGATTGTTTTGAAAATCGAAACGTTAAAAAAAACACGTCACTACGATATATTCGGAAAGCACGAAAAAGTTACGTCGTTGTAGGAATGTACATTAAGCAATAGGAAAACGAAGTTTAAAAATTTGTTGGTTAAGGATAAAACCGTCTCTTAAACAGATTTAGAATTTAAAATTTTAGTTTTCTATATATTATAACTAGCTTAGAACCTGTGTATTACACAGGGTGAAAAATATCAATACAGAAAATTCTTAAATCTTTATATATGTATCTTATATGTGGAAAAATGTATTACATATACTAACAATAGGGAAAAAAAAATATGTAAAAATTAATATATAATTGAGTTTAAAAATACATTAAATATTATTCAATGTAATTTGACTTTCATTTACAATTTGATTGAAAACATAAGCTAAATAATTACATTTCAAAGTTTCCTATAATATGAGATAATTTAAAATAAATGTATTTTTTTAGTATAATTAATAATTTGTTTAAAAATATTATTATTGAAATTATGAAAATGCATTTATTATGAGAGAGAGGCGGAAAAATTTTTATGAGGATGAATATGGAGACGACACGTGTCATTGGGAAACCTTTATTTATTATATAGTGTAGATTAATTATGTTCAGTTAAATAATAAAAGAAATAAGAAATAAATAGTTAAAAAAAATTAGTTAAATAAGAAAAGAAATACAAAAAATAATCAAATAACATATTAATTTAATAGCGTGGCATACGTATATGCAGCTTTCCTTTTTTTTTCATGACATCAAAATTAAAGAACAACATATTATTTAAAAAGTATAATAAAATGAAAAAGAAAGGGATAAATGAAGGGTGAATCTATTAAGACACGGAATATTGCTAATTGGACATGCCGCCGCCCTATACGCACTCGTATAGGCCAATACGAGGCGTATAGGGTTCAGTCTCTGCCAACAGAATGCCACGTCGCATTCCCGGTCTGGCGGCTGGGTCCAATACGGGCCGTATTGATCTATACGCAGCGTATGGGCCACGGGTTTTAATTTTGCTTCAAAAGTTGGCAGAAGTCGATTTAAAAACCTCTATACGTGGCGTATTGCCCTATACGCCACGTATAGGGTATTTTATTAATTTAAGTTTGTTGTTTTTTTTAATTTAATTTATATAACTTTGTTAATATAAGTTTGTTATATTTTTTAATTTAAATTATATAACTTTGTTAACATTTATTATATTTTTGCATTTATAATTTATCATTACAAACAAACAAAAAATTAAACATTACAACCAAAGAAATAAGTAAAAGACTATATACATTACATCACAAAATTAAATATATGCATCAAAATGTTTTTACATACATAACCGAAGAAACAAACTAAATACAAATAAAAACAACTAAGCCTGACCCGCCCCGTCGTCATCCTGACCGGCCCCGCCGTCATCCTGAACGGGGTCGTCTGGATAATGATGTGGCAGTGGTAGTGGTGGTAGCTCGATGCCGGCGGCTCGTGATAGATCCACGAGGCTACCAACCGCCCACATCATAAGGTCCTCCATGCGGTCGCTCTGACGAGCCTGTCGCCGTGACTCGGCAACAAGTCGCCGTGAGTCGGCAGCAAGGGTCTCAAGCAATGACTGGGTGGCCCTGTCCAGCCTAACAGACCGACGCGCGTGTCGGGGATGCTGTGGCGGATGGTCGTGGATGGGCTCCACGTGCGGCTGATGCGGCGCCGGCAACGGCACACCTAGTGGCGGGTCAGGCATCTGCGGGCCCCCTGTCCAGGCATCGGCGGCAACGGCACCGGGACCCAAACCTGGTCCTGGACGGCCCCTACAAACCGTAGGCCGAGCCCCGGGAAACGGTGCGTGATGCGCATGCCGCTAGCCGTGCGGCGGTCTAATCTGACAGGGGGAATGGGCGGTAACAACTCAGGCTCATGCGCATGCCATGGTGTAATACTACGCATGACCTGAGTGATAAAAGCGCCGCCATACAAAAGCCCGCGCCTCTGCCGCATATAGGCAGACGCGAAATAACTAGCGAGGCATGTGGATAGGGCGCACCCCGTGCCTGTAAGCAGGCAGTAGAGAAAGAAGAGGTCTCTATCGGTGCACCACTCACGGCTTTTCTGACGCGGTGCGATCGACGTCGAGATAAGCCGGTGCAAATATCTATAGAGGGGGTCTCTAATCCCCGAAACCCTCGCCTTGGTACCTAACCAAGGGCTATCGGAAATCAAACCCCAAAAAACAAGGAGTACCTCCTTGTCCACCTCCGTCACCGCCGCGGTGTAAACCGGCAAAATCGTCTCGGGCTCAAAGTACAAGCCCGTCGCGACGGCCCACTGACGGAGGGTCAGACGGTACTGGTGGCCAAAAATACGGAAGGAGACCTGATCCGGCTCCTCTGCCGGCGCCTCCTCGGGAACGGGCGCTAGCCCCTCCTCTGAGTAGATGAACGTCGAAAGAAACTCGACGACCACCTCTCGGTAGGTCTCGGTGAATGATAGATCAAAAAGCCGATCCCATGGCGTGTCCTCGCCTATGATGGCCCTGGCCCGCTCCGCCTCCTAGACCTCCTGGAGAAGCTCCCAGTCCACCGCCGTCCCCGGCCCCAAACGCACCTCCCGTAGCTTTTGGCACCGGCCATACCACTCCGAGTCTGCCGGAAAATCCAAATAGGGGTAGTGCGCAAGATCCTGTAACTCGTCCATCTGAACATCGTCGTCGTGATCCGCCATATCTGAAAATAATAATATATTTAAAATAATAATAAATTGTTTATTTAATATAAATAAATGATTTAAAATAATAATAAATTGTTTTTATTATTTAAATAAATTATTTAAAATAATAAATAAATTGTTTATTTAATATAAATAAATGATTTAAAATAATTTTTTTAAAAACCTATACGCCACGTATAGCTTTATACGTGGCGTATAGGGTGTTACCGGGTAAGCAAGCCATACGCAGGCCAACCAAGCCATACGCAGGCCAGTTACCGGGCAAAACGAGCCATACGCGGCCAACCAAGCCATACGCAGGCCAGTTACCGGGTAACTTAAACCATACGCAGCGTATAGACCTATACGTGGCGTATAGCGATGTGATGGATGACTAGTTGCAGAAGTCACCTCGTACCCTAAACCGCACCGTATTGACCTATACGATGCGTATAGGGGTTGGAATGTCTAGGAGTACGATGTTGTCGGGTTTGGGAAATTGTGAAGGCTATACGCATCGTATTGCCCTATACGATGCGTATAGAGCCCGGTCCAGATAGCAATTCCCGTGTCCCATTAGTAGTCCCCTAAATTAATCGAACTTAGGTGGGGGACTTGAGAGTCAACTATGCTAACCACTGCACCAATTGTCATCACTTGATTAAAAATATATATAAGGACTAAAGTTTCATCAAATAAAAAAGTAATATATCCACCGTAGATACCGGCATTCACTTTTAGGGGACGGTTTCACTAAAAGTGGTTTTTCGCTAAGAAATCCTAAGAAGTGGGTCAAACGAACTCCGATTGAGCTCATTCCAGTGGTGTTAGAACCGTCTCATCGAACCCTAACCCGGACCCAAAAACCTAAACCCCCTCCACCCGCACCCCCAAAAACCTAAACCCCCCTCCAACCCTACCCCGAAAAGCATAGAACCACCACCCCCATCCCCAAAAAACCTAAACCCCCTCCCCCCAAACCTAAACCCACCCCCACCCACCCCAAAAAACCTAAACCCCTCACCCCTTAAAAAAACTTAAATCATAAAATCTAAACCCTAAAAGCTAAGATGGTAGAGTTCGTCGAGACGGTTCCAACGCCGCTGAAATTAGCTCAATCGGAATTCGTTTGATATTGTTTCTTAAGGTTTTTGTTATTTCTTAGATTTTTTAGCGAAAAACTACTTCTTATTTGATACTCCCCCTCCACTTTTAATAATAGTATTAGGAATAGGAATTATTATAAAACTTGTTATTATTAAAAGAAAGGATAAAAGTCTTTACTACATTAAAAAATGTATTTGATTCATGTGTATTTTCGAACGTGTAACTTCCAGCCTAATATCCATCCGTAATCCCATACTTCAATTTTAATAAAATTACTTCCAAAATCAGTGAAGGGGTTTAAGATATCAAAACCCTATATAAGAACCAAACGAACTGGATCTCCGGTTTAAGGGGTTTAAGATATTAAAACCCAATGTAAGAACCAAACGAACCGGATCTCCGGTTTAAGGGGTTTAAGATATTAAAACCCAATGTAAGAACCAAACGAACCGGATCTCCGGTTTAAGGGGTTTAAGATATTAAAACCAAATGTAATAACCAAACGAACCGGATCTCCGGTTTAAGGGGTTTAAGATATTAAAACCCAATATAAGAATCAAACGAACCGGATCTCCGGTTTAAGGGGTTTAAGATATTAAAACCAACATAAGAATCAAACGAACCGGATCTCTGGTTTAAGGACTTGAAAGGGATTAAACGACCAAACAGTCGGAAGAGAAGCCCCAGCCACGGCTAAGGGCCTGCCGCGGCTCAAGCTACGGCACATCCAAATGCAATCCGAAATTCGTAATATCTAACTAGATTTTCGTCAAGAAGATACCACCAAGTTCGTTTTCACGAAAATCTTAATTTGTAACTTAAAGGGGATTAAACGACCAAACAACTGGAAAAGAAGCCCCATCCGCGGCTCAAGAGGGGACGAACTGCTTTGAGCGGTCGCGGCTCACATCATGTCACGGCCCATGGGCTCACGAGCGCTTGGTCGTCAAGCGCGATCAGGTCTTACACTTAGAAAATATTAGAGAAGTTGCGAAGGAAATAATCTCATACTAGAAAATAATGCTAAATGACCAGGATAACATCTCATTGGGCATGAGAGTCAACTATAAAGACAACACCAATTAGGAAACCTGAACCCATGATAGAAAGAAGTCAGTTAGGAACCAGTAACACAGAAAAGGAAGTTAGCTAACAAGACAAGAGCTGTCAAGTACGGAACCTGTGCACCCTGAACACGAGTCAACTATAGAGACAAAGGTAATTAAATACACCCTGAACTCTCCTAACACAAAAGAGGAAATAACGGTCATATAAGCAGAAGCAGAGAAGGATGTTTGACTGCAGATAACCTCTAATAAATATGCAGTCCAAATATTCTAACCAGGGAGACCCTATAAATAGTCTCATCAAACTCTAAGGGAAGAAAAACTTCGACATCCTCATATTCACAATACTCGAATTCACATCTCCTTGCTATTCTCTCTTTCTCTCTTTTTACCTTCCACGGCAAATACTTATTCTCACACCGGAGGGTGGTCGCGAGGAGAAATCTCCTTCTGCTCGTGGCGAGGCTCACGGTGTTATTTATTTTGCAGATCACCTCCTCAAGACCAGGAGATCCCATCTGTTCTTCCAAGCCCAAGTCCAGAAGTTCCAGCTTAACTTGTCCATCCCGCACTGCTTCAAGACTTCCGCCTCTAGGTGATAAGTTTTGTAGCAACATTTGGCGCCATCCCGTGCTCTAAAACAAAAAATAAACATAAAAAAGCAAAAAAAACGATGGGCGAGGGCGAGGAAACTCCTCACAATGAAACCAGAAGTTCTGATGTCCTGTACCAAGACGGTAGCAATGTTACCGGGAGGAGGGAAGCAAGAACCCGAAGAGTCGTCTTAACGATTCTGAAAAACAAAGGACTGACAAGGTAGTCATTACACCAGAGTTCTTACGACAGAACCGTCAACAAATCCTCGCTATGTTACAGGAGGAGGAAAAAGATCGCCAATTGAAAGAAATCCGAACCCGTCTAGAGTTCGGAGACGAGGATGACGACTCACTAAAGAAAAGCGAAGAAGAGAAGGATAAACTACATAACACTGAGGTTGTGCGTCAGGAGACAACCAAGAGGAAGAAAGATTTCGAAGATGACTACAGCAAACCATACCGACCGTCCACGGCGCGATCAAGATCCAAGTTTATCAACAAAATTGCAGAATTTACTTTTCCCCCAAAACTAAAAATGCCATCAAACGTGGGGAAATACGATGGTTTGGGTGATCCAGATGACCATCTCGCAATTTTCATAGGTACGGTTGAGGTGGAACAATGGTCTATCCCGGTGTGGTGTCACATGTTCATGCAGACGCTGACGTGAGCAGCGAGGGTATGGTTCGACAGTCTCCCAATCTGGAAGATAGTTTCTTAAAGAACTTCAGCCAACAAAGAAGGTCCATAAAGGATCCAACAGAGTTGCACAACATTAAAAGGGGTGATGGTGAGTCAGTGGAAGATTTCATTACAAGATTCGTAAGAGAGAGCATGCAAGTCAAAGGAGCTGGAGAAGATATACGTATCTCAGCGTTTATTCATGGTGTTCGGAGCGAGCAGTTGGTGGAAAGATTCCATGAAAGCCGTCCAAAAACGGTGGAAGAAATGCTAGAGGGAGCAAAGGCGTTTGTACGAGGAAGAAAAGCGAGCAACCAACTGAAAGACCGCACACAAAAGAAGCCGTTGAATTGGGAAAACTCAAGGAAACAAGGACCACCAAAGATGTGGGATAAACCACATTCTCAACCGTGCTTTCAAAAAAGGAACGTGGCGCCCTCTCAGTTTTCAACACCACAAGGACACGTCGGCGGACCAACGGTTAGTCTTCCACCATTAACCAAGACACCAAGTGAAATTCTAGCAACCGAGAACGTCAACTTTGTGAAACCCGCACCCATGAGACCAGGCCCTAAGAAGGCCACCGACAAGTATTGTGAATTTCATAAAGATAATGGGCACACCACTGATGAGTGTTTCTCCCTGAAAAGACAAATCGAATCAGCAATAAAAACAGGTAAACTGTCACACCTGTTGAAGGAGCTTAATGCAACACCTCAGGCCGGCGGAAATAGAAAGGAGATCCTAATGGTAAACCAACCATCAAGTAGTGCAGGCGTGAAACGAAATAATGACCACATGGAGCCGTGGATGGAGCAAGAAATCAGTTTCCCTCCGATTAGAGGTGGAGATTTTGCTAGTGGTGCGCTTCATGTAACTGCTGACATTGCCGGTCATCAGGTACGAAGGGTTTATGTTGATACCGGAAGTGCATCCGAAATCATGCATGAACGTTGCTTCATGCAAATAGATGAAGAAGTACAGAAAGGCCTCGTCACACAAGTCCACCAGCTAACAGGCTTTTCCGGAGAAGTAGTGCAGCCGCTGGGCAAAATACAACTTCAGGTGACAATGGGGAACAAAATGAGAAGTCGTACGGTTCCAATGACCTTCCTCATAGTGCGCCCCCATTCAAGCCACAACGTAATTTTAGGAAGGCCAGGTTTATGTGCACTTGGAGCAGTCATATCTACCGTTCACGTGGCAATCAAATTCCCAACCCCAGACGGTCTGGTAACTCTATTCTCAAGTAAGGAATGTAAAAGCATAAAAGCTATAGCGCCAGATGCTTCAAACAACACATATGAGCAACACAATACGATGCTAAAGCAACCCTCAAACATGGTGGGGGGTATTAAGAGATACAGCGGAGCGGATAAGGTAACACGTTTGGACAGAGTAGATGCACCACGAAGATGTAACGGAGTCTAACTCCGAAAGTGCTATAAGTAATCAACACGCAAGGAACCATTGTAATCAATTTTGAAAGAAGGTGTACGCGAACACCAAAGATTGCATTCACATTTGGTTATTTCATACCCATTGTCGTAATCACAAAGACAACAATACCCAAAAGTCACCTGACCAAGTTCAGGTTGAAAAATAATCTAAGTCGTCCGGCCGCGACTGGACAGACGAATCAGCTGACCAAGTTCAGCTGAAAAATAATCTAAGTCTTCCAGCCGTGACTGGAAAGACGAGTCACCTGACCAAGTTCAGGTTGAAAAATAATCTAAGTCTTCCAGCTGCGACTGGACAGACGAGTCACCTGACCAAGTTCAGGTTGAAAAATAATCTAAGTTTTCCGGCCGCGACTGGAAAGACGAGTCACCTGACCAAGTTCAGGTTGAAAAATAATCTAAGTCTTCCAGCCGCGACTGGACAGACGAGTCAGCTGATCAAGTTCAGCTGAAAAATAATCTAAGTCTTCCAGCTGCGACTGGACAGACGAGTCACCTGACCAAGTTCAGGTTGAAAAATAATCTAAGTCTTCCGGCCGCGACTGGACAGACGAATCAGCTGACCAAGTTCAGCTGAAAAATAATCTAAGTCTTCCAGCCGCGACTGGAAAGACGAGTCACCTGACCAAGTTCAGGTTGAAAAATAATCTAAGTCTTCCGGCTGCGACTGGACAGACGAGTCACCTGACCAAGTTCAGGTTGAAAAATAATCTAAGTCTTCCGGCCGCGACTGGACAGACGAATCAGCTGACCAAGTTCAGTTTGAAAAATAATCTAAGTCTTCCGGCCGCGACTGGACAGACGAGTCAGCTGACCAAGTTCAGCTGAAAAATAATCTAAGTCTCCCAGCCGCGACTGGACAGACGAGTCAGCTGACTAAGTTCAGCTGAAAAATAATCCAAGTCTTCCAGCCACGACTGGAAAGACGAGTCACCTGACCAAGTTCAGGTTGAAAAATAATCTAAGTCTTCCGGCCGCGACTGGACAGACGAGTCAGCTGACCAAGTTCAGCTGAAAAATAATCTAAGTCTCCCAGCCGCGACTGGACAGACGAGTCAGCTGACTAAGTTCAGCTTAAAAATAATCCAAGTCTTCCAGCTGCGACTCGACAGGCGAGTCAGCTGACTAAGTTCAACTGAAAAACAATCTAAGTCTTCCAGCCGCGACTGGACAGACGAGTCATCTGACCAAAATAATCTAAGTCTTCCGGCCGTGACCGGACAGACGAGTTAGCTGACCAAGTTTAGCCAAAAAAAAAAAATAAATAATAATAATAATTTAAGTCATCCAGCAGCGACTTGACAGACGAGTCACCTGACCACGTTCAGGTTGAAAAATAATCCAATATCATGGTATGAACACCATAATAATGGACTGGGGGACATGAAGGGGTTTAAGATATCAAAACCCTATATAAGAACCAAACGAACCGGATCTCCGGTTTAAGGGGTTTAAGATATTAAAACCCAATGTAAGAACCAAACGAACCGGATCTCCGGTTTAAGGGGTTTAAGATATTAAAACCCAATGTAAGAACCAAACGAACCGGATCTCCGGTTTAAGGGGTTTAAGATATTAAAACCAAATGTAATAACCAAACGAACCGGATCTCCGGTTTAAGGGGTTTAAGATATTAAAACCCAATATAAGAATCAAACAAACCGGATCTCCGGTTTAAGGGGTTTAAGATATTAAAACCAACATAAGAATCAAACGAACCGGATCTCTGGTTTAGGGACTTGAAAGGGATTAAACGACCAAACAGTCGGAAGAGAAGCCCCAGCCACGGCTAAGGGCCTGCCGCGGCTCAAGCTACGGCACATCCAAATGCAATCCGAAATTCATAATATCTAACTAGATTTTCGTCAAGAAGATACCACCAAGTTCGTTTTCACGAAAATCTTAATTTGTAACTTAAAGGGGATTAAACGACCAAACAACCGGAAAAGAAGCCCCAGCCGCGGCTCAAGAGGGGACGAACTGCTTTGAGCGGCCGCGGCTCACATCATGTCACGGCCCATGGGCTCACGAGCGCTTGGTCGTCAAGCGCGATCAGGTCTTACACTTAGAAAATATTAGAGAAGTTGCGAAGGAAATAATCTCATACTAGAAAATAATGCTAAATGACCAGGATAACATCTCATTGGGCATGAGAGTCAACTATAAAGACAACACCAATTAGGAAACCTGAACCCATGATAGAAAGAAGTCAGTTAGGAACCAGTAACACAGAAAAGGAAGTCAGCTAACAAGACAAGAGCTGTCAAGTACGGAACCTGTGCACTCTGAACACGAGTCAACTATAGAGACAAAGGTAATTAAATACACCCTAAACTCTCCTAACACAAAAGAGGAAATAACGGTCATATAAACAGAAGCAGAGAAGGATGTTTGACTGCAGATAACCTCTAATAAATATGCAGTCCAAATATTCTAACCAGGGAGACCCTATAAATAGTCTCATCAAATTCTAAGGGAAGAAAAACTTCGACATCCTCATATTCACAATACTCGAATTCACATCTCCTTGCTATTCTCTCTTTCTCTCTTTTTACCTTCCACGGTGAATACTTATTCTCACACCAGAGAGTGGTCACGAGGAGAAATCTCCTTCTGCTCGTGGCGAGGCTCACGGTGTTATTTATTTTGCAGATCACCTCCTCAAGACTAGGAGATCCCATCCGTTCTTCCAAGCCCAAGTCCAGAAGTTCCAGCTTAACTTGTCCATCCCGCACTGCTTCAAGACTTCCGTAATCCCATACTTCAATTTTAATAAAATTACTTCAAAAATCACTCTAACCTATTCTTCATCCTCATACCGCATCTTCATATTTTTAAGTAAAAGTAAATACTCTTTCATATTTGAGGACTCATCATTCATCTTCATGTCCATTATTTTATAATTTTTGTAAGTAAATTTGAGTGATAGAATGAAAAAAAATAATAAATAAATAAATAAAAAATTATTATTTAATGAACAGAGATAGATACGGGGAATGAGATTTGAGAGATTTTTATAAAATAAGAGATAATTTAAAAAATGATGTTTTTTATTTATATTATAGAGATGGGGAAGGGGAATGAATTCTGAATGCTCAAATAGGACAATCACTTATTCTACTCAGTACCATGGCCTCGAGGATGAGGATGCACCGGGACATCTGTCCCGCTTCGTGCGCATACGTGATACCTTTAATATCACGGGTGCATCTAAGGACGCAATCTACTTGCGTCTCTTTCCATTCTCGCTCTCTGGGCGTGCTTCTACTTGGCTTGACACCCTCCTCGATAATTCTATCACCACATGGGGAGGACTTGCAAGTCAAGTTTCTGAAAAAAGTATTATCCACCTTCCAGGGCCGCTCGTCTTATGGACCAGATCCATTCGTTCCCGATGGACCCTGACAAGCCTTATCACTTGGCCTGAGAGCGGTTCAACGCGCTGTTGAGCCGATGCCCCAAGTATGGTCTTTCTAACTGTGCAATTGTGGAGAAGTTCTACGATGGTCTCACCTTTGAGAAGCAGCAAATATTCAACACAGCTGCGGGAGGCCATATCATGGACAAGCTGAAGCCAGCTTAGTGTGAAGAGATGTTACATCCACGTTCTGTTAGGAATTTCATTCCTACTGCTAGGGCACCTACCTCCTTCTCCTAGAGGTGTGCATCAGGTCAACCCTGATACTAGCGTGGATGCTGCACTCGCAGTGATGGCGAATGAGATCAAGGAGCTGAAGCTGAGTGCTCAACTGTGTGAGGTGTGGAGAGGAGGCCACGACACCAGAGGCTGTCCCGTCAGTCAGCAAGAGCAGGTGTACTTTGCGGGCAACCAGAACCGAGGGTACAATAACTATAAAAATTCCTTTGGCTCGGGATGGAGATCTGAAAATAACCCGCATGGGTTTAATGCCCGCTCTAACTAGTATGGCGGAGGTGAAGCAGGAGCGAGTTCTGGGAGTAGTGCTAGAGATAAGAAGATAAAAGAGATGATAGAGAACCAGACTCAGTTGCTCTGTCATTTAGTGCAGAATGATAAGGAGACTCAGCAGCGATTGGATGCGCATGACACCTCACTGAAGAATCAAAAATCGGCATTCATTGATCTGCAGCACATGATAGTGGACATCGCTAAGAGTTTGAAGGAGAATCAGGGCGAAGCATTTGCGGCCAATAAGAGTTCTAATGCTTCAGTGATGGCCGTGTCGATTAGGAGTCGCATAATAGAAGAGGAAGAAGTAGTGGAGACTGTTACTGATACATTGATTCCTACTGTAGAGGAAGTCTCCCACAGCACTGACCATTACGTCCCGTCACCTGAGGAGGTTAAGAAGATAGATTGGAGAGCTCGCTTCGCTGAGATTGATGCCAAGATGATAGAAGAGCAGGTGGACGAGGAGGTAGTAGTTGAGAAGTCGGCCGAGAAGGCAAAGGAGAAGAAGATTGGGGTGAGATAAAGACCCCTGGGGTTGACCTGAGCCGTGTTCCCTACCTAGTTCGCTTGTTGCCACACAAACACGCTATGGAATACGGCCACTTCCTGAACATCTTTAAACAACTCAAGGTCAATCTCCCATTTATAGAGGCCCTCCAGCACATGTCGAAGTATGGAAAAATCTTGAAAGATCTTCTTTCCAATAAGAAGAAGCTAGAGGGGATCTCTGAAATCTCACTTAGTGAGCAATGTTCTGCTGTGGTTCAGAATAAACTGTCCGAGAAATTAGAAAATTCGGGTCGTTTCACGATCTCGTGTCTGCTTGGCAGTTTGCCCTTAAACCACACGTTGGCTGACCTAGGTGCTAGCATCAATCTGATTTCATACTCTATTTATAAGCATCTAGACCTAAGTGAACCGCAGCCGACGCGCATGAGCATATCCTTGGCTAATCGTTCAGTCAAGTATCCACGGGGAATAGTGGAGAACCTGTTGGTGAAGGTAGAAAAATTCGTCTTTCCCGTGGATTTTGTTATTCTAGACATGGATGTGGATGATAAAGTCCCACTCATCCTAGGACGCCCGTTCCTACGGACCGCCAAGGCATTGATCGATGTCTTTGACGGGAAACTCACACTTCGTGTGGGGGATGAGTCGGTCACCTTTGATGCTACAAAGTCCGTGAAGGATGTTGGCGAGCATAGCCACTCCGTGTGCATGCTTGATGCCTTCATGGACTACCATCAGGACTCTGATCCATGTAAGATAGGAGTTGGTGAACCCTGCCCCTAATTTAGAAGAACCATCTGATTGGGCGATAGCGTTGGAGAAATGGTTATATGAGCAGGACGAGTACGGTGACGAAGATGTGCCTGATGATCTGCTGGAGATAATGGTAGAGTTAGATGAGATCATAGGCAAAACCCCAAGTGTGGGGAAGTTGGTGGAGAGTGTAGAGGATCCTGAAGATACTGGTGAAGGGTTAGAGGTCACGTCCATAGAAAATCCTACTCCTAAACCTCTACCTATTCTTTGCTCTGAGGGGATAGATGCTGAGCCGACCCCTTTTTCTAGTGCCCCTAGGTCTAGGCCACCCCGTAAGAGAACCCAAACGTCGAGTATCTCTAGTGATTTAAGGATAATGCAACCCTCAAGTGTGGGGACGTCGAGTAGTGAGAAGTTACTAGGGTAGTTGATGAATATCATCTTCGGACCGGGTAGGTATAAGTTGTGGTCGAAGGATCTGAGTGCTACATGTGATATGAGTCCAACTTATTACTTATGAGTTTAGGTTAGGTTTTGTTAGTTTTTATATAGACCGTCTGGGCGACATCAACATGCCTTGAACTATAAGTCCCGAATGATATGTTCTTTGTTAGGAACGAATGGTGTAACTTTTGTTAAACATGATGTAAACAATGTTTTGATATTAATAGAACTTATGATTTAGTCTTCCGCTGTGTGTTTTTTATATCAGCATCACAGTATCTAGAAGGCAACCTTTTGACCGGTATGTAATTATCTGACAAGCGGAATGTTCTGTATAAGAAAAGAGCGGTGTATAAACATCTTCTACCCATCGTTTTTTTCTAGAAACATCTCTGTTAAAGGTATTACTTTGGTTAGATAATTATCATGTGTTACGGGTGTGACAAAAACAAACCCAATCTAATATCGTCAGATGTTCTAGCCGCCCTTTTCAACCAACCAAGAAGGTTAATTGTTAACACTCTCAAAATGTATATAGTTAGATAAGTACATAAAAAAATTCAATTTTTATTTGTACAATATTCAAAATAATTTGAATAAAAAAATAATATATTTATTAGTTTAGTTTGTATCTAATAAAATCTTTTTTTTAATCAAACTATATTCCCAACATAAATGTTTTTGTTTTATATTTGAAACTGTCTGAAGAGGCAAATGTCTTATTGATTTCTTCATTTTTTGTTAAAAACTTTTCCATTATCTTTTGACCCCAAAATCTGTCTTCCCAATGGATAGTGGCCCAGATTCGTTGTACACAAAAGACTTGCAAATTCACAAATGGCTCTTCGCATCTTCAATAAATTTATTATTTTACTTCTCCCCCTCTTTTCTCCTCCATACTTTCTAGGGTTTCAAGATTCCGTCTTTTTATGTTATTATCTTTCAAGATTTTGGAGCTGATTGACACCAAGTAACGATTTCTGCATCACCCATGTCTTCAATTTTGCCTATCTTTCTTTTAAATTATTGTGTTTGTTTTTTATTTCATCTTTCTGGTGAATGGTTTGAACTTTATTCATTCGGTTTGATTAGTTATTAAAATTTGAACGTATGAGGATATGGTTTCGTGCAGAATTAAGAGATTGGAGCTTTTGAGATGATATAATCAGTTTGATTAATTAGGGTTAACTATTTTCTGTTTCGATTAAAGATCTGAGTGATTGTGAATTGGTGGAATTCATAGGGGAAGTTTAGTGCATGCCAACTGTTCGATGAAATTCCTCTGAGAGTTAGGTTTTTATAATTGATTGGGATTAATAGGTTTGAATAGATATGGATGATTTTATGATTGTTGCGAATGGATTGGACATCGAAGGTGATGATATAAGGTGTGAAAATATAGCAGAAAAGGATGTGAGTGATGAAGAAATTGAAGCTGAAGATTTGGAAAGGCGAATGTGGAAGGACCGAATTAAGCTTAAAAGGATCAAAGAGAAGCAAAAGATTTTAGCACAACAAGCTGCAGAAAAGCAAAAGGCGAAGCAGACCAGTGATCAGGCGCGTAGGAAGAAGATGTCTCGGGCTCAAGATGGGATCTTGAAGTATATGTTGAAGCTTATGGAAGTCTGCAAAGCGCGTGGTTTTGTTTACGGGATTATTCCTGAAAAGGGTAAGCCCGTAAGTGGTTCGTCTGATAATTTACGGGCTTGGTGGAAAGAAAAGGTTAAGTTTGACAAAAACGGGCCTGCAGCTATAACTAAGTATGACACTGATTGCATTTCTAAAGAACAAGGAATCGGCTGTCAAAATGGGAACTCGAATGTCATTCTTCAAGATTTACAAGATGCTACATTGGGCTCCCTTTTATCATCTTTAATGCAACATTGTGACCCGCCACAGAGAAAATTCCCTTTAGAAAAAGGACTCCCGCCTCCGTGGTGGCCCACTGGCGGTGAAGATTGGTGGGCTAGATTAGGGCTTCCAAAAGGCCAATCTCCACCATACAAAAAACCTCATGATTTAAAGAAGATGTGGAAAGTTGGTGTTCTTACTGCTGTTATAAAACATATGTCGCCTAATATTGCTAAAATTAGAAGGTTGGTCCGCCAGTCTAAGTGTTTACAGGATAAGATGACCGCTAAAGAGAGTTCGATTTGGTTGGCGGTTTTGGGCCGGGAGGAATCTTTAATTCTCCAATCTAGTGGCGATAATGGTGGTTCGGGGATAACGGAGACACCTTCGGGTGGTGGTCTAGATAAAAACCGACCTTCAGATAGTTATGATAGTGATTATGATGTTGACGGTGTTGAAGATGGGCAAGCCTCAGTTTCATCTAAAGATCGTGAAGCACCGCCACGTGTCAATGATAAAAAGCATACACGAACCGAGAAGAAAAGAAAACGGGAACCGTTAAAGCCACCTCAGCAACAAGTAACTTCATATAATCATGAGCCGCGAGATGAGGTGCCTGATATAAACCAAATAGGTGTATCGTTAACTGATTTCCCGGTTCAAGAAAGCATACAAGAAGACCATACATTAACAGATGTCAGGCCTCTACTGGTTGAAACTGGAAACGATGTTCAGATACCCGCTAATGACATGTTACTGTATCCACCGGTTCAAGAAACCGAATATAGACCGAGTGGGGTCCACGGTGGACCACAAAGTTCTGAATTACATCATATGGTTCCATATCATCTCTACACTCCGCCAATTGAAGGACAACAGCCCGTTCACGGGTTTCAGAATGAAAACCCTAATGCAATACCGGTTGAAGGTCTGCAGAATCTTGAAAAAGACGGATTTCATAACGGACATGAGAGACCAGTTGATAACCATTTTGAATCATCAATCAATAGTTTGTCACTAGACTATGCGGGATTCAATAGCCCGTTTGATCTTGGGATCAATGCAACGACTTCACTGGATACAGATTTTGATTATCTGCTTGAAGATGACCTTGACCTCATGCAGTACTTCGGAGCGTAAATTTTGAGGAAGTTCTTCAACGGTTGATTGTAAGTCTGTCTTTCTCTAACCTTTTGTGATTGGAGGTGGTAATCTCGACTCATTTAGTTATGAACAAGTAGATTCCAGTTATGTATTTATCTACAACAGTTCAAACATATGAAATCAAACGGGTCAAAAGTCGCCCAAATCGTACTTTTATTGCATAAACTATTTTTTTATATATATTTGGACTACTATTGAAATAATTTTCTTTGGCAACATGACACACTAAACACTTGCAATAAAAATTAATTCTTTAGGACCAAAAGTGTTTTGGGTCAACCCGACCCGTTTTGCACATGACAAACATTTTGACCCGGTGATCAACACGTCTATTTTGCCGCCTCTACTTTTGTTATCAGATTGTTTTCATTTTGTTTAACAAGTTAGTTATGTTTTCTTGGATGCAGGTCTGAGGAATAATGCAAAGATAATAATCATGAGCTGATCTTTCTGATAAGAATGTAAGGTAATAGACAGATTTTGGTGCTAAAATAATGAATCCTGAATAGTCTGTAAAATGAATGCCTTTCAGGGAAGATGAATCTCCTTTTTTGTTGCTTTTTTATGATTCTTATATTTTTTAATTTAAAAAAAAATCCTTTAGAGTTTGGTGATGTTGCCATGCTTACCATCTGTTGGTTTTTTTTCCTGCAACTATTTGGTTCATCTTTGTTGGGGACTTTAAGCTCAAATTTTGGGTTAACCTTTGTCTTAGACCTGTTTGACTGGTAGTTACTAGTATTTGTCAACCCTCTTTTTGCCTCCAATAAAGCATCCAACGAGAGTGATGAGTCTGAATATCCATAAATCGATTGACTCAAACTATCGATGCATTTTAAAATAATGACGGGTAGCCCTTTGTGAAGGTGTATGCGAGCTTGATTGAACACGAAGAAAACCGTCATCATTTTTCCTCAAACAAAGTGAATATCAATCTTAATATGTTTGTATGCTAATGTTGTACCAGGTTTTTGAAAGGTAAATGGCATTAATGTTGTAACAATATACAAATCTTCTAAAGCACACAGTAATCAGAAGTGGACAAACTAGTACCTCGAGTCTCGACAACCTCTTCAATCAGCTTCTGAATATGCTATGAGACGGTAAGTAGAAGATACATATGATCTAAGGTTCCATGAATGTATGGTTTTTGAGGATCATGCATATATTATCAAACATGTTGAACTCCATAAGAGATGTATGGTCTAGTAAAAGTTAAGTACTGTAAAGCACCAACAAGACTGCGATACAAATAGTTGTCTCGTAAAACCAACTTTAAAGTTCTTGTCGATAGGAGTATGGATAGGTTGCAATTATACACGTTTGCACGATTATTTTTTAGATAGAAAACCTTCGTTGTTGCGAGTAGCGTGAGGTGGTTACGCGTATGCAACTATGTCAACACGTGCCGCTGGAGGAAACATACCAGCTTCAGAGGCGGCGCGTGAGATGGCTTGGGAGCAACTTCACTCCACCTTGGCACTCAGTGTTGCCTGTGTGGAGAGACGCGTACTGGATGGCGTGTTTGCACATCGCCAAGTTTCATTATTCTAATTCAGAGGGGCGTTAGTGTTACGGACTGAAATCATTGCAAGGTATAGTACTTGTCCCACATCGGTTCTATGGGCAACAAATGTGTGTGTGTGTGTGGGGGGGGGGTTATAGACCAAATGGGTTCTTTTGGGATGAGTTCTCCTGTTCAGGTTGTAACACTTAGGGTTTTGGATACGACTGTATGAGGTTGATAATGGAATTCGAAAGAATCTGCTAATGCTAAATTGCTAACAGATCAAAATGCAATTAACTTGACAGAGGTAAGTTCTGATTAACTTTTTACGTCTGAAATTAATTGTGTGCACAGTAATTACATTCCTTAAGTTTGTGAGTCTGAAAGGAGAATCGAATCCCTGCATAACATGATCATTACTTTCCCCTGTTAAATGCATATTTTTGGTGTCTTTTTCTACTTATTTAGCCCAGCATCCGTAGTTTGATCAGGCATGTGCTTATTCTCATGCATTATAGGTAAAGGTTGATAAATGTAATTATGAATTGGGCCGGGTTGACCGAGAAAACTTTTTTTTTTTCCGTCCAAATTCGTTGGCCGAATAACTTTACCCATACACTAGGTAGAGGTATGAAAATGGGCAGGTTGGATAACTGGTCAAAACAGGTCGGGTTAGGCCGACCCAGAAACCCTTATTTATTCTTCTTTTAATTAATTGATGTGTCATGTATTATTACAATATTAATCTTAACTTCTTTTAATAAAGTTATTGAGAAGGTTTTATTCACTTGAGTAAATTATGTACAACTGTCAACCTGCTCTGTCCATATGACCTGTTTTCTTGTTACTTATTAGTTAAATCTTTTAGCTTAACCTATCTAAATCGACTCATTTTTATATAAATGGGTCATAAGTGCCACCTCTAATCGACGGTGTTGATTTCATTGTTGGAAAGTGGATCTTGACAACATTTCCCTTATTTTTGAACTATCAACATTTGCATCCAACAACATTTAAGGTACAACACACGCAGCTCTTGGTACAACACATTCAATTAAATCCAAAAAAACAAAGATTGACAAATTAACACTACTGTTTATTTTTTCAACCAGCAGTCTTATACCTGCAAAGAACCTTGCATCTTAACACCCTATCCTGCACATAGAACCCGGGCATCACCATAACCTTCACTCGGGCCGGGTTCTGAACCCGTTGTCTATCCACAAACACATCCTCCATGAACATCCCATCAAAGCTCCTATTCTCTTCCACCCTCAAAATCCCCAATGCTGGACTAAACGAAAACGCTAACAAATGCAACAACCATATGCATTTAGCCGCCACGAAAAACGCTTGCAACAACTGTTCGGGCCAGGGTCGGGTCCAGTTCAATGATGTTATTATCCCACTCATTTTCTGATCACAAAACCTACTAAAATCTTCACTGTAATACTTTGTCCCCTTCCTCAAAACCTCATTCCAACTCAAGTTCCTAAGCGCGCAAAAAGATGAAAACTGCGCTTGGCGTTCTTGTTGAGGGTCTAAAAGCTTCGGGCTTCCGTTCTTCTGGAATACACAATTTTCAAAATCCTGATACAACGATTGGTTTATAATCGCTTCCAAATGGTATAAAACCGCCTTTGAGTACTTTGAATTCAAAGAAACCTTATGAGGTTGAAGAATCAAGTTCAAATTCTCTAACAAAACCGAATCCCCTTCATCGATTTGCGCTACTAAAGTTTTGCAGAAGTGTTTTACTGATAACCTTGCTTCAGAAACTATCTGCATAAACCCTTCCACCATCACTTCATTGCTAACGGGCATGTTCTCGTTGTTTGAATCAACGGGCTTTCCTTTTATTCGCGTTATCACTCGCGAATGGTCATAATCTTTGGTTTGCAACACTGCTTGGCCCAAAGCCTTCTTCAGTTCTTCACAATAGTTCTCTAAATACTCCAATTTCTCTTTCAACTCACCTACTGAAGATTTCATTTCAGAAACCTCCAGTAAAGCTGCATCGCGTCTCTCATTTGCCTCTAGTACCTCTTCCTTCAATGCCTCGACAGACAGTATGTTTATACCCGATTCCTTGTAAGAAGCTTCATCTGGTTCTCTCGGGTTGGGAGAATTTTCTACATTTTTGTGTTTTTTCTTGTTTAACCGCGGGAACAACCAAGAAAGAGTCTTTCCTGATTTGGGTTTGGAATGGGAATGAACCGATGAATGGGAATCGGTCATCGGTACCACCAAGTTAGAGTACTTATGATTCTTGGTACTGTTTTCGACAATGTTGTTTGTGCTAAGTGTTGCTGGTTTGCATTTGTTACATGATGAAATGGATCTGAAATCGCCGAGACTGTTTCTTCTGGATCTGGAGAACTCGGTTCCTGGTGATACTCGGTGGAGTGTGATGTGGTGGTTTGAAGATGCGGTGACAGAGTTTTGATCATCGGACGGGCATGTGTGAGGGACAATCTTCATTAACTCGGGTGGTAGTAAGGTTCTTGATGATGTGTTCGGGTTTTTGTAATCAGACAAGAATCTTAAATCATCGTTACCGCCTCCATTTACACTACATTCGTCCCAACAACTTGGAAAACTTTGGTTTCTTGGTACATCATCATAACTCTGTCAAGATCAAGTAGTATAAGACTATAAGTTAAGTTCATTCTGTTAAAGAAAACACTCAAAAGTTTGTTCAAAAGAAACTTTATGTGTCTTGCATTTATTTCTTTATTGTCTTTTGTTTGGCGCGTAATAATAATAATTCGTTGTAAAAAGCAATCCCAGTAGTATAATTATTATAGATTTACACTTGATTTTCACTCGATCTCGTTTGTACGTTTCCCTGTTTCGTTCATAATCATCATTGTAAGCGAAAATCAAGTACCTTTCGCAACGAAAATGAAAGTTAGGAGTATCATTGGTTAAATTACTAGTATGGATTATTATCGATTAATAGCTAATAGCTTGGATTATTAAAATCCAATTTATTTATTTTTTTAATATATTGCTAATCTATTGCATGCATGAAAACCTTAAAAGATTGAATCTTTCTTTTGAAGCAACTTTAGTCTAAAAAGCTGTGTAACAGAAACTTGAAACTGTAACAAATTATTTTTTTAAATAAAAGAGAATCTGCTTTATGATATACACAAACCTTTTTCAACCCAACGTTGTAGCCTACTCATATTTGATCCTAGCCGTTGGTTTTTTTCGGAAAAACCCAAGTTTTGTCAGTTTATAGAATTAACACAACTTTGTGAATAAAATCGGGTCAAAAACGTCGGGTAGCATAAAAAAAAGAAGGTCTAGACAACTTTTTAACAGCTATGATGGACATGGAGTTATCAGTGTGATCCACAGGACCACATGATCTTTCAAAAACAATAACCCTAATAATATGTAAATATCGACCATCGGGCCCATCGTCGACTTTACTTTCAACCCTCGATTATACACGTTATATATGCAGTAACTAGGTTAGAAACTCGTGTATTATATGGGTTGAATAAAGAAAATATTAAATAGTTGGTAATGAAGATGTTTATTATGAAATATTAATAACCGTGAAAAAGAATCTTAGGCTGACATAATTATTACATGTGGCGCAACCAGTTATTTATTTATTAAGTATAGGTTTGCATGGGTTTTATGAGAGTAATGAACAGTAACTGCTTGGGCGAATGAAGTTGCGTCACGTGGCGTGGTAACTTGCTGTTTTTTTTTCTCCGTTTTGCTTTCGTCATATTTTGATATAAAATTAGAAATTTGAGTCGAGATAAAAATGGGTTGTGCTAAACGTACGCCATCCCACGTTACCCCTCCCCTTAGTAAAACAGTGACGTCATCTGTTACATTTTAGTCAACAGGGATACGTTTAGCCTATCCCAATAAAAACTGAAAACCTTACAGGCGTAAAAACAGGGTAATCCTGAGCGGAGAGTTGCGAAGCGTGTTGCGGGAGCGGAGACGCGGCCGGGAACCGGAGATGTGCCGGGCTGTTGCTTTGCAACAGCGCGGCATGAAGTTCTCGAAGCTCCACGGCTTTAGCAATGGCTGCTTGAATCTCTTGCTTGCTCACCTCGGTGGTGGTGCACTTGTCAATGGTTTGAAATGGTTTGGATGGTTCCGGAGGTCCGGTAGCCGTGGGGGTGGTGGTGGTGGTCATTTGTGGGCTATGGAATAACAGAGGATAGCATATGAAGGGAGTATAGAGTATAAATATTAAATAGGAGAATATATGGAGAAAACAATAGAAGAGGTGTGTGACAATTAACGGTTGGATTTGATTTCCAGTTTATCAAAACATGATGAGAGAGAGAGAGGTTAATTCCAAAGAGAATTTGTCATTGTTACCAATGGAATATAAAGGATGGGAGCATGTGAGGAAGATGGTGAGTGAGGAGTGTGTGTTTTCCTAGTGGTGATAGATGGTGGGATGAGTGTAAAATTACCATTTTGCCCTTTGGTTTATCAACTTATCCTCCTAGGTTAATATTCTAAAGCTTATGTATAGTTATATTATTTATATGATACGTATATTATGTTATACGGTATAAACATTAAATGTACGTGAGACGCGAAAAGTGAAACAGTACATCCGAGCCTATGAATGTATGTATGATTATGTATATGTTTTTGAGCGAAGATTTTGGAAGAATGTGTTTGGTGAATATTAGTTAATAACGGAATTTTGATTGATCTTGTAACCTATGTATCAATAAATATGAAAATATAAAATTATAAAAATGTAACTTTAATTGATTTAACATCAACTCTTTGATGTGTAAAATATAAAATCTAAATCTTTAAATAAAAATTTAAGCTTAACTAAAAGGACGATACCCATGTGGGAAGGGAAACTACGGGTAGGTGACCATGGAAAAGACGACAACATATGAGACAACAAAATGTGGGTTTTGACACGAAAACGAGGTTGATTTAGAGGTGTACAAAGCATGGATGATAGGTCGGACTTCTAAAATATCTTGGACCTAAGTGGCCTAGAAAAATTCTAAGAACAAAAAATTTTGTGCCTTAACCAAAATATTATGTCTTTCTAAGGTTGAATTGATATGTCATATGTGTGAAAAGTACTTTGTTAAAAGTTTGAAACTTTATTTCTTTTTAATTAGATTCCTTTATAAGAAACAATTTTATAAAAGTACTACTTTATATGTAATAAATTTTATTTGAATATATTTTAATAAAATTGTTTAATGGTATTAAATCAAAGGTAAATTTAGAATAATAAAATTTACCACCCAAATCAGTCTTGAATACAAATCAACAACATAAGAAATAAATAAATTAAAACTTAAAACTTAAAACTTTACCCAAAACAATACTATATAAGAAAGAGACATTATTTTCCCTTTGCTTTCACGTCTTCTTTTTGCTTGCTCCTTTTGAATTCATTTATTTCCCCTAAAGTATTGTTTTTTTTCAAACACTATGTCTATAATATAATCATTTTCACTCTATTTATATATAATAATTGTAATATTTAATTTTATATAATTTAATGAGCAAACTCGTATATCGTTTATTATAAAGTTTTAGGACATATAACAAAAAAGAGTTGTTAGTTAAATTTAAAAAAGAAACTTATTGAACTTAATTATTTAAAAATAAAATAGTTTTATAGAAATAAAACCAAGTGATTTTTTATTGAGTATTATAAATAAAAAGGAATAAGAGGTAGATAAAATGGTGGGGGAGATAGACAAATATATCCAAAGCCAAAGGGTCTGGGCTGGCGTTGTACAGTTCATCCCGTGGATACTTCATTGTCATCAAGTGGGGACCTAAACCTTTACCTAGACCACCCAACATTGGAATTTTTCTACACTAAAAAAGACCATTCTACCCCATGTATTTACCCTTCTAGTTTTCTAACACGTCGTCGTAAGGCTATGTGTTATGGTTGCATCGAAGGTACGGTGAAGATGAAGACGTCGCACCTCGTCACATGCCACGTCACCCCACACTAACTGTACCTTCTACCATTCTTCTCAAAACTGCACAAAGTGCGACGATTCTTTACCGTTATTTTGCAAAAGTGCGGCGAGATGAAGAGAGGGAGGGGATGTTGCCGCAACCCACCACACATTCCACCTCACTCATCAGTCATAACCGTAGTTTGCGGCATAACCATTAGAGTTGCAAAACTCGGCCTAGGCGGTCGAGTACTCGGCGGCTAGGCGCTCCTCGGCAAGTTACTGCACTGCCTTTCCCCTACTCAGCCTAAGAAACTCGGACTCGGTCCAACTCGGGCCTAGGCGGTCCATTATTTGATTTTGGTTTATATGGTCCGATTTGGTCGATGAAGTCATAAAACTGACAGTTAGGGTCCGATTTTGCTTCATTATGGTCCGATTTTGCTTTATAATGGTCCGATTTCACATATTTGCTTCATAATGGTCTGATTTTGCCACCATATATACTCTCTATCTTTGTCGCCGGAGATGACGAGGTGAAGAACAGAGGACCAAAGGTTCTCTTACATTAAAATTAACCGATTTTGAAACTGTATATCTATTGATTTAGTTCTTTGATTTTAATTTTGAGAGTTCTTTTAAGTATATAATAGTAAAGTTAAGATATTTGACATGTATATAATCTCTAAAAAATTATTTTCTTTATAATTTACCATGTCCGAGTACTCCCGGCCTAGTCCAAGTACTCGCGACTCCCCAGTCGACAGCCCTGGGAGCGCCTAGCGTCTTCTGCAACCTTGATAACCATTACACATACCCTAATAAATCCTTTTTTTTTATATTCATGATGTTTTTCATATAATAATTTCTTATAATTTATATTATGGTTAAATTACCCTTCTTGTTTTTTATATAATTACATTTGGTTAAATTATTTAAATTACATGGTATTTTTGTATAATTTATATCATGTGTGTTTAAGCATGTGGTTCGGTTATGGTTTGAAATATAAACCAATTTGGCCAAACATAGTATTTTATATTGATATGTAAACATGTTTACTACGTTGTATTATTAAAATACAAGGGCTCAAACTTTATTTTATTGTAGTTGTGAGATATATTTAAGAAGTTAATTTTCTTGCATAAATTATTGTATATTAACCATGATACCATCAATAAACCAATAACCTTTTAATTACACATATGACCCATATGGTTTATCCAGATTTCATTTTTAGCCTCTATGAATGGAAAACTACAAGTTTGGCCCAATAGTTTGTACGATTGTAACACTCATGGCCACTGGGTTGGATGTTCGTTAAGTTTATCCGTTAAGTAAGTGTAAAATGACCAAAATACCCCTTATATTAAAAAAAATAAAAAACAAAGTTGACCTTTTTTTTATGTTTTCTTTTTTCATCATTCAGCACCTTCGTTACCTTCAAAAAATTTTTAGAAACCTTACACACACATTTGGGTGTGGCAGAGACAGCAGGGACGGAGGATATAAAGGGCCAGTGGGGGTTCTGCCCCCCCCCCCCCCTCCCGATTTTTCGCTCAGAAGTGTTAATATATACGTATTCGGCCGATTTTTCGCTCAGTAATGTTAATTTATATTTATTCGGCCGAAAATTTTATAGTTCCGGCCCCCCTATATAAAAACAAAAATCCCGGCCCCCCTATGAAAATTTTCAAGCGCCGCCACTGAGAGACAGAGAGTACGAAAGTTAGAGGGAGAGAAACCCTCTCTGCCGACCAGTTTTCCGACAAGAGTTCCCGGCGACGGCATGACGGCCTCCTTCACCTTCATCTCGTCCTCTTCATTTCCACCACTTCATATCTTTACTCCACAAACCCTAACCCCTCACACAGAACTTAGAGAGAGAAACATAGCGAGAGAGAGAGAGTTTACAGGAAGGAGGAACAGATGGAGAGAGGGGGAGTTGGCCAACTCCGGAGGCTCTTCCAACGGTTCTTTGTGACGGCGGTGATGGTGGGGAGTGAAGCCGCCACGCCAGGCGGCGATGGTGACGGGCTAAACCCAACGGCGATGGTTCGGGGTCTGGTTCTCTCCGGTAAGCCACCAGGTGAAGGACGTCGTTGTGGCGGCTAGGGTTGTGAAACTCGTCTTTTCGACAACAGAAACGACGGCTACTAGTCTTCCGGCCAGGTTCGTGATTCCAACGACCTGCAAAAGCCACCTTAGATGACTACAACTTACGTTCTTTTCTGGAAAACCGACCCTAGGGTTTTGGAGATGAGGACGACCGGTGAAGCAGAGATGAGGGTGGTGTCGATGGGGATGGAAGACGGCTCATATGGCGATCTAGGATTTCAAACCCGTTTTTCAGACTAAGATCCCGGTGACAGATTAGGGATGAAGTGTGGTGGTGGAGGAAGGTGGGAGTTTGGGATGAAGAAAGGGGTTTTTTGGATGGGTTTTATGATTTACAATCTTTGTTTTTTATTTTTTTTATTGTAAGGGTATTTTAGTCATTTTACACTCACTTAACGGATAAACTTAACGAACATCTAACCCAGGGGCCATGGGTGTTACAATCGTTCAAACTATTGGGTTAAACTTGTAGTTTCTCATTCCTAGGGGTCAAAGTGAAATCTGGGTAAACCACAGGGGCCATCCGTGTAATTAATTCATTATTATATTTTAACAGCTAAATCATTCTAAATTATAACCATGAGAGGAGAGGTGGCTCTACGGTACAAGCAACTAAATCAATAATTTTAGGTCTTCAAATTTTAAGGGCCCTAAAAATTGAAGAAAACTGCTTCTGTCTATATTTTGTCGTAAAAATATATGTAATAATTTATCAACTTTTGTATTTTTAGATAGAAGTAATAATCCGTTTTGTGTTAATATTATACGTTTTCACGCTCTATAAAATTACATTTTAGTAATTTTTATATATTTATAAAACTTTCATAAAAGCCACAATTTTGATGTTCGCTTTAGGCCCCAAATATGTTGAGCCGCCCCTGCATGAGAGAGAAGTTTTATTATATTTTATTTTAAACGATTAATCAAAACAATTCTTATCGGTTTAGCTAAGATTTTATGCGTCAAACAGAATAAAATATACGACGAATTGTCTGAATTTTTATAAAAACTATAGTAAAAGTAAAATAGAAGCTAATATTTACAGAAATAAAATCCAAATAAAAGTTTATATAATAATTGTATACGCAATTGGTACTATTTATTTGTAGTTGGTTGTACGTATTCCAAATGGAATCCCACGTAGGATTTTTAATCATATTTTTCCTACCACGCTTAACTACTCTCTTTTTAAATATTATTATATTATTATATCATTTGGAATATGAGGGTCCATTTAACTTTTGTCATTGTATTTTATTTAATATTGTCATCTAGGCTTTATATAACGAGATAATAATTCAAATTGTAATTATTTGCCGTCTTTGAAATTTATTTTAAGTATTTAGTTATCATTAAACTGTATTATATATATTTAAATACATTTATGAATTACTTTTTACCCCTTCAACTCATGTCTTATTTCATTTATAATTAATATTAAAAAGCTTACTCCCAGAAATAAAATAAAACTCTAATTAACTAATTTTTATTTTTTCTATAAATATATCACCTAATACTAATCAAGTTTCTTTATTGTTACATTAATGTTGTTTAATTTTTTTTAACTACAAAAATCATTAATTGATGTGAAATTCTTTATAATTGTTAAAATTAAGTGTTGTAAATGAAACAAATATAAAATTTGGTAACTATTTAACGATTGTTTTTGTTCAAGCTTAACCTGGAATAGGAGGTAATTATAAAAATAAAAATATATTAAAAAATAATCAAGTTTCATAATTATTCCATTTAGGTCATTCACCTTAAACAATTATGAAGCATTTCACAATAATACAATGATATTAAGCTTGAGTCGTGTTATAGTTAGAAAAAAGAGAAATATTAAAATTTGGTTAAAGTTCAATAAATTTACATGCGCCTTCTTACAATTACTACACGCAACAACACAAGTATGATGAATTGAGGATGTATGATTGATACATTTTGACCTGACCCAGCCAGCTTTATACTATATTAGACTAGTTATATAATTATCATAACTAAAGGGTATCTATATATAATATTATTTTCTATATATAAAGACCGCAAGTAACCCTATTATTCACACAATTTATACAATAGTTTTCTTGGTTTAAGTTGGTATCAGAGCCAAGTTAACCTACCTAGCCGCCGCCTAACCTCATTAACCCTAGACAGAGGGGCGTGCCGCCGCCTTGTCCCTGTTCCTTTCAAGTTTCAGTTCTAGTTTTTTTTTTCTTTGTTCTTATTCAAGATTGTGGCCTGCTCTTCTAAACACTAGCCTCCACCGTCACTCACAACAACCGCTGGAAACTCTAGTCGTCGCTCACAATCACCGATGGAACCCCTAGCGTCGTCGCTCTCATCTTTATCATCGATGGTGTCTCCAACCTGCTCTTCAAAACCCTAGCTGCCGCCACAAGCCGCCTGTGAGTTGTGACAGCCGCTCACAATAGCCTTCGGAAACCCTAACAGAAACAACCTGCTTTCATCAGGGTTTAGTAGCAGAAACAACCTACTATCTGAAACCATAGCCGCTACCACTATTTCGGTCAAGACCCACCGTTGTCACCGCCAGTCGTTGCCGGATCTCACTGAAGAACAGAAACAAGACAAATCTATTTACGTTCCAAGCTACAAGTCATTCTACATCTTTAGCGTGCGGGGGAATATTAGACTAGTTATATAATTATCATAGACTAGAGTATGTCTATATGTAATACTATTCTCTATATATAAAAACCGCATTTAACCCTATTATTCACACTATCAAAATACAATATTCTTCCTAGTTTAAGTTACTACTACATTTATTCTTCTCCCTTTTAACAATAATCATTGAATACACCACTATTGATAGTATAGTATGTCTTTTAAGTTGGAACATGAATTGTACTTGTGGACTTTAGATATGATTGGAAGCATCTCATAGTGAAAGAAGATGGATGGATGGATGGATGGACTCAATGGCAGCTTTCGGTTGCTTTGAACACACTTTTTGTATAAAATGTCTTGAAAACAAAGACAGGGGAAAAGGAAGACCATGCATGCCCCCACTTTATTCAAACTGAAGATGATAATCTAATAAAAACGGGTGCAATATTCAAATATAAGATGTCACTCAATATTAATCATTATAATATCATATTTTATTATATAAGATCATTAAATAATATGTTTGATTGTGTCATTTAAGTAATATTTGTATATTTAATTACATAATAAACTTAATTTTTAATATCATATCCGGGTTCATATTAAATTGAAATACTTTTGGCAGAAAAAAACCTTTTATACAAGTACATGTCATTTGTATTCTTCTTCTTGTTCCTTCTCCATTGTAATCTTCCTTTTTCAGACTATAAATCTTTCTTCTGTTCAAGAAAGTTATACTTTTCCTCTAGTAAAGCCATTCTTGTGGCCACATATTAGTCAAGGTCCCATAAGTGAATATGAAATTTGGATTTTAACTAAAAAGTTATATAAAAATAAAATATTTGATCAAACATAAAAATGTTGAAGACACTATTCTTGGTTAATTTGTTTAAAAAAGAAAACTCATTAGAAAAAATCATAAGGCAACTTATGTGATTCTACCTAATATGTGAGGAATTTTTCTATATTCACTTTAACCACTCTACCAGCGACAATTTAAGAGTCAAACTATAAAAAGAAGATAATGATGTCAGTTACACTACTAATATAAAATTTGGTCGGCTGAAGAGTCTGACGGATCTCCATGACCTTCTAGTAAAAATCTATAAAAATCACTAAGTTTTTACTGATTTTTACGGATTTTTATTGATTGTATCTCATTTTTAGGGTTAAGTTTGCAATCGTAAGTCACGTGGATGGCATATGGGATAATTTTCCGTTTAAAACTAACCGGTATTAACGTCAGAGGTTAAAGGTGCAACCATGACACAAATGTTTATGCTAAGTTTGCTATTTTTAAAACTTGTGAGCCAAACGTGCAATTTAATCAAATCATAAGGGCCATTTTTACAATTAACTCTTTCTAAAATGCAACTCTAAATTAATTACTCTATTAACAACATAGGCAACGGACCATTATAGATTTAGAATGAATAGTTCTAGGCAATTAATGGTTCACGGATAAGATTCTAAATTTCTAATACCAACCAAATTAACAAATATTTTAATCTTATTATATTTATTTATTTATTTATTATTACAACAACATAAACAATATTAATGTTCTATTATTGGTCAGGAACTTTTAATAAAGTATGTAGTACATAAAAAGGTATGTCCTTTTTAACTGTGATAAAAATAATTGAAGTGGTGGACAATGGAGTAGCAGGAGGACGACTTGTCAAATGAAAGTGATCTGTGGTTACCCACCAGACACTGAGTGTGAATCGTTACTCGAAAAAACTGTCAGGATGGATCGGATCGGGTCGGGTAACTAGTTAAAACGTGTTTCGAGCCATACTTGATTATGGTAAAATAAATGAGTCGTTTTATAATAGTATCGATTTTACATATATCAAAACAAGTTTTAGATCAAAATAGGTTTGGGTTGAGACGTGCCGTTTTGGAAAAGAAAATAAAAAGTATCAAAATGGGTTCATGTGCTATATTTGTTTTTTATAACTGCTAGTGGTGCCGACAATGGGAGATACCGGCGGCATGAGTAGGTTCTTGGGCTCGCGTCGCTAGTGAGATTGTTACATGTATAAAAAAAGACAACTCTAGTATTTTAAACCGGTTGGGAACTTAACCTAGTTTTAAACTTGACCCTAAACCATTTTAAACCGGTTGGTAGAAACCAGTTTTGACCGAATGGAACCATAGGTTGAAATCGGTTTGTAACCCCTTCCGTTGAAACCGGCCAAACCTGAACCAATCTGGATAAAACCCAAACCGGTTTCAAACTGAACCGATCATTTTCTCAGCAAAAACCGATTTCAAACCGCACCGGGCTGAGCCAAAACCTGATGTTGACCAGATTTAACCAAACCTGAACTGGTTTAGTCCGAGAAACCGATTTGTGCACCACTAAAAAGACTGGGGACTGTTAAATTGGGTTTTGTCTCTGGAAAATGGGCTGAACAAATGGGCTTAGTTAAATTCTGCAATTGGATTCATTAGTTTCAAGATCCCTCCATCTTATTTGTTAACTTATCAAAAAGTAGACTTTATCAAAAACAAAAATAATTATGTAATAATAATTGGGTATATCCATTATAATAATAGATGTTTAAGTATTACTTAGCATATTATTCTCATTTAAATTAAATAACTGGTGTAAATGTTGAATCCTGACTAGAGTTTGAGGGGTTAAGAGGTCAAATTTGGTTAATAAAGTCACATTTATTAAGTAAACAACGGATGAGTGAAATAGAGGATTAAAAAATATTTTAGCTAATTATGCAAGGGAGATCCAATAGTTATGTAAACGAACCAAACGTTCAGTGAAACGTTCGTGTACTGTTGGGCGGAAAGTTCGTTTATACTCGTTAATTTAATAAACGAACGAACATTAACACAATTTTTTTCATTAAACTAAACGAACGAGCATGAACACATGTCCCGTTTGTTCGTTTATGTTCGTTCATTTACGTTCATTTATATTTGTTCACTTATGTTCATATGTTTACATTCGTTTTAATATTCATTCAAATTTATTTATTACTAATATTAATTTAAAATCAATTTGATTTTCATATTTTAAAACTCTTAAGCCTAGTTTAAAATCAATTTGATATCTTAATTTGTTTACTTTTAAAATATTGGATATAAGGATGATAATATTTTAAACTTTAATATAGATATTCACATTACTTTTAATTGGTCTTCATTTATGTTCGTGAACTGTTCATTATTATTGTTTCACAAGTTTTACCTAAAACTTTATGTTCTTGACACCTTCATATCGAATAAAGCCAAAGTGGTTCCCTCTAACATCTTTGTTTCTACATAAACATCAACGATAACCCCAAAGGGTTAGAAGCTTTCCATAACAAGGAGTTAGAACAGCCATCTCGTAGATTAGAGACAAATAATGTTGTTTGCCTCTGTCGATTCCCTTGCACACCTTTGTTCTTCCTATGTCAGACTTTCGTCCAACTGCCGGAGTCCCTCACCGTCCCTTTTAATCTATTGCTCACCTTTCCTATTGATTGAAATATTATAAACGATTGTTGTAGTTTTGTGAAGGCTCCTGGACCGGACGGTTTCAATTTCCACGATCTCAAGACTTGTTGGAGTTGGCTGCAACTTAACCATGGGTGATCTTCGTCCTTCATTGCTCTTATCCCGAAAGTCAAGGACCCTACAAAGCCTTCTGATTTCAGGCCCATCAACCTCATTGGGTGCATCAACAAGGTTCTTTCTAATGTCTTGGTAAACATGTTGAAATGTGTTATTAACAGCCTAATTTCAGAGGAACAATCGGCTTTTTGACCAATCGTAGTATTCTTGAGGGGCCCCTTGTGCCTAATTCCATTGGTCTATTTCACGGAATCTCATGCAGCCCTAGTGGCCCTATTTTATCACACTTTCTCTTCGCGAACGATGTGGTTTTTCTTGGAGACTGGTTATAATCTAATGCGTTGGATCTGCACGGTATTCCGAGGTGCTTTTATATTGCTTCATGCCTGAAAATTAACCTGTCGAGAAGTTGTTTATATGGTGTTTGTGTTGATGGATAAGATATCCGTAATATGGCCGACATTCTAAACTGTAAAGTTGGTTCCTTTCCATTCAAATATCTCGGGCTGTAAGTTGGGGACAACATGAACCTCGTTAAACATTGGAAACCGATTCTTGATGTATTCCAAAGTTGTATTTCAATATGGAAAGCAAAGCATATCTCTTTTGGGGGGTCGGATTACCCTACTCAAATCTATTCTAAACTCTCTTCCCACCTATCCCTTTTCTCTCTGTAAGGCTCCTGTCAAAGTCATTGAATCCCTGGCCTGTATGCATAGAGCGTTTCTTTGGGAGGGTCAACTGACAAAGCTAAAATTAATTGGGTTTCTTGGCAAAATGTGGTGTCGCCAAAGGAGTATGGTGGTCTTGGAATCGGTTCACTTCATATAGTAAATCTAGCAATGTTCGCAAAGTGGTGGTGGAGGTTTAAGGTGGAAAAACAGGGAATTTGGCTAAAAGTTATTTGGTCTCTACATCATAATTCCAGGACATGGTCTTTTATTCGTGCTAAGGTTTCGAACCCAGGGCAGGGGAAACAAATTTATAAGATATCGGGGGATTTTTTGCAGGCTGGCATTGATCTTAATATAGTAATCAAAGGTATTATTGGGAGTGGTTGTAAAATTAGTTTTTGATGAATTGTTGGGTGGAGACCGAGTCTATGTTCTCTCAGTTCCCTGCTCTTTTATCTTATCGAAAGCCACAAGGACTACTCTATTGGGGATCACTTGCTTATTGTTAATGGTGGTTCTCGTTGCCGATGGGACTCGAAACGGCCACGTAACTCTCCTGATGAAATTCCAGAGTTGTCCCATTTGGTTGGCCTTATCAGGTCGATACAACTTTAGACTAGGTGACGACCAATGGAATTGGAAACTTGACCTGGCTTATTCTCCTCCAAAAGCCTTAAGTTCCTAATGCAAAGTCATAATAGTGTTTTAATTTATTTTGGAACAATTGGGTTCCATTGAAGGTTAACTCTCTAGTTTTGGTGGGTTGAATTAGTCAATTAGATCGTATTCCCACTCTGCCATCTCTCGCAGCTAGGAATATCCACGTGACGTCTGTTTTTTGTATGATATGTGGCACCCAAGTTGAACTAGTTTTTTACCCGTCCGGTGGCCAGGTTCCTTAACCGTATTAGCAATAATTTATATAGAAGACATGCGAGCTACCCAAATACAAAGATAAAGTACAAATGAAAGGCTTTTATACATTTAGAATCATTAATACATACCTTATCCAAATAACCTATATAATATTTGAATATAATAATGGTTATAAAATTAGTGGGTTTAATGAATTTATAGTATGAACGTGAGATTATCATGTCTTAGGATAAAAGCAACAAATAGCAACATAACTCCTTTGTAACTTTGTTATATACCAAAAAACATTTAACAATAAAACCAAAAAATAGAAATACCAACGTGAAATTCTATAAAGTTGTCAAATGAAGTAAAAGAGCACATATATAAAAATAAAAATTTAACACGAACACGAACTGTAAGATCGACCTATCAATTTAATATTAGCGGCCTCCGGCATGTTTGGTTTGTACACGATTGAAGTGAAATCCATAGACTTCAAAACATTCACTGAAAAAAAAATGTATAATATTAATAATGTTATATACCGCCTTGAACATAAAGATTAATTTAATAAATACATAAGTAAATAATAACATACTGTCAGGTAAATGAACCAACTTGACCCGAGATACATACACAATATATTTTCTTAAGATAGCTCGATACATTTTTGCCATGCCAGTATGCCTCGGATCGAATAACAAAAACTGAATTATATGACCACTATTATAAATAATTTATGTTAGAAACCGAAAGAATATCTTATATCGTTATGTACTAATGAAAGAAAATATTTTAATAATTTAAAACGAATAATAACGTACGACGCATCTTGAAGAAATACGACAAAATGAAACTGACCCAATGTTCTCTCACCCATTGTCACACCCCAACCGACGGCGGAAACGTCGGGGCGGAACATGTAGACTGTTCATAAGCTCATGGTTTGCTAAAGTTGAAATAATTAAACAGTAATTTCATTTCATAACTCAAGTAATCAGTTACATCATTTACAAGAATCTAAAAATACATAAATCTTCATATTAAAATTTAAGACTAGGTCCTCAATTTCTAAGTGTAGCATCTTGAATATGAACTCAAAGCTTAGTACCTGAAACATGTTTAAAATGAGAGGGTCAACTATAAATAGTTGGTGAGCATACATAGGTTTTGACACCACAAGTAAAGTTCAAATGTTTTGTGTACAATTCATATGATGCATGGTTTATAAAGCCTTTATGGAGAATCTAAGTTAAGCTAGATGCACAAATGAAACTGTGTAATTGAAGGGCATAACAACACATGTTATCCTAATGTAGGGCATAACAACACATGTTATCCTAATGTAAATGTAGGGCATAACAACACATGTTATCCTAATGTAGGGTATAACAACACATGTTATCCTAATGTAGGGCCTAACAACACATGTTAGACTAAAGTAATGTATTTGTGTTTGCACGTGTATATCATGTATATGTAGCCTTAACAATTAGCATTCAAGCATAAAGCACAAATAAACACATATGATCATATCGTAGAATTGTACGTGTGTAATTGCAAATAGTATTTGAATGTAATCATGTTTCACCCCAAATATGTAAATACGAAAAGGGGCTATGTAAACTCACCTGATTCAGGGGTGTAGTTAGTATGTGAAACTAGGTAGCAAAGTGGTCCTTGGAACTCACCACGTTAACCTAGCGTGTAATGTATATTGAATTAATTAGTGTGTACAATAGTGTAAGTCTAAGTATATGATTTAACTGGATGTGTGTACCAAAGGGTTGGAGTTGTAGGTGTTTGTGGTTTGCATTTGAAAATAAGGATGATGTATAGAATGTAATATTAAATTGAATAGTTTCTAAAATAATTGAATTATGGTTTGGGTTGAATAACTAAATAAATTGAATAATTGTCATTTAATTATCTAGTTATAAAAGTAGAATGTAAATAATCTGAAATATAAATTAAATAAATAATTTTTCTCTATCTATTTATTTATAAAGATGTGAAAAATAATATTTATATAATTTAAACTCTAAGTGTATTGGTAAAAGTAATTTATATCGATAACAAATAAATTTACTTATTTATTTATCATTTAAAATTGTATGATAAAAATGCACATTTATATTTAAATAAAATTTCATTTGTTTTAAATATAGATTAATTTTTTTTATAAATTCTTATAACTTTATTTCTAGAAAAGTATAAAAACTTGCCACAATATTTATAAAATTAGAAATTTAATCTCTTTGTTTAACTAAAAAAAATGAATTTTAGCAACTAAATTCATAATAAAAGTGAGTTTATGTTAATAATTGTATACTTTTGCCTTTTTCTGTTCAAAATAAGGTAGGGTTTATAAAAATAATTTTTATAAAATTTTTGGAGTTTTTTTTTAAAAATGGTTTTAAAAATAAAAGAACGCCACCCGGCTCGAACCCGGGTGGGTTCTGTGGGAGTCTAGCGTACTACCACTGGACCAGGGGTTCAAGCCTTGTAATTGATCCGGTTCGAAATGGATTAAACCCATGCTTGCAAAGGAGTCGGATCTGGTTTTAATGACATACGCAAAAAGGCCGGCCGGATGAGTGGGCTGTGGGTTTCGAACCCACGCCACTTGGCTCGTGGTGCAAGATCTTACCGGTCGAGCCAAGTGGTTTCGCTGGTCAATAAGGATCTCGTTTATTTAAATAGAACTCGTTAATCGAACCAATTCCTCCCAAACGTATGCACTGGTTATGAACCCTAATTCCAATTGAATTCGATAGGTGTTTGTTAACTCGAATTGATAAGGGGTTTTTGATCAGGGTTTGATTACGAATCGATTGACATAATTTGTACCTGATTTGGCGTAGGGATGAATGAGAGCGACAGGATCAAATGGTCGGCTGATCTTGGTGCTCGACAGGCTCTCTGCGGTGATATGCGGTTCGATTGAATGATGAGAGAGTTTGTATGCGGGTGTGTGAAGGTATGAGGCTGATTTGATTCATTTAATTTCATCCAATTGGGCCGATTTGGTTAAGATTCGTCCGCAATAATTTTCGGACGAGATTTGCTCGTCGAATCACGGATTTGGAAGTGAATTGAGTCACGAACAGGGTCCATATTCATACGAGGAACGATTATGCGTGATTCCAGGGGTTTAAACACGTTGATTTCACCTAATTGGTTAGAGATTAATACGGGTTTGACTCTGAGGGAGTCAAACACATTTGAATTCGGTTTAGACCGCTCAATCCATCGAATTGCAGTTCCAATTGGGCCTGGGGGTGGTTTTTGATAAATTTCATCTTGTATAGAAGACCCATTATGTGGATTGGGTCGGGACAGTCATGGTATTTAGCCTGCTTTGACTTTTAAAAGTCAAAAATTGATTTGTGTTCATGAGTGGGGGTCAACATGGAAGTCAAAGGTTCAATTTCAAGGGTGTAGGTTCAAACCATTGTGTAGAATCACTTGTCTCTTGTGTGTTTGTACATATGTATGTATTCGTGTGATGTATTAATGTATATATACATATATATGTTTAAATATTTATTTATATATATAGGGATTTTTAGAAATAAACGTGAATCGAACTTTGTGGATTCGTACCGATATTAGAGTTTAGTTGTTTGCACACTGAATTTAAACGTTGCACGAGAATTGGGTTTGAAATGTTTTACATTGAATTGAAAATAAAGAAAATAAAACCAAAAATGTTACACCCATGATAATTATGCCAACATTTACAACAAACGCAACTACTTATATTGTATTCAATTAAAAGATATTTTATAAGAACATCCATAGCAGGGTCTCTTTCTTAATCTCCATCTCTATTATTAAGAGATTTATTTTATTTTGCACCCCATCAAGATCTCTATCTTCATCTTTATCTTTAATTTTAGAGTTTAGTAAATAGATAATCTCTAAATATAGAGATTCATTTTCATCAATCTCTATATTTTTTTGTGAGTGTTTATCAAAGAGAAAAAATAATAAAATAAGTGTTTGTGAGTGAAATAGTGATAGATATAGAGAATGAGATGTGAGAGGTTAAATCAAATTTAAAGATAAATTTGAAAAAAAATGCGATATTTAGTTAAATTATAGAGATCGAGATAAAGAAGCTGCCGTGAATGCTCTAAGAGGATCAAAATAAACATCGACACAAACACGAAAATTAGGAGTGGACTCGTGTTGATCCGGTATCATGAATTTCCAGAATGTGACAACACGTGATTTCAAAGATTCATAATCCTTCTGATCTAATATTATCATCATTTCCATCCGCATCGAAATAATTTTCTTCATTGATCTGATTTCCATTAAAACCTGTATCTTGGTCATCATTTTCACCCTCTGCAAGAAATATGTAACCAGATTCCTAACTCTTTTACTTTTGATTAGATTTTGAGCTTCAAACCTATACCATCAAAAAGTATCTTGGTATCTTAGGATAATCTTCAATTTAGATATTCAGATAATAGGTATCAACATTACTCATCAGCAAAGCAATTAATTTCATTAAGTAAATAGGTCACAGTACCCCTGTTGGTTTTTTCATTTATTAATCTTCAAGATGATGATAACTTCAATCACCAAGCAAAAGTTAAAAGTTTCACTTTGAGTTATGCATAATAAGTGTTTTTTTGTTGTAATTTTATACCAAACATAATACCCCCAACACCACAAAGTACAACAATAAAAAAAGGCTTACTTGAAATTTTATCACACCCATCATCTGTAGATTAGATCTGCTTACATTCATAGTTAAGTTCTATCCTGGTCCATCAAATTAATGAGCATAACATAAATACCATAAAATAAATAAAAAGGCAAAGTCTTAATGAAATAAAAAGGTTAAACGGGTCAACCCACGAACATGTCGGGTTGACACGAACACGACCCTTTTATTTAAAGGGGTACAGGGGGTTCAACCAGAAAACTGTCCCGAACCCACTTATAGTAAACTCATACCCGCGAATTTCGTGCTAGGTTCGTGTCGCGTTTTCTTATCGTCTCAAGGATTCACGCCCCCCAAGTTATACAGATACACAAATTCAAATATTCAATTACCTTGTGCCACCTCAGTGTAGGTTTTGGGTCAGATTTCTTTTGATTATCCTTATCATCTTGTGGCTTTGGATCTATAAAAAGGCTCTGACGCTCCTTTCTATACATAGCAATAAATGGCACCTGATAAGAGAATTGTTAGAAGTTTCACAAAAGGTAATAGAAAAGAATGCAAGTATTTGTGTAGACAAAATTTACATCTAATTTTATAACATGCATAAATTCCAAAAACCTAACAATATCACCCCTACTTATTTCCAGATCATACCCTTCTTTGCTGAACAAAGGTACCATATGCGTTCCAACTTGATTAAGAATCCAGTTGCTGACATCATCTACAATAATTCCATTTGTTGGTGGTGACCAATGCTCTCATCATCTATACTAATTGTACAATTATTTCCAACACATGTAGAAAACCAAATTATTTCATATCTTGCATATTAGTATTTTTAACCCGTCATTGCATTAAGTCATAATGCAATAATAAAAAAGAAAAGTACGGTACAGTGAGCGCTTACGTCGACCTATTGTTGTATTGTTGTAGTGATTGATTGCAATTAATTATCTCATCGTGAACTAATGCTTTCCTGATAACCTGAGATCACATAATTGGTAGTTTATAATCTTTTGAAACTAATTTTAATCATAGAAGTGATTCTATCCAAATACAAGATACTAAATATCTTGCAATTGTTTTGCTGACTAAGCGTACAATGATCTCTACACATATGCATAAAATACAAGGATTATTATCATCATTAAATCAATATATTATGCTCCTAATTTTTAGCAAGTACAAGTGCTTGAAGCCTTGACTTCTCATAACCATCATACAGACCACCATCCCATGTTTAGTCTAAAAACAAATAAAACGTCATGAAGCTGCGATAACAAAAATAAAAGACCTGAAAAAATGAATAGTAACAAATATACCTGTATGAATTGCTCGATTGGGGATTTGGGGAGCAGCTCAAACAGACAAAGGGTAGTTGCCTTACTCCCGCCGAACAGAGCCGAAGGAGTTGCGATTGAGCACTGGCCGGTGGCATTCAAGGACATTGAACCTGATTGAAATCTGCAATAGGGCAGTACTGGTGAAAGAGAGATCTTTTACTATGTCATTTGAAAAATTAAATGCTTTGACTTTTTGAAACTGACAGAAAGTTTAATAAATATGAGTACACGGAGTATCAAAATTCAAACAATTAATTGACTATACTCTTACACACCAATTACCAAAGTGGAGTAATAATTTTAATCAACAACTATCACAAAATTTTAAAAATGAAAGTTTAATAGATATGACTACACGAAATATCAAAATTCAAACAGTTAATTGACAACTCAAAGATGACATCAATAGTAATGCTCCTCTCATCGCCAAGATGGCTACATTTACTTCACTTCGGATCTCAAATCAGCTATTTTTGAGCTTCAAACTGATTGAGGATTTAACCATTTCAAGAAAAAAACTAATAGAACACAAGAAGATTCAATACTCAATACAACTAACCAACTAATAGAAATAAAGTAACAGAACATTCAATCCTCTATATCACTAATGATTAACGAACAAAATTAACTAATATATAGAAATCAAAGAATAGACACGGGCAAATGTACCGATGCTTGACTAAAAGTTCATATGCATGCCATTGCGTCAATCCATACTTCGTTCTGCAAAAATAAATTATATATTCATCATAGGTAACAAAATTAATAGATCCTCATTTTGACTTTCTGAGTCAAAACCACGAAGGGAGACTGCTAGAGTATAGGGAAACCTAATATCCGCTTGTATGAGCATTAGCGATTTAGGGCATTAGGGAATTACAAAACCAACTTGACAACCAAAATAGGTTATAGAAATAATCAAGGTTAAAATTGACGAATTTGACAAATGGTCGGATTATCAGTCAAGAAATAATAACAAAATAAGAAAATTAACAGGATATGTAAATAAAAACATAACCTTCTCCAATCTCTGAGAGCAAAACCCTCTTCGTGCTGCATTAGGGGCAAAACCGGTCTGTGCGAACACCATGTGGTCACCTTCAAAATGCATTACGTTTTCTTCCTTAGAACGAAAGGATGACAATTCCGGTTGATCGGGAGTTAATCTAAAATTATTAAGTGGGGAGGAAGTATAAACTGACGGTAACCATCTCTTTTCAAGGTAACAGCCTATTTTAAAGGGCTGAGATTAATCCAAAAATGATTAAGTGGCTGAAGATGATAAGGATGACGGTAACCATCCTCTTTTCAAGGTAACAGTCTATTTTAAAGGGCTAAGATTAATCCAAAAATGATCAAATGGCTGAAGATGATCTAAAATTCAGTTATTTATGCGGGGTCAATAATATAGAGGAATTATCAGAGCACCTTTTTGTTTCACGTGGCTTAGCGCGATATATATATATATATATATATATATATATATATATATATATATATATATATATATATATATATAATAGGCTCGTTTAGGCTCGCGAGCCGGCTCGAGCTCGATAAGTGAAGCTCGGGTTCGGGATCGTTTATTAAACAATCTTATTTTTAGGCTCAAGCTCATTTACACTCGGCTCGATTCAAGCTTTTAGCGAGCCGATCTCGAGTAGTTCAAATTCAACATTTGTTTTTGAGAAAAACGATTATTCATTTTTAGAAATCTCCAAAAAAAAATCAAATAGCGAATTACAAATTATGTCCTTAAAGTATTACATAAATTTCAGAATATGTCCTTTAACTAAGAAAATTACAGAAAACATTATTTATGGTTAAAGAACTTTTCACGTTACGTCCTTTAAACTTACGGTCGTTAAATTTAACCGTTAAATCAGGGGCAAAATTGTCTTTTCCCTTTTGTTTTAAATACATTTATTTTAATCTCTCTTTGTACAAGTCTTTAATGCTGAATGTACAACTGTTAATGTATATAATAAATAAAATATTAAATATTTTTTAATTTAAATAACACCCCACCCCACCCCCCATCGTCTTCTACCTCAATGGAGACTTCGAAAACATCTCAATGGAGGTCACAACATAGGAGAAGCTTCTTCGATTTAGGAGACATTTTCCCGGAGCCGAAGCAGACGACGGTGCCGGCGTATGGAGATTCCGATAAGAACTTGAAGTTTAGAGGAATCGATGAACATGCTAATGATCTGGAGACGTTGAAGCATATTCTCGAAACATTGCAATTCAAAGGTCTGTTACATTCTAACCTATTGAAATCGTTGGTATCAGACCAGAATTTTAATATATTCGAGGTAATAAAATGACGGAGGGATCGAAATGCAATTATGCAAAGTACAAGCACGCCCCTTTAAAGCTGTTACATCATTGGACGAAAGAACACAAAGCGGATCGTGATCCACCACATCTAAAAACCGTCCGATCAATATTCAATCCAACGCCTCACCTCATCCGCTCAAAACCACCCCAAACCCGCGTATTATTTCAAAACTTCCCGCTCATCTAAATCTTTCACCTATAAATAACACCATCAATCCTTCATAACCATTCATCCAAATCCAAATCCTCTGCTTCTCACTTTCATAGTTTCATTCCCTGAAATCTAACTCCCTCCAAATGGCCCGAACTAAGCAAACCGCCAGAAAATCCACCGGAGGAAAGGCTCCACGAAAGCAACTCGCTACCAAGGCGGCTCGCAAGTCTGCTCCGGCCACCGGAGGCGTGAAGAAGCCACACAGATTCCGACCTGGAACCGTTGCGTTGAGAGAAATCAGAAAGTACCAGAAGAGCACTGAGCTGTTGATCAGGAAGCTTCCATTCCAGCGATTGGTTAGAGAAATCGCTCAGGATTTCAAAACAGATCTCCGATTCCAGAGCTCGGCTGTTGCCGCTCTACAGGAAGCCTCTGAGGCTTACTTGGTTGGACTGTTTGAAGACACTAATTTGTGTGCGATTCACGCCAAGAGAGTCACCATCATGCCCAAGGACATGCAACTTGCTCGCAGAATCCGTGGGGAAAGAGCCTAATAAGACTGTGTTTGTATCATCGGTTGATTTTCACGTCTTGTGAAATTATGGTAGATCTATGTTAGGGTTTTGATTTCTCGGTTTAGCTGTTTTTTGTTTGTTCAGTCTATGTTCTCATCAATTGAAACCCTAATAGTTATCAGTTAAAATTTAATCTTAAAATTATGACTCATATTTAGTTCTGTTTTTTTTCCTTTTGAAATTTGATATGGATACAAAGTTCAGTTTGATTTTAAGGTGGTTTTCATAAATTCCCATTTTATTATAATTTAATTATTCAAATTATTATTAAATTTGAAAGGAAAATTACCCAAATAAAATGTTGACACACAAATTTTACAATATGATCATCGACTTTTGTTCACACCATGCTCACCTGGCAAGCTTCTAGCCGGCTTCACAATCATTGAGAAGTGACATGGGCTTACATATATAAACATTCATCCTTGCTACAACACCTTGCCGGCTAAGGCCCAAGGGGCCCTGCATGATAGCTAGATTTGCTTGCTAGGTGGTTGCCGGCTAGTTAGATATGCGGTTGGGTATCGTGACGTCTTTGGATTGACCTATTTGTAAAAATCTTGGGTCAACATGTTTATTTTGTTGATTTTCACAAAAAAAAAAAACTCAGTCGAGTTTGATTCCACCACCAGTGGACAACTCATAAACAAAAAATGTTTCAAATTCACTTATAAACAAAAATGTTTATAAAAAAATACCACATAAATTCAGTTAGATCCTGGCATGCAATAGATTCTCGTATTTTACACAAACTAGAAAAATCAGTTGAATATATTTAAGCTAATCTGCGTGTATCATTGTACATCGGATCAAATTTAAGTATTTAACAAACATTATGTATACATTGTGACAAAAAGTTAAAAATACAAACTTATACCCAATTATTTGGAAGTGAAAAGTTGTGAAACCGGAATGAATCTTCTCCTGCGGTGTCTCTAACGAGTCTCAACTCTGTTTCATCATTTGGTGAGCCGGAACTGAACTGAACCACTTGATGTGTACTTGCGGTTTGTGCAGTTTGAGTCTCTTGAGGTAGATGTAATGCCGCTGGTGGGTTGGTTTGGGTCCGGAGGTTAGCATTGCCTAACATAGCCACTTCTTGGTCCCAAGCAAACACATGGAGTGAAATGGGAACCTTGGCATGTCTATGTAGAGAGAGTTTTTGGCTAAGTGAGACGGTGTCGTAGCATCTTATGGCTCCTTCCGGTGAAACCATCCATGGGAGTACTTTCTGGTTTGATATTCTTGAGATTATTAGTTGTTTTCTTGCTCGTTTAGCTTCCATGTAGAGACTGCTGAGACCTGAATGCGTTGAAGGTGAGTCTTCATTTTGGTCAATAATCGAAGATACATGAATGAATCCCTGTGAAATTGATCACGAATAGTTAGGTGAACTCAAAGGTATAGAAACTGTATTTATCATTGTTACAGAATAATGAAAAACCCAGTAAAGTATTACGTATTACTGATATACTGTTTATAGAAGTAGTGACATATGTTAGAGAATAATTACAATATACACTAACTAATATATAATGGGACTAACCTCTTGGGTTCGACCTATGGCGAATCCAAGCTTTTCATCTCCCTCTTTGATTTTGATTTCAACCGCGACCTCTCCTCCAATAGGAGCATACCAAAGACGAACGGCTCTCACAACACCAATGTCAACGCCATGGTAATCTTCAAAACCGTATAGGCTCACATTTGCAAGATTCATCAAGTCTGACAGAGAACCCGCGTTTACAGTAGAAGAAGCTGTTTCTCCAGAAATCTGTCACAATCATCAAAATGTAACCATGACTAGTATCAATGTATCATATCAACTATAAAAATATGAATTTGATCATGATAATGATGATACCTTGGTAAGTAAGGATTCTGTTTGGATGTTCATGAAAACTATAGGGACCCCAGAAGCCTGAGAGGCTGTATGCCACGCGTTTGCTCGAGAAAGCGTGTCCTCCAAGTCATTGTATCGATACGCAACCGTTTCAGAGGCTTTTGGAAGAAAAAGGATGGATAGAAAGCAGCTTGAATTGGGAATAGAAAGCAGTTCTTGCATTTTCTTGTGCCATGGGTATGCAACATATCCATCATGGAGTTTTGCAGCTGCTAATGCACTCACCATTCTTGAAGTTCTTGAAGCTGCATTGTTTTTATGTATTTTCCAAAATGTTAGCAAATTAATAGATGAATCTCTCTTGTTTAATTTATTTAAACAAGTTGATTTGGGTTGTAATTGTTTGACAAAGTGTCCAACAAGTAAAATATAAAAAAGTAGTAAAAAGTGATATAAAGTGAATCCAAAAGATTTCATAAGCCCAAAATATTTTTTTCTACTTAATATACCATATTTAAATAGTTATTATTTAAAAACTTTATAATTTGAATAATTAAAATTTTATAATCATTACTTATTATTTTTCTTTTAAGAAATCACTTAAAAGTTAAAACTTTGGACCAAGTCATCAAACTAACCAAATTAGTTGAAATCGGTTTAACTGAATTCGACCGAATGCAAATTTACTAATTTTTGGAGTTGATTAAAGTTTTTTAAACATGAATAACTCAAGTGCGATTTTAATTTATCACGTTAACAAACTATATCTTCATCATTCATAAATACTAAATCGAAACCGAACCGATAAAAATCCTACTTCTATATGTTAATTTTAGTTATATACTTGTATGTACATCAAAATATACTCATTCATTTACTCTTCAAAACTATTCTTTTTATTAAAAAAAAATCATAATATTTATCATCATAGTTATTAACTTATTATATTAGTTATTAAAGATTTAAAGGTGTCAAATATGACAAATAAGAAAAATAATGAATAGTCAACGGTGTAAATAGTCAACGCGAACCTTGCAACGCCAAGCAGTCAGCTTCCGTCCGATCAACAAATCCGACGGTGTAATTCGGATCATCAATCGACCGCAACATATACTGCTTCTTACCGCCGGAGCCGCCGTTGGGCACAATACACGCCGTCAACTCAGCAAACTCGTCCGATCCACGCCTGATTCGGACTAGGATCGACGTCTCCTTCGATTTAAACGAGCTACGCAAAATCTTCATGACTCCACTCTTCCCGTTCTTAAACGGCGTCGTCATGCTCATGTTTCCGATTTTAATCTCCTCCACAATATCACCGGTCTGCAACATGTCGCCTGCCCATTCTTCGGCTTTCGAGCTTCCTTTCAAACATTCAACCGACAAAACAACGGTGTTACCGAACCGGCTTCTGCTGCTGCTCTCAGATCCGGATTGGCTTCCCCAAGAACTGGATCGATCCATGGGCATATTTTGAATGTGGAAGATGAAATTGAAAACTGAAATGATTGAGATTAAAAGGAGATGATCGGCGGCTATATAATTTGATTCGTTAAAAAGGTCAAAAGGGGAGAAAGTGTGATGAGAATTTGAAGGGGTTTCACATATGGATATTGCAATTTGATTGGCGAAGGTTCAACATCTGTTACATCGGCACCAATGAAGTCAATGTGACTTAAATATCTATGTTTAATAATTAACATCTAACCACAATTATATTTTGTGGGTCCGAAGAGAAATATTTAAGGTGTATAGGTGTGTTTAATTTAGGTCAACCGATTCGAGTAATGGATGTTTAAGAGGACTAAATATTCTAGGGTGGTTAATTCGATTTTGGGTTACGATATTTTTTTCTATGTTCACAACTATGTTGATCTCTCCAACAGTCTAGCGTTGCTGCCAACGTCTAGACCATGTTAATGTGGTCTGATTAGTTGTAAAACTAGAACTTTTTAGTTGTAACTTGTAGGGTTATTATAAGGTGATCTTCTCTGCTGATTACAACTAAGAGATTCAACTGATAAAAAAAACTTAATTTTTAAGGGTTTGTGAACCCTCTTGACTCTTCGTGGTATTCTTGATTTTAGGATCCTCTGATTAGAAAGATTTTGGGAGGGGTGGTTTTCTGGTCAACAATATCGTTGGGGTGCAACTAAGTTTCTACACAACAGTTCGGTTTAGGTCAACAATACTAGAGTACTCGAAAAAAAATATTATACTTTTGGGGAGGCGTGATAGAGAAGAAGAATCGGTTGAGATTTTAGATTTTTTTTCGAAAGGCAAGATTTTATAAAAACAGGGGGAGCCCCAAACCAACATATACAATGGAATCAATACATAATTACAAGAGATTGAAATAATCCAGGTTTTCCACGAGAGATTTTTAAGGCTAGAGCGGCTTTTGAGCCATGGGAATCCTAATGTCTTTAGACACCCAATTATATATTCCATCTTGGGTAATTTGCTATTAAAGAGAGCCTTGTTCCTTTCCTTCCATATGCACCAACACGTGATGAGAATAATGCATTTGAAAACTTCTTCGCACACCTTATCCGAGAAACCGTCTTATGGAGTTTAACGAGATCACGAACAGAAAAAGCATATATCGGGTTGATCTTGCACCATATACTTACATGTTGCGACACCACCAAAGCAAAATAACAAGATGTGAGGAGATGACAGGCCGATTCTTACGAGTTTCCACAGAGCGGGCAAAGGACAGAGCCAACTTGGACATTACGCTTTGCCAACTCGATAAGTGATGGGATACGATCAAGTTCAGCCCTCCATCCAAAGATGTTGTACTTAGAGGGGATCCAGTTGCACCAATCCATGGCAAAATTGCTGCATGTAACCCGACCTTCAGCTATTAGTGATTTTACTTCTTTCACCAAGAACTCCATTGTCATCTGCCCCATCCATTCCTAGTTGTCTTGATTGCTTGATAAAACCACCTGCCCTAACATAAGGGAACATTGAGACCAATCATTTAGCTCTGTCGTAGATTGAGGGGGCCTCCTCCACCTCCATACACATGTAGTCATTTGGAATCAAGTTTATTCATTTGGAATCAAAGTTATAACATTTCCTCCCTTTTGATGTGACTAATTAGTTTTTTAATTTATCATACTTTTATTCAATGTATAATTTATATATATATTTTATTTTTTAATATATAATCTTTCATATAAACTTAAATATATTTGTTGTGATAATTTGATTTTTATTTACATTTTAATATAGATTTGTTTATAAACTAAGCAGTATTTAAATACACTGTAATCGATATATTATAAAAAATACAACATAGTTTGTAATAAAATTTATATTGAAATATAGATATAAACAAACTCGTTGCAATGACCAATTCAAACTTACATAAAATAATACACATCAAAAGTTATAAGAACAAATTTATATTTTAGATAAAAAAATAAAAAAATTGAGAAAAAACTAATTAGTCAATAAATAGTAAATCCTTCTATCTAAATAGGGGGTTCAATATTTGCTTTCAAACCGATAACCGAGTCGAAACCGGAACCGTTTAAAAACCAAACCGAATTACATATTTGGTTCAAACCAAAAACAAAAATGTAATTTGGTTTTTGGTTTGGTTTAGGTTTCAATATTTTGAATTCGGTTTGAACCGAAAAACCGAATTGGGTTATACCAGTATACCACTATTTTAATCCATATTTTATAGTTAAATTAATTCATTTATATCAATAACCAATACCCATATATGGATTATAAATCATTAATTTTACCTTGGATATTTTTTTATTAAGTTGATTATCCTAAATAGATTCTTTTGAGCCTTCAATATTCGAAAATATAATGCGATTTATACAAACATGAAAAACTAATATTACATGATTATGTTTCATACGCAAATCCAAACATCCCTTTAGATTGCTTCACGTTAATAACCCATTTTGATTGGATGTACTAAATTAACAATAAATAATGACCGTTGGATGTACTAAAATTAAATAGTGTTTCAATTGAGACATGTTAATAACATTTATTGAACTTGTGAGTTTAGTCGTGTTGTTTGAACCTGTTATTTGATAAATGTATGTTTTTGTTTAGACTTTCTAAAATGTTATGCTGTTTAAACCGAACTTGTTATGGCTACTCAAAAGAAAAGAAAAAATGTCTTTTTTAGCTAATTCGGTTTGTTAGGTTCAAACCGAATTAGAAAGTGGTTTTAGGTTCGGATTAGGTTTCCACGAATTAGATTCAGTTCGGATTATTGTTCCAACAAAAAAAAATCAACCCAAAAAACCCGAATCAAATAAACCGAAAAAACCGTTACCCGAAACGATGAACACCCCTATGTCTAAATAGTATTATCAAATTATTCTATAATTATACATTAGTTCTAGATGTTGGATCCTGTCCTTTAACAATTATTATAGTTTGAATTTCGAACCAAATACAATTTTAAAGTTTAATAAATATAGTTTGTTTAGTTATACAAATGATTTTAAAAACACAATATGAAAATTGTGCATAACGAGTTTCCTCTCTATATGATGACTTTATTATTTTTATTTTTAAACCTCACCCCAAAATATTAAAACTCATTTTGAAATTTCAAATTAAAAGACTAAAGGATAAAATCATAAAATTTATAATCTAATTCTAAATTAAAATCAGGATGGTGTGACTTTGAATTTTGAAATTTTACTACTCGAGACGCCATTGAATGATTTTGAAGACGATGCTCTTCGAAACATCAATAAATTAAAATTTATTTTAGTAAAACCATGAATTGTGTGACAACCGTAAATACAAATGACAAGAAAGTGTAAGGGGCTAAGTGCAAAGTTGACGTAAGATTAGGGAGGTGAAGTAAAAACAGAATGTTTAGTTAAAGTTTCTAGAAAAAAACATGAAGAAGTAAAAAAATTGACTGTTCAAAGAAATTATTTTTTCTAAGAGTTGAAAGTTTCAAGGAATTTTATATAAGCACTTCAACTTTAATATTTAATATTTGTTATGAATAAATTGTAACTAGTTGTATCTTTTTAAGAACATGAAATTAAGCGTTTTTTATCACGTTTTAAAATATAACTAGTAGTTTTGCTTCACGTGATGCAGCCACAAACATGTATATTATAAAACAGAAAATTTTATTTCAAATAGTATTAAATAAAAGATAAAGTTATAACATAAACCGACTAGCACACTTAGTCCTAGTGGTGCATAAATCGGTTTTTTAACCCAAACCGGTTCAACCCGAACCGAACTGGTTTGGTCAACGAAAAGTCAAAACCGGTTTGGCCCTAAACCGGTTTCGGAGGTGGAAAATGTCTAACTGGTCAAACCGGTTAGGGTTGGTTACAAACCGGTTTGCCCTAAAAACCGGTTTTTATTTAAAAAAAAAAAATTCAAATAAATTTTATATTTTTAATATAAAATCAAAAAAAATATAACAAATATAAAACATAAAGTTCAACGTTTATTAATATTTAGAAAGTTCAAAAATTAAAAAACCTGACAAGATAAAATTATAAAATTCTAAAACATTACAAATGACAATATATATTTTTATTTTTTGGAATATTGATTGATTATTCTTGTGCGTTGTCTTCGGAACTGGAGCTTCGTAGCCTTGCATCTTCGGCTAGTTCTTCATCGGTGACTGGTTCGGATATTCCAAGATCAACCTCGTTGTTGTGTATGATTTCTTCGGCTTGAATTTCGTCTTCGAGAGAAGTTTGGTCTTGTATCCTATTCATCGCATCCAAATGGTCCTTCAAGCAAATGCACATTTCCATCGCTAGGGGGTGAGTCTAGTCCTTCGTATCGATAAGACCCTGCCACTAAAAGAAAACGCAGATTCCGAAGCTACCGTGGAAGCTTGGACGGTTAGTACATCACGGGCCATGGCGGAAAGAATCGGAAACGAAGCTTCATTTTTTTTCCACCAAGCCAAAATATCAAACTCCTCAAAAACGGTAGAAGGCATAAACGCTAAAAAGTTTGTGCTAATATACCTTCCGAGTTCGCTACCCGGGGTGGTACATCGAGCCCGTTTACTAAATTCATTTAACATTTCGTTATATAAATTCAAATTAACATCTCTCGAGCTATCACTTGATGATGTACCCATTGTATCATGTGGAGTCGGAGTTGTACCATATTTATGTAAATAAACATCAAATAAATCTTGGAAACATTTGTTAAAATATGTTTTTGTGACTTGTGCAAAATGGATGTCTTCACTATCCAAATTCAAAGCGTAAGTAATTCTATCAATCAAAGTTTCAACCCCGTAAACATTTATTGTAGGGTTTAACGCGGCGGCACAAGTTATAACGGGAGACATTTCTTTAAAATATTTCACTAATTTTTCTTTCATCGGTTCTATCATTTTTGTAAAAAGAGGGTTTTTATTTTCAAGTTCATACAACTTGTTAGCCATTAAATATATTTGTTTTAGAGTTAATGGACTTGTGAGATAATAAACACCGGATAAAAAAGTGGTGGCGGTTTTGAAAACTTCAAGCAATTCGGTTACGTCTATTAAAATGTCCCAACTCGTAGAAGGAAACTTTAGAATTTTACGACGAGGTTTTGAGGCAAGCATTTCATGAAATAGTTCTAAAGTTTCTCTTTGTCGTAAAGCGCTATAAAACATAGTATAAGTCGAGTTCCATCTTGTCTCGACGTCCCAATTCGGACCTAAGCAAAGATTATTCGTTTCATGACAAAATCTAATATAATCATGGTATCTTTTTTTGTTACTAAAAATATCTTTAAGCATTAGTCGAAAAGTATATGTTAAGTTTGAAACCTCTTCAATTGCAAGCCCGGCTTACACCGCCAAGTTAATGATGTGTGCGACACATCGACTATGGAAAAAAACACCGTTGCAAACCGGTTTATATTTAATTTTTAGTTTTTGAACCGTATTTGTATTATTAGATGCATTATCAAAAGACATTGAAAAAAGTTTATTTTGTAATTTAAATTCGGTTATAACACCATCCAATATATAAAATAAATTTTCGCCGGTGTGTGGATATTCAAACAAGTCAAACGCGATTGTACGCTTCATCATTTGCCACGTATTAGGATCAACATAATGCGCGGTAACGCAAATGTACGAATCGGGAATACCATGTGGAGCCGACCAAACATCGGTGGTTAAGTTTACACCGGTTTTCAAATTTTCAAAACCCAAAATTAATTCTTTTTTTGCTTTTTTCCACATTTTTATACAATCTCGTCTAAGGGTTGTACGACTTACTTGATGATAACGTGGTTGGAGTGTCTCTTGAATCATCCTTGTCAAGCGCGGATTGTCAAAGTGGTTGAACGACAATCCTTCTTGAATCACTAACCTCGCCATTCGATCTCGAACAATATTTGGATCAAAGTTTCAAATTCCTCCTTCGCTTGTCATCGAGGCTTGACCTTCACTTGGAATTCCCTTCAAGGACGGGCAAGTATTTTCCATATGCGTTTTCAAACTAGTGTTTGAATCTTTCCCCAAAAACGCACCACACATCTTGCACCAAGCACGTTCCTTCTCGTTTGACAACAAACATAGATCGTAATTGCACCAAATTGCCGGATTTCTCGTTGTTGCTCGAATTTCCACAACGGTAACTTCGTTTGAGGAACCACCAACACCAAAACTTGCCATGCTTTTTTTATAGAGTTTAGAGAGCGTTTTTGAGCGTTTAAAGAGCGGTTTAGAGATTAGAGAGTGTAGAAAGAGGTGTGATCAAACCTAAACACCCCCCACCTATTTATAGTGAATTAGAGGTGAAAAAAGGCAAAAAAAAAAACCGGCTAAAATCGACCCCAACGGCTATATAGCCGTTAGAAAACGGCTAGTTTTTTCAGCACCAAAACCGGTTTAAACCGGTTTAAAAACCGGTTTATCGAACCGGTTCACACAAACCGGTCCCCTACCCGATTACACCCAGAAAGCTTCAAACCGGTTTCAAACCGGCGGTTTTAGGCTAACCCGAACCGGCGGTTTTAGGCTAACCCGAACCGGTTTGCTCCAAACCGGTTTATCCCAAACCGGTTTGCCGGTTTGGACAAGGTAAAAAAAAACCCGGTTTTTTTGTGCACCTCTACTTAGTCCTATCAGTTTTGACAAAAATTATAGGATGAACCGCTAACTATGGTTTCACGAAACGACAAACCAAACTGGTAGGGCTGAATGTGTCGGACAAGCCGGTTTTAGCGTTTTGACAATTCGTTTTGACAGTTTGACGGATTGAAACGATCCTTTTTATTATCTTTCTTTCAAAATCGTTGAATCATAATTAAAATTTTTAAAATAATAAAGATGGTTACCGACTATAATACAGGTACATAATTGCAAATTCCAAAAAGAATAATCCTACCGGTCGGTTCTGCTTACACGACCGGTTTTAAGTACCAAACTGTCGGCCGAACCGTTAAACCGTCAAAACTAATTCTCAAACAAGCAGAACCGATGAATTTGCTTCAATTTAGACAATTCAATCAGTTCTAATGGTCTATAAACACCATAACCAAAACATAATCATTAACTTAATGTTGAAAAAGTGACATTTTATGAATATACAACTTTATTGCAATATTAAATTATGAATTTTTTGTTTTTTTTGATGGACAAAACATTTAATTAGAACCTTCACCATCAATGAAAACAATAGCATTCAATTCTTTTAAATATATATCCTTTCAATTTCAAGCAGTTGGCAATCATTTACCATATTCCAGGTCAACTTTTCTCTTACAAAGGGTCAAAAACAAAAACCATATTAATTTTGACCAGAAATCCTTGTAAATATTTCTCAGCAAGTTCTCAACAACTTAACCTTAAAAAAAAAAAAAAAGCTGTTCAAGACCATCTCTTATGTTCCCTGGGCACTCTAGATTTGTTTGACTTTGAACTTGTACCATTTCTACTCTTATAGCCTCCAGAAACAGACTTTGACTCCTTTGACTTTGACAAATTGACCAAATTTGCTTGTTGATTTAGTGATTTCTCTTTCAAGGGAGTTGTAGGTCGTAACGGTTGTTCACTTGATTTGACCGTAAGCTTAGAGGTATTGGGATGTGTCGGTCTTTGTGTATTCAGATTAGCAGCATTATGATCTTCCTTGTTCATGTGATTTATCATGGGAACGCGATGTTTCTTTCTGGCAGAGGAATCTGAATCATCGGACGGGCTGGTCGTGCTGTCCATGTCATATATTAGATTGTCTGACATGGCAGGAAGCTTTTGTGAGCTGGCATTTGACTTGGAGGAAGATGGTCTTCTCAGGCGTGTGAGGTGAATCACCTAAAATATGCCAAATAAGAATAAAAGGTGGAATTGGTCAAATTTCATAACAAAGAGAGACAATTTGGTAAAAACTAAAAAAATTCTAAGAAATAACAAGAATTTGGTCAAATTTAATTATCAAGTGTAAAATTTTGGTCAAATCTCTTGAAATAAGTTATGGTAAATGAAAATTTTATCAAGAATATTCTCTGTGAAATAACATATACAACCAACTATATTTTTAACCATACCTTGCAAACATATACACAAATTCTAACCAAATCATGCAATTTGTAACAAAACAATACAGCATCTAGATTTACTTATATTCTCTAAAATGTCTAGATTTACTAATTGCATGGTTTGGTAAGAAATTATAAGTTACATCATTTGGTTAAAACTGTAGTAAGTCGCGAATATTTGTAGCAAAGTAAAAGTACATTAAGTTTTCCTGCAATTTGCCTCATGAGTAAAGCTAGAAAACATCAAATTCGAATTTATCATAGAAATAGAAACCAACCTTCTGTTCAAGAACCATCATGTCTTTCCAAAGCTTTGTGATCAACATGTTTTTCCTACGGATAACGTCTTCCAGTTCTGCAATCCTCTATTTTATCAGTAGGGAAAATATGTTAGCAAAACCGAAATACACATAAATATTAAAAATTTTATATCATATGATAAAATAGGAATTATTTCTACCTTGGAATTATGAGATTCTGCTGAGTTGAGAAAATCAGATAATTCTTTGATTGTGGCATTCTTTTCTTCACATTCCTTCTGGAGATGGACAATATCATGTTCAACCGGAGTATTCCACCACAAAAGATACACAGGTTCATAAGTAATTCACTCCAAAAATATTAATTTTCCAAGAAACAAACAACTGAAACTGAATGAACAGAAAGCTATGATCCTAATGTGCAGAAGCTTTCACAAACCAGAATCCAAATGGTTCTATGTTAAAGATTAGATGATTATTGTATTAATGTAACTTTTGAGATCATATTTAACTCATTTATTCCTAAAAGATGGACAAACAATGTTCACGGGTCAACCTAAATCGTTTTGACCCGTACTGAACATGCTAGTACAAGATATAGCTATACCAATTTATCCATACCTGAACATCTACTGAGGAGCTGACACTTGGAGCCCAATCTGACAAATCAGACATGCGGCGTTCTTCTTGTTCAGCATCATCAGCCAGTTTAGACTGGATGGTGTCTACATCATCAACATATTTTCTAGTAACATCCACCTGGATGAATGGACAAATAATAAGTACATTCATCAACAATTTTGTTAATAAATAAAACAAGTTCAATTCTAACCTCATTTCTTACTTCTTTATATTCTGATGGGAGTTGATGATAATTGCAATGCTGGCAACCGCAGCCAGCAAACTCAAAATTATAGGATGAGATATCGGGTTTATCCTTGAAGTAATTCACCTGCTCACATAAGTTATCAAGCTTCTCCTGCATGCCTAAAAGCACCTGGTCCTGCAAATAGTTTGTGACAAAAAGATGAAATTTTATAGATTGCTTTTAGGGGTGTTAAATGGGTCGTGTTCATAGGTTAACGGGTCGAACCTGAACGAACACAACCCGTTTAACCAAATATTTTATTTTGTTTGTTGTATATTAGTACTCTAAAACTATAAATTTACAACCAAAAATACAAATATATACAAGACAGTTACGTTTAAACCTATGTTGTCAAAAGCGCACTAGGCGTGTGGTGCAGAAGCACAGCAGAGCGTATGCGGCTCCCCTAAATTGGCGCAGTCTCAGTCACTCAGGCGCATTTTCAGGCCAAGTTCAGTCTAAATTCTGGCAAAAAATCGTCTGAAACAAGTCTAAACAGCCTACACTAGCCCTAAACAAGCCTGGAATCAACCTAAAACAGCCTAAGCAAGTCTAAAACATGTCTAAACCCCCTAAAATGGTATTTGTATACTATGCGTCTCACTTAAAAAAACACTCGCTTTTTAAGCACCTTGTGCGGCCTATGCGCCTTGACAACATTTATGTTGTCAAAGGCCCACAAGGCGTGCGCCTAGTCCCTCAGGCGCATGTTTAGACCAAATTCACTAAAAATGTCTCAAACAATCACACTAGTCCTAAACAAGCCTGAAATCAACCTAAAACAGCCTAAAACATGTCTAAAACCCATAAAAATGGTATTTTATACTATGCGTTTTTCTTAAAAAAACCCTCGCTCTTTAAGCGCCTTGCGCCTTGAGTACGCCTATGCGTCTTGACAACATAGGTTTAAACAATAACATCTTATCCTCATTTTTCTTTTATCTTTTAAATTTTGCCATAAAAAATTCAAAGCCATCAAAGCAGTGAAAGCTTTGTGACGAGAGTTTTGAAGCCATCAAAGCATTCTCTAGTACTGTATTAGGGACAGTTTGTAATTTTGGAGTTGGTTGTGTATGACTACAAACAAAATTTTCAAACAGCAAACACCCAGGTAAATTTATAAAAATAAACGGGTTAAACAGGTCAACATCAACCCATGAACATGGCAGGTAAACCCAAACACTACCTGTTTCGCAGATTCAACCCAAACTGACCCAAACCCGTTTAGATTGAAACCAAATCCACGAATTTCGTGTCAGGTTCGTGTCATGTCAGAAATTCACACCCGTACTTGCTACATAACATAATTGACACATATAATACATTTGTTAGTAGAAATTCAAATCTTAGGGACCCAATATGAGTAGTTGATAAACCCTAATTTTAAAAGGATAAATACTACAGTCTAACAGTCACCCGATCAATAAAAGCATTCAATACGAAATAAAGAAAGCATATTTAATCACAAAATGAAAAAATAACTGAAAAGAATTAAATCGATTAGCTAACCCTGATTTGAACTGATTTTTTCAGTTGAACAATCAACTTATTCTTCTTCGAATTAGACGCCGCAACTGCAATAACGGCGACAATCAAAATCCGGTGCACGGGCCAAGCAACGGCTTCTTCATGGCTTAATCCGCCGCCGATGGCTTTAGCTGAGCTGGCTTCTTCGGATCCAACGATCCTGCCCTGTAGAGACACCCATGCCAGTTGTTTGGCGGATCGAACGGGTCGGGTCGGAGGGGTGAAGTGGCTGGAGAGGCGGCGCGGTGATGGATGTGGAAATGGGGAAACGGATACCTATGGAGGAGGTGCAAAAGGGGGATGATCGATGTGAATTTCATCGTCGGCCATTTCACGGCGGTGGGTGGTGGTGGTGGTGGTGGGGGTGATTGACGCCCGCCGTGAAATTGATTTTGAATTTTTTTTCGTAACGGAGATGTTTAGATTTTTAAACTTAGGTCAGGGAGGGAATGAGTTGGATATTGGATGGGTGTGATGGTGACACGTGTAAGGCTGTTTGGGGTTTGTATTATTGCTAGCCGTTGGGATTCTCGAGGTTTAAATTTTGAAGAACTTTTTTTCTTCTTATTTTTTTTGGTTTATTATGTTTCTAGATTTTATTCCAAACAACATGCCTTTTTGAGAAGTAATAATGGTATTAATGTGTGTTAGAAATGTGTCACTCATTAAATGGTTGACAATTGGTTAACATGAACCTATGGTAGATAGAAAGGTCATAAAATTAGTGGGTTAGTAAGTTATCATTTAAAAAAAAACATATATCTTTGATTTTTAACCAATTTACTAATTTGAACAAATTATCATACCATCTTTTTATCTTTTTTTTTGAATTTTTCTATCAAATTATCATAGTTTTTTTTATATTTTTAATCAACTCATTATATATATAGGGAAATGTTCCACTAAAAAGTGGTTTTTTGCTAAAAAACGCTAAAAATGGGTTAAACGAACTCCGATTGAGTTCATTCCAGCGGCGTTGGAATTGTCTTATCAAACCCTAACCCGCCCCCATAAAACTAAACCCCCCTCCACCCACACCCCCCAAAACCTAAACCCCCTCCAACCCCACCCCGAAAAGCCTAAAACCACCACCCCCACCCCCCAAACCTAAACCCCCCCACCCCCAAAAACCTAAACCCCCACCCTAAAAAAAAACCTAAACCCTAAGGATAAAACCTTAAAATTCAACCTTAAAATCTAAACCATAAAAGCTAAACCCTAAAAGCTAAGATGGTAGAGTTCGACGTTACGGTTCCAACGCCGCTGAAATGAGCTCAATCGGAGTTCGTTTGATATCGTTTCTTAAGGTTTTTATCATTTCTTAGGTTTTTTTAGCGAAAACCCACTTTTTATTTGAACATCCCTTATATATATAGGGGGAGAATCAAATAACAAGTGAGTTTTCGCTAAAAAATCTAAAAAATGACAAAAACCTTAAGAAACAATATCAAACGCACTCCGATTGAGCTAATTTCAGTGGCGTTGAAACCGTCTCGTCGAACTCTACCATATTAGCTTTTAGGGCTTAGCTTTTAAGGTTTAGATTTTACGTTTGAATTTTAGGGTTTTAACCTTATGGATTAGCCTTAATGTTTAACTTTTACGGATTAGATTTTATGGTTTAGGTTTTTTTTTTTTGGTGAGGGTGGGGGGTTTAGGTTTTTGGGGGTGGGTGGGGGTGGGTTTAGGTTTTGGGTGGGGGGGCTTAGGTTTTTGGGGGTGGTGGTTTTAGGTTTTGGGGGGTAGGGTTGGAGGGGGGTTTTAGGTTTTTAGGGGTGCAAGTGGAGTGGGGTTTAGGTTTTTGGGTTCGCGTTAAGGTTCGATTAGACGGTTCCAACGCCGCTGGAATGAGCTCAATCGGAGTTCGTTTGACCCACTTCTTATGATTTATTAGCGAAAAAGCACTTTTTAGTTATATATATATATATATTCTCCGTCTTCCATCAACTTATTATACTATTTTTTAACCTAACAAATTATATTTCTATTAAAAAACACTTTATAAGAGAAATATCAAATGCAAACTAAAAAGATTCATGTCAACTAAAACTTCAAAAATGGAATAAGGAATGTGAAAAAAACTAAGCAAACATTAAAATTTGAAACATTACGAGTCTCAATATCAAATACACATTAAAACAAACATGCTAAATAAACTCAACTCGATATTGATCTTAACCTACTACTGAGTAAGAAAAAGTGCTCCATGTCATAATTTGGGTTTTGAATAAGACGGCCTTTTTATTTTTTTCATATAAAAAACGTATGAAGAATGGGAGGTATAAAGTTGTTATTATCCTGGTGTCGAACTACTTTTTCGTATGACCTCACCTATAATATTGTCACCATATAGTAGAGATTAAAACCAAGCTCCGGATGGATTGTTGGAGAACCTCTTTATCATTATGTATAAATAGACTATATCAAATATAAATTAAAAGAAAAAATATCCTATAACAAGTGTATTTGAAAAAAAGTTTATATTTTCGAAGACCATGAATTTCTTTTTTGTCAACTAGAATGTCAAGCTATCTTTCCACTTATTTTTGTGTTTTTTCTTATATAGTTAGACTATCTGTAATGAACATTGATGATGTGGCTTAGTGATGGGGTGTTGAACACCGTTCCTCTTGGTGTGATTGAGGCGTAATGAACAAAGGGGTGGGGTAAATCACGAGCGTGGGGTGAGGGCAAATCACGTCGGAATAGTGGATAAACAAAATCTTTAACATTTTTTTCCGTCTCTCTCTCCTATTAATTATATAAATTTCTTTACTTTTTTATAATTTTTATTTCCCGCCTCTCTCTCCTATTAAATAATAATGACCTATATAATCTATACTAATAAATAAAGGTTTAAGGTGGACACTTGTCACCTTCTCATGCCTCCTCACATTGATTTTTCCGCCTCTCTCTCCTAATAAATGCGCATATATCTTATTAAATTATAATGATATTATAAATATATTATTAAAGAAGAATACTAATTATATTAAATAAGAATATATAATAGGAAATCAAAATATAACTAATTGAAAAAAATACTAATCTATACTATATAATAAATAAAGGTTTTTCTATACCACGTGTCGCCTCCATATTCATTCTCATCATTTTTTTTCCGGCTCTCTCTCTTATTAAATACACCTCTATTCTTTAATAATAATTATATTTTTAAAGAAAATACTAATTATATTAATAAAACACATTTATTTTAAATTATCTCTTATTATAAGAAACTTTGAAATCTAATTATGTAACTTTTATTTTCAATCAAATAATAAATGAAAGTCAAATTACATTAAATAGTAATTAACGTATTTTCGAAACCCAATTATATATTAATTTTTATATATTTTGAATTTTATTTTCTATCCTTAGTATATGTAATACATTTATACATCTGTAATATATATATATATATATATATATATATATATATAAAGGTTTAAGAAGATTTTATATATTGATATTTTTCACCCCGAGTGTAGACACGGGTTCCAAACTAGTTATTTTTATAAAATGTTTTTACTTAAAAAAAACAGGTTTGTTCATAAAACATATTTGTAATTTGAACATTTCTTTCATTCTTTTTAAAAAATAACTATATAACGTTTCTAAAATTTGTATTAAAAAACTATGTAATATGTCATAAATATGTAATATGTAAATTTTATTACTAAGTATATATATAACACTGCATTTATTCACAATGTGTAATATACCAGGTTTCTAACCTATATTATAATAAATTAATAACTATACTTGTTACATGCCGACTTCTGCTAAAGTCTAGAATTTTGTTTTCCGACTCTCCCTCTCCTATTAAATAATGATGATGTAAATAATTAAATATCTAAAATTTATTCTAATATTTTATTAAAAATTACTAAATCATAAAAAAAATCTCAATTATATCTTATTTTAAAATACAACTTTATAATTCTTAAATCTTCATTATTTGTTATTTATAATACTTAAATCTCCATTATTTCTTATTTCACCGATTACTAATAACATCCAACATACAAATCTTCATAGAAGCCGTTGTTTTATAACAGATTGTATTTATTCAATCCATGTATTACATGGATTTTAACCTAGTTTCTAATATATACAAGTGATTAAAGCAACAATGCACAACTAATGTATACGATGAAATCTTTTATATAAAAACAAATTAAAGTAAAACATACTTAACTTCAATTTTTTTATTAATTATTTTAATATTTATAATTAAGTTACACATATTTTAATTTACTCTTATAACTTTTAAAATATTGTGTTTTCATACACTCTGAATATAACGCTGCGACATACTTATTTTATCTACGTTTCAGTGTAAATCTACGTTTCGACATAAATTTTTTTCAAACCCGAGTTAGGTCAAATATAATATATTTTTAATTCTTTTTTTAATGTGTTTTTGTGTTTCTAAATACTCATTTTTACAACTACGTAACTTTTTCTTGATCAATATATATTTTATTTAAAACTGAGCAGAGTCAAATATAATATATTTTTACTTCTTTTTCTAATATGCTTTTGTGTTTATTAACGCTCATTAATGACTCGACTTTTTCTTGATTTCTGAATGTATCATTGCGACGTGCTTTTTTTATCTACGTTTTAATTTTTGGAATGTAGCCGTCACAACTTCATATGTTTCACTTTACGTGCTTAACCACGTCAATGTCACCGCCGTAATATGCGTCACCGTCTGCTATTTTCAATTCAATTCCCACAACAACGCGCTGTAACATCTCGTATTTCGTAAATACGGAATTTACATGGAACAAGGAAAGGGGGGATGAGATGGGCTTTGGGTTTAGGTGCATGGGCCAAAAAGAGAGGATAACGGGCCCTTAAAACCCTGTGTTCAACCCCGATGCATACCATTTCCTTCTTTTTTTAATGCGTTTTTGTGTTTCTAAATACTCATTTTTACAACTACGCAACTTTTTCTTGATCAATATATATTTTATTTAAAATTGAGCAAAGTCAAATATAATATATTTTTACTTCTTTTTCTAATATGCTTTTGTGTTTATTAACGCTTGTTTTTACAATGATTCGACTTTTTCTTGATTTTCGAATGTATCCTTGCGGCGTGCTTTTTTATCTACGTTTTAATTTTTGGAATGTAGCCGTTGCAACTTCATACGTTTCACTTTACGTGCTTAACCACGTCAATGTCACCGCCGTAATATGCGCCATCGTCTGCTATTTTCAATTCAATTCCCACAACAACGCGAGGCAACATCCCGTATTTCGTAAATACGGAATTTACATGGAACAAGGAAATGGGGGATGAGATGGGCTTTGGGTTTAGGTGCATGGGCCAAAAAGAGAGGATAACGGGCCCTTAAAACCCTGAGTTCAACCCTCATGCATACCATTTCCCTCATTTGTAACAAACCTAGAAAGAAGTTAGAGTGAGAAAGTGGAGAGAGTGGTGAAGGAAATCGAAGATCAAGCTCGAATTAGGGTCGGGATAGCTACAGGAGTGTTGTAGTAACATCACCATCGAACCAGGAGCTCGTGAAGGTAAGCCATCGTCCCTAGATCTCAGTTTTTATGTCGGGTTTTGGTGGGTTTCGAGTTTGACAAAAAAGTAACGATTTTTAAGTTGTTATCGCGAAACAAACCATTGATCTATACTCTAGGGTGCCTAACAAGTGTTTTGAACGTAAAAAGTTTGAGTCTTGGCGAGTTATATTGTAACGAACCAAAATCCGGGTTTCGTCTTCAAATAATTAAATATTTATATTTAATATTATGGTGGAAATAATATTTTATAAATAAGTTGAAACAAGTGGGTTTCAAGTTTGTAATGAGATTATGTTAGTTTTAACTAACTATAGAACGAAATGGGTGAAATGGAAGTTGAAGGACTAAATGTGTAAAATGGCCAAAAAACTGCCATTTGACTTGGTGAAGTCAAAATTGGCTTCAATTACACATTTTGAGTCGTTCATATCAAGAGAGAAAAAGGAGAAAAGTGTGTTGAAGCCATTTTCGTGCAATTGAAGCTTGATTAGTGAAGGTTTTGGCTCACACAACACCTTCCTAACATCAAGTAAGTGATTCTCTTCCTCTTGATTTCACCATGTATGTGTTCTTGGTAGGTTTTGGGTGAAACCCGAAATTATGTATGCATGTGATGAAATGGTGTTAGATTATTGATAATCTAGCTAAACTAAAGTTAAAGAATGATGATTAACATCCTAGAACCCTTTGATTTTGATTATGAGAAGTTAGGGTTCATATGGTGAAAATTGGGGGTGTTTGGGTCATAAGGCTTGAATGGTGAATTAATGAAGATTAAGTGTTTTTAAGATGTTAGACACTAGAACAAACACCAAATTAACTTAATAATAATTTTTGAAAGAAGAATTAGTGTTAAGATTAAGTTAATGAAACTCAAGTAGGTGAGTTTGTGGTGAAAGAGGGTGTTTGGTTATGAGGATAACCTAAACGGGTCAATTTGGGTTGGAATTGAGAAATTGAGTTGTGAACTCAATTGTAATGAAATTTTGGTATATGTTAGATTACTAAACTAGGCGAATGTGTTTAGGTAATCAAATTGCAAAGCTTGAAAGTGGTGCGGGATCTTCTAACCCGAAAGGTAAGTGCTTTTGCACTTACTTAGTTTTGATGATAAATGAGTTTTATGCAATGTTGTATGTATAATGTGTAAAGTTGCATAATTTGTTATGTGGTATGAATGAGTATAAAATGGTATGTATAATTGAAGGAATGTAGTTATAGTATTTACACTATAATGGATATGTTGATATGGAGTTATGGTCTATGAACCATAATGGATAGAATGGATATGGAGTTATGGTCTAAGTACCATAATGGATAGATTAGTTATGGAGTTATGATCTCGTATCCTTTGGGATATGAAGTTATGGCCTACGTGCTATAATGGAAATGGAAAAGTGATAATGAAATGATGAAAGTAACTTGTAGGTGATATACAAGTGTATGAAATCCTTAATTGGCCAAATGGGTGTTAACGGGTCAAATGGGTGAAAGGTGTGAAAACAAGTTGTAATAACTTGTTTGTTATGTTTAACACATTACAATGGTAATATGTTGACGAAATGCTAATGTATGGAACTATAATTGACCAAATAGAGGCAAACGGGTCAAATGGGTGAAAAGGATGAAAACAAGTTGTAAATACTTGTTGGTTGTGTTTATCTTATTACTAATGGTTATAAGTTTATGTGGTTATGCAGGGAAAGCTCCGAAATAGGTCAAGGTCAACGTCCAAGCTTAGAGGGTTCTCGTATGCATTTTTGGTATTTTGAGGATTTTCGTAAAATCCTTGTAAAGTGGTGTAATTTGGCACAAAAGTTATGTTTTGATGTAATCATATGTTGTCATGATGTTTTTGGTCAAAAATCTAAGTGTTGGTAAAGTTTTGATGTTAAGCAAAATGAAAAAGGTTGGAAAAATGGTTAAGTGTGAAAACTGGAAACATTCTGAGAAAAAGGGTCCCTCACGGGTCGCGAGAGTCCAGGAAGGATTCTCTCGCGGTACGCGAGAGGGTAAAAAAAAAAAAATTCTTGGGTTAAGACTTCCGCGCGTTAAAGTTTTGTTTTTAAAAGTGGTGTGTTTCAACTTGGTATCAGAGCAATGGTTTGAGGGATTTGGTGTGGGTGGCACCAAACTCAAACCGGATGCTCTTGATATGGGGGGGGATGATACGAGAATCCAAGAAGGACTTGACTAAGACTCGGAGCTTTCGGAAATGAAAGGTTAGTAATGTTATGATTAATGATAATTCCATATGGAGTTTATGTATATGTACGAATGATTGGCAAAGTGTTATGTGTGCCGAAACTTGTCTTGTGATTTGTTATATGAATATGATAATTGCAATTGGGCATAGCGCGTTATTAATCATGTCTGGCCAATATGATTAATATGACGAGATGTGCAAGGGCCTTTATAATAACCATATGACAATGAACATTTACAAGGATTAGATGAAGGTGATTATATATGTATGTATGTATATAAGTAGATAAGTATACATATACTTAATACATATAGGGGTGTAAGTGTGATAAGTATTTAAGGTATTGATAGTATAAGGGTGTTAAGGTGTTCGTTTCTAATTCTCAGTTAAGAGATGGCAGAAGAATCGAGCAATCGGGAACCGTTGGATCCACGGATCCAAGAGTTGATAAAAGAGGAGGTGGCCAAGGCCTTTGAGCAAGCCACAAATCTGTTGATGGAAGAAATGAGGGGGACTATTAAACTCTCTCTCGAGGAGATCATGAAAGAGAAAGATAAGGAACCTCGGGGTTGTACACTGAAGGATTTCATGGTGATCAAGCCCAAGGAATATAACGGGCAAGTGGACCCGATTCTGAGCCACAGGTGGGTGGTAGACATGGAGTCAAATTTTGAGACGACAAGGTGTAAGCCCGAGGATAGACTGGGCGGGCTAAGGAGTGGCTGCTGAATCTCCGAAAGGAGAGGGGTGAAAGAGGGGTGACCTCCATGTCATGGGAGGAGTTTAAAGCGGCATTCCTAAAGTACCATTGCCCACAGGCCGCTATTGACAGGATGACCGAGGAGTTTCTCTTCATGAGGCAGACGACAAAGACTATTGATGAATTAGCTGGGACTTTCTTCGATCGGGCCAAGTTCTGTCCAGATGTGGTGTCGACTGAGAAAGCCAGGATTGACAGGTTCTATGCTATGCTGACGGTGGAGTTCAAGGATAGCATATCTCCATCCTCATTTACCACACTTGTAGACTTAATAAACAGGTGTCGGGAAAGAGAGGTGGAGTTGAGGAGGCAAGAAGCTAGAGGAGAGAAGAGGAAAAGGGAAATTGTGGATCAAGTGGTGAGCAAGATAAAGGGCGGGAGCCCTAGTAAGAAGCCTTTTACCAAGTTCTCTTCTCGAGGATGCAAAGTTTGTGGGAAGGAGCACTATGGGGATTGTAAGAAGGGAACGTCGAATTGTTACAAGTGTGGGAAGCCGGGGCATATGGCAAATCAGTGTCCAAGCCAGATTCGTATATGCTATAATTGTTACAAGCCAGGACACCTTAGGGCGGATTGCCCGGATTTGAAGCAAGGTGGAAGCGAGAGAAAAGTTGAGATACCCAGGCCTAAGGGTAGAGCTTTCCACATATCTGCGGAGGAAGCAAAGAACGACTCGGAGGTGGTGACAGGTACATTCAAGATTAACTCATTACCTGCACTAGTTCTATTTGATTCGGGGGCAAGCCGTTCTTTTGTTTCCTTGAAAATTGTTAAGCATTCCTCTTTTGTAAGAAGCAAGTTAGATGAACCCTTAGAAATCGAAGCGGCTAATGATAAGAGTTTCCTTGTCTTTGACATTTTTAGAGATTGTAAGTTGAGAGCGGGGGGCGAAACTTTCTTTATTGATTTGATTCCTATGGCTATGGGAGATTTTGATGTTATTGTGGGGATGGATTGGTTGTCAAAGAATAAGGCGAGTATTTTATGTGGACCGAAGGCGATCCAACTTGTTTCCCCCGTCGGGAGAGTCCATCTACATAGAAGGTGATAAAAAGGGTAAAGTAAGGTTGTGCACTTATGTGAAGGCGACCAAGTACATGGCGCGTGGGTGCAAGGCGTTCATGGCTTGTGTCGCGGATGTGAATGAAAGAGTAAAGGAGATTCACGATGTACCGGTCGTGAACCAATTCGTAGATGTGTTTCCTGACGAGTTACTGGGGATTCCGCCGGATAGGGAGATAGAGTTTGGAATTGACTTGATGCCGGGTGCTAAACCGGTAGCTAAAGCGCCTTATAGATTGGCACCGCCAGAAATGAAAGAACTCATGGAGCAATTACAAGAGTTTCTTGACAAGGGTTTCATACGCCCAAGTGTTTCACCTTGGGGTGCGCCCGTTCTCTTCGTCAAAAAGAAGGATGGGAGCATGAGAATGTGTATGGATTACCGGGAGTTGAACAAGTTGACAGTGAAGAATAGGTACCCATTGCCTAGGATTGACGATCTTTTCGACCAATTGCAAGGGGCGTCATGGTTTTCTAAGATTGACTTGAAGTCCGGGTATCATCAGTTGAAAGTGAAGGAAGAGGATGTTCATAAGACAGCTTTTCGCACTCGTTACGGTCACTATGAGTTTACGGTTATGCCTTTCGGTTTGACCAACGCACCTGCGGTTTTCATGGATCTCATGAACCGGGTGTGTAGACCGTTCCTTGATCGTTCGGTCATTGTGTTTATTGACGATCTTCTCATCTATTCAAGGAGCGAGGGTGATCACGCTTGTCATTTGCGTGAGATTCTTGAAGTCTTGCAAAAGGAGAAGCTTTATGCTAAATTCTCCAAGTGCGCATTTTGGTTGCGCAAGATCCAATTCTTGGGTCATGTGATTAATGAAAGAGGAATTACCGTTGACCCATCCAAGATTATGGCGGTTAAAGAATGGTCATCACCGAAGACGCCTTCGGAGATTAGAAGTTTCTTGGGGTTAGCGGGTTATTATCGGAGGTTCATCGAAAACTTCTCTCGGATTGCTTTGCCGATGACGAAGTTGACTCGTAAGGAGACAAAGTTTGTTTGGAGTCCCGAGCAAGAATCTGCCTTTCAACTCTTGAAAGAAAAGTTGACTAAGGCGCCTGTTTTATCCTTGCCGGACGGGACCGAGGATTTTGTTGTTTATTCGGATGCCTCGCATTCGGGGTTGGGGTGTGTTTTGATGCAAAGGGGGAAAGTGATTGCCTATGCATCTAGGCAATTAAAGACTCACGAGGTGAATTACCCAACCCATGATTTAGAGCTTGCAGCCGTGGTTTTCGCGCTCAAGATTTGGAGGCATTATTTGTATGGTGCTAAGTGTACGATCTACACGGATCACAAAAGTCTCAAATATTTCTTTGACCAAAAGGACCTCAATATGAGGCAAAGACGGTGGCTTGAATTGGTTAAGGATTATGATTGTGAGATACTTTATCATCCGGGTAAAGCGAATGTTGTGGCGGATGCGCTTAGTAGAAAGTCAAGTCATTCACCTATCAAGGTGAAGTCATTTAAGATGACAATTTCATCATCTCTTATTGATGAAATCCGGGAGGACCAAGTGTTAGCACTTGGTGGTGACTTGAAGAAAGAACGGATGATTTCTTATGTTGATAAGCTTGGTGAAAATAGCATGGGTTTGAAGACATGCTTTGATAGAATTTGGATACCTAGGTTGTCAAGTGTCTTGACAACTATTATTGACGAGGCGCATAAATCCAAATATTCTATCCATCCGGGGGCCACGAAGATGTTTTATGATTTGAGGTGTCATTTTTGGTGGCCGGGTTTGAGGCGTGATATTGTTAAGTATGTGGAGAGGTGTCTCACATGCTTAAGGGTTAAGGCGGAGCATCAAAAGCCGTATGGAAAGCTTCAACCGCTTGAAATACCGCTTTGGAAATGGGAAAATATAACCATGGATTTGATCACTAAACTACCAAAGACTCGAAAGGGTTATGATGCGATATGGGTAGTAGTGGATCGGTTGACGAAGAGTGCACATTTCCTTCCTATAAAGGAAACGTATTCTTCGGATAGATTGGCGGAAATGTATGTGAAGGAAATTGTGTCACGTCATGGTGTGCCGGTGTCGATTATATCGGATCGTGATACGAGATTTACTTCTCGTTTTTGGAAGAAATTCCATGAGGATATGGGGACTAGATTGAATCTTAGCACCGCTTATCATCCACAAACGGATGGTCAAAGCGAGCAAACGATTCAAACGCTCGAGGATATGTTGCGAGCGTGTGCCTTAGATTTTGGTGGTAGTTGGGACAACCATTTACCGTTGACGGAATTCTCTTACAACAATAGTTACCATTCAAGTATTGGTATGCCGCCTTTTGAGGCATTGTATGGGAGAAAGTGTCGAACACCCGTGTGTTGGGGTGAGATTGGTCAACGGGAGCTTGGTAGTGTCGAAGTGGTCAAGGAAACTAATGATAGTATTGACCAAATTAGATGTAAGGCCCCAAACACGGGAGGCCTCGCTTGTTGGATTTACTCATTCACAAACAGTTCTTAAACATGAATATCAAATAACGCAGCGGAAAAACTTCATTCATTCATCATAATTAAAACTGGTTCATACATGCGGAAGCGTAAACATAGTTTAAAACATATTTACATCATAACTAAACATAACGGGATGCCAGTCTTCATGATCAGCCGGGTAACTCTTCTCGCTTGCCAAGCATCACCGTCCATCCTCATAACCTACCTTAACCTGAATGTGCACACTTAAAAACGTCAGCTACGCTGGTGAGTTCTAGTTTTAACATAAAACCTTAACTTCAAATAAATTGCCAAAAACATCACTTCATACTTCATTTAATAAAAAGCGTACGTAAATAATGCAATAACAAACATAACACTTCATAAGTCAACGAACATATAGAATCTGCGCCTTCTCGTAACCGTCAAATCCAAACGTTACATACTGGTTGAATAACTTAAGGATCACCACCACTAGGCCCATCATCACCGTACTGTCCTTCGGGTGAGGAACTCCTAGGGCCCGATACTTAGGTCATTCAACCCTTCAAGCACGGCGTCCCAAAGGATAGCGCGTACCAAACTTCAAGCACTGCATCCCGTCGGACACAAGTACTTAACTTCAAGCACGACTACCCCGTAAGGTAAATCGTACCAACTTCAAGGATCACGATAATTCCCTTGGCGAACGTCATCGCCCCAGTTGTTCAACAGTTGGCCTGCCACAGAGGCCCCTAAAAGGTAAAGGCCCATAACATCCTTCCCATCCCTTAACCTTCATTCCCTAAGGAATATTGGCAGATTCGTTCGTTTGTGACTTTCGTAAACCTTCGCTTCTTTTACTTCAAAAACTTCAGTTAAAGCATTCGTACGTTTTATTAAAAACATTCTCTTCGTTAAAACACTTCGTAAACTTCTTTTGGCAAAATATTTCATAAACACTTCCTTCATAAACATCATTTTATAAAACGTTACATACTTCCTTCATAAACATCATTTTATAAAACGTTACATACAACCTTCGTAAATATCGTTTCATAAACATCGTTTCATAAACATCGTTTTATAAAATCATCACGTGTGCACACCAGCCCAAAAACATTATTAAAACATTTAAAAGAGGGCTTCTAGAACTCACCTTATAAGATAGTCTCGGTTGTCCTAACAAAGGTCCAACAACTTCACTTCCGATCTGAATTGATTAGTTAATGCACATCAGACCAATACCGACTCTAACGGTTTAACCATTCTAACATACTGACTTCACTTAATCAGTTCTGATGTCTGCGCACTTAGCAAGTGCGCAGACCCTGCTGCCTGCGCACTTAGCAAGTGCGCAGACCATGCTTCCTGCGCACTTAGCAAGTGCGCAGGTCCTTCCTCCTGCGCACTTAGCAAGTACACAGGACACTCCTCCTGCGCACTTAGCAAGTACGCAGGATCTGCTCCGTGCGCACTTAGCAAGTACGCACGACCTGTTCTTCGCGAAAACCCTAACTTTCGCATTCGGGTCTGATCATGTCAAGATCCCGAACCTGTTGCATTCAAAACGTTCGTTTTCCATTAAGGAACTCAAATCTATACTCATCTTCCAGTTTCATCCGTTCAAACATAACCTTTTTACCCAAAACCCGAAAAACCCAAAAACGAACAAAAACTCAGATTTAGGTCGGATCGTTACCTGAATCGAGCTTCTGATCCGGAGGTTCTTCTCACGAGTTATGGAGCAACACACTTCTCAAATCTCGGGTCGATCCGACAACTTTCTCTCTCTACGGTTTCTCTCTCTAGAAGTTGCAAATGAGAGAAAAGGGTTGTGACCTTGGCTATTTATAGGGGAGGCTCCCCTTCTAGCCCATCCGAACCGACCCGACATGCCTCGTTCGTTTATTTCATCATTTTAACCGTCGTTTTATTTTTGGGATGTTACATTAGAGCACGCTTGAAGGCGGCTCAAGATCGCCAAAAGTCTTATGCGGATAATAGGAAGCGGGCGATTGAGTTTCAAGTGGGGGACTTTGTGCTATTGAAAGTCTCTCCTTGGAAAGGGGTGATAAGGTTTAGGAAACGGGGGAAGTTAAGCCCACGTTTCATTGGACCGTTTAAAGTGATGGTAAGGGTGGGTGCGGTAGCTTATAGATTGGAGTTACCGGAGGGACTAAGTAGACTTCATAACACGTTCCATGTGTCTCATTTGCGAAAATGTTTAGCGAATGAATCTACTTTTGTTCCATTGGATGATATAGAAATTGATGAAAAGTTGAACTATGTGGAAGAACCGATGGCAATCTTAGATAGGAAAGTGAAGAGGTTGCGTAATAAAGAGATTAGCCAAGTGTTGGTTCGATGGAAGCATAGAAAGGGGGCGGAAATGACTTGGGAAACCGAGGAAGAAATGCTCAAATTCTACCCGAACCTTTTTATGTGAAGTCGGGTTTCGGGGACGAAACCCAAATAAGGGGAGGTGATTTGTAACGAACCAAAATCCGGGTTTCGTCTTCAAATAATTAAATATTTATATTTAATATTATGGTGGAAATAATATTTTATAAATAAGTTGAAACAAGTGGGTTTCAAGTTTGTAATGGGATTATGTTAGTTTTAACTAACTATAGAATGAAATGGGTGAAATGGAAGTTGAAAGACTAAATGTGTAAAATGGCCAAAAAACTGCCATTTGACTTGGTGAAGTCAAAATTGGCTTCATTTACACATTTTGAGTCGTTCATATCAAGAGAGAAAAAGGAGAAAAGTGTGTTGAAGCCATTTTCGTGCAATTGAAGCTTGATTAGTGAAGGTTTTGGCTCACACAACACCTTCCTAACATCAAGTAAGTGATTCTCTTCCTCTTGATTTCACCATGTATGTGTTCTTGGTAGGTTTTGGGTGAAACCCGAAATTATGTATGCATGTGATGAAATGGTGTTAGATTATTGATAATCTAGCTAAACTAAAGTTAAAGAATGATGATTAACATCCTAGAACCCTTTGATTTTGATTATGAGAAGTTAGGGTTCATATGGTGAAAATTGGGGGTGTTTGGGTCATAAGGCTTGAATGGTGAATTAATGAAGATTAAGTGTTTTTAAGATGTTAGACACTAGAACAAACACCAAATTAACTTAATAATAATTTTTGAAAGAAGAATTAGTGTTAAGATTAAGTTAATGAAACTCAAGTAGGTGAGTTTGTGGTGAAAGAGGGTGTTTGGTTATGAGGATAACCTAAACGGGTCAATTTGGGTTGGAATTGGGAAATTGAGTTGTGAACTCAATTGTAATGAAATTTTGGTATATGTTAGATTACTAAACTAGGCGAATGTGTTTAGGTAATCAAATTGCAAAGCTTGAAAGCGGTGCGGGATCTTCTAACCCGAAAGGTAAGTGCTTTTGCACTTACTTAGTTTTGATGATAAATGAGTTTTATGCAATGTTGTATGTATAATGTGTAAAGTTGCATAATTTGTTATGTGGTATGAATGAGTATAAAATGGTATGTATAATTGAAGGAATGTAGTTATAGTATTTACACTATAATGGATATGTTGATATGGAGTTATGGTCTATGAACCATAATGGATAGAATGGATATGGAGTTATGGTCTAAGTACCATAATGGATAGATTAGTTATGGAGTTATGATCTCGTATCCTTTGGGATATGAAGTTATGGCCTACGTGCCATAATGGAAATGGAAAAGTGATAATGAAATGATGAAAGTAACTTGTAGGTGATATACAAGTGTATGAAATCCTTAATTGGCCAAATGGGTGTTAACGGGTCAAATGGGTGAAAGGTGTGAAAACAAGTTGTAATCACTTGTTTGTTATGTTTAACACATTACAATGGTAATATGTTGACGAAATGCTAATGTATGGAACTATAATTGACCAAATAGAGGCAAACGGGTCAAATGGGTGAAAAGGATGAAAACAAGTTGTAAATACTTGTTGGTTGTGTTTATCTCATTACTAATGGTTATAAGTTTATGTGGTTATGCAGGGAAAGCTCCGAAATAGATCAAGGTCAACGTCCAAGCTTGGAGGGTTCTCGTATGCATTTTTGGTATTTTGAGGATTTTCGTAAAATCCTTGTAAAGTGGTGTAATTTGGCACAAAAGTTATGTTTTGATGTAATCATATGTTGTCATGATGTTTTTGGTCAAAAATCTAAGTGTTGGTAAAGTTTTGATGTTAAGCAAAATGAAAAAGGTTGGAAAAATGGTTAAGTGTGAAAACTGGAAACATTCTGAGAAAAAGGGTCCCTCGCGGGTCGCGAGAGTCCAGGAAGGATTTTCTCGCGGTACGCGAGAGGGTACAAAAAAAAAATTCCTGGGTTAAGACTTCCGCGCGTTAAAGTTTTGTTTTTAAAAGTGGTGTGTTTCATATATCCTTGCCGCCATGTCCATGCAGTGCTAGGGTTTGAGTGGGGAAAAAGAAGCCCGCTGGAGAAACTGCTAGGTTCCCCAGGCTTATGGCTAGCGAAACTAGTAAGTTCGCTTGGTAGGTTCGCCAGATGTTGTCTAGCGAAGCTATCAAGTTCGCTAGGTATTGTCTAGCGAAACTATCAGATTCGCTTGGAAGGTTCGCTGGTCTAAAGGAAGCGAACCTAATCTAGTTTCGCCTGGCTAGAAACAGTGAAACCGTTTAGTGTCGGGTTAAGTCTGATATGCGTTACATTGTTATGATTATCCAGATTGTGTGAGGTTCCAGTAGACCATTCCAGCTGAGATACCAGGTGAGTTCTAATCCCCCTTTTACCTGCTTTAAGGGTGGTGTGCATATTTAGTGTAAAACGTTCATTACATATTTTATATTAATAAACAATGTGAAAAGTCATGTTCTAGTGAAAAGTTTAAAAGAGGCAAATGTACGTTTTGATCAAGGTATGCCTATATTATTGACAAACGTTTACTATATTTTCATATACATAAACAAAGGCATAATATACGTGTTAGCATTTTCAAGTAAGTAAGATATATCTTTATGACAAGTGTTTACTATATTTTTATATAAATAAACAAAGGCATGATAAATAAGTTAAGCTATATTTCAGTAAAAGCAAAGGTACTTATGGCAAGCGTTTACTATATTTTCATATACATAAATAAAGGCATACTACATGTTAAAGTTATGATCAAGTTAAAGAAAGTTGTATGAACTGTAAATGAATAGTTTTCCTACGGAAAAGTGTACCAGCTTGTTAAGGTCCTTGGGACAGATGTTACTTGTACAAGATGTCAGTTATGGGTGTTACCCATTAGTAAGAGCCTTGGTGGCTCGTTAACAGTTGTGCATCTGGGATGAGTGACGATGGTTGCTCGGGAGGTCTACGCAACCTCCCTGTACCAGTGTTAAGCGGTATTGGTCGCGAGGGCCATACCATGTTAAACGGAAGTGTCGGTTGGGGGCATTGACCAGGTACCCATCGGTTCATGGATGCTAGCCATAAGGGCGGTACCGTAGTGACAAGGAATTGACGAATAAGCGTATTTGTCAGTTCATGGACGTGAGTCATGAGGGCAGTACAGTAAAGAGGAATTGACGGTTATCACACGAATGTTTTAAACTGTTTTTGAAAGGTAAAGTATGTAAAGTTTTGCTTTAATGACAGTATGTATGTGTTAGTAAATCTTTTGAATAACTGATTTTTAGTATGCACATCAGTTGCTGATTTTTAGTATGCATATCAGTTAAGTGTAGGTGGCTGTTGATGGATGTGGATGCTTGGCTTGGCGCAGAGAGTTACCCGAAAATCAGTGTCTGCCACCCTGTTTATGTTTCTTTTGTTTATGTTGACAAGCTTTAGTTTGTTACTGGCAATTTGTATTAGACATGTTATGTTTCCGCTGCGTATGCTAAAGTTTTAAATCGTTTTCGCTGTTTTAATGAATGTCTTATGTTTATGAGCTATGTGTTGATTAGTAAATCCAATAAATGATGCCTTCCGAATTTGGGGCCTTACACGCGCGCAGAGAGTTCCACTACTTTCACTAAAAGTTCCATATCTCTTGTAGAAGCTATTTAAGAATACATAAAATAATTAAATCATCTTTTATTCTTTTCCATTCTTTAGTTTAACCGATTTTAGAATACATAACAATAACGTATTGGGAATTTCATCCCTCTAAAATCTATTTATGGGTTCGGTCTTTTTATTTTTTTTATTTGCTTTTTCGGTCTCCGCTTGTTAAACTTGGGAAACTTGGGAGCATAGTTGTAAACTATTCAAACTTATCATTTTATTCTTATTTTCACTAAAATGAAAAGATATTGGATTCAAGTCCCACTTGTGACAAAAAAAAGGGAGCTCCAGGGTGGGTCATGCGGTTTTCTCACCTATGGTGGGTTTTCTCCTGAGGGAGGTGGAGATGATCGGGTGGGTCAGTGGCCCGTCAGTGATCCAAATTTCTGTTAAAAAAATTATAATCTATATTAAATGATCTTTTTATTTATTTATTACTAGTTTAGATCCCGTGTATACACACGGAGTAAAAAATATCAGTAAATTTTTTTTTAAAATTTTTATGTGTATTTTTTACAGGTGTAAAAATGTATTATATACTAAGGATAAAAAACAAAACTCAAAATATGTAAAAACTAATGTATAATTGTGTTTCGAAAATAAATTAAGTATTATTTAATGTAATTTGATTTTCATTTTTTGTTTGATTGGAAATAAAAGTTACATAATTAGATTTCAAAGTTTCATATAGATAATTTAAAATAAATGTGTTTTATTAGTATAATTAACAATTTCTTTAAATATATATTATTGTTAAAAGATGAAGATGCATTTAATAAGAGAGAGAGGCGGGAAAAAATGATGAGAATGAATGTAGAGGCGACACGTGGCATGGAAAAACCTTTATTTATTATATAGTATAGATTTAACTGAGTTAGAAACCCGTATATTACATAATTTAAGTAAATAAAATATTAAATAGTTAGAAATGAAGATTTATGATTTATAAAATGATATTTTAAGATATAATATGATATGATTGAAATTACTTTAAATAATAATAATCTTTTATTTGAACGGCAACAATGATATATTATATACTAGCTTACAACCCGTGTAATACACACGGGGTGAAAAATATCAACACATAAATTTCTTAAATATTTATTTATATATTTTACAGGTGTAAAAACGTATTACATATACTAAGAATAAAAAACAAAAATCAAAATTTATAAAAGTTAATATATAATTGAGTTTCAAAAATACCTTAATTAATATTTAATGTAGTTTGACTTTCATTTATTATATTATTGAAAATAAAATTTACATAATTAGATTTTTAAAGTTTCTTATAATAAGGATTGATTTAAAATAAATGTGTTTTATTAGTATACAAAGCATTTTCTTTAAAAATGTATTATTGTTAATGGTGCATTTAATAGGAGAGAGAGGCGGGAAAAATATGACGAGCGTGAATGTGGAGACGACACGTGGCATCAAAAACCTTTATTTATTATATAGTATAGATATAGATGTGTGTGTGCGTGCGCCTACGTGTGCGTGGATGGGGGGGGGGGGTTTAGGCTAAAAAGTATGAAAACCCTAGAAAGTCTAGGAAGTAATCCTAGTCACGAGATAATTGTGTTTTGTGGCTAAGATTCATGCGATGACATTTTAATAAATAATTGCAAATTAGAATCCATCAGGAATGGTATATGAGAAGAGCCAAACAAAAAACCTGCACATGCTAGTCACATGTAATTTCCTTCATTTTTTTAAATGTTCATAACTTTTTTTACGTCATTACTTTTTTTTTAAATTACACAATAAAAACGAGCTGTTTTTTATCTTTACTATGAGTATGATATTGTGATTTGACTTGATTGTGCATGTAATATCTAACATCTTATACCAACTAATGTTGTCTTTTTTTTGCCCACTAAGAGTTCACATATTTATTTTTGGGTGCCGTGTAGAAACCTATCAGGAGGTCACCCCTCATACATTGCTCCCACTCAATCACACTTAACCATGGAGTTCTCCTCTCAAACTAATGAGCCCAAAACACGTTGGTAGTATTTAAGGCGGACATTTCCTATGATCTAGTAGCTCTCATGTGGACAGAATAACACGTTATATGATTTGTCTAAGGTGTCACAAACATCCTCCATTGGGACTCATCATCCTCGATAACTGATGAGGTTTGTCCCACCATCGTAAACTGAATAGAACATGAGTAACTTTGGTATCATTTGTAATGTCTGACGTTTCATAACAATTAATATTGTCTGTTTTGCCCACAATAAACTCACTCGCTTGCTTTTGTTTGTTTTGGTGAAAATTTCAAAGGAGGTCGCATATCATGGATTGTGTGCTCACAAAACATGCTTAACTATAAAGTTCTTCACATCCATTGCATTTTGTGCGCATGGATTCAATAAATGATTTAGACTTTCTATTTCTCAAACCACAAAATATATATTTTCAAAAGTTTAAACCATTAAATTTTACGTTTAATCTATTTAAATATAAACTAACCCAAAATATATTCATATATGTGAAATTTAGCATATGCAAAAATTCGTTGCCCACTTTCTTTGCTTAGAATTGCACATTCTATAATTAAGTTTTATCTTTAAGAAAAAGTTGTTTATACAACACTCTAGACTTCAAAAAATAAAAATAAAAAATGCCACGTTTACACTTTACACCAACTTTTGACATTTTTAATAACATAATCCTTGTTTAAAGCAGAAAAATCAAACCTAATAAGATATGAATCAATAATTAGTAAAGATAGACGTGTCCTAACTACCACAACTAAGACATGTGGCTAAGAGAGCACCACCTCATAAGAATATCATCTCATATTTGAGAAGTGGTCCAAATAATCCACAACTTAACACGCACATCTCAAACATCAACTCGGATCTCCGGTCCGGCTTTGTATGTCTCATCTTTGTCTCACATCCTGTAGTGTATAACATAGTGTGTAGTATTATGTTATACAATACAAATATACAATATATGTGAGACATACAAACTGACACAACCAAGTCAAGATGATAGGGATCAACCCCTTTTTTTGCACCAAAGATCTTATCATTTATAACATAGTGTGTAGTATTATGTTATACAATATAAGTATAGAATATATGTGAGACATAAAAACTGACACAAGTCTCATATCAAATCTCTGATCCCACTTTGTATGTCTCATCTTTGTCTAACATACACTGTAGGACTATAGTGTATAACATAGTGTGTAGTATTATGTTATGTAATACAAGCATAGAATATATTTACGACATACGAAATGACACAACAGATGTCATATCAAATCTCCAATCCCACTTTGTATGTCTCGTCTTTGTCTCACATACATTGTAGGACTGTAGTGTATAACATGGTGTGTAGTATTATGCTATACAATACAAGCATACAATATATGTGAGACATACAAAATGACAAACAGATCTCATATCAAATCTCCAAATCCTACTTTGTATGTCTCGTCTTTGTCTCACTTACATTGTAGGACTATAATGTATAACATAATGTGCAGTATTATGTAGACATACAAAATGACACAGAAGATCTCATAGCAAATCTCCGGTCCCACCTTGTATGTCCGGTCTGTCTCAGCTGTATTGTAGGATTGTGGCTTCCAACATAGTATGTCTTATTATGTTATATAACGCAAGTCTACAATGGGAGCAGCCTTCCTATCCCTTACGAGAGAGGTAAGGTTTGCCTCCATCACACCCTCCACAAACCCAGCCAATAGCTTTGCTATGAGCGAGACTACACTGAATACGTTTGTTTGTTTAAATACAAGCCTACAATTCATTTGAGACATACAAAATGAGACAGTAGAACCTTTTACAAAGGTAACATTAACAAACACACCCATAATTGTCAACAGATTTGATTGGTTAATTGTATCACATTATCAACATAACATAATACAATATGGTAATTAAGGATATATTACAACAATGGAGTTTTCTTATTCCCAGATTTATATACACCAATACAGGTGCATAGTATTATTTCTAACTACCTGATAATAATCATCATATACAGAAGCAAGACATTACCTATGCATAAACTTGTGTTACTGCTTCTGTTTATGTGGGCATGTACATTTTGCATGATGGTCTGAAAGTGTCTGAAAAATGTTAAATAATAAAACATAATTAGTGATTTTTTGCAAATTAGTGAATTAGTTATGCTTGTTTTCTTGTTCATGTCATACCTCAGCTTCTTTCTGAAGCTCTTTTATATAGTCAACAGCCAAATCCAACATGTCTGCTGTGTTTGTTTGCTGCAAGTATCAAATTTAAGGCCTTAATTATGGGCTTAATAATAATAACAATAATATTAAAATTAAGTTTTTTTAAAACATTAATCTTACCTTGTCCATATTTGGGACAAGATCTTGTAGCTTTCTCATTCTTTCACTTATTCGAGTTCGTCTTACCTGAAAATATCCAAATATAGGTATTTTCTTATTGACAACATATCCTTAACAAGAAGCATTTCATAAATTTTCTGAAAAAATAGAAGTTCATGAAAATGTGGCAATTTCGACCCATTTGGGTTATCCTTTAGTGTTAAGAAACGAGATAAAATGGGGGTAAATGGGTTGACCCACCAACCCATTTACAACCCTCTAACCCGTTTAGGTAACCATGTTACATGGGTCGTGTTAGAGTTACATGGATTAAGGGCATCTGGGTTAGGGTTATTTTTTGACACGATTAATTAAAATGGGCCGTGTTTGGACTTCGGGTAACGTGATACCAACCTAAACTCGACATGAAATGCGACCCCTATTTAAAAAATCATTTTATTCCAAAAATTACATTTTTTGTTGTAATAAAATTCCAAAAATCATTTAACACAATAAAAATTGATAAAACTCAAGAAATGACAAGAAAAAAATTGTTTGCAGGTCAGCCTGACCCGAACCATTTTGATATGAACTAAAAATTACTCATTTTGACATAAACCCATTTTGAACAGTTATCCAATCGACCCAACCCGCCAAATATGCAAGAATATTTACCCTCTCGGCGATGCTTCTTGGGTGAGTTGCGCAACCCCTCTTTGCTCTGCTCCTTAAAGGCACAGAATCTTGAAATTGCATTAATTTATCCAATTCAGCAGTACTTGCAGGCAAACTCAAGTGATGAACAAGCGTAGTAGGAGCACGAATTCTCCCCACATCATTATGCTAAGCAAGAAAATTAATGATCAGATTAGAAAATGACTAAAAGTTAAACAAACTCACCAACCATGCAACTATTAGTACCTGATTATCAGATGAATTTAGACTTGATAGCTTATTTTGATCACTTTCCCCAAATTCTTTCAAGAAACTATCAGATAAAATATCTGAATCATCCCAAGAACTTGAACCAAAACCTCCATCATTACGGGTACTTTTCAGTTCCATAACTTTGGCCTCGTTTTCAGGGATTCGAGGCAGCATCCCAGACGATAATTGTGAACCAGACGAAAACCCGACTTCATTTTTCAATCTCTTTGCTGATGTCAGCATTGAGTTCGAAACTTTACCTCGACCGCCTCTAAAATCATCCATCGATCTCATCAAAGGATAACCTATCAGTAACCAGTTCCAAATTTTTAATAAAATTCGCGTAAAGTGTAAACTGTTCATCAAGAACAAACAAGTGGCAAATTGGGTCAACCGAAGGACAAATTTATATATAAAAAACTCAACTTGCAGTAATAAACATAGCAAATAAAAAATGATATGATAAACCATCTCCAAGATAATTACTTTTGTTGAAAAGTTCTGAACATGTAAGCATCAGCATCATTCTAATTGTTTTAAAGTACATGTACAACATAGATATCAACAAATTCTGCTTTTTTTCTTTCATAAATTTTACCAATTTAGGGTTCTATTATTCTGTTAAAGTACCACTGATACCAATTTAGGCTGTAATAATTAATTGTCCTACTACCCAAAATAGTAAAAAAAAAAAAACTGGTGAACTGCAATTCATATGCAATTACTGTAATAGAACATAGAGAGAGTACCATGGTCCATATCAAGGTGAGAGAGAAATCCGGCCGGCGAGCTATTCTGGCGGAGGAGATTGGTGGGAAGATCCATTTCATCGATTGTGGAGCTACAGGTGGAAACAGGCTTGTTGTTATGATCCGTTTGAGATTGAGATTGAGATTGAAATTGGTTTTGATTTTGATAAATCATCTGTTGTTGTTGTTGTTGGTGCTGTGATTCTGAATAAATCCCCTCTTGTTCCTGCTTTACGGAACTCATAAACTGCGGTTCAAATCCCCCGATTTGATTCATAATCTGTTGAGATGTTGAATACGAATCATCATCTCCACCACCACCACCACCGGCTCCGGCAACGGTAGAAGCAGCAGCGGCGGAGGACGTGAATCTCATCAAAATCTGCTCCGTTTCGGCATTCGAAACCCTAGAATTGAAGAACGAGTCGCTATCGTCGTCTCCGTATATACCTCTGTTAATCAAACTGGAGAAATACGAACTCGGTGCGGATCGGTACCGAGTCAAACCGGAGTTGACGATTTGTTGCGGCTGCTGGTGGTGGTAGTGGTGGTGTTGTTGACGGTGGAGATCCGAATCCATTAGAACCCTAGAAACAGTAAATCTGAACGAAATCTTGGTAAATTTGTGACAGAAGAAGCAAAACAAAGCCCTAATTTGACTTTAATGATTCGTAGTGAAGTACACTAGAATCTCGCTGTCGATCGGATAAAAAATTAGAAAAACTAAAAATAGCATAAGATGATGCTGAGTGGCGGATTACAATAATAATGGTGTGGGAAACGAAGAAGAAGAAGAAGATGATGCAGCCGAGCCGAGCCGAGCCGAGCTAATGAAATGAAGAATGGAGGTTTTACATTTAGTGCCAACAGCCTGTTACACACACTGGTCAATGGCTGCTAACCTTCTTTTACGCTTCAACCATATCCATTAAAGTTATCAAAATCAAACTTTAATGAAAAAACCAATCAAACCTATTTTTTTTATTTTTACTATGTTTATTATTATAATATAATATAAAAAATAAATTTATATATATAAATTACATGTATTCGTATATTAAAAAAAATAAACACATGTGTAAGTTTATCATTTACACATGTTTATAAAGTTTTTTAAAAACAATTTTAAGATTAGAGATAAATTAATTGTAGAGATAAATCATTTTTTATGTTGTATTTTTATAATAAAGGATGTAAAAAAATGATTTTAATTGTTTTTTACGCTAGTTATCGGAGTTCTCAGGTATTTATAAGTTCTCAAAAGATCATTTCTCTATATCTATACTATATAATAAAAAAAAATCATTTATGCCACGTGTCGCGTCCACATCCCTTCTCACAATTTTTTTCTCGTTTCCCTCTTTTATTAAATACACCTATCTTTTTTTAATAATGATTTATATTTAAAGAAAAATATTAATTATACTAATAAAACACATTTATTTTAAATTATCTCTTATTTTAAGAAACTTTAAAATTTAATTATGTAACTTCTGTTTTTAACTAAATAGTGATGTAAGTCAAATTATGTTACATATAAATTAATGTATTCAAACCGTGTAATATACGAGTTTTTAAAGATATAAACTTTTTATTACTAAGTATATAACATTATTCTTTATCAACCCGTGTAATACACGGGTTTTTAAAATATAATTTTTTTATTACTAAGTATATAATATTACATTTTATCAACCCGTGTAATACATGAGATTTTAACCTAGTATGGATATATACACACACATATACATATAAATATACATACATACATACACGTATATATATAGGGTTAGGATCATTTGAGAACTTACAAATATCCTTGAGAACTCTAAGAACTCTTAATAGCCAATCATTTTATTTATTTTTATTTACATATTTTATTTAATTTAAGGGTAATTTTGTCATTTGTTCTATTTTGTAATTAACCATGATTTGCAACTCCCTTGTTTTTCTCCTGTTTATTAGCAAATTACGAATTCTTAATTTCAATTTGAAGGCTTGCGAGATCGCCTAACTTTTCTAAATCATTTGTGTGATCCTATAAATCATTGTGAAGGATTCGTTTGTTTGATTCATCATCCTATCAGAAATCTCTAGGTTAGTACATTATTTTTTTTCAAATCATATATATAGTCATGTGTAAATCATTGATCCTATTTTACACTTTAATCTTTCTGTTTGTTTGTTTTTCTTAGCAATGTTCTCCAAGAATTTGTTATCGTCGAAAGGAGAAAATAGTTGGTAGAGTTTGAAGATCTACATGAACATGATAGTCCAGTTAATTATCTCCAATCTACAAAAAAAAGAAGAAGAAAGATCTAGTGTTGAAGCTATAAACAACCAAATCATGAATGTCTGACGGTTTGGCTTTTGTTGCAAACCAGTTCAGATGATGCAATCAATCAAAGTTATTATATTTCTAGTGCTGATAATGAGGGTAAGAAGATGATGAAAGATATTGTGGTTTATATGATAATTGGGGTTATCATAATGTTAGGAATTTTAACTTATTTTGTCATTATTGAAGGGTAAATAAGACATTACAAAAAAAAAACACTATTTTTTAACTATACGTCGATTCAAATCTTTCAATTTCCATGAGACAAATGGAAGATCATACTATTCAAGAAAGATTATCGCACCAACATTGCCATAACCGATTATGTGATTGACCCACTTACATATGTGTAAGTGACCTAGTTACATATGTGTAATTGACCGAGATACATATGTGTAAATGACCCAGTTACATATGTGTAAGTGACCTAGTTAATATATGGGAACATGGTATTTACATCTTTAACATTACTTACATAGTAAACAAACATATATAAACTTTATCATCGTTTAGCATGTATTCTCTAATAGTTTTCAGCATGTCCATCTCTTTCTTAATTTAGTTTGCATCGAAGTTTCTAATAAAACAAGACAAGTATCACATAGTGATACCCGTATGCATTTCATTAATATATACTTTTTTTATACACATTTAACACAATCAATACACATTACATACATAACTGTTTGTTAAGTTTAATATCAACTTCTGTCTTCTAATTATTTACATTCGCTTCATCAGTAGATTCATCTTCAAGATCCCAGTCACTTTTGGTGTTGTTTCATCATTTACAAACCTGTTGAATGATGTCTTCAATGCAATTCTCCCACTTTTCCTCCCTAACATTCATCGACTTTAAAAATAAGCCATCATTAACAAACCTGAACACACATTGTAACAATAAATCTATTACTAATTACACATATGTAGCAGAGTTAAAAAGTACTAGTAATCAAAACCCTACATTATGTGTTCAGGGTTTAGACCGAAAATAGAGGATTTTATTGATTGATTACACATGTGTAAGTAACTGGTTTGCAATGTATGTATATTAAAGTTGTTGTATTTCCGTAACACATGCTGTTTAAGAATGATTCATGTATTTTTCATTTAGAACACACTGACTTAATAAGAAAAAGTATAATGGGTTAAATCAAGGTAATTATTTTACTAACTAAATAAAAAGGAGAAGTTATTGAAGTTTGATTACACATATGTAGATGAATTAATAATCGGTGACTAACCTTGTTCGCTTGCTCTTTAGAAACGAGTTTGGCGATTTCTCCTTGTGGATGAATGTTCCGCCCTTCAATCTTGAAACCCAGATTTATCAATTTTGGATTTTAAATCTTTAGAATTGGGGTAAAATTGAAATACGTGGAGTAATAATCGGACTACTTTTTGTATAGCGGGAGAATTTAAGAAACCTGGACATTCGCTTTTACCATTTTACCCTTTTCCTCTTTATTAATCCAATTAAATATCCATTAAATTATAATCATACCCTTGTTTACTCACATCCATTGATTACTAAGATCAATGGCTAGTAGAAGTTCTTAGAGTTCTTAATAAAAGAGGAGTTCTTAATATATCCTAACCCTATATATATATATATATTAGAACAGTGACACACACTCTCTAATTCTACACCACCTAAATACACATAATGGGGTTTGAACCGTCACCACTTGGTTGAGGGGGATTCACCAATGACATTGGGCCAAAGGCTTCTTGGCTTTAAAATATAAAGGCGACTCGCAGCGAAGTGCAACATCAAAGCGGCACATTGCGCCAATTGCCCACGCCACACGCGGATGTGTGCAAATACGAGTTAGGGGTGCTTGCGAAGCACCCTTGGGGTCCATACTAGTTAGTAACTTGGGGATGATTAAATGAGAGTAAAAAAAATGAAAAGGCAAATTGGGGATGATTAAATAAGAGTAAAGAAATGAAGAAATAAAACAAATATGTAAAAGGATCGAAATACCCATCATTTAACTGAGAAAAATGGATGGTGTTAACTGACTGGATGAAAGTGGCAAGATTTTAAAACCACGAGGACCCAGATGCGAGAAAACAAACTATTGGATGAAAGTGACAATTTTGATCAACCCACAGGGACCAAAATGGCAGTTTACTCTTCTCCTTATGTATCTCTTTACCTAGCAAGTTGTTGCAACGTGGCTGCAAACAAGGGCAGTTCTATTAAGGAGGGAGGGGTAGCACCCGCTAACCCTCAACTTCTTCGACGAACTGGAATTTTTTTTTATGTTTTATGTATTACGTTACCCCTAAAAATATATTTGGCTACCCCTCAATATTTTTTTTAAAGGCCAAAACTAATTATTGATTAAAACTTTAAAGCCCAAGTTTATAAAACTAAAAAACCCAAGTTAATTAAAAGATTAAAAACCCAAAAGCCCAAATTAAATTAAACCTAAAGCCCAACTCCAAAATAAACCCATCTAACAATTAACAAAATAAAAAAAATCGGGACTTTCAATTCACTCCACATGCCACAGCGCACGAACAGCACCACCCACTACCCAACGCTCATGCCTCCCAGCCACCAACCCAGCTCCTGTCGCCACTTGTTGACACCCGTCGGAGTGGTATTTTCTGATATGTATCCGAATGATTTTAGTACGAATGACAGCGGGTGTCTTTCAGGTGATCTGAATGTTTTTTTTATCACGATGTAAAGGAAGATGATAGATTTGCAAAAGTGGATGGAATATGTGACTTTGCTCGGCTAATAGTGGAAACCGAAAAATATCGTTCTTTTCCTTTGGTTTATCGGATATTGAAGCTAGCATTGGTTTTACCGGTTGCAACCGCAACCGTTGAAAGATGTTTTTCTAAATTGAAGCTTATCAAGACGGATTTACACAATCGAATGAGGGAAGAGTATTTGAACAATGCTCTAGTTTGTGCGGTCAAAAGAGAAACATTTGATAAAGTAACAGAAGAAGATGTAATGGCTCGATTTCAAGCTTTCAAATGCCGAAGAGGAGAAATCTATCAGGTACATATTTTACTGTGTTTATTATTTTTTTTTTAATGTACGGTAAAAAAAAAGTTTGTGCTACCCCTGAAATTATGTTCTAGATCCGCCATTGGCTGCAAAGTGGCATGTTTGTAAAGGCAAACTTTAGTAGCCAAAGTATAAGAGCAGTAAAGTATACTCTTCACCAAGTTACTAAATGTTTAGTTGTTATGCGGTCGAAAGAGAAACATTTGATAAAGTAACAGAAGAAGATGTAATGGCTCGATTTAAAGCTTTCAAACGCTAGAGAGGAGAAATCTATTAGATACATGTTTTACTGTATTTATTATCTTTTTTTAATGTACGGTAAAAAAAGTTTGTGCTACCCCTGAAATTATATTCTATATCCGCCACTGGCTGCAAAGTGGTATGTTTGTAAAGCAGCATCAAACTTTAATGGCTAAAGTATAAGAGTAGTAAAGTATACTATTCATCAAGTTACTAAATGTTTAGTTGTTAATAGGTGTTTCACCAATATTATTTTATTATATTAAAAAAATCCTTTTTTATTTTAAGCAAGAATGAAAGAACTAACCTACCATGATTCATGTCGGCATTCAAATTTAGTCGGCTGAATCTTGTATAAAAGTTAGAAAAAATGGTAAATGAAAACACAGAATTTTGCAAAGGGTTGGAAAATTTGACTTGAGAATTTTTATTTTAACTTAAATATTTTAAATTGAATTTTAAATCACTATATTTTTACAAATAACATTTGAATTTGTTTTCATATATATTAGTAATCATTTTAAATACTTGTATATTAGTGATCATCTAAAAAAAATAACTCATATCAATTTTTCTTTCTTTTTCATATTTATAATTATTTAACAAGTATGTAAAAATATATAACCTTTTTCTCAAAACAATTTTCTAAGAAAGATATTCGTCAGGCAAATAGAATGAACCTAGAAATATATTTATTTTTTTTATTTTGTTAATATTTATATTTATAATCTGACATATTTTATTTTCTACCTTTTAAACCATAGAAGCAATGGACTTTTTCAAAACGGACGTAAACGAAACATAATATATAGCATTTGATATATTCACACTACTTATGATAAATTTATGCTAATATTTAAGCTTCACTCGTTAAAATTTATGAAGCATGAGCCCGAGATCAACTCGGTTTGAGACTATTATTTCAAAATTAAGCTCGGGTTATAACAGATCCTTGCAAATTGAGACTCGAACTGGGAGACTCACAACTGGAAAAACCACATATCGCAACCTGAAACTGGACGGAAATGGACATTTTGGGATGAAAGATTATTAAAATCTCCATTTCTAGTTAGGAGCGAAGATTACTAAGAATTTTTCTTTCTCTTCTTTCCAATTCATTTCATAATTAAAAAACTCAAAAACACAATCTTTTTCAATTTCTTTTCACTTATTTCCATTAAAAAACCCAGGAACACAAATTTTTTTCGGTTTTTTCCACTTCCTTTCACTTTTGTCGTTAAAAAGAACTCGGGAACACAACGTGAATGTGGTAATCATTGACAAGACTTATAACAACAACAAGACACGTTCAAAGTCAAACATGTTCATCTGTCTATATAAACAACTAAGAAAACCCTTTACATAAGATGTGATAGTTTCCTAATTCCTACACCCAAGGTAAATTAGATCGGAAAGTGCGTATGCATATTCCCCAAAATAGCGCTTAGAATGATCACACGAGACTTTCTCATACGATGGTCTAACGGTGTTTTTATCATAGTAACTTCAGATATAAAAGCTGGGGAGAATGCTTATTGTAATTGACTAAAAAATCCTTTACTTGTGTAATTGACTATTCTTGTAATTTTTCTTATATAGTGTTTTATAAGATAAAGATAGATTAACTAAAAAAATATAGATTAATTAAATAAAGAGGGACCAGTTTATTATTTTATTTCTCATCGTGGATCACGAGTTTAGTTCTAAAATCAAAATTAATGATCTCCTTTAATTTTGGAGCTATGACTTTTGGGAGTCAACAAAATTTGTTTATTGTTATTTAGTTCGTTTTATATTAAGTTAGTATTTAACTAACATTTAAACTAATAAAAAATGTTCTATCCAAACAAATTTTAAAATAGCTAACACAACTAAATATATTTGATTTAAGTAGTAGTTCTGCTGTAGGTAAAAAGGAAAATTGGAATTGAAAAATTAACGAAAAACATAAAATTGTTATATTTTTGTGATCCAAGTAATTATAAACAGTAGAATTTTCTGTGCGACGTAGCGGGAATTTGGTCGGTATCGGTTTGTTACGGGACCGGTATGTAATTGGCACTCTTATATCAAACAAAAGAAAAAAAACAAAAAATAAAATTGTTACATGCCCAAAAGGATATCAGCAAGTGTTTTACATCAATCGAAAACCAAAACAAATAATACCGGTACTGGTTCCGATAAAAATGATGCCGGTACCGATGTTCGGCCGGTATCTGTTAAGTGTTAAAATTTGTAATACCCGTTTTCGATGACCTATACCCTCGTACTCATCCCGCCAAAAAAAGTTTATTTCGAAACACTTATAAAAAGCATGTGGAAACGCCAAATCCCGAATTATACAAGACATCATATTTGCATTTGTATGAACTTGGTTTTCCTTTCCACGCATTACGCTGGGGATTCCGCCATGATCCCAAATATCAAAACGTGGAGACCAAAACACGTCGCAACAGCGGTCATTCCGACCTAAAATCCTAAGACATCAAGAAACCCAAAAAAACACGTCGCAACGGTTGTCACTCCGTCGTAAAACCCTAAAACGTACCCCGTCGTAAAAACAAGTATCACTCCGCCGTAAAACCTGAAAGCGTAGCGTCAAGTAGCCCGAACGCGAACGCAAACACAGATACAAAAACACGTCACAACGGCTGTCACTGAGTCACTCTACCGTAAAACCCTAAAGAGTATCCCGTCGTAAAATCGAACGTCACTCCTAAAGCTTTTACTTTGCTAAATTTCCTATATTATCTGTTTTACATAATTATGTGATTTAATCTTACATAATCATGTGTTTAAGCCAAAAAAACAAAAAACAAAACAAAACAAAACCAAAAAATACAAAAAAACAAAAGTTATGTAAGCAAACTCTAATAAACCCGAGATTTAATCTTACATAATCATGTGTTTGAGCCGGAAAAAAAAAACAAAACCACAAAATACAAAAAACAAAAGTTATATGACCAAACTCTGATAAACCTAAACCTAAAACCATAAAACGCAAAAAATAAAAGATATGTGACCAAACTCTAATAGACCCAAACTTCACTATTGCTCTCAATGCTCATTAAATAGTTAACTAGGAACTTTACCCGCCTCACGTTGCGGCGGCGTCGAATTCCTCACGGTACCTTAATGGTAACGGTGTCCCCTATAGTCTAAAAAAAGTTACTATTCATTTGCTAAGATTTTTAAATAATAAGGATAATAATAATGGTAAATGAGATTGAAAAATATATCACCGTTTAAAAGAGGTCCCGTGATGTCAATGAGTTTTTTTTATACCCTACTTTTTTTTAAAGACAAATTTCTTTATTCATCTGGGAGTGAGATTTGAACCCATGATCTTCTTACACCTTAATGTTCTAAGAGGTTTTGGCTTTGTCACTAAGTCACCAACCTGAATGACTTTTTTATACAATACTTCGTTGGTCTTTATAGGATGTAACCCCTTTTTTATAATATTAATTCCTAAAAGAATAACCCGTTGGTTACAAGGTTGTTTGAAGATTTTGGCATTATATTTGGCAAGTGTTATTGCTAAAATTATAGTTTATTCAATGAAAGATTTTGTGTTATGGTTGTATATTTGGGGAGAATTTCAAATAATAAGTGAATTTTCGCTAAAAAACCTAATAAATGATTTCTTTTTAACCGAAACCGGGTCAAACGAACTCTAATTGAGCTCATTCCAGCGGCGTTGAAACCGGCTCGTCGAGGTTTTTGGGGGGTGGGGGATTTAGATTTTTGGGGGGTGGGGTGGGGGGATTTAGGTTTTTTGGAGGGTGGGGTGGGTAGGTTTAGGTTTTTGGGGGGTGGGGTTTGAAGGATTTAGGTTTTGGGGGGTGGGGTGGTTAGTTTTTGGGTTTAGCTTTTAGGGTTTAGCTTTAGCGTTTAGCTTATAGGGTTTACCTTTTAGGGTTTACCTCTAGGCTTTATTTCGATGAGCCGGTTCCAACGCCGCTAGAATTAGTTCAATCGGAGTTCGTTTGACCTAATTTCTTAGGTTTCTTAGCGAAAATTCACTTTTTAGCGGAACCTTTCCCTGTATATTTGTGTCCTAAATGTGAGAAACTATAAAATGGGTCAGAGAGTATTGAGGAACGTAACAAAAAATGTCTCTGAAATTGATAAGTGTTGACTTTTTTCATTAAATACGTGTAAAATAACAAAATACCCTTACTAATAAAAGCATAAAATAAAAAATCTAAAAAAAACAATATAATATAAGTAGGGCCCACAACACAACCTACCCCTTCCCCTCCGTTCATCCCCTTCGGCAAGCCAAGTCCAATTGATTTTAACCACCGGGTCCGAAAACAAGGCGGTTACTTGTTCAGTCAAAAAAATTTTAATGGCAAAAATTTATTAAATGGAACCTAGCTAATAAGCAACCACACAGGATGAGACAGAATTACAAACTGACCCAAAAAAGCGATCTCTCAAATGCAAGAACAAGGCTAGAAAAGAGAAACAAACAAAACTAACCATGCGAAACAGAACATAAAAGGACAAAAGGGAGCAAAACGATTACAAACTCCCATGAACCGATCCGAAAACCCGCTGCACTAAACCACAAATGCAAAGCGACCTAACCGACATCCTGCAACTTCAAATTACTGCATGATCTGTCGATAACATAACCGTTTATGTCGATCCTAACGAAAACTCGCCTCCTGTAGAGCATCGGTTAAAAGAATACTTGTTCACTCGATTACTTATTACTTTTATTGAACTAATTTGCGCGCGCACTGTGACACCTAGTATTTCAGGTAAGTGTCCATATTACATAAATGCACGTTTATAACATATATTTCCTGAAGTTTTATTTTGACTAAGTAAAGTAAGGAGTCTAACAAAGGAAATTATACCAAAATAGTAATTTTGGAGAATTACTAGGAAAATAAACAGTGATAACCCACAAAGTACGGTCGTTGGTGATTGACAAGAACTTGACAGTAAAAGTCTAGTAAGACGTTTTAATAATTAAAGATATTAAAGCGGATATTAATTTCAGGTATTATACCACATCTAAATCAATCACATCATCATCATGATTGCTTTGCTTACACAACACTCAAGAGTCATAATCATCATGATTATGACCAAAGATGCAAGTAACATAAAGATCACATCACTATCATTATATCCTTGCTTGTACTCCACTCCAGCATCAAATCTTAATGATGATGACTTGTTGAGATCTATACTCAACCCTCGTTTCATCTAATAATTATATATATATATATATGTATATATATATATCTAGGTATATAGATATAAAGTTTTAATCACTAAAAGTTCATACACTGAGTATTATATCACGGTATCACCTACCGGGTGTATTCTAACTAGAACCGACCTAACTAACCATTGGATCCTAACTACAAGATTTGACAAGACCCAACCCCCCACCCATACTCTATTCTCGGCCGAAGTTGGCCCTAGAGGGGGACCCACCTTCTTGTCTTCTCCATGGCACCATCCCTTGTGTCATTTGCACCATACTCTTTCATGTGACAATCAAGCCAAAGTCACATCAATCCCACCCACCATCCTCACCCATCATATGTGTCATAAGGCCATGCCCATTTAACCAACACTCCAAGCAAGAGTCACCTCCATCACATCGACCATACCTTGTAATAATGATACATGATGATCACCAAGTTCACACTCCATCCAACATATATATATATATAAGAGTGTATGGAGGAAGAACAAGAGTTTCCTCTTGTTCTCTCCCTTTCTCGGCTCAAGCAACGCACACAAACACACACTTAAAACTCAAAGATCAAGATCCATTGGAAAGAATTAGCTAAAAGCCTTGGAGATTCAAGAGATCTTGGAGTTTTAGGAAGCTTTTACTAAGAGGATTCAAGCATTATCATCTTTCACTAATGGTTCTTCCCTAGCTAGACTAGTGGTATGGAAACTCAAACACTCCAACTCCTTTGTTTCTCTCCATATGTATCGACACATACATGCACACACACTTTACCATTTTGAAATCAAGAACAAAATCCTCTATAGGTTTAGCTAGAGCTTTGAAGCTTCAAGGTGTTTCAAGGGTGTTTTAAAGAGTTCAAGCTTCCTACACAATTCCATCCTTCTCCTTGCTTGCTTTAAGTGAGTGTTCATATCCTAAGTCTTGATTTCATTAAGTACACTAGTTGTTTTGTGTAGGAGATTCACCCAAATAATGGATTGTTCAAAGAAAAAGTCGCCACTTTATACACGTTATTGCTGGCAGAATTTTTAGCCATCTTTAGGGAGTTGTATCTCGGTCAAAACTAAACCAAAATGGACGATTCTTGAGTCAAAAATTAAGTTTAAAGAATCCTCTATCCAACCCAAGTGATTTCGTGATTTTTGGTGGAGTTTTGATACCCGAAAAGATCGATACAAGAAAATTGGTACAACCTGAGTTTTTGGACAGAATTCTAAGGCCGACTTCATGGGGTCATAACTCACTCAAAAATAGTTCAAATGACTTGATTCCTTTTTATAAAACTAGTATTTTGTGTTGGAATTACAACCCATATGTCCTATTATCAGAAAACTAACATTTTGGCCCCTAACCGTCAAGATTTCCGAGACCTACCCGACAAAACCGAAGCTGTTAACATCTTTGTGTTATGATTTTTGTTTAAAACCCTTAAACCCCTTTATAAATTATGACCCATACATTTCTATAGAGTCAATACACTTAGTTGAGTGTGGTAAAAGTTTCATAAATTATTGAGTTCGATAAAATGACTAAAAACACGACACAAGTTGACCCCCTTTTTCTAGGTTTTTAAAATGTTTTGGGGTGGAAACATATTCATAAAGAATTTTCGTATGTAAATGAATGAACTAATGATCAGACCGTATGTGTGTATTGAGGGAAAAATAAAACGCTTAAAGTCCTCGGAATAAAAATTAGTAACCATTAGCTATGGACTTAACCCGGGATCATATGGATAGTACTATTGGGGGTGACGCTCTCGGTCATGGTTAGTCGCGCTAACCAGGGGTCCAAATGGTCGAATGACCGCATATTATCTTACTCGCAGAAAGGCGAGGGGAGGCACTAAATTGTTGGGGTTTGGTTACGGTCTCGTACATTACATACTGTTTTGTATTCCTTGCAAGTTTACAAATGGGGTCAATTGATCAGATTAGTATTCGGATTCATTGGTAATACATACAAAGAGTTTTGATCGGAAAATGATCATGTTTAAACATTGGATTTATGACGGTAAAGTCATGGTAATGTTTTCAAAGGAAAACTACATATTTTATGACGGTAAAGTCATGGACATGTTTTCAAAGGAAAACTACTTATTTCATGACGGTTAAGTCATGGACATGTTTTCAAAGGAAAACTACATATTTTATGACGGTTAAGTCATGGTAATGTTTTCAAAGGAAAACTACATATTTTATGACGGTTAAGTCATGGTAATGTTTTCAAAGGAAAACTACATATTTTATGACGGTTAAGTCATGGTAATGTTTTCAAAGGAAAACTACATATTTTATGACGGTTAAGTCATGGTAATGTTTTCAAAGGAAAACTACATATTTTATGACGGTTAAGTCATGGTAATGTTTTCAAAGGAAAACTACATATTTTATGACGGTAAAGTCATGGACATGTTTTCAATGGAAAACTACTTATTTTATGACGGTAAAGTCATGGACATGTTTTCAAAGGAAAACTACTTATTTCATGACGGTAAAGTCATGGGCATGTTTTCAAGGGAAAACTACTTATTTTATGACGGTAAAGTCATGGGCATGTTTTTAAAGGAAAACTACTTATTTTATGACGGCTAAGTCATGTATACGTTTTCGGGGAAAACTAACTGTACTAAATGAACAAACTCTGTGAACTCACCAACCTTTGTGTTGACACTTTCAAGTATGTTTCTCAGGTAACCTTTAGCCATGGCGCGGTTGGAATAGGCTAACTATGTTGGAACAATTTCTAGCTGGAAGGACATAGATAATCCGGTCTCAAGTCTGTCGTTGATCTAGAAGAACTTAGATCATTGTACTATTTAGTCTTACTATTTGTGTATGTATACAAGTCTTAGAAATCACTATTACAGCTTCCGCTATCGTGTAATGAACCAATCGTTGCAACCTGTATTTATTTAATAAGTAAATAAATTTGGGGGTGTGACACGCACACACACACACACACACATATATATAGGGAGGGATCAAGAGAAAACCACAAAGTTAGGCGAAAACCGAGAAAACCACTAAAAGTCAATCAAATAATTTATAGATTTTTTTTTAAAATTTATTTCTAAGTGTATTAATATAATATGAAACAATTTACCAAATTTTTTTTACGTATACGTAACCGCAATTTTTTTTGTTTTATGTTTACATATACGTAACACTATGTGTTACGTATACGTAAGCCAGTACTTAAATGATTTTTTGGTAAAAATGTGTAATATTACATTGATACTGTTATAAATAAATAAAAATAAAATAAATATTAGTATATGATTGGTTAAAATTGGTTTTTAGTGGTTTTCTCGGTTTTTGGCTAACTATGTGGTTTTCTCTGGAACCTCCCCTATATATATATATATATATAGGGTAAGGTTCAAATGATAACCAATATTTATATGATAACCATGATAACCACTCTCAAACTTAGTGTTACGTATATGTAACAATTATCATTCTGTTAGTGTTACATATACGTAAACACTATGGGTCACGTATATGTAACATTATTTGGTACGTATATGTAAGACTCATCATTTCCGTATTTATGTTCAAAATATATGTTTGTGATACTTAAATACTTGAGTAAATTGCAGTTTTCGTCCCTAAGGTTTGATGGTTTTAACAGGTTCAGTACACCACTAACACTCTGCGTCCCTGAAGTTACATTTCTTAACGCTTTTAGTCCAATTTCGTTAACTTCGTTAAGTTTTTCAGTTAAATCATGTTAAATGACCAAAATACCCTCTTCATCCCCACTCCACCACCACCAGCCGCAAGGCCCGCCACCACCACCGGCCGACCACCATCTGCCACCACCTCCACCCACCTGCAGCCCTCTCTTTCGGCAGCCCTTCTCAGGTGGCCGACCACCACCTGCCACCACCGCAAAATGAGTCACAACCTAAATCTTAGTCTTTTCGACTACTTTCGTCGTAACAACCACCTCTAAATCACCACCAACTGTTTCATCTGGTTTCATAATTCTATCATCATCATTCCCACTTAGGGTTTCATCTGTCATCATCTTGGCTTCAAAGATTTCCATTTCTGGAAACAATCCAAGAAATAAAACCCACAAAATTAAATCAAAAATCAAAAAGATTCAAGACACCCATCAATCAAACTCCCAACTTTTAGGGTTTTCACAACCACCATTGTCAACAAGATTTAACAATAATGATTTAACCACAGTGTGCCTTAGTATATTAGTTACCAGCTCTATTGAAGAATGCCATGGTTGTATCTTGCAACCAATAACACAACAAATCAAGGTGAGGATCCATTCAGATCTAGACACCACGTATGGAACCCAAACAAACGCCGATTTGGAGGTTTCAGTCTCTGAAGCCGCCTCCACCTTCGTCTTCGTGGAACCCAAATCGAAAAGGAAGGCATGAGCGCCGTCGGAGTGGGGGCTGCCGACGTGATCCTGATCTCGTATCCGTGTTTCTTGGTGCAGTAAAGAGCCGTTTGGATTTGGGTTTCGTCGGCAGGAGTCACGATGACTGAAGGTCTAGGAGTGGACGGTTTAATGAACCTAAGATTGTTGACTCTAGCTACCCAAATGGAGTGGAAAGATGAATTGACGGGGGTGTAAACGAGTTGAGAAATGAAGGTGCCATTGTTGGAGTTGGATTGAAGACAGCCTATGAAATCCTCTGAACTTGGTGTATCATCAAGATTGGGGGATGAGGATCCTCTTGAGACAAACAAACAAAGAGTTAGAACAAGATGAACACAAAAGAATTTAGCGGAGATAGCGTATTTATATAGAGTGGAAGCACAACAATAGACCACGTTATTCAACTGGTGGCAGGTGGTGGTGGCGGCTCAGCGGTTGCTGGTGGTGGAGTGGGAACGAAGAGGGTATTTGGTCATTTAACATGTTTTAACTGAAAAACTTAACGAAGTTAACGAAATTGGACTAAAAACGTTAAGAAATGTAACTTCAGTGACTCAGAGTGTTATGGGTGTACTGAACCTGTTAAAACCATCAAACCTTAAGGACTAAAACTGCAGTTTACTCTAAATACTTTTTTAACAATTAAAAGAAAACATAATTTATAAATTATATAATTGTTTGAGAGTGCTTATCACGGTTATCACATAAAAAATTGGTTATCATTTGAACACTTCTATATATAATAATGATTTATATATATATTTTTTTGTAAAACGTTTTTATTTAGAAAAAATAGGGTTGTTCGTGCAACATTTTTATAATTTGAACATTTCTTTTATTATTTTTATAAAACGTTTTTAAAAAATAACTATATAATGTTTCTAGAATTTGTATTAAAAAACTTTGTAATATGTTATAAATATGTAATATGTAAAACTTTATTAGTAAGTATATATAACATTGCATTTATTCAACCCGTGTAATACATTGAGCTTCTAACCTAGTATATATATATATATAGGGGAAGGATTATAAGAAAACTAATTGTTCATGAGAAAACCAAAAAACTACTTATTAAAGGTAAAAAAAAAATATAATAAAAAAATCATAACTCAAAATATAACTAAAAAACTAAAAAACTGGTTCGGAGGCCATGTTTCCCACGCCGTCCTCGTTCAAAAAATAAAAATAAAAACTTGAAAAAATAGTGGGGTTAGCTTTTGGGTTTAGTTTAAGTTTTTGGAGGGGGGTGGGGGGTTTAGGTTTTTGGGGGTGGGTGGGGTGGGGTGTTTAGGTTTTTGGGGGTGGGTTAGGTTTTTATGGTGTACTACCCATATACAGTACATTTAATGAGGAGTTTTTTTTTTGTTTTTTCATGAAAATGAGTTTTCTCATGAACCCAACCCTATATATATATAGTCTGCTAACTATCTTATTACAATAAATAAAATATAACTAGTGGGTTACCAGACGCGCTCTGCGGCGGTTCGAAACGTTGATAAAAATAGAAAAATCGTGACGTTTCATTTCACGTGACGTTAAAAAAACACGTTGCAGCGGTATATTCGATAGTAACGAAAAAGTTACCTCGTTATATACGAAAGTGAAGTTATTCGAATTTTTTTACATAGAAACGCATATAAAAATAAGCATGCTGGCGACCCATTACGAGATAGAAAAACGTCGCAAATGGTGTGTTTGAGATGGGCAGCGGACGGTTTAAAAAAACGTTTAAAACAACCGGTTAGTTTAAAAATAATGTTATGAAAATTCACGTCAAAACGTAAATGAAAATAGGTACGTTGCAATGTCAATTTCAAAATTTTAGAAAACATCATAGTTTAAAAGTTGTAAGAGTACATCGTTTCATTTTTTTTTATTAAAATGACGCATTCTATGGCGGTTTCAAAATGTAGATACAGATGGGGTTGTAGTACGTGTACGTACGTGAATCACTGGGCCAGGGACGCTATTTGTTTCTTTTTATGAAAGAAATTGTATTTAACTAAAAATAAAAAGTAGAATAAAAAAAATCAAGTTACTGTTCATACAGATCACATTGCGGCGGATAACGTAGATAAAATAAAAAAGAGGAATCCCGCAACGGTATATTTGGAGATGAGCATTGAATGATTTAAAAAACCAAACGGTTTAAAAAAACGTTTAAAACAAATGATCGGTTTAAAAATGACGTTACAAAAATTCACGTAGAAACGTAGATAAAAGTAGGCACGTCACAACGTCAAATTCGAAATTTTATAAAACATCATATTTTAAAAGTTGTAAGTGGAAAACAAAAAAAAAACTATGAAAAAATTAAAACCTTAAAGCAGCTTTGATTACTCGTACGTTTAACGTTTGTGATTTGATGGCTTGTACATTATTACGTCCAACTCCGTTTCGAATGAAATTTACACCGAAACGTAAATAAAAATAAGCACGTCGCAACGGCATATTCGAAATTTTTAAAAAATCATATTTTAAAAGTTATTGAGGAAAAACAAAATAACTTCAAAATTAAATATAATAATAAAATAATCATTATAAAAAAATGGCGGCGCAAGCTTGGAGTTGTAAGTTGTGCATAAAGGGTTAACTATTTAAGATTTATAAGTAATCTAATAAAATGTATAAATGATAACTTTATTAAAGTTAATGGACTATAGTATAAATTTTAGAAAAGAAAAATGAAGAAAAAACTTTTTAAAGTTTAGGGGCGTAAAAAGTAAATATGTTATAATCAGTGACTTAAGTGTAAAATCTCACTAAAGTCAAAATAGCTGATGTCATGCAATGAAGTCTTGTACCTTATGCAATGGATGTTCCCAATATGCAAATTATAAGTATTTAAATTTTGATTGTTAATAAAATCTATAATAAAGGCACGGAAGCATTGATTAGTAAACTCAACAAGCATCTATTTGGATAAGAAATAAGCGTGGTGACTTATACAAAAAAGACGATGACCCTTTAAAGGTTTGATTTGAAGAAAAAAAATGATTTTAAGATGAAGAATGAACTCAAAATTGGTATAATTAATTAGAGGTGTACAAAACCGGTTTTTAGGTCAAACCAGTTCGGATAAAGTCAAGAAAAGTCAAAACCGGATCAATATGAAATTGGTTTTGAATCGAATCGAATCAAATCAGTTTTAACCGGCTTCAACGGGATAATCTAAAACTAATCTCAAACTGACAATTCAAATTGGGACTGGTTTCACCTAAACCGGTTTCCAGATCGATTTTAGATCACCTGATCGGTTTGAATGTGCACCTCTTAAATAGTATCAAGTTTAATAACGTTGTGCATATCAAAGTTCTCGTCATCAAAATGATCAAGTAGTATGAAATTATTACATTTAAAAGAAATTTAAACAAAAAATATTTATAACTATCTAGCTAGCATGTATTCTCTACGTAGTTTCCCCCGTAAGGATAACGTAAGCATCCACAAAGCAAAATCATAATTTTTTTTTTCAAAAACACGATCAGCCAGCTCAACCTGCAACATCATATTTTTATTCATATTTTAAAAACACTTATTTTCTTTTCAAATTTATATCCTTAAAAACATTCTTTAATTATCATTTATTTTTCATAATTAAATATAGAAAAAATCATTATATTGAATGATTAGTTTATACTTTAGATATATAAATTTATACTTTAATATGATAATTATATATTTAGTCCATGTAGATTGGAGCTTATACTACGCATTTTTCCACTGCTGGCTCCATCATGTGCCGGATCCCCTTATTCCCGATACTGTGTATTATTATTATTATTATTATTATTATTATTATATGCTTTTAAATATAAACATATTCGACATTATTATTTCTGTGGTCCTTGCAAATGCCAGGAGTCAACCATATTATCATTTATTGCTAGTTAGAACCTAATTAACTATTCATCCACTTAAGCTAATTTGTATTTTTATTTATGTGACAGGTGATCTAGTAATATGATTTTAGTGTAAGGTTAAATACATAAAAGTAATATAAATTTAAATTCATGTAAGTATAAGATTAGATATAAAAATTGATGTTTAGAAAAAAATTAATTTGTGTTTTTATTTAACAACCTGGCATAACATAGATTATTAAATAATATTTAATAACTTTGAAGTTTTGAATCGACCTAAATCATTAAAATATAATTATTCTGTCACAGTCTTACGTCAATAAGAATAGCGGCATGTGAGATTAATTGTGATAATATAATCATGAGATAGTGATATAAATCGTTTTATTTTATTTTTATAATAAAAACAGCAATGGAATGTACAAACACAACACGTATTTAAGAAAATAAATTACAGAGTATGTGAACAGTAAAGTGTGTAATTGATTATTTGGGTCGGTTCTTTCACGTGTCGGCAAATGATTGGCTGATATTTATTTTATTTTTGATTTTTTCCATTTTTTTGGTGTATTAATACCTTTTGGGTGAAAAATTAACATAAAAACATAAAACTGGTCTAGCCTAGTGGTCTCCCCTAGCTCTTTTTACCTCACACCCACCCAGGTTCGAAACTTGGCAGTCGGGCATTTTTTTTGGGGGGGGGGGGTGTTTGGGGGGATTTAAATGTTTTTTGTTATTTGTTTTCCTCTATCTTTTATTAACCTTATATTTTTGTTATTTTTCGTAATTTGACTTTTACATTGCAAACTTTAAAGATTCCGTTTTTTCACCATTACCGTGATTTACTTCACCGTCGCGGAGCGCCCCAGCGTTTGGGTTGGGTTAATTAGACAAACTGCTCATGCAGGAAATTGTTAAAAATTAAACGAAGATGATGACTTTAAATTTGTTTATTAAAAATAAATAGCTATTCATTTATCATCCACAAGTTGAAAGTTAAAACCTCTTAAAATATCAACAAAAATATCTCTAGATCATGACCATAACCTCAACGATATAATGGATGATGATATCATTGCATGTGGATTGTATCGGACCCTTCTTTGCGATAAGTAAGTTATTAAGTTGTTAGTTATTAAACTAATACCAATGTTAGTTATTAACTAATATTGGTGTTACGGTTTCCTGTATCGGACCTCGACTTCGCCTTCCACTCTTGGTGTCCCACACCTTTCATAAAAAGAACTAACAAATTAAAATAAAATTATATTTTTTTAGATTATAATTAAGGTAACCCATACTATGTCGATCGCCTCCCCCCAATCAAAAGATATCCACGGTGGATTGTACGACTTCATAATGCTGAAGTCGAGATCCGACAACCCAAAAATCCGTCCATCAATATGTCGTACTCATCTAGCCACATACCGGAGCACATCCCTCATAAAGTCGTTGTATCGACTAGCAACGACGTCAGTCTATCTTTGGTAGACCGCGTCATCTTGGAAAGGATGACATTAAAAATCCGCCTACACATATATAAACTTAGTCAGTGACCAGACATAATATAAAATTAAATTTGCATATACAATAATTAAATATTTACTTACACAAAAGCGTCAAACATGATTTAGCGGTTTTCCGCAAGGACGTCCTTCCAATAGCACCAAAGATCAGCGGAGCAACTCTAAAATATGCTCATGGTCATGCGGACAACTCTAATCTTAGTAAATATGCAAAAGTAAGAGATATGAGTTATAAAATTTATGATTTATGAAGCTTACGGGTACTTGCTTATATATATTTGTCTTGAATTAATTCATTCAAGAGGGCAAATCACAACGTGTTAATTAAATAATATCATATGATGCTTGTAGTTTAAAAATACATGTAGGTTCAAAGGAATTTAATTTATGGATCTATATATTTGATATTAATAGTATAATTAATCGAAAGTATGACCTGAAATTTTGACGAATGTTACGGTCTTTCTAAAAACATTAATTGGTATTTAATGTCATTAAGTTACCTCACGAATGCTTGCACACCAATCCGAGTAGCACCGCTCCCAAGCCAAGATATGTCAACGCAACGCCTACCTGCAAAACAATCTATCGCACACACAAAGTCAGCTACGTTGAGTGAGCTCTAATGGTTTAGTTTAATTAAAAGCCAACTCGTCTCGAAAGTTATTTGAACTTTACTCAGGACCCATGGTCCTTATAAAATAGATCCACAATTCATTAATCATTAGATAATCCCTCTTATCACCCGATATCCCATAGTAACTTATTACCCATGACTCACCCCATAATAATAATAATAATAATAATAATAATCCCGCAGTCTCATCGACATAAGTCGAACTTACCACACTAATAACTCATGCTCAAGTACACGTATTAACTCGACACTTGTTTAACACAACAAATCCCTAACATCAACTTTCTCAGCCTCGACCAAGGCTCTTACAACTCAACTGACATAACAGTTATAAGCACTAATTCACAATCTTGACGCAACGATCAATCTAACTCTACTAACCACATTAATACGATCTCATGCACAATAATATAACTCAATGCTTGTATGCAATTTACCACAAATATATAAGCACACAAACACATACCTCATTACTGCACCCTCGTCAGGGCGTTCAACAGACCCCGAGCTCATCACTTTCCTGTTGGACATCGTCACCTTTGGTGACCTCCAGAAGGACTTAGTCCTCCACAATCCAGTTTGCCATGTCATAATGACACAATGCAAACATAATACCCGCCGTGTCACGAGGACAACGACACAATGCACACAACACATGTATAATCACATAACAATATACTCTATATACATGATTCATTAACTGCACCTGCACTTCACACATAGCACTAGGATAAGATATCCTACACGTATCCATAAGCATTTAGCTTATATCCCGATTCACCCCGACTAACTCATTACACAATACACTACTAATATAGCAACATACATACAATTACTATATCTCATTATTTACGCATATACCACGTACATGCACACCCTGTGACACTTCCTAATCGTACCCGTACGACCCGTTTACTACGATCCCGACTCATCCCTGTTAGGTCACTATACGACACGTGACCATATCCCCACCTGTAACCCGCACGTCCTATGGACACACACACACAGTCCCTCAGCCCCACATTTAACTATTTAACTTCATAAGCTCATCGGGATAAACCCCAAAGCTTGGTATACATTTAATGTATTAAAACGTGTCTCGAAAGTATGTACGATAGTCCCAAAATGTTTAAAAACATTTAAAAGAGGGGGATTAGAAACTCACCGTTACGGAGATCCAACTTTTGAACTGCAACGTTCCCCTAACCCGAAACTCGAACCTGTCAACGTAAGATCACACAGTCAGAGTACGCCCTAGACATGTGTTAATTACGTATAATTATGATTATTCCCGATACTCGTCTCATCCACACGTCCTTTTATCCATGCAAAAACCATGATTCACGTATTCGACCAAACCGGGTTATCCTGGACCCGTTTAGAACCCACAAACACGGACCCCTGTTCCCATGCATGCATGCTTACGTGCATACTCATGCCACCCTAATTCTTAATGCCTTTCCATGTAAACCCTAGCTCGTCCCGTACTTGTACTCGAACTCCTCCATACACTCCCACGGGTACTACCATCATTGTTAAGCACTGCCGATGTGGCCGCATGCCGCCACCTCGGCCACCATCTTGACCCGTCGTCATCTCCCTTAGTTTCCATCGTCTACGTCGTCCTCATCAGTTACCACCACGAACACCATGCACCATCGTCGTCCTCTCCCACCGAAGCTGTCACCGGTCCCGTTGTTCCTGACGTCGTCGTCTCCTCTGATCACCACTCCTCCGAACCACCATCACCGCCACATGCTACAGAGAACCACCGTTGTAGCGGTTACTCGTCTTCTCCAACCACACCTGCAACTGCTACTGGCCGACTCCCCCTTCTTGGATCATAAACATCCAACGAAACCCTAAATCACAATCCCATGCACACAATCGTAGGTGACGTAAAGAAATGTAAAAAAAAACGGAATTACCTTAAAGGAGTTGGGAGGTTGCGTTGCCGGAACTCATCGCCGGATCACCCCCTCGTCGCCGTTCCTCTCTCTTTTTCCCTTTCGATTTGTCTGTGCCGCAAACCCCCTAGGTCGATTAGCGGCCTAGGGTTCTCACTTACGTGGGTTTTAAACCCCCACACTTTACATTCGGGTCTGTGACACCCGGCAAATTCAGGTTAATATCCATACCCGACTATTACTTGAATTCACATGATTACACTTGCATCATACTTAATTATAGAGTAATTAAGTACATATTTCATATAGCAAGTCCGTTCGTTTCATTTCATTACATGCATCGGTAATTGGGCGGATTACCGGGTCACACACGCGTCCTGTCACACGAACATTAACGAATATTAGAAATAATATTTAGACATATATTTGGTGTGTATAAATTACATGTAATACTGTGATTTAATATTTCATGCTTATGTGAATTTTTCCGGAATTTTTAGAGCATCTTTTATTTTAACGCTTTTTAAGCGGATACGCGATATGTGCCAACAACATTAATTTAGATTTTATAAAAACAATGGGTTTATTAATTGGGTTGAATGAATTCAGCAATTTAAATAAATGGTCCATTTAGGAGCCCAAATCCCTTGCAAAAGCCCCTTAAAACTCAAGAAAGCGCATAACCCATTTACTAAAACTCCCTTACACCTCCTTAATCCTCATTTACCCTAAACCTAATTACCCAAACCCTTCCCCCTCTCTCATTCTTTCGGCCGCCACCCCCTCCCTAGCCACCACCATCTTCAAACTTTGTTCAAGCAATCCAAGCATTCTAAGAGCTAATCCAAGGTGTTCAAGTGAAGAATCTCCATCTTTTATCCAACATACTTTAGTTTTGTAAGTGTTCATCCATTTTATTTCAAACATTTCGGCCAAGATGAGCAAACCATCCATCCAAACGATTTTTGTTGGTTCAAAGTGTTATAATACTTGTTTTATCCAATGGTTTTCATAATAATGAGTTGTTGATGCATATATGCACATTTTATGTTTTGAAATACTTGTTTATGACATTAATTACTCGTTTCTATTTATAGAAACTTTGTTGGATGAGTTTTTGTATAAATGGATATATGATGTGTTTCTTAGTTTGAATGATGTCTATATTAGTAGTATGAATAGGAAGTGTGATTTTTTTGGTCGAAATGTCGTTTTTACTAGATTATGGTAACTTACTATATAATGAAACTTTAAGTTTGTATATTTTGTGTTATGAGTTTCTAATGGATAAAAAGTGGATATTATAGTTCTATAATATATGTTAAAGTAGTAAAAAGAGTTATTTGAAGTTACACATGTGCAAAAGAGTCGTTTGGACCACTTTCCTAAAAAGGAAACTTTAATTGTTCATATTTTGTATGTGTGGCCTATAAATGTTTAAAGTAGGTTATATGGCTTCATTATCATATGAATAGATGATTTATGCAAGAATATGTAATTCGGAGTTGTGTTATGACATGTTTTGGCGAACCTTGCTAAATAAGGAAACTTTATTTGTTGAGAACCTTCATATTTGCTTGAAATAGAAAGTAAATACATAGAATCATGTTACTAGTATGATTACTAGTATAATTTCATGTACAACTTGGTTGTTTGAGCTATGACACCTTAGATGCACTAAAACCCTAATTATCAAAAATGGAAACTTTGTTATGTTAAGAATTATGGAATTGCAATGACATGTTATGCTACTTGTTTAAAAGAATTGAAATGGTACTAATAGGTTATTAATATGATGACATGAATTATGTGTATGAAATATGCCATTAAGAGGTGCAAATGCTATGTCACTTATCACATGTTAATTTCTTATGCAACTAGTTGAAGCATGTATGTTATGTCACAAGGTGTTACTTATACATTACTTAGGTACAACTTGTATGTTCTTTATGTGTCACACATGTACAACTTACATGCTACTTGAGTGCTACACATGTATAACTTGTATGATGCTTATGTGTTACATGTTTACAACTTATATGTTACTTGTGTGTTGTTTATACATGACTTCAATATGAGTTAACATTGGTCAACATTAGTCAACATTGGTCAAACTTGGTCAACATTGGTCAACACTAGTCAACATTGGTCAACATTAGTCAACATTAGTCAAACTTGGTCAAAGTTGGTCAAACCTTGGTCAAAGTTGGTCAAACCTCGGTCAAACCTCGGTCAACTTTGGTCAAACCTTTTCAAAACGTCAATGTAACCTTTCAACGTTGAGTCGTTTGGATGAATGTGGTTACATAAACCATGTTTACTTTCATAGACCTTATAGCCTTATTAATTCTTAGGGCTCGGTTAGGTCGGTTACCCGGAGTTACTCGATTCCTCTCGTTGCTTCCATTTCTCATTCACCGCATTTCCAGGTGAGTTTTCACGGCCCCATTTTACTTACTTTCCCAATTGGGGGAGATACATGCTAAACCATTTTCTTACTTAGTCGTATGACAATTACTTTGATTTCGCTTTAATTTATATAAGTGGGTGCATTTCCTGCACATAAAGTCCTCTCATATTCGAACCGTTAATTATTACACAAAGCGAGGTGATTCATGAATAGTACTATTGGGTTTAACAACCCCCACCCGGGTTAGTCGCGCTAACTCTGACTGGGAGTCAAACGGGTGCATAATTGACCTAATCCATTGCGTGCTGGGCACGTAAGAGGCAAAATGCTAGTTTCTGCATTCCTTCGTTGAGCTTCGGTTTCGGTGTTGCTTATATAGTTAATGTTTATTGTCTGATCAACAATCGAATCAATAGTATACATGCGTACTGTTACACTGTTTTCATTTCTGTTTCTGTTACTTAAACCTGTGAACTCACCAACCCTGTGTTGACACTTTAAGCATGTTTATCTCAGGTCGCTAAGCATTCATGCACGGACTAGGATTGCACTCCAAGAGTCCCACAACATGTTTTCATTTAGAAGCTTAGGTTTATGGGAACCTAATTTGTCATGCTTCTGTATTTTGCAACATTACTTTTGCTTCCGCACTTTACATTCCGCATTTTCAAACTCTGTATTACTACTTAATTTTGTATGATGTTCAAACGGAATGTCTTTTCGAAAACCAGTTAGAGGTCGTTCGAAATGACCGGGACTGATGATCCTTTACAGTCACAACCCGCGGGTAACCCGCTGTGGAATTTCAGGGTGTGACAGATTGGTATCAGAGCCCTGGTTATAGAGAACTATGTTGCATTTAGTATACTTAGACTATAACTGTAGGCTCACATAGTTCACATCACATCATACATGCATTTTCATACATGAATACAATGGATTACTGGATATTGACTTGTTACAGGATGTCGACCTCATCGGACCCCATTGTGATCTCGGACTCTGAGGAGTACACACCGGCTACCCCATCATCATCAGTGGAGCCACTCACCCCACCTTCATCACCCCACTCATCCACGGATGAGGAGCAGACACATGACTCAGTGGATTTTGTAGAGTTGGATTCTGAGGAGGATCCTGAGGAGGATCCTGAGGAGGAGGAAGACGACGCACCAGCCCCCGGAGGTGATGGAGACGCCGGCGAGGGGAGCGACTCGGGCGAGACGGTGCCCTACTCCGTACTACACGGGGACTCATCGTCCGACGACGGCTCCATACTACCTTCACCACCTCGTCTGGCGGACCCGACGCCGCCATCACCATTACTTGCACCGGTGGGAGCAAAGACCAAACTCACAGCTCGGAAGAAGAACATTCGCAGAGGAAAGCGACCAGCCCACTCCCCTGACATTGCTGGACCATCGGCCAAAAGGGCCCGGATTGCATCATCGGACACTTCATCTACAGGAGAGTCATCTGGACCATCCTATCCACCACCCTATTGGCTCCGGCCTACCCGACTACCGATACTTGCGACGCGCAGCAGGGTACACGACGCTGACATATCATCCCTCCAGGATGAGTTGGCACTGACAGACCAGGCACTACTGATAGTACGAGACCGGATCGAGGCCGCGGAGGAAAAGGCTCGGGAGACAGAACAGAGGGCCACAGCTACTGAGACTGCACTACAGGCATTACAGGGGCAGGTAGCAGGACTACTTGAGGATCGCCAGAGAGAGACGGATAGGATCACTGCACTATCCAGCCGCCTCCAGCAGACTGAGGAGCAGTTGGGGATGGCACACCAGCGAGCAGCAGTAGCCGAGCATCGAGCCTCACTTGCTGACTCTACAGCCTTAGCAGCAGAGCTTACGGCTAACACGGTCAGAGAAGAGTTGGAACCCGCCAGGGTTCTGATGATTCTCTGTGCCTTGTTACTTTTTACCTTCTTGCAGAGTGGTACTGTTACACCACCCAGTTGATTAGCCTATCATGAGCGGGCTGTGCTCACGCAATATTTTTGAGATATTACTTGTTTTGGAGGAGTGTTTACTCCTGAAAAATACTTTGTATTTGGTACAACTTATTTATCAAGTGGTTGTCTTTAGATTATATTGCATGGTTGATTTATTGTTGATTGTTGTGTGTTGTCTTATGCACGTGTGTTGATTGTTATTTATTACGCAATATCTAACCTTTGTTATCATTATGATTATAAAGAAACATGCCGCCAAGGAAGACACCCCGCAACTCAGGAGAAGGCACCAGTTCCATGACCACTGCCCAAATTGAAGCCCTTATCGCCCAACGCGTGGCAGATGCACTCGCTAACCACGAAGCCAATCGATCCAGTGGAGGATCGGGAGGCCACGGCGAGAGCAGAGGTATAGTACAAACCGGAAATAGTATATACTGCAAGTAACATAGCCCTACCTTGGGAAAATTTAACCTAATTACGCTCTATCATTGACACACAGGAACTGGGCATGGAACAAAGGCTTGCACCTACAAATCCTTTATGGATTGCAAGCCGCATACATTTACCGGGACGGAAGGAGCAGTGGGACTGCTACGATGGATAGAAAAGATCGAATCGGTCTTCAGTATGAGCCAATGCACAATGGATAACAGAGTCATGTACGGAGCTGGGACTCTCGAGGGCCAAGCCCTCTCCTGGTGGAACTCTTATATCCAGACTCTGGGCCTGGATAATGCGAACGCCATTCCTTGGGAGGAATTCAAGGAAATGTTGAAAGAGGAGTACTGTCCTCGTAACGAACTCCAAAAGTTGGAACATGAGTTTTGGAACCTAAGGATGGAGGGTGCTGACATCGCGGGATATACCGCAAGATTCCACGATTTAGCAAGACTACTACCGCACATGGTTACACCGGAGTACAAACGAATTGAGCGGTACATTTGGGGTTTGGCACCTCAAATACAAAGCATGGTTACTTCTGCAGAACCCACAATTATCCACAACACAGTGAGGCTGGCTCATAATCTTACGGATCAGGCAGTCCGTCAGGGACTGTTCAACAAGAAAGAAAGTTTTGTGAAAACCTTTGACAACAAGAGAAAGTGGGAAAATACTCCTGCCAAATCCTATGTGCCGAGTAACCAGAAGAAGCAGGAACCGGCCCGGGTGTTTGTGGCTAACCAACCGGATAAAAGGCCAAGAGGGACATACACTGGAACCCTACCTAAGTGCAACAAGTGCCAGTTTCACCACAATGGTACTTGTGAAGATTCTCGGTGCCAGAAGTGTAAACGTTTTGGACACACTGCCCAGAGCTGTCGATCAGTTGAACAAGCCCCGGCTGGCGGGGGAAACCGCGGATGTTTCGGGTGCGGTGATCCTGGACATTTCCGCAGAGACTGCCCAAAGAACCGGAAACCTGGAAATACAAACACTCGGGGCAGAGCATTTGTCATTGGAGCCGTCGAGGCTAGGCAGGATCCCAACATTGTTACTGGTACGTTTCTCGTAAACAACTGCTATGCTTCTATCTTATTTGACACGAGTGCCGATAAGAGTTTTGTATCCACTGAGTTTAGCTCATTACTTGGGATTACTCCCATCGCCTTAGATTACTTATACACGGTAGAGCTAGCAGATGGTAAGCTAATAGAGACAGAACAAGTAATTCCAGGTTGTGTCTTAACACTAGCCGATCATCCTTTCACTATAGACCTATTGCCAGTAACATTGGGAAGCTTCGACATAGTAGTCGGTATGGACTGGTTGTCCAAGAACCGAGCCGAAATCGTCTGTCACGAGAAGATAGTCCGCATTCCACTGTCGGACGGAGAAACACTGACCATTCAAGGAGAACAGAGTGGTGCTACGTTAAGGATCATTACCTGCATGAAAGCTCGAAAGTACTTGCGGAAGGGTTATCACGCGATCCTAGCACACGTGACGGAAAAGAAAGAAGAAGAAAATAAGATTAAAGACATACCGATCGTCCGAGACTATCCGGAAGTATTTCCCGACGACTTGCCCGGACTTCCACCGCATCGACAAGTCGAGTTCCAGATTGATCTCACACCCGGAGCTGCTCCGATAGCAAGGTCACCTTACCGACTGGCGCCATCGGAAATGCAGGAATTGTTTAACCAATTACAGGAACTGTTAGACAAAGGCTTCATCAGACCAAGCTTCTCGCCTTGGGGAGCACCAGTCTTGTTCGTTAAGAAGAAAGACGGATCGTTCCGTATGTGTATCGACTACAGAGAACTGAACAAGGTAACTATCAAGAACCGATATCCACTACCAAGGATCGATGACCTGTTCGACCAATTGCAAGGGTTGAGCTATTACTCAAAGATCGATCTACGGTCGGGATACCACCAGCTAAGGATTCAGGAAGACGATATTCCAAAGACCGCCTTCCGAACTCGTTACGGTCACTACGAGTTCATGGTCATGCCATTTGGGTTAACCAGTGCACCGGCGGTATTCATGGACCTCATGAACCGAGTGTGCAAGCCCTACTTGGACAAGTTTGTGATTGTGTTCATAGACGATATCCTGATATACTCACAGAACAAAGAGGAACATGCCGAGCATTTGAAGTTAATTATGGAGTTGCTGAAAGCCGAGAAATTGTACGCCAAGTTCTCGAAATGCGACTTCTGGATTCGCGAAGTACAGTTCCTTGGACACGTGGTCAACGAGAAAGGCATACATGTTGACCCATCCAAAATCGAGGCGATTAAGAATTGGGAAGCACCTAAGACTCCGACTGAGGTACGACAGTTCTTAGGCCTTGCGGGCTACTATCGACGATTCATCGAAAATTTCTCTAAGATAGCCCAACCTCTCACCACACTGACACACAAGGATAAGAAATACGAATGGAATGACAAGGCAGAAACCGCTTTTCAATTACTCAAACAGAAACTTTGCAGCGCGCCGATCCTATCGTTACCAGAAGGAGCAGACGATTTCGTGGTGTACTGCGATGCGTCACATCAAGGGCTCGGGTGCGTGTTAATGCAAAGGGAGAAGGTCATAGCCTATGCTTCTCGACAACTGAAAGTGCACGAGAAAAACTACACTACCCACGATTTGGAGCTGGGAGCGGTAGTATTTGCACTCAAGATCTGGAGGCACTACTTGTATGGCACGAAGTGCACAATTTTCACCGATCACAAAAGCCTTCAACACATCTTCGATCAGAAAGAACTTAACATGAGGCAACGTCGATGGGTCGAATTGCTAAACGACTACGACTGCGCTATCCGTTACCATCCTGGAAAGGCAAACGTTGTGGCTGATGCCTTGAGCAGGATGGATCAACCCAAACCGCGACGAGTACGGGCGTTACAGTTGACCATCCACACGAACTTACCCATGCAAATCCGCGACGCCCAACTCGAAGCAATCAAGGAGGTAAACCTATGCCATGAGTCCTTACGTAGTATGGACAAGCAGTTTGAGGTCAAATCCGATGACATCCGTTATTTCATGGATCAGATTTGGGTACCAAGCTTTGGGGATCTAAGGGATCTGGTGATGGACGAGGCACACAAGTCCAGGTACTCGATCCACCCCGGTGCTGACAAGATGTACCATGACCTCAAGGAACATTATTGGTGGCCTAACATGAAAGCCGAAATTGCTACCTACGTCAGTAAATGCTTGACCTGTGCTAAGGTCAAGGTAGAGTATCAGAAACCATCAGGGTTACTCCAACAACCAGAGATCCCACAGTGGAAGTGGGAACAAATTTCAATGGACTTCATCACGAAATTGCCCAAAGCCTCTAATGGCTGTGACACAATCTGGGTAATTGTCGACAGACTAACCAAATCTGCGCACTTCCTTCCCATTAAAGAAACGGACAAGATGGAGAAACTAACCAGAACTTACTTGAAGGAAGTAGTCACAAGACATGGAGTGCCAATCTCCATCATTTCAGATAGGGATAGTCGATTCACATCCCGATTCTGGCAATCCTTACAGAAAGCCTTGGGTACTCGGCTAGATATGAGTACTGCATACCACCCCCAGACGGACGGTCAAAGTGAAAGGACCATCCAGACCCTGGAGGACATGCTCAGAGCTTGCGTGGTTGACTTCGGGAACGGATGGGATGCCCATCTACCGTTGGTCGAATTTTCATACAACAACAGCTACCACACTAGCATTAAGGCTGCACCATTCGAAGCACTTTACGGACGAAAGTGTAGATCGCCGATTTGCTGGACAGAAGTGGGAGATAGCCAACTAACAGGTCCAAAAGTTATTCATGAAACTACAGAGAAGATTGTACAGATACGCGAACGTATCAAGGCCGTGCGTGATCGTCAAAAGAGTTACGCTGACGTGAGACGCAAACCATTAGAATTTCAAGTGGGAGACAAGGTACTACTGAAAGTCTCGCCATGGAAAGGAGTGATACGTTTCGGCAAGCGTGGAAAGCTTAATCCTCGTTACATTGGACCTTTCGAGATTCTGAAAAGGATTGGTCCTGTTGCTTACAAACTCAACCTACCAGATACCCTCAGTGGCGTTCATGACGTGTTTCACGTGTCAAATCTGAAGAAGTGCTTGTCAGACGAGACACTAGTCATACCATTGGAGGAAATTCAAATAGACGATCAGCTTCACTTCGTCGAAGAACCAGTCGAGATCATGGACCGCGAGGTCAAACAGTTAAAACAAAGCCGCATTCCCATAGTTAAGGTTCGTTGGAATTCTAGACGTGGACCAGAGTTCACTTGGGAGCGCGAGGATCAATTCAAGCGTAAATACCCTCACTTGTTCAAAACTACACCGTCTATCAGTGACGCGAACAGAATTTCGGGACGAAATTCCTTTTAACAGGGGGAGTATATGACACCTGGCAAATTCAGGTTAATATCCATACCCGACTATTACTTGAATTCACATGATTACACTTGCATCATACTTAATTATAGAGTAATTAAGTACATATTTCATATAGCAAGTCCATTCGTTTCATTTCATTACATGCATCGGTAATTGGGCGGATTACCGGGTCACACACGCGTCCTGTCACACGAACATTAACGAATATTAGAAATAATATTTAGACATATATTTGGTGTGTATAAATTACATGTAATACTGTGATTTAATATTTCATGCTTATGTGAATTTTTCCGGAATTTTTAGAGCATCTTTTATTTTAACGCTTTTTAAGCGGATACGCGATATGTGCCAACAACATTAATTTAGATTTTATAAAAACAATGGGTTTATTAATTGGGTTGAATGAATTCAGCAATTTAAATAAATGGTCCATTTAGGAGCCCAAATCCCTTGCAAAAGCCCCTTAAAACTCAAGAAAGCCCATAACCCATTTACTAAAACTCCCTTACACCTCCTTAATCCTCATTTACCCTAAACCTAATTACCCAAACCCTTCCCCCTCTCTCATTCTTTCGGCCGCCACCCCCTCCCTAGCCACCACCATCTTCAAACTTTGTTCAAGCAATCCAAGCATTCTAAGAGCTAATCCAAGGTGTTCAAGTGAAGAATCTCCATCTTTTATCCAACATACTTTAGTTTTGTAAGTGTTCATCCATTTTATTTCAAACATTTTGGCCAAGATGAGCAAACCATCCATCCAAACGATTTTTGTTGGTTCAAAGTGTTATAATACTTGTTTTATCCAATGGTTTTCATAATAATGAGTTGTTGATGTATATATGCACATTTTATGTTTTGAAATACTTGTTTATGACATTAATTACTCGTTTCTATTTATAGAAACTTTGTTGGATGAGTTTTTGTATAAATGGATATATGATGTGTTTCTTAGTTTGAATGATGTCTATATTAGTAGTATGAATAGGAAGTGTGATTTTTTTGGTCGAAATGTCGTTTTTACTAGATTATGGTAACTTACTATATAAGGAAACTTTAAGTTTGCATATTTTGTGTTATGAGTTTCTAATGGATAAAAAGTGGATATTATAGTTCTATAATATATGTTAAAGTAGTAAAAAGAGTTATTTGAAGTTACACATGTGCAAAAGAGTCGTTTGGACCACTTTCCTAAAAAGGAAACTTTAATTGTTCATATTTTGTATGTGTGGCCTATAAATGTTTAAAGTAGGTTATATGGCTTCATTATCATATGAATAGATGATTTATGCAAGAATATGTAATTCGGAGTTGTGTTATGACATGTTTTGGCGAACCTTGCTAAATAAGGAAACTTTATTTGTTGAGAACCTTCATATTTGCTTGAAATAGAAAGTAAATACATAGAATCATGTTACTAGTATGATTACTAGTATAATTTCATGTACAACTTGGTTGTTTGAGCTATGACACCTTAGATGCACTAAAACCCTAATTATCAAAAATGGAAACTTTGTTATGTTAAGAATTATGGAATTGCAATGACATGTTATGCTACTTGTTTAAAAGAATTGAAATGGTACTAATAGGTTATTAATATGATGACATGAATTATGTGTATGAAATATGCCATTAAGAGGTGCAAATGCTATGTCACTTATCACATGTTAATTTCTTATGCAACTAGTTGAAGCATGTATGTTATGTCACAAGGTGTTACTTATACATTACTTAGGTACAACTTGTATGTTCTTTATGTGTCACACATGTACAACTTATATGCTACTTGAGTGCTACACATGTATAACTTGTATGATGCTTATGTGTTACATGTTTACAACTTATATGTTACTTGTGTGTTGTTTATACATGACTTCAATATGAGTCAACATTGGTCAACATTAGTCAACATTGGTCAAACTTGGTCAACATTGGTCAACACTAGTCAACATTGGTCAACATTAGTCAACATTAGTCAAACTTGGTCAAAGTTGGTCAAACCTTGGTCAAAGTTGGTCAAACCTCGGTCAACTTTGGTCAAACCTTTTCAAAACGTCAATGTAACCTTTCAACATTGAGTCGTTTGGATGAATGTGGTTACATAAACCATGTTTACTTTCATAGACCTTATAGCCTTATTAATTCTTAGGGCTCGGTTAGGTCGGTTACCCGGAGTTACTCGATTCCTCTCGTTGCTTCCATTTCTCATTCACCACATTTCCAGGTGAGTTTTCACGGCCCCATTTTACTTACTTTTCCAATTGGGGGAGATACATGCTAAACCATTTTCTTACTTAGTCGTATGACAATTACTTTGATTTCGCTTTAATTTATATAAGTGGGTGCATTTCCTGCACATAAAGTCCTCTCATATTCGAACCGTTAATTATTACACAAAGCGAGGTGATTCATGAATAGTACTATTGGGTTTAACAACCCCCACCCGGGTTAGTCGCGCTAACTCTGACTGGGAGTCAAACGGGTGCATAATTGACCTAATCCATTGCGTGCTGGGCACGTAAGAGGCAAAATGCTAGTTTCTGCATTCCTTCGTTGAGCTTCGGTTTCGGTGTTGCTTATATAGTTAATGTTTATTGTCTGATCAACAATCGAATCAATAGTATACATGCGTACTGTTACACTGTTTTCATTTCTGTTTCTGTTACTTAAACCTGTGAACTCACCAACCCTGTGTTGACACTTTAAGCATGTTTATCTCAGGTCGCTAAGCATTCATGCACGGACTAGGATTGCACTCCAAGAGTCCCACAGCATGTTTTCATTTAGAAGCTTAGGTTTATGGGAACCTAATTTGTCATGCTTCTGTATTTTGCAACATTACTTTTGCTTCCGCACTTTACATTCCGCATTTTCAAACTCTGTATTACTACTTAATTTTGTATGATGTTCAAACGGAATGTCTTTTCGAAAACCAGTTAGAGGTCGTTCGAAATGACCGGGACTGATGATCCTTTACAGTCACAACCCGCGGGTAACCCGCTGTGGAATTTCAGGGTGTGACAGGGTCCCTCTAATTCCGCTTTGCACGTTTCACTCTTTGCTTAATATTAAAACGATTAAGAACTTGTTATCTCAGTCATCAAATAGAAGTTCGGGTCATTCGCTTACTCGAACCATTAACTTGAGGATTTTCGGGATGTTACAAGTCTACCCACCTTAAAAGAGGATTCGTCCTCGAATCCTGCATTGGTACAAACCATTACAGCCTACCATTTTGTTCTCACTCGGTCACCAAATCCATTTGGTGACCAGCACAAACCTACCTACTTACAAAACTGTTATTTCATTTAGCAATTTGACCACCCTTCTAGGGGTTCAAAGAAGTATTCTCCGTTGCTCGCTTTAAACCTTGGGATTTTGTAGATTTCACCTATACGTTCCCTTGTCTCTCGTCTTTCCAGCCATCAGCCAAACAGCACAATTGCCTTTGTCCCTTGTATAACTTTAAATGCCTCGTCATTCCGACAATCATCCTCTCCAAGTAGGTCCTTGTCGTTCACCTACCGGAGTAATAGTTGCTTTACTAACATGTGTATGTCATGCCCCTCTTATTTCTACAATTTCCATCTTGCGATGATTCCTCAAATTCACACTCATTGCCCTACCCATAATGGCATCCCTAATGTCGTTCTCCGATGATCTTCAGGAGCCCGTGCAAAGCTACCCTGGTCTCCACTAAATTTCTTCATCGTAGTATCTCTTTACTTCAATATCACGCATTTAATACGTCCCGTAAGTACGTACACACCCAACGCTAGGGCCATCTTCATTAGCTCTCGATGTTTCTCAAGGCTCGTATGCCTTTGTAGTGTCCGTTTCGATCATCTAAACGCTTGCTTTCCTTACATGCTCCACGGGAGCTCGTTTTAAGCTAGTCTTGGATACTAGCGTAAGCATATCCTTCTTGGTCTCTTACGTGCAATCTTGCACGTGCCCCTCCTGAGTTTCACCTTTCTCTAGGTTCCTCTACCATTACTATGCGATTCCCGAACGCATCTCATTTATCATGTACGAACATGAAGTCCGCCTGCTCATCAGCCTCAGCTATTCATCGTCTCGTTAACTTCGTGCTGATACCTTCAGCGTTATCACCTTGATCTCATCACAATCATTCCCGGTCAAGCGTCCACGTAAACGCCTCTCACAGCTCCGCCCATTGGCTTTGTGCTCCGAATTCTCGAGATATAAGCAAAGGCGTCTCATAAGAGCACCTCACAGGTCGCCTAGAAAGACGTCAAAACTCCTTGCATCACCTCGGCGTATCAGCGTCGAGAGATTCGTCAAGATAGAAATACCATACTTGAGCACACTAACCACCCATCCTATGCACGACTAAGCGTGTACTACAAGGACACCCACCGACACACATAACTACAGAACACACATTGTTCTACACATGTACTAGTAACTTAACCTTCTAACTCGCACAAAATGCACATACACAACTAGCTAGATCTGAGTAAATCTACGTGCATACAATATGACCTCGTCACTTATAGACACAAAAGTATATCATGTTGTCTGGCCCAAAGGCACAAGCAACACGATCCCCCTCCTAACTAATGCCAGACACTATATCAAGCTTACGCTTGATCTCCCACCACGACTATTAAGTACATGACACAATTAACTCATACTCATAAGCAACTCAATTAACGACATACAAGTTTATTCACCAAACTCTCTCATGCCCTTAAGCACCAAAACATTTAACCCGCGAAGATCTATGCCTTAAGATATAAAGACATTTAATATCATAGTAAGGCCAAACACACCCTTTACACTTCACACATCACCTAAGCATAGGTGACACTATCTTAAGACTGTAGGCACACATAACTAATCAAACTCAGGTCTACACTGGTATATTCATATAGTCTAATCAACCAAGTCATATCATCACATCAACGATTACGTTTAGTATGAACTCACGTTGTTCAAAAGGTAATCACTAAATCACACATAATTAACACTGCACCACAAATAGCAAGATATCACACATTCAACTATCATTTGTCATACCCAAATCGTCTCGCGGTATAACTCGCACTCAATGTCAAAATCAAATAATCAATATTTGAAATAATCATCACACTACGTAAACGTCTAATCACTCAAAATGTTAAATCACCCCATAATATCTCGTGACAACCGTCACGTCCAAAAGTCATCTAGAGGTTTAACGTCTCAAACAACGCTCGCAAGATTACTACGGGACCACATTAGGTGTATCTGCTGTGTCCTCCTCTGGTTCCTCCTCATCGGACCCAGTGTCAATCACCAGGTGCTCTTGAAATAAAGCTCTCTTAGTTGACGCACGTGGTCGATCTTTCAGCCATACAGGTCCACATCCTGGAGGAAAATCACGTACTGTTGACACGACCCTCCTTTTCCATCCTGTCACTCTAGTTTCAGCACTACGCGGGACGCTACCATCCTCAGCTCTAGTCACACTTGACGCGGGAAGCGCCAACACCACTTCTATGTCACTGTCCTTCTTGTTTACAGCAGCCACCTGTTTGTCCTGACGATCTGCTCATCCCCGAGCCGGAGCTCCCTGTCTGACAGATTTGGTACGCTTTGTCTTAGCCATCAGTACCTGCACAAGATAGAACGTTGGAGTGATTACTATGGGCGTCAAATTCAGAATATGAGAACAATCATAGACTGTCAAATTACGGTGATCAAATGCAATTTGGTGGTCCACATTACTGCTCGAATTCTAAACCTTCCCCTCATCATATTCACACTAGCTTTCTATCTTTCACACACCCCGGATGCACATGCACCCCACACAACTCATATAGCACCACACAATGATCTAGAAAGTCATCATATTTATTACAATTTCACACCATCCAAGTTTACACACAAAATTACTAAATCATATCGACACATCAAACTATCTCACATAGTTGCAATTAATGCTACTTCACGTTACTCAACTCACTCTATAGTCTCATTTAATCACACCAAACAACTTTACGTTGTTCTACATAATACTACCACGCATATCACACTACATGATCCCACACGGAACCATAAATCATTTACTCACACCGATTACTTTACCTAGTGTAACACTACACAAATGGTAAATAATAATTATTGCTCAACTCGAAAGACGTACCTCTTGGCTCGCGGTTACTCGTGGTGACATTCGTTTCACCCTCTTCCCATTTTCAGTTTAAGTAAAGGCATTTTATTTTAGTAAAAACACCGATTTTCTCTTAAACCACGACCCTGATACCAAATTGTAAGGCCCCAAACCAGGCACCCTACAGTTGGTTCTCATAACGGGTTATTCCCTTGAAAATACTCATTTTAGATATATAAAACTACAGCGAAAGTCTTTCTAAAAACACTAATTGGTATTTAATGTCATTAAGTTACCTCACGAATACTTGCACACCAATCCGAGTAGCACCGCTCCCAAGCCAAGATATGTCAACGCAACGCCTACCTGTAAAACAATCAATCACACACACAAAGTCAGCTACACTGAGTGATCTCTAATGGTTTAGTTTAATTAAAAGCCAACTCGTCTCGAAAGTTATTTGAACTTTACTCAGGACCCACGGTCCTTATAAAATAGATCCACAATTCATTAACCATTAGATAATCCCTGTTATCACCCGATATCCCATAGTAACTCATTACCCATGACTCACCCCATAATAATAATAATAAAAATCCCGCAGTCTCATCGACATAAATCGAACTTACCACACTAATAACTCATGCTCAAGTACACGTATTAACTCGACACTTGGTTAACACAACAAATCCCTAAACATCAACTTTCTCAGCCTTGACCAAGGCTCTTACAACTCAACTGACATAACAATTATAAGCACTACATCACAATCCTGACGCAACGGTCAATCTAACTATACTCACCACATTAATACTATCTCATGCACAATAATATAACTCAACGCTTGTATGCAATTTAACACAAATATATAAGCTCACAAACACATACCTCATTACTGCACCCTCGTCAGGGTTACCCTCATCAGGGTTACCCTCATCAGGGCGTTCGACACACCCCGAGCTCATCACTGTCCTGTTGGACATCGTCACCTTTGATGACCTCCCGAAGGACTTAGTCCTCCACAATCCTGTTTGCCATGTCATAATGACACAATGCAAACACAATACCCGATGTGTCACAAGGGCAACGATACAATGCACACAACACATGTATAATCACATTACAATATACTCTATATACATGATTCATTAACTGCACCTGCACTTCACACATAACACTAGGATAAGATATCCTACACGTATCCATAAGCATTTAGCTTACATCTCGACTCACCCCGACTAACTTATAACACAATACACTACTAATATAGCAACATACATACAATTACTATATCTCATTATTTACGCATATACCACGTACATGCACACCCTGTGACACTTCCTAATCGTACCCGTACGACCAGTTTACTACGATCCCGACTCATCCCTGTTAGGTCACTATACGACACGTGACCATATCCCCACCTGTAACCTGCACGTCCCATGGACACACACACATTCCCTCAGCCCCACATTTAACTATTTAACTTCATAAACTCATCGGGTTAAACCCCAAGCTCAGTATACATTTAATGTATCAAAAAATGTTTCGAAAGTATGTACGATAGCCCCAAAATGTTTAAAAACATTTAAAAGATGGGGATTAGAAACTCACCGTTACGGAGATCCAACTCTTGAACTGCAACGTTCCCTTAACACGAAACTCGAACCTGTCAACGTAAGATCACACAGTCAGAGTACGCCCTAGACATATGTTAATTACGTATAATTATGATTATTCCCAATACTCGTCTCATCCACACGTCCTTTTATCCATGCAAAAATACGGATTCACGTAATCGACCAAACCGGGTTATCCTGGACCCGTTTAGAACCCACATACACGGACCCCTGTTCCCATGCATGCATGCTTATGTGCATACTCATGCCACCCTAATTCTTAATGCCTTTTCATGCAAACCCTAGCTCATCCCGTACTTGTACTCGAGCTCCTCCATACACTCCCACGGGTACTACCATCATTGTTAAGCACTGCCGATGTGGCCGCATGCCGCCACCACGGCCACCATCTTGACCCGTCGTCATCTCCCTTAGTTTCCATCGTCTATGTCGTCCTCGTCAGTTACCACCACGAACACCATGCACCATCGTCGTCCGCTCCCACCAAAGCTGTCACCGGTCCCGTTGTCCCTGTCATCGTCGTCTCCCCTGATCACCACTCCCCCGAACCTCCATCACCGCCACATGCTACTGAGAACCACCATTGCAACAGTTACTCGTCTTCTCCAACCACACCTACAACCGCTACCGGCCGACTCCCCCTTCTCGGATTCGTAAACATCCAACGAAACCCTAAATCACAATCCCATGCACACAATCGTAGGTGACGTAAAGAAATGTAAAAAAACGAAATTACCTTAAAGGAGTTGGGAGGTTGCGTTGCCGGAACTCGTCGCCGGATCACCCCCTCGTCGTCGTTCCCCTTCGATTTCTCTGTGCCGCAAACCCCCTAGGTCGATTTGCGACCTAGGGTTCTCACTCAACGTGGGTTTTAAACCCCCACACTTTACATTCGACTCCCTCTAATTCCGCTTTGCACGTTTCGCTATCTGCTTAATACTAAAACGATTCACGGGTCCTCCGAGTTCACAATTTAACTCCTCGTATACCAAGAACTTGTTATCTCACTCATCAAATAGAAGTTCGGGTCATTCGCTTACTCGAACCATTAACTTGAGGATTTTCGGGATGTTACATTAATTGTCCATAATCGCGGACTAAGCACACTTTTCATCTTAAACCTTAATTTCTTAGATTAAAAAAAAGCTGATTAAGCACACTTTTCATCTTAAACAGTTAGCCATTTGGTGCAATGGTAGCCCCAAAACTTTTCATAGTGGAGGTCTTGGGTTCGAATCCTGGTAACAGCAAAAAACGGGTTTGTGGCCAGGTCAGGGGGTTTACCCAGTTGGGGGGTTCCTTCTATGGTGGGCTGCCCTAGATGTTCTACGTGTTTCCTCGGGGAAACCCAATTATCCTAGAATATCTAGGTGTTGCCGTTCAAAAAAAAAATTTTTGTTCATAATTCTTCTTACACTTTGTATGATAAAATCCCATTGTAATTAAACATTTATTTATATGTAGACTAGCTTAGAACCCGTGTCAACACACGGGGTGAGAAATTTCAATACATAAAATTTTCTTAAATTTTTATGTATATATATTTTACAGGTGTAAAAATATATTATATATACTAAGGATAGAAAACAAAATTCAAAATATGTAAAAAATAATATATAATTGAGTTTCGAAAATACGTTAATTACTATTTAATATAATTTGACTTTATTTACTATTTGATTGAAAATAAAAGTTACATAATTCAAAGTTTCTTATAATAATGGATAATTTAAAATAAATGTGTTTTATTAGTATAATTAGTATTTTCTTTAAAAATATATTATTATTAAAAGATAGAGGTGCATTTAATAAGCGAGAGAGACAAGAAAAAAATGATAAGAATGAATATGGATATGACACGTGGCATGAAAAAACTTTTATTTATTATATAGGATATAAATATAGATTATAACTCTGATTTTTTGATAAATAGTTATTTAGAGTCTGAATTACTAGCATTTCACATGTAAAAAGATTATATATCGACGGTGCGCACTGCCCATGATGACCGTCCCAATAAAAAAGTATGGTCTTTGTTAGGCCAGCCATGATTTGATTTGAAATCCAAAACAATGGGCCTAGCTGGGCCTCTAATTGTGAATTTAATGAGGATGTTTATATGAATTTAATGAAAATGTTTAATATGAATTTGAATAAAAATTTATTCTAAATTTTGAAAATTTACGGACATCAATTTAAAATGTTGAACTCAAACATTAAAATTAAACCTCATATAAACCGCATTTGTCTTTACCAAACACTCCTAATTTGATTGGGAATCAACGAGTTAACAAACTATAGTCAAAGTCCTCCTATCTAACGCATTTTGACGATTCTAAACTATGTATATTATTTAGACGGTTAATAAAACCTTAAAAAAATTGTTTTAGTAAGGTTATACCACCACTTATATAAGTTATGACACTATGTATAATCATTTGGGTGTCTCAATTACATTTTCTTATATTCATTTTCTTTTTAAAAAGGATGTATTCTAAGTACAAAATAATGAAACATCTTTCAAAATTCATATAATAAATTCGTTGTAAATTGTAAAATCAAGAATAATGTGGTTTGAATTTTAGTTGTAATCATGCTTCCATGTGTAATTAGCGAAAGTAATAATATATACTTTTTTTCATTTTAATATATTAAAATGTTTTACCGTTGGTAAAATATTGTTTTTAACCGAAAGAGAGTATGTCTATCAAAGTATCAATCTATAATGACTTGTTATTTTCGGTGGGTGGAACTTGAATAATTACTCATTTTGTTAAAAGGAATGTTGTTTTAAAAAGTCTCCTTTTCTATATAACGGATTTAAATTGTGGAACTTTCGCGTCTTGTTGTTTTATTAGAGCCTCCTATAGTTACAATAAAATGATTTTAAGACTTTATACAATGTAGCTGTCATATTCTATATAGAAGTTCTAGTTTATTAATCGAGTGTTTCAAGCGTCTAATTAAGACCATATGTACGTTATGGACCGTGAGCGGGCCGTGAGCATGGTCTCCGTGGGCTAGGTAACGAGCGTGACGGTGAAGTGAAGAAATTCTAGCCGTTGTGCAATCACTAACATATAAAAAATATTAATTTAAAATCTTATAAATACCTATTTTTCACATTTCTCACTCTCTATTCTCATATCACCTCCGGTCACTTAATTTTTTTTTTCTAAATATGGATTCACCGACGTCATCATCATCTTCATCACCTGAGGCGGATGAGATTTTCATGGGTGCAGTCGGAGCCGCGATCCAATTTGTAGGTTATCATGTCGAAACTTCATGTCCACTAATAAGAAGAGCTTAACTTAATTGGCATCATGAGGCTGCTAACTATCATCAGGTACATGATTATTTCTCTGATGAACCCGTATATGGTGATGATTTGTTTAGGTGCCGTTCTCGCATGAGTCGACAACTATTTTTATGAGTAGTTAACGATTTAGAGTGAGAAGTGTCATATTTCCAACAGTGATACTATGAAAGAGGTAGATGAGGTTTACCCATCTACAAAAGTGTACGCATGCAATTCATCAAATGACGTATGGCACTTGCACCGACTCATGGAATGAATTTTTGAGGATGTCGAAAAAACCTAACGGGATAGTATTTACAAATTTTGTAAAGGTGTGATTAAATAATAATTTTATTTCTATTATAGTATTAATTATTGTTACAATTGTTTTAACTATTATAATTCATTTAAATATTATTACAAGTATTTTGTAAAGGTGTTATTAATCTCTACGGTACGAGATATTTGAGAAAACCGACGTAAAGTGACATTCAACAAATATACAAGGTGCTTGACAACATCAATTGCAAACATTTAGAGTGAGCAAATTGTCCTAATGCGTTGCGGTGTCAACACAAGTGAGGTGATCATCCACACCCGACCATAATGCTTGAAGTCATTGAATAATATGATCTTTGGATTTAGCGTGCATTCTTTGATGTTGCTGATTCAAACAATGATATCAAAGTTCTAGACCGGTCGCCAATTTTAACTACATCGTAGATGTAGTTGCACCAGTGTCTTCTTTTTATGTCAATGGAGTGTAGTACAAGCACGTATATTATATTGCCAATGGTATTTGTCATGAATAAGCTACTTTTCTCAAAATTTTTACATGCCCACATGATGATAAAAGAAAGAAATTCAAACAAGGTCAAGAATTAGCAAGAAAGGATATCAAACGGCATTCGGCGTTCTGAAGCAGCGTTATCATATAGTGCGTAATCCAGCATAGCATTGGACCAAAAATAAAATTTGAAAGATAATGTTTGTGTGGTGATTTTACATAATATGAGTTTAGAGGATGAAGGACGAGCAATTTTCCCAAACTATGAAGAGAAACAAGCAAACCATGAGGAGATTCGCAAGCGAGAAACGCATAATATCGTCCGCACGAATTTTGTGGAGCATATTTGGAGGCTTGATTCACAAGATGAATAGCTTTTATTTAAATTTGAAGTGTCGTCTTTTTTTAAATATGTAATGTTTAAAAATATATATATTAATATTAATATTTTATTTATGATTTTTTTCAATAAATAAGTGTTCAAAAATAATTATTATTTAAAATTAGTTTATGTTAATTGTTTAAAATAATTAAGTAGATGGATAAAAAAATTAATTTAAATCAATGCTCCACCTCACTTGACCAATACATATGTTTAATGTGTGTGATTCTAGTCTACGTCACAACACTATTTTTCCCTGTCCTCGCTGGAATATTGCATATGACCTAACTGCTTATAATTTATAGTTAAGTGCATTTTTCATCCCTATGGCTTGCTAAAAATTGTCATTTGAATCCAAAGATTTAAATCTTGTCATTTGAATCCAAAGTTTTCATAAAAATTGTCATTTGACTACACCTAATTAACACCGTTAACATTTTTCGTTAAACCTTCCCCACTTGAGGGGTATTTTAGTCAAAACAATTACAAAATAAAGAACCAGCCTCACATGAGAGGTTTTATGCGTTCAATATTTATAGGTAATCGCAAAAAAGAATTCCCACCCTCAAAATCAATCTCTTTCGTCCCCATAATCAACAGCAAACATAGTAATCGCAATCGTAATTTCGTCTTCAAAATCAATCGCAAGTAATGTTTGAAGAACTCTGGTTTGTTTGTGGCCCTACGGACGATTTCGATCCACATGAGTTTTACGGTAAGTTCGTTCGTCGTCACCACAGTCGCTATCACAATTGCATTATCGAATGTAATCGACCCTACTGTTTGATTTGGTGTTTTGGCCATATTGTGCATTATTCTTGATTTTGTGGTTATGCGCTACTATTTGGGCAAAATTGTGTAACTATAGAGAATCGCTCACTGATCTTGGTGTTGATATTACCAACTTATATTGTAGTATTTTGTTATTGGATTTTTGTTGCTAATTTAATCTGCTGATATAGATCATTACTGGTGCTATTAAATGTCTTGTTGTCGTTGTTTTCAGCATGTTTTAGGAGGTTGTATACTGATATTTTTAGCTATGTGGGGTATTATTATTGAATTTTTTTGAAGCTAATTTAAGGGTCCATAGTTTTTCTTATAGCTAGTTGACTGGCATGCCATGTAAGCATGCAATGACAGTCAACTAGAACATGGCAGTCCATTGTATCGAGGTTGGCATTCCTGAAAGTTAGGTCTCTCGGGTTTGTTGTCTGGACACTTGGAAAAAGGTATATAAGCATATAGTTGATCCTATAAATGGTAGAGATATTTGGTTCCCATATAGCTTGATAAAAAGATTGAACGCACAAAACCCTTTAAGCTGGTTCTTTATTTTGTAATTGTTTTGACTAAAATACCTCTCAAGTGGGGAAGGTTTAACAGAAAATGTTAACGGTGTTATATAGGTGTAGTCAAATGGATTCAAATGACAATTTTTATGAAACCTTTGGATTCAAATGACAAGATTTAAATCTTTGGATTCAAATGACAATTTTTAGCAAACCAAAGAGATGAAAAAACACTTTAACTCTATAATTTAACTTAACCGTTGAGATGAAACATAATGAAGTTCCACAAATATTCATCTCATCAAACTAGAAATAAGGACTTAAAATATTTGCATTTTTCTTTAACAAAACTGCCATGACATCCCAAATGATTTAAATGAAATAAATCAAATTTCAAGAAAATTACTAATTGATTGTTTATATTAAAATTGAGACATAAGTTCAAAAAATTCTTTGAAACTTTGATGATGTTTTTAGTGATTTAAAAGCATTTGACTTGGCCAAAAAATTATCTAATTAAAATCCAGGAACAGATCTATGTATTGTATCAAATAAATTAATTAAAAAAAAGGCTTCTTTCCTCCATGCAAAGTTGTAGGAGCTACCTGCAAATGGCCCAATTACCAGCCTCTCAAGGAGAAAAGTCAGATATAAATATTCATTTATATATATATATATAATATATATAAAAGCGAAGAAAAGTTTTTGGGTAAGGATTTTAGTTCTTTGGTTCATGCCAACATCTATTGGATAAAAACTTATACACTTGTCCGGATTTTAGTTATTACCGATAGATACGCAGGCTTTCTCATGAAGAGAGAAAAATATATACGTATATCTCCCGTATGGAGACAACCCGACAGGACCATCCCCGTATATTACCTACAACCTTCGAAGGAGATACTTCTACCCTAGCAAGTTATTCTCCAGCCATGTTGCATGTATAACCGGTGGCTGTAGGGTTATAAGTTGGATTATCTCTGGTTCGTTCAACAATAAAAAAAGAAGAAGAGAGGAAATAAGGTGAAAAAGAAGGTTAAGGGAACAAGCTTCGTTATGATTCGACCGTCACGAATCGACTCAAACCCAGACGTGTCGTCGTGAATGACAACTGACCGGTGTAGTGAGAACCCGAATTGGCAGGACCGCCTTAACATGATCCAATCAATCCAGGCTCGAAACGGATTTCGAAGAAAACAACATGGGAGTACATGTGCAGATACCTCGTATACAACCAAGATGTCTGGTGGGTGAACGAGTAAGATAGCAGGGACAATCCGAGGATAAGTTTACGGCCTTAAGACATGAATGCATAAGAAAGAGACCCTGCAGGCTCAGTAACCATGACCCATTGTAAACCATGAAATCTCAACATGGAAGGATGTTGTCTAACATACTCAGATCCGGCAGCAAAAGTTGGCGGTTTCACTCACCACAATAAGGCCGACATCACCAGGATAAAATCTCGTTTTAATTAATGCCACTCCCTCACCACCTCCACTACCACTGCCGAGGACGTCACCGAAGTCAAATCCCCGTGGCTGGGTCATGATCGCGTGCTTGTTGTACACCAATTTTAGTCAAACGGAAACAACGACTGTAATTGGCCGACCATGATAACAAGAACAACAACAACATTAATGCTAGGTTATGGGGAGCATCTAATCAATTCACCAAATAAGGATGCAAAATACTTAGAAAGATAAAGAACATGAGGACCAAAACAGTTTGCACTGTTGGATCAGAATGAAGAATAGTGCAAGTGTTTACCGAATGATTGGATGATTTATTCAATACTCAAAGCCTCTTTAAATAGGCAACATACAGATAGAAAGAAACAAATAAAAAACACAACTAACATTCCTATCAAACAGGAAGAATAAACTCGATAAAACAAATACTCAAACAAAAGACTCGGACTCGTTTATTGACTCAACGTTAACTTCTGCCAGCTAGCTCCAACGGCAATCTCAGTTTGAATTATGCTCCAATACCTTCCCTTAATTCAAAGCTGTCTTACTCCCAATCTTCCCCTTAGACAACAAAATTGTTCAGTACCAAGAGGTTTTGTTAATACATCAGCAAGTTGGTCTTGTGTATAACATGATTTCAGCTCCACTTGATTCGTATCAACCAAACTCTTTATATAGTGATATTTAATATCAATATGTTTACTGCGATTATGCAAAGCTGCATTTTTAGACAAGTACACTGCAGATAGATTATCACAGTAGATAGTTGTTGCCATTTCTTGCTTGTAACCTAACTCCTCCAGCAATTGTCTCATCCATATCGCTTGACACGCTGCTGCATTAGCTGCAACGTACTCGGCCTCAGTAGATGAAAGAGCTACGATGGGCTGTTTTTTGGAGCTCCAAGTCACTGCACCAGTCCCTACTGAGAATGCATGTGCCGATATACTCTTCCTATCATCAATGGAGCTCGCCCAATCACTATCGGTATAACCTTCTAGTTGTATCTTTCTTCCCCGTTCATACCATATCCCATAATTAACCGTCCCTGCAACATATCTTAATACTCTTTTGGCAGCACCATAATGACATGCAGATGGTTTCTGCATGTATCGTGAAATGAACCCAACTGAAAAGGCTAGTTCAGGTCGGGTATGTGTTAGATACAGTAGCCCTCCAACCAAGCTTCTAAACATTCTTTCATCAACTTGAGTCTCTGTATCATTAGTTTGTAATTTCTCACCACAATTCATAGGAGTCACTGCAGACTTGCACTTCCCCATCCCAAATTTCTTTAACAGATCATTTGCATATTTCTTTTGAGACATAAAGACACCATCATTTCTTTGTGTTACTTCCAAACCAAGGAAATATGCAAGCTTACCAAGGTCAGACATTTCAAATTCACCTACCATTTTATCTTTAAATTCGTGCAACAGTTCCTTGGAAGAGCTAGTGTATATAATGTCATCGACATAAAGACATACTATGATAAGATCAGTTTCACTAACCTTTTTTATATAGACTGTTGGTTCACTCTTGATTCTGATGTATGAATGTTGTTGAAGATATGTATCGATTCGTTCATACCAAGCCCTTGGCGCTTGCTTTAACCCATACAACGCCTTGTGCAACCTGTACACCTTATGTTCCTGCCCATGTACTTCAAAGCCAGGGGGCTGGATCACATACACTTCTTCTTGTAGAGGTCCGTTCAAAAAAGCAGACTTAACATCGAATTGGTAAATTTCCCAGCCTTGTTGAGCAGCCAAGGACACTATGACCCGAATTGTTTCAAACCGAGCGACCGGGGAGAACGTCTCCTCGTAGTCAACACCATATTCCTGGGCATATCCTTTCACAACTAAACGTGCCTTGTGTTTAAGAACTTCACCTTCAGCTGTGAGCTTCAACTTATACACCCACTTCAAACCAATGGGCCTTTTTCCATCGGGTAACTCAGTTAAAGACCAAGTGTTATGATCCTTTAAAGCTTGCAACTCAATCTCCATAGCCTCTACCCATTCCTTGTGAACTACAGCTTCATCAAAAGATGATGGTTCCATGGATGAAAGTGCAAATTGGCATGCCTGATAGTCCTTCATAGGACTTGTATGGGCATACACATCTGCTAGTAATCGTACCTTAGGTGTTTTGCTTTCTGGTGTGTGACTGAATCTTGCATTTGCACGATTGGGTGTAGGTGTTCCCATTCCTCCTTCATTATTTGGACTTAGTTCTTCCCCATTAGGCCCTTCATCTGAGTCATCATCACTAGCAGGTGGACCACTGTTGCTTGTACTTCCAACTTCATTTATAAATTCAGCAGCTAATTCATGCTTCCCTTCTCCTCTTGTGTTCCATTTTGCAAGTTCATCAAACTTCACATCCCTGCTAATGACAACACTTCTTGTTGCTGGATCATACAACCTATAAGCTTTTGAATTTGGTGAATAACCTAAGAACACACACTTTCGAGCTTTTGGATCAAATTTCTTTCGGTGTTGCTTAGGTTTTAAGGCATAAGCAACACATCCAAATATCTTAAGATGATGAACTAAAGGTTTTCGATTGTACCATACTCCATACGGGGTTTGTTCATCAACCGCTCTTGTGGGTGACAGATTCCTGATATAGACAGCAGTGGCGATAGCTTCTCCCCAAAAAACTTTACTCAGATTCTTTTCTTGTAACATGCTTGTTGCCATTTCAACAATAGTTCGGTTCTTCCTTTCAGATACTCCGTTTTGTTGTGGAGTGTATGGTGCTGTTAGATCTCTTCGTATGCCTTCTTCTTCACAGAACCTCATGAATTCATTTGACATGAACTCTCCCCCTCGGTCTGTTCGTAAAGCCTTAATCTTCAGTCCAGTTTCTGTTTCAACTTTTGCTTTAAACAACTTAAATTTATTAAATACTTCGGATTTATCATGTAAGAAGTATACCCAGGTCATTCGACTAAGATCATCAGTAAATAGAAGGAACAACTTGTTGCCTCCTAATGATTGAGTTGGCATGGGCCCACATACATCAGCATGAACAAGATCCAGAATCTGAGTTGTTCTAGAGGCATGTTGAGGAAATGGATGTCGGGACTGTTTGCCTTGTACACATCCTTCACAGACATTCCACTGCTTGATTGTTGGTAATCCATGTACCAAGTCTTTGGTGCTAAGGCTTTGTAGACTCCTTTCATTCAAATGACCATACCGCAAGTGCCATATGAAAGTCTCATCACTAATAGCAGAAAGTCCAATATTATTAGTATATGTAACATCAAGAGGAAATGTGTTGTTACTTGACATCGGTATTGTGCACACAACTTTGCCTGTCTTCTTATTGGTGATTGTGCACACACCTTCATCAAACAAAAGCTTGTGACCGACTGTCATTAACTGCCCCACACTCAAAAGATTATAACCAAGCTCAAGAGCATATTGGACATCATTTAAAGTCTTATTCTTTCCACCAACTACTTCAAGTCTAACCATTCCTCTACCTTCTACTTGAATCTGTTTTCCATTTCCCATACGTACCTTTACTTTTCTTGAAAGGTCAACGTCTTTAAACAAGGCCCGTTGCCCTGTCATGTGGTTTGAGCACCCACTGTCTAGAAACCAAATATCCTTGGTTGTGTTGCTAGCCTCATCATTAGCCATGAAGACATCCTCATCTTCGTGTTTACTACTGTTACATGCAAGTGCCATAAACAACTGACCCTCTTCTTCTTCAGCCTCTCCTTCCACTGCAGCACTTGCTTGGGGTTCATTCCAGCAATCTCTGCTTATATGGCCAACTCTATTGCAATTATAACATAAAATATTGCTCTTACTTCGTCCAAAACCTCTGCTTCGACCTCGTCCACGACTCCTAAAGGGTGCTCGTCCTCTGCCACGTGAAAATAAACTAGTATTTTCTTCCTCCTTCACATGAAGCACCTGTTCTTCAACCGGAGTCTGAACACCTCGATTAACCCTTGCTTCATGAGCTTGTAATGATCCCATCAGTTGATCATATGAAAGTCTACTCAGGTCTTTGGATTCTTCTATTGCAGCAACAACATGATCCCATCTTACCGGTAAACTTCGAAGAACCTTTTCTACAACAGTTTGGTCCGACACCGTCTCTCCATACGCCCGTTTTTGATTCACGATTTTCATGACTTTTGACAAGAAATCAGCCACCGGTTCTCCTTCCTTCATCTGGATCGTTTCAAACTCCCTCCGGAGTCCTTGTAGCTTAACCATTTGAACCTTGGAGTCGCCTTGATACTCGTTTTGCAGGAGTGTCCAGGCTTGTTTGGACGTAGAGGCTCCTGCAATACGAGAGAATATTTCGTCATGCACAGCGGATTGAATTAGTGACAGTGCCTTTGCATCTTTCTTCCTGTTGTCTCGTAGTCTAACGCGATCCCCATCAGCATCATTATACCCTGTTCCCACGAAATCCCAGAGATCTTGTGAGATCAAAATAGTCTTCATACGGATCTTCCAAAATTCATAACCTTCTCCTTTGAAGATCGGAAGAGGCGTAGATGGAATACCACCGGTGTTAGAAGCCATTAGAGCAAGTGTCGCAAAAAATATATACTTGGTAAAACTCGCCGTTGGAGCACACACGAGAACACGTAAATGATTGCTTTCAGAACCTGGCTTGCTCTGATACCAGTCTGTTGGATCAGAATGAAGAATAGTGCAAGTGTTTACCGAATGATTGGATGATTTATTCAATACTCAAAGCCTCTTTAAATAGGCAACATACAGATAGAAAGAAACAAATAAAAAAAACACAACTAACATTCCTATCAAACAGGAAGAATAAACTCGATAAAACAAATACTCAAACAAAAGACTCGGACTCGTTTATTGACTCAACGTTAACTTCTGCCAGCTAGCTCCAACGGTAATCTCAGTTTGAATTATGCTCCAATATGCACATATCTGCATGCATACATGGCAAAGGAAAGACCATGCATGCTACAGGTCAAGAGATTCGCTGCACTAAGAACACAACCACAAGCCATCATTCTTGTCTACCATTAACCTCGTTCACATACCGTGAAGCACGTAAATAAAAAATAATGTGCACAAAAAAAAAAGAGAGAAAGAAGTAGGGATACGATATTCTGAAGATATATCAGATTTTTGTACAACTTGGTGACGGTTAAGCAACTCGATCACGTACGTGGAAACCCTCTATGTCACCTACTTGTAATAAGAAGTAGTCCGTTAGAGGTACGCATGTAGGGGAAGCTGTAAGAAAAGATCCTTCCAAAAAGTGGGATTTGATGACGACAAGATTCCGCCGTATAAACCCACCAACGCTGAAAATGTGGAGGATGCTTGTTAGTGGTCCTCTAAACATAATAGAGGAAATAGCAGGTTGTTGTCACTACCGATACAGGAGATGCTACATAAAGGGCAAATCTGAAATTCGACAACAAAGATCGGCGAAGAACAACGCCATACTAAATCGAGCCACAAACTACGATAAAGACTCAAGAGGATGCCACTAAATTGAAGGAAATATACACAAGTTCATAACGGGACCAAAACCCCGGCCCACAGGCTACCACTGCTAATGACAAAAATACTAAAGAAACAAGGTGGCCAAAGCCAAGCAGGAGGGCGTCTTTCTGAAATGGCCTCAAGCAACACAACGGTTTCAATTATATTTGCACCAGAAATGCGTTAAAAATATCGTGTGGATGATACTTTTCAAAAAAAAAAAAAAAGGCGCGAGAGCCGCAAGTGAACTGGCATGCTTGAAGAAAATACACATCTAATGGTTGGCGACGAGCCACACCTATAACACATAACCAAAACAGGTCAGCAAGGCAACAAAAACAGCTATCAGGTGCAACATGCGACGTATGACGATTAAGGTTGACATTACCCGGACACCACACATTCGTAGGAAGAAACAAAAACATCACTTGGATGTTCGGCTCTGGCTACGACCGAACACCCTCGTGGAGTACAGATTGGCTTCCATCAATGGCATAAACGGTATAATTGAGCACTCATTTTTACGTTGCTTATTTTATTTGATTAATGGTTTATTGCAAGTTAAATATTGCTAATGTGATTTAGCAACATTGAACTGGGAGGCTAACATGGTATATGACTACCAATGTTCAACTCTTTCATGAAAGTGTGGGGATCCCTAGGGACGGACCAAAGATCCCTCTCGGATGGAAGGAGAAATGATGCACCACCTATTAAAGTACTTTGATGTTTTATTTCATAAATACATATATTACTAACAAAGTTTTACAGAACCAATGGCCTATTGCATAAAGTCTTCTAACTTGAAGAACTCCCATCTCAAAGGATGACGGAGTATTATAAAATACTATCTCATAAGATAGTGGACGAAAATTTCATTTCACCAGATGGAAAAGACAACTCCCATCCCAAAGGATGAGGGAGTATTATAAAATACTATCTCATAAGATAGTGGACGAAAATTCCATCTCACCAGATGGAGAAGACAAGTCCCATCCCGAAAGATGGTGGAGCATTATGAAATCCTATCTCTTAAGATAGTGGATGAAGATTCCATCTCACTAGATGGAGAAGACAACTCCCACCCCGAAGGATGGTGGAGTATTATAAAATACTATCTCATAAGATAGTGGATGAAAATTCCATCTCACTAGATGGAGAAGACAGCTCTCATCTCATAAGATGGTGGAGTATTATAAAATACAATCTTTTAAGATAGTGGATGAAAATTTAATCTCACTAGATGGAGAAGACAATTCCCATCCCGAATGATGGTGGAGCATTATGAAATCCAATCTCTTAAGATAGTGGATGAAAATTCTATCTCACCAGATGGAGAAGACAGCTCCCATCTCATAAGATGGTGGAGTATTATAAAATACTATCTCATAAGATAGTGGACGAAAATTCCATCTCACCAGATGGAGAAGACAACTCTCATCTCGAAGGATGGTGGAGCATTATGAAATCTTATCTCTTAAGATAGTGGATAAAAATTCCATCTCACTAGATGGAGAAGACAACTCCCATCTCGAAAAATGGTGGAGTATTATAAAATACTATCTCATAAGATAGTGGATGAAAATTCCATCTCACTAGATGGAGAAGACAGCTCCCATCCCGAAGGATGGTGGAGTATTGTAAAATACTATCTCATAAGATAGTGGATGAAATTCAATCTTATCAGATGGAGAAGACAACTCCCATCCCGAAGGATGGTGGAGCATTATGAAATCCTATCTCATAAGATAGTGGACGAAAATTCCATCTCATCAGATGGAGAAGAAAACTCCCATCCCGAAGGATGGTGGAGCATTATGAAATCCTATCTCTTAAGATAGTGGATGAAAATTCCATCTCACTAGATGGAGAAGACAACTCCCATCCCGAAGGATGGTGGAGTATTATAAAATACTATCTCATAAGATAGTGGATGAAAATTCCATCTCACTAGATGGAGAACACAGCTCCCATCTCATAAGATGGTGGAGTATTATAAAATACTATCTCTTAAGATAGTGGATGAAAATTTCATCTCACTAGATGGAGAAGACAACTCCCATCTTGAATGATGGTGGAGAATTATGAAATCCAATCTCTTAAGATAGTGGATGAAAATTCCATCTTATCAGATGGAGAAGACAACTCCTATCCCGAAGGATGGTGGAGCATTATGAAATCCTATCTCATAAGATAGTGGACGAAAATTCCATCTCACCAGATGGAGAAGACAACTCCCATCCAGAAGGATGGTGAAGCATTATGAAATCCTATCTCTTAAGATAGTGGATGAAAATTCCATCTCACTAGATGGAGAAGACAACTCCCATCCCGAAAAATTGTGTAGTATTATAAAATACTATCTCATAAGATAGTGGGTGAAAATTCCATCTCACCTGATGGAGAAGGCAGCTCCCATCTCATAAGGTGGTGGAGTATTATAAAATACTATCTCATAAGATAGTGGATGAAAATTCCATTTCATCAGATAGAGGAGACGACTCCCATCTCGAAGGATGGTGGAGTATTATAAAATCTTATCTCACTAGATAGTGGATAAAAACTCCCACCCCTTGAGGTGGTGGAGATAACTCCCATCCCATGAGATGGTGGAGAATTATAAAATCTTATCTCTTAAGATAGTGGATAAAAACTCCCACCCCTTGAGGTGGTGGAGATTATAATTTCCTAAGAAGAAACAAACTAATAACTCCTATCAAATGAAATGAGAAAGAAACAAACTTTCAAGAAGAAGCACAACTTTACTCCCATCCGATGAGATGGGGGAGAAACAAACCTTCAGGAGGAAATAAAGAAAAGTCATCCAGAAGGAACAAAACTAATATTTTCCTTTCAAAAGGAGCTGAAATGATATTCTACTCTCAGAATGGGCTGAAATAATGTTCTCCTTCCAGAAGGAGCTGAAACGAATATTCTCCTTCCAAAAGAAGCTAAAACTAATATTCTCCTTCCTTAAGAAGCTGAAATAATATTCTCTTTCAAGAAGGAACCAAACTAATATTCTCCTTTCATAGAGACTTGGACCGATTCTTTCCTTCGAGAGCGGCTTTACTTGATATTTTCTTTCTAAATAAGAAGAAGGGTATGCCAGAAGGACCCGAACCAACATTTTTGGTCTAAAAAGACATCTACTAGGGATCTCAGCTTACCACTCCCCGTGACAGAATAGAAGGAGCTCTTCATAAAAGCCTCAACTCATTAATTTAAGGCTTTCACTTCTTTTAATAGTTTAATAATACAAGATTTTACAATATTAAACTAGGGGGCTAGATGGTATGACTATATTAGCATCATCAAAGTAATAGTTGATTATTGAAGGTTACCGAGTAGGATGCATTGTGCGTTGTGGCATAAGGAATGGGATTTACCGATCACATACATGATCAAGACCTTCGGGATGACCCTAAATATCGAAAGAAGTAAACTCATCCCTCCCTCAATGGATCTATATACATAATTGTTCATACACAAAGAGGATTGTTTGGTGTGCGTGTGGGTGGTCCTCAAGCATTACCTCGGTCAGATCCACCTTATCCACCTTCGGTAAGAAGTGATACAATGGCTCATAGGTCATGCGAAAGGTTTCATATGCACTCTCATAGCAAAGATAGAAGGAAAAGATGGTTTGGATATTGACAACATTGAAAGATGGCGAAAACGACAATATTCCATGGCAAAAGTAAGGAACTCACAAATATCTAAATCAAGAGACATCGTGACAACGGTTCATCCAGGACATAAACAAAGGTCAAGATCGCATAGACCAGTAACGAACTTAGGGGGCTTAATAATGCATCCCCACGCGGCACCCGTCGACGACAAAACTGATGAGTCTAACACAATGCAACTTGGAGTACATGATGCTTGACCATTTCAAACTTGTAGGGATGTCCCCCGTCAGTGGGTCGGCGAAGAGGTCCGGATGACTAGAGCAAAAACATAATTAGAATCTAGCATTGCACGAACAAATTGAATCCTTCATCCTTATTGTAGATAACAAGAACAAAGGACTGGGGGGACTTGTAGGAGCTACCCCCTGCAAATGGCCCAATTACCAGCCCAAAGAAGGCAGACCCGGTATAGGAAGGCCCGTTAGGGTAAAAACCCAGCACCATCCCTCCTATAAATAAGAAGACACCACCACCACCACAACCCGGTTATTGACTCCCCTCTCACTACACTCATTCTCCCTTATATATCTCCTTCCCTCTAATATATGGAGGGGCACATGTAGATGTGCACAAACCGGTTTTTTTTCGGAACCGGATCCGGTTCGGATCCGGACCGGTTCCGTCAACGTTGGTCAAGAACCGGATCCATTAGAACCGGTTCCGGATCGGATCCGGTTCCGGGTGTGGAGACTTGGAACCTATTGGGACCGGATCGGATATTTAGAACCGGACCGGATAAAAAAAACCGGTTCCACCGGTTCCGGAAAAAAAAAATTTAAAAATTAACAAAGATACACTATAAAATACATGTTTTATTTATTTTGTAGATTTTTTTAAGTTATTTAACAATAGTTCGTACAAAAAAAATACAAAAAACATAATTGAATCACAAAGCATTAATTATTTATTATGTTTTCAATATTCTTCGTCGTAGTCTTTGTAACATCGGTTTTTATTCTTCTTCGCTTGAGATACGTTGGGCTTCATCGTAAGCTTGTTCTTCGTCCGAAAGTGGAGTCGCCGCCCCATGTTCTACTTCGAATTCATGTATTTCTTGTTCAATGTCAAGCTCGCCTTCTAGTTTTGCAACATGTTGTACACGTTCGGCGGCATCCAAATGGTCCTTCAAGCAAATACACATCTCCATAGATTCAGGTGTAAGCCTCGTTCTTCGAATAGATAAAACCCTGCCACTAAGAGAAAAAACGGATTCCGAAGCTACCGTGGAAGCTTGGACGGTTAGTAGGTCACGGGCCATTGCGGCTAGAACGGGATATTGGGATTCCCTTCCTTGCCACCAACTCAAGATATCAAAGTTTTCAAACTCTTCGGATCTTAGAGTAGAAATAAAGTCGGTTGCTTGATATCTCCCAAGCTCGCTACTTGGTGTGGTTCCACGAGCTCGTTTAGTATTTTCGTTTCTTAAAGTGTTAAATAAATTTAGCATCAGGTTCCTTGAACTACTAGAAGTTGAACCCGAACCCATTGATTCACGTATGTTTGATGGATCACCAATTCCACCATATTTGCGTAAATAATAATCAAACATATTATTAAAAGCCGAATTGAAATCCCTTATTGCATTTGATTCAAAATTTGGGTCTTCCTCGAACATATTTAAATCATCCGATATTGATCCAATTAATGTTTCAACACCAGTTACATTAATCGTTGGGTTTAAGGCGGCCGAACATGTAACAACGGCCGGCATTTCTGAAAAATATTTTTTAAATTTAGCTTTCATAGGTTTTACCATTTTTTCAAAAATAGGGCCGTGATATTCAAACTCTTTTAATTTATTACATATTAAGTATAATTGTTGAAGTAATAGCGAAGACGTGGGATAATAAACTCCCGATAAACATGTAGTTGCATTTTTAAAAACCTCAAGCAAATTAGTTAGTTTCTCGATCATATCCCAACTTATATTATCAAATTTTTGTAAACAACGTTTCTTTTGTACAAGTTCATCATGGAAATGTTTTAAAGTAATTATTTGCCTTAAGGCCGATTCAAACATTTTCCAAGTCGAGTTCCATCTAGTAGGTACGTCCCAATTCAGACCTAAAAAGATGGAATCCGTTTGTTGGCACAAGTTTCTATAGTTTATATATCTTTTTTTGCTTGTGCTAAAAACTTCACGTAACATCACTTTAAAAATTTCTTTTACGTCTCTTATTTCTTGGACGTTTAGACCGTCTTGCACAACCAAGTTAATAATGTGTGCAACACATCGACTATGAAAAAAAACACCGTTACAAGGCGGTTCATATTTTATTTTTAATTTTTCGACCGCGTTTGTGTTATTTGAAGCGTTATCAAAAGATATTGAAAATATTTTTGGTTGAATTTTATAAGTTTGAATTACCGAGTCTAAAATATAAAATAAGTTTTCACCGGTATGTGGATATCCAAAATAATCAAACGCAATCGTACGCTTCATCATTTGCCACGACTCCGGTTGAACCCAATGTGCGGTAACGCAAAGATACGATTCGGGTAAACCATGTGGAGCGGACCAAACGTCCGTTGTTAAGTTAATGCCGGTATTTAAATTTTCAAAACCTAAAATTAATTCTTTTTTAGCTCTTTTCCACATTTTTAAACAATCTCTTCTCAAAGTAGAACGACTTACATTTGTGTAACTCGGTTGAAGCGTCTCTTGTATCATCCTCGTCAAGCGCGGATTATCAAAATGATCAAAAAGCAAGCCTTCTTGAATGACGAAACGTGTCATTCTCTCACGAACCCTCTCGACATTGTATTGCCAAACTTCTCCATCCCTGCCAATTTGAGTTTGATCTTCACCTTCTTGAGTGTGTCTTGCGTGACTAGCAATATGTTTCATCAAACTGCTATTTCCCGCCGCACCCAAAAGTCTACCACAACGTTTGCAACGAGCCTTTTGCGAACCATTCGACATTTCGCATAAATCGAAATAAGCCCATATTTCTTGGTTTCGGAAGCAAGGAAGTATTGACACAACCGTAACATCGCTAGTAGAACCACCAACCAAATTTTGAGTGCTTGCGGAAGCGGAAGCCATGAGAGCGTTTTTTTTTTTGCTTAAAGTGAGCGTTTTTTTTGCGTTTTGAGAGCGTTTTTTAGAGCTAGAATGTTGTGGTGAACTAACCCATACACCCAATACCTATTTATACTAAATTTCAATCCTTAAAAACAAAAAAAAACAAAAAAAACGGGCATAAAACGGCTATATAGCCGTTTTTTTTTTAACCCCAACGGCTAGAACCGGTTCGGAACCGGTTCCAAAATGTCCGAAAAAACCGATTCCAAAATATCCGATTTTTATCCGGTCCGTCAAAAAACCCAGAACCAGTCCCGGAACCGGCGGTTCTCAAAATATCCGGACCGGTTCTAAAAAAACCGGTTCTAGCCGGATCCGGTTTCGGATAATCCATCGGATCGGTTCCGGTTCCGGTTCTTTTGTGCACCTCTAGGCACATACATGTATATCTTGATGATGATACTGACTTGAGCGTCGGAGTGCCCTCGGGGGCAACCCTCACGGGCCCTCTATCGAGCGTTTCCTGTGGATGCATCCTTGATCAAGACCCAAGAAGATGACGGAGCTGATCCCGTACGGTCACTGAGGAGCCCCCTCGAAATCCCTCGTGACGAAACTAAAGGTGAGACGTGACGTAGGTACCCTTCCGAAGATACTAGAAAAGAGCAGCCTCTATCCTTTACCCTTTGGTGGGGATACGGGACGCTACAAAAGTGGACTTCGGTCCAAGTTTAATGAAGCAATCAAGCCTCCCAAATTTCTTTTATTTATTTTGATTTAACCATTAAAACCTTATATTATGTTTGATTTTGAAGATTAAAAGTATGTTTTTACTTTTTAGGTGTATTTTGGGTTTGATAAAATGTTTTTTTTTATTTAATTGCATGTGTCCCTCTTATCATAACTATATTTTGTTTACATGAGTTACATTAGTATTAGAAAAATATTTAACAAACAAATTATTAGAATAAAATATTTTAAAGAAATTTTAGTTTTTTCAAGAGTATTTTGAAGTTAAAGACTTAAAGGTATATTTTTAAAGAAAAAAATATATATTAAATACTACTAGCGGTGCGCCGGTGTGGACCTAGTTCTATCATGGACACCAAGACTTGAATAGGGCTTGCTTCCTAATTCTTTGAATCCGGCACATCCAATCCATAATAATAACATGCATATGGCCATTTGATAGATACCGCTATTAAAACGATAATGAAGGCAAATTTTCATATATCACTTCAATATAATACTTATTTAATAAAATTATAATATTAAGTATACTTATTTTCATATTTTAACATAAATTCTTTTATCTTATATGAGATTTTATTAAACTTTAAAGCGTAAAGAAAATGAGAAATGGTATAATATTCACAATTCAAATTGTATTTATAAATTCATAATATGAAAGTTGTAATTATTTTAAAGTAGTATATTTTACATTAAGTATACCTTGGGCACATCAGCACAGCCAACTATCCAATCCATAATAATAACATGGTGCTTGCGCCCTGCTATTTGTGTAGTTGCAGCTAGCGCGACGAGACGGGATGACCGAACCGACTCCACCGTGGATCTGATATGGAGGCTGTCTTATCCATCAACATAAAGTAATCGGCCCGGAATCCTGGGTGACGGGAATTTGCTTCTTCACATGTGGGTAGCCGAAATTGAGAGAGACGAGAGGTAGAGTTTCGGCTTCTTCTTCATCTTGAAAACCCGTTTTGAGAATTATGGAGGGTGTGTTGTTATATGAGGATACAAAATGTGTTACGATGGAGAGGGCGGGCGGATAGAGAGATTTAGATAAAAAAAAAAAAGACTAATGTACATCATATACATCAAAGTAAAACGGGTTCTCCTAATTCTTTATTTAAAATTAATTATCTAATAAACAACATATAACTATATATACAACATTTTAAACAGCATAAAGGTATAAATAAGCACTATGATAGTAGAATCATTATTATCATTTTTAAGCAGATTCTTATTCTTATTTGTCACCATCTTACATTAAATAGGTTTGTTTGTTTGTTTCTTCACATTACTTTTTATCTTTTTAAAATCAAATCTTCATACACATATCCACTCAACCTGCAACTCCACCCCACATGCACGTACCTTGTCGTTTTTACACACACGAAACATGCATATATAGAGGCGTAAATGACTGTGTGTTGCGTGTCATAGTTAAAACACTTGCTTAGAAATGGGTACCCTCGTGTGGTTGATCGCCACCGTGTTATCATTCGCAGTAGGCGTGACAGTGAACGCATGTCCACCGTCAGATCGGGCGGCTTTGTTGGCGTTCAAAGCCGCCTTACACGAGCCGTATATGGGCATATTCAACTCATGGACGGGAAACGATTGTTGTAATAAATGGTATGGTGTTACTTGCGACCCGGTTACTAAACTGGTCGCGGATATAAACCTTCGTGGAGAGTCGGAAGATCCGATCTTCCAGAACCCTCACCGAACCGGTTACATGACCGGTTCAATCTCTCCTGCTATTTGCAAGCTGGAAAGGTTATCCAGTGTAATTCTAGCTGATTGGAAGGGTATTTCTGGTATTATACCTCCCTGCATCTCTTCTCTACCGTTCCTCCGCATTCTAGATCTCATCGGCAACAAAATCTCCGGCGAGATTCCTTTCGATATCGGAAAACTAAGCCGGCTTACGGTTCTCAACCTCGCCGATAACAAAATCACCGGTAGAATCCCGAGGTCGTTAGCTGATCTGGCATCGTTGAAGCATTTAGATCTGAGAAACAACATGATTTCTGGAACTATTCCACGAAACTTCGGGAAGCTTCGGATGATGAGCCGTGCTTTGCTTAGCGGCAACAGAATTTACGGACCGATACCGGAAACGATTTCGTACATCTACCGTCTCTCAGATCTAGATCTGAGTTTGAATCGTCTCTCCGGGCCGATTCCTGACTCGCTCGGAAAAATGGCGGTGTTAGGGACATTAAACCTCGACGGAAATATGATTTCCGGTAAGCTACCGGCGACGTTGATAAACTCTCGAATTAGCATCCTGAATCTGAGTAGAAACGCGATTGAAGGTAACATACCTGACGTATTCGGTCCAGGATCCTACTTTATGGTGATGGATCTATCGTATAATAAGCTCAGAGGATCGATTCCTAAGTCGATATCTTCGGCGTCGTATATCGGTCATATTGATCTGAGCCATAACCATCTGTGTGGTGCGATTCCGGCAGCGTCGTGGTTTGACCACTTGGAAGCGTCGTCGTTTATGTACAATGACTGTCTGTGTGGAAAGCCTCTTAAAGCTTGTTGATAAGACTAAGAGTGCTAGTTTAATTAATTATTTAACCGGTCGCCGGTGGCATGTGTAAGGAAGAAAGTTCCGTAGTTATTTCAGTTAATGTTGCTGATCGGAAAGAGTTTTCCGTTGGTGTTGAAGGAGATTGCGTAACTCTACGTGTGTATCTTCACTTTGCAGTTTATACATATTACATAAAAGGCTATCTTATCTTTTAGTGTCATAATTTAATGTGCTTTTTTAGATCAGCTGTTACAAATTACAACTTTTGCAAAAGTTTTGGGCATCAAAAGTTTGACTTTTTACGTTTTCTTTAAAGGATTTGAAAGTCGTGACACAAAATTAGAGTCTAAAGTAATTTGATTAAGAATTAAAATCTATCACCCTCACCACCACCTATCCGTCATCACCACCGTCAATGTTGTGGCCGCTACCTGACACCTCCGCCATCGACACACCTAACATACCATAACAGGTGGCACCGTTGCCACCACCTACTGTTCGTCGCCGGTGGTGAGGGATGATGAGGATGGCAAATAAGACAACGATGAGGTAAGTGGTCAGAGATTTCAATGTTTTTGGTTGAATTCCTTCACAATTTGGAAGGAATGTTGACATGAAAGATTTTGAGAAAATTAATTCAATTCCAATTTATTTTCAACTAAACACATTAAGAATGAAATTCAGATTCCGATTCCAACAAATTTAGCAAACCAAACTTATTGAGAAATGGAATTTAGATTCCAGTTACATTGAATTCTACGAACCAAACGCACCCTTAGAGTCTCCGATGATGCGTATTTGGAGCCTGTGGTGGTGGTAGTGGTACCATAGACAAGAATAGCTAACAACCATCGATTATTTTTTAGGTTTCATCATTTTTTTAGGTTTCTGAAACTACCCCAATTTCTTTTTTGGATTTTAAATGGTGATGAAGGTGGTTTGGGGTTTACCTAGGTTATAGGTCGGGGCAAGGAAGGTGACATCATGATGGTGGAGCGATGAGGATACACTGAAGATGGTGGAGTAAGCTGGTCGAAGAATGCCACGATGACAATAAGTGTTGCTGGTGTTAGTTATAGTAAGAGAAGAAAAGGAAAAAGAAACTGATTTAGTTTAGAGAAATCATAAAAGTATATTTTTCGATGATGTATATTACCTCTATAATAATGAAAGAAAATATTTACGATTATAGCCATAACGCACATGAATCATGGTCGTGTATATACTTTCGTCAGATGTCCAATCTTATTCCCATCAACAACACCGAGTAAAAAGTTTTGTCGTATGCGAAAAATCACTCATGCATCAACTTTGTTTGCGTATTATCAACAAATGTTCGATCAACGGACAAAATTGTGTTCGTTGGTGACATGAACTCGCATAGAGGTCTTGAGTTTTAATGGATGAAGTTTAGACATATCTATACACTGACTCATAACTCATCTACACAATACACACACAAACTATATACACACACACACATATATATATATATAAAGAGAGAGAGAGTTAACATATTGAGGCATTGGAAAGAATATTATAAATAATCAATTTTGTCACTACTAGAAATTTAGGCAGATTCAACGACCTTTATCGACGACATGTCGTCGAAATTGCCTTTATCGACGACATGTCGTCGAGATTGACTCGTCGGCAAAGTTCCGTCGAGACTACTTGAAAAGTCGTCGAGAAAACGTCGTCGAGATAGATTACACTTTTATCGACGACATGTCGTCGATTTTATCCCGTCGGTAATAACTTTTCAATTTAAAAAAAAAAGATTAAATAAAATTTAAATTGATCAATACCGACGACATGTCGTCGAGATTGATCAATTTAAATTTTATTTAATCTTTTTTTTTTAAATCTGGAAAACTCAATCCCGACGACACGTCGTCGAGAAAGAGTTATTTTTAAAAAAAAAATATTTTTTAGAATTTTAAAAATTTCCAGTAATTTAATACACAAAATTCAAAACCTGTCAAACCTGTTATATATTAATACATTTCACAACAATATATTATTTAAAACATCTAACAAAAAGTATACAAATTGTATAAATTATTACAAATCGTTCAAATAAAAGTTACAACCAAGTTTATTCATCTTGATCGTCGTCATTTTGGTTGCCAGATTGGTTGCGGTCTTGTTGCATCTGTTTCACGGTCTCATTCAGTTCACGAATTTGTTCTTTTAATTCGTTGAATTGAGACTCGGAGAGAGCCGAAACATTAGTGGGCATGTTTCTAACTTTTCTTCCAACTCCTCGGCTCCAACCGCGTCTCTCGCCAAGCGCACGTTTTAGGACCTCTTCCTCATCAACTTCTCCGCCTTCTTGTTGCATCCGGGTCAATTCTTCTTGAATTGTATTCTATAATAAACAAAAATTACACATATAAAAAAAAATTCAAAAATCCGACAGCATAACGACTACAAAATTGATAGCCAACCTACTTAACAATACTCAATAAACATAATAATTCAACAAAACTCAATAGCCAACCTACTTAACAATACTCAATAAACATAATAATTCAACAAAACTCAATAAAAAACTATAATAAAAACCAACAATAACCAATATGATTAATATTCTAGTGTATTTCTCAAACTTGGAATTCCCTTATCGATATATATACTTACCCAATCGTTTTGTGCCCGATCGTTGACCCATGTGCCGTGAGACGTGTGCATACGTCTCCAACCATCAATTAGGCTGACGGTTCCACCTTGTTGTACCTATAAACAACAAAAATAATGTTACTAATATTTGACTAACTTATGAATTCATTTTTAGAATAATATTAACAACTTTTGTTACCTCCTCATATCGCCGTTGAGCAAATGACTTGCTCCCACTAGTATTGGCGTATGGTTGTTTAGATCGGTTTGAAGAATTTTGATTGCAGCGTGCAATATATGCGGGATCAAGGTACAATATGTCGATGAGGGAATTCCAATTGCCGGAACTGATGGACTCATGAGGATTATTCCTTGCTTCTTCCAACTCCTCGTAACCACCAACCGATTCAAAATGTCTCTTTAAAGTAGATTTGCGGTCACGAAATCTACGGCCACAATCATCATGGATGCCCGCAGATATTTGTGGCCACTGCGGTGTGTTACTCCAGCTTTCTAAATCAAAGTAATTCTGTAAAAAAAAGGTAATTAGGAAACACTTAATAATTATAAATGTTATTAAATTACATTTTATACTTACATGAAGATTGCGAAATACGGTACTTTGATGCTCCCTAGGAATAGACTCCCAACCGATATAGTGTGATGGGATTTTTTCGAGAGCAATAGTTATTTGTCGAACAAACCATCGACCATTCGGACCGACAAACTTGTAGGTCTCATGTGTTGGATCAAGCTCTAGTGGGAGTGGCTTGTTTCCATTTTGGGCAAACGCCTCCAGCATATCAAGATTTCGACCACGACCCCTTACTTTTTTTGAGGAAGCTGTTACATGAATTTAATACTCGCAGATGTTACATGAATTTGAAGAATTATCAAACTAAAATAAGTAACTTACAAGACTCGCAGATGTTACATGAATTTGAAGTATTAGCAAACTAAAACAAGTAACTTACAAGACTCGCAATCAGTAGGGAGCCTCCTAGAATTCCGCCGTGGATCACGACCCCCACCGTCACCACCATGTGATCGAGCATAAGTCGCCATATATACCTACATAAAATTGTCTACATACATCAATAAAGTATAAGTGTCTACATACATCAATAAAATATAAGTGTCTAAATACAAGTCAATAAAATATAAGTGTGTACATACATCAATAAAATAAGTGTCACATACATTACAAGTCAATCAGAATCATCACTAATATCATCGTTGTCGTCCTCATCCGAAGTGTATGTGCCTTCCTCCTCCTCCTCCTCCTCATCATCATCAGCCACAATCTGGGGGTTAAGACTCGAGTGAGCACCTTCACCTAAAGCCGACACCATGGGCAAGTAGCCTAAGTCGATAAATACCCAAAGAAATAATGCATACAAGTATTTGAGTCAAAATAAATAATACATACAAACTATACATTAAAAAAAATAAAATAACATCATACAATTCATACAAATAATATATACATAACACCACCAATAATACATTTCACAAATACATACAAATACTCAAATAAATAATACATACAAACTATACATTACAAAAAATAAATAACATCATATAATTCATACAAATAATATATACATAACACCACCAATAAATAAATCTATACAAACCTACAATTCACCAATTTCACAAATAATCCATACATTTATATACTTATACATCCATATAAACCATACAAACTTTACATCTATATAAATTAACTATCAATTTCACAACATTAACCATCAATAAAAAAAATGAACCCTACATACTATACATCTATATAACTTAACCACCAATTTCACAAATTAATAGATATATTCATCTATATTATTCAAATAAAAAACAATTAAAACATTTATACAAAACTAAATCTCTCAAATCTAAACCTATTACCAAAATATTAAACAAACATTTATAAATCTATATAAAACTACCCAAATACACCTATAAACACAAAAAATATACATATTACCTCCGGAATTTTCTTGAAACGACGACACGTCGTCGGAAAAACCCTCAATCTAGCTTCCAATCCCTCCACTTAGCCAAAAACTTCACATACACAAGATTTATATTAGAAATTTACGATTATAAAGAAAATTTACAAAAAAAGTCGAAATCGGGTCTAACCACTTGAATAACAAGAGTAATGGTGAAGAAGGAGGTAGAAAACGTTGGATTTTGAAGAAAAATGGCCGGATTTTGTGGGTTTAGCCGAGAGAAATCGTGAGAGGAAAAAGAGGGCAGAAATGAGGAAGAGAAGGGTTTCTGCGAGTTAATGCCCAGTTAGACCAGTCTCGACGACATGTCGTCGAGATTGGGTCCTTTTATTTTAATTATTTTATTTATTAAATAAAAACAATTTTTTATTATATACCAATATCGACGACATGTCGTCGAGAAAAGGTATTTTGTTTTAAAAATTAATTTTTTAATATTTTACCAGGCAAAAAAAAAAGGAAAACAAAATTAAAAATAGCAATATCGACGACATGTCGTCGAGACTAGTTTTCACCTTTTCCCGGTAAGCGCCAAAAGTTTTCACCTTTTCCCGGTTAACCATCCCCGACGACCTGTCGTCGAGAAAAAGTGGCAAAAAAAATTCGCGAGATTGGGAAGCATCGCCGACGACCTGTCGTCGTAACAGGTTGAACCAATCTCGACGACACGTGTCGTCGAGATAGGTCGTCGAAACTGCCTAGATTTCTAATAGTGTGTAGGAGTTTATGTTCCATTAAACAGTACAAACATCTAGTATGCGTTTACTTTTTTTTTGCAACCAACACTTCCTTCTTTCGATAAAACATGCAATATATACAAGCTCTATTGTATGACCACGGTTATATTATTTTATTAAAACTAGTCGCTAAATTAATAAGGTCATTACAATCACCTTGTATACACTATCAACTTAATATGATACACTATCAACTTAATATGAGGTGTGAATGTTTGACCTTTACCAAAAAGGTAAACTTAAAATATTCTTAGTGATCGCTTAGAAGAGTAGTTAAATTTGGAAGTATAATTACAACAAAGCTAACTTATAATGAAAATGACATGTTTTTGTAATGTTAAATAGTACGTATCTCCTAACATTGTATTATCTTTATGTAAACTAGTTCTCATACATCTAATCATAGGAATCAACGAAAATACATATAGAAGAAGTTAAAGAATCTAAATAGAGTATCTTCTTTTAACTTCAACTGTTATAATTATTATATTGAATAAATATATTATGTTTGTGTATCTATTGTTAAATTTAGTTTATAATAATGATCTCGAGCAGCTCTCGAGCCGACTTGACTCGTTTACACCCTTTAATCTCATTTTAGAAATAGTGTAAAAACAAAATGTCGGCATTTAGGAATATGATTTTAGAAATTGATGAAATGGACAAAAAATTGTAAGAGAACGTCAATGGCTAAACATAAATACATGCATGTTTCTTAGCTATAACAAGTCATACCCTTTCGGCCATATTAGATGTGGACTTGTCACCAATTATTGAATTTGAATTATTTCGAAACATGGGGTCACGTTTTTACATATCCTCTCAAAGGATAAAAGCAAATCAATTATAATTGACCTAAGAATGTCTTACGAGTTATAACTTCATTTACTAATTTAGAATTATTGAAAGTACATTGAATTTTTAATGTATATAATGTATATCTAGTCTAGAAAATCTCTTTGAACTCACATTGGCAATTAAAGTTCCCAATTGATTAGTTCTTATAGCTTGAACACCTAAAGTTCATTCCAAAGTTGATTAGTGCGCTTCTTTAAGCGGGAATTGTAATTAAGTGGTCGATCCTGTGATCAATTTCACCATTTACATGACTAATTCAGCTCTAACTTCCTAAATCGTCTGTTAACGTTAGTTTTGTCATGTTTAGAAATCTAAGAGGAAGCATGTTTGTTTCATAAACCTTTAATGACTTTTGATTACCCCCTTACCAATTTATAAGTTAGAACACGCTTATAGAATTAATGCAAATCGATTAAAACATTCTTTTATGTGTTGTTCAACTTAGCCAATCAGTTCAACAATTTGCTAATCAGCTCAAAATCACCTTCTTTTTACTATAATCACAATTTTTCCAATTAAACTTTGGATTTCATCTAAATAAATTCAAATGATGGTTATAATCAATTTAACTAACAAGTGATGGATATAACACAACCTTTTCATAAAATTTCACTCTAGGTCAAAATTGGTCAAGAAAACATACGTCTATAATCTTGGTTAGACAAGATAATTAAATTTAAACCTAACCGAAATGTTATAATCATTATACGAGATGTTTCCAAGCTATAGGATGCCACATACAAGCTTAATTTCCAAAAGTTCTATTTTAGGTTCAAACTCCCCTAAAAAAGCTTATATTATAAGAAAAGGATTGAAATAGCACTCCCTAAATGGTTATCCTTCACTCCACATCACTTAGACCGCACCCTAGAAGCACACATAAAACCTATGTTCTATGTTCTCGTGTGTTTTTTTTTCCTAAGATTAGGTAGTATTTAGATGTAAAAATAAATAAAAAATAAAAACTAGTTCCTCATGTTCATCTTTTTTGTACTTTAAACCAATGTTTTCAGAACCGGACCGGACGTCGAACCGGTCTCCTTACCGGTCCACTGGTCGGACCGGTCTGACCGGTCGGACCGGATTTAAGAACCGGACGACGTCATAAATATTATAAAAATATATCAGTCTAAATAGCTTTTAATCCTTTCAAAAACCACCAACAAGTCAATTCCAATAATTTTAAACTAACAATTACCTACGAAATAAGAAGCCAAGAGACTTAAAAAAGATTAAAAAAAAAAAAATAGTCAAGCGGTTCAACCGGTCCGACCACCCGGTTTCCGGTCCGACCGCCGGTTCAACCGGTCCGACCACCGGTTCGCTACAGAAACGGTTCAACACATGTAACCGGACCGGTCAGACCACAGGTTCCCGGTCCGACCGGTCCGACCGGCCGGTCCGGTCCGGGTTTCAAAACATTGCTTTAAACAAAGGGTTTGATAGTTTCAACAATAACCCTTAACTTTGGCCTTTTATTCAAATATCTCACCACATTTTAAATTAAACTATTTAATCACAATCAAATATGAGTTTCTCATTTATTGAGTTGATTAAAGTATTCTTAAATATTACATCAAAGGGTGTTACAAATAACAACATTAAACACCCATCTCCCTCGAGTAAATAAGTCGCCTTCGCATTAACGATTCCTCATTCTCTCCTAATATAACCTCATGACTACCATCGCACCTCCTCACCATCATAACCATCCCTGCACCTCTAGACCACCACCTTTTTTTTTGTTGTAGGTTCGATTTTATTGATTCTTTTTTTTAACGGCAAATCTGCCATGCTCATGCTCATGCTCATACTCCTAAATTACACCAAATAATTCACTGTATGTCTGATTTTAAACCCAGGACCTCCCATCTAAGAAACAAGAGTCTCAACCAAGTGGGCTAGTCCCACATTGGCTCGATTTTGTTGATTCAAGTTCGAATGTTGTTCACGACTATTTATATAAAATAATAGTGTAAAAAATATTATAAAAAGTTGTCATTAATACGTTAACTTTTTTTTAATAAAAAAATGATATATTTTGTATAAGATCGGCATAAAAACCATATTTTTTGCTATTAATAAAGGGGACTACTAACCACACACGGGAAATGCTAATCGCACTTGGTCATATACGCATCGTATAGGGCAATACGATGCGTATAGCCCTTCACAAATTCCCGTGCCCGACATTCTCTTACAACCTGTCATTCAAACCTCGTATACGCATCGTATAGGTCAATACGATGCAGTTTAGAATACGAGATTCCTTCTGCCACTAAACCCATCACATCGTACCTTATACGCATCGTATTGGGCTATACGATGCGTATATGGCCCAAATTTTGTGTATTTAACAATGCAGAATTCTCATTCGAACCGAACGAACGAACGTATGCTTTCAAAAAAAAAACTATAAACATGTCTTGGTGGTGGGATGGTAACTATGGTTTTCAGGTATATTCTAACGAGTCGGTGGAAAACAACCCGCTAAGTTCTGGCGTTCAAGAGGTGAACCGGGAGGAGGTCTCGTTCGACGTTTATTCTCATCAACGGGTAAGGCTTCTGGATTTGAACGAGCCACTGAGCAATCCCGAGTTCGTATACGGTGAACCGTCTTACCTTACACAGCCCACGAACGACTACGTATACGGTGAAGTCTCATACCCGACACAACAAACCGACGACTACGTATACGGTGAAGTCTCATACCCGACACAACAAACCGACGACTACGTATACGGTGAAGTCTCATACCCGACACAACAAACCGACGACTTCGTGTCCGAAGACGAGGAACAAAACCATCAAAACGTGTCGTATAAAACTGACCAGAATTTTCAGTCTCGTGAACAGTTGGTGGATTGGGCGGTCAGGATAGGACGTGAGAATGGTTACGTCCTTGTCACCCGACGATCGAGGAGAAAAGGCGACGATCCGACGGAACCGTTTATCAAGGTGTGGCTTGTGTGTGACCGTCACGGCGAACGTGCGTCTACAGCCACGGTTAGACGTGCCGGTAGCAAGAAAATAGGTTGTCCCTTTAAATTAGAAGGAGAGAACCAAGAAAATACTTTTGATTGGAAATTAACGGTGAAGGATGACAGTCATAACCACGATCCTAGTCAACATCTTGAGGCGCACTCCTTTGCTAGGAGACTGTCTCAGTCGGAACAACTTTTGGTGGCGAAGTTGAATTCGCAAAACATGTTGCCACGAAACATTCTGGAAACTATAAGGGAACAAAACCCAGAGAGTAGTTGCATTAAAAAGGACATTTATAATGCGATACAAAAGATAAAAAACGAAACTAGAGTCGGTGAAACTCCAATGCAGATTCTGGAAAACCTGCTTTCTTCTAAAAAATACGTCTACTATACTCGGGAAGATCCTGCCACAAATATTGTGGAGGAGATATTCTTTGTTCATCCGAAATCGTTCGAGATGTGGCGTGCGTTCCCGCACGTGTTGATGATCGACGCGACTTACAAAACAAACATGTATAGACTTCCATTTGTCCAAGTGGTCGGTGTGACCTCCACACACCAGTCGTTTTGCGTCGCTCATGCATTTATATCAAAAGAACGAGAGGAAAACTTCGTCTGGGTGCTACTGCAAATAAAAGCAATGTTGTAAAAGTGTATGGAGCCGCGTGTGATAGTAACAGACAGGGACAAAGCTCTTATGAACGCATGTGATAAAATATTTCCGGATTGTTCGAAGAACCTATGTCGGTGGCACATACACGAGAATATCGCAAAACATTGCAGGGCATCATTTACAGACGAAGACTGGGCAAATTTCAAGTATTCATGGTCGGTATTATGTGAGTCTCCCACGCCAGATATATACCAGTACAACTTCAACCGGCTTTACGAACTACTGTATGCTGCCAAACGAGGAAGTAAGTTTTGAATATTTAATATTTTCAGTATTGAATAATTATTAAATATTTAAATATTTATTCAATATTTTTCCAGGAGTTATACATTATGTGACTAAAAATTGGTTGGACTCGTATAAAGAAAAGTTTGTATCCGCCTGGTTCAACAAAAACCTCAATTTTGGTCAACAAACAACGAACCGAGTCGAGAGCCAGCATTCGCTCTTAAAGAGTTATCTTAGAAATGCTAACAGCTCCCTAGATAGACTTGTTGGTTTTGTTGATGAAATTGTAACAGATCAATATTATCAATTACAGTTTGCGTTTGGAACAAGCCTCATAAGAAAAATGGATAGCCACATAGCTATTGAATTGTTTGATAACCTGCACGGTAAGGTTTCACATAAATCTCTAAATTTGTTAGAAAACGAGTGGTACAAGTTATCACATATACGGAAACAAAATGCAACGTGTGGTTGCCAACTTTTCAGTAGTTGTGGGTTGCCGTGTGCTTGTCGTCTGGCAAGTATCGAAGCTACATGTAAACTGTTTTGACTTTACAGGTGAATGTTTAATTTTTAAACTTTTCTGACTATTTCGTTTTAATACAGATGGCAGTATCCCGCTAGATGCGTTGGACGTCTTCTGGAGGAAACTTGATTTAAAACCGTCGTTTGTCGATGATGAAAATGTAGACGTGGATAAAGTACTTGGTCAAGTGAGAAACAAAATTATGTCAGAACCTGATCAGGTCAAAAGAAGTATGCTATCGAGAATCGCAGGGGTGGTCTTTCCGAGCAAAAGTAACAAGAAAGCGCCTGTGGTACAAGAAGATACTCGCGGTCGTCCAAATTTGAAAAAGCAACAACAAAGGAAACAGGATGTCGCGAGAAACAGCTCATTCACAGGATCCCAACAAAGCAAATGTGACCCTGCGAGACACAGCTCGTACATTGCGTCACAAGACTCGATACAAGCGAGTTCGGTCATTCAACACCGTCGTCCAACGAAGGGTAAAGGAAAGCAACCACAAGATGATAACGCCTATCTTGGTTTTCCATTGATTATGGGGAAAGATGCGGTTAACAATATAAATTGTTTTAAGGATTCGATACCGTCTGTCTTTCATCCGTACATTTCACATATACAGGATGTAAATCCCGACGGTAACTGTGGTTTTCGATCGGTAGCTTTGGGCTTAGGGTTAAATGAAAACCGGTGGCTTTTTATCAGACAACAACTTCTACAGGAGATGGACAATAAAGAGGAATGGTGGAGAACTGTTTTTGACAGAGTCGCCTTTCAAGAGTATGATATGCTACGTCACACAATAGATTGGCAGGATGTGAAAGCCGCACCAGTTAGTCGTTGGATGTCGATGCCATACACAGGACTCCTAATTGCTCAAATATTTGGGGTGATTGTTCATCTTTTAAGCGTCGCCGGTAATCAAACATTTTTTCCATTGTGGTTTGGTCCAAACGTTCACGCTCAACATCAAACTGTATCATTAGTTCACGTCAACACGGCTCATTTCATCCACGTCAAGTTAGACGGAGATTTTTCGATTCCCACGCCGAATGAACTTTGGAATTTGCACCGAAATGATGATGCAGCAAAATGTGAAAATCTATACAGTGATCGTATTGAACGATTTAAGAAAATAATGGCTACTAATGGATCTACATTTCCACAATACTTCACGATTCACGGATGATGCTTTATTAGTTTTTTATTAATTTTAAGTATAAGGTCAATTTAATTATTTTAAATTTTAATTATTTGTAATTTTAATTATTTTAAATTAATTTTAAGTTAATTATAATTAATATTTTATTAGTTTTTGATTAATTTTAATAAAATATAACTAATTTTAATTTAATATTCTATACGCCACGTATAGGGCCATACGTGGCGTATAGAATACCAAGGTTGGTGGCTATACGCCACGTATTGATCTATACGAGGCGTATAGCCACTTGATATACCAGGAAAACGCAGCGTACAGACCCAAACGACCCAAAACAAACAAACACAAACCCATACGCATCTGGCAAAAAAACTCGTTGATTAGGATTGTCGTCTCAAAAAAACTTCGAAAAGGTACGTCTCTACACCCACGATCATTAATTTTAGGTTTATATTGAATATTAGCGGGTAAAACTGTGTAGATTAGCGATTTTTAGGTTTGAATTTAAGAACTATACGCTACGTATAGGGCCATACGTGGCGTATAGTTCGTCCTAGGAAGACGTTGAAGCCATACGCTGCGTATGGCTTGGTTTACCCGGTCACTTGCCTGCGTATGGTCTGGTTTGGGTCGCGTATGGCTTGGTTTACCCGGCAACTCGCCCTCGTATGGCTTAATTGGCCTACGTATGGCTTAATTGGCCTGCGTATGGCTTATTTTGCCCGGCAACCGCCTATACGCCACGTATAAGCCTATACGTGACGTATAGGTTTTTAAAAAATTAATAATTATTATTATTTATTAATTCAATTAAAAACAATATATTAAAAACAATATATTATTATTATTATTATTATTTATTATTATTTAATATTTAAAATAAAAAAAAATTAATTATTATTATTATTTATTATTTAAATTTTAAAATTTAAACAATATATTATTATTATTTATTATTTAAATTAAAACCAATATATTATTATTATTTATTATTTAAAATTTAAACGATATATTATTATTATTATTATTATTTATTATTTAAATTAAAAACAATTAATTATTATCAAATATGGCGGATCATGATGATGATATTGAGATGGATCAGCTAGACGATCTTGCGCACTACCCTTTTCTGGATTTTCCGCCCGATACGGAGGCTTATTCCCGTTGCCAGAAGCTCCGGGAGGTGCAGATGGGTCCAGGTACGGCGGTGGATTGGGCCCTCCTCGAGGAGGTGCAAGAGGTCGAGCGAGCTAGGGCCATCATCGGTCAGGACACGCCATGGTCGCGTCTTTTTGGCCTTTCTTTTGCGGATACATACCGAAAGCTGGTCGTCGAGTTTCTTTCGACGTTCATCTACTCAGAGACTGGGCTGCAGCCTCTACCCGGGGAGGCGCCGGATATTGATCTGGATCATATTTCTTTTTCTATTTTTGGGGTCGTTTACCGTCAGACCCTCCGTCAGTGGTCCGTCACGACGGGCTTATACTACGAGCCTGAGACGGTCACGCCGCTTTTCACCGAGGCGGTGACGGAGGTGGACAAGGAGGAACTCCTTGTTTTTTGGTGCTTGATTTCAGATAGTCCTTGGTTGGGTACCAAGGGGAGGGTCTCGGGTATTAGAGACCCTTTGTATAGATATTTGCACCGGCTTATTTCGACGTCGATCGCACCGCGTCTGAAAAGCCGTGAGTGGTGCACTGATAGAGATCTTTTCTTCCTTTTCTGCCTGCTTACTGGGAGGCGGTACGACCTGTCCACGAGCATGGCGCTTTATTTTGCTTCTGCCTATATGCGACAGAAGCGCGGACTTTTATATGGCGGTGCTTTCATCAGGCATATCATGCGGTCGGTCATACCATTTGACGACCATGAGCCTGCGATGTTATCGCCCATTCCCCCTGTCCGATTAGACCGTCGCACGGCGAGCGGCATGCGCATCACGCACCGATTCTCGCAGGGCCTTCGGTTCGTGGGGGCCGTCCAGGACCAGGTTTGGGTCCCGGTGCCATTGCCGCAGATGCCTGGACAGGGGGACCCGCCTATGCCTCAGCCTCTATAGGGTATGGCGATTGAGGACGAGCCGCCACACGTCGAGCAGGTCCACGAGCATCCGCCACAGCATCCCCGACACGTACGTCGGTCTGTTAGGCTGGATAGGGCTACCCGGGCATTGCTTGATGGCCTTGTTGCCGACTCACGGCGACAGGGTCGTCAACTCGATCGCTTGGAGTACCTGATGATGTGGGCGGTTGGACTGCTCGTGAATCAGTCACGAGCCGCCGGCATCGAGCCAACCCCACTACCACCGCCACGTCATTATCCGGACGACCCCGTTCAGGGTGAGGGCGGGGCGGGTCACGGTGACGGCGGAGCCGGTCAGGGTGACGGCGAAGCCGGTTAGGTTTAGTTCTTTTTATTGTATTTTGTTTCTTTCGTTGTTATGTATGTAAAACATTTTGATGTATATATTTAATTTTTTGATATAATGTAAATAATTTTAGTTTATTTGTTTGGTTGTAATGTTTAATATTTTGTTTGGTTTGTAATGTTTAATATTTTGTTTGGTTTATAATGTTTAATATTTTGTTTGATTAACAAACTTATATTAACAAAATTATATAAATTAAAATAAAAATAAACAAAATATAAATAAAATTAAAAAATATAATTAAATAAAAAATACCTATACGTGGCGTGTAGGTCAATACGCCACGTATAGGATTCATAAAACTCTCAAATCTTCCAACTTTTGAAGCAAAAATATAACCCGTGCCTCATACGCTGCGTATAGGTCAATACGCCACGTATTGGACCAGCCGCCAGACAGAGAATGACACGTGACATTCTGTTGGCAGTGACTGAACTCTATACGCCCTCGTATTGCCTTATACGAGGGCGTATAGGACGACGACGGGTCCAATTAGCAATATTCCGTATGTGGTTAGAATCACCCTTAATAAATTGAACTTCTTTTAGACTTTTATATATAAATAATGAAAATGACATAACATACCATGTGTATGTGGTTGTTAAGATGACTGATCACATTAACGTGGCTAAGCACAAAAGAAACATGGTTAAATAAATTTTGCCACTCGCTCCGCGGCGGGAGGCGGACTTTAAACGGTTAAATACATAAAAGAAACATATGAAGTTACTGCGACTCGGTTGTGGATATCAAACATAGATAAAAGACAGTTATATAACGGTACCAGTGTTTTTCAGCCAGTGTCTGTCTCATTCTTCACGGTACCAACACGTTACCGTCAGTCGATATAACCTACGATCCATAAAAAATACTTTATTTTGTATACGACATCGTTTTTAATAAAATTTATACCGCGACTTCAAGAAAAAAAATAACAAACTAACTAAATTTATTAAAGAAAAATCAAATTATATATACTACAGGGGTAAACTTAAAACTTTAAAAAACATATGAGGTGTTAAAGTGATATGTTACAAAATTTAAGGGTCATTTTTCATATTTAATAAAGTTAAGGGGCTAAAGTTAGTTTTAGTAAACTATACCGATACTTAGGTTTAAGTTTAATCATAATTTATGGCTATTATATATATAACAAAAATCAATATTATCTAAGTGTGTGAATAGTAGAGTGGTGGCCTATGGCCAATCAGGACCTGTTACATGGCACCATCTATTTTTTTTTATTTTTCATAAATGTTTATATATATATATATATATATATACTTATCTTAGTCTTTTAGATATTAGAAAAGCCTTTGCTCTGATACCAATTAAGATTGGGTACCAGAGTTTTTCACACACTTGTAATATTAACGAGTTTTTCACACACTTGTAATATTAACAATAAAAAGTTTCATTAAAACAATAAAAAGTTTCATTAGTACGATAAAAAGTTTCATTAGTACGTGGCGTTGTTATACCAGGGTTATGAAGAATTTAATCTTCCTTAGGGCTAATAGCCCCGCAAACTCGGGTTTCCAGCCTATATACTTTTGAAACACTAAGATAAACATAACTTATATAATGAAACTTACAGTGTATTTAGTGTGGATGGTAGATAGTATTTGCAGCGGATGAGTTGTAGATGCAGAGTTGCAGCAGCAGAAAAGTTTTTTTTATTTTTTATTTTATTTTTTATCTTTGGGATATAATATGAAGGGCTTAGAAAACTAATAAGAGACTTGAGGGTTATTGGGAAGAAATCAGAAAGAGAAAGTTTAAGTATTCATGAAGAAAGAAAATTCTTGCTATTGAATATTTTCTCTAGTGTAATTACAACTAAATTCTTCGTGCCTTTAAATAGGCAGAAGACTAAGCTAACAAACAAAACAAAAAGAGCGCACTCGGCGCACTAACAATTAATCAAATAAAGATAAAGTAAAAACTGACAGCGCACATGGCGCACTAAGATTACATTATTTGCAAAAAGTAAAAATGACAAAAAATACTGTCTGCAGAATTATTTGATCTTTAGTGTGTTTTGACGTCATTGCATACGTCTGTGTATCCTTTGATGTCATTGCTTACGTCTTTCTTTGTATCTTTCAGAAATCTCTGTGTGTATCTGGGATGGTGTCTGTTTCACTGAAATCATCAGGATTCAAGTAATAATCTTCTAAATCCATGATGTGGTTTAACTCGAGAGATTCTCCTTCACCAATGAATGGTAAGAGCATGTTCCAGTTTTTGTGGCTCCAAATCTGTAAATAATGTCATTCGGCTAATAAATGATAGCAATCCCAATGGAAGCTAGAAGGTAGGGTTGGAGTTTTTTGGTGTAGGGAGATGAAGTGTTTCGTGTCTTTTTGTTTTTCTTTTGTGTTGAGGTTGGCAAGATTGTCAACCCAGTAAAGTTCTGAGAACTGTATCTCAGTTTGAATGGCTAAGTTTTTTAAGTAGTCTTTGCCAGAAAGTTTATGACTGATGAAAATTCTTTTTCTGGCTGGTCTGTAGGTATAATCGTTTGCAAAAGGAAGGGAGGAAAATATTTTGCAACCGATATAACGAGGAGAGATGTGTGTAGAAATGTTTCCTGTGGTTATCACAAACTTTTCTCCGAAGAGGTTTATGATTCCTTCTGTTTTAGGATTTAATTCTAATTCAATAAAATCAATCATGCCGTTATGATAAAATTGAAGAATTAGATCATTAGGCATATCTGTGTCTTTTAAATTTATCTGGAGGAGAAGTAAGCAGGTTCCTTTTCCATCATCATCTGTTCTTTCAACGACTTGTATTCCTTTATACTTTTCTTCATTAAGAGCAATGGACATGAGTCGGAGCTGTAAGTCATACAACACCAATGGAAATTCTGTGTTGATTTTTTGGGAGACAATTTGTTCAAACTCTGGGAATTGATCGAATACAGTTTGAAGACAAGTCTTCCAGGGTGTGTCTAGCATTCTGGCTCTAAAGGAGTCATAGCTTCTGTAGCTATTTTCTTTTTTGTCTATTCTTTCTAAAAGCAACATGTTTTTAGCTTCAAGTATTTCTACTTTCTGCTTTAGCTTACTGTGTTCAATATGGCTCTAAATTGACTGTGTATTCTTTCCTTGCTGTATAAGCTGTCTTTGCAGATTTGCTATAGTCTCTTCTTGACTTTTTATTATCTGTTCATGACTTGTTTTTATAACCTGAGAAAAGGTTTGCACCTCTTCTGGTTCAATGAAAAAATTGTTTAGGCCAAAATGATTTCTGGTTGTGTCAAGTGCTTCAGAGAAGCTGTGGTATCCTTTATAAATAGGGCCATGGCACTGTATATACTTTGCTACCGTTTCCCATTTATTGAAAATCCCAATTTTTATGCCTCTGAAAATTATGTAGTGTGTAAACTTTGGTGGAGGCTGGGTTTTTTCAGGGCATTTTGTTCCCTGTTCACTAAAATATATGCTAAGCGCATTTAAAATTTGTACTTTAAAAGAGGACGCGTGTGGCATGGTTTGTATATGCCATAAGTTGTCCAGTAAACACTGCTGTTTATCTGTAAGTTTTATCCCGTGATTAGGACGGAATTTCATGTGTGTGTCATTACAGGTTTGTAGGTCATATGTACCGAAAGAGAAGATAGAAGGATTCTGTGGAGAAGTGGGTTTTTGGGCTTGCTTTTGGTATTGTTTATGGGCCTGTTTTTTGTATATCATGTTTTAGACAAAGGTGTTTGGGCTTTGAGAAATCTGTGCATTTTGGGGAGGTTGTGTAACTTTAAGGAAGTAAGGGGGAAGTTGTCTAGTACTTTGTAAAATCGGGGTTATTTGTGAAAGAGCTGTCTGTCTAAATCAGAGATCATTGTGTCTCCTTTAACTTTACTGTTTACTAAAGGTAAATTAAAATCTTCTTGTAATTTTTTGTAACTTTCTTCATATGTCATTTTTAAGTTTAACATGTATTCTACTATCATATCATCTACTTCTTCCTGTATATTTGCCTCTGTAAATTTTCTGTTTGTTATTTGCTCATAGGATTTGTTAATTTCTTCTAATCTAAAGGTTGTATTTGTTTTTGTTTTATTTCTTCTAATAAACTGTAATCTATATATTTTTGTTCAAATTTGGAGAATCCTGAATCTAATAAGTATTCATCTTCTTCATTTTCTGTATCATAAATGGGTTGTCCATATTCAGATTCATCATCTGATTCTAAATTCATAAAATTATATTGTGGTTCTTGAGGAGGTTGTTCTTCTGAACAAGTACTCTCTTCATATTTATTTTCCTCTAGTTTAAAATCTGTAAATCTTAGACTTTGTGTTCCGTCTGTATTTTCATATATGTGACTTTACTTAGTTTATCTATAAGTTTATTAATTTCAGTAGGGTCTCCTACTTCTATATGTTTATTTTTAGTACTTTTTTATTTCTAGCAAAATTTGATTATTTTGCTCTCTTATGTAATCTAGATTATCTGTAAATTTTTTAATTTCTTCGGTTTGTTTTGTTACTAAATGTATAGTTTTTTCTAATAGAAATTTGTTGTTTACGGATTCTTTTTGTAGGCTGAATCCTAAGTTTATAATTAAATCTGTGATACTATTAAGGTGTGTATTGTCTGTGTGAAGACTATGTGTATGTAATTCTTTGAACCTACAAATATGATTATAATAACTATTTGATATATTTTTATGCTCGCTTTTATCGGAAAATTCTAAGTTTAAAAACTCAAGTTTTTTGAAAGTTTTAGTTGATTCAATAATTCTTTGATTAAAAATCTGATTTCTTCTTTAAAACGCCTCGTCTCTTTAGTTTTCTTAAAATATTTTCTTATATCCCAAAATTTTTTAGTATAATTGACAATAATATTGACATAAGTAAATTAACTGTAATGGTCTGATGACCACTTTTTCTTTTTCTTTTTGCTTTCTATTCATCTGAACAAAACAATTTGTTAATATTACGAGATAATAAATCAGCTATCCCGTTATCTTTTCCCTTTATATGTTCAAACTGTATAGTGTACCCACTACCTTGTATAATATTTTGTAAATTTACTCACCTTGTTCTATTTATCTTTATACTCTGATTATTTTTTATAAATTTGACTATAGCTTCACAGTCTGTTCTAACTGTAAAGTCTTTATGTAAAAATAGTTTAAATTTTTCTAAAGCATTAATTAAAGCTTGTATTTCAAAATCTAAGCTGGTCCAAGTGGATCCAACTTTAAAACTTCCGCTGTAATAAGAACAAATCTTTTCTTCTTTTTTATAACTGTGTATGTTTAGTTTGCAAAGGAGGACTGCTCCCCATCAATTTGTAAGTTTTTCTGGAAAATCTAAGATTTTTGTGAAAATATGTGGTTGTAACTCAATTTTTCCGTTGCCAATTTCTAGTCCTAAAAAAGAAAATTTTCTTTTAAATAATTCCATTTTTCTTTTGGATACTACTATCCCATTCTTTTTTATTTCGTCAAATACTTGTTGTAAATGTTTTTCATGTTCTTGAACTGTTTCGCTTGCTACTAATATATCGTCAATATATACTAGGCAAAATTTGTATTTGAGAAATATACTATCCATAAATCTTTGAAAAATTGAAGGAGCGTTCTTTAGCCCGAAGCTAAGAACATTCCATTCATACAGACCTTCAGATTATGTGAAGGCTGTCCATTTTTTAAAGTCTTCTTCTAAATGTAATTGATTAAAACCTGTTTATCTATTACTCGTAGACTTTCTTCTCTACTACTTTGTATTAAAGTTGTGTTTACATTTAACATGCATTCTACTATCATATCATCATCATCATATATATATATATATATATATATATATATATATATATATATATATAACCATAATAATCAACAAGAATCATAACCTTCAGTCTACCCTAGCAGCGGAGTGTTGGTGTCCCCACTAATTTTGAACAATTATTTTGCAAAACTTATTGTATAATGGATTAAATACACATGGGTCGGTTCCCCTAAGAGGTCTTATTAGACTAAGAAACAATCTCATTCATCCACTTGGATGATTAATAGTTGAGATTTAAGTGTAGGAAAAATAAGGAGTACAGTGACATTTTTGAAAAACTCACAATTGTTGACTTTTTTCAAATTAATTCACTTTTTTAAATGTACATAACTTTTTCATACGATCTTATTTTAAAAAAAAATTACACCATAAAATCGAGCGTTTTTTATCTTTAATTCAAGTATAGTATTGTTATATTTTTGTAAAAACAAAATCGACACTTAATGAAATTGTGCTACTTTACATAAATTGAGCTGGTTTCTAGTAAAACAACACAATTAACTGTGCTGCATTGTAAAACAACACAATTAACTGTGCTGCTTTATAATAAACCAACACAAAAAATACCAATTAATTGTGCTATTTTACTATAAAACAACACGGTTAATTGTGTGAATTGCTCTTCTTAGCTAACCCAACACAAAAAAAACCAGCACAAAACAAAGAACATAATTGGAATTGACAGGTTAAAATCCTAAAACCAGCACAAACATAACCCAACACAAGCAAAACCAACACAGGTAGGCCATCACAAAAATGAACAAAACCCAACACAACAAAACTAAGTTTTTAAGATTGTATTATATACAAAAAAATTTGCAAATTAGGTTTTGGATTCTGGTCCAAGTTTCAAAGTATTAACTAAAAAGATAGAGCAAGATTGCACTAAAGTTTGCAACAGTAGAAGACACAATAAAACACCAAATTTTCCCATCACAGAGCATAAACATTTCTTCACGAATTAGTTGCTCTCAATCCTAAAATATCCCCGTGGGGCTTAAGGTTGTGTTCTAACTTCTAAAAAGTATTATGCCTAGGCACAAGGCCTAGAAAGGCAGCCTTAAGGTTTAAGCAGGTGAGTGTAGAAGATGGTTGTACATGAAGCTACACTCTTTTGCACTTCATAGTGAGGTGTGCCTCTGTGTAACATATCGATCCTCATCTATCTTTTTATGGACATATCTATATAAATTGCCATATATTTAATAGCAAAAGCCCATGTGATTTACTGTTTTAGGATATAGGAGCCTGTCCTCGAAGACTTCTTAAAATAAGGAGGGTGTATTTGCACAATGTCTCTGCTATCTTTTATCTGCCTCGAAGGGCCTCACATAATTCAATTTTGTGCCTTGAAACTACCTTGTAGTTTTGAGCTTAATCTGAAATTTCATCAGGTGCAACTACTTGATCTACACCTTAAATAACAACTATTCTAACAAGATCATCATCAAGTATTATGTACAACTTTAGTAGCAAATTAAGCTTTCAAAACAAGACAACAGCACATAAGAATGGTTCAAATTCAACCCAAATTCAATTGAGATTCTGGAGGAACCAAATGGGAATTTTAGTTGTCAATATCGATCATTTGTTCAAAAATATTCTCTACCTAGAATCGTTTGTTCGAGGTCAATGAAGATGAAATGCACACTTTCGGCTGGTTCCTTCAAATCGAAGAAGAAGATAGATCAGAACTCAAATCGTCTCGAGAAATTGAACAACTCTAATCGATGAAGATGCGGACAGATGAAGATTCCATGCTGGAACGATTGAGATCGTGACTCTGGATCTGATTGAAGAAGAAGATTGCGATCGTGGATTAAAAGCCCTATTGAGTAACGAAATTGAAGATGATTGCGTCCGAAATAGGCCCTATCGTGGATTTGAAGATTGCTCTTTTACTATCAAAAATACACTTCCTCATAAATTAAGGAGATTGTCACATGTCAAGCTGTGATTGTTTCTTAGCTGTGATTGTTTCTTAGCTTTCTTAGCCTAATAGGGCTTCTTAGTTGAACCATCTCCTAAATACACATGCTAATAAAATATTTTAGCCAAAAACTGTATTTATGTCAGGTAATTTTCTTTATTTTTGATTGAAAATTGCTATTTTGTGTAAAGTGATAATATAATATCTATATCAAATAAATAAATAATTGATTACGCCACGTGTCACAATTTTTTGAGCCTAAGATTTTTTCCCTCTTAATTTTTCTTCATTACTAAGTATTTAATATTTCCTTTATTAATTCCTAAATTTTCATCACTATTTAATATTTCATTTATTTAAGCTGTGTTAAACATGAGTTTCTAACCTAGTTGATTAATATAAAAAAAAAACTGACTTCTAATGTTATTATGCTTAAAAAACACATTAAAGTTCTAAAATAAATATTAATTAACATAAAAATAGATTAGTGTTATGTACGTTTCATCCTTATTTATATGACATTTTTACAAGTATAACATTTATTTATTTATACAATAACTACAACTTGTTTAATTAAGAACATCATTAACTTATTTAATTGAAAGATTGCACTCGCTATCATCTAAATATGACTTGGACCACATGAAATCCATCTCATGAATGATGCATTAAATAGATATATATAGATCTACTTCACCAGATCCTTTCAAATAATTGCTAACTTGCTATGTTCAATGTGTTTTTTTTTAATTTAATATATTTTATACGGTAAGTTATATAATATACAATTATACAAACATGTTTACAGTTAGGGCGGCTCAAGCTCAAAACAAAATCAAATTTTAAATATATTCGTGATAATAGCATAAACACTTGTAGCATAATATATAGTGGGAAAAAAAGGACGGTTATGTGATGATTGTATTCGATTTATTTAACATATTTAAAGTAATATGTACACATGTTTATATGAGTTTTACAGCTAAACTAACTTGAAATTGGTTTTACATCAAACAATACTCTATATATATATATATATATATATATATATATATATATATATATATATATATATATATATATATATATATGTGTGTGTGTGTGTGTGTGTGTGTATATGTGTGTGTGTGGGGTGAGGGGGGGGGGGTATGATTAATTAACATATGTGTTGATTATAGTGCATTATCAACTCATCTTTAGCACATGTTTCTAATCCAGATCATTTCAAGTCATACAGATTGCTTTCAAACATCCGTATTGTTTCTAGTCATTCGGAGTAAGCTTCTCGGAAAGTTTCATTAACAGTTTGGTCCGGACGACATAATAATTTGGTCGGGATGTGTTTTTAAATTGAAAGGGCATTTTTGTCCTTTGTGTGTAATTCTATTTTAGTTTGTTAGGTAATGTGGTTTGTTATAAATAGCGATTAGCGACAGTTAATATGAGGATTCTGGAAATTTTTCTTCTATAATCTTGTAATTGAATTCTCTTCAAATTCTGTTCAATAATATGTTAGTGTATTTATGATGATTAAATTTAATAGTTATGGCAAGAAACTTGGTTGGTTTATAGGTGATAATCTAATTGGTAATTATATGATTTTTCATGGGATTTAATTACATTGTGTATCAAAAATTCTGGGAAGTTCTACAAATGAAATTTAATTTAAGAACACGTGAAGAACTTGAAGAAAATTTTAATGAATCTTAGTGGAAATGGGTTTTGATCAATGACTTAGTGTTTTTGGACTTAAAACATAGTTTACAGATATTTAGGGTAATACTAGACATAGTGTCAACTCGTTTATGACCCGACCCTTTAACCCAAACACTATATTGTTCAACTTTGGCACTATATCAAGTCGTTGCTAATTACTCGAATAAACATATTTCTTGATGTAAAAATCTATACTATATAATAAATAAAGGTTTTTGTATGCCACGTGTCGTCACCATATTCAATCTCATCATTATTTTCCCGCTTCTTTCTCTTATTAAATGCACCCATATCTTTTAATAAATTACTAATTATACTAATAAAACACATTTATTTTAAATTATCCTTTATTATAAAAAAAAACTTTGAAATCTAATTTTATAATTTTTATTTTCAATTAAATAGTAAATGAAAGTCAAACTACATTAAATAGTAACTGACGTATTTCCGAAACCCAATTATATATTATTTTTTACATATTTTGAATTTGTTTTATATCCTTAGTATATGTATAGTAATACATTTTTACACATGTAAAATACATAAATAAAATTCGAGAAATTTATGTATTGATATTTTTCACCCGTATGTATTACACGGGGTCTAAGCTAGTTGAAAATAATGGAAGTATACAAATACTTAACAATTAGGATCATATATTGAGTTAATACTAAATGAGAAGAGATATTATGTGACTTTAGGAAAGGAATCGACTTATGAATGACTTTTTAGTTTAGGGCAATTACATATATCCCTCTAAAAACTTTATTAATTACATATATACCCAGCTTAAAATTTTATTTACGTATATCCTTCTCATAATTACAAATATACCCAACTGAATGATGGAATCAATCAGAAACGACGTTGGATGTTGGAATCGATCGGAATCGGGGATCAGAAGGTTAGGGATGTAATCAATGGAATAAGAATAGTCGTATTTTTTGTAAGGTTAAAAGACTAATTTGATAAAAAAGGGGATATATGTAATTTAAGTTTTAGGTTGGGCATATATGTAACTAGGTTATAATCCCGTGTATTACACGAGATTGTATATTAAAAAAAATAAAACTTATAAATTTGTAATACGTCTTAACTTGTTAGACTATTATGATCGTTTCGAGATATATAAAATGGAAATGTGTGTGTATATAACAAATTAATATTTTTCTTTAATTAGTTATATTTTGATTTTCTATTATTTATTCTTATTTAATATAATTAGTATTTTTTTAATAATATATTTATAATACATTATTATTTAATAAGATGGATGTGTATTTATTAAGAGAGAGAAGCGGGAAAACTAATGTGAAAAGACACGAGAAAGCGACAAGTGTCCACCTTAAACCTTTATTTATTAGTATAGATTAGTAATTTATTAAAAGATATGAGTGCATTTAATAAAAGAGAGAGCCGAAAAATAATGATGAGATTGAATATGCTGGCGACACGTGCCATAAAAAATATTTATTTATTATATAGTATAGATATGAGTGCATTTAATAAAAGAGAGAGGCGGAAAAATAATGATGAGATTGAATATGGTGGCGACACGTGACATAAAAAACCTTTATTTATTATATAGTATAGATTAGGATTAAAAATAAGAAGATATATGTAATTAGTGGTGCACAAAAAAACCGGTTTTTTTTTAACCCGGTCCAAACCGGCAAACCGGTTTGGCTTAAACCGGTTCGGGTTGCCCAAAAACCGCCGGTTTGAAACCGGTTTGGAGATTTCAGGAGGCGATCGGTTTAGGGACCGGTTCAACCAAACCGGTTTAAAAACCGGTTTTCGAGCTGGGCAAAAACTAGCCGTTGGCCAACAGCTATATGGCCGTTGGGGTCGATTTTGGCCGTTTTTTTAGAGTTTTTTGCACCCTTAAAACACTATAAATAGGTGGGGGGTGTTTAGGGTTGATCACACCTCTCTTTACATTCTCTAATCTCTAAAACCGCTCTTTAACCGCTCAAAAACTCTCTCTAAACTAAAAAAAAAAAAGCATGGCAAGTTTTGGTGTTGGTGGTTCCTCAAACGAAGTTACCGTTGTGGAAATTCGAGCAACAACGAGAAATCCGGCAATTTGGTGCAATTACGATCTATGTTTGTTGTCAAACGGGAAGGAACGTGCTCGGTGCAAGATGTGTGGTGCGTTTTTGGGGAAAGATTCAAACACTAGTTTGAAAATGCATATGGAAAAATCTTGCCCGCCATTGAAGGGAATTCCAAGTGAAGGTCAAGCCTCGATGACAAGCGAAGGAGGAATTTGGAACTTTGATCCAAATATTGTTCGAGATCGAATGGCGAGGTTAGTGATTCAAGAAGGATTGTCGTTCAACCACTTTGACAATCCGCGCTTGACAAGGATGATTCAAGAGACACTCCAACCTCGTTATCACCAAGTAAGTCGCACAACCCTTAGACGAGATTGTATAAAAATGTGGAAAAAAGCAAAAAAAGAATTAATTTTGGGTTTTGAAAATTTGCAAACCGGTGTAAACTTAACCACCGATGTTTGGTCGGCTCCACATGGTATACCCGATTCGTACCTTTGCGTTACCGCGCATTGGGTTGATCCCAATACGTGGCAAATGATGAAGCGTACAATCGCTTTTGACTTGTTTGAATATCTACACACCGGCGAAAATTTATTTTATATATTGGATGGTGTTATTAACGAATTTAAATTACAAAATAAACTTTTTTCAATGTCTTTTGATAATGCATCTAATAATACAAATGCGGTTCAAAAACTAAAAATTAAATATAAACCCGTTTGCAACGGCGTTTTTTTCCATAGTCGATGTGTCGCACACATCATTAACTTGGCGGTGCAAGCCGGGCTTGCAATTGAAGAGGTTTCAAACCTAACATATACTTTTCGACAAATGCTTAAAGATATTTTTAGTAACAGAAAAAGATACCATGATTATATTAAATTTTGTCGTGATACGAATAATCTTTGCTTAGGCCCGAATTGGGACGTCGAGACAAGATGGAACTCGACTTATATTATGTTTTATAGCGCTTTACGACAAAGAGAAACTTTAGAACTATTTCATGATATGCTTGCCTCAAAACCTCGTCGTAAAATTCAAAAGTTTCCGTCTCCAAATTGGGATATTTTAAAAGACGTAACCGAATTGCTTGAAGTTTTTAAAACCGCCACCACTTTTTTATCCGGTGTTTATTATCCCACAAGTCCATTAACACTAAAACAAATATATTTAATGTCTAACAAGTTGTCTGAGCTTGAAAATAAAAGCGATCTTTTTACAAAAATGATAGAACCGATAAAAGAAAAATTAGTGAAATATTTTAAAGAAATGCCTCCCGTTATAACTTGCGCCGCCGCGTTAAACCCTACCATAAATGTTTACGGGGTTGAAACCTTGATTGATAGAATTACTTACGCTTTGAATTTGGATAGTGAAGATATCCATTTTGCACAAGGCACAAAAACATATTTTAACAAATGTTTACAAGATTTATTTGATGTTTATTTACATAAATATGGTACAACTCCGACTCCAAATGATACAATGGGTACATCATCAAGTGGTACCTCGAGAGATGTTAATTTGAATTTATATAACGAAATGTTAAATGAATTTAGTAAACGGGCTCGAGGTACCACCCCGAGTAGCGAACTCGGAAGGTATATTGGCACAAACTTTTAGCGTTTATGCCTCCTACCGTTTTTGAGGAGTTTGATATTTTGGCATGGTGGAAAACAAACGAAGCTTCGTTTCCGATTCTTTCCGCCATGGCCCGTGATGTACTAACCGTCCAAGCTTCCACGGTAGCTTCGGAATCTGCGTTTTCTTTTAGTGGCAGGGTATTATCGATACGAAGGACTAGACTCACACCCCTAGCGATGGAAATATGCATTTGCTTGAAGGACCATTTGGATGCGATGGATAGGATACAAGACCAAACTTCTCTCGAAGATGAAATTCAAGCCGAAGAAGTCATACACAACAACGAGGTTGATCTTGGAATATCCGAACCCGTCACGGATGAAGAACTAGCCGAAGATGCAAGGCTACGAAGCTCTAGTTCCGAAGACAACGCACAAGAATAATCAATCAACTTTCCAAAAAATAAAACGTTGAACTTAATGTTTTATATTTGTTATATTTTTTGTAATTTTTTACAATTTTATCTTGTCATGTTTTTTAATTTTCGAACTTTCCAAATATTAATAAACGTTGAACTTTATGTTTTAATTTTGTTATATTTTATTATGGATTTTATATTAAAAATATAAAATTTATTTGGTTTTTTTTTTATTTATAAAAACCGGTTTAAAGGACAAACCGGTTTAAAACCTACCCGAACCGGTTTGACCGGTTTACATATTTCCATTACCAAAACCGGTTTAACCCGAACCGGTTTGGGCCCAAACCGGTTTTGACTTTTCGTTGACCAAACCGGTTCGGGTCGGGTTGAACCGGTTTGGGTTAAAAAACCGATTTGTGCACCACTGTATGTAATTATACCTTTTAGTTTTTACACCGGTTGTTAAAATAGAACTTATTTTGTCATGGGCTGAACATCTTTGGGCTACATATTCAGCAAAATTGAGCCTAAGACGAGATTCCAATATTTCAAATTGTCTTTAACCCAATTACCCAAGTGATAAAAGAATGAAGCAATCAGTTTTTAACATGGGTGTTCACCGGTCGGTATAAAACTGTTAAAACCACTCATAGGTTTAGTTTTATGGCCGATATTTTAAAACTTATTTGGTTGGTTGGTTTGGGAATTTTGAAATATTAACGAACGGTTTGGCTTATAGTTTATAAAGGAAACTGGTAGAAGAAAAACCGGACCAGACCATGGGATATGTATACTTTTTTTGGGCCTGTAGAAGAAACGGTTTTTCAGTTTTAGTTATTCGTTAGTTCTTTTATGCTTTGTTGATAATGGATGTTTATTCTTTATATATGTTTAACTTCTGGGCAACAAAAGTGTTTAAAGACGCTTACTTTTGTTGACATGGTAAACCTTATTTTTTTTCTCTATATTTGATTTCTTATTGTATTTCAACTAAAGGCTTTTGAATTTGTTCCCATTTTCATTTTTCAATGTTTACATGTGGGCGTAAACCCAAACCGTTAGTAACAGGTCAGTATGGTTCGGTTTTTATTTTCAACGGTTTGGATTTAGTTTTGGTTTTTGATTATAAAAACCGTTACAAACGGTTTGGCTCACGGTTTGACCTAAAACTGTCAAAACCCGACCGTGAACACCAGCGCCATCCCTGAGATTTCGGATCCCCTGTGCGACTAGTAAAACTGAGCCCCTAAAATACAAACTTTTAATATACATACATACATATATATTTATATATATAATACGACCATAGTTGTTTTTGATAATCCATTTACATTCAATTTCGGAGACTTTCCATTCTCAATTACTTATCATATTCATAGATTAGGAATAGCATTAGTATAATTCATCTAGTGTTATTTCCTTGATCTTTGATTGGTCCCGTCAATAATCTGCTAACCAACGGAGTACGGTAAAATGGAGCTTGCGTTGGGCACATGACCTTCAATGCGTTTAAAGGCAGAAAACCAATGAAAGCTAGATTCAAATTAGAGACCTTTGTTTGAGGAATTCAAGCGTTTAACATTGCGCTACCCCTCGAAGGTTGTCAATGTTTTGTATCCTTTAACATCTCGGTGTGAACAAATTTCTATAGGGAGTCGATCTAGGTTAGAATTGTACTTTCTCTTTATTTATTGTAATTTCACTACTAGTTATAGACTTGGTAAAAATTTAATAAAATCTTATTTTTAAATTCTTAAGTCTTCAATTGAGAGTTCTAAATTCTAGTTTTTAAGGTTATACTATTTCGTTAATAACTTTAGACTAAATAAAATTAACTTAATATTATTGGTTATATGCGTGGGCTAAGTATAAAAAAACTATGTATAAACATTTTGGCTTTTGCAGTATCCGTCAATCCATTGCCAAAATCATAAATCGTAACTAAAGAGTAAGAATGAAAGCTTTTCCATGTAGTTAACTGAAATTAAAGAACAGTACAGTTAACCTAAAATTTAATACGATTATTGCGTTATGTTCCTGAGTCCTTTTTAACGAGAGAAGTGTAAGGACGTGGAAGGAACTTGAAAGAAACTGGAAAACATTTTGTGTTCCTGAGTTTTTTAATGGAAGGAATTGGAAAGAAAAGAAAGGAAGATTTTTAATGATCTTCCCTCCTAACTTTTCTTCCAAAATGGACGGATTAGAATAGAAAGTAATCAAAGACGTGAAATTACATTATATCTTTCACTTCCTTTCAACTCGGGAATACATAAAATCATTAATTTCTTTACTTTCCTTCAAAATCTGAAACACGAAATTGCATTATATATATATAGGGGGATGATCAAATAAGAAGTAGTTTTTCGCTAAGAAATCTAAGAAATGACAAAAACATTAAGAAACGATATCAAACGAACTTAGCGGCGTTGGAACCGTCTCGTCGAACTCTACCATCTTAGCTTTTATGGTTTAGCTTTTAAGGTTTAGATTTTACGTTTGAATTTTAGAGTTTTAGCCTTATGGTTTATCTTTAGGGTTTAGGTTTATTTTTGGGTGGAGGTGGGGAGTTTAGGTTTTTGGGGGTGGGTTTAGGTTTTTTTTTGGGGGGGGGGGGTGGGGTGGGGTGGGGGGTTTAGGTTTTTGGGGGTAGGGGGGTGGTTTTAGGCTTTTCGGGGTAGGGTTGGAGGGGGGGTTTAGGTTTTTTGGGGTAGGGTTGGAGGGGGGTTTAGGTTTTTGGGTCCGGGTTAGGGTTCGATGAGACGGTTCCAACGCCGCTGGAATGAGCTCAATCGGAGTTCGTTTGACCCACTTCTTAGTATTTCTTAGCGAAAAATCACTTCTTAGTGGAACCGTCCCCTATATATATATATATGTTCAGGTAAAAAGGATTTTATTTGTAAGAAGGGTGAGAAGGATTTAGGGCCACTAGATCAAATTGTAGAAAAGATTTAATGGTTGAGATTAAATTGTAGGAAAAAAAGTTGTTGGAAGGGTATTTTAGTCTTGGCCACTTTTGTTGACTTTTATCAAGTTCCCCCCTTATTTTTAAAGGTTCATAACTTTTACATACGACATTATTTTTTTTTTAAATTACACCATAAAAACGAGCGTTTTTTTATCTTTAAAACGAGTATAATGTCGTTATAAACAAAAACGAATTTTTTTTTACGTTTTTCAGCTCAATGTGTAATTAGTCAGGTCAATGTGTAATATAAGTTCAATGTGTAATACAAGTTCATTGTGTAATACAAGTTCATTGTGTAATACCACGTCTTGTCATTGTGTAATACAAGTTCATTGTGTTATGTGTATTTATCATTGTGTTTTACATTTTCCAGCTCATTGTGTAGTTAGTCAGGTCATTGTGTAATACAAGTTCATTGTGAAATACAACGTCTAGTCATTGTGTAATACAAGTTCATTGTGTAATTAGTCAAGTCATTGTGTAATACAAGTTCATTGTGTAATACAACGTCTGGTCATTGTATAATACAAGTTCATTGTGTTATATGTATTTATCATTGTGTTTTACGTTTTTCAGCTCATTGTGTAGTTAGTCAGGTCATGTGTAATACAAGTTTATCATGTAATACAAGTTCATTGTGTAATACAAGTTCATTGTGTAATACCACGTCTGGTCATTGTGTAATACAAGTTCATTGTGTAATTAGCTAGGTCATTTTGTAATTAGTCAGGTCACTGTGTAATACAAGTTCATTATGTTATACAAGTTCAATGTGTAATACAAGTTCAATGTGTAATACAAGTTCATTGTGTTATATGTATTTATCATTGTGTTTTATGTTTTTTAGCTCATTGTGTAGTTACTCAGGTCATTGTGTATTACAAGTTCATTATGTAATACAAGTTCATTGTGTAATACCACGTCTAGTCATTGTGTAATACAAGTTCATTGTGCAATTAGTCAAGTCATTGTGTAATACAAGTTCATTGTGTAATTAGTTATGTCATTGTGTAATACAAGTTCATTGTGTTATACAAGTTCAATGTGTAATACAAGTTCATTATGTTATATGTATTTATCATTGTGTTTTACGTTTTCCATTGTGTAATACAAGTTCATCGTGTAATACAAGTTCATTGTGTAATACAAGTTCATTGTGTAATACCACGTCTGGTCATTGTGTAATACAAGTTCATTGTGTAATACAAGTTCATTGAGTAATTAGTCAAGTCATTGTGTAATACAAGTTCATTGTGTAATTAGTCAGGTCATTGTGTAATACAAGTTCATTGTGTCAAATATTTTTCATCATTGTGTTATATGTTTTCATCATTGTGTTTTACATTTTCCAGCTCATTGTGTAATTCGCTCAAATATGTCAGGTCATTGTGTAATATCAGGTCTGATCATTGTGTAATATCAGACCTTGTATTACACATTGACCTGGTGTATTACACATTGATCTGGTATATTACACATTGACCTGATATATTACACATTGACCATTATGCCCTCCCTTTAAAAACAATAAAATGACACATGTCAAGCTTAAAATCCTTCTTACCCTTCTTATTTTTAAAACCCTTTTTACTATAACCTAACCCTATATATATATATATATATATATATATACTAGGTTAGAATCCCGTGTATTACACAGGCTGAATAAATGTAATGTTATTTACTTAGTAATAAAAAATTTATGTCTTTAAAACATGTGTATTACACGGGTTGAATAAAATATTACGTGACAGTTATGATTTTGTAAAGTTAATTTTTAAAACATTTTTTTAGCTGAGTATTAATTTTTTTTATGTAACTGATAAATGTTAATTCATATTAAACTTTAGAAACCCGGTGTATTACACGAGTTGATTAAATGCAATGCTATATATACTTAGTAATAAAGATTTACATATTACATATTTATGAAAAATATTTTAAAAAAAGAATTATAAAAATCATTATTATTTAATAGGAGAGAGAGGCTGGAAACAAAAAATTATAAAACAATTAAAGAAATTAATATGAGAGAGAGGCGGGAAAAAAAAGTTAAGGATGCATAGGAGAGTGACAAGTGTCCTATCAAAACCTTTATTTATTATATAGTATAGATATATCTCTTTCCCTCCCTTTGTCTTCTCTCCTTAATTTATTTTCTCTTCTTTTATTTCATTTATTAAACTCAGGAACACAACGTTAGTGTGGACCAAGTCGTTCCGTATTTCGGGAAGAGGGGTGAGGGTGATGTGGAACCGGCAAGAACACCGGCCCGTCACCTTTGGTACCACATATTTCACACCTCGATTGGGGTCTACTCACCGAGCCCATACCACACGCCAATGATAATATTACCGTTAATATAGTTGTTTGGCTTTAATTTAGCTAAAGTTTTATTTTTTTTAATTATCTTCACATTTTCATACCATTTTTAATCATTCTTTCTCAAATTTCAACGCACATTTTAAATCATGTCTCTCGCTCAAATTTCATCATCTAGTTCATCGTCATTGTGATGTTCAGACGATTCACATCCAATAATGCAATGTGGGTAACTTTTGTTTTCTCTCTAGAATTGCTCAAACAACGTTAAATCATCAAGTTCAAGATAGTGTGTGTTCAAGAAATTATGTAAAAAGAGGCTGTGAAGGTGCACATAATTGTCTAGTATGTGGAAGTTATTTCTCTAAAGATCCAAAATTTGGTGATAAGGTGTTCAGATCAAGGTTTCGAACGCGAAAAGAACTATTCCTACAAATAATTGGTGATATGGACATAAACTTTGAACATTTTCAAACAACTAGTGATGCTAGATGGAAATGAAGTTTTACTTCATTACAAAATTAGACATATGTAATACGCCAACTAGCATATGAGAATGTTTTGGCCTGACAAGTATGATGAGTACATGTATATGTCCGAAAATACTTCACGTGAAAGTTTACAATACTTTATGAAAGTGTTATTCGGTTGTATAAAAAAAGGTTTTACGTAGACTGACTGTCAACGACATGCACCATGAATTGACTAACGGTATTGCGAGGTCAATACATGAAACATGATCACAAGTACCAGCTATGATTATGCTCGAAGCAGTAGTCTCACGAGATTTATGGTTTGACATGCATTTGTTGGTGTCGTCGGTTTCAAAAGCGATATCAACGTACTCAATCAATCACCATTATTCAACGAGGTTGTACACGGATCGACACCCAAGTGTCAATTTGAGGTAAACAAAGTAGAATACAAGTATGTGTATTATCTTGCTGATATGATATACCTCAATTGCGTAACTATTGTGAAATCATTTACTTATCCACATGACAATAAACGAAAAAGGTTGAAGGCAAAACAAGAAGCATCAAGAAAGGACGTGGAACAAGCTTTTGGTATTCTAAAAGCTCGTTGGACTATAGTTCAACTGTTGCGCGACCAATACATCCTTCCAAAATTAGAAATATAATGTACGTTTGACAATATGATTTTGAAAGAAGAAGGGGCAACGATATGTTCTAATCACGTTGAAGATCCTCCGACCGATGAAGAAGTAAATGATATTCTTATGGAATCGTGTTTCCAAGAAACTTGCACCAACTTTTGATCGGATCTCGTGAACTTATTGAAAACGCCTACATTTACACAACCTAGATGACTCATTGTATTATTTTTTTATGATATTTATTTAGGCTTGTAATTTTTTTAATTAATGCAATGTTATACTATTTATAAGCATTATATTTTTTTAAATAAATCTTAAATTTTCTTATATTAGTTTTTTTTTGAAAAACAAAGCTAATTGATCTACATCCGAAGAACAGAGTGGCCCCACCTTACCAGGATAAAACCTGCGGTCTCACAACCCTGGCAAGGAGTGAGCCACCCGAGAAAACCCCCTGTTGGGATCAAGGATCGAACCCATGACCTGGGCCTCACTCATCATGTCCCTTACCGCTGCACATCAATTTTATATTTTTAAATTTGTTTTTATTTAATTTAATTACTTTATTTAGAAAATGGTAGTGATGAAGAAATATGCATTGGAGGGGCTCGGGGATGGCTAGGTAAGGGATAAAAAAAATCTAATATGACGGTGATGTGATGTAGAAAAAGTTCAAAAATGGTTAGGGAAGAAAAGATGGACTCCCCGACCTTGTTGGTTCCGTGTCTTGAAATATTATGAAAACCCAGTTGTAATAATAAGTCGTGTACCGATGACTCCCCCGCCTTTTTTGTGACGCTTAATTAAAAAAACCTTTTGTTAAAATAAAAACTTAAATTAACACATTATACCAACACAGAATTTGCCGTATAACATTAGTTTGCTATAACAAACATACATAAATATAAATACTAAATATTTACAAGAATCCAATACATAAATACTAAATAAGATAATCGCATGGATTCCTCTTCGTTTTCATAAAATTTGTCTCATCATATCACTAGAATCCAATACAAAAAATGTCGTTTTACATGGACAGTATAGCGACCTTCCAGCATTGCATGTGCACCCCCATTGCTTTCTACAACGCATTTTGCGGATCACCACCGATCAAATCATCGGTCACCATTCTTCCCGAGTTCCGACACTCACAAAGCGGATAGAATGATCAATCAATGCCCATACACGCTTCTTTTTTGGTAGTATGACTGTTGATGGCGGTACCAGAACTTCTTAGTCGGAGAGTAATCATAATGTTTTCTCTTTACCAACTACATCTAAGGGGTCCAACTACGTTTTGTTTAAAAAAGAACTCAACTTTTTTATATAAAAATGGACAAATTAATTCCAATAAATGAGGTGAATGACCCTCTTGACCTTCCACTAGTTCCGCCCCTAGTAACTTCCACTTGTTGGCACCCTCAATATAGTCGGACCCGACCCGGCCTGGCCTTTGGGGCTGGTTATGGTTTGGGATTTTATTTTTGTAGGGCCCGACCCCATTAGCATTGGCGGATACAGCTTATTGGGAGGGGGTGGATAGGCATTCTGTAAGCAATTCAACCCTCCATTAAAAATTTTCAAAATTTGTTTGTAAAACCAGTTTAGGCTAATTCTGGAAGGGGGGAAGTGACGTACTACAAAACAAAATTAAGTGTAAGAAGACACACTGTGAAACAAAATTAAGGGTAAGGATATTGTAACGAACCAATTTTCGGTTTTATAAAATTATATGTTTTAAAATTATTTAAAGGGTATAAATATATAAAATGGAAGTTTGGGGGTATTATGTTACAAATTGAGGGTTTTAACTAATTTATGGTAAAAAGAAGGTCAAAACTGAAGTTGAGGGACTGTTTGTGCAATTAAACCATTCTGGATTTGGTTTAGATGGAGAAAAACGCAGACACACACAAAATGTGTGCGTGCCTTGTGAAAATGAGAAAAGAGAAGAGGTGGAGAGGCTGGAAATCGAAGACTGATGAATTTCATTAAGAATCTAGATGAGTGGTGGTCTTCATCTTCTTCAAGAATGCATGTAAGCTCTCATTCAAACCTTGAATCCAGCATTAATGGTGTTCTTAGTGGGTTTTAGAGAAAATCAAGCTAGGGGCTGATTTGAGTGATAGAATTGATTAATAACTTGATAAAAGTTATAACCTAGCTTGATTAATGCTAATGAGTGGTTAATAACATCCTCTAACCATCCAATTCAAGGATCTTGAATTTCGGGTTCTTGAGGTCAAAATTGGGGGTTTTGCAATTGAGGTGTTTAAATGGTGAATTGAGTGTGGATAAGTGTTTATGGTATTATATAAACACATTTTCAAGTAGAAAACCCAATTGATTTGTTGATTTATTAATTTGATGAAATTGGGAGAATTGGGTGAAAACCTTAACAGATCAAAATGGGTGAATGATTGTATAGGGAAGTTAAAACTTGCTTAACGTGTAATTAATCAAGTTTAGAATGAGTGTAATCCATAAGGTCTAGGTTGGATGTTAGACCTCAATTGGAAATGGTGAATTGGTGGATTGGAAGTTTGACTATAATGGGTCAAACACGTCATTTGGGTTGAAAGGTGGTATTTGGGTGTTGGGGGTTTGATTAAGGCCATGTTAATCAAACTAAGTTAAGGTTTTGATCTTTAGATCATAAAGGTGCGTTTGGTGTCAATTGGTGATCAATGGATTACTAATTGTAATTGGGTTGTATAGGTGATCAAATTGTAGGAAGCTAGCTTGGAGGATCAAGCGGGAACATCTTTGGCAAAGGTAAGTGCTTTGCACTTACTTAGTAGTAGATAAGTAGTAGTTACATGTAAATAGATGTGTTGTTAATTCTATTTATGTGTTGTATGTCGATTTTGACTTATGTGGTAAATGGTCAAAGTAAAATATGAATCTGGCAGGATTGTTATAGTTGACATAATGAGGAAATTAGTCAAACGATTGAATGACACTTAGTAAAAGTGGTGTAGTTGAACTATGTGGAATATAGTCAAACTAAATGTCGTGATTTGTTACAAATTGACTTAGTGTGGTATAAGTCAAACCATTGTTGATAATGATGAAATTGATATAAATTGACTTAATGTGGTATAAGTCAAACCATTGTGGATACTGGTAAAATTGGTGTAATTTGACTTTAGATGTATAAGGTCAAATTATTATGTTGAAATTGGTGTAATTAGACTATGTGGTTAATAGTCAAACTTGATTGTGCAAATGTGGTAAATAGGTGTAATTTGATTTATGTGGTAAATAGTCAAACTAATATGTAAATGTGATGAATTTGGTTTAATTTGACTTGTGTGGTAAAAGTCAAATATATGTGCATAATGTGGTTTGAATTTGGTGTAATGACTTATGTGGTAAAAGTCAAGGTAGTATGCACATTGTGGTTTAAAATTTTGGTGTAAAGACTTATGTGACAAAAGTCAAACTTATGCATAATGTGGTTGAAATTGGCGTAATGACTTATGTGGTAAAGTCAAACTTGTATGCATAATGTGGTTTAAACTGATGTAGTTGACTACGTGGTATAAAGTCAACAAAATGTAATAATTTGGTGAAATGGTGTATAAGAAGTGGGGAATACATCAAAGGATGGACTTGGAGTCAAATACTCCAAGTACGGGTAAGACGAGTTGTGGTACTCACACCGAGGGGTTGTAAACCCAATAAGAAGTGTAGAATACTTCATAGGGTAGACTTGGAGTCAAATAATCCAAGTACGGGTAAGACGAGATATGGTACTCGCACCGAGGGGTCGTAAACCTAATAAGAAGTGTGGAATACTTTAAAGGGTGGACTTGGAGTCAAATACTCCAAGTACGGGTAAGACGAGTTATGGTTCTCGCACCAAGGCGTTGTAAGCCAACTAAAAGGTGATAAATGGGTGGGAGTAAACATGTGTGCATGCGTGTGTGTTGTTGTTATACATGTTATATTGATGTCGTATTGCACAAAGATGCAAACGGGTCGGAATGGGTCGGAACAGAAAACGAGTAGTGGTGCTCGTATTGGGGGTGGAGAAACTAACAAATTAATGTTAGTTAATGTGGTAGACATTGCGTGGTCGAAAAACAAGTAAATATACGTTAGATACTTGTTAAATGCAAAAAATTATAGAAATGGTGAGAATGGAAGGTGCTGTCAGGGCATGTCAGAAACTATGCTTTTTCTGGTGCTGAAAGGGAACACGACCGTGTTCAGGGAACAAGGTTGTGTTCATTCTGAACACAACCATAACAACAATTTTTATTTTTTAAAAATGACTTTTTCTTGGGTTTTACCCATGAGGGGACTTGTTGAAAGGTCTCTAGGGCTACTTATCTTTACTAACCATATTCAAATTGTTGTTTTAAATGTAGGAAAGCTCCGGAGTGATCTTGGGTCTCGCCTAAGGTGGATATGGGATTCTCAAATTTGGTTTTTGATGTTTTACAAATTATTTGGAGTCGTTACAAGTTTTGGATAACTTGTTGATTATTTACATTTGATTAAACTATTTTTGTGGGAAATATTTTAGTTTAATTCATGTTTGTAAAACTAAAACGTGTGGATACGTTAAATGTTGTATTTGGACCGCTTCCACGTCATATTTAAAAAGTTTAATTTTGTTCGAATTTTTGGGTGGTACAGATACACTCAAAAAACAAAATGGAATATCAGAACCCTGTTTTGACTTAATTCATTGGAAATAAAAAAAACTGTTAGACATTTTCATTATTTAGAATTTTTACGTGATTAAATATTTATTTGGAGAAATTAATTTTTCTTATATAGTTTATTTCTCAATGTTAATTTTATTACTTATTTAGTTTCAATTTAAAATGATTATTAAAGTTAAATGGACTTTGTTAATCATGTTGTCATAACACTTGTATTGTTCCTTGTTTTATTTGACCTGACCCATTTTTTGCACCCCTTAGCGGAAATTCCTGGATTTGATACTGCAGCCGTTAGTATTATAGCTAGGTACATATTAGGGTTATAAACTCATAAATATCATGTATATTCATAGTGTTATGTGATTGTTTTTTATTTTTCTATTTTAGGAGTTTTTCCTAACAATGACTACTTTTTGTTCTTATTTAGGAATCGATGGATCATAGATTTGTAAGGACTGGTGAAAACAACAGTTCATTTTTATTGTGCATGCAAGAACTTTAAGTGAAAAAAAGGAAGTATCCAAATGGTCCCGAGGAGTGATTGAATGCTTGTGGGTTTGAACCATGTGGCAGATATGATTCAATAGCCTGGTGTTTTGGCTGCTAGTTTTCGAACGGGACCATTTACTAGTCACGAAATAAAAGCGATGCACATGCTGGTTAATCACGTGTTTACAAGTTACAACGGAAATGAGACACCAAGGAAGGGGAGCATCATATGTTTAAGATTGCCAAAAATAGGGAGCGTAGGAGACAAGATCTTGGGGTCGTGAAGTTTATCAAGGAAGATGATGGAAGAGTTTTGGTAAAGGGACGAGACATCAAGCTGAGATGGCAAAACTATTTCTACACCCTTTTCAACAGTTGTAGACCAAGTCTAGCCATAACGGAGAATCCCACTACTCAATCCAGTCAACGAAATAATTGTTATTGTCGAAATATCACACAGGAAGAAGTGAGGAGTGCTCTTAAGAAGATGGGAAGAGCTAAGGCAGTCGGTCCAGACAACATACCCATTGAAGCGTGGAAGTGTATGGGAGAGGAAGGCGTTCAGTGGTTGACAAGACTGTTCAACAATATCTTCAAAACCGGGAAGATGCCAGATCAGTGGAGGCGTAGTGTCTTAGTACCCCTATATAAAAACAAAGGAGAAGCTCAATGTTGTGCTAACTACAGGGGGATTAAGCTCCTATGTCATACAATGAAATTATGGGAAAGAGTTATAGATACAAGGATTAGACGACAAACCCAGGTTACAGCAAACCAATTTGGGTTCATGCCAGGCCGGTCCACTACGGAGGCGATACACATTTTAAGAAGATTAATGGAAAAGTACAGAGAGAAGAAACATGATTTACATATGGTGTTCATCGATCTTGAAAAGGCGTACGATAGTGTGCCTAGAAGATTGATCTGGGAAAGTCTGGAGGGAAGAGAGATCCCTAGTAAATATATTGAGGCAATTAGGGATATGTATCATGAGGCTAAGACATGCGTCCGAGCACCCGTGGGGGATACAGACTTTTTTCCGGTGGAAGTGGGAGTTCAACAGGGGTCGACACTAAGCCCATTTCTCTTTGCAGTAGTTTTGGATGAGTTGTCAAAGTCGATTCAAGATGCAATTCCATGGTGCATGCTTTTTGCTGATGATATCGTGTTGATTGCAGAAAGTAAAGAGACATTGAACAACAGACTAGATGAATGGAGAACAGTCTTAGAGCACAAAGGTTTGAAGATAAGCCGATCTAAAACCGAGTACCTTCACTGCAACTTTAGTGGTGCAAACGTCGACGAGGAGACCCAGATTTCTATTGAAGGTGGGGTTGTCCCTAAGACACTGAAGTTCAAGTATCTAGGATCTGTCATCCAGAGTAACGGGGACATCGACAATGATGTAGTCCATCGGGTGCAGGCTGGTTGGTGTAAATGGAGAGCGGCCTCAGGTGTTTTGTGCGACAAGAGGTTCCCAATAGGGTTAAAGGGTAAATTTTATAGGGTAGCAATTCGCCCAGCGATGCTATATGGAACCGATTGTTGGGCCATCAAGAAGACACAAGCTCGAAAAATGGATGTAGCTGAGATGAGGATGTTGAGGTGGATGTGTGGACACACAAGAAAGGACCGAATAAGAAATGAAGTTGTTCGGAAGAGATTGGGAGTCACATGTATCTCAGATAAGATAAGAGAAGGAAGATTGAGATGGTTTGGACATGTCAAGAGGAGACAGAGCACAGATCCAGTGAGAACGGTGGAAACTCTCGTTGTAGAGGGGAAAAGGAGCAGGGGGAGACCGAAATTAACGTGGGATGAGAGGATTAGGCTTGATTTGCTAGATTTACACCTCTCAGAGGACATGATCAATGATAGGATTTCATGGAGACGTCATATTAGGGTTTTAGGATGAGTGACCCGTTGTGTGGGAGAGTAGAGTTGTTTAGCAAAGATTTTGCGTATGTCTTGTTTCTTGTAGGTGTGTTGTGTTTCTTGTGACTAATATACTCTAGTCATACACTACTAATTGTTAGATTACTGTTAGATTTTATTTACTTTATTACTCATTAATTTTATTTATATTTTTATCTTTTTCTTTCCCATGGAGCCGGGGGTCTAAACGGGAGCAACCTCTCTATCCCTTGGGATAGGGGTAAGGTTTGCCCTCATCACACCCTCCCCAGACCCTACTAATAGCGTTAGCTATGTGTGGGATTATACTGGGTACGTTTGGTTTGGTTTGGTTTAGAAATAAAAGCGATGCACATGCTGGTTCATCACGTGTTTACAAGTTACAACGGAAATGAGACAAGTCAAGTCTTGTTTGACAAAACTCGAGCTTGATTCGTTTAATAACATAACTTCAGCATGGGCTCAAATCGTTAAATTAAGAAAACATTACATGTTGGTTAAGATGTTTTAAGGCTTATGCATAATAACTAAGTCAACTCGTGACTAATTTTACGGTATCAAGCCCGCCTCGAGAACTTGACTCATTTATCTAAAGAGAGTGAACTAGTCGATATTCTGCTACATGGGCTCAAATCGTTAATACAATATTTGTATTGATTCATTTATCATTATTACTAGATTTAGCATTAGCATAAACCGCAAACAAACTTGTCTAACTAGAATCGTCATATTCTGCTACATGACAATATTCGCATTGATAAAATTATTAATACCATTTAAGTAGTTAACATACGTGAAATCAAGAAGAAAAGAAATACACAAATGTTACAAGTCAACTGAATATTTAAAAAAATATTGATGTTACAGATGTATATATTTGAATAAATTCTAATTTTAACTAATAATTTGTGTCTGGTGTTTATAAAATTCAATGAATCCATCTGAACCTCCATTAACCTAGTCTTATTATACTCCAAATACATAACTCAAATCTTATTGTCACTCACGACCATAACCCTAATCCCTATAATTTTCTTTGAGGGTCTAAAGCAAAGGTCTTTTTTTTTCGAAATCAGTAGAGACGTCCTATCAGAGGTGGCTCGACTATGTAAAAGAATAAGTTGCCGCTTAGGGCCTCCTATATTTAAGGGGCCCCAAATTATTATGATTCAACTTAATTTAATTTTCAAGTTTTGAAAATGAGAATAAAAAATAAGATTTTTCTTTTTACTAAAACTCACTTCAAATTTAATATGTGTGATTATGTGCTTTTAAGTAATTGCATACAAAAAATATGTGTCATCTTATTCTCACGTGTAAGGATTCTAAAAAAAATGTTTTTATAAAAAGTACTACGATTTTATAATTCACTTTGGACCTTTAAAAGGTTGAGCCGACCCTACGCCCTATATGTATGTATATATATCGGTATGTTAGTAAGTATATATGTGTGTGTCTATCTATGTATGTCAAAATAGTGGGGAAGGTTAACCTACAAACACATCAAGATTCAGTCCCGTAATTTCAGAACATTTTGTCCACTTCTAATCATGTTAGCTCTACTTTTTATAATTTGTTTCTTGTGAAAATAATTAATATAAAGAAAAAGAAATTGAGTTGCATGATCGCTAAGGCAAGACTAGTCAAATCATTCCGTAACCCGTGTTTTGATGGATTGATTTCAAAATTTGATTCGTTCTTTATAATCATTAGAAAAGAACCATTATCCGGATTACTAGCATCACTTTCATCTATCTAAAGACTAAGTGCTTGTTTGATTTACCTAAATTTAGGCTATGATTACTTAGAAATTTGAAGTTAAATAATTGTGATTGAAGATACACTAGTCGATCTATGGGCTCTAGCTAGTCTATCCACAGGGAGGTCGGGTTGGTGAAAAGGGGAATGAGCTCTGGAATGGACCATCGAACCTGTAAAAAGAATAGCGCCGTTAGCCTCGTCACAGGGAATGGGTTTTCCCTGTGACCACCCTCTGGCGTGAGGATAAGTATTGGACTTAGGATAATCAAGGTCTTAAGCAACGGTGAAAGCCCTAGGGAAGAAGATGCCATACCTAGGGTAAAGTCTTGTATTTATAGTTGAATGAGGGTGCTGACCTGGCGGGTATGTGATTGGAGGAAACATCGCCATCAAGAATATCCTTGTGGTCTCCCAGGTGGCAACCGTTAGTGGTGTCAGTTTTTCCTACCTGGTGGGCCCGTCTGTGTGCATGGGGATGTCCCCCTGCTCCTGACATTCCCGGGATGGCAGCGTGGTCCCCCTTACCGTACGCGCAGGTTCCCCTGTCCTATGTGAAGTATCGTTGGTGTTGTCTTTATGTGGAGAGGAGCCTTGCAGGAGAAGTCTCGTTCCCGCGCATGACCTTGGTGCACTGAGTGATGGGTTCCGCAGGGACCCTACGTCTTCAAGTCCCCCGAGTCCATAGTTGTGCGCGCGTGTGGCGCACGGCTTTGGACTTACGCGGGCTCCAGCTCCAGATATGATATATTTTTTTTGTTCAAATCGTTTGGTTTCTGTTGTGAAGAGTGTTTTGGGGACTGATGGGACAGTTTACTTTGCCGGATGGTGTCTGTGTCAGTGTAATGAGTACTTTTGCTATCTTTGGTGGGGTCCTTTAGTGTTGTTTTTCTGACGTCTGCCGCCTGCAGGCGATTGGGGTCCCACATGTTCGCACGTCTTTTGAGGTATCCGGGCTTCGCAAAGCCTATAAAAAGAGGAGTTAGGCCCTTTCATTTCGGCACTTGCTCTTCCGACCTCACTACTTTTCTCTCTCCAACCCTTCCTCTCCCAAGTTTCTGTTTCCATGGCGTCTAGGGTTAAGAGCAAAGGTAAAGGAACTGGAGAGGCATCACTCATCGAAACGACTCCCATCAAATGGAGTCGAGAGGAGTTTAAGAAACTTTGTGACATGCTCTCCTTCGACAAAGAATGGGGGCTTGAGTACCCCTCGCCTGGAATGACGGCGACCGACCCGGACGAGACAATTGCTTTATATGCTGCCTTTTTTATACATTGTAATCTCTATCTGCCGATAACCAAGTTTATTGCCAATTTGTTGAGCTTCTATCAGGTCCATATCTCCCAAATGCATCCGATGGGTATATGTAGGGCTACCCACTTTGAGTTTAGTTGCAGGGCTTTGGGGGTGGATCCTACATGTAGTCGCTTCAACGTATTTTACAAGATGGCCCTTCGTGATAGTTGGTTTTCCTTTGTCAGGTGTGGGGGCAAGGTGAGGAGCCATATCACTAAGGCTCCGTCTAGTTTTCATAATTAGAAGGAGAGGTTTTTTTATGTGAAGAAAGAGGTCATCCCACTTGTGATGAATGTTCGTTCGGCCACCGATTCGCTTGTGGATCCCGAGATTGATGCCTTTGATGGTAAGGACTTGTATGTTGCTTTGACGGCGAATCCTGCAGAGATTAAAAGCTTGCGCGAGAGTGCACTAGTAGTGGTAGGGATGAGCCGAGTCTAGAAGTATCCCAATAGGGTTCCACATTATGCTATTAGCGCTAAACGTATTTCCTTTCTCCTGCGTGTTTTTATGTCCTATTTGGATATTTTTTATTTGTTTCTCTTGCAGTTGCGGATAGCGTTTATGGAATTTTCTTTGGCCAACCTGATGGTCGGATGGCGTGGACTGAATTGGCTCCAGGCGAGCCTTCCATCTTGGACGGGTGGGCGGACAACTTTCTGCTCCTGCGTGCATTTGACAGTGATTCCTCCCACCCGAATACTTCGGGTGTGATTTCTGTTTATAACCCTAGGCCTCTTAATTCTACGACTTTCGCCGGGGATGTTTGTGTGATGCTCTCTAGTGATGAATCTGTAGAACCAAAGACTGATTGATACCAAATTATTCTAAGTACAAATGCTGCTGATAGGCTTATCAGCAGCATTCAACACTTGTTGCTGTTGATAGGCTTATCAGCAGCATTCTGTACAAGTTGCTGCTGATAGGCTTATCAGCAGCGGTCATCCATGTTTGCTGCTGATAGGCTTACCAGCAGCAACCTTCACTCTTTGCAGCTGATAGCCTTATTCACTGAAGACCAAACGTTGCAGCTGACTATCCAGGCCAAGCGTCTCTGACACCTTTCTGCAAAAGCAACTGACAGACTCAAAGCAGAAGGAACCGCTATGGTCAACCAATGACGGACAACAATACACTTCTCCAAGCATGCAAACAATCATGAATAAAGAAAACGTTTCAGTAAAGTTAACTAGATTAGCCTTTACGTGTAATGTAAATTAATAAACAAGATCAACGGCTTGTGTTCGATCTGATCCTTAGAATCAAGGGTCTGTCTTGATTCTAAGTTACTATAAATACTGAGTTGCCACTTCATTGTAAGTGTGACTTGAGTGTGTCTTGAAAGTGCTAGTAGTGCTTGTCATACTTATTCATTGAGTTTCTCACTTGTAATCTTTGCATTCACAAAAGCTTAATACAACAGTGTTTATCAGTATTCTTTGTGTTTACTTGATTATAAATTGTGTAGTTGATTTTGTTTCCGCCAATCTCAACTAAGAACAGAACCATCTTGTATTCTCACGATCCTACAAGTGGTATCAGAGCTTTGGCTCAGATTAAACAAACTAACATTTGTTTAATCATCTCTGGTTCTATTCTAAACTCTCTCTTTGAACAAGTCACCCAAAATCAAAACAAAAATGGCACAGAGCAATGGCTTTGAAGATATTGGCAGCATCAACCGACCACCAAGGTTGGTATCTGGAGAAGACTATGACATGTGGAAAAATCGCATGGAAAGCTTCTTCTGTTACCAAGAATACGGAATGTGGAGATCCATCAAGGAGGGTCCATATATTCCCATGGTGGCCTCTGCTGATGGTGGAGGGATACAAGTCCCGAAGGAAACCTCCAAGTACTCTGAAGAGGACATCAAGAAAATGGAGGTGGACTTCAAGGCACTAGGATCCATCCAAATGTGCCTTCCGAATGAAGTTTTTCACAACTTCAGAAGCTACAAAACTGCCAAGGAGCTCTGGGAGGCGCTGGAGAAGATGTTTGCTGGCTCTGAAGAAGTCAAAGAGAACAGAAGGGACATACTGAAGCAGCAGTATGAGAACTTCGTTTGGAGGGAAGGTGAGTCCTTAACTATTTTATATAACAGATTTACCTATCTTGTAGGTGAACTGCAGTGCTCCAAGGTAAAGCTGGAGAATGAAGACATTCTCAAGAAGTTCATAAGATCTCTTCCTAGTTGTTGGACATTATACACTGTGTCCATCAGAAGAACAGAGAATCTGAAGACTCTTCAGATGATTGAGCTCTTTGGCATGCTCAAAACCTATGAATTAGAAATGATTCAAGCTAAAGAAAGGAGCTCCAGTTATCAATCAGCTACCACTTCCTCCACTACCTCTTCAGCGCTTCACTCTGATCATTCCGGTCCTAGTGCAAGCAGCTACTATCCTCCCATTGTTACTCACCCTCAGACCCCAACCGCTTCACAATCTAACTCATCACCATTTCTTCTTGAGGCACCTCCTCAACAGCCAACCTCTACTGCTTTTGTCTCTGACAACTCAAGCAACATGTATTTCATAAAAGAGGATCTGGAATGCTTTCATCCAGATGATCTTGAAGAAATGGATATTCAGCACTCATATGCCATGCTCTCCCTCAGAGCAAAAAGGTTCTATTCTAGAACCGGAAGATCATTTCCAAGCAACAACTCAAACAGCAGAGTTGGGCTTGATAAAAGCAAGATCCGTTGTTACAACTGTAACCAAATGGGTCACTTTGCTAGGGAGTGCAAGGCACCTAAAGCCAATCAGGGTGCCGGCCATCAAAGACAAGCCTACCAAAGTCAGCCCAGACAACAGCAGCAGCAACAAACTCCCCCAGCATAAACTGCAGCCTGTGCAAATGTTGGAACTGCAGAATTCGACTGGAGTTTTCAATATGAAGATGTTCCTGTCTCCAACCAAGCACTTATGGCAGACACTGCAGAGATACCACCTCAGGTATTTGAACATCTATGCTCTCAAGCTTGCATTGATAAAGTTTTAGGTTATAGAAAACATAACCAAAACCTTATAGATCAAAATGAAGAGTTTCTTCAAATGAAATCTGAGTTCAAAAAGGTTGAAATCACTTACAAAGAAAAAATTGAATGCCTTAAGAAAGAGATTTCATCTCTAAAACATGAACAAACCAATCTTGAAACTCAGATTGATGATCTATTAGTAAAACTTAAGTCAACCAGAGCTGATCTGGCAGAACAGAAAGTTCATGTTGAAAAATATGAATTTTCTTCTAAAAAGCTACAGAGACTTCTAGATATTCAAGTCCATGAAAAGGTAAAGCTTGGAGGACTTGGATATGGCAAGGAACAGTACAATACTGTTCCTCATCCAGCTGACTATGTTGCCATCTATGAACCAAGCTTCGATGTTGCAAAACTCGACACTGCAAACAAAAATCTTGATCCTTCAATGGATGAACCCCTTGTTAAAGACTGCACTACCTCATCAGAATCTGAGTTAACTCTCTCAGACCATGATGAAACCAGTACAGCCTCATCTGAAGCTGTTCTGAATAGAGTCCTAGTCCCTACTGTTCTCCCAGCTGTTCCAGCCCCTGTACCATTCAACCAGATAAGGATCAGCTATCCTCCAGGTGGAAGAAAGCTAAACACTGAAAAGGGACAAACATCAGGACCCACAAACTCCAAGTCTCAGTTCATGCCAAATCAGAAGAATCAGCAACAGGTTAGAAGAGTTACGACCAAGAAAACTCAGTTCAGAAACTCTTCTTCTCCACCAAGGAAGCAGCAGCCCAAAGTTCAGCAGTCCTGCATCATATGTGGGGAATCAAACCACTTTGCTGCAAAATGTCAGTTTAACCCCTTCAACCATATCCTTCTTCAATCAGCGCATAAACAAAAGAAGGATCAGCATACTTCAGTTGATAGGCCATCTGCAGCCAGTAGAAGAGTTGAAACTGCAGAAAAACACAAGCAGCAGCAAAAGGCAAAGCCTTCAGCAGCCACCAAATCTGCTGCTGCTCAAACAAAGCAGTCAGCAGCAAAAACTAAATCTGCTGCTGCTCCAAATAAGCCCTCAGCAGCAAAAGCAAAATCTGCTGCTGAAAGGCCAAGGTCATCAGCAGCAACATCTGCAACTGATAAGCTGAAGCCATCAGCAGCAAAACCTGCCCCTGCTGACAGGCCAAAACCTCAAGCAGGAAAATCAGCTGCTGATAGAGCAAATTCATCAGCTGCCAAAGCCAAATCCGCAGCCGATAAAGAAAAGAGAACTGGAAAACCACTACTTAAGCAATGGAAAGCCAAAATCTCTGCTCCTGTCAGCAAAATCATCATCGGTGCTGTTGAATACACGCATGATGAATCAGAATGTCCAAGAACTCTTTTCTTCAAAAAGGAGAGCTCTTGGACCACTCCCACTAACTAAATCTCTTTCATGTGCAGGGACAGCCAGGTAACAAGAATAACACCTGGGTGGTAGATAGCGGCTGTTCCAGGCACATGACAGGCAACAGGTCCATCCTCTCCAACTTCAGACATTTCAATGGAGGATATGTTGCCTTTGGGAGTGACTCAAAAGGTGGATCTATCACTGGATAAGGCACTGTGTCCAATGAAAGGATGAGTATTGAAAAAGTTAACTATGTTAAAGAACTTGACTTCAATCTCATGAGTGTTTCTCAAGTATGTGATCAAAAGCATTGGATGTTGTTCACTGACAAATAATGTTTCGTGTTAGCTCCTGGCCTATCTAAACCCCCCCCCCAAAGAAGATTCTCCTAACTGCTAATAGAAAGGACAACTTATATGTGCTTGACATGAATGAAGTCACTCCATCTGGTAGTGTTTCATGTTTTCTGTCAAAGGCATCAGTTGATGAATCCGCTCTCTGGCACAGGAGGTTAAGCCATGTTAACATCAAAACAATCAATAAATTAGTGAAGGACAATCTTGTCAGAGGGCTTCCTGACAAAGAATTCCAGCTAGACGATCATTGCATTGCCTGCTTGAAGGGAAAACAACACAAAAGTTCCCATAAGCCCAAGACATTGAACACAAATGACACTCCTCTCCAGCTACTGCATATGGATCTCTTTGGTCCTACAAATGTCATGTCAATGGGCAAAAAGTCCTACTGTCTGGTGATCACTGATGACTTCTCCAGATTCTCTTGGGTATTCTTCCTAAGAACAAAAGATGAAACTGCTGAGATTCTCAAATCCTATATTCTCAGGGTAGAGAATCAAAGCAATCTGAAGGTAAAGATCATAAGGTGTGATCAGGGAACAGAGTTTAAAAATCACACTTTGAACAGTTTCTGTGAGAGCAAGGGCATTGAAAGGCAGTACAGTGCTCCAAGAACTCCTCAACAAAATGGGGTTGCTGAAAGAAGAAACAGGACTCTGATTGAATCAGCAAGATCTATGCTGGCTGACTCAAAGCTGCCCCTTACTTTCTGGGCAGAAGCAGTAAGCACAACTTGTTATGTGCAGAATAGAGTCCTTATTGTTAAGCCTCTCCAGAAAACTCCCTATGAACTCTGGCTCAAAAGAGTTCCCTACATTGGCTTCCTGAAGCCCTTTGGATGTTCATGTACCATCCTCATCACACATGGAGTTCTTCCTAAATTCGGTGCAAAGTCTGATGAAGGTTACTTTGTGGGTTACTCCTCTCAATCGAAGGCCTACCGAGTGTTCAATTCTAGGACTCGGATTGTGGAAGAATCTGCTAATGTGGAATGCAGGGAACACGTTGTCTGTGAACAAGGCAAAGGTCCCAACTGGCTTTTTGATATAGACTCCTTCACCCAGATATTTGAGCCCCTCATATTCTCAAATATGGAGCCTCCTTCTTCAAACTCAACACCTTCTACCTCAACCTCTTCTTCTGACTACAGACTGGAGTTTCCCAGTCCCTACATCAGGATGAAAAGGCCATCCATTGATCCTCCATCAGTGGCAGAAGCTATTGAAGCCAGTGCAGGTGAAGCCGGTACATCCAACACCACAAGCAGCAATCTCTCTGACAATGAAATCCTAAATGAAGCCTCCTCAATTCATGATGAAGAGGCCTCTGATGCTAATGCTACTGACTATGTGGAACACAATGATCAAATCCTCCAAGCTCCTCTCCACACATCTGAAGACAATACTGATCTAAACCACAGTAATCTTGAAGAGGGAATACGGCTGGATGTGATACCTGCTCAGAGAATAAACAAAGAGCATCCTCTGGAAAACATCATTGGCCAAGTCCACACAGGCATCCAGACAAGAAGTAAGTCTCATGAAGCCAACATTTGTTTGTTCTCCTGCTTTCTATCACAGGTGGAACCCAAAAGGATTGATGAAGCTCTCAAGCACAACAGCTGGATTGAAGCAATGCAGGAAGAATTGCTGCAATTCAAAAGACAAGATGTTTGGAAGCTTGTTGATCTTCCACCTGGTCAAACAGCCATTGGAACAAGATGGGTTTTAAAAAACAAGCAAGATGAGAGGGGCATCGTAGTCAAGAACAAAGCCAGACTGGTAGCTTAAGGTTACACTCAAGAAGAAGGCATTGACTATGATGAAGTTTTTGCTCCTGTTGCCCGTCTGGAAGCCATTAGAATTTTTCTGGCTTATGCAGCATCCAAAAACTTTACGGTCTATCAAATGGATGTGAAGAGTGCCTTTCTGTATGGCACGATTGATGAAGAGGTCTATGTCAAACAGCCTCCAGGCTTTGTAGATCCTGCACATCCAAATAAAGTCTTAAAACTGGACAAAGCTCTCTATGGCTTACACCAAGCCCCAAGAGCCTGGTATGAAACTTTATCTGGATATCTACTTAGTAACAACTTCAGAAGGGGGGCCATTGATCAGACTCTTTTCATCAAAGATGAAGGGGGCGAAATTTTGTTGGTCCAGATTTATGTTGATGACATTATCTTTGGATCTACAAGAAAGAAGCTCTGCAAAGACTTTGAAGTTCTGATGCATTCCAAATTTGAAATGAGTTCAATGGGTGAACTAAATTTCTTTTTAGGACTTCAAGTCAAACAGGTACCAACTGGAATCTTCATAAGTCAATCCAAGTATGTCAAAAGCATCTTGGAGAGGTTCAAAATGACTGACTGCTCTGCTGCAAGAACTCCTATGCAAGTGCACCATCAATTATCTCCGGATAAAGAAGGACAAGACACTGATCAACATCAGTACCGAGCAATGATAGGGTCTCTCATGTACCTCACTGCCTCAAGACCAGATATCATGTTTGCAGTTTGTCTCTGCGCAAGATTTCAAGCAGCTCCAAAAGTGTCTCATCTTCAAGCTGTCAAAAGGATCCTTAGATACCTAAAGGGAGCTCCAAAACTTGAGCTATGGTATCCAAAGAATGAAAATGTCAATCTCTATGCCTACACTGACAGTGACTATGGGGGTTGTAACTTGGACAAAAAGTCCACATCTGGGGGATGTCAATTTCTTGGAGGAAGGCTCATCTCATGGCAATGCAAAAGGCAAACATGTGTTTCTACTTCAACAGCTGAAGTAGAATACATTGCAGCTTCAAGCTGCTGTGCACAGGTCATCTGGATCCAAAATCAAATGCTTGACTATGGAATGACCTTCATGCAGACTCCAATTCACATTGACAACATGAGTGCTATCTCTATCACAAACAATCCGGTGCAGCACTCAAAGACAAAGCACATCGACATCAGGTACCATTTCATAAGAGATCAAGCTGAGAAAAGGAGAATTATTTTAACCAAAGTTCATACAAATGAGCAATATGCTGATCTGTTTACAAAACCTTTTAATGAAGCTAGATTCAGATATTTAGTTGAATCAATTGGTATGATGAACTTTGATTAAAATCCATCTCAAGTTTCTCCTTAAAATGTGTCTTTTTGTCCCTTGTTGTAAATAAAAGTTATGGGTCAGCAGCATTTTTGTCCTTCAGCTGCTGACAGGTAAAAGCATCAGCAGCAAAAATTTTGCCACTGATAGCTTTAAGTTATCAGCAGGTACATGTTTTCTGCGGATAGCTTTAAGGCTTTCAGCAGCAATTTCTTTGCTGCAGATCTTTAAACCGTTCAGCAGCAAAATCTGCTGCTGACAGACTTATCTCTCCGCAGCAACCAAGTTTGCAGCGGATAGGCTTATCCATCGGCTGTAACCAATTTTGCTGTGGATACTCTTATCTTTCAGCAGCAACCAAGTTTGCTGCTGATGGGTGAACATAAGTCTAAATTAACTTTTACCCGCTGTAAAAGTAAATATCGTCAGTCTTCACCATGACTACTCGAGTGTTTTACAGCTATAACAATGAAAAGTGAAACAGGTTGTACTGTACAAGTAGAGTTGCTTTTTCTCCGTCTGCCGTTATATCACCAACTCAAATCATCCCTCTACCTCTTCACATTCTATTTCAAACCTATCTCCCGTCACTTTCTCTCCCGTCCCCACAGCATTCAAAGCCCTCCACAATTAACCACCATTCAAACACCCTCCGAATCCATAACAATGGCAGGCGCAGACATAAACAACCCCAACGATAAGTTCTCCCCATATCACAACCTAACTGCATACCTAATCAAGGGCAAGAAATCCGAAGGTTTCGACGGTATGATCGACTTCCTCTGTCGGTCCAAAATTTACCATGCCCTAACCGTCAACCCAACCATATATACTTCACACATGGAAGATTTTTGGAGCTCAGCCGTGTATTCTACTGAACAGGGCACTCCTCAAATCAGAGGCACTGTTGACGGTAAGGAAATGATCATCACTGAAGCAAAACTCCGCCAACACCTCAAGCTTCAGGATGAAGGGGACGCCCTCTCTTACCCAAGAGACGTATACATGAGGACCTTTGTATCCATAGGGTACACTGGGAATCAAACAGAGTATAGAGAAGGCACTCATGGGTCCCAAATGGAAGTATCTCTGCCACACTCTTCTCCAATGCTTATCTCAAAAGAGGAGTGGCTGGAACCAACTCAGCTCCGGACTTGTGTCGGCAGTTCACGGTATGATAACAGGAGCAGGTTTCAATTTTTCCCACCTCATTCTTGAAGGTTTGAGATACAACCTTCAAGAAGGGGTGAAATCACAGTTCTTCATGTACCCAAGATTCTTGCAGGAAGTGTTCAATCTTGAGCACCAAGATCTTTCAAAAACTGCAAGAATCTACTCAATACTGGGACATAAGAACAACATTTTTCAAAGCATGAGAACAGTTTCATCAAAGTTCTCAGGGGCCGATGTTCCATTGTTATCTACAATGTTGAACACACATAGTGCCCAGGGTGACAGTTCAGCAAACCCAGCTGATACTGATCCCACACCCTCCACCTCACTGCCACAAACTCAACCTACTGTTTCCCTTGATCGAACCCCTGTGCATTCTACTGAGGATGCACAGGCACATACATTACTCACCCCCAGTTTGATTGCTCAACCGGAACACAGGGCCCCGGTTGCAGCCAAGTATACAAGGAAAAGAGGCAAGAGAACTCCTTCTTCTCTTGCCTCCAAGGCCCAAACCCAAGCCAACATCCCTCACTCAGAATCATAACATTCTAGTGAGAATATCATAAGGGAAAGCCACATTGCTAGGGAGACTCCTTCGGAAGTCTCTCTATTAGGATTAGGATCACTTCCCGGATCCATAGAACAGCCCTTCGAGCCATTCCTCTCTTCTTTGAACTTAAGTGTAGAGGAACCTGACCAAAGTGATGTACCTTCTCCAACTATCACTATCAAGGAGGTACTGATTGGTCTTGCTTCCGAAACACCCAACCCAAGTTCCTCACCCTTGAAGGTTCACTCTGGGAGTATTGAAAGAGTGGATGTGGACGAGGCTGTCACTACTGCTGGTCCATCAACTGACCAGGAGGACAGTGACAACATCTTTAAGACCTCAACCACGGCAACTCACGGTAAGGGTGTTTCTTTGGAAACTCCCTTCACTGAGAGGAATCCCAGGCGCCAAGAAACCGCGGGTGATGGGGATGCTGAGGCTAGGCCTACGGCCCCATCTGGGTCCAAGGATTCCACAAGTGTGGATGAGGACAGACTGAAACTTCATAACATGGAATTGACGGCCAAGGTGGCTATGCTAGAGGCTGAAATGTCCAAACTAAGACACCAAGTCGCTATGCATGAAGCCCATCAATGCCCAACTTTAGCCTCTCTCTCTCTTGTATCAGTAGGCACCCAAACTGATGCTTACCTGTCTGCTGATGCAACCAAAAAGGGGGAGATGGTTTCTATGGAAGATGATACAGACAGTCTTGACGACTGGATTCAAGAGCAGTTTGTACTTCAAAGCTCACAATACAAGCCAGCTTTTGTCCAAGTTCATGACCTGCCAGCCCCAGATAACGAAGACGAAGAGATATCTGAAGACTGGCAGTTGGTCGTCAGGGCTGTCGATGAAATGCTGAATGATGCTGAAGACACAGAACAAACAAAAGCATCATTCAGCATCCTTCCACAAGCAGCAGCCATCATAGGTCAATCCACTACCCCCCAAATCTTCAAAGAAGCTAGAGTTTGACTCTATTCTAGCTTGGGGGTATGATGGATTAGCTGAGAGGTTTTGGATTGGATGGGAGTTCAGCGGAGTAGAAGAACTGAACTGGAACTCTCTCAATGCCCTCCAAGTCCTAGAACTGCATCTAACTGACTGCATCAACACTTCAGCAGATCTCTCAGCTGAACTTGCCATTGGCAGGTTCCATGACCTGATGGAGGATAATCTACCCAGGTTCCAAAGATTCCTACAAGCAGCACATCGGGTAGCTTATCCTGAATCCTCGGCGGCCGCAGAAAGAAGACTGACTCCTAGCAATCTTGAAATAACAAGGAGCAGTCTTCTCACTGAAGAAGAAGTTCTGGGCCTTCGAAGATTCCTGTATGCCTTCCTGGTCAAGGACTTGGATGTGCTAGGTTGGGTGAGCACTAAGTATCTTGACCACACTTTTCTGCTCAGCAACGGCTCCTCTCTCATCATCAACACCAGAAACATCCTTCATCTGCCCTCAGACTTTCTCCTCAAGATCTATCAACTCAGAACAAACATCTGCAATGTCAACTCACTTGAAAGCCAGGCAATGATAGATACTGTCAGAGCCAAACTTGAACAAGTAGGAAGAATTACTGAGGCAGTATATGTGTCAAACTCTGACACTGACACTGACTCAGCTTCCCCTCGAGTTAACATCTGCACTGCAGCTTATGAGTCAAGATCAACTATCAAAGAAAAACTGAGAGAAATAGAAGGTCCTGAGTATCAACTTGATGAAGACGATGACCTTCCCCTATTCACATCTCAAATTGCCAATGAAGCCGAGGCAGAGATCCCAACAGCACAACAATCAGCTGTTTCTGTGATCAGTGAAGCCAGAGCAGAGGCATCCAATGTTAATAAAGGGAAGGGCATCATGACAAAAGAGGATGAAGAAAGGTTGCAAAAGGAAAAGAAAGAGAAAGAAGAGAGAAGAAGGAAAAGAGAAGAAGAAGAGTTGGCTGAAGAGATGGCTAAAAAACAAAGGCATGAAGATAGAAAGGCAGCCATACTTCTCAGACAACAGACAATCCAGCTGTATGCCAAACAGCTGGATGAAATGAAGGTAAAAGTCCTTGCAGGGTCTCAAGTTGAGGAAGATGAACAACTTGCTAGACAGCTGCAGGAATAGTTTGCAAAAGAAGAAGAAGAAGAAGCTAAAGAGAAAAGGAAGGAAGATGTTAAGTTTAGAATCACTGATTCTAAATTAGCAAAAGAATTAAGGGAGGAGTGGACTGAAGCTCTGATCTCTCAAGGTGAGGATGAAGACTACCTTGAAAAACTTTCAAACAAAGAGATCTACAGAGCCTTCATGGGTCAGCAAGGTCAGTTGGCAAAGAAGAAAAAGGCTGAAGAAGAAGAAAAAGCCAAACAACAGTCCAAAAAGACCATTGCCTTCAATAAAAGGACCCATGAAGAAAGGAAGGTCATGATTGACTTCCTTAAGGCCAGAGGAGATAGTGGAAAGAGGCTAGGTCCTATGAATTTCATGAACCTGCAAGCCCTCTACTTTAAAGTTAAAAAGGATGAGGAAGAAAGACTAGGGAAGAAGGGCTCCAAGAAAAGGGTACTTATCAAAGAAGATGAAGAACCAAAGACAAAGAAACCCAAGCCTTCTCCCTCACCTACCTCTTCCTCAGTCCATCATCCTTCCACTCTCCTCCCCAAACCTTCCACTCCTCCACCCAAAAAGTCCAAGTCATCCCACCCAGCTACCACTCATCAACAGCCTCCCTTGAAGATACCCAAACCCACTCCTAAACCAGAAGACTCAAGAAATATAGTTAACTGGTTCCACAATTCACAAGATCAAGTGTTTGAGATCTTCAGGGGGAGAACTGAGAAAAGAAGATCCACTTACAGGTCTGTTGATGAGGTTCTGCAACTACCTGATTCTGATCTTCAAAGAATTTTAGAGCTGGGTGAAGCTAATGAGCCTGCAAATGAGAGTGGGAAACGTATTGTGCTAGCAATCAAACACTACTTCAACCCTAGCAAAGATGTGATCATAAACATCAAACCACTCAAGTCCCACTCTCCATTTGTATCTTGGACCTACAATGCTGATTTGGATGAGTTCACACTGACTGATGTAAAGAAGCAGCAGATGAGATGTTCAAGCAAAGCAATCTACAAAATGCAACACAAAGACATCAAGACTCTGTCTGAACTTCCACTGAACAATCCCAGCAAGGATCCAAGAGGCTATGAGGTTGAAAGGATAGTCAGCCACATGCAAAAGCTTCAGCAGCAAAGTGATTAGAAGAATTTTTTGTTGCTTCAGTCTAGGGGGAGTTTGTAGAACCAAAGACTGATTGCTACCAAATTATTCTAAGTACAAATGCTGCTGATAGGCTTATCAGCAGCATTCAACACTTGTTGCTGCTGATAGGCTTATCAGCAGCATTCTGTACAAGTTGCTGCTGATAGGCTTATCAGCAGCGGTCATCCATGTTTGCTGCTGATAGGCTTACCAGCAGCAACCTTCACTCTTTGCAGCTGATAGCCTTATTCACTGAAGACCAAACGTTGCAGCTGACTATCCAGGCCAAGCGTCTCTGACACCTTTCTGCAAAAGCAACTGACAGACTCAAAGCAGAAGGAACCGCTATGGTCAACCAATGATGGACAACAATACACTTCTCCAAGCATGCAAACAATCATGAATAAAGAAAACGTTTCAGTAAAGTTAACTAGATTAGCCTTTACGTGTAATGTAAATTAATAAACAAGATCAACGGCTTGTGTTCGATCTGATCCTTAGAATCAAGGGTCTGTCTTGATTCTAAGTTACTATAAATACTGAGTTGCCACTTCATTGTAAGTGTGACTTGAGTGTGTCTTGAAAGTGCTAGTAGTGCTTGTCATACTTATTCATTGAGTTTCTCACTTGTAATCTTTGCATTCACAAAAGCTTAATACAACAGTGTTTATCAGTATTCTTTGTGTTTACTTGATTATAAATTGTGTAGTTGATTTTGTTTCCGCCAATCTCAACTAAGAACAGAACCATCTTGTATTCTCACGATCCTACAGAATCCTCAGGCTCTTCTGACGAGAAACCTTTAGTAATTCGGCGTGTGCGCCGCGCAGGTCAGGGTGGCCATGGTGCAAGCTTTCCCCGGGGCGCCAAGGGCGGCGATGACAGTGAGGCTGGCGTTAAGCGGAAAAAGCAGATACTTAAACGACAGTCTTCGTCTCCTGGGGAAAATTTTCTGCGCTCTCCTCGAGCCAAGAAACAGAGGCTGTCTGACTCACTCAAGATGGCTGAGGAGGCCGCCTTTGGTAAGTGTCTTTTGTCCTAAGAGTTTACCCTAGTATGTGTGTTTTCCTTTGTTATTCCTCATTTGAATTTCTTTTTTTCACCGAGCTTGGCGTCAAAACCATACGCCGTATCCTCATCAGCGGTCGCGACCGACAGGGATGTATCCGTACCTTCCTCTGCTCCTGCTGTGATTAAACCCACGGCTATTGCTCGCGTTGAGCCCGTTAGGGTTGAGAAGGTCCAGGGGCCTGAGGGGGAGCCTGCGCGCCAGGAGGAAACTGCTAAGGTTGTGCCACCTCCTGCTAACCCTTCCGCGGTCGTGAGTGATGTTCAAGGGAGGAAAATTGTCCAACCCGATCCCGCTCCTGTTGCCCATGTCCATGTGCCCAACTAGGGTTTGTTAGAGAATTCCCGATTGGAGGGACCGGCTACGTGTCGGGTCTTCATGCAGCAGGGTCCTCCACCTGAAGACCGCTTGTTTCAAAGGCACCGAGCTCGCTCTCAGTTGAGGGATCAGGTGGTGACCAATGTGGTGGGGTCCCTTTCCTCTGTTTCTGAAATGGTACGCGACTGGGAATTCTTGTGTAGCGAGAAGCGTGACTTTGAAATGTTGAAGCGTGAGTCGGAGAGTAGCCGCCTGGGGGCGGAACGCGTTAAGAAACTTGAATGGGACTTGTCCGTTTCGCGTGAGGAGGTTGCGCGTGCTAAAATATTGCACCAAAAGGCTGTCGCGGACTTGAAAGTGGCTTGTGATCAGTCAAACATGAAGTTATCCAAAGCTGTAGAGTCCGCCAGGCAAGTTGTGGTGCGGGTAGGTGCCCTGGAGGTGGAGAACAAGGGGCTTGTGGACAGGTTAGCTTTGAGGGATACTGAGGTCGCGTCTCTGGATGCGGAGATTGCCAGCTTGCGTGCTCAACTTAAGGAGGTGGCTAATGCCAAGGATAATGAGGCTGCGCATCACGTAGACTTGGAGAATGAGGTGCAGGGGTTGCGTGTCGACCATAGGTCGTTAATATCTGAATGTATCCCACAAATCGTGGACATGATCAAAGGTTGCCCCGAGTTCCAACACGTTTTTTCCCACTTGCTTACCGCGGACAAATTTTTGGGACGACAGCAAGGGTTTGAGGAAGGTTACCGCTTCGCGGAAAAGGGTCTTTCCAAAACCACATTTCACTTATATGATGTTAATTATAAGAAGGGCTTGGATGAGAAGTTTGCTGAGTTTGACAGTATGTCATTTGCTGTTCTGAAAGAGATTACTGACCATGATGACTATGTCGATTTGACTGAGCTCAGGCCTATGTTTTTCGGGGTTGATGAAGAGGAGGCCGGTCCGTCTAAGTGCGAGGAGGAGGCAGTTGACTATGGCGATAGTGGTGATGAGGTGAAAGAGATTACTCACCATGATGACCATGCCGATTTGACTGAGCTCAGGCCTATGTTTTTCGGGGTTGATGAAGAGGAGGCCGGTCCGTCTAAGTGCGAGGAGGAGGAAGTTGACTATGGCGATAGTGGTGATGAGGAGGAGCATGCCAGTGGGGGTGCAGGAGGTGGTGCAGACGCTTGATTTCCGGCCAGCGTGCCCCGTATGGCCTTTTGTGCCTTGTAATAGGCTAGCATCTCTTAGTACTTGTTGAACACGTTATCTGTTGGTTTTAATGTCTGAACATGTTCTTTGTTATGCTCTTGTGAACCCCTTGACATATATATGGTTATGGCTTGTTTTGTCTTTATTGTTTTCTTGTTGGCTAATTGCTTCTTTATCCAGAATGATTGCCTTGCCCTGCACGAGAATGGCAAGCCGTCCTTGCCACCTTATGGCTAAAATTGTAGCCCGTGTGAGGATAGCAAGCCATCCTTACGTCTTAGGGCTTTTATTATTGCCTGAGCGAGAATGGCAAGCCATCCTTGCGTATAAGGCTTAAGTTATTGCCTGCGCATGGATGGCAAGCCATCCTTGCGTCTTAGGGCATTGATTATAGCCTGCGCGAGGATGGCGAGCCATCCTTACGTCTTAGGGCATTGATTATTGCCTGCCATCCTCGCGTCTTAGGGCTTTGATTATTGCGTGAGTGAGGATGGTGAGCCATCCTTACGTCTTAGGGCTTTAATTATTGCCTTCGCGAGGATGGCGGGCCGTCCTTACGTCCTAGGGCAATGATTATTGCCTGCGCGAGGATGGCAAACCATCCTTGCGTCATAGGGCTTGAATTATTGCCTGCGCGAGGATGGCGAGCCATCCTTGTTTCCTTGGGCATTGATTATTGCCCACGTGAGGATGGCAAGCCATCCTTGCGTTTTTAAGGCTTGAGTTATTTCCTGTGCGAGGATGGAAGGCCATCCTTGCATCCTTGGGCATTGATTATTGCATGCGCGAGGATGGCAAGCCATCCTTGCGTCTTTAAAGCTTAAGTTATTGCCTGCGCGAGGATGGCAGGCCACCCTTGCGTCTTTAAGGCTTAAGTTATTGGCGGCGCAAGGATGGTAAGCCATCCTTGCGTCTTAAGGCATTGATTATAGCCTGCGTGAGGATGGCAAGCCATCCTTGAGTCTTAGGGCATTGATTTTTGCCTGCGCGAGGATGGCAAGCTATCCTCGCGTCTTAGGGCTTTAATTATTTCCTGCGCGAGGATGGCGAGCCATCCTTGCGTCCTAGGGCATTGATTATTGAGTGGATGGCAAGCCATCCTTGTGTCTTAGGGCTTTAATTGTTGCATGCGCGAGGATGGCGAGCCATCCTTGCGTACTTGGGCATTGATTATTGCCTTCGCGAGGATGGCAAGCCATCCTTGCATCTTTAAGGCTTGAGTTATTGTCTGCGCGAGGATGGCAGGCCATCCTTGCGTCCTTGGGCATTGATTATTGCCTGAGCGAGGATGGCAACCCATCCTTGCGTCTTTAAGGCTTAAGTTATTTCTTGCGCGAGGATTGCGTCTTTAAGGCTTAAGTTATTGGCTGCGCGAGGATGGTAAGCCATCCATGCGTCTTAAGGCATTGATTATATCCTGCGCGAGGATGGCAAGCCATCCTTACGTCTTAGGGCATTGATTATTATCTGCGCGAGGATGGACTTTAATTATTTCATGCGCTAGGATGGCGAGCCATCCTTGCATCCTAGGGCATTGATTATTGCCTGCGTGAGGATGGCTTGCCAATAAGGCAAAAAACATAACTTTAAATGCCAATAAAGCAAAAAAATCTACATATAAACTTTTAAATCATTCATGAATTATCTTAGCTGAAACTTATCTTTAACTTTCCATTTCTTTCCATATTGCTCAAATGGCTCAAGTCCAAAGGCCGACGAATAAGGGTCAGGACGCTGTCATCATACCGTCAATTCCATAAGTATCTGCAGTGTATCCTAAGGCTCTTTAATTCTACGATTCACTATTCACTATGTCTCCTACGGCTCTTTGCCCCTAGGAAGACAAACTCAGCACAAAGCGACTCAACACAAAGCAGGGCTAGCTTTACCCTATGAGTAACTGTCGTTACCCCTTATCACTAAGAACCAGTTGGTTAACCGTTAGCGAACCGCAAAGATTCTTATAAAGGGGGCATAGCCCATAACTGACTTTCTGTACATAGTAACATAGGGTGAGGTTCAAAATACTAACCAATATTTATGTGATAACCATGAAAACCACTCTCAAACATAGTGTTATGTATATGTAACAATTATCATTTTGTTAGTATCACATATATGTAAACACTATGTGTCACGTATATGTAACATTATTTGGTACGTATATGTAAGACTCATCGTTTCCATATTTATGTTCAAATTATATATTCACGATAGTTAAGTACTCTTTTAACAATTAAAAGAAAAATAGTTTATAAATTATGTGATTGTTTGATAGTGGTTAGCACGGTTATCACATAAAAAGTTGGTTAGCATTTGAACCCTTCCCTAGTAATATATGTCCCTGAAGGAACCTAACTTAACTTGGTACTTATTCCCGAATGAAACTTTATCTTTACTTTATTTAAAACTTTACCTTCATTTTTTTTTAAACATCTTTACTGTTCGTACACATTTCATAAATATCATTCATAAAAATTTTCTTTTGCCTCTTTTAAATCTTTCTATAAATCATGACTTTCGCCATCGTTTATTAATATAAAAATATATAATAAACATTTTTCACTAAGTATGCACACCACCCCAAAAGTAGGTAAGAAAAGGGATTAGAACTCACTTGGTATTTTTAGATGTAACGTATTACTTGAAACTCACCTAATCTAGTTACACATAGACAATTCAGAACATAAGAGAGTTGACCCGACACTAACTGGTCTGACTACTTACGACCAGGCGAACATAGGATAAGTTTGCCTCCTATTGCCCATCGAACTTATTAAGCGAACATATCAAGTTCACTTAATAGAAGACTTGGCGAACTTAGGCTAAGTTCGCCCATATAGATCCAGGCGAACTTATGAGCGAACATGCCATCTTTGCTTGATCATGGACCAGCGAACTTAGTAAGCGAACTAGACAAGTTCGCTAGTTCCAAGCCAAGTGAACTTAGCAAGTTCGCCTGCGGGCTTCTTCTTCTTCCTCACACAAACCCTAGCTTGCATGAACATGGCGGCTAAGGATCAAAACAATTAAGACCCGAACTTTTTACGTCCAAAACTTGTGTTTTCTAACTGAGTCTAGATCTACACTTTGTTTCCATTTTCAAATATAAAAACCCTACCTTTACTCGACTTTACTTCAAAACTCAACACATAATAAAACTCAGATCCGGGGTGAGTGATTACCTGAAATCGCTTCCTATTCGTTGCTAAACGCTCTAGAGACTCTTGCTAACGATCCCTGAAGCTCCTGAATGAAACCGGGACTCTCTCTAGGTTCTCTCTTCTCTCTCTCTAGAAATCCAAAAATGGAAATTGTGGGGGGATTGGGGCTGACCTTGGGGCTTATAAGGGGCCCAATTCTCTCCCATTTTTAGCCTATACGCCCAGGACCAATGCCCACTCCCCCTTTTCTTGTCTAGTCTAATTCTTGAGAACATTTTTTTATGCTTTTTAAAACTTGGTATGTTACACTTTGAAAATATAGGAGGATTTGATAGTAATTTAACAATACTAAGCACGTAACGATGAAATTAGGACCGTAGGGTGTGGGGAAATTGCCTATGATTGGTTGAGACCTTTCGTCATTACATATGGGTCCTAATTTCAAATGTTACAGAAGTTGTGCTCTTTTATAGCTCACTTTCCTCTATATAGGTGCTTCATATTTGAGTACATTAAATCTTGGATCATCTTCGTATTGGTGTTTTCCATTAAATATATTAATTCCTACTGTTGAGCCTTTGGCTCAATGGTATCCCACAACCAGAGGGTTGAATCGGTGAAGGTTGTGGGTTCAATCCCCACTTCTCACAATTTATTGTGGGGGTGGGGCCGCAAGTGATGCTTGACTCAGTTGGTCCTTTGGCCCCTGAGTTAGACTGATGCAAAAGGGTTTTACCCATGAGAGACCAGGGTTCGCTACCCTTAATTGAGATATCCCCCTCGAGCCTAATTGTGGGCCGTTCTCTGTGGGGTTTTCCTTGAACGCTTGCCAACCTCGACGCCAGGTGGGCCCGGTTAAGACAGCATACTGGCAAAGGTTGGTTGAGACTTCCCCATATGACGGGGGATGCGTCACGCTATTCGACAGTTGCCGTTCTAAAAATATATATATCAATTCCTTGCATATTAAAAAAACGAAAAAGAAATGTCACGTCAGTATGGAAACTTGTGAAACAGGTAAAAAGTATATAATTAGCAGGTTACCTGAAATTTGAGTGATTAAATCGAGATTAAAAATTTTGAATGACTTAATTAAAACAATTTAAAAAGTTGGTTACATTTATATAAAGTTTTGTCTTTAAACAATCATCAACACGATGCTCGTTAGGCACCCAAAGAGTGAGTTGAAGGAGAGAGAACAGAGACAAGCAGATGCGGCGAAGAGAGTGGCTAGCGCCCTTGTGTAAGGAAGCATATGTGGCCGACGTGGAGTGCAAGTTCCTGACCCGTGTCGTGGATGGTCTTATGCCTTATCAAACATCTACTAAACGATAGCTTTTATAATAATTTATAATCTTAGCACATATGATACAACAATTTTGCAATCAGCTACAATAAAAGTTGCCTTTCTAAACAAAAGCTACAATAAAAGTTGTACAAAACTTTTTATTCAGTTTTAAACTTTTAATTATTGGAATTTCTACAAAACAACACCAAATAAAATTTAGTTGAAGAAAGCCTTAAACTAAGCCGCCTGTATGCCCCACAACAATCATTAAGATCCCAATTACACGCGCCGCCGTAGGCGCGTTCCTTAATCTCTCCTACATCTTTACAACCACCGTCCCTCTATTTAATACGCCGCATCTATTTAACTAACGCCGTCTTTAACGTATACCATTATTTTTCTAATATACAGACCAGCCGAAACGCTAACTAACAGTAGAATACAAATATTCAACACGTGTGCTAAAACTCCGTAAACGAGACGTTATATCCACAACCATCTCTGGACGGAGATTCTAACGGTGACGGCGGCTGTTTAAGCTTCTGGAAATACTCTGTTATGTCGAAACCACCGAGTTTCGATTTCAACTCAACGTCATCCTTTGACGGGATAAACGGAGGCCGTACGACTTCCGTTAATAGTTCCCACTTCAAACCACCGAAAAACGGGTGCTCTTGAATCTCACACGCGCCTCTTGAATACCCTAGCCGGCGAGTGGGCTCTTTGTCGAGTAGCTTCGTGATTAAGTCCGTCAACGGCGTTAGTTGTCCGGTGAACTTCGGCGGCATCATTAGTATCCTTCCAAACGTGTCTTTACGGTTTTTTCCACGGAATGGAGTTGTACCGTACAACATTTCGTAAGAGAGTATCCCCAACGCCCACCAGTCGACGGCGAACTCGTGTCCGTCGCCACGAACCACCTCCGGAGCCAGGTACTCGTCCGTCCCGACGAACGAATTCGACCGCTCGCCGTTAGAAATACTCGCGTTCCTATGTGTCACCGGAGTCACACGAGCGCTTTTCGCCTTCTTCAGTTTAACAAGCGTGTGAGCTTCCATGACACGTGTGAGCTTCCTGTTACGTGTATGTAATTCTGGCTCCGATAACATTAGTAAGGATTTTATCGTTTTTGGGGCGAGGGTGCGTGAGAGGTCGAAGTCCGTGAGAGTCACGTGGCCTGAATTTTGGATCAAAATGTTTTCCGGTTTTAAATCACGGTACACGATGCCCATGGTATGAAGGTGTTCCAACGCACAGACGATCTCCGCCAAGTAAAACCGAATAACCGCCGGAGAGAAAACGTGGTCCATCTGACGGTGGCGAAGGACGTTCAAGTCACCGCCGGAGCAATACGGAATCGCCCATGCGAGGATCTTTTCAGTCTCAAACGATCCGATTAACGACGGAAGAGAAGCGTGAGGCTTCCGATTCAATCGTTCCAGAACGGAAACCTCCCACCGCGCACGGCGGTCGGCGTGAGGGGAGCATTTCTCGACGACTTTGAGGGCGAATTGGAAGTGGGCGGACGGGTCGGTGATGTGGTTGTGAACGAGGAAGACAGTACCCATGGCTCCGTTGCCTAAGACTTTAATTGCTCGGAGATTGCAAAGGTGTAGCTCCGGTGACAATGCTGCCGTCGCCATTATTGGAGGTTGAGAGAGGAGTAGGGATGTGGTGTGAGGAGGGTGGTGAGCCACCGTTTAATTTAATTCTCGTTAGGAATTTATTTAGTATATTACACGAATTTATGCTTAGAATAATATCATTTTAAAATAAGGAATACGGCTAGGTTTTTTAACTTATTGTACTGGGCCATTAATATTATTTAATGGATAAGATAGGTGAATAATGTAAGTAAATTTATGTTTTTAAACTTTTAAGATAAAAAGATTTTGAAAAGTCAAAAATATTCTTCTTATTTTTAAAGTTTTTTTTAAGTAAAAGTTATTTACTAGTCAAAAACAAATGTATTTAACATGGTTTTGGCATGTTTGATATACATAAAATTAGATAAATATTAAATACTCAAGATAGGTGACTTATTAAAAGATATTATTCCCACTCTTTTAGGGTGAAGGGGAATCAAACTCACCAAAAAAAATCTACTTATCAAACTGTCTAATAAAATTATGTTATATCAAAACTATTCAAACTACTCATTTATTCAGATTTTATTAGAAACACTCTACTCATTTACTCATCAACATTTAAAAAAATAAACATTTAAATAAAAAAAGTCAATTTCATTAAATAAAAATTAACATAATACAATTAAAAAACTAGAAAAATAAAAATAAAAAGCCTACAAATAAAAATTAAACTTTTGGCTTAAATTTTCTAGCCTTGTTTGATTTTTTTGATAACCCTTCCATTTTTTTGATGACCCTTCCATTTTTTTGAGAGTGTAAATATATTTGTTGTGTAGATTTTGTGAGTATGAAAGATATATATATATATATATATATATATATATATATATATATATATATATATATATATATATATATATATATATATATAGGGTTAGGTTACAGTAAAAAGGGTTTTAAAAATAAGAAGGGTAAGAAGGATTTTAAGCTTGACATGTGTCATTTTATTGTTTTTAAAGAGAGGGCATATTGGTCAATGTGTAATATACCAGGTCAATGTGTAATATACCAGGTCAATGTGTAATACACCAGGTCAATGTGTAATACAAGGTCTGATATTACACAATGATCAGACCTGATATTACACAATTAACTAATATTACACAATGACCTGGCATATTAGAGCGAATTACACAATGAGCTGGAAAACGTAAAACACAATGATGAAAACATATAACATAATGATGAAAAATATTTGACACGATGAACTTGTATTACACAATGACCTGACTAATTACACAATGAACCTGTATTACACAATGACTTGACTAATTACACAATGAACTTGTATTACACAATGACCAGATGTGGTATTACACAATGAACTTGTATTACATGATTAACTTGTATTACACAATGACCTGACTAACTACACAATGAGCTGGAAAACGTAAAACACAATGATAAATACATATAACACAATGAACTTGTATTACACATTGAACTTGTATAACACAATGAACTTGTATTACACAATGACCTGACTAATTACACAATGAACTTGTATTACACAATGACTTGACTAATTACACAATGAACTTGTATTACACAATGACCATACACAATGAACTTGTAATACATAATGACATAACAAACTACACAATGAGCTGGAAAACGTAAAACATAATGATAAATACATATAACACAATGAACTTGTATTACACATTGAAGTTGTATAACACAATGAACTTGTATTACACAGTGACCTGACTAATTACACAATGACTTGACTAACAATGAACTTGTATTATACAATGAACTTGTATTACACAATGACCAGACGTGGTATTACACAATGAACTTGTATTACACGATGAACTTGTATTACACAATGACCTGACTAACTACACAATGAGCTGGAAAACGTAAAACAAATGATAAATACATATAACACAATGAACTTGTATTACACAATGACCAGACGTGGTATTACACAATGAACTTGTATTACACAATGAACTTGTATTACACAATGACTTGACTAATTACACAATGAACTTGTATTACACAATGAACTAGTATTACACAATGATCTTGTAATACACAATGAACTTGTAATACACAATGAGTTGGGAAACGTAAAACACAATAATAAATACGTATAACACAATGAACTTGTATTACACATTGAACTTATATAACATAATGAACTTGTATTACACAATGAACTTGTATTACACAGTGACGTGACTAATTACACAATGACCTGACTAACAATGAACTTGTATTACACAATGAGCTTGTATTACACAATGACCAAACGTGGTATTACACAATGAACTTGTATTACACAATGAATTTGTATTACACGATGAACTTGTATTACACAATGACCTGACTAACTACACAATGAGCTGGAAAACGTAAAACACAATGATAAATACATATAATACAATGAACTTGTATTACACAATGACTAAACGTGGTATTAAGCAATGAACTTGTATTACACAATGAACTTGTATTACACATTGAACTTGTATTACACAATGAACTTGTATTACACATTGATCTGGCTAATTACACAATGAGCTGAAAAACGTAAAAAAAAATTCGTTTTTGTTTATAACGACACTATACTCGTTTTAAAGATAAAAAACGCTCGTTTTTATGGTGTAATTTTTTTTAAAAAATAATGTCGTATGTAAAAGTTATGAACCTTTAAAAATGAGGGGGGAACTTGATAAAAAGTCAACAAAAGTGGCCAAGACTAAAATACCATTTCAACAACTTTTTCTCCTACAATTTAATCTCAACCATTAAATATTTCTATAATTTGATCTAATGGCCCTAAATCCTTCTCACCCTTCTTACAATTAAATTTTTTTTTATCTGAACCTAATCCTATATATATATATATATAGATGAAATTTAGTAATTTTTTTTAAACCCTCCCGATGGCTATATTCAGTCTCCAACGGCTCAAAATTTTTTTTCCCACAACCGAGTAAATTCACTCGGCCTATTTACTCGTTTGGCCTACTCGAGTTGATGGGGGCGGTGTTCCCCTTTTACCCGGTCTCCATCTCTCCTACTCGGCTGGCCCCTTCACCCTTAAGATCACTCGCAACAGGTGTTTGTGAAGTCATGTACGGATGAGGTGGCAACTGATGGATGCAAAACCCACGGACATCGTATTGTATGGCCACATCCGTAGAGGAGCTTTTGTGTTAAAATTACATAATATGTAAGTAGTAATTAACATGTATTGACTTATAGTTATATATATTGTCTTTATATTTTAAATAAAAAATTTACATTAAAAATAAATACAATCTTAAATGTCAACTAAATATGATAACAAAATGAAACGATTCATTCAATTACCATCCCATCTCTTATTTTTATACCATTCCTAACAAACCCTTCAAATTTACTAATTACTAATGACATAAAATTACTTTATCCATTCTGATACTTAGGTCCTGTTTAGTTCATGTGTTGTTGCATTATATGTTATTCAGTGTATGTAAGAAATGATTTTTCTTTATATATTTTATGTATCATGATTTAAACCTTTTACCTTTTTAAAATTAACAAGTAAAATGATAAAGTCATCACAAAGATTTATGATGTGATAGTGTATCTGGCCACCATTTACTATTTTTTTTAAAAATACTTGTATATAATAACAACTAGTGATTGTTCACCGTGCTACGCGGCGGGGTCGTGAGCTCGAAGCAAAATATAAATGATAATACGTCTAATAATAAAAACATACATTTATATACATGCATACATATGAATGTAACTACCAGAATACACACAAATCTTTTGCACTCATACAAAGTTGCAAATAAAACTGTTAATTTGTCGAGGATGTATGATATACTTCAATTCTGGATATTTCTTCCAGTGAATCTGAAAACAACAAATCCATGCAGTAGATATGTATGGCCAATAACCAGAAATACAACCATTAGATTAAAGAACTTACCAACAAATTGTATAGACAAAAACGCTCATTTGGCAACGTCCTAATGCTTTTGGGTTTTTGATGCTTGCGTATGCAAATTGTATACCGGTACCCACTTTTTCACAACATAATTTAAAAACCCAAAAACCAAATGATCCCTAATTCAGAAAACAAATACCCCAAAATCGGTTCGTATGAGTTTCATTGAAAAGAGTTATAATACTAACCTTGACGATAATAGAATCCTCTATGTAAACTTTCATGTTTGTTACAAAAATACTTCTTACCCTCATGCTCTTGACCTATACCATAAAAATAGTTTTTTTGTTGTCGTTAGCAAAGAGTGTGAAGTTTACTTCATGAATGTTCTTGTTTTTTTGTGAAAATGAAAGTTACTTGTGTCGTAGTAAGGCACAGAAGGAGGTCCATTGGGAAACCACAAAAAATGAAGCTAGAGATAACAAGTAAAAATGCAAAAATATCTATACACACAAAATTGCAAAATAATAAACAAGAAAATACAATATTCACAAAAATATATATACTAAATGACTAAAAATTAATTCCAATCGTTCTCGCAAAAACCGTATCCCCGGCAACGGCGCCAAAAACTTAATGCGTGTGAAACTATATATATTTTAATAGAGATTTATCACACAGTATTAGTTTTAAAAAGGGTTTTCACCAAAGACTAATCACACACACATCGGGCAGTGTACCCGTCGGATAGCAATATAGTAAAGGTAAGAACCGGATATCAATCCGTGGACACGGTGGAATGCGATAATAAACCGGAACTAAAATCTAATCAAGTGAGGGTATAAAGATATTTTGGAGAGTTTTGTTTAATTAACTAACACGCAAATATATAAAAACTAAGCTAAGGTCACAATTCAAACAATTAGGGAGAAAATATCACATCGGTGTCGAATCCATCTAGAATACATCCAATACACTCATAGAAACATGGCAATCACACGAAACATAAATTGACCAAATTCTTGTCAAAGACATCTAATCAAATGACTATTCGGAAAGCTAGCATGAATTACACAAACTAACCACCTAAAGTCATACAATGAAGCTCACATGTTTAACAATCATGTTAATGTTTATAAAGATTAAACTAGTTTCCGGTTAAGGTACACTAGTCCAACAACTAGTTGGAAAGATAATATGAACAACACACTACCCACCTCAAGTTGATTAAATTAGATAACAATATGCATTTCTTCAACATACAATGTTCATGTAAAAGTTATATAAATTAGGGGAATGTGTCAACAATTCCTAGATAAACATAAAACTAAACATGAAACATTCTAACAAACACTTTGTCTTTCCAAACATAAGCATAAGGATACACATACAAATATAATGATTCATAAACAAGACTTCATTCACCATTCCTAGTCAAAAGCCACAAACTAGTATAAATACATACACCAATCCATGAATATAAGCATAAACCATAAGTTTTCCAACATAATATGATATACACAAATACACGTCTTGTAAACACCTCAAAACACTTGAATACATAATTTCATTGAAGAATAATCATACGGTTGTCATAACATTAACACAATAATTGCCAATAATCCATGAATGTTGTTAAATGTATCTAAACTTCATCTAAACCAAAGTGAACAGGAGTTTTAGCTCATCATGAGCACAAGAATTACAAATAAACAGGGAAAAGTAGTAAGAAACATGATATGAAAACAAGAATCAAACCACTTCTCCAAGCCTAGATGTTGTTGTTGATGAAAGATGATCCTCTTGATGTTGTATCCTCTCCAAGAATCTTGAAATATGGCTGGAACAAGAGAAATACGAGCTGGAACAGTAGACTTTCTCCCCTGGTTGCTTGATATCTGAATGAGAGTTTAAGTTCTGTTTAAATAGAAAATGGGAGGCACGACCGTGCCAAGAGAGAGGGCACGACCGTGCCAGGTGAAAAGGCACGGTCGCGCCTAGGTCTTTGCCGCGACCGTGTGACAGAGGGTTGACCGATCCGGAGCTTCCATTGGGTCTCTTGCTTCGAGGTGTCAGACTCACGGGTGTTCCCGCGACCGTGTGGAGGCAGGGCACGGTTGTGCCTTGCCTTTAGGTTTGGCGCGGTCGTGCCATGTACGGGGCGCGACCGTGCTTAGGGTTTGCAAGTTAGGCACGACCGTGCCAATTAGGGGCACGACCGTGCCTTCATCACAGAAACCCTAAAAACTTCACTTTTTATCCTGGAATCTTCTTGTTTGTTCACAAGCTTCACAAAAACCTACAAAACAGGAAATGAAGCAAATAAGTGTCTAAACGTTGAATATAACCAAGAATTGATCGTTAAATGAGCGAAGTTTTGTGCCAAAAAGATGTGTAAATACTAACACATCAATAACCATGTGTTTCACATTTTAAAACTCATAAAAAAACTCATTTTTACGTGATTTTTTTGAAGCTTTTGTATATAAACAGACGAAGAATTCGTTCTAACAAAAAAGTAGTTTTACTTTTTTTAGTGAAACACCTTAAGTGCGTGTAATTGTAAATAACCTTCTATTATCAATAATTGCAAAATGTCTAAGGAATTAGGTTACAAGAACATGTTATATTAGGGATGAGATCGATACCGAACCGGTACCAAAAATACCGGTACCGAATTTGTGGAAAAGTGGGTATCGGTACCGAATTTATCGGTACGGTATCGGTACTCGGTACCAAATGCTCATCTCTAGGTTATATACAATAACCTTATTTACACAAACTACCTTCTATTATCAATAATTACAATTGATCTAATATTCCTCCACAAGCTAAGGGCGGAAAGCGACCTATACCTTGGAACGTGAGAACACAAATCTTTGAGTCGGTGGCGGCTTTGTAAAGATGTCTGCAATCTAATCATCTGTTGATATAAACTAAACATTGAGTTTACCTTGAGCCACTTTTTCACGAACGAATTGAAAATCGATTTCAATATGTTTTGTTCGGGCATGAAATGGATTGGCTGCAAGGTAGGTTGCACCAAGATTGTCACACCAGATAGTAGGAACGGATTTTGTATTTATTCCAAGTTCTCGGAGAAGATCCTCTAGCCATGTTAATTCTACAACTGTGTTTGCTAGAGCTTTTGTATTATGACTCCGTAGATGAGCCGGAAACTAGTGTCGTTTTCTTATACCGTCGCTGACTAGGAGTGTCGCCGGCAAAAGAATGTTGCCGAAGGACACAGGTGACACTCCATAGTGTCGCTTAGGGGAATGACACGTGTCTCAGTCATTGGAGATCTTGAGATCAGTATCGCCTGATGAACAGCTCGTTCAAACAGGTTCGTTTTCAATCCAAAATCCTAACTTTTTACGTCCAAAATGTTTGTCTAGCTTCCATGTAGCTAGATCTAAGCTTTACTCCATTTTTATCACGTAAAAATCCGATCTTTATGTAAAAACCCTAAAACCCACTTTTCAAGCAGAAACTCAAATCTGGACGAGTTTGTTACCTGTTTGAGACCGATTCTTTGATCCTTAGCTTCTGTTGATGATGAGGAACGATCCTTGATCTTTACAAATTGAATCCCAACTTTCTCTCTCTAACTCTCTCTAGCCTTTTGTCTCTAAAACTTGCAAATGAAAGTGATGAATGTGTAGTGGGGGTGGCGGTTATCGTAAACCCTCCCTCCCCACATTTTTCGTCTTTCGTTTAATCCCCAACTAGCCCTAGATCATTTATTTCATTTATTCCCCGAGCCTCGGTTATAGTAAACAAATTTTATTCATTAAAGTTTTGGGATGTTACACATATTATTGATAAGAATCATGCACTAGAAAGCTGTCATCACTTCATTTATGTTTACCTTTTACACATCTAAAGTTCTAAACAAAAGAATCATACATATATGATAGTTATAAAAAAATAGTGTGATCCTCACATATTTAGTTTATGACATATTATAGCGTCGTAAAAATAAAACCACATATTATAACAAGATGATAGACATATAAATAAAAGTATCAAATGATTTTGGTAAAAAAAAATGCCCACGCATAAAACATATGTAGATAAAACTATATTAAAAATCGTAGGCAATATTTAACTAAACAAAATACAAGGAGTGAAGGATCATAAACATATTAAGAATAGTGACATCATCTTTCTTTATGATTGAAGAGAACCAAATACATTGTTTTTTTTCTCTTGATAATAAGAGTATCTTTTCATTATTGTTAAAACTAATTATTATACACTGGATTATATAATCATTTAGTTGTTAATGTTTGAGAAATGATAGATTAAAAATAGTTATTTGGCCCGTTTTAACACGCAATCTAACTTGTTTATATTGTCACTTTTATTGTTTTGTCAATTGAATAATTTTTTTTCTAGATCTACCTTCAGGATTGGATTCCATATCATTAAGTTTTTAATAAGATAATTAAGTGATCAGTGAATTGTATTGGAGTGAACTCATGCAAAAAATAAAAAATAAATAAAATAAAATAAAATAAAATCGTTTTCTTATATTTGTATTATTTAAAATGTTGGCGAAATGATAGGCAAAACATCACATGAGGGTGCCCTAATTTAGCGGGATAGGGATTAGGGAACAAGACAAAAATGTTGAATTTTGGGGGATTTTGGAATGTTGCTACATGCTAATTTATTTATTTTTATAATATAATCATTTATTAAATTGATTAATTGCTATTAATCAATTTATTGAAATCTTATATTAACAAGATAAACGAAATACCACATTTTGTATGTTATCAAATCATACATAATAATTTTATTGAAATCTTTTAAAATTACATGCAATGTTTTCCATCTTTAGGCTGAATGTACAAAGATGAGGTAGATGAAAAGCAACTTCGAATGAAAATAGGTAAAAGTATATAAACATAAGGATTAGAGAGATCTATAAAGATTTTCAAAGAACATCTTTTCAAAGTTAAGTAATGAATCATTTAGAAACAAAATTGTTATTCCCTCTAACATGTAACTTTATTCGGATGATTCATACACGAACCTACCAATGTTTGCGTCACTCAGTTATTTTTTTTTGTAGAACGGCAACACCTAGATATTCTAGGATAATTGGGTTTCCCCGGGGCAACACCTAGAACATCCAGGGCAGCCCACCACAGAAGGAACCCCCAACTGGGTAAACCCTCTGACCTGGCCACAGACCCCTTTTTTGTTGTTGTCATGATTCGAACCCAAGACCTCACTTAGTTATTTAACTTTAGACTTTCATGAAAGGCAACACCCGAAGTCCATCACGAAAAAGGTCCAAAAACATACATAATAAATATAAACCATTAAATGTCTCGCACACAATGTTAAAAGGTGGTGCATTCTTACATGAAGGTTATACATACCCACCATATTAACCAACGACCAATATCATATGTGTCTAACAATGTTATATAAACAACACAAGTAATTACCCTCGAACGCCATCAATAATCACCAAAATATCCAACCCGGTGTACCGTACACCACCCCCTTTCCTTGAACACTAGCATATCGCCGATGTATAACAATAGGTTTCGGGGTATAGTCTTTCATACCAGTGTGTGTATAGTCTTTCGTACTAGCGTATGATACGCCAGTTGGGGATACTTAACAATAGCAACATGTTTTGTAAATTTTCCATTCTTAAGCACCAATTCAAGATATGTTAACAATATCAGCATGTTTAATGTATTCTACAACATATTTACACCCTTTTAGCAAGTTTAAGCTAGTGAATTAAAGCAAAAGCATTAGCATCCTTCATGGGTCATCCTTAATCTCCAATTATGGGTCACACAACAACATTGTCTCCTTTTGATCACTTGTAAGTGATCATTTATTTTCACCAAGATCATATTTGTCATTATGATTCTTATTTAGCTTTTGGTCACAAACACCATTGTGACTTGACCACCATTTTGATCACATGAACCTACTGTTATTCATTAAACCCAAAAAGACTTAAAATGACCATAAGTTATACATTTGCACTAAATACTTTTCATAGCTTATAAAACCAAGTCATACATATCATAACCATTCCTTTAACCGAATTCAACAAAACCACATAATGTTATCACATATACTTTTCTTTGCCTATAGGTTCTTTAATTTCTTAAGTTTTTTCTTTATACTTGTTGACTTCCTGAAGTCAACATATTTCATTTCAATTATGCAAGTTTTGATCATAGAAATTCATACAACTTGTTCATTCTCACTATTTCAAACCATAACCAACTTCTAATACTTTCTTATAGTTGGTTTTAAGTCTATTATTCCACTTTTGACTCCTTGACATTGACCCATTGACACGTTTTTACTTCCACATGTAAAGGTTTACATTAATTTGCGTACTCGTTTAACGCTCTAAGCATCCACGAAGCAGGATAACCAACATCCAGAAACCTAAATCCGTTGTTACTAGTGCTCATGTTTGTGTATGAAACAAAGGCTTGTTAGTTATAGTGTTTTGAAATATAGCCGTTGAAACAAAGCAATTACGAGCCCAAAAATCCTTTTTTTAGCAACTCGATTTTCATGAACAATTATATTAGAATGTAGACAAAACAAAAAAAAGATTTAGAAATTAATAAATGAAAAATATAAATAGTTAGTAATGAAGAAAAAATTGTCGAAAAAAAGAATCTTGGGCTTACAAAATTATGGCACGGGACGCAACTAGTTAGCTATTTAGATTTCGATTATGTGATATTTTATTATTTTATTCTTAAAATAGTAGAAGAACTAGAATTGTGTCCACGCGCGTTGCAGCATGTTAAACAGGGGAAGAAATTAACATCATCAAAAGCTTATAAAATAGTTATCGTTAAACGAAATAAATAAACGTACTCGAAAGTTTATATAAAAAGGCAAAACCTTTACAATAACTCACACGTTGAAGCGAAATAGCTAGTAATATTCTAAAAACTTTATATAAAAAAAAGAAACTGTAACGAAGATGTTAAAAAAAGTTAACAGGAAAAGCTAGTAAAAGAAAGCAAAAACCGTTTAAAAAAAGTAACGACTTAAAAAAAATTATAACGACGTTGTACGCAAGTGCCTAGATAACTTATACACTATCAAGAGTAACTCCGTTATAATTGTGCGTATGCCACGTATCGTAACCCGGTTGATAAAAAAAAAGAGAAAACATTTAATGTGTAAATGATAGTTTTTTTAAAGTTTAGGGACTTAAAAGTAAATATGCTATAAATTCAGGTGTTTAAATGTAAAATCATATAAAAAAACAAAATAGATGCATGCATTCAATGGTTGTACTTTATGCATGAGGTGTTCTTATTATAAGAATTGTAAGTATTTGAATATATAAACTTCAGTGTGTTTTTTCACCATTTGAAAGCAAGAATGGAATTCGATTGTCCATCATCAATTTAAAAACAATTCTAGTCGTGGAACACGTTTTTAATATCAGAACTATATTCTTAAAGAATAGTAAAAGGATATTATTAAGCCAAAAAGAATATTATCCTATATCGCTATTGATATTTCAAGGTATTATCTATTATTTATAAAATGAAATTTAATTAACTTTTTATGAGTTCTTAAAACTTAATATTCATAGTTACCATTAAATTACACTACTCTCTACATATTTTTTTATTTGCTTTCAAATGAGATGAAAACTAAAGTGTGAGATATTTTAACATTGTCAAAGTCATTAAATTATACTAGTCTCTCCATAAACCGGCTTCTCAAACTATTCTTTGTGAATGACGAAAATTTAGAATCACCCTTGTGATTTAGAGTCCTCGTTAGGTATCAGGTATACCCCGGGAAAGAGGCGTAAATGGGCTTGAAGGGCGTGACACACCGCCCCTTGATGGCGTGAGAGGGCATGAGTCTACTCACGGAAGAAAGCCCACATATGAGGTTTTGGTGTGAGTTTTAACATTTGATTTGCTGAGATATGGTGTGACTGACGTGAGGATGTGAGAACACCATCTTCCTCTTATGTGAGAGGCGTGAGTGGGCTCCCATACCTGATGCCCTTATAAAAGTTTCTTTGAATTCACCAAGGCTCCACCATCCCGATACTTTTTAGCATGTTATTTTTGCAAATTCAAATCGGACTCAATAGTTATTGATTGTTTCTAATGTCTCTCCATTTAGTGAGCATAAAGACAAGGGGAGATACAATCCTATTTACACCAGGTTCGTCAATTACCGGAACAAAAATCCACATCATATCCAATTTTAATAAGAAAAATCATATGTTGATCTAATTTATGAGTGTCATAAAAGTATAGAATAATGAAAACTTCATAACTTATTGTATCCTATAGACCAAAAATTTATAGGAGTTTAATGATGATAACTTTTTTTTGAACGGCAACTAAAAATTTATTAAAAAACAATGCCCCTAGCAACACTGCTAGAGCACGAAGTATACATTTACAAATAAAGCCATCTGTATACTAATAAGAAAACAAAAAACCAACCCAGAAACTTTGATTAACTACCACCCATAATAGACGCGAAATTGCCCCACTTAGACCAATCCAATCTATCCGACTTTGACCTAAGTTTGACCCAAATAAAAGAGTTAACTTGAACCTCCTTTATTGCATTGTTTATATTGCAATCTTGATTGTTAAAAATCTTTGTGTTTCTAGCCTTTCATATCGCCCATAGAGTAGCAACGACAATGACGTGATAAATTTTTTCATCGGCTTTTGAAGGTTTAGATCGTTTGACACCTTAAACGCCTCCTTGACCAAGACCAAAAAAGAGGCCGACATATTGCACCATCTAGCTATCCCAGACCAAACTGTAGACGCGAATCTACATCCCACCAGAACACGATCCACTGATTCAGTATCGCCTTTATAGCACGGACAAGTTTGTGGATTAATGCTCACTCATCTTTTGTGTAAGTTATCCCAAGTTGGAAGTTTATTTAGTGCAGCTCTCCACCCAAAAAAATCCACCTTCTTTGGAATTCAACTTGACCATTTAAGCTTATAATCTGCGTCAACAAAAACCTTCTCTTCAATCAGTTCTCTGACGGAATGCACCTAAAAAAACTCTCATTTCCACCGATCCAACTCCAGCAGTCCTCCTTGTCATATAAAGAAGATTCATTTAACAAATTTATGCAAGTTTGAAGTTCTGTTACCTGAGAATTTTCTGACGGTGGTGATTTTCAACATCTACTACTCTTCACTTCTAACAGTGACGTGTTAGATAACCTCTCTGTAACTCGACAAAACTTATTTTCTTCCAGATCATATATCCTTGGGTACAACTTTTTTAGCGGCTCATCTATAATCCAAGCATCCTGCCAAAAAAGAATAGAGTTACCATTTCCCACTAAACCAATCGTAAGAGATTTAATATTAATATTAAGATTTAGTAAGACTCCCTTCAGGTTAACAATTTTCTTCCATGGCCTCGACCAGGACTTTCTTGATGGGTTGAAAGCACCTTTACTTCTGAATCTAACATCTTCATGAATTGCCCAAATTGATGTTGGGATTCAGTGATGATCAGTTTGACTTTTGTAAAAACGGGTTTTGACAGAGAAATTAATTAATTTAGTTAATTAATAAATACGCAGCGGAAAGTAAAATCATAACCTATTTAACAGCATTGACAAATCGAACAGGATCTGGTTATGAACACGCAAACACAAAAAAAAACAATTTATCTACTGATGAGATTAATTATACCTTGGGGGTTAATGATTAACCGGTTGAGACACCTAGGTACAACGAACCGATGCTAGATCACGAACCGAAACACGAGAACGGGTGGCACCGGAGATCGCCAGACAAAGCGGTGAACGGTGGCAGGGCTGTTGGCCGGACGTCAAAAGGCAGAATGCCTTTTCCCTTTTGGTTGCTAGCTCCTTGGGGAGAAAAAACCAAAAGAAGTCAACCCCAACAACTTCTTGCGGCCGAGAACAACTTGTAGGGTTGATAATAAATTTTTTAGGTTATTATTATATAATAATAATAAACCCTACTAATTGTTTCCGAGCCCATAGTCTAAAACGAGATGCAAAAGTCCGAACCCATTTAATTGTTTTAATAAAAGATTAAAACAATATATATACAATTATTATTTATAAACTAGTATAAATAATAATTCGCGTCTAACGAATATATATAAAATATATCGTCTCGCTAACAGTTCGTAATTACCAGTTAAGCAGGTTAAGTGGATTTAATGTTCGTTACCCTATGTGTAACTCTTACGGGTCATAGCTCGGTCAGCCGCGTTGTCCATCAGGTCGGTCCATAAAATCCAACAATCTCCCACTTGGACGATCCACGATAAATCAACGCAAACAGTCAGCGGCGCTCTAGCTGCACATGGCTGTCCCTAACTAGGTATGACGTTTTAAAGTCATTAACCAAATATCTCGGTGTTAGTAACAGCTAACTAAAGCAAGACAATAGACTTATGGCAATAGTTATCATTCATCCTTTCCGTATAAAACATCAATTGAATCAATGAGACATGGATTTAGTTCATTCTCATATGGCGTTCAATTATTATTGTTCTCGATCAAGAATCAAAGTGGTCCAATCAAACACACAGTAAGTTTGGGTAAGGCCTTACACTTCACCAGTTTGAATCAATGAGGGCGCCACAATGTCTATCTATTACATATAATGTAAAAGTACAGAATCCCTTATTGACTACATACAACTCCCACTGAACTTCAGAACTATTCCTAATCAAAGTCTTTATAACTGGCAGTTACGCGACAGCGTTTGACAGTGATTAAATAATGGTTCTTGGTAAACTGCAGTTCTAGTACGTATCTCAGGTCAGAGGATACTAATGAGTATACCGATAGCAAAACATCTTATGACAAAGATCCATGAAGATGATTTGATGCGAGTTACATCCAATGTCATTCAAAATGAGGCCTATGAAGTTCGGAGTCAACTCCTTGAGCCGAAGTTCAGAAAAGTCTTAATTCAGAGACGTTCCCACGAGTCTGACCGACTACGGATAATTAAGAATACAAGATTCATGGATTAAACGTATTAAAATCGAACACAGTTATAAGAATTCAGAATTGCATTAAAATCGAACACAGTTATAAGAATTCAGAATTGCATTTAAATCAGTAAATCAAAAAGAATTCAAAAGTACAACTGTTTAAATGTTCGTACATTCAAAATACTAAATCAAAACATATCACTAGAAAATCTAAGACCAATAGTATCTCTGTGAAGATCATGCTTGTCCTGAGTCATGGGCTTAGTAAACGGGTCCGCTAGGTTTTGATCTATGTCTACTTTGCTTATCATGATGTCACCACGTTCCACAATTTCCCGTATATTGTGGAAGCCTGTGTCAATGTAACATCTTACAGTGAGCTCTTCTTCCACTTCTCCAAATATTAATAACATGTCTTTGGTCCTTCTTAAGTACCTTAGGATGTTCTTGACTGCAGTCCAATGGGCAATGTCAGGACTTTGCTGGAAACGACTGGTCATGCTTAAAGCATACAAGACGTCAGGTCTAGTGCACAACATAGCATACATGATAGAACCAATCGTTGAGGCATATGGAATTGCTTCCATTTCCTTAATTTCAATGTCCGTGGAAGGAGATTGCGATTTGTTCAACACAATGTCTTTAGTCATCATAACACCTCCTTTCTTGGAGTTTTTCATCCTAAAGCGTGTCATCATTTTGTCTATGTAAGTACTCTGACTTAGCCCTAGAAGCCGCTTAGATCTATCTCTATAGATCTTGATTCCTAGAATGTAAGCTGCTTCTCCAAGATCTTTCATTGCAAAACAAGATCCTAACTATTGTTTGACTTTGTCAAGCACAGGGATGTTGTTTCCAATGATCAGTATATCATCCACATACAAGATGAGAAATGATATAGTGCTCCCACTAGCCTTTCTGTAAACACAAGGCTCATCTTCATTCTTGACAAAACCAAATTCTTTGATTTTCTGATCAAAATGAAGATTCCAGCTTCGAGATGCCTGTTTAAGTCCATAAATGGACTTATTCAGTTTGCAGACCCTACTAGGATACTTTGGATTAACAAAACCGTCAGGCTGAACCATATAGACATCTTCAGAAAGATGTCCATTAAGAAAAGCGGTTTTGACATCCATTTGCCATATCTCGTAATCATGGTATGCGGCTATGGCAAGCAGTATCCTGGTCGATTTGATCATAGTAACGGGTGAGAAAGTTTCATCATAGTCAATACCTTGAGTTTGAGTGAAACCCTTTGCAACTAGCCGTGCTTTATAGGTTTGTGCATTACTATGCATGTCGGTTTTTCTTTTGAAAATCCATTTGCTCCCTATTTCCCGAGAACCGGGGGGTAGTTCAATCAAGTCCCAGACCTGATTATCACGCATAGATTGCATCTCGGCGTTCATGGCTTCAAGCCATTTCTCGGATTCAGGATCTGAGATAGCAGATTTGTAGTTTGTAGGTTCGTCATTTGACTCAGCTACTAACAGGACTTTAGAAGCTTCAAGATGCCATAGGTATCTATTAGGTTCTTTACGAGACCTGCCACTTCTGCGAACGCTTGTGTTTATGTCTGATTCATCAGCAACAACTTCTTGTTGATCAGACGCTCCGACTTCCTCACCGGTTGTTTGTGTTTCTCGAATTTCTTCAAGATCCATAATATTATTTCCGGTTCCTCGATTTAGAAGATCTTTCTCGAGAAAGCGTCCTTTCCTTTTGATGGAAACAATGTTTGCATCGGGATGATAGAAATAATATCCACTTTTGTTGTAGTAACCGATGAAAACAACTTTTTCGCCTCTGGGATCGAGCTTGTCATCAGAATCGCTGGTGACATATGCATCACATCCACATACTATAAGGTAAGACAAATTGGGGTCATAAGAGCATAACTCCAGAAGGAGTGAGGCAAGTTAGTTCTACACATCATCGATCGAACCATATTAAGTAGGGTTCGATTTCTCCTCTCGCTCACGCCATTAAGTTGGGGTGTGCCAGGAGGAGTGGGCAGAGAAATAATTCCGTACTCCTTCAGATGATTAAGAAATTCTAAGCTGAGATACTCGCCACCTCGATTTGATCGAAGTGACTCGATAGATTTATCAAGTTGTTTCTCTACATCGTTTTGAAACTCTTTGAACTTTTCAAATGTTTCTTAGACATAAGCATATCGACTATAATCGTCAATAAATGAAACGAAGTATCTTTCATGATTTCTAGACATGGTTCTGAAAGGGTCACACACATCAGTGTGTATAAGGCCTAGCAGACCCTTGGCTCGTTCACCAACATGGGTGAAGGGGTCCTTTGTGAGTTTGCCAGCTAAACAAGACTCGTAATTATCAAATGAGTCCTGTCCGGTAGGTTCAAGAATTCCCTCGGATTGGAGTCTTTTAATGCGTGCCTTGCTTATGTGGCCAAGTCGACAATGCCATAGAAAAGTATCATTAATGCCAGATTTGATACGTTTAGAAAGATTATATATGTTATTATCAGTTTGAACGTCAATCTCATAAATATCGTTTTGAGGTTTAGCCTCAAAATAAAAGATATCATTTAAGTAGGCAGAAATAGCAATACCATTAAAAACGTACTTAAATCCTTGTTCAAACAATAAAGAAACTGAAATAATGTTTCTGATTAAACGAAGTGCAAACAAACAATTATTCAAAACAACCACAAGGCCAGAAGGACATGAAAGATGATATGTTCCAGTTGCAAGAACTGGTACTCTTTTCCCATCACCAACGATGAGCTCCATGTCGCCTTGTTTCAGCTTCCTCCAACTTTTAGGCTCTTGCAAGACATTAATGATGTGGTATCCACATCCAGTATCAAATACCCATGTGTTGCTAGAAACAGTAAAAATTTCAATAACATAAATGAGAATACCTGAAGAGGTGCCCTCACCACTGGCCCTCTGCAGCTTCAGCTTGGCTAGATATTCAGGACAGTTACGTTTCCAGTGCCCCATTTTGTTGCATTCAAAGCATTGGCGCTCCTAAGGAGGGGTGCTTTTGAAGATTTCTTGGTATTGTTGGTGGCAGGCTTGGCAGCAACATTAACCTTATTCTTGCCTTTGCTATAACCTCTTTTCTTGGGGTTAGGTTTTTTAACACCAGCAGATCTGCCCATCAGAACTTGATTTTTCTTTCCTTGGATATTCATCTCGGCCGTTTTGAGCATACCATGTAGCTCGGCCACTGTCTTCTCCAAGCCATTCATGTTGAAATTCATTACGAATTGAGCATATGAGCTTGGGAGAGAGTTTAAGATGAAGTCAGTAGTCATGTCATCTTTCATGGGATATCCAAGTTTGTTCATCTGGTCGATGTACTCTTTCATCTTAAGTACATGAGCACTAACAGGCGTGCCCTCTTGCATCGTGCAACAAATGAGCTGAGACATGGTTTCATAGCGTTCTTGTCTAGCTTGTTTCAGGAACATGCCCTTAAGTTGCTCAATCATGTCAAAGGCACCCAGGTCCTCCATGCTCTTTTGGAGCTCACGGGACATGCATGCTAGCATAAGGCAGGCCACCTCAGTGGCATCATCTCTTTGTTTTTCCCAGGCATTACGAGCGGCAGCCGTGTTACCATCGGGTGCCTCAGGGACTGGTGCATCGAGAACATAGAGCTTCTTGGTCATCTTGAGAACTATTCTCAGATTGCACTGCCACGAGAGAAAGTTGGTGTTATCCAGCTTTTCATTCTCAAGGATAGACTTGAGAGCGAATGAGTTATTAGTATTATTATTTTCAGTAGACATCTGTCAAGATAAGCAAAGAAAATAAATTAGTATAAAGAAAGTGAAAAATCCTTATTAATTTATGAACCAATTACCGAAATTAGAATAAGGAGTGAGAATCTAGCTAAATCAGTCACTAATGGTAGATGTGGCATACAACATTTGTAAGTGGGTAACTAGACTGATAATTAGTGTCAATTGTGGAAAGATGCACAACTCTCGTGTACGAGGCAGCTAAGACAAGACATGTTTATGCATTGATATGTGTAGCCTCATTTATGCCCACTTTTAATCTCTTGACAGCTGGAGCATGTAACAAGAGAGAAAAGTAATAGTCGTCCTAAAATTGGTACTTGCGGAAGGGCCGGATGTGTCAACGAAACCCTTGCGCCTTGGAAGGATAAACTACTCATCCAGTGCGGTGCTGTGGCTCCAAACACCGATGTTTCGTTTTATGCTCCAAGTGTTCCTTATAATAGGATGGCATAGACCATTGGTTTTAAATATGGGTTTCAATTTTAGTGTTTACCGAATAGGGTCAAACACAACGAATGATTAAATCATACGTGTGGTGTAAAAGCCAGTTTTACTATTTAACTTCATGACGAATTTGATGAACTCTTTCATCTCTCAGGACACTTAATTTTAAATAACCTATTAAAACTAAGTTTGTCGCGACTTGAATAACCAGGTAAAGTTAATAGTTGAGAACTATTAAGTTATAAGTTTTGAAATTAAATTTAGTTTAAATTGCAAAAATTTAGCGGTTATTTATTTTATAAAAACAAGCCAGTTGTTATTTTTATAAAATTCTACAAGTTTGTAAAATTAGAACTTGTGGTGACAGATTGTGACATTTTAAAACTCCTTTTAAAACGTTTGGTGTTTGTTTGGTTTATAATAAATTTAAGTTATAAAAAATTAAAAGCAAACATAAAGCAAATAAATATGTAAATCTTTTAGGGCCAAGTTTGTTTGATCTTGCTAGAGCCAGTTAGCAAGACCAAACGGGTCACGGGGTCCACAAAATTAAAACAACCACAAGGATGGGATTCAGTGGTGATCAGTTTGACTTTTGTAAAAACGGGTTTTGACAGAGAAATTAATTAATTCAGTTAATTAATAAATACGCAGCGGAAAGTAAAATCATAACCTATTTAACAGCACTGACAAACCGAACAGGATCTGGTTATGAACACGCAAACACAAAAAAAAAACAATTTATCTACTGATGAGATTAATTATACCTTAGGGGTTAATGATTAACTGGTTGAGACACCTAGGTACAACGAACCGATGCTAGATCATGAACCGAAACACGAGAACAGGTGGCACCGGAGATCGCCGGACAAGGCGGCGGACGGTGGCAGGGCTGTTGGCCGGACGTCAAAAGGCAGAATGCCTTTTCCCTTTTGGTCGCTAGCTCCTTGGGGAGAAAAACCAAAAGAAGTCAACCCCAACAACTTCTTGCGGTCGAGAACAACTTGTAGGGTTGATAATAAAAATTATTAAATTATTATTATATAATAATTATAAACCCTACTAATTGTTTCCGGGCCCATAGTCCAAAACGGATGTAAAAGCCCGAACTCATTTAATTGTTTTAATGAAAGATTAAAACAAAATATATACAATTATTATTTATAAACTAGTATAAATAATAATTCGCGTCTAACGAATATATATAAAATATATCGTCTCGCTAACAGTTCGTAATTACCAGTAAAGCAGGTTAAGTGGATTTAATGTTCGTTGCCATAGGTGTAACTCTTACGGGTCATAGCTCGGTCAGCCGCGTTGTCCATCGGGTCGGTCCATAAAATCCAACAATTGATTCCCTCCAAATGACGCCCACTTCATACTTGTATCTCCAAATCAATTTTACAAGAAGTGCCGTGTTCATGATTTTAATGCTTCCCAAACTGTATCCCCACTTTACCTTTGGTGCTATGATTTTGTCCCAAGCCACCCATGATATTTTCTGATTTTGAGCCCCTTCCCCCACACCACTTCAAATGAAACTCATCCTCAATCATTCCAACTTGTTAACCACCTTGCAATGAGGTTTAAATAAGGAAAGGTAAAAAATGAGTAAGCTACCAAGAACCACCTGTAAAAGAGTTAAATTGCCCCCAAAAGGAAAGAGTCCTAGATTTCCAAGATGATAACTTATTTTTGAATTTTTCTATAATTGGCTTCCAATTCTTTTCCAACCCCGTATTTGCTCCCACCGAGAGACCTAGGTAAGTAAATGGGAAGGATTCATACTGACATCGCAAAAAGATGCCATTCTTTCTATATCAGACATACCAACTCCCACCCTAAGAACTTTGCTTTTGTTAAAGTTAACGTTCAAACCCCAAGAGAGATAAAACATCTCTGAATACTAGTAAAGTTATTGAAATTTGAGATAGACCACTCACCCATAACCATGACATCATCCGCATTTGGAGATGAGACAATGTCGGTCCGCCATTTGGAGTTCTAATACCATGCACAAAACCAAGAGTAACAGCCTTCTCTAGGCCACGTGAAGAGCTTCCATCGCAATAATAAATAAAAAAGGTGAAACAGGGTCCCTTGACACACGCCTCTTTCACACACAACTCCTTTGTGGGAACCCCATTGATCAATATAGAGATCCTAGCCGAGCTCCAACAACTTTTCATCCAATGTCGCTATTTAGAGGGAAATGTCATATGTTCAATAACTGACTTTAAAAACCTCCAATTTCAGGTATTGAACGCCTTTTCGAAATCAATCTTGAATAATATAGCCACTCTCTTGAATTTTTTTAGCCAAGCATAAATTTCATTAAGAATAATCGGCCCATCCAAAATGTTTCGATTTGCAATGAATGTCGTTTGCTCCTTACTTATGATGGAGTCCATTACCACTTTAGGTCTATTTTCCAAAACTTTTGGTACCACCTTGTAAATTCAACCCAAAAGGTTAATCAAATCAACCTATAATCTGTCCAATTCAGAGGGTTAGATTGATGGAAATCTTTAACACGATTTTGAAGCCTTCACCTAATAAATCCCAGAAAAACCCGATAAAAGCAAAAGACAGTGTATGAGTTCGTTGTTTAAGAAATAAATAAATAAATTCATGTCATGTAACACGTTGACGTACCGTTACTTCTTTAATAATATTTTTCCATGTGCTACTATCACTTTATTTATAGTGCTTATCTTGTAATTACACACTTCATCTAAAATATTGTATAGCTTAAATATCCAAGAAACCCACTTTAAAAGTTAGTTAGGGAAGCCTGACTCCTCGTTGGATATCTCATTAATCTTCTTGAACCAACCGTCTAATTTAGCTTTTCACTAGCTCCTCAAATAGCAAAAGTAAAGCCTTTAGGAGCACATAAGGTTTGGAGGTCACGGGTTTAAGTCCCACTAGTAACAGGATTAAAAAAAATTTGTTGTTCTAAAAAAAACTAGCTCTTCAGACCTTTTTTCTACATGAGTTTCATTAATTTTTAACATCAAATTCAAGTATTAAATATGAAATAAAAATTAAGCAAAAAATTATGAGTACCGTATAGATTTTTTTGAACGGCAAAGTAATTTTATTAAAATAGATACGTCTCTAGCAAGATGCTAAAGAAGTCACCAAAGGAATTACAAGGATACATCAAAATAATATCATCCTTTTCAATCTAACAAAAGAAACTCTACTCTATTTTTCAACCAAACATCCAAACTCGCTTTGATCTCTTCTAAAATTTTCTCCGGCTATATATGATTTAAAATGTGATATATGAGATGGTTTTTTTAACCGTCTTTCTTTCTCTTCTATTATCTTTATGCACAACGTACAAATATTTATATGCTTCTCTCAATTTCCTACTTAAAACTGCTTTTATATATCAAATATATATATATATATATATATATTAATTATTTGGGTGGGGAAATATAGCTTTTGGAAAGTTCTTGATTGATTATTGAACACTAAACAATTAGCACTCCTAGTTAATTATTTTATCATATGTATTGTCTGTTGTTCAACTTTCTTGGATCATTAGCCAATTATATATATTTTAAGATCACATTTTTAAATATAAATAGATTATATATATATATATATATATATATATATATATATATATATATTGAACGGCGATTATATATTTCTAAGTGCTAAACTTATGTCAAATTATGTTATCATTAATCCTTAACTATTGTCAATGCCTGTCTACTTCAACATGTTTTGTACGATCATGCTGGACTGGATTCTCTGAAATTTGTATGGCTGCTTTGTTGTCACACATAATTTTGCTGGTCTGGGTTGGAGAATACCCAATTTCAGTCAAGAACTTTCGTATCCATAGAGTTTCTGCTAGACCTCGTGCTATTCCACGAAATTCTGCTTCGGCACTTGAAAGGGCTACTACTTTCTGTTTCTTGCTTCTCCAAGTGACTAGGTTCCCTCCTACAAGTGTGAAGTAACCTGATGTTGATCTCCTATTTCCTTTATCTCCCGCCCAATCAGCATCAGTATATATCTGGGTGTCTAAATGTCCGTTTTTCTTGAACAAGACTCCGTATCCAGGTGTTCCCTTGAGATATCTAATGATCCTCCATACAGCTTCCATGTGGTTAACCTAAGGCTGATGCATGAATTGACTTACAACCCCTACAGCATACGCTATGTCAGGACGAGTATGGGCCAAATAAATTAGTTTCCCTACTGTCCGTTGATACTTTTCCTTGTCTGCCAACTCACCCTTTTCTTCCATATATAGTTTTTGGTTTGTCATCATGGGAGTGTCTACCGGTTTACAATCAATCATTCCTGTTTCTGCCAATAGATCAAGAACATACTTTTTTTGACAGATGAAGATCCCTTGGTTGGATCTTAATACTTCAATCCCAAGGAAATACTTAAGCCTTCCGAGGTCCTTCATTTCAAACTCGTTAAACAAGTTTGTTTTCAACCGTTCAATTTCTTCTTCATCATTACCTGTGATTATCATATCATCGACATAGATAATAAGGCAAGTAACGAATCCATCCCTGTGTTTCAGGAACAGAGTATGATCCGAATTACTCTGTTTGAACCCATATTTCGTCATAGCCAGAGTAAACCTTCCAAACCAGGCACGTGGAGACTGTTTTAGTCCATATAAGGACTTCTTTAGACGACACACCTCTCTAGAATTAGGTTTTTCTGTGAATCCAGGAGGAGCTTCCATATACACTTCTTCTTTAAGTTCACCATGCAGGAATGCATTCTTTACGTCGAATTGATAGAGAGGCCATTCTTCATTTGCAGCTATAGAAAACAGTACCCTGATTGTGTCAATTTTTGCCACAGGAGAGAAGGTTTCAGAATAGTCAATTCCGTACGTTTGAGTATACCCCTTTGCCACCAATCTAGCTTTGTATCTTTCAATGGTTCCGTCAGGCTTACGTTTTATTGTAAACACCCACCGGCATCCCACAGGTTTTTTACCGGCAGGAAGATTACATTTTTCCCATGTATTGTTTTTACTTAGTGCCTCCATTTCAAGTTGCATTGCCTCTCTCCATTCTTTGGTAGCAAGAGCTTGCTCTATGGAAGTTGGAATTTCTTCAGAGTATAAAGATCTGTTAAATGCCTGAGCTTCTGTTGCTAAATTCCCATTGGCTATGTTTGCCATTGGGTATCTTGAACTCCGAGCTTCTTTTTTAGGACTGTATCTTTTTGGAGGGATCCCTCTATTGATTCTTGGGGGTAGGACATATCCAGCTGGCTCACCATCAACTTGATTTACTTGTTCATCTGGTGGTAATTGTCGTTCCACCACAATATTCTCAGTTTGTTCAGTAGCTTCAACATCAACTGATGGGTTAGTTGGAGAATCAATATCTTGAGTTTGAGAATTACTTACCCCTGACGTCAGGTCGGGAAGATCGTTGTCCGCAGTACTGTTCGTTGGGGTCATAGTGGACTGTGATGGTGACTCGATACCGTGATTAGGTATTTCTGATGATGGCATCCACTTCAACCAGCTCACTGCGTCATTATACTCTTTTTCCCCCTGACCAGTGTGTTGGGTGTTATAGAAGTATTCGGTTTCGAGGAAGTCACAGTTCATCGTGGTGAACATATGACGTTTTTTTGGACTATAACACCGATAACCTTGTTGATTAACTCCATAACCCACGAAGACACATTTTTCGGCACACGGATCAAGTTTGGATCGTTCTGTTTTTGGTATGTGAACAAAAACAGAGCATCCAAAAACACGAGGTTCAAGGACAAGGGTGGACGGGGGTTTATGGAATTTGGATAACTCTTGGAGTGGGGATTTAAGATCAAGAGCTCTGGTTGGAAGACGATTAACGAGGTAAGTTGTTGTGGTAAGAGCTTCGGGCCAGAAATTTTGAGGAACTTGTGATTCGATCATAAGGGCACGAGTTATTTCTAAAAGAAAACGATTCTTTCTTTCAGAAACTCCGTTTTGTTCGGGTGTATGAGCACACGAGGTTTGATGAATTATTCCCTTGTCTAGGCAAAATTGTTTCATGGGATTGTTCACAAATTCTCCTCCATTGTCGGATCTGAGAATTTGTATATCCCGTTTGAATTGATTTTTAACCATGGAACAACAGATTGTGAATTTTGTAAACACTTCAGATTTATTTTTCAATAAATAAGTCCAAGTCATTCGTGTGCAATCATCAATAAATAATAAGAAGTAACGGAATTTTCCTCCCCCCTCGACTTTTGACGGTCCCCAAACGTCTGAATGAATCAATGAGAAAGGAAACTCAACCTTAGTATCATTGGATTTGTAGGAATGTCTATGACTCTTGGCTAAAACACAAGTTTCACAGTCTAACACTTTATTTGAAGGAAATAAATTTGGAAACAAATGATGTAAATAACCGATGGAAGGGTGCCCCAATCTCCGATGTCATAACCAAGCTCTTCTATCCGTAGATCCATGAGCCAACATCACAGTACCGTGTTGAGTCACTTCATCCACGTAGTATAACCCTTGTCGTTCAGTACCACGCCCAATGATCATTCCCGTCCTGATGTCCTGTAAAATACAGAAAGTTGGGTGCATTAGAACTGTACAATTTAGTTCCTTTGTAACGTGACTAATTGATAACAGTTTATGAGATAAGGATGGAACATAGAGGCAGTTTGGTAATTTCATATTTTGTGAGATTTGAATAGTTCCTCCTCCTTTTACTTGGATAATTTCTCCATTCGCCGTGTGAATTCGAGATTTTTGAGGTTTTGACCTAGAACACATATCAGAAATTTCAAAGGTCATAGTATCAGTTGCACCGCAATCAAATATCCAAGAGTCACCTTTTTCGGAGTTCGTTACGGAATTAACTTTTCCATCAGAAACATAAGGGGGCTGTTGGTAATTTTTGAACCTTGTTGTGAGTTAAAAAACACATTTTTAGAACATGGAGGGTTAAAAGGCACATTTTTAGAACATGGAGGGTTTAGGGGGTAAATCCCAAACCCTATACCTGTTGTTTCTTCCTTTCCTCCATTTGTCGCCGCCATGAAGCCAAAGCCTCCTTCCTCTTTTCCGGCAGATTTTGAACGGTTGTCACCGCTGCCGCCGCCGTTATTCGGCTCCCGTTCACCCACGGTGGCCGCGGCTTTGCCGTCCTTTCCCTTCTTGTGTCCATCAGCCCACCATTCTGGTAACCTACGATTTTGAAACACTGCTCCTTCGTATGCTTTGTTATACCGCAATGGTCGCACTTCAACTTTGTTTTATCAACCCGGGATGAAGACGGAACGAATTTCTGATCTGACCGGCGCCCCTTCGAAACAAGCCCTACACCATCGGGTTCGCTGGTAGGGCTTAGTCCCGAGGCCAGTCCTTGTTGTTCAGTTCCAAAGATGCTCTGATGTGCAGTTTCTTTTCGGACCGCCGCATACGCGGCCTCGGCCGACGGTAGGGGATCCCATCGGAGTATTTCTCTTTTTAAGGAGTCGTACTTCCGATCAAGAGCATTAAGGAATTGAAATAACTTATTTTCTGACCTGATTTTGTTGTATGTGGCGATGTCAGTCGAACATGTCATGGGATTTGGATCTCTACGTTCAATTTCCCCCCAAATACCTTGCATTACAATCCAAAATTCTTCCAACGGTACGCCATTTTGTTTGAACCAGTTTGCTTTAACGTGGAGATCAAAGGTTTGGAGCTTGTCCTTGCCACTGCTGTACGTAACCGCAAGAGCATCCCATAGCGTTTTCGCTGTTGGGAACTCTGTTAAATTACTAGCAAGTGCAGGTTCTATATTTTGAATTAACCATGAAAAAATTACCATATCATCCTGCTCCCATTGATCATATTTCTCATCAGTGGGTTGCGGTGGATCTTGGGTTAGGTGATTTAAAAGGGCTTTTGATTTCCCCCCTATGGCAACTCGGATCATCCGAGCCCATAGAGGGTAGTTTTGGCTTGTGAGGTTTAGGCTAATTTTCAGGCGATCGAATGAATTTGGTTTGAAAGTTTGGTTTTGGTTTTTAAGGAGATTAGCAATCTGTATTGCTAGACTGTTGGTATCTCCTTCTGCCATGGTAAATGATGAGCACTGAGAGATTGGTTTTTGGATCACAAACACCGCTCTGATACCATATTGTCAATGATAATCAGAGAAATGATGAAGGGATTCGAATTGCATTTGTATATTTCTGTATATCTTTTACAATGAGACTTGAACATGATTTATACTCTACATTTTCTATGAAAGGAAAAAAACAATAAAGGAGAAAGGCTGTCAATTAGCCACTAAATCAGTGATCCTTGAAATGAGTCTTGACCGAGCTTGATTGTAAGAAAGTCAATAAATCTATTCAGGGAAATGATGTAGAAACTGATCCCTATTCTTTTATAGCAAATATTTCAACATTAACTTCAATATATCATATACTGGCTAAGTTGTTATCTCTAATTCAATAAATTTTCTTGGAAAACATCATTAACATTACTATATAAGCAAACAAGGGAGTGAGGTGGACATGAAAAAGAATAATGTGGATTAATATTTGAGGAAAGGGACCATTCTTGCCAAATAATTAAAGAACTTTTAGGTAACATAAAATCTTTTAGACCAATTACTTTTAGTCCATCTTTTTAGTCTATGTTTGACATAAATGTGTTCTTGTGTGTTACCTTCTTGTGGGACTATATGAATATTATTACATATGTCACATGTATTATAAACTAATTTAGAACTCATGTACTACACACGTGTTAAAAAATATAAATATATAAAATTGTTAAATCTTTATGTATGTATTTTACAGGTATAAAAATGTATTAAATATATTAAGGATAGAAAAAACAAAATTTAAAATATGAAAAAATTAATATATAATTGGGTTTCAAAAATACGTTAATTATTATTTAATGTAATTTGACTTTCATTTATTATATGATTGAAAATAAATCTTACATAATTTGATTTCAAAGTTTTTATAATAAGTGATAATTTAAAATAAGTGTATTTTATTAGTATAATTAGTATTTTCTTTAAAAATATATTATTATTGAAAGATAAATGTGTAATTAATAAGAAACAGAGGCGAGAAAAAAATTATGAGAAAGAATATAGAGGCGACACGTGACATGAAAAACCTTTATTTATTATATAGTATAGATATAGATTTATATTGTATAATATAGGATTACATATTATGTTATATAATACGAGGAAGTTTCCCCTACAAAGTGGGGTTTGCCTAAAAAGTGTAGGAAGCAAGAAGAATGCGTCACGTGTACAATATTGATTCCATGGGTGAGGGTATTAGCGTCATTTATGCACGCAGAAAAACATCACGTTTATATGATACTAGTTTTAACTCCATGTGTTACAAGGGGTGAAACATTAAGATTATAATGATAAATATTTTAACACCTCTTTTTATACAAATTTGATATTGTATTGGTAATTTTTCCATTTTATTAAATGTTAAGATTATATAGATTAGAGTAATCAAAACATCAAAAAAATACATGAAAATACAATTAATAAGTGTTGTACTTTTTACAATATATTAAATTACATGTCAAATGAAACCTTACAATGATGATTTATAGATTTAAAAATACAACATTATATAACAAAGAATAAAGTTTATTTTCCTCAATTACTGAAAACACAAAATAGTCAAAAACATTCTAAAAAAAGGTCACAAACGGTGCGAACCTGATTGAAGCCAGTAGGGAGTCAAAAAAATCGAAGATAATCAAATTGATCAACAATTTCCTTGCATACGTTGTTTCTCAATTTTATTAGTTTTTGAAACTCTATCAACTTTTTTGTATAAACTTTAACCTTGATGTTGTAACATATTTATAAATATTTAACATGTAATTAAATTTAAGTATCAAAATTAAATTAACTATTTTTAAATCTTGCCTATTATACGAAAAATCTCGCTAAATTTTAATATTTAATCTCTCATTTAAAGTAATATAAAAATACAAATAAACTTTAAATTTCAACAATACATCGTGTTTTAAAATTCAAATTTTAAAACTCCAAAATTTTAAAATATCACTCCTTAGTATATCGCCACAATTTAAATTTAAAAATCTAAAATTAAATATGAAAAAGTTAAAACTAATAAATTAGAATTTAAACCAAACATATTTTTTTTGAAAAAAAAAATCTCGTCATTTAATAAAAATTAAAGTTTAAAATATAATACACTTTTAAAAATAAATATTTATAACTTTCTTAATTTTAATTAAAATATAACTATTAAAATTTATAAATCAAAATAAAAAATTATTTATAAATATTAAACTTAATTAAAAAACTACAAATTAAATATTAGTAAAATTTATTCTAACACATATTTATTTTTAAAATACAAAAGTATATTTTCAAATTTTTTATGTAAATTTAAAAAATCTTGCTTTTTTAATAATTAAATTTTAAAAATTCGCTTTTTTAATAATGAAACTTTAAAAACTCGTTTTTTTTAAATCTCCTATTTTTTTATTCTTGATTTTTTTTAAATATTCACTTTTGATGATAGTTTAAAAAAAATTGTGTCAATGGTAATAATGATGAATTGATTTGGTAAAATGTTTATTTATATAATTTTCCTAAAAAATTAAGCTAAATATAAAAATATTGAATAGTGGATGTAAATGTGATTTTGGGGGGGAAAATGAGTGTGAGGATGAATGTGATGTTGACAGGTGGCATAATATTTAGTTTTTTAATAGAATAAGGATATGTTGTGCTACTTTAACATTTATAACTGTGTTGTTATACGATATAACTGTGTTATTAACGGCAACCAACACAGATTTCGAGTATCATTGTCTTTTTCTAAAAAAATCTCATTTTTTATATAAAAAATACTATACTCAAATAAAAGAGAAAAAAATGCTCGATTTAATGGTGTAATTTTTAAAAAAAATAATAATGTAAAAAAAAGTTATTTAAGTTTTAAAAACATGGTGAAACTAATATTTAAAAAAGTTATTTAAGTTATAAAAAGAAAGTCAACCCAAGGACAAAATTACTTTTTTACTCCTCTAGCCATTAAATGACTTCTAAATCAATTTTAACCATTAGATTGGTTTGATCAAATGTCTAAATTATTTCTCACACTTTTTAGGCAAAACACACTTTATACTTGAACCTTCCTCTGTATAATACAACTGAAATATAAAAAAGGAAAACAACATATCCGAACTAGAATATCACAAATACAAACCTTTCTTTATTTTAGTTTCAAGTGTTTAACTTCTAAAAGGTAAATGTGATGATTTTAATTTATGTATATACTATGTATATACTATGTTAAAATCTCATGTATTACACGGTTTGAATAAATCTTTATTATAATAAATGAATAAGTTTATGTTTCTCACCTCTCATCTAAATACGACTACTTAATAATTGAAAATTATGAAAATTAGAAGAATTTTTTATCTATAAACCATCATTTTTATAAATGTTTGTGGGAAGTTGATAGAATATAAATATGATACTAAAAGTGGTCCACGAATTAAAAAAAAGGTTAAGAGTTGGATGAACTGTTAAAGGTAAAAGTTACGAACATTTTGATGATGTTCTTGTCGGCCATCATTTCACCACCTCATATTTTTTAAGAATTAACACTTTAGATCAGGGTTCGGTTCGGTTCGGTTCGGTTTTGAGCTCCCACCGAACCAGAACCAAAATTTTCGGTTAATGGATTCTAAAAAACCGATCGGTTTCGGTAAAGTTTACATTTTAAAAACCGGATGTGCTATTCCAACATCACAAACTTGTCCATTTCATCGATTCTATTATAACTAATGGATCGGATTCTGTTAAAAAAAGGGACAACATTGCTAGAATTCCTAACGAAATTAAATTAAGTTTGTTTTTTGAGGTTGCATAAAACGTTTCATGTTATTTTATCATTTGTTTTCCTGGATTCGTCACTGATTATCTCCTCCCTTTGTGACATATCCGATTTTTAAATGTAAATTTAAATTATTAGTTTCATTAAATTTTGTTGTTGGAATTGGCATATTTGATTTCGATATAAGTATATATGATAAAATTAACAAGAAATACTTAGAAGTTAGAACAAATAAATATTTTAAAACAGACATTATTTATACAAATCCATCAAAGACTTGTTTGAGTGTTTTTCAAGTATTTTTAAGATTTATTGGAATAATATTTTAATATTTATATGTGTATTTAGTTAAAAAGGATTTTGATCGCAAGGAAATAAAAATATAACTTTGATGATGATTTAAAACTTTCTCCTTTTAAGAAAATAAAAATATATAAAAGCCTGTTATAATGGATTTTATGATGATGATTTGAAATTTACGTGTGTCATTATTACATATATAAATTTTATTTTCATAAAATGGATCGGCATTTGACAGCTGTGTTAGAGAAAATATTGTCTAATGATAATTAAACTTCATCCTGTTCTAATAAAAAATCATTTATTTTTTCTTTTCAAACCTTATAAAATTTAATATGATTTTGTTACTGTGAAAATTTTAAAATTAGGTAGATCTAAATAATTTAAATAAAATGATTATAAAATTTGATTACTTTTATAAATTTATTCTAGGGTAACTTTACAGAATATTAACCAACTAGTTTAGATCCCGTGTCTACACACGGGAAAAATATCAATATATAAAATTTTTAAATTTTTGTGTATTTATTTTACAGGTGTAAAAATATATTACATATACTAAGAATAGAAACAAACTCAAAATATGTAAAAATTAATATATAATTGAGTTTCAAAAATAGGTTAATATTTAATGTAATTTGACTTTCATTTATTATTTGATTGAAATAAAAGTTACATAATTAATTTTTAAAGTTTCTTATAATAAGTGATAGAAGTGCATTAAATAAGATAGAAGTGCATTAAATAAGAGAGAGAGGCGGGAAAAAAATTATGAGAATTAATACGGAGGCGACACGTGGCACTGAAAACCTTTATTTATTATATAGTATAAATTTTTCTATCTATTCCATTTTAGTCACCCAAACTTTTATTATCTTATTTTTGTCACTCAAGTTTCATATTGTGTTCCGATCTTACGTAATTACCATATTACAAGTTACTTTTTTTTTTATTATATGGATATGATGAAAATGAAATCTAAAAGGAGTAAATCAACATTTTCTCTATATCCATAATTTAAAATCCAAGAAAAAGTAATATGTTAATGTGGTAATAAAACAACAGAAGGAAAATTTAGTATTATTCTGTTAAGTTTTTTCAATTATTCCATGTTATAAAAAATGGTATATTGATAAAGTACCATCCTTTGCACAATGGAAGTTATTTCACATATTTTGAATCAAAGTTTTTATAAACATTTTCATTCTTTTATATTTCTTTAAAAAAAATAAGTTTATTAAGAGGTAAAAAAGATACACATTAAAGCTAAGAGATTGTACTTTATGCCTTTGTATGCTTGCACGCTTTCACAATTCGAGGCTGCAAAAAGACAAAAAGCATTGCAATAGTTTATATATTTGTAAAGTTTGATTAATTAATTTTACATCTTCAAGAAAAAATTGGCATAATATCTTCTAAAGGAGTAATTAAAATATAAAGTAATTCTATTTCAAATTATTAATTTTGATGCTCTACATTCATAAAAATATTTATTCTTTTTCACATATTTAAGCCAAAAGTGAGTACGTGTTCATGTGTTACTAAAGAATACCAATAGTATATGATTTCTTTTTCATAAAAAGGCCCACTAGTTTTAATTATTTTTTGACACTTTTAAATATTTACATGTAATAAAAAAACATCATAATTGTACTGTCAATATCTATATCTATATCTATCTATACTATATAATAAATAAAGGCTTCTTATGTCACTTGTCGCTTTTATATTTATTCTCATCATTTTTTTCTCGTATCTCTCTTATTAAATTCACTTTTATCTTTTCAATAATAATATATTTTAAAAAAATTACTAATCTATATCTATACTATCTAATAAATAGCTAACTAGAAGACCATTTATCACATTTCTAGGCGTCCTTATTCTCATTTTTTTCGCTCCTCTCTCGTATTAATAATTAACTCCGCTATTTTAAGCAACTAAATTAATTATTTGTTTTAATTTTTATTTACATGTTTTTGAATTTAAATTTGTGTTTATCATTAATTAAATTATTCAATCATATTTTTATGAATTCTATAAACTGAAAAAATTTTAATCATATATTTACACATTTAAAGATCTAATATTTATAATTGCTACGTCAAAGTGCATTTTTAAAGACATATTTTAACGAGTGTATGTGTTAACAGATTATATTATATTTTATTAAACACGTGTAATACACGAGTTTATTCAACCCGTGTGATACACGAGTTTTTAAAAACATAAATTTTTTATTACTAAGTTTATTTATTTAACATATATAATATACGGGAATCTAACCTTTATATATTATATATGTAATAAAACAAGCATCATAAGATATTAGGCAAATGACTATCAAACGTTATTTTAGTTCGTAGAACTTGACAACTCTACAGTTTATTTTGGGCTCAGTTGGACTATGGATAAAATGTAGATGAGTTTGGACCATTATCAAATGGACTAAGAGCTGGTTATCCGTTTATTAGTTGGGTACTTGAGTTTTCACTCAAGTATTTAAAGTTTATAAACTTTAGACTTAATTACAGGGATGGCCATGTGCCCGCCCTGATTACATTTTTAGCTCACAATTTTAAGAAATTACGTGGTTGATCCGTAGCTTTCCATTTTGTAACACCATTGACCCTCAAAATGGATGAACGTTAACTTTGGCCATTAAGTGTTGATTGGTGGTTAAGTCTGCAAATCGAACCCGTTTTAGACTTGAACATGTTTGCTTTTCTGGGTTCATTCGCAACAGAGGTGGAGGAAGGAGATGGTGGTTGCAGTGGCCGAAGGTGGTTTAAGGTTTACGAGAATAATGTTTGCAGTGGCGGATCTAGAACAAAAGTTCAGGGGTAACGAAATTTTTTTTTAACCGTACTTTCATGTAAATGAAAAAAAAATTGACGGTACTTTCATGTAAATAATTTTTTTTTACCGTACTTTCATGTAAATAATTTTTTTTTACGGTAACATGCGACTGGCGAGGCGGACAGCGGAGCCGCGAAGGGGCGGACTGCGGAGGCGGAGGACTGGGGTTTGGCGGAGACGGCAGCGGGCGGTGGTCTCAGCTCAAGTCGAGTGGTCGGTCTCTGCTCTCACAGTTCCTGCTCTCTCTGTCTTTCTTCTTGGTCGGCCGCTTGGGTAAGTTGGGTTTGAGAATTGAGACTTTGAGGTATTGAGTTTTAATAAAACATTTGGGCTAGCTAAAGCCCAAATGTTTTATTAAAACCCAATACCTCAAAACTTTTAATAAAATGTGGGGACTTGGGTAACGTATTGGGTTTTTTATAAAATTTTGGAGGGTAACGTAAAAAAATTGAGGGGTAACGTAATTTATAACCGGATACATAAAACCGTAAAAAAAAATTACACTGCGCGTAAAAAGTTAAGGGATAGCACGGGCTACCCCTGGCCCTTAGCTACATCCGCCACTGAATGTTTGATCTGTTTGATTTGAGAAAAATTAGATCTGTTTGATTTGAGAATAATGTTTACAAGATGTCTATGTTAACCAGAATTGTTGTCGTACTTGTTGCCGGAAAATGAAGATGATGCTGGTGGGTGTTGGCTTATAAAGAAGATTAGGAAGTGGGACCCATGTAATTTAGGTTTTTTTTTTAGTTTTTTAAAACCAAGGGTATTTTAGTCATTTAGAAAAAATTAACAAACATAATTAATGTCCATCCATTTTGGGGGTCAAGGGTGTTACAAACTGCAACGCTACGGTTTAACCATGTAATTTCCTAAAGTAAGGGGCCAAAAGTGAAATCTGAGCATTAACTCTAAACTTTAAAAACTAAATCTAAATAATTATTGATTTTGTTTGGTATTTCCTATTCTTTTAGTTTTTTTTATTGTTTTGCTTATCCATAGTCTGTTTGAGCACTCTTTTGTTCTGATTTGGGTTACTTTAGCATGCAATTTTAATAACTATTAACTTTTATTTTCTGAAAAATAACATTATATTTCTAGAAAAATAAATAAATTCTGAAAGGTAGAATTATAAAGTCATAGCTTGAAGGTCATCGATATGAATAGTGGCATCACCCCAAAAGAATACAAATTACATATACATTAACATCCGTTCAAATGTTAAAAGCATAATTAGGATTGTAACTTTTTAATAAGATGTTTGATATAAACATTCAAATGGTTAAATTGACATAACATATATTGTTTGATTAACTAACTTTAGGCATGAATTATATAAATTCCTATGAATTGTTGTTTCCCTAACTAAGCTAACTACTAAATTAACAATTGAATAATGCACCATAGTTCGTCTCAGAGTTAACACAACCAAACAATATCATAAAAATAATATAAACCCAATTATTATAATTCACAAACATTTAAGGACCGAATACAAATATACTACATCAAAGTAAAACATAAGAAATCAAACCATAGACCCGGTAGTGACCAGGATACAAATATACTACTATAATTAACGCTTAAAAAGTGTTTAATGGTATTTGAGGCAAATCAGTTTTGTTATGAAATCCGACATCTCTTATGTCAATGATTGATGTTGGGTTGATCTAAGATGTTACAAACACTCCCCCAGGATTCTCGTACTGAATGAGGTTTTCCTACCATTTCAACTGCGGTCAATGTTGAATTTGTCTAAGGTGATACAAACACTCCCTTAAAGATTTATCGCCCTCGTTAAGGGTTTGTCATACCATCCCAAGTGACTATTGTGCCATTTTGTAACAATTGCCCCTCGTAATAAACAATATTATCTGTTTCGCTAACATGAACTTATGGTTTTGTTTTTTATTACTCGGGTATAGACTTTGTAGCAGGTTAATCATCCTGATATTAGTCTCGTCAAACAAGCTAGATTGTCATAGTAACTTTCTTTTATTGACAATTACTATTACTATTACTAAAAATCTTTAAAGGACAAACTCTTAAGAATAGTTAAGTTTACATTTTTTTCACTTTTGTCACATAAGTTTTTGTTTTTGTAGAAATCACTTCTCCCCAAAAACAATTTATTTTTCTTGACTTCTATAACACCTAACTCAAGCTAACCTACCATATTTTATAAGATAATTGTTTGAAATTTCTTAACTAAAACTCTTAAGAATAGTGAAGTTTACATTTTTTTCACTTTTGCCACATAAGTTTTTGTTTTTGTAGAAACCACTTCTCCCCAAAAACAATTCATTTTTCTTGACTTACATATCACCTAACTCAAGCTAACATACCATATTTTATAAGATAATTGTTTGAAATTTCTTAACTAAATTAAAATTACTTAACATTTTTTTCCAAATGACATAATAAAAACTTTTGTTTTTTTAAGTCTTAAGTTTGACCTCCTCAAGTTTTAAAGCTTCAAGTTTACCTCCTTTGATATATATAATCTGATTTTTTCTTAATAACTTTTGCGTTTGTTTGTTTTTTTTTTCCTTATGTCCCGTTATAATATTTTTTTTAAACGGAGTCGTATTCAAGATATTGTATTTTTTAAGTATCGTGGGTTATATCGACTGACGGTGACGTGCTGGTACAATGAAAAATGAGACTGACACCTACTGAAAAACATCGAAATCGTTATCTAATTGTCTTTTATCTATGTTTTGATCTCCACAGCCGACTTGCCGTAACTTCATACGTTTCTTTTATGTATTTAACTACGAATCTTTTTGTGCTTAGCCACGTTAACGTCACCGCCTCAACCGTTTAAGGTCCAACTCTCGCCTCGGAGCGCGGTCAAAATTTATTTAACCACGTTTCTTTTTGTGCTTAATCACGTTAATGTCTCCGCCTTAACCGTTTAAGATCCACTTCCCATCGCGGAGCGCGGGCAAAATTTCTAGTTCATTATTATAATAGAAAATGTAATTTTTTACATGTCTATAATTTTATAAAATATTAGTGATATGCATGGGAGACTCAGGTGGAGAGAGGGGAGGGCATGCTAAACATCTTCAACCCGACACATGAACATCCTATGTCCAACCCATTATATTTGCTTTAATAATTATAAAATATCAACGAAGGGCTACTTCTGTGAACCGACCCCTCAGCGAAAAACTGTCGAACCCTTTTTTTAGTAACTACTACCGAGTAGAGATGGACAAACCAGTTTTTTTTTTCTTAAACCGGTCATGGTGGTGAACCAAACCGGTCCGGTCAAACTTGGTCAATACCGGGTTGAGCCACAACCGGTTCAGGTTGAAATCGGTTTCCACAACAGCATAGCCCGGCCCTATATGAACCGGTTCTGATCAAGTTCGAACCGGGCCGAGACCCAAACTGGAAGCCATTTTTTTAGAGCCTTTTTGAACGTTTTTTAGAATATTGAGCGATTTGAGATTTGAGAGAGTAGAGAGTGATGCGATTCAACTAATACAACAAATACCTATTTATATTAATACAAAAGGGCAAAATGGTCAAAAAAACTCGAAAAAAACGGTCAATTTTTTTCAACGGCTATAAACAGTTCTGAGTTGTCGAACCGGACCGAGCTGGGTTCCAAACCGGTTTGCACACTAGAACTGAATCTGTTCGGGTTTCGAACCGGCTACCAAAAAAAACCAAGGACCCTATCCTAAACCTGCGGGTTGAACCGGTTGGCCCAAACCGGTTTTGCTGACGAACCTATTCGGGTTTTGGACCGGTTTACCGGGCCCAAACCGGTTTTTTTAGTCCAACTCTAGTACCGAGTACCGTCTTCCTGTTTCATTCCTTCCGTTCCTTGGTTCCTTTTCATTCTTGCGGCCCAGCCCAAAAAGAATTAATTCTGGCCAAATGTAACTTAACTTCAGCCCATGACTTTGTTAATTTGTGAGCGAAGCATTAAACGCAATTGTTTTATCTTTCATTCATCCAGAAGTTCGAAATCCAAATCATAGAATCTCAATATTTGTAGTTAATCATTTATATTTATATTTGAAACAAATAATAATATTAATTATCAACCTCATATAAGGGTCATTTTAAGATTTACTCATCGGTCTCAACTTTAGCTTTGCTATACTGTTCTAGCTCGTTTTTTTCGAATGTAAATGCCGTTATTTTGAATTTCGATTACGTCCCTTAGGTTAAAATATTAATTTTTTTATTATTAATTAATGGGTTTTGGGCTTAATTTAAAAAAAAAGGTAATGGGTTAAATTGTTTATTGGGTTAATTGTTATTTAGTTTATAATACTTTTAAAATTTTAAAATCTTAAATCATTTTCTCTTTGGGCCGGCATCAAATATTCTTGGAAGTCGGTGTCAAAATTTCTTGAGGTTGATCAGGATTAAATCGCATTTATGCAAAACAAAAAAAATTCATGGGGTGCGGCCGACCCCTTCCACAACCCCTGTTGGCTCAATTGTCCCATGAAACGGGCCCAACCCATGTGCTAGGGGTTTTATTGGTTGCTTAATGACCAAGTTAGGGTTATTAGGTTTTATCATTATAAATAGATGTTACCGGGTTAAGGTTTCATTAAGAGAGTTAGAGAGATAATTGTAATCAGTTTTTTGAGTTATATTTTTTGGTTATAATAAATTTTTTGAAGAATTATTTCAATTATTGTTTGTTTCGGTTGAGTTATAATCCATTCTCTATTTCATTGAATGATTCCATCATATCAGGTACGTGGAAGAATACGGTCAGCTTTCACTAGTTATACTTATTGCGAAGGTAGATACAATGTTTTCAGAATTGAACCGAACCGGATAGCGAATGGCCGTCTTAGAGGTCCACTGGTTGAACCGGTTGGACCGGATTTTAGAACTGGATGACGTCATAACTAATATAAAAATTAAAACAGAAAATGAGATTTTGAAAGAAAAAAACAAAAAAAATTTGAAATCCGGTCCGACGCCTGGTCTGGTTCACCTGTCCGACCGGTTCAACTACACTCAACCGGACCGGTTATGTGCCCGGTTCCCGATCCGACCGCCCGGGTTCTAAAAACACTGGGTAGAACCCAACGCCGAAGGTCTTTTACTACCGGAAAATTTGGCCTCAAAAACCATTTGCGACCATTTTTCAACTGACTTTAGCAGCTGGTTATAAAATTCCCGACCGTACCTATTGCGGCGGTTATATCGACCGAATCAATTTGCAACCCAAATATTGTTAATTAACTTTGTCAATATCTTTCTACAAAACTTATCGGGTTGTATATATTTTGTCCTAGACTTTTTACGGATTTAAATCAGTTGCAAACTTAGAACCAGAAATTAAACAGGTTGTAAAATTTTGAGATGATAAAAATGGGTCACAAAATTAGCGATGAATTTAAATTAGTTTTTTTTAACGACAAATCTACTCTTCTCCTAGTGCTAAATTACACCTAATAATCAGGGCCGGTCCTGAGGATTTAAGTGCCCGACCTAGCCGGAAAAAAGGCCCATACGAACAAAATATATAAACTAATTTTTTTTTAAATGACGATTAACGTTATAGCAAAAAAAAAAATTCGACAGTTCGACTATTTGTTTCCTGCTTCTTCTGTTATTCAATTAGTCCTTTTTTTTAAACAGCCGATGATTTCTAATTTCTTTATAAAGATTAGGGCCCAACGATTACATATTTACATTATAAAGATTTAAATGGATTACTGGATTAGGGGCCAACCAATCAAGCATTACATATTTACATTATAAAGATTAAACGGATTAGGGTCCAACCATTACATTTATAAAGATTAAAGAAGGCTCAACCATTATAAAGATTAAAGAGGGTCCAACCATTATAAAAATGGCCCAATATGTTTTTAAATTTTTATAAAAAGGTCCCAATATATAAAACCGGTATATAAAATTTTATAAAAAAACAAATATATATAACATATATATAAAATTTTTGGTCCCCTAACAAATGGGCCCTGGCCGGCGGCCCGGCTCGGCCTACCCCAGGGCCGGCCCTGCTAATAATTCACTTCATGCCTGGGTTTACATTGACGAGCCTCTACCAAATGTGCTAGTCTCACATTGGCGAATGATTCATACATTTGTTCTAACTTTACTACCGACTTTTTCCGTCAATAAATTTCGGTAGCTAATCCTACTTATTGGAGTGAGTGAGTGAGTGACCGACCGACCGACCGACCGTTGGGTTGAGGGGTTATTCTTTACCGATGAATATAAAATATTGTTCCGACACTGTTACCCTTAATTGGGTCTGGCTAAAACTTGGGCCACAATCTGCCAAACTTGATGAAATGGAGAAATGAGAATATGCTTCTTTCATTGGGCCACATCTCATCAAATATACAATTTTAAACTGCTATCGTTTAAGTAACCTGATACTGGTTGAATACCAACATAATGCATAACAATTAAATGATATTTTGGGAACCTGCAGGTAGATTTAAAACACATTTATTTTATAAAGAAAGCAGTTCTTGAAGAGACATAAATTGATGATAAAATGTTGTTAAAACATTAAACTATCAAATTTTAAAAACCTAGTGAAACTGAAAACTCAAAAGCAATGTAAAAACATTGAACACCAGCATTTGAAACATAAAAACTTAGTTTGCTTCGTTTTCTCTATTTGAGCCCGTGCAAGTACGCCTATCATGCTCATTAGAACCACAAATTTGACATTTTAGTGGTCTTCTTGGCGGTTTGTTGGCGACTTTACTCATGAATCGGCTTAAAATGATGGTAATAAGCAGGTATCTTGTCATCTCTAATACCAAACATATCGTTCAACCATTTGTTTTGTCCTTCCATCTACTTTCAAAATCAACTGGCTTGATGGTATCATTCCATACAACGTCACAGATCTGTTGTTTAAACGTTTTGTCTTTACGCAAAGTTTTCCCGACCTAACGGTGAATACAAACACAATACATTAAAGACGGTGTGAACATTAAGTAAAAAAGAACAAAGATATGTTAAAAAAACAAGAAAACACTATGTTGGATAATAACACATAATTTTCTGGTGGTAGAAGATCTTGTTATGATATCAACACATCTTAACGGTGATAACATCAGGTACCATTATCGGTATTATCAGAAGTGATATCGATATTTGTTTTTTTTTTGTTTTCAATCGGTGTAAAAACGTGTCATTATCCGTTTGGGTATATTACAACTTTATTTTTTTGTGTTACATGAGACAACATTTTTTGATTAAACCATTGTAAATAAACTTTTTTTTGTATAATACACCTACTTTTTATCGAAACGATACCGCCCTAACAACATCTGTACCAGTACCAATATTCGTTTTTCGATATTTTCCGATCTTTTTCCGCTACGTATACTGAAACGGTATCATACAACAACATTATAGGAGTATATATATGAATTTTTCGATTAAAAATGCCATGTTACCTTTTCTTTTCTTTTTTGGAAAAAGACGTAAAGTATATACACTAACTTATTTAAATAAACGTTAAGAGTAAATTACTCTTTAAGTCCCTGACGTTTGACCATTTTAACTATTTGAGTCACTTGTGTTTAAATCTGTCTCTTTTAACCCTGACTTTTCATTTTTGCATCTGTTTGAGTCCAAATGACTAACGTCGTTAGATTTTCTGTTAACTTTTTTCTGAAAAAACTAAAATACCACTAATATTATTATAGTTATAAAAATTGCATAACTCACCCCCACCCTCAATCCCTTTTTCTCCCCCCACCTGCACGTTGAACCCTCACCCTCAATCCATTTTCTCACTTTTCTTTACTCTCCCTCTCTCCAACCGGTTCCAGCCGTCCGCCACCACCTCGCCGTCGCCGATCATCGTCACCACCACATCATCTTCGCTAAAACCTTCCCCGCAGACATGGATGCTAGCATCTCCGCCGCCGATTATCCGATAATGGGGGATGGCCGGAAAAACGGGTTAAAAACCCTAACTGGAGCCGCCATCATTTTCTTCTCCTTTCTTTCTCGTAACTCCTCTCTCTCCTGCCGTATCAGACCCGCCGACTACCGCCGTCGTAAGACCACCGCCTGGAGCCGCCGTGACGCCGGAAAAACGGGGGAGGGGGGTTTGAAACTCTAGCCGTTGCCGCCGTGAAGATAGGAGGTGTGGATGTGGATTACAGTGGAAACCCTGGAGCCGCTGTGACGCCGGAAGATAGGAGGTGTGGATGTGGGTTATGGTGGAAACACCACCGCCGTTGCGGTCGGAGGTTGCCGGAGAACTCGCCGGAGAAGAGGGTCGGCTCCTCCTCTTCTCCAACTGTTTGATAATTTGTCTGACTGAAAGAAACTGAAACTTTTTACCCTTTATTTTGTGCACTAAGTTTTGGCTGGCATTTTTGTGTTGGTTTGCAGCTAGCTGGTCAAATAGCTCGTGCCCCAACCATATTTCGAATTGATTAGGTTAAACTTTTAGTTATGTTTTCTATTGATTACAATATTAGTGGAAGGGAAACAATGAGCATGTCAAAGAGGTTTACCCCTTTGATGATCAATACCAAAAGGTGATAGGCGAATGCATCTATAGAATCATTTTGTGACCCAATGTTTTTTTATTTTAAAATTTTAAACGGTGGTGGTGGTGGTGGTCGGAGATGATGGTGGTTGCCGGAGATGATGGTGGTGGCCGGAGATGATGGTGGTCGGAAATGATGGTGGTGGTGAAGACAGAGGAGGGTTAATAAAAATAAATGTATTTATAACAATTTGAGTCCCTGAGGGTATTTTGTTTATTTAAGAAAAAAGTTAACTGTTAAATTTAATGACGTTAGCCATTTGGACTCAAATGGGTCATTTGGACTCAAATGGGCCTAAAAATGAAACGTCATGGTTAAAAGAGACGGATTTAAACATAAAGAACTCAAATAGTTAAAATGGTTAAATGTTAGGTTACTCAAACAGTACTTTACTCGAACGTTAATAATAACTAGTTTTTACACCCCGCGCTTCGCGGTGGGTTGGTTTGATTTGTTTACGTGAATAAAACTTACATCGAATCCCAAACTCGTTATAGCGTACGATACTAAAAAAACACTCGAATTTGAATTGAACTTAGTCTTCAATAAAATTTAAACCAGAACGTTGACCAAAAAAATTTAAGAAAACAACGCATTCCGTTATTTAAAAAAACTTAACGAACGACAGTTATCATAGAAAACGGTGTCAGGCCAATCGTTATTAAATATTAAACGAAAACGTAGACGCAACGGTAAAAATAATGCTAATAGAAAGGAAACATAAAGCTAAATAATAAAAAAGGGAAAAAACGAATTAAAAAAATACCGCTTAAGGTCGTCGAAAACCATAAGACGAATACCGATACGTATTCCGATAATACCAATATCGACAATGATGTTGTTCGCCCATAATAGGTTCGGCTCGTAACGGTACCACAACGGTAACGACACTCGCTATAGGCAACGAAAATAAACTTGATTTTGAATACAACTCCGATTTAAAAAAATTTATATCGAAACGTTGACAAAAAAAACTACAAATAGCTGTGCACTCTGTATTTTGAAAAAAGTTAACGAACGAAAGTTTTAAAAAAAAAACAAAATTAATAGAAAATGAAACACGCTAAAATCGTATATTATATATAATATAAGAACTAAAAATAAAAATATAAAAAAATTATTTTAATCCACACGTGAAACTCTCCAATTAAAGGAGTCACTTTTCACGGTCGTTATTATTTAAATCTAGCGAGTTTCTATTTTGTAATGAAAGCCCGGGGATGGATTAAAAATATCATTTTATATTAATAAATCCACGTGTATGGTGCACATGACCAGCTCAGCTGGCCGCTAAAGGTAGAACATATCTCATAGTCTTCGGATATCCACGTCAGCGCTGATCTAAATTCCCTTCATTTCCCACTCCAAAAGGCACAACTCACATGGGCTTTTTCGTCATTGCACCTCTGATACGCGTTCCAATGGAACCGCTGGGCCCATACCCAATCACCACCATTATCGACCTCTTCTTCACAAATCACAACCTCTACGATTATCCCCTCTCTCTCTCTCTCTCTCTCTCTCTCTAAACACACACATCTCTCTCTCTCTCCCTCTCTAAAACCTACCGATTAGTTCCCGTCGCCGGACCACCACCTTTGCTATATTTTCCTATGGCTCAGAAACGAGAGAAAGAGGAGACGGAGCTCAAGGTTCCTGAAACCCTAACCTTGTGTACGCCGTCGATTGCCGGAGCTACATCTAAGATATCCGGTTCCGATGAACACAGATCGTCGTCACCTGATAGATCTGATCTGAAAACAGGCGCCGTCGTTGACTCTAGATCGAGCTCCGGCAGCTCGCCAAAACGGCCGGATCTGCACCAGAAGCCACGTTCGCCGGCGTTGGAGGCGTCGGAGGACGATTCACACAAGCTAAAGAGACGCGAGATAAACCGGTGCTCAGGTTGCCGTAGAAAGGTCGGATTGATGGGATTCAGGTGCCGGTGCGGCGAGATGTTCTGTTCCGATCACCGGTATTCAGATCGACACGACTGTAGCTACGATTACAAAGCCGCCGGACGAGAGGCGATCGCTCGTGAAAATCCGGTTGTTAGAGCTGCGAAGATCCTTAAGGTCTAAGACCTAATATAAACGTTCAAAAACGATGTCGCTCTTTCAATCAATCATCGTGTTTGCATCTCAGACGGTTACAGATATGGCGCCAAGCTAGGGGGAGATAAAATGGAGGAAAAACTAAAAAGTTGTTGCGGCCGTTACAGGTTGCTTACGTCACGTATTTTCTGGTTAGGTTTGGTTTATTTTCCGGTTATCTCAGTTGAAGTATCGGGAGATTGGAGGTGTTTACCGACGGGGATGAAGGGTATGATTTGTGAAAATTTGATAAACTGTTAAGGGTATTGTTGTCAATTAGATTAATTATGGTAGTGAAACTTTTCTTTTTATTTTTTCGTGTTCTATCATTATTAAATTTTATATTCATTATTTCGCTTTCACTTCCAGGCTGGCAAGTACAAGAAAATTGAAAAAGATATAAAATATATATGAAAAAAGAAAAGTAAAATAAAGACAGTGAATAATATCGCAATATTCGATGAAAATTATGGGGAGTGCATGTTGTGGCACATGTGATCATCACATGTTAGCACGTCGTAATTCTCAAAGTTCAGTTTCGTATTTTATATATAAAAATATTACAATTGTTTAATTAAATTATTTTAAATGTTTGCTCAAATGTATAACTTAATAAAAACTACAAATAATGACCCGCGTGTTGCGGCGGGGCTGTACGGTGATATCAACGTGTTTAAGTACATAATTAAATCCCACGGGATGCGACGGGTTTGCGAACCTCGTTACGTGTGTAGCGCAAAGATAATAACGTGACTAAGTACATAAAAGAAACGTATCACGATTCGGTTCTGGAGATCGAAAAATAGATAAATTGCGGAGCGACTAGAAATTAAGATTAAAATGAAAAATTCACTAAAGAAAACACAAATTAAAAATAGAAAAAAAATAAATTTTTCAAACGAATATAAAAAAAAGGTAAAGAAAAAAGAAACGAAATTTTAGAGTAAACTTGAGAGTTTAGAAATTTGAAAAATAGTTAGCACGTCGTAATTCTCAAAGTTCAGTTTCGTATTTTATATATAAAAATATTACAATTTTTTAATTAAATTATTTTAAATGTTTGCTCAAATGTATAACTTAATAAAAACTAGAAATAATGACCCGCGCGTTGCGGCGGGGCTGTACGGTGACATCAACGTGTTTAAGTACATAATTAAAGCCCACGGGATGTGACGGGTTTGCGAACCTCGTTACGTGTGTAGCGCAAATATAATAACGTGACTAAGTACATAAAGGAAACGTATCACGATTCGGTTCTGGAGATCGAAAAATAGATAAATTGAGGAGTGAATAAAAGTTAAGATTAAAACGAAAAATTCACTAAAGAAAAAACAAATTAAAAATAGAAAAAAAGCTAACTTTTACAAACGAATATAAAAAAAAGGTAAAGAAAAAAGAAACAAAAGTTTAGGGTAAACTTGAGAGTTTAGAAATTTGAAAAATAGTTAGCACGTCGTAATTCTCAAAATTCAGTTTCGTATTTTGTATATAAAAATATTACAATTTTTTAATTAAATTATTTTAAATGTTTGCTCAAATGTATAACTTAACAAAAACTAGAAATAATGACCCGCGCGTTGCGGCGGGGCTGTACGGTGACATTAACGTGTTTAATTACATAATTAAAGCCCACGCGATGCGTCGGGTTTGCGAACCTCGTTACGTGTGTAGTGCAAAGATAATAACGTGACTAATTACATAAAAGAAACGTATCACGATTCGGTTCTGGAGATCGAAAAATAGATAAATTACGGAGCGAATAGAAGTTAAGATTAAAACGAAAAATTCACTAAAGAAAAAACAAATTAAAAATAGAAAAAAACTAACTTTTACAAACGAATATAAAAAAAAGGTAAAGAAAAAAGAAACGAAATTTTAGGGTAAACTTGAGAGTTTAGAAATTTAAGAAATAGTTAGCTCGTCGTAATTCTCAAAGTTCAGTTTCGTATTTTATATTTAAAAATATTACAATTGTTTAATTAAATTATTTTAAATGTTTGCTCAAATGTATAACTTAATAAAAACTAGAAATAATGACCTGCGCGTTGCGGCGGGGCTGTACGGTGACATTAACGTGTTTAAGTACATAATTAAAACCCACGCGATGCGTCGGGTTTGCGAACCTCGTTACGTGTGTAGCGCAAAGATAATAACGTGACTAAGTACATAAAAGAAACATATCACGATTCGGTTCTGGAGATCGAAAAATAGATAAATTGCGGAGCGAATAGAAGTTAAGATTAAAACAAAAAATTCACTAAAGAAAAAACAAATTAAAAATAGAAAAAAACTAACTTTTACAAACGAATATAAAAAAAGGTAAAGAAAAAAGAAACGAAATTTTAGGGTAAACTTGAGAGTTTAGAAATTTGAGAAATAGAGTTGAGAATTTTGTACAGTGGTAAACCTGAAACTTTAGAAACTTAAGGGAAATGTTTAAAATTTAGAAAGTTGAAGGGTAGTATATGAAAATGAAGAAAGCTGAAGTGTTATTATTAAATCTGGTGTCATATTAACGTGATTAAGAACAAAACGAAACGTACAAAATTAACGTTGCGACGTAAACATGACTTAACATTGAAACGACAAACTCGTTAAAACATTTAGTAACAAAGACAATTATACAACGATATTGATGTTCTTTAGTCGGTGTCGATCTCATTCTTCTAGGTACCAGCACATTACCGCCAGTCGATATTACCAACGATACCTAAAAAATATATTTAATGATTTATAAAAAGTTAACGAACGAAAGTTACTGTAGAAAATAAAATTTAGTAAAAAATTAATAGGGTTGAAAGAATATATAATACATAATACAGGGTTCAAATAAAAATTTTAGAAAGTTAAGGGTTTAAATGGTAATAATCACTAAGTTAAAGGACTAAATTTGTCATGGCATTTGCCACCGTTGTTGCAAATTGAGTTATTAGGTAATATTGCATTATTAACTGAATATATTTAGATATCCATGAGAAGGAGGGATGTAAATGATTCGAGTTTAAGGTTTTCTAAGCTTGAGTTTAGCCCGTTTAAGATGTAAAATAAACTTGAGTTTGTTTAAATGAACTTCGAACCAACTCGAGCTTGTTTCTTATACAAGCTCCAATGTACGCTCGAGGTTGTCTAAGTTCAGTTTGATTTAAGTTTTTTAACGAATCAAACCAGCTCGAGCTTGTTTCTTATACAAGCTCCAATGTACGTTGGTGAACTAATAAAAATAATTGCGGACAATTATTTTAGTGAAAATTTTGTGAATTTACATGCTAAGTGACTTTTACGTGAATTATGTGAAGTTTAGTGAAATTGCGTAGATTTATCGGAAATTAATTGTGTTAATTATTTTTATAGATATGGAGTTTTTATAAAAATAATAGTCAAGGGTTTTAATTGTCAATTAGTAAACTTGTTTTAAAATAACCCATGGATCTCTAGATAACCCATGGATTATCCATAATCCATTTAAACCCATATATATATATATATATAGAATTTATAAAAAAAAATTAAACCCTAATCCCCTTGCTCCCTTATTGCTGTCGCGACCCCAACCCACACCCCCATTGGAGCCGAGATCAAGAAGCCATCCAAACACCCCCTCTCCAAGTTGGAATCTTGTAATTGAACTTGTAATCGGTCTTCCCTAGGCATTGCTAACACTACTGCTTAAGTTGTTTCGTCCGATTTCGTTATTTTATGATTCCAAGAATTTTGATTTAAACCCTAGTTCATACAAACATGAGTTTTTACAAAAAAGATGGTGACTTTGTTAATTATTTGATTATTATTGCTCTTATTTGTTGAGATTATTGTTTTTGTGAAACCCTAGATCTCTAGAAACTCGAATTACTAAAAAGGGAAACTTTATGTGATTTCTATTGTGCATACTAGACATGGTTAGGATGATGTGATGATGTTTATGTGTTACTTGATGCATGTATAGATGATTTGTGAAATCAGATTTTGAAAACCTTGCACGGTTTTGTGAACTTTCCAAATACGGAAACTTTATTTTTCAAAAGTGGTTATATATTGCTATTTAGACATGTATGGTGTGATTTAATGATAGATCTATGTTAATTAGGACATAATAACATGTTGTAACGTGCTAGATGATTGAAAACATGCATGCTATTCAAAGATTACTAAAAATGACAACTTTATCTTGAATTGTGATCTGCATGTTAAATTATAGACACTTGCTGTATGATGTGACGATCTAGCAAGTGTTTACTTTATGTGATTTCTTATGTGATCTGCATGTTAAACTTTATGTGATTTCTTATGAACGTATTGATGATGATAGTTTCCAGGAAACACGAATCCCGAGCATACCTGCTAATTATGGAAACAATGTTTACTTGCTAGAACAACTAGGATTTGTTGCTAAGTGCTACAACATGATCATCTGTGTATATTATAGTAGAATTATACTAAACAAACATAATTTCATACAATGTGTCACCAACGGGTCGTCGGGTCAAACTTGTAAATCTTTTCTAAACACTTAAACAATGGTATTGTTTGGATACCAAGGGTTCATGTCAACCTACACGAACCCACACTTTTAGACCTATGATTTTAGGTGGCATTTAGAGGTCCAACTGTTTTTACTTAGCTTTCATCTGCACGCATACTAAGGTGAGTTTTCACTGTCCCTCTCTTTTACTTACTTTCCTTTTTGGGGGAGAAAGCATGCTCGCAAACATTTTTGATCTTGTATTATTGTATTATCGCTTACTTACTAAAGTGCAAACATACCACATAAGTCCTTAAATTCTCGAACCGTTAGTATTGAAACATAGCATGGTAATCTTAAGTAGTACTACTCGGTTTTGACAAGCCCCACCCGAGTTAGTCGCGCTAACTTGACTGGAGGTCGAACGGGTGTAATATTGACCTAGACATTTTCCATTGTTCGGTAGACATGGCGGAAGGCAAACAAACACAAACAGTCAGCTTCGGTTTCAAAACACATGTTGTAGCATGACATAGACTAGCTATCTATCGGTATACATTAATTACATTATCTAGCAAACATCGAACTCTTATTTACTTACAACTCTGTGAACTCACCAACCATTGTGTTGACACTTTTAGCATGTCTTTCTCAGGTCGCTAAGGTACATTTAGGATTAGGATGCATGGCGGTGCATGGTTTTCATACACAATTTTAAAACTTATTTACTCGTCTTATTTACTTTGGTTTGGGCACGGTGTTTTGCGCATTTGATTATACTTGTATTTAGATTTTATTTACACTTTCGTAACATTTTTCAAACTTAATGATTGTTGTCTCGTGACTATGAACATCAACGGTATTTTATTTAAATTCATATAGAGTCGTTCCGTGTAACTAATGACTTAGATCCTGGTTTGTCACGCGCCTCGCGGTAAAACCCCGCAGATGGATTTTGAGGATGTGACACAACCATAGTAGGAAAAATTAACACACATAGCATGCTAACTAGGAAAAAAAAAACAAAATACAAACAAACCATTTTTAAAAAGGTAAAATGGAGATAAAAGTGGTGTTTTAGTTTGTTTAAATATAATAGAGTAAACTGTAATTTGTGTCCTTATGGTTTACTCCAATCTACATTATGGGTCCCTAAGTTTGAATTTTCGACCTCTGAGTCCTTGTGGTTTCATTTTTCTTCTATTGAATCTCTGAGTCTAACATCCGTCACATATCTGTTAGTGATGAGGGGTACATTCGTCATTTTGCTTGGATTTTTGGGGGAAACTTCGCCATTTAATATTTCTTTTCACCCAATATCACATATAGTCCTTGATCTTTACAAAATCAACCATCACCCGGTCATGGGATCCATCTATGGCGAAACGTTCGATTTATTCCAGTCCGAATCAGGGAACATATCAGGATTACCTAATGAATTCTACAATATGAAACAGATAACTTCTTAGCTTGATTCACAACTAACTCCATCTAAGCCCTAACTGATTTATCTTTCTTATTAGTAATTTTCCTTCTTTCTTCATGCGCACGACGATAAATTCCAATTAGGTATTGAAAAGGAGGTTCTGCAGAAGTGAAAATATCAGACAGACGATCGACGAGAACTCGCTCCATTAAATCCCTAGAAAGTCGCAATTCACCGCCTTCACTTAAAATCTCAGCTGCCGTCATCTCCAAGTAAAATACTCGCGTGTCGTTCCCCATCGAATCGATTAGGGTTATGAGAAATATTTTGCGTAGGATTATGTCCTCGATTTCCTCGGGCGATCGCTGCGGCTATGCGGTGGTCGTCGCCATGGTTATGAAATTGATTTGATGGAGGACGGTGTATGATAGCAAAGGAGGAAGAAGAAGGGTCAACAAAAGTTTAAGAAATTTGGTTCTCCATTGTCAACAACAAACCTCTGTAAAGACTTGTGTATAAAATCCAAAATAAATAATATCAGAATGCGTCCCTGAGAGTAAAATGGTCATTTAACTTGTTTTTTAACGGATTGGAGTAAACCAAAGGGATGCAAATTATAGTTTGCTCAATATAATAACTAATAAGCAAACCCCAATGTATTGAGAAGGTAGAAAACTAACCTACATTGCAGATTGAAAAGTCATCTCAGCAAGTTCCTACACAAATGGGAAAGATCAATACACATCATCCTTAAAATGATCATAAAATCTTGAAAAAACATGTTTTTTAATAATTTTAAACCTTTTAAAACGCAACCCAATCATCATTAAAATGATCAAAAAATCTTGAAAAAACATGTTTTTTAATAATTTTAAACCTTTTAAAACGCAACCCGTTTAAAACCACAATTTCTTTAAAGGCTTACAAAATCAAATCCACAATTTTAAACTTGTTAAAAGACAGTTTTATCGGTATACTGTTAACCGCCCATTTAACCCGTTTAAGCAACATCACATTTACCTGTTTGCCAGAAGGAACTTGAGGTTCTCCTCATTCCATAGCCTTCTTTTCTAGTAAATCAAAATCAACATTTATAGCCTGAAAGATTATAAGTAACACAAATTATATATAAAAAAAATGGCACCAAAATCCATTGCCAATGATAAAACAGGAATAAAGCATAATATTAGTGCATGTAACTTGAGTATGATATATAAATAAAATAGGTGATTACCTCAATCTGGGCACGAGTCCTGTATCAAAGCTCTGATATCACTTGCGAACTAGTTAATCATAGAACCATCCTTTTTAATGAACACGACCCTGATGCATAGTACCAAATCAAAATGAAAGTAATCAAACTGAAAGTGAAAGTTAATCTACTCCGCCCACAAATTCAAAGCTTTTAAGGTAATCTTTAATCTGTAATTTGTGTAATTTCAAGTCTTGATCAAGAAAAGACACATGCATGTCGGTACCGAACGTTGAATGTTTCAAAAGAATTTTGGATTTGGGTAATTTTGATCCTTTCTCATGAATCTGTTTGATTTTGTAATGGGTACATTCGATTTGAGTTCTAGTTATAGTTCTGATTGTTGCTCCGATGCATACATCAACCTACAAAATATATATTTATTAATTAAATTATGGAATGCGTTTAAGCTTTATTTTATGTAATATGGTGATATTGCGTATATGTAATGTCATTATACTACATGTAGTATCATTATATTACATAAATGTATTATCGAATAAGTTTTGATACGTTAAGTTTGTTTTAATATAACAATATTGTATTCAAACTAAAGATAAAAAATACTTAATTTATTAGGGTACTAGGTTACAAACCTGGTGTATTACACGAGTTGAATAAATACAATGTTATATATACTTAGTAATAAAGATTTATATATTACATAGAAATCATTATTATTTAATATGAGAGATAAGCGGAAAAAATTGAAAAAAAATCAAAAAAATTTATATAATTACTAGGAGAGAGGCGGAAAAAAAAATGTTAAGTATGCATAGGAGAGTGACAAGTGTCATAGCAAAACTTTTATTTATTATAGGGTATAGAAATAGATATAGATTTTAAAAAATAAAATAAAAACGTTTGAAAATAAATCGAAAATAAATCATCTTGTCTTCCTTATACACGTAAAGGAAAGATCGAGAAAAGAAAAGTCTCGACACGGATCTGTTGAACCATTTCTTTCTGCCTCGATCTTACTTCTAAAACCCTAGAAACTCCTACGCAATCTTTCACAATTTCAATCAATGGCATCTCGGCTTGCTTGCAGATTCTCGTCTCGTCTTCTTCGTAACAGGAACCCTAACTTTCTTCCCTCAAATCACCGTACAATCTTCACCACGATCCCCAATTCTTCATCTCTATTCGAATCCAAAGTTCCACCATCTAATCACCTCCAGTTCCTCTCCTCCGCCTCCCGTTTCTTCTCTACCGCACGTCGCCATCCCACTCGTTCCCCCAAAATCGACATCGGCGCCCGCGCCCGCCAAATGCAAAACCGGCGACTCTGGACTTACGCCATAACATTCAGCTGCATCGCCGGATTCATCATCATCGTCCTCAACCAATTCGAGGATCAATTAGTCTTCTACGTCACACCTACCGACGCTCTATCAAAATACTCCGAAAACCCTAGCAAAAACAAGTTCCGTCTCGGTGGATTAGTCTTAGAAGGCAGTGTAGCACATCCTGCAGCCTCTCATGAGATTGAATTTGTTATAACTGATTTGATTACAGACATGTTAGTTAGGTATGAGGGACAGGTGCCTGATTTGTTCAGGGAAGGTCATTCTGTGGTGGTTGAAGGTTTTGTGAAACCGATTACGGAGGAAATTAAGAACGAAGCAACGGAGAAGAGTGTGTCTGTGAAGGCGAGGAGTGTTGATTGTTATTTTTCGGCTAGTGAGGTTTTGGCTAAGCATGATGAGAAGTATATGCCTGCTGAAGTGGCTAATGCTATTGAGAAGAATAAAAAGAAGCTTGCTGAAGAAGCTACTAATCAGGTTGAAGGACAGGAAGCTGTTCCGACCGCATAAGTTTTGATCTGTCATTTGTTATGTGTCACTAACGCGCGCGCTTTTATTTTTGAAATGAGATTTATATATTTATAGAATTATACTATAATTGGAGTAGATTAAGGAGGTTAAGTTGTTAGTCTGCAATGAAGAGAGGGTACACGATTACATTGAGGGTTTTTGGATTGGTTATTGTTGTAGATTTGGTTATCTTTACTGCTATTGTATTGGGCATGGGTATGCCTGTTATTGGATTTTGATCAAGCTGCTGAATAAGAAACATTCTTGAAAATGTCTGGCTAATAGTTAGATTTTCAAACAAGGGCATCTGGAAAGCTTAACATTCTTGAAATTGTTTTGATTGTTATGCTTTGTTTGTCATATAAACTGATGAATAGTTGAAATTTTAAACCAGAGCATTTGGAAAACTTAGCTGGATGATGATTATGGACTATTAGGAGAGTGTATATGTTAGCCTGGTTCTTCCTTCTGATCGACTAACGACTCAAGAACACAAGTTTGCACAACGAGTGCCACTCTTTTCTTATTGAATACTTGAAAAACTGAATGAGAAATACATAGAACTTAACCCTATATTTAACTACTTCTAACCTGCCATGCAAGGCATTCTAGTTGGACTCTAAACGGGAAACAATTAAAATAAACAAACATTATCTCTAGCTAACTAATCAATAAGTATTTTAAACAAACTCCTAATCCTTCGACCGCCATACTATCTTTTCCACTGGCTTTTTGTCAGTGTTGCAACTGTCACAGTATAGAGTTGTCTAAGTTTTTTTGTTTTTTTTCTTGGGGACTTGGCATTTCCTACATATTTGGTTGACTTAGCCTTATTTTTTTGCTTTAGTGCGTTATTGGCATATAGATTTATTAGGGGAGTGTATAGGTACTTTCAAGAGGATTTGTGTTACCTTATTCACGTCTCAGTTCTTGTTTACGTGTCACTACTCACTACTATAGTTCTACTATTTTGTCCTATCAGTAGTTTACTGTTTTTCAACTATTTTTAGGTTCCATTGGTTTTGCTAATGTTTTGATTTCTCTGTGTTACACTTTATGTTATCCGAATGCTACACTAGACATGTCAAGAAATGGTTTTTGGAGCCGGGGGTCTCAACGGGAGCAACCTCTTTGTCTTCCGTGATAGAGGAAAGGTTTGCCCCCATCCTATCCTCCCAAACCCTTCAAATAGTGTTATGAGTGAGATTTTACTGGATACATTTATTTGTTTGTTTGTTTAGTTGGTTGATGATTGATGATCCATGCTATATTTTTTTGAAATTTGAACATATTTAAATGCTGATAAGCTTCTTGAAAAGTTAAGGAAACATGTTATTGTTCTCAATTTTATGTTCTTTGGGATGATCTTGGTTCACTTGCTTTAGAATAGATACTGTGGTTGTCACTTGACACCATTAGCAATTCACTTCTTTTTATGGTATTAGGAAATTTGTCTTTTGTAACCTTAAAAATGGTGGCGTAGTGGTAAACGCTTGAGTCCTCTAGAGGACTTAGGTTTGAATTCAGTTTCTACTAGATTTGTGCTTTTAACCCCTCTGAAGGCCACCTCCCTAACGCAAGCTGCGTTTTACCTGATCCCATTGCTTAGTAGGGTATTGGTGGGGCCCCATGAGTTTCAAGTAATGGGTTATCATGGTTACCAAAAGAAAGTTGGTCTTTGGTGTTCTTGAATCTGCCATCTGCTAGAAATCTGTGGAAGGGTGGTTTTAGGAATTGAGTTTTGGGAAACAGATGTGATTTTGCAGGCACCCTGCTATCTTATCCTAGTACTCTTTGTGATTCTTTGTGCATCTATATAATGTTATGATCGAGGTGCATCATACTTGCATCAGAGGACTACAGTAAGTCCTTTGGATGCTTTAATTTGTATGCAAAAAAAAGGTTAGATAGATTTGCTAGAAAAGCAGGTCATAGGAGCAGGAAGGAGGAATGTAACATCAAATAAACATAAGATAAATATTGGTGGATTTGATCATAAACATTTGACAGTCGGCTCGTTTAACTTAGGAGAGCTCGAACCATTTAGAGCTCTATTTCTAAACCTGGAGTTCGGCTAGTGAGTCGTTTTTCAAGCTCGAGTGCTGCTCGTTTATTATTTATTAATTAGTTATTTATTTTATTTAGAGTAAATTACGGTTTTCTTCTTTGTGGTTTGGCTAGAGTTGTCGCTTTCATCACTTTTTTTTTACTTGGGAACATTGTAGTTTATAAATTTGCCACAGTCAAGCTCACTAACTCTTAATTTTTTCAGGCATTTCAATCTTTTTGCTTCAGGTATAAGTTTTTAAGCAGAATGTACAAGTCCTTGGTCAAAAAACAATTAAATACATAATTAAATTTCCAAACCAGCGTCGCAGCGTCACCGCTCTCCTCTCCTCTTCTCGTTGGCACCACCGTCTTCTCCAATGAGCAAAAATCATCACTGCCACTCATTTAATAACCCCATTTCATTCAACGAACCATGTCGGTTGCAAATCGATCTCCTTGGAGGACAAATCGGTTGCAAATCGATCTTCTTGGATGACAATTCTGTTGAACTGGAGCGAACTATTTCCGTCAACCACTATCTACCCAACATCTTTTTGATGTGAATTGCTGCTTTTTCTTCATTTTTTCAAATGGCCGATAATAGACTTGCACAAAAAAACCGGTTCCGGTTCCTACCCGGCCCAAACAAGAACCGGTTACTACCTGTTTATACCCGTCTGTTCCTACCCGGTTCCTAGATTTTTCCACGCGACCGGTTCCTACCCGGTTCTAGCCGTTAGACGTGTATTAGCAAAAAAAAAAGACCGTATTTTAACGGTGATATGACCGTTTTAAGCATTTTTTGACTGTTTTTTTTTGTATTTTAGCCCCCCTAAGTTAGTATAAATAAATGTTGGATGGATTGGTTGAGTACCCAACTTAAAAACGCAAAACCGAGCGGGAAAAAAAACGAAAAAAATACTCGTTTTACTCTCATTCCCGACTTTATACTCTCAATTGAAAGCTTTTTTTGTGCAAGTCTACTCTTAATGGCTCAGACACAATCACAACCATCTATTGCTCAATCACCAAGAGATGGAGGATGAACTATCTTCCAGCATATCCGACAAAGAACTCGCCTACGATGCATCGGTTCGTTTGCAATAATTCTGGGTAGTGGCGGATCTAGGAAAAAAATTCAGGGGTATCGGGCAAATTTTTTTTTCCGTGCATTCAAGTAAATGAAACAAATTTTTTTTCCCCATACATTCAAGTAAATGAAACAATTTTATTTTGATATTTAAGTAAATGAAACAAATTTTTTTATTTCTTTGACTTTTTGGATGACAAAAATCAACTCACAATTCCCTTTTCCATGCAATTTTCGATAAACCCCCTCCCTTTTACATCTGATACCTTTGCAAATTAAACCCTAAACACACTACTTTTTGCAATATCAAGGTTTTTCTCTTAGTGATTATTACTTTTAACATACACAAAGCCCAACATTTGATTCACACCCACTTGCAGCCATAAGCCCCTCTTTCGAAACGTTGAATCCCCACCCCATTCCTAATATTTTTGCCTTTCTAAAATATGATAGCTTTATAAATAAACCACCATTATTTCATTTTACCTACACCAAAATTTGCAGCACCAACTCTTCCACTCTAACTCCAAACTAACGGCTCAAGCACCCCCACCCTCACACATATTTTTCAACCAATATTCAGGATCTCAATTGTATTTCAAGTCCCCCTAGAGAAGTTCAAGTGGTGTCTCGGTGTTTCTCAAACAACCTCCGTCTCGGTGTTACTGCTTTGGATCAATAAATGTTTAATTTGGGCTTTATAAAGTGTTATGATTTTCATTTAAACATTTGGGCTTTAAATTAAACCAAAATGTTTAATTAAAGCCCAAATGTTTAATTAAAGCCCAAATGCCAAGTTTAATTAGTAGAATAATGTTTTTATTAAAATTTCTTTGGTTTTTATAAAGTGTTATGATTTTTATAAAATTTAAAGGTTAGTGTTGGGATTTGTTTGTGAGAAAATTTCAGGGGTATCTAAAATTTCGTTCAGATGTATCGGGAAACATAAAACGGTTAAAAAAAAAATTCCCACTGCGTGTCGAAAGTTGAGAGGTAGCGGCAGGTACCCCTGCCCTCCCCTTAAATCCGCCCCTGGTTCTGGGTCATCGAAGACGACGAATAAAAATAAAACGTGGAAGACGACGAAAAATTAGAAATAAAAAGATTGTAATATTGTATTTCTTTAGTTACATAACTATTAAAAGTAAAAAAAATGCATTTTATGTTATTTAATGTTATTTTAATTATAAAAAACAAAAAAAATTGAACCCGGTTGAAACCGGTTCCATACCCGACCCGGACCCGACCTTACCCTAACCGGTTCCACCGGGTAGGATTCCCCAACCCTAAAACCGGTTCCGGTTCCGGTCCTTACCCGACCAAAATTCTACCTGGTTCACCGAGAACCGGTTACGGTTCTTGGGTCCAACCCAGTTTGTGCACCTCTAGCCGATAAATACACATGCAAGTGGCCGAACCCACCCCCTCCTCATCAACTGATAAATTTAGGTGCAATTCCTAGTAAATTTCACACAAATACGCGAGGGGAAGAAAGATTAAAGAAAACAGTGATTAGAATGCGTATTTGCCAGCAAAAAAAGGGAAATTGTTGAAGGTTTCTAAACAAATCTTTGATTCCCACGGTTTCAATCGATTCCCCTCTCCACTTCCTAAAAAAAGGTGTTCTTGAAGTGAGATTTCTGCCCTAATCTTTGAGCCAACCCCACCTCCTTTCTTGTGCTTGAGTCTAGTGTTTACAAGGGAGCAAACGACAAAAAAACTTGATTAAATCAGTAGCCACATTCACATACCTGAATTGGAACTTGCCGGTGCGTTTAATCCACTCCAAGTTGAAACCTTTTCAATGGCGATAATGGTGTTGACTGTTGACCTCGAAGGCTATCGCGGTGTGGTGATGACAATGGTGGTGCGACGTCAGTGGGTGGGGATACTGTTGTCGCGAGCGACCAAAACTCGGCCTTAAAGACCCGAGCATCGGGGGAGGTCGACATGGATTGTTGGAGGCTTGGTTTAAAAAAGCGCGAGGCGAGGCGTTTCGGTCCCAAAATCCGAGGCGCAACGCCTCAGGCGCGAGGCGAGGGCTTCACGTATGCGAGGTGCTAAAACTAAAAAAAATAATAAAAAATATATTATGCATATAACTCAAAGAAATAGTCAAAGAATAAGAAAATTGGAACTCAAAATGAAGTTCCTTTAACCATATAACTCAAAGAAAATCAGAAAAGTGATCGAATTTGGGGTTACAGAGCGGCAGATTTAGGCCCAAATTGGTTTAAATGGTTTAACCTGAGGCTAATTAGAAGAAGTGGCCCATATTACAACAAAAAGTGATCGAATTTGGGGTCACAGCCTCACACGTTAAGCCCAAATACAGATTTAGGCCCAAATTGGTTGAAATGATGGGCCAAGCCCAACAGATTTAAAGCCTAAAAACGTGAAAATACATGAAGCCTCGCCTCGCCTCACCTCGCGCCTCGCCCCGCTTCTTGTATATCCAGCGCCTCACCCAAAGCGAGACGTTCCTCCTAGCGCCTCACGCCTCAGGCTTTGCCTCACGGCGCTTTTTTAAACCAAGGTTGGAGGGGAGGTTAGCGGTGAAGCTCTTGGGTAGTGTTTGGTATGCAGGAATGGGATGTGCAATTGAATGGACGATTATGAGGGAATGAAAAAATGGTGTTTGATTGGACGATGGAATGGAATCACCCATTGCACAAGGAATGTCATTCCCTTTAAATCTCTCAAATTCATTCCATCCGCCCTCCTTGTTTTTTTTTTCATTTCATCCCCTTTTTCACCCTTCATCACTACCACCACACCCTCCTACCACCACCACCCACCACCACCAACCACCACCACCCACCACCGTCGCCGCCTCCACCACCCACCACCACCCCCACCTCCCACCGCCGCTGCTGTCCTTCACCCACCAGCACCACCGTCACCACCACTCACCTCTACCGTCACCACCACCCACCACCAGCACCACCACTGTCGCCTCCTCCTCCACTTCCTACCACCCCCACCCCCACCCACAACCACCCACCACCGCCCACCACCGTCGCCATCACCCACCGTCACCCACCACCACCCAATACCGCCACCCACCACCATCGCCACTCACCACCGATTTTATTCCTTCGTCTTTTCTAGCCTACCAAACAACATAAAGTAATGATTTATTCCATTCCCTCATGGTAACCAAACAAGACAATGGAATGGAATGATCCATTTCATTCCTTTGTCCATTCCATTACCTCGTTCATTTCATTCTCTCGTCCATTCCATTACCTCGTCCATTACATTACTTCATACCAAACAGACCCTTGGTCTGCGGAGAAGGAAGCCAGAAACGGGGGATGAGGTTTTAAAGCAACATAATTAGACTGAAATGCTCTTAAATTTAACATAAAAATTTAACAAAGTTAAGGACATGGACTGAAATAGCAAAAATTAGAAATCATAATGTCACTCGGGAAAAAAAATGAAAAGTGATAAAAGTGGCAATTCTGGTCCAACCACGGTAATGAAAACTGTAACTTACTATTTTATTTATAAAATTTTATAACTATTACTATATAATATAGTTTTTATATATAACTTAATATATATTATTTAGTTTCTTTTGTCATAATTTTATATATAATAATTATTATTATTTTTAATATATTGAACTAAAATTATATAAATAAAAAAACTCATTTAAGTTCGTGATCTTGATCGAGCTCGTTTAAACTCGGCTTGATTCAAGTTTTTAACGAGCTGGTTTCGAGTAGCTAATGAGTGGCTAGGCTCGTTTAACCTCTAACAATTATTACCAAACGGGGAGCTAAAACTATTTAGACGTAAATCTTATTTTTGACTTTCTATACGGAATAAGCCATTTGGGTCTATAAAATTTAGAATACTTGACTAAGATCACTATGAGGTATTGTTGCCCATGTGGTAACCTTATCACGTCGGAACACCGTCCCCTAGGTGTGGTAGGGGGCATGATGATCCAATTCTTGGTGGTGATCATGGGCGTTGATGCAAAATTTGTTTTTTTTTGTTTTTTCCACCAACCATAAAATTACACCTCATTTGTTTTTTTTTTTAAATTAAACCCCAAATTCACTCAAATACCATTACACGCCTTTATAGTGTACACCGCCTACGTTGCATCACTTTTTCATTATTATAACTCATCCATTACACAATACACATGAACCCTTTTTTGAAACATATACTAAAAATAAGTATAATCTAGGTTCACATTTAACTTGACAATTTTTTTTCGAGTATTTTAACAAATCTGGGTAAAAATAAATAAATAAAAAGATTTATATAGGATAATAACATAATAAAATGTACAGAAGTTGCAACAATATTGGTCCAGGTGGTTATATAACACAATATTTTATTAAAAAAATTGTTTTTTTCAATAAAAATAACAAATTAATATTTTAAATAAGAAACACATTTTTTTACAAAATACTAAACTGGATAAAACTTAATAAACTTACATTATCAGATTGCTTTGTTAGTAGTAATACAAACCTAAAATTAATATCTTTTACAATCACCCTAAATCACCCTTGGATCGCAAAAAAACTAAAAATGAGAGCCAACATTGCGTCTCAATTTGATCGGGTGTTTTATTTTTGTGAGTGAAGAAGAACGTGTAAAGAAGGTGTGACCTGATTTTCAATGTCACGTGTCATCTGTCTAATGGTTAAAGTGTGCGACGACGCTTCCTTGGATATCTGCACTTTTTGTTGTAAGGTGTCGTCATACGAGTGGTTGGCTTGTCACTCGTCACCATATATAAAATCGACGATAACTTTTACACTATATCGTGCCAGTGGTGCATTTTAAAGCCCATATCTTGCCATGCTAATTTTTGACATGTTTTTAATAGGTTAAGATTCATGTGTACCGATATACTAATTAAAATGTGATAAAAGGAGTATACATATACACATTCTATGAAAAGAAACATTTATACTCTTAATGCAAGGATGCAAGGAGATTTAATCCAAAACAATCGGCCATACACACTAAGAGCATGTGGTATGTGTAAGGCCCCTATACCCGGGAGGTCTCACATGTTGGATTTACTAATTTATAAACAGTTCTTAAACTTGAATATCAAATAACGCAACGAAAAACTTTCATTCAAAACATAATGTGATTTGTTCAACTTCATAAAACATAAACTTGTCTAAACATATCCAAAACATAATCGTAAACATAACATAACGGGATTTCAGTTTTCATATCGTCTGGGTACCTCATCTCGCCGCCCAGCATCACCGGTCATCATCACTACCTGACCTTAACCTGAATGTACATACTAAAAAGTCAGCTACGTTGGTGAGTTCTATCTTTTACATAAAACATTAACTTTAAATATTTTGCCCAAAACGTAACATTCAACTTCTTTAATAAAAGCATACGTAATCATACAATAACATAACAACATCATAACATAACATAACACATAAGTCAACAATAAACCGAATCTGTGCCTTCTCGTAACCGTCAATTCCATACATCGCATACTGGGGGAGAAACCCCGAGGCTCGCCACCACTAGGCCCTTCGACACCGTACATTACCTGCTGGCGGAGAAACCTAGGGCCCGACACCTCAAAGCCCTTCGACACCAGAACCTTTACCTTAGGCACTGTTCCCTTGCGGGAATAGTACCTTCATTAGGGATCCCGGTAATCCCGTTGGTGACCGTCGTCACCCCATCATCCACCCAGTTATAAAACAATTGGCCAGCCACAAACTATAAAGGTAAGGCCCATACATACATACATGCATACCTTAGTTCCTAGAGGAACTCATGGCAGATTCGTTCATTTTGTGACTTTCATAAAAACCTTCACCTCATCTTAGTTAAAGCATTAGTACGTTTTATTAAACAACATTTCACCCGTGAACCTTTCGTAAACTTCATTTGGCAAAACATTTCATAAACACATTTCAACTTCCCTTTTCGTAAACATCATTTCATAAACCATCATTTCGTAAGTATGCACACCAGCCCAAAACATTAAAAACATTTTAAAAGAGGACTCTAGAACTCACCTGATAAGCTAGTCTCGGTTGTCCTAAATAAGGTCCAACAATGTCACGCACGATCTGAATTGATTAGTTAAATACACATTAGACTGAATCCCGACTTTAACGATTTAACCATGCTGAATTAGGCGAACTTAAGGCTAAGTTCGCCTCTTACCAATGAGGCGAACATACATGCGAACTTAGTCTAAGTTCACCTGAACCATACTCAACGAACTTAGCAAGTTCTCTTATCATAAGTTCGCTACCCAAGGTCTGCCAACGAACTTAAGTTCGCTCCCAGATGAACTTGACAAGTTTGCCTGCAGGGCTGGCTTCTTCCCTAAGATCCATGCATGCAGATCTGATCTTGTCAAAACTCAAACTTTCTACGTTCAAAACATTTGTTTTTCATTCTAGAACTCAGATCTATGTTTATTTCCGTGTTTCATACGTAAAAACGTAACATTTTTTTTATCCAAAACCTGAAAACCCCATTTCGAACAAAAACTCAGATCTAGGTCAGATCGTTAACTGTATGGAGCTTCTGTCTCGGAGATCTCGTTCACAAGCCGTAGAGGAACACGTTGATGCGATCTTGGGCCAATCCGTCAACTTTCTCTCTCTACGATTTCACCCTCTAAAACTTGTGAAATGAGAGAAGGAGGAGGTATTTGGCTATTTAAGGGAGGAACATCCCTCAAGTTCGCCACCCATCCCTTCCCCATGTTCTCCCGGCCCGGCACGGTCCACGAGCGTTGTTCATCCCATCTTTCGTGCGTTGAAACTCGTTTATTCTTTCTGTCTTATTTTTGGGATGTTACAGTATGGGTGGCGTTTCATAGTGATGCAAGGAGATTTAATCCAAAACAATCACGGCGTGATCCTCATGAAACACTGCCCCTCGTCGGCGTGAAGGGGGGGGGGTCTATTGTCGTGAAAAATCTCACGGGAAGTCTCTCTCTTACACACACACACGTTGGTAACAAGTTTGTCTCTCTCTCTCACACACACACACACACACACTACAATCACACCACTCACACAACTTTCACTCACTTAGTTGTTATATCATATCACGTATACGTAATATCTGTTACATATATGAATACTAATACAAATTGAAAGAACCTTACATATATTATTAATAAACATAAATAAGCAATAAGTTTTTACAAATTCACACACTGTTTCCAAATAAAAATAAGAAAATAATTTAAAATCATCAATACTTCATTTGTTCTGAGGTGATCAAAAGCAAACATGTATTATCATACATTGGAGCACAATCTTTAATAGGTATCTATTGTAATTAGTTTTGAGTTAAGACCAAAACTAAAAAGTGTTATCGTGCAAATAGTGTGGATTAAATCGTAATTTTTCATAGTTATGGACTAAATTTATAATTTGGTCAAACCATAGGGACCATCTGATGTACACAAAAGCAAAATCAAATGACACGCACAAGAATACACGGAAATTACCAAATGCTTCGAATCGAAAGCTTCGTAACCGAACGCTTTGATCGGAACAATTTCAATACGAAATAATAATTCAAATAGTCTGCCTAAACCCAAACCCCAGATCCCATCTTATAGATGGGAATATCAGTTAATTTAGGAAATGAAATCACACCAACAATTGTTTGAATTTCAAATAAAAATAAAAGATAGGAAAAAAATCTTAAAATCCTTCTTTTGCCACCACCGAGCTCACGGGTTTCCTCCTTTGGCCGGTCCCTCCATCAGACCTCTAGACCCACTTTCACGAATCTGTTGTAAGCCCAATAGCCGTAGGAAAACCCAACAAACACCGGATGCTCCTACATCATCCTCTCCCCCTACAAAGCCTTCTTCATAGGAGACGTCTCGACTCACCATCAGATTCACTTCAACCCAATCAAAGTATTCCCTGGCCCAGTCCACCACAACCCTGTAACAACAAAATGTGAGCGTAAAAAAGCCAAAGGAAATACTCGGATCGGTTCGGCCCACAAAATTTGCCCCAACTCCTACACGGCCCACCAGGTGCCCTTCACCAACCCGTGATGATAAGTGCAAAGTCTAAAAGATTTTAAATCGTAGTTGCCCAACTTAGGACTATGACGACTGAACGCAAAAGTTACCACCTCAAGTATACCTCTAGGCAGGGGCCTTCCGCTTAGCCTAAGAGTCCAGAGATTCCCATAAGAAACCCAACCCTCATGTAAACTCACAATAACAAATTGGGCTTGGAACACTACTGTTACCATTAAGACTACCCCCCAAATTCCTAATTTTGACACTGCCTCCTGCCTACTGACCCGACCTCTGCTAACAACTAACGACAAATGATGGAACCACATTTTCCCCAAATCATGGGTGAACTTACTTGCGTTCCTAACCAATTTCAACAACCAACGATAAATAAAATCCGCGGGTACAAAATGAGATAGTGTAAATGTGACAGTGTCTGCTCTTCCCCGTCCTTCCCATGTACCCACACCCGAGATATCACCAATCTCGTTCGGCATAACCCCCATAGGTAATGCATACGAACAAACAAGACAAAACATGCTAGTAGGCATAATAGTACGGAGTTTGTTAGGGTGGGGGTCACCTCGTGTATGCACCGTGTTAACCTTTCGCAGGCTTAAGGCCGACGGACTCCTTCTCTTCCTGACTCTCCCACGGCAGCAACGTATGCTTACCCCATCCTTACGGAACCTATGAGTGTTCTTTTACCCATCATCGACGACTTTCATGTCGAATTGCCATGGTTGGCCCAGTAAGAGATGACAGGCGTCCAATGGCACCACTTCGCACCACATCTCATCACTATACCGGGACCCAATAGAAAAACTTACAAAGCACCTCTTATCTACCTGGGCTGTATTTTCCCTTCGCAGCCATGCAAGTTGATAGGGATTCAGAGGGTCTTCTTGTTTTCAATCCAAGTTGATCGACCATCTCAAGGGACACCATGTTCTCAAAGCTTTCCCCATCAATAATTACAGTACAAATTTACCCTTGGAAGCACACTTGGTCCTGAATAAATTGTGACGCCTCCATAATTCGTTGTCGGTTTCGGCCTCAGTGGACGTTGTAAGAGTTCTTTAAATGTTGAGTGCTATCTATTGTTAGGGCACTCCTGCGACATATGCCCAAGTCCATTACATTTGAAGCAACTGGTGGTTCGTCACGTGGAGGGACCCACGAATGGTGCCATTACTTTGGCTGCCTTTGGAAACGGAGGTGCTACGACTATCGTAGGAACCCGTGCTCCCATCGCAGCTCGAGTTCCCGACACCTTTGCCTTACCTTTCTAGTGCTTCTCCACTTTCAGGGCTAACATGCACACATCCGTATAGGTCCAATATTGTTGTAGTTGCACCACATCCGAGATCTCGAGTTTGAGAGCCCCCAGAAATCTCGCGATCACCGTTCTTCCCCTTCGTTCACAACACAACGCATACATAACCTGTCAAAAGAGACGATGAACTCCTTTACTAACATGGTACCCTGCGCCGCCTGATGATAATCTAGGAAGCCTCCTGGCGGTGGTTAGCGGGCATAAACTTTCTGCTCATGATCTTCTTCATCTTAGCCCACGAACTCACCTTCGACTTACTTTCTCTATGTCGCTACCTCTTGATACTATCCTACCATTAGGAAGTAGATTTCTTTCATTTGATAACCACGATCTTGACCTTCAGCCGGTCAGGGATCATTGAGGTCAAAGATCCTTTCGACGATGCTGATCCAACCAATGAAGTCATCCACCTAAACACTACTATCAAACTCTGGAATCTCAACCTTGACACCTAGATCCAGTAGCAGATCGGAATACCGTGGGGCTCGGTCCCTTAAACAGAAAACCCTGAATGGGTTATCGTCCTCTGTTTCTGTCCACCGTGTCTGTCTCCGTCTCTCCCATCTGATTCTGGTTCAGTTCTAACTCCCTGATCCTATCCTGCAAACGCGCGATCTCCTCATCCCACGGATCTGGTGCATTCCTGTCGTTGCCTCGTTTGGCGTTACTACGCAAAGGAGGGCGATCTCTTCCACGAACCATTTTATTGACCGTATCTATGATACTGCTTGATGTACACGAAAACACAATCAAATGGCACACACAAGAACACACGGAAAAACCAAATGCTTCTAATCGAAAGTTTCGTAACCGAACGCTTTGATTAGAAAACTTTCAATACAAAATAATAATTCAAACAGTTTGCCTAAAACCAAACCCTAGATCCCATCTTATGGATAAGAAAATCAGTTAATTTATGAAAAGAAATCACACCAATAATTGTTTAAATTTCAAATAAAAATAAAAGATAGGAAAAAATCTTCAAAAATCCTTCTTTTGCCACCACCACCACCGAGCTCACGGGCTTCCTCTTTGGGCTGTCCCTCCATCTGATCTCTAGACCCACTTCCATGAATATGTTGTAAGCCCAATAGTTGTAGGAAAACCCAACGAACACCGGATGCTCCTGCATTACCATCCGTGTAATTAATTCAAAAGTTTAAATGTAAGAAGAAACTAAAAAAATGAAAAATATAAACTTTTACTGAAAGAAAATAAATAAACGAACGGAAACGAACATAAACGAACGGAAATGGAAGAACATGAACAAGTCTATTACTAGGCGTTCACGGACACAACTGAATAAACGCGACATCTCTTTATATTCGTTCATTTAATTAATCTAATTGAATTTCTTGTTCATGTTTAATGAACGAACGGACGTAAAATGAACTTTCTGACGAATGATTCATGAACAATTTGTTGAACGTTCGGTTTATTTATAGCCTTATATATATTTATATCGTTTTAACATATTAAAAAAACATTACAAAAATTTTAATGGTAAAAATTATGTTTTAGTTATCAGGGTCTAGCACGAACCACTGCTTCTTCACACTTCATATTCTCTTTATCTCTGATCAGTAATCTCTGCTGTCTACCTCTCTTCGTCTTGTCCAAAGGACAAAGGATATCATCATCACTGATTCCAAAGGTTTAATTTTTTAATGTTTTCAGTATTTATTTAAATGTTTATTATATATTATATATATATATATATATATATATATATATATATATTTTTCGGTTATTAATTTAATCAGTCATATCTAATTGTTACGCTAATAATTGATCTCATGAAAAATGTCTGAAATTTAAATTTTACTATAGCCTCTGAATAAGTCGACCGTCCGTGTATATATGTGTGTCACACATTTATATATTTTTGTCATATTGTATACAAAAATTGTATAATAAACTTAGGGTGTCTAGTAGCTAATGGAATAAAACAAACATTGTCATTGCTACTTTAGTAAATACCTAACTTATTAGTAAATTGAAGAAAAAACAAATTAACATTGGTATTTTAAAAAGTGTTTATAGTGACTGGATTTTGTTAAAGAACCGAGTTTTATTTAGTAAAAATAATTAAAAAGTTATAGTGCGCGGTTGGTTCATTAGGAATCGGTTTCTATTATTTCTACGCTTGTTTGTTTGTTTATTTTATTTTCTGACTAAGTAACAATGTTATATTTGGAAAACCGGGTTATATTGTTCATGTCTGATCAGTTTTTCCGAAATCGAGTCCAGATGTTTCTCCAACTTATATATTTGTTAATATAACTAGATTAGATCAACCCGTGTGGTTATTATAAAAGAAAATTACGAAACAATTTATAACACTTGTATAAAACTAATGACAAATAGTACGTATTGCTCCAGATGCCTACACTGAGACTGATTAATTAATGAAAAAAAATTATTTTTTAATTAGTGGTATCTTATGATTAATCGATTGAACTAATTACACGAGTTTACTGTATACATATATGAAGTGGACAAAACCTTAGATGCTCTCTTTATCTCCACACATTTCATAATTATGTCGTTCAACCACCGATCATATAACATGGGAATAAAAATAGTTGATCTAAAGGGAAAAAACATAAAATTAAATAGATATTTTATAACATTAGTACTTTTCTTCCAAAACAGTTTGCGAATCATAACTTAATTACTTCAAACATGTTACTACTTTAGAGCCTCTTTCATGTTTCTTTTACAAACATATGTATGATAGTTAGGACTAAATCAAGATTGAATCCATTGCATGCAATACATATTTTTTTATCAATTTTTATTTTAGGTATGCTATTTAATTTATATCACTCTTATACAAGGAGAGTTCATGCATTTGCATTATGAATTTAAAATATCAGCTAGCATCATCCTCTAACCACTGCCAAAAAATGTTGGATTTCGACAAAAAAAACCTTTTTCTTTTTTTTTTCGGTTAGAACTCACAGATGTACAATTCAAAAAGGAAATTGAACGATACAAAAAAGTGGCAGGTAAATGGGCAACAAGCTGCGCCGCAACCCCTTTTTGGATAGCAAAACCGATCCTACTAAAAACAAAACTTTGGGTCTTAGGGGCAAAAAAATTACTATGCACGACCCGCTGAACCCTTTTAAAGAATTCCACAGCATCCAGAGCTAGGAAACCAAAAGTATCAAAAACAAAAAGGATAAACACATGTTGATTCTCGTGTTTAGCAACTTTGTCTAATTCCGCCTTTAACACAGCTTGGCCCGCAACAAACCCATGACAGTCATCAGAAATAATTGTTTACGATCATTTTCCGACAAAAAAATGTTTGTCAGATAAATGCTTGTTGAAAACTTTTTGGTCAGAAAAATATCAGTTTTCTAGTAGTGAACTCCTTGTAACATGAAACAGAAATTCACAATGACCTTGTCACATCCGTTTTTAGCATGCATCTACGAACATTAAGATCTGTTACACCCATGTATTAATAATTTTTACTAGAATATTGAAAGAGGATTTTACAGATCTTGTCAGCTAGAAGTCTCATGAAATAATAAAGAAGTACAATAATATATAGTAGCAACCAAATCATAAAGGGTCCTTCAAATGCAACTTTCTGTTAATTATAGCCTTAACATGATTCGTTTTCTTGATGATCAATCTCAAAATCGGCAGCTTCTTCTTCTAATTCAAAACAAGATTCATCATCAATCCTATAAGCTGCATGCCCATTTCCAAATGCTTTTATGTGATCTTTCAGAGACCTTTTGTGGTTGAAATCCGATCCACAGCTACAATACCAAAGTTTCCCACAATTCTTCTTGTGGGTTCGCCAATCGCCTCTAACCGCAAAGGCCTTACCGCATTTCCTGCACATGAACGGTTTGATCCCATGTTTTCTTTTGTAATGTGTCTGTAGGGTTCTGAAATCTTTGAGTGGTTTAGCCTTTGGGTGATCAATGTTGTTCTGGCACCTTGGTGCACAGCAGTAGCATGGTAGTCTTAGCATGGCTGTTGGCTGTATTCCCCTTAGAGACTCAGGTCCTATTCTATATTGAGATCCATGCCCCCACATATGCATCTGTGTTAGGACAATTTTTATATTTGTATTACAAGTGGGATTATGTTATGCATAAGCAAAATAAAATACACACATTATGTTATTTGTAACACCTATAAAATTACACACATATAACCAATAACGTATTTTTCCTTTTACTTGTCAAAAGGGTATTTAAGTATCTATTACATATATGTTGAACATAAATACGAGAATGAAGAGTTTTGTATATATGTAACCCAATGTGTTACGTATACATAATACTATGTCGAATGTGAAGCTGTTACATATACATAACACTATGGGTTACGTATACGTAAGACTATGTTACGGTTTTCATTTGATCCATCACTACTAGAAAACATGTATATTTTCTACAAAAGTTACCAACAAAAGAAATTTCCCACAAGTTTGCGACAACTTTCCGACAAAACAAAAAAAAAAAATTAACCACAAGATTTCCTACAATTTTTCGACAAATTTATTAAGTAAGTTAACTTATTTATTTAATATAATCGTCAGAATATTGTTGAAAATTACCGACGAAACACTTTTGTCGCTAATTCGTCAGAAAATTAGTCGGGACTTTGTCGGAAAATACATTTCCTATGGGGTTTTTTCCAACAAAAACTTTTTGTCGGAAACTTGTCACTAACGCCCAATTCAGACAAATTTCGAACGAAACTGCTGTCGTAAATTTTTCATTTTTTGAGTAGTGATTCCCACATGTATTTAACGGGCTATAATATATGGAAGCCGGTTATACGTGTCAGGATTTAAGATGTGTTTAGCCCGCTATGGTTACACGTGTCGGGATTTAATTGGAGAGGGTAGTTTAGCCGGCTATATGGAAGCCAGTTATAGCTTGGCTCGGCTCGCCGGCTTGGCTTATACAAGCGGCTTAGGTGTGACACGTGTCGGGATTTAATTGGTTTATGAGATTGCCGGCTAGGTATGGGCCGCTGTGAATTTTAACGGCTACATTATAGCACGTTAAATACACGTGGAAAGCCCCTGTGTTGATAGGTGGCCGACTCTTTTTGAGCATTCAAAATTATTTTAAACTTACGTGGTGCATTGCCATTGGTGGATTTTAGATTTGGATACTTTTTGAAAATTGAAAAGTCAATGTATATTTTGGCATTTTTTTGGTTAAAATGGACATTTTGCCAATTTTCTCTTGTTAATATACTGGATTATATCAACCCGTGAGATTGTTATATATAAAAGCACATTACTATACGATCTATAACTCTTGCATACATTACTAGAAAACATGTATATTTTCTAAAAAAAGTTTCCGACAAGTTACCAGCAAAAGAAATTTCCCACAACTTAGCGACAATTTTCCGACAAAACAAAAACAAAAAAAGTAACCATAAGATTTCCTTCAATTTTTCGACAAATTTATTAAATAAGTTAACTAATTATTTATTTAATATAATCGTTGGAATATTGTCGGAAATTACCGACGAAAGACTTTTGTTGCTAATTCGTCGGAAAATTAATCGGGACTTTTTCGGAAAAAGCATTTCCTACGAGGGTTTTTCTAACAAACACTTTTTTGTCGGAAACTTGTCGCTAACGGCCAATTCCTATACATTTCCCACGAAATTTGCTGTCGTAAATTTTTCAGTTTTTTTGGTAGTGATAAACCTAAGGACAAATTAATAGTATTGAAACTTATATATATGCCTCTCCTAATTAAGGTCTGTATTATTTCTCCAGATGCCCACAGTGAGAATGATTAATTAATGAAAATTTGTTACTTTTTAATTAGTGGTATCTGATGATTAATCGATGAAAATATATTTCATAGAGTTTTTTTTTCAACAAACACTTTGTGTCGAAAACTTGTCACTAACGGCCAATTACGACAAATTTCTCACAAAAGTGTTGTCATAAATTTTTCATTTTTTAGAAGTGCATACCCCTGTATATATGTATATGTGTATAAGGGATCAAATAATTTATAAATTATGTTATTAGTTTGTTGGTTTTCTCTAATTTTCACGTAACTATGTGGTTTTCTCTGAAACCTTATATATATAGACATGTTCAATCAAGAACCATAATTTTGACGAGAACCAAAAGAACAATGCATTCCTACACAAATGTAAGGATACATGTATGTATTTGTGTAGGAATGCATGGTTATTTTGGTTCTCGTCAAAATTATGGTTCTTAACTGAACATGTCCCTATATATATATATATATATAATATGGCCACGTTCTTTTGAGAACCAAACAAATGTTGAGAACTAAAAGAACCACATAAGACATGTACATATTGTTCCAGTGAAAAACGTAAAACTGGAAAACAATGTTTTATTTATCTCTCACTACTCCTAATTTGATTTTATCTCATCTCTCCTTAACTTTAAAAAAAGTATAAAAATGTGCATATATGCATATAGTATATGTGCATTTCGACAAATATTAGATACCATGTTTTTTTTAAACCAAACCTTAAATATATTGAAATTTACATGAATGTAGTCAATTTATATAATATATAGTGCAAAGGTAAATATAGTTCTCGTAGTTCTTAACATACTGTGTGTATATATTTTGCCCACCCTTTCTAAAAGTCAAATATTATTCAAGATTTGAACATTTCAAATAGTATTCAAGATTTGAGCATTTCAAAACTGAATTGAAGAATGAGTTGTCCTTCCTTTCTTGGGTCTGTTAGGTTATCCAGATTAAGAGCTCCTTAAATCACAAACAACAGAGTCTCCTAATGTGACACGGTACTAAAAAAACAAGCAAAAGAAGACAAAATGCGCATGAACACCTTCAAAAAACTGTACCATAGAACGGACTTAAAAAGATGTTCTAATTTGATCTCCTAGATTATTAAAAAAAGTAAAATTCTATACGTGGATCCAGATGAACTTATTGGAAATAACACAAAAAGCTACCAACCATACAAAATTAGTCTTAATAACTTGAGTTTGTTGGTGGCATGTTTTATCTAGAATAAACTGGATTATTGTTCAGAAAAGTCTTTCTTTTTTTCTTTATTACTGTTCTTGTTTGGACATGACTTCTGGAGTGGTACAGAAATGATGGATAGAACAACAAAAAGGTTTGACACAAATGCCAATGTATTTATGGAAGGAGAAAAAGAAACCAAGATTCAAGGAACAAAAAGCATAATACTTGTCTAGTTATATCAGATATAAAGTTGATTTCTTTTCCATTTGGAAGCAGTGCAGCTGACCAATCTTGGATCATGGCAGTTGGAACAAACTCTTGATTTGTTCAAAACCCCACAAATCATGGAGTCTTGAAAGCAAATTTATCAAGATCTGAAAGGTGAAGAAATGAAGAAAACTAACCCTAGCTAACCCTAATAGACACTGATGAAAATTGGCAAGAAAAGAAGTGAATAATTAAGGAAGAAAAATGTGTTTTCTTCATTTTAAAAAATAAATAAAAAAATAAAAGAGCTTTCAGGGTAATAATAATACCTGCATGTTATTGTATCTGTTGAAGGTTTTGAAGCATAGAGGGCAAGAGAACTGAGTTGGGCCAATTAGAATTTGAGTTGGAGTAGGAATCCAGTACTGACCCTTGTTTAGTGTGGTTGTAAGATACTCATTACCATTTGTACCTTCTTCCACCACTTCTTTATGATTCATTTCAGTATCATCATGTGTGTTGCTGGAGAGTCTTGAAATTAAATCAGCTTCAGAAAGATTGTGGCTTGGAAGCCCAAGATGTAGGGTCACAGTCACAGTCTCAGTCTCATGATCATCAGAAAACTTGCTATTGGGATCAACTTCCATGAACTGAGCACATGAATTATCATTAGGGTTTTGTTGATCATGGTTGAGTCTTCTTGTTGGGATTAAACTCAATAGAGGAAGAGCTTCTCTATGAGGAGGAGATGAAGGTGAAGGTGAAGGTGAAGGTTCATAGTAATGAGATAGTGAAGAAGATGACATGGATGATGAAGAAGGCTGCAGATATTGTTTATTCAGATTGAACCATGATCCATTGTAGTATGTGGAGAATGGATGATCACTATTCATGATCCGAAAGCTAAGAAACAAAGATCAACTCAGAAGCTTGATAGGTTTATTATGCAAAAAGTGTTCATATATATACATAGAGAGATAGAGAGATATATAGAGAGAGAGAGAGATATTAAAGATGAGCAAAAAGGTCAAAACTCAGAAGGTAAAAGACTGAACAAGTACACAAATGGAGCTTTGTTCTTTAAGGTCCCAAGTCCCAAGTCCCAACATTAAGTCTCTCTCTCTCTCTCCTTCTCCTAGTCCTGTTAATTTTTTTTTGAACGACAAATTTTTATTCTATTTTTTTCTTTTTGTGTGTTGGATGAGGTTAGAACCCATAATTTTTGGTTGTGGGACTCTCCTTTTACCACTACACCCCAACCCCCTAATTGATTTTCTCTCTAGCTACCATGTTTCTATCATGTTTAGTCACACCAAAGAGAGAGCTATGATATGTATCTTGTCTCTATTATCTTGTCTCCCTATTTTTTTACCTCTAGTATGTAGTCTAGTCCAAAAAGGAGTCCATCTTTATTAAACACACTATTAAACTTGGATCAAAACTGGTTTTAAGCTTCTTTAGTCCTCGGATGTAGTGGTTTGGCGACGTAACCTAAAAATTGCTTGTAGTCGCTTTATGACTTTATATATACTTTCTTGTCGATGGCTTCTTCGCGTGGTGGCATCAAGTCTTCATCCCTATTAAATTGATGTGGGTAGTACTACAAAATTAGTAATAGGTGGATTTTAAAAGTAGATTTTATATGGGGTGTGTGTTCGGCATTAATACACACACACACATATAGGGAATGGTTCAAATGATAACCAGTTTTTATATGATAACCACTCTCAAACAATTACATAATTTATAAATTATTTTTTCTTTTAATTGTTAAAAGAGTATTCAAGTATCTTGAACATAAATACGGAAATTATGAAGAGTCTTACATATACGTACCACATAATGTTACATATACGTGACACATAGTGTTACGCATATGTAACACTAACATAATGATAATTGTTACATATACGTAACACTATGTTTGAAATAAAATAATTTAGAGATTTTTTATTTTTTTTAATTTATTTCTAAGCGTATTAATATAATATTACACAATTTATCAAAAAATCATTTTAAGTATTGTGTTTTACGTATACGTAACTGCAATTTTTTTTGTTTTCTGTTTACGTATCGTAACACTATGTGTTACTTATACGTAAGCCAATACTTAAAATGATTTTTTGGTAAAAAATGTGTAATATTATACATTGATACTCTTATAAATAAAATAAAATAAAAAAATATTATTATTATTATATGATTGGTTAAAGTTGATTTTCTTAGTAGTTTTCTCGGTTTCGTATAAGTATGTGGTTTTCTCATGAACCATCCCATATATATATATATAGGGGTGGTTCACTAGAAAACTCAGTTTCATGAGAAAACAAAAAAACTCCTCATTAAATGTGCTGCATATGTGTAGTACATCCAAAAACCTAACCCCCACCCAAAAACCTAAACCCACCCCACCCACCCCCAAAAACCTAAACCCCCCATCCACCCCCAACCCCCCAAAACTAACCTAAAAGCTAAACTAAACCCAAAAAACTAAACTCAAAAGCTAACCCTACTACACATATGTAGTAGGGCGCTAATTTTTTTATTTTATTTTTTTATTTTTTTGAAAGAGGGCGACGTAGGGAACAAGGTCTCCGAAGCGGTTTTTTAGTTTTTGATTTATATTTTGAGTTGTGATTTTTTTTATTATTGTTTTTACCTTTAATAAATAGCTTTTTGGTTTTCTCATGAACAATGAGTTTTCTTATGATCCTTCCCCTATATATAGGGGAAGGTTCCATTAATAAGTGGTTTTTCGCTAAGAAAACGCTAAGAAATGAGTCAAACGAACTCCGATTGAGCTCATTCCAGCGGCGTTAGAACCGTCTTATCAAACCATAACCTGCCCCCAAAAACCTAAACCCCTTCCACCCGCAGCTCCAAAAACCTAAACTCCCCCCTCCAACCCCACCCCGAAAAGCCTAAAACCACCACCCCTACCCCCCTAAAACCTAAACCCCCCAACCCCACCCCCACCCACCCCCAAAAACCTAAACCCCCACCCCATCCCCCCAAAAAAACCTAAACCCCCCACCCCACAAATAAAAATTATACATATATATATATGTAGGGGGAGATTCAAATAAAAATTAGTTTTTGGTTAAAAAATCTAAAAAATGAAAAAAAAACCTTAGAAAACGATATCAAACGAACTCCTATTGAGCTCATTTTAGCAGCGTTGGAACCGTCTCGTCGAACTCTACCATCTTAGCTTTTAAGGTTTAGATTTTACGTTTGAATTTTAGGGTTTTAGCCTTATGGTTTAGCCTTAGGGTTTAGCTTTTAGGGTTTAGATTTTATGGTTTAGGTTTTTTTTTAGGGTGGGTGATGTAAGGTTAAATATTCGGTGTATAAATGTCAGTTTTTGTATAGTTTAGTAATTTAGTTTTGTTTATCGAGTCAGTTTTATGTGTGTTTTGTAGTTTGGTGTGTTTTGTAGTTTGATGTGTTGCAGTATAAATGTGCCTACAGAGCGGAAGTATATGAAGAAATTAATAATGACACAAAGCTCGGGAAGTCAAAGAAAGTCAAAGTCAAAGCTTAAAAGTCAAAATCATGGAAATTGGAGTCTTCGCGCCACGCGAAGACTGAGGTGGGGAAGTTCGCGACACGTGAAGGGCTTGAAAAGTGGCCCCGACTAATTTGGTCTTCGCGCCATGCGAAGACCCAGCCAGAAATGTTCGCGACACGTGAAGAAAGGGTGTTTCGGCAATTTTAACCTAATTTCAATTATATACTATAGGGACTCCCATTCTCGAATTATCTCTTCCTCCAGCCGTTTCAGGAGTTTGTAGGGGCGATTTTCAGTATTCTTGGCTTAATTGTTCTTAATTTTTCATGCTTGTAAGTTTTAGATTTATTATTAAGATGTTTGCTACAATTATGAGCGGCTAAGCTCTCTGTGATCCCTCCGGGTGAACGATTTATGCATGTATTCGTATGATTTTAGTTGATTATCAGTTGGATTGAAGTTTTGTGAACCCCTTAAGTTCTTTGAATTCAATTATGTGTTTGATTTATGAACAATTGCATGTTTTCGATTTATCGCATCTATCATCGTTTCTTGGTTTTCTTGCATCGAGAATAATCTGATTTTGTGATTGAATTGATTATTGTGTGGTTGGGTTAAATAGTTAAACAAGGTTATGTCTATGTAATCTCCTATCTTATTTGAAACTAAAATTATGTGTTTGTGTTGCTGAATCTGAAACCCGGAGTGGTTGTTTTTCTCTAATAGTTTTCCAAAAGTTAAAGTTTGTTGCTTTTTACAAATTACATTAGTTTAATTGATAAAGTTTTAAACTTTAGTAGTCGTTGATCAGTTTAGTTTAAATAGCATTCTTCACTAGTTTCCTGTGGATTCGACAACCCTACTTTACTGTCTAGAGTCTAAGGTAGCTAAGTAGTAGTTTTTATAAATATTTTTGATTGACCTTGACACCGTGATCAGTGGGGGTTTAGGTTTTAGGGGGTGGGTTTAGGTTTTTGGGGGGTGAGGGTGGGGGTTTTAGGCTTTTCGGGGTGGGGTTGGAGGGGGTTTAGGTTTTTGGGGGTGCGGGTGGAGAGGGTTTAGGTTTTTGGGTCCGGGTTAGGATTCGATGAGACGGTTCCAACGCCGCTGGAATGAGCTCAATCGGAATTCGTTTGACCCACTTTTTAGGATTTCTTAGCGAAAAACCACTTTTTAGTGTAAACGTCCTCTATATATATATATATATATATATATATATATATGGTATTTTATGTATATGTGTAAATTCATATATGCATTAAAAAAATTACACACGTGTAATTTGTGTTTACACACAATACATGTTTATAGTGTATAGTTACAACTAAAAAAACAAATAATAGTTTCTTTATTGCATTAATGTCTTTCAGCATCGCCCTTAATTAATTTAAGGAAAAATTACTAAAATGGACATTTGACCAGTCAAACTTACCAAAATTGATAAACTTTTTCAGCCTACTAAGTTGTGGTCATTTAGATCATTAGTCGGCTGAAGCCGGCTAGTTCAGACTGCTTGAAAATCCGTGCCCAACTTCCTTTTGTCAGATTTTTAACCAACCAGAAAGTGACACGTGGAGGCTCTGAAACCCAAGCCGGCTGAAGCCCACTTCCAAGTAGGCTAAGCCGACTTGTTCATCATACTAAAGATGAATTCACTAAGATACTACTATATTGACTAATTATCAGAAAACTTGATGGTGAACATGGATCCAAGTAATTAAGCCTAATTGGTTTGTCATAAAAACATGGAAACAAAAGATGGGTAGCTGGCTAGTGCAAAAATTGAAGTGATATATATATATATATATATATATATTAATATATATATTAGGTTATAGTAAAAAGGGTTTTAAAAATAAGAAATGTAAGAAGGATTTTAAGCTTGACATGTGTCATTTTATTATTTTTAAAGGGAGGGCATAATGGTCAATGTGTAATATACCAGGTCAATGTGTAATACACCAGGTCAATGTGTAATACAAGGTCTGATATTACACAATGATCAGACCTGATATTACACAATGAATTGATATTACACAATGAGCATATTACACAATGACCTGACATATTTGAGCGAATTACACAATAATGAGCGAATTACACAATGAGCTGGAAAACGTAAAACACAATGATGAAAAATATTTGACACAATGAACTTGTATTACACAATAAACTTGTATTACATAATGACCTGACTAATTACACAATGAACTTGTATTACACAATGACTTGACTAATTACACAATGACCGGACGTGGTATTACACAATGAACTTGTATTACACAATGAACTTGTATTACACGATAAACTTGTATTACACAATGACCTGACTAACTACACAATGAGCTGAAAAATGTAAAACACAATGATACATACATATAACACAATAAACTTGTATTACACATTGAACTTGTATAACACATTGAACTTGTATTACACAATGAACTTGTATTACACAATGAACTTATATTGCACATTGAACTTGTATTACACATTGAACTTGTATTATACATTGACCTGACTAATTAAACAATGAGCTGGAAAACGTAAAAAAAAATTTTTTTGTTTATAACGACACTATACTCGTTTTAAAGATAAAAAAACGCTCGTTTTTATGGTGTAATTTTTTTGAAAAAATAATGTCGTATGTAAAAGTTATGAACCTTTAAAAATGAGGGGGAGAACTTGATAAAAGTCAACAAAAGTGGCCAAAACTAAAATACCCTTCTAACAAATTTTTCTCCTACAATTTAATCTCAACCATTAATTATTTTCTACAATTTGATCTAATGGCCAAAATCCTTCTCACCCTTCTTACAATTAAAATCCTATATATATATATATATAGTATCAAAAAGACAAGTTCATGAAATTAGGGTTTATAGTTGTCTCCCATTATAATATACTATCTTCCAAAATACACCAAATAAGAGACAGTGTGTGCGTGTATCCTTGTGTCTTTACTGTTCCTCGGGAAGCAAACGGTTTAAACTAGTTTAAAACCCGGCAGTAAGGTTTGAAGAGAGAGCTATGGTCGCCTTGACTCCATGCTACCCTCAAACACACACAAATACATCAAAACCACTGTTCTTCTTTCGTCACAATCTCACACAGTGACAGTGTAACAGAAGGCAGCTGCATTGTGTGTATATACGTGTAAATGTTAATTACAAAAGTACAATTGGTCTGAGCTTTGAATTCTCACTTTTTTTTAATTTGCTAGGGTTTTCTTTATTTTCTAAGTTTTGAATTTGCATGCGGACACAGTAAAGGTTTTTGAGTTTTTCTTGAAATATATATCTGTTCAATCTATAGGTATAATTAATGGGAAAGGTTAATTAACTTTTTAAATGGTTTAAATAACAAAAGTTATGTATTATCTATTATTTATCTTCAAGAAATACAAACGTGTAAAATAGTAAATTTCATCGCATTTTTGGTGATGTAATAATATTTGAAGTTTTTAGTTAAGTTTTTTTTTAAACGGTAAATTTCTTTACTTAGTGGGACTTGAACCCATGACCTTGAGGTCTTTAAGTGTTTAAGAGGCTTTGTCTCTACCATTGGACCGACCTTCATTTTGTAATACATGGAAGATAATAATGTAGAAATTCTTAAAATTGGATCCGCCGGCTGAATCGATAAACATGGCTAACATATTGATTCAGCCCAGAATGTTAGCCGAGTCGGCTCCAATCGATCAACATAGTTGAATCGATAAACAACCGGCGGTTCAATCCAACATAAATCCGCCACGTAGCATGTTAACAAGTCTAGGATATGTTGTCTATGATATATATGAAAAAAGTAATATTTTGAGTAAATTACAGAAAACAACCTTTATGTTTATACCTAATTTCAGCTGCAGTCCTTAATTAGTCTTCATTAACTATGATGAACACCCTTTATGTACAAACGTTGTAACAAATTTGGACCTTTAGTCTAACTTTCGTTTAATATTTTCGTTAAATCCACTCACGTGATGATATATTTGTAATTTCACTCTTTCTTATCAAACTCAATACCCCCTTTCTCTTTCAACCAAACCCCATTTCTTCTTCAACCCCATTTCTTACCCGGTGGCCTCTGTCGAATCTTCTTATGTTGACTCATTACACCCCATCAGTCTATGTTAGAGCATTCTCAGCCCGTTCTTTATATTTCATATTCTTATTTTTATAATTACACTAAAAAATACTACTTTTTCTACCTTTTATCTTTACTTTTCTCTCTCCTTATCTTTATCCTTATAATTATACTAAAAATCACTACTTTTATCCTTATATTTACAAAAACCTTATATCTTTTCTCTCTCCTCCACTCACAACTACTTTAAACCACTCCATAAAATATACAAAACTCACTCACATAATTATAAGGAACGGACAGTGAATGCTCTTAGGGTCTCAACTCTTTCCTCGTCTGTGTCTGCATAAAAAAACTCAGGAAACAAAGTATGGTAAGCAGGTTCCTTTCAAATTTCTATTTGTAAGTTAATAAGATAATATAAGTATTGACATACTAAATTTATTAAAAGATGACAAATTATCATCTCTAACTAAGTCTAGTCTAACCATAACATAGGTTCCAGATCCAAGCGTATGGCTGTCGCATGTTGCCTTTCCCTCTATTTTGGTTGTTCAACACAGTGGCGGATCTAAGAAAAAAATCCAGGGGTATCTAAAATTTCGTTCAGGGGTATCTGGATACATAAAACGGTAAAAAAAAAAAATTCCACTGCGCGTCGAAAATTCCCACTACGCGTCGAAAGTTGAGGGGTACCATCAGGTACCCCTCGCCTCTTCATAGATCCGCCCCTGGTTCAACAAGTTGCTATTTCAAAGCGCAAGCAATCCTGTCCAAACTCATCAACATCTAGGATGGTTTATATGAAAGAAAGGCATCCATGTCTTCTCCAACTTCTAACCACGTTTTCTCGCGTTAGCTTTGGCTGTCTCCCAAGCCCTTCTTAACAAATCGCTGAACCTTTTTCTCTACGAACTCCCACCAACAAGGACGGGTACAACTTACTAAGAGGGGGTGGACAAGCACCCCGTAAGCCAACCAACCCTGCATTAAAAAAAATTCAAAGTTTGTTTTTAAAGACTAATTTAGGCTAATTCCGAAAGAGGGAAGGGGCACACTACAAAACAAAATTAAGAGTAAGGGGCACACTGTAAAAAAAATTAAGGGTAATGACACACTCACAAAACAAAATAAAATATCAAAACCTTGTTTTGACTTTATTCACTGAAAATAAGAAAACTCTAGACATTTTCATTATTTTGAATTTTTTTGGTATAAAACGTTGATTAAATATTTAGTTGAGAAACTAATTTTTCTTATTTAGTTTTTTTCTCAATGTTAATTTTATTACTTATTTGGTTAACTAATTTAAAATATATATTAAAGTTAAATGCACTTTGTTAATCATGCGATCAGAACAATTATATAGTTTCTTGTTTTATTTTACCCGACCCATTTTTTGCCACCCCTTAACGAAAATTTCTGGATCCGCCACTTCCCACCAAGAACAAACTTGGCTTTCTACTCCTCTTCCTACTCATAGTATAACTACCAAAAAAATCACTTACTAATAATGCATATTCTGTTATTAAGTTATATACGATGTTATATACAAAGGTGACTAAGTAGACAACTTGAAACGGTCAAACCTCCGGTCATGATGGTCGAAACAACATCTTTTCATCGTTGCTAGGAACCGGGACAACAAAGTAGATTCAGTCATCTGGGTAATTACCTTATCTTGAACGTTAACTCTGCAAAATGAAAACAATGCAAACAATTAAGATTATTAACAATTTTGTATTTACATATAAAGACAATATCAAAATAGGGAATGAATCATTTAAGAACTCCTAAATATTTTAAGAACTCGTGAGAACTCATCAAAAAACCAATCAAAACATTTTTTTTGTTTTTACTAATGTTATTATTAGAATACAACATAAAAAAATGAATTTATATATGTAAATTTACATGTATTCATATATTAAAACAAATCTACATATGTGTAAGTTTATCACTTTCACATGTGTAAGTGTTTACCATTTACACATGTGTATAAATTTTTTTAAGAATAATTTATAGATAAGAGATGAATTAATTGGAGAGATAAATCATTTTTTATGTTGTATTTTAATAATAAAGTTAGTGAAAACAAAAAAATATTTTAATTGGTTTTTTGACGAGTTCTCGCGAGTTCTCAAGTATTTATGAGTTCTCAAGAGATACTAACCCTATATATATATATATATATATATATATATATATATATACACACACACACATACATACATACATATATACTCATTCATCATACTCAACCCAAATCCACTCGCGATTCTCACCATGGAGTAGCAACCGACTCACAATCATCACTACTTATATGGTGATACTGATATGGGGGTTATAAGTCCATCACTGCTTATACTGCCTCGACCCCAATTTTCGAACTTGCTTCAGACCCTAAAATTTTTATGCGGCCCTTGATCAAATTAAATCCTATTAGATTATATAAATTTAAACTTATTTAACAAGTTCTAAAAATCATTTACAACATTTCAAAGCTATTAACCGGTAGAACATTACTTTTCATCATTCTTGGTTCTTAGGGTACTAGGGGTACCATGCGGGTAGTGGATTCGGGTATAGCGGGTCCCGCGGCAACACCGCCACATGGCATTCGGGTAGTGGGTTCGGGTAGTGGGTGCGGCGGTTATTTGAACCCGTTGCGGGTAGTTGAGATTGTGTGTGTGTTTTTTCTTTTGAACCCGCAAGGATATAGTGTGTGTGGGGTTAAAATTAGTTGAGAGTAAATCGGAGTTACATTGATAATATGTAATCTTGCAATTGGTTGGTATGCAGGGGCGGACCTACGTTCACCGGAGGGGGTTCACCGGAACCCCCCGAGTTTCGAAATTTATATAGAACGGTATGTAAAAATACTAGGGTGAACCCCTTAAAATATATAGAGTGAACCCCCTGAACAAACTTCCTGGATCCGCCACTGTTGGTATGGTGTGGGTATTTGGGGGTTCACGGGTAACACCCCCTCCACCCTTAACCACAAATAAAAACAAATTAAACTGAGTTAAAAGTTTTTAAAGTAAGTTCAGTTGTTGCATGAATTTATATGTTATACTAACTGGTTGTTGCATGAATTTATATATCAACTATTTGCACAAATAAATAAACATTGGCGGATTAGCCAAACACATCTAGGCCTATGTTTTGATCATCACATATCACTGGCTATACTAGTTAAAAAAAAGCTCTATATATTTTAAGAACCCAAAAACTTTTTTTGTTTTGTTACGAATGTGTAAAGTTACCGCACATAAATATAAATATTAAAGTTGCATAACTGTAAAAAAAATCTTTAAATTATCCAAGTAATACGATAAAATATTAAAACTTTAGTGTTTACAAAAACAATATTCTTTAACTCGATGGGAAGTTTAATGACAAATGTTTTAAAGCATTGTAGCAATGTCGTATGTGCATTCATTTCAACGTTTGCCTTTTCAGTTGTAGTAGTTGTCTCGATTCATTATATATAGAATTGCGACGAATCTATCACAAATCGTTACAAAATTAGAAAAATAAATCATAATCCTTAACTCCTATCACAAATACTATTTTTATTGTAGTGATGACTGTGATGTTCAACCATATATCATAAAATTACTTGGTAGTCATTTAATATTTTATACAATATTTCATATTTGTACTATCATAAATAATAATAATAATAATAATACTATCATAAATAATAATAATAATAATAATAATAATAATAATAGCGTGTCAACTAACACTTTCCTAAAATTTACGGGTCAATAGCCGACTCCATGCATAGTTGTGGTTGATGACTGATGAGAGCTAATAATTGTTGGAAAAAGACACGAGCGAAAAACTGTGACTTTGCCCACCACGGACGATGTCGGACCCAGCCACGTGCCACCTCCCCAACGAACATTAATTTCTTACCTCTGTTCATTATCATTGCTTTTTTTTAACGGTTGTGACGTCGCACGTTCCCATTAAATGGGAGAGACTCGTCCAACTCCGGTCAATATGTTGTCTTAACTGGGCCCACTTGGCGTCAGAGTTGGAGAGCATCCAAGGAAAAATCCCACCCAATACGGCCCCTTCCGGGTTTGAGGGAGAGCCGAGGCTCGTACCCTGGATCGGCGTGTGTAAAACCCTGTGCATCAGCCTAAGAACTAGGCCTCATTTGCATGTCTCAGAAATTAATGATGGTGGCAGGGATTGAACCCGGGTCCCTTGGGACTTCAGACCTCATCTCAACCACTACACCACAACCTCTTTGACGTTCATTATCATTGCTGACTACGTTTCTTTCGGTTCGGTTCATATGTTCTACATAGTTACGCATTAATTAAGACAAATGCAATTAATGCAATACAAAGTCGCTATTCTTTTAAGTCTAACTACTCCTTTTCTTCTAAAGAAAAATGCAAATTTGAACAATAATAGTTTTATGATTTCAAACCTAATTAATATATTACTAAGCCAAGTGTAACAGACGTGTAATTGGGGACGTGATGTATGTGTTTGTATATGTATATGTGTGTGTGTATATATATATATATGTGTGTGTGTATGGATAGTGAAATCATTACACACCTTAATGATTCGTGTTAGTGACTGCCCTCCTACTGATGTGGCGGAACGTTTTGTTACTTTTGGTTAAACCATTACACACAGCCTTAGGGATATTTAGTCGGTTGCCAGGGAGGCTCAACCAGGACCCGCGAAATAAGAATCATAGGCCCTAATTTATTTTAATTTTTTTTTGAATTACGATTCATACCTTTGATTTCAATTTACCATTAGTGTTGGTGATTTTAGTCTCAACCAAGCTACTTAGTGTATTTGGATTTACTTTATGATCAAATGAGAAATCATATTGAAACATCAAACAAGTTGGAAAGTGTGGAGCGCACACTTGTTTGATGATCTTATGACTTATGGTACTAAAGACACCTTGTTATATCAAGGGATCGAATTGAAACCCACTGAACAACAGGGGTCCGGGGGCAGCGCCCCTGGTTAGCAGGGTCCTACAAGCGGCAGCCTCTAGTGGGGTCCAAGGGGCAACGCCTCTGGTTAGCAGGGTCCTATGAGCGGCGGCCTCTAGTGGGGTCCAAGGGACAACGCCCCTGGCTGGGGTTAAGCTGAAATACTAAGTTTGGAAGTAAAAACTATTGAAAGTTGGTCCTCCAGACCAGATTATAACTCATGCTAAGTAATTTTACTCCTCCAGAGTAAGTTTCCTCCTCTGTAGTAAGTTTGCTCATCTGGAGTACATTACCTCTCCGGAGTAATTTGCTTCTCCGTACTAGTATGGCTTAGCCGTTATGTTGACGGCTGAGACAGTTTTCAGCCAATAACCGTCATAACGTTATAGTGTATCTGTTTACCTCTTAGATACATATGAATTTGGTCATTGTAAGATACACGAAATTCCTAACAGAATTTCACATATTCTTTCTTGAATCTCTGATTCTTATTTGATTAAATTATGTGTATACCACGGAAATAATTCAATCTAAAATCGAACATTTCCGCAATTATCATAGAATCCAGGCAATTACAACTACACGAACCTAGAATTCCTACGATATATTAGCATACATGTCTTCAAAATTAGGTTTATATAATGCAAAATTAAGCCTATTTTGACCTGGTACCTTACTAGTTTACTAATGAAATCAATTATGTTACAAAAAGATTTAGGTTGAAATTTACCGGTTTTCAGTTCATAAAAGTTGGAACCAGACTATAAAAAGTATATTAAAACCGAATTGTATCAAATTGAATTATATTATAATTCAGTTTGATCAGTTTTACATTTTAGTTTATATTTATATACAACTCAAAACAATCAAATCACAGTAAATTCTAGTGTAAAATTACATGTGTATATATATTTATATAAATTATAATGTTAACGGCAGAAGATGAGGTAAATTAAATTATTTGCAACGTTGGTTTTAATATATTACTTACTATTAAAAATTAAACTTTTTTGCAGTCTTTGGCACAAAGAAAAGGAAAACGGCTATAGATATGTGTGAGATTTCCCTCACTCACGGAACTCCTATCTATCTTCAATGAATTTTGGAAACAACTTCTGCTTTTAAATAAATTCGATGGTTATTACCATGTTTTCTTTGTGGGGAAGCTGACGAGACTGCAGACCATGTTTTTACCGTATGCTATGTTGCTGTCATCATATGGCAGAATATATCAACTTGGTGCAAGCTACCTCCGATCTTCGCCTTCATGGTTAAGGACCTGTTTCATCGAAATATTTTTGGTGGGTCTCAAAGTACCAAGCAGCACATGATTCAATCTATAATTCTTCTGGCTTGCTGGGTTTTATGGAAAGTAAGAAACAAACTTCTGTTTAAAAGCCAGCCGTTTTCCATAACAAAAATTATTGAAGAAATTAAGACGATGGGGTTCTTGTGGATTAAAAGTAGAGCTAGGATGAACTCATTTGAATGGAGTAATTGGTGTTACTTTAAAGTTTAGATGAATGCAGGTAAAATTGTTTTGTTTGGATTGCCCTTTATTTTGTTTTTCCTTTGATTGTTACTCGCTAGCCACTGGCTAGCTCTTAATTTGGTTGTATTGAAGTTTGCCTTTCCAAAAAAAAAAAAAATTCGATGGTTGGTTGGAGATTAATGTAAGTAATTGTTTTTATCTGTTTTATTTAATTACTAGATCATTATTACTAAGTTTCTGAACAACGTATATGAACGTGGATTACGTCGTTGAAAAAACCTTATTGGTTTAAAAACCTTAGTTAAGAAGAGTTAAGAAAAGGGAAGTACATGACATCATTTGAAAATGAGACTCAAGAACCATATATTCATGATGTTGATAAAGTTATATAAACTATTTTTTATTACAATAATTAAATTTATTAATTTTTAAGTTAAATAACATTATGCATATTTGTAGAAGAGTAAATTACAGATATCGTCCTTTATGTTTATATCATTTTTCAGATTGAGTCCTTTAACAAAAAAATTATCAGGTATCATCCTTTACGTTTAAATTTGTTGCGGTTTATGTCCTTTGGCCTAACGGGCGTTAAATTTTTCAGTTAACTCTAGTCATGTGCCACTCACATGAGGGCAAAAGAGTATTTCCATCTTTTAAAGGACTATTTGTGTAATTAACTTAATGTTATATATATATATATATATATATATATATATATATATATATATAAACATAAATAATAAAGCCCCTCTCTCTCTCTCTCTCTCTCTCTCTCTCAAACCTGATGCCAACCATTGTAACATCCATGATTTTTCGGCCCTATCTTAACTTAGTTATTTCAATAATAAAACTACATTTAAATTCTGTAATTGTTCAAGCACACTATGTCACATAAATCATTATTTTTAAACCTTGAGTTTCATAAATCTCTTTAACAAATGTTTGTGTATTAATATACATATATATGTATAATTATTTATTTATAAATATTTGTATACAAATATATTCATGTATTGAAGTTATTTATAAGAATATTTGTTTAGCAAATATATAAATGACATTTTAAATCTATAATAGATTAGTTGTTATAAAGTTTATAAAAGAAAGATTCAAGTTTTATAGTTTTTTAAACATAAATCAATTTATAGAAAAATTATATATATATATATATATATATATATATATATATATATACATATACAATTATCTACCAATTAAACTTTGTTTTGAAACCCTTGAACCTTTGAACCCCAAATCTTGAACCCCATAAACAATTGGACTCTCAAACTTGAACCCTAACATGGATTTTGAAACCATTTCCCTCAAATTTGACCCCACTCACAAAAATTCTGAACCTTTGACATTTAGTAGTCAAACAAGAACCAAACTTGTGCAATTCAAGCTCAAATCGATGAAATCCAGAATCAAAGGACTTGTGTACTAAGGCAATATTCGACTGATTTTAAACCCAATTAGCACCTCAATTTCATCTGTCTCGCGGCCGATTTGAAATTCGAATACGTTTGACTAATCAGAGTCAAAGCCGCACTTGATTCAACCTTCAACCAAAGGATTTAGACGCGTTTAATCACGTAAATCACGTGCAAACGATTCATGTATGAATGTAGACCCTATTCGCGACCCAATTCATTCCAAATCGATGGAATTAACGCGTGAATGGTTCTTGCAGCTGTCACCTTCCAATCCTGACCGAATCTTGTAATTAAAGGGAAATCAAACAAATCAAAGCAACCACACACCACCGTATAACCCCATACAAGCTCCCTGAAAGTTCAATCGATCCACACATCGCTGCTGGGACTCTGTCGACCACCAAGAACAACCGGACCTTCACCTCTGTCGTCCTCGGTCGATTCTTCACCAAAACAGGTAATTTTTACGCCTTTAGTTTCGTCGTGATCCATAGTTCAATAGCCCCTTATCAATTCGGGTCATCAAAACATATCGGAATCGATTGGAGTTAGGGCTCAGTTATTATTCGTTCGATCTGATTTGGGATTTGATTCCGGATCGCTAATTAAACAAACAGAACCCTTTGTCGTCAGCGAAACCACCCCGGTCCAGATGGTAAGTCATTGCGCCACTGGACTCGGTGGCGTGGGTTCGAAACCCACAACCCGGTCCCTTTTTACGTGATCTTTAAAACCCATATCGGCCCTCTTTCTGATACGGGTTAAAACATTTTCGAATCAGATCTTGGCAAGGGATTAGTCCCCTAGTCTGGTGGTCTGCACGCATAACCCGTCCCAGAACCCAGCCGGGTTCGAGCCGGTGGATCACAAACATTTTTATTTATTTTTTTTACCACTCCAATTAATTTATAAAAAAATATCGCATACCTTTTAGAACTAATTTGTACTAAAATAATCATTTTTTAACTTAGAACTATTATTTTCAATTGAAAACGGGTTTTTTAAAGCTCCATAAAATTTATTTAAGCGTTATTTTAACTAAAATGGTTAGTTCCTAAATTAAAACATTTTCAATACTTATTCCATAAAATTTTATAAATATTTTATAAATACATAATCATATATAAACCATTTTTTTTCTTTCTTTTCTTTTCATCTAATTATCTATTTTAAAGATTTAAATTTCATTAAAACAAATTAAACTTTTATAAATACATATGTATACACCTATATTTACATTTTTCATACTTCTTAAAACAACATACTATTTTAATGATAAATAAATAAATGAATTTATTTATTATCTATATATATTTTACACTTATAACCCACTTAGAGTTTAAATTATAATGTATATATATATATACATATATTTACACTATATTTCGACACATTGTCATGAATAAATAAATAAAATAAATTTATTTATTTAAATTATAATTTGAATAAATATAATTCCCACATAACTTTCTCTAATTAAATAATAAGGGTTTACTTATTTAGTTTAACTAGTTAATTATATTATGACCCTAAATCAAATTATTACTATTATTACTTTTATTTCATTTAATATCAAACCCCTATTCCATTACATACACCATTACACACACCCAAAACTTTTGATGACACAAACACTCGTAGTACAAGTCTCTACACTCACACATATTGAAATCCTAGACATTTCATTTAACCTTGTACATGATATTAATTCAAATTTGTACATTTACACTCTAGGTTAACCTTGTAAGTCACAAGGATTCACTTCACTATGTATTCTCTTGTGCAATCCACATCCTAGATACAAGTGAGTTTACATAACCTTTTTTTCATTTTGTACATTTTGGGGTAAACATGATTTACATTGAAACCAATTGCAATATTACATAATACAATTCTACATTTGATTTCATGTGACTATTTGTGCATTATGATTGAATGCTATGAGTTATTACTACACATACATGACACAACTCGTACAATTATTAACTCCGTACAAGCCAACGGTTAAAAAAGATAGATCTATTGAGTTTGACAAACCCACCCGGGTAGGGTGTTTGTTACCGACAACACATCAGGATAACACTAGGTGTTATGCCATACATTAGGATAACCTGCGGGTTATGCCCTTCAGTCACAAGGTTTGATTGTACACTTAGTATAACTATAGATTCTTCATAAGTGCCTTATATGCCATGTATCATATGAATTGTATAAAACACTTTGAAATCATTTTTGTGATGCCAAAACTTATGTACGCTCACCAACTTTCTAGTTGACCCTGTTTTTAAATCATGTTTCAGGTATAAACAAATGAGTTGAACAAGTTGCTTTCACTTAAGTTTGAGGACCTAGTTAATTAAATTGTGAACTCATTATGTATTTTCAATTTCTTGTAATTGTTTGGATTTTGTAAGGTTTGAAATGAAATAATTTAATATATTACAATTTAGTCAACCATGTGCTCATGAACAGTCTACATGTCCCGCCCCGACGTTTCCGCCATCGGTTGGGGTGTGACAACCACCGCCAAACACCACCACCACCACCAGCAGCCGACCACCGCACAACCCCCTCCTCCGATCTGAGCACCACCACATCACCACCGCCATAACTTGTCTCTCTTTCTTCACATACCATATCACGATTTCTCTCTCTTTGTTTCTCCCTCATCTTACCCTAAAATCCTTAAAATTGTTGACCTGCAACTATTCCTCTTCTCCATCTAACTGGAACCACACCCCCTCTTTGAAATCGGGCCAACTTTGGCCTCTCTCTTTCATCCGCCACTACATCACCCAATTCGTCAATAAAAGAACACCCTCCTACCCTGTTCCAGGATCTTGATTTTCTAAGGAATAATAGCATTCCAGTTGGTAATTGATTCCGTGAACCCTCCTTTTCCGATTCTGTTCCGACATGATATGATCCCATCCAAATTAATTAGAGATTCATAACTAGCCTTCTCTCATCATCCACCTTGATAAATCTAAAAAGGAGTGCCAACTTTGACGGTTATGGGTCAACGACTCAGGAGCTGGGTGGTGAAGTAGATTGGTGGTGGTGGGTCAACATGTTTAAGGTATGTAAAGATGGCTTGATTTTTTTGCTGCAGTAACCGGATCAGGAGACTTGTAACAATCTGTTAACAGAGACGAAGAAACGTAGGTTACCATCGCAAAGAAGAACAACGCAACAGGCCCTCCGATCCAACCTAATTGCGACACGCCAGAGAAAGCACACCGGAGCCAATCACAGCGGTAATGATGTGCGCGATTGTACTCCATAGCGTGCCTGATTAAGATCGATATCTGATTCACATCATTTTAATTGAATCAGAAGACGCGCAAATGAGTATTCAGATTTTAGGGTTTTTGTTCCCCAAGTGAAGAAGATGAGTACCAGGTGAAGCTGACCAAGAAATTAGCGATGGAGCATACCCAACTGTTGGCATCTGTTTGTAGCCATCCACACCCCCAAATCTTGTTCATCTGAGAAATCAAGGGGTAAGATGTACGATGACAGGGACGATGAAGAAGAGGATATTCGCCGGATTTTTTGGAATCTAGGAGACGCTGAAGAGTTATGCAGGAGAAGATGGGGAGGTGGTTTGAAGGTGCATCAATGGTGATGATGGTTTCAAGGTCTGTGTGAATAAGATTGGGGAGAGGGGTCGGCTGAGATGTTTAAGCAAATTACATATATGTCCATATTATAATCCACGTATAACCATATAATTATATATAATCACAAATATCGTGCAAGTATGCTTTATGCAAGTTAATTACCGTACGTGCACATAAACCATGTTAACACGTCCACATGCAATTATTTCTATCAATATATGCACATAAGTGTTTTCATATTTCAACGGGTGTTTAAATATTAACATGTGATCATTTATTTATTTTTAACCAAACATAATTAGATTTCTCGTATTCATGGCAACGTCCTATGTCTTCAACTATAAACAACTTAGAAACATATGAATGATTTCAATTATTTGGTCGTTTCATTACCCATTCCTAGTTAACAATTTTTTCATCGTTCACATATATATAAATATATATATATATATATATATATATATATATATATCATGTCTTCCATTTATATATATTTACATGCATATTGTTTCTAATTTTTCCAAGTTATTAACTTTATCACACATATACAAATCACGATTTGTTTATGTATATATTTATACTTTTCCTTTTTCAACTTAACAATTTACGTAATAATATATATATATATATATATATATATATATATTTCCATGTTTGATGGTTAGAACTCATGCATACATATATTTAGAGATTTCCATGTATACACTTTGGTTACAATCTATATACACATATATTTACATATTTTTCACTTATCCAAGTATTAACCAAGTTTTTCAATTTAATATTTCTCTTTTATCATCAAATGCTCAAACAAGAACATCTACATATAGATATATATACAAATTACAATTCTTATACATGTATCCATATACTTGATCATTTCCAAATTTCTAATCAAATTAAACATGTATACATATGCATGCATATTTCGGCCTTTATATATATATGTATGCATATTTTAGTTTTTCTTGTTTTGAATCTCAACATCATATGAATCAACAACTTATCACAAAATGTTCAAAACAACAAACTAGTTAAAGATGAACAACATGCTTTAAACAAGAATATAAAGATGAAAAGAAAGATTCATGTTGGGTTCTCACCACTAGTCAAAGCTAGGTGAAGATCTACTAGTAGAAGGTGGTAGATGCTCGGGTTGCTATCAAGACCGACTCCTAGCTCCAAATCTCCCTTGAATCTCCAAACTCTAACTCAAACTTCCTATATTTGCTCTTGGATTTTGAATATGCAAATGTGTGCACATGTGTGTGTATCGTATATATGTATATAGATGGCAAAAGAATTGGAGTATAAGACTAGTTTTAATTATTACAAGACAAGATTGATGGAATGGGATTTGACCTTTGCTTGTAATCAAGTTGAAGGATCATGTTCTTATGACACAAAATCATGTAATAAGATGGATTTGGTGGTGGTTTGGTGAGTGGGTAGCCCCACTTGGGTGGGTTACGGCCGAAAGAGGGTAGTAGGGGGTGGGTCTTGTTCCAACTTGTAGTCTTGATCTAATTATTTAGTTGAACGGTTTTTAGGTAGTGTATACCCGGTATGTGATTCCGTGATCTAATACCCGGTGTATGAACTTTAAAAATGTCAAAAGACCGATATATATATATATATATATATATATATATATTTGTGTTGATTAACTAATTTTAATAGTCTACTAGTTGCATCCTGACATGGTTAATACTATATATATAATATACATGTATACACATATAAATAATTTTAGAGTCATGTAATAAACACTTTCACGTAAACTTTTACAAGTTTTGCTCGCCAATATTTATGTGTTTATTTTTAAAACGCGTCTTTAGACTTTACTTGAATAAAATCTTGTTAATCACCAACGAACGTACCTTGCGGCTTATAACTGTTTACTTCCTAGTAATTATAAAATTACTAAAATATAGTGTATGTTCTTTTGCTAGACTCCCTGACAATACTTTGTCAAATAATAAACCAGGAAATACAAATCATGAACGTGAAATTATGTGATATGGATATTGACCTGAAATGCTGGGTGTCACATTCTCCCCGTGTTAAAGAGAATTTCGTCCTGAAATTCATTTGTTGTTATCTTGACTTGGAGTGTTCGTGAACAAGGATGGGTATTTGGCTTTCATTTGATCTTATCGTTCCCACGTATACTCGGGGCCACGCTTTTAATTCCAACGTACCTTAACCAATTTAACACGGCTACGCCTTGTTTTCTGAACTTTCCAATCTGTGACTTCAATGGGTTCCTCAACGAAGTGCAATTTGTCGTCTATGTGGATCTCAACAGGCGGTATAATTAACGTCTCGTCTGATAAGAACTTCTTGAGATTTGACACATGAAACATATCATGTACATTGTTTAGTTCTTGTGGCAGCTTGAGCTTGTATGCTACAGGGCCAACCCTAGCCAATTTTTCAAATGGTCTAATGTACCTAGGGTTAAGCTTGCCACGGTTGCCAAAACTTGCAACTCCCTTCCAAGGTGAGACCTTCAACATGACTCCCCCAACTTGGAATTCTAATGGTCTTCGTCTGTTATCCGCGTAACTCTTTTGCCTTTCACGGGCGGCCTTCAGACGATCCTTGATTTTGAAAATCTTGTCAGTGGTTTCCTGAATAACCTCAGGACCAGTTAAATGCTTGTCGCCAACCTCCGCCCAACATAGCGGTGAACGACATTTTCAACCATACAAAGCCTCAAACGGAGCGGCTTTGATGCTGGTGTGGTAACTGTTATTGTATGAAAACTCAGCCAACGGCAAATGAGTATCCCAATTTCCTCTGAAATCAGTTGCACACGCACGGAGCATATCCTCTAAAGTTTGAATGGTCCTTTCACTTTGACCATCTGTTTATGGGTGATATGACGTGCTCATGTCAAGACGTGTGCCCAAGGCTTCTTGTAATGACTGTCAGATTCTAGACACGAATCTGCTGTCTCTATCAGAGATAATAGAAATTGGCACTCCATGCCTAGCCACAATTTCCTTGATATAAATCCTTGCAAGTTTCTCGGTTTTATCCGTCTCTTTGATGGGTAGAAAATGAATTGATTTCGTCAAACAATCGACGATTACCCATATGGTGTCATACCCGCTCGACGTCTTGGGTAACTTTGTAATGAAATCCATGGAAATATGTTCCCATTTCCATTGAGGCATCTAGGGTTGTTGTAATAATCCCGACGGTTTCTGATGTTCTGCCTTTACTTTTGAACACGCCAGGCATTTACCGACATAAATAGCAATCTCTCCTTTCATGTTCGCCCACCAATAGAGTTCTTTTAGATCCTTATACATTTTATCCAAACCTGGGAGAATGGAGTACCTGGACTTGTGGGCTTCGTCCATAACCAACTCCCGTAAGTTACCAAAACATGGCACCCAAATTCTATTCATGAAGTATAAAGTATCATCTGATTTTGGCTCTAACTATATGATCATTCCTCGTAGTGCTTCTCTCTCAATGTTCTATTATTTGTTTTCCTCTTGTTGTGCCATCCGGATTTGAGTCGTGAGACTCGTATGCATTGTCAATCCTAGGGCACAAATACAAAGAGTTTTAACTCGTTCCTTATGACTCAAGGCATCTGCTACGACATTCGCCTTACCAGGGTGATACTTGATATCACAGTCGTAATCATTTAGTAGTTCTACCCAACGGCGTTGCCTCATGTTAAGTTCTTTCTGATTAAAGATGTGTTGGAGACTCTTATGATCTGTAAAGATAGTACATTTTGTACCATATAAGTAATGTCTCCAAATCTTGAGTGCGAGCACGACAGCACCCAACTCTAAATCATGTGTCGTATAATTTTTCTCATGGACTTTCAGCTGTTTGGATGCATATGCTATGACTTTTTCTCTCTGAATCAGTACACATCCCAGACCTTGGTGTGATGCGTCGCCGTACACGACGAAATTGTTGGTTCCCTCAGGAAGTGATAGGATTGGTGCACTGCAAAGCTTCTGCTTCATCAATTGAAAAACTGATTCTTGTTTATCAATCCAATCAAACTTTTTGTCCTTCTACTAACGTGGCCATAGGCAGGGCTATTTTTGAAAAATTCTCGATGAAACGCCTATAATAGCCTGCCAAACCCAGAAATTGACGCACCTCAGTCGGAGTTCTTGGTGCTTCCCAGTTTTTGATAGCTTCAATCTTGGACGGATCCACGTGGATACCCTTCTTATTGATGACATGTCCAAGAAAATGAACTTCTTGGATCCAAAACTCACACTTAGAGAATTTGGCATAAAGCTTCTCATTCCTGAGTAGTTCCAAGATTAATTTCAAATGATGTTCATGTTCCTCCTTGGTTCGTGAATATATTAATATGTCATCGATAAACATAATCGCGAATTTATCCAAGTATGGCTTGCACACTCGGTTCATGAGATCCATGAAAAAGGTCGGTGCATTAGTCAAACCAAATGGCATAACTAGGAACTCGTAGTGACCATAACGAGTCCTAAAAGCCGTCTTTGGTATATCTTCCTCCTGGATTCTCAGTTGATGATACCCTGATCGTAGATCAATCTTAGAATAGAAGCTGGAACCTTGAAGTTGATCGAATAAATAGTTTATTCGAGGAAGAGGATACCGGTTTTTGATTGTCAGTTTGTTCAACTCCCGGTAATCAATACACATTCTAAAGGTTCCATCCTTTTTCTTCACAAACAAGACCGGAGCTCCCCAGGGTGAGAAACTCGATCTTATGAAGCCTTTATCAAGCAACTCTTGCAGTTGGCTTGATAATTCTTGCATCTCAGAATGTGCTAGACGATACGGCGATCGCGCAACTGGTGCGGCTCCTGGTAGTAGGTCGATCCGGAACTCGACTTGTCTAGGTGGCGGTAAACTAGGTAAGTCTTTGGGAAATACCTCGGGGTAATCCCTAACGATCGGTATATCCTCAAGTCGACGTTCCTCGGGTTTCTTCTCGACGACATGGGCCAGGAATGCGCAATAACCCTTACGTAGATACTTATGAGCTTTCATGCAGTTTATCATCTTCAACATCGTTCTACACCTTTGGCCATAAATTGAAAGAATTTCTCCGCTTGGTAGTGGGACACGTACAATCTTTTCGAAGCACACGATCTCGGCATGATTCTTCGATAACCAATCCATGCCAATAACAATGTCAAAACTCCCCGGATCGACAGGTAGAAGGTCTATACTACATGTATGGTTTTCTAGACATAAAGTACAACCCTTAATGACCTCTCCAGTTTCTATTAATTTCTCATTTGCTAATTCAATTGTATAACTTTGTTCTAGTTTGCTCGCCTTAATACCGAGTAAAGATTTAAAGTCATTTGACACAAAGCTCATATCAGCACCAGAATCAAAAAGTACATAGGCATAGTGATTATTTATCGGGAACGTACCAGTGACGATATTCGGGTCCTAGCGTGCGTCCCCTGCACCCAGCACAAATGCCTTCCCCGGTGCCTGAGCGTTGTTCTAGTTCTTCCACTTGGGACAGTCTTCTTGAAGTGCCCCAGATCACCACACTTGAAACATCCCTGTTTAGCTTTACCCGTGGGGTTGGTGTTAACTCGACAGTTTTGTGTGGTGTGACCAAACCTACCAAATTTCCCACACTTAATACATCCACCCACATGATGATATCCACACTTGTTACACCTCGGTAGGCCCATATCATACTCCTTCCTTTCCACAATGTTGGCTGCTAAAGCCTTTACCGTTTCCTACTTCCTAAATCCTTGCTTCCCAGATTTGTTACTCGGATTCTCCATCCATTTCCTTTTCTCCCCAGATTTACCTTCCTCATTCTCCTTCTTCCCAAACAATCCATTGCGCACAGCATCATCTCTTAACTTGAATGCTAAAGTTATAGCACTCTTGGCGTCCATCGGATTTGATGAAGTTACCATGCAGCGAATTTGAGGCGCAAGGCCCCACAAATACCTTTACGCACGCTTATGCTCTGGCATGACCATGTGGGGTACCAGAATTGCCAATTCATTGAAACAATCGGTGTACCCCGCCTCATCATCTGTGATCATCTGTAGATTCCACATCTCTGTCTCGATCTTTTGTAACTCGTTTTGAGGACAGTATTCCTCGATCATCATGTTTTTCAGATCTTCCCATGATAACTGATATGTTGTCTGCCTTCCCAAAGTCTTCACTTAAGAATTCCACCAGGTCAATGCCTTATCAGTGAGCGTACAAGTATAATACTTCACCATGTAGTCAGCGGTGCACTCACCGATGTCAATCACCGATTCCATCTTTTCTATCCACCTCATCAGGCCTACTGTACCCTCGGTGCCATTAAAGTTGCGAGGGTTGCAGGATAGGAAGGCCTTATAGGTGCACTTCTTGTTCGAAGCATCTGTAGGATCACAAGTCACTTATATTAATAACGTCATTAATTTGGATCATGACTATGTGTTACGGATGTGATTACTCGCTCTTTACCTCCAGAACCTTTGGTTGTGCCATTGCCTCCTGCCTCTCTTCTCCGGTACCGCTGCCATTCCTTCTACCACTATTTCGATCGGCTTCATATCGTTCCATGGCGGCAGCTACCCGTTGTGATATGAGTTGCTCCATATTTGGGGAGATCGTCTCGTTGTTATCACCAGTGGTGTCACGGGGCATCCTTTGCTTAGGTGTCATGGTGTTCTTTCTAACATAACATTTAAAAAGAAACAACATTATATGATAATAATGATATAACATGACATAAGGATACAACAACATCAAACGTAAACAACCATCATCACAACATAGACATCACATACATTGTTAAAACATACATAGTATATTGTTCCAAAAGACAAGGATACAAAGCAGATGGGTTCTCATGACCACATCAGTACCAAAGTTTCAAACTACATAATGTGTTACGGGCACAACCCGCCCGTAATAGGTCTAGAAGTAGGAAGGTACTCTCGGTGGAGCAGCCGCTGCTGTGATCATAGCCTCGACGCGTGACTCAGCTAAAATGGCCCGGAGCTCAGCCTTAGTCGCCCTCTGCTCGGCTGTCTCCGCCCTCTGCTCAGCAACGGTGGTCCTCGACTCCATTTATGCTAGTCTCCTCTCGATCTCCATAAATCGGTTAGCTGCATGCTCAAGGGTCTGGTCGCACAGTCTTTGATCCTCAATCACCACTAAAACGTGCAACTTCAGTTGATGTATACGATATGTCTTTCTGAAGATTTCCTACGGCAGTCTCCAGATAGTCGATCTTCTCCCCGTGTGTATTGCTACGGGTCACCAGCACGGGAATAGTGCACTCCACGCATTCCCGTGTAAGCGGTACGGGTCGTGATAAACAGGATAGTCCGGTGGGGTCGCAAGTCGTAGGTAGATCCTCCTCCACCCTCCACATCTGGATCGCTCGGGTCAACCAATCCCAATAAGATACATCCACTCTAGGCACTCTGGTCGTGGGTACGCCTGTAGACTCAGCCATATCGTGGACTACTGTGGAATCTAAACGATGCTCGATCGTCTCGGATGGTGGACCAAAGTCAGAGTGGGGTTAGTGTGTGACTCGAGGTGACTACAATATCCATATGACATGATAAATGGTTAAGCAATGCTTATGCAATGAAAACGTTTTAACGAGTCATTTAAATTATAGACTAGGTTCAGTTTTAGACTCCTAGTTCGCTATAATCAATGGCACTGATACCAAGTTTTGTCACACCCCGCCATGGCGGAAACGCGAGGCGTAACGTTCACTTGTTTCCAAAGCATATGATTACCGCAAACACATACATAATGATTGGATACATAATCAAGTTTAAAGTTTTTACATCCCAAAATACCAAATTGGAGTTTACAAAAGATTAAGATTTCACAAATATGACCCATAACGATGAGTTATACAAGGGAAATCTCCCAAAAAGCCGTATACGTTCATAAACACTATGATGAAGACTTCGAGCTTTTTGTACTTTTCAACATCCCTAGCTTCATCTCAAAACCAAAACCGAAACCTGGTCTGATTCCAAAACTATTAGACCTGAATGCATTCAATTGATCCAAAAACCCGTCGCTGCATGTTAATTGAATTCAGATTTCTCAAATCAGTCCAAAAGCTCTTCATCGTAGGGATTTCTCAAGTCGACCCTAAAAACCGTCGTCTTTGGTTCATTACTTTTTCATTACCGACGATTACCGGCGTTATTCTCTTCTGGTTCATTACAAATTACATATGTGTAACACAATTGTTGCAAGTTTCTAACACCGCTTACATATATGTAATACTATGTGTTACATATACGAACACTAAATGTTACATATATGTAACAAGAAGGTATGCTTTTAGTTTTGTAAAATTGTGTAAGTTACGTTTATAAACTATATAATTGGTTTCTTAATCATCTTGTTCTTCATCTTTTGTGTGTTGTATAGTTGTAAACCCATAATGGTTCTGAATTTTAATTTTCTCCCCTTGTTTTGTTCAACGGTAGCGATTGAATCAATGATGTTACGTATATGTAACTTATGTTGTTACATATATGTAACTCACAACCTACAGTTTTTCCTCCTAGATTCCTTTAGCTTTTCTTCATGAAACGATGAAAATAGTGATTTTTCTGGGTTTTGATTTGATGAACGATTGAAAACGGTAATTAGCCATTAGATTGGAGAGAGAACAAGAGAGAGTGAGAATATCAGGGATTATATTAATTGATTTACAATGTAATTTCCTATTCTACCATTTACCACAATTAATTAATCATAAAGCTTCTCTTTTATTACAAAAATGTCATTAAATGATTATAATGAAAAAGTCAAAAAGGTTGCTAATATTTTACTAACCCAAGATATAATTTGATTTATTAAGTGAATATGAAGCAAAAGATTAACCAATCCATCCGTCTTTTTCATTAACCAAACCCATAATAACTAGTGATATACCCGTCCCAGTATGGGTAGTAAAATATAATTAGAGAAAAAACTGCATTTCCTTAGATTTGTCTGCTAGCCCAAAAATAAACATTTTAAATACAAAACCATAAAAATCTTTAATTTATGATATAATAGAAAGTAAGAATGTGTTTTACTATGTCAAAAGAATTGAATAAGACGTACCCTAAAGGAATTTAATAAAACGTACACGAAACAGTATGTAAAACAATGTTTACAATTATTTGGTCTAACAAAAACCTGCAACATTATAGTTATAAGTGGACACAAGCATTTGGCAAAAACACACCCTTTTTATGTGTTTCGCTATACATGCTTCTCTTTATTGCACCAATACATAATCTTCAAAATCAAATCCATAACTAATACATAATCTTCAAAATCAAATCCCTTGATAAAATCACCATCCAAGAACAATAATATGATAAGTTGATAACAGGTCTAGTACCCTTAATTTATTTTAACCTGTCATTTTTGTATCATCTAAAACAATTTATTCAATGGATTCATAATCAAAATCTCCATTTAAGTACAAGTAAAATAAAACCAACAAATGTATAATACAAATATGTAGTGCATACAACTTAATCGGTATGCCCGTTTTTAAAATAAACAATATTTTTCAAAGTTCCTACTGGACCTCAGCTGTCAGCTAAAAAAGAAATGGAAAAAAAAAAACTTGGGTTATAATAAACGGAAGAATCTTTAATCTACCACTTACTTACCTGATTAGCAGTGTGCTTAAGTCTGACAATGGTATTCCTAAGGTCTGAAGTTGCATTATCCACCTGAAAAACCAAAATTAAAACTAAATCGCATAACCAAATATGTACAACAGATTGAAATAACAATTAGGGAAAAAATTTCCAACCTTGTTTCTTTCATCGATCAGTGGAACCTGACTATCTACTTCCTGCATAAATAATAATGAATATAAAGATTAATTTTGCAACTGCTTCAATGGAAAATGCAGGTTAAGTGCAGGATAGCAAACCTCGTTCATAAATTGTGCCATGTTCTTTAAATTATCCGGACCATCTGATATTATATCCAAGCCTTGATCATGTATAAAATAGGAAAAAGAAAAAAGAAAAGGAGATATCTTTACTCGAAAACGGAATGAGATGTTAGGATTTAATAAGTAAAAGCACTAATTACTTTGATGTATCTCTAAAATCAAACCTTCAGAGTCGCTTAAAAGATTGGCAATCAGAACAACAGAAGTAACACATGAGGTGGCCACATGTTTTGTAAGAAAACAAATAGTAAACACTGGCTTGATATTCACCATCTTTGCAGCACAGTTGCATGAAAATAAAATAAAAATACAGGAATTCCATTAACGTTAATAAGCTTTCCTATTTATTCACTGCGATATTGTATTTCTTTTATTTAGTCATTTGTACATTTTTTTCAATATCATATTTTAAGTTATACTAATGCCTCTGAAAATATGTAGTTGACTTCTAAGTAGCAAACCACTAATATAAAATTGGTCTGATTAAATTTATTTAAAGTAAATAAAAAGAAAACATTTTGGAGTTACAAAACAATAGATGTTTGTGTCAATTTCGCATTTGGGTAAGCTTTTGGTACAGAGGCATTTAGGTAACTTGTGGTTAATTTAGATAATATCAACTGCGACATACTTCAAGCGCAAATACCAAATTAGGTCAAAAAGAAAAACTTAAATGCAAAACCCAAACGGAAGTTACTTAGTTCCAAGAAATTCTAAGCATCAAAAGACTAAATTAACATAAAAAAAGAGTAATATAATGAAAACTACCTCAATTTAAGGTAAATTTAGCTTAAATTTACCTTAAAACTCATGTTGAAAAGAACTACAACATTTTAGTAAGTGGTCATTTTAAGTTAACTGGAAAGCTGTAGCAAAATGAAAAGTAAAAAGAATGCATTGAAAAATTACTTAAAATCATTCTTTTGCAAATATGTTCAGTTGTAACAATTTGTTCAAGGCTTCAAAAAGAGAAACAACATTTTGGTCTTGAGATTTGTGATCTTACATTGTCCAGACTCCATACTCCATTCTTAATACTTATGCCATAAACACAACAATCTGATCTCCGGTTCTCCGTTTAATGTAAAAATCACAGTTCAAAGTCGAAATAAAGAACATATGCCATGATCAAAATCAATAAAATTCAAGACAATTTTCATGTTACAAAGTAGAAAGTAAATAAAGAAGCCTTTACCTACCTTACCTTAACTTCTAGTTCATTTAGAGATCTTGAAACTGCAGGTGAAAGAACAACACCTCCCAAAGCACTTGGATAGAAGCATCCAAGTTATCAACAGTAAATTGACAGTAGGAAATTGATGGCAGCATCCAAGTTACCAACAGTCACACGCCTAATATATAAGCGTAAAAAAATTAAGTCTTTGTCAAGGAAGAATCTTAGTTAGTGAGTTATAACCAAGAGCATATGTAATCAAGAATTGCACCTGCATAGCAAGCTTGTCTTCAGCATGTGATCCCGTTCTGTACCAAAATATACGTATTAGAGCAAAAAGAAAACCCTAACCCTCTTGCTACCCTGAAAACAGGTATTATTCAAGAAACGATTCGTACCAGATAAAATGGATGAATCGATGTGATACCTGCAATCATTCAAATCCTTATTGTGAAAATTTAGGGCCAAACAAACAGTCGTTAGGTAATGTCAAAGTAAAAACCTATAACCATATTCACAACCCCTATATTAGAATCAAGAATGGTGTTAATGAATAAATTTGCTTGCTTTACAAGCAATACAAATCATGGTCATACGTGTTCTTCCAATCTTTCAACCTAAAGGTAGGGAATTAGACAAATCCATAGTCTCCTTCCTTTCCTGTAAAGAACCATGAAAAAATCCCCATACAAAACTTGCTGAAAGGTCGTTTGCAAATCCCTTCACTTGCTTCCTATAAACATTAAAAAAAATAGTTCAAAAATGTCCACGGCTTTTGAGACTATTACAATAGGCACAAAATAAAAAGGATGTCCATGAATACCTTCCGGATCCCTGGCCTCACATACACATAAAGGGATGCCCATTAATACCTGTTGATTACAATATCTCATGCCTTGTGAGTTATACAAATGGGTTCTACAAATCAATCCAATCTGTCTACATTGATTCACCATAAAAGACAAAAACATTATTCATATCAATAACAAATCATCAAAATGAACCGATAACAATAAATTCATGAACATAAGCGCAATCAAATAACTTAATCATAAATCTTTCACAATCAAACAATGGTAATTCAAAATTTGTAAAGTGACAACAAAACATATATCAATCTGCTACAAATGCATAAATTACCAATGCTTTTTAATAAATTAGTACAAAACGGTAAATCAAATAACTTAATCATAAATCTTTCACAATCAAACAATGGTAATTCAAAATTTGTAAAGTGACAACAAAACATATATCAATCTGCTACAAATGCATAAATTAACAATGCTTTTTAATAAATTAGTACAAAACGGTAAATTGGATAACCTCGTACCGGTACCTGTTGAACACACTCTCTTAAGCAACTCTGAAATCATCAACAGAAGCAGCGGTTTTTGATTTTCTACTTCGGATGAAAATCATTCGACTCTGAAACTCAGTTAGAAGATCAAACAGATAATTTTGAGGGTTTAAAAGAAGAAATCGACATCAATTTGTTGAACGCCACTGAATTTTCCATTACCAAAATCGCTTATGTGATTTTACCGCAAATTAGGGTTTCTCGATGGTGAAGGTCGGCATCAACCTTCTACAGTAATTGCAAGATCCAGAACTCTTAATCATCATCACTTGCAAATAAATTAGGGTTTGTCGACATCAATTGGCAGTATTGAGATTGAAGGTTCAAAGAGGTGTTCGTGGGTATCTATTGGTGCTGAAGAGCAAATGGTGAAAATCAGAAAATCCAACCTCCGGTGGTGGTGAGGATATACGCGTCGGAAGAAAGGAAACGGGATGATGGGTTGGGTTAGGAGGCGGACGTATGTGAGAGGGAGAGGAGTGGGGGAGAAGAAGAGGCTAGGAATCCTTTACCCAATCCGTATGATAATTGACAAAATTTTCTTTTAATTTTGTAATTTAAATGGTCAGGATTTGATAAAAAGGTAGTTACGAACCAGTTATGAAAATCTAAAAACCAAAAAGTCAATTATAAGTTCGGTTTTATCCTAGAACCAAACCATGGGAGACGACAGAAGTTGATAACCAAACCTAACACACTTACATTCTCTCCTCATATTAACATGTTTTCAGATCTCTACTCATAGAAAAAAGTTGTAACCGTAAGAACTCATCAGAAGAAAACTCACAAAACCTTGCCAATAAAAAGCTTACGCTGGTCACCAGTCATACGGTTTTCAAGGAGTTTAAAATACGAAACCAAGTGATTAGAAAACTAGAGACAAGAAATTCATAACATAATCTCCATAGCTTTTATGCAAATCTCAAGACTTATACGGTACAAGCAGACGATGCATGTGTTCTGCTGTGTCTAATATTTTACGAAACAGCAGTAAATTAAAAATACAACATTTGGAAACACCAAAAGAACAAATCAAATATGGACATTCCCAAAGACATTAAGTGCATACAAATCAAGAACTTTTAAGATCATAAGCACAAGTGCAGGAGATCCAAAAGTCACGTGTACCCACATTCTTCCTTTTATGTGTTCCACGCATGCAATGCAATAGTGACTTGTATATTACGTTGCACAACCAACTAAGAATAAAATATATCATAATATTTTTGTTACATTTTCTCCCATATTTCCAGACACGAGATAGATTTCAAGATGAAAAAAGGGGATAAATAATCAAAATTTGAAGGGAAAAATAAAATAAAATAAAAGATTGAGATTCAGATAATTAAGTTAATTTCGTTGGCCAACTCCAAAGTGAAACCTTCCTTTTCCCTTGTCACTGAAAGCGTACTCGAGCCTAAGAGGCCCTAGAGGTGAGGCTACACGCACACCTACACCATAACCATATCCGCTTCCAGGCTTTGACCTTGGACCAGCTGGATCACCTTCAATACACAAAAAGAGAACATGTAAAACAGGTGAGTCAGACGGGTTAGGTAACTAGTCAAAACCGTCATTTTGAGTATAGGTCATGTGGAGTCGACCCTTTTTGTCAAATATGATTAAAGATAATTCAAGTATTTCAATAAAAGGGTAACTAAAGTATTTCAACCCTGGTGCTCTAAACCATAATGACAAGAGAAATTTACCAGGAACGGTTGGGCCTGATCCAAGATCAGTTCCATAGTCCGCGAACATAACTCCTTCTACTGGCCCCACCTGCAAGGTGAATTAAATATAGTGAAAAATATAGCATATATAAAGGATATTAAACTAAATACTGTCATCTTTTCTATAAATTATATCAGTGGAATTCATAAGAAGATTGTTTTTTATGATGCATGCGCATACCAAAATTCCAGTTAATTTCATGGTTACTTTAAAAGTATATCACTATAGTAATATACTAGAATGGGGAATTGCCAGTAAAATAAAAATAAATAAATAAAAGAATATTAAGAATTAAAAATGTTCAATCACCCACCAGAGGGAAAGAAATTTCTCCACAACCAACACCATAAGATCTGCCTGAACCAATATCCCCTTCTTCATAACCTCTAACACTGTTTGTTCCGCCAATGGGGAATGCTTCATGGGGAGGGAAGTTGCCCACAACATGACCACCTGATAAACTATAATTTTTAAAAGTAAACAAAATTAGTTTAGTGAATTAGAAGTGATAATTTTGTAATGTTGAGATCCAAAATATGATAAATTACCTTAAGTTAAAACGAGCAGGGCCAATCACAAGACCTTTTCGTGCACGGGCGGTAACTCTATTAAAAACTAACCACTCTGACCATACAGGAAGTCCCTGCTCCATGGTAACTACAAACTGCAATATGGGTAGGTTGGATAACGGTTCAAACGTGGTGCTTTTTAATACGGGTTGGATAATGGGTAAATTTTAGTTTTGTCCCTTGAATTTTATAAATAACTAATATACTATTTATGATTAGAAAAATATACAATTAAAATACCAATATAATTTTTTGGAATAAAGATAAAATATAACCCAAATCAACCCATTTCTAGGTGAATGGGTTAAGAAATGTCACATTTAGGTCCAGCAATTACGATGAAACTAGAGAGAGAAGATTCATGTCTTACCAATGAAGAACTAGGGTCACTAGAACCAGTATAAACACTTTCAACTTTAGCAAGTACCATATCATCATGATTATTGCCACTACCACAAATATAAAGAACTTGTCAAGTTTGACTATTAAGCATCATGACTTTATAAATTTTAAAAATAACTCTTATGATTACCTTGCAGTTAGTGGACAATTATGGAAGTCTCTTATCATAGGATTCCCTTTTTCATCGCGAGCACCAGCCCGCTGTTAACGTGAAAGATCATTGTACAGGCAGGAATGAGTTTCGTGTTTTTTTACCATCAACATGTATTTTTTTAATTATATAATATCCATGAAAGATTGTAGAAATACCTGAAAAATAAGCCCGGCGGTCCCACTCCACTTTGGTCTAAATGGCCGGCTGTACTCGATGCCAGCAGTAATCCGTCCAATGGTAGGGCTACTGTTGTTGGGTTGATTTCCATGAGGCCCATGGACAAGAGTCCCAGGCGTCCTGGAGTTCTGCATCACAAAGAATCACTAAGTTATTATCTTGCATTTTTATAAATATTAGAGGTGGCAAGATGAACAGGGTTGTGTGACAAGGCCAGATATAGAGAGGGTCATTTTAGTATGGGTTTAAACTTTAAACAGTCTATGTCAGGTAAAATTGACAGACCCGTAAACACTTTTTGTCCATTTTCAAATAATTATATATACTTAATATGTTAATTATGAGTCTAGAGACAACAACTCCACACCACTAAAAAAGCATGAACACTTTTTGACTTGTTTCTTTTTTAGCTAATTTTTTGTATTTAACCCATTTGACATGTGCAAAATAAAACACAACCCAAATCAACCCACTTACAAATAAATGGGTTGAAATTGTCACCTTTAATAAAAATATCATAAATCATAACCAAAACAAAATTCAAAATTTGATGGGTGCCTGTATCATTATTGTTCTTGATGTCCGTTTATCATCTCCTTCAATCCATGGATCAGTGTAGTTGATCCTGAATATTGAGTCGATTTGCCCCCTCTCTAATGAAATATTAATTTTTTGGTTCCTCCCAAAGAGGTTTCGATGATAAAGTGCACAACTGCAATGGAATTATAGAAATTTAAAAAAAAAGGAAGGAAAGGTATAGTTAAGTTGTGGGGAAACGATATCATGTAAACAGCAATGATGCTTAAATGAAATATCATACGCTTTCCTCAAAGGGTATATATATTACCTCCCGATTAGTCCTGCTAAAGGGCCACTTGTGATCCTAAAAAATAAAAGGGGCCAATAAGTAAATAGTGTTGCACACACATATCACATACAATTTGAAGTGAAGATTCAAAGATTCAGATTATTACTATTACAATGTTGCTTTTGTAATCATGGTTAACGCGATCAATCATTTAATGAAAATTTATTAACAATCAAGAAAATGTTTGTTGGTCAACCCAACCTGAATCAGCTTGTCTCAACAAGTACTAAAAATTACTACCCATTTCAACCACACCCATCTTGACCTGTTACCCAACCCGTCCGCCGTGCCATGTCTAGTTACACTAAATGGACCCACAATGAGATCACATACCCACTTGAAATTCCACCACCAGCAGAGATGCCTCCACTTACACGTTCAACCGCATTAATTATCAAGTCCACCTTCCCAGAGTCTGCAACAAAATAATTTAAGTTCATTCAATACTCAATAAAAAGTAACTTACAAATAATAGGCACATACACAAAGCTCGATAACTAATTTAAATAAACAACATAGTTTTTTGATCATTTTACAAATATATTTTATGCCCAAACCACCAATATCAGATTACCTCCAGCAGGCTGGGGGACAATGCTAATATCCTCCATAATACCCATTGCTAGCAATGTATCAACATCTCTTTTTGCTTGAAGCATACTATACACCTAATAAAAACATTAACGTTAAAATAGCACGTTATAACATATATTTGTGTGAACAAACAAATATAAGCATAAAACCCTTAGTCTAATACCTGCCCCTTTTTTGTATTAAGTTGGCGAAGTATTGTCTCGGGCCTCGTTTTACCCGTAGTTGGCTCGCCACTGGAATCAAAAAACCAACGCACTTGGTATAAGTTATAATGTTAACATATTATCAGAACGAAATCTGTACATAATTTGCAGAAATAAAAATTGTAATCTTACGTTTTACTAAGAAAACGTATGGATATATTGTTAACCTCAGCTTCTGACACTTGCAACCTCAAAATTCCCCCAGACAGAATCTCAACTCCTGAAACCTAATGATCACCTCAAAGTACAGTTAGTTGATTAATGTTGTTATAGTCAAATAAACTCTGCAATTACAGAAAGAACAATTGGAAATGGGATCAAATGCTAACCAAGCCAAAAAGGCCACGCTCCATATACCATCCATTGATGGAGCTTATAACTTCATCCAAACGTCTTATATTTACTATTTTCCCTGCATAACTTGACAAAAGTTCAATTAATAAAAAGGAAAACTATGCACCTTCAAATTACATGACAAAGCCTATGGTAAGCATACCATATCCATCACGAAATTTATCCTCTACGAACTTTGTTGGCAGAACGTTGGCCCCTTCACATATCAGCCCTTGGAAATCTTGGTTTGGTTCTACCTTATGCCAAAATATACTAGTGTAAGCATTTGCATAACTTGTTTCCTGATCTCTTAATTATCACTAAGCAATTCAAATATAGTCAGAGCTACCAATCAATTTCGTATCCTCAAACCTTTTGTTCAATTCTTAACGTGAACTTTGACATACTGAAAATTTGCTGATTACATACAATTGAAACCTAAATTATAAGTTTGTTTTCATAAAAACTAATACCTGAAACACCAAACGGATGCCATCGCGAGTATCAACAGCTACAGGCATGCACGAAGAGAAATAGCCGCTTCCAATGATCCTATGGACATCTTCCTGAACCTCGCGTACAGTTAAAGCTGAATTCGGTCGACATCTTTTCAAAGCTGCAATCGCTTCTTCTTCCAAATCCTTCCTTTCAAGCTCCTCACCGTCCTTATTCCTCACCAAAACCTCACTAATTAGCACACGCTCGTCATCATGCCGACTCACTGAATGACTCTTGCTCGATTGCGTCAACTCTCCGCCCTCCTCATCACCCTTAGTCAACGCCAATGAAGCCGAGCATAGTAGCGGTGGTTGCTTGGAGTGGAAAGGGTTTGACCACTTCGGTGGTTTTCTAGTACTCGGTTGGAGTTTGTTGATAAGTGGATGAGTGGTGATAGAAGATATGAATTGAGTGAGTGAATGTTTAGAATTGTTAATAACGGAAGAAATGGAAAGATGGAGGTCGGCGAAGAGAGGTAGGGGCCGGCGGTGATGGTGTTGGTTGTGGTGCCGGCGGTGGTGTATAGAGAAAAATGGAGGAATTTTGACCGTGGAGGATCTGAAATGGAGGGATTTGTTTTCAGTCATTGTGTAAATCGGTGGTTCTACGATGCTCTCGAACAGCTAATAACTCCTAAATCGAAGTCAGTCAGGTGATAACATTCTCTAGGGTTCTGGTTAACCATTGATATTCGAGGAATCAGTGGTATTTCTTCAATCTGCAATAAACAACTCAACTCAGAACTCAAAACAACTTGAAACTCTCAACAATTAACAAAAACAACTATAAACAACTTACATCGATGTGAAGTCGTGAGGAGCAGTCGGAATTAGGTTTAAAGGTTAAGAACACAGAAAATCAAGACATGCCTGAATCGTGAAGAGATTCGAGATGCCTAGAGAAGTAGATGCTGAAGATGACTGAATCGTGACCGCCACTGCCCTAATCTATTTGGACTCGTACAGTGAAGCAGATGAAAATTGAAATGGTAAATGGGCTGGGCTAATATCACATATAGTTATTGTTTATTCAGTTTAAACGGTTAACCGAATTAATAAAAAAATTGTGTATTCATTAATCAAAACCGTATTTCTAATTTGGATATGGTTATGAGCCCAATAGAAAACAGAATTTATAATTCGGTTTGGTTTGGTTTTTTCGATACGGATACTGTTTGGTATTCGGTTTTTTCCTATTTTCGGTTTTTTTTACACCCCTGGTACCATGAATCAAATGTAGCGGCAAGGATTAGATTGTTCATTGTATTTTATTTAAACATAATATATGATATAATTAATTAACTAACTATATATTTAATATTACTATTACTAATCCTTTTAAAAGGTAACGCGTTAGCTATAGTTGTTTTACATGCCTTATTTTACGTTTACATATATATTAAATCATTGGTAATAAGATCGCTCTTTGGGCTTTGGCCCAGTGGTTTCAGCTACTTATGCTAGCCACACCACCCATGTTCGATTCCGGTTTGCCGCTCCATTTGCCATTTTTATCATTTTCACATATAAGTTTTTATTTTATTTTCCTTCTTTTTTCTTCTTAGGTTTTAACATTTTCAGTTTCTTAAGTTAGTTAAGTTTATTATAAAAGCATACGCTTAATAGAAGAACATTGCCTGTAAATTGAGTTTTATTGTTTAATTTAAAAACAAAGTATTACTTAGAAATTTAAATATTTATAATTAATTTTAGGTTATAAGTTTTTTTAATATTTTACGCGTTTTGACTTTTAAAGAAAACCGAACCGCGCTAATGTTTTTTCCTATAAAACCCACGGGTCAAATATGATGTTTTGATTTTTTTTTTTCAAAACAACGTAATGTTTTTAATATTTAGTATACCATAGCGACATGATTATGAATATTATTAAAAAACAGAGCAACCCACGTGTCAAATATGATTTGTTTTTTTTTTCAAAAAACGTAATTTAAAAAAAAAATCAGAAGGTACCGTTACGGAATAACTGTTTCTGCTTATGTTTCGCCTCGATGTTCACAACCGAGTCGTCCCAACGCGTCCCGCCGCAACACGCGGGTATTCAATACTAGTTTTTTTAACGGCAAATCTACCCTACTCCTACTCCTAAATTGTCAAACCCCCACCGATGGCGGAATTTACGTGAGTGGTGACGAATTGAAATCATCATAATGATTAAAAGAAATATTATTAAATTAACTGGATAATTGCATTACATTGTTTTCAAAGCAAATAACCAAACAAAATAGATAAAACAAATTGTCGTTATTAATTCTTGTAAATAACTAAGTCTCCTAGACCCAAGTCTTGAAGTCCTAGCGTAATCATAACAGCAACCTATTTGTTAGTACCTGAAAAACATGCTAAAATATGCCAGCTATAAAGCTGGTGAAAACATAGGTTTAAGTAAATATATAGTATAGATAACAAGAATTTGCAAAATATTAAAAAGTTACAATAACAAGTAAACAAACTCTCTATACATGAGTCACAACCAACTATAGTGATCGATAGTTCTCTCGTCCAACCCCTTGATGCATAGGTGTTAGACATAGTATGATATAGATATATATATATATATATAATGCAGTTTATGAACACCCAGCTCCATCCATGTTGTAAAAATATGTCAACTTGAAGGACGCTCGGTATTGATTGGCACGCGTAAACCCGAGGACTAAATGGGCTTGTCAAGCCAAATAGTACTATTCTCTTACTCCTATGGCTTCCCCGAAGTTAATGGTATTGTAGTTTTAAAGCATCATAGCAACATGTACAAACCAGTTTAGTGTTACTATTATTAGAAAATTTGTTATTGATTTAGCAAAATTGTTTTGACTCTAGCATTTGAATTTCATTTGATATAGAAGTATGTTTCCACCCCAAAACAAAGTGTAAAGAGAGGCTATGAACTCACCTTGCAGTAAGTGGGTAGAATCTTGTCATGGTAGTAACTCGGTTACGAGAATGCCTTAAGAATTAATCTCTAAATAAGTTATAGTGCAAGTTAGTTTAGTTAGAACAATCGAGGTTTGATATTGTAAATAGAGCAAATTGGTTGTCGTATACTAGAGTGGTTATCGTACCAGAGTAGTACCTCCAACAGAAAAGTTCCTAGAAAAGAGTTGGTCTGATCAAAACCCCGTCTTTCCTAGCCAGAACCTTACTGTTTGTCAGATAACTAACTACCAGTTTGAAGGTTACTCTAGTCGTATACTTTAACCAAGTTTAGGGCGTGTCTAGTAAGTTTGGAAAAATATAAGGGCTAAAGTGAAAATGTGCATTTAATAAGGATCGAAATAAATAAGTTGAATACCGGAGGATTTTATAAGAAATAAAGAGTTATAGTAAAAATATAATTCTAGATGTAAAAGGAATTAAGAAAATCGAGTTTTTAAGTAAAATGTTTGAACAAGTTCTAAAGGATTTATAAAATATATTTTGTAATTCTTGCATTTTAAAGAATAACACGCAATCTTTAAATAATGCTTAAATATATATAAATAGTTTCTCATAACGTCATTAGTTTTAAATAAAACATAACTTTAAATTTTTGAATGAATACATGGTTCCTCATGACATCTTTTATAAAAAAGTAAAATATACAATTCATTTATGTTTATTTAAAGAAAAATACATAATTTATTTATGCTATTTAAAGAAAAATACATTTTATTTTTACTTAAATAAAACAATATATGTAACATCTTAGTAAATTGGAAATTATAAAAAAAAAATTTGGTTTAATAATATTTAGAGTTAAATACGATTTTAGTCCCCGTGGTTTGATTCAAATAACCATTTTAGTCCAAAAGTTTAAATTTAACTTTTTTGTTCAATAGTTTCAGTTTCGTATCAGTTACGGTCCAGAAACTTAACGGCGTCTATTTAATCTGTTATCTTTTTGTTAAATACCTAAAATACACATCCTATTAAAAAAAGACAAAAAAAAAACTAACAATAATTTTTTAAATATAAACTAAAAATCCAGAAAGTTAACACCTACTCTCTCTCTCTCTCTCTCTCTCTCAACCAGCCATACAACCGCTGCCACCACACCACCGCCGCCCCTACACCACCATCACTGCCTTGAATCACCACAGCACCGCCGCACCTACACCACCACGCCACCGTCACACCTTAAACCACCATCGCTGCTTTGAATCACCACACTACAGCCCCCCTACACCACCACGCCACCGTCATCCCTTGAACCACCATCGCTGCCTTGAATCACCACACTACCGCCGCCCCCTACACCGTCGTTCCACCAGCGCCACCACACCAACACCGCCAAACCCTATATCTATACTCGATGAGGACAGATCAAAGAGAGAGAGAGAGAGCGTGATTTCCGGTTGTTGTCATTCAAAAACAACCCAGGGGGCAAACGAGGGAGTTAGAGCGATTTGTTGTGGTGATTGGTGTTGGATTCTTCCCCCATTGCAAATCTGGAAGATCTGTTCACAGCTGTTGGTGGTGGTCGGTGACGGATCTGATGGTCGTGGTGGTTGGTGACGGATCCGGTGGTGGTTGTAGGTAGTGACAGATTAGGGTTCATCAAGAGAGAGAAAGTGTATAAAGGAGGATTTGGGGGAGGGTTTGGCCGAGTGTTTCTGCTACTCCCACGTTTTTTCAACGAGTGGCCAGCGCTACGGTGGGGTGGGATGAGACGAGGAAGAAGACCAAAGTGAGACGGCGGTGCTCTTTTTACTGGTCGCAGCTTCCGGCAAGGCAGGGGTGATGGGGATAGCCGGCGATGGGACGATGACGGTTTGAGGTGGTTAGATTTTTCCGGCGTATTGGTAGCCGGTGGTAGCTAGGGGTGATTTTCCAGCTTGGGTGATATATTATATTTGACTATTTGTGCTGATTTTATTTTATATTTTTTTATTGAAAAGGGTATTATAGTTTTTTTTTTTTTTTTAAGTTAACAGAAAATTTTGGATGGAGTTAGTGGACCGGACTGTAATCGATACAAAACAGAAACTATTGGACTAAAAAGGGCAAATTTAAACTTTTGGACTAAAATGGTTATTCGTGTCAAACCACAGGGACTAAAACCGTATTTAACTCTATTATTTATTTATTTAAAAAGAATATTAATCTATGTATCACGAACGTTTAATGCGAGATTACTTCGTCTAAAATCCATCATTCAATGATGATACGGCTAAGAGTAGATTTCAGATATCAAAAGAATTATTTTTAAAAATAGTTGGTGATATAGAGAATAGATTTGAATGGTTTCAAGAAGGTTATGATGTCAGGTGGAAAAAGAGTTTTACGCTGTTACATAAATGCAAATTGGCGATTCGTCAACTCGCTTACGATAATGTTCCTGACGCCTGTGATGAATATTTGGCTAGGTCTGAAAGAATTTCTCATGAATGCCTTAAATACTTTTGTAATTCATTTATTATATTATATGGTGATGAGTATTTACGTAGACCTACTATCACCGACATAAACCTTTTGTATGACATGATTTTCCTGGGATGATCGGTAGCATCGACTGTACACATGGGCTTTGGAGGAACTGTCCATGCATTTGCGAGTATAATATATGAGAGGTGATCACCAATACGCAAATATCTTGCTTGAAGCAATGACATCACATGATTTATGGTTTTGACATGCTTTCTTTGATGTTGCCGGTTCGAACGACGACATCAATGTCCTCCACCAATCTCCATTATTTAACAACATTGTGCATGGGACCGCGCCAAGATGTCCATTTCATGTAAACGGCCAAATGATAAACATCCGAACCTCAGACCGAATACCTGTGTAATAACTCGTGGATGCTCCTAAATCAAATGTTTATCCTCGCTTTTTTTTCAAATGTCATTCATTTTTTTCTCTAATACCTCTTTCTTTTTTATTTTCTATTTCAATCAATACTTTTATCTAATATTATTTAATTGTGATCCACTTGTATGTTCTTTTAATAGTCCTGTTATTTTATAATTCGAGTAAACGCAGTTTTCATCCGGCAACCACACCCACACTTTCCCTTGACGTTTCAAGGGTATTTTGTCGGTGGTGGCAGGTGTGGATGGTTGTCGGTGGTAGTGGACAACCGGTGGTGGCGGCGGCGGCGGCTGGTGGTGGAGTGAGGAAGAAGAGGGTGAAGTGGGTGTTTCAAGGGTATTTTGGTCATTTGACAAGAGTTAGCAGAAAAAATTTAACGGAGTTGGTAAATTGGATTAAAAGTGTTAAGAGTTTAAACGCCAGGGACACAGAGTATTAAAGGTGCACTGAAACTGTTAAGACTAGCAAACATCTGGGACGAAAACTGCAGTTTACTCTTATAATTCCTTTTGTTTTGATTTGGTATCGGTTCGATTCATCATCATCCATGTAAATCATGGTTGTAAAAGTGTCTTTCGCTATGTTTTCAACCAGTTTTGAAGATTAATTTGTTTAAAACAAAATAAAAGTAACATAACTCATACAAAATATAAATATATGATAGATCTATCGATGGATATAATTCCATAAAGAATCATTTGATATATCAAAATGCCTACCAATGGATGATCATGGCATACATTTGCATTTCGTTTTTGCATGGCTTTTACTTTGTTTTTGTTGATGGAGAAACGAGTCGATTAAAGATTAAAAAGCTTTCCTCTCATTAAAGACTTCATGAACTTGCCTAACGTCATAACTTATTCATTAAGGATTTTAGACATAATATTTAAATTCAAGTTCTTTTGTTACTGAAGTGAATTGATCTATATTTTTACTGCTTTTTAATTTTGGATGTTTATTAGAGTTGCTTTTCCAAGATAATTGATTTTATTATAAGAGTCTGTTTTATCACTAGCCACTTGAATGATTCAAGTTGAATCGGACATAAAATAGTTTTGCTAGATGAAAAGGTATATGATTTTTAATATATTTCTGGGGTTTTCTTTTGAAAATTTGTTTTATATATTTAGCGTTAAGAAAGAAAGTATCAACACATCTTTTGAAAAATGTTTGGGTCGTCCTTGAGATTTCGGATACCCCGTGTGACTAGTAAAAATGAGCTCCTTAAAATATAAACTTATATGCATAAAAAATTCATTAAAACGACGATAATTGTTATAACAATAAACAAAACAAAATTACTGTAGCAAATGATCTGTTTTACATAGTTAAACGAATCGCGAGACTCTCCTTATATTTTTTGAAACAAAATTGTTAATCAACTCTTCATAATCCATACTCTCTAGATAATTGTTCTCAATAACTATCATTGTCAATTTATTAAGTCTTTCTTGGGACATGTAATTACTAAAAAGTTTATAGTTATATATATATATATATATGTTATACCTAAACGAGAAAAAGAATTTTAGGTCCCCTTTAGAATATGGGCCCTGTGAGATCGCCCACCCTCCACACCCTTAAAGCTCCTGTTGATATGCTTCTTCTTTTAAAAGCTTTGATACTCACTTTTCTTTTCTAAAGGAGCCAATTCATGTGCCTTTTCAATCCACAACAAGTTGCTAATGGCATAAAAGACGAAAAAACCAAATTTAGCTTTTGTCATTGGTTGCATGATCGACTTTGTATTAGATTTTATTCATAATAATTTAAAAACTGTCCAAGTTCATGAGAAATGTTAACATTGCTTTGAGTCGGATCAAACAATGATGAGTCATATGCATATGACACCAAGATTTCTTTTTTAAGTTTGTTGGATATCTTCGTGTTACCCATGTTTCGACTTTACACAACTTTTGTCATGTTGATGTATTATATATCTTTCATTTCAAAAGGAATTAATGAAAAAAAGTTATGAAAATGATAAGGATAATCGGTAAATGAAATGGGTATTGAGCTTAAGTATGGTAGGTTTAAATATAAAATATGGGTACGTGATTACGTAATGGGTTTAATAATTAATAGAGTATATGTTGAAATATATGTGGTTTCAATTCAATGTTAAACATATGATTATATAAATATTTTCTAATTGATTGATATTGTATTGTTTTCATGTTGGACTGCATATATTTGTTGCTGAGCTATTGTGGGCTGTTGGAGTGTTGTTGGGCTTATAGCAGAAGAATGCAGTTGAGTTAAAGGCTTCTTGGGCTTATGTGAGTCATTGGTTTAGTGTGCTTGGGCTTCGTTTTGGGCATCGTTTTCTTATTCTCTGATGGATGTATAAAGGCAAGTGAGGGGAGAAGGTGTACAACACAACTCATAATCAGGTCATCGTCTTAGTCTTATTGTCTAGGGTTTTAACCCACACAACGCCGTCATGTGCCTAGAACCAGATCGATATTGCCATCTGGTGTTGCAGATATGATGTTGACGAAATTCATCTATGCCTATTGTTTGTCCTCTTTCAATCGAATTCCTTTATTTGATGATTAGGGATTGTCTATTTTCTGTCATGATGATTAGTCTATGTTTTGGTATTGTTCATCCTGTTCTGTATTACAGTTCTTAATAATCTCACCACATTGGTGCAAATTTTGTGTATGAATTAATCACAGATTCACTATTGAATCTCTATTGAATCTGTAAGTTGTTCATGGTTCTTGAGTTTAGTTTCATCTAATTCATGATTCTTTGACAGTATATGTGTTAGTTTAAATAAAAGGGCGTACACGGTGCTTGACTTAGTTACAACATTTGTGCAGGTTCCGGGGAGAATACTGTGTAGAATACTGTTTTCATGGCTCGAACCCATGACCTCAAGGTCAAAAGCAACAACCTTAGCAATTGCTCCAAGGTCTACCCTCATGTGTTAGTTTACATGAGATTAATATTTATTTGTTAATTGTTTTTTAACAAGTTAGTTTTTAAATTAATATTTTTGAGTGTTGATGTAAAAAATTCTTGAGTGTCACTCAGGTATTGATTATATATAGTACACGTAAAACTTTTTTCATGGGTGTCAGTTTACACCCAACCCTATTACCTCGATCTACCCTGATTATAAATATTGAAACGTACGCTAATGTTTTCCGACGTGCTTTTCCATATCTTCAAAAAAAGAAAAAGACAACAAATTAAGACGTCATCAATCTCGTATTTGCATATTTTTACTTTGGAAAATCAGTTATATACATATTTTAAACGTAACTAATATTACAAAAATACCAAATTTTATATAAAGAAAAAGAAGCATCATTATTGGGGCTTTACATTGTATGATTGGATTGGATTGGATCACTTGAACAAATATAAAAAGGCTATGTGATTATGTGACGTGTGTGATGGGAAATAAATATGTTCTTTATATTTTACAAGTATTATAAGTTATAGCAAAATATTGATTTTTTTAACGACAACAACTAGATATTCTAGGATAATTGGGTTTCCCCGGGGCAACATCTAGAACATCCAGGGCATCCCACTACAGGAAGAACCCCCAACTGGGTAAACCCCTGACCTGGCCACATACCCTTTTTTTGCTGTTACCAGGATTCGAACCCAAGACCTCCACTATAAGAAGTCTTGGGGCTACCATTGCACCAGTTGACCAACGGTGGTTATTATATATGTAATGTTCAATTGAATTGCTTATATATATTTCCCAAAAAAAAAAACTGAAAAAGTGTAAAATTGCAGGTTGTGTTCTTTGCTGAAAGGGACATATATCCAGGAGAAGAGATAACATATGACTACCATTTTAACAATGAAGATGAAGGTAAAAAGATGTGCTCTTGCAATTCTAATAATTGCAGGCGTTATCTCAACTAATAATGGTGGTTCCATTTTCACATTCTTTTGTTGTTGCTAGCAACTTTTGAAGATACCTGTCTTGAAGGATTTTATGTGTATATAATCCCATGCCTACATTGTCATTTCCCTCTTTTTTTTTTCTTAAATCAATTTTCAAATGTAGAAGTTTTCGGATTGTGGAGTACATAGCAGTCCAAGTTGCAAGGCACGCTCAAGACGCAAAAGGCTCGTCTATCGTCTGCTACAAGACGCACCCTGAGCTCGTCATTAACCTGCTAAGTATTGTCACCGTTGGTGACTTCCCGAAGGACCTCGCCCTTCACAATTCCCGTTTGCCGTGTCATAATCATGACTATGCAAACACATCACCTGCCGTGTCACAAGGACCACGACATTCAAACACACAACTCAAATATGAACATGTAATATCAATCTACACGTATGACTCCTTAACTACTACCGCACCCTGCTCAAATCCCTAGAATAGCGTGGTCTACATGCAACAATAATCATTCATATTATGTCTCGACCCACCCTCACTAACTATTAACACAACTCACATTAATAACCCTTATCTCTCACTCACCTAGTCAATTTAAACGCCCCGAAACCCTTTATCTCATTAATGAATATTGTAGCTCATAAACACGTTTAGTTAAACCACAAAAACATCTCATTTATTTCAATATGTAAACAACTCTTACTTGTATGTACGATAGCCCCAAAAGTAATAAAAACGTTTAAAAGAAGTGGGGGATTGGAAACTCACTGGTTATGCTGAGTTTCGGTCATCGCTAGAGGGGAGCAAAAAAAAACGATTTTTTTTCTAATCGGTTTAAGACAAACCGGATCGGGTTGGCTCTAAACCGTCGGTTTAAAACCTTTTTAAGGCATTCAGGGGGCCACTGGGTTGAAGACCGGTTTATTCAAACCGGGTACACAAACCGGTTTAAACCGGTTTTTCGGGCTGAAACAAATCTAGCCGTTACAAAACGGCTACATAGCAGTTGGGGCTAAATCTAGCCGTTTTTTTGTCCATTTTTCACCCATAAATCATTATAAATAGGTGAGGGTGTTTAGGGTTGATCACATCTCTCTCTAAACATCTTATTTATTTTAGATGTAAACAACTCTTACTTGTATGTATGATAGCCCCTAAAGTAATAAAAACGTTTAAAAGAAGTGGGGGATTGGAAACTCACTGGTTATGCTGAGTCTCGGTCCTCGCTAAAGGGGAGGAAAAAAACCGGTTTTTTTCTAATCGGTTTAAGACAAACCGGATCGGGTTGGCTCTAAACCGCCGATTTAAAACTGGTTTAAGGCATTCAGGGGACCACCGGGTTGAAGACCGGTTTATTCAAACCGGGTACACAAACCGGTTTAAACCGGTTTTTCGGGCTGAAACAAATCTAGCCGTTACAAAACGGCTATATAGCAGTTGGGGCTAAATCTAGCCGTTTTTTGTCCATTTTTCACCCATAAATTATTATAAATAGGTGGGGGGTGTTTAGGGTTGATCACACTTCTCTTTAAACATCTCATTTATTTCAAATGTAAACAACTCTTACTTGTATGTACGATAGCCCCTAAAGTAATAAAAACGTTTAAAAGAAGTGGGGGATTGGAAACTCACTGGTTATGCTGAGTCTCGGTCCTCGCTAGAGGGGAGCAAAAAAACCGGTTTTTTTTTTCTAATTGGTTTAAGAAAAACTGGATCGGGTTGGCTCTAAACCGCCGGTTTAAAACTGGTTTAAGGCATTTAGGGGACCACCGGGTTGAAGACCGATTTATTCAAACCAGGTACACAAACCGGTTTAAACCGGTTTTTCGGGCTGAAACAAATCAAGCCGTTACATATTGCAAGAAGATGGTTAGTTTACAATGAAAAGTCAAGTATAATGATTCGGAAAATCAGTCACTAGGGTAGCCAGTGAAAATAAAACTATCTTAAAAATGATTAGATTTTTTTTTGAACGACAACACCTAGATGTTCTAGTATAATTGGGTTTCTCCGGGGCAACACCTAGAACATCCAGGGCAGCTCACCACAGGAGAAACCCCCCAACTGGGTAGACCCCCTAACCTGGCCACAGACCCCCTTTTTTGCTGTTGCCAGGATTCTAACCCAAAACCTCCACTATGAGAAGTCTTAGGGCTAACATTGCATCAAATGGCCAACGGTAACAAAATATTAAAAATGGTGTAAAGTGTGTAAAGTAAACCCGGACCATTGATCAAAATAATCAATGGTTGAAATATAAAGGGAACGTCACACTCACACTTATACACTAAAACACATCAAAAAGGTTGGGAGGGTAAAATGAGAAAAACCCACAATTGTTGAATTCTATCTAGTTTGTCTGTTTTTTTAAGCTGAAATAACTTTTATATACTTAATTATTAAAAAATTATTCCATAAAACCGATAATTTTATTTTTATTATCTTTATTTGAATATAATATCGCTATATAATTTTTATAAAAATGATTTTTTAAAAGTTTTGTTGTGCGCAATAAGTAGCGTAACTACGTAGTGAAATATTTGTGTCTAATACGCAATGTAATTACTTAGTATAATTACGTCGTGTGTATCTTTAGCTTGTATGTTTTGGTGTAACGTGTATGTTTGGTGTGTTACTTGCATCAGACGCCTGCTTTATTGTTTAACATATTTCTTTAGCGTGATTATAGCGTAAATTGGTATTTGACACAAATACCTCTCAGCCCAAAACACCTGTCACATTTTAGTGGGTTTCGTACGCTTTGCCTGGAAAAACCACTTTTGTATGTTATCTTGCCTCTATAACAAAAAATGTATTCTTATATTAATCGAGTGAAATTTCTTTGTTTGTGTTTGTTCATTTCTTGAACAAACGAACGTAAACGAACTTTCCGTCGAACGGTTCACAAATGGTTCATTGAATGTTCGGTTCAAAAAGCTACGAGCTATATAGTCGCACTTCTCATAAAATCATAAGATAATCTTTGAAAACATGTATTAGTAACTTCTTGAGATATCTTGAGATTGAATTTTAACCATATATTATTAATTTCTTGAAGTTAAATGAAAGACTTACTATTTACATTATTCATGTGAAACTATGATTTAAAATCATATGTATTATTATTGTTAATAAAAGGTACAATCAGGGCCGACGCTGAGAAATTAGGAGCCCGGGGTGAGCTAGAAAAATGGGCCTCAAAACCAATAAAAAATTTTTCTTTGTAGGTCATTTTTTTCTTCTCGTGAACTCCTTTTTTATGGGCTGTCAAAACCAATTTTATCTAAATGGATTAAAAAAAATTATATATATATATATATAGTATTAAAAAAAATTAAAAATTTTTGGGCCCCGGAAGAGCGGGCCCTGGACGGTCGCCCACCCTGCCCATGGTCAGCTCCGACCCTGAGTACAATAAACATTGTTCTTTGAGTTAAATACGGTTTTAGTCCCTGCGGTTTGACAAAAATAACCATTTTAGTCCAAAAGTTTAAATTTAACCCTTTTAGTCCAAAAGTTTAAATTTAACCCTTTTAGTCCAATAGTTTCAATTTTGTCTCAATTTAAGCCCACTCGTTTAACACCGTTAATTTATTTCTGTTAACTTTAATAAAAAGACCAAAATACCCTCTTTAATAAAAAATAAAAAAATATGTGATCACCCTCTTTCTCTTTCTTTATAATCTTCCGCTGTGTTCCCGAGTTTACTAAAGGGAAGAAAAGAAAAAAAAAAGATTCCTTCCCTTTTTTTTTTTTCCTTATTTTCCTTTCTCTTCAAATCATTACAAATTGGAATGATAGAAATAAGCATTGTTTTCCCTTCATTTCCCTCTTTAAAAAAACTAGGGAACACTCTTCCCCCTTAAAAAAAAAACTCGGGAACAAGGGTTTATTTCCCCTTCCTTCCTTTTCCCTTATTTTCCCACCTTAAATGAGACTCGGGAACATAGCGTTCCAGACCCTTTATTCTCTCTCTCTAACCCCACGAACTGCCGCTAGGGATGACAATGGGTCGGGTTCGGGCCGGGTATCGGTAATCCCAAACCCATACCCGGTTGTAAAATTGTGTCCCATACCCGGCCCATTACCCGTCGGGTTTGTGTCGGGTAATTACCCGTCGGGTATCGGGTATACCCGCGGGTAACGGGTATACCCGTTGATATCGGGTATCGGGTATACCCGCGGGTATCGGCCAATAACCGTCGGGTATGTGTCTTCTACTTTTCTATGACTCTACTTTTTATATTTATAAATACATATTTTAAAAGAAAAAGTAAATTTTCACATAATAAACTTATTAAAATGAAACATTAATAGCCATGGGTTAAGAGAAAATAAAATTATAAATTACAAATTTTCGGGTATATGATTCGGGTAAACGGGTATGTGATTTCGGGTAATCGGGTCGGGTATCACCTAATCCCATACCCGTGAAATTTTTAAAAATTAATCCTATACCCGGCCCCGTACCCGTCGGGCTTCGGGTATACCCGCCCCGAACTCGTCGGGTTTCGGGTATACCCGTCGGGCTCGGGTTATTTTGCCATCCCTAACTGCCGCTGCCTCCAATCAGACCACCACCACCAACGAATACCGCCTATGCCCGCCCTCTCTTTTCTCTTCCGATTGAACAAACGAGGGGGCTTTCATCACTACCATCAGGTTTGTTCGCCCCCTGTTCCACCGTAGGTCGCTTAACTTGCTTTCTGGCCACCGTCGTTCGCCCCCTGTTCAAACGCCTCTGCAACTTTCTCCGTCCACCTGATTTGGGCATCGATTTGGCCTGATTAGCACTTCGATTTGGGTGGTGATTGGTCAGCGGTGGTCGCAATTGGAGTTTGTTGGAAGTGAGAGAAGGATAGAGAGAGAAAGAGAGTCAATTGGCTCTGGTTCAAGGGTGTCGGAAAACGAAGATGTTGCCGGAAAACGAATATGCCACTGGTTGTTTGAAAACGAAGATGCGTCTCTGGTCAACCCCTCTTCAGCCGCCTACCACTTCTCTTCTCACGTGATTTGGCCAGATTTGTAAGTTTTCAGTTGGCTCCGGTTGGTCCCCGGTTTGATTTCGTGACTTCCCTTTGACCCCCTTTCAGGTGGTGGTGGTTGGCGGCTTTCAGGTGGTGGGTTTGGCCGAAAATTTGAGGTTGGTGTTCTTAGAGGGGGAGGGAGAGAGAGAGAGAGAGAGAGAGAGAGAGAGAGAGAGATAAGGGTATGGGAGATCCGGTGGAGTTTTCACCAGCCGGTTCAAGACCCCCAAATCTGGTGGGGTTTTCCTCTTTGTTGATGCTATGTTGATGATCATAAAGAAAGAGACAGAGGGTGTTCATAAATTTTGTAATTTTTTATTAAAGAGGGTAATTTGGTCTTTTTATTAAAGTTAATGATGTTAAACGAGTGGACTTAAATTGAGACAAAGTTGAAACTATTGGACTAAAAAAGATAAATTTAAACTTTTGGATTTAAATGATTATTTGTGTCAAACCACAAGGACTAAAACCGTATTTAACTCTTGTTCTTTTCTTAACATTACCTTATGTTGGTAGACGTTCTTTTTGTTGTCTTCTTCTTCTTTATTAGGATAAAAGTACATCATTAATACATTAGCACTATGACCTCTTTTAACATTTAGGTTTGCAGTTTCCTTTGAGAATTATGGATGTTAATTTTAGATTAATTTTTTATTTATTCAATATTTTTATTGGAAAAAAAGTTTCTATTCGTTTTAGATTTTTTATTTTGCCTATTTATATTTACGTAGTTTTTACTTTTGGCCATTGAGTTTCTATAAATTAAGTTTTTGTCCCCCAATTTTAATTTGTTCACTCTTGACCAATGGATTTTTATAAACAACGTTTTTATCGGACAATATATATAAAGAGATCGTGAAAGTGTCAAATGTATATACAATTAGTTCATATGGTTAAAAATGTGATGAAAATGATTTTAAAACGAGTGACACGAATATACTTTCTAACAATAAATGTACTTCTATACTAATGAAAGAAATGATTCTAATATTTTTAAAATTACAAAATAAGTCCGGTTTTAGATTTTGAAAATGAAAAGATAAATATGATAAATCATGAAGAAAGAAAAAACGAAATCATTATTATTTCATAAGTTTATAAAGATATATTTGTTTTATTCATGATTAAAAGTGTACTAGATTGATAATTTCCTCAACTAAAAAAGTTTGGATATTGGACCTAAAAAATGAAATCATACTAGATTTACTAAAAGGCAAAAAAGTTACTAGTTGGAAAACAAAGGACCTAAAATGAAGCGTTTTTAAAAAAGATAAAGGAGACTTCCCATGCCGATGGAAGCCAAAAAGAAAACGATTCTTTCGAACTATACTTTTTATACTTTTAATTTATGATTTTTTTGAAAGAAACCTACAATGTTTATCAAAAACAATATTCAGGCATATTTTTTTAATTTCATAAAAAAATTAAAATTTTATTATTATGATAATACGCTGTTAGCAGCGACGTGTAAGTGCGATCCAAAAAAGAAAAGAGTGAATGAAAAGGATGGGGTGTGATTGTGGTTCGAATGTGTGTAGAGATATGGAGCGAAAGGTGTACAATTAAGCGTTTTAAATTGTTTTATACCGTCATTTTCAATTAATTTGTGATAAGTTAAGTGACTATAAAAATATTATAAAAGATAGTAAAAAGTTAAAAATAATGAATTACATTTTTTGTCCTTTTATGTTTATACCAATTTTCAGTAATTGTTCTTAAACGTAAGAAATATCAGTAATTGTCCTTTATGTTTCTATTTTGTTGTAGTTTTCATCATTTTCATAAACGGACGTTAGTTTTCATCATGTTTATACCGATTCTGGTTGTTATTATCTACTTATTTATATGTTAGATTCTTGAATAATCATATTTGCCAAACACTATCTCTTATAACTTGTCTTAATAATTTGTAATTCAGGCAAAAACAATCAAAGATACCATTGAAGCAGCAGGATTTAAAGTCACTGAATTTGTAGGACAAGATATAGCGGTATGCCGACTCAAGATCAAAGGCATGTCATGCACTAGTTGCTCTGAATCAATCGAAAGCTCTCTTTTAACGGTTGAAGGTGTCAAAAAGGCGGTTGTGGGTTTAGCTCTTGAAGAAGCGAAAATAAACTATGACCCGAATATCACCAACACAACTCGTATCATTAAAGCGGTTGTAGATGCTGGTTTTGGAGCAGATCTTGTAGAATCTGAAAATGATGCAAATAAAGTTCATGTAAAACTTGAAGGTATCATATCTGCACAAGATATGAATTCAATCATGCAATCTCTAGAGTTGCTAAATGGTGTAAATAATGTTGAAATAGATATACAAGAAGCCATTGTGATTGTTACCTATGATAGGGATTTGACCGGTCCAAGGTCAATACTGTCATTCATCCAAGATTCTTGCACGGGCTCTAATCGTTACCAGGCAAGTTTATACATCCCGGAGAAACAAAGTGATACAGAACGAAACCATGAGATTAAAACGTACAGAAATCAGTTTTTCTGGAGTTGTTTTTTCTCGGTTCCAGTTTTTATATTCTCTATGGTGCTTCCAATGATTCCTCCTTATGGAAACTGGTTAAGTTACAAGATTCATAAAATGCTTACTATTGGCATGGTGTTAAGATTGATCCTGTGCACACCCGTGCAGTTCCTATTGGTCGAAGGTAGCAAATTTTTTTCCCGTTCTTAAGCATCATTTTTGTTAATTTTATAAAAAATAACTAACTTTTCTATAAACATTTTGTGAATTCATGTGCAGGTTTTATGTGGGATCGTATCGTGCGCTAAGACGAAGATCTGCTAATATGGATGTTCTGGTTGCACTTGGCACTAATGCTGCATACTTTTATTCTGTATACACAGTAATAAAAGCAACACTTTCAGATAAATTTGAGGGCCAAGATTTCTTTGAAACAAGTACGATGTTGATATCGTTTATTCTACTAGGTAAATATTTGGAATCTATGGCTAAAGGAAAGACATCTGATGCATTAGCAAAGCTCACGGGTCTTGCTCCCGATGCAGCTTGTCTGTTAACAGTGAAGGAATCATTCTTTCAGAGACAGAAATTAACACACGATTAATAGAAAGAAACGACATTTTAAAGATATTTCCTGGCTCAAAATTTCCTGTCGATGGTGTTGTTGTTAACGGTCAGGGATACGTGAATGAAAGTATGATCACAGGAGAAGCAACACCAGTTGCTAAAAATGTTGGTGACAGGGTATGTTTGATTTGTTTCCTTTTTTCTTTCTAACAATAGCGCTAGAGGTAACAGATCAAAATGGATGTGGGTCAACACAGGTCGGGTTGATTTGACCCAAAACATATCTTCCCTAGAAAAGGTTCAAATTTAAAATAAAATACACTTTGGGTGACTTTCCACCCGTTTGATCTGTTAGAAATAAAACAAATCCTAGATCGACCCATAAAACAATACGGGTCGGGTTGGTTTGCCCAAAACAATTTTTCTCCAAAAAAGTTAAAATTTTTAAATAAAATACGCTTTGCGTGACTTCTGACCCGTTTGATCTGTTAGACATAAAACAAATCTTAGGTCGACCTGTTCATAAGAAAATGTGCAAACAGGTTATTGGTGGTACCGTGAATGAGAACGGATGCTTGTTGATCAAGGCCACTCATGTTGGTTCAGAGACTGCACTCTCACAAATTGTTCAAATAGTCGAGGCGGCTCAACTTGCAAGAGCGCCTGTACAGAAGCTAGCTGATCAGATATCAAAATTTTTTGTACCCGCAGTGAGTTATTGGCAATTTAGCAGACAATTAAATCCTGATGTTCAGTAATCTAACAGTTAAAACATATCATATTCCAAATTTCAGGTGGTTGTGGCTGCTGTTGTGACATGGTTGGGATGGTTTATTCCTGGAGTAGCCGGAATGTATCCTAAAAGTTGGATACCAAAGGCAATGGACGAGTTTGAGCTTGCATTACAGTTTGGTATATCGGTTCTTGTTGTAGCATGCCCGTGTGCTTTAGGTCTAGCCACTCCAACCGCGATTATGGTTGCAACTGGTAAGGGTGCATCACAAGGTGTACTCATAAAGGGTGGAAATGCACTTGAAAAGGCACACAAGGTATGCACTTCATAGTTTCAAATCATGAAGCGAACCACAAGTCCACAGCCTCTTTAATTTAGTATCGACTTAATGAACATTATCTGGTTTCTGTAGGTTAACACGGTGGTGTTCGATAAAACAGGAACATTAACGGTTGGAAAACCCGAAGTTGTTAGTGCGATACTTTTTCAAGAATTTCAATGGAGGAGTTCTGTAATACAACAATTGCTGTAGAGGTAGGTTTATTGTGTGATAAAATAGGGGTGAGGTAAAAAACCAAATAACTGAAATAACTAAAAAGGATTGAACCGAAATAACTGAATCAATGGAGAAAGTAATTGTTCAGTTATGATTTTTTTAAACCAATTTTTATGGTTCGGTTATGGTTATATATGTATAAATAAGTAGAGGTGCACAAAACCGGATGGATTCGTTTTAAAACCGGTTCGGATCAAGTCAAAGAAAGTCAAAACCGGATCAACCGGTTCCGTTTGATAAGGACAAAAACCCGGTTTGGTTTGAAACTGGTTTTAATGCGGTTTGGTTCGGTTTTAACTGGTTTCAACAATATACTCTCAAACCGTCTTAAAACTGGCGGATCGAATGAGATTGGGACCGGTTTCACCAAAACCTGTTTCCCTGTCGGTTTCGGTCATGATCCAGTTCTTTTGTGCACCTCAAAAGACAATTGAATTAACTGAATTGTCTAAACCAACCTTTATATTTTTTTACATTTTCATAAATAATATGTTACAAAATAATATGTTATATATATGATAGTTTTTACTTTTTATAAATATTTTATTAATTAAAACCAGATTTCAAAAAGCCGTTGGCTAACCATTTATAACCGAAACAGATTGGTTATAAAAATCTAAAAACCGAAAATCAGTTACACTTTCGTTTTCTTTTCAGGCAAATAGTGAACACCCGATAGCAAAAGCCGTAGTGGAGCACGCCAAGAACCGACTACCTAACCACAAAACCCAACCTAGCAACGGTTCAACGGTTAAGGACTTCGAGGTGCACCCAGGTGCCGGGGTAGGGTGCAAAGTAGGAGCCAAAACAGTTTTAATCGGGAACAAAAGGCTAATGAGGTCATTTAACATCCCTATCGGTCTCGAAGCCGAAAACTACTTATTGGACAACGAAAAACTAGCTCTAGTCGCCATCGATAACAAAATCGTTGGCGCGGTTGCAGTAACCGATCCGGTAAAACCGGAGGCCGCACGTGTGGTATCTTATTTACAGGCAATGAACATTAGAACCGTAATGGTTACCGGCGATAACCGGTCAACCGCAACCGCCATCGCAACGGAGATCGGAATTGAAAACGTGTTTGCGGAGACAGATCCGTTGGGGAAAGCGGAGAAGATCAAGGAATTACAGGCGAAAGGAATGATCGTTGCGATGGTCGGAGATGGAATTAACGATTCGCCGGCGCTGGTTGCGGCTAACGTCGGAATGGCGATCGGTGCCGGAACGGATGTGGCGATTGAAGCGGCGGATGTGGTGTTGATTAAGAGTTGCTTAGAGGATGTGATTACTGCGATTGATTTGTCTAAGAAGACGATTTGGCGAATTAGGGTTAATTATGTGTGGGCGCTAGGGTATAATGTGCTCGGAGTACCTGTGGCGGCCGGGATTTTGTTTCCGTTTGTTGGAGTTAGGTTGCCTCCGTGGTTGGCTGGTGCTTGCATGGCTGCTTCTTCTGTTAGTGTGGTTTGTTCTTCGTTATTGTTGCAGACTTGTAAGAAACCATTTGCATACTCCAGATAAGGACACCGTGTGCAAAATTTTCAATAAGGTTAATTTGTTTAAGAAAATCATTTTTAAAAAAATATTGTATTTTCTAAATTTTTAAAATTTTATAATAGATCATATAAATATAAGTTTTTATTATCTGATACGTGATGATAAGGAAAGTTGTCATTGTTATCGAAAGAAAATGTGTGAGATTATCGTATGTATCAACTTGTGTCACACATGAGAAATGAAGAAAGAAGATGAAAGAGAGAAAACATCATTTACATAGTGTTATCATATTTTTGTAAAAAGAATAAAGTAAATACAAAAAACAGGAGAATATAACATACATTTGTTGCGGATAGTACACAGTTATATTTCAAACCTATTGCCTATCTTAATCTAATTACTACAATCATAAAGTCCAAATTGGTGACACAATATCAAGCGAGCTCTCCCCTGTACTCGCAATCGTCCATTATGCACCACTAAAGTTCCAACTACCCTGGCGGTTTTAATGCAAACAGTTAGTTACATGACAGATGACACTAAACTTGGCATAATACCAAGTTGGTAAAACGCAAAAAAATAAAATAAAGATAGCAATATTAGTTAATTAGCGTCTAAGACAAAACTGGATTACCATCATGTACAAGTTAAGAGCCTTACCTTAAATTATCTTGTTCAAGATATTGTTGGCAGTTGCTCAGGTAACTGAACTTCATAACTGATCTTACAAGATTGATGGATCATGCAGCAGCTACAGTCAACTATTTATGTGTGAGATTTGGTTTTGGTTTTGATGCAGGAGATTGTCCTGGAAACACATAGATGGAGGTTAATATGTTATTTCTTCTGCTTGTGGATGGTATCACCTACAGCCCAAGATTTGAGGTGAGGGTCAAAATGAGGCAGGCTGGGTTGACACACTAGCACGTTTTTGTCTATTTTTCTAATAAAAAATGAACGGGTTGATTATGATTTGGCAAAATCTTGTTACGATAATGATCTTATATATTTGAATGAAAACAATTAAAGATTGTATGCAACAAAAATAGATTTAAGGCGGCTTTCAATCCATGTGACAAGTTTCCATTTTAGTTAAACTTTTGACCTCTTTGAGATTAAACCCTATTCAAATCGACCCATTTATGCATAAGAAGGATGGAGGTTGGATAGCGGGTTAAAACAGGTATGTCTGTGGCCTGTTTTTGCTTACCTGCATCCTTCTCTGATTTCCTCCTACTGCGCCATAATAGACGAATTGGCGTGCCCGAAAATCCAGCATCAGATCTAAGTTGTTTCTCCATATAACGCCGGTATGTTTCAGGGAAAAGCTTTGCATCATTCACAAAGAAAACAAATGTAGGTGGCCTAATAGCTGCCTGTGCATGGAATCAAATCAGGTACATGAATGACACAGTAAGAAAAGTGAAAAAACAAGAGGAAACATGCAATTTAAATATTAATATAGCTTGCAATAATCAGATTAGTATGGCAGAAATACCTGAGTGCAATAATAAAGACGCCCTCTCTTCCCACCTCTTGTCCTAGGTGGCGACTTAAAAGCTAAAGCCTCATGAACCACTTGATTCAGTGTGGCCGTACTAAGCCTACTAGATCTCTCTTTTTCAACTTCACTTGCAGCAACAATGATTCTGTAATTCCATTACAATTTGAATCTTTTAATAGCAAGTTCAAAAATATTTTTTAAATTGTTTAAAAAAGGAATTCTTTGCAGACGACTTAAATATGTGACGCCAAAGTGACCCACCGACCCTGTTGTCACCATCCAATGAGATTCAGCCTTACGTCACTCAGTTTGCAGATATATTAATGAAATGAAAAAAAATCTGGTTTGCATTAAAGTTACATACTTATCAACGCTGTTACCAGCTACTGCGGTTGAATAAACAATTGGTGCCCAATTAAGAATACGAAGCTTTGTCCTCACATCATCCTCATAATGCAATGTTGTCTGTTGGTTTTTGTTTGGTATTGTGTCCCACTTGTTTACAACAATTAGACAACCTTTGCCTTCTCTTTCTATCCTTTCAGCAATCTTGTAATCCTATGCATAATTAAATTTTCAAGTGAGTTTACCTTGATGATAACTAAACAAACAATATCTATACTGAATTTCATCAATCAGAGAATCACATTGTTTTTTACCTGTTCTGTGATGCAGGCCAAGGCCCCGACAACAAGAGCCACCACATCAGAACGCCGAATTGCACGAAATGCTCGATTAACAGATAAAGCCTCTGTTGTGCTACCTGACGAAGCTACAGCTGTCCTTTTCCTGATTCCAGCAGTATCAATCAGACGGAATTTCTGCAAGAGAATTTGATAGATGCGCAGTTATTTCTTGGGCAAATTGCATAAAAGGGTAACATATTTGGGGTAACCAACTTTCAAACGTTATTAATTAGGGCGATATTTGTAACTTAATCGGTTGTGATATATGCCATATCAGTGGCACGTCAGAGCCATTCAGCATCATGTAGAGAAAAGTCGACATGTTCAAAGTTCCTGACATGATTTCACCAGTAACCAGGGTTATGTATCTTAATCAAATTTTTTGGAAGTTACCTTTTTATGGTTCAAAAAATTGAAATTAGACTAAAGCACGCTACTTTTAATCAATTTTCCCTTACTTTTATCGTTTCCTGGATGACCCGTACACAACTGCCAGTCAGAAAGAGCATATTTTTATTATATAAGAGCAAAACAAACCTGGCCATCTGGTCCTTCAAATTCAGTATCAATAGCATCACGTGTGGTCCCACTAACTGGACTAACAATTGTTCTGTCTTCTCCAACCAAAGCATTCAGTATGCTACTTTTACCAACATTTGGACGCCCCACAATTGCAATTGAAGGAACATAACCTTCTTCATTGTTCTGAACAACCGTATCCTAAGTGTACAAATCAATAGTTGTCAGAATATACAACCAATTTAGAAGGCAACATAGTAACATACTGATTACAAAAATTAAAGATCACTGGTTTCTGATTTCTAGCATTAGGGAGAAACAATACTTCGATTTTACCCAAACTTGAGCAAACAAGATCAAGAAGCTCTCCGGTTCCAGTTCCAGAAACAGCAGATATGGGAAGTGGTGAAAACCTAATTTTTCCATGAAAAATAGTTTAATCAAACAAAAGGTAACTAGAAATCAGTAAGATTATACAGAGTATAAAACTAAGAACTTGAGCTTTGTTGATGGCAATCTACCAGAAGTGGGGTAAAAATAATCAGCTTACCCGAGAGACCAAAATTCTGATGCTTGCATCAACCCTTTACGTGGAGACTCGCACTTATTAACAGCTAATATGATAGATTTATGTGAATAGTTCTTCCGAAGCCAATCCCCTATTTCCACATCAGCTGCATTCAAGCCTGCCTGTTCAGAGTTAGTCATGTAGGGCCCATACAACAAATAGAATTCAACGCAAACGAGCAACGAGTGAGACTTGCAATGTATAAGTACTGTTCTATCAAACAAAAAAAGGGTTTAAGATAAATATTATGATTTACTGTAGAAGCACAAGGTGAGGAAATTCCTGACCCCACATGAAAATAAACAGGTTAGATTAGCTCTAAATGGGCCTTGGCCCTAAACAGACCCTCCTAAACCCACTTAAAGTTCAAATTAAAAATAAACGAGATGTGTTTGGGTTAGGTTGTGGATAAATGGGTGGACCCACCAACCCATGTAAGGTTAGAATAAAAAATAAAAAAATTATAAATGTTAAGTTCGACCTGCCAGCGTGTTACAAACTGTTTACCTGATTACAATCCGCCAACCCCTTTGAGTCATTTGAATAAACATGTTACGTGGTCAGCTTCAGTCACATGGGTTAAGCATGCTCAGTTTAGGGTTGAGTTTTCGTCATATTTAATTAAATGGGTAGTGTTCGGGTTAGGATACTGCAAGCTGCCAACCCGAATTGCCACCCCTTGAAAAGCGATTAGCATACACAATTATTAAAGTTGCAAAGACAAAAATATAGCATACTGAGCAAAAAAATTGAGTAGAGAACTAAAGATGAACTCTAATTCTTTACTAAGAAGTCAAAGTGTGTGATGTAAGGAATTCATTTTAAATCTATACTTCAGATACTGAGACAATTCTTTCAACTAAGCTAGGAATTTATGGTGTGGCAGAGGTAATTAGAAGAAGTGTAGACCCGGCAACACTTCAACATTTTCTCATAATATTTTTTTTTAACTTAACAAAGCCAAATACCAATTGAGCTCTAGACCCCAGTGATTCACCAAAACAACGTTCCTGGGCATCAAAAGATACACAATTTTAATAGAATTTATCTTTTAAAGTAATGAGTATTATGACTGTAATATCTGGCATGTAACGAAACTAACATAAGAATGAAATGTTGCTAGTTTATGAAGCACACCTGGCCATCAACTACAAATATGATAACTGATGATTCTTTTACTGCCACAGTAGCTTGTTTCTCAATCATTGATGGCATTCTAGCAACAGCAGCTTCTCTAGAAGCAAGTGAAATACCTTCCATGCCAATGGTTGTTGAGACAGATAATTGTTGTTCCATAACGTCAGTAGGTGATTTTGAAACTATGATAACACCTCCTGTGTCAATTACCATAAATTCAATAGCTCCCCAAAAGGCTCTACCATACAAACGATCCCTAGTAACTCCAGGTTCATCAACTACAATTGCTCGGTTTCCCTGAAACATATACATAACTAAGAATATAAGAGAAAATAAAATAATATACCATCAGATAAATAGGTGTTTGTTGATTTTGATCCAAGTGCAATTGGAAGAAGAGGAGGGAGACTGATAAAATTTATACCCCAACAAGGCGATTAAATAATGCTGATTTGCCAACATTTGGCCTTCCAACAATTGAAACCTTAGGAAGAAGATGATCAGGTATCTGCATCAGTTGAACATGATTATCATTATTAAAGTTTCCTGAATGGCAAATACTCAAACACACTCCTCCTTGGTGGTATTTGAATCCACAACCTCTTGGTTGGTGGACCACCTTCGATACCATCAGGCTACATGCCTGTTGGTGAGATTTTTTTGCTCGTTATTATTGTTCGTCTCTGTACTCTTAGACAAGTTTAAGTTGATTAAATGTGTATGCATCAACTAGTCTAAGAAGAAGATGGACTAATACACATAATTAAAACAATTAGTAGTTACAGTCAAAACTTAAAACCGTTTCTGTTTAGAGAATAGAGTATGTGAAAGTGAACTAGTGAGGAGAGATAATTTGCATTGAATTCCATACATCAGTGCTAAATAAGTTCAACTGTAACCTTGGTGGTTGGCATAACTGCTGATTAAGTTTGGACCAAATCCTCATCCTACATCAGCTGATTTATCAAATTAAAAATTAGGGTAGAACATAACCTTTTGGGCTTGTTTGGTTGGCAGGAATTCATGGGATTTCAGTGGAATTGGAATTTAAATTCCATTCCTTGACATGTTTGGTTGGCTAAGAGAAGGAATTGGGATTAATTCCAACCAAATCCCTCAACTAATGGAATTCAAAATCCCTCCCCATTTCAATGGAATTCCGAATTTCTCACCATTTTTAAGGAGTAATTTTGTCTTTTAGGTATTTTTACATTACAATTCCATTAACAAATATGCCAACCAAACACATTATGGATTTCAAAGGAATCCTTCCAATTCCAATTCCAAATCAAATTCCAATTCCAATTCCAACGAATTCCGTGAACCAAACACACCCAATATTTGATGGGTCAGATGTTTGAAAGGACAGAGCTAGTACCTCCATGATTAAGGGTAAAGTAAATTTCAGAACTGATTAACCGAATACCTCAATAGTAGGTAATGCAAATTTTAACAATTAAGCTAAGGTGAGAATTTTGGTTCACAACTTATTGCACAGAAACTTCAAGACATAGTATATACAGTTCTATCACATAACAGATTGGTCATAGAGGATAAGGCTTACTAACATTAACGGCTTTGATACTTTCCCGCTTCTTCTTTCTTCCACGGGCTTCTTTTTCGCCAATTGGCTCCTCTTCTAGAACATGAGAAAATACACATTGTTCAACCAAAATTAAGCTAGCAAGTTAAATTAAAACACAAAAACACAGGTTCCAAGTAACAGACAAGTCAAACTATCACAAATTTTCCATATAAGCTTTTATTTGCCACAGGTTCCAGTACTTCTCATTCGTTACATATGAACCAAATCTAACAAATTCCACAGTAAACTGAACACGTGGCCCAAATTAATCATTGTATAATGAAGTGAGTAACAGACAGATATGAAATTATACTTGCTGTACCAAAATTAACCATAAATTAAACTCAATAACCTTGCTTAAACCCTAGAAAACATAATTGAACAATATAAAGTTAAACGCACCGATTTTCAATTCCTGAGATAACGAAAGCGAGTATTCACGAACGGCATTTTCCGCCTCCAATTCGAGCTCATCCACATCCAAATTTTCATCGTCAACATCTTCAAAATCGGACTCTACATCATCTTCAATTCCAGCTAATTCTTCTTCTTCTTCGACTGATTGAAACTCTCCTTCCACTGAATTACACGATCGAATAGTGGCTAAACGTTGGCGGTTGCGAAGAGATAACGCCGATACAGAGAGTGACAGATTGGAGGATGAAGCCGGAAGCAAAATCGAACGAGAGGGAGACGATCTGGAAACCGGAGAGAGGAAAGAGAGAATTCTAGAGAGAGAAAACTGTGTGGAGGCATCGATAGATGACATTGTTGATCACAGAGAAGAAGGAAGAAGAAGATGTTTGGCGGGCAACTGATGCTATGAGGTTTATCCTCTTCTGGTTTTTCATGGTATATGGTGCATGATAAACCCTTATCTGCTAAAGTACGCTTTCTGCTAAGTACGCGTGTAGTGAAGTGAACCAGTTCGTTTTGTATGGGCTTATAGTTTTGGGCCGATCACGTTAGAAATTGGACCACTGATTTTCTTCACAAGTCTAGTATTTAAAAATATTATATATTAAATTATAAGATAACAAAATTATTGATTTTATGATGCAACTTTTTAGAGAATAATAAAATATATAAAAGTTTTTATCTAAAAAATTAAATTAAATCAATAAAAGTCAACAGTAGAGGTTTTTTTTTTTTACATTTTCAACTACTTTGAACTTTCAATCATTTACGATATTGGTTGCGTCTCAATCTTAATCATTGAAAAAGTTTGATCAAGGTCTAGATTACTTTGCAGACTTCTCACCAAAAACCCACTTCTTATTTGATTTGACTCATGTATTTTTATGTAATAGGCTAGCAAATCGAATTAAGCTCAGACTTATCTCGTTTAAAGGAGCTTCAATTTGGGTTTGAGTTCATTTAGAGCTCGTTAAAGTTCAGCTTGGTTTGAACTTTCAGGAAATCGATCTCAAATAGATCGCAAACGACTTGACTCGTTTATACCCGTAAATGCAAATAAAAAGAGTGATTAAATAAAATATATCATCAATAGCTTACAAACCATATATGATAATTCATAAGACCATTCTTCTTTTATAAACTATAATTATTCTAACAATTCATTGTTCATGTGTTATTGACACGTAATTGTCTTATTTTAAACCCCATAAACATAATTAAACTCAATGAAAATTATATCTTGAGTTGAAATTATGGGCACCATTATGAAAAGTAATTAATGTCTCCATAATTATGTAGGAGAATATAACTATCATTATAAAAGAAAAGACGTTTGAGGTAAGAACCAGGGATGGCAACAAACAAGTCACTGGTACTTAGGATATCGCTATCTCCTTTAATGTTCTTTAAAATTAGTTATATTTAATTCTAGATTAATATCTTGTTTTCCATGTTTAATTAATTTATATCATTTATAAAACATAAACTTTTGGCTATTGTTTCATTTACTTAAAGAATATTGGGAATAATGGCATGTAAACTAAATCTTGACGATGAAATGACCAAATTCTTTAGAGGTTTTTTTCTAGAAAAAAAAATATGAAAGTGGTCGGTTACATACACGTCTTTCAGCTTACGCGTCTAATCTTCGCGTGTGTAGTAAAGTAGATTTTCAATGTAGTTCTTTTCATACAATTATGTTGTGTAGGCACAAGCATTGTTTTAGCAAACAATGTGAATGCAGCGGTATGTTAGCCAAGTGTCGGCGTGAAAAGATTGACAAATTTGTTGAAAATCCACTTTACTGCACTCGTAAAGATAAGACGCACAGACACAAATACGAAAAGATTAAGACGCACAGACACAATACGAACTGGTTGAAGTTTTTAAACCCGAGTCAAAGTGTTATATACAAATATGTTAGCTCGTTACACGCGTAAAGCTCGTTACTTTCATATACATGAATGTATATCGACTTGTGTTGAAATACCAAGATGATGGTTTTTGAGAAGAAGCGACCAAATGAATAAAAAGTCACTATTTATGACAGTTTGAAATTGAAATATCACCTGAAAAAATGACAGACGAATATTTATTTTTTACTTACACATCAATATATGTATAGAAAATATTTCCAAACTAACCTTGGTGTTTACAAAATGACATATTTTGGTCAAAATTCTCATCAAAAGCAAATTTATCTCTCTTATAGTTTTATATCAAATACACGATGATGGCTTTTGAAAGCAATACTATAGTATAAAAAGAAAACCTAAAACCTATATGATATAGCATGACATTTGAAGTTGAAAAAATGATGGAAGAATCATTATTTATGACCTACATTTACTTTGATCCAATGCATATTTAGGATTTTGGTATATTTTTGTAAAAGAATTGAAACCTAGTGATTGGTGAATTTGAAATAAAACTATTTTTTGGTCATAATTATCCCTTATAAACCTATGTTTAGCTTTCTTTATTAGGTAATTAATTAACTTTAAGACATGTTTGCTTAGTTTGAGGGGTATAATCAACGTGGACAAGTGGACATAGGCTTACACAAACAGTGAATGACAAGATGTGAAAAAAGTTGATAGCCTTTGGAGTGCCTTGCAAATGATGCATTCGACTTTTTCTCTTCCAACTTGTACTTATAAGAATATGCACTACAATTTTTGAGCCATGGTTGATATTATAAAATTTAGAGTAAACTGTCATTTTCGTCCCTGTGGTTTGGTCAAAATTGTCACTTTCATCCAATAGTTTGTTTTTTTGTATCTGGGTCCTCGTGGTTTTAAAATATTGCCATTTTCATCCTCGTGGTTTTAAAATATTGCCACTTTCATCCAGTCAGCTAACACCGTCCGTTTTTCTCAATTAAATGAGGGGTATTTCAGTCCTTTTACATATTTGTTTTATTTCTTCATCTTTTTTACTCTCACTTTTTAATCATAGAAACAAGCGACGGAGGTGTTCCAGTGGTGCTCGTCGAAAACTGGTCAGGAAAAGAGGAAGAAGGCCAGCAGGTGGATGATTAAATTAGAGGTTAAATTGGGGATGATTAAAAAGTGAGAGTAAAAAAGATGAAAAAATAAAACAAATAAGTAAAAGGACTGAAATACCCCTCATTTAACTGAGAAAAACGGACGGTGTTAGCTGACTGGATGAAAGTGGCAATATTTTAAAACCACGAGGATGAAAATGGCAATATTTTAAAACCATGAGGACCCAGATATAAAAAAACAAACTATTGGATGAAAGTGGCAATTTTGACCAAACCACAGGGACGAAAATGACAGTTTACTCTAAAATTTAAATGCTTATGTAGGTGATTTGAAGTGATTTATAATAATATAATAATCATTTACATTAAAACATTCTTAGTAGTAAATAAGTTTAAATACAAACAATCGTTACTAAAAAGCTATGTAGACGTTAATATTAACCGTATATAATGTATAAAAGAATAATAAAATTTCATAATCTAGTAAGTTCGATTGAACAAGCATAATTTATTACGTAAAATGACAATGTCTAATTATAATACTCGTTGGTTTAGGGTTTAGTCTCATCACGTACTATTCGATTTAACTGTTGGTGATTTTAGTGTTATCAATGTCATTTTAGTATAGTTGGATTACTTAAGACCAAATTTGAAACTAGAATATACATTGATTTGATTTAGGAGGTGTGGAATGCACATTCAATCAAGACTATTCTAATTTTGGAATCATGGAATCTCTGAGGTTCTTAGGGGCAAAACCCCTAGACCATGGGGGTTCCAAGTGGGCACCGCCTCGATGGGCTCCATGGGGCAGAGCCCCTAGTATGGGTCGCACTGAAAGTTGCTTTAGATTTGCTTGATTGATAAAAGTTGCATGAATTTGATTTTCAGAAAGAACTGATAATCAGTAGTAAATTGCTATTGAGCATCATTAGCAACTGAGCATGAGCAACAAGTAACCAGCAGTGGCAACTTGGTCAACAGTGGTAATGGGCGACCATAATCAAGTGCTCAGTACCAATTGGTGGAGTTCTTGCTAAGGTTTTTCCCACTGTTGTAACTGTTAACTGTCATACCCTTTCATGAAGAGTTTCAAGGATTCACTGTGATGGTTTAACCCTTATATAAAGTAGTTCGTTTGGTCTGGTTAAATATACATTTTCATACGAAATTACATATAGAATTTCATAATCGTTCTTATAGAAACTTTTTGTCTTATTCGATTATAGATTTCATTACCTACACAATACTTTAATCTAAAAGCCCACACAATTTAAAAATTTATCCAAGTCATATGAAATCCAAAAACCTACATTAGCAACAAAATATAAATTAAATCATACATATTCTTTTGTGACATAAAAAGCCAATCAATTCTATCATTAAACAATGACTTAAGATAACAAAACCTAACCAGTATTAATCATTAGCAAAATCATTTATTTCTTATTGTTGAACGTCTTGTGTCGATTTTCATATACTTTTGTTACAAGTATTATATATTGTATAAAAAAAGTAAAATTTATAGTTCAGTTATATCTGAGTCAATTTTGGTTTCTTAGGGTGTGTTTGGATGATAGCACGAGATAAAGGGTATGGGAATAATAGAACTGTTTGGTTTTAGAATGTAAGACCTCGATCCCGGTAGGACTCACTTGTTGGATTTACTAATTCACAAACAGTTCTTAAACTTAAAATACTTCATAGCAGCGGAAATTAAACGTCATTACATCATGTCAAAGTGTCATCTAATTAAAACATTAGAACTATTGTCTCAACTATTACATCTTTCTTTCAAATCATACGAGATGCCAGAAGCCTTTGATGCCAAGTAACTTTTCACTTCCAGCCAAGCAATCCAAAGTTTTCTCCAAACCTACACTTAACCTGATGTGCATACTAAAAGTCAGCTAACGCTGAGTGAGTTCTAGCTTTACACAAAACATTCATTTAATAAAAGTAGAAGGATTTACACTTTCTTACACAATGCCGGTAAAGGCAAAACTTTCATTGTTCATTTCTTTTAAGTCATACATTTAATGTCTATACACCACACATCATAACCTGGGAAACTCATCACATAGAAGCTTATCACACAGACTTATCACGAAGTCTTATCACATAGACGCTTATCATAAAGATGAGGTTACGTTTACCCCCATAAGCAACTGTCGTTACTCCTTATCACACAGAACCAGTTGTACAACGGTTGGCTAGGCACAAAGGCCCCTAACAAGGTAATGCCATGACTGACTCACTCACACACGACGTACGCATGACATACACAATTCCTGTAGGAACCTTTCCCTTCCCTTTCCATTTATAGACAATGTAATGACTTCTATCTTGTTGACCTTCTTTCTTTTATTGAAAACATTATTTACCTTTCGTTATCTTTCATAACAACTTTACTTGCATAAACATTCACTTTGCCTCTTTTCAAACGCTACTCTAAAACGTTCTTTTCTTTCGTTTACAAACACACAAGTATATTAAACACGTTTCACGCTTAGTTTATTAACACAGTTTTATAATAAACTCTTACAGTATGCACACCATCCCAAAAGCATGCAAAAATGGGGTCTAAAACTCACCTGATACTTGCTATTTCCAGCAAAATGGAAGCCTCTAGCTACAGTAGGACGTCTGACTATCTGTTCGAACGATCATGAACGAGATGTATCAACTACACGATAATAGCTAAAACACTTCGTCCGAAAACTATCCTTGGTTGAAAACCCTTTTCGGCCGAAATCCCTTTCGGTCGAAATCAATTTCGGTCGAAATGTCTTTCGCCCTAAAACTATTTCGCTTGAAAACTATTTTGCCCGAAAACTATTTCGCCTGAGATAGCTTTTCGACCGGAACGCAATGTTCCTCATTTGGATCGGAATCATTTTCGGTCGAAATCCCCTTTTCGGTCCCTTCGACCACATTTCAGACCATTCAAACGTTTCTTGGTCAAAATCATCGTTTTCGATCCAAGTTTCCAACTTTTTACATCCAAATTGTTTGATTACGTTCCCATGAAGCTAAATCCATGGTTTTAAGGCTTAAACACACGTAAAATTCCATTTTGAGATTAGAACCCTAGTTTTACCCCAAAACCCATTTTAAGCATAAAACAAAGATTTCAGGTTCGATTCTTACTTCAAATCGGACGTTTCTTCGTGTATTCCTCTTCACAAACACTGGAGAAACACTTGCAAACAATCTTGATGCAAAATGGTGATTCCATGGACTTTGTTTATCTAGAAAGCGCTCTCTCTCTAGACGAAAATGACGAGGATAATGAGAATGGGGGCTGCTTATGGGGTGGATTAGGGCTTAATCTCTCATCCCCCTATCCCATCGACCGGACCAAGCCCACCATCGTTCTTTTTGTTTCTTTCGTTTCACTTATGCGTGTCGAGATTTTCGAATGTTTCATAGAATTTAATCCTCATTTTCATTCTGATCTACTATTAAAGTTACATTAATTGTGATTGCTGACTATAAACCAAACGTCACCTTAACTTTACTTACTTATATACGGTTCTCCATTTTATTTCATAAACATATGCATGGATTCCTTAATAAACTTTTACGTTTATAAGTTTATAAACGTTAATAAACACGATAAAGGAGTAATAAATTTAAAAGATTTTGCCTCTTGTTAATCAATTAACCTATCTATTTGCCTATGGCCTTGTGGTATTTAAAAGATTTTGCCTCTTGTTAAATAAAAAACTCTAATATATATATAGTGACACATTTTAATGTGTACCTTTCTCACTCGGTGACATTTTCCTGGTAGTCTTTTGGTTAGTTGATCACAAGTTCATAACATATTTTCTGTTCAATCTAAAAGTTAACCTATCTTAATTAAATTAATGATTGGTTTGAAGAAGGTATCGAGATTCAGAATTTGATTAGTAGGTATTTAAAATATACATTTAAGTACGATTGAATTGAAATATCAACAAATTCTTTGCAGATTTCAAAGAACTAAAAGGCATATAATCTTTGGAACAATATATGGTATCTTTATTCCTATCATCACACACTGTTGAAAATAGTTCTAGATCTGGTTCAAGACGATCTACTTAGGTAGGGAATTTACTAAGACGACACACATAACAAATAGTAATAATAATTCACAATTATTTTTTTATTTTGATTAACATGATTTTTAATATATATGATTTTTCCCAAATATGTGATGACATTAATTTATTTGCTATTATTTTTTATAAGTATTTTTAGTAATACTAAATTAATTTATTTAAATATACAAGATTTTTATGTTCTTTAGTTAGCGTTATTTTAATATATGAAATCATTTCACATTTAATGCCTACTTTATGCGTTTTGAAGAATTCTCAAAGGTGATGCATATTCAAGACCAATACGTTGTATTATACCCGCATATATTTCTCTTTCTAACCAAACAATTACTAGCCAGTACACCTATTGTAATTCCTGATACAGGAATAAAAATTGCGTTAAGCAACCATATGATTCCATAGACATGTTTTAAGGATTCCAATCTAGAAAAAAAATTGATAGCTTGTACTTATGTTGTATCAATTATCATTTTAACAATCAACTTCTCCCATAATGATATCTACATTACGTAGTATCGTCATAAATCATAATATCAACCAATTTAATTCTTTTAACTAATTGAGAAAGAATTTGCAAATTAATAAACCCCGGTGGCGTTTAAAACCGTGTTATTTCCTAAAACGTTAAAGATAGTAATGTTTTCTATGTCAAATAGCACCTTTTTGCACAATGTTTACACCATACATTTTCATCTTCTTTCTACACCCTTTCCGCTTCTTTCCACACATTTATTAGGGTTTCAGAAAGATGGATACAATTTAACATTCGACTGTTTTATTTATGATTAATGTTGGAATGAATGATGTTAACCACCTTGTTGAACTTGTCAAGACTATTAGAGTGCACTAAATTGCTCAATGGATTTGAAAAATTAATTTCTTAAGTAGTTAGATGAATAAATAATGTTTATTATTAATAAGTTACATAGATGAAGTAAGATAAATGACTACCAGCCACTTCGTATATTTCAGACGCTATTTCAACCTCTAACGCAAACCACCCTTAAATGAAATTAATTTGAGTTGTTGCATTTGCACTCAAAAGAAAAAAAAAAAGCTTCTAGAAAAAGTCTCAAGTACAATCTATGCACATTTACCTCATGGAGTTTTGTTAGTCTTTTATTTAATTAATAATATATTTATACATCGATTCCAACAGTATCATTAGAAATCAATAGCTTATAGTTGAAGGGTCACGCTTCCTTGATCTCAAATCTTTCTATTTCTCAATTTGTCCCTCATAGATAAAATCTCCTAAAATACACAATGAATGTCACATTACATGCATATCATATCATGCTTAAATTTTTTTATTTAATCTACCAAAAATAATAACAACTCCATTTCAAAATATAAGAAAACAAAATTCTACAAGTACGAATCTGAATCTGAATCCAAGGCCACGGGCATCTACTCGTATTTATTGATACATGAAGAGAGTCACCTGCAATTACCTGGAGAATTCCAAAACCTACAACACAGGAAGAATGAATGTCTAGTTCATATGCAAGCAACGTTGATTTGCTTCCTTCTGTGTGGTAGTGGTTAATCAAAGATAAGGATTTATAAGTGTCGGATTCCGACCTGGAGTATGTCAAAGCCGACAGTCGGAATGAGACTGTGCCTAAGGTTGACTAACACACAACTGACCGGTTGTGAATATATGATTATAGTAAAGCTAAGGGCAAGAACCGGGTGTCGAACTCAAGAAAAAATGTTTGGGCTATTTGATACTCTGATTTATTCATTAATGTTTCATGTAAAAATGTTTACTAGTACATTTAAACTAGAGTAAATTACACCGATGGTCCATGTAAGATCATATTACGAGTTTGATCATTTTTAAGAAATCACATATATGGTTTCCTCATTGTTCACCTTTCTCACCACTTACACGGGTTTACCATTCACTGTTATTGGTAGTTTACTTTCACTATATTATTAAATATTTGTATCTAGCTAATAGTTTTCCTCACATGTTTCTTATATAACTTTTATGCCCAAACATGTATTATTGGAGTTGGGGTCTCCCTGGAAGCAGTCTCTCTATCATTTGGGATAAAGGTATTGATATGTCATAATTTATACATATTTTGCATCACAATAATCCCCATATTATTATACTAATTGAATGTAAACCTTGCAATTGATACTTAAAAACTTTTATATTTCACAATTGCAGGATAAACGATGTCCCGAGATAAACAAAGCAAAAACTACTAAAAAACATTAAGAAATCAAGCTTTTGGAAAGAACATGCCCGAGCTTTGACCCCCCAAGAAGTCAACCAAGGTCAACACCAGTCAACAAGCAGCAAAAAAACAAAACAAGGAGTAGGAGGGGGATGCACGACCGTGCAATGCCCTTCCTTGCTCCCCAAGGACTCTCGTACCCTGCCATGTGTACCTTTTGATTCCCGAGGTGTTTGCACGCCCGTGCAAACTAATGCACGTCCGTGCATTGCCCATCCTATAAATAGATGGCTTGGGTTCTTCATTCCACACACCCTAATCTAGAAAGAATACACATTTCTTAGTCCGTTTCTATAGTCTTAGAGTAGAGAGTAGAGAGGCTCTTCCGATTTGTTCTGTAAGGCCCTAAACCCGGGAGGCCTCACGTATTGGATTTACTCATAAAAAAATAGTTCTTAAACTTGAATATCAAATAACGCAGCGAAAACTTTCATTAAACGTAACGTAAACATGTTCAACATTCGGAAACATAACATGTCTTAACATAACCATAACATAAACTTAATCATAAACGGGATGCCAGTCAACATTCGCCCGTGTGCTCCCTTCCACATTTTCCACAAACAGTTGGCTTGCCCACCCTAGCTTTCTTATCGCGAGCCCCAAGTAACTTCCCACCAGTTCTCTTGGCAGGAAAGCTAAGTTTCTTCTTAGGCTCTTCGATGGCGACAACATTCAACACTAGATCGTCGTACACCACCCCACTGAGTTCCACCACCGAATCAAAAGTGGTAGGAGTGTTTGCTTTAACAAACGTGCGGAGCTTGTTCGACAGTCCCTGGATATAATAAGCAATCTTCCTTTCTTCGGTCGTGATCAGATATGGCACCAGATGTGCCAGTTCATTATACCGTGTGGTGTACTGCCGATGTGTTATACTTCCGCCTTCAAACCCGGAAATTCTCTCTCCACTTTCTCAATCTCGTTTCTCAGGCAGAAGTTCTTAATCACCAAAGCTTTCAAATCATTCCACATTATTGAGTCAATAGCCAAATCCCCCTTAGCCTGCCGTACACCTTTCCACCAACGAGACGCTTCCTCCCTTAAAGAGTTAGTAGCAAACTTCACGACCTGATCCGCCCGACATTCGCTGAGATGGATGGCGGCCTCCATACGAATCACCCAGTCAAAAGTAGCCACCGCGTCCTTCTTCCCAGTCAGTATTCGTAGGTCACAAGACTTAAAGGACTTAGTCGCATCCGAGAGCAAGCGACGCATTGATTGCCTAAATGATCGGGGCACTAGTTGCTGGGTTAGACCCGCCCGCCTTCTTTAAAGCCTCAGCCAATATTTCTGGCAAGGAAGCCTTCATCATTTCAGTGAATTCCTGTTCCAGAGCCTCCTTCACCTATGGTTCAAAGGTGAACTGTTTTTCACCCATTGGAGTGTGCTCCTCCTCATGCAAACTGACCTCCAGGTCTATATAGACACTCTCTTCCTCACCGCGCTCCTGACGAGCGGGTACCCTACCGTGTCGTCCAGTACGACCCCCACCACGCCTTCCGCCTCTTCTTCTAGCCATTTCGTTCTATAAGACAAAGAATCTAATGTCATCACGCTAGTTAACAAATAGAATTCAACAAGTATTGTAAGATGTTAATATAAAATGGCCATCTGCAATTAATCATTACACTAACTTTTGACTTCTATTTGACCACCTTTATAATTCCATCAGAACACGAGTCCTAACTTAACACTTTCTAAGGCATGCTATACATATACCACTTTCGTACCTGATGCTGTGGCTCGAGTTACCCGTACTGGCATCCGTCCTTGGTCCCATTCACAGTTTAAGTTCAGACACTAGGAGTGTCCAAATATCTCATGTGACATCCGGAATTTTCGGGTTAACTCCATTAACACAAACATCGTTATTTCAAACAATTATTTATTCAAACTTAGTTATCTCAAACATTCACACATGCATTACATTTAATTAGGATTAATTAGATGTGTCAGTTTCGCACAAACATTCACGTAGCAGTAATTCATAGAATTTCCGGATCACACACGAGTCGAACCCGTAACGTTGGTGAATTAATAAAAATAATTGCGAACAATTATTTTAATATAAATTATGTGAATTTATGTGCTATGTGAATTTTCTGTGAATTATGTGAAGTTTCGTGATATCGCGTAGAATTATCAGATTTTTTATTTTACTGGTTATTTTTATAGAATATGGAACTTTTATAAAAATAATTATTTAAAAACCATCTTTATCTAGTGGATTAATTAAATGTTTTTAAAATAATCTAGAGATTATCCATTCCAAATTTAAAAACTCATTCAAACAAATATATAGGAGATTTTTATATAAAAAAAATATTAAACCCTACTCTCTCTCTCTCTATCATCGATCTCAAGCCCCAAACCACCCCCCTTGGTCGAAATCTTCAAGCAACCCAAACACCATCCGTTCGAGCTTCAATCTCGCAATTGATCGCGTATTCGGACTCCTCTAAGCGTTTCTAACAATCCTACGTAAGTCGTTTCATCCGATTTCGTTACTTTTTTATTCCTAAATTTTAGATTGAAATCTTAGTTCATCCAAACATGAATTTTTACAATAAATATGGTGACTTTATCATTGTTTTGCATGTATTTGAATAGATTGTATGTAATGGATTTGATTCTTTGAATCTCGTTAAACAAGCCTAGAAATCATAACTTACTTATAATGGAAACTTTTTAGGAATTCTATCTTGCATACTAGACATGTGTTGAATGATATGATGATGTTTATATGTTACTTGATCCATGTATAAGTGAATTGTGAAACTAGATTTCTAATACCTAGCTCAGTTTTCCAAACTTACTAAAATAGGAAACTTTAATTGTCTAAATTATTCATAGCTTGCTAATTATACATGTATGACATGGTTTAATGATTGGTACATGTTAGTTAGGACATAATAACATGTTGCAATGTGTTGGATACTTGAAATCATGCATATCTCTCATATGTTACTAAAGATAGAAACTTTGTCTTGAATTCTGAATCACATGTTAAGTTCTATGCAATTGGTATATGATGTGACGATCTTGAACATGTTAGAGTAATCATACAAACATATTAATAATGATAATATGAGTTTTGAACATGCTTTCTATTTATGAAAACCTGCTATTTATGGAAACTTGCAACCTTGCTAGAACAAGTAGGACTTGTTGCTAAGTGCTACAACACGATCATTTGTGTATAATATAGAAGTGTTATACTGAACAAACAAAATTTAATACAACGTGTCACCAACGGGTCGTCGGGTCAAACTTGAGTCAAACTTGCAAACCTTTTCTAAACACTTAAACAATGGTATTGTTTGGATACTAAGGGTTCATATCATCTTGCACGAACACGCACTTATAGAATATGAATTATAGGTGCCAGTTAGAGGTTCGGCTGTTTTACTTAGCTTTCATTTGCATACACACTCAGGTGAGTTTCATGGCCCCTATCTTTACTTACTTTCCTTTTTGGGGGAGAAAGCATGCACGCAAACATTTTGGGTTTTGTATTATTGTATTATCGCTTGCTTCCTAAAGTGCAAACATACCAATAAGTCCTTACATTCTCGAACCGTTAGTATTGGAACATAGCGAGGTGATTTTGAGTAGTACTACTGGGTTTTAACAAGCCCCACCCGAGTTAGTCACGCTAACTTGGCTGGAGGTCGAACGGGTGTAAGATTAGCCTAGACATTTGCCATTGTTCGGTAGACATGGAGGAAGGCAAACAAACACAAACAGTCAGCTTCGGTTTCGAAACACTTGTAATAGCATGACATAGACTAGCTATCTATTGGTATACATTAATTACATTATCTAGCAAACATCGAACTTTTTATTTACTTTCATCTCTATGAACTCACCAACCATTGTGTTGACACTTTTAACATGTTTTTCTCAGGTCGCTAAGGTATTGAGCACGAGCATAGGACATGCATGGAGTCCCATCATTTTCAAACACTGAATTTATCTTTAATTATTTAAACTGCATGGTTTGGGCGCCTTGTTTTGCGCATTTGATTTTACTTGCATTGGATTTTATTTAAGCTTACGCAACATTTTCAAACTTAAAGATTGTTGTCTCGTGACTATGAGCATCAATGGTATTTTATTCAAATTCATATATAGTCGTTCCGTGTAACTAATGACTGAGGTCCTGGTGTGTCACGCGCCTCACGGTAAAACCCCACAGGTGGATTTTGAGGGTGTGACATCTCAAACTATTTCTCTGATACCAACTTGTAAGGCCCCAAACCCGGGAGGCCTCACGCGTTGGATTTACTCATAAACAAACATTTCTTAAACTTGAATATCAAATAACGCAGTGGAAACTTATCCAAGTTTAACGCAACGGAATATCAAATAACGCAGCGGATATCAAATAACGCAGCGAAAACTTATGAATGCTGAACAAGTTTTAATTATGTATGAAAATGAATGATTCCTCTGCGTTAATGATATTCAAGTTTAAGAATTGTATGTTTATGAGTAATTCCAACTTGTTGTTGCTGTTGCTGTTGCTGTTGCTGTTGCTGCTGTGTTGTTGTTGTTGCTGTTGCTGTTGTTGTTGTTGCTGCTGCTGTTGTTGCTGATGTTTATGCTGCTGTTGTTTTTGTTGTTGATGTTTCCTCCTTTTTCATTCCCAAGTAACACCATTTAGTATATTTAACCAATTTGCGTTAAAATTTTTGTTAACCTTATTCTCTAACTGAAATAAAATCTCTAGTCTTTTTGTTGTGAAGATAATTTTGTGTGTTTTTCTAATAGAAGTAGTGAAATCTTCGGTTCTGATATAGGGTGTCAAGAGGAAAATGGCTTCTTTTTCTAAAATAATTTTGGTGCTCATATTTCTCTTTCTTGGGTTGTCATATTGGTATAATTTAATTTGCATCCTTTATTTTTTTTTTCAGTCGGATCTTTTCGATTCCGACAACCCTTACACATAGTTTGAAGTTGTCTGTGACCATCACATACTTGATATTTCCAGTGAGCCTTTATCTAAGATAAATGTAGTCCCACCTTATCTCCACTCTTGATGGATTTCTCATAAACACTAATGTAGGTTAGGGTTCAAATTTTTCGGTTTTAATGGAAGGCGTGTGGGTGGCGGTGTTGGTATTATGGTTTATGGTGTTTGACAACGATGTTGGGGCATTACTTGATGGCGTGTGATGGCATCGCCGAAGAGGGTGATCAGAGTAAGGGGTTGTGTAATTTATATTTGAGTTAATTACACACGTAATCCTTGTGGTAAGGTCCAACATCACCTCTTGTCCATTATCATCTCCAGTTCTGATTCTTGTTGTTGCACATCAAAGGAAAAGGTAGGTTGGGCTTCACTTCCATCTTCCTGCTCCCAATCAGTGCTCAAATCTGTGCTGCAAGATGAGCTCTCACGTAGAAAGTTGGTATAAAGCTCATTAACCACAATGCCTTGTGCCTCTACGAGTCTACTCTATGGAGCAGTTCCTCGGATTCACTAACATAAACTTCTTGTTTCCCAACCTCTTCTTGGTCACAACCGGTGGTCGGCTGTGAAAACATGTCGATTCGTGTTGTAGCAACTCATATAGGGACAGACGAGGCTCAATTGGGAATGGTGGCATGATAAAGTCCTCAAATGGTTGCGAATAAAAGTATGATTCTTCATAACAATCTGTGGGATACCCTGATAAATGATAAAAATCCGATGTATAATGGGGTCCTCCACAGATCTCGCACTTATAAACTCACTCATGGTAACCACCCTTATTAAACTGGTATTCTCTACAGTAACTCCCGTAGTCACGATCGATAAAAATCACTGAAAAGAAGACTCAAACAAAACGATCACGGGCACCAGATAGAAAGAAAAAAAAACATAAAAAAAATGAAAATAGCAAATATATACAAAAATGGATAAATCAATGAATCAGATCTTTCTCGGAATTACCGTGTCCCTGGCAACGACGCAAAAAACTTAATGTCTGTAAAGTGTATATATTTTTAGTAATGATTTTTCTCACAATTTGGTTTTAAAATAAAGAAACGATTATCACATTTGGACTAAACTACTGTAACACCCAAAAATTCAAACCGATTTTAAAATTTTTAAATACGACGCGGAAGCGGTCCCATATACAACATTTAATGTATCCACACGTTTTAGGTTTACAAACACGAATTAAACTACAATATTTCCCACAAAAGTAGGTTAATCAAAGGTTAATAATAAACAAGTTATCCACAACTTGTAACGACTCCAAATAAATTGTAAAATGTCAAAATCCAATTTTGAGAATCCAATATCCACGTTAGGCGAGACCCGTGATCACCACGGAGCTTTTCCTACATCTAGACAAAAATTTAAATATGGTTAATAAAGATAAGTAGTATTAGGGACCTCTCCACAAGTACCCACAACGATTACCAAGTCCGTAGACTCCCCCCTTCATTGGTAAAACCCAAGAAAAGTCATTTTTAAAAATACAAATTTTTGTCATGGTAGTGTTAAGATGAACACTACCATGTTCCCCTGAAGCCTGAACACAACTGTGTTCAGATGAACACCACCGTGTTCGTATTCAGCTCTAGAAAAGAAACAAGTTTGCTGTCATGACTGTGTTCAGATGAACAGAACCATGTTCCCTGACAGCACCTTCCATTCTCACCATTTTTATAATTTTTTTGTATATAACAAGTATCTATCATGTATTTACTTGTTTTTCGACCACACATTAACTACCACATTAACTAACATTTATTTGTTAGTTTATCCACCCCCAATACGAGCACAACTACTCGTTTTCCATTCCGACCCTTTTGCATCTTTGTGCAATACGAAACCAATATAACATGTATGACTTTGCTCCTACCCATTTATCACCTTTTAGTTGGCTTACAACGCCTTGGTGCGAGAACCATAACTCGTCTTACCCGTACTTGGAGTATTTGACTCTAATTCCACCCTTTGAATTATTCCACACTTCTTATTGGGTTTACGACCTCTTGGTGCGAGTACCACAACTCGTCTTACCCGTACTTGGAGTATTTGACTCCAAGTCCACCCTTTGAAGTATTCCACACTTCTTATTGGGTTTACGACCTCTTGGTGCGAGTACCACAACTCGTCTTACCCGTACTTGGAGTATTTGACTCCAAGTCCACCATTTGAAGCATCCACACTTCTAAACACCAGTTCACCAAATTATCACATTTTGTTTGACTAGATTTCCACATAGTCAACTACATCAATTTAAACCACATGTGTATACTACCTTGACTTTTACCACATAAGTCATTACACCAAATTCAAACCACATTATGCACACAAATTTGACTTTTACCACACAAGTCAAATTACACCAAATTCACCACATTATATATTAGTTTGACTATTTACCACATAAGCCAAATTACACCTATTTACCACATTTACACAATCAAGTTTGACTATTAATCACATAGTCTAATTACACTAATTTTAACATAATAGTTTGACCTTATACATCTAAAGTCAAATTACACCAATTTTACCATTATCCACAATGATTTAACTTATACTACATTAAGTCAATTTAATCCAATTCTACCACATATTACATTCAAGTTTGACTAATAACCACATAAGTCTAATTACACCAATTTACCACATTTACACAATCAAGTTTGACTATTAACCACATAGTCTAATTACACCAATTTTAACATAATAGTTTGACCTTATACATCTAAAGTCAAATTACATCAATTTTACCATTATCCACAATGGTTTGACTTATAACACATTAAGTCAATTTAATCCAGTTCCACCACATACTACATTCAAGTTTGACTAATAACCACATAGTCAAGATCAACATACAACATGTAAATAGAAATTAACACATAATCTACTTACATGTAACTACTTATCTACTATTAAGTAAGTGCAAAACACTTACCTTTGTTAATGAAGATTCCAATTTGGTCTTCAAAGTTAACACCTTTAATGTCTTGATCATCTAAACATTCAACATGTTTTAGTAATCTAAATTACCTCAAGACATTCATCAAATGTAGTTTAACACCCACCCAAGATCTTATGATCCTCACCCATCATCAAATCTTGGTTTATTTAGCTTTACACAAGCTTTTATCCTTCCTAATCAAAATCAACCCATATTGACCCGTTAAGGTTTTATCCAATTTCACCTAATTCTCCAAGGTTCTTGATTCATCAATTTGATTAATGACTTTTAATAAAAATTGTGTTTATTAACACAATAAACACTTATTAACCACCAATTCATCATTTAACTTCATCAAATTGAAAACCCAACTTTCACCTCAAGAACTCTAATTTTGAAATCAACAAATTGGATGTTAGAATCATAATTCCCCACCATTTACAACACTAGATTAAAGTTTACAACCAACAATAAACCAAAATCTCCACACCCATTGACCCAATTCGGGTTTTCTACCAAAACCCACCAAGAGCACTTTAGATGGTGATTTAGAGAAGAATGAATGCTTACTTTGATGTTTGAAAGGAGATGAATGCACCAAATCCAACTGATTTCACATGCAATCTGTCAATTTCATGATTTAGGTTCTTCCTCCTCTTTCTCCATTGCAAATCACGACACACACACACTCTTATTAGAGTGTGTGTCGCTACACTCATACATACCCAAATTCATATTTGGGAATTGGCAAGAATAACCCCTGCACTTCCCCTTTTAACTCCTTTTTTCCAAAACTATGTAATTCCACCTTTTAAAAGGCACCCCTAACCTTCTTTATATTTATAACCACCTCCTACAATATAATAAGTATATTATAGGATAAACCCAAAAGTTGGATCGTTACAACTACACACATAATAGGTAAGTGTATCTATCGTATGGTAGTATAGCTTTAGCTAAGAACCGAGTAAATATTCGTGGACGTGATAGTTCTCGATAATAAACCTTTGTCACTGTCTAGCCGATCAAAGTAGAAGATTTTATATTTTTGTATTTTTTAAACTAAATAAACATAAAAGATAGATAGACTTCGGGGCAGATAAACAAGCAAGAGATGATATCACTTAGACTTTGAATCCGTTTAGCTGGTCAAATAATGACAACATATATAGATTCATGATGGGATCATTTATACACATGCAATACGGAAATAGATCCGGGCGGAAGCGGGGCAACGCCCCTCTTTTTAGAATCGGAAGCGGGGCTGGGCTCCCTCTGGCCCTGTTAAGTTCCGCCATTTTCAAAGGAGTATGAGATAACCCTCCCACATTTTCAAAGGGACGCTCCATAGTTAAAGAATATTCAAATAAAGAACATTCCATTCTTTCATGATAAACGTTTTACTATATTATGTCTTACGTAAACAATCGATGTTATAGGACAAGCCGATTCGTTCTCTCTTTTGCCCTAAATCTTTACATAAGTTCTATGATGATTTTTATTTTCATGTTTTAATAGATAAGGTAACTTTTCTCTCTTTTGCCTTGTTTCCCCACATATTTGAGTCTTTGCTACCTTTTTTCCTGCTTTTACAATAGATGGCCTAAAAGTTGGAACCCAATTTGGATGATTTTCGTTTTTCTTTTAAATTACTTTTCCACATGTATTATGTATACATAGATACTATATAATATAACATATATAACTACTTCTTGTCTTCAACTACACGTGTATTATATATTATAGTTATATGTAAAGATAGATTATGTGTAGTAGAAGCAAATATCTTCGCTTCCCGACAAAAGAAACCATCAAAGGTTTTTTAATTTTCATTACCTTTTCATAACTAACAATTCAATTAGTCAATCGTCCATAAAAATGTTAAAATAAGTACACATAAAAAATCAAAACCATATACATTTCTCCATGTAATAATAATTTTAGTTCATAAGAAAAAACATATGTTATATTATATGTATGTATATTAAAATTATCTAAGTTTTGTTATATTTTGATTTTTCGAAATATGGCCTTGTGATATATGACTATGAGTTGATATGTTGGTCATGACAAGAAGTTTAATTATCAGCTCTATTTGTTTTGGTGTGTGTGCCTTTTTTGGGGACCTCCAATGGAGGTTAGCTTCCCTCCCGACCCGCTTTGGGGGTCTTGGGATTTGCTCGGCTGGGGACGCCTCTTCCTACGCTTTTGTGGCTTCAAGGGCCCAATCTTGGGTTCTTCAAGACCACATTCTTCGCGAATGTGGTGGTGGGTTGTTTGACTCTGATTACAGGAGTGCGTTGGACACTCTGCATAGTTCTCTTCCCGATCTTGATATTGACGGTTTCTATATTAAAGACACCGCCCCTCTTAAAGCCCAGAAAATTTTGGCGAATGCTTTATATAGTGAAATTGTCAAGACATTTGAAGAGAAGTTCGCTTTGTCCCCGCGGCAGCGAGCCGTGCTCGAGTGTTTGCGAGCCCCCCATGCTCAGGATTTCCTGTCAGTTGTTCCCATCGAAGGTTTAGGGCAATGTATGTCGCCAGTGGAATATCGGGCTATCCTCAAATACCGGCTGATGGTACCCCTTTTCCCGGTTGATGACCCGTGTCCCGTTTGTCGGAAGGCTTGCTTGGATTCTTTTGGGGAGCATGCTGTCCATTGCAGAGAATTACCGGGCTTCAAATACCGACACGACCTAGTTCGAGATGTGCTTTTTGATGTCCTTAAGAGGGCAGGGATCTCGGCTAAAAAGGAAGCCCCGGTGAACTTCTTGACCGACCCATTAGATGGGAGATCAACCCTTCGGCCCGCTGACATTCTTGTTTTTGGATGGGAAGGAGGGAAACACGCATGTGTTGATTTGACAGGTGTGTCCCCCCTGGTTGGGTTAAGGGACAATGGGTTTAAGGTGGGTCAGGCGATAAACAAGGCAGAGGCGGGTAAAGTAGCTAAGCACGAAAAAGCTTGCCTTGTGAATCAGCACGTGTTCGTACCGTTTGCCTTTGACACCTTTGGCGCTCTCGCCCCTGATGCGGTGCGGTTCCTTAAGCGGGTTCAGCGGGTGGTCAGCAGTAACACCGCATATATTTATGGGGGGAACTTTGTGTTTAGTAGAGTAGGATTTGCTATTCAGAAGGGGGTAGCGGCGCAGCTTGTTGCCCGTTTACCTGCCATTAGTTTGTAATTTTGGTACTTCTTGCCGTTAATCTCATTGATGACTAAAGGAAAAAAAAAAAATTATAGTTGTTCATTCCATTTAAAAATATCTAATTATATTGATTAATAGTGAAGGAATGATGTAAAGGGAAAACACAACGTATGGAGTCAAAAGACAAAACAACCACCTTTCTTTCTCCAATCCGTTTCTCTATATTCGTTTATCCAACGAACACCGCCTATTACTCCAAGCTTATTTTCTTGTCACCCCTCTCTATATTTAAAATATATATATATATATATATATAGGGGAAGGATCAAGAGAAAACCACAAAGTTAGGCGAAAACCATGTCATTTTAGGCAATTTTTTTGTTTACGTATACGTATCCAAAAATAATTTTTTTGATTTACGTATACGTAACCGCAATTTTTTTGTTTTATGTTTACGTATACGTAACACTATGTGTAAAAATGTTTTTTGGTAAAAATGTTTAATATTTCATTCATACTCTTATAAATAAATAAAAATAAACTAAAACAAAAAATAAAAATTATTATATGATTGGGTAAAATGGGTTTTTTTAGTGGTTTTCTCGGTTTTCGCCTAACTTGTGGTTTTCTCTGGAACCCTCCCCTATATATATATATATATATATATATATATATATATATATACATATATATATATGTAGGAGAGGGTTTAAGAGAAAACCACATAGTTAGACGAAAACCGAGAAAACCACTAAAAACCCAATTTTAACCAATCATATAATAATATTTATTTTTTATTAGATTTGATTTTTATTTTTTTATAAGAGTATCAATGTAATATTACATATTTTTACCAAAAAATCATTTAAGTATTGGCTTATATGTGTTACGTATACGTAAACAGAAAACAAAAAAATTACGGTTACCTATACGTAAAACACAATACGTAATTTTTTTTTTGGTAAATTATGTAATATTATATTAATACACTTCGAAATAAATTAAAAAAAATAAAAAATCTATAAATTATTTGATTGACTTTTAGTGGTTTTCTCGGTTTTCGTCTAATTTTGTGGTTTTCTCTTGATCCCTCCCCTATATGTGTGTGTATATATATATATATCCAAAGTTATAAAAGAAAACAAAATTTTGATCCGAATCGATTTTGAATAAAATTTATATTCAATCGTAAATAAAATTATGTGAAATGTAGTAGGGACTTTACCTTTTTAATGAGTTTACCGGTCGAATATGGAAAAGCGGAACAACAACAGCATCAGCAGCAACCACAACAAAAAAAGTGAAAAAATTAAAAAAAAAGAAAGAAAGAAAGTAAAAATACACATAACAAGTGATTTTTTTTATTATTTTAAAAAAGGACTAGATGTTCTATTTGTTAGAATATATTAATAGTTTAAGGGTAATTTATTGTTAGAAAGAGATAAAGCGCTTAAATAATTAAGTTGACAGGATAAGAGTAAAAATAATATTCCTCCAGTTTTAAATGAATAAATTTATCTCAAATATTCGTTATAATTAAATTTAATTTAAACTTTAAAAAATATATATCATCACTAATTAAACAAAAACTTCAACCCTGATAATTAATCTTTAAGGCCTAAATGTATATTACAAATTTAATTATTATATGTATATAAAGAAATGCTAAAAATTTGTAACTTTGTTGTTTTACAAAATACTAAGTCCTCAAAATATCATAATTATGATTTAATTTAAGTTTATAATTAGCCAAAGTCAAAATTTAAGTATATAATGTTAGGAGAAAACGATATTGCTTGTCGATATTTTGTTGGCTTAATTATCATACCATGTTTATCATGTATTAGTATGTCACTGATTAATCAAATCTATTCATGAATATTCTACAAAATGTTTTAAGCATTTCTTTTTTTCTTTTTGATTTTTATCCCATAAACCCTAATATCTCTCTCTCTCTCTCTCTAGATTTTTATATTTCATGACCCCTTTCTAAGCAAACCCCACTGCCGTCATCATCATCACCAATCCATTCAATGATCCTCTCTCTCTCTAAAAAAACAAACACAGGCACATTTGGCTATTTATAAAGTAATCAACTTCTCCAAATAAGAGCTACTTTTGAAGCTTATATAGTTATATTGATTGATCAGATCAACACCCTCTTTCATCTCTCTTTCACGCACATACATACACACATTGTGTGTGTGTTTATTGATATATATAGATATAAAAGAAATGAGGAAACCGATAGGAGGTGCAAACGAGCAGAATAATTTGATATCGAGTGCGAACGGTACGATGACGACGACGATGAAGATGAGAAAAGGGTTGTGGTCGCCGGAAGAAGATGAGAAGCTGATGAACTATATGATTACCAACGGCCAAGGCTGTTGGAGTGACATTGCTCGTAATGCCGGTTTGCAGAGGTGCGGCAAAAGCTGCCGGCTCCGGTGGATTAATTACTTGAGGCCTGATGTTAAACGTGGTGCCTTCTCTCCTCAAGAAGAAGAACTCATTGTTCATCTTCATTCCCTTCTTGGCAACAGGTATGGTTTTAATTAATATCATCCCCTAATTTTTGACTTTTTTGTATGACTATAATATATCAGTGCTAATTAATTAATCAAAAGTATAATTAATTATACCAATATACAACATGATTATTACAGATTAATTTTTCATTTTTATGACATTAATCTTAATATTTTTATTTTTTGGTTTAATATTTGATTAAATCCAGGTTTGTGGCTTTGTGTATATATGCATATATACTTTTCAAATTTTTTTTATAATATATAGTCTGTTATTATGGTTTTTTTTTTCATGTTATTCATCCTAATAACAAATTCAACAACCATCTTATATCTTTCTCTTCTCTAACATATTTCATAAACAAAATATATGGGTTAAGAAATTAGGGGTTTAATTGTGTACCAAAATATAACTTTTATATATATATATATATATATATCTTAGTAAATATAAAATAATTTTTTTTTCAAACCCTAAGTCAATATATAGCATGGAGATTGAGAATTTTTTATGTATTTCGATCATATTTAATATATATTAACAAAGGATTAATGATAAATAAGCAAGATGAGAAGTTGGTATATGTGATCAAACTCTCACTAAGAAACACTGCAAATTAATTTGATTGATATCCTATTTTTTGTGTTTGTTATTTCTCTTGCGCTGAATATTTATATTGTATAATATTATATTATAGAGTATAATTCTACAATGAATGTAAACTAAAAATTAAATAAAAATAAGACAAAAAATAAACTACCAAATTTCAGCCAACAGTTTAGAAATAACTTATTTAATTATTAAGTCATTTTGAGATGAAATTGAATAGATGTGTTAATTAATACGGATTGTATAATTACTTTTACTTTAAGATTTCATTTCCGTGAACCATATATATACGTAGGTGCATGAACTATAATACCCATTGTTAATTATATAATTAATTAGCAAGTAAAATGTCTAAGTCATGGTCGCATGATTATATATGCAACTTATGATGCAAATTTAATCTTTGTGCTTTTGACTTCAACTGGTTAACAAATCATTAATGGAGGATGGGAGATGACAATAATTATCTTCCATAATTGGACCAAAGAAAGAGTAACTTGACATAATTATCACATATATCATGCATCGATACACTTGTACAATTTAACACCACACCATAAACCTTCATTTTCATTATGACTGTTTAGCGGAAAATGAATACATATACATTCAATTATACATTAAAAATATAATTAACCAACTAACTCAAAATTTATATGTAATGATAATAAAATTACACATATATGTACATGTAAGTACATCACATTTAAATATCAAATTCTCCAGTCTAGCATATTTAGGAGTCCCAACAACTAAGATACCGTTAATGACCTATCATCGGAATTCATCGAATTTTTTTACGTATAATCTCAAGTTTTTCTAGGAAAAATATGAGTTGGACTCTATAGATAATTGTGATCGTAGACTAAGAAGTTTTAATTGGTTCCACTATCGTATATATACTATGGTGTGTGATGGATGTATGAGTTTATATAGTTTTTGAAATAATTTTTTCAATTGATTCATTGCTGTTAATTTTATGATTGTTATCATTTTTTTGCTAATTTAATCATTATATATCTTTGTTAATGCATTAAAAATCGTACGATTCAAGTTTAGGAAATATTTGTATAGTACAATTTTAAAATGAAGGCTAAAAGTGAAAGGGATCATTGAGGGGTGTGTGTCCACATATAACCTTTGAGTTGAAGACACTCCACTATCTATTTCAGTAGTTTGTTTACAAATGAAGCCAACCCCCATGCATTGCATGCATTCATACCGTATTTTACGTATATTATAATCATATTTATATTAAATAAATATATTTTATTTCTTAGGTGGTCCCAAATTGCAACAAGATTGCCTGGTCGGACAGATAATGAGATCAAGAATTTCTGGAACTCAACGGTCAAAAAGAGACTGAAAAAGTCAACATCAAACTCCTCGTCACCTAACACGAGTCATGACTCATCGTCTTCCGAACATAGAGACATCATGGGGGGACTGCTGTCCATGCATGATTCTAGCAACGTCATGGCTATGTATATGGATTCAACACGAGGATCATCATCTTCATCGTCATCCTTACAAGCCATGAACATGAACCAAATGATGGAACAGTTGCCACTGCCCGGTGATCATGGCCCGAACATGCCCATCTTGCATGCATCATGCTATGGTACAACACAGGTTGGCATGGATGATAATATTGGGATTAGTTACCATGGAAGTTATGAGATCTTTGGGGGGAATTTAGGGTTAGAAGATGAGATGTTCAATATCCCACCATTAGAGAACATGACAAATAATAATCAAGATATAAAAAGCGAAAATCTTGATGATAGAAACTCCATGATCATAACTAACAATATGACCAACATCATCATGAACCAATGTTACAATAATCAGAAGCACAAGGTACAAGCAATAACAGGAGGGTTCGAAAACTGTTGGGAGGGAGGAGATGAACTAAAAGTTGAAGAATGGGACTTTGAAGAACTCATGAGGGAGTCTTCCACTTTCCCTTCGCTTGATTAAATCCTACAAAAAGTATATTTTTTGTTATTTTTCTTTAAATTTCTTTTGCCATTTTTGGAAAGTGGAACCTCTTTTAATTTCCATATTTTCTAGTAGTAAAATGTTCAAGATTGTAGAATAAACGTATCGAAACATAGGTGTAATGGGGGCCATTGTGCAAAACGCTATTGTATAGATATATCAAAGTGTATACATGTACGTACCTCATCTTGCAAGAACAATTCGGATTTACCTCATGGTTGGCTAATAAAATTCAAGCATATGCCTTTTAAATTTTACATAAACCAAAAAAGTAAAAAACTACGTTAATGATGGTGTCATACATATAAGCTTAAATCACTACTAGAACTTAAGGTAGTTTCATCGAAGAAATCTTGACGACATATATGTCATCGACATAGGGCACCCAAATAAGACGACATGTCGTCGGCGATGCTCCCAGTCAAATTTTTGACTATTTTCACATTTTTTCGACGACATGTCGTCAGTGATGGTCCAGCGAGAAATGGTGAAAAGTTTCGACGCTCATCCCAGGGTAGTCTCGACGACATGTCGTTGCAATTGCCCATTTAAAATTTTTTTTGCCAGGTAGAATATTAATTGTTTTTTATTTAAGGGAAATACCTAGTCTCGACGACATATCGTCGAGATAGGTGTGTATTAAAAAATTATTTTTATTTAATAATAAAATTAATTAAAAAAATTAAAAAAAAGACTCAATCTCGACGACATGTCGTCGAGACTGGTTAACTTGAAATATCTATGCAGGAAACCTTTTTTCCTCCTCATTTCAACCCATTTTCTCTCCAAACTCTTCCTCTCGGCTCTCACACTCATTTCCGCCCATTCCACTCAATTTGCCACCATATTCCACCTCCTCTACCACCATTAATCATCTTGTTGAAGTGGTAAGAGCATATTTTGATTTCTTAGACATTGTCCATTATTATTGAAATTTTTTAATAGTGTAGGGCGAGATTTTGGTGAAGTGAACGGATTGGAAGCTAATTAGAGGCTTTCCCGACGACATCTCATCGTTTCAAGAACGAATTTGGAGGTAATATGTATATATTTGTGTGAAATTTAGTGTATTTGGGTTTTGCACCAAGTTTTGTATTTTGTATGTAGTTTTGTTAATTGAATACATGTACGTACCTCATCTTGCAAGAACAGTTCGGATTTACCTCATGGTTGGCTAATAAAATTCAAGCATATACCTTTTAAATTTTACATAAACCAAAAAAGTAAAAAACTACGTGAATGATGGTGTCATACATATAAGCTTAAATCAATACTAGAACTTAAGGCAGTTTCGTCGAAGCAATCTCGACGACATATGTCCTTGAGATAGGGCACCCAAATAAGACGACACGTCATCGGCGATGCTCCCAGTCAAATTTTTGACTATTTTCACCTTTTCTCGACGACATGTCGTCGGAGATGGTCCAACGGGAAATGGTGAAAAAGTTTTGGCACTCATCCCAGGGTAGTCTCGACGACATGTTATCGCAATTGCCCATTAATTTTTTTTCTTTTTCTTGCTAGGTAGAATATTAATTGTTTTTTATTTAATGAAAATACCTATTTTGTTATTATATTCCGAATCAAAGTATAAATAAGTCAAAATGACACGTACCCATTCTAAATGGGTCAAAATTACTCGTTTAACACAAGTCCACTAATACATGTATACTACTGTGTTTTGATACCTTTATTGTAGGGTTATTGTAGTTTGAGAAATTATTTGAGTATTAAGTTTGTATATTGTATTTGTAGTTTGGGAAATACACTAGAATATTAATCATATCGGTTATTGTTGGTGTTATTATAGATTTTTATTGAGTTTTGGTGAATTATTATGTTTATTGAGTATTGTTAAGTAGTTTAGTTATCAATTTTACAGTATTTATGCTGTCGGATTTTTTATAATTTTTTTTATATATGTTTATTTTTTGTTTATTACAGAATTCAATTCAAGAAGAGTTGACCCGGATGCAACAAGCCGGCGAAGAGGTTGATGAGGAAGAGGTCCTAAAACGTGCCCTTAGCGAGAGACGCGGTTGGAGCCGAGGGGTTGGAAGAAAAGTTAGAAACATGCCCACTAATGTTTCGTATTTGTCCGACTCTCAATTCAACGAATTGAAAGAACAAATTCGCCAACTGAATGAGATCGTCAAACAGATGTAAGAGCACCGCAACCGATCCGACAACCAAAATGACAACGATGAAGATGATTAAACTTACTTGTAACTTTAATTTGAACGATTTGTAATAACTTATACAATTTGTATATTTTTGTTGAATGTTTTATGTAATATATTGGTGTGGAATGTTTTAATGTATAACAGGTTCGACAGGTTCTGAATCTTTGTGTATTAAAATCTGGAAAAATTTTAAAATTATTTTTTTTTTAAAATTACCCAGTCTCGACGAAATGTCTTCGAGATTGAGGTATTCATATTTACATAAAAATAAAGATAAAATTAAATTAAATTACTCAGTCTCATTGAGGTTTTTTAATTTTATTTTATCTTTATTTTTTTAAAGTGAAAACCTTTTACCGACAAGCCAATCTCGACGACATGTCGTCGAGAAAAGGGTAATCTATCTCGACGACTAATTCCTGACGACATTTTAAGTTTTCTCGACGAAGTTTTGCCGACGGAACCTTTCTCGACGACTATCTCGACGACATGTCGTCGAGACAAGTCGTTGAATCTGCCAAAAATTTTTATAGTGAATGCAGATTCTTTAAAAACTACTTCGTTTTAATTAATCTATTTGATTAATTTTTTTTAAACTATTTTAATTCAAACCCCTAAAATATAAAATCTAAACCCATAAATTATTATCAAGTCTGTTTATATACATATATTTAATTTCTTCTTTCCATACTTCCTATGTAATAATCCCTTGCTAACTTTGATTCAAAAACCACAATCACCACATACATATTATTATGATAAAAGGGCTTCTAGCACAATAATATACGGATGTATACATAGTGGTGTCTCTCTTCTTGAGGTTGAGGGTTAAAGTCACATAGTTAGCAATGATGTAAATTTAGGAATAAGATTAGATGGGTGTGTGTTTGCCGTTAAAAAAAACATACATATTATTCCTGAGAAGCATGGAAATCGCTACTTATTTTTTTTAGTTGTGAGAGTTTATTTGAAATATTATCTATAATGGAACCAATTCCATCACTACTGAATTTTGTTCCTCTTGTTCGACAACCCAGATGTAATTTAGTGAAATTAAAATAAAATTTCACCATATATGGGTTTTGGAAAACAAAATTTGAATCTCTAAGAAAGAAATGACTACGTTCGTGATCTCATTGAGCTTCACAAGTCAGTTTTTTCGGATAAGGTGTACAAAGAAGTATTCAAAGGCATTATCCTCATCACATGTTGGTGCATATGGAGGGAAACGAACGAGGTTCTCTTCAAAAATAAATCACCTAAGGTGGAAGATATAATTGGGAGCATAAAGACCTTATGCTTCTTATGGTTCAAAAGACGTTCATGCCTTAAAAATCTTTCTTGGAAATATTAGATTAGCTTTAATTTTGTGTAATTATGTTCTGATGATTGTTTCTTTTGTTTCTATTGGATGGGGGTTCCCTTTTTCTTTTTATAAAATCTTGCCTTTCCAAAAAAAAAAAGAAAAAAACATAAACTTCTTAGAGAAAAGTAGTTTGTACGTGTTTAACCAAAATGACAACTTTGATATAAACTAAGCAAAACGATGTAGCTTTAAAAGATTGATGAAGAAAATTTCCATGCTTGAAAATTAATAGCAATAAAATTTATTGAGTTTCATATAATTCACATAGATAAGTATTTTAGTCTTCTGCCCATTGCCTTGTGGCCTAATAACATTAGTGAATTTGTCCCACCTAAAAATATGGTATGGATTCAAATCTTTGTAAGGGTGCACTATTAGGTGGTATTTTAAGAGGAAAAATTGCTGTTAAAAAATGTCTTGTAGTCTTCTTTGTATACTTTAAAGGTTGATACTATTTCTATTTTTGTTAATCGGAGATAGGTTTTTTACAAGGGTGGTGTTTCTTTAGGGGTTTTTCTAATTTTGGGTGTTTTTTTCTTGAGTAGTTTCAAGAGAGATTTTTTTTTCTTTGGTTTGGTTTTCTTTTTATCTGGTTATGGTAACCTACTCGCTAGGTTTTTCTATAAAAGTGTTTTCCTCAAGAAAAAATGTTAAGTTTTGTAATGTTTCATTTCTTTAGTGGATTATTGAAGTGAAATATATTCTTAGATTGAGAGTAGGGTCGGGAATTGATCATTATTTATTGTAGTATCTTTTTTTTTTTTAATTACAAACTAAGCTACTCTTAAATACTCCAATACCTACACCTTACAGGATTTGAACCTGGATTTGAACCCTGCACCTCATGAACAGATGGGAGACACCTTACCACCACACCATGTCCCTTGATGGTTAGCTTTTTAATTTATATTCATAAAACTATCAAACTAATACATTAAGTTAAATTCATGATCACTCCTCCTCGCGAGCTAAATTTGTTTTAGAATTCCGCAAATCAAAACAAAATATTACTTATTTATATTACAGTAGTTATATTAGTTAGTTACTTTACAATTTCTGTTATCAGTTATTTAAATTACTCATTCAGTTGTACTCACCTCTATAAATAGAGGTGTCATCTCTCGTTTATATATATATGAGAAAATATAGTTTGCATTGGATTACTTTCTCTTTAGTTTTCATTCTCTTCATGGTATCAGAGTTTAACGGCTTGATACGTGACATAAGTTGTTCTTGCTGGAAGCATCCTCTGTCTTTGTCTGCAGAAATCAGCTTCTGCAATTATAGATTGTTGCTACTTTTCATCAACAAAGTCAAAATCTTAGAGGTTGTGATCACAACAAATATTTTGATCGTAATGGTGGGTGTGACTTGTCACCACGAACAGTTACGTATTCTCTTTCTCAAGGTTGTCACCCAAAGACCTATAACGCTAGTCACTACTCCCACTAGGGCTTAGTAAGCTCCAACCCAAAACGACGAAGAACAAATAGAATTTTCTACAAAAAGCGGCTAATGGGGGTGTTCTTGCGCATGAGAACATTCTAATCTTGTTTCCGGTAGCCAAAGTAGCGTGGAACTCATCGCACACTTTTAGGAACCCTAACTTTGGAGGAAAAAATGATTCTAAGACTCCAGATGGATAAGTTCCATGTCTCTATGACCCGCAATATAGTTAGGCGCATAAAGTTAGATGCTCGGATGCTTTAGGTTACGCCTGGAATCTGAATACCAATTCCTCGACTCACATATGTTTTGTAAAAAATGATATCATCAATGCCGGCCCAACAGGTCATTTTTTCCAGTTTGACAATATTTTATTTGAGTCTAGTGCTTCACAACCCCATCAACCAATTCTTCATTGTTTGGATTTGTTGTGGATTTTATTAACATGTGCTAGACTATCGATGCTTGGATTTCCGATTTTGGTGAAATGATATGACACATATCACGTCAGATGTTTCTATGGTTTATGACGCAACACGATATCTTGATTCAGAAAGAGTAATTGTCGATGATGGTATTATGCTTATTATCTTTCATATCAGTCTTATTTTACTTTCTTTATCACATTGCACTCTCAAACTCAAACTCAAACATATTCTTGTTGTTCTTGATTTAACCATAAATCTTATATTTATCGCAAAGATAATCTTAGATAAATTGTTGTTTTCTTACACTTTGATTTGTCAATTGAGACCTTGACTGGACAAACCCTTCACCACATACTTCCTAAACCGCATTAGCTTTGCTCACTTCCCGCTATTAGATGAGTCTTTAGTGAGTTGTGGCACTCACATCTTTGTCTTCCGTGTGATTATGTATTTTCTTGTATTTCATTTCTTCTTATTCTAGTTAAATCAATAAAACTAATTTGCAAAGCCTGTAAGACTTCAAATCCACTCGATTACCTTTTTATCCTTCTTTATCTCGTAGTACTTCACCTTTTCCATATCATTCATTGTGACATATCCCTCTCCTCCTGTTTCTCGTTCTGATTACCGCTACTCATCAATTTTATTGATGATTTTGGTACACATGGATGTATCCTTTAACCCACCGTTTCAAAGCCCTTTGACTCATTTCGCCATTTTAAACCTGTTGTTGAAACTTTATTTTCTTGCACCATGAAACACTTACAGTGTGATGGTGCTCTTAAACTCACCCGAGACTAGGTGGGCGAGCTAATTTCTATCTGATTCTGGTATTACCTACCGTATTTCATGTCCCTACACCCCCAATAAAATGGGGTGGCTGAGCAGAAAAACCGTTATGTGTCAGAGATTGCTCGAGCTCTACTTTTCCATGCACATCTACCTCATAAATTTTGGTATGATGCTTATGCTACAATTGGTTTTCTCGTCAACCATTTACCTTTTTAGACTTTTCTTCTAATAAGCTTCTTTTTCGATCTCGAACTCACCATACACTTTTATGCAAATTTGGGTGTCTTTTTTTTACCATCCTTGGGGAAATCCGCCCAGATAAACTCTACCCAAAATCAGGTCCTTGTATATTCCTTAGATATGCCCCTAGTCTCTAGGATATCTATGTTACGATTCTCACACTCTTGTACCTATATTTTCACACCCCAAAACCTGGGCGAGTGACTTATCGGGTTACTCATCAAACCATAACCAAAACAGTTAATCTCATAAAGAAAATCTAAACCAATCAAACCAACCACTATCTGGGATATTCAGCAAGTTGACGTCAAAAAACGCCTTTCTTCATCTGAACTTTGTGTATATGGCATAACCTCTTGGCTTTTTTGACACGGCTCGCCCGTGTCATGTTCCTTATTGTAGAAGGCTATTTATGGCCTTAAACAAGATCTTATAGCTTTGTTTTTCAAGCTATCTTCAGCTCTCATTACATGTGAATTTACTTAGTATGTTTGATACACTCTTGTTCGTTTGTTGTTAAGGTTCAGTTACTTGTTATGTTCTTGTATACATTGATGAGATCATCCTTATTGAGAGTTTCTCAGCATTTATGGTTGATTTGATCGGGCATTTACACTCTGAGTTTGCGCTCAAGGATTTTGAGGCACTCAGTTATTTTTTTAGGGATATAGACCACATTTTCTAATGATGTTCTTTATCTTTTATAACAGAGATATTTACATGATCTTTTACAATGTTCAGTCAGTGCAAGCCCATGTCTATTCATGTCTTTCCTAGACGACAGCTCTCCCATTTTGCTATACCGTAGTACTATTGGTGCATTGCAGTATCTAATCTTCACTCGTCTAAAGTTTGCTTATGCGGTCAGTAAGATTTCTTAGTTTATTCAGACACCTACTGACCGCCATTGGATCGTAGTTAGGTGTATTCTTCAGTACCTTAAGGGTATTATTACTCACGTGTTGACTATTCGTAGGTCTACCACGCTTTCTATCCATGCTAATGTTAATGCCGATTAGGTTAGTTGTCCAAATGATCGTCGATCTACCTCATGTTATTATGAGTTTCTTGGATTCAACCTCATCAGTTGTAGTTCCAAGAAGTAGGACATTGTCGCCTGATCTTATACGGAGGCCAAGTATCATGTTCTTCCTCACACTATTGATGAGCTTCGTTGGATTATTTTTGTGCTTTATGAGTTACATATAACTCTTACAAGACCACCTATATGGTGTGACAATTTTGGCGCTAGATATTTAGCTGCAAATTTGGTGTTTCATTAGCATACCAAACACCTTAAGATTAATATACATTTCATACGAGATATGGTGCTAGCACAGAGTCTCAGAGTTTGATATATTTCGACTATTGTTTAGATTGTTGACCTCTAGACCAAGAGGCTATTATCTGGTCGGTTTGATACTCTTTGGTCCTAGCTACACTTTATTACGAACATCAAGTTTGAGGACGCATGTTAGAGCAGTTATATTAGGGTTTTTTTTACCAGTAAACACACAAACTCTCTACTCTACTCTTAAAATCATCACATCTGCATTTCACATGATTTGAATCTATAATCATATGGTTGAAAAGTACACTACTTTACTACCAGAATGTCACCTTAAGACACTATTATATTAGTTTATTTATATTTCGTTTATCAGTTATTCAAATTTCACTCAGTTGTAGACACCTCTCTAGAGCCATAAAGGCGTCATCTCTCATTTATATATATCTAAAATTATAGTTTACATTGAATTTCTTTGTCATTAGTTTTTGTTCTCTTTAAAAGCATACACTAATTTAACAAGTACAAATATTTTTCACATATTTGCACACTTCACATGTAAAACTATAAATAAAGTGTTTCTACCCGTTTGAAGAAACGTGTCGTGAAAAAGTAATTTTATTTTATATTTACAACTTTAATGTAGGAAAATTATAGATTTTGTGTTTCACTTTATTTTTCACACTATTAGATATTTAGATCTCCGTGTGTGTTTTAATGATTTCTTCAAACTTACACATGCATGCATGTGAAGGAGATTTATATCTCTTCATGTTTATAAATATATATTTAGAAGTGTCGGTGGCATTCTATATATCTTATTTAGAAGTGTCGGTGACCTTTGCCACCGACCACTTCTAACCCCAATTTTGTAAAATGTCAGAACTCACCTCTTAACTTTGTAAAATGTCACTCTGACCCCTCAAGTTTTTAAAGTTTCGAGTTTACTCCCTGTAGTATATATATAATATGATTTTTCCTCAATAACTTTCGTTCATTAATTTTTTTAGAAAAAACTAATTTGTGGTTGTGTTTAATTTTTTTTCTTGGCGCCCGGGTATAAATTTTGTTAAAGACGGAGTTGTATACAAAATATGGTATTTTTTATGTATCGTTGGTTATATCGACTGACAGTAACGTGTTGGTACCGTGAAGAATGAGACCGACACCGACTAAAGAACATCGATACCGTTATATAACTGTTTTTTTATCTATGTTTCGATCTCCACAACCGAGTCGCCGTAACTTCATACGTTTCTTTTATGTACTTAACCACGTTTCCTTTTTATGCTTAGTCACGTTAATGTCACCGACTCAACCGTTTAAGGTCCGCCCCCTCCGCGAAGCACGGGCCCAATTTTCTCGTTTCAATTATTTCGTATCCTTAAAAGTGTAAAAATGTTGATATTTTTAATTACACACATATATAAATTGTACGCAAAAAATAATTAATAAACATGTAATGTCTTTGCATTTGTTAGGATAGTATTGTATACAAACTAATGATGGATTCATTTGAAAGTTGCATTGTGATTATGTTTTGACGAAAAAGCGACAATATTGTTGATTTGTAAGGAGGATTAATATTAAGAGACAAAACAATGTTGTTTATTTGGTGAAAATCTTTATTAGTGGAAAGTACGATGTGGTCTTGTTCTTGCGCATTACCTGGTCGATATGGCGTTTGGTTAATTAGTTGTTGTCGTGTCATTTGTCTCAAGTAATTGAACGCCATTAACGTTTCCATGTAATCATGAAGTTCAAGTACCAAACATAATTCATCATTCGGTTCTTTTAAACTTTGACTTCCATTTCACGTGTGTACATACTTTTAATATTTTATTTGTTTATAAAACTAGATATTTGATTTAATATACTTATTACTAAATATGTCTAAACATCATTATCAAATTGTTCTTATTAATGATAAATTCGTAAAACCATGATAAATCCAAGTTATTAGTTTCACGTCATGATTCAAGACTGAGGAAGAGGTTACCAAAATGTAAAATTGTGAAATTGCATTATGTGCGACTAGATCGGAACATGATTACATCTCTTCTAGGACATAAGCCTAAATAAGGTCAAAATCCTAAATACCTTCTAGAGTTTTAGGTTTAGCTAAAAGAAACCTTCTAGATCGATCAAAACCTTCATTATCATCTACGTTAGAGTTTAAAGGTTTGTTGCTTAAGGAATATTGATCCCAATGAAATATCTTTAAAGGGTATTCAGTAGATCCATATAAGATATTTGTAGCAATGTTTGTTACCGGATTTTGGCACGCGACGAACCATCCATGGTTTTGTTATTTACGTGTTTGATCAAATGGTTGAGAACTTGAGATCATAGATGAATTGAAATTTGAAGATTAAAGAGGATGTCACTATCTTCAAAAAGAATGAATACACTATTAATATCAGTGGTGATGTATGTCATTTCACATGTATGTTTTTAAACTTTAAACTCTTACCATCATTTACTCTTACCATAACGAACCAATTTTCAAATTTACCATATAATAGGTTATATCCTATTATGGGGGTGGAAAGTAAATAAATAAATTTGAGGGTTATACTTTCAGTGGTTGAAATTAAACTTTGGAGAAAAAATGAGTCAAGATTGGAAGTGCAGGAGGCAGATTTGTAAAAATTACAAACCTGATTCATGTATGGGGGTGGGTGGTGACACACACACCTCTGATGTGTGTGTGTTTGGCGTGAAAAGCAAAGGGAGAAAAAGGGGAAGAAAACCAAAATCTGATTCTTGCATTTTCAATCTGTGATTTTAGAGGTGCTCATCATCTTTCAAGCATCAACTAAGTGCCTTTTGTTTATCGCTAAACCTCTACTGATGGGGTTCTTGGTGGGTTTTGGGTTAAAGAACCCTAATTGACTGAATTGGCGGGGGTGGGGGGGGGATTAAAAGGTTAATTTCTTGATTTGAAGTGATAACTTAGTATTAGTAATGCAAAGGGTTGTAGATTACATGGTTTAACATCTAATTTGGGATTTTCAATTTTAGGGTTCTTGATAGAGAATTTGAGGATTTTGATATTTGGATGTTAATATGGTATGTTGGGGATTATAAAGTGTTTATGTTGTTCATAGACACAAAATCAATTGGAATTAACAAACGGTTTGGTGAAATAAGAAATTGATGATTTGGATGAGTTGGGAAATAAACCTAAACATGTTGGGTTGAATGGTGATTTTAAATGGTGCCTAAGCGACTTTAGGGTTTGGTTAAGGTTGAATTGACCAACATAAATAGGGAGTTTTAACCATTAGGTTAAAGATGTTATGAATCCTAATTAATGGATATAATCGGATCATTAGATTACTAAACAAGAGTGCAAATTGTTTAGGTGTTCAAATTGCTAAGGTTGAAAAATAACTGGAATCATCTAAAGATAAAGGCAGTTAAGTGTTCTCACACTTACTTAGTAGTTAGTTGATTTGTTTGTTTGCACCTTATTTGTATGTATGTCATATATAATGTTCATGTGATTATGTGTTGAATGAATAGGTGAAATACATGTATGTTTTGATTAAAAACAAGGGGGAGGGGGGGGGGGGATGTGGATTGTATGTTGATGAGGATTTGTGACTGAATTTGGGAAGTCGACATAAGAGGAATAGAACTTGCAATTAAAGACCAAAAAAGGTAAAGATGAAATTTACATTCTTGCACTACTAGAAAACTGGGCAAATGCGACGGCATTTCCGGTCGCAAATCGGTCGCAAAACTTGTTTTGTGACCGATTTACGACTGCAAATGCGGTCGCAAAAACCTCCGTCGCTAATCCAAATTTGCGACCGGAATTGCGACCGTCGTAAAGTTGCGACCGTTTTTTACAACAGGAATGCGATCGCAAAATTTGCAACCGGAAATGTGGTCGAAATTTTGCGACCGGAAATGCCGTCACAAAGTTTGCGACCGAAATTGCGGTTGCAAAATTTATGACCGGAAATGCAGTCGCAAAATTTGCGACCGGTTTGCGACTGCACTTTTACGACCACCTTGCGACCGGAATGTTGCGACTGGTTTGCGACCGCATTCTACGACCGGGTTGCAACCGCATTCTACGACCGGGTTGCGAGCGCATTCTGGACCGGGTTGCGACCAATTTGCGACCACAATGCTTTTTTTTACCAATTTTTTTTCCTGTTTTTATAATATTTTTTTTGGAATCTCCTGTTAATTTTTAGATTATCAAATATTAACCATTCACAAATTGTAAATAGTGCAAAACATTCTTATTGAAATTTCAAAAAAAAATGTCAAATATCCGAATTATCCAAACATAACAGACACCTAAACATTAAAATAAAAGTGTTTATACGTTTAGCTAAGTGGTTGGATGTTTTGGGACACAAGTTTTAACAATTCTTCAAACTTCGTCATCCTATCGAGTATGGCTTGTTTCTCCACTTTATCCCTTTCTTTTTCCTTCACCAAATCCTCAATGACTCCGTTCAGCCTTTCTTTATCTTTTTCCTTTTCTTTCACAATCCCCTCGATGATTCCATTCAACTTTTGTATCTACAAATAATAAACATGCACTTAAATATAAAAGCTCAAATATAACTCATTTAGACCCGTTATAATCAAACATGACCCATTAGAACCTACGTAATCACGTCAATACAAACTCCCTAAACGGTTTCAACTGCACAATCAAGTCCCTCAATAAGTCTGAGATAATCTAATATAACCTTTTAGGGACTTGATCATTTGAATTAGAAGTTCAGGGACTTGAAAATATATATCAGGATTAATTAATTATGATTGTTTGGCATGGTTTTTGGTAAATGATATTGATGGATACCAACATTATTGTCCTACACTTTGACATAAAAGAAGCTACCTCTAGTCAGAATAGCTCTCTTTTTACATTTTTATATTATTGTAAAACCTCAAGAAATTGATACATAGATTCTTATTTTTCTGTCAATAAACTTTGATGTAACATGTAATTTTTCTTGATTATTCTTTTTATACATGCTTGTAAATGTCTGATATTCCTAGCCATTTAGAACCGAAATATGTTTAAAAATTATAGATACGAATTGAAATCTTGAATTCAGATCTTTGTAATATAAAATTTACTCAAACATAAACTTCTCTATAGATTTATTATTTAGTACTAAATGAAATTAAGGGTACTAAATGAAAACATACCTCATGTACATATGTAGTACTGCTACACGGTGTGGAAGGTGTACCCGTGATCAAGCCTAACGGGTCCCCGACATTGCTTAACCCATAAATTTTTCCTTTATTCTTCCCCCCGACTGCTCGTGACCACAAGTCTGGGTCAAATTCTGGGTGTTTGCTAGCATCATTCCCGTACTTCTCCTCAAGATGTCCCTCATATGTTTTCTAAAAACAGGACAAAAGTGAAAATAAATTGGTACTTTATGTAAAATAATCCTAATAACTACCACCACAACTGAGCATTGCTTGATTTGCAGAACATGTATGCTCAACTACTGCCTCTTGCACTTAAATTGAAGCACATTTCAGTAACACTTTTGAAGATATGATTCAACTTATGATCCAACAAGTATAAAGCTGCAGGTTAGGGGTTCAAAATATGATAACAGCTTGAAGCTGCTTGCTGAAATAATCAACAAATAAATTAAAAACAATTTAATTAAATAGTACCAATTTAACTTCATCTCATCTCATATTCTCATTCTCTGACTATTAAAAGTCAAACTAACCTAAACAACAAGAGTAGCCTGTAAGTATTAAGCTCATCTCATATTCTCATTGTTTAAATAATAATAAACTATATTGTAAAAAATGATATTCTATGTGTTAAAATACCCTTGTAAGGTTTTGAGTATAATTTTCACCGTCCGACTTTTCAGCCTGTCTTAGCCCTGTTGACATATTTCACTTTTAGTCCAATTTTGAAACTTCACCTATTTTACCCGTTTGCGTTAAATCTAACACAAGCAAATTAGGCTAAAAAACAGAAATCATCTTGGAAGTGAAGAAACTTACCCAAGTCTCATGTGACCTTTCGTCAACCCATTTCAAATTTTGTTCTTCAACGTCCTCTTCTGAATCAATGTCCTCAACTACTGAACTGGTTCACTCCGGCAATTTGTCCAATGGCCTAAAACCTTTCTTACAATGTGACTGCCTCCACATTTGACGAAAGGGAAATTCATTCCCAACTATCTTCGCCTACAAAAGTAATATTTAGAAGTTAACAAAAATGGTAATATTAACATGGTATATGTACCAAAAGAGGATGATTAACATATTTTACCACTTTTAGTTTGGCAGTCACAAAGGTTTGTGATCCAAGAGTATGTTTGCCCCCGATTGATTTCTCTCTATTCATTTTGTTTCTCTCACACTTTGCTTTCCATTCGGGTGTGTTCCAAATCTCAATCAGATCTTTCCAATGCTCCATTCTCATCCATGTTGGTTTAAAGTCATAAGAATGGACATATCGTCAACTGCTAAACCCTTCTTAGTCGCCTTTTCTATGGCATTGTTCCATGTCCTCAACAACAAGTCACTAAACGTACCAGCAATGCACCTCTCCCAACAGCTGTAAATTTTGGTATTCCATTACTCCTCCCATTGAAAATAGCACTACAAAAAGTCACTTATTAATAAATGTATATATAGTTTATTAAGTTATATACGATGTTATATACAACTTATCTAACTACACACATGGAAACGCTCAAACATTCTGTCTTTGTCCTCCTTAGGAACATCTTTCCATCCTTGCCATGGACCAGACCACATAGCCTCCAAGATTGATTTAATACGTCGAGTAGCTGTGCCTTGATTACTAAACCTACAAAATGGAAGCAATTAAAGAAATCACATTACTAATATCTTTTTATCTACATAAAGACAAAGAAAATATTAATATACAAGTACTTACTACCCATATTCAATCCAAATCCACTCCTGGTTCATTGGTTCAGGTATTTGAACTTGGGAAACAGGGCCCCGCCTCGCAGGAGCAATATGAACAGTAGACGCATCATCATCACTATTCTCACCGGAAGAAGGTATCGAGGTATGATGGGATGCACCTGACGGTGGTCGTCCAACAGTATCAGTACTGCCTCGACCACTATCATGATCCTTGCCACCACCACCTCCTGTTGAACTACGTGCCATGATATCTACAACAAAAATAAAATTATCAATATTTATAAAAATCACCGGATAAAGAAATTAGTTAAATTACGTTAATTGTTACTACGACAACTAATTCTCACCGGAAGAAGGTATCGAGGTATGATGGGATGCACCTGACGGTGGTCGTCCAACGGTATCAGTACTGTCTCGACCACTACCATGACCCTTGCCGCCACCACCTCCTTTTGAACTACGTGCCATGATATCTACTACAAAAACAAAATCATCAATATATAAAAAAACCACCAGATAAAGAAATTAGTTAAAATTACGTTAATTGTTACTACGAAAACTAATTCTCACCGAAAGAAGGTATCGAGGTATGATGGGATGCACCTGACGGTGGTCGTCCAACGGTATCAGTACCCCCTCGACCACTACGACGACCCTTGCCACCACCACCTCCTGCTAAACTACGTGCCATGATATCTACAACAAAAACAAATTCATCAATATTTAGAAATACCACCCGATAAAGAACAAATACATTATGTGTTATTCTAAAAAAACAACAAACCAACGATTATATATGATAAACATAACCATTACTCTGATTCTTCGTCTTCAAAATCTTCACAGTCAAACTCAACTTCTTCGTAATTATCGTCATTTCTATCCTCCACTTCATCCTTATCGGCATCCATATCCTCCACTTCTTCTAACCTTCCATTTTCATGTACAAAAGAAATAGGGAAGATCCTCAGTTACTGTGCATTCTACCCTTTCATTCTCTTGAAAGAAATGTTCGCCATCCGCATTATCATCATCATCATCATTATCATCATCAAATTCACCAACATCTTCAACGAGTTCGTAAACTCCCCTTGGGGTCGTCTTTACAATAGCCAACCAGTATTTTAGACCCTTTGCTTTTGAAGGATATGATGTATAATACACTTGTTGTGCTTGTGATGCTAAGATAAACGGGTCGTTAACGCATCCTATTGCTGTAGGTTTCACATCAACCATACGAGTCTTGGGGTCCACCCTTATCCCGCTCACAGGATCAAACCAAGTACATTTGAACAAAACGACCACACAACGTCCTATGGTGCTATGATATTCCAACTCTAAGATCTCATCTAATAATCCATAGTAATCTCTTTCATGTTCATTATAGGAAGCCCCTTTAACACACACACCACTATTTTGTGTGACCTGCCCACTGTAAGCCGTTTGTGTGTGAAACATGTAACCATTGACAAAATACCCCTTGTGTGACTTAGCATAAGTGAGAGGCCCTTGGGCTAGTCCTCTTAGATGTTCCTTATTTGGAACATTCATAACCTACATTCATCAAAGTGTGTTACTATGCTTGAAATACTACAATAATAAGATATAAAAAGTGGGTTAGAACGCTTACATGCGTTTGCAACCACATGGAAAATTTCTTCTCTTTCATTTCATCAAGTGTTGCTTTGTCATAGTTTGGGAATGAATCTCTCAGCTCTTCATCAAATAACCAAACAGATTCATGAAGCTCTTGACAGTTAAGCAATATATAAGTATGAGCCTTGTGTCTGACTTCATTTGTAAGAACTATGTCCCTTCCACCCTTTTCAAATAATCTTTGAGATGGATGCTTGAATATGCTTAACCGAGAATCGGTACTCGAACAACAAGGAATATTGTGGTCATGGTGCCAAGTCATATTTTTGGCCGTCTTTGTAGACATATACAACATATTAAGTCTAGGACCAATTGGCATGTACCACATCACCAAATTAGGTACCTTATTTCGGTCACTCTTGTAACGTGATTCCTTACAATATATACATTGCGCCAGTGCCTCGTGTTGCTTATAGAATAGCATGCAATGGTTTTTGCAAACATCAATTCTTTCACTAGGAAGACTTAGCTTTTGTAAACTCTTCTTTGTATCATAAAAGCTTTTAGGGAGCTTATTCTCTTCAGGCAACAATGCATTAACCATGGAAATGTTATGGTTGTAAGCCGCAGTGGATACATTGAAAAGTGATTTCCATGTCAAAAAGTTTGTAGCAGCTTGTAACTTTGAACAATTTGTGGCCTTCTCTCCCTCCCATAAAGGTTCCTTGGCAGCTTGTAACATGTCATAGAATCCTTTTGCTTCTGGATTTGGTGAATGTCCTTTCAAAGTATTTGAAGTATACCCATATGAATACATGTTATCTAGAACCATATGTCTATAACCATCATCATCATCAACTTCCATTGTAGTAGAAGATTGTCCTACCTCCATCCTAGAGGTTTCACCATGTTCATGCCATGTTGTATAACGCAATATGAAACCTACCTTATACAAGTGTTGTTGAACAGTGTGTTTATCTCTATAACTTATATTTTGGCACTTATAACAAGGACATTTTATCTCACGTATTGTCTCACCATCCATAGTCACCCTCGTATCAACAATTGCTTCGTTAGAAAAAACAAAGTCTAAAAACAAAATCCACGTTGTCACAGTATTCAGAATTAAGAAATCCATCACTATCCGTCATTTTATACATCCATTGTCGATCAGTATACCACGCCATTATTGATCAAATAAATCCCCCCCTAAAATTCAAAGTCGTCACAAACACGTATATAAACGTAAATACCGACAAATACATAGACAAATATCAATGCATACAAAGTCCCCCCAAAATCCCAAAGTAATTTCAACATTGATTAAAAAAAACATATTATATGCTTTTTTAATATGGATTTGTTGCAATTTCATCTCCTAAAGAAGCTTCTCGAGCTATAAGAAACATGTTTAAACCTATTATATGCTAAAATTGAACTAACATGTTTATGGAAAAACATTTGTAGCTTTCTAATATGAATTGGAAGATGATTGTGAGCAGTGTTTCAACAAAATTGAATCAATATGTTTTGACCACTCGAGCAAAATATCAATCCCTAGACTTACATATTTCCCATTCATCACTACATGTAACTTACGTAGACTTCAACGCAAATATCATTCCCTAGACTCATATTTCCCCAAATTCCACACCAAAATTACACACGTCAGATGAAAAATCCGAGAAGTAACATTCAAAACACGAGGAACATTTTTCCAGAATCAAACATATAGACATCAAATCTAGTGAAATCTAATCTAATCTAATCTAATCAAATCTAGTGATAATAAAGTGAACAACACGTGGTGTCACGTCACCATCCTCATTATGACATCATCCGTCGCTAGGCAAGGGGTATACCCGTGTGATTGTGGTGGTGTGATAATTAAATGTTGTTTTTTTTTTATTTTCATCTAAATAAAATAAAACATAATATTTAATTAAAATAAAAATAAAATATAATAAATAATATTTCATTAATAATTAAAAAAAAAATACATTAATAATTAAAAAAAATACATCACTAAAATAAAAATTACATTACTAATGATTTGATTTTTCATAAACATACTCAATCAAGTCCGCCTTTAATGCGTTATGAATTTCTCGATTCCGTATTTTTTGTCGTTTTACTCGCTTTTGATCTTTATCAATTTCTTCGTCTGTAACCTCCTCCTCATTTGGGTTGTATTGACAAATTGTCACTCTTTGATCCTCTAAAATCATATTATGCAAAATCACACAAGCATACATAATGTTCCGAATTTTGATTTGAGGCCAAGATCGAGCTGGCCGTTCGATTATATGTCACTTATTCTTCAAGAGACCGAACGCTCGTTCGATATCTTTTTCTTGCCGCTTCATGAGCCTTTTTATAATTATTACGTTTAATACCTTCCGGGCACGTAAGAGACTTGACAATTGTTGCATATTCCGGATATATTCCATCGCCTAGATAATACTCACGCTTGCAATGCGATCCTCTAAGTTCAAACGATGAGTCTGGTACGGTTCCGTTGATCATATCGTCGAATATAGGCGATTAATTAAGAACATTAATGTTATTGTTTGCACCAGCAACGCCAAAGAATGCATGCTGAAACCATAGATCATTTGAAGCCACAACTTCAAGCATAATACTTGGTCTAGGATGATCGCCGCATGCAAACTGACCTCGCCACGCATTGGGGCAATTTTTCCAATCCCAATACGTGCAATCGATGCTACCAAGCATCCCGACAAATCCGTGTTTAGCTTCATAAAAAGCATATAATTGTTGAATGTCGCTAGCCGACGGTTTACGTAAATATCTCTTACCGTACAATAAAATTATAGCTTTAGAAAACTTGTAAATACATGACCTGATCGTTCGTTCTGACATCTTCAAGTAATCATCAAACGAATCACTAGCAGTACCATTCGCCATTTGACGAATCGCGGTCGTACACTTTTGAATGGAGGTGAAGCCAACCGACCTCTCGCTTCAACACGTTGACGGAACCAAGGCACGTCTCTCTCGAGATCAATATTAATTCTTAAAAATAATCTCCGACTCATTCGAAACCGTGTATTAAGTTACTCCTCCCCGTATAAACAACCTTCGTCAAAGTAATCTTTAAGTAAAAGTGTGTTAGCAGCCGCCGGGTCATGATTGAGAAGTGCGTTTCGTTTTAATGGTGTAGAGGACGATTCCGTCTCTTGCCACCACCTAACCGCCGCCGATGCCATAGCCCGAACGCCATTACCCGGGCTTCCTCGCTTGATGATGAAGACATTTTATAAGTTTTTTTTGTAGTATAGAGAAGATGGGATAAAATGCTTATGGTTTTGTGTTTGTTTATATAGATGGAGAGAATGAAATTAAAAAAATAAAAACTTTTTTTTTATTAAATACAAATATATCCGTTCAACGGATATATTTGTTTGAAATGGGGACGTGATTCGTGTGAAAAAAATTCACGGGAAAGAAGCACGCCGTAGAAATATAATCGAGGGGGCGGTGTTCCGAGAAGATCACGGCGTGATCATGCTATCCACGTTAGACGACGACGTGATAAACCGGTGTATACCGGATGGCCTTATATATACTTCTTGATATGTTTTTTTATGTGTAATATGATTATTTTATGTCTCTATTTTTTCTTCTAGAGAATGTATTGCTTTTTTATAATCAGATTTAAGGAGCCTCTAGTTTTACTTTAGTTTTGAGAGGTTTTTATTATATTTTATGCGTTTATATATATCAAATAATCTAGCATTAACCCAAAAGAAGAAAAAGAAGATTTACTATGTTATTTACATCAAACATGATAAAAAGCATTGCATTAACAAATAAATTCCATTGGATGAGTAGTTGACAAAGAAATTAATGATGAGTTATATATCTACTACAAATTCGTTATCTATAGAAAATCAAACCTTCAATGATGGTTCTAGTTCTAACAAGTTGCCATTTACTCTATTTGAGGTTATTTTGACTATTTCACCCAAGTTTATTTTTTAAGCCAATTCTAAGTTGAATATAGTACCATGAACTCATTTAAGGTATTTTTCAAGACTAGTTTCAACCCAACCCCGTTGTATATAAGGAGGAACAACCCGAGGTGCCATTCCTCCCTCGATAGCTCTCATAGTTTTGGCTCTCTCGGTTGTATTAAACTGAGGACCAGACGGCTTGACCAAGCCTCTATCATCGCTTATGTCCAGTTTAATTTACACACAATATTTGCGGGTATTTGACAATTTTGCTCAAGTTGATTTTAATTAAACATCTTAAGTGGATGTAAATGTGTGATTGTATTGATAAATTGTATGTCAATAGATTTACAAGAAGGTTTATATATAATAATTATATTTATATTTAAAGCTACCTTCTAATATTACTAATTATAATATGATCTAATAATCTTGACATACGATATCTAACCAAATAAACAACTTAACAAGGAGTTCGTGATAAGTAATAAACTGTATGGTTATTTAAATACTATATATATTAAATCATTATAATATATAGAAATATACATTTGGCATCTTTTTGTCATTTTGATTGCATAACAACAATAATCATTATGTTCTAGATAGTATTTTGTTGGAAAGATACGTTAGGGTTCAATAGGTCGATTCATGACATGTGTAGATCTTGTAATCCGACATATTGTAGTCAAAATTTGTCCACTAGTCTCAACCTCCAACCTCGTATGAATATGAAAATAATTAGTTTTGCTAAGGTTTATTATAATATTAAAAAAGGTATCTTTATGTAATTCTATTCTAATAATGAATTTTTTTATTGTTACAAATAATATATTATATGTTTGTATAATTTTATTAACATCTCTATAAAATTTAAATATTACTAGTACGCTCTTATAAAATTTTAATTTTATTACGATTTTAAGTGTTTTTACCCGATCCATTTTCAGTATCCGCTAAACAAAATTTATTTCTTTCACCCACCAACCTCATTAACTCTTTTAATTTTGTCACCTTCACTTGTTTTTATTTAACCATTGATTTCATCATGATACTATTTCACTATCTGATATTTAGACAGGATCGCGTTCAATACAAAACCAATTTTAAATAAGAATGGTAAGAAACTGAGAACTGTATAAGTACCATGTATTATCACAATACATGAGAAATAATCACATATAAAGAGAGGGGTTAAAACGTTTTATGTATTACATTTAGTTATCTAAATCAATACACGGTTTTTGTAATTATCTACTTAAATTGGTTCTCTCATAAACTATACTTTTTTTGTTTAGATATTATCTTATAGTGAGTGATCTGTTTTAACAAAGTGGATGTTTAATCAAATATTATTTTTATTTTATTTATTAAAAAAGTTGATTAGTTATGAAAAGGGACATCAATCACCTTTAGTTGAATGACATACGAAAGTGGAGGGTGTGATATTGAATCATTTGGGCTTAAGAATTTAGAAGCCTCGATAACTAACTCTTTATGTTTTTGATGATAGCGATATGGTGACCGATTATTTACGTATGTTTCTGCTAAAAATATCATACTTCTTATACGTTTCATTTTATCCCCTTCATTTATGTTCATTTTTCCTTTTCCCCCTAAATTTAGAAGCATCACTTTAGTTGTTTTACTTTTAGCCACACCTTTATCCAAGTCAACATACGAAATCACACACCCTCTTACATCTTACATCTTAAATGAGTATTATTAACTAAGGGCATCTCCAACGCTGGAGACAAACGGCCGAGGTGGTTGTTTGAAATCCAAACGCACCATTGTAGGACTTGTTTGAAAGATGTTAGTTCGGTACGTTTGAAATTTCAAACGCATTCTGATGAAATGGTGGGTTAGAGAGGAAATATGTGTTTGTGGGTAGTGTGATTTGTGACAGCTAACATGACGTGTTTGTGGATGTTTAAGTGGTTTAGTGGTTGAGATGCTCTAAAAGCTTTGTTTATAGAAGCTTTTTTTATGTTGATATTTTTTTAAACAATTTATAATATTCTAGAAAAACTTTATGTGGACTCATGTGATTAATCACATAGAATTTGTATATAAAATGTTATAAATTATTGGTAAGACTAACGTTTTTTTTTAAGGTTTATCAACATATTACGTTATGCCATATCAGTAATTTATAAATTCTTTTTATTTTATAAACTTATCTTCACTATTTATAAACTTACAAATTTTAAAATAAATAAAAATAGTGTTGTTTAATTTTAGATCCTTTTAAAAACCAAAATGTTCTAACTAGATTTGTGACCCGAGCGATGCGGCGGGTTTGCGAACTTCGTTACGCGCATTACGGCGGTGACCTAACATTAACGCGAGTAGTTACATAAAAGAAACATATGAAGTTGTCGCAACTCGGTTCTGAAGAACGAAAAATAGATAAATCGTTAAAAAAGTTAGAAAACAAAGTAAACAAAAAATAGAAATATAAAAAAGTAATTTTTACAACGAATAAAAAAAATTAAAAGGAAAAAAAAAAGAAAAAAACCCGGTTTGTCACACCCTAGACTCGAATCTGCGTAGGCGAGAAAAATCAAATCAGAAAAAAAAATAAGTTCAGAAATTTAAGAGGTAGAGTTAAAAATTTTGTCCAAATATAAATTTGAAACTTTACAAACATAAGGAGTATATTTAAAAATTTTAAAAATTAAAGGCTATTATTTAAAAATGTTACAAAATGAGAGTTAATTTTTCGACAAATCCTACGGCGACCGGAAACGACAGAGGATGAATCGGCTGTATCATCGGGGTCTTTAATTCTCAAACATCTGAGTCTCTTTTTATTCACCATTTTAAAAACATATTCAAAAGAAGCACACTGATTCAAAAGAAAGGAAAAAAAACATAGATGCACATGACTCACTTGGAAATACGTGGACCAATCTATACTACTTAAAAAACAAGTAAAATTATGGGACAAGTGTCATCTTTTGGTGCATTCTTAGCATGATTTTTCCGCCTCTCTCTTATTAAATATTATATTAAAAGAAATATAATTTTAAATATTTAATATCAATCTAATTATAAATACTTTTTATTTAATTATGGATTGTTGTTATATCATTAAACAAATGAATTTAATATGGATTCATTTATCAATTACATAAAAAAATCAATACCAAGTTAAAAAAATATTTTAAAAATTAACTTAATATAATTTATAACTGTCACGTTAAAGTAGACATATTTTGACGAGTGTATGTGTTAAGAGATTACATTATATTTTATTCAACCCGTGTAATACACGGGTTTTTAAAAACATATTTTTTTATTACTAATTATATAACATTATATTTATTTAACCCGTGTAATACATGTGATTCTAACTTAGTATAGATTATATACAATGATAATGTTTTAATATGGCTTTGAGAGTGGTAGGGGTCTCTTTGCAAAATATCATAGTTTGATGGTGAATTTAAGAAACCCTAAAACTCTACTGTAGTTACCGACAACCTCAAATACTAAGAATGATAATTCGTTTAACAATTCCATTTTATTGAATTTTTGAATTCGTTATTATTAACTCAAATAATCAATCTCATCTTTTATATTTACATGTCTATTTATTATATTGATCAAAATCAAAGTAAACGTGTCTTAAAGACGTTTGTTATTTTATGAGAATGTTAATCATTTTTCAAACATCTTTGTCCTATTTCCATTTTTTAATATAAAAAGGTTAAATTAAAAAGTTTTACCATTGTCTATGTGTAAACAAATGATTGATAACTTTTTTTTAACAAATATAACATGATGAAAATTAGTGGTCATTTTGTCTATTCTACCCTGAATTATCAAAAAAAAATGCAATCAATTGTAAATGTGTGATAATTGATGATGCGTCACCGGTTACAAGGATGAGACTTATATCTAATCAATAACAAAGCATGTTCTAAAGTATCATATAATTAACCTACCTCCTTAGTCCTTAACAATACCCTATTATGCATCAATTGACTAGACCGGAAACCATCGGTGTTACTGGTTTCAGTTTTGAGTTATCGGACTGCGGACAAATGAATCTGTTGATTTTAGCAAATCAGATAAAACTGGTAAAATTCGCTGAAAACCTGCATATGGTTGTCTCCTCTCTTTGATCATGACTAAGTCGAACAAAACACGTGGGTTGGGTTAGGCAACGGGTCAGGGCGGGTTTGGGTCAAAACGGGTCGGTTTGAAAAAGTATCAATTTGCTTCGGATCAGAATGAGTTGTAACAAAAAAGTGGCTAGGGTTGAAATGAGGGTGTCTTAGAAAAGAAAAGTATCAAAGTATGCTATATTTTGTCCACGACTAGTGGTGGCGCTGTGGCAACGGGTGTGACACTTCTGATTTTCACTACTTGTACTCGTTCTAGACTTATCAATGAAAATCCACATGACATTTCATTTTACTTGACATCCTATTCATACATTGTTACAATACTAGTTCACATGTGAAACATTACGTTTATGCTTGATTTCAAAAACTTATACTTATCTGTGATTGATTCATGGATTGCACGTACACTTAATTGATCTTTACGACACATTAAATACACACGAACCACCCCCATACACCTCAAACATGTTTTATAACTCATTCAAAGTGATTTGATGCTTAAAAGTATTAGTTAGAACTTTCGTGTGATCGTTCGCCTTTTAAACCGTCGTTAACTACTTACCGTCCACAACCGATAAATTCGTCTAACATGACATTAATTTATGTTTTAAATGTTTAACATATTCATTTCTTTAATTAAAACAAAGTTTGTTTGCAAAACTTTCCTTAAATAAATCCTGAAATTCAAAAACGATAAAAAAACCGTTTTCTCGCCCATCGACCGCCAACTACCATACGCGAATAACGTAACTTTAACTTAAATGTTTTTATCTAAACATATTCTTTTTGTTATGACAATCAACTTTCATGTTGAAAACATTTGCCAATTTCGCTTAGAAATGCTTAAAATCGTAATTTTTGAATGCGCACACTCAACCGGGTCAAGCTAGGACCCAACCCACCTACTCTTGGACCTAGCCCAAGCAAGAAATCACAAAAAACCCAGCCCCATTGAGGAAAATTTCGCATATTTGAGGCCCCTAAATTGCTTTCCAAGACTTTCCATATTTACACCCCTTCAATCATTAATATAAATAGAAGGCTTAGGATCTTGTTTTATTTGCTAATTCTTCCTCAAACACTCCCAAACCTTCATAAGTTGCAAAATCCCTGCCCTCCCCTTTGAAGTTTTTGAAAATCCTTAGAGGATTCCAAGAGTTGAAGATCAAACAAGTAAGTAACCCTCCGAAGTTCAATACCGTCTTTTTATTTCATTTTTTCTTCATCCCCTAAATCTTTTTTCTATTTTCTATCCATGATCACTTGATCATGTGAAACCTCAGCCCTAAAAACCCTCTAATAATCTTAATCAAACTAATAAATCAAACTAACATCACCAATAACCAAACAAAGGATCCCGTTTGCAATGGAGGCTATGCAGTCGCATTCTGTGAATCCTCAAGACAACTATTGCAAAAGTGGCTCTGTCGATGCTTTAGTATGTTCTTGATAACTTAAAACATGTTAATAATTATGTTTTATCACTTATATGAACTCACACGCCAATTTAAACATAGAATCCGCTTGCTCGTGTCGGCTATGCCGATTGCATTCTGTGATTCTCCAAAACGCTTTTGTGAATATCATGGCTAGACCGGTGACACGGGACGTTTTGGATAACTTAATCTGATTATATTATATATTATAATAACATAATAACATTCTTCTAATTTTTATTTGCGCATTCGGTAATCTTAAAACCCTAAACGGGCCACTTAAGTGCAACCGTTGATCTTGGGCAGAAACTGTGCTGATTTTAACTGGGCATAACTTGATCATAATTAAACAAAACTGAGCAAACTCAAATTCCACAACGTAGTTCGTCGAATTTTCTTTCCACTCATAATTGACTCGTTTTCTAATTCAAAAGTATGAATCCTTAGTAGCCAAAACGGGACAGAAACCTTTTTCAGTAACTTATGTTTTGTTTGACTGTTTTGGCTATGATCCAAGTCTCAAACATAAAAACTTTCTAAACAAAACTTCTTCAGGACGACTTAAACTAATTCTCTGTAAAATGTCATAATTTTTGGACATCGTTTGATATTTTTAACAAGCTCTTTTCTGTTCAGCTACTTTGCTGTCCAGCTACTTTGCTGTCCAAATCTGAAAATCGACTAAAACTCTATTTTTACAACTAATTCTTAATCTTATGACCCGAACCGCCTATCTAACACTCGTAATCATCGAACCTACCCTAAAAATAGTTTATTTATTTGTTTTGGGTCTGGTCCGTGATTCACTTCGTCTATTTATTCAAGTCTCCTATCTCGCCTAGCTTTCAAGGTGAGACTTCATAGCCCCACTTTATTCAAATCGTTTTTGGGGAAACATGTACGCGTTGGCACGCATTAAAACACGTTCTTTTTCAAACAATTATAAAATGAGTGAATCTTATATGTATGTGAATAAATGAACACAACATGATAAACGTTAAACTTGCAAATCCTTAACTTGAAACTTTCAAGTCAACAGTAGTACAGATATGGGCCATAGGATGAAAACCGCATATACTTTATGGATAACTTTTTGGTTGGACATCTTATTCGTTATCAGTGCAACTTGCGAGTTGTACCACTTATTCGTTACTCATCATTTTAGGTTGGATTTGCTAATCATGTGTTTGTCTTATTTTACGTGCTATTTGATGAACTTGAAATATGAATTGTTACCTTTGTCAAACTTATACTTTTATTAAACCTGTGATTTCTCACCAACTATTTTTAGTTGACACTTGTTTTTCGTACATGTTTCAGATGATTAAGCTCGAGATAGGTTAAGTCAAGATCACATAGGATTTGCCTAGATATCAATTGAAGAATATTATTTTAAGTTGTTTGTCTTTTGAACATGTTATATGTTTGGTTTAATTTGAAACTTATGTAATTGGCTTTTTAATATTATGAAACTTTAATAGTAAATGTCTTTATTCCATTGTGTTCTTTTATCAATTAAGTCGCACCCGTGGTTAAGATGCACGGTTGGGGTGTGACAACGGGTGTTGGTGACAGTGGCGTGGTGGTGGTGCAAGAGGCAGTGGGTGGTGGTGTCGGTTGTAATCTTAAGTGATTTTCTCGCCAAACATGTCATTGACCCGTTGTTACCCGTTTGAACCCATTCTAAATTTACATAACTTTTAGGCGACCCTCCTTGACCCAAAATGTGTTAAAGTGTTGCTCATTTTAACCCGTTCTTTGTTATGTTGCCCAATTCAAACCAAAATACAAACATTATTTACCCAAGCCAAATTATTTCTTTTACTTTAGGTCAAGATTGTCAGATCTAATCAGACCAGCCAGTTTTCAAAATATTAGTAGGAAGTTTAGATGAAAATTGTAACAACACTAAAGAAAACAAAGAATCAAAGTCGAATATTAGCATCATGGTTTTATAAATAGAAATTAGAAACACTAGTATTATGAGAAGATCGAATATGCATAGAATGCATGTTAATAAAAATATAATTTTCAGCTTTTTTGATCAAAGTTTTAGTTTGTAAAGACAATATAATTAAAACTTATTTTATAATTTAATGTATACGTTTCTTAAAGATGTACTTAGATTAGATTCTAAGAAAAACAAGAAAGCAAATCATTTTTAGAAAAACAAGAAAAAAAATATTCAGAACCAAACAAGGAAGGCCCAAGTTAAAGCAAAGGAGACGAGCTGGGCTACGGGCCTACGGCTTCCAATTGAAGATACATAAGCCCAATATCTAAGCCATCTAATTTATGAAAAACCTGAAAACGATAAATCTACATCAAAACAAAAATTGAATACATGTATATTGCAAGAAAAGAAAAAAAAGACATTCATGTAGTTAAATATTTGTTTTAGTCTAGTAATATGTAACTAGTTTATGGTAAGTGGCGGAACTTGAACAATTAAATTGGGGGCCGAAAATATTACATATAAAACAACCAATTTTTTTTCACCAAATAAAGATAATAAATCAAAAAAAAAAAACAGTTCTTACATATAAACGTCAAATAAAGAATAATTACAACTTAGCCCGACGACCTTTAAGGTTTGTGGAACGGCTTTGGGCTTTTGGTCTGGATTAGGAGGGGCCAAAACACTAAAACTAATATGAAATAAAGCTAATGGGTCGAAATTAATACTTCTAAGTAAAAAAATAGGGAGGGCCTGGGCCCCCTTGTTGGTACATGTTTTGTATCAATAGCTCTGATACCACTTGTAGGCCTCGTACCAATCAAAAACGGATCTCAGAAGACGAACATGTAGATTACTCGCATCTACACGATCATCGTTTCACTAGGATTCCGCACTAGTGATCGGTTGACTACACATTCGTCTTATGAGATCCGTTTTTGATTGGTATGAGGCCTCCTCCCATGTTTATGGTTTTCAATAAACAAATGTTAAATATTGTTTTGTTACGGTCCTTGTTTTGTGTAAATGAAGACATATGCACGTTTTGATGGGTTACAAGATGGGTGTCAATTGTACAAATATGAATGGAGTGCGAGGTTCCTAATTAATTTGGAGATATAAGTGCAATATTAGTTAAGAATGCATGTTATAAAGAGGCGTACATCAAAAAATTGTTCTTAATAATGGGAAACTTGTGAATCATGGATTCATTCCAAGTATGATAATTCTCATAAACTAGTTTATGTTTTCATTCCAAATTGAAATTTCAAGTTGGTAAAAAAGATTTTGTTCTATGTAACTAGTTTATGGTTTTCAAACAATAAATTGATTTTTAATGGTATTTTCTTCCAAGGGTCATTTTGATATGTTTTCATAAAAAACACACACACACACATTTCATAAACTTGCATTACATTTTAAATCTATTATATGAATTTTTGATATAAGACAATAACATAACAATAAACTTTGAGTTTGTAAGATCAAAATCATGCCCTAAATAACTTAAATTTTAGTTCTTGATTTCATCATTTGATGCCTTGTGAAGCAGCCATCATCTATAAAAGCATAAAACAGATTACCAATAAAGAAAGTTGCCTTCAACAATTGACGATTGGATATTTGGATTTCTGTAGTATCAATAAAACGTTTAGAGACGGTTGTTATAATCCAAAACATAAGTTTTTACACTCTTTAAACAACAGGTTTTCATTCTACCTCTAGAAGTATGACAACTTTAAGCAGAAGGTTGTCATTGTATCTCTAGATGTATAACAACTTTAAGCAACAATTTTTCATCTTCCTCAACTCAATACCCTTAAAAAACCCTAAAAAGTCAAGAAGGAAATTGAAGTGAAAACCCCATAAATTAACGATTTATTCAAATTTTCTAGAAAAATTAAATTATATGTTAAATGAATTATTAAAAAAGAAAAAATAAAGTAAATACTTTTTAGAGTAAACTGCCATTTTCGTCCCTGTGGTTTGGTCAAAATTGCCACTTTCATCCAATAGTTTGTTTTTTTGTATCTGGGTCCTCATGGTTTTAAAATATTGCCATTTTCATCCTCGTGGTTTTAAAATATTGCCACTTTCATCCAGTCAGCTAACACCGTCCGTTTTTCTCAGTTAAATGAGGGGTATTTCAGTCCTTTTACTTATTTGTTTTATTTTTTCATCTTTTTTACTCTCACTTTTTAATCATCCCCAATTTAACCTCTAATTTAATCATCCACCTGCTGGCCTTCTTCCTCTTTTCCTGACCAGTTTCCGACGAGCACCACTGGAACACCTCCGTCGCTTGTTTCTATGATTAAAAAGTGAGAGTAAAAAAGATGAAGAAATAAAACAAATATGTAAAAGGACTGAAATACCCCTCATTTAATTGAGAAAAACGGACGGTGTTAGCTGACTGGATGAAAGTGGCAATATTTTAAAACCACAAGGATGAAAATGACAATATTTTAAAACCACGAGGACCCAGATACAAAAAAACAAACTATTGGATGAAAGTGGCAATTTTGACCAAACCACAGGGACGAAAATGGCAGTTTACTCTACTTTTTATTATCGTCATATTTTATTTTTCTCGGTTAGGCTCTTTTGATTGATCATTGTAACTGTAAGGACTAACTTTGCAAAATTCAAAAGTTAAGGGACACAAAATACAAGATGAAAATATTTAGGCCCCCTTTTATCTTTCGACCCGTTTATCGATATAGTGATTTTCTGGTTCGTCTTCTCAGGCTGTAAACCCTAATTTGCAAAAGAGGATTTTTGCTGGACGATAAAATGTTCTTCCGAGGGTAAGACTCCGTTCTTGTTTATTATCTTCCGAGCCTTTCCATTTTATGTTTTCCAGATCAGCGTATGCGTTTACGTATGCAAAAGTTCCGATTGTATATGAATTGACTTCAAAACCTAGGGTTTGATCTTTCATTCGTTTGTGGTTTCATTACTGATTATCGTACATAGTATGCTTACAGTAATTTGTCGTTTCATTGTTTATATGCTTTTCCTAAGCTCGATCTGGATTAAACTAGTAATTTGTTGTTAACTGTTATACCTAATGCGTCTCAAATGTGAAATTGATAGGGATTTTGTATTCTGTAGCATGCTGACAGAGAAGAGTGCTTTAAACCATATATGATTAAGTACTAGAGAACTATTATGTATGAACTGTATTGAGCATAATTTGTTGTGAATTAGATGAAATAAGGTAGGTGGTAGTGAATATTGAGGAAGTCATACACCTTTTAAGTTATGGGCCTTGTGCTAAGAAAGATAATAACAATGGTGCGATTTAGGTGAGATTAGTTTGTTTTGAGATGATGGAAAGGGAGATGGTTATGAGTTTAATTGGCACATATTCCCTTTAAGCCTGGCCAGTTGGCTAAATCGAGTAGGTGTTCTCAAATTTTTAGAGGAAGTAGATGTATAGAAGTTTAGCTCCCAAATGTGCTATACAACACAAACATAGTAAATTCTCCCAAAATCATCAGATGAGAATATCTGTTTAATAAAATTATGCTCTAATAACACAATTTATTTAGGTATAAAACGTGTAGTAGATGAAGATAGAATTTTAAGCGAGGTAGTCAAAGGCGCACTCTAGGCGCAACTGCGCAAAAAGTGCACGCCCAAGACAAAAATACAATAATAAAAAATATATAACATGCATAGAAATTTAATAATTGAACCCCATTCTACAAATATAACTAGAAATCTAATATAACTTTTTTTTAAATCAAAGTCCAAAAAGTAAAAGAAATTTGGTTTTTTTTCTCCTGCATTGCTTCATGTAAATGAAGTTTGCAAGGGCTAAGGGTGATGCTATAAAGGCGAGGCAGGTCAAGACACGAAACCATAAGCCTATGCTTGGCCTGGATCAGTGTTGTAAAAATCGCTCCTAGGCGCCAATTAATCGCTAGGCGGACGGTTAAGGAGGAATTTTGACCTAGTCGGTCCAAAAATCGCTTGGCGGTCCAAATCGGGTCTAGTCTGTCTAGGCGGTCCCAAAGTTTAAAAGAACGGATTCGCGCCTCGAGGCATTTTCCCTTCGCCTCACGAGGCGTAAGCCTCGAGGCGAACCGAGGCGAAATTAAAAAATAAATATAAAAATTATATATCTTATAAATATAGAACTTTCCTTGCTAATTTCATCGTAGAAAGTCTAAAACAACATATAAAAATTATATATCTTATAAATATAGAACTTTCCTAACTAATTTCGTCCGAAAAAGTCAAAAACAGCAAGAGGCGCACGCCTTTCACGTTTTTTTAACGCCTCAGCCCTGTGAGGCGCACGTACCAAAATGGCCCCTGAGGCGTCGCCTCAGACTCGATTTCTCTCCGCCTCGCCTCGAGCCGTATGCCTCGACCGTTTTTTTAAACCATGGGCGGTCCAAATCGGGTCTAGTCGGCCCACTTTTTTGGGCTTTTTTTTGATGATTTTTAGCCCAAATCGGGGCTTTTTTTATGATGTTTTGAACTATTTAATCTTTGAATTTTGAAGTATTTAATCTTTAATTGAAGTATTTATGTGTATATAACTATATATATATATATATATATATATAAGTTTGAAAAATTACATATAAAAATTCCAATCCGATTAATCCCGCCTAGGCCCCGATTAATCCCGCCTAGGCCTAGGCCCTACCCCACCGCCTGCCTAGCGCCTAGCGATTTTTACAAAACTGGCCTGGATAAGAAGCCCGAGCTGGTCTAGTTAAATTTTGTATAGTTTCAGGCCTGTTCAGGTGGTTCTGGCCGGTTCAGTCCGTTTTTGGCACCTGATGGAACCAAGCGCTCGTGTTGCCTCGCGCCTGGACTGAGGTACTCATTTTACCTGCGCCTGATGCAGAAGATCGCCTTGCGTATGTTGAGGCATCTAGACCTCGCTTTTTCTGAATGCCTAGGCACACTCCTGGATGTAATTCAGCGCTTGCGTTACCTGCGGGCCTGGACCGAGGCACTCGTTTTGCGTATGTTCAGGTGGTTCTGGACTGTTCTGTCCGTTTTTGTCACCTGGATTTAACCATGCGCTCATGTTTCCTGCAGGCCTGGACTGAGGCACTTGTTTTACCTGCACCTGTTGCAGAAGATCGCCTTGCATATGTTGAGGTGTCTAGGCCTCACCTCCCCTGAGTGCCTATGCACACTCCTGGCTTGCTTTTAACTACATATATTTTTAAGCCATGTTCTATTTTCTTACATCTCTCTCATCTCCTCTGTCTGATTTCTCAGATTTTTCCCAATTTCGCTGTTCGTGAGCTTGTTCTGCATCACATGATTTGAAAACTGTTTTGGGAACAATATCCAGCAATATCGTTTATGAACATGCCTTAATTTTGCAGCTGCTTATTTTTATAATGATGGTAAAATACATTCTTTACGGGAAGAGATTCGTAATCGCAATCACAATAATGATTAGAATTCTAGCCAAATTCGATATTTTCTATAGGAGATATGTTTGATGGGACTCCCAATAGGAACTACAAAGAAATCAAATGTTAAACGGAATAAATAGCAATAAACTAAGATATCATCTTTTAAAGAGATTAGCCTACTCTCGTCAGTAGTGGTTTACTTAAATTAATTCTAATCTTTCAAAATAAACTAATATATATTTATCCATAATTAAATACTGAATTTATCCTAGGTTTATTAATATCAATAGTCTGAAACTTTTGCGTACATATACATGAATCATGATTAAAATTTAGGAAATTTCACGTACTTTTTCTTTGTTAAGATGTTTTAAGAATGTCAACTTACAGATAATTTCAGGGAAAATACCATAAAAAAACCAACATACTTTCTTATTCACGTAACGAAGTTTATTAAAAAAAGGATCATCAGCTGTACTGTTAAAAATAGTAACAAGATCCTCTTCAAGGTCCATTGACCAGGAATCTGACAGTTCCTCACCCTTATTACTTGCTTCATAAGTAGTGTCTTTAAAATCTTCCTCAGTACTTGATTTACAGGCAGAGTGCCTAAAATCATCCTCACTCTTAAAAAAGCGTATAAAAAACACTGGCATGCATTGTTGAAACAAACGTCTCTAATTTCGAAAAGTTCCCAATCTGAGGTTACAAAAGAACAAGATTGTTGAAGTCATTTCACATCAAAACCAGCGATTTAAACCAACATCCAGATTAAAACATACAGAAGCTGCTGTTGGGTTTAAACTAACATCCAATTTCAAGAATTCCACTGCTTGTGCATAAGTCCTTCTATTTGTCGTTTTCTTTGCTCTTTCTCCAACAATTAGGTTTTAATTAAATGTTAAATGCTTCTGTCAAAAAGGATAAAACGATAAGATGCTAAATAAATGTCCAACCTTGCTTTCTTTTTGTGTTTTATTAAGAATATTATGTGCCACATAAGTAAAGCAACCAGTTGCACCTGTTTCAAACCTTACTTTTTCAAAAAGTTAGCAAGTATGTTCTAATTTAACAAGTGTAAGAAATGGGTTGAGGGACTTCTGTGAGCAAAATAAGAAAGTATGTTGGTTTTTATGGTATTTGCCCATACTTTCACTATGATAAAACGATATACATATACACAGATTTTTCTTTCATTTGTTGAATTTTGGTTCTACAGTACACTAACATGGTTATTTTTTTTGTCCTAATCATATTTGAAGTAAATATGTGGATGCTGGTGATGGGCGTGAAATGGGCCTAAAAAGACAACGGGTAATGGATCAGGGTTCATCATATTACAGTACACCACCAGCTTCAAACTTTATTTACAATCCACCTGCCTACTCATATGTGAACCAGCCACCCTCTTTCCCGGTTGTTAGACTGCGAGGCCTACCGTTTGACTGTTCAGAAACCGACATTATCGAGTTTTTTCATGGTGTCGACATAGTAGACATCCTATTTGTCCACAAACATGGGAAGTTTGTCGGTGAAGTATTTTGTGTACTCGGGTATGCTTTTCAAGTTGAATATGCGCTTCAAAAAAACCGACAAAATATCGGGAAACGTTATGTTGAAGTCTTTAGAAGCAACAGGCAAGAATATTATAAGGGGATTTGTAATGTTGTTTCTGATTCACGTGTGGCCCGTTCGCGGTCCCCACGTCGTTCACTCCCAAAGCGCGATCCCACAAAGGATAATGCACAACATACGGGTGTGATTCGGTTACGAGGTTTACCGTTTACGGCCAATCGCGATGATATTGTGGATTTTTTCAAGGGTTTTGTTTTATTAGAAGATTCGATCTATTTTATGGTTAGTTCAGAGGGAAAGGTGACTGGGGAGGCCTATGTGAAATTTGAAAGTCCAGAAGATTCTAAAGCAGCCATGATGGAGGATGGAACATGCATTGGAAATCGTTATATCGAGCTATTCCCCTCATCACTCGAGGAGTGGGAGGAAGCGGTTACAAAGGGCCGGTAATTATACCTTTTCTAATAACTCGCTTTTATATACATCATGCTGTTTATCTATTATTAATTTTTGGATGGGTATGGTTTCTAAAACTGTTTATTTGTTGGTCATTTAAGTTAAGGGGTGTTTGAATTTGCATTTTGAAACTGGTTATCTGATTATTCTTGCAGTAATCAGTTTTTTAAATGTCCGGGTAACAAATTTTGCTTCTGATTATTTAGGGTTTAAATAATAGTTTTGGACAATCAAATTTACTGGTTGCAACAGATTGATTATCAAAGGGTAAAATAAAATTACCTAATTACCTCTTCTTTTAATCTAATTTGGAAAACTTTACTCCAATCTCACAAGATGTCATTTTTGGTCATCTCATATATTATTAATTTCTCAAATATTCTGAATTTTCCACACACTCAATTACCATTATTACAACTTCAAACAACAAAAACACATCCAAAAACTGTCCGTTTGACTATTGGTGATTGCGATTCGTATTATTCAATATCACATAACCACTTTTTAAACCCACACCCAAACATCCTTTAGATTTGACTTTAGAGTTGACTTTTTATCATCCATTTTATGAACTTGTGATATTATCATCTTTTTACTGGTAATGTAATGAGTTAATTTTTGGGTATCAGACCAGATGTGCCAAAACCACCTGAAGAAGATACGACAGTGTTGCGCATGAGGGGATTACCATATTCAGCTGGAAAAGATGATATACTCGATTTCTTTAAAGAATTCACATTATCTGAAGACTCGATTCATATATCATATAGTTCAGAAGGAAGATCAACAGGAGAAGCTTTTGTGGAATTTGCAAATCTGGATGACTCGAAAGCTGCATTAGCCAAAGATCGGATGACACTTGGTAGTCGTTACATTGAACTGTTTATGTCATCACCTGAGGAGATGAGAGATCCCGTTTTAAGGGGCCGTTGATTTATTCGTCTTTTTTTATTAAAAAATATTTTATTCGACTTTTGTTGTACTGTGATGAATAATATATGAACTTTGAACTTATGTTATGGGTATTATGATGAGAAAAGATGGTTGTTATTTGAGTGAAAATATGTGGGATCATAGAGAAGTAAAATTGCATATTTGGGCATTTTGACAGCAATATTTGTGCAGCCTTTTTTTAAGCAAAAAAAGAAGAATGCACATTTTCTGCAAATATTTTGGGCAGCCTTTTTTTAAGTCAAATTTTAAGAAGAAAAAATATCACGAAATAATAAGTAAGATTCATATATATGATAATGTCAAATTTAGGTCGTTTAATATAAAAAAAATTAACTGATACGATTTCAGCAAGGGCAAATAAGCCTAGCTGGACCCTTAACCCAATCGTAGCCCATACCCAGTCCAATAAGCAGTTAGAGACTTAGAGATAGAGGGCAGTTCGAGAAGTGGGCTGAATTAGTGGGACGGTTTATTAACTTCTTTATTTGGTATTAGAATTAATAGAGGAGTGGATGTTTTAATTATCAAATTAGGGTTTTTTACCTTGTAATCGAAGTTTATCCTATCTCAAATCAGGCCTTCTATCTTAATTTCATTATTACAGATTCTCAGTGCTTATCATTGGTTCCATTGCCGGGAAAACGATGGCGACTTCTATCCAGAGTTGCAATCAAGGAGAAGTAGGCTGATCTATCGCTACCCAATTAGCATCCATTGCTGCAGAAAACTGAACAATTGGAATTGATAGGCCTAATTCGAGAAGGGGAAGATCTCCAATTACAAAAGGATTACTGATAAAAACACTTGAACAACTCCAAATGAAAAACATTGAAGGGCTGTTTGGTAGCCTTTTAATGATTCCATTAAAAGGCTTACCTCTGAATCGATCAGAGATAAGGGTGTTTGTTTCGCTAAAATTCCACCTCTTAATGGTTCATGTTACCTCTTAATGGTTTAGCTTTGGAACCATGCTGAACCATTAAGACCTCTTAATGGTTTAACACTTAATGGTTCAGATTTTACCAAACAGCCCCTAAGCATCTAAATAAACTGAACTAGAAGTTACGTAACTTTTCTAAACTTCCCCACTAAGTTTAAATGGGTCAAATAAAATACCCATTACAAATTGGAGCTGCTTCAATGTATCACCTGAGTCCATTTGGGCCTGATTTTTCTTACGTTTCGCATACACATGAATAGGCCAAGAAGGTGGTATCGTATCATTACTAACGACTTGTCCTCAAGTCGGAAGGAAGGGAATTGGCCGGCTAAGTGAACAGAAAAACTGAACGATTGGAATTCATAGGCCCAATTCGAGAAGGACAAGATCTCCAATTATAAAAGTATTACCGATAAAAATACTTGAACAACTCCAAAATGAAAAACATTGAGCATCTAAATAAACTGTACTAGAAGTTACGTAACTTCTCTAAACTTCCCCACTAAGTCTAAATGGGTCAAATAAAATACTCATTACTAATTGGAGCTGCTTCAATGGATCACCTGAGTCCATTTGGGCCTAATTTTTCTTACGTTTCGCATACACATGAATGGGCTAAGAAGGTGGTATCGTATCAATTACTGAAATCAAGTACAAGATTAGCCATGATTCAAAAAAGTTGAGTGAATCTTGAGATAAAAAAAAATTAGTTGACTTTAACGAAATTATTAAGAAACTTGCATGGTTACTATTCTATGAAAAATTTTATTTTTGTTGGGAATGAGTGATGATAACAAGAGGCTTTTTTTTGCGAGTTTTGAAAAATGGGTTAGGGCATGCGATGTACCTTATGAGTGGGAGTCGTGAGCCACTCATGCTCACGGGAACACCGCTCCCCTCACCCGTGAGTGGGCCATCGCTCGTGAGGAAGTTGCTGACTTCAAACCTGCCAATCACCTTTGGACAAATATGCATTTCATTTTTCTAATAAATATTTAAAAAAAACCACTTGCACTCGCTAACCATACACCTCACTAACACTCATTAACCATGTCCCTTACGTGAGTGAGGTGACGCCTATGTAGTAACCACTTTTGGCTCACAATCACTAGCCATACCTAATGCCCTTAGTTGCAGTCTAAAATAGTCACTTCTATGTCGTGGAGTTCTCACTATATTGGACTTGTGTTCCAAATATTTTCGTCTTAGTTGAAGTCGCTATCTCAAGTTGTTTTGAAAATGGATGATGACAACTAAGGTCTTTTTTGATGAGGTTTGAGAAATATGTTATCTATGGTAGCTCCTTCAACTTCTTAAAGTTTGTAATATTTCAATGAGTAAAAAATAGGTTGATTTTTATTAACGTTAGATAGTGACTTCAACATAACTAAAAGAGTAAATTACATATATTGTCCTTTAATTATATATGAAATTACACTCCATCTCCTTTGACTAAAATAAGTACGTATATTGTCTTTATTTAGAAATTTTTGCACGTTCTATGTCATTTACACTAACTGATGTTAAGTTTTTCTTTTAAGTTTTGGCATGTCATATGAGGGTATAATGGTCTTTTTACCTATTAAAAGACAATTTATGTAATTTCTTAAAAACCCTACTCTTTATACCACACACCATCTTCTTCCCCAAAACCTTCCCCCACCCCCCCCCCCCCCCGATTCACACACAATAGAAGAGGTAATGATCCATCTGATTAAAGATAGGCTAAATGCGTCTTTCGTTGTAGTTAAGAGAGATGTTCAGAGTAGTGATACAATTTCAACATTCACAAATAAAAAAGCAGGTATTTAGTTAAATAATATCCAAATTAGCAAAACATTTATTTGTTACCGATTGTGGTGCAGACATCTAAAAACCCAAATCGCATATCAAAGTAAATAATATCCAATCATAGTGAAGAGGTTTCCTATGGACCAGCGGTGCAGACATCCAAAAACCCCATTTGTTACCGATTCAATCCATCACAGATCCATCAATTGGGTGTAAAACCCAAATCGTATATCAAAGTCCAACCTTTTTTACACAACAAGGGGGTAAGATTCACTTTTGGAACTATTTTCAGTTATGGAGTTTCAAGGTCTTGCACCTGATGAATATAGTTTTTTTATCAGTCATGACAGCTTTTTGCAAGAAGGGTTTAGAGTATGAGGTACACTCTCACTTGGCTCTTCCAAGTGAGTATTTTTTCTACCACATAGACGACACATCAGATTTGTATATACTCCTCACTTGGCTCTCACCTGACAAGAGATTTATCAAACTCAAGTGAGCATTAAATGTATATATTATAAAATATTCATTTTTGAGATATATAAAAATATTCCCCAACGGTCAAATCACCTCCCCCAACGGCTATATTCCTTCTCTTCCTCGCGAGAGAGGACTCACAGATACATCCTCACGCCCCCTTCACGCATGAGGGGGTGGTGTGCTAATCCCATTCACGGCGTGAGGGCCCTCACGCATACACTCGTGTAAGGGTATACCTCTTACCCTTAGTCGATGAGACAGAACATTGGGAAGTCGTGATTCACCGGAATCTCGACACCGCCACCTGAAACGCCTGAATTTATCACTTCTGACCCATTTCCTCTGCTAAACCCATCGAGCCACTGCCGCCGCTGGAGACGCGGGTGTGCCACCGTTGTCGGATCCCGCCGATCCCAGCCACCGGAAGGTCGTGGTCGTCGGTTGTGACCGGACCGCCGCCCATTCATCTCTCTCTAGCAATGAGTTAGGGTTTTTGGTTGGTGGAAGATGGAGGATGGGAGATGAAAGAGGATAAGGGTGGAGAAGATGGTAGCTGTTGGTGGTGTTGCTGTCGTGAGGGGTCGCCGGAATGCTCACGGAGGAGAGGGTCGGCTCCTCCCCTCCTTCTCGTGCTTTCTCTGCTGGGCATTTTCAAAATCTGTTCGAATTACAGAAATAAAGAATTGGTTTTTGTTATGTTTCTTGATTTATTCAATTTGGTATTTTGGTATTTTTGAAAAAAAAACAAGGAAATGACTATTTTGCTCATAATATGAGGGCATATTATGGGATTTAACGCTGGCATTGAATGGAGGATATCATAAAAGATATAAGGCGTGCAAAAGTTTCTAAAAAAAGACAATATATGTATCTATTAAAGTAAAAGGACATGATGTAATTTATACTATAATTAAAGGACAATATATCTATAATTTACTCTAACTAGAAATCAACACATTTTTTAATCATTAAAATGTTACAAATTTTAAGAAGCTAAAGGTGCTACCTTAGGTAACATATTTCTCAATACTAACCAAAAAAAAAATTAGTTATCATCATTCATTTTCAAAACAACCCGTTTTAAAAAGAATTATTTTATATTCTTATTTTATTTAAAAAGGAACGATTTTTATGGGGAAGCAAAAAATGAATCCTGTAAAAACACCAAACAAATCCCCAAAAAATTCAAGTGCTTGTGCACGTGTGACCGTGTGTATTAGAATCTGTCGAAAGATACGGTATCCTAGGCCTTTAGGCTGTCTAATACCTATAAAATATGTATACTATCAAAATAATACTATAATCGTTTTAATTAAATATGCATAAAATAAAGTATATGTGGACATTTTCTTTTAAGAAAATCATAAGAAAAAATTATTATTTATAAAAATGGTTCCTTTTTAAATATTTTATTATAAGTCATAGAATTAGGTGCCCTAAACAAGGGCAGTGGTATCCAATAAATTCAAATTATTCTGTCCATGTGATCTTAAAATCAAACACCAGACCTCAATTAAATAGAGTTAAGGAAGATAATTAGTGTTAAGTTTAGCATATAATAATAGAATAAATTGGCAATTAAAGCAGACAGAAAACAGACATGTCATTAGAAAACACAATATTTCTTATCATTATTGTGATAGATTTTTAGTATTTGTCTCTTTCCGATTTCAGACCAAATACATTTCATTTGCAATGACTCGTACGTCTTGTCCTTAAATAATGTGATAAATCTATATGGATGAGATTTTACGGTGCCCTTTTGGATTCATTGCTGAATAGAAAATCTTGAAAATCCAGTTAGTTTCTTTATTAATTTAGGGTATTATGAAGGCTGTATTAGTTAATCATTTCAAATTGTTAGAAATATATATTTAGTTAAGATAAGGGAAGTTTACGGTGTGGTTTTGATAGTTTTAGATTAAATCATGAGAGATCTATACTATATAATAAATAAAGGTTTTTTAGTGTCACGTGTTACCTCTATATTCATTCTCATCATTTTTTCACGTCTCTCTCTCTTATTTAATGTCATTCTATCTTTAAATAATAATATATATTTAAAGAAAATACTAATTATACTAATAAAACATATTTATTTTAAATTGTCCCTTATTATAAGAAATTTTAAAATTTAATTATGTAACTTTTATTTCAATCAAATAGTAATTGAAAGTCAAATTACATTAAATAGTAATTAACGTATTTTCAAAACTCAATTATCTATTAGTTTTTACATATTTTGAGTTTGTTTATATCCGTAGTATATGTAATATATCTTTACACCGGTAAAATATATACATAAAGATTTAAAAATTTTAAATATTTATATTTTTCACCCCCCGTGTATAGACACGAAATCTAAACTAGTATATAATATAGTAGTAGGGACCCATGCTATAAGTGCTCTAGTGTATCAGGTATGGTGTTTATCATTTATAAAAATGGTGTGAGTTCAAATCTTTGTAAAAGCAAGGTTATGTGGTATTTAGGTGTAAAAAGTTATTAAAAAAAGTAGTAGGGTGTAAACAAACCAAGCTCGAGCTTGAATAGTCTCAACCTCGGCTTGTTTAACTTACGAGAACTCGAACTGGGCTCATAGTTTTTTAAGCTCAAGTCCGGCTTGGCTCGACTCATTTATAGGGGTGTAAACGAGCCAAGCCGCTCGTGAACTACTCGAGATCGGCTCGTTAAAAACTCGAAACGAGTCGAGCTTAAACGAGCCCGAGCCCGAGCCTAAAAAAAGCTTGTTTAGTAAACGACACTACAACAAAATTTATTAGTAAGCACAAATAATTATTAATTAACAAAGACAAATAGTACATTTTTAACATACATTCAACCAGAATCATCACTAAAATAACGTGTGTCAACAACATCATCATCTTCTTCATCGTCGTCATTTATTTCGTCTTCATCATCTGAATTGTATGCATCTTCTTCATCATCATTAATAAAACTTTCATCGAGATCAATCGAGGCAACATAACTTGGGTCACCACCCTCATTTAAAGTTGTACGCATAGGCAAGTAGCCTAAGTCGACAACCATGTTATCAAAAAATGATTGAGTTTCCCGTGTAATAGATTGACTGTCAGCATGGGAAATTGGATTTAGGTCACCACCTACGTGACTTAATTCACCACCTTCGCATCCGGTGTCGACAACCAAAGTATAATCATTTGATTGAGTGTCATGCAATATATCTATCTCATTAACAACACTAGGATGATCCCAAAGCTTCCGATGGTGAACGTCCTCAACAACCCTCCATTGGCCAGTGGTTCGAGAAGGATCTCGAAGATAGAACAATTGTTTATCTTGTGTGGCTAATATATATTGGACATCATCATACCATTCTTTGCCAACATACCAATCACGGCCAATGTCAATTATAGTAGTATTGTTTTGCTTAATTAATCTTTTACCTCTCGTGTCGAACCATTTACAACGGAATAGTATAACCGAGTAACCATCTATGTAGTTCAACTCTATGATCTCCTCTAGTTGACCATAAAATGGAGTATCGTCTTCTCCTATTGTAACCACACCACTGTTCTGAGTAGTGCGTCGGGAATCACGATTTTGTACCACAAATCTAACATCATTGACTATGCAAGCAGTGTAAAAAGATGCGTACAACGGACCATGTGTCATTGCCCTTAATTCTTTGTTATCGGGTGTAGAAGATGAAGATGAAAATACATTTGCTTCATATTTTAACCATGAAGAAAAATCGGTTTGCATATTGCGTTCAGGAAATTTAGATTCAAATTCACTGGTAGATGGACAAAACAAAATTTAAATTAGTAGAATTAAATGAAAATATAATAATAGTTTATCACGGGTAGATGAACAAAAAAAACTTACGATTTGTAGGCTTTGATTTCATCGCAGTTGTTCAACACAAACCATTGTAATGATTTGTTGGCATGTTCAGATAGCGCCTTGATTTTCTTTTCTTTTTCCAAAACAGTGCACAATCATTAATAAAAGCATGGATAGACTGATATCCTAACCCAATCTTACTCAGTTTCTTCTTAGCTTCATAGTGTGACGTTGGAACGTGATTTTCCTTCGGCATTGCAATTTGTAGAAGCTCTAACAGTTGGTCAAACGAACTATTCGTCCATTTGTTGATAACTTTGATATGCATCAATTTGTCTATGAAGTTTAGGGAAGACATTTGACTACAACCGGGGTATAACTCCTTATTTAGCTTCTCAAACAACGCATCAAACTCTGGGTCTAAACCAGTTCCATCTTCATCTATATTATCCTTGTTTGTATTTTGCTCAGCCATCACATCATCTATGGCATCAAACATCTCATTATTTGTTGTTGTAGTTATTGGAGGAGTTGGTGTTGTTCTTGGGGCAAAAAGTGATGCTATCTCCGCCACACGAGGATGTTGTTCACCATGATAAATCCAATTATGATATGATTGTAGAAACCCACGGTCATGTATGTGGCCATATATCGTGTTCAAATCACGTCGACACGCATTACAACAACGTGTACACGGGCAAAACGCTCTACCTCGACCGTCGACATGGTTCTTGGCCGTCTCTATAAAGTTGCGAAGACCGCTTAAGAAAGCCGTAGAATTCTGATTTCCCAGTGTAACACAGCTTTTATCAATTGTCATATCTAGTGTCATATCTATTGTGTTATAAGCATACACATATACGTGCATTTAATAAATGATATAAATGAATGTATGTGATTTGATCGGTACTCTAAGGCGGTGGATCCTAACCCACTTTTTAAATATTCTATCTCATATGTATACATTTTAACGAGTTGACTATTTAAGAAAAAATTAGCAGCATTTCACCTTAACTCCCCAAGTATGCAGATAAACCCCAAACTCGAAGGAGTAAGGAGAAATATCTACCAATTTTTTCTTAAATGTCAACTCGTTAAAATATATTCATATCCTAAATAAGATAGAATATTCAAAAAGCAGTCCTAAAGGGGACAATCCAAAATTTATCTCTATTAGATAAATTTCGGACGGGTATATTCTAAAGAGTTATCCTAAATAAACATACTAATGTACACAACATGAGACGTACATAAAGGTATAAAAGTCAGGATGCGTACCTTAAAAAAATTCAATGAAACACAAATAAGATGTTATTCACACCTCTCCAACCGCAATGAGTTCCGAACTTGCAACAAAATTAAATAAAGTTACATATACATACAAAGATATATACATACATTCATAATTACATAAATACATACACAATTATATACATACAAATCATACAATTACATAATCATACATACAAACATACATACATATTATATACAAACACACATAAATAAATGCCCAAATTCTAAAATTACATACACAAACATAATTACATACATAAAAATACATACATACACGTATATACATACATAGCCTTTACAAACATGCATAAAAAATACCTAAATTCCCAAATTACATACATAAACACAATTCCATACATAAACATAAACATAATACAAATACATACAAACACACGTACACGTATATACATACATAGCCTTTACAAACATACATAAACAAATACCCAAAATCTCAAATTACATACATAAACACAATTTCATACATAAACATAATACAAATACATACAAACACACATACACATATATACATACATATTATATACAAACATACATATATAAATGTTCAAATTCCTAAATTTCATCTAAACCTAATTTCATCATAAAATTTTAAAAATATTTATAAAATCATACATCTAAACCATATATACATACATACAAATAAACACAACAATGCCCAAATTCTAAAATTACATACACAAACACAATTACATGCATAAAAATACATACACATATATACATACATATTATATACAAACATACATATATAAATGCCCAAATTCCCAAATTTCATCTAAACCTAATTTCATCATAAAATTTCAAAAAATATTTATAAAATCATACATCTAAACCATATATACATACATACAAATAAACACAAACATATACATACAAACATACATCTTCACCAATCCTTTAAATTAAGCAAAAAACACACCGAAATGTTGAAAGCTTCAAACACCTAACAAAAAACAAAGAAATTAAGCAAAAAACACCAAAATGTTGATTTTCTTATCAAGGTTGAACAATAGATGTTAACTCACCTCAAAACCGAAGAGATTGGTGAAGATTGCTCCACAAAACACACCGAAAACGGGAAATCGCCAAAGAGAGAAGATGAGAGAGTTTTGGGGTTTTTTTTCATGGAAATGGGAAGCAGAAACTTGTTTCCTGGCTTATTCACGCTGAGACCTATACCGACGACATGTCGTCGGTATAGGCTCGAAAGTCGGCGTAATAGGTCCCCTGTACCGACGACATGTCGTTGGTATAGGCTTCGTAGGGTTTTGACAAGTCAATAAAGTAAAAAATCATATGCCGACGACATGTCGTCGGTATACGGCATTCAATAATTTTTTTAATTTAAAAAAAAACTTTTGACAGAAGAAAAATTATTATATTAAAAAAACCAAAAAGAAAATCAAAATTACCCTATACCGACGACATGTCGTCGGTATAGGTTTTCCCCAAAAATTCATTGGGCGCCAGCTTTCCCTCCAATCTGCCTCAACCCTATAGCGACGACATGTCGTCGGTATAGGCTATTATGTCGACGCTGTAGGTTACCTGTACCGACAACATGTCGTCGCTATAGGCTTCGTAGGGTTTTGACCTGTCAATAAAGTAAAAAATCCTATGCCGACGACATGTCGTCGGTATAGGGCATTCAAGAATTTTTTTAATTTAAAAAAAAACTTTTGACCGAAGAAAAATTATTATATTAAAAAAAACAAAAATAAAATCAAAATTACCCTATACCGACGACATGTCGTCGGTATAGGTTTTCCCTAAAAATTCATTGGGCGTCAGCTTTCCCTCCAATCTGCGTCAACCCTATAGCGACGACATGTCGTCGGTATAGGGTGTCACATTCAAAATTTTGGTTTTCACCTATAGCGACGACATGTCGTCGCTATAGGGTGACCTATGCCGACGACAAGTGTCGTCTGTATAGGCGACGTCGGCACAGTGTCATTTCCTTGTAGTGCGAGCTCGAGCCCGAGCTTTCACTTATCGAGCTCGATCCGGCTTGCGAGCCTATTATTTATATATTTTTTTAAATAATATATTAAATATACATTTATAAAATAATATTAGTATATATAAATTTATGATAAAAATAACTAATAATATATATTATGTTATATAAAATTTTACAATAAAATTTATACAAAATAATTATATATAAATATATATAAATTAATTACTAAATAAATAATAAACGAGCCGAGCCGAGCTCGAGCTTGAAAAACTACCCACAAGCCAAGCCCGAGCTTTAGAAATAAAGCTCGAATCGAGCCGAGCTCGAACTCACGAAAAGTCAAACGAGCCGAGCTCGAGCCTAGTCGAGCTCGGGCTCGGCTCGGCTCGTTTACACCCCTACTCATTTATTATTTATTCATTAATATATTTATATTTATAATTATATATATTTTAATTAATATATTTATAGTTTGAAAGTAGTGACCGGTGGTAAGAATATTTTCAGTTGGTAATATTATTGGTCAGTTGGTAATATTATTGGTTAATTGGTAAAATGTGGTATTATTAAAATTTAATAATCCTAATATATATTATCAAGAAATAAAAATAATAATAGTTATTACTATATAAATATATATTAAATAATTAAATAAAAAGTGTATATATAATTAGGCTCGTAGCCAGCTTGAGCGTTATAAGTGAATTCCGGGCTTGAGTTTGCTAATTAAACAAGCTTAATTTTAGACTTAAGTTCATTTAAGCCCGACTCGAATCGAGCTTTTAGCGAACTTATCTCGAGTTGCTCACAAGCTTCTTGGCTCATTTACTTCCCTAGTTAGTAGCAGTTTTTGGTCTTTAAATAAAAATAAAACCATTATGGATCAATTCCCTTTTTGTGGAGGGTCTTGAATGTAGGTTTTATACTTTGTAGTTTCGTGGATAGTCCTTTAAACGGTGTGAAACACTTTCAGATTAAAGTAATTTTGATGTTATTTTAAAATCTTTAATTAGATAGGAAAAAGAAAACAAGAACAAGTATGTAAGTTATGCTATGACAAACTATACCAAAAATTCGTAATTAAACTGATGTGTCAAACCAGACAAACGATCATTTATTTATAGAGGACAAATCATCACAACTTTTCAATTAGCGGTTGATAGTTGACAATTCTAACTATCTACAGTTAGATGGTTATAAATATGGAAAACACTTTAGCATAAACCTTACTAGTATTAACTAAATTATTGCCGATGACCAAGTTACCGCTGTTGCTGATCAATTTGCTACCGAAGTACCAAATGGCTACTGAAGACCATTTGCTACGAATTGATGAACTAAGTTACTACTAATAAGTAGTATGTTACTACTGATAATCAGTTATGACTGATGATCAAATTCCAAGCAACTTTCCATCAATTATGCAAATTCGAATCAACTGCAGGTAACATTTCAATAAGGTAACAGAAGATTTTTCTAGTCGGCGAGACCCCCACCAGGGGCTCTACCCCTTGGACCATGTCTGGGGCATTGCTAGGTCTGTTCAAGAGTCGAACCGAGCCAAGACAAGGCCGGATCGTACTCGGCTTGGTTTAGAAACGAGCTGAGCTAGTTCACGAGCCGATTTTGAGCTAGTTTTTTTAACTTTTTTCGAGCGACATTCGAGCCGCGAGCTATTTGAACATCCCTAGACTTAGTATTGGCAAGTGGACAACAATTACTATGGGATATTGGGGCTAAATATATTATATAAATTAAAATATATATAACTATTGCTTTTATAAAGTGATAAGTAGACTGACCAAAAGCATCGATCACTCATATATACAGTTATAAAGTGATGAGTAGACTGCCAAACCGAGATGTCTTGGTTTGTAAACGATTTGACCCGAGCTGGCTCAATTGATCCAAGCCGAGCTCGCTCGGTTCGTAAACGAGTTGCTTTCGAGCTTTTTCTAAGCAAGTGATGAGCTACGAGCTATTTGAACACCCTTAGGCGTTGCCGAGGGGTGGAATCCCCTTGAAACCCCTGCCAAAAAGCCTCTCCACGAAACCCTTCGAGTTCCTTAGTGCATGAAATAAGAATCTTCTTGAATAAGCGTGTACTCCGCACTTCCCTAATCATATCAATGTTTATTTCTCTTTAGTCTTAAGTAAATCACGACTAACCAAAATGGTCCGATGACACTAAAATCATCAACATTGAACGCATCCTGTTGGATCATGTTGAAACTAGTGATATTAGAAGGTAGTATTATGTAAATAGGTTTTCACATATAACCCACTTTGTAACCCTATTCTAAATACAATTATCAACACAATTACATTTACACACACATAAGGTCTATATTGGTATTAGAGCCAAGGAAACCGGTTACAACGCCGCCACCGATTACATTCAGACCTCCTACTCATCGGGTCGCCGCCGTCATCGTGTTGTCGTCGCTTGCGCACTGTTATTTTCCGTTGCTACTATTCACACGAAAGTTACAACTTTCTCAACCGTTGGTACATCGCTGTTTTCGAAGCTGTTTCTTCCCACTGCTACATCGTATTTTTCGGATCTGGTTCACCGCCTTTGTTATTGGTTATAACCCTAATCTATCCTACAAGTATTGTGCGAAAGTTACAACTTTCGCTTACTTGATATACATGAAAGTTACAACTTTCATTTGCTAGCCACATGAAAGTTACAACTTTCGTTTGCTAGCCACATAAAAGTTACAACTTTCGTTTGCTAGCCACACAAAAGTTACAACTTTCGTTTACCTGATTCAAGCGAAAGTTTACATCTTTCGTACGGATTACAAGTTTCGTGCGAAAGTATTCAGTTCTCCAAACCAATTAGGTATCGACAACTTGTTGGCGCACTTCTGTATGTCACTCTCTCAAGGCCGGACTTTGCCTTTGTAGTCAACAAAGTGTGCCAGTATATGCAATGCCCCTTTAGAAAATCACTTATTTGCAGTCAAATGAATTTTACGGTATCTAAAGGGCACCATCAATCATGGCCTACTCATCAATCAAAACTCTGGTTCCACACTCCTGGCCTTCATTAGCAAGGTACCTTCCCTATTCAAGTCTTTTCAGACGTCGATTGGGCTGGGTGCCTGGATGATCGTCGGTCCACGGGGGATTTGCTATCTATTTGAGTTCTAACCTTGTCTTCTGGACTGCTCAAAAACATAAAACTGTTTCTAGGTCATCCACTAAGTCAGAATACAAAGCTCTGGTTGACATAGTTGCAGAATTAACGTGGCTCAAAGCTCTCCTTCAAGAACTTGGGATAGACATAAAAATACTCCCACTCTCTTGTGTGATTATCTGGGTGTCACCTATCTTGCAACTAATCTTGTCTTTCATGCTCGAACAAAGCATGTTGAAATTGATTTTCATTTTGTTCGCGAAAAGGTAGCACAAGGAAAACTCAGTGTACAATTTATATCGACGGATGATCAGATTGCAAACATTTTTCACAAAACCGTTGCCAACTCAAAGATTCATGTTCTTACGTTCCAAGCTACAGGTCGCTCCCCGCCCTTAGCTTGCCGGAGAGTATTAGATCATGTTATAATTAGTGATATTAGAAGGTAACTAGTATTATGTAAATAGGTTATCATGTATAACCCGTTTGTAACCCTATTATAAACACAATTATCAATACAATTACATCTACGTACACATATAAGGTTTATCTCATCCTTAATACTGATTGAAAAATTAAAACTAAATCAAATCAAATTGTCATTACAATAACAGTTTGGCCTTTACAATATAATTAGTTTACTAGGACTTCAAAACATGCAACTTTGTCATGGAGGGATATATGAACGAGATTTATCCATCATCCTTGTTTGTTTAGATTGATTTCGAGAACGAATTCTCATCAAGTGTGGAAAGTTATAACACCGTAACAATCCAATGTAATATTTTCCTTGTTAATTATATTGGAAATAGATAAAGAAATGAATTAATTAGAGAATCCATATTTATATACACTAAAACAGTAACACTCTATAGGGACAACAAAATCTAGTCCTATCGCGACGACAAGTCGTCGGGATAGGCCGTTTTGACCTATACCGACGACAAGTCGTTGGTATAGGTTTCGTCGGGATTGCTTCGTATCAATAGGTCAAAGATGTCGTCGGTATAGGTGTCGTCGGCATAGGTCGACCTATGCCGACGACATCTCGTCGCTATAGGGTTTAATTAAAAAATTCAAAAAGAAATTCTATACCGACGACATGTCGTCGATATAGGTTCTGTCCCTATCCGGACGACAAGACGTCAGGACAGACCCAACCGATGCCGACGACATGTCATCGGTATAGGCTATTTCCAATTTTTTTTAATTAAATTTGAAAAAGACCTATGCCGATGACATGTCGTCGGGAGAAGTTTTTCTGTTTTTTTGTTTTTTTTTAATTTTTAAAATTTTCCAGAAATATTTAATTTCTAATTATAAAAAACTGCAAATCAGATAATTCAAACCATTCAAAAGTGAAATCCGAAACATATTGTTCGATACAAAAACATGTTCGACACACAAACCAAATATTCAAACATAAAGTTGTCCGACACACAAACATAAAAATTGTTCAAACATTCAATAATAACACCGACAACAAAGGCAAAGGCGCAACAACTTCAAACTAATTATCGTCGCTGCTAGTTTGGCGTTCCCACATTCGACACATTTCATCAATTTGTCGTTGCATTTCAAGCATTTGTTGATTATGCACACGACGTTCTTCCTCTCGTTGGGCTTCGCGTTGTTGTTGATCTTGGACTTGTTGTTGAAGTTGAGTCACCCGCTCATCCACTTCTTGCCAATGTAGTTGTGGAGGGGGGTACTGAACAAATCCGGTGTGGGATTACTCACCACACGACCGACACCCCGGATATGACCACGCCGATAACCCAATGCACGCTCCATGCATGCAAACTCATCGACAACAGACGAGTCACCACCATACTCAGCAGAGGATCTTGTATACTCCTCTTGGATTCGGTCCTGCATTAAACAGTGTAATAAACAATCACTTGACTATTTTACTAAAATTCGACAGCATAACTGCTGTAAAATGGATAACCAACCTGTTAAACTATAAGTTATAAACGACCCAAATTCACAAATTCCTATCAAACAAAACTAATAACAACAGATACTAATAATACTAGCAAAAATATTCAACAATTGGGCTCGAGTTGGATGTTCTAAGTCTATTAAATTGTGTTTGAGTCATTTTGACCCGTTTAAAGTTACAGTTGGATGTTCTATGTTTATTAAAGTGTGTTTGGGTCATTTTGACCCGCTTAAAGTTAAAGCTGGATATTTTAAGTCTCTTAAAGTGTGTTTGGGTCATTTTGACCCATTTAAAGTTACAGTTGGATGTTCTAAGTCTAGTAAGTCTAACAACAACATCATTCGACTTACATAGTCTGATGATGCAGTCTCGTTGGCCCAACCGGTCTCTTCTTTATAATGTGTCGATCTGAACACATCAATTGGGCCGGTACCCAGTGAAAAACAAAAATAATATCACTAAGAATTAATAAGCATGTTTATATAATACTAACAATTGTATTTCATACCTCCATGTGTCGGCGCTGGGCGTATGATTTGCTGCCATGGTAACTTGGGTAACGTTGTTTGTTCTTCTCCGAGCGGTTTTTATAGCTCGCATCTAAAAACAGCTCATTAATCAAAGTCTCCCAAGTTTCTTGATCAAGATCTTCTGGTGGATCTCCACATCATCGTATCCTCCATTCTCCTCGAAGTGAACTTTCAACTCTCTATTGTGATCCTTATACGCCCTCTGACACTCGGCGGTGATTCCGAGTTCAACGCCTCGCCACTTATCAGTGTTTCTCTAGGAGTCCAGATCAAAATAATCCTACAAATGGAAAGTAATTATAAATCTAATAGTTATAAAATTGTAAGTAATTATAAAACATATATACTTACTATAAGAGTGGGATATACGGCCCGTTTCTTCTCATTTGGAACCTTAGCCCAATTTGGATAATATGGAGGAACAACCTTTTCAACCTCCAACGAGATAGCACGGATAAAATCTGAAGCGTTGGGACCCACAAACTTGTACCCCCGCCATGAAGTTCTACATCAATGGGAAGAGGCTTCCTCCCATTTTGCTCAAATTTCTTATACAATTTTAGGTTTTTACCTTTAGATCGCCTTCTTTGGGAGGCACTACCTACATTGACACATGACATTCAAAAGTTATGCAATTATAAAGATATCTATTAAACACTAACAAGTAACTTACCACCAGATCCAGTCGCACAACCCGAGTCGAAGTGATACGGACCCCCGTATCCACCGTCTCCACCATCTCCACCGTGTGATTGCGCCATTGTTGTCATTTTTCCTACAACAAAATTTATTAGTAAGCACAAATAATTATTAATTAACAAAGATAAATAGTATATTTTTAACATACATTCAATCAGAATCATCACTAAATAACGTGTGTCAACAACAACATCATCTTCTTCATCGTCGTCATTTATTTCGTCTTCATCATCTGAATTGTATGCATCTTCTTCATCATCATTAATAAAACTTTCATCGTGATCAATCGAGGCAACATGACTTGGGTCACCACCCTCATTTAAAGTTGTACGCATAGGCAAGTAGCCTAAGTCGACAACCATGTTACCAAAAAATGATTGAGTTTCTCGTGTAATAGATTGACTGTCAGCATGGGAAATTGGATTTAGGTCACCACCTACGTGACTTGATTCACCACCTTCGCATCCGGTGTCGACAACCAAAGTATAATCATTTGATTGAGTGTCGTGCAATATATCTATCTCATTAACAACACTAGGATGATCCCAAAGCTTCCGATGGTGAACGTCCTCAACAACCCTCCATTGGTCAGTGGTTCGAGAAGGATCTCGAAGATAGAAAAATTGTTTAGCCTGTGTGGCTAATATATATTGGACACCATCATACCATTCTTTGCCAACATACTAATCACGGCCAATGTCAATTATAGTAGTATTGTTTTGCTTAATTAATCTTTTACCTCTCGTGTCGAACCATTTACAACGGAATAGTACAACTGAGTAACCATCTATGTAGTTCAACTCTATGATCTCCTCTAGTTGACCATAAAATGGAGTATCGTCTTCTCCTATTGTAACCACACCACTGTTCTGAGTAGTGCGTCGGGAATCACGATTTTGTACCACAAATCTAACACTATTGACTATGCAAGCAGTGTAAGAAGATGCGTACAACGGACCATGTGCCAATGCCCTTAATTCTTTGTTATCGGGTGTAGAAGATGAAGATGAAAATATATTTGCTTCATATTTTAACTATGAAGAAAAATCGGTTTGCATATTGCGTTCATGAAATTTAGATTCAAATTCACTGGTAGATGGACAAAAAAAAATTTTAATTAGTAGAATTAAATAAAAATATAATAATAGTTTATCATGGGTAGATGGACAAAAAAACTTATAATTTGTAGGCTTTGATTTCATCGCGGTTGTTCAACACAAACCATTGTAATGATTTGTTGGCATGTTCAGAGAGCGCCTTGATTTTTCTTTTTAGATATTGGTCGACATTGTGAAGAAAACACTTGAAACTTCCTTTTGGGAATACCAACATCTGCATTTCTATCTGGTCGGTTAAATTTGGTCTGTATACCGTCCAGATACATAGAGCAGAATGTCAAGGCTTCATCTGCAAGATAACCCTCCGCAATTGAGCCTTCAGGTTTGGCTTTGTTTCTAACATATGCTTTGAGCTTTTTCATGTATCTTTCAAAAGGATACATCCATCTCATATACATAGGGCCACCAAGAATAGCTTATTTAGGTAAATGAAGAATGAGATGAACCATTATGTCAAAAAATGTTAGAGGATATATCATTTCCAAATTGCATAATATCTTAACCACTTCCTCATTTGCTTCATACACGTCTTTCACATCTACTGATCGTGCACAAAATTTTTGAAAGAATTTGCAAACGTCATTGATTGTTGTTGAAACATTTTTGGGCAGATCCGACCGTACCCCTATTGGCAGCAATCGTTGCATGAGGATGTGATAATCATGGGACTTTAACCCAATTATATTTGAATCATCGGTAAGTACCTTATTTTTTAAATTCGATCCAAATCCATCAGGCAATCTCACTCCTCGAATAAACTAACAAAAGCGTTCTCGATCACTGGGTGTGAAAGAGTAAGGAGCTTGTGGTTGGTACAACTTGTTATTTTTTTGTGTTAGCCATAGGTTATGTCGAATACCCATATTTTCCAAGTCTTTGCGGGCTTTGTGTGTGTCTTTTGATTTATCGTTCATCAACAAAGTACCCAATAAACTCTCAGACACATTTTTCTCCACGTGTATAACATCAAGATTGTGTTTTAAAAGTAGAGAAGACCAATAATCTAGCTCAAAGAAGATAGTTCGTTTAGTCCAATTCAACTCTGATGCAACACGCTTTCTTTTTACCCCTCCATGCATTGGATGTTTCCCCGGAACATGATCTGGTAGACTTTTTTGTTGTTCTAATAATTGAGCATTACTCAATCGTCAGGGAGGATGTCTTGTCTCTTTCTTGCCACTAAACGACAGATCGTTCCTCCATTTATGCTTTCTAGGCAAGAATCTTCTATGTCCAACAAAAGCTATCTTATTCGTTATAGTGCACGAAGGTGTTCCAACGTTACACGTAGGGCATGCTTTATAACCTTTACCACTCCATCCAGACAAGCTACTACGAGCAGGATAATCGTTGACAGTCCATAACAGTGCGGCATGCATCCTAAATATAGTTTTGGTTGATGCATCTCTCACATGGACTCCTTCAGCCCACAACATTTTCAACTTATCAACCAAAGGCCTTAAGAAAACATCAATATCCTTACTAGGTGATTTAGGCCCGAGAATTAGGAAGGTTAACATGAAAGAAGACTCTTTCATACATAACCACGGTGGTGTATTATATGTTGTAAACACTACCGACCACATACTGTAAGTCTGACTCATGTTACCGAACGGATTAAAACCATTGGCAGCCAAACCTTAGCGGACATTCCTTGGTTCTTTAGCAAAATCCGGATATCTTTCATCAAATTCTTGCCATGCATTCCCATCAACCGGATGTCGCATCATACCATCCGTTGAGCTCCCAGTATTATGCCAGATCATTTCTTTTGCCGTTAATCTTGAACTATACATTCGTCGAAGCCGTGAAGTTAAAGGAAAGTAGCGCAACACTTTCTATGGTACTTTCTTCCCCTTTGTGTTTTTGTCATCCCATTTGCTCTCATTACAAACTGGGCATTTTTGCATTGATTCATTCTCCTTCAAAAAAACAGTTCACAATCATTAATAAAAGCATGGATAGACTGATATCCTAACCCAATCTTACTCAGTTTCTTCTTAGCTTCATAGTGTGACGCTGGAACGTGATTTTCCTTCGGCAATGCAATTTGTAGAAGCTCTAACAGTTGGTCAAACGAACTATTCGTCCATTTTTTGATAACTTTAATATGCATCAATTTGGCTATGAAGTTTAGGGAAGACATTTGACTACAACCGGGGTATAACTCCTTATTTAGCTCCTCAAACAACGCATCAAACTCTGGGTCTAAACCAGTTCCATCTTCATCTATATTATCCTCGTTTGTATTTTGCTCTGCCATCACATCATCTATGGCATCAAACATCTCATTATTTGTCGTTCTAGTTATTGGAGGAGTTGGTGTTGTTCTTGGGGAAAAAAGTGATGCTATCTCCGCTGCACGAGGATGTTGTTCACCGTGAAAAATCCAATTCTGATATGATTGTAGAAACCCACGGTCATGTATGTGGCCACATATCGTGTTCAAATCCTGTCAACACGCATTACAACAAAGTCGACACGGGCAAAACGCTCTACCTCGACCGTCGACATGGTTCTTGGCAGTCTCTATAAAATTGCGAAGACCGCTTAAGAAAGCCGGTGAATTCCGATTTCCCAGTGTAACCCAGCTTTTATCAATTGCCATATCTAGCGTCATATCTATTGTGTTATAAGCATACACGTGCATGTAATAAACGATATAAATGAATGTATATAAATTAACTACACAAACAAAAATATAAAAAAGTTAAAAAAGTCGGGATACGTACCTTAAATAAGTTCAATGAAAGACAAATATAATGTTATTCCCACCTTGTCAACGGCAACGAGTTCCGAACTTGTAACAAAATTAAATAAAGTTACATATACATACAAACATATATTCATACATACACACTTATATATACATACACAATTATATAGATACAAATCATACAAATACATACATACATAAAGAAACATAAACAAACTTACTTACCAATACATATATAAACCTATGAATAAATACACAATTATATACATACAAATACATAAAAAAAAATAGAAATATACCTACAAACATACATACATCCGTTGAACATAAACAAATATACATACAAAAATACATATATAAACATATGAATAAATACCCTTCTTATATACCTACAAATCATAATTACATACATACATAAATAAAATCTCAATTACATAATTACAAACATATACATACATACATAAATAAATGTCCAATTACATAATTACAAACATATACATATAAACATACATACACATATATACATTCATATTAACTAATCATCATAAACACAAATTACACACACACATACAAACTAATCATCCAAACTAATCATAAACACAAATTACACACATACATACAAACTAATCATCATAAACACAAATTACACACATACATACATATACATACAAACACTAATTTACATAAACTAAATTATATAAAATAATCACACATCTAAACCAAATTACATAAACCAATCATAAATTAATAATTCCATCATACATACAAATATGCATACTCATACATACAAACATACATACATACAAAATGATAAAAATCATAGATCTAAACCAAATTTCATCTCAAATTAGTAATTAAAACGAGTATTTACCTTTAAAAAGCTATAAATCCAAAAAAATTGTGAAATTCCTCAAAAATCTAACCAAAATAAACAAACAAAACTTTAAAATCTCGAACAAATAGCTAAAAATGAAATAGGGATGTTACATAACCTTAAATCCCGAGAGTTCTTGTGAAAGTTTCTCCCAAAAAGTCCAAAAACCGTGAAATCGCCGGAGATAACAATTTGGGGGAGTTTTGGAGGGTTTTGGGTGGAATGAAGGTATGCCATCTGTTTTACCTATTTGTTTGCGCTGCACCCTATAGCGATGACATGTCGTCGGCATAGGTCCACTTGTCGTCGATACAGGTACCCTATAGCGACGATATGTCGTCAGCACAGGTTTCGTAAGATGTTGACCAGTCAATAAAGGTAAAACCCCTATCCCGACGACATGTCGTCACCATAGGGTTTTCCAGAGTTTTTTTTAATTTAAAAAAAATTGACCGACGAAAATTTATTAAATAAAAAAAAACAAAAAGAAAATCAAAATTAACCTATACCGACGACATGTCGTCGGTAGAGGTTTTCCTTAATAATTAATTGGGCTCCAGTTTTTCCTCCAACCTGCCTCAACCCTGTCGTCGCTATAGGGCCTCTCTACCAAAATTTTGGTTTTGACCTATACCGACGACATGTCGTCGATATAGGGTGACCTATCCCGACGACAAATATCGTCGGTACAGGTGACGTTGGGACGGGGTCAATTTGTTATAGTGATATGTCGTATTTTATAAAACGTTGGGTATAGATTGTAAAATTTGTAACTTCATTTAATCCCAAATGAGAGGAATCTTCAAAATAAATGTATATATGAAATAAACATGTGTTGAGGGGCCATTGGGTCAATAACCTAAACTTATCTTTACACTTTAATTAAAAGGAAAATTAGAAATCATTTAAAAGAAACGAAAGATAATTGCTTCCCTCGAGTGTTTTATAGCAATTATTATTATTATTATTATTATAATACTAATAAAAAAAAGTTAAATAGCAAAAAATCCGGTTATAGATTATAACTTTATAAGTCAATTTAAATTTTAAATGTCACATGAAGATAAAAAAAATCAAAACTAGAAGTTAAGATATTTTCCACGGTATAATACTAATCATCTCTTTTCTTTATTTACCCAAAAAGAAAAAGAAAAAAAAATAGTAATCAGTAATCACCCCTCATTATTCAAAAACTTTATTAATCAAATCAATCAAATTCTATTAACCATTTGACCATAAAAGAAAAAGAAAAAGATAAGAGAGAGTAGGTCTATCACTATATATGCCTACCAACTACCGCACAACTTGCCCTCTCCCTCCCTCCCTCCCTCCCTCTCTCTCTCTCTCTCTCTAGGGTTCCAGATTGTGAGCTTCTTCCTCCTTTCTCGTACTTACGGTTTCTGCGTAGGCTCTGGTTTCTAACGGTTTGAGCAGATTTAGAACCGAATCTTTGTTCTCTTTGTTTTCAAGATTATTCTACTCTTCGAAGGTTTTATAGGCCAGAAGTAGAAGTACTTCTTTGAGGGCTTTGAAAAGCACTTACATCATCTATCCACTTTTTCAGTCAAAGAATTTTTGTAGGGTTTTCTATCTCACAACTTTTTTTTTCCAAATTTAGGTTAGATTTCAGTTTCTCTCACCCTCAACCGTTTTTATCTTTTTGATCACAACTCAAGATTCTTTTTTTCAATGGCTCCATCAAGAAAACCCTTAAAGAATAAGAAGAAGAAGCTTGATCATAGGTATGTTAAAACGATGAAGGAGACTAATTTGTCAAAGTTATGTTCTGATGATTTGAAAAAGAAAGATGAGATTAGCAGTATCGGATGTACAACTCCCAAAGCACAAAGGTACAAGATACCAGCGATTCTAACATGCCCACCGGCTCCGAAGAAACGAAGGCTGGTTGCAAGCTGTACATTGAGACGACCCATATCTTTCTTTGATCCACCGGATATAGAGCTCTTCTTTGCTTCGCATTTGACATCGATTTATAATCATGTCCATACCCATGTAAGATGATCCTCTAGCAAATTACTATGAGTTTCTTTATTTATGTTTCAATTAAAAGAGGAGATAGAAGTGTTAGTGTGTGAAAATATGAGGAACCGTGTGTGGTTTTCATTAAAATTAAGAAGCATCAATCTTTTTTTAGTTATTTGAGTTTGTGTGGTAGGGTATGATCATTATGAGGTTAAGCTAGCTAATTGTATGTGCTAACTTTTAAAAGTTTGAGCATTGAGTGAATGTATGGTTGGACTATATATTATAAATATCGGAGTTCGAATGAATATGTCTTCAATTCTTTTCTTTTTCATTTTCAAATCTATAATTGTACCATGAATTGCATACACACTCAAAAGAGATATATCCCCACCAGATGAATTTGTTTAAAAATGATGGTAATTTCCTCACACACACACACGTAAAAGATAGGCCTTTTTTGTTGATTCATTTTGAGAAATCCTAATTAATTAAATATATATTATTGGTCCATATATATAGACTAATTTTGATGAGAGTGTTTATATATGTATTTCCTAGTATCCACAATGGAAGCTCTTGAAAACGCCTCCACATGGATACCTGCCCGGGTTACCCCCTCTCACAGCCAAAACGCCTCTCAAAAATACCTCCTTCCCTCTCTCCTCCCCATCTCACATAGTCCGTTTTTGCTCAAAAACGCTTCTTTCTCTCTCTCCTCCACATGAGCTCAAAAAGCCCCAAAAACGAGCATTGGAGATGCTCTAATGTAACCTATTTTTGTATAATGAGTCTTATTACAAAAGCATGCAAATGTTCAATGAACAAACTTGCATATGCATGTGCGGAAAGCGTCCTTTTCGATATAACTGAAACTTTATTTATCATCCGAGAGTTCATAAACTTATACAAATCACTAAAATCATATTGATGCATATGTATATATGTAATATACATGCACTTACTTTATATAAGGGCCACCATGCACCCCAAGAGAGATATAAGCAATGGCCCTTCACAGAACTTTTGAGGCTTTAATCAATGCAATGAAAAAGACTTGTACAAAAGGGGTTTTCACATTTTCCACTTTTGCAGTATGGAGTTATGAAAAAAAAACATTAAAAGCTTTCTCTCCATCTCTTGTGAACCCCTCACCCCCTCCCTTAGGGTAAAAGAGTCAATTTGCATAAGACTAAATTAAGGGGTGGGGACAATGGACTTAATTGGAATGTTGTTGTTTTCAATATGGGTTAAGTTGAGTTGAAATCATGGTGTCAGATTGATGCTATCTGTTTGTCTGTGTTTAGGCCAGCATAAACTATGGAATCCAAGAAGGGGCTTGTGTTCCCAATAGTCTTTAAGGGTGTTGGGGCCATTTACCACATTACTCATTTACTCATCAAAACTGTTCAATAAAATTCTGTCACCTCAAAACTACTCATTTACTTATTACATTTTATTGGAAACACCTTACTCATTTACTCACAAACTTTTTTTGTAAAAAAAAAATAAACATTTAATTTAAAAAAAAAGACAATTTCATTAAATAAAAATTAACATAATACAATTAAAAATAAATAAAAGCTAATAAAATTTTAAAATCTAAAATGTGCATTGCCATCTATACTTTACGGCAATTTCACGTTTACGTTGCAATACAATCGACAAGTACGGTTCTACGAGATGATCATGCAATTCGGTGAATGTTTTGATGTCACGATCCTTTTGTTTTTCAAGCATCAACTCAATCTCCGTTTGTTCTCTTTGTAATTTTGCTTCCGCCATCTTATCCCGAATACTTTCTTTTTTTTCTAACTCCAACGCTTTCATAGTCTTGTATTCTTTGACTATGTCTACCAAATTTCCCTTACTAGATGAACTTTCGACCGATTTCTTCCCCGACGTTTTGGCCTTGTCGGTGTCGTCTTGCGGTTCGTCGTTCACGTTTATATCGGGAAAGATGTTTGTAAAACCCTCCGGGTCACTTGGGGTTCTCGACTCGAAAGTTTTTGTTCTTTTTCAGGACTGGCTTCCTTCTAAATACTCACCCATCAATGCTATGGGTTCCCATTTAGCATTGTTGCATACAACCTCCCAACATTTCAAGTTGGTGAATGAATTTTTGTACACTTTCTTGTAATGGCTTAAAGTCGCTTCAACAAGGTCCAAATCACTTGTACTATTCGGCCTTCTTTGTTTATATATATATATATATATATATATATATATATATATATAATTTGAAACGTTAGATAAGAAAATTAAAAAATACCTATATAATTTGAAAAATAAATCTTACCATTTGTTGGTAACACCCGTTGAAGGCGGTCATTTTTTTATTAAGATCCTTCCACTTCCAAGACACTTGGTCAACGGTTCGGTCATTTTCACCAAATAAAGCGGTAAAATGCGCAAGGACTTTCTTCCAAAACGAATCATTTTTTTGTTGATTTCCTTTTCTTTTATTTTGTGTCTTGTGAATATAAGCTTGGACCACGGCAATTTCTTCTTATTCCGTCCATCTCTTTGGTGGTAACCGGTTTTTGTGTTGTCTTTTCGGCTTGGCGCGGTAATCTTCAACTTTGACTTCTTCTACTTTAACTTCTTCATCTTCTCCTTCATCAACATCCTCCTCTTCCATTTCTTCATCAACATCCTCATCTTCTCCTTCGTCTTCGGATTCCGAACGGATGATTTCGTTTGGATCACGATACGGTTGGTTATGATACTGGTAGGAAAATTGAGATAAAAAATTAGGATCCATATCAAGCGAAAATTTAGATAAAAAATTAGGATCCATATTTGGATCAGTTGAACTTTGAGGGTAGTAGTTTGGATATTGAGGTTGCGGGAAATAGCTTGGAATTAGTTCAGGAGGTGGTTGGGTTCGTTGGGGAGCGGCTTGGGTTCGTTCAGGTCGCGGTTGAGATTGAAATTTTGGCCTAAATTTTTTAGACTTTGTTGATTTTTTGGATGAACCTTCCATTTTTTTTATAGAGTGTAAAATTATATAGATGAGATAAAAGATATATAGATGATAGGTAAAAATATATGTGTGTGGAATGTGGGTATATATAGGTAAAAAATAGTATTTTTTTTAAAGCACCCAACCCACCCACCCACCCCCACCAACGGCTAGTATCCCCAATGGCTCTCCCAATCACCTCCAAGTAAATATACCCGTTCAACCTACTCGGACTCCCCTACCCGCCCCTACTCGATTTAATGGGGGCGGTGTTCCCCTTTAATCGATTGAACATTCCCCTACTCGATTTCATGTGGGTATCCCGCCCTCCAACACCCTTAAGAGAGGTTAATGACTTATTATGATTTATTTTCATAAAAAATAGTATATAGTTTAAATAATTTTTTTACCTATTATCAGAAGTCTAACTAATTAAATAATGAAAAGTGTGAGATTTGATTAGGTTTCGTAAGCCACTCACGGGAACGCTTCTCCCCCCTCCCGTGAGTGGGTTCCGTGAGTGCACTCAAGTCCGTGAGTGAGAATCAAACTTGAATTGGGATTTTTCAAACCAAACACATGTCGACACATATACATTTCAGTAAACTGCAGTTTTCGTCCCTGAGGTTTGATGGTTTTAACAGGTTCAATATACCCCTAACACTCTGAGTCCCTGAAGTTACATTTCCTAACGCTTTTAGTCCAATTTCGTTAACTTTGTTAAGTTTTTAAGTTAAATCATGTTAAATGACCAAAATACCCTCTTCATCCCCACTCCACCACCACCGGATGACCACCACCTGCCACCCCTTCCCCACGCCGCCTTCTCTTTCGGCAGCCCCTCTCCGGTGGCTGACCACCACCTGTCACCATCGCAAATTACGTTTTTCGAGAATCGTAATTTGGATACCCTCGATTTACGCTAATTTGGATACCCTCAGATGTTTGAATACCCTCGAATTATGCTAATTTGGATACCCTCGAATTACGCTAATTTGGATCCCCTCGGATGTTCAAATCCGGTGGATTTCCGGTGCCTAATTTCTCTAGAACTGATGACGGACTGTAAGGCCCCAAACCAGGCACCCTATAGTTGGTTCTCATAACTGGTTATACTTTTTTAAAAATATTTAAATAAACAACAAAAATCTTTCTCGAAATAGTATTATCTTTAAACTCGTTAATTTTCATAACGTTACCTAACGAATGCATGCGCACCAACCCGAGTAGTCCACTCCCAAGCCAAGATACCCTGTCTAGCAGACTCACCTGCAAAACAACCTAACATACATACAAAGTCAGCTACGCTGAGTGAGTTCTAATGGTTTAATTTAACAAAAGCTGACTCGTCTCTGTTTCATATATGTTTCCACTCAAGACCCTTGGGTCTTTATAAAAATAGTTTATTAAACTTTTATCATATAGATAACCCCTGTTATTTTCTAATATCTCAAAAGGCTCACCATCCCAGACTCAGCCCATCAATTAACGCAATAAGTCTCTCCGACATGGATGGAGCTTACTACTATGATAACTCACCATCTACCACATATATTACCCATACCCTGGCTAACTCGACCAACCTTTAGACACCGACTTACCAGTCCTAACCAAGACCCTCATAAAACAACTGACACAACATTTTGTACACAATATGATCCTCCTGACACAACGGTCAATCTAACTCGACACACCACATTGATATAATCTACTTACCATAACAATATCATCCCATACACATTTAATATAACGCATTACTTGCATGCAATTTAACACATATATATATGCATAAAAACACATACCTCATCATTGCACCCTCGTCAGGGCGTTTGACACACCCCGAATCATTAACCTGCTGAATAATTATCACCTTAGGTGACCTCCCGAAGGACTTAGTCCTCCACAATCCCGTTTGCCGTGTCATAAAGACAACGATGCAAACACATTACCCTTCGTGTCACATGGACAACGACACAATAACAATTCTCGTCGTGTCACTAGGATAACGACACAATACACACAACACATTTATAAACACATAACATTATACTCTATGTACATGACTCATTAACTGCACCTGCACTTCACATATAGCACTAGGATAAGATACCCTACACGTATACATAAGCGTTTAGCTTATATCCCGACTCACCCCGACTAACTCATAACACATTACCCTGCTAACGTAGCAACACACATATAAATACTATGTCTCGTTATCTAAGCACATACCACGTACGTGCACACCCTGTAACACCTCCTAGTCGTACCCGCACGACCTGTAAATACAATCCCGACTCACCCCTATTAGGTGACTACACGACCCACGACCATATACCCACCTTTAACCTACACATCTTAAGGGTAACACATAGTCCCCTAGCCCCATATTTAAATACTTAAATTCGTAAACTCATCGGGTTAGACCCCAAAGCTCGTTGTACAATTAATGTAATAAAACACCCCCAAAGTATGTACGATAGCCCAAAAACATTAAAATAATTTAAAGAGGGGGATTAGAAACTCACTGGTTATGCCGAGTCCCAATCCTTGCTCTGCACACCCCGACCACTTGCTCAAATCCCGAATCTGTCAAACGTACGATCACATGTTCAGAATATTTTCTATACATACGTCGTATAACGTAAAAATATAACCCCAACGTCGTCTCGTCAGCTCGTCCTTTCTTTCCACAGAACCCTATGAACAGATTATAGACCGAATATCCGAACTAGGTCTCATGCATGCACAGACCATGCAAAACCTAAACCACGAGAATACGCGTACACGGACCAGGTTCAAATCACGTATGCAAGTAGTGCAAGGTAAAACCCTATCCGTGTGAATCGTAAGAACTCGTGCCGGGTCCCCCTTACATGCACACCATGCAAAACCCTAGTCTGGTAAATCTTAACCGGATCCCTTATCGCGTTATCTCTTCCACCGTGCACCACCGAGCACGCCATCATCGTATCCTTTACCGAGACAACTCTTGCGGCTATCACCACCAAAACCCACACCATTGGGCTTCACTCGAACCCATCCTCCCCGCCGGAAGCACCTCCCGTATTGTCCCCATCATTTGCCGTTGTAGAACGCCACCACATGCAGCAACGTCGTCGCCTCCCCTGCGTCTCCGTCGAGCCCACCTTCACTGCCACAACGGTGGCCACCACCGTGCATCTCCATAACCGCCACAGTCGGACGTCCTCAACCTTGGGCGCCGCCACCACCATCACGCTCAGCCGTAGTCGGCTGTTTCTCCTCGACGCCACCACTACCATCGAGCACCATCTTCATCCCTGTCAAACCGTACCGACGCTTGTAAGAACATGGATACGAAACATGAAAATTTACACGTAGTGATTACCTCATCCAAGCTCGAAAGCCACTGCTTGATACCGTCGTCGGACCGTCGTTATTTGCTCATGTCCGGTCACCTTTTCCTTGTCGATTTCTCCCCTTGCATCTCTAACCGGCCGTCGCACACCTAGGGTCACAAACGACCCTAGGGTTTGAGTTAAAGTGGTTTTTATACCACTAGGTTGTACACTCGGATCCCCGTGCTTCCTCCTTTACGTGTTTTGACCTTGATCTACTTTCTTAACAATTAACAACCCCCTTTTTCGTTGTTTAAGTTCACCTCTTACGACTAACGCTGTTCAATATAACCATGAATAAATATTCGGGTCGTTCTTTAACCCGAACCGTTATATTACGAATTTTCGGGATGTTACACGGGCCCGGTGACTGTTTTCACCGGTCAGGCATACTAGCAAAAATAGAGATCGTCCCCAATTTGAACCTCCGAAGAGTTATTCAACCGTATTGCATCGATCGTGGAGTTTCGATTTTGAAATTTCAAAAATAGAGTTATGATATTTCGTCAACTATTCTCCCAGATAGTCTGGCATCTGCAGAATCAATCAAATTCCTGAGTGAATTTCTGGTGCGAAGATTGTGTAACGGAACAGAGCAGCTTATGAAATCAGATTACTTGCAAAATCAAACATTTATAATCGATTTTCGTTAATCGAAACGGGCACGATCCCTCCTCTGATGACCCTGCTTTCATCATCTGATCCTTTTGTAAATCAAATTACTTGCAAAATCAAACATTCACTGCGTAAAAAATGGCCTACAGGCAAACAAAAAATGGGTGACAGTAGGCCTTTCATCACAATTTTTTCTCCAGCTCAAGTGTGACCAAAGCTCGAGTCATCGTAGGTATCATACGGCCACACACGCTTTTTAGTGGCCATAGCAGCTTAAAAGTGTGGCTATAGGGTATCAACATTTTTTGCTGAAATCAAGCATTATCTCCATTAAGTGTGGCTAAAAGGTAGCAACGGCCACATGACTTACTTTAAGTGTGGTTAACGGGTCGCAACGGCTAGATGAATTTACTAAAAATTTTGTTTTAGTCACACTTATTTAATAAAACCGTGGCAAATGGGTTGTTGTGATCAAGCATTTTGTCCCAATAAGTGTGGCTAAATGGTAACAACGGCCATATGAATTTACTGTAAGTGTGGCCATTTATATTATATAGTCATATGAATTTATTTTAAGAGTGGCTAAATTTTTTTATTTGACACATAAAAAATTATTGTGATTTTAAGTGTGGCTATTGTTTAACCTTTGGTCACAAATAATTGTTTTTTCCCATGACGTTTGGTATCATTCCGTCACATAAGCAAAAGACAAAGTTACTTTGGTGTGACTAATGGTCATTTATAGCCACACGAAATTTTGTAATTTTAAGTGTGGCTATTGTCTTATCTTTGGTCACACATATAGTTTTTTTTACGACGTTTGCTATCATTCCGTCACACAAACATAAAGAAAAGTAATTGTGGTGTGGCTAATGGTTATTTATAGCCACACGAAATTTTGAAATTTTAAGTGTGGCTATTGTCTTACCTTTGGTCACACATAAAGTTTTTTCCTATGACGTTTGATATCATTCAGTCACACTAACAAAAACCAAAGTGACTATGGTGCGGCTAATGGTTTATTTATAGCCACACGAAAGTTTGTAATTATAAGTGTGGCTACTGTCTAACCTTTGGTCACACATAATTTTTTTTCCATGACGTTTGGTATCATTTCGTCACATAAGCAAAAAAACAAAGTTACTTTGGTGTAGCTAATGGTCATTTATAGCCGCACGATATTTTGTAATTTTAAGTGTGCCTATTGTCTTACCTTTGGTCACCCATATAGTTTTTTTCCCACGACGTTTGCTATCATTCCGTCACACTAACATAAAACAAAGTAACTTTGGTGTGGCTAATGGTTATTTATAGACACACAAAATTTTGAAATTTTAAGTGTGGCTATTGTTTTAACTTTGCTCACACATATTTACTAAGATTTTATGTGGCCATTTTTGTGTAATTTGCCATTTTATTTTCATTTTTTTGTATATAATAATTAAAAATAGCAATAAACATGCATGAGAAAACCAAATTATATTAAGAATAAATCTGAATAATAAACCAAAATCAATACATAAGTTTTATGTTAAATACTAAAGAATGTCTATTTGTTGGCTGCTGTTTTCTTCTTGTTTCTTGCTGTTTTTTCATGTCTTTTATCGTTGTAAAAGTTTTCTTTTGCTTCTTAGCAACTTTAGTTGTAGTGTTTTGTGTTTGATTGGATGGTGGATCTGGTAGCTGGAGCAACAAAACATGGAAACAAATATTAATACATGTTTTAGTTGCATTTAATCAGATAGTAATTAAGGAACAAACCTGCTGGTCACTTTTGACAAGGGATTTTGGCCAAGGAACAAAAGAATGTAATGCCTCGTGAACTGTTTTGAACTCACTAGTTTCTACTGGTAAAAATGTTGCCCCTTTATAAATTCATCAATAGAAACTCTATAGCAATCATCTTGTAGTGGAACTCCATGAATGGTTTGTGATTTCGTTGACCAATGAATTGTACAAAAATTTATGGGATATATTAACATGGTAAACTTAAAGTTAATATATATGTGCATTTCACGTAACACGTACCCGTGAGACATCTTCTTTTGATTCCAAATGATATGGGACATCGACTTGTGAGACATCAACTTTCCTTTTCTTGGTTTTCACCCTTTTAGATAAGTTACTCTGAGTAGTGACTTTTGTTTGCACTGATGTTTTGTCAAGTTTGGTCTCCGCATAATTGGTTTACAATTCAATTAATTAGGTCATGTAAAATCAGCACTTTCATGGAAAATTATAAAAAAAAGAATGAAATTGTCAAATACTTACCTGAGGAGTGACTTCTATTTGCACTGTTTTACATGATCCGTTAGATGGGGTAGAATTAGTATTGTCCTTAAAGCCAAGATTATTGTCCACATAATTGACCTACAATTCAATTAATTAGGTTATGGAGCAGACATAAAAGAAAAATGAAATTATCAAATACTTACTGGTGTTACCATTTTCTTTTGCCTCAGTTTATATGCGGTAGCACTAGTACTTTGGTTAGATCCAACATAATTGTCCAAAGAATTCACCTACAAAATGTAACGACAGAGGGGCAAATGTTAAAGCATTAATTAATTTATGAATAAAATAAGTCACTTTTACTTGTGTTGGTAACAACGGCACTCCTTGTGCAGCCAAATGTTGTAGAACTTGATTAAGTTTGTTTTGTGTTTCTTCCATCTGGATGGACAGGGTGTTAATCTGTTCATCTTTTTTGTATAGTTGACACTCAAGTAGTGCAATTCATTCTTTTGATGATCTTTTTGTTCGAGGAACATTCCGATATGTATTGGAAGTCACTCCATAGCCAATCTCTTTTAAAAATCCACCTCTTTCCTTGCCAAGTACTACTGTGAAGGCATCCGTGCCCAGTTCAAGGTGACATCCATGATTTGTGTTTCACTGTCGATCAGGGTTCCATCCATGATTTGTGTTCCATCCATGATTTGTGTTTCGTCTCATCAATTAGATTTTGGTCTTTAATGTCATAGATGTTATGAGTTCTGTTAATCTCATAACTTGTGATTAATTAGCTAGTCTTAATATGTGACTAGTCATAATATATGTGACTAATTAGTCTTAATACAATAAGCAGCTAGTTTGAACTAGAACCAAAAAACCATATTCGGCTGGAGTTGAGCCATTTGTAAATTATGCAATTCGTAATTTGAAGATGGACCCACTAAAATGTAATAAACAAAGAACAAACATTCCATGTCCATGTGTGAATTGTTTAAACCATTACACTCTTCCTGTGGACGATGTAGAGCTTCACTTGTTCATGAAGGGAATCGTTCCAAACTATACAAGGTGGATTAAACATGGAGAAAAAGACGAGCCAGCAAAAATTGTGATTGATCATACGGACTTTGTTGACACCGAAATTCCAACAGATGCCTGTGAAACAGTAGAAATGGTAAAAGCTATAGAAGACAATTTCATAGATGACCATGAAAAGTTTCAAGAACTACTTGCAGATGCTGAGAAGCCCTTGTATGAAGTCTTGGGTTGAGAGTAGAAATAGGGTCAAACATGAAAGTCTTGGGTTCAAGAACTACTTGCAGACACTGAGAACCCCCTTGTATAAAGTCTTGGGTTGAGAGTAGAAATGGGGTCAAACATGATAGTCTTGGTTACACGTTGGTCGAACTTAACAGATTAGGCCACAAGGATGATCCATTCATATTGGTCTCACAAGCACGACAAGTGTTTTATGTTAAAGACCAGCTGGATAAAAAAATGCATATTGTCCTTATGACACCTCCCAGAAATTATAGAGATTCGTATGACGTTGTCGATGAGGAATTTAGTACTCTAACTTTTCCTCATAATGATAATATATTGCCACCTATAGATCCACTTGACCTGGGTAATGAGTCCCGCATTAATTACTTTAGAGCCGACTGTAAGGGTATAGTTTTACGTAATGTCGATTGAACCATGTCATTACGTTGGTCATTTCTTTGTATTTTTATGTAGTGAAGAATATGTACAAGAACTGTTGTTTTTATAGAATAACTGGCTAGATCTGCTGGTTATAAGAACTGAGGTTGAAGATTAAAGAAAGAGCTGCCAGAAGACATAGTGAGGGAAACTACTGGTGAGGTTGTTCGCTAGCAGTTCTCCCAAAACCAGCAGTTTGTTAGCCTAGTTATATGTCACTAATGTATAAATAGAATGTTCATATATGATGTCACGAGTCGCCACTTTGTACTTTTTAATTCGAAGTAATGAAATCTGTGATAACAACATCCTTTATCATCTTGTTTATTTTTTGAATAATTGATCTTATTACTTCCGCTGAATATTGAATTTACTATTTGACCAATTTGGAAAAACACAAAACACACACAAACACACACTCAGATTTTAACAAAAGTGCAGGCCTGTATGGCTACTAATGCAGGTCTGTTAAGTTCATACATGAAGTGTAATGTTGAAACCAAATAACCAAAATTATTTCCAATGACAGTCATCGTTTGACCAGTCTGAGTCTGAATCATGCTCGCCTTCGTAAGGATTATGGTAGACCTCATTTTCTGGACTGTTGTAAATCCAAGCCTTTTTCAATACATCAGGATCATAGTCTTCGTATGGATCATGGTACTCGGCTTCTGCTGCTTGTTCATCATCCTTTTCAACATCTGGTTTTGTTTCTTGCACAACTACTTTTTCAACATGTTTTTCCTGCAAGACATTATCAACTTGGTCAGACTTTGAAGATGGTAGCTTTTGATCCATTTGTTTGTTGGATGATAATCTCTTTGACTGTGGGATTCAAACGACATATATAGTATCCTTGTTTAACCAAACTTGTATAGCATTAAACCAGCACAAAATGCCTGGCATTGAGTTTTGGAAAGGGTTTTATCAAAGCCTAAGACCAACACAGATGGCTTAATCACTCAACCCATATATGTTGACTAATAAAGCCATCTGTGTGTCTCAGGCCTTCATAAAACCCTTTCCAAACTTAATGCCATCACCAATATTCATATATATAGTTTCCTTGTTTGGCCAAATATAGCTAAACAATGACCTCAACTCTTTCACCGTTGAATTCAAACAACATATATAAGGACTCATTTATGCAGACATTAAAGTCTCAGTTGTCCATTTTAAAATCAGATGACCATTTTTCCCTTGCTTGACCAAACTTGCATATCATTAAACATGAATAGATAACATGACTACTGTTACACCCCCAATTTCAACTAACGGAGTTTTACCGTTTGGAAGGTGACACACCAGGATCTCAGTCATTAGTTACATCAAACGACACTATATGGGACTTGAAATGTCATAACATAAAAGTTCAGAGTTAATGCGGAAGCGTAAACATTGATATAAAATTTAAAGTAGTTACACGCAACAAGCGTCAATCAATATAATTAAGTAAACTGTTTATCATGTTTGAAATGGATGAAATGACAGTAGGACTCCATGCATGTCCTAATTGTGCAACCTGTGCCATAGCTTAGCATCCTGAGAAAACATGTAAGAAAAGTGTCAACACAAGGTTGGTGAGTTCACAGGTTTCAGTATAGTAATAAAGCGTTTACCAGATTAATGTACAATCAACATATATATACCAATGAGTAGCTAACCCATGTTTATGTTTGCTATTACGCTCGCAACCGTAAACTGACTGTTTGTATTGCCTCTCACCAGGTCTATCAACCACGGTGCACGTTTAGGTCAATATTGCACCCGTTCGATATCCAATCGAGTTAGCGCGACTAACGCGGGTGAGGTTTGTCAAACCCAGTAGTACTACCCAACATACCTCGCTATATTCATATTTAAACGGTTCGATGTGAGGACTTTCATGATAGAGTTTACGCATAGTCATAACAACTGATATAAAATGAAGTAAAAAAATAAAAAAGAGTTTGTATCATGTTTTCTCCCCCAGTTTAAAAGCAGTAAAAAGGGGCCGTGAAAACTCACCTGCGTTGCGTAGTAGGTAGTATCACACAAGTATGAGATTTAGAACCTCAAGTGTTAGCCTGTACGGGTTATGTATGCCCTAGAATCATAAACACATAAGTTAGGGACACACTGGGATTTTTGACGACGACACGAAAGGTTAGAACGTCTTAACGTATTCTAAGGATCAATGAGTAGACGAACGTGTCTACGGGAATATAGGGTTTCTTAATATAATTATTAAGATAAATACGTTTTGTGTCGAATGTTTCTTAATTATGAATATAATAATAATTAAATATATCCGTGCGTTTGTACCATTCAATAATGGTTTAGGAAAATAATATAATTAATATATTATTTTTGAACTCGTATAAAATATACGATAATCATTTACGTGACAAAAATAATAATTATATTATTTTTATTCGAGGATATAAACGTGAGTAAATAATATAAACATTTATATTATTAATTTGTTTGAGGTAATAAACGAGGCGAAATAATATAAAATATATATATTATTTTACACTAGGAGTCTGAGGGTGAGTTTGATTGCAAAATGATCGAGTTTAGGTTCGTTTAATTACATGTTTTAAAAATGAAACCCTAGTTTAAGAACACATGTTTAATTTGTTCGAATTCTATAAGATCATGGACTGAAATCATAGGGCTTTCAACCAACAAAGGATTGCGATTCCAACCATGTAAATAAATTGGATTTAAGTTGAGTGTAGGGTGGTGTTCGACTAAACCGTATTCTCGAAGAACCCTAGCTATCCGTTTGCCATGAAATCGATGATATAGTTTCAAATTAGGATGGGACTTTTAACGGGTGGGTGAGGGCGATGCTACACATACAGTTTAATTGAATTTAAAATGGATCTGAAGTAGGGTTCGATTAAATCCGAATGTATATGAACCCTAGGATCGATTCTTGATTGGATCGATGTTATAAGTCTCGATTAGGATAGGGCATTTGATCTAGGCATTGAAACGAGTGAGATGAAGTGTTTGGTTACCTTCCTGGATATCGAATTGCAGGTGCTCGACTAAAAGGAATTCCGGCTTCGATGAGCTTAGTCCCTGGCGGCTCTGGTTCCCTCTCCGTTGGAATTGAATGGTGTTACAAGTTCAGTGGGGTGCGAATGAAACGTGCAGAGAGTTATACTTCACAATGGAAGTCGAATTTAGTCGAATTCGATGATGCTTGTCCATGTGTCGATGGTTACGATTTAATGGTCATTAATCCGCTTAATTCTGTAATTGAATACGATTAACAACGATACCCACAATCGTTAATGAGAATGATGGTGCAAAACAGTTTCAATTCGCACGAATTCGATGTTTGGGATTCGAATTTCATCTGGTTTGACTTGTGAAAGTCAACAAATTGACTTTAGCTTAATTACAGAATCGGTCCTTGAGGTTTTCTGAGAAATTGAAGTTTGTAAATTGGCAGATTAGGTCCTTCTAGTTTAAATGGAGTTAACTCTTGGTTAATTTTGACTTTTAAAGTCAACAGAGTTGATTTTGACTTTCCAAAAGTCAACATAATAGATTAAGGTTATGACATAACTAGTCCCTAAAGTCTAATTTTGGAATATTGACAGAAATAGTCCCTGAAGTTTGAGTAAAGTTAATTTCAGTTAACTTTAACTGGATTTTGTTAACGGGGTTAACTGAAAAAGTCGGATTGTCACATCATTCCCTAGTTGAAAGAATTTTCGTCCCAAAAATTAAAATAACTAAGATAAAAAAAAATTTCCTGGGGTTTCACATCATTCCCTAGTTGAAAGAATTTTCGTCCCGAAAATTAGATAGTACCTTAGGGATTTGACGCGGAGTGCTTGAACAGATTAAGATATTTGCGCATCATCTGATCCTCGCGCTCCCAAGTGAATTCTGGTCCGCGTTTCGAGTTCCAACGGACTCGAACAATAGGGATCTTACTGTGCTTTAACGTTTTAACTTCCCTATCCATAATTTCCACAGGTTCTTCGATGAAACGTAACTGTTCATCAACATGTAGTTCCTCCAGAGGAACAGCGAGTGATTCGTTTCCAGGCATTTCTTTAAATTTGGGACGTGAAAGACATTGTGCACACCACTAAGTCTTTCAGGTAGGTCCAGTTGGTACGCTACTGGTCCGATTCTCTTTAATATTCTGAAAGGTCCAACATAACGAGGATTCAGTTTGCCTCGTTTTCCGAAACGAATGACACCTTTCCAAGGTGAGACTTTGAGTAAGACCATGTCACCTATTTGAAACTCCAAAGGTTTACGACGCTTTTCGGCATAGCTCTTTTGACGATCACGAGCTGCCGCCATACGGTTTCTAATTTGAACGATCTTTTCGGAAGTTTCAAGTACGAGTTCCGGACCTGTGAGTTGGCTATCCCCAACCTCGGTCCAACAAATGGGAGAACGGCATTTCCGTCCATAAAGTGCTTCAAATGGAGCTGCCTTGATGCTAGTGTGATAACTGTTGTTGCAGGAGAACTCCACTAAAGGTAAGTGAGATCCCTAGTGTTACCGAAATCGATCACACAAGCTCGTAGCATGTCCTCCAGAGTTTGGATAGTACGTTCAGTTTGGCCATCAGTTTGAGGATGGTATGTTGTGCTCATATCTAGACGTGTGCCTAAGGCCTTATGTAACGACTGCCAGAAACGAGAAGTGAATCGTGCATCACGATCCGAAATAATGGAGATTGGCACTTCGTGCCGAGAAACTATTTCTTTCAGGTAAGTACGAGTAAGTTTATCCATTTTGTCGGTTTCTTTGATTGCTAAGAAGTGAGCGGACTTTATTAAACGGTCAACGATTACCCAAATGGTATCACATCCGGTAGGGGTTCGGGGTAATTTGGTGATGAAGTCCATGGATATTTGTTCCCATTTCCACATGGGAATTTCAGGTTGTTGCAGGAGACCGGACGGTTTTTGATATTCAACTTTGACCTTCGCGCAGGTCAGACACTTACTAACATAAGTGGCTATATCGGCCTTCATCTTCGGCCACCAATATAGTACTTTTAGATCATGGTACATTTTATCGGAACCCGGATGAATGGAGTAACGAGATTTATGAGCTTCATCCATGATTAGTTCCCTTAAATTTCCGAACACTGGAATCCATATTCGTTCAACGAAGTAACGAATTCCGTCAGATTTTACTTCAAGTTGTGCTTCCATGCCGCGTGTACCTTCTAACGGTAGGTTATCTTCTTTCAAGGCTTCAAGTTGAGTACTACGGATTCTGTCAGGCAATCCAGGGTGAATAGTAAGTTGTAATGCTCGAACTCGTTTGGGTTTCGTTTCCTTTCGGCTTAGTGCATCAGCCACAACGTTAGCTTTACCCGGATGATACTGGATCGCACAGTCGTAATCATTTAAAAGTTCAACCCAACGACGTTGTCGCATGTTCAACTCCTTCTGCTCAAAGATACGCTGAAGACTCTTGTGATCGGTATAGATGGTGCATTTGGTACCGTACAAGTAATGTCTCCATATCTTAAGTGCAAAAACTACTGCTCCCAACTCTAGGTCATGAGTGGTGTAGTTTTTCTCGTGAACCTTTAACTGTCGTGAAGCGTATGCGATTACCTTTTCGCGTTGCATTAAGACACAACCTAGACCTCGAATAGAGGTATTGTAATACACTACGAAGTCATCCGTTCCTTCAGGAAAGACTAGGATAGGTGCACTACAGAGTTTCTGTTTCAACAGTTGAAATACGGATTCCTGAGTTTCGCTCCAGTTATAGGGTTTACCCTTTTTGAGTTAGTGTAGTGAGAGGTTGAGCAATATTTTGAGATTTCCTCAATGAATTGACGGTAGCAGCCAGCCAATCCTAAAAGTTGTCGCACCTCTGTTGCAGTCATTGGTGCTGTCTGATCCTTGATGGCTTCTACTTTAGATGGGTCGACATGTATTCCTTTCTCGTTGACTACATGTCCTAGAAGTTGAATCTTCACGAATCCAGAATTCGCACTTAAAGAATTTGGCATACAATTGCTCTTGTTTCAGCAATCTAAGGATTAAGTGTAGGTGCTACTCATGTCCTTCCTTGTTCTTAGAATAGATGAGGATGTCAACAATGAAAACGATGACGAACTAATCGAGGTAGGGTTTACACATACGGTTCATGAGGTCCATGAACACCGCGGGTGCGTTGGTTAATTCGAAAGGCATGACCATAAACTCGTAATGGTCGTACCTAGTTCTGAATGCCGTTTTTGAGATGTCTTCGTCTCGGACTTTCAACTGATGATAACCGGATCTAAGATCTATCTTGGAATAGAAGCTTGATCCATAGAGATGATCAAACAAATCATCGATGTGGGGTAAAGGATAACGATCCTTGTTGGTTACTTTATTAAGTTCACGGTAGTCGATGCACATGCGGAAGGTCCTGTCCTTCTTCTTGACAAATAGGACCGGAGCTCCCCATAGTGATGAGCTAGGTCTAATGAAACCTTTATCCAACAACTCTTGCAGTTGTGTGGATAGCTCTGGCAACTCACTAGGTGCAAGTCTACAGGGTGTCCGAGCAATAGGCACTGCTCCGGGTGCTAGATCAATTTGGAATTCGACTTGACGATGTGGTGGAAGACCAGGCAGGTCTTTGGGAAATAATTCCGGATAATCACGAACGATCGGTATGTCGTCAATCTTCCTCTCCTCATATGGCTGCTCGGCGACGAGAGCCAGAATGGCAATATGACCTTTTCGTATATGCTTTTGTGCTTTCATGACAGATATGATGCTCATGACAACACCACTCTTTTCGTCTTGGACAGAAAGGGTTTCCCCTCTAAGGAGAGAAAGGCAAACATTTTTGTCACAACAGATGGCCTCAGGTTGGTTCTTGGATAACCAATTCATACCGACAATAAGGTCGAAACTGCCAAGTGTAACTGGCAGAAGGTCAATGTCAAGTTTATGACTAACCAGTACTAGTTTACAGCTATAAGAATGCAAGTTGTTTCGATTCTCTGAGCGTCTACTATCTCAATAGTATACTTGGCTTTTAATAGAGTTGGAGCACGACACATTAATATGGAATTTGTGAAGTCATACTGAGACTTCTAGTGAAACCCGCGCTTATAAAGCAAGTGTCAGTCAATGCATAGACTAAGGGAAGAGGTTCACATGTAGGAAAGAAAAGTCTAATGAGATATAGATTCTAGTAGCATAAGAGATAGGATGTATGTTTAAGTAATTACGTTCAAGTGATGATTGGTTAAGTTAAATCTTCGTTTCCTAATGTTATTGGATCAGCGGAATCATTTCGTGAAGAAAGAAATTCGTTTACAGGATTGAATATGCTGGGTATAATTCGTATTAGACTAAAGATTAGTCATCGGATAAGGCAACAGGTTCGAATGATATTTATTGTTGGAGCGTAAGGGAAAACGTGTTTAGCTTAGAAAGAATTCCATAATTTCCTGCTTACAAAGTTGGAGTCGGTGGGTTTACCATGAGGTTCTATTAAAGTTTCAATCGAGATTGTTTCTTTGATCAAGTTTGAATGAGAGTCTTAAGGTCATTCAGACTCTTACATGGGTGAAAATAACATGATGGATTCCATTAATGATAGTTCTGTGTGTCCGTAAACATCTTCAACCTGATAGTCGCGTCTATCAACTGTTGAACGAGTTTAACGATACCAACTAGTCGTTGAGCGGGTTACAAGAACTTCTACTGACAGTGGAAGTTTAAGTTTGTAGATCACTGATTAGGACCATTTATCCACACACTAGGTTTCACCAGGACTTATATGCACCTCAAATTATTATTACGTGTGCACCCGTAATGATAATTTGCTTTGCATGCTCACCCTAGTTCTCCCTGTCCTGTGTCTTAATGTCCTTTAGTTTGTATTTCCGAATACAGAGTATTGTTAGAGATGATAAGTTATCGGAAAGCTTAGTCATTAATCATAAGTTGATCAACTAGGACTCATATCATGATGAGTAGTCAAGAAATCGTTTGATCCGAGTATTCACTCGAGTTGAAACACAATACAAGAGTCTAATCCAGTGGATTGTAGATGAGAGCATGAAGCAAACATGTACACGAAATGCGACTTCGAGAAATGAACTAATTCATGAATACAAGTTATAGGAAGCAGCAAGGTAGCCATCCTTTCAACTTAGTCAAGATAGGGTTTGAGTATGCATTGAGCAATGCGTTCTCAGATTTGTGTTCGATCTATTCTCAACAGAATATCGATCAAAGACGCGAGCCCATGGCTCGGTAAAGTGATGACATCTACGTGTCAATAGGTTCTGCAATAATGCGTGTAATGGTCTGCCTTCAGTCGGCGTTTGTTTCTAGTGGTTACGTAGGGACTCGCCTCCGACGATCCCAATTCCCAAAGAGATATACGTTAGTGCTAAGTGTCGTCCATAACATGGACCTGAGAAAGCCCACCATACCCAACAGATGATGGTGATGTAAGTGACTCCTCCGAAGGCTCCGTCTAGCTGCCCTCGGACGGGAGTGGATGTTGTTCTGCTGATCCCCCGAGTGTTGCCACTGGGAACGATTATGCAATTCAAATGATGTGTCCCTCGCCAACTGAGGGTGATACGGATGGTATTAACATGCCTGCACTGCAATGTATAGTTGCTAAATGTATCACGTATAAGTGTCTGTGCCGTGTAACTAATGTGTGAGGTTATAGTCTAGTATGCAATCCTAGTTCTCTATAACCAATGGCTCTGATACCAATCTGTCACACCCCCAATTTCAACTAACGGAGTTTTACCGTTTGGAAGGTGACACACCAGGATCTCAGTCATTAGTTACATCAAACGACACTATATGGGACTTGAAATGTCATAACATAAAAGTTCAGAGTTAATGCGGAAGCGTAAACGTTGATATAAAATTTAAAGTAGTTACACGCAACAAGCGTCAATCAATATAATTAAGTAAATTGTTTATCATGTTTGAAATGGATGAAATGACAGTAGGACTCCATGCATGTCCTAATTGTGCAACCTGTGCCATAGCTTAGCATCCTGAGAAAACATGTAAGAAAAGTGTCAACACAAGGTTGGTGAGTTCACAGGTTTCAGTATAGTAATAAAGCGTTTACCGAATTAATGTACAATCAACATATATATACCAATGAGTAGCTAACCCATATTCATGTTTGCTATTACGCTCGCAACCGTAAACTGACTGTTTGTATTGCCTCCCACCAGGTCTATCAACCACGGTGCACGTTTAGGTCAATATTGCACCCGTTCGATATCCAATCGAGTTAGCGCGACTAACGTGGGTGAGGTTTGTCAAACCCAGTAGTACTACCCAACATACCTCGCTATATTCATATTTAAACGGTTCGATGTGAGGACTTTCATGATAGAGTTTACGCATAGTCATAACAACTGATATAAAATGAAGTACAAAAATAAAAAAAGAGTTTGTATCATGTTTTCTCCCCCAGTTTAAAAGCAGTAAAAAGGGGCCGTGAAAACTCACCTGCGTTGCGTAGTAGGTAGTATCACACAAGTATGAGATTTAGAACCTCAAGTGTTAGCCTGTACGGGTTATGTATGCCCTAGAATCATAAACACATAAGTTAGGGACACACTGGGATTTGTGACGACGACACGAAAGGTTAGAACGTCTTAACGTATTCTAAGGATCAATGAGTAGACGAACGTGTCTACGGGAATATAGGGTTTCTTAATATAATTATTAAGATAAATACGTTTTGTGTCGAATGTTTCTTAATTATGAATATAATAATAATTAAATATATCCGTGCGTTTGTACCATTCAATAATGGTTTAGGAAAATAATATAATTAATATATTATTTTTGAACTCGTATAAAATATACGATAATCATTTACGTGACAAAAATAATAATTATATTATTTTTATTCGAGGATATAAACGTGAGTAAATAATATAAACATTTATATTATTAATTTGTTTGAGGTAATAAACGAGGCGAAATAATATAAAATATATATATTATTTTACACTAGGAGTCAAGGGTTAAAAATAATATAAACATATTATTTTATACTAAGTCGGGGTTTGAAAATAATATAGCTATATTATCTTAAAAGTGGAATTATTAATAATTATAAGCTATAAAGTTAAACCCGAGCCTACGGGTTGTTTTCGGGCTCAAAACATATTAAAATAATATTCTAATATCATAGAGATAAGTTTTATTTAAAAATATATTGTAAAAAGTGGCTAAATAAAAAGATGGGGGTGGAGGGACTCGAACCCGGGTCTCCTCCCCCACAGTCCAACGAACGAACCACTACAGCCCGCTAGGGTTTCGCATTCAAAACCGGTTCTCAATTGTTTTAATCATGAACACCTCTGTGTTCATCCCTCCCACGCGACTCGATCCCAAATTCCCTCCCAAATCCATCGATTTGGATTTCGATTGAACCAGAAAGCATAGGGGTTTTGTTCATCGGTATTATACGAATCTGAGGGTGAGTTTGATTGCAAAATGATCGAGTTTAGGTTCGTTTAATTACATGTTTTAAAAATGAAACCCTAGTTTAAGAACACATGTTTAATTTGTTCGAATTCTATAAGATCATGGACTGAAATCATAGGGCTTTCAACCAACAAAGGATTGCGATTCCAACCATGTAAATAAATTGGATTTAAGTTGAGTGTAGGGTGGTGTTCGACTAAACCGTATTCTCGAAGAACCCTAGCTATCCGTTTGCCATGAAATCGATGATATAGTTTCAAATTAGGATGGGACTTTTAACGGGTGGGTGAGGGCGATGCTACACATACAGTTTAATTGAATTTAAAATGGATCTGAAGTAGGGTTCGATTAAATCCGAATGTATATGAACCCTAGGATCGATTCTTGATTGGATCGATGTTATAAGTCTCGATTAGGATAGGGCATTTGATCTAGGCATTGAAACGAGTGAGATGAAGTGTTTGGTTACCTTCCTGGATATCGAATTGCAGGTGCTCGACTAAAAGGACTTCCGGCTTCGATGAGCTTAGTCCCTGGCGGCTCTGGTTCCCTCTCCGTTGGAATTGAATGGTGTTACAAGTTCAGTGGGGTGCGAATGAAACGTGCAGAGAGTTATACTTCACAATGGAAGTCGAATTTAGTCGAATTCGATGATGCTTGTCCATGTGTCGATGGTTACGGTTTAATGGTCATTAATCCGCTTAATTCTGTAATTGAATACGATTAACTACGATACCCACGATCGTTAATGAGAATGATGGTGCAAAACGGTTTCAATTCGCACGAATTCGATGTTTGGGATTCGAATTTCATCTGGTTTGACTTGTGAAAGTCAACAAATTGACTTTAGCTTAATTACAGAATCGGTCCTTGAGGTTTTCTGAGAAATTGAAGTTTATAAATTGGCAGATTAGGTCCTTCTAGTTTAAATGGAGTTAACTCTTGGTTAATTTTGACTTTTAAAGTCAACAGAGTTGATTTTGACTTTCCAAAAGTCAACATAATAGATTAAGGTTATGACATAACTAGTCCCTGAAGTCTAAGTTTGGAATATTGACAGAAATAGTCCCTGAAGTTTGAGTAAAGTTAATTTCAGTTAACTTTAACTGGATTTTGTTAACGGGGTTAACTGAAAAAGTCGGATTGTCACAACTACCATCAAACCTACACACCATGCATTAAACCAACAACCTGGCCCATTTAATCTGCACAAATGACCAGTTTACACCTTGAGCCATTAAACCTACAATCTGACCCATTTGACATTAACTAATTATCCTTCTGACCCATTTGTCCAAACCATGACCCACTTGACGTAAACATGACCCATGTGACCTTAAACCAAAGATGGATAAGAGACCCAACCAAAGTTGGGTCAAAATACATATTGTTTCCAAAATTAGTAACATAACATGTTTATTGACAATAATAGTAACATAACATCATAACACCAAAAAAAGCATCCAAAAGATAATTTAAATTCAACTGCAACAACTTCTCATTATTCTTGGAGCAGACAAAGTACATATTGCCTAACCTCAACATATATGGCAATACACACATCAACCAAATACACAATTGAATACAATCATCATTAATTATTAGCTGATATAGACGTATACGTCAACCAAAACCACAAACATTAACCAAATATTTAGATTACTAATCAATACACACAATATCACCAAAAGATCTAAATTAGCTTACCAAAAGATTGTCATTTAAATGGCAACTATATATATATATACACATAAATATATTAACATGCATACATTGTCCAAAAAATATATTGTTTTCATCAACCTATCATGACCTAGCATCCGAAATCAAATCCTCATCAGATGTGGCATGGTGGCTGTTAGACCATATCCTATCATCACTTACAGCAAGCTTCAGGCCTCAGCACATAGAACATGGGTACCCATCATCACTTACAGCAAGTGTCAGGTAGCATCCTAGACAATCAGATGAAGTATATAAGCTGGACTCCTCCATCATCTCTAGGTATAAGGATATTTCATCAAAATCCTTCACGTAAAGGGCCAAAGCCCTTATATCCCATTCATCGTACAATGGAACCAGTCCATTGTCAGTTTTGTGATCATATAGTGAATGGAGTACCTGTCAATTAAATTTGACGAACACCCAACGGCAGAGAACATTTCTCTAAACTGGTCCATAGTCAATACGTCAATGTCGACGTAGTCCAGGTAGGTCACACGGCCTCCGTAGTACTGTCGGTCCCTGTGATGGATTTTGAAAGACAACAACGTCCGATTATCACCTAAAATTTCAAAACAGTTTACACATTAACTTAAAAAACCCCAAATTGTTGAAATTTTAAAGAAGAGAAGATATCGATCATATATACTCACCACCGTACATCACGTTGTAGTCACATGCAGGAGCATCAACTGATCGTATTCTCCATGCCATGATTTTGACGAATTGGATGAAGACGAAATTAATTAAGCAAAAGTTTAGGTTTTTAATTTGGAGATCGTAATTTATAAGCAAGAACTTTAGTGTAATTAATGTGTGCAACTTTAGTCTTCTGATTCAATTGACGGGGAGAAGTGGAAATTATGATCATTCATTACCTTTAGTCACACATAAAAATTGTAACCGTGTCGTACATATATTACTTTTAGTCACACGTAAAACATTTTACCGTGACCATTTATCACTTTTAGTCACACATAAATTCAAATAAATACCAATATGAAAGTTGGTCACATTTGGCCACACTTTTCTATTGTGGCTACTAAATATCACAGTTTTTTCTTAAAGCATGGCTAATAGATGTGTTTTTGGTCACATGAAACAAATACTGTGGTCGTAGATCACATTTGGCCACACTTTTTTAGTATGGCTACTAAATGTCATAGTTTTTTCTTAAAGAGTGGCTAATAGATGTGTTTTTGATCACATGAAACAAATATGGTGGCCGTAGATCACATTTGGCCACGCTTTTATAGTGTGGCTACTAAATGTCACAGTTTTTTCGTAAAGTGTAGCTAATAGATGTGTTTTTGATCATATGTATAAAAAAACAAACAAATATTGTGGCCGTAGATCTCATTTGGCCACACTTTTATAGTGTGGCTACTAATGTCACAGTTTTTTCTTAAAGTGTGGCTAAAGGTTTTGAACTGTTATCCATTGGTCACATGAATAAATAAATTGTGTGACCAAAAGTAGGATAGAAGGTTTTGAAATATGATTAATGACCTTTAGCCACACATTTAATCGAAAGTATGGCAGTGCGTTTTTTGAATATGGGTGGTCGTAGGTCACTTTTGGCGTAGTGATTTATAATCGATTTTTGTTAAGAAATGTAATGCGGTGGTGGCAGGTGGTGGTCGGCCTCCGGAGAGGGGCTACCGGAAGAGAGGGCGGCAGCTGGTCAGCCGGTGGTGGTGGCGGCCGGTGGTGGTGGAGTGGGGATGAAGAGAATATTTTGGTTTTTTAACATGATTTAACTGAAAAACTTAACGAAGTTAACAAAATTAGACTAAAAGCGTTAAGAAATGTAACTTCGGGGACTCAGAGTATGTACTGAACCTGTTAAAACCATCAAACCTAATGGACGAAAACTGCAGTTTACTCTATACATTGAATTAAATTAATTGTCTAAAATTAATAAATAAATAATATTTTTTTAAATAAAAAAATCATTCACACTCACTAACCAAACCACTCACGTGTTGACACATATACATTTAATTAAATTAATTGTCTAAAATTAATAAATAAAGAATGTTTTTTTAAAATAAAAAAACCATTCACTTTTGTGAGAATGAAACAATATTGCATTCTTTTTTTAACAATGTGAGTACGTAATATCTTTCTATATATTTTAACCATCATATAATAGTTTAGTCCATTTAACTGGTGATCAAATCTTTGTTTTGGATTTAATCATGACGTTTAATTAACTATGACTTTGATCACTAATTTTACTAAAAAAATTAATACAGTGTGGAAGGCATAAATTGATATCAAGCCTTTTATCATGTGAACCATAACAATAAAAAATAATATATGAACGTCTTATAATATTTGATTAAAATCTATCTAGATCAAAGTAAATATATTTATAGGGGTGACAATTAGAGTTTGGTCAAAATTACAATTCAAATTCATCATCAAAGTTACAACACTTGGATTCGTTTTAATCGATCTTATCGGAGTTTCTTTTGTCCCGATTTAATCTAATTATATAGTAGTGTTTTTTTTATCTTCGTCGTTGATTTTATTGTAATTAATATTAAATCCATCTATCTTTTTGTAGGTTAATTTTAATTAATCTTATATTGTTTATTTCTTTTTTTCTTTTTCTTTTTCTTTTTGTTATTTTGTAGTTATGGATATCAGTCATATATAAAGGAGCCATTTAGTGAACGGTCAAGTTCAACTTCTTGGTTAATTGGATTCATGTTGAGTTTTGCAAACTCCTAATTATTAGTCATAAAGTTTTATAGAAATCATGGTACAAGTTATTTCTTAAATTTACAAGGGGCAATATTTTCCATGTTGCAATGCCCCACAAATATATGCTATGATTCCGTTCATGAAAATATGTTTTCTTAAATTTACGCTTTAGCTAACTATAACAATATATTGTGAAATGTAATTATGGTCTACTAATTTTTCCAAATTCGTTTTATAAAGTGATATCTTATGGACTTGACAAACAATGGAATATATTTAAAGCATGAACTTGTTCAAACATTAAACTTTTTGGAAAAATAATTATTAAGTTCACTTTAGTTAAGAATATTTCTTGACTCAAAAGAAAAATGATCTAGATTTGAAGACCACATACTTTTTACGAAGAGAAGATGTGCAACAAGAAGAAGGAAGAATTGAACGAGGAGCTGAATGGTGAAAATTTCTATACGGTTCTCATGAATCAAAAAGTCTACGAGACCTATTGTTAATAACGACGAATTACTATCTCATTAACCCGACGTCTATTCCTAATCCTAAAGCGTCGCTACCGTCATATATCTCAATTTCAACTTATTTATACGCAATTGAAGTTAATTAATTAATCTAGGTTGCGCTTGAGTAAAAGTGATACGATAGAAAAATACACAGAACATGTGTGTAGAAAGTTTCGTAATAAAAACATTTTAACAATTATAATTTAAAATCATATTTAGAATGATGTTATTTATAAGTTTCAAAACGACATGTTTTGACACAAACTTAGACCGATGTTACTCATTTTAGTATGAATTTATCTTTATCTTTCACTCAATCCGTTTATTTTTCCGTTCGAAGATTCTTAACTACGTGTAATCGTGTCCTAAAAATTAAAGACAAAGAGCGAAAAATGATATTCATAATATAAAGCTTAATTGTTTTGATGAATTAGTCCTTTGTTATGTTGGTTTATATCACGAACTGTAAATTTGATGATAATTTGAAATTCTGCAAATTATTCTGCAAATTTTTTAAACATGATGCTTTGTATTTAACATGTGTAACTTTTTAATAAATATTTTACGAGATGTTTATGTGTTTATTTAATGTTAATTCAAAATATCATTCTATTTTCAATTACAAATAAGATTAAGATTGAATATATAGAATGGAATTTACAATTAAAAGAAAACATAATCACATTTTGGCTAAAGATGATAATAAAGGAGGAGTCAGAAAATGTGTGATTTTATTCTCATTTAAGTAGTTGTACCTCATGTTATAAGTGTTGGTACATTAACACCCTCCATTTATGTTTCTCACCACTTTGATATTGAAAGACTTCAATCACACCTTTTACTGCATGGGAGGTGGGCCATTTTCATCAACTAAATTAGGTTTAAGAATCAAACTAAAATGGATACAAATTGCAACATCATGGCTCACTTATGCCACATCTTATCATACTTGTCGGACATGATTCTTCAATAAATTTCTACATGGTCCCTCTCTTTTTCTCCCTTTCTCGGAGCAATTATAATCTTTAATCATGAACGTAAATCTATATATATTATTAATAACTTCATAGAGTCAAATAATACAATGTCACACATACTTTGTACTTATTACCAAACAATAAAAAGATAAATTTTATATAGTTTTAAAATTTATATATTTTAAAGATAAAATCATGAGAACAACTATCTTGAGTATATAATTATATTACAGTGGTTATGTTAGATAAGTTTTATTTATGTTGTCATGAAATACGTGAATAAATTTCATGTATTTATTTTAAATTCGTATATAAGAATAAAGTGAAAGTTATTATGAATAAATTACAACCTCTTTAACATACTCAAACCGCACAATTTGGGATTCATGGGTTACTATTTCAATTGCAAAAGATGTTCAGTGCTATAATATTTTTTTTTGAACGGCATAGTGAGAGAATCAAACAAAAGAAAGACAAAATGTTGGCATGAGGGATATGATGAGAGTGAGAGATGAAAAGTCATAAAAGAAAGCTAGCTAGTGGCTAAAGCTTTAGGATTTTGTTATTCTTTTAATGTATGTCCGAGACTTTTATGGATGTATATAATCAAATAAATTTTGTTAAAAATATGAAAATAACGGGTTCTAATCTTATTCTAGTTAATTGTGTTTCCTACTAGCCGGTGGGGTTGAGTTTAATGGTAAAACAATTTGGAGTTAAGTGATGAAGCTCTCCTTAAAATTAAGTATTCGAGCCCCGCCTATAACGGATTGGTGTAAATTATTAGGGGCCCCAAAATAGAGTATTTGTTGTTAAAAAAATTTGTGTTTCCTACTATTATGTCTCTCTCTAGTAAGATTTAAATAAAAAGTAATTTTAACGTGAGAAGTGTAGAAAATGATACTCACCCTTTATCTAAATAATTAATTGTTGAGATTTTATGGGTGTCACGTGTAAAAGAAATTAAAAAACTTGGAGTGGTTAAATGGGAAAGAAAACCACAATTATTGACTTTTATTTAGTTTCATAGTTTTTTTATAAACTCAAATAATTTTTACATACCTTATAACTTTTTTTTAAAAATTACTCCATAAAAATCGAGAATTTATTATCTTAATTTGAGTATAATATTGGTATACAACTTTTATAATATATATATATATATCGATCGTAGTGTGACTGTAGCGTGTTATATGTAGGTAGTGTAATTAACAGCACGAATAGTGTGATTATAGCATGAATAATGTGATCATAGTGTTAGTGGCGTGATCTATAGTGCATGGCTACTAGCGTTATTATGGTGTTAATTTATGTTGACACATATACCTTATTCGAACATGAACATGTTAAACAACCCATATCTGATTTTTACACGTGTAAACTGAATTTACACATGTGTAAACCAGGTTAAATCTTTGTAATGTGATTGTAGCGTGTTGTATGTAGGTAGCGTAATTAACAACGTGAATAGTGTGATCATAGCATGAATAGCACAGTCATAGTGTTAGTAGCGTGATCTATAGCGCATGGGGTGTTACTAGCGTGATTATGGCGTGAATTTATGTTGACACATATACCTTATTCAGACTTGAACATGTTAAACAACCTATATCTGATTTTTACACATATTAAACCATACCTTGGCTCGGGCTCGGCTCTTTTATAAACATAGAGCGAGCCAATTTGGCTCGTTTACAAACGAGCCTATTTCCAGCGAGCTTTTCTCGAGCTTTTTTCGAGTGAGCCACGAGCCTCGAACTTTTTGAACTAACCCTATATTTGTGTATATTTTGTATTTTGACTAGTAGTGATTATTTGATTATTGTAATTAGCGACAATGTGTGTATTATGTGACCCGACCTGAACCAAACCGGAAAAATTTATTATTTAGTGATAGACAACCGACCCCAAAAATTTCCGACCCCCATGAAAAAAATTTCTGGTGTCTGCCGCTATATATATATATATGGAGGGAGAGAGAGAGAGAGAGAGAGAGAGAGAGGGGGGGGGGGAGAGGAGAATAGCAAGGGTGTCTCTGTGTGTGGTCTTCTTTATTGCTCACTATCATCATTGGTGTTATCCTATTTTTTTAACATCTTGTAGTCCAGACTCTAGTGGTGTAGGTGAGACTACGTAAGATTCCGTAGCTTGTTAAGCAAGCGTGGCAAGAACCGAGCCTAGAGTCAAATGGTTTGACTATGAATCCAAAGTTGACCTCAATATAACACTTGCTTAACGATGGGCAAGCTTCAATGAGTTGAGTTTACTTGGTTCCTATGGACTCACATTTTGTACTATCGAAGATACAAATTATATAGGTTTCCTAGTTTGTAAGAAAAAAAAAGGTATGACTTATGAGGTCACAGAGACTCCATCAAAGATTTTGGTGAAGTGAAACCAAACATGAATATATGGCTTTCAAAGATGAATAGCGCATGGTTTGTAAATCAAAATACTTCGACTAGTTTAAGAATTATCTAATAGGCGAGTTGGTTTGAAACCATGCCATTGGGTTACAGGGTTGAAACAATAAATTAAACCAACCATTTCTATTGGATCTCTTGTCCGTCAGACCGTCTCATGTATTATCCCTAAGGGTATGAATCCTATCAAGTTGGCCGGTTTAAGTTGTTAAATTTAATGAACGTGAATGATACCTTAACTATAACTCAAACACAATTGAAATCATGTAAGCTGAAAGACGTCCTATGTAACCTAAATCTAAACGGGTTGACATGTCAAAACATGTTGGCAAGTTGTTAATGGATTGTAATCAAGGGGTAAACATGTTATAATCATAAACGAGTTTGTGAGTTGAACTTATAACTTATTTTTTTAATTTTGCGTTCTAATTTTAAACACATTAACGGGTCCAACTGTTCAATTTTAGTACAACCCGAAACATGACCCATTTATTCATTAGGTTACATAAGTCAACCTAAATATAAGTTTTTTTATTAAACCAACCTGAAACCTAATTATTTTCGTAGTGGATTTTTCATGTTTCAAAATTGAAATTTTGTTTGATTAATCTAATACACAAGCATGTGATCTTCAATGTCAAGTTGAAGGCAGCCGACTTGATCCTTGTATAGAAACAAACGGACCAAAAGTTTGTGTAGTTAAGGCCAGACGTGTGCACTGTACTCACGAGTGGCTAAGCACGTGAGTGAAAAAGATGAGTAGAAACGAATCCTTGGAATGAGGAACCAGAATGAATTCAAACTTTATTTTTATAAAAGAAAAGTCAGCATATGGATTGATGTTTTCTTTTACAAATTTTCACTTTCACAATACTCCAAATGATGTTTCCTCAGTAGACATAAATTATTAAAACCAGTACAATCTTCCACATACCCTTTTGCTTTGATTCCCTGCTTTAACTTTTGATTGGTAAAATAAATTTTTTGGTATAATATACCAACAAAACATTAAAAACTTTTCTGGAATCCTAGGTTGCTCCTCATTTTTTCCACAAAGAAAAAGGGCTTCAAGCACCTAAACATGGTGTCACAAAGATTTCTATATTTAAGAGAGAATCAAATAATATAATTATCTTTATGTTTATTTTCACAAATTGTGAAATACATAAAATTATTTTGTGTGCCTATTTTATATTCGCTTATAATCGAAATTTGATAAAGGTGTGGTGCGGATAACTCGGATTTAATCGTGTGTTTGAACCATGATCTTGTAGAGACGGGTGTGTGTTTGTGAATATGATAAACTGATAAGAACACCAAAGCATAATGTAACTGCAATCACTCTTTTATTCATGTAAGTATCAAAGATTTACAATAAAAGACACACCGCAAGAATTTCTAATGATATACAATTGTTCACCCCTTGGAACATGTCCAAGGGGTGAGGTTGCTACATGGCGGCTAGGGTTTTATCTCACACACTTACACACTCCATAAGAAGGATGGAAATGGTATTTATAGACTCCTTGTAACTCTAATACACAAATATGTACTAGGAAGAGTAAATTACAGAAATCGTCCTTTATGTTTATACCATTTTTCAGATATTGTCCTTTAGCCAAAAAATTGTCAGATATCGTCGTTCATGTTTACGAATCTTGCACGTTACGTCCTTTGGCCCTAACCCAGTTAAATTTCTCAGTTAATTCTGGTCATGTGCAAAGCACATGAGGGTACTTTTATAATTTTACCCATTTAATTAAAAAATAAATTTACATATCAACCCTCCTAAAAGAAAAAAAAAAGTCTCGTATACCCCGTTGACCACAACACACAGGCCCACCAGGCCTCCGCTTCTTCTCCAGCTACCCACCCAACGACAATTCTACTTGCGATTCCAGTCTCAAAAACATAGAACATATCGGATCGATAATGGACAACGAAATCTATGTGGGTTCCATAATCCCCCTATTTCGAACGCTGTTGCAACTCATTGTTTTGGAAAATCGATGGAACCCAGTCGTTGTTATGGAAATTTGAAGAAATGAACAGAAACGCAATGGCGAAGCTTAGTGAGGGCCCGGGTCCCGATTTTTCGCTCAGAAGTGTTAATTTATACGTATTCGACCGAAAATTTTATAGGTATTAAGTTCTTGCCCCCTGATAGGAAAAAAAATCTGGGTCCCTACGTTTTTCTTCAAGTTTCGCCACTACAGAAATGATAGATGGATTTAAGAGGTGAGGTGACAAGAACCACTGATGCCTCTCTATTTCATTCTTTTTCGCAACAACAATAGACCCAATTAAGCCAGAGCTTATCCCTGTCACGGTAAAGTTCACGAGCCTTTCTTCTTTGAATGTGTGTTTTTGAAATTGGAGTTTTCTCCGTCATCGGTTCAGGTTCAGCCCCGGCCACCGGACGTGGCGGGGCTCTTACATTTGTTGGAGTAGTTAAGGGAGCGTGAGTCACGGTTAAGAACGAACGGCAGCACTGGTTTGCGAGCGACATTCGTTTTTCTGATCTATTGTCGGAACCCCTCTCTCTGCACCAGAAGATGAAGATGTGTGTTTCTGTTCAGTGGACAATTTTCCGTCAATTAAAGTGATTCCGGCGAGGTTTTCAGGCCGGTCTTCTTTGTCTCCAAAGACTGTTGACGGGAAGGGGATGGACATGATGAGGTGATTAGGTAAGGATAGTGATAGTGGGCCATTTGATGTAATGGTAGCCCCAAGACTTCTCATAGTGAAGGTCTTGGGTTCGAATCCTGGCCACAGCAAAAAAGGGGTTTGTGGCCAAGTCAGGGGGTTTACCCAGTTGAGGGTTTCTCCTGGGGTGGGCTGCTCTGGATGTTCTAGGTGTTACACCGAGAAAACCCAATTATCCTAGAATATTTAGGTATTGTCGTTCAAAAAAAAGGTAAGGATAGTGGGGCATTCTTTGTCTTTTTTTATTAAAATTAAAAGGGGTATAATGGTCATTTTTTAATTAAATGGGTAAAATTACAAAAGTACCCTCATGTGCCTTGCACATAATCAGACTTAACCGAGAAATTTAACTGGGTTAGAGCCAAAGGACGTAACGTGCAAGATTTGTAAACATAAAGGACGATCTCTGACATTTTTTAGGCTACAGGACAATATCTGAAAAATTGTATAAACATAAAGGACGATTTCTGTAATTTAATCTACTAGGAAAGTCTATTTTACCCTTGTATGAGACACTAGCATAATCTTAGTCGTTGATATCATCTTTAACTCGTGGGGATTAGGTCCGATAATATCTTGAGTAGTAACTTAATTAAGTTAAAAGATTCTGTGGTAACTTAAGTTCTTTGGTACATGTTGAGTATAAGTAGTAACTGAATGTTTCAATACTAACCAAGTTCTTCGATAGTGCCTTGAATCAGTACTAACTAAGTTCATCGGAAGTAACTGAGTTCTTTAGTACCGAATTGACTCGTTTACTACAGGCGGCAGTAACTTTGAAGAAGGATAGCAACGAGTCTTGTTTACTGACTGATTCTCTTTAGTAACCTTGAAGCTCAGTAGTAACTTTAATTTAGCCTTCAGTAGTAACTACTTCTTAGTAGTAACTTGAGCGGTAGTAACTCAAGCTGTTCCACGGTAACTTGTCTTTAATATTAAGTTGCTTTGTAGATGAGCAACTTAGGTCTTCATGAATTTTCTATTGGATTATATGATATTCCTAGAATATCTATTACAACATTTTTCATCGAACAAATCTATACGAATTAAACCTTACAAAAATGTCTTGGAATTCACATTACTAGAGTCTATAAATATGTAGAATGTCCCTCATGATATAATACATGATATGATTTCTTTGAAAGATGGGTTGTATAACACTTTTACACGCTCAAGAAATAAATAAGACCCGGTTTTTTGAAAATCGGGTTATATAACTTAAAGGAACATGTTTCGAAAAGTAACTGGATTATGTATATTTCAATATAGCTTAGTTGATTTACAAAGAAAAGTGTTATATTACTTTATCCATAACAACGATTTATATATTGCTACCAATGTGGTTCTATACTCGATACATTTAGCTCAATTTATTGCTAACAGTCAGGTTCTATATTGTTACATTTGTCCCGGTTTATTGATACAGTTAGGTTACAGTAAGGTTTAGAACCCAAAAAGTTAAAATTTGAAGTCTAGCCATATGCAGGCCAGTTACAGGGCAAACTAAGCCATACGCTGGCAACCAAGCCATATGCGGGCCAAGTTGCCTAGAACCTGAGCCATACGCAACGTATAGACCTATACCTGGCGTATGGCTTCATTGTCTTCCTCAGACGAACTACACGCCACGTTTGGCACTGTACGATGCGTTTTGTTTAGAACCCAAAAAGTTAAAATTTGAAGTCTATCACACTATATAAACCTGAAGTTATCTTTCTCGATCTGCTCCATTTTCTCATATTCGTTTCCGCATTCTTTTTTTTTCCTTCTCGTTGATTTGTCTTCATGCATTTATTATATTGTAGCAATGGAATGTTTTCTACTTCATTTTAAAAAAAAATTGCGACATATATAATGTATGTCTAATCTTTATTTCAGCATATCTACTGTTTTTACGATGTGTGTATTTTTATTTTATTTTTTTGAACTTGTAATATATAATATATATATAGACACACATTGTCCAAATTCTGTAATGCCTTTTATTTTGATTTTTTTATGAAGTATACACACATTATGTTTATAGTTTATTCTGTAACACACATACATGTGTGTGTTTTGGTTTCATTTCATCATATAAACTTTTGTATTATATATAATCTCTTTGTAATGGCCAATGGTGTAAATGCTATTGATGATGACTAATTTTCCACCTCATATTTGATTTTGACTCTTTTGATACTTGCAATTCGTCTATTTACTTATGCGAAAAAAAGGCGAGTATAAGACTTAGAAATAATGCACATGCAAATAGAAGCTAAGCAAGAGTCCAAGCAAAGTTTAATTTTTCATATAAATTGACCTCTTGTCACAAACACTAATAAATGGGGTTACATTATTTAGGCTCTTAGTCTCCTTACTTTGAGCCCTAATCCATGGGTTCTATATGAACTTCATATGGTTTTCTTTTTCACAAATTTCTAACTTCCACACAATCTTATGTGGAAGCTTGACATGTTATTAGGTAAGAACCATGCAAAGCTCTTATGAAAAGGAAAGTTCTTATGGTAGCAGAGAGACTAGAACCCTAAATAATGTTGTAACAATAATGATTGTGATAAGAGACGATTTCTATAAAAAAAAATATATAGTTAAACCCTTAGTGATTATTATTATTAATTAATGTATTTAAGAAACAACGTTACATATTGATCGGCTAGTTTTGTTCTCCTCTCTTTGTAGACCTTTCTATTTTTTGATACCTCTGCCATTTCTTTTAACAATAGAATAATTGCAAATAACTAAAGGAGTCGGAACCATTGAGGTTCTGGTTTAATGGTAGAGGCAAAGCCTCTTAAACACTTAAAGACCTCAAGGTTATGGGTTAAAGTCCCACTAAGTAAAGAAATTTGTCGTTCAAAAAAAAAACTAAATGAGTCGGGACGAAGTTTAATCGGGTGAGGAATAAGATCATTTATTATTAGCTATTACAAATTTGGTATGTGGAAGTTAACATCATTGGCTAATGTTAAATAACCTCATTTTCTTTCCCAGCCTCTTTGACATTTCTTATACCTATATTCTAAATATCAAAATGTGGTATGCATTCATTATTAGCTAAATTAACATGTCTACATAAGACTTAGACGCAGTTATTGAACCCCACCAAGTGATAAACTATGGTCTAACATTTGATAGTTCATTAACTGCTCACTTTTTCTTAAACTTTTTCTAGTTATATATCCCTATCACTTTTTATATTTGCAAATAGAAGCAATAGAAGTATAAAACGGGTCATAAGACTACCCTAATACCCAAGTGAAGGTGAGTGATTTCCTGTGCCACGTAGTCGTCACGTAGACAGTGGCTTCCCTCACCCTCACCCAGGTGCGTAATGGTAGGATGAGGGTGGCCAGTTTCGTAATAATTACATAATTATTATTTTTTTAATTTAATAAACTAATACTGAAAACATTTAATAATAAAGTCGGGTGACGGTTGTGGGGTTACATAATCATGTATATAGTCGGATAAAAGTCGGGTGTAGAAGGATTTGAAGTCGGGTAATGACTTCAATTTACAAACGTCATCATCGGGTTCGGATCCGAGGGTTGTGGAACGTACCCCCGATCGAGTTGTTCGGGTGGTTCAGGTTGTTCGGGTGGTTTACAAATTGTCATGGAAGCATCTTTGTAATTTTTTTAAAAAAATTAGAGAGCTGAAGAAAGATTTGTATTTTTGTGTAAAAATAAGGTGATAATGGTATAGTATTTATAGGTTAAAAAAAAATTAATCTTTTTTTTAATTCAAGAGCCTAACGGCTCTTTCTTCTTTCCAACGGTTAGCTCCTCGGTTCTCCACCCTCTCCATGCTCGTGAACACCACCACACACGCCCCTCCCCACCCTGGTCCGGCGCGGTGTTTCACGTCTGTGGTGGGTGAGGTGGCCAGGGGCGAAGGATAGTGAGGGCCCCCCCCCCGATTTTTCGCTCAGTAGTGTTAATTTATACGTATTCGGCCGAAAATTTTATAGTTCCGGCTCCCTTGATAGGAAAAAAAATACCGGTCCCCTGTGTTTTTCTTCAAGCTCCGCCAATGAATGTGGCATCACGCCCCCACTTTCACGGTAGTGGTACGCTCAGTCTAAAGGATGAAGATAAATCAGGTGGGAAATAAAATCCTTTATTATTAACTTATACAACATTCATATGCAAATGTTAAAACTTTTTACAAGGGTTATGCGTTTTTCTTTAACTAAATGAAAAACATAGGAAAAACAAGTAAAATCTTGATTTTTGAAAAAATATATATATATTTGAGGGAATAAACTTTCTTAAATACTAAAAAAATAATAAATATAAATAATCAGGTTTCTTCCTAAAATCCAAGCTATATGAAGATAATAGTGCTTGGTTTCCGCATACATAACCTGGTTAAATAAGAATGAACATGTGTATCCATATGAAGAACCAAGTCATATTACTTAAAGGTTACCGTCGAACTCCGTGAAATATATTGGTGTTGATTTCCGAGTTATATTACCGATTTCAACCAAGTTATATTTTTCTTTTTTTTTTCAAAGGCAGAATTGGATTAGAAGCATGCAGAAGCAAGACAATACAAAACAAAAAACAGAAAACAAAACTAAACGAATACAGTCAAATGGATTATATCCTGAACTCTCACCATTTAACCCAATCAAGGTTAATGAACCTAGCCCTATTCTTTGCCCATAAGAAACTTGAGCTCTTAAAATCTTCGATAAGGCAACCCATAGACGCATTCTTCCCACCAAATATCACACTATTCCTTAGTTTACATATACTCCACATCGCCGATAAGATCACCACTCGTAAAGCTTCATATTGTTTGTTGTTTACCTGAGTATTTATCGGAATTTCTTAGATGTCCTTGACGGTGAATACAAAGATAGGTGGAATATGACACCACGAGCTAATATATCCCCATAACATTGTGGAATATGACACCACGAGTTATATTACCGATTTCAACCAAGTTATATTAGTATGTATATACTTGTGGTGGCCCATGCATGTTACCTTTTTATTGGTTTCGTGTATATGTGATGCTATTAATAATATTTTCAGTTTTTCACCACTCACACATTTCCACCATTATACTGTTATTGTGATTGTTAAGACTATCTTTTTAGATTCGTTTGTTGTTTGCTGTTTAGATCTTTTGTATAGAACTTTATGATACTAATATACTTTTCATGTTTAGACAAGGCTTTGGAGTGGGGGGGTCCATTTGGAAGCGGCCTCTCTATCTAGAGGTGAACAAAAAAACCGGAACCGCCCAAGGAACCGGAACCGATTCTTCCTGAAAATCGGTTCTTTCGGAACCGAACCGGAACCGACCCTACCCGTAGAGTCTGGATAAGTTCCAATATTTCTAGTCAAAACTGGTTCTAAAAATACCCGGAACCGGTAATATATATATATATATATATATATACATATATATATATATATATATGTTATATATATATGTATATATATATATATATGTATATATATGTATATATATACATATATATATATATACATATATATATATAATAACATATATATATATACATATATATATACATATTCCTTCATAGACGCATTCTTCCCACCAAATATCACACTATTCCTTAGTTTCCATATACTCCAGATCGCCAATAAGATCACCACTCGTAAAGCTTCATATTGTTTGTTGTTTACCTGAGTATTAAACTTTTTAAGTTTTATGTTTATCGCCAATAAGATCACCTCTCTATCTAGAGGTGAACAAAAAAACCGGAACCGCCCAAGGAACCGGAACCGGTTCTTCCTGAAAACCGGTTCTTCCGGAACCGAACCGGAACCGACTCTACCCGTAGAGTCTGGATAGGTTCCAATATTTCTAGTCAAAACTGGTTCTAAAAATACCCGGAACCGGTAATATATATATATATATATATATATATATATATATATATATATATATATACACTTATATATATATACATATATATATATATATATACATATATATATATATATACATATATATATACATATTCCTTCATAGACGCATTCTTCCCACCAAATATCACACTATTCCTTAGTCTCCATATACTTCAGATCGTCGATAAGATCACCACTCGTAAAGCTTCAGATCGCCGATACATATATATGTATATATATATATGTATATATATATATGTATATATATATATGTATATATATATGTATATATATATATATGTATATATATATATATATGTATATATATATATATGTGTATAGTGTATATGTATATATATAGGGGTATGTTCTTTTGAGAACCAACCATATGTTGAGAACCGAAAGAACCGCACAAAACGTGTACATATCGCTTTAGTGAAAAAAGTAAAATTCAACAACAATGTTTTATTTATCTCTTCCCACTCTTAGTTTGAGTTTATCTCCTCTCTCCTGAATTTTTTTAAGAAAAGTATAAAAATATGCATATATGCATTCATTTGTGCATATAGTGTGAGTGCATATATGCATTTAAAAAAACGACTATAAATTCGAGGTCTTTTAAAACCAAACCTTAAACATATTGAAATGTACATGAATTCTAGTCAATTTATATTATAAATAGAGGAAGAGTTAATGCGGTTCTCACGGTTCTTAACATATTGTTGGTTCTCAAAATAACATACCCCTATATATATATGTATATATATATGTATATATATATATATATTATAATGTCTAATAAGTCGTATAAATACATTAATTAAACATATAAATAACTAACTTAAAAAGTTTAATAACATTAAAAACTTAAAATGTTACAAAATAGAGAAGTATTTAAAACATAAACTCATAAAACATAGATAAATTATATATAAAAAACTAGATTGTCTTTGTTTTTTGAATAGCCGGAAATAGGTTCTTGAAATACCCGCCTTTCTAACCGGAACCGGTTATATATATATATATATATATATATATATATATATATACTATGCTAGAAAGTTTATCCCAAATATTTCAAAATTAGTTGGACCATTATACAGTAAAACCACTAAAACGGACAAAGACATTTTAATAATGAAGATGTGATTCTGATAAAAAAGATTAAAGAAAATGTCAAAGAAATTAAACCCTTAGAATTACCACTTATAACAGATTACATTATTATAGAAGTTGATGGATGTAAAGACGGATGGGGAGCAGTCCTCATTTGCAAACCAAACGTACATAGTTATAAAAGAGAAGAAAAGATTTGTTCTTATTACAGCGGAAGTTTTAAAGTCGGATCCACTTGGACCAGCTTAGATTTTGAAATACAAGCTTTAATTAATGCTTTAGAAAAATTTAAACTATTTTTACATAAAGACTTTACAGTCAGAACAGACTGCGAAGCCATAGTTAAATTCATAAAAAATAATCAGAGTAAAAAGATAAATAGAACAAGGTGGGTAAATTTACAAAATGTTATACAAGGTAGCGGGTATTCTATACAATTTGAACATATAAATGGAAAAGATAACGGGATAGCTGATTTATTATCTCGAAATATTAACAAATTGTTTTGTTCAGATGGATAGAAAGCTAAAAGGAAAAGAGAAAGTGGTCATCTGTAAGGCCCCAAACCCGGGAGGCCCCACTTGTTAGAATTACTCATTCACAAACAGTTCTTAAACATGAATATCAAATAACGCAGCGGAAAAATTTCATTTAAACATAACTTAATCGTTGTTCATACATGCGGAAGCGTAAACATTGATTAAAACATATTTACATCATAACTAAACATAACGGGATGCCAGTCTTCAAAGCAGTCGGGTAACTCTTCATCTCTAGCCAAGCATCACCGTCCATCCTCATAACCTGCCTTAACCTGAATGTGTACACTTAAAAACGTCAGCTACGCTGGTGAGTTCTAGTTTTCGTTCGTTTTAAGAAATGGTTCATCATTCAAACATTCAGTAGGGTTTAACATTCGTATAAGAAAACAGGGCCTTTCATTCGTAAACCTTCGCACATTTAAACACGATCATTTGTTTAAATCATTAACATTCATTTAAGTCATACAATATTATCTAAAATCTGTATCGTTACGCGTCTCTATGTCCCCGTAGGAACTTTTAATGTTGTGGGCAACCGTTACGTATCGCCGTCATTGCCACAACCATACACTACGTAGGGTCAACCGTTACGTATCGCCGTCATTGCCCAACCCTTCAATGCGTGGGGTCAACCGTTACGTATCGCCGTCATTGCCCAACACGCATCTTTCCTTTGGAAATCAACCGTTACGTATCGCCGTCATTAATTTCCCATTACCATTCAATACGTGGGGTCAACCGTTACGTATCGCCGTCATTGCCCAACACGCATCTTTCCTTTGGAAATCAACCGTTACGTATCGCCGTCATTGATTTCCCATTACCTCGTTCGTTAGGATGATCGTCATCACCCGAGTAACCGTCGTTACTCCCTTACCAGTTGTACAACATCAAAACCATTGACATGCCACAGAGACAATGCCCCTGTTGTTCTTGTGGTAACTATGGCTCACTGTCCATAATTTACCACAAGGCTGGGAATCACATTCCCAGACTTCATTCGTCAATTCCATTCATTCGACAGATTAGATTTGTAATGACTTCTTTAAAACATTTGCCCCTTTTTGTTTTCTTTTCATAAAACCTTTCCTTCACTTTCAAAACCCTTTACCTTTTCATTAAACCATTTCGTTCGTAAGCATTTCGTTCATAAACTTTCTTTCCATAAACCCTTCGTTCCAAATCAGTTCCTTTCGTAAACGTAGTTTCATAAACATCATTTTATAAAACATCATTTCATAAAACATCATTTCATACGTGTACACACCAGCCCAAAAACATTATATAAAAACATTTAAAAGAGGGCTTCTAGAACTCACCTTATTAGCTAGTCTTGGTTGTCCTAATCAATGGTCCAACCACGTCACTTCCGATCTGAATTGGTTACAAAACACATATATCAGACCTAACCTCGATTCCCACTCTTCTCAGCTGATATAGGCGAACTTAATGCTAAGTTCGCCTCCCCTGGCTTAGGCGAACTTATAAGCGAACTTAATAAGTTCGCTTACCATGTGGCCAAGCGAACTTAACCCAGGCGAACATAATAAGTTCGCCTACCCTGTGGCCAAGCGAACTTAACCCAGGCGAACATAATAAGTTCGCCTACCCTGTGGCCAAGCGAACTTAACCCAGGCGAACATAATAAGTTCGCCTACCCTGTGGCCAAGCGAACTTAACCCAGGCGAACATAATAAGTTCGCCTACCCTGTGGCCAAGCGAACTTGCCAAACGAACATAATCAGGCGAACTTGATAAGTTCGCCTCCCTAAGCGAACTTGACATGCGAACTTGCTAAGTTCGCCTGCAACATCAGTCATCTTCCCCAAAAGTCCCGAAAATTGCGGATTTGGGTTCGGTTATGTCAAAACTTCAACCTTCTTTACTCAAAACAACCGTTTTTCATTGTAGATACTAAACCTAAGCTTATTCTTAAGTTTCATCCGTAAAAACTTCCGATTTTTCACCCAAAACCCGAAAAACCCTAAAACGAACAAAAACTCAGATTTAGGTCGGATCGTTACCTGAATCGAGCTTCTGATCTGGAGGTTTCCTTCACGAGTGCAAGAGACACGTTCCGGTGCAATCTTGTGTGATTCCGTCACTTTCTCTCTCTACGGTTTTCTCTCTCTAGAATGTCAAAGAGCAGAAGAATGAGTGCCTTGGACTATTTATAAGGAAGACCTCCCCAAGCCCGGTTCGCGACTGACCCGGTCCAACTTCGGCCCACTTGAACTCGTTAACTTTATTTTTCGTCATTTTGGGATGTTACAAGTCTACCCCCCTTATAATAGGTTTCGTCCCCGAAACCTATCACAAGTCAAATAATTGAGGGTACGACTCCCTCATTTCCGCCTCTGTTTCCCATGTAGCCTCCGATCCCTTTCGGTGCCTCCATTGGACTTTAACCAATTGGATCACTTTGTTACGCAAACGCTTCTCCTTTCGGTCTAAGATAGCCACGGGTTCTTCGATGTAGTTAAGGCTGTTGTCAACCTCGATGTCAGTAAGTGGTACGTGAGCCGATTCATCCGCCAAACACTTTCGCAAGTGTGATACATGGAAGGTAGGATGAATCCCACTTAACTCATCAGGCAACTCCAACCGATATGCGACTTCACCAACCCGTGCCATTATCCTGAATGGTCCGACAAACCTCGGACTTAACTTTCCTCTCTTTCTGAATCGTATGATTCCCTTCCAGGGCGACACTTTCAACATTACTCTGTCCCCAACATCAAACTCGATAGGCCTTCGTCGTCTATCCGCATAGGACTTCTGACGATCTTGCGCGACCTTCATTCGCGCTTTAATCTGATCAAACCTTTCCGACATTTCTTTTACGACCTCCAGACTTCCTAACTCTTTCTGTCCAATTTCACCCCAACAAACCGGGGTCCTACATCTTCTCCCATACAACATTTCGTAAGGCGGCATGCCTATCGTCGTATGATGACTATTGTTGTAGGAGAATTCGGCTAACGGCAGATGACTGTCCCAACTGCCACCGAAGTCAATAATACAAGCACGGAGCATATCCTCCAAAGTCTGAATGGTCCTTTCGGACTGACCATCCGTTTGCGGGTGGTATGCTGTGCTGATATTAAGCCCCGTGCCCATCGCCTCGTGAAATCTTTTCCAGAACCTCGATGTGAATCGTGTGTCCCGGTCAGATACGATCGTCAAAGGCATCCCATGCCGTGCTACTACTTCGTTGATAAACACTTCTGCTAACCTTTCCGACGAGAACGCCTCGCGAATAGGTAGGAAATGAGCACTCTTCGTTAATCGGTCCACAATTACCCAAATGGCGTCATGACCTTTAGCTGTGCGAGGTAGCTTAGTTATGAAGTCCATGGTAATGTGTTCCCACTTCCATTCCGGTATATCAAGTGGTTGAATCTTTCCATACGGTTTCTGGTGTTCGGCCTTTACTTGCGAGCAAGTCAAGCACTTGCTTACATACTTCGTCACATCACATTTCATTCCAGGCCACCAGTAGTCCTTCTTCAGATCTTGGTACATTTTATTGGTACCAGGATGGATAGAGTAACGAGACTTATGAGCCTCATCCAAGATTTTGGTTCTAAGTTCGCCACCCATAGGTATCCATACCCGTCCATAACGTGTTCTAACACCAAGGGTGTTATATTCCAACTTGTCCTGTTGGCCCACCATCCTTTCTCCCTTTATATTTTCTTCCTTCAAAGCTTCATCTTGAGCTCTTTCGATTTCTCTCATCACATCCGATGTTACCACCAACTGGTAAGCTTTCACTCTAATAGGAGTAGGCACATCCTTTCGGCTTAGAGCGTCAGCCACCACGTTTGCCTTTCCAGGGTGGTACATTATTTCACAGTCATAGTCCTTCAGGAGTTCCAACCATCTCCTCTGCCTCATATTAAGCTCCTTTTGTTCGAAGAAGTACTTCAAACTTTTGTGGTCGGAGTAAATAGTAAACTTTACCCCGTACAGGTAGTGCCTCCAGATTTTTAATGCAAATACGACAGCAGCAAGTTCCAAATCGTGAGTCGGATAGTTGACTTCGTGAACTTTCAACTGTCGCGACGCATATGCAATCACTCTACCGCGTTGCATCAACACACACCCTAACCCCTGACCCGACGCGTCAGAGTATACCACCAGGTCTTCACTGCCCTCGGGAAGGGCCAAGACTGGAGCTTGTGTTAGCTTCTCTTTCAATTCCTTAAACGCCTCATCCTGGGTAGAACCCCATTCGTACTTTACTTCTTTCCGAGTCAACTTTATCAATGGCGAAGCTATTTTCGAGAAATCCTGGATGAATCTCCGATAGTAGCCCGCCAATCCCAAGAAACTGCGGATTTCAGTTGGCGTCTTAGGAATGTCCCATTCACTTACCGTTACTATCTTTGCTGGGTCAACCATAATGCCGTTCGGGCCAATGACGTGACCTAGGAATTGGACTTCCCTAAGCCAGAACGCGCATTTGGAGAACTTAGCATACAACCTCTCCTTCTTCAGAACTTCCAATACTTCCTTCAAGTGACACGCGTGATCACCCTCATTCTTGGAGTAGATAAGGATGTCATCGATGAACACTATTACCGATCGATCCAGCATCGGTCGACACACCCTATTCATTAAATCCATGAACGCTGCGGGGGCGTTCGTCAATCCGAAAGACATTACGCGGAACTCGAAATGTCCATAACCAGTGCGAAATGCAGTTTTCGGTATGTCTTCTTCCCTTACCTTCAACTGATGGTACCCGGACCGAAGGTCGATTTTCGAAAACCAACTTGCGCCTTGCAACTGGTCGAACAGGTCATCGATCCTTGGTAAAGGGTACTTTTTCTTCACCGTTCGTTTATTCAACTCGCGATAATCGATACACATTCTCATCGAACCATCTTTCTTCTTTACAAACAACACCGGAGCACCCCACGGCGAGATGCTCGGTTGGATAAATCCTTTCTCAAGTAACTCGTCTAGTTGGACCATAAGTTCCTTCATTTCCACTGGTGCTAGTCGATATGGAGCCTTAGCCACGGGCTGGGCATCTGGTACTAAGTCAATTCGGAACTCAATTTCTCTATCGCGTGGTATTCCAGGCAAATCCTCTGGAAACACCTCCGGGTACTCGCGTACCACGGGTACATCGTCTAGTTCCTTCACTTCCTTACACTTGTCAATCACGTACACCAGATAAGCCTCGCATCCGCGCCTCAAGTAATCTGCTGCCTTAATCATCGAGATGACGTTTGGCATCGGGGCGTCACGATCTCCAAAAACCTCAACTTTACTACCATCCGGAGCCTTGAGTTGGATTATTTTTCGCTTACATATGATTTGTGCTTCATTGGCAGTTAACCAATCCATACCCAACACAACATCGAACCCTCCCAAAACCATAACGAACAATCTGACAGGGAACCTATGACCTTCTATTTTCATCGTGGAGTTGTCAACTACATCGGTCACTCTCGCAGTTCTACCCTCAGCGGTCTCTACGCTAAAGGCCCTTTCTAGCTTACTCACAGCATACTTTACTCTTTTACAAAAAGTCGCAGATATAAAACTCTTACTGGCACCCGAATCAAATAACACAGAAACAAGAGTGTTGTCAAGGACGAACGTACCTGACGCCACATCGGGATCCTTCCTAGCCTGATCCTGCGTCAGTGCATACGCACGAGTCTTTGCACGAGATCCCTCTCCCTTCTTTTCCGGGCCCTTTCCTTTCCCGGTTTCCCCCATTCTGGGCTTCGTACATTCTCGGCTCATATGGCCGAAATCCCCACAGTTGTAGCATTTGTAGCCTTGCGAGCATTCACGGGAGTAGTGCCCGGTCTTGCCACACTTAAAGCACAGGCTAGATCTCAGTCTGCATTCACCTACATGTTCCCTTCCACACTTCTTACAAACAGTCGGCTCATCCACCCGAGCCCTTTTATCACGAGCCCCAAACATCTTTCCCCCAGTTCGCTTGTTTGAGAAGCTCGGTCTCTTCTTTTGTTCTTCAACGACAACAACATTCAGTGCCAAATCGTCAAATACCACGCCGCTTAGCTCTACTGCCGAATCATAGGTAGTGGGGGTGTTTGCCTTCACGTAGGTGCGGACCTGGTCCGGCAACCCTTGAATATAACAGGCAATCTTTCTCTCTTCAGTAGTGACAAGGTGTGGCACCAGACGTGCCAGTTCATTAAATCGGGTTGTGTATTGCCGGTGCGTCATGCTTCCGGCCTTCAAACCCAAAAATTCCCTCTCTACCTTCTCAATCTCGTTCCTTGGGCAGAAATTCTTGATTACCAAGGTTTTCAAGTCAGCCCATATCATCGCATCTACAATCTCGCTCCCTTTTGCCTGTCGTACACCTTCCCACCAATGGGATGCTTCCTCCCTCAAGGAGTTAGCAGCAAACTTCACTACTTGATTAGCTCGACACTCGCTCAGACGAATGGCAGCTTCCATACGGATCACCCAATCAAAAGTAGCCATCGCGTCCTTCTTCCCAGTCAGGATCGGCGGATCACATGCCTTAAAGGACTTATAATCACATCCGCGAGCAGGCGGTGTATTGTCAGTCTCATTATTTTGGGCACCAATTGCCGCGCTAGACCCACCCGCCCCATTGACCTGCTTCAATGCTTCTGCCAACAGACCTGGCAGAGAAGCCTTCATCAGTTCTGTGAACTCTCGAGCTATAGCTGCTCTCACTTCGGGTTCAAAAGTGAAAGGTTGTTCTTCAACCTGTGTCTGCTCAGCTTCATGCACACTAACCGCCGGTTCAGTGTGAACACTTCCTTCTTCACTATACTCTTGGCGCGCAGGGATCCTGCCACGCCCACCATTTCGACCGCCGGTACGACCACCGGTACGGCCACCACGTCTTCCGTTTCCTCTCCTTGCCATTACGTTCAATAAGACAAGAAATCCAATGTCATCACGCTAGTTAACAAATAAAATTCAATAAGTACTGTAAGATGTTAATATACACTGGCCATCTGCAATTAACCATTACACTACCTTTCGATTTCTATTTGACCACCTTTGTGATTCCATCAGAACACAAGTCCTTTCCTAACCCTTCCTAAGGCATACTACATACACATACTCTACTTTTCATACCTGATGCTGTGGCTCGAGTTACCCGTACTGGCATCCGCTTTCGGTCACATTCAAAGTTTAAGTTCAGACACTGGGAGTGTCCGAATCTCTCAAACTATTGCTCTGATACCAACTTGTAAGGCCCCAAACCCGGGAGGCCCCACTTGTTAGAATTACTCATTCACAAACAGTTCTTAAACATGAATATCAAATAACGCAGCGGAAAAATTTCATTTAAACATAACTTAATCGTTATTCATACATGCGGAAGCGTAAACATTGATTAAAACATATTTACATCATAACTAAACATAACGGGATGCCAGTCTTCAAAGCAGTCGGGTAACTCTTCATCTCTAGCCAAGCATCACCGTCCATCCTCATAACCTGCCTTAACCTGAATGTGTACACTTAAAAACGTCAGCTACGCTGGTGAGTTCTAGTTTTCGTTCGTTTTAAGAAATGGTTCATCATTCAAACATTCAGTAGGGTTTAACATTCGTATAAGAAAACAGGGCCTTTCATTCGTAAACCTTCGCACATTTAAACACGATCATTTGTTTAAATCATTAACATTCATTTAAGTCATACAATATTATCTAAAATCTGTATCGTTACGCGTCTCTATGTCCCCGTAGGAACTTTTAATGTTGTGGGCAACCGTTACGTATCGCCGTCATTGCCACAACCATACACTACGTAGGGTCAACCGTTACGTATCGCCGTCATTGCCCAACCCTTCAATGCGTGGGGTCAACCGTTACGTATCGCCGTCATTGCCCAACACGCATCTTTCCTTTGGAAATCAACCGTTACGTATCGCCGTCATTAATTTCCCATTACCATTCAATACGTGGGGTCAACCGTTACGTATCGCCGTCATTGCCCAACACGCATCTTTCCTTTGGAAATCAACCGTTACGTATCGCCGTCATTGATTTCCCATTACCTCGTTCGTTAGGATGATCGTCATCACCCGAGTAACCGTCGTTACTCCCTTACCAGTTGTACAACATCAAAACCATTGACATGCCACAGAGACAATGCCCCTGTTGTTCTTGTGGTAACTATGGCTCACTGTCCATAATTTACCACAAGGCTGGGAATCACATTCCCAGACTTCATTCGTCAATTCCATTCATTCGACAGATTAGATTTGTAATGACTTCTTTAAAACATTTGCCCCTTTTTGTTTTCTTTTCATAAAACCTTTCCTTCACTTTCAAAACCCTTTACCTTTTCATTAAACCATTTCGTTCGTAAGCATTTCGTTCATAAACTTTCTTTCCATAAACCCTTCGTTCCAAATCAGTTCCTTTCGTAAACGTAGTTTCATAAACATCATTTTATAAAACATCATTTCATAAAACATCATTTCATACGTGTACACACCAGCCCAAAAACATTATATAAAAACATTTAAAAGAGGGCTTCTAGAACTCACCTTATTAGCTAGTCTTGGTTGTCCTAATCAATGGTCCAACCACGTCACTTCCGATCTGAATTGGTTACAAAACACATATATCAGACCTAACCTCGATTCCCACTCTTCTCAGCTGATATAGGCGAACTTAATGCTAAGTTCGCCTCCCCTGGCTTAGGCGAACTTATAAGCGAACTTAATAAGTTCGCTTACCCTGTGGCCAAGCGAACTTAACCCAGGCGAACATAATAAGTTCGCCTACCCTGTGGCCAAGCGAACTTAACCCAGGCGAACATAATAAGTTCGCCTACCCTGTGGCCAAGACCCAGGCGAACATAATAAGTTCGCCTACCCTGTGGCCAAGCGAACTTAACCCAGGCGAACATAATAAGTTCGCCTACCCTGTGGCCAAGCGAACTTGCCAAACGAACATAATCAGGCGAACTTGATAAGTTCGCCTCCCCAAGCGAACTTGACAGGCGAACTTGCTAAGTTCGCCTGCAACATCAGTCATCTTCCCCAAAAGTCCCGAAAATTACGGATTTGGGTTCGGTTATGTCAAAACTTCAACCTTCTTTGCTCAAAACAACCGTTTTTCATTGTAGATACTAAACCTAAGCTTATTCTTAAGTTTCATCCGTAAAAACTTCCGATTTTTCACCCAAAACCCGAAAAACCCTAAAACGAACAAAAACTCAGATTTAGGTCGGATCGTTACCTGAATCGAGCTTCTGATCTGGAGGTTTCCTTCACGAGTGCAAGAGACACGTTCCGGTGCAATCTTGTGCGATTCCGTCACTTTCTCTCTCTACGGTTTTCTCTCTCTAGAATGTCAAAGAGCAGAAGAATGAGTGCCTTGGACTATTTATAGGGAAGACCTCCCCAAGCCCGGTTCGCGACTGACCCGGTCCAACTTCGGCCCACTTGAACTCGTTAACTTTATTTTTCGTCATTTTGGGATGTTACACATCAGACCATTACAGTATAAACAAAACCCTTCCCCCATGAGCACCTCGTCTAACGACGATGAAGAAACAGAAAAACTGCTCAGTCAATCTATCATGGCCGAAAAAATACACAGTTCCAGACAGACGGCCCTTTTACCTCCGATTCTACAAAGTACTAGACAACTCCCTCCTTACTTCCTTACGCAACCTTCCCAAAACCCACAGACTTCTCAAAGCCCAAACACCTTCATCCAAAACATGATATACAAAAAACAGGCCCATAAACAAATTCAAAAACAAGCCCAAAAATCCACTTCTCTACACAATCCCCCTATATTCTCCTTTGGTACATATGACCTACAAGCCTGCAATGACACACACATGAAATTCCGTCTTAATCCCGGAATAAAACTTACAGATAAACAGCAGTGTCTAATAGATAATCTATGGCATATACAAACCATGCCTCATGCCTCTTCTTTTAAAGTTCAGGTTTTAAATGCGCTAAGTATTTACTTTAGCGAACAGGGAGTAAAATGCCCTGAAAAACAAGTTCAGCTTCCTCAAAAATTTACACATTATATAATCTTTCGAGGAACAAAAATTGATATTTTTAATAAATGGGAAACAGTGGCAAAGTTTATACAGTGTCCCGGCCCTATTTATAAAGGATACTACAGCTTCTCTGAAGCATTAGACACAGCTAGAAACCATTTTGGTATAGACAGTTTCTTCATTGAACCTAAAGAGGTTCAAACTTTTTCACAAGTCATAAAGACGAGTCAAGAACAGATAATAAAGACTCAAGAAGAAACTATAGCTAATCTGCAAAGACAGCTTATACAGCAGGGAAAGAATACACAGTCGATTCAGAATCATATTGAAAACAGCAAGCTAAAGCAGAAAGTAGAAATTCTTGAAGCTAAAAACATGTTGCTTTTAGAAAGAATAGACAAAAAAGAAAATAGCTACAGAAGTTATGACTCCTTTAAAGAAAGAATGCTAGACACACCTTGGAAGACTTGTCTTGAAACAGTGTTTGATCAATTCCCATAATTTGAACAGATTGTTTCCAAGAAAATAAACACAGAATTCCCAATGATGTTGTATGATTTACAGCTCCGACTTATGTCTATTGCCTTAAACGAAGAAAAGTATAAAGGGATAACAGTCATTGAAAGAACAGATGAAGATGGAGAAGGAACCTGCTTACTCCTCCTCCAAATAAACCTAAAAGATACAGATATGCCAAATGATCTTATCTTACAGTTCTACCATAATGGCATGATCGACTACATAGAACTAGAATTAAATCCTAAAACAGAAAGTATTATAAATCTCTTTGGAGAAAAATTCGTCTTAGCTACAGGAAATATATCTACACACAATACCCCTCCTCATATCGGTTGCAAAGTTTTTTCTTCTTTTCCATTTGCAAACGATCATACCTACAGACCAGCCAGAAAAAAGAATTTTCATTAGCCATAAATCCTCTGGCAAAGAATACCTTAAAACCCTAGCTGTTCAAACCGAGATACAGTTCTCAAAGCTTTACTGGTTGACAATCTTGCCAGCCTCATCACAAAAGACAAACAAAAAGACACAAAACACTTCATCTCCCTACACCAAAAAACTCCAAACCTACCTTCTAACTTTCATTGGGATTGCTACCATTTACTCGCCGAAGGTCATTATTTACAAATATGGAGTCTCAAAAACTGGAACATGCTTTTGCCATTCATTGGAGAAGGAGAATCTCTCCAGTTGAATCATATTCTGGACCAAGAAGATTATTACTTGAATCCAGACGACTTCAGTGAAACAGACACCATTCCAGATACACACAGAGATTTCTGAAAAAACAAAAGAAGACGTAAGCAATGACATCAAAGGATACACAGACGTATGCAATGACATCAAAAGACACAATCAAATAAAGATCAAATAATTCTGCCGACAGCCCACTATGCCGACAGCACTAAAAGTTTTTGTCGTTTCTTTTTCTTTTCGCAGATTATGTAATCTTAGTGCGCCATATGCGCTGTCAATATTTTTTATTTTATCTTTGTACAATTGATAGTTAGTGCGCTTGGTGCGCCCTTTTTTGTTTGTTAGCTTAGGCTCTTGCCTATTTAAAGGCACGAACAGTTCAGTTGTAATTACACCGAAAAATATCAAGAATCAATAAGAATTTCGTTCTTATGGAAGCTTAAACTCTCTCTTTCTGATTTCTTTAGAAAAACCCTTACTTTACTTAAATTTCTTCAGTTCTTCATACTATACCCCATAGATAAAAAAAATAAAAAAGTCTTTCTGCTGCTGCAACTCTACAACTCCTCCGCTGCAAATATTATCTACCATCCACTGCAAATACACTGTAAGTTTTATGTTTTATGTCTTACTTTTTAATGTGTTTAAAAAACTCTGGTACCCAGCTTTAATTTTAATTCAGAGCAAAGGCTTTCCTAATATCTAAAAGACTAAGACAGGACCATATCAGGCAGCTTGGTATGCTTAAGTCCTATTTATGTGGAAACCCGCTTAGATGAAGATTAGGGAAAAAACTTGCTTTGATTTACTAATTTAGAAAAAGTTATCAAAGGTTTTTATAAACTCGTATGTTTAATAAATGATTTTTTTTACTTTTATGAAAAATCGGGGTATAGAAAAATATTATGAGAAGAACTTTAAAAGTGTTCACTAAAGAAATCGGATTTTTAAATAATTATTGAATCTTCAAGAACTTTCAAAAAACTATAATTCTTAAATCTAGAATTTTCAGACAAAAGCGATCATAAAAATATAAATAGTAGTTACTATAGTCATATCTGTAGGTTTAAAGAACTTCATACACATAGTCTTCATACAGATAATACACATCTAAATAGTATCACAGACCTTATAATAAATTTGGGTTTCAGTCTACAAAAAGAATCAGTAGACAATAAATATTTTTTTGAAAAAATTATACGTTTAATAAATAAAGAAACAGAAGAAAGTTTACGAGTAATAGATAAAATGGTAGAAATAAATTTATTCTCACCAGAAACTATTCAAAAAATTAAACAATCAGGAAAACAGTTTATACACACAGGACTTATAGTCATAGGAATCAAAGCCCTAGGAAGAAAAAACCTAGGAACTAAACTTCTAGCTTTAATATTAGATAAAAGTTGGAAAACAGATATGAAAAAAGCAATAATTTCAGGGATGGAAATAGATTTAAGTCAAAATACAGCCTTTTTTTATTGTACACCTGGAATATTAAAAGACATAAAAGATTTACAAAAACTAAAAATAGCCTTACAAACAAAAGGATACGAAAACTATGAAGGAAACAACATAGTAATAAGTATAAGAGTCTTAGGAAAAGCTAGCAATAGGTCAGGTATGAAATACAAAGTAAATATAGAAGGAATAGTAAATACAGTCGCGTCAAAATCTATACAAATGATAGAACCAGTAAAAATTGATCCTGAAGAATTAGCAGGATTAGAATGGCAGATAAACGATTTAACAGAAACAGAAAGTTCAACATTAGTACCTAAAAGAAGTCATATATATGAAGGAATAGATGGTATACAAAGCTTAAGATTTACAAATTTTAAACAAGAAAGCAATAGATACGAAGAAAGTAGTAGTTATTCTGAAGGACAGCCATCAGAACCACCAGAACAACCACAATATAACTTTATGAATATTGAATCAGATAACGAATCTGAATACGGACAACCTATATACGATACAGAAAATGAAGAAAGTGATGATGAATATATAAATTCAGAATTCACAAAATTTGAACAAGAAAATATAGACATAGACATAGATTATAGTCTACTAGATCATTCAACAGAAGAGACAAATACAATTTTTAAAACAGAAGAAACAAACAAATCATATGAACAAATAACAAATAGAAAATTTACAGAACTAAATATACAGGAAGAAGTAGACGACATGATAGTAGAATGTATGACTACACTAAGTATGACATATGAACAAAGTTATAATAAATTACTCGAAGATTTTAGTTTACCATTAGTAAAAAGTATACCATTAGTAAAAAGTATAGTCAAAAGAGACACCATGATCTCTGATTTCTATAAACATAATCTTGAAAGTAACCTCATGAACCCTGAACTAAAACAACCCAAAAGACAATATACTGAAGTAGTAGGAGACAATTCATATGAAAATATGGGTAGAGAACCATGGACTAAACCAGTCACAGGCTACCAACAAGAGTCAAGTTACAAAGGAACAGGAAATAGGCTACCTATAGGAAAAAATTTTAGCGGTAGTATGCTATTATTAGAACAACAAAAACCTCAGTTATGGGTACATGAAGTTCTCATATGGGAACAAACAGTAGTAAGAATGTGGGAAACCAACAAAAAAGAAAGCATGGATATGTTTTCTTATCTAGAAACAACCTTAGGCCCAACAGCCTTAGGAATATGGCAAAGCAAAAAAGTCCACAGTCCAGACCAAATAAACAGACTAAAAGCCATAGGAGACAATCCTTATAATTTTACATCTCAAATAAGAGTTCTTATTTTAGTAGTAGACCCGGCAAAAAATAACAGTCTACTACAAGATACAGCCATTAGAAATCTAGAACAACTAAGTATAGCTAATATGAAATACATAAATGAATTTACACTAGATTTCACAAGGTTATTAGCACAAACAGGACAAGCTATGGACGATAACCTATGTGACAAATATTTTATAAAATTACCAGGAGATTTAGGAAAAACTATACATGAAGCCTGGAAATTACAGTATGAAAATATAGAAAACTTAGGAATAGGACCTAGAATAACCTTACATTTAGTATTCTAGAAGAAAAATGCAAAGAAGTTGCATTACAAGAACAGTTAAAAAGAAATGCTTTTGCATTTTGCAAAACAGCTATTTATACTCCACAAGCATATGGATATTATGATAAGAAAAAGAAAATTAGAAAAAGTACTACATATAAAAAGGAATACAAACCATATAAAAAATATCAGAATAAATACGTTAGAAAATCTCATACTAGGACATGTAAATGTTTTATATGTGGAGATACAGAGCATTTGGCTAACAAATGCCCAAATATGAATAAAAATATAGAAAGGAGTAATCTAGTAGAGCAAATTAACGACTACGAAATAGAAGCCTTAGATACAGATCACACAGATAATGAATCAATATACAGTATATATAGCGAAGAAGAAAAAACCAATAACAAAAATCTCATATACATATACAAATCCAGAAGAATGTAAACATGATTGGAAACATAGAAAAGGAAACAATTATATTAAATGTTATATTTGTGAATACTACCCAAGCATAGAAAAAAGATCTCAATGTAACATATGCTTTAAAGAAATATGTCATATTTGTTTAAATGATGTCTACAGTATAGAAACACCAAGTACCAGTCAAAATATAAATAAGAATATAAATGAATACGATGAAAAAATAGAAAAACTAGAACTAGCCATAGAAGTCAATAAATTAAAAATAGAAATTATGGGTAACAAAGTCGCTAGACTTGAAGATTTAATGGAAAAGAAAAAACAAGCAGTAGTACTTACAGAACTAAATAGCATGGCCACAGAACCAGAACAAAATCTCATACAAACTAATGACCAAACCCTTATACAAACTAATGGATCTATGAATATGATAAACATACAGTGTAGGTTATGGCTTGACACCAATACACCAATAGATTTAACAGCTCTAGTAGATACAGGAGCAACTAAAAGCGTAATATCACACAGTTTGACACATGAAAAATTTCATAAACCATTGACATATAAATTAATGACAAGAACTGTAGAAGACAGATTAATAAACATAACACATTACCTAGAACCAATAGGAATACAATTCCTAGATTTTGCAGAAAATTACAGCACAAAATATGATATACCACAAATAAATATAAATCCACAACACATTAAATCTAGAGATTTTGTCTTAGGATTAAATTTTAAACTATGACTAAATGGTGCAATTACTATAACAAGAAATTTCATAACTATTAGTAAACAAATTTACAGTTTCCCAACCTTTAGATATAAAAGCATGAATGAAATTGCTCACAAAAGAGGAGAAAAAGGAAACTTAGAATTTTTAAACAAAAATAAAAGACAAAATATTGCAGAAAACGAATCTCTGCAATTACTTACCAACTTTATAAACCATGAATTAGAAAAAGGGAAAGATATAACAAAAAGTATAAATCACCCCATAATCCTACACCTAGAAAAACTAGGATTAATAGGAGAAAATATTACAAACTCTAATGTCAAGTATGTCTGTAAATTTAAAATAAAAAACACAGACATAACAATAAGAAACAAAAACATAGAATATAGTCCCCTAGACAAAGAAGAATTTAGAACACAAATTCTCGAAATGACTAAACAAGGACTAATTAGGAAGTCTGAAAGTCCTCACAGATCATCGGCTTTCATAGTTAAAAATCATAGTGAAATAAAAAGAGGAAAAACTAGAATAGTTTACAATTATAAAAGATTAAATGATAACACAGAAGACGATGGCTATAATATTTCTAACAAAGATAGTCTAATCCAGTTAATACAAAACAACAAAGTATTTTCTAAATTTGATTTAAAATCAGGTTTTAATCAATTACATTTGGATGAAGACTTTAAAAAATGGACAGCCTTCACATGTTCTGAATGCCTATATGAATGGAATGTTCTTAGCTTCGGGCTAAAGAACGCCCCTTCAATTTTTCAAAGATTTATGGACAGTATATTTCTCAAATACAAATTTTGCCTAGTCTATATCGATGATATACTAGTAGCAAGCGAAACTGTTCAAGAACATGAAAAACATTTACAACAAGTATTTGAAGAAATAAAAAAGAATGGGATAGTAGTATCTAAAAGAAAAATGGAATTATTTAAAAGAAAAATCTCTTTTTTAGGATTAGAAATTGGCAACGAAAAAATTGAGTTACAACCACATATTTCTACAAAAATTCTTGATTTTCCAGAAAAACTTACAAATTTAAAACAAATTCAAACTTTTTTAGGCCTAGTAAACTATGCTAGAAAAATCTCTGTAAGTACTACTGCTTGTTTTTTCTTTTCCATTAAATATTCAAGTCTAGCGACTTTGTTACCCATAATTTCTATTTTTAATTTATAGACTATCTTTGGCTAGTTCTAGTTTTTCTATTTTTTCATCGTATTCATTTATATTCTTATTTATATTTTGACTGGTACTTGGTGTTTCTATACTATAGACATCATTTAAACAAATATGACATATTTCTTTAAAGCATATGTTACATTGAGATCTTTTTTCTATGCTTGGGTAGTATTCACAAATATAACATTTTGTAACATCCGGCCCCTCATACCAACAATATTGTCCGCTTTGCCCACTAAGAGCTCACGGATTTGTTTTTGGTTGCCCGGGTGAAAACTTCCCAGGGGGTCACCCATCCCTGGATTACTCCCACCCGAGCACGCTTAACTGTGGAGTTCTCCTCTCATCCACTACATTAAGCCCCAAAACGCGTTGTTGATTTAAGAGGCAGGACATTTCTTATGAACCAAGGATCTCTCTTGTGCACGGCCGATGTGGGATTCGCCTAGGGTGTTACAATCACCCCCCTTTTGGACTCATCGTCCTCGATGAGGTTTGCCCCACCATCCAATTCAGGTATGTGGGATTCGCCTAAGGTGTCCTCCTGAACACCCCCGAGGACTCAACCGTGATCGCTGAGGTTTGCCCCACCATCCCTAACGACACAAGAGTGGCTCTGAAACCATTTGTAACATCCGGCCCCTCGTACCAACAATATTGTCCGCTTTGCCCACTAAGAGCTCACGGATTTGTTTTTGGTTGCCCGGGTGAAAACTTCCCAGGGGGTCACCCATCCCTGGATTACTCCCACCCGAGCACGCTTAACTGTGGAGTTCTCCTCTCATCCACAACATTAAACCCCAAAACACGTTGTTGATTTAAAAGGCAGGACATTTCTTATGAACCAAGGATCTCTCTTGTGCACGGCCGATGTGGGATTCGCCTAGGGTGTTACAATAAAACTTGTAACATCCCGAAAATAGTAAATAAGTAAATAATAATACGATGGAGATTTATACGACATAAAATGAAATAAGAACGGATGGACTTGGGCTCGACTCCAACGGGCCGAGGGAAGCCCAGGTATAAAAGGGGCAAGACAGCCCATTTGACCATTTCACCTCCATTTCACCAATTCTAGAGAGAGAAAGGGAGCCCGAGTCTAGAGAGAGAAAGTCGACGGATCGTCACGAGATTTGAGGAGCACGTTACTACTGAGATCGTGAGCAAAACCTCTGGATCATAATTCCAATCCAGGTAATGATTCGATCATAATATGAGTTTTTGTTCATTTTGGGGTTTCTCGGGTTTTAGCTAAATAGGTGATGTTTTTACGGATGAAACTTGAAAATAAGCTTAGAAATAGAATCTAGAATGAAAACCGCACGTTTTGATCAAAGAAAATTGTAAGATTAGCATAATCGGATTAACATGCAAGAATTCCGAAATTTTGGTCCAAGAACCAGGTACTGCGTACTTACCAAGTGCGCATGAAGGAATCCCTGCGTACTTACTAAGTGCGCAGGCAGCAGTCCCTGCGTACTTACCAAGTACGCAGGAGGAAGACTCCTGCGCACTTACCAAGTGCGCATGAGCAAGTCCCTGCGCACTTACTAAGTGCGCAGGAAGCAGACAGCAGGCCACAGGTTGGTTAAGTAAAGTCAGTAAGTTTAGAATGATTAAACCATTAGAGTCGGGGTTGGGTCTAATGTGTATTTAACTACCTAATCCAGATCGGAGGTGACGCTGTTGGGCCTTTGTTTAGGACAACCTAGAGTAGCTCGTCAGGTGAGTTCTATGTGCCCCCTTCTATGTATGTGCAAATGATTTATAAATGTTTTGGGGCTGAAGTGTATACACTAAATGGATAAATGCTATAAGTGACAATGTGATCATACGTACATATATGAATATATAAATACTTATATATGTGAAAATGAATTATGAATAAAGAATGAAGCGTATGATATAAAGAAAGAATGAAAGAAGGATATAACGTAAAAGAATGAAATCTTGCTTTATATTATATATATTGCATGTTATGAATGAATGTAAACGTTATAAACCCTTCTGTGACAACGGCTACTTCGGTAGACGGACGACCACGTGACTATTTTGCAACCGGGACGAAAACGTTCCTACGTAAGATAGGACGTATGAAAAGGTAAAAATGGACGGTCGAAGCAATTGCCTTAACTAATGTAGAACGGTTGCATACATAATGGTCGCGTGGGAAACGGATGCCCTAGGGCAGACGGATTTAATGTTATGACGGACTACGACGGTAGGACGGTTAAGAGCGGACGGACAAAAGTTGCCGGACGGATTTAATGTTATGACGGACGGTTTTCTAGAGCCGGACGGTTATGAGAAGGGCTACGACGGTAGCTCTGACTGCGATGTCTTCGTGACATTCGCGACAAGTATGATGGGTTGATCTCCCTTAAGATTATGGCTAATATGTGTTCTCCCAAAGAAAGTATGTATGTACATATGTATATACCCTCAATGAATGTTATGTGAGAACAGTAAAGTAAAGAATATTTAAAAGTATGAATATACATGTATACATTATATTCAGGATAAGATAAATATTATGTATGATTGTCTTTAAACTAGAACTCACCAGCGTTAGCTGACTTTTAGTATACATTTCAGGTAAGAAAGGAAAGGGTCGTGCGAAGGCGTGAAGGTTACATGGCACAAGACTGACATCCCACTTTTGTTTGTTAAGAATATGTTATGCTTTTATTTGTAAAGACTTCCGCTGTTTTGATTATGTAATTGAATGACGAATGTTTTAATTTAAGTTCAGTATTTATGACTATGTTTATGAGTAAATCCAACAAGTGAGGCCACCCGGTTTAGGGGCCTTACAAGTTGGTATCAGAGCAATAGTTTGAGAGATTTAGACATCCCTAAATGTCTAGACTCAAACTGATTATGGGACCAAAGCACGGATGTCAGTATGGGTAACCAACGCCAACGCTAGCACGGTAAGTAAGTCGTAAAGTTAATGCTCTTGCATAGGAATAGATACCTTAACTTAGAACAAATAGATGTTAATGCCACGACTGATTTGAAGAGTGTCGAACCCGAAAAGCAATGTAAATTTGTAATCACAAACCGGTCACTGTAATTAAGAATTTACCTTGCTCGTACTGTTCCAAACTATGATCTGAAGAAATGACATTGATGTATTCCCTTTTTAACTATCAGGAAATTAAGAACTATGGCTGGTGGAGGAAGGACAGGACCTCGAGGCGGTCGCACTGGCCGGCGAGGTAGACCTCCGTTGAACCCAAGATTTGAAGATGAAGAGAGTGTGCATGCAGAGCACACCGAAAGTGTGCGCGAAACAGAAGTGACCCCAATTAGGGACAACAGTCCAGGGCCTATACAGTTGGAACCTGAAGTCAGGGATGCTATTGCCCGTGAAGTTGTGCTCACTTTGCAAAAGGTATTGCCGGATCTACTATCCGAGGCAATAAAGAAAAGTAAAGAGGGGGATGAAGGAAACCACGAAGAAACGGTATATGACAGCGACGGGGATGAGATAAAAGTGGGGCCAAGCACTAAAGGGTGCACTTATAAAGGTTTCAAAGATGGAGACCCACCCAAGTTTGATGGTAGCAAGGATTCGGTGGCTACTTTGGAATGGATTGAGAGAATAAACGCTGTAATCAACATCAGCGAGTGCCGACCAGACCAGGCGGTTAAATATGTTGCTCATTCTTTCACCAATGAAGCACTAGGTTGGTGGAGAAATATTCAAAGATGTATATTGATTCATTATCTGTGTGATCTGTATCTAAGGCTTCTATTTCGTAGTCGTTAATTTGCTCTACTAGATTACTCCTTTCTATATTTTTATTCCTATTTGGGCATTTGTTAGCCCAATGCTCTGTATCTCCACATATAAAACATTTACATGTCCTAGTATGAGATTTTCTAACGTATTTATTCTGATATTTTTTATATGGTTTGTATTCCTTTTTATATGTAGTACTTTTTCTAATTTTTTTTTTCTTATCATAATATCCATATACTTGTGGAGTATAAATAGCTGTTTTGCAAAATGCAAAAGCATTTCTTTTTAACTGTTCTTGTAATGCAACTTCTTTGCATTTTTCTTCTAGAATACTAAATGTAAAGGTTATTTTAGGTCATATTCCTAAGTTTTCTATATTTCCATACTGTAATTTCCAGGCTTCATGTACAGTTTTTTCTAAATCTCCTGGTAATTTTATAAAATATTTGTCACATAGGTTATCGTCCATAGCTTGTCCTGTTTGTGCTAATAACCTTGTGAAATCTAGTGTAAATTCATTTATGTATTTCATATCAGCAATACTTAGTTGTTCTAGATTTCTAATGGCTGTATCTTGTAGTAGACTGTTATTTTTTGTCGGGCCTACTCTTAAAATAAGAACTCTTATTTGAGATGTAAAATTATAAGGATTGTCTCCTATGGCTTTTAGTCTGTTTATTTGGTCTGGACTGTGGGCTTTTTTGCTTTACCATATTCCTAAGGCTGTTGGGCCTAAGGTTGTTTCTAGATAAGAGGAACCTGCTTACTCCTCCTCCAAATAAACCTAAAAGATACAGATATGCCAAATGATCTTATCTTACAGTTCTACCATAATGGCATGATCGACTACATAGAACTAGAATTAAATCCTAAAACAGAAAGTATTATAAATCTCTTTGGAGAAAAATTCTTCTTAGCTACAGGAAATATATATATACATATACATGTACATATATACATGTACATGTACGTACATGTACATGTACATATACATGTATATATACATATATATATACATCTAGATGTATATATACATGTATATATATATGTATATAATATATATATATATATAACCGGTTCCGGTTAGAAAAGCGGGTATTTCAAGAACCTATTCGAAAAACAAAGACAATCTAGTTTTTTATATATAATTTATCTATGTTTTATGAGTTTATGTTTTAAATACATATATATATATATATATATATATATATATATATATATATATACATATACATATACGTATACGTATACGTATACGTATACATATACATATACGTATATATACATATACATGTACATATATACATGTACATGTACATATACATGTACATATACATATACATGTACATATACATATATATATACATCTATATATACATCTAGATGTATATATATATGTATATATACATGTATATATATATGTATATATAATATATATATATATATAACCGGTTCCGGTTAGAAAGGCGGGTATTTCAAGAACCTATTTCCGGCTATTCGAAAAACAAAGACAATCTAGTTTTTTATATATAATTTATCTATGTTTTATGAGTTTATGTTTTAAATACTTCTTTATTTTGTATATGTATATATATATGTATATATATATGTATATGTATATGTATATATATGTATATGTATATGTATATATATATGTATATGTATATATATATATGTACATATACATATATATACATATACATATATATACATATATATATATATATACATATATATATATGTATATATATATATACATATACATATATATATATATATATATATATATATTAAAATGTCTAATAAGTCGTATAAATACATTAATTAAACATATAAATAACTAACTTAAAAAGTCTAATAAAATTAAAAACTTAAAATGTTACAAAATACAGAAGTATTTAAAACATAAACTCATAAAACATAGATAAATTATATATAAAAAAATAGATTGTCTTTGTTTTTCGAATAGTCGGAAATAGGTTCTTAAAATACCCGCCTTTCTAACCGGAACCGGTTATATATATATTAAAATGTCTAATAAGTCGTATAAATACATTAATTAAATATATAAATAACTAACTTAAAAAGTCTAATAACATTAAAAACTTAAAATGTTACAAAATAGAGAAGTATTTAAAACATAAACTCATAAAACATAGATAAATTATATAAAAAAAACTAGATTGTCTTTGTTTTTCGAATAGCCGGAAATAGGTTCTTGAAATACCCGCCTTTAATTACCGAAACCGGTTATTGAATACCCGGAACCGGTACATAAGGTCCGATTTTTCAACCAAGAACCGGAACCGGAAAGAACCGGTTCCGGTTGAGAAAACCCGATTTGTGCACCTCTATCTCTATCATCTATGATAAAGGTACACAAACTTTGTTCACGTATTTCATTATAGATTATATAGCTAAAATAATTATTCCTATTATGTTCTTTTTCTTTTAACTTTTGGGTCAAACAAATTATGGCTTAATGGCTAACTAGTACACCCCACCCCCCCCCCCCCCCCAACAAAACTTTGACCCCTCTTTTCTTCAAATCAATTGCTTCTTCAGTTCACTCTATTATTTAACCAATGGCCCAATGTATAAAAAGTTAACCACCAGTCTTTTCTCATTCATAAAAATACAGCAAACTTTTCCTTTTTCTTTTCTTTTTTTTTCTATTTCAGGTTACTTCCAAGTAGCAAATCAAAGAACCATTTTTGATAACCACCACACCATAAATTAAGAAAAGCTGAAAGTTGCCAAAATGAAAAAAAAAATTAAGTTCCTTACCTTAATACAAATTTTTTAAAGTTTCTAACACCCATAATAGAATTTGAGTAAAATTTTATTACTTAATTATGTGGAAACATAAATGCATTCAATACAAAACCAAGTCTAAACAAAGAACTATGAGAACCAAAATAAACATTTGTATATAGTGGTGATTAGATGTAGTGGGAGAGAACAAGTGGTCGGTTAGACGGTTACATAACCGACCGTCTTACGTATCACATTTAAAACAAGTACAAGTGTTATTTACCGTTCTCGTAATTCTCTACTTAAAATTGGTCATGTGTTAAACAACTTGACCAAATCATATGAAAATATAGAAAGTACAATTATTAGAAAAGAAGAAATAAATACCATTTATGATATCTCACTCACCTTCCTTCTCTAGTTCTCTAAGACTCCCATTGTTCATTAGCTCTGACATTATGGGGGATGCCATAGACTCCATGCCCATTGAGGCTGTTGTAGCGGTGGTGATTGTGGCGGTCATGGTTGTGGTTTTAGAGGAAATAGGTTCATCATCACCAAAAGTATTGGGATAATCATTAAAATCCCAATCTGTCAAATAACTAGGTTTTGTTGTGACAGGATTTTTTTCAATATCACCCGAAAGCATTGCCATCACAAGTGACATTACCGGTCTTAACGATGGTGATGCTTGACCACAATTTAGGCCTACCCGTATCATATGAGTAGCCTGTTATTCACCAAAAGATGCCAAAGATGAATCGATGATCTCCAAATGCCGGTTACTTTCATACAAACTCCATGCCTGAAAATACCATAAATTCTTTTGATTATTACATATGAAATTAAGGAAATTTTTTCATGCTTGGACAACTAGCATTATAGTATGGGGGATGCCATAGACTCCATGCCCATTGAGGCTGTTGTAGCGGTGGTGATTGTGGCGGTCATGGTTGTGGTTTCAGAGGAAATAGGTTCATCATCACCAAAAGTATTGGGATAATCATTAAAATCCCAATCTGTCAAATAACTAGGTTTTGTTGTGACAGGATTTATTTCAATATCACCCGAAAGCATTGCCATCACAAGTGACATTACCGGTCTTAACGATGGTGATGCTTGACCACAATTTAGGCCTACCCGTATCATATGAGTAGCCTGTTATTCACCAAAAGATGCCAAAGATGAATCGATGATCTCCGAATGCCGGTTACTTTCATACAAACTCCATGCCTGAAAATACCATAAATTCTTTTGATTATTACATATGAAATTAAGGAAATTTTTTCATGCTTGGACAACTAGCATTATAGTATAGTCCATGGTTTAGAGGTGACAGTTTCAACCCATTTACTAATGAATGGGCTGATTTGGGGTGTTTAATCTCAAATGGGCCAAATCAAAACATTAGTATATAATTAGATTAAAATACAAGTCTCTTGAATAGTGCTTGACCCATTCACATTTTTACACTTATTTTTTTTTACATTTTTACTTTCAACCCTATACTATATATAATATACACTTTTAACCCGTTTCATTTTCTATTAATTTCGTTTTCCTTTAATAACATTCGTTCGTTAACTTTTTTCAAAATATGGAGTGCGCGGCTGTTTTTAGTTTTTTTTGTCAACGTCCCGATATAATTTTTTTTTAAACGGGGTTGTATTCAAAATCGAGTTTTTTTTGTATCGTACCATTGTGATACTGTGACGATCCGAACCTTTTATGAGCGAACAATATCATTGTTAATATTGGTATTATCGGAACCAGTATTGGTATTTGTTCTTATGGTTTTCGACGACCCGAACCGGTAATATTTTTATTTTGTTTTTTTCTTTTTTTATTATTTAGTTTTATGTTTCTCTTTTATTAACATTATTTTTACTGTTGCGCCTACATTTTTATTTAAATTTTATTAACGATGGGCCCGACACCTGCCGCGGAGCGCGGTATAACCTTCTAGTTTTAGATAAAAGGGGAGTGAGTCAAACGGGTCAAAAAACTCATTGAGGTTGAAAGTCATCCGATATTTTGTAAGATTTTGATGATTATTGTATTTATATTGTTTATGAAATTATAATTAACACATTAACTACTTGTAAAAAAACAAACTATAAGTGTTAGCGGGTCAACCCAACTCATCCTGTTTCGACTCCTACTAGAAATGGTCAATTACCCATCTTGCCACCTCTATTTTAAACGGTTCACTTCCAGTTTTATACGAGCCCATATGAACCAAGTAATAAACTATTAGTTAGTTATTAATAAAATTAACATATTGCTTTAACAAGGCTAGAAGAACTCACATAGTTGCTGCAACCCGGATACTCATGTGTGTTCTTTTATCATCATATAAATTTTCTAATCTAAAATCTGATTGTTTAGGGCATAATTCTCCACCAAGCAAAATATTACTTACTTTCACAGCGCGATGCACAATTCTAGGCTTTGATTCCTCATGAAGATAAGCTAGTCCTCTTGCTCCCAAGCATATATTGAAGCGCGTTGACCAGTCAACCTTTGAATCTTTACATCAAAATCATAGTTCGTGTTAGAAATAAACCCTAACCTTAATCAAAATCAAACCCAAAACCTTCCATGGTGTGTGACAGCTACTACACTTCCATCATTCAATATCCCCTGGGACATATTAAAACTCATTACAACTTTTAAGAAAACAAAACCAAATAGCAAGTATTATGTACTAATGGCAGCATAAAAGCCCCTTAAAACAAGTATGATAGTAATCAACCTAATCTCCTTGTAAAACAGGTCCAAAACCACCTTCTCCTAGCAAATTTGAACTATAAGTTTCTACTTTAGGCCCCATTTCAAGAATATCGGCTAAAAATATAGAAAAGTAAGACTCCCTTCAAAACAAAAGCATAAGATAAAATTATGAAATTATAATTGCTACCTTCTTCTTCCCCATGTTTTGACCTTTTCCTTTTCATGTATAAACCAAAAACTAAGAGCAGAAGGCTGACAGATGTCATGGCAGCTACAATACCAATGATCATTCTAGTTTTAGTTGAATTGCTCTTGGCTTTACATATGTAATAAAGAAATAACAATCACTAAAATAAAATAATATGTAACTATTCCATGTTTGGTACCAGGAGAAACTCTTAGGGCAGAAATTAAAGGTCCATATCTCCTTGTTAATGGTAAGTGGTAACATTCATTAAAATCCTTTACAAGATAGAATTGAGTAATCCTTTACAGATTTTAATCCAATTCGAGAAGGATTAAGTCTCCTAAATACAGAATACAATTCTGGACCTTCAAAATATAAAACAAGACAAACATAAACAAAGCAGGAAATGGTAATTTAAACATAAACAAAGCAGTTAATTCCCTCCTATTCTTCAGCCTCACTCGGCCACTACCAAGTAACTCCTCTGAACTGCCCATCATCAAGTGGGTCTGCTCCTTGGATCCTGCTGGGTGGATCCGACCCATGGGTCAGGGGTGGAATTAGATTCTGATGGACACTGATGGACATCTGGGTTCGCATCACATTGATTGATTTATAATCAAGATTGTAATATTTTCAAGAAAAATAAAGATCTACCCTGGATGTAAATATCAAAAACACGCCTCCTATGACCCGGAACTGTCTCGGTAAACTAAAGAAAAGGCTTGCAGTATAATTCTAACAGTATCTAAGGGAGCCGGGAGACTTTCTTGAAGTTCTAAAAAGTTCTGGATATCTTGTGTTTTCAACTTCGATTGAGGTGGAAGCTATAAATGGCGGGTCGGGTTGGTCAAGTACAATCCCCCCATTACTGATGGACCATTTTTCTTGAAATAAATAAAAAAGCCCATTAGCAGACCTCATTTCTGACCCGCCACATTTGATTGCAAAGCTGGAACCTTTAGCAAGCAAGATAGATCATCATGTAATCAATTCTGAATAAATTTGATGTCTAACAATTTCTTGGAGGACAAACAATAAATGTGCAAAGAAACAATGGATAACTTACAAGGTGTTGGGTTCCTGTTGCAAGGAAAGTCTCGTTGAAGACAAACTAATCCTGGGAAAATACTATTGTGTTTCCTTACTCCAGAAAAAGGATTCAACTTCCAAAAGATCTGATAAAAAGGATCAAAATATTGATTTGGGGGAATCTGACCCATTACAAGGTGAAAATGATGACTTGTATATAGTGATATGTTACTTTCCTAAGCAATTCCCTCTTATGTATAGAGAGATTAATAAATTAAAGAGCATATTTGTATGAAGCATAGTGAAGAAAAGGATTATAGCATGAAACTAAACCACCAAAATTGATCAATTAGACTGATATGTTACCACCAAAGCAGTTTACCAAGTTCCTTCTATATCGTTTTCCAAAATAATATTAATGTATTTCTTCAAAAAGTGCTTTCCAAACATGACCATACCAAATTAAAAAAAATGATTACCTGTTGTTTGTGCTATCAAACAACAACAACCATACCCAGTAAAATCCTATTAATAGCAAAGCTATTAGTAGGATTTGAGGAAGGATCTAAAAAATAGAACTACTAGGAACAACAGATAGTGAAAGCGTGCAAGTGGTAAAAAATCAGAAATAAAAACACGAAGCCTAGAATGTAACAAGCAAAGGTCACCACAAGTCTAAATATGACTAAACCCCTAAGATAAAGGCTAGCCAAATCTGTACCATCTCCTAAAAGTCCCTAACCTTAATCCTACGCCTCCACGAATTCCTATCCTCGACCATGTCCTCAAAGAGGTGCAAGTCTATCAAATCATGTAGTTTAAAACCGGTATCAGCGATCAAGAACAGGCGCGAGATTTTGTGGAAATCCCACTCCACGACTCCGTTTTCTTATTAGTTGAATTGAAACCTTACAGATGCTATCAACTATTTATAATTAAAATTAACTTGACTCCAAAGCAACTAATAACGCTATCACAATGCCTTTCTGCAGTGTGTAGGCATGACATATAAGGAGCATATATCATGTGTTCTCATCCTTTTAACTGGTTGGAATTATGGCTGTAACTATAGGGGATTCGTGACTTTTTGAATAGTCAGCCACATAACCCCCTACTTGAAGAGTTGTGTTTCTTCGTATAGGAGTCAACCGAATTAGCCACTACATGAATAGTTATGATGGTTCAATGGTGACTTTTTGAAATGACACCACAAATAAATACCATATGAAGAGGTTCAACCGAAATTATTTTTCTCTCTTTTGCCTAGAACTCAACCCAAAATATAAATCTTGTTGGTCAATTCAATTACTTTCCCAAATCCCAACATATCCTTCCATGTCAAAGAGATTTGTGTTTTACAAGTCAGTTAGGATCCTCAAGCTGATGATAAAATCAAGAGATGAACTCACATTCTGCAAATCACTTATTCGCCTACCTACAAATTTTGTGTAAAATTATCCTAGAGAGAGAGGATGTAACTCACAAACAAGGTAATGAGGTTAAATTCTTCAAAATTATTCCCTTGAAGTCTCTATAAAATCAAACATCTGTAAATGAATAATTTTCAATATATTAATTAGCTTCAATATGTTCACTTTAACCGTTCTTACTCGCAGCGAAAGCAATTTTGTCCAGTTGCCTATAAAAGCAGGTATCTTTCCAGAAATGGGCCGTCACCTGAAAGCAAAAAATAAGCTGAGTATAAAATATCTGGTAATTGGATTGAATTTACCGAATATCGTAACTTACAACGGAGGGAAACCCTCAATATATATAGGAAAGACCTATCTTGGGCATCATATACTAATAAGAACATTATAATAACTATAATTAACATTTACTTATTCCATAAAGATATTGAAAGAAAATGTAGTTTTGGGACGAAAAATAAGTACATGATATGATAGGCATATTTGTGAGGTTAGCAAAATTTAGTAAAGATTGTATGAATTACCTTGTAATCTCAGATTATATGTTATTTACTTCACAATTATGTGTGTATGCATATATTCAAATAAGAACATATGTTTGATCCATATTAACCATGTTCTAGGGGATAACTGCCTGAAAATATATATAAAATCCAAAGCAGGAATATGAGCGAATACATATAATGTCATAATTTGTTAGGGAAATTGTATTATCAAGGTAAAGATAATCAAATGAATCCTGGATAACTACTTTTCAAAATTTCAATACCCGAAATCAAGTTTTGGGATAATTAGAGAAACACTTGGGTTTTAGAGCAAGAACACACAGAATTTGTAAGTCTCCTCTTTTTAGACCAATATGCATATATACTTACTCAGGTACCACTCCCAACCCTTAAATTCTTTTAGTCTAGCTGTGAATCCCTCCCTATTCAACAAAAGATTTACTTTAGCCTGGTAAACGAAAAGCGAGATTGCTGCTTACATAAATTAAACAAGGCTTACAGTTCCTGGTGCTATCGACATTCGATGGATGGATGGATTGTTGTCGAAATCTGAATTCGAACTTCCCATACTCCCATGGTTGAATTAATGCCCTAACTATTCAATTGTCAAAATCAAAATAAAGCCCCAACGGTACCCAAAAGTCTTTTTATTATTCACTGAATTATAATCTCGTCTATTATACGGGTTGAATAAATGTATACTTTTCTTTTAACGGCGGCTCAACTGCCACGTCTCATCAGGAAAAGCTCGTACATCAGTCTACCCAAACAATCATCAAAGAATTTAAAAACCCGTGTATTACATGGGTTGAATAAAATATTACGTGACATTTATATATTATGTTAAGTTAATTTTTAAATTATTTTTATAGCTGAGTATTATTTTTTTATTTAACTGATAAATGTTAATTCATATTAAACTTTAGAAACCCGGTGTATTACACAGGTTAAATAAATGCAATGTTATATATATTTAGTAATAAATATTTACATATTAAATATTTATGAAAAAATGTTTTTTCTTTAATTATATAAAATATTATTTTTTTAATAGAAGAGAGAGGCGAGAAACAAGAAATTATAAAAACAATTAAAAAAATTTGTATAATTAGTAGGAGAGAGAAGCAAGAAAAAAAGTTAAGGATGTATGAGAGAGCGACAAGTGTCCCATCAAAACCTTTATTTATTATAGAGTAAAGTGCCATTTTAGTCCCTGTGGTTTGGTCAATTTATACACTTTCATCCAAAAAGTTTTTTTTTAGCTTTTTCGTCCCTGACCTTTCAAATTTTAGCCATTTTCATCCAAGTGACTAACTCAGTTAATTTTTTAACGTTAGATCAGGGGCATTTTCGTCCTTTCATAATTCCGTTTTAACCCCAGTTAAATTTTATTATATTTGTATAACAACCCTAATTCTATTAATTTGCATTTGCAGGTCCACTCATCTTCATCGCCGACACCAAATCTCCCCACCTCCTTCCGACCAGAACTCCGACAACATCCCCGTCCCGACCAGTCGTCGGCCACCACTTAGCTTCTCCCATAACCAACAAAAACCATCGTGAACATCACGATTCCAACATATGTGATCGGAAAAACGCAAGGGGGTGATGGTGGTGATCGGCAACTGCAAAGGGGTAACCTCCGTCCGACCAGAACTCCGGCGCACCCCTTCATTTCCTTCCACGACCCATCGGCAACTGCAAAGGGGTGGTGGAGGTGATCGGAAAAACGCAAGGGGGTGGATTGGGGCTTTCTCTTTGTTTCGTTCCCAACCACACAACTGCACCTCTAAATCATTAGATCTGAAACTGATGTGAATAAATGACCCACCAATTTTGCATACCTGAAACTGGTGTGAATAAACGAACCAAATGGTTAGATCTGAAACTGCAAAGGGGTGGTGGTTAGGGTTGCTCTGATTTGCAGAAAAAAAAACGAGAAAGAGACACGATGGAGTAGCGGTGGTGCTGGTACGGTGGTGCCGGTGCCGGATTTGGTGTGAGGAGGAAGATGACCGGTGTCGGATTTGGTGTGAGGAGAAGACCATCGATTTAGGGTTCTGAAAAAGGAAGGGGGATAAAGGGAATAAAAAAAGGGGTTAAAAAGGAATTATGAAAGGACGAAAATGCCCCTGATCTAACGTTAAAAATTTAACTGAGTTAATCACTTGGATGAAAATGGCTAAAATTTGAAAGGTCAGGAACGAAAAAGCTAAAAAAAAAACTTTTTGAATGAAAGTGGATAAATTGACCAAACAACAGGGACTAAAATGACACTTTACTCTTTATTATATAATATAGATTTATAAAAAATATTTTATAAAAATAATTAAAGAAATCATTATTAGTTAATAGGAGAGAGAAGCGGTAATAATTAAAGAAATTTTTTGACCACAGATGGTTTCAAACTGATATGGGGAGACGGATTGGTTGAGCCTAATCAAGCTGATTTGATTGAGCCCTTTAGCCTTCTCACCGTCATCCCATCCCCTCCCCCCCCCCCCCCTCTCTGTTCTTTGTAGCATCGTCGAGTTGGTCCAGATACCAAATAAGCAAACCAAGTAACTGTTAAACGAGGTGGTTGTGGAAGGGAACAAAGGGGTCGCCGAAAAACATGAAAGGGATGAACCTACTAGAAATGGAGTTGGGAGTTGTGACTTGCGAAGGGGTGGTCGACGAGAATCTCTTCATCGCAATCTTGATTTGTAGGGACAGAGGGTCGATTTGCAGGTACAGGTGGTGTGTGGCTACTGGCTGGAGAAGAAAAATGGCCAGTGGTGGTATTTGTCGGAGATGTTGTAATGGTGTTGGCCGGAGATGAAGCGGTGGTTGGGTGCCGACGATGTTTGGTATAGAGGGATAGAGTAGAGATAAAGAGTGTGTCTGTGTGTGTTTTTGGAGAGAGAGAAGGATGGGTAGGGTTTCTTACTCTTATTTTTATATATTTTTTTTACTAATTCAGATATTTTAGAATATGTGATAAAAATTGGTGCAAAAGATAGTCATGGTTTTGTGCATGAAGTTAGCGCCATGTGTGCAACACTATTAATAAACCACGACCGTCTCTTCAGGTCCATGGTGCATGTGTCAATACTAATCAAATGCCACCCATGCACACCAACATTTGCATGACTGACACGTGTCCCACCGCCACCCTTCTACTTAAACTACACTCTTCTATCCACTCGAACATACTTTAGTTCAACCATGGCAAAAGAATCAACAAGATGGTTGTTTTTCCTACTAGCACTTGTGGTAATCGCTAATGCACTGGTGGCCGGAGTTAACGGACAAGATAGAAGGGCCGGCAAAGTCTTCCCGCCGGAGGAAGATTACGGTCCAGGCGGTGGCCGTGGTCGTGGTTGGGATGATCGTAGTTATGGCCGTGGTGGTGATGATGAAGGTGGAGAAGATAGAAGTGCGAGCAAAGTGTTCCCGCCGGAGGAAGATTACGGCCGCGGCCGTGGTCGTGATGATCGTGGTTATGGTCGTGGTGGTGATGAAGGTGATGAAGATAGAAGCGCGAGCAAAGTGTTCCCGCCGGAGGAAGAACGTGGCGGACGAGGGGGAGGATCGGAGTTCCCGCCGGAGGAAGAACGTGGTCGCGGCGGCGGTGGAGGTGGAGGGAGGAGGGGATGGACGGAGAAAAGGAGGTATATATTGTCCGACTCCAAACGGGTGGTGGCGACGGACGCCGGTGGGATGAGGGTGGTGAGGGGTGTTGGCGGGAAGCTTACCGAAAGCCCGATGCATATCGGGTTCATTACGATGGAACCGAACAGCATGTTCAAACCGCAGTATCTTGATTCTAGTTTGATACTGTTTGTTGAATTAGGTATAATTATAATTTACTTGTTAATTGATTGTTAAATTCTAACTAATTAACATAACATTTGAATTGTATGAAATTCGCAGGCGAGGCGAGAATCGGATCGATCTATAAAGACGAGTTTGTTGAGAAGGATTTGAAAACTGGAGATTTGTATAGAATCCAATCGGGTTCGGCGTTCTATCTGGTCAACCCGGCCCAGGGTCAAAGGCTACATATTATCACTAGCATCGACACGGCCGAGAGCAGCGATTGGAGTGCCTTTGAGGTACTTATACACTACTAGAAATCTCGTCAATTTTCTTAAATTTTTAAAAACTTTTTAGCGACAGCTTTAAAAAAAACTAATTTTAGCGACGAAATTCAGACCATTTACGACAACTTTCGGAAAAAAAAATACTAATTTTAGCGACGGAATTCTGGCAATGTAAGTAATGTAACAATTAGTTGAATTGTCTTAGAAACCCGGACAAAAACTTTTAAAAGATATTTACGGGAAAAAAATTATTAGCGACGAAATTGCAGCGACATAGAGAAAAAAAATGAAATGATTCATCTGAAATGTCTTAGAAACGTATACAAAACTTTTTAAAAAAAATTATTTTATTTTTAGTCGGAAAAGAACATTTTATAAATTTCGATAACCGACAAAACAATAAAAATTAACACAACTTTTCAAAAAATATTATTTTAAATTTAGTGGGAAAATAATTTTTTTTTAAATTTATTTTATTTTTGGTTGGAAAATAACTTTTTTTTTAATATTAATTAGATCTTCAAAGTTTCTATAACCATCACCGTTTACAGTTGATAACGGCTATAATCTTTGATTTGCAGTCCTTCTCCCTCGGTGGAGGAAGAAACCCGAGATCCGTGCTTGCCGGATTCGATACCCAGGTTCTAGCGACGGCATTCAATGTGAGTAACCCACCGCAGTTACCAGATTCTCGTTCGGGTTTAAAATCATAATTGTTCATTTATTCTTGTACAAATAGGTTTCGTACGATGCGATTGATGAGTTGATATCAAGCCGACAAGAAGGTTCCATTGTGTTCCTGAACCCCGACAGCGAATCTAGAGACGAATCAAGCACGTCGAAGCGGTTCTTAGAGCTGGGAACACACGAAAGGAAAAGGCAGATGAAGAGAATTGTAAATGTAGGACCGAAGACCGACAAGGAAGCAGACACGTCCACCACGTGGTCGTTAAGGGAACTCTTGATATCCTTGCTCGGAAAGAACGAGGATAATGCCAAGTCGCTAGATTCGTACAACATCTATAACGATCAAGAGGCCGATTTTAGAAATGACTATGGTTGGAGCATCGAAGTCAATGGCGACAAATACGACCCCCTTAAATGGTCAGATTTTGCGGTCTATCTCGTCAATCTCACCGCGGTAAGTGAACAAACCATATTATACAGTTTGAAATTAAGGGGTGTTTGGCATCCATGATTATACTTGAATTTAGACTGTTTGGCTTTAGTCAAACTGATTCTAGTTAACATAATATGCTTGTTTTTTAATATTTAACAATCTTTTTTATATTCAATTTTTTAGTGTTTTCATTGGTAAAACAAGTGGTTATTCTAGGGTCGAATATTTAATATGTTTAAAATTAGGGGAATTCCCAAAAATAAATAAATTGCTTTTCAACTTATCCCAATAAGGAACAATCCCAAATTTGCGGCACGAACATACCTCAAAGTCGGCGAATTCGTCGACATACGTGTCTCATCGTACGTACAACTTACACGTGTAATTTTAATTCGTTTTCGTCGAAACATTTAAAAAAGTCAGCTAATTAGCCGACATACATGTCTCATCGTACAGCTTACACGTGTAATTTTAATTCGTTTTCGTCGAAACATTTAAAAAAGTCGGAGAAACTCCAAGTTTTTAAACAAAGCGAAACGCCAAGTTTTTAAACAAAGTCGGCGAAAAGTGTAATGGCGAATTCGCCGACTTTTTAAATGTTTAATAAAAGGCATATGTGTAAGATCGAGAAGTGGGGTGAAAGATCTCGCTAAGTGATAAAAGAAAGAAGAACTCCTCCTACGTAACATGAAATTAGTATGTATGTAGAGACACGTATGTTGGCAAATTCGTAAGACTTTGAGGTGTGTTTCGGCGAATTTGGGATGTTTAGTATTAGGAAGTTGAAAAGTCTTTGTTTGTAACAAAGTCGGCGAAAAGTGTACTGGCGAATTCGCGCCGACCTTTTTAAATGTTTAATAAAAGGCATACGTGTAGAATGTATGTGTAGACACGTATGTCGGCGAATTCGTAACACTTTGAGGTAACAAAGTCGGGGAATTCGCCGACCTTTTTAAATGTTTAATAAAAGGCATACGTGTAAAATGTATGTAGAGACACGTATGTCGGCGAATTCGTAAGACTTTGAGGTATGCTCCGGCGAATTTGGGATGTTTAGTATTAGGAAGTTGAAAAGTTTTTGTTTGTTTTGTGGGAAGTTGAAAAGCAATATGTTTAATTTTGGAATTTCCCTTAAAATTGCCTCACATAACTGATTTCAGTTATTAATTACTAACCAGAATATGTTTAAAAAATGTTACAGGGATCGATGATGGCACCGCATATTAATCCAACAGCCACCGAATACGGTGTCGTATTGAGTGGAACCGGGAACATTCAAGTGGTGTATCCAAACGGAACATTAGCCATGGACGCTGAAGTGACCCAAGGCGACGTGTTTTGGATTCCACGTTACTTTCCATTTTGTCAAGTGGCTTCACGGTCAAGTCCGTTTGTGTTCTTTGGGTTCTCGACATCTGCACGAAACAACAGGCCACAATTCTTGGCGGGTCAAGGTTCGCTTATGCAGTCCATGATGAGTCCAGAGTTCGCAGCCGCATTTGGGATGAGCGAAGACAGTATGTCCGAGATTATTAATGCTCAAACTCAAACCACCATCTTGCCGTCGGCTTCTGCATCACCAGGGGGTGGAGGTGGGGAGATCCCCGAGGGTGAGGGCCAGGGAGATCCCGCAGGCCAGGGTGAGGGCCAGGTGGATCCCGAGGGTGAGGGTGATCCAACCGGGCGGGGAGAGGGCAAGGGTGATCCGACCGGAAAGGGTGAGGGTGCGCCTAAAATAAGGATGAAGAAGAGCAGCTTTGCGTACAATATGGCAATGGGGATGGATTAGTAGGTTTGTAGCTAATGTGTGTAGGAAGCTTGTTTTGTATGTTTGTGCATGTGGTGTTGACGTTTTGTGTTCCGAGATACTTGGAATTCGTTTCTCTTGTTAGTAAATAATGGTCTGTTCTTGTTGATGGATGATTAATATACTTTGCTATCTCATGATTAACGTCCTAAAGATTGATTTTTTTTACAAGTATGGTTCATTTGACCCATTTATGTATTGCAATGGGGTTCTTGATCAGGGGTCCCTTTTAATCGTGGCACGGTGAATATTATTATTGGTTCCGAGAATAACATACAAAATATATTCATACCCTCTGCTGTTAATTAATACTATTTTGTATGTTTAAATGCGGGTGTCAGGTCGATCGTTAATAAAATTAAAATGTTAATAAAATTAAAATGAAAACGTAGGCGTAACGGTAAAAATAATGTTAATAAAAAATAAACATAAAACTAAATCATAAAAAGGAAAAAAATTAAATATTAACGGTTCGGGTAGTCGAAAACCATAAAACCGAATACGGAGACCGGTTCTGATAATACCAATACCGGCAATGATGTTATTCGCTTATAATAGGTTTAACTCGTCACGATACCATAACGGTAAATGCACTCGTTATAGGATACGATACTAAAAGAAAAACTCGATTTTGAATACAACTCTGTTTTAAAAAAAAATTATATCGGAATGTTGACAAAAGTTAACGAACGAAATTTATTAAAGAAAAACGAAATTATTAGCAAGTAAAACGTGTTAAAAGCGTATATTATATATAGTATAAGGGGTGAAAGTAAAAATAAATAAAAAAGTATTTTTACTGTTCATTAAAACTTTCTTTTAATCTATATTGTAATATACATATGAATCGAATCAGAGTATTAATAGGAGTGGGCGTTTGTCTGGGTGGTTTTGTGCTATGAATCAAACCTTGAAATTGTGGGTGTATTAGAATGTGTGTTTAGGGTTTGCAATGAAATGAGATGTGCATATATAGAGCCCATTATTGTAAGTTCAGTCTCTACAATATTACTTAATGACATTGGGGTCTAATCAGGGCTGGTCCTAAGGCTGAGCCGGAAAAAAAAAGCCTCTACGAATAAAATATATAAACTAATTTTTTTTTAAACGATGATTAACGTTATAACAATAAACATAAAAAAAATATAGTATGTTACATGACATCAGCGGCGCAGGTTAGTTAGGGCCAGGGTGTGTGTAACATCCCTGATTTTCCTGTATTATTTAGATTTGTGCAAAAAAAAAGTATCTTCTTTCAATCCCGTACTTGTTCAACACAATAGGTACATTGATTATTATTTAAAGTGTATCAATTCAAATTTCAAACTTTCATTTACAAATTTTTATCTACATAACATATGTGTGTATATTTATATGGATATATTTAAATACTTCGTATGTTGATTAAATCAAAACTTATGAGCATTAATGACGTAATTACATTTTTTTTAATTTATATCACTATATATATATTTAATCATCCTAATTAAACATTAAACAATTTGTAACTTAAGTAGAAATGAAAATTCCCTCCTTTAAAAATATTCATAGATGAACAAATGAATAACTAGAATGATATAAATTTTATAAAATTAGATATTTATAATTGAAATTGCCATTCTATAGTTAAGGGGCCTGAATGTATTTTATCAAAGTACAAGGGGAGGAAGTCAACATTTCAGAATTTATTCCCCTTCCTGCTTCCCCCTCCCACTCGATTTTCCGGCAGAACTTTTTCCGGCCACCTACATTTTCCGGCGACAAATTTCTTGAATCCAGTCTTTAGCAAATCGAGACGGTTACAAGTCTCCATTCAAACCGAGTATCACGACATCACATTTACGCGTTTTAAAGCTGTCAAATTTTCAATCAATGTGTGCTTAATCACTTCCACAAATCTCGTGTTTTCCAAACTTAGGAAACGCGTGTTCAACCCAATATATGCTCACGAATTTGCTCAATACAGACACACATCACTCACTATTTCCCTTCCTCTCAATCGAAATCGCCTTGTGCCTAATTTGCGACCCCCGCCGCTGCCGAACTCCGGCCAAGACCGCGACTACGATCCAAGCTTTGACTCGAAGTAAGTATACTAGCTTCCTACTCATTTTTTTTTCTTTCTTTCGTCACGATGCAAAGCCCCAATATTTCGTTTGCAATCTGTGGTTAATCATGGCCAATTTGGGGTTAGGGTTTCGTTTGTGTTGATTGAGGAAGAACGATCCTCAGAACCCATATGATAAAACAAAAACGCTTCTGATATTTGACAAGGCATAAGCCCAGTTCATGTGGTTAAAACTCATCACCCCTATGGCAGAGGTCGCGGGTTCGACCTGGCCTCTGCCCATATTTTGTCTTTTTATTTTTCTCCTTTACCTTTAATCTCACTAACTTTCATACAAATGTATAAATATATGTACATGCATATTTATAAGTATAAATCGTAAAAATACATCTTTGCAATTATGTCAAAACATAAACAAATGTTTTACCACATCAATGTATCGTTTTATAAATTCTTAAGATTATATAAATATATACATATATTTATAAACTATTATTGTTATAAACCAATCGTTTGTTTTTATAAACTTTCAAAACTATAAATTTATATGTCTAGAAAATAAAAGGTAAATTATATATATATATATATACGTGTATATTGGTCCTCGTAAGAAAAAGGAAATTTATAAAATGATCTTATGAATTTTATTTACTTCTATTTTTAGGATTGGTAATATTATAACTGTTTTAATCATAGCATTACTTACTCTCTGTAATATTAAGATTTTGTTAATAATTGAAGCAACTAATCTATTAATTTCAAATTATGTCATAATACTCTATCATAATGACTATTTTAAACCAAATTGTTTAAAAAAAATATTTATTAAAATTTTCAATTAATACGTATTGTTGACACAAAGTTTTCTTTTATAAATAACATGCATAAAACATTATATTTATGATATATTACCACTTTTATTCAACTTGATTCGTTCGCCCGTCCTTTCCAAACCCAAAAATCCCAAATTGTTTCTTCCTTATTTATTTTCCCCAAATATTTATATGCACAAATATTTACTTAGGGCATCGCTAAACCGGTTCACTCGATCTCACGACCTAGTCCAAGTTCTGGTCGTAAAATACCAAGGTGAGTTTACATAGCCCCCTTTTTATTTTGTACTTTTGGGGTGAAACATGATTTACTTTTTGAAACTTTTTGCATAGACTTAAATACAATTCAATAATATGATATTATGTGTTTTGTGCTTTATGCTTGAATGCTATGAGTTAAGACTACATATACATAACATTAGTACAATCATTAACTCCGTACAAGCCAACGGTTAACATTGATAGATCTATTGTGTCTGACAAACCCACCCGGTTAGGGTGTTTGTTACCGACTTTACATTAGGGTAACCTGCGTGTTATGCCTCAGTCACAAGGTTTTATTCTACACACTTAGTTTAACTATAGATTCTCCATAAATGTATTATACATGTGTATCGTATGAATTGTATAAAACACTTTAAACTATGTTGTGTGTCAAAACCTATGTATGCTCACCAAAGTTTTAGTTGACCTTGTTTTCATCATGTTTCGGGTACTAATGCTTGAGAATAAGTACAAGTTGCTTCACTTAGGACCGAGGACCTAGAATTTAAATTAATGAAACTATTTATGTATTTCTATTTTCCTTGTATTGTTGAATTCATGATTATTTATGATATGAAACTGGTTGTTTAAATATTTAAACTTTAGCAAACCTTGAGCTTTTGAACAGTCTACATGTCCCGCCCCGACGTATTCCGCCGTCGGTTGGGGTGTGACAGATTGGTATCAGAGCCTTGGTTATAGGGAATTAGGTTATTAGACACTCTTGACCTAGACTATAACCTTAGGACACCCATACTATGCCATGCTACTACATACTATATGATTATTTCTTATGTGAATAATTTACATGTTATACTAAATAATTACATCAAATAATACAATACTTAATAGTGTATGTGTCACACTACTCACTAACTTTTGTGCTTATGTTCATTGTTATCTACATGTTATCTATTTAATTCTTTTAAGTGCTATCATAAGTTTTAACACACACTTATACACACTTAGCTTTTCATGCACCCTTAAACTCACACATATAATGTCACCACCTCTTGTGATCTAAATCTAAACTATTGGGCCTAAAGCCCATTAATAATAAACTAGAAGCCCACTTACCCTCCAAGAAGAAGAAGCCTACTACAACATACAAGCCTCGCTGTCGGGCCTCAAAGCCCAGTCCACAACAATTCTCATCATGGTCATGAGCCCAACAATAGTGTTATTAATACATGATGACTGGAATAATGTGTAGGCCCATGAGGGATTCTGGCTAAGGAAAGATAGGGTACTTAAGTGTGTCCTAGTGACCCACCCCTCTTTCTTGGGAATCCTCCTCAGGGATGCATTGCTTATAGGTCAATTGTATTTCTAAAATACTGTTGTGAAGGCTTGGTGTTATGACTAGTCAAACTCTAAACCTATGAGAACTCCTATATTTAACACTCAGTATTTTATTATCACTTACAACATTTTCATTGTTTCCTACTAGACATGGACTCCTACTCTCCTTCCTCCCCGGTATACCGTCCCGGAGAAGAGTCTGATTGGGAAGAAGACATCGGGTCACCCGTGTATCGGTCGTCACCACCCCCAGCTGCTAGACCAAGATTTGATGTAAGGGCAGATTGGGCTAGGAACACCGGCCCAAGACTTCGAACACCTAGATCACCCTCATTAAGAGACCCGTATCTGGTGCCCGACCCATATCAACCTAACCCTTGGGTAAGGCATACCATGGCACCCACTAGTGCTATGGGAATTCCAATCAATGACATTCACCAATATGTGAGGACCGCAGAGTTTGAGAGGCAAAGGATGGAGCATGAGGTAATGCACGACTTGCAAGGACAAAGAATGGATAGCCTAGCAAACCAATTAGAGTACCAAAAGGAATTAATCTCCATCCTCGAGAAAGAAATACTGGAGCATCGCACGAAGACAGCTAAAGCTGAAGCCAGATCGACTACCCGAGTGACCATAGCGGTGCTCGTCTTGGGAATTATCTTCCTTCTAATGGAAAACTACAAGAGACGTTAACAAAATTATTTTTCCATTATTTATTGTCTTTAAATTTTCAGTTTGAGAACCATTTCTCTATGTTTTGAGTAATGTTTAACATTTCAGCATTTAATCCATTTTATATATATTTCAACTTTAAAGTTATTATTCATTGATTTGACCCGTTGAGTGTAAATCACACCCATCATATTTTCATTAAAATTTCTCAAGTATCACCTTCTTCATTCAATACGACTTAGTACACTACCAATAATCTCCTTCGTAAACAACCCACCCTATTAGATTTAAACAAACCTCGTTATCTTGTTCAAACAAAATGTTTGCCAAACTTTTAGAGAGTATCAGAAATATAAATTTTTCCATAAAAATTTTCGCTTTGTAAGGGAACTTAATACAACCTATTTTATAAAAATATTATTTCAAATTGATAAATAATTATGATTTTCCTCATTAAAGTAATTATTTCTAAACCATGGCTAAATTAATATACAACTACTTGTTGAGCCAATAATTCCTCTTAAAAATATTCTCACAAATCTCAACGAGGTTTAAAGAGCTAGAACCTAACTACCACATTTTACACGAATGCCAAACAACACGCTCCCCCACGACACCTGACCACATACAAAACTCGTCAGTATACGTCGCACACGGAAATTCAATAACTTACGTATGCACGTTCGCAAGATACACAACACGATCACATAATACATGAAACTAGTTTATGTGCAAATCACAATTTACTGGAATGATCACATAACCCATGAAACTTGTTTATTTTCAATACACATACTACTGGCTTGAACACATAATACATGAAACTTGGTTGTTTGCAATATACATGATACATAACAATTGGTTGTTTGATATACAATACTTGATTAACCACATTGAACATGAAACTTATTTGGTTACAAAGTACATGATACTACATAATTATTGGTTTACACAATACATGATACTAAGTTGTTAACACTATACATGAAATTCATTTCTTGCAATACACATGATACTACGTTGTGTACAAAACACATGAAAGCTTATTGATTTACAAAATACATTATGCTAAGTTGTTCACATTACACATGACATCTATTTGATTACAAGCTACATGACACTAGATCATACGTGAAACTTGTGTGTTTACATTATACATGAAACTAAGTTGCTTACAATTGTTGCAATTAATGGTCATACGCTTTGTTCACCAAAGTTGAAAACCATAACACATTAAAGCTACTCGAGGTTTGACGTATTCTTGTTCAAACTCGAGGAAGCTGTAGCCCTTAAAAACAACTCGGTGTTTGGCGTATCCTTGTTCAAACACGAGTAAGCTATGGAACTTTAAGTCATACTACTTTGTTACTCTTTAGTTACTAACTGAACTGCCTACTTAAGGACATTGTTATTTTTTTTGCAAACTCCTATGTGAAAACAATAGACATGAATTAAGTGAGTTGTGCCCTTTTGACCCACACACAAAGGAAGGATCTACACGGACCATGCGATGATTAGAGTAATTACGGGTGCACACGTAATTATAAAAATCAGCGCATGGAAAAAACATAGTGAAATTATGTCGTGTGTTGTGACCTAAAACCTATCGTGACGTATGACAACGAAACTAATGTGATATGAAAAGGGCATGGTGGATACGCCGATGGTACTTCCTATATATAAGTGCTCTATCATATTACCTAAAGTAGCGTTGTTCGTGTCGCGTGAAGTTTTAACCTAGACCAATAGTTGTGAAACCTCTTATCCACTGACAATTCTTGAGCCTATTAGACTACAATCTTAAACAAACCCTAATCAAGTTTCCCATCGCTACTATTTCAAGTAATACATTTCACCTTTAGAACCCAAACATTATTCAACGGACTCGCTCCTTAAGTTCATTTCAAAAGCTAAATCCACTGTCATTCTTTGTACCTGCACCTTGTTATCAGATCTACTCCTCGAACCGACAGTCAAAAACTCGTTGAGAACCCAAATTCTTCTTTCCTGATTCAATAGCCTCCACTAGTTAAATTTCGGGACGAAATTCCCTTAACATGGGGAGACTGTAACATCCATGATTTTCCTGTATTATTTAGATTTGTGTAAAAAAAGTATCTTCTTTCAATCCCGTACTTGTTCAACACAATAGGTACATTGATTATTATTTAAAGTGTATCAATTCAAATTTCAAACTTTCATTTACAAATTTTTATCTACATAACATATGTGTGTATATTTATATGGATATATTTAAATACTTCGTATGTTGATTAAATCAAAACTTATGAGCATTAATGACGTAATTACATTTTTTTTAATTTATATCACTATATATATATTTAATCATCCTAATTAAACATTAAACAATTTGTAACTTAAGTAGAAATGAAAATTCTCTCCTTTAAAAATATTCATAGATGAACAAATGAATAACTAGAATGATATAAATTTTATAAAATTAGATATTTATAATTGAAATTGCCATTCTATAGTTAAGGGGCCTGAATGTATTTTATCAAAGTACAAGGGGAGAAAGTCAACTTTTCAGAATTTATTCCCCTTCCTGCTTCCCCCTCCCACTCGATTTTCCGGCAGAACTTTTTCCGGCCACCTACATTTTCCGGCGACAAATTTCTTGAATCCAGTCTTTAGCAAATCGAGACGGTTACAAGTCTCCATTCAAACCGAGTATCACGACATCACATTTACGCGTTTTAAAGCTGTCAAATTTTCAATCAATGTGTGCTTAATCACTTCCACAAATCTCGGGTTTTCCAAACTTAGGAAACGCGTGTTCAACCCTATATATGCTCACGAATTTGCTCAATACAGACACACATCACTCACTATTTCCCTTCCTCTCAATCGAAATCGCCTTGTGCCTAATTTGCGACTCCCGCCGCTGCCGAACTCTGGCCAAGACCGCGACTTCGATCCAAGCTTTGACTCGAAGTAAGTATACTAGCTTCCTACTCATTTTTTTTTCTTTCTTTCGTCACGATGCAAAGCCCCATGATGTATTGCAAAATACATCCGTTTTACTGTCTATTTTATTCCCACTTTGTGTTTGTTTTGCGTCGGTTTTCTTCTATAACTGCTTGTACTTAATATTTCTATATATTTTGGTTGTTAGGTCACAAAGGAAGCGGATATGATTGAAAACGAAGAAGAACGAGTTTCCGGTTCGTGTGAGAGAGCTGTGGATAAGAAAAAAAAGAACGAGTTTCCGGTTCGTCTTGGAATTTCGTCGCGCTACGCGAGGATTGCAAAATGACAGAATTGGCCTTTTAATGATTGTCCGACTGTTTTGTCTTTTCTGGGACCCTCGCGCTACGCGAGGAGTGTACAAGATCCCGTCGCGCTACGCGACGGGTGGTTTTTCGCAGAAACCTCTTTTTAAGCCAAAAATTAGAAAACACTAATCTTGTGTCTATAGAATCTCTAGTTTATTTCCCCCTTTTCCTCTGTTCTGCGATGGCAGAGACCTAGGAAAGGAGCGCGTCGCCCTGTTGCTATAGACGCATAACGGGTTCACGCTGCTGATCACAATTAAAAGATGTCCAAAAAGCTATAAGCTTATAGTAAAAAATAAATAAATAAATAAATAAAATAATAAATATGGGCCAACTGTAAATTATTGCAAGTGATCTGATGGAAAAAACATAAGAGTATTTTATATTCACGAGTTAATTCGTTAAAATAGTTTATCATAACTAATCCTTGCCAAGCCCGAAAGTATGTAGCTTAGTACAAAGAGGATGTGGGTCACGGTTAATTGGGTAAATATATAAAATATTTTAGGCTTGTTTAGTTTCCTAGATTTAAAATGGACCAGTATACCAGCAATCACGGTTTCTATGTCGGTATTTCCCTTGTTAATATGAAATGATTTAATTCGGGCTCGCTAATCTTTGATCTCTTTATTCTAATCTTTTTCAGGGACGAAAAAGAGTTAAGTGTGGGGATGTGATGTATTGCAAAATACATCCGTTTTACTGTCTATTTTATTCCCACTTTGTGTTTGTTTTGTGTCGGTTTTCTTCTATAACTGCTTGTACTTAATATTTTTATATATTTTGGTTGTTAGGTCACAAAGGAAACGGATATGATTGAAAACGAAGAAGAACGAGTTTCCGGTTCGTGTGAGAGGGCTGTGGATAAGAAAAAAAAAGAAACTTTCTGGATTTTTACCCCTGTCGCGTAGCGCGACAGGTCTTGGAATTTCATCGCGCTACGCGAGGATTGCAAAATGACAGAATTGCCCTTTTAATGATTGTCCGACTGTTTTGTCTTTTCTGGGACCCTCGCGCTACGCGAGGAGTGTACAAGATCCCGTCGCGCTACGCGACGGGTGGTTTTTCGCAGAAACCTCTTTTTAAGCCAAAAATTAGAAAACCCTAACCAGGAGAGACCACCTTGTGACGGAAAAAGACGAAAAGGAGGAACATTCTAGCCTCAAGAAGGTGATTGTGGACTAAAATCGGAGGAGGAGAAGTGAATATTGATCAAGAACAAGCGTTGGGATCGAAGAATTGAAGCCGGATTCACCTCGGGTTACATATTTTTGATTCGTTCTTGTTTTCTTGTCAATTCTAACATGATGAACAGCCTAGTTACTTATTGTTTTATAATTTTGAACATGTTTCTTGGCTAGATTCTTGTTAACTACCTAGGTTTAGATGATTGCACATGTTTGACATTGGTTTTTGTTGGTTTTTAGAACTTTTGAATGTGAAGAACTCATGATGTAACAAACTTGGTTTTGATCATTGGATGTGTATGCGTATTTAGTATTATCAATTAAATGATTTTTCAGTCCTCATGTGCTTTGATGAATGTCTTTCATATAATAGGTGCATGCTAGATCAATTGCCGTGTGTTTTTGATTATTGGATGGTTTGCTAGACGTAGTATTCCATAGGAATGAAATTCGTGAATTGATAAATCTAAATATTCAACCAATCTTAATAGCTGTGAGGTGAGAGATTGTCGGTTTATCTCGTGTGTCTGATCGCTAGTTTAGAATCTTTGTGAGAAGGTCTGTCTAGTTCGTCGTTCGCATCTTGTTTACCGAGTCCAATAGGAAATTCTTAGTTATCCCTTGCACTTAGGTGTATTGAGACTTTCGCGCTGTGAGGTAGATTGTCTAGCGGATACTTCTTAAGTAGACTGGATGACCTGTGAGGGGAACCCGTCCAGCCGGTGGTTTAACGGCTTTTAGGTCTCTTAGTTGACAATCCTTGAGAAGGGACGAGGGTGCTCTAGGTTCCCTTTGAGTTTAGTAGTTTAAGATCCCGGTATCACATCAGTTCCATTACCGATAGAACCTTCGTCAGACACGTGTAGGATTCGGGCCTAGGTAGTGCTTTCACCCTATCTGTTTTCGTTCCGTAGTTATTCTCACGCTAGTTTGTTTGTCCTCGTCTTTTCCTTTATTTTCTATAGTTTATTTCTCTCTTAAATAAAAGAAACCCCCCTTTTTGTAATTAGTTATCCTGCATCTGAGTCAGTATTTCGCTGTACATACAGTGTCCGTAGGTTCGATACTCGGTCTTATCTATCTATTCAGCAAACGATCGGTACACTTGCCGTATTGTGCGCGTTAGTTTAGGTTTGTCCGTTTTATTATAAATATTAGAACTTGTAGGTTTTTGCGTATAGTTCGTAGCACACCAAGTTTTTGGCGCCGCTGCCAGGGACACTTGGCAATAGCGAAATTTACTTTGATTTTAGGATTTGTGTATACTTTCTTTTATTTGGGTGTTTTAGATTAGGTTGTATTTATTTATTTTTCTCTTTATTTTTATTTATTTTTATTTTTGAAAGAAGAGAAAGATGTGGTACGAGAATTGTGGTGGACCCCATTGGACGCAGCAATGTCAGCATTTTTATTCATATGGGTATTCTGCGCACCGGTACGATGAGAGATATCAGGAGGATGATGCGTTGGCGAGATCGTACCATTTGATGGAGCTGATGGAAAAGGAAGCGAGAGCCGAAGACATCAAATGGAGAGCTGAGATGGATCTTCTGACAAGTCAGATTGAAGCACTTAAACTTGCAATGGCTACATCTATGAAGCAGATAGAGGATCCTGTGATTGATGATTCATTAGAGCCGGAGACGAGAACGGACAGCGGAGTTTTTGCTATTTCCGATAGTTCTTCCCAAGTCCCACCTCCGGCTCGGCATATATTTGATTTTGAGGATCCGGATGTAGAAGAACACATCCAAGCTTATTTGAGGCACGATCTGCAGGCGGACAGACCAGCTGATGTGGAGAGAGTCGTCATTTTTGTTGTAGAGGATACACTTGTTCCGAGTGTAGATGAGGCTGTAGTTGCTCACTTCCGAGCACAGGAGGAGAGTCTTCACATCCCATCAGCAGAAGAAGTCAGACAGATTGATTGGAGTGCCCAGTTTGCTGAGATGGAGGCCCGGTGGGCAGAGGAAGGTGAAGTATTCGACACACCAGGACCAGAGACGTTAATGGACGAGTCAGTCCCACCTCTGGTTCAGCAGGATGTCCCAATTCAGCCGATTTCCGCATTGTGGGCCGATTCTGATGATGAGTTAGAGTTTTCATCTGATCCCGTGACCACAGAGCATCCTAATGATCAGATTGATGAGGAAAGTGAGAAAGCCAGGATAGAGGATGACATGACGAAGGAGGAGGAGCATGTACTATCCTGGGAGTTTGAGTTTGGTGACGAGTTGGTTGGTTTTACAACTCAAGAGGCTGATGAGGTGTTTGACCCTGTTGGTGACATTACTACTCTCGAGACATTACTTTATGGAGAGCCAGCAGCGGTTATCGAGCAGTCACCAAACCGAGAGGATGAAGAAGAAGTGATGGAGATGGAGCGACCACTTCTTGTTGAGGATGAGCAAACCCCAAGTGTGGGGATTGCTGATGATGATAGCCAGCTCGTGGATGACGACGATGATTATGGATCGCCACCCAGATCCAACGTGCCACGGGATAGGGTGAGAGAGCGCCTGGACCGGCGCATTTCAAGGACACAAACCTGGTCGATTAGAGGCCCTGCAGTTGTTCCAGACTGCAGAGACGACCATGCTCCTCATTACATGCATGGCATACAGTTCGGTCCAGGAAAATTCAAGTCTTGGTGGCCCGACTCGAGTCTGTTTCGAGTCTTCTGGGGCCTGGTTGTTGGATTCTTCCCTTCCATCGACAAGAGAATGAGATTGAGTAAAAATGATGGGAAGAGGATTAAGGAGAGGCCTCCTGATTGAGTTTACTTGCGAGGCACGAGTCTGGCTGAAGACTCTTCTGTAAACTTAGCGCTACTGGGAGGCAACCCAGATTTTCGCTTTAGTTATTTATTTGCTTTATTTTAGCTGTCATTGTGTTTGTTGTTTCTCCTGTTTTGTGATTCGTCCTCATTATTATGGCTGCTTGTATTTTGTACATTATCTGTTTAGTTTAGTTTTATTTTTATTCTATTATTTGTGTCAGTGTTATGCTGCTCGGGTTTTGTTTGTTTTTGTTTTGCAGGTTTGGTTTTTCATAACCCGTACTCAATCTCCATTCGGGTTGTGGAAAACCAGTTACATATCATTGGAGTGCCTGGTTTGCAGGTTTTGTGTTTTGATGTTTGTATGCAGGGATTATAATTGATTTTTGGAAGAGCTTTTAGCAGCAGAATGCGGGTCCCCAGGTATGTTTGTTTTTGTAAATGGTGGTTGGAAGGTTTGGGAAATAAGGGGTGGGAAATTTGACTAAGTGTTGGAAAATTTCGAAACTTTCTGTCAAAATCCACCCCTCGCGCTACACGACGCTTTGCTCGTCCCCCGTCGGGCTACGCGAAAAAAAAAATTTATGGGACACTGTCGTTTTGTTTTGTTTTTTTCGTTTAGAGTGTGTTTTTTTTAATAAAAAAAATTGAAATTGTTCCTGAATTGATTGTGAATTTATGAGAAAAATAATTTAGCAGTTCGTTGATTATCATTTAATTGAAACTTGTGGGAAGGAAATCATAGCAAACTTGTGATGTGTTGGTAGTTCTAGTTAGCTAGCAAGCCTTTGAAAAATTTAATTAAAAATAATATTAACTTGTGGTTTCTACATTCCTTTAGGCCGATAGTGTAATTCCAACCAGTAGGGTGCGGTAGGTAAAGTCCTGATTTGCTCGAATCTTGTGTCTATAGAATCTCTAGTTTATTTCCCCCTTTTCCTCTGTTCTGCGATGGCAGAGACCTGGGAAAGGAGCGCGTCGCCCTGTTGCTATAGACGCATAACGGGTTCACGCTGCTGATCACAATTAAAAGATGCCCAAAAAGCTATAAGCTTATAGTAAAAAAAAATTAAATAAATAAATAAAATAATAAATATGGGCCAGCTGTAAATTATTGCAAGTGATCTGATGGAAAAAACATAAGAGTATTTTATATTCACGAGTTAATTCGTTAAAATAGTTTATCATAACTAATCATTGCCAAGCCCGAAAGTAGGTAGCTTAGTACAAAGAGGATGTGGGTCACGGTTAATTGGGTAAATATATAAAATATTTTAGGCTTGTTTAGTTTCCTAGATTTAAAATGGACCAATATACCAGCAATCACGGTTTCTATGTCGGTATTTCCCTTGTTAATATGAAATGATTTAATTCGGGCTCGCTAATCTTTGATCTCTTTATTCTAATCTTTTTCAGGGACGAAAAAGAGTTAAGTGTGGGGATGTGATGTATTGCAAAATACATCCGTTTTACTGTCTATTTTATTCCCACTTTGTGTTTGTTTTGCGTCGGTTTTCTTCTATAACTGCTTGTACTCAATATTTTTATATATTTTGGTTGTTAGGTCACAAAGGAAGCGGATATGATTGAAAACGAAGAAGAACGAGTTTCCGGTTCGTGTGAGAGGGCTGTGGATAAGAAAAAAAAAGAAACTTTCTGGATTTTTACCCCTGTCGCGTAGACAGGTCTTGGAATTTCATCGCGCTACGCGAGGATTGCAAAATGACAGAATTGCCCTTTTAATGATTGTCCGACTGTTTTGTCTTTTCTGGGACCCTCGCGCTACGCGAGGAGTGTACAAGATCCCGTCGCGCTACGCGACGGGTGGTTTTTCGCAGAAACCTCTTTTTAAGCCAAAAATTAGAAAACCCTAACCAGGAGAGACCACCTTGTGACGGAAAAAGACGAAAAGGAGGAACATTCTAGCCTCAAGAAGGTGATTGTGGACTAAAATCGGAGGAGGAGAAGTGAATATTGATCAAGAACAAGCGTTGGGATCGAAGAATTGAAGCCGGATTCACCTCGGGTTACATATTTTTGATTCGTTCTTGTTTTCTTGTCAATTCTAACATGATGAACAGCCTAGTTACTTATTGTTTTATAATTTTGAACATGTTTCTTGGCTAGATTCTTGTTAACTACCTAGGTTTAGATGATTGCACATGTTTGACATTGGTTTTTGTTGGTTTTTAGAACTTTTGAATGTGAAGAACTCATGATGTAACAAACTTGGTTTTGATCATTGGATGTGTATGCGTATTTAGTATTATCAATTAAATGATTTTTCAGTCCTCATGTGCTTTGATGAATGTCTTTCATATAATAGGTGCATGCTAGATCAATTGCCGTGTGTTTTTGATTATTGGATGGTTTGCTAGACGTAGTATTCCATAGGAATGAAATTCGTGAATTGATAAATCTAAATATTCAACCAATCTTAATAGCTGTGAGGTGAGAGATTGTCGGTTTATCTCGTGTGTCTGATCGCTAGTTTAGAATCTTTGTGAGAAGGTCTGTCTAGTTCGTCGTTCGCATCTTGTTTACCGAGTCCAATAGGAAATTCTTAGTTATCCCTTGCACTTAGGTGTATTGAGACTTTCGCGCTGTGAGGTAGATTGTCTAGCGGATACTTCTTAAGTAGACTGGATGACCTGTGAGGGGAACCCGTCCAGCCGGTGGTTTAACGGCTTTTAGGTCTCTTAGTTGACAATCCTTGAGAAGGGACGAGGGTGCTCTAGGTTCCCTTTGAGTTTAGTAGTTTAAGATCCCGGTATCACATCAGTTCCATTACCGATAGAACCTTCGTCAGACGCGTGTAGGATTCGGGCCTAGGTAGTGCTTTCACCCTATCTGTTTTCGTTCCGTAGTTATTCTCACGCTAGTTTGTTTGTCCTCGTCTTTTCCTTTATTTTCTATAGTTTATTTCTCTCTTAAATAAAAGAAACCCCCCTTTTTGTAATTAGTTATCCTGCATCTGAGTCAGTATTTCGCTGTACATACAGTGTCCGTAGGTTCGATACTCGGTCTTATCTATCTATTCAGCAAACGATCGGTACACTTGCCGTATTGTGCGCGTTAGTTTAGGTTTGTCCGTTTTATTATAAATATTAGAACTTGTAGGTTTTTGCGTATAGTTCGTAGCACACCACCCCAATATTTCGTTTGCAATCTGTGGTTAATCATGGCCAATTTGGGGTTAGGGTTTCGTTTGTGTTGATTGAGGAAGAACGATCCTCAGAACCCATATGATAAAACAAAAACGCTTCTGATATTTGACAAGGCATAAGCCCAGTTCATATGGTTAAAACTCATCACCCCTATGGCAGAGGTCGCGGGTTCGACCCGGCCTCTGCCCATATTTTGTCTTTTTATTTTTCTCCTTTACCTTTAACCTCACTAACTTTCATATAAATGTATAAATATATGTACAATGTACATGCATATTTATAAGTATAAATCGTAAAAATACATCTTTGCAATTATGTCAAAACATAAACAAATGTTTTACCACATCAATGTATCGTTTTATAAATTCTTAAGATTATATAAATATATACATATATTTATAAACTATTATTGTTATAAACCAATCGTTTGTTTTTATAAACTTTCAAAACTATAAATTTATATGTCTAGAAAATAAAAGGTAAATTATATATATACGTGTATATTGGTCCTCGTAAGAAAAAGGAAATTTATAAAATGATCTTATGAATTTTATTTACTTCTATTTTTAGGATTGGTAATATTATAACTGTTTTAATCATAGCATTACTTACTCTCTGTAATATTAAGATTTTGTTAATAATTGAAGCAACTAATCTATTAATTTCAAATTATGTCATAATACTCTATCATAATGACTATTTTAAACCAAATCGTTTAAAAAAAATATTTATTAAAATTTTCAATTAATACTTATTGTTGACACAAAGTTTTCTTTTATAAATAACATGCATAAAACATTATATTTATGATATATTACCACTTTTATTCAACTTGATTCGTTCGCCCGTCCTTTCCAAACCCAAAAATCCCAAATTGTTTCTTCCTTATTTATTTTCCCCAAATATTTATATGCACAAATATTTACTTATGGCATCGCTAAACCGGTTCACTCGATCTCACGACCTAGTCCAAGTTCTGGTCGTAAAATACCAAGGTGAGTTTACATAGCCCCCTTTTTATTTTGTACTTTTGGGGTGAAACATGATTTACTTTTTGAAACTTTTTGCATAGACTTAAATACAATTCAATAATATGATATTATGTGTTTTGTGCTTTATGCTTGAATGCTATGAGTTAAGACTACATATACATGACATTAGTACAATCATTAACTCCGTACAAGCCAACGGTTAACATTGATAGATCTATTGTGTCTGACAAACCCACCCGGTTAGGGTGTTTGTTACCGACTTTACATTAGGGTAACCTGCGTGTTATGCCTCAGTCACAAGGTTTTATTCTACACACTTAGTTTAACTATAGATTCTCCATAAATGTATTATACATGTGTATCGTATGAATTGTATAAAACACTTTAAACTTGGTTGTGTGTCAAAACCTATGTATGCTCACCAACTTTTTAGTTGACCTTGTTTTCATCATGTTTCAGGTACTAATGCTTGAGAATAAGTACAAGCTGCTTCACTTAGGACCGAGGACCTAGAATTTAAATTAATGAAACTATTTATGTATTTCTATTTTCCTTGTATTGTTGAATTCATGATTATTTATGATATGAAACTGGTTGTTTAAATATTTAAACTTTTGCAAACCTTGAGCTTTTGAACAGTCTACATGTCTCGTCCCGACGTATTCCGTCGTCGGTTGGGGTGTGACAGTGTGCCCCGGTTTCATATAATAAATAATCATGAATTCAACAAAAGTTTAGGGGGTTTTTGTAAAGTTTTAAAACTTGTTTTTAGGCTTTTTGGGCTGTTGGGTTGGCTAAGTACCTGACTCATTAAAAAAAACATACTAATATATTGGATTTGGCCATGGCCCATTTGAGGATGGATTTTGTTGCGTGAAGGGCTGAAGCTACAACAAGCAGCGACTAGACAATTAACGAACTGACGAAGGCAACAAGCAACGACCAGAGTCCAAACCAACAAGCAGTCAGCATGCAAGTAACGAGCCAGCGAGGCGCGAGCAGACGAGCAGTGAACCGACGAACTGACGAATGTAAAAAAAATTCATAGTTTGTTCAGTTGTTCTTGAATTGAAACTAGGGTTTAGAAATTAGAATGGTGAAATTGGGTATTATTAATGTTTTAAACCTTAATTGTATCGTTTGGGTTGATTATTGTGATTATTGTTCAACAATTATAAATTAGGGTTTATAATGGTAAAATTGGGGAAGATGCTTAATTAAAGAAAAAATTGGTATTTTTGGGTATTTGGTGTATTGATGATCATGAAATTATTATTTATTAGGTATGGGGAAGATGAACGATTGGTTCTTATTTCAAAAGAATAAATGATGAACAAGAGAGTAAACGTCACAAAGCTGAAAACTATTGGTTCTTATTTCAAAAGAATAGATGAAAACTATTGGTTTTTATTTCTAGGTACACACCCTTTCTCTTTTAAGTCTTTCATCTTTGTTTAATTGTTAGTTAAAAAATATCTCGTTTTTTTTATGTGTAAGAACGGTCGTTTGTTAGATATTTATAGTTTATATTGTTTGACCCGACCCGAACCGAATTTCCAACCCGAATATATAAGCCGAAACATAGCGATAGGAAAAAAAAATTAAAACTCCACCTCGGCCCCCCATGGGGTTTATTTCAAACTTCGCCACTGCATGACATATCGTAATAAGGATTAGAGCCCAACCATTACATATTTACATTATAAAGATTAAATGGATTACTGGATTAGGGCCTAACCAATCAACCATTACATATTTACATTATAAAGATTAAACGGAATAGGGCTCAACCATTACATTATAAAGATTAAAAAGGGTCCAACCATTATAAATATTAAAGAGGGCCCAACCATTATAAAAAGGGCCAAATATGTTTTTAAGTTTTTTTATAAAAATGTCCCGATATATAAAACTGGTATATAAAATTTTATAAAAAAACATATATATAAAATTTTTAACCCCCTAAAAAAATGGGCAATGGCCGGAGGTCCGGCTTGGCTTACCCCAAGGCCCGCCCTAGGTCTAATACTCCCCTGCAAACTAAGCGCGGGAGCGATTTTGTTTGAAATGTAAAATAACATAAACTTAAAAGATAGTTGGTCTTCAATCTTCTCTCGTTCTCTCCTCCCGTCATCCGATTACCGTCGCCCCGCTTTGCTATTTTCGCCTATATGCTAGTGTCGTCATTCGCTTAGTGTCACCTCCTTGCTTTGGCGACACTAGTTAGTGTTGCCAAACGGATTCTAGGGTTTTATTCTCCTGTTCTGGTTTCTTCTCTCCCAATGTAGATATGAAATATCGCATCCCCCGCAAAATATGGAACCGAAAGCTTTGTGGCTTTCGCAAGGTGCACGTCGACGGAAAACCGGCCACACGTGTATGGTGGTGGCGACAGGGAGGAGCTGGGCTTACCGTGTGGTGGTCGCGGCAACATGGAAGCGTGGCGGATCTAGAGTTTCGGCGGGTGCAGCGGCCGGAGGCAGTAGATCTAAGGTTTTTTTATGGCGGCGGCAGCTAGGGTTCCGCCATAGGTGGTGGCAGCAGTAGTGGTGGTGTGGTCGTGATGTTGGTATATATGTAATTAATGAAGACGATATACGTAAATAAAATTTTGAGTTGGTTATATATGTAATTAATAAGTTTTTAGGAGATATATGTAATTGCCCCAAAATATATCTAACTCCTATAATATTTTATAACATTAAATTTTTTTTTTTTTTGAACGGCAAATTTTTTACTTAGTGGGACTTGAACCCATGACCTTGAGGTCTTTAAGTGTTTAAGAGGTTTTGCCTCTACCATTGGACCACCACCCCTGAGACACTGAGAGGAGAAAATATATATACATTTACATCGTAATAAAAAAAGCATTAAGTTGATATAACATTTAGAGTAAATTACTATTTGAGTTTATGAAGTTTGTCTATTTTAACTAGTTGAGTCATTTATATTTCAAAACCTCGGTCTGGACCCTGACCTTTCATTTTTGACTTCATTTGAGTCCAGATGGCTAACGTTATTAGATTTAACAGTTAACTTTTTTTCTGAAATAACCAAAATACCTTCAAGGACTCAAATGATTAAAAACGTTATATATTCTACTCACCACCACCACCAAATGTTTGTTCAAGGACACAAGTTTCAAGGAAGCTTTTGACTGTTAAACTCATTCTCTATATGTTCAAAGAGATCTGAACATTATGGGTTTGTACAAGATTCACACCGCTGAGTTAACCCTCTTGCCCTATTGATTTGCACTAGCAAGTTTTATAAACCCCGACCTAAATATGTCGTTTTGAAATGTACCATGTTTGTGTAGTTTGAATTTGTCTAGACTCTGGGACATTCATATGATCATATATTGAACAAACTTGTGCATAAAATTAAGAGTCAAAAAAGCATATCCAAAGCTTCAAATGTGAAGAAATCCTCGAAACACGTTACTACAAAATTCCACATCAATTTTAAAAAACTCATCACTAACATCCAAAACAGAACCCAGATTTCATGTCTACGATTAAGAAACGCGAGGAGCTATATAACTCTTATTTCAGGCAACCAATTACCTCAGTTGATTCTGGCACTGTGCCCTCTGCAGGTCTCTCCATCTTAACACCTACATCTTCTGAATAATCACCATGAACCTGTACACATCTATGAGATCTGATGATGTTGAATATGAAACAAATAATTAAAAAAACACACAGTAACCCTCTAAAGAACAGATTTAGTACAAAAAATAAAGCGCAAACTAGTAAATTGAAGTAGAAAACGAACTTGAAAACACTTATCTGCTGATTTGAGATCGAGCGGGTTTGGAGATGATAATCAGTCTGCCGATCTGATGAATTCAGAATCCCTGGCGGAATTTCATTGTTACCAACGGTCGTACATAGATTACCAATCTTTTACCTGCTAATTTGAGATCGAGCGGGTTTGGGGATGATAATGTATGAGCGCAGCACAAAACCCTAAAAAAATCTTCAATCGACTTTGGTGGTAGTGGGGAGAATATATAAAGCTTTTAACCATTTTTGGTAAACATGTCTTACCCAAAAATTCTACAAAAGGATGTTTTTTGGGCTACTCAAACTTCATAAATTTTGATTCTTTTTCCACAGAAACAGAAGTGATAATGTGATATGTTAATCCAAAAATAAATGTGTATAAAGTAAACCAACTTAGAAACCACACTGAAAACGAGCTTTCAAAATAATCAGTTTTACACCTTACACTAGAACCGGGGAAACCGAACAGATAAAAAACGGCTCAAACAGTCGAACCGAAAAAAATTCGGTAAACAACCCGATCAATAACCAATCAACAACCTGACCCAAAACCAGTTCCGCCTCTACCAATTTTTGTTGTGTATCCGATCAAGCCAAACCGGTTCCAAAAAAAACCCGGTTTGTGCACTTCTAAATTGCAGGCATAATAAAGAAAGAAACTAGCTATAGAAAAAAGCATAACAAAAAAGACGACTAGTAAAAACATAGAAGTTCAACATAACCATCCAACAAAAGGTAGCCCCTGGATAACTTGCACCTCCGTCATTAAGCAACAAGTTGCTCAATACCTCCATCCATCCTCACAAGTGAGGCTAGAGTACAGAAATGCAAGCACCCAAAAGACCATAAACCAAAAATTCTTAACAACCAAAAGAAAACATAGTCCCAAAATAAAATAAAAACATTCTTAAATAAAACACTCCAAACCCATCATTTAGCTCCCTTCTTGACTGCAGCCTTGGTCACCTTAGCTCCAGTTGGGTCCTTCTTGTCAACATTCTTGATCACACCAACAGCAACCGTCTGACGCATGTCACGAACAGCAAACCGACCGAGTGGTGGGTACTCGGAGAAAGTCTCAACCACCATGGGCTTAGTTGGAATCATCTTAACCATACCTGCATCACCATTCTTCAAAAACTTGGGTTCTTTCTCCAGCTCTTTCCCAGACCGCCTATCGATTTTGGTCAAGAGCTCAGAAAACTTGACTGCAATGTGAGAGGTGTGGCAATCCAGAACCGGGGCGTAACCGTTTCCAATCTGACCAGGGTGGTTCATGATGATGACCTGTGAGGTAAAGCTGGCTGCACCCTTTGCAGGGTCATCCTTGGAATTGGATGCAACATAACCACGTTTCAGATCCTTAACTGCAACGTTCTTGACATTGAACCCAACATTGTCACCAGGGAGAGCTTCAGTGAGAGCCTCGTGGTGCATCTCAACTGACTTGACTTCAGTGGTCAACCCAGATGGACCGAAAGTGACAACCATACCAGGTTTGATAACACCGGTTTCAACACGTCCAACAGGCACAGTTCCAATACCACCAATCTTGTACACGTCTTGAAGTGGTAGACGAAGTGGTTTGTCAGATGGTCTTTTGGGCTCGTTGATCTGGTCAAGAGCATCTAGGAGTGTTGGACCCTTGTACCAGTCGAGGTTTGTTGACCTCTCAATCATGTTGTCACCTTCAAATCCAGAGATGGGTACAAATGGAATTTTGTCTGGGTTATAGCCAACCTTCTTCAAGTAGGATGAGACTTCCTTCACAATTTCATCATACCTTGCCTTTGAGTACTTGGGGGTGGTTGCATCCATCTACAAAATTTTCAAAAAGTAAACAGATTTAACATCCATCATAAGTTTACAATTTCAACAGATTTTACTTGCAAGATACTGAACAATCAGCTTAAATATAAAAATAAAGATTTTTCAAAAAGAATTAGACAAAATGGACTTTTGTGGCAGCCAACCCATACTAAGAAAGACGTTTTCACCCATTACATGATCCACCATTCTAGTATCAGCCCCTCTAACCAGTAACAAGGCTAAGCAACTTTAAACATGCTAATAACACACAATATGAACAGTAACCAAAATTTTACTTTGTTATAATATTTGTTATTGTAAACACTACTTAAATCCTTTAAAAGTTGACAAAAAATTGTTTTGAATCAACAAGATACCGGTCACAACAATTTGTTGCAACAGTAAACATGCTAAAAACAAGCAGAAAAGACAAAACAAAAGCCTCACCTTGTTGCAACAGCAGATCATTTGCTTCACACCAAGAGTGAAGGCAAGCAGAGCATGTTCACGGGTCTGACCATCTTTGGAAATCCCAGCTTCAAAACCACCAGTGGTCGAGTCAATAATCAGCACAGCACAATCAGCTTGAGAGGTACCAGTAATCATGTTCTTGATGAAATCACGATGCCCAGGAGCATCAATAACAGTGCAATAATACCTGGTGGTCTCAAACTTCCACAGAGCAATATCAATAGTGATACCACGTTCACGTTCAGCTTTTAGTTTGTCAAGCACCCAAGCATACTTGAAACTCCTCTTGTTCATTTCCGCAGCTTCCTTTTCAAACCTCTCAATCACACGCTTGTCGATACCACCAAGCTTGTAGATTAAGTGACCCGTCGTGGTTGATTTTCCAGAGTCGACATGTCCAATGACCACAATGCTGATGTGAATCTTTTCTTTACCCATTCTGAGATATATAGCCCAACAGTTTCAAAATAACATCAGTAAACTCACATTAAAGCATTCCATAATACTCAGAAAAAAAACCAAACCAATACAAATTTTGCACAAAGCTTTATAAAAAGATCAATAACCTCAAAAAACAAAAGTCATAAAAAGCTAAAAAGATAATGAACTGAAACTATTAATTCATTACCAAATCATGGCCAACTTAAAAAAAACAGTTAATATTACTCACCAATATCAAAGGATCAAATATGTGCGTATACATATATACATATATATATGCATAAATACATTTATACATATATGTATATGTATATATACAGGTATACATATATGTATATGTATTTATGTGTATATGTATACACATGTTTGGAACACATGATTGATTGAACATTTATCAGTATAATTGACAGTATATTTTACTTAGATCTAGAAAACAACATACATCTGGAACAACTTTCACAATTATCAGACTGTATAAACTCTTCCACGAATCCACGAATTAAAAATTACAAGCGACATTCAGAACAAGCAAATAAAACTAATTTATGAACAGATCAGCCTGTATGTCTATCAAATCTGCGTAAACAGACAAATTACAAACAATTACTTCATCAAAATCAGGTGACTTTAGCAACAAGCAAGCTCAGGCATATTTAAAACTCATCCGATCGCTTCATCAACAAGTTAAATCAACAAGCATATATACTAACAGATCCGTACAAACGAATTCATCTACAAAAGAATCTAATCAGAAACCCTAGAACATATCTACACAAACAGAATCCATACAATACAGCTTATAGCGATTGAAGATCGAACATGAAGACAGGTGAAGGGAGGATTGGCGATTACCTTGATGAAATTGAGTGGCTCGCCGATTTGAGGAGATTGATAGGTAAATTGTTGAGAAAGACTGAAGACTGCACGGAGACTTTATAATCGATGGAAATGAAGGTTTAGGCTAGGGTTTTCTAAGAGCCGTTGGATTAAATAATCTGACGGTTGTAAAAGAGTGCAGGTTTGTCGTATCGTTTTGATCATCAGCCGTGGATTCCACATTAATGCCCTACTCCCTGGCCGGTTTTTTTTTTTTTTCTTTATGTATATTTTGCATCTAAATTCTAAAAGATAAAATAATAAATTTACAAATGTTTAATTGTTTGCATTGACTAAAAAATATGATACTTTTTTTCTAGTATCATTGGTCTATATTAATTAGGGGTGTTATAATAATTAGTAGTGTTTATGGTTTGGTTTGAAACTAAAGTAGCCGTTTAAATTGGTCATCGGTTTGTTTTGCAATCGATTTTTTTTTAAATTCCATCGGTTGATTTATGAAATTCCAAAGCGTACCGAACGATTTGGTTTACAATTTATATTCGTATCCGTTTAAAAGAAACCAAAGCAACTGTCCCTCAGGAAAAAAACCACACGTAACGGACCGTATGATTTTAGGGCATGTAACTTTTTGTATTTACTTGGGTTTTTAATTATTTTATGTTGGACTATACCCGTGATTAAGCATTACTTAACAATAAAATACATGGAGTCGATGTTTTAAGTTTTAAGTGTTTGAACATTATCGATTCTTTATCTTGGTCGTATTTTATGTTTGTTATTATATATGTCCCAAAAAGCTAAATCGGGAAGCCAAACAGTTAGTAATGATTTCGTCTGGTTTTAGTTTTTAATGATTTGGTTTCGACTTACAATGAAAACCATACCATAAACACTCCTTAATATTTAGTCCTAAAAATAACTTTGTTATAAGAACAAATGCAACAATGTATTTACACATTATTTATAGGGATATTTAGTATAAGAGAAATGATTTGTATATACTAAAAAAAGTTATCTGACACATAATAAACACATTAAAATAATATATAACATAATATAAAAACCATATACGAATGTTGTGTGTAAATCACTATCCTTGGATATATTCATTATTTAATCTTAATTAATCTTGTTGTTAAGAAAATTGGCAAAAAACTTTTAATCAAAACTCATTTACACCCAAAACAAGTTGTTTTACACCCTACAGCTCAAAATATACGATCTGAACAAGAAGAAATACAGACTCAAACATTTACAAGATATAACCATTACAAGAAAGACTCAAAACACTTAAGAGTTTGATTAGAAATAGATGGATTTCATCGTTATGATGAAAACCTTAGATAGAGCAACAAGACGAGAGAGAGAGAGTGTGTGTTCTGTAGTTGGGAGAAAAAACGCGAGAGTGTGTTAATCAAATGAGCACTCTCTCTCTTGACTTTATACGCTCCAAATAAGAAATGGTAACCCCATGAACAACCAACAACCCGTGTGTTGCTTATAGAGAAAACGGGTCAAGACTAGGTTGTGGGTTGTGGGCCTACAATCTTTTAATCCTCCAAATTCTAAAGCCCGGCAAGGTTCATCATTAGTCAGTCAACCAGCTCCAAGCCCAGCTAACCCAATAGCCCTTAGCGGTATGAGCCCAATCCACAATTACATGCCACATAAAAAAACATGAAACAACTAGAGAAAAACCTAATATAACATACGTTTGATATTGAATTGGAATTATATGTATAAAATATATATATATATATATATATATATATATATATATTTTAACAAAAATAAATTGTTTCTATTTGGATTTTATTTTCTAGTATGTGTTTTGTATGTCCTCTTTAGATATTTAAGAGTATCATCAAATCCTCTAGCTATTATCCAACCGTTATAATTCTTGCTAAGTACAACGCCATATTGTGACACGTATTCTAGAGAATTCTAAAACCGTAGCCCAACTTTAGGCGATTTTTGGAACAATATTTGTTAATCTCCAACTAAGTTAGGTATTGTCTTCTTTTCGTCATCAACAATCTACGTTTATCGGCATTGGTTATCTAATTTTGATTTATTCAATCCTTTTTTTTTTCTTTTTTAGACCAATCAAATGTTGTTTAGGTTTTCTATTTGATGTTAATATCCTTAACGCCATCTGGAATGGGACAACGCCCCTTGCCATCTTAGCATAATAACGCCCTCGGCACGCCTTGGCGTTTTTGGCAGGAGCGTTGGGCAAAAAACGAGCGTCAGGCGGAGTAATTATTATTTAATTGTAAGGCCCCTTTCCCGGGTGACCTCACTTGTTGGATTTACTCATAAACATAGTCATAAATACTGAACTTAAATTTAAAACATTCATCATTCAATTACATAATCAAAACAGCGGAAGTCTTTACGAATAGAACATAACATATTCTTAACAAACAAAAGTGGGATGTCAGTCTTGTGCCGGGTAACCTTCACGCTCTCGCACGACCTTTTCTTCCTTTACCTGAAATGTATACTAAAGTCAGCTAACGCTGGTGAGTTCTAGTTTAATGCGTTTATATATAAACATTCTTTTCTTTACTTTTCTTGGTAAACATTATTATAAAGTCATTCATATAAATACGTATTCATAACTTTTGCTTTTCTTTCATCTTTCTTTTCTTTAGTAATGTGATTACATATATATATATATGCGTTCACCCTTTTTCTTTTCTACTTTTCTTGCCATTCTTTCTTTATCTTTCTTACGTGATTACATAGATATGCATTCACCTTTACTTTCTTTACCATTTATTGGTCATACACATAAGGGTGATCAACCCATCTTACGGTACGTATATCACAAAGACATACGCCCTCGAGCTACCGTCGTAGCCCTTTTTCTTAACCGTCCGGCACTAGAAACCGTCCGTCATATCTTTACCGTCCTACCGAAGTAGTCCGTCATATCTTTACCGTCCTACCGAAGTAGTCCGTCATATCTTTACCGTCCTACCGTCGTAGTCCGTCATATTCGCCCGTCTGCCCTAAGGCATCCGTTTCCCACTTGAGCTAATTATGCAGCCGCATATTGTTTTAGCGACTTACTCCACCGTAGTGGCCTTTAATTAGTCTAACTTTCTAGACTTCCTTCTCTAGCTGCATAATAGTCAAGTGGTCGTCCGTCTACCGAAGTAGCCGTTATCATCGAAGCGTCCATAACGTTTACTTATACTTGGCAAGCAATATATACATGGATATAAAGCAAGATTTCGTTCTTACACTTTGTGTCATTCTTTTCATACTTGGCAAGCAATATATACATAGATATAAAGCAAGATTTCGTTCTTACACTTTGTGTCATTCTTTTCATACTTGGCAAGCAATATATACATAGATATAAAGCAAGATTTCGTTCTTACACTTTGTGTCATTCTTTTCATACTTGGCAAGCAATATATACATAGATATAAAGCAAGATTTCATTCATTTACGTTATACCATTCATTCATTCATTCTTTGTAAACATACGTGTTGTTCTTTGTTCATAATTCATTATTCACTTTCATATGTATCTACACATATACCTTAATATATCACGTATGGTCACATTGACATTCATTTCATTTATTCATTTAGTGTATACATTCCAGCCCCAAAACATTTAAAATCATTTGCACGTAGCATATAGGGGGCACATAGAACTCACCTGATAGGCGGGTCCCTGAAGTATAATAGCTGGTTTCGAAACGTCACTAAGGTCACCCACTATCTGTATAATAAAGTCATACATATAAGGTAGGGCTCCTAAATGACACTAGACATTACTGTTCTTGAACTCAGTAGTTTCGGGAGGTGGGTCGCATCGAAACTATGGTAGTTTCGAGCTATGGTCTTACACTCGAAACTAGGTAGTTTCGAGTCCTGAGTTCCTATCGAAACTATGGTAGTTTCGAGTCATTGGCTGCTATCGAAACTAGATAGTTTCGAGTCAAACATGACTATCGAAACTAGAGTAGTTTCGACGGGTCTGAATATATCGAAACTATAGTTTCGAGTCATGGGTCTGCATCTTCCCTGACCAGAACCTTGCTCCAGCCAACTTATTTCCAATCGATTAAACCTTGAACATTTTACGTTAAACACCTTCCTTTATCGTTCTTGAGTTCAAATACGTGATTTGTTTCAAGTTTCATATGCGAAAATCGTATCTTTATTTGATTTAAACCCGACAATCATAGTTGTCCATTTCCTTTACCAAATCAATAAATTATAATCCATAACGAATCGTGTTTCAACTTCTAGCTTCGATATCTTTCTATACTTAACTTATAAAAATAATAAATCTTTTTGTCGGTTATCGTTTTATCAAATAAATTATCTCCACGTGTTCTCCTTAAATACGATATTCGGAATACGAACTAAAAATGACAATTAGTATTCTACGAGTTTAAGGATATACCTTCCCGAACACGATCCCGGATTTTAACCGAGGCCCGACCCGAACCTTATCCATTATTATCATCATCGAAACTACTAAATCATCATCATCGAAACTACTGTTTCATCATCGAAACTAATATCTTGAATCATAACCATCGAAACTACTATCTAGGCATTTATCATCACCATTACCATCGAAACTATTATCACAGGATCACCATCATCGAAACTACTATCATCCTCATATCGAAACTTCAGCTGCTAAACCAATACCCGAATCTACTGCCGTGAACAAGAACTCACTGCTGCTGCCAAAATCTCGTCGCCATCACCATACCCGAAACCACTGCTGTGAGCCACCACTCGGACCATCACCATCCACCCAAATCAGCGAGTACTCGCCGGACCTGAGACAAACCACCATCTGTCGTCCCCGGCGACGAACCACCACTTCCAACACCATTTCCATCCTCACGTAACCTCCATTGCCGCCGTGATCCTCCACCTAGCTCCGTCTCCTCCGGAAGACCCATACCTCATCATCACCGTGAAGCTTTAAACAACCCCCATTGCGCCACAAGTACTCATGGCTGCCACCGTGAGGTCACCATGTAGACCAACATCACCATCTCCGTCTTGACCTGATGTATACAAGCTCTCTCTGCTGCTGCCGGAGTTATGGCAGCAGCTCACGTATTCACTGTCATCGTCCTTTGTGATTTGAAATGGAGCCGAGCTTTCCCGTGTGAAACGAGCAGGTTAAGAAGGAAATTGGTCGGACTAGTGTTTCCTGGTGGCGATGTCGTGTGGAGTTGCAGGCGCAAGAAAAATGAAGTAGGATAAATGTTGAGGTTGGCGGCTGTAAGCGATGGAACAGATTTTAGGTTTTAAGGAATTTTCATTTAAGGCCCCTCATCTTTTAAAAGAACTTACACTTTCACCCCTTTTTGTTTTAATTTGTTGTTGAACCATTGTAACGCACTTTAGTTCTTTGGCACCCATAATCCTAATAGAAATCCCGTGTTTTATGTTGTAGAGAATTTTGGGATGTTACAAGTCTACCCTCCTTATAAGAATTTCGTCCTCGAAATTCGGTGCCTCTTATACATGGTTAAACTATGTTTCTCATGATTGGGTTGTCTTTTAGGTTATTGTGAATTGGCATGTCTCACGTTATGGTGACCATTCAATGCCATTTCTAGACTGCATGTAATTAGGGTTTTCATGTCCCTACTACCTCTTCTTCTCTGTAACTAACATCTCGTATGTTCGGGTGAATAGTTTAACCTACTTTACTCTTGAGCGTGTCTCATGGGTGGACTTAACTCGGATCCACCAAGCACTTGCGTGAATCTAACATGTTAAGCAAGTCATGGATTACTCTCAACACTCGAAAGTGTCTCTTTGGTAGCCTGGGATCTAGTTTAAATTGTCTACATCGTGCCTTAGACAGTTGTTATCATTCACTTTCTAAGCCGCTTTGGTTATTACGTGTACCTCATAAATTATCCTCCGTTCATTCGCCCATGAAGGGCTATACCATGTTGTTCCCGAATGAATCCCATCATCTTGTTCCCGAAGGAACCATATCAGTTTGTTCCCGAAGGAACCTTGTCATTTCGTTCCCGAAGGAACCGTATCATTATGTTCCCAAAGGAACGTTTCGTTCACGAAGGAACCATTAGAAGCATTACTCTATCATACTCAAATTTCTGAGAAGGTATTCATTCAGACGGAATACTTGGTATGCAATCCTTACATTCATACCCCTGTACACGTAACTCCCTTCTTGCCTTTCTTTAAAACATAATCATCATGGTTTCACATTTCTCATAATTAGTCTATTATGCACTATCCGTTCTTTATACCATTGAATAGTCTTAGGGATTGGCATCCCTTATGACCAAAATATACATTTTCTACTTTTCGTGATCGTTAAAATTTTCTGTATGTGATTCCTTTAGAATTACGTTCCTAGGTTTCATTACAAATAGATGACACGTGCGGTGATACTCGATCATTCCTTTCATTTCTAGTCTCATTGTGTTCCTTATTGGCTTTTCAATTTGAGTAGTCACTTTCTATTGTCTTGTCTTAATCACTGTAGAGTGCTTTCTGACTCTTGAGTCCTTGCTAGTAATCATTTCTTTCTTCACATATTTGTTCAGAACTTGAACTTCACATTTATTCTAAACATTCAAACCCTAGGTTGGATCTGTTTTCATTTGGTTTTGCCTGCACGCTCTAATTAGCATCGTGGTTCCAGTCATTTGTTGTCATTGATATATCTAATTTCTCATCGGAGTGAATACTCTTAGTAGTTTATCTAGAATTGTATTCTTCATGGAAAAATGTCATTTGAGCATTCGAGTACTCGTATTTTCTTTGAACATATAGTTGTGTGGTTATTTTCTTCACTTTTATGTACACTTGACCGTAGGTCCACGGTCATTCATCGTATCGCGTTTGCGTTAAGCATTGACAATTCATGTTCAGAAGCAGTTTCTAAACGTATGTTCATCTAACATATGTAGTACTCACATCTCGTGCTAACTTGTGATCCTTGACAGCTACTTTCTCAATTTGAATCAAACAAGTGTTGAGTTCTTCAAATTCTACTTAATCAGTCTCGTCGTTCGCGGTTTGTCATGCGAAGAAATTTTCTCACTGGGCTTGATAGACTCTCTTATCGTCCTCATACTAATTCTCTTTCGGTGCAATCTTTCCTGTTCCTTTTTTTTTTTCTTTGCTTGACTTATTACTTTGTTACTTGTTGCATCAGGTTCCGAACCAGGTTTCTTCAGATTTCTAAACTTGTTCCTTAGTGTTACTCAACTTCAGCAACTCCATTTAAAGCCTCGTTCCTTCTCGTTCCACCTTTGTTATGCCGTTGCTGTCATCATTCGTCTTGCTAATCTGTTGCGATCTTCATTACTTAAGTGACTAATCTCATAGTCCTGCTTGGAGTGATTTAATTGTTTTTGGTGACGTGTGTATTAATCCACATGATAAGGTTCATCAGTATGCACAAGCACATGTAAATTTACAATTACGTGGATCCTGACGTAATTGCCAACTTACCTTACTTGTGAATTCCTGACTCGTCTTATAATGCTTCATAATTTAAATGTCTTCTATAAACGGTGTTTAATCCATGTATCCTTCTTCTCTTTCCGAACTCCTTGTTGACGGAGGTCGCTCATGAAGGTTCGTTACCGATCTACTCGGACCGTTAATATTCCGTCATCTTTCTTTCTTTATGGTTTATCGAACTTCTGCTCGTTGTTTGTGATTCACCTAACATGGATCTCATCATTCTTATAATTTGTGTGCATTTCGTAGTATTAGACTAACATCTCTTTCACTCTTTATGGTGGGTACATACGACGGATGGCAAATCGAGACACACTTACACGGTAGATGATTGATAACAGTAGCTACGTGTTATTATTAATCATTTACTGTACTCATGTGCTCAAATTGTCTACCATCTTATGTCCTATGTGTAACTATTCATATCAGTAGTGATATTGGTAACTAAGGCATGTGTCCTATGCTAAGACATCTACCCTGAGTTATATATATTGACATTGATACTTACTTACTTGTTTTGGCGTTGGCGTTGGCTACCCGCACTGACATCCTTGTGTTGGTCCCATTATCAGCTTGAGTCTAGACATTTAGGGATGTCTAAATCTCTCAAACTATTGCTCTGATACCAACTTGTAAGGCCCCTTTCCCGGGTGACCTCACTTGTTGGATTTACTCATAAACATAGTCATAAATACTGAACTTAAATTTAAAACATTCATCATTCAATTACATAATCAAAACAGCGGAAGTCTTTACGAATAGAACATAACATATTCTTAACAAACAAAAGTGGGATGTCAGTCTTGTGCCGGGTAACCTTCACGCTCTCGCACGACCTTTTCTTCCTTTACCTGAAATGTATACTAAAGTCAGCTAACGCTGGTGAGTTCTAGTTTAATGCGTTTATATATAAACATTCTTTTCTTTACTTTTCTTGGTAAACATTATTATAAAGTCATTCATATAAATACGTATTCATAACTTTTGCTTTTCTTTCATCTTTCTTTTCTTTAGTAATGTGATTACATATATATATATATGCGTTCACCCTTTTTCTTTTCTACTTTTCTTGCCATTCTTTCTTTATCTTTCTTACGTGATTACATAGATATGCATTCACCTTTACTTTCTTTACCATTTATTGGTCATACACATAAGGGTGATCAACCCATCTTACGGTACGTATATCACAAAGACATACGCCCTCGAGCTACCGTCGTAGCCCTTTTTCTTAACCGTCCGGCACTAGAAACCGTCCGTCATATCTTTACCGTCCTACCGAAGTAGTCCGTCATATCTTTACCGTCCTACCGAAGTAGTCCGTCATATCTTTACCGTCCTACCGTCGTAGTCCGTCATATTCGCCCGTCTGCCCTAAGGCATCCGTTTCCCACTTGAGCTAATTATGCAGCCGCATATTGTTTTAGCGACTTACTCCACCGTAGTGGCCTTTAATTAGTCTAACTTTCTAGACTTCCTTCTCTAGCTGCATAATAGTCAAGTGGTCGTCCGTCTACCGAAGTAGCCGTTATCATCGAAGCGTCCATAACGTTTACTTATACTTGGCAAGCAATATATACATGGATATAAAGCAAGATTTCGTTCTTACACTTTGTGTCATTCTTTTCATACTTGGCAAGCAATATATACATAGATATAAAGCAAGATTTCGTTCTTACACTTTGTGTCATTCTTTTCATACTTGGCAAGCAATATATACATAGATATAAAGCAAGATTTCGTTCTTACACTTTGTGTCATTCTTTTCATACTTGGCAAGCAATATATACATAGATATAAAGCAAGATTTCATTCATTTACGTTATACCATTCATTCATTCATTCTTTGTAAACATACGTGTTGTTCTTTGTTCATAATTCATTATTCACTTTCATATGTATCTACACATATACCTTAATATATCACGTATGGTCACATTGACATTCATTTCATTTATTCATTTAGTGTATACATTCCAGCCCCAAAACATTTAAAATCATTTGCACGTAGCATATAGGGGGCACATAGAACTCACCTGATAGGCGGGTCCCTGAAGTATAATAGCTGGTTTCGAAACGTCACTAAGGTCACCCACTATCTGTATAATAAAGTCATACATATAAGGTAGGGCTCCTAAATGACACTAGACATTACTGTTCTTGAACTCAGTAGTTTCGGGAGGTGGGTCGCATCGAAACTATGGTAGTTTCGAGCTATGGTCTTACACTCGAAACTAGGTAGTTTCGAGTCCTGAGTTCCTATCGAAACTATGGTAGTTTCGAGTCATTGGCTGCTATCGAAACTAGATAGTTTCGAGTCAAACATGACTATCGAAACTAGAGTAGTTTCGACGGGTCTGAATATATCGAAACTATAGTTTCGAGTCATGGGTCTGCATCTTCCCTGACCAGAACCTTGCTCCAGCCAACTTATTTCCAATCGATTAAACCTTGAACATTTTACGTTAAACACCTTCCTTTATCGTTCTTGAGTTCAAATACGTGATTTGTTTCAAGTTTCATATGCGAAAATCGTATCTTTATTTGATTTAAACCCGACAATCATAGTTGTCCATTTCCTTTACCAAATCAATAAATTATAATCCATAACGAATCGTGTTTCAACTTCTAGCTTCGATATCTTTCTATACTTAACTTATAAAAATAATAAATCTTTTTGTCGGTTATCGTTTTATCAAATAAATTATCTCCACGTGTTCTCCTTAAATACGATATTCGGAATACGAACTAAAAATGACAATTAGTATTCTACGAGTTTAAGGATATACCTTCCCGAACACGATCCCGGATTTTAACCGAGGCCCGACCCGAACCTTATCCATTATTATCATCATCGAAACTACTAAATCATCATCATCGAAACTACTGTTTCATCATCGAAACTAATATCTTGAATCATAACCATCGAAACTACTATCTAGGCATTTATCATCACCATTACCATCGAAACTATTATCACAGGATCACCATCATCGAAACTACTATCATCCTCATATCGAAACTTCAGCTGCTAAACCAATACCCGAATCTACTGCCGTGAACAAGAACTCACTGCTGCTGCCAAAATCTCGTCGCCATCACCATACCCGAAACCACTGCTGTGAGCCACCACTCGGACCATCACCATCCACCCAAATCAGCGAGTACTCGCCGGACCTGAGACAAACCACCATCTGTCGTCCCCGGCGACGAACCACCACTTCCAACACCATTTCCATCCTCACGTAACCTCCATTGCCGCCGTGATCCTCCACCTAGCTCCGTCTCCTCCGGAAGACCCATACCTCATCATCACCGTGAAGCTTTAAACAACCCCCATTGCGCCACAAGTACTCATGGCTGCCACCGTGAGGTCACCATGTAGACCAACATCACCATCTCCGTCTTGACCTGATGTATACAAGCTCTCTCTGCTGCTGTCGGAGTTATGGCAGCAGCTCACGTATTCACTGTCATCGTCCTTTGTGATTTGAAATGGAGCCGAGCTTTCCCGTGTGAAACGAGCAGGTTAAGAAGGAAATTGGTCGGACTAGTGTTTCCTGGTGGCGATGTCGTGTGGAGTTGCAGGCGCAAGAAAAATGAAGTAGGATAAATGTTGAGGTTGGCGGCTGTAAGCGATGGAACAGATTTTAGGTTTTAAGGAATTTTCATTTAAGGCCCCTCATCTTTTAAAAGAACTTACACTTTCACCCCTTTTTGTTTTAATTTGTTGTTGAACCATTGTAACGCACTTTAGTTCTTTGGCACCCATAATCCTAATAGAAATCCCGTGTTTTATGTTGTAGAGAATTTTGGGATGTTACATTAATTTAAGAACCAATAGAACGTTGCCACCTCACACACTTTATTTTTATTTCTTTGTTTAGTACGTTTGGCATAACTTTGATCAATGTCTAATTATGGTGTTTCTTAATTGTTATTTTTATTTCTTTAGTCCTTCCATATGTTTGTTGCGTGCTTCCTGAATGTAATATTTGGGGTTCATTTTGTAAAGTTTTATCCTTCAAACAGTTGAAATAAAAGGAAGAATCTTATTGGGTAAGTTTTGATTTTGGGTCTTAATCATTTGTGTATTTGAGTATGTTTATGCCACAACTTATATGCATAATGCATGCTAGTTGTTTGATATAATGCTCCATCAAAAGCTACTTCATGATGTTGTAGTCCATGTATAATTGATTTACGATATAATATTGAAATTCAAATAAAACAAGTGATGTGTGGCTCGACAAATACAATATTTTTTGAAGATTAAATTTCACAAGCAAAATTAGTGTCCAAAATATTGATCCAAGTAAATGAAAAAAAAAAAAAGACCCCGCTCTACCGGGCCTCAAATAATGTTGAGGTTGAACCTGACTCGAACCAAGAATGCTTCTAATACATGTAGATTAAAAACCTCTTTAAAAGACATATCGCATATGAACCCTACTTTGACCTAGGACTTTTGACTTATGAGAAATGGGCATGTTCGTCTTTCATACATATTGGATCACACTTGATATGACGATACAATCATAAGATACACTTATATACATGTCACATGAGTGTTACATGTGAATGTCACCGGTGATGAATCTTGAAGAAAAATGCAGGGGAGGGGGGACAGAACTTAATACCTATAAAATTTTCTGCTGAATACGTATAAATTAACACTTTTGAGCGAAAAATCGGGGGAGAGGGGTGTCACACCTGTCGTCGATATATAAACTAACCTTACCAAGCTAGTAATGTCATAAAGTCATGTAGTACAATATACCGAGTAAAATCCCAATATCACATTCTAACCGAACCAATAACTAATACCATAATTTTATGACCCGTAATACCCAAAAAAAAAGACTATTAACGGAAACAGGACCGCGAGTTTAAACGGATGGTTTATGATTGATGCCTAAAACACGAACAAAACTAAAAATGGTATTATTAGTTTTTTCATTTTAAATTTAAAATAAAATATATATTGCTTAATTTATGGGAAAAATACCAAAATGGACATTTCGTCGGCAAAACTAAAAAGGCTTCAAAGGCTTAGCCGGCAAAAACTAAATGCTTAGCCGGCTTAGTACCGACTAAATGTACATTTTGGTATTTTTAGATAACTATATCCATTTTGTTATTTTTCTCTTAATTTAATCACATATTTCAAGGCACACAAAGCTGCAAGAACAAATTTAATGCAGAAATTGACAATTCGACATTGTATATTGCCAATTCAAGATCGATAAGTTAAACATTGAATCAAGAGATCATCACATAAAACATAAAAGTATCACAGTGATTTCACTTTCACAGATCGAATCAGAGCCGATTCATGAAGATCACAACCAGTTTTCAAATCTAAAAAGTGAAATCAAAGCCCTAGGCAGCTTTGGCGGTACAAGGAGTGTGACGAAGCGACGATTGATCATCATCATCATCTAGGTTAAATATTACCAGATCTGATGATCTGAGAACAACTTCAATTTCTCTTACCTCGCCGTCGATTTCATCCGCCGGAAGGAGACTTCTGTTTCCCTGTTTCGATCTCTTCATTTCCTCGCGTCTCCGATCGTGATCTGCAATCCTGATGCAAATTACACGTCAGAAAACGAAAATTCAACCGCAAAAAGTGTGTTCAAAATAGAGATATAGAGAGAGAGAGAGACTCTTTGGAGAGAGAGAGGTGATGATAGCGTGTGACGCCGGAGAGGCAGAGAGGGAGGCCGGAGGTGGATCGGAGGTTGAAGATGGACTGCATTCTGGTGGAATGGAGTGTGAGAAGGTAAGGGCGATGGCGGATAAAAGGGGAAATAATTATTGGAATTAATGGTGGAGAAGATGAATCATTAAATTGAGGAAGAATTTGCAAAAGGGGTGGTGGGTTGTACTTTCAGTTTACCTCTCTTTCATCTTTTAAGTTTTAAGACCACACGGATTTAACATTTGTTTCCCCCTCTTTTGTTGTGTACCAAAATCAGGAATTGGGGTTATTTCTTATGACATGTGTATGTATTTATAAATAGAAAATGTATGTATTTTTTTTTATAAAAAGTAATATATAACGCGAACTCGGGTGTTTAGGTCGAGTCTATTTGAAAATCATAAATTCAAATTCGATTAAAAAGTCGGTACATTAGTAGATTATTCTATGACACGATGACAGAGGAAAATAAAAATAAAAAGAAAATGTTTACGGGTATAGTTTTGGTGAACGCGCATGTATGTATTTGGTATTTGGCCTGGTATCATCTAATACATACATGTTTCATACCCACCGCGTATAAACTAATCTCATACTTGGTCTCATATACGAATACATGTCCCGAATGTTTTAGGTTTCTAGTTTAGTCTAAGGGTACTACCCACAATTTCCACACCTTCACGCCCCTCCACGTCAACATCACCTGGTATCCACATATGGGGGGCGTGGTGTTCCACTTTCCACCCACCTGGAAAATACACGTGTCTACACATGATTGGTCCACACTTCCTTGGCCCCACCTCCTTCACCCATTCCCTTTCCACGCCGTGGAAATTTGCACGGCAAGCTTCCACGACCACGCGCAGGGGGCGCGGTGTTCCACGGTCCCACGCCGGCCAAGTCATCTCCACGCCACTCTCCACGGAGGTACTCCCCTTAGCCTTACCCATCGGGTCATCGGATTTAGGTTTCATCTCCCATTCCTACTTAAAACCATATATAACTGCAATCATAAAGTGTAATTTTCTTTATTACTTTTATAAATGTAGTCTAATGGTTTTTATGTGTTATGGATTAAATTCTTATGTTTAATTAGACCAGTGTGTTTAATATTTTAATCAACTTGTCACTTCTTGACTCTTGGAGTCATTTTTAGAACTAATTCGTTTTGTTGAAGTCAAAATCGGATACTGATTCGACCCCCTTTCTTTTGGTGTGGCAATTGCCATCTTCTTCTTATTTTATAAAGCTTCAATCCTCTTGATCTAGCCATGTTATAACAGTTTCTTCTTGGGTCATAGAACCACATGTTCTTGACCACCAACCAAAGAAAAACAAAGCATGTTGTTTCTACCGTTTTTCCTTAAGCAACTAAGCATGACCAGATTCAAAGGCTATTGCTCGACGAACCCTCATGTCTGCCTTCTTATGCACTTCTGGTCGGAATTCTCAAAAGAATAAACCGATTGACCTTTTCGTTCTTATCCTAGGCAAAGAAAGAAACGGGTATGGGTTCCTGGTCGAACAAGGATCGAAGCCGCTATTGCGAACTCAAGCAACGTTCAAAATTAGATCATGGCTTCTATGGATTGGTGACATAAGAATATATATATATATATATATATATATATATATATATATATATATATTTATTGTTGGTACAGAACTTGATCGATGATTGCTACATAATTTTTTATCGGAGATACGGCGGTCGACCTTTTTTATCGAGAGCTTCAAAATTGATCGTTGATTCTTCTTGATCGATTACTTTAATATCAATTGTTGGCAGTCAGGCTTAGATCGAAGACATACACACCCAACCTATAAATCTCGACTCGACATAATAGAGGGGACACGATAGTTTTCTGTGGAATCCCCCCCCCCCACACAATATACACACACGCACACACACATATAGGGTTAGGTTCAAATGAAAACTCTAAATACTGCGAGAACTCGCGAAAAACAATAAAAAAAAGCATTCATTTATCTAAAATAATAGCATTACTATTAAAATACAACATTTTTATATGAATTTATAATGTGTAAAGTTACATGTACTCGTATATTATAAACATTTACACATGTATAAATGTTTATAATATATGAATACATATAAATTTACACATATCAATTCATATAAAAATGTTGTATTTTAATATCAATGCTATTATTTTAGATGAATGAATGATTTTTTTATTATTTTTCACGAGTTCTCGCAATATTTAGGAGTTCTTACATTATCCATTCCTTGTATATATATATATATGTGTGTGTGTATAGGGGAAAGTTTCAGAAAAAACCACATACGTATGCGAAAACTAGATAAAACTAACTAATAAAACATAATTTATAAATTATTTTTTCTTTTAGTTGTCAAAAGAGTATTTAAGTATCTATTACATATATGTTGAATATAAATACGAAAATTATGAGTTTTACATATACGTAACCCAATGTGTTACGTATACGTAACACTATGTCGAAAGAGAAATCGTTACATGTATGTAAATATACATTTATAATCAACCAAATACTCTTACATATAATAAACTAGACCCTTAATGACCAAGTAACATGATTGACACCATACCACTAATAAACCTTAACATATACTAAACATACCAATTAGGAAAAAATTAATAATAAACCTAAACAATTAAATAAAATACTAAAACAATTAATCTAAATAACCGACTCCTTTTTTCTTTTAGGGCAGAATTAACGTCACACTGCGTCACTGCCTGGGGCGTTGCCCCTTGGACCCCATCATGGACCAACCCCGACCTCCGCCAGGGCGATACCCCCTTGGAACCCCTAATCAGTAGGGAGTTTCGCGCACTTGAACCAATGTATTCAAGGTAATTGAAATGAACATAATCTTGTAGAAGTGTGCACTTCACACATTCTAACTTTTAACAATGTTTATACTCCTTTTTCTTTGGTCTTAAGAAATCTAACTAGACTAAAATGCATTTGACGACACTAAAACGAGACTCTTTTATGTTAAAATCAATTTGGAACCACCCTTTATTTAGTGTTTAATATATTGTGGGCCTTGTTTTGAATAAGAGCGTGCTTCCGATTGGGACCAGACGTAAATATAAAAATATAAGATAATATTAAAATCCAAACTGATATAGAGAGGTTTGATTTCTATTTATAAACGTTTTAATTTTAAACTAGACCGTGAATCGCATACTTAATAATGTTTGTTTCAATTAAGTCATAAAATAAAGCAATCTCCTATCTAGCTTGAAGAAAAATATAAAAAACACATTTTTTTTTCAAATACGAACTAAACAAGAGTCGTTTTGAAAACTTTAGGAAAAAAACGAGATACATCTAATGTAATCCTGATTTTATGTCATTTTCTTGTTTCAACCGACTTTTGACCGTCTTTGTTATTGTATCATCCAGTAAATATGGAAAACATATCACAATAATGGAGTTAATTAAACGATTTGACTCGTTTTTTCTTTAATTTTCATTTTTTATAAACAAAATTTGTTTAATTAAGATAAACAACTTAATATTTAACTAATAATCTAGATACTCTTAACTCTATGACTTGGAGCTTGTTAACATCAAAATATACCCCAAATAATTTACTTCCAGTTAAATGTGTCAAGAGTGTACAAGTCTGGTATGTGTTGATAGGTGTGCAATGGATGGTACAAACATAGACCACGACTCGAATAGTCGAACCAAATGGTCCACTAAATGTGCAAAAGTGGTGTCAAATTTTGGACCATACAATAAGGCCCAACTATTATAAGACCATGGCTCATGAATAAGTAATTAATGAAGAGATGGAGAAAGACCTTATCCAAAATCGACCCATCGTCCAACAAGAGCATTTCATGACTCAATAAATGAATATGAAGTCAATGATTATAAACAGATGATTTTTTGGAAAGTTTGATTTTCACAACTTTTTTAGTAAAATGTTTGTTGGAAAATTTAGTGAAAATATGGTTTTTCATTAACTTTGAATACAAATAATTATATGTAATTGTGATTAGTATAATTATTATTTTTGGGTTTGTGTTATATGATGTGACAGCTTCACAACGAAACAAACCGTATCCAAAATGGAGCAAAGATGAATGAGATATCGATGCTTGAGTTAAGTGGTTGAAATGAATATTGCTAAACTTGAGTGACTAGTTGAAATTTGTTGCATCTTTTGGTTAAATGCTAACAATTTTTTGTCATAAAGCAATATATGTGTTTTAATTTTGTCTCATAAATCTTTGTAATGAACTATTATGGAGGTTTTAGTTATGGCTCATTATTTTATTTAAATTGACATTAACTAGTCATGAATCAAATTGTGTTTTATTTGATTCAATTTGATTCATAAAAAATGTCATAATTGTGTTTAAATAAAAAGTAATAAATATGAAGTTTTGATATGACTATAATAAGAACCTTATGATTTATTTTTCATGAGAATGAAAAAGAGAGAGAAAAAACATCATATAGAGAATTAGAGAAAAGTAGTCTCTAAACAATTTCACTACCTTATTCTTCTTCTTCTTTTTCTATTTTCCATACACAATAAAACACAACTTTACCTTGTAAAACATTGAGCGCGTGGATATTTTCGGCAGTACACATACTATTTCGGTTGTTGTATCCTGGGAGACAGATGCGTTCGTCTTAAAGAAGGTGCGAAATCTGTTTTAAGGGACCCGTGTTGAACACGAATCCTCAACCAAAACCGAAAACATTTAGCTTGTTTTTTTGTTGTAGCTGAAGACAAAGTTGAAGACTCAAGGTGTTAAAGACTCGAGTCAAATATACTTAGAAGGCGGTCGTTAGAGTACCCGTTGAAGCCACCGGTTCGAATCATTTATTTATACAAATTTGTATTTTATATTTATTTTCTTTTGGGTTTGTAAATGATATTGTATTAAGTTGATTTTCCACGTATGACGAGAGTATCGCCATTTTATTGTATTATTATTTTAATAAAAGTGACCCAATATTCTTATAATGTTATTGGTCATTTTATACGTCTTACTTGAATTTATTTATTATTTTAAAATTTAAGAAAATAAGATGATTAAAATATTAATTAATTGGTTTTCTTTTATAAATTTTAGATTTCTAAAATACGAATGGAGCTTTCAAAGTAAAATATGAAAGGTTGATTACTTGTTATTTGTCAAGCTTTAACTCATCAACCTAAATGATAAAAAAAATGGAGAAAATATGTTTATTTTGTTTTATAAAATAAATAAATACGCTCTCTTTTATTTTGTGGGAAACAATAATAAAGTATGTAGAATAAACTTTTAAAACACTCTGCGAAGCTAGCATGAAGCTCAATCCAAATAAGTGTTCGTTCGTAGTGGCAGAGGAAAAATTCCTAAGAGTAATGATGACAAAGGTCGCCAGAACCCAGAGAAGGTAGAAGCCATAACCAAAATGTCTTCCCCAAGAACGTTAAAGGAAGTGCAAACACTGAATGGCAAGTTGGTGGCGTTGAACATATTCCTATCCCGGATGACAGATAGACACTACCATTTATAGGACACTAAAAAACGGTCTCAAAAAGAATGATTTCGCATGGACGACAGAGGCAGCATTCCCAGAGATGAAGACTCATTTATGTAACCTACCGGCACTAATAGCACCAAAGCCGGGGGAGACGTTAATCATGTACCTAGCCGCATCTACAAATGTTGTTAGCGCGGTACTCATTACAGAAAGAGGAGAGGTCCAGACCCCGATCTATTTGTTAGCAAAACACTTAAAGACCCGGAGACCCGATACCCGAACATGGAGAAACTAGCCCTGGCGCTGGTATACACATCACGACGTCTCGGGCAGTACTTCCAATCTCACCCAGTCAAGGTACTAACTGACCAACCTATCCAAAGAGTCTTAAAGAAGCCCGAGTATTCGGGGAGGCTGGCCACGTGGGCAATTGAATTAGGGGGTCATCAAATCACATGTTGTCCACGAACAACGTTTAAGGGGCAGGTGATTGCAGACATCCTGGCGGAGCTACCGGAAGCCCATAATGACAAGATGGATGTGTCAAAGGAAAGAAGTGAAGAAGTGTAGAACAGAAACCATGGAAGCTCTTTACAGATGGAGCTTCCAATGATGAAGGATATGGAGCAGGTTTAATATTGATCAGCCCGGAAGAGGTAGAGCTCACCTACGCTCTCCGGCTAGACTTCAAGAGCACTAATAACGAAGCAGAGTACGAAGCCCTTCTGGCAGGACTTCGTATGGCAAAGGAAATGAAGATAACCGCATAGAGGAACATGTTGACTCCATGTTGGTAGCGAACCAAGTCAACAATGTCTATGAAGTTAAAGGTGAAACAATGAAGCAGTATAGAGCCAAAGTGGAAGAATTAATGGGTAACTTCAAGTACTGCAAGATGATGCACATCCCCAGAATCCAAAACAAGAAGGCTGACGTCCTTAGCAAGCTGGCCTCAGTGGCATTCAGTCATTTAACGAAAGAAATACGAGTGGAAGTGCTAGCCGAGCCATCAACAACAGAGAAAAATGTTGAGTCAGTAGAGGCAAAAGATGAAAAGACATGGATGCCACCCCTACTGGATTTCTTGGTCAAAGGGGTTCTCCCGACAAACAAGAATGAAGCCCGGAAGATATAGCATAAAGCCCTCAATTATGCAGTGGAAGAAAACCAGTTGTACCGAAAGTCTTATCTTGTCCCTATGATGAAATGTGTAGACCCATACGAAGCCAACTATGTAATTTGGGAAATGAATGAAGGCATATGTGGCATGCACTCAGGGCCAAAAACAACTGTGGCAAAGGCAATGAGGGTCGGGTATTACTGGCCCGGAATGTACAAGACAACGGTGGATGAAATCCAGAAGTGTGACAACTGCCAAAGGTATGCCCTGGTAAGCCGACACCCTTGTATGAACTTAGTTTCTGTTACTTCTGCTTGGCCTTTTTGCAAATGGGCCATCGATATTGTGGGACCCTTCCCAGAAGCGGCGAGAAGGGTGAAATTCCTCATTGTGGCCATCGATTACTTTACCAAGTGGATCAAAGCAAAGCCATTAGCAACAATCTTGTTTGGTTGATTATAAAACCTAATAGCAGGGTTGGGTGACTAAAGAGGTTAACTTGGCACTTATAAATTGGGTAGTTGAATTATACTGGTTTGTGACGAAACTAGTCGTATAGGTTGCTGATAACAATCTGTCTTCAATTATTATTTTAACTGATTTTCTAACACTATGTCTATGTGGTGTCCATTGAACAACTGAGTTTTACATAAACCTATAACTTGAAGTTTGGAGGGAGTTACATCTTTATTTGATCTGTGTTTTAATTAGAATTTACTAAACTAGGCAATTATATCTTTCAACTGATTCCATGTGGATTCGATAACCCTACTTTCCTTTCTATAGTCTAAGGTAGCTAAGTAGTAGTTTTTATAAGTGTTTTTGATTGACCTTGACACCGCGATGTTGTATTTATCGCAAAAGACGTCTAAGTCCAGTCGTGACAAGACAGACGGGGTAAGGCCCAAGTTATGACGTTCCCCCATTATAAAAGAAGGAAAAACTGGAAAGAAAGCAAAGAGAAGGAAGAAAGTAAGCAATGTTCAGGAAAGAAGAGACACACCTGGTTCCATGAAAGGAGGAAGGATGACAAGTTGGATGAAAAATTGTCGGAAGCAGGAAGAAAAGACAGAGCAATTTTTAGGAGAAAAGAGGAAGTAAAAATAAAAATTAAGGACTTACAACAGTTATAAAAGAAAAAAGTAAGTCGGTTAAAGAAGATTTTTGAATTTCAAAGGTTGGGAGACAACGGATGAGCGACACATGGTAGATCTTTCCTTTAAAAACCGTCGGATGACTGTATCTAAGAAAAAGCACTCGAAAGCCTACAAAAAGAGTTGTCCTGCACCTACACTTAACAACGCCTCAGATTCTTGCAAAAAACATATAGAAAGTTAGTCTATCACCTGCTCCGGCAGAACCAAAGGAACTAACAGACTAGAGGGGGACTTGTTGGGATATGAATCGGCACAAGAACTGGACACATCCCAAAGCCCAAGTCCGAAAAACCACCTACAATGATATAGTGACCATTGGCCGGGCCCACAGGCCCAAAATCCGGGCTTTAACCAAGCCCAGGCAAAGGGAATCAGGCTCGAATAAAATAGGAAGAAAGAGACAAATAAACAACGGTAAAGAGGAGAGAAGAATCAACATACCAGAGTACGAACCAACCAATAGAGGAGACCCGACAATCTGCAAATCATCACTAACAACCTTAAAAATGGTTTAGCCATTACATATCTCAGCCAATAAGCAGGAAGCGGCCACATGTTAAAGACAAAATGCTCTAGGTATAAATACCCCGTTAATCCTAAGGTAACGTTACGTTCTCATTCACTCATTCTCATACTCTCTCGACACTTATCTTCCCTACCAAAAACCCATACTTACTCTCACGCCGGAGGCTGGTCACAGCGAAACCCCCCGGGGTCCTCACTGTGACGAGACTAACGGTGTTTACTGTTTTGCTAGTTCAAACTCAGCATAACCTTTCTGGAAATTCCTTGATTGCCAGATCCGATCCGAAGGTCTTGGAGTTTACATACATAAACAAAAAAAATCATATCAGGTTCTAAAGCTACCAAAATAAGCAAAATATAAGGAGCGTTATGTTTGGTTGAGGCCACGTATTTGACACGCTTCTTTTAAAATGGATTTTGTGTCTCTATTCAAACGACGTGTTAATTTGTGTATCTTATTAATCTATTATAATACTTTTTAGCAACTTTGGTAAATTTTTAACCCAATATGGTTCGTTGGTTTTTTGAGTGCATGCATCTGTCTTTTATCATGTTTTTTGAGTGATGCATTAGTCTTTTATCATCTCGTGAATTTTTAGTGCCCAAAGTTACCGAGAACACTTGTATTAAACATGGTGAATTCAACTGATTTTGGGTAAAAAATGTAAGTTACCCAAAACATTTGAGGGGTGTTTGGGATTCCTTTTCAAATCTACTTATTGACTTATAAGTAAGCTGTAAGCTCCCCCTTATTTTTTTAAAAATGACATAAGTAGGGTAAATAAGTTAGCTCTTACAAACACCTTATTAACTTATATAAGTTAATAAGTAGGGTAAATAAGTAATCCCAAACACCCCCTGAATTAAACGGGGTGAATTCTATTGATTTCGGGTAAAAATTGTCCGATCTGCTCACTCGCCAACAAAGAAATGGTAAAGAGTATGCAATGTTTTCAGAAGCGGACTGGACAACGAACTGACCGCTTTAGAGGTCCACTGGTCGAGCCGGTCGATCCGGTTGGACTAGGTGACTTCATAAATAAGATAAAAATTAAAACTATGTATATAGATACTAAATATAAAACATTTTTTTTAATTTTAATATAAATTTACAATTTTAATTTCATATGAAGCTTAAATAAATAAATTATGCAACTTAAATACTAAATTAACCAGAAAAAAAAAAAAAAAATAAAAAAAAATTTGAAATCTGGTCCGACCAGTCCGGTTCACTGGGATGGCCAGTAAACGGCCGTTTCAAATGAAAGTTGTTCAACTATACACAATCGGACCGGTTATGTGTCCGGTTCCGGTCCGACAGGTCCAACCGACCGGTCCAATCGGGTTGTGAAAACACTAAGGGTATGCATATACGAGCAATCAAACTAACTTTATGGTTAGTGAAATCACATGAGAACAACCCTTAAAAAGCTTGATCACTATCTAAAGGCCGAACATTGACCATAACTTAAATAGAATCCCACTACTTAATCCAGTCAACGAAATAATTGTTATTGTCGAAATATCACACAGGAAGAAGTGAGGAGTGCTCTTAAGAAGATGGGAAGAGCTAAGGCAGTCGGTCCAGACAACATACCCATTGAAGCGTGGAAGTGTATGGGAAAGGAAGGCGTTCAGTGGTTGACAAGACTGTTCAACAATATCTTCAAAACCGGGAAGATGCCAGATCAGTGGAGGCGTAGTGTCTTAGTACCCCTATATAAAAACAAAGGAGATGCTCAATGTTGTGCTAACTACAGGGGGATTAAGCTCCTATGTCATACAATGAAATTATGGGAAAGAGTTATAGATACAAGGATTAGACGACAAACCAAGGTTACAACAAACCAATTTGGGTTCATGACAGGCCGGTCCACTACGGAGGCGATACACATTTTAAGAAGATTAATGGAAAAGTACAGAGAGAAGAAACATGATTTACATATGGTGTTCATCGATCTTGAAAAGGCGTACGATAGTGTGCCTAGAAGATTGATCTGGGAAAGTCTGGAGGGAAGAGGGATCCCTAGTAAATATATTGAGGCAATTAGGGATATGTATCATGAGGCTAAGACATGCGTCCGAGCTCCCGTGGGGGATACAGACTTTTTTCCGGTGGAAGTGGGAGTTCACCAGGGGTCGGCACTAAGCCCCTTTCTCTTTGCAGTAGTTTTGGATGAGTTGTCAAAGTCGATTCAAGATGCAATTCCATGGTGCATGCTTTTTGCTGATGATATCGTGTTGATTGCAGAAAGTAAAGAGACATTGAACAACAGACTAGAGGAATGGAGAACAGTCTTAGAGCACAAAGGTTTGAAGATAAGCCGATCTAAAACCGAGTACCTTCACTGCAACTTTAGTGGTGCAAACGTCGACGAGGAGACCCAGATTTCTATTGAAGGTGGGGTTGTCCCTAAGACACTGAAGTTCAAGTATCTAGGATCTGTCATCCAGAGTAACGGGGACATCGACAATAATGTAGTCCATCGGGTGCAGGCTGGTTGGTGTAAATGGAGAGCGGCCTCAGGTGTTTTGTGCGACAAGAGGTTCCCAATAGGGTTAAAGGGTAAATTTTATAGGGTAGCAGTTCGCCCAGCGATGCCATATGGAACCGATTGTTGGGCCATCAAGAAGACACAAGCTCGAAAAATGGATGTAGCTGAGATGAGGATGTTGAGGTGGATGTGTGGACACACAAGAAAGGACCGAATAAGAAATGAAGTTGTTCGGAAGAGATTGGGAGTCACATGTATCTCAGATAAGATAAGAGAAGGAAAATTGAGATGGTTTGGACATGTCAAGAGGAGACAGAGCACAGATCCAGTGAGAACGGTGGAAACTCTCGTTGTAGAGGGGAAAAGGAGCAGGGGGAGACCGAAATTAACGTGGGATGAGAGGATTAGGCTTGATTTGCTAGATTTACACCTCTCAGAGGACATGATCAATGATAGGATTTCATGGAGACGTCGTATTAGGGTTTTAGGATGAGTGACCCGTTGTGTGGGAGAGTAAAGTTGTTTAGCAAAGATTTTGCGTATGTCTTGTTTCTTATAGGTGTGTTGTGTTTCTTGTGACTAATATACTCTAGTCATACACTGCTAATTGTTAGATTACTGTTAGATTTATTTTACTTTATTACTCATTAATTTTATTTATATTTTTATCTTTTTCTTTCCCATGGAGCCGGGGGTCTAAACGGGAGCAGCCTCTCTATCCCTTGGGATAGGGGTAAGGTTTGCCCTCATCACACCCTCCCCAGACCCTACTAATAGCGTTAGCTATGTGTGGGATTATACTGGGTACGTTTGGTTTGGTTTGGTTTGGATTCATAATTTGAATTTTTCAAAATGATTTGTAATTGAAATGAATCGTAATCTATCAAAGAATTTGAAATTGAAATGCATTCAAGTTAAGAACATATGTAAATTTAAAAAATCTTCACAAAAAACACGTATTAAAGCATTAAACAATCAGCAAATAAACCTACTTGCAGTCCATCCCTATCAGACACATAGGCTCGTTGATGAAGTTACAAAGACGAGAGAATAGAAGATCTTACAGTGAGATTGAAATCTTACAGTGAAATCCCAACTAATCGAATCAAAAAGCTTTTTTGAAGTCTATTTAAAAAAAAAACATTCCTCTTTTTTTGAGTTTTTTTAGGAATGAGTGAATTTCATTCAGGCTGAGGGGAGTACCGGCGTGGAGCTGAGGTGGCTGGCGTGGGAACACCGCGCCCCATGCGCATGGTCCACGGTCGTGGAAGCTTTGCGTGGAGATTTCCACGACGTGGAGGGGAGAAAAGAGACGTTGGGTGGGGTGGGGGCCATTCAACGGTAACTTTTGTTTTTTTAAATTGTTTTTTAATTTAATTTTCACCTATATAAATAACCATCATTTTTATAAAAACCCTACACAACCAAACTACAATTCTCTCTTCTCATTACATTGAATCAAACTTCGGGAGGAAGCGAACGAACGGGAGGTTCTAAAGGTGTTGACATTGAATAGCGAACACCTTTCGGGTGAACATCTCTAAGACGTTCTAGCTTTACAAGTAAAGATCCGAGCACGACTTAAGAGGCAATGATTTGTTTTTAATGTAATGTTTTTAATTATTTTAAATGTAATGCTTTTTAGTTTTTTATGTAATATTTTTTTAATTTTTTTAAATGTAATGTTTTTAGTTTTTATTTAAGTTTTTATCTAAAATTAATTAAATTAGAAAAAGAAAATGACGTGGCGGTGTGGGGATGTGGAACAATTTCTCTCAAATGTAGAGGGGTGTGGAAAAGATGTGGAATCTGATGTGGCGCTGATGTGGAGAAGTGTGGAGGTGTGAAAATTGTGGATAATACCCTTAACCTTAGTACTAGAGGCCCATCAAGAATGTTCCTACCAGGTATAAATGCGCTTTGTACGTCACTAATCGATATTTCCAACAAGCTTGACTCCACATTGTGCGTGAGTAATTCAAGTCAACGGTATTAAATCGTAATTATGGTATGTTTAAAATTCCAAAAAGTAAGAAAAAAACATCCACATTCTTATACATTCGATACTTGGTATTAATTTTGGTACTCTCCATCTTTACAATTGATATTCGTTCGGGACTGATTCAGTACGGTACCAGTATTTGACAAAAGCTCATCCCTATCTTGTTGCATATTGCATCCAAACACGTTTAACTATTCTAATCTACATCCAAAGTGCACAAAAAAACGTGACGGTATTTAAAGTCTGACATTCTTGAGATTTGCCGAACATGTCAGGGCCACCCATCGCTACGGGTGAGCATTATGCGGGTCAGACCCGGCAAACCCGTCAAAATTGTAAGACCCACCCTGTGTGGAACCTTATAAGTTAATTATGGTACGGGTTCACGGTTTTAGTTTTTAACAAAAGCTCATCCCTATCTTGTAAGACCCGACTTCGAAAGCCATCTTTATCGTATCTGACGGTGCTTACTTTGTTGATGTGTGCAACACCCACATCTGTTGTTCACGTATGCATGGTAGGGGTGAGCAATAACCGAACCGTTAACCGAAACTGAACCGAAATTAACCGAAAACCGATTAACCGAAGATTGGTTATCGATTTTTTTGTACCCTCGGTTAACCGAACCGAACCATCCATATTTTCATATATTTCTAGCTTTTATACCTTCATTTCATGTATTTCATGTTTTATACCTTCATTTCATGTATTTATACATCCATTTCATATATTTATACCTCCATTTCATGTATTGACAAGCAAAAATTATAACAGAAGTTTGGCTTTGGTTATTAACCAAACCGAACCAAAAACCGACAAACTAGTCGAATAAACCGAACCGATTAACCGAAAACCGATCGGTTAATAAAATAGATTAACCGATGAATTCGGTTTCGGTTTTGGTTAAGGCTAATAACCGAACCGAACCGAACTGTGCACACCCCTAATGCATGGTGTATGCCAAACGGGTCTATACATGTAAACGGGTCCAAACCCGTGAAACCTTACCCGTAAACTCACTTACCTTTATCCCTAGAGTACGGTTCACTATTATGAGACTTTGCCTTAAACAGGTCCGGGTCAGACCGTATGCACAACCCTACCCACCGCCACCGCCACCACCATTATATTTCAATTTCTTTAATATTTTTATAAACGATACACTTAAATTTCCGTAAACTATACCCCCTTAAATACGGTGATTGGAATATACACCAATTTGCTAGAATCGTACGGTTTAGCCGTCCGTCGTCAACCTTTTCAACGAAAGCGATGAATTGTACATGGAAGTACAAGAACTCCAAATAGGATCCATGGATATTAAAACGCACGTACGGTTCAGACAATCCAAACCCGGATTTGTTTGCATGAACTTAAACGGATTGCACTATACCCTACACGTCCGTCCAAACTTTGTAATCGGAGCATCGTTTCTTAATCAAAACAGGGAAATCATTGAGAAATAGAAGTGTACGGCTTCTGACTTCACAGACCACACCGATTTCCCCAATCATCACGCCCTTATTTATTCCTTTTCAGGTGCCCTAATCTCTGTAATTTTATAAATTGTTTATTTGCTAATTAGGGTTTGCATTTGAAAATTTTGTATTAGATCGATCGTAAATTTATGGATTTGGTTGCTGGTGGTTTAATTTAGGTCCCGAGGCGAGGGGCAATCTAGTTGTTATTCAGATAACGATGGATTTGGCAACGAGTTGCAAGGTATTGTTTCAATTCTGTGTGATCCTGATCCTGATGCTTGTTGTTTATTGTTTTTTGAGCTTCTAATGCCAACGTGTGTTTTCTGTTCTTGATGTCAAACTTTGTAAATAGTGAAGATTAAAGATTTATATGATTTTGTTTGAACTTATTTGTTTGGAAAATTGGATTTTGATTTCTAATATTGGGAATAGGAATCTAGAATCATGACATGTGTGCAAATGCAATTATTTTCTTATCTTACCTTGTGCATTTAGTTGAAAATGCTAGTCAAAGCTGAGGTTGCAGGATTATAGTTGACTTGAAATTAGTTAGCTAATGAATAAATGCTTATCAGGCAATGGCTGTATTTCTCAGTAGTAGCTAATTTATGATTGCATTGTGATTGCTAGAGAAAATAACATGGTGATATTCTTTTTTCTAATCGTTTGAACAAATATGGGTACTGAGTGGAAGTAAGAGCATCATAAAGCTCTTGAAGTTATGACTGGACTGCCTTGCAAGTGTTTTCTGGGCAAAAATGGGCATCTTTTAATGTTAACTTTCTGATCGCATGCTCTAAGTTTCTTGCGGTTGCAATATGTTTATGTCATTTTGTTATTGTATTTTAGGAAAAATTGGTACATTTCCGGATAAAAGAGCTTAAACACATTCTTACTCAACTTGGCCTTTCCAAACAAGGAAAGAAGCAGGTTTAATGTTTCACTAGCTTAGTTTTCAGTTGCTTTATTATGAAGGGATGTGGTTCTTACTTTCAGTTTTTGCCATTGTTTTTGTTTGTAGGATCTTGCTGACCGGATATTAGCAATAATCTCAGATGACCGAGGTAAATGGTACTTTTTCTCATCTTTATTGAGATTTGAGTATCTATCATGTATTTATGTTTACCAGGACAAGCTTTTAATATTAGATCAATTATAAATTTCTAGTTTAGAGGCTTAACGTGAATTGCTAGTTTACACCGGTCGTTATTCTTTCTGATCTTACGTTTGTGTTCGGACCTTTGCTTGAGGTGGTTTAATGTTTAATATGGTGATATGGTTTCACAGTTGTTATATGCTACAATAAGTTTCACAATAGCTTATATGGAAATAATTATCTCATCAGTTAGGTTAGTCTATACAAGTATGATTAGAGTCTTAAAGGAACAAAATCATTATGCTTGATTTGCAATTATATTAGGGCTATGGCAAACTTTAAACCCTTACTTTTTGTATTTTCTAGTAGATATATTCTTGGTTTGTATCATCTTTTTATTATTATTATTATTATTATTATTATTTAATATTCTAAACCAAATGAACATTACATTCTTATTTCATGTTGAGCAGTTTCTGGAATGTGGGCCAAAAAAAAACGCTGTTAAGAAGGAAGAGGTAGCAAAACTAGTTGATGACATTCACAGGTTTTACTTATGTGTCTTATTTTGTATAAATAAATGCCTTACAGTGTCCCAATGCACCTTCCATTGTCTATTTGTTGTGTTCCTGACACTTTTTATTCCTTTGTCCTCAGAAAGTTGCAGGTTCCAGGGGCAACAGACTTGGCATCAAGAAGTCAAAATGTTTCAAATGTCACAGTTAATACAACATTCAAGGAGGAAGTTGAAGATACTCATCAAATAAAAAAAGTTCGTTGTCTTTGTGGAAGTACTTTACAAGCAGATTCAATGATAAAGGTTTCAATAGTCAATTCATTCTCCATCATTCTTTTTTTAAGTTCATGATGTAAATGATTAAATTAGTTTTTTATGCTATTATCTTTCTGTTTACTTCTCAGTGTGTAGATAAAAAATGCAATGTGCTGCAGCATATTGGTTGTGTTATTATACCAGAGAAGCCATTGGAGGGTATACAACCAATACCTCCCACAACTTTTCATTGTGAGCTCTGTAGGCTTGCTCATGCAGATCCGTAAGTGATACTGTAAAAAAATTTAGTGGCCTTATAATGTTTTGATTTTAAGAACCGCTTAATAAGAAATGAGTCGATGACAAATTGAAACATATTTTTCAAATTGGTTTTTGATCATGCAGGTTTTGGGTTACCTTGGGACATCCTTTATATCCTGTGAAGTTGACTATTGCCAGTATCCCTACAGATGGGTGAATCTATAAGTTCATTTTCTTGAACTTTGATTATGTATCATTCATACTTGTCAATAGCGACCATAGCGCTTGCTATAGCGCGCTATGTAGCGTAGCGGCCTATGGTCGCTATATGGTAAATAGCGAGTGAAAAGCGAGTAAATAGCGAATATTCCCTTTTTTTTATTTTTTTTTTATGTTTTTAAGCAGTTTTTTACTTGATTAATATAAATAGGGTTGCTAATAACCCTAATATATGAAGATTTAGATGATTATTGATTATAATTGCTATATATCCTACAATAGTTGAATATAAAATATTTTTAAAACTTTCTACTAGTGTATCGCTAAACGTGAAATAGCGCCCGCTATTTACCGCTATTCGCTACGTAGCGTATAGGTGGCTTGTCGCTATTTACCGCTATTCGCTATTGACAACTATATCATTTTTTAATACATAGAAACTGACAAGCTGTAGGTGGAACTTTTTAAGCTAAATATGCAAATCTACTTTTCCATGTTCTTAGAGGAATGCGAACTGTATGTTGGTAGTGTCACTTTATTCTTGAAAGTTGTGGTATTTGTTGTTGTGTGTATAATTATATATTTGTGGGTTTTAGAGAAATTCTAGCTGTATGTTGGTAGTAACAAATTAGTCCCTATAATATTATTACACCAGTTATATTAATTCAATTATAATATAACATGAATGAAATGATTTAGGAGGCTTTATGCATTAAAATACACCTGGGCTACTTTCCATCTGTTTGATCATTTGACCCGTTTCTTTTTTTAGCTAATATTTTGATTTTACCTGTTCAACCCGTTAGAGGTAAAACTTAGGCCGAACGACCCATCCCTAAGTATCCGGGTTGAAATTCTCACCTATATTAGTTTGCAGTTGTTGACGTACATTCAAAATTATTTTCAGTACAAGCCCAGTGCAGAGTGTTGAAAAGACTTTTCAACTTACAAAAGCTGACAGGGATTTGTTGGCAAAACCAGAGTTCGAAATTCAGGTATAATTTATCAACATATTTTTTTATTGATTACCTAAATTAGCATAGATAATCATAAAATATTGATGATAACTGACTAATCATAAACAATAGGCCTGGTGTATGCTACTAAATGACAAGGTTTCCTTTAGGATGCAATGGCCACAATATGCAGACTTACAAGTCAACGGTATGCTGTATCTGATTCTGTTGACTCAATAAATTGTTATATAATGAGAATTTTGATTTTACTTATAATTTTTTTTGGGTTTGACAGGTATGCCTGTGCGAGCAATCAATAGACCCGGCTCTCAACTTCTTGGAGCCAATGGGCGTGATGATGGCCCTGTAGTAAGTTTGAACCCCTTCGTCTGATAGTTTTCTATGATTTTGTTATATGATTTTTGTATTATTTTTATATCAAGGAGTGTTGTTTACTTTTGTCTTCTTTTTGCCATTTCAGATCACACCATACACCCATGAAGGAAGCAACAAAATTTCATTGACAGGCTGTGATGCTCGTGTGTTTTGTATGGGGGTCAGAATTATGAGAAGGCGCACAGTTCAACAGGTGAAGTAAAATTTACTGTTTTTGGTCATTTTTTTTTGTAAGTTTGATGAGGCTGCCTGCTGGCTAAGTTATCTTTAGTTTTTTTGAAAAGGAAAGAATGTTATTCCCGAACGTAAAACTCTATGGCTTTTAACATGCTTTTGATTTACAAAGCTGATCTCTACACTTATGCACATACTTACTAGTTAGAGGTGGCAAGGTCAGTGGTTGGGTAAGAGGTCAAAATGGGTTCTAGTAGAAAAGGTACCTTTTTAGTGTTGGTCATGACGGGTTGGATTGGGCTGATCCAAAACACTTTTTTGTACTATATATTTTTTAATAAATATTAGTCTGTAAAATAAGATTACTAAAACTAATTTTATTTTTTACATATAACAATTTAGGAGGTTGTGTGCATGAAAAGTACATCTGGGCTTTGTGTTGAATCATAATTTCATAACCCAAATCAATAGATGAATAAGTAATGAGTTAAAATTGCCACCTCTACCCATGATAACAGGATTAAATCTGATGTATAAGTTATTTGTCTAGGTTTCTTTTAGCTTTATTTAGATGTAAAGTTTGATTCAAGCGTCCAACCAAATTTGGACCACTTGTTAGAACACGGGGGTGATATCTGTGCATCTCTATAAGGAAAATATTTTCTGGCTTTTTTCATTGTTATTTTAATATTGTTTTTGTTACACACCAACCTTAATAGATTCTCAACCTCATTCCCAGAGAGAGTGATGGTGAGAGATTTGAAGATGCTTTGGCACGTGTTTGTCGGTGTGTTGGTGGTGGGCCCACTACAGAAAATGCAGATAGTGACAGTGATTTGGAAGTTATTGCTGATTCTATACCAGTTAATCTACGGTGTCCTGTAAGTAACACCTCTTTTTCTCTAACTTTTACTACTTCCTACAGTTAGAGGGTGGGTGTGGGTTCAGTATGGGTACAGGACAGGATGAAGCGGCTGAGGTGGAAGGTGAGTGAGGGAGGGAGCAGCGGTATGGGGAAGCCGATGTTACCGCTATGATGTGAGTGAGGGAGGGAGCAGAGGCTTGAGGTTTTGGATGGAAAGTGATGGGGTATGGCGGTACCAGTGGGAACACCGCACCCAACCTTCGGTACTGCCCTATTCCTTCAATACCCAGCGGTATGGTGTGGGACGGCACCCTGTGGCGTTATAAGTAAATAGATGGATCGCTATCCAAATCAGTGAATTTATTTTTAAACTTTAATTTTATTTCACAAATCCCCCTCCCGGCTCCCACACTCTTCTTTTTCTTTTACGTAGTAGTTTTTTAATATTTTATTTATTTGAAGTCAAATTTGTATTCATAAAAATAGTACCCAAGTTTTTAAGTTATCTTGTTATGAAGTTACCTATGATTATAACATTTCTCTTTATAAAAATGTAGTATTCATCATGAACTAAGTTATTTTATTTTAGAAAATGTCATTACTAAAGCCGGTTTCATAAAATATGACTTGCCTTATAACTTTGCCTATGATAAAACCACTTGAGTTTATAATAATTGATATCATTTTATGGACACAGATTTGTCATACAAAGAAGTCAGGAACATTTTACAACATTTGACCTTATAAACAAGTTCTTTGAATTTTATTTTCTGTAATATACCCATTCTTTAAGAAGTTTGTTGTTATAAAAATATTTCAAACTTTTTGTTAGGAAATGTACTCACATTACAAGTAGCTTTAATCATACTTTTAATTGTTTTGTATCTTATACTTAAGTTTTGTTTGTATGCTACAGATGAGTGGTTCAAGGATGAAAATTGCAGGAAGATTCAAACCTTGTGCTCACATGGGCTGCTTTGATCTTGAAGTATTTGTGCAAATGAACGAATGTTCTCGAAAGGCAAGCATTATACAAAAAAAAAGAAAAAAAGAAAAGAAATTATGGGATTTCCACCTGTTTATTATTTTATTCATTTTCTGTTCTTGGGTTATTTTCAGTGGCAATGCCCTATTTGTCTCGAGAACTACTCCTTGGAGGATGTTATTATTGATCCATATTTTACTCGTATCACAACTAAGGTATTGATTCAATGGATATTCAATTTGATTATTGATTTTTTTGTTGGTTCTTTTCTTATCCTTCCAAAATTTTTTTTCATAAAGATGCGGAATTGTGGAGAGGATGTAACAGAAATTGAGGTGAAACCAGACGGTTCTTGGCGTGTAAAAGCAGAAAATGACCAAAAAAGTTTAGGGCAGCTTGGGCAGTGGCATTTACCCGATGGTACTCTCTTTGTTCCAATGGAAATCGAGTCTAAACCTAAACCAGAAGCTTTAAAACAGGTTAAGCATGAAGGTGATTCTGAAGGTAATACAGGTTTAAAACTCGGGTTAAAAAAGAACAAAAATGGAATTTGGGAAGTCAGCAAACACGAAAATTCACATTCATGTTCTTCCGAAAAATTTGTGAATAATGGGCATGACAGGAACAGTGGTTTTCATATAAGCAACAGTGCTAGTGCCAGTGGTAGAGATGGTGAAGATACTAGTATTAATCAAGACGGTGGAGGGCGTTTTGGTCATTCCACCACCAACATTGCTGATTTCGGTTCACTTTCACCAAACGTGGATCTGGGCTACGGGTTTCCCAACCTAAACCCGCCAGCTGCAGGCGGGGTTGCTGATGTCATTGTTCTGAGTGATTCAGATGAAGAGATTGAAAACCAAATGTCATCAGGACCCACTTATAATAAAAATGGTACATTTTCTGTTCTTCCACAAGCTGAAGATATTGTTGGTATTTTTAACAACAATGATGACGATTTCGGGGTACAATTTTGGTCTCTACCTTCAACAAGCCAAGTAGGGTCCGGTTTTGAGTTTTTTTGTTCGGATCAGAATGTGCATCAAGGACTTGGTGGTCCCACTTCTATGGATGACTTCACATTGACCGATGAAATTGGATTGAATGCTGCACCACTGGGTCCTGATTCTTCACTTTATCAATCTAATCTTGACATAAGCGACGGATTGGTTGATAACCCCTTAGCGTTTGGACACAATGATCCATCACTTCAGTTGTTTCTTCCTACACGGCCGCCAGTGGATGCAGAGCAGGTGAAGTCAACCGCGTCAAAGGGTTTGAATGTTGATGATTGGATATCCCTCCGATTAGGCGGCAGTGGCGGCAGCAACAATGGGGTTAGTTGTGAACCCGCCCCCATGAATGGATTAAATTTAATTCAGCAACCACCGCCTAAAGATGGCGACATGAATACGTTGGCAGATACTGGTATCTTCTCTTTTATCTAGCTAGCATAATATCATTTTGAAACAATTTGTACATTTTGGAATATAATTTCTTTTCCCTAATTATTCCCCACATGTATCATCAGGTGCTGCAGCAGCAGCAGCTTCTTTGCTTCTTGGAATGAATGGCAGTAAATCTAGCAAGACAGGAAGCAGGGAAAGATCTGATGACCCGTTTTCATTTCCCCGTCAAAAGCGTTCAGCAAGACCAAGATTGTATCCATCTGTTCAAACAGACTCTGAACAGGACAGATGATGATGATGATGATAAACATGAAGCCTTATGCTTTAGAGTTTAGAAAAATCATCTGAATATGGTCTGGTTGGTATATTTTTTTGTCTGATCTGGTACAAGAGGCCCATTTTTTGTGGTTTAATATAGCTTTTTGGTAGCAAGTAGTTTGTAAATGGCATTTGCTCAAATTGCCTCTTATTTAATGCTATACAAATATTTAAAAATTAATGTCAGTTGAATATTTTCAGAGAATTTGCAGTGTTCTCTATGGTGTTCTTTATTGTGGTCATCACTTTTTATACATAGTGATTTATATAATTTAATGTTTCTGTTTGTTATGATATTTATTATTTCATTTGAAATTGTTGAAAAGATAATACTTTTCTTGCAAATTGTAAATTTGTTACTTTCTAATAATATTATCTTCGTACCAGAAATCAACAAGTTTTTTCCATTAGCATATGATTCTTTCATGCTTGTGGTTGATAAATATGCATTAGAAAAACCCAAGTCTACAACATCTTAGCTGCAAAAGTTCAAACTTTCATGGTTTTGTTGCACAAAACACTTGCATAAACATATAATCTAAACCACCACCATCTTGATGGTCACCGGAGAATTACTCCGGCATCCCAGTTAGCGGTGTGGACTTAGCGGTGTCCACCATGGCCGGTGCTTCCTCCAAGCAACTGGTGTCTTCACTAATCACACCACCACTCATTAGTTTCTCCACTTCTTCCTTGGTGTATATGTGAATCTTTGTAGCCATCCTTTCAAACTCACTGCATTAATATTCATGGATTAATTTCAAACTATGCATGAAGGATTTGTACTATGTGCATAAGAACTTACTCCCATGGATCATCCCCAACCACCATCATGTCATTTTCTTCATCGGTGTACAACAGCCGCCATGCACCATCACGATCGGTCAACACGCCTTCCATCTGAAATAGTGACTCGAGCTCGCTAATTAACTCGTGATAACTTGACATTTTAGAGAGATCGATCGCACGTCCAACTTTATTTCCTTGTTTGTGAACCTTACACCAAAAATAATATGAATTTGAAGCTCTACTATATGTTGTATGAAAGTGGCAATTTTGACTCATAACATGTTAAACTTCCTGGTTTATCTCTTAGACCAAGATAAACCAAGAAGTTCATCGTATATTGATTGAGTGTATAATAGGGTTACACAGGGGCTCTAAATAATGTTAGACTTGGATAACCTCTAAATATGATAATCATATAACTAGTCTAACAGTGACATGGCCCGTTTTGGCTCTTACTGAAATGTTCTGTTTTAACCCTAACCAGTTTTGAAATGTTACCCAAGCAACTCGACCCGTCCATTTTCCATCTTTAATTCCATGTACAAGTAACAAACCTTACCTTAGTGCAACTTCTCTTGCTCAAAGTTTGAGCTTCTGCCATTGAAGGAGCTCCATTTAAATGAAAACCAAACAATTTACAACTACTCCCATTGCTATCAGAACCACCATCATCTTTCTCACTACCTGAATTGCCTTCTATGATCGGATTCGGGTCAACAGTTGTTTTCCCGAGGTCAACGGGAGCCTGAAGTTGTAGCTTTAGCCCATTAATGTTATTATCCATTGTAAGCCCGTTTCCAAAAACAGCCCGATTAGTGGGGAATCCAATTGTGGGCATGACAGGAGCCGGATTTGGAAAACAAAAGTTTCTACTGCCTTCAGAACCAAGTGGATAAAAACCAGGATTGTTTGGTCTTTGATGAATGTTAAGATCGGTTCTTGGTGGGCCCCACAAACCGTTTGTTTTCCCGGTTAAAGATTTTAATGAGCAAATTTCTTGACCTTGCAAGACCTTTGGGAATCTAGTATTGTTAGATCCCAAAAAGGTCGGGTTAGGGGTTGCGACAATGTTTGTACTTTTTCCTGTTAATAATATCCGATTCGGAGAAAAACCCGCGTGCATTGAGGGTTGTACCCCGAAGCTTAACGGGCTGTTCATTTTACCACCTATATTTTCTTGACCTTGCAAGACCTTAGAGGATCTTGTTGACTCCTCAAAGTCTAAACATCCACCCCATGCTGCCAAAGAAAAAAAAACAATTTAACTACTAAAGTCACAATAATATTTCCAAGATTCTAACTAGAGGTGGTAAAACGATAAAGAGTTAATATGGATTTGGGTCAAAACAGACCGGGTCGGGTTGACCCAAACATTTTTTGTCCAGAATTTTTAAATTTGGTGTGAATAGTATGTGTGTCAAATATAACTTAAAATTTTTATTATATCCATAACAATCTACTTTTTTTGAATAAAATGATTTTAGGAGGTTTTATCAATTATGCATTAAACCTACACTTTGGGTTATTTTCAACCCGTTTAAAACCTGAATTGACCCATAACATAAGTAAATGGGTCGAAGTCGCCATGTCTCCTTTTTAATTCTCTAAAAAGTTATAATCAAGAAAGTTAAATACCAGCAACAGGGTGTTCAGATGGAATTGAATGAAGATCTGTCCGCAATTTCTTGAATCTTAAAGAGGAATGAATACTTAAAAGTGGCATAGAAGCACCAGAAAGATCAACCTCCCATGGAGATATTCGTTCTTGATTATTATTACCAACATCTTCATCCCACCTCACCTGTTAAAACAAGCCATAATATACAATAAAAAATAAAAAAAAGAAGAATGGAATAAAAACTAGTTTATATTAATGGAACTGAAATGTGAAGTACCTTTAGGCATCTCCATTTTGATTTAGGCCATTTGTAAGGATCCATGTCACTTACACCAATCACAGCACCTCTGAACCTGCAAAAAAATGATCAAGATTTTCATTTAAAGGACAACAAACCAATAAAGGTGGCATCTTTGTATCAAAGATACCAGAGGTTGCAAAATAGGCGGGCCAGGCAGGTTGGGTATTGGGTCAAAACAAGTTCGGGTCAAAAATGGTAATGGCTTGGTATTAGCCACTAGGCCAGGTTGGGTTGACCCGTTACAAGTTAAACCTTGTAATATGATTGTATTAGAATGTGATTGTTGTGTTTAGGGTTTACATAAAGAGGTGTTTATATAGAACACCATATTACAAGTCTAGTCCCTATACTATATCACTTAGTCTAATATTCCCCCGCAAACTAAGCTCGGGGAGATTTAGGTTGAAAATATAAAAACATAAAACTAAAAAGATAGTTGGTCTTCTCCTTCTCCACCATGTTTTCGCCCGTCGTCTTTCGCCCGTCCCACGCCTTTTTTTTTTTTACAGCAATGGTAAATGGGCTCAAAGGCCCAATCGAAACTAGATTAGGAAAACCCTAATCTTCTTCCGGCCGTCACCACTTCGCCGGTCGCCGGAGTTCTTCAACAACTATGGGTTTGTTCCCCTTTTTTTTTCTTCTACTCCCCGATTGTAGATCTCTATTTTTTTTATGCAACCCTCGAATAAACGGAACTGAAAGCATTGTGGCTTTCGCGAGGTGCACGTCGCCGGAAAAACGACCACTGTTGTATAGTGGCGGCGACGGCGTCTAGGGACAAGAAAGTAAGTTGTATTTGCTAACCCTAGACGCGGGGAGGTGCTGCAGTGACGTACCGGTGGTGGCAGTGGCAGCAAGGAGGCGGCGACGGATTTTGTGGTGGCGGCGGCGGGCTTGTGGCGTTGAGGAGCCACTGCTTGTGTAGTGGTGGTTGTTGGTTGTGTGGCGGCAGAAGGGTTTTGGATGGTGAAGGTGTGGTGGTGGCGGAAGAAGATTAGGGTTTTCCTAATGTAGTTTCGATTGGGCCTCACAAGCCCATTTACCATTGCTGTAAAAAAAAAAGAAAAAAAAATGTGTGTGACGGGCGAAAGCATGGTGAAGAAGGAGAAGACCAACTATCTTTTTAGTTTTATGTTTTTATATTTTCAACCTAAATCTCTCCGAGCTTAGTTTGCGGGGGAATATTAGACTAAGTGATATAGTATAGGGACTAGACTTGTAATATGGTGTTCTATATAAACACCTTTTTATGTAAACCCAAATCACACAATCACATTTTTTTTTCTTTTTTTTTTACAGCAATGGTAAATGGGCTTGTGAGGCCCAATCGAAACTACATTAGGAAAACCCTAATCTTCTTCCGGCCATCACCACTTCGTCGTTCGTCGGAGTTCTTCAACAACTATGGGTTTGTTCCCCCTTTTTTTTACTCCCTTATTGTAGATCTCTATTTTTTTTTATGCAACCCTCGAATAAACGGAACTGAAAGCATTGTGGCTTTCGCGAGGCGTACGTCGCCGGAAAAACGACCACTGTTGTATAGTGGCGGCGACGGGGAGGAGTTAGGGTTTAGGGCGGCGACGGTGGTGTTTGTGGTGGCAGATAGGGTACCGCCGCTGTGGCGGCTGGGGTTCTGCCGCTGTGGCGGCAGGGGTTCCGCCGCTGTGGCGGCTAGGGTTCCGCCATAGGTGGAGGCGGCAGTGGTGGTTGACGGCGGCAATAGGAGTGGATAGAGAAGACTAAGCGCGGTTGTTTGGTGGTGGGGGATCTGGTTATTGAACGATAAAAAAAAGCTTGTAAAGAAAAGAGAGGTGTGGCGGAGCGGCGGCGGCCGCCCCGCCGGAGATGTTTTTAGGTGGTTGTAACCTAGCTCTAATACCAAGTTAAACCTTGTAATATGATTGTATTAGAATGTGATTGTTGTGTTTAGGGTTTACATAAAGAGGTGTTTATATAGAACACCATATTACAAGTCTAGTCCCTATACTATATCACTTAGTCTAATATTACAATGTTCTATAAATAATTAGTTTGTCATATATCATCAAACAAATTATATTGTTTCAATAATATTTTGTTTTTTAATAAAATTACTTTAGGGGCGTTATGCATATACAGTTTGGACGATTTTCGACCCATTTAACTTCTTTCCTCTTTAGCTAATTTTAAGTATTTTAGTAATTTACGCATTTGACCAGTTAAGGGAAGTTATAACCAAATTAACCGATTAATTTGTAAAGGGGTCGAAATTGCCACCTCTGAAAGATACCTTCTTTCAGGAGACTCATCCATACTGAATTTCATCTTGAATCTTGTTCCAATTGTTATCAAATTGCTGATGCAGTTCATATACTTCACATAAGGGACAACAAAATCTGCTCGATTAGACCTGCATTGCATTTATAAATTTAGAGTAACAAATAAGCAAAAGGGTTTGATTTAGATATGCGTAGGGAAAGGGAGAAAGGATTTGATCTTTACAATGAGGTTTATGCGGTGTTTGGATGAGCATTTTGAAACTAATTATATTTGAAACACAAGAATCATATAATCAACTGTTTGAAGTTTTAATAATTAGATAATCAGTTGTTTGAGTGTTTTGACACATTCTAATAGTTTGAAAAGGCAAGAATCTTACATGTTTTAGTATTTAAATTTTAAATATGACATTATATTTTTTTACCAGAATAAAAGTACTTTTATAATTTTTATTAACTTTTTTAATTAAAATTTATCTTATATAATTTCAATACTTATCTTTTTTCCTTGATATCATTATCAAGAGCAAAGGTATGGATGAAAATTCTTTAAAATGGGTAAAATGAGGGGTAAAATGGTAAATAAGTAATTTTAGCTTTTCTTTAAATAACAAGTTTTGTAGCAACTGGTATGAACTAGTTATTCAAAACCAAGGATTTGACCCCTAAATAAGGTTCTATAACTCACATCCAAACACCATCTTAATGATCTATTTTACCTAGGACTGTAAAAAACATCAAAGGTGGTGTTGGTAGATACTGCTTTAGCTACAGGGGCAAGAATGTCCATGTAGGAATCTGAGCTGGGCATGGTTGTATCCGGAAGAAAATTTCTTGGTCGAGTGGCTCTTCGAGTTCCCAGCCTTAGTTCACCATCTTTGCCCCTAAAATAACCATAAAAAAATAAATTAATAAAACCTAAAAACCATTGTAGAGCCTTTAGTTTAGCGTTTGGTTAATTTTATAGTTGTTCTTGTGATACGGAGCTGATCCAAGTGCTAGCAGACTCATACATGGACCCGTTGAATGGAGGGAAACATGCTAGAAAAGGACCCAACTTAAAAAGGTCATAACTTGGTCTACGTCTGGAGTTATCATAGGTGGTTTGTCCCAACCGTTGGACCTGAATTCCATCACCTGGAGCCCCCATTTCAGACCCAAAGATTTCCCCCCAATTTTACAAGTCTTAGTTTATTTCCTTTTCTATGTAAAAACACATTAATCTTTTATTTAAATAGGAAGTCAATTTCAGTTTTCCAAAATTTGGCTCGGCCTACCATATTTGGATTTACCCCATAAAAAAGGGCTTGATGTAATGGTTTAATATAATATCAATTTTCTCTTCAATTATTCTCTTTTATTCTTAATTCTCTGCGGATTTAAACAAATAAAGATACTGAATACAAAATGGTTTAAACTTTTCATTTCCAAACAATTGAATAACCGATTGTTGTCATGTCTATAAAAATAGCCAAAATGAGTATAACCCGATCAAAAACGTTTTCGAAGAAAAAGTTTAAACCAAAAGTAAAAGAAAAAGATATGATTCTTTTCTTCACTCTCAACTCTCTTTCTTGCTACAAAAAATGAGGTGCTATGGGCACCATTCCCTTAGAATATGCCTAAAGTGTTTCAAATACCTTCATTATTTCCTTTATCAGACCAAAAGAACAATCATCAAGTTCTTGTATCCATCTACATTACCAACCTAATACATTTTTGTTATTTTGTTCTAATATTATTGTAACTATTACTTTTTTGTATCAATTTTAACCAAATAATCCACCCAAAAAAAGTTTTGGGTTTTCAAAATGGAATCTTGTTTCTCTTGGTGTCTTCAAAAAATTTCACACACACACACACATATGTGTGTGTATGTATATATATGTGTGTGTGTGCGCGCGAGCTCTTCTTTAAATCTTGTTTAAAACTCTAAACATATCTAATTAACATGCAAAGGTGCATATAATTATACTGAATTGTATAATGATACCTTAGAAAGAGAACTGCATCCCCAGAAACAAGATTCTTTTGGCTTACAAATACGCACCACCCTGTAGTAAGCAAATGCCGCCTCGGTTGACCTGAAAAACATCACACAGTTCTCAAATTATGAATTATATTGGGTAATTTCTTGTTACATTTTTGTCCATATATTTTTTATAAATAATTAGTGTGTCATATATGATTACAAAATTATTTTGTTTTAATAATAATCAAAGGTTTTGAATAAAATAACTTTTTAGATGATACGCATTTAAAATACAAGTTCAATGACTTTAGATGCGTTCGACCCATTTTACCCATTTCTTGTTAAGCTAACTCTTTTGATTTTACTCGATCGCCCACGTGCCCGAATAGACCCATTCATAAGAAAATTGGTTGAAGTTGACACCTTTATTAATAATCAGTAAAAAATATGGCAATTTTCAAATATATTAATCAAAATCACCTCTATAAATGTGCCTAAACTTCCATTCCACTCCATGAAGGTCCTTGGCAACTAGCTCTTGGCTGGGCCTCTGCTGCTTATAATCCTAAATTGGAAGTAATGTGTGTGTAATGCAATTATTAAAACATTAAATTTTTACAGATAAGTTAAGTTAATTATCAAAAACCCTTAAAATAAAAAAAATAAAAAAAAATAAAAAATTAACCAGAGGTGGGAAACAATCTTCAGCAGCTCTTCTAGGCACAGAAAATCCACCATGGGTGGATGTATCAGATGCAGTTAGGGTTTTGCAGAACATTTGAGGGGTTGATTTTGTGAGTGCCACGTCACCACCTTCTTCCTCCCCTTCTTGCAAATCCTTACCATCCCACTACACAACATCATTACCAAAAAAAAATAATTTTTTTTTCAGTTTTGCAAGAAATACCACAAAATTTGCATTTAGTTAGTAAAAGAGATTGTGAAAAAATAAACACACCACAATCACTCAAACAGGAAGCAATCAAGGTTAAATTCTGGTTTTTTATGCTTTAAACAAATTTTTCTCAAAATTACTAACATTAAGAAGAATTACAAATCCCACTGCAAATCATCATTACCAAAAAAAAAAAAAAATAGTTTATTTTTGCAAGATATACAACAAAAGTTGCATTAAATTAGTAAAAGACAGATTGTGAAAAAATAAACACACTTAAGGTTAAATTCTGCTTTTAGTACACTTTAAACAAATTTTCTCAAAACTACTAAAATTAAGAAGAATTACAAGTGAGTTGTGAATCAAACATACCTCTGGTAGTGGGAGAAGAGTGAGCTTTGTATAAATTTCATCATTCTCCTTGTTGGCCTGTTTCAAGAATTGGGTCAAACATCAAACATCAAAATTCAAAAGCAAATAAGCAAAAAAAGTCAAAATTGAGTGACTTTTTGAGATGTTAATCACTTACAAGCAATTGAACATCAACAACTCTGCAAAATATTTGAGATTGAAGACCCAAAGAGGGGATTTCAGTGGGTAAAAACTGAATACATGATTGAGAAGCAATTTGTTCCAAATGACCTTGTGGGAAATAAACAACCACATTTCCTTTATTTGGGAGAGTGGTGAGAGGGCCAGCACAAGCATGCCAAAGTTCCTTGCAAATTGAGGATTCAAGATTGGGGTTTGAAGATTTTAAGGATGAATTTGAGGAGTTTGAGGAAGCTGATAAAGATGAATCTCCAACATTTTCAAAAGAATCAACACTATAAACCTCCTTCCCACTTGCTGCATGGTTCAGATCAAATTCCATTACAAAACCCAACTCCAATTTCTCACAAATTTCTCAAAACAGGTGGTTTTTGAACCTAAAGATGAACAAAAATGGCTAAAGTTTTGATTTTTAGATAAAAGAAATCAAGATTCTTGAAGGAGGTACAGAAATAGGGGAGGTGAAGTCAAATCACAAACATATGACATGTTCTTTTATGGTACCCAACAAGATTTTTTTTGAATGGCGAAATTGAATGTTGAGACGTAAGTCATATGGGAGAGCCTCGTCCAACTCCGGCCAATATGTTGTCTTTACCGGGCCCACTTGGCGTCAGAGTTGGAGAGCTTCCAAGGAAAAACCCCACCCAATACGGCCCCTTCCGGGCTTGAGGGAGAGCCAAGGCTCAAACCCTAGATCGGCGTGGGTAAAACCCTAGTGCATCATCCTAAGAGCTAGGCCTCATTTGCGATGCCGCGAAAATTAATGGTTGTGACAGGGATTGAACCCGGGTCCCTTGAGACTCCGGACCTCGCCTCAACCACTACACCACAACCTCTTTGGCGGTACCCAACTAAATGATGAAACAAAATGGGATAAGTTGATCCAAAATTGAGGGTATGATTGCCACCTCATTATCTAGTTTTGAAAGCTAGTGTGTGGGTGGGGTGGTGGGGGGGGGGGAGGGGGGTTGAGGTTTAAGAAGAGTGCAAGACATAGACAAATGCAGCACATAAACCAAAGAGAAAGACGGGCCAAATGGGTTTAGTGTCTTTCTAGCTTTTTTAGGGAGGAAGATTACAGCATTAGTTTACATGGGAGACAGGCTTCAGACCGTACAATAACTCACACACACACACTTTTACCAATTTTTAATTAATAATTTTATTTTCCTTATCAACTTTTTTATTCAAAATCTTTTAAATAGACATTTAATTCTAAAGGTTTATATTGTTGATTTTGTAGCTATATGAAACTTGCTAAGTTTTGATTTGCAGCCATATAAGAAAGAACTTACAAAATTCTACTTTAATTTGTATTTTAGTGTTTTAAGTATGATTTTTTACGGAAATTATTAAACGATAGCGTTTTTAATCGTGAGATAAAGTTACCAGTAAATTCATTGAAGCCTAACTAACAAAATGTAGTTTGTTAGAGAAATAAAAGATTGATTGTATAAAGAAACTAATTCATTAAGATGAATGGTTTTTTTTTTTGCTTATTAACTTGTGTAAATCAACTTAATGGTGATGATCCGTGTTTTCTTAAAAAATTCTTTTTTATCCTTTTAACAACGGTATCATAACAAGTGATAATATTAAGAGACGAGATGATAAAGATAAAACAATAATAATATCATTCTCCTTTTGTAATCCTTTCAATCTAATTTAATTTGACAAATATGCTTTTTTTTATCATTTTATATATTAATTTTTTAACTTATTAAAGTTTATCAAACCCTTAAAACAACCTTATTACTATAATTCATTTATATTATAACTTCTTATCTGATTTTGATTATATGATACTATATAATCAATTTAGAAAACACATCTAAACTTGTGTAAACCATTTTTATCATTAAAAAAAATACAAAAAAACAATTATCTTTAAAAACTAAAATATTTCATAAAAATAAATATTAAAGAAGATGAGGACCCTTTACCAAATTTAAAGGGGCTTTGGAATTATCCAATTGAACGCCATATGCTATAACTCCTACAATTTAATTGCTTGGTGATAGACAATACAAGCAACAACCTCATTATAGTTTTATGAGAAAACCTTTTCTATGACATTATTAATATAACTGTTATAAAAAGTAATGTTTGGTTCATTTTTGTGACATTTAAGAATTTGGCATATTATTATATTTAGGGCAATTGATTTTTGTAAATAAAATTAGGTTTTGATATTGTTTTAAAACAAAGTGTACTAGTTTAACTAAAAAGTATAAAAGTTTCTGCATCGTAGACATTAGGGTTTTAACTAAAGTGCACCATCACAAGAGGATTAAAACTTTTAGTACAAAGGAATTGATGTACAAACTTTTTGAATGGATTAAAACTTTCAAGGCTCCTTAGCCACCCCATGCCTAACTCGTCGCGGGTGACTAGGAAATTCCCAACAAAAAGAATATAAAGAAGTGTGTGCGACTGCCGACTCGTTTACTAGTTCACTTTTCGAATGTATTTCTATCATTTTCTTTTCAAAGAGATGGTTATGAAAACTATTGTAAAGCCATCTAAAAATGTTAACGTCAAAACTCCAAGACACAGTTGATGCAACATGAAAAAAATAATGTATCCGTAGCTTTAAACTACTTTTTTTTTCTTTTTACCAAATCTAACATCTCATATATTACAAACTATGCATGTCTTTAGGGAATGCACAAAAAAAATATGTCTCTAAAAGGTAATATTATAATTAATCTTGATATTGATATAATAAAAAATATTAACGTCGGTATCGGACATAAATGTTACTGTTTATAACGTCTCTTCAAAGGAGTTGATACATGGCAACTCTTGATTACTTTTGTTTTATCCTTTATGTATTTATTATTTGTATATATAACAAATGGTGGCTTCTAAACAGATCAACGGCTCAGGCGTGGTGGTAGGTGCGCTGCCTTGCTCCACCACTCCCGCCACACGAAGGTTCGATCCAAAGGAGCCACCCTCCCCCCAACCCCATGGTTTATCACCACAGCCGCAGCGCACGGGGTGGCTTTACATAAAGGTTTTGGTTTTATTTTATAAAGTTTCGAGGACGTTAATATTTTTCGCGGTTTAGCGTGCCGCAACGCGACGGGTTTAATGCCTAGTTAATTAACATTTAACATTTGGTTTCTTTGTAAAATTTTATAGATTTTCACTTTTCACTTATCAGTTAACTGTTACGATATTTATTGAGAAATATTTTATGGTTTTGTATAAGTTTTTCTAATTTATTTTCATTAAAATAATGTTAACGGTTAAGAATATATATTTATTAAATTATATATGAAATTAAACGGCCAAATATCTGGACAAAATACATCAACTCCTTATATTTTATTCCAGTTTCCTATAATCCTATATGCATACGGATCATGAATCCATTTCTTGTTTCAAGATCCCAAAATGGGAAAATGTTAAAATAAGACTACGCGTAGTATGCTAACGTCCACGTACACCTCATCCTTAAATGACGTTAAACAACACTAAGAGGACGCCAAAGCAAGGGTCGGGAATGCGAGATACTGAAAGAAAAAAAATTACAAATATATAAATTACAAAAAAATGTTTATTTCAATTGGAATCTTTTATTGTTCAATTGCTACCAAGTCATCGGTTTTACTCATATAACAAATGAACATTCAATGGGTAACCTAAAACACGACACCATTTTAAGTGCCGCCGGTAAGAGTTGATATCTTTGACACAAACAAATATACAAGTCTTTTTTATGTCACCTGCCCGTCAACTCCCAACCTAAAATCCTTTAAAATCCTTTAACCCGTAAACCTGACTCGATTGATACCCCACCCCATCCCCACCTACCACAACATAGGAGTAAAGGACCTCTACCCTTGAAAGTTGTTCCACCAAATCATTTCTAACATTTTAATTCTAAAACACAACCTGTTATTTAAGATTTTCTTTATAATCCTTTACAAACACACTATTATTAATTAGAGTTTATATTTAAAGGAAATAAAGATAATATGAAATAAAAAATAAAAAAAGTAGGAGCTATGAAACAAACAAGTGGAACAAAAACAAAAGACCCTTTAATCGTAAAAGAGGTTGGGACCAGAAAGCTTTTGACAGCAACAATGGCGGGAGGTATTTACAGTACCCTATTATTATTGACTCAGTGATTTAAACTTTTAACGAATTTCCTTTCTCTCATCAGTCTTATCACACGCCTGTTTGCTGACCTCCACATTCACCAACATTTTGTGCCGATTACCATGCACTATTTATATAGGGAGATTCTAATAGGATACGGAATATTACTAATTGGACACGTCGCCGCCCTATACACCCTCGTATAGTCCAATACGAGGCGTATAGGGTTCAGTCTCTGACAACAGAATGCCACGTGTCATTACAACAGAATGCCACGTGTCATTCCCTGTCTGGCGGCTGGGTCCCATACGTGGCATATTGCTCTATACGCAGCGTATGGGTCACGGGTTATATTTTTGCTTTAAAAGTTGGCAGGTTTGGAATTTAACAACCTCTATACGTGGCGTATTGCCATATGCGCCACGTATAGGTTTTTTTATTTAATTATATTTTTTAATTTAACTTATATAACTTTGTTAATATAAGTTTGTTATATTTTTTAATTTAATTTATATAACTTTGTTAATATAAGTTTGTTATCTATTTTTTTAAACACTTATTATAATTTTACATTTATAATTTATCATTACAACCAAACAAAATATCAAACATTACAACCAAACAAATAACTAAAACATTATATACATTACATAAAAAAATTAAATATATACATCAAAATGTTTTTACATATATAACAGAATAAACAAATTGAATACAAATAAAAACAACTAAGCCTGACCCGTACCGCCATCATCGCCCTCATCCTGACCCGTCCCGCCCTCATCCTGAACGGGGTCGCCCGGATAATGACGTGGCGGTGGTAGTGGTGGTGGCTCGATGCCGGCGGCTCGTGACAGATCCACGAGGTGACCAACCGCCCACATCATCAGGTCCTCCATGCGGTCGCTATGACGAGCCTGTCGCCGTGAGTCGGCAACAAGTCCATCAAGCAATGCCTGGGTGGCCATGTCCAGCCTAACAGACCGACGTGCGTGTCGGGGATGCTATGGCGGCTAGTCGTGGATGCCCTCGACGTGCGGCTGTGGCTGTGGCTGCGGGTCCCCCTGTCCAGGCAACGACACCGGGACCCAAACCTAGTCCTGGACGGCCCCCACGACCCGTAGGCCGAGCCCCGAGAATCGGTGCGTGATGCGCATGCCGCTAGCCGTGCGACGGTCTAATCTGACAGGGGGAATGGGCGGTAACAACTCAGGCTCATCCGCATGCCATGGTGAAAGAGTACGCATGACCTGAGTGATAAAAGCACCGCCATACAAAAGCTCGCGCCTCTGCCGCATATAGGCAGACACACTCGCGAGGCATGTGGATAGGGCGCATCCCGTGCCAGTAAGTAGGCAGTAGAGAAAAAAAAGGTCTCCATCGGTGCACCACTCACGACTTTTCTAACGTGGTGCGATCGACGTCGAGATAAGCCGGTGCAAATATCTATAGAGGGGGTCTCTAATCCTCGAAACCCCCGACTTGGTACCTAACCAAGGGCTATCGGAAATCAAACCCTAAAAAACAAGGAGTTACTGCTTGTCCACCTCCGTCACCGTGGCGGTGTAAACTGGCAAAACCGTCTCGGGCTCGAAGTACAAGCCCGTCGCGACGGCTCACTAACGGAGGGTCAGACGGTACCGCTGGCCAAAAATACGGAAGGAGACTTGATCCGGCTCCTCTGTCGGCGCCTTCCCGGGAAGGGGCTGCAGCCCCTACCCTGAGTAGATGAACGTCGAAAGAAACTCGACGACCACCTCTCGGTAGGTCTCGGTGAATGAAAGATCAAAAAGGCGATCCCATGGCGTGTCCTCGCCTATGATGGCCCTGGACCGCTCCGCCTCCTGGACCTCCTGGAGAAGCTCCCAATCCACCTCCGTCCCCGGCCCCAACCGCACCTCCCGTAGCTTCTGGCATCGGCCAAACCACTCAGAGTCGGGAGAAAAATCCAAATACGGGTAGTGCGCGAGATCATCTAACTCCTCCATATGAATATCGTCCCCGTGATCCGCCATATATGAAAATAATAATAAATTGTTTTTTCTTTTTAAAATTAATTATAATAATAAATTGTTTTTTAAATATAATTAATTTAAAATAATAATAAATTGTTTTTTAATATAAATAAATAATTTAAAATAATAATAAATTGTTTTTTTAATTTTAAAAATAATAAATAATTGTTTTTTAATATAAATAATTTAAAATAATAATAAATGTTTTTTTTAATTTAAAAAGTTTTTTTTTAAAAACCTATACGCCACATATAGCCTTATACGTGGCGTATAGGGTGTTACCGGGTAACCAAGCCATACGCAGGCAACCCAAGCCATACACAGGTCAGTTTCCGGGCAAACCAAGCCATACGCGGCAACCCCAGACCATACGCAGGTCAGTTATCGAGAAACTTTAGCCATACACAACGTATAGCTCTATACGTGGTATATGGTTTCATCTTCTTCCTCATATGAACTATACGCCACATATAGGGCTTTGCGTATAGTTCATCAATATCAGTTTATATAATGCTAGTTCTACGCAATTTGAACAGGTAATAATCTAAATAAAAGCTATATTAGTGTAGATTACGTACCTTTACGAGTAGAATAGAACTTTTTGGAGCAGATAATCAAGAATCTCCCTTGGCTTCGTATAAGGTTTTGTGTAAAAATGGGGGTGCGTTTGGCCCTGTACGATGGGAGTTCTGAGTATATTTTAGATCTATATGATTCGTATAGTACAATACGCAACGTATAGACCATGACCTTTGGAATTCTATACGGTACGTATGGCTCTATACGCAGCGTATTAACTCAAAGATATCTGAAGTTTGAAATTTTCAGGGTTTCCCTCCATTTAAAGGCAATACGCCACGTATTGCACTATACGTGGCGTATAATATTGTTTTTTTAAAATGTTTTTTTAAAATTTTATTATAAAATTCTTTTTTTAATATTATAAATTTTTTAATAATATAAATAATAAAATTTTATTAACATAAATATTATTAAATTACATTCTTTTTTTATATTATTTTTTTAATAATATAAATAATATAAAAATTAATAATAAAATTTTATTAACATAATTATTATTAAATTACATTATCCAACATTAGTTACATATTGTGTATAGTTCTATGCATCAGTAGCCATTATCTTCTTAAACCATTCGATATGATCATTATATATATTTTTCCATTCTTCTGCAACATCATTTCGGTGCAAAATCCAAAGAGCATTTGGCGCGGGCATCGGAAAATCTCCATCTAAATTGACGTGGATGAAATGAGCATTGTTGACGTGAACGAACGATACGATTTGATGTTGAGCGTGAACGTTAGGACCAAACCATAATGGAAAAAATGTTTGATTACCGGCGATGCTTAAAAGATGAACAATCACCCCAAATCTTTAAGCAATTAAGAGTCTTGTATATGGCATCCACATCCAATGACTAACTAGTTTGGCTTTCACATCCTGTCAATCTATCGTGTGACGTAGCCTATCATACTCTTGAAAGGCGACTCTGTCGAAAACAGTTCTCCACCATTCTTCTTTATTGTCCATCTCTTGTAGAAGCTGTTGTCGAATAAAAAACCATCGGTTTTCATTTAACCCTAAGCCCACAGCTACCGATCGAAAACCACAGTTACAGTCGGGATTTACATCCTGTATACGTGAAATGTAGGGATGAAACAAAGATGAAATCAAATCCTTAAAAAAATTTGTATTGTTAACTGCATCTTCCCCCATCATCAATGGATACCCATGACGGGCATTATCATCTTGTGGTTGCTTTCCTTTACCCGTCGTTGAATGACGGTGTTGAATGACTGAACTCGCTTGTCGAGAGTCCTGTGACGCAATATAGGAGCTATGTCTCGCAGGGTCACATATGCTTTGTTGGGATCCTGTGAACGAGCTGTTTCTCGCGACATTTTGTTTCCTTTGTTGTTGCTTTTTCAAAGTTGGACGACCGCGAGTATCTTCTTGTACCACAAGCGCTTTCTTGTTACTCTTGCTGGGAAAGACCACCCCTGCGATTCTCGACAACAGACTTTTTTTGACGTGATCGGGTTGTGACATGATTTTGTTTCTCACTTGACCAAGTACTTTATCCACGTGTACGTTTTCATCTTCGACAAACGACGGTTTTAGATCAAGCTTTCTCCAGAAGACGTCCACCGCATCTAGCGGGATTCTGCCACCTGTATTAAAACGAGAGAGTCAGAACAATTTGAAATTAGAAAAAAACATTATAAATATTAAAAGGTTTGCCTGACCTGTAGTTTCGATATTTTCCAGACGACACGCACACGGTAACCCACAACTCTGAAAAGTTGGCAACCACACGTTGCATTTTGTTTCCGTATAGTTGATAACTTGTACCACTCGGTTTCTAACAAATTTAGAGCTTTATGTGAAACTTTACCGAGTAGGTTATCAAACATTTCAATAGCTACGTGGCTGTCCATTTTCCTTATGAGGCTTGTTCCAAAGCCAAACTGTAATTGTACATATTGATCTGTGACAATTTCATCAACAAACCCAACAAGTCTATCTAGCGAGCTGTTGACCAAAATAGAGTTTTATAGTTGGACCAGACCGATACAAACTTTTCTTTATATGGGTCCAACCAATTTTTGGTCACATAGTTAATAAATCCTTGAAAAATAATTTAAAACCTAATAAATATTTAATATTGAAAATAAATTAAACCATAATAATTATTTAATATTCAAAACTTACTTCCTCGTTTGGCTGCATACAGCCGTTCATAAAGCCGGTTGAAGTTGTACTGGTATACTTCTGGCGTGGGAGAATCACACAATACCGACCACGAATACTTGAAATTTGCCTAGTCTTCGTCTGTAAACGATGCCTTTTATGTTTTGAGATATTCTCGTGTATGTGCCACTGACATAAGTTCTTGGAACTTTTCGGGAATATTTTATCACACGCGTTCATAAGAGCTTTGTCCCTGTCTGTTACTATCATACGCGGCTCCATACACTTTTGCAACATACCTTTGATTTGCAGTAGCAACCAGACGAAGTTTTCCTCCCGTTCTTTAGATATAAATGCATGAGCGACGCAAAACGACTAGTTTGTGGAGGTCACACCGACCACTTGGACGAATGGAAGTCTATACATGTTTTTTTTGTACGTTGCGTCGATAATAAACACGTACGGGAACGCACGCCACATCTCGTAGGATTTCGGATGAACAAATAATACCTCCTCCAAGACATTTGTGACGGGATCCTCCCGAGTATGGTAGACGTAATCTTTAGAAGAATGCAGGTGCTCAAGAACCTGCATTGGAGTTTCACCGATTCTCATTTCGTTTTTTATCTTTTGTATCGCATTATAAATGTCCTTTTTAGTGCAACTACTCTCTGGGTTTTGCTCTCTTATGGTTTCCCGAATGTTTCGTGGCAACGAGTGCGCCTCAAGATGTTGACTAGGATCATGGTTATGACTATCATCCTTCACCGTTAATTTCCAATCACCAGTATTTACTTGGTACTCTCCTTCCAATTTAAAGGAACAACCTGTTTTCTTTCTACCGGGGTACGTCCAAGAACATGGGATTGATTTTGATGAGGTATTCGCACCGCTGGCACGGCTAGAAACAATACAGTTAGTGCTCACTTTATCGGCTCAAGAAGGATGGCAACTTCACCACCTTGACGTGAAATTGGCCTTTCTTTATGGTGATTTAAAGGAGGTTGTCTTTGTCTCACAACGAGAAGGTTTCATCCAAGTTGGAAAGGAGGCAAAAGTTTACCTGTTAGCAAAAGCATTGTATAGACTCCGACAAGCACCTCGAGCGTGGAATCTTAAACTTGATGATACGCTTAAGAAACTTGGCTTTGTCCGGTGTCATCAAGAACATGCAGTGTATACGAGAAATATAGATAAAAACCCTTTGATTCTGGTTGTTTATGTTGACGATCTCGCGGTCATGGGATCGAGTGCTGATCAAGTAGGAATCTTCAAGTAATAGATGAAGCAAAAGTTCGAAATGAGTGATCTGGGCCTTTTATCTTATTATCTCGGTATTGAAGTATTGCAAAGTGAAGCCAGGATAACTATTAAACAGGAAGGTTATGCAAAAAAGATTCTCAAAGAAGCCGGAATATTAGAGCGTAATACGGTAAAGTGCCCAACGGATCCAGGTACAAAACCAACCAAAGACAAGACAGGTACTCCGGTTGATGCTACCGGACATAGGAGGATTATTGGATGCCTAGATATTTGTTGCATACGAGACCGGACATTGGCTTCGCGGTTGGGATTGCAAGTCGGTATATGCAATCTCCAATGGAGTCACACATGGTAATCATCAAACAGATTCTGTGTTACATCAAGGGAACCATGAATTACTGTTTAGTGTACAAACGAGGAAGAGATCGAGTAATAATCGGGTACAGTGACAGTAGTCACAATACAGATCGAGACGATGGTCGAAGTACCACTGGCCACGTGTTTTACTTCGGTGATACACCAATCTCTTGGTGCTCACAGAAACAAAACACGGTTGCTCTCTCTTCATGCAAGGATGAATTCATGGCAGCCACATCAGCCTCGCGTCAAGCTATTTGGTTATGAGGTGTAGGTCCTGACGATAGAGCCCCTGTGCTATGATGATTCTAATCAAGATCTGATCAACAAATCCGCTATAGATCAGCTGTTATTGATAAATCAAGAGAAAAAGCAAGAAAAGGAGCATGAAAAATAAGAACAAAAACTCTCAAAAACTGATTATTATTCCACAAGGATGATTACAATATGCTCCTGGAATGATTACAACGATCTACCACCGCCATCCACCACGGGTGAGCTCCCCCGTGGTGGTGGAACGAACACAAACCGAAAACCCTCTCTAGCTAGCTAAACAAATGAAAATAAAAGAGAAAAATGGTGGAGAAGGAGATCAGATTGCTATGAAAATGGTCAGGTATAAATAGGAAACCTGAGAGAGTCGACCAGCATCCTAACGACTCTCAGAGAGTCGGCTGAAGGCAGCCTAGCGACTCTCAGAGAGTCGGCTGAAGCCAACCTAGCGACTCTCAGTGAGTCGGCTGAAACCAGCCAAGCGACTCTCAGACCCATTTTCATACGCGAACCTAAACATCTCGCGATCGCTTGAATTGATTAACATCATTCTCAAACTAGACCCAACATGAGGATTATACAGTGAAATTATGGGTGGTAATTTGCAAAAGGTGGTAATCCGGGTCGATAACAAGTCAGCGATAGCACTTATGAAAAATCCGGTATTTCACGGTTGAAGTAAAAGATATCGACACGAGGTACTATTTTATTCGGGAATTTGTTGAGAAGGAGCAAGTTGTGATGGAGTATGTAAGTGGAAGCGAGCAGAAAGCAGTCATACTAATTAAGCCACTTGCAAGGATCAAGTTTGAAGAAATGCGTGAGTTACTTGGTGTTAAAGATCTTCTAATTTTGAGTCGGAAATTAGGGGGGTGAATGTTAGCTCAATGGGCATTAATTATCCGACCCGAGCTCATGGGGCCGATGGGCCTATCTCGAAGGACTGAGGCGGCAGAAAGAATACGTGAGACTCAATCCAAAAGAGTTGGAGTTGGATTATGATTGGTTAGATACTTATTAGTTTAAACAAATTGGTTTTGTAATTATCTATTAGTTTCATAGTTGGTCTCAAATTGTAACCGAGTCATGGTCTATATAACCTAATCAAAGTTGTGATTAAGGTTATGAGAGTTAATTGAGCTTTGAGTGATTTTCTCTGTTAATAAAATTAGAGAGTTATTCCATTATGTTTCTTGGTTGTGATTTTTGGTTCTTCGGCTTTGATAGAGCACTTACATTAACGCTTACATCATATGAACTGAGCCAACCATTTATGATGTAAAATCTACTAAATGTAAACTATAAGGTTTTTTAGAATACTTTTTGTGTCGATGACTCAATTTTTATGTATACCATCTCTTGTCTACTAGAAGTCTAGAAGACAATGATGTTCATTGCCTAAGTTGGAGCAGGGAAGAGATCGAGTGATCGAGTTGTCAATGGCCAATAATATGTCATCATGTACCAACATGTATTTAGTAAGTTGGTATACAAGTTTGCTAACAAAAAACTAATAATGTGTTTTCATGTAATATTATTATTTTTATATGTTTTGTGCATTTAAGTTTTAATTATTACTTGAATCACAACATAACACTCTAGACATCTTCATGCGAAGGTACGTAAGATTTATATGTAATGGCGGAATCAAGATTTTTAGTCGGAAGATCTGTTAGAATAAGTCTTGTGTAAGTACGAGGGTGTTATCGCCGTATTTGCAAACTAGGAGGTTTTTGAGTTATTTTTTAATCCTAGTTAAAGTTTGAGTCTAATATGGTTTCGTATGTGTTTAGGAATGGTAGGTTATAAATAAGGACCTTTGTAACCCTTTTCATTAATCCCGATCAATATACAAGAACAAGTTTAGATTCAATCTTTGTGCCAAGTCTCTTTTAATTGGTATCAGAGACTCAAGGTAGATCGAGGGAGGTGACGGTGTGGTATTCAAAGAGCAAGAAAGTCTGGCAGTAGCGTTAGATCAAAGGAAAAGATCGAACAAGTTCTGTAACGGGTTTTACGGTCTCGGCGAATCAAGAACCTTAATTTTTTTTTCTGGGAACCTGTTTACGTAAGTGAGGAGGTTTACTCAGGTGAACGTAATTATCAAGCAACGAGGCGACTATCGGATTGTTGCGGAACATGCGGCATAATTCCGACTAGATTCTCAAGGCTGGATAACGAACCGGAAGAACCAAAAAATCCATTAACGTACAACAGAAAGAAAAAAGGAAAACATGGGCGACCCGAAAACTCAGTTGGTTCTCGCAAAAGAACCAAGCTCGCTTCCGATCCAATGCCCGGTTCTCACAGCTACGAATTATGTGATATGGACAGTAAAGATCAAAGCTATCTTCCGGGTTCAAGGCTTGTTGGAAACAATCGAACCGGTTGAAGGAACTGCAATCGACCCAAAGAAAGACGGCATGGCTATCGTGTACCTCTATCAAGCAATGCCGGAGGAGATGGTGATGCAAGTGGCTCACCTTGACACCGCTAAAGAGATATGGGATGCATTGAAGACACGCTATGTAGGGGTTGAATGTGTTCGAGAAGCCCGGCTCGAATCTCTTCAATACGAGTTCGAATCGCTCAAGATGAAGGATACGAACTCACCTGATGACTTTACTTCCAAGTTAAGTCAAGTGGCTTCGAAAGCAAGCACTCTTGGGAAGGTATACAAAGAGAAGGACTTAGTAAGGAAACTTATGAGTTCGGTTCCAAGAAGACGGTACTTGGCAATTGTCGCAACCATTGAACAATTTGCCGATATGAAAACCATGTCCTTTCAAGAAGCGGTGGGTCGGTTAAAGGCGTTTGAAGAGCGACTTGGAGGTGAAGAAAACTTACCAACCGGTAAGCATAATCAACTACTGTACACGTATGAAGAATGGAAGGCAAAATCTAATCAAAAAGGGAAGTCCACGACCGAGTCTAGTCAAGCCGGACGAGAAAAGGGTTGGGGTAAAACTGGGGATAAAGACAAGGATAAGAAGAATAAGCCAAGCCAAAAGAAAGATCGTTTTAAGATAAAGTGTTTTAGGTGTGATGAACTAGGACACTTTGCCTCGGCTTGTCCTACACGAAAGAAAGAAAAGAATGGTGAGAGCAATCTTGCTCAAGGGGAAGGACCGGTTCTACACACGATAACCGATGCTAGAGAAGAAGTGGTGTTCTTGAAAGAAGACCGGGTGGATCCTCAAAAGTATGCTACTACCCCATGTGAAAACAATACATGGATACTTGATAATGGAGCTAGCAATCATATGACGGGTAACCCGGAATGGTTTTCAAAACTCAATCATAACACCATAGGTAAAGTAAGTTTTGGTGATGGTTCATGCGTCGAGATAAAAGGGCATGGCATGATAGTTCTAGAAGGAAAGGCGGGAGAACAAAGAGTCTTGAATGATGTTTATTACATACCATCACTCAAGAACAATATCATAAGTCTTGGGCAATTAGATGAAGGCGGGTGTAAGATAGCCATCCAACATGGTATTCTTTGGATGTTTGAGCAAGATGGAACTTTGCTAATGAAGGTACCCCGATCACCTAATCGTGTCTATAAGATAAACTTACAAGTTGCATCTCCAGTTTGTTTACAGGTAAACCTACAAGATGAAGCGTGGGTTTGGCATGCACAGTTAGGACATCTGAATTTCGATGCCCTTAAGAGTCTTTCAAAGCTAGCAACTGGGTTACCCGAAATAAAGCACCCAACCCAAGTGTGTGACTCATGCATGGTAGGCAAACAAAGAAGTTCATTCCCGAAGGACTCCCTCTATCGAGCTAAGACACCCCTCAAGTTGATATATGCCGATGTTTGTGGACCGGTTACTCCAAAGACACATGGAGGTAATCAATACTTTCTACTAATCGTCGACGATCATAGCCGGTATATGTGGGTATTCACAATAAAAACCAAAGACGAAGTAACGAAACATCTCATTGATTTCGTGACAAGAGTAGAAAACGAGACGGGAAAGAAGTTAAAAGCTATACGATCCGACAACGGGGGAGAGTTTACATCACATGTGTTGTCGGATTTTCTTGAAAGCAAAGGGGTGGTTCATCAATTCACGGCTCCCTACACTCCTCAACAAAATGAGGTGGTAGAAAGAAGGAATAGAACCATATTGGGGGCAACAAGAAGTATGTTGAAAGCTATGTCACTACCACAAAATCTATGGGGAGAAGCGGTTCATCACTCGGTTTATTTACTAAACCGGTCACCAACGAAACTTGACCCCTTATGAAAGCTTTAAAGGAAGAAAACCGAATCTTTCACACGTAAAAGTTTTTGGTTGTTTGGGACACGTGAAGACACTCGACACCTATCAAAAGAAACTTGACGATCGAAGCATTCCCATGATACACTTAGGTTCACAACCAAGCACGAAGGCGTATCGGATGCTTGATCCGATCAAAAGATGAGTACACGTCACTCGGGATGTTTTTTCGAGGAAAGTAAAGCATGGTCATTGAAAAAAATAATCGATGAAGTTAAAGATCAAACATGCCCGGAATGGACTGAGTTTGTGGTTGAAACTTCAGCCCAAACCGAGCCCACCCACACCGAAATCAATCCAGAAACAACAATTGATGGGTTGCCTGCTCTCCCTGACCCCCAGACCTGTTTGGATAATGAGTCCAGCAGTGATGAAGATGGACTTGAAGCCCAACAACAGCAGCAAGCTACTGTAACAGCTACAAACAGCAACCCAAACAGCGTTGCAGACCCATCAGGCCAAGACCAAGCTGTTCCGGCACAGCTACGGCGCTCTAGTCGGAAGACGGCATTGCCAAAAAAATTAACTGACTTTGTTGTTAAAGGCATATCAAGTTCCACAAGCCAAGACCCGACAACGGAAGAGGTAAATCTGTTACTATCATTCGATGACGAACCACCAAACTTTCAAGAAGCAAACAAAGAAAAGCATTGGCGGTTAGCAATGGAAAGTGAAATGACATCGATTGAAAAAACAAGACGTGGAAGTTGGTAGATCCGCAACCCAACTTAAAACCAATCGGGTTAAAGTGGGTGTTTAAAGTAAAGAAAGATGCAAACGGAGTGGTAACAAAGTTTAAAGCCCGACTAGTCGCCAAAGGTTATGTTTAAAAATACGGAATTGATTTCGAAGAAGTTTTTGCACCGGTGGCTAGGATGGAAACGGTAAGACTCTTGCTTGCCCTAGCAGCTAATCGGGGTTGGGAGGTACATCACTTGGATGTAAAGTCGGCTTTTCTTCATGGAGATTTAAAGGAGGAGGTCTATGTCCAACAACCGGACGGGTTTGTAAAAAAGGGTCAAGAAAATAAAGTGTACAAGTTGGTGAAAGCTTTGTATGGTTTACGCCAAGCTCCAAGGGCGTGGAACATCAAGCTAGACGGGTCGCTAAAAGAACTTGGCTTCACTCGATGTAAGCAAGAACAAGCCATTTACAAGAGGGTATCAAACCAACGCTTATTGCTTGTAGGTGTGTATGTGGATGATTTGATAGTTACGGGTACAAATGTGCAAGAAATATCAAGCTTCAAGAAACAAATGGAGTCCCGGTTCGAGATGAGTGACCTTGGGCTACTACACTATTACTTGGGAATCGAAGTCAAACAAGATAACCATGGGATAACGCTAAAGCAAAGTGGGTATGCAACGAAAATTCTAAAAGAGGCAAGTTTTTGGGATTGCAATTCCACTCAGTTTCCAATGGAGGCGGGTTTGAAACTATCAAAGAATGATGACGGACCCGAAACCGACCCGACATGATATAGAAAGATCATTGGAAGCCTACGGTACTTAACTCAAACACGACCCGACTTGTGTTACTCGGTCGGTTATATGAGCCGGTTCATGCAAACTCCCACTCAGAATCATACACAAGCCGTGAAGCACATTCTTCGTTATTTGAAAGGCTCACTCGATTATGGTTTGGTTTATCCGAGAGGTGGGTCACATACCTTGCTCGGTTATAGTGATAGTAGTCACGCGGTTGACGTAGATGGTGGTAGAAGCACAACGGGATTTGTCTTCTACTATGGTAAAGCACCTGTGTCATGGGTTTCACAAAAACAAGGGACAATAGCTTTATCATCTTGCGAGGCGGAATTTATGGCGGCTACATCGGCTGCTTGTCAAGCCTTATGGCTTCGGGGTTTGTTGTCTGAGATGACCGGTGAAAAGGAAGAAGTTGTGACCTTGAAAGTAGATAATTCATCGGCTATTGCATTAATGAAGAATCCGGTCTTTCACGGTAGGAGCAAACACATAAATACAAGATACCATTTCACACGAGAGTGCATCGAGAGAGAACAAATCAAGGTGGAGCATGTTAGTGGAGATTTACAAAAGGCAGACATCCTCACGAAAGTGTTGGCACGGTTAAAGTTTAACGAGATGAGAAGTCTCGTTGGTGTCACAAGATTACGGGGGTGATTGTTAGAATAAGTCTTGTGTAAGTACGGGGGGTGTTATCGCCGTATTTGCAAACTAGGAGGTTTTTGAGTTATTTTTTAATCCTAGTTAAAGTTTGAGTCTAATATGGTTTCGTATGTTTTTAGGAATTGTAGGTTATAAATAAGGACCTTTGTAACCCTTTTCATTAATCCCGATCAATATACAAGAACAATTTTAGATTCAATCTTTGTGCCAAGTCTCTTTTAAGATCATCTTGATGTTCTCTTTTCTACCGACTAAAACTGAAGGGCTAACTCATGTTTTACTATAAAAAATTCAACTTTTATATATAAAAAATTGATAAATCTAGTGATAGGAGGGTCAATAGACTATCTTGACCCTCCCCTGTTTATATGTTTTATTAATGTGAACCTCATATTAAAAATAATAATAATAATAATAAAAGATTATAAGTTAAATGTGAATAAGGACTTACGCGTAATATATTCACATGCGATCGAGTAAAGTTAAACACATGACTATTATTTTTAATACAAAAGCTTAGAATATTTTAATTATAATGAAGTTTTATGAGTGATTTTATAGAATATTAACCAAGTTTTCAGAGTGTTTCACAAAAATCAACCATAGTTCTAATTTTTTTAAAGTCACTCAACTTTTATGAGGTGTTTCAATCTTTTATAATTTTTTTTACAAATATTAATTTTTAAATTAATAAGACAAATGAAACATATATGAATTGAATCTTGTTTACTATTTGAATATTATTATTATTTTTTTTCAATTTAAGTTATATTGAACAATTATAAAACTTATTTTATTATTTAGTGAATTTTTTTTCTTCACAATTACCTCATATTTTAAATTAATTTGAAGAAGAAAATAATAATTACTAAATAGTAATCAAGATTCATGCATATTACATTTGCCTAATTTAATTTTAAACATTTATAAAAAAAATTATATAAGATCGGAACACGTAATGAAATTTGACTATTTAAGTGACTTTAAAAATACAAAAAAAAATTTAGTTACTTTAATAAAAGACTGATAAACTTAGTTACTAGGTGAAGTTTTGTCCAATATTTATATAATTAATTAACCATCATACACTATTAATATTATGACCTGAAAGACGCCAAAAGAAAAGAGATGGTCTTATAAACGTATGGTGCGACGGTCGAGAGGAGGCCTGCGGCTTTGGCGCTGACAGTGTGTGTGACAAACCCCACACATTCTATCCTGTCATTTTCTCACAAACAGTTAATTAAGTTTCGTACCAACATGCATGTAAAATACTATACTTTTTTTATATTATATATAATAGAATTGATTTTAAATGCTGTTTATTATAATAATTTTCAAAAGTTTCGGGCTCATCATATGGTATTTTATTCGTGTTTGTTGACCTTGTGTCTGGTATGCCAAAGTATAATAACTTCTTTCTTAACGGCCATTCTATAATCTATATTATTCCTTATAAGTAATAATTGGCAGTTTTTTTTAAATACATTACATAAAATATTGGCCCGTCAGACCGGAACTAAACCTTTAACTATTGCGGTTGGGATGAGTTGGACCGACACTGATTGGGTTGGACCGGCTGGTTTTTGTCGAGTAGCCTTTACCGCTTTAGTGGTTGGACCGTGTTTTTAAGTATTTTTTAGATTATAAGAATTTTAAACCTGAGAACTCTCACACTTATATATACATATAAAAGTGTTTGATAACTAATCTAGAAAGATGTTAGTGTTGTATTCATGGATAGCTAAATTAAATATTCTTTACTATAGAAAAATCTGTCATTTTGTTTTTTTAGAAAGAATTACACGTATGGTCCTTGTGGTATATCTGTTTTACGTATTTGATCCCTAAATATGAGAAAATACGGATTTGGTCCGCACCGTTTGCTGACCGATAACACACAGTTGGTTCTTAACACCAATTGCCGTTAAAAAAACTATTACTATTTAAAAAAAATTACTAAAATACCGTTGCTATTAAAAAGGTAAATAAACATAAATTAAAGAAAAGAAATGTTAAAACCCAAACGTGATTTTCTTCATTTCTCTTTTCGCCGGCCTTCATCACCCTTCGAAAATTTCGACCCCCTTTGTAACATCCCAAAAATAACTACAAAATAAATTTGGTTTTAAGGAGAAACGAACGGAATAAATGAACGAGGGTACATGGGCCGAGGATGGGTCGGAACGGGCTGCGCAAGCATGGGCTTGGGGAGGAAGCCTTCTCCCTTAAAAGCCCCAACTCCACCTCTTTCTCTCATTTCACCAACTTCTAGTGAGAGAAACCATAGAGAGAGAAAGTGTTGGATTGGCTCAAGATCACAAGGGAAGGATTCTGCATTGCTCCCGTGAAGGTTCTCCGGAGCAGCAACCTATTTCAGGTAACGACTTGATATAGATCTGAGTTTTTATTCGTTTTAGGGTTTTCGGGGTTTGGGTAAAAAGACGAGATTTTTACTTGTAAAACTTTGAAATTACCTTGGATCTAGCTTCTACATTAATAAACAAACATTTTAACGTAGAAAGTCCGAACCTTGATGAGTTGTGGTTCCAAGCACGAACTTAGGGTTTTTGGGAGGAAGAAGACAGCCCGCAGACAAACTTGTTAAGTTCGTAGGGCTCAGGTTAGCGAACTTGATAAGTTCCCTAGGTGTAGTTATAGCGAATCTATTAAGTTCGCTAAGAGCATGTTCGCCGGGCATTGAAGGAACGAACTTATTAACTTCGCTCAGGGCTGATGTGGCGAATCTGTTAAGTTCGTCGGTTAAGTTCGCTTCACCACTATTAAGCGAACTTAGCCTAAGTTTTCCTAAGCCAGAAATAGTAAACCGTTAAAGTCGTGATTGATATGATGTTTAACAACTAATTAATTTAGATCGTGTGTGACGTCTGTTGGACTTTGATTAGGACATCCAAGATAAGCTTATCAAGTGAGTTCTAGAGCTCTTCTTTTAATGCTTTAAATAATGTTTTGGGCTGGTGTGCATACTTACGAAATGATGTTTTATGAAATAATGTTTACGAAAGATGTTTTGGAAAGTGAAGTCTGAAATGTGTTTATGAAATGTTTTGCCAATGAAGTTTGCGAAGTGTTTACGAATGAAATGTTATTTAATAAAACGTACGAATGCTTTAACTTAAATGATATAAAAAAGTAAAGTTTTTATGAAAGTCACAAAATGAATGAATCTGCCATGGTTCCCTCGGGAATCGAAGTTATGTATGTTATGCATAGGCCATACCTTTATAGAGGCCTTTGTGGCTAGCCAACGGTTGTACAACTGGGGGAAAAGGGGTGACGACGGTCATCAAGGGGATTACCATGATCCTTGAAGTTTGGTACTTGTGTTCTACGGGGTACGGTGCTTAAAGTTTGGTACGTGCTATCCTTTGGGACGCCGTGCTTGAAGTTTGGTACGCGTGCTCTATGAAGCACCGTGCTTGAAGTTTTGGTACGGGTGTCCTATGAGGTAGCGTACTTGAAGTATAGAATTGACGGTTACGAGAAGGCGTAGATTCGGTATATTTTTTGACTTATCGTTATGTTATGTTATTGCATGTTTACGTACACTTTTATTAATAAAGTTTGAATGTTATGTTTTGGCAAATATTTGAAGTTAAAGTTTTATGTTAAGTTAGAACTCACCAGCATAGCTGACTTTTAGTATGCGCATTCAGGTTAAGTACAAGTATGGATGTTGGACGTGGATGCTTGGCGAGCGAGAAGAGTTACCTGACTGATCATGAAGACTGACATCCCGTTATGTTTTGTTTATATTTAAGGTTGTGTTAAGACAATGTTTACGTCTTTTTGAATGTTGAACAAAGTTTAAGTTATGTTTGAAATGAATGTTCCGCTGCGTTATTTGATATTCAAGTTTAAGAACTGTTTGTTTATGAATATATCCAATGAATGAGGCCTCCCGTGTTTCAGGCGTTACACCCTTTTTACACACCAAACACAAAACCATCGCCACCTCCGTTAGCCATCACCCTCATGCACTGACAAGCGTCACCATAGGACCCCTAGCCATCGTTGTTCGATTTCAGACGACCCGTTCCAGAAAATTTTGAAAACCCCTAGTTAAATGACGTTCTTATTATCATGGATTCATGTATTGGCAAGATCACTATCGATTTGAAGATCAAATTAACAAAACATGATGTTCACAACTCTACATTTGATACTACTACACTTAGGCAAGATCACTATAAACTTAAAGAACATATTAAGAAAATTTGATGTCCACAATGACCATGTTAGTGTATATCTAAATTCACCGACGATTTCGTTCTTGTCCCTTTTGATGTCGGTGATGTTGTATCCATACCTCTCATCTAATCTAGAAGCTTCTTAATTGTAAATACCATTGGTACCACAATTTACTCAACCTGCAGCTCATCAATTTTCACAACATGCCGCCTATTAATCTCGATTTGGAAAAGATACCAAAGAGATGAATCGAGATGTTTCTTACTTCTTTTGTAATGTTTGGGTCGGTCAGCACAGACTATGGAGGGGTTGATTTTGTTTTACGTTGGGAGAGATCGCCGATAGTGGTTGTAACATCCAGCCTCTCGTACCAACAATATTGTCCGCTCTACCCACTATCTCACAACTTTGTTTTTGGTTGCATGGGTGAAAACTTCCCATGGGTTGCCCATCTCTGGATTACTCCAACCCAATCACACTTAAATATGGAGTTCTCTCCTCTAATCCACTGCCAATGCGCCCAAAACGCGTTGTTGGCCTTTGAGGCGGAGCATTCCTTATGAACACAACAACTCTCCCTTAGACATAACAGAGCAGAACGATGTGGGATTTGCCTAAGGTGTTACAAACACCTTTCCTTATTACTCATTTTCCTCAATAAGGTTTGCCCCACCATCGTAAACATAACAGAACGGAAGTGGCTCTGATGTTATTTGTAACATTCAGACTTTCGTACCAACAATATTGTCCTCTTTACCCACTAGGAGCTCACAAATTTGTTTTTGGTTGACAGAGTGAAAACTTCTCAAGGGGTCACCCATCCCTTGATTACTCCCACCAGGGCACGCTCAACTGTAGAGTTTTCCTCTCATCCACTACCAATGCGCCCAAAACACAATTTTGGTATTTGAGGCAGTGTATTCCTTATGAAACCATCATCTCTCCCGTGGACATAACAGAACAGAACAATGTGAGATTTGTCTAAGGTGTTACATCGGTAGTGGTAGAAAGAAAGTCGGAGATACTAGAGGGACGACTTGGTTTTCGACGGAAGGGGTATCCTTACAATCGTAGTAGTACCCCAATGGAGCAACATACGGATCTAATCGATTTTGCAGCGGCAGGGAAGGAGATAATGTTGGGGTTTAAGCTTTTTTTAATACATATATTTATATATATATATATATATATATATTATTTTTTTAAAGGGTGTAATAGTCATTTTATAAAAAAAAAATCTAACAGACTTTTTAATGTTAGTTAGCGACAAGCACCAAATGTGTTACCCACTAGTAAACAGTGGGGACTAAAGTCGTAACTTCTCATACTCATGGATCAAATATATAAAACAGGTACACCACAATCACCATCCGTCTAATTCTTTTTAACAATTTAATATTAAAATTTTATGTAATATATAAATATTTATTTAAAACTAGCTTAGAACCCATGTAATACACACGGGGTGAAAAATATCAGTACATAAAATTTTTAAATCTTTATGTATATATATATATATATATATATATATATATATATTTTACAGGTGTAAAAATGTATTACATACACTAAGGATAGAAAACAAAATTCAAAATATGTAAAAGTTAATATATAACCGGGTTTTGAAAATACGTTAATTATTATCTAATTTAATTTGACTTTCATTTACTATTTGATTGAAAATAAAAATTATATAATTAGATTTCAAAATTTCTTATTATAAGGGATAATTTAAAAATAAATGTGTTTTATTAATGTAATTAGTATTTTTTTAAATATAATAATATTAAAAGATATACGTGCATTTAATAAGAGAGAGATGAGGAAAAAAATGATGAGAATGAATATGGAGACGACACGTGGCATGTAAAACCTTTATTTATTATATAGTATAGATTAATTATGACAACATTAGATTTTTGTCTAATTCAAGCATTAGTAAACGGGTAGTATAACTAGTTCGATAACTAACTTGGTCTTCAAAAAATTTGCTTTTAAACAATGAATGTATATGAATGCTATAAATAAATTGTGTACCCAAAGATAACATCCACCGGAACATGTAAAGTAAATAACATAGATAATACATACCCCATATATATATATATATAGAAATGTTAAAATATAAAGAATATTACGAATGATTCTGTATCGTTGATCAAAATGATCAAGAGTTAAGATTTAAACGTGAAAATGGTTAGGGGGTAAATTGGAATAGCTTACAATTGTTGATTTTTTTCAAGTTTCCCCATATTTTTTAAACGCATATAACTTTTTATACGACATTATTTGAAAAAAAAACTGCACCATAAAATCGAGCATTTTATTATCTTTAATTTGAGTATAGTTTTGCTATACTTTTATTATAAAATGACTTTATTTAAAAAAATGTCGATGTGTTGTGTGTATAACATACACAATTATCATCATGCGTAATTATAAAATAGGTTGCGTAATTATAAACTTAGGTTGCGTAATTATCAACGTGCGTAGTTATATAAAATAGCTTGCATGATTATATACATAGGTTGCAGACGAATTTACCCCTCGCCACAAGGATACATGTCGCGTTCTGATGGGTTCTTATGTTTTTATACCTTTGTACAATAACCCTCCTATATATATAAAAAGATAATATTTTTAACAACGTTTCAGTAACTTATTTAATATTATATTCTTCATGTCACAACCCATATAAAATCTTATTATTATTTTTTGATAGATATCTATCCTTTCAATTCGAGGCAACAATTAAATTGTAGTCCCCTTCCGAACAAAGCACGTGACATTGATCTTTCCCTATCCTTTAAATTTTAGTGTCTTCTTCTTGGAAGCAACTTGAATGAACATGCTCCTTTTATTCCATTGTTAACTTTTGTTCTTATCATTTTTATTTATAAATATGATTTCATGTTTTCTCATTAATTTTTTCACTTTATAATTTATATATGTATCACATCTATTCTACTATGTATTAACTAAACCATCCCAACATAACGGATGACAACGGGACTGCCATGTCAGCATGTCCTCCCTCTCTCCTCCTCTCACAATCTTTCACGGGCGACACCCTTCTTCATGGGCTTCTCCACTCCTATCCTCCACATCAGACGAAAAGCTCACGGATCTATCACACCACACGCGTTGGAGATGGTTTTAACGTCAGTTATAGGAATTAAAGTTTAATATATTTGTATTTAAGGTAAAGTTTAATCTAACTTTATAATAGCCGTAAGTTCTGCTTTTTGAGACATCATGATGGCTAAAAACGTCTTCAATGGGCTGCAAATGAGTAAACTTTTTATCGAGCAACCCAAGCTCGTTCGAGTCGAGGTTTTATAGAATTCAAGGTTCGAGCTCTTATTGTTTTTTTCACGCCTTGTGTCAATGAGCAAGAACGTCATTACTTAGTAGTTGGCAAGTGTTTTTATAAGATTATATAACTTTTATAAACTAATATGTTATTTCTTCACTTTTGGGTAGATTTTAGTACTTCCAAAAGTTAGTCCTTCATGACCCCCATGTGTTCACAATTTGGTTAAAGATCAATATCATTCTCGTTGCGGATAACATTTAATTTGTAAGTATTCAAACAGTTTTCGTTTTATGATTATAGGTGTCAAAACCCCACTTAATGAATTATATTAATATATGACAAAACACCTACTTTTTTTTTCCCATATTCATATGTGATTCGAATTTCTGTTACTTATTTTAGTGTTATTAGTCATTTTAGTTAATTGAGATTTATTTAAGACTAAAGAAAAATCCTAATAAACATTGTTCAAGACTATTGTAATTTTTGGCACCAACGAAACCCCAGAGGTTCAAGGGGGCAGTGCCCCTAGCAAGGTCGAAGGGCGGAGCCCTTGACGGGGTCTCGCTGGTTGGAACTTGGAAGCCTCTAGAACTTGCTTCGGATCTGCTTGGTTGGTAGAAATATCGTAGGAAATGAATAATGATCCATCAACAAGAAATGATCCACTAGTTTGAACCTTGTCTACCAGTAGAAACCGATCTATCAACAGTAACTATTCTATCAACAGAAATCATGCAATCAAGAACTTAAGTTACTGCTGACAAAGACCAAATGTTAACAGTAACAATGTTACCGGTGACAAAGCAAACCATCAGCAGGAACTTAGTTACTAATGATAGAAGGAAATCATTAGTGGCAACTAAATTACTAGTGATAGTAACCGATTGCTAGAATTAACTGTCAGCCGTTTTAATCGTCAATATTACAAAGTCTTCCACTCAGTATTATGTAGTTTCAACAAAACAATGCAATGTTTCACAACCTATAAACCACAAACTGTGGTCTATTTTGGATATCGTTTTCACAAACAGAAAATACAAACTCGTTACTGACTCTTTATGATTTATTTTATTAAGATTTCGAGAGTACAATCGAAACACTTCAATATGAAAGTAATTTACATGATTCATAGAGATAATCATATACCTTAACTAATAAGAAACCTACACTTCCTTCAAAATATTTAATTTTCAATTTTCTCTCCCTAGCGGTTCTTTAAAAAAAAAGTCTTCAAATATGTATTCGACTCAAATCCTTGGTACAGTTCAAATGAGAACCCCATTTTGTTAGAAAACCAAGAAAACTCAATCTAAACCATTGACTTGTTAGAATTTATAAGACTCTATTTAAGTTCCACGTCTGTAAAAAAAAACCATCATTTTTCATTCAAGTGGTTTACTAAAACCTAATTATGACAAAATTTAACAAAGATTTGAATTTGATCAGTGTGTTAAGAGTATAAAACGAAAGGTCAACTCCAACACCTCCATATAATGGGTAATTTTTGGTTGCTTTTTTTTTTAGAAAATAGACACCAGGATCATCTTGGGAGATAAATGTTATTTAAATCGGGCCCAACTACCCCAACAATCCGGATCGAACCCCCAACTGGGAAAAAAACCTCAGGCTCAACCCAAATAATTGTTTCAGGTGAGACTCGAACTCAAGACCTCTACTATGGGGAAGTCTTGGGGATACCATTGCACCAAATGAAATGGTCCACTGGGAGCAATAATTTCCAGGAATATTTGGAACATTTCGTTTCTGAGCACCAGAGCCGTTTTCAAGTAGTGTTCGATCGATTACGTATTAATCCATATTCGATTGATTGGTCTGAGGTTATTGACAAAAATGTTTTGTTAGTGTTTGCATACTCGCGAGCCAAACCCTGCACGTATCCAAAATTTTCACACGAACTCGAAAATCATGCCAGATATATGAACCCGAGCAACGCCACGTGCATTCATCCGTTTAACCGATTTTTTTATTTATTTGCATAACTTTTTAAAGCTACATATTTACATATATTTTTTAGATAATTTGGTTTAAACTTTCCCAATTTGTATTTGAACTTTTAAATTTTAACATACCAAGGACGTACATAGTTTAATTTGTTACATAAAACACATTTTAAATAAAATAAACGTGCCAACTTGCAAACCCATTGAGTTGACATGAACACAACTCGTTTAGCTAAATGTATTTGCTGGTTTAACATGAAACTGACCCGAACCGTTTAGACAAACACAAGCATGTGAATCTCATGTCAAATTGTCAGGTCTGTGTTGTATCAAAAATTCACACTCTACTTATATATAAGGTTATGTGAAATTGTTAAGATGAAATCGGGATTAAAACTAAAATTTTCCAAGATCCGACCCATATCGGTTGACGACGAGATAACTTATAAGTTATACTTCATATAATTTATGGTTTATTCGAATCCATTGTTTTAGATTGTTACTTCGCACTTGAGTCATTACCAAACACTAAAATCAAATTCTAATAATATGCTTTACTAATGGCCAAGAGAATAAGAGTCTTCCATATACTCAAAGACTTGTGTTGTCTATTGTAATCATTTTAGCTTTTGAAGAAACATAAATAGGTTTCTTTATATCATTAACAACCCCATAAGAAGATTTGATACTTTAATAAATTGTAGTTGGATAAACAACTTGATTTCGGCTTATCCACTTTAAAATAAATTGATTTAAATACAAATTATTATTCAAACACTCTAAAGATCCACTAAAGTGTGTTTGAATGCTTACTGCTTATTAAATAATTTTATTTGTGGTGAAATTTAGAAAATAATCAGTTTAAGAAAATAAGATGATTTGACAAAAAAAATTTATAATTTTAAAGCTCAATAAACAAATCATAAATGAAGTAAAAGATATGATGAATTAAAAGTTTTTTTTTTGGTTTTAAATTAGGATTTCAATTTAATTAAAAAATTAAAATAATAAATAGAAGAAAGAAGAAGAGATGATAGATGAGCACAACCTAAATGTCTAAACAACCATCTCTGATAAGTTCTGAAAATCTTTACTTTTTTATTAGAGTTAAATGCGATTTTAGTCCCTCTGGTTTGACTCAACTAACCATTTTAATCCAAAAGTTTAAATTTGTTTTTTTAAGTCCAATGGTTTCAGTTTTGTATCAATTACAGTCCGGTCCACTAACTCCATCCATTTTTTTCTATTAAGTTTACGTAAAAGGACCATAATACCGGGGGAATAAAAAGAACAAATATATAAATATTTCTCTCCCCCTTTCTTAGAAAACCCTAATTTCTTTCTCCTTTATATCTCTGTATCTGTCACCATCAGGGAGTATATATCGCCTCTCCACCTCCGGCCACCACCTTCACCTCCACCTCCGGCCACCACCTCCACCTCCACACCCACACTCCGCCATCTATATCCAGCGAATCCTAAGCTAGCAGACGAATCCTCTCCTCCCAGAAGCAGACGAATCAAGAAAATCCTAAATTCCAGAACCAGAACCAGATGATTCGTTTTCCGACACCCTTGAACCAGGCGAATCCTTTCCGACGAAAACCATACGAAAACCCTAAAGTCGCGAGGTAGCAGACGAATCCTTTCCGGTAGCATCTTCGTTTTCCGACACCCTTGAACCATAACCAGTTGATTCTTTCATTTTTCGTCGGCATCTTCGTTTGGAATGGCGGAACCATCGCCACCTTTTAATTGGGTTTTGAAGCTTCTGTTGAGGAGTCACAGATCTCATAACTTCCGGCGTCTTCGCCACAGTTGTCGTCGAGCCTCTCACCGTCGATTTGGACACTTCGAAACCCCATAAGTACGTCAAATCCAGACTCCCAGGTGGCTTCGCTGCCCAGACTGTCACACCCTCAAAATCCACCTGCAGGGTTTTACCGCGAGGCGCGTGACACACTAGGATCTCAGTCATTAGTTACACGGAACGACTTTATATGAATTTGAATAAAATACCATTCTGCTCATAGTCACGAGACAACAATCTTTAAGTTTGAAAATGTTGCAGAAGCGTAAATAAAATCCAATGCACGTAAAAATCCAATGCGCAAAACAAGGCGCCCAAACCATACAGTTTAAATAATTAAAAATAAATTCAGTGCTTGAAAATGATGGGACTCCATGCATGTCCTATGCTCGTGCTCAATACTTTAGCGACCTGAGAAAAACATGCTAAAAGTGTCAACACAATGGTTGGTGAGTTGACAAGTTTGAATGTAAGTAAAAGTTTGATGTTTGCCAGAAAGTGTAAATAATGTATACCGATAGATAGCTAGTCTATGTCATGCTACTACAAGTGTTTCGAAACCGAAGCTGACTTTTTGTGTTTGTTTTCCTTCCACCATGTCTACCAAACAATGACAAATGTTTAGGTCAATATTACACCCGTTCGACCTCCAGTCGAGTTAGCGCGACTAACGCGGGTGGGGCTTGTCAAAACCCAGTAGTACTACTCAAGATTACCTCGCTATGTTCCAATACTAACGGTTCGAGAATGTAAGGACTTATGTGGTATGTTTGCACTTTAGTAAGCAAGCGATAATACAATAATACAAGATCCAAAATGTTTGCGAGCATGTTTTCTCCCCAAAAAGGAAAGTAAGTAAAAGAGAGGGGTAGTGAAACTCACCTTAGTATGCATGCAAATGAAAGCTAAGTAAAAACAGTTGGACCTCTAACTCCACCTAAAACAATAGGTCTATAAGTGTGTGTTCGTGCAGGTTGACATGAACTCTTAGTATCCAAACAATACCATTGTTTAAGTGTTTAGAAAAGATTTACAAGTTTGACTCAAGTTTGACCCGACGACCCATTGGTGACCCATTAGTGATTTAATGTTTGATTTGAATACTAAAACATAGTACACAAATAATTCAAGTTTCATGCTTACACAAGTCAAAACTATCTTAGCATAGCAAGTTCTGTCTACACAGTGCATGATCAACAAGTTTCTACTTTTATATAATGTATGAACACAAAGTTTGGTTTCCATATGATACTCATTTATAACACGTTTGCGTGATCAGTATGTTCATAACATAATTCTTACTTGCCCTAGGTAGTCGTAGCATATAACAAAAGTCTTGAACTTAACATGCAAATCATACTTCAATTAAAGTTTCCAAGTATAGTAAGTTATGAATATCATGCATGTTTTGAACTATCTAACACGTTACAACATGTTATTATATCCTAAATAACATGTAGCTATCATTAAACCATATCATATATGTCTAATTAGCAAGCTATGAACACTTTAGACAATTAAAGTTTCCTCTTTTAGAAAGTTTACAAAACCGAGCTAGGTATTAGAAATCTAATTTCACAAATCATTTATACCTGAATCAAGTAGCATATAAACATCATCATATCATCCAAATCATGTCTAGTATGCAAGATATAATTCTTAAAAAGTTTTCATTATAAGTAAGTTATGATTTCTAGCTTGTTTAATGAGATTCAAAGTACCAAACCAATTGCATACAACCTATCTAATATGATTATAACCATAACAAGCATCAAACATCTCTAACATGCAATCCTACAACATCACATAATCAAAAAGTTTCATCTTTTAACAAGTTATGAATCATATGAAGCTAGGGTTTTCCAAATAACCATATAAACATCAAATAAATGCAAAACAATAATAAAGTCACCATCTTTATTGTAAAAATTCATGTTTGGATGAACTAGGGTTTTAATCTAAAATCTTGGAATAAAAAAGTAACGAAATCGGATGAAACGACTTACGTAGTAGTGTTAGGAATGCGTAGGGGAGTCCGAATATGTATTCAATTGCAAGATTGAAGCTTGGAGAGGGGATGTTTGGGTGCTATCTTGGTCTCGACGCAAAGAGGGAGGGAGAGAGGGTTGGGGGCAACGATTAGAGAGAAAAAAGAGAGATTAGGGTTTTTAATTTTTATAAAATTCTGTATATCCTAATTTGCATGGGTTTTAAATTAAGTTTAGATAATCAATGGGCTAATTTAAATGGGTTTTTATTTCATTTCATTAATCCACTACTAAAATTGTTTTTAATAATTATTTTTATAAAACTTATTTATAAAAATCACTAAAGCAGTAAAAGTCATCTTGTTCCGTGTAAACGTACGCGATTTCACGAAAGTTCACAGAAAAATCACTAAACACGTAAATTCACATAATTTGTATTAAAATAATTGTTCGCAATTATTTTTATTAGTTCACCAACGTTCCGGGTTAGACTCGTGTGCGATCCGGTAATTCTACGTGTTTGTGCAAACTGACACATCTAACTAATCCTAATTAAATGTAATGCATGTGTGAATGTTCGAGATAAATGAGTTTGAATAAATAAATGTTTGAGATAACGATGTTTATGTTAATGAAGTTAACCTGAAAATGCCTGATGTCACACAGACGCTTATCGGCACCGACCGCCGAAAATATGCCATTGCGCGGGTTGTCATTCAGGAAGGAACTGGAAAATTTGTGATAAGTTACCGTGATGCAAAGGAACTTGTTTTCAGTTTTGATTTTCGAAATATATTTAGCAAAATTATACCTGTGAAATTGATGTTGATTTTATGATGGAAAATAAAAAATAAAAAAAAATTTGGGGGAAAATTTGCAAATGCATCAGATTTAATAACAAATATTTTAAGTTTGGCCGTTGGTGGAGTTACAGGTCTTGAAAGAGTGACGGTGTCTAGTCGGTGGTGGTCAGTGACGAAGCTTCAATAAAAACCCAGGGGGTGCCGGGATTTTTTTTTTCCTATCGGGGGGCCGGTAATACAAAATTTTCGGCCGAATACATATAAATTAACACTGTCGAGCAAAAAATCGGCCGAATACGTATAAATTAACACTACTGAGCGAAAAATCGGGGGGGGGGGGGGGGGGGGCGGGGCCCCCCGGGGCCCTAAGAAAGATTCGCCCCTGGTGGTGGTGGACTGACCGGAGACAATGAAGGCGGAGAGTGTAGTAGGGTTTGGGTAGAGAGAGAGAGAGAGCAGAAATGGTGTGTTTGGGAAGATGATAAAAGAGGGCAAGAGCTTTTATGTTTTTATTAAATTTACTTTATTAATAATGAGGGTATTTTGGTCTTATTTTTTTAGTTAACACGAAAAAGTAAACGGTGTTAGTGGTTTGGACTGTAATTGAGAAAAAAACTGAAACTAGTGGACTAAAAATATGAAATTTATACTTTTGGATTAAAACTGTTATTTTGGTCAAACCACAGAGACTAAAACCGTATTTAACTCTTTTTATTATTATACATAATTTTAACTTATATTTATAAACTAAACCTAAATTCTTAAAACAAACACATACTAAGAGCATTCACAATAACTTTTTTGTATTTTTGTGAGTGTGTTTTGTACATTTTATAGAGTGGTTTAAAGTGGTTGTGAGTGGATGAGAGAGAAATGTATAAATTTTTTATATATTTGTGAAAACATTGTTCACCTGTATAAATTTTTTAATATTTTTTTAAAGTGGTTGTGAGTGGAGGAGTGAGAAAAAGTAGTGATAAAGGTATAAAAATGTATTATTTAATTGAAAAGGAGAGAGAAAAGATAGTAATTTTTAATGTAATTATAAGGATAAAGATAAACAAGCTGTTGGGAATCCTCAGAATAAACAACTTCATTTACTTAAACTCAAAACTCAAAACTCAAAACTAGGGTCTTAAAAAGGTAAACCGAGCCGCTCGTGAGCTACTCGATATTGACTCGTTAAAGCATTGAATTAAGTTAAGTTTAAGAGAACTTGAGCTTGAGCCCGAGCTTCATGCATCAAGCTTGGTTATTATTTCTAAAAATACAAGTTTATATATAATTACATAATAAGTATTATTGTATATAAAATTATAATAAAAAAAAACTAAATAATATATATTATGTTATATACAATTATTAAGTAATACAAAAGGTAACTTCGTGAACAATAAGATGCAGCCATTAAAGCAGTTTGTACAAGTTGTTGATGCTAACTCACCTTCATACCCTTCGACGGGTGTTTCAAAACTCTCCTCAGTTATAACTATAAGTAAAAATACATAAAAAGTAATTAAATAATAAACAAGTCTACTTAAAACTTATAAAATCATTCACTAGCCGGGCTAGACTTTTAGACATGACGTTGAAAACGAGTAAAACTTAAACTCAGGCTTTTTAAATTAAACAAGACATGCTTTCTTACAAACCAAACTCTACAAAATTACGTTTTATACCGTATTAGAAAACACAATTAAACAACAAAATCAACAATTTTAATTTTTTTAATATATTTTATTTTATTTTAAATGATTGGCTACCACACAAGTGGGAGACCTACATAGGAGACAAACGTATCCCCATCATTGCGAGCTTGAAAGGCATCTTAACAACATGAACGTTTTCCCTTTTTATATCCTTATTTCTTTACTTTTTGTTTCTCCTACAATAATCAAATATGGTCAGTCATGTACCTTTAGGTTTTAAAATAAAACTATATTTTCTTAATTATTACTTTGAATACTTATAAAATCATGTGGTGTGTAGTTTTAACTAGTGACATCATAATGTTATGCAAAGAGATTTCTAGAATGACATATTGAAAAGTATCATAAAGAGCATTTTACATATATTGTTAATAATAAAAAAGCTAACATAAAGTGTAATTTAAATGTATTAAAGTGACTAAACAATATTTTTAATCAAAATTATCAAGATATGTTTATAAAACATGTTTTACTACTTTTTAACCCAAATCATTAATCACCTTTACCCTTCCATTCTCATGACGACCCGTTTACGTAAACTCATTTATATACACTCATTTATACCAATTCAATTCATTCACATAAACTCTTTTATAGAAACAAATTCGTATAACTAATTTATACAAATTCTTTCATGTAAGCTTATATAAACTTGTTCACGTAAAATCATCCAATTAACTTGTTAATAGAAGCTCTAACCGTAACGCCCTAGTTTGAATTTAACCACTAGTTTAGAATAACATTGCAGCGGAAATTGTCTCCCAACTTTTTCAACTTAAAACAATATAATACCTAGTTTATAAAAGAAAATTGGATACTTAAATCATACACATGGTGGTTTATTAAGTAATTAAAACTTCTACTAAATAACAACATTCAAAATCAACACTTTAAGCGTTAAACAAAAAGTGATTTCGTTTGCTGAACTACTTACACGACAATCCCTCGAAGACTCGATCATCACCATCCAACTTGCATCCTCGACCCAAACCTGAAGATATACACCACACAAACATTAGACATGCTAAGTGAATGATTAGGACCCAACAATACATGGAAAAACCAAAAAATACAACAAAACCCACCGGAAAATCTGAGCCCGACGTATAATACGGCAACCGACGTATTATACGCCCAATTGGTGTATGAAAATAGGCGTAGACAGTTGGTTTGGGTTTATAAATTTCCAGACTCGGTGTGAAATACGCACAGTGGCATATTATACGCCACCTACAACACTTCTAGTGCATTTTTTACTTTTAATGCCCCACTTTAACCCCACACGACTTACCCATACCTTTGTTTGTCAAATTTGCAAAAAATGGGAGATCGTAACAAGTTATATCCATATTATTGACAAAACTTATGATCCCATATGTCATATGAACTTTAAACGATATGAAGATTCAAATAAACATTAACCTTATTGGTTCTTCAGACAACTAATTAAATAATTTGCAACTTATCTTTCCATTGTCAATTCCTCAGGACAAATATCAACATTTTTTACATGATTTATCAACCTTTGATCCATTTGTTACACATATATGTTAAATCATGCAATTACAATACGAAATCTAACTAACGGATCACATTAACAACTTTGAAGCTTCTAAATTAACCGTCTTCCACTTTGTGATTTAATACAATAGAAACAAGATTACATACTACCTTGTGATCAATTATTTATTTATACATTCATAATTCCCAAGTGAAACATTAAGCAACTCGTCTAACTTAGACTTCTACTTATTACATACAACACAAAAGAATTAAACAACATTCCTTGTGGTAATTGATACTCCACACATATCCCAATCACCCAATATAATTAAACTGCACTATTACACATGAAAACTATACATATAGCTTCCTACTCACAAACATGTACACTTATCCGTTTATTACTACAACATGATCTAAAACATATATTTCTACTTTAGATCTAATATGATCTTTCAACATAATTACATAATTCAAGTCAACTTGTAATGGCCGAAAACCGAACGTTCAAATAAATAAAGGAGGGGCCTAGATCGACACATTTCAAATTGGAAATCTCTCCCCCTTCCCTTAACCTAGCCGCCAACACCCTTCTTCATTTTACACCACCTTCTTACTAATTATAGAGCGAGAAAGGAGAGAAATCTAGAGAGAGAAACCGACTTTTGTGGAAGTTTTGCACCAACCATCGAGCTCAAGCAAAGGAGAAGACGATAGCATCATCTTCTGGTCGAGATTGGAGGTAACAACGACACCTAGTACTCTGTTTTTAAGTTTTGAAGTCGGGTCTTAGATTTTGATGATAAATATAGGATTTTTATGTGTTAAATGACATAAAAACACTAGATCTAGCCTTGCATGAGTTAAACAAAAGTTTTGGACGTAAAAAGTTGGAATTTCGGATCAAAACGACGTTTTTGGCAAAACCATTGAATCGACCAAAAGTATGTATGAATCGGCCAAAAGTTTCATGTTCCAGCCAAATGAAAGTTTCGGAAGAAAGTGTAGTTTCGACCGAAACTTATCTAGTTTTAACCTAGTTCGTATTAAATTCTTCATACAGACTGTTAGACGCTTCTCCTAGATTCCCTACCGTCAATCTTTGTAGCAAGTAGCAGGTGAGTTCTAGAAACCCCCTTTCTTTACTTGTTTTAGGGTGGTGTGCATACTCATTAAATGATTTATAAAAGAATGGTTTATACTTATGAAACGTACAGATATTTATAAACATCTACGAATGCTTTATGAATAGGTATGATGATTATGTTTCTAAAAAAAGAGACGAATGTAACGTTTTTATAAAGTCATTACATTGTCGAAATCTATTATGGTCCCTTTGGGGATAGACGCCATGTTATGTTATATTAGGCAACACCTTATAAGAGCCTTTGTGGCTAGCTAATGATTGTACAACTGGTATGGAAATGGTGACGCTCACTTCGGGGTGAACGTGACCCCTAGGTTAAATTGATGATCCGATAGTGTTATGGACGTAAGAGCCATAGCCGTCAAAGCATACTATCGATCTATGTGCAAGAAGCCATAGGGGCAATGCATGATGCAGACGCTTTCGTAACAACAGATCTAGACATTTATGTATGACTTGTAATGTAGGTTTTGTACGTTTCATGTTTCTTCAAAGATATGTTTATGTTTATGATTAAATCCCTCTTCATGTGTTTTATGTAAATAAGAACTCACTCAACGTAGCTGATCTTTAGTATGCATATCAGGTTAAGTGTAGGTCTTGGGGAAGGCATAGAATGATGCTTTGCTGGAGGCGAAGGACTACTATCCTGAGGAAAACTGGCATCCCATTTTGTGTTTTATGAACCCTATGTTTATGGATTTAAGACAATATTTGTAATGGTTGAGTTATGTTCCCATGCTACGAGATGAAATTTTTGGTTTAAGAACTATGTATGCTACGAGTTACCAACTGTGAAGCCTCCCGGGATTGGGGTCTTACACAACTATATCAAACAGCATCTACTAAATTCATAAGTAAATTATCTCAATAATCCAATTAACTTACTAAACATCAAGTTCTATATATGACTTATTTAGATAAGGTATAGATCACTCACCTTCGCCCATAGGATTGATCATATCTTGAGTTCTTCTAACGACCTGTTGACTTTCCTGAAGTAAAACTCATAACATGTTAATTATCAAATTCTTGACATGAATCTCCACTTCAACGCAATAGGATTAAACTTATTGAACCTTCATATCATTTTGATTTCTACCATACAGTCTATTTAGTCTCATTCACCAACAATGTAATCGTCTACATTATGAATTAAACTCATATTTACCTCATTCACCCAAACGACCCATTTGGTGCTTGATTCACCAAAACTCACTTAATTCAAGTTATTAATACTTGTTTTAATGTAAAGTTTGATTTCTAAATAGATTGTGATATTCTCACAAGACATTTTTAACATGGAATTCATTCAAAATTCACACAATTTTCTATTGGGGCATTTTATCAAACACATAGTGCACAAACTATATTTTAAAACTCATTAATCACTTTATTGTTATACTAAGTCATCCTTACTATTTTAATTTCATCATACTTGAACCATTTCTACATATTTCACATGTTAAAAGCGATTTGTATCAATATTATTCAAAACCTCCCATATTTTCAAGTTAGGTTAATTACCTCTAAATTGTCATCTCCTACAACTTTGACCTAATTCCACATTCAAGTGTTTGAGCAATAAATTGACTTTATAAGCAAGTTGTAACAACTTTATTCATCATCTTTAAACCATAACACCCAGATTTCATATGAGAAATAGACAAATTCAATACTCTTGACATGCATTCAAACATATTAATCAACAATGGAGTTTAGGAAATCTAACAACAATGACACGTATAATTGATCATCTTCATTCATAAACGAACATAAGCCCCGATGCTTACTCATGATTCAATTTCTAACTCAAAAACATTTAACAACATAGGTTATCAAGTTATAGAATCACTTATCAACCTTTGTTATTCACTATGAGAGATTATAAGATTTTAGATTTCTTGGCTTTCTCACCCAATTTGTAGAAATTTGAAGTCTTCCTTCTAATGGTGAGTTCTTCTCGTTACCACCTCTTTGTTGGAGAACTTGGATAAAAAAACGAACACTCAAACACGATGATTTTGTGGAACTCTCCACGACTTTTTTTATTAATTGAAAAACTGTAAATAATACAATAACCATACCATTTATTTATACTAATCTAAACCCAAACCTATTCTAACTCAAACTCAGTTAAACTAATTAAATAAATTAACTCCTAATTAGACTCAAACTTGGAGCCTATACTAGATAAACATAAACTCTAATTAATAAAATAAATCCCTTTTTTTTCTCTATTCAAGATTAGCGTTATCATTTTCCCCCTTAATCTTGAATATGGTCCACGTCTAATATCACATTAACGCAAGTTTATGAACTTCTTGAGTTAAGTTGGCTTCCTCATTCTTTGGTTTTGGCTTTGGACATTCCCACGCGAAGTGACCAAATTCTTCACACCGATAGCACTTAACGCGCGACTTGTCACATTCTCCTTTTGGCTCTCGACTTTCACCTTGTTCCCGTTGATTATTACTTGACCCGGTTTGACTCTCACGACCCGCATCAGTTCCATACTTTCTGCTCTTTTCACGAATTTAGCAACAATCACAGTTACCACACCCACCATTATTCCCTTTACCTTTTCCATCATTACGAGTGAACATTAGTTGACCATGGACATTTTCAACTGAGACCTTAGGCTTTACTCTCTCTTCATAAACCTTTAAACGACCCACCACCTCTTCAAACGGCATTGACTCAATCTCTAAGTATTGCTCAATTGAATCAACGATTGGAAAATACTTATCCGGCATAGAATTTAAAAACTTTCTCACAAGTACCTCTTCATCTAGTGACGACCCAAGACTCTTATACTTTGATTGTATGCCACTTAACTTACCCGCGAATTCATCTATTGATTCCGGCTCTTTCATCTTAATCATCTCTAGCTCACTTCTCAATGTTTGCAAGCAGGCCTTTTGGACTCGATCAGCACCCAAATACCGAACCCGTATTGTCTCCCACACGTCCTTCGGGTCCGTATACTTTGCAACTTGAAGAAGCACATCTTCAGATACAGATTGGTATAGCATCGCCTTTGCCATAAACTTCCTTTTGACTTCTACATCTCCTGTCACAGGATCTATTGCGTCTCGCATACCATGTGCAGCCAAGACAGTCTCCATCATAATAGACCACGCCGTGTAATTTGTTGTCGTTAGCTTTGGGCACTGCAACATCACGTTGCTTAGCTCACGAGCTTGAACTATCTCTCCCCCTTGATTACCCATTTTTCTCTTCACCTACAATAAACATAAAACTCTCTGTTTGCAACAAGGAAAGCTACTGTTGCTTTTTTTCAAAAATAAAAAAAAACACTTTTTCTTTCTTTCTTTGTGAATCACAACACAAACATAAAACTTCGTGTCAAACCTTATCCATAACACCCTGACTCTAGCTGTTGAATTTATTATTTTTTTTCTTCAAATCACCAATAACAGAACTTCTTCCTTGACTGCAGGTCTGTTCTTCTCACACTCACTTGTTTTTATCGCCTCCCCTACAAAAATCTATTTCACACAGATTGGGCCAGACTTGAATCAATCCTTCACGGAAAAAATTCTACACACCGGTATCACACCACGCTGCCTGAGTTGCACAGGTTTCCTTCTTCCTGATCTTTAGACTTTCAGAGTTTCTTGATCAGATTCAAACAGCCCATCACAGCTGATCAAATGCTTCCACAATCTGAGTCACTCAGATTCTTGTCTTCTACAGTTGACTCACTCAACTCGCCTCTTGATTGCTCTGATCGATCTCTCTCAGAAGCGATCAACAGCCTTCGATCTTCTCCTATCACAGGTCTGGTTGATCTCCCGCTCTGATACCAATTGTTGGAGAAATTGGATCAAAAAACGAACACTCAAACACGATGATTTTGTGGAACTCTCCACGACTCTTTTTATTAATTGAAAAACTGTAAATAATACAATAACCATACCATCTATTTATACTAATCTAAACCCAAACATATTCTAACTCAAACTCAATTAAACTTATTAAATAAATTAACTCCTAATTAGACTCAAACTAGAAACTCATACTAGATAAACATAAACTCTAACTAATAAAATAAATCCTATTTTTTCCTATTCAAGATTAGCGTCATCACTCTTAAGCTCTCATATAGAGTTTTTCAATTTTGATCAAATGAAGACCTAACCCCCCCCCCCCCCCCCGTGACCCTTTTAATTTAAGTTTCAAAGAATGACATAATGGTCATCGGAGTTTTACTAGCCAATTAACATTTGGTCCTTACTTTATTCAATCATCAACATATTACAAGGTTGTTAACTAAGATTCACCACATTTGTTAACTAAACTCCCAACATTTCAACTCGTTCAAATGTCTTACAACTTTCTAGTTTTATTTATTCATAATATAAATTAATATATTAAAACCCCTAATTTAGATAAAATCCTTTACAGTAGAATTTAAATGTTTTATAAATTTTACTCAAAATGGAATGTTACACTAACATTCATACAAACTCATCTGTATAAACTAAGCACCTTCACATTTAAAAACTCATACAAGTTTACTGTGATAATCACCTCATACATAATACATACACATTTCATGCACATAAAATCCCAACATTCGTCATAATTCACCATAAATCAAAATAACTCAATGTGCCACACATAATATCACATTATGATTAACCTAGCATGCATAACAGCTCACATCGCAAACAATTAATCAACCCTAATCCTTCACAAAACTCTGGTTAATTAACTTGTTTAAACTCGTTTATATTCATCTCAATCAAATCAACCTAGAAAGTCTCAAAAATCATATTTCAGGTTCCTCTCATTCAACATACGTTAAAAGTTTACCAGCATTTTAAAACTCTTTTATTACTTGTACGTGAATCAACCCCACAACAATTAAAACTGATAAATAGAGCATATAAAACTCTCCTTGAATGTATTAAAACTGATAAAGTAGTGTCTCCTGACAGCAAAAAATCAACTACATAGTGTCCACATATGTAGTAAATGTGCTAGTAACCGATGTTTATTGTTAATTTCACATATACATGTATTTTAAACAAGTTTAAAAACCATAATATCTTAAACTCGGTTAGATTTTTTTTTATAGAAAACTAGAAATATATGAAATTATGTATTAATGCCAAAAGAAGATCTTTATTAAACAGTTTATTGAGTAAAAAGTTATATTATTTAAGAAAAATACAACAAATAAAAAAACATAATAATTGAGATAGGCAACTTGTCTTGGTCACAGGGTTTAAGACGGATTAATAAGCAGGCAAACATTTAATTATTTACAAAAGGTGGGCCGTCAACTTATCAATAATCGTACGTATTTTGAATTGGGCCTGATCTGTTAATTTTTCGTGGGCCTTCCCTAATGAATATATCACTATTTCACTTTTATTGCCCTTTATTTCTACACGTTTACATTATAAGCATTGATTTTATAATTTCAAACTTCCATTGAAAATAATAATTTGTTGAGTGTAAAGGGTGAGATGTCATTTTAAAGTAGAAACATATTCAACCATGTTTGTGCTTTATGGTAAAGTGAATACATATGAAAGTAACCGACCAAAAAGTTATCAAAAGAACACGGGTTCGATCAAATGAAATGGCTAACTTTTTCTTAATTTACGAAACGTGTAAATTACTTTCGGATTAGCTTGTAGTCATAGTCAAACTACCGATCGTTCTAATAGTAATCCTATCCACCTTAATCGGTCCACACGATAGAAGATGTCTCATCAAATCGGTTCAAACAACCGAAGCATCATAAAAGGGAAAATCATGAAAAAGGACTTCTAATATAGGCTCATGTTTGTGTAAGTATATCACTTTTAAAAAACTATATAAAATATTATATGTACTTATATATGTGTGTGCATATATATATATATATGCATGCATAACCATGTATGTATATATTTTTTTCTTTGTTACAAGTAAGAATATATAAGTTGTTCATTAAAAAAATTGTCCACAAGCTTCTAAGTTGTTAAGTTATTATTACATAATTTGATAGTGATGTGTGTTACTACTAAATTTGATCAATTGTGTTTGATGAATATATAATTTGAGCAAATGACAAAAGAAAAATTATTTGCATAATTTTTAAAATAAAAGTTATTATTATAAAAGTTTGCTACATATTCTTTTAAAACATAGTTCGCTACATATTAGGTTACAAGGCCCGGCGCACTTTGAACAAAATAAAAGTAAAAATGCCTTTTTTATTTACCTTTCTACTAGGTTAGAATCTCGTGTATTACACAGATTAAATAAATGTAATACACTTAATAAAAAAAATGTCTTTAAAAACCCGTGTATTACACGGGTTGAATAAAATATAATCTATTAACACATACACTTGTCAAAATATGTATTTAAAAAATGTACTTTAACGTGACAGTTATAAATTCTGTTAAGTTCATTTTTAAAACACTTTTTTTTAACTGTGCATTAATTTTTTTTATGTAATTGATAAATATTAATTAATATTAAATTTATTTGGTTAATGATATAGTAACTCTCCATAATTAAATAATAAGTATTCATAATTAAATTTATATAAAAATATATTTTTTAATATCACTATTAATGGGAGAGAGAAGCGGAAAAAAAATGATAATGATCCAACAGAAAACGACACGTGTCCCTCATAATTTTTATTTATTAGTATAAAGATATATTTTAAGAAGCAATTAATTTTTTTTACACCACTATGAAATTAATTTTTTATTCTGATATGTAATTTAAAATGAAATTATAATAAAAAGTTTTGTTGCTATTTGCGTAGACTAAGTGGAATGGAGAATATTGTCAAAAATTTTCATCACATTTTTTATTATTTATTTGTTATTTTATTGTAATATTTATTCAAATTTTAAATTTTCCGTATTATCCAGTTTAATTCAAGTTCATTTATGTGATTGGTTATCAATTAATTTGTTATTTAAGTCAATGAAACTTTAAAAAATATACCGTATAAAAAAAGAAAAAAATTGTTAATTAAGGGAATGGTTTAGGCGGGAAAAGTAGCCAGAGAAGGCCTAGAATAGTGACATGTGACAACCATAGTTACTCTTTTATTAGGTAGTATAGATATAGATTTGAATCTTCGAGCATCTAAATGGAACTGGTAATTATATAATAACGATATAGAATGTGAAAGAAATAGTTTCTACGCCTTTTTTTTATCTAAATATAAAATAATAAATTTATGACGGTTTTGATGATTATTACTTTGGGATTGCTTATTTAACTCCAAAAGTTCTTTTTGCGAAAAGTGCTTACTGACTTATGAATTTTTCAAAAGTAGTTTTTTAAAAAAGTGTTTGGATTAGCTTTTGCGGTGAGAACAGGCGTGGTGGTGGATCAACGAGGGTTGGAGTCGACGATTGGGGAGTGATTTTATTATTAGGTTATGATTATTTGATATTTAGGGTAAAAGGGTTTGTTAGATTGGTAATTTGATTCTAAAAAGCCAAAAGGAGTTTAAAAAGCCAGGTTTTTGTGCCTTTTGAAAAACAGCTTTTTACCCTTTTCAAAAAGCCAAAATAAAAAATGATTTTGTGTTTGTTAAACACTTTTTTAACTTATTAGCTTTTTGAAAAAGCCAATAAATCAAAAACCACCTCATTCCCAAACACCCTCTAAATAAAACAAGAAACACCGATATAAGTTTTTTTTTATTTTTTATCTTCTTCAAGTATATAAACTATAGTGTGTCTATACTCTATTCTATACAAGTACTTTTTCTTCAAACAAAAATACAAAATGATTCAACTTGTGACCAGAAGCGGATGGAGCTCATAACTAGGGTAGGGGTGTTCATCGGGTTTCGTGTTATTCGGTTCGGGTTATTCGGGTTTTTTGTTATAAGAATCCTACCCGTTTACCGACCCAAATAAGATTCGGGTTAATCGGTTTCGGGTTATTCGGTTTCGGGTTTATTCGGGTCGGGTTTATCGGTATTCGGGTTTTTAAATACAAGTTGCAACGCATACTTTATTATTTAACTTAACATTATATTTATTAAATAATAAGCACAAAATGTCAAATAAAAACCTTCTCAATATGATTTTTCATTCAAACCCATGCACTAAACACATATTAACTAAAAAAACACCAAATAAAATAATCAAAAAACTAAAGTGTATCAACCAATCCTATAAACTAAAAAAATGACAAATCGTATCAACCAACAAACTCGTTAACAATGTTCACTCTTCAAATTCTCACATTCATGTACGCTTGTACGTTTTCAATCATAAATTAAAAAAAAAAAGTGAAATAAAATAAGCATTAAAAATGGTTAGATGTATAATGAGCTAAGATTACAAATAAATATTAATAATAAAATACCTTTTTATTATTATTCGGGTTAATCGGGTTAACCCGATTAACCTTTTTTTAACCCAATTACCAAACCGAATACTACATTCGGGTTCGGGTTCCATCTTAAACGGGTTCGGGTTGTTCGGGTTCCATCTTAATTGGGTTCGGGTTAATTTGGGTCGGGTTCGGTATTCGGTTTTCAGATAAAATGAACACCCCTAAACTAGGGGGCAAAAGCACCCCGTACTGGGCCTTTTGTAATGGAAGAAAAAATTATTTTATATGCATTTTAGCCCATATTTTATCAATTGGGGCACTGCAGTTTTTTGGTTGGAGGCCCACTAATTCATTTGACAACTTAAATTCACTCATTCAAGTTCCATTTTTTTCTCATACGGCAGACGGCTGTTGCTCTCCCATCTGAATCTTCGATTTCATCTGCTTCCTCAATCCTCAATTCCTCATATAATTTGTAAGTTCTTTTTATAAGTTTATACAATAAAGCCTTTTAATTCCTTTTAGTTTTTGTATTTGTTAAATAGTTTGCTTTTATTAGATTTGTTTGATTATGTTTATTTCGTTTTTCGTATATTATTTGTTTATATTAGGAGCTATGGAAAAATTTATGGAAAACTTTTTAAAAAGAAAAATGTCATCTTCAAGTGAAAATGTATCCCACCTATCTCTACTCCTATGCCTAAATTAGTTGATTTGGATAATTTTCCTTGAGATCCCATTGATAGAATAAGAATTTTAGATTGTCACCCAAATCAAAGAGATGAAATAATAAAAAAATATTGGTTAAAAGGACCTTGCCAACCGCGTGGACATGACTTCCCAAAAAAAACGATAGGGAGTAAAGAACGACGTTTCGTACCTGCTTGGTTTGATGAATATGGAAATTGGTTATAGTATAGTGTAAAAGCAGACAAGGCCTTTTGTTTATGTTGTTATTTATGTAAAGATAATGTTGGGATTGGGATTGCTAATGAAGGTGGACGGGATGCATTTATGACAGTAGGCTTTAATGGTTGGAACAAATCTTTAGAGAGATTTGATAGACATGTTGGTGATGCTAATAGTTTTCACGATTGAGCACTTAAAAAATGTGAAGATCTAGTAACTTGAATGGTATCGCAGACCTTGCTAAAGTGATGGTTAAAACAAGGAAACATGTTACTTATTATTTGGTTTATCGATTATTAAAGCTAGCATTAATTGGTTTTGCCCGTTGCAACCACAAGCGTTGAAAGATGTTTTTCGGCGATGAAACGCGTAAAGTCAAGTTTGCACAATCGTATTGGTGATGATTTATTGAATGTTTGCGTAATTTGTGCCGTAGAAAAAGACGAACTTGCAAATATTACTAACGAAGATGTAATTGAGTGTTTCCAAAAGATGAAAACACGTACAGGACAACTGTAAGATTTACTTTTTCTATTATATTTAATGAACTATGTTTTTTGAGTTATATTTAGCGGTTTAATTTTCTTTTTTTATCATTATTTATTGTTTCTTTACCCCGACCCATTTTTTGACCAACCTAGTTTTTTACCGACCCATTTTTATCGATTCGTATTTTGCTACCCCTACCAAAAATTCTTGTATTCGTCACTTGTTGTGACCCACATATAAATATACAATTAGTCACCTTTTAATGGGCTGGATAAACCGGTGTTTGGAAAAGCCCAATGGGTCAACTCATAAACTTTTAGGTGAAATGTAATATTTTCTATTTCCAATAACTTATAAAATCAACATTATTTTATTTACAATAATAATTCATAAAGGTATTAGTGCTCTTACGTTTTCAAATAATAGATACATCATAATTCATAAAATAATGAATAAATAACGCTAAAATAAGTTTTTTAGTAGGCTTTAAACACTACTTATTCGGCTTCTTGTATCTCTTCAACGATTTCATTAGTTCCCTTGGTGACACGAGAAGTGATATCGGAAGGACTCGGTGTTCGATTATATGGATCCATAGAGTTGAGTTGAATAACTATGTTTGTTATCGGACTATCAGTAGGTGTTTGAGTTTGTTTTTTTCGCTTTTGTTTAACCTCCTCGTGCCATTGCTTTATCACATGCCTCGTTTGATCTTCTAACACTGCGCTTTTATATGTTGAACCCATCTACATATTCGAAAAATCGTTTCAAGGGTCAATGGAGTCGTATCGTATTTCTATACATAATAAGAGTGTACATAAAAAGAGATGCAAACCTGAGTCACAAGAGCATATAGTGGAAGAGTGATGTAGCTACAAATGACTTGAACCATCACCCTAGAAACAACAATTTCAGATTGTATTTTAGTAAAAGGTTCGAGATTGGATGTCTACAAACTTTGGTGGCAAAATCTCACATTCTTAAACTTTCAAGACCAAAGTGGCTACATGTAATTCTTCAGGATAGTGAAGTGTTAATTTCTAACTTACGCTAGCACAACCCTTGATACAAGAATAGTTGTAGTTTCATGGAAGCATGAATTTATCCCATATTGCAACTGCATAATGATAATAACATCATAAATTAATAAAATAACCCACAAATGCCTGTATCTTTGAGTACATCTAGATCAGTAGAACTTTCTCGTATAATTTGATCACTCGTTCAAGGGATTTTTTTTATAAAATGTTAAAACAAAGTTACTTAAATTATATATACATGGAATAGAAGAATATTGTGAGATAACATATTTCATAAATGTACCGTAACCCAAACGAAAAACGCAAACTCGAACGCATTCTGCAAAATAGATATAGAAAATATAAATGAGACCGGTCTTGATAAATTAGTATGATTATTGGTGCGTAACCAAATTATTACCACAAAGAGTGTGTAGTGCAATAGAGTAAGGACGAATTGCGGCTTGCTAAACCAGAAAAGATCGTCGTTAGGCGTAACCAAGGGGACTCCTATGGTTACTTTGTTTTGTTCCTTGAGCCGTAGTGCCATTCTAGTCACGATCACTTGTAGTTTGGTCCCAAGGACCAAAACAATCTATCGTATTAATAAAACATAAAAATATGTAATATAACGATTAGTTGTGTCAAATGATTCAAAGTTAATTCAATAATAATGCAAAACACTACTACAGAAAGAACCATTTGTGACGGATTTAACGATGGCTGATGTATAGCGTTATACTTACAATAAGTGGAAGAAGCGCTACCCAGAGGTACATATGCCAACCTAAAGTCCAAGATCATCTAACTATTATTAGCTTTATAGTTTTATCTAACGTCCAGAGTGTTGAAAAGATCAAATATTCATAAATGAGAGGAAGTTTATACGTACCGTGAACGTCGATAAGCATGAATATAACAAGCACAAACCACATGAGAGGGCTATTCAAAAGATGAAAAGGTTAACTACATTAGTTGGCTTTCTGATTTTAAGATTTAAATGTGTATTATTACTTTTCTTTAAAGTATATAAAAAAGAAATTATTATATACAGAAACTATAGGGGTTTGTTATGCTAGTTAAATAACGGGTAGGGGTACTATTGTAAAATCTTACCTTATGCCAACTACAATTTTGAAGTCATCTTCCAACGAACGTTGTATGTACTTGCGGAAATTGAAATGGTTGTTTGTTGATAGATGAGCCTACAATTATTATATGAATAAATTTATTTAAAAAAATATATATCTAAATTTCCTATTAATAAAAATATTTAAGGTGATGATATTCTTTTGACAGTTTGATCGATAATATAGTGTTTATATGAGTACTCACCGATATAAATCCATGACGCAAGGTGAAATAGTCGACTTTAGCTACCGAATGAAAGAACTGCCTAAAGAAGCATTTCTGTTTCAATATGTTTCAAGAATTTGTTAAACAATGAGGTGAAAAGTTTTATTTTTGTGAAAACGACATAACTTTGTTGAACTTACAATCCACAGTAAAATCGTCGCGTTGATTGGAGCACTCATATGTCGTCTCCCAAATGTTGTTTGTCTTGTAAATCTAAACCGGTTAGGATCTGAGTAAAAGATAAACATGATATGTATTATTATTTGTTCTATAAAATCTCATCGTTTTTTTAACGTGTATATTATGCATCTACTTATAATCGTATATATAATTTTTTTTACATGATATAACTTGACCTGTTAATGTATAACATGTTAAATCATACCAAAATTTTATAAAATTGGATTATATAATACCATTGGCCACCAAGTATTCAATTGTTTGAGTTTCTTGCTCCCAAGCTTTCCAACTCCTCATCTATGTAAAAAAAAGACCAAAAAAGTTAACTATTAACTTTTAGGAAAAACTCAAGGGGCTAATTGCAAATTTGGCATTCCGATTCTTCCAACATTGGTACCTCACCTTTGTAAACTTTACATATTAGCCCCTATAATTTGTAGAAATGAACAAAAGGTAGAATAAGTACCTTGGCTCTCCCCAAAGCCATGGTAACAACACTATATACTATTTGCATGATAGCCAAAACACATATGAAGGTGTTTAGTTGGTTTACTCCGTTCTCGGATATAAAAGATGTCATTCCCTGTTTACATGAAAACATGTTTGAGAATAGACTACGACAAAAGAAAATTTGTAGAGGTGTAAACGAGCGAATTCTGAGCTCACCTAAGCTCGAAGCTCAGCTCGTTTCGAACTCTATTTTGTTTTGCTTATATTGAATACATCGTTCTGTTTTGGGTTTTTTTTCGACATCACGTTGTACATTTTATCGAAAATCGAGTTGTTTTCAAAATAAAATATTTTTTTTATATTTACGATTAAAAATAATTTATTTCGAAACAATTCGGTTTTCAATAAATTTTATATTGGAATATTGACAAAAAAGTTAAACAAAACGGTGTGTCTAGTTTTTTAGAAAAATTAAATAATACAAGTTATTAGAGAAAAATCAAATTATATGTTAAATAAATTATTTAAAAAAGAGAAAAAAAAATCATGATCGTTGATTTCGCTTCATGCATCAGCGAATTGCTTGAGTCCACTTACATCCAACGAGCGAACTATACCTCGACCACCAAAATGTTTTCAAAATTCATCTACAAACCAAAATGAATTCCCTAAGCCCCTATAAATCCAAAAAAGTTCTTATATGATATATTAAAAGTAGTTTATAAATATATATTTAATATATTAAATAAAAATAACATAATAGTAGATTTGTTTAGGCTCGCATGCCTAATTAATCTTGATTCATTAATTTAAACTGATTTGATTCAAGATTTTAACGGGCCATTCTCGAGCGGTTGTACATCCCTAAAAACTTTGAACCCATGATTTATAAGATACTAGCTTAGAACCCGTGTTTACACACGGTGTGAAAAATATCAATACATAAAATTCTTAAAGATTTATGTATATATTTTACAAGTGTAAAAATGTATTATATATACTAAGAATAAAAAACAAAATTCAAAATATGTAAAAATTAATATATAATTGAATTTCGAAAATACGTTAATTACTATTTAATGTAATTTGACTTTCATTTACTATTTGATTTAAAATAAAAGTTACTTTCAAAGTTTCTTATAATAAGGGATAATTTAAAATAAATGTGTTTTATTAGTATAATTAGTATTTTTTTAAAATATATTATTATTAAAAGATAGATGTATATTTAATAAGAGAGAGAAGCAAGAAAAAATGATGAGAATGAATATGGAGACGACACGTGACATGAAAAACCTTTATTTATTATATAGTATATAGATATATAGATTATCTTATAAAGAATCAATCAAACTGATTATATTATCAAATTACCTTTGAAGCACAATGACCAGTTGAATTAGAAGTGGCAGAACCCGAAGCTAGCAGTCTGTATCCGGGTCGGGTCATGTTGTCTTCAAAGGCTTGTGGTTCAAACCCGGGTGACGTGGCATAATGGACTTCATATGCTTGGGTCGTTTGCAACGTTTCCTTAGAGATTTTGTGGCATGGAAGCATGGAATTTGCAACTTTGTTTGGTATGCAGATTTTTGCGATTGCTTTTTGAGTTGTCACTAGTATTAGTGACATTAATCCCAACAGCATCAACACTGCAACATATATAAACGCTACCCAGTTACTTTCAAAAGCCAACCGTGACAGTTTTTAAATTAGAATTTTAATTCGGGTTCCTACTTTTTTTTCTTGCTTGTGTCAATAAAAACGACTATTCGTGACCGTCAAATTGGTTGCATGCCCTTTTGCGACCGAACTCGACAGTCGCTCAAACCTAGTTACAAAACTTTTTTGTGATCAAATAAGTTACCAACTTTGCGGCCAAACAGCCAAAGAAGTTGTGGTGTAGTGGTTGAGGTGAGGTCTGAAGTCCCAAGGGACCCGAGTTCAATCCCTGCCACCACCATTAATTTCTGAGGCATGCAAATGAGGCCTAGTTCTTAGGCTGATGCACAGGGTACGAGCCTCGGCTCTCCCTCAAGCCCGGAAGGGACCGTATTAGGTGGGATTTTTCCTTGGATGATCTCCAACTCTGACGCCAATTGGGCCCGGTTAAGACAACATATTGGCCGGAGTTGGACGAGGCTCTCCCATGTGATGGGGGTGCGACGTCACAACATTCAATGTTCGCCGTTCAAAAAAAAAAAACTTTGTGGCCAAACATACTAGCGACCAATTTTGTGACCTAACATCATTTGCGACGAGTTTGCAACAGATTTTGCGACTAGTACTATTTTTTTTTCTTTTTGCGACCGGTTAAACCTGTTTTTATGACGAAAATTTATTTACATTTATTTATTTATCTATCTTTTAAATAAAAGTTTCTACCAAAATTTATTTTTTCTAGTTAATTAGTTTTATTATTTTTCAAATAAAAGTTACGATCGTTTTTTCGACCATAATTTATTTATACTTACTTTTTTTAAATATGATTTGCGACCGTTTTGACGATCAAATCATTTTCGATAGCTAATTTTACGTCCGAATCATTTTTGGTAGCAAGTTTTGCGACCAGTCGTCAAATCAATCGTTATATTTGCGACCGTTTCTGCCGGTCGCAAATAGTGATAAATTTTTCTATGTAGTTGTGTTCTTACCTGATTTGAGCTTCTCTACTGCTTCATACATGGCTGTTTTCCTGTGTTCCTTAAGCCACTGCATTACCATATCAATAAGTCAAAGCTCATCGTAAAACTATCCGACAGTATACAACGTTAGAAAGACAGCATGAAATCTAACACGCGAGGCGATATCGAATAGATGTTCGATCAAAAGTCCCAGAAAGATGAAGACAAAGCAAACCGTAGCCACTGCCCAAGTTGGTGTGTTTTGTAGTGAGTGTGCGGCTGCCATTTTTGCTGCAAAAAAGAAGATGATTTTGGAAAATAAAGATGAAATTAAGGGTGAGTTTAAGTAGGATGATGACATGAAAGACAAGTTCAAAGTCGACGTCGAAGTCAAAGTCGAAGTATTTGAAATTAGGGTGATGATGATATATACTAGGGAAGGTTCTATGTAGTGTAATTCGATATATAGCATACCATTCACACACTTATTTGATTTCACATTAAATATAGACAGAAGTAATTTCTGTTTCTATTGATGTAGATTTGTATGTACATGTGAACCGGATTATTTGATTTCATATTATAGATAATTAAAGTATACAGATTTAAAAATACGACCAATAACATATAATGTATTTTTCTTAAAAAGTTGTATATATATACAGTAAAGACTAAAGAATTAATTTAAAACACTATATATTACAAGAATACGTATAATATATTCGAGATATATAATTTTTTAATCTTAAAAAATTCAAAATAAAAAGTATTAGGCTTGTCTTACGTGTATTTGATTTCATATTAAATATAGACAGAAGTATTTTCTATTGATGTAGATTTGTGTGTGGACCATGATGTTAAATAACACAAATTTAAACACGTAAACATTAAAAGATTAAATAAACTTTAATACATTTGTTTGTGTCAGTATCCTTAACGTATATTACCGGCCTCTTTCCTATTATATAATGATATTAAAAAAATATATTTTTATTAAATAATGATATTAAAAGAATTCATTTTTAAATATTTAATATAAATTTAATTATGGATAGATATTATATCATTAACCAGATGAATTTAATATGCATTAAAATTTATCAATTATATAAAAAATTAATACCCAGTTGAAAAAAATGGTTTACAAATTAACGACATATTTTGGTCCAAATAACAGAATTTATAACTTTAATGTCAAAGTATATTTTTTAAATACATATTTTGACGAGTGTATGTAGGGGTGTTCAAAAAAATCCGAATTCGAAACCGTACCCGAAATTCCGAATCCGAATTATCCGAAAATTCGGATAATCGAAATTTCGGATTCGGATTGTGATTTTAAAAAAGTTCGGATATTTCGGATATCCGAATACCGAAAATATTATATTTATATATATTTTTTTAATTGTTTTTATAATTTAAAAATAAGAAATTTTGAATCGAAACCCGAAATATTATATTTACATATGTATATTTTTAAGTGTTTTTTAAAGTTTTTAGTTGTTTTTATAATTTAAAATATTATATTTATATATATTTTTATTTATCTTTTTATTTTTTCGGATGTCCGTTTCACTATCCCAAAGTTTCGGATATCTGAATTTAAACACCCCTAAGTGTGTGTTAACATATTAGATTATATTTTATTCAAAATAGGTTTATTCAAACTGTGTAATAAAAATAAGTTAGTTAGTTTGATTGATCATTTATATATATAGGTTTATTCAAACTGTGTATTATATTTTATTCAAACACGAGATTTTAACATTGTGTGTGTATATAAATAAGTTAGTTTGATTGATCATTTATATATATAATCTACACATTTATATATACAATCTTGATATGTATAGTTAAACGTTACAAAATTAAAAAAAACTATGAACAAGGTATTTTAATTATTCATTTATGTACATATATAAGTATATATAAGTAAAAGGTAAAAAAATTAAAAATAATCATGAATGGAATAGTTGAAGTGTTTGTTTATGTATATAACATACACATTCTAGGAAACGGTATAAATATAAAATAAAATAAGGACAAATTAGTTTGGTAGGTTTTTTTATATGTGAGTACTTCCTTATGATAGAATCAATATTTTCCAATCACAATTTCTGAGTATAATATTCCCGTCTTCTTATATCCTCTCATACCCATAAAGTCATTGGTATTTATAGGCTATTTCTAGAATTCTTTCTCTCTCTTACTAACCGAATAATGTTGACATCTCTCTTTTTATCGGTGGAGGGTCATTATACATGTCTTTCCTTAGCTTTGGGTAGGTCCCACCGTGTGTAACCGAAAGTTGATTATGCTAAGTTCCTATTTTGCCCTTACAGAAGTATGAGCACAGAATCATACGTCGTCAATATGCACAACCTATACATACACACATATAAGCGGTATAAAAATAAAAAATATATATAAATCATTAATAAAAAAATTAAATAACTCAAATTTATTGTACGTATAAATTATAGTGTTCTAAAATAATTCTTTCCCTCTCAATACCTATATTTTAATTTGATTTAGTGAATTATCATTTATGTCACAAGTTATAGTGTGGGGAAAAATGATGACTTTTTCAAAATTTATTAAACATACCATCAATAAGGTGTGAATTCTTCATTCTTTTCTTCTCCAGGGTATTCGCTAGTTTGACTTAGTGATTACTTACACGACCGACAACAAAAAAAATATACTCCTTTTATAATAAACTTCAAGATATTAATATGCATTAAAATTTATCAATTATATAAAAAATTAATACCCAGTTAAAAAAAATGGTTTACAAATTAACGACATATTTTGGTCCAAATAACAGAATTTATAACTTTCATGTCAAAGTATATTTTTTAAATACATATTTTGACGAGTGTATGTAGGGGTGTTCAAAAAAATCCGAATCCGAAACCGTACCCGAAATTCCGAAATCCGAATTATCCGAAAATTCGGATAATCGAAATTTCGGATTCGGATTGTGATTTTAAAAAAGTTCGGATATTTCGGATATCCGAATACCGAAAATATTATATTTATATATATATATATATATATATATTTTAATTGTTTTTATAATTTAAAAATAAGAAATTTTGAATCGAAACCCGAAATATTATATTTACATATGTATATTTTTAAGTGTTTTTTTAAAGTTTTTAGTTGTTTTTATAATTTAAAATATTATATTTATATATATTTTTATTTATCTTTTTATTTTTTCGGATATCCGTTTCACTATCCGAAAGTTTCGGATATCCGAATTTGAACACCCCCAAGTGTGTGTGTTAACATATTAGATTATATTTTATTCAAAATGGGTTTATTCAAACCGTATTGTTACAAAACATGATTCAACTATAAACCTTGAAGCGGATTCAGATTCAAAACAGATATACAAGTTTAGATCATCATTATGATGATCTATACAACCAGAAGAAATAACAGAAGACTACACAAAAGCGACTAACACAGAGAACCCTAATTTCTTGTATAGGAACGCCAAAGAGAAGAACGAACAAATGTGCAGTACCACTTCACAAACCCTAGCCTCCTTATTTATACACCTCAATAAATGGATCCGGGCCAGCTTCTTATATCCAGCCCACTCCATATATCCGGCCCAGCTTCTTATATCCAGCCCATATGAAAAGAAAACAAAATAAACAATAAATAACTAATAATAAGCTACAAATTGAATAAACCAGATGTACAATTTAACACCCCCTCTCAATTTGATAGCTAAACATGTCAAACATATTAAGTTTATTGCACAACAATTCATGTTGTTTAACAAACAAACTGTGACACCCGACATTTCAGGTCAATATCCGTACATGTTATAAACAAGTTTAAATTATAATTGTTTTGTGATTTACTTAATTTCACAAACAAGGACATTAAGGTCTAACAAAAATCGTACAGGGTCTCTTTTCATATTCTGGTAATTCTAGGAGTTACCGGTTCACGTACCATGATAACCCGACTAAATACGAACACTAGTGGTTAAATTTACACTTAAATCAAATTGTTTGATTTATTTAACCCCACCCACTCCCATTGACCAGAAATCTCGGCCTCAAGGCCATGTGGGTCCATCCCACACCCTAAATTTCAACATCTTCTACTTTCTTAAGCAATCTCCCATACCACCTCATTTTCTATCAATTCATCAAGAGCAAAAACCCTCAACCCCTGTCATCTCTCTCTTCTTCTACGACAACAACAAGAATACCTATCTCCATTTTCTTTTGGGGTTCTTCCATAATCGAAGACTCGAATCCTTTATTTCGGTGCTATAAGGATAGTTCCAAGTGTTTTCTCAAAGGGTTTTAGCAGGAGAAGTCAAGATCATTCTCTTTTTCTCTCAAAAATCGTCATCTCTGTCCAGAGGTAAAAACTCGATATTATCCACTTTATTTTCTTTAAAACCGTATCTAAGCATACAAAAGGTTCAATAGCAAGTAAGATAACAAGAAAAGTGTGTCAAATTCAAGATTTGAACATAAAAATATACAGGACGAATTCTGTCAATCAAAGTGCAGTAATCGAAACTAAGAGTTTCGATACCTGTTCAATCGAAACTAGGAGTTTCGATACCTATTCAATCGAAACTAGGAGTTTCGATACCAGTTTACTCAATCGAAACTGGGAGTTTCGATACTAGTTGTTCAATCGAAACTAGGTAGTTTCGATACATATTGCTCAATCGAAACTAGATAGTTTCGATACCTAACTACTCAATCGAAACTAGATAGTTTCGATACCTAACTACTCAATCGAAACTATGAAGTTTCGATACTCAATTGCCCAATCGAAACTAGGAAGTTTCGACATCTGTTCATCAGTCACATTGGGCAGTAACTTAGAACTGTTTTTATAGCAAAACACGTGTTGAAAATCTAAGAAGATATTTAAGCAAAAGCAACTAGATTTACTAGGTCGATGAACAATTTGCAATATGAGACGTTCGGTCTTAACACAATTTACCCTTTGGTATCTAGGGTACGAATAGTCAAGTTCGGCTAGAACAAGTATCATTACAAGTATACACAAACTCAAGGTGAGTTCACGGCCCCCTTTTAACTCTTTACTGTTTTGTAAACATCGGGGGAGAAATATACTTACCTGTTATATTTTGAAAACATGAATTTCATTGCTTATATGTTTGACAATATGAACATTTCGGTTTAACTTTTTGTAAGTCTCCCGGCCCTACTTTTACTACTTGTTCTTAAATTGTTTTTTTAAACAAACGGGGAGAAAACTTGCTCAACTAAACAGCCGGACACAAGTACACACAATGATTGTTCGGATGAACAACACACAACGATTGTTCGGATGAACAACACACAACGATTGTTCGGGTGAACAACACACAACGATTGTTCGGATGAACAACACTCAACGATTTGGGGGAAAAACATACTTACAACTATTTTATGGGATAACAAGAGAATAAGGCACGACTTTTATGTTTACATGAGATGAGAACAACAATTGGAGGCCGCTAAAGTCCCCTGGAACAACGTAGTAACCATTAACTGTAGCCTAGGGTCCTATGAATAGTACTATGGAGAGTGACGTCTCCCGGTCATGGTTAGTCGCGCTAACCACAATCTGGAGGATTTATGGCCGCATAGAATCTGATAACGCTTAATAGGGGCTCACACATGTCATGGTTTGGTTACGCCTCATGTATGAACATATTATTTGTATTCCTAGCTAGTTTACAAATGGGTCAACAATTCTTATTCTGATTATCACATGCAACTGGAACTATTTACGAACAATTGAGTTTAAACAAAAGAGTTTTGATCCGGTTAAAGAAATCATGTTTATACAAAAGGATTCTGATCAGGTTATAAGGATCATGTTTAAATATTGAATTTATGACGGTTAAGTCATGATAATGTTTTCAAATGAAAACTACTTAGTTTTATGACGGTAAAGTCATGAACATGTTTTTGGGAAAAACTATAAGCACTATTATAACTAACTCTGTGAACTCACCAACCTTTGTGTTGACATTTTAAAGTATATTTCTCAGGTAACTGTTAGCCATGGCACGGTTGGAATAAGCTAGCTATGTTGGATCAATTCCTAGTAGCTGGAAGGACGTAGAATATCAAGACTCAAGTCTATCGTTGATCTAGAAGAACTTAGATCCTAGTATTACTTAGTCTTAGCATTTGTGTATGTAATCAAGTCTTAGAAATCATTATTACAGCTTCCGCTATCGTGTAATGAACCAATCGTTACAACCTGTATTTATTTAATAAGTAAATAAAATATGGGGGTGTGACAGATTGGTATCAGAGCAATGGTTTTAGCGAATTAGGTGTCCTTAGTGATACCTAGGCTCTAACCGGACTCATTTAGGGACCAAGATTTCTAAGACTTGCATCACATTAAAAACACCCAAGACTTGAGCATAGGAATTCCAACCGTTGCCGAACAATTTGTGTAGACTATTAGTGTATGGAGTTACACTAGGGTACCATTAGCTACACTAATACAATTACATGGCACATATAGTGAACACTTAAACACATACAATAAAGTGAAAATAATAAACACTTATAACATGTTATTGTTCGGGTTACGAGTCAAGAATAACGGGTACTCAGCATACTGCAACCTTAGAAGATCGAGTTACGAGCTGAGCTTGAACGACGACGGCGGCGATCGTCAGTTACCGATCTTGGTATCACAACAGGTTGAACTCGTACCAGAATCTGTACCTATACCTGCACCACAGCTACTCCAGCCTTGGAGGCAACTATCTTCCAAACGTATGTACGGTATAAATAATCTCCTTCATAAGTTGTCGGATCGGATGCCTAGACTCTCGCCATGATGTATGGCAGGCATAATTGCCCAGACAAAAGGGAATTCAAGGTGAATAAGCAGGACTAAATGGGAGAGAACTCCAAGGGTCAGGAGACCCAGACATACATCAGGATCATGTGGATCCATGCATATATACAGACTTGGAGCATGAGTTGCTCGACACTCGTTTGAGGATCTCTGCCCAACACATAGTGCCTGAATTTCACCATACACATTTTATTTTAAAAGACACTGGTGGTGCCTCTCTACCATTAGCCTCATCCGACAACAGCCATATTCGGCAGAGTCATGAGTATTGGTACGCATAATTAAGAGTAATCCGATAAAACAATACACACTCATGTACAAATGTGCACACGCAATCTAATGATTATTTCAAGTCCCTTTTGATTAAAAGCTAGGGATAGAAGAAACACTATAGGGATCAGGCAAGGCAAATCATCATTACGGGTGCACACGTAATCATAATTTGCAGTGCATGGGAACTTTAGTGAGTCTTGCTGTCTAAGCTGATGATCAACTCATGTTCTCAATCACTTGATTAAGGATTAGATCTTAACAAATCAAACTTCTCAATTTGGTGCTCACAAAACAGTCTCCTAGGTTTGGAGGAACGAGAGAAATTCAAATTGAATTCAACCAATCCTTAGTAAATCCTGAACGACGAAGAAATTCGCACATTCACTCTTTGAGATTCTACTTGTCAGGAATGCTTCAAATTGAGCGTTACCACAACTAACACTTACAGTAATTGCACAACTATTGTGGGAGATTATAGCATAATCTCAGGATCCATCATACAGTTCAATCTCACAATTGATTGAAAGTTACGCCAAGAGTGTTATGCACTAACTTCAGTAATAGGGCAGGATATTATTCCGACCCGCATACACATGGCACCTATGGATATTGTGGAAGCTCATCATGAGACAATTAGGAAATCGGACATTTCAGAATGTCGGTCAAACAGGATTGCTCTCGTAGCCATTGACATTCAATATACCTTTAAGTCTAACTATTCTCTCGGTAATGGATAAGCCGGGTTTGATGCTCGAGCAAATGTCAAAGAAACCTAAGTGTGGACTAACGACTATTGTCGCACTAACCAAAACGACATGCAAAACTCTTAAAGGAGTCCCAAATGCGGAATTTCATGCTAATCTCATTAGTTCATGATATGCATAAAGGACGTAAGCTCGAGCTATTCACAACAGGCCACTGTCCACAAAGAATTGAGAAGAATAATTTATTACTCTTTTGTACTAGCACTTCCCCAAAGTTCATCTTGTTGGATGGATCTCAGATTTAGCCTAGAAGAGAGGTGTGACTACATCTTTCACTACTAGTTTTCTATAATTGGAAAGCTCTAGAGCAACTATTGTTAAGAAATGATCTCTTGGAGTAGACTCAATTAGAATACAAAAGTCTCGACGTTCAATACTCATTACCTCAAATTTATCCTTGTGCTAAGGATTTTAAGGCTATAACCTGAATGAGTGGAATACGTAATGGTATGTCCCCAAAGTACTATTCAAACCCTAAGGAAGTGCAGATGCACTGAATGACAACAAGATGGCAATTGTAAAACTCCCAAAACATCTCAGCCAACTTAATGAGTTGACAAACCCATAGCCCATTTTGGGGAAAACACTAATTCGATGAGACCATTCTTACAGTATTATTATTCATTCCCTCAGCTAGACGGAATATGAATATCCCAAACAAACATCAAACTTCGTATGGCTTACATACTTTGAAGGTATGGTAGTCGAGACATGAGTTTACATATCAGGACGCTACAACCCAAAGGCTAGTCTGCCTCGAAAGGTAGGGCGAGCAAAGGTGTAAAGTGGTGATTAGACTCGAAGTTCGCAAATAAGAGCTCCCAAGGAACATCAATTCCTAGCTCCATGAAGGCATATGGAGAGGAAAATCATAGAAAACATGAAACCTGAAATAAGAGAAAAGTCTTAGTCCGGGAAAATGCTTTCGAAAAGCATAAGAGGGACAAACATAAAGTTTCATTTTCATAGTTTTTCATTTCTACCCAATATACAACAAAAACTTGGATACCTCGTCGAGTAATTCTTTCATAAGATCGAGTTTCTCACCATGGGGAGTTCCGGTCCTGTTTGTAAAGAAAAAGGATGGAACCTTTAGAGGGTGCATCAATTATCGGGAGTTGAACAAGCTGACAATCAAAAACCGGTATCCTCTTCCTCGAGTAGACGATTTGTTTGATCAACTTCAAGGGTCCAGTTTCTATTATAAAATTGATCTACAATCAGGATATCCTCAACTGAAAATTCAGGAAGAAGATATACCAAAAAATGACTTTTAGGACTCGTTACGGTCACTATGAGTTCCTAGTTATGCCATTTGGCTTGACTAATGTACCGGCCGTTTTCATGGACTTAATGAACCGCGTGTGCAAGCCATACTTGAATAAATTCGTGATTGTATTTATCGATGACATATCAATATATTCACAAACCAATGAGGAACATGAACATCATTTGAAATCAATCTTGGAACTACTCCGGAATGAGAAGCGTTATGCCAAATTCTCTAAGTGTGAGTTTCGGATTCGAGAGGTTCACTTTCTCGGACACGTCATCAATAAGAAGGGTATTCACGTAATCCCAACCAAGATTGAAGCTATCAAAAACTGGGAAGCACCAAGAACTCCGACTGAGGTGCGTCAATTTTTGGGTTTGGCCGGCTATTACAAACGATTCATCGAGAATTTTTCAAAAATAGCCTTGCCTTTAACCACATTAACCCAGAAAGAAAAGAAGTATGATTGGAATGACAAGCAAGAGTCAGCTTTTCAATTACTAAAGCAGAAGCTGTGTAGTGCACCAATTCTATCCCTTCCTGAGGGAATCGACAATTTTGTCGTATACTGCGATGCATCACACCAAGGACTGGGTTGTGTGTTAATGCAAAGAGACAAAGTCATCGCATATGCCTCACGACAACTAAAAGTGCACGAAAAGAATTATACGACCCACGACTTGGAATTGGGTGCAGTTGTGTTTGCGCTCAAAATTTGGAGACATTACCTTTACGGTACAAGATATACTATCTTTACTGATCACAAGAGTCTCCAACATATCCTTGATCAAAAGGAACTTAACATGAGACAACGTCGTTGGGTAGAACTACTAAACGATTATGATTGTGATATCAAGTATCACCCTGGTAAGGTAAATGTCGTAGCAGATGCCTTGAGTCGTAAGGAACGGGTTAAAACTCTCCGTGTTCGTGCCCTAGGATTGACAATTCATGCGAGTCTCACGACTCAAATCCGGATGGCACAACAGGAGGCAATCAAAGAAGAAAACATTCAGAGTGAAGCACTACGTGGAATGATCAAACAATTGGAGTCTAAGTCAGATGACACTTTATACTTCATGAATAGAATTTGGGTGACACGTTTTGGTGACTTACGGGAGTTAGTTATGGACGAAGCCCACAAGTCTAGGTACCCCATTCACCCAGGTTCGGATAAAATGTATAAGGATCTGAAAGAACTTTACTGGTGGCCGAACATGAAAAGAGAAATTGCTATTTACGTCGGTAAATGCCTGACATGTTCAAAGGTAAAGGCAGGACATCAGAAACCGTCGGGATTGTTATAACAACCCGAGATACCTCAATGGAAATGGGAACAAATTACAATGGATTTCATTTCAAAGTTACCCAGAACACCTAGCAACTATGATACTATATGATAATCGTCAGTCGTTTGACGAAATCCGCGCATTCCCTACCAATAAAGGAGACAGATAAAAGTAAGAAGCGTACAAGGCTAAATATTAAAGGAATTAAGGCTAGGCATGGTATGCCAGTTTCCATTTTCACAAAAAGGGACCGTCGATTCATGTCAAGAACCTGGCAGTCTGTACAATAAGCCTTGGGCACACGCCTTTACATGACCACTGCATATTATCCCTAGATGAACGGTCAAAGTAAAAGGACCATCCAAACTTTAAAAGATGTGCTCCGTGTGTGTATAATCGATTTCAGAGGAAATAGGGATACTCACCGCCGTTGGATGAGTTTTCATATAATACCAACTACCATACCAACATTAAAGCCGCTCCGTTGAGGCTTTGTATAGTTGTAAGTGTCACTCATCGCTATATTGGGCGGAGGCTAACGAAAAACATTTGACTCGTCCTGATATTGACTAGGGAACCGTTGACAAAATCTTCGAAATAAAAGATCGTCTGAAAGTCACTCAAGACAGACGAAAGAGAGTTGAGATAGCAACAGACGAAAACCATTAGAATTCTAAGTGGGAGACAAAGTCATGTTAAAGGTCTCACATTGGAAAGGGGTTGCAAAATTTGGCAACCGTGGCAAGCTTAATCCTAGGTACGTTGAACCATTTGAATGAGAGGATCAAATGAAAACAAAAATACCCATCCTTGTTTAAGGATACAACAGTTCAAGAGGACACAAATTGAATTTCGGGACGAAATTCTTTTAACATGGGGAGAATGTGACACCCGACATTTCAGGTCAATATCCGTACATGTTATAAACAAGTTTAAATTATAATTGTTTTGTGATTTACTTAATTTCACAAACAAGGACATTAAGGTCTAACAAAAATCGTACAGGGTCTCTTTTCATATTCTGGTAATTCTAGGAGTTACCGGTTCACGTACCAGGATAACCCGACTAAATACGAACACTAGTGGTTAAATTTACACTTAAATCAAATTGTTTGATTTATTTAACCCCACCCACTCCCATTGACCAGAAATCTCGGCCTCAAGGCCATGTGGGTCCATCCCACACCCTAAATTTCAACATCTTCTACTTTCTTAAGCAATCTCCCATACCACCTCATTTTCTATCAATTCATCAAGAGCAAAAACCCTCAACCCCTGTCATCTCTCTCTTCTTCTACGACAACAACAAGAATACCTATCTCCATTTTCTTTTGGGGTTCTTCCATAATCGAAGACTCGAATCCTTTATTTCGGTGCTATAAGGATAGTTCCAAGTGTTTTCTCAAAGGGTTTTAGCAGGAGAAGTCAAGATCATTCTCTTTTTCTCTCAAAAATCGTCATCTCTGTCCAGAGGTAAAAACTCGATATTATCCACTTTATTTTCTTTAAAACCGTATCTAAGCATACAAAAGGTTCAATAGCAAGTAAGATAACAAGAAAAGTGTGTCAAATTCAAGATTTGAACATAAAAATATACAGGACGAATTCTGTCAATCAAAGTGCAGTAATCGAAACTAAGAGTTTCGATACCTGTTCAATCGAAACTAGGAGTTTCGATACCTATTCAATCGAAACTAGGAGTTTCGATACCAGTTTACTCAATCGAAACTGGGAGTTTCTATACTAGTTGTTCAATCGAAACTAGGTAGTTTCGATACATATTGCTCAATCGAAACTAGATAGTTTCGATACCTAACTACTCAATCGAAACTAGATAGTTTCGATACCTAACTACTCAATCGAAACTATGAAGTTTCGATACTCAATTGCCCAATCGAAACTAGGAAGTTTCGACATCTGTTCATCAGTCACATTGGGCAGTAACTTAGAACTGTTTTTATAGCAAAACACGTGTTGAAAATCTAAGAAGATATTTAAGCAAAAGCAACTAGATTTACTAGGTCGATGAACAATTTGCAATATGAGACGTTCGGTCTTAACACAATTTACCCTTTGGTATCTAGGGTACGAATAGTCAAGTTCGGCTAGAACAAGTATCATTACAAGTATACACAAACTCAAGGTGAGTTCACGGCCCCCTTTTAACTCTTTACTGTTTTGTAAACATCGGGGGAGAAATATACTTACCTGTTATATTTTGAAAACATGAATTTCATTGCTTATATGTTTGACAATATGAACATTTCGGTTTAACTTTTTGTAAGTCTCCCGGCCCTACTTTTACTACTTGTTCTTAAATTGTTTTTTTAAACAAACGGGGAGAAAACTTGCTCAACTAAACAGCCGGACACAAGTACACACAATGATTGTTCGGATGAACAACACACAACGATTGTTCGGATGAACAACACACAACGATTGTTCGGGTGAACAACACACAACGATTGTTCGGATGAACAACACTCAACGATTTGGGGGAAAAACATACTTACAACTATTTTATGGGATAACAAGAGAATAAGGCACGACTTTTATGTTTACATGAGATGAGAACAACAATTGGAGGCCGCTAAAGTCCCCTGGAACAACGTAGTAACCATTAACTGTAGCCTAGGGTCCTATGAATAGTACTATGGAGAGTGACGTCTCCCGGTCATGGTTAGTCGCGCTAACCACAATCTGGAGGATTTATGGCCGCATAGAATCTGATAACGCTTAATAGGGGCTCACACATGTCATGGTTTGGTTACGCCTCATGTATGAACATATTATTTGTATTCCTAGCTAGTTTACAAATGGGTCAACAATTCTTATTCTGATTATCACATGCAACTGGAACTATTTACGAACAATTGAGTTTAAACAAAAGAGTTTTGATCCGGTTAAAGAAATCATGTTTATACAAAAGGATTCTGATCAGGTTATAAGGATCATGTTTAAATATTGAATTTATGACGGTTAAGTCATGATAATGTTTTCAAAGGACAACTTCATATTTTATGACGGTTAAGTCATGATAATGTTTTCAAATGAAAACTACTTAGTTTTATGACGGTAAAGTCATGAACATGTTTTTGGGAAAAACTATAAGCACTATTATAACTAACTCTGTGAACTCACCAACCTTTGTGTTGACATTTTCAAGTATATTTCTCAGGTAACTGTTAGCCATGGCACGGTTGGAATAAGCTAGCTATGTTGGATCAATTCCTAGTAGCTGGAAGGACGTAGAATATCAAGACTCAAGTCTATCGTTGATCTAGAAGAACTTAGATCCTAGTATTACTTAGTCTTAGCATTTGTGTATGTAATCAAGTCTTAGAAATCATTATTACAGCTTCCGCTATCGTGTAATGAACCAATCGTTACAACCTGTATTTATTTAATAAGTAAATAAAATATGGGGGTGTGACACAAACCTTTAGTGAACAAATCTGCAGGTTGTTCTGCAGATACTGCAGAAACAGTTTTAATAGCGCCGGACGTAATTTTTTTCCGCAAAAAAAAAAATAAGTCTATTTCAAAATGTTTTGTCCTGTCATGGAATACAGGATTAGCTGCAATAGACAACGATGCATCACTATCACAAAACAATTTTACAAGTATAGAAACAGAAAATTTTAATTCTTTGAAAACATTTAATAGCCACAAAATTTCACATGTTGCACTACACATAGATCTGAATTCTGCTTCTGCAGAAGATCTGGACACTGTGGACTGTTTTTTACTTTTCCATGAAACTAACAAATTTCCCAAAAAAATACAATATCCAGTTACAGACCTACACGTGTTCAAACACTTACCCCAGTCCGAATCTGCATATGCAACTAAGTCAAAAGAACTACCTTTACTAAACCTCAAACCTTTACCTGGAGCACCTTTAAGATACCTTAGAACTCTCAAGGCAAGCTGCAAGTGAATGTTAGTAAGAGCATGCATGTATTGACTTAAAAACTGTATGGAATATGATATATCCGGACGAGTATGTGACAAATATATTAACTTTCCAACAAGTTTTTGATACCCAGTAACATTTTCTAGCAGCTTATCATCCTTTTTACAAAGAGCAGAAATAACATGATGTTGTTCAAGCGGAGTACTAGCAGGTTTATAAGCAGTCATACCAAATTCAGATAAAAGTTCTAAACAATATTTCCTTTGTGATAAACATATATCATTTCCAGTCCTAAGAACTTCAAGACCCAAAAAATATTTCATTTTTCCTAAATCTTTAATCAAGAAATTAGTCTTTACCATTCCTTTTATCTGATTAATTTCTTCAATGTTATTGCCAGTTAAAATTATATCATCTACGTAAACAAGTAAAGCAATAAACACAGAATTTGCAGACTTAACAAACAAAGAATAATCACTTTTGCTCTGCTCGAAACCTATCTCTAGCAACACACTAACAAGCTTTGCATTCCACATTCGTGGAGCCTGTTTTAATCCATATAGTGACTTTGACAGTTTACAAACCCTGGACTCATTTTTTGAAAAATACCCTTCGGGTAATGACATGTAAACATCCTCATTCAGATTGCCATATAAAAACGCATTATTTATATCAAGTTGATACAATTCCCAATTATGTTCTACCGCTAAACTAACAACAACACGTATGGTTACCATTTTTACAACTGGGGAAAAAGTTTCATCAAAATCTATTCCTTCTCTTTGGTTATATCCCTTAGCAACTAACTTAGCCTTATACCGCTCGATTTCCCTTGTTGACTTGTATTTTATTTTATATACCCATCTACACCCAATGGGTTTTCTACTAATCGGTAGATCAACTAAATCCCACGTTTTATTCCTATTTAGTGCTTCCATCTAATCATTCATAGCATTTATCCAGTTTTGATCTAGAATAGCTTCTTTATAATTCCGTGGTTCAAAACTTTTATTTAGAGACATAGCAAAACAGAAATTTTCAGAATTTAAATTTGAGTAACTAACCACCCTTTCCAAGCCATACTTAACTTTGCCTTCAATGACAAAGTCTTGTAATTTTCTTGGAATAGAAGTGTTACGGGAAGACCTACGAACTGTTGATGGTTGGTTGTTATCATCTGTATCTAAGAACTGACCAGTCTCACTGAAGCCTTCACCGAGACCAGGTTGCTCCATAGGAGCCTTTCCTGAAGTCACAGGACTGCTAACAGAGGGTTGATCATTCTCAGAAACCTCACTATTTACCCTCTCCTCATCATCGGGATTTTCACTTGAAACTCTTTCAGAGTTATTTGTGTCAAAAAAGTCAAAGAAATTTAGACTATTAACTGTGGTATTAGTATCAGAATCAAAAGAGTTTAACAAATTTTTTTCTTTAAATGGAAATATATTCTCATAAAACTTTACATCTCTAGAAAAAAATATAGTATTGTTATCTAAACTCCACAGTTTGTAGCCTTTTTTTTGTTTGAATATCCAAGAAAAACACATTTTTCAGCATGGTGTCCAAATTTATTATTATTGTTTAAAATTGTACTAAAACACAAACACTCAAAAGTTTTCAAGTGATTAAGAGAAGGTTTAAAACCAAACAGCAATTCATAAGGTGTCTTTCCTTTTAACACAGAAGAGGGTGTCCTGTTTATTAAGTAAGTAGCAGTTAGAATACATTCAGACCAGAATCTAGTAGGAACTTTCCCTTGGAACAGAAGGGATCTAGCTACATTCAATAAATGTTGATGCTTCCTCTCAACTAACCGTTCTGCTGAGGGGTATAAGGGCAAGATGTTTGATGAATAATTCCATTCTTTTTAACAAACTCAGAAAATTGTTCATTAATAAACGCAGTTCCATTATCACTTCTAATAATTTTGATAGTTGTTTCAAACTGATTTTTAATTAAGTTTAAAAAGTTTTCGATATTGGAAAAAACTTTAGTTTTATTTTTCAATAGGTATACCCACACAGCTCTCGTATAGTCATCAACGATAGTAAGAAAGTACCTGAACCCTTCCCTACTTGGCACTCTATATGGACCCCAAACATCAAGATGAATTAAGTCTCCTAAGTTTGTAGACTTGTGTTCACTTAAAGGAAAATATTCTCTACGTTGTTTAGCTCTATGACAAACGTCACAGGGCAGAGACTCATTAGGGATTTTAATGTTCAAATTATTTTTCAAAACATGCAGCACTTGATCAGATGGGTGTCCAAGTCTAGAGTGCCATAGACTAAGATCATGGAAACTATTAAAGCACACCTTAACAGCCCTAGAACCAACATTACAGTAATACAATCCATCCATTTGACTACCAGTCACCAGGGTTCTCTTGGTGAACAAATCCTGAAGATAACAGTTATTTTCATTAAAGGTAACAGATAACTTGTTGTCACGTGCTAGTTTATAGACAGAGATCAAATTAACACAATATTCGGGGACCACAAACACATCGGTTAAAATGAATTTTTCACTTAATTTTAAACTTCCTATTGCTTTAACAGTAGCACTAGTGCCATTAGGGTGTTTAATTGTTATGTTAAGCTCTGACACATCTATTTGATTAAAAACCTCTTTATCACTCATTACCATGTGTTGATTGGCACCCGAATCAATGATCCAACTGGAACCACTCTCAGGAGATAAACCAGACATAAAACCATATATGTTTCTACTAAACAGACTGGAAGAAAAAGAACACGGAATATTAATATTACCTCTGACATTAGATCCTTGTGATAAATCACATGTTTTTTCATTCAATAAGCCTAAAAGTTTTGAAACTTGATCAGCAGTAAGAGCTGTCACAGTGGAATTAGAATTTGGATTGGTTGTATTCCCAACAGTATTGCTGGGACTCCCAGCCTTTGACCCTTGACTAGAAAGTTGTCCACCCTTAGATTTGTTATTTTGAGGATAGCCAACAATCTCAAAACATCGTTCCATAGTGTGCCCTATTTTATAACAATGGGTGCATTTTAAGTTTGGATTTGGGCCTCTATAATTCTTTCTTTTATTTTTAGAAAAGTGATTAGTTTTTTATACAAAACTCGTGTTCTGAGTTTGATGTTTTGAAGTGTTGCTTGAAAGTCTGTGTGATTCTTCCCTTGAAATTATTGAAAAAGCAGTTTTTATAGTAGGAAGTGGTTCCCTGGTCAACAGGTTAGTCCTCACGGGCTGATAAACATCATCAAGGCCCATGAGGAACTGCATCAATTTAATCAATTGGTTAAAATCATTGAATTCCTGTGAGGCTTGGCAATTACATGAAGGAAGTTGAACCATATTATCAAATAGTTCCACATTGTATTTAGCCTGCGGTAGTATTCAGAGACAATGCACCTATTTTGACTTAATGAGTTAATTTTTTGATAAAGACCAAATACTACTGATCCATCGATTTTGTCATAAGTTTCTTTCAATTCATCCCATACCTCTTTAGCAAATTTAGAGAATACTTGACCAACATATAGTTCCTCAGAAATGGAGTTAAGGATCCATGTTAGTACCATTTAATTACATCTATCCCATTGATTACCCAAAAACATCATTATTAACAGATTTTATACAACTGCCATCTATAAACCCTGTTTTATTTTTAACTTGAAGAGCTAATTTCATAGAATTTACCCAGATTGTATAGTTTTCTGTTCCTTTTAGCTTCACATTTACAATAGTAAGAGCATTGGAGTCACTAGCATGTAAGTATAAAGGATCACTAGCATCAATTTTGCTAACAAGAGTAACAATCCCACTATTTTCAGTATCACTCATTTTAATTCTTAAACCAGTACCTAGACAATTAAGAATGAATACCATGCAAGCACACACACACAGAGAACAGCCTACACTAGTGCCAGGTTTTCACACCACTATAGTGGCAGATCAAGGATTAGTGGGGGCTGTAAATGCAGTTCACACAGTTACAAAGTACTTACAAGTGTTATGCACAGGTATAGACAAATATAGAGACAAGAACCAACAACAGATAAAGCAGTCAAAAAACTGTAATCGAAAAAAAAAAGATAGAGCAAGAAAGTCTCACAACCGGGGCGCCCTACACGGGTATTCCAACGAAGCAAGACCACAAACGTTGTAACCTTCACTTAGGGTTACAAAGTCTAGGAAGAATAATACCAGTTCCAGACAGTAGAGAAGCCTTTGTCACCAGGAAGACTCGTGTAAGTCCAAACAGCAGCCAGAGAACAATTGTCGCCTAGAGAGATCTTGAAATCTTGAATAACGAAACAGCTCAAAAAACCCCAAGTAGACTGAGAACAACTAGAACAACTCATTTCTCGAACCAGGAGCACCAAGATGATGATCGTTTGAGTGAGAATCAAGGTTTTGGGTTTTAGATCTCAAAACCCTAACAACAGCGGAGCGTGAACAGGATCAGAATCGATCCGAGCCAACCTTGGGCTCTGATACCATGTTACAAAACATGATTCAACTATAAACCTTGAAGCGGATTCAGATTCAAAACAGATATACAAGTTTAGATCATCATTATGATGATCTATACAACCAGAAGAAATAACAAAAGACTACACAAAAGCGACTAACACAGAGAACCCTAATTTCTTGTATAGGAACGCCAAAGAGAAGAACGAACAAATGTGCAGTACCACTTCACAAACCCTAGCCTCCTTATTTATACACCTCAATAAATGGATCCGGCCCAGCTTCTTATATCCAGCCCATATGAAAAGAAAACAAAACAAACAATAAATGACTAATAATAAGCTACAAATTGAATAAACCAGATGTACAATTTAACACGTGTAATACACGGGATTTTAACATTGTGTGTGTGTATATAAATAAGTTAGTTTGATTGATCATTTATATATATAATCTACACATTTATATATATATAATCTACATATATATAGTTAAACGTTACAAAATTAAAAAAACTATGAACAAGGTATTTTAATTATTCATTTATGTGAATATATAAGTATATATAAGTAAAAGGTAAAAAATTAAAAATAATCATGAATGGAATAGTTGAAGTGTTTGTTTATGTATATAGCATACACATCGTAGGTTTTTTATATGTGAGTACTTCCTTATGATAGAATCAATATTTTTCAATCATAATTTCTGAGTACAATATTCTCATCTTCTCATATCCTCTTATACCCATAAGATCATTAGTATTTATAGGCTATTTTTAGAATTTTTTCTCTCTCTTACTAACCGAATAATGTTGACATCTCTCTTCTTATTGGTGAAGGGTCATTATGCAGGTCTTTCCTTAGCTTTGGGTATGTCCCACCGTGTGTAACCGAAAGTTGATTATGCTAAATTCCTATTATGCCCTTACAGAAGTATGAGCACATAATCATATGTCGTCAATATGCACAGCCTATACATACACACATATAAGCGGTATAAAAAATATATATAAATCATTAATAAAAAAAATTAAATAACTCAAATTTATTGTACGTATAAATTATAGTGTTCTAAAATAATTCTTTCCCTCTCAATACCTATAATTTAGTTTGATTCAGTGAATTATCATTTATGTCACAAGTTATAGTGTGGGGAAAAATGATGGACTTTTTCAAAATTTATTAAACATACCATCAATAAGGTGTGAATTCTTCATTCTTTTCTTCTCCAGGGTATTCGCTAGTTTGACTTAGTGATTACTTACACGACCGACAACAAAAAAATATACTCGTTTTATAATAAACTTCAAGATATTATTGTGTCTATATTATTTACGTTATGAGGTTAGGATTAAAATTGAGGAAAAGCTTAAAAGGTATAGCAAGGAATTTGCGTCGTTGATTTGTAGGCTTGATAGTTGGGATCACGCCACGTCACATGGGTGGTATTTAAAAGGTATAGCAAGGAATTTGGGTCGTTGATTTGTAGGCTTGATGGTTGGGATCACGCCACGTCACATGGGTGGTATTTAAAAGGGGAAGGTAGAATGGGAAGAGCCAACCAATAAATTATTTCCTCATTTTTTTATAACTTTTTTATACATAATTATTTTTTGATAAAGGTTATATCATATAAAATCGAGCGTTCTTTATCTTTAATATGAGTATTGTCTTGCTATATTTAAAAAAAAAATCGTTTTATTTTAAAAAATCCTTGAATTGTACGTTTTTCATGCTGTTTTAGCCTTTTGGCCATGACGTTTTATCATTTAGACGTTAGTTTTCAACATGGTGTTTTAAATCTGGGCGTCAGTAACACATGATGTTTTAGCTTTTTGGCCATAACGTTTTATCATTTGGCGTTACTTTTCAACATGACGTTTTAGATTGGTCATGATGTTTTACACCTGGGCGTCAATTTCAATATGACGTTTTAATTTGTTCATGGTGTTTTACACTTGGGTGCTAATTTTCAACATGATGTTTTAGTTTTTGGTCATGATGTTTTACACCTTGGCGCCAATTCAACATGAAGTTTACCTTTTGATCATGGTGTTGTGACACGTATGCTTTTACCCGTTTCCCCTTCTACTTTTTTTGAGGCAAACGCATCTTTTTTTCTTTTGGACGCATTTACCCTTTTCTCTTTGGTCACGTGTTGCGCTCTGGTGTTTTCCTAGACTTTCTAATGTTTTCCTCCAATCTAGCATCTCTCTCTCCTGTATGTGCGACTGTATGTATAAAGTAAGAAGTAGTTAAAAAAAATTGTATTCTATATAAGCTATACAAAACAAATTGGGATGAAGAGTGTTTTCGTGTGGGTGGTCCACATGGCAGTGGGCCACGTCTAAGTTTTTTTTTTAATTTTTATTTTCAACCCTTTTACTATATATAATATATACCTTTAACTGGTTTCATTTTCTATTAATTTCGTTTTTCTATAATAACTTTCGTTCCTTAACTTATAAAAAACGGAATACGCGGCCGATTTTAGTTTTGTTGTGTAATTTTTTTTAAACGGAGTTATATTCGAAATCGAGTATATATTTTTTTTATCGTTGGCTATAGCGAGCGACACTAACGTTGCGTTGCCGTGACAAACCCCTCCGCTTATGAGCGAACAATATCGTTGCTGGTGTTTTGGTGTTATGGTAACCGGTATCGGTGCTTGCTTTTATGATTTTCGACGAGCCGAACTAATAACGACGAAACTCCTCCCGTGTAACGCGTTTGAAAAACGACCGCGCTCCCGCCGTGCAGCGCGGGTACAAATACTAGTTGATTTACATTTTACAGAACCTTTTGATTGAAAAGGAAGTTTATGATAAACAAAGTGGAACTAAAAGAACTTCAGCGTGTGTTATTAAAACTTATACATAATCGTCCAAAAATTGTCTATCAATCAGCTTTACAACATGATGAATTAGTGCAACAATGTTATAGAAGTAGTGCATCAATGTATAAAATGATGCATCATTTTTATAACATTGTTTCATTACTATTATAATATAAAAGGAACGCATAATGTGTTTTTCTACAACTTTTACTAGATTCCAACTCATATGTACTTAAGTTATTACCGTTGGCCAATTGGTGCAATGGTAGTATCAAAATTTCCCATAGTGCAGGTCTTGGGTTCGAATCATGGCCACAGCAAAAAAAGGGGGTTTGTGGTCAGGTCAGGGGGTTTACCCAGTTGGGGGTTTCTCCTGGGGTGGGCTGCCCTAGATGTTCTAGGTGTTGCCACGGGAAAACTCAATAATCCTAGAATATCTAAGTGTTGCCGTTAAAAAAAAGTTAAGTTATTATAAACATAACTAAAAGTAAATGAAAATAAAATAGCAGGAAAATATATTAAAGTGATACGTTAAACTCTCAAATGTTTTCATGTCTTTTCTATTTTAGTTTTCTTTCATTTTGAACATAAGGATTATGGTAAAAAATGTTTTTTTTTTCAAAAAGAGTTAGAAGAAAAATTCGACCGTAGATTAGATCAAATGAAGTTGAATATGATTAAATTAAAATATTATAACTAACAAAAGTTAAATATAATGACAAAGAAATAAAATAATTAAGCGAGAAAATAGTTCACGTGTATTGTTCTCCTTACTTTCTTTGAATTTTTATTTTATTCTAAACAAAAATGTGGTTTAGTTTTATATTTAAAAGTTACATCGAAGTTGTGAATTTATGTTCTTTAATCTGTATGTCTTCTTATGTCATTTTCTACATGACATATAATATAGGTTGATGTATTATTAATTACAATGATGCATAAAAATATATTATAACGCTTCATCAAATTAACTAAAAATATATGGGTTAAACGGGATACACCCCATTACGGGATTAATGGATGTCATCCTTTGCGAGACTCGTCAAAATTCATTACAACGGTTTACAATGCACATAACAATAATCACAATTGTACAAAAAATTATTTTTAAAACTTTAATGATGTACAAACTTTTTAATTGGAAAATGTAACATCCCAAATCTTGGCACCTTGTTTGTGGTCAAAAGACGAATGAAGACAAAGACCAGGGGCTAAATGTTTAAAACAAAAGAGGGAGAATGCTTCCCTTAACCTAGCCGCCTCCACCACCCCATCTTTCATTGACGGGTTGGAGAGAGAAGGCAAGAAAAAAAGATTCTTCAAGCCTTCATCCTGCTCCATCCGGCTGTGGATCGACTAGGCAAGTAAGAACAGGAAACTACGCACGTTTGAGGTAAGGATCGATCCATAAATCTCTTATTTTGGGTTGAAATGGGTTTGAAGGTGGAAAGAGGGTTTAATCCATAAAGCTTGGCTTTTTACGTATGCAATGGCTTAAAAACCATAGATCTAGTATCATGGATGTTAAACAAACGTGTTGGACGATAAAAGTTGGAAGCTTGATGCATTTTTGGATCAAACGTCGTCCATGCAAGATCTAGGGTTTCTTGCAAGAAGTATGAACAGAGTATTCACACGAGTACTTAGTGCGAATACTTAGAGTATGTGCATGGATACTTGGTGCGAGTACTCTGAGTATTCAAGCATATAGCTGGTGCGAATACTCTGAGTATTCAAGCGTATACTTAGTGCGAGTACTCTGAATATTCAAGCGTATACCAGGTGCGAATACTCTAAGTATTCAAGCGTATACTTGGTGCGAGTACTTTGGGTATTCAAGTGTATACTAGTGTGAGTACTTATCCTTGAACTTAAGTTTAACATAATGTACTTGTACAGATCTGACATAGTTGCTAGAGCCCACCGTTTCACATAATGTAATGTACAAAGTCTATTTAACGTGTGAAGCATACGAAGCCATCACGTGACACATGTCCTTGGGCGAGAGGTAAATTCGTCTGCACCATAATTATACATAGAGTTAAATAATCACACATAAAATTACGCAGCATATGTTATTATAACGCAACCAATGTTAATAAAATCGCAACCTATAATTACACAATATATATACTAATAACGCAACCAATATTAATAATAACTCAAAATATGTTAACAATAACGGACACAATAACAATTAAACACGTTATATTCACAACACATTGGCGTTTTTTAAGTCAATTCTTTTTATAAAAAGTATACAAGATTGTACTCAAATTAAAGATAATAAAATGTTTGATTTTATGTTGTAACCTAAAAAAAATGTCGTATAAAACAATTATTTGTGTATAAAAGGTTGAGAGGCACCTGAAAAAATTCAACAATGGTAGTCTATTCCAAAATTACTTCTCGAGACCATTTTCATACGTGAAATTAATTATTTCATTCGTGATAATTGCTTCTTTTAATATCAGCCATTGATTTGCTAAGTCAATTCCACATTTGATTTCGCACCAATAAACCACTTTTATTATTTTATACCATTTTTTAAATGTTAATATTTTTTATATGCTTCATTATTTTTAGGAGAAACTACACTATAAAATAAAGAATTTTATTATCTTTATTCTAAGTATAATATTTCAATATAATTTTAAAAAAAATCATTTTATTGTACGTAATACATAGCATGTAATATGTATGTAACAGTGTAATTAGCAGCATGATTAAGTACTTTGATTATATACGGCGTAATAAGTAACGCATGTAAATAAAGTAAATAAAGGAATACAAAAATGATTGGTTGATATGAGTCTTAACAGTTCTAAAAGTTTAATTTTTAAAGTACTGCTATAATCTGGATCTTATATATATATACACACACATACATACATATACATGCATGCATACATACACATAGACACATACACACTCACCGAGCGGTTTTCTCATCTGCATATCTTGGAGATGGGTTATTGTTCAGAAAACAACCATCATAGATACACAACTCAAACCAAATTAAAATACTAAACAATCAGTTTAGAATCAAAGGGCAATGAAGAAGGGGAAAAACCGTGGGTAGCAATTGATCTAACTATTAAAAAAAATTTGTTCAAGGTTTTGATTTCACATCCGAAACCTTTTGATTACGTCCTGCAACCTACAAGAGGAAAACCAGGTTTACAGAAACCCACAACACCACCACAAAGATGATAGGCAAACGGAGAAAAAAATATCGGCGACTAAACAAACCTATAGAAACAAACATCAAAGAGGAATATGGGTAGGATCACACAACAACGGATATTTGAGATTCGTTAAACACTTTTTAAATCGAAATTATTCGGTGGTTCACCCGAATACTTCAATTGGATAAAACTAAGATTGAGAAACAAGAATTGAATATATGTGTATGAGAATTTTGTGAACCAGATAATTGACCAAAATGATTAAAATCAGTTTTTGCAAGGATGGGGCTAGTGGTAGTTGCCCATTTAAAATTAGAATTTTAAAATGAAATGTGACATTTATCACCAATTTTATAAAACAGATTTCACAAGTGAAAATTCGGAAAAATTCTAATGAATTTTTAACATAGCAACTAGGGGCGTTGCCCCCGGAACCCCGTCAAAGGGGCGTTGCTCCCTTAGAACCCCCATTACTTAGGGGCTTTGCCCCTAAGTGGCAATTAGGTTACTTAAATGATAATAAATTCAAAACAAGTGCGCACTCCGCACCTCATGAGTTGTTTAATGCATATTATGATTCACTTGGTTAATAAATCAATCCAAATTACACTAAAATAGCCAAAATCATATGACGAGAAAGGGAAACAAATTAGGGAAATAGGGATCTGGGATAACTTGTTCTAAAAAAAAAGCCACGTATCTCATACGTGTAACACATATGCTGAAGTTGTACCTTGTGGATAAGTGATGGTACGCTATTGTTCTCCGTGTTGTTCTTGATATAGTTTATAATAAACTAAATAACGAAATTTAATAGACATAGAAGGAAAAACCATTGTTTAAACATTAAAAACCTCTACTTTAATGTATGAAAAGTAGGTGGTCGGCTACTCAAACAACCCATGCCACCATTTAGTCCCCATGGTCCTGTTTCGTTGAAACTATTTCCACCTCCATACTTGCAAATGGACGTTCTTTCACATCACATGTCACATAGCTTGACTACACTCACATACGACTATTATTCAACCCAACTAATACTCTTTAGTTTTTTTCACAACTAATTAATGTCTTTTTATCTACTAAAAATCAATTTATACATAATTCCACGAACAATATGGGAATAACACATTTTCTTTTTAATAGGCGGAAGGGTAGTCTAATAATTTGTCTGGTTGACGTTATATATTCTTACAACTTTATGTCTACGTGATTATCAAATAAATTCATGTAAATATTTTTTGTAATATCTTACGTGATTATTATAAAAATTATATATCAACCTCGCATTATTATTTGTTATTATAGGCTATAGTCAGGAAATGACACACGTCGTATTAGTTTAAGATATTGTAAAAAACCCACATAAATAAATCCGCACTCTGAATCACACATCTCTCCACTTTATTTAAATTACGTGATTATTATAAAAAAATATATATCAACCTAGCATTATTATTTTTTTCCTTTATTACTGTTACTATTTATTTAAATTATTTTAGGCTTTTTGAATTTGCCTTTTTTCCCCTTCTGATCGTGAATTATTTTAGGAAACCGCATTGAGAAGCTGGTTAAACTTGACAATTATTTTTAACGTCAACTTAACAGTTTTAACGATAGCTTAAATTATTTTAACAGACTTTTTTTTAACGTAAGTTAATAATAAATAATAAAATTGTTTTATAATCACAAAAGATTAAGAAAAATAAAAAACCATCCATTATTCATGTGATTTAGTCAAATTTGGTAGAAATTATTAAAAAAAAACTAAATAGTTACTCCTGTCTCTAGGGTTTCAAAATTGACCCCTTTCCCTTCTTCATTTCCGATTGTTCAAGTTCAAGTTTCTTTCTAACTCTTCCACGTTCTCGAGCTTTCTACACTACGATCTGCTCCATCCATGGCGAGAGGCGCCTCTCAATCTCAGACCACCTCCTCTTCCTCCAATTACAGATCTGGTCCCCTCGGCGTCGCGCCTCGCGGCTCCCCTGCCGCCACTGCTGGTTTGCGACGACGTCGTCCTGCCACCGGATCTTCCTCTGGTTTTAGCGGCGGAACCGCCGGTAATATCGGAAGCAACATGCTCAGGTTTTATACCGATGATGCTCCCGGCCTCAAAATCACACCGACTGTCGTCCTGGTCATGAGCGTCTGCTTCATCGGTTTCGTCACCGCTCTTCATGTATTCGGTAAGCTTTACCGCCGTTCCTCAGTCGAAGCTTGAATCTCCACTGATCTCGTCTTCTGGCGTTTGTTGTGTGATCTGTCATCGGTAAATCTAGTCTAGTTTTCTGATCTGTAAATTTGTTAACGAATCTATCGTTTATGTTAATTGAAGTTGTTGCATACTTACTTTCATGGTTTTTTTTTTGGCCTTTCGAAAAATAATTTATACTATATAATAAATAAAGGTTTTTTAATAAATACACCTTTATTTTTTTATTATATGTTTCGTCTCCATATTCATTCTTATCAAAAGAAATTTCGGTCTCTCTCTTATTAAATACACCTTTATTTTTTAATAATAATATAATTTTAAAAAAATAATAATCTTTATATTAATTAATCTCATGCATATTTTGACAAGTATATGTGTTAACAAATTATATTATATTTTACGGGTTTATTCTAACCCGTGTAAAACACGAGTTCTTTAAAAATAAATTTTTTATTACTCAATATATAATATTATATTTATTCAACCCGTGTAATACACAAGATTTTAACCTAGTTGAATAATATAAGATTGTTTAATAAAAGTATATCTATGGATAAGTACGCAACATGTATATATTTTTTTGATTGAAGTTGAAGTTTACTCAATTTAACTATTTAGTAGAATTAACTATTAAGCATACATCAAGGATTGAATGTGCCAAGAGAAGCAAATTGGGAGGGGTTAGAGTGTAAATATGTTGGATTTGATTCATTAGAATTTGATTCTTGAGCGTGTAGAGGAAGCAGGGGACAATTATCCTTGAAGATTATATATCTCAGCAAATTTTTGCTATATATATGAGCTAGGCCTGGCAAATTGGGCGGGTTCGAGTCACGGGTCAGAACGAGTTGTTTTAAAAAAATGATATTTTGGTTCGGGTTAAAGCGGGTTCGGGTCAGAACGGGTTCAGGCCAAAACGGGTTGTTTTACACAATAATGTTTTGGTTCGGGTCAAAATGGGTTATTTGGGTTGAATTGAAGGAGTATAGAATTAAGTTTGTATCTGGGTTGAATTGCAGTAGGAATTACAGCTGATGGATCGGACTATTTAGTAATAAACAAATCATGATTCTACTATACATGCATACTGCAAATCATGATTCTACAAGCCCAGAATTTAAAACAACCCAAAAGGATAATAAACAAATTACGTAATAAACAAAAATTATGAATAAATAAACTGGAAACATGCATCAAATTATGAATTAACTTTGTCTCTATACCAAAAATTACACCTACTGTTATGCAATTGCAAATTAAAAGATCCAAATGAAACATAAAAGATCTAAATGAAATTGCACATATTTAGTAGTGAAATCGAAGTTCCAAATGAAATCAACACATATCATCCAACAACAAGGAAAGCAACATCAAAGTGGCGAGCCTCCAAGTCCAACAACATATCATCCAACTTTTCTCTAAATCCAAATTGCATTCTCCCTTTCTTTAAATTTTATATACCAAGATTTTCATGACACCTGATAATTTAAATAATCTTAGACATCAAAGAGAAATCCATATCCATAAGATATTGATTATATAAATTTAAGTTATATTAAAAAAAAACTAAGGTTATTTTAGATTAATCTTATACTACAAGCATGCCTTCTTTAGTGAAAAAATTTGACGTCACCTTAAGTCGTAATCAATGCTTCAACTAAAAGATTAAAACAATAAACTTTAAGTATTTAAATGGACTAATGGTCACTATACATACATGTATGTGTGAGTGTGCGTGCTTGTATATGTAGAACAACAGTTCAGAAGGGGCACTATAATTGAAAATTAAAATGAATCTGTTTTAATCTACTAACTTTGAAAAGCCCACATCAGTTTTGAAGTTGATGATCTCAAATGTTTGTACCTTCTATTTCTAAAAAATGGAAGGAGTAATAGAATGATCAAAAGCATAAAATCAAGTTCAGATCTCCAAATGGTCAATACAAAATTACAAACCTTAGAAATTAAAAACCCATCAAGTAAAATCCTAGAAATCGAAAACGATGAAGATCAGATTATGCAACAATTTGATATTACACATTAATCAGTTCCAATCGAGAGTGAATCTGAAATCAAGCTTGAATTTCAATTTGATATTACAATTCGTAACAAGAAGTCGAAGTTACCTTAATCGTTTACAAAGCAAATGACGGTTACTGATGTTGGATGGTGGCTGATTTGAACTCCAGAAATGCAGTGAGATGAACTTGTATGTGAATCGCCCAATTTGAACTCTAGAAAGTGCAATGAACTCCAGAAGGCAGAAGGCAGAAACCTAATATGAACTATGAAGCGATGCCCAGTTTGACCCGCGCACCCGTTTGATAATTTTGATGGACCCAAATCAACCCAAAACTTTAAATTATAAGGCCAAACTGGCCCATGTTTTAACTTTTGGGTCAGGATTGCCAGGCCTAATATGAGTCGTTATCCGTTAATCATACATTTTTTAATGGCAATCTTCTCGCCCGTACATGGTTATTGCAACCCATGAGTCTGTGAGGTGGCACAATGGTAAACTCTTAAGTCCTTCTACTAGAGGTTGAGGTTTGAACTCAGTTCCCACTAGGTTCTTGTCTTTTAACCCCTTTGAATGCGACATGCCTGGTGTGTTTTGTATGATGTTGCGTTTGTCTTGGTTTTAAAAAGTGCCCCCTAGGCGCGCCTAGGCACATGTGCCTTCGCCTTTGGGTAAGCTAGGTGTGATCGGTACATAAGGCACAAAAAACACATAAAAAACGACCTAAGGCGTAGGTGTGGCGCGCACCTCCTGTACATGACTACTTTTTGCGCATTAGGATGTTTTACAACATGCTTTTTAGGTTGTACATGTAGGTAATTTCTACATTAAATCATATATAAAACTTATTTATAGCTAAACTTTGGATAGGGAATACTAAAAACATATAAGATACATAAAAAGAAATTTTATAAGCACTGTGCACCACATGTACTAAAAGCGGTGCGCTTTGCGCCTCAGTTTTATCCTAGTCTCCTCAGTGCGCTTCTTGCTTTTTAAAACCAAGGCGTTTGTTTGATCCTGTTGGTTAGTAGTAGAGGTGAACAAAAAAACCTGAACCGGAACCGCCCAAGGAACCGGAACCGGTTCTTCCCGAAAACCGGTCCTTCCGGACCTGAACAGGAGCCGACCCTACCCCGTAGGTTCTGGATAGGTTCCAATATTTCTAGTCAAAACCGGTTCTAAAAATACCCGAAACCGGTTCTTCCTAAAACCGATTCTCTACAAAACCGGTTATTCCCTAAATACGTGCTGGGAACTTTTTTGACCGTTTTATAACGGTAATATAGCCGTGAGAGCCCATTTTTAGGCATTTTTTTACCTTTTAATGGCCCTAACTTAGTATAAATAGTTGGTGGATGTTTAGGTTTAGTTTCCACACTCGAAAACGATCAAAATCTCAAAAAAGGCTAAAAATGGCTTTCGAATCGGCTACTCTTTCGCCTCGGCTAGTAGCAAACCAAACTTGGTGGAAGTTATTCCCATTTTAAAATTTTTTTATAAAGTTTTTGTTCATTTCGAGTTATGTAAAATGTCTTTCGGTCCTAGTTTTTTTATATAATTTATCTATGTTTTATGAGTTTATGTTTTAAACATTTATCTATTTTGTAACATTTTAAGGTTTTAATGTTATTGGACTTTTTAAGTTACTTATTTATATGTTTAATTAATGTATTTATATGTTTAACTAAGTTTTTCGAGTACCCGGAAATGGGTTCTTGAAATACCCGCCTTGAATTACCGGAACCGGTTCTTGAATTCCCGGAACTGGGTACATAGGGTCCGGTTTTTCAACCAAGAACGGACCTGTAACCGAAACCTGTAGGAACTGGAACCGGTTTCGAAACCGGAACCGGTTCTTGAGAATACCTGATTTGTGCAGCTATAGTTAGTAGGGTATTGGTTGGGTTCCATGAGTTTTCCAGTAACCGGTTTTCACCGTTAAGAAAAAAAAAGGCATAAAGTGTACATGGCAACTTTTTGCGCATCAAGATGTTGTACAACATGCTTTTTAGGTTGTGTATGTAGGTAATTTCTATGTTAAATCATATATATAGCTAAACTTTGGGTAGAGAATGCTAAAATCCTATAACATACATCAAAAATTATAAAATCCAATAAGATACATGACGACCCAATTTGTTTTTATGTCATGTTTTTAATGATTTGAGGTGACTATAAATTCTAGAAGTTTTAGACATTCTTCGGCATATATTAGTGCTTGATTCATTCTTTATATGATTTAAATACGTTTTCGTTAAAGAATTCGTTTTACCCAACATTTGATTAAATATGTCAAAGAGGTTTAGGTTTTCAAGTTAGGCTTGATAATTACTTTATGACATTTAAACGCACTCACAAACGTGACCTCTTAATAATAGTTGCTATTGTTGTTTGCAAGACAATAATAGACAAGTTTTAAGTAGAAGAAATGTCAATTTAAAAACATAAAAACTTACAGTAGTTCAGATAGATGTTAACTAATGTAACTTACGTTAATTGTCTAGTTTTTATCAAAAGTTTGCCTCCAATAATAACTTCTTTTTAATAAGACGGAGATTACCTTTACATTTTTCCACTAATAAGATAGTGATCGTATCTTCTTGTCTCACTAAGTCAAATAAAGGTGGTTTAACTAAATGAGGAAATGACCAAAACACTTTGAGATAAACAAATGTTTTTTTATACTTATTTGTTGTAAAGAAAGATGCATTTCAAATGTAGGGAAGGTGTTCCTCCAACTCTTATGAAGTTAAAACCACCTTTTAATATTGAATTCATTAAACATCTCATATTCGAGATGAAGGCTAAAATATTTGTTGACTTATAACGGATTTGAATCCATGGGAGAAAATCAAATAGACCAAGCACAGTTTACATCAAATTCAAGATTTCAAGCCAACATCCAACAACCTCAAAAACAAAAAAAGTTATACACAAACTGTTACATCGTTGATGGGTATCGTAAAATATATTGTCACTCTTGAATTAACGGGAACATTGTCATATGTATCCAAAACCTTGCTACCATTGTAAAAGATGACACGCGAAGAATTTGCTAATATTTTAATGAATAATTTATACGAACGGAATAATACGAGGAAGTTAGAGCAAGAGTTTCTAATGCTATAGCAAGAAATCGTGTTAATGGGAGAGTAGAAATACAATTTTCATGAAAAGTCTAGGTTAACCCTCCACCAAACACCTAAGAACTAAGGACTTTGAAAGTTTGTATATGCTATTAGGCTTAAGGTGTAACAAGAGGCAACAAAAGCATGAGTAGAGATGACATAAGTGAAGTTCTACAAAGTGCAACTCTATTAGTGCTAAGAATGAAGAAATCAGGTATAAAGTGGATGGATGATGTGATATAGGAGCATGTTAATGAAAGAGTAGAATAAGTTATTAAGAGGACCATGTGATAGAGGTCAAAAGTGTGTGTGACAAATGAGATAAGTCACTAGGAGTGGAAGTATATATACATATTGTGATTTTTTGGAAAATGCATAACCATGCTTTAGAAATTCAAAATCACACATTAGAAGTATATAGCTAATGGTTAAGAAATAGGACATAGACACTCCCATAAGAAGAGAGAAACAAATGTCAAACACTAGTTAATTTGCTAAATGCTTTTATGATGGATATCCACTAAAAGGGTTAAGAGAAGATTGAATCTTTAACATCATTCATAAAAAAGAAATGATTGAATCTTAAACACCTTTCATGTCATGAATGAATGGTCTTGTCATGAAGAAGACACCACATAAAGTCTTATGTTCTAAACTCAGTCGTCTGGAGAAGGATTTTAAACATGTCTAGAGAATTATAACCAAATGATCGAAAAGAATTAGAGCTTGTAAACATTGATTCAACTTACTAAAACTTGGACATTTCTCCTAATTGTAAATTATTTACATGGACATATGTATTACCCAAGTGAAAGGGGAAAAAACGTTTCATGTAGGCGCCATATAGAAAGGAGGAGTTTCCCCCGTCACACTCACTAACATATGTAATGGTCAAGTGAGTAGGGAGCATGCTTTTAAATTAATTTTTCTAATCAATCTCATTAATTATTTTTAAACAATTAACATTAATTATTTTAAATACTTACTAATTAAAAAATTAAAATTAAAATATAAATAAAAATTAATATTATTTTATTTTTTTTAAGGATTACATAATCAAAAAACATAATAAAACGCACCTAACGACATCATAAAAATATTAAATGTCGTATTTTCCCCTAATTTCTTGTTTGAACATCCCAGTGAATTCACTATCCAGCCCCGTCAAATGATCGGTGTTAGCCCAAAGTATTTTAATATCCGTTTCTTTTCCTTATTTCTCTTAATCTTGAGCTTTCTGATTGAATTTCGTTAAACTTTGTCATCCTCTCTGATATAGTATCAAATAAACAAACTTGTTTTCTAACTAATTATCATCTTAAATAAATCAATCTCCGATTCAACTTGTTGCCTCTACGTGTTTTTTGGTTGACGTGGACGTTAAACTAACTTCTTGGAATGTTAAAATCTAAAAGTTGGTGGTTTATATGAAAAATATTTAACTGACATGACACAATACATTTAAAAGATTTTCTTTAAATAATTTAATTATGATTTATTACCTTTTAATTAGAAAATATTAGAGTAAATATTAATTAATAATTTTTTTGAACGACAATTTGGATCACTGGGCCATTAACCCACCCCGATCATCTTCACCTCCCTCACAAGGAAACCCACTATAGATGAGAAAACCTCCTGGCTTAATCTGGACCTCTTTTTTATTGGTCACAAATGGTACTTGAACCCAAGATCTCAGAAATTAGGGGTACATATCTATACTACTTAATAGAGAAGTAAAATTAGGAGGCACTTGTCACCGCCACAATCACTCTCACTATCATTTTCCCGCCCAAACCAACACATCCTTATTCAATACACGCGGATCTAAAAGGATTCGGATTGCAAATTCGCGGATCCTCATTTGACCCGACATATAAATGATCCCAAAATAACCCTAAATTCATCTAAAGCACTCTCACCTCCTTCCTGGATCCCTCCGATCGAATAACCAAACCCCAAATCTCGAATTCTTCAGTCCATTACACGAATAGGTATGTTTACTTTGAGTCTTTAATTTTTACACCTGTTTGTTTATCGTTTCGTACGATTTGTTATCTCCGATTTGTTTGATTTGTAAGTTCCGATTTATTAGGTTTTTGACCCGGTTAGTTTTAGGATTCATATACGTGTATGCGTTTATATTGATGTTATCTTCTTATGATTTCTTTGATCCGATTATGATTTCATCTGATTTGTTTTCTGCGATTCTTTCCTTTGATTTCTATGTTCCAATTGATTAGGAATTCAGTTTGTTGCGATTTTTATTTTTGACCTGAGCAGATCCCGAGTGACGTGGTGGAAATCAAACTGAATTAGGTTGATTCAAGTTTGATTGTTACTTGAACAGAGGATGATAACTCAGTATGAGAACACTTTTTTTTTTTCAAGTTTAAGTTATTAATTGGTATATGGCTCTTAAATTGGGTTTGATTCAAGTTTGAAGTTATACATGTCTCAGACTTAATAGTTCTAACGATTTGATTATTTTTTATCACATTTTCCTTTTGCTCATTTTTAATAGCTTTTAATCACAATCATGTACTTATACTTTAGTTGATTACACACTTTTACACTTTAACAAATGAGATTATTGGTCGATTTATGTTATGATATGTGCGTATATGATGAAATTGTATGCGGATTTTGGGTTTCTGGTTTTCGACTCTGTTCAGGTGATGATTTTTTTAAGATTAATGAATTTTGTTTACTAGGTTTGTTTATTGCTGGGATTCTTCAGTTACTTGGAGATTGTTGGATCTATGTTACCTGGAAAGCCGGTTCTTGGGGCGAATTTATCTGATGGAAGTATGGAACTCGGCTTCATCATCGATGTAATGGTAAGTTTCTAGCTTTGATTTCAACTTTAGAAGTAAAATTCACTTTTTTATTTGTTTGATCTCTTACATATAAACTGTGTTTTTATTTCATATAAATACATCAGGATCATGTTTGGATCTTACATTTACGGGTGTGTATTTACATGTCTTTAAGCAGCAATTTCATCTTTAATTTCCTACCAGTTAAAAGATTTTGTGTTCTCTTATTCAATTTTTCTTTGATGTTATTCTGGTTTGAAAAATCTTTTGTTTGACACGCATTTTTTTTACTGGTGTGTAATTGCGATTATTTTATGTTTTATCAACTTTGTTTTGACAAACTTTAGGTTGTGTTTTGTTTTATGTAAATACATTAGAAGAATGGTTTGAGCTTTTGTTAAAGTCAAAGTTCAAGATTTCAATTATATTCAGGAAAATATTTTCCTGTAATATATTAATCGCAATTAAAAAAAAATCCATAAATTTCGGAAATTAGAAGTAAGATTTAAAGAACAACTTGGGTGAATTGTTGCTTTTCCATTCGATGAATGACGCGTGTTTTTTTTTTAATTTTCAGTTTTAACCTTATACTATGTATAAATTTACACTTTTATTCTGTTTCATTTTCTGTTAATTTCGTTTTCCTTTAATAACTTTTTTCAAAAATACAAAGGGCGCGGCCGTTTTTAGTTTTTTTGTCAACGTACCGATATAATTTTTTTTAAAACGGAGTTGTATTAAAAATCGAATTTTTTTGTATCGTTACCTATAGCGAGTGCCGTTAACATTGTGATACCGTGATGAGCCGAAATTATTCTGAGCGAACAACATCATTGTCGGTATTTGTATTATCGTAACCCGCATCGGTATTAACTTTTATGGTTTTCGACGACCCAAACCGGCAATTTTTTTTCTTTTTTCCTTTTTTTATTATTTAGTTTTATGTTTCTATTTTATTAACATTGTTTTTACCTTTCAGCCTACTTTTTCATTTATATTTTATTAACAATGGGCCCGACACCCGCCGCGAAGCGTCGGTATAAGCGAATCACGAGCGTGCAGTCCGTCAAATCCGTTTCCAAGTTTCGTTTACTTTTTTAGTTTAATTTCCTTTGGTTTTAGCGCCGCTTTGACTTTTTTTTTTGGCGTTCTTAAGCGACGGTGCCGCAACTGTTTTTTTTTTAGGTTTGCTTTTTACAAACGTTTGCTGCTGCATCTACGTTTAAGTTTTTTAATCGATCCACCGTCGTCGATATTTTAGTTCTACGTATGAGCAAATTTTTTTCTAAAAACCGTTCCACCCCGTCACGAAGCGAGGGGCGTGACCAACTAGTTATTAGGAAATGTCAAAGTTTGAGATAATTTGAATTTTAAGTTTTCACTATCATTCCCATAATTTTTATTTAGATAATTAAAATTAAGTTTAAAAGTAAGTCATCGTTATAAGATTTTTACATAATGGGATATGTGTATGGTATTTGCTATTATTATTCCAGTCGATTATGTGATGTTAAATTTTTTAATATCTTTTTTATGATTTTACTACTGAAAAAAATACATGTAACAACTTTCTTTTCACTTTTGATGAAGTTAAATTTCATAATTTTAATTAAAATAAGAATTAATTAGGAAATTAATTTTCTGTAATATATTTAGTGTAATTAACAAAAAAATTAATACATTTTGGCTATAAAAGTTCAAATTAGTAACTTTCTTTTAAATTGTGATGAAGTCAAATTTCAAAATTTTGATAAAATAAGAAATAATTAGTTAATACCTCTCCTATAATATATTTATTGTAACTAAAAACTTTAATAAATTTTAAATTTTGACTATTATTCCAATAATTTTGATTAGATAATTCATTTCATTAACTGTTTCCTAATATAATCTCTAACCTTTCTATTATTTTCAAAAATATTTGTCAAAGATTTTGGTTACTTTAAAAATAGATTGCATAATTTTCGAAAACTACAACTATATATCTTATTTATCCTTTCAATTTATTTGATTTTTAAAAACCATGATTTTATTGATTTGATTCCGGTACTTCCTGTTTTACGACTCAAATAGCATGGCAAATACGGAAAGCAGTGTTTCTTCTAATCACATGGAAAGGTAAGTTAAAAATATATATCATGTTTGCTAATGTCATCATAATATGTTTAACACTTTAACTTTTTGTTTGAAATAAACTCAAAGTCTTTTAAGAGCATGGGGTATACCCATGTGATTATGGTGTGATGTGATAATAAAGTGCATGTCACGTGGCGCCACGTCAGATTCTGGAAAATCACATCACCCATCACTAGGCAAGGGGTATACCCATGTGATTGTGGTGGTGTGATAATTTAATGTTTATTTTTTAATTTTTATTTAAATAGCCAATCAACGGCTATGTATCCGCTGAATCTCTTCTTCACTGCCGTGATTTTTCTCATGCCACAAGATCACGTGGGAAGGGGGCGGTGTTACCTTCTCATCACGCCGTGAAAGGCCCTCCACATAGGATCACGTAGTGATATTATGGAGTATACCGGTCTACCTAAGATTAATCTTTCATCTAATCTATTTTCATTTTCTGTATCAATGAAGTTCGGTTGTTTCAAGCAGTTGATTTCGGTTCTTTGTACGAAATGAATGATACATTGAAATCTGATAACAGCGTGTTAAAGTGCAATCTTTATGATATATATGATGTTGATGAAGCAGTCGGTTTTTCAACTACGAAAGCTTGCCCACCTTCCATGGCCGATGTGAAAGAGGATGGCAAATTTAAACTTTTGACTCCAAAGTAGAATTTCATCATGCTGTTTTACAAATAATTATCGTTGGCTGCTGAACATTTTTTTTTTGTTTGCATGTCTTTTAATGTTGGTAGCTATTTGGTTTTTCATATTTATGTTTGAGTGAATTAAGTTATATATTTACAATTTGATTTACTAAAATGTCAAGCATGTTATTTATTTATTATAAAACATTAACTAGAATTAAGAGTAACGTTAAAATTTTCATCCCTGTGGTTTGCCCATTTTAGCTAGTTTTATCTAAAAAAAATTTTTTAGCTTTTTTATCCCTGACTTTTTAAAATCTAGCCATATTTATTCAACTGACTAATTTCGTCTATATTTTAACGTTAAATTAGGGGCACTTTTGGTATTATCGCATGTTATTTAGTTAGATTTTAACATATGAAGTTCAAATCGACCCTTAATTTAACGTTAAAATGTAGACGGAGTTAGTCAGTTGGATGAAAATGGTTAGATTTTGAAAAGTCATTGACGAAAAAGCTAAAAAAAAGTTTTTGGATGAAACTGACTAAAATGGCCAAAACACAGCAACGAAAATAACACTTTACTCCATAATTAATTATATTATTTGTATTTAAATAGTTTTTATACTTGTATTAACTAATAATAAATTCATAGAGCACCACTGCAGTTTATAGTTGCAATTGTACTATTTGTATATAAGGAAATTTTAAAAAATACGTAAATTTATAACAAAAATACATAAATTATGCAACTTATGTTGAGGGAAAAACCGAACTCTGCAAAAATGCCTTTTACCTTTAAACGGGTCATGAAAGATTATCAAAGAGTTTTCAAATTTGTTTTGCTTTGCTATTTTCACATTTTATTGTTTATTCAGCCCCGTGTAATACACAGGTTCTAACACCAGTTTAATTAATCTATACTACTATATAATAGATATTAGAAAGATATAGATGTAATTTACTTCAAAAATTAAGACACCTTGTACCTTTTTTTTGCATAGTGTACACATTGACAATGTCTCAAATATGTACAATTATCTTTTAACCCCTATTTATAATTAAACCATATTAATTACCATTTAACCCATATACTTAAAACTTAGGTAAAAAATATTAAGTGGGTAGACATGTCTTTTTACCAAAAATTTTTAGTTAATGTTAAAACACATCTTTATGACTATTGTTAAAACCCTTACACTTGATTACCGTGTAGATTAAGAGCAGATAGCCTTTTGAATTCCCATTTACGGTTTTGGACTTTTGGGCAGATGCATCCCCTTTTTCTCACCGCCTCTTTCTCTTCATCAGCGGCTGTAGAGAATCTCACAAAACCTAATTGCAGGCCGACTTCCTTCTCTCTTCGCCTCACCAGGTATGTGTGTTTTGCATCTTTGGGTCAAATGTTTGTTCGGGAATTCAGTTTGAACACACACATGTCGCCATCTTTCGGGAGATGAAAGGAAAGTGAACTCCAGTTGGATGATGAATCCAAGTTTTAATAAGAAAGGAAAACCTTAAGACCGTGAAGTGACCGTCTTGGCCACATTCCTCACTTCTTCCCCTACCCAAGGTCTTACTACGTCTCCCTAATTATCTCGAAATCCCTAATTTGCTACACTAATAATTCAATTTTGCATTTTATTTTCTTTTTGTTATCAATTACAGTGTAGTGTGATTGATTTTTACGAGGATTTACTCTAATTACGAAAATTAGGGCTTTGAAGTTGAATTGATGGATTTTGTGAATTTACAGATTTGAAGTTGGTTGCCCTGGGGACTGGAACTAAGTGCATAGGGCGTTCACGTCTTAGTGTTCGTGGCGATATTTTGAATGATTGAGTTTGTATCTAGAAGAGCTTTACTAAGGTGTGTGGATTTTTTTCCTGTTTTTGCAACTCTATTGTTTTTTCAATAGCAGAAAATCTGTAAACCATAACGCATTCATCCGATATCCAAGTTAATGCATTTTCAACTTTTAAATTGGATTTATGATTATTGATGTTAATGTTTTATACAGTGGAGATAAATAGTAACATTTAGACCATGATAAATGATTAAAATTTAGATATGTACTAGGATTACGAAGAAGGGTTTGTTGCTTTTTGTTTATCACGCATGATCACGAAGAAATTTAAGGTATTTTTCTTATTTTATACTACTTTTTGACTTTTTTTATTAATTGTGATGTGTAATACCTGATTGTATAGATGATAGAACATTCCTACCCAAAACAGATCAGATATGAACTTAGTCATGCCCACTTTAGCAATTGCATCACTGAATCCATGGTTTAGAAGTTGAGGTCCCTCGAGCTGTTGAAAGATGAAGCCAATAAGATGAGTAGATTTTGCTTAATAAAAGAAAAAGAATAAATTTTACTCACAATTATGGTAGGTGGGATACAGAAGAAGAGAGCGATGATGGAAATGTAGGCATACAAGTTAGTACTATCCATATTAGTCTGCAAATGCAATAACAACTGTTATAAAACATGCCAAAGTTGTTAGTTTTTCAATTCTCATTTGTTTATTTGTGAGTGTCAAGTAAATTAGATTTGTAATGAAAATGATGAATAATGAAAATGGTCATAGCATAAAGGACAACCATTGCTTTCTTGGAGTTAATACTCTTGTAAGTGAAGGAGATAAGTGATGGAGATATTGGAAACTGAAGGAGATACTCCTGTTTCAGTTTTAGCTATTTGTTATTTTAATATATTAGAAGTCTCTATCTACTTATTTTTCATAGCAGTGTGGATTCCATGCAACTGAATTCTTCTTAGATCATACCATTTAACATGATGATTCTGGATTGGAGTATTAATCCCCCTAGAAACTTAAAGTTCTTATGAATCGCTAAATGTCCTTTAAGCATCAAAAGATTATGGGAAACCTGTGGTGTCCCCTTTTCCTTACATTACAAATATTTGTATACAACTTTTTAGACAGAAATTTGAAGGGTTTATTTTACTAGGTGACATTCATTGCTGCATCTATTGCACCAGATGTTCGGTATGCAACCATAATAATAATAACAACAAAAAAATGAGAGGATTGGTAAACTAACCATAATAATACTTGGCACTATCATATACTCACTCATGTTAAGACTACCTAACGCAATATCTGGTTCTTTTGAAGAGACTGAGATTTTGAATTTTCATTTATAGTAATGTCGTCAGTTTGGATTGTTGTTGTATTAAGTTAAATTGATCCATAAATTATTAAAACATTGAAGTATATTTTTTATCTTGTTTGTGTAATCTTGGACCTTTGAAGTTAAATTACATTATAAACCACGTTACTATGTCGCAACATGCAGGTTTAACAATTATAGATAATATGATATGTGTTGTAAAAGTCTATTCCCTTGAGTACAAACCAATTCATAAACTTACAAAAGACAAGTACAAACCTGTAAATTTGACATTCCGTCGTAGCGCGGGTTCACACTAGTATTTAATAATGATTAATAACATTATTCGTCTCTCAGAGCTGTCCATTATCAGCTGTCAAATAAAATAAACCCTCATACACTTCTATTTCGCTTTTCGTAAAGCAGTAGATTCAATCCGATCGCAATCGTAATCGTAATTGCAGTGGCGCTATCAATCGGTTTATCCATCTGATAATCAACTATTCTTAATATCATAACCGTTGATTATGGAGGTTCGACAGGAATCGGCAATGGATAACCTATCGACGGAAGAACGGCAACAGCGTCATCCGTCACCGTGGAAGCAGCCAAAAGCTTCTCCGGTTCCCGTCGATACTAATTCCGTCACTCAGAGGTCTCTCAATTGCTCTCTTAATTGATTACATGTTATTCGTTATCAGTTTTCGAGATTCAATTTCGATTGTTTGTTAGGACCTGATTTCCGTTGCGTAATTAGGTTTTTAATTGTTATTATCTGTTTTTGCAGGCTCCAGAAAGAACTTATGGCTCTTATGGTATGTCTTCCTCTAGAAGTTATTAATTGAACATATTGAATTTGATATATGCTACTTATCGTGAATTAATCAAATTCAAAACTCGATTGCTGATGTTTTGTGCAAAAGGATTGATCTAACTTAGGGCTTGAATTTGCACATACATATATGAATAAACATAAGAATATATTGAGAAATTTGCAATATCTAGTAGGCTAGTAATGGTGATACCTGTGATCATGTATAGAAAAAGTATATTCACTTCCAATTACAGTTTTTAAACTTATTATTTTGATTTTAAGAGGACTAATTTTAATACACGAAATCTGTATTTGTTCATTAGGTTTTCGACCTTTGTGTGACATCTACATGCTTGATACATAATATATTGGTGTTAAAATTTTAACTACATAAGTGCCAATTTTCAATCGGGAAAGTCACAGGTTGACTTTGACTTTGACATTGATAATCAATTTGTTATGCATACATACAACTTATATAAGGGAGACATGAGCATGCTTTAGTATAGTATTTGCTACTGCCAAAGTTTTACGAATTTCTGCGCTTAGATATTACAAAGTTATATCTTGTTATATTCTTCTTTTTGCCTGCAATTTATTTGTTGAATAGCAGTTATGATTGTTGATGTGTATAGATGAGTGGAGATCTTGGAGTATCTGCTTTTCCAAAAGGGGAGAGCATATTTACATGGGTTGGTACTATTGAGGGTGGGAAAGGAACTATGTATGAGGGTTTATCTTATAAACTCTCTTTACACTTTCCACTGGACTACCCTTTTAAACCCCCTCAGGTTAAATTTGATACAATGTGCTTCCATCCCAATATTGACCAGTTTGGTAACATCTGCCTGGATATCCTTCAGGTATATAAGTCTTTATATAGTTTATTCATCCCTATTTTAGGATAATGGTATGGAGAAAATTATTTAAGTATTTGTGGATGATTTTCATATCATTTCGGTGTAGCTTTGGGGCTGATTCTGAAGGTTTCATCGACTCCAACATCTAATTTAGCCAAAAAAACTTCTTCCAATTGGCTAATAATAGCAATATTGTTTCTTTTGCAGGACAAGTGGTCTGCAGCCTATGATTGTCGAACGATTCTTTTGTCTATTCAAAGTTTATTAGGAGGTTTGTGGAAACCCTTCATGAACTAGTATTATTTGATTCTGATTGGTGCTTATTGTTTTGGTTCAATAATTTATCCTTCTGATGCAGAACCAAATATTGAAAGTCCTCTCAACAGCTCTGCTGCTTCACTCTGGAGCAATCAAGAAGGTGAGATAATTATTTTTACATTTTACTGTAATAATTTTTTTTAAAATTGCAATATATCCCCAGCAACAGTTTGTCAGATTCTATGATATTTCTACCTACCTATAGAAACCATGTTCCTGTTATCTTGTTACGATGATTGTAATGGACAACTAACATAATCACAACTTATAGTACTATGCTTCGATCATTTTCTAGAATTTAATAATAACTAACAAAATCTGTTGGCTTTGCCTATCAGATTACAGAAGAATGGTACACAAACACTACGCCGCTGGAGAAGCATGTGAGCGCTGATATGAAAACTCGGGCGTCTACTTTACTAGTAAGAAATCAGTGTTCAGTGAAATCAAATGTGTTTACACCCAACTTATATTTTTATTTCTATAATGGGATTCAAACTCACAATTTGATAAATACAAAACTCAAGACTAAATTAAAGACAACTTTTATTTGTGAAAAGTGAAACCGAACATCAACCTTTTTGTACATCATGAAAGAACTTCTACTTGCAACTTATTATTGACACTGTTATAACTTATACACAATATAAAAGCACATACCGAACCAGAATTACAACCGTGCTTAAACGGTCCATCCTTCTTGAGCTTCATTAAAAGTAATGTTTTCTTCATACATCGCTCTGTTTTCATATTCTAGAACAGTGTTGTCACCTTGAAGTAGTTTGGGAGAACCCGGTGTGGTCAGTGGAGGAATACCTTGACCCGCAAGAATTGAGGCCATCAATTGAATCTCTTTGAACCTGCGATTCGAGACTATGTCCATAATTGTGTTTGTAATCGTGTTCGGTGAAGGGAGCTCCTGTGCTATGGTTGGAATATGACCACATATCAACTTGTTTTCGGAGTATTCTTGTACTTGTGAAATGTTGTTTGACTTGTTGCCTTTCTGGCGAATGCGACACAACACCCAGTCATCTAACTGCTAATAAGATAATTAACAATGAAACATGAATCCAAATAATCAACATACTTATAGTTGAGCGCTGTATTTGAATGCATAGTGTGAAAAATATTTGCTGAGAAGATTTTTTTTATTACCCTCATCGATCCGAATGAACGGCTGGATGGCCCGGGCAATCTATACTCGCTCATGATCCAGTTAGTCTTGATGCTCTTTGCCGGGCTGCCAGTATAGAAAGCCAAAGCTTTCTTTAACCCGATTCGTATCAACCCTGCCGAAGCAAAAATTGATTTATCTTTTCCTGTAGCCTTCCAGAACCCCGAGCCTGCAGACCGGTTTGGCCTTGATCCATTCGGGTATTTCTTGTCTCTCGGGGTGAAAAAATACCATTCATCCTCCCCGAATAACGCCTTGTCTGCCAAGTAAACAAGAAACCGTATCAGTCCATAGTAAACCTAACTGTAACATGAAAACACAAGAAACAGGGGTTGAACCCGGGGGTAAGGACTAAGGGGTACCGAATTCATTGTATTTTTTTTTTATAAATTCTAAGTTTTTTTAAGAAAGACGTGAGCAGGGCCCCTAATTGTAGTAGGTAGAGAAGAAAACTTTATGATGAACTCCTGAATAAGTTCTGGTTTCGCCACTAGATAGTTTTTTAGTCGGATGGTCATAATAAGATTCTCTTCTCTATTGACTACAACTAAAGGGTATAAATCATTTTTTTTTCCTTTAAAAAAAGTTCAATTTTTGTATATAAAAATAGGCAAATTCAAGTGACTATAGGGACAATGGACCCTCTTAACTAGGGATTAGCATTTGGTACTGAGTACCGGTCCCGGTATCGATACCGTACCGAACCGGTACCATACCGATAGATTCGGTACGGTATACGGTACCCACTTTTCCAGAATTCGGTACTGGTACCGATACCATCTAGAGATAAGCATTTTGTACCGAGTGCCGAAACTGTACAGAACTGGTACCATACCGATGGATTCGGTACGATACTCGGTACCCACTTCTCAAGAAATTCGGTATCGTTATTTTCGATACCGGTTTGGTACCAATCTGATCCCTCCCCTTGGTTTTTGCCTCTGCTAGTAAGAAGCTTACTAGGAAGATCCCACGGGTCAAAATTATAAAGATTGATTTCCCCGATGACCGAGGCAGGAAGCGAACGAAGCTTTACTTTGTTAAACAAATAATGAACGATGAGTTCTTCATCGGACGGATGAAATCTAAACCCGGGTGGGAGATGAGGAAAGTCTTCTCCTATCTCCATGGTTCAATGGAACAGGAGAAGTATTATGGGACATGTAAACACTGATTATATAAGAGTTAACGAAGGTTTAGGGACAATGTAAGACGATACAAAAATTAAGAAAGGTCGTTTTTGTTAGATTATAGAATAATATCATTAATTTTAGTGAAGATGCGGGTGTTAAGTTTTATGTTGGTTACATTGCTAAACTCGCTGTAAGTTGACACCCGTTTGCAATGATTTAAATTGGTTTTTGTTTGTATATGTTTCTCGATATATTATATTAATTAAAAGAATTAAGATAATCTATACTATATAATAAATAAAGGTTTTTCAATGCCACATGTCAGCTCCATATTCATTCTTATCATTTTTTTTCCGCATCTCTCTTTTATTAAATACACCTCTATATTTTTCATTAAATACACCTCTCTCTTATTAAATACACCTTTATAATTTATTAATAATATTTTTTTAAAGAAAATACTAATCTATGTATTAATAAATCTTCCAACATATTTTGACAAGTATATGTGTTAACAGATTATATTGTATTTCACGGGTTATTCAACCCGTATAAAAACACGAGTTTTAAAAAAATAAATTTTTTATTACTTAATATATAATATTATAACTGTATTTATTTAACCCGTGTAACACACGGGAATTTAACCTAGTTTCCTATATATCCATGAAACCTTCTTAAATATCATCCATATCCATATCAAACTATAAAAATAATACGTCTTTTTAATAAATAAAATATCATATTTAATATATTTCATCAAAACAATTCATAATATAACCATTTTATATATATATATTACTAGAAATACAAATTCACACAAATCAAAATAACAACAATAGATGACACTCATTTACCAACGGGGTTGGTTGCCTATTGATAGAGGAAAATCCTCTACGAACATCAAGGTTTGAAGAGGTCATGGGTTCAAGTCTCACTTCCGCATGATTAAAGAAATTTGCCTTTCAAAAAAAGATGACACTCATTTACGAGATATGGGAGTCACGGGATCATTTTTTCTTGCTCTTGATAATAACAAATTTGTAGTAGCAGTAACGATCTAAAGTAAAACCTCCTCTTTCGGCCGGTCAAGCAACATCAACGCTGCAGGAGAAGGCTTCAAGACTTCATAATGATCTCGTGTAGAGGTGACAAATTGGGTTTTCGGTTCAGACTTGTTCCAGTTTGGTTAAAAAAATTCAAAACCGGTTTTTGGTCGGGTTTGGAACCGAATTTTTAGGGGGTTTGACCGGTTTCAACCTATGGGGTCATAAATCGATTTCAACTCTATGGTTCGGATCGGTTCCTAACCAGTTCTTTTCAAACCGGTTTCAGTTCAAGAACCGTTTTTTTACCGCTGAACTGGTGTTGACAAGGAATACATGATCTTAGGGTTATTTTCTTTAACCATCACTTTACAATTTTACATGTATTTATTAGGTTTATTTACTTCTAGAATCTAGACCGTAATTAGAGGTGTTCAAAAAAGTCGGTTTGGGCCCGGTGCACCGACTTCAAACCCGGCCCGATCTGGTGTCCAAACCGGTCTGGAACCCGGCCCAACCCGTAGGGTTAAGAACTTAAGATAGGTTTCTAACTTTTTTTAACCCACCGACTTCAAACCCGACCCGATGCAGTTCCTCTAACCAAACAGACCTCCAACCCGACCCGAGTCGATTCACCACACCCGAGTCGGTTTGAAACCGACTTCAAATCGGTTTGTAACGGTAAAAAAAATAGCCGTTTTTACGGACGAGTTTTTACCCTTTTTTTTCCATTCTTTTGTATTGACCTTTATATAAATTTCGTTCACAAAACCTTGATTTAGGGACACTATTTTTAGCGGTCACAAAAAAGTTGAAACCAACGCAAATAAAACTTGACCAACTGATTCTAAATGTTTTATTTCTCATGTGTTCAAGTTCAACCCTCGACACAAATAACAATTTTAGCGCGTATCATAAAGTTTATTTATATAAATGAAAATGTATCATTGATGATGAACTTGTATGTTTTAAAGCCCTTGTGCGCATATGATCACAAACAATATATTGTTCTATTTAATTAGTTTCATTCTACTTTTCATTTTGTTATTTTAATTTTATTTTATACTTGCAAAATAATTAATTTATCAAGCTACGAATATCCGTTACGGCAATTGATGCACGTAAATTAAGAAAGAAAAACTTAAACCATGTTCAATTGAAATGGGCCGGGACTTGTGCTACAAAATGGATGTGAAAACCCAATCCAGAAGGTTGAAGTTGGGTTGGGTAATTAGAAAGAGAGTAAATTACTCTTTAAAGTCAAAAGTTTAAAAATTGCTATTTCAGTCCCTAATTTTTCATTTTTGTTACAATCAAGTTCACTCCTCTAACACTATCCATCCCTTTGTTAATTTTTTTTATAAATTAACTAAAATACCATTTTGTTAAAATTATATATATAATTAAAAGAAAACCCACTCTCTCTACTATCTCTCTTGTCTCTCTCTAACTCGTAAACTAGACCATTGCCGGTAAACTACACCATCACGGTTGGAACTGATGGCTTCATGGCAGGGACGGACTTAAACTTTCTCGACGAAGTGGAAAAAAAATTTACGTTATTTTTGTAAAACGTTACCCCTGAAAAAAAATACGTTACCCCTGAGATTATTTCATGCTACCCCTAAAAAAATATACTTTTATTGAAAGTCCGACCGCAAATGGCCGATTAAAACTGCTTTGAGCCATGGGAGTTGTGGACTTGTTGTGGTTAATAGCCTAATGGAGTAATGGGTTGTGGCATGTGGGCCTGTTGTGGAGTTGTAATGATTGGTTCGGCTCATTTGTTGGTGTGTGGCCTTAAGGCCTTTAAGGCTTTAACCTTTTAATTTTGAACGACTTGTGGACTGGTCGACAACAACAAGCAGCAGCACTGCACCTCTGTATTTGACGACAACAAGTAACACTGGAATCGACGACAACAAACAACTGCAGCGGCAATTCTGTGACAACAACCTCAGACAATCAAACCTCTCATTCACCTCTGTAATCTTCTAACTCCTAATTCTAGATTTCTAAGGTTTATGAGTGTATCTTGTTTTAGGGTTTATGTACAAGTGCAAATGTGCTTAATTTGTTTGTTTGAGTATGACTGTTTGTCTAATTTTTAGAGTTTATGTCTAATTTTTTAATTGTTCCTAATTCTTGTTCTAGGGTTTATGTCTAATTTTTTAATTGTTCATTTATAATTTTAAGGTTTATTGCAATTGTTTGGGAGATGAAACCACACGCTAAACAAGCACTTACTAGCAATATGTTTAAAAGAAAGGCCCCGAAAAATGATGATATTGGTCCAACTCCAAGTCAAAAAATTGCTAATAATAATGATATGCAAGAGAATGATGATATTGGTACAACTTCAAGTCCAAATATTATTAATAATGATATGCAAAAGAATGATGATATTGGTCCAAGTATTCCTTCGGCTTCAATTCCTTCAATACGAAATAAAATTGATATGAATGCTCTTCCTTCGGATCCATCTGATAGACCACCTATTGTTAGTTATCACCCTAATCAAATAGATGACATAAGAAGGGCATATCTTGTTAAAAAGGCTTATCAACCACGAGGTCATCAATTTGAATGAAAAAACTATAAAAAAGAGCGAAGTCGGTTTAATGTAAAATGGTTTGATAAATATGATTGGTTAGAGTATAGCCCTAAAGAAGAAAAAGCATATTGCCTATGTTGTTACTTGTTTAATGAACATGTTGGTTTGCTCATCAACTTCGGTTAGTGATTGTGGCGGTTGCAAAAAAACATACCGGTGTTAAAAGATTTTTATGAATACATTTCCATGGTTGTTAATACGGTTTCTGCTTCTTGCAAAGGAAAAGAAGCCATGTTGGATGCAAAGAAAGAGAGAGTGGAACAATAAATTCTTCAAGGTGAAATAAAGACCGGAAAAGGATTAAACCAAGAAGTCTCCCTTGCACTAACCGGAGATACACGATGGGTTCTCATCATAGAACAATCGTAAGTTTGCTTAAATTATTTTTGAAGGTTGTTGGCGTACTTGCTTTTATTAAAGAAGATGGAGAGAGCACTCAAATGAGATCTAATGCCAACGGTATTCTAAATAGTTCAAAAAACTTGAATTTGTGTTTTATACACACTTATTGGAAGAGATTTTAGGTCTTACAAATGCTCTATCAAAACATCTTCAAAAAAAGAGTCAAGATTTGTTAGAAGCGGCTAAGTTGATAAACGAAACAAAACTAGCATTGAATAATCTAAGACAAAAAGGGTTTGATTTGATGTTGGCAAAAGTGTCACATTTTTGTGAAAAAAAAAGATTAAGATGTTAGATATGACCGGAAATTATGGTAATCAAAGAAACAGAAGGAATGTTGTTACTAATCGACATCATTTTGAAGTTGAAGTTTATAATATGATTTTGGATATGCAAATTCAAGAACTTGGAGATCGATTCAATGAGCTATCAACTAGTTTGATAGAAAATATGTCAGGTTTAAATTCTTGTGATTCGTTTTCTAAGTTTGACATATCTAAGGTAGTGGCATTTTCCGAGATGTATCCGAATTAATAAAGAAGAAAGAGGGTGTATTTCGGGTGATCTTACGGTCTTTGTTGAAACTGTAAAGGAAGATGATTCATTTAAAAAATTGGATGAAATATGTGATCTTGCTCGTGTAATGGTGGAAACCGGAAGACATAATACTTTTCCTTTGGTTTATCGGATATTGAAGCTAGCGTTGGTTTTACCGGTCGCAACCGCAACCGTTGAAAGATGTTTTTCTAAAATGAAGCTTATCAAGACGGATTTACGCAATCGAATGGGTGACGAGTATTTGAACAATGCTCTAATTTGTGCTGTCGAAAAAGAAACATTTTATAAAGTTAAAGAAGAGGATGTAATGGCTCGATTTCAAGCTTTCAAAAACCGCATAGGAGACTATTAGGTATATGTTTAAATTTATTTATTATCGTTTTTTTATTTTTGTTTCGTTTAAATTGTATCAAAGTACGGTCAATTTTTTTTTGACCGTTACCCCTGAAAGTTTTGCCTAGATCCGCCTCTGCTTCATGGCCTGCAAATCAGGATGTGACAAAGGTGTCGTCAAAGTTGATGTCTTCAACCTTCGTTGCTTAAATCAAACCCAAAACCTAGATCGATGATTTTCACACAATTTTTGTGGTTCACCATTGTAACACCCTAGGCAAATCTCACATCGGTCGTGCTAGGAGAGATTCTTAGTTCATAAGACATGTCCCGCATCAAATATCACCAACGCATTTCGGGCGCATTAGCTGTGGATGAGAGGAGAACTCCACAATTAAACGTAGTCGGGTGAGAGTAATCCAGGGATGTGTGACTCCTTGTGAAGTTTTCACCCGGGCAACCAAAAGCTAACCCGTCCTAGTGGGCAAAACGGACAATATTGGAGGTATGAGTGGTTGGATGTTACATCCTTTCACACACTCTAAATCTAGGAGGAGATGGTTAAAGGTGGGAGCGAAATGGGGTGGTAGTTCCCGTTGGTGGTGGTGTTAGGTGGTGGATTTGCAACGCTTTGGCAGAAGAAATTGGCGAAAGGGAGGCGGCGGTGGCAGGAGAAACTGGAATCATCTTCTAAGTCTGATTCCCAATCAAGTTCATCTTCAATTTCCCATTGAACATCGATTTAATCAGATTCCAAATTCCTACAACAAAAAATCAATTTTTGGAGTCTCGATTTGCAGAACTATTTAGAGTGCACAAAATCGAGATTTGCAAGCTTTTGTGCAGAGATTAAGTAGAGAGTGGGGAGATGGTGGTGTTGTTCTTGCACTGAGATGGTGCTTGGTCGTCGACACTCCCGGAGATGGTGCTTAGTTGCCGGCTCTACCGCTTAGTTCTTACACACATACACACACATAGCATAGATAGGGTGGAGTGGGTGTGGATGGTTTTTATTTTTGTTTTTTATTTACAAAAGAGCAAGTTGGTCAATTGACAATAAGTTAACAGGACATTAATGGTAATAATCAATTGTATTGCAATGAAAATGAAAGATCACGGACTGAAATATCATTTTTTAAATTTTGTGGACTGAAATAGTTATTTTTGTCACATAGAGACGGGTATACCCAAAACATCCGGGACGGGTATACTCGAAGGGTATGGGATTAGTTTGAAAATATTTCGTGGGTATGGGATTAGGTGATACCCGGCCCGATTTCCTGAAATCACATACCCATTTACCCGAACCATATACTCGAAAAATTTTAATTTTAATTTTAATTTTTTATTTTTACTTAACCTTTACCTTTTAATGCATCATTTTAGTATGTTAATTATATGAAAATTTATTTTTTCTTTCGAAATATCTATTTAATGATATTAATGTATGTAATTTATTCATATTTAATATGTTATTAAAAATATAAAATAAAGTCTTAGAAATGTACACGACACATACCCGATGAGTATTTGTCAATACCCGCGAGTATGACCGATACTAACATATATAACCGATACCCGCGGGTATGCGCCGACACAAACCCGACGGGTAATGGGCCGGGTATAGGACACGATTTTACAACCGGGTATGGGACTGTCATTACAAATACCCGGCCCATTGTCATCCCTATTGTCACACCACAGGGACAAAAACCGTAATTTACTCTTATAATCATTAATAAAATAATTGTAGTTGTAACTTATAGAGTAAATTACGGTATTAGTCTCTATCGTTTGACTAAAATAACCTTTTTAGTCTAGAAGTTCTAATTTGATTTTTTTCAGTCAATTAGTTTTATTTCAATTAAAGCTAGACATTTAACGTCGTTTTGTTTTTCTGTTAAACTTTATTAATTGATCATAATACCCTTATGTAATAAAATATAAAAAAATATTTAAAATTAGAAACCTTTCTATCACTCTTCTCTCTTACGAAACCATCCACTGAGACTGTTCATCATCCAAACTTGAGGTACTCGCAAGGAAAACCCTAGTGCGTGTATTTATGTGGGCATACTCAGAAGAATTTGCAAGAGGGGGGTATACTTGGAAGTATTCGCAAGATCTTGGTGCGAGTACTTCAGTGCGTAAACTCCTAGGGCGTGTACTTAGAGTATTTCCATTTCAGACGACTATAGCAATATTTATAGAGTTACGTGTGTTAATTCTTATGCATACGGTATAGTAACGTAGCTAACCGTTTGAGAAAGAATAAACAAGTCAGGTGAGTTCTAAATCCCTTTTTTGTGCCTATTTTTGTGACGTTAACATATTAGGGCTTTATTAAGTTTTTTTTTAACAATCATCAAAGTAAAGAATTTTTATGTTATAAGTTTCAAAATAAGGATTATTCATCAATAGGTAAAAATGATGAAATTCTTTTAATTAATATTAAATATCTAAATCCTTCTAATATTTCTTCTAATGAATATTTAATAACAAAAAGTAATATCATGTTACTTTTTTAGTTATTTATTTGAAATTTGTAACTTTATTACTTGTTTTAATTTTTTATAAGGTGTCATGATTTTATATCAACTATTTTAATTTCATGAGCAACACCTTTAACTAATTTATTACAAACACCATCATCACTGATGTTAATAACATTGTTAAAAAAGTAGTGATGATCTGATATTACTTGGAATTATTTTATGTTATCATTACTGGATCATATCATCCAATCAAGATTGCATAATTCTACTTAAATGTATTTAAGTTTTTTCATACTATTTTAATTCATATCAAATACTAAATGTATGTGTAGCAGCCAGTATCCTCACAGATGGGTGATGGATAGTAGTTGCTCTTTTCTAGTATCCCCGGAAGAGTACGACACGTCTTACCATCCGTCCCGTCACGGGGCCCCCCGAAGGGTTACTCCATGGTTGTACGGGGTTAGCTCCGTCATCTTCTTGGGTCTTGATCAAGGATGCATCCACAAGAAACGCTCGTTAGAGGGCCGGGGGGGGGGGGGGTTGCCCCCGAGGGCCCTTGATGTAGTGTAAAGCACACATCTTTATTCCATTGTTTTAGTGCGTCTTTAATTAGTTTTGTGTTTGTTTTGAGTCGTTTTGATGTACATTTGAGTCGATGTTGTGTTTTCAAGAGCTCGTAAGGATTACTAGTGAATACATAAAGAAACCGAGCAAGAAAAAGAAGTCGGAAGTTCAAAAGTGAAAAAATGAAGAAATTCAAGTCTTCGCGAGGAGACCAAATCTTGTGGTACGCGAGGATCTTCAGAAACCGGCCCCGACTAATTTGGCCCTCGCGGTACGCGAGGGGCCTGCCATACTTTCTCGCGGTACGCGAGAGGACCATAAATCGCGAAAAACCTTAATTTTGATATTTAATAGATTTTTATTGCAATAATCGAGAGAGTTCGATTTCCAGCCGTCTAGAGAGAGACCAGAGGCGATTTTGAGGAGTAGGAAGTCGATTGAAGGCTAAAGATTGAGACTTTGCTTCTGGGTTCATTAGATTTAGCGTTTTCAATTGCAAGATTCGATCTTTATTCTTTAATTGCGATGTTTGATACCATGATTTTGTGTTTCTACTTCTGTTTTGGTTGTTTAAGCATGATTCTAGGCTAGAACTTTGATATTGTCTAGGTCACATGATGAATACTTGTTAATGTTTCAGTTTTTATTCGATTTTTGGATTCAATTAATGGATTTATGATTTTATAAAAGATCTTGAGTTGATTATTGTGATGTTATTGCATGTTTAGATCTTATCTTGTGTTTGATTTCAGTTCCTTGCATTGATTGTGGTTTTCTGCCAGTTTGATTAGCGTATCTTGGTCATAGATCTTAGGGTTTGCGATTAAGGTGGTTTGCTAGACGTAGTAGCAATAGGAGTTGTCTTTAATTACTGATTAGAGTTGAGTATGTATCCTAGTTCAATACCCGAGAGGTGAGAATTAGTCGTTTAGTCTTCGTCATTAGGAATCCGAGTGTCAGCTGTCTGAGAGGAAACCGGTATTAGGTGTCTAGTGATTGTTGTTATTCGTGTCATAGTTGTTATCTTGAGATTACCCTGTGCATTCTTTGAGTGTATTGGTGGACAGTGAGACTGAGAGGTAATCTGTCTATTAGGGTACTTTATCATAGTTGGAAATACCTGAGAAGTGATCCAACATCTGGTGAGTTATTACACTTTAGGTAGCTTAGTTGGTGACACCCTGAGAGTGATTAGGGATCCACTAGGTAGTCTTTAGTTGTCATCCTTAGAAACCCAGATCCATCATAATTTCCATAACCGATAGAAGTTGTGCTATGCAAGTAGGATTCCGACCTAGGTGATATTCTTCTCATCTCTTGATTTAATCTTAGTACTTTCATCCTGATAGTTGAGTCGTTCGAGTTTTCTACATTCATTAGTTTAATTCACTAGTGTAGTAAACCTCCCAAACCAATTAAATCTTTAGTCCGAGTCAGAGTCTAGTTTTGTTATCGTAGTGTCTCTAGAGTTCGATAATCCGATTTACCATTAAGTTGTGCTACACTCGATAGGTACACTTGCATGTCAATGCGGTTTAGTCGAAGGTACTCCATTTATTACTTAGGAGTCTAGGTTAGGTTTTGTTATTTATTTTATAGACCGTCTGGGCGACATCAGCACTCCAACGCTCAAGTCAGTATCATCATCAAGATATACATATATGTCTTTTCTATATATTAGAGAGAATGAGATGTATAAGGAAGGATATGGTGTAGTGAGGGAAGGGAGGAAGAACCTGCTGAATGAGGGAGGCTAAATGCCTATTTATAGGCAGTGGATGTTGGGCCTTTCCAGTGATGGGCCTTCTCAGAATGGGCCCATCTTCTTTTGGCTGACAATTGATGTCATTGAAGGGGGTATCTCCAACAGTATGAATTTTCTTTGATATAAAAAAAAAGAATATTGTGTAATACAAGTCAACGGGATTGAAATTTATTAATTAAGCTAGAAAGAATTTAGATTTTATGATGTTCATTTGTTGATCAGTTCTTATACATGATAATGGAAAACAATAATGTAAAACATACACCGTAGAGAGGGAAGACGTCATGATCCGCTAGGAAGATCGGGTTCCCGTTTAGGGTGTACGGTTATGATGGCTAAGGTGAGTTCGTGAGAACTCACGGTTACGGGAGAGAGAGGGACGATTTAGTGGTGATAGTAATTGAATAATCATTCGTCAATTTCTTCTAATTATCTCTCTATATATATGTACACCAAAAGGGAAACCCATTAATGGCCCATCAGAGTAATTAGGCCCATCAACTAATTACTAGCCATTTGTTAATAATAAATAAATAAATCAATGATCAATTTAATAATTAGATAAATGATTATAAGAGCCACATATTAAAACCGTGTCTTACATTCTCTCACTTGGCTGAGTAATCATTTATTATGAGCATTAGTAAGTCTGTGCAGATTTAATACTCATTTTAGTTTTAAACCATAACTGTAGCAGAGAAATACAGTCATTGAATTAGTATCCAACTCAAGACCCCCATTAATCATACTACAATCCCAATTTAAGACTTAAGTAAACTTAGGATCAAATTGACAAATAAGTCCTTTATCATTGCTTTGTATAATCAGTGTCTATATGTCATTAGGCATGCATAAACATATTTAGAGACAAACAAATTCAAATAAGTGAGGAATTTTTTTTAATAATTAATCATTTATAGTACGACATGCATTTATGTATGGTCATTAGTAAACTCGTCTTAATTATAAGCGCTTACATAAGACATATGGGTGATAGACCTTTAGTTATTTGGATTAGCATATCATGAATGTATTCGATACAAAGATTTAGTTTCCTCTACTTGTTCACAAGCGAAGAATAATTTCGTATCAAAATTTAATGCAGTTCCGCTCGAACTGTTACTGTTCGAGAAGCAAGGATAGCCGACTTATCACAATAAGTCTTCGATATGATATTTATGTGGAGTTACTAAATTATGAGTCCAATGATAAATTTTCCAACAACATTTAGTGACAATTATGTTGTGATCAACAACATATTATGTCATTGAAACTTAGGTTGTTGTTAACAGTTCCTTATGACTCCTCCATGAGATAGGTTTGTCTGCTGACATAAGGATATACCCCGAAATTGACATTTTATTACCTTTGAATACAATAAAATTAGAATAAGAGTAGTCAACCATTTTCACTTCTTTTTTAAATTATATTCTCTCGTTTGTTAAAGATATTGCAACATTCTATTAAACGCTTTACAATAATCTAGACTAGTTTAGTGTTTAGCAATGTGAGCAATATCTAAAACAAGTATAGACTTTAACCTTTATAAGGCTTTTAATTAATGAAGCACAAGGAAATAAATTTCATTTATCCTATTAGCCTCTAAAGGAGAACAATTTAAATGTTACACGTGTAATGATCCGCTTAGTGTAAAGCTTATGGGACGAAACTAATGTCCCATTGGGTCTATCTCAGTGTATTTTGATACCTATCACGTAAGAGGTATCTCCGAGATCCATCATGTCAGAATATGAGTAATCAATGCTTTGACTCATGTAACATATACTTGTCAAAAGAATGTAATCTATATAAGGACAAGTTTGCATTAGTTGCTCTCACTCATCATTAGGTAGGTGCACAAATTCACTTAGTTGTTGATGAAAAGAGTTGCATTATGATTTCAATCAACCTATATGTGGATTTCATTGACTTACAAAATAAGTGTTCTTAACCTTCAGTTTAGAACTTTCAGATTATTTTATTAACATGTAGGTCAATGTTAGGGAAAGTTGTTTTAATGTTCATCTAATGTAGCTTTAAGTTATTGTAAGCTACTAGAACAGTAATGATCCTCAAAGAAAACTTTTGTAAAATAGGTAAGAAGGTTATTTGATAATTTATTCCTTCTTGAGTATAACCTTTAGCAATCAATCGTGCGTTTCCATTCAGATTTAGTTTAGTTATGAACACCCTTTAGGTAATTCAACCAAATCCTAAATGTTATTCTAATTCATGGAGTCAGGCTTGCTAATAATAGCTTTATTCAATTTAGAAGATTGATTGATGCTAATGGCTTAATTAGAAGAAGCAGGACCGGTAAACTTTCTAGCATCCATTTCAGTCAGGTAGGATACATAATCATCAAAGTTAGTAGGCATTTTAGATTTAGATGACCTCCTGAGTTGATTATTGGGTTTATTAGGAGTTTCTAGTTTATAGATTAGCTCTTGGTTAGGTGCTTTCATTTTCAGGTATATTAGGAGCAAGGTTAGTTCTAAGTGTGTAGGAGTTGATGCAGTATGGTGTACAAGATGTGTAGTCGGAGTTAAATTTAACGAGTCTCTCCCCCCGCCTTTTGTACTCCTGACAAGTCATGATAAGGACTTTTACTGCTCCCACTGACCTTAGAAATTTTAAGTAATTCAACATGCTTAGGGTCAACATTGTATCTAGCATTTGAAGACCAGTAGATTCTAATAGAGAAACAACTTAATGATGTTTATGTTAGTTTCTCTTGTTGAGGATTACTATAGTTTTGGTAAAAAATCTAAGTTTTCCCACATATTAGCATCTATGAGACTTTTTTAGGGGTAGCATTAGATTCTAAGGAGACAAGTTATGATGGAGCATTGTCGTGTACAAGAGGTGTAATTTTAGGTAAGACCAATTTATCACACCCCCACCTCTTTCAACTTTCGCAAGGTATAATTAGGAAACTCGGTGCTCCCACTGATCTTTGAGGTCTCTAGGAACTACACATGACAAGTTTCAATGATGCGCGTGACATGGGAACCTTTCATATATTTGAGACTTAATTTCCTTATCGTCCAAAATTTCATAAGAAAATTTAGAGACAATTTTAGAAGGAATTCTATTAAGTATATATGAATTGATATATTTAAAGCTTTGAGCCGTAGGAAACAGATTAGATACAAGTAAATATTATTCTAAATGATGAATAAATTATGTTCGAATATTCCATTTGGGATAACTTCTTGTGGACTCTCATTTATTCCCTTAGCCATTTGATATTTAGGGCATTTAACACATGATTTAAAGTCACTGAGAATGAGATTTGGTAACAATTCATCCTGCATCAACCTAGTCATGATTTGTCATAGAATTTGGACTTAATGGATGAAGTGCATAGGTCTCATTTATCTTATGTTAAATTTTCATTTTAATGATAACAAAAGTTGTGAAAGTTTATTGTATCAACTAGTTCTATGTCACAAAGGTTTCTATCCAGATAATAATAACCAATAATATGAGAGTTTAAATTAATGATGACTTTGTTTTGGCCATGCAAACCTCATAACTGTCAAAGTGTAGCTTTATTATTGATACTAAATTTCGAGTATTCTCCAGAATGTGTAAGGTATCATAAATCCTAATACAAAGATCAATTATTTCATGGTTCTATGTAGCCTTAACATTTAATTCCACCACTAACTTCTCATCTTAATTATCAGTTGAATTCTGGTAAGGAAACGTATAGAACTAGACTCAACGCATCATGTGTTGATTGGAATATTAATATTAGCGGACTCAAAAATCATTAATTAGTAACTACCTTATCTTAGCCAGCTAGTCCCTTGGGTTATTGATGGTATCATTGCTTATGCCTAGTGTAATGGCATAGTTTTGCAGTGAGACTTTTCCTTAGATAACTTAGAGCTGGAAGCAGTACTTGTATTTTGTTTCTAGACCTTAGAACTATTCTCTCTATAGTAATTTTTCTTCCTCTTTTTAGGTTTAGTGGTAGAGAGGTGAATAACATCCGGTTTTCCAGTTTTAGGCATTCCTTTTCCTGTACGTATGTTGCTATCAATACACTCATTTTCCTTTGGTACTTCTGAGTGTTATAGTAGATTTTTAAGAAACTAATCGTACTAGTGGAAAAATTATTATGTACGCACTGAAAAACTTCACTGATTTTCATGTATAAGCCCTTAGTTTATGGGTCATGTCAGTGATATTATGATGTGTTCACTGATGACACTTAACCTTTTATTTAGAATTATAATGTTTGCATGTGTCTTAGGAATTATTTTGATTCTTCCATTTCCAAAGAGAATAGATTAGTCTTAGGAAATTCAGAATCTAGAATAGCTCCCCTAAAAGCAATCATGAAATGAGTTCTTGATTACCATAAGAGGCAATGTGTTTGACTTATCCTATTTCTTATGCTCTAGTTTTCTTCAGTAATAATTTTATCAGAAAGAGCAGCAGGAGTGTCATGTCTTAAGAGATAATCAAGACTCAATAAAAGCAAATATTTATGAAAACTCTTAATTAAGCAAAACTCATCTTAGAAACTAAGGTGAAAATAAGGTACAAATATCTAAAGAAGAACTTAGAGTGATCTATGGGGTAATAATCTAAGGCAGACAAAAATAATAAATTAAATAAGGTTCTACTTAAGAACAATTATTTTATGAAGATGTGATAAAATCTATTATAACACCAAACTAATAGATTAATTAGGTTCTACTTAAACAACGGGCGTTCACTTTGGTTAATGACCAATTGTTTAAGCATTAGGAACAAATTAAGTTTAAATAGTAAGTATGTGTAATAAGAATGTAACACACCACGTTTGGGCAGAAATGAGACATTTGTTTAGTATGCACATAATTAGGTTCGCGAAACACAAATGTAACACATCACCATTGGGCAGAAGTAGAAACATTTATGTATTTTAGGCGAACTAGTACTTAATTAGACTTAAATAACTTTACGAGCGTGACACATCACCTTTGGGCAGAAGTGAAACTTTAGGTGTTATTTAAGTTAAGCATGCTTTTTTTCTTCTAATTTTAGGTTTTGCAAAGCATAAGGTTTTAACAAAACAATTAGTTAATATTAGGACAATGCTTAATTAAGCTTGAATAAATTTACAATTGCATCACATCACCTTTGGACAGAAGTGAGACATTTCGGTGTTATTCAAGTAAGTTTTAAGGTTTTGTAAAACATTTAAGTTTAAGGTTTAACAAAACAAAAGCATTTATTAATAGAAAATTTTAGGCACATAAATAAGGCTAGGTTCACGGCTCAGGTAAGTTCACGAGTCCAAGTAAGTTCTATGGAAAAAATAAGTTCTCGGGAAAAATAAGGTTCACGGCTCTAGGTGAAGTTCACGGCTTCAATGAGTTTCACGGCTTCAGACGAGGTTCACGGCTTCAGACGAGGTTCGCGGCTTCAATGAGGTTCAACCGTGAACTTAAATCCGTGAACATTAAGACCCGTGAACAATGATCCGTAAACTTAGAAACCGTGAAGTTAGAATCCGTGAGCTAAGACACCCGTGTACTAAGACACCCATGAACTAAGACACTCGTGAAGTTAAACCATGCAATTAAATTTGTTAAGGCATGTGCGAAAATTTAGAGATTTGAATATATCCTGATTTTGAAATCTTTAAGGTGTTTTAATATATCCCAAAGTATATTAGTTTGAATATTAAAATAATAATAAATTTTCAAAAACTTGGAGATTAAGTTGCACATTTTTAGGAAAACAGAATCAAATTCAGTTTTAATTCAAAAATAAGGGATTTTATTCTCATTTCAAAATCTTTTATGTGTCTTAGTTTATCTCCAAATATATCAGTTCGTTTTATTTAAAATAATATTTTATACGAAACTTGGGGATGAATCAACACGAATTTAGAAAACAGAATCAAAATCTAAATATATCCCAAAATAAGGGGATTTCATCGAATCTTATGATGAACACGAAGAACAGTTTTATGAACATTAGATAAAACTGTTCTTCAATACTATCAGATTTAAGGCTGAAATCGAAATCTTGAAACATTATTCTTAACATATTTCGAAAACTTAATAGATCTCGATTTTAGGAGATCAAAAAACGTTTCATATTGTAACATGGTACTAAGACCAGACCCGAAAACATAAAGATTAAAACGTTTTTCTTACGGTTTTAACAAAACTTTTGTTCTCCAATTTTAATTCCAGTTTAGAGAATGAAACAATAATTGATTAATCAACATACGCTCTGATACCACATGTTGATCAGTTCTTGTACATGATAATGGAAAACAATAATGTAAAACATACCTGATAAGCTAACCGCGGAGAGGGAAGACGTCATGATCCGCTAGGAAGATCGGGTTCCCGTTTAGGGTGTACGGTTATGATGGCTAAGGTGAGTTCACGAGAACTCACGGTTACGGGAGAGAGAGTGACGATTTAGTGATGATAGTAATTGAATAATCATTCGTCAATTCCCTCTAATTATCTCTCTATATATATGTACACCCAAGGGGAAACCCATTAATGGCCCATCAGAGTAATTAGGCCCATCAACTAATTATTAGCCATAGGTTAATAATAAATAAATAAATCAATGATCAATTTAATAATTAGATAAATGATTATAACAGCCAAATATTAAAACCGTGTCTTACATCATTTGTTTTTTTAGCCAATTACAAAAATGTTTCATATTGTTATAAGAGTAAACTGCCATTTTCGTCCCTGTGGTTTGGTCAAAATTGCCACTTTCATCCAATAGTTTGTTTTTTTGTATCTGGGTCCTCATGGTTTTAAAATATTGCCATTTTCATCCTCGTGGTTTTAAAATATTGCCACTTTCATCCAGTCAGCTAACACCGTCCGTTTTTCTCAGTTAAATGAGGGGTATTTCAGTCCTTTTACTTATTTGTTTTATTTTTTCATCTTTTTTACTCTCACTTTTTAATCATCCCCAATTTAACCTCTAATTTAATCATCCACCTGCTGGCCTTCTTCCTCTTTTCCTGACCAGTTTCCGACGAGCACCACTGGAACACCTCCGTCGCTTGTTTCTATGATTAAAAAGTGAGAGTAAAAAAGATGAAGAAATAAAACAAATATGTAAAAGGACTGAAATACCCCTCATTTAATTGAGAAAAACGGACGGTGTTAGCTGACTGGATGAAAGTGGCAATATTTTAAAACCACGAGGATGAAAATGGCAATATTTTAAAACCACGAGGACCCAGATACAAAAAAACAAACTATTGGATGAAAGTGGTAATTTTGACCAAACCACAGGGACGAAAATGGCAGTTTACTCTTGTTATAACTTTTTTTTAAATAAAAATTTATTATTCCCTCCCCACCCCAGATAAAAAAAACCACCAACTCTTTATTCTCATCTCTCACTACTCATTTTTTTTAATGGCTAATTCAGATACTATTTAAACCTATCATATCCTAAATCTATAATAATGTTCACCGTAGAACTAGAAAGTAGGAAAGTGAGTTACTTTTTATTATAAAAATAATAATAAAATAAATAGTGACGAAACTCTCGTCATTTGTGGGGAATACACTAGTATAACACCATGTACAAAACCGAATAAAAAAAGAAACAACATACAATTATTGAACAAACTTGATTCTAACCAGTGTATTCGGTGAGTAGTTTAATGAAACCTTCTTGGAGTACCTTTAACTCTAGTCTTTAACAAATTGAATCTTTAACTTTATCATTGAATGAAACAATAACCAAAGAAAGTTGTTGACGGTTGTGTTTGAGGCACATATTCAATACGTTTCTCTTAAAACAGATTTCGCGACTCCTCTAAGACGAACACGTCTATCTCACATGGTACCACAACCGGAACGGTGTGTACTGTCGGAGATGGCTCACACGCCCGAGGTATCACCGAGTTAATGGTGTTTCGTGTTTATAGAAAATTAAAAGAGATGAAGTTGGTGAATAAAGATTTAGAGAGTACTCATTTTAAATTGTGACGTTTTCTTAAATTCTGAATATAACGTTGCGATGCGCTCATTTTCTCTACGTCTCGATATAAATTTAATTCAAAACCGACCCGGGTCAAATATAATGTATTTTTATGTCCTTTATTTTTCGCTCATTTTCACAACGTGATCCAGATATTTTTACTTCTTTTATTTTAAAACTTGTCTTCGTTTTCCTTGACGCTAATTTTCAAAACATAATTTGAATACATTGTTGCGACTTTTTCAATACTTTGATGTAAATTTTATCAAAAATCATGCCATGTACTTATTTTTATCTACGTTTCGATATAAATTTTGTTAAAAACCGCACGGTGAGTCATCAAAGCTACCCCACGATTTCGTTTGCCGTTTTCCCTTCTCGTCTATATAACAAAACCTAAATTTAAAATATGAGAATTTCAATTTTAAACCCGAAGTTATTATTTTTTGATCTAGGTCCGAGTGGGGAGTATAGAAAGCTACTAACTTATAAATTGCTATCCTTTTCTATGTTATATTAACATGAAAATAAATAAAAGTAAATGTATGTTACGAATAAAATTGAAAATAGTTGTTACAATTATGAACAGGAGGAAAATAAATAGCCACTTATTGCTTTTAACTTTTTATACAAGACATGAAGAATTTTGTGGGTCAGATGACACATCAGCACGTCAAATCCAAGGTATTTTTTCACCTGTTGATGGTCACGGACAGCCACCGTCCTTGCCTTTTCATCTACAAAAGCGCTACTAATTATAACCAAATCATTTTTTTTACCTGTCCAACCTTAAAAGCTACCCCCCTTTTTAAAACTACATTTTTTTAATATTTATTGAAATTTTTTTCTTTAGGTGGATAATGAATTAAATCAAGTCAAAATGACATACTACCCTACGTCCCTACCCATTATACTAATACTTGAACCATACCTTACTGGTCATTTTGAGTTGAAGTTGCATGAGGCTTTATATTGCAAAAAATGTTCTTGAAGTTTGGCATTACAATCATTTTTCGTCTAGTTCGAAACTTTTTAATATTTGACGTCATCTACATTTCTTATTTTAACTGTTTCCGTTCAAGTGGGTCACGGTGACTAATGATTCTGTTAACCCACATGCACGTGCACGTGCACGTTACGTGAGGAGCAAAATTGTCCTTTCACCACCGAGTTTGAAATCCGGTTTCCCCCTCTTCCTCTCGATCATTCCCTTCACTACCAAAACCCTAGGTCTTAATTCTCGATCATTCCTTTGGAAACTCTTTTTCTCGATAACTCCTTTTCACCACCAATGTTGCAACTGTTGTTTGGAACTAAGACACAAAATCTCAAAGCCACTGTTGTATGGGCATCAATCTAACCTGTTGCAACTGATGGAACACCTGATTCAAAGTCCAATCTCAAACCAAATTGCAATTTGAGATTACAAATGATGGAACACCATATTCAAAATCCAAATTGCAACTGGTTTGACACAATCACCTTCTAATCTTAGCACCTAGTTCAACAATATGCAACTGGTTTGACACAAAAACCTAACCTAACCCGTTGGTTGACCTGCAATTCAAACTGCAAGTCCAATTGGGTGTTTGAATTTTGGTTTGACCTGCAATTCAGTTACGCTATGATCCATCTACAATTCAAGCTAACATGTTGGTTCCCTAGCAGCTGCAATTCAAGGTGTTTGACTTTTTAGTTGACATGCAATTCAGCTTGACTATGATCCATATGTAGTTTAATCTAACATGCTGCTTTCTTAGAAGCTGAAATTCAATTGAGTTGACCTATAATTCAAGTTGTAAGCATGTAAGTCATCCTTGGGTGTTTGACTTTTAAGTTTACCTAAAATTCTGTTTGGTCTATGATCCATATCCAATTCAATCAAACCATCAATTCAATGTAGTTATGATCCATATCTAATTCAATTGAGTTATGCGATTCCGTTTGGCTATGATCCATATGCAAAAACTTACAATATGGAAAAATACTACATATATTTCCAAAGATCCATACAACATACCAAATAACTAATATTACATATATTTACAGAAAACTAAGACTAAACTATAATCTCCACCTCAATCGGCACGTCTTCCACACTTTCGTTAAACAAATTAGCTAAATCCTCATGACACAACCACTCATCCAAGTTTAAGGGCAGAACATCAGGAGCATGATGTCACACCCCGGTTTTAGACACCCCATGCGTGCAACCAAATAGTTGGTACCCTGTTATGAATAATACGCAGCAGAAAACATTTTCTTCTTTCATAAATAACTCATAGGTTGAATACAACATAACTCTATAAACAGGGATTTAAACACCCTTTTCGAACAAAAGTTATTTTTATAAAACAAACAACATTTACATCGTTGCCTGACGGGTTCACAAAATTCCTTGCCACAAGGTTACCCATGTGCCTAGGGAGTTATCCTTTCAGCACCTACTCTTGCTAATATATTATGCCACAAGGTTATTCATTTGCCTAAGAAATCAAAATCCTTTCGGCATCTAACCTTGCTAGATAAATATTTATTCATGATTACCTGAAAAACGTTTGAAAATAATACGTCAGCGAAAAACTGGTGAATAATGTTAATAGACACAAAATATTTTAAGCATTAATAGTATTAAAGCCTTTTAACCATAATTTTCTTTCAGCATCTAACCTTGCTAGAAAAATATTTATTCATGATTACCTGAAAAACGTTTGAAAATAATACATCAGCGCAAAGCTGGTGAATAGCGTTAATAGACACAAAATATTTTAAAAATTAATAGTGTTAAAGCTTTTTAACCGTAATTTCCACGGTAACCTACACATTCAGCATGACTATTTCTGTGACAACCCGACTTTTTATGTTAACGTCGTTAGCAACTCCGTTAAAATTTTCTTTTAAAACTTAACCCCGTTAAGATTATCCGGTTAAGTCCTAACATAATTAACGAAATCAAATCTCAAGGACTACCTCTGACCATTTTTCAAACATAGAAATATGAAAGATCAGGGACTAGTCTTGTAATAAAGCCAAAGTCAATTCTGTTGACTTTTAAAAGTCAAAATCGTGCCTTTGATTTCCAATTCAAACTCCTTGAGCCGTATCCTATCCCAATCCATAACTGAATTACACATTAATGCTTGGAACGATCGATTATGAACAGTCTCTCATCATCATTACACGAATTAAAACGAATTATGAATATTAATCATGTAACCGTCGATCTCAATAACCATTATCAACCGAACTCGATCAATTCGTGCATCATTCCTGAAGTTAAACTCTCACACACTCTAGTCGCGTCCATCAGTAGCAAAGCTATACCCCAGTTCAGTCGGAAACAAGGCCGTGATCGACGGAGACTAACCCGCACGTCGTCGGACTCAGTTTTGGTCGAGCACTATCAACCCGACATCCAATCTGGTAATTGAAACCTTCCTCTGATTCATTTTAGTCTATAGAATGAAAGCCCTAACCTAATTAGGGCTTACATTATCAAATTCTAATCAAACCAGATTCTAGGGTTCATACGTTTCTAGTTTGGTCGAACCCTAGCAATCCGATATCGATTAATGAAATTGAACGTGTCTTTAGAGTCGTCCCAGTAACTGAAATTTCGACTATAGGATTGATATCTTTGGAATTAAACTTGTCCTCAGGGTCGTATGACACCGATTTGCAAAACCCCTATGTCCACAGGATCAATCGTAATCGGAATCGGTCGGATTTGGGGGTGGCATTGGTGTCGATCGCGACTTGAAGTGGGGAAGGGGACTCTCGGTAATGGATGATTAAAAGCATTTCAATTCGGATCATATTGCGAAGCCCTAGCGGGTGGGACTGGTTAAGGTGTTGGTGCTTGGGGGAGGAGACCCGGGTTCGAGTCCTCCAACCCCCATTTTGTTTTAAATCGATTTTTAAGCATTATTTTATTATAAAAACTAATCCACCATTATTATATTAATATAATAAAATGTTTTGAACTCAAAAATCGCCCGTTGGCTCGGGTTGGTTTTATAAATTATAATCGTTATTATTTCCACTTTTAAAATAATATAATTATATATTATTTTCAAGACACGACTCCGTAAAAAATATTATATTTATATTATTTTCAACCCGTGACCCCAACTAAAAATAATATACTTAAATATTATTTCACCTAGTTTATTGATCTCGTGTAAACGTTCCAAACTAAATAATAACATAATTGTTTATATTATTTACACATATTATTATCCTCGAATAAAAATAATATATTTATTATTTTTGCCACGTAATTGATTATTGTGCTTTTTTCTCCGAACTTAAAATAATATAATAAAGTATATTATTTTCTTAGGCCGCTATTGAATGGCACAAACGCGCGAATATATTTTATTAAATATTGTTATTTGTAATTAGAAACGTTCGACACGAAACGCGTATATTTTGATTTTTATATTAAGAAGTCCTTATTCCCGTAGACAAGTTCGTCTAACCATTGATCCTAAGTATATTTTAGGACGTTCGATCTTTCTGTGTCGTTTTTACAAACTATTACGTGTTCCTAACTGTCACATCTTATTCTAGGGCATTCATAGATTGTCCGCGTTCAATCCATTTGTGGTTAGTGTTGCATCTTTGTGTGGTGCTAATTACTACGCTCTACTCATGTGAGTTTTCACGGCCCCTTTTTACTGCTTTTAAACTGGGGGAGAAAACATGATGCAAACTCTTTTTGATTTTTGTACTTCATTTTATATCACTTGTTATGACTATGCGTAAACTCTATCATGAAAGTCCTCACATCGAACCGTTTAAATATGAACATAGCGAGGTATGTTGGGTAGTACTACTGGGTTTGACAAACCTCACCCGCGTTAGTCGCGCTAACTCGATTGGATATCGAACGGGTGCAATATTGACCTAAACGTGCACCGTGGTTGATAGGCCTGGTGGGAGGCAATACAAACAGTCAGTTTACGGTTGCGAGCATAATAGCAAACATGAACATGGGTTAGCTACTCATTGGTATATATATGTTGATTGTACAATAAATCTGGTAAACGTTTATTTATATATTGAAACCTGTGAACTCACCAACCTCGTGTTGACATTTTTATTTACATGTTTTCTCAGGTCGCTAAGTTAAGACACAGGTGCACAACTAGGATCATGCATGGGATGCTTCTGATTTATTAATGTCTTGCTACTTTGATTATTTTCTTTTTATTATTGTTTGGACTTGGACGTTTGGACTTTCTTTTTGGGGCGCGTGTATTTTACGCATTTATTTTCTTTACGCTTCCGCATTTAAAACTCTGAACTTTGATTATATTACACTTATGTCCCATGTTGAGTCGTTCAATGTAACTAGTGTCTGAGATCCTGGTTTGTCACTTCCCAAAACGGTAAAACTCCGTTAGTTGAAATTGGGGGTGTGACAGATTGGTATCAGAGACATTGGTTATAGAGAACTAGGACTGCATACTAGACTATAACCTCACACATTAGTTACACGGCACAGACACTTATACCTGATACATATAACACCTATATATACATTGCAGTGCATGCATGTTTATACCATCCGTATCACCCTCAGTTGGCGAGGGACACATCATTTGCATTGCATCATCATTCCCAGTGGCGACACTTGAGGAATCACCGAAACATCATCCACTCCCGTTCGAGGGCAGCGAGACGGAGCCTTCGGAGGAATCACTTACATCCCCATCACCTGTTGGGTATGGTGGGCTTTCTCAGGTCCATGTTATGGACGACACTCAACACTAACGCATATCTCTTTGGGAGTTGGGATTGTCGGAGGCGAGTCCCTACTGTACCCGCCAGCAACAATACGCCGAATGAAGGCAGACCGTTACACGCATTATTGCAGAATCTATTGACATATAGATGTCATCACTTTCCCGAGCCATGGGCTCGCTTCTTTGGTCGATATTCTATTGAGAATAGATTGACCACAAATCTGAGAACGCATTGCTCAATGCATACTCAAACCCTATCCTGACTCAGTTGAAAGGACGGCTACTATGCTGCTTCCTATAACTTGCATTCCTGAATTAGTTTCATTTCTCGAAGTCGCATTTCCTGTACATGTTTGTTACATATTCTCATTTACAATCCGCTAGGTTGGACTCTCGTATTGTGTTTCAACTCGAGTGAATACTCGGATCAAACGATTCCTGACTACACATCCTGATATGAGTTATAGTTGATCAACTTATGGTTGATGACTACACCTTTCAATGACTTATCATCTCTAACAACACTCTGTATTCGGCAAAAAAAATTGAGGGACATTTTGACACAGGACAGGGAGAACTAGGGTGAGCATGCAAAGCAAATTATCATTGCGGGTGCACACGTAATAGTAATTTGAGGTGCATGTAAGTCCTGGTGAAACCTAGTGTGTGGATGAATGGTCCTAATCAGTGGTTTACAGACTTAGGTTTCCACTATCTGTAGAGACTCTCATAACCCACTCAACGATTAGTTGGTATCGTTAAACCTGTACAACAATTGATAGACGCGACTATCAGGTTGAAAATGTTTACGGATACACTGAATTATCATCAATGGGATCCATCAATGTTATTTTCACCCATGTAAGAGTCTTAGTGATCTTACGACTCTCATTCAAACTTAATCAATAGAACCACCTAGAGTGAAACTCTAGTAGAACCTCAGAGTAAAACCACCGACTTCAACTATGTACACAGAATTTGAAGAATTCTTTCTATGCTAACGCGTTATTCCTTACACTCCTACAATAGATCCCACTTGAACTTGTTACCTCATCCTGTGACTAATCCTTAGTCTAACTTCGAATTTTACTCCAGCATATTCAATCCTTTAAACGGATTTCTTTCTTCACGAAATGATCCCGTTGATCCAATGACATTAGGAAACGAAGATTTAACCTAACCAACCATCAGTTGAACGCAACTACTTAAACATACATCCTATCTCTTATGCTACTGGAATCTATATCTCATTAGACTTTTCTTCCTTACATGTGAACCTCTTCCCTTAGCCTATGCATTGGCTGACACTTGCCTTATAAGCGCGGGTCTCACTAGAAGTCTCAGCACGATTTCACAAATTCCATATTAGTGTGTCGTGCTCTAATTCTATTAAAAGCCAAGTATACTATTGAGATAGCAGACTGTAATACCCCGCATCGGTTGAGGGGGAGAACGATACGTTCCCTATTAGGAGGTGGATACCTTCTCTATTGAGACGCGTTTTGCCTGGGCGAGCAACTCGTCGGGTGAAAACAAAACTGTGAGTTCCTAGATGGGCAACCCATCTGGGGCAAAGAGGACAATATCTTGGTACGGTTTGCTTGGGCTGTTACAGACGCTAAAAAAAATCGAAACAACTCGCATTCTTGCAGATGTAAACTAGCATTGGTTAGTAATAAACTTGACATTGACCGTCTGCCAGTTACACTTGGCAGTTTCGACCTTATTGTCAGTATGAATTGGTTATCTGAGAACCAACCTGAGGCCATCCGTTGTGACAAAAAATGTTTGCATTCCTCTCCTTAGAGGGGAAATCCTTTCTGTCCAAGGCAAAAGGAGTGGTGCAGTCGTTGGCATCATATCCTTCATGAAAGTACAGAAATGTCTTCGAAAAGGGCATATGGCTATTTTGGCTCTCATTGCCGAACAGCCATCTGAGGAGGAGAAGATCGACGACATACTGATCATTCGTGATTATCCGAAAGTATTTTCGAAGACCTGCCTGGTCTTCCACCACATCGTCAAGTCGAATTCCAAATTGATCCAGTACTCGGAGCAGCGCCTATTGCTTGGGCGCTCTACAGACTTGCACCCAGTAAATTGCAAGAACTATCCAAACAACTGTAAGAGTTGTTGGATAGAGATTTCATCCGACCTAGTTCATCACCGTGGAGAGCTCCGGTACTATTTTTCAAGAAGAAGGACGGAACTTTCCGTATGTGTATTGATTACCGGGAGCTGAATAAAATCACAATCAAGAACCGCTACCCTTTACCCCGCATCGATGATTTGTTTGATCAACTCTATGGATCAAGATTCTATTCCAAGATATATCTTAGATCCGGTTATCATCAACTGAGAGTCTGAGACGAGGGCATCTCAAAGACGGCATTCAGAACTAGGTAAGGTCACTATGAATTCATAGCCATGCCCTTCGGATTGACCAATGCACCCGCGGTATTCATGGACCTCATAAACCGCGTGTGTAAACCGTACCTAGATCAGTTCGTTATCGTCTTCATCGATGACATCCTCACTTACTCCAAGAATAGGGATGAACATGAGGAACACCTGTGTTTGATTTCAGAATTGCTAAAACAAGAGCAATTGTATGCCAAAATTTCCAAGTGCGAACTCTGGGTTCGAGAAGTACAATTGTTAGAACAGGTAGTCAACAAGACGGGAATACATGTCAATCTAGCTAAAGTAGAAGCAATCAAGAATTGGGCAGCACCTACAACGCCGACGGAGGTGCGTCAATTTCTGGGATTGGCTGGCTACTACCGTCGTCTCATTGAAGGATTCTCCAAGATTGCCCAACCCTTCACAACCTTAACTCAAAAAGGTAAACCCTACCTCTGCAGTGCACTAAATCCTATCTCTTCCGGAGGGAACGGATGATTTGGTGGTGTATTGAGATGCATTCATTCAAGATCTTGGTTGTGTGCTGATGCAACGCTAGAAAGTGATCGCATACGCTTCTCGTCAACTAAAAATCCACGAGAAAAACTACACGACTCATAACTTAGAGTTGGGAGTCGTGGTATTTGCACTAAAAATCTGGAGACACTGCTTGTACGGTACCAAATGCACTACCTACACCGATCACAAGAGTCTTCAGCATATCTTTGAACTGAAAGAGTTGAACACGCGACAGCGTCGTTGAATCGAACTCTTGGACGACTATGATTGTGCTATCAAGAATCACCCGGGCAAGACTAACGTAGTAGCCGATGCCCTAAATCGAAAGAAACTAAACCCAGACGAGTCCGACCATTACAGCTCACTATCCACCCTGGACTACCTGATCAGATCAGTAGTGCTCAACTCGAAGCTCTGAAAGAGGAAAACCTATCGCTGGAAGGTACACGTGGTATGGAAGCACAACTCGAAGTTAAATCAGACGGTACTCGCTACTTCGCGGAGCGAATATGGGTTCCAAAGCACGGGAACATAAGGGGACTTGTAATGGATGAATCTCACGAAGCGCGCTATTCTATTCATCCTAGTTCCGATGAGATGTATCATGAACTAAAGGTTCCCTATTAGTGGATGAACATGAAAACTGATATGGCCACCTATGTTAGCAAGTGCCTGACCTGCTAGAAGGTCAAAGTCAAGTACCAAGAACCTGCTGGGTTGTTTCATCAACCGAAAATTCCGATGTGGAAATGGGAGTAGATTTCCATGGATTTTATTGCCAAACTACCCCTAACTTCTATCGGATGCGACACCATCTGGGTGATCGTAGATCGCTTGACAAAATCTGCACACTTCCTTGCAATCAAAGAAACCGACAAGATGGAAAAACTCACTCGTATTTACTTGAAGGAAGTAGTCTCTCGACACGATGTGCCAATTTCTATCATCTCGGATTGAGACGCTCGATTCACTTCTCGGTTCTGGCAATCATTGCAAAAATCCCTAGGCACACGTCTAGACATGAGTACAGCATATCATCCATAAACTGATGGTCAAACGGAACGTACCATTCAAACCTTAGAAGACATGCTACGAGCTTGTATGATAGATTTCGGTAATAGTTGGGAAACTCACTTGCCTTTAGTGGAGTTCTTCTACAATAACAGTTATCAAACTAGCATCAAAGCAGCACCATTCGAGGCGTTATACAGACGTAAATGCCGATCTCCTATCTGTTGGGCTGAAGTTGGGGATAGCCAACTTACGGGGTCCTGAACTTGTTTTCGAAACTTCTGAAAAGATTGTACAAATCCGAAACCGTATGGCGGTAGCTCGTGATCGTCAAAAGAGCAACGCCGATAAGCGTCGTAAACAGTTAGAATTTCAAGTAGGTGACATGGTTCTACTCAAAGTCTCATCTTGGAAAGGTGTAATTCACTTCGGGAAACGAGGCAAACTGAATCCTCGTTATGTTGGACCATTCAAAATAGTGAAGAGAATTGGCCCAGTAGCTTATCAACTGGACCTACCTGGAGGACCTAGTGGTGTACACGATGTCTTTCATGTCTCGAACTTGAAGAAATGTCTAGCAGACGAAACACTCGCTATTCCTCTTGAGGAACTACACATCGATGAACAACTACGGTTCGTTGAAGAACCGGTGGAAATCATGGATAGGGAAATCAAAACGCTGAAACGCAGTAAAATCCCTATTTTCAGAGTTCATGGGAACTCGAAACGCGGACCGGTATTCACGTGGGAAAACGAGGATCATATGATACGCAAGTATCCGCATCTGTTCAAGCAATCCACTTCAAACTCTTAAGGTACTATTCTAATTTTCGGGACGAAAATTCTTTTAACTAGGGGATGATGTGACATCCAGAAATTTTTTTTTTATTATTTATTTAATTTTCGGGACGAAAATTCTTTTAACTAGGGGATGATGTGACAACCCGACTTTTTATGTTAACGTCGTTAGCAACTCCGTTAAAATTTTCTTTTAAAACTTAACCCCGTTAAGATTATCCGGTTAAGTCCTAACATAATTAACGAAATCAAAATTCAAGGACTACCTCTGACCATTTTTCAAACATAGAAATATGAAAGATCAGGGACTAGTCTTGTAATAGAGCCAAAGTCAATTCTGTTGACTTTTAAAAGTCAAAATCGTGCCTTTGATTTCCAATTCAAACTCCTAGAGCCGTATCCTATCCCAATCCGTAACCGAATTACACATTAATGCTTGGAACGATCGATTATGAACAGTCTCTCACCATCATTGCACGAATTAAAACGAATTATGAATATTAATCATGTAACCGTCGATCTCAATAACCATTATCAACCGAACTCGATCAATTCGTGCATCATTCCCGAAATTGAACTCTCACACACTCTAGTCGCGTCCATCAGTAGCAAATCCATACCCCAGTTCAGTCGGAAACAAGGCTGTGATCGACGGAGACTAACCCGCACGTCGTCGGACTCAGTTTTGGTCGAGCACTATCAACCCGACATCCAATCTGGTAATTGAAACCTTCCTCTGATTCGTTTTAGTCTATAGAATGAAAGCCCTAACCTAATTAGGGCTTACATTATCTAATTCTAATCAAACCAGATTCTAGGGTTCATACGTTTCTAGTTTGGTCGAATCCTAGCAATCCGATATCGATTAATGAAATTGAACGTGTCTTTAGAGTCATCCCAGTAACTGGATTGAAAGCCCTATGAAATATTGAACTCATATCATCGAATTCAACACAATCCATAACCTAGGGTTTTAGTATGTTCATACGGAAATTTCGACTATAGGATTGATATCTTTGGAATTAAACTTGTCCTCAGGGTCGTATGACACCGATTTGCAAAACCCCTATGTCCACAGGATCGATCGTAATCGGAATCAGTCGGATTTGGGGGTGGCATTGGGTTCGATCGCGACTTGAAGTGGGGAAGGGGACTCTCGGTAATGGATGATTAAAAGCATTTCAATTCGGATCATATTGCGAAGCCCTAGCGGGTGGGACTGGTTAAGGTGTTGGTGCTTGGGGGAGGAGACCCGGGTTCAAGTCCTCCAACCCCCATTTTGTTTTAAATCGATTTTTAAGCATTATTTTATTATAAAAACTAATCCACCATTATTATATTAATATAATAAAATGTTTTGAACTCAAAAATCGCCCGTAGGCTCGGGTTGGTTTTATAAATTATAATCGTTATTATTTTCACTTTTAAAATAATATAATTATATATTATTTTCAAGACACGACTCCGTATAAAATATTATATTTATATTATTTTCAACCCGTGACCTCAACTAAAAATAATATACTTAAATATTATTTCACCTAGTTTATTGATCTCGTGTAAACGTTCCAAACTAAATAATAACATAATTGTTTATATTATTTACACATATTATTATCCTCGAATAAAAATAATATATTTATTATTTTTGCCACGTAATTGATTATTGTGCTTTTTTCTCCGAACTTAAAATAATATAATAAAGTATATTATTTTCTTAGGCCGCTATTGAATAGCACAAACGCGCGAATATATTTTATTAAATATTGTTATTTGTAATTAGAAACATTCGACACGAAACGCGTATATTTTGATTTTTATATTAAGAAGTCCTTATTCCCGTAGACAAGTTCGTCTAACCATTGATCCTAAGTATATTTTAGGACGTTCGATCTTTCCGTGTCGTTGTCACAAACTCTTACGTGTTCCTAACTGTCACATCTTATTCTAGGGCATTCATAGATTGTCCGCGTGCAATCCATTTGTGGTTAGTGTTGCATCTTTGTGTGGTGCTAATTACTACGCTCTACTCATGTGAGTTTTCACGACCACTTTTTACTGCTTTTAAACTGGGGGAGAAAACATGATGCAAACTCTTTTTGATTTTTGTACTTCATTTTATATCACTTGTTATGACTATGCGTAAACTCTATCATGAAAGTCCTCACATCGAACCGTTTAAATATGAACATAGCGAGGTATGTTGGGTAGTACTACTGGGTTTGACAAACCTCACACGCGTTAGTCGCGCTAACTCGATTGGATATCGAACGGGTGCAATATTGACCTAAACGTGCACCGTGGTTGATAGACCTGGTGGGAGGCAATACAAACAGTCAGTTTACGGTTGCGAGCGTAATAGCAAAAATGAAAATGGGTTAGCTACTCATTGGTATATATATGTTGATTGTACAATAAATCTGGTAAACGTTTATTTATATATTGAAGCCTGTGAACTCACCAACCTCGTGTTGACATTTTTATTTACATGTTTTCTCAGGTCGCTAAGTTAAGACACAGGTGCACAACTAGGATCATGCATGGGATGCTTCTGATTTATTAATGTCTTGCTACTTTGATTATTTTCTTTTTATTATTGTTTGGACTTGGACGTTTGGACTTTCTTTTTGGGGCGCGTGTATTTTACGCATTTATTTTCTTTACGCTTCCGCATTTAAAACTCTGAACTTTGATTATATTACACTTGTGTCCCATGTAGAGTCGTTCAATTTAACTGGTGTCTGAGATCCTGGTTTGTCACTTCCCAAAACGGTAAAACTCCGTTAGTTGAAATTGGGGGTGTGACAATTTCACCAGAGTGTACAAACACTGTATACACTGATCTCATTGCTCAGGTAGGTTTACTACTGGGGTAACCTCCCTAGTTTTACGTCTTTTCCTACTACAGAGTTCAAACCAGCCCCATTACGACACTTTCATCCATAACACGTATACCATTTGATCAAACTATATGTATACCTATGGTCTGAACGCATATCCGTTGATTACGTTACGCATTAAAAATATTTAATACATCTTCATCCATTTTTCAAAAATATAAATCATTTGTAAGTTTTGAAAGTATTAAACATATTCACCTTGATTATTTTGGCTTTGTGAAAGCTTAAGAACTTATAAGACTTGACACTTCAAGGACAGCACCTCGTTACTTGGATCCTAACTTCGGTTATTATGACATGGATTCTACACTTCACTTCAAGGCAAGAATGCTTAAATGTGATTATCTATTTATAGGGCTGGGATAGGACTCGTAGCGGACCGCTAAGTTAGACGGTAGCGGTCCTTTACCGCCTTAGCTCATGCGAGTGATCACTCTGCCATGTGTTGGCTCTTGGTTTTGCTGATCCATAGGACTGCTAGCAGACCGTTAGCCATGTTGTAGCGGTCCGCTATCATGCTGAGTCATCAAACACATGTTCAAAACTCCCCATTTGTCACCACCCACATGTCAACATTTGATAGCATCCTTATCTGATCTTAGGAACCCGTTGTGGACCGTTAAGCTAACGATAGCGGTCCGCTACCACCATTTTTTCCTTATTTTCACTTTTAGTCCTTGGAAAGTCCATTTTGCCCCTCACTTAACATACCGTTAACTCGTCGTTTGTAATTGGACAGAAACTGTTACAATCAGATTATTTGGTGTCTCAAGGTGTTAATCAGGGACGATAAGTGTAAACGGGTCTGAACCTCATTTTTTTGTAATTTACTCTATATTGCATCAAAGATTGCAATGGTATGATATATCTTGTGAAAAAACCCATAGGAGAAAGATTGGTTATTTTAAATTAATGTGTACTATGTTAAAAAAATCTTTGTTTGTCAATAATGTATTTCTATATATAAAACCTATGGACCGCAAAACAGTTGGTAAAAAGACTAACGTTGTATTTCCGAGTTTAATAAATGAAAGAAAATAAGTGAAATGAAATTAAGGAAAGAGAATAAAGGGAAGGAAATGGAAAGATATAATATAATTTTGTATTTCTGAGTTCGAATGAAAGGAAAAGAAATTAAATATTTTATAGAATTAAGGAGACAAAATTACTTTCTCTACAAATCCGTCAATTTTGAAGGAAAGTTAGGATAAAAGATTATTAAAAATCTTTCTCTCTCTCTCTCTTCTTTCTACTTATTTCCATTAGAAGTAGCACTAATAATAATTAAAAAAAAAAAGAACATAACAATACAAACTTGATTGAAAGTGTCGGGATTGTGAATTTAAGATTTAAGGGGTGCATTTAATTAAAGATATCGACTGTGGAGTCACATGTTTCATAACTATAAATGTAATTATTTTCTTATATTTAACAACTTTTTATATCTAAATACCATCTAATATTGTATTTGTAAGGATTTGAACTCATACCATTTTTATAAAGGGGAAGCATCATACCACTAGAACACTAGATAATGTGTAAAAAGTAAATAAAACATTACATACCGAAAAAAAAAAATACTAATTTAATGATTTCTTTTTTCTAAAAACATTATATACTTGTGAAGGGGATTAACCCATAAAGGAACATAGCGAGCCGCGACACAGTCTGTGTCCTCGTTGGAAAGGCAGTCTCAGCGGAAAGGTTGTCCCGGCGGAAAGGTTGTCTTGGACAAGTCGCGGCACAAGTAATACACATGAAGGGGGTTAGAGAGTTAAACCCCTTGTGTCATCAGCAATTCCTTTCATATTACGGACTACCCAAGTCATCATTTACAAACGCACTTTAGGCAAGTCAAAGCCCAGCCACTCCAAATAGGCATTTATTCGTCCACATTATAAACAAAGGAAAACTATTCATTTATTCACCCAAATATTCAAATTTCTATACATAAATATTATTCAAAACTCAAATCTTCTTATCTAACTAAGGAGACTCACACCAATCCCTTGATACACTAGGAATCCTTTTAATTATTTTTGAACCTATCATTGATACAACTATGTCATAAAACATAGGTTAACCTTGTGGTTAGCTAGACACTTGTGCAGCAACATATTGTGTGACATCCGACTACTCATTTGCAAGGTGAGTTTACATAGCCCCTTTTTTACTCTTTTTACTTTTTGGAGTGAAACATGTTATAAATTATATTTCATACACAATTCAATACCTTTTGTTCTTATGCTTTGATCTTTATACTTTATGTCTTAAACTGTCTGATGACTATTACATGTGTTCATGTCAGTACATTCATTAACTTGTGTGGCAAGCCTAAGGTAGTACCTTTTATGATCATTTATACGGGAATCCGAAACTATAACTTAACACAAAACCTTGGCGGGTTTTGTTGAGTATCATCTTACTACTTGTGTATCATCTTACCCCTTTTTCTTAAAATGACAATCAGTTGGATTGCATATCTAGTTTTCTATTACCAGGCTTGAATTGTACACTTGGAACCTTGTGTGTTTTCACATATATGCTTTAGACACACTTTGAACATATTGAATTATAAACTTACTTAACTTTGTTTGGTGTCAAAACCTATGTTGCTCACCAACTACTCGTAGTTGACAGTTACTCACATGTTTCAGGTCACCCGCTTGTGGACTATGCTTAATCATTTAGGGCTAAGGACCTAGTTAAAATTAATTAAAGATTCATTTATTGTTATGTTTTATTTGAACAATATGTTACTATTTTCCTTGTAACGAATACTTAATTTGTTGATTAAATATTGTAACGCATTTAATAGTTGATCATGTGTTGTTGAACAACCGCGTCAACCTCGACGTATAATCCGCCGCCGGCCGGGTTGTGACATTCTGCTCGTGGCGAGGCTCACGGTGTTTCCTTGTCTTGCAGATCTATCTCCAAGCCCAAGCCCAGAACAAGCAATTGAAGACTCTCCCAGTCCAAGCATTATCCTCCATCCTGCACTTCTTCAGGACTTAAGCCTCTAGGTGATAAGTTTTGTAGCAACAACTTGCAAAACTGATGTCTTCCATTGCCATGTCATCTCCCTACCCAGTTTATCTTGAGAGCACCTCCAATGCGTGCTAAAATTATCGTCTGAATCCCATGTGGATGTTAGGTGAAGGAGAGATGACAGAGAAAGAGAGGAAAGAAGGTATATTTCATGCTGAAATCCGGATGCCCACATATGGAGTCTTATGAGGAGAGAGAAATGGATATGAGAGAGAGTAGAAAAATGGAGAGAGTGGGGTGAGGTGGCGATTGGCATTGGCATGCAAAGCATGCTGATGCTCTAATTATCATCTTTGACTTAAAACATTAAGTTGTCTTGTGTTACTAAGATCTTCCTTGGTACATTTTCTTTAAGATCAATTTTTTACACTTAAATACCACATGACATTTCATTTGTAAAGATTTAAACTCATCACCTTTGTTACATTACAAATAATTCTTCTGATACTCCTAAATTACTTTAGAGCTGTTATAAGTGATCTTTAATCTGCAACGCTTTTCTTTATACAACAATATTTAAATGGATGAAAAAAAAATCAAAATTTCATAACCATTTTAGCGAACTAACCAAATTAGAAATTCGTAGTTTTACCTTTTTTTTTTAATTCCGGTCTAAGAAAATATAATTATCACTCCAGTGGGTAGTGAGTCACTAAGGTCAACCAACATACCAGTCACAGGCTCACGCGTGAGAGGTCGTGGCACCATGGCTACTCGTGAAACATCATGCCCCCCTTCTGTGATTCCCTGGCATGACTCACTCCCTTGAGTCTACTCACGTTGAAACCAATTCAAATGTATTTTTTTTTGTTTTCTTTTTTTCATTTAATTTTATTTTTCTCTAATAACTTGCGTTCATTAACTTAAAAAAAATCTAAATACACAGTCTTGTTTATTATTGTATGAATATTCTCGTATAAATTTTATTGAAAACGATTGTTTCAAAATAAAGTATTTTTTTGGTCTAGTAAGCAACTTTGACACGTATTTGGATTGGTAACTTTGGTGAAACATATTACACACTTCAACAACCCAATGACAATGAGCAGTAGATATTTATTTTTTTATTAAAGTTATATTCGTTTAGTTTTTATTGCATTATTGTTAAAATATAATTATATTATTTGTATTTAAAAAATAAAAAAAATGATAGAGTAAATAGTAGTGGAAGCGAAAACCATTTCCATAGCTTAGTAACAGAAGAGTGAAAGATGATGTGACGTTGATGTATCAGTGAGTTGGAAGTGAATAATGGTATGTACACCCTTTATCCTAAGGGTAAGGGGTATACGCGTGAGGGTGCTCACGGCGTGAGCATGGTTAGCACACCACCCCCCTTTGGCGTGAAGGGGGCGTGAGTGCTGTGGCGTGAAGGGCTTCACGGGTGTTATCTCGCTTTTCGACCGTTCAACGGCTATTTCCATTAAATGTTTTTACCGTTTGAAAAAAAAACTTTAATCTAATTTTTTTTTACCCTATAAATAACCCATTTAACCAAATTTTTATACACACCAATTTCTAAATAACCCTTCACTCTCATATTTTTATAAAAAAAAGCCATGAATCCTAATAATTCGATGTGGTGGTTTCAACAATACGCCAATCAACAAAACACCTTCCAAATCAGTGGCCAACCACTTCCCTTCAACCAAAACCCGTTTGGTTTGGCGGGTTATGATGTAGTGTCAAATAATCCCAGTTAATGTGTCTAATTGTATTCGTTTTAGTCATTTTAGAGTGTATCTTTGTTTGGTTTTATGTGTGTTTGTGGGATGTGTGTGCCTCACAGGTTTATGTGCTTAAAGGAGTGGGAAACGAGAGCTAATCAAGTGTATATAAAGCACGGGAAGAATCAGAAGCTCAAAAGATGAAATCATGGAATTCTAGCCCTCGCGGTACGCGAAGCAGTGGGAGAATAACCTTGCGGTACGCGAGAAATCAGAAAAGCTCGCCCGACTGTTCAGTCCTTCGCGGTATACGAAGGACCAGCCTAACCTCTCTCGCGGTACGCGAGGGGATGTTTTTAGGGGAAAATTAACCTAATTTAGGTTTTAACCTTTCTCATCCCCCATGATCGATCTATCATCGATTCCAGCCGTTCCAGAGCTCCAAGAATGAGATTTCCACTGTGTTTAGGTCAATTGTTCATAAAGTTTGATGCTTGTAAGTTTGATAACAATAATTTTGATATTTGTGATGAATATGAGTAGCTAATCCACCCGTGATCTTCTCCGGGTGTAGGGTTTGTGTATGAACTTGTTATTTTCTGGAATACTTAGTCTTGGTTTGTAATCTTGATTGGTATCTTAAGTCATATGGTTATATTAATTGATTGAATGCTTTAAACTGTTTTGGTTGATTCCGAATCGTTGTTCAATTATCATCAGTCTCAGGTTTCTTTACATCAGGGACGTTGTGAGGGTTGAGTTTCGATTGGTTAATCTAAACTGATTATACATGAATACGCTTTCTTTATAGCTCGTTCTAATATTTTCACTGATTTCAATTGAACTTTGTGCAATTATATCTATGTAATTGCTTGCTAAGTAGACTAAGAATAACTTGTGTTTGCAAATCTGAATCCGGAGAGGATTACTTCTCTCATTATTGTTTAAAACCAATTCAATTAAGTGTTTGCAATTCTTTGTCTTTCAATACTTGTGACAAAACTGCACTTTCCACAAACTCTTCGTGGAGACGACTTGACTTCCAATTTTACTATTAAAATCTTATTTTTTTGACCGACCAAACGAAATTGATCAGGTTATGTTCCACAACCACAAGGCCAACCGATAAACTTGTCTGAGCCAGACATTGTTCCTGAAACTCAACCCGCACCACAATCCGAAGAAAACGTTGACAAAACGCAACCCGGACCTTCTCGAAAAAGCCGAAAGAAAAAGATCGTTAAAGAATCGACTTCTACACGAGCCACTAGAAAGTGGGATACGGAGGAGGAGGTGAAGCTGGCTAAAGCATTTGACGACGTATCCGAGGATCCCATCACTTTAATTTTACCTTTTTAATACTTATATTTTTTAAAAATTAATACTTTTATTTTTTTAGGAAACGCTCAATGCAAGATTGCTTTATGGGAGCGTGTTGCAGAAAAATATTTTATCTTAATGGAAGTCGGGCCCGATTACCGCACAATCGACCAGTTGAGTTCTAAATGGACTCATATTAACAAAAAGGCTGTAATTTTCAACGGTATATATGAAGAATGTGAGCGGACCCGAAAGAGCGGGTCTAGTGATACGGATATTTTGATGCAAGCAATTGCACGTTTTCAAGACGATGTTGGAGGCATGGCTCCAATTAGAATTTGGGAACTTTTAAGGAATTCCCCGCAATGGCAACAAATTTACATCAAAAAGAGCGGAGCCGGATCGTCAAAGAAACGATCCTCAAACGACATGGCCGATAGTCCCGCCACATCCGATGGGAGATCTAAGTATGATATCAATGTAGAGGAAACGGATGAGGAGGACGCAATAGTATGGCCGATCGGGAAGGAAAAAGCAAAAAGCCCAAGCCCAAGCATCGGGCTTTCACTCCGTTTCGACACACATCGAGATAAAGAAATTATTGGAAAAAAGAAAAAGAAAATGATCGAGGAAATGCGCCAATTTAACTTAACTCAAAAATAAAGAAATTATTGGAAAAAAGAAAAAGATGAGATGGATATTCTCGAACTCGACCTTGATCGCTTTCACGGGGCCAGACGAGCCTTTTTCGAGAGAAAACAAAACGCGATCAAGGCAAAATATGGGATTGAAGACTAGTTTTTTTAAAATTTATGTACTTTTTATTTAAAGTTTTTTTATTTAATGTTTTTTTTATTTAATGTTTTTTATTATTTATTATTTTAATGAAATTTGAATTTATTTTAAATTGATGTATTTAATACTCACTTGGGTATCCCTCACATGAGTATACTCCTTGCCATGTAAGAGCCAAGTGAGTGATACACCAATATGATGTGGCGCCTAAATGTCAAAAAATGTACTCTTACTTGAGAGAGAGAGCCAAATGATAGTATACCTATACTCTAATGAAAAAAATATGGGATGTTGCTTATGATATCTCTAAAAGTGTACAGCAGTATGCCGTATGTAAGTTTGTTAATGATCAGATCAGTTATTTCAATGTTAGTAAAACATATATCATATGAGTTATATGATTTGACACCTGAACCATGTGACTATTTTCGTCATAGTATACCACTGGTGAATAGTATTACAATGTATAATGTGTTAGCAGTGTTCTCTAGACGCACAGAAAATATTGTTCAAGTGAAGTCTATGTCTGACCGACTTTCTACACAACTAGTGTAAGGTAAATACAATTCTCACTCTTCTTTATGTTTCTCTCTCTAGATATTCTCTTCTTGAGTACTCATGATATCCACATTTTTCATCTATCAAGATTCAAACATGATGAAGATCTATGTGAGAGTCTTATGAACAAAACTTCTAAACTCTAATTAGATCATACACCCTTTTCTTTCAGTTCTCAATCTTCATCTTTGATTTGAACAAAACTTCCATCATCATCTTGTTCATCTATATCCATCCATCTACTTCTTTCTGTTCTTGATTTCACTGTTTTAAAACATGTCCGGTGAAGATTTTTCATCATCTCCTCCTTCTCTTTCTGCTCTCATCCAAGACCCCAACAACTCAAACCCTAACCCTAATTCCTCAAACTCATCCATACGAAAGCGCAATCTCCGCGGCACACCAGGTAATCCAATTCACTCAAAACCACTTCACTTTGCTTATATATAAATTTTCTTTTTCACCAAGTCTTTTATGTACAGATCCAGATGCAGAAGTGATAGCGTTATCTCCGAGATCTCTAACCGCGAAGAATCGATTCGTATGTGAGATATGCAACAAGGGTTTTCAAAGAGACCAGAACTTACAGCTTCATAAAAGAGGACACAATCTACCATGGAAGCTGAAACAAAGAAACAAACTTGAACCTGTGAAGAAGAAGGTTTACATTTGCCCGGAGATAGGGTGTGTTCATCATGATCCGTCGCGAGCTCTGGGTGATCTCACCGGAGTTAAGAAGCATTACTTTCGTAAACATGGAGAGAAGAAGTGGAAGTGCGAAAAGTGTTCCAAAAAGTACGCAGTTCAGTCAGATTGGAAAGCTCACAGCAAGATTTGTGGTACCAGAGAGTACAAGTGTGATTGCGGAACACTCTTTTCTAGGTTAGTTATATGAATCTATTTAAATTCAGATTTAATAAAGATTTTGCATTAGCTACATCATAATGATTAAAGATCCTAAAAATTAAATACAAGGGTTACATCTTTTCAAAACTCGTGAGAACTCGTAAAAAGTTAAAACTTTTTTTTTGGTTATTATGATTAAAACCAATTATATATGGATATACAATATATATGATTAATATAACTTGTTATTATGATAAAGATAAATACAATAAATTTTATTTATGTAACGAATTATAATTGATATATTTTTATCTGATCGTAATTAACATTTTCTATCTAATATATATCAGGAAAGATAGCTTTATAACGCATAGAGCGTTTTGCGATGCTTTAACCGAAGAAAATTCGAGAATGGCTTCGTTTCCGATGATGTCAAGTGCTGCGAATCTCAACTTTCGACAAGACTTGATGACGTTGAACGGCGGTGGTGGTGGTGGTGGTGGTGGCGGGATGGTGTTTCCAGGGATGTATGGTGGTGAGATTTTAGAAACTAATCTTGATGTGAATTCCACAAAGCCTAGATTACCAATTTGGTTAGAAAACCCTAGTAATAATTCATCGTATATGGGGTCATCGATCTCGAACAACAACAATGGCGGAATGCAGTTCAATTCTTTGTATAACAACTACACTACTACAACCACCACAACCCCGCCACCTCCGGCTCATATGTCCGCCACTGCGCTGTTACAGAAGGCGGCTCAAATGGGGTCAACAAGAAGCACTGATCTCGTTGACACCAACCGGTTCGGGGTCATGAGTACAAGTGTGCCGAGCTTTGATTCATTAAATCATGACAGGTTGATGATGACGATGATGATGAATTCGACGGAATCATCGAAGCAAATGAAAGGAAGCGGTGTGAATGTATCGAATGATTCAGATTTTACTAGGGATTTTCTTGGTGTTGGAGGAAATGAAAGAAGAACGTTTAATCTGCAACAAAGTTTATTCAAGTTTAGTTCATCTTGAAGCATGTGATGAATGAAATTAATAGAGATGATGATGATTATAATTAGAAAAGTAAGTAGGTGAGAAAGAGACAAGGGGAGTCACAAGGAGGGAAAAAGAAACAATATTGATGGTACAAACAAGGTGAAGGAGGTGGAGCATGTTGCATGTTATTGTAGCAGAAACAAAAGTTTTCTTAATTTTGTTTTAAAGAAACTTGTCTATGGTCTCGTTTGGTCTGGTCTTGTCTTCTGGCTGTACGCTTTTCATGCAGTGTGTACTGTTCAGTCTGTGACCTACTCTCTAATAATTTGTGGCCGTAAGGTCACTCATTTCATATTATAACAATTTATATGTACTATGGGTTTTATGAATCGTTTAAACCAATTAAATCGTTTAAACAGAAAGTTTAAAATTAACTTTTTTTTATATCGCTACTAAAGTAATAAGTATCACCGATAAATAATCAAGAAGGAGAACATCCGTCAGTAATTACTCGGGCATTTGGACCTAAATTTTTGGTCTGGAGTTCGATTTGATTTTGAGTATTAATTTTCCACCGAGTTTTTTTGCTTTTATTTGATTCCTTTTTCAATCGTAAGATGCATCGATTTTTTTTTTCCGAACAACCATATAATATTATAAAAACAGAATGGGTTTTGCAACCATTGAACCCAGTTTAAAGTGACTTTTCTATTCCTACTACATACCAAAGAAACAAATAATTGACAACTGAATCAAATAAATTGTCTTTCGATTTTTTGCTTTGGTTGAATACGAAATCATTTCTGAATTTCCACACGTAACACGAAAGAGTATACACCATAGCTTCAATCAGTTTTTTTTTTTTTTTTTGCATAGGAGTCGATTTTAACCACCCTGTGATCACCATTGGATCTTTAGAATAAGAAAATATGATGCTAAGTCAACGAGCAATTGCATCCCAAATTTTGAGCACCGAATCACATTCAGAAAATAAGTGTAAGGCCGTCTCCAACTCACCAAGAATTCGTCTTCTACATCCAAATCTCATATCCACTTACCTAATTCTCTCGACCACTGGTACATATGTAATTCATTAGAAAGGTGATTTAGTTGAGATTCTTCCACACCTCCCCTAATATTCATGCGCCAATTCCAATTCAAAGACCCATTATCCTAACGATCTATTATAAGGTACTGTTTATCTCTTTCAAGATTAAATAATCTAGGAAATTGTAGCCGAAGAGAAGTATCAACCATCCAAATATCAAACCAAAAGAGAGTAGAATCCCCAATACCAATCTTTTTTCTAAAGGAAGACTAAGGAATAACGGCTTTATTACTCAACTTTTGACATGATTTTACAATCCTGTGCCAAACCCCGTTACGTCTCCCAATATTCAACATGTCTACAATTGTAAGACCCTAAACTGGACATCTTACAGTTGGGTCTCATCACTATGTATTTTCTTTAAAAACACTTATCTTATTATAAAAACAATCAGCGGAAGTCTTCTTTAAAATAATTTTATCGTTTTAACCCACTATCATTATTAACCTTACCTTACGAATGCATGCACACCGAATCCGAGTAGCACCGCTCCCAAGCCAAGTTACCTCGTCTCGTTAAGCCGCTAGCCAAAGCACCTTATCGGTTGGCACCGCCGGAGATGAAAGAGCTAATGGTTTGAATTCAATCTAACGTACATACAAAGTCACATACGCTGAGTGAGTTCTAACAGTTTATATTAGCAGAAAGTATTTACGTCACGAATATCATTTAATTGAATTCAGAACATTTAAGTCCTTTATAAAACGGTTTGTCGTTTATTAACATATCGATAACCCACATTATCCAATATTTACATAAGGTTTAACAACCCAAGACTCAAACCATGCCCATAACCCCGTAAGTCTCACCGACCTGGATCGAACTTACCGCTCCACTAACCAACGATTTACCACACGTATCAACATGAAATCCGGTTAAATCAACCAATCCCTAGACACGAACTTAATTAGCCCTAACAATGACACTCACTAGGGCTTCGAATTTCTGGCGATCAACTTCTGTATCAGATATTCGAAGAATTATTGGATTTCAACATTCTCATCATATGCAAACATAATAGTCTCAATGGTTGATTTCTTAGATGCAAGATGCATTATGAGTAGTTTGAAAACGCGAAACAATGAAAATTAACAAAACCTACTAAAAACAAGGACTTTCTCCGTTAAAAACTAAATTCAATCATTGTGTTTTTTTTCTTACGAATAAGATTTCCGAATATCCTGATAATAACTTAAAATCAGTTACTATGGTTTCACTATATATAAAAGAATAAAGTATTATACGTGGAGATTAATATAATAATAATAATAACAACAACTAAGGGTCGGGTTTACCCGCACGATACGGCGGAGATGTTGTAATATAATCTTTCATTAAAAAAATAAACATTGAAGTTGCGTTGACAGCTTTCAAAAACTTATAAAAGAGGGGGAAAATGTTGAGAAATAGACTTGAACCTGTGACGTCCACGATAAAAATGTGGGAAATGAACCAATTTTATATAAAATTGGTATATTAGAAAAAAGATCTTATATTTTGATATCATAAAGAATTGCCAATTTAATGTAGTAAAATTATAAAAGAAAAAAGTTATTTGATTATAATAAATAAAATACAGTTAATTTAAAGTGTAAAATATCTATATCTATACTATATAATAAATAAAAATCATTTATTTCATGTGTCGCGTCCACATCTTTTCTCATCATTTTTTTTCGCATATCTCTCTTATTAAATACACATCTCTATTTTTAATAATGATTTATATTTAAAGAAAAATATTAATTATACTAATAAAACACATTTATTTTAAATTATCTCTTATTTTAAGAAACTTTAAAATTTAATTATGTAACTTTTGTTTTTAACTAAATAATGATGTAAGTCAAATTATATTAAATAGAAGTTAATGTATTCAAACCGTACAATATATGAGTTTTTAAAGATATAATTTTTTTATTACTAAGTATATAACATTACATTTTATCAACCCGTGTAATACATGAGTTTTTTAAAATACAAATTTTTTATCACTAAGTATATAATATTACATTTTATCAACATGTGTAATACATGGGATTTTAGCCTAGTTTTTATATAAATCTATATATGTATATGAAAAAAAAATAAACGAAGAGAAAAAATAATATATATGGAGAGAGGATTGAACCCATAACCTCCCGGAGGTTGTAGGATAGTGAAGTGATTTCTATGTAACTGTATTTAAAATCTTTGTACACGTGAAGAAATCCTATTTGGAAGGTTACTCTTAATCAAGGGTGGAGATCCGAGAAATCCTATTAGAAGATTACTATCCGTCAATATGGGGTTAGCCCACTTGGTAGAGGTATATGCCTCTTAGATGGGAGATCTCAGGTTCAAAACTGGGCAATGCAGTAGTTTATAATTATTGGTGTAAAAATAGATCGGAGATTAATATCCGCCAATGTGGGGCTAGCCCACTTGGTAGAGGCGTATGCCTCTTAGATGGGAGGTCTCAGGTTCAAACATGGGCAATGCAGTAGTTTAGAATTATTAGTGTAAAAGAAAAGTAGAAGTAACGTTTGCCGTTAAAAAAAAAAGAAGATTACTATCCATTCAAGGTTACTTTGAATATATTTTGTTATAATGCCATTAAGCTTTTGGTCTGGTGGTCAATATGTTTTCCTGTAAGGGTTTCCTTCTTAAGAGATTATGGGTTTGAATTTTGATGAGAGAAATTTTTTCAGTACCCTTCATAGGACTACAAGTTAGTCATTCAAAAATTTATATATTATAATATAATTTTCTATCCTACGTCATAACGAACAACGTTAGCGTTGAGTAGCCGTGACCAACCCAAACCCTTATGAGCTAACAACATTGTATTTCTACACTAAAATATGATTTTTTTTTATTCAAATTTTGTTTTATTCTACATATAACAAAGTGGTAACTCATTCATCCATCAACCATTAGGTCACATGTTCTACTCTTGCTTGAATTTCTTCTACATATACTAGTATCCAATATTTGAATTTCTTCCATCAGCCATTATTCTACACATAGTGGTTAGATTAAATGAGTTTAATATATATTTTATTCGTTAACGTTTTTCAAGAAAATGGAGTGCGTGGTTGTCTTAATTTTTTTTTTTACTTTCCGATATAATTTTTTTTTAAAACGAAATTGTATTCAAAATCGAGTAATTTTTGGGGATCGTAGGCTATAACGAGTGTTGTTACCGTTGCGATACCGTGACCAGTATTGGTATTATTGGAACCGGTATCGGTATTCGCTTTTATGGTTTTTGCCGAGCCGAATCGATAACGACCAAACTGCTGCCGCGTGACGCGGGGAAAAATGACCGAACTCCCGCAGCGAAGCGCGGGTGGAAAAACTAGTTTAATTTATATGCTATTTCTTGATAATTTTAATTATTTTTATGTTAATATATTTTACATACAAACAAGTTTTTTTTAACGACAAAAGTTAGTCCTACTCTACTTTTACACCAATAATCTTAAACTACTCCATTGCACAGGTTTGAACCTAAGACCTCTCATCTAAGAGGCATATGCCTCTACCAAGTGGGCTAGCCCTACATTGACACATACAAATAAGTATATGTACATGCAAGTACACATATACATGCATGAGATATCAATTGTCCTTGTCAAAGTGGAAGACTTTATATATATATATATAGGGGATGGATATTTTGAAAACCCATTTGAGTTCTGAAAACATTGAAAACTCTCTAAAAAACGTGTTTTTACATGTTTAAAAAAATATTGGAAATCATTTTAAACAACTTTTATAAGATTTTCATCAAAAAAAATAAAAAAAAACGCCGAGCTAATTTTTTTTTTAAATGGATAAAAATCCCCGTTTTTTGTGTGAAAAAATCGTGTTACTTGAGTAACACAACATGTTACATATGTAAAACAACTGGGCATAATATTTTTTTAAAAAAATTATAAAAACATCCGGTCGACGATTTTTTGATTTTTTTTATAAAAAGTTTTGAAATTGCATATAAAAACTTTTCCAAAAAAAACCTCGTTTTTTGAGAGTTTTCAATGTTTTCACAACTTGGGGGGGTTCATCCTATGCATTCCCTATATATATACTATATAATAAATAAATGTTTTTTCATGCCACGTGTCGCCTCCATACTCATTCTTATCATTTTTTTCCCGTATCTCTCTCTTATTAAATACACATTCATCTTTTAATAATAATATATTTTTAAAGAAAATACTAATTATACTAATAAAACACATTTATTTTAAATTTCTCTTATTATAAGAAATCTAATTATGTAACTTTATTTTCAATCAAATCATAAATGAATAGTAATTAGCGTATTTTCGAAACTCAATTATATATTAATTTTTACACGTTTTGAATTTTGTTTTTTATCCGTAATATATGTAATACATTTTTACACATGTAAAATATATACGTAAAGATTTAACAATTTTATGTATTGATATTTTTCACCCGTGTGTAATACACGGGATCTAAGCTAGTATATATATAGATAGAGGAAGCTTTAAGTACAAAGTGTGTTTTGTCTAAAAAGTGCAGGAAGTAATTTAGACATTTGATCAAACATCTAATGGCTAAGATTGATTTAAAAGTCAATTAATTGCTAGATGGGTAAAATAAAGATTTTGTCTTCGGATTGACTTTCTTTTTGCATTAAATATTATTTTCATCATCTTTTTAAACTCAAATAACCTTTTTATCCATTATTATTTAAAAAAAAAATTTACACGATAAAATCGAGCATTTTTTTTCTCTTTAGTTTGAGTATAGTATTGTTATGTTTTTATATAAAAAGGAGATTTTTTTTAGAAAAAGATAATGATGCTCGAAATCTGTGCTGGTTACCATTATCAGCACAGTTATAAATGTTAAAGTAGCACAACATATAACATATAAACGTGCTATTTTTTTGCACGCTTAAATGACGCTAATGCCCCACACTCATGGAATCAGTACCGTCATGTGGCGCATTCTCCTTGCTTCCTACACTTTTTAGGCAAAATCCACTTTGTAGGGTAACCTTCCTCTGTGTGTGTGTGGGTGTGTACGTGCGTGCGTGTGTGGGTGGGTGTGTGAGATATCAACTATCCTTGTCATAGGATATCAACTATACACACAGGGGAAGACTTTACAAAACTCACATTTTATATATAGTTTAAACCTCATAATTTAACCTTTACAAAACACACTTTACTGCCATAAGATATCAGCTGTCCTTGTCATATAGCCAAGAGATGCATGTCATAGTCCACCTTAACCCATCCTGAAACACGTACTAAAATAAGTCAGCTTTCGCTAGTGAGTCTATAACTTTCAAAAAAAATAAATACTTTGTTATCAAAACATCATTTATTCTTTCAAAAACACACTTTATTAAATGATTTACTTTTAGATAATCACATCCACAACTTAACCCACAATAACACACACCGTACTTAGCTCACTCACATCACATCACACCACACTGATCTCACTTGTTTCAACGACTCACACTTTACACTCACAAAAACCAAGTGTTAGTTACAAACGGGTATCGGATATAGTTAGGTCCACGCACACTATCAACATCAGACACACATTGATTTGCCGTCGCCGTGGACTTCACACTAGTTTGCCACGATCGTGAATTTCACACACACATACACATACACACTAGTCAACACGTTTCCCCACACTCAGTGGCCACAACATCCCAACCTTAGCTCAACATTTCTTTAAAAGTTTTAAAGTACTTCTTCACACTCCTTAGTTATAACCATTGTTTAACTCACACCATTCATCACACACAACCACATTTGTGGTAACTAACTTATATAGATATGATTATATAAGCTCATCATGTCAGTATAATTATACTTGTTTATTTATGTGAACTTCTTTATATAAGCTTTTTTACATAAAACAAATTCATATAAAGTTATCTATATAACACCATTCACACCAACCTACTAATATGATTTGTTCACACAAATCACTTATAATATCAGTTCTACCTAAATCATTCCAATCATTAACACACAACTCACTACACACACCATGTATATCATAATTCAATACTCACAAGATTATTCATCATACTAAACATACACTTCTGGTTATATAACATAACCCATACCCCATACCCAAACCTCACTAAGATCATGTTGAAACATCACACTTTATCACACAGTGTTCGTATAACCGAACCACCACTTAAACACAATTAATGAACACCGTTAACACACACCATCAAGGTTAAATCTCCTTTAAAAGCCTGACTTTAACCCAGATTGAATTCAGCCTCGAATTCTCGCACAAAACACTTTCCCGGTTTAACATGTTAATCTCACGCTTAACTATTTCAAACCGTTAACACACATTATACGTGAATAAGCCCAAAATATTTAAAACACTTAAGTAGGGAATATAGAACTCACCTAGATAATACAAAATAATCTCAAGCTTTCTGCATGCTCATTTAGGCCCAAAACCCTAAACCATCACTAGCCCACAAGCTTCTCTTTTGTAAGCAAGCTCAACCATTTGATAGGAAAAGGCTGCATTCTTTCTTTCCTCTGCTAATATCCAAAATATAAAAAGTTAAATCAAAATATAGTTACCATAAAATAAGTTCAATTGAAACTTTTAAGTACTAAAACTATAAATGTATAAAAGAAGAGAAATAATCATTTTTTAAAAATTTGACAGATATTTTTATATTGACATTCATTTTAAAGATTATAAAAAACAAGACAAGTTTTAAAAAGAATTACGATTCTTCTTATTTCTAGTGACGAATCTTGTTATTTCTAGTGACGATTCTTGTTATTTTCTAGTTAATTTTTTTTAAATCTCAAAAAACCTGCCCTCTTAGGCCAAGGGGAGTGGGTGCGTGAACCCGACGTGGTGTTCCACGCCACCCACGCCCGCCTGGCGTGGGTCTTCACTGTGGGTCTTCACCGTGGAGATTAACCCGCTCGTGGGTATTCAAAAATAGCTGTTGGGTGGCATTGAGCCATTGCCCAACGGTTAAAACATTAAATATTTTTTTTTTTCAAATTTAATTACCTCTATATATATACACAAGTTTAAAACCCCGTGTCTACACACGAGGTGAAAAATATCAATACATAAAATTCTGAAATATTTATGTATATATTTTACAGGTGTAAAAATGTATTACATATACTAAGGATAGAAAACAAAATTTAAAATATGTAAAAATTAATATATAATTGGGTTTGAAAAAACGTTAATTACTATTTAATTTAATTTGACTTTCATTTACTATTTGATTGAAAATAAAAGTTACATAATTAGATTTCAAAATTTCTTATAATAAGGGATAATTTAAAATAAATGTGTTTTATTAGTATAATTAGTATTTTCTTTAAAAATATAATTATTATTAAAAGATAGATCGAGGTGTATTTAATAAGGGAGAGAGACGGGAAAAAATGATGAGAATGAATATGGAGGCGACACGTGGCATGAAAAAACCTTTTATTTATTATATAGTATAGATTTTAGAAATTGAAACTTATAAAAATCAAACAGTTATCTCCAAACCATTCCAACCAAACTTTATTATTATTTACTTTTTAAATTATTTTAACAAATTAATATTTAATTAAATTAGAAAAATAAAATGACGTGACAATGTGAAAATGTGGAACCATTTCCCCTAATATGGAGAATGTGAAAAAACTGTAAAATCTGATGTGACGCTGACGTGGATGGGTGTGAAAATATGGAAATATGTAACCACTCCGCTTGGCCTTAGGTCTTGGCTCTTGACCTTTTCTGACTTGGGCTAAGGGTGATGGGGGCGCAAGACCCGGATGGAACCGAGTAAGAGAGAGAGGACCGGGTTAAATGAGGTACACCGCCCCCAATAAATCGGGTATGTTCGAGTAGGTTAATCGGGTAAAGTAATCGAGTTTATTTACTCGAATGTGTGAAACAAAAAGTTGTTCAAAACCATCCATAAATGTTCAAAACCACTACGGTTTTCAAATACCACATGGTTTAGTCTCTTTACTTTCCAAAATTTTATTATTATATATTATTGTCATTATCATCTTATTTGTAAACATGAAATAATAAGTTTTTATTTATTTTGAATCCATGGTAACAAACTAAATAATCTTTTATTTATATAAGAAAGAATACGTTTTTATTTTTATTTTTTTTATTTTTCTAGTTTTTTTTAATTTTTATTTGTAGGCTTTTTTATTTTTAGGTTTCTAGGTTTTTAATAGTATTATGTTAGTTTTTATTTTATGAAATTGACTTTTTTTTATTTAAATGTTTATTTAAAAAAAAAAAGTTGATGAGTAAATGAGTAGGGTGTTTCCAATGAAATCTGAGTAAATGAGTAGTTTTGAGGTGGCAAAATTCTATTGGCCAGTTTTGGTGAGTAAATGAGTATTGGGGTTAATGGCACCCAACACCCTAAGAGAGCCCACAACGTTACAGCCAGCTTTAGGCCCGTACCGAATATAAACAACCTTTAATTTTCAAACGTAAACAAAATTAACGACTCGATATATTGAATAACATTTGGTGTAATCTAATTATACATGGTTTGTGACTTTGTGCTTTTGGAATATTTTTTTTTTGTCAAAGTGTTAGTAGATATGTAAATCCATTTGGTTTCTGGTTTTTTTTAACTATTTTGGTTTATGGGGAGTCCGCTCCTTTTACGAGTGGACTCTGACTTTTCAAGTTTGAGTTTGTTCCTATCACAAGTGGACTTGAGAAGAGCTCCACTATTCCTCTAATCTCCTATTACCACATAAGTCATTTCCTCAAATCTACTTGTGGCAGGAGTGGACTCAAACTTAAAAAATCAGAGTCCGATTGTGAGGTAAGCGGAATCCCCATAAACCAAAATGATAAAAAAAACAAATGGGTTTACATATCTACACGACTTTGACCAAAAAATCGCTTTTTGCAATTTCTTCTTGTCCACTACCAAAACTGCTTCTTTGTGTGGGTAATCATATATCCATCTTACAACTTAGTCCTTGTCTCGGTTAACCACTCACTTGTTGGTACAGGCCCCTTGAGACACACACAAACTCACGTACAAGAGATTGGAGAATTCTAACCTCTTTCTCATATATTGACTTCAAAACAAAAATGAGTTACATTTATAGATTCATAAGACTGTTGAGCTACTAACAAAACTTAATACTTATAAGTTATTTGACTCTTAAGATACTACAAGATTCATCACGGTTTCTCGTTTAGAGAACGGGTTTGTAATCATTGTACATAATTGTTCGTGGGTATAGAAGATTCGACGGGTGAAGTACGTTATCGTTTGTATAAATAATTAGACGGGGGTTTAAGTATAACTACCGAGACCTTAGGGAAAGTTTTGTAAAAGCTTCGATACGGGCCAAGCCCGAGTGAGGGTCGGCTAGCGTGTGGGGGTCAAGCCCGGTCCAAGAAACACACCCATTAGGGTGTTACGCAAGGGGAGGAAACCCCATTTGGGTTTCTTGCGGCTGCCGAGAAGAAAGAGAAAGGAGGAGGAGCCGTTCGTCGAGTTTTTTGTTCGAATCAAGGTATAATCGTGATCCTCTAATCATTGTTTGCATGTTCTAAGTCCCGGATAATCATAATAATCGTTTTTTTACGATTCTAGGGTTTTGAAAGAGACGAGCTTTTGAGAGAGACGAGTTTCTTGGTGATTCGATTCACACGAGTCACACGGATCGAAGGTATAATATTGAAAACCTTTATGTTTAATCATAGGGTATCATTTAGATCGAGAGTTTGATGAGTTTGGGGATTGGCCGAACCCGATGGGTGGACGTGAGACCCCAACGCGACGGGGGGAGGCTTTCACGCCGGGTCACGCGGCTGTGGTGGCTTCGGAAGACCAAGGCGGGAGTAGGGAGGGGCTGTGACGGCTCGGAGGGACGACAGCGACGCGGTGGAGTCGTAGAAAGCACGTGGCAGTGGTGGCCGAAGGCCGTTGGGGCTGCGGGTGGCAGCCGGAGACGGCGGGAACCGGTTTGGTGTTACCGGTAGCTATAGGAGGAGCCGGGGGTAGCCGATACGTGTTCGGTGACCGTTTTGATCGTATATACAGGCGCGTATACATGCATGGGGGTTGCATGGGGAATTAGGGTTTTGCATGGCGTCATGCACATGCATGTGACCATGCGTGATGCCGAGTTAGTCAAGTAGGCTGAGGTTTAGCATCGGGTCGTATATTGACTCGTGTATTGTGTATATTATAGGTGCGAGGTCGAAAAGCGAACACGGGGAGTTAGTAAATTCTAGAGAACGAGGTGTGTCGAGCAAAGGTGAGTTAAAATAGCCTACATGGATACATGTGAAACGTGTTTTTAGTAAGTTGCATGCATAGACGACGCTTTTGGTAATGAAATATATGTTTTTCAATAATCGTTATGCATGCATGTGTGTATGAGTTGTGTCACATACTTAAACGTCATGGCGGGAGATCAAGCGTAAGCTTGATGTTGTGTTGACGTTAGTCAATGGGATATTGTGTCTGGCTTTAGTCAGGCGGGAGATCGAGCGTAAGCTTGATATTGTGTTGACGTTAGTCAACGGGATATTGTGTCTGACGTAAGTCAGGCGGGAGATCATGTTGGCTTGTGTCTTCGGACCGGACAACACGGTATAATTGTTTGTCGATAAAAATATATATGTTTGAACTGTTGAGAAAGTATTATGAATAAACCTTTGAGATGGAAACTATTTTATAACGTTTTGGGATTTATCATTCCTTAAAGAATTACTATATAACTCATTCAGCGTAACTGACTTTTAAGCATGTATTTCAGGTAAAGAGAAGATGTGAGATGTCGGCTTCTGGATGGCATTTGGTTACCGTGGACGTTCGTGATGACATTATTGATTAATTGTTTCGTTGAGACATTTTGATATTAGTACTTGATTTGAATTATGATTTGGGTCGGGTCGTTGACCTTTGTTGACTATTTGATTTCCGCTGCAATGAATTGTGTTTAGTTTAATGTCTATGACTACTTAGTTTGTGTTTGAGCCAACAAGTATGGTTCCCGATTTTGGGGTCTTACAAACAGACTCTCAAAACGGCTCCACCGTCTTCACCCGCTCCTTCCACAAGTGGACTCTGACTTTTCAAGTTTGAGTCTGTTCATATCACAAGTGGACTTGAGGAGAGCTCCACTATTCCTCTAATCTCCGATTGCCACACAAGCCATTTCCTCAAGTCTACTTGTGGGAGGAGTGGACTCAAACTTAAAAAGTCAGAGTCCGTTTGTGAGGGAAGCAGAATCCCCATAAACCAAAATGGTAAAAAAAAAAAAACAAATGGGTTTACATATCTACACGACTTTGACAAAAAAAATCGCTTTTTGCAATTTCTTGTTGTCCACTACCAAAACTGCTTCTTTGTGTTGGTAATCATATATCCATCTTACAACTTAGTCATTGTCTCGGTTAACCACTCACCATCTTCGGTTCAGGAGGCTCCATGTGAGAGCTGTCCGACATTGTCATACGGACCGCAACCCCTTCTTCATGAACATCGCCATCCATAAATTATATAAATAATAGATTTGTTTAGATTTTAAGTCTAGTCAAGCTCGATATGTAAAGCTCTACGAGTTCACAAACGGTTCCACTCGTTTACACCCCTAATCCCCATCATTTAAAAAAACCAAAAAATTCAAAACGTGGAAAAGAAGTATTTGATATTCAGATACCCGTGCATACTCGTATAATTCAACGACAAAATGGATGACATAGATTGTCATTATTCAAAAAGCACCCAAATGAGCTAATAAAAAAATCATTCAAAAGTGGGCCCATCATATTTTTCCGATCTGCCATCATCCTGACCGTCTATTTTCACAAACCCAACATTGCGATAAAAGCAACCGCTCCAACGCACAATCCATGCAACTGACCACCAAAAACAACTGCCCCGGAAGCGTCCGCGCTGGCACTACCGCCACCGGTTACCGGAGCGGCAACATCGGCACCGGAACTCTTCTTTTTCAAAGGTTCCGGTGCCGGAGCGGGAGCTGACGAACCAAACAAGCTCATGGGTAGCAACACTTTGTCCACTTGATACACGGCAAGTGAACCATCTGTGTAGATACTATTCGACACAGTGGTGTCCACCACGCCGGTTGACACGTTCACTTGGTTGCCAGAGGAAATTATATTTAACGGGAACTTGTTACTGGCAGTGTCTCCGGCCTGTGTTCTTAACGGATTACTAACGGTTTGAAGCTGTGAAGTGGTGAGGTAGTTAGGAACGACATGAAACTGTAACAAGGCCACTTTCTGTTGGTCGGAGAGCGAATTTAGGGTTCCGGGTTTCAAGGAGGAGAATGCATTGTCGGTTGGAGCAAAAACGGTCATGCCTGGTTGGAGTTGATGAGTTGTGAGTTGATTTGATCACCCAATTGTGTGGATTTCATAAGGCGGATGAGGGTGGTGAATTGGCCGGCTTTTTCGAGGATCTTGGTGATGTTGGTGGGGCCGGTTGATGGTGGTGCCGGAGATTGAGCTAGGGTGGTGGTGGTGATGGTGCATTGGAGGATGATAAGTGGTAGTAAGAAGAATTTGAAAGTGGGAGGTGGTTGGAAATTTGTTGTCATTTTTCAAGAAAATGGAAGGTGGAATCTTGAAAATATGGGATGGTGATGAGGGTGTGTGGGTGGCATAGGGTGGTTTTATAGGGTGGAGAGATCTGATGGTTTGGTGGAATGGTGTTGTTTTTAGTTGGAAAGGTTAAAATTGTAGTGGGGTGAGTAGGGTAAGGAAGGTTGGGGTGGGGTGGGGTGCTTGCTAACTTAGACTAAAAGCTATTGTTACTTTCAATTGTAACCTAATCATATCTAGCAAAGGGTTTCTATATTTATCGGTACTAAGGTGTGTAAGAAATTGTTTCTCTTCTAAGCGGTTAAGAGTTGAAGTCTTGTACTAAATAAATGTGTAAATTTATGAGTAAGACTTGTGAGTGTGTAAGTTGGCTGCTCTAAAATAGATAAATTAAAAAAAAAAAAGCTTTTAATATTCATGAAATTTTATAAAAAAAGGGTAAAAAAGCTAAAATAGTCAAAGTATTAAAAGCTTTTTTTTAATTAATAGTGACAAATTTATAGAAAAGCTATAAAAATATTTTATAAAACTGAAGAATTCTATATATAAAAATGTTATTATGTTGTTTATATTTATTTAATAGCGTTATTATATTTTATTAAAAGAAATTTTTTTAAAGTTTATAAACTATGAAGAAAAAAGATTTATTTTTATTCAAAATGAAAGAAAGTGATTTGAGTTGAGGCCCATCCAAATCTCCTTGTATGGATAACAAGGGATATTTGTTCAAGGCCCGTTTTTGTGAATATGTCCATTACATTTGTGTATTAAGCACAGCCCATATTATAATAATGGACACGACACGACCCGATGGCATGTGCAGTTTTCTTTTTCTTTTATACATTTTTTTTAAATTACACGTTACAATAACTTTCATCAAATAAATATTTGTATTGACGTAAACTTGAGTGGGTTCCAACGTTAATGTTTGTTCCTCTGACCAACGATGAGAGTAGATCTCGATCCCTCTTATAGGACTTCTTTCGATTAATACTTAAAGGGTTCTGCATAGATAACAAACTATTAGGATATCACAGGGAGGGAATACTCCCTGTAATAACCCTTCAACATGAGGGTAAGTAATCAGAAATGGAGATAAAGGTGAGAGAGAGAAAGAATGATATGAAAAACCAGATCATGTATTTACCTTTTCTTCCACTATATATAACATTTTATGTTAGTGTGGGACCCTTTTATGGAGCTAGTATGTCACGCCTCTCTCTTCTCCTCTTCCTATTGGTGAACATCCCTTTGGGGGCCTATCACCCGCCACGTGACATAACCGCTTTGATAATGATCTTCATGGGGGCTAGCCCGAGTGTGAGTATGTGAATCCGGGTTATACCTCTTCAACATGATTATTACAGTGGTATAGCTTGTGTCTATTAACAAATAACTTAGGTGGTGTTGTAGCTGAGTTAAAATACGGAGGGTTGGAGTCGTCAAAGAAGTAACGTAGAGGGCTAAAGTTGAACTCTTGCATTCATATAAAGAAGAGAAAAGTCCTAAAATTAAACAGATTATTGAACAACTTTTTGTACAACGTTTGTGTCTTTCTTCTCTAGATCAAATCTACTAGTTACTATCTTATTCTTCGATAGAAGTTTTAGTTCTTGGTTGTATAACTTTGTAATTCATCACAACTTTTTATAGATTCGGTTGTTGTTGATTGTTCATAAAATCAAGACTTTTATTGCACCATAAAAGAACTTATATTTCTTTTACTTTGCAATATATAATAATTGTATTTATAAAATTGTGTTGCGTTTTGTGTCAAACTCATTATCCTAACAGGATCCAAATATATTCACTCGTTTTATTTGCTTGAACTTATAAAATCCAAATATATTCGAATGTAAACAAGCACTTAATTTACCCGGTTCTTTACTTGATAAAAGAACCATCTTTTTTTTATTTAACAATTTTATTTTTTATCGTTGTAGACGGTACCCTCAATACGTGGCTTATCCATGAGGCTCAAGCCAGTTAGTGATTGGCTCATTAGGTAGATCAAATCTCTTCCCTATAAAATGGGAATTAACCACACTAGGAGAGAGAGTTCTTTCCTCCATCTCTTTGAGGATCTCTCTTATTTCTCAACATGCTTATCTGTGTTCTCATATACGATATTGAATATACAATATACGTACTTACATAGGTATCTATGCACTAGATCTACGATGGTCCTAGCTAACTTGATCGTTGAAAGGTGTCTGAGGACAAAGATGGGTTCCAGAGGACAAAGAATGACTATACAAGACCCAAGAACACTACAAATCTGAAGAAACTCGTTTGCAACAATGTTGTCAAGATTCAAATCCAACTATACGGGTTTTGATAGCAACAATTATTGTTTACTATTTAAAATTATATCTGTAAAAACTAACACTTTAAATCCATTCTACTCATAAAAAGTTTTTAATTAACAAAATTATAATGAGCATGTTATAATCCAAATAAATTTCTTAATTTAATTAAGGTATTGCTCGATTTTAATGTATGTGATTATAAACTTGAAATTGATTAATAATTAGAGATCATAAAGAAACAAATCTGATATAATGTAGGACTAACCCATTTGGTAGAGGCTCTTGTCTATGGGAGGTCATGAGTTCAAACTCAGATATATAGTAAATTATTTGGTGTAATTTAAAAGTATGAGAATATGAGTAGAGGGTTAAAATATATAAAATAAAATAGGAATCATAGTCCAATCAATAAGAATACATGTTGACAAATGATTAAATGAATACGCGTCACTTTTCTTCGCATTGGTCAAGAAAACCGGGACACGGAACGGCGCCTTGGCCCGCATCTGCCTGAACACTTGCCCCCTCAAGTCAATAACCCTCTTTTATCTTTTTGGGTTAATGTTTTTAAAACTGGACCAGATATTGAACCGGCAATCTTAGAAATCTGTTGGTATGATCAGTTGGACCGGATTTAAAAATCATATGAAGTCATAAATAATATAAAAAATAAAACTATTTATATAAATACAAAATATAAAAAAGTTTTTTATTTTATGTAAATTTGCAATTTTAATGATATATAAATGTATAAATAAATAAAATATGCAATTTGAAATACTAAATTAATCAGAAAATGAGATTTTGAATTAAGAAATAAAAAAAATTGAAATCCGGTCCGACCACCCGGTCGGTTCACCGGTCCAAGCGGTAACCGGTCGATTCAAATAAAAACGGTTCATCTACACACAACCGAACCGGTTATGTGTGTGGTTCCCGGTACAGTCCGGTTCTAAAAACGATGATGCGTCGGTGGGTCTCCCACCAAATTAACCTGCGTCTGAACAGTTTAAACTTTAAAGTTTTATTGAATATGCTTGTATTCTACTCAAGTTCATTTGAGCTCAACTAAAAAGTATAATGAAGTAGCTTAAAAACCCTCTTCTTGTAATGTAATGTTTCTTTCTCCCGACTAGTTTCTTGCTAGTCGGTATATATCGATTTCGAATTTGTGAAGACTGATAAAGAGCGGAATTAAATAAACAGAGAAAATTATCTGAAAGGAGATTTCGAAATATCATTCGATACTCAAACCATTACTTCAACCCTTTTATATGACGGGTCAAATTATGACAGGTCGAGTCAAAATTGAAATTTTGAAATTGACTACTCAAAATGTAAAATTGACTTCCTAATAAACGTGTGAATTACTCAAACCAAATATTCATGTGTTTTTAACATATAAAATGGAAAAAATAAATATTGTTAAAATTGGGGGGAAAACTTTTTCAAAATCAATGCACTAAATGATGGAATCAAGATCGTCGAGAATTTTCCGTCTATTGCTTATGGCACCGTAACTATAAGCGTAGTTCAAGTTATGTCTGTTTGCCTTTTCATTCATAGGGGCCGAACATGTAATTTAATCAAATCATATGGACCATTTGTGCAATTAACTTTTATTTTTCATCCACACGCTAGTGGGCCACCAATAAAACTACAGGGGGTACAATATGTCTACCAATAAAAGTACAGGAGGTTCAAAAGCATTTTTGAAAACCAAAGGGGTCTCTTTGTAAAACTGTAGCCTTCCCTGTAATATTTCCATGATTGTCATTTGCCACACTTTGTCCTTCTTCTACGATCCTTTATTATTTCTTCTCCCAAAACAAAAAATTCACCATTTTTGAAATGCGACGAAACTGCAGTCCCAATTATATAATTTATTAAATAATTTTAATAATATATAATTCATTTTATATAATGTGGGTTTGTCTTGCCACCATCAAACTGAATTGAGCTTTCATCAGATATCTTCAATTTCTGTCTTGCATCATAATTTACTTTGATTCTTTACTTAATTCTGGTTTTTCGAGCTAAAGCAACCCAAATGCTTTAAAAAAAAGAGCTTTTTTAAAGATGAATTAATTTTAAAAAAGTAAAAAAAAACGAATTTGATTAATTTGGGTGGGAAAAGGAATGAAGAGGTTGTTGATTGTTTCATTTTTGGTGGCGGCGGCGGTTGGTGTGAATGTGACGTATGATCACCGGGCGTTGGTCATCGACGGGAAGCGGCGGGTGCTGGTTTCCGGCTCCATTCACTATCCTCGTAGTACTCCTGACGTAGGTACACCTAACACCCACCGACACACACACACACGAGTCACGACACACATTCCTTTTAATTTTATTTCTGTCACTAAAAAAAATTCGAAATTTATTTTTTAAAATTTGCAGATGTGGCCGGGGCTGATTCAGAAGTCCAAAGAAGGAGGATTGGATGTGATTGAAACCTATGTTTTCTGGAATTTGCATGAATCTGTTAGAAACCAGGTTGGTTGGTTTTTTTTTTAATGGTTTTCAAGAATATTGGAACATGAACTATAAGTCTATAATTGATAGATGTTTGGTTACTCTTTTTGCAGTTTTTTGGTGGGAAATGTTTCTTGATGTTTGGGTGTTATGGAAAATGGATAATTTTCTATCTTTCTTTTGTTTTTTCCTTTAATTTTCAAGATTCTTGGTATATGAACTCTAATCTAAAGATTTTTGGAGTACCCTTTTTGAAAATTACGGTGTGCAGTGTTTTTTGATGTTTGGGTGTTCCATAAATTGGATAAATTTTTTATCTTTCTTTTCTTGATTTTGAAGATTCTTGATTTTCCATATTTTATTAAACACTACTTTGAGTATTTTTTGATAAATCCTTGCAAAATCTAATCAAGATTATGTTTGAATCTGACATGCTAACAAAATCTTGAAATTCAACAGTATGACTTTGAAGGAAGAAAAGATTTGGTTAAGTTTGTGAAATTGGTGGCTGATGCTGGTCTTTATGTTCATCTTCGAATCGGTCCTTATGTTTGTGCAGAATGGAATTATGGGTTAGTAGTTAGTATCATTTCACTTCTTTTAATCTTTAATACTCACAATGATCCAACTTTTGGTGTTAAACACAGTGGGTTTCCACTCTGGTTACATTTCATACCTGGAATCGAGCTTCGAACAGATAACGAGCCTTTTAAGGTTAATCATTCTCTTTTAGTAAACATCAAAAGCTTCCCTTTTTGCCCTTTTGGTCTACTTTTTCTTGACCAAATCACATATGTTTTAGGCCGAAATGAAACGGTTTACAGCCAAGATAGTTAGCATGATGAAGGAAGAGAATTTATATGCATCTCAAGGTGGACCTATAATATTATCTCAGGTTGGTTAATCATATCTACTAAATCAGTGAAATCCATTATAACTTTTACATGAATATGACATGTAATTTGTTCATCTTTGATGACAGATTGAGAACGAATATGGTAATAGTGATATTGAAAGCCGTTATGGTCCTGCTGCAAAATCTTATGTCAAATGGGCCGCGAGTATGGCTACATATTTGAATACAGGAGTGCCATGGGTGATGTGTCAGCAAAGAGATGCTCCTGATCCAATTGTAATACTAAAAACAGACCCGAGTAGAAGTTAAGTTAATCTTTTGATCTGTTAACATGGATTAACATATGTTATTCTTTAATTATGAATGTAGATAGACACTTGCAATGGGTTCTACTGTGATGGGTACAAACCGAATGCTGAAAACAAGCCCACAATGTGGACTGAAAATTGGACCGGGTGGTTTCTTTCATTTGGTGGGGCAGTGCCTTATAGACCTGTGGAAGATATTGCATATGCGGTTGCACGTTTTTATCAAAGAGGTGGAACCTTTCAAAACTATTATATGGTTAGTGTATATGTATCGCGTGTTTTAGTGTCAAAATTAAGTTGTTCAACTTAGTTATGTAATAGATATTTAATATTTATCGATATGTTGTGTGCCTCGTTGCAGTATCATGGTGGGACTAATTTTGGCCGTACGTCCGGTGGACCATTTATTGCAACAAGTTATGATTATGATGCTCCTCTTGATGAGTATGGTATGATTTCTTCTTAATCGTGTTTCATGGGTTGTTTTGTACGCGTTTTCAAATTGATATTTATGACGCAGGAGCGCCTCGACAACCAAAGTGGGGCCATTTAAAAGATTTACATAAGGCCATAAAGCTTTGTGAAGAGGCATTGGTGGCAACCGATCCAACTACTACTTCTCTTGGTCAAAATGTAGAGGTAAAGTATTCCCTTTCTTGATATGTATTTTAATTGAGGATTTACTTTCACTAATTTAAACTTTTTTGGGGATTTAGGCTGGTGTTTATAAGACCTCATCAACATGTGCTGCTTTTTTGGCAAATATTGATACACAAAATGATGCAACCGCGGAGTTTAATGGCAATTCTTATCACTTACCTGCTTGGTCTGTTAGCATCTTGCCTGACTGCAAGAATGTAGTGTTCAACACTGCAAAGGTTAGTTTGACTATTGTAGTCAATCCTATCCCATATCGATTTCATTGATCACATTGGTTTCCTTATAAATTGAACATAGAGAAATAATTATTTGTGATATATGTTATAAGCATTGATGTGGTTATCGAGTTTCTGTTATAAGTTTGAATAATTCATGACAATTTAAAGTTGAAGTTGGTCCATGTTGACCCAATGGTCAAAATTTGTTGACAATTTGAGATTTGACAGATAAACTCTATGACTACTATCAGAAGGTTTGTAGCTACAAGTTTTAGAGATGAATTAAGTTATTCAAAGGCGATTTCTTCGGATTGGAGTTATGTTAGTGAACCTGTGGGGATCTCAAGTAATGATGCATTCAATAAACAGGGATTAGTGGAGCAAATAAACACTACTGCTGATCAAAGTGATTATTTATGGTATTCAGTAAGGTAAAAGATCTTTATGGTTTTAAAAGGAGTTAATCATGGCGAATAGAGTTGGCAGTTGATGTGCACAAAGTAGTTTGAATTAAATGACTCAAAACAAGCTAAATAAAACACTAAGTAATACTCTAGACTCTCTAAACAACTAAACTACCGACAGACAAGTGAACCTATCGAATGTAGTAAAGCCTAAGTAAGTCCGGATATCGAACCCAAAGGACCTCTACAGAAAACACTAACTAGAAACTGAAAGACTTATCCATACAAAATTGCTTAAATAAAATAATAATAAAGAGGGGGGTTTGCTAATAAAAACTAAGAATAACTTAAAAGAAGGACTAAAGAGAAGACTACGAATGCAAACGAAAGTTGAAACGAGAACCAGACGGAGAAAGAACACTACCTAGGCTCGAATCCTACACATGCTTGACAAAGGTTCTATCGATAAGGGAACTGACGTGATACCGGGATCTTAAAATACTAAACTCAAAGGATACCTAGAGCACCCTCGACCCTTCTCAAGGATTGTCAACCAAGAAACCTAAAAGCCGTTAAACCACCGGTTGGATGGATTTCCCTCACAGGTCCTCCAATTTACTCAAGAAGTATCCGCTAGACAATCTACCTCACAGCGCGAAAGTCTCAATACACCTAAGTGCAAGGGATAACTAGGATTTTCCTATTGGATTCGGTAAACACAGATATGAGACAAACTAGCAAGATCTTCTCACAAAGCCTCTAAACTAGCAATCTAACACCCTAGACAAACCGACAATCTCTCACCTCACAGCTATCGAGATTGGTTGCACATCTAAACTATCTATATCAAGAAGATTACCCTATGGTGAACTCGTACGCAGTTAACCACCCACTAATCAAAGACACACAGTAATTGATCTAGCATGCACCTATTACATGAAAGACATTCACCAAGGCACACGAGGAGTAAATCATCAATCCGTAAACAATCATAGACACACATAAAACATCCAATAATCCAAACCAAGTTTGTTACATCATGAGTTCATCACATGCAAATCATCCAAAACCGGATAAAACCTAATGTCAATCATATGTATTCATCAACACCTAGGTAATTCTAAGAGTTTAGCCACTAAACATGACAAAAACCATAGTTAGCATCAATTCGAAGCTCAAAAGAAACATGGGAATTGAAGATAAACAAGGAAAAACACAACCGAATGATTAACACCCGAGAAAATCGATCCCAGTGATCCCTAGCTTCAATCCTTGCCTTGTATCCTTTGAAATCGCCCTTTTTCGTCTCTCCTTTTCGCCTGCAGCCGCTCCTTGATTCTCTCTTTAGGGTTTCTAATTTTTGGGGTTTTAAAACAATTTCTGCGAAAAACCACCCGTCGCGTAGCGCGACGGGATCTTGCACACTCCTCGCGTAGCGCGAGGGCCCCAGAAAAGACAAAACAGTCGGGCAATCATTAAAAGGGCAATTCTGACATTTTTCAATCCTCGCGTAGCGCGAGGGACTTCCAATACCTGTCGCGCTACGCGACAGGGGTAAAAATCCAGAAACTATCTTCTTTCTTATCCACAGCCCTCTCGCACGAACCGGAAACTCGTTCTTCTTCGTTTTTGCTCAAAATAGCTTCCTTTGTGACCTAACAACCATAAGATATAGAAATATTAAGTACAAGCAATTATAGAAGAAAACCGAAGCAAAACAAACACAAAGTGGGAATAAAATTGACAGTAAAATGCATGTATTTTGCAATACATCAGCAGTTTCAGCCCATTGGGTTGTGTTTAATCTCAAATGGTTTGAAAGTTGTCATTATGACTTGTTTCAACCCAAATCGTTCGACCAATGATGACTTGTTTCAACCCGAAGCGGTTTGACCCGTTAATCGATTCTAAAGCTTTTCCTATGTCTATCTTGTAGCATTGAGATTAAAGGTGATGAGCCCTTCCTTCATGATGGATCTCAGACAACCCTTCATGTGAAATCACTTGGTCATGTTCTTTATTTGTTCATTAATGGTCAACTTGAAGGTATAAGAAAGCAAGTAACAAAGAATAAAAAATAATATGTTGCATCTTTCTTGATGAATCTTTGTTGTTTTTTAACTTGTAGGTAGGGCAATTGGCAATGCCAACCACCCTGATTTTTCCAAGGATATTCCCGTCACTCTCAAACATGGAAAGAACAAACTCGATCTCTTGAGTTTGACCGTTGGACTTCAGGTTTGACTTCTGTAATTTTCAAAGATTTTGATATGGGTAACAAGTGAATATATTCGATATTCACCTCATTGTTATGTACAGAACTATGGTGCATTTTTTGATAAAACGGGTGTGGGTATTACGGGTCCAGTGGAGCTCGAGGGCTTAACAGACGGGTCAGCCGTTGACCTTTCATCTCAGCAGTGGACATATCAAATTGGACTCAAAGGAGAAGCACTAGGCCTGAACACTGGTGGTTCATCACTTTGGGTCTCGGGATCGCCTGAAAGTCAACCTTTGACTTGGTACAAGGTAATATCAAACTCAACCTAAAAGTCAAACTTTGTCACGAGTTTTATATGTTAAACAAGAAACGATGTTGAAACTTGAAACAGACCATTTTTGATGCTCCTTCCGGTGATTATCCAATTGCAATAGACTTCACAGGAATGGGGAAAGGCGAGGCATGGGTCAATGGTCAAAGCATTGGACGTTATTGGCCTGATTATATTGCTCCAGTTAGCGGTTGCTCAGATTGTAGTTACAAAGGGTCATATAGTCCAACAAAATGCCTCAAGAATTGTGGGAAACCGTCACAAAAGCTGTAAGTGAAGTCTTTATTGAACATACTTCATAAAGTTTAAATATTTTTAATAATTGAATCAATCTTGTAGGTACCATGTGCCTCAGTCATGGTTGAAATCAAGTGGCAATGTTTTGGTCTTGTTTGAGGAAATAGGTGGAGACCCTACCAAAATTTCTTTCGCGACACAAGAATTAGAAAGTTTGTGTTCGCGGGTCTCTGAATCTAACCCGCTCCCCATGGAAGCTTGGAGTCAAGATAAGTCAACAAGAAAGTCAAAGTCAAAACCGAGAGTTTCACTTGAGTGCCCACATCCTAATCAAGTAATATCTTCAATCAAGTTTGCTAGCTTTGGAACACCTCAAGGGAAATGTGGAAGTTTCAGTCATGGTGAATGCCAGAGTACTGATGCACTTTCAATTCTAGAAAAGGTCAACTCTTTCAATTTTGACTTTTTAATATTCATATATGTTCAATACAGTTTCAGCTTACAAATGCTGAACATTACAGGCCTGCATTGGGTCAAGGACTTGCAGCATTGGAGTCTCAACAACTACATTTGGTGACCCTTGTATAGGTGTAGTGAAAAGTTTAGCGGTAGAAGCTTCGTGTGCATGAAAAACACAACACATAATCATAGAATAAAAGTGTATTATTTGCATAATAATTAAATCCTGGAAGCTTTATTCCCATTATTAGCACATTCAAATATAGAATCAAAAGATGAAATTGTTAAATTACAATCACTGGTCAGTACTGCGATATACCAATATCAGTATCAGTAGCGGTAGCAGTAGTTGTAGCTGACTCAGATTGTATCTGAAACCTGCATAGTTTACAAAGTGGTGATGTTAGAGATGAGGTTTCATACTTGTCTTCCCCACCCATTATTGGCATGGCTATTCCTCTCTTCACCGGGCTAACATACCCCGGCCTATACGTTTTTCCCAAAATACCCTCCACGTCATCCGAAAGATTTGGGAGCTCAAACTGTAACTCAAAGTGGGCAAAAGCGTCATTTGATGGTAACTGGTAATTGTGAGCTTTGTCATCTTCTTTGGTCACGGGGACCGCCTTCATGTGAATCGACACCAACCCACCAACAGTGACTTTCACGGCATTGGTGTCATCGGTCCTCTCGACCACCACTTCTCTTACTCCGGTGTCGGTTTTCCATTCGGCTTCTCCATCAAATGGGACAGTGACTTCTTCACCGTCCCATTTCACGAGAAGCTTGTCCACCAAGTCATCCCATTGCGCTGCCTTCTTGGCTAAAATGATTAGGGTGTGGGTGTCAAACTTGATCGAGACCGATTGGACCCATGTGTAGTCTCGCCTCCTACCGTTGGGTCGGCTTCCAATGAAGTGAGCGTTGATTTGGAGGTTGGTGTCCGAGACGAGAGCAAAATCGCGCCCTTTACTGCCATGGAAGTAGAACATAACCCCATCACCGCCAACGAACCTTGGATCATAACATAACGAGCCGTATCCGTTACATTTCGGCCTCCTCCCTGCCAGAGTTCAGATTTGGTTACAGATTGGTTGAACAGAAGTATATATGATCATTTATATATTCAAAGAAGCATTTCATCAAACAGATTGCTTACATTTGCATGTAGCTTCACACTTGCTACCACAATGGATGAAGCACCCTTTGTTCTTCTTGGGCTTCCTCTCCGGGCACTCCTTCGGACAAGTCAGTACCTTGTGGTAACAAGCTCCCTTTGATTTGCAATAAGCCCGTTGTCGCCCTGTTCCTGGTTCTGGTGTCCAGTCGTCATAGTTAGTGGCATCGTCTTCAGAAGGCTTTGGCTTCGGTGCCGGTGCAGGGGTCTTGGGCTTCGGAGCCGGCGCTGGAGTCTTGGGCTTCGGCACCGGTGCAGGTGTCTTGGGCTTCGGCGCCGGTTCTGGAGTCTTGGGCTTCGGTGCTGGTACAGGTGTCTTGGGCTTCGGCGCCGGTTCTGGAGTCTTGGGCTTTGGTGTTGGTGCTGGTGCTGGTGCAGGTGTTTTGGGCTTTGGTGCTGGCGCAGGTGTCTTGGGCTTCGGCACTGGTGCTGGTGCAAGAGTCTTGGGCTTGGGAGTCGGTGTCGGAGTCTTGGGCTTCGGCGCCGGTGCAGGTGTCTTAGGTTTCGGCGCCGGTGCAGGTGTCTTAGGTTTCGGCGCCGGTGCCGGAGTCTTAGGCTTTGGAGCAGGTGCGGAGTCTTAGGCTTCGGCGCCTGTTCTGGTGTCTTGGGTTTCGGTGCTGGTGTGGGTGGATTCTTAGGTGTTGCCACTGGTGCTGGAGTCTTAGTTGCTGGCACCGGTAGAAGTGTGTTCTTAGGTGCTGGTGGAGGTGTGTTCTTAGGGTCAGTAGCGGCTAGAACCGCGATTGGTCCAATGGAGATGGATACGAGTAGGAAAGCCACCAGAATAAGTGACTTCCCCATATCGAAATGAAGCTAGCTAGGTGTGTGTGTGTGTTTTATAGTTTTTGTGGCCGGTTTTTTAAGAATGAAGAACGAATGGAATAAGAGGAAAAAGTGGGAGTGATGTAATTTATAGACGGATAAAGTAGGAGACGCCATGGAGTTCGGAGTACGTGATTCATGTCAACTGCTTTACCTTCTTTTCAAAAAAAGATAGGAGCGACCATGACGATGTACGACATTCATTGTCAAATTTTAATTTTTAAACTTTAGGACATACCAATCCAGGTAGATTTGGTTTGGTTGACCACCACATATATATATATTTTCTGTTTCACTTAGCACAGATGTAAGGTCCAAGGCCTGATGTTTACTAAGGATTTGATGAAAGTTATATTCATTTAAGTCCAATATAAATAATTAAATATACTTAATAGAAAATTTCTAAAAGCATTAAAATATCATGGTCCGGTCCGGTCCAGTTTGGTTTTATACATCCGGTTTTTGGTATAAACCGTACGTAAACCAAACTGTTCACTGTCAGGGCCGGCCCTGGGGTAAGCCGAGCCGGACCGCCGGCCAGGACCCATTTTTTTAGGGGGCCTGTATATATATATATATATATATAGGGGACGTATCAAATGAAAACTCTAGGTTATTGTGAAAACCCTTAAACTCATTCTTAGCCACACATCTCATTTCTTTAATTTATGGTTTTTTTAATTTCCTAAGGGCATTTATGTCTTTTTACTTCTCCTTAAAACCCTAAATCAAATCTATTTCTCCATCAAAATCCAGAGATCTCATCTCACTCCTCCCCCCTTCTCTCTCTAAACCCACAAATCATCTCACTCTCTCTCCATACCCACGAATCCATCTAATGAGGTAATCTCCCCATCTAAACACCCTTCGAATCGTCCATTTTAGAAGTCCGTCGCTCCATCCGATTGTGCCTCTCCAACCGATGGTGCTCCGGCTATGGGTAGCTCAAGCGAGTCTCAGATTGTGCCTCTCCAAACGACCCCAGCGTATGTTTGTGATTCTGGTCGTGCTCTTCCTCAACGAAGATGGTACTCTAATACTCGTCGGGGTTCACCATACGGGTATCCTCCTCTGGCCGACCCAGCAACAACACCGACATCACAGGTTTGATTTGGTACCTATTTATACAGATTTGAAAAAACCCAGATTTGATGTCGATTTAGTTTCAGGGCCGCCGACTTGGTCGATTTGGTACACATTTTACACAGATCTACAGTTGATTTGGGTTTGATAACACTTTTCATCTATTTTTTGGCTTCATTTTTTCCGACTGCTCGACGGATCGTTCGTAGTTCCCCACTCCTCCCGCTACCCTGCTTATCTTTTTTTTGTTCAAGAGCTGTCTGCAACTAATTTCAGAATTTAATAACTTCATAGCTTTTATAAAAAAGCCAGAAAATGGGGTTTGGGTTACTCACCCATATCAGCAAACAGACCAGTTTACACAAGTTTTCAATGGGTTTTACACATGTTTATTTGATTTTTACACATATGTATTTGATTTTTATACAAGTGTAAACTGATTTTTACACATGTGTAAACTGGGTGTTCTTAGCCCTAAACTGGATGTTCTTGATTTTGAGGGGTTAGGGTGTTTTATTTTTCAACTTTTCAAGATTGTTTTGATTTGTGTTTGCTGTATTTTCTTGTTTTTATATGTGAAAAATTATGTTTTATGATGCCTTTGATGTTTAGATAGTGTAGAAAAGCACACCAGTCGAGTGGATCATCCGTCTACAACACCGATCAACAGTCCACATTTAATCTGTATTTGGTAGATGTTCATCCCTTTCTGTTTCTTGGTTAATTTTCTTATTTTCATAAATTAAGTGCTCTCATTTCATTATTATGTTTTCAGAAATTGGTTTCTTGTTTTGCTTATCAACCATGAGAGAAGGCAAAAAAGTAGCTTAAGAGGAAACAGGTTTGGAAGTTGTCTGTATATTTTGATTTTACACTTGGGCATTTTGTTTTTACACTTGTGTATTTTGTTTTTACACATATGTATTTCGATTTTACACTTGTGTATTTGTATGTAATTTTTTTTCTTCTGGTTTGTAAAAGTATTTGAGTATTTTGGATGTACAATTTTTTGTTGGTCATGGCTGGATGTAGAATTTTTGGTTCATTTGTAAAAGTATTTTGAATTTGTTCTTGTAGATTCATGTAATTATTTATAAAATTTAGATCTGAATTTTTAGAGTTAGAAATGTATAGAGAGAGAGAGAGAGTGTGTACTTTTATTAAAAAAATTTAAGTAAATTTAATTATTTACTCTTTTGATGGTTTTTTTAAAAAGAAAATAAAAAGAAAAAGAAAAGGTTAGATTGAATGTCAACCACATATTAAAATATACAAAAATGGATGTATGGATAGAAATAGGTTTAAGGGTTTTCACAAAAATTCAGGGTTTTAATTTAATACGTCTCATATATATATATATTATAAAATTTTATATACCGGTTTTATATATTGGGACCTTTTTATAAAAACTTAAAAACATATTGAGCTCTTTTTATAATGGTTGGGCCATCTTTAAACTTTCAAACCAATAGAGAGCACCATAAAGTCATAAACTGCGAAGAGGTGATCAAAGAGTTTGCTGGAAAGAATGCTATGAGAGCTTCACGAATCATCGGTTAGCTATTACGATATGTCATGTAACATACTATATTTTGTCTATGTTTATTGATATACAGGGAAGTTCATTTCAGAACAAGAAAAATCTGCGAGAACAGAGAGAACAAAGCGTTTAATTTTTTGATCAATGATAAAAAAAATTATTTAAAAGTTTCATACACATGTGTAGCTTATGTGTAGTTTTTTGACATACAAATATGTATGTTTATATACATAAAAAACATTAAACTAGTTTTTTTATATGTTTTATATTTTTAAAAGTTTCCTACACATGTGTATGTTATGTGTAGGTAATTAAAAAAACCTACACATGAATTACATATGTGTAGGTATGTATATAAACGAAATTTGTTCATATTTTTTTGTTTGAATTTCATGAAAAACGAATAAACATTACATTTATATCATTTTCTTATATTTTAAAAGTTTTTAAGATTGAAAAAGTGAATTATTCGTTTTGTTCTGCATATTCTCGCAATATTTAGTGTTCTGAATTGAACTCTCCCCTATTGCTATAACGTTAATCGTCGTTTAAAAAAATTAGTTTATATATTTTGTTCGTATGGGCCTTTTTTCTCCTGCTCGGCCGAGGCACTTAAATCCTCAGGACCGGCTCTGTTCACTGTAGTTTGAAATTTTTGAAACTGACCGGCCTAAAATAAACACAAAAACCGACCTTGAGACTAAACTAATGACTAGTTTAGACGGTTTCACGGTTTTGAACCGAACTCCGAACACACGTAAATTAAGCTCTGTCTTTTTTCTCAAAAACTACTTATAGTTAGTTTTTTTTTAATATTAATATTATAAATAATTCAGCATTTTATTTTGAAAAGATGTTTAATTTACTTTTTGAATATATGTGTACAAATTAGATAACGTGATATATAATATAGGAGCAATGTTGAGTGGGTTCACATTAATTGGATGGCATCCACAAACTTTGCTTCACCATGCATTCATGCACTTCTTCTGGGCGGTGTACAAACTTCTAAATAATAAATAATAAATAATAAAAATAAAAATACTAAATTGGTTAGGTTTATCCCGGGGCGTTGGTATCTAATTATTTGTAGCTACGGTAACCATGGCTCATTAAAAATTAGTTTTGGTCAATCGGGGTTCGATCTAAACTCAAAACCATCGTAAATCTGTTGAAAAATATCAGTTGTAAATGATATCAATTCTAAATGGCTACACTACACATATGTTTTCGATGAGTAAATTCATTTTTCTAGGTATATAGCAAATTTCACTTTTGATCCTTAAACTAAAGAAATAACATAAATCATCCTTTATGTTCATATTTTGTAACAGTTTTAATCCTTTCCTTTAATTTCCTTCTTCATTTGAAATGATGAATACTGTTACAAAATATGAACATAAATAATTATTTATGTTATTTTCTTAGTTTAAGAAAGATAAGTGAAATTTGATATATACCTAAAGGACGAAAAATGTAATTTACTCAACATTTAATTTACGCTAGTTTTGGTCAGACAAAACCTCATCATCAACAAAAAATGTGACAGTTTCTACTTCGTGGCCATTTTTGCGGCATGCCCTTTAGTGACGGATTCTACTTCGTGACGATTTTTGCAACGGACCTATAATGACGGATTCTACTTCATGACGATTTTCGACCCAGAAAATTTGAGTCGAGTTCTTTATTTAAACTATAATATATAAGTAGACGTTTAAACATCCAACATTTTTATTAAAATCACTGATGTTTTAAAACTTTTAAGCCATCTAATTATAAAGCTACTTTAAAAACAAACGTGTTAGGAACGGTTCTTGGCTCTGAGTGGATGTCAATGACACGTGACAAGCTTATATTGGTTAAAAAATTTCGTTTTTTTTTTTTGGAAAAACGATTTTGTCTTGTTGTTAGATAGATTTTGCTGCGCTTTTAAACAACAATTGGTATCTGGTTGGGCTGGTTAAGGCGATGTCCTCCCCTACCCTTGGACCGGGTTTGAATCTTGTTGCAGCCTCCTTGTTCTTAATTTTTTTTTTTGCCATTTTTCATTTTCCACTTTATTTAATTAATTAAGATCGCATTGGGTTTATTTATTTTTTCTTATCGACATCTTATTTTTTTTTCTTTTATGTCTTAGGTTTCTCACACACACGTTTTAATATTTGGGATCATGACGAAGTTCTCGTCGCAACGCGAGGGTGGACAACCCTCTAGTTTATACTAATCTGGACATATAAACTTTTAAAAATAAAATAATATAAAAATACCATTTATACTTTTGAAAAGTATACTTAATTATTATTTCTATTACTCCATATATATAATTCTTTAAATGGTAAAATAATAAAAAGGCAATAAAAGGAAACAAAAGTTAAAAGAATCGAACGGGCCAAATCAAAAGCTACCGCTTTCAAGAGAGACACGACTCGAGGTCCATATGTCCAAACCCTAATCAATTCTATAGTAAATTACGAAAATACCCCTGGATCCTCTCTCCTTCCCCATCATCATCACCGTTCCAGCCTCGCAAGTACCAAACTCGGTGCTGTCCGTCACGCGCACGCCACGCGCCACCATGATTTTCTCTCACCGTCCGCAAGGTTGATCGGAAAACTTCTACTGCTGTTTCTACTTCCTCATCAATCAATCAATTTCCTGTTGTCGTCGTTTTCCGTTTTCTAGCCCTAATTTGATTTCGTCATATCCCAGGGTAATAATTCACGCGTTTAACGTTATTCTCTATCATCATATTGTTATTGTTATTATTCTAATTGATGTTAATTTGGAGTTGTCTGAAACTGATGACCTTTTTTATTGTAATTGATGATTTTTCTATATGTTTTTTGTTTTTGATTTGGGCGTTTTGCTGAAGGCTTCGTGGTGGTGGTGGAGACAGGCCTGCAAATATGGTGTAGGCTGGTTTCATCATGCAGGAAAGCTGGAGGAATTGTTGTTGAGAGATGTTGTTGGTTTTGAATCGGAATGGTGTTTATTTGATCAACTGCATCATTCATTTTTCTGAATGGCATCCCTTGGAATTCAACCAGAAATCTAATTAGCTAGGGTTTAATTGCCTCCTTAATCTTTGTAGCAGGTAATCTCAATTAGGTTAAACTTCTGGTTTTCTATATTCTTGCAATTCAATATGCTGTAACTATAGAAGAGTATATCAAAAGGTTTGCTCAGTTTGGTTAATTCGGTTATTTGCTCACCCTGATAGGAAGCTCTTATTCACACTGTTTTATGTTGCAAACAGTTGAGGCATTGCAGGTCGTTTCATGGTTGTTTGATTTAAGGTTTATTTTGTTTGTTGTGCAGGGTTGGTTCTAATTTAATTGGTCAATTGTTGAGCTAGATTGTTAAAAGTTGTTATACTCAGTGACGGTCAAGTATCCATGTTTATTAAGGGATACTCTATTGCAAGTGTGGTGGAAATGGGCTGTTGTGGTTGTTTTGGGTTTTCATTTGCGAAAAATCAAAAGAAAACTAGGACAAATCCCCACATTGGGGATCACATTTCACAAGAGTTTTTGCTAAATGATGAAGTAGAAGATGAGGAGGAAGAAGAAGGAGAAGAAGAAGATAATTACTCCTATGGTGATGATATGTCTGAAACTGATAAGGGAGATCATGAAGAATTCAAAAACCCATCGAAGCGATCTGAAGATATTCTTTTGTACAGAATGCAAAACGGTTTGATTTGCAGGGAGTTCCCTGTTAAGGAAACCCGCAAAGTTGTCCAATCAGAGGTAATTTAATGATTAATATGAATATGAGTCTATGTGCTGCTCGCTTTTAAACAAAGTCATTTTGATTACATTTTTATTCTCAATATGCTATTTGAGTGGTCGATTGCTTAGGTTTAGGCAAGATTATAAGGTTTTGATCTTTAGAAGAAGACCAGTTAAGAAACATTTTGATACTCTTACTAGCTTCTCTAATATTATCAGTGTTACCTTTTGTAATATGAAGCTGTCAAATAGTGTTAGTGCACTTAATTAATCTTGATGTCATTTTTGTGTGGGATAATATATATGGAGGCAACCCAGGTATTCAACTTTTTTCCTTAACCCATATATTGAAATTACTTTATACTCCACCAAATTATGTTTCTGGTTTTATTTATATCATTTGTGGCCAAAAACAACTTGAATGGCAGAATTTCTTTTAATATTTTGATAAGATAGTAGTCTATAACATGTTGACACCCCATCAAAGGTATTTTTGTCTTTTTTTAAAATTTAGTGGCATTTTTTGTCGTTGATGATACTTAGGTGTCCTATAAAGTAGTTTCATACGTAGATGGGTGGCGTTGATGAAAAAAAGTAGATCACGTAGGTTGATTTCCACATATATTATCCTTATTTTTATTTACCATTCTGCTCTGATTTTCTCTGCAACCGTTTGTATTTTATGTTAAAAACTATTTTCTTTTCCAGTTTTTGACTTATATTGTTTTTGCCCTTTGCTCTAGGATGAGAATGGGAACAAGACGGTGAATGAGTATGTTCATGAGTACAAAATTGGTTCTGGTAGCTATGGGAAAGTGGTAATGCTCATATTTTTATACATTTTACAAACTTCCTTTCCTTAATTAAAAAAGTGTGTATGTAATCTTCACTCATTTGGCTTGTATCTCTTAACAGGTTCTGTACAGAAGCCAGGTGGATGGGAAGCATTATGCAATTAAGGTAGTGTACCAAAATTTGAGAATTTGAATTTTCTTTGATTTTTTTGCCAACTCTCGTCTTGCCAGGTTGGATTTCTTTATGAAAATTAAATTCCCACCTGAAACCACAATGACTGATGTTCACAAGTCTCGTTTATTTGAATACAGGCGTTTCACAAGTCTCATTTATTAAAGCTACGAGTTGCCCCATCTGAAACCGCAATGACTGATGTTCTTCGTGAAGTATTTTTCTGCTTTCTCATATGCATTTATTTAATATTTCATTTGAAGTGAAATTAGATAAATGGTAATTCTATTGGTTGATGATGGTTTGTTCATTAACTGACTTGCAGGTTTTAATTATGAAAATGTTAAATCATCCCAACATAGTAAATCTAATTGAGGTTATTGATGACCCAAACACTGATCATTTCTACATGGGTATGAAAGGCCACTGCTTATTTTTCTTCTTGGATATGTTCTTTACTTTTTACTGATTACTAGGTTTTTTTTTTTAAATATTCAGTTCTAGAATATGTTGAAGGAAAATGGGTCTTTGAAGGTGCGGGACCGCCAGGTGGCTTGGACCAAAATGTTTCAAGGAGATATTTGCGTGATATAGTTTCCGGGTTGATGTATCTCCATTCTCATGTAAGATTTATCCATCAACTATAATATTTTGTGTTAATATCCTCTTAATTGGTTTCTTTATATTTTAATTATATGCCGTTTTGTATATGTACTTCTGTTTTATTCCTATTGAAGTCCAAAGAATAAATTTAATAAAATTGTTTTGGTTGTCAAAGCAGGCCTTCTTTTTATTTATCAAGATTCCATACAAAGGGATATGGGGTAGTTTAGTAGAATTAGAGAGTAGAAAATTAGTTTTACTAGCATCAGTTGTACTCTTTTTATTTTTATTATTTTCCTCTCATCTCTCCTTTTTTGAGTGTCAGAATATTGTGCATGGTGATATAAAACCAGATAATCTTCTTGTTACCGCCACTGGCACAGTAAAGATTGGTGATTTTAGTGTCAGCCAGGTTTTTGAGGTAATAAATTCATCCTCTCAATATGTTCATTTTCAGTCCATATATATATATATATATAATACATCCAAAGGGTAACCAATGTTTTTCATTAAAAAACATTATCATGCTGTCACGACCATGTTCCATCTAACTATTGCCCTTTCAATCATTTTAAATGTATCCTATTTAATAAGGAAAAAAGATGAAAGCTGTCATTGAACTTTCATGATACATGCATTTGTATACCTCTACAAAAAACATATAGAAACCAATCAAATATTTGATGTCACAAACTTCTTAATTTTGACTTTAATTATTAGTTAATGATGATGGGATTGAAATTATGCAATGTATAGGATGAAAAAGACGAACTTCGTCGATCCCCTGGCACACCTGTTTTCACTGCTCCTGAATGTTGTCTAGGTAAGATAGTTTTGTCAAAAAATTTTTTTCCTAATTTTGACTTTTTTGGTCAAGATTGTCATTTGTAGAATCAAATTCTCACAAATTGAAAAAAACACCTCTTTGACATTTTTAATCAATAGGTCTAACTTATCATGGCAAAGCTGCTGACACGTGGGCGGTTGGAGTCACCTTATACTGTATGATACTGGGACGTTATCCGTTTCTTGGTGACACTCTGCAAGATACGTATGATAAGGTCTGCCACTTGGAATTTATATAAATTTTTCATAAATTTTGAATCTTTTTAAGGTCTTTGTTTGTTTTCCAGATTGTTAATGATCATATATGGCTCCCTGTGGGTATGAACCCCCTACTGAAGAACCTACTTGAGGGTCTTCTCTGCAAAGGTCAGCAAATTTTCATCAACCATGCTGCAAATAGAATATACTTTGACCTTTAGTAAAACTGACTTTTAGTCAAAATAATATTCATATGTTGTGTTTTTAACAGACCCGACACAACGATTGACTCTAGAGATGGTTGCAGTGCACCCGTGGGTTGTGGGAGATGTGGGCCCGATACCTCAATTTCTTTGTTGGTGCAAACGTAATAAATTAAAGAGGGAGCAAATAGCGGACGAGAGTGTAACCGTTAATACCGACTAAAGAAATGTTTTGCATCGTGTTAAGGTTTATTTTTGTACAGTAAGGGTTTGTTTTGGAGCTTTAAGAAGCAAATGTTTTTTTTAGTTTTGTAAGATATTGGAAAGAGTGTGGAGGGTTGACTTTTGAATCGTGATTTGTGAGCATTTGATTTTGACTTTTGAGTTAAGGAGGGCAAACTTGTAATTTTAATAGTTGTATCTTGGAAAATGAGATCGAGATTTGAGATAGTGCTATCGGAAAGAATGATCGATTAACCTGTAAAATATTAAAGCAACTAACAATGCTATTTGGTCTGTCTTTGTTTGCTTTATTATTTGACTAATATGATTGGTTTTTTGTATAATATTATTATAACAATAAAATAAATCTTTAAATGTCATGTTTTAGAATGTTTTAAAAATTATTGGTTCGATTCCAATAATTCACTTTTAAAACCAAGCTTGCAACTCTTCTTTTCTTGTATTGATTTTTAAATTTCATAACTAATCAAGGTTGGATTAATTTAAGCTTATTTTAGTTAATAAATTCAATAAAGTTTTCATAAAAGCAACTGTTAATTGATAAAATAGTTGTACACTAGTAATATATTATTTATGAATATATATAAGAATCGAGTTAATGACGTTTCGGTTTGAGTATTTCGATTATAATCATAACCAAACCACAAAACTCGATTATAAAAAAAAACCCCATAATCACTTCAACTTTTTTTTCAATTGGTTTGATTATTTTGATTCTATTTTTTAGTCATGACTCATGATTATTTTAACCCGATTGAGCTATAAAATCAATTTATATAAGTTTGATTAGACTAATTTGACCTTTTTGAGTGGGAGGGGTGAGGGTGTCCAAATCTGTTTAAGAAACTTAATATCAGTGTGAGCCAAACGTTACCGTCGGCTTATGGAACTCAGCTAATATCAGCGGGATCCACTACAGTCTACAAGTGTAGGTGTTTATTGGTTCGGTTAACGGTTTGTTCGGTTTATAGGGTTTTGTTCTTTTTTAACCGTTATCCGTTAACCGAATAAACTGATTTAAAATATATATATATATATATATATACATATATATAGGGGAATGATCATAAGAAAACTCATTGTTTATAAGAAAACCAAAAAACTATTTATTAAAGGTAAAAAATATAATAAAAAAATCATAACTCAAAATATAAATAAAAAACTCCAGAGACCTTGTTCCCCACGTCGTCCTTTTAAAAAAAAAATTAATCGTTTTGCTACATATGGGTAGCATAGTTAGCTTTTGGGGTGGTTTTTTGGGTTTAGTTTAGCTTTTAGGTTAGGTTATGGGGGGGGGGGTGAGTGAGGGGTTTAGGTTTTTGGGTGGGGGTTAGGCTTTTGGTGTACTACACATATGCAGCACCTTTAATGAGAAGTTTTTTGATTTCTCATGAAAATGAGTTTTCTAGTGAACTCACCCCTATATCTATATATATATATATATATATATATAATAAATCGAACCGTATTGAAAATATGTCTACCTGAAAAAACCGAATTAAAAAAAAGGTATATCCGACATCCGAACCGAAAACCGAATTCGGATACGGTTAGTAGCCGAACCGAAAACCGAATTCACAATTCGGTTTTTTTTTTTTGTTACGGATACGGTTCGGTTTTTGTTTTCTTTTTTTTTCGGTCTTTTTGCACGCCTCTATACAAAAGCGTATGGTGATAAAAGCAAAGACATATTGGAAATTAGCAACAATGAGACAGTAAAAAAACACACATTACTACTGAACATAAAACATTACAATTTAAACACATTCATGTCCACAAGCACAAGCACAAGCACAAGCACAGAGGTTTATACCAGTCATACGGCTTATTAACCTCGAATTATTCTCCACACAACAGGTAACAAAGGTAATAAAGCAGACGGATCGGGTTCACTCCCCAAACCATTGGTGCACAAACACACCAGCATTTCTAAGACCATCATAGAGACTCGTGCAGTCCCTACAGTAACTTGTCCTGCAATCAACCCCATCAGAACACCTAAGAAAAAGCTCATCAACATGACATATTGCTCCACTTGCAAACAACTCAAACAGAACTTTCAACTGTGTGACTCCAGCATTCATCAGAAGAACCACAAAATCTCCATCTTTCGCAGTTTCTTTAAACCAATCGATAAACTCAAACTGTTCTTCATGCAATGGAGCTTCAAGATAATCAACAGACATCAGACTAGACTCTGTTTTATCATCTTCAACAAGGCCTGGATGATAAACAAAAGTGACACCTGGCTTTTTCACATGTGAAGTGAGTGCAGACACATTGTGATCGACCACATAAACATTGAACGCATCAGGATGGATAGGATAATTTACATCAAATCTCCCTGCTCCCATGTTGATATAAATCAACCTGTTTCTTGTTGAAACATTCAGAAATTTTGGCAAGTACACAAGATTGTGAGATCGTGTCGATTTGCGATCTACAATAGGCTCAATATACTGCATAAAAGGTTTGTTTTTTGATATAGACGGGCAGTCGTTTGGAAGCTTGTAGTTGTCAAAGAACACAACACTATCCAAGTGTTTCTTGAACACGATCAGCGTGAATGAATTGATCCCACAAACATGGAGAATCTCCGAACTTCTTAACAGCAACGAAACTGGCGTTGCAGATCTTACCAAGCTACGACTATGGAAGTTACTGGGACCTACAAGTATCGCGCCAACACCACCGGGCCTTAGAACCCGTTCAACTTCTAGAACAACAAGAGCCGGAACAGATGCCCTATCAAGAGTTCTAGAGAACACAAAGTCAAACGAATCAGAGTCAAACTCAAGCCTGTGTTCAAATTGTTTCCGCAAAAGGGATAATATAGGGTTCCTACGAACACCAAATGCATTGGAGAATCCGAACTCTCTCAATGTCAACGCAATCGATTCCGATCCCTCACCTACACACAATGCTCTAGCATCTAGGGATAGCATTTCCTGCTTCATCAGCTCTCGAATCACACCAACAGTCAAATTATTGCCATCCACACACGAAACCCTAAGTGGTGTGTTCATGATAGAACCGATGTTCAACGAACATTTATCGAAATTAAGCAATATCGGCTCAGTTGTTCGAATCTCGTTGGCGATACGAGTGACAAAGAGGACAACCATAGCCAACACAAAGAACATTGCTCTGAGAATCACTCGCCAGGCCAGTGATCCTCGCAGGATCTGCCATTTTAGGGCTTTGAAATCCATTTTGCAGAATTCGCAGTTCAGTACAAGTTTTTTTGAAGTGAAAAATTTGTAAACTCTAGAGATTCAAGAGTATAATTGAAATTGAACAACCGAAATTGAAGAAGAGAGATCTAGCGAGTACAAAACCTGGAGGATGTGTGATTTCCACCCACGAGTAATACTATGGAGTTTTGAAACCCTAACCAAGCCCTAACCGGAATGCGCTTCCCCATCGTCGTCTCGAACGGCTTCTGATCCATTCTACACCTTACATAATTCCGAAATCGGAAAATTACATAATGGAATCGAATCAGTGGTGAATGAATCGGAATCAAGAGGAGGGAACAGCAATGGATGGATCTGAAAGCGTTGGGATGAGCGAAAGAGTGGGTTTGTGTGAATATTATTAAGTAGAGGCGATGGTTCCTTCCTATTACTGAGTACTTAATGGATCCAAATCATTTGCATGTGACACGGTTAAATGATTGCTGAGTCGACTCGGTTTGACTCGAACCAAACACTCCCATCATTTTCATAAATGTAAACTTAACAAAATATGATAGACTAAAGTGTTAATTACGGACAGATATGTGGTTTGCGAAAAGTAGCAGACAAGTTTGGGTTTTATGCTTTTAACTTTGTAACGAGTTTGGGTATTAAGGCTAACTTCAGTTAACTTTTCTGTTAACTTGGGGTGAAATGATCAAAATACCCTTTTACTTTAAACCTTTAATACCCAAACTTGTACTTTCTGCAAAGGGTATTTTAGTCATTTTACCCAAACTTAACAGAAAGCTTAACGGAAGTTAGCTTAATACTCAAACTCGTTACAAAACTGAAAGCCTAAAACCCAAACATGTTACTTTAAACTCTTAGTACTGAAACTTGTTATTTTTCGTAAGCTACAGGGACTATCTGTGTAATTAACTCTAGACTAAATTACAATATGTTTATATATTTTAGTTACATTTCTAACACAACTTAACTGGTGGCTCAACTGTGTGAAACGTTTGTCATGAGTTAAAATCTTATAGCTCTAAAAAAGAGTTTGAAATTAATTTGAACTCCTATTCTAATCTTTCAATTTGACCTTAGACTCCATAGATTGAAAGATATAAATGTTTAGGACCTATGTTAATTTATCTACATCTCGAGGGTATAAATGCCAATTGACTTTAATTTTATCTGAGTGGAACACATAGTGCCGTATACAAATCAATTTCTAATAATATTCAGGGTAGGCTTATTCTAGAATGATTGAAGCAAGTCCTTTTTTTTTTCTTGATTAATAATTTATATGAATTGATGGCATTTATAAATCATTTTTTTAGAAGTCATAAGGATTTCAAAGACAATGTGGAAATCGAATTGATTAGAAAAAAAATGTTGCGGACATTTGAAACGTAGCTACATTTTTTGTTTATCACAAAAAAGTTTTCACCAGCTAAACTTTCATCACAAAAAATGTTTTCTTTCTCGGCTCAAAAGCGTTGCAAATTTCGTTTTTGCGATGCAATTGATCAGTTTTCTAGCAGTGCCTACATGTGACAAAGAATATGCATACCTCTTTGCTAAACACCAAATATAATTGCTAAGATTGAGGTAATCATTTATATCATTTTATAGCACAAAACATAATGAAAATCTCTAAGTTGCCCTTTATCACATAGCATAATGAATGAGTCGACACATCCTATAAACTTCAAAGCTTGGTAACGAGTAAGTAAATTATGATAATGGCTAAACTAGATCAGACTCAGTAGTTAGTTCTGATAAGAAAACGACAAAAGGATATTAGGTGGTGTCCACATAAAGATACTTGCATAACTTGTCTTCGTGGTTAATCTTATAGTTGTTCTGTTGTCTTAGGTAACATGATCATCTATGTACCAAAGTCATTAAATATGCTCGAATACATATTATATATGTTATCACTTGCAACTTATTACATGACACCGGAAGCCTTTGATGTCAGAGTGGCATCACAAAAGTTGCTATCGATGTCCCTTTTAACACCTTATCGTTTTTAAACGTATCCACGTTTGACAAGGAAGCCTATATCTATCAAGTCGTTATCGTTATGACACTCCACACATCTTTACACTTGATCAAAACATGACATAAAATATGTGATGAAAGCATGAATACAAAAATATAAATCATTTAACCGGTTACTAACACTCTACACATCCGATCAAGATAGGATATATTAAAGAATGATACAATAATATAAAACGTATACTAGAATTCGAGCGAGTTGACTCGGGAGAGTGTCGGTGGAAAACCAACGATGGAGTTATAATGACAGTGTTAGCCGTTTGATTTGGGAAACCCATGTGTTCACCAATCAAACTTCAAACCATTTGGTGAAAGGTCCATTCAAATTTTAAAAGTAATTAATTAATAATAGTACTTTCTGTTTTTTTAAATAAATGCAATGTATGTTTTTTTTAAATTCATGTAAAATGATCCTTTAACTAATTTATAATTAAATATAACTAGATGGTTATACCCGCGCTCCGCGGCGGGTGTCGTGTTCATTATCGTCGAAAACCATAAAATCGAATACCGATATGGGTTCCGATAATATCAATACCAACAATGATGTTGGTCGCTCATAATATGTTCGAATCATCACGGTACCACAACGGTAACGACACTTGCTATACACAACGATACGAAAAAACTCCATTTTGAATACAACTCCGTTTTTAAAAAAAATTATATCTGAACATTGAAAAAAAAACTAAAAACAGCCGCACACTCTGTATTCTGGAAAAAAATTAACGAACGAAAGTTATTAAAGGAAAACGAAATTAATAGAAAATGAAACGGACTAAAAGCGTATATTATATATAGTATAAGGGTTGAAAATGAAAATATTAAAAAAAAAAGTTTAGATGTTAGTTGTTGAATGGATGAGTCACTATTCAAATTAAAAAAAAAACATGCATTACTTGCTTATACTATGTGTTGTTAGACTTGTACATTTATGAATAGTAGATTGTTGTGAGAGGAGTGGTTTTGATAATTAATAGCGAAGCAATTGATCTTTTTAACACATGTTACTCTTAAACATGTTACGGTTTGATAAACATCAGAACCATGTTTATATATATATTTTTTAAAAGATATCAAAATAATAATATAAACGGACCATGTGGACCGTTCGTGTAGTTAAGTCATAATAGTGTATATATATATATTTTTGTTTTCTTAAAATGAAGTAGTAGTTTATATTTTCATCCAAATTGTAGTTTTATTTATGTTTTAGAATATAGCAAATATGCGTTTTTTATAAATTAAATTAAATTAAAAAATCGATTGTTTTAAAGAAATAACAAATAGTTAAATTAAAGTTTTTGTAATCACCTGTCTCTATTATTAATAATTAAAAAAAATATTTTAAAAATAGTTAAGTCTTATAATTGAGTTTGGGGTTCAACCTTAAAACCCTAACACGCCACGCAACTCAAATCATTTGTGCGCACTCAGTCACGCATGTCTACCACGGATATATGTTGCGGTCCAAATGATAACCAATATTTATGTGATAACTATGATAACCATTTTCAAACATAGTGTTACATATATATAACAATTATTATTCTATTAGTGTAACATATATGTAACACTATATGTCACGTATATGTAACACTAGTAGGTAACCCGCGCGATGCGGCGGAGTATACACTTTACGGGTTTGTAGTCGTTTTTCGTTAGTTAATCAGTTGGTTTGTAGTCAAGGGAATAGACTTTTTATACAACACAACTCGAAACCAATCACTTTAACAGCAAAATCAAGATCTCGAACCTAAATGTACATTGGTCATTAACAAGTAATCAGATTTTTAATCATAAACCCATCAAGATTATCATCATGTAAATCAAATTGAGGTTTCAGTTGTTCTAAGTCAGGTTCAGTCATTTAATAAGTTTTTAACGTTTACATTTTGGTTAAGTTTTATATTCATTCTCCAATTGAACTCCAATTCCGAAATCAAGATAAAAAATAATTCAATTAAAAGTCAAAAGTACTATAAAAATCAAAAACACCAATTAATTAAATATTACAATGAAGAAACTTACAGCCAGATTTTGTCAAAAGCATTTGACTTGTAGTGTCAAAATCAAATGATCTCAACAATTTGACTTCAAATAAAAAAAGTCAATAAGAAATTTTGTTAGAATCTAATGAAAATCAAGAATAAGGGAAATGGAGTTACTGGGTCGAGATATTTGATGCATTGCTGTTGAAGTTTTGATCTTGGACACTTATCAATAGGATTCACTTTTTTACCTTCTACTATATCCAACCTGATTTTTCAAAATGGTAAAAAAAAAAATACTTTTATCATACTAATTTCAAAAAGGTAATTTCCTTAATAGCATTAATGCTGCAATGCAAGCTTGTAGGCTTCCTTTTCCAGCCTGCAAAAAATCAAGAATAAGTACACAAACATGTGATTAAAATGGAAATGATTTAACAGGTCAATAGTCGTCCAAAGTGTGTTGAAAATACATAAAACCTCGTAAACTTGTTTTATTACAAAAGTTAGATTATGATTGTGATAGCCTAATTTTCCAAATCAAATTCAACACCTTATTTATGTATTAAACTCAAGAAACGAAAAGGATAACTCGATACGGCTACGACTCATATGTATTTTAGGCTACTTTAATTTTTTAAATATTTAACATTTGTTTAAAAAAAGTTTTCAAAATATTAAAACACCTAATGAAAGTTGAATGATTTTATAGGGAAAAAAAACCGAGTGACTTTAGTGAAACACTTAGAAAACTTAGTACGTTTAGAAGACAATGATTTCAACACCTAACCATTGATCAAAAGAGAAATATACATAGGTAATTCAGGTTGACCCGTTTCCTTTCTATCATCGTTGATCAGCACGAAGAATATATGTCCCTTCAAGAATGTATCATATTGGGAATTCCAACAGTTTGTTTAATCGATACAAATTGTGACCCCGATCTCGCGGATATTTCGATTCCAGCGAATGATGACGCTACCCAACTTTATCCATATCCAACAATAGAGCTATATGTGTTGTATCTAAAGTAACAACATTTTACTGGATATGTGGATTGACGTAATATTTTGAAAAAAGTATGAACATGTGTGTACCTCATTTTCAAATTGGAACAGTGCATGGCGTCTTGCATACTTTCACCGGTTAGCTTCGAGTCCAACAGAAGAAAATGGGTGAAAGGGAATAAAAGTTGAAGGAGAAATAATATTAGTGGTTCAGATCTCTTCAAGGTGAATCTTTTGATTTTAAAAGAATCATAGGGTCATTTGGGTTCAGAAAATCCATACTTTTCTCCATTCCTGTTCCATTGGTAAATTTCAAAACCTATAAAAATAAAAAGAATTATAAGCTTATAAACATGGTAAGTAACAAAAGTTCAATATATAAGAACCAAAGTATCATTAAAAAAAATATAAAATACAACAAAATTGACCTGTTTTGACTGTTTTACAACCCAAATTGACCCGATTTCATGGTCTAAAGTCTAAACTGCCCCTCTGCTTACATAAATGGTCATGGAAATCATAGTAGTCTCTTCTTCTTCTTCTGTATCAATATATTCAATGAATCCGTCTGCCAAAAAATCACGCACGCCAGCCACCATCTTCTTGGGTTTCCTGGGAAAAGATAGATACAAACAAGAAGAAGTTATTAATTATAAAAGATGATTTAAATGTATAGAAACTAACATTCTGTGAACTACAAGATTAGGAATACCCTTTGTTATACTATTATTACAACCCAAGATTTAACCATCAAATATATAATTTTTATGCTGTTTTAGCTTTTACATTACACACATGCACACTTATCTCTGGGTCAGGTAAGGTCCAACATTTGGATGTCCTAAGTTAACAGACTGATAGGTCAAACATCACCATTCGGCCACTGTTTCAACCATCAGTCGATTACAAGTAATAAAATATAATTTATATAAAAATGGGTCGATTGGACATGTTTTATTTTTAAGAGGTTAAATGAAGGCTGGGGGTCAACCCGACACGATTTGACCAGCTCCACAACCCACTAACTAAAACTGTTTTGCCTTTTTTTCCTTACAAAATAAAAAGAGTGGGTCGACCCGAACCGTTCTGAAAAGGAAATCACTGGATTAGAAGGCCCGATTCGAGAGGGGCAAGGTCTCCAAAACACCAAAAAGTACTGATTACAACTTGAACAAAAACTGAAATAAAAACATTCAAGAATTAAAAGCAAACATGGAAGTTAATCAACTGGTGTAAACTCCCCCACTCAGCCACTAATGCCGAATGGGGTCAACCTGCATACCCATCACATCTGGAGCTGCTGTAATGGGTCATCCGAATCCAGCTGGGTCGGGTTCTTCGGATCTTTCTTGCGTTTGGAATATACTTGCTAAAATGATATTCATGCTTAAAGTAAGAAAGAGTAATGGTTGTAGAGGCGGTAGAATGGCGAATTGGGTAACTGGTCAAAACGGGTTCTGGTTAAAAAGGTTCATTTTTAGTACAGGTTGGGCCAAATTGAATCGACCCACAAACACTTTTTTTTGTTATATATAAAAGAACTTTTATCAATAATAGATGCATTATGGTTGCAACAGTGATATTATTACAATAATAACCTAGGGGCAGATTCGTCTTTTGAACCCATAAAAAACGTGAGGAGAAAGAACCAATCCTGGCCTATAGATTGAAAAAAAAGGTAAGGGCCCAAATGTGACATCCATTCACATGTGAAGAACACAATCTCAACCCTTGGTTATTTATTCATTAAACAATTTTATGGATTAGTTCCCTGGTTAAAACCCTCCATCTATAGCATGGGGGCATGGGTTCTAGTCCTGCTGCCACCTCCAGCTCTCCCTTTTTGTTTTAAATTCCTTGTGTTACATTAACCACATTCATACCCACATTAGCATATATATATAGGGGGAGTATCAAATAAGAAGTACTTTTTCGCTAAAAAATCTAAGAAATAACAAAAACATTAAGAAACGATATCAAATGAACTCCGATTGAGCTAATTTCAGCGGCGTTGGAACCGTCTCGTCGAACTCTACCATCTTAGCTTTTAGGGTTTAGCTTTTAAGGTTTAGTTTTTACGTTTGAATTTTAGGGTTTTAGCCTTATAGTTTAGGTTTTTTTTTTGTGGGGGTGGGGGGTTTAGGTTTTTTTTGGGGGGGTTTAGGTTTTTGGGGGTGGGTTTAGGTTTTTTTTTTTGGGAGGGTGGTTTAGGTTTTTGGGGGGTGGAGGTGGTGGTTTTAGGCTTTTCGGGATGAGGTAGGATGGGGGTTTAGGCTTTTGGGGGTGCGGGTGGAGGGGGTTTAGGTTTTTGGGGGTGCGGGTGGAGGGAGGTTTAGGTTTTTGGGTCCGGGTTAGGGTTCGATAAGACGGTTCCAACGCCGCTGGAATGCTCAATCGGAGTTCGTTTAACCCACTGCTTAGGATTTTTTAGCGAAAACCACTTCTTAGTGGAACCGTCCCCTATAGTTATGTTATAAATAAATACTATACCTTATTTTATAAATATTATAGATGTACAAAATATAACTTATAAATAAGCCATGATATTATTATTGTTACCATTGATAAATAATGTTTTACAATTGAATAATATTATTTTTATTATTTTGGCCTTGGTAGTGTTATATTTATATACATAACAATGTTATTATAAATAACATGATTTTGTTACTAGAGTATGTTTAATAATGTTTGTGTTATTAATAACATGAGTTTAACGACTGTTTCATTCACAAATAATATGATGTTAATAGTAGGATGATAATCCTTTTGTTAGGTAGTTAATTAATCTTACTAATTAGATCTTTCATAAATAGTAATATTACAATTCGCATAACTAATTTATTCACGTATTTCAATTCATATCTTTTTTTAGTATTATTATTTTATAATATTAATTAGTAGATTAATATATTTGCAAAAAAAAATATAATAATTATTGTTGACACCGAGTTTTCTTTTATAAATAAAATTTATAAAACATCATTTTTTTATGTAATCTAATTTATAACTTTATTGAACTTGGTATATAAAAGTTCATATCTTTCTCATTCATTCGTGCCAAAATCCTAGAGTCTCAGTCACTTTGTTCTTGTTTCCTCCTAATTGCCCTTACGTTAAAACTATATAGTTATCTTTCCGGTTCACTCGTTCTCGCTACCAAGTTCAAGTTTAGATCATACCATATCAAGGTGAGAATCACAGCCCTATTTCAAACCTTTACTTATGAGGTGGAATATGTACACGTTGGTTTTATAACAATAAACATTTTTACTAAAACAAATCCTTAAACAAGTAAACTCAACTATGTGCTTTGATATTTGAACACAAAATGATAGCATTGCAATCGTTAACTTGAGTACAAGCCTAAGGTATTACTAGTATAGCCATATGTGGGAAACCGACAACCTACATAACAACGGCACAATCTTGGGGATTGTGGATGCACATTACATGTCAACGACACAATCTTGGGGATTGTGGATGTATATAACATATATCATATAAGTTTGATTGCAAGGATCTTGTGTTAATATAATTGCCTTTTTGAATGAACTTGTAATGGATTTGAATTTTTTTTATGCTAACTTATTTTATTTCTTATAAAACCTATGTTTCTCACCAACTTTATGTTGACCCTTTTTCTCTACATATTTCAGGGAATAATAATTAGGATATTGAAGGATCACATAGGAATGCTCTTGGACCTAGTTAATAAATTTTGAACAATGTTCTTGTTATGGATGTTCGTTATGTTGTTTGTTCTTTTTTGAAACAAGTATTGATAATAATTATGAAACTTAATAAATTTTGTGATCCCTTAATACCAAACTTTATACCTTGTGCTGTGAACTATATGTGTGACACCTCGTGATTCTGCCTTGGCGGGGTGTGACAAAGGTGATCCCTTATCTCCTTTTCTTTTTATTGGTTGGGTCATGGGCCTCTAAAGGATCTGTTCCCGACTATTTTTGGTCTAGAATCAAATAAATGGTGCAAGGCTGGAGATAGGATTAAAAGCATTAAGGAAGAAATAAAAAAGAACTAGGTGTGATCCAAAGCTCCTTCTCAAGTGCACGAGTTGGAGAATCTCCAACGATGGGAAGCTCATAATGTCACACCCCCAAAATCCACTAACGGAGTTTTACCGTTTAGGAGCGTGACATAACAAGATCTCAGTCATTAGTTACGTTGAACGACTCTAAATGAGTTTAATAAAAACCACTAGTATTGCTCATAGTCACGATGCAACACTAGTAATGAAAATATTGATTTAATGTAAGACTTGCGGAAGCGAAAAGTTAAATGAAAAACATGCGCCAAAAACAGTTGCGCCAAAATAAACAATTCAACGATGATTAAAATAAATAATTCTTGAGTTTGCAAATGATAGACTTCGTATGCATGTATGCCTTAGCTCGTGCTTGTACCTTAATTACCTGAGAAAACATGCTAAAACGTGTCAACACTAGGTTGGTGAGTTCACAGGTTTATATGTTTGTAAAGCTTACTAGATAATACCGTATTCAATTATATCATAGGTAGCTAACCTAGTACATGTTACTAAAGCGTTTCGACACCGAAGCTGACTGTCTGTATGTTGAAACTGCCTTCCACCATGACTATCACAATCAATGGTAAATGTTTAGGTAAATGTTACACCCGTTCGACTACCTGTCGTGTTAGCGCGACTAACGCGGGTGGGGCTTGTCAGTGCCCAGTAGTACTACTCAAGATTTCCTCGCTAACCCATATACTAACGGTTCGATAAGTAAGGACTTTCGTGATATGTTTGCGCTTAGTACACAAGTGATATAAAAGAAACGTAAGATCTAAATGTTCGTACCCATGTTTTCTCCCCCAAGTTTAAAACGTAAGAAAAGGGGCCGTGAAACTCACCTTAGAGTATGCGCGAAAGAAAGCGAACCTAAAATGCTTGACGACTAACTGCCACCTATAAACACTGGTTTATAAGTGTATGTTCGTGAAAGTTGATACAAACCCTAAGTATCCAAACAATCCCATTGTTTAAGTTTTTGAAAAGAGTTTACAAGTTTGACCAAGTTTGACCCGACGACCCGTTGGTGACCCGTTTAAATGATTTAATGTTTGTTCAGTACAATACTTCTATATTATACACAAATGATCATGCTGTAACACTTAGCAACAAATCCTTATTGTTCTAACAAACAAACATGATTTCCAAAAATAGAAAGTTTCCAAAAATAGAAAGTTTCCAAAAATAGTAAGTTTCCAAAAATAGCAGGTTTCTATAAATAGAAAGTATGTTCGGGATTTGTGTCTCGTGAAATTATCATTGTTAATATGCTTGTAAGACTACTATAACATGTTCAAGATCATCATATCACATAACCATTGCATAGAACTTAACATGTATATCACAATTCCAAGTAAAGTTTCCATCTTTAGTAACCTACGACTAGCATGCGTGATTTCAAACACCTAACACGTTACAACAGGTTATTATGTCCTATCTATCATGTACCAATCATCAACCATATCAAGCATGTCTAAATAACAAGTGTTAACCATTTTTAACAATTAAAGTTTCCTTATTTGGAAAGTTTGTAAAACTGGGTTATGTATCCAAAATCTGATTTCACAATTCATCTAACCATGTATCAAGTAGTTCATAACTATTATCACATCATCCTAATCACGTCTAGCATGCAAAATAGAATTTATAAAAAGTTTCCTATTTTAGTAACTCGACCATTACACGCTCAAATCACAAAATTAACATGTCAAATCAATCACAAATCTTTCAACTAATATAATTTCAACAATATTAATCATTATTCACGTCTAACATGCGATTTCTAAACATCACATAATCAAACATATTCTATTTTCACATCTTATGACAACTAGGGTTTCATAAACGTTCATCAAATCATCAATAAAATTCAATAACATCAAACAATTAATGAATCCATTATCATATTTCAAAATCATTATGTTTGGATAATCTAGGGTTTCAATCTCAAAAATAATAATGAAAAAGTGGCGGATTTAAACGAAACGACTTACGTAGAGACGTTAGAAACGTCGAGACTAGCACGTATCTACTTCCGGATTCACGATCGGGGCTCGAACGAAGGTCCTATGGGTGCTTGAAGTTTCGGTCGAGTGAAGGGTGTGGGGAGGGGAGGTCGACGATAATGGGGGTTGGGGGTTAGGGTTTATGTTTATCTTTTTAAAAAAAAAACTTATCCTTATCCATTCATTAATGGGTTTTAAGTTGGGCTTAAAGTTTAATTAAAGCCCATAGGCTCTAATTAATTAATTACTAACTCAATTAATAATTAAAACATTCTGTTTTTATTTTTATAAAAACACTAACTTTTATAAAAATACTAAATACGATTTACACACGATAAACACGTACGAAAACGATAATATTCACATAATTCACGAAATAACAAAAAAATCACATAAGTTTCATAATTTATATTAAATATAAATTATTAAATGTTCATAATGTTAATTTCGATTAATCACCAACGTTCCGGGTTAGACTCGAGTGCGATCCGATGTGTGCAAACTAACTGACACATTTAATTAATCTTAATTAAATGCAATGTACGTGCTACTAACTGGGATAGCTGAGTTTGTAACGAAAAATGTTTGAACTAACGAGGTTTGAGTTAACGTAGTTAACCTGAAAATGCCGGATGTCACATCATCCCCTTGTTGAAAGAATTTTCGTCCCGAAAATTAAACGAAGTCCGTAACGTCTGAAACAAAAAGTTTAGGTTCGTCACATCATCCCCTTGTTGAAAGAAATTTCGTCTCGAAATTTAGTTAGTACCTTCTGTGTGTTGCCGTTGAATGTTTGAACATGTGAGGATACTTTTTCGTCATCTGTTCCTCGCGTTCCCACGTGAACTCCGGTCCACGCTTCGAGTTCCAGCGAACTCTGACAATAGTTATCTTACTGCGCTTGAGTGTCTTGACCTCTCGGTCCATGATCTCAACGGGTTCCTCAATGAAACGTAGATGCTCATCAATTTTCAACTCCTTGAGTGGAACTACAAGTGTCTCATCTGATAGGCACTTCTTTAGGTTTGATACATGAAATACATTATGTACTCCATTGAGTGCATCGGGTAGATTCAGTCGGTATGCTACTGGACCGATCCTTTCCTCTATCTCGAATGGTCCAACGTAACGCGGGTTTAACTTTCCTCGTTTTCCAAAACGAATCACACCTTTCCAAGGTGAAACCTTTAATAAAACTTTGTCGCCCACTTGGAATTCTAGCGGTTTTCTGCGCTTGTCTGCATAACTCTTTTGACGGTCACAAGCTGCCGCCATACGGTTTTGGATTTGCACTATTTTCTCCGAGGTTTCGTGCACAAGTTCAGGACCAGTAAGTTGACTATCTCCAACTTCAGCCAAACAAAGTGGCGATCGACACTTTTGCCCGTACAAAGCTTCAAACGGTGCTGCTTTGATGCTAGTATGATAGCTATTATTATAAGAGAATTCCACTAACGGCAAGTGAGTCTCCCAACTGTTTTCGAAGTCAATTACGCAGGCTCGTAACATGTCTTCTAGGGTTTGAATGGTACGCTCGCTCTGGCCATCTGTTTGAGGATGGTACGCTGTGCTCATATCCAGGCGCGTGCCTAGAGCTTTCTGTAATGATTTCCAAAAGTGTGAGGTGAATCGGGCGTCTCTATCAGAAATGATGGAGATTGGAACTCCATGTCGAGATACTACTTCTTTAAGGTAGAGATGAGTTAACTTTTCCATTTTGTCTGTCTCTTTAATAGCAAGGAAATGAGCTGATTTTGTTAGGCGATCCACTATCACCCAGATTGTGTCACATCCAGAAGGGGTTCGGGGTAATTTGGTTATGAAATCCATGGAAATCTGCTCCCATTTCCACATTGGTATTTCCGGTTGTTGAAGTAATCCGGATGGCTTTTGGTATTCCACCTTAACCTTGGAACAAGTTAGGCACTTGCTCACGTAGGTGGCTATGTCGGCTTTCATGTTCGGCCACCAATAAAAACCTTGAGATCGTGATACATCTTGTCGGATCCCGGATGGATAGAATATCGGGATTTGTGAGCTTCATCCATGACTAGATCTCTTAGGTTTCCATATACTGGTATCCATATTCGTTCTGCAAAGTAGCGAATACCATCTGACTTAACCTCAAGTTGTTTCTCCATACCACGAGTGGATTCTAATGATAAGTTCTCCTCTTTTAAAGCTTCGAGTTGGGCATTACGGATCTGTTCGGGTAATCCAGTATGGATAGTGAGTTGTAAGGCTCTAACTCGTCGGGGTTTGGTTTCTTTTCTGCTTAGGGCATCGGCTACCACATTAGCTTTGCCCGGATGGTACTTGATTGCACAATCAAAATCGTTTAATAACTCGATCCAACGACGTTGACGCATGTTCAACTCTTTCTGCTAAAAAATATGCTGAAGACTCTTGTGATCGGTGTAGATGGTGCACTTGGTACCGTACAAGTAATGTCTCCATATCTTGAGTGCAAACACCACGGCTCCTAACTCCAAATCGTGAGTCGTGTAGTTCTTTTCGTGGATTTTTAACTGTCGAGAAGCGTATGCGATAACCTTGTCGTGTTACATCAATACACAACCGAGACCTTGGATGGAGGCATCACAATACACCACGAAGTCATCTGTTCCCTCTGGTAGAGACAGGATGGGTGCGCTACATAGCTTCTGCTTCAGTAGCTGGAATGCTGATTCTTGAGTCTCGCCCCAATTATAGGGTTTATCTTTTTGCTTTAAAGAGGTGAGGGGTTGGACAATCTTTGAGAATTCCTCGATAAAACGACGGTAGTATCCGGCCAATCCTAGGAATTGCCGAACTTCGGTTGGAGTTGTTGGTGCTGCCCAATTCTTGATAACTTCCACTTTGGCTGGATCGACATGTATTCTCTTCTCATTGATCACATGTCCTAAAAATTGAACCTCGCGAATCCAAAAATCGCATTTGGAAAACTTCGCGTACAGCTGCTCCTGTTTCAGTAGTTCAAGGATCAAACGCATATGCTCCTCATGCTCTTCCCGACTCTTAGAATATATGAGGATATCGTCAATAAAAACAATGACGAATTGGTCCAGATAGGGTTTACACACACGGTTCATGAGGTCCATGAACACCGCGGGTGCGTTAGTTAATCCAAATGGCATGACCAAAAACTCGAAATGGCCGTACCGGGTTCTGAATGCAGTCTTGGATATATCCTCATCTCGAACTCTCAGCTGATGATATCCAGACCTTAAATCGATTTTTGAGTAGAAACTTGACCCTTGAAGTTGGTCGAATAAATCGTCAATACGGGGTAGTGGGTAGCGGTTCTTGACTGTTACTTTGTTCAATTCTCGGTAATCAATGCACATTCGAAAAGTTCCATTTTTCTTTTTAACAAATAGGACTGGAGCTCCCCATGGCGATGAGCTCGGTCGGATGAAACCTTTATCCAACAACTCTTGCAGTTGAGTGGATAACTCTTGCAACTCGCTTGGTGCCAGTCTATAAGGTGCTCGAGCAATAGGCGCTGCTCCGGGTGTTAGGTCAATCTGAAATTCGACCTGACGATGAGGTGGAAGACCAGGTAGGTCTTCAGGAAATACTTCTGGGAATTCGCGAACGATAGGGATATCTTCTAACTTTTTCTCCTTGGTAGACTTGTCAGCAACAAGGGCTAATATTGCGGTATGACCCTTACGCAGACACTTCTGAGCCTTCATGAAAGATATGATGCCCATGGCTGCACCACTTCTTTCGCCCTGAACAGATAGGATTTCTCCACTAGGAAGGGGTACACGAACGATCTTCTCACTACAGATGATCTCGACTTGGTTTTTAGACAACCAATCCATGCCCACAATTATGTCAAAACTGCCAAGTGTAACTGGCATGAGATCGATGTCGAGTTTGTGACCAGAAAGTTCTAACTGACATCCCTTGAGAATGTGGGTTGCCTCGATTACTTTACCGTCTGCTATCTCTACGGTATAATAGTGTTCTAATAAAGTTGGGTTTATTTCTAACTGACCACTAAGTTCTCTAGATATGAAACTTCTATCGGCGCCAGTATCAAAAAGTACAGAAGCATAATGATCGTTTAAGAGAAACATACCGTTCACCACGTTCCGATCATTCCGAGCTTCTCCCGATCCAATCACAAATGCTCGGCCCTTTGCACCATTTCCGTTGTTATTACCATTTCCACCCTGGTGGTTATTACCATTTCCATTACCACCCTGATGGTTGTTGCCATTCCCATTCCCGTTTCCGTTTCTCCTCAACTGCGGACAATCCTTCTTGAAATGCCCTTCTTTACCGCACTCAAAACAGCCTTTGGGTGCGTTTCCAGGTGGTGCTTGCTTGTTCTGTAGATCCACCCTACAATCTTTGGCCGAATGGCCCATCTTTCCACACCGCTGGCAACGGTACCGGTCACACGTTCCATGATGATGGAAGTTTCATTTGTTGCACTTCGGGTACTTGCCAACATAAGAACCCTGGTTTTGCTGAGAAGAGTTAGACTGACTGTTGTTCTTTGACGGTTTAAACTTACGGTGTTGTTGTTGCTGTTGCTGAGAAGGTTGGTTTGACTGTAAGGTTCTGGGAAATGAATTGTCAAACTTCCTCTTGTTGTCAGTCACCTTTGATGACACACCCCTAGGGGGTAGGGTGCCCTGAGAAACTGCCTGATCAGTCAGCCTGTGAGCCAACCTGATTGCTTGCTGGATCGTAGTCGGATTAGAGGATGTCACCATGCTCTGAATTTGTGGGACCAAACCATCGATGAATTTCTCAATTCTCTTGTAAGAAGGTGTTACCATTTACGGACACAAGTTCGCCAGTTCATGCGAACGAGTGGTGTAAGCTTCAATTTCGGATCCCTCCATCTTGAGGTTCCAGAACTCGCCCTCCAGTTTCTGTACTTCATCGCGGGGACAATACTCCTCCCGCATCATAGCCTTGAATTCATCCCATGGCAAAGCATTTGCCATTTCCAGAGTTAACATTTGCACCTGTGAGTTCCACCAAGTAAGGGCCGGACCCTCAAGAGTGCCAGATGCATACTTCACCTGGTTGTGCGGCGGGCAGTTACACATCGCGAATGCAGATTCAGATTTCTCCATCCAGCGGAGTAAGCCAACAGCCCCTTCGGCTCCACTGAACGAATGAGGCTTGCAATCCATGAATGCTTTGAATGTGCAAACCTGCTGGTGGTTATGCTGACCTGAATTGTAAACAAGAATGCGCTTTAAGAATACTATATTCGAATTTGAGTTTAGAATGAATGATGACTCACTAGAGCCGAAAAAATTTCTGCTTTACCTCCAGCATTAGCAGTGGCTTGACTAGCTGCTACTGCTTCAGCCACATGCTCATTTATGAGTGCCGCAAGCTCGGCCGCAGTCATGCTAATGTTTCCTCGACCACCGCGTCCTCCGGTGCGTCCACCACGTCCATTTCTTCTTCCAGACATTATCTTTACATTCACAACATACAATAATGAGAAAAATACATCGCATTTTATCATCATACAAGTGCAAGTAAATAAAGAAATTCAAACCACAACATCTAACATTTCAATAATAGTAATACTTGATAAAATAAATTGTAACGATTACAACTAAATTCAACCAAACATCAAAATTCTAGAAACATTTGTTGGATGGGAACAACCCTGCCCATCTAGGTTCAAAAGAAAAGACGTAAATAAGTAATGAAGATAGATGATCAAATGTCACTGCCAACTGATGTAACATCGGATGCTGCATCATCGTCCTCATCCTGATCTCCTGCAGGTGCATCCTCTGGTACATCCTCTGGTGCAACTCCTGCTGCCTCAACTGCTGCAAGTCGTGCATCAACCTGCTCAATCCTAGTGTGGAGTATATCTAGGTTCCACTCTGCAGTGTTCAGTCGGTCTTCCATATCCACACATCCATTTGCCAAATTCTCATGGACTGTATCAGTTGCTGCTAAATCTGTAGTCAGTTTGGTGATCCTCTGATTCATCAACATCTCTCGCTGAAGTATACTAGTAATCTCTCCAGCTGCATCTCTCATGTTCCGGATCTCCCGGTCCATCCTCGCCACAAAGGCAGCTATCACCTGCTCATGGGGGTACTGCAACGGTGGCAAAGCTCGTACAGAAGATGATGAAGAAGAAGAAGCAATGTCAGTAGTGAGTGGAGGTGGGACTTCCTCCTCGTGGATCCAGTTCTTGATCCTATCGGGATACCAATCCCAGTCCTGCGTGTTGCCTCTGACACGCACATGAATAGGCTCGTCATGCCCTACTGTGGTGTTGATCGGGTTGAGTCGACGACTCCTCGGCTCTGGCAAAGGTACGGTAGGAACATCGTGCTCCTGAACGACTGGGGATGCTGGTGAATTGGGTGGGGTCGACATTTCCTGTAACGGGATGAGTGAGTGCCATGTTTGAGTGTAAGTGTTGTGTAACTAATGCATGTACGTGGTTATAGTCTAGTATGCATTTTCTAGTTCTCTATAACCAATGACTCTGATACCAATCTGTCACACCCCCAAAATCCACTAACGGAGTTTTACCGTTTAGGAGCGTGACATAACAGGATCTCAGTCATTAGTTACGTTGAACGACTCTATATGAGTTTAATAAAAACCACTAGTATTGCTCATAGTCACGATGCAACACTAGTAATGAAAATATTGATTTAATGTAAGACTTGAGGAAGCGAAAAGTTAAATGAAAAACATGCGCCAAAAACAGTTGCGCCAAAATAAACAATTCAACGATGATTAAAATAAATAATTCTTGAGTTTGCAAATGATAGACTTCGTATGCATGTATGCCTTAGCTCGTGCTTGTACCTTAATTACATGAGAAAACATGCTAAAACGTGTCAACACTAGGTTAGTGAGTTCACAGGTTTATATGTTTGTAAAGCTTACTAGATAATACCGTATTCAATTATATCTTAGGTAGCTAACCTAGTACATGTTACTAAAGCGTTTCGACACCGAAGCTGACTGTCTGTATGTTGAAACTGCCTTCCACCATGACTATCACAATCAATGGTAAATGTTTAGGTAAATGTTACACCCGTTCGACTACCTGTCGTGTTAGCGCGACTAACGCGGGTGGGGCTTGTCAGTGCCCAGTAGTACTACTCAAGATTTCCTCGCTAACCCATATACTAACGGTTCGATAAGTAAGGACTTTCGTGATATGTTTGCGCTTAGTACACAAGTGATATAAAAGAAACGTAAGATCTAAATGTACGTACCCATGTTTTCTCCCCCAAGTTTAAAACGTAAGAAAAGGGGCCGTGAAACTCACCTTAGAGTATGCGCGAAAGAAAGCGAACCTAAAATGTTTGACGACTAACTGCCACCTATAAACACCGGTTTATAAGTGTATGTTCGTGCAAGTTGATACAAATCCTAAGTATCCAAAAAATCCCATTGTTTAAGTGTTTGAAAAGAGTTTACAAGTTTGACTCATGTTTGACCAAGTTTGACTCATGTTTGACCAAGTTTGACTAAGTTTGACCAAGTTTGACCCGACGACCCGTTGGTGACCCGTTTAAATGATTTAATGTTTGTTCAGTACAATACTTCTATATTATACACAAATGATCATGCTGTAACACTTAGCAACAAATCCTTATTGTTCTAACAAACAAGCATGATTTCCTAAAATAGAAAGTTTCCAAAAATAGAAAGTTTCCAAAAATAGTAAGTTTCCAAAAATAGCAGGTTTCTATAAATAGAAAGTATGTTCGGGATTTGTGTCTCGTGAAATTATCATTGTTAATATGCTTGTAAGACTACTATAACATGTTCAAGATCATCATATCACATAACCATTGCATAGAACTTAACATGTATATCACAATTCCAAGTAAAGTTTCCATCTTTAGTAACCTACGACTAGCATGCGTGATTTCAAACACCTAACACGTTACAACAGGTTATTATGTCCTATCTATCATGTACCAATCATCAACCATATCAAGCATGTCTAAATAACAAGTGTTAACCATTTTTAACAATTAAAGTTTCCTTATTTGGAAAGTTTGTAAAACTGGGTTATGTATCCAAAATCTGATTTCACAATTCATCTAACCATGTATCAAGTAGTTCATAACTATTATCACATCATCCTAATCACGTCTAGCATGCAAAATAGAATTTATAAAAAGTTTCCTATTTTAGTAACTCGACCATTACACGCTCAAATCACAAAATTAACATGTCAAATCAATCACAAATCTTTCAACTAATATAATTTCAACAATATTAATCATTATTCACGTCTAACATGCGATTTCTAAACATCACATAATCAAACATATTCTATTTTCACATCTTATGACAACTAGGGTTTCATAAACGTTCATCAAATCATCAATAAAATTCAATAACATCAAACAATTAATGAATCCATTATCATATTTCAAAATCATTATGTTTGGATAATCTAGGGTTTCAATCTCAAAAATAATAATGAAAAAGTGACGGATTTAAACGAAACGACTTACGTAGAGACGTTAGAAACGTCGAGACTAGCACGTATCTACTTCCGGATTCACGATCGGGGCTCGAACGAAGGTCCTATGGGTGCTTGAAGTTTCGGTCGAGTGAAGGGTGTGGGGAGGGGAGGTCGACGATAATGGGGGGTGGGGGTTAGGGTTTATGTTTATCTTTTTTTTTAAAAAAAAACTTATCCTTATCCATTCATTAATGGGTTTTAAGTTGGGCTTAAAGTTTAATTAAAGCTCATAGGCTCTAATTAATTAATTACTAACTCAATTAATAATTAAAACATTCTGTTTTTATTTTTATAAAAACACTAACTTTTATAAAAATACTAAATACGATTTACACACGATAAACACGTACGAAAACGATAATATTCACATAATTGACGAAATCACAAAAAAATCACATAAGTTTCATAATTTATATTAAATATAAATTATTAAATGTTCATAATGTTAATTTCGATTAATCACCAACGTTCCGGGTTAGACTCGAGTGCGATCCGATGTGTGCGAACTAACTGACACATTTAATTAATCCTAATTAAATGCAATGTACGTGCGACTAACTGGGATAGCTGAGTTTGTAACGAAAAATGTTTGAACTAACGAGGTTTGAGTTAACGGAGTTAACCTGAAAATGCCGGATGTCACATCTAAAGCTTCAATTCGGTTGGCCGATGGTCGAGATGTGTGGTTGTGGCAAGGGGAAGAACTTGGATGCTTTTCCACTCGTAACTTTAGGAGGTCTATCGAGGAAAGGATGTTCATTAACGCTTCATATAAGCATGTATGGAACAGTTGGGTGCCCCTTAAAATGAATTTCCATGGTTGGAGATCGGTATTAAAAAGAATTCCTACGAGGGAGGCGCTCGCGAGGAGGGGAATATCTGTGAATGTGGATTGCACATTATGTGGTGAGTGTGAGGAATCTGCAGACCATCTAATGGTCTCTTGTAGGGTGGCTCCAGATGTGGGAAAAGGTATTTTTATGATGCAAAATACCATTGGCTTCTCGTAACACAGTTGCGGTTATCATGGACAACATGGAAATCCCAAATTTGGTGGTTGTGGTGGATGCAAAAAAAGGTCATTAATGCAATCTTCTTGACAACTCTTTGATGCATTTAAAAGGATAGGAACTTAAAGATTTTCGAAGCAAAGACCCCTAGGCCGGACGTAATTGTCGAGGAGATAATCTCTTTGTCCTTCCTACGGGTTAAACACATGGATAAAACAAATGTGCTTCAATGGAGTGATTGGTGTTCTCTCTCTTTTTAGAGTTTTGCTGTCAGTTTCGTTGTCGTTGTTTTCTTTTACCTCTTGTTCTTTGGGTTTCTAGCGTCTTGCTAGCTTGTTATAAAATTTCCGCCATTCAAAAACAATGTAAGAAAATATAATAAATTTTCAAATAATCATAAATATTATAAGGTTTATACTTATTTCTAATAGTTTTGTACAAGGGCAAAAGTTATCAAATGATGATAAAATATTATCATTGTTTAATAGTGATATTTAAAAACCATTTAAACCGTCTGAACCAGGGCCGACCCATAGGGCCGACCCATTGGGCCTGCGGGCAACATATCCGTAGTGGGCCTAATATTTTGAGGGGCCCAAAAAAAATTAAATAAAAATAAAAATTATTGGGTCTTTTTAAAGAAGTAATTTTCGAGGCTTTTAAAAAAAAATTATTGGATCAAATATATCAAGAAAAAACAATTGGGGCTTTTTAAAAGTATGTTAGGCTTAAAAATATTAAATGTGTTTAGGCCCATGAATCCAATCCAACCCAACACTTTGTAATTTTGTATTAGGCTTAAAAAAATTATATTCTTAAAAAAAATGTTAAATGTGTTTAGGCCCATGGGCCTTTTTTTTCGGCTCGTGTAGTGCATTCGAATCATCGGGACCGGCTCTTGTTTGAACCATTTAAACTAAGTCTAATCAACCAGTTAGCCCTGGTTAGGATACATACCGTTTCATTCAAGGTTTATAGTTTGAAAAACCTAGTCTAATAATGATGTTTAAAAACCATTTGTTGCATATTAAAGACAAAAAGACAAAAATTCTTCTTTATTTTTAGTATATTTTCACTCAAAATTTGGTGGTGGAAGTCTTATTTTCACCCATTGACCTTTACAAAAAAGAAAATTTTTTTTATCGTGAACGCCATATATAAGATTTTTAGTTCAAACTAATAAAGTGTTGAAAGTTGAAACTAATTGATTCCATGTTAAAAAATTTTGGATGACTTTCTAACTTCTTAATTATTTACCATATGGAATGCGTTTTCTATACATCTTCAATTTTCAACACAATCAATAAAAGAACTTAATTGTTGTAATATAATGTAAAAAAATGTGTTAATTTGGAATAATCCAAAATAGACACATTTAAAATTCATTGAGAATTTATTTTTTGTTTCAAATTTATGAAATCAGATAATCAAAAATAATTACAATAAAAAGTAAAAAAGTGACCCTAATGAACCTTCAAAATCAAATTGAATTTTAAACTCCTTTTGTCAATTTTAACCTTTACTAAAAAAAATTATTTAATTGAATTGACTTGTTCAATCTCGACTATTGAATATAAATTGGCTATTACTAGCCCCTCAACATACAAACACACTTATAAAATATTTGCAATCATATTTTTGGTCTGGTGGTTAGGGGGTTTTGTCTTAAGGCTTTTCTTCTGTAAAGGTCCCAGGTTCAATCTTCACAAGGTGCACTTCATGATTTCTGAAACACCCTCTGTGACAGGACTTGAACTCTGGGCTAGGTGCGCTTAGCGACATCCTAACCGTCATGCCGTTCTAAAATAAAATAAAATAAAAACTTATAAAATATTTACCAGTGAATTAAATATTTTTAACTAAGTGCATAACTAAAACCTCTACATAGCTAAAACCTCTACATAGCTAAAAGGACGATGAAGCAAGGATTTATAAATTAATCTCGATTATAGATTTTAATGTGGTATTTGTTGTTACATTCCAAGTATGGTTATGCTAGTTCTATAATTTTGACTTAACAATGAAATTAGTAAGTTGTAATCATCATATATTATTTTATCTTTATAAACTAAAACAATTGAAAGAAACAGTAATCAGAAAAAAAAGTCCAAACCGTCCAAAGTCTCAAACCATAAAAAATCGAATTGTTTTAGCTGATTTGGCCGGTCACGCTGACCTAACCCAAAGTTTTTTTTCACATATATTCGGTTTATTGTTTTCTAATGTTATGGTAAGTTTTTATTTTGACAAATGTTACTACCGTAACCGCGTCTTATTCTATTGTTACCATATTTTTCTTTTTATGTTTCGATCTACAACAGTACTATCAAGTTAAATGTGTATTGAATTTTGTTTTAAATTAACGACCTAGCTTGTTGAGTCACGGACCAACTCGAGTCGGAGGCGAGACAAATAGAAGCTTTGTTGGAATTATCAAGTCAAACCAACTAGACTCGTATTACTGGCTTGATTACATGATTATCTACATTATTCATAAATAACTATCAACGCTATTTCAACCCAAATACGAGTAATCGACAACAACACCCATACTAGAGTTTGAGTATTTGAGAGATTGATTTAAGGTAGCAACGGCTCCCAATCGTTTGATTTCTCCACTTGTGACTTACGAGTCATCTCTTGTAATATTGATGATGGGGGTAAGAGCAAGCCCACTTCCTCTCCCCAGGAGTCGACAATCAATCAATGGAGAAGTCGTGAAGAAGGGAATGAACCGATGGATAAACAAAGAGGAAAGGAAGGAACGACCTTTCAACTTTGATGGATGGCTAACGATTATGCTAGGGTAAAGACAACACACAACAAACGAAAATACTACAACACAAGTCAAACCCTATAGTAAAGAGAAGATCGACAAAACGACTAGACGAGGAAGGGATGTGTTGTCCCTTTCATTTGATAGACAAAGTCAAATAATTACCCCATCTGGAAACATATGAGGGAACCAAGGAGGCGGACGTTGAAAGGAGACTGCAGGATATGTCAATAAGAAAAGGCACGTGTTTGTCTTAAAGAACACTATGGACTCCAAGGTCTCTATAAATAGGACATTGGGCTACTTCCCATGTGTTACTTCCCTTAAATACTTTTAGTTAATCGAGACTGAGCGCAATAGGCCCCTTAAGACTTAAGTTTATATACATTGATTACAATGTAGGATATAGTCCTTCATTCCCTCTAAGACTTGGTAATCCCATTTTATTTTGTACCAATAAATATGTTTATCTGTGATTAATTCGATTGTGACAATAGTTTGATTTCATTTAATGATTTATCATTGCTGTTAAATTTATTAGTTTACTAAGCGTAAATTGTCAAAATAAAATATCAAATTCGCTAACACAGAATGTATTAAATTTATTTTATTAGAGCATTCACATCAGTTTTTGTATATGTTTGTGAGTGGATTCTGCATATTTTATGGAGTGTTTTAAAATGGTTGTGAGTGGATGAGAGAGAAAAGGTATAATTTTTTTATAAATTTGGGGAAAACACTGTTCACCTCTATTAATTTTTTAATATTTTTTGAAGTGGTTGTGAGTGAAGGAGAGAGAAAATGTAATGATTAAGGTATAAAAAAGTGATATTTAATTGAAAAGAAGTGAGAAAAGGTAGTAATTTTTAGTATAATTATAGAGATGAGGATAGAGAAACTGATGTAAATGTTCTTATATCTATATTTAAAGGAGAACCAAATGAATAGTAACTTTGATTTTTTTAATTTTTTTCCAAATTTTATTTTACACCCCCTCATACTATACATAATATACGTTTTTAACCCGTTTTATTTTCTAATGATTTCGTTTTTTCTGTAATAACTTTCGCTTATTCACTTTTTATAAAAAATGGTTTGTGCGGCTGTGTTTAGTTTTTTTTTGTCAACGTTCCGATATAACTTTTTTTTAAAAACGCGGGAAAAAAACTAGTTTTGTAGATTTATTAGTGAAAGAAATAAAAAAATAAAATTTATAATATAAGAAATTTAAACTGTGAGAGAAAAAAACAACACTTGAACACAACCTGAAGTCTAAACCCCAAACTGTTACCACAATGGCAACTGAAACCCTAAATACTCCGGCCAATGAATCAACGTCGAACGGTACCGGTGAACCGAACCCGCCGGAAAACTTCGTAACCGCCTCTCATTCATCTCCAGATGCAAAACCACCAGGCGAAGATGAACAGGGAGAGAAACGTAAGAGAACCGAATCCGAAACCGATGAGAAAACCGCTTCAGTTCATCCTCTATGGAAGACGAGCCTCTGTTCTTACTTCCGGCGGACAGGCGCCGCGTGTAGTCACGGTGAAACATGCCGGTATGCTCACGGCGAGGCGGAGCTCCGGCTCCGGCCAGACAACACTTGGGACCCTACTTCTGAGAAGGCGAAGAAGTTAAAACCTTCCGATGAAAGAGATGAAGAAGTTATGATGACCGATTCGATATCAGAAGACGGATTATCTGACTCTGCACTTGATAAGTGTTTCGTCAATCTTCCGATTAAGTGGAGTTCCGATAACCTAAAAAAATTTCTCAACGATCAGGTGAATTGTTCTGTTTCGTCTGGTTATACATTTATATAATTTATTAGGGCAACTATTGAAGAAATATTCATTTGATTTACTTACTATATGTTATGTTTAATTATTATAGGGAATTGAATACAAGTCAGCTAAGACAAGGAAAGGAATGGTTGTAGGGTTTGTAAGCTTTGAAACAGTAGAGCAAGTGAAAACTGCAGTTGAGGTATCATCTAAGTTTGAATCTGATATGATATTTGCCGCTTGTAATGGCAAACCTTGTTGTAACAGAAGCTTCAGGGCAAACCAATTGGGAATAAGAACTTGAAGATAGTGGATGCAGTTCCCAGATCATTTGAGAGAAAGGTGAAACCATCATTGATTTCAAACAATTCAGATGCATTGGAATCTGACAGTAAGGTTGAAGATGGAGGATTGGTGAATGATGATTCTACCCCTGGAAGTTCAGCATTGAAGGGTAGAAGTGCCCGGGATGCTGTAACTCCGCTTGCCCATATGTCTTATGCAGATCAGCTGGAGCACAAGAAGAAGAATATTATGCAGATTTTGAAAAAAATTGTAGACAACACTTACCCTTGTTTCTCATTTGAATCTTATATAATACTTGGTGTATCATTACTGTAAAGAAACTTAATTTTTTTTAATTCTGTAGGCTCGAAATGCTCGCAAAGCTTGTCCTGATGGTGTTGCACAACCAGATTGGATAGTTAAATCCAGGGAAATAGGTGATTTTAAAGATTGTGAAGTATATTTTTTTTAAACCAAGTTCCATTCATTTTTGACTGCTTAATCGAATAACATATATAAGCTTGTAAACGAACCGAACGAACACGAATGAGGCTTGTTCGTGTTCGTTTGTTTAACTTTAATCGAACAAATGAAGGAACACGAACACTTAAACGAACGGATTTTCTTGTTCATGTTCGTTCATTAGGAAAATGAACGTGTTCATGTTCGTTCATTAATATTCTAAACAAACGGTTCACGAACACAAACGAACGTAAAAGAAAACCAATTAAAGGTAAACGTGAATATGTAACTTAAGTTTAAAACAACATCATCCTTACATCCAACATTTCAAAAGTCAGCAAAGATATCAAATTAATTTTAAGTTAGGTTTAAGGGTTTCAAAAAATATGAAAATCAAATTGATTTTAAATTAATATTAGTAATAAATAAATTTGAATGAATATTTAGACGAACGTAAACAAACGAACATAAGAGAACGAATGTAAACGAACGTAAATGAACGAACATAAACGAACGTAAATGAACACATAGGACGTATGTTCATGTCCGTTTGTTTAAGTAAATGAACAAAAAATTATGTTCATGTTTGTTTGTTTATTAAATGAACGAACATAAACGAACTTCCACGTACACTAGGTTCGTTTACAAGCTTAAACAAATGATTCACCATTCACTCCTCTAAACCTTCAGACCTGTTTTATAGTGATACACATATAAAGTAGGAGACACCAAAGTAAAAAAAATTTGAATATTTTTTTTCTTTTCTTTTCATGTTTGCAGGTGGTCTTGCTTGCAAACTAGAGGGTATAATTGAATCACCACTTGTAAACGGATATCGCAATAAATGTGAATTTTCTATTGGATATTCTCTAAAGGGAAAACCTACAGTGGGATTTTTGCTTGGGAACTTCAGGTTTTCTGAATTTCTGAATTCAATTTTTGATTTTCTCTTTCAAGTTCTTACTTTTTGCTCATGAATTAAGATTATTATGAATTAGGGAGGGCGTGACAGCGGTTGAAGAACCTTCGGATTGCCCCAATGTTTCTAGAATTAGTTGCAAGTATGCTGAAATCTTCCAGAATTTCCTACAAAATTCAACTTTTCCTATATGGAATAGAATGAGTAATACTGGATTTTGGCGTCAACTAACCGTAAGTTAAACTTATCCTCTATTAAAAAAACATTTATGTCTAAATACTTACTCTATAACACTCTTTGTGGGAACAACTAAACCAGGTCCGAGAAGGAAGGAGGCAGGGTGGTATTCCTGAAGTTGACTGTGCTGAATCAAATATTGCCGAAGTTTTGCTTATGGTTCAGGTTGTATTTAATTTGCAACTTCTAATTTTTTTTATACGAATTATGTTATTTAACATCTAATTTTCTATACACAGATTTCATCAGCAGGATTTGATGATGAAGCTATTAATGTTGAACTTGAGAAAATGGCTGAAGCTTTTGTGGTGAGAGCTAAAACAAATTCACCACCTTTGCCTCTTACAGTACTTGTCGTTCAGGTATCATTTTTAAAATTGTCATCTTCTTTTATCAAAAAACATCTATGATTTTATTTTGATTTTTTATATTTTTATATAGGATCATCAAGGGGTATCCAATGTAGCACCAGCGGATGCTCCATTGCGGTCCCTGCCCCTTGTTAAATCAGAAGTTGTTGCAGAAGCAAGGATTCAAGATTATATAAATAATCTTCGGTTTTGTATATCTCCAACAGCCTTTTTTCAAGTATTGGCCCTTTCACTTTACATAGATGTAATTTCTGAAGCATAATTTATTGAACTTTAACTTTTGAACTTTAAAATCTTGCAGGTGAACACCCTTGCAGCAGAAAATTTGTATGCAATTGCTGGAGATTGGGCTTGTTTGGGGCCTAATACCTTGCTTTTTGATGTATGTTGTGGGACCGGAACAATTGGTCTTACTTTAGCTAACCGCGTTGGAATGGTAATGTGCTATTATTGAGAGGTTTTAAAATGTGTCATGAACTAAAAACTATTATGAGGTTGGTCTGATGTGCATTTTGACAATGGTTACTTATGTGATATTGAATTATATAATTAGATAATCAACTGTAATAAAACAGGCTGTAGAAAATAGTGTTTAAAGTTTTAATAGTAAGATATTTGAGTCTTTGGCAAATGCTTATTATGTATGGGAATAATAGATAAAATGACCAAAGATGATGTATTTGTGAAGAAAGGAAATATTTTTGGGAAATGAGAATAAAAATTTATTGAATCTAGTTAAAGGAAGGGGTAAATATGTAATTTGGTTTACTAATAATCAGTTTTGTAGGGCTGCCATTATGAAACTGATTATTTGACTCTAAATAATCCGAAGCGGAATCTATTTATAGAAACATGGTTAATTCTGGCTTGCAATCTTTTTATTAGGTTGTTGGAATTGAAATGAATGCTTCTGCAGTAGCTGATGCAAATAGGAATGCTGAAATAAATGGCATAAGCAATTGCAGGTTTGTTTGTTCAAAGGTGAGGATAAAAAGATGAAACTTATAAAAAATTCTGTTAATCTTTTAAAATTAACATACTTTAATATATTTTTCTAAACAATTTTTGGGCATTGTGCAACAGGCTGAGGATGTGATGGGATCTCTACTGAAAGAGTATCTGACAAAAGAACCAGATAGCAATATTGATAATAAAGAAGAAACAAGTGCCCCTGAAGACAAATCACCAGATGATAAAGATAGTAAGATGCATCATTTTGATAATGTTGTTGCCATTGTGGACCCGCCCCGTGTCGGACTTCATCCCACTGTGAGTAACAATTTTTCGTCATATAAGTTTATTTATGAATTGGCTGGTTGGGTTAAGATTTATCTTAACGGGTCAAACCAATACGTCCCGTTACAACTGGTGCCCAACCTGCCAATTTGAAATGTTATGTTTGATGGAACTTAGATCAAGTATTGGACTATTTAACTTTATTTAGTTACATGCATTTAATAGCATTTTAATTTGTTTTATGGTTTTGGTGACTGCAGGTGATTAAAGCTCTCAGAACTCATTCGGGTTTAAAGAGGCTTGTGTTAGTTTCCATCTTTCACATTTCTTTATGTTGTCCATAACAATACATTTGATGTTCCACTTAACGTCAATTCTTTTCACTTTGATTTGCAGTTATATTTCATGTAATCCGGAGAGCTTAATGGCAAATGCTATTGAGCTTTGCACTCCGTCTACTGATAAAACTGAAAAAGGGAACAACAAAAACAGAGGATGGAGAAATATGAGTAGTGCTGGTTTGGCCCGCCAACGAGCCAAATCTATGCCCGTTTCTGACCCGTTTCAACCAGTTAAAGCCATGGCGGTTGATCTTTTTCCTCACACTCCACATTGTGAATTAGTAATGCTTCTTGAGAGATGATAAAATATTTATTAAACATCACATGAGTCGGTAATAAAACCTTGTTTCTGTTCTTTACTTATTCACATTGTCAAGAACTTGGATAGGTAACACTTTGATTAGTGCACCAATTCTTGTTTCTCTCACAATTTTTTTGGTATTTTGTGGTGAAAGAAGAGAACCCTTTTAAGTTGTACGGATACGAATTTGTTTTTATATATTGGTCTCACAATATGTTTCTTGGGGCAAGATGCATTGGTTGGTAATGCGTTCAGGTTGAAACGGGTATCTTTTTAATTTGAGCGTCAGAACCCATTACTGGTAAGTTCATTGGATCAGGTAAAACGTAGCTTCTGCCGGGCAGATGGGCTTCAAGGGAGTAAAACCCGTTATGAGTCACAGGGATGGGTTGACTGTTGACCCATAAACACTTTTTTGTTTGTTTTTAAGATATTTTGATAAATATTGACAACATTATTCAAGTAATAGTTTAAATTTCTTTAAATAAAATAATTTAGCAAATTGTTACGTGGGTATCTGTATTTTGTTGATTTTTGATAATCTGAGATAAAAAAAACAACCAAAATCGACCCTTTTTAAGTAATTTAGTAAAAGAAACCCATTTGTTGAGACTTTTAGACAACCTTCTTTTTCTTTTGCAGGTATATATGTTGACTACCAGTTGTGTGTGTATATACCACAATGCCAATTATACATGCTACATGTTGTAGCTTTATATAATTCTTAAAATATAATACTTTTTGGGTTCGAAAGGCCCGACTTTAATTTGTATTGTGATGTATATAGTTTCATCCCTCTGTTTGAAAATCTGACCCAAAAAATATACATATATTCTTTTTGACCCATCTAAAAAAAGAAACAATTTATTTGCACCTTTCTTCTACTCATGCTTCTGATTCCTTTTTCTTTTATCTTCTTTTCATTCATGTTTGGTTTTTCTTGCACTACTAGGGTTAAAATATTCGGTTACAAACCAATTATACTGAACCGAAACCATTTAAAAACGAACTAAATTAAATATTCATTTTTCAACCAAATCAAATTAGTTAGAGTTAAGTATATGGATAATCTCTGTGGTATGTCTAAATTTTGGATGTAGTCTATAAGTTTGAAAAATTACACTGTCAGTTTCCAAATTATATATAAATGTAACATGTTTGGTCCATAGAGTGGATGATAGTTAACTTTTCTGTTAAATATTTTGAAAATGACCAAAATATCCTTAGTTTAAAAAAAATTAAAAGTTAGGTTTTAGAAGAAGAAAAAAAAAGTGGTGATGCCGCCGTGAAATAAATATAGGTTTTTTAAAACTTATTTTAGTATTTTTCACAATTTGGCTCCTCATACATGTTTCCCCAATACGGCCAATGTATCAAATAGAAAATGGACATCCCACTTCCGACAAATTCCAATTTTATCTAGATAACATAAACTATTTAATGATGATAATATTATTTAACTAATAACAAATAATGCATTTATATATTTAGTGATTTGAATGTCAAATAAATTAATCTCAGTTTTCAATCAAAATAAAACTTGTTTAAAAATAATCATAAGCAAACACTTTAATACAACTTTATTACTATTACTATTATTATTAGATAATCAATTAACTTTTACCAAGACAAAATTGATAAATTATATATAATCCATAATTAATCTTATCAATATATTGTGATACTAATAATGAGAAGATAGATAAATATAAGTAACAAGCAATCAAACTTAGTCATTTTATCTCTTTAATATTTTAATAAGTTATCTTAATTTACCAACTAAAAAGTTAATATCATATATCCTAAGTAAAAAAACTTAAAATTTCAAATTTCTTTCGTTTCGTTTTATACGACTTATAATACGATAATCGTACCCTTCTTGTTTTTCTTACACTTCAAACTCCCATACATAACCTAAATTTTAGACACATAATTTTAAACTCATCACCTAACATGTAACCTCTCGAAATTTAAAGTAAATATAGATCCAACAACACAATATTCGAGTGAGAGGTAAATAAAAGGGTATAAATGTCTAAAATCTAAAAAGTTAGTATATATGATATTATAGTATTTTGGAGTAAATATGATATTATACATGTTAAAAAAAATTGTATATACATCATAAATTTGAAAATTGATATATTTGATATCATGAATTTTTTGTTAAATAAATATGATATATGAAATTATTCTTTAAAAATAAGAATCAAATTTGGGCAATTAGAGAGCATGTGAGATGTTGTGTGGGTATTAAGTGCATGACACATCATACATTCACATTACATTTGGTTATGGTATCATGGGATTTGACTTTATCCATCTACGGTCAATGATCATCACAAATTTAAGATCCAAACTTTGATTTGTTCACTAACACCATGAGCTCCATCACTATCATTCACATATTACTTGTGTGCTTGTTCTACCTTTTTCATGACATAATTTATTTTCTAAATTATATTTTCATTACTTATTATTGTGAAATATTGATTTGATTATTCATTAATCTTTTACATAACATATCTATTGTTTTGCTAAACGAGCAAGATGCGTATGACACTAGAACCGACATTAATCTTGCTTTAGAACGTATCTAATTACTATATTTGACGATAAACGTTAAATTTCTTACAAAATACATATGAACTTAGTTAGATCCGTTGTCCCATTTAATAAAAGCATATGACATACACGTTTTATGCTAAACGATTAAGATGCTTATGGCACTTTAACCGACGTTAATCTTGCTTTAGAACGTAACTATTTACTATATTCGGTGATGAGTATAAACTTTAAAACAGCTAAATTTGAATAATGAAATAAAAGAAATGAACGTCCCGAATTTAAGTTTCGTTTATTTATTAACACCTTTTGTAATAGTTTTAGAAGTGTTAAGTCTATCATACTTAATCTTGTTTGTTCTACTTCATAACATGAGAATAAAAAGAAATGAAAATTAGAAAAAAAAAATCAAATAAAGTGAAAGTTTTGCTTACTATATAAATGCTACCCAAAGGAATGTATGGTTACAAGGGAGTTTGTTTTGGTATAAGAAAGTAATATTAACAGAATTCCCAACTAAGCTATTGTGACATCATTTTCAAGATTCGGTGGACACAATTGAAATAAAGTGGAAATTAAAAGGAAAAGAAGTAAAAAAGATTGTGTGTGCTGGGTTGGGGATGGGGGGTAGGGTGAGGTGGGCAGTGTGACTAATGTGAAAAAAAAGCCATAATATAGAAGGATATGAGTATGGAAGTAGGCCCATTTGTCTATTTTATTTTGTGTGAGAACAAATGAGAGATTTAAATGCCACCACCATACCATCTATATGATTTTATGGCATTAAAGACCCATCTCTTCTATCTGTCTCTCTCATCTTTCACCATTTTTCTTCAAGATTTTCATCTTCTGATTCTGGGTGTCCAATAAAAATCATCAAATCTGAAGACAATAACACCATCATCATCATCATCATCATCATGTCTGTAAGTAAACACCATGATTCAAGTTCATCACAAAGTGAAGAAGTTGTCAGCCCTATTCACAAGGCTGGTTTCCATTTTCTTCCCCTGTTTTTTTTTATCTTTTTTCTTGATTTTGGCCTATTTTCTTGATTCAAGTCCATGAATTATGCCTTATCATATGAAATCACTTATGGGTCTTACTTAATCAGGACACTAATTACAGAAGTTATGATCTTTTTAAGATTTTAGCATGTGGGTATGCTTGTTTGTGTTATCATCTTCCTGCAGCTTCATGTTGATCAAGTGTTAGCTAAATATCAGTCATTCATAATCTGAAAGTAACAAATTTTGTGCTGATAATATGGTTGTTTGGATGCTCTGTATTATTTCCATTGCATTTTGCACAAGGATGATATTAGTTTATGACAATAAAGAACTAATAACTTTTATGTTAGTTGATCTTGTCATATATAATATAGTTATTTTTTTTATTTTTTATGAAAAAAATTATGTTAGTCAGTATGAAAGTTTGCCTACTTCTTGGAGGGAAGATCAATGGAGTTAGGTTCGACCTTTAGTTTTAATGGAATGTTATTTGAATTTGTTGCCTTTTTTAAGTCATGTCACCTTTTTCAGATTCATTATAGAGTATTTTCTCAGGAGCAACAAATTGATGCTTTTATTAAAAGTTTTTTGGACCAAAATTACTCTCTCATCCATTTACTTTGTTTTTCCAAAAAAATTAAGTAAATAAATAAAACCATTATCATTAGTTTCTAAAGTAGGTTTCAAGATTTGTATCCCTCATGATAGGGGTGCTTTAACTAAACAACACATATGATGTAGGCATTCATTTGCAACATATACCAAACAAACACATGTTCTGTCAACTTATGGTTTCCACTTTAAGTTAGTGAAATTGTTACTTTAACCGATCAAAAGACGTTACAATCTGTAGCGTTATCATTGTTCTTGAATATAATAAGGGCGATTCATGTATAAAATGTGAGCAATTTTTTATACTTGCATTAGAATTTGAATTATAATAACAGTTTTTGGTGAAAAGTTCCTTGATATGAGGGAAGAAAAGCAACCAAAAAAGGCTAATCCTTGATTAGAGGCATAAAGTAATCTTACTTTTTGTTAACTTTTAATCAACTTTTAATCCCACTTGTATATCCTTATGATCACAAGTTTACACCACTAAGAGACAGTTAATAGCTATTTATCACTAGATTAGTGGCATACTTTATGCAACTCGAAAGGCGAAAAAGCTATATGTGCTTTCGACTTGACATTTCTGTTCTTGTGATAAGCTTGATATAACTCAACTTAGTGCAAGATGATTTGGATTGCATTTATTTATCAAACAAATCTTCAAAAAGACCCAAAAGTTCTTTCCTTTCCGCAATTTAAACTAGAAAAGGCAACAACTCTCTTGCCGTTACCTTTAGGGGGGATGTTTGGCATTACGTTTTAAAAGTGATTATGTGATATGGAATAATCAAAATTACAGAATCAATTGTAACAGAACATATTACAGTAGATGGTGTTTGGATGTGCTTGTATTGTTTGTTGTGCTAAATCAGAAAACTATTTCTTTGATTGTTTAACAAACTCTGATTATTTAAGGATTTACATGTAAAATAACTCAATTCTTCACATTTTTGGGCATATTCACACCTAAAAGCGTGTCGAGTTGAGAACAGATGCGCAGAAAAGTGTCATGACAATCAATAACATGGAAAAACACCATAAAAGCTACACTGTTAAAAGTGTGAACAATTTGATAAATCTTCATGCTTTTATGCGCGTGGAAATGTGTTCGATCTTAAACTTTTAATTGTGACAAATACTTGTTATTTTTACACAGTTAACCTGAACTGTATGGAGATTTCAAACATGTTTTCAGGTTGAAGAAGAGATTTCTACTGTAAGTACAGATTCACCAGATTGGAAAAAAGAAAATCTGTTCTTGGAGATACCATCAAGAACATCACAACCCTCCTCATCTCAAGAATCTATTCAAATCAAGATTGCATCAACAGCAACACCAACTCCTAAGAAAGTAAATTTCAACATGCAATCGAGTCCCTCGGAGATTAGATCAAATGCAAATGCATCTTCTGCTAATTATTCTTCAAGAACCAAATCATCAAAGAAAAGTTTACTGCCAAAACTAAACTTTATGAACAGGAATACAGTTCTTGATGTAGAGAAGAATGATGGTAATGTGAATCCAGCTGCCTCATCTTCTGCAATGCATGAAAAGCCTTCAATACCGCGATCATGGTCACTTACCAAAATCTTTACCCCTCAGAGGACATCTTCTTTGCCTGTTACCCCCATTGTACAGTCAGATCAAGAATCTGTACTGGGAAACTCAGGTGGTTCACTTAATCTGGAGGTGCGTTGACTTTTAGCCCGTTAATTTCACTTAATGTGTTGACCATAGATAGTTGGGAAATGGGTCAGTTTTAGTTGTGCTCTATCTCAAACAGGTGAGATAAAAAAAATTGGTTATAAGGGGAATGGGTCAAACGGGTTAAAGTCACCCAAAAATCTATTTTCAATGCATATAACATCTTAAATTGTTTTCATTTAAAACTTTAAATTATTATTTTAATAGTGTTCGTGTAATAATAATTAATGGATAATTTTTTTTTAAATAAGAAAAAAATTTGTTTCAAGTCAACTTGTTGTTTCAAGCTGAAGTTGTATTTTGACCCGTTACCCAACCCGTCTGGCCCAACCCATCTAGCAGCCTCTGATTGATGGTAGTTTTGATTATAGTCGTGTAAAAGGTTGTAATTTTTTTAATGTGGTTTGTTTGTAGACTAAAGTCCAAGTGCATATAGTGCGGTCACGTTCAGTCCCAGTCCTCAATAAAGATACAAGTATCAAGAGAATGGATTCTTTTTTCCGCGTGATTCCTTCAACTCTACACGTGAAAGATTCTGATACTGTTTCACCAACCCCTTCTCCAATTAGTGACAAGGGTGATTAACTGATTATAAAGCTTGAATCTTTGAGTCATATTTACATATTTGTGATGGTTTGTTTGATTTATATATCATTCTTTAGATGATGAAGAAGGGGGTGGTGAAGATATACCAGAAGAAGAGGCGGTTTGCAGGATATGTTTGGTTGAACTATGTGAAGGTGGAGAAACCTTGAAAATGGAATGCAGTTGCAAAGGCGAACTCGCGTTGGCTCATAAAGATTGTGCTGTAAAATGGTTTAGCATCAAAGGTAACAAGACTTGTGATGTGTGTCATCAAGATGTCCAAAACCTACCTGTGACACTTTTAAGGATACAAAGTACTGTCAGAAACCGAAACACGGGTGCAAGTAGGTCACAACCAATGGAAGTAAACGGATACGGGCAAGTTAATCATAACCATCCAATTTGGGTCATTCTATACTACTTTCCTTATTCAAATTAATTTATGGGTTAGTATCTAAACCACTTCCATTTGAATTTGGCAGTGATGTCTATAGGGTGTGGCAAGAAGTGCCAATTCTTGTTATTGTCAGCATGTTGGCCTACTTCTGTTTCATTGAGCAGCTTTTGGTAAGGCTCATAAGAATATCATTTAAGCCACGTTTGGGATTGCATTAACAAACTGATTACCTGATTATTGTGTTTTTGCATACTCAGTTTTGGAGTATTTGGCCAAAACTGATTTTCTTTTTGTTTTAGAGTGAAACTATCAGTTTAAAACGCAATCCCAAACGCCCCCTTACTTGAATTCGGGTTTTAACGTATAGAAGTTTTGACGATGCTACATTTTGTATGAAGGTTGGGAACATGGGTACAAGTGCAATTGCGCTCTCTCTTCCATTTTCGTGTGTTTTGGGTCTTCTTTCATCCATGACCTCTTCAACCATGGGTAAGCATTAGGTTGTTCACGGTCAGGTTTAAAAATTATAAGCCAACCTGCTAACTACGGTTTCAGAAAATGACAAACCAAATAGCTGGGTTGAGTGGGTCAGCAGGACAGGCCGGTTTTAGTAGTTTGACATTTGAACTTTTTTTTTCAAAATCGTTAGTTTGTATTAAAAGATTTAAATGATAAAAATGTTTTATGAATAAAATACAAAAAAAATAAAATAAAAAGAAGGCTAAATGATCGTTTCGGTTAACACAACCACTTCCAGGTTCCAAATTGCCAGTCGTATCGGTAAATTGTCAAAATCGAACAGGGAACTGAACCACATAAATCTCAAAGTTCAAACAGGCCAAACCGGCCGACTTAATTAAGTTTGGGCGGTTCAGCCAGTTTCAACGTTTATAAACACTCCTAGTAAGAAGTGAATCAGTGTTCATATTTCATCTTAACCACTCTAGCATATTTTCTGATCTTTCAAACGTACTGATTTCTTTACAGTAAGAAGAAGATTTGTGTGGTTATATGCATCGATTCAGTTCGCTCTTGTCGTAATCTTTGCACACATTTTCTACTCTCTGGTAAGCTGCCAACAAACCAAATCCATTTCTTTCACACACGCGAAAACACTCACCATGTGATCGTCTCTTCACTTGCGTTTTAAGGTTCATGTCCAGCCCGTTTTGTCGATTCTTCTTGCAACATTCGCAGGCTGTGGAGTTGCAATGAGTGGCAGCTCGATTATCGTAGAGATTTTAAGACTAAAAAGACGGTGGTGGAATGACAGATCAGTCCAGCAAATGAACTCCCAAATCGTTTTACACACACAACCAAGACGCACACAAACTGCATCATCCTCATCATCCGATGTTCTTCCTCAACAGGAAATCGAAACCGAGGACACAGAAGCTTTCAGAGGAAGCTAAATTTGCATCATGGTAATTTAATGTCTCAGCAGTTTCAATTAAGATCTGTATAATGAACAATAATATAAACAAAATCATCACGAAAATTTAATTTATTGATGCATTAATCATAACTGTAGATAATAATAATAAATCGGATCAAATATATTTGCAACGATTAGCACGCTAAAATTCAGACGTAAAATTCGCCCAAACTTGTATTTAAAGAATATAACGAATAGATCCACAAGATCTGGCTGAAATTTACAGCATAATGTATGAAAATATGAAATGATACTACAGATCTAGATGATGAGATTCAAACTCTAGAGGAACTCTCTTCTCGCGGTGGAACTGAACTCTGCTCGACGAATATTCTGTTGACGCTTTTTGTACAGCATTGCTCCAAATCCGACAACAAAGGCCGCAGCAACCACTCCGATCGCAATTCCGGCCTTCTTACCGCTGCTCATACCGCCGGAAGAAGATTTATTCGGTTCCTCGCTCTTCAAATTGGTAGAGGACATATCGTTATCATCCGCCGTCTCTGTTGCCGGCGATGGAGTAGGAGATTTGTCGACTGACGGAGAAGGAGGCAGATCTGACGGCGGTGGAGGTGATGGAGAAGAAGCAGTTGGAGGTGAAGCGGAGGGGGCGGGCGGCGGTGAAACGTCGGAACCGATTTGTGGAGCGGGAGCACGGGAGAGTCCGGCCGGATCTGAAGAAAGAGATGAAGTGAAGAGAAATGTGAAAGCTAGTAAATAGATGAAGCTGTTGATCGCCATTGTTGAAGAAGAGGAGACGGAATGCAGATCTGAGATTGAAGAGAGAGATATATATAGGAGATCGAATCTCTAACGATTTTATGAGTGGAGAATTAACCGTGAAGAAGGTGGAATTGGTGCGTATTAAAAGCTGAAAGCCGGTTGGTGAGCTGGCATTTATAGGTACTTGAGCACTCGATTTAATTGTTATTATTTCATCAATTTTTTTATTTTTTAAAGGCGAACATTGAATTGTGACGTCTCACCCTCCATCACGTGGGGGAGCCTTATCCAACTCCGGCCAATATGTTGTTTTAATCGGGCCCACTTGACGTAAGAGTTGGAGAGCTTTCAAGGAAAAACTCCACCCAATACGGCCCCTTCCGGGCTTGAGAGAGAGCCAATGCTCGAACCCTTGATCAACGTGGGTAAAACCTTGGTGCATCAGCCTAAGAGTTATGCCTCATTTACGATGCTACGGCTAAGTGCAATAAAAACTAAATAAGTTGAAGTCATGATTATGAAGCTCGCATAAAATATATTTAATTTAAGAAAAAAATACAAAAGAACTTAATTAATGTGGTTGTTCGCTAGTGAAGTCGTGTACGTTCTTTACGATGATAATGTGGTTTTTGCTAGAACTATGACTAAACTCGACGCGGGCCCTATCATTTTCTATTACCAGTCGTGCTTTCACCTTCTAACAAGTTAAGAACGTGGCATAGCAGCCCTCATGCGAGTAGTTGGTTTGTATGCTAGGAACCATACACGAACAACGATTGATCTTGTGGCTCGAAAAACCTTCGTTATTTTTGGGCCTCCGTAATCTATAAAAAAAACCACTAATGCATAATGATCTTCTCTCCAACGCCTCTCTACACGGATTTAAATGTGTTACAAATTATTGATACTCGATGTCGAAACTTCATGCATTAAATAGCAAACTCAAGTATTGTGTTGTCGTTTCTATCCCAAGCATGGGCGAAGCTTAGTGAGGGCCCGGGGGGCCCCGGCGCCACCCGATTTTTCGGTCAGTAGTGTTAACTTATACGTATTCGGCCGGTTTTTCGCTCAGTAGTGTTAATTTATATGTATTCGGCCGAAAATTTTATATTTCCGGCCCCCCCTATAGGAAAAAAAAATCCCGTCCCCCCAACGTTTTTCTTCAAATTTCGCTAGATACTATGCACGTGAATGTCGTGTATGTATTGAGTTTCGTCCGCTAGGCGTGCATTTGTGGACGATAATCGTGTGAAAAACTCATACGCGAGTATTGCTGGTTTGAAGTGATTAGAATAAAGTATGATATACGCAACCAAATGTTATGACTATAAATGTAGTTATTCTTTCACATGATAAAGATAACACACCCAATAACGTAATTTTTTTATTAGGATGCACATATTAAATAGAATTGAAACACTTGTCTAAATTTTATTTTAAGAAAAAAATCTTTATACTAATAAATAAAAATCTTAAAGTAACACGTGTCACTTTCTGGTGCATTGTCAGCATGTTTTTCTCGTCTCTCTCTCATATTAAAATAATATATTTTTAAATATTTAATATAAATGTAATTATGGATAGTTATTATTTAATTCTGGATAGTTATTATATCATTAATCAAATTAATTTAATATGAATTAATATTTATCAATTACATAAAAAAATTAATATCCAGTTAAAAAAAATGTTCTAAAAATTAATTTAACAAAATTTGTAACTGTTACATCAAAGTACATTCTTTTAAATACGTATTTTGATAAGTGTATATGTTAACATATTACATTATATTTTATTCAATATGTGTAATACACGAGTTTTTAAAAACATAAAATTTTTATTACTAAGTATATAAGGTTAAATTTATTGAACTCGTGTAATACACGAGATTCTAACCTAGTGAAGTGATAAATTAAGTTTAAAATGATTTTAAAATTTTATTAGCAGCAATTTTTCAACAGACGCTTTTGTGATACAAATATGAATAAGAACAAAAGATTTCAGCTAAGTGATTAGTTGTATATCAAATAAAATAAAGGAAAATAACCACCGGGTATATCCCATGTGAAAACACCCCATATTAAAATAAAGTGCACGCCACCTCACGACATAGAGTTTTCACACCACTTTCACATTGTAAGCGGTATACCCATATAAAAATGAGTGGTGAGAAAATTAAATGTTTTTTATTGAAGTTAACTGCTAGATTGAGTTTCCCACGGCCAGTTACATGTTCCACGCCTGTGAAAATTCCCACGTCAACCAAACCAATGCCCCTTTCACGGGGAAGGGGGTGGTGTTTCACGCCCTTCATGCAGTGGCGGACCCAGGAATTTTTTCTATGGGGGTCGGATTTTTTGGGGTCGGTTGTCTATCACTAAATATTAAATTTTTTCAGTTCGGTTCAGGTCGGGTCGGGTCACATAGTACACGCATTGTCACTAATTACAATTAACAAATAGCACATATGCCATAACATTATAGTAAAAAAATATGATAAGCAAAATTTAGAGAAAAATTTGAAAAAAAAGTTACCTTAAATAAGTAATGAGTTAACTAAGTGTGGGCTTAATCGTTTAAATGGGTAATGAGTTAATTAAATGTAAGTATCAAAATTTCTTGGGGGTCGGTCGAGATTATATCGCAATATAACAAATGATTTTTTTTTTCATAGGGGTCGACCGCTTAAGGTAGGTCCGCCAATGCCTTCATGGGTTTCACCCCATACCGGATGGTCTAACAAGATAGATCTTACGTACATTAAAAGTAAAATAGAGGAAATTTTGTATAGATAAAAAATTTAGAGGCGTGTGGTTCACATACTTCTTTAAATTAACTGAAATTTGTCTAAATAATTGTAATTTAAGAAAAAATTTAATCTATAAAGGAAATTACGTGAGGAAGTAAGAAATACCAACTTTTTTTTAGCAAGTGTTGAGCTATTTTAGTCGAAAGAATTCATTTAGTTTCATTTCTAATTTCGTACATTCCACAACCCAACTTGTTAAATTGAACTTCACGTAACAACAGGTTAGGAATTGAATTACTATTACAATTCCATCAAATATTATCGAACCGTACACCATATTAAGGGTCAAATTAGAATGTTTAAATACAGTTCAATTCAATTAGCTAAACGGGTGAGGTCACGTACTCGCGTTGAAGACCCGTTTAGCCAAACGTGTTCACAGGTTCTACCCAAACCCACAAATTTCGTGTTAGATTCGTGACATGTTAGAAATCCACACCACTAATCAGACACGGATAACCATAACCTTTCTAAACAGAACGAAAGTTGAGACTGGGGATCAAAGATTTATAACTAAAATGAAAGCTAAAATTTCACTCATAAACTAGTGATGAGAGTACATAAAAAAGACAGGTAACTGAAAATACAAAAATCAATATGATAAATGCTTCCTCACTTGAATCCGATCGGAGATTCAATCAATCAATTAATCCTGCGGAATCTCAACATCTCCATCAGCAATCTCCTGCTGCAAATCCTTCGGATCTTTTCCGTCCACCGTACAACCAACCGAAACACACGTTCCAAGGATCTCTTTCACCGTTCCTTGCAGCTCCTTCGCCATTGACCTAGGCCGCATGATCTTCGCGATCTCAATCACGTCATCGAGAGAAATGTTGCCGCTGTGCTTGATATTCTTCACCTTCTTACGATCACGTTCCGGCTCCTTCAGCGCTTTGATGACCAAAGCGGCGGCGGAAGGGACAACGGAGACCTTCGCCTGACGGTTCTGAACCGTGAGCTTGACGGTGACTCTCAGGCCCTTCCAGTCCTTGGCGGTTTCTTTGGCGATGTCTTCTCCGATCTTCTTTGGAGAGAGACCGAGTGGTCCTATCTTAGGAGCGAGTGAACTCGCCGCACCGACTTCGCCTCCGGTGACGCGGACGTAAACGTCAACCACCTGCGATGGATCGAACTTCGGCGGCATCTTCAAAGAAGAGAGGTAGATGAGGCTAGGGTTTCAGAAGGCGATGTATTAGATTGTTCAGACGGGGCTTATGCTAGGGTTTAGCGGACTGGGCCGAACTGGCAGTGTTGCCTCTCCAGGCCTTATAGGCCCAAAGGGTAACTGAGCTCATGATGTTCTTATTGGACTATACCATATTTATTATTTAGCAATCAGGCCCATTACATACATACAATTTACAGAGTGACATAAATTATAAGATATTAAAGTTTTGTAAGTTTATGAAGTATTTTAAAGATTTAATAGGAGAGATTTTTTTTTTTTAAGATTTAATAGGAGACATAAATTATTATCGAAATAATATAACGTTAGTAATAAGATTTGACACACTATTTGTTTATAAAAAGTGACGTTTCTTGGACCAAAACTTTTTCGGGTCAACCCAACCAACATCAACCCGATCCATATAAGAAATTTCCCTTTTAGACTCATGGAACTAGAGGGGTATACTGACCCTCAACTGGTCAAAACTTTTTATAAATAGGAATATCCGGCGTCGTAGTTTAGAGCATTTATAGCAGCATCTCCATCTTTATAATTTAACTAAATATCACCTTTTTTTTTAATTTATCTGTAAATTTAGTTTAATCTCTCACTTCTCATTCTCCATCTATATCTTCATCTCACTCACAAACACTTATTTTATTATTTTTCTCTTTCTTAGACACTCACAAAAAAATATAGAGATTGATGAAAATGTATATTTTTTTATATTTAGAGAATCCTTATTTATTAAACTCTAAAATTTAAAGATAGAGATGGAGATCCTGATGGAGGTGCAAAATTGAAGAAATCTCTAAATAATAGAGATGAAGACGAATATAAAGACTCTGTTGTGAATGCTGTTACATGCGATAGGAAAGGCACTTGAGTTTTCAAAAAACTATCTAGATCCACAAGCCTACTTTTGATGTCAAAATCAACATGATAATCTTCATTTTATCCTTGTTTCAAACTTGAAAATATTGCTAGAAAACTAATCAAAACAATGACCTTATTTGATTCTCAGGATCCAAAATGTCTCAACATACTCATTGGCATTTGATTTGAAGATTGTAGCAGGCACAATATTTCTTTGAGTATATACAAATGGAAAAGAAATGGCAAAACATAAAGCACAAGAATTAAGACATTGTATTCAAAATCATAAACTTCACAATTTACAACAATGTGTAACTTAATATTTGTATTACATATACATATCCATTTACACATACATATACATATACATATACATATACATGGTGTGTGTTTTCCTTCCTATGCTAAGAACAAAAACCGACCTCGTGTTACTATCGACATAATCATTGTGTATGATGGGTATACTATACAATACAAAAATAAATAAAAAATATTTTCATTTGAAAAACTAGGCTAAATGTAGCAACAAAACAAGAATCATGATGGGGGTCAGCTTATAAACGGTATTGTGCAGCGAGTTTCTATAATCCATTGGACTCGCGTTTGACATCCTTCTGCGACCGCTTGATTTAGTAGACACATTAACCGGCTTTTTACCTAACAATATGATTAAGAATCTCAAACAATCAATGTCTTTCTTTTACATTAAGTTAAAGAGTCAAAAATATGATGAACCTACAGTCATGGTCAACCCATCCAATCCGTTGACCACCCAAGTCATAAACAACACTCTTGTCTTTCAAAACAATGTCTGCATGAAACAACATGCCGGTAAAAGGTAAACAATAGCAGCCAGAGCGGGCAGGTCAGATAACGGGTCAAAATAAGTTTGGGCCACAGCGAGTGTTGTGGGTTCCGAGACCCAATCACTCAATTTTTAAAACAACTTTTTTGAGTTTTGTAAAATAACTAATCTGTTAACATGAAAGAAAAAAAAAGAAAAATTATTGCATTGATGCGATGATTTCTTTCCAATGAAACAATATAGGATGTTGTAAGCAATATACAAGTTTGATGACTTTTTTACCTGTTTAACTTTTTCGAACCGTTTCACTTATATTTTTATATGGTTGATCCGTTATCAAACAAATACAACCCCAACTGATGCTATTTCATATAAAGGGGTTGAAAATGCACCTCTAGTGATCAAGAACTAAGAAAATATTAATTTGAATGTTTATACCTCCTAAAATCGTGAGTCCTCGACCCTTAACCTTCTGAAATCCAATGCACCATGCTGTCTCACCACCCTAAAAAGATGTAATTAATTAAAAAAATGCATTCGCTTGTTATACTAGAATAAAAGAAGTAGCTTATGATATTGAGCATCAAAATACCAGAGTCTTCTGTTTCAAAAGGTAGTTCTCGGGTTTTAAAACCATAGAAGCATCACCCGCAAAATTAAAGCTCACAGACGGAAACACCTCAGAGACACTAAAATTGATATTAAAATAATTAAAAATAAATACTAATAAAATCATTAAAAAAAAGCTATGAAATATTCACCTGTTCTTAGTTACATAGCACTGATATCCCTTTGCATCAAAAGGCTGGACAGACTGAGGAACAGACTTTGTAATCTGCAAACATTATGCAGAACTGTTAATCATCACAAGAAACTTAAAAGTTAATGGCTTTATGACATTTTTGCCCTTTTGTTCTTACAGCGTTTACAAAAGGATTATAGGCCTCTTCTGCTAGGTACCCAAGAGTTGTTCCAGAATCAATTACTGTTCCTTTTCGGTTGTGTGATGTTTCAAAAACTGATGGATCAATTGATAATGTTTTGTCATTAACAGAAATACTTTGCAGATGTAGATTATAATGTTGCCTGCCAAAAATAGCAGTATATTATATAAATGACTTTTTGTATGCTTAGAAAAATTGTAGGGTCGACCGGGTTGGGTAACATGACAAAACGGGTAATTTTGTATGGGGTCGAAATTGACCGGGCCAAGTTGACCAGATGCACTTTTTTTTCCTCCAAAAAACATGGTTTCTATAAATAGTTAGTGTGTAAAATATGATTAGGAAATTTATATGGTTTCTATTTTTTTTTTAATTTTACCCGTTTTACTTATTAAGAGATAAATATAACCCGAATTGGCCCATGACTAAGCAACGGTCCCACTAACTGCAAACACAATATTTCAAAAATAAATCTTACTGTGATGGGACGAGTGGTGAATAGACCATGTTTGGATCCATGATTTGACCAAATACCAAAATACCACCTCCATCGCCATCACCAACAAGACAATGAGAAAATGCATCCGGGGCTGCCCCTTGTAAAGCAAGTTGTGAAATTACAGATAAACCCTGTTGACCAAACCCGAATATTCCATCAACCGCTCGATCAGGCATAGATAACTCACCAGATTGAAATGTGCTACAGCTGTTTCATAACTCTGTTAGATCAAAAAAGGTTCACCAAGATGCATAAAAAATAAACCAAATTTGACTAAATAGAAATTTCAGGTAACCAACTACTCCCTGCTTCCAATATTATTGTCCACTTTCTATTTTATATTGTCCAAAAATAACTGTTTCACTTTTGAAAATGGGCAGTTATAATTTACTAAATTTCCCATCTTACCCTTTATCACATGTATCATAAAATCTTGCAGGTTTTCCAAGTCAATTGGTATCTAAATGCATCAAGAGTAAAATTGGTATTTTGTTAACTAAAGAATGCATTAAATGTAAATATCTTAATTTGTGTAACTTTTCCATGTGGACATTGTTTTGTATAGAAATAGTATTTTAACCCGAGACAAAACCATCAAAGTTTCAAAAATTTTGATTTTTCAGGTGTCATGCCAAGAAAAAAAGTCAACATGGTCAAAGTTAACAACATGTCACCTGCTACATCATAACTTTGACCGACGGGTCAGATTACCTTGAATCAAAATTTTGAAACTTTGATGGTTTTTTTTTCCTGGTGTAAAAAAAAGAAGTTTGTTACCTTTTTTTTTTAACGGCAACACCTAGATATTCTAGGATAATTGGGTTTCCCCGGGGCAACACCTAGAACATCTAGGGCAGCCCACCACAGGAGGAACCCCTCCAACTGGGTAAACCCCCTGACCTGGCCACAGACCCCTTTTTTGCTGTTGCCAGGATTCGAACCCAAGACCTCCACAATGGGAAGTCTTGGGGCTACCATTGCACCAAATGGCCAGAAATTTTTACCTAAAACAGAAATTTCACAAATTTTTCTACTTTTTAATGCAATTACCTCTCATTCAGTTAATAACTCACCCGAACATAACAGTGGATGAAGCATTGGATGATGGGTTTGAATTATCAGACATCATTTCCAAATGAATTAAATCAGACACATAATATCCTGATGTTGCGCTACCATCTCCATATTTAAACGAATAACTGCAACGGTCGTTCGAACCAGAACAATCTGCATCACCAGAGTGGATTCCAATAGAACATCTTTTGTCTGAACAAGAGATTAAAGAAGATGATGATGAACTTGAAGGATCATACAACACAATTGGAATCTGTTTTGGTTTAAAAAAATACACACACACACATGGTGTTATCAGTTAATTATTTAAATGTCAATCTATAATGAAATCATAAAAGAGGGTGTGTAAATAATACTTTGAGTCCACTTGATGTAGGGCAGCCTTTGCAATCTTTGCAATTGACCCACAATATATCACTTCCGGTATCAACTTGTACATAATATTCCTTTGGAGGAGAACCCAATTGGACTTTTGAATAATAAAGCCTAAATACACATAGAAATCTTTAAAATAAAAAAACTTAAAGATTGAACAAACAACAAAGAACAATTTACAAAGTACCCTAAAGAATTGCTCATCTTTCTTATCAAAATAAGGAAAAAGATTGCAATTTTGTAAAAGAGAAGAATCATTTTTACGCTTTTTATTACCAAGGTTTTCTACTTTTCTTTGTAAATATCTTTACTGTACTAGGGTGTGCATTGGTCGATTTGGGTCGGTTGTAGGTATGGGTTTGGTTCGGTTATGAGTTGGTTTTTGGTTTTACATTTGGTCTTGAAAAAGTTGCCGAAAATATGGATTTGGACCTTAAACTTTGGCCTAAGATTGTTGTTAACCACTTATTAATGAACTTGGGCCTAAAAATTTTGGCCCAAAATTATTAATTTGGGCCAAAAATCCAATAACAAACAAGTTAGGTGTGGACGTGCGGTTGGTCCCCATGTTCTGTGCAGTTCGTTTTGGAACTAGGTTTCTACCGAAACCAAACCGTAATTTTCGGTTTTCAAAAAGGAAAAAAAAACCGAAACCGTCATATTATTAGTTTGTGTCGTCTATTTCAGTTCGGGTTTATCGGTTAATACGGTTTCGGTTCGGCTAAATGGTTTTTTCCCACCCTTACCTCTATAAATCATAAATCAGTAATGCACAGTATCATAGTTTTCATTATTTTATATGGAATAGGAGGTTCAATGCCTTCTTATTTTCAATATCTTCCTTAACAAAATAAGGAAAAAGATTGCAATCTTTGGTATAGTTTTGAATGAAGAAATTTATAAAAACAGAGAGAGATAAAGATGAAATTAATGAAGAAAGTACCCAACACGATAAGGATCATAAGTGCCTTGAAGAGGGAAACGAATAACATCTTTTGTTGAAGCCTGCTGTAATAATCTACGGTGCCTTAAATCATCTATATCTCTAAGTTGGCTCAACTCCACCGGATCATTGTGTGGAAAAGCTCTTTCCAGTTTAAGAGTCGCCGGAGAAGTACAAAGAACAACCACCCCCTGTAACAACACGGCGACGGCAATGCCGGAAAATGTCAAAGTTACCGGAATAATAGAATCCCGCATCCCTGATTTCTCAATTTCTCTTTGGGGACTTTTATCAAACAACAAATGTGCATATAGGTTGCATGGATTGCGATTGTGTGTAGATATGATTCAAAATTGGAGAATGTTGGAGTGATGAAATGTGAAATCCATATTCGTTCTGTAAAAATGATTGGTGTTGGGTGAACGATGACAGAAACCCCAAATTTGAATATCATATCACACCCACCAAAGTTTTCTAAATACGATATCAATCCAATTTGGTTCCCTGAAAAATCTCACGCCATGTTTGCGACTTGTTTTTCATAGATTTGCGGCACCCGGAGTTCGTTAACGAACCTCAAACTTCACACAAATATTATATAGAGTTAATTGCAATAATGGCTCCTGTGCTTTAATCAAATTCCAAGTTGCAATAATGACGTACGATTGCAAACTTAAAATTAAAAAAGAGTTAAAAAGGGTAAAAATCAGTAAAAAAAATAATGATTTTTATTGATTGATTTTTTTATGAATTTTTATAGATTTTTTTATGAATTTTTATAGATTTTTTTTTATTGATTTTTACTAATTTTAACTCATTTTTAGGGTTAAGTTTGCAATCGTAAGTCACGTGAATGGCACCTGGGCTAACTTTTCGTTAAAAACTAACTTGTGTTAACGTTAAGAGCTAAACCAAGTATCAAAAGTTTGGGCTAAATTTGTAATTTTTAAAACCTGGGAGCCAAACATGCAATTTAATTACTAAATTTATGCAATTAACTTAGAACAAACAACAATTATGAACCCCCAACTCAAAGGTTTTTGTAATAATTACTTTTATAATGAAAACGCATGGTGATAATAAAATTCGTCGGTGTGATGGTGATTGTCTTTGCCATATCTAAATGAACTTCTGATTGACCCTTGAATCTCTCTTTCCATCATACAAACACCATATCTGATTTACAAACCATCAGGGATTGTAAAACACAAAGTTAGAGGTATTTAGATGTATTGCCAGACATTCAAGTTTACAATGTTTGGTGCAATTTTTATATCACTGGCATAACTCATATGAAAGATCCTTGGATAGTAGCAGCAAGTATTAAACTTAGTTTTTAAATCATGCAACTTTTAAAAGTCACAATAATAACACTCCAACTAAATCTGCAAATTCAATAGCCACTCATGCCACAAAATCATAGCATATACCAAGTGCATGTCAATGAAAGGGTTGAAAATTCATAAACATTAGTGTTGAGCTTTGTTCAGGAATTTACTTAAAAAAAAACAAATGTATAAACTCAACAACACATTTAATTAAGTCTCAATAATGGTATTTAGGATCCTAAATATGATTGTGATTGGTGCTACTACAATTTAATACCTCGTATAACCAAACTTTATTAGCATTTCACTATTTCAATTCCAATTCCATAGTCACTCATGCCACAAAATCATAGCAAAGACCGAGTGCATAACATTAGGGTTAAGCTTTGTTCTTGAAATTACTTAAAAAAAACAAAAGTATAAACTCAAGAACACATTTAAATCAATAAATAAATCAATCTTTGTCATAATTTACCCAAAATCAAATATCCTAATTTATGATACATTTTTTTAGAGAAAAACACAAATCAATAGAAAGGAAAAATTACTAAGTTACATACTTCTATATAACATAACATTTTGACCTGAATTTAAAAACGTCATCAATTTGTCCCTAAGTTTGTAGGTCTCGTCTTCATATGTGTAACAAAGTGGTTTTCAACTAAATTGTCTTTTACCGGACACTACATGTTCACATGCATTCATGTGCACATGGTGAAAACACTATATTACCATACTAGATGTTGAAGTCCCATAGTTCCAAAATCAAACCATAAAATGTAAAGTAGGCATTTTTATTACAAGAGCCTGTAGGAAATAGAAGAAAATGTGATTTGGGTTTTTCGAACTTGACATGTGTTATTATAACAATCTTTTAACAAAAAAGCAGAATTTAAAAAAAAAAACTTCTGTTACCGTCATTCTTCTTCCAGCAGAATTGAAGCGCATGATAGAAGTGAAGATAATTCATCAGGTGTTGCCAATCCAAAACCTTGCCAGCGTATTCTACCAAATTTGTCCAGCAAGAACATGTAACTGTGGATCATTAACAATAACAAAAGTTTACTTAAAAAAACGATGATATTGAATAACCTAAGTAGAAAGACACAGCAGAACTAAAGAAAGATCGATACCCAGTTAGAAGGTTGAGTATTTTCAGCTCTTTTCTAAAGTAATAATGATCACCAAAAGCATACGCAATTTGCTTATGCAACACACCATTTTCCTGGGGTTTTGACTTCTTCAACATTAGAAGTAAAAGCTTCTTCATTGGAGTCAGAGATAACAACCGGGATTCAATGACTGATTTCTGAAACACAAAAAAAGCCCCTCAAAATTTCTATAAAGAACAACTGAACATGCAAGAAAACCTAAACTTTATTGAAAACTAGGAGAACAAGATATGGGATTGGGAAGTGTTTAATTAAGTCTCAATAATGGTATTTAGGATCCTAATTATGATGTGATTGATGCTACTACAATTTAATACCTCATATAACCGAACTTTACTGGAGTCTTTGAAAGCTTCAATAAAGGGAGCACTCCAAGAATCAGTCATTTCCTGTAAAAAAATAGCATTTCACTATTTCAATTCCAATTCAATATATTATAATATATATTCCCCGTTATAAACTTTATGTCAAACTGTAATTCATACCTCATCATATCATATGGGTGGCAATCCAGAAATTTGCATTTAAAAAATCTCTCTAGCAGATTTAGTATTAAGTATGGTACGATTAACAAATAATAGTATTTGTTTTTTTGAAGAAACAAGGCATAGTATATCATGTATGAATGTATACAGGCAATCAGGTCTGATTAGCAAGTCAAACCTTTAAAAGAAGATAGAAAGGAATGTAGTGGTTGTGATCTAGCAAAAAAGGATGTAATAGCTGCTGACCCAACCACTCTTTTTAACTGAATCTGTCAGGTGTAAATGAATATGCTCGCATGGTTACACGGGCATGAATCTTCAAACTTTCAATCATATTTTGCCAAAAGCAAAAAAGTTATTCAATGCTGGCCATAATAGAAGAAAAACTAACAAAATTCGAACCAAAATTTAATAAATACGGGATGAAGGCTGGTGCATCAGAAGGCCTACTGGCCTATATTGTTTTAAGTTTGAACACCATGAATTAGCTAAGAATCTTGCAAATTATATGTAGGGGTATTACAGACTTACAGCACGATACTAACAACTACGTTACTCAACTGCCTTTATGAATACGCGTATCAGAAAGTATAATGATCTAAACAAAATGTAACACAGATTAACACAATTCCTTTTACTAAATTGATGAGAGTAGAAATGAAATTAGTACCTGAGAGGTTGCTCGGAATGAAAGACACATTAAAATAGCTTTCGGCACATCCGCTTTCATCGATTCAGTCTCGGATCCGAAAGTAGTGATTGGTAGTTTGGAACATTTGCCATTGGAATAATTTACTTCTATCTGAGGAAACTTCACAGCTGCCATTGCAGGAATGATAACCTTATTTGCTGTAGCAATCTGTGTATTCATAGCATATGCCATCCAAAATCACAAACTAAAAAGAATCCATATAATATTCATAGATCAAAACACCTTTAATTCAAGAAACAACTTACCTTACCACCATGCTCTTTGAGTTCTGCCATGTCAGCAAAATATCCCCTATTCATTTCATCTTTACTGCCCTAAATCACACAAATCACCAACTACAGTTACAATATGATCCACTCATGAACCAATTTCAATTACAAAACACCAAATCGAAAAACTTACAGCCGAGCACGCTCTTTCTCGATTGCATCCTTATTTCCGAGCTGCATTCAAAATTAGGGTTTATTACAACTACAACACGCAGTAATTGCCGCTTTGGAATCATTATAAATCGATCCGATTGACATGACACGACTGATTAATGCCTAATCGATCATATTAACTAACCTGATAAAAATCGAGAAAGCGATTGGAGGTCAAGCGTGCGTGGATGCTGGCTGGTAAAAATACTTTATCTTCTTGATTGAGCAACAGCCGGGAACTGAGAGTAACCGCAGATCTGTAAGAAGTCAGCTGCTTCAGCCTCAACATCGTGTCTATAGCGCCGTCGCCGACGATGGCGATGAAACGGTTGTGGGGGAGACGGTGTATACGAGTAATTGGTGCAGGGTTTTGAGTGTTGTCTAATCCGAAGCAAGCTCCATAGATCTTGGGTCGGGTATTTTTGGATAGACTCGCAAGTGGGTTTTGACCCGGAAGTTTTTCATTATTTTTTACTTTTTTTTATGAAATATAATTGGGCTATTAGTTCGGACCTAGAAACTTTTTTTATAGGTATCGGAATTTTTTGAGGTCGGTTATCTATCACTAAATAATAAAACTTTTCAGTAATGTTCAGGTCGGGTCAAGTCACATAATGCACATATTGTCACTAACTATAATAATCAAATAATCACTACTAGTATACTACATAGTCAAAAATCAAAATACATACACATATAGGGTTGTTCAAAAAGTTCGTAGCTCGTGGCTCACTAGAGAAAATCTCGCTCGAAATCCACTCGTTTGTAAACGAGCCGAGCCCAAGCCAAGGTAAGCTCGGTTTGTAAACTAGCCAGTCAAGCCGCTACTTAGATTTTTTATTTGGTTAGATTGTTTAAAAAATTAAATCGGTAATGGGTTAATTAAATGTGGGCTTAATCGTTTAAATGGCTAAGCTTTTAATCCAATTTAGTCCAAATATCCAGTTAAGTTTTTAGTTTAAACAGGAGTAGGTGCTAAACATTATTTTTTCTTGGGTTCGGTTAAAAATTTATAGGTGTTGGTATCAAAATTTCTTGGGGGTCGGACGAGATTATACCGCAACAAATAATATATATATTTTTTCATGGGTGCAGTCGGCCCCCTGGTTAGGGGTAGGTCCGCCAATGTTCATAGACGATATTCTGTTTAAAAGTAATTTGAAAAGTCGGTTTGTGGTTTGTGAATGTGAAAAAATATATTTATAATAAAAACTGGTTTGATTTGGATTGTTATTAGATGTGAAAAATTGAGTTTAGTTAGGTTGTGTATGTTAAAAAGGGAGAAATAAGATTTTTAATAGATGGTTGAGTTGGGTTACTCTTTTTTATTTCGATAAATGAGTTTAAGAAATGATAACCTTAAATAAAATAAAATATACAACTGGTCAAGGTATATTTTTTGTTTCTTACTTACAAAAGCATAACTAATAAAAGGATGTAGAAATCCTTATTCTAATAAATTACTATCTCATATCACACGTGTCTTTTTTAGCTATTCAACTTTTTCGTATTCCAGCCTAAATAATCACGCAGAGACTCCTCTCTCTCCCATAATTTTATGTCTAAATTTGTTTTAAAAAAGGAAACTCATTCAATCAACCAATATGTATGGTTAAACCAAAATCAGCCCAACTGTAATGTCAAACCAAAATTTTCGCATAAACATTTCAAAATTGCATCTCAAAAATGAAAACCCTTTCCTTCCCCGTTTTGCATGTCACGAAATTTTTGTATGTAATGTTATGTTGTTACATTTTACATGTATACCTTTTTATTCATTTTCAGTCATGAGAAGTAATTACAAATTTGTGATTTGTGTCATTTTTATTTTTCAACTAGTGTAATACACGGGTTTCTAACCTAATGTAGTAATAAAATCAAATCTAAATATTATAAGGATTTTTCTTCTTAATTAATAAAGTTACAATTTCTATAGGTGTTCATGTTCACTATCTTAAAAACAATGAAACTGTTCTTGTCATATGTGGCTGATGTGGAGGACAGGGAGATAATAAAGGGATGGGTGAAATCTATGTTGGTTAATAATAACCACAAATTCAATATCCGCAAACCCAACATAAGAGAGGTCTCTCACTCTCTCGGAGAAACATCAGCTGGGACAAGCATAGAATCAGATCAACATGATGAACTGATCAGACTCATGGGATTGTTGTAATATGCCATACCCTGCTTCAATCAGTCTTCAAAGACCCTCTAGCATAGTTTGCTAGAGACCGACCGGGGACGAATGCCACAAATGGAGGGCTGAAAGTATGGGGCGGGACAACGTTAACATGTTGGAGAGAGTAGTGACGAAGCTTGAAGAAAAACACAGGGGGGGTTTCCTATCAAGAGGCCGGAACTATAAAATTTTCGTCGAATACGTATAAATTAATACTACTGAGCTAAAAATTGGGGTCTCGGGTCCTAAGAAAACTTCGCCCATGGGAGAGAGTAAATGTGTTACTGAACCCGTAAAGATGCTCTCAAAGACAATATGCAAATTACAATAAAATAATTTTGAAGCTCCATCTATAAGGTATTGTAAACGAAAGAAGTTTTGATGAGAAAAACAAAATTAAAAAAACAATAGTTTACCAACATTTAACTAAAATGTGATAACTTTAATATATTTTCTTTTGATCAAATCAATAATTTCCATCATGTGGGACAATAAGGATGTTAATACGTTGCTAGCCATCCTTCTATGACTTTGATCTCTCTCATTCTTTGTGCAATCAACCATTCCGGGTCACTATCCACTGGAGTATGTAAATCCCAGCAATGATGACCTAATCATTACAACAAAAACCACAAAAGCATTTAAGATGATAGGTATATCCAATAATTATTAAACACGAGGTTTCATTCACATTTAACACTATCGATCCTCGATGTTTGTCCTAACGTCAGTTACCAAGTCTGTTAGTTACCCCCCACGTGCCGATAACGTGAGGGGTAATTTGGTATTTTCAACCCGAGTAAACTACAGTTTTCACCCCTGAGGTTTGCATAAAACACCAGGTTTCGTCAACCTTTAACACTATTGATCCCCGACGTTTGATATTTTAACACTATGTGTACCTGGTCCTAACGTCAGTAACCAAGTACGTTAGTTACCCCCCATGTGCCCATCACGTGAGGGGTAATTTGGTCTTTTCAACCCTGAAAATCATCAACTTATTGAAATTCAGGAGCATGTACCCTCACGTACCTTCGAATTTCATGAATTTTGAGTTTGATTTATCTGAATTTGGCTCCGAACTGCAATATGTTTCGCCGCAAAGCTCCGTCATACCGAAATTGCATATTTTTCACGTTTAGTGACGATTGCGTAACAATTATGCTAGTGCTTTTGATGTGATTCTGGATGAATTTTCTTCCAGGTGAATTATCATCCAGAATCATATCAAAAGCACTAGCATAATTGTTACGCAATCGCCATCACTAAGCGTGAAAATATGCCCATTTGGTACGGTGAAGCTTTGTGGCGAAACAGATTGCAGTTCGGAGCCAGATTCGAATAAATCAAACTCAAAATCATGAAATTCAAAGGTACGTGAGGCTACGTGTCGTCTGAATTTAATTAGCTGATGATTTTCATAGTTGAAAATACCAAATTACCCCTCATGTGATGGACACGTGGGGGGTAACTAACGGACTTGGTTATTGACATTAGGACCAGAGACGCATAGTGTTAAAACATCAAACGTCGGGGATCAATATTGTTAAAGGTGGACGAAACCTGATGTTTTATGTAAACCTCGTGGACAAAAACTGTAGTTTAATCGGGTTGAAAAGACCAAATTACCCCTCACGTGATCAACACATGGGGGGTAACTAACGGACTTGGTAACTGACGTTAGAACCAGGGACGCATAGTGTTAAAACATCAAACGCGGGGATCAGTAATGTTAAAGATGAATGAAACCTAATATTTTATGCATACCTCATGGACGAAAACTACACTTTACTCTCATTGTTAATACATTATCGTTCATAGTGCTTTTACAAATAATCATATCTATCCATTGATAATATGTGAATAAAATGATTTTAAGGGGGTGTTTGGTACAGAGAATGGAATTGTAGAGAAATGGAATAGAGAAATGGAATTGCAGAGAAAGGGAATTGGTCTGGAGAATGAGAATTGACTGTTCTGTTTGGTAGTACAGAGATTTCAGTAGAGAAATATAGCTGAGAATCATTTCTCTTGTTTGGTACATAGGAAATAAACAGAGAATTATATCAACTTTATCATTAGCACAAGTCTTTTTTTCATAACAAATATTTATTAAAAAATAAAAAAACATATAAAAAGATGCATAAATTCCAACCAAAATATGCATTGATAAAACCAATTCACATACAAAACATAGTTTTTAAGCAAAAAACATCAACCATAGTTACTAGTAAAAGTACTTCAACCATGCTGAAACCAAAAAAGGTACTTCAACAACCACGGTGAAACAAAAAAAATTACTTCAACCATACACAACTATCCCATTGAACCATCGGTATACAACTCGACCATCTCAATTTTCTCTTCTATTGTCAACGCAAGAAAAGAACGTCCTAGATCCACATCTTTACCAATCAAATGAGCTGCTTTGAACCGTTTTTTCGTAGTGATACCTGGTAAAGCTTTCAACTCATCACTAACCTTTTCATAGATTTCACGAGCCTCCATACCTTCTTTGCTAAGTTGTTCACCCACCATCTCCCCAAATCGAAGCAAAACTTCCTTGATATCTTTGCAAGACTCTCGATATATCTCATCTGCATCCGTGCTTCTACCTTTTTTGCGCTTGCTTGTTACACTTCCTGTTTGTCCTTCAGATCTATCAACATTTGGAACGACTTCATCAACAAAATCAAAGTCTTCAATATCAACAGGTGAGCTTTTTTGCGTCTCTTGAACAACATCTTCTTCTCCAAGGTCAACTGCTTTACTACCAGTAGCTCTATCCTTACCGAATATGGTACACAATTTGTCATAGAAAGGAAATGCCTTGTCACGAAAATTCACAGCACCTTTGTGAGACTACAAGACAATTACAAATAAATTAGACTAAAATTTTAAAATCTAAAAAATATATTTTTTAGAATATACCTTCACGTATTCATTCCAAACACTATCATCGGCAATAATACAACATTTTTGTTCATCCCAACCAAACCCACTTGTATGCACCATATCATATACAATGCTAAAGGGTGTCTTCCATGTCTTCATCCTAGACTTTATATGTGGTTCTGCTTTGAGGCCAGAGTTAGGAAGACTTACATCTAGCAATTGTTGAACACCATTTAAATAACCTGGTTTGAATCCATTGTCAGCACCAGCATACTTTCCGGATGCATGTATCTCCATTAATGCATCAATTAGCTTTGCATCTTCATCATTTGTCCAGGTATGCTTGCTCCGAGTAACTCCTCTCACTATATTTGAATCTGCCATGTCTACGTACAAATGCATAATTATACAATTAAAAATCATAATTCATGTAACTACAAATACAAATATAACAAGAAACATTAATAAGAAACAAATAAAGTGCATAAATAAACATTAATAAGAAACATCCTTGGTTCTACAAATAAAAAATACATAATTGTCAAACATAATTAAGAAACATTGTTGGCACGCTGCGCACGCATCGCAGTCCAACTATTAAACATTTCATTAGCAAGAAGGTCTCTACGATCGGTCCATTCTTGTGAGGGCTCGATCATAGAAATAACATTGTCATGGTCATTTGCAGGTTGTGTGTGATTTACTGGGATTTCGTTATCAAGAGGGTCTTCACTCATTGTTGTTCGTATGAAATTGTGCAATAAACAACAAGCAATGATGATACGTGGCATGGACTCTATGAGATGATATGAGTTATCACGCAAAATAGCCCATCTATCTTTAATCATTCCGAAACATCTTTCTATAACATTCCTGGCCGATGAATGTCTCATATTAAAGAACTCCTTAGCATTCGTAGGAGGACGAGACCAATCGTTAAGATGATAACGTTGACCTCGATATGGAGTTAAAAATCCTTCACCATTTGTATAACCGGCATCACAAAGGTAGTATGTTCCTACAATTAACCATAAACTCTATGTTAATTATCATACTTACATCTATGTATATTCTTTGAAAATTGTCTATCACATACCCGGAGTTATTTTAAGACCATTGGGTCTACTGATTGCATCACGCAAAACTCTACTATCAGCTGCAGAACCCTCCCATCCCGCTAAGACATACGTAAATAAAAGGTCTCTCGTACATACTCCGAGTACGTTAGTACAAATCTGCCCTTTTCTTGTCCTATAAGGTTTTCTATCAATAGCAGGGACTTTAACTTTAATGTATGTTCCATCTAATGCTCCTAAGCAACCCTGAGTTAAAAGAAAACATTACTTACTAATTTATGTTAGCCAAAAATATCTTTAATAAAAAATGTGTTTGACTAACCTTAAACCATTTCCATCTTTCATCAGTTTCATTATCTGGCACTGGCACGGGTGACTTGTAGAGTTCTTTGTGTAATCGACATATAGCATTTAAGACTAACTTGAAATACCGACTTACAGTTTCCCCGGACCGATGAAATCTGTTGACTATTATCCTATTCTTTGCATTATGAGCAAGGGTATGTAAAAACATAGCAACTTGCTCATCGACTAGCATGTTTTTACTATTCTTTAGTCCCCCTCTAGTTTCTAGCATATCACAAAGTGTTGTAAATGCATGTATATTCATTCTTATGTTAACAACACTCGTAACATCACTTTCATAAACCATCCTCACCATGTTTTCACGCCTATTATGGTAACTCATTAAATATTTTGTACGTAAAGTCATTGACTCAATCGACCGACGCAAGTGATAAGTACACAACATCCACCAACGAATCGTAACATAAATGACATAAAATGCACCTATGGCAACTATTCTTTGTCTGGAAGGTGATCTTGCCATCTACACATAAAAATATAAGAAAATTCAAGAAAAGCAAATAACTCCAAAATTGTATTGATTCAAGAACAAATCTGAAAGAGAGAATTCAGGGTTACAGCCGCAACTCACACCCTAGAAATTCTCTAACTAGGCTATTTATAGTAGTTTCACAGGTATCGAAACTATGTTCCTCGAAACTACTAGTTTCGAGTGAACATTTACAAGTGGAAAAAGTGCCTGTCGAAACTACTATCGATCGAAACTACTAGTTTCGAGTGAACAAGTATCACTCGAAACTACAAGTTTCGAGTGAACAAGTGTCACTCGAAACTACAAGTATCACTCGAAACTACTACATTCAATTTATCGGTTCCAACATTCAACCTAGCATCTAAATATCATTCTAACATAAAATTCATGATTCAAACTCATCAATTTCATACCATATAATGTTCAATTCCAACCTAGACATCTAGGGCACCAAAGATTTCATCAAGAGTCGAATTAAACATAAACCATTGAAATCTAACATATCTAAATCGATTACCAACAACATACAAACATCCCACGATAACAATCGACATCAGCAGCTGAGTTTGGATCGAGGTTTAGGTCTGGTCGAGCATAAGAAAGTCGAAAAAATGAAAGTTTCATACCTAGGATCGTTGGAATCGAAGCAAGGATCGCGAATACGAACTCGGTTCTTGGATTGGAGATGATTTGTGGGTGATTAGAGGCTGCAAGTCGATCGAACAGCAGGGAGAGGCGTGAGTTTGCTGCTGTAGATCGAACAGCAGGGAGAGGCGTGAGAGAGTGAGGCTGAGAAATGAAACCCTAGAAATCCAATTCTCCGCTTTTTTTAGAGAAACAAAATCAGAGAAATGGAAATGGTTTATTTCCATTTCTCACCTCTTTCTTTCATAAACAAACAAGAGAATTCTTTCCAATTCCATTTCTCACCCCTCAATTCCCTCTACCAAACACCCCCTAAGTGTTTTATGATTCTCTATTGAAGGCATCCTACTATGTAAGTTAATATAACAATAAAATCCTTATTATAATAAATAAAGATCTAGGAGTATACGTGTCATGCTCCTATAATCTCAATTTCTGATTTTCTTGCTCTTTTTTCTCCTTCATCATCTCTTCTAATTTGCATCCATAAAATTTGTAAACTTTTCATAAAATAAAATGGTTTGAGTAAAAAATAAAATAGGTCAACTAAGGTTGTTTTTATTTTATGTATTTCAAATTATTAATCATTATTTGGTTAATTATCAACTAACAAACTCATGTCGTCACGTGTCATAATTTTAGCTCCTTAAGATTCTTTTTATTTTCAATATTATTTCTTTATTATTTATTTAAAACTTAATATATCTTTTTATAATTCCTAAATTTTCATTCTTAACTATTTAATTTTTCTTTATTCAAGCAATGTAACACATTAGTTTCTAACCTAGTTAATTATAAACACTAAGAGAATATGCAAATACAGTTTCCAGCATACCTTCTTTTGTGTAAATAGCAACTATTGAGTCCGATATATTTCGAAGAACTCTGCCATTTAACAAAAAATCATTTTGTTAAATACAAATAATTTTATAACCATGTAAATGTACTAGTGAAGTCGTGTAATTTCTTACCCTCCAGAGCTATATGGATCTCGTAATCCATTAGAAAAGATAATACTACTTCCAAATTTGTTCAACACGTTTTTAACATCCTGTCAAACATAATATCTCAAGTGGTGAATTCGATATCAAAACAAAAATACGTTAATTTGGCTAACTCTCAAACAACTCTTTATTATAGCTAGAAAATATAACTCAAAAAACCAATTACAATAACTCTCTAACTCTGATAATGAAACGCTAACTCGATAACATTTATTTATAGACTCGCCCAAACTTGGTGTCACCCTCAAGAACCACAAACCCGACCCTTGCAACCGTGGGTTAAAACCTTTCTAGTATAAAGGTTCGGTTCAAGGTTCTGAGATTTCGGGTTTTAAAGGGTCCGGGTCGGTTCCAGGTAAAACCGTGGGTTAGAACCTTGAGATTTTAAATAAATAAATAAAAACCTAGATTTTGTAGGGATTAGGGAACCAATTAACCAAATGACGTTTATTCATATAATCGTGGGTTAGAACCTTAAGAAAATCCTTTCGTATGTTTTTTTATGATGTATGTAATGTTCTTATTTTACATTGTTTACATTGAAAAATATAAAGTATATTACATCGTTTTCAAACAATTAATTTTATATCGTTTACATTAAGAAAACGATTTATGAACCGTGAAATAATCGTCTATTTTCCCCGTCTTCTAAAGGAGGGGTTGGAACACTTGATGGAAGAAATGGTTGCAAAACCGACCCCACCTCGTAATCCGTCGAAACGAATACGAACTCTCGAGGTTCATAATATGTCGGAAATGGTAACAACCTTTTAGTCACGAAACACGTAAGCTAGTTGTTTCGATTATTATCCTAATATATGGATTTTGATTGGTTTGGGTCAGAGGAGAAGCAGTATTAATGAGAAACAGCTTCAGACTTAAGACCCTTTACACCCTTACCGGACCCTCCTTATAGGGGTCGGTTCCCGGTTCCAGACTTTTCGATTTCAAGGTCCCGATTCCGGGTCGGGTCAGTCCAGTTCCTGAAGGGTCGGACCCTTTGATCACCCCTACTTGGTGAAGAAGAAACATAATAACCCTAGCTTGGTCAATAAGCAACCCAATAAAACCCTTTAACACATGGGTTGAGCCTGTTTCTTGGACCAGACAACAATTGAGCCAAAAATATCAATCTGTAACTTGTAAAGCATGGTAAACAAAGAAAAGAAAAAAGATTAACTTATATGGCCTCCAAACTCTACTGGTGCCCAATAAGGTCTTGGTGTAACACCAAATACTTGTTCGCATTCTTTTGTAAAGCTAGCCATATCGAACGGCTTCGCTTGGAACATCGTATCGTTTTCACCACGTCCCATTGGCATTACCATTTCAGTACAAGACTACATAAAACACAATCGTATATAACATGTTACATCAAGTCCTAAGAAAGTTTTTGGAGCTAAGGATCTCCTGGAAGCAGCCTCTCTATCCTTTTAGATAGGGGTATGGTTTACCTACATCCCACTATCCTCATACCCTACATATAGTTTTGCTATATGTGAGATTTTACTAGGTATGGCTTTGGTTGATACTATATGGTTAAAACGTACGTTTGTATATCAGTAAAAAAAAAACTCTGACACTTCTCTTATATAATTGTCAACACGTCTACCTGCCAGTTCCATCCGAAATCTTTGCTTAGACCGTATGAGGAAACTCGATTACATCTTTGCCCAAAAACCGCGTTCTATCTGGGCATGATTTTGTTGAGAACATATTCGTCGCTATCGGTTGTATCAGATGCGTTACAAAACGTAAGTAGGGAATCATCATCGTTATACTGAGCCATTATATTATATCGATACTCCAAGTTGTCCTTGAGCTCCTGTGACGTGTTCAACGGTCTTCGGGGAAAATATATATATTAAAATTGAGATAAAACATAATTAAGAATTTGGGAAATAATATACGAAGATTTTTGAAAGAAAATCAATACCATCTTTAACGTGTCTAACGTGTAATATGTTAAGATTAGAGTTAATTGCATAAATGGTCCCTGTGGTTTGATTAAATTGCATGTTTGGCTCCCATGTTTTAAAAATTACAAATTTAGCCCATACATTGAGACCTGTTGCGTCTTTAGCCCATTGTGTTAACACTAGTTAGTTTTTAAAGGAAAGTTAACCCATGTGCTATCCACGTGACTTACGATTGCAAACTTAATCTTAAAAATGAGTTAAAATAAGTAAAAATTATTTAAATATAATTTTTTTGGTAAAAATCAGTAAAAGTTCATAAAAAATCAGTAAAAATCACTACTTTTATTGATTTTTACTAATTTTTACTGATATTACTCATTTTTAAGATTAATTTTCCAATCGTAAATCACGTGGATAGCACATGGGTTAACTTTTCGTTAAAAACTAACTAGTGTCAACACCAGGGGCTAAAGACGCAACAAGTTTCAAATGTTTGAGCTAAGTTTGTAATTTTAAAAACATGGGGGCCAAACATGCAATTTGATCAAACCATAGGGGCATTTATGCAATTAACTAAGATTATTAAAAACATAAAGGACATTATGATTATTCAAACATTTAATATAAACAATACTAGATATGATAATATAATATACAAATTAGTCCATGATGTAACTAGAGGTGTACAAACCGGTTCCGGTTTGGGTCAATGAAAGTCAAAACTAGTTCGGTTCGAGTTGGTACCGGTTTTTGAAGAGGGAAGTGATCAATTCGGTTCAGTATAGTTCCGGTTTCAAACCGGTTTTTGACCAGTTCGGTTCAAGTTATACCGGTTTCAAACTGATTCGAGTATGGCGGTTCTCAAACCTATTACAAACCGGCGGTTCGGGTTTTACCCTAAACCAATTTCAATTCCGGTTCGGGTTGGGTCGGTTTTCCGGTTTCGGTTTAGAAGCCGGTTTTTTACACCTCTAGATGCAACTATGTAAGGATGTAGAAACTTACAAGCAAATGTTGAATATTTGAGAAAGTTTCAAAAGCCCATTGGGCTGGGAAGCAACCCTATCAATTTCGGCCCAAGACCCTTTAATGGTTTTGTAGCAAGATTCACTTGTACTCTGTGCATTAAAGGTTGTATCAACAATATCTTCCCATAATTTCAAAATTAAATATTTGGTTTGCTTACATTGAAATCATTAGAAACCACTAGGGCATATCCATTTTCGGGAGTGAGACCTTTAAAATAGAGAATTGGGGCAGATGCCGCCAATGCACCATAAGCGATGTGTGGATACTTCAAACGAAACCATGAAGCTAACACTAAACAAAAAACAAATAAATTACTTTTTAATATATATACAAAATTATACAAAAATAGTTATACACGTAGTCTAGATAATAAAATACTTAAATAATAAATAAGCCGAGCTTAAAAAACTACTTACAGGTCGAGCTTTAGTTTTAGATATAGAGCTCGAAGCGAGCCGGGCTCGAGCTTAGACAAACTCGAGCTCGGCTAATTTAGTATAGACCCCAAGAAGAACTTACTTCCACCATAGGATCCTCCAACAACGATATCGGGGCTATTTCCTGCATATAAATTTTGTTTAAGACTTTGTCATAGTCTGCTAAAGCTTGTTCCGAGCTAAAGAATCCAAGAGTATTAGCATCCTTGTATGCTTCGTCTTTCGATCCAAATGGCATTGAAGTTCCATAGTATCGATGCTGCAAGTTAGACATTATTTCATATTATGTTTTTTATATAAAAAAATTAAAAAAAAGTTGAGAAACAACGATAACAGTACTTTGAACCCGATCCAACTTCTTTTAATCGATAATCAAAACTATTCAACCAATCCACTTTTCTCCTCTAAGATGCACAATTTACTAATTTTCTTCTATGTAGTGGTGGACCCATGAATTCTTTTACTAGTACGTGGTGAATCGGTGTGTCTCGAGGTTGGATACTTATAATTTACTCATGAAACAAGTATCAGATACTATATAACACATAAAAAAATTCTCTAGTATCACGTGATACCTGACCTTTGTATGTAGCTCCACTGGTACTTATATGATAAAAAAAAGTAACTATCATGCTTAGTTATGATTAATGAAACCCGTCCCTAAAGACTTACCTCTATATACACCAAGAGACCATGGAACCGGTAAGCAAGAATTGGAAAAAATCCCGACACGCCCACTTCGAAAACAACATATATCTCGGCACCCATATAAAGAAAGATCGGAGAACTCGTATTGGGCCCACCCCAATATTTGGAATTGACGATGTATCGTTGTTGGAACGTCATGTAACTTTCGGGCTTATAGTTGAAATGGTCAAGAGTTTGCGTATAGTTGTGGAATACAAAATCAGGAGTAAGGGGCTCGTACTCCCGATAAGAAACATACTTTTCGTTCAAAATGCTTAATCGCGGTCTATTGGCGGTAACAAATGTTCCGAGGAGCATGGAGACCAAGGCTAATAACAGAAGTGATGTTTGGGTCATTTTCGAATTCTTATGTTTGGTGTCAATAAAATAGAGTTTGTTTAGGATTTATAGTTGTTCTGACCGACACTAAACCCGACCCGACCCACCTGTTTTGTCGGGCATAGTTGTTTCTCTTGTTGTGTTAGGGAGTTGTAACATTGGACAATGGATTATTCTTGAATTATAGAATAATTGATGTCATTGTTGGCAAAGCAATGTGAGACAATTTAATCATAGGAAATAACGGTTTCTTAGTTTGATTATGACTTCAATATTTTTAAAAAGAGAATTGGAAGATGAATAATTTGTGGATTTGCAATATATAAAACAATATCTTTGTATTTTTTTACTTGTTCTTTTATAGATAAAACACATAAAATAATAACAAAAAATAGAGGTTACATATTTGACGATTGCATTTGCATTTTATTTTAAAACGAACAACAAGCATTTCAATTTCAAATCCTTCCACCCTACATTATTTCGTAACCAATAACTTTTAATATATTGAGCTTGTATATGAAAATTAACCGAAAATTAGGTGAGACTAGAAAAACCAAATAACCAAAAATTTAATAAAACCGAGCATAAATAACCGAGCGATTAAGAAACCATGGTCCAATTGTAGCTTTATATAATTGATATTTGTGGTTTAGTTATAGTTATATATGTATAAATAACCAAAACAAGCCGTTAATAAAATCTAATGATTATATTTTTTTATAAATAATATATTATTTCCCTACTCAAACCTAAAATATCAAGCTTGTTTTTTTTACCTAAAATATAATTAGACTTAAAGTTAATTACGCAAATGGTCCTGGTGATTTGCTAAAAGTAACAGGTTTGGAGCCTAACTTTGAGAAGTATCAAGTTCGGGATCTGTGGTTCAGTTTTATAACACTTATGGGTGCTAACGCTAACTTCTGTTTAGTTTTAATAGAAAAAGACCCATGTGCGTCGCACGTTAGGGTTATTTCTAGGGACGTCTCCGAGATTTCGGGTGCCCAAGACGAGTACTAAAAAATGGGTCCTTAAATATAATTTTTTTTCCAAAGATCGATGATAATTGTAATAACATTAAACAAAAAAAGTTATTGTAGCTATAAATAAATACAAAACAAAGTTAAACAATAAACCGAACAAAGTTTTCATCTACTTATTTTGGTTCTAATAAAAAAAATTATTTATATATATACACATAATTTTTTTTTTAAATTTAGCCCCCCGGCAAAAACGGGCTCCAAGCGACCGCCGATGCCAGCTTGGGCTCCGAGACACCCCTGGTTATTTCTTTTAAAGTCCTTCAAAAGTTAGTGTTGGTACCCTCGTGTGCAAAGCACATGAGGTATTTTCAGTTAAAAATAAATAAAAGTTAGTGTTACTACCCATAAGTGTGACAAAACTGAAACTAAAGATCCTAAACTTGTTACTTCTTAAAGTTAGGTCCCAAACATATTAGTTTTGACAAACCATATACACCATTTGCGTAATTAACTCTTAGACTTTTTAACTGATATATTATTAGATTCACATTCACTCAAACCCAACTCCAGTGATTAACTGAATAAACAGAACCACCTTCCCCTATAACTAAAAAATTCCAAACCGTATGTGGCAAAAACCGAACAATCAATTAAAAGTATGATTTTTTAGTACCAAAGAACACATGAATTTTTACTTGTATAATTTCCATCTCCTGTGGATGATTCAAGAATATCAGCATAATATTACGTCCATAAACACATCAACAGCTTCTCACGAGTCAATCTCTCAAATTAAACAACAAAAAGCCTCATTTCCTCACCACTTACACTCGACCACCATTAAATAACACCAATACATAATATACAAGCCCTACATCGAACCCGAATCATAAATAAAAAAACAAACACATGCACAAATCAACCAGCAGCAGTGGTACACAAGACGCATCGCATCCGAGAGCCACCCGAGGGGGTATTTTGGTCATTTTCATCTTCTTCATCCTCAATGTAATCGCCATTGGCATAAGAGTTACTAGATGTGACTCCTGTCCCTTTCTTGGTGGTAATATTATTGGTGGAATCCATTAAACAATGCAAGTGGTATGCATGACAGCAAAAGAACACCAGAACTGATGCACCCTGAATGGATAACGGGTCGAAACAGATGCAACATCTTCCACCTGCTCGGGTTTTTGATTTGGCTTCCATGGATTTTAGGACGGGGGCTCGCTCCATTGGATTACTCCCCTCGTTCATGTTGGAACGCGTTTCTTTTTCTTCATTGCTGAGGTATATTGCTCGTCTTGCTTCTTTGTAATATTTTACTAAAAGGTTTACGATATCCGCCTGACAAGATCACGTTAACAGATTATTAATAGTGGTAAAGTTGGAGGGTTGGGTTACTTGGGTAACAAGTCAAGTAATATTAAATGATTATTGTGTTAAGTACGATGACAAAAACAATACTGTTTCAATAATAATTTAGCTTTCTTATACGAAATGATTTAGAAGATTTTATGAATTCAGCCGTTTCCTTTTTAACTACTTTTATATACATATATCACATTTTATTAGACTAAGTAATATAGTATAGGGACTAGACTTGTAATATGGTGTTCTATATAAACACCTCCTTATGTAAACCCTAATCACACACAATCACAATCTAATACAATCATATTACAAGGTTTAACTTGGTATCAGAGCTAGGTTACAACCACCTGAAAACATCTCCGGCGGGGCGGCCGCCGCCGCCCCGCCACACCTCTCTTTTCTTTACAAGCTTTTTTATCGTTCAATAACCAGATCCCCACCACCAAACAACCGCGCTTAGTCTTCTCTATCCACTCCTACTGCCGCCGTCAACCACCACTGCCGCCTCCACCTACGGCGGAACCCTAGCCGCCACAGCGGCGGAACCCTATCCGCCACCACAAACACCACCGTTCTACACCACAACCGACAACCACACACCTCAGCCTACAACGTTGTCGCCGCCCTAAACCCTAACTCTAGCCGTCGCTGCCACTATACAACAGTGGTCGTTTTTCCGGCGACTTGCACCTCACGAAAGCCACAATGCTTTCAGTTCATTGTTTGCGAGGGTTGCAACATTCCAGATCCACAATCGGGGGAGAAGAACAGGGAAACAAAACCCTACGAACCGGAAAAAAAAAAAAGGGTTTCTGTGGCGGGTTGACAGGCGAAAGCATGGTGGAGAAGGAGAAGACCAACTATCTTTTTAGTTTTATGTTTTTATATTTTCAACCTAAATCTCTCCCGAGCTTAGTTTGCGGGGGAATATTAGACTAAGTAATATAGTATAGGGACTAGACTTGTAATATGGTGTTCTATATAAACACCTCTTTATGTAAACCCTAATCACACACAATCACAATCTAATACAATCATATTACAAGGTTTAACTCATTTTATTATAATAAACAATTACTGTGTTAAATATGATAACAAAAACAGTAGAGTAAGTTACATAAATTATCTCAGTGGTTTAGTCGAAATTACGGATATTGACCCTCATTGTAAAAGGTTTCCACGAGGGACTATATCCGTAATTTTGACAAAACCACAAGGATTATTTATGTAATTTACTCAAAACATTAGTATTTTAATAATAATCTATTTTTTAAAATAAAACGATTTAGAAGGCTGTATGGATTAAGAATACACTTTGGGCACCTTTTGACCCATTTGACAACTCGTTCGAGTAATCTGATCCCAATCCTTTCTACTTATTTTTATTTTATAATACTCATTTGACCCGTTAGAGATAAAACATAATCGAAGCAACCTATTTATAGGTAAATTAATTGGAATCGCCACCTCTACAGATTATCTTATGAAATAAACTGGAACTAGCTGTATTGCAAATTGTAAAATTTTCAAATACCTTGAGTATATCATTACAGCCATGTCTCAGAGAAGTTTCCGTTCTGTAATCAGTGATAATCTTGACTAAACGGTCCCTCAGCCTGCAATTAACGGATCAATTTATCAAACTCTTTTCATCACAAAACAAGATATTAGGCTGCCAAAAAAGTATGAAAGTTTGATTATCTATGACAAGGATTGAAAATATCAATGCATCCGACAAAAAATAATATTAAAGCAAGCAATAATTAATACTAACCGTGGGATTTCCAAACCATTTGGTACAATGTTGACGATATAGAGGGGATCAAGATTGCCAACAGTATGTTCTAACAAAACACCAACCTGCAGAGCAAAGAAAGATGATTATGTCAGAGGTATCAAAATGAGCGGGTCAGGTGGATAGGGTTGGCCAGAAACACTTTTTGTCCTAATTTTTAATACTTTTTGCATATAATTAGTTTGTCAAGTATGAAAACAAAACTATATTCTTTCAATACTAAGCTAATTTGTAAATAAAATGATTTAGAACATTTTAAGCTTTAATATACACATAGGGAAACTTGGACAGTGAAAGGAGTAAGTATATACCATTTCGGGTTTATTAAGACATTGTCTAATAAGTTCTTCCCAAAGATCGTCATCATGCTGCATACTGACGAACTCGATAGCCTGTAAAAAGGTTATGTTATACACTTTTTCAAAGGCAATCAACATGGTCAAAAATAAAAAGAAAATTGTTAAGAACCTCTTCTATATCCCCCTGTTTGTCAATTATAACAGCAAGGGCTTGCTTTGCGTTTCCCATTCTTCCAAGAATGAAAACTTGCTCACTTAGTAAATCTTTATTGACACAAACTTCATAAGCCTAAAAGTAACATTTTGGAAACACCATGTTAACATACGAAAATAAATCATGCAATATTAAAACTTTATAGTCATCAATTTAGCAGACCTTTTCAAGCATATAATGTTGACTGCTACGAAGAAACGGAAGTAGCATTTTTTGATCATATTCTGCGTAAAGCTCGACCTGAAGAACAAAAATATCATAAATTCTAGTAGTATGATGATAAGACATTTCAGGGAAACCTAATCTACATAGGGTAATAAGTGAAAAGATATGAAAGTGATCATCATTAAGCCATAAAGAAGTGCAATGGTGGATCCCTGGCTAGGTTAGGGGTTTCTGTAATCACTATTTTTTGCACGTTGGAAACTCAATCATAATTCTACATATTAAACCTGAAAGATAATTCACATATTTATGAAACTTGCAAATAAAACAAGTATTGTTTAAAAACAATTTTATATTTTCTCAACTCACTAAAAGTGCACCACTAAGCATGTCTAATATTATTAGTTGCATCTAGCAACATGGTCAAAACAACTTGCAAGTATGACTGCAACTAGAGATGGCAACATGGGTGGACCCGGGTAGATTGGGGGTTAACAGGCCAAAACAGACTGGGTCGAAATTGGTGGAGTCATCAGTTTGGGTTGACCCAAAAACACATTTTTGTCTGTTTATTTTCTTAAAAGAAATTAACGTCACACGATTTAAGTGGTTAAATGCTTTAAAAATAGACTTTTTGTGTGTGTGTGTGGGGGGGGTGGGGGTTGGGGGTTCAACCAGTTTGACCCGTTCCCCTTTAGGCTAAGTTTTTTTGAATATGAAGCATTATAGGTAAAACAAAACCCATTAGTAAGAGGTAGATCTGTGGACCAAAATGAAACCAAATTACTCCCGTAATCATTTCTAGAAAGAAAACCGTAATGTAACTTCTATTTTTCGAGCAAAAAATGCAAAATCTTGTGGTATGGAGAAACTTTTAATGGTGTTTAAATGTAATCTTTAAGATGTTAGGTAACAAAATGAGTGTGCATCTTTTTGATAAATATTTAAGTAATTGAGCTTTTATTGGTTTACACTGATACGAACCTACTAATTTGAATAAGTTTGGGCCTTATTGAGTGAGCCCATAACTTGAATCAGAAATAATCAGTTGACCCAGTCAAAATTAGAAGTTACGTATGTGGGGAAAACCGAATTAGTGGGGGTGTTGTTAGTGGACAATCAGTTAGATTTGTTATTATTATTATCTGTTTTGATTTAGATTAGAGGTCGAACGTTTTTGTTTATCTAAATTAGGGTTTCTTATCGAATCAGGCCTTCTATCTTAATTTCAGTATTACAGATTCTCGGTTCTTATCATACACCTCGATATTATTTTAAGTAGGCAAATTTGATTTTTCACCATACAATTTGCTACCATAGTGGGCACAGCAAGATATTCAATCTGATCGTAACTTTTGTACTAAGAAGCAACTAAGATAAAAGAATCTTGATCAGAAATCTCAACACACCTGCATGTCATGAAAATCTCTGCCAGCATGAGGATTAACTTCAAATAGTGAGTGCAAATACTCATACAGAAAATATCTGGAATCACATTGCTTTTTTGAAGCCAGAAGTTGGGAAACAATTTCAGCAGGGGTAATTATGTCCCTGTACTGGATTAACAGTGAAACTGCACGCTTATGATCAATCTGCATTAGCTGGACAACCTGTAAATAATACATATAAGAATCACAATTCAGATGACCGAACAAATAGATGGAAAACGTGTAAGTTGGGCCAACTTCAGAAAAAGAAAAAAGAACTGGGCATTTTCAACTTCAATATAAGATAAAAGAAAAACAGGTATGAATGTGTAATTTGCTTGTAAACATAAAATTTCTCACACACCTTTTCACGAACGACATCATGCAAGTTATGCTTCTCGATAAACTCAAAGATATCTGGTTTCATAAGCTGAAAAGCAGAATTTGAAAAAAACACAAACAAGTTAATGACATTTTTAAGAAAGACCTTCATAAAGCAATAATTCATATGATGCAACTGTTACTAACTTAGAGGTAGCAATTTCGACCCGTTTACTTATGCATGGAGTGATTTTGGGTTATGCTTTATCAAATGTGTTCTCTCCTTTTAATTCATAAAACCTCCTAAATCCTTTTACTCACGGATTTAGATTATTACAGCAAATTGTGATAATATAGTTTTTGTAATCATGTTTGAAGTACTTTAATAAAAGTTTTAAAAAATATCAAAATGTATTGTTGGTAAACCCAACCCGACCCATCATGTTTTGACCGACATGAAAAATGACCCATTTCAACCGGAACCAGTTTTGACCCAACTCACCCATCTTGCCAACCCTAGGTACCATAGGTATAGAGTGAGCCCTTACATCAGCATAAAGTGCAAAAGCTTTTTCATATTGCCCATCAATTTCATATAACACTGCCAATGCCTGAGATAGCAAAAAATCTCAGAGATTTAATACACTTATTATAGTTCAAATGTGCACACATGACAACAATAATACTTGTTATTACCTCTTTGAGTTCATCACTCATGGATGACGTGTTAAATTGGGGCTCTATAGCTGCAATGACAGGTAATGCAGAGTATATTACAGGTGGCCAAGATTTCACAGCAGATAAAAGATCCTTGTGGGAAGATGGAATTGTTGCCAGAGCTACAAGAGCAACCTGCATTTTTAAGCAGATAAACCATCACAGTAATCAATCGATATGACATTTGTAAAGTAGGCGGGATTTCCTACCCATTTACTTGCCAATAGGCTGATATGGGTTCTGTTTTATCTCGAACTGGTCAAATGGGTCATATAAAAAAATATCCCGTGTCCCAAAATTAATGTCCACAAATATGATAGAGGTAAATAAGGAAAAATTAGTAAATAATAATTATCCAGTCTTAAAGTGGAGGACAGACTAAAATAGTAACATGGAAAACAATTTCGGGATGGAAAGAGTAGCTAAAAAAGGAATGGATCAAATAGGTTGAAAGTTGCCCAAAATCTTTTCTCTTTTAATGCATACATTTTCCTAAGTTAATCTATTCAAAGATTTAGGTTATTGCAATAACATTTTTTGGTGATCATAATTAAAGCATTAGTTATTTATTAGAAACTAATTAAAAAAAGCGTTTCCTGCAGGTCAAACAAACCTGACCCGGCCAATTTTGACCTGTACTAAAAATGACCCATTTCAACCTGACCCGTTACTCAACCTGCTGTATATCACATACCTCATAAGCAGTATCACGTAGTACTGGATTCTCTGTTGGGATGTATGGAACCAGCACGGGAAGCTGACGGAGATGAGCAAAGTGGAAAACCCATCTGTGAGAATTAACCATTGTAAATGTTCTATTTCTTTTTACCCTTTTTCTTTTTCATAGCTTCCCTTGCTGAAAATATTCTAGGAAATTTTTTTAATTTGGTATCTAATTTAAAGGGGATATCCTACCTCTCCCATGCTGTGGCAGAACCTCGCAATACTTTGGGACATAAAGAAGCTGCTTCAGCATATTTCCTTTCTACAATCAAATGATCCAGATACCTTGATCCTACCTAAAAAAATATTTTACAAGTTATGGTTAGATAAAAACTGTATGTACTAAAAAGATAAATAATCGTAGTTGTTACACAGTTTCTTTGTTACACTAAACGCGGATGAGGCAAGTTCATAACTCATTCCAGTAACTTCTATAATTACAGGTTTTACATAAAAATGAGCACGACAAAAAATCTTGATAAATTTTAGCCTTCAAATTATGAGTTTAAACTTAAAGGAAGTAAAAAAAAATACCTCATCAAGGAGCTCACTACGCCCCTGTCCAGCTTCAGCGGCTGCTAGAGCTTTCTCATGCCATCCATGCTGAAGAAGCCAATTAATATGATCTTCTGCATCCCTGGCAATCACAAGCATATTATCATTTTAAATTGATTTATATTACATGGATCCTTCATATCTGACAAATAATGGCAAAAAAAGCAGGCAATAAACGAGGTTGTGGAGGATGTTCATATTAAACTATAACACTATGTTCTAGAAGCACTTGATATGTAGATGTAAATCAAGATGACTGATAATATCGGATTAAACGGTTGATTATTCCAGGCACTTTCAATCACTTCATAGGCATCAAATTCATGAGATAATAGATGTGAAAATATAGAAATCAATAAAAAAAAAACAAGGGCTAACAAATATTGGGTCACTATTCATGAACCTATTTTTATGATTGCAGGTGGCAACATGGGCGGGTCAGGCAGGTTGGGTCATTTTTAAGTACAGGCTGAAACAAATCGGGTTGATTCGCATACACTGTTTTGTCCAATTTTGAATATTTCTATAGACAGTTAATGTACTACTTATGATTACAAAAACAATATAATTACAATAATAATCTAAATCTTTAATAAAATGATTTACGTGGTCAATGATAATCATATGTATCAAAAAAATTAAAGACTCTGGGCAATTTTTAGCTCCCCCCCTTCTTCCCTTTTAAGCTAACTTTTTTTATTTAACCAATTTAAGATAAAACAGAACCTAAAAAACTCATTCGTAAGTAAAGGGGTCGAAACTGCCACCACCAGGGACATGAAAAAAAATAGAAACCTTCTTCCCTTTTGTACATATGTGAATTCATTTCCACAAGAACAAACAAAGAACTGTTACTTACCTGGGTTTGGCAATAACTACATCTTTTGGGGACACAACATAGTATAATGGTTCATCACCAGCTGCCCATTGGCCCCCTGCATAGCTGCTACCTACATCCAAAATTTGTAAGTATCTTATGTTATATGAAAAAAAGTAGAGATGAGCAAGAACATGTACCTGAGAAAGGAACATGAGCAAGAGAATAATCTTTCGCCTTGTAATGCTCAAATCCAAGTACAGGTAATGCGTCTGTCGCCAACTCATCATTGTTCCATGTCACAACATGCACTTCTGGTCTTTGAGCATTTCCCTGCTTAAAGTAGATTCACATTTTAGCCTATATTCATCTTACCAAAAACCAGGGTTATTAGAAACTTGTAATCTTTCGAGAAACCATTTGATGAGTGTAAAAGTAAATGGGAAAATATCCGAATGTATTCCAATGGAGGGGGAACCCTCAGTCCCTCAATATATGCAGGAAATAACCCTAGGAAAGTCTTATCGGGCCTATGGGCCATAAACGAATGAAACATAATAAATACACTATAGGCAATTAACAATGAATATATTGACATTAATGTTCTAGAATTGATAGAGAAAACACGGGATTGAAGATGTATATGAGAGTAAATACACTATAGGCAATTAACAATAAATATATTGAGATTAATGTTCTAGAATTGATAGAGAATGTTAGGAACAACGTGGCGCAGCGGAATCAACACACACACATGCACAAACGATAATCACGCGGTACAGAAAAATAAACGACACAAGAATTTTACGTGGTTCGGTCCCAGTGGGGGACCTACGTCCACGGGCTGCAACTAGGTTATTTCATTAAGCTCTAGGCACACAGATTGCAGTTACAACATAGGGTATTTATAGATTAAAACTAGGGTTCCTAACTTGTTCTCCAAGTTAGGCCCAAACCGTAGAGATAGGCCCATTAGGGCCGGCTAACCCTAATTAGGGTCGGCCGCCTCTAAACGAGACTCCACATCTAATAGAGAAAACACGGGATTGAAGATGTATATGAGAGGACGGAAAACCACCAACGATGGACTATATTTATGAGTGAAGTACATTTAACACCAGCACATGTATGATCAAACCACACTATAGTCTATAATACTACAATCTGCACGCATGTTGTTATGGGGAAAAGGTTGCTTGTGAAGAATCATTATTCTCAATTTCTAATGATAGCTTTGGATTAATTAGAAAATATATGCATAAATGACAATAAATACCAACCCTTCTTAACACACTACTAAATACTTTTTTATGATCATGTATTAATATTTAATATCATGAAGAATTTCAGAAAATTCTTGACCAAGTTTTTGGTAGAACAGAAGGTCAAACAACCAAAAACTTATGACGAGCTACCAAAAGTGGGTGATGAACCATAGTTATCAAAGGTGCTAGGCGCACTCAAGGCGCATAGGCCTCGCCTGGGGCCTAGGCGCAAGGCGCAAAAAAAGCGAGGGCCTGAGAAAAAAGAAGCGCACTTAAATGAAAGGAATCTATACTTAAAAATAATACTATTCTTCAAATAAAATAAAGAAAATCTATTATATAACATTTAATATCATCTAACTAGTACCAAAAGTTCTAAAATAGTCAAAGATTCAAATGTAAATCCAAAATTTGAATAACAAAATGTACAAAGTAAAGTACCAAAATCTTCGTTAGCTTCACAAGGCGCTCGCCTTAAAGTCAAGGCGCATTTATCGCGTCTCGCCTTAAAATTGCGCCTAGGCGCACAAGGCGCTCGCTTTTGATAACTATGTGATGAACTAATGAATATATATAGGCATGTGTATACATATGCAAGAATAAACTCCCACTATAAACTTGTATCTGTTTGCCACACAAGGCAATACACCCAAATACCACATGCTTGGATGTAAGAGTAGTGCAAATAGACAAACAACAAAGAGTAACGGTGTGTTTAGATTTAGTGTTTGAGAATGAAAAAATGGTTACAGGAATGATAGAAATTGTTTGGTTTGAGGGTATGTGTTTTAAAATTAGATATTAGAACACTTGAAAATTGGGTTTTCTCCAAAACTAACAAGGGATCGGGTATGGAAAACCCATTGCCAATCATTCCTAGTGGATCCTACATCTCCTTGTGAAAATTTATTGCCGGCACTCTCTAATGCACAAACTAACCATCAATTATCCTGCTATCAACCCCATATCCATAATAATTCCTAACTGCAAACCAAACGCCACCTAAAGATAAAGAATCAGGCTTGAAATCATTACAGCATGAGAAAAAATAAAGAATTACCTGCCGTGATGGAACACTGCTACTAAATTCCTTCTCTCCATCTTCTTCCCCAGGAATATAAGCGAGAACAACCAAAGAGTCACCAAAGGGAGCAATTCCTGATATGAAATAACTGGTTTGAAAAGATGCCACAATATCAACTTGGTTCATGTTGGAGGTTGTAATTTGCCTATACGACCCATTTACCCCTCTGGCCTGATTAGTTTTTATTGAAGCGATTTTTATAGCTGTTCCCCAACCAATAACAAGAAGAGCATCATCCTGAATATCATACAACATGGTTTAAATATAGAAACTACAAGTAACTATTGTCACTTATGCAATAAAATCATAAATGTTTTGCTTACTTGCCAAACTAAGTGGGGAAGAAGAAGCTCGGGCCGTGGGCTACCTCTAGGCCTTTCAATAAATGTAACACGTTGATCATTAGCAGCATCATAAACTTTTACTCCAGCATCATTAGCCCATGCAATTAGACTTGTTCTCCATTTCACTGCATGGATTGGACCTTCTCCAGAGTGCAAAACCTGAGCAAAAAAGGATGTATTTTGTTTTTTAGTTCAGAAGATTAAAAGAATGACATAGGCCCCCAACCATTTTCTAACCCAAATGGGATATAGTAGAGGTGCTAAACTGGACGTGTTGGTTTGGATCAGGTGATGGTAGAAATGGGCTTAGGCCAAAAAGGGCAATTTTGAAGAAACATGTCAAATAGTTCGGGTCAGGTTGGCCTGTTAATTATCTAACCAGTATAACAAACGTGATTAGAAAACTTGTTATATATTTATTAAAAATTAGAACTTGATCTTATTAGCAACTTTGCGTCACATTAATAAAATTATATATCAAAGGACTTATGGATTATTTGTGTATTGGGATTATTATTTACATATAAAAAACAAATAAATAATTAAAAAGTAGTAACATTAACTTAGTTTATAGGTAAAGAAAAGTGGAAACAACCGCCACTTGATGACTTACTCTTACCCATTCCCTTGTTTAGCACATAGCCCACGTAACACAACTCCCAACCCAATTTAACCCGGTTTGGTTGCTACTATGTATTATCTTGAAACTTCCACCCATGTCAACCTGTTGGGCAACTTTCATGACCCAAAATTGCCCAAACATATACAAAAACAGGTCATTTGGATTGTTTTTACAGAATTAGGTCAGGAATTGCCCGAGCTAGGATAAACGAAAAAATGATAAATGACAAAATGCACAACAAAATACCTGATCACGGTAACCTATCCATTTTTTAACATTAAAATACAAATTTCCAGCCAAACCACCAGCAACAAATCTTCTAGATGATTTCCTTGCATAATCTGGATCTAGTGCAATAGCCTTCATAGGGCGATGATACTCAAATTTCAGTTTCTCCTCTGTGAAAAGACCGATAATTACAACAGACCCATCATCTGAACAGCTTCCAATGAATTCACCCTCCAAGTCAAAGCAAAGATCATTGACTGCAGCAGTATGAGCCCGGAATTCCTTAACCTGTCAAGAACATTAGATATATAGGGACTCAAATATTAAGAAACTAATATTAATGATACCATTTATTAAAACTCAAATGGGATGTTGGATACAGAAAAAACTCAAAAAGAAGTTTACAACATATAACTATACGTTCATTTCTTGTGAGATACGGGCAATACATGCTACAAGTCTTGTCATTCAGAAGACACACGACTATTAGACAGTTAATTGCAATATAACTTGATCGGTAATTATGAAGCATGGTGACAGCAAACTTATGTTCTCGGTCATCTTGATTTACATGAATAATGTGTCCATATACAAGTCCTAAAAAAGTGATTGTAATATAGGATATGGTGCAATGAACAGTGTTTCTAGCAGACGTAAATACGCAATACAACTAAGATGAAGAGACAGTGAAACACCAAATCACTAATGTTGATCACTTTAAGTCTGAAGTGTCCATGTCTTTAGAAGACAAGAGATGAACCTTGGTCCACAGTCAACTACTTAAACTAATGGCTTGCATAATAATCCTATAAACATCATCGTCCACATCCATGTATCTGAGTGCTTTGATCGTTACTGTATGCCTTTAACAGCTAAGTGCTTCAATCACACCCTCTTTTCTTCATGAACTAATGCCCTAATCCACTAAATGAAGTCAAATTGTCCAAAAAGCTTCAATCCAAATGACCATATTCAGCTTAGTAATGCCGTACTAGTAAGCTAAAGCGACAGATGTCACAACAATACTAATTATGGCAGAAATAGGGCTTCAGATCTCGTATCAAGCAATGAATGATTCAATCAAATCAATCAATCAATCAAGGTTTCTAATTCAACGTACCACGTAACTGAATTTTAAACCTATAAGACCTCCAACAGTAAGCATGTAACAATACGCAAAATCAACCGATGTGATCCGGTGAAGCAATTCAAAACACGAAACCTAACCTGATTCCCGAGGAAATCGAGAATATGAACGGAACCGCCATGAGTACCGAGAGCGATCATCCGTTCGGCAACGGCGACACAGGAAGCTGCATCACTCGATAACAGAGAAGGCACGGTGCCTCCCATTCTCTGGTACTTAAGCCTCGGCTCGTCTTCCTCCTCCTCCTCTTCTTCGTCCTTTTCCTCTTCGGTATCTTCCTCGCCTTCTTCTCGCTCATCATCGCCTTCGGTTCCGTTCTCTGATGGCTTCGGAGACATTGCCGGAGCTGTAGAGAGAGAGAGAGAGAAAGATGAGATTGATGATTGATTGACTATGGTGATGGTGCGGGATTTGGTTTGTGTTGTGGTGGCGTGGGTGATTGTGTTTACGCTTTTCTGGACCAAATTGGGGCACTTTTGTGTTTGGATGGGTTCGAGTTTAGAGTGTCAGAAAGAAGAGGACATGAGAAATCAACCATTCTAGTTGGGATTCACAATTTCACATTTAAAAAAAAAAATTAATAATATTTATTTATTTCCATAAATATAATACTTAATTTAAAATATAACGTAATAAAAATATTTTGATTATGAATATTTTTTATGTCTTTAGTTCGGACCGGACCGTTACACCGGTTTATCCGGAAACCGACAGGGTTAACGGTTATTTAGTGTGTATAACTGTTTTATAATGAATCGGTCCCTACCTATAAAATGGAGAGAATTTGAATGTACCAACTATGCTACGAGCATATTTGATTTATACGTCAACCGGAATAACTAAAAGTAAATGGTTTGTTTATAAAACTAAATATAAAACATTTAATGGTTAATCGTATTATTAATGTTTTAAACTTGTTTATATTTTATTATTACTTTTTTAAAAGTTTTCTTAATCATTTGAATTTTTCTTGTTCTTTCTATATTATTATACTAGCTTAGAACCCCGTGTACTACATACGGGTGAAAAATATCATAAATAAAATTCTTAAATTTTTATGTATATATTTTATAGATGTAAAAATGTATTACATATACTAATGATAAAAAAACTCAAAATATGTAAAAATTAATATATAATTGAGTTTCGAAAATATGTTAATTAGAATTTAATGTAATTTGACTTTCATTTACTATTTGATTTAAAACAAAAGTTACGTAATTAGACTTCAAAATTTTTTATAATAAGAGATAATTCAAATTAAACGTGTTTTATTAGTATAATTAGTATTTTTCTTTAAAAATATATTATTATTAAAAGATAGAGATGCATTTAATAAGAAAAATAGGCGAAGAAAAAATAATGAGAATGAATATGAAGGTGACACGCGACATGAAAATTTTTTACTTATTATATAGTATAGATTAATTATAATATTATGCGGTTTTTAAAACCAGTCCGACCAGTGGACTGACAAAATAGTAGGTTTAATGACCGGCCGGTTTGTTTTTATTACTAAATGAACTTAACTGTTTAGATATATATCCAAACAAGTCTAGCGACCTCAAATTCATAAGCTACGTTTCAACTTGACGAATCTTTATGTCATGACAAATTAAAGCATTTATATATACAACCGATGATCTATAAATGAATCAGGTTGTTGATTATTTTGGTCAATGTGATAATCGGAGATGTTAATCGGAGGTATAGTTAATCGGAGGTATAGTTCACCGGAGAAGAGGGTGTTCACCGGAGAAGAACAGGGTAAATTTGGGGTGAGGTCAGGGGTATTATTGTGTTGTTTTATATTTTTATTGTCTAAACGCTGTGTAATCGGATCACTTTCGGATAAAGTTCCGAACTTTATTATCGTGTGCTAGTGTTTACGCTTCCGTCATTGTAAATCTGATTTTATAAAGTTACGTTTTAAATGTTAAAACCGGTGCATGATTCCCAACATATTCCAACACTCCTAATTTATAGCTCATTCAGTACCACAAATCTAGAGAGAGAAAGAGGACATCGGGAGAGAGAGAGGGGGGCGGCCGGCCACCCCAACGGCGGTGGCAGTGGCGTCTGGTGACGGGGGTGATGGCAGCAGGGACAACCGTTTGGGTGACGGGTGATGGAGGAGCAGGGCGTCCGGTGACGGGGGTGACGAAAGTCGTTCTGCCCGGAACCTTAATTTCCTTTCGTCGGTGTTGGAATCGAAGTGGGTTTTGTTAGAAACGGAAGATTTGAGGTGATTGAGTGTGGATTTGATGTGGGTGAGATGTTTTAGATGACGGAGGGTTTTGGATCTCCGTTCGAGGTAGGTTCTTAAGTGGGTTTGGATGGTACGGGTGGCCGCGTCACGGAGGGGGGATGATGGTGGGGAGTGTTTGCGGCGGTAGAGGGAGGATTCCAAGGTGGCGATGCGATGGATGAGGGATGAGACGGTGGTGTTGATTGGTGGTGTGTTTTCTTGAGCATGAATATGATGGTTTTGATGGATTTGAGGGGGAGGCGTTAGAGTGTGGTGGTGGAAATCTAAACGACGGCGTCTCAGCAGTGTTTTGATTTGGGTATAGAAATAGAACCCAGATGAATTACGGTTCTTCGATTTGGGTTTAGAATCCAAAAATCGTCCAATGTGATTTCGATTTTGTAAATGGTTTTTTATTTGCTTCATCGATTTGGTAATTGAAATTGAACCTCCGCTATAATTTCGGTTCTTGTTGGTTTTATCATCTGTTCTTAATGATTTGATTTTATGAGGTGTTTGTGAGTCACTTGGGTAATCTTATTTTTTAATTTCGAAATCGGAATATGAAAACCAATAAGAAATCATGTTTCCATCTTCTTGATTTCATAGCAACCATGCTTGTGAGCTTGTTGTTCCATCTGTGATGAAGAAAAAACATGGTTTATGTCAATAGAATTGAAGTCGCACAACATGAGGAGAAAAGAGGTAGAGGTGGTGAGAATAGAGGGGGTATAATATATAATGTTTTTTTAAAGATTTGAGTCCTGAGGGTATTTTAGTTATTTCAGAAAAAAGTTAACTGTTAAATCTAACAATGTTAGCCATCTAGACTCAATGGAGTCAAAAATTAAAAGTCAGGGTTCAGACCGAGGTTTTGAAACATAAGAGACTCAACTAGTTAAAATGGACAAACGTCAAGAACTCAAATAATAATTTAGTCTTGTGTTTTATTACTAAATTAACCTAGCTAACTGTATAGATATACAAACAAGTCTAGCGACCTCAAATTCATAAGCTAAGTTTCAACTTGACTAATGATGTAAACTTGAAATCAGATCAAGAAAGATTCAAGCTAGCTCCATTTTAATATTTTGAAAATCTAATATATAAAGCTCGGATTGAATACTTCCAATAACTTGAAAATAGCTATCACAACTTAGTTTGATAAGCATGTAAAATTCAAATCGACTCGTATAGCATTAATGCATACGTATGCATTGAGTAAATGAGAGATAGTAAAGATGATCATGTGGTGTTATTATTGTGTTAATGCTGACACTTAATATATTTAAAATAAATAAGGCATTGTTTTTTTTTTGAACGACAATTTGGATCACTGACGGGCCATTGACCCACCCGATCATCTCCACCACCCTCAGGAGGAAACCCACAATAGGTGAGAAAACCACCTAGCCCAACCCGGAACCTTTTTTTTGTCACAAGTGGGACTTGAACCCAAAACCTCCCCATTTTAATAAAGTCTTGGGTAATAAGGCATTGTTAACTATGTATACAATGATGACTCGTTGAAATGCATCGCTAGTAGCATATTGTCTATGATAACCAGAGTAATGATAAAGAATTGAATTGATTTCTATATTTTCCTGTACATTCGTGAAGGAGAATACATGGGTTTATATCTTTACAAAGGTTGCATAGAAAATGAAATACAATAAGAGACATTAAAAGAAAATTGGCTGGTAATTAGCATATGCTGAAAGTTAGTCACGATTAGAGATCTTGATTGAGATGTGGTCAATAACTATTTTGGGAAATGAAGTGCACTGATCCCGTCCTTATTTTAGCCAAAATATTTCAACATTCCCCCTCAAGTTGAGTGGTGGGATTTCCAATACTCAACTTGCTAAGACAGTGACAAAAAATCTTTCCATTGACTGCCTTTGTTAATATATCTGCTAGTTGATCTTCTGATCGTACGTAAGGAAGCTCAATTACTCCTGTTTCAAGTTTCTCTTTGATGAAGTGTCGGTCCACCTCAACATGTTTAGTACGATCATGTTGAACTGGATTCTCTGAAATTTGAATGGCTGCTTTGTTGTCACACATGATTCTGCTGGTTTGAGTTGGAGGGTACCCAATTTCAGTTAGAAGCTTTCGTATCCACAATATCTCTGCTAAACCTCGTGCTATTCCTCGAAATTCTGCCTCAGCACTTGAGAGAGCTACCACCTTTTGTTTCTTACTTCTCCAAGTGACAAGATTCCCACCGACGAGAGTAAAGTAACCTGAAGTCGATCTTCGGTTTCCTTTATCACCTGCCCAGTCAGCATCAGTGTATACTTGTGTTTCTAAATGTCCATTTGCCTTAAACAAAACTCCATGACCAGGTGTTCCTTTAAGATATTTAATGATTCTCCATACGACTTCCATGTGGGCAACATGAGGTTGATGCATGAATTGACTTACAACCTCAACAGCATAAGCAATGTCAGGACGGGTGTGTGATAAATAAATTAGCTTTCCTACTATCCGTTGGTATTTTTCCTTGTCAGCCAATCCAGCCTCTTCCTCCATATAGAGTTTTTGATTCATCATCATCGGAGTTTCAACGGGCTTACAATCAATCATTCCTGTTTCTGCCAGTAGATCAAGAATGTACTTCTTTTGACAAATAAAGATCCCTTGGTTTGATCTTAAGACTTCAATCCCGAGGAAGTATTTAAGCCTTCCAAGATCCTTCATTTCGAATTCTTTGAACAAATTTGTTTTTAAACTTTTGATTTCTTCTTCATCATTACCTGTGATTATCATATCATCAACATAGATAATTAGGCAGGTTACGAGTTTATTCCTTTGTTTAAGGAACAAGGTATGATCTGAATTGCTCTGTTTAAAGCTATATTTTCTCATAGCCAGAGTAAACCTGCCAAACCAGGCTCGTGGGGACTGTTTTAATCCGTATAAGGATTTCTTCAAATGGCACACTTCTTTGGGATTAAATTTTTCTGTGAATCCAGGAGGATCTTCCATATACACTTCTTCTTTAAGTTCTCCATGTAGAAAAGCATTTTTTACGTCAAACTGATGGAGAGGCCATCCTTCATTTGCAGCTATTGAGAAAAGGACCCTGATTGTGTCAATTTTGGCCACAGGTGAAAACGTCTCGGAATAGTCAATTCCATATGTTTGAGTATACCCCTTTGCTACCAGCCTGGCTTTGTATCTTTCAATAGTTCCATCTGGCTTACGTTTTATGGTGAAAACCCATTGGCATCCTACTGGTTTCTTTCCGGGCGGAAGGGTACATTTCTCCCATGTGTTATTTTTATTTAGGGCATCCATTTCAGTTTGCATTGCCTCTCTCCAATCTTTGGAAGCTAGAGCTTGTTCTACTGAAGTTGGAATCTCTTCAGAGTATAGAGATTCGTTAAACGACTGGGCTTCGGTTGCTAGATTTCCTTTGGCTATGTTTGCTATCGGATATCTTGAATTTCGGGCTTCTTTCTCAGGACTATATCTTTTTGGAGGAACTCCTCTGTTGGTTCTTGGGGGTAGAACATATCTAGCTGGTTCAGCTTCAGCTTGATTCTCATTTTCACCTTGTGGTAAAAGTTGCTCTTCCTCATAGTCAGGTGAGTCACACGATTCAATATTTTCAGGAACTTCAATATTGGTTGAGGGAACATAATTAATTGGATCTTGAGTTTGAGAATTACTTACCTCTGATGTCAGGTTGGGAATATCATTGTTCGTAGTACTGCTCGTGGATTGTGATGGTGACTCGGTACTGTGATCGATTATTTCTGAAGATGGCATCCATTTTAACCAACTCAATGCGTCATCATCATACTCCTTTTCCCCCTGACCAGTGTGTTGGGTATTGTAGAAATATTCAGTTTCAAGGAAGTCACAGTTCATAGTTGTGAACATATGACGTTTCCTTGGGCTATAGCATCGATAACCGTGTTGATTGACTCCATAACCCACAAAGACACACTTTTCAGCACATGGATCAAGTTTGGAGCGTTCCATTTTTGGTATGTGAACAAAAACGGAGCATCCAAAGACATGAGGTTCAAGAACAAGGGTAGAAGGTGGTTTGTGGAATTTAGATAGCACTTGGAGTGGGGTTTCAAGGTCGAGAGCTCTAGTTGGGAGACGATTTACAAGATAGGTTGCTGTGGTAAGGGCTTCAGGCCAAAAATATTGTGGAACTTGTGACTCGATCATAAGGGCACGAGTTATTTCTAAAAGAAAGCGGTTTTTCCTTTCAGAAACTCCGTTTTGTTCAGGTGTGTGAGCACATGAGGTCTGATGAATTATCCCCTTTTCTTGACAAAACTTCTGTATTGAGTTATTTACAAATTCCCCTCCATTATCGGATCTGAGAATTTGTACATCGCGTTTGAATTGGTTTTTAACCATGGCGCAAAAATTTGTGAATTTAGAAAATACTTCGGATTTATTTTGCAAGAGGTATGTCCAAGTCATGCGCGTGCAATCATCAATGAACAACAGAAAGTAACGAAAGTTTTGCCCCCCCTTAACTTTTGACGGTCCCCAAACATCCGAATGAATCAACGAAAAAGGAAAATCAACCTTAGTATCATTGGATTTAAAGGTATGTCTATGACTTTTGGCCAAAACACACGTCTCACAGTTTAAAACTTTATTTGAAGGAAATAACTTAGGAAACAAACGATGCAAGTAACCGGTGGATGGGTGTCCCAGTCTTCGGTGCCATAACCAAGCCTTCCTGTCTAAAGATCCATGAGCCAGCATCACAGTACCTTGTCGAGACACTTCATCCACGTAATACAATCCTTGGCGCTCAGTACCACGCCCAATGATCGTTCCCGTCCTGATGTCCTGTAAAATACAGAAAGTAGGATGCATTAGGACTATACAATTTAATTCCTTCGTGACATGGCTTATCGACAACAACTTATGGGATAAGGACGGAACATAGAGGCAATTAGGTAATTTCATGTTTGGTGAAATTTGAATAGTCCCTCCTCCTTTTACTTGGAGAATTTCTCCATTGGCCATATGAATTCGAGACTTTTGGGGTTTCGTCTTTGAGCAAATATCAGAAATATCAAAAGTCATAGTGTCCGTTGCGCCACAATCAAAAATCCATGAGTCACTAGAATTTTCATCGTTTGTTGCCATGTTAACCTCCCCACAAGTAGAGTAATTTTTTGATTCTTTTTTTATCAAATTAGGAACTTGGGGGGGGGGGTGTTTTGTAATTTTTGAAACTTTTGATGAATTTAAATAAGGTTGAGAACTTTGGGGGTTTAGGATGAAATTCCCAAACCCTATACCTGGGTCTTCGTTCTCTTCGGCCGCCAGAAAGCATTTTCCCCCTTCGCTTTTTCCGGTGGTTTTTGAGCGGTTGTCGCCGCTACTGTTGGCCGGCCGATCACTTGTGGCGACTGCCGCTTTGCCTTCTTTTCCCTTTTTGTGACCATCCGCCCACCATTCCGGGTAACCTACAAGCTTGAAACATTGTTCTTTCGTATGCTTCGTCATACCACAGTGGTCACATTTTAACTTGCTTTTATCGATCCGGGATGATGACTTCTGGTCTGACCGCCGACCTTTTGAAACGAGCCCTAGACCATCGGTTTCGCTAGTCGGACTCAACCCAGACGCGAGACCTTGTTGAACAGCGCCAAATATGCTCTGATGAGCGGTTTCCTTTCGGACCGCCGCATACGCGGCTTCGGCTGTCGGTAGGGGATCCCATCGGAGTATCTCTCTTTTAAGAGAGTCATATTTCTGATCGATTGCGTTCAAAAACTGAAACAGTTTAGTTTCGGACCTGAGTTTATTGTATGTAGCGATGTCGGTTGAACACGTCATGGGGTTTGGGTCACGCCGTTCAATTTCTCCCCAGATACCTTGCATTACGATCCAAAAATCTTCTAACGGTACGCCATTATGTTTAAATTCATTTGCTTTGACGTGGAGATCGAAAGTTTGGAGTTTGTCTTTGCCGCTGCTATACGTAACCGCAAGAGCATCCCATAGTGTTTTCGCTGTTGGGAACTCTGTTAGGTTACTAGCAAGGGCCGGCTCTATGTTTTGAATAAGCCACGAAAATATGACTAGGTCATCCTGCTCCCACTGATCATATTTTTCATCGTTTGGCTCTGGCGGGTCTTGGGTAAGATGACTTAGAAAGGCTTTCGATTTCCCCCCTATGGCGACTCGTATCATCCGAGCCCATAGAGGGTAGTTTTGGCTTGTGAGATTTAAACTGATTTTCAGGCGATCTGAAGGATTTGGTTTGGAAGTTTGGTTTTGGGTTTGAGTCTGAACGCCATTTTTAAGAAGGTTGGCAATCTGGATGGCTAGACTGTTGGTGTCTCCTTCAGACATGATTTCTGGGTCTGGTAAATGATGAGCACAGAAAGGTTTTGGATCACGAACACTGCTCTGATACCATATTGTCTATGATAACCAGAGTAATGATAAAGAATTGAATTGATTTCTATATTTTCCTGTACATTCGTGAAGGAGAATACATGGGTTTATATCTTTACAAAGGTTGCATAGAAAAAGAAATACAATAAGAGACATTAAAAGAAAATTGGCTGGTAATTAGCATATGCTGAAAGTTAGCCACGATTAGAGATCTTGATTGAGATGTGGTCAATAACTATTTTGGGAAATGAAGTGCACTGATCCCGTCCTTATTTTAGCCAAAATATTTCAACAGTGCACACATATAATAAATCGATTTATGCGCATGATAGGATTGATGCTTTTTTTAGGTATACTTTGTGAAATTGGAACTCACCTATTTTCTTTATGATAGGCTCCCATATATCCCATCAAATTGTTCTTTAGTGAAGTAGAACCTGGAAAAGAGGAGAAACATGTATAGCTCTGAGTCATGTCATTAATGAAAGGATGAAAGAGGAACACCCAAAGTTTGTTGCAGAAATTGAAGACAATGATTGATTTACACACGAGTTCTTAGACAAGAATATGATCCTTCATTTCCAATTGGTCGTAGCTGGAAGGAGGTATTCATGACTTACAACAAAACTATTGCTGAATAAAGGTTTGATTCATAGGACCAATAAACATAATGGTCCAATAATCTCATTAAATTCAAAATTCGTTTGATACAAAATTGCAGGGCTGCAAAGCTTGGAATGAAATTAAATAATATTCATTTTCCGATTTTAAGGTTCCAACATAGGAAATCAAGTTTTAAGGAGCTTCAATACATACGCGATGGGGATAGCAATGGAGTTTTGTATTATGCAGGCACATCATATGGTAAACACCATGGGTTAATCCTGTTCTAGCCAAGGTAGATTTTTTTCCTTTTATTATCATTAATAAAATATATATAAAAAAAGAATCCATTTTTATTTTTCTTGGTTTTCTTTTTCAGAAAATTAGCATTATGGCTAGCAATCCTATTTCAAGATACATAGATCCTAAAGTCTTGGCCTCAAGGACATACCAGGTATGACATAATTACTGTTTGATATAATATTAAGAATCGTTTGTTAATTATAGTTAATCTTGAAATAGGGGACGTCTTTTGCTAGCCCCCATATTGAGGATGGGAAGAATTGTTCATGGTGGATGGTTGACCTTGGCGCTGACCACCAGGTCTAATTCATACTTCCTGAAAAAAAAATTATAATTCTTAATAGAAGGGTTAATTAGATACACATGCCCTCAATTCTTATATGCATAATTTAGATAGCTTTGCAGTGTATATAGATCACATGTAAGCATCAATAGTATACAAGATCAGGTTTACTGGACCTATGTATCCGGTCAACTCGGGTCAACCTTACATTTTTTTTATTTGAACCAGCTCATGTGCAACTATTACACATGGAGACAAGATGGATCAAAGACTATCTTGAGAAACTGGAATTTTCAGGTACATCCATACAATTTTCAGTTATTTAAACTGCACGAAATAGAATAAACTATTAACTTCTCACCAATTTTAGCAACCAACTTGAAATTAGGTGTAAAATAGAAACCAACTTAAAATTTATTATCAAGTTTGATAACCAACATGATTTTAACTGATTTTGCCTTTAAATTGTTGATGTGGCACTGGTATTTATCTTGATTAATATTAGTTGGAAGTAGCATTTAGACATCATGATATGGGAATTAGGTAGCAGGGAAAAGCTTGCTCACAAGACTTTCAAGATTTGAGATATCAGTGTTTATACAAGGCTTGTGCGGGTTTCTATCTAAACTTTAGTTTTCTGTTTATCTATTAAGAAATATTTCCTTTATAAGAATTTAGGGTATTCCAACTGACTTTTGACTTGTGTTTGTAATAGGAATCTTTGACCAACAACAAAGACGCATTGATAAATCGTGTAACTTGGAGCCGTGATGGAACACTGTTTGGGTAGGTTAGGTAAGGGGTCAAAATGGGTGCTTTCGACACTTGTGATTGTACTACTCTTGAACTGTAAGGCCCCTTTCCCGGGTGACCTCACTTGTTGGATTTACTCATAAACATAGCCATAAATACTGAACTTAAATTTAAAACATTCATCATTCAATTACATTACATAACAGCGAAAGTCTTAACAATTAAAAACACAACATTGTCTTAACAAACAAAAGTGGGATGTCAGTCTTGTGCCGGGTAACCCTCACGCCATCGCACGACCTTTTCTTCCTTTACCTGAAATGTATACTAAAAGTCAGCTAACGCTGGTGAGTTCTAGTTTAATGCAATTTGATATAAACATTCTATTCTTTACTTTATAAGTATGCATTACTGTATAGTCATTCATATAAATACGTATTCATAACTTTTGTCTTTCTTTTCATCTTTCTTTTCTGTATTTTTGTGATTTCATATATATATATGCATTCATCCTTTTCTTTCTTTTCTTTCTTTCTTTAATTTCATGGGTCATACTATATAAGGGTGATCAACCCGTCATTTGCTTACGAATGTCAAAAAGACAAACGCCGTGGTCCATCGTCATGGCCCACCAATACTTACAACCGTCCGGCAACTAGTGCCGTCCGTCATTTTATTCTTACAACCGTCCGGCAATCTTTGTCCGTCCGTCATGACTTACAACCGTCCTACCGTCGTAGGCCGTAATTCGCCCGTCTACCCGAAGGTATCCGTTTCCCATGCGACTATTATTTATACAACCGTTCTACTATAATATGCCAATTGCTTCGACCGTCCATTAATGGCATTCGTACGTCCTAGCCGATGAAGGAGCGCACTTGTCCCGGTTATAAAATAGTCACATGGTCGTCCGTCTACCGAAGCAGCCGTTATCATCGAAGCGTCCATAACATTTTCTGTACTTGGCAAGCAATATATACATGGATATAAAGCAAGATTTCATTCTTATATGTTATGACATTCATTCATTTCATTCTTTGCAAGCAATATATACATGGATATAAAGCAGGATTTCATTCTTTCATATGGTGTTATACTTTCGTTCATTCTTTATAATCATGCTTTTCATTCTTTATTCATAATTTCTCTTTCGTGTATAGGTATATATATATACTTGTATAACACATATGATCACATTAACATTCATAACCTTTATTCACTTAGTGTATACATTTCAGCCCCAAAACATTTGAAAACATTTGCACATAACATAGAAGGGGCACATAGAACTCACCTGATGAGTAGTTTCTGTAATACACTAAGCTGGCTACTGGGCTTCACTAATGTCACTCACGATCTGTATAATAAAGTCATACACATAAGATGGTGCTCCTAGATGACACTAGACATTACTATGCTTGAACATAGTAGTTTCGATTGATTAGCTTATATCGAAAATTGGTAGTTTCGATAGGTTGTTTCTGTCGAAACTTGGTAGTTTCGATAGGTAGTTTCGATAGATAGTTTCGATAGGTAGTTTCGATAAGTAACTTATGTATTATCTTAGCTTCGGATCGGGGGCTCATATCGAAACTATGGTAGTTTCGATTGGGCCTGCATATATCGAAACTGGGTAGTTTCGATAGGTCTGCACATATCGAAACTAAGTAGTTTCGATGGGTCTGCACATATCGAAACTAAGTAGTTTCGATGGGTCTGCACTTATCGCCTTCCCCAAAAATCCGAATGTTCTGCATGCGAATCTGATCATGTCGATATCTAGATTTTCTTTGATCAAAACGTTCGTTTTTCATTCTAGATGCTATACCTAAGTTCACTTTCAAGTTTCATCCGCAAAAATCGTTATCTTTTAGCCAAAACCCGAAAACTCCCAAAACGAACAAAAACTCATAATGTGATCGAATCGTTACCTGGATTGGATTTCTGATTCAGAGGATATGATCACGAGAACAGCAGCAACGTTCTCCTGAATTCCCGAGTTGATCCGTCACTTTCTCTCTCTAGACCCGAGCTCTCCTTTCTCTCTCTAAAAACTGCGTGAGTTGAGGAAATGAGCAGGGAAGAGGGCTGCCTTGCCTCTTATGCGCATGGGCTTCCCTCGGCCCATTGAAGCCGGGCCCAGGCCTGCTCCCTTTTTGTTTAAATATTCCAACTAAACCACCGGTCTCGCTATATTTATTCGTTTTATTATTTTTAGGATGTTACATGAACACGTGCTTTTGACAATCCCGGGTGCTAGAAGGATGATCATGGGCCATACTATTCAAGAAGGCGGTATAAACAGGGTCTGTGATAACAGGGCTCTCAGGATTGACGTGGGCATGTCAAAATGCATAAATAGGTTGCCTGAGGTTCTACAGATCAGTGATGGTTCAGGGGTACGGATCCTGACATTAAACCCGTATCGTACTGTTGATGGCCCCTACCCCTGAACAAGTGCAATTTGAGGCTTAGATTTCATCGTCACATTTATTTTTAGTAGACTTAGAATCCTTTTTTGTCATGTATTCTTTGGTAATCATTGTTTGTAATAAGCAGCATGCATGGGCTTTCTTCTCTAAATATTCAGCAGCAGATTGATGAATCTTTCATGTATGTGTTGGGTTTTAATTTGTGATATGTTTTCCTTTATTGCGTTAAACATAATTTACTGTAGTCAGAAAGAAAATTAGGAAGGTATGTAATGTGAGTAGGGTTGGTTGATGAGTCTCTTTTTCCAAACCAACCACTGCCTCTGCAACAGAAGTGTAGCCTTGCTGACTGACGATTGTTTGGTTCAACGTCTTTTAGCAAACAAACACAAAGTTTGACATGAACTTTGCTATCTGACTTTTGTTTTATTTCTGGGCAAGTATCCATGCTGACGTACGATAAGTCGGACCTGGATACAGGCTCAAGCCTAGTTTCGAACCTTATCCCTTCAAATATGGTTAAAAAAAGCTCAACGATTTGAGTTGTGAATAACGTTTAATCGGATGATGTGGTGTCAGACCCCGATTTCAGGACCCTGGGCATGTGACCAGTTGGCACCCTGTCTCTTTCTTTATATTATCAAGATTTTTTATCGCAGCGAAAAAAAAATCATTTGGATTGTTTCTTTTGTAAATAATCAACTCTTGGGTTGAATAAAATATTCTTTCATAAATAGGGGTTTAAAATACACTCTTTCGTACAAAACATTTTTTATCGCAGCAATCTCCTGCCACCTGGCAGTTTATACAAAATTTATGCCATAATATGGCTTTTGTGCCTACAGAGTCAGAATCCTTTGAGCACTTGCTTGTATATGTATATATATTGACACGAGGTTATTCTTAGGCCTAAGGAGTCAGAATCCTTTGGGCAACTAACCTCACCCAATATATATATATATATAATATCAATCATGATTAACAGAAAAACATTTGAAAAATTATACGACAGCAAAAAGCCGGTGAATACATTTAATAGACACATAATATTTCAACATGAAGAGTATTAAATCATATTTTGTTTAGTCACTCTTCACATTCAGCGGGATTATTTCATACAATGGTATAATTATTGTGCATACACTTGGTTTCCTGTCTCTAGTAGGTCGACTACTGAGAGTTACGTCCTAGTTTTACGTCTGTTGCACAGTATCTAAAAGATAACCACTGTATACACTTGCTTCTTTTCTCTAGTAGGTCGACTATTGAGAGTTATGTCCCAGTTTTACGTTTGATGCGGGTAATCTCCGTCTTACATCTTTCCTACAGAGCACCTGAGCCAGTCCTATTACGAGACTTTTACTCGTAACACATGTATCATTTGGTCAAACTATGAGTATACTCATGGCTTGAATGTTTATCTATAGAAACCTTTATTATTCAAAGTATTTAACACATGCCTTGCTATTTTCGAAGAAGTAAATCATTTATAGATTTTGAAAGCATTAAACGTATTCACCTTTGTAAAATCTTGGTTTATAAAAGAGCTGGAGAGTTCCTAATGTCCGTCTCTTAGCTTGGACAACACCTTGATAACGGTTTCTAACCTCGGGTTACTTTGGAAAAGGTTCTACGCGTTTCTTCCAAGCAGAAAGTGCTTAAATACAAATGCGACATGTATATCTAGAAGTTGGTTTGTGATTGAGAAACAAGAATCAGAGGTTGGATGTTGTGAGATTGAACTAACCCTAAATCTCAATTTATAGTCAAAATCAGCACCCGTAGCGGACTGCTAGGTAGAGGGGTAGCAGTCTGCTACCACCTCAACCCTTGCGAGTCAGCTGGGACACGCGTCAAGCTCTCCGGACGTCGCTTCATATTGCGGCGTAGCGGACTGCTAAGGAATGGGTAGCGGACTGCTACCCTTGCCACGCGTTAGAAACCCTAGATGAGTCATCCGCCATGTGTCAGCACCTGGTTGCTGGCTTTGGGACCACATAGCGGACCGTGAAGACCACGGTAGTGGTCCGCTACCACCTACTTTTCAAAATTTTCACTTTTGAACCCTGAACTTTAGGTTAAGTGCAGTTCTAGTCCTTCTACTTTCATTTTTCTTTAATTTGGGACCGAATTTTGACGCTTGTTACATGTGGTGTGATGGGTACACATACACATTGTGGTATTTTTTGGGTTGGATGACAACTGAATGGTAATGGTCAAGGTTAAGCAGATCTAAATTCTCCTAACTTATTTGATGTAATATTTGCTTGTGCAAGTGATTTGCCTTCTCCATGTTGTTTTATAAGGACGTCATACACTAGGATCTCTTTTTCCAAAATATGCAAGGTCTATCATATTTTAATGTTGCAAATGTGTTTTTTTTTAAGTTCAATATCATTTTTACCAAATACCATTCAATAGAATGAAAAAAATTTGAGTTGCGAAATTGTATATGAAGGAAATTGGTATATGATATACATGCTTATGAACTTATAATCATTTCGTTGTTGATATATGATCGTATAAGGTCATATACTAAGCAATTTTATTAATTGTGTTTCAATATGATTTAAATATAAACAACTTAATCATACGTATTATTGCTTAGACGAAGCAATATATACGAGTAATACAAATCCAGAGAGATGATATTTGTTATTTAGAGAAATAATAATATTTGCCAACACATATATAATAGAGTAAATGATATTTACGAAAATTGGTTTAGGAGGTATTGTGTTAAAAAAAGGGCAACTGGATAACGAGTCAAATGGTTCAAGTCTGATTGGTTGACAAAAACACGCTTTTCCATTTAAAAATAGTTTTTTTTACAAATGACTAGTTCGACAAACATGATTACTTATTTAAGAAATAATTTGACTTTTAAGAAAAATAATTTAGAAGGTTTTATCATTACATTTTAGGAACCTGATTACTTTTAAGCCGTTTTTTAAATTTTAGTTCATTTTAACTTAGAGCATACACAACGCATGAGGCATCCAAACATCAATCGGATGCCACATTTTTTTTGCCACCTCACAACCACTATGTTCACTTTCTATCCCTTCTCTCACATCTTTTCTCTCTTCTCCTTCATACGCCTCCATAGGAAGATCCGGATGTGTTATATCTCTCTCATTCATTTCTCTCTTTACCTCCACCGAGCATCCACCTCAACGTTTATCTCCCATCCAGATGAAGCGATAGAGATGCTCTTACTGGTTTCAGCCTCTTAAAGATAAAAAAAACCTTATTTGATCCTTTAAAAAATAAATGGATAAAAACCGTCACCTTTATATGTTTTACATAAATCACTTTGCTGGTATGTTGATCGAATTGCCCATGCTAAATGAGAAGTTAAAGAGCTTGGAATGGAACATAACGGATGATTATGTTTTGCATCTACATCAAATATTATTTAATTTTCTACTTTGCTAATGATGTTACATAAAAAATCACTATGATTTAATCACACCAATCAAATAAGAAAGAACAAGCCACTAGAACGTTTTATTTTGATTTCATGAATCCAGAATCATACATTTCATAATACATGTTTGAGTTTGATTAAAGTTGTAACCAAACTCATTATGACCTGACTTGTTTAAATTCAACTTGTTTCAAACCTATCCATTTTTTGCCGTAGCTTAAAAAAAATCCTGGATCTGTCACTGTCTTCTACACAACTCCTTGGTAATTAGTAATGTCACCCACCATATTAAATGTTACACAAGGTTGATCTTCAGGTGGCTGCATACAAAACATACAATTAAAGCTAGGAAAATTTTCAATACTCGTCTTGAGACCCGATCAATATGATATGTTTTTAATCACTTCACACGACTTTTCTTTAACCACATAATACCGCCATTTAGAACATAAAAACCACTTTTAAAAACATGATTATCAAAACCTAATTATTTGGATTTAAAATTGTCATCTAATGACATGGATGTTGACTTACATTATGACCGGCTCCGAGAATCCAATAAAAGTGTAGATTTTTATGAGACTTTGTGAACCCTTTTGTAACCTTTTCGTCCTCGCAATATATTGGGGTCCTGTTCATCCTAAGATAAGTCTCTAGCCCTTTCCACCTTCCATAAACAAAGAAAAATAATGTTAATTAAATTTGTTATGAAGTTATATACTCTTCGAGATCGATTCGATGTGTAGCGAACTGTTACGGACTGAAACCATTGCAAGGTATGAGACTTGTACCACATCATTTGAATGTGGAGTTTATAAGCCAAACGGGCTCCCTCACCCATCAGACTAGTCTTTTGGGTTGAGTTCTTCTGTTTGGTTTGTAACATTGGTATCAGAGCCAAACTCGGAGTGGTGGCCTGGAGGAAACCAGCCGTGACCAACGAGGATGCTGACCTTAAGGAGGGTCGAATGTTACGGACTAAAACCATTGCAAGGTATGAGACTTGCCCCACATCGGTTGTATGGGCAACCAATACGGGGTTTATAACCCAAATGGGTTCCCTCACTCATCAGACTAGTCTTTTGGGTTGAGTTCTCCTGTTTGGTTTGTAACACGAACATACTTTAGCTTCTTAACCCATGTTTCGGTTCCTTTGGCTCCACATAGGACATCAAGCTACAAACCACAAACCAAATCCGAAGTTTTAGTCTTAGAGAGTTATAAAAGTATAATATATAAGTTATAAAAAGGTATTAATACTCAAGTCTTACTTGGCCGGTGTATATTGTCACATTTACACCTCTCTTCAAGAGTTCGTCAACCTAATTATGTATCAAATAAACTTAATAAAATCATTATATACCCATAAAAAAAGTTTTTTTCTCCCGGGAAATAAAACATGGCATGTGTATAATCACCTCATTAATCCTTGGTTTCATAAAATCACCTCCCATGTTACCAGAAACAAGGGGTGATAGAAATACCCACCTGGAAATAAAAAAATTCAATTAATTAGTTTCAGAAATCATTATTCATTATAAATAAATAAATAAATAACTTACCTAACGTTTTCTGGAATAATTTTGAGCTTGTTTCTAATGACACCATTCATCAACCTTTCAAGATCGTCATAAGAAGAGGAACCGTCGTCCAATAGAAAATTTGTCAAATCCTAAAATATTTATGAACTCGATCCGTTACACAAGCAAAGCATATGTTTTTTAATAATTTCACCAAGCGAGGTTTATTATAAAGTTATATTCTTTATCGACTATAACTAAGGAGTTTAACACATATTTTTTTTCTTTTAAGAAAAACTTAGATTTTATAACAAGGTATGTAAATAAACCGAACGAATATGAATGAGTCTTGTTTGTGTTTGCTTGTTTAACTTTAACTGAACAAACAAACGGACACGAACAGTTAAACGAATAGGTTTTTTTGTTCGTTAAGAAAATAAACATGTCCGTGTTCGTTTATATTCGTCCTTTAATATTCTAAATGAACGTTTCACAAACAAAAATTAACACAAGGAATACAAATCAACATAAACGAACGAACATCAAAGAATATAAACGAACATCAGTTAAAAGTAAACGTGAATATTAAAGTTAAAGTTTAAAACATCATCATCTTTATATCTAACATTTCAAAACTAAACAAATATATCAAATTGATTTTAAATTGGGCTTAAATGTTTTAAAATATGAAAATCAAATTGATATTAAATTAATAATAGTAATAAATAACTTTAAATGAATATTTAAACATACATAAAAGAACGAACATAACTGAACATATATAAACAAACGTAAATGAACGAACGTTCACGAATGTAAATAAATAAACGGTACATGCGTTCATGTTCGCTCGTGGTCTTTTTAATTAAATGAATTAAACATTATGTTTCATGTTTGTTTATTTATTAAATAAACGAACTTTCAACCAAAAGGTTCAATGAATTTCGGTTTGCTACAAATAGATTCTGGTATGATACGTTAAATAAAAAATAATAAAATAAATAAATTAACTAAAAACGAGGTTTTCGTGAAGGGGGTCACTCTGGAAGCAACATTTCTATCTTTTGAGATAAAAGTAAAGCTTGCCATCATTTTACCCTTCCTACACCCTACTATTAGAGTGAGATTTTTACTGGGCATGCATGTTTGTTTGTTTACACGAATATTTATAAACCGTCATAAAATATTAATTGTTTTGATTTTTATTTCCATATTAATTACCGGAGGTAAAATATTTTTATTATAGTGTTAAAAAAACATACAACGAAGTTGCTATAGGCGTGGATCACTTGCACAAGATGGGTCCCTGATTCTGCTGCAGCTTTCCAACTCCCATTTGCAATTTGTTGCTTAATCTTCTTCACCACACTGTTAAATTTTGCATATGCATGGTTTGTTACATCCAGTGTTTTGAAACTGGACCGGGCGGTGGTCTGACCGGTCCGGTTACATATGTTGAAACGATCCTGCAACGAACCGGCGGTCGGACCGGAAACCGGGTGGTCGGACTGTACGAACCGGTTGACTATTTTTTTTTATCTTTATTTAGTCTTTTGGCTTCGTATTTCGTAGCTAATTGTTAGTTTAAGATTATTGGAATTGACTTGTTGGTGGTTTTTGAAAGGATTAATGGTTGTTTGGATTGATATATTTTTATAATATTTACGACGTCGTCCGGTTCTTAAATCCGGTCCCGACCTGTCCGACCAGTGGACCGGTAAGGAGACCGGTTCAACGTCCGGTCGGGTTCTGAAAACAGTGGTTAGATCCAATTCATGCACACACAAAAACACCACAATTATTCACACAGCTAGGAACATGGTCAACGTACATGTTTGATTCGATCAACCCATTTTCGTCTATCCTTGAAACGTCTTTCAGAAGAGGACCCCATGATGCCTAATTAATATCAGTTTTAAATTATAAACAAACTTTGTTACTTATGTTCTAATTACTTTTAATTAAGCTAAATAATTATTATAAATCAAATGAATTTACCACAAAATCTTGAGGAGAAATAAAACCAGCTCCCAATATAATTCCTGAACGCAAACCACAAAACGAAATTAAAACCGAGTAGTGGTTTGATATTTTGTAAAAGGGAAAATGTCACAGAATAGTAATCAAGTTTCAAAAATGTTTCAATTAGGTCACTCATGTATTTTTTGTCCAAATTGGGTCACTAAACCTTCAAATCAAGCCATCATCGTATCTTTTTTGTGTCAAGAAAGAAATGAAGGAGAGGATGTGGGGGTCGGGATTTCTAATATATGTAATTATATTAAAAAATTAAAAAAAACATGTTAATTATATTAAAAAATAAAAAAAATTACCTAAAATCCACGTCATCACTCGACATCAACATAAAAAAAAAGAAAAAAAAATCCTAATTGAAATAAAAAAACTAAAAAACCATGTTAAAACCTATAATTTAAATAAAACATGAAAACAAAGTGAGTTAATTGGAACACTTTTTAAACTTGAGTGACCTAATTGGAACACTTTTAAAACTTGGTTACTATTCTATTTCTACAAACGTTTATGATTAATAAACTGTACGTAATACAAAGTAAAACAGGTTAAACAATTGTTAATTGAACATAGCGGAAATTGACTAAGATACAACACGCTTAGCAACAACACTGTTGGCCGGTTAAGTCTATTTGAACTACCCTCATTTGAATCGGCCAGTCAGATTGAAGTTGCCGAACCGGATTTTGATTTGTTTCTTATTTTTCTTCTTCAAAATCTTATTTGTTGATTCGTTTACTATTTGAGGCTCCCTATTTTGTTTATTTAACCAATTAATCAACCAAAATTCAATAAAATAAATAATATTTTTTTGGAAAATTCATGGTAAACATGGTGTGTATACCTCCAAGAAGGAGCTTTAACTTTTTATCTTGAATGGCTTTGAGAGTTGAGAGTCCAAGAGTGACTGCAAATTTGGCACCATAAGATCCTCCCAATATATAAAGAGGCATCTTTTGAAGTGTTTGATTTTTATTAAATAGTTGAATCAATAATGTGGTTAAATCAGTTGCAACATCTTCATCAGTTTTCGCTAGTAATTCTTCGTCCTCAACATAACTGTATCCACTCCCAACTGGATTATCCTGATTTCCCGCCAAAATTATCAAATAATTTCAAGAAAATATTATATTATTGTTAATTCCACATAATTTAAGTGAGAGTGAGATACCACAAACAAAAGATCTGCTTTTCTCAACCATGTCAAGTTTCTAGGCTTCAATGAGGAGTCCAATGGGCCCACTCCGTTAAAATCTCCATTCCCAACTCCTGATGAACCCTAAAGAACACACACATAGAGATCACACTCATTTGTCTAAAAACAAACACTACTAGAAAAAGATTATGATAATTAGTCAGATGGTGCTTCCGTCGGTAATCTCTCGGTGATCCGCTTGTGAAGTCCTGACTTCACTGACGGGCCATACCTTCACGAGGCATGATTTGGGTTTTAAAAAGCATACGTTAGGCGACTTCAAGCGCAAGCTGGTTCACTTATGACTCGGCAAAAAGCGCACAAAAGGCGCGCGAGGCGCATGGAAAAGCGGCATGAGGGGCGCTTCTTGGAGAAAGTTTTTGTGCATCAGGATGTTGTATATATAGCTTTTTATACATAAGTTATTTATATATTAAACCATATATAGAGCTTATTTATGTCTAGATTTTTGGTATGTGATACTAGAATCCTACGATAAATATAAAAAGAATTCATATATATTAATTGCCCCTCGGGAATGAATTAAAATCGGCGTGCTTTTGTGTTTTGCCCCTCACGCACAAAAAGCGATGTGCTTTGTGCTTTGCGCCTCGTGCTTCGGCTCAAGACCGTATCATCTTAGTATGATGCGCACTTTTAAAACCAAGGGATCATCGATGGTTATGTCTGTCGCTAAAGGTCACTTAGTTTGCAGTGAGATACTTACAGGTCCACCCGATAACCACAAAATGATAGGCCAAGGGTTGTTTGGATCTTGAGTTGTGTAAGGACTTTTGTAGTACCACCAAAACATATGAGCTTCTGTTGTGTTTATAATTTATAAACAAACACAATAATGTTAAAAGATTGAACCTTGAAAACGGGTTAATTATGCAAGAAAATCTTACTTACTAGGTCGGACTTCAACATAACCCCATTTTTCTGATCCATCAAGGGTCCTTTCATTGGTTGATGACAGTCCTCCGTTGATAAGTGGAAGAAACAAGATTACAAGTGAAACAAGAAATGAAACAACAACATGGGTTTGTCCCATTTCAAGAAACTATGAAACAATCACAAACAAATGTAGTTATATATATAAGGAACCAATATCCTCCATACATGGTTGCATCTCCACTCTCTTATTATCTTTTTAAGCTGTTTTTCTGAACTTATTTGGTTTTTTGTAATAAAACAAAATTTAATCACCAAAAGACAATTCTATCAAAATCATTCATAAATCATACGCTTTCATTCAGGTTTTAATAAGGGTGACAATTATGTTGGGTTAATGATAATACATTATTATAAGAAAAAGATAGTAATAACGAACAAATAAAATATATTATATTTCTAATTTTTCCATTTGTACAACGTGTAAGCAATAATTCAATAGAATATTGTGGAAAATTCAATTTAACTGTGATCATTAATTAGAATAAATTTATAGATGCACAAATGGTCAAGAACAGATTTCTAATTTTTTAATGGTTTGTTCTTTCTAATTAATCTCTTGGAAAAATAACTGTGATCTTTTAGAATAAATCACTTATTTAGCGCTTTCAAGGAAAAATAAAAAATGGAAAAACTTTCAAGAACAGATTTCAATAGAGTTAATGATGTATATCTATTCAAAACTTTGGTATCTATATCTATACTATATAATAAATAAAAATCATTAATGTCACGTGTTGCGTCCACATCTCTTCTCATTATTTTTTTCTCGTCTCTCTCTTTTATTAAATACACATCTCTCTTTTTAATAATGATTTATATTTAAAGAAAATTATTAATTATACTAATAAAACACATTATTTTTAATTATCTCTTATTTTAAGAAATTTTGAAATTTAATTATGTAACTTTTGTTTTTAACTAAATAGTGATGTAGGTCAAATTACATTAAATAGAAATTAATGTATTCAAACCGTGTAATATACAAATTTTTAAAGAAATAAAATTTTTATTACTAAGTATATAACATTACATTTTATCAACCCGTGTAATACACGGGTTTTTTAAAATCATGGGTTTTTTAAAATACAATTTTTTTATTATTAAATATATAGTATTACATTTTATCAACCCGTGTAATACACGAGATTTTAACCTAGTTAATTAATATATAAAATTTTTAAATAAATAATATCTTGCAATTTTTCAAAAGATCACGCCAATAAAATTAGAAAGAACAAACCATTAAAAAAACGTTCTACCATTATTTCATGGCATACATTTCATCAAACCCTTTCGATTTATAAATTTTTAACAACTTTTTATTACTAAATATCTTCTAATCAAACTACACTTTTAATATTTGAACCCACACCAAATATAAGGCAATCAAAAATATTTGTTGTATGCATTGTTTTAATTAAAAAGTCTTTCTAGAAGGTGGCACGTCCATGGATTTTCTCTTTTTCTTTTAAGAATTTTTAAAATTAATATATATCACGTAAACCACCTCATTATTCCTTGGCTTGTTGGGGTACAGGTAACCAAATCGAATTTCGGATCAAACGGGATCGAGTTTAAAAGTGGTTCGGATTTGGTCATCAGAAGTCAAAACTAGATATGAGCCAAACCTTTTTGGATTGAAACGGATTTTTAAGGGAAATAATCCGAACATATAGGAACCACTTCGGATCAATTTGGGACCGGATCGAATGAAACTAGTTTGAAAAAAAGGGTAATTTTTTTTAAATAAAAAATTGCAATACATTAAAACAAAGCGTTTTTGAGTTTTAAAATATTAGAGAATGTCTTTTTGTTTTAAGATATTAGAGAGCATCTTTGAGTTTTAAGATATTAGAGAACGTCTTTTAAGTTTTGAGAGATTAAAAAGTGTTTTTTAGTGGTACGATTAAACTAACACATCCAATACCTATATATAGTAACAAAAGAGGGGCAAAAGGGACAAAAGCGATCAAAAAGGGTAAAAAACGACTAATTACCAACTATATAACAGCTAGTATGAAAACTGGATCAGGTTGGTTTCCGAAACCGTTTATGCCAAGCCGGAATAACAAACAAATGTAGTTATATATATATATACACTAACGGCGGAAGTCTTACAAAATTCAGAGTTAATAAAAACTTTAAATATAACATTGTTCAACATTCATAAAACTAGATGATGGGGATGTCAGTATTCATCAGCAGCAGCCACCCAACCATTTTCTCTAAGCCCTTTCGACTCTAATCGTGCTTCTTTCCTTTGTCACCTGATGTGCATACTACAATAGTCAGATAACGCTGGTGAGCTCAAGTTTTTCTTTAACTTTATGAAAGGGTTTTCTTAAAAAAACATTGTTTAATCATACATATTATATCATACATTTAATACATTAAAATCTTTCTTTCTTAAAATACGTACGTATTAAAACCTTTCTTCCCTTCTTTAAATACATATATATTTACTTTGTGCTCTTTTCTTTAAGTCATACATTAACGTCTACAATTTGTTATGTGCCCCCAAGAGGACTTCTTCATTCTTACTTATGTGTTCCCGAAGGAACCGACGCAGGTGTTGTTTCCTAACGCTCACCGTCCAAAGGCCGATACCGCCCCTCTATGTTCCCGAGGGAACTTCTTGCTCGCAGATATTGTTCCCTAAGGCTCACCGTCCAAAGGCTGATACCCACTTTCTTTGCCCCTGAGCTGGTTTCTTCATTCTTACTTAGCGACTGTCGCCGCTAGAGTAACCGTTGTTACTCATCTTAATCAGTTGCAACTTCCTCGTTATAGTGCCCTGCCAAGCATTGCCCCGATTTTTCTCATGCACATCATGGTCTCGGTCCATGCAACATTGGCTTCGGGTAGCACTAGTTTTGTAAGTCTCCAAACCCGGGAGGCCTCACTTGTTAGATTTACTCATTCACAGACAGTTCTTAAACTTGAATATCAAATAACGCAGCAAAAAATTTCATTAAAACATAACATAACATTGTTCGACATGCGGAAGCGTAAACATTGTCTAAACAAAGCATAAACATAATCAAAACATAACGGGATGCCAGATTTCATTATCAGCCGGGTAACTCTTCTCGCTTGCCAAGCATCACCGTCCATCGCCCGTACCTGTCCTTAACCTGAATGTGCATACTAAAAGTCAGCTACGCTGGTGAGTTCTAGCTTTGCATAAAACTTTAACATAAACATTTTACCAAAAACATAACATACATTTATTTAACAAAAGCGTACATAAAACATGCAATAACTTAACATCATCATAACATCGTAACATAGCATCATATCATAAGTCAACATGAACCGAATCTGCGCCATCTCGTAACCGTCAATTCCATACATCGCATACTAGTGGATGAACTTAAGGCTCGTTACCTCTAAGTCATCTGTCACCCAGGTCTCCTAAGGCTCTTTACCTCTAGGTGGACCAAACATATGTTTCCTATGGCTTGTTACCTCTAGGTAGACAGAACATACCTTAGGCACTCTTTCCCCGCAAGGAATAGTACCTTCCATTGGGATCCCAGTAATCCCATGGGTGACCGTCGTCACCCCATCATCAACCAGTTGTACAACCGTTAGCCAGCCACAAAGGCCCCCTGTAAGGGTAAAGCCAATACATACATACATACCCTAGCTCCCGTAGGAACTAGTGGCAGATTCGTTCATTTGTGACTTTCATAAAACCTTTACCTCATCTTAGTTAAAGCATTCGTACGTTTTATTAAACAAAACATCATTTCATTCGTAAACTTCATTTGGCAAAACATTTCATAAACATCATCCTTCGTAAACATCATTTCATAAACGTCATTTCGTAAACGTCATTTCGTAAACATCGTTTCGTAAAACATCATTTCGTGAAACATCATTTCGTATGTATGCACACCAGCCCAAAAACATTAATTAAAACATTTAAAGAAGGGCTTCTAGAACTCACCTGATAAGCTAGTCTCAGCTGTCCTAATCAAAGGTCCAATAACGTCACGCATGATCTGGATTGAGTAGTTAAATACACATCAGACCTAATTCCGACTCTAATGGTTTAACCATTCCGAATTAGCCCAATATAATCAAGCGAACATGTCTAGTGAACTTACCAAGTTCGCCCATACTTATCCTTCAGCGAACTTATCTAAGTTCGCTTAAACTCGCATCCAGCGAACTTATTAAATTCGCTGGATCCTCTCCAGCCGAACTTGACAAGTTCACCTGCGGGGCTGTCATCTTCCCTAAAACCCTAAGTTTGCATGCAAATGGCGGCCAGATCTGCTTACGCTCAAGATGCTAACTTTTTACGTTCAAAACTTGTAGTTCTCGTTCATGATCACAGATCTGAAGTCCATTTGTTCATAAAAACCCATCCTTTTTACGAAAATACCCGAAAACCCCAAAACAAACAAAAACTCAGATCTATATCAGATCGTTACCTGTATCAAGCTTCTGAATCGGAGGTTTTGCTCACGAGCTAAGGATTAACACACTTCTTCAATCGCGGGTCGATCCGCCAATTTTCTCTCTCTATGGTTTCTCTCTAGAACTTGCAAATGAGAGAATGGTGGAGTGTGTTGTTGTAAGGCCCCAAACCCGGGAGGCCTCACTCGTTGGATTTACTCATTCACAAACAGTTCTTAAACATGAGTATCAAATAATGCAGCGGAATCATTCATTCAACATAACTAAAAACTTGTTCATACATGCGGAAGCGTACATTGTCAAATACATAAACTTAACATAAACAACTCATAACGGGATGCCAGTCTTCATGATCGACCGGGTAACTCTTCTCGCTTGCCAAGCATCACCGTCCATCGTCCATACCTGCCTTAACCTGAATGTGCATACTAAAAAGGTCAGCTACGCTGGTGAGTTCTAGCATTTCATAAAAACTTTAACATCAACATTTGCCAAAAACGTATCATTCATTTAGTAAAAACCTTTCACAAAAGCATGTAATAATTTAACATCTTTAAAAAAAGGTTTCGTACCCATATCATCATCAACATCATAATCATAAACACCGTTAAACGGATCGTTCATTAAAACTTTTAACATTCATTTAAGTCATACATTATTATCTAAATCTGTGTTACCCTTCTTTCCGTCATTTAGTATGGTATTGCCCCTAAGGCTTAACTGCACGAAGACCGACAATACCATACATTCCGTCAATTCCCTTATGGTATTGCCCCTAAGGCTTAACTGCACGAAGACCGACAATACCATACATTCCGTCAATTCCCTTTTGGTATTGCCCCCAAGGCTAACTGTGCGAGGACCGACAATACCCATTCAGTTGCCCTTATGGCTCTCATGTCCATAAACCGACAACTTCCATCGACGGTTATGACTCTCAGCCATAACATCGTCGGATCATAATTTAACCTTACATGGGGTCACGTTAACCCCTGAGTAACCGTCGTTACTCCCTTTTACCAGTTGTACAACATCATAACCATTGGCATGCCACAAAGACATGCCCCTGTTGTTCTTGTGGCAACTATGGCTCGCTGTCCATAATCTACCACAAGGCTGGGAATCTCATTCCCAGACTTCATTCGTCAATTCCATTCATTCGACAGATTAGATTTGTAATGACTTCTTTAAAACCTTTACCTCTTTCTCTTCTCATTAAACATTTCCTCATTTAAACCGTTCATAAAGCATTCGTAACCCCTTTTTGGCAAAAACATTTCAAAACCTTTCCTTTCGTAAACATCGTTTCAACATTTCAAAACCTTTCCTTTCGTTAAACATCATTTCGTTAAAACATCATTTCGTTAAACATCATTTCGTTAAACATCATTTCGTAAGTATGCACACCAGCCCAAAAACATTAACAAAACATTTAAAAGAGGGCTCTAGAACTCACCTGATACGCTAATATGGGTTGTCCTAAACGAAGGTCCGACAACGTCACTTCCGATCTGAATTGATTAGTTAAACACATCAGACCAATCCCGACTCTAACGGCTTAACCATTCTAACATACTGACTTCACTTAATCAGTTCTGATGTCTGCGCACTTAGCAAGTGCGCAGACCCTGCTGCCTGCGCACTTAGCAAGTGCGCAGACCCTGCCTCCTGCGCACTTAGCAAGTGCGCAGGTCCTTCCTCCTGCGCACTTAGCAAGTGCGCAGGACCCTCCTCCTGCGCACTTAGCAAGTGCGCAGGACCTGCTCCGTGCGCACTTAGCAAGTGCGCACGACCTGTTCTTCGCGAAAACCCTAACTTCGCATTCGGTTGTGTCAAATCTTCAACCTTCTTTGTTCAAAACAACCGTTTTCCATTGTAGATACTAAACCTAAGCTTATTCTTAAGTTTCATCCACAAAAACGTTCGATTTTCACCCAAAACCCGAAAAACCCAAAAACGAACTAAAACTCAGATTTAGCTCGAATGGTTACCTGGATGACGATTCCGCTTTGGAGGTTCTCTTCACGAGTGCAGGAGACACGAACGGGTGCGATCTTGTGCGATTCCGACACTTTCTCTCTCTACGGGTTTTCTCTCTCTAAAGGTTGCAAATGAGAGAAAATGGGGTGGCATAGGCTATTTATATCCCGCTGACCCATCCGACCCGACCCGTCATGCCTCGTTCGTTTCTTCTGTTAATAAAATCGTCGTTTATTTTCGGGATGTTACAAGTCTACCCCCCTTACAATAGGTTTCGTCCCCGAAACCTATCATAAGTCAAATAGATGAGGGTACGACTCCCTCATTTCCTTCTCCGTTTCCCAAGTGGCTTCCGATCCCTTTTGATGCTTCCATTGGACTTTAACCAATTGGATAACTTTATTACGTAAACGTTTCTCCTTTCGATCAAGGATGGCCACAGGTTCTTCGATGTAATTAAGGCTGTTGTCGACCTCGATGTCGGTAAGTGGTACGTGAGCCGATTCATCCGCCAAACACTTTCGCAAGTGTGATACATGGAAGGTAGGATGAATCCCACTTAACTCATCAGGCAACTCCAACCGATAAGCAACTTCCCCAACCCGTGCCATTATCTTGAATGGTCCGACAAACCTCGGACTTAACTTTCCTCTCTTTCTGAATCGTATGATTCCCTTCCATGGTGACACTTTCAGCATTACTCTGTCACCAATATTAAACTCAATAGGCCTTCGTCGTTTATCCGCATAGGATTTCTGACGATCTTGTGCGGCCTTCATTCGCGCTTTAATCTGATCAAACCTTTCCGACGTCTCTCTAACGACTTCGAGACTTCCTAATTCCTTCTGTCCAATCTCACCCCAACAAACCGGGGTCCTACATCTTCTCCCATACAACATTTCGTAAGGCGGCATGCCTATCGTCGTGTGATGACTATTGTTGTAGGAGAATTCAGCTAACGGCAGATGGCTGTCCCAACTGCCACCGAAGTCGATAATACAAGCACGAAGCATATCCTCCAATGTCTGAATGGTCCTTTCGGACTGACCATCCGTTTGCGGGTGGAATGCTATGCTGATATTAAGCCTCGTGCCCATCGCCTCGTGAAATCTTTTCCAGAACTTCGATGTGAATCGTGTGTCCCGGTCAGATACGATCGTCAATGGCATCCCATGCCGTGCTATTATTTCATTAATAAACACTTCCGCTAACCTTTCCGACGAGAACGTCTCGCGAATAGGTAGGAAATGAGCACTCTTCGTTAAACGGTCCACAATTACCCAAATGGTGTCATGACCTTTAGCTGTGCGAGGTAGCTTAGTTATGAAGTCCATGGTAATGTGTTCCCACTTCCATTCCGGTATATCAAGTGGTTGAATCTTTCCATACGGTTTCTGGTGCTCGGCCTTTACTTGCGAGCAAGTCAAGCACTTGCTTACATACTTCGTCACGTCACATTTCATTCCAGGCCACCAGTATTCCCTCCTCAGATCTTGGTACATTTTATTGGTACCGGGATGGATAGAGTAACGAGACTTATGAGCCTCATCCAAGATTTTGGTCCTAAGCTCGCCACCCATAGGTATCCATATCCGCCCAAAACGTGTCCTAACACCAAGGGTGTTATATTCCAACTTGTCCTGTTGGCCAACCATCCTTTCCTTCTTTATGTTTTCCTCTTTAAGTGCCTCATCTTGAGCCTTTTCAATTTCTCTCATCACATCTGAAGTTACCACCAACTGGCAAGCCTTCACTCTAATAGGAGTAGGCACATCCTTTCGGCTTAGAGCGTCAGCCACCACGTTTGCCTTTCCAGGATGGTATATGATTTCACAGTCATAATCTTTTAGGAGTTCTAACCATCGCCTCTGCCTCATATTAAGCTCTCTTTGTTCGAAGAAGTACTTCAAACTTTTGTGGTCAGAGTAAATAGTAAACTTCACCCCGTACAGGTAGTGCCTCCAGATTTTTAATGCAAATACGACAGCAGCAAGTTCCAAATCATGAGTCGGATAATTAGTTTCATGAACTTTCAACTGCCGTGACGCATACGCGATCACTCTCCCGCGTTGCATCAACACGCATCCCAATCCCTGACCCGAAGCGTCAGAGTACACCACTAGGTCTTCATTGCCCTCGGGGAGGGCCAAGACTGGAGCTTGGGTAAGCCTCTTCTTCAATTCCTTAAACGCCTCATCCTGGGTCGAACCCCATTCGTACTTTACCTCCTTCCGAGTCAACTTCGTCAACGGCGAAGCTATTTTCGAGAAATCCTGGATGAATCTCCGATAGTAGCCCGCCAATCCCAAGAAACTACGGATTTCAGTTGGCGTCTTAGGAACATTCCATTCTCTTACCGTTACTATCTTTGCTGGGTCAACCATAATGCCGTTCGGGTTAATGACGTGACCTAGGAATTGGACTTCCCTAAGCCAGAACGCGCATTTGGAGAACTTAGCATACAACTTTTCTTTCTTCAGAGCTTCCAATACCTCCCTCAAGTGACACGCGTGATCACCCTCATTCTTGGAGTAGATGAGGATATCGTCAATGAATACGATTACTGATCGATCCAGCATTGGTCGACACACTCTATTCATCAAATCCATGAACGCTGCAGGGGCGTTCGTCAATCCAAAAGACATTACGCGAAACTCAAAGTGTCCATAACGTGTGCGAAATGCCGTTTTCGGTATGTCTTCTTCCCTCACTTTCAACTGATGGTACCCGGATCGAAGGTCGATCTTTGAGAACCAACTTGCGCCTTGTAATTGATCGAACAAGTCGTCGATCCTTGGTAACGGGTACTTGTTCTTCACGGTACGTTTGTTCAACTCGCGGTAATCGATACACATTCTCATCGAACCATCTTTCTTCTTTACAAACAACACCGGAGCACCCCACGGCGAGATGCTCGGTTGGATAAATCCTTTCTCAAGTAACTCGTCTAGTTGGACCATAAGTTCCTTCATTTCCACTGGTGCTAGTCGATATGGAGCCTTAGCCACGGGCTGGGCATCTGGTACTAAGTCAATTCGGAACTCAATTTCTCTATCGCGTGGTATCCCAGGCAAATCCTCTGGAAACACCTCCGGGTACTCGCGTACCACGGGTACATCGTCTAGTTCCTTCACTTCCTTACACTTGTCAATCACGTACACCAGATAAGCCTCGCATCCGCGCCTCAAGTAATCTGTTGCCTTAATCATCGAGATGACGTTTGGCATCGGGACGTCACGATCTCCAAAAACCTCGACTTTGCTACCATCCGGAGCCTTGAGTCGGATTATCTTTCGTTTACATATGATTTGTGCTTCGTTGGCAGTTAGCCAATCCATACCCAGCACGACATCAAACCCTCCCAAAACCATAACAAACAATCTGACAGGGAATCTATGACCTTCTATTTTTATCGTAGAGTTGTCAACTACCTCGGTCACTCTCGCAGTTCTACCCTCAGCGGTTTCTACGCTAAAGGCCCTTTCTAGTATACTTACAGCGTACTTCACTCTCTTACAAAAAGTCGCAGATATAAAACTCTTACTGGCACCCGAATCAAATAACACAGAAACAAGAGTGTTGTCAAGGACGAACGTACCTGACGCCACGTCGGGGTCCATTCTAGCCTGGTCTTGCGTCAGCGCGTACGCACGAGTCTTTGCACGAGATCCCTCTCCCTTCTTTTACGGGCCCTTTCCCTTCCCGGTTTCCCCCATCCTTGGCTTCGGGCAGTCCCTACTCAGATGACCGAAATCCCCACAGTTGTAGCACTTGTAGTGTTGTGTGCACTCACGGGCGTAGTGTCCGGTCTTGCCACACTTAAAGCACAGGTTAGATCCCAGTCTACATTCACCTACATGCTCCTTTCCACACTTCTTACAAATAGTCGGCTCATCCACCCGAGCCCTTTTATCGCGAGCCCCAAACATCTTTCCACCAGTTCGCTTGTTTGAGAAGCTCGGTCTCTTCTTTGGTTCCTCGATGGCGGCGACATTCAGTGCCAGATCATCAAATACTACGCCGCTCAGTTCTACTACCGAATCATAGGTAGTAGGGGCGTTTGCCTTAACATAGGTGCGGACCTGGTCCGGCAACCCATGAATATAGCAGGCAATCTTTCTCTCTTCAGTAGTGACAAGGTGTGGCACCAGACGTGCCAGTTCATTGAATCGGGTTGTATATTGCCGGTGCGTCATGTTCCCGGCCTTCAAACCCAGAAATTCCCTCTCTACCTTCTCAATCTCGTTCCTTGGGCAGAAATTCTTGATCACCAAAGTTTTCAAGTCAGCCCACATCATTGCATCCACAATCTCGCTCCCTTTTGCCTGACGTACACCTTCCCACCAATGGGATGCTTCCTCCCTCAAGGAGTTAGCAGCAAATTTCACAACTTGATCCGCTCGACATTCGCTGAGACGGATGGCAGCCTCCATACGGATTATCCAGTCAAACGTAGCTACTGCGTCTTTCTTTCCTGTCAGAACTGGCGGGTCACATGCCTTGAAGGACTTATAGTCGCATCCGCGAGCAGGCGGTGCGTTGATTGCCTCAGTGTTCGGGGTATCAACCGTCGGGTTAGACCCACCTTCCCCATTGACCTGCTTCAATGCTTCTGCCAACAGACCTGGCAGAGAATTCTTCATCAACTCGGAGAACTCTTGAGCTATGGCTGCTCTCACTTCTGGTTCAAAAGTGAAAGGTTGTTCTGCAACCTGTGTCTGTTCAGTTCCATGCACACTAACCGTCGGTTCAGTGTGAACACTTCCTTCTTCGCTGTGCTCTTGGCGCGCAGGAATCCTGCCACGCCCACCATTTCGACCGCCGGTACGACCACCGGTACGGCCACCACGCCTTCCGTTCCCTCTCCTCACCATTCCGTTCTATAAGACAAGAAATCCAATGTCATCACGCTAGTTAACAAATAAAATTCAATAAGTACTGTAAGATGTTAATATACACTGGCCATCTGTAATTAACCATTACACTACCTTTCGATTTCTATTTGACCACCTTTGTGATTCCATCAGAACACAAGTCCTTTCCTAACTCTTCCTAAGGCATACTACATACACATACTCTACTTTTCATACCTGATGCTGTGGCTCGAGTTACCCGTACTGGCATCCACTTTCAGTCCCATTCAAAGTTTAAGTTCAGACATTAGGGGTGTCCGAATCTCTCAAACTATTGCTCTGATACCAACTTGTAAGGCCCCAAACCCGGGAGGCCTCACTCGTTGGATTTACTCATTCACAAACAGTTCTTAAACATGAGTATCAAATAATGCAGCGGAATCATTCATTCAACATAACTAAAAACTTGTTCATACATGCGGAAGCGTACATTGTCAAATACATAAACTTAACATAAACAACTCATAACGGGATGCCAGTCTTCATGATCGACCGGGTAACTCTTCTCGCTTGCCAAGCATCACCGTCCATCGTCCATACCTGCCTTAACCTGAATGTGCATACTAAAAAGGTCAGCTACGCTGGTGAGTTCTAGCATTTCATAAAAACTTTAACATCAACATTTGCCAAAAACGTATCATTCATTTAGTAAAAACCTTTCACAAAAGCATGTAATAATTTAACATCTTTAAAAAAAGGTTTCGTACCCATATCATCATAATCATAAACACCGTTAAACGGATCGTTCATTAAAACTTTTAACATTCATTTAAGTCATACATTATTATCTAAATCTGTGTTACCCTTCGTTCCGTCATTTAGTATGGTATTGCCCCTAAGGCTTAACTGCACGAAGACCGACAATACCATACATTCCGTCAATTCCCTTATGGTATTGCCCCTAAGGCTTAACTGCACGAAGACCGACAATACCATACATTCCGTCAATTCCCTTTTGGTATTGCCCCCAAGGCTAACTGTGCGAGGACCGACAATACCCATTCAGTTGCCCTTATGGCTCTCATGTCCATAAACCGACAACTTCCATCGACGGTTATGACTCTCAGCCATAACATCGTCGGATCATAATTTAACCTTACATGGGGTCACGTTAACCCCTGAGTAACCGTCGTTACTCCCTTTTACCTGTTGTACAACATCATAACCATTGGCATGCCACAAAGACATGCCCCTGTTGTTCTTGTGGCAACTATGGCTCGCTGTCCATAATCTACCACAAGGCTGGGAATCTCATTCCCAGACTTCATTCGTCAATTCCATTCATTCGACAGATTAGATTTGTAATGACTTCTTTAAAACCTTTACCTCTTTCTCTTCTCATTAAACATTTCCTCATTTAAACCGTTCATAAAGCATTCGTAACCCCTTTTTGGCAAAAACATTTCAAAACCTTTCCTTTCGTAAACATCGTTTCAACATTTCAAAACCTTTCCTTTCGTTAAACATCATTTCGTTAAAACATCATTTCGTTAAACATCATTTCGTTAAACATCATTTCGTTAAACATCATTTCGTAAGTATGCACACCAGCCCAAAAACATTAACAAAACATTTAAAAGAGGGCTCTAGAACTCACCTGATACGCTAATATGGGTTGTCCTAAACGAAGGTCCGACAACGTCACTTCCGATCTGAATTGATTAGTTAAACACATCAGACCAATCCCGACTCTAACGGCTTAACCATTCTAACATACTGACTTCACTTAATCAGTTCTGATGTCTGCGCACTTAGCAAGTGCGCAGACCCTGCTGCCTGCGCACTTAGCAAGTGCGCAGACCCTGCCTCCTGCGCACTTAGCAAGTGCGCAGGTCCTTCCTCCTGCGCACTTAGCAAGTGCGCAGGACCCTCCTCCTGCGCACTTAGCAAGTGCGCAGGACCTGCTCCGTGCGCACTTAGCAAGTGCGCACGACCTGTTCTTCGCGAAAACCCTAACTTCGCATTCGGTTGTGTCAAATCTTCAACCTTCTTTGTTCAAAACAACCGTTTTCCATTGTAGATACTAAACCTAAGCTTATTCTTAAGTTTCATCCACAAAAACGTTCGATTTTCACCCAAAACCCGAAAAACCCAAAAACGAACTAAAACTCAGATTTAGCTCGAATGGTTACCTGGATGACGATTCCGCTTTGGAGGTTCTCTTCACGAGTGCAGGAGACACGAACGGGTGCGATCTTGTGCGATTCCGACACTTTCTCTCTCTACGGGTTTTCTCTCTCTAAAGGTTGCAAATGAGAGAAAATGGGGTGGCATAGGCTATTTATAGCCCGCTGACCCATCCGACCCGACCCGTCAAGCCTCGTTCGTTTATTCTGTTAATAAAATCGTCGTTTATTTTCGGGATGTTACAGTTGTCTATTTAAAGGGAGGAGCCTTCAAGTTCGCCAGCCCATCCGGCCCAGCTCGTCACGCCTCGTTCGTTTATTTCGTTCGTCTCGCGTTTAACCCGTTATTTTAATATTCGTTTTATTTTTGGGATGTTACAAGTCTACCTCCCTTACAATAGGTTTCGTCCCCGAAACCTTTCACAAGTCAAATAGTTGAGGGTACGACTCCCTTATTTCCGTCTCCGTTTCCCAAGTAGATTCCGATCCCTTCCGGTGCTTCCACTGGACTTTAACCAATTAAATAACCTTATTACGTAAACGTTTCTCCTTCCTGTGTAAGATGGCCACGGGTTCCTCAATTAGTTAAGGTTGTGGTCGACCTCGATGTAAGTAAGTGGTACGTGGGCCGATTCATCCGCTAAACACCTTCGCAAGTGTGATACATGGAAGGTAGGATGAATCCCACTTAACTCATCAGGAAACTCCAACCGATAAGCGACTTCACCAACCCGTGCTATTATCATGAATGGTCAGACAAACCTCAGACATAACTTTCCTCTCTTTCTGAATCGTATGATTCCTTTCCAGGGCGTCACTTTCAACATTACTCTGTCCCAAACATCAAACTCAATAGGACTTCGTCGTTTATCCGCATAGGATTTCTGACGATCTTGCGCGGCCTTCATTCGTGCTTTGATTTGATCAAACCTTTCCGACATTTCTCGTACGACTTCAAACTTCCTAATTCCTTCTGTCTAATCTCACCCCAACAAACCGGGGTCCTGCATCTTCTCCCATACAACATTTCATAAGGCGGCATGCTATCGTCGTGTGATTACTGTTGTTGTAGGAGAATTCGGCTAACGGCAGATGACCGTCCCAACTGCCACCGAAGTCGATAAGACAAGCACGAAGCATATCCTCCGGTGTCTGAATGGTCCTTTCAGACTGACCATCCGTTTGCGGGTGGTATGCCGTGCTAATATTAAGTCTCGTGCCCATCGCCTCGTGAAATCTTTTTCCAGAACCTCGATGTAAATCGTGTGTCCCGGTCAGATACAATCGTCAAAGGCATCCCATGCCGTGCTACTACTTCATTAATAAATACTTCCGCTAACTTTTCTGACGATAACGTCTCGCGAATAGGTAGAAATGAGCACTCTTCGTTAATCGATCCATAATTACCCAGATGGTGTCATGACCTTTAACTGTGTGAGGTAGCTTGGTTATGAAGTCCATTGTAATGTGTTCCCACTTCCATTCCGGTATATCAAGAGGTTGAATCTTTCCATAAGGTTTCTGGTGTTCGGCCTTTACTTGCGAGCAAGTCAGACACTTTCTTACGTATTTTGTCACCTCATACTTCATCCCAGGCCATCAGTATTCCTTCCTCAGATCTTGGTACATTTTGTTGGTACCGGGATGGATAGAGTAACGAGACTTATGAGCCTCATCCAAGATTTTGGTTCTAAGCTCACCACCCATAGGTATCCATATCCGGCCAAAACGTGTCCTAATACCAAGGGTGTTATATTCCAACTTGTCATGTTGGCCAACCATCCTCTCCTTCTTTATGTTTTCCTCTTTTAGTGCCTCGTCTTGAGCCTTTTCAATTTCCCTCATCACATCTGATGTTACCACCAACTGGCAAGCTTTCACTCTAAAAGGAGCAGGCACATCCTTTCGGCTTAGAGCGTCAGCCACCACGTTTGCCTTTCGAGGATGGTATATGATTTCGCAGTCATAATTCTTCAAAAGTTCCAACCATCGCCTCTGTCTCATATTCAACTCCTTTTGTTCGAAGAAGTACTTCATACTTTTGTGGTCAGAGTAAATGGTAAACTTCACTCCGTAAAGGTAGTGTCTCCAGATTTTCAATACGAATATGACAGCGGCAAGTTCCAAGTCATGAGTCGGGTATTTGACTTCGTGAACTTTCAACTGTCGTGACGCATACGCGATCACTCTCCCGCGTTGCATCAGTACGCACCCCAACCCCTGACCCGAAGCGTCAGAGTATACCACCAAGTCTTCATTGCCCTCGGGAAGGGCCAAGACTAGAGCTTGGGTTAGATTCTCCTTTAGTTCCTTAAATGCCTCTTCTTGGGTGGAACCCCATTCGTACTTTACCTCCTTCCATGTCAACTTTGTGAACGGCGAAGCTATTTTCAAGAAATCCTGAATGAATCTCCGATAGTAGCCCGTCAACCCTAAGAAACTGCGGATTTCAGTTGGAGTCTTAGGAACTTCCTAATCTTTCATCGTCGTTATTTTTGCTGGGTCCACCTTAATGCCGTTCGGGTTAATGACGTGACCTAGGAATTGGACTTCCCTAAGCCAGAACACGCATTTGGAGAACTTAGCATACAGTTTCTCCTTCTTCAAAGCTTCAAACACCTCTTTTAAGTGACATGCGCGATCACCCTCATTCTTGGAATTGATGCGGATATCGTCGATGAACATAATTACCGATCAGTCCAACATCGGCCCACAGACCCTATTCATTAAATCCATGAATGCTGCGGGGGCGTTCGTCAATCCGAAGGACATTACGCGGAACTCGAAATGTCCATAACGCGTGCAGAACGCGGTTTTCGGTATGTCTTATTCCCTCACCTTCAACTGATGGTACCCGGATCGAAGGTCGATTTTTTAGAACCAACTTGCGCCCTGTAATTGATCGAACAGGTCGTCGATCCTTGGTAAAGGGTACTTGTTATTCACCGTTCATTTGTTTAACTCGCGGTAGTCAATACACATCCTCATAGAGCCATCCTTCTTCTTTGCAAACAATACCGGAGCACCCCAAGGCGAAATGCTTGGTCTGATAAATCCCTTCTCAAGTAACTCGTCTACTTGTGTCATAAGTTCTTTTATATCCACTGGTGCTAGTCGATATGGAGCCTTAGCCACGGGTTGGGCATCTGGTACTAAGTCGATTCGGAACTCAATCTCTCTGTCTGGTGGTATCCCAGACAAATCCTTTGGAAACACCTCCGGATATTCATGTACCACGGGTACATCGTCTAGTTCCTTCACTTCCTTACACTTGTCAATCACGTATACCAGATAAGCTTCGCATCCGCGCCTCAGGTAATTTGTTGCCTTAATCATCGAAATGACATTAGGCATCGGGGCGTCACGATCTCCAAAAACCTCGACTTTGCTATCATCCGGAGCCTTTAGTCGGATTATCTTTCGTTTGCATATAATTTGCGTTTCATTGGCAGTTAGCCAATCCATATCCAACACTACATCGAACCCACCCAAAATCATAACGAACAACCTGACGGGGAATCTATGACCTTCTATTTTTATTGTGGAATTATCAACTACATCAGTTATGTAACATCCATGACTTTTAACTTGTAATATTTCATTTTGTGCTTTAATAATATTGCGACATGACTTTTCTCGTTATAATGCGCGTGTCATATGAATTAATCGAACGTATAGCGTCCCTAAATTTCGAGATTTTAAACTTTTATATACCATATATATATGTATATATATATATATTATGTTAAATTAAATAAATCAATTTTGAAACTTTTAAGTCTTATGTCTTGGACCCCCTCATTTAGCATTTGAACCCCTCATCTTGCTTTGAACCATTTCCATGATTTTTGACCCGGGAACCAAATCTTTGGCAACTTTGACTAGCAAAAGTCAAAACCCATTTTCACCCTCCTATTTTCACCGAATTAGCAACCAAAACTCAATTCTTTTGAATCCTAAACGTTCAATATCGTGTATTAATTGCGTATCAATTCCCAATTTGAAAGATTAGGACCGAAATCGTGAGATTTGGATCCCAATTTGGTATGTCACGTAAATGGGGATGAGATTTGCAAAATCACCTAAATCAAGCCCAATCCCACGATTCTCGTTCGATTCTACAGCTGTTAACACGTTCCTAAACATCCTATAAATCCCCTAAACTATTACAAAACGAAATCATAAAAAAAAGGTTGTTCTTTTCTTTCCCTGTTCCGATCGACGCAAGGTGTCCCCGGACCCCAACTCATCGACGACTAAGGGCCTTTCTGTGAAGATTTTCGCTTTCAGGTACCATCCGTCCCCTTTCGTCGTTCCTCCGAGTTGCTTCTGAAAAAAAAATCAATTTGGGTTTGGGTGTTGGTTTCATGCTTGTATTGTTTGGGAAGAAAGATGCAAGGAAATCAAAGATTTAAAAGTAATCTGTTTTCAAAATCCTTAGCATTTGGTGCTTTAGCCCAGTGGTTAACTCACTTGGGAAACAAAGCCAAGATCACAAGTTCAAGCCTTACGGCTGTGTTTTATTTTTTATTTTTTATCCTTTTCTGTTTTGATTTTTAACCTCACACCCTAATGGACTTAGAATTGTAAGGATATATATATATATATATATATATATATATATATATATATATATATATATCTAGTTAATTATTTTACTTACCAAGTCAATTTCCAAAGTTTAGATTCGTTCCTTTAAAATGTATTTTTTTTTCTTTTCTTTTTCTTTTATGAGAATAAAGAGAATTGTGTTCTCCTTTAAAAATAAAAAAATAAAAAGAAAGAAAATATATGGAGAAACTATTTATCTATTATTTTAAGTTATCATTTTATTTGAGTTTTATTAAAAGAAAGGGTTTTAAGCATATTAACCTAAACGTTTAAAAAACGACATGGTCCTATTCCTTCGGATCGGTTAGTGCTACACATTCAAATGTTAATATTTAAAAGTGATGACTAATTTATTAGTAACATCATTTGGTCACCTTTGATGTAATTACGATATAAAGATAATTAGTATTTTTAATATATTTGCAAATAATACTTTTGTGTCATCGAGTGCTCATTTATAAATAAAATTCATAATAACGACATTTATAAACTCTATTCGTGTTTTCGAACGCTCGTCCATTCCAAAACCCTAAATCCCAAAATCATTCCAACCATGTTCCTTTAATCGTTTCCCTATGCTAAAATATATATCTTACTTATTTAGGGTGTCGTTAAACCGTTTCGCTCGTTCGCCCGTTCTAGTTCAAGCTTAAGACTCAATACCAATGTGAGTTTCATAGCCCATTTTTCCTTTTTACTTTTGGGGTGAAACATGTATATCTATAACTTGTTAACTCAACCACTTTTATCAAAACAAATCCTGAATCAAGTAATTTCAATTATGTGCTTGATATTTGAACACTTATAACAATATTGCAATCATTAACTTGATCATAAACCTAAGGAAGTACTAGTATGGCCATATGGGGGGAAACCGATATAACAACGGCACAATCTTTGGGATTGTGGATGCATATAACATTTTAACGGCACAATCGTGGATTGTGAATGCTTATAACATATAACATTTAGGGTTGATTGCAAAACGTTTGTGTTAATATGCTTGTACATTTGTTTGAACTTGGTTTGAATTTGTTTATATCTTTTATGACAATTCATCTTTATAACTTATAAAACATATGTCTCTCACCAAATTTATGTTGACCCATTTTTACTTTACATGTTTCAGGAAATAATACCTAGAGAGTGTAAGATCACATAGGATTGCTCAAGGAACTTAGCAAATAAATTTGAACTTTGTTTTTTTATTGGTTCTTATGTTTTGAAACAAGAGTTGGATATTAATTATGAAATTAATAAATTATGTGATGCCTTAGTGATGTCTTTATACCTTGTGCTATGAACTAAATGTGTGACACCTCGCGTTTCCGCCTTGGCGAGGTGTGACAAGTTACCCTCGTGGTTCTACCCTCATCGGTTTCTACACTAAAGGCCCTTTCTAGTTTACTAACAGTACTTCACTCGTTTACAAAAGGTTGCAGATATAAAGCTCTTACTGTCACTCGAATCAAATAACACATATACAAAAGTGTTGTCACGGATAAACGTACCTGACGCCACATCGGGGTCCACCCAGGCATATTCCTGCGTCAGCGCATAGGCTCGAGTCTTCACTCGGGGCCTCTCTTCTTTCTTTTCAGGGCCTTTCCTTTTCCCGTTTCACCCATTCTTGGTTTAGTGCATTCCCGGCTCATGTGGCCGCCTTCTCCACAATTATAACATTTAATGTCTTGCATGCATTCACGGGAATAGTGCCCAGTCTTGCCATATTTGTAGCACAGATTTGTCCCTAGCCTGCATTCACCTAGATGCCTACTGCCACACTTCCCACATACCGCGGCCTCACCCACTCTAGCCTGTTTATCTCGAGCTCCAAACAGTCTTCCGCCAGATCGTTTGGTCGAAAAACTTGGTTTCTTCTTCGGCTCATCAGTAGCGACAACATTCAGTGCCAAATCATCAAATACCACGCCACTCAGTTCTATGATCGAATCGTAGGTAATAGGAGCGTTTGCCTTAAAGTAGGTGCAGACCTTGTCCGGTAGTCCCTGAATGTAGCAGACAATCTTTCTTTCCTCAATCGTGACAAGATGTGGCACCAGACGTGCCAATTCATTGAATAGGGTAGTGTACTGCCGGTGCGTCATGTTCCCGGCCTTTAAACCTAGAAATTCCCTCTCTACCTTCTCAATCTCGTTCCTCGGACAGAAGTTCTTGATTACCAGAGTTTTCAAGTCATTCCACATCATCGAGTCAACCACCTCATCCCCCTTAGCTTGACGTACACTTTCCCACCAGTGAGATGCTTCCTCCCTCAAGGAGTTAGCGGTAAACTTCACAACTTGACTCGCTCGGCATTCGCTCAGACGAATGGCAGCCTCCATACGAATCACCCAATCAAACGTAGCCACCGCGTCTTTCTTCCCAGTGAGAACCGGCGGATCACATGCCTTGAAGGACTTATAGTCGCAACCGCGAGCAGGCGGTGCGTTAACTGCCTCAATGATCGGGGCATCAGTTGTCGTGCTGGACCCGCCTGCCCCATTAGCCTTCTTCAATGCTTCTGCCAGCAGATCTAGCTGGGTAGTCTTCATCAACTCAGTAAACTCGCGTGCTAGGCCCGCCTTCACTTCCGGTTCGAAACTGAAGTGTTGTTCTTCCACAGGAGTCCGTTCAGTTCCATGCACGTTGACTTCCGGTTCCGTGTGGACACTTCCCTCTTCACTGTACTCCTGACGAGCAGGAGTCCTACCACGACCACCGGTACGGCCCCCACCACGCCTTCCGCCTCTTCTTCCCTTCATTTCGTTCTATAAGACAAGGAATCCAATGTCATCACGCTAGTTAACAAATAGAATTCAACAAGTACTATAAGATGTTAATATACACTGGTCATCTGCAATTAACCATTACACTACCTTTCGATTTCTATTTGACCAGCTTTGTGATTCCATCAGAACACATGTCCTAATCTATTACTTTCTAAGGCATACTACACACACATACTCTACTTTTCATACCTGATGTTGTGGCTTGAGTTACCCGTACTGGCTCCGCTTTTGGTCCCATTCACAGTTTAAGTTCAGACACTGGGAGTGTCCAAATCTCTCAAACTATTGCTCTGATACCAACTTGTAAGGCCCCAAACCCGGGAGGTCTCACTTGTTGGATTTACTCATTCACAGGCAGTTCTTAAACTTGAATATCAAATAACGCAGCGGAAAATTTCATTTAAAACATAACATAACATTGTTCGACATGCGGAAGCGTAAACATTGTCTAAACAAAGCATAAACATAATCAAAACATAACGGGATGCCAGACTTCATTATCAGCCGGGTAACTCTTCTCGCTTGCCAAGCATCACCGTCCATAGCCCGTACTTGTCCTTAACCTGAATGTGCATACTAAAAGTCAGCTACGCTTTCGTATACATTTTCTTTTTCAAAACTCTTTCTTAAACTTTTCTCGTTTATAAACATACCGTTATATAAACTATAATCTTGTCTTCTCTTTCTTTGCAATGTTTAAGTAATAAAAATATATTTATTACAAATGTCAAATTCTTGAGTATGCACAACACCCTAAAACAGTAAAATAGAGATTTTTGAGCTCACCTTTCTTTAATGATGCTAAGTCACTCAAAAACGAAATTTCAAGTTATGTGAAAGCTAAACGAACCGTCCAAAAGTCACGAACTAGGTAAGTTAATACTAAGTCATTTCATCCAAAAAAATCTTGTCCAAAATCCTTTTCGACCGAATTTCGACCGAAAACTTTTTCGTTCGAAATGTCTCACTTCCCTTTATTTCGTTCAAAAACTTTATGTCCGAAAACTATTTCGGTCGAAATCCTTTTCGACCGAAAGCTTTTTCGTTCGAAAACATTCTGTCTGAAAACTGCTTCTGTCTAAAATACTTTTCGGACGGGCCAGAGTTTTCAAACCATTCATCACATTTTCGGACGACTCGTCTGATCTTGGCTGCAATCATCGTTTTTGATCCAAATTTCAATATTTTTACATCCAAAACTTTTATCTAGCTTCCGTAAGGCTAGCTAGATCTACCATTTTTAGGCCGTTTCATACGTAAAAATCATGACTTTTTTTTATTAAAACCCATCTAAAACCCTAAAAACCCACTTTTCAAACTCAAATTCACATCTAAACCTTTAAATACGTAAAGCTTCTAACTTTAATCGTTCAAAAAATTTGAAATCATCTTATATCTATAAAACATGAATAACTTGTTGCTAAAAATGTAAACTTTACACAAAGTTCTTACCTTGGCGAGATTTGCTGACACACATACGAGTAGCTCAAAACTATAGCAAACAAACTCTGATTGAGGTGATTCAAGCATCCATGGAACCGTCTCACTGAGATTTACCATATCCCCACTTTGCCACTGTCGGAAACAACCTCCGTCGTCGCCGGAAAGCCGAAACAGTCGCCAGAATCCTTCAAAAATCATTGTTCTGTTCGGGACCATAAAAATCTGACTTCGAGAACTTTAAATCAAGAACCAACAGTTGGATTTGATCATCTATGTGTCGTGAAGCTCTGGTAAAAATTTGGGGACGATCCGACAGCCGGTTTTCCAGAAAATGCCATTTTTCTACAGTTAAGTCATCCAAAAACGGGATTTTCCTTCCCTTTCTCTTCTTCTTTTCCTCTTGGCCGAAATATTAGGGGAAAATGAGGGGATTTGCACATATTTAAAGCCTCCAAGTGTAACACTAACTTCCCCTCCAAGTTTATCCTTCTTTTTACGTTTTTTTATCCCAGACTTTATTATAATATACAAATTCATTCTTATCCACATGATTTTGAAAGCGGGATGTTACATGTTGATACTAATTAAATATTAAATAATGATGAAATATAAATTTATTATGATATTTAATTATAAGAAATAAATTAGTTGCCTAAAATAATGCGCTAGAATGGTTTAGGCAAGAAAATATAAATGGAGGGGCTCTAAAATTACGTCACGTGTCCCTCTAATATTTTTTATTTATTAAGTAGTGTAAATAAATAATAGATAATAGATTATATATCCTTAATTTGATAAAAAACTAAATATTGCGCAATTTGTCAACACCATATTTATCCTCACACTTATTTTTCCCTCAAAATCACATTTACATCCTCCATTCAATATTTTCATATTTAGCTCTCTTTTTTTTATAAAAAAATTACATAAATAAATATTTTACCAAATTAATGCACCATTATTACCATTGGCTCACATTTTTTTTTAATTATAATCAAAAGTGAATATTTGAAAAAATCAAGAATTAAAAAATATGAGATTTTAAAAAAGCAAATTTTTAAATTTTTATCATTTAAAAGCGAATTTTTAAAATTTTATCATTAAAAACCAAAAATTTTATTTTACATATAAAATTTAAAAATACTACTTTTTTATTTTAAATAAATATGTGTTATAATAAAGTTACTAATATTTAGTTAGTAGTTTTTTAATTAAGTTTGGTATTTATAAATAATTTTTTTTTATTTGTAAATTTTAATAGTTAGTTTATAATTAAAACTAGTTCTTTTAACCCTCGCTTCGCGACGGGAGTTTGGTCATTTTTTCTTCCGTGCCACGCAGAAGGTTGTTATTGGTTCGACCGACCGAAACACACATCACATCCACGATTTCCTTTTTGTATTTTATTATTTTAACAAAATTTAAAAAATTACCGGTTCGGGCCGTCGAAAACCATAAAAGAGAATACACATACGGGTTCCGATAACACCAATACCGACAATGATGTTGTTCGCTCATAATAGGTTATGCTCGCCACGGTACCACAACGGTTACGGAACTCGATATAGGCAACGATATAAAAAAAAACTCGATTTTGAATACAACTCCGTTTAAAAAAATATATATATGGGAACGTTGACAAAAAAACTAAAAACAGTCGCGTTCTCCGTATTCTTAAAAAAGCAAACGAACGAAAGTTATTAAAGGAAAAAAAAAATAATTGAAAATTAAACGGGTTAAAAGCGTATATTATATATAGTATAAGAATTGAAAACGAAAATATTAAAAAAAACAGGTGGCAAAATATTGTTGGATGTGCACTATTCACATACGTTGAGATTTAAACTTACTTTATAATTAAGAAACTTATAAATATTAATTTTTTAAAGTGTATTATATTTTAAATTTTATTTTTTTAAATTGACGATATTTTTTTTAAATATGTTTGGTTTCAATTCTAATTTAATATTAGTCTTATTTTTTTTCATACTTAATTTTGAAATTTTAAATTTAAATTGTGACGATATATTAAGGAGTGAGATTTTTAAAATTTTAAATTTTGAATTTAAACGACGATATATTATTGAAATTTACAATTTAATTTGTATCTTTTAATTTTCTTTTTAAATGAGAGATTTAGTATTAAAAGTATAGCGAGATTTTCCGTATATAAGACGAGATTTTTTTTTAAAACCTTTTTAATTTAGTTTTGATACGTAAATTTAGTTACAACTTAAATATTTATAAATATATTACAACATCAAGGTTAAAGTTTCTAAAAAGATGTTGATAAAGTTTCAAGAAGCTAATAAAATGGAGAAACAACGTATACAAGGAAAATTGTTAACCAATTTGATTATCTCCAATTTTTTTGACTCCCTCCTGGCTTCAATCATGTCACACCCCGCCTAGGGCGGAAACACGGGGCGTGACGATCCATGGTGTTCATAGCCTTTGATTACAACAAACGACTTCTAGATGCATTCATAATCAAATGTTCTAAGTTGTTACATAAATTGTCACCAAGACATTACATGTAAAGTACCGCACTTAAAACCAAAATGTAAGGCTTTTTAAACAACAAGTTTGTCGGCTATGACCTAGATGCTCCTAGGTTATAACTGGAAAACTCCAAAATTTTACCTACGTGCATGCATGCCCTCTGTTCCATGTTTCTAGTTACCTGAGAAAACAAGCTTAAAAAGTCAACATAAAGTTGGTGAGTCCACATGTTTAGTTGAAAAGTTTGATGTTGGACCATAAGATTTTCTAGTTGTGTATTGTTCATCCGAACAATGATGTACCAGTTGTGTGTTGTTCACCCAAACAATCGTTGTATCAGTTGTGTGTTGTTCACCCGAACAATCGTTGTACCACTATCATTAATTAAAACAATAGTGTAAGTCTATTATTATTACCATGAGCTCATGTAACCGAACTTGACGTTGAGTTGTGCCCCTAACCCAATGTTCTTAACGCCAAACATTGTAATAGTTGATGAAAATTATGCACCCGTTTTGACCTCCAATCAAGGTTAGCGGGACTAACCACGGGTGGGGGTGTCAACCCAAATAGATCTATTCATGCATTCCACGTTCATACCATAATTAACGGTTACAGAATAAGAGGGGACTTTGATGCGTTAAACGAGTTGACTCATGTAACAATATAGGTACTTGTGTCCAGTTGAGCAAGTTTCTCCCCGTATGTTTAAAAATAAATTTAAAACAAGTAAAAATGGGGCCGTGAAGACTCGCCATAGTTGTCGAGGTGGTGAGTAATGATGTAAGTTATAAGTCCAAACAGTCCTGACCTAGTCGTGCCCTAAATTAATTAAGACACCTTAAGGTCTAAGTCGTTGTTTATGAGGTGGGTTGGTCACATGACCAATATCCCGAAGTCTTGACCCTTTCCTTGTAATAGTCTACAAGTGTCCGACCTGATCGCCGTTGTGGATATAGCTTGTCGTTCAAGTAGTTATATTTATTAAATTCTTTTAATAAATATTATGACTTGGTCTCTTAGTTGTCAATATCTCGTTTTCGGTTTAAGTTATTCCTTATGATAATAAATATATAATAAATATTTATTATAAAATAGTTATACAAAAGTCATAAAACAATAATTATATTATTTTATTGTTTAAACTTATTTCCCCTTCTTTTAACTCAAAATATATACATATAAATTCATGCATATATATCTATTATTCTTTTCTCCCAACAATACAAATATATGTGTTTTTATAAAGAAACTTTACAAAATATTATTATTCATCTAAAATAATATTTTGATATCAATTCGTGTAATAAAAATCATAATATAAATAATTAAAATGCCATAATAAGATGATAAGATTTTTATTTATTTATGTTATTAAATGTCATACTTTAAAATGAGTAATAATAATAACACTTAAGGTTTTTTTTTATAATTTTTAACCATTGACTCTCACGTTAAAACCCGTCTTTGTATATTATTTAAAATAATAACCGGTTATAACCATTATATCACCAACTAGTTTAATGTTAAAATAAAATAGCTGAATGCTCACGTAAATAGTCGAGGAAAGGTGGCGGGGTTTACGCGAGACCAGTTTCTCCTCTTGGCGTCTCATATAATCCGGTTAGTTCCCGAAATAACTCGTATCACCCGGTTAGCTCCCGAAATAACTTGTTTCACCCGGTTAGCTCCCGACATAACCCGTACTCTCCTTGTAACCGTAACCCGGTGCCCGTAAGAGAGAATTGAAGACCCGTAATAGATGGCGGAGCTCGGTTCTTGTCCCGTAAAACCGTAAAGGTGGCGGAGGGTCTTGGGGCTGTAACGGGTGAAGGTGGCGGCATACGACGGTGGCTGTGGAGGTGGTGCAGGGCTGTTGTTGGGGTTGTCGAGTGGTGGGAGAGGGTGTGGTGGTGTCGGGTGGTTGCCGAGAAGGAGGAGGAGTGGTTATTGTTACATATCTAACATTAACATAATGATAATTGTTACATATACGTAACACTATATTTGAGAGTGGTTATCATGGTTATCACATAAATATTTGAGAGTGGTTATCATGGTTATCACATAAATATTGGTTAGCATTTGAACCTCATCATATATATATATGTGTGTGTGTGTGTGTGGTGAGGTTTAAATAATAACCAATATTTATGTGATAACCATTCTCAAACATAGTGTTACGTATATGTATCAATTATCATTTTGTTAGTATTACATATACGTAAACACTATGTGTCACGTATATGTAACATTATTTAGTACGTATATGTAAGACTCATAATTTCTGTATTTATGTTCAAGATATATGTTCAAAATACTTAAATACGCTTTTGACAATTAAAATAAAAAATAATTTATAAATTATGTGATTGTTTGAGAGTGGTTATCACATAAAAAACTGGTTAACATTTGAACTCTTCCATATATATATATATATATATATATATATATATATATATATATATATATATATATATATATATAGTATGAGGTTAGGCTAGAAAGAGGAAAAAGTGTAGGAAAGAATCTCAGCCACAAGATCTTTGTGTTTTGTGGCTGAGATTCACACGGTGGTATTTTGGTAAATAAATGGAACTTAGAAACAATACGGAAGAGACTAGGAGGGTAGAATGGTAAGATTCAACCAAAGAGTCTGACATGCAAGTATGCAACTTCCTCCTATTTTTTAAACGTCCATAACTTTTTTAAACCTTATTATTTTAAAAAATAATTCACCATAAAATCTAGCGTTTCTTTATCTTTAAAATGAGTATGATATTGCTATAATTTTTTTAGGAAAAAAAACATTTTTTTTAAACTATGGTGTTTTACTTGAACACTCCGAGTTTAAAGTATGGTGTTTTTCTGGTCATTGTGTTTTACACATAAGGGGTTAATTTCAACATGGTGTTTTAGTTTTATTTTTTATGGTGTTTTCAAGTAGGTGTTCAGATAAAAACTTGTCATCCTCCCACTTTCATCCTTTCACGCATTTGACAGTAACTTTCAAATCACTCATCATCCTCCCTCTCGTTTATATATATATATATATATACACACACACTAGGTTAGAAACCCAGTATATTACACGGGTTGAATAAATGCAATGTTATATACTTAGTAATAAAAATTTATATATTACATATTTATGACATATTACAAAGTTTTTTAATACAAATTTTAGAAATGTTATATAGTTATTTTTTAAAAATGTTTTATAAAAAGAATGAACGAAATATTCAATTTCTAAACCTATTTTTTAAATAAAAAATATTTTATAAAAAGAATTATAGAAATTATTATTATTTAATAGGAGAGAGAAGCGAAAAACAAAAAATTCTAAAAAACAATTAAAGAAAAATGTGTATAATTAATAGAAGAGAGAGGCGGAAGAAAAAAGATGAGGATGCATAAGAGAGTGACAAGTGTCCTCCCAAAACCTTTATTTATTATATACTAGGTTAGGTACCCGTGTATTACACGGATTTAATAAATGAATATTAATTAGTTAATTTTAATCCTGTCCCGGTACGTGTAGCGCAATCTAATTTTAATCCTGTCCCGGTACGTGTAGCGCAATCTAACTGTATTTGCTTATATTTGTTTGCTACCAAGTACTGTTTATTACATACACATAATTCGGTTTAAAATTGGTCATTCATTAAAAGAGACAGAAAAAGGAATATATTGGTTGGTTACAGCATTTGAACAAATAGACTATTAAAACAAAAAAACTTCGTACCACCAAATCCGTTACGTAGACTTCTTTAAATCCATCAAAAAATGAAATGATATTTAAATAAGACTCGAGTTATCCTTATGTTGTAACATCATATGCAGGTTATGATAAGCCCCAAATTAGTCATTATAACTAAATATTTACCTTTTTTTTAACGGCAACACCTAGATATTCTAGGATAATTAGGTTTCCCTGAGGCAACACCTAGAACATCCAGGGCAGCCCACCATAGAAGGAACCCTCCAACTGGGTAAACCCCCTGACCTGATCACAGACCCACTTTTTTGCTGTGGCCAGGATTCGAACCCAAGACCTCCACTATGGGAAGTCTTGGGGCTACCATTGCACAAATGACCAATAGTACTAAATATTTTCCTAATAATTAAGATTATAACTTCCAAAACTGAAATAATTATAGTGACTAATATTTATTAATCTAGTCATAAAACATACTAATCTAATTCAAGATCTTCACTCATATGACTGCAACAAAAATTTATGACGTCTTACAAATAGACCCGCACAAAAGAATTATTTTCGCCTCGAGTATTAAATGTAGTCAAAGCGATGCTACCCCTCCTTCCGTGAATCAGGAGCTTATCTGATAGGTAAGCATCGGGATGAAGTGTGCATGTATCCTTCTCATATTTAGCATATTGTGACAAAATATGTGTGATTGTATAATATATAGATCTAAACTGAGCAAATGATATAAAGAATTATAATCAAAGTCCACGTATTAACTTACATAACATTAAAAAATAAACAGATTTCGACATTACATATTTATGATATATTAAACAGTTTATTAATACAAATTTTATGAATGTTACATAGTTATTTCTTAAAAATGTTTTATAAAAAGAATTAAAGAAATGTTTAATTTATAAAAATATTTTATGAACAAACCTATTTTTATAAATAAAAAACGTTTTATAAAAGGAAATATGTAAATCATTATTTAATAGGAGAGAGATGCGAGAAATAAAAAATTATAAAAACAATTAATGAAAATTATATAATTAATAGGAGAGTGAGGCGGGAAAAAAAGGTTTTGGATACATAGGAGAATGACATGTGACACAAAAAAACCTTTATTTATTAGTATATATATATATATATATATATATATATATATATATATATATATATATATATATATACATATATGTCTGCATTAACCATTATCTCTGGCTCACCCACACACACAAACAGAAAGTGAAATCAAAATCTAGGTTTAGAATGGGAATATTATTGTTGATATCTACTTATAAAAAAGTGTAATAAAATAATACCTTCAAAACTGTTAATCTACTTATAAAAAAGTTCATGAGTTACAAGAATTTTCATTAGCTTTTGGTATGATTAAGTGTAACAATCCGGACTTTTTAGTCTAACTCCGTTAACTAACTCTGTTAAATTCTAACCTAGTTAACCCTATCTCAAACTTTAGGGACTAGTTCTGTCACTTTTCAAACCCTAACTACAAGGACTAATTGTGTAATTAGCCTAAACCTAATTCTAATTGACTTTGTAAAATCAAAGTCAATATTAAAGTTCCTATTAACTTTTGAAGGTCAACTAACCATGCTTCTTAACCTAATTCAAACCTCAGGGACCATTTCTACCCTTTTTCTAAACTTTAAAACAGGAAAACAGAAGGACTAATCCTGTAATTAACCCAATCTTGATTTTGTTGACTTTTGAAAGTCAACCCGTGATGTTCTTGATCGAAATTGAATTCCAACATTCGAATTCCATTCAATTCGCGACGGTTATGCATTGAAATGATAATCACGACCCTGTACGAATCGTTTTAATGCATTTTAACACCCATCATGATTGAAAATAAACCACATCAATCCCATTCAACCGAAACCGTTAAAACCGTAACAAAATTCGATAAATTCGATCATTATACTCGCAATCAAACACCTTCACACGATAGACGACCCTCCCTGAAGCTGTTGCACACTCGTAGTCGGTCAGAGAAAGAGCCAGACTCACCGGGGACTAAACCACTTGAAGTCGGAAACCTGTCTAGCCGATCTTCATCAATTCGATATCGTTCAAGGTAACAAATCACACCCTCAGACTCGCATTCATTCCTAGAACAAAAGCCCTAACTTATCTAGGGCTTATATCATCGAATTGGACAAGAATCCAACCTAGGGTTCATAACGAATACGGGTTTAATCGAACTCTATCTTAGACACGACCTCAATGCAATTAAATCACAGGGTTAGATTTACAATCACCTACTCTTTAAAAGCCTTATGAATTCAACCCTTTTCATTATCAGATTTGCCCAAATCGATTTCATACTCAAACTAGGGTTTTGGCTTTTTGAAACTGGAATTAATCGACCGTACACTTAATGATTTTTCAAATAAAACCCACCTCAGATTCGTTATGGACCGTATAACAAAACCCCTATGCTATCGTGTGAAATCGAAGTCGAAATCAATGAGTTTGGGACTGGTTTTAGCTTCGGTTTGCAAAGGGGGAAGAACCCACTGAAGTTTATGATTAAAACCTTTTAAATCCGGTTAACAACACGATACCCTAGCGGGTTGTGATGGTTATGTCGTTCGGCTGTGGGGGAGGAGACACGGGTTCGAGTCCCTCTGCCCCCTTTTCTTTTTAAACCAATTTTTAATGATTATTTTTAATATAAAACTCACCCTCATATTATTATATTAATATATAAATATGTTTTATCCTTGTAAACCACCCGTAGGCTCGGGTTTGATTTGTAACCCATAATTACTATTATTACCCACTTATAAAATAATATATATATATATATATATATATATATATATATATATATATTATTTTCAACCATTAACTCCGATTTAAAAATAATATATTTATATATATTATTTTGCCACGTTTTTAAACATTGTGAGACGTTTCAAACTAATAAATAATATAATTATATTATATTATTTACCCTCGGTTTTATCCTCGAATAAAAATAATATATTTATTATTTTGCCACATAAATGATTACGAACTTAAAAATAATATATTAAACTATATTATTTCCCCAACCATTTTAAATGGCATAAACGTACGAATATATGTATTAATTAATATTATTCTCAATTAGAGACGTTCGACACAAAACACTTTCATAATATTTAGAAATCCGTATCTCCGTGGACAAGCTCGTCTACTCGTTAATCCTAAGGATGTTCTTGGACATTCAAATCTTCTGTGTTGTCGTCACAAAAATCTCATTGTATCCCTAACTATTATGCTTATAATTTTAGGGCATACGTAAGCAGTTCACATGCAAACTCTTGTGTTTCCTACTTGCATCCTTGTGTGGTGCTATCTACTACTCTTACACAACTCAGGTTTCGCGGCCCCTTTTTACTGTTTTAAATTGGAGGATAAAACATGCATACAAACAAACAACATCTTTTACTTGTTTTCCCATTGGGGGAGAAACATGCACGCAAGCAATCATACTTTTACTTGTTTTCAAGTGGGGGAGAAACAGGTACGCAAACAAACATTATTTTACATGTTTTTCCCGTTGGGGGAGAAAACATGACGCAAACTATTTTGATTATTGTAATTCATATGTGATCACTGTTGAGGCTAAGCGTAACACACTATCATGAAAGTCCTCACACACATCGGACCGTTAATATGGATTTAGCGAGGGAACGTTTGGTAGTACTACTGGGTTTGACAAGCCCCACCCGTATTAGTCGCGCTAACTCGATTGGAGGTCGAATGGGTGAAATGTTAGCCTTAACACATTAGTCAGAGTTGATAGACCTGGCTGGAGGCAAACAAACACACTGTCAGCTTCGGTTACGAGCGCTTTAGTAAGACATGAACATAGGTTAGCTACCTATAGATATACATATTGAATGTACATAATCTGGCAACGCTCTTATACAAACTTGAAACCTGTGAACTCACCAACCTAGTGTTGACACTTTTTCTTACATGTTTTCTCAGGTCGCTAAGTTCAGGTGCACACTAGGGCATGCATGGAGTCTTGTTAGCCTTTCAAGCTTTGATCAAATGTTTATCATGCTTTCTTTTTAGACTTGACTTGGGCGCATTGTTTGCGCATTTACTACTCTATTTAACGCTTCCGCATTCACTTTGAACTTTTATGATATTTCATTTATGTCCCATATAGTGTCGTTTGATGTAACTAATGACTGAGATCCTGGTTTGTCACACGCCAAACAGTAAAACTCCGTTAGTGGATTTTGGGGGTGTGACATTAAGTTACTTTTTTATTTCTTTGAAGAGGTCCAAATACACCAGGCATGTTAGCAGTCATTGAGATGCAGGTAACTCATTTTCTGGTCATGGTGTTTTACATACATTGGCCAATTTTAACATGGTGTTTTAGTTTTATTTGTCATGGTATTTTCAAGTAAATGTTTTTCAACATAATGTTTTTCTGAATATGGTGTTTTACACATGTGTGGCCCATTTTAACATTTTTAGTTTTTTTGGTCATGGTGTTTTCAACTTGATCGTTGGCGTTTTAGATTTTTTGGTCATGATGTTTTTCACCATAACTTTAAACAAATGGTGTTTAGGTAAAACACCATACTTTAAACCCATGGTGTTTAGGTAAAACACCATAACTTTAAACCCATGGTGTTCAGGTAAAACACCATAACTTTAAACGCATGGTGTTCAGGTAAAACACCATACTTTAAACACATGGTGTTCAAATAAAACACCATAACTTTAAACACGTGATGTTCATGTAAAACACCATACTTTAAACTCATGGTGTTCAGGTAAAAGACTATAACTTTAAACCCATTATATTCAGGTAAAACACTATAAATTTAAAACCATGGTGTTTAGATAAAACACCATAAATTTAAAACATGGTGTTCAGGTGAAACACCATACTTTAAACACATAGTGTTCAGGTATAACACCTTCCTTTAAAAAGGACGTTTTTTTTTTAATATAGCAGTATCGTACTAATATTACAGATAAAAAAACGTTCAATTTTATTAGAGGGGGGAGAGAGGGGGAGGGGGAGAGAGATGTACATCTGGCTCAATGTAATAACGAACAAATAAAATATAATATATTCTAGTTTTTCCATTTGTATAACGTGTAAGCAACAATTCACTAGAATTAAATGTTCTGGAAACTTCAATTTAATTGTGATCATTAATTAGAATAAAGTCATAGATGTACATCTGCCTCAATGTAAGGGTAATTAGTATACCTATAAAATCATCCCACGCTTGTTGAATAATTTGCATTATTTTATAGTATTGTGGTGACACTTTTTTTTTCTTTTTTAACAACACGAGGATTTTTATTATATCCAAAGTAGAAATCTAGCAAGTTGCTAAAATCTGCAAATAAAGTTTAACTAGTTTTTTTTTCTGTGACGGGAGTTTGGTCGTTTTTTCCTCGTGTAATGCAGATCGTCAAAAACCGTAGAAGCGCATACCGATACTCGTTCCGATAATATCAATACCAGCAATGATGTTATTTTCGGCTCGTCGAAAGCATAAAAGCGAATACCAATACCGGCAACGATGTTATTCGCTCATAATTTGTTCGATTGCTCATGGTACCTCAATGGTAACGGCGTCCACCATAGGCTACGATACAAAATAAAAACTCTATTTTAATACAACTCCGTTTTCAAAAAAAAGTTATATCGGAACGTTGACAAAAAAAACTAAATACAACCGCACAATCCATTTTTAAAAAAAAAGTTAAATAACAAAAGCTATTACAGAAAAACGAAATTATTAGAAAATGAAACGGATTAAAGATGTATATTATATATAGTATGAGGGGTGCAAAATAAAAATTGGGAAAAAAAATAAAAAAATCAAACTTACTATTCATTTCCTTCTCTTTTAAATATAGATATAATATAATTATAGATCTTTGAGATAGAAATTAAAATTAAACAAACACCATTGTGACCGGTCCAAATTCTTCCACCTCAATCTTTTTTTCACCTATAAGAAGCTAAAAGTTTTGATATCTTCAATAAAATTAAACAAACACCATTGTGACCGGTCCAAATTCTTCCACCTCAATCTCTTTTTCACCTATAAGAAGCTAAAAGTTTTGATATCTTCAATAAACTTTTTTTTAATAGCAGATATCAGGATCCTCTTGAAAGATAGATGTTATCTAAATCCTTGCTTAATAGATGATTGCACTAACCTAAAGCCTCTGGTTCATGAGTTTCTGTTAACGCCTTTTTCCACCTCCAATGCCAAACAATCTGCCCGTCTTGAATTGTGTAGCAATCTCCAATCTTACATCCTTTCGATGCTTTCAGATTAAACACGACATGGAATCAATCACTAAGTGGAGATTGATCTACCCGACAATCTAACCAAAAACGAATCTCAAATCCTCAACCCACTTTACGTTTAATAAGATTTCTAATGTTTATATTGGATTTAAGCAAATCAGATTCAATGATATAGATGTTTTTCTATACACTAGCATGGGTAAATAAAGGGGATTCGAGTATTGGGGCAATCGTAAAAAAAAAAAAAAAAAAAAACTTCCAATCAACTTACATATTCGGGATTCAAGCCCACACCATATTTATGGGGCAATCGTAGATATTTGTTGTATGCATTTGTTGAATAAAAAGTCCTTCTGGAAGGTGGCATGTCCTTGGATATTTTCCTTTCTTTTAAGAGGTTTTAAAAATAATTATTTCTAAAACCACCTGATTAATCCTTGGCTTGTTGGGGTAGAGGTTATCGGGTCAAACCGGATCGATTTTTAAACTGGTTCGGATTTGGTCATCGGAAGTCAAAACCGGGTCTGAGCCAAACCGGTTTGGATTTGAAACGGGTTTTTATGGGAAATAATCCGAACAAATAGGAACCATTTTGGATCGGTTTGGGACCGGATCGAATGAAACTAGTTTGAAAAAATGGGTTATTTTTTTATTTATTTTGGAAATAAAAAGTTACAATACATTACTAGAGAGTTTTTTTAGTTTTGAAAGATTAAAGAGTGTTTTTTTAGTGATGTGATTAAACTAACATATTCAATACTTATATATAGTAACAAACTAGGGGTAGAAATATAATGTTAAAAGAACATTTCTGTTTTCATATACAGACTCAAAGCCCATTTCCATATATTTTTGGGCTTAATGCTTAGACCAGCCCCATGAAAATGAGGATCCAGTGTTAAAGAACATCGACTTAGAAACAATCTTTTAAAAACCAAAACGACTATCAAACATGCAACTCTAATGGTTAAACGATTCAATCGGTCGCCTGGCTAAAAAACCAAAGTGGTTTTGCAATGGTTTTAACCAGTTTTACTATGGGTTTTATAGTTTTCTTCTGGTTTATTTGTGTCTAGTCCATTAGCTTGAAATTGTAGACAAAATCAATGATTTTCGGTTTAACAACTTTCAAAACATGGCTTAAAAGGGTATAACCAGGGGGAGAAGGATAGTGAGGGCCCGGGGGGCGATTTTTCGCTCAGAAGTGTTAATATATACGTATTCGGCCGAAAATTTTATAGTTCCGGCCCCCGGATAGGAAAAAAAAATCCCGCCCACCCCCCTTACGTTTTTCTTCAAGCTCCGCCACTGGGTATAGCATGTCATGTTTGAAACTACTATTTCTTGATATATCAAACTGGCATTTAAAAAGGAATTGTTATAACTTTCTATTACACTAATATTATGAGAATGAATAAACAGATGTGTAAAATCAAAATTTTATGTTACTTTATTGGCTGAATTTATCTAAAGTTTAAAAGGGGGTTTCTTGGAAACCTTCAAGATCAAGAAAGGATTCACAAAAGTTAAAGTTCCAAACATGAAAAAAAGGATCACTTGAGAGTTCTACTTATTCTTTCTTTCTCCATCTCCAAGTTAAGCATCATTTATAGCCCTTTTTTCATCATCTTTCCATTTATATATCTCTCTCCCTCTCTATATAGATATAGATATATATGTAAATAAATAACAACAATAATAATAACAATAGAAGACAACATTTTTTTTTCCGCATATATAAATATTATAAGTAAATATGTATATATGGTGAGACACATTACAAAATATTAAATTATTGCGAGAACAAAAAAGAATAAATCTAAATTGTTTAATTTTATTTATCAATGTTTCATATTTTTGAATTTTTTACTTCTTACATAAAAATGTGTATGTTATGTACATAAAAAATCATTAAATTAATTTGTTTATATGATTTTTTAGTTTTTAATCGTTTACTTACACATATGTAGGTAATATAATCTACACATGACTTACACATGTGTAGGTTATATATACAAACAAATTTTGTTTAGTTTTTTAATATAAGAAAAAATGAATAAATATTGCATTTCAACTATTTTCTTGTAATTTAATCAATTTTAAGATTAAATTAAATTAACTTATGTTGACCTCCATGTTCTCACAATAAATAATATACACGTAGATCCCTCATATAGACACACATTAACAAGCAAAACCTTTTTATTTTTCAAATGATGCAATATCGAGACTTTCACATACAAACGCTACATTTTTTTTTCTGTGTATACATTAATACCTACTCATCAACAATTTTGAATTAGGGCCAGACCTAAAACACTGGTGTCACGTGACGTGGCAAAACACATTTATGTATTATGGTTTATGATGCTCGTTTTTTCATATATTAATCCGACACTCAAATGACACTTATTTACATGACATTTTTGAAAAGTGACACTAGTAAAAAAAATCATGAATTCGTCACTTGAATACTTGTATCATGTATAAATGCACGTAATTACAACATGCTAAAAGAAAGAGGAAGGAAATTTATGGAAAGAAAAAGTAAAGACTTGATTGTAAGACATTCTCTTAAAACAAAATTCCCCCCCTTTTTGCATACTATATATATGGCACAAACCAACTTCAACAAGTTGTCAAATTCCTTGAAAAAATGGCTAATGCTAAACCCATGACACAAAATCCGGTTGGGGAGACACACTCCAACCTTTTCCGAATCATTGCAATAGTCTTGCTCGCACTCGTCGTCCTCGTTGGTCTAACCATCCTCATTATTTGGCTAACCGTCAAGCCCAAAAAGCTAGTATACTCCATCGATGATGGCTCTATCCACAACTACAATTTGTCCAATGCCAACCACCTAAACGCGACCTACAACTTCATCCTCCGAGCGTACAACCCTAACAAGAAAGTTTCTGTTTACTATGATAAAGTTGATATTGCCGTTTTGTATGATGATGACACTATTAGTAGAGGGACTATTGACCCGTTTCACCAACCTAAAAGAAATGCAACCCGATTTAAGTTGAATCTTGCGTCACATGATGTGTCATTGCGTGAAGAGGTTGCACGAGATCTTAAAGTGGAGAGGTCGTCAGGTAGGGTCGAGATGGTTGTGAACTTCAAGGCTAGAATAAGGTTCAAGGTGGGAGCATGGAAATCAAGACACTATCACATGAAAGTATCATGTGCACCTATTATGGTTCATTTTTCTACTTCCTCAAAGGGGTTTCAAAGGACCATTTGTGATGTTGATATTTAATTCTAGGGGTTTGTATGTGTTTTCTTGAACATGACGGTCTGTTTTGCAATTTTTATTTTTTTATTTTTTTGTGGGTTTTGTTGAATTTCAAGTATTGTAATTTGGATGTGTGTGATTTATTTACTCGACGATATCAAACGCTTTGTCAAACAATTATTTTATAACTTGGAATCGATAATTATAAAATACCTCATTTTTACTAGGGCACAAATTAGACCATTGTTTAAATGATCATCACACATTTGATTGTGCATTTAAGCTTCGGTTAAAAAAAACATATTTCAACTATTACGGTCTAAGGGCGAAGCTTAGTGAAGGTCCACCCCCCCTCCGATTTTTCGCTCACAAATGTTAATTTATACGTATTCGGCCGAAAATTTTATAGGTATTAAGTTCCGGCCCCCCTGATAGGAAAAAAAATCCAGCCCCCCTGCGTTTTTCTTCAAGCTTCGCCACTGATTACAGTTGAAATGAGCAACACCAAAGGTTGATTCAATAACCGATAGCCAATGGGAAAAGAAGCTATTCAACGCTTACCTCCACTAAAGACAATCGTCATGCGTGACATTAGCCACAATGTCATGGAGTGTATATTACCACAGATAACATGTATGACCAAATGGCTTGTAGTCTAGCGGTATCTAAGTGTATATTAAAAGTGTTTATTCTCAGATAGTTGAGAGTTATAGTCTCATGATAAATATTGGCGTAGATTCAAGAGTAGGTTTACAGTGTGTGAGTTTGTCGTTCTAAAAAAACATAACATGTATGAACTTCAAACAATAATGTTTGAGTTATACTAAACACACACGAGCGTAAACAAACTCATAACAACAAATAACCAAATGCAACTGTGAGCTTGTATTATTTTGATTTCCTATGAAAATAACAAATTTCGAGTTCTATTAAGCACATACAAAAAAAGGCAATCTCACTATGACAAATAACTAAAGAGTAAAATTTGGTTTTACTCTCTGGTTTGATCTAAATAACGGTTTTAGTCCATTAATTTTAATTTTATTTTTTTAGTTAGTGTGGTTTCTAATTTGTCCCAATCAACTATGACGCTTTAACGCCATCCAATTTTTCTGTTAAGTTTTTTTTGTGAAAAGACAAAAATTACACTTGATAATAAAAAATTGAACAAAATATATTAAAAGTATTGTGATTTATTTTAAAATAAACTAAATTATTAAATCCCAACCTACCCCCTCCCTCCTCTTGTTCATCGACTTTCAGTTTTCCGGCCAAGAATTCAGTTTGGGGTCACTAGAAAATGTCTGGGGCTTGGTTTTAATTGAAAGAAAAATAAATCTATGAGACTGGAAAAATCAAACTATAAGTGTTGGATTAAAAGAGTTATTTTGGTTAAACCAAAATATTAAAAGAGAAACTTACTCTAAACTAATATCTCAATCTAACCATGTATCATGTCATGGGTACGCCAATAACACTCCAATATGGGCCATTAAACACCCCCTAATGATCTCTCGTTAGCCCATCACTACATCCCCTAATCATCTCTTATGACCCATCACTTTATATAGCATATTGCCGATAAATATATCTTCTCTCGACAACTAATAAGACCATTTTACCGCTGATTATTTAAATTACCACCAAGAAATCTTTTTATTTGTTTCTTTTTTAAACAAGTTTTCAATTTTACCATAATAAACAAAACCAAAAAAAATCAGTATCAAATTCCAAACAATAGCTAATAGTGCTTTGCATACCATATTGGTATTTCAAATAATACTTGATCAGTAACCTAAATTTTTTAAAAGAAAACAAATTAAGACACATTGTTACCCAAACTTGGAAAAAGCCAAATGAAATCAAACATTCAAACACAAATTTGCATAATCAAATTTTAGAGTAAATTGTCATTTTCGTTCCGGTGGTTTGGTCATTTTAGCCGCTTTAATTCAAAAACTTTTTTTTTAGCTTTTTCGTCCCTGATTTTTCAAAATCAGGCCATTTTCATCCACCTGACTAACTCCGTCTATGTTTTAACGTTAAATTTTTCAACTGCCTTATACTCTCTATGGCATTCAAGAAAGATTTTTGAAAAGACCAAATTGCCCCTGATTTAAAGTTAAAATGTAGACGGAGTTGGTCAGGTGGATGAAAATGACTAGATTTTGAAAAGCCAGGGACGAAAAAGCTAAAAAAAAGTTTTTAAATAAAAGTGGGTAAAATATCCACACCTAAGGGACGAAAATAACACTTTACTTGAATTTTTAATAAACTCATCTCTAATTGAAAGTTTCTTCTTGCCCACAAGTTCTAACATGTTTTTTATTTCCGATATAACATGCTAACGATCGACAAGATTGAATTAACTTAATCAATTTCCAATAGAATACATACGTTTATATCGGGGGCATGTTCAATAAATAATCAGCTTTAAGCAAAGAACTGCGAGAATCACATAAACACTTGTATCATTATATAGCATCTTATGTATCACAGTTAAAACAAAATACAAATATGTTTATTAAGTTCTCGCGATTCTCTAAAATCTATACTATATAATAAATAAAGGTTTTCTAGCGTCACGTGTCGCCTCCATATTCATTCTCACCATTTTTTTCCCGCCTCTCTCTCTTATTTAATGCACTTCCTTTGAATAATAATATATATTTAAAGAAAATAATAGTTATATTAATAAAACATATTTATTTTAAATTATCCGCTATTATAAGAAATTTTAAAATTTAATTATGTAACTTTTTTTTCAATCAAATAATAAATAAAATTCAAATTATATTAAATAGTAATTAACGTATTTTCGAAACCCAATTATACATTAATTTTTACATATTTTGAGTTTGTTTCTATCCTTAGTATATGTAATATATTTTTATACATGTAAAATATATACATAAAAATTTTATATTTTGATATTTTTGATCCTGTGTGTAAACACGGGATCTAAACTAGTAATTTTATATTTAACAACTCATAATATACGTGACACATCCCAACCTTAGTACTTTATAATATACAATCTGGAATTAGAATCTTTATACTAAATACTCTTTGTTTGAACTTTCCAAAACACACTTAACTTTTTTTTAGTATTTTTGAAGAAAGTATAATTTAATTTGTCCAACGGTAACTTGCCATTATGAATTTAAAACTAGATACTTTTTAGTTTTTTAAAAGTTGGTGTATTTATAAAACATAGCCAAATAGATTTTCAGCCGAACATGACCCACATGGCAACATATATAATTACATCTACGTATTTTAAAACTATATAATAGCTTTACAATTATTTTATATACGAATGTAATAATGCAAATCGCTTCGAGTTCAAACACAAACACGATATACATTGTCTTTCCTTCTCTTTGTTCTATCATTACATTAAAAAAGTAATCACTCGGTCTTAAAATAACCGTAGATTTCTAAAGAAATATTATAGGCATGATTATTAAGTTTTTCATATTATTCCTGATTAAATTTTCTATATAACGCTTAAAGAAAAAGATTAATAATTAGTTAAAAGATAAACTGTTATTTCATTAAATAAATATTGTACTAATTTTCTTTTCTTTTTTCCTTTCAAATGTATGTCATTTTGTTAGTTTATAATAATAAAAAGGTTAAGTTTGTTTAACTTAGAGGGCTTGACGTTATAGATGAATTTGTACCTTTTAAGTTTCTCATATAACATGAACTGTATTTTTAGTGATCTCATCGTAGTTATATTAGGCAAATTAAATTTTAATAATCCAAACTATAACTCATTGACCGATAATAATCCATACTAACAATTTGACAAGTAACAGTCACAACTTTCACTTTTGTTGTTAAGGGCAGTCCCGGTAGCATAAACATAATAGATTGACACTTGATTTCATTCAAAATGATGATTTTGAATAAATGGAGAAACGTACAAGCGAAATCGAGTGATAACCAAGTGTAAATCAATTGTAAATCTATGATAATTATGTTATTAACACTGTCATTGACAACAAAAGTCAACTCTAATTTTGAAGTTGAAATTAGGTCAAACAATGGTCACTGTCAAAAACATGAGAACGAGTGATATTTTGCGTATGAGATAAACAAAAAAACTAGGTTATAAAAAATATTATAATAGGTAGGGGTAGAATGGTCATAAAGTAAGACGAGTATATATGATATTTTTATTTTTTGTTGGATAATTGGATTTATATGATATTTATCCATTTTGTAGTGGTCTATATGATATTTAACCTTTATAATATTAAACAAGTAATAGTGATAATAATAATATAATGTATTGTATAAGTAATAATTACATCAATGATAGTAATTTAATTTTTTTATTACATCATAAGTTAGAATTTAAAGTACATTACAACTAGTGTAATTTCTTATATATTTGGTGTATTTAGCCATAAATAATACAGTGCAACTTGTATCATACTATACTGTTTTATCTTTGTCTTTTAACAATATGTAAAGAATGCCTATCTATAATCAAACAAATATAATAAATAGTTTACAAAAAATCAAATATACATTATACAATGATTAAATTATTTGTATTCATACTTAACTGTAATTTTTTAAAATAAAATTAAAAAAGTTACTAAATGTGATGGTAAGATGAATGAGACTATACATTTGTTTCTTTCTCTCTAAAGCTAGATTGAGACAAGTGGAATATATATTTTGTGATTTTCCGGTTAAACAGCTAAAAGATTAAACAAATTTATATTTTGTTCCATAAAGAAGCAAACAACTAGAATTGACAACTTGCATCACCTTCCACGCACATGCAATTATTTTTATTTCTATATTTAAACAAAATTTCTTTATTTCTATTTAATATAAATAGTTTTAATGCTTAACAAACGTCGACATGCCATCGAGCCACTAAAAGGGACACTAGTACATTCAAAACCCTACAAATTCAATACAACAACCATCCAATTGCCCCATGTCTAGTTTTCTCTTTATATATATTTTCCTTGATGTATAGTATTACGTTATAATGTTTAGCTAATAATATAAACGAGTTCTTTTAACCATCGCTTCGTAGCGGGAGTTTGGTCTTTTTTCTCCCGTGTCACGCGGTTGGTCGTTATTGGTTCGACTCATCGAAAATCATAAAAGCGAATATCGAGACCGGTTTCGCTAATATCAATACTTGTCACATTATCATAACGGTAACGACACTTGCTATAGCCTACGATCCCAAAAATATACTCGGTTTTGAATAAACGATAAAAAAACCTTGATTTTAAATACAGTTTAAAAAAAAATACATTGGAACGTTGAAAAAAACAACTAAAACAGTTGCACACTTCGTATTTTGAAAAATGTTAACGAACGAAAGTTATTAAAGGAAAACGGAATTAATAGAAAATGAAACGGGCTAAAAGCGTATATTATATATAGTATAAGGGTTAAAAATAAAAATATAGAAAACATAAATAAAAAAAAGAAATGGCAGGATTCTAATGAAGAAGACATTATTCAGAGGGGGTTGTACTTTAAATTTAGTTAGTTAATAGTAATTAATAATAATAATTAATAATTAGTTAATAATAATTGTTTTAATTTTGTCAAAGAGATTGTGGTGTAGTGGTTGAGGTAAGGCCCGAAGTCTCAAGGGACCCGAGTTCGATCCCTGGCACCACCATTAATTTCCGTGACATCGTAAATTAGGCCTAGCTCTTAGGCTAATGCACCAGGGTTTTACACACGCCAATCCAGGGTTCGAGCCTCGGCTTTCCCTCAAGCCCGGAAGGGGCCGTATTGGATGGTGTTTTTCCTTGAAAGCTCTTCAACTCTGACGCCAAGAGAGCCCGTTTAAGACAACATATTGGCCGGAGTTGGACAAGGCTCTCCCATGTGACGGGGGGTGCGACGTCACAAAATTCAATGTTCGCCTTTCAAAAAAAAATAATAATTGTTTTAATTTTAGATTCAACATTAATAAGATATAAATAAATTAGTATTTACAAAAATAAAATCATGTATGTTAGAACTTTTTGAGAACATGACTAATCGTTAAAAATCTTTTATATTATGATAAATATAAGTTTTAAATAAGGCATTTAATTGATATGTATAATGTTTTTAAAAGACGGTTCACAACTATTGATCTGAACGACTAAACCCACCATAGGGGATGTGTACACACGTTTAATCAGTTCATTGTCTGTCTTAGGGTGGGGTATAGTCACTCTTTTTCTTCTACGTAAGGGTCATATCCGATTTTCAGTTCCATCCTTAAACCATGAAAATGATCATGTTTCTCATCTTTCAACTTCTAGGTTGTACATTAAGCTGGTGTAGTTGTACATCATTCATCTTAGATTTATTTCCTCCATATACGATTCCTTGACTTAGATTTACAATCATCGTGGCGGCTAGAGGTGTACATAAACTTCCTCCCATCAACAGCAGTGCACAATTGAAGGAAGCCTTGCAAAAGCTAGTCTCTATCCCTTCAAGCAGAATTATGGTGAGATCTATATGCACTTGTGTTCTATCCCAGGAATAATAATTCTCCTATTTTTATCGTTAACTACTATTTGATCATCTTACAGGCAGTCAAGGTGTTATGGACTCTACAAAACGATAATGATACACTTTCAGAGCGAGAATTGCTTGAAGATTACTCGCTGCTGCACTCTCTGTAGGTAAGCTGTTATGATACTTTGTACATAATCTACAGGCGATGAATGATTCAGAGGCCCAATCGAATGTTGCCACGTGGATGCTAACAAACTAGCTGGTGCTTGAACCACACTTGGTCTGTGCATCCCTTGAGCACACACTATGTGTGGTTCATGATGAAAAATACTTTGGCCACCTGCCCCGAAAACTTCCATACTGTCACTTAAAAGTAAGGGGTATATTACTACCGATCTGTCTAGGGGTCCCGCTGCTGAAATTTGGAACTACATTGGGCATGAGGTAGACAATATCCGAATTTAATTTTGTTGATTAAGTTAGTTTCTTGCTCTCACTTATGGTTTTCCATTTTACCTACTAGCAAAATGCCTTCTCATACTGTTAGCATCATAGTTTTTTATTGAATTATTCAGCTTAATTGTTTTGAAACTTGAAAGTGTACTGTATGTATAAGACATTCCTAAAGCATTTTATTCAGAAAGTTGGGTTATTGAAATAATAACATTTGATACATTAGTTATTTATAAAATAAAAAAATAATAATTTACTGCGAACACGACCAGTTTAGCATCCCTACTCAAAACAAATGCTTTGTTCAACAATAGAGCTTAGAATCCTTCTTTTTTAAACCTTTTTACTAAAGACACAATGAAATAGGTTATAAGATGAACCTTACTCAAGTTTAGTAAAAATATTATGATCTAAGAAGAATTTATTTGGTTTCAAAAGTTTGTATCTAACAATATTATTCAACTTGTAATGAAAACATAGTTTTTTAACCATAAGAATCTGTTCTTGAAGCTGTTGAGATTGAATAGCACTATGGTCTTCAAGAACAGATTTGTTTATTAACAGATTCAATAGCTTCTATCCATCTTGTTGAGATTCTTACCGTGGAGATTCAATAGCACTGTTGAGATTCTAAATTTTGTTATGTCATCTATTAGGCGCTATGCTCCTTTTATTCGCAAGAATGAGATTCCATCTTGCCAGTATGGTCTTGGAGTTGCAGGTGATATTGATATTTGTATCATGTTTTGAGTAATTAAAAAATTAAATATTACTATTAGTTACTAATATACAAGGTAATGCGTAATGAGTTTTGTTATGATTATGACTTACAGGTGTTATGAAATTGAACAAAAACTTGAGGATAGGGAGAGACATCCTATATCAACACGGGGAAAAACATCCTCTTTATCCTGTAAGTTCCTCAATTCATGTTTCCATTCCAGTGATCATAACTTGATCATGATTGAAAATAATAGTAATAAAATATGCAGATTGAAATCAATGATGTGCCGGTAGATACAAATGATAAAGACGAAATTCTCAAGAGTGAATTTTTTGACACGTGACAAGCTTTTCTTAGCCTTTGTCAAGGAAATCATTATCAATGACACGTTTCATCGTGCAAAACATTCATCAATGATGGTATTATATCATCTTCATAATCCAACTGCACCTGCATTTGTGACAACATGCAACAGATGTCATAATGACATAGAAACATGACAAGTTTGGCGCTGTGATGTTTGTCTTGACTATGATGTCTGCAATTCCTGTTATCACAAAGATGGAGGGATTGATCATCCTCATAAATTGACACTTCAGGTCTCCATGACCCGTTTAGTACCCTTTATTGTTCGTATTATTTTTATTGATTAATGTATTTACTGCAACATCTTAATATAAATATACAGTTATCATGGAAAATTGTTTGTACTTGTGTTGTTTGCAACTACGTTGTTGTAATGGTTAAGGAGAATCTGAAATGCTTGTGTTTCATATGAGGTTAAATTTAAATTCTTGTGTTAAATTTATAACTATATCGTTTTTTTATTATTTAAACCCGTGTAATACACGGGACTATAACCTAGTAGGAGAATAAGATCGTTCATCAATATTCTGTAATGTGAACCCCTTTTACGTAAGGCTGGTATATGATTGAAGGTTTTTTTTATAATTGGATCCTATTTAGATATAAAATCGTTTTTAGTGTGTAGAATTCATAAAATATGATTGAACAATGTAATTGATGATAAACAAAACTTTGAATTTAAAAATTTGTAGATAAAAATCGAGACGAATTATTAATTTAGTTGCATTAAATAGTAGAGTTGATTAAAATATAAATTATTATCTAGTTAAAAATTATAACTATTCATAATTAATATTTTATTAAATTTATTTAGTTAATGATATAATAACTATCTATAATTAAATTTATATTAAATATACAAAAGTATTTTTTTAAATATCATTATTATTTATTATTTAGTATCTTTATTTAATAATAGAGAGAGTCAGAAAAAAAAGGCTCAGAAGGTTAAAATGGTGCGACGTGGCACCCTAGTTAGTACTTTATTAAATAGTATATTAGATTTTTATTTGAAAGGTAAATTTCATAAATAGTATATTAGATAGCATATATATATATATATATATATATATATATATATATATACACACATGTATATGAGATATAAACAAACATGTTATATATATATACAAGATGCATAATGCATATTAAAAAATAACAAATAATTTCATGACTATTATTCTTACTTGGTGGAGAAAATCATACATTTGTACGATATATATACACGTTGCTATGCTTTGTTTTCTACTATATATACATGCCTATCATAGATCTATAACAGGTATGTTTTTGTCTATTTTACACTTAAGCAGTTTAAGGATTTCTAATATTGATTGCTATTTATGACTCATCTAATATTTATTTATTTTTTATTTTGTTTGAACGGCGACTCATCTAATATGATTATATCTTTTCTAAACATCTCTTTCATTACCAATCACTTTTTATTTAATTCATCGTTTACAAATATATTATATTAAAAAATGTGGTTTTTAGCTTACAATCTCTTGATTTTTATTTAAAAGAACTTGTAGCTATTGTAGACGTATTATTTTGAATTTAGGGTAACGGGTCGTGTTTGCCGGTAAAATCCGATATGAACTGAAAATTTTATATGAACACGAAAATAGCGTTAGACACTTGAACCCGAAAAAAGACACATATATTCGCGGGTTGACACGAACACGACTCATTTAACTCGGAAAAAATAAAATTATTTAATGTTTCTTTAACATATATTAACTTAAAAATCTAAATTTACATATTATTTTTATTTTTTTGAAGCATTTATATTAAACTATGCGATTTTATTTTAAACGTTTAAATTTTAGTATAAAGAATACCCAAATGGTTTAAGCCTTTAAGCTATTATATAAAGCACGTTTGCCATTCAGGTTGGTGGCTCAGTAGTAGAGGAAAATCTTCTAAGAACATCAAGGTTTGAGTAGGTCATGGGTTCAAGTCTCACTCTCACATGAATAAAAAAAATTTGCCTTTCAAAAAAAAAAAAATACAAAGCACATTAATTTTTTTTATATAAACGGGTTAAGCGAGTCAACCTGCAAACCCATCGATTTGACACGAGCGTGCCCGTGTAGCTAAACATCTTCACGGGTTTGACCCGAAACTGAACTGAACTCGTTTAGACTAAACCAAAACCCGTGAATTTCGTGTTAGGTTCGTGTCATTTCATAAATTCACATCCTTAATTTTATTAAAATTATAAATTTCAACGAACTTAATTTTATATAATTTTATTTTGAACGAGAAACTCACACTCTAACTTTACTTCTAAATCTAGAACACTTGTCCACAACGGGACTAAAACTCATAACCTCTTAAAAAATAGACATCATGTAACATACTTGAATAATTTGATGCACGAGCATTGAGATTTCATTTCCAAGAGATTTGAATTTCAAGTTTATTTTGTTTTATTTTGGTATTTATCTTTTAGAGTAAATTACCGTTTGCGTCCGTGTTGTTTACATGATTTAACGCAATGCGTCCCTAACACGAACTTTTAACGCTTTGAATACCTGTGGTATACAATCTATAACACTCTGATCCCCTGGGCTTAACTTCGTTAAATTCTTTCCGTTAAATTTAGTTTCGACATGTTGCAGATAGTCAAGTTTTGCTGCTGAACTAGTTAAGGCTATCCGCAGATACCCCTGTCGAAACTAGATCAGCAGCAAAACTTAACTATCTGCAGCATGTCGAAAGTAAACTTAACGAAAAAAATTTAACGAAGTTAGGCCCAGGGGCTCAGAGTGTTACAGATTGTATACTACAGGTACTCAAAGCGTTAAAAATTCGTGTTAGGGACGCATTGTGTTAAATCGTGTAAACCACAGGGACGCAAACGGTAATTTACTCTATCTTTTATTATTAGTTAGTTTAGTTTTATCTTTTTTAAAATTTGAAACAATTATAAGTTGAGGGGTCGTGAGTTTGAAGGGGATGTTGTTTCGTTATTAAATTATAATTCTCTTAAACATTTAAGTTTGAAGCTTATTTAGATTAACAAGAGTTTGACCCATTTGATTGCTTTCGTATCCGCATAATTTGGTATCAAAACTTTTGGTTATCAAATGGCTGCTCGTGGAGATGATCGACGCCCTACTTGCAGAACCGCCGACCGAGGCAGCGATGGAGTCTATCCCGGTCCACGGGATCTTAAGATCCAACGGGTCCGAGATCTTGAAATACAACTAGAGATCAAACGGCTCCGCCAACAAGTCCGAGATCTTGAGTTACGAAAGGAGGGGCACATTAAGGAAACCGAATCGGAACCATCGTCCGGGACGATGTGAACGAGGAAGAGGAGCATCCTTTCGGCCACCCCACCCTCGGTTTCTCGAACCGATCTATGATAACGAATTTGTTTAGGAGTGCTTATCAGAAGATAACCTCATATTCGATGAAGACGGGATTGATTTCGATGAAGAAGAATGTTTGTTTGTGCAAACGGTTCTTAGAGGAGTTACCACCCAAGAGGACGAGTCCATGCGAGAAACAGACGATATTGATCATGAGTATGCGAAGGTTTCGTCAGGTATGTTTGATTTTTTGCAGGAAAATGAGGTTGGTAACTATGGTGTTCAGTTGATTCATGGCGATGATAATATTTTCAATGTTCTCAAGACTCGAGGACGAGTCTTTTTCGAAGACGGGGAGAATGAGACGAAGAGAAAGGTGCATAGTAACCCAATAGACCTAGGTGGTACGGGTCTAGAGCCGGGTAAGACAACCCGTGAAGTTGAACTGTTTAAGCAGGTCATGATAGTAATGAATAAGAATCGAGTTGATATTCCTTTCAATCCAGGTGGTTGATTTTGTTCCTGGTTTGTGGTTTCAAGCTTACGAAAAACTTGAGAACGAGTTTTCTTTTTAACCCGAGGAGTATGATGCAGGAGCATTGAGATTTCCAAGGGATTTGAATTTCAAGTTTATTTTGTTTTATTTTGGTATTTATCTTTTATCATTAGTTAGTTTAGTTTTATCTTTTTTAAATTTTGAAACAATTATAAGTTGAGGGGACGTGAGTTTGAGGGGGATGTTTTTTGTTATTAAATTATAATTCTCTCAAACATTTAAGTTTGAAGCCATTTAATTGCTTCTATATCCGCATAAATACTACTGCCCTTTGGTTTAATTTTATATGTTTGAATACAATTTTATTGATGTGCAAATAAAATTGTGGTGGGAAATGAAAAAATAAAAAATGTAAATAATGCGATATAATAAACGATCTCTAGTTCTCTACCCACCCTCGTCGTGACTCATCGACTCGTCTTACCGTTGAATTCAAGACTCCGTAAATCGCGTAAAGAAGCAAGTGAAAGGGCAGTCCACATTCCACAACAATTAAAAAATTAAAAAAATCATAAAATAGAAAAATAAGAAATTTCTAGAAGGGCAGAATGGTCAAATGTCATCTTCTTTCCGTCAATGGCTCCTCCTACTTCATTCTCTAGTCCTTGATCAGAAAAAATAGACGTTACAGATTTGGCCATAATTTATGCACCTCCCAACCGAAAAACTTGTTTTCCTCTTCCCTCATTTACTCTCTCTCTCTCACACACACACACACACACACACACACTCTCTCTCTCTCTCTCTATCTCTACTGTGTGTTTGTTGCGACTATATAGTATTTACCTACCCTGACCGATCGACGACTCTCTAATTTCCTCAATTTGGATGAACTCCGCAACAAGAAAGGCATTTTACAGGTTAATTTTATTTCTCTTTTCTCTAAACGTTTTATGTTTTAATCGATTCATCATCGTGTTGCTATTACCGATTTTATTTTATTTTTGTTTCTGGAAATCTAAGCTGTGATTCTATCCTGTTTTTAGTATTTTAATAGATTTCGTTTTAATCGATTTATAATCTGTTGCAACTGCGTTGTTATATGGAAATCTGCCTAGAGATAACTCTCAATCGATTCATAATCTGTTGTGGTTGTGTTATTAGGAAATATCGTTGAGATGTTAGGGAACTTCAATTTCATTGATGTCGATGAATTTTGTTGCGTTGAAGAAAGTGCAATTTTAAGAGTTTTGTCCGTTTTTTGTTTTTGTTTTTACTTTTTGATTGATTAATAAAATGTTTTTCTGTGATTTGAATTTTAAATTTGATAGATATGGAAATTTTCACTGAATTAACGCGGCTAACATTTTATAAATGTGTAATATAAATTATAATGATTGTTTTTTTAATCGAGTATTATTTCTATACTATATTTGTTAACCTGTTAGATTTTATATGTGCGTTTTCATATGAAATTGATCTCTGGAAATTTTAATTTGTTATTGATTTATACGGAAATTACGTGAATGAACAGAATTAAGATTTAAAACATGTTCTAGCCATGGATTAATGTTCCCTGTACTAAATTAATCCATGAATATTTTAGTGCCTTTAATTGCGGCTAAAGGGGACATCTGGATGGTTAAGCGATGTGCCCCGTGACCAATAGGCTGGGGGTTCGAATCCTGCAAGGTGCATGTTGCGATGTATTTATCCTAGAAAATCTAGGTGTTGCTGTTAAAAAAAACAAAAATTAATTTTGATTCGAATACCGGAAGTAGTGTCTGGAATGGAATGATTTTCTCATATGGATTTCTCTTCTAAAATTTGAAACTGCAGATATTTTTATTGGATTCAGGACATGGAATGAGCACAGTTGATTCTGAACTCTAGTGGTGAAGTTTTAGACGATGGCTCTTGCCGGAATAAACAATGTTTCAGTACTCGAATCTTCTTATTTTGGTGACAATTATTCTCCGGTCTCAAGGAGATGGGGTAATCAAGAGAAACCAATCACACGGACATCTTTTATCCGGAAATTGTGGCGGGATCTTGAAGATGGAAGCAAAACTAGGGAGACTGAAAGGAAACAAACGTGTGGGATGATTGATAGTAATATCGGAAGCCAATGTTCATGTTCATCAGAAGGTGCTGAAAGTGAAGATTTGTCAATAATTACTAGTGAAGCTGAAAATGAGTGTCCCTTGATACAGAACAAAATGGGGATTCAGAATGAACAAGAGGATAATCATAACTTGTGCTTACAAAATTCTCCTGCTGTGGGTGTGGCTGACAAAGAGCGTGTCAGGCAAGTTTTCCGTGAGTGGGGAAGTAAAAATAATAACGGGCGTGCATTGAATGCTTTACATAATAATAACTGTTCACGTGCTCGATTGATTTGTGAAAATGAATCCAAGAGGGTGAGGACAGTGAGGCAATGGTTAGAGTCAAACACTCAGCAAGCAGAAACTGGTCAATCTCTTATTGAAGAACAAGTTGGAGTTGATGCCAATCAAACAAGTGTTGGTGCACGAAGGTCCATCCGTTTGCTGTATGGTAGACATGCTCTTCTTGATTTGCTAACAAGGTTTGAGATGGAAAGGAAACAAGAGATGCAGATCTTGTTGGAAAGTCGACCCGTATCAACTTTTGCACATCGGAAAAGGATTCAGGTTTGAACATTTCTATGCATTCACACCATTTCATGGCTTTATTTTGTTGTATCAAACTGCCACTTTACAAGATTGTGATTGCATTGTAGTATTGTTGGGAAATACGATAGGAAACTCTGCTAAGTCTGTTAGTTATGATTAGCAACATTATATTTTGGAACCGCTTACATAAATTTTACGTCAAATAAATGTAGTTATGTCAGTTATACTTTCTCTTTTACCTCCAATCTGACATTCCATTTAAAAGCCAGCTTTGGAGGAAAAAGAACTTCTAAAATACACACATATAGTTCTAAAATGACTAGAGTGTAACTAGTTTACAACTTAATTGACGATTATTGTGGAATGGCGAGACTATTAAATAATTTCATGATGTTTCTCAAAGCTTAGAACGAATGCTATTTGTGATGCTTTTGTAGAATGAAAGATTGTCTTTCTGCTAAATGTACTTGTCGGGTATTACTCGTCTTGGATACTTCTGTGGCCAGATGATATTATCGATTAAACAGGGAAATGTTTTCTAATATGTTGAATATATTATATTATTTTGTTGTATATAAACATATATCATGACTTTTGAGGGTTTGAGGCAACTTATGATCCTGCTTTAGGCATTGCTCAAAGGTAGATTTCTGTGGAACCAAAGATTTGTACAAGAAGAAAGGTCTACTTCTACCGCAGAAAGAGAGTTGGGATTATTGAGGCAAACAAACACAGTATCTGATTTGAGGTATGTTATCTTTTCACTATTTCTTTACACATCTGGTTGAAAGGCAAAGAATATTAGTCTTCATTGTCATTCCAGTAAAGCACACCTTTAATAATGACCAGGAAGTGAAAAACTTTTTTGGTTTTTATTCTTTTCCAGGAGTTTGCCCATTTTTAAAAAAATTTCATAACAAGACTCCTTGTGTTCTTTTATTCTTCTTGAAATATTAGATTATGTTGAATCGAACTGAAGTTTGCAACTGCATACGTCACTCTAATCTGTTATTTTATCATTCTTTATGAGATGTTAAATGTCACTTTTGCCACATTTGTTTGAAGCAGGAAAGGGTTCCTTCCCAAAGTGAATAACCATGAACAAGCTCATGATGGGTCCCAATCTGATACCTCATCTGTCAATGGCATGCAATATCAAGAAAATCAAGTACTCGAAGATATAGTTAATGAATCTGATACCTCATCTGACAATGACATGAAAAACCAAGAAAATCGGCTACTAGATGATATAGTTAATGAGTATGAATCTGAGGGACAACCACCACCACCACCAACTGAGATTTTTGAAAGCAGGGACCAAGACCAGGACCACCAGGAGGAGGAGGGTTCAGTGGAAAGGAATCAGGGTGCATATAACATCGAACCGTCTCAACAATCTTTGGAACTTAAAAGTCAGTATGAGTCAGATGGGGATGCACTAGATGTTGATGAGACATTTGACCATCTGAATCCATCAGAAACCGAATCAGATATCTTGTCTTGGCAAGAAGAAATTGTAGAAGCAGAAGAAGATTTGAGTAATACTGAGTCAATCCACAGTTTAAATGCAAACTCAATTGAGAACCAAGATGAATGGTTGTACCAAGAAACAGTACATGATGGGTGGTATGACAATCATCATCCAGTGGTCACAACAGATGCATTCTATACACCTGATGATGATGATGATGATGATGATGATGATGATAACAATAACAGACATGAACTTCAACAACTTATGAGCAGGTATTTGACCATATAATCTCCATAATCCTGTCATTTTTTTTCTTAAATAAACATTAAACTGAGAGAGGTATTTATGTTGTAGGAGACGAGTCTCTAATCTTCTTCAAAGTGATTTCCGTGCGAGACTCGACCAGGTGCTACAATCCTACTTGGCACGCCAAGATCAAGCTTCTGAATCAGACGAAGACTGGATGCTAGAGATGGAGCACCAAGATCCATATCAGCACAGCATAGATGAAAACGAAAATGATAATGACGAAGCTGCTGAGAGTACAGAGCCAGCTGACAGCTGGCAACAGCACCCTGAAATCAATCAACACTCTGGAACTGTGAGTTTTCCCCCATCAAATTAGGAAAAACAAACATACATGTTTTTAATTTTTTATAGTTTTATTATGATAATGTATCAGGAATGGGATATCATCAACGGTCTACGTATGGATATGGTTACGCTTCAAGAACGAATGAATAGCATGCAGAACACTCTTGAAACTTGCATGAAGATGCAACTCGAGTTGCAACGGTCAGTGCAACAAGAAGTTTCGTCAGCCCTAAATCGATCATCTATTTCTGGTCAGTAGTAATCATACATCAACATGATCATTCTTTTCCTTTTATTCCTTGAAATCCTTTCTTACCCTTGATCTACTTTAGGTGAACAAAGCATGCAAGCTTGCTTCTTATGTTGTGACAGTGGGTCTGATTCTTCACCCAACAGGTAAACATGTGGCTCAGGTCAAAATGGGTTCTAACTAAAATGGGTTTGGGTCAAATTGGGCTGAATTAAAAAATAATCATTTTAAGTTAGCAAGTTTTATAACAGAGATCCAAGTTTCTTTTGTTTTTTTTTAAATCCAACTCATTTCTTGATGAACGTATCAATAATTGCATAGCAAAACATGCGGCTCGGGTCAAAATGAGTTCTAACCAAAATGGGTCTGGGTCAAAACGGGCTTAATTAAACAATAATCATTTTAAGTTAGCAAGTTTTATAACAGTGACCCAAGGTTCTTTTTTTTAAACCAACTAATTTCTTGATAATAATCATTTTAAGTTAGCAAGTTTTATAACAGTGACCCAAGGTTCTTTTTTTTAAACCAACTAATTTCTTGATGAACAGGTAATAATCGCCTAGTGTATACTTTTTAAAATTAAATATTTCTTTTATTTTACTTTTTGTATTGTTAATGTAGGTGTGGAGACGTATACGTATGCTCAAACTGTGCACAGAAAATAAACTGGTCAAAAGTAAAAGAAAGTGTGAGGCACCCGTAAGCTGAGGTGGACACAGAACACATACATACTAATACAATTTTAACAACGTGAAAGAGGATAATTAGCAGTTGGAATGACAGCAAGGCGGACAAGGTGGCGAGTTCCTATTGGATCTTTTAATCTTATTTATGAAGTTGATAAATAATCTTAAGGTTGATGTGGTGAATGGCAAACTGCTTATATTTGTTTTACAAATAATCTTAGACTTCACCAATCACCACCAGGCCTTAAAGCTTTTGTCTAGTCCTTATTACTCGATTACTGATCGTCATAGAATGACTTGTAACTTGTGCATTGAAACTTGTGCTTTGCTGGACCCCTTGAAATAAAAACTCTACTATTTTTCCGAGAACAAAATGACATGGATTCTAAAAGTATCTAATGAACATTACTTGCAGTTATTTTTCAGAGGAGTGTGAATTGATTTTTCCTAATGGAATGTTGTGATTACACGAAAATGAGAATAATAATTTTAGCGTTTGTGATGCAAATTGTAAATTGTATTATGTATTTAGGCTAGGAATGTAACATACCCTAATTAACCAAATGACTAAACTATTCCCTCTCAAGGTAAACGTCGCGACATTTAACTTGTAACAAAAAAATATAACGAAAAAGTAAATTAGGCTTCCAAGCCTTCCATATTAATCCAGCGAACCCAGGAAGGTCCAAACAAACTTTAGGCCCATGAGTGAACCCAATACCCAAGTCTGATCCAAGTGAGAAGCCCAAAAGATGTTCTAATCCATTAGTTGGCCCAAAAGTAGTAAATCCATGTGACCCAAATATAGAAACAAAAGAAGTCTTTCTAGGCCCGTAATATAGAAACAACTAAAGCAACCGCTTTAACCCTTAAAATTTTAAGGGTCTCAAAAAATAGAAAAGACTACTTTAATCTATATTTTAAATTAAAGATATATGTGATAGTCCACTTTGTGTTTTTAAAGAAAAATGAGAAAATATAATAAAATGATCGAAGGTCTATTTATATGCTACTGTAATAACATTCGGCCAAAACATTAATATTATACGTTTTGACGCATTATAAAATTACATTTTAAAATTTTCACAAAAGACCTCAACTTCAAAGTTTATTTTAGGATCCAAAGAATGTTGAGCCGCCCCTTGTAGATACCATATTAGTTTTAGGGTCTCTGATGCAAAATATAAATTGTATTCTATTGCATAATTGAAAAATTACAAGCCTCATATACAGGCTAGGAATTTAACAAACTCTAACTAACCAAAAGACTATATTACCCTCAATAATACTATGCTCTAACAGAGGCCATTACCTAAATTGTAATGAGTGTTAGAATAAGAAATATTGTATCCACGGGGAAACACAGAATATATATTTTTTTAATTTGGTACTATATTTGTCACAGAACTTACATTTGAAACTCAAACTTAACAAAAGATACGATCTAGAACATATTTATTAAAATATAAATTTATGAGACAAAAGGTCAATAGATTCTGAACCTCCTAGCCTACTTTCGTTCCCATATTTACTATCATTAAACCTGTTCTCGGACGTCAACATATTTTGTGGCGTAAATCGAACTTTAAATTTCAGACATTTTAGTGAGAGTTTTTTAAATATATACAAGTTTTTAAAATGTAACTTTTTATAGCGTCAAAATATATAATATTAATGTTTAGCCTGAATGTTATTACAGTAATCCCATAAATACTTTCAATCATTTTGACATTTCTTCTCCTTTCTTTCTAAAAACACAAAAAATGGATGGTTATCACATATTTTCAGCTTAGAATATAGATTAAAACAGATTTTTTAATTTTTTGAGACCCTAAAAATTTGTGCGCCTAAAATGATTGCTTTAGTTGTTTGTACTGTAGAGACGCCCCTAAGCTTGTTAACATATATAAGCTATGTGTGGCTCAATTTGGCTTGTTAGAAGGTCAAAATGGATTTGATCAAAATAGGCCTCTTGAAATGAGTTGTTCTAGAATAAAAGTATTAAAACGAGTTCATATATTGTATTTGCTTTTAAGACAGATGATGGTGACTACCGGTAGTGGCGGAGGTGTATGCGGTATCGGTGGCCGAGGTGGCGTTGAAGGTGGATACGGTAGTGGGTGATCGCACAGGGCCCACGTTCTAGAGGGGTTAATTTTTTTTCTCGTTTAAATACCGTAGGTCAATTAACATATATAAAAAAAATTGTAAATTATTAATAATTTCATGTTTTAAAGGAGCCCAATAAGTCTTGTTTGTTTTTGATGAAAATGTATTCTAGAGAAGGCCTCGTAAGTCAAGATTTTTACCAATTCGGTTAAAAGATATTTATTTTTTAATCTTTATTTAAAAAAAAAGGAAAAATGAGATATAATACGGGATTGACGATTGTGATTGCCGTGTGGTGATAGTCGATACTCGATACATAAAAAAACCACGATAGTCGACTGTTCATACATCAAGTTTCTATATGTATATAATTAAGTTTTTATTTTAAGAGGTTCATTTTTACTTGTTGCACAAGATCACTGAAATCTATGCACCAGCCCTGGTGGCCACAGAGATGGCCATGGTGGGAGAGGTTATGTGGGTGAGTGTCTCTAGATAAAAAGTTTATAATAGTAACCTACATTTAGTCATCTTATAATTCAAATAAACTCAAATTAACTAGTATAATTTTAGTATATAAACTCATAAACACTTTTTTTTTCCTTTTACATAAATAACAAATTTCTAGAAGAATGATAATTCATAATGGCATGGTGTAGTTATCATGAATGGTTTGGGGCCTTCAATATTGATGAGAAATCATGAATGTTCACGTAACCAAGGAACTAGAAAATTCTGTATGGTACGGTGGCCGAACATATTAGTTTTCAAAGTCAAAGCTTAATTTTTTTATTACTTGTTAAATCAAAACTGGTATCTAATATTATTTCGTAACGTCTTTTATTGAATTACTAGAAACAACTATAAAATGTTATTTATGTGTTTGTAAATCCTCATAAGAATGATATTCAAAATGCATTAATCAACAATTCAAAGTGTTTTTCTTGCTTCTTCTTGATAAACCAATGTTTATATAGAGATGTAGAAGGATTTGTTTGGGAAGTAAAAAGCCCATTTGACATCTCTTCATCTACAAAAAATATTATCGATGTGAGAACACGGAGACCGACCCTTACAGCCCAACCTGAGAGCGGACAACTAATGCGTTCCACTTTTTTTTTTGAACGGCAAAAAGTGTAAATAAATAAACGGATTCCGACTAACTAAAAGAGCCGGAACAAAGAAGTTACATCAGAAGAAGAGGGTTTTTAAGCCACTCGACCCAGCCAAAGTTCATTTTCCTAGTTCCTACGGGGTGGAGATGATGGGGTCGGTCCATGGATTTTCCTTCCCTTTGTTTTATTTCGCTCAAATGGTTGAAGGGAGACAGTGCATCAAGCTGTTCGCAAGGGCCAACTTGATCCTCTTCCCCAGGGATCCCCGATAAGGGAACCCAAGGAGAGCTGCCGACTCCAACTACCGTCCATCCATACTATAACTGTCCATTCTACATTCTCCGCGTTCATGACGTTCTTGACAACCCATCTTTGTCTCAGTAGGGTCTTTCAGTGGCATGTTTCGGTTCTCTTCCCCATTACTTAGACAAGGTGAGCCACCGGTTCAAGTACAAGATACCATCATTACTGCCTGGATAATTAGACCTCTAACCTATATTCGCAACGACCCAATTGCAGGAGTGGACCAAAAGGGAAGGGCTTTTCCTTCTTTCGGGTAGGAAAATCATGATCGGGATAGCGGACCAAAAGCTATAGAACTTGAGTGTAGGTCTTTTGTAGAAATTGAATCGCCATTTTCTTTAGTATTTATTGTAAATGAGTAAAGCATCACACATGGTATACCCGTCCCCCATCATCGTATTTTTTTGCTTTACGCGCCCTTAACTCTTCGTCGGCCACAGATGGGGCAGAATAGCAGAGCAAGTACAAGTATTAGTAGCATAACAAAAACACGTTCCTCGTCGTTAATATGTTTGCTCGCGACAATTGCGGCCTCTAGGTAAAATCGATGACTACATCTTTGATGAACTGCTAGTACTAGTACATCTGATAATTTTTAATTGGATAGTTGTAAATAGCCTCAGGGCTATGGAACAAAGGAGTATCCTGGTGCACTTACCCGAGTTTCCTTTTTTACAAAATATGAGAAAACAAAAATATCAATTGAAAGTTTTTGATTCAGATATCATTATAGACAACACTAACAAGGATAAAGTCACAACTTTATATAAAGAAATTAATTAATCATTTGCAATCCACGAATGCGTTCTTGGATTATTTTTCAACTCCACTTATAAACGAATAACAAGAATTGAGTCGTGTAATTTCGTTTTAAAATAAAATTATTTTCGAATCATTATGAAATCAAATTGTTTGAAATTATTCATTTTTTTGTATCGAATCTATTTTATATTTTAAAGTGAACATCAATCTTATAAAACTTTTCCTTTCATTTTAACTAATTAGATTCCGTAATAGGTTCACTCATATTTCTCATAATATCTTGAATGAATGAGAACAAAAAGTTATCACACGATCACTAGAAAAAAAAAACTTGTTTTGGTCCAACTATATTCTAAGACTAGTTATTTCTATTGTCTTTTGCTTTATAAAAATTCTATTTTGTATATTTCCATATTAGAAATCCGCCTCTTTGTAGTTAGATCAAGAAAGAAACTTCAGATTTTGATCTAATACAACAATGCATGCATTAGTGATTCCAATTATTTCATTATTTTTTTTCGTTTATCGAATACAATTTCCTATTCTTAGTTGTTATTGGACGACTAACCAATATATTTCTTAAAAGATAAGAAACGATTCCAAAATAAAACACTTATACAACTATGAATAACAAAAATTTATAGATCTCAAATCTACTTACAATTGCAGTAATATTCTAATCAATTTTATTAATTATTAGAAACTAACTTATCAGAATCACATTTTACCTGATCCTTAGTTTATAGCCCTAAACCCATAATGGTGAGAAATTGATTATTTTCAATTCAATAATTTTCTATTGAACGGGGCATTATTAAGTAAAATAAGAAAGAAAATATTTAGCACCTCTTTCCATTACTGATTGAAAGTGCATTGCTGTGTCAGAAGAAAGATAACTATACTGATTTGGTATACTTTAAAGATGCCCTTGGTACAATATTGACGATCTCACAAAGATTTTTTTCAGTGATATTATATTCACTGATCCAATCTTTTACGGAATCGATCCCCTTTTGACTGTACAAGAATATGTGGAGCTTATCATGTCTCGAAGCACATGAGAACGTTCTTTTGCTGATATCATTACTAGTATTCACTTCTAGGTCATTCTTTGCATTACTACATTAAAAACATAATAAAAGACGTCCAAATTCGAGGTTTTATATAAAAAACCATAAATATGGATTGTATTCAGGGTCGGCTCGACATTTTCTAGGGTCTAAAACTAATCCTAAAGTTGGGGCCTTTTCGTAGTAAAAACAATTATTTTGCTTATAATTCTAACATGACTTGTCATTATTACTTGATTTTAGGGATGAGATCGGTACCGTACCGGTATCGAAAATACCGGTACCGAATTTATGGAAAAGTGGGTATCAATACCGAATTTATCGGTACGGTACGGGTACTCGTTACAAAATGTTCATCTTTAGATGGTATCGATACCGAACCGGTACCGGTACCGAAAACCGGTACCAAATTTATTAAAAAGTGGGTACCGGTATAAAATGCTTATCCCTACTTGATTTAACTTTAGCATAAATCGAAAAAGAACTCGTCCTATTGGAATCATCATACTCTCTTGTCACTTCACGTTACTTGTATTAACATGCTACTGAAAACAATAAATAAAAGTGAAATAAAAAAAATTAGCCTCAAACACGTGTCAATTAAAATTGATGCAAATTTTACCAACAAACTTTTGTATGTAGTTTTTATGTGTTTGTAAATCTATATAAGAAAGATACAAGTCATATTTTCTGAAAATGCAACAAGTAAAGTGAATTTTTTACAAAATAATATGTAAAATGCTTAAAAAGTTAATGCAAAAAACGTCCAAATTGATGCTTTATATATAAAAAAACATAAATATTGGGTGTATTTGTTATCAAATCCTAGACCATTCATAAATCCAATTTCACATCTAAAATAAATACAAAATCGTAGTTAATTGTGGTTGTGATATAACAACTCTTATTGCCAGCTGGAATACGTAGACTTATTTGAGAAGAGCCAAGATCATATACGTTATACTATACTAACATTCCGATCAACACATATTTATCCAACTTAATTCACTGGCAACAAAAAAAACATTTAAAATAATAAAATCAATATACGTTTTTTACATGGCGTCACACGTGCCACCCTCCCACGTGCTTCGCTGCAAAACTGTTTCCCAGCAAATTTGTCTTACTCATAACAAACATATCACCAGGGTCCATGCATTCACTCATCTGTCACTCTAAAGGGCTCTCTTTAAATTTACTTTTTAATTTACATTAATGTTCAAAACAAAATTAGAATCCTTTATAAAAAGAAACATTCTTTAATCTTTACTACACACCTGATATCGCTACACTATAAGCATGTACTTTGACCGGCATCTATCCATTGGCCGCTTGAACATCATCCGCGACCGGAAATAGTTGGGTCGAACGGCAAAGGGGACACGAGACGTGCGACGAAAGCCACGTCTCGATGCACATGGGGTGGAAGCCGTGACGGCAGTACGGGATCACCGTCACGGTTTCCCTCTCCTCGAACTCGCTCAAGCAGATGGAGCATTCGCTCCAAATCTTCGAGTCCCCACCGTACGGAACATTTGGGAGAGACCGAACGGTGGAGGCGTCAACTCCGTCGCGTTTACTTGTGCGGAAACGCGGCGGGGAGTCACGGCGACCGGAGACGGATTCATCGGAGTTGGAGATGTTGGAGAAACGGCGGATGTAGAGAGAGAAGAAGGCCATGAAGAAGAGGACGGTGAGGACTAAGGAGGAGTCGAAAGGAGAGGTGGTGGTGAAGGATGCCGCCGGCGATTTAAGATCTCTACCGGCGTTTTCTTCTTGAAGTAAGCTTCGGCGGTAGGAGAGTAGGTTCATGTTGATCGGAACGGAGAGGGACAAATGATAAGGACGAAGGGTTTGCAGGTTTTGATGCTCTTCGCTATGTTATGACTGACACTCATATTTGGAAGGTTTTGTGAAGTTCGGTTTTCAAACTCCTTTTCACAATTATTCTTAGAGCGAATTACAAATTATGTCTTTTAAGTATTACCTAAATTTTAGAATACGCTCTTTAACTAAGGAAATTACAGAAAACGTCCTTTATGTTTAAAAAACCTTGCACGTTGCGTCCTTTAAACTAACGGGCGTTAAATTCAGCCATGGTGAGGGTATTTTCGTCCATTTACCATTTTAATTAGAGCGAATTACAAGTTACGTCCTTTAAGTATTAACCAAATTTCAGAATAAGGAAATTACAGAAAACGTCATTTGTGCTTAAAAAACCTTGCACGTTACGTCCTTTACACTAACAGACGTTAAAATTCACCGTTAAATCCAGTCATGTGCAAGACACATGAGGGCAAATGTGTCATTTCACCTATACGGGGACTAAATGTGTAATTAACTTCAATCCTTAAATGTAAAATGTGATCCTTAAAGGGCTAAATGTGAAATTTGGCTAATACCCCTACCATAAGAACTTTTGGCTTCCGCCATCTTCAACAACGTTCGGCTTCCGCCATCTTCAACACCCTCCGGCTTCCGCCGATCCACCATCATCATCACCCTCCACCGTCGCCTTCCCTGATGCCTCCAACACTACTGTCTCCATCCAACCAAACCCGTTGTCTTCATCTTCTTCCCTAACATAATGGTTGCCGAACCCCAATTCGGAATTACAGGTCGTGTAGGTTTGGTCCCCTTCATCGGAATTGCAGGTCATGCAGGTTGGTTTAGTCCCTCTCATCGGAATTGCAGGTCGTGCAAGTTCTCGTCTCCACCCCCTATTCGAATTTCAGATCTGAAAAATCACTAACAGATCTAAGCTAGCTTCAATGGAAGACAGGGGTTGTGAGATAGAGAAGGGGCTATTTTAATTTTTTATAATTAAAATGGTAAATAATTGAAAATACCCTCACCATGATTGGATTTGACGGTGAAATTTAACGCCCGTTAGCCTAAAGGACGTAACGTGTAAGGTTTTTTAAACATAAATGATGTTTTCTGTAATTTCCTTAGTTAAAGGACGTATTCTGAAATTTGGGTAATACTTAAAAGATGTAACTTGTAATTCGCACTAATTAAAATGGTAAATGGAAGAAAATACCCTCACCATGACTGGATTTAACGGTGAAATTTAACGTCCGTTAGTATAAATGACGTAATGTGCAAGGTTTTTAAACATAAAGGACGTTTTTTGTAATTTCCTTAGTTAAATGACGTAATTTGTAATTCGCTCTTATTCTTATGTCTAGAATTATGTGAAAAAAGAAAAGATTTTAAATACAAGATAAAATTATAATATAATAAAGAAAAGAGTTTTTTTTATATATACACTAGTTTAGATCCCGTATTTACACACGGGGTGAAAAATATATTACATATACTACAGATATAAACAAACTCAAAATATGTAAAAATTAATATATAAATGGATTTCAAAAATACGTTAATTACTATTTAATGTAATTTGACTTTCAATTATTATTTGATTGAAATAAAAGTTACATAATTAAATTTTAAAGTTTCTCATAAGAAGAGATAATTTAAAATAAATGTGTTTTATTAGTATAATTAATATTTTCTTTAAATATATATTATTATTTAAAGATAGAAGTGCATTAAATAAGAGAGAGATGCGGAAAAAAAATTATGAGAATGCATATGAAGACGACATGTGGCACTAAAAAACCTTTATTTATTATATAGTATAGATTAGTATTTTTTCTTTAATTAATTATATTTTAATTTTCATATTATATATATATTGTTATTTAATATAATTAGTATTTTTTCTTTACTAATATATTTATAATATCCTTATTATTTAATAAGATTGTGTATTTATTAGGAGAGAGAGGCGGGAAAACTAATGTGAGAAGACATGAGGAAGTGACAAGTGTCCTTCTCAAAACATTTATTTATTAGTATGTATAGATTTTAACTGCACATGTACGCTTAAAAATCAATAATATATTAAGTATCATAAAAAATAAAAACTGTTTAATACAATAATACGTAGAGCATAAAATATATTCAACTAGAGAAGTAGTGAAAAGGAGAAATAACGAAAATTAAAAAAAAAAATACAAGTGTATATATGATTCTATTTTAAAACATAGATCATTAATTCATTACTCTACTAGGTTAAAATCTCGTGTATTACACGAGTTAAATAAATATAATATTATATATTAAGTAAAAAAAATTATTTTTTAAAAAATCATGTTTTACACGGATTGAATAAACACGTGGAATACAATATAATCTGTTAACATATACATTCGTCAAAATATGTCAGGAGATTTATTAATATAAAGATTAGTGTTTTCTTTAAAAATATATTATTATTATTAAAAGGTAGAGGTGTATTTAATATGAAAGAGAAGCGGGAAAAAAATAATGAGTATAAATATAGAGACGACACGTGACATGAAAAACCTGTATTTATTATATAGTATAGATTTAATAAGATATTCATCATTTTGTCTAGCTTATGCCGTAGCCCGTAGGTCACATATTATTATGAGTTATGCGGCTTCTCGGAGATGCGACTGTCACTCAACGAATGAAAGTCGCTTTTCAAAAAAAAAAAAGTTATGCGGCTGTTTGTGATTGATTATTAAACTATTTATATTAGTTATTTAATTTGAAATAAACAGTATTTGTTTAAAATAATTTATATGCTTACAAACGATTTAAATATTTTACATAAATATAATTTCTACTGAAATAACTTGTCGTGGTATTAAAACCAGGTGTTTCTTCGTGCGATGTGACGGAAACCCGTATATATATATATATATTTCAAAGTATAAATGTTTATTTAAAATAGTATTATACTTAATTATAAAAAAAGATCCCGTGTAAGTTGTAACTAAAAAAATAAAGTCAACAGAGAGGTACTTATACGATAGCTATTTATACCAACCTACAATTGATAAAATTAAGCACGTCACAACAGTATATTTGAATTTTATAAAACATATTTTAAAAGTTATAAGAGGAAAACAAAATAACTTAAAAACTAATTATAATATTAAATTATTAAAAAAGGTCGACCACAAAATTGTTGAAAATATATCAAAAAAAATAGTTTAAGACGTTGATATACAACTACTTTTTTTCTAATCAAAATGAGAACTCTTTCCGTTTTCAAAATCAAGTTTGTGTAATTAAAATATATTGATATTTCAAATTTCATATAAATTTAATTAGCTACCATGTTAATCATATATATAAAAGCTTACGAATAATAATATTTAGCAAACATAGTGATAGATAAAATACAATTTCAAGATAGCTTCCTAAATTATTAATTTAACTTTTATTAATATTATATTAAAAATAAAATGAATAAATGACTTATTTGAGATTTTATATTTAATAGGTAACTTTTTTTTGAACGGCAACACCTAGATATTCTAGGATAATTGGGTTTCCCCAAGGCAACACCTAGAACATCCAGGGCAGCCCACCTCAGGAGGAACCCCCAACTGGGTAAACCCCCTGACCTGGCCACAGACCCTTTTTTTGCTGTGGCCTGGATTCGAACCCAAGACCTCCACTATGTGAAGTCTTGGGGCTACCATTGCACCAAATGGCCAACGGTATTTAATAGGTAACTAACCAAATTTCTTATCTATTCCACTAAAATCATACACTTTATAAAGTCACTCAACTTTTATAGTGTTTCAATCATTTGATTTTTTTTTTATAAATATTAACTTTTTAATAACCAAGTTGAATAATTGTTTAATTTAAATTAAACTGAAAAGAAAAATAATCAACGAATATTAATCAAGATTCATATATATTTCATTTATATTACTTAATTTTTTAACAAAAATTAATACTAATAAAAAAAATATTAAAATAGGAACATATTATAAAAGTCGATTAACTTTATAGAGACAAAAAAAACTAAGATAATTACCAACTTTTCAAACAATGGCAGGGGTGACAACTACAAATTATCTACATTCTTTGTTACGTCTCCGTCTCATTTAACATTTTTCCTTACAACCAAAACCCTACTCTCCTCTCTGTCGGTGGTGGGGGTGGTTGGTGGCGGGGGTAACGACATTCGGTAGGTGGTGATGATGATAATAGATTCTAATTCATTTATGATTCTTTTATCACTCAAATGAGTATGCGTAACTTTAGTAAAAATATGTAAAACTTGGTTATTATTAAATGAGTTTTTTCTTACACTTAGTTACTTGAAAAGTAATTTTATAACAGTTGTACATTTCCTAAATTCTAAAATGAAAGAACTTTTTAATTTAGTGTTAAAATAGAATAAAAAGCAAGTTGAGAGTTCATATAGGAACTAATTTCTTATAATGAATTTAAAAAACTCTTTTGCTACATTTTACCTTGACACTAATGCATTTTAGAAGCATGGTATTAAACTTTAAGGTGTTACGATAATGCACACATGAACAATGACAGATCAATAAATTTTTTTCTATGAGTGTCTAAAATTTTCGATGCTCGGTTCTAAATAGCTAGATTTGTATTTTTTTTGATCTGTTCGGGCCGGGTCGCATAATAGAATATTAAATCAAATCAAATTTCAATTGTTTTTCACGGGTTTTCATTTTTTGAAACCGAGCCATTAGAAGATGAATATCCAACTTTTCTATTGAAAAATCCTTCCATATTTCTAAAACTGAAAATTTAAATCCATGACTAAACGTGAATCAATCAAGCAAATAGCATGACTAAACATCAAGGAAATAGCAAAAAATATAATCTAATCAATAAATCATGTCTAAACACGACTAAACATGAAGGAAATAGCAAATAATCAAAATACAAAGTAAGACTTAGAGGAAAAAAAGTTGAAATAATTACCTTGTATGATTGTATCAATTGATTTTGGGCAACTTCTTCTCGAAATCTCGTCGAATTTTCTGGTCGATTTTTGGCAATAAGTCGACTTCTCTATTATTCCTCGTCGACTTCTTACGTTTGATGGGGGTGTTTTTTTAACAATGGCAATTAAAAAAATTAAGGGTAATTGGGTTTTAGGTTAATAGAATTAGAGATAAAAATTCGAGCTTGGAGTAAAGGTTATAATTGGGTAATTACTTAAAAGGGCTTTATTGTTTAAAATGGGGTGGTTTAATTTAATGAGTTTATACTTTATAAGAATTAATGTGTAATAGTCCAATTTACATAGGTTTATATTTGTTATTTTTTTAAATAATTTATTGGTTTATATTTGTAAGATTACAATGTTTTAAATTATTTTTTTTTGGCGTCTTTGATCATAAAAAATTTCATCGATAGGGTCGGTGTAAAAAATTCTAGGACGCCGCTCAGGATTTTATTATACATATAACAAATAATATATTTTTCCCATAGATGTCGGACGATAAAGCTCGGGTCCTCCGGTACACATGAACATTTTTATTGAGTCATACTATTACACAATGACTTCTTTTGTTGATTTAACATTAAACTTTACTATCACATACCTCGTGTTGGCATTGTGTCACACAAATATTAACATGAATCTCAAAATTTATTTTGAACACCTATAAATAATTGTTTCATAAACCTTATTTAGGGTGGCGAAGTGGTGGGCTCAAAATTATCTACATGTTCTGAGTTTGATTCTTGTCAGCTGGTTACACCTTTCTTTTGAAATGACAGGGAATAGATTTGTCTATATTATAAGGTAATGGGTTTGTACAATAAAATGTGAAGTTTCTATCATAGTACAAAAAGAAAACCTAAGAGATCAATAATTTAAAAATCTTTTAATGATACCAAATAATTGTTTTGAATTTTCTAAAAGGTGAATATTATTCAAAAGGTGCTTTAAAGCTAACAGTTTTACTTGGTTTATCTTATATAATTTCAAATAAATCAAATCATGCATTTTTACACATTTGTTTCCATCAAACTATTTAAACTTATTCGACGCCCTCGTTAAACTTATCAAACCAAAAAGTTCTTTAACATTTGTTTACTTAACATACCCTGTCCTCTAGTTTTTTTTTTTTTTTTTCTTATTTTTCTTATTTTCATTTAATCCCTCCTTTAATATGTCAAATCAATTTATTATTTGTTATTTCTTTTTGTGGTCCTTTTTTTATTTTCTCTTATTAGTATTATTAATTCTATTATTATATACTATACTAGGTTAGAAAACCGATGTATTACACATGTTAATAAATACATATATTTAGAGGGTGTTTGGGATTGCTTATTTAACTTCAAAAGTGTTTTTTGTCAAAAGTGTTTATTGACTTATGACTTTTTTAAAATGAGTTTTTAAAAAAGTGTTTCGGTTAGCTTTTGTGGTGGAAAAAGCAAAAAAGTCAATAAGTTATTTTTTAAAAAGTGTTTAACTTAGCTTATTATTATTGTAAGGTAAAGGGTGGGTAGATGGGTAATTTTATGTTTAAAAAGTCATAAGGAGTTTTAAAAAGTCAGAATTTGTGACTTTTGTAAAACAACTTTTTAAGACTTATCAAAAAACAAAAAAATGACTTTTATCCATGCCAAACACTTTATTGACTTATAGCCAATAAGTCAATAATTCATTTTCAAACTCAATCCCAAACACCCCTTTAGTAATAAGAATTTATATATAACTACTATCAATTAATTGACACATATAACACTCACCTAAGGCCATCCGGTATACGTGAGGTTTCCACGACGTGATCCAACGTGGAAGTAAGAATCACGCCGTGATTCAATCGGCACACCGCCCCCTTGATCTCAAAATCACGCCGTGCTAAGCCACCGTGATTTTTTTCACGCGAGAAAGAGGAGGATTGTTTGAAATTGTACCGTTGCACTAGCCGTTGAACGGCTATAATTTTAAAAAAAAGTTTTTTTTTTATTTTCATTATTCTCATCTCCTATATAAACCTAAATACCTTTCATATTATACCTCATCTCTAATCTTTTACTATACAAAAACAGTTTATACTAAAATGTCTTCATCATCAAGCGAGGAAGCCCGGACAACAGCGTTCGGAGTTATGGCATCGGCGGCGGTTAGGTGGTGGCAAGAGGCGGAATCGTCCTTAAGACCATTAAAACGAAGCGCACGTCTCAGCCGTGACCGGGCGGCTGCTAACACGCTTTTACTCAAGATTACTTTGACGAAGGTTGTTTATACGGGGAGGAGCAATTTAATGCCCGGTTCCGAATGAGTCGGAGGTTATTTTTAAGAATTAATACTGATCTCGAGAGAGACGTGCCTTAGTTCCGTCAACGTGTTGACGCGAGAGGTCGGGTTGGCTTCACCTCCATTCAAAAGTGTACGATCGCGATTCGTCAAATGGCGTATGGTACCGCTAGTGATTCGTTTGACGATTACATGAAGATGTTAGAACGAACGATCAGGTCATGTATTTACAAGTTTTCTAAAGCTATAATTTTATTGTACGGTAAGAGATATTTACGTAAACCGTCGGCTAGCGACATTCAACAGTTATATGCTTTTCATGAAGCTAAACACGGATTTTTCGGGATGCTTGATAGCATCGATTGCACGCATTGGGATTGGAAAAATTGCCCAAATGCGTGGCGAGGTCAGTTTGCACGCGGCGATCATCCTCGACCAAGTATTATGCTTGAAGCTGTGGCTTCAAATGATCTATGGTTTTGGCATGCATTCTTTGGCGTCGCCGGTGCGAACAATGACATTAATGTTCTTAATCAATCGCCTATATTCGACGATATGATCAACAGAACCGCACCAGACTCATCGTTTGAACTTAGGGGATCACATTATAAGCGTGGGTATTATCTAGCCGATGGAATATATCCAGAATATGCAACAATTGTCAAGTCTCTTACGTGTCCGGAAGGTATTAAACGTAATAATTATAAAAAGGCTCATGAGGCGTCAAAAAAGATATCGAACGAGCGTTCGGTCTATTGAAGAATAATCGAACGCCGGCTCGATCTTGGTCTCAAATCAAAATCCGGAACATTATGTATGCTTGTGTGATTTTGCATAATATGATTTTAGAGGATCAAAGAGCGACAATTTGTCAATACAACCCAAATGAGAAGGATGTTACGTACGACAATTTGTCAATACAACCCAAATGAGAAGGTTTACGAAGAAATTGATGAGGAGGAGATATAAAACACATATAAATAATATAATAAAATACCTTTTAAATAAATATTTCCTGCCATGTCTGGCGGGAGGGAATTTCCACTCGTATTAGTTATGATTTTTTTAAATCCACCATCTGACTTCGTAATAGTAAGGGTGGCGGGCTCGGCTTAGGACGGTTACTCGGCAACACCACCGCAACCATAACGGCTTCACGAGTTTGCTTGCATCGGGTTCACGAACCCGTATCTTTCAGGTGTGTTGCTTTGGATCGTTGGTGTAGTAGAGGTTCATGGGTTCCACCCCTTGTAAGGGGGTAGTTTAGGGTAAATATGTTACAAGGGTAGTTTAGGGTAAATATGACGTGACATGACGTGTTTAGATTGGCTAATTCTTAGGGTATTTAAGGTTCCATCCCCACTTAGATTGGCTAGCTAATTTCTTAGGGTACTTCCCAAGATTCTTTTAACCGTTAGTTGTTTAGTAACTTAAAAATCTAATTCCAGTCTCATACCCTCGGTCTCATTACTCAACCACACTCACTACCCAAAACAAAGAAAGTAACAAAGTACAACAAAATATGATATCAATAAAATAAAATAACACAAATCTTTTACTTCATCTACCCTGTTTTTAACCCCTCTCTAATACTCCTCCAAAACAACTTCTTTATACAAAGTGAACCACTTATAACATAACATAATAATTAAAACAACATGTTAATCAAACCTAAAACAAAAACACGACAGAACATGTAGGATTATACATTCACACTAAACTAAAACTAAAGTCTAAAACCTAACATCAACCCACGAAACTAATCCTAAATAACATAAAAGCCTTTCAAACTAAGACCTACTTCCGTAGGACACATAACTAGTGACGGCTTTAGTCCCCTCAGCAATCGCATGCTTCCCAAGCTCCCCGGGCAACAACAACTTCACGGCTGCCTGTATCTCCCTCGACGACAATGTCATCTTCTTGTTGTACTCCGACAACCTCGCCGCCGTCTCCGCCAGCCTCTCAAACATATCACCCATCAAATTGTTAATTATCACCATCGCCTTGGACGATATCCCCAAATCAGGATGCACCTGCTTCAACACCTTGTATACATACCTCTTATACCCTTCACCACCTCCGCCACTCTCCCCTACCTTCCTCCTCTTCTTCCTCTTCCCGCCGCCGTCGCGGGTGGCGGTTTTTTTGGCTGCAGGTTCTTGTTTCTCCGGCGTGGGAGTGGCGTATTGGACTTTGATTTCTCTCTTTTCGTGTCCGTTTACGATGTCGTCAACGACGCCGTTATCTTCGTCTTCCATTTGGGTGTCGATATCATCTTCTAGGGTTCCTTGTTCTTTTGCTGGGGTTTCAACTGTGACGACTTCGATCTTTTCATTGGATGAAACTCCCCTGGTGATTGGTTTTTTGGTGGTTTTATCGACTACTGAAACTTGGACGGTTTCTCGTATGGTTTTCTTGGTGGTTTTTAGGACTGTTTTCTTCGGAGCCATTTACGATGTTTCTTTTGGGGACTTGGGTGGTGTGATGAGTGGGATATAAGTGGAAGTTGGTGAAGTGAGCATGGATTTAAGAGGACACGTGGAGGACACCTGGCTGGGTTTTTCTGCTACGTGTGGTAAAACTGTCAAAAGTTAAGATAACATTTTATTTTATTATTATTGTTACTAGCTTTAAACCCGTGTGTTACACCCCCACGGGGGTGAAACGTTAAAATTATATTGATAAATATCTTAGCATATCTTTTTATACAACATTTGATGTTGCATTGATAATTTTTCCATCTTGTTAAACGTTAAGATTATATTTGTGAAACTCGCGCCCTTGAATAATTTTTTCATATAGGTTAGAGACCCATGTACTACAAGGGTTTGAATAATAAAAAACGATAAAAATATAAAATGTAAAAACGATAAAAATATAAAATGTATAAATACTTCTTTAAAATGATATACATAAATCATATATAAAATCTATACATGGAATTAGAAACTCAACAATTTTAAACTTAAAAATGAACTGATTCAATTTAACTGAAATTTATGTATACATCCTATATATACCATAGACAACGTGAGACGACTTTTTACATGTTTAATCCATTTGACATGTTTCACTTTTAGCTAATTCTTTACATTTGACTTGTCTTTAATGAAAAACACAAAAAAATGTACCTTTAGAACTCCCATTCTCCATAAGCAACTCAAATGGCTCGCAGAATCTTGTGCCGTCACTTTGGAGAACCAAACAAAATTTCCGAATTAAGTCTAAAGGTTAGACAAATAAAACTATAAAAGTAAGATTAGAATTTAAACCACTATACACAAAGGAAACAACCGATAGACTTTAACTGAATAATTAATGATTTATCTATTTCGTATTAAAAGAAACCCGGAAGAAAATACGATGAAGTTCATTCATATTATGAATTTTACTTGAATCGGAGTTTCCATACTTCACCAACATTAGGGTGAAGGGGTGCATTACTCATTTACTCATCAAAACTGTTCAATAGAATTTTGTCATCTCAAAACTACTCATTTTACTCATTTACTCAGATTTCATTGGAAACACCTACTCATTTTACTCACCAACATTTAAAAAAAATAAACATTTAAGTAAGAAAAGGCAATTTCATTAAATTAAAATAAACATAATACAATTAAAAATAAAAAACCTAGAAATAAAATTTTTTAAAATCAGCATCCTCATTTTCCGTTTCTTCTTCAACATCCTCGTCTTCTCCTTCGTCTTCGGATTCCGAACGAATGATCTCGTTTGGATCACGATACAGTTGGTTTTGGTATTGGTACGAAAATTGAGATAAAAAATTTGGATCCATATCAAGCGAAAATTGAGATAAATAATTTGGATCCATATCTTGAGATAGTATATTTGGATCGGTTGAACTTTGGGGGTAGTAGTTTGAATATTGAGGTTACGGGAAATAGCTTGGAATTGGTTGAGGAGGTGGTTGTGGTTGTGGTCGTTGAGGAGGTGGTTGGGTTCGTCAGGGAGCGGCTTGGGTTCGTTCGGGTGGCGGTTGAGATTGAACTTTTTGCCTAAATTTTCTAGGCTTTGTTGATTTTTTTGATGACCCTTCCATTTTTTTTGAGAAGTGTAAATATATAAATGAGAGATATATAGGAAAATTTTTATTTTTTTTTAAAATAAAAAAAGCCCAAACGGCTCTCTCTCTCTCTCTCTCTCTCTCCCCAAAGGCTCTCTCTCTCTCTCCCACGTCCGAGTAAATTTACTCGACTACACAACTCGATTTCGGGTACTCGGCCAACTCGATTTAAAGGGGGCGGTGTACCCCCGGGTACTCGGCCTACTCATTCCCAACCCGGGTATCCCACCCCTTTCACCCTTAGAGGATCCACCCCCACCTTAGCAATAAGGCTAGCCACCATAACACTTGTGGATGCAATTTACAAAAAATGCCAATAGAATATCTGAGTTAGTTTTTCCAAATTCATGGTTTGAAACATATTACCCATGTCATTTTAAATTCTATAGACTGGATATCAGCCTTCAGGTTGGGAATTGCTCTCGCTGACCTAAAAAATTGATATGACTCGGAATTTGATTACAACGAAATCAAGCAGTAAATCAAATAAAATAGAAATATAGAAGATATTTTATTCAGGACAAAAATCAACTCTCCTGATATTTAACACATTATTTATAAAAAAAACGTTCTAAAAATTGGACAAGTCAACCCGGGCCGCTTGGACTTGTACAAAATGAAACCATGAGGCACCTTTTTTATAAGTGGATAAAGAGCAGGAAGAGTAGAAATAGAGTAAACTGTCTCAGCCATGAGAATGATATCATAATCAATCGACCCTGAGCCACAGTTTGAGTCACGGTCATCGGTTTGTAAATTGGGAGACATTACTTGTACGGTATTTGCATTCACTCCAGTTCACTCCAATCACCCAATGACTAAGACTTTACAGGAAGATTGGCAAAAACATATACAGAATAAATCAATTCATGTTTCACTTTAGAGAATCCTTTTGTAGAGAATAAAAGACCAAAAGAAAATAACAAAAACAAAGGCTTGCAGGCAAGAATGTAATCCAGGAAGCCCGTGGCCACAACCAAGCTGAATATTAACCGAATGTAGTTAGGAAGCATTAAAATTTTGGTTATGGAAAGTGTGAGGCGGCGGTTAGGTCCAGAGGTGAGAGCTTCATGTATGCGAGGTTAATCAGGGAATCTCATAAGTAAAAATGTTTCAGCAAAAAGGAAATTAATCAGGGAATCTTAGAAATTAGGAGAGTAGCTTTAAGAGAAAGATGAATACCAAAGAAAGTTATTGAAACAAACTTCACTACAAGACAGAGAAACATGCAGTTGACATTAGTAAACAAATAAAAACACAGTTAATTGTTCAAAAAATATGATGTACACCTTTCTAAGTCACCATCAAGAATCAAAAGCCTCTTCACCAGCTCTTTCAATTTATCATCATACAAGGACTGCAAACTCTTCTTCTGTAACATACACATGATGACAACTGTTAATGAAAAAAAAATCATTTTTCTGCAATTCAATTGCCTTAAACAAAGTAGTCCATTTAGATCGGATAGACCAACAGCTCATCTTCAGAGAACCAAATTGGATTTCCAAAAGTAGTTGGAAGCATATGAAGGTACCTAATTTGCTCCATATATGGGTGACAGATTACACTTGGTTCTCTGCTGGATCTTTTGTTGCTAACCCTTGACTTCCCACTTTAAGGTCTAGAATAAAAATTTGATCTCTTGATATCTTTTCGTTTAATAATTCTGAATCTTGTCTCATCATCTGTTGCAAAGTTACATATATCTGAACAAAAAAAGATCTGAAAATAGATCGGTGCATAGGAAACACTTGAAATGTTTGATTATTTGATTATTCCAACTTAAAACATCAAAAGCATATCAAGACACTATCTTGTACTTCTATGTGGCAATGATAAAACGGTTCAAACCATAATACGATTACAATGAAAACGCAAGATTAGTTGATAGAAAATTTTACGACCTGCATTTTTTAAGTTCTACGTCGTCATTAAATGGTAAATACTTTTTAAAATAAGTGACAACAGTGTTAGCTAAAGAGAAAAAGAGACATAATTAACAATAACTGTTGCATATTAGAACCAAAATTTAGCAGAAATTATATACCAAAAAATACAGTATTGATATTCCATGTCTCAGTTCTGTAATATGTTTTTTACCAAGTAGATGAAGTATATGAATCACATGTTTTGTAAACACACATGAAACTTAGGAGAAAATCCACCCATTTCAGGCAATCGACACATAGCGATTCTACCAACACACATGAAACTTAATTCAGATGTTAAAACGAGTTTGGAAAAAAGTTTTAAAACTATTTGGTAACTTTTATTCATTAAAATTAAATTTAGCATGTCTGAATATAAATAATATAAAAATTAAAACTATTTATATAGATACAAAATATAAAAACGTTTTTCGTCCAATTTTAAAGGTTTAAATATATAAAACATGCAACTTGAAATAATAAATTAATAAAAAAATAAGATATTAAAGGAAAAAATACACTTTTTTTTAAGTTTGAAATCCAGTCCGAACAGTTCGGTTCCGTAAAAACCGTTCAACTACACACAACCGGACTGGTTATATGTCCGGTTCACGATCGGACCGACCGGTTCTGTAAACATTAGATTTATCTGATGATAAAATAGAGATTATTTTTTTAAGCGGATCTGCTAGTCTAATAAAGTTTGGTGTTTATATAACAAGTGGGGTCATTTCCCATCTTTATCAAAAAGAAAAATTAACCTAATAAAACTTTTACAAAGAAACAAGAGTAAACTCTTATTTTTATTACTTTCATCCAAAAGATTTAATTTTCTTTTTTATATTCTCGTGCTTTCTAAAACTTGTCATTTCCATCTAACTGGTTAACCCAATCCATTTTTAACGTTAAATGAGGGGCATTTTGTCTTTTTATATATTTGCTTATTTTATTTATTTTTAAACACTTAATTTTTCTCCTCATTTAACGTTTAAAAAGACACAAAGACACTCATTTAAAGTTAAAAAATGAATAAGGTTAATCAATCGGATGAAAATGAGAAGTTTTGAAAAGCACGAGTAAACGGAGAAGAAAAATAAATCTTTTGAATGAAAGTGACAAAGTGATTGATCATATGGATGAAAATAAAAGCTTACTCTTTAAAATAACTTGAATAAATTTGTGAATATTTTTATGGCGGGAGAATGAGAAAGCTGTGGCTTCATGTTAGCCCATTGTTCCTGGGCTTATAGAGAAACATACCAATAGAAATCATGGGCTGATCCAAGGCTTGTGACTTAAAAATGTCGATATCAGTGACTAATTTCTTCATTTTCTCTGCTGGTTCGTGGTAATATTGCTTTCTCCTTCGTTATGCAACCATAAGTCCATAACCACTATAAACAGATTATAACCAAAATTAAAGTGTTTTTTTTTTAATTTATTGTGCAAACAATTTTAAACACAGCATTTATCATATACCTTGACCTTGTTTACACAATGCATTTACCCTTTCCACTTTCTTTATTTGCAACATAATTTTCAACTTTAATTGAAGAGTACGATTATTTGTCTGTGTTTTGCAATGTTTTATTTCGCATGCCAGGTGTTCGATTATTTGCCCAGATGAAAACTTAGGTTTTTTTGGTTTAATTGAAGGTATAATTATTTATGCAAGTGACTCAATCTTATATGATTACAAGTTACAAGAGTTATATGGTTACAAGTTTACAAGTTTTATGTTTTACACGTTTATAAGTTTTCTACTTTTTGTTATGTTTTTGTTATCCGCCAACTGACGTGCTTTTGTTTTGGTTGTTTTTGTGCACGTAAGGTTTGCAAGGCTATTCGGGAGGGGCTATGAAGAGTGTTAGAGAACCTGATAAGACTTCTCATTTAATATCAAGAAATTAAGATTATGTTTATTTCAAATATTGTAAGGTTTTAACCAGTAATGGAATTATGTTTGTGATTTGATTTCTGTAAAAGTGACACGTCAATCCTAGCCAGGTTCGAGTGTTATAGGATTGACTGTAAAATATAGCTTATAAAAAAACTGTTTGGGAGAAAGCATGAAAATAAGTATAGTCTAAAGGCTATTTTACCACAATATCATCTGTTGCCCAAGTATCATTGCAGAACTTCATTTGTGGTTAGACTCAATGTAGTATATGATTATGCGGAATAAGTATGATATCAGATGTTCAATAATGATAAAATTGAGCAAAAGGACAAGAGTGAAGTAAATAAGTTAAAAAAATTGCCAAATTCCTAATTATGCGATCAGTTGTGCAGCTCTCGAGAAGCTATTAGTGAACTCTGCTGGAAAAGATGCTACTGGAGATGAAATTTACCTGGTATGTTTATTTTTAGTCACTATAATCTATTGTCTATATATGCTGCATATGCTATGATGCTTGATCTTTATAATAATGAGCTTGAATGGAACATTAATGTTTAAATCTCATTGTTAATCTTACAGCAACAACCGATGATTTACACTCCCTCGTTTCCAAAGTTGAGTCCCCTTTAGATTTTTGACACTCAAACCTAGTAATTTCATAGTTTAACATTCCTTTAAATTCTTATATATTTCTATCACAGATTTTTTTCATGAAACTGCAGTTACAACCTTTTATTTCGATATAGGTTTTACAATGTAATAACTTGAAATCCAAGTCTATTTCGTCTGAAAAAATTGCAGTGGCAGTAAACAGCTAGAAGATGTTTATAATAGCATAATAACATATTTTAAGTTCACATGCAGTAACGTCACGTGATGGACCTTGAAGAAATAACCCAGAATATAATGGTTGTGAACATCGACGAAGATGAAATCGAGGATACGATTTTGAATGAACTTTAGCTTGGTGAAGAAATGAAGAATTTAGTCATGTTCTCATTAAATTTAATATTTAACCTTTTGATTTGGGAAATTGTTACTTTGGTTTGTTGGTTTAGAGAAGAATAATTTGAATTTTGTGCTTAATTTTGATTTGAATCTGTCATTAGTTATATTTTAATTTGGATTTGTCATGTTATTCTTGGCTTCTACATTGCATACACTTGGTTCTAATAAATGCAAAAGGAATGTAATTTATTATCTGAACTTATTTCTAATATAATTATTATTTGTGCCTAATATTTTATTTTTTACTAGTTTATGAATGCTTAAAGGTTGCTGGTTTTGTAGCTGCATTACTTTTTAGAAAGGCTCCTATTAACCACCTATACCTTCACCTTGCAGGATTCGAACCCTCCACGGAGGCGCCTTACTTGCAGGTTTTGAGGATGGTCTTTGGTTACGGGCTTACTAGCAAGTCAAAGATTGTCTACAAGTAGGACTTTGGGACCAAAAGCCTTAATTGTCATGATATGCTGCAAGTAAGGTCAAAGATAACTTTCTCTAATCTAATTCGGTAGTATTAATTCTAGTTATACAAAGTGTGTGCGTATAAATTATAATGTGGCTGAATGACCAATATTGATAATATTATAAACTTCAATAACCAAATTGACACAACAATTTATAAAGGCAAATAACATGTTATAGTTTGTTTCAATCATTTCTCTTCAATTTAAAGAAAAACAATTTTAATATTTTTTTATTTAAAGATAGGAATAAAGCTAACTTTATGGTATAAAAAATACCCAAAATGAATAAAAATGTAACTGCAACGATAAACCTTGATTTCTGGAGGGAATTTTCTTTTTCTGTTTATTCTTTAGATTGAGTGCAGAAAGTATTAGCGATATATTATTATTATTATTATTGGATTGATTATTATGTATTCTCCCCTATAAATAGGGATGTTGGGATATCAATAAAATTCATTCAGTGTTTATACCATAAACCACTTTTAGAAAGTATTTTCCTATTTAAGTAAGTAGTAAAGATTTGACCTCAGGAATAGTTCAGTGAAGTCATTTCTTGACAGTAATTGACCTCAATCTTCACTTCACCAATTGACAATTGCTCATAAATCCACCCACTTAATTTCAATTCAATTATAAAACTCCCTTATACCCAAACACTTTTTTTTAACAAAAACCTTGGAAAAGGTTACATTTATCAGTGAATTTGGTAGGTTTTCTTTTTGGTGATTTAAAAATATAATTTGAATCATCATATGCAGTTGCAGTTGCATATAATTCAAATAAACAGTTATACAATCTTCAATAATTGATTTTTTTTCTTGTTTTTATATATAAAAAAACTGCATTTTTTTGTGATTCTTTCAGCTTGTTTGGAGAATGGGGAAGTCTTATTTTGTTGCTTTATGCTGTGTTTCACTTGTGTTCTTTCTTTCACTCTTCAATGGAGGATTATCCATGGCTTCCGGGACTCCGGATGGATCAGAAAAATGGGGTTTTGTTGAAGTCAGACCTAGTAAGATTTACAGTTCCAGTTTTCTTGTTTGTACCCATTTTCAAGATTCAATTTTTTAAACATTTTTGTATGTGTGTTTGTGGGTGTTTATTGTTTATCCATTTTCAAGATTCAATCTTTTAACATTCTTGCATGTGTGTTTTTAGGTGTTTATTGTTTAATCCATTTTCAAGATTCATTTTTTTAACATTCTTGCATGTGTGTTTGAGGGTGTTTATTGTTTATGAACACAGAAGCTCATATGTTTTGGTGGTACTACAAAAGTCCTTACAGAACTCAAGATCCAAACAATCCTTGGCCCATAATTCTTTGGTTGCAAGGTGGACCTGTAAGTAACTAAGTACATATATATATAGTGTATGTTTATGAACATTATTTTTTATTTATTTTTATTTTTTTATTTTTAAATTCTGAAATATGTGTGTGATCTTCACATAATTGTAGGGTGGTTCAGGAGTTGGGATTGGAAACTTTGAAGAAGTGGGCCCACTGGACTCTTTCTTGAAGCCCAGAAATTTCACATGGCTCAGAAAAGCAGATCTACTGTTTGTGGTATGCAATTTTTTTAAACTTTGAAGAATCATTGTAGTTTTTTTTTATTGAGTTTTCTTTACATTATTTGATAATTTTGGTGGGAAATTAGGATAATCCAGTTGGGACTGGATACAGTTTTGTTGAGGAGGAAAAGCTACTGGTGAAAACTGATGAAGAAGCTGCAACAGATTTGACCACATTATTGATTGAAATATTCAACAAAAATGAAACCCTTCAAAAGAGTCCTCTTTATATAGTGGCAGAATCTTATGGTGGCAAATTTGCTGTCACTCTTGGACTCTCTGCTCTCAAAGCCATTGAAGATCAAAGATTAAAGCACATTCTTGGAGGTATATGTGTCATATTATTTTAAAATTTTCCCAAAAAGATTCCAACTTTTTTAGAATTCAAATCTTATTATTTGAAAATTTCCCAAAAAGATTCCAACTTTTTTAGAATTTTGATCGATTAATCGGTTGGCTAAACATCTTTCTTGTACAAAGTTGTTCATTCTTGATAATTATAATGTTTTTCTTCACATTTTTACAAAAATGATGGGTTGTTAGTAGCAAAAGGCAGAGTATCTGTTTTTGATTTGGTTTTATGGTTTCTGATCAGGAATTGCTCTGGGTGATAGCTGGATCTCGCCTGAAGACTTTGTGGTGATTCTAATAGATTACTTAAAATCATTTTGTAACTTTGATTTTGTTATATTTTAATCCAATTAGGCTTTCTAAAAGTGTCAATTTTGAACAAAAAATGAGACTTTAGAACATATGGAACATTATAATTATTTCTAAAACCTTTTAAATTAAAACTATCAGGCATCATGGGGTCCATTGCTGAAGGATGTTTCAAGGATAGACGACAATGGTTTAAGCGAATCAAACAGGTCGGTGTTCCTGCATTAACAACTGTGTGAATCTTGGTGTTTCTCTGTGTGTTATGGTTATGGAGACCTGCGAATTACTTAAGATCGGGTTGGGTTTATTTTATCTAACAAACCCATGTCAGGAAACAGTCTAGTTGAGAAAATCAAGCTGCTAATAGCAACCGGGAAATTAAAAGATGCTACAGACACAAGGGGTCTTCTTGAAAGTGTCATTGGCAAGCATAGCAACTATGTTGTATGTTTATTGTTTTACTCCATTGGCAATATAACAAGTAACATTTTTTTTAAAAAAATTAGTAGGATGAAGTATGCTTTAAGTAATTATGTTATTTCAATAGCATTTAATTTTCTTAATCAAAATATTTAGGAAGTAATAATCTAGCTCACTTTCTTCCCTCTTTTAAAAACTTTTCTCTAATGGAACTATTTTTTGTATTAATCGTAGGATATGTACAATTTTTTGTTGGATTCGGGGATGGATCCATTGTCGATGGCAGCAACAGAGCTAGCAAGAACGACCCCGAGAAGGAGTTATTTAAGATATCTTGATTCACTAAAGACTTCTCAAGGTGAAAATGGTGATCTTGGTCTCTTGATGAATGGTGCCATTAGAAAGAAACTTGGGATTATCCCAAATGATGTGAAGTGAGTTTATATCATATTTTCTTGATTTTCCTTGAATTTAAACAAATACCGAATTTATAGATTCGGGTTGTGTTTTTCAACAGATGGGGAGGACAGTCGGATCTAGTTTTTATATACTTAAAAGGCGATTTCATGCGACCAAGAATTGACGAGGCGAGATTTTAAAGATTTAATTACAAGATGATTGGAAATTTGGGGATAGTTCAATTTAATTTTTTGTTCATTTGTTGTTTGTTAAATAGGTTGATAAACTATTGAACAAAGGAGTTAATGTGATTATATATAATGGTCAAGTAAGATCCTTTAACTTGATGTGCAATTTTCACTATAAAAAATATTAAAAAGAAATTGTATTCATATTGGTGGTGTTTTTGTAGCTTGATGTTATATGTTCAACAAAGGGAGTTGAAGCATGGGTTCAAAAGCTCAAGTATGTTCATTATTCATTTTTACCCTCTTATGGTAATCGTATGTATCCAATGAAGAATTACTACTTTACCCTTGTGTTTTGTTTTCTTTCATGTCAAAGATGGGAAGGTCTAAAGACATTCTTGAGCACTGATAGAACACCATTATATTGTGGACATGATATAATCCCAAAAAGAACAGAAGGGTTCACCAAGTCTTATAGAAATTTACATTTCTATTGGATTCTTGAAGCCGGACACTTTGTAAGTATTACACTCACACCCTTTATATTTATTGATGATAAATATTGTTTTTTGATTCATTTATGACATAATATGATATCATATTTAAGTATCGTTGAGGTTGAATTCTTCATAAAGAAATCTCTAAGAATATTTCATGTTTTCCATGATGCTGTGTTTTTCAGGTACCGGTAGATAAACCGTGTGTAGCATTGGAAATGGTGGGTAATTTCACTCGTTCTCGTGTATCTACAAAGTACAAAGTAAATGATGATATCAAGAGATGAAAGTTGAAAGTAACAAACCAAGTCATTATCTATATCTATATTTATATTATCTAATAAATAAAGGTTTTTTCATGTCACATGTCGCCTCCATATTCATTCTCATCATTTTTTTTCCCGTTTATCTCTCTTATTAAATACATCTATATCTTTTAATAATAATATATTTGTAAACAAAGTACTAATTATACTAATAAAACACATTTATTTTAAACAATCCATTATTATAAAAAACTTTGAAATCTAATTACGTAACTTTTATTTTGAATCAAATAGTAAATGAAAGTCAAATTATATTAAATAGTAATTAACGTATTTTCGAACCCCAATTATATATTAACTTTTAGATAATTTGAATTTTGTTTTCTATCCTTAATATATGTAATACATTTTTACATATGCAAAATATATATATAAAGATTTAAGAAATTTATGTATTGATATTTTTCACCTCGTGTGTATTACACGGGTTGTAAACTAGTTATATAATAAATAAAGGTTTTTCATGTCACGTGTAGGCGTGAAGCATTGGAAAACAAATTTATTTTAAATTATCTCTTATTATAAGAAAGTTTGAAATCTAATTATGCAACTTAGATGAAAGTCAAATTACATTAACTAGTAATTAACTTCGAAACCCAATTATATATAATTTTTTACATTTTTTGAATTTTGTTTTCTATTCTTAGTATATGTAATACATTTTTACACCAGTAAAATTTATGCATAAAGATTTAAAAAATTTATATATTGATATTTTTCACTCCGTGTGTAATACACAGGTTCTAAGCTAGTACATACATATTTAAATAACTACCACTTTTATTTCAACAAATTATCCTTATCAATCAGTGACGCATCAATATTTTTAATCCTTGCAAATATATACCCATTTGAATTTGATTATATTCCATCAAAGTTTCACTTTTCTACTCTTTGCCAACATGACATGAAAGTATCATCATAGTTTATAGTAAGTGTTTAACACGTGTAATATTATATGTTAATAAAATGTTTTGACACTTCGATAATTATCTCATACGTTGTTCCAATGATAGTGAAAAGATGATTTGTGATGCATTTTAGCTCGTAATTGATAGATTTGTCAATGTAACATGTTATGATGTATATAAACGCTAATGCACATGTTTTGTTCCATCCTAGATTACAATTGCATTGAAGTTCCCATCTATTTAGTGTCTTATAAATCCCTCCCCACTTGATCCTAATCAGTGGTGGAACTAGAACATTTTAAGTGGAAGGTCCGAATTAAATTTTGTTTTTACGTTCAAAAGTATATGCTTACTTATTTTCTTTAATAATCGATGTACTACAGTAAAAACACTAAAATGATTGTCAACTTCTTTTAACATTACTTTACTTGGTATTTAAAGAATTTTATAAATACTTGTTTAGTCTTTTTATCAAAAAAGTTTTATGAAAAGATGTGTATATAATAAAAAAATTTATTAAAAAAACCAAAAAAATTATTAAAGTACTACTCAATAAACTAAATAAAAAAGTTAAGTATATGGATGGTCCCTGTGATATGTTCAAATTTTGGATTTAGTCTCTAAGTTGTAGACTGTAGAGGTTGAACAAAACGGCCCGACACAATTATTTTGTGATAACTTGGCGGTTAAATTATTGCGAAAAACCCGGTCTATCACGAATGAACAAAGCACGTGGAGATGGATTGTTATTTCGTAAGAGAACGGTGGAGTCAAAGGAAACATAACCTATATATATATATATATATATATATATATATATATATATATATATATATATATATATATATATATATATATATATATATATATATATATTGATACAAAAATGCAAGTGGCAGATTTGTTTACAAAGGCATTGGGTTCTCGGCAACTACAACTACTACTTTACAAGTTGGCATTTGTAACCTTCATACTCCAACTTGTGGGAGAGTATATATCTCTCTTGTTTTCCTTGTACGCATGTGAAGAAAAAATACAGAAAACCCTTTGATCCATATATTTCCCTTATTATTGACCGCGAATACAGAAAATGCTCGTCTGATCTCGTGAACCGTTGGATCATTTCAGAATTAATCATGACCATGTTAATTATAATTGTTCTCTGATCCTGTGGGCTGTAGCTGTAGATCCTCACCTTTTTTTAAGCGGTTCTCTCCCCCACGTCGCCTCATCTTCCGAATTGAAACCCTAAAATTCTCACTTCCTCTCCTGTGATATCTCCCGTTCAAAGCAGCAACCATGGCTCTTCTTGATTCTTACTTGTGTTCTGGACCCTAATCTCTCCACTGTCGTTTCCCTCCACCATTTCCAAGCCCTAAACCTTCCACGATATCTAATTCATCATCTTAATTCCAACTAGGGTTTTCTCCCTCGCTTCAGGGGTTCACAAATCTGAATCTGAATCTGAGATGAGGACGGTTTTGAACATCTGTTGTTTCAAATGAGAAAAAAGGTCACTTTTTTCATCTTCTTTCATCTATCCGAAATTATCTTATTATACATTTTTCTTAAATTTAGGTCCTCTTGAACTGCACGGGTTTGATGACCCTCCTCCTCTCCCACCTGGTATCACCAATAAAGTTTTTATTGATTTGATTCTTAGGCCCACTAAATAAGATTTGAAAATATGGCCTCACAGGTAATTAAGTCTTATAAAATTTAATTTAGACAACAAGTTTTTCTGCTTGCTTCAATTTGAAACTACTTTTCATGGTTTGTTCTGCTTTGAGTATCGTTTGCGGATCACTTTAGGGTCTGGATCAGACTTGATGTTGACTTCTCGGATCAGAAATTCATGCCCTGATGGAAAGCCGTTTACATTTGCATATCATACCTATTTTTCAGTTTCAGATATCAGGTATATAACCAGTTTTTTATGTGTTACAGTTTTATTATATCCACTCTAAACTTTTGATTTGATTACAGTTGGCGTCGTTGACCCGTTTAACTATTAGTGGGTCGATTTGGGCTACTTTTATCTCAAACTAGGGAGGCAAGACTGGTTCATGGGTTGAGTAACGGGTCAGGTTCAGGTTAAAACAGGTTCAGTGATACCCTTTGAAAATGTGACTGATTTTAGATTAAAGCTTAGAATGTCTTCCAAATGTTACAGAGATATACCCTTTGAAAATCATCTCGTGATTCTAACTCAGGAAGTTGATCATGGAATAGTTACATACCTTGAGAAAGTTGGGGTTTTGACAAGCAATTTGCTTGCAACTCACACTGTTTAGGTAAATGAAAATGAAGTAATTTCATAAATTATGCTGCATAATTTCCACCGGTAAGTGATTGACTTACAAGTTAGTGAAGAAATTCTAAGCTTTTAGTGTATGTGCAATGTGACTGATTTTAGATTATATCTTCTTCAGATTGGGTATCTTTCTAACTATGGGGTTAAGGTATCCAACTGTCTGCTGTTCCCATGCGCATGCTTGGATTTGCACCAATTAAAGAAATGCTTGATGCCAATTGGGGGGGGGGGGGGGGGGGTGTTCAAATGGGGGTTCAAGCATAAAATAAGGGTTCAAGTCTTTTTACAAATTAAAATTCCTTTTAATTATTAATCATTTACATTTAATTTTACAACTTTTATAACTATAATTAATCAATTTAATAATTTCCATTTTTGTTAAAAAAAATATTAATGTAATTACTTATTAGAAATTGAAATTTAATTGATATATTAAATAAAATGAGGTAAAACGAGGCTCGATACTTTAGAATTTACTTGAAGTATAAAATAAACGCAACTAGAGTCGTACATTTTTTTAGATGTCACATCGGGCAACTAACCCGGACAAGCAACTCGAAACATAAGGGGAGGTGTTTCAATTTTACCCGGGTACCATCTTTCTTACTCGGCTTGGGCCGAGTAAGGCACTCCCATCACCCTAAGACCATATGTATTGGTTTAACTAAAAAGAGAAAAAGTTCCTGCCACGTCACCGCCATGTAGTTAGTGGGGCTTTAACTAACTAAACCCTCAAAGTGTGTAGTGGTTTAACTAAACCAAATTAAATAAGGAAAAAAAATTAAAAAAAGGTGGGTGATGTTGCTTGATGTGATTGGTTTGGCGGAGAAGGGGCTAAACCCTTTTGGGCGTTACCAGCTTAACGGAGAAGGGGCTAAACCCTTCCTTGGCGCCCATCTAGATCGGTTTGGCGGGCGTTAATATGACATATGTCTAGTGGCGAAGCTTGAAAAAAAACGCAGGGGGGGGTCGCGACGTAATCCTATAATTTTTCTTTCCTATCAGGGGCCGGAACTTAATACCTATAAAATTTTCGGCTGAATACGTATAAATTAACACTATTGAACGAAAAATGGGTCATGCTTGAATTTTACCGTTAAGTCTGGTCACATGCCATGCACATGAGGATATTTTGGGGCTTTCACACATAAAAATGACTATTCTTGTAATTTGTTTCTATGAATTATGGTTTACAGAAATAGTCATTTTACGGTAAAAAGAACAAAATACCATGCACATGACCTGACTTATCGGTAAAATTTAACGGTCATTAGGCTAAAGGACGTAACGTGCAAGGTTTTTTAACATAAAGGACATTTTCTGTAATTTCCTTAGTTAAAGGACGTATACTGAAATTTAGGTAATACTTAAATGACATACTTTATAATTTGCTCTTATCTTTAATCAAGATTAATTTTTCACGAACGCCGTTCGTTGTACTTATCTTATTATCCGGTCGTCTATTTCAATTCCCATGTGATCAAGGTTCACTGGCTTTGATTCAACCTTGAACTAGGGAGTCACTCTAACTTCCAACCAGTGTGGTGTATTTGTGAACTATGGAGATAAAGTATACGCTCATGACACATATTGCACCATAACCTTTAGATACTCCAATAAAATAAGGTGGAATAACCAGAAACCCCACATTTAGGTTTAGCAGCATGCACGTATCTCATATAACTGTGATTGTTTATTAAAAGTTGAATTTAATATGCATCGCCAATAAAGTTTTTTTTTTATAATAAAGAGTAAAATCATTACCATAACTTGTTGCAAATTAAATCTCAACATCACATAACCACTCATATCTTAAAAGCAAAAGTGGAAGTGATTATTTAAATATATTGAGGGGGTGTTTGGATGTGCCTTTGGAAATGACTTATTGACTTATTGGCTTTTTGAAAAGCTAATAAGTCAATAAGTCATTTCCAAAAGCCAGGATTTCTTGGCTTTTGAGAATGGCTTATTGACTTATTGGCTTTTTCAAAAAAAAAGTGCTAATTTTTTTGACTTACGGGCTTTTTGAAAAAGTCAATAAGCCAATAAGCACTTTCCCACCACACTCCCAAACACCCTCTGAATGAGGAATCAAGTTTAAGAGGCATGATTAACGCTTTCGGAAGCATCTTTTGAGCAATAAAAATTGCTTAAAGATTCGTGGCACAAGTGTCGGTATGTTCGTCATGCAAAATACCAAAAAGATAGAAATATAATTGTAAACCTTATATATTAATTATACATCGGTTAATATTCAATTCTCCCATGTTATATCATACTATTAAAGAGTGACCACTTTTTTATGTAGTTTTTTCTATTTTACACATGCAGCGGCGGAGCTTGAAGAAAAACGCAGGGGGGCTGAGATTTTTTTTTCCTATCAAAGGGGGCCGGATCTATAAAAGTTTCGGCCGAATACGTATAAATTAACACTACTGAGCGAAAAATAAGGGGAGGGGGGAGCGTGCCCTCACTATCCTTCGCCCCTGTACACATGACCAATACGAAGCATCCAACCTTTAAGAGATGACGTATTAAGTTCATCTATCATAGGTCTTAAGTTTAAATTCATTTTTTACTAGTTTTCTGTCTTTAATCCTTTTGAAGACTATCTACCAACACAAGTTTCATTCAGGGTTAAAAAACATTATGAAAGCAGTGATTAACATTCTATCTTTTAAGAAAAATAAAATAAAAGAATCCATAATAAGACAAACTCAATATGTCAAACCTTTGAGAAATACATAATAAACCCATTAGACTATGTGTGTACGGGTAGCTTCCTACACTTTTTAAACACAAATGGCTTTTTAGTATAACCATCCCGTACGCACACACACATATATATACATATATAGAGGAAAACCACATACTTAGGCAAAAACTGAGAAAACTGTTAAGAGCCAATCAAATAATTTATAGATTTTTTATTTTTTTTTAATTTATTCTAAGTGTATTACTATAATATTACACAATTTACCAAAAAATTATTTTAATTATTGTTTTTACGTATACGTAACCGCAATTTTTTTGTTTTCTGTTTACCTATATCTAACTCTATGTGTTACGTATACGTAAGCCAATACTTAAAATGATTTTTTGGTAAAAATGTGTAATATTACATTGATACACTTATAAATAAAATAAAAGATAATTATTATTATATGATTGGTTAAAATTGGTTTTCTTATAACCCTCCTATATATATAAATATATATATATATATATATATATATATATATATATATATAAATATATATATATATATATATATATATATATATATAAATATATATATATAGGGAATGGATCGTTTAAAAACTCATAAATATTTTGATAACTCGCGAGAACTCGTCAAAAATCCAATCAAAACCAATTTTTTTTGTTTTTACTATTTTTGTTGTTAGAATACAATATAAAAAAATGAATTTATATATGTAAATTTACATGTCTTCATATGATAAAAAAATATACACTTGTGTAAGTTTACCACTTACACATGTGTAAGTGTTTATTATTTACACATGTATATAAATTTTTTTAAGGATAATTTAGAGAGAAGGGATGAATTAATTGAAGAGATAAATCATTTTTATGTTATATTTTAATAATAAAGATAGAGAAAACAAAAAAAAATGTTTTAATTGGTTTTATGATGAGTTCTCGCGAGTTCTCAAGTATTTATGAGTTATCATTTGAACATATATATATATAGGGGAAGGTTCCACTAAGAAGTGGTTTTTTGCTAAGAAATGGGTCAAACGAACTCTAAACCGCCCTCAAAAACCTAAACCCCTCTCCACCCGCACCCCCCAAAAACCGAAACCCCCCCTCCAACCCCACCCTGAAAAGCCTAAAACCACCACCCCCACCCTAAATCCTAAACCCTAAAATCTAAACCCTAAAAGCTAAACCCTAAGGCTAAAACTCTAAAATTCAACCCTAAAATCTAAACCTTAAAATCTAAACTCTAAAAGCTAAGATGGTAGAGTTCGACGAGACGGTTCCAACGCCGCTGAAATGAGCTCAATCGGAGTTCGTTTAATATCGTTTCTTAAGGTTTTTTCACTTCTTAGGTTTTTTAGCGAAAAACCACTTTTTATTTGAACCACACACATATATATATATAGGGTGAGGTTCAAATGCTAACCAATATTTATGTGATAACCATGATAACCACTCTCAAACATAGTGTTACGTACATGTAACAATTATCATTATGTTAATGTTACATATATGTAAACACTACGTGTCACGTATATGTAACATTATTTGGTACGTATACTTAAGACTCATCATTTCCGTATTTACGTTCAAAATATTTATTCAAGATACTTAAATACTATTTTAACAATTAAAAGAAAAATTAATTTATAAATTATGTGATTATTTTAAAATGGTTAGCACGGTTATCATATAAAAAGTTGGTTAGTATTTGAACCCTTCCCTATATATATATATATATATATACTAACTAAATATTAGTAAACTTTATTCTAACACATATTTATTTAAAATACAAAAGTAGTATTTTCAAATTTTATATGTAAAATTAAAAAATCTTGCTTTTTTAATAAAAAAAATTTAAAAACTCGATAATTTAATAATAAAACTTTAAAAACTTGTTTTTTTTAAATCTCCTATTTTTCAATTCTTATTTCTTTTTTTGATATTCACTTTTGATGATAATTTAAAAAAAAAATTAGTCAATGATAATAATGATGAATTGATTTAGTAAAATATTTATTTATGTAATTTTTCAAAAAAATTGAGCTTAATATGGGAAGATTGAATAGTGGATGTAAATGTGGTTTTGTGGGGAAAAAAATTTGTGAGGTGGAATGTGATGATGACACGTGTCCACTTAATTAGTATTTTATTAGAATATATATATATATATATACACAATATAATAAATAAAGGTTTTTTAATGTCACGTGTCGACTCAATATTCATTCTTATTATTTTTTTCCCGTCTCGATCTCTTTTATTAAATACATCTTTATCTTTTAATTATAATATATTTTTAAAGAAAATACTAATTATACTAATAAAACACATTTATTTTAAATTATCCTTTATTATAAGAAATTTTAAAATCTAATTATGTAACTTTTATTTTCAATCAAATAGTAAATAAAATTCAAATTAAATTAAATAGTAATTAACGTATTTTCGAAACCCAGTTATATATTAATTTTTACATATTTTAAATTTTGTTTTCTATTCTGATTATATTTAATACAGTTTTATACATGTAAAATATATACATAAAGATTTAATAATTTTATGTATTGATAACCCCGTATGTATTACACGGGTTCTAAGCTAGTATATATATATATATATGGAGGTTTAAGTACAAAGTGATTTTTTCCTAAAAAGTGTAAGAAATAATACGAGGACGACACGTGGCAAATGAATAATTCTTGACTCAAAGGTATTTTAGTACATTAAACTTATTTAAGTTATAGTATCAGCCTAAAATCATGGGATTATATTTTTTTTATTATTAGCATATATTTGTCACTTCATTTATGGTTTTTTTGTTTTGAAGAGACAATTTGATTTTTTTTGTTTTGTTTTATGTGGCATTTGTTTTTCATACTGTTTAGATTTATTATTCGTGTGTGATTGTTATGTGGCATTGAAATTTTCATATATATGTGTGTATGTATATAAAATGTTCAGAGTGTTTGATTGTTATGTGACGTTAATTTATTTTGAATTATGTTATTTCAAATTAATCCGTCGTTTTTAGACTACGTAATTACCGGTGTTGTTTTTAGTTGATAATGTACTGTTTATAAATTAGACTTGTTGGTTTCAATTCATATAACTTTTTCTTTGTGTGTTTTTTGTCTAGCAGATATTTTCTTTTTTTTACGAATGATGGTCCCAAAATTCATAGTTCTTTTGAAGTTGGGATTGAGCGTATATCACCAACGTTATTAAACAACACAGTACGTCTCAAGTGCAAACCCCACATATGAACTTATCTAACAACTCACAAAAGGGAGCAGTACATTCTAATACTGACTTGCCAAAAGGGTTATCAGCACAGAGTAATGACGTTGATAATAACAGCACATACAAAACATAACTTATGTTATACAAATAGTACATACTAACTTATCAGATGTATTATTGATAAAACCGTACAAAGTAACTAAAAAACTAACACATATATTGTCCATATTCGTTTTGGTGAAATAAAAAAAACTGACAATCTATGAAATATAACTAACAACTAATAATAAAAAAATATAATATAAAAATAGAATGATGAAAAAATTGGGGTTTTTTTAGGAAAAGTAGGGTGTTTGCAAGAAAAAAGGAATTTGGTCAGTTTCTTTGTATTAATAAACAATAAACTAATTTGCCCCTACAGTGGTATTAAATCAGTGTTCAACTTTAAAAAAAAGCTCAATCCGTTGATTAAAAAAATAGACGCCCTAGACTATTTTCTTAGGCTTTTTAGAGAAAACTCACTTTGTAGGGTAACCTCTCTTCCGCCCCCCCCCCCCCTCTCTCTTTTTATATATATATATATATATATATAGGGGATGAATATTTTGAAAACTCACCTAAGTTGTGAAAACATTGAAAACTCTCCAAAAAAAGTGTTTTTACATTTTTTTTTAAAAAAATTGGAAATCATTCTAAGCAACTTTTATAAGATTTTCATCAAAAAAAATTAAAAAACGCTGAGCGATTTTTTTTTAAAAAAATGGACAAAAACCCCCCATTTTTTATGTGAAAAAATCATGTTAATTAAGTAACACAACATGTTACATATGTAAAAACAACATGTTACATATGTAAAACAACATGTTACATATGTAAAACAATTGGACAAAATTTTAAGGCGTTTTTTTTATTTTTGAAATTATATATAAAAGTTTTTCAAAAAAAAAAACCCTTGTAAAAACCCGTTTTTCTTAGAGTTTTCAATGTTTTCACAACTTTGGGGGGTTTTCATCCTATATATTCCCTATATATATATATATTGATTCTTGTACTGTTTTTTCTCGTGTGAAGTGCATGAAGTCGGTATACAATTAAGCATCACATATTTATAATCACGTAACACATGTATATAATAACACACGGCTATGTATATAATTACACACCATCATACATAAAATAACGCACACTTATACGCACAATAAATCAATGCTTTTAAAAAAAAGTTGTTTTAATATACATGTGTGTTTGAGAGAGAGATAATACTATAATCAAACTAGTGAATAAAACGTTGAATTTTATAGTATATTTAAAAAAAATAATAAAAGTTATCTACATTGAAAATGATGGAATTAGATAAAAAAAAATAAAAAATTATTGTTTTTTTTCTGGTTTTTACCATTTTAGACATAACTGACACCCAGTTAATTATAAAACTGTCACCATTACATCTTAACAATTGATTTGTTTTGATCGTGAGTCTAGATTCATTCCTAAAACTATACAATTTGATAAGAAGTTAACAGTTCTAATTCATGTTTGGCCGGTTTTGACGGTCATGCTACATGGCGTTTGATGACTGACCGTTTTTTTATTCTCACGGCTTTTGTGTGTGTAAAAGGATTAAATGGATGAGATTATGCACAAAAGTCCTCCATGGCCCAACGGCAAGCACACGCCCTGTGCCCCCCCCACCCCCATCCACTCGGGTTCGATCCTTGGGGGTGGCAACATTCTGTTTTTATTTTTTGTTATTTTTTAATCCCTTTTTTAGTTTTGTTTCCTAGGGTTTAACGTAATGTTTTAGTATGCAAGAACATTTTATTTATTTTTTTATTACTTTTACGTTGTAAATTTTAACACCATGTATCACGTTTTAAAATGTACAACCGCGACTTACGACTATAAGTTTGAGAATAAATACGTGCCCCGCCGCGTAGTAGGGGTAACTAGTTTAATACAATTCTCATGAAAAAGGCCCTTGGTATTTTATTCAATTCAATATGTATATATATATATATGAATTTACAAATATATACCTTACATGACTATGTCAACATTTAATTATTTACATAAAACAAATTTATGCACTAATTAATTATGCTTCAGCCAATAACAACTTCCAATCAAAGTTACATGTCATCTTCTTGTAAAAAAAGTCAAAGCATCTATGAATTGAGAAAGCTTTCTCAATTTGTAAAGATACCGATCGATCTAGTGATATGCGGGACAAACATCGAAAGTCTCAGGTGACTGAAGAACTCAGCGACGAGTTGACAAAAGAAGCCTTAAAAATGGGCATGAACGAGGTTTATAACAAAACAGTGTAGCTTACTCATTTATAGATTATCATAAAGGGTGGTGACTTGCATACAACAAAGTTATTTAGCACATGCTATCGGTTGTTGTACCATAGCTATGCGTGTGTTATACATGATGTGTCATTATTATTACTATTATATCCAATAACTTTTGTTGTATACTTGTATGCAAGTCATCTTCCTATCATAAATACATATTGACCATTAAAAAATGTTCCAAAAAAGAACTCAACTTCCTAACCTCAATGACTATTGATCAAACTTCAAAGAACCCGTATCAATAACCGGTGTATGCCCGATGAACAAGCCAACATGACCCATGAGTTTATCTTTCCTTGAAAACGTCGTGCCACACGAGCACCGCCACTTCACGTCCCCACAGTGTTTCTCGTGGGTCCGTAAATCTGAAAGCACGGAAAACTGCTTTTGATGACACCTTTTGCACGAATACATCTTCGGACAATGACTCCTTTTGTAGTGATTCTTCATGCAAACCATCGACTTCAACGGCTGAAATTTCGCGTGCTTACGGTTCCATCTACACCCTTCTTGTGGGCATGAATACTTTCTAGCGGGTTTTGTCGATGTAGACCCGTTTAATGAAATGGGATTGGCTAGAGCCGCCACAGACTTGTATTCATCCCCATGGGCCCTCATGTGCATCCTAAGGTTTGCGTCTCGCTTGAACCCTTTACCACATACTTGGCAGTAGTGCGTGTATTTCGCTAGCAAATTGGCCGCATCCATTTCTATAATGTCATAAGTTTTTGGAGACAATCTTTGTCCTGACCCTGACCCTGGCACTGGCACTGTTTGTCTGTCTGTTTCAACCTGAAACTGTTTTCGCTTCTCTAAGCCACTATCCTTGTTTCTTGTGTCACACGTTACGCTACCAAAACTATTCTCACCACCGGGCCACTCAAACATCATGTTTGACTGAGTCAACTGGTCAAACTCAAGCGTGTTGTTGTGGTTAACCACGGGGACAATGTTTTGGCAAGTGAACATGACGTTTGATGCGATCGCGATGATTTCTTGGAGCAAATTCGCAATGTTCTCCACGTTAACCGAAGTCGAGTTACAAACCATTGATTGAGTTTGTGATTGCGTGAAGAACACGGTGGCTGTGGAGTGAACATGTTGGGCTTTTTCTTTAAGGATAGAGAGGTTAAAGACAATAGAATCATTTGTTGTTGATTGGAGCGATGAAGCTAGAACATCCTCGTACGTGTTTGTGAAACAATAATTGGGGTCAGCAGCCATTTGGAGAAGGTGGTTTTGTGAATGTTTTTGTTGGTGGGGAAGTTTATATAAGTGAAGTGTGAAATTGATAAATATTAGAATTTAGATAGAGTTGAAAAGTGAAAGTCAACTATGGAGGTGGGTTAAAGCCATCACCACTTGCCACCTTCCTCAGGTAACACCACAAACCAAAGTCGTCACATATTCTTATTATTGTAATTATATTCTTATTTTTTTAAATTGTATTCTTATATTTTATATTTATGTTTCTTCGTAAAGAGTATGTTGTGGATAGTTGTAATTCGTAAGTTAAAAGAATTGGAAACGGAATTAGAACAAAATAGATGGAAAATAACTAATTGGCTAAATGGAATTTTACCCGCCTCGTGTTGCGGCGGCGTCAAATTCCTCACGGCACCTCAATGGTAACTGCGTCCGCTATAGCCTTAAAAAAATTACTATTCATTTCAAAAGGTAAATCAATTCACATATTCTTATTATTTTAATTATATTCTTATTTTTTAATTGTATTCTTATATTTTATATTTATGTTTCTTCGTAAACACTGTGTTGTGGATAGTTGTAACTTGTAAGTTAAAAGTATTGGAAACGGAATTAGAACAAAATAGATGGAAAATAACTAATTGGCTAAATGTAATTTTTTATTTTTATTTTTTTATTGAAGTGATACTAAACATGACACTTATTTAAAATATTTTTTTTTATTGAATAAGTAAAATAGTATGAAAGGATATAAAAGGTAAATAAACTACACAATATAAATAAAACTAGGAATTTTATCCGCCTCGCGTTGCGGCGGCGTCGAATTCCTCACGGTACCTCAATGGTAACGGCCTCCGCTATAGCGTTAAAAAATATTAAAAAATTACTATTCATTTCAAAAGGTAAATCAATAATAAGGTTATTTTTTTATTGAATAAGTAAAATAGTATGAAATGATATAAAAGGTAAATAAACTACACAATATAAAAAAAAAACTAGGAATTTCACCCGCCTCGCGTTGCGACAGCGTCGAATTCCTCACGGTACCTTAATGGTAACGGCGTTCGCTATAGTCTTAAAAAAATATAAAAAATTACTATTCATTTCAAAAGGTAAATCAATAATAAGGAGAATATATATTACAATATAAAAATATAACAAAGCAACTAAATTATATATGACACACAAACACATACACACAATATAACTTAAATCATAAATAAAATCTATATTTAAATTTTGTAAATAAGATAAATTATAAAAATATTTTATTGAGTTAATTACGCAGATAGTTTATGTGGTTTGCAGAAAATAACAGGTTTGGATACTAAGGGTTTAAAGTAACAGATTTAGGTTTTATGCTTTAATTTTGTAATAAGTTTGGGTGCTAATGCTAACTTTGGTTAACTTTTCTATTAACTCGGGGTTAAATGATAAAAATATCATTTTACTTTAAACTCTTAGTACCCAAACCTGTTACTTTCTACAAAGGGTATTTTAGTTATTTCACCCCAAACTTAACAGAAAAATTAACGAAAGCTAACTTTAATACCTAAGCTCGTTACAAAATTGAAAGCATAAAACCCAAACTTGTTACTATAAACCCTTAGGGGCGGTTTGGTTAGATGGAATTGGAATTGAGATTCCATTCCTTAGTTTGTTTGGTTGGGTTTGAGAAGAAATGGGAATTGGACTTAATTCCACCCAAGTCCTTCTCTTAGTGGAATTCAGAATCCTTTACTACTTGGATTGAAAGTTTTAAAAAAGATCGGAATGTTTATATCTTACCTATAAACCCTTTTCCTCTTGTCACACCCCAACCGACGGAGGAATACGCCGGGGCGGACGTGTAGACTGTTCATAAGCACATGATCAAACTAAAGTTTCATATTTTATTAAATTCAAATTTAATAGAAATTGTTTCATCAAAACAAAGACAAACAAGAAATAAAGTACTTCAGCAAAATTTTATTAATTAACTAGATCTGCAAATCCTATGTGAAGCACCTTGAACATAATTCTCAATTATTAACACCTGAAACGTGATGAAAACAAAGTCAACTAAAATAGTTGGTGAGCATACATATGTTTTAGCATAACAAGTATTATCAAAAGTTTGTATACAATTCATATGATGCATGGTTTAATAAGGCAATTATGGAGAACCTCTATAGTTAAAACTGGGGCGCACAATCAAACCTTGTGACTGATAGGCATAACACTAATGTTATCCTTAAGTGTTATCGGCAACAATCACCCTAACCGGGTGGATTGGTCAGATGCAATAGATCTATCATTGTTTACCTTCGGCTTGTACAGAGTTAATGATTGCACTTGCACTATGCACAAAAGTATGTAAAATGTAGTCTGCACTAATAGTGTTCAAGCATAAGGCACAAATTACACACATGATCATAATGTTTGAATATTAATAGTTGCAAATAGTTTGAATGTAATCATGTTTCACCCCAAAGATGTAAAAAAAGAAAAAAGGGGTTACGTAAACTCACATTGGATTACGTAGCTTGAAAATCACAAGTACGAGTAGTTGCACAAGTTGTTTAGCTAAGCACAAGGTTAACCTATGTGTGACTAATATATATGTATCAATTATATGCTTAAAAGACTAATGTATGAAAGAATTGGGCTTGATTAAATGAGTGTATTTGTTTGTTAATAGGAAATTGAATACTTTTTTATGTCTATATGAATAACAATTTTGTTTAAAAAAAACAAGTAAGTGTTTAAATAATATTTAATTAAATATGTAGATAATTAGGTTAATAAATTAATTTGTTTCAATTAATTAAATAGCTAGATTAACTCTTCATTAATTAAAATAAATAATAAAGAAAATATAAGTGGTACAAAATAGTCGGGTAAGAAAATATAAGTGGTACAAAATATATTTTGGTCAATTTGACTTTCCAAAGTCAACATACGGTTATGGGGTCCAAATTTAGAAGAAAAGGTTCAAATTGAGGGGTCCGATGCATTCAAGGGGTTCAATGGTTCAAGGGGGTTCAAACTAAACTTATTTGCTTTAAATCTTTTGTATTTATATAATTAATTTTATAAAATCTATAAAATTAAAACTATAAGTTTGAAATCTTTTATAAATTATCAAACATATAAATTTTTAAAATTAAATAATTATTTATAGAGTAAATTACAAATTATGTCCTTTAACTTTATAGAAAATTGCATGTTATGTCCTTTGACTTCAAAAATTACACTGCATGTCCTTTTTTTGAAACCTTTGCACGCATTTAGTCCTTTCCACTAACTGAAATTATTTTTTTCTGTTAAGTCCACTCATGTGACTTGCACATGAGGGTATAATTGTTATTTTCATCATATAAAGGACTACTTTTATTTATTCAAACATGAATAAATAAAAGAAATAAAATCACACAATCTCTCTCTGCCCCCATCTACTATCTCTCTCTAGACCTCAATCACCAATTCACCATCGTTAATAGTGGTTTCTCACCAGAGAACCACAATCGTTGCCATGGTCGTCTTTTCCTATCTCCATGTTCTGATTCAGTGATTCCACTCAAACCGCACACCAACGCCATCGCCAAATTCCATTTCAGTCTCCCTCTCTTCATGTATGTGTTTGATTCACGTAACTGCACATACCAGATCCGTTATCTATGCACACCAAAATTCAATCTTTTTTCAGTCTCTCAATTCTTTAAATTGGTCCCTTCAATCGATCAATCTCTTCGATTTTTGAGATAATTGATTGTTTGTTGATATGGGGTTTAGAATTCACCTGCTATGGAGACAAAGATGTCATAATGATTACCAACCTACCACTTACCCAAGATTGATGTTAGAAATTAAAATTTTAAGCCCTAGTTTCCCTTCAGCAAACTTCTCTTGATCTGGGACATGAGTTTTACTAACAAAGCCCTAATAAATATTCAAATCATCGCCTTCATCTTTTCTTAATCTTAATCATCAATCACCTTCATTGACGGGTGTGGGATGTTCTTGAATTGCTCTATTGTTTTTTAAAGGGTTTTCATCTATAACGATGAAGTGTGAACAGAAAAGGGGGTATGGTGAGAGAGATTGAGAGGGATAATTTTTTTACATTTTATTATATAAGTAAATTACATAAGTAGTCCTTTATATGGTGAAAATAACAATTATACCCTCACATGAGTGGACTTAACAGAAAAAGATAACTCCAGTTAGTGAAAAGGACTAAATATGTGCAAATGTTTCAAAAAAAGGACATCCAGTGTAATTTTTTAAGGCAAAGGACATAACCTGCAATTTTCTATAAAGTTAAAGGATATAATTTGTAATTTACTCTTATTTATATGAGTTACTTACACATATTTTGTCATGATTTATAATATGTAAAATATATATATTTAAGATTAATTAACCCACACACACACACACACACATATATATATATATATATATATATGCTTATATGTTTATAAAAGAGTGGAATCTAAATAAATGTTTTATTAAAAATACTCTGTCATGTATTTATACCTAATCATATTTATTTATATGTATCATAATGCAATTTAATTTCTTAATTAAATGAAATAAATATATGTATATGTAGATATATTTTATTATATAAAACCATAGTGATGTTGTAATAGGAATGCACAACTTATAATTAGTATAACACAATGCAATTGATCTAGAACTGAAATTGAAATAATGTTATTGCACAATTCAAAGTATGAGAAAACCCTAGATGTTACACCTCTTTCTACCTTCTTTGCTCTCTCCCTCACTCTCGAAGCCGTAATCAAGCCAGATCACCATCGCTGCAGAACTCATGATGGTTGCAGGTGTGGTTTCAGGTGGTGGTGGTTCGAGGCCATAATCAGGTCAAATCGATGTCGTTGCAGAAGCCATAATTTTGCCTAATCGAAGCAGGAAGTTGCAGGTGGTGGTGGTTCCAAGTCGTAACCAGGTCAAATCGAAGCCGAAAGTTGCAGGTGGTGGTGGTTCCAAGTCGTAATTTGGCCAAATCGAAGCCGGAAGTTGCAAGTGGAGTTGTCGGAGTTGATGCCGCCATGGTGGTCTAGGGTTTGTGGTCTTCAATCTAGGGTATCTTGTCGCTGATCTTTGACCTCCTCCTCCCTCTTCGATCTAGGTATGGTGTTTTTCAGGTGATGGTGGTTCCATGGTGGTCGCCGGGGAAGGCATTGTTGCCGGTTTTAAGAGAGAGGGGTAGAGAGAGGTTAAAGTGAGTAGAAATAGGTTTTAAGACTTTCTTTTAAGGTATTTGAGTTTTTATTAGTTTCTTGATATTTGTTTTATATTTGACAATTTTAAGGGTAACTTTGTAATTTTATGTATTTTTACATTCTAATTCCATTAACTAATATACTAACCAAACACATTATGAATTTTCAGAGGAATCCTTAAAATTCCAATTCAAATTTAATTCCAATTCTAATTCCAACACATTCCACGAACCAAACGCCCCTTTAGTAGTTAGTACCCAAACCTGTTAGTTTTCGCAAATCACAAAGGCTATATGTGTAATTATATAAATAAACTATTTCCATCAAAACTAAGATATTATATAAATATAAATTTAATATATTTTAAAAAAGGTTTGATGTAATCGTTTAAAAATTCTAGTGATATAAAAATATTACCGAAATATTGTTTAATTTTAAACCTACATACTATGTGATGCTTAACAAGAAAACTATTGCCTGTTGGAGTTGCTCAGTGACGTCAAGGTACACACGTTCTTGTATTATATATCTTTTTTTTTTACTAAAAAATAAAACCATAATGAATAGATATAAAAGAAATCCAAGAAGAGTAGAATCGGGGGAGGTAATCAATGATCTAAACAACATCATTGATCACCACCATCAACATTCAACAAATAAAGCTGTTCGCATCTTTGAGGTCTCAGGTTCAGGTTCAAACCTGATTTAACGGGGTTTTTCTCATAGTGATGAGTTTCCTTCTTAATAGTATTCCTGGATGAGTCAGACTTGGAGCGTAAAAATCAGTATAGACGATTAACATCCCGTCTCAAAAATACTCACTCAGGTATTGGGAGTAGTACCAAATGTCGTTCTTAAAAAAAAGGAAAAAGTGATGCACAAAATAGTGATATCTTTGTGTCACTTGTATCGTAAATTTATACCATACACTACACACTGTATTATTAAATTTACTAGATTATACCCCGTGTACTACACACGGGGTGAAAAATATCGATACCAAAAATTCTTAAATCTTTATGTTATATTTTAAATATGTCAAAATATATTAAATATATCAAGGATAGAAAACAAAATTCAAAATATATAAAAACTAATATATAATTAGGTTTCAAAAATATGTTAATTACTATTTAATATAATTTGACTTTCATTGATATTTAATTGAAAATAAAAGTTACATAGTTAGATTTTAAAATTTCTTATAATAAGAGATAATTTAAAATAAATGTGTTTTTGGTATATTATTATTTTTTTTAAAATATATTATTATTAAAAATAGAAGTGTATTTAATAAGAGAGAGAAGCGGGAAAAAAATAATAAGAATGAATATGGAGGCGACACGTGGCATGAAAAAACCTTTATTTATTATATAGTATAGATATTAAAAGTTGTGAGAATATTACTGTTCATTTTACAACACCCAAAGCAAAGGGTACAAGTTCTTCATGCTTGCTTTTGTTTTGTTTTGTTTTTTTTTAATTTTCTCAGTACTTTTGGGTTTAAATAACTGCTGAAGGAAATGAGTAACAGAAGCTTTGGTATCCGGACTTTTAGCATTTGCATGGGACCTGGGTTCGAAACCGAGAGCCCACTAATGTTTTTTTTTTACGTTTTTCATGCTATTTTTTTCTTTGTGCTTTAATTTATAACCATAAATCTTATATGCTCTCTCCGCGCAGGATAAGTTTACCTAAAATGAGAAGCAATAAGCAAAACTGACCTCTCAAGTTTATAAAGTTTCGATTTTACTCCGTTCAATATATATAATCTGATTTTTTTTCAATAACTTCCGTTCGTGAATTTTATACGTTAATGTCACTGACTCAACTATTTAAATTTAAAAAAAAATCAGTCTGCCTCCCGCCATGGAGCGCGGGCTAACCCGAGTGGCCATAATTTCATACGTTTCTTAATTAACCACAAATCTTTTTTATGCTTAGCCATATTAATGTTACAATGTTATCGCCTCAATCTTTTAACGTCACTGCGGACACCAATTTTCTCGTTCACACTCAAATAGCTTCGCCTTCATATATTTTTAGAAGAACTACTCCGGATAAGATAAATCAGACCGTCAATGGCTTCTCCGGCAGCAAGTCTGTCATGGAATTCATCTTCATGGCTTAATAACCGCACTCTAACCACAACCACCAACGAAGGCATCAGAATTCCCGATAAATCCTCAGCCTTTGTAATTCTCGCTCAAAAGAAAGCCAAGAAAACACGAAAGGTACAACCAAATCATCCACATTTCACTTACATTTAGTCCAGTTGTTTTGAGGTTAGCGTTAATTGGTTATTTTGTTCTTGGCGAGTAGATAATATTGACAGATGATGTTACTGATGTGGGGAAGAAAGGGCAGCTTTTGGATGTTAAAGCTGGGTTTTACCGGAACTTTCTGCATCCTACCGGCAAGGCCCGGATTGTTACTCCCGTCCTTCTCAAGTAATGGTTTTAATTTGGTTAAATAAACAAAGTTTTAGCAGAGTCTTATGGCTCAATTAGTCATCTTGTATGAAGCCTGCCAACTGTTTGTGAAAATGCCAAGCAGAAAGAGTGTCAAGTTTTAGTATATTGAAGACAATATGTTAGTTAGGGTTTATAGTAGTAATCTTTACCATAATTAGGAGGTAGGATTTGATTAAGTTTTCTTTGTAATTATTCTCAGTGTACCCGTTTTCATTATTCTACTAGTTTAGAACCCGTGTAACACACACGTGATGAAAAATATCAATACATAAAATATTTAAATTTCTATGTATATATTTTACAGGTCTAAAAATGTATTACATATACTAATAAAAGAAAATAAAATTCAAAATATGTAAAAATTAATATATAATTGGGTTTCGAAAATACTTTAGTTACTGTTTAATGTAATTCGACTTTCATTACTATTTGATTGAAAATAAAAGTTACATGATTATATTTCAAACTTTATTATAATAAGAGATAATTTAAAATAAATGTGTTTTGTTAGTATAATTAGTATTTTCTTTAAAAATATATTACTATTAAAAGATATGTGTATTTAATAAGAGAGAGAGGCGGAGAAAAAATTATGAGAATAAATATGGAGGCGACACGTGGCATTAAAAACCTTTATTTATTATATAGTATAGATATAGCTGACTCTTAGACTATCCGTAATGGTAGGGTGAAGGTGGTGAATTTTATGTGCCACGTAGACCATGGCTTCCCTCACCCTCACTCTCACCCACGTGTGTAATGGTGTGGGTGAGAGCCTATATAGTGAGACCCACAAAAATCAACAGTTTCTTGGCCTCTCCCCCCATTCACGCCCGTTACCACCATCACCTTGCCCCTCTCACCCCCACGCTCAACCCCACCCGACGTGGTGTTTCACGCCCGTGGTGGTTGAGGTGGCACCACGCCCCCACTCTCACTCATGTACTACACATTCTTATGGCTCAATTAGTCATCTTGTATGAAGCCTGCCAACTGTTTGTGAAAATGCCAATAAGAAAGAGTGTCAAGTTTTAGGTAATTAAAGAAACACATATTAGTTAGGGTTTAGTGTAGTAATCTTTACCGTAATAGGAGGTATGTGTTAGGAATCAGAGACGGTAGCGCAGCGGATACAATACACAAACACGCACAAACGAGAATAAGTAGAAAGCAATAAACGACACAACGATTTATAGTGGTTTGGTCAAGGTGACCTACATCCACTTGCTGCAACTAGGGTTTACTTTTATTGATAGGTGCTACAAGAATTACAATTACAAGACTGAGATATATATAAGACAAGATTAGGTTAAACTAAAATAGGTAACAATGGGTTTTAGCCCATTAGGGCCGGCTGCCCTATTCCCCTTAATTCCAGTCGTAACAGGCCCAAAGGGGAGCCCAGTCCGGCCCAAACCCAATAGCTTTCATAACCCAACAATCTCCCACTTGAAAGCTTTGCCCATACAAACCATCCAAGCAATCCATCACCAGTAACTCCAGTAATCTTTATAATCAAGTCCTCCAAGCCTAAGCTAAGACTTCATGTCAAACCCTCCTAGTTGCAAGGACCCTTTTCATCAGTTACCTGAAAGGCCCGTTGAAGCTTCACCCAGCTTCAACCCAATACCAGTCATAACAGACCCAGCCGTGATTATCTCCACCACAGACCTACATTCTGTCTCAACCGACTTGCACGTTCCGCCGACTCTAGAGATACACCGAAGACCATCATCACTCTCCAAATTCAGCAAACAATCCCCATGAGAGACTTTCTCATTCGGAATCTTGGTCTTCAAAACCCAACGGACTCTTGGAACTGTACCCGGAACACGTTCCACTGTTCCCAAAACCCCTGACTGGTTTCACCCTCCGAACACATTCAACTGACATCTCAGTAGCTCCAGGTTTCACGTTTGCAAAGTGAACCCTCTTAGTGCGAGATTCAGTGAACCGGACTTTATCACTCGGAACCGGGACGGTCACACATCCCTCAGCAGGTACCTCAACTAAATACAGTGATCCTCGTTTTTCTCCCCGAGCAATAACGAGATTTCCCTCTAACACTCTCCACTTTCCACCGCCAAACTTGACATCCAGTCCCTGTTCATCCAATTGACTAACAGAAATAAGATTCATCATCAGACCTGGAATTACCCTGACGTTTTGCAAGTTCCATGCAGTTCCTAATGGAGTCTCCATATTCACATCTCTCATGCCCGTAACCTTTAAGGTTTCACCATTTCCTAGCCTTACCTGTCCAAAATCACCTTCTTTTAGATTCACCATTGATTCACCGAAAGATCAAAAGAAGAAATCCTAGATTATCGATCTTCGCGCCACGCGCAGAGTTGGAAGGGCATGTTCGCGACACGCGAAGAACGGGAACTCAGATTTGGCCCGCTCGACTAATTTGTCCTTCGCGCCACGATAAGGACTTGCCTGCTTTGGTTCGCGACGCGTGAAAAGAGGAAAATACAGGAATTTAACCTAATTTAGGTTATAAGCATTATGGAATCCTAAATCGATAATCATTCACCATTCAGCCGTTCCAGAGATCCCTAAAGGCGATTTCCAGCATATCTTGGCCAATTGTTCATTAGGTTTGATGTTTTTAAGTTCTCTAACAATTAATTTGATGTTTGTGATGACTATGAGCAGCTAGGCTCTTTTGTGATCCCTCCGGGTGAACGATTCTTGTATATAATCGTTCCTTTTTAGTTTCTTGTTAGTGTTGGATTGAATTTTGTGAACCTGTTAAGTTCTTTGGATTCAATTGTCTGTTCGATTTCTGAACAATATAATGTTATTTGATTCTTACACATTTATCATCGTTCATTGGTTTTCTTGCATCGGGAATAATTTGGTTTTGTGTTTGGGTTTTATATTGTTGAATTGGGTTGAACAATTTAAACAATGTCATGTCCTTGTGATCTCCTATCAGCTTGAATTAAAACTAAACGGTTATTTTGCTGAATCAGAAACTCGGGGTGGTCATTCATTCTCCAATTGTTTTCAAAACCCGTTTACTTGTGTTTGCTTTTAAAAGTATTTTCTTAATCATTCTGAATCAAAAGTTTTAATTTTTACTTTCAATTGTCATTTAACCCGTAAGTTCAAATAGTGTTTTCCACGAATTCCCTGTGGATTCGAAAACCCTACTTCCTATGTTGCAGTCTAAAGTAGCTAAGAAGTGGATTTTACTTTTGTTTTTTATTAGCCTTCGACACGCGATCAATAATAATAACAATAATAATAACAATAATAATAATAATAATAATAATAATAATAAAAAAAAAAAGTAACGTAACAGAATTGGTCAGAGATAGGGGGTGTTTGTTTCGCTAAAAGCCCACCTCTTATTGGTTCAGTTTAAAAACAATGTTAAACCATTCAGACCTATTAATGGTTCAATAATTAATGGTTCACCACTTGCCAATACCAATTGGAACACAACCTTTTGTCAGCATCAGTTTGAACCACAAAAACAACATATAAGAATTTGAATAATAAATGTTAATTTTTAAATGCGCTTTAAAGAATCGGGCATGGTAAAATATAATGTAAAAAAATCTTCATAATTTATTACCTAAAAATAGTCTGCTCCCGTAAGCAATGAATCTTCAATTAGTGCACCTTCAGCTAGAGGTGCTCATAAAAAACCGGATCCGAATCCGATCCGATGGTTTATTCGAAACCGGATCCGGCTAGAACCGGTTTTTTTGGATCCGGTCCGGATTTTTTCAGAACCGTCGGATCCAGAACCGGTTTAGGGGTTTTTGACGGACCGGATAAAAATCGGACAAAAACCGGACATTTTGGAACCGGTTTTTTTCAGACAAAAAAAACCGGATAGAACCGGTTCTAGCCGTTGGGTAAAAAAAAAACGGCTATATAGCCGTTTTTTTTTTGTTTTTTTTTTGTTTTTGAGGCTTGAAACTTAGTATAAATAGGTATTGAGTGTATGGGTTAGTTCACCACAACATTCTAGCTCTCAAAACTCAAAAACGCTCTCAAAACGCAAAAAAACGCTCTCATGGCTTCCGCTTCCGCAAGCACTCAAAATTCGGTTGGTGGTTCTACTAGCGATGTCACGGTGGTGTCAATACTTCCTTGCTCCCGAAACCAAGAGATATGGGCTTATTTCGATTTATGCGAAATGTCGAACGGTTCGCAAAAGGCTCGTTGCAAACGTTGTGGTAAAATTTTGGGTGCTGCGGGAAATAGCACTTTGAGGAAACATATTGGTAGTCACGCAAAATACACTCAAGGTGAAGATCAAACTGGTAGACGACGAATGGCACACTTTGAGGAAACAAATTGGTAGAGATGGAGGAGTTTGGCAATACAATGTCGAGAGAGTTCGTGAGAGAATGGCACATTTCGTCATTCAAGAAGGGTTGCCTTTTGATCATTTTGATAATCCGCACTTGACGAGGATGATACAAGAGACGCTTCAACCGAGTTACACAAATGTAAGTCGTTCTACTTTGAGAAGAGGTTGTTTAAAAATGTGGAAAAGAGCTAAAAAAGAATTAATTTTAGGTTTTGAAAATTTAAATACCGGCATTAACTTAACAACGGACGTTTGGTCCGCTCCACATGGTTTACAACGGACGAAGAACAAGCTTATGATGAAGCCCAACGTATCTCAAGCGAAGAAGATTGAAAACCGATGTTACGAAGACTAAAACGAGTAGACGAATAACGAGTGATAATAAATAATATATATTTTGTGATTCAATTATGTTTTTTGTAATTTTTTTGTATGAACAATTGTTAAATCACTTAAAAAAAAGCTAAAAAATAAATAAAACATGTATTTTATAGTGTATCTTTGTTAATTTTTAAAAAAAAAAATTTTTAAAAATCCGGTGGAACCGGTTTTTTTTTGTCCGGTCCGGTTCCATAAATCCGGTCCGGTCCCAATAGGTTCCAACTCTCCACTCCCTTAACCGGATCCGATCCGGAACCGGTTCCAATGGATCCGACCGTTGACCACCGTTGTTTGTGCACCTCTACCTTCAGCTATGCAAGATTGTAGCCCAAAAACAAAATGATGAATTTTGTAGTTCTGCGTAACCAAGATTGAGAGAAAGATATTGTTTATATCATTATTTCTATAATAGTGTTTTCAATCATATTTAAATTTTATATATAAATCAAATAAATGGATAATAATGTTGGTGGGTCGCGTGACCTGTTTTGACCCAAACCCATGTTAACCGTAATTGACAAACTAGAACCATGATTTCCTAGCCTTAATCACACACCCCTTTGATTTCCATTCCATGGCTTCCGGCATAGTAGATCCCTTTGCTTTGTACGTGCAAAAAACAGAGATGAATTTCAAGAATAAAAAAGAAGCTAACATCAAGCATAATATTCAGACTTGAATAACAACTCATTCATACATAGCATATACATTTTTTAGATTCCAACATTTTTCATACATTAAGAGCAATGACAGTTCATGGGTTTGCACCAATGTGCAATACTATATTCTTAAACTCCGTTCCTTAATAGATGTTGAAAATCCATTGAGCCATATCACATTTAACAACAACACAAAATTCATCAAATAACTCAGTTTAGTAAAGCATATTCTTCACATTTGAAAACCTAACCAAACACAACACTCAATCTCTTAAACCGTAATCTTGCTCATAACACTGTTTCAAATGTCGAACCACCTCTAAATAAATTACAAATAAATTATTTTTCACTCAACTAACCTTGTTAAACCATGGATCATGAAGAATATCAGATCCACGCTTGTGAACATTGCAAGGACTAGGAATCAAAGTCGTTGACGGGCAAATAGACATTCCGCCCGTCAACGACATTCAATCACTCATTAATCACTACGAAAAAACATATTAAGGATCGATTGAAAGTAACTTTGCAGAAAAATGAACCGACGAACAGAAAGAAGACTAAAAACGATTGTACCTGCAAAACTTTTTTTAAAAACTTGAACCATTGAAGAATATACTCAAGATAAAGATGGAAATGGCGACTGTTGTTAGTGGAAGAAAGAGAGACGAGAGGCTGTGGAAGAAAGGGGGGCGGATTAGAGCATTCACAGCAGGCTATATATGTTTGTGAGTGAGTTTTTCATATTTTAGGGAGTGGTTTAAAGTGGAGGAGAGAAAAAATGTTACTGTCCATCTGTATGTTTGTGAAAACACTGTTCACTTCTATTAATTTTTTAATATTTTTTTAAAGTGGTTGTAAGTGAATGAGATAGAAAAGATAATGATAGAAGTATAAAAAAGAATTATTTAATTGAAAAAGAGAGAGAAAATGTGATGATTTTTAGTGTAATTATAAAAATTGAGATAAAGAAGCTAATATGAATCCTCTTAGAGTTTAGATGCCAAGGGGTAAAAGATCTGTGCTTTTGAAAATGGGTCATAAGTGGTTTTGGAGGGAAAGGGGATTGAGGAGGATTGTGGTAATAACAAGTGGCAATACATTTATCTTTTATTAAAAGAGAGATAAATATAATAAATGTTACTTTTAATATAAGTTACGACGATTTTTGGATAAAAAGGTAAGTTTAGATATATTAGAGAATTCACATCAGCTCCCTAATCTCTACCCTCATCTCTAAATTATAAATGAAATATGAAAAATTATGTAACTTTACGCTCACATCAGGTACTCCATCCTCTATATTTTTAGAGGAAACTATAACCACCATTTATATTTAGAGAGTCATCATTCACCTCTTATTCATTATTTTATACTTTTTTGTAAGTGTGTTTGAGTGAAAGAAAGAGAAAAAAGAATAATAAATAAATAAATATTATTTAATTAAAATAAGAGATATATATGGGAGTCTGATGTGGAAGTTTTTTGAAAAATGAGATATAAATTTAAGAAATGATAATTTTTAGTTAAATTATAGGGATGATGATAGAGAAGCTGATCTGAATGCTGTTAGACCTGTCACTGAATTAGAAAATTTAGTTTATGGACGTACGGAAAATAATCTCCATCAACCTATCGGTGTTTCAATTGGAATTTGAAAACTTAGTTTATGGACGTGCGGAAAATAATCTCCATCAACCAATCAGTGTTTCAATTGGAGTTCAATTGCATTCGCTTTGATTGTTCATATTAGATCCTTTAGACTGTTGGTTGTGGTAGGCGAGCGAGGGGCGCCAACGGTGGGCGCGTGCCACCTTGGCCGCGCACACCACAACATGTTCAGGCGATGGGGGGCGCGAGCGGGGTGGCGTGGTGGGGCTAGCGAGCGCTGCTTGCATGACCGTTGGGGAGAAGAGCCGTTGGGGTATTAAAAAAAAAATTCTATTTATATAAATTAACTTCTCTTCACTCATTTATCTCTCAAAATCTTTATAAACTTCCTATTTTCTCTCAATTTTATAAACTACTCTCTACATTACTACAAATCATCAACAAAAAATGTCGAGAAATTGGAATGAGTATGTGGAGAATATGGAGAATTTACAAGGTTTGGAATATTTGGATGATGAGGCGTTTAACCGGCTTGTCTACAATCAAATGTCACAACCGTCTCCCGACTTAGTCATTCCGGAGACACAAGAGGAACCGCATCGACCTCAACATGTCCGATCAAGAAGGGACACCACAAGGCTCAAGTCGACCGGCCGGAAGGGACCGCGGTAAAAAAAAGACTAATGATGCCGATTTAGAATTTAGCGATGCGATCCTTAAAATAACAAGTACTCTCGAGAAGGCGACGCATGTGAAAATGGAAAAACAAATGATGAAGAAGTTGGAATTTCTTAGCAAGGACGTCAGCCACCTATCGCCGAGGGACCAAGCGATATATGAAAAACAAAAGGAGCGTATTCGAAAGGAAATGGAAGAAAATTAAAACCCTATGGAATAATTTAGTATTTTATTTTCTATGTATTTTTTTTTTTAGGATGTTGAATGTTTTTAATTAATTATTTTATCTTTTATTATTATTTTTAATTAATTATTAGTTTTTAAATTTGAATTGAATAAATAATTAAACAAAAAATTAATTCGATAAAGCCCCCGCTCACCTGCACCACAACACCCTCAAGTGCTTCAGCAGGGGCTTTATCCACTGCTTAGTCAGCATCCAGTCAGCGCCACATGGCGTGATATTAGAGGATGAATCCACTCTCAATAAAGCCCCACAACCATCAGTCTTAATATATTGATTGTTCACACTAGATGATTTAGTATGCTTTGATTGTTCACAAGAGACTTTTTAATTGTAGTACTGAACATCTCATGTATAATAGGCATGTTGTAAAATAAAATTGAAAATATAAGGTTAAAATGGATTGTTTTTACGAAACAGGTAGATCTTATGTTGTGAGAAATTATATTTGACTAGTGGGGAGTCTGCGCGTTACGCCAGAGTGTAAACTTAGGGTTTTTGCAGTGGATTTGAATTATGACGACAATACTGTTGGTATTATTAGGTTTCAGTATTACACTTTCCCGAATTCTATATGTTGGTGATGCTATGAAGTTATCAAGTGAAATTCAAAATCTCTTGAAATTCGTCTAGTATTCCGTTCCAACTCAGGCATTGAATTAAAATGTATGACCAATCGCACATTTGGTCAAACTTATTGACCACTGAAAGCGGATGCTGACTCGTGCATGTATGCACCGGGTCTTATCTCGAAAGTTGTTGCCTTCTCTTCCCATCAAATGATACCCAAGCATTACTTTGTCAATCATTCGATATCTTACATTAAAACAACCAAAATGTAGTATGATCAAAATGTAACATTTATAGTGAAGTAAAACTACATGAGAGCATGTTGACTCGCCTTTACTCCAAGACGTGCAAAATCAGGAAGTATAACAAGTCCGAATGAGAGGGAATATAAACAGCTTGGTGTAAAAAGCATGCATGGAAGTATAATAGGTCCGAAGTATTCATGTTGAAAATGTACAAATTTGTGACATTTATAGCATTCAATGGTTGACTTGTCAAATGATCCACGCCCACGTCTTCTTCCTCGAAAGGGCGACCTTCCTCATCCACGACCACGCCCGTAGTTTTGTTCCTGTTCAACTTTAAGTACATGTTCCTTTGTGGGTATCCGAACAAGTTTTTGCTCGTGTACCAGCAAGGAGCTCTACAGTTCATCCATAAAGAAAGAATCCAAGTCTCTGGATTCTTCAATTGAGCATACAACAAAGTTGAAATTGGCAGTCATAGTGCGTAGTACCTTTTCGATGATCTTCACATCTGGCATATCCTCTCCACGGTTTCTCATATCATTAGCTGTTACCACAACTCTTCCGAGATAACTAGTGACAGTCTTCCCGGCCTTCATCTCTAACATCTCGAATTCTCTCCTTAGGCGCTGTAATTGAGCTCGTTTGACACGAGCACTGCCTGGATATTTAGTCTTCATGGCGTCCCATATTTGTTTCGCCGTCTCCTTCTATGTAATAGTTTCCAAATTGCTTTGTTTATCGACCGGAATAGGTAATTCCTGACCTTCAAATCCTTCAGCTTGTTTTCGTCATAGTTCTTTTTCTGAGTCGCCGTCGCTTGTTCTCCTTCTCTGATTTCATCATACCCTTGATCCACCACTCTCTAATACTCCTTGGATCGGAAGAGATTTTCCATGACCATGCTCCAATGGTCACAATCTCCATCAAATTTGGGTTTGCTTGGAGTGTGAAACTATCCTGTTTCTTCTGCCATAGAAGCGACCACACCGGCGAGCTTCTTTTCTCTCGTAATCACAGATGGATCTCATTGGGCTTAAACAACCAAGCCCATTTATTGAAAGTAAACCCAACCCAATACCCCCAACCCCTAGATCAGACATGCTCACGAGTGATGAAGAACACACTAAAACTGATGTGATTGATCGATTAGAGCAAGAAGATTAGTCCATAATCATCTGGTAGAAGAATCGGTGATGAAAGAACGGGTCAAATTGGTTTGGGGTTGGGGTGGGGGGGGGGGGAATGTAATGAGGTTAAATCTGGTCATGACTTGTGTCTTATAAATTTACTCTTTTATTATAATAGAGATGATTTGATATTTTTTTTATTTAATCCATGTATTAACGGGCACCCGGCCTATATTTCGTGTGTGTGTATATATACCAAAAGGGGGTCCTTGCGATGCGGCGGAAACACGGTTATCATACAACATGCTAATTTTTTTAAATTAAAAAAAACTATTGCAATATTATACTTAAATTAAAGAGAATAAAATGCTCGTTTCTATGATGTAATTTATTTTTTTAAAATATTAGCGTATGAAAAAGTTAAGGTCGTTTAAAAATCGTGAGTTAAGTTGATTTAAAAGTGAACGTTTTAAAAGATTTTACTATAAATTTTAAAAGTTATAATCACTAAAAATCTTAAAATTATTTTTTTATCCTTCCAATATCTATAGGCAATCTTCTAGTTTTGAATAGGGATTATGTTATATACATACAAAATATAGGCGGTCAATAAATTAGAGGTATTTGGTTATGAGAAGGACAACCTGCCGACTGCGAGGTTTCTTCTTCGCAACATATTTTGTTGGTAAGTCTTTGACACATGTTTTTTTAATTACTTGTATTGTATGTCGGTCAATGTATGCAAGTAGTGGATGTTGGATTTAATGTTGGTAAATATTCTATGGTTATGTTATTAATTATAAACTATGATTAGGGTTAGTAAGGCTACCATGACGCGACTGTTCATTAAAAACAAGTTTCTTCGTGCTTGATTTGAGAAAGTTTATTGAAATATTATTATGACATTAACTTGAACAGCGGACAAATATATCTCAGATGGATGAAAGGCAAAGTTATTGTAGTACAGTTGGTGATCGGTTGTCTCCCCTGCCCGGAAAACACGTGTGGTTGGTTGCACAGATGCTGGAAGCCGAAGACATGATCGGTGACCATGTTTTCTATACGGCCCATGACCCGCGCTCTCAATATCCGTGTCGAGTGCCTGCACTGCTCGGGAGACGTATCCGAGGGTGTTACTATGACTGGGTGATTATGTCCAAGCATCCACACAACGTCATGTGGTCTCTTTGGAACCCGCCCACTTCTAAGCTCATCTGTCTCCCGCCATTGAACCATCATGAAGATGGAGATATTAGTGAATGTTTTTTGCCGTCCCCTCCTGATGACCCTTCAGGTTCAATTCTCCTGTTAACCAGAAAGGAAAAACCTACATTTGTTTTTTGTAGGCTTGACCGCAAAAGAAAGATTTTGAGATGGACGGAAATGTCATACGCTAAACAGCTAAAAAACATAATCGGAGAAGATGGCAGCTTCATAGAATGTCTAACTTGTTGCAATGGTAAAGTATATGCCTTGAATACGGGCCGTGATTGTGATGGTTTTGTCATAGAGGTTGACGTTGTGGTTACAGCTATAGAAGTTGTGATAAGCGTATCGCCATTTGTGAAATTGCCTCGTTACAGTCATGTTCCTAGACATGGACCTAATTACTACACTGGTCCATTTCTGAGAGGAACTTGTTCGGAGCTGTTTATCATTTATCTATATTTCAAATGGGAAGAGCTTTGTTCTGTGCGTTTGGTTAAACTGGACATGACCCGCAAGTTGTGGGAGGAGATGGAAGACTTTGATGACGCTGCGTGTTTCTTATATCTTGATTGTAGCAGCACTGCCATTGCCTCCAAGTCAGGGGGTGGTTATATACACATGCTTTGCGAAGAGGACAAAGTTATGTACTCCTACCACGTCAAAGATAAAACTCTGGCCGTATCTTCTATGCCTCATTGTCAAGATTTACCGCCACCACCAAGGTCACGAACAAGCTATGTCTCAGTTTGGGCCATGCCTGAATGCAGGTACATACTGCTTTTAACTGAATCTGTACATGTTATTAAAAAAAAGGAAAACTTTTTACTTAAAATCTTAATTTGTGGTGTAGGTTGGAAGGTGATATTAAAGAAGAAGAAGATGATACGGTTGAGGTTGAGGTTAATGGCATGATGAATCAACATCATGAATCACACCTGTTTAATATTCCGTTTCATGTGTTGGAGATGATTATGGAGTTTTGTGATGATACTGACTATGTAAATTTTCGTGCTACATGCAAGCAATTAACAGCACCTGTGACTCGATGGAGCAATGGAGCATCAATGAGAAGGTTGCAGAGATATTCATTAGTTTCACCATGGTTGATGGTCTTAGACAAAGGTCACGGCATTATCACTTTCACAGATCCCATGTTTAGTGACCAGTACTCTGTAAGAACGCCTCCAGAATTGAACGGGGATTTACAAATATGGTTTCAATGTATGGCTGGTTGCTGATGTCTAAAGATATAGAAAGCATGATGTTGTTTAACCCGTTCACAAGTGATATCCGTAGACTTCCAAATCTAGAAGTTCTTTTCTTAGAAAGCTTTTGTTTCTCAGCACCACCTTCTTCTCCTGATTGTATGGTTGTTGGATTTGGTGGTCCGTGTGTTTTTATCCACTTTGTAGCTCATAAACCTGCAACCTGGCTTAGATATGATCTAGAATTCGTTGGTGATGCTCCATCTGAAAACTTCAGTTACTCAACATCATGTGGCCGAGATCTTTATGCCTTGAATAAGGTGGGACGACTTAGTGTTTTTACAGAAATTTGTGAAAAAAATCACTCTTGGGTTGATGTAGATATAGCGCCAACAAGTTGTTGCAGATCATTGGCGCAGTACTTCCTAGTAAAACGTGATCAAGATCTATTATTAGTGATACTGGATGAATTTGGAGAATCTGTTGAGTTATTCAAGCTGAATCGTCATGCTAAAAAATGGGAGAAAATGCATGGATTAGGAAAGCATATGATTTATATTTGTGACACAACATGTTTGTGTATGGAAGCCAGAACACCAGAAATGGAGAGCAAAATCTACTTTGCAGTATTACATTCCGAGAACGGAAAGATAGTGTTCTACTCTCTCGACACTTGCAGGTACCATACATTCAGTGGCAAAAGCATAGTAGAACGTTTAAGGGATTTCTTTGGAACTAAACAGCTTCTCCACCCTCATGTGTGGATTGAACCAAGCTATTCCTAGACAAATTCATTACTATCATTGATCCATATTATGTTTTTTTTTTAACTTTATCGGTTTTTTATAACAAAATATGGTGGTCGTTTTAATTATTCAGCCTAACAATATAATCGAGTTAAGCTAATGACTTTTTTCCCCCTAACAGCCCACTAATGACTTATGTCTTAGGCAGTTAGGCTAACATAATCTCAAGAGAAAGTTTGATATACTATTGATACCATTACATGAAAAAGGAAAAGGTGAGTGTAAAATCAAAGGTTTCACGCGTTTATATATATAAAAGTAAACAATTGAAAACTACGAAAATTTGGGGGCAACGGTCCATTCGAAGTTGAGGCTCCAGATGATGGAATTAGGGTATGAAAGCTTGGCCATATTGCCACATGATCCGACTTGTCAAGACAAAACGTACACTACTTATGGGCCCGTAACTCCAAGCATAGCCCAAGGTATGCCCTTTTTAAGTTGGGCCTTTCGGCTCCTAGTAATAGTATGAGTCTGCTAATAAACTCTTGGATCAACTCGATACTACAATCATATCCTCACGTACAACATGTGCCTAATCAAACTTTTATGGTTATACTTCCTGATCTAAACATCAAGATGTAATCATGAATACAACATAGTATTTCAACAATTTAATTCGATTAAACTAAAGACGGAAAACTACTTGCAACTGTCAAATTCTTGGATATCTTCATCCATGTCAAATTCTGTGGCCAAAATCTTCAAAACTGAAGCAAAAAAGAGGCAATAAAACCACACCATTTTTGTAGATTGATATAATCTGAGTTGGAAAATAAAACCACCTGGCTCTGAAGTATTAACCCATAATAGGATATATGGTCAATGGTGATCGGTGAACTCAACTGAGCTATATGATGGTGGATGAGCCATGAACCCTTGAACCACCGTCCAGTGTGAAGCTCATATATCTTAGAACATTGAAATCAAACCCAGTAGCCAGCTGGTTCATATAAACAGTACTCATTTGTGTATATTCCTAATCATTCTTCTAAACACTTCAAAATAAAATGAAAACCCAAGATTAAAAGAAAACTTAAGAAAGTCTATGATCTTATAGTTACAAATAGGAACTGTAAGGGGTTTCTTAGATCCAACGCTTCAACATTGATCAAGTAATTTTTGGTTATTATAACCTTATCGATTTGGGAAATGCTGATAGTAGGCAGTTGATATGAGAAATCCCCAAAACCAAATGTGTTGCTTGAATGTCAAATTGTCTGGTATGTATAGCTTCAACACATGTATGATCAAAATAGGAACCAAATTACGATGCATAATTGACCACAAGTTGAAGATTACGGACCAAAAATTTGAATAATGGAATCAGGGCCGGCTCAACTTTCCGACGGGCTCAACATTGGGATGCACTTCATCGACTGTTAAGGTATCTTAAAGGTACTATAGACTTAAGTTTGATTTATAATAAATTTCATGTTGTATTAGAAGGATATTGTGATGCTAATTGGGTCTCTGACAATGATGAAGTAAGTTCTACAAGTGGTTATGTGTTTGTTTTAGGAGGTGGTGCAATTTCATGGAAATCTTCTAAACAAACATGTATTGCACGATGTACTATGGAGTCTGAATTCATTGCTCTTGAGTTAGCAGGACAAGAAGTTGAATGGTTGAGAAGCCTATTAGCTGACATTCCTCAATGGGGAGGAGAGGCAACTCCTATTTCAATTCATTGTGATTCACAAGCAGTTATAAGTGTTGCCAAGAATAATGAATATATAATGGCTCGGTAAAACATATGCTGAAAGACGGTGTTATGGCCTTGGATTTTGTGAGCTCTGAGAGAAATTTAGCAGATCCATTAACTAAAGCTTTGACTAAACGATTAGTCTTATCAACGTCGAGGGGGATGGGGCTTAAGCCTAATAACTAGGATAATATGCAGGGGCGGATGTATGTGGAGGGCAGGGGACCCCTCAACTTTCGACGCGTAGTGAGAATTTTCGACGCGCAGCGGAATTTTTTTTTTTTTTTTTACCGTTTTATGTATCCAGATACCCCTGAACCAAATTTTAGATACCCCTGGATTTTTTTCCTAGATCCGCGACTGATAATATGGTTGGCACCCATAGTGGTCAAACGAAGCTTTATAAATCCTAGTCTGCACTACTTCCTATCCCAATGGCATGTGGTAGTACTATATTTTGAAGTTGTGTATTTGAATTCATAGCCTTATGCCCTTATGAGGTGGTTCTTTTGAGAAGAACTTGATGGGTTCAATAATTGATGATGAGGTTGAATATATTTTTAGAGTAAGATGTCGATGAAGCATGTCGGCGATGTCGAAGGTAATCAATCAGATAGGGAAGGCCTCGATGTCGTCAAGTCAGCGCTATTGTTGCGTTTGAGTGCGAGAGGGATCGGAGGTTGAATGACGAGTTTTGCCGAAATAAAGGGGTTACCGAAATCCACCGCACCTCCGAATCAGAAAAGGGACTTTGACAGAGATGCATTCTTGAGCAATTGAAAATGTGGAAATTAAAAAGAAGGTAATCCAAACCCTTAATTTGGATACCGGATTATCTTCTAATTTGAAATCAGATTTTAATATATTTTATTATTTGTTTAAAATTCAAGTTTTCTAATTTTTATCTTTCTTGTTTACTAAGATATTTGTTTAGTATAAGTTAGGGTTAAAGATTATTTAGTTTTCAGTTTTGAGTTTATGATTATTTGATATTGTAAGAACACCTTTTGAGTTTCTTGGAGATTTTGTTTAATCTTTGAGTTTCTAGCCATTTGATTGCTTCCGTTCCCACATCATTTGGTATCAGAGCTTTTGGTTATCAAATGGCTGCCCGTGGAGATGATTGGCGCCCTACTCGCAGAACCGCCGACCGAGGCAGCGATGGAGTCTATCCCGACCCACGGGATCTTAAGATCAAACGGCTCTGACAACGAGTCCAAGATCTTGAAATACAGCTAGAGATCAAACGGCTTCGCCAACGAGTCTGAGATCTTGAGTTACAACGGGAGAGGCGCATTAAGGAAACCGAAACGAGAACCATCGTCCGAGACGATGTGAACGAGGAAGAGGAGCATCCTTTCGGCCACCCCCACCCTCGGTTCCTCGAACCGATCTATGATAATGAATCTGTCCAGGAGTGCTTATCGGAAGACAAACCCATATTCGATGAAGACGGGATTCATTTCGATGAAGAATAATGTTTGTTTGTGCAAAAGGTTCTTAATCGAGTCGTCAGTCAAGAAGAATAAGAAAAGGCTAACAACAAGCATGAAAATTCAATGGGTTCGTTGGGTATGTTTGTTGTAGATTTAAAGGTGGCCATGGTGGTTCAAGATGATGGTACGGTGGCTACATGTGGCCGGAATTTGGACCGTGAAAATGGTCCTAAATTTGGTAGTCAAGTTAATATTTTGGAAATTAAATCACGTTTTTTTGAGAAACTAACACATTCCAAAATCCAAGCGGGTGGAGTAAAGGGTCATGATTATATTTTTCAAAATGTAGATTTATTTGAAAAAGCAGGATATATTTTGGTCAAGGAAATCTTCATCAATAAAAAAGATATTATAGACCCAAGCCTTGCAAGTGAAATAGCTAAGCGGGTCTTAGTAACAGTCAAAGAAAAGCGGGTAGATGTTCCTTTTGATCCAGGCGGGTTTGATACAAAAGCAAAACTCAAGAACGATTTTTTTTCGAATAGGGAGAGTATGATACAGGATTATCTCCTAATTTGAAATCAGATTTTAATATCTTTTATTATTTGTTTAAAATTCAAGTTTCCTAATTTTTATCTTTCTTGTTTACTAAGATATTTGTTTAGTATAAGTTAGGGTTAAATGTTATTTAGTTTTCAGTTTTGAGTTTATGATTATTTGATATTGTAAGAACACCTTTTGGATTTCTTGAAGCTTTTGTTTAATCTTTGAGTTTCTAGTCATTTGATTGCTTCCGTTCCCGCATCACTTTGGTTCATAGTCCAAGAACATACAAAAAGATGGTGTTTGGGATTTATTTTAACCAGATGGATTCGTCGGAGGGGATGAGGTGGGTATATTTATCTTTTATACCCTCTAATTTTAACTAAATTACAAAAGTGGTCATTTTGTAGGTAAAAAGTCAAAAATACTCTCATGTGTCTTGTATATGGTTGAACTTAACCTCAAAATCTAACGCCCATTAGACAAAAGGACGTAAACTATTACAAAATATGAACATTAAGAATGATTTCTGTTACTTTCTTAGTTTATGGATGATAAGTGAAATTTGCTATAGACCTAAAGGACGAAAAATGTAATTTACTCATATTTTTATGTTTTTAATGATTTCATTATAAATGTAGAGTTAGTCTATGTATAATGAAGACTTCTAATTAAAATCACCCACGTGAGTGTGAAGGTTTGACCATCTTCTATAAGAGATATAGGTTATCTCTTTAGAGCACTCATGAATCCCAAGGTTAGTTTTTGGCAATTTTTCTTACTGTTGTACCGCAGAAATTGTAGTGATTTATGGTAGGAGGCGTATGGATCGATCCTAGAATAAGAACTGTTAGTGTTATTAGTGGATGGCTAGGTGTATGTGCCCACACCCCCATCTCACATTATTGTACATTATGGTTGCAACCAATGTACTTATTATTTATTGTTACTGTTACTGGCTCAATGGGTATTTCCATATTATATGACTTATTCCTGATTTGCATCGACATTGTTTCACTAAACCGTTGCACTGCTTTGATTCATTGTTACCGTTCACTGTTACTGCTATTGGTCTTTTCATTACTGAGCAATTTTTTGCTCAGTCGTGTTTCTTTTTGTGGTTTTTTTCTTTGTTTACAAGACAGGTACTCAAGGGGACAATGGGACTGTGTGAAGAGAGTGAATCAACGACTAGAGTGTGAACGTTGGAGGAAAATTCACGAGACTTAGTATTTAGTATTTTGAACATTTAATATTTTATTTTTAACCGTTGTAAGGATTTATATTTTCGTTAAGCTTTTTAATTATATCCTTATTATTATCTTTGATTACTGTATATGTGACACGTCAGTCCTACCGGAGTACCGGTTGGGGTGCTACATTAAGTTTCGGGTCAAGCACGCAACATGCGAAGCAAATGTTATAGGTTCGGGGTGACGTGTCAGGTTCACGGGTTGACCCGTTTAGCCCCTTCTTAATATTTTTAAAATGTGTTTTTATGTCATAATAAGAATGGTTAGGTATTTTAAGCCAAAATCTAAATTAAAAGAGAAAATAACCATTTTACCTTTATTTGTCTAAAACTTTTAAATTTCATATTTACTGATTTAACCTTAAAATTAATTTTCACTGTCAAATATAATTTCTCACAATATAAGATCTACCTGTTTCGTAAAAACAATCCATTTTAACCTCACATTTTCAATTTTATTTTACAACATGCCTATTATACATTGAGATGTTCAGTACTACACTATTAAAAGTCTCTTGTGAACAACCAAAGCATACTAAATCATCTAGTGTGAAAACTCAATATATTAAAGGAGCTAATATGAATAATCAAAGCGAATGCAATTGAACTCCAATTGAAACACCGATAGGTTGATGGAGATTATTTTCCGTACGTCCATAAACTAAGTTTTCTAATTCAGACTTCAGTGACAGGTCTAATATATCTAAACTTACATTTTTATCTAAAAATAGGCGTAACTTGTATTAAAAGTAACATTTATTATATTTATATAAGAATATTTTCATTCGTGACGTTCGAGTTTTTAAACCGTTTCCATCATGAAATTTGACAACTTTTATATTTTTATAAATATATGTTATGCTAAAAAGACTCTATATCCTAAGAAAGCTAAGAAGCCATGAAAAACTGACATGTGTCAACTTTTAAGTAATAATACTTATTATGAGAATTTATTATGGTTGATCCTCTCCATCAAACAAATCATCTAAAGGCTGAAAACTCTTCTTACCCTTCTTAAACTCTCTAGGCTTTTTAGCATAACCCCACCCTATATATATATATATATATATATATATATATATATATATATATATATATATATATATATATATATATATATTCAGTGTCTTTCGTTCAGCTCGTTCCAGTATCAGGTTTTGATCATTATTAATTATAAAAACTGTTTTACAAAAATATTATAAGTAATTATAATCAAATTTTATAATCTAGACGATAATAACCCGGGGTAACAAACCGCCACGGCATATCGCCGTCCCAACTGTGTAACACCGTCGGCACAACCGTAACACCACAATAGGATCCGCCATAAAAACCGATGTATCTCCATGCAACATTGATCCGCCATGGCCGTCGCCATTTGTCGTTGTCAAAAACCACCGTCAAACCTGGAGATCGACGCTCCTCGTTCTCTTATTTTCTTCTCTATGAAATAAGATGGCAATATATTGTAGTCTCTAATATATAAATAATGAAATGATCGGATAAATAATAAAAGTAGATTGGATTATATTTTAACAACGTTTCGAAGAAGATCATCGGTTTTGGATAAGAAGTTAAGATCTGCTCGATTATTGCAGATTTGAAAGTTTTAGTTGGATAATGTTGGCTCAAATTAAGTGTTTCTCCGTCAAGGAAGAGAAATCCGATCAGAAAACGGAGATACACCGCTAGAGGCGCCGGTTTAAACCCTAAACGTTCTGAGGCCAGTCACAAACGTTCTAAATTTAAGAAGATGAACTAGGATGATTGAAAATGATGAAGATGCATAGCTAAAAAATGAAACGATCAAGTAAACATGAATCACAAACAAACTTCACCTGAAAACATTAACTATGCCAATGCCAATGCAACGTACTCTGTAAACCTTCATGTACAATACGTTTGCACCACAAAAACCTCTATCAAATTAATCACAACTGTAAAAGTAAACTATATGATCAATGGATGACTTATTTAATACTAGCTCAAAATGTCTCACCTTATTATGTAACCAAATCCGATTCAGACCGTATTTCCGTGCTTCTCATCATCCAGGCGTTTCTCTTCTTCATTATCATTCTGTTGCTTCTTGTCTTCCTTATCCTCAGCACTCTCTTCATCTTCATCAGGCAGAATCGACCTAAGAAGCGATGAATCAGCTTGTAATTTTCCTCTATACTTCATCTTCAGATACTCGGTTTGTTTCTCTTTCAAGTGTAACAGCTCTGAGTCATCGCAGTCTTCATCGATCTCCACAGTCATTGCTTTTGGTAGTTTGCCTTTTGCACGAAGCTTGTTGACCAGCTTCCAGTATTCCGCACCTTATCGCCATCATTTCTTCCTTTGTTCTTCGTGGATCGTGAAACTTTTTTGGAGAGTCTGATTTGACGGATTTGATTTGTTGTAATTGTGACTATAGTGTCAGAGATGTATATAGGCATGTAGGGGGTGGGAAATAACTGCTTTTGGCGCCAACTTTCTTACGGAAATTACATTCTCCATTCAATTTGATTTATTATTATCATTATTATTATTTTTTGTAAATATTTACAAAATAAAAGGAGATATGCATGGATTATACTAGTTGTTTTCTAAGTATTGGTATACATTATTTTAAGCAAGTTCATTTTTACGAATTTGAAAGCTTTTGTTAATTTTTTTTATAATTCTAAAACATACAATTTGAAATGGACGTCTCTAGTGTTTTATTACCTTTTTATTATCATTCTACTTATGTTATATAACTTAAGTTCAATTTGGTAACAAAGCATCTCCCTAGATCTAAAGGTTATTCTCTGAGGCTTTGGTAACAAAGCAACTCACCCCACCCGGGTTCTATTAATATCTTTTTTTTCTTTGTTCTTTTAATATCTTTTTCTTAAAATTATTTTGGTTTTCTAATTCTTTGTTTATTTTTTTTTCTTTTTTCAATATTTTGCTTTTGAACAGTTCTTTTTTCTTTCGTAAAGTTTCAAACGTTATCAATTCAAATTCATATTTTTGGTGGGGCACGATTCGTTATGGTTTTATATTTTGGTCATACGATTCTATATTCATTTTCGTATCGTCTTATTTTTTTGCTCACGTGTTTATTTTATCGACGTTCCCACGTCAAATTATTTCACGTTTTAACGCCCCAGCTGCAATGTATGTGTTAGTAGGGTGTTCATCGGGTTTTTAATCGGGTTTCGGGTTATTCGGTTCGGGTTATTCGGGTTTTTTGTTATAAGAATTCTACCCGTTTACCGACCCAAATAATATTCGGGTTAATCGGTTTCGAGTTATTCGGTTTCAGGTTTATTCGGGTCGGGTTAATCGGTATTCGGGTTTTTAAATACAAGTTGCAACGCATACTTTATTATTTAACTTAACATTATATTTATTAAATAATAAGCATAAAATTTCAAATAAAAACCTTCTCAATATGATTTTTCATTCAAACTCATGCACTAAACACATATTAACTAAAAAAAACACCAAATAAAATAATCAAAAAACTAAAGTGTATCAACCAATCCTATAAACTAAAAAAAATGACAAATCGTATCAACCAACAAACTCGTTAACAATGTTTACTCTTCAAATTCTCAAATTCATGTCCGCTCGTACGTTTTCAATCATAAATTAAAAAAAAGTGAAATAAAATAACCATTAAAATGGTTAGATGTATACTTAGCTAAGATTACAAATAAATATTAATAATAAAATACCTTTTTATTATTATTCGGGTTAATCGGGTTAACCCGATTAACCTTTTTTTAACCCAATTACCAAACCGATTACTACATTCGGGTTCGAGTTCCATCTTAAACGGGTTCGAGTTGTTCGGGTTCCATCTTAATCGGGTTCGGGTTAATTTGGGTCGGGTTCGGTATTCGGGTTTCGGATAAAATGAACACCCCTATGTGTTGGCATTCACTTTGTGTTTCTTAGCGCTCATTTCTACAATGACATATATTTCCTTGATTTCTAAATGTAACACTCATTTTTACAACGACTTTTTTTCAAATATACTATCGCGACGTGTTTTCTCTTTACCTCATTAACCACGTCTAAAACCCGCCGCAACGCGCGGGGTTAACTTACTAGTTATTTACAAATAAAAAAAAACCGGTTGTGATCTCAAACCGATTGTCAAACCGGTTTGAAACATGTTCAAAACGCCGGTTTGAAACCTATACATTGAAACCGGTTTAACCCTAACCGGTCAAAAACCCCTTAAAAACCGGTTTCAAATCGGTAAAACCCGGTCAAGGCCCCCTCTCAAACCGGTTGGTTTTGACTTTTTTTAACCAACCCGGTTGCGGTTCGGTCTGAAACCGGTTCGGGTTAAAAAAACCGTTTTGTGCACCTCTAGTTAGGATTATGTTTATGTAATGTCTTCTTACCCACGGGCCCCGTCTCTACAATACAAGCAACTAAAGTATCCGTTTTAAACCCTCAAATTTTAAGGACCCAAAGTAATATATATATATATATATATATATATATATATATATATATATATATATATATATGTGTGTGTGTGTGTGTGTGTGTATATATATATTTTAATCTATACTCTAAGCTAAAGTTATACGTGATACTCTGTCATTTTTTATGTTTTTAAAGAGAATTGAGGAAAAATAACAAAATTATTGAGTGTTTATTAATGGGGTTATAAAATTTGACCTAACCATTATACTTTTTGATGTTTTTAAGTTTTAAGGTATGTGAACCTAAGTCTTTTATTAGTTACTAGCAGGCCTTATGAAACTTTATCTGTTTTGTTTTTATTTGTTTATGTTTTTGTTTATTTTTGTTTTGTTATCAATAAGGTTGAACGCCAAAATAAGAGGAGCATCAGGTTTGTTTTTTATAGTCTATTTCAAGGTCTTTGCTAAGTAAGAAATAAAATCTAATACTTTGTTAACATGATCAAAATCAACTATTTTCATAATTTTTGTTACTTGTGTAACAAAAGCTTTTATGAAGGGATGTGCAAGAACTTAATAAAAAAAATCACTTTTAGGTCATAAGAAAATTGAATCATTTAGGAACGGTTAACCGAATAAAGACAATGGAAAAAACTTCCAAGTTTTTACTTTGCTTGGGGCCACCAAATTGGTTTAGTCGTCCTTGCGTGAGGTGGTGAGAATTTTGTACATATAACCAAAAGATTTAGTTACATAATTAGTCTCGAACTTTGTAAGTGTTACCAAATTGCAAAGTTGGAGAAATATTAATTAATATCAAAACTAATATTTGATCGAAATACAAATGATTATGTAAAAAATAATTTGAACGATAAAATATAGGATTTGATAATGGGATTGGGTTCAAATACAAAGGGTAAAAAGGATTTATCATGAGCATTAGAGTTGTTTTTTAAGGGTTGAGATCAAATTATAGAAAAATAAGTTATTTGAAAGTTATTTTAATTATGATCACTTTTGTTGACTTTTTATCAAGTTTTCTTACTTTTTTAAATGTTTATAACTTTTTTATACAACATTATTTATAAAAAAAGGTCATTTGCATATATCCCCCTCCTAAAAGCATTCACAACCCGTTTTTTATATTACATATCCTTATCCTTATCCTTATAATTACAATAAAAAACACTACTTTTTCTATCTTTTATCTCTACTTTTCTCTCTCCTTATCCTTATCCTTATAATTATACAAAAAAACCACTACTTTTATCCTTATATTTACAAGAACCATATATTTTTCTCTCTCCTTCACTCACAACCACTTTAAACCACTCCATAAAATATACAAAACTCACTCACATAATTATAAGGAACGGGCTGTGAATGCTCTAAAATCATTTATTACGTATTTACCCAACCCCTAAAATCAATTACATATTTCCCCTTCCTAAACCATATATATTACATATTTATCCAATTCATTAAAATTACTCATATTGAACTACTATTTTACCCTTATTATTAAAAAAATAATAAATAAATTCAATATTAAAATAACCATAACTCTTATCTCTCCCCACGATGATTAGCCTGCAACATACGAATCCAGAATTGAATAATGGGTCGGAGGCACAAACGGGTTGACTCGGATGTATTAGGTGGATCAATGGAGGAATTAATGGGGTTTTTAATGGGGTTTGACCCATTCACGCCACTTTCTTACAAAAATATAGTGGGTTTCCGGAATAGAACCACTTTCATTGTCGGAAATCATCACGAGGTGGAGATACTAACTTGGGTTTCCGGCGAGCGAACGAGTGAACGACCAGGTTACAACGACGAGTTCAAGTCCGGTGAACGAACGACAAGGTTCGAGTCCGGCGAGCGAACAACAAGGTTTGAGTCCGGCGAGCGAGCAGGTGCATTCCATTGATTGTTCTTCTTTCTTTTGATTTCGGCGAGCGACCAGGTTCTATATGTTCTCGTTTATGTATTCAGTTGGTTGGTCTTCTTTCTTTTGATTTGTTCATAAAAAATGAATTTTGAATGTACAGTTGCTGCAGAGCTTCTTGGTTGCAGAGCTTGTTACATATATTAAAAAAATTGATTTTTGAATGCTTATTGGGTAACAATATTTGCTTCTTAGGTATGAAAACATACAAGGGTAAAATATGTAATTATGTAAGGATTGGATAAATATGTAATTGATTTTTATGAATAGGTATATATGTTACTAAGAAGCTTAAAAGGGAGAAATATGTAAAAAATCCTAAAAAAAATTACATTATAAAAACAATCGTTTTTTTATCTTTAAAATGAGTATAGTATGGTTATATATAAAAATTAAAAAATATGTTTTTCAGCTCTTTGGATTTTCCGCTCGGCATTGTGTATTTTTGCTCGTCATTCTGGCTTTCTGCTCGTCATTGTGTTTTTCCACTTTTTGTAAAATGATGAGTTCTGGAAACACAATTGTGAAATAACACCATTGTGTACTTCTAATATGTAAAACACAATGATAAAACGTACAACAACAAAATTATATAATACAATAAAGTTTACGTTTTGCAGCTCGTCATTTTGTTTTTCTGTTTTTTAAAATGATGAGTTTTGAAAACACAATTGTAAAATATCACCATTATGAACTTCTAATATGTAAAACATAATGATAAAATAACAACAAAACTATATAATACATTAAAAAACAATGACAAAAATTATAAAAAAAAATCTAAAACGTAAAACAAAATGATAAGTTGTAATATGTAAAACACAATGATAAAATAATAACAAAATTATGAAATACATAAAAACAATAACGAAAATAACACGAAATGATCTAAAATGTAAAACTGATAAATACATATAACACAATAATGAAAAATATTTAACATAATGATAAAAAATATTTGACACAACAACCAAAATGACCTATCTTCAAAAACAATAAAATGACAAATGTCAATGCCAAAATCCTTCTCACCATTTGTATTTTTGTTACCCTTTGTACCATATCCCAACCCTTGTTAACGAAAAAGGATTATCTCTTAAAACGCCTTTAATACTTTATAGTTAAAAGTTATGAGGGGTTGATAAATGAAATTTAAATGTAAAATTATGATTAAAGGCATGACTTAGAGTTGTAATCATCAAACACCTAAAATATAACAGGGGAATATATGTCACACCCCGGTTGGCGGCGGATTATACGCCGAGGCTGACATAGTTGTTCATAAGCACATGATCATCTATTAATAAGTGATAATATTATTTCAACATAGTTAAAGCATCCGTTACAAATAGAAATGGAAAAATAAGAGGGTTCAAACATAACACAAATTAAATTTAATATTTATTAAAGCTAGGTCCATAGTCATATGTGATCATGTAGTGTCCTCAAACTGGTGAACCTGAAACATGTTAGTAAATGTCAACTACAAGTAGTTGGTGAGTAACATAGGTTTTGACACCAAACAAAAGTTAAGTATAGTTTACAATTTAATATGTTCAAAGCATGTCTAAAGCATATATGTGAAAACATACAAGGTTTCAAGCGTACAATTCAATCCTGGTAATGGAAAACTAGATACGCAATCCCACTGATTGCCATTTTGAAAAAGGGGCATGAGGATACCCAAGTTGTAAGTTGATACCCAACAAAACCTGCCAAGGTTTTGTGGTAAGTTATAGTTTTGGATTCCCGTATAAATGATCATAAAAGGTACAATTAGTTGGTGAGTAACATAGGTTTTGACACCAAACAAAAGTTAAGTATAGTTTACAATTCAATATGTTCAAAGCATGTCTAAAGCATATATGTAAAAACATACAAGGTTCCAAGCGTACAATTCAATCCTAGTAATGGAAAACTAGATACGCAATCCCACTGATTGCCATTTTGAAAAAGGGGCAAGAGGATACCCAAGTTGTAAGTTGATACCCAACAAAACCCGCCAAGGTTTTGTAGTAAGTTATAGTTTCGGATTCCCGTATAAATGATCATAAAAGGTACTACCTTAGGCTTGGGCTGCAAGTTAATGAATGTACTGACATGAACACATGTAATGGTCACCAGGTAGTTTAAGACATAAAGCATAAAGATCAAAGCATAAGAAAAAAGGTATTGAATCGTGTATGAAAGATAGTTAATAACATGTTTCACCCCAAAAGTAAAAATAGTAAAAATGGGCTATGTAAACTCACCTTGCAATGAGTAGCTTGAATGTCACACAAGTATGTTGTTTGTTGCACAAATGTTCTAGTTAACCACATGGTTAACCTATGTTTGATGGAATATATGTATCAATGATTTGTACAAACGAAATAGGGAATCCTAATGTACGAGGAGATTGATGTGGGTGTCCTCATTTTAATAATAAAATAATTATTTGAGTTGCAAATAATAATTTTTATGTAAATCTTTGATAAATAATTGTATTGTAATAAGTGAAAGAATGAATAAGGATTTTGTTTGTTTGTAATAATTATATAAATGTATGAATAAATAATTAGGTTTCTTTTATTTGTAAATAAATACACAAATAAATAAATGAGTAGTTTTCTTTTATTTGCAAACGCATAAATTAATAAATGGATAAATAAATAAATAAGTAATAATTAGTTGAGTAATTAAATAATTTATTACATAAATAAATGAATAAAACCTTTCATTTGATTTATGAAAAATAAATGTAAAAAAATAATGATTTAATTAATTGGTAATTAAACCAAAATTTAAAGTATAATAATAATGTTCTAATTAATTAATAATTAAACCATAATTAATTATTAATTAAAAGTATAGAATTGTGTTTTAAATGTTCTCGTATAATAAAAATAAATTATATAAAAGTTTGTATAAATAATTGCAAGGAAATGGGTTTATAATCATAATTATAATTAGTTGAAAGTGGTTGTTGTACACTAGAATGGTTATCATTCCAGAGTAGTACCTCCAACAGAAAAGTTTCCAGGAAAGAGTTAGTCCCCGTCTTTTCCTATCTAGAACTTTAATTTTTGCCAAATAACTACATACTGGTTTGAAATTAACTCTATTTGCATACTTAACCAAGTTAGGGTGTTTTTGGAAAGTATATGGGCTAAAGTGGAAATATGAGTTTAGTAAATATAGAAATTGAATATTAAATAATTTAATTTGAAAATAAGGAGTTTTAGTAAAAACATAATTTTTGAAATTGAAAGGAACAAGAAAGATCAAACCAAGCTTTTAAATAAAAGCTTTGAATAAGTTTAATTAAAATAGGGCTTTTGATCTTGGATAGGTATATGATTATAATATAAACATGTTAGGGATCATAGATCTAGCTAGTTATGAGGGATTTTTTGAAAGGAAAAGTATGAACAAGCAAGAATATAAGAAGAACTTACTTAGAATGGAAGGATTTAAGCTAAATTTTCCAAAAGATGAGAAGAACTACCTTTAGTAGCTAGAGAACCCTAGAGGATCGTTGATGTGCGAATAATACATGAGAATAAGGGTTCTATTTATAGGGTAGAATCAGGGGCTTATTCACGAAATTTAATTTGTTATAAGGACTAGGATGCAAAAAATGAAGAATAGTTTTTAATGTCATAACATATTCTAACTTAAGTGTTTATTAATTTTATATTTATGACTCCATTTCATCAAAATAATTCATATTTAAAATGTTTGATAAATGTAATTATATATTTATTTGTTTTATTTACCTTTAGTAATTTAAAACACTAGCAATGTTAATTAACAATGTTATATTTTCATAATAAATTGTTTAAATGGGTTATTTATTATGTGTGTATATATATATATATAGTTACATATATATTTATAAGTAAACACATAAAGGATATCAATTCATAATCAAGGCTTGTAAGTTTAGATTTGATTATTATAACAAGTTATATATATTTATTTCATAACAATCATATAAGTATGTATACACACTTATGAATTATAATGAATAAATATGATACTTTCATAAATGCGAATCATAAAATAATGAAATTACAATTTGCCTAAAAAATAAAGGTTTGAATTTCCTAGGGGTTACAATATATATGGGGGTGTTCAATATTTGGTTTCAACCGATTAAACCGAAAACCGAATCGAAACCGGAACCGTTTAAAACCAAACCGAATTACATATTTGGTTTTCGGTTTGGTTCAAACCGAAACCGAAAACCGAATATGTAATTTGGTTTTTGGTTTGGTTTAGGTTTCAAGATTTTGAATTCGGTTTGAACCGAAAAACCCGAATTAGGTTATACCACTATTTTAATTCATATTTTATAGTTAACTCAATTAATTTATATCAATAAATAATACCAATATATGGATTATAAATCATTATTTGATGAATGTATGTTTTTGTTTAGATTTTCCTTAAATGTTGTGTTGTTTAAACCGAATAAGTTATGGCTACAGAAAAGTGGTTTTTTTTTTTGCTAATTCGGTTTGTTAGGTTCAAACCGAAAACCAAACCGAATTACAATGTGGTTTTAGGTTTCCTTAAATATGGTTCGATTCGGATTGTGGTTTTAACAAAAAGAATTCTAACACGAAAAACCTGCAACCCGACCCGATAAACACCCCTAGATATATATGTCTACAATTAGAGGCAAAAATAAACATAATGCAACAAGAAAAACACTTCATGTTAACATTATTCATTATTGATTTACTCTTAGTTTTAATTAAATGTTAAGCAAAGGTCAAGTTCGAATTAGCAAGAAATTGGCTATCAACAAGATGAAATTGTCAACGTTACACTAAAGACATGTACCTAAAACACTTTCATCATAAGGGGTAGAGGTGCATAAACCGGGTTTTTGAACCGAACCGGTTCCAAACCGGCCCGAACCGGTTTGGTCAACGCAATTGTTAAACCGGTTTTGATTAAAACCGGTTCGGGTTAAACCGGTTTATCATATATAAAATCTCGAACCTGTTGAACCGGTTCAGTTCGGTTCTGGACCGGTTCGGGTTGGTGAACCGGTTTAAACCGTTTTTTTTTTTTAAATTAAAAAATAAATATTTAACAAATAAAAACATAAAGTTCAACGTTTATTCATATTGTAGGAGTTCGGAAATCACAAACATTACAAAATTAAACATTACAATTCGACAAAAAGAATAATATTTTTTTTTTGGAGTTTTTTTGTTTAATTTTCGCCGTCATTCTCGGAGTTACTAGTGGATCCTCGTAGTCTATCATCTTCGGCGAGTTCTTCATTTGTAAGTGGGCTCGCAAATCCTTGGTTGACCTCAGATTCGTGTATGAATTCTTCAACTTCAATTTCGTCTTCAAGCGAACTCCTATCTTGTCTCCTATCTACCGCATCCAAATGGTCTTCAATTTCGACATTCTATCTCGAACAATATATGGATCGAAGTTTCAAATTCCACCCTCGCTTGTCATAGATGCTTGACCCTCACCCGGAATTTTCTTCAAACTCGGGCAAGATTTTTCCATATGAGTTTTTAGAGTTGAGTTTGATTCCTTTTTAAAAAACCCACCACAATTTTTTGCAAAGAGCACGTTCCAACCCGTTAGACATCTCACATAGATCGTAGTTTGACTAAATTGCGGGGTTCCTCGTTATTGGTATGATTTTCACAACGCTAACTTCGGAAGAGGAAACACCAAAACTTGAAGAACCTGCCATAGCATTTTTTGAGCGTTTTCGAGCGTTTTTTTTTACAAACGAGAGTGTAGAGAGCGGGTTTGAGAAGTGTGATTTAACCAAAACACCCCCTACCTATTTATAATGTGTTTGGGGGTTAAAATTGGTCAAAAAACGGTCAAAAATTGGTTCTAACGGCTATATAGCCGTTTTCCAACGGCTATTTCGAAATATTACCGTTAAACCGGTTCAAACCAGTTTACCAAACCGGTTCGTCAAACCGGTTCACAAAAAACCGGTTGTAAACCGCTTGTCGTGCAAAATACTTAAACCGGTTATAAACCGGCGGTTCCTACCGGTTTGAAACCGGTTCACCAAAAACCGGTTCTAGGGCGGTTCGGGTTTCGGTTCGGAACCGGTTTGGATTTCCAAACCGGTTTTTTTGTGCACCTCTAATAAGGGGTGTGTCAAGTTTAATTAGTAATTAGGTGATCCACTTCTTGTTATGGATGTTAGACTTCTACCGTTACATAACGAAATAAACAAATAATACATTCATCAAAATATATACAACTTCGGTATTTTTTTTATTTTAAATTTTTTAGAACAATAATAATTAATACATTCATCAAAATATATAGAGATTAAACTTTGTATTTAAACCGCAACAGCAAAAGCAAATTTATTTGCATTTGTTTTTGCCTTTAATTATTTGGACATACTAAAAAAACAAGAACTAGTTCAAAGAAAAATCATAAAAAAAAACTTTATTTACCATTTGCATTTTTTTACTACATTCAAAAGTTGATAAGAAAACTTAATCAGTGTTTGCTAAAAATCACAAAAATACGGGTTGCTAACCTTTTATTTTTTTGAAAGACCAATGAATACTATAAGCTCGGTCACCCGGGTAAACCCATTGACGAAAGACCACCAACGTCCGCGAGCGGAGACAACGCTGGTGACCTGGCTCGCCCACCATTCCAAGGGAAACTCACCACCTGAAGGCTTACTGTGATAAAACCCCTGGTCCACATGGGTATATTACGTTAAGTGAGACTCGAACTCAAAACCTTCACATTGAAAGGTCATGAGGATGTCTCCTCCAAACTAATTGATCGATGACAAATTTGCTGTGCATTGGAGTATTGTACTCTAGACATGAGAGGTTCTTATTTTACCTTTTATAAGTATTTAAATAGTATTAATATTTTTATTAAATCATGTATTTTTCGGAGTGAAAGGAAGAGTTGTTCCAACACAAGTGGTGAGAGATGCCAACAGTAGCTGTCATTGCAACGGCCCACCTTATCATGTGGACTACCCTCACTTTTGTTAATTATAAATTTATAATAAACCTTAGGCTTCACCTGCGGGTAGCCGGCGGGTACAACGGGTACCACTCCCACTCCTAGCGGGTAACAAGACGGGTAAGTAGCGGGTATTAGAACCCGTCGAAACAAGGTTTTTAACCCGCCGAAACAAGGAGAAACGCAGGTGGCATAGCGGGTACCACCCCCACCATGAAGGGTAGTTTGAGAGGGTAGTTTGTCAAAATGAGTTGACATATCCTTATTGATGGGTTTGATAGGGTAGTTTGAAGTGGAAGGGTACCACTCCCACCTCCCTTAGCGCCTAATTTTCATTTAATTTTATTATTATTTATTACAAACTTATTAGGTAGAGCTATCTATAAACCACCACCAACCTTCCTCAAACTTTGCTTGTTACCTTTTATATATAAATAGTTATAATACTATTTCCTAGTTAATTAATTAGCCTCTTTGGTTAATAATATAGATTCTATAGTAATTATGTGATGAATTAATTAAAATCAGACCATCAACAATGAGAGAGATACCATTTTACAAGAGACGGTGTTTGTATGTTTTTTTTGTGATAATCAGATGAGAAGCCGTTTAAGTGTGTCAATAATTGATTATTTATAAAATTAAATGTAAATTATACCTCTTAAACAATTAAATAACGTTTTGTTGTGACTGGTTCAATTGTTCAAAATTGGCTATTTAATCGGTAAATAATCAGATGAGCAGGGATCTCAGCTAAGAAAGAGGCACCGGTTAATTTTCTTACGGACCCGGCGGAAGGGAGGTCCACCCTACGCCCAGCGGACGTGCTAGTTTTTGGTTGGGAGGGCGGGAAACATGCTTGTGTCGATCTCACAGGTGTATCCCCCCTAGTTGGGTTGCGGGAAAATGGGTTTGTGGCGGGGCAAGCTGTTATGAAAGCAGAGTCAAAGAAGGTGGAAAAGCACGCGAAAGCTTGTGAGGATAATCAGCATGTCTTTGTCCCCCTGGCGTTTGACACGTTTGGCTCCTTGGCGCCGGAGGCGGTTCGGTTCTTGGCTAGAGTTCAGCGTGTAGTCCACAGCAACTTTACGACTCCTCAGGGGCGAGGCTTTGTTTTTAGTAGATTAGGGTTTTCCATTCAGAAGGGGATGACGGCGCAGTTTGTTGCCCGTCTACCTGCTATCCTTATGTAATTTGCCTTGTTGAATGATATTTTAAAAAATGTGTGGTCTTAATTTAAGAAGATAACACAAAATGAATATGTATAAGAAAGTTTACTCTAAAAAAAAAAAAATCAGATAATCATAATCAGTTTTAAAACATTTGGGACACGTATATTAAAAACTATTTAACTACAACTTATAACTTAATAATTAAAATAATTATTTTAAAGTAAATGTCAAACACCCTTTTTTATTAAACAGAAATAATTGAAAATAATGTATTTTAATACTTGGATAGACTTGGATGGAAATGGGAAAGGTATGCCCTTAGCCAACTCATCTTTGTTATTCCAACCAATATGTATTGACACAGAAAGCCTCACCAATCATTAATCACTCATTCACTCATTTTTGGGGTACTTTTTTTAAGAACTACCACACCACTCACACACGTATATTTTCTAAGCTAAACTAATCTATATCTATATCTATAATATATAATAAATAAAAGTTTTGATGGATACTTGTCATTCTTATATTCATGTTTAATATTTTTTTTTCACCTCTCTCTTCTATTAATTATATAAATTTCTTTAAATTGTTTTTTATAATTTTTGTTTCCCGTCTCTCTCACTCCTATTAAATAATAATAATTTATATAATTATTTTTATAAAACGTTTTTTTTAAATAGGTTTGTTCATAAAACATTTTTATAATTTGAACATTTTTCATTCTTTTTATAAAACATTTAAAAAAAATAACTTTATAACGTTTCTAAAATTTGTATTAAAAAACTATTTAATATGTCATAAAAATGTAATATGTAAATCTTTATTACTAAGTATATATAACACTGCATTTATTCACCCTATGTAATATACCCGGTTTCTAACCTATATTATAATAAATGAATAACTATACTTGCTACATGTTGTCTAGATTTTTGTTTTCCGTCTCTCTCTCCTATTAAATAATGATGATGTTAAATAATTAAATATCTAAAATTGATGTTTTATAACAAGTTGTATTTATTCAACACATGTAATACATGAGTTTTAACATAGTTCCTAATATACCTTAGTTAGAATTTGAACTTTGATCTTCTTTAAAGAGCTTTTGACTTTTACCAATGTACAATCAATCCAAGTGATTCTCTGTGTGCTAGTGATCGATGTTTCTTTATCCGGACTGGTATCCAACCGACCGCCTTGTCAATTTCGAATCCAACCGGTTTTAAAAATCAGTGACACTATGAAAATTTTACAAACTGAAACTATATATGTACATAGCAAATTAGTATTTTTATATTTTAGTATAAATTTACAATTCTAATAAAATGTAAACTCTTAAATAAACAAAATTTAAAACATGAAGTACTAAACAAATCACTAAATAAGATTTCAAAAGAAACAAAATAAAAAAATATTGCACTCTAGTCTGGTCCGATTCTCCGGTCCGACCGGCACCAATAATTTGCTCGTACAAATGCGGATGGTTCAAATACACACAACCTAACCGGTTCTATAACTAGTTCCAGGTCCGACCAATCCGGTCTGGTTCTTAAACATGCTAGTGACACAAACAATGTGTACATTTCTTCTAACGTTACCTTCTACAGTTGCAAACGTGTTAATACTACATGCTCTAACACATTAATTACATGTTTAGTGTGAGAACCGAAAACACAACAGAAGTAAAACACGACTTTCGGTTACGCTGCCTATCATCAAGTTATAGTCATACGGTTCTCATGTAATGTCGTTTTTTTTTTTGTTTCGCACACATGATTAGATATTCGTTTGTTTGTTTTAAGTATACGATACATATAACGTGTCATACTCCGCTTAAAGAGAAAAAAACAAATAAGAGCACCGAAAAGATGACCGAAAACGAAAAATGAAATGAAATACTTTTTTACGTTTTTATTTGTGTTTTATATATGTCATGTTATTTTCTAAATATATATATAATGAGAATAGATGTTTATTTTTATATTCATGAAATGAAAAATGAAGAAAAGGAAGATTCCCATATATTACTTACACTATCACTCACTTTTCGTGAATGAAAGGCAACCCGTGAAATGCATCATATGATCAACTCTTTAACAACTTACTCAAAGTATTTCACACTCACTACACTTCCCCTACTTGAATTTAACTCAAGTAACCATTTTAATATCACATGGATCACTTAACATTCACCTAAACTACTATATATTATATGTATTTATATCTATACTACTTAATAAACAAGTAAATTATGGGACACATGTCACCTTCTGGTGCATTAATCTTAGCATGATTTTCCCGCCTCTCTATACTATTAAATAATATATTAAATGAAATATATTTTTAAATATTTAATATCAATCTAATTATGGATATTTTTTATTTAATTATGGATTGTTATAATATCATTAAACAAATGAATTTAATATAGATTATCATTTATCAATTACATAAAAAAAATTAATACTAATTTAAAAAAATGTTTTAAAAATTAACTTAATATAATTTATAACTGTCACGTTAAAGTAGACATATTTTGACGAGTGTATGTATTAAGGGACTACATTATATTTTATTCAACCCGTGTAATACACGGGTTTTTAAAAACATAATTTTTTATTACTAATTATATAACATTATATTTATTTAAACCGTGTAATACACGGGATTCTAACCTGGTAATAGTATATATCAATTAATGTAATATTTTTATTTACTGTTTTAAACCTACAAGCTTTTTAAAAAATCACCTTAATAAACAAAGAGTTATAAGAATATGATTATTTTAAAAGTGGAGGTTATTTAAAGATAAGTTCTGAAAATATATACTCTTTTAAGTGATCATTATTACGTATTAAAATGTCTCATTTAACCTTTTCATGAATGTATTTTAATTGCGTCGATCATCTCTCTTATGTCTTTTTTTTTTAGTTGCTTGATATTGTAGACATTAAAGTAATTATATGTATAATTTAATTTAAATACAATAAAAAAATGTATTTTAGGATATATATATATATATATATATAACTAAAATTAGTAGATAAAACTAGTTTTCAGAATTAAGTTAGGCATGGTAAATAAGAAGAATCTGTTTTGATTAATTAATTATCAATGAATAATAATAGTAATAACAATTGAAAATGTAATATTTCACATTCATCTCGATGTGGGCCTGTTTTCTTCTTTCTTGCTTTCAGTAATGGCAATCTACTAAAGCTGGAGCAGAAAATACCAGATGTTGTTGTGAAGAACCGCCGGTGAACTGAAACTTCGATTGGACGTCGTCGGCCACCTCCGGTGGAGGAAAGTTAAGATCTAACGATAGCATACCGCTTTCCGGAGACTTTTCGATGATTTGATCAGCAGCGTTATCATCGGTATTGATCATGGATCCTGTTCGGTTAACTGACGGTGGAATTGGCCGGTGCTTTCTCATGTGGCCGCCGAGAGCTTGGCCTGATGAAAACTCCGATCCGCATATTGAACATTCATGAAATTTTCCTTTGCTGTTAATAATTCCTGTTTGGACGAAACTCCGATCCGCATATTGAACGTTCGTGAAGTTTTCTTCTACAACCGTTTTCTGTTGATCGTGATCCTCTTCGGAATATTCCGTTAACGGCGGTGGAATATTCGCCGAATTAGTTTTCTTCTCTTCCACGTTAACCTTCGGCTTCTTGTGACTGGCTCTGTGTCCGCCTAACGCTTGAAACGACGGAAACGTACGGTTACACGTTTTGCACTCGTAAGCATAGAAACCGATTTTTCCACCGGCAGTACTAGCGGCCGGCTCCGTGAACCTCCGACTGCTTAACTTCACCGTTTTCTGACGAATCTGATCGGATTTTTCTTCCGTGAACGGAGAAATACTTTGAGCCAACAGAATCAGACAATTCGCCATTTCTTCGTCTTCTTCCGTTGACATCTCAGATGACATCATAACCGGTGACTGATTATCAATGAAACAGTCGCCGTCAGCAGTACTGTTGCCGGAGGTAGTAGACGTGCCAAAAGGAGAAGAAGGCCTTTGGCGCTTGGTACGCCTTCGTTTGATGATTTGGCGAGCTCGATCACGACTCATACCTTCCGTGAATTCCGCCATGAACTCCATTTCCATGGTGAAATTGTGTGAATCTGTGTGTAAAGTGGGTGGGAGTGAGGGGTGGTTACCGGTAATGGAAAAAAGAGTGAGGGGGGTATATACATAGTGAAAGGGTTAAAAGTGTTAATAGTGAAAAGATAGTGGATAGGAATAGAAGGTAGTAAAGTGTAAGTTTTCTTTTAAGTAGTTTGTTACCAGTAATCTTTTTTGCTTTTTCATTCGTGATTTTAAGTTTTAAGTTTTAACAATTTCAGTCTACGTGACTCTCACGCGCTTATTAATGTTCTTCGCGTGCTCTTCCTACAATCTCCCACCTCTCGTTTACTTTTTTTTTTCACTTTCCTTAATGAGCATGTTAAGTTACACTTTTGACCTGTTCATTCAAGTTTATAAAAAATAAAAATTAGCCGATATTACTACATTACCATTAATTATTATTATTTTTTCCGTCTAGTATTGAGTTATTATTCATAGGTTTATTAGCTATTCTAATTTTCTATATTGTTATAATAACTATTAGTATTTTTATCATTATCTTGTAACAAAGTGTAAACTCTTAAATGAGTTATTGAAAACATCTTTAATTTACCACGATATTAGAGCGGTTGTTTTTGATATAACAAATCCAATACCTAAAGTCGAAGAACACCTTCTTCAACCCCTTTTCTGTTCTGTTTTCTTCTCCATAAACGATCATGGTTGGCGCGACTGACACGAGTCCTGCCCCAACTTAAGAATCTCAACCACTTTTTCGGTATGCAAATCGAGAAGATAATACCAACTGAAAATCAACCCGCATACAAGCTCATGTTGGTCGTGGTTTTTTTGGAAATATGGGATATGGTAGTGGAGCAGGTTTGATAGATCCCGTAGTAGGTCCAATGATAACTTTTTCAGGTCGACCTAGTCATACTAATCATAGTTGGCCGCCACATTCTTCCTTCAATTTTACGATTGTCAACATTACATGGAATGAGCAAGCCGCTGACTTCAACTGACATCCTACGTCTCAGCCGTCGAGTCCCTAAGATTGGGATGCCTACCATGCGGGGGATTCAACAAGCTCCCATTTTATTGGATCAACATCTTCATCATAGTTTGGCCTTACCATGTCAGTAGTGGGCTTCCCAGCAAGGCGGGCCTTATATACTAGATCAACATCTTTGTCACAGTTTGGGCATAACCACTCTAAAATTAACCCAATGTCAAATACGTCAATTTCTTTCTGATTCTAGTATTACCTATTGTATTTATTGTCCCTACACACCCCCAACAAAATGGGGTCACTAACTAGGCTGGATGCCTAGATGATGGCAGATCTACTACTAGATACTGTGTTTTTGTTGGACACAATCTTATTAGTTGGAGTTTCAAGAAACAACACATTGACGCCGAAGTAGCATGCTCTTGCTTACACTACTACTTAACTTCATAGGATAATGTCTACACTACATGAGCTTGCATCATAGTGCCTAGTCCACTCACTCTGTAGTGTGGCAATATTGGTGCCACATATATAGCAACTAATCCGGTTTCACCAATGCATCAAACATCTAGAGATTGATTTGCACTTATAAAAGACATGGTAAGTGCTCAGAATCTTCGAGTTCATTATGTACCTACTACTCTTCAGATTGTCAGTCTACTAACCAAAAGGCTGTCAACTGCACAATTTGATATTCTTCGGTCCATGCTTCATGTTGCTGGACACGTTCAACTTGCAACGGAATATTAGCTTATTATTACCACATCAACATTTATTATCATTATTATTTTCTGATATGCTAGATATGGTCTACTAAAAACTAAACAAAAACTAACCTAGACACTCGAGTTAAACTCTAGAAAACCCTTAAACTAGATCATAATTACAGGCAAGTGTACATATCGATTGTAGTACAGCCTAATGGAAGTCTGGATATCGAACCCACGAGACACTGACAATAACTAGAACTAGACTCCAAAAATTAACTAAAGGATTTGGTTTGGGGGGGCGGATTCTGTGAAAAAGATCTAAAATAATTAAAATCAAAAGTAAATTAAGAAGACTAAAGACAACCAACTATCACTCAAAATACTTAGACGAAATCAAGAATTGGGAAAGCACTACCCAAGTAAGAATCCTATTCGTGAACCTCAGATTTCTCTCGGCTATGGAAACTATGATGGAACTGGGATCTTAAAGTATGACACCCCTAGACAACCTGGTGGATCCCTGATCATTCTCCGGTTGTGACCAGAAGGAAACCGTAAGGAGTGTTTAACGCTCACCAGTTAGTTGGATCACATTTCAGTAACCCCAACAACACTAAAGTACCCTAAAAAGATATTACCTCTCTGTCTCACTATCTCAATACATCTGACGGTGCAAGGGGTAATCTAAGAACAACTGACAAAACACGAACTAGCAAAGATATCGGGAATTCTAGGGAAACCTCCTTTCAGAGTCTTTACACCTAAAAACCTAACACCAGAGACTAACCACTATTTATCACCTTTCAGCTATCTAGATAGGAAGAATACCAGGTTCTAATAAACCATCAACCAATGTTCCTATTGATTACTACGTCTAGAAAAACCATAAACAATCACAAACACACAGTAAGCGATCTAAATATGAAACTAAAACCGAAAGATATTCAACAAGTAGCATACGGAACACAGATCAACAATAAATCAGAACAAAGTACGCATACACATCAGATCAATTGTGCAAAGATTCGTTACAATAGCATTCGTCCATCAATCATAACCAAAAACCGAGAAATCACCATCAATTCAACAAATATTCATCAAACATAGGTAGTTAAAAGATCTAGCGAACAATCATGTCTAAAAACAGTAAACAAGTCATAATATTCAGAAACATGGAATTGAAAAGTTTGATTAAACGAAAAGATTCAAAAACCTTAAACCTACACGTTGCAATAGACTCGATTCTCAATCCAAAGCTTCAAACTTTGATCCGGAAAACTTTCTCCACTCCAAAATCGCCCAAAGAACTGAGTTATGACGGCCGGAAGTCGAACCCTTAATGGAATGGTAAAAATTCTTTAAATACTCGAATTAGGGTTTTTTCCCGTATTTATGGGTCATGGCGTGTCGCCAAGACTCATTTATCATTCTTAGTGTGGCACCAGGGACAAAATAGTCGGCCTCCTTGTTTTCCTGAATTCCTGGTCTTGGCGTGTCGCCAATATCTAAGCCAAGTCCTTCGCGTGGCGCCAAGACCTGAATTTCCAGATTTTTAAATTCTTTTCAATGCTTCTCCTCCGTATGCTCGTTTCCTTCAAGATTAAACTTTGATCCCCGCTTCTTTTGCACACGAACACCTGTAAACACATCCCAAACTAAGTACGAAACAAAAAAGAATAAAAACGACTAACTAAATAGCTAAAACAAACAAAAACGAAAGGATAAACGGATGTGTTTTACAACACATCATTTTCTCTATCCAGTATTGAGTTATTATCCATAGGTTTATTAGTTATTCTAATTTTAAATGTTAGGATATTTATCGGTATTCTTATCATTATTTTGGAATACCTCCATATATATTCAAACTCTTGAATCAATTAATGAAAACATCTTAAACTTATCATATATGTTCCAATCTATTGACAGTGGGACTAGAGGGTCGTAGGAGATTACATGTTTCCGACCTGTGATTTTGGATTTTGGTGGTTGACGATGGTGGTGATTTTTATGCTGACTATTGAGTGTCGGGGAAAGGAACAAAGGTGGATGCAGGTTTCGGAGAAGGAAGAGTGGTTGTAATTTAAGGTGGAGATGGTGGATGGTATTTTGGTAGAGATGGGGTGTAACATCCGACCACTCATACCAACTAGTATTGTCCGCTTTGCTCATTAGAAATTCACAATTTTGGTTTTGATTAACCGAGTAGAGACTTCCTATAAGGTCACGCATCGTTGGATTATCCAAATCCAAGTATGCATAACAGTGAATTTTTTCTTTCATCTAAGAAGTCACATGAGGATTCACGACGGTGTTTTGACCGGTGATAAAATAGTATATATTTTATTATTATTTTAATTCATAACCAGTTGTAAATGTTGTAGGCCACATTACATTAGTAACACTTAAAAAGCAAAATCGAAATCATTAATGCATACCGTACAAGTGAGTAATGCATGAGTTTTTTAATTTACACTAAGACCCCTAAAAAGTTACAATTTAACCACCTCAAGTTTACCTATATCTACATTTTATACCCTATACTTATCTATTTGTTTTTTGACACACTCAAATTTTTTTTGTTTATTTTTGTTTTTCTCTTACAAATTTTATATAAAACTCCGAATATGCCATTACGACGTAATTATTTTTATATGTGTTTTGGTATAATGTTATTTAAAACCGAATTGTACGTCATAATGTATACAAATCGTTAAAGCTGATTCGAGGTTTTGATTTTTTTATAATTTCTTTTTCTTTTTATCCTCCAAGTTTTAAATATGATTTTTATAAAATCTACATTTGTACATTCTTATTTTTATCAATGTTAATATTTTTAACTGTGTGGTTTTTTCTGAAGCGACGTGCCTGTTTTTATCAACGTTCCGACGTGAATTATTTTAACGGTTTCTTTTCTTATGTAAAGTTTCAGATATTATCAAAGGCCGCGCCGCAACGCTTGGGTTTGTGACGGTTTAGTTTTTCGTTTTTCTTACCTTCAACGCGTGGACTCATGACAATGTTTCGACGTTAGTTACGCCCCCGCAACGCAGAGTCTTAATACTAGCTAATAATAAAAACCAACTTTGATTTCTCCAATAAGATTTAGCTACGTATCAGTACATATTATATCATTTTCATGCAGAATGGAAAACAAATAGTAGCTAGCGCAGCTAGTTAGTGCTCAGCCCTCCATGTGGAGGTCGAGGGTTCGAGACCCGCCAAGGCCTCTTTCCTCCTTTTTCTTAACCCGATTTTATATGGTTTTTTTGTCATTTTGTATTATTATTTTTGTTACTTATTATTTACTTTTTTTTTCTTTAATATAATTAGTTATTTTCCTGGTACGTCGCGCCAGGTAATCTACAAGTTTTAAATTTCAATTTCTTTCGGTTAGAAAATAAGTTTGAAAAGTTGAATTTCACATACGATAGCAATTTAAGTAAAATTAAATGAAAAGCTATTTATCGTGATAAAATTATGATTTTGTATTTATTAATTGTTATTTAAATACATGTACAAAATAACGAATTTAATAAAAGCTTTGAAAATCTTGATTAAAAGAATGCACGTTAAAGGCATGCTACCCCTCTCATTCACTCCAGGTCGTCTTCATCTCAAAGGAAAGTACTTCTCCACAAGGACCACAAACCAAGCCTCTCTTTGGTTTTAAAAAAATTATCCAAATATATATAATTAATTAGTTAAGTTTATCATGAATAGAAAAACAAAATATATATAATTAATTAGTTAAGTTTATCATGAATAGTAAAACAATGACGGTCATAAAGGGATTGACATATACAGTGGCGGATCTAGGAAAAAAATCCAGGGGTATCTAAAATTTCGTTCAGGGGTATCTGGATACATAAAACGGTAAAAAAAAAAAAATTTCTCGCTGCGCGTCGAAAATTCCCACTACGCGTCGAAAGTTGAGGGGTACCGACAGGTACCCCTGCCCTCCACATACATCCGCCCCTGGACATATATAACAATCAATTCATATATCTCGTATCGTTAATAACTTTATGGCTCATGCAAGTTGAACATTGTCACTTGATATTCAACACGAACTCTATATATAGTATGGATTGAAGCATTGCTACTCGTCATGAGACTAAATCTAGTTAATATGTTACCTTACTTTTTTTCTTTAATGATTTTAAATATTGAATTTGGTGTTCATCAAAGTATTAGTTAGTAATTGCTTTTGTTCTACAATTTAACACTGTTCCTTTGATCTTCATAGTAACTATAGTGTTAATTGATAAACATGTACATATGAAAAAGAGAGGAAAGGCGGTTAGGGTTTTATTAAAATAAAAAGTGCAGAATACAACGAAAAGATTAAAGGCTATATATAGTCATTTAGATAAACCTAGCTAATAAGTAAAATTCCAAACAAAAGACCTAATACAAAATAGCTTAATAACTTATTATGCTAACATTTTGATGTAGTTGTCGAATTTTTCATCGAAGAGGATCTGTGTCACGTTGTATGCTTTCAATCGAAAGAAAATTTTAGTAGTTGAACATTTAAAAATATGATTTAAAGAAAACCTAAATGATGCGGTTCATCAAACAACAAAACACCTATGATTAATTACTTGTTTTGAAAGTTAAGTCGATGATGATATCTTTTTACAGTGGATGGAAGCCCTTCAACTTGAGTTCTTGTTTCTCCTTGAAGTCGACGATGCCTGTAGGTCCGATTTATTGTATGTAAGGATTAGAGTTTTAGGAATCCAATTAAGGTATATCCCAAGAGGTTAATAATATGAGCACTTCTCATGCTTAATTATGAAATTATTATGGGATTCGTGTAGGGGTGAGCAATAACCGAACCGTTAACCGAAACCGAACCGAAAACCGATTAACCAAAAACCAAATTAACCAAAGATCGGTTATCGGTTTTTTTGTACCCTCGGTTAACCGAACCGAACCATCCATATTTTCATATATTTCTATCTTTTATACCTCCATTTCATGTATTTATATCTTTATTTCATGTATTTTTACATCTATTTCATGTATTTATACCTCCATTTCATGTATTGCTAAGCAAAAGTTATAGCCAAAGTTTGGTTTTGGTTATTAACCAAAATTAACCGAACCTAACCGAAAACCGACAAACTAACCGAATAAACAGAACCGATTAACCGAAAACCGATCGGTTAATAAAATAGATTAACCGATGACTTCGGTTTTGGTTAAGGCTAATAACCGAACCGAACCATGCACACCCCTAGATTCGTGTGCCGTGTGCTTACGACCCTCAAATGCAAGCACAAGGATTTACTTAAATTTCAAAAGGGGTAAAAAAAAATTCTGTTTCATCTAATCTGATGTTAGTCGGTAACCATTACTTTTATCAAAATACTAATGATTTTTAAAATAAATAGCAATTAATTTAAACCATATTATTTAAATGAAACATTTTATATAGTGTAAATCTTAAAACTTTTATTGGTTATCTTAATACAAAGTTAACTTTTAATTCCCTTTTTTTCCTTCCAATTAAGCATAGAATATATTAGCGATGAAGTTAGATTCAATGAAGATGGAGGAGAGTAGGGAGTTGATGTGAAGTTTAATGAGTTAGTTATTGTATGGGTGGTGTAGAGTGTGTCCACCATTACCATAATACATTTTACAGCTAACCATTCACACTCCCACTCTCTTCCTTCACTTCCTCTTTCACATATTCTTTTATGTACTTTAAATTTCATAATAATTGTTATAAAGACAAAATAATTGGATTTAATTGCTAAAAGTTATACCATGCCATTTAAACATCAAATGATTAACTCATATATTTTCATTATATTCAAATATTAATTAGATAGTATGTGCTCAAATAGTTATTTTGTCTTACCTTAATCTAGGTTCATGTGGACCTTACAGAGTGTTCTCTCGTGGGGCTCAGGCATAATGAGTTTGTTGCGGGTCAGACTGTTTTAAAGGCGGAAATCAGGCAAAGTTGCTAAACAAAAGAAAACTTGTTTAGAGAATCAACACGTGTTTATCTCTTTTGTTTTTTATACCTTTGGTTTCCTAGCTCCGGAGGCCGGCTATGGAATTTCTAAATAGTGTTCAGCGTGTCGTGCATAGTAATTTTTCGGCCCCTAATACCCAAAGCTTAGTTTTAAGTAGGATCAGTTTTGCTATCAAAAAAGGGGTTGCGACGCAGCTTGTAATATACTTACAACGAAAAAAAACTTCTTATATATATATATATATATATATATCATAATTACTTTGCAGATCACTAAATCATGTATCCGTTTTCGCTTATAGCAAATTCGATAAAAAAAAACATATCAAACTATTGTACAATAATAAGAACGTCTTAGTTTTTTTTATAGCGAACTCTTACTTTTTGATAGGTCCACTCAATGATATTATTTTTCATTTTAAAACATCAATGAATTATACTACTACTTAAACACAAGTGACCGACAACTTCAACCCTTTCATTTTGTTAATTAACAAAAATAGCCTCTCAATTTTATAAAATATTACTTTGATATCCTTAAGTTTTTAAAGTTTTAAGTTTACCCCCTGTAGTATATATAATCTGATTTTTTCCTTAATAATTTCCGTTTGTTTGTTTTTTTTTCTTAACGTCCAGGTATAAATTTAGTTAAAAATAGAATCGTATTCAAAATATAGTATTTTTTAGGTATCGTGAGTTATATCGATTGACGGTGACGTGCTGGTACCGGTGAAGAATGAGACCGACACCGACTGAAAAACACTGGTACCGTTATATAACTGTCTTTTATTAGCCACGTTAATGTCGCCGCCTCAACCGTTTACCCGCCTCCCACGGTGTAGCGCGGTATTTAACCACGTTTCTTTTTTTTGCTTAGTCACGTTAATGTCACCGCATCAGCCGTTGGTACGCCTCCCGCCGCGGAGCGCGGGACAACATTTCTAGTTTTCTTCATTAAGCGTGTTTTAGAAGAAACTGGATGCATATTTAAATGGCCTATTTAAATGAATTTTACCATTGGTCATTTGGTACAATGGTAGCCCAAGACTTCCCATAGTGGAGGTCTTGGGTTCGAATCCTGGCCACAGCAAAAGGGAGTCTGTGGCCAGGTCATGGGGCTTACCCAGTTGGGGGGTTCCTCCTGTGGTGGGTTGCCTTGGATATTCTAGGTGTTGCCCCAAGGAAACCCAATTATCCTAGAATATCTAGGTGTTACCGTTCAAAAAAAAAATAAATGAATTTTCTTCACTTGCATTATATGTATTATTAAAGATAAATGCCGGTATGAATAATACCACGTGTCACATGACATATTATTTTTGTTTACGTTTACATATAAATTTCATTTAAAACCGGGTTTTTATGAATAACAGTGTACATGTCACCAAAACCATGCCTTACAAATTTAACACCCCTTAAGTATCGCGTGGATACACTCCCACTAGTTATTCTTTTATTTTATAAATGTGTGTGTATATATAACGGCTTGTTCTATGCTTCTTTATTCATTTGGGGGTTGTTGGTGTATAGTTATCCACAAATGGCGATGGTGTGCAAATGTGCATGATGTTTGTGAGCTCACCCTATTCACTTTATTTATTCTTTTGTTTGTTTACATTTAATGTGTCCAAATAATTAAAGGCAAAAAAAAGTGCAACCAATGCAACTATAAATTTGCTTTCGGCGGTTATAGCTAGGGATTGTTTGGTTAATTAAGAGTTGAACCATTAAGAGCTCTGAATGGTTAAGCATGGTTTCTATGCTGAACCGTTAAGAGGCTGGATGAACTATTAAGAGGCTGGCAAAATCTGAAACAAACACCCCATACCTCTGACTGATTTCGAGGTAGCCTTTTAATGAAATCATTAAAAAACTATCAAACAGTCCCTTAGCCTCAAGTCCTCAACCCAATTCACGGGCTAAAATACAACGTTTCCGTATTAAAAATATGTTCTTTTTTTTCAATCTACATGTATGATGTATCTTAATGAATGTATTATTGTTGTTCTGAAATTTTTAAATAAAGAATACAAAATAATATATAGTTTTTTCAATATATCATGGCAAATTTGATTAACGATATATTTTTCTGTAACGGTGGTATCTTAAATTTATTGGTCAAGTTCATAAAATCTAAATATACTGTCATATATTCGGATAAAATAACATATTTTTTTTTATTTTTTTGTTATATAACGTTAATGTAAGTGTAACATGTAGGAATTCTGGGTGTTCGTGTAGACTTGGAAACTCTGATAATCATGTAAGATCGCTTTCAGATTTAATTATTTCGAGCGTACACGAATATACAAGCGGATAAGAATAAGAGATTGAATAACGAAAATGTGAAATCTGTTAGCGGTATGCTTGCCCCAAACAAAAGTGATGAGTTCAAATCTTTACAGATACAAGGTTAGCTGGTATTTAGATGTAAAAAGTTAATTAGTTACAAAAATAATATATGCTAAAAACCATTATGCATGTCTTTTTTGTCAAAAAAGATTATATATTGAAGAAATCACTTATGATATCAAAATACATTTCATTCATTTAAAGACGATTACAAAAAAGTGGCAGGAAAACGGACCACAAGCTGCGCCGCCACCCCCTTTTGGATAGCAAAACCGATCCTACTAAAAACAAAGTTTTGGGTCTTAGGAGTCGAAAAACTAATATGTACGACTCGCTGAACCCTGTTCAGAAATTCCACAGCCTCCGGGGCCAGGAAACCAAATTATATATATACAAAAAAAATTAAATATAGTGTTCTAAATAATTAACACTTGTAATTGTTTAGGTGGGAAGTTTTGAATAAGTGGAATCCATCGAGATTAACGAGCTAACTAAAATACTAAGCAACATTATTTTCAATTTTCATCATTTCTACTATTTAACCCCACATCTTTTAACTTAACACACATATAGCCCCTTTAACTTTTCAACATCTCTTAACCGCCACTTATCTATTATAATTTAGTTGAAGTGGCCACTTGTTTTATTTTCTGGAATTTTTGTTATTATATTTTACATTTAAAAAAAATAATAAGAAAAACAAGTGATTCTATGAACTTAGGATGATGGCCAATCAAATAACCAAATCCCATGGAACCTGTCATTTGGGAGTGTGCTTCACACGTTGGTGTCCTGTCGGGCCTTCATTCTAAACCATCTTTTATTTTATTTTTTAAAACATGTTATTTAATTATTTTACATATAATAAATAATATTTTTACATACCGGAAGTTTTTATATAAAAAATTATTAAATGAAGCCTACGAACTCTCCCAACATCTAATCTGAAAAACAAAAAAATAAGACATAAAATTTTGGAACGAAATATATATAGAACAAAGCCACGTTTTATTTTAACTGATCTAGAATCTTAAAAAGTAGTATTAATGTTTTTTATGATTATTTTAATTCTAAGGTATTTATATATTACATCATATTTAATCTAACTTTATTTTATTATTTCGTTTTTAAGTGGTCACAAGTTGAGTGAAGTAGATTTTGAGCCATTCACTAGAAAATTGCAAGTACGCCAACAACCACATCAACCGTTTGATATGTTTAGTTCAAAAGATGTAAAAAATAAATAAATCAAAGGAGGTAAAACCTTATTTTTTATATATACTTTAGTGATCAAAACGTAAATGGGTTTGTGAGAAGGATGAACATGAACGAATTGAATGAGCCAATCAGTGGCTGTCTATGATTCTTTTTTTTTCTTTTTATATATTCCTCCTTTTTTTGTATATATACAATTTTATTGAAGGTTTATTACAAAACAAAGGCCGGAAAAAGTGGTAGGGGGCGCCGTGTAAGCAAGGGATCCGGGTTCGAAACCCAACCTCCCCCACCTGACTCAACTGCTGATGTCATGCGGACATCAGCCTTCCTTTTTTAAAAGAAAATATTTTTTTTTTGTTTTTTTTGTGTTTTTTTTTTTATTTTTGATTTTTTCTGTTCTTTAAAGAAAAAACTTTAACTTATTTACACAGTTTTAATGTTCGTATTCGTATATTTTAACGTACTTTTTTAAAGTGAGGGCATGCTTTTTTTTATCTATTTGCGTTTATGTTTCTATCTAAATTTTGTTAATCCAGCGCGTGTGAAATATAACATGTTTAAATGAAAATTTATTTGATTATGTGTTTTTTACTACTTTTATATAGAAAACACAGACGCTAGCAAAATTGCTAGATCACCAAAGAGACATTTACATAGACCACCTGTATACCTACAAAAACATCACCCGCCTAGCCACATAAATAGACAACTGGTTAACCCGATGTAAAAACCATATTATCCCATGTATATCAATCCAATTTATCCGATTTTGACATGTACTTGATCTAAATGAATGAGTTGACTTTGACCTCCTATGTCGCCTCACTTTGATTAGTTGATAAGCATGATGCATTAAAACGCAATTCATGTGATTGTTATAACAAATATTAAAGAAAATGTTTGAATAATGCATTTTAGATAATTTTATACATAATATTATTAAATTGTTACCGAATAAAAATGATTGAACGATAGAGTGTATTTTAAGAAGTCAACAACTCGATAAGGTGTTTGAGTTAGAGGGTTAAGTAGATCACTAACTGCAACTAATAATTGCGCGAATAAAAAAAAGGGGTCAAAGAAAGTACTGGAGCTCCAATAAGGTAAAATCCCAAGTTATCTTTGAAAATAAAATTTATTTTATGTTAAATTTTATTTATTTTTAAACATGCATTTATCTGTATCAATGTATAATCTATTATGAGACGTATAAATTTTCTGGTAACGGTTCTCATGGTTATAAAAGAAAATGTATAGTTATTATGAATTGCAATAGTTTGAACTTTGAATGGTCAGAGGATAAGTGAATAAATTTTATAAAAAAAACTAGAATAATACTTGAATTTTAGACATAAAAAATACATAGATCCGAGTGGTCTCAAATTTGCTTCAAAGTAAAACACATGGAACATCTTAAAGATGTAAAATTCATGTGAACTCTTTAATAAAAGATTTAAAATATAAAGAATGTAAAATGGTTTGGATTAGTTTGCATGTTTTTTTTTTCAAACTCATATCCAGTGGTTTAGTGGTATGGAGCGTATGGTGCTTGTTTCTAAAAAAAACGATATAAGTTTAAATCTTTATAAGTATTGTCAAAATATTAAACTCTTTATTCTAACTCAAAATAAATTCCAAAAATCAACTGTACGAACAATAATATGAATCTAAAACATGATGAAATAGATTCTAACAACAAAAAGATAAATGATCGAACAAGATGACACACTAATGTGATGGATCTATTATAAACTCTATCTAGAACAAGAGATCATCCTCTAAAATCAATACTTCTAGCAAACACACACTTGAGATGTAGAAAACGGTTTGTAAGTGTGAGAAAAATGAGAGTGTCACTCTCAAAATAGCTGCCAAAGCCTTTTATTTATACTTTGAAGTTCCTAGTCCTTTATCAACCATCAACTGAAGAAGCAATCCTTCAAGTTCCAAACTAACAACTACAGCCCCTTATCTTTCACACCTTGTCATATTTAACCTGAAACTCAACTAACTCAAGTTAAACTATATCCAACTTATTTTAAGTTTGCCTATGAATTGTTTCTTTCAAAAATCATATTCCTATAGTCATTAAATGTTTGCAACTTAATTAACATTTTTAACAAGTTTAAGGTTAAAAATTTTATATGTTTTTAGTTACGAGCAATGTTTTCAAACCTGAACCGGACTGCCTGGTCGGACCGGGAACCGGAGACTTGGGTGGTCCGGTTATGTGTGATGAAACTGTCCTGCAGTAACCCGGCCGGTTGGGCCGGGAACCGGTGGTCGAACCGGAAACCCGTGCGGTTGGACCAGTTGGCTATTTTAATTTTTTTTTTCTCTTTTAAGTTTGGATTTGTATGCTTTTGGATTGCTGTGCTCTTGGATTCGTATTTCGTAACAAGTTGTTAGTTAAAGATTATTGGAATTGACTTGTTGGTAGTTTATGAAGGATTAATGGTTTATTGAATTTATTTATTTCTATAATATTTATGACGTCATCCGGTTCTTAAATCTGATCCGGCCAGTGGACCGGTAAGGAGACCGGTTCGACGTCTGGTCCGGTCTTGAAAACATTGGCTACGAGAGCCAGTTTACTGTTTAAACCTTTTAAGAGCAAAGGGTATACCCAAGTGATGGAGGTGTCAAGTGATAATAAAGTGCACGCCACGTGGCGCCACGTCATACCCTTCATTATCACATCATCCATCACTTGGCAAGGGAAATACCCAAGTGATTGAGGTGGTGTGATAATTAAATGTTTTTTTAATTTTCATTTAATAAAATAAAACATAATATTTCATTAATAAAAATAAAAATACATTAATTCAAACAACTAAAATAAAAATCTTTTTGTTGTTTTTCGATTAAAAATAATAATTAAAATTGTATACACATGATTAGAGTGTAAATCCGGTTTTATATTGCTAAATAAATTATTAAAAGATTATAGTTTTTAGAAAATATGTTTTCCTTGTTTCAAATCGTGTACTTTCAATCTTATATATAATTTAATAATCCTAAAATGTCTTATAATAAATAAATAAAAAACTTGTAACAATTTGAAAATGAAAGAAAGTTAGATAATTAGAAAAAAGACCTGTAAAGTAGAGAAAAGAAAGAGTAATCACGTCCGTGAAAAAAATCACGCCTAATAATCACGCCACTCATCACGGCTCGAGGGGGCGGTGTTAAAAAAAATCACGGTGTGATTTTTACTCCATGTAGGATCACGGTGTTGTAATTGGGTTGTATACCGGATGCTCTAAGGTTTGAATAGTAAATTTTTTATTGGGGTACTTTTACGGAATTTCACATGAAATCTTGTGTAATTGTGGTTTTATTTTCCTAATGATTGATATCAATGGTTGAATGTTAATGCAATAATGATAAATCTTTAGGAACACATAATATGCAAATTTACTCAAAGTACATCATCTTTAGAGAAAGCATTGCCAAAAATAGGGTATGGTGTAAGTCACCGTTAGTCCATTAACAAGCTTCATAGATCATATGACAAAAAGGGTGTATTTTCTTGTTCAAGATGCTCAAGTAGAAAGAAAACTTTTTAGGTGTATGAAAGTGTTTTTCTTTGAAATACGCTATCTTTTATTTTGCTTTTTTCCTAAATTAAAAAATTAATCAATTATTTATTTATTTTTTACTTTATAATGAAGGGCCAATTTCGTACATACATATGAAAACTTGTATAAAATTTATTTATTTACTCAAACAAAAAAAATAATTTCAAATATAATGATTTAAAATTACATAAAATTTTATAATTACATATTTCATTAAATACGATTTATAATATGATTATTATACCATTTTTTCCTCTTATATTCCAAACTCCCATATCATAATCGAAGTTTTAAAAGAACAATATAAATTCCACAAATTTGAAGATGACTGTATTTGATATTATTATTTCTTGTTAGGTAATATAATATTATATCATGTTTTAAAACGGATATATGTAATTATCTCTGCTAAAAAATTTATAAACTTTACTAAAATATATGATTTGATAGTATACCCTTTTCTTTCCTGTCACTATAAAAGTTCACATTTGAGTTTTAAGATATCATCTGGGTTGACTTTCAATTGGGAAGGATTAAGCATTGAAGGATTAAACTTCAGGCCTGGCCCAAAGGGAGGGGCAGGGTGGGCCACGGCTCCAGGTCCGAAGTTTAAAATTTTATATATGTTTTAAATAGTATATTTAGTTTATACATGTATTTTATGTACATCAAAGTTTTCTTAGTGTAATTGAAAATACCATTGCAATAAAATATAAAAGTCACAGGTTCAAGTCTTGGCAATAACACTATTTTATTTTTCATGTGTTCTATCTCTTATTTTCTCTTATCTTCTTTTTTTTCTCTGTTTAAAAGGTTGACCTACAAAAACCCATAATTGTTTAAACTATTAAACCAAAACAAAAAAAAAAGACACAAAAATGTATATATTTAAACCCATTACATATAAAAAAAATTATTGAGTCCTGCTTTTTATCACTTGTCCCTAGCCCAAAACGTTTCGAGGATTCTCGGGGTCGGCCCTGTTAAACTTGCTTTGGTTTCAACCTATTAGAGTTTGTTTGACTATGTTTTTATTTTTATTTCTTTATCCCTTTTTCCTATTTTAGATTGACGTAAATTATTTTTTTTTTACGATAACACGTAGATTTTCTAGGATAAATGCACCTTGCAGAATTTAAACTTCTAATCTTTTAATTGTAGAGCACACTACTGAACCATCAATATATCTCCTTAAAAGCAGACACAAATTAAATAGAAAACAACAATTAACCTTTAGAAAAGCGGATTTTTTTTGGTTGTAGATTATAAATTATAATACATTATTGATTGTAACTAAAGGTTTAAAAAATGTGAAGTTTTGTGAAAAACCAAATCTAGTTAAATAAGTTTTTAATGTTATTCCTCCTTTTTTCATTGTCACTTTTTTTAACTGTCAATGAATACTATAAGCCCGGTCACCCGGGTAAACCCATTTGTAAAAGGTCATCCACGCCCGTGAACGCAGACAGCGCTGGTGACCCAGCCCGCCCACCATTCCAGGGGAAACCTACCACCCAAAGGCCCACTGTAAAAAAACCCCTGACCCACCTGAGCGTATTGCACAAAGTGAGACTCGAACCCATGAGCTCCACATTGGAAGGCCATGGAGGTGTCTCCTCCCAAACCAGTTGATCTGGGGCTCATTGACAACTCTTCATTTTCGTTACTTTGTAGACTTTCACATTAATTTTACATTTGAATAATATAACTAGAAAATATGACCCTGCGCATTGCAACATATTTAAAGCCCACGTGTTGCGGCTGGTTTGCAAACCTCGTTACGCGGATTGCGGCGACAACAATAACGTGACTAAGTAAATAAAAGAAACGTATGAAGTTGCCACGACTCGATCATGGAGATCGAAAAATAGATAAATTGTAAGAAAAAAATAAACATAGACGCAAAATAGTTTTTTTAAGAAAAAAATAACTAACGGAAGTTATTGTAGAAACATAAAATCAGTAAAAAATAATGAGTTAAAAGTGTAAATTAAAAATATATTACAGGAGTAAAGTTGAAACTTTAGAAATTTGAGGGGTAGAGTTGAGAACTATGTCATAGGGTAAATCTGAAACGTTAGAAAATTAAGGGGTTGTTTTACAAATTTGGTAAAATTAAGGGCTGAATTGCAAAAATGTTATATTTTTCTATATTTTTCAAAACTAAAATCATAAGGGCCCATTTAAACAGGCCGTATCTTGTACTAAGCCCAAATGGATTTTCTATCTAAACTTCGTAGGTCCGTCTAGTTCCTGTGTCAGTGTCCTTTGATTGGGCGTCGACGTTGCAATTTAAGGTTCTTAGGAATAATAATTATATATATATATATATCATTATTTACTTTTCAATATGATCAAAATACCAATAAAAACAAATTTGATTATAACATAGTTTTATTTATTTTTACTTTTTTTGAACGGAAAACACACCCCCTTAAATCTGCTCTTAAAATCTACCTATTACCAACTTTGTGATACTTGAACATGTACCACTTTGATGATGATAAACACCAAGTATCACTAGGCTAAAAGATCATCGGCTATAACATAGATTTATAGAATGCAAAAAATGGTAACTACTTGGTCTCCTAGGATTTAACATTGTAATAAAAACTTTCAAGGTTACAAAAAGTTTCCCTTAAAGGTATAAGATGAAAACTAGAAAGTTAGCGAAACATCACACCCATATAGAGTAAAGATTTCCTACAAGGTAGAACATACTTAACTGTGTAGTTTCCTCTCTTCTACTCCAATACGCTTAAAATAATTTATGGTATTTGAGTCGACACATTTCTTATAAAGTAAGTATATCTCCTATCTAAAGTTGATGTAGGATTTGCCTAGAATGTTATAGAATTGAGCATTATTTTTCTTAATTGTAAATATAAAAGAGAATATCTTAACTCGACGGGTCCTCTACTTTGGAATTTGAAAGCAAGGATTGGCTCCTTTAAGATGACTTTCTTTCTCCCTTTTCCTGATTACTATTACCATCAAAGTGCATTAGGTGGATATTATTGATGCTCAAGCAAAAAACACATCTTGCATGACATCAAAATCGGCCTTGGCAACATCACAATATCTTTAGAAAACATATAATCTCTTAGATGTTTTTATTTGGTATCGGATCTTAAGGTTAACTTCTCCGGAAGGATGTTATTCGCACCAATTGATATGGAGGTCAATTGGAACCATCTCGTTCCTTAAAAAATATAAGTTTTCTTTATAATTTTCAAACTCCCTGTGACCAAACAAAAGCGTAATATCCTTTTTGGATATTGTCGGATTCAAAAAATGATCGAGTCTCAACTTAGGTTACAAGTTTTAAGTTTTAACAAATTAGTGGACCAAAAACAGGATCAACAGTATCCATCACTACTAATCACACCCAACCTTCTGCCTAACCACTCTTCTACCACCAACCCTAGCCCACACTCAACACCAATGAGTCAACTCACTTGCGACAATCATCGGGTCAAATGGATACTTACTGGATAAAACCAATTAGGAAACCGGCTCTTGAAAGCAGACCAAACCTTTGCTTATGTTCATATTTCGTTTATATTTAATAAAATTTGAGTCGGGTCCTGTTAAAAACCTCCTAAATCAATTATGTAGGAAATCATATTTATTTGTCATACTAATTGTTTGAAAAAAATATAAAAACAGAAAGTATGTCGAACCAAAATGTGTTCTCTAGATCGGTACCCAAAGCTAAGACCCAAGCATGTTATCACCAAACAGGCTAACATAACTATTATGTTTTGACCCGCTACCCAACATGTCCATTTTGTCATCACTAACGGTATGTGCATAAGAAATTGTTAAACCACAAGTTAAATTGCGACTCAAATTGTTGTATAAAGTTTGTAACATTAATAAAAAAAAATAACACGTAATATAAAAATGTAAAACTTCATTATATTTGGATGCAGTAACCATTTTATTACTTTCTTTCAGTCTTTTTTTTTTATCATATTTATTTATCATAACGAAGCATATATGTGCCCCGGCCATATAGGTAGGCTTGTGGAGGTCTTAGGACTTAGTGTTTGTGATTGGGCCATTCTTTGGGCTTTAACGAAATAAACTGAACTCATGAGTCATGACAATTAAAAATGAACCAATGACTGGACTACCGAATGGGCTCAACATGATTGTAAAAAATGAACCAATGATTGGTTTTGTTAGATAGTTAATTACTTGGGTTTTGTTAGTGCTATTTAATCTTTACTTGTTATAAATATAATTAATTGAGAATTACAAAACGCATTTTCACAACATATTTTTTTTTCTCTAGATTAGTGTTGTTAGATTAGGTTAAATTTTCTTAGGGTCGTTTATCCTTTCTCCCTCCTTTTTTATACGTTTTTTGGGTTTGTGTTTTTAGGTTTTAGAATTAAGTTTGAGTGTTGTTGTGTGGTGATTGTTGTTTCATAACTTCAGAAAAGATTACGACCAATGTTTTCAGAATCGGACTGGAAAACGAATAGGCCGTTTTAGAGGTCCACTGGTCGGACTGATTGGACCGGATTTAAGAACCAGATGACGCCATAAATAATATAAAAATTAAAACTATATATATAAATACAAAATATAAAACATTTTTTGTTTTCATGTGATTTTGCAATTTTAATCACATTTGAAGGCTTAAATAAATAAAATATGCAACTTGGAATGTTAAATTATTCAGAAAATGAGATTTTGAAGGAAAAAAATAATATTTTTTTTGAAATCAACCCCCGGTAAACAGCCGGTTCAAATGAAAACGATTCAACTACACACAACTGGTCCGGTCAAGTTCTGAAAACAGTGATTACAACGAAAGGTTTTACGAAAAAGTTTATAAGCTGTGAAAATTATAAATTGTTATTGAACCTTATAAAATATTTAATTTTATAAAAACTGATTAAAAATCCACATCTTTGCCAATATTATAAGTAAGATTTAAATTGCAACAACTTTGAACAGTAATATAAAAGAAAATTAGAGGAAATGATGACGACTGTTACAAAATATGAACATAAAAGATGATTTATGTTATTTCCGTAGTTTAAAGACGAAAAATGAAATTTGCTATATAACTAAAGGACGAAAAATGTAATTTACTCTTTTGTTTTTCTTTAATAACTTTTGTTCGCTAACTTTTTCCAAAATACGGAGGGCGCGTTTGTTTTTAGTTTTTTTTGTCAACGTTCCGATATAATTTTTTTTAAAACGGAGTTGTGTTCAAAATCGAGTTTTTTTTTGCATCGTTGTCTATAGCGAGTGTCGTTAACATTGTGATACAGTGACGAGCCGAACTTATTCTGAGCGAACAACATCATTGTCGGTATTTGTATTATCGTAACCCGTATCGGTATTAACTTTTATGGTTTTCGACGACCCAAACCGGTAAAAAAAAATTTCTTTTTTTCTTTTTTTATTATTTATTTTTATGTTTCTCTTTTATTAACATTATTTTTACCGTTACGCCTACGTTTTCATTTATATTTTATTAACGACTGGCCCGACACCCGCCGCGAAACGTGTGTATAAGCGAAGCATGTAGTCCGTAAAATCCGCTTCCAAGTTTCGTTTACTTTTTTAGTTTTATTTTCTTTGGTTTTAGCGCCGTTTTGACTATATTTTTTTGGCGTTCTTAAGCATTGGTACCGCATGTGTTTTTTTTAGGTTTGTTTTTTACAAACGTTTGCGGCTGCATCTACGTTTAAGTTTTTTAATCGATCCACCGTCGCCGATATTTTAGTTCAAGGTTACTTTTTTAACGTTATTTTTACGTCTGAGCATGTGTATGTGTTAAAAATTTTCTAAAAACCGGCCGATCCCGTCGCAAAGCGAGGGGCGTGACCAACTAGTGTAAGGCCTCCTTTCCAGGGAGACCTCACTTGCTGGATTTACTCATAAACATAGTGTTGAAAACTGAATGAACTATAACCTTTATAACATAGCGGAAGCGTACGTCATTCTATTACAAAAACAACCTCAGACTTTAACAATTAAAGGAAACAATTTGTCTGAAAACACATAATCACATAATAGGATGTCAGTTTTGTATCGGACAGTCATCACGCCTTGGCACGTTCTTTCTTTTTCTTACCTGAAGTGCATACTAAAAGTCAGCTAACGCTGTTGAGTTATAGTTAAAAGCAATCAGATATTAACATTTTTTTACAATAAGTATACACACACACACACACATATATATATATATATGTATATATATATATATATGTATGTATATAGGGGAGGGATCAAGAGAAAACCACAAAGTTAGGCGAAAACTGAGAAAACCATATCATTTTAGGCAATTTTTTTTATTTACGTATACGTATTCAAAAACAATTTTTTTGATTTACGTTTACGTAACCACAATTTTTTTGTTTTATGTTTACGTATACGTAACACTATGTGTAAAAATATTTTTTGGTAAAAATGTTTAATATTACATTGATACTCTTATAAATAAATAAAAATAAAATAAAACAAAAAAATATATTATTATATGATTGGGTAAAATTGATTTTTTTATTGGTTTTCTCGGTTTTTGCCTAACTTGTGGTTTTCTCTGGAACCCTCCCCTATGTATATATATATATATATATATATATATATATATATATATATATATATATATATGTGTACTTTCTTTACTTTACTTCTTTCATATTACATTCATAGTGAGTACGTATATAAATACATACATGCTTATATATTAGTGCACGTTCATTGGTCTTACACATATGGGTGATCAACCCGTTACTTTGCTTACGTAAGTCACAAAGACAAACGTTCTCGAACTACCGTCGTAGTCCATTCACTTAACCATCCGACACTAGAAACCGTCCGTCATATCTTTAACCGCTCGGAAAACATTTAGTTGTCCGTCTTTACCGTCCTACCGTCGTAGTCCGTCATATTCGCCCGTCTGCCCTAAGACATCCGTTTCCCACTTGAACTAATTATACAGTCGTACATCGATTGAGGGACTTACTCCACCGTCGTGGCCTTAGTTTAGTCTAACTTTCTAGACTTTCATTGGCTGCATAATAGTCGAGTGGTCGTCCGTCTACCGAAGTAGCCGTTATCATCGAAGCGTCCATAATGTTTACTTATACTTGACAAGCAATATATACATGGATATAAAACAAGATTTCATTCTTACACGTTATGTTATTCTTTTCATACTTGGTAAGTAATATATACATAGATATAAAGCAAGATTTCATTCTTATATGTTATGTCATGCTTTCATTTCTTTATTTAAAAACATATTTGTCATACTTATATTCAGCATGTATTGTCATATAGCACATAACATAACATATATTCAAATCATGTATACACTTCAGCTCTAAAAACATTTAAAATGATTTGCACGTAACACATAGGGGGCACGTAAACACACCTGACTACCGTTGTTCGACCAGAAGTAGATGTCTTAACTATTGTTAGTGCGCATACCATCTACACATAAGTAAAGTACGTATTCTATTATTTAATGCAAGAGTCGGTTGAGTCATTAGAGTGTCGGCCGGGAGAGTCGCCAGCCACACTTGAGTATCGGCCGGGAGAGTCACCAGCCACGCTTGAGTGTTGGCTAGGAGAGTCACTAGCCACACTTGAGTGTCGGCTAAAAGAGTCGCCAGGCACTCATAAGTGTCGCCTGAACTTGCGTTCAGGACTTGGTGTTGTACTAGGGTTCTAAGTCTTGTCAGACAGTCGACCCGGAGAGTCGGCCCGCATAGTCGAGAGTCGACCGGGATGGTCGACAGTCGACCTGGCACCTGCTGGAACTTGCGTTCCGGATTTTTACTCAACAGTCGCTTACAAGGGTTTAAGAAATGTACCCATCATCATCAGCATAGAACCATCTTTATCCCGTAATCATCATCCTCATCATAGAACATCATCATCATATTATCATCTTCATCATATCATGTACCCATCATCATCTAAACTACTATCCACCACTAACCACCATCGTGAACACCGTTAACCACCGTGCTTACCACTATCGTTATTCACCATTGGCCACCATCCAAAAACCACCGTTAAGAACCTTGAACCTTTGTCTAACTACTAACCACCATGACTACCACCTAACCCGTCACCACCACAGCAGCCACCATCTTCTTCACTCCGACGTGATGCCGCCATTAACTACCACGAATCATCTGTCACCGCCGTGAACCAAACCAACATTGAAAGCTTTTTCCGCCGGTAACCTGAGACAAGTCACCACGTTGTCAACATCTTTTTCGTAAGCCCTTGTTTACCACCACCACTGCCAAGTTCGTATAACCATTAACGGCCTCTGCCACCACCATGAGAGTCACCACCAACGTGAGAACCAACACCACCATTCACCTCTCACGGCCACTATTATCCTCCGTGAACCGCCACCACGGACTCCCCGTTGCTGCCGCTGTTAACCTCCAATTGCACCGGAGAGGAAGAGAGCTCACGTCTCTTCCTCTCACTAGTTTTCTCCTGCTCCGACATGGCTATCACCACCTGACTACACAACCTACTGCCGTGAGCTGCTGTACTTGTCGTTCATGTGTGCTTGAAACGGGACTGGGCTCCTTCATGAAAACCGAGAAGGGCGTGAAGCTTGGATGGCCGGTTTATGGTCTGATCGGAGACGAGGAGGGCTGGGGTTGCAGGTTCGCCGAGAGGGGAAAAGGGTGTGGATTTGAAGCTCGTTGGCGGCTGCATTTGCTAGGTAGGGTTTTTTAAAAAGAATATGATTTTCCATTTAACCCCCCTCGTCTTTATAGAAATTACATTACCGGCTTTTTAATTTCACTAATAGTTAAATTAGTGTGCCAAGTTTTCGTTCTTCGACAACTTTAGTCCTAAACTAATATAGTGTTTTAAGTAAAGAGAATTTTGGGATGTTACAACTAGTTGTCATAAATATAGTAACATGTTTACAAACCTACCATCTCTTCAATATCTTCCTAAATCCTATCTAATACGACAGGCAATTTAATATGTTCTTCAGCTTTTGTGTATATCTAATAATATTTAATAAAAATCATTTTCAAGATACGATTACTGAACAAATAAGTTCAAAGGATAAAATCATGAAATAATATCAATAAAGTCATAACGTACTTTTTTAACTATAAAAACCACTCAAATTTCGTTTATTTTTCCGTTGTTGTGAAATTTATTATATATGTTAAATAATTTTGAAGTGAAACTACTTAAATGGAATATATATATATATATATATGAAACTTTTTTATTATTCAAGTTGATTTAAATGAAACAATTCGGTAGATTTTTTCTCTTCACATTTACCTCCCACTTCAGATTAAATTTGAAAAAAAAATCAATAAACAACAACAAAGTTTTATATATGTTCCATTTAGTTTACTTAATTTTAAAGTCTTTTTAACGTTTATAAAAGTTTCACAAAAATAAAACAATATTAAAACTTTAAATTGTTTTTGTTCTTAATATGAGTGAGTTAAGTGAAACTTGGATGGAATATTCCTTTAAAAAAAGTATAATTTTGTTAACTATATCTAGAATGGACTCAAAATAAAGGCATTACATCTTTGTCATCTTGTACACAATGACAATAGTGTGCCAATACTACACCGACCGGATCTGGCCCACGGCCCCTAAAGATTAATAACAGGGCCATACCATCAAAGATACAAATGCCAATAATACCATTGAAGAAGACTTCGTATCTATCAATAAAATTTTATAATTTCTTGTTTATCCTTTCTTTTCTTTTCTAATATTAAAAAATAACAATAAAATAAATAAATAGCCCGTCCAGTTCGGTTTAAAATGGATGTTTTTAGCTAAAACGTAAACCAAATCAATCATCTGGTTTAAAACAAATATTTAAAATTCGATTAAAAACCTAAATTAACAGCCGATTTAGACGTTTCCATTGAATTGGACCGAACCGAAAATATCCGTAACACAAAATCCTAATAGTTGTCTTCTTTGTATGATATCTCGAAAGATCATTTCGTCTTTAATGTTTTTGTCATGTTTTCTTTTAATTTTTGTTCATCCATTTATTATTATTATTATTTTTAAAAATAAAATTATATCAATGATTCTCAGATCAACTGGTTTGGGAGGAAGCATCCACATAGCCTTCCAATGTAGAGGTCATGGGTTCGTGTCTCATTTGGTGTAATATGCTCAGGTGACACCAGCGCTGTCTTCGTTTGCGGATGTAAGTGGTCCGGCTTATAACATTTGTTCGCCGTTTAAAAAAAATATTAAAATAAAATTATGATATATGATCCGGCGGTTCCCGCTGACCAATAGCATGGCGAGAAGAGTGACAAGTCAGACTCTCCGGTGACAAAAATCAATGCTTCAGACAAGACAACGTAGTGTCTATCCGTTACGTACACGTGTCAGTCGTTTATCGATTTGGAGGTGAAGCATAGCTGTCACAATGGGCTACGAGTTTACGATGGTCCCCACTCTACAAAATCCAAATCATTTTATTTCTCCTCACACCCCCTAAATTTCCTACTAACTACATAAGAGGCCCTCAAAATTGTAATGCGGTTACTCCGAACACTTCCACTTGCAATTTGATTGTTTCTCATCATTTACCATCTACTTGAAATACAAAACATTCTTTCTTTCCATGAGAAGAACACGTGAAATCTTTTGGTGAGGAGCGATCATAACACCTGTTATTTTAATAGGGGTGAGATAAAGATCTCAAAATATCTATCAAACATTACACGGTCGATGTTAATGTTGGACCGTGTTATCTGTAAATAGTATAAGACCATCATATCTCACAACATTTTATCATTTGCAGTAAGTCATGTTCGGAATTTTGCTTTAGTTCCGGAACTAAAAAAACTGAAAGAACTTGGATCAAATCGATAGGCTTGATTCAAAAGGGAAGGATAAGTGCCTTAACTTAAAATTGTTAGGCATCTTTCATACCAAGAAGGAAATAGCATTTGGTTTTCTTCCCAAAGTGTTGTACTGATTCGATCAATTAACATTTCTGACTTAATTTGTAATTTGAAAACTTATTCTTGAAGAAGATTTCTTCTTTAATTATGTTTGACTCATTTCATAAAATCTTAGATTTAAGAAACTTGTTATTTATAAAAACTTTACGCGTGCTTTTATAATATCGTTCAACATGATTATTTTTTATTTGTTATCATCATTGACAACAGAGGCTTCTATAAAAACTACTTTAATGTTTATTTTAAGTTGAAATATATGTGATAATCCATTAAGTTTTGTGTTTTTAGAGAGAAAGGAGAAAAGATAACAAAATAATTGAAAGTTTATTTATTGGGTAACTATAATAACATACGGTCTAAACATTAGTATTATACGTTTTAACGCTCTATGAAAATATATTTTAAAAACTTTCATATATTTGGAAAACTTTGACAAAAATGCCTCAATTTTAAAGTTCACTTTATACCTTAAAATATGTTATTACCAAGTAACACAAAATCAAAACCCCTATGAAAATCAATCGCGCCATATATATAGACATCTATTTATATCAAGACTTACTAGGGACGAAAGTGAACTCTAAATCAAGAGCATCAATTGTTCACAAAATAGAACACCCTCTTTAGATTTAGAACATACATGAAACGAGTTAGGTTTTGATTTTATTTTCATTTAAGCAATAGTAGGTGACTATGGTGGGAAAAAGGTTTAAAGACGGGAAGAAGGATGAAAGAGATTTAAAGACGGTTCTCAATAAATAGTACATTTATATGCTAGGTTAGGTTTTCATTTAAGTTGTCATAAATTTGTTTTATTATTATTATTATTTTGAGTAAACTTCGTTTTTGCTTCATATGGTTTGACGTTTTTAACCATTTTGTTCCAATAGTTTGAAAATGACCATAACTATATCCATAATTTCGGTTAAATGTGGTTACAGTTTTTACTCTAATATGCTCCCTGACCCTAACTGTATCCATAATTTCGGTTAAATGTTACCCATGTGAGGGGCATAGACAAGACAAAAATGCCCCTCATGTGAGAGCCACGTGGGTAACATTTAACCGTAATTATGGATGGAGTTAGGGACGAGGAGCATATTAGAGTAAAAACTGTAACCACATGGAGCAAAATGGTCATTTTCAAACTATTAAAGCAAAAGAGTTAAAATATCAAACCACATGAAGCAAAAACAAAGTTTACTCTATTATTTTTTTGAACAGCCAACATATTTGTTTTATTATTAATCACTAAAAATATAGATTGTGGTGCAACCTCCTTTTAGTCTTCTAAGTATTTGTTCACATGTTAGCAAATGCTTTATCAATTATCTTTTAAAAATTTAATTGATTCCTCTAAATTTGCAGTTTCTTAGTATTGATGAGAAAAAAATATATATACATTTCATGGTGACAATAATTATGATTTTAATAAAAAAAAATAAAATTTACAAATTTATGTTATTAAATTTGTGAATTCAATTAAAAATAAATAAAAATCCATAAAAAAGAGCTATATAAGACTAATGTAAAAATTATAAAAAGTAAATAAATACATCAGAATAAACAAAATCTATAATTTATACAGAATCAGGAACAAAATTTGTAATTTTTTATATTTTATTATTCAATCATTAAAAATACCGAAAAGTCAAATAAGAAAACCAAATAAAACATAATTTTCTTAACAAATGGAAATGCAGGGATTATAACTGCCTCTACACTGAGCCTTAAGGGGCTTTAAATCAATTAACCACTCCATTAATTGTTCTCACCCTCTCAAAATATTACCGACAACGGGCTTCACCGGTCACCCTCAGTCCATAACCTCATCAATATAAACCGCTGGTTACCCATGCTTATTAAGCCGTGACTCGACACACTTTCTTGCCACTTACTAGTTCTTCCGACAATGCCACCGTTCCACCGCCAGCTCGTCGATCGGGTTGCCATCGGCCGCTACCAAGATGAGGTGGTACACCCAAGCGCCATCAAGGCTTTTGTGGCGGAGTTCATAAGCGTCCTCATCTTCGTGTTCGCCGGACAAGGCTCTGGAATGGCTTTCAGCAAGATCACTGACGGTGGTGCGACCACCCCGTCAGGGCTAGTTGCGGCGGCAATTGCACATGGTTTGGGGCTGTTCGTGGCCGTCGCTGTGAGTGCTAATATCTCAGGCGGCCACGTCAACCCCGCCGTCACTTTCGGTGCGTTTGTTGGTGGTAACATCACGTTGCTCCGGGCGATCTTTTACATCATAGCGCAGCTCCTAGGCTCGGTTGTTGCTTGTTTTCTTCTCTCATTCTCAACCGGCGGTTTGGTAAGTTGCTCAAAAATATAACAAAAGTGACTCATTTGTTATTTAAACAAAGGAAAATTAGTTTTTAATAATCCAAATTATGACTCATTAATTAATAATAATCTATACTAACAGTTTTACTGTTGGTCCCAACTTTCACTTTTTTTGTAAATAGCAGTCCAAAAGGATAATCATAATGGATTTACATTTATTTCACTCGAAATGATGATTTTGAATGAGATTGAGAAACGTGCAAGCGAAATCGAGTGGGAACAGAGTGTAAATTCATTATGATTATGTTATTGAGACTGTTCTTTACAACAAAAGTTGGGATGTCATTAGCCAAACTGTTAGTATTAATTAATATTCACCAAACTGTTAGTATTGATTAATATCAGCCAAACAGTGATAGTTTGGATTATTAAAATTCAATTTTCCTTTAAATAATTAGAAATGATAAGTTGTTATAGTTAACTTTTAAATCACGTCTAAAAAAATTATTAGTTACTACTAAGGGTTTAGTAACGCTAAAATCATTAAAAAATGTTTATAAAAATCATTATGTGTGGTCAAGAGTAGTTTTTGTTCGGTTATCAAGCCAACCGCTTTATTCGTATACTGATCATACTGTTAAACCGATTTCTAGAATCAGCTGATTTGGTAAATAACTTAAAATCATATATATATATATATATATATATATATATATATATATATATATATATATAAAAGACAACTTTATTTTTTAACGTGAATATGTAACGTTAACAAAATATAAAGTGTGAAATAAATAAAATATGGAGATTAGTAAATAAGATTTTAAAAAATAGAAAAATTAAAATTCAGTTCAAGCACCCGGTCCAAGCGTTAATTGATCGTATCAAATGAAGGCGGCTAAAATGCATTCAGCCGGACAAGTTATCTGATTTAGGCAACTAGTGACTAAAAACAAGACCTAACACTAATTATTTAACTATCTTACATATATTGAAAAAAATTAGATTTTTATGATTAAAATTTATTTATTAAACATCATAATAAAATGCAGACCACCACCGGATTCTCCTTGACCGCCGGACTATCAGTATGGAACGCCTTCGTCTTCGAGATTGTGATGACTTTTGGGTTGGTCTACACCGTCTACGCCACCGCCATCGACCCCAAGAAGGGTAACGTCGGCACAATTGCACCGTTGGCTATCGGTTTAATCGTGGGAGCCAACATTCTAGCCGGCGGTCCGTTCACCGGTGCATCAATGAACCCTGCGGTCGCATTTGGTCCTGCTGTGGTCAGCTGGGAATGGGGGTACCACTGGATTTACTGGGCTGGGCCCCTCATTGGTGGTGGGCTTGCTGGCGCCATCTATGAGCTGGTCTTCATTAGCCGCTCTCACGAGCCGTTGGCAACAGACTTTTAAGATTTGTGAAAAGACTTTTCTGCCCTCGTTAGTCTTTAATTGTTGTTGTAATGTGTTTTCTTCCACTTTGTGAGTTGGTTTGTATTCTTGTTTTGTATTCGAGTAATCTTATTTAATTTAAATTTTCTTTTTAAGAAAAAAAGTTTTATGGTATCAAATAATGAAATATATAAAATATATTTTATATTAAAAATGGAGACGATTTATTTTACAAGTGATTTGAAAATAAAAGTTTTTGCAAACTAAAGTTAAATATATAAAAAATATTGATAATTTAAAATTGGTCAAATCTCGTTGGCCCACCTCTAATATCATTTATTTATTTTTTTAACGGCAAACATTGAATATTGTGACGTCGCATCCCGTCATATGGGAGAGGCTCGTCCAACTCCGGCCAATATGTTGTCTTAACCGGGCCCACTTGGGGTCAGAGTTGGAGAGCATTCAAGGAAAAATCTCACCCAATATGGCCCTTTCCAGACTTGAGGGGGAGCTGAGACTCGAACCCTGTATCGGTGTGAGTAAAATTCTGGTGCATTAGCCTAAGACTAGACCTCATTTGCATGCCGCAGAAATTAATAAGGGGGGCAGGGATAGAACCTGGGTCACTAAAAACACCAGGTCTCTCCCTTACCACTCCACCACCAGCTTATTGAAATATATTTATTCATTTAGTACGGCCCAATCATTTTCTTCACATGCCATGTTAATAATTATGGGTAATTATTGTAGCATTTAATAGGTTTGGGCCTGTACTGGTTTTTAATATTGGGTCAAAGATATGACCCAGAAAATAATTCACTTTGAACACGTTTGCAAAGGAAGTTTGTTAAATTATATTTTTGTCACTCGCTGTAAAAAATTGGAAATACTAATAAATATATAGTTTATAATTTACAAAATTTCTGTTTTAACGCCTAGAAGTATGTCATATTTTAATTGTAATAAACTCAACCTAGTTTCTACTTTCTTGAATATATGATAATGCGATTCATGCCTACGGTTAGACGCGTATGTCGGGCTGTTTATCGCTTCGGGGTTCGGTTATCTCGGTTTGAATATATTTTTTTTTCATTTGGAACCGAGGACCGAGCGTAGCTGAATACAAAGTTGGAAAAATCGAACCAAAAACTAAATTTGAATCCATTTATGTTTCAGTTTCAAACCGAAAACCCCGATTTTAACAAGGAAAGCAGATTAGTAGCAGCAGCATGCTCATGAATTTGGTTTTGGTTTAACAACTCCATTTACTCTACCATGGACATCAAAATTTGGTTTCGGTTATGTACTTATGTCTATGTAAAAGTTAAAATTGTAATGGGATTTGAATCAGGCAAAATGGGATTGAGCTGAAATTGTAATGGAATTAGGATAAATGAAAAAACTTAATATGTAAATATATGTATTCGGATTCTTCGGTTTTAGCCGAATTGAATTTCTTACTGAAACCGAGCCGAAAATCAAATATCTAATTCAATTCGATTTTAAAAGTTCCGGTTCGAGCTATCACAAAACTTAATCTGTCAATATATGTATTCGGGTTCCTCTGTATCACTTGTCACAAAAATGTACAAGAAAGGCAAAAGGTTGAACTACAGGTGCTAAAAGTGTCAAACATCATAAATTCAGGGTTGAAAATAAAAAAATTGAAAAACTAGACCTTAGCGGACCGCTAAGGGTCCGGTAACGGTCCGCTACTTAGCGGCATAGTGACCCTTAGCGGTCCGTTACTTAGCAGCAAAGCAATCAACCCATAAGCAACACGTGTCTGATGACTAGCGGGCAAGATTTCTGACGTGTAGCAGCTTAGTAGACCTCTTAGCCTCCTGGTAACGGTCCGCTAGCCGCAAAAGAAAAACGATCCAATCAGGAAGTGACATTTAGGGCTGACGCAAGCAGGTGACGGCAGCGGACCGCTACCACCCTGCTTAATGGTCCGCTACGGACCCCATATTCGGCTTATAAATAGATGCTCGACTTCAGTCCATTTGATCACCCCACACTCAAAACCAGGTGATAAAATTCATTCTAGAGCCCTTCTAGTCCATTTCCACTTCATCCCAAACTATCTGATACTCGTTAAAACGCCGCACTCTTGTTTAAACGTTCGTGAAATCAAGAAAACGCTCAGGAAAGCTAGGATAAGCAGCTAGAACCCTAGTTCCAAGCTTAAGAAGCCTCTTATAGGTTGTTACTCTCTCCAATATAGTGTGAATACTTTATCTGTTTTCAAAACTTTGATTATCAAGCTTTTACGTTTACAAAAACGGCCAAACATGTGTTAAAGGATTGATGCGTAATTGTTCTCCCATGAACAAAACGTCCAGGCCATAAGTATACGTAAAGTTTGTTCAAATGATACATGTGTCGGGTGAAGCCCCGGACACGGCTGGTACTTATCTTGTAAATAATGTAAGACGGTCTCCAGCAAGAGTCGGTATAAGTAAGACTAGAACAGGAGTTCTGACAGTTGTTCACAGGACATGATACCAGTGCATACGATGGAGCGAACAAGTTAGGGGAATGGACCTACTGGATGTGTGGGTTGAGCCTAAGAGAAATCATCATTATGAATTTATCACTATTTATGCCAAATGATTTTGGGACTTGATAAACGTATTCACCAGCGTTCGTGCTGACGTTTTATTTTTAAAATGTTTTCAGGTAATACTTAATGCTGTTGGGCTATGTCCCGTGGCATTTGTAAATAAAATGATGTTTGTCGGGTTGGCTACGGATATAACTTGAAAACATGAGTGAATATATGTTGGTTGCCGGGCTGGCTACGGATATAGCCCAAAGCACAAATGCAGTGTGGACTGAGATGCCCTAAGCACAAGAAGGCCTTGATAATATAGCCAGGGATGATGCCGAAGGACCATGTTTCCCAGGCATGCTATACTTTATGGCTAAAATAATTGTCAAGGAGACGAGAGATGTATTTTAATTTCGGAAACATTTGTAAACAAACATGTGGGTATTTAAATCTCGATATTATGAATAAAGATCTTTGTTTGTTTAAACGAGGTCTTGATATTTACAAAAAAACCCTTGAGGTTGAGATTTACAACATAAACGATCGAAGAAAACTTTCTGCTGCAAAACACTCTGAGATCAAAAGAACAGGTACCAATCAAGTCACATACGCCTAGGGGATGGCTGAGGTGGGGTGTGACATCCTCAGTTTTAGCCGAATTGATTTTTTTACTGAAACCAAGCTGAAAATCGAATACCTAATTCAATTTGATTTTAAACGGTTTCAATTTGGGCTATCACTAAACTTAATCTGCCATATTACTGTAAATTAACTTTGATCAACTGTTAAAATTTCTAGGTTCATCAATATCTTTGGTTAGTCTTAAAAGCTTAATAACGTTTAAAAAGTTGGCAAAAAAGGCTTGTGGTGATTAGAGAACATAAAATAGGTACTACTTTACCAATTATGCTAAGGAATCGATATGATTATGATTAAATTGATATTAAATATAAATTTATATAAACATTTAAGGATCAAATTTAGGGGTTTTTTTAATGAGAGCCATCATTGAATAAACAATTTTCTGTATCATAAACTTACATTTTATAATTGATAAATTTTATATGATTATTTTACGTTAACCTTAGTTGGTCTTTTCAGCCTTCATCAAGGAGGATATTGATGGTCGCTATTAAGATCGAAGAGAAGACTGTAAAGGTGGCGTGCATTTATTTAGAGAGAACATAGTCAATAGGGATGGCAATGGATAGGTTTGGAGGAATTTTCTTGTTATGGGTGATTTTCATAATTTGAAATGGTTTCTATAATTGTTTCAGTTTGTGTATGGACTTTAGGGACGCCTCGTTTAAAACCCCTGCCTCATGCATACACTAACATTTCACCATAACCGTTTTCACACGCACACATTCGATTTCACTGAAGATGGCAATTTCATTGAAGATGGCGATATGCTTGATCAACAAGCCTCCTCGCAAGCTATGTATCACCAGCATCACTGGATTCCTCCAAAAAGTTCGTTTCATCAAGTTTTTTTTGTCTAATTTCATCTTTGAACCTCTTTGTTTGTGTGAAACATCCTGGTTATTGATTCTAGTGTTTTATGAATGATATAGTTGCTGTGCATTGGATGTTGCTATGATTTATTGGATTTATTTGTGTATGTTTACCATCATCATAGCACATGTTGGCTCTGAAATCATGTAATTAGGTGACTCCTTTGGTATACAAATGTTTTAAAACTAGATATGTCCTCCTAATTGGGTATGAATGTTCACAATGATCCTAACTGATATTAGTTGGTTTATTTGTTCCTAGTTGAATTTTCCATTGATTCATTTATGTTCACAATCTTCATAACAACTATTGAATCTGAAATCATGTAATTAGATGATTCCCTTGATGTATCAATGTTTTAAAACCTAATCTGGCCTAATTGCTTAAAAGTCTATGCACCCTAAAGTGTTTTAAATACTTATTGAATGAACTAGTTGATGTTGTTACAGGGAGTTCATGCTGTTACCTGGCAAAAGCATAACTTTAAAAGTAACTGCCGCCTTTGGGACCGCGGCTTCACAGCCCATAATCAAGGCTTCAGACTCTTCAGTGAATGTTTCACGTTCTTTGCTGGCTAGTGTAAGTTGGTTTTCATATACATAAGTTTCATAGTTTTTGTTTTTAATGTCATAATCATCTATTTAATTATCTCTGCAGGCAAATGATTACTTAGGGAAGCTATTTGGGAAGGATTTCCTTTTCAGCCTCTTAACAGATGGCCTTTCGAACAAATTTAATGACCTTGATGTATTTTGGTTCATTAAGTCCAAGGTTATCAGGACTGGATTAAATGCTTCGCTTAAAGGCATACTATTGTATTTTATAATCAAGGACTCCCACAAGCAAGCTGAAGCTGAAGAGAATGTTGTCACATTAGAGCAAGAAAAGCTCATGGATCTTCTCCGTTTATGCTATAGGTTGTATCTCAGTACCCTCATCATAAATGTGACCAATCAGTTGAAGGATGAAAAAATGCAGGATGAAAAAATGGATATTGAAAAACTGCAGGACAGTGGAGATGCTACCAGTCTTCTCAACCGAGTACTGAACGGACGCGAGAATGAACTGGACGAGTTTAACCGTCTTTTGAGTGCAGCTTGGTGTTCGTATCTATGTTGCGTTTACTATAAAAAGGAGGAGTCCTCTATTGTAGAGGGTGGTGAGGAGGGGGATGCTATGGGCAAGGATGCTGAGGAGGGGGGGTGTTATGGGAAAGGATGCTGAGGGAGGGGATGCTATGGGAAAGGATGCTGAGGAGGGGGATGCTATGGGAAAGGATGCTGAGGAGGGGGATGCTATGGTAAAGGATGCTGAGAAGGAGGAGTATGATCAAGAGGAGTAATTGCTTTCACTTTTAATTTTTGTTTTGAATTTTTATTTGTGTCGGTTGGTTTTGAATTTGATTCATCAATGCATTACTTGGACATATGATGGAAATTGTGCTATTTTGAACATGCGTTATGATCCTGATCTTCAGTTTAATATTTTGAATATGCAGCCATAATTTTTGAATTCAGCTTACCATTTTGAACCTGCAGCCATAACAGTCTCTGATTATGAAAGGAATACCATTTTGGTATAAATCTTCACTTAGGCAACAAGGTTTGTTTCTTCTTTCTTTTTGAAACTTTTAGTATACATTTCTCTAAATAATAGGTTCGTGTGACGGTGATCATATGACATGGACGAATTAGAATCAGATACCTAGATGTAATATACAGTTTGTAAAAGATAGTGTCACACATTAGAATCAGATACCTAGATATTGAATTATATTATTGTTACGATAGTATAAGTCTAGGGACTTAATTGTAATATCGAATAGTTAGTTTTGTCTTTTCCATTATTACAAGGGCCTAATTGTAATATTGTATTCTTGTAACCGATCGGCTGTTATAAGTAGTTATGGTCGTTAATGGAAGGTTATGCTTGATTTGGTGAATCTCCTCTCTGTCTTCTATTTCTCTCTTATCAAGTGGTATCAGAGCTGTCGCTCCTCGGCACTCTTGATTGACGATCGTCCACCATCGCTACACCTGCAAGTTCCGTCGGAGCAATCATGTCGACGCGCAACGCCACCTTGGAGCAGTGAATCCAAGAACATGACAACACGCTGATTCCGTTGGAAGCAGCTAGGGGTCAGAATTTGACCGAATTGGAAGCAATTAAGGCAAATACTTCGAAGAACTCATCCGATTTGGAGGCTTTGAAGAATCAATTGACCGAAAACTCAGTTCAGATGACTGAAATTCTCAAGAATTTGCAGTTGATGAACAATTTTCGATCTCACAACACCAATGGTTCTAGATCTAGTACTGGACCTGACACCAGATCCAATTGGATGACAAGCACCAACACACGTTTAACGAAGATGGAATTTCCTAAGTTCAATGGTGTCAATGTTGAAGGCTGGCTATGTAGAGTGGAACACTTCTTCTCGATTGATGAAACAGCCGAACAAATTAAAGTCAAATTTGCTATTGTACATTTGGAGGATATAGCTCTACTTTGGCACCAATCCTTTGTTCAATCACGAGGAGGTTCCATTGAAGGTTTATCTTGGCAGTAGTACAAAGGTTTCATTTCTACTCGATTTGCAGTTGTGATTGGCCAAGAGGCTATGGGTGGTTTAGCTGCTCTGAGACAAACAGGTTCTTTACAAACTCTTTGTCAAGAATTTGATTTAGCTCTTACTAAGGTAGCCATTTGTGATGAATATGCTGTTAGTCTTTTTTTAAGGGCTGTTAAACCAGAGATTGGCTATCCCCTTAGGTTACCTAGACCTAAGAACCTACCCGAGGCTTATATGTTAGCAAGAATCCAAGATGAGAATATTGCTTTATTATGCAATAAGGGTTGGGGTCAATCTTATAAGCCATCCCTGCTCTTAAAATTACTATAGCTGATGATGGCAACTTGATTACTTGTACTAAGAGTTGCAACAACCTGCAATGGATTATGCAAGGCAATTGGTTTACAGCTGATGTATTGGTTATTCCCTAATCCAATTATGATATGGTTTTGAGCATTCAGTGGTTACAAAGTTTGGATGATATCACTTGGAACTTCAAGGATTTGACTATGAAATTTAAGGTTAATAGTTTAACCTTTGAATTGAAGGGGGCTAAGGACAGTGGGGTCAGCTTATGTTCCATTGAAGAAACTTATAATCTGTTAGCTAATCCAAGTACCATTTCACATGCCCAATTGTTTAGTCTACACTCCACAATATCCACAGAAAATCCCCATGTCCCAAATGTCACCAATAAGAGCAATTCTTCTGCCCTTGATGATCTTTTGACCTCTTATGAGGATGTCTTTGCTATGCCTACTTCATTACCTCTACAAAGGCTGTGTGATCACCAGATTATTCTTAAGGAGGGTATCACTTCTATTACTCAGAAACCTTATTGGTACCCTGCAGCCCAAAAGGATATTATTGAGAAAATGACTCAAGAATTGTTAGATATGGGTATTATAAGGGAAAGCACCAGTTCATTTGCGGCTCCTGTGGTGCTAGTTAAAAGGAAAGATGGTACTTGGCGAATGTGTGCCAGTTCATTTGCGGCACCAGTTCATTTGAGCCAATGAGATCCCCTGCTTCTGAGGGCCCGCGTATCTCATCTTGTGCATGTGATCACTTTAGGATTTTTTTTTTTTTTTTTTTGCATAAATGGACCGTATCCTTAATCACCTTAGGGGTTGTTTTGAATTTAGTGTTACAAAAGGTTTGAATTGGTGACATGTTTCAAATTTAAAGGTGTGTCATTGAATGAAACAGAGTTGTTAGGTACAAAGTTAGTTGTCACCAATTCAACTTCTACGTGTCAACACCTTTTCAAGCACTCAAAAAGTTGTTGCCATTTGAATTGGCGGCAGCTTGTACGTGTCAACACCCTTTCAAGCACTCAAAAAACTGTCAGAAAGTTGTCGCCATTTGAATTGGCGACAACTTTTTCATTGGTCAAATCAAGTAACAGGTTTGCAGTGAGAAGCCAATGACACCTATAAATTTGAAACTTGTCACCAATTCAAATAGCGACAACCCATTTTGTAACACTTAATAAAAAACAACCCCTAAGGTGATTAAGGGCTCATCTATGACCCATTTCTGAAAAAAAAAATCTCACTTTAGAAATGTTAGCATAAGTGATCTTTATTTATTTATTCATTTTTGTTTGTAGGAAGCACGTGAAGAAATGGTGTTGAAATATTATTTTATTTCTAAAAATATATTTCAATATTCCATAAGCTAAATTACATTCGGAGCATACCTTGTGGCCTTTGATGATTTAGGGTATGAAGTATGAACTAAGAAGACAGTTTTGTATTGGAGGGTTATTAATTATCTCTGAAATACCAATGCATGTGGCGTTTAATTTCATTTTACATTTACGTAATGGTTTAAACCGGTAACTCATTGTCACATTTCCACCTAACCAATCATCAACCCAAGGCTCCAAAACCTATTTGTATAAAACATCTAGCTAAACGTGGAATTTGGACATCAATGATGCTTAATGGGATTGGAAAGGGTGGTAAAATACAATCAGATTTTAGGCTACCTAGTTAATTTGATTAAGTTTAAACCAACATATGACATAGTATAACAACGATTTTCTAAGTATACATTTTACAATTATCATCATTACTAAACATATACATGAATTTGACCCAACAACAACATGTCACCTTGATTACGTGTACCCTAATATCCGAGTTCTTCTCCACCTTATGTCATGGCACCATCCATAACGGCGAGTCTTCTAGACAATGTACTCTGAGAGGACATAGACTGTGATATGAGGTATATGGATCGCTAGTTCGTTACTAGGTTTTTTTATTAAATTGATGGACTATTGAGATGGGTGTGTTAACGATGTTTGAGAATAGCTTGTATTTATAGTGGTAAAAAAAATAAAACTTCTTTTTTTTTAACTAGCCGTTGCTATTGTAATGTAGAGAGTTAAACAGATGGGGGGAAAAGATAATTTTTCATTAATGATATCATTACAACTCCATATACATCATATATATATATATACACGTAGAGGAAGGTTCTTTGAGGAACCCTAAAAAAGCGGGAAACCATTCTCCACCACACATTCTGTATTAAAAAAAAACTCAAGCGCTGCGCTTGGACTAGAACTCGTGACGTCCGGGCAAGAAGAACGAGTTTAAGCCGTTGGGCCTGAGTTGGATTTAGGTTGGCATCCTCAATTAAGATATTCTTTATATTGAAAACACTTTCAATTAAAAAATTAAATACATTTGCCATATATTTACATATGTAACAAGCTGAATTTACACTAAAACGGAATTTTTTTCCACTTTTCAAGATTTTTTTTTTAGTATTCGGCGTTTTTTTGTTTTTTGTTTTTTAAAGTGACGAAAATGGGTATAAAACCTATATTTAAAAAAAATTTAAAAATTTACATAGGGTTTTCACAAGTTTTTTTAACTCAAGGGTTCAAATGATAACCATGATAACCACTATAAAACAATCACATAGTTTATAAATTATTTTTACTTTTAATTGTTAAAAGAGTATTTAAGTATCTTGAACATAAATACGAAAATGATAAGTCTTACATATACGTATCAAATAATGTTACATATACGTGACACATAGTGTTTACGTATATTTAATACTGACAGAATGATAAATGTTACATATGCGTAACACTATGTTTGAGAGTGGTTTTCATGGTTATCACATAAATATTGTATAATTTTTTAATAATTTCTCATAATACTCAAAATTTAGACACAAATAAACCCTATATGGTTTAATATCTAAATATCTTATATCTACAACCTAAAAAGCATGTTGTACAACATCCTGAATCACAAATCTAGCCCCGTACAAAAAACGCGACTCATCATTGAAAAGCACGCCTGAACATTGAAAAGCACAAATCTAGCCTCGTACAAAAACCAAGCCATTTGGATCTCAAACCAACCGAATTGCTTTTGTTCGGACGGTATTAACGGTTTTTAACACCCCTAATAACCACCACTTAATATTAGACAAATGAATTGCTTTTAATGACGTTAGAAGTTATTTTGTAATATTATAGAATTTTAGTATTGATGTAATAACTAAACCTAATCTTGTTAAACAAGAGTAAATTAAGATCTTAGATGCCAAAAGGAGCCAAATCGAATATATGCCATGAAGAGAGCAGAATCTGAGGATTGCATTTATAGTTGTAAAGCCAAAAAGAGTATAAAAAGGCAGACCAAGAATCAAAAAGGGAAGGGTACTCAAATGGCACCCCACCCACTGATAATTAAATTACTCACCTTTTTTCTTGGATATTTTGATTCTCTTCTCTTTCAAATTTACAGACCCAATTTACCAAAATACCCACCAACAAATTCTAATTCCAGATTTAATTTAAAAACATTTTGAATTAACACCACCTACAAGTTACCTTCAGCATCATAAAGTGCATCTGAGTGGATGATAACCCTTGCTCCTGAAGCAAGCCTGTTAGAAAGAAAAAGAAAGATCCTCAAACAACATGAGATGATGAGCTAAAGAAATTGATTATTCATTAATTATATTATATTAGTAAATTAGATCATAACTTAACTTTCTTCGATTTTGATCACATTTCCCTTTTCTTCCCTGAACGATTCCAATCGGCCAGATTGTTTCTTGGAAGAGCACGGGTCGGTGGTTATTCTTTTGCTACTGCAACTAGAAGGGCAAGGTGATACAATTCGTGAACTGGGGCCCGTTTCAGATGAGATACGCGGGCCCTCAGAAGCAGGGGATCTCATTGGCTCATTTTTTGGGTGTTTACCGAGTGACGGTTTGAGTGATTTTGGTAAGCATTTTGCAAGTGCTGTGGTTTCCTCTTTATCATGATTACCATTATTGGTCCTGCATTTCATAATCCCTTTGTCTTAGAATGTGGTAAAAATTTATGGTATTTTTCTATCAAGTAAATGAGTTCAAGATTGTGGCAATAAGGGGTGTTTGGGTGTAGTAAAACTGACACCGAATTACTGATGATCTGACTATTTAATGGTCAATTACAGAGTAGCTGCAACAAAAAACTTTTATAAGTATTTGATCATCTAGGGATCATTTTACATTTAAATCCTTAGAGAATTGAATTCATTCCATATCATATAATCATTCGAAACGTAATGCCAAACACCCTGTAAATTAGTATCTTTTAATTTAATTAGAGAACATATGAAAAAAAAGGAAATACAAACCTGTCAGCATTGTAGGAGGATGATCTTTTTAAAGTTGCAATGCCTTCTTCCTTAAGTAATTTGGCCTCCACTATACTCCCACTGACGTATTCTTTATCTTCTAATCTCATGCTCATAAATCTTGAATTATCTGGATAGCAATCAAGCTCCCCCAACATAACGGATGTTGAAAATAAAGGTGATGGAAATTTTGAATCCGTAAATCTTGGTTTATAAGATGGAATTAAGCCAAAACTATGATCTTTGACTGATATTGACCCACAGGAAATTAGTTGCATTAACATATCTGTAGCCCTAAGCTTTGAGTTGACTGGTGTTTGACTTTCTTCAAGTCTTCTAAAACTATAATACTTACTAGCATCAGCTTTGATTAAAGACTCCAACGTCTCGGTTTTTCCCACAGATGAATATGTACCTGATGAAGACGGAGGGGATGGATCTATTTGAATTTCAGAATGATCTTTAACACATGAACTTAAGGCTTCTGATGCCACATCATCAGTTGAAACGCCACGTGTGCAAGTTTCTCGAACTTTATTCGCTTTTGTATCTTCTTCTGTTTGCGTGGAAGCATCAGCAAGACCATCAGTTTTGTAGATTTTGTATTCTGTTAAGCTAAGGCAGCCGTTTGAAGCTGTACTTTTTCCACCTCTAGATTCCGGGGACGCGCCAGATGAACTAGAATGCCTAACCGGAGGTGACAGTTCATCATCTTGAGAAGTTTTAGTATCTCTTTCACTCATGCTTGTTGATGACGATGAGCCATCTTGACTTCTTGCAGATGGTGGTTCTGGTAATTGTTTTAGGTTCTGTAATTTTACAGCAGGCGCAAAAACACCTGCAAATATGTCACCTTTAAAATTGTGGGATCTAAAATTGTATGGTAGATTGTATTTCCCTATTTCAACAAGCAATCAGTCCACAGTTCATGCTTATTAAATCAGGCTTGTTTACATTCTTCAGCATACAAGGTTGTCAACTTGTCATTGTAAATTACTAGCTACATTTGTATGATTGTTGCTCTGATTCTATTAGCCACATTTTATGTTATCTGGATTACTATACAGTATTCAATGTCAAAAAAGTTATTGGAGCCAGTGGTAGCAGCCTCTCTATCCCCTAGGATAGAGGAAATGTTTGCCCACATCCCATCCTTCCAAGACCCGACCAATAGCTCTGCTATGAGACTATGAGTGGGATTTTACTGGGTAGGTTTGTTTGTTAGTTTTTCTGTCATAAAACACCAAGAAATTGTTCATTCTTTCAAGTTTAGAAATAAAGAAATGCACCTGAATTAGATTCTTCAACAAGCTCAGAGCCTTTGAGAACATATTCGTTGCCACTAGCAGGAAGAATCAGGTCGTCTTCACAAAGATCATGCCAAACAAACCCATTTTTGTAGCTCCTGCAGCATCAATCAAAACAAGTTCCACATTCATCAAGCTTTTCCAGCCAGATATACGAAAACGGTGATAAAACAGGAAGTAGAAATCTAATATAACAATCATTAAAGAAATTCAACCTCTTGCAAGACCATGAGTACATTGAAGCCATGCCACTTCCTCTAAGAACATTAAGCTTTTCAATCACATCTGCAATAATTGTTTCAGAATCAAATTTTGCAGTTAACTATTCCATTAAAACACACAATGCAGGATTCAATTGCAAAAAATAATTCATCAATTTGTATACCTCTCAAAAAAAGACCTTCTGATGAAGCGAGAGGCACTTCGATGAAATGAGGATGTTCGAGCTGTCGATTTTTACAGAGATAATAAACTACAGGTACCTTCCCGCTCTTCTGCTGCAGCTCCGGCTCCGGCAACGGCTCCGGCTGCCGCTGCTGATACTTCGGAGACCTCTCCTTCCAGACTTTAGCTCTGTCAGGACTCAATTGCTGATGCTGCTGTCCATACTTCCTCACTCGCCCCTCCATCAAAACCCTAGACAACAACCGCCTCTCGAAATTCCAAAATTTCAAAAGTTCGCTCGATTAATCATTCAGTAATCGATAAGCCGGTACAAATTGCTAACGATTCTGCAAACTGTAACAGATCTAACAGTACACTAGTTCCGAATCGGAACAGACAAAATACATCCAATCAGTATCCAATTAATTCGAATTTCGAAAAAATGATTTACAGGACAACAGAACCTGAATAATGACAGATTTGGTAGGGATGGTGGAGTGAGTGAGCGATAATAAATTCAAAAAAATTGAAAAGTGGAGGACCTGACAATAATTAAAGCTGAACGAACTCTTTTACTGTTTACAGTTGCAGTATTACGAGCAGAGTGCTGCATTTACTGATGGTGATGAAGTAGATGTTAAGGATTGGTAAGAGATAGCGACGGATCTGGTGAGAGGTATGTTTCGAAAAGTGGACAGAGAAGACGAGAAAGCGACAGACAGCGGAGATGCGGTGGTGGAGATGCGGTTAACTTTTTTCACCTTTTGTTTGCGTGTGATACAGACAAAGCTGAAGTTCCATGGCTGCAAATCTGCAATTTTATGTAAACGAAATTAGGGTTTTTAATTTTTCCCAAAATTTGTTCAAACAAAGTGAGGTTAAAATGTTAAAACAGAGCTTGAAGCATCTCCTACCCACTCCATAACGAAGAAATTGTATTATTTATATTCGGTCTCTTTATCTCTCATGATTGAGGTAGTTTTTGCTCCATGTATCGTAGAATCCGAGTAGTACAAATAAAATTCTTAAATATATATATATATATATATATAAAAGTGATGTAAAAATGTATTACATATACTAATTTCAATTTCAAAAATAAATTAATTACTAGCTAGTGTAATTTGACTTTTATTTATTATTTGATTGAAAATAAAATTTACATAATTAGTATTTTTTTAAATAAATGTATTTTATTAGTATAATTAATATTTTTTTAAATATATTATTATTAAAATATAAAGGTGTACTTAATAAGAGAGATTGAGACGGAGAAAAGATGATAATGAATATGAAGGCGACACGTGACATTAAAAAACATTTATTTATTAAATAGTATAGATATAGATATAGATAAGAAGAAATGATAGGTTATTGGTTCAACCGGTTGAACCGACGAACTAGACGGGTGGTTCAACCAGATTTTCAAAATTTATATGTTTTTTGTTTTTTATTTATAAAATTTCATTTACAGGTTCAATTACGAATTTAGTATTCATTATTTTAGATTTCATATTTTATTAAAACTATAAATTTATGTTAAAACATGAAATAGTTTCATATTTTAATTTAATTAATTAGCTATGATAAACTTATACATACTCATGAATTGCCTTTTTACAAGGGCCTATTATTGGTACACTCAAGGAGTTATTTTGACACATTCAATACTACTAGTATGGGGGCCATACTAGTAGTATGGTATTAAAGTTCAACAACAATAAGCGACGCACTAACAGCTCTCATTGCAGTCAGCTTTTGTCAGATTCATACGACTAGTATTGGTACAATACTACTAGTATCTGATAAGTACGACCAGTATCAGTACAATACTACCAGTATGTTAATTTGACACCCAATATACAACTAGTATTGTGGTCATACTAGTGGTATGACACTAGGGTTTAACACCCATCATACGACACACTGCAAAGAAGTAAAATCGGTCATTTATGTCTTGCCATATGACTATTATTACCAAAATACGACCAGTATTACCAAAATTAAAAAAATGAATAAAAGATAATTATCTTTGTTTTATTATATATAAAAAATAAAATGTATTTTTTTTCTTTTCATGTATTTGATTTTTTAAAAATATTTGACGCGACGTAATATTCCCCAATAATTCGTCCGAATAATTTTGAGACGACGTAAGATTCCTTGATATGCATGTAAGTGACGTGATGTAAGATTCTTCGAATTGCGTGCCAATTATTTGACACGATACAGTATTCTGTTAAAAACGACTATATAAATTGTTATATGTTATTCATTTTTTTCATTCATAACTTCAATTCTCAACTATAATAACCGTTTATTTTTTACATTTCACTACGTTAATATATTTTCTAGCGAAGTCGTTTTCGACTAACCCCTTGAATTTTTTCGGTTTTGAATCTTCTAACGATATGTCTAGTGAACAATCTCACGGTATGAGTGGTCAACCGGGTGTTGAAAACTCATATGTTATGGGTGATGAGCATTATTACAATATTGATAGTGAAAATTCTTATAATATGGGTTTTGAACCTTTTTACAACGTGGGCGCTGGACCCGTTAGCAACGAGATAACAGTTTCATGTCCTAAAATAATGCGATTGTATGAGACCGACCAGGAATAACATTTTATGTAAATAATACATGTTTTTTCATTTTGTAAAACTAACTATACTATCGTTTCAGACGTTCGCTTTTTATGAGGAGTTGGTGGATTGGGCTGTACAGCGAGGGCATGAGAACGGTTACGTCTTAGTCACCCGGCGAACGAAGAAAAATGCTGCCAAAGAGGTGTTCGTTGTATGGCTTAGATGTGATCGTGCAAGAAAATATAAACGAACAGCCACAGTAAGACGCTCCGGTACAAAGAAAAATGTTTGTGATATTTCTTTGAAAGGAAGTTACGATAATGTTTGTGGCAGCTGGAAGTTAGAGGTCTTAAATGATCAACATAACCATGAAGCTAGTGAACATTTGGAGGGGCATGCATTTGCAATGAGGCTGACAACTGAGGAAAGTCGTTTGGTGGAGCGGATGACCGATCAGAACATCGAACCTCGTAACATACTATCAGTGTTGAAGAAAAATAATCCCAACAACAAGTCAAGCCTCAGAACCCTATATAACGAGCGACAAAAGTTACGCAGTACAAATAGGCTCGGAGAAACTCCAATGCAAGTTTTTTTAAACCTACTTGAAACTGATGGTTATATTTATTATACCCGGGAAAATAAATCCACTAATGTAGTAGAAGATATTTTGTTTATCGAAAAAACTTCCTACAACATATGGCGTGCATTCCTGCATGTGTTGTTAATAGACGCCACGTACAAAACGAACATATACAATATGCCATTTGTACAGTATGTTACATCGACCGACAAGGCATTTTGTGTTGCCAATGCGTTTATATTGAAAGAACGTCAGGATAATTACGCATGGGGTGCTACATATGCTGAAAAAGACACTAAATAAGTGTATGCATCCACGGGTCATAGTGACTGACAGGGAACTTGCACTCATCAACGCGTGTAAGGAGGAACTCCCCGAAGCTGCCCAGTTATTATGTAGGTGGCACATATATGAAAAACATTGCAAAACACTGTAAGGCAAGCCTCCCTGGTGCTGAATGGGATAATTTTCGGGGTAAGTGGTCGAAGTTGATTAACTCTCCGACGGTACAAACATACAACTATCGATACGACAAACTTTTCCGAATGTTGGTCGACAAACGTCAAAGTAATTTTTATATCCAAAAATAAAATATTTTATGTCTTTTTATGTTATATTTGACTAATTCATTTTATTAATTGTTTTCAGGAGTTCTTCATGGTGACCCCGATCGTATGCCTGATATGGCTGGTCTGCCGGGTCTTGATGATCCCCCTCACCCGTAGTCGTATGGATTTCATCTATTGATAAAAAAACATAACATTTTGATGTATGTGTGTTTATGGTTAGATGATCTAATGGTTGTGTTGGTTGGTTGTATTGATGAACAAAGTTAACAAAACACAATTAAAAGATAATAAAACATAATTAAAAGAAAATTGAAACATAATTAAAACGTAGTTAAAACTTAATTAAAAAATTATCTCTAATGACCCGAATTCAAACCATTATTTTACAACGACTTTTTTACAACGGATATTTTTGTTTTTGGCTATAAATACACAACTTATGTTTTCACTACTCACCTCACCTCACCTTTCATATTTCTTTGTTGCTCATAGCAGATCAAAGAAACAACATTTATCTTTACTTTCATATTAACATTAATGTAAAATAACATAACCCTCGCCCGATTGTGCAACATCATAACCCTTGCCCGAATGTGCAGCAACGTAACCCTCGCCCGATTGGATAACAATCAAATCCTCGTCGGTTTATGCAACGACCAAACCCTCCCGAGGTTGTGCAACGAACAAACCCTCCGATTCCCGCGCCGGTAAACCATCCGGTTCGAGAATATAAAAAAAATATTCATCTGATTTTGATGAGGATTGGTTGTTTAGAGACAGTTTAAGGCGATTTCGACGTCAACAACGTCGTGAAGAAGGCTACATGGGTTCAGATACCTCAGATGACTCTGATTACTCCACTGACTCGGACTAATCTTTTGTTGATGTTTTAATTATGTTTTAATCTAGTGTTGATGTTTTATTTATGTTTTAATCTAGTGTTGATGTTTAAATCTACTGCTGTTTTAATTATGTTGTTGGTGTTTTAGTTATGTTTTAGTCTATTGTTGATGTTTTAATATTGTTATTATAATTATTATAAAATACCAAGTCACAAACGAATTCTCTAGAAATTATGAAATTATAATAAGTTACACTAGGTGGTCATATCATTACATTGTACGCGTACCATATAATTCATCAGCCATAAAACGTCTAAATCTCATACAAGCATCTTATAAACTGACTTCTTCCCACGCTAATGACATGTTTTGTACCAGCCTACGTAATAACATGCAAATTACCACCCCTACGTCTCGATCAATATGACCACCATTTGGAGGCCACACACTTTACCCAAACTGTACCAAAGTCTTTACTTCTTGTAGGCCAGTGCGTTGAAAAAAAAGATATACGTTGTAGAAACCATCTGAAGGGTAACTCAAATGCCAAAAAAATTTCATGAATAGCACGATGTGTGCACCATGAATTAGCGCACGTATTTGCAAGACAATCATATGGATATATTACATGAACTTGTAGTGAATGCATACAAATTTTGAAAATATACCAGTTTTCACCATCAGGGGATATAGGTAAATATGCATGTGAAAACCGAAAAATAATTATTATTTTGTTTTAAAAAATTAATTCAAAATTAAAACAAATTTACCGTATCAACCTCCCACAGTGGAGGATACAACTGGTTCATCCCATTACCATACTGTAAGGAAGCGTGACGTTCGTCATATATTATGTCCATAAACTCAGGCGGTATAATAGTGCAACGTTCCCCAGCCGGCAACTTATCGCTTATTAGTATGTAATATAAACGCCAATACATCAGATTTCGTGTCCAAGCTCGAACATGTTGTACAAAAAAAATAACAATTACTAACATCTTTTAATAAGAAGTGCATAGTATTTAAATTCTTACAATATCTTGTATAATGGCGTCTCCACAAAAGCCTAAAAGGCAACCTCAAAATTCTCTATCAAGTTCTGCTTCACCCATAGAATGAACCCTGCACAAATTCCTATCTCCGTTGTAAAAGAACTGGACAACATTTCGAGACCAGTTCTGACCATTCTGCCATACATGGTTCTCTACCGCTGCCGAGATGTCAATGACGGGTGCATTAGAAGATGACTCGTTCTCTACAGGTCGCCTCCCGTTTCTTCTACTTGTTCCATTTCTCCTGCCAAACGACATATTATCTTCTACTTTTTTGCCAGTCGTATGCTCGTTTTAAAACTTGTGAAATTGACTTAAGTTCGCTACATATTTATAACCGAGCAAATAAGCAGAAAATTGAATGGGCATACAGTAGTATGGATACCATACTAGTAGTATCGAATTTCAAAAGACAAGATCTGACACGGATCTGACACACTAGCATCCATACGACTAGTATGGATACAATACGAGTCGTATGTATGGATGTCATACGACTAGTATTGTTCCCATACTAGTCGTATGGAATTTCAAAAAAGTGTCAAAATAACCACTATGGTGTATGAATATCCGGAGCCTTTTATAATTGCCCAACTACATGTTACGTCACACAAAAGTTGGATCGCGGAGACGTGGACGAGTTTAAAATTTGAAGTCAACCGATCTGTATGTAACATTGTTCAAACATTCTATTGAGAAATACTCTCAAAGAATAGAATGAACTTTAATTATAATTTAAAAGTCTCTGTTATTAATATTGAAATATATATTAAATAAATAATAACAAACCTTCTAAATGTATTTGTTGAGTTGCTAAATATTTATTTTATTTTTATCTCGGTACAGCGATAATTTCAAATTTCAGATGATTATGATATCTATGATTAACAGAACATCTTGAATTAAAATTAGAAAATATTTTAACTTAAGTTTCTTATTGTTCTTATAGCTGTGGAACTTTTGTATTTTACAGATTATCAAGTTATTAAAGGGAGAAATTTTATTAACTATAGTTATGTTTTATGTACAATTTATTTAGGTTATTCAAATTTTGGTTCCTCAAATGAATTTAAACTTTAGTAGTCAAATTATCATTAAAAATGTTTTAGTAGTTAGGGGTGGCTCAACATATTCTGGGGCTTAAAACGAACATCAAAACTATGGCTTTTTGTGAAAGTTTTCTAAATATACAAAAATTACTAAAATGTAGTTGTCTAGAGCGTGAAAACGTATAATGTTAACATAAAAGTTGATAGATTATCATTTCTCATTAAAAACACAAAAGTTGATAAAGTATCATATATGTTTTTATGTTAAAATATAAATTGAAGTAGTTTCTTTAATTTTTTAGGGGCATAACTGAATTTTGGTTATTAGTTAGCGGTTTTGCACAAAGGGTTTTTATCGCGCAAGGTGTGGTGATGGCGGGCATGTTACATACTAAATGCAACTAGCAATCGCTTGTAGCAATGGTGTAACGTACATTTAGTTTTAGGAAAGCTAGTGGTAATTCCTACTACAACTCCAATATTTACATATGCATACTTTAAATTTCTAAACCAATGTATCGTCTATTTAGATGAATTAACCTATTTTTTGGTTTAAATTTAAAGTTTAACTAGTATTAAAATTCGTGCGTTGCGACGCGAAGCATTGTATACATGTTGGTGATGCATGATGAATTTTTTTTTCAGCCCTTGTTGACGCCAGCTTAACTTAAAAAAAATTGTTTTTTTTATGGTTTTTTCATTTTTATATAAAGTCTCGAAAATGTTTCTTTTTTTTTCGTGGTTTAATAGACGTTGTAAAAAATAAACAATATTTACTGTGTATTGCAGTGTCATCATTTTATTATATAAACTAGGTTAGAAACTCATGTATTACACGGGTTGAATAAATTCAACTTGTTGTAAACCAACAGTTTCTATGAAGATTTGTATGTTTGATGTCATTAGTCATTGGTGACATAATGATATAAGAAAATAATAAAGATTTAATAATTATAAATAAAAAATTAAGAATTATAAATTTATATTTTAAGATAAAATATAATTGAGTTTTTCTTATAATTATTATAATATTTAGTATAATAATGATAACTAGTAATTTTACCCGCCGCGCGTTGCGGCGGTGTCGAAACGTAATCTAATTCGAATTTCCGTTATCCGCGGCGTGAAGCGGATCTTAGACTGTTGAGATGGTTAAAAAAGAAACATAGTTAGTTACATAAAAAAACATATGAGGTTATGGCTACTTGTTTAACTCTGAACTAAAATGTAAAAAAAACAAAAGAAAAATAATGTTTTGGCGTTGACACTAACGTATTCAAGTACATAAAAGTAACGTACGAATTTGAAGCGGATTGATTTTGAAGATAGAACCATAGATATACAAATGTATAATGTCTCTCACATTGCACGTAATAATTAAAAAAATTAATCAAAAGAAATAAAAAGTAATAAAAAAAAAAAAGACATGGGTTTCGAACCCATGACCTCAAGCGTAAGGAAGTACAATGAAACCACTACACTAAGACCTCTATTTGTATTTTATCTGCCGCGTGTTGCGGCGGTGTTTAAACGTAGCCTAATTCGAATTCCCGTTATCCGCGACGTGAAGCGGATCTTAAACTGTTGAGACGGTTAAAAAAGAAACGTAGTTAAGTACATAAAAACATATGAGGCTGTGGCTAATCGTTTAACTCTTAACTAAAATGTAAAAAAAAAAAAGTAATGTTTTGACTTTGACACTAATGTACTCAAGTACATAAAAATAACGTACGAATTTAAGACGGATTGATTTTAAAGATAAAATCATAGATATAAAAATGTATTACGCCACTCACATTGCGTGTAATAAATAAAAATAGTAATCAAAAGAAATTAAAAAAAACAAAAAAATGTTTAACCACTACATCAACAAACAACTTTGAGTAACTAATGAAAATTGTAGTACATATGTGCATAGTGTGGTGGCGGTGTCTCCAACCCCATTGGACACCGACCATGTGAAATAATTTGATACTCTTTTTTTATGATAAAAAAATAGCGTAACAACCCCTCCTTGTAAAGATCTACGGCTATTATTTGATACTACTAAAGAGGAGCCCCATGTAATAGTATTAAAATTACTGCCATGCATTTCTTTTAATGCGCATATATTTCATCACATCAAAATACAAGGAATATTTTATTTGAAGACAATAATATATTTTTATTCTCCTTATTTGTATAATAGTACCATTATTGGCACAGCTCAGTTCATGATTCCAAAGCACTTATTTTAGTACGCATGCTTAAGTTTTCCCATTAATAGGCAGAGACTCGGTCGGTATCGGTTTGGTTCGTTACGATATCCGTATGAAACCGACACTCGCTATAGCAAATGAAAGAGAAAATCTAAAAAATAAAGTCGTTACATGTCCAAAAGGATATTGACATGTACGTGTTTAACATTCGAAAACCGGAAAAAAAATACGACACCGTTCCGATAATACCGACGCCGGTACCGATATTATTCGATCGGTATTGGTTAAATATTAAAATTTGTAAGGCTTTGTTTCGATGACCTATACACTGGTATTAAGCCCGTGAAAAAAAATCACATAACACTAATAAAAAAGAAATGTGGTAACAACAAATCCCGAATTTTGTAAAAATCATATATTAAAGGTTTTAAAGAAAAAAAAATGAAACCTTAAAACAACTTCAACGGCTTGTGCGTTCGTGCTCTGATGACTTGTATATAATAATGGAAACTCAATTTTGATTGAAATCTATATCGAAATGTAGATAAAAATAGACATGTCGCAACAGTACACTCGAAATTTTGTAAAAATATTTTAAAAGTTATAATAGAAAAATAAAATATGTCTAAAATTAATTATAAAGATTAAAAAATTATAAAATAAATTAAAAAAAAAAACAAAAACTTAAGCAAATTAATGAACCCTAAATAATTAGTATTCAAGATACTTGCAACTTAACTTGTTTTGTAAAATCTAAACGGATGAAATAGTTTATTCTTGAATAGAGACAGCATAAAAACAAATGTAATTTTACGAACAGAAAATGTCTTGTAACATATACAAAGCCTTAGTATTGGTGACACCATGCACAAAAACATATCATAAATACAAAACATTATTTGACAAACATAAACAAACAGAACTGTCACATGTTCTGTTAACTACTGACATGCACTCTCCGGTTTGGTATGCACACAAAAATAGCATAAAAAAAAACATAACAATTAACAATGGAAATTGAGTACCCATATCATATATGTGTTTATAATACAAATATGATCATGGAACAATGTCTTATAATATAAAATTGTATAATTATAAATTTAACAATTCACGATAATGGAACAATGAGTTAATGTTATTTCGCAAGATGACGATGATGTCGCAATACGACCAACATAAACGATCTCAAATACGATAAAGTGATCGTACGATGACTCAAATAACAGTTCACGATCGCAAAAAGATATAGTTTTGCAAATTACAAGTTTGTGCAACTTCGTGTAATGTATGTTGTAAACTGAATCGCATATCAGGGTTGCCAATGCCAAGATATGTTAGGCTTAGTTGTGTAATGCATACCAAAGGGTCTCTGGCCTGGCGATACCAAGGTGTCTAGAAAACGTGTCCCTCCTTAGGTGTGAGGGTTCAAGTCCCATCGTAAACAAAAATGTGTAGATTTAAGAATAGAAATAATGAGTGTGAGTTAAAAATACAAGCAGACTACATAACCTTTTAAAATTGTTCGGGTTGGTCCCAGTTTGAGCCCCAATTCGACCGGTTTTGACTGAATTATTCATGAGCATAATATTCACAAAGCAATGTGACGTTCGCTCCTTGACACTAAAATGTATTTCTACCCAAAGTGTTTTCAAACACTTAAAACCTCATAAATTACTTTATTAAAAAAGATGGAATTTATTTTAACCAATCTAGTTTTTAAAATATTGGTTAAAATGTAGTATTATTCTTTAAGTTTCTGTTGCGACACAACACCTGAACAGTATAGCCACAACCCACCACACTCCTAATGCATCTTTATACCTTAAATAAGAACAAAAAAAAATCAAATCAAATAAAAAGTTTCTACATTCAATTGCATATCAATAATTGGTAAAAATTCACACAATAATACTCCTCTTACCTCTTCAAAACATTGAAGCTGACAACACCTGTTCTAGTTCTTCTTGCTTGATAAGAACAGAGTTTATTTTCTATCAGAATCTTTAGCTAACTCACCATTATTAATGGTTTTTAATATTTTTAAACCAGAATTCCTACTTCTTCTTGTTCTTCAACATATTCTACCATTTTTCCTGGTAATTGAAATATTTTCATATTCCACATTAAATCGGTTATTGCGACTTCAACAATCATAGTTAATATGAAATTCAGTAAGAGGCAACCCATTTACTTACCAACAGGTTGATTCGGGTTGTGTCTATTTCTAGCTGCTCAAATGGTAAAATGAAAACATTGACTACACAAAGAACATGCTTATATTGAAATAGAAGGAAAAAAAACAATTACTGATTGATGTGTAGACCTGCAATCTTTTATAACATGAGTGTCATAGAATTCTATATATATGTAGAACATGTAAAAACCGTTAATAACACCATGAACAAGAATTAAAAATATGGTCGGGTCCAAACCCGTTTTGACCTGTCACCTTACCCGTCCATTTTGCCATCTCTAATTTCTAGTTTTCTCATTTTATTTATATTTTTATCTTTTTCTTTCCCATGGAGCCGGGGGTCTAAACGGGAGCAGCCTCTCTATCCCTTGGGATAGGGGTAAGGTTTGCCCTCATCACACCCTCCCCAGACCCTACTAATAGCGTTAGCTATGTGTGGGATTATACTGGGTACGTTTGGTTTGGTTTGGTAATTTCTAGTTTTCTCATGTTTTGCTGCAAAAATTTTATTTTTTGTTTACTATATTTGTTAGGTGAAAGTGGGAGGTTTGGTGCAAAATAATGGATGGAAAATTGAAATCACTAACACTGCATTACCTGAGGAAGTCAGAATCAGGGGTTTCAAGATAAACAAATTAGAGCAGTTGAAAAATCTTAAAGAATTTGTATGTTTACATTATCCCAACATAAATTTATTCAATTTTCATATGTAACTTCTTAATTCATTTTCAAATCATTGTCATATAACTTGATACAAAATCCATGATGAAATTATGTTTCAGAGAATTACATAAAACAGTACACAAATTAGAAAATTTGAAATAACAAATGTGTTACTCTGGTCTTCTCATTTTGATATTAAGAGGAACTTCCTTGTAAGATTGTACTTTCTCAGCAGCCCTTCGGGACGGTCTACCAAACGACATTCTTTGTGAATTTTGAGGTTCGGGTTTTGAAACACATTTATCGTGTTCTTGTTCAATAGTCACTTTTGAAGTTAGACCACAATCTTCATGCATTATAAGGTCTTTAATCTCAAACAAATTCTCATTCGGTTCATGTTCTTGTGAAGTAAACCTAGCCGACTGCCTTCTCACTCGCCGCCTGTGAGTGAAAAGTTAAACACAAGTTTTTATACACATCAGCATAATATAAAGTGCAAAAAAAGATAAGTAAATATGTCCAAATAATATTATGCTAACCTTTTGTTTTCAACTGTTTCTTTCTCAGAAACTTCAACTGTAGTCGACTGGTTAATTGCTGCAAACACCATGTTATAAACAGTTTAACATAAGAAATTTTTATAAGTTATAATATCGATATATAACAAGTTTAAAGCTTTGTAGCATTTACATCGGCTTCTTCCTGGGCGTATACGTCTACTTGCGTTTTCTTGGTTGGTAAGAGCGTTTTCACCGTCCTTCATCCGCCATGATAGAAAAAACGATGTTAGTTTGTTTTCAACGGGGAAAAATAAAAAATAATAAAATAAAAACTAGTAAACCACCTCTGGTTCACATTGTTGGTCTTTCGTCTCACGCTTCACCTGAAAATCAAAAGTATTCCATTAGATTTTTAGAAATCACGCTATAAGGTTAAACTACACTAGGCAATCATGACCCATTCATCAAGAAATGGGTTGATTTGAGTAAATTTTATCTAATTATGGATTCATCTGTCAATTACAATGGATCAAAATAGGTCTACTCAGATTGAGCGGTTAAACATGTAAATAAAGTTTTAGCGAAAAAAGTGTTACCTGAAGCTCGGAATTCATGGTTTTCAGCAAAGCATCTTTGCAAGTAAGTTGATGTTGTAATTCTTTTAGCTGTTATTAGCAGACAAAAACATAAGATGCACAACAAATTGATTCATGCAATCATTAGAAATTGGGCATTTAGAACATCATACCTTCTTTTTGCCTAAATTAAGTTCCTGCCCATAAAAAGTCACACATTAATGTCAACATTTCTGTTAAATAAATTCTACTTGGCGTTTAAATAAAAAAAGATTGATGTTATGAGTTATGAAAGCAATGTACCAACCGCCATCATATGACTGTTTGATTGAGCAAGGTTCCAATTCTGCAACTGTGTTTTCTGAAGAACAACTCGCACCTTTTGAAGCTCAATTCCATTCATCTCTATGACTTTGCTGTTGTCATTCATTAAAATCCCATTTTGACATAAATCCAAAATCCAAACTTTTTTTTAAATACTTGGCTATTTAGCTCAATTAACACTTTCTTTCGCATGCTCTTAAGTTAGACGGTAAGGAACTTACTTTTTTTCTGCAATAAGTTTCATCAGCCCTGCATTTTCCTGCCCGATTCGATCATTAAACAAACACAATCAGGTAAAGTTTGTTGGAAATTCCGAAATTGAAACACTATAGTCATACAAATAAGTTTGCAGTGAACAATATTTCGGGTAACTATACTATTGTTTATTAACAAAATCTCAAAAGGTAAATTGAAAGAATTAAAACTATGACTAAATATTGAACACAAATAAACCTATTTAGGGGACTAAGTTAATCCTAATTGATATAGAATCCCTACAATTCATAATAATTTGATACTAATATAGTCTAATTTTTATAAACAATAACATAAAGAAAGAGAAGATAATCAAACAAGAATTTACCTTTAAAAGATGATCAATGTGTTCTTTATCTAAAGATGATAAAGAGTTGAGTGGTGACGATTTGTGTTGTGGCTGGTAATTTGTAATATCAGAAAGCCGCTTTCTTATCGACTTCCCAAAAGATGATCTTTTAGCCATTCTTTCCTCTCCCATTGCCACTACTTCAAAACTCTTTAAAAATTGGGTTTCTTGGGTTTTAAAACCCCAGATCAGAAATTGGGTTTATTGGGTTTTAAAACCCAAGAGTGCACAAAGAAATAATCTTTATGGAAATTGAATTCTAGGGTTTGGTGAGAAATACTGAACTGAACCAGAAAGGGGGAAGAAGGTAGAGAGATAAATGGAAGAACCCGAATTTCAAATTGGGTTTTTAGGGTTTTGTTTTATAGTAAAGATCGAATCGATTTAGGAATTGGGTTTGATGTGAAATGAAGAACCCTAGATCAGAAATTGGTTTTCTTGGGGTTTTGAACTATTTTAAGTTGAACAAAATTGTTGAGGATCCAAAAAGAGGGATTCTAAAGAAAGATTGGTGGGAGTTTCTGCAAATTTCGAATTTTGCTGTAACGAAGGAAGCTTCGGTGAGGACGGATGAAAGGAAGAGAAATGGATACGTAAAGAGAGGACAAAGAAAGGGTGGAGTTTAAAGAGGTTCGGATATCCAACGGTTGTCCGAGCCTAATTTTGTGTCCTGATTTTGTGTCCGAGCCTATTTTAAACTTTTAAGAAAAATTATGAGTGGGGTGATTTCATGTAGAACCCTCATAACCCCTTAATTAATTCATTCAATAAATTTTAAAACATCTCATTTTTGCCAAGAGAAGTTTATTATTGCAAAGTAAATAAGTTTCTCAAAATTTTTTTTTTTTACGAAACATTAAATTCAATAGATCAAAAATAAAAAGATGATTATAATAAAATGGCAGGTAAACGGGCAACAACCCCTTTTGGATAGCAAAACTAATTTTACTAAAAACAAATCTTTGGGTCTTAAGGGCCAAAAAATTACTAAGCATGACCCGCTGAAACCTGTTCAGTAATTCCACAGCCTCCGGGGCTAGGAAACCAAATGTATCAAAGGCAAAAGAGATAAACACATGTTGATTCTCTAAACAAGCTTTCTCGTGTTTTGCAACTTTGCATGTTTCCGCCTTCAGCGCAGCATGGCCCGCAACAAACCCATTGTCCCTAAGCCCCCACAAGAGGGGACACTCTTGTAAGGTCCACACAAGCATGTTCCCCCCTGCCCACCCAAACACGAGAATATCAGCTGGCCGAAAAGTAGACCTCCCTTCAAGCGGATCTGTCAGGAAATTCACGGGGTAATTTTTAAAAGATTTTGGTAATACGAGAAATGGATATGTGTCCTCTCTTTACGTATCCATTTCTCTTCCTTTCGTCCTCACCGAAGCTTCCTTCGTTACAGCAAAGTTCTTTGTCCTCCCTTCACCGAAGCGGATCTGTCAGGAAAAACACGAGAATATCAGTTGGCCGAAGAGTAGACCACCCAAACACGAGAATATCTAATTTGCAAAATTCCAAAAATTCATTATAAAACTTAAAATATTATGACTATCCATAGGTAATTTTTAAATAAAATAGATGTTTTTGAAGTTTATCACTCTACATATATCTAGTTGGAACGCGTTATATCTCACTCAAATACTATGAACCCATTTTGAACACTTTGGACATGAGTTCTATGAGCAGAGTGAAGTAGCGAACCTCGTTGAGAACGACGAACTTCTAAAAATACTATGAACCCATTTTGAACACTTAGTTGAATCCTAAGGGATGGAAATGAAACCTTTATCGATGATGATGGGTCCATGAGGGATATAACTTTGATGTTACTAGAATAAATGAACAGGTGTAAAATTTAATGTTTAATAGCATAGACTTAGTGTCAATGTAAAAATATGTTCTAAGCATGGGATGTTTAAATACAACTCATGTCGTGCTTTGGGGTGCTGAACTGGGGTGTGACAAGGGAAGTGTAGCAAAATCTTACATCAGTCGTGAACAAGAGATGTTGAATTCACCGATTTGTTTTGGAGATGTCTGTTAGATCCATAAAGAATGCCTGGACTCTATTCTATAAATAAATATACGTGCTTGGATGAGTTCAATATTAGGATGGAGACTCCTTGGAAGAAAACATGTACTCTTGAATCTTGATAAACAAGACGGACGATATTGGTTGATATTTGTAGCTAGTGACTTTTAGATGATTATTAATTTATTATAGAAACAAAATACGAAACCATGAATGAAAACAATTTGTATATTAATAAAAACCAACCATCTCATGTATTATAACAAACTATACACGTCTTTTTGGCTTGTTGCCATTTATAAAATTACAAACATACACCATTCTCAAGCACCAAGTTTACATGCAAAATCCCATACAGCCTAAATGGTTCATTATCCGACCCCAAACCACTGCAATTGATAAAACTCATAGCCAATTAGCATGACTAAACTACAATGATCTATCAGTGATGCCTTGAAGAAGATAAGAAGCTTTACTCCGGACCTGCATTGTTGGCCAAGATTTTTTAATATATTAAGTTATAGAGGCAGATAAAAAGAAAACAGGTTATGCTTTATCTTTAACAAGTAAAACGGGATTAAAAAGAAACTAAAAAGGAGACGGGTCAAAGTGTGAAACGCACCCAAATTGTACCTTAGATGAATAAAATCTTTTAAATCGTTTTATTACCAAAAATAATAAATAAAAAAACTAGATTCTTATTGCATTAAAAAAATTGTAATCACCACTGTTTCTTATTAATGATTTTCTTTTAGGGACAAAAGTGTTTTATGCCAATCCTACCCGCCCGTTTTGACATGTTACCCTACCACTGACCCGCCCATCTTGCCAGCTGTATGTAAGAAAGTTATGTACGGACCTTTGGAGCGTAAGACCTTGAGTCTGTGATGTTAATTTGGCAAGAACAATTACGGAGAAACAGGCCCCACATTTCGTTCAATAACCCGTTGTCTTCTGATAACGGATTGTATAAAAACCAGTTTTCCACTAACACCAAATAAATGTAGACTTTGAAAAGATCGCAACTTTTGTCTTTCAAATTGATCAAGGTCAGTTGCCTTATGACCGCTTCTTCATCTTCAGCCTGTGACAAGGTTGGAGGGAAAATGTAAATCTAATGTGTATTGTTAAAAGTGGTTACCCTTTTAGAACAATAATGCTTGGCTACAATTATGCCTGGAAAACATGACCCAACAAAGAGAAAAAAGGTTTGAAATGGGTAAAAAAAATTCTCCTTGGGTTGGGATGGGCAGTTCCATAGTAGACAATGGGTTGAGATGGGCAGAAAAAAAGGTTTGGACGGGTAAGTAAAAGGAAATCGACGGGTCGAAATGGGTAAGTCAATGCGGGTACAATCATTCACAAAGTTTCTAAAAATCAACATAAAAGGTTCAAATAATCACCGTAGTCCACCACCAACGCCCAAACTGTCCACCTATCCTCGCCACCGTCGCCACAACCACCACCTATCCTCACCACCGTCGCAACAACCACCACCTACCCTCTCCACCGTCGCAACATCCACCACTTACCGTCGTCAACGTCGCAACAGCCACCACCTACAGTTGTCGCAACAACCACCGAAAGTCGCCCTCATCGCAACCACCGACCGTTGGTGTGGTTTGCGGATCAGTTGGTCAGTTGTTGTTGTTCTAAATGAAGAGGCGGTGGACGCCGGTGGTTAGGGATGAAGAGGAAGAAACAATTGTGGTCGATTAGCCGACTCCAGTGGACATCGATTGAACAACTGATAGAAACGTTGTGAATGAAGACGTGGGGGTCTGTAACTCGAAGTAGGTGATAACTTCATAACTTTGTGTGGCGGCGTGAATGAAGAAAAACAACCTAATATATGAGATATGTTTTCAAAGTTGCAGTCATATAAATTGATTGGTAAAAAAAATCGACCCGTTTTGACCCGGACTTATTTTGCTATAAACCTGTTTTGACCCGAAGTCAGTTTTCTCCTAACTCGTTCTGACCCGAACCCATTCTGACCCGAACCCGTTTTGACCCGTGACTCAAACCCGCCCGACCCGCCTAGTTTGCCAGGCCTAGCTACAATTAATCATCATTTTCTGTAATGCCAAAAAATTAAGGTGACAAATTTGACCATGTTCTAATAAATGGGTCATGTGAGTTATGCTCTCTCTATAATGGGTCAAAGGATAATATAGAAAAGTTAGCTAAATAGGAAACAGGTCGAATGGGTTGAATGTCATTCAAGGGGTAGCTATGCATGAAACCTCCAAAGTCTTTTATTCAAAAAGTTAGATTAATGTCAATCCAAACCGCTTTGTGCCCTCTTATCGGTACAAAAAATAACCTTTTGACCAAAACCATTACCCAAACCACTCAGCCAAGAAAAAAAAGTGGCATACTTTGCACCTTTTGTCTAGATGATGCACTCTTGAAAAATGTAGGTTTTCTTCCTTTTGCAACTTTTTTAGAGAAACAACAGTTTGTTTGCAATAGAAAGTCAAGTAAAATAGCTTGAAAACTCATTCTCTTAACCTTCAAGAAAACGGAGAAAATGTGCAATAGTAAGCGCTTAGTCCCTCTACACACTACCAGAGGGACCATGTTCGAATTTAGTGCATCCGCTGATTTTCTTCCTTTAACCCCCCTTGAAGGTTGCCTAGCGCAAGCTGCATTTACTTGGACCCATTGGTTAGCAGGGTATTGGTGGGGCCCCATGAGTTTACAAGTATGGATTCTCATGGTCACCAAAAAAGTCATTCTCTTGTATCCCCAAAAATGCATGTTCCATGTGCTACCAAAAGTAAAAGTGGCAAAATGGACGAGTTGAGTTGAGTAACAGGTTAAACAAGTCATTATTGTAAGTGTCGCATTCGGTTGACCTAAAGCATTTTTTGTAAAAAATAAGATTTTTTACAATAACTAGTGTGTAAGTTAAGGTTGCAAAAAATGTATTATTTAAACAATAATCTATATTTTTATGAAACGATTCAATAGGTTTTATACATTAAAGATACACTTCCAGAAACTTCAACCCATATGTTCTGTTTCCCTCAAGCTGGTCTTTTTTATTTCACATGTTTGACCCTTTAGAGATAAAGCTTCATCCAAATCAATCCATTCATAGATAAATGGGACAAAATAGCTACTTCCATACACAAGGATAATAGTTTTTTTTTGCCAAATAATTAATGAAGTTATGTACCTTGTCAAAGCAACCAAGAAGAATATGGAACGCAATTGCACTTCTGAGAAGCTTGGCGGGCCCTTGAACTGCTGGAATACTCTCAACAGCCCTCAGGCTATTCATGTCCTTTGGAACCCTGTTTTCAAACAACCAAGAAGGATATAGCATGAAAAAAGTTTCTAAATAGGAGTTTAAGCAAATATTATGCATAATGATTAACAACAAATTCACCGATAGAATTTTATCTTTTGCTAATCAACATAAAGGAAAGAATCAAAAGAAACTATAATGTTAGTGAAAACCTTGATGCTACTGATTTTGCCACTTTTACACAGCTGACACTCCATTCGTCATCCGTGAAGAAATTAACTAAAGCTAGCAAGCATTCATTCAAGTCCATTGATAACCCAAGTAGTTGTCTATCTAACAAAAGACAGATTATAACAACCACCAGCTCTTCTGCTTCTGATGGGGTAAAAGTGCAATGAATATTCCTACAATAAAACGCATAAAAAATTGAATTGAGCAAAAATCATGAATTTCAAACGATTAAAAATCGGTATGAGTCATTTGGACTAACCTAGATTGGCTACAAGCAGCTACATATTTAATCCATGCTCTAATGTTTTGAGTTGGCTCAATGTATTCAGAATCTGAAAATTATCAAGGTTTGAGTAATCAACCCAACTGGTATTTAAAAACTCCCACAGAAGTGTAAATTTACCAAAATAACTTATAGAAGTTAACTGATAATATTACCTCCAAGAACTATTTCAGTATCAGGAGAATCTTTAGTGGGTGAATGCAATAAGAAACCATAAGTTTCAAGAACACCTTTGAGTTCTGAATAACTGGGTAGCCAATCAATCTTTATAGACGGTGACTCACCCTGATTAAGACATGACAATATTTAAAAAAATATTACAATCATAAAGTTGAGCAACACAAGAAATTGATACATAAATATCACAGAAACCTCATTTTTCAGCAATAAAATAGCACACCAAAAGTCAATTGCAGCACTTCTGAGTATTTCCTTTGATGAGTATAACACTGTAAATCCAGATAGAATGGAATAAACAAAAAAACAAATCATAATTTAACCAACTATTATCAGATGCACAACATACTCAAGTGAAAAGTCCATTTTGCTATGGATTTCTCTACTTCACCACATTTGCTGATCAAATTCAACAGCCACCCATTAGCCAACAAACCTTCAAAGAAGGTTTCTCCTACAACAAGAAAATGAAATCCAATTTATATCTACCAACAAGGCAACAATTATATAAAAACTTGGGTTTATATGAATATCACTGTGCACAGTGCACCCAATGCTACATAAATAGCTACACTTTTATAAACAAACTTACCTGACTCGCTACTAAGTTCAACCAGTGAATTCACTTCATGGTTCACACAAGAACAAAAAAGTGAGCAACTTGAAAGCTCATTAAATACAAAAGACGGCAAGGTTTTCTGTAAATTGCACGGGAAACCAACTGTGTTATAACACGTGTTTGAAAACAAGGGCTGTATAACAGTATCGACAAATGGTTAATTAAAGCTTGTTAACCTGTTTCCCAAAAACTTGAAGACCCCAATGGGATACATCATCTTCACCACCTAGTTGAGTCATCTGCAGAATTAAGATCAAAGGGTTACATAGTTATGACTGATATCAATTAAAAAACAACAATAAATTGAGAATACGATGTGTGCCTTCTCGTGACATTCGTTGACATATTTAGACAATTTCGCAACATGAAAATCCTCTTCGTCATCTGAGTTGTAAGTCTTTTTAGTCTCAGCCAATTTAGATTCTCTCTCAATTACTCTATTCTTCTCCTTGTAGTGATCCACTAGTAAATCATCAAGACCAAGCACCTTTTTCCTACAAAATCATATAGAAACGCATTAGTATATTAAACGGAATATTATTATGTACTGTTGTTCTAGGAAAGTTCAAATCCATACCTAATTTAAAGGTAGAAGAATAACCCCAATTAACAAAGTCAAAATCTAATTCCATTTTGACAATTGTTTAACCTAATTCACATCAAGTTTAGAGCTCAAATGTACCAAATTTGACACTACAGAGAAGTTAATCCTTAACCTATAGCAGAAAGAGAGAAAAAAATCAAAACCCTAACCATTCAACTTTTTAATAGATTCAAGAGGTAACAGTCAGATGAATTAAACCCTAAATTTGCAATTTCTACGATTTCATCAGATTATAGAGTAAAATCTCGACATGCAGAAACGCAACAAAAAGGGAATTAATGTTACCTTCGCTTTGGGGCGACAACGGGTGAAGTGGCGAGTAGAGCATCCGACTCGAAATCGAATGGGTCATCTTCCATCTTCTGAATTATAAAACTGTTCTGTAAGTTTCACGAATCTCTTCTATGTCGATGAACTTGAAACCATCCAACTGCACGAAATCCACCGCGCCAAAATCAGGGAAGAACCCTATTTAATTTGCAGGGTCAGACGACCCGGATAATAGGTGACTGACTCGGCGCGTGTTTATTGGGCTTTATTGGTTGGGCCTGTGTTGCCATGATGTTTACAAATCACAACGAATCCCCATTTCCATCTTTAAAATTTTAAAAAGTTCCATCCCCATCCCCATCCCCATCCCCATCCCCTAAAATCTGTAAAAAGAGTCATTGTAGTCCCCGCATATTTAGGGGGCCCATATCCAAATGTATCCTTCTCCCGCTCGTCTCCGACTCTTCTCCCGCCTCGTCTTCTCACTTCTAGTGGCATATTACTACAACAAGAAACCAGGGTTCGTACTCACCTTCGAATCTGGTTTCTTTCCGGTCGCACCAACAGCAATCGTCCACCCACCTTCGGATCTCCGCTTAGACCACGTCGCCGCCCCATCTTCTATGAAAATAGCTTAGATCGCCACCCATACAGCCATAATTTTTTTAGATTGTTAGTTTGCTAAATTGTTAGTAGATTTTGTTAGGGTTTATGTTTATTGTTTGGGTTTATGCAACTAAAAGAGGTAAAAGTGTGTTTCTTACTTTGTATTTTGAATAATCTTTATATGGTTCATGTAATAGAATTCCAATTTGGTATTTTCTGTTAAGTGTATGATCTAGAAATTAGCTATTGCTTTGCAACATTAGTAATACAATTTGACTTGTATTAATGTTAATTCTAAATAGAATTCCAACTGGAATCAAGCTAATACAATTTGTATTTCGTATAATAGAATTTCAACTGGAATCAAGGTAATGCAATTTGATTTGTATTAATGTTAATTCTGAACCAAATTTACAAGATAAACAATGTGTTTGTATTATTGGGCATTTGAATTTTAGAGAAGCAATTCTAAACCAAGTTTCGCATATGCATTTTTCTTCTTATCTTGCAATTATGTGTTATTGGGGCACTCGTTGAGTGATAGCAGAACCAAGTTACATTTCTGTTTCTTTTATGTCTTTCCATTACCATTCAATACACAATATATGGATTCCCAAGACCAAGAAATGTACTTCACCAACCTTTTGTTTATCTTGATGACTTTTCACCCTTACCCCCCAATTCGACCAGTGTTAGGAAATCAATAAGGGGTACAAACTTCAACCCTGAAGAAGACAGGTTACTTGTTTTTGCATGGCTAAATTGTAGCCTTGATGCCATTCAAGAAACAGATCAGAAACACTCTCATTTTTGGGGAAAATCTGAGTGCTTTCAGCAATATAAAGAAATCACAAACGAGCGGACAATCAAGTCTTTATCAAATCGATGGTCGTTTATTCGAAAGGCCACAAATAACTTTTTTCGTACCTCGCCCAAGTTGAAGGGTTAAATCAAAGTGGCATGACCTAGGAGGATAAGGTAGAAGTTCCACACTTTTGTTTTGAGAGTAATTTTTTTTTTTCGTTTTTCCAACATGTATTTTATTTGTTTAAATACAAGTTCGAGAAGGCAAATGTTATGTACTAATCACTAGAAAAGTGCAACTTCCGGTTCTAGCATTATGGGAACCTATTAAAGGACCAACCTAAGTGGATTTCTCGTCCCACAAAGGATGTCCCAAAGCAATGGAGAACGATGGTCCCATGGAAATTCATTTTGTAGCCTTGTATACTGGGATGATCATTTGGTACCAAGTACCGGTACTGGTACCGGTACCCATTTTTTCATAAATTCGGTATCAGTACCGGTATCCACTTTTTCATAAATTCGGTACCGGTACGGTACCGATACCATCTAGAGATGAACATTTTGTAACGAGTACCGTACCGATACCGAACTAGTACTGTACAGAACTGATACCGGTACCGTACCGATAGATTCGGTACCGGTACCCACTTTTTCATAAATTCGGTACCGGTACCAGTACGGTACCGATACCATCTAGAGATGAACATTTTGTAACGAGTATCGGTACCCACTTTTCCATAAATTCGGTACCGGTATTTTTGATACTGATACATGTTCGGTACCGATCTCATCCCTACTTACATAGCCTTGTTGATGCATATGTATGCCATAAATTCATTTTTCTTTGTACGCACTAAACAACTTTTTAGTAAATGAAAAAATGTTGATTAAAAAGTTTGCTTTGTATGTAATTGGTCAATTGAAGTGAGTGTGTGCACAGTTTGATTTAATATAGGTCCTAATTGAACTTAACGGATGGGGTACAATAAGTAAAATTCATATAAAGGAGAGTACGTATAGCACAACCCAAATCATATATGGAATCTAACATTATTATATAGCAATTTGGTAAAAGAAAAGTGAGCTTTAGTTATGTAGTTTCCCATACCATTACAATAATTAAATACATTACAAAACACAAGTTTTGTTAGAGAATTAGTTTGAATTAAAATAAGACCAACAGCAGTGGCGGAACTTGAACCTTTAAGCAGGGGGGCGGTATTTTTTTTCCTGTCAAGAGGGGCCGGAACTATAAAATTTTCGGCCGAATACGTATATATTAACACTTCTGAGCGAAAAATCAGGGGGGCCGTGGTCTCACTATATTCCGCCACTGACCAACAGACTATCGCTAGTTTGGATGCGATAACAAGTCTTCTAGTCTGTTATACCGTTTAGCTTTCTCATGAATTCTGGTCTCATGGCACTTAGCAACGAATTGTTTACGGTCAGTAAATGGCGTGTGGGTCTGGTATGTAGAACATATAGTGTGTTTTCAAATCGTTTGGAATATGGTTGTATTTTACGTCATATTTTACATTTCGAATGGTTGTAAAACCCTCTGAAACGATTATAATGGTCCATCCCTAATAATGATCAGTTGAAGACTTTTGTCTCTTCGAATATGTACTAACCAAATTAATCACCTTAATAGTCTTTGCAATTGTTCAATGGTCACTATTTGAAACGATACCACAAATAATAACCACATGAAAAATCTAGATAGTTCAAGTCAACTACATTAATTCCAGTATTTATAAACCCACTAGCTTTAAACCCGTGTGTTACACGGACTGAAATGTTAAGATTATATTGATGAATATCTTAACACCTCTTTTTATACTAATAAATATGATTTTAATAATCAAAATAACGGTAATAATAATAATAATCTCATTATCCTTAACAGAATGGAGGATTACAGCTTCAGACCGATTTAGGGTTGGATTACAGCAAATCGGTTAAAATGGGGGTTACAGCTTGAGACCTCTTGGATTGAAATCGACATCAGAATGATTCTAGTTGACCGCGCTCCCGCAGCGAAGCGCGGGTACAAATACTAGTTTTAGATTAGATACAATGAATAAAGAATATGTATATAAGTTATTTTAAGGTGTTTAAAAATCGAAGTTAAAATAACTTGGTTTTAACAAAAATAGAATACAATAATTGAAGTTACATTTCTAGACGAACCAACAATTTGATTAAATTATAGTCGTTCGGATCTCAATGATGGTTTGTGGCTTTAAGCCATAGGTCTTTAAATGCATGATCTTGATCTTGTCATTGGGTAACATATATCTATATTTCTAGAAAAGGCTACAAAGACCACTGGACGAAATAATTTCCTCTTGAACCATAGTTTGGCGCTTCTCGTAAAATGGTGATGGAGAATGAAAAACGATAAAGATCAAGTATGGAAAAGCATAATTGAAGTGATACATGGAGGAGCTAGGTCGATGAACACGTACCCGTTAAAGAAATCAGTTACCGGAGTTTGAAAGAATATAAGGTCTATAGAGAAAGATTGCTTGAAATTCAACATCGACATCCAACGGAAGATAAAATGCAGAGTGGGATCGGGTAACAATTCGAGGTTTTGGTTGGATAACTGGCACGCTATCGGTATCTTAAAAAACGTTTTTCCTAACATCTATTCTATTTGCAAAGATAAAAAAATTCTTGTTGCAGGTTGCTTCTCAGATGAAACAAAAACTTGGAGTTGGAGGTGGAAAAGAGGCACGAATATCGACACTTATGTATCTCAACTTAACCATTTGTCCGCCTTATTGTCACAGGTAAGACTAACGGATAAGGAGGATGTATGGGCATGGTCGGAAGCGAACGAGGAAAGCTTTGCAGTAAGGATGGTGAGAAAGGAACTAGAGAAAGCAAGAGGTCCGGACAATGCAAGACTGGAGTTCAGGTGGAACTCTTGGGTATCCCCAAAGATTAGATTATTCACCTGGAGAGCAATGGATGGAAGGATAGCAACTACGGATGCTCTCGCCGTTAGGGGAGCAACTATTTTAGATTCAACGTGCCGAAATTGTGGTATTGATCAAGAAAGTGCAAATCATTTATTGATAACATGTTTATTTGCTAGATCAATTTGGTAGCAATTTTGGAGGTGGTGCAAACAACCAAGCCCACCTATTCTCAACTCAATCAAGGAGGTGTTCAAATATGTGAAAGACTTACATATAACAAAAGATAAAAAAAGGGTTAATCCATATCATTGTTTCTACAATGATGTGGTGTTTGTGGATCGCTAGAAACAATAGAATTTTTGAAGGCAAGGCAACGACGGAGCAAAATTGTGTGGCTCAAATCAAAGAACTTTCATACATCACGATAGAGTGCCGATCAAAGTTACAGATCAATAGTTGGGAGGAATGGAATTCGTTCAAGTTCTTTGTAGTATAGTGGGGTGTTGTATTTTATGGCTTTTGTCTCTTTTGAGGCTATGATGTAATTGTTGGCTTCCCTTAGCATTTTGGCTTGGGGTCTTTGTTGGGAATATATATTTCGCTTACTTTTAAAAAAAAAGAACTATTTTCGTTTTAAACCTTCTTTCTTGAAATTGACATGTTTAGCTTGTTTGATTAAATATATGTTTGAGTTGAAATTGTTTAACACGTTCATAACTTGTTTAAAACATATTTATGATTATTTACAACCCACAAACCAGTTTGCAACCCGTCAATCCATTTGACATTATTTTAACCTGTTAAGATAAATTGGTAAGACGGATCATGTTTTGGTTACACAATTTTAAGTATGTTCGCATTAAGTTCAGGTTCATCGATTCAACCTTTTAATAGCCATAAAAGTTTAGAGAATAAGAGAAGTAACATAGAATTCTCATTATTTTAGTGTAAATACTATAATTATACGAGACTTTAAAATTAAGAGAGTATTTTAGTAAAATAAATTTCGTATTTTCTTTCTTAAACCTCCCTTAAACCTAACTCCTCATTATAAATCAACTAATGATGTGTTTTTTTAAAACTAAAATACTTTAATAATACTTAATAACTAATTCAAAAAAAATTATATAATAAGTTAATTTATTGATTTTCATCTTTATAATTGGTGAAATCTATTTTTTTTCAGAGTCGAAATTCATATGTGAATCTGAATTTATATAATGTCAAATGTGTATTAACTAGGTGCAAGCCCACTCGCTCTGGCGTAGGAAACATGCGTGTTGTGGCATGTTAAATCGAAAAAAACTAATGTTTTTGAAAAAGTAACGTTTTCGAAACGTTATATTAAAAAGGAGATAAAAGCAAAAAATATTAAAAGAGTACGTCTACATTAGCATGGTGTAATAACGGCATAAATAAGCACATCGTAGCGGTATAAGATGATTTAGAGATAAATAAATATCAAGAATGGAGTCTTGCAACTTGTGGTGGTATGCCGGTATACTCTGCATTAATAACAATGTACAAAGTGAACATAGCATTCAGCCCATCAGAAAGTTAGTAATACTTAATAAAATTAGTGGTGTCATTAAGTTTAAAATATATATAATATAAAGTTAGTAATACTTAATAAAATGAATTTATGATATTGTAATTTATTTTAATTGTTGCTATTCAAATACAATGCAAAACTAAAAATTTAAAATTGATTTATATTGTGTAAAAGAAAATAGAAAATAGGGTATTAAAACCTGATTCTAATACCAGGTATACCTGACCCGAACACTACCCGGTTTCATACCCTACCCTACCTGGGTACATAGGGTTGAGGTTTTTCCCCCAATACCCATATACCCGAACCCTATCCGGGTATTAAAAAAAACCCGATCATACACTAACCTGGTTCCATACTCGGAACCGGGTATTAAAAAAACCTGATTTGTGCACCTCTACAAATGTGCAGCTCTACAAATGGTCCAGTCTCTAATTATATCGACCCATTAAGCAGTGGGCAACCCATTAAGCATTAGCAAGTGGGTCTTGTGAGTTGTGAGTGAGCGTTTAACCCATTAAAGTTGGGATTTCTCAATCTGGGCCGCACACGAGTCATCTAATTTCAAGTGGTTTATATTTTCTAGAGAAATATAAAAGGCTTAAGGCCCAAATAACCCGGTGAAGAAAGCCCAACTATGTAGAGAAAATAAATTCGATTATAATGATTTATTCTTTCAATATAATATAATACAATCATTAATAACAAAGAAAACACACTCTTAAAAATACATTTCATCACTCATCCTTTTACTTACTTTCTTTAAAATGACAAAAGAAAAAAAAACACAAAAACAAACAAACCAAGGGTGCAAATTAAATTTAAAATACTTTACACCCGTATCAAACCTAAATTCTTTTTTTAAAGTAACTTTTTCAACACTCTGGTGTTTGGGTGTGGTCTCTTTTTGGGTCAATACAATAATCATACACTTTATATCTCGTCTGAACCCATTGCATCGCCGCCACTTGCTGGCGGGTCAGCCCTCCGGTGGCGGCTGGAGAACCAGATGGAGGGTGGCATGATTGTGGTGAGTCGGCTTCACAACCTTTGAGCTTGAAATTCCTATACTTACCAATAAAAGGTTGGTAGACATAATTTGCTTTGTATCTACCGTTTTCAGTTGCCCATGAAGACGCGTCCCATATCGATCCATACACGTACATCGGTCTTAAAGGAAACGTCACCTCACTTTTCCTCTCGTACCTTCTAATCGGCACATCGTCCACGAAAAATCTGCATGTCATATAAAACGATTGCAACATTTAGTTTCTGTTTGTTTAGTTAAAACTTGGTTACATTAAAATACAAAAATTGCAATCAATTAATACTCTATGAATAATAGTAAAACACGTGGAGAGTGACAAATATTATTAAAATCACACATGTGACACACACACATACATATATATAGCTATAACCTATACATAGTTATAGTTAGTTATAGTTATATGAAAAACAGAAAAAAAGGATTGAACCAACACTTTTGGCGAGAAACCGGCCGAAATTTACAGGGTTTGGCCGGAAAATGGTCAAAATTTGGCCGATTAAATGAATAATGATACCGAAGAATCTGAGATTTGAAGAAGGAAAGAAAGATTAGATGAAAACTGACATTATCTCGTTGGGTGTCCACAATATTGCGTAATCGTGAAAATCCGCGGTGGGATCGAACCAAAGGTGAACTCGATGTTCTCGTCCTATGATGTTCCCATCTCCGCTTCCTCTAATGTAAACATTCGTTTGTAGTATGTATGGTTTATCCGGTGTTGTCCCAAGAAACTCGATATCGATTTCATCATGGTGTCCGGGATGATCCTCGCTATTAGAAAGCTGTACAATCATTCAAATCACAAAGAAAAGCCAACAAAACTCAATGTCATGCATGAAAACTTGCAATTGCTTGGGTTGTAAGTAAACTTTTAACTTCATACGTACGTAAAATGATGTGATGACTCCGGCTGTGTAACCGGGATGAAGCTTGATCGCGGTCCCAAAGTAACCCGATCGATATGATTTTCTCGACTTAAAACCACTTCCTGTCACACAAAATTTAGGATATACGATGATATGCATTTCTTCAACATCATAGGTTTAATATAAGGATGTTAACGGTCTGGTTTGACTAGTTTTGACCAAAATTCTAAACCAAACTGTTAGCTACAGTTTCAGGAAACAACAACCAAACCGGCAGGGTTAGATGGATCTGCTGGACTGGCTGGTTTTACTGGTCTTTGACAGTTTAACAGTTCATCTTTTTTACTGTTTGAACTAGTTCTTTTAAAAAATAAAAAATAATTATTAGTTTGTATTAAAACAAAAAAGTGGTTATAATACATATATATAATTACAAATTCTTTGAATTTAAAAAATATATATGATTAATAAGTGGTTAAACAACCGGTTCATTCAGTTTACAAGGCTGATTTCAAGTTTCAAAGCGAATTAAACCATTAAACCGCCAAACTATGAAAATCTAACCATGAAACAAACCACTTGGATCCCAAACCAGCCATCTTGTTCCGGTTTAGATGGTTTCAACGGTTTTTGAACACTCGAAAAGTCATAATATCAACACATAATAGTGCTTACTGACCGGAAGATTGATCAAGCCAAAGGGTGAGTGATTGTTGGTCGAACCGCTGGTTCTGTGGGCCCCATAGGGTTCGATAGGCTTGATCAAAGGCTACGGTGTCAACCATAGAACTAGGGTTGTAACCAGTTGAGGGTGGGTTGTAACCAGTTGAGGGTGGGTTGCCTTGAGCATCGGTTGAAATAGTGAATATGCAGAGAAGAATGGGGAGAAAGAGAGCCATGGAATGAAGGGTTGTACTGTGTGCTTAAATGGAAGTACAATAGATGTTAGGGAGAAAAAGTTATGAAGAAGAATATTGGTGAGAGAGGGTATAAATAGGGAGATTATTTAGGGGCCCATGCATGCAATATTGCAATAAGCTAATTTAATAATAATAAAAAAGAAGTTATAAAATAATTAAAATAATAATAATAATATAAAACCGTTTTGATTAACTTATTTTCTCCTGTTTCGGTTGATTTCATCATCATTGGTCGGCTTTTCAAGAAACAATTTGATACTTTTTAAATAAATTTTATTTTATTAAATCTTGAAAACTTAATATGAACAAGCTGATGATTTATTAAAGTTTTTTAATACTATTAAAGTTATATTTGATTTTATAATTGATGTGTTTGATATTATATATTAAGTCACATGCAGGGCCGACCATGAGAATTCTCGAAACGTTTTGGGTCCGGGACAAGTAATAAAAAAGTGGGCTTCAATAAAAAAAATTATATGTAATGGGTTTAAATATATACATTTTTTGTGTCTTTTTTTGTTTTGGTTTAGGTTTAATAGTTTAAACAATTATGGGTTTTTGTGCGACAACCTTTTAAAGAGAGAAAAAAAAAGAGAAAAGAATAAATATGACACATGAAAAATAAATAATGTTGTTGCCAAGACACCTGTGACCTTTACATTTTCTTGCAATGGTATTTTTAATTGCACTAAGGAAACTTTGATGTACACGAAATGGATGTGTAAACTAAATATATTATTTAAAACATATACAAAATTTTTAAAAACTTCGAGCCTCTCGAAAGACCGGGCCTGGAGTCGTGGCCCACCCTGCCCCTCCCTTTGGGCCGGCCTGGTGACAAGTTCAATTAAAAACCATAATTTTGGCGAGAACCAAAAGAACCATGTATTTATACACATATTTAAGGATGCATGTATGCATTTATGTATATTTGTGTATGAATGCATGGTTCTTTTGGTTCTCGTCAAAATTATAGTTCTTAATTGAATAGCTGCTTATATATTAATGATGTAAATCCAAAATTAGTAGTGGATTAATCAAATCTTTTTTCTCAAGTCAATACGTGTATATATCTTCTAGTAATTACCGTTGGTCATTTGGTGCAATGGTAGCCTCAAGACTTCCCATAGTGGAGGTCTTGGGTTCGAATCCGGGCCACAACAAAAAAGGGGGTCTGTGGCCAGGTCAGGAGGTTTACCCAGTTGGGGGTTCCTCTTGGGGTGGGTTGCCCTGGATGTTCTAGGTGTTGCCTCGGGGAAACCCAATTATCCTAGAATATCTAGGTGTCGCCGTTAAAAAAAAAATCTTCTAGTAATTTAACTCTAACATAATTTCCAAAAGGAAAAACTTCATATAATAGTAATCAAGTTTACCAAGTGTTCCATTTAAGTCACTTAAAGTTTTTTTTGTCCCTTTAAAGTCACTCAACTTTCACTAAGTGTTCCAATCTTATATAATATTTTTATAAATGTTTAAACTTTTTAAAATTGAATGATACAAATAAAATATATATGAATATTAGTTACCAATAAGTGAAATTTTTGTTCCAATTAACTTAAAATTGGAGGTAATAGTGAAGAAAAAAATTCAGCAAATAATAAACAAGTTTCAAAATTGTTATATTTAAGTCGAATTGAAAAAAATAATTGTTAAATAGTAAACAAGATTCATATATGTTTCATTTATCTCATTCAATTTTTAAAAATTTAAACATTTATAAAAATATTACATATGATTGGAACACCTACCGAAAGTTGAGTGACTTTAGAGGGACAAAAAAACTTTGAGTGAATTAAATGGAACACTTGAAAAACTTGGTTACTATTATATAAAGTTATCCCTTCTTGAAATAATAAGTTTTCTTTTTCTTTCATTTTTTTTATATCTTAAGTATCAAATTTCTGATTTCTATAAAGGAAAAATCATCAAAAAATTCACTTAAACCAAGTTTTTTTACAATACGGTATTTGAAATATCGACTGATTTTTTAAGACTATTTTTATCAGTCTAAAATTGTAGAATCTTGAGAGAAAAGGACTATAAAAAAATCGGAATCTCGAAAATTTGTCAAGATTTCAGTTAAAAAGCGAGAAACCAAGTGTAATCTGGAACAAGAAGGAATCTCAGAAAAATGAAAAAGCTAAAAAAAAATTAAGTCCGAAACAACTGTTTATGTAATAATTGCCCGTGGCCTTATGACCTAATGACATAGGTGATTACTTTTCATAAAAGTGGTATCGGTTCAAATCCTTCAAACGAAGGTTTAGATGGTATTTAAAGTATAAAATTGCAATTAAATAAATTATGTAATAATTTATGTGAATAATGGATAATCTTGGAAATTAAATTAACGAACCCGTTAGTATCCTGAATTATATATATTAATAAAAAGTCAAAACTTGATGGAAGGAGTAATTTGTATATAAACTTTTAACGAAGGTGACTTTTTATGATTTCCTTTTAGAAAAACTTAATTACATAAAACAACTTTACAGTTTTAAAAATAAGGGACATTTATATATCTCTCCTTCCTATGTTTTTTTATTACATATTTACCTAACCCTAAAATTTAATTACATATTTCCCCTTCCTAAAACCTATATATTACATATTTATCCAATTCATTTAAAATAACTTATTTTATTACCATTTTACTCTTAATGAACCAATTAAAGTACTATTTACATATATCTCCTTCTTAAATATTTGTGAGAGACAATTGGGTAATTTTAAGTTAATTGGATAAATATGAGGGCGGACGGAGTGGTCATGCGGGCTTCACACGGGTTGGGAGGGTTTCACGGGTAACACCGCCGCAAGTGGTGAGGGTTGGGAGAGGGCTTTTCCACACGGGGTTCAAACCCGTGGATTTCAAATACTTTGTAGCTGTTGTGGGGACCATTTGTGGGGGGGTTGGGTATTTAAACAAACAAAAAATATTCAAGGGCTCAATGAGTACAACACCCTACTCTTAATGTTGGAGATGATTTAAGAGGGTAAAAATAACATGGAAAGATTTAATTGAGTAAGATGAGAGGGTTACATGGGTACCACTCCCTCCATCCTAATTAAAGTTAGGGGTTAGGGATATATGAAATTTAGAAGTTTAATAGGAGAAAATATGTAAAAAAACCTAAAAATGAATACTATTTTCTTGTTTTATTTATAATTAATGTAAATATTTATGTTAAAGTAAGAAGTGATAGATAATTAAATCGAGTAGCTTTTCTTGTTACTTTTTATTGTAACTTACTTTATATATTATATAAGATAAGATTTATGTCCACGTTTTGTGAGTGGTGAAATGCATATTAAATTATTAATATATATGATCCCATGATATTGACTCTTAACATATATTGTTTGTAAAAAATAAAAATAAAAGAAATACGACGTCACAATAGTAACATTAAGGTGGCATTTTTTGTATCATGGTTGCTATGTTTTATAAAATTAATTAAAATACATTAATATTTCTATTATTCTAAAAGATGCATGTTATTAATATTAGTTATAAGAATGCATCACTATTTTTTTAAACTTCAGTTGACTTTTTCTTTCTTTGCTAACTTAATAGATTTGATTAGTTTTACTTTTGGATTGTTTTGAAAAATATAAATTAATTTATTTTTTAAACATAATTTCCACATATCCAATGTGTCAAGGGGACACCGGCGTTGCTCCTATTTTGACAAATATACGTGCAGAAATATTGTCAATAATTTTGACTAGTCAACGAAAAATTTATGGAAGTTACACAATTCTTCATGGATGTTTGAAGTCATGCCATCCCCAAAGTAGGGTCCAATGGTTTCATACTTGCATACGTTATAAATCATAACTGATAAAAATATAAAAAAGCATTAAAATACAGTATAATTAAATTAAAAATAAATAAATAAACACACATATACAGGGGCAAATTTATGTAGGCTCCAGCCGGGGGTGAGGCACCTGCTGAGATTCATCTGCGTAGTGGAAAATTTTCGATCTCTCTTAGTAGGCACCTTCCTAAATATGCTAAAAGGCACACGTCATCCGATTTTCAACAAACCAAGAGAGAAAAAATCCAAAAAGATTGATGATAATTTTAAGCAAAGATAGTAATTTTCTATAAAAAAGCCATGAAAGCTTAAAGGTTTAATGGAAAAAAAAATTAGAGAGAGAGAGGAAGATGATGAAGTGGCATAGGAAAGTGGGAAACCCAAATGTTTGTTTATAATTAAAAGAATAAATAAAAATTTCACATTAACCCTTGTAATACAACTAAATTTACACATTAAACATTTTATTTTTATTTGATTTTTACATAGTCTTATATTAAACATATAAACAATAGACATTAATCATAACAAATTAAATTTTGTAAATAAATAATATATTTTATTATTGATTATTCAATTGATTTATAAGTTTTTGTTTTTCGTATTTTTTACTTTTGGTTTATAATTACATTTTTTTTCTTCTTATTTATGGTTTACAAGTGTTTTTTTTTCTTATGTGTCATATTCTTGTGTTTAATCAGTTATCTGTACACGTTTAAGTAATAAGTATGAATAGTTTTACAGTATCTTTAAGTAAATAGGTATAAATATTTTTATTATATCGTTATGTAAATAAGTATTTGTTTTTACCCGACCCATTTTAAACCGATTTGTTTTGACCAAACTCGTTTTGATACTTTGTGCACCCGCTCACAAAAACTTCTGGATCCGTCACTGCACATATATGTGTATGAATATGTATGTATGTATCTATGCATGTATGTATTCAGTAAAACCTGGCCCAACCACTAAACATGGTTTCTGTATCATTGAAAACTAGCTAAGATGAGCTAACCCAAAAGCAAACGGTTCACAAACACCGAACGGAATCGGTGATGTGGGAGGTTCCTTATTCGACCATTAGGTTTTGTTATGAAAACACTGTTCACAACTAGCTTATAATTAATCTCGTTAAAACTCGATTAAATTGAGCTTCAACTAACTCGACTCGCGTTAGTTGGTTCATATAAATTTACGAGCCAAGTTTCGAGTTGAATCTAATTCGCTCATATAAGTTTTCATGCTTGAGTTTACTTGTATATTATAGTTTGATACCGTATTATTTGAGACTTGTACAATTTGATATTTTTATTAACTTGAATCTAATTCGCTCATATGAGTTTTCATGCTTGATTTTACTTGTATATTATAGTTTGATACCGTATTATTTTTATGACATTCGACATTTTCAGGTAAACTTCGTTAACACAAACATCGTTATCTCAAACATTTATTTATTCAAACTCAGTTATCTCAAACATTCACTCATGCATTACATTTAATTAGGTTAATTAGATGTGTCAGTTTCGCACAAACACTCACGTATCGGTAATTTATAGAATTACCGGATCACACACGAGTCGAACCCGGAACGTTGGTGAACTAATAAAAATAATTGCGAACAATTATTTTAATATAAATTATGTGAATTTATATGTTTTGTGATTTTTCTGTGAATTATGTGAACTTTCGTGTTATCGCGTATAATTATCATATTTGTATTTTACTGCTTATTTTTATAGAATATGGAACTTTTATAAAAATAATTATTTAAAAACCATCTTTATCTAGTAGGATTATTTAAATGTTTTTTATATAATCTAGAGATTATGATTATCCATTCCTAATTTGAAAACCATGAAATCTTGAATAAAAAGGAATTTTATAAAATTTTAAAACCTAATCTCCTATTTCTCTCTCTCTCTCTCAAAATCTCGACCCAAACCTCCCCCCATTGCTGAGATCTTCAAGCAACCAAAAGACCCTCCAATCGATCTCTGATCTTGCAATTGAACGCGTATTTGGACTCCTCTCGACGTTTCTAACAATCCTACATAAGTCGTTTCGTTCAATTCCGTCACTTTTTGATTCCTAAATTTTAGATCAAACCCTAGTTTATGCAAACATGGATTTTTATAATAAAGATACTAACTTTATCATGTTTGTTGATTTTATGGTTATTTGGAAAACCCTAGCTTCATATGATTAGTAACTTGTTAGATAATGAGACTTTTTGATTATGTAATGGTGTAGAATCACATGTTAGAGATGTTTGATACTTGTTATGGTTATAATCATGTTAGATAGATTATATGTGATGGATTTGATGCTTTGAATCTCGTTACACAAGCTTAAAAACCCTAACTTACTTATAATGGAAACTTTTTAGAAATTCTATCTTGCATACTAGACATGTGTTGAATGATATGATGATGATAATATGCTACTTGATCCATGTATAAGTGATTTGTGAAATTAGATTTCTAATACCTAGCTCGGTTTTGCAAACTTACTAAAAGAGGAAACTTTTTATGTTTTGAAACTTGCATGTTAGACTTGAATTGCATGATGTGATGAGGTTTATGTGTTACTTGTTACATGTGTAGATGAATTGTGAAATCAGATTCTGAATACCTAACACGGTTTTACAAACTTGCTAAACAAGGAAACTTTAATTTGACAAAAGTATTTATAACTTGCCATTTAGACATGCATGATATGGTTTAATGATTGGTACATGTTAGTTAGGACATAATAACATGTTGCAATGTGTTGGATGCTTGAAATCGTGCATATCTCTCATAGGTTACTAAAGATAGAAACTTTATTTGGAATTATGACATACATGTTAAGTTCTATGCAATTGTTATGTGATGTGGTGATCTAGAACATGCTATAGTAATCTTACAAGCATATTAACAATGATAATTCCAATAAACACGAATCCCGAACATACTTACTATTTATGAAAACTTTCTATTTATAGAAACCTGCTATTTATGGAAACCTGCTATTTATGAAAACCTGCTATCTTGCTAGAACAAATAGTATTTGTTGCTAAGTGCAACAACATGATCATTTGAATATGATATAGAAGTGTTATACTGAACAAACATAATTTAATACAACGTGTCACCAACGGGTCGTTGGGTCAAACTTGCAAACCTTTTCTAAACACTTAAACAATAGTATTGTTTGGATACTAAGGGTTCATATCAACTTGCACGAACACACACTTATAAACCTATGGTTTTAGGTGGCAGTTAGAGGTTCTACAGTTTTCTCTTAGCATTCATTTGCATTCACACTCAGGTGAGTTTCATGGCCCCTATATTTACTTACTTTCCTTTTTGGGGAGAAATCATGCACGCAAACATTTTGGGTTTTGTATTATTGTATTATCGCTTGCTTACTAAAGTGCAAACATACCAACAAGTCCTTACATTCTCGAACCGTTAGTATTGGAACATAGCGAGGTGATTTTGAGTAGTACTACTGGGTTTTGACAAGCCCCACCCGAGTTAGTCGCGCTAACTTGACTGGAGGTCGAACGGGTATAAGATTAGCCTAGACATTTGTCATTGTTCGGTAGACATGGCGGCGGAAGGCAAACAAACACAAACAGTTAGCTTCGGTTTCGAACACTTGTAGTAGCATGACATAGACTAGCTATCTATCGGTATACATTAATTACACTATCTAGCAAACATTAAACTTTTTATTTACTTACATCTCTATGAACTCACCAACCATTGTGTTGACACTTTTAGCATGTATTTCTCAGGTCGCTAAGGTATTGAGCACGAGCATAGGACATGCATGGAGTCCCATCATATTTCAAACACTGAATTTATTTATTTCTATCAATTACTTTGGTTTGTGCGCGGTGTTTTGCGCATTTGACTATTCTTGCATTTGGATTTTATTTACGCTTCCGCAACGTTTTCAAACTTAAACTTTTGTTGTCTCGTGACTATGAGTAGCAATGGTATTTTATTGAAATTCATATAGAGTCGTTCCGTGTAACTAATGACTGAGATCCTTGTTTGTTACCTTCCAAAACGGTAAAACTCCGTTAGTGGAATTTGGGGGTGTGACAGATTGGTATCAGAGCCATTGGTTCTAGTGAACTAGGATTTGCATTCTAGACTATAACCACACACTGCATTAGTTACACAACACTTACACTCATACGTGTCACTTACTCATCATACTACAGGAAATGTCTTATTCACCAAGGTCACCTACATCCCCAGTCGATCAGGAACCCGAGGTTCCCACAGTACCTTCACCAGAGCCTAAGAGGCAGAGATTGACACCTATCGATGATGCTTTAGTGAAGGACGAGCCTTTTCACGCGCGTGTCGGATACAACACGCAAGACTGGGATTGGTATCCCGATAGGATCAGGAGTTGGATCCGCGAGGAGCAGGTACCACCCCCACTAACTGCTGACATTCCTTCTTCTTCATCTTCGTCTTCGCGAGTCTTGCCACCACTGAGGTATCCACTCGAGCAGGTTTTAGCTGCCTTCGTAGCTAAGATGGATAGAGAGATAGGCAACATGCGTAAGGCTGCAGGTGAGATCACCGGGTTGTTGCAGCGTGGATACAAGACTGACAAGAGGGTAGAGAAGCTGGTTAAGAATCAAGTTAGATTAAATACTGTACAAGAAAACTTTGCGACAACATTCTATGAGCTGCAGGCATAAATGAACGTGCAACACCTTAACCTCGAGGCAGTGGGAGCTAGGATTGATGATCTGGAGGGACAGGTCGAGGCTGCCAATGCCACGGAGGTTGCGCAGGAGGATGAGCTTGAGGAGGAGCAGGATGAGGATGACAATGCTGTTTTTGATGTGACTTCAGTTGGCAGTGATGATGATTGACAGACTATCATTTTAGTTATTTGCTTTATTTAAACCTAGATGGACAGGGTTGTTCCCATCCAACAGATGTTTATGGATTTTGATGTTTGATTGAAAGTACTTTGTAGCCTTTACAATTTCTTTTATCAAGTATTATTATTGAAAAGCTAGATGTTGTGGTTTAATTTTCTTTTATTTACTTGTACTTGTATGATGATAATATGCGATATATTTTTCTCATTATTGTATATTTGTGAATGTAAAGATCATGTCTGGACGACGAGTTAGACGTAACGGCGGACACGGTAACATCAATCTGACCGCAGCAGAACTCACCGCTATGATTAACGAACGTGTGACTGAAGCTTTAGCAGCCAATCCGAATGGAGGTAAATCTATCATCCGTCGACTTTAACGAGTCAACATTCATTCTGAACTCATTCCCAAATCTTAAATTATCCCTAAACGCATTCTTTGTATTTAATCCAGGTCAAAACAACAATCAGCAGCTCTGCACCTATAAGACCTTCATGGACTGCAAGCCCCACACGTTTATTGGAGCTGAAGGAGCAGTCGGTTTACTTCGCTGGATGAAGAAATCCGAGTCCGTCTTTGCTATGTGTAATTGTCCACTGAACAGCCAGGTGAAGTATGCGTCTGGCACACTAGAAGGTCCAGCTCTGACTTGGTGGAATCAGCAAGTGCATATGCTAACTTTGGAAATGGCAAACGCTTTGCCATGGGAGGAATTTAAAAACATGCTGAAGGAAGAGTACTGCCCTCGCGATGAGGTGCAAAAGCTTGAGGCTGAACTCTGAAACCTAAAAATGGAGGGGTCTGAAACTGAAGCTTACACTACCCGCTCCCACGAGCTGGCAACTTTGTGCCCACAAATGGTGACCCCAACGTATAAGCGGATCGAGATGTACATCGGGGGCCTAGTCCCTTAAATTCAAAGTATGGTGACATCGTCCAACCCCACCACTGTCCAACAAACTATTCGGTTAGCTCACAAATTGACCGATCAGGCAGTTGCCCAAGGTACACTACCTCCGAGGATGTCAGCTTCTAAAGTGGTTGATAACAAGCGTAAATTTGATAGTCCGCACTTCAAATCTTCTCGGTATAATCCACCAGTACAGCAGCAACATCGAAAGTTCGAGCATGCCAAGAATACTTCACAGTCAAACTGTGCTTAGCAAAATCAGGGTACATATGCTGGTAAGTACCCAAAGTGCAACAAATGTAGCTCTCATTACACTGGAGCTTGTGACAGGTACCGTTGCCAACGATGCGGGAAAATGGGCCATTCGGCCAAGGATTGTAGGGGAGATCTGCAGGCTAAACAGACGCCAACTGGTGATGTACCCAAGGGATGCTTTGAGTGCGGTAAAGAGGGCATTTTAAAAGGGACTGCCTCAGCTGAAGAAAACTGGCAATGGGAACGATAATGGCAATAATTAACAGGGGTGGTAATGAGAATAATAATGGAAATGGTGCGAAGGGTCGGGCCTTTGTGATCGGCTCAGGAGAAGCTCGAAAGGACCACAACGTTGTTACCGGTATGTTTCCTTTAAACGATCATTTTGCTTTTGTTCTATTTGATACCGGTGCCGATAGGAGTTTTATTTCTAAGAACTTTAGTAAACAAATAGAGATGACCACAACCCCGTTAGAGCACAAATATTCCATAGAAATAGCTGACGGTAAGCTAATCGAGGCAACTCATATCCTCGAGGGATGTAAGTTAGGATTATCCGGTCACAAACTCAACATCGATCTCATGCCAGTTACACTTGGCAGCTTTGACGTAATCGTTGGCATGGATTGGTTATCTAAAAACCAAGTTGAGATCATCTGTAAAGATAAGATTGTTCGTATTCCTTAGCTAGTGGAGAGATTCTTTCTGTAAAAGGCGAGAAGAGTGGTGCCATCGTGGGCATCATATCTTATATGAAGGCGCAGAAATGTCTGCGCAAGGGTCATACCGCGATACTAGCCCTTGTCGATGACAAACCTTCCGAGGAGAAGGAACTTACATATATCCCTATTGTTCGCGACTTCCCAGAAGTTTTTCCTGAAGACTTACCTAGTCTTCCACCCCATTGACAGGTCGAATTCCAAATCGATCTAACACCCGGAACAACCCCTATTTCCAGAGCACCTTATAGACTTGCACCAAGTGAGCTGCAGGAATTATCCACACAGTTGCAAGAACTGTTGGATAAGGGTTTCATCCGACCCAATTCATCACCATGGGGAGCCCAAGTCCTATTTGTCAAAAAGAAAGATGGGACTTTCCGCATGTGTATTGACTACCGAGAGCTGAACAAGGTAACTACCAAGAACCGCTACCCACTTCCCCGCATTGACGATCTATTCGACCAACTTCAAGGGTCGAGTGTCTACTCAAAAATCGATCTAATATCGGGATATCATCGGCTACGAGTTCGTGATGAAGATATATCCAAAACCTCCTTTAGAACCTGGTACGACCATTACGAGTTTTTGGTCATGCCATTTGGATTAACCAACGCACCCGCGATGTTCATGGACCTCATGAACCATGTGTGTAAACCCTACCTCGACCAATTCGTCATCGTTTTCATTGACGATATCCTTATCTATTCTAAGAGTAAGGAAGCACGAAGAGCACTTGCGCTTAATCCTTGAACTGCTAAGACAGGAGCAACTATACGCGAAGTTTTCCAAATGCGATTTTTGGATTCGCGAGGTTCAATTTCTTGGACACGTAGTCAATGAGAAGGGAATACATGTCGATCCATTCAAAGTAGAGGCCATTTAGAATTGGGCAGCGCCAACGACTCCGACAGAGGTGCGAAAATTTTTGGGACTGGCTGGCTACTACCGTCGATTCATAGAGGGATTTTCTAAGATCGCTCAACCTCTCACCGCCCTAACTCAAAAAGGTAAACCGTATACCTGGAGCGAAACTCAAGATTCAACATTCCAACTTCTGAAGCAGAAACTCTGTAGCGTACCCATCCTATCTCTGCCAGAGGAACGGATGACTTCATAGTGTATTGCGATGTTTCTATCCAGGGTCTCGGTTGTGTGCTAATGCAGCGCGAGAAAGTTATCGCATACGCTTCTCGGCAATTGAAAGTCAACGAGAAAAACTACGCGACTTGGAGTTGGGAGCCGTGGTATTTGCGCTGAAAATCTGGAGACACTACTTGTACGGTACCAAGTCCACCATTTACACCGATCACAAGAGTCTCCAGCACATATTCGAACAGAAAGAGTTGAACATGCGACAGCGTCGCTGGATCGAACTCTTAAATGATTATGATTGTGCCATCAAGTACCATCCGGGCAAATCTAACATGGCAGCCGATGCCCTAAGCAGAAAGGAAACCAAACCCCGACGAGTTCGAGCGTTGCAACTCACTATTTATGCAGGATTACCCGAACAAATCTGTAATGCTCAACTTGAAGACCTAAAAGAAGAGAACTTAACGTTGGAAGCCACCCGTGGTATGGAGAAACAACTGGAAGTTAAATCTGATGGTATTCGCTATTTCACGGAGCGAATATGGATTCCAGTGTATGGAAACCTGAGAGAGCTTGTTATGGATGAAGCTCACAAATCCCGATACTCTGTTCATCCGAGATCTGACAAAATGTACCACGATCTGAAGGTGTTGTATTGGTGGCCGAAAATGAAAGCCGACATAGCCACCTATGTGAGCAAGTGTCTTACTTGTTCAAAAGTCAAGGTTGAGTATCAAAAGCCATCCGGATTGCTTCAACAACCGGAAATTCCGATGTGGAAATGGGAGCAGATTTCCATGGATTTTATTACCAAATTACCAGAACCCCTACTGGATATGACAAAATCTGGGTAGTAGTGGATTGTCTAACTAAATCCGCTCATTTCCTTGCTATCAAAGAAACTGACAAAATGGAGAAGTTAACCCGCATTTATCTTAAGGAAGTAGTCTCTCGGCACAGAGTGCTAGTTTCAATCATTTCAAATAGAGACGCTTGATTTACTTCGCGCTTCTGGCAATCCTTACAGAAATCTTTAGGCACCCGTCTAGATATGAGCACAACGTACCATCCCCAAACAGATGGCAAGAGTGAGCGTACAATTCAAACCCTATAAGACATGCTACGGGCTTGCGTAATCGATTTCAGAACTAGTTGGGAGACTCACCTACCCTAGGTGGAGTTCTTTTATAACAATAGCTACCATACTAGCATCCGGACAACACCGTTCTAGGCGTTATATGGATGGAAGTGCCGATCACTTCTCTGTTGGGCTTCTGAACTTGTGCACGAAACTTCAAAAAAGATTGTGCAAATTAGAAACTGTATGGCGGCAGCCCGTGACCGTCAAAAGAGTTATGCAGACAAACGCAGAAAACTGTTAGAGTTTCAGGTGAGTGACATAGTGTAATTAAAAGTTTCACCTTGGAAAGGTGTGATCCGTTTCGAAAAGTGGGGCAAGCTAAACCCGCGTTATGTTGGACCATTCGAGATAGGGAAAATGATTGGTCCGGTTGCGTATCAATTAAACCTACCAGATGAACTCAATTGAGTACACAATGTCTTTCATGTTTCAAACCTAAAGAAATGCCTATCTGACGAGACACTAGTGGTTCCACTCGAGGAGTTGGAAATCGATGAGCAGTTACGTTTCATAGAGGAACCAGTTGAAATTATGGACCGTGAGGTCAAAACGCTCAAGCACAGCAAAATCCAAATTGTTAGAGTTCGCTGAAACTCGAAACGTGGACCGGAGTTCACATGGGAACGAGAAGATCAGATGATGAAGAAATATCCTCAGCTTTTCAAGCACTCAACGACAAACGCGAAAGGTACTAATTAAATTTCGAGATGAAATTTCTTTTAACATGGGGATGATGTGACAACCCAAACTTTTTGTTTCAGACAACTAGCAACTTGGATTAATTTTAGGGATAAAAATTCTTTCAACGAGGGGATGATGTGACATCCGACATTTTCAGATTAACTCCGTTAACACAAACATCGTTATCTCAAACATTTATTTATTCAAACTCAGTTATCTCAAACATTCACTCATGCATTACATTTAATTAGGTTAATTAGATGTGTCAGTTTCGCACAAACACTCACGTATCGGTAATTTGTAGAATTCTACTTACAACTTTTAAAATATGATATTTTATAAAGTTTCGAATTTGATATTGCGACGTGTCTACTTTTATCTACGTTTCGATATGGATTTTCGTAACGTCATTATTAAACCGGTCAGTTGTTTTAAACGTTTTTAAAACGTTTGATTTTTTAAACCATTCAATGCTCATCTCCGAATATACCGTTGCGGGGTTCCTCTTCTTTTTTTATCTACGTTACACGCCGCAACGTGGTCCGTATGTGCAGTAACTTGATTTTTTTATTCTACGTTTTATTTTTAGTTAAATACAATTTCTTTCATAAAAAGAAACAAATAACGTCCCTAACCCATTGATTCACGTACGTACACGTACTACAACCCCATTCGTATCTACATTTCGAACCCGTCACGGAATGCGCCATTTTAATTAAAAAAAGGAAATGATTTACTCTTACAACTTTTAAACTATGATGTTTTATAAAATTTCGAAATTGACATTGCCACATGTCTATTTTTATTTACGTTTCGACGTGAATATTGGTAACGTTATTTTTAAACCAATCTGTTGTTTTAAAAGTTTTTTAAATCGTCTGGCGCCCACCTCAAAATACACCGTTGTGACGTTTTTTATCTACGTTTAAAACGACCCACCGGCATGCTTATTTTTATCTTCATTTCAGTGTAAATTTTTTTCGAATAACTTCACTTTCGTATACAACGAGGTAACTTTTTCGTTACTATCGAATATACCGTTGCAACGTGTTTTTTTTAACGTCACGTTGAATGTACCGTCTCGATTTACTTATTTTTATCTATGTTTCGAACGCGTCGCAAAACGCGGATGGTAACCCACTAGTTATCATTTAAAGCCCAAGAATTTTATTGCGTAAGTATTCTAATAGCAACTTGGTTCATAAGCCTCTATTATAGACTAGAGTGAGACCAAATATATTGTTTGCTCAATTGGGCCTACTCATAAATGCTACTCTCCGATTACGATTGTTATGGCCGGTCGATCTTCCCTACCGTACCGACATAATCAAGAATTTTCCGGCCGCTTATAATGGACCATACTTCATTTCTTAAACATATAATATAAACATAAAAACGTAATTGATAATACGTATAGTTGTAAATGATGTTGGAAATCAGGTCCAAGAACACCAACACAAAATTTGATCTCAGTCAAGATCGACTCTTTCTTTTTATTTATTCTTGACACAAATTACATGAATCATAACCATCTATTTATACTAAAATAAACGTTGCCAAACAAGTATTCTAATCCTACTCAAACACCACTTTTAATTCTGTTATAAGTCTTACATGAATGTCACAATGATAGTTTTAACCATACCGTGGTTAAAAACATGTTAAATGATGTGTATGCTCTGATATTTTAAAAAACATAAAAGGTATCATTAACCATGCGTGAACGTATTATATGTTAAAGAGTTAATTGCATAAATGGCCCATGTGGTTTGATCAAATTGCATGTTTGGCCTTCATGTTTTAAAAATTGCAAATTTAGCCCAAAATTTGGGACTGGTTGCGTCTTTAGCCCTTGGAGTTCACACCAGTTAATTTTTAATGGAAAGTTAGCCCGTGTGCCATACACGTGACTTACGATTACAAACTTAACTCTAAAAATGAGTTAAAATAAGTAAAATTCATCAAAAAAATCAATAAAAATATGTAAAAAATAATAAAAATTTAAAAAAATCACTAATTTTTAGTTTTTTTTTTACGGATTTTTACTTATTTTAACAAATTTTTAGAGTTGAGTTTGTAATCGTAAGTCATGTGGATGGCACATGAGCTAACTTTCCGTTAAAAACTAACTGGTGTTAACACCAGGGACTAAAGGCGCAATCAGTTACAAAAGTTTGGGCTAAATTTATAATTTTAAAACCTGAGGACCAAACATGCAAATTGATCGGCCATTTATACAATTAACTCTATGTTAAAATTGCTTGTGTTTAAAAAAATGGACAATTTTTGCCCCTTGCACGTACTTGGATTCAAACGTCCTAGTAAATTGTTGCTTCTTTCTTAGCTATTCATGAGTTTGATATATTTATTTTCTTAAAAATTATTTATTGATCTAAGAAGTGAAATTGTAAATTGATTATATTAATTAACCCATTAGTAGAATAACAAAAATGCATATGTTTGTAATTGATATATTATTACAATATTAATCCTGTTTCAAGCACGGTTTCTCGAATTTTATTCAAAGTCATAGTTTCTTGAGTATTTCTTTTAGTAAAGTATGGTTTCTTGATTCTCTCTTATATGATTATATCATTTAAACAAAAATGCATAATTTTTTTTAAATGTGTTTTTGAAGCGGTTTGGTTTAACAAACCGCTTCAAAAAAGGTATCCTTATTTTATGAAGGTTTTTTAAGCGATTTTGTTGATTTTTTGAAGCAATATCTTTTGAAGTAGTCTCAAAACCGCTTGAAACTACTTTTCCACCGCATCTAAAGATACTTTCTTGTACTAGTGAGTGAAAACTAAAGGAAATTTAGATTGTGAAACTGTGAAGATTTTTCAAATTGTGATCATCTTCAAGACCGGTGAAATAAACTGTCATTTGATACGCTTCCACACTACAATGCAGGTAAGTCCCCTAATTTGAATTCCTTCAATTTGTCCGTAGAAATAGATGAACTTATAAATGTTATTAGTGAAAAATTAAGATGTAATTTGTTTCTAAAAGACGAAAATATGTAGAGAACAAAATGTAATATATGATATGTTTTATCATATTTAATGAAAATAGGCTTTTTAAGTTATATGATTCAAGCACCTTGCAGAATTTGAACTCCAACCTTTTAGTTGTGAGTAGAGAAGCACAAAAAAACCGGTTTGAAAAACCAAACCGGTTTCAAACCGAAAACCGAACCGGCCGTGAACCAAACCGGTTTCAAACTGGTTCAAACCCCCGGTTTAAAACCGGTTTGAAACCTATACATTTAAACCGGTTTGAAACCGGTTTAACCCGAACCGAACCGATTAAAAACTGGTTTCAAACCGTTTTTTAAACCGGTCAAACCCGGTCAACGGACCATCTCAAACCGGTCCGGTTTGAACTCAAACCGGTTTTGACTTTTTGTTGACCAAACCGGTTCGGTTCGGTTTTGAACCGGTTCAGGTTAAAAAACCGTTTTGTGCACCTCTGGTTGTGAGGTACGCCACTTAACCACCATGGTTTCTCCTTGCGACAGTTGAAACTAATGGTTTGTGTATCGGATATACAAAGACTAATCAAATTATTATTCTAGCTGTAATATCTTTGTTTGGTAGAATTTCTTCGATCTATTACTTTACCCGCCCTTTTAAACTAATACACATTGATTTTCCAATAAAAAAACACACACAATTACGTGGGGGACATGAATTTGTTCAAAATCAACATTCATAGACAAATAAGACATGTTTTCTATTTGCCATAAGTCGCATTTCATGAACTTCATTTAATAAGTTCAGATGCAAATAAATTAAAGAATTGAGTTGTTGATATATAGTTTATTCTGGCTTTTTCTTCTGGGCATTTAATGTTTGACAAAATGCTAGTAATATGTCCTTTATTTTTAAATTTGAAACATGTCACCCTTTGAAATATATCATTTTTCTTGATACATTTTTCTTCGGGTATATCAAATTACATGGGTTAAGTAAATAGATATTTGTTTGATAATAAAGATTTATGAATTTTAAATGAAATATTAAATATTAATACAGATTTATAAATTAGTAAAAGAAATATATCATTTTTTCTTGATACTTATTTATTAAGTGCGTGTGTATATGTATACATATGTATGCATATTGATTTGGTTTATTGATAATAAATTGGTTTATTGATTTATACATGAAGAGTTGATTTTCATTTGATTCATCTCCTATATATAAAGTGAGAAATTACACCTTTGTAAAGTAATTGATGGATATAAGCATATATTTTATCAACTAATTTAAGATTGGGGGTATTTATCGTATCGATTTTCAAATCATTCAAATTTTGATTTTTGAAAATGAATTCAATTCGAACCATATTCAATTTAGAACTAGAAAAACCTATCCGGGTTAATTTGAATAAAACTGAATTATGAGAAAAAAATAACAAAAAATAAAAAAAATAATATATAAAATAAATATAAAGTACATGTATTTATTTATACAAAATATATATGATTCGTATTTGGATATTCAGAGCAAATCAATTCTAAAAGCACAAATCCGAATTCGATTCTTCGGATGCTAACCCAATATTAACCTATTCGGGTTAATTTGAATAAAACTGAATTATGAGAAAAAATAACAAAAAATAAAAACAAATAATATATAAAATAAATATAAAGTACATGTATTTATTTATACAAAATATATATGATTCGTATTTGGATATTCAGAGCAAATCAATTCTAAAAGCACAAATCTAAATTCGATTCTTCTGATGCTAACCCAATGTGAAAATCAAAAACCAAATTTAAATTCAGTTCGGACCGAGTTTTGTTATTTTGAGTACGATTCGTATAGTGAGCACCCTATTTAAGATAAAAAAGAGAGTAGGATAATAGTTATATAACAAGTCAAGTCATAATTTATGATGGTATTTAGTGTCGAGTGCAAACAATCCAACATCAAAAGAAAAAAAAGAAAGAAAGTAAATGTTTATATAGAAGCATATGAGCGGCTCTCTCTATTATTAATTGGTTTTAGTTAAAATTTTATATGAGCTTATATGCTAGATTTGTGAGTTAAGTAATGGTCCTATCCATGGGCAAAACCAGGAGGGTCAAGTGGATCCATTGACCATTCGCCTTCGGACACCGAAATCTGTCTATTTTTTATATATAAAAGTTAAATTTTATATCGGGAAAAAATATGAGTTGGAATAGAGAAGAAAACTTTATGATGAAAAGTTCTGGTTGCGCCACTGGTCCTATCGTAATATAAACAACTATTATGTTTTTAATGATATTCGGCCATTCGGGCGGGGTTTTTAGACCCATTCTATAAACTTATTTTGATCTGTTTCTTATGTAATACTAAAACATATTTCTGTAAATTAATTTGTATGTTACAATACAAATACAATAACATTCTGTTCAAAATGAATGGCTTCATTGGGCCTGTTGATACCAGATAGGTTTATAATGGCCCAATTACAATCTTGAATTCAATTTAATAGTAGTTAGCCATTGGGCTTCATAGCTGAGAAATGCAGACACGCAGTGGGTCAAGTTGGGCTTTAAGTAAAGCCTAGCAAATTTGTTATGTACTCTCAGTATCATGAACAGCATGATGAGCGCAGATTGAGAAGAAATGTAAATATTAAATTTGAAAATATGTGCACAAAAAGGTTTTTTTAGGAATGATTAAAATTTGTAGTTTGGAACATTTAGAGAAACTGAAACCAAAAATAAATATCCACTCATGTTGTAGTTACATGTTACCTGTTTAACTATATGTGATTTCACTGTTTATGTCTTCATAACAATCCATCACAATAACTTCATGTAAAAAAAAAAATTATAAAATCAAGTATTTTACATAAAAAAATATTTTTATAAAAGTTGAATTGTATCTACACAGACCCATCTGAGTGTCGCTTAATCTGATAAACTCACTTAGGGTGGAGGGGGTGGAACCCCTTCAACCCAAGTACCCTAGCTCTAAACCAATATAAATTTGTCATGTTATTTTTACCCTAAACTACCTCTCTCTTAAGAGATGGAACCCCTGCTACCACAACCTTCAACTTTGTAGCCACAAAATACTCGGGTTGTAGAACCCGTGAAACGAACCCAAATGAACCCAAAGCCACAACCCGTAGGGTTGCGGCGGTGTTACCGCCTAGCCGAGACTATCCGAAGCCGAACCCGTAACCCACCCCTTCCACCCTTACAACCAACAATATGGGTCATGGGAGAGTTGGGAGGTTCAGAGGATGAAACCACAAGAAAAGAAGGCAGGACAATGGCAAGGCTCTATAGATGTGGGAGCCGGGGCGGGGACTGTAAAGGTAATCTCATGGAATGTGACATTATGAGAGGTATAAGTGCGATGGGTCTCACGGAATGTGACATTATGAGGTATAAAGGTAAAAAAAATATATATCTTTATAAAATAAAGAAGTTGGTTGGATTAATTAATAAAATTTTAAACAAAATCTATAAAATAAAAATGATAAAAAAAATAAAAGAAGAATAAAAAAAAGAACGAAAATAAAATAAAATAAAACTAAACTTTAACATTTACAAATGTAGTCTTTTATGACTAAAAAGACAATAATGTTCTTAACTTAACCGAAATATTTAACACAGTTAGTTAAAAAAATAAGAAATAAAATCTTTTCAAACAAAGAAGAGTGAGTAAAATTTAAAATTTTAAAAAACTTATTTTATAATTTAAATAACTATAAAGGATAAAAATTATAATTTAGTCTAGTTTTTATAAAATTACTCGTACACATCGAATGAGTTGAATGTTAACCGCCTATTGAGGATTAGGTTTAGGCACTACACCACGAATAAAATAAAACTGCGTTGAAGAATCCTAAAGAAACTTTATTCTTCCCCAAATCAATACCCATCATCCACAATCACGAAGGCTATTATAGATCTTACGAGTCTCCAAATCACGGTTGGATCTTCGACATTCATCTTCATCAGATTCAGTTCTTATAGATCGGATTATAGTTGCCGGAGAAGATGGAGAAAGTGATGAACATATTAAAACCAAAACCTAATCCGCAGCAGCTATTACGCGACTGGCAACGCCGTCTCCGGCAAGAGTGTCGCAACATCGATCGCCAGATTCGCGGTATACTAATTAATTTATTCATCATGTTCGTAGAAAATTGTGATCTGAAAACTGAAATTCACGAGTTTAATTGAGTTTATGGCTATTTTATTTCTATTAGAAATTCAGAAAGAAGAGAAAAACGTTCAGAAAGCGATCCGAGAGGCTGCCAAGAGAAATGACATGGGTTCTGCTAAGGTATAAAATTAGGGTTTGATTGATTGATTGCATACTTCTGAAATTAGTTTATATTTTCAATTTTCAATTGCATAATTTTAAATAGAAAATGCTATCACGGTATTACCCTGCAATTTGCACAAATTATCCCCAAAATTCGTTAACAGGATCCATTGGTGTCACATCTAGGGTTCACATATTACATTTGTTCTTAGTAGTTGAATTGAGGCTTAGCTCCTAGATTTACCACAATAATCATCCAATTTATGATCCATCAGTTTATGTCTTGGTTAAGTCCTACTGATTTACTTCTTTTTTCATGTAAAATTGACCTCAGTCACTTGCTAAAGAAATCGTGAGATCCAGAAGAACGGTGAACCGCCTCTATGAAAATAAAGCTCAGTTGAATTCAATATCAATGCATCTAGGCGAAAGTGTTGGTACGCCCTTTACGTTCAATATCATATGCTGAACATTCTTGATATGAGTTCATATGATACTTTAGAAGTTGCTTTGCAACATTACTAAGCCACTTAAATTAGTCATCTTTAAAACCTTGTTAAGTATTACCATGTTTTTTTAGTTGGACATATTTAATTTACTGAATCTGAGGTTTCACAGCTATTGCTCGTACGGTTGGGCATCTGTCTAAGAGTGCTGAAGTCATGAAGATTGTTAATAATCTAATGAAGGCCCCAGAAATGGCTGTCACAATGCAAGAGTTTAACAAAGAAATGACTAAGGTACTTTGTCCATCTTTAAAAGAAATTCGTAAATAATTGATGTGTTAACTTTGATTACAAAATCAATATTTTACTACAATAATGTTCCAACTTTTTTTTAACAAAAACGGTTTAGGGGGGTTGTATGCATTTAAATATGGGTGACTTTCAAACCGTATCCCTTTTACCTATTTGCTATTTGTAGTTTGAAATGCCTTTTAGATTATGGAATAAACTATTATTAGACCAAGTCATATTCTTTTTATGATTCGGTAAATTGAATCCTGTTATGTTTTATTTTTGCAGGCGGGTGTTATTGAAGAGATTGTGAATGATGCGGTTGACTCAGCACTAGATTCAGATGACATAGAAGATGAGATTGATGAAGAGGTCGACAAGGTCTTAACTGCAATAGCTGGCGAGACTGCTGCACAGCTTCCGGAAGCTGTTAGGAAAGAGCGGTTAAAACAACCTGCTCAGGCAACTGAAGATGCTGAGGTACTTTTCCCGACACTTATCTCGTTATACTTTAATGTTGTAAGTTTAACTTTCTGTAGAGAGAATCAATTGTTAATGTGAAATATGTAGGATGAGGGTGTTGATGATGAGGAAGAATTGGAAGAAATAAGGGCTCGACTCGCCAAAGTAAGGTCATGATCTAACCTTCCATGAGTTCATCTTCTGCATTAACCTGTGAGTTGATGTATATACTATGCTTTAAGAATTAAGATGGCTGCAAACTTAAAATATTATTCATAAAGAGTATTTGTAGCATATGAAAATCATCTTTATGTAAACAGGAATTCTTGCTTGCTATCTATGTAACATCTTGTTATGTTCATCCCTCTGGTTATCTTTGGTATGCTTATTTGTGATGATTATATATAATTGGTCTAAAAAGTTTCTGAAATAGTTTAATTATCTCTGTTTTGGTAATGTAATGGGTTGATTCATGCATTCTTTTGTATTTCTATATCTAACAGGGGTGCAGTGCCTATGTGCTTCCAAGATATCTGATAAACTAAGATATCTGATAAAATGCCTCGATGAAAATTGCATTATACAAAAACATTGCACAATCGAGAATGAATCCGTACTCCTAGCAACACCGTTGTTGTATACAAAAAATTACTGAATTAATTAGAAAATGAGATTTTGATGATAACATATAAAAAAATAAAAAAAGTTTGAAATCTGGTCCGATCACCCGGTCTGGTTTGCAGGTCCGACCGGTAACCGGTCGGTTTAGATTAAAGCGGTTCAACTATACACAACTGGACCGGTCCGGTTCTGAAGACACTGCTTAACAAAGCAGGCGCGTGACCCCACGGTTAGGGCAATGCTCACTTAAACAAATGGCCTGGGTTCGAGACTTCTTCGCCCCCTCCCCACAATCTGTTTTTTTCTTCTTTTTTTTTAATCTTGGTGTTCTTTCTTACAAGATATAAAGCATATGGTACTTATGGATTTAGTCAAAATATTAGCTCTTGAAAATTGCTTTACAGCTAGAATATACCTCTACAGATCAAGATTTTGAGACCCAATTAGATTTAGTCAAAAATGTTTTACTGCTTTCAGTTGACCATGGTGTTGACGTACAACCAAATATGCTAATGGTACAACACTTCCTCTAAAAAGTCTTGATCTTGAGTCAAGTTAATCCCTAATGTGCAAAAGTTTTGCTTTTCTTTTTAATTTTTTCGTTAACACGCTTTGACCGCAACACATTGGGGTAAATTACTAGTTGTTACTATCATCAAGATAAATACAAAAAATTGTTTGTTGAAATAGGAAATTAAAAATAATTAAATAGCTAAGATTATACAGAGAAGTTGATGAAGATAAACCTTCTAATTTCGGGTTTCTTTTTTTTGAAAGACAAATTTCTTAATTTCTGTGAGAGTGGGACTTGAACCCACGACTTTCTCAAACCTTGATGTTCTTAGAAGATTTTATTCTACCACTGGGTCACCAACCCAATGGCTAATTTTGGGTTTCTTATCTTTAAATAAACAACAAACAAGAAAACAATACACGTGAAATGGTTGATTTGTGGCAAAAATGGCATCCACTTATTATTAGTTCTTTTTTGACCAATACTCTTATTATTAGTTACTTAATTATAAGCTTTTATGCTTTAATAAACAAAATGATAGACTTTCAACCCATTTTTATCATTTTATCGTGTAATTTCTGTCGTATAATAAAATGATATATTTTTGAATTAATGAATTAAAAGTTAAAACCGACACCTTTAATATTCTTTCTAAGAATATCATTTTATAAGTAATAAACAAATTTACAAGATATTTTAAGATTCTTTTGGGAGTGAAAAACAAGCAATCAACATAAATGTTCGGTGTTAGATATTTTAAACACATATATTTTCTTATCATATAAATATCTTATTTAAAATTTAAATAGTTGTTACCATAATTATTTTCAAAGGAAAAAGAAGAAGAAAGAGTCAAATGTTTGGGATCAAAGAATACAAATTGTGAAAGCTATCAATGATAGCACAAAGAAAATATTCAACATCATATTTTTTTTTTCGATTTCTCTTTACTTCTATTTTACTCTCTCTCACACATACACACAAAGCATGCGTGTGAAAAAATAAACCTTTTCAAACACCAATGACGCCTCAAAAGTACAAACAAGCAGGTAAAACAATCGTTTTAGAAGACACCCAAATTTTAAGGGTCCTAAAAAGTAAAAAAAAAAACTATTTTAATGTATATTAATTTTAAGCTAAAAATAGATGTGATAATCCATGAATTATGTTGTTAGAGAGAAATAATAAAAGATAAAAACTTTAACAAAAAAGCCTTAATTTCAAAGTTCGTTTTGGACCCTAAAATATATTGAGCCGCCTGACATCAAGAACCATAACACACAATCAAACACTATATATATGTATACATCATGCCCCCACACACCCCCCCCAAAAACGACCTTCTTTCTTCTATCTTTACAATCATGGCTACTCCTCACATTCTCTATCTCATTCCTCTTATTCTTGTTGTTTTCATTTCATCATCTTCTTCAAGAACCATTAATCCTTCTTAGTTTTCTTCATTTCATCATTCAAAATATTTGAAAAAAACAGGCCACCAACTCTTCAAAGACCTCAATTTGCATCCAAATCTTGATGTCAATATTGTTAAGTCCTACAATCATTCTTCATACCTTGATCAAGAACTCAAAGTTACACAATCTGGGATTGTCGAAAAACGGTTATCTCTATCGGTTCTTGGTGACTCCGGTGCAACCGTTCATGATCTTGCTCAACATGCCGGATATTATCGCATTCAACATACTATTGATGCGCGGTATGTATTCATTTTGTGATAATTTTCAATGCAAAAATATGTTTCACGTGAAAGATGATGACTTTGTGGATTCAAGAATAGATTTGATGTTAAAAATGTCAAGAAAGATTGGCACTAATCACTTTTAGTTTATGAGTATTAATCATCAAGATTCGAACTTTTGGAAGACAAACCTACCCTTTGAAAATATCTTGATGATTAAGAAAAAGTTAGGAATATTGGGTGGGAATAGTGCTTTATTCTATTAATTGGTAGCTTTTCTTTTTTCATAATCTTTTAAAATATTAATGATTGGAGTATGTATTGAATTAATGCATGGTATCTTTGAAAATTCTAGTATTCATAAGTGTAGGTCGTTATTTCGATCAATCATCTTGCCCTACTTATATTCAATTTAAATCTCAATTACTCAACTATAACAGACTATTAAAGATATATTTGTATTATTATATTTATATACATTTAATTGAATTCTTATTATTAGAATATATATTTGTATAGCTATTATGTATTATATTTAGGGAAAATCATGTGTAAGTCTGGCAAAACGGATGGGTTGGGTAACATGTCAGAATGAGTTATGACCAAAATGAGTTCGGGTCAAAACGGGTCATTTATGATTTGTAATTTTAAAAAATTTATCCTGTTTATTCTTGTTTCCGCTCTGCGTCAAATCATTTTCTAAAAAAATCCCTTTATTGGTTTCAAGAACATGAAAACAGAATCAAGAAATTGGGAAAATTTGATTACCTAGTGAGCAATTCAGTCATTTGACCCATATAATACTCATTGTATTCTTGGGTTTTCCCATAAGTAGCTTCATGTCTATCCCATGGAGAAAGATAAAAACCCAATTGAATCCCAGCTTCTTGAGCAGCTTTAGCTAGATCCCCCACCACATCACCATCCCCATTCCTCCACGGACTCGATTTCACACTGTAATCCGTGTAATCGGACGGCCATAAGCAAAACCCATCATGATGTTTCGCAGTAAGGATGACCCGAGAGAACCCGTTTTCCTTAGCAACCGTGACCCATTGGGTTGCGTTTAAGGCTGTGGGGTTGAAGACTGATGGGTCGGCGTGGCCCGTGCCCCATTCGGTGTCGGTGAAAGTGTTGGGTCCGAAGTGGAGGAAGAGTGCCATCTCCGCGAGCTGCCAAGAGAGTTGATGTGAACTGGGTAGGGGTAAAATTGGAATTGGCGGTGGTTTGGGGAAAGATGTGATGGTGGTGGAGTGAGATAGGAGACTGATGATGATGAAGATTAACTGGTGTTTTGAAATGGATCGGGCAAACGGGTTGGGAAGATGATGATCCGGTATCTTGATCTCCATGGTTGATGATTCTTGGAATGGTTCTTGACTAAATTAAGTAAGAAGGAATAAGGGGTCGTTGAGGCTGTTATCACTTGACATGTAAATCAAGATTGGGACTAATTGGGATCAAGTGACTTCAAAGTTGAAGTAAATCATAAAAGTTAGTTATAGTTATAGATTTAGTCCCTAACTATTTTGAAATGTTACACATTGAGGATACATTTTCTTGGCACTTTTAAAGAGATCTTGTCAAATCTAACTCAAAATATTAGGCGTCTTTTAAACTAACTTACTAACGCAGAGTGAAAGCAAAAATAAATAAGAAGAACTAATTTTTAAGAAAAAGGTTGATAAAGTTCTAAACGACTCTCAAACCTCCTTCACCAAGCTGTGACCTAATTTTATTAGTGAATACTGGAATTATAAACTTACAAACACCGACCCTTTAAATAACCCACGAAACCTATTCCGAAACAAACTCAAATTCCTAAATAATAGATAAATAAATCTAACACAAAAGTATCTTGACCCATTTAGATAAATACAAATAAAAAAAAACAAACAAATAAATAAACCCATATAAAATACTTGCATACCCTTAGACCTAATTCGGAAATTAACCAGACTTGCACACAAAGTTTCGATCTATTTCTCAAGTGAACAAACACGATTAGTCCAATATTCTCCACACAGGTTGCAGGGATCTCGTTCCTGCTAGACGGTTCGAGATAGCAACATTGCACTGATGCCAAAGCCCCGACACTACTTCCACTTATTTTGATAGCAACAAGATACGTGAGAATTCAGGCGAATTTCAGATTCAGTTTCAATGATTTCTTAATTTGTTGTTGCAGGTTATGTGTTTGCTTTTTGATTCTTCTTGCCTTCCGGTGGATGTTATAGTAGGCAATTCTTCCTCTCATATTTTTCTTGTTTATGATTTCATTAATCTTTTTTTTTTATATTTGTTAAAGTTGTTATAATGGTTTGGGTTTTGATATTCCCAGTCTCATACCTAATCGTAAAACCAAATCCTATATATGCTTTCATATCTGGCGATTAGTTGTTTACTCATTAACCGTCGGGTTCACAGGTTTCCCGCACGTATTTATGATCTTAGACTGATAAAATTTACATGTTGGGATTCCCATCACCCGAAACTCATTCTCAAATTCATAACAAAAACCAATTTGGAACATCATATACTCAAATACAAATCTATGAGTTCCAAGTTTTTTAATAATTTCAAATTTTAGCAACTTCAATAAATTTAAAAGATAATTTATTATAATTTTAATATTATATAATATATTATTATATTAGGTTTCGATGTATGTAAACGAATATGATATCGGTTTAGGGTAAGTGGTTCAGGAATCACCTAATAGGATAATTGTGAATAACATCATACTCGTATCTGTAACCATAAAAACTTTTATAGGTAAGCTCGTACCCGTTGCCGTCTCCGAATATTTGTTCAACTACTCGACCACTATATATTATAATTTTAAGGTTTCACCGTCGGATTTGAGTTTTCTGTTATCCCTAAACCGAATACCCCTCTCATTTTCCTTGTTAAACGTTTGTTTATTTCTTTGTTGAATGTTATCAATGTAATGGGCCGCATGGGCCTAATCAGACGTGTAAAAAGATAAGGCTTACAAATCCCGACTCAAAAAAGTCTAAACCAGGATTTTGGAAAATGAAAAGATTCTTATATATTTTACCGAACTATATTCAAAATAATTTGTTTAACTAACATATAACCTACTCCTATTAACTAACATAAATTTTTATATAATTTAATTATAATTGTAAGGACAAATTCATTCCTAGGAATTGTCCGTATAATCCAAGGATATTTAAAAGCTGACGTGACATGGTGTGGTAGTGCTAAGGACAAAAATTTGTCTTTATCATTGCAGATGCTCCCATCTCCTCTCCGCTAGTCACATTTTGGGTTCGTGAACACATACATTATTATGTTTGTGCCGTTGGGGTATTAATTCTACGAGTTAGATTATTGTTGTCTTTGAGATGTGAGTTACTGGTTTCATTTTACGATTTAGGTATGTTCTTTGTGTGTTTTACGCCGACATGTGGGGATAGGTGATGAGAGGAGGTAATAAGTTTGTGTCGGTGATGATTGTAAAGAAGGCTGGTAATGCTAACAGAGTGTGGTTAAAAAAACTAACCTAGTAGTTATGGTAGTTATTATTATTATTTTTTTCGAAAGGCAAGATTTTATATATAAAAGAAACGACAGCTGCCTAAAAGAACTAGGCAAGCCGAGAACACAACCATACATGACTATAAAAGGGTTTTTAAGTTACTCGACCCACCCACTGTTAGCCTTACAATTTCTGTTAACAAACCATACAAAAGAAAATTGAACAATAGAATAAAATATGAGCTCCTTCTTCATGTTGGCGACATTAAAGATGAGATCATTCCGGATTTGCCATAACATCCACCAAGTCGAACATATAATAGCCTCCAACATAACTTTCTTAGGATTTGATACTCCAAGCGAATCTATCCAATCACACAAGTCGTTCAGATTTTTTTATCCTGCAACGCAACCTCCAACCATCTTGATATAGCCTCCCAAACCCTAACCGCTACATAGCACTCACCCGAAAGTAATAGTAATAATAATTGTTGATAAAAAAATGTATAATAAATTTGTTTAATCAAAGATTATGTAGAGATGATAAATTTATATCAAAAGTGTAATTTTATAAACAAATGAAACAATTTTATTGAAGAATATGAAATAAAAGCATAATAAAATGAAATGAAGAAAATCATATTTTAAAAAAAATGAAGTTATTTTCAATGTTTTTATGAAAATGCCACGTACAATGGCTAATATGAAAATTCCATATATATATATATATATATATATATAGGGACGTGTTCTTTTGAGAACCAACCATATGTTAAGAACCGCACAAAATGTGTACATATCGCTTTAGTGAAAAAAGTAAAATTAAACAACAATGTTTTATTTCTCTTTCCACTCTTAATTTGAGTGTATCTCTTTGCTCCTGAATTTTTTTTAAAGTATAAAAATATGCATATATGCATGCATTTGTGCATATAGTGTATGTGCATATATGCATTTAAACAAACGACTATAAATACCATGTTTTTTAAAATATAACCTAAACATATTGAAATCTACATGAATTCTAGTAAATTATATAATAAATAGTGCAAGTGCTAATGCGGTTCTTATTGTTCTTAACATAATACCGGTTCTTAAAAGAACGTCTCCCCAATATACTTTTAGATATTTCACGTCTGATCTTAAGGTTGACTTGATCGTCGTTTTTGAAAGACGAGTTTAGTGAGCGGTCCAAATTTTAAATCAATAGTTATACCGTCTTGAAATGATTATTTATGTAAGGTAATCTTGATTTTAAAAATGCGCAATTGCCCAAGTATATACATGAATATAGTAGTAGATTTCTACTTTCGTATAAAAAGAATATAACAAACTTGTAGCAATTATTTGATTTAATAATTCGAACTAATATTTAAAAAGGAAAAAAAATGGGGTGAGTTATCCTAAAGTAGAATCAGGAATTGTAGTTGGTGAAATTGTAATGTCGTTCCGTAAAGGGAAAATGGAGTAATGTATGGATAAAGATGGGGCAAAGGACCAGGGTCAGGGTCCGATAGACCATACAGCCCTATGGCTAGGCTAGGCTAGCCAGGACCATGAGCCGCCTGGCCTGAATGTTTACAAAAAAAAAACCAGCCCTGGGTCCTTTGTGACGTGATGAATTGGACTTGAAGGAGGGTGTTTGTGGACACGTTTCGACCAGTCAGCTCCAACCCTAGTTACGCAAGATCTAGCTTGCTAACGTCATCATTGCATATACGGCCACCCAAACTATCTTGTCATTCACTTTTCTTATATGGTATGCCACAAATTCAAGAATAACAATTTTTAAGGGGATATTGATTTCCATAGCGATGTAATAAAAACGTAGAAACACTGATTTCTTGATAATATAAAAGTTTAATAAGTATATATATATATATATATATATATATATATTCATATTCATAACTAATATAAGTTTTATTAAAATTCTTAAATTAATAAATTTATTTTATAAAAAGTTTAAAAAATATATAAATATTTATATATGTATTAATATATTCAATTTATAAAACTTAAAGAGTAAACTGTAATTTGTGTTCATATGGTTTATCCCAATCTACTCATTGCGTCCTTACGTTTGAAATTTCGACTATTGAGTCCCTGTGGTTTCAATTTTTCTCCAATTGACTCCCTAAGGCTAACGGACGTTACCTATTTGTTAAAAAAACAAGTTAAATGCCCATTTTACCTTCAGGGATGTATTATGATATTATTTATTTTGTCTTTTTAATTAAATTTAATGTTTTTTATTTTATAGAGTAATTACTATTTGAGTCCCTGAGATTTGGCAATTTTAACAATTGATTCGCTGTTCTTTTTTTTTCATCGCTTTATGGCCTGACTTTTGTTTTTTATAACTATTTGAGTCCAGATGACTAACCCTGTTAGATTTTCTATTAATTTTTTTTTCTAAAAAGACTAAAATACCCCTCAGGTGTTGCATCCATTCTTTTTAGAATTAACCCCGTTAGCAAAACCTAGTTAATTCCGTTAAGTTTTAACCTACTTAATTCAAATTCAAACCTCAGGGACTAAATCTGCCCTTCCTCAAACTCTTATGCACCTAAAACTACAGGGACTAGTTCTGCCACGTCCCAAAACATGAATTATTGACTTTAAAAGTCAAAATCAAGAGCCTTGGTTCCTGTTTGACTTTTGAAAGTAAAACCGTTTCTACTTGGATCCAAAATTCAAATTAATAACTGGAATTCGTTGAACTAGTAACCGAAATGCACATGAACACCTTAACCGATCATCATTGAGTCAATAACATCACCATTATGCACGAATTAATCTCAATTATGAGTAATTAAACCATAACCGTCGACCATTATCACATATCCATCAAATTCGGGTCAATTCGATCAACAATTCTGAAATCAGACCTCTGTGCACGCTAGACGAGCCTCTCAGAAGCTATTACACAAACCAATTCGGTCGGGGTTAGAACCAGAGGCGCCAATGACCAAACCAGTCACAGTCGAAACACCATCTAGTCGACCGCTATCAATTCATTACTGAATCAGGTAACTAAACGCGCCTGTAGCTTCGTTTCCATCCTTAGAATGAAAGCCCTATGTCAATTGGGGCTTATAACATCGATTGGATCAAGAATCAATTCTAGGGTTTATACCCATCCGGGTTTAATCGAACCCTAACCTAAACACGACCTAAATCCAATTAATTGGTATGTCAAGAATCGCCATCCTTTATTCTTTGAAAGCCCATCTCAATTTAATCACTTAACATCGGATTGAATGTAATCCAGAATCTAGGGTTTGTTCATAATCAATTTGGGGGTTTTGATCTTAGACTCAACCCCAATCTAATTAAACTACATGGTTTGATTCGTAATTCTTCGTTTAATGTAAGCCCTATGACTCCAACAAGTTTTATTATCGAATTTGATCAATTTGATTTTGAATTCAAACCTAGGGTTTCGGCTCTTTGAATCTGAAATTTAAAGATCCAAAACTTGTTGATTTTGCAATTAACTACACCCACAGGTTCGAAATCCATGAACAAACAAAACCCCTATGATTCCTAGGCCATTCGCGATCATATTTGATGGTTTTGGGACTAGATTCAATCGGATTTGGGTATGGGGGAAGAACTCAGGGGAGTTACGAGTTAATACCATCTGGGACCGGTTGTTATCGCGATACCTTAGCGGGCTGGTTTGGTTAGTACGTTTGGCCGTGGGGGAGGAGACCCGGGTTCGAGTCTCCCCACCCTGTTTTCTTTTTAAATCACATTATTAAGTGTTATTTTAATATAAAACCCGTCCCAATATTATTATATTATTATATTAATACGTTTTAGCCTCGGAAACCACCCGTAGGCTCGGGTTTGGTTTTATAACCCATTTTTAATATTATTTCCACTTTTAAAATAATATATTTATATTATTCTCAACCCATGACTCCGATTAAAAATAACATATTTATATATTATTTTCGCCACATTAATAAACTTCGTGTAACGTTTCAAACTATTAAATAATATATTTATTTTTATTATTACCCGCATTGTTATGATCCGAATAAAAATAATAGTTTTATTATTTTTGTGACACAATTATCTTTCGTATTATTTTTCTAAACGTAAAAATAATATAATAAGTTATATATTATTTCCCCAAGGCCATTTTTAAATGGTACAAACGCACGAATTAATATTTATATATAATATTCGTAATTAGAGACGTTCGACACGAAACGTATTTATCTTAATTATAATATTAAGAAATCCTAATTCCCGTGGACAAGTTCGTCTACTCGTTAATCCTAAGTATATTCTAGGACGTTCAAATCTTCCGTGTCGTCGTCACAAAAATCCCATTTGTATACCTAACTATTATGCTTATAATTCTAGGGCGTACGTAAGCCGTTCGCAGACAAACACTTGTGGTCCCAATTGCATCCTTGTGTGGTGCTATCTACTCGTACACAACTCAGGTGAGTTTTCACGGCCCCTTTTTACTGTTTTAAATTGGGGGAGAAACATGTATACAAACGAGCATTCTTTTACTTGTTTTCCCGTTGGGGAGAAACATGCATACAAACGAACATCATTTTACACGTTTTCCCATTAGAGAGAAACATGCATACAAACGAACATCATTTTACTTGTTTTACCGTTAGGGAGAAACATGCATACAAACGAACATAATTATACTTTTTTTCCCGTTTGGGAAAAACATGCGTACAAACGAACATCCTTTTACCTTTTTTCCATTGGGGAGAAACATGCACACAAACAAACACGGATCACATAGTATTTCACTACCACTTGTGTACTTAAGCGCAACACATTATCATTGAAAGTCCTCACACACATCGGACCGTTAATATGGATTTAGCGAGGTAATGTTTAGTAGTACTAATGGGTTTGACAAACCCCACCCGTGTTAGCCTCGCTAACTCGATTGGAGGTCGAACGGGTGAAATGCTGGACTAAACACATTGCCAGAGTTGATAGACCTTGCAGGAGGCAAACAAACGCAAATGGCCAGGTTCGGTTACAAGCGCTTAGAGTAACTTATACATTGTCTAGCTAGCAATAAGTGTGACTTACGTATGTGGATCCTACAAACACACAAACAGTTTATTTACTTACAAACCTATGAACTCACCAACATCGTGTTGACACTTACATGTTTCTCCGGTCGCTAAGTCACATGTTGCACACCTAGGACATGCATGGAGTCCTACTGTCATTGCATTTTTATGAAAGCATTTAAAAACAATTCACTTGTTTTTATTAAACTAAACTTGGGCGCGTTTGCTTTGCGCATTTAATTATTTGTTTAAACGCTTCCGCACTCACTCTGAACTTTTATGATATTTCATTTATGTCTCATATAGTGTCGTTTGATGTAACTAATGTCACACCCCGGCCGGCGGCAGATTAAACGCCGGGGCTGACGCGGTTGTTCATAAGCACATGATCATCTATTATTAAATGACAATATTTATTCATCAACTTAAAATCATCCGTTACATAGGGAATGGAAAATGAAACGTTCAAAACATAACATAATTTAAATTTAACTAGGTCCAAGTCCTAAATGAGCAGGTAGGGTCCTCAAATGGGTGCACCTGAAACATGCGAGTAAATGTCAACTACAAGTAGTTGGTGAGTAACATAGGTTTTGACACTAACAAAAGTTTAGTAAAAATGATTTGAAATTCAATATTGTTCAAAGCGTAACTATGACATAAATGTGAAAACATACAAAGTTCCAAGCGTACAATTCAATCTGTAGTAAATGGAAAACTGGTAAGTACAATCCCACTGATTGTGTTTTGGAAAAATAGTAATATGGTACACACAAAACCCGCCAAGGTTCGTGTTAACTGGAATCGGATTCCCCTATAAATGATCATGTTAGGTACTACCTTAGGCCTGGGTAGCAGGTTAATAAATGTACTAGCATGAACACATGTAATGGTCACCAAGTAGTTTAAGACATAAAGCACTTAGTAAATAGCATGAGAACATTGGTATTGAATTTGGTAAGCATGGTAAGTAAACATGTTCCACCCCGAGTATTTGTAAACAATAGTAAAAAGAAAGGGGGCTATGAACTCACTTGTATTGAAGCTAGAGTTGGTATGAATAGGTCTCGTGAGGATTTCTCACAATGAACCTACATAGATAATGATACTCTAAATTTAATGTGTGTCTTAATGGAATTGAGGAAATATTGGGACTTTAGGGTTTCATGGGACTTGGGTATGGAACTTGCATGAGTTTGAAGAATAATATGTATTTGTAAGGATATGTTAATATTAATCAAAATTAATTAGAAACCTTAATACATGGTTTTTGTAAGGATAACAACATGTTTGAATTTATATAGTTATTCCAAAATAATTAAACAAATGGATTATGAAATAGATAAAGGTTTATATTATTCTAAGAACAATAAATTTTGGATTGGGTAGCTAGTACGTTTAGGTTTTTGTATAAAAGTTAAAAATAATTAATAAATGGATTTATAAGGGTTCAAATAAATGCTGTATGTAAATAAAACAATTATTTAATTTATTACAATACCTTCTTTTACTAGAATGGTAAGTAGAAGATATTAAATAGGTATCAATGTAGATAATCTTTAAATAAACTTGCATATTTATTTATCTAAAAATAATTATTTAAGTTTATTTGTATGAATTTAGGATGTTATAAATAATTATTCCTAATTAAAATAACTATTTATGAGTTTTTGAGAATTTGGTTAATAATGGTTTAAATAAGCATTTAAAATAAACATTGTTATTTTATGAATAAAACAATAGGTTTATTTTAATAAATCTTTTATATTGTTTATTTAGAGATTTATAAAATTTATAACTTATTTTTAATAAATAAAAATGGCTAAAACACCATTTCATATTTTTTTGATTTTATAACAGTTTCTAATTACTTTTATGAGGTTTAAAGAGTTTAAATCAGAATTTAGAATATAAAGGTTTATGTTAAACTCATTAAAAAGAAAAACATGAATCAAAATGGGGCGGCCGAGACTCGAACCCGCGCCTGCGCCCGAGTCACCAGAAGCGCACACACTTAACCATTAGACCAGGGCACGAAGCCATGTCTGGTATGGTTTCGCTTTGGATATAACCCGTGAGTCTGGGTACTCCCGTCGTCCCCAAAGGCACCCGAAACCCTAGCCCCCCATTCGCCCGTTCAGGCTATTGTTCGAGCCTGATTTCATGGGGCTTTCGTTCCCCTTGTTCGTACGAACCCAATGATCCCAAGAATACCTGAAACGAATACGTAGATCGTGAGATTGAGGAGCCGGAGCAGGTCCGTGTTCGTCGGCCAAGAATGGAGATTTAGGGGTGATTCGAGACGCGTTTAGGAGTATGGCAAGCTTGTAATGGGTGTCGCCTATGATCTGGGTCAGTTATTTATAGGTAATTTGGGTAGGAATCAATCGATCGATTGCACGAGTTCTTTAATGGTTTTCGGTTACGATTTGAACCATCTATTGCTCGTAAAAGATCGATTAAATCGGAAAGGTGGATCGATTGGATACCCCGCACGATTGGCCAGTTTCGGATTCGAGTGAGAACGTCCCTGTCACGAGTTCGCAGTTTGGGTTCAAGAACCGGTCGGAGGAAAAAGTCGAACCCACGATTGATTTGGAAGAAAAGGTTTCTCCCGGATTTTTCAGTGTAGTCCCTGAGGTTTCAGAGTTGGCAAAACAGACTCTCAGACTTTCAAAGTTTTATTATTTTATGTACAACTTGGATTTTAGTTTAAGTTAAGGTTTCAGAATTTACACTTCTGCCCCTAAACTTTCATAAAGCAAAATTTTTTTTAAAGTCTATAATTTTTTTATAAACTTAATTAAATTATTTTGTCATAATAATAATATTAAATGAAATAAGATTAATTTTAATTAAAACTATAAATCCAATCATTTATTTGAAGTAATTGTATAATTATGTTTATATAATTAAAATGGTTTTATAAATTCTTATTTATTTGAAAGTAAATACTAAATAATTAATGCCATCTTATAATTTAATCCTTTTTGTAAATTTATTATAAATATATGCATTAATATGTTCATGAAATAATTATATATATTTATTTAGTAAGATAATGATAAATATTCATATAATTGTTTTAAATAGAATCTATCATTTTGTAACAATGGTATTTATTGCATGCATGTGAACATTCATTAAGTAATTTATTGTAGACCTATCCATAAAATAAATAAATTACAATGTCGAAACAGTTCAAATAGAGACCGGAATTTCTTGGAGATTACAACTAATGTCTGAGATCCTGGTATGTCACATGCCTAACGGTAAAACTCCGTTAGTGGAATTTGGGGGTGTGACATCAGGGACTCAAATGGTTAAAAAACTATTTTATCCTCTTCTACTCACCGCCTCCGCCGCCACCACCGCTCACTTTCTTCTCTTCTGACCAAACAAAACCCCCACCCCGGATCCCCTTTTCTTCTCAAAGCCAATTATCTTGATTTATCTTGCCAATGTCTATGAAACCGTAGTTACAATCAGCAAAAAGTTAGTTCATTTTCGGTTCAATTGCACTAGTAACATCTAATCGTAGCCTCAGACCAATAACAATTATCAAAATAAAAATCAGATTAGGAGAAAAGTCTAACCTACGCCGAGGCGCAGCAGCATCAGTAGCAGAGACTTCAGATTCTCGATCTCTGTCTCCATTCTTCAATTCGTTCAACAATTCTCTCATAGTGAACGTTCGGCTACCTTCGTATTTCTAGAGCGGCTCATTGTCCTTTGATTTAATCGTTTTTTCTTTATCGGATACTTCTGTTGCAGGTTTCGGATCTACGACCTCAGGAGATGTATCATTATCATTTGATTGGATCGGTTGTTGAAGCTTGGAAGAATCATCCTCAGTTGAGTGGATCGTAGTGCCTTTGGGTCCATGGAGATCGAAATCTGGTTCATGCTTGCCATTGCTGTAACGTTTTTGATTTTTATTACTTTTATTTTGATGTAACACAAATTGAAAACCCAATTCCGGTGCAATAACCAATGCAAATTCCAGTTTAATTTAGTGCAAAAATATATATATACACATATAAACGCCTGTTTGACTTTTAAAAGTCAAACAGGGCCAAATTCATCAAAATTCAAGCCTGATATCGACTCCTGTGGATTGACATCTCGTATTCAAGCAATAATCGAGCAATCCAGGCCCACTCATCATTCCAATCTACCACAAATTGCGGCTAATTCGAAATTTAAATTCGTTTGACTATTCGGAGTCAAACGAGGCTAAATCCGATTACAATCAAGAAATTAAACGCGTTCGAATCCCGAAAATCATGCACTGATTGTTCTCGAATGTATCCAGACCTCAAACATGACTCGATTAATCCAAAATCAAACCGTATAACGCGTATTTTAATCCCAAAAGCCGTGGTTTCCGAATCGTAACAAAATCGAGCGATTTGAACGAAATTAATTAAATCAAACCACTCATTTACCTTCGTGAACTATCACACAAACGCTCTCGACCCTCAATCGATCCACGTTTTGCCTCTGGAGTCCTGCCGAGTACCAAGACCAGTCGAGCAATTGATCCTGTCGTTCTCATTCATCCCTACGCCAAATCAGGTACAAATTATGTCAATCGATTTGTAATCAATCCCTGAACAAAAACCCCTTATCAATTCGAGTTAACAAACACCCATCGAACTCAATTGGAATTAGGGTACATAACCAGTTCATACGTTTGGGAGGAATTGGTTCGATTAACGGGTTCTATTTAAATAAACGAGATCCTTATTGACCAGCGAAACCACTTGGCTCGACCGGTAAGATCTTGCACCACGAGCCAAGTGGCGTGGGTTCGAAACCCACAGCCCACCCATACGGACCGCCTTTTTGTTGTTTCCTTTAATGCTTGAACCCGGCTCCATGGTTAAGTCATGTTAAAACTATTGCGAACCGAGTTAACATCAGTAGATCACTCCTCGGTCCAATGGTTTGTCCGTCCGACCCACACAGGAACCACCCGGGTTCGAACCGGGTGGCCTGTTTTATTTTTTTAAATCATTTTTAAAGCTCCAAAATTTACATAAAAATTATTTTTATAAACCCCACAACATTTTGAACAGAATGAAACCAAATTTTATAATTTTCAATATAAAATCGCTATTTTTACAAATTAATTGTTAAAATGTCATTTTAATTAATTAACAAAAAATTATATAAAGATATTTTGCAAAGTAATAATTTTTCACATTAGAAATATGAGGAAAATATTTTTATAAAATACTGTTCCGTGAAAACAAAGTTTATAAAGTTTTATAAAATTTTAATTTTATTTAAAACAAACAAATACTTATTTTAAATGGTAAATAAATAAATAAATTTATTTATTATTTATATAATTTACGCTAAAGAGCTAAATGTATATTTATTAGATTTTATACATATCTTCATAAATAAATAAATAAAGTAAATTTTTTTTATTTAATTTATATTTAATATAGAACACACATTCTTATAAATAAATAAGAATATCATTTATTTAAATCATATTTAAATAAATATAATATCTATACTATTTTTCCTAACTAAATAAATAAATAATAATTATTGATTTATTTAGTTATCCAACCCAAACCCAGATTCAATTATTTTATAAACTATTTGATTTAATATTACATCGTGTAAATCACAAACACCCTCAACTCAAAACCTTTGTACACACACTCAATTAAATCATAGTCTTAGACTCAGATTTTTGGATACATTAGTAATTCAACATTTATTACACATTAGGTTAACCTTGTGAGGTTTCAATCATCATTCTACCGTCTAGCCTTGCGTGTTAGCTACACCTCTAATCAGGTGAGTATTACATAGCCCCTTTTTATCTTTTACACTTTTGGGGTGAAACATGAACGCTATACACACAATTATTTACACTTACACAAACTACACAAAACACAAATCCTATTTACATTCATGTGTGCAAAATTTGAGCTTTATGTTTGAGTGCTATACGTGTTGACTTTTTGTGTACAAATTTCATGTGCAATCATTAACTAATAAGCCGACGGTAAACAGTGATAGATCTATTGAGTCTGACAAACCCACCCAGATTGGGGTGATTGTTACCGACAACACAATTTGCATGCTAATTACAAAGGTTTGTTTGTACTTTAGTTACACATTAGTTACTCCCCATAAATGCCTTATTTATTCATGATATGTAAGGATTTGATCTTTCACAACTATATACTATCTATGTACAAACCTGTGTATGCTCACCAACTTTTTAGTTGACATTATTTTATTCATGTTTCAGGTGATAACGTTTGAGTGGAACAAGATATGCTACACGTAGGACATGGACTTAGTTAAAAATTGAATAAAGAATATTATGCATTTCTTTTCGTATTTGTTTGAACTTGATTGTGTTTGGTTATTTGAAATGAAGTTATGATTTAAAATATTTCAATATAGTAAACCTTGTGCTCATGAACAGTCTACATGTCCCGCCCCGACGTTTCCGCCGTCAGTTGGGGTGTGACAATTGCCGTTATGTATTTCCAGTCGTTGATCGTTTGTAGACATGGTTGAATTGATCTGGAGATCTAGGGTGAAAACTAGTAGATTTAACTTTTTGCTGCACAGTTAGGAGTTGCACATGCGAGAAAGCGCAAAAAGAACTTGGTGGTGGTGGTGGGGGGGAGGTGGTGGTAGTGGTGGGGGGGAGAAGAGAGGGGGTAGAATAGATAATGTATTTTAACCATTTGAGTTCTTGAGGGTATTTTGGTCATTTTAGAAGAAATTTAACTGTTAAATTTAACGACGTTAGCCATTTGGACTCAAAGAGAAGCAAAAATGAAACGTCAGGGTTAAAAGAGACGGATTTATACATAAGGGACTCAAATAGTTAAAATGGTCAAACGTTAGGGACTCAAACAGTAATTTACTCTATTTTATAATTAAACCTTTCTTCTTCCACATTTTGCAACATCATCTCCTTTTGCATACATCATCATCTTCAAACCTGCATGTTTGTGATCAGAAGTTCAAACTCTAATTAAACCCTTCTTCTTCCGTTTCATTACAGCACCCCCTTTTAATGTTTGAGTTCTCACACAAACCAAAGATGGGTTCTCACCACACGTTCAAACTCCCACCCACATACACATTATTTCCGCCCTATACTGCCACGAACCACCGCCAACAGCCTCTGGTCGGCCCTTGATCACCACCACAAACCACCACAACTATATATGTGCAGAGTTACAAGTACTTTTATATGTTCAGGAGCCCCAACACCAAAAGTCTAACTGACCTCAGCAAGACCTTTAGGGCCAAAAATGAACAAAGCCACCACTCCAATCACCAAAGCTTCAGGAGCCCCAACACCAAATAAAGATGCAAACACACCCTTCCTTTTACATTTCTTTCTCTTTTGTGCAACCAATCAATCAGTCCAACCTAAAAAAAACATAAACTTTGACTTGAAAAGTCAAACAACTTAAAAATTGACTATACATGCTCATTTTATTGAAAAACCTAGTTTTCCCGAGACCATTCCAATTAGAAAATGGATCCAATGTTAAAGAACCAACGATTAGGGTTCTAGGGCACGGAATTTGAGGGGTGAAGAGGGAAGCATGAATGGGGGGGGGGTTTCTAACAATTTTGGGTAGTATTAATGATGAAGGTGAAGGGTGAGAAAAGTCTTAATTGCCCCGAAAAAGTCAAGCAAAATGACAAATGTACCCTTCATCACAAACAGATCTTTGACGGTCGTTAGCCTCTGGGACTCAATTGGAGAAAAAAATGAAACCATGGGGACTCAATGGTCGAATTTTCAAACATAAGGACGCAATGTGTAGATTGGGGTAAACCACAGGGACGCAAATTACAGTTTACTCAAACTTAAATAATTATATAATTACAATTTAAAACTTAAACAAATATATATATATATATATATATATATATATATATATATATATATATATATATATATATATATTATGGACGACCCACCCAACTTATCCGTTAGCGTCTGTCCCCACAACCGCATCCGTCAAGAACGAGCCACATGCATAGCCTCGAAACTTAGGCGTTTATGGCAAGCCAAGATACGAAGCCCGCGATTAGACCAAATTTATAAGAGCGTTCACATCAGGAGAACCAAATGGCTCCCATCTTTAAAATTTAAAGCAAATGACAAAAAAACTTGTTTTTTCACTCCATATCAGGCTCCCTATCTAAATCCTCTATCCCTAAATTTTAAAGTTTACTCAAGTAACCCCCTAAATTTATGGCTCTACTATTCACCCCTAAAGTTATTATTTTATTATTTTCTATTTTTTCATATTAAAATATTATTTTACATATGTATATATGTATGTATTGGTTTATATAAATTCAAATATACACTTGTTGTTTTCGGTATGAATTTTATAAAAATTAAGTCATTTTCGGTTTATAAAAATATTTATACAATATGACTCAAATTCTTATAAATTTTATATCAAAATGTAGATAAAAATAAACACGACATAATGACGTATTGATATTTATAGAATATAACTCAAATTCTTATAAATTTATATATACATACACACACACACACATATATATATAGGGTTAGGATATAGTAAAAAGGGTTTTAAAAATAAGAAGGGTAAGAAAGATTCTGAGCTTAACATGTGTCCTTTTATTGTTTTTAAAGGGAGGGCATAATGGTCATTGTGTAATATACCAGGTCATTACACAATGAACAGACGTGTATTACACAATGATCTTGTATTACACAATGACGTGACTAATTACACAATGACCTGACTAATTACACAATGAACTTGCATTACATAATGACCTAACTAATTACACAATGAACTTGTATTACACAATGACCAGACTAATTACACAATGACCAGACGTGGTATTACACAATGACCAGACGTGGTATTACACAATGAACTTGTATTACACAATTACCTGACTAATTACACAATGAACTTGTATTACACAATGACCTGACTAATTACACAATGAACTTGTATATACACAATGAACTTGTATTACACAATGACCTGACTAATTACACAATGACCAGATATTACACAATGACCAAACGTGGTATTACACAATGAACTTGTATTACACAATGAACTTGTATTACACGATGAACTTATATTACACAAAGACCTGACTAATTACACAATGAGATGGAAAACGTAAAACACAATGATAAATACATATAACACAATGAACTTGTATTACACAATGAACTTGTATTACACAATGAACTTGTATTACATAATGACCTGATTAATTACACAATGAGCTAGAAAACGTATTTTTTTTTTCCGTTTTTGTTTATAATGACACTATACTCGTTTTAAAGATAAAAAACGCTCGTTTTTATGGTGTAATTTTTTTAAAAAAATAATGTCGTATGTAAAATTATGAACGTTTAAAAAATGAGGGGGGGGGGGTGGGAAAACTTGATAAAAAGTCAACAAAAATGACCAAGACTAAAACACCATTGCAACAACTTTTTCTTCTACAATTTGATCTCAACCATTAAATTTTTTCTACAATTTGATCTAATGGGCCTAAATCCTTCTCACCCTTCTTATTTTAAAAACTCTTCTTATTTGAACCTAACCCTATATATATATATCAAAAAGTAGTTAAGATTGTAATTGAAAGAAAGAGAAATAAATAATAATAAAAGAATATAGAGATAGGGATGAGGAATGAGATGTGGGAGGTTTTTAAAAAATAATAGATAAATTTAGAAAATGTTGATTTTTAGTTAAATTATAGAGATGGAGATGTGAAACCTGATGTGAATGCTCTAAGTTCCCATAAAAATCTCTAACCTTTATCCGGCGTCTCCAAGGACTCCTATCACTTATCATGTCCTGATAGATAAGGGTGTGCATGGGTCGGGTTGGGTCGAATTTGGGGTAAAACCAAACCGAAAGTTCTGTTTTTGGTTTTTTAAAACCGTTTGGTTTCGGTTTTTACAATTGGTTCGTTTCGGTTTTTTAGGTTTTAAAACTAATTGGGCTTGAATTTTTTTGGGTAAAAGAAAAATGACCCAAAATAATAAACATGGGTTTGAAATTTTAAGCCTAAATATTTTTTTATTAACTAATGATATTTACATATTTTGGCCTGAATATTTTGAGCTACAAAAATTATTAGTTTTCTTAAAAAATACTCAACGTAAAAAAAATAAACATTATAATTTATAAATTCAATAAATATAATAATAACCTACTATTAATGAAAATATGTTTAACACAAATATGTATACACTTTCAACATACAAACACACAACACAATATAATATATATTATGAAACGTGCATCCACACAATATATAATTAAAGTATATGTATACGTTCGGTTCGGTTTTTTCGGTTTTCAAAAAATACAAAACCGAAACCAAACCGTAATTTTCGGTTTCAAAAAATACAAAACCAAAACCGTCGGTTTTAGTTTGGCTCGGTTTTTTCGGTGCGTTTTTTCGGTTAATTCGGTTTTTTGCTCACCCTTACTCATAGAGGTGCAAGTCTAACAAATCCCGCCTAATATGCTAATCCCAAGTCAGTCTTGGTCTACCTCTACTCTTCTTCCCCTCCACCGTGAGGGTTTCCACGGTCATACCGGTGCTGCCATCTGCCTCCTCCTCACATACCCAAACCACCTCAATGGCCCATCCCTTATCTTATCTGAAATACATTATACCCCTAATCTAGCCCTAAATCCTTCATTCCTTATCCGGTCTAACATTGTGTGCCCGCACATCACCTCAACATCCTCATCTCTGCTACATCCAACTTTCGAGCTTGCGTCTTCTTGACTGCCCAACAATCGGTTTCGTATAGCATAGCCAGTTGAACTGCAACCCTACAAAACTTCCCTTTTAATCTCTCTCGAAGCTCTTGTCACACAAAACACGTGTGTCTACCATTCCCTACACCAACCTGTCTGAATGAAGTGAGCTACATCATAGTCCATATCCACATCCCCCACACCAAGCTCTTGTCACACAAATGATATTGAGGCTTCAGCTTGAGATACCCTGATACATGCCACTCTTGGTCTCCTCACCACGTCACTTGAAACTCCATGTTTGCATGCACTCCATGAGACTTGAGATGATGGGTTGTTGTATCCTCCTTTATTTCCTTGTTTTTGTCATGCATATCTTTGTTTTATTAGTTATTTTAAGTAGTGGGTTAGTGGTTTATTTTAAGTTTATTTCTTTTGTTTGTAAGCCTATAAAAGGCTCTTTGATTTGAGTAAGAAAACAAGCTGAAAATTGTAGGAAAATTGCACTCTTGTTCTTCTCTAATTTCTTGGAGTCTAACCCGCTCAAAGGGTCTCTATCTTGGATTCTAACCCGCTCAACGGGTCCCTATCAATGGTGCTTTCATTCTCGGTCTCTCCTTCCCGCAAGGACATACCGTCACTCGATGAAACGCTAGCTAAGTCACGACAACTTCTGTAGTTTACCACTGCCGACGCCGACCAAATCGCCGCCAACTTCCACCGTCTACGCGCATCTCTAGCTGCCGATCAAATATTCCATATCCATCTCATAGCTTCCCAACTTGCAACTCTTGCCGAACAAACCAAGTCCTACATCTCCACGGTGAACAACAACCCAAGTCCTACATCTCCTACACCTTCTGTGACTTAGCCGTCCATTGAACTAGTTGCCATACCAGCCCCGGAACCCAAACCACCAGTTCTAACACCGCCCTCATCGCTGCTCCTGTCATCACCACTTCTACCGGCCTACACCATTACCATCAACCCACCGAACACGACATCCTTCACAAATCCAACCAAACAACCTTCACGTGCAGATGCAACACAAAAGGGCTGTCTTTTCAATGGGTTTCTATGCAATTTCTATCAAGCACACCCACTAGACCAAACGAAGATACATAACGACACATCAATAGCATGTGAAGCTGGAAGACGCGAGTGGCGGCCACTGTGGCGTTCCATTGAGACCGACCCAAATGCTACTGGAAGACTCGAATGGCGACCACCATGGAGAAATAATTCCGTCCTTGAGGACAAGGACGTTTTCGATCGATGGGCATTGATACGTGCCACTCTTGGTCTCCTCACCACGTCACTTGAAACTCCATGTTTGCATGCACATCATGCACTCCATGAGACGTGGGATGATGGGTTGTTGCATCCTCCTTTATTTCCTTGTTTTTGTCATGCATATCTTTGTTTTGTTTGTTATTTTAAGTAGTGGGTTAGTGGTTTATTTTAAGTTTATTTCTTTTGTTTGTAAGCCTATAAAAGGCCCTTTGATTTGAGTAAGAAAACAAGCAGAAAATTGTAGCAAAATTGTACTCTTGTTCTTCTCTAATTTCTTGAAGTCTAACTCGCTCAACGGGTCTCTATCTTGGAGTCTAACTCGCTCAACGGGTCTCTATCTTGGAGTCTAACCCACTCAACGGGTCCCTATCATACCCGCTAAAGATTTTCTACTAAACTTATCCTATGTTACCTCTTTAGTGAGTTTGAAAATTCCTTAAGTAGGAAGCCTGTCTGATATTTGCATTTTATTTTAAGATTGTTCAACAATTTTCTTTTACTGCATATTAGATGCTTGGTAGAACGTGAGAATTGGAAATGAGCCAAACACTCACTACAACAATATCACCCTATCCCGACGATTTTTTTTGACCCTATAGCGACGACTTGTCGTCGGTATAGGCTATACCGACGACATGTCGTCGGTATAGATGTCGTCGGTATTGCTTCGTCCCAATAGCCAAGATTGTCGTCGGGATAAGCGTCGTCGGGATAGGTCAGCCTATACCGACGACTTGTCGTCGCTATAGGGTTTAATTAAAAAATTAAAAAAGAAACCTTATACCGACGACATGTCGTCGGTATAGAGTCCTACCCTGTACCGACGACATGTCGTCGGTATAGGTTGACACTATACCGACGACATGTCGTCGGTATAGGCTTTTTTTGTTTTTTTTAATAATTTTTGAAAAAGGCCTATAGCGACGACATGTCGTCGGTATAGGTCTTTTCTGTTTTTATTTTTTATTTTTTATTTTTTAATATTTTATCCAGAAATATTAAATTTCTAAAAACAAAAACCTGCAAATCATAAATATAAACCATTCAAACATTCAAATCGGATAAAAACTAATATCCGAAACATAAACCAAACATTCAAATTGTTCGACACACAAACTTGTTCGACACACAAATTTTTTCGACAAATCAAACATTCAAAACATAAACTTGTTCGACACACAAATATGCAAATTGTTCAAGACAAATACCAACAAAAAAGGCAAAGGCTCAACAACTCCAAGCTAATTATCATCGCTGCTAGTTCGGCGATCCCACATTCGACGCATTTCATCCATTTGTCGTTGCATTTCAAGCATTTGTTGATTATGTGTACGACGTTCTTCCTCTCGTCAACCGCAACGAGTTTCGAACTTGTAACAAAATTAAATAAAGTTACATATACATACAAACATACATAAGCATATGAATAAATACCCTCTTATATACCTACACATCACAATTACATACATACATAAAAGCCCAATTACATAATTACAAATATATACACACAAACATACATACATAAATAAATGTCCAATTACATAATTACAAACATATAGATACAAACATACATACACATATATACATTCATATTAACTAATCATCATAAACACAAATTACACACATACATACAACCTAATCATCCAAACTAATCATCAAAAACATAAATTACACACATACATACACATACATACAAACTAAACATTCAAACTAATCATCATAAAGACAAATTACACACATACATACACATACATACAAACACTAAATTACATAAACTAAATTATATAAAATAATCACACATCTAAACCAAATGACCTAAACTAATCATAATTTAATAATTCCATCATACATACAAATATACATACAAACATACATACATACAAACATACATACATACACATACATAACACATACATACAAAATCATAAAAATCTTAGATCTAAACCAAATTTCATCACAAATTAGTAATTAAAACGTACCTTCACAAAGCTAGAAATCAAGAAACGGTGAAATTCCTCCAAAACCTAACCAAAATAAACAAACAAAACTTCAAAATCTTGAAAAAGTAGCTAAAATATGAAACCCGGATGTTACCTCACCTTAAATCCCGAGAGTTTTTGTGAAAGTTGCTCCCAATAAATACCATCTTATATACCTACACATCACAATTACATACATACATACATAAATAAAAGCCCAATTACATAATTACAAACATATACATACAAACATAAATAAATGTCCAATTACATAATTACAAACATATACATACAAACATACATACACATATATACATTCATATTAACTAATCATCATAAACACAAATTACATACATACATACAAACTAAACATTAAAACTAATCATCATAAACACAAATTACACACATACATACACATACATACAAACACTAATTTACATAAACTAAATTATATAAAATAAACACACATCTAAACCAAATGACATAAACTAATCATAATTTAATAATTCCATCATACAAATATACATACTCATACATACAAACATACATACATAACACATACATACAAAATCATAAAAATCTTTGATCTAAACCAAATTTCAACACAAATTAGTAATTAAAACGAGTATTTACCTTCACAAAGCTAGAAATTCAAGAAATAGTGAAATTCCTCCAAAACCTAACCAAAATAAACAAACAAAACTTCAAAATCTTAAAAAATTAGCTAAAATATGAACCCGGATGTTAGCTCACCTTAAATCCCGAGAGTTTGTGTAAAAGTTGCTCCCAAATAGCCCAAAAACGCTGAAATCGCCGGAGAGACAGAATTGGGGGAGTTTTGGAGAGTTTTTGATGAAAATGAAGTTCTGTCGTCTGGTTTCCCTATTTGTTCGCGCTGCACCCTATAGCGACGACATGTCGTCGGCATAGGTCCACTTGTCGTCGGTACAGGTGGACTATAGCGACGACATGTCGTCGGCATAGGTTTCGTAGGGTGTTGACCAGTCAATAAAGGTAAAAACCCTATCCCGACGACATGTCGTCGCTATAGGGTTTTCCAGAATTTTTTTTAATTTTAAAAAAAAATTTATTAAATAAAAAAACCAAAAAGTAAAATCAAAATTAACCTACAGCGACGACATGTCGTCGCTATAGGTTTTCCCCAAAAATTCATTGGGCGCCAGTTTTCCCTCCAACCTGCTCAACCCTATAGCGACGACATGTCGTCGCTATAGGGTGTCCCATTCAAAATTTTGGAAAAACCCTATCCCGACGACATGTCGTCGCCATAGGGTTTTCCAGAATTTTTTTTAATTTAAAAAAAAAAATTATTAAATAAAAAAACAAAAAGAAAATCAAAATTAACCTATAGCGACGACATGTCGTCGCTATAGGGTTTTCCAGAATTTTTTTTAATTTAAAAAAAAAATTTATTAAATAAAAAAAAATCAAAATTAACCTATGGCGACGACATGTCGTCGCTATAGGGTTTTCCAGAATTTTTTTTAAATTAAAAAAAAAATTATTAAATAAAAAAAAATCAAAATTAACCTATAGCGACGACATGTCGTCGCTATAGGGTTTTCCAGAATTTTTTTTAATTTAAAAAAAAAAATTATTAAAAAAAAAAAAAAAAAAAATCAAAATTATGTAAATCCTCAATCAGAAGACCCACGTCATTGACACGAAGAAACCTCACAAAACCAAACACAGAACCGACCTTTGATAACCGATCGGATAGATACACATCTGCAACTATCCCATAATCCTCGCAGAACTTCCAAATCTCATTCACTGAAGAATTAAGTGGGAAATTCGTGATAAAAATCGAAACCGTTACCTGAGCAAGATTCATGGAATAAGAAGGATTTTTAATCGGAACCCCACCGTGCAAGACATTAGAAGTCTGTTGATTGCCTTCACGATGTCTCGGACGTTTGTGAAACACCCAAGACCAGCCTGTATGGCCCCAAACTGGGTACCCTACAGTTGATTGAACTCAGAACATTACAATCCTTTATGAAACGATTTGTCGTTTATTGACATGTTAATAACCCACACTTCAACACTAACTCATAAGGGTTCAACGACCCAAGATGTAACATCCCGGTTTTTCATAAAATAACTGGGTTTGTAATTATGTAAATTATTGTAAAGGTTAACGGGTAATTAACGGGGTTTTGGCGGGTTTTATTTAAAAACGTGAACAAAACCAAGCCCGGGAGACCTTGGGTGTGCGTGGGCCAAGCCTGGCCCTAGGGAAGAACACCCTTTAGGGTGCAACGCAAATATGGAGACCCCATTTTCATATTCAGCCGTCGAAGAGCAAGGAGGAGAGGAGAGAGCCGTTCATCGCGTTTCAAGTCCGATTTGATGTATTTTGTCGATCTCTAATCATCCTTAGTGTGTCGGGATCCTTGAATCAATACTACACATGTTTCATAATTCTAGGGTTTAGAAGAGAAGTTGAGTTTCAATGAAGACGAGGTGATTCGGGAATTCGATTGGCACGGGTTCTCCGATCTAGAGGTATAATCTTGAAAACCTTCCTGTTTAAATGCTTGTTTGTGATCATAGGGAACCTTCATGTGTGTGCATGGGTTCGGCCGAACCCTAGAGGTGGCCGGTTGGGGGGATGGGTGTCCGACGAGGCATGGGGGATGGGTGTCCGACGAGGTGGCCTATAGCGACGACATGTCGTCGGCATAGGTTTCGTAGGGTGTTGACCAGTCAATAAAGGTGTCCGATGGGTGTCCGACGAGGCATGAGGAAGCCCGGAACCCGTTAATTACACAAGGAGGAGAGGGAGAGAGCCGTTCATCGCGTTTCAAGTCCGATTTGATGTATTTTGTCGATCCCTAATCATCCTTAGTGTGTCGGGATCCTTGAATCAATACTACACATGTTTGGTTTAGAAGAGAAGTTGAGTTTCAAAGAAGACGAGGTGATTCGGGAATTTGATTGGCACGGGTTCTCCGATCTAGAGGTATAATCTTGAAAACCTTCCTGTTTAAATGCTTGTTTGTGATCGTAGAGAACCTTCATGTGTGTGCATGGGTTCGGCCGAACCCTAGAGGTGGCCGGTTGGGGGGATGGGTGTCCGACGAGGCATGAGGAAGCCCGGAACCCGTTAATTACACAAAGAATTTTTCCAGAATTTTTTTTAATTTAAAAAAAAAAATTTGACCGACGGAAATTTATTAAATAAAAAAAAAACAAAAAGAAAATCAAAATTAACCTATAGCGACGACATGTCGTCGCTATAGGGTTTTCCAAAATTTTTTTTTAATTTTAAAAAAAAAATTATTAAATAAAAAAAACAAAAAGAAAATCAAAATTAACCTATAGCGACGACATGTCGTCGCTATAGGTTTTCCCCAAAAATTCATTGGGCGCCAGTTTTCCCTCCAACCTGCTCAACCTTATAGCGACGACATGTCGTCGCTATAGGGTGTCCCATTCAAAATTTTGGAAAAACCCTATCCCGACGACATGTCGTCGCCATAGAGTTTTCCAGAATTTTTTTTAATTTAAAAAAAAAATTATTAAATAAAAAAAACAAAAAGTAAAATCAAAATTAACCTATAGCGACGACATGTCGTCGCTATAGGTTTTCCCCAAAAATTCATTGGGCGCCAGTTTTCCCTCCAACCTGCTCAACCCTATAGCGACGACATGTCGTCGCTATAGGGTGTCCCATTCAAAATTTTGGAAAAACCCTATCCCGACGACATGTCGTCGCCATAGGGTTTTCCAGAATTTTTTTTAATTTAAAAAAAAAAATTATTAAATAAAAAAACAAAAAGAAAATCAAAATTAACCTATAGCGACGACATGTCGTCGCTATAGGGTTTTCCAGAATTTTTTTTAATTTAAAAAAAAATTTATTAAATAAAAAAAAAATCAAAATTAACCTATGGCGACGACATGTCGTCGCTATAGGGTTTTCCAGAATTTTTTTAAAATTAAAAAAAAAAATTATTAAATAAAAAAAAAAATCAAAATTAACCTATAGCGACGACATGTCGTCGCTATAGGGTTTTCCAGAATTTTTTTTAATTTAAAAAAAAAATTATTAAAAAAAAAAAAAAAAAAATCAAAATTATGTAAATCCTCAATCAGAAGACCCACGTCATTGACACGAAGAAACCTCACAAAACCAAACACAGAACCGACCTTTGATAACCGATCGGATAGATACACATCTGCAACTATCCCATAATCCTCGCAGAACTTCCAAATCTCATTCACTGAAGAATTAAGTGGGAAATTCGTGATAAAAATCGAAACCGTTACCTGAGCAAGATTCATGGAATAAGAAGGATTTTTAATCGGAACCCCACCGTGCAAGACATTAGAAGTCTGTTGATTGCCTTCACGATGTCTCGGACGTTTGTGAAACACCCAAGACCAGCCTGTATGGCCCCAAACTGGGTACCCTACAGTTGATTGAACTCAGAACATTACAATCCTTTATAAAACGATTTGTCGTTTATTGACATGTTAATAACCCACACTTCAACACTAACTCATAAGGGTTCAACGACCCAAGATGTAACATCCCGGTTTTTCATAAAATAACTGGGTTTGTAATTATGTAAATTATTGTAAAGGTTAACGGGTAATTAACGGGGTTTTGGCGGGTTTTATTTAAAAACGTGAACAAAACCAAGCCCGGGAGACCTTGGGTGTGCGTGGGCCAAGCCTGGCCCTAGGGAAGAACACCCTTTAGGGTGCAACGCAAATATGGAGACCCCATTTTCATATTCAGCCGTCGAAGAGCAAGGAGGAGAGGAGAGAGCCGTTCATCGCGTTTCAAGTCCGATTTGATGTATTTTGTCGATCTCTAATCATCCTTAGTGTGTCGGGATCCTTGAATCAATACTACACATGTTTCATAATTCTAGGGTTTAGAAGAGAAGTTGAGTTTCAATGAAGACGAGGTGATTCGGGAATTCGATTGGCACGGGTTCTCCGATCTAGAGGTATAATCTTGAAAACCTTCCTGTTTAAATGCTTGTTTGTGATCATAGGGAACCTTCATGTGTGTGCATGGGTTCGGCCGAACCCTAGAGGTGGCCGGTTGGGGGGATGGGTGTCCGACGAGGCATGGGGGATGGGTGTCCGACGAGGTGGCCTATAGCGACGACATGTCGTCGGCATAGGTTTCGTAGGGTGTTGACCAGTCAATAAAGGTGTCCGATGGGTGTCCGACGAGGCATGAGGAAGCCCGGAACCCGTTAATTACACAAGGAGGAGAGGGAGAGAGCCGTTCATCGCGTTTCAAGTCCGATTTGAGGTATTTTGTCGATCCCTAATCATCCTTAGTGTGTCGGGATCCTTGAATCAATACTACACATGTTTCATAATTCTAGGGTTTAGAAGAGAAGTTGAGTTTCAAAGAAGACGAGGTGATTCGGGAATTTGATTGGCACGGGTTCTCCGATCTAGAGGTATAATCTTGAAAACCTTCCTGTTTAAATGCTTGTTTGTGATCGTAGGGAACCTTCATGTGTGTGCATGGGTTCGGCCGAACCCTAGAGGTGGCCGGTTGGGGGGATGGGTGTCCGACGAGGCATGAGGAAGCCCGGAACCCGTTAATTACACAAAGAATTTTTCCAGAATTTTTTTTAATTTAAAAAAAAAAATTTGACCGACGGAAATTTATTAAATAAAAAAAAAACAAAAAGAAAATCAAAATTAACCTATAGCGACGACATGTCGTCGCTATAGGGTTTTCCAGAATTTTTTTTTAATTTTAAAAAAAAAATTATTAAATTAAAAAAACAAAAAGAAAATCAAAATTAACCTATAGCGACGACATGTCGTCGCTATAGGTTTTCCCCAAAAATTCATTGGGCGCCAGTTTTCCCTCCAACCTGCTCAACCTTATAGCGACGACATGTCGTCGCTATAGGGTGTCCCATTCAAAATTTTGGAAAAACCCTATCCCGACGACTTGTCGTCGCCATAGGGTTTTCCAGAATTTTTTTTAATTTAAAAAAAAATTATTAACTAAAAAAAACAAAAAGAAAATCAAAATTAACCTATAGCGACGACATGTCGTCGCTATAGGGTTTTCCAGAATTTTTTTAATTTTAAAAAAAAAAAATTTTGACCGACGGAAATTTATTAAATAAAAAAAAAAAAATCAAAATTAACCTATAGCGACGACATGTCGTCGCTATAGGGTTTTCCAGAAATTTTTTTAATTTAAAAAAAAAAATTTTGACCGACGAAAATTTATTAAATAAAAAAAAACAAAAAGAAAATCAAAATTAACCTATAGCGACGACATGTCGTCGCTATAGGTTTTCCCCAAAAATTCATTGGGCGCCAGTTTTCCCTCCAACCTGCCTCAACCCTATACCGACGACATGTCGTCGCTATAGGGTCTCCCTGCCAAAATTTTGGTTTTGACCTATACCGACGACATGTCGTCGGTATAGGGTGACCTATGCCGACGACAAATGTCGTCGGTACAGGTGGCGTCGGGACTGGGTCAATTTGTTGTAGTGACTGTTATTGTTGGGTATATCCATTTGAATTTGTAATGTTCTTTTTTATTAGGTAGATGATTTTTTATTTGGTTTAGGTGCTAAAAATAGAAATTGTAAAAAACTACTTGATTGCAAATGTAAAATGATATGTAAAAAAATGCTTAAACCCCTCTTGCAACTTAGAGTTCCTATTATGTTTGTACAGGTAAAATAATGTACCATTATGGAACTATTTCCTAACAAAAGCAAAAACAACTTTTCATGCAATGACATTGCACAAGTTCAATTTTTTTTTCACTTATATCTATTGTTCCATAACCTTTTTTTTATAATATTTTTCCTTTTGTTTTTACATAAACAATTATAAAGTTAAAGATAAGGTAAACCTACCTTCTTATGTTTCTTTACAAAAACATATATTACACTTTCAATTAAGAGATTTCTTTTTAATTTTCCTGCAATTTTTTTTGAAAGATTTCTTCTTACTAAATATATAACTATTAAAACATAAATAATCAAATTTTTACCTATTATGATACCAAAAAATCAATTGCTCGACTTTGATTAGTTACATTCACGAACTTTTGTAGTCTTTCACTGTCCCCATTTACTTGTTGATGTTGATTAGAATTTTGAGACGTCGAATTAGAAACATCAAAGAAAGTCATTAGCGGAAAATAAATAAAAAGACAAACAAATTGTAAAAAAAGGCAAAATAAAACACTAGTTAAAAATGAGTAAGTATGAAAATATAGGAAATTTTAAAGTTAAAAATGAGACACCTTACCTCACCCTTCAGGAAATGTAAATAATTAAGTTAAAATTAAAAAAAGTAGCTAATAAACATGTAGTGTATATGTGGAAACCGTTTATTCGAGCAAATCAAGCAATAGATTGGTAGAGACTAGAATCGAGTAGGATAAACAAGATATGAGATTGGATAAAAAACACATAGTTAAAGGTGTAACTCTCTCTATTGTATTGATATATCAAATGAAGTCCCACTTACAAAAGTCAAACTAAACAAGTATTTATACTAAGAAGACAAAGAATGAGTTCGTCCGAAATACATTTCGGTCGAAATGTATTTCGTCCGAAAACTATAAGATTTCGGTCAAAATCTTTTAACTTCAAAGAATTCTTCCGTCTTCAGACTATTTTATATGCGATGGCCTAAAAATAGTTCCAACAGTCTCCCCCTAGGCCATTGTATATCAAAACACAAGAATTATGCCAAGCTCCCCCCTACACTTTGCATCATCAAAGTTGGATCTTGGACTCGAATCTTTAACTCTCCAAACTTATCATGATTTAGATTTGTCTTTCCAATCTTGTTTCCGTTTCGACATATTGTATGTCCAAAACGTCTTCAAACTATTAAAGACTTTAACAACCTTCTCTTGAAACTTTCTCTGAGGTTGAAATACGACCTTTTGTTTGGAAGACTTGTGTTTCTTGATACAACAATCTCTTGATAAATGACCATGCTTTCCACAGCTGAAACATTTCTTCAAAGCAGGACATGGTCTTTGATAAGGCCCCTTTCGAGATTCTGACTTGTCTTTAGACTTCTATTCTACAACTTTTGACATTTCTACTCCCTCTTTAACAAACATGAGCGGAGTAAATTTATTTGAAACGAATGGGATGGCATTTGCATTAAGTGGACTGTCTTTCTTGAACCCTAAGCCACCCTTATTTTCAAAATAATCCACACATTCTTGATTTTCTTCAGATTTGTCACTGACGCAATCATCATCAGAAGTAAGATCATTTGGAATCTTCAATTCAACTTTATTTTCTTTAGAATTTCTCTTTGGCTCTAACGAAGGATAAACATTTGGCACGAATAGCTCTGGAATGTATGGTTGAGGCATATGTGAATAAAATCCATTTGTAGTGAATGGAGGAGAAACACTCTTGTATCCTATCTCGCTATTCACTTTATCATTAACTTTAGCCTTAATGTTTTCACCAGTTCCTTTATATCCAAGCCTAGAAGTTACTTTGTCATGTATTTGAGCTTCAATGATTCCACTAGCCACTTTCCCAGAAATGTTTATTTTATCAACTTTAATTGTTGTATTTGCTATCTTTTCCATCTTCTCGATCATCAATTTCTTTTCTGTTTCTCTTTCAGCAATCAACAGTTGAATCTCATAATTCTTTCTCTTTAACTGAAGCTTCACATGAGAATTTTCTTTGATACAGTCATCAATCTTCCTTTTATACTCTTTCTCACGATCTTTTAGAATTTTGTTTGTAGTATGTGTATGTTTCAATGCATCCATTAGAAGTTGATTTCGATTCTTGTAATCAGCAATTTTCTCAAAACACTCCACAGAACACATATTTTCGTTGAGTAGTTCAGAATAAGCTAAAAGTTTCTGTGACTCTTTCACTACTTTAGCAACCAAATCTGATTCTATACGTTTACAATTTCCTTGAAAATCATAACCGTATCCTCCTTTGATCACTATTCTGTTCTAATCAGCTTTAAGTGCATACAACTGTAGCTTTGCACACAAATCCTCTAATGAGTTAAACTGTAATCCTTTATTTATGATATTAAGTTTATAAATCTCACATTCCTGTAGTTGAACATTGAGAAAATTATCCATGACTTCTGATTTTTCATATTCAAGATCAACCTCCTTTAGATCATTGATCAGTTTCACATATCTGTGATATTGGTCAGTCAAAGATTCTCCTTCTGCGCGTGTGAAAACTTGATATCTTTTCTTTAATTGGTCTTGCCTGGCTTTTCCTTTCACTTCTTCCTTATAAAGATCTGGATGAACATATCTCAATCCATTTACATAGACCTTATGCACACCTCCTTCGTCAGCCATTAAGAATTTTTTTTTTACTCCCACACTTTTCAACCTAAAAATTTGAGAATTCGGGCAGGACTTTTCGACCGAAAAGTAAGATTTCGATCAGAAGGGATTTCAGACAAAAATTGAGATTTCGATCAAAGGATTTTGATCAGACTTTTAGACCGAAAAAACTTGTAGAGGAGACTTCTTGAACGAAAAACTTGTAGAAGAGATTTCGACCGAAAAACCTTGAGTTGAGACTTTTTGACCGAAAAACCTTGAGTTGAGACTTTTTGACCGAAAAGTCAAGATTTCGACCCCTTCAACAGAGATTTCGGGCGATTCAACTGAAAATCAAAAAATTCTGACCTGCAACTTCTGAACCACAAACTAAGCCCCGAAAATCATCCCAAACTTCATCTCTACTGTTTTGAATGCTAAATACTCAAAAATGGCACTGAAAACGATCCAATTTGATGACTTTTGAATCTTGAAAAGTTGAAAACTTTGACAAAACTTTGAAACGTGCTTGAATCTCCCAAAACCGAGCACCGAAAGCTCTGATACCACTTGTGGAAACCGTTTATTCGAGCAAATCAAGCAATAGACTGGCAGAGACTAGAATCGAGTAGGATAAACAAGATATGAGATTGGATCAAAAACACATAGTTAAAGGTTTAACTCTCTCTATTGTATTGATATATCAAATGAAGTCGCACTTACAAAAGTCAAACTAAACAAGTATTTATATTAAGAAGACAAAGAATGAGTTCGTCCGAAATACATTTCGGTCGAAATGTATTTCGTCCGAAAACTATAAGATTTCGATCGAAATCTTTTAACTTCAAAGAATTCTTTCGTCTTCAGACTATTTTATATGCGATGGCCTAAAAATAGTTCCAAGAGTATATATGTCACAAGAGTGAACATACATTAATTGTTGCTTGATAAGAACCTATTTATTTAATTAAAAAAAGAAATATAAAACATATAATGGTTCCCGAAAGAAGAGGTAACATATAATCAGAGAGAAGATATGAGAAAAAGGAAAGATAAAGTGTCACACCCCTAAAATTCACTAACGGAGTTTTACCGTTAGGAGCGTGACATTCCAGGATCTCAGCCATTAGTTACTTTGAACGGCTCTATATGAGTTTAATAAAAACCACTAGCATTGCTCATAGTCACGATGCAACACTAGTAATGAAAACACTGATTTAATGTAAGACTGCGGAAGCGAAAAGTTAAATGAAAAGCATGCGCCAAAACAGTCGCGCCAAAAATAAATAATCCAAAAATAAATAAAATAAATAGTTCTTGAGTTTGAAAATGATGGACTTCGAATGCATGCATGCCTTAGCTTGTGCTTGTACCTTAATGACCTGAGAAAGCATGCTAAAACGTGTCAACACTAGGTTGGTGAGTTCACAGGTTTCAATGTTTGTAAAGTTTACTAGATAATACCATTTACAATTTATATCATAGGTAGCTAACCTAGTACATGTTACTAAAGTGTTTCGACACCGAAGCTGACTGTTCATGTTTGTACTGCCTCCCACCATGACTATCATAATCAATGGTGAATGTTTAGGTCAATGTTACACCCGTTCGACTACCTGTCGTGTTAGCGCGACTAACGCGGGTGGGGCTTGTCAATGCCCAGTAGTACTACTCAAGATTACCTCGCTAACCCATAAACTAACGGTTCGATAAGTAAGGACTTTCATGATATGTTTGCGCTTAGTACACAAGTGATATAAAAGAAATGTAAGATCTAAATGTTCGTACCCATGTTTTCTCCCCCAAGTTTAAACCATAAGAAAAGGGCCCGTGAAACTCACCTTAGAGTATGTGCGAAAGAAAACGAACTTAGAATGCTTGACGACTAACTGCCACCTATAAACACCGGTTTATAAGTGTGTGTTTGTGCAAGATGATAGAAACCCTTAGTATCCAAACAATACTATTGTTTAAGTGTTTAGAAAAGGTTTGCAAGTTTGACTAAGTTTGACCCGACGACCTGTTGGTGACCCGTTTAGTGATTGAATGTTTATTTAGTATAACACTTCTATATTATACACAATGATCATGTTGTAGCACTTAGCAACAAATCCTATTTGTTCTAACAAGATAGTAAGTTTCCATAAATAGCAGGTTTCTATAAATAGAAAGTTTCAAAAAATAGCAGGTTTCTATAAATAGAAAGTTTTCAAAAATAGCAGGTTTCTATAAATAGCAGGTTTCATAAATAGCAGGTTTCTATAAATAGAAAGTTTGTTCAGGATTCGTGTTTCTTGAAATTATCATTGTTATTATGCTTGTAAGGTTACTATAACATGTTCTTGATCATCATATCACATAGCAATTGCATAGAACTTAACATATATGTCATATTTCCAAGTAAAGTTTCCATCTTTAGTAACCTATGCGAGATATGCACGATTTCAAGAATCCAACACATTGCAACATGTTATTATATCCTAACTAACATGTACCAATCATTAAACCATATCATGTATGTCTAAATAGCAAGTTATGAACACTTTTGCAAATTAAAGTTTCCTTATTTGGAAAGTTCACAAAACCGATCTAGGTATTCAAAATCTGATTTCACAAATCATGTAAACATGTATCAAGTAACACATACCCATCATCACATCATCCTAATCATGTCTAGCATGCAAGATAAAAATCATAAAAAGTTTCATCTTTTAGTAAATTGTCCATTACACGCTTTATTCACACAATTAACACGTCTAATCAATCCTAAATCTTTCAACTAATATAACTACAACTATATTAATCATAATCCACGTCTAGCATGCGATTCCTATACATCACATAATCAACAATATTCAATTTTCACATCGTATGACAACTAGGGTTTCATATGCGTTCATAAAATCATCAATACGATGCCACAATATCAAACAATTAACTAATTTATTATCATAATTCAAAATCATCAAGTTTGGATAATCTAGGGTTTCGATCTCAAAAATAAAAATGAAAAAGTGACGAAATCAGATGAAACGACTTACGTAGAGACGTTAGAAACGCCTAGACTAGCTCGTATCTACTTCCGGATTCACGATCGGGGCTCGAACGAACGTCTTTTGGGTGCCTTGAAGGTCTCGGCCAAGGGGTGGGGGGGGGGGGGGTTGGGATCGATCGCGACGGCTAGGGTGGAGTAGGGTTTATGTTTATTTTTTTTTTAAGTTCCTTATATAATACATGCATTAATGAGTTTTTAAGTTGAGCTTCAGGTTTAATTAAGGCCCATAACTCTAATTAATTAATTAACACTTAATTAATAATTAACAATTTTGATTTTTACTTTTATAAAAAAAACTCTAATATTTATAAAAATACTAAGTACGATTAATACACGATAAACACGTACGATAACCAGGATATTCACATAGTTCATGTAAAGTCACGTAATTACATAAAATTCACATAATTTATATTAAATATAAATTATTAAATATTCGTAATATTTATCTTAATTAATCACCAACGTTCCGGGTTAGACTCGAGTGCGATTTGTCGAGTGCGATTTGCCGCGTGTGAACTAACTGACACATTTAATTAACTTAATTAAATGCAATGCACGTGTGACTAACTGAGTTTGCAATGAATAATGTTTGAACTAACGAGGTATGAGTTAACGGGGTTAACCTGAAATTGCCGGATGTCACATAAAGCATATTTGATAAAAAAAAATTACCAAATGATATAAATTTAAGGTTTAAACAGTGTAATATAGAGTCTGACTTTCAATAAAAGACCGAGTGTTAAACACTTATTGACGCACTCATTCTTTTTGACGGGCAAATAAAACGTTGATGTTTACTTAATGTTGGATTTTATTTTTGTTTAGATACTTTTAGAAGAACAAATGAAGCTTGATTTTTACGAATAAATCAGGGTTATTGCTTTTAACGGGACATATTGAGTCCGATTGTTTCTATAAAACCGGGTTCTATTACTTATTTTTATGTTTTTTGTTTTTTTTGTTAGGGTAGAAATAGCCTGGTTTATATATGATAAAGAAAAAAACTGAGCTCTATGTTTTTAAGCGTAAATTCAAACAGAAATCTCCTTTTCTTTCAAATCCAGTTATATATAAAGGGATATATCTCTTGTTTCATAGTTGTATAAAGGGGCTTCAAATAAGAGGTGAATTTTCACTAAAAAACCTAAGAAATGATTTTTTTTAACCAAAACCGGGTCAAACGAACTCCGATTGAGCCCATTCAAGCGGCGTTGAAACCGGCTCGTCGAGGTTTTTAGGGGGTGGGGGTGGGGATATTTAGGTTTTTGGGGGTGGGGGTTGGGGGATTTAGGTTTTTAGGGGTGAGGGTGGGGGGGGGATTTAGGTTTTTGAGGGTGGGGGTTGGGGGGATTTAGGTTTTTGGGGGTGGGGGTGGGGGTGGGTAGGTTTAGGTTTTTTTTTTTTGGAGGGGGGGATGGGGTTGGAGGATTTACGTTTTTGGGGGGTGGGGGTGGGGTGGTTAGGTTTTTAGGTTTAACTTTTAGGGTTTATCTTTAGAATTTAGCTTTAGCATTTAACTTTTAAGGTTTAGCTTTAGGGTTTAGGGTTTAGCACTAGGCTTTATTTTGACGAGCCGGTTCTAACGTCGCTGAAATTAGTTCAATCAAAGTTCCTTTGACCAAGTTTCTTAGTTTATTAGCAAAATATCATTTTTTAACGAGAACTTCCCCGTTGTATACTTTCATTTTCATATGAGATAATTAAAAATAAAGTTGTCAGTATTAACCAAACAGCATATATGTTCTAGAAAGTGCGACCATTGAGAGGCATGTCTATTTTCTATAGCCATCAAGTTGTTATTTGATTTCTTAATCACTTGACTTTATGTTCATGAAAAGAAGTTTGAAGGTAACTGCATATGGAAATTTTCATTTTTTTTGAACGGCGAACATTGAATGTTGTGACGTCACACCCTCCTGACATATGGGAGAGCCTCGTCCAACTCCGATCAATATGTTGTCTTAACCGGGCCCACTTGGCGTCAGAGTTGGAGAGCATCCAAGGAAAAATCCCACATAATACGGCCCCTTCCAGGCTTGAGGGAGAGCCGAGAATCGAACCCTGGATCGGCATGGGTAAAACCCTGGTGCATCAGCCTAAGAACTAGGCCTCATTTGCATGCCTCAGAAATTAATAGTGGTGACAGGGATTGAATCCGGGTCCTTTGGGACTTCAGGTCTCACCTCAACCACTACACCACCTCACCTCTTTGAAGGTAATTGCATATGGAAATTTCCATTAACAACTACCACCAACATTACATATATAATTATATGAAATCGATCATAGTTTATTTTCTTTTTACGGTTTTTATTTCAAAAGTGCAAATTGTATAATAAAAATAAAGATTAATATTATATTAAGTCGGCATTACATCATATATAATAGTTAATTTTACATCTGTGTAACGGACATTACATATTTGTGACGTATAGTAAAACTTTTATAACGTATTAAATTAATGTCATCAAACTTCACATTGTCAGAAAAAAATTAATATTATCACAAGAGAGATATTAAAATGAGTTAAATAAGAATTAAAACATCTAGTTTATTTAAAACAATTTACAACAAATTATCTATATATATATTTCCCATGGGGATGAATAGTGATTTTTTTTTAATTTTTTTTTTCTTACAAAAGTTTTTATTTTATTTTATTTTTTTTCATTTTTCTTACAAAAGTTTTTTTTTAAACTGGCCACTAAAGTTTAAAACAAGCTTTAATTTTTTTTCTTTACTCAAAACTCTGTTTTTTTATAGATTTGTCACATAAGTTCAATAAACTTTCGTTCGTTAACTTTTTCCAAAATACGGGTACGCAGTTGTTTTTTTTGTCAACGTTCTGACATAAATTTGTTTTAAAACGGAGTTGTATTCAAAATCGATTTTTTTTATCGTTGCCTGTATCGAGTGCCGTTACCGTTGTGGTACCATGATGAACCGAACATATTATGGGCGAACAACATCATTGTCGATATTGGTATTATCGATTCGCCTTATGGTTTTCGACGAACCGAACCGGTAATTTTTTTAATTTGTTTTCCCCTTTTTTATTATTTAGTTTTATGTTTCATTTCTATTAACATTATTTTTACCATTGTGCCTATGCTTTTGTTTAAATTTTATTAACGATGGGCCACACAACGTTATCTATGATAACTTTCGTTCATTATGTTTTTTTAAATAACGGAATGCGCCGTTTTCTTAATAATTTCTTTTGTTAACGTTCTGGTTTAAATTTTATTGGAGACAAAGTTGTATTCAACTTCGAGTCTTTTTGGGTATCGTACGTTATAACGAGTTTGCGATTTCACGCAAACGAGCCAAACCAATAACGACCAGACTCCCGTCGCAAAGCGCGGGGGGTAAAAACTAGTTTATTTTAATTCTTTCTCATATATAGTATGAAACCAAACTAGTCTCCTAGTTTGAAAACTTGAAATGACAAAATAAAGTTCATTTGTGGGAAAGATATTGCAACAAGCAAACAAAACTTGGACGACATATATAAATAAATTAAAACTTTACTGGAAATGAATAATCAATTAATACTTTATATGCCAAAGTTTAATAACCCAATCTCCTTCTTTGAGTTTGACTTGTGTTACCATGATGTTTATAAAATCTTTTCTTTACTGACTTTCATCCCACATGGGCAAACAAAGTCTCTCCCTCCATAAAAAGCCAACTAGCAAAACCACCAAACATATCTGTCAATTCACTTGAAGAGAGAGAGAGAGAGAGAGAGAGAGAGAGAGACCAACTGAGAGACATAAGAGAGCAAACAGAGAGAGAGATGGGGAGAGCCCCTTGTTGTGACAAAGCAAATGTGAAGAAAGGGCCATGGTCTCCTGAAGAAGATGCAAAACTTAAAGAATTCATTGAGAAATATGGAACTGGTGGTAACTGGATTGCTCTCCCTCAAAAAGCTGGTATCTTTCTCTCTCTAGAACCCTAATTTTTGTGTGTATTTCTTGAAGGGTTTTTAATTTTTGATGTGGGTTTTGATCTTGAGCAGGTCTTAAAAGATGTGGAAAGAGTTGCAGGTTAAGATGGCTTAACTACCTGAGACCCAATATCAGACATGGTGAATTCTCAGATGATGAAGACAGGATCATTTGTAGCTTGTATGCTAACATTGGTAGCAGGTTATTTTCAACTTTTGTATCTTTTATCTTTTTTGTTGATCCCATAAATGATTACTATCACTCAGAAGATATATTTATGAACTCCAACTATACTTTAGGTCAAACTCCATGTGAAAACTAAAGATAATAACATGTGTGTGAGAGAGAAAATGTGTTCTCAGAAAATGATTGATTAATCTCTAGAAAAAGATTCTCTAATATCTTGAAAACTATAGGTGCATGCATGATAAGATAATACATATGCAATCAGTCTTTTTCTTTGTGTGTGGTCTAGAAATCACTTCATTTCTTTCTTGATTCAAACAAGGAGTTGGTTGGAGTCTTTTATTTATGTAAAGTTTGATTGCTATGTGATTGGATTCTAAACTCATTTCTTCCCAAAAATGCATATATGCAGATGGTCGGTAATAGCAGCTCAGCTACCAGGAAGGACTGACAATGACATCAAGAATTACTGGAACACCAAACTGAAGAAGAAGCTTTTGACTATGCTACCTTCCCTTCAAGAAAGATCATCTTTTTTTCCATCTATGCCCTTCCAACCACCTCCACCATCAAATGATCATCATACACCACACCAATTCCTGAACAATTCATCATCAATTTACACTTTTACCCCTAACTTCATGAATGTTGACAACACTTCTTGCTCTCCCTTTGTTCAGTCACCACCCCCACCACAACCTCCTGCAAACAATCTGATGTGCAACAACAATACTGAGGTTATTGATAACTGTTATAACTATAGCATGTGCAACAGTCCAATGCAGGAATACTATCATACCTCATCAGCTATGAAATATGGAATGATCATGTTTGGAAGTACAACTTGTTCATCCTCTGAAGGTGGGAGTTGCATGAGCCAAATCAATCTTGGGAATTACAATAAAGATCATGAAGAGAAGCAAAAGTACCAAATCAAGCAAGAAGATTACCAAATGACTCATCATGATCATGTTCTTGGAGATCAAACTCAGAACCAAAGTTTCATGATCAAGAACCATGTAACCCCATTGCAAAATGATCTTGAGGAAGTGAAGCAACTCAATTTCAGCAGTTACTTGTTCCATGATGGTGATGAAAGCAAGACTTCACATTATCAAAAGGGGGTGTGTTCTTATTATTACTGAGTAGGTAGTTTAATTTGAAATTTGTTGTAATTAGTTGGTAATTAATTAAGAGAATATAATGATCTGGTAGGTTATGATTTGATAGAGCATTGAGGGCGTTTTTTTTGGTTTCCTAGAAGAAGTACAGACTAGAGACTTTGACAAAGTTTCATGGGGTATGTGTTGATCTGTACTTGATGGTGGAAATCAATGGAAAACTACTAAAATAGCGAAGTTCTTTCCTTTCCATTCATTGGTTTTGTGACACTATATATGTTAATTATATTAAAAGCTAGTTGTAACTTGGTTTCTGTACAATTTCTTTGGGGTGTCTTTGATTGTATTTACCTCTATTTATTTGCCATACATGCATAGTTTTGTCATATAGTATCATAGCTTGATTTTAAAGGTTGCAATATGTCATTATGTCACGGCGGCACCAGAATAAAGAACGCACAATTTAAAAGTCTTATCTAAACTGGATTTATAATGTATGGTCTAGTTAAACTAATTTAAACATGTTAAAGTGTCAACTTCATGGTCAAGGATGCATTAATATTTTTTATAGGTAACTTGAGAATATGTACAAGATCATATGTGACAAAAGTATTCTGTCAATTTCGAAAAATCATGCATGAATTATATATATATACATATATATATATATATATATATATATATATATATATATATATATATAATATATATATATATATATCTATACTATATAATAAATAAAGTTTTTTGTGGGACACTTGTCACTCTTCTATGCATCATCATCCCTTTTTTCCGTCTCTCTCTCTCCTATTAATTATACAAATTTTCTTTAATTGTTTTTTTTATAATTTTATGTTTCTCGCCCCTCTCTCCTATTAAATAATAATGATTTATATAATTCTTTTTATAAAACGTTTTTTATTTTAAAAAAAAATAGGTTTGTTCATAAAACATTTTTATAAATTGAACATTTCTTTCATTCTTTTTATAAACATTTTAAAAATATAACTATATAACATTTCTAAAATCTGTATTAAAAAACTATGTAATATCTCATAATTCTGTAATATGTAAATCTTGATTATAAAGTACATATATAACATTACACTTATTCAACCCGTGTAACACACCGGGTTTCTAACCTAGTGTGTGTGTGTATATATATATATATATATATATATATATATATATATATATATATGAGAATGTTCCGCTAATAAGTGATTTTTTGCTAATAAACCTAATAAACTGGGTCAAACGAACTCTAATTGAACTAATTTCAGCGGCGTTAGAACCGACTCGTCGAAATAAAGCCTAGAGCTACACCCTAAATCCTTAAAGCTAAACCCTAAAAGCTAAACGCTAAAGCTAAACCCTAAAGCTAAACCCTAAAAGCTAAACCAAAAAACCTAACCACCCCACCTCCAACCCCACCCCCTAAAACCTAAATCCTCCAACTCCCACCCCCGAAAAACCTAAATCCCCCAGGTTTGATTAAATTGCACGTTTGTCCCCCAGGTTTTAAAAACTTCAAACTTAGGCCAAACATTTGTGTTCTGGATGTGCCTTTAGCGCTTGACATTAATACCAGTTAGTTTTAACGGAAAATTAGCCTATGTACCATCTACACGAGTTACGATTGTAAACTTAACTATAAAATTGCGTTAAAATCATTAAAATTCTATAAAAATCAGTAAAAAATGTGTAAAAATCAGTAAAAGTTTTTAAAAATCAGTAAATATCACTATTTTTTTATTGATTTTTACATATTTTTATTGATTTTAGCTCATTTTTAGGGTTAAATTTGCAATCGTAAGTCACGTGGATAGCACATGGGCTAATTTTCCATTAAAAAAGTAACTGGTGTTAACATCAGGGGCTAAAGGCGCAACCATGTAACAAACGTTTGGGCTAAGTTTACACTTTTTAAAACCTGGGAGCCAAACATGCAATTTGATCAAATTACAAGGACCATTAGTACAATTAACTCATTTTTTATATTAAAAGTATAGCAAGACTATACTCAAATTAAAGATAATAAAATACTAGATTTTATGGTGTAAATTTTTTAAAAAAAAAAGCGTATAAAAAAGTTATACGTTTTTTAAAAAAATTGAGGAAATTGAAAAAAGTCAACAAATGTGGGTTATTCCAATTTTAGCCCTACGGACTCTTTTCACGCTTAAAAATAAGCTGATTATGTACACCCTTCAACTTAACCATTGAATTAATAGATCAATAATCCAGAATCTTTCTTACACCATGTATGATAAGAGTAATTTGTATTTAAAACTTTATATATATACACACACATATATGTATAAATAAAAGAGATCCAGGCATGATATAAATTATTTCGACAACAAATTACATAAAAAATGAATCGTTTCCGTTAAAAACTAACTGGTGTTAACATCAGGGGTTAAAGGCGCAACCAAGTCACAAACGTTTGGACTAAGATTGCACTTTTTAAAACTCGGGGGGTCAAACATGCAATTTGATCAAACTACAAGGACCATTAGTGCAATTAACTCATTTTTTTATATTAAAAGTATATCAAGACTATACTCAAATTAAAGAGAATAAAATACTCGATTTTATGGTGTAATTTTTTTTTAAATAATAGCGTATAAAAAAGTTATACGTGTTTTTAAAAAATTAGGAAAATTAAAAAAAAAATCAACAAATATGGGTTATTCCAATTTTAGCCCTGCGAACACTTCTTACGCTTAAAAATAAGTTGATTATGTACACCCTTCATCTTAACCATTGAATTACTAGATCAATGATCTAGAATCCTTCTTACACCATGTATGATAAAAGTCATTTGTATTTAAAACTTTTTATATATACACACACATATATGTATAAATAAAAGAGATCCAGGCATGATATAAATTATTTCGACAACAAATTACATAAAAAATGAATGGTTTATTTTTCTAAACAACTAAAAAAATTATATAAATGTAATAGTTATTATTTCTCACTCGACTATCCTAAAATTTTAAAAAATGCATGAACACTTTATGTATATAACATATACACGTGTTACAAAGTTAAAACGTGTATAATGTGTATGTAGGAATCACATAATTTTACAAAATATTAATCATTTTTTAGAGAAAAGTTAATGACTGTTTGTTTGTAATTTTTTTTTTCATTCTTATCGCTTTAATAATTAGGTGGGTTTGATGTCGATTGATTATTAATAGGTTTGAAAATGAGAACACTCAAACATATGCATATATAATATGCAATCTCATATTTGTCTTACTAGCTCCGATTTTAAGGAGTGGACAAAGCATTAAACACACGAAGAAGAATAGATAGACCCGGATTTTAAAATGACATATGTTAGTGTGTAACATAAAACTAGGATTAAAATTTATAATTTAACTGTTATAAATTGACAAATTCTTCATAAAATTTAAAATCTGATAGTTCAGTATTTAATAAAATTTTGAAATATTAAAACTAACATATCCTCAATTTTATTTGTGCATCTATGTATTTATTTATTTTCTTCATAGTAAATTACATTAAAATTTTATCGAACACTTCAATGGAAACATAAAACGGTCAAGTATTTGAGTTTATCCACTTATAAGATTCAAATTATAAATATAAATTCTGATGCGTTAATACGTTTCTAGATTTTTTTTTCAAATACTAGTAAAAAAAAGATTTTTTTGAGGCGGTCAACTTTTATTTTTAGGAGCGGTCGAGGTGAAAATCACCTAAAAAACATATCTTTTGGAGCGATTGTCTAAAAAACATATCTTTTGGAGCATGTTTGTGTAATTCGCCTTAAGTTAAAAGGACTCAACTAAAACCCTAAAAACTAACCCACAACTCTAACTCACCAGCCTCCATCTCATTCAACCTGGTTTCCGTCTTTCTCCTACAAACCCTAAAAACTTAGAGAGAGAGAGAGAGAGAGCGGTCAGATTCTAGCAACTCTGGCGATGGCGGTTATGTAAGGCCCCAACCCGGGAGGCCAAATGCATTGGATTTAGTTATTTACATATAGTTTTTAAACATGGAAACTTCATTCATGCAGCGGAAAACTACATAACAAGACATAAACTTGTCCAAAACAATTAAAACATTGTCTTATCGTAGCAACTTTAAAAAATGTAAACATAATGGGATGTCAGGTCTTTAACAAATGGGTAACTCTTCTCTGTAAGCCAAGCATTCACAAGCTACCTCCCGACCTACACTTAATCTGATGTGTATACTAAAAGTCAGCTTTGCTGAGTGAGTCTAGCTTTACATAAAAACATACATTTAATAAAAGAAGAAGGACTTAACACACACACACACATCAAAAGTCGGTAAAGACATTTCTTTCCCAAAACTTCACTTTCAAGTAATACATTATTTGTCTATTCTATAACTTCACATTAACTGTCAATTCCAATTGGTACCGTCCTTCACATCTGGTTGACCATGAAGTGCTCGTAGTGTATCCTAAGGCTCGTTACCTCTAGGCATACAACTACTAGCATTGTCTCCTAAGGCTCGTTACTTCTAGGTAGACAGGACATACGTGTAGTGTAACCTAAGGCTCGTTACCTTTAGGTCACAACTGCTCACTGTGTCTCCCAAGGCTCATTACCTCTAGGGATACAAAACATACTTAGGGTCACTTTCACCCTATGAATGACCGTCATCATTCCTTACCATGAAGAACCAGTTGTACAACTGTTGACTAGCCACAAAGGCCCCTATAAAGGTGTTGCCAAGCATAAGTAACTTCTATTTCCGAAGGTACTCTTCCCTTCCCTTTCACGGATATAGACAATGTAATGACTTATAAAAACATCCACCTTCTAACTTTTATTAAAAGCATTCATTTACTTCAGTTAAACTTTCATAAACATCTTTACTTGCAAAAAACATTTGTTTGCCTTGCTTTAACTATCTTTGAAAATTTCTCCATTTTCGTTTTCTAACACACAATTATAGTAAGCACTTACACGGTATGCACACCACCCCAAAAGTAGGCATAAAAGGGATCGAGAACTCACCTGACTTGCTGTACTTTTTCAAACGGTCGGCTAGGTTACTATACTATCTACATAAGGATCAACACACGAAAATCTATAAAAGCTGCTACTGTCATTCGTAGTAGGATACTCTAAGTACACACTACAAATACTCTAAGTTTGCGCACTAGAACATGCATGCGAATACTCCAAGTACACGTCCAGAGTATCCCTTGGGAATACTCAAAGTATATGCATGGAGTACTCCTGCGAATACTCCCAATAGTCGCCTGGAGTATTTCTGCGAATACTCCCAGTACACGCCTCGAGTATTCCTGCGAATACTCCAGGTACTCGTGCGTATACTTATCCCGAATACTCTGAGTATTCGCCCGAATACTCATGTGAATACCCAGTTCATCCCTTTTTTCACAGAAAACCCTAGCTTTGCATGCTTTCGCGTCTGATCCGAGAATTGCATCAAGTTTCTATATTTCTTCGTTCAAAACGTTTGTTTAGTAACCATGAGTCAAGATCTATGGTTTTTAAGCTATATCATACATAAAAATATGATCTTTATGGATTAAACCTCTTTTTTCCCAAAAACCCACAACCAAAACAAAAGATTTCGGGTTCGATTATTACCTCAAACGTGCGTATTTTTCCTGTTCTTACCTTGCTTAGTCGATCCACAACTGAAAGGAGTGAGATGAAGGCTTGAACGATCATCTTCCTTGCTTTCTTTCCTAACATGTCTTTCTCTTTCTTTCTAGTTCAAACTCTCACTCTTTCTCTTTTGAGTATGCGCAATTGATAAGGAGGATGGGGGACAAGGGTTAGGAGGCGACTATGTATAGGTGTGCCACCTCCCCCCTTTTTGCCTTTTACTCGCCTTTAGTCCCTAAACTTTATTCCTTTGACTTCATTATTAAATGACACCTTTGTGTGTGTGTAAAAGATAATTAAGGTGGTAAAAGATAATTATTAAATGACACCTTTTACTCTCCTTTAGTCCATAAACTCTTAAAAATTAATGTAAAAAAGAAAATCACACCCTCGTCAAATGTATTATAATTATCAGTGTTGTAAAACTCGGTCTTGACGGCCAAGTACTCGACCAGTACTCGGTAGGGTGTCGAGGCGCTTTTCTTCAACTCGATCAACATTACTCGGAACCGGTCCAACTCGGGCCACCTCGGTCAAACTCGGTCAACTTGGATTTTCGTCGTTTTTCATCGATTATTGTGGGATTTTCGCTATTTTTCACGTAGATAAATTGAAAGACGAGAATTAAATGATTAATATGTCTATAATTTTAAAGAATGAATATGAATTTTTGAAATACTTTAGTATGTTAATATGTATCCTTTTGATTTATATTGACCTTCACGTATTTTGTTAAAAATATTAGTAAACTTATGATATTTGACACACACACACACATATATATATAATTTTCCAAAAATTAATTTCTTTGTAGTTTACCATGTCCGAGTACTCTCCGCCTAGGCCGAGTACTCGCAACTCCTTAGTCGACCGACCTGGCAGCGTCTAGCGACTTCTGCAACCATGATAATTATATATACCTATACTATATAATAAATAAAAATCATTTATATCACGTGTCGCGTCGATATCTTTTCTCATCATTTTTTTTCTCGCATCTCTTTCTTATTAAATACACATCTCTTTTTTTAATAATGATTTATATTTAAAGAAAAATATTAATTATACTAATAAAACATATTTATTTTAAATTATCCCTTATTTTAAGAAACTTTGAAATTTAATTATGTAACTTTTATTTTTAACTAAATATTGATGTAAGTCAAATTATATTAAATAGAAATTAATGTATTTAAACCGTGCAATATACGGGTTTTTAAAGATATAAACTTTTTATTACTAAGTATATAACATTACATTTTATCACACGGGTTTTTTAAAATATATTTATTTTATTACTAAGTATATAATATTACATTTTATCAACTCGTGTAATACACGGGATTTTAAGCTAGTGTATATATATATATATATATATATATATATATATATATTATAATGAAATTAGGTTCCATTTATAAACGCCTATCACGCTACAATTCAAATTGGTCACGGCTCACCATTGAGAGGCTGTCAAATGGTCCCATGGACTCTTTTATTTGTAGATGAGTTGTTTTGATTACAAATTATTATTTTATTATATGATTATATTGAAATATATATATCACTTGAATAATCTAACTATACAAGTGTCTCTTAGTAAATAATATTATTTGTATATTTTATAGGGTTATTAAATATACAAGGTATAATATTTATTATTAATCCTAATGATATCGGATTGTATTCCAAGCATGAAAAGTATTTTATTCTCCTTTCAAACGTCTTTTTAGTGGCACTGGTATATTATTATTACAAAGCCTTTGATTCAAAAGAAGGAAAATAACCTTTTTCAAACCTATAATTCGAAGCCGTTTAAGCTTCAAATCAATAGAATTCATTTTTCGTCTACAAAAATATATATATAAAATAACTTATTGCTAAATGAGTAAATGACACTAGTCAAAACTAGGTGGTGATTTTAACCCCACTTAACATGAAAATTAAACAGGTCTTGAATTATTTAACCCGTTTATATAATACGTTGAGTTCAGGTAATTGACTTGTTTATTTAACATGTCGTGTTCAGGTTAGCCCGTTTAACTAAACAGGTTCACCCGACAAACTATTTAATTAACCAGGTCAACCCGATAACCTGTTTACGACCCGTTTAACCCATTTTTTATAACTCGATTAACTTGTATACGACTTGATTATTACTCGTCAACATGTTTGACACGTTTAGGTTATTTGGGTTATGATTTGAGGTGTTTACATGTTAGGGTTGATGTTTTTGATAGGAATAAAAATAAGGGTCGCTAATTCGCAACTCGCTAAGATGACACGGTTGATACTAGCTAAACTTTGTTAATCGTTTAATTTGTAACTTTACAAATAACCACATATAAATCAAATACAATTATAGGCGTTCTATTAATAAAATAATAAACAGCTTAGACCCTTAAAAATATCATTAGCTGAAAAGACCATTATGACATGGTCAACAAGTCAAAATGACATTTTCTCTAAGTTAAACAATAAAATATATAAGCAGTAAAAAAAGTTGTTTGGAAATTTAATTGGATTAATGTTTAATAAAATTCAATAAACATTTAATATTTTAACAATTAAGATCCTCAAGTTTCTTTGTGGTGGTTAAATACTTAAATCTTTATTCTTTTTTATCTAAAAAGGCACACTGTAACATATTTAACAAACCAAAAAAATAACATATTTAACAAGTCAAAAGATATATCCACTGCCCACTGCAGAAAAAATAAAAATTAATGGACTAAATTACTTAATATCAAAAGTTAATTAGTTTTACTCACCATATAAGTTTAACAAATATGATTATAGAGATGAAAGAACGTGTATATCAATGTAGATTAATAATAAATTTGATGGATGTATATTTGCAGATTATCATTTAAATTTCTATATTATTCTACTAATATTGCATAAAAAACTTCCTAAATAAAATTATAGTTATTAAAATGTGAAACATGGTCTTTTAAACCGTAAATCAAATCGTATTATTTTTAACCCAGACGAACTGACTTATTTAGTTTGGTTTGAATAACTCGGTCGGTTTTATCGGTTTTTTAACATCACTAATTTTTAATTCTAAACAATTGTTAAAAAATATTATATTTATGTTAAAGCAAGTTGGTAGGACCATATATATTAGATAATAGAGTTGTCCATACTTGAGAATGATTATTTTTCTCTTAAACTGATAACAGTTATAATCCTTTTAATCAATGTTTTTAAAACCGGACTGGACCGGCCGGTCAGACCGGGAACCGTGACCTCCACCGGTCCGGTTACATGCTCTGAGACGGTTTGCTGGTTGAACCGGGCGGTTCAAGTGATTCAGCGGTCGAATCGCGAACCGGTGGTCGAACCGGGTAGTTTAATTTAAAAAAAACTATTTTTTTAATCTTTTTTATCCTATAGTCCTCCTACTTACTTCTATTTACAATTTTAACTAAATTTGGCTCTTTCCTTTTAACTTATACGCTGTCACAGGTCCTCCAAAACCCTAATCAAAATTAAAATTGAAGATTCAAAAGAATTAAAATTTCTACAGACCTACAACCCTCGTCCTTGACTCAAAATTGTTTAAATGGTTGTATATGTAGTATTTGGAATTTTTATATTTTTCTATATATTTTTATGAATATTTATATTATTTATTGTGTCATCCGTTTCTTGAATCCGGTCCGACCAGTTAACCTCTAAGACGTCCGGTTCGTTTTCCGGTCCGGTTATGAAAACATTGCTTTTAATAGAAGATCCGATTATTTATCAGAAACTTTTAGAGATCAAGTAAATTATATTTTACGTTCTTTATGTATTTACTAAACTTTAATTTACGTCTTTTAACTAAGAAAATTAAGTATTTTATAGTTTATGTTTAAAAAAGTTTACACGTTTCATCATCTGGACTAACTCCGTCAAGTTCAGACGTGAAGTTTGGTCACGAGCCCCTCACGTGAGGGTAAAATTGTCTTTTTGTCGTTAATAAAAGAACAAATTACACTTTTCGTCTTTTATGTTTATACCAAATTTCAAATTTCGTCATTAAATTGAGGTATTACCATAAATTGTCTTTTATGTGTAAACTTATTTTCACATTTCGTCTTTTACACAAATGCCCGTCTATTTTTGGCATTAAATGAACCCACGTGCTTCTCACCAAAGATGAGGAATTATCGGCCAACATCTCTCCCCGCCATCTCCGGTCAGATAAAAAGGAAGTTTCGATTTGCTCCAATGATTGGAAATAGACAAAAAAGAGATTTCGGTTGAACATTTAAGTAAACTCATTCAGAATAGGTAAAAAAAGGGTTTCGGTTTGCTCTGGTGATTGGATATCTGTTACCTGCAATTCCATGTCTTTAGTGAGGGGCACGTTGCTTCATTTAATGTAAAAAATAGACGGGTGTTAATGTAAATGATGAAACGTGCAAATATGTTTAAACATAAAAGACAATATATGGTATTACCTTAATATAAGAACGAAATCTAAAATTTGGTATAAACATAAAGGAAGAAAAGTGTAATTAATTTTTTTATTAACGACAAAAAGATGATTTTACCCTCACGTGATCATACCTAACGTCTGAAGTTGATGGACGTTAGTTTAAAGGATGAAACGTGCAAAGTTTTTAAACATAAAAGACAAAATCTATAATTTACTTAATTAAATGAGGTACATTAGAATTAAATGAATACTTAAAAGACATAAAAACAATTTACTCCGACTTAAATTAGCATCGCCAATCTATTTTTCATTAACAATAATAATGTGTTTTTATATGAAAATCTTTCTACCAAATTTTACGTTATTAATAGTTTGTAATAGCCACTAGGAGTGGTGACCCAGTGGTAAGGCTTTGGTCTTTAGTGGATTTGGTCACTGGTTTGATCCCCACAATGGGTGGGTGTGGAGTAATTTAGGAGTAAGGTAGAATATGATAGGTTTGTCGTTAAAAAAAAATTGTTTGTAATAAAAAAATATTATTAATAAAAAATTACTTAGAAAGTTTTAGCATTACAAAGAAGGTTTTTAATTTTTTATTTTATAACAACGCACTCAGTCTCCCCTCCAAATCAAATGATTAGAATGTCTTCATATTACCATTAGTCTTTTGGTTGAGTGGTAGCCCTATGACTTTTTAAATAGCAGGTTATGGATTCGAATCTCGTTTGGGACAAAATGTTCCAGGTTGAGTCAGTGAGTTTTTTCAGTTGTGGGTTTCCTCCTTGGTGGTGTGGGGCCGGATCACCACGCTTCTGTTCTTCAGGTGGAAGGATGATCCATCGGGTCTTTGTTGTTCCAAAAAAAAGAATGTCTTCATCTTTGTTAACTTTTTCAATTCTTTCTAATTCTATTGCTTTTTAATAATTTCAAAAATAAAAAACGATGAGAACATAAACTTAAATTTCATAAAATTATAAAATTTCTGAAAACTCTAAATTATTTTAAAAAGCAATTTTTCTTCGTCGCTTCAAGTCAAATCCAAAATACCAAAATCACAATCTTCATCTTCAAACACCCTAATTTTGTTACATAGACTCACATTCTTCATCAAATAAACCCCAAAAATCGCAATTTTGGTCACAACACTAGATTACCCGGTTAGGTTTTTCTGACCGTCTTTTTTATCACAAAGAGTCATTTTCGTCTGTTTTGCTATTGTTATGCAATAAAAAAAGAACGTAAGAAATATCTAGTTTTCTAATAGTGTTTGATTTGCATAGACATCAATAATATCAACTTAAACTTTATAGTAACATAGTTTGTGGTTAACTTAAAATTTTTTGTCTTTTCATTTTTTAAAATTAGTTCTCAAGCCACACATAAAAAGAATGGTAAAGTAACGTGAGGTTGCTAATTTTAAATGGGGTTGCGGCGCAGCTTGTTACCCGTTTACCTGTCACTTTATTGTAATCGTCATTAACTAATTAATAAAAGAGTTAAAGAAATATATACTATATTCTTCAAAAAAAAAATATTAATATATAGAATAATAGTGGAGACAAAAATTAACTAAGAACGTGAATAGTATAAGACTTCAAAATCAATTTCTTTTTCAATATTTGATCATTATGTATTAACTAATTTCTTTTTAGTATTAACCTTTTAATATCTCATAGTGGGAATCCTAACTCATCAAATGTAACACATCAACCACTAAGCCAGATGGACAAAAACAAATAATATTATTTTTTAATTCCATTACAAAAGAAAAATAATATGTTTTCTTAAAAATAAAAGTGTAAATATATATATATATATATATACATATATATATATATATATTAAATAAAAGTATATTGTAGAAAAGAATAACATTTTTAGAATTCAGATTTAATATTCTTTTTTTAAACTCAATTGTCATCTAATCTGTTTTAAGATAATTAAAAATATCAATTATCAATTATATATGCCAATGTATTAATATAATTTTTATGTACACAATAAGTTGTACTAGTTTTTAATAGTTGACTAATTAGATTGTCGGTCTTGGTTGACTTTTAATAAGGGTATATATCCTTACGGTGATCCCAAGTGAGCCCCCTCACGCAAGAGGGGGTGTTTCACCCAAGTGAGCCTCTTTCACGCCACTGCCACCTCACCTCTTTCCAATCACACATTGACATCTTACCCTCTTCCCCTCACACAACCATTTCTTCCGTGAGCCATCTCACGCAAACCCCCTCACGCCCCCTTCACGCGAGAGGGGGCGGTCTTCCAAGATGCTTCACGCCGTGAAGGCCCTCACGGCATCCTCACCGTGAAGGTATACCTCATAACCTAAGGCTCACCGGTATAGTGTTCACTGTTCACGGCTCATGTCGTGGTCCTAGGTGACACCGCGGTCACGCATAGTGTGGTCCGTGGCAGTGAGCCATGATCGTGGAGCTGCTCATGGATAGGTTTAAGTTTTTTAATATTTTTAATAATATTTTATTTATTATTAAATTCGAATAAAAAAAGTCTAAATACACAGTGTTGTTTAATTTTCTTTGTGAACGTTACGATATAAATTTTATTGAAACCGAGTCGTTTTTAAAATAAAGTATTTATCTGGTCTCGTAAGTGGCTTTTGCATGTATTTGGATCGGTAACTTTGATGGAATATTTACGTGCGCACTTCGACTACCTAACGACGATGAGGAGTAGATATTATTTTTTTTTGTGGTATTTTACGTTTGTGGTTTTTCAGTTTGTAGTGGTGCACAATTTATATTTTTTATTAATATTAATATTTTTTTAAATAATATTAATCTTATAATAATATTATTTACATTTATATTTTTTTAAAATATAATAATATGATTTTGTATTTAAAAAAATAGAAAAAAATGATGAAATGAAGAGTGATGAGAAGTGAAAACCATTTCTATAGTATAGTAAGAAGTGAAAATTGATATGGCGTTTATGTGGTATTGAAAAGTATGCTTGATTGCCTAATGACAAATATGCAATGTAATTTCTCGTATTATAGTGCATGAAGATATGATGCTGCAATATTATTATTATAATGTCAAAATTACTTTTAAAATATAAGTGGTTAATTGATTATGATCATTTTGATGTTTACTGATAGTATAACTAAAGCATTATGCGATTTATTTGTAATTACTTTTAAAGTAAATAAACTACACGGAAGGTCTTGTGCTAAGTTAAAATTTCACATTCAATCTTACTTTTTATAAATTATTCATTTGATCATAATTATTTATTCACATATCAACCTTTTGATTCTTAGAATAGACGGGCGTTAGTTTTCTACGTTAACTCTTTGAAATGAAAATCAATAAAAATGGACTTTACAATTTTGTTATGAAACTTTAGCTGTACAATACTTATAATCATAATTAGTATTCTAATTAGTTATAAAATTTAAAAAAATGGCTTAGAAATTGTCAACTAGTCAAACATAACCCGTTTTAAATGGTTACTTATTTTGTCAAAAGTACCGACTTTATAATTTTGTTAAGATTAAATTTGTATTACAGAAATTAAATAAATGGTTGTGAGAAATTAAAAAGAAAAAGGGATGCGAAGTACTTCTGATTTGTGAAGTGAATCTAATATCTTTGGGCAATCCCTTCGGAAAGCAACCTTGATGTGGTCCAAAATATCATGAAATTTCACTAGATCTTCCAAAACATCATATTACCCCTAGCTACTTGTTCCCCTGCCAGCCTCATTTTGTACCAACATGGGTTATCAAGATAAAAAAGTTCAGAATTATATCCTCTAATAAACATAATTCATTTTAAAAAATAACAAACTTAATTGTATGTACGGATGGATCATGGATGTAATAAAAACAAACGACAACAACAAACCGACATGGATCAAGTCCAGAATCAATGTAATATTGTTTATGATTTAAGTTTATTTGACATGTTTTTTTTTTAATTTGTATTTGATAATGATACGGTAACGGATCGAGATTATTTGGCATGCTTCTTTTACTTTGTATTTGATATTGAAACCGTTATCGAATTTAGTTTTAATGTTTAATTAGTTTTTTCATATATTTTGTTACATTTTTAAATTTATCTGTCATGATTCTTTTTGTTTGTATTTGATATGTTTTTTAAAGAGCATTTTTAATAGAAATATAATGACTTGATTGAAAAAAATATATAAACAAGAAGTATAATACGTTGATTGGAAAGATTTAAAAAAAGCTAAAAATATTAAAAAGGAATTTGAAGGTTTGGAGTGGGGATTATAAAGTAAAAGTGCAAGGTAGAAATAAGGAGTTAAAGCAAATTTTGGTGAGGTGTGATAAGGATATTGAGAATGAGCGATCTATGCTTTGTCCGATCGCAAGCAAGCATTATTAGAGATTGAGGATTTGGAGGCTAAAGAGGCGAAAGATTTGGCTCAGAAAGTTAAAGTTAAACGGTCGGTTGAGGGGGATGAAAATACAAAATTTTTTCACAGGCTTTTGAAGAAAAAAAGACGGTAAGTTACAATCACGGGTATTAAAAAGTAAGGAGATTGGATATCTCATCTACCGAGTGTTAAAGAGGTATTTGTTGATTATTTTAGTAATAAATTTAAAAAGTTTTATGGTATCTCTATTGTTAACAGAAGTTCGAATTTTAAGTCCATTAATTCAGTCGAAAATTCTTTCTTAGAGGCAGACGTTACTTTGGAGGAGGTTAAGGATGTAGTTTGATTGTGTGGGAGCGATAAATCTCCTGGACCAGATGGATTTACGTTTGTTTTTGTTAAACATTTTTGGGATATTTTAATGGGTGATATTCTTGAAGCGGTTCGCCAATTTTTTAAAGATTCGTCCATTCCGAAAGGATGTAACTCATCCTTTATTGCTTTAATCCCTAAGGTCCAAATCCCGGTGTTGGTTAAGGACTTTAGGCCGATTAGTTTGATTGGCATACAGTATAAAATAATTGCTAAAATTTTGGCGAATAGGTTGGCTAAAGTGATAGATAGTGTGGTGAGTTCTGAACAATCTGGCTTTATTAAGAGTCGTCAGATTTTTTATGGCCCTTTGATTATGAATGAACTAGTGGAGTGGGTTAAAAATAAAAAAAGAAAGATGATGATTTTAAGATTGATTTTGAGAAGGCGTATAATTCTTTATGTTGGGATTGTTTGGAGAAAGTTATGGGTTATATGGGTTTTGGGCAAAAGTGGATCACATGGATTCATGCTTGTCTTTGTTCTGCTAGATTATCTGTGTTGATTAATGGAAGTCCGACTAAGGAATTTCATATGTAGAGAGGTTTGAGACAGGGGGACCCATTGTCCCTTTTTTTGTTTATTCTTGCTATGGAAGGTTTACACGTGGCTATAGAAGATACTATTCAGGCGGGGTTATATAAAGAGATTCGAGTCGGAGTTAACAATTTTTCTTTATCTCATTTTTTCTTTGCTGATGATGTCGTGTTGTAGGTGATTGGTCGAAGACTAATGTTCAAGCTATTGTTCGAACACTGAATTGCTTTTATTTGGCATCTGGATTGTAGATAAATCTCCATAAATCTAATTTATATGGTGTAGGGGTTGCATATGATGAGGTGAATTCTTTAGCTTCCTTAACAGGTTGTAATCCAGGGAAGCTTCCTTTCACTTATTTGGGTTTACCGGTTGGCCAAACTATGGCTAACCGTAATGGGTGGAAGGTTATTATTGGTAGATTTCACTCGAGGTTATCGAAATGGAAAGCGGGATTACTTTCCATTGGTGGTCGATATTTATTGACTACTTCGGTCGTAGGAGCTTTGGGTGTCTACTATATGTCGTTATTCCTCGTACCAGTTAGTGTGCTAAAGTCTATTTGATTAAAAAAAATACTTTAGTAAAATTGAACAATTTTCCCTTAAAGAAAGACAAACAATGACATGCCAAGTAGGTCTTTTCCGGTGAAGTCTTTATTTTAAGGTGAAAGGGCATGGACCTTAATGACACAGGCTGACAATAAGTCCCATAATTAAACATAAATTTCATGAATACTTCACATCTGGAATCATAACCCTTTAGTAATAAATTAACTATTTTTTGTCACATAAAGTTTTGGAAATTGGCAGAGATGAGAAGGATGGTGCATAGAATTTTGCTTTTGTGTCAAACCATCTTATCAAACTTATCTCATTCACTTAGAGGATAATATTTACCATGATCTTTTCCAGTCTACTTCAACTATTCTATTTGTACCACAATTATAATAATTTATCATGAAATTTAACATCACAAAACTCTCCCATTTACACTCACCTCATAGGAATCAGACCCACAGATTTATAAATGTGAAATGGAGTCATGACTCCATTGATAACCGCGGTTAATGAACTCCAGATGTGGATCGACAAAAACATTAAAGACTGAAAAAACGACCAAATTTCAAAACCAGATCAAAGTTCACGATCTATCTTTTGGGTTTGAATTTTGATAGTTTTTATAAAAAAATAATTAAGCGAGTCCTTCATTATATAAATGATTGATTTTGAGATTAATAAATGTTTGGTAGAATATATCGGTAAACCAATTGCTTCCCTCTTGCTTAAAGAGCAAGTTCTACATTACCAAATCATGTGATAATTTGAATCCTCCATCATCTTGGGCTAGCATATTATTAATATGCCAAGTACATGTAGCATAAATGATGATGAAGAAAGGTTTGTAGGTATCATGCAAAGTATCCTAGTAACTCTAAATAAAACAATAATTGGTTTTGCTTTCTTTTTCACTGTTAAATGCAATGTTTTCAGAACCGGACCGGACAACGAACCGGACGTCTTAGAGGTTCACTGGTCGGACCGGATTCAAGAACCGGATGACGCAATAAATAATATAAATATTCATAAAAATATATAGAAAAATATAAAAATTCCAAATACTACATATACAACCATTTAAACAATTTTGAGTCAAGGACGAGGGTTGTAGGTCTGTATGAATTTTAGTTCTTTTGAATCTTCAATTTTAATTTTGATTAGGGTTTTGGAGGACCTGTGGCAGCGTATAAGTTAAAAGGAAATAGCCAAATTGAGTTAAAATTGTAAATAGAAGTAAGTAGGAGGACTATAAGATAAAAAAGATAAAAAAATAGTAATTTTTTTTTTTTTAAATTAAACTACCCGGTTCGACCACCGGTTCGCGGTTCGCGGTTCGACCGCTGAACCGCTTGAACCGCCCGGTTCAACCAGCAAACGGTCTCAGAGCATGTAACCGGACCGGTGGAGGTCCCGGTTCCCGGTCCGACCGGCCGGTCCGGTCCGGTTTTCAAAACATTGGTTAAATGTGAGATGAAATAGGAAAATGCATAATGAAGTACATATTAGGTAGTTCCATACTTAATCCCAGGGGTTCTGAGTTCCCATTATGGCATCCTTTGAAATCACCATCTATCTATGTACCTAAATGTTTGGTAAATCTTTCACACACAGTAATTATGTATGAATAGGGGATCATCCCGAGCCCCAACACACTATAACAACAACAACAACGTAAACACATGTAGAAAATATAGAACATATATTCATGTGATTCAGTCGATAAGTGTGATGGACCTAGTCTACTGTGAGGAATAATGTCTTGCCACGTTAAGAGCTAAAAATGTACCATTTAACCTTCATTTTACTCTATTTCAAATGAACATAACTAAATATTCAATATATGAATTTGGAATTTATGTTTATTTCGAATTTATGATCGCGTATCTATTTTCATTGTCGTGTCTGATTTAAATCTCATTAAATGCATGTTTATGACCTATGTGAATTACATTGTCTATATCACATGTGAATCTATAACCACATATCTACTTTTACTCGTGTATTATATATTTCTGTTGGTAAGTTGCATGTCTTCTATGTGGTTCATATTTGCTAGGATTTGGTATAACTTTTATTATACATCCGAACCTAAATATGTATGAGATTATCTATATGAATTGGATACTTCATAATAAGAATACAATACAGATACATCATAAACTGATTACAAACAACTTAATCTCTCAACGATTATTTTTGTTGATTTTATATAATACATTATTGGAGATATGGAATACCGAGCATTAGATAACATTTGTATATCGAAATTACACCTCCAGCTTAACTATTTTTTTAAGTATGCACTAACAACATTTTACGCTAAACTTGTTTTTAGCGGCGAACATCATAGCATTATGTTAAGTTGAGAGTGTCCGCAAGTTATTCTGGTGTTGAATATATGACATGTTTATCATAAGGGTGAAGGAGGTCATTTACCCCTTTACTTATTCAATCATCAAAACTGGCTATTTGATTTTTGTCACCTCAAAACTACTCATTTACTCAGATTTCATTGGAAACACCCTACTTATTTACTCACCAACTTTAAAAAAAATAAAACATTTAAATAAAAATGATGTGTGTGGTAGTGGTGGGGTCCACTAGAGAGAGAGTGGAGTTCACCCGAGTAAATTTACTCGGCCAAACTACTCGGTTTAATGAGGGCGGTGTGCCCATTTTACTCGGTGATTCTCTTTCATACTCGGGTGAGGCCGAGCTTCCCACCCCTTTCACCCTAAGAAAGATGTGTTGGTGGATAAGACCCAAAGTAAGTACATTACTAGGTGTTTATCTCATCATATCTTCACAAGTTATAAACTTCGTTTAAAGTGATTATATCTGTTATTCTCTCCCAACGTCTCTCTATATCAGGAAACGTGTATCGCAAACAATTATTATAGTTTACCAATGTTGCATTATATTGTTAATACCGGCTACTAAGTCATTAAGGTGGGAACAACTTTTAGACACTCTCTACATAACAAAAGACGAGAAAGTATTAATGCTAACAAATTCTTCAAAGTAAAAACAGTAAAAATATACAAATCTTTAGAAATGCATGGTTGTTGGATTGGAGTGTTGTAAATTTTTATCATCCTAACATAATGAAATTTAATATAACACTAGATATTGTACCCCACGCTTCGCGGCGGGAACCGGATCTTAAACGTTTGAGGTGTTGACCTTAACGTGGCTAAGCAAAAAAAACGTAGGTAAATAGAGAAACATAGGCCTGCGCTCCACGGCGAGAGACGGACGTTAAACGGTTGAGGCGGAGACATTAACGTGTGGCTAAACACAAAAACGAAACATATAAAATTAATATTGCTACATAAACAGGATAAAAGATAGTTATATAACGGTACCGATTTTTTTTTGTCGATGTCGGTCTAATTTTTCACGCTACCCGCGTCTTGCAGCTGAGTGATACGATTAAAAGAAACGTACGCACGTTGCGGCGGGGCGGTACGATCAAAAGAAACATACGCGCAAAATAAACTAAAGTTGTGAGTTAAGTATACGGATGGTCCTTGTGGTATGTCAAAATTTTTGATTTGGTCCCTAAGTATGAGAAATTACACCACAGGTCCCTAACTATGCATAAACTTAACATAAATGGTCCTTGAGTTGGATGACAATGGTGTAATTTCTCGTACTTAAGAGACCATTTATGTTACGTTTATACATAGTTAGGGACCTTTTTCGTAATTTCTCATACTTAGGGACCAAATCCAAAAATTTGACATACCACAGGGACTATCCGTGTACTTAACTCTAACTTTATTGAGGGAAAATCAGATTATATATGCTACATGGGGTAAACTCAAAACTTTAGAAACTTGAAGGAGTGAAAATAAAATTTTACAAAGTAGAGGGTTAGTTATGCAATTTAACCAAAGTATGGGGGGATGGGATGGTGGGAAACCCCACCAACCTTTGAGATTAAGTTTAATAAAAATTTGGCTAGCGGTCCCCCACCATTTATGTTCCCTTTCTATGATACAGTTGTTAAGTTATTAAGAGGACAATAATACTCAAACGTCTAAGAAGTCGTAATACAGAGATGATGCATTTTAAGTTCATTAAAAGAGAAAGAAAGCTCAACTATATGTAAACAAGCACTAAACTGGACGGAGACCCCTCCTTTTCCCGTTGGTTATCATGAATAGCACGATATCAGTTGTGATCTAATCGTTTGATATGTTGAGAACTTTGCACGACACCACTCGCATGATTCATCTAACAAACCTACCACAACATCAATTAATCCCATGATACTAAAGACCTCCAATATGTTTGGATAACCTTCATTGATAAAACCACAAATACATTACAATTTTTTTCACGCGTATGTTTAAATGAGTTATGAACTAGTGATACTCGTTGTCTAAACTTAATGCCTTAAATAGCAAACTCAAGTATTGTGTTGACATTTCTATCTCACATACGCGAAGAATATAGATACTATGTGCATTTATATTACGTATGTATTGATTTTGCGAGTTGGTTGTATGTTTGTTGATGATTCGCAAGTGGTAAATCGCTTACGACATGATTTTTAGCTAAATTGATTGGAATAAATTCAGATAAGTAGAGACGCGACTATGAATTAAAGTATCACATGGTTATAAGCGTAATTATTTTGTAACTTAACTATCAGGGCAAAATTTGGTTAAGATCGTGTGGAGCAGTGGCTCAAACCGAGACCAAACAGAAACCATCACGAATGCATTCTTATGGTCCAATGTATGGTCTAGGTTTTTCAGAAAATCTGATCTTCGGTTCAAGCCATATTAGTCGTAAGAGACCGAACGACCCGATTAAATATGACATGGGCTTGACATTGTAGTCTCAGAAAATTGGACTCACACATGTTTGCATGGAGGAGCCTTAATGCGAATTTGCAATTAAACATTAAACCTGATTACAATAAAATTACTGTCCAAAATGTTCAAACTGTTTTGCGATAAGCGCTACTACCCTAGATTGTGATAGGACTATTCTAGATGTAAAATGCAATTTCAGTAGTCATATTTCATTTCAGTTGGAAAATGCAGTCAGATGTTTGGGGCAGTATAAGCGATCAAGGAGTAGTAACTCATATCATGGGAGGAAACATTGCGCAGAGTTCTATTACTATTAATGGGTGGCTCCGCGATTTCTTATGGGCACATGCATCCCAGGTAATTCAGTCTTATGGTTCTTCATTATCCGCATATGGCCTATTTTTCCTAGGTGCTCATTTTGTATGGGCTTTTAGTTTAATGTTTTTATTCAGTGGACGTGGTTATTGGCAAGAACTTATTGAATCCATCATTTGGGGTCATAATAAATTATAAGTTGCTTCTTCTACCTAGCCGAGAGTCTTAAGCATTGTACAAGGACGTGTTGTAGGAGTAACCCATTACCTTCTGGGTGGAATTGCCACAACATGGGCGTTCTTCTTAGCAAGAATTATTGCAGTAGGATAATGGCTAGGAGGATTTGAAAGGCATTAAGATTTCCTAGGTTTAGCCAAGGCTTAGCTCAGGACCCCACTACTCTTGTCGTATTTGGTTTGGTATTGCTACCGCGCATGACTTTGAGAGTCATGATGATATTACTGAGGAACGCATTTATCAAAATATTTTTGCTTCTCACTTCGATCAATTAGCAATAATTTTTCTGTGGACTTCCGAAAATCTCTTTCATGTAGCTTGGCAATGAATTTTTGAGTCATGGGTAAAGGACCCTGTACATGTAAGACCTACTGCTCATGCAATTTGGGATCCTCATTTTGGTAAGCCAATAGAACTCATAGTTGGTTATGGGAGGAGATTGTAAATCTCCTCGATTTAATCAACTATGTTTTCTAATGAAGGTTCTGGAGTTCTAACATTTGAATTTCTCTTACATTCTACGTTCCCGAAACGGATCCTATCAAATATTTCACATTTTCTATGATCATCTCTATTTCAGGTATTCGGGGAATCCTCCTTAATGGACGAAATATTCATATTATGTCAATGCCAATTGAATCAATGTTATTAGCTGTGAATTCGAACTTTTTGGTATTTTACGTTTCTTCGGATGATATGATGGGTCAATCATTTGCTTCATTGGTTCCAACGGTGGCAGCTGTGGATAGGGATGGCAATGGGTCGGGTTCGGGCCGGGTATCGGTAATCCCAAACCCATACCCGATTGTAAAATTGTGTCCCATACCCGGCCCATTACCCGTCGGGTTTGTGTCGGGTAATTACCCGTCGGGTATCGGGTATACCCGTGGGTAACGGGCATACCCGTTGGTATCGGGTATACTCGCGGGTATCGGCCAATAACCGTAGGATATGTGTCGTGTACTTTTCTATGACTCTACTTTTTATATTTATAAATACATATTTTAAAAGAAAAAGTAATTTTTCACATAATAAACTTACTAAAATGAAGCATTAATAGCCATGGGTTAAGAGAAAATAAAATTATAAATTACAAATTTTCGGGTATATGATTCGGGTATATGGTTCGGGTAAACGGGTATGTGATTTCGGGTAATCGGGTCGGGTATCACCTAATCCCATACCCGCGAAATTTTTAAAAATTAATCCCATACCCGGTCCCGTACCCGTCGGGTTTCGGGTATACCCGCCCGAACTCGTCGGGTTTTGGGTATACCCGTCGGGCTCGGGTTATTTTGCCATCCCTAGCTGTGGAATCTGCTATTGGGTTAGCCATTTTCGTTATTACTTTCCGAGTCCGAGGGACTATTGCTGTAGAATCTATTAATAGCATTCAAGGTTAAAGACTCCTAAAGAGTTACCAAAATACGAAGTTCTCTTTTCATTCTCTTCTTTATTTTTTTCTTTTTACTTGGTTGGCAGGGTCAGGGCCTTTTTTGTGATACAACCTCTATTGCTTCATTAATCACATGTTGCTTTGCAAGGGGTGTACTTAGTATGGTCGGGAGGGGTTTACCAAAACCCCGGAGTTTCAAAATTTTAATAGAACACTATAGAAAAAAATTGGATGAACCCCTAAATAAAATATAGGGTGAACCCCTATGATTTTAATTTTGATGAACAAGACAAAAATATATTTTAAAATATAGGGTGAAAGATGTTTAAAACTCGTAGGGAACAACTCTAGGTAGTTTTTTTCTAATTTATAAAGACTATTTTATTTATATTATGTGTTTTTTAATTTATAATGACGATGTTTTTTATTATTGTATCATATTTTTATTATGTGATTAATCTTATCTAGTCCGAAATTTTTTATGTCCGACCCTATGAAATTGAAGCATCTAAAAACAGTGAAACTCTTGAAAAAAATTCTTGGATCAGTCACTGACTTTGCAATAAAATTCTTTGATTCATTGAGTTGACGGATCATCATTCCGGCTTCATCGATAAAGCTACAATAAATTTCAGTAGAAGTTTAGATGGGGGCTATGAGTCAAGTTATTAACGATAAAACATTTTTGTATTTTGTATTTTTATGTTTTCGTATATTGAATCTTTATGTTTTAATATTCATTTAAATCATAATCCTTAAGGCATTATATCATTTTGTTAATTCTTATTTAAGTTTGATTTTTATAATCAATTAAATTATTTTTGAGTAGTTATTTTAACAAAATACATTATTTTTATATAATTATTTTCTATTAATATATTATATGTGTATGTATTATTAGTACAATTATTTTTGTTGCTTCCCATGAATTCGAATGATTACAATTTACGAATCTTTCATCTTTGTGTTAACAATTTAAGGTAAACAAGAAACGATATAAATTTAAAATTGTTGAATTTCGGATCAGCATATTTGAATCAGCCCAACAAAAAAACTGTTTGAATATAAGCCCATTATAAATACTTAACAGCCCATAATAAATGGCTACTTTGTACTGGAGGAAGTAACAGTCTATGACTTGAAATGCAGCCCATAAAGGCCATGATACTGAGGAACTATCATCTGAATTTCGGTTCCTGTCCGTCCCAGTAAACCGACACACCGAAAACCGAATGTGATATATCGGTTTGGTATATGGAATGGGCTTCTTTTGCTTCCGTCTCGGTCTTGCTCCGATCCAATCAACAACCCATGAACAAACCTAAATAATACGTTGAAAAGTGACTACTTTAGATTATTCATAATACAGTCTTTATCTCCATCATTAAATTTTATAGTTTAGTAAATAGAGATTCTTTAAATATAGAGATCTATTTTTATCAATCTCTATATTTTTTGTAAGTGTTTAAGAAAAAGAAAAAATAATAAAATAACTGTTTGTGAGTGGGATAGAGAATAAAATGTGAGTGGTTAATCAAAATTTAAAGATAGATTTGAAAAAAAAAATGATATTTAGTTAAATCATAGAGATGAAGAAGGAGATGTGAATGCTTTTTGTGATTTTCACTTTATTTCTATCTATCAAATAATGTAAATAGCCACCGTAGGTCCGTAGCATTTTCGATTTCCATATTAACCAAGTTACAATATATGTTTTGATAAATATTTGCTTATAGTACCCTTTACCGTGTGCGTTGCGGCGAGCATGTGTTTTGAAAGTATGCTTGGCATATGTTGTTTGTTTGCTCGGTTTCGAAAATAAAAATGTTGAACAAAAAAGCATTCCAACGAAGATATCATGACAAACGACGAAGAAGTCCCGTTGTAGAAATGAAAAAAAAACGAAAAAAAATGGTTTAACGAAAAGATAAAACCGTGTGAAACGGCCGAGAACAAAAAACCATAAAATTAGAACCCAAAAATTAAATAAAAAATAAAATACTATATGTGTTTACATCGACCGAAAAAAATAAAAACAAATAGCAACGTGGGTTCGAATAACACCGATAATGGCACCGATTTTGTCGGTTTGTTACCGGTTCAGTTCGTGAATGCACCGAAACTTGGTATAGTTTACGATAGCAAAAATAAAAAAATTTGCGATGGTTTTGTCACACAAATGCTACACGATGTAGCCCAGAAAATAAATGCGTGTTTTCCGTCAAACGAAAACCATAAAAACGAACACTGATACCGGTCCTGATAACACCAATACTGGCAACGATATTGTTCGCTCATTATCGGTTTGGCTCGTCACGGCACCGTAACGGTGACGATATTCGCTATAGCATACGATAAAAGAAAAGGATTGATTTTTAATACAACTCCGATTTTGAAAAAAAAAATTATCTGAATGTCGACAAAAAAAATTAAAGAAAACTGTGTATTCAGTTTTTTTAAGTTAACGAACGTAAGTTATTACAAGAAATCAAAATTAATACAAAATTAAACGGGTTAAAAACATAAGTTATATATACTATAAGAGGTGAAAATGAAAAAAAAAATCAGCAGCCTGCTAGCTATGTACACTATTCCTGATCGTTGGTGTTTAATATAGCTATATAATAATAAACCGTCATTACATATTAACTAGATTTTTAAAAACAGAACATACATATTTATTTCATGCATCAAAAGGCCTTTGGTCTAGCGGTGCCTTAATGTTGGATAAGACTTTGTCTTTCCAAGTGGTGAGATTCAATCTTGCGTGATGGACAAATGGGTGTAGTTTAGTAGTATGTTCCAAATATATATATATATATATATATATATATATAGGGTAGAGTTTCTTTTAAAACCCATATTTAATGAGAAAACTCTAAAACTTATGCCAACCAATAAGAGATTAACACCTAATACTATATTTTTTCTTTGTTGAAGGGTAATACAGTATTTTCTTCTCCTGCACCAACCCACATAAGTGAGAGTACTCTCTCTCTATAACTATAGATTTATTTAAAATCTATATCCATTTTTATTTGAAAAGATCATACCACATACTCTCTCTCAACTCTATCTCTGTACACCACCACCCCGTTGCAGCCTCCTTTTACCGACAAGAACACCGGCGACTGATCGCGGTGTCAAGGTCAATAAAAAACAATTATAAAAATCTACTACCCAGCTACCTTAGACTATAGTACAGTGAGTAGGGTATCGTATCGACAGGGAATTGGTGGAAAGAATGACTGGTTTAGTTTAGAAAATTATTTAATTAAAAATCAAATTAAAACAAAAGCAACCTCCTCCAAACTTCAGGTTCTAGGTTTATGCAAAAATCAGTTGTTCAATTGGACACCGCATAGACATAGTATTGGAAAATCACTTAAAACAGTAATTGAATACAAGTTGTTGTCAGCAACCTATGCAACCCGTTTCGTCACAAACCAATATAATCCAACTATCCAGTTTATAAATGCCAAGTTTACCCCCCTTTAGTCACCCAACCCTACTACTAGGTTTTATCATCAACCGAACAAGATCGTAAAACAAGAAAACTCAAAGCACTCAGATAAACTATTCAAATTAACTAATATATCAATCTATCAAGTTATTGTCAAAAACTAACAAGATCCAAATACATAATCAACTGAATAAAACACAGAACCTATATGAACCATCCGCTCGAAGGAAGCCACAAGTGGTTTAGCTGCACATGCTTGTCATACGATCACAAGAATTAACGGTAGACATAAAAAACGTAAAGCTAAGGTGAAAATACTCCAAAATTGCTCTCAAAATCGTCCCCAAAACACCCAAAAACGACCGGAATGAATATTTTCCGTAATCCTAAAGGTATCCTTTAAATATGGCCAAAATCCCACAAAATCCCGACCGTACGGTACGCTGGTCCCAGCGTACGCTGACATTCTGTTAACAAGCTCCTCTATACGCTGATCGGTACGCCCGACCGTACCGTACGCCCAACTGACCGTATGGTACGCCCAATTCCATATTTATCTTCATTTCCACATCCGGCTCGTCAAGCTATCTCAAATCGATATATTATGGGCCCCGTGACTCATTTTATAGCTCCCGATATGCTCTTATGAAGTTTTAGGCTTCGTAACTTCCGATTTCGGCTCTATTTTTGGCATAACTTTATCTTTATCCTTCCAACTCTCTTCCAAAACACGTGTTTAAGCTCCCAACACCTGTAGATCAATAACACACTCAAAGTCATTTCATTCAACACGTAAAACTCAATAATAATGCAATATTAATGCAATATTAAACACGTATAAGCACAAACAAACACCCACTCATCAGCGATCCACCCCCTTCTCTATCTACTCTGTCGTCTCGCTCCCAGACCGGACCCAAAATCATTCCCTAGAAGAGAAAATTGATCTCACAAGTCTGAATGATGGTGAAGACATGTTAGAGGTTGATGTGCTTCTTGCTGTTGGTGAAGGTGCGGTTAAGATTAAGAAGAAAAGAAGACCTGGAAGAGGTGAAGATTTTAGTTGATGCTACTCGTACTCTTCAGGTATGAGCTTCTTTCTTTACCTGTTGTTGATTATGGTTGTGAACATAAAACTGTTATGATATGAATTAGGGTTTTTGTTGGTATATCATCTAATTGCTCTTACTGATATCCAGATGTCATGTATTTAAAGGGTAGAGTTTGATTGAAGTTGTATGGAGTTTATGCACATCAAGTGTTTGATAATATGTCTAGGGTTTTTATGAGGAATTAATTGCATCCAACACCCAGAAAAAAAACGGTAAGGTGGTTTTAGTTCAGATTTCAAATCCAACTGAAGGTCGAGTAAGGGTTGTTTTTAGGGTCCAGTTAGAGACTCAATCCAATAGAGGTCAAGGGTTTTGTGTGGGAAATGGTGTAATGGCTCGTATCTCTATCCTGATCCTTGTTTTTGAACACCCATTCAGGTATCTTTTCACTCAATATTCTTGGATTTTATAAAATCTTTGAGTTTGTAATCATTGTTCACAAGAAAGTTGACTAAAGTTGAAGAAAACTAGTCAAAATCCCCGATTTTGCAAAAAAAAAAAATGATGCTTTTAGGATGTTTAAATCTTTATATTTTTTTTTTAATTTTGGACCCACAATTATACAAAATTTATATTGTTTCATCTCAATTTGAGTTAATAAAGTTCAAAATTGCATGAACTGTACAAATAAAAGTTGTCTAAAGAATTGAAAAAAAGTCAACGTTTCTAGTAATTTGACTCCTTTTGATGCTAAACTATGTTAATGTTATCCACTTGTTTTGATTCCATAGGGTGTTTCATGTGATATTTATGATGGAATCTGGTATGTCACTGACTCGAGGTTGACCGGTCAAATCCCGACAAGGTTTGGTAGCCTCAAGAAGCTCTAATCCGTTATAGTTGCTTTAATGTAACAACATGTTACACATGTATAACTTCATCTTACCTTAGTGTAATATGACATATGCCTTATATCCACACTTGTTATAATAGACAGTTACAATAATGTAGATATATATTATATCACTAAACTGATTTGTTCAAGAACAAGGGATGCATTTATCAAGAAATTTTTTTAGGTATTTCAGAATCTAATTGATATTTGGTTTTGTGTTTCTGGAACTCGAAGGATAATTGGATGATTGAATTTGACCGTAACCAGTTCCTTGGACTACTCCTGTATTACATTGGTGTAATTATATTTTTTTATTGGTGTATTTTATGTGTCAATGTTATTATATTGGTGTAATTTGATTTTTTTTTACAATTTAGTTCCGGTATATCCAATTGATATCATCACTCTTTTCTCACAATTTTTACAACTTTTTTTTTGCGACAATCCATTTAATTTTGTAAAAACATGGAAACATTAATAATAATTAAATATTTTAATATCAGATTCATTAAAAAAAATCTCATTACATTCCCAGAAATTAAGTATTAGTAAGAAAAATTTTGCAATACATAATTACTCTTAGTTTTAACAATCACCTAGTTATAAATAACAATCACCTCTGTTATTTATATAATTGACCATGACAACCTAGTTTTGACAATCACCTTCGCCTTCAGACCAACTGGGTCATGCCTATACTGAAAGACTGAAACCATGGTTTAAAAAAACGGTCGAGGCGGTAGAAAAACAAGTCTGAGGCGACGCCTCACTAGGTATTTTTGTACGTACGCCTCACAGGGGCTGAGGCGGTCGAGGCGGGCTGAGGCGGTGAAGTGGTAGAAATGGAAAAAATGACTTTTGACTGGACTTTTGACCCATTTGAGCATTGTATATTGTTCTATTAACGAAATACACAACTCAAATGGGTCAAAAGTCCATAATTCGCGTTTGGTTCTCCTTAATTTGACCTATTTTCTCATTCTTCTCCTTAATTTGACTTAATTTCTCATTCTTCTTCCACACATCACACCTGGGAAAGGTTTGGAAGGGGTTGATGTAGTCAACAAACAAGATACAAACATTGTTTGATGTTTAGTATTTTATTTTTGTAAGATATATAATTTTTATATTTATTTTTTAATTCCGCCTCGGTTCGCCTCGAGGCTTACGCCTCGTGAGGCGAAGGGAAAACACCTCGAGGCGCGATTCCGTTCTTTTAAACTTTGACTGAAACCACGACCACCGATTTTATTTTGTTCAATTCCTTTATTCTTCGTCTCTAACAACGTTTGTTGACCTTCTGCAACATTTCCTGTAGAGACGAGAATACATATCAATTATCATAAAAATGTTACATATACCAGCAGGTTTATATTAGTGTAACATAGAACTATATTATAATATACAAAGTAATTTTGTGGTATTTCGGTATTGTAATTAGATTGTGCCAGATATATGACTTCATTTCTAATTTTTTTTTAATTCTGACCTTTTTTAGCTAACACTATTTTTAACTTTTCAAAAACCAATAGTTGTACATACTTTTTTTTAATTCATTTCTTTTTTATTTTTGATTCATCATCACCCTTCATTAAAAAAAAAAATAGTTGTACATACTTTTTGTAATTTTTTTATTTATTTTTGATTCATCATCATCCTTCATTTTTTATTTATTTTTGATTCATCATCATCCTTCAACACTAATGTATAATTATAGTCATTTAACGTTTATTTTAGCATTTCTTACTTTTATTTGTTGCTGTGTTGCTTCCAATGATGATGGTGTTTCTCATTTTGTAGAATTCCTGTGAAATAATAGAATTGTAATACTAATTAACATTTTCCAAGAACAATCACATAACTAACTTGTAAACATGTAAAACTCAATAAATAATTTTAAAGTACTTTTTACCTCAATCTAAAATTATATTTATTGATATTTGGTTGGGTGTTCTTACGTAAATAATTGAGGATTATTTAACCCTAATTTCTAAAAACCCCCAAATTATATCTTACAAATTAAAGCTTATATAATGAAAATCTTACCCGTTTTGCGTCTCCCAAATGAACGAAAATAAGAAATCTCAAACGTCTTCTTTTGAATCAACGCACACAACCGACTATGGATCGAGACAAAAAGCTTCTCTAACTTAAAAGATGCAAGAAATATGAACTTTTGCCTTCAAAATATCACCTTAAGTTCTCAAAAGTTTCTTTCCAATAATGTCAAAGACATTCAAAATTTTCAAATGATAAAAGAAATCTAACACCTTCTTACCTAATATCTTTTATCGGGGGTGGGGGTGTTTGGGGTGTAGTGGTAAGAGAAGAATCTCACAGTCAAAAGTTTATAGGTTCTAATCTCATCCGACATAAAAAAAAATAATAATAAAATAAAATTTGCCGTTCAAAAATATATATATATACATATATTTTATCGGGAAAGAAGAAAACTTTTAGTCGGAATTTGTCAGAGGATTGTTTAATATGCAGTCTGATTTTGTGCAGGTTTATTGTGTTTTGACTGAATTACCCTTACAAGACATTTACTAAGTATTTATATGAATAAAAATTTTTGTTTATTCCATGTCCATAGGATTTGCTTTAATATAACATCTTCAACCATTGATTGATGGTTTTTCGGTTTTCACATATAATGTGGGTTTGCATTTGATCCACATCCTATATATATATATATATAGGGGAAGGTTATATTGAAAACTCATTTGAGTTGAGAAAACTCGTGAAAACTTAATGTAACTTATATATATAGGGGTTGCATCAAATGAAAACTCACTCTTATTATAAAAACCCTTAAACTTTATATGGATCACACATTCAATTTGTATATTTTAATTTGTGGATACCATTTAATGTAGGTTTTTTTTTTCTTTTTTAAATTCTTAAAATACCCCTAAAATGGTAAAAAGGTAAATTTACACCCTTAGTTTAATAAAACACTATTTTCTCCTTTTTCTCTCTATCTATATCCTGTTTTCTTTCTTGTTTTTAGACTTTGTTTTACACAGTTTACAATAATGCAATTTTGAACATGATTTAAAAAAAACCAAAAAACACAAATGAACAAAAAAATCTACATCAAAAAACCCCAAATATCTTTACAAATAAAAAAAAATATACAGAAAGCAGGAAAAAAAATTACATCCAAATAAATAAAATCAAATACACATGGATAAACTCTTTTATATGTGTGTAAAATTAGTTAATACATGTGTAAAAGAATCAAATACACATATGAAATCTGAAAAATCCTCGTTCGCCTTTTTTCCTTCCATATGAAATCTGGAAAATCCAACATAAGTTATGATTTGAATTTAAATTATATGTTATTTATAATTACACCATGTAAATTCTGTTTACACATGTGAAAATGAATCAATGCACAAGTGTAAAATTAAAATACACATGTGTAAAAATTAAAGCCTCCTGTAAATCAAACTAAAAAAGTCAATATCAAAACCTTGTGTATCAAACCCTGTAGATCTTGAACCCGGAAAGGAAGATTCCCGACTATGGTTAAAGGTGCAGGATATAGCTTATCACTAAAATCAATTAGCCTCCGTTCACTTGGGGGTAACTTTAAGCTTTTATCGGTTTCTACCTGGTCAGCACCTATAAACAAAATCACATGTGTAAAATCAAAATACACATGTGTAAAACTAAAATACACAGGTGTAAAATCAAAATACACAGGTGTAAAATTAAAATACACATGGGTAGAATCAAAATACACATATATAAAATTCAAAACATTTAATATTCAGTTGTATACATTAATGCTAGATCTGTATTTTCTTGTTTTTCAACATGTGTAAAAGCAATTAATACACACATATTACAAATACATTTAATCTTCAGTTGTATACACTAATGCTAGATCTATATTTTCTTGTTTTTCAACAAACCTTTAAAAATTCAATTAAACATGCTAGATCTGTATTAATTTAAGGTACATCTGTAATTTATTTTAATTAAAAATGCTAAATCTAACTAAAAATAATTTAAAATAATAAGATTAATTAACATCTGCAATTTATTTCTAACAAAGATCAGTAACTTTCTATTCGAGTAATTTGGACCAAGACTTAAGTTCTGTGAATATGAAAAATCAATCATTATTGTGTATGTAAGATGCAAACGAAGCAACAAAAACCACATGGCTACAAAATATCACAAATCAGGAGCAATTAATCTCAATTCAAGCACCTATTTGTTACCTTTTTTGTCATGCATCTGGAACACAAGAAACTAAACAAAAAACCAAATCAAAATAAAAAAAGCTATCGATTTCATACCTTCAATCTTGAAGCTTGAGTTGCAGATCTGAATCCCCCTTACCGACGATTCAATTTTCATCCACCAACAACTTTGTACGTCGCCTACGGTGGGTGAGAGTTAGGGTTGGAAGTCTGGTGAGATTTGGGAGGTGGGGTAAGAGATCTGCGATGGATTCGGCTTCACCGTAGCTCTCTTACGACTAACCGTAGCTCTCTGGCGACGACGGGTTCATCTGCAATATGGCATACGACGGGTAATTCTTCGTGGAGCAAATTTATAAGATCGTCGGCACCATCCAAACCCTTTTCATCGACTAACATCAAGAACTTGAAAAAGTTACTGTCGAGCTGCTTGTATCCACCTTCAATTTCTTTAGGGTGTTTTTTTAGGTTTGAAAAATGAGACAGAGAAAAAATGAGATGAAGATCATTCTTCTGATCTTTTATATTCAGGAGAGAGACATAATAATAGGTATGTGGTACAAGACAAATTACAATAATGCCTCTTTAGTTTAAAAATAAACCAAAAATACAATAAATTAATGTATGGATCATATTGAGTTTAAGAATTTACACATTAAGTAAGGGTTTACAAATGATATGTCCCATATATATATATATATATATATATATATATATATATATATATATATATATATATATATATATATATATATATATATATATATATATGCATATGTTAAATTAACTAATTAATACTTTTGTATATTTAAACCTACGTTAAACAATGCTACGTAAACTTATAAGATGCCAAAAATCCAGCAATCACGAATCATTCAACCACTAAAATTTCTCACCTAATATTACAACGTGCTTCGATGAAAACAAATATATATATAAACATATTAGACAAACTTATATAGTTGAATGATTATCATTTACCAAAGTAATCAACAACGTCGATGGAGAAATCCGGGTACGGCCGCGACGGAATATTCCGGTCACTCCGGCCACCACTAGTAATCCCAGCAAAACCCAATACATCAATGGTCACCTTCCTTTTCCGCAACGTTTCATCGTACCCAAATAAACCCGCCTTAATCGATTCCGATTCAGGCAAAACCCTCACTTTCTCCGACTTCAAAACCTCCGTCGCCAAGCTCTCTCACGCCTTGAACACGCAGCTAGGTATCACCAAAAACGACGTCGTCCTCATCTTCGCTCCCAATTCAATACAATACCCAATCAGCATATTCGCAGTCATCGCTCTCGGTGCCATTGCAACCACAGTCAACCCTCAGTACACCATCGGAGAGATATCCAAACAAGTCAAAGACTGTAACCCAAAAATAATCATCACCGTTCAAGAATTGTATCCTAAAGTTGAACACTTTGGTCTCCCGGTTGTGTTTTTAAACTCAGAAAGTTCAAGAAAAGGGTGCTTTGGATATAAAGATTTGATTTCAAAATCTGATTCAGTCTCAGAACTGCCTAAAGTTTCGATTCGAGGAGATGATACCGCGGCTTTGTTGTACTCTTCGGGGACAACTGGTGTTAGTAAGGGTGTGGTTTTGAGCCATAGGAATTTCATCACAATTTCTCAAATGATAACTTCTGATCAAAGACTTATGGGGGAAACGGGTTACGTGTTCTTGTGTTTCTTGCCGATGTTTCATATATATGGAGTTGGGATAATATTGTATTCTCAGTTACAGGAAGGGAGCACTGTTGTATCGATGGCGAAGTTTGATCTTGGAGCGATGTTGAAGAACGTTGAGAAGTATAGAGTGACCCATTTGAAGGTGGTTCCACCGGTTGTGCTTGCTTTGGCCAAGCGGCAGGATGTGGTGGAGAAGTTTGATCTGTCTTCGCTTAAGGAGATCGGGTCGGGTGCAGCACCGTTGGGGAAGGAATTGATGGATGAGTGTGCCAAGAAGTTCCCTCATGTTTTGGTTCTTCAGGTAAGTTTCATGATCTCTTAATTTTATAGATTTATTAATGGGAAAATTCCTAAAATAAACATGTGATGTGACGAGTTAAATTTCACAACATAGAACATAAACCGTAGCTTTTTAACTTCCATAAAATAAACATTGTAAATTCTTCGGAACATCTATTGGTTCAGTCCCAATGATGTAGCTAAAATAGAAGGAAGAATTCACTTTGTACGATAAGTAGCTAAAAGAAGGAACTTTAATTTTGGTACGTGAATTGTGGTTTTTTAATCTTACAATATTCATTTATTGTCAAAGACCCTTAAATAGTAACATGCATACGTGAACAATAAATAGCCACACTACCTTCCAATACTTCTGGCATTCATCCCACGTTTTTTACCACCAACACTTAAAACAAAACATAAATAAACTGTAAAATAAACTTTCAATTAGTCAAAAACCTATAAACCAAACAGTAAAAGTCAAACCTACCAATCAAACAGTAAAAGTCAAACTTGCATTTAGAATGTATATTTTATAAAGATTCTCCAATAGGACCAACAATTGGCCTACACCCGCCATGGCTATAGTCAATGCTACATAAAGATTCTCCAATAGGACCAACAATTAGTCCTTCCAAGAAACCCAAAACAACATGCCCCGTTTTACAATTCAGGAAGCTAGCCTAAAGCACCTCGGCAACCGTGGTCCAACAACACTTTCACAGGTGGGAGTAGACCAAACATAAACTCAAGCTATTTCCAGTTCTACCGCATTCCTGGTCATGAAACTAAAGACTGCCGCAAACTTACCTGGTTCTTTCGCGATAACAACATCACATTTGCAGCATATCCTCACAATCTGTCCCGGTAGCTAATGTTGCTACCTCTACAGCCCCGACTTGGATGTTTGATAACGGTGCCTCCCATCATGCCACATCTGATCGAGGCTCTCTTCACATGATGTCTGAGTATGGGGACCAGATGAGATAATCTTGGGCTACGGTAATGCACTTTCTATCTCTCATACTGGTAACACAAAATTATACATTTCCTCACGATCACTTTCGCTATTCGATGTCCTAGCTATGTGTTTCAAAACTATACAATAACCTTATTTCAGTTGCTAAGCTTTGCAAAACTAACCTTGTTTCGGTTGAATTCTTTCCGACCCATTTTTTTGTGAAGGATCTTCGTACGGGGGCGCGCCTAATGCGTGGGGAGAATCAGCCTGACGTTTACTATGCCAACGTACCACTACTTCCATAACTCAACTCCACCTCCATCTCCACTGCACTCTCTCTTCTTGCGTGGCATCGCAAGCTTGGTCATTAATCACTTCGTGTTTTTAAATCCTTAGTTAAGCGTTTAGGCATAAAGTCAAATTTTCATAATTTTCATTGTACTTCCTGCTCAATTAATAAAAGTCACAAACTCTCTTTTGGTACAAAGTCACTTACCGCATCAAAACCGTTGGAACTTGTATACTCGGATGTGTGGGGACCCGTTACTAAATCTATTGACAGTTTCACTTATTACATAATTTTTGTGCACTTTTATACCAAATATGTTTGGCTTTATCCAATGAAATTTAAGTCCGATGTCTTAAAAAAAGTTCCACAATTCAAGTTGTTTGAAAAATACTTCAAAACACCGCTTGTCTCTCTCTCCTCATCGACAATGGTGGTGAGTATCAAGGTCTCCTACCCTACCTACAATCTAATTGCATATCACACTTCACAACTCCCCTGCATACACCAGAGCAAAATGGTACTGCTGAAAGGCGTCATCACCATATTGTGGAAACTGGCTTAGCTCTCCTTCATTATGCAAACCATTTTGGTCTCATGCCTTTCAAATGGTTGTATACCTCATTAACTAACTCCCAATACCAATTCTCAATTCCAAAAGTCCCTATGATACTCTTTATGGCGAACTCCTAACTTATTCTAAACTAAAATCATTTGGACCTTTGTTACCTATGGCTCAAACCATATGACAAGTCCAAACTTCACCCGCGATCGGCTCCTTGCATTTTCTTAGGCTACTCATCCTCAAAGTCAGCCTAAAAAAGCTTTAACCCACAATCGTTCCACTTTCGCCATGTTGAGTTTGTGAAACACTCCTTTCCATATAAAAACACCAACAATACTCCTACACGTATACCTACAACCGAATCCTTCCTTCCACATGCTTCCCCCTCTTACCATTAATCCCACAACATCCTCTTCAGTCCCTCCTACTCAAATATTGTCACCCCTAACACTCTGTATCAAACAGCCTCCCATATCGTCTCCCACATTCACTAACTCCTCCAACATTTCCCATACGTCTTCCCCTACCTCACTCTCTACCAATCTCACTTCCCACAGCTCACCCTCAACCCCCAAGTACCCTTGCCTTCTACCCCTTTGGTTTCAACCTCAATCCCATCGGCTTCAACTACCACTATAACATCCGTAAAATTTTGATCTTAAATTCAGCAAGAATTAAACCCCGAGGGTTTAAAGTGTAATTAGACCAAACTTCAATGGTCAAATAATCAATTTTTTTGAGAAATGAGGCGGTAACGGACCGTCACAACCCGTTATGGGCTGAGGAAGGGTTAAACCAGAGGAAGGGTTAAACCAGAGGAAGACACGGGTCCCTATGACTTATGATGATCTGACGCGTGTAACCCTATGACGGACCGTCACTGCCTTGTAACGGTCCGTCATGCCGTAAAATGACCAGCAATTGAACCGTGTCAAGCTGACTCGCAACACTAAAGTGGTGACAGACCATCACCACCATAACAGTCTGTTACGGCTTGGCGGTGACGGACCGTCACCTCACATAACAGTCCGTCACGAGTCCAAATTTCGCTTATAAATTGAGTTCATGATTCTGTTTAATTCACAACATCCCAAAATGAAAATTCAAGGTTCATACTTGTATACCACTCTCAAAATTACGAACCCACTTGTAGTTTAACGTGTCGTAACCCTAGTTAAGCAACCAACGCTTGGAAGAATAGTTAAGCAACAAACGCTTGGAAGAAACGCGTAGAACCTCCACCAAAGTAACCCATGGATAGAAACAAGTGTCGAGGTGTTGTCCAACTAAGAAGAGAACATTAGGAACTCACGAAGCTTCCATAAATCAAGACTATGTTAAGGTGAATACATATTTCAATACATTTTGGTTTTCAAAATCATGAAATGATTTTATCTTATGGCCTTACTAAAATGAACTTCTAAAACCATTTGGTTGCATAAGGTAGTTTGTGTGAAAGCATTCAGGCCACAGGGTCATGTATGACTTGAACTAAGTTATACACGTGTTACAGATGAAACACTGTAATGAGGCTAGTACCAGGCTCGGTTGTTAGTACATGTAAAACATCGCCATCACATGTATGTACAGTTGTGGCGAACATAAAACACCATATCAACCGAGCAAAGACTAGTGTGATAAGTGGTTATACCTTTATGTGAAATAGTCCCACTTAGTGTGTAAACTACCATCCAAATATGGCAAATTGTTTAATTTTTTTAGTTTAGTCAGTGTCAAATATATATATATATATATATATGTGTGTGTGTGTGTGTGTGTGTGTGTATTCGCCAGCTTTTGTTGTTATGTTTTAAAAACATTTTCAGTTAACCAAGGATAAGTAATTTTGAATGGTTTATGTCGGAAGGACTATAGCTCCTTTGCAGATGCTAGAAAGGTATGATGTCAGAGGGAGAATCAATCCCTAGACATCTACTGTAGACTGTTGGCTTTGTAATTACTTGGTTAAACAAATTTTTGTAAGATTCAGGGTGAAATTCCCTATTTGAAATGAAATAAAATATTTTGAGTTATTGAAACTCCTACACATTTTTCCGCTACGTATTTCAAACTCTGAGTTTTATGAAAACAGGAAAACAGATACCAACTGTTGATGGCACGCCCGGGGTCCTGAAAACCGGGGTGTGACAGGTTGGTATCAGAGCCACCAGTTTCATTGAATTAGATACTAGAATTAGTATCTAAGCTTTAACCTTGATGATATCATTGGTTTTAGCAACTAAGATACTTGGTTTAGTATATATGTTTTGACAAGAACAAAATGCCTAGTAGGTAAAAGTAGGTAGATACTTATACGTGGATATTTGTATCTAAATGATTATTATACAAAATGTCAGGAAATAATAGTTACTTTAAATACGTATTTGGGAGCGATCATCCTGCTAACCAAGAACCTAAGGAAAATCCTAATTTCCTAGAACCAGTGAAACTCCAATAATAATTCATTTAATGAACCATACCATCCCTCCGAGGAAAATCAGGACCATATTTGTGGATCCAACTATCCCGGACATGCCGGAGATTCTGATCTGGATAATTAGCGGACGGATACTCCACCGCCATTGGTAATTCAAATAAATACAGGTGCAGTGGAAGATGGACCTAGCAGACCCACAAAACCAAGAATGCAAGTAGGGATGCCAACAGAGACAGTATAGATGTCGTCATCAGAAGAAATAAAAGAATTTTATAAAAACTTACCAATGGGTGAGGAATCCAAAGAAGAACCTCAATATTATTCTCCTGCTTTCCTTGATCCTTATTTATTCCCGACATTTGAAAATCCGGAAAGCTCTACTTCACACCAAGAATCAATAGATCCATTTGAAGATTACCTAACCAATGTTACTCCGTTAGAACCAACGGATCTCTACCAGATGTCTATAATGATATTGTGATGGGAATTAGAGATCCCCCACCACAATATAATTATCCTTCTATTCATCCAATGTCACCTATCGAGTGTTTGGACTGTGCCTTACGGGAAACAGACGAAGTTAAGAAGGACTTGATAGACAATAAGAAGAAGAATAAGTCAATTGGAGGAAAATTATTAAAGTATGGAAAGAAGTTAAAGAAAATAGAAAAGGACCTAATTAAGAATTAACTTATAAATAACCCTTCAATTCCCATTGTATATATTATTTCCCTATAATAAAACTTGTTTTCTGGTTTTGCTATTGACATGGTAGCAAAACAATGATCCTAAACGAGTTACTAGGTATGGTAACTTTTGATTACATCTATATGTACAATAGGGATATGGCATGACTGAAACCACCGGAGTTATCTCCCAAGAGAGTCCAATTATAGGACCTCGATACTCTGGTTCAGCAGGGAGGCTTATCTCCGGAGTCGAGGCACAAATAGTTAGCGTAGATACCAGTAAGCCACTTCCTCCAAACCAAAAGGGTGAAATATGGGTTCGAGGGGCTAACATAATGCAAGGTAAGATCGAGTTGCATCAATCATTCATTTGACACTTGAATCTTGAATATGAAGAGTAATATTAATTTGTCAGTTTTCATCTTTGTTAGTTTTGAATTTCCAGGTTATCTCAACAATCCACAGGCTACAAACTTTACGATAGATAAACAAGGATGGTTGCATACCGGGGATCTTGGACATTTTGATGACGAAGGTCAATTATTCGTCGTTGATAGAATCAAAGAACTCATCAAGTACAAAGGCTTTCAGGTAAAACATATTTCCATCATGTCATGTATATATATTTGATATCTCACTACTATAGAAATGACCATTTTGAAGAAAAATGATCCAAACCGGGTTTGCTGCATGGGAACGCTGATCGAGTCGTGCACACGTGGGTTTAAGAGTGTTGACTATTTCTTTTTGTTTGAATAAGCTCTAACGGATAGTCTGTTGGAGTCAGTATTTTTAGTAGGGTTGTTGAGTCTTTTTCGTACCTTTCTTTATGTATTTAAGGCAGTGCCCTCTTCATGTTATTGTGTGCACTCAAGAGTTAATTCAATAGTAAAATCGTTCCCTGCAATCTATTCTAAACTTCATTATTCCCTGCTTTAATACCATCACATTTGCAAGCGTCAACGGTACTGCAATTGGAATTTTTTTTCAAATTAGTATATTTTGAAAAAAGAAAGTGGTTAATAGTCTCTAGTTGGGGAAAATGTGGGAGAAGGTAAAACCGGTACTACCAGTACCGGTTTCAGTACAAATGGTTTCAACAAATCATTGGGTGTCAAAGGTGGCAGAGGTGCAGTGAAACCGGTACTGCCAGTACCGGTTTCAGTATTAATCCACTAACGCCCCTTTAACGTCACCGTTTAAGTAAGTTTGTACTGAAACCGGTAATATCAGTATCGGTTTTAGTTGTTTTTTGGTGTTTGTACTGAAACCGGTGGTACCAGTACCGGTTTCAGTTGCTTTTTGGTCAATGAAATGTCTCCTCGTGTAAGTGTCCTGTGTGTAATTAAGGTGTCATACAAAAAGTAACTGAAACCGGTGGTGCCAGTACCGGTTTCAGTTACTTTTGTATAAATTGTACCATTTCAATTTATTATCAAGTCATAACTTAATTTAAATTCCAGTTACATGTTTGAGTTTAAACATATCTAATTCATGTCTTTTTTTACTTTATATATTATATATAGTAGAGGACACTTTATATTCGAATGGTAGGTGTGGATTAATGACACAAATATTCCATTGACCAAAAAGCAACTGAAACCGGTACTGGTACCACCGGTTTCAGTACAAACACCAAAAAGCAACTGAAACCGGTACTGGTATTACCGGTTTCAGTACAAACTTACTCAAACGGTAACGTTAAAGGGGCGTTGGTGGATTAATACTGAAACCTGTACTGGCAGTACCGGTTTCACTGCACCTCTACCACCTCTCTGACACCCAATGATTTGTTGAAACCATTTGTACTGAAACCGGTACTGGTAGTACCTGTTTTACCTTCTCCCACATTTTCCCCAACTAGAGATTATTAACCACTTTCTTTTTTCAAAATATACTAATTTGAAAAAAAATTCACTGCAATTGCTTTGCATTTTGCAACCCCTCGTTACAATTGATTTTTACGACCTTTTTTGGCAACTGAACATTTTCGCGACAAAAAATAGCGACCTAAAGTTTCCTCACAAAATTAGCGACCATATAATTGCGATTCTTCCTTTTCGTGACCGGTTTTCTATTTTAGTTTTTCTTTAAGTAACACTTACGACCATTTTTCAATCGAAGTTGTTTATTTTTTATTCTTTTGCTTTTTTTAATATAATTTGCGGCAATTTTTACAACTGATTGTTTGTTTTATTTATTTTTTTTAAATAAAAGTTGCCACCGTTTTTGCCACCAAAATGTTTTTTTTTAATTATTTTCAAAATAATTTGCAAGCAAATCATTTTCGGTAGCTACATTCGTGACCATTTTATTCAGTCGCTAATCTGGTCGCAATGTATGCGAACGTTTCTGTCGGTCACAAATTTTTACTTCTTTTGCATCTTTTTGTAGTAGTGTCTTTTAATGATCCTATTTTCAATCTTTAAGTCTTTTAACTTTGTTCAATGTTGGTACTTTATAGGTTGCACCAGCCGAGCTTGAAGCACTTTTGCTTTCGCATTTTGAAATATCAGATGCTGCAGTGATCCCGTAAGCCAAAAATATACAATTAATTGTTTCGATCAGAACTTGCTATCATATTTACATCTTTAATACAATCGTTTCCCGACTACATATTTTGATATAGAAGCACATTATCCTTTCTACTAGGTTTCCTGATGATGAAGCCGGTGAGGTTCCGATTGCATTTGTGGTCCGATCTCCAACTAGTTCGTTGACTGAAGAGGATGTTAAGAAATTTATTGCTGAGCAGGTAGAGCATATTCTAACAATTTCATGATTATTTAACATAAAACACAACAATCATTTGTATGTTAAACGATCTATATATGTAGGTTGCACCTTATAAAAGATTGAGACGAGTGATGTTTGTAAACAACGTTCCAAAGTCAGCTTCAGGGAAACTTCTCAGACGTGAACTTAAAGAGAAAATTCAATCGCAAATGTAAGATTTAATAAAAGATGAATTTAATGTTTCATGTAATAAACAAGTAAAGGTAATAACACGAGTTGCATTGACAATATTCGAAACATTATATTAAAAAAAATGAAACTGTGATGTAGGCTCGCTCGTTGCGACGAGAGCGTTGATTTTGGAACTTCATATTAAAAACCAGAATCTGTAAAAAATTTCATGTCGGGACATTGATAAAAATACGCATGCACATCGCAACGGAAAATTCGGAAGTTTATAAAACAAGTTGGAGCATAGATGTTAATCATGTCCAACTTGTTTATTGTTGTAACGATTATTGTCGTATTAATGAATTTATATATTTAAGTTTATATTTTAGTGACCAGTTTTTACTAGTCATACAAAGCATTCGAAATCTCAGGGACGGTCCAGCGGTTCCACTTCACCAGTTGTATGTGATGCAATTCATGTACATGTGATAGCTTTTTTAAATAGTAAAATGAAAGGATAATAAAATAGTTATTTAACATGGAAATACAAGAAGGACTAACTTTAGTAATTTCTGAAAACAAACTGGAATATAAACATACTATTATTAAAATTAAAATAATAAACTCCCTATATGCAGGTTAACTTCCAATTATAACGCTCACATCTCCTTCATTACATGACAACACATGCATTAGGGTTTTCGTCATTAAACATCTGAGTGGCATGCGTGTAATTAAACGTATACTCAGGCCGACTTACGTACTGCGGATACATGTATTGACCTTGACCAGTGAAATACCCCATCCCATAGTTATAGTTATACTCCGCCATCGTCGGCCCCCCGCCACCACTTTCTTTCCCCTTCCCCTCTCCGTCACCACCGCCACCCTTCGCCTTCTTTCCACCACCACTTTCCTTCCCCTCTCCGTCACCACCGCCGCCCTTCGCCTTCTTTCCACTGCCGGCCTTCGCCTGGATAATCTCAGCCTTTTTCTTCAGTTTGTCCTTAAGATCCGCCGTCAACACGTTCATGTCCATTGCTCCTTTCACCGTCACCGAATCATTGCTCTTATCAATTGACATCTCCACAAACCCTGTAAATCATTAGACGTTAGTTAACACCGTTAAAAAACATGGTCTATCACACTACTTAGAAGATGATTTACATAATTACCCTCAGTCTTCCTGACCAGCTTTTGAATCTTCTTGATGCATCCCCCGCAGTGTAATGGCACCTTCAACACCGCCGTCGTCACCGGAAACTGATTCATCGGAAAATCGCACAACATTTATCAATAAAATTTAATTAGACAAAAGTCGGTGACCGGTGAGGCGTAAGTTAGCAGAAGAACTAACCTTTTTGTGTTTATCCTCGTCTTTAACGTCGGCGGTTTGCTGTTTTTGTTGTGTCTTCTCCTCTCCTTCACCACCATTTTTCTTTTTCGTTGCCGGAGATATCAATTCCACCTTCTTTTTTATTTTTTTCTCAACATTCTCACGGAGTTTGACCGGGTCACCTTTACCAACCACCGTGATTTTCTCCCAGTCATTCTCCCCTCTCTCCACCGATTCCACACCTAAATACACACCCAAATTTAAGAACGAATACAATCAATGTTTTCAGAACTAGACCCGACAACGAACAGGTTGACCTAGAGGTCCGCTGATCGGGCCAGATGACATTATAAATAATATAAATATTAAACTATGTATATAGATATAAAATATAAAAATATTTTATGTTTTGATATTAATTCGTAACTTTAATATTATATGAAAACTTAAATAAATAAAATATATAAGTTGAAATACTAAATTACTTAAAAAAATGAGATTTTGAAACGAAAATTAAATAAATTGTAAAGCACTGGGTCCGGTTGGTAACCTGTCTGTTCAAGCAAAAACAATTCAAATAACCATAATCAGACCGATCCAATACAAGCCAAAAAAAAATCATACATAATCCAGAACAAAATGTAACAAAAACAGCGAAATTATCAATGAACAAATGGATTACCGTCCAGAGATCGAACGTATTTAACGACTTTTCCGGCGCAATCTTTGCAATCCATGTCGATTTTGAGAACCGCCGTTACAGTACCATCACTCTCTTCATTTTTCCTGTCACCGTTGATCTGCTTCTCATTGTGGTTACTCTGATTCTTCTTCTGTAAAATCCATGAATATAATTAAAACTAGACTGAAGTAAACTTAATTACAACTGTTTTGAGAAAAAAAACAGAGAACTACCTTCGCCATTGATGAATTTCTTCGGTAGAGATGGATGTAAATTGCTCGTCTGTGAATGAAATGGGAGTGGAAGTTATTTATAAGGGTGCTCCGTGGATGATAGTGTGAATTCAGTTATGGTAATTCGTTAGATTAAATGGAGATTAACGACATAATTCGAAGATGAATGTAACGTTGAGGAAGGCTCGTGGTAGTTGCTAAGAAACTTCGTTAAGAAGAAAGGGGCATGACCCTAAACCAGTGGGTTCTGTGGAAGTTGACTCAAGTCAAAATGTCACTCACCTTTACCAAAGAGAAAGACTAAACCACTTTGTCTTCTAAAGGATGTTACTTTGATGGTCAACATTTATATTTTCTATCTTTATTATTTAGAGTTTTCTTCTATTTTAAACTTACATCAACATCTCTATCTTCATCTTTATCTTTAAATTTTATAGTTTAGTAAATAGAGATTCTCTAAATATAGAGATTCATTTTCATAAATCTCTATATTTTTTGTGATATTTAGTTAAATTATAGAGATAAAGAAACTGATGTGAATGCTCTAAAAGAGTGAAAATTATTGTTCGTTTAAAGTTCTATTCTTTGTATTTATTTAAGAATGTATATATAGTAATTGTGGTTTTGTTCCAAATGATTAGCTCTTTGAGTCATGATTGTTTAGCTACCCAATTCAAGTCTCATTTTGAGTTCAATCGTTTTTTAGGGGAATCGTAAATTGGTTGTTTCGTTCGGGATGGTCAGATAAACTTACCGAGGATAATAACTATTTAACAGGAGTGTTCGTAACACTTTAGAAGAATCTCACACGTCATAGACAAAAGAGATGTTGGGTTTATAAGCAATGTTCGAACTCAAATACTAACTAAAGTGTTTTGAACGTTGTTAAAAAGAATCTTATGATTAGACACGATTGGGTGGAAGTAGTAACAAACTGAGTGGCGTTCGAAGAAGTTTACACTAGAGTAACCAAAACAAAGTGGTGGGCTTTCGGATGTAAAACCGATCATATTGACAGGTAGTTGACGCATGAGAATACAATAGATCACTGATGACATCACATGACTAACAAGTTCCATGTCAATGGCAAAATCGTAATATATTTGGAATGAAACGAAGGTAACTTCTTGGGGTTTTCACTTGTCTTTTCTTGGCGAGAAATTCCAACCATATTATTGGAATTGGGATGTTCAATCTGTGATCCACGCTTTTCAAATTCTAGTATTAATAAAAAAAAAATCCTTTCTTTAATATCATTCTTTTTGACGAAATAAAATTAATGGATTGGATAGAATGAATTTCCGTTTGGAGCTATCAATTATTCAAAACATCAAACGTGTTACATTCTTTTGAAATTACTTGTCCTATAGTAATCTTGACTCCGTTCTTTCAAATTCACCATTAAACTCTAAACAAGGAACAAACCAAACTTGTTTTGCATTTACAAAGGAAAGAAAAATGTCTTTAACTAGACCCATAAAATCTCATTGTCATTTCATCAAATATGAGTTCCTGGTAGACTAACCTTTTAAAACTAGTCCATATTTCAAAATTATTATTAAAATTGATGTTTTTTTCATAATTGTTGTGATGCACGAATTGGGCAGGATTTGCTACACTTGCACCATTATAAGGACATGGTCAATGATAGGACTCCGTGGAGTCATATGATTAAAGTTAAGGATTTTTAGGGGAGGGCTTACCATTAGCTTAGGGGTTTAGTTCTTTTTAGACTTGTGATGTTACCTTCTTGGCTACGTGTATCTACGGTCCTATCTATACTATCCTCATTTTTCATCACTTACATGTTTTCATCATTTACCGTTCTTGGTCGTTTACTGATTATGTTTTACTAGATGATGTTGTTGTTTAAAGTTTAGATGTGGTTCTAATATATTTTTCAGGTCCAGAGAGGGTTTTTGAAGCTGGGGGTCCTTGAAAACTGCCTCTATATCCTCGCGGATAGATGTATGGTTTGTCTACATCCCACCCTCCTCGGACCCTACCAATAGCTTGGCTATTTGTGGGATTTTACTGGGTATGGTTGCTGTTATAATTGTTGTAAAAGGTGTTGGCACTTTCAATGTTTAACACAAAAACATTGCATATGGGGTTCAAGCCTTGAGTATTTGTAAAATGAGTGTTTCCTCTTGAAGTGGGTCGCAAATGGCTTGGAATTGATCAACAAGTTTCTTTGCACCATCACAGTAGGCGGTAATAGCCAATAGGTTCCATTTGCTTTCTTCCAAATTTGGAACTAGGTTTTGTAATAAGACTTCTTAGCGAATACATATTCAAAGAAAGTCTCTTCAATGACTTTCCAAAGTTTGGCGGCGGTGGTTGTGCCGATCATGAGACAAGGAAGGATCTAGGGTAGCATTGATGCAAGCTCACACACACACATGTTTGTATGATCCCATGTATCACTATCATTGGTTGAGTCGGGAAGGCCATAGGGGGTGGGTGGGTTGTGAGAAATATGGTCAAGAAGCCCCATTGTTTTCATAATATAGTTACCATCTAATGTTTCCACGAAAGGTAATTTTCGTTATTTAGTTTCGCACTAACAAAGCCTGTGATATTAACAATAGTGGAAAAGCGTTGAGTATCACGTGGAGGGGTGATGTCGCCCAAACGGTCTATAAAAATTATGAATAAAAACCTAATCTAGACTCCTAAGTAATAAATAGAATACCTATGAACTAGACCGCACTGACAGTCAAGTGTACTTATCGAGTGTAGCACAACTTAATGGTAAACCGGATTATCAAACCCTAGAGACACTGAAAAAACTACACTAGACTCTGACTCGGACTAAAGATGATTGGTTTGGGGGGGGGTTTTTCTACACTACTGATTAAACTAATAATGCAGAACTAAAGATCGACTCTAACTATCAAAGAAGGACTTCGGGAATATCAGGAATGGGAAGAATACCACCTAGGTCGGAATCCTACTTACAAAGCACAGACTTCTACCGGTTATGGAAACTATGATGGATCTGGGTATCTAAGAATAACAGCTATAGACAACCTAGCGGATCCCTAATCACTCTCAGGGTGTCACCAACTAAAAAACACTAAAGATGCAATAAACTCACCAGATAGTCGGATTACCTTTCAGTCTCTCCAACAATGACAATGTACCCAAAAGACAAATCACATCTCGGTCTCAATGTCCATAATACATCAAAGATGCACGGGGTAATCTCAGATCAACAAGCTATGACTCGGACTAGAAACAATCACTAGGAACCTAAGGCAACTTCCTCTCAGACAGTTAACACTCGAAATCCTAATACGAAGACTAACCGATTACCTCTCACCTTTCGGGTATCGAGATAAGATGAACACTCAATCTAAATCAAAACCAATTACTCTCCCTATGGACTACTACGTCTAGCAATACCATCACAATTACCAACAATGAAGCAAGCAACCTAAACATGCGTCTATAACTGAAAGACATTCAACAAGAACACATGCGGGATTATAATCAACATTTAATCCGAATAAAACATGCACATACATCACAATTATCAAACCAAGATCGTTACAAAATCATTAATCCATCATTCGAATCCAAAAACTGATAAAAATCAATACTTTAACAAAGTAATCATCACTAACCTAGGCAGTATCAAAGATCTAGCCAAGAACCATCATCCAAAACATCAAAACAAAAGTCAAGAACATACTTATGGTTTCAACCAAACAAATCAAAGACTAACGAAAGAGAATTGGAACCCAAATAAGCTATCTCTAACCACACCGGGTCCAAAAGCTATAAACTTTCACTTTGATTGCCTTCCTCACTCCCAAAATCACCCCCTGGAACCCTTCTGACGGCTGAATGTCGAACCCTTGTATTATTGCATTAAATTCTTTTAATTCGTAATTTAGGGCTTTTTGCGGATTTCCCTAGCTCTCGCGTGCCGCGAAGGGTTTTCCTGGGTTCCTCGCGTACCGTGGGGAACAAAATAGTCATGTGCCCTTCTGGCTTTTCTCGCGTACCGCGAGACAATTCTTCTCCTTCTTCACGTACCGTGAAGGATTGATTTTCCACATTTTTGACTTTGTTTCCTTGGGCTTCATTCTCTTGCTCGGTTTCCTCGGGATTTGACTTGTATTCCACACGAGCTCCTGTAATCATAACAAAGACTCAAATGTACACTAAAACGACTAAAAACGAATACAAAACTATCTAAAAACACACGAATACAAAGGAAATAAGATGTATGCTTTGCACTACATCAAACATCCCCACACTTAACCTTTTTTCGTCCCCGAAAAAGTCTACAATGGAATCATAACTGGACATAGCTTTCACAATCTCAGTTATTCAATTAACACAAACATACTCACGCGTTAAAAAGCAACAATCGGTATTTCTATCCGATTAAACCCAGCCACCAACTTTCAAGCCCCCGTTTAATGTTCTAATTCATATTATCAAGCATAGCAATCTATCTATGGGACTCACACTCAAAAGCTACAGCTCTACCTAATCCCGTCTCACGATCATGTCTAGGCAAGGACTAAACCATATAGATTTCACTCACCACGTTAAACTATGATTTACAAGTTTTAGAAATCAAGATGATCAATGAAAGAATGGATGAACTGAGCATTAAATTAAACAGATGAACTTTCGTCTAGAGGCGTTTCAACCAAGTCACTATCCCAGAGGGTAACACATAGACTACAGTTCTAATCAGTGAAGCATATAAGAATCTAACCCAGTGGTGTTTCAATCAGGCTAGAACCCGACGTGTGACACGTAGGCGGAACTTATATTTCTAATCAAATAAGCTCAAGTATATGGATTATGGATTACGGATTGTGGGCGCCACCGAATCTTGAATTTATTCTCATAAAAAGATAGTGGTGTGCCAAGAAATTTCAAAAACCTCTAAATTTTAACTTAACGTGGTACCTATCACCCTATGTTAACAATTTCAGTATTACCGACACCTTAAGATGAGTACCCACAATATATCATGATTTTAATTCAATTATTAATCCTAAACAACACTCACAAGCTATTTAAGCTTTTCAAGCTGGCTGGGTCTACCAAAACATCACAATTCAGACGCGTTTTCAATCATTTAAAATCATTTAAACTCAACAAGCAGAACCATTTGTACTACCATTTAAACTCAACAAGCAGAACCATTTGTACTATCATTTTCCATTTATTTTGTAAAAATTTTGATTTCCAAGGACATTTTTTTCAAATTTTTAAATTTTTTTTGTATGTTTTTTATTTTTATAAAAGAAAACAAACCTAGACTCACTAGACGCAGTCTCATCCACTTGAAACAAATATTGTCCCCAATGTGAGCCGAGAAACACGACAAAAATAAACAGGAAGACTTAGCTGGTAATGTATTCAATGAAGTTTATCCAACGCCTCTCTTCTACGCGTGCACCGTATAGCATTTCGGTCGAGATTGCACAATCGATTGTCGGGTTGCCTTTACGAGAATATAATAAGATGTGGATCAACCCCGCCCGAATGGAGATTGAGTACGGATTGAGCAATCAATACCTGCACAGTAAACCTCAAACAAACCCATAGCATTAAACTGACTCAAGTATAGACTCAAAGTAAAATAAAATACTCAACTGACTCACTAAGACTCAAGATAGATAACAGGAAGACATACTCGATGGTTGACAAACACATAGACATGAAAGTCAACAGCAAGGTGAATCACTAGAACGAATGATCCTTAGGTTTCCCATGATGGTGGTAGTCGGTGGATATGATATAATGGATGATGGATGGATTGTGTGATGATAGATGATATTTTGATAAGGATGATAGAGGATGGTGATGGATGGTAGTGCGACGATGGATGAGGGATGATAATGGTGGTTGATGGTGGTGACGGTTATGGAAAACCATGGGGAACAAGGGAGAATGGTGGATCTAGCAACCCCCGCGTACCGCGAAGGAGAAGGGATGACTCCTCGCGTACCGCGAAGAGCTTGAAATTTACCCGGATCAGAAGTTTTGTGCCTCGCGTACCGCTAAGACTGGACTTCAAACTCTCGCGTACCGCGAGAAGGGGTTAATCACAGAAAGTTTTGAGGTTTTTTTATACTTAGCCAAATTTTTACCCCTCAAAATTTTTTCACCCAAATCCTCTAAAACCCGTTCCAACTATAAAAACCAATGTAAAAATACTTGGAACTTCATTCCTGATGATTTTCCTCACCGAATCCCTGCTAGACACAACACAAACAAGACACGCACACCGAAAAACACAAAATAGACATGCAAATAAACCAAGAAATCCATAAAAACTATACATCCCGGACACTTGCCCGAGACTCAAACAAGCCTATCAGGAGGCTTCTCCTTGATTCTAACCGGAACCGCCTTCATTCTGCGCGGTCTCCGGCACTCTACAGCACCAACAAACAATTACTAACCCCTAAACCTCTATTGCATCTATCATTCAGCTCCTTTCACCAAAATTTAAATCTACCCGGTCCGAATATAACACGGTTCAAGTACATCAGCAACTTATCACCCCTAAACATCCCCACACTTGGGGTTTTCAATCTCCCTACATCATGTGAAACACTCAACGCTCGAGTTCTCTCACGGGGCGGCCTATACCTAGGGGTGACTCAGACTCACTCCCCTCAACACAAACAACAATAATAAGCAAATGCTCATAAAGGGTTATATCCAATGGTGTGGCCTCTCTACTCTCACTCGGATCATCAGGATCCTCTACTTACTCCATCATCCCCACACTTGGGGTTTTTTCTTATCATCTCCTCCAGCTCTGCCATCATCTCCTGCAAATCACTGGGCACATCATCGCATCCGGCTCATTCAACGGTTCTTCTAACTCCACCGCCCAATCAGATGGTTCTCCAAAAACAGGGGCTGGTTCACCAACATCTATCCCTCAAAGATCAGAGTCCCTATGATGTCCATGAAGGCATCAATCATGCACACGGAGTGACTTTGCTCACCAGCCTCCTTCATGGACTTTGCAGCATCAAAGGTAACAATCTCATCCCCCACACGAAGTGTGAGTTTTTTGTCAAAGACATCGATCAATGCCTTGGCGGTGCGCAGAGGATGAGTGCGACTCTATCATCCACATCCATGTCTAGAATGACAAAATCCACGGGGAAGACGAATTTATCTATCTTAACTAGCAAGTTCTCCACTATCCCCCGTGGATACTTGACTGAACGCGGTCCCATCCACTTGAAAGAAAACAAACCTAGACGTAGTCCCATCCACTTGAAACAAGCATTGTCCCCAATGCGAACCGAGAAACATAACAAAAATAAAAAGACAGAAATAAACAGGAAGACACGGGATCGTGAAGTGACCCGGATCTGCCAGTTTCTCTGGCAGCTTGTTCTGAATCACCACAGAACATAGCTCACTAAGTGAGACTTTAGAGACTTCCTCCAGCTTCTTCTTGTTGGAAAGATCTTTTAGGAACTTGCCATACTTAGGCATATGCGGGAGGACCTCTATGAACGGGTGATTGACTTTGAGTTGTTTGAACATGTTCAGGAAGTTACCATATTCCCTAGCATACTTATGTGGCAACAAGCGCGCTGGTTAGGGAACACGACAAAATTTGAACCGCGTCGAAGGTACCGATCAAAGATAAGTTAAGAGAGTGTCCTTAGTACCTTAAACTAGTTAGGGTAAGAAGGGTGTCGAACCACGAAGAGCTTGTGGTCGGTGTGTAACTTAATTGATTATTCTTTTATGAAGGACTTCTAGATTTTTTAAAGTTGAGAAATTGATGAACTAATGATGTGGTTCAATTGATTTGTACTTACAACGGAACAATGATTTGCAACTTGAATCACTAATAAGAAAATGACTAACAATTTAGCAAACACGATGATTATAATGAATTTGTAAACAATAATATGAGAAAAGACCACACTCGGGTTTCCGGATTTGCAAGCAACTAGGATACTTTCACACAAATGGTTTGAATTTCTATAAAACACAACGATATCGAAGACTTGTTAATATGATTACTCAATTGGAGGAATCAACGCTCGTCTAACATATGTAATTGGTGCAAGAAAACCTTACTATATGTATTTCGGACAAACGTATGCTTTATGAATCAAGAACACAAAACAAAACCTAACATGAATTGAAACTAATAGCAATCATCATCTCATAATGTCAACGATGCAAGAAAATCTCAACAATTAGAAGTTCATGACAATACTAACAATCAAAGCATGTAATCTCAATCGAATGATTACCCAAGTTTAGTGTTTCAAACCAAAAGTGCAAGAAAAATCCTAGAAAACTTACAACCATCCACCCAGGGATGATCTTGGATGAATTAGCCACTCATGATGTTGATTTGATCTTCAAAAGCCTTGATTTGATCTTCAATTGTATGATGGAAGGTGATTTAGGATGATTTGGAACCTTGGAAATAGCCTCTTTTCGCCCTAGAGAAACCCGAAATCGATGATCCCTTCAAAAATCCCGAAATCCCCTTTAAAAACTGATCAATTTGGACACTTACGGATTTTCTGTGCAGGCCCGGTGTCTGGGACACCCCTGGCAGCGTCTGGGACGCCTGTCTGCAGGCCCTGGGATGCCTGGGGCAGGCCCTGGGACGCCCACATTGCCAACTTCCGGCTTTTTCACCTTTTTGCTTCGTTTCTTGATCCCGACCTCCATAGAATTCATCCTAAGGTCTTGTAAAGCCTCAAAAAGCATCCAAAATACACCTTAAACCTTTCGAAGCCTGCAAAACACAAACATCTCAAAGTAGTGTATTCTAACACTCAATTTAACAAAAACAATTGGAATTAAACGCTTTAAACTCAAGGAATAAACCAACCCATCACACGACTCAATTCAATCTCGGGGGTCTTCATCTCCACCCCCTTTTTCTTCTCCTTTGCCTTCTCATCAGGCTTCTCAACCACTATCTCCTCGTCCACCGGCTCCTCTTCTTCAACCACCGGTGGCTCTACTATCTCCTCTAATCTTCAACTCCTAGTCGACACGGCCATCACTGAAGCATTAGGGCCTGAAGACGGACCTCCCTGTCTATCCTTTAGTGTGACAATCCAGACTTTTTCAGTTAACTCCGTTAAAAAAATCCAGTTAAAGTTAACTTAAATTAACTTAACTCAAACTTCAAGAACTAATTCTGTCAATAATCCAAAATTAAACTCCAGGGACTAGTTGTGTAATACTCTTAAACTATTACATTGACTTTTTTAGTCAAAAATTGTTTTCCTGTTGACTTTTATAAAGTCAAACTAACCAAATCTTAACCTAAGTAACCAAGTTCAAACCTTAGGGACTGTTTCTTACATGAAAACATAGGGACTGGTTCTGTAATTCACTCATCCTTAATTTGTTGACTTTCAAAAAGTCAAACCGGTGTTCTTGAGACAAATTCGTAAGCCTTGATCGACTTCTGTGTGAAGTTGTAACCGAAATAGCACGTACTCGGTATTAACTACCATAACAGTCGGATTAAATAACCTTAATGAACGAATTAAAACTCAATTATGGGTATTAAGCGAATAACCGTCGAAACCCCCTCGATCATAATCAAATTCACTCTAATTGTCTGTTATTCTCACGAATTGAACACCTGCGAACCTCATTCAAACTCCCCTGAAGCAATTGCACACTTCAAGTCCGTCGGAAACGTAACAGGAGCCACCGGAGAGCAAGAACTCGTCAACAGGGCTGTGTTTTAGTCGAACTCCTACAATCCGATATTAATTCTGGTAATTTGTCTCACCTTTAGCTTCGTTTATGTATTTAGATTGAAAGCCCTATGATTAATCAGGCTTATTTTATCAATTCAAACAAGAACCGATTCTAGGGTTCTTGATATTTACGGTTTGATCGAACGTCATTGCAGAATCAATTAAATCAAATTAAAGTATACCATTAGCTTCACAATCATCTAATCATTAAAAGCCCTCTACTAATTCAACGTTCTATTATCGAATTAATCTCAATCTGTAATCTAGGGTTCATATGAAACTTGCTCAATCGAACTAGACCTTTAACTTTGTTTAAATCCAATTAATCTATACCACTAGACTCGTAATCATCTCTATAATGAAAGCCCTCTATCAATTTAATCTGATATAATCGAATTTTTATAAATCCAGAAACTAGGGTTTGTTCATGAACTGTTTTGGGGTTTTTGATCAAAAGCCCTATGTTTTCATCGAGTATTAATATCAGATTTAATCAAAAGCCCTATGTTCTCAATTTTAATGAAATTAAACCATATCTGTAGTTTAACAAAATACCCTAATCGTCAAAAGCCCTATGTTTTCATCGAGTATTAATATCAGATTTGAATAAATTGATTCGATGTTCATACCAGGGTTTTCGGTTCCTAAAACGAGGATTAAACGATTCAAAATTTGATATTTTTCCAATTAATCCTGAAACTAGATTCGCTTATACCTCATAATCAGAACCCCTTTGCGAATGGATGTGGGGCTGGTTTTGATCGCGAATGGATGTGGGGAAGGAACTCATGGGAGTTCCTTGATAAAACCATTCCAAGTAGGATTAGTTCGCGATACCCTAGCGGGCGGGACTGGTTAGAGACTTGTGCGTGTGTGGGAGAGACTCGGGTTCGAGACCGGGCTCCCACAATTAATTTTTGAACGATTTTTTTATTTATATTAAATTATTAAAAATCAAACCCTATATTATTATAATATTATATAAACGTGTTTTAGCCCGGGAAATAACCCGTGGGCTCGGGTTTGAACTTTGTAACCAATTTTACTATTATTTACACTTTTAAAAATAATGTATTTATGTATTTTCATCTCAGACAGTTAACACTCTAAATCCTAATACTAAGACTAACCGATTACCTCTGACCTTTCGAGTATCGAGATAAGATGAACACTCAATCGAAATCAAAACCAATTACTCTCCCTATGGACTACTACGTCTAGCAATACCATCACAGTTACCAACAATGAAGCAAGCAACCTAAACATGCGTCTATAACTAAAAGACATCCAACAAGAACACATGCTATAATCATCATTTAATTAGAATAAAGCATGCATATATATCACAATTATCAAACCAAGATCGTTACAAAATCATTAATCCATCATTCGAATCCAAAAACCGATAAAAATCAATACTTTAACAAAGTAATCATCACTAATCTAGGCAGTATCAAAGATTTAGCCAAGAACCATCATCCAAAACATCAAAACAAAAGTCAAGAACATAATTATGGTTTCAATCAAACAAATCAAAGACAAACGAAAGAGAATTGGAACCCGAATAAGCTATCTCTAACCACACTGAATCCAAAAGCTATAAACTTAGTCTTTGATTGCCTTCCTCACTCCCAAAATCGCCACTGGAACCCTTCTGACGGCTGAATGTCGAACCCATGTATTATTGCATTACAATTCTTTTAATTCGTAATTTAGGGCTTTTTGCGGATTTCCCTAGTCCTCGCGTACCGCGAAGGGTTTTCCTGGGTTCCTCGCGTACCGTGAGGAACAAAATAGTCGGGCACCCTTCTGACTTTTCTCGCGTACCGCAAGATAATTCTTCTCCTCCTCCTTCGCGTACCGCGAAGGATTGATTTTCCACATTTTTGACTTTATTTCCTTGGGCTTCATTCTCTTGCTCGGTTTTCTCGGGATTTGACTTGTATTCCACACGAGCTCCTGTAATCATAACAAAGACTCAAATGTACACTAAAACGACTAAAAACGAATACGAAACTATCTTAAAACGCACGAATACAAAGAAAATAAGATGTATGATTTGCACTACATCAAGGGGCATTGGTTTCTGTTGTCATGGTGTAGTACTATAGTTTAAGGGTGTTCACGATTCGGTTTAAAATCATGAAACCGCCCAAACCGGTTATCAGTTTGGTTTCGTGGTTATTTTTTGGTCGGCCGGTTTCAAAATTTTCAAACCGTAGTGAACGGTTTGGTTTACGGTTTATACCAAAGATCGACCGTAAAAAACCGGACCGGACCGTAAGTTTTGATTATATTTATTTATATATTTTATATCATATATATTAGACTTAATTAAATAGATTAGGCTAACTCTAATTTAATTAGAGGAAAATGGGTTAACTTAGTTTTTATTAGCCCAAATGTGTAATTGTAACACCTCGAAAATTTTCTAAGAAAATAAAGGACCAAACTTGTCAAAATTCATAGTTGAGGGGTTAGTATAATAATGTTCAAAATTCAAGTACTAAAATTGAAATTCTGAAAATTTAAAGGGTAGCGGACCGCTACCCATAACATTTGTAATACCCCGAAATTTTAAAATATTAATATAATGAATGAATAATGAGTTTTGATGATAATGATTTATTATATAGTTTATTTTAATAAAATAAATAAATAAAATAAAAATTAGTTATAAAGGAAACCCATATTAATACTTATCAATATTATAGTACTATTTAGTGGTCATGTTTGTATTTTCTTTCCCGACAAATAATCTATACTAATAAATAAAGGTTTGAGATGACACATGTCACTTTCAGGCTTTTTCTCATTTTTATTTTCTCGTCTCTCTTTCCTATTAAATACTAATTTTTTAGTTTCTCTCTCCTATTAAATAATATATATTAAGAAATATAACAAATTTAATTATTGATAGTTATTGTATATTAACTAAATAAGCTTAATATGAAATTAATCATGGATAGTTATAGTTAATGATGTTATTTATCATTTTTGAAAAATAAATTTGTATTATGAAAAGTTATTATATTATCAGACTGTTTTTACATTTTAATAAACTCTATTATTTTAGACAACTAGATCAATTTTCGTTTGAATTTTTACCTACAGAATTTTGTATTCAAAATTTTGTTTATAATCAATCATATTTTTATAAATTTTACAAACCGAAAATGATTTTATAGCCATTTACGATCCAATTAAAAAAAATATTCAATCATATATTTACATATTTGTTATGATTTGTTAAATGTCACTGTGTTTTTGGTCATATTATTATAGCTAAAAGTATTCAAGTAATTATTTTTTTTTCCTATTTCGATTACATCATTACTTGTTTTAGCTATTTGTATAAGTTTATATATGTGGCAACTTCGAACTATTTTCTTATGAACGAGACGATTTGAGTTATGTTTTTTCTCTAACGGGTCAAACGGTTAAAATAAAATAAAAGTAGTATAAAATGAGAAGACATATCGATTGAAAGTCTCACTAAGTTTAAATTTTATGCAAATAAATATATTTAGATTGTTATATTATAATGAGAATAATATAAATTTTTAGTTATATTTCACACTAAACTATACCTAATAAATAAGTAATTAGTCACGTGTTTCAATTCAGTGAGCTCAAGATTTTTGTAAGCCTTTGAAAAAATTTCCCGCTTTATTTTCTTGTGAGACCAAGCTATACCAAATAAATAAGTAACTGGTTGAAGTTTTTTTCACCTATTGTTTTTCAATTATTTATTATCTTATTTATTAATATTTATTTTATAAATATTTCATTTATTTAATATTTATTTTCTCAATTATTTCCTTTGTTGTTTCACGTATTAATAAATTTTTAATATTTCATTAATCAAACCCCGTGTAATACACGGGTGTGTAACCTAGTCTAGTAATAAATTAAAGTAGAGAAAGTTTTTAGGGTTAGATTTAACGCTCGTTTCATAAATAATTAAGTTATCACAAAATATTTTTGAATTCATTATTATGTATTTTTCATTTTTCAAACTTCTGTTATTTGACGTTTAGATGTCCGAACTTCAATAATAAACTTTGTGTATCTGAACTTCTGCTAACGGTTCCAAAAAGATGTGTCGTTGTTACTTCTTGCATTGCCACACATTCGAAGTAGTACGTATGATTATTGAATTATGAAGTGCCTTTTTTCTATTTACGTATTAGGTTTGAAGGTTTCTAACAATTATGTAGGTGAAATTTATTTCAAGGGAGATATAGTTGTAACACCCTATATCATAAGTATATATAAATATAAGACCATATAAAATTTTACAAAATAAAGTTTAGATATAAAATAATCGATATATATGTAAAAATATTTTATTTGATGAAAATAAAAAGAAAAAAAGGAAAATGAGTTTGGATAAGACAAAGTAGTCTGCAAACATCATTTGAAGAAAATTTTCAAAACGATTCCGGCGCTGTTTCTCGTTGCCGTCAACCTCGTCGGTTTTACCGCTTTAGGCGGTTCTTCACGTGATAACCTCGCCCATTTCTGCCACATGCAGTGGCGGATCTAGGATTTTTTTCCAGGGGGTTCACTATTTTTAGATACTCCAATTTTATAGGGTCGGAAGTAAAAAAAATTCGATTCAGGTCGGTTTTTTTTGTAAGGGGGTTCACCCTATACTATTTTAGGGGGTTCACCCCAGTTTTTTTACCTACCGTTACACTAAAATTCCGAAACTCGGGGGTTCCTGTGCACCCCCCCCCTTCACCTAGATCCGCCCCTGGCCACATGACATCGCCGCTAGCAGACCTGCAACTGCCTTCATTTTTCTGGCGCCTACTTTCAAATCTACCGTCACTTCCTTCATTGTGAAGGAAACTTAGCTATAAGGGACAAACCTCACCATTTGATACAATGCCTTCTCTCAGACCAAAAACGAACTTTTCCGGCGAGTTATAAACAACTCTAGCCACCTTAAATCGACCCTCGAAACATGAAACCGACATCCACGATCATCATCTATAGTCCGTAGCCACCTTCCAACCACGTCAAGACCACCACGTTCGACGTCGCAAGGCCGACATTTTCCGGCAACGTTTTGTTATCCTAATTCTATTCTCTAGAACCTAAGGTAAAAACATAACTTCTTGTACTTTTAATTATGCTTATTATATGTGCATTAATCTAACTAATGAACTGTAAATCGGAAATGAGAAAACTCCGGTGGCCTGTTTAAACTTGTTGAAGAAGATGACCCATATAATCTAAACCACCAATTTATACCTATGCTTACCTTTCTGTGTGATGGTCTCAACCATCACTAAATTTGCTTTATTAAATTAAATAACTTTTAGTAAATATTTTACTAAATCAAATCATTATTTATGTTATAAAATAATTCTTTCCTTCTTAAAATAAGTAATTATATTACGTATGCTAAAACAGAAAATCTCAATCTTTATTAACATAAATATATTTTAACCAAATGCTTATAAACAATTTATATTACCTGGAATGTATATATAATATTATAAGACTTTAAATTTTAAGAAATAGAAATTTTAGAAGATGTAAACTTTTAATAAACTGTATACTAATAATATTAGATTTAATATTAAATTATTTTGATAAGTTGCTGAAGGCAAAAAAATAAAATAAATAAATAAAAATAAAATAATAATAATATATTTTAAATTTTGAAACCATATATTGATAGGTTAGAAATCGTTATCTATAATTAACGATATTTGATAGTTTTAAATGATAATAGTTTATCAAAATCACCTTACTATAACAGAAGTTAATAAATTTGGAATTTGTAATGATTAAAAACCAACATATCCACAATCTCCATCTAATGTGTAAAAATTTAAATACCATGATATTGTAGAGTTTCTCATCCGGTAGACATAATATATCATCTCGTTATTATGACCATCTCTTAAGGTGCGGATATTTCTCTCCCTATTTTTGTATAGTACGGATACCCAACTCAGTTATTTTTTAAAACCTAACTTGGTTATGTTTGTATAGTACGAACATTCAACTCTGCTATTTGTTACTGTGAGATTTCTAAAGATTATTTTAAGTATCTCAAAATGTTTAACTCCATTGAATTCGTTAAAAATTCCCTTATGTATTTGAAATCAAGTACACGTTTAAATTTGTTTATTTGCCTGCTTATCTCTAGTATGAAACAATGTTTGAAACATATTCACATACGATATTATTTGGTTGTAATAAAAGTACTCATTATCGTATGTTCCGATAAAATATGTTTGCTTTAAAAAGATAATGTTAAATATTTTACTCTGATACCCGAGCACGCCCCTACTTGTGGGGGTGACCACAAGCATGTCATTGCGGCATCGATGGCGTGGCACCGATCGTGACGGTGAGCCTAAATCACGGCGTCTCACCTGTTTTACTCTACGGAGTCTCTGTTATATGTTTCGAGGCGTATGGATCGATCGTAGGATATTATTATTTCTTGTGGTTGGATTGTATGATGCCCATACACCATCTCACATCGGTTCAGGACTAGCTAGCCTGTTACGCCAATTAGACCGCCTCATTGGGTGGCGGACCGCCACCACCTTTCTTAACGGTCCGCTACGGGTCCCACTTTTGCCCTATAAATTGATGATCGATCCTAGCCATTTTCCACACACCATTACACCACAACAAACACACACACACTCTCTAAAGCATTGATCCCGAACATTGGTTCACGTACGAAAGTCCGGTTTCTAACATTTTGACTCCAAATTGCCGTAGATAGTGCAGAGGTAAGGTTTCGACCTACAATTAAGCTTTGGTTATACACCATTAAGCAAGAATTATGTTCTTAAGTAATGTCATTTCATATCTAGGAACTTTGTCCGAGGTATTTTCCATATTACTGATTTGATAAGTCGAAATACTATCGAGGTGAGTTCTTAAACTGTGATGCATGAACCCAATCATGACCTTGTCTGGCATGATTGATTTATGAAACATTTTAAATGTCTTGAAACGATTGCACCTATTATTTATATATAACGCATTTTAAGCGCTTATTGTGTTTCACTTGCCCGTGGAACGACATGTTGGACAAGACCCGTGGAATGGTCTTTGGTTATATATATATATACTGAATGATTGTTCATAGTTGTCTATGAATTTGGGCGTTGAAGCTCATGAATGTGTTCAAGATACTTTGGCGGGTCGTTTTTAATAAACTATTTTAGTTTATGAATTCACCAGCTTTATGTTGACCCATGTTTTATCAAATGTTTTGAACGCATCACAGGTAGACAATAGATGAGGCATTTTCAGGACTAGAATGAAACGATGAACAATCCAGTTGATGAGCATGCCTGAAACTATAAGTCCCGAATGATATGTTCCTTGTTAGAAATGATGATAAAATGTTATGTAACATTTTGATTCCACGAATGTAAACAATGTTTTGATAAAATAAAAGATGTTTAGTTTCCGCTGTATGTTTTTGATATCAACATCACAGTAACTAGAAGGCGACCTTCTGACCAGTATGTAATTATCTGACAAACGAAATGTTCTGTCAAAGGAAAGAGCAGTATATAAATCTCTCCTAGACCCGTCGTTCTTTTCTGTGAACATCTCTGTTGGAGGTACTACTATGGTTAGATAATTGTCATGTGTTACGGGTGTGACAATAATCTCAACACCCAAATAACTTCTTTTTGTTGATAATCTAGTTAGTGCCTAATTGTAGGATTATGCTTGTGTAGTTTAGAGAAACTAGGATCAGGAAACGACATCCATGAAATTCAGGATGTATTATTTCTATCTTTACTGCTATGAGTTTGGGTATGCTTTTATTATGTTAATAGGTTCGTAAAAAGTTCATGTTCATATGCAAAAAAAAAATTAAAACGTATTTTACGGTTTATTTTGGACAACTTGTAAAAGGGCCTAAAAATCCCACACAGTTTGTAACGGTGCGGTTTAGTTTTAATTTTTAATGGTTCGGTTTTGGTTTTCGTTGATCAAAACCATACTAACGGTTTGGCTCACAGTTTGACTTAAAAACCTTCAAAACCGGACCGTAAACACCCCCAGTGTAGTTGATGAAAGGAGAGGGTTGTGTGCGAAAAAAGGAATGTTTATTCTATATGGATTGAGCGTCTTGCTCCGATACCATGTAAATGTTTTATTAAGGGTAATTTTCAGTTTTTCACTATGTAACAAACTAGATAGAAGGTACAATATATAGTTATCTCGAGAGAAAGTGGATAACAAGAGAAAAATGAAGAGATAATTTTCCCATAATTTTACAACCAATTGTTGAGTAAAGTAATGTTATCAAGTTTGGTTTACGTTCTCTTTCATAAGTGCTATTTCAATGTTTAGTTGATGATACTTTAAATATAATGATCATCTTTAAATATATTTTTTATATCAATATTAAATTTAATACAAGGGTGTGGTGAAATTGTATATAGGTACATTTACAAGATTAACAGTAACTTTATTAAACTTTTATTAAAAAATTATATATATAGAATTAATCAAGACTTAAACCAGGTGTATTCGGGTGCTTTGATGGTGCACGCATCACTTATCTACCGAGGGGGCGCATGTTCCCGCCCGAGCACCTCCCCCGGGCCGACTTTCAGTTTTTTTTAATTGTTTTGATATAAAAAGTTTTTATATACACACAAAATTAACCAAGACTTAAACACGAGTGTATGGGAGGCTTGGTGGTGCGAGCATCACCTCCCTACCGAGGAAGCAAGCGTTCGAGTCTGGTTTTAATATTTATTTATTGATTGTTTTTAATTATTTTGTTTTAATATTTATAATAAATTTTTTATATATTTTGTTTTTCTCATATAACTTTTAAAATACTACTAATATACCGTCACGAGGTGTTTATTTTATCTACGTTTTGGTGTAAATTTTATTAAACACGAGCCGGGTTAGATATGATATATTTTTATTTATTTTTTTAATACACTTTTGTGTTTCTTAACGTTATTTTTTACAACTACGTGAATTTTTCTTGATATTTCAATATAACTTCGTGATATGGTTTTTTTTATTTTACAACTTTATAAGCTTATTTTTACGTGCTTAACCACGTCAATGCCAATGTTACGCGTACGAGCTGGACACTAGTGAAAATTTAAATGGAGTCGATTGTTGGTCTAAACCGAAAACAACAGTTGGCCTTCTAGTCCAACGGTACGGGGGTGACGGATTGAACTTTGGCCTCTTTGAGGTCATGTGTTTGATCCCGACTCTAGGGGTTTTCTCATAGTGGTGGTTTCCTCCTGGACTAGTGATATACATGGTGCGACTGATGTACGAGCTTACCACTATATAAGACGTGTGAGTTGAGCTTTCGCTTTTAAAAAATAAAAATTAAAAAACCAAAACATGACTTGCAAAAAAAAAATAGGGTTGGATACGTAGGTTTCCAAACTAATATACGACACGTGTTTCCCTCTTTCCAAACACTTTATAAAATATCCTAAACCTCCCTTCCTCATTCTTCTCTCAAACCCTCCTATTTTTGAGGCGTCGCCTTCCTTATTCTCCTTCACACCGACTCCATCCGCAAATCGGCTGGTGATTCTTCTGACGAAGGCTTTCGCTCCCACTCAATCTCTAGATCTTTCACTTTTCGATCTCAAGGTACCGATCTGATCGAAAATCATGTTGTCTAGGGTTTGTGTTCCTGCATATTGAAATTTGTTGTTATTTTGTTTCAGATGGTGTCAGATGCGAGCAAGAAGAAGGCACTCCAGAAGAAGGCAGCCGCCGCTGCTAAGAGAGGAGGTAAGGCAGCTGCCGTCGCTACTTCGGCCAAGGCGGCGGCAATCGGTACGATGAACGGTAGCTCCAGTTCTGATAACTTGTCCAATGGGATCGGGTCTCTTACGATTTCCGATCGTACTTGTACCGGCGTCCTTTGTTCTCACCCGTTGTCTAGGGATATTCGGGTAAGAATTTTGTCGAAATTCGATCTGTATTCAATTATTAATGTAAATTTGGGTTTTTTTTTTCTTATTTAAATTGATGCATTTAGCTTGTTAGTTTGATTGAATGACATCTAGAACATTTTGGTTTTGGGATTTAACAACCAGAAATTAAGTCTTCTTTGCAATCTCTAGTGACAGATAGTACTTTTAGGGTATTTAGTTTATAAGACTTCATGTATCTCTTGATTGGTTTGATTGCGTGTAATGCCAAGTATTTTTGTAACTGACACTGTAAAACTTTCATTTTTGTCGGGAAAATGATGAAAATATTGTCAAATTTCGTTCGCTAGTTTTGTCTTAAAAGTGGTTTGTTTCCATGGCTTATTAAAATTTTGTTATTTGGTCGATTTTGATGCTGTTGTATCTTATTATTTGTGATTTTGTTGTGTGCCACAAAGGTTTAAACTTTGTTACAAGGAATCTTTCTAACATATATAATATGTTTTATGGTAATTATGTTCCCTAATGTTGGATTGTTGTCAATACATTGCTGGTTCTCTCTAGAGTTTCAGTAACTAGAATAAATCAATCAAAATGGTCACGGTTTTGCTTATTTTATAAAATTAATTTTATTTATTATTTCTTCACATGGAAAGAACAAGAATTTTATGGTGGTGTGCTTATTTTTCATCAGTGAGTTACCAAATTTGACAATTTGATTAATTTATATATGCTATTATCGGTTATATGGATCACTACTAAAGATATCTCAATGTTTGGTATTACTTTCTAAAAATTGGCTATTATCGATTTTATGGTATCCTGCTAAAGACATCTCAATGTTTGGTATTATTTTCTAAAAATTGGCTATTATCGATTTTATGGAAACCTGCTAAAGATATCTCAATGTTTGTTATTACTTTTGGCTAAAGATATCTCATTGTTTGGTAGCACTTCACCGAACTTTTACTAAAGATATTTTAGTGTTTGGTGTTTCATAAAGACATTTTAATGTTTGGTATCGCTTTTGACTAAATTGTAACCCACCCTTTAAATTGTGATTGCAGATTGAGTCGCTGTCTCTCACTTTCCATGGGCATGATCTTCTTGTTGATACTGAGCTGGAGCTTAACTATGGGAGGTTTGCACTTTTCACCATTTTCTTGTGGCATGTTTTTATTTCCATATATTTGGTAGCACTTCACCGAACTTTTCTAAAGATATTTTAATGTTTGGTATTACTTTATAAAACTTTGTAAATTGTAAAGACATATTTTTTAATACCATTTTCTTGTGGCATTTTTTTTATTTCCATATGCCTTTTATGTATTTTATAGATTTCTTATGGCATGTTTTTATTTCCATATGTTTGGTAGCACTTCACCGAACTTTTACTAAAGATATTTTAATGTTTGGTATTACTTTATAAAACTTTGTAAAGACATTTTTTAATTCCATTTTCTTGTGGAATTTTTTTATTTCCATATGCTTTTTTTGTATTTTATAGATTTCTTAATTATGTTATTGTTTTCTAGACGTTACGGTTTGCTTGGGTTGAATGGCTGTGGGAAATCAACTCTTCTTACTTCACTTGGATTGCGAGAACTTCCAATCCCTGAACATATGGATATATTCCATCTCACTAGAGAGATTGATGCTTCTGACATGTCGTCACTTGAGGCTGTGATGAATTGTGATGAAGAGAGACTAAAATTGGAAGCAGAAGCTGAACGCTTAGCTGGACAGGTTTTAACATAACTAAAAATTAACCTTTTTGATTTAATCTAATTTGATATCTTCTAGTTAAAGCCTAATTTGCTTGTGGATTCAGGATGATGGTGGTGGTGAAGCACTTGATCGTATCTATGAACGCTTGGATGCTATGGATGCATCCACTGCAGAGAAACGTGCTGCTGAAATTTTAAATGGTTTAGGTTTTAACAAAAAAATGCAAGAAAAGAAAACACGAGATTTTTCTGGTGGTTGGAGAATGAGAATTGCTTTGGCACGTGCTTTGTTTATGAACCCAACTGTCTTGCTGCTGGATGAACCCACTAATCATCTTGGTGAGTTGATGTTTTCTCAAGATTTAAAAAACTATAATAATTTCTGGTTTTAATGATGTGTTTTGAACGGATTGTAGATCTTGAGGCCTGTGTCTGGTTGGAAGAAACATTAAAGAAGTTTGAGAGAATTCTTGTTGTTGTGTCGCACTCTCAAGATTTCTTGAATGGTGTATGTACCAACATTATACACATGCAAAGTAAGAAACTGAAGATATATACTGGTAATTTTGACCAGTATGTTCAGACCCGCTCAGAACTTGAAGAGAATCAGATGAAACAGTACAAATGGGAGCAGGACCAGATTGCTAACATGAAGGAGTACATAGCCCGGTTTGGACACGGGTCGGCTAAGTTGGCTCGACAGGCTCAGAGCAAGGAGAAGACCCTAGCCAAAATGGAACGCGGTGGCTTAACTGAAAAGGTTGCTCGGGACAAGGTTTTGGTTTTCCGCTTTGTTGATGTCGGGAAGCTTCCACCACCTGTGCTTCAGTTTGTTGAGGTTTCTTTCGGTTACACGCCTGATAACCTCATCTACAAATGCCTTGACTTTGGTGTTGATCTGGACTCCCGTGTGGCGTTGGTGGGACCCAACGGAGCTGGTAAGAGTACACTTTTGAAGCTGATGACAGGGGAGCTGGTTCCTCTTGATGGCATGGTGAGGCGGCACAACCACCTGAAGATCGCCCAATACCACCAACATTTGGCTGAAAAACTCAATTTGGACATGTCTGCTTTGCTGTATATGATGAGAGAGTACCCGGGAAATGAAGAGGAAAAGATGCGGTCTGCCATTGGGAGATTTGGGCTGACCGGAAAGGCCCAAGTGATGCCCATGAAGAACTTGTCAGATGGTCAAAAGAGTCGTGTGATTTTTGCATGGTTAGCTTTTAGACAACCCCAGATGCTGCTTTTGGATGAGCCAACTAACCACTTGGATATTGAGACGATTGACTCTTTAGCCGAGGCTTTGAACGAATGGGATGGTGGTATGGTGCTCGTGAGCCATGACTTCAGGCTCATTAACCAAGTGGCTCATGAGATATGGGTGTGTGAAAACCAAGCCATAACTCGGTGGGAAGGTGACATTATGGGTTTTAAAGAGCACTTGAGGAGTAAGGCTGGTCTATCTGATTAGATCAGTAGACCGCCCGGTTCTGTTATCATAGTGTCCATATAATACCAAGCTCAAGGATCAGAAGGTGCGCATCCTTATGGGAACTATGATTATAGGTTATGGCATAATAGGATGATGGGGGCATGGTTAGCTTGTGAAATTTTAGGGGCTCTTGAACCTTCTTCATCCTTTTTGGGACATTTTGTTAAATTTAGTTTTTCTTTTCTTGCACTACTATATTTTGAATTTGATCTTGCCGACAAGGAACATATTGCTACAATTTTATTGAAGAGTGTAATGTGGTACTTCTATGTTATATTTGAATTTCTTATTTTGTTTGTTTGCATATTGAGCTTTGGTTGTTTTTAACTTTTTTTTATCATGAGGAAAACATATGAGCCTTACCTATACTTGTTTGAATCAAGTTTGAGGTTAGTCTAAATTAGAGGTGGTCAAAAGAACCGGATCCGAATCCGATCTGATGGATTATCCGAAATCGGATCCGGCTAGAACCGGTTTTTTGGAACCGGTCCGGATTTTTTCAGAACCGGTTTAGAAGTTTTAGACGGACCAGATAAAAATCGGATTTTTTGGAACTGGTTTTTTTCGAACATTTTGGAACCGGTTAGAAACGGTTTTAGCCGTTAGAGGGTAAAAAAAAAACGGCTATATAGCCGTTTATGGCCGTTTTTTTGTATTTTTTTGGGTTGTTTGAGGCTAGAAACTATGTATAAATAGGTATTGGGGGTATGAGTTAGTTCACCACAACATCCTAGCTCTCAAAACTCAAAAACGCTCTCAAAACGTAAAAAAACGCTCACTTTAACGCAAAAAAAAACGCTCACATGGCTTCCGCTTCTGCTTCCGCAAGCACTCAAAATTCGGTTGGTGGTTCTACAAGCGAAGCCATGGTGGTGAGAGTACTTCCTTGCTCCCGAAACCAAGAGATATGGGCTTATTTCGATTTATGCGAAATGTCGAACGGTTCGCAAAAGGTTCGTTGCAAACGTTGTGGTAAAATTATGGGTGCTGCGAGAAATAGCACTTTGAGGAAACATATTGTTAGTCACGCAAAACACACTCAAGGTGAAGATCAAACTCAAATTGGTAGGGATGGAGGAGTTTGGCAATACAATGTCGACAGGGTTCGTGAAAGAATGACACATTTTGTCATTCAAGAAGGGTTGCCTTTTGATCACTTTGATAACCCGCGCTTGACGAGGATGATACAAGAGACGCTTCAATCGAGCTACACCAATGTAAGTCGTTCTACTTTGAGAAGAGATTGTTTAAAAATGTGGAAAAGAGCTAAAAAAGAATTAATCTTAGGTTTTGAAAATTTAAATACCGGCATTAACTTAACCACGGACGTTTGGTCCGCTCCACATGGTTTACCCGAATTGTACCTTTGCGTTACCGCACATTGGGTTCAACCCTAGTCGTGGCAAATAATGAAGCGTACGATTGCGTTTGATTATTTTGGATATCCACATACCGGCGAAAACTTATTTTATATTTTAGGCTCGATAATTCAAACTTATAAAATTCAACCAAAAATATTTTCAATATCTTTTGATAACGCTTCAAATAACACAAACGCGGTGAAAAAATTAAAAATAAAATATGAACCGCCTTGTAACGGTGTTTTCTTTCATAGTCGATGTGTTGCACACATCATTAACTTGGTTGTGCAAGACGGTCTAAACGTCCAAGAAATAAGAGAAGTGAAAGAAAATTTTAAAGTGAAGTTACGGGAAGTTTTTAGCACAAGCAAAAAAGATATATAAACTATAGAAACTTGTGCCAACAAACGGATTTCATCTTTTTAGGTCCAAATTGGGACGTACCTACTAGATGGAACTCGACATGAAAAATGTTTGAATCGACCTTAAGGCAAAGAGTTACTTTAAAACATTTCCATGATGAACTTGTGCAAAAGAAACGTTGTTCACAAAAAATTGATAATATAAGTTGGGATATGATCGAGAAACTAACTAATTTGCTTGAGGTTTTAAAAATGCAACTACATGTTTATCGGAAGTTTATTATCCCACGTCTTCGCTAATACTTCAACAATTATACTTAATATGTAATAAATTAAAAGAGTTTGAATATCACGGCACTATTTTTGAAAAAATGGTAACACCTATGAAAGCTAAATTTAAAAAATATTCTTCGGAAATGCCGGCCGTTGTTACATGTTCGGCCGCCTTAAACCCAACGATTAATGTAATCGGTGTTGAAACATTAATTGGATCAATATCGGACGATTTAAATATGTTCGAGGAAGACCCAAATTTTGAATCAAATGCAATAAGGGACTTCAATTCGGCTTTTAATAATATGTTTGATTATTATTTACGCAAATATGGTGGAAGTGGTGATCCATCAAAGATACGTGAATCAATGGGTTCGGGTTCAAGTTCTAGTAGTTCAAGGAACCCAATGCTAAATTTATTTAACACTTTAAGAAACGAAAATATTAAACGTTTAGACCGACTTTATTTCAACTCTAAGATCCGAAGAGTTTGAAAACTTTGATATCTTGAGTTGGTGGCAAGGAAGGGAATGCCAATATCCCATTCTAGCCGCAATGGCCCGTGACCTACTAACCGTCCAAGCTTCCAAGGTAGCTTGGGAATCTGTTTTTTCTCTTAGTGGCAGAGTTTTATCTATTCGAAGAACGAGGCTTACACTGGAATCTATGGAGATGTGTATTTGCTTGAAGGACCATTTGGATGCCGCCGAACGTGTATAACATGTTGCAAAACTAGAAGACGAGCTTGACATTGAACAAGAAATACACGAATTCGAAGTAGAACAAGGGGCGGCGAATCCACTTTCTGACGAAGAACAAGCTTATGATGAAGCCCAACGTATCTCAAGCGAAAAATATTGAAAACCGATGTTACGAAGACTAAGACGAGTAGACGACGAATAACGAGTCATAATAAATAATATATATTTTGTGATTCAATTATGTTTTTTGTAATTTTTTTGTACGAACTATTGTTAAATCACTTAAAAAATATAAAAAATAAATAAAACATGTATTTTATAGTGTATTTTTGTTAATTTTTTTTAAAAAAGTTTTTTTTTAAAATCCGGTGGAACCGGTTTTTTTGTCCGATCCGGTTCCCTATATCCGGTCCGGTCCCAAAAGGTTCCAAGTCTCCACTCCCTTAACCGGATCCGATCCGGAACCGGTTCCATTGGATCCGGTCGTTGACCACCGTTGACCGATCCGGTCCAGATCCGATCCGATCCGGATCCGAAAAAAAACCGGTTTGTGCACCTCTAGTCTAAATTAGTCGAGTTGAGCTTCGGCCTGACTAGCTTGTGTTTAGCTCAATTGGTCTGAGACTTGTGTTTATACTTTCCCTTGGCTCTTGCTGACTCGGTCCTTGTGTATAACTAGGCTTCAGTCATGACTAGCAGGGATGCCATATGAGACGGGTTATCATAAAACCGAGAATCATACACGTCAGGTACTCATTACTCTTACTCAATACCTATCAAGTTTGTGGATATACCTGTGTATGTCATTGGAATGCCCATGACCTCAAACTTGATCTTAAACTCACAACTTGAAATATCAAATACTCGGCTACATTTCTAATAATTTCAAAGTTTCTGGCTTCATCATACTATTTATAATAATTTTTTTTTAAACTCACCAACTTGAAATATCAAATACTCGGCTACATTTCTAATAATTTCAAAGTTTCTGGCTTCATCATACTATTTATAATAATAATTTTTTTTTTTTTTTTTTAAAATTATACAATACACCATTATATTCTCGGGTAATTGGGCGGGTATCATCCAATAAAAAAGTCGTCCCAAAACCGTGAATTTTTAAAAATGATCTCACGTCCGGCTACTAGTCCCAAATGTTCCGGATTTTGGGTTCTGTTTTATGATAAACGTTTGACATAATACCACAATTCTTATTCAGTTATACAAACAAGAAATTAATTGACATAATACAACAATTCTTATTCAATGATATAAACAAGAAATTAATTATTTGAACTACCAAACGATCCTTTAAACTTTGCCTTAAAAAAGAGTTGGCTAAATCCAAATGGTTTCTAGGTGAAAAATAAATATGTTATGGTTTCTAGACAATTTGCTCGTGAAAGTAGCAGATTAAATTTTTTTTCGTGGGAAGTCGCTTACTTGGCAAGCGGATTGGGTGAATATGTTGGTTTGACTAGCGGATTACTGAATCCACTCCTTTGACCAGCAGATTCAGGGTTGTCACATCACTCTCTTTCTCGTGAACCTAGCAACTGAATGCATGTGGCTTTGAATTTGCTTCTTTGACCAGCGAAGTCATGGTCAAATCACACCAATCCGCTTGTCACATGAGCGGCTTTATGCAAGAAATTTTTGAATATGCTACCTTTACGACTAGATTGTCTAGAAACCATTACATTATCACTTTCACCTAACAACCATTTGGATTTAGCCAACTCCCCTTTAGGAGAAATTGGATGTTTTGAATTCTATGCTAACTTGATCCAAAAGGGAATTAGATCGATTCAGTAACTTTCCACTATGGCGTTACATGAACTCCAACCGACATCATCTCCTGAACCCGATTCTCTCTGTGTCAACATCCACTCGAGCTCATTCGGCCTACACGGCACCATAAGTGCACCCTCATGGTCGAACCCGTACTCCTCGGCTGCTCTCTCCAACAATCTTTGAAAAGATGGCCGATCAAGGCACGCCAATGGAACCACAAACCTCCTCTCTTCATAATCATCGGCTGCAATGACAGCAAAATGCCCTTCTTTCACATCTTCAGGGACCGTTTCTTGGCCCGACCCGAAACCCGTTTTCCTCGGACCCCAATTCTTGGCTTGTAAAAGACTCTTTTGCAGCTTCTCTATCACCACTTTAAGCTTCAAAATTCCATTATTTTTCTTTGCAAAACTTTGTGTTTTTAACTTTCCCATTTTGATCAAACAGTTTGCTCTTTATTAGGCAATCTACATCCTCATCAGGTTTACATCCTTTTATAGACCACTTGAGGAAAAGACTAAGCTTATCATGTGTGTGCAGTTGTGCACTATTTGTGTGTGTGTGTGAAGGTGTAGCAATTGCATGTGAGTTGAGGTCATTGTTTGTGTAGAGTCACATCTATCATTTGCATGTTTAATGACCTCTCAGGTAAGTCCAAATTGAAAGTACAACTCCCATCTGATTAGTGGATAATCATGGAGGTTTGTTGGAATACATTAACAAATTTGTGTAATTACATGCATGCGAGCATGGGTGTGCAAAATCGGTTATGGGTTCGTTTTGGACTCTTCCATAACCATAACCGCTTGGTCGGTTATGCCCTCTTCCATAACCATAACCGCTTTGTCGGTTAACCGTCGGTTATGGGTCGGTTTCGGTTAATTAACCAATTTCGTTCCGTAATCACGAATCACATTTTTTAGTAAAATAATTGGGATTATGTTAGTAATATATTTTTTTTCTAGTCATAAATTTATAATTAATGCATTAAGTTATCTACAAATTTCTTTGAAAATGGACTGAAAAATTTGTGCATGTATTTGTGAATATATATTTTATGCACCCTTAACCATAAACCATAGAGAATGGTGGAAATCATTTATATTTTGTGCATATATCGTATGCATAGGGTTATATCTGTTCGGTTATGGGACACCCTTAACCATAACCATAACCGCTTGATCGGTTAATCAAAAAACTTTAACCATAACCGTCGGTTAATTTCGATTATCGATTAATTCGGTTCTCGGTTCGGTTATCGGTTAATTTCGGTTAACGGTTAATATTTGCTCACCCCTACATGCGAGACAGATGTTCAATACAGAATCAATTATAAGTAGAAAAATGTGAGAACCGTTTAAAATGTTATACATTACCGTCTATGTTTCTTTCTCCCACTACCTGCGGTTATCTTTTAATGCACTACGTATAAGTGTGTACGCGGTTGTCACAGTTCTCTATTTAAAGTTGGTTCTGTATTAAACGTTTCTCAAGTTGGTTCTGTATTAAACGTTTCTCCGATACCAGAGAGCCAAACAAAATAGAGGCCTAAATCATGAGTTGTATTGGCAAAAGTTTTAAGATAAAACGGATAGATATACATTTTGGTTTATCTTTTTATTTTTATGAACAACTAAAACATATTAAATACGATTAAAATTTAACTATGCTCAGTTTAAATAAAAAGATTTAAACGTTACCGACATAAAATACATTTTTTATTTTTTATTTAGCTAAGTAAAGTGGACCTCTTGTATAAAATGTTTTGTCGTCTCGTTCGGTTTCTATTTTCTAGTTCGTTTAAATTAAAAATATAAAAAGTACAAAAATATATATAGATACAAAAACACAACAAATAAACTTGAAAACTATTCATGTAAATAATCTATATCGAAAATTCAACTTTTTTTTTTATATAATAATTATTACTATATTAACAAACAAAAGGATATTACTATATTAACAAACAAGATTACTAACCGAACACACTTAACGATAAAAAAATAGTCAAATTATACAATTAATTATATAGGAAGATTACGTTAAATAAATCAAAATTCTAGTATCTAGTTTAGTTTACCATAAAATAATAAGCATAAAACATAGGAAATTAAAATCATTTAGTGTCAACAACATAATTAATAAGTTCTAACTAAATTGTAAAATGAGATGGGCCGTCCTTGAGAATCCTTAAAAATTCGTGGGCTCGGGTGAGTAAAAAGAAATGAGCCCCTATATAAAGTTGTTTTTAAAAAGTATATATTGGGCCGATTGAAAACGGGTTTAAAGTTTTTAAGTAGGTATTTGGCCAATAAAATATTAATGAGTTTGTTAATTTGTTTTAACAAAATATTTAGTATTTTTTTAATATAAATATATTCACCGGCCCTGAATATGAGTAGTTGTTTAGAAATTTTTCCTTATTTACCAAATCTATACTATATAATAAATAAGGAATGACACTTGTCACTCTTCTATACATTCTCAACTTATTTTTCCTGCCTCTCTCTCCTACTAATTATATACATTTTTTTAATTGTTTTTATAATTTTTTGTTTCCTGACTCTTTCTCCTATTAAATAATAATGATTTTTATAATTATTTTTATAAAACGTTTTTTCATAATTATGTAATATGTAAATCTTTATTACTAAGTATATATAACATTGCATTTGTTCAACCCGTGTAATACAATGAGTTTTCTTAAGTTTAATATGAATAAACACTTATCAGCTACATAAAAAAGTTAATACTCAGCTAAAAAATGTTTTAAAAATTAACTTGACATAATTTATAACTGTCACGTAATATTTTATTCAACTTGTGTATTTTTTAAAAACATAATTTTTTTTACTAAGTATTTATTACATTTATTTAACCCGTGTAATGCACGAGTTTTTAAAGACATACATTTTTTATTACTAAATATATAACATTACATTTATACAACTCGTGTAATACACAGCATTCTAACCTAGTAACATAATAAAAGCTAGACACTTTCATGATTTTAGCATCTTCTTAGCTATTTTAATTTAGTTGGATTACCTAAAATCAAATAAGAAATTGGAATAAACATTGATTTGAGTTAAGAGGTAGGGATGGCAATGGGCCGGGTTCGGGTCGGTATCGGTAATCCCAAACCTATACCCGGTTGTAAAATCGTGTCCTATACCCAACTCATTACTCGTCGGGTTTGTGTCGGGTAATTACCCGTCGGGTATCGATTATACCCGTTAGTATTGGGTATGTGTCGTGTACTTTTCTATAACTCTATTTTTATAATATCATTTTAAGTATGAATTAATTACGTACACTAATATCATCGAATACATATTTCAAAAGAAAATTTAATTTTCTACGTAATGAGCCTACTATAATAAAGTATTAGTAAGCATGGGATAAGGGGAAATAAAAATTAAAATTAAAATTTTTTGGGTATATTATTCGGGTAAACGGGTATGTGGTTTCGGGTAATCGGGCCGGGTATCAGCTAAACCCATTCCCGTCCCATACCCACGAAGAAAATTAAAATTAATCTCATACCCGGTCCCGTCGGGTTTCGGGACCCGTCCCGGATGTTTCGGGTATACCCGTCGGGCTCGGGTTATTTTGCCATCCCTATTAAGAGGTATACTCGATAAAGACTATTTTAATTTCAGGCACTTAGGAACCTCTAAGGTTCTAAGGGGCAAAACCCATAAACCATGGAGGTTACAAGGTGGCTTGGCAGGGCTCCAGGCAGTGCCCTATGGGGTCCAAGGGGCAACATTCCTCACGTTGATTGCTGGAAAAATTGCTTGAAAAATGATGATATGTTCGATCTAATCTTTAGTGGCAACTGACCAAATAGTGACAACTTGGTCAGTAGTGACAATGTATTAGGAGTGGTAACTTCTTCGTCAATAATAACTCAATTAATGTTGATATAGTTTCTACTAACGGGCTTTTCCACTAATATAATTACTTAACTTCTGAAGGTTATAACCGCTAAATATCATCCGTCAACTGAAAAGTTGTGACAGTGTGTGTGTGTATATATATATATATATATATATGGTTAGTTTCAAATGAGAACTCATAAATACTTGAGAACTCGTCAAAAAACCAATTAAAACCATTTTTTTGTTTTCACTATCTTTATTATTAAAATATAACATAAAAAATGATTTATCTATTCAATTAATTAATCATTTCTCTCTAAATTATCTTTAAAAAAATTTATATATATGTGTAAATGGTAAACACTTACACATGTGTAAGTGGTAAACTTACATAAGTGTATATTTTTTTTTAATATATGAAGATATGTAAATTTACATATATAAATTCATTTTTTTATATTGTATTATAGCAATAAAGATAGTAAAAACAAAAAAAATGGTTTTGATTGGTGTTTTGACGAGTTCTCAAAATATTTAGAAGTTCTCAAATGATCCATTCTCTCTCTCTCTCTCTCTCTCTCTCTATATATATATATATATATGTGCGTGCGTGTGTGTGTTTTGTTGTTACAACTCATATCCAAGCTCGGGATAGTTAGGCACGGTTCAACCCAACATTAAGCCTGACCGGGATTTGATTGTAACATAAATAAAAATCACATAAACATATGTATTTATTACTTAGAAGTATAAATGACTTTTTTCCCTACCATCATATATGTCCATCAAAACATATAGATACTTATAAAGTTATTTACTAAAGTCTAAAACTTATTTTGTATGGAACACGTCTATACATGGGCGGCCCTTAGGGGGGTGGGGAGGATGACCGTCCGGGGCCCTGTCTCCTAAGGGGCCCATAGTTTAAAAAAAATTATGTATTATATATATGTTTTAAAAAAATGTATATGTATAAGCCCAATTGTTTATAAATCGGAACCGAAAATCAATAAATAAAAAATTCTATTAATATAAGCCTAATTTTAAAAAAAATCTATATATATAAGCATGTATTATGTTTTTTTATATGGTTATTGAGTTTATATCATAGGGCCCGTTTTTTTTTACATGTTCCGGGCCTAAAACGTTTTAAGGATTCTCGGAACCGGCCCTGCGTCTATATACGTGTGATATATCAAGAGAGACCGGGAAGAGATGCACGTAAGATGGAGACAAGAATCAAACCCGGGGTCCCAGGGTTGGGTAGGCCTTGCACATCGAGATAAGGCAAGTGTCATGTGTCATGCGAAGGACCTACGAAATATGATCTCCAATTTCAATATGGGAAAAATACTAAGATGGACATTAGCCAGCAAAAAATTATCAAAATGGACATTTAGCCGGTAATACGCCGGCTAAGCCTTTGAATTTTGCCGACTTAGCCGGCGCCAATTTAAGTTAGCCGGTACAATGTCCATTTAGGTATTTTTCCCTTTCAAAATTACAACCCCTCTCTTAGCTCATTAATCAACTTTCTTTGATCAAATTTCTTCATGTAAAATTTATTTAGTCTTTCAAAGACTTAAAGTTCAAACCCATAAGTTACAACGTTTTAAAATCACTCATTAATTCTCAACGTGCAGCCGGTAGGGGTTCGAATTTACTCATGAAATATGATTGTGTGGATTTTTAGAAAAAAAATATATTCATATATAAACAACAAACCTTTAAAGTATAATATATACCAGGGGTGTCTTGATTATACAAAAAGACAAACTGTCGTTTAGGGCCCCATATTAAGGTATTGCGTCTTCTTCGATGATAACTTAATCCTGCGATCATCTAAGCCACAACCTATGATCTCGCAATCCAGCGCCGAGGCCGAATATCGGGGTGGCAAACACGGCGGCCGAAACAGTTGGATACGAAACTTAATGCTTGAGCTTTATGTGCCTATTCGTCTTGTAACAATCATCTACTATGACAACATCTCAGTGGTATATCTATCACAAAATCCTGTGCAACATCAGAGAACGAAACATGTTGAAATTGATATTCACTTCGTTCGGGAGAAGCTTCGCATGTACCGACTAACTACCAATCTGCAGTATTTTCACCAAAGTCTGCCTCGACAGCTGTTCATATGCTTCAGATCCAATCTCTACATTTGATAATCTTCTACTTCAACTACGGGGGAATATTAGACCATATATATTATATATATTTTCAGTTATTATTAATTATTATTTGTAATAATTATCTCTAGGTCAATTAGGGTTGATGACCTCTTGTATAAATACCCCTTTATGTTTAATGAGAAGGATCAAATTACTCTCTATAATACTTTACACTTACTAAGTATAGTTACTAATGTGAATCAACTAGTAATTGTACCCGTGCTTCGCGACTGAAGCGTGGTCGTTTTTCCCCCGCATTACGCGGCATGAGTTTGGTCGTTATAGGTTCGGCTCGTTGAAAACCATAAAAGCGAGCACCGATATCAGTTACGATAATACCAAAACACCGGCAACGATGTTGTTCACTCATAAGCGGTTGGGTTTGTCACGGCTACGCAACGTTAACTTTGCTCGCTATAGCCTACTATACAAAAAAAATATACTCGATTTTGAATACAACCCGTTAAAAAAACAATTATACCGGAACATTCACAAAAAAAACTAAAAAAAAAGCAGCGCATTTCATTTAAAAAAAGTTAATAAACGAAAGTTATTATAGAAAAAGGAATTTAATAGAAAATCAAATGGGGTAAAAACGTATATTATATATAGTAGAAGGGGTGAAAATGTAAATTAGAAAAATAAAAAAGAAAAAAATGTTATAGTGGACACTTGGACCAATGGTGGTTGTATAAAGGATATAATAGCCAAAGTATTCAAATTCATATTCCCTGATAATAGTTATTTAGATTTTAGAATACTTGTTAAATATATATTCTCAATAATTCTTAACTTTTTTCCGTGGCGAAGATTGAAGAAAAACGCAAGGAGCCGCGGCGGAATCATAAAATTTTTCTTTCCTATCAGGGGGCCGAAACTTAATACCTATAAAATTTTCGGCCGAATACGTATAAATTAACACAACTGAACGAAAAATCGGGAGGGGAGGGGGAGACAGCACCCCCCGGGCCCTCACTAAGTTGCGCCCTGACTTCTTTTATTTATCAACATATAGAACTTTGGAGTTGATGTAATCGAAAATAATTAATTTTAATCTATCTTTCATAATTTTTCTATCTTTAATGTCTTCTAAGCCATATGTTGATGTGAGTTTTGTTTTATCTTCTTTCATTAGTTAGCAGGGTATTAATAAGGTTTTATGAGTTTTTTTTTATAGTTATCACGATTAAAGAAAAAAAAAAATACTTACTTCTGATTCGTTTGTATTAGTCAACATCTTATTAATTATTTTGTACGCTTTATCTCAAAACTTCTAAATATACACATGTATTATACGCTAAAAGATAAGACCATATTTTTATATTATTAATAGCTTTTTTCTTGCCAATAATACACTACTTTTGAAAATCAGCATGAAATGACGAATAATGATAATTGTGGTGGTGTGTAGAAAATTGGGCGATTGCAATCGTTTTTCGGTCGCAAATACTTATTTATGACCGTCTCGCGATTGAAATGGTCGTCGTATATGTTTCCGTGTATAATGGTTTATTATGATCGATGGTAAATTTGCGACTGATTTTAGCGACCTGACTTGTGGTCGCAACTTCTGCGACTAATTTGCGACTGACCTTTATTGTGACTGACTTGCGACAGGTACTCTAGTGACTGGGTTGCGACCGCAACTTAAAAAAAATTATATTATTTTTCCAATAATTTCTAGATTTTAAAAAACTAAAATTAACAAATATCAAAATAAACATTCTATTTAACGTTCTATAAAAAATATCAAATTATAACATATTTTTTGTAAAAGTTCCAAAATAACCATCAAATTATAACGAACTTTCTAGTGAAAGTTCCAAAATAAACATAAAGTTAAAACGAACTTTCTAGTTAAAGTTCCAATAAAATCAAGTTACAACGAATTTTCTAGTTAAAGTCTCAAAATAAACATCAAGTTATCCGCACCTAAGAGATACCCAAACATTCAAATTCTAGAGTTTATAGCTTTAACTTGGTGGATGTTTTGAGATGCTCGGATGTTTTGAGAATAAAGTTTTAACAATGCTTCAAAGTTAGTCATTCTATCGAGCATAACCTCCTTTTTCTTTCATCAACTCCTCGACGACTCCATTCAACCTTTGTATCTACAAATAATAAACATGTACTTAAATTTACATTTGAATGTAAAAGCTTAAATATAACTCATTTAGACTTGTCATAATCAAATATGACTCATTAACATCCATCATACTATTGGTCATAATTGACCATTAATAACTAATCAATCACTAGTGACCATCATCAGAGGACTTGTAAGTGTAACAATGGGTCATAATGAATCACAACGGGTCATTATAATTCATAACGATACATACGGAGTCTTAACGGTCATATACACCAACATTGACTACGATTAACTACATTAAACCATTATTCACTATGACTATCAATACTAATGATACAAACACTTTGCTATTGTGATGTTGATACACTGAAGAATGAACTTGCCACTGATGAAGATTTACCACTGTTCGGGTAAGTTAAAATGTTGAGTTACAACTATTCTCATGTAACCGAGCAGATCCCGTTGATCGATTTGCTACTTATCAACATTCCTACATCACTTGAATAATAACCAATATATAAAAGTGCACACCTCTCGTTGCTCGTTTTTTGCTTTGTTTTTTCAATCAAATGTCTCAAATCCTAAGGTCTGTCAAATAATGGACGATTAAGGAGACTGTGAGATGAGAAATTGTGTTGTGGATAACGAAGGTCGTCTGTGGTTGTGGAGAACGCGGGTGGCCACTCGCCGAGGATGAATTAATTGACCCAAAATTGTCATCATTGTTCGTAATTAAACATCAATGACCATAGTTGAACATCAACGACCCAATATTCTATGATTTTTGCGACTGAATTGCGACCGTAGTTTAGCGGTGGCAATTTATGACTGAATTGCGACCGAAATTGAGCGGCAGCAAAATTTGAGACTATTTTGCGACCAGATATTGTGCGGTCGCTAATTTTATAATTTCGATCGCAAATTTTGTGATTGGTTGTAAATTTCGGTCACATTTGCCCAGTTTTCTAGTAGTGGTATCTCTGGAAACATTATCAGAACCGGGAAATTATCATTGTATGTATGTATGCATGTATGTGTTTCCATATATGTAAGGATGTAAGTAAATAGAGGATAGATATATAGCTTGTTGTATTTCAAAATATCTACGCAATTAATACATTATTGCAATAAAAGAGTATCGAAGTGGATGGCCATTCTAAGGTCAAGTCTTTTTCTCTAATTGCACCCCTCACCCCGCCAAAAAGACAGAGAAACATGAAAACGTGTTCAATAATATTTCAAGCGCTTTCTGTGTAGTTTCTGGTAGCTTTTGTATTTATGCTGTCAGAACTTTAGTTGTGACATATAGATGTAAGGATAACTTAAAGTTTTTGAATTTATATTTGTATATGTGTACTTAATTAACATTTATGTATTAATAAACATAAGGTTAACATGTTTTAACCGTTAAAGTTTAATCATATCTCCTTAACTACTTCAGTAATATTTTATTTCAAACTTTAGGTTTAACGGTTACTTTTGTATTTTTAACCTACTACAAGTTAAATGTGGCCCTCAAATATCCATTTTTAATGATTTGACGTCCTAAATAGCTTCACTGATGATCTTAAAATCAATGTTCTCATAACCGGATTGGATCGGCCGGACCACAAACCAAACAGGGTTGTCTGCTTTGATATGGACAAGCCGGGTTTGATTACATTTTTCTTTTACAAATCCTTTTTTTTTTAGATTATAAGATTTGAACTTGGAATCTCTCATGATTGAGAGAGTATTAGCCCTACTAATATGAGAAGTGGGCAATGTTTTATTTCTGGATATCTAAATTAAATACTCTAACTTTTTAAACTTTTTTTTAAATAATTTAAGAAGATGTTAGTGTTATATTACTGGATATCTAAATTAAATCTCTTAACTTTCATAAAGTCTTTTGTAATATGAGAAGATGTTAGTCTTATATTATTGAATATCTAAATTAAAACTCTCTCAACTTTTTTAGAATCTTTTAGACCATTCTAATGGTTTAATTTTAGGTGTTTTATAGGAGAGAGGGTGAGGTGACGGAAAGAGGGGGAAGTTGAGGTTAGAGAGGGTGGTGGAGTTCATAGCTATGAACACCAAAAACGAGTGGTGTGAAGGGGAGGGATGAGAGAGGAGAGTGTGTATCTATTTTAGGGAGAGAGAAAGTGGTGTGAGTGGGACTAGGGCTGTTTAAAAAACTCGTGATTCAGAGCTCGCTCAAGCTCGTTCGAAAAAAGCTCGCTTGAATTGGCTTGGTTGAAACCGAGCTAGCTCGAACCAAGGGTGGCTCGCTCGTTAGCTTGGCTCGGTTTGACTTGAGTTATTCTACTTTATATATATATATATATGGGTTTGTCATGTCCTTGGGTGACACATAATTATGCATAAAAAATTACGTACATCATAAATTATTACGCATCCATATTAACTAATTACGCACACAAAATTACGCAACTTATATAAATAATTACGCAATGTATGTTATAATTAAGCAACCAATTTTGTAATCACGCACGTTATACGCACAACATATCGACGTTTAAAAAAATGTCAATTTTTTATAATAAAAATATGGAAAAAGCTGCTAACGTTAGAACTTGAAAAAAAAATATGGTCGTAAAAAATATTATTCGCGTTTAAAATAATATAGTTTCTTTCACACGCGCTACGCGGCGAGAGTCTGCTCGTTATCTGTTCGGGGATAAAACTTACGTCGAAACGCATACTCGCTATAACATACGATACAAAAAAGTACTCGATTTTGAATAGAAGTCCGTTTTCAATCAAATTTATGCCGGAACATTGACAAAAAAACTAAAGAAAACCCGTTTTTTAATATAAACTAATGAACGAAAGTTATTACCGAAAAACAAAATTATTAGAAAATTAAACGAGTTAAAAACGTATATTATATATAGTATGAGGGGTGAAAATGAAAATTAAAAAAAAAACAAAAAACAAAAAAAATTGAATTGACACTTGTCACCCTCTTATTGGTGGGGGTACTATATATATATATATATATATATATATACATATATATATATATATATACATATATATATATATACATATATATATATATACATATATATATATATATACATATATATATATATACATATATATATATGTATATATAGGGGCATGTTCTTTTGAGAACCAACCATATGTTGAGAACCGAAAGAACTGCACAAAACGTGTACATATCGCTTTAGTGAAAAAAGTAAAATTCAACAACAATGTTTTATTTATCTCTTCCCACTCTTAGTTTGAGTTTATCTCATCTCTCCTAAATTTTTTTAAGAAAAGTATAAAAATATGCATATATGCATTCATTTGTGCATATAGTGTGAGTGCATATATGCATTTAAAAAAACGACTATAAATTCGAGGTCTTTTCAAACCAAACCTTAAACATATTGAAATGTACATGAATTCTAGTCAATTTATAGTATAAATAGAGCAAGAGTTAATGCGGTTCTCACGGTTCTTAACATATTGTTGGTTCTCAAAAGAACATACCCATATATATATATATATATATATATATATATTTATTTATAGGGTTGGGTTGATAAGAAAACTCATTTTCATGAAAAAATCAAAAAACTTCACCCCTCAATTTTTAAACCTTCATAACTTTTTCATACATAATTAATTTTTTTTAAATTACACCAATAAATTAAGCATGTTTTTATCTTTAATTTGAGTATAATATTTCTATATATAAAAACAAAAAATTAACTTGTCGGACTTTTTCAGTACTACATATATGTAGTATCATTATTCTGCAGCATGATACTACATATATGCAGTATATGCAATATGATGATACTGCATATATGTAGTATCGAATAAATTCGACACGTTAAAAAAGTTTTTTTTTAATATAACAATATTGTACTCAAATTAAAGATAAAAGATACTTGATTTTATGGTGTAATTTTTTTTTAAATGATAACGTATGAAAAAGTTATTAAGGTTTTAAAATTAAGGGGGGAATAGTTTTATAGTATTATCATGAACAATGAGTTTTCTATTGATACTCTCCCTATATATATATGGATAGGATAAAATGAAAACTCATTTGAGTTAAGAAAACCATAGAAACCTTATTTGAACCATTGATTGAAATAAAGAATGGCTATGATTGATTCACTTTTGATCTTGTATATTTAATCAATAGAAAGTACATGAAGGGTAATATAGGTATTCAACTTCAAGCAAAAAGTACATTGGTTTTGGTCATTTGTACCTGCACGAATCATATCACATCAAAACTACCATCTTTCAATTGTCATTTCCAAAACCATTTTCACATTCAAACTTTGTTTTTTCAAATCCAGAAGGGGAAAAAGACATCCAAAACACTTTCAAACGATGATTTGAAAAAGAAAACGAAGAATCAAGGTTTTCGTGAATAATCAAGGTTTTCAAGATCAAAGGTTTTCGTGAATAATCAAGGTTTCGCAAAGAATCAAGTGTTTCTTTCAAAACCGAAGGCGATAAAGCTCCGAAGAATCAAGTGTATATTTCTTTCAAAATCAAAGAATCAAGTGTTTTTCTCTTTCATAATCAACGGTTTCTTGAAAGCTCAGTGTTTCTACTAAGCGGGGCTCATTATTCCGAATAAACAGGTTATTATTGTTTCTTGGTGATAATATTGAAATTAGGGTTTCTGTCTGTTCAAAAAAATAGGTTCTTAGTGTTTGTTCGTAGAAATCTTGAAATTAGGGTTTTCTTGAACGATGAAAACTGGTATGTATTTAAAATACATTATGATTTTACGTATTATATTTTCTTATTTCAATTTACAGTTTATTTTTATACGTAATTCTGATGTAGTTAGGAAAATCAAAAGAATTGCTAAAAGATCATTAAGAAAGTTTAAGAATACATTTGAAAATCTAATAGATGTTGAATAAGATGAAAGGGATAATCGATCGTACAAGAAGAAAACCAAAAAATGTTTAGGTAATGATTCATTTATATAAAAAGAAACAGAAATCAAGTGTGTTTTATACATATGGTGTGTTACATATGTTAATAGTTGTAGCATTATTTTGTTAGATGAATATTTCATTAAAAAAACTAAATCTAATCTGATGAGATAGATATGAAAATTAGAACTGAAATTATTTAAAACATACATCTAATATGTTGAGTTATATATACATGATGAGTTAAATATGTAAATAGTTTTAGCTCTATGGATTAAGCAATAATGGGATGAAAAAGTAGCTCATTTTTTTGAAAAAAATTGTTATTGTACTTGTAAGGCCCCAAACCCGGGAGGCCTCACTTGTTGGATTTACTCATTCACAAACAGTTCTTAAACGTGAATATCAGATATCGCAGCGGAAAATTTCATTTAAACATAACTTAATCGTTGTTCATACATGCGGAAGCGTAAACATTGATTAAAACATAATTACATCATAACTAAACATAACGGGATGCCAGACTTCAAAAGCAGTCGGGTAACTCTTCATCTCTAGCCAAGCATCACCGTTCATCCTCATAACCTGCCTTAACCTGAATGTGCACACTTAAAAACGTCAGCTACGCTGGTAAGTTCTAGTTTTAACATAAAACCTTAACTTCAAATAATTTGCCAAAAACATAACTTCGTACTTCATTTAATAAAGAGCGTACGTAAAATAATGCAATAACAAAACATAACACTTCATAAACATAAGTCAACGAACATATCGAATCTGCGCCTTCTCGTAACCGTCAAATCCATACGTTACATACTGGTTGAATAATCTAAGGATCACCACCACTAGGCCCATCATCACCGTACTGTCCTTCGGGTGAGGAACTCCTAGGGCCCGATACTTAGGTCATCCAACCCTTCAAGCACGGCATCCCAAAGGATAGCGCGTACCAAACTTCAAGCACTGCACCCCGTAGGGCGCAAGTACCAAACTTCAAGCACGACTACCCCGTAAGGTAAATCGTACCAAACTTCAAGGATCACGATAATCCCCTTGGCGACCGTCATCGCCCCAGTTGTACAACAGTTGGCCAGCCACAGAGGCCCCTAAAAGGTAAAGGCCCATACTTCCCATCCCTTAACCTTCATTCCCTAAGGAATATTGGCAGATTCGTTCGTTTGTGACTTTCGTAAACCTTCGCTTCTTTTGCTTCAAAAACTTCAGTTAAAGCATTCGTACGTTTTATTAAAATCATTCATTCATTCATAAGCACTTCGTAAACTTCATAAACTTCTTTTGACAAAATATTTCATAAACACTTCCTTCAAAACCTTTCCTTCTAAAACATCCTTCATAAACCTCATTTTATAAAACATTACATACAACCTTCATAAACATCGTTTTATAAAATCGTCACATCGTTACGTATGCACACCAGCCCAAAAACATTATTAAAACATTTAAAAGAGGGCTTCTAGAACTCACCTTATAAGCTAGTTTCGGTTGTCCTAAACAAAGGTCCAACAACTTTACTTCCGATCTGAATTGATTAGTTAAATACACATCAGACCAATACTGACTCTAATGGTTTAACCCTTCTAAACATACTGACTTCACTTAACCAGTTCTGATGTCTGCGCACTTAGCAAGTGCGCAGACTCTGCTGCCTGCGCACTTAGCAAGTGCGCATACCCCTCTTCCTGCGCACTTAGCAAGTGCGCAGGTCCCTCCTCCTGCGCACTTAGCAAGTGCGCAGACACCTCCTCCTGCGCACTTAGCAAGTGCGCAGACACCTCTTCCTGCGCACTTAGCAAGTACGCAGGACCTGCTCCGTGCGCACTTAGCAGGTGCGCACGACCTGTTCTTCGCGAAAACCCTAACTTTCGCATTCGGGTCTGAACATGTCAAGATCCCGAACCTGTTACATTCAAAACGTTCGTTTTCCATTAAGGAACTCAAATCCATGATTATCTTTCAGTTTCATCTGTTCAAACCTTACCTTTTCACCAAAAACCCGAAAACCCCAAAAACGAACTAAAACTCAGATTTAGGTCGGATCGTTACCTGAATCGAGCTTCTGATCCGGAGGTTCTTCTCACGAGTTATGGAGTAAAACTTTGCTGAAGTCTCGGGTCGATCTGCCAACTTTCTCTCTCTACGGTTTCTCTCTCTAAAAGTTGCAAATGAGAGAAAAAGGGTGGCATAGGCTATTTATAGCCAGCTGACCCATCCGACCCGACCCGCCATGCCTCGTTCGTTTATTCCGTTATTATAACTGTCGTTTTATTTTTGGGATGTTACAAGTCTACTCCCTTACAATAGGTTTCGTCCCCGAAACCTATCGTAAGTCAAATAGATGAGGGTACGACTCCCTCATTTCCTTCTCCGTTTCCCAAGTGGCTTCTGATCCCTTTCGATGCTTCCATTGGACTTTAACCAATTGGATAACTTTATTACGTAAACGTTTCTCCTTCTGATCAAGGATGGCCACGGGTTCTTCGATGTAATTAAGGCTGTTGTCAACCTCGATGTCAGTAAGTGGTACGTGAGCCGATTCATCCGCCAAACACTTTCGCAAGTGTGATACATGGAAAGTAGGATGAATCCCACTTAACTCATCACGCAACTCCAACCGATAAGCGACTTCCCCAACCCGTGCCATTATCTTGAATGGTCCGACAAACCTCGGACTTAACTTTCCTCTCTTTCTGAATCGTATGATTCCCTTCCATGGTGACACTTTCAGCATTACTCTGTCACCAATATCAAACTCAATAGGCCTTCGTCGTTTATCCGCATAGGATTTCTGACGATCTTGTGCGGCCTTCATTCGCGCTTTGATCTGATCAAACCTTTCCGACGTCTCTCTTACGACTTCGAGACTTCCTAATTCCTTCTGTCCAATCTCACCCCAACAAACCGGGGTCATACATCTTCTCCCATACAACATTTCGTAAGGCGGCATGCCTATCATCATGTGATGACTATTGTTGTAGGAGAATTCAGCTAACGGGAGATGGATGTCCCAACTGCCACCGAAGTCGATAATACAAGCACGGAGCATATCCTCCAATTTCTGAATGGTCCTTTCGGACTGACCATCCATTTGCGGGTGGTATGCTGTGCTGATGTTAAGCCTCGTGCCCATCGCCTCGTGAAATCTTTTCCAGAACCTCGATGTGAATCGTGTGTCCCGGTCAGATACGATCGTCAAAGGCATCTCATGCCGTGCTACTACTTCGTTAATAAACACTTCAGCTAACCTTTCCGACGAGAACGTCTCGCGAATAGGTAGGAAATGAGCACTCTTCGTTAAACGGTCCACAATTACCCAAATAGTGTCATGACCTTTAGCTGTGCGAGGTAGCTTAGTTATGAAGTCCATGGTAACGTGTTCCCACTTCCATTCCGGTATATCAAGTGGTTGAATCTTTCCATACGGTTTCTGGTGCTCGGCCTTTACTTGCGAGCAAGTCAAGCACTTGCTTACATACTTCGTCACATCACGTTTCATTCCAGGCCACCAGTATTCCTTCCTCCGATCTTGATACATTTTATTGGTACCGAGATGGATAGAGTAACGAGACTTATGAGCCTCATCCAAGATTTTGGTTCTAAGCTCGCCACCCATAGGTATCCATACCCGTCCAAAACGTGTCCTAACACCAAGGGTGTTATATTCCAACTTGTCCTGTTGGCCAACCATCCTTTCCTTCTTAATGTTTTCTTCTTTAAGTGCTTCATCTTGAGCTCTTTCAATTTCCCTCATCACATATGATGTTACCACCAACTGGCAAGTTTTCACTCTAATAGGAGTAGGCACATCCTTTCGGCTTAGAGCGTCAGCCACCACGTTTGCCTTTCCAGGATGGTACATTCTTTCACAGTCATAATCTTTCAGGAGTTCCAACCATCTTCTCTGCCTCATATTAAGCTCTCTTTGTTCGAAAAAGTATTTCAAACTTTTGTGGTCAGAGTAAATAGTAAACTTCACCCCATAGAGGTAGTGCCTCCATATTTTCAATGCAAATACGACAGCAGTAAGTTCCAAATCATGAGTCGGATAATTGACTTCGTGAACTTTCAACTGCCGCGACGTATATGCAATCACTCTCCCGTTGACAGATTCTCGTGTAGTCTTGACTATACCTCTCTCGTTCTTGATAGACGTTATCTTTTTCAGCATCGTACATCCCTAGTCGGTCTTTCACATCTAACCGTTAGGGTTCTTATATCGTCATTCTATGTGAAATGTCTTATCAAACTCGGAGTCGTCCACAGAAGACTCCATGGCCATAATTTCAACTCCTCGTTAAGGTTATCTATCTTGCCATCTGGACGGTTACTATCGATCGTCTCTCGACTATTTGGATCATTGTGTATACCTCATAAGCTGTCCATGGTGCATTCGTCCTTGCAGGACTATACCATGTTGTTCTCGAATGAATCATACCATCCCGTTCCCGAATGATTCCTACTATCAAGTTTTTGAAGGTACCGTACCATCTCATTCCCGAAGGAACCACATCGTCTCGTTCCCTAAGGAACCATATGCTTCATTTCCAGAAGGAACCTTATCGCTTCGTTCCCGTAGGAACCGTATCGCTTCGTTCCCGTAGGAACCGTATCGCTTCGTCCCTGTAGGAACCGTATCGCTTCGTTCCCGTAGGAACCGTATCGGGTATCCCCCAAACATATGAGGTATCCCTTATCACACTCAACTTGTCGGGAAGGTATTCATTCAGATGGCACACTAGTCACTCGAACTTTTCATTCATATCTTCATACACAATCTCCTTCTAGTCTTTCTTTCAAACGTACTTGTCAGGTTTTACGTTTCACATCGTTGGTTCATTGAACACCCTTCTTCCTACATATCACTGGATGGTCTTAGGGATTGGCATCCCATCTGACCGACAATATATATTCTCTAGCTACTCGTTTCCGTTAGCCTTTTCTGCATGCATTTCTTCTAAAGTCACATTTGTTGGTCTTACTATGGATAGATGACACGTACGGTGACACTTGTACTTTCATTTCCTTTCTAGTTTCAGTGGGTCCCTCAACGGCTTTCCAATTCTAGCAACACTCGCAGCTATTGATTAGACTTAGACATAGTAGAGCGTTCTCTGAGTCGCCTTGAATTTCTTCTTAGTGCCCATGCCTTGCTTCACATTGTTAGTCAAAACTTGTCCTTCACATTCATTCTAGACACACAATCCTTGGGTCGGATCTGGTTTGGTTTGGTTTGGTTTAGTCTGCACGCCCTAATTAACATCGCAGTTTCCGTCTCTTGTTGTTGTTGGTATATCTATTTTCTCCTTTCAGCAGATACCCTTATTAGTTGTCTTGGACTGTCTTCTACATGGAAAGATGCACTTTGTGCATTCGTTCACTCATATATTCTTTGGACATACACTAGTGTGGTTATTTCTTTCATGCTCATGCATACTTCAATAGTAGACCGATTCTTATTCATCAGAACGTGTTTGCGCTAAGCGTAGCCCATCCTAGCTCCTTGGCATCCTTCATACGTATGCTCGTCTGACTTAGGTAAACCGAAGTTTCATTCCTCCTCATCTTGTCTGTGGCTCGTACTTGCTGACATCATTCACCGTTGTAAGGTACACCATCTTTGACATCATTACCATTACTAATGATGTTCATCAATCTCCTTAATCGTTACTCGGGTGACTAACATCTCGTAGTCGTGGTTGAGTAATTGGATCAACTCTGATACGTAAGCATTAATCAATACCATAAGATTCACCATCATGCACGTGCACCTGTAAATTCACAATTTCACGGATCCAAACGAAATTACCAATTTACCTTACTCGAGCATTCTAGTTCCTCTTATAACACTTCCTAATACTCGCGTCCCTTCAAAGTTGAGATTTTGTCCCGGCATTCTCATCGACACCTCTTACCACTTTCGCGCTAAGTCAACACAACGGAGGACATCTCGCATCACACTCGTACGGTCTCATGCACACTACCTTCCGGTTCCGCAAGAACTCTTTCCTTTTCACTATAAACTTGGTGGGCGGGAATCCTACCGTGTCATCCGGTACGACCCTCACCACGCCTTCCGCCTATTCTTCCCTCCATTTCGTTCTTAAAAGACAAGGAATCTAATGTCATCACGCTAGTTAACAAATAAAATTCAACAAGTACTGTAAGATGTTAATATACACTGGCCATCTGTAATTAACCATTACACTACCCTTCGATTTCTATTTGACCACCTTTGTGATTCCATCAGAACACAAGTCCTTACCTAACCCTTTCTAAGGCATACTATATACGTAATATATACTAACTTCATACCTGATGTTGTGGCTCGAGTTACCCGTACTGGCATCCGCTTTCGGTCCCATTCAAAGTTTAAGTTCAGACACTGGGAGTGTCCGAATCTCTCAAACTATTGCTCTGATACCAACTTGTAAGGCCCCAAACCCGGGAGGCCTCACTTGTTGGATTTACTCATTCACAAACAGTTCTTAAACGTGAATATCAGATATCGCAGCGGAAAATTTCATTTAAACATAACTTAATCGTTGTTCATACATGCGGAAGCGTAAACATTGATTAAAACATAATTACATCATAACTAAACATAACGGGATGCCAGTCTTCAAAAGCAGTCGGGTAACTCTTCATCTCTAGCCAAGCATCACCGTTCATCCTCATAACCTGCCTTAACCTGAATGTGCACACTTAAAAACGTCAGCTACGCTGGTGAGTTCTAGTTTTAACATAAAACCTTAACTTCAAATAATTTGCCAAAAACATAACTTCGTACTTCATTTAATAAAGAGCGTACGTAAAATAATGCAATAACAAAACATAACACTTCATAAACATAAGTCAACGAACATATCGAATCTGCGCCTTCTCGTAACCGTCAAATCCATACGTTACATACTGGTTGAATAATCTAAGGATCACCACCACTAGGCCCATCATCACCGTACTGTCCTTCGGGTGAGGAACTCCTAGGGCCCGATACTTAGGTCATCCAACCCTTCAAGCACGGCATCCCAAAGGATAGCGCGTACCAAACTTCAAGCACTGCACCCCGTAGGGCGCAAGTACCAAACTTCAAGCACGACTACCCCGTAAGGTAAATCGTACCAAACTTCAAGGATCACGATAATCCCCTTGGCGACCGTCATCGCCCCAGTTGTACAACAGTTGGCCAGCCACAGAGGCCCCTAAAAGGTAAAGGCCCATACTTCCCATCCCTTAACCTTCATTCCCTAAGGAATATTGGCAGATTCGTTCGTTTGTGACTTTCGTAAACCTTCGCTTCTTTTGCTTCAAAAACTTCAGTTAAAGCATTCGTACGTTTTATTAAAATCATTCATTCATTCATAAACACTTTGTAAACTTCATAAACTTCTTTTGGCAAAATATTTCATAAACACTTCCTTCAAAACCTTTCCTTCTAAAACATCCTTCATAAACCTCATTTTATAAAACATTACATACAACCTTCATAAACATCGTTTTATAAAATCGTCACATCGTTACGTATGCACACCAGCCCAAAAACATTATTAAAACATTTAAAAGAGGGCTTCTAGAACTCACCTTATAAGCTAGTTTCGGTTGTCCTAAACAAAGGTCCAACAACTTCACTTCCGATCTGAATTGATTAGCACATCAGACCAATACCGACTCTAATGGTTTAACCCTTCTAAACATACTGACTTCACTTAACCAGTTCTGATGTCTGCGCACTTAGCAAGTGCGCAGACCCCTCTTCCTGCGCACTTAGCAAGTGCGCAGGTCCCTCCTCCTGCGCACTTAGCAAGTGCGCAGACACCTCCTCCTGCGCACTTAGCAAGTGCGCAGACACCTCTTCCTGCGCACTTAGCAAGTACGCAGGACCTGCTCCGTGCGCACTTAGCAGGTGCGCACGACCTGTTCTTCGCGAAAACCCTAACTTTCGCATTCGGGTCTGAACATGTCAAGATCCCGAACCTGTTACATTCAAAACGTTCGTTTTCCATTAAGGAACTCAAATCCATGATTATCTTTCAGTTTCATCCGTTCAAACCTTACCTTTTCACCCAAAACCCGAAAACCCCAAAAACGAACTAAAACTCAGATTTAGGTCGGATCGTTACCTGAATCGAGCTTCTGATCCGGAGGTTCTTCTCACGAGTTATGGAGTAAAACTTTGCTGAAGTCTCGGGTCGATCTGCCAACTTTCTCTCTCTACGGTTTCTCTCTCTAAAAGTTGCAAATGAGAGAAAAAGGGTGGCATAGGCTATTTATAGCCAGCTGACCCATCCGACCCGACCCGCCATGCCTCGTTCGTTTATTCCGTTATTATAACTGTCATTTTATTTTTGGGATGTTACAATTAGATTCAACGAGTAGTGGCAATTGGGGTAACAGTTTGTTGGAATGAACTATTTATGAGATATTTTGATGTATAACCACACATGATTCTATCTTTCATTATATGTCTTCGTTTCATGCAATGCTGGTAATAAATGTTACATATTCAGAACCTAAACCGAGGTCATGTTACATATATATAATCAATAAACTATTTATTGCTTAAACATTACAATATTTACATGTAGTTACATATGTAAGTAGAATGTTACATTTGTTGGTATGTTTATTGTTTGAACATTATAATATTTACATTGAGTAAAATATCAAAAATGTTACATATGTATCTAACACATGTTACATATGTAACTAGTAGGGGTGTGCAAAAAAAAAAGTACACTGGTGTTACGTTTATGTAATTTTTTATCAAGTAGTTACATATGTAAATTTTACATATTCATCTTGATTATTAATTTATAAAACGATTGTAATATACACTGGTGTTACATATATGCAAATACAACACGATATAAATTTAAACTCAAATATATTACATGTTATACAACATAACAAAAAACTAATATCTAGTTCTCGATTTTTACGATACTTGTGAACCGTCATCTGCGTTTTTCCAACTCTTAACCCATTTACTTTGGCATCTCTTCTGTTGTCCTAGATTGCAACTTATTTGTGCTATTTAGGAAGCTTCTACTTCATAGATTACAATTCACTACGTGTTACATATGTAACTTTTTGTTAATTACACATGTAACCAACATATATTAAGGACAATAACTCAGGTTCAGCCATCAACTCCAACAAGAAACAAAAAAAGAAACTGTAATCAGTAACTGTTTATTGCTTTAACATTACAATATTTACATTATGTAACTAGCAAAAATTACGTATGTACGCAACAAATAATTTTACATATTTGGTAGTTACCTATGTAAAATTTTACAAGAAACATAAAAACTCACACATACAATCCATTACAACTGTGTATTCGTTTTTGGTAAAACCAAACATCATTCTATCTTTCTCTCTCTCTCTCTCTACCACACTCTTTCTCTCTCATTGCGGCGATTAGTTCTCTCTCATTAACGTTACATGTGTAGCTGTAAACTGTTAAATGAAACAGAACCTACAGAACATTACAATAATAATATTTAAAACAAAGACAAACTTGAAAGATAGAAAAAGATGGTGTAGGGTGAAAGGGTAAATTTAATGATAATACAAAAAAATGTTTTAAAAAAATATATAATAATGAAAAGTTACTTAAAATGAAAAAAAAAAACGGGATTTTAAATTTTAAATAGAAAAATAGTCAGGAGAAAAAATTAAATTTGAAAATGAAAAGATTAAATAAATAATTAAATGAAATTTAAAAATCAAGGCAAAAATGACGTTCCATTAATTGTAAATGTTTAGAAACAAAAAAGCATTTTAATTAAAAAAGAAAAAAATCTAAACAAGAATGAGTAGAAGTGGTAGATTGATACGATGGATGTTGTGTGAATTTTAAAAAGAAAAAAAGAAAAAGATGATGTCTTTTCGTGTGTAAGAAAAAAAGTACAAGGTTGTTGAAGGTGTAAGAGATATTAATTGGTGGAAAAGAGAGATTAGGAAAATGCCCTTGGACATATGTCTTTGGTAAAGTAAAAAATGAGGAGGTGACAAGGTATAAACTACAAAATGGGTTTTCTAAGTTTTCTTAAATAATTAAGGTTTTCATTATATATAGGGAATGTATAGGATGAAAACTCCTTCTACTTGTGAAAACATTGAAAACTCTTCAAAAAACAGGTTTTTACAAGGGTTTTTTTTTTGGAAAATTTTTTATATGTAATTTTAAAACTTTTTATAAAAAAAATCAAAAAAGCGCCGACCAGATATTTTTATAAATTTTTTTTTATAAAAATTCTGCCCATTTGTTTTACATATGTAACATGTGTTACCTATGTAACATGATGTTTTTACACAAAAAACAGGGATTTTTGTCCATTTTTAAAAAAAAAATTGGCTCGGCGTTTTTTTAGTTTTTTTTGACGAAAATCTTATAAAAGTTCTTAAAATGATTTCCATTTTTTTTAAACATGTAAAAACACGTTTTTTTGGAGGGTTTTCAATGTTTTCACAACTCAAGTGGGTTTTCAAAATATCTATCCCATATATATATATATATATATATATAAAAGGTTAGGTTATGGTAAAAAGGGTTTTAAAAATAAGAAGGGTAAGAAGGATTCTAGGCTTGACATGTGTCCTTTTATTGTTTTTAAAGGGAGGATATAATGTTTATTGTGTAATATGCCAGCTCATTGTGTAATATCAGGTCTAGTCATTGTGTAATGTCGGGTCTAGTCTTGTCATTTTGTCAAATATTTTTCATCATTGTGTTATATCTATTAATCATTGTGTTTTATGTTTTAGATAATTTCATGTTATTTTTGTCACTGTTTTTTTATGATATAAAATAGTGATGGAAAATATTTGACACAATGACCAGACCTGACATTACACAATGACCTGATATATTTGAGCGAATTACATAATACTGAGCAAATTATACAATGAGCTGGAAAACGTAAAACACAATGATGAATACATATAACACAATGATGGAAAATATTTGATAAAATGAGAAAATTACACAATGAGTTGGAAAACGTAAAACACAATGATTAATACGTAAAACACAATGATGAAAAATATTTGACAAAATGAGCATATTACACAATGAGCAAATCACACAATAATGTTGTTTTTGTATATAACGACACTATACCCGTTTTTGTAAATTTTTTCGCTTTTGTATATAACGACACTATACTCGTTTTAAAGATAAAAAATACTCGTTTTCGTCATTGTGTTTTACGTTTTAGATAATTTCGTGTTATTTTTTACATTACACAATAACCAGACCTGACATTATTGTGTAATTTGCTCATTTTGTCAAATATTTTGCATCATTGTGTCATATGTATTCATCATTGTGTTTTACGTTTTCCACCTCATTGTGTAATTTACTCATTTTGTCAAATATTTTTCATCATTGTGTTTTGCGTTTTCCACCTCATTGTGTAATTTGCTTATTTTGTTAAATATTTTTCATCATTGTTTTATATGTATTCATCATTGTGTTTTACGTTTTCCAACTTATTGTGTAATTTGATCATTTTGTTAAATATTTTTCATCATTGTGTTATATGTATTACACAATGACCAGACTTGACATTACACAATGACCAGACCTGACATTACACAATTACGAGCAAATTACACAATGAGCTAGAAAACGTAAAAAAAATTTCGTTTTTGTATATAACGAGACTATATTTGTTTTAACAATAAAAAACGCTCGTTTTTATGGTGTAATTTTTTTTCATTGTTTCTTTTAGGGTTCTTTGCTGTTATAATTATTATTATTTTCTGACATTATTTAGTTAAGAATACTTCATATTAACTTTTTCGCAAGCCGATTGATCATTACCTCGTGTTTGCAATTGTCTTTGGTGCGAGTTTCTACCATTGTTGATCATTGATCCTATACAGACTTGCTTAAAATAGAAACTGCATATGACATTTGGGAATCTCTAAAGAAACCCTAATTTTTTCAATATCTTTCTAAAAAGATTACATCTTTTTCTTTGTGGGATACTTCAAGAATTGGCTTTGATATCCTCTTGTGATAAACTGTCTATATAGCATACCATGTATGTTGTGTGTGAGTGTGTGTATATATATATATATATATATATATATATATATATATATATATATATATATATATATATATATATATATATATATATATATATATATATATATATATAACGGGGGACAATCAAATAAGAAGAAGTTTTTCGCTAAGAAATCTAAGAAATGACAAAAACCTTAAGAAACGATATCAAACGAACTCCGATTGATTTCAGCGGCGTTGGAACCGTCTCGTCGAACTCTATCATTTTTAGCTTTTAGGGTTTAGCTTTTAAGGTTTAGATTTTATGTTTGAATTTTAGGGTTTTAGCCTTATGGTTTAGCTTTTAGGGTTTAGATTTTATGGTTTAGGTTTTTTTTTTTTGGATGGGGGTGGTGGTTTTAGGCTTTTCGGGGTAGGGTTGGAGGGGAGTTTTAAGTTTTTGGGGGTGCGGGTGGAGGGGGTTTAGGTTTTTGGGTCCGGGTTAAGATTCGATAAGACGGTTCCAACGCCGCTGGAATGAGCTCAATCGGAGTTCGTTTGACCCACTTCTTAGGATTTCTTAGCGAAAAACCACTTCTTAGTGGAACCGTCCCCTATATATATATATATAATGGAGGAATTTGACAAAAGTCAACAATGATAGGCTATTTTAAATTTACACCTCCAGACTCTTTTCACACATAAAAAACTGCTAACATGACATCCTCTTCATCTTAACCCGATTTCCTTGATCAATATTCCATAATATTTCGTAGCCTTCGTATTTAAATATTTTCACACAGACACAAATATTATATATATATATATATATATATATATATATATATATATATTATTAGGCTAATCTTGTCATAGTCTAATAGTCTACGAGGTGCAAGGAGTAAGTCGCAAGTTTACTAGATTGGATTGCAAGTTTTTCGTCCTAGTAGGAGTCTAATAATTGTTTATTTTATTATCTGTTTATTGTTTGGTATTATCTTTAAATATTTGAGTATGATTAGATTATTTGATTAGCAAGGTTTATTTTAGTATAAATAGATGGGTTAAAGATCATTGTAAGTGTGTCAAAAATTATAATAAACAGGAAGAGTCGATCTTTTGTTGAGATCAAATTTTGTGTTCGTGTTCTTGACCCTGATTTCCAACAATTGGTATCAGAGCTTAGTTAAAGTTTCGGCGGTTTTGAGAGTCGTTTTCGGAGAGGGGGAGCAGCCCTTTGGGGCTGAAAAACGAAAGAAGGTAGACCACAATTTAGGAGTGTTGTTGGCGCATGTCAAACTGGTTGGTGTTTAAACCGAGAAAAGAGGAAGACAAGTGAAGTCCTTAGCGGCTTACGTTGACAGAAGGAACCTAGTCAGGAGCTTCTTGGCTGATGTGCGTTGACTGGACGGAAAGAAAAAGAGGTACAATTTTTGTTTGGCATGGAAATCAAGACAAAAAGGGTTTTGTGGTTTGGCATGGAAATCAACGCAGAAAGGGGAGTTTTAATTTAGTTTCTTTGAAAGAGATTAGTTTTGTTATTGATAAACATGTTGGGAGGTTTTTGTGAAAAGAAGTGGCATTCGTGGTAACGTGTGGCGCTATTCGGAAACGATCAGAGGCGATTTCGGTGTTTGTGGATGGTGATCTGATCTAGTTGTGATAAGGCAGCTTCAATACTTGGTCAATCGACCCGGTCCTTCCCGCCAAGGATAAAAACGAAGTAATCGGGGTAAGTTGTTTTTTTTTGCATAAGTTATCCGATCGGATTTGCGGGTAGGCAGACGGGAAAAAGATTCGTCAAAATAGGAGACTTTGAATCTAGTCTTGCCTAGCAGGTAAAGAAGAAAAACGGTAAAAGTAGCGGGGTAGCGGACTTGTTTTTTTTTTTTTTTGATCGGTGGTCAAGAACGGGGTTGTTCTGGTGACCCGGGAAGAGGGTGATCGATAGTGGTCAAGTGGGATTGAAGCCGTGAAGAAGAGGAGATAACAATGGTATATGCAAAGGAGAAAAAACATGTGTGTGAACGTTGTGGTTATGGAAGTTCATGTTGGGATGATCTAGGACGAGGCCAAGGGAAGGGTCGGTGGTCCAGGAAGGGTCAAGACGGTGAACGGGTCCAAGATTAGGGGGGTGATATTGGGCTAATCTTGTCATAGTCTAATAGTCTACGAGGTGCAAGTCGCAAGTCGCAAGTTTACTAGATTAGGTTGCAAGTTTTTAGTCCTAGTAGGAGTCTAATACTTGTTTATTTTATTATTTGTTTATTGTTTGGTATTATCTTTAAGTATTTGAGTAGGATTAGATTATTTGATTAGCAAGGTTTATTTTAGTATAAATAGATGGGTTAGGGATCATTGTAAGTGTGTCAAAAATTATAATAAATAGAAAGAGTCAATCTTTTTTTTAGATCAAATTTTGTGTTCGTGTTCTTGACCCTGATTTCTAACACATATATATATATATATATATACACACACATATAGAATAAGTTTGAAATACAAAGGGTTTATTTCATACGAAGGGATAGTAGCGCGCTGCATGTTCCTTTTAATTTTTAGTTGGAGGGATATTTTTGTCATTCTACCATTTATTACGCATGCGTAATAAATCTCAGACTTGTGTTATTACGTATGCGTAATAAACCTCATACAAATCAACATGGTTGATTACATGTTTCTAAAATGCTCTCTATGATAGTTACATTATACTGAAAACAATGTTCTACTGATTCTTACCTTTTTTTTCTCAACTCTTGCAAAAACACCAACAAGATGGAGCATTGGAGATTGGACCATTAACAATAGCTCAAAACCGGCACGAAAACATATATATTATTCATTTTTTGTCATTGATCTTGGTTTTACCATACAAAAACCCGAAAAAAGAAAATTTCTTCTTCTGCAATAATAAGAACACAAGCACTCGAAAACCCAGAGCCATAAGTGAAAGTATCATCAAATTTTTCCACTTGGAATGATAGTTTGGAGGAACATCATATACATTTTCAAGAGCTTCATACCCTGATATGGTCCGCACCTCCCCCACTGTAAATAAAATTCCACTGTATTCATTCTCCAAGATCCCCTGAAAACATAAGAAAAATTCTTCAGAACACTTAAACAATAGTTTAATCTGTTTTTTCTTGAAAAGATGAGATATTTTGGCTATATGATTCAAACCAATGACTTTCTGAATTCAGATTTATACAGGTTTTCGATAAGAACTTAAAATAGCTTCTTTCATGTGTAAAAATCTCAATCAGTCAATCTAGCTCAAGAAATTTGTCAAGTGTTTCTTCAAATTCCATAATCTTGGAAATTTACAGTAAGTTAATCTGTTCTTTCCTGAAAAGGAAACACATTTTGACTTTTGGATTCAAATAAATGACTTCCCAGATTCAAAACTTAGGTTTTTCAGTAATATCTGTGAAGTGTTTCTTGAAATACCAAAATCTTGGAAGTTCACAATAAGTTAATCTGTTCTTTCCTGAAAAGGCAATACTTTTTTATTTTTTAAATTCAAATCAATGACTTCCCAGATTCAAAACTTACACAGATTCTTTAATAATAACTTAAAATTGGTGTTTTCAGGTGTAAAAAACACAAGCTAGTTCAAGATTCATGGTTAAATATTTCTTGAAATTCCAAAATTTTTCATATCAACTTTGAAATTTGAAATCTTGATCGTTGTTTTTATTTGGAAATAAATAGAGTATCATGAACCTGAATCATATACGTATGGAAAGCAATGTAGGACATAGGGTACATCCATACAGGCCCAGGTAAAGCGCTTCGAATTCTAAAATAGCCAGCCGAAAGCATCATCATCACCTGCAAATTGATAAACGCGAACTTTTAATCCAAAAGAGAGAATTTTGACAAAATAGGGCATATGAGAGTCAAAATTTTGTCCAGACAATTAGGCATTTGTTAGCATCACAAACAACAAAAGGAGAAAACTTACATGCATAAACACCAGAATTACTGTACTCCAAAAAATATCTTGCAAAATGGTGACAACTACCAACACTAGCCCTTCATTGACCAAAAGGCAAATGAAAAAGTTGACCACAAAATATATCAAACAGTTGAACTCAATTCTAAGCCTGATAAAGAAGTAGAAGACTAGACTTGATGCAATGGAGATGAGAAACAAGAACGGTATGCTTGCCAAGAATAGTCCCGTTAAGAAAACAAATCCTCCCGAATGTTTATTTGAATCTTCACAAGCATATACCTGCATTACATACATATAAAAGTTAAACTTGAATTGTTATGCAACCCACAAAATGTGTTGCATAAATAAAAATTGCTAAAAAGGAAACGGGTCATATGGTTAGAACGGGTCAAAAGCGCCTCAAAGGTGCATACAACCTTTCAAATCTTTTATTGAAAAAGTCAGATTACCTGTTATGGCCCAAACACATTTTGACCCGTTACCCTACCCACCCATTTACCTTGACCTCCTTCAGTTGTGCAGGTACCCCAAAGATGCTTAATAATGAACTAAAAGATATAAACGTAAAGATGGCAGCAACTCTTGCCTGCAACATTGAATGTGAATCATCAAAATCAATTTATAATGCATTTTTTTTTTCACTTGTGACATGATTTGAGTAAATTTCATACATCAAAAACATTTTAGAAAATATATAACTCATGCAACTCACCCCAACTGACGTTAGTGAATGGCCTAATCCAGAAAATAGAGTACCAATACATAGTGTAAGCAGCATATAAAGAATTAACCGAAACCAATAATATTTCCACTCTCTTGACATAACTAATAACGATCTCCATGTCAAAACTATAATTCTTGTTGCACTACTTGCCTTTCCTTTGCTTCTGAGAGATGGGCCTTCCTGATGAATACGGATAAATAATTAATATAACTATTAGTAGAATATGATCCAATTTTTCTGAAAAAAGCAATATAGGAGGTTGTAAAAACTCATGTATAGTTCACAACTTTTAAACCATTTGACCCTTTTCTCTTTGTAGCATTTGACTAACTGTGAATATAAAATGGTATCTATAGTATTGTACCCTTTCGGTTAATCTTAATATCATTGTTTCAACTGCTGCAGCATCAGCAGACGATTTATAGGTTTCTTCAAGTGTACAAATTGCAGCATGAGTGTCCATATTAACAGACGAAAGATCCCCATGATCATCCTGCCATAGTTAATGCAAGATATATAATAAAAAAAATTTATAATATGTTACAGTGTTACACAACTACGCAAGTGATCAGTTATCAGAATTCAGAAATACTCATAAAATGTAAATACAATATTGAATGTAAGCAAAATTACCTGCCAGGTTTTGCACACTGAAATAATCCGGTCAAAGTCCGTGTTTATTGCACGAAGAAAGTGATCAGAAGGACTTTGCATGATTGGGCAAGGAAATCCAGCATTTGAGAAATGCTGCATACGTCATAAATTATTTACAAAATAAAATAATTATCACAAAAAGAAATGGATTATTAAGGAAATGTTGTGGACAAATTTCCTTTTTTAATTGAAAGGATCTTACCTGCAAGCACGCCAATGCTTCTCCGAAAAATAGTGTTTTCCCATTTGAAAGTAGACAAATTCGGTCAAAGAGGCCAAAGACTTCAGTGCTACTTTGGTAAATAGTGAAAATAAGGGTGCAGCCTGTGTTTGCCAGCTTCTTCAGGGTCACCATCATCATTAGTGCAGAAACACTGAATATGGAGGGGTATTATGGGAAAGAGACATTAGTTTACGGGGTCAGATGTACGTTTTGAAAGTGATTATTTTGACTAGAAGAATCAGAAGTAGATAATTACTTGATTAAGTGGTGTTTGGATGTGCATTAAAAACTGATTATCTTATTATGTTCATGATTATCAGTTTTTAGTGTTTGGATAACAATAGTTGCTTAAGTAATGAGATATTTTAAACACTCAAACAACTGATAACCTGATTGCTACAATCCAAACACCCTGCAACACTCTTTATTATAACTGATAATCTGATCCTGATTATTTTAATCATCACATTTGAATTTCAAATCACCTAGGGATGAATTAGGTAGTTACATCTATTTCAATAATCTGGCTTACCTGCTTCCACAAATTTGATTACTTTGACCCTAATAATCAAAAAAACATAATCATAAACGCTTTTATCCAAACACTCAAGTCTATGATTACTGCAACTCACTTAAACTCACAGCCAAACACCACATGAATAAAATATAATAAAAAAGTGTTGTTATAATTAAGGAAAATCGACCTGTCAAGATGATAAAGAGGCTCATCTATAAACAAGAAATGCGGTCCCATCACGAGCTCCCTTGCAATGCTAACGCGTCTTTTTTCACCATTAGAGAGACCCTTTGTACGACAATGGCCACCTATGAGGTTGTTTGCATAATCGCCCAATGACATGGCAGCAATAGCATCCTCAACAACATTTTTCTTCTCACACAAGAAACCAGGAAGTTGAAGTAACGCTGAGTAGTAGAGATATTCACGCACGGTCAACGAGCCGATTAGTGTGTTTTTCCTTTTGACAAATCCCTATTAATGGCAAAAGGATTATGATTTAACAAAGAAGCTAACTTTTCACTACTATGAGCATGTTAGTGTTAAAATCTTAAATCTTTTTTATATAAACAAATAGTTGACTTACATAAGATCCATAGTGCAAGGATGACTTTGCACCATTCACAAACACCTCACCATACATATTTGCTGAACCATCCAACCTTCCTAAAGAGACATGAACAATTTCTTAATGTCAGATTAAGCTAAAGGGGCGTTTGTTCTAGAACTGATTATCTAATTACTGAGACTTGAAATCACCATGATAAGTTTATGTTGTTTCAAGGCAAATTGGATTTTAATAATCTAAACCATGAACCATTGGCCAATAATAATCCATACTAGTAATTTGACCAATGGCACTCTTCTTAACTTTCATTTTCATCGCCAAGAACAATCTTACTCCTAACTTTCTTCATGTGTTTTATCATTTTATTTGTAAACATGAAATCCTTCATGGCAGCTATGCGGAGTACTATTAAATTTGTCCAAGAAATATTTCATGTTTGAAAAGAAAATTAAAAACCACATAAAAATACTTAGGTGTGTCATTGGTCAAATTGCCAATATGGATTATTATTGACCAATGAGTCATAGTTTGGATTATTAAAATCTAACTTGCGTTGTTTAAATGAACCTACTCTGGCCATTTTAGCTATAAATTTCTTAAAAAATAAAACTTTCCAAATGCTAAGACATCCGATTATTACAATTTCAAACATCAGAAACACATCCAAACACCATCCTCAATTCTTCATCATCCCGTTCAGGTAATCACTATTAGAAACACCCCCTAGATTTGAAACTAGAAATAAATGACAACAGAATGCTGCATACCTGCAAGGGCCCTCAAAAGGGTAGATTTCCCAGACTTTCTAGGGCCCATGATCACAGTCATAGTGCCAGGTAAAGCATAACCATTTGAGCTTTTTATGACCCTATCAGAATACTTTCTTTTACCCTTTATAGAGACCGTTAAGTCCTTCCATACAATTGAATCACCTGAAATATTTCTTGCCACCACTGCCGCCTCCGGTTGTGGTGGTGATGATAGATAGCCACTATGTGAGGAGGCAGTAGTGGCGGCAATATTATTGTCCTTACTGTCCTCCACCCTAACCTCAACATCTGTATCATCCCAATCCGGTGAATCCTCAAATGAAATTGGTTTTCTTAAAGAACCTGGTTTTCTTAAGTAGTAAAAGTTATTTAAAGGTATACTACTACTAACAGGACTACTTGCTGAAGATGATGCTGATGATCTGTAATTATCTGATTGAGACTGTATCTCTTCCATTTTAATGATTTTCCAGCTTACAACATCCAACCACCTACACAAAAGTAAATTCTTTTTTTTTTGCATAAATTAAGTGTTGAATCAAGTCAAAGATCCACAAATTCTCCAATTAGTGTGATTTAAATTCTCAGATATAGTTGATAAAGCTAGGGGCAAATAGGTAACTTACATTTACATCCTACAATTTCTTAACATAATCAAGAAATTATAATCATAATAACTTATACCTAGATACTCAAAAAGTGAATAATCATAAGTAAAAAAGAAATTAAAAAAAAAGGTATTTCCACTGTTCTTTACAAGCTTTTGTAACCATTAGCCAAAAATGCCTACAAAGAGACCTAAAGATTGAATCTTTACTAGAACCAATAACATTCAAGAACACTGAAACCCAAAACCCAAATAGAATGTTCATCAACAAAATCAATTTGAAAGCATACCAAAATTGCCTACCAGAAATATAAAATTATATGTTAAATAACTTTAGTGTGAAGAACATAGAGCTAAAATTAAGAAGCTAAAATAGGGTACGCAGGGAAGAGAAAGTGAAACAGACAGACCTGGATATGAATCAGAGCGACAGTGGAGTGGAGAAGTGAAGGGATAAACGGAAGACAAAGAATGTGCCCAAAATATTTAAACACAATTTTTTATTCTTTTTTCTGCTTTATATTTAACATATAATTTTATATTTTTTAAAGGGAGTTCCAAATATAAAATGGTTTTTGAAGGGTATTTAATCAAATTAATTTAACGGTTAAAATTAAAACGGTAATAATTTTGTAAATTAATTGGAAATTGGTTGTGGATGGAAGGGATAAAAGGAGGAATTTGGTACTTGTGTGACCTTTGTTTTTTTTTTTATTAAATACAAATTTACTATTTTTTTAAATTTAAATACCTTTTATATGCTTTATTATTTTTTAAAAATATTATACCTGAAAATTTAAGAATTTTATTCTCTTTAAATATGAGTATAATATTATATAATATTAATATAACATTTTTTAAAAGGTGTAATGTTATACCTTTATAAATTGTTGATATTTTTGTTTTGTGTTATTATGCGTGACATAAACATGTGTACATAAATACCCAAAAATTAAAGTCACTCATGTACATGTGTCGACACATCATTGCTTGCTACACTTTTCGCGCAAAATACATTTTGTATCGGAACATGCCCTATATTTTCCCTAACTCTTAATGACTAGTGTTTAAATATTTATATTATTTTAAATAGGGTGAAATAAAATTTATAAAATTTAGAAAAAATTTAATAGTATATTTGAATTTGTATAAAACATTATCTAATAAAAGTTATAAAAGAAATAAAATTATATTTTATATAAAAACCTAAAAAGATCTAAAAGTGAAAGTCTCACATCAAATGATGTGTTTAGAATGACAAGACCATAAATAAAAGAGAAATTTTAGAGACACCGTCTACTTTTTGAACTATACCTGCCTTAACCGTCACGTATAGTGCTAAATGTGACGTTTATATCACGTATAGGGCAATCCGTCACCCTTATCCACCAGACTTTGGAATCAGCGCGCCAGAGAATGTCGGGATATGTTGGTGGGTTTTTTTAGGGTTGAGTTGGGTTATAAGGTTGTGGTGGTGTATATGTCACATATAGGGCAATCCGTCACCCTTACTTATTTTTTTTTTAATTTAGTTTTTTGTTTTTATCACGTTAAGAGTTTGTAAAAATCGGTAGTTATAGTTTTTAAAATCCGGTCACCTCGATTATCGTTTTGAGATGTAAAAGTGAATAACGACTTATTTTTTTTAATGTAGTTTTTTTGTTTTTATCACGTTAAGAATTTGTAAAAATCGGTAGTTATAGTTTTTAAAATCCGGTCACCTCGATTATCGGTTTGAGATATAAAAAGTGAATAATGACTTATCTTTTGGTTTTTTAGTTTTTATCACGTTAAGAGTTTATAAAAATCGGTAGTTATAGTTTTTAAAATCCGGTCACATCTTTTTTATTATAAAACTAGTTTTTGTTTTGACTTTCGGTTTTAGATGTAAAACTATGAGTTTTTTTTCGCGTGTTAAACTACTCGTAAATAAAATCACATATATAAACATCATATACAACCATTACAAACAAACACAACAAAACCATATACATCCATTACAAACAACCAAACAAACACAACCAAATAAAACTGCATAGATAAATACAATAAGTTTGTACATATAAAACAAAAGTACAACTCTATCTAAACAATATATCTACCCCTCCATCTCGTCATCACCCTCCGCATGGGACCCACCCGCACCGGACGTGCTAGCATCGTCGTGGCCCAACCGGCGGGGTGGTGGTCTCAACAACGGCCTATCGGCGGCCCAATACTCCGCGACCGTGTGGTCGATGAGCCACTGCAGCATCTCCTCGGTGCGCGTGACCCGGGCCTGCGTATCCCGAATCATATCCAGTGAGGCAGCAGGGAACCACACGGCATGGTACACGCGCGGAAGATGATGTGGCGGCACCGGCTCGACGGCCGGCTGAACCGGCTCCTCCCCCCCCCCCCCCCGACCAGCTCCTCAACCTGCTCAATCTGGACCTCGTGCGCAGCCAGTGCGTCGGGGTCCACCAACCGCTTGGGCACCAGGCCTCCAACACGTCATATCTCCTCACCAAACGCCACTGCCCGTTCGGGAACCTCCGGGAGATCCTCATCCCGGTCGTCGTGGCTCGGCCCGCCACGCGCGGGGGAACCGCATCCATAGATAGCTCTTCCATCGCATGCGCGTATCCCAGGCCTCTGGCGATCTGCGACACGATGTTGCCGCCGACCAACACCTCTCGTGACTTCCTGTGATAGTAACCGGCAAAGTAATCCGCCAGACCACGAGCGAGGTGGCAGGGTGTGTGTGTGAGCAAACACCGAAGATAGAAGAGGTCTATGGCGGTGAACCTATCGGTGCCCTTGCCACGTCCAGCGATGGACGTGGCGATCAGCCGATGCATGTAACGATAAAGAGGGTCTCGTATGTGAGAGACCCTGCTATCGGCCCCAAACGCATGGTCACCAATCGCAGGCCACCAGACCTGGTGTGCGTCATCTGCCCCCATATAGATAGTCATGGTGTAGATCGAATCCCGAGTCTCCTCCTCGGTATAGAGGTTGCTAACAACAGCAAACCGTCTAAGGGACATACGATGCACAACCCCGAAAATGCGGAAACTAACCTCCGCGTCCACTTGTCCCTCCGCAATATCAGTCTTGTCTAGCTCTGGCAATCCCGACTCACGCGGTCGGAACACAAATATAGAGTACACCTCGAGGGTAAGCTCTCGGTGTGCGGGCCAGCCCATAGTAAATAGACTATCCCACGGGCTATCCTGTCCAACAATCGTTGTCGCCCTCGCTAGCTCGCCAACCTCATCAAACCACTCCCGTGACAAAACGGTGTTGGGCTCCACCTTCCTCCCTCTAAGAGCCATAAACCGTCGGTGTGCCGGAGTACCCGCCTCAAACTGAAGGTGCGGGTAGTCGTCAATCCCTAGAATAAATCCCTGCTGCTCATCCTCGGAATTAGACATATCTGCGCATGAATCCGTATTTATAATTAATTAAAATGTTTGTTAAATTAACGTTTAGGGTTTACGGTTTAAGGTTTAGGTTTACGGTTTAAGGTTTATGGTTTACGGTTTTGGTTTATGGTTTAAGCTTAATTAATTAAATTATTATTATAAGATTATATTATTATTATTACTATTATTATTATAAGATTATATTATTAATATAAGATTATATTATTATTATTACTATTATTATAATAAGAAGATTATATTATTATTATTATTATAAGATTATATTATTATTATTATTATAATAATAATAATAAAAAGATTATATTATTATTATTATACACATATATACACATACATACACATATACAACACACATATACACACACATACATACACATATACAACACATATACCACACACACACACACACATACATACACATATACAACACGCATATGTACACATATACCACCGTAAACCACCGTAAACCTACACTAGATCTAAGGGCAAATCTAACAAATCTAAGGTATTAATCGGTTGAAAACGATAAAATTGGGGTCGTAAAATTACTTACCTGGTTGCGGTAGTCGTCTCCGACAGTCTTCTTCTTCGGCGGTCGTCTTCTCCGGCGATCCTCGTCTCCGGTGGTTGCGGTGGTGTGTGAGAGAGAGAGACGGTGGTTGCTGTGGTGTGTGAGAAAGGTGGTGGAAGAAGACGGTGGTGTGAGGAAGACGGTGACGGGTTGCGGTGGCGGTGGACGGTGGTTGCGGTGGTGGTGTGAGGAAGCGGTGACAGGTTCTGTGGGTTGTGAGGTATATATGTAACAGATACGAAGCAACCGTCACGTATGGACCTAAACATGACCGCTATGGGATTCCCATCAAGGTCACCTATGGACCTAAACGTGACCTTTAACCTTTATTAGGATTCCCATAAAGGTCACGTATGGACCTAAACGTGACCTTTAACCTTTATTGGGATTCACATTTGACAGAGATGTCTGTCACCCAAATAATATCCACAAAGGTCACGTATGGACCTAACGGTCACCGTTCAGTGCTCACCTTTTTAATTTTAGATCACCTTTCGACCTACCCGTCACCTTTTGATGTGTACGGGTCGCGTTTCATTACCGTTTATGCGCACCTACATACACATATTGATCATAAATCGTCTTCAAATACTTTCGTATATATACATATATATAGTCATATTACATACATACATACATGCATGCATACATACATACATCCATCCATACATACATGTATGCATACATCCATAGATACATACATACATACATACATATAGTCATATTACATGCATACAGACATACATACATACATATAGTCATATTACATACATACATGCATGCATACATATAGTCATATTACATACATACAGGCATACATACATATACAGGCATACATACATGCATCTATACGTACATACATATAGTCATATTACATACATACAGGCATACATACATACATACATGCATACATACATACATACATACATGCATGCATGCATACATACATGCATCCATACATACATACATATATTTACTGTTTATGTACGTATGTATGTATGTATGTATGTATATATGAATGTACGTATGTATGTATATATGTATGTGTGTATGTATGCATGTATGTATGTATATATGTATGCATGTATGTATGTAATATGACTATATGTATGTATGTATGTATGTACGTATGGATGTACGTATGTATGTATGCATGTATGTATGCCTGTATGTATGTAATATGCCTGTATGTAATATGACTATATGTATGTACTATGACTATATGTATGTATGTATGCATGCATGTATGTATGTAATATGACTATATGTATGCATGCATGGATTGATGTATGTATGTATGCATCTATGTATCTATGGATGTATGTATGTATGGATGTATGTAGGTATGCATGCATGCATGTATGGATTGATGGATGGCTGTATACATGTATGTATGGATGGATGGCTGTATACATGTATGTATGTACGCATGCATGCATGTATGTAATATGACTATATATATGTATATACGAACGTATTTGAAGACAATTTGTGATCATATATGTATGTAGCTGCGCTTAAACGGTAATGAAACGCGACCCGTACACATCAAAAGGTGACAGATAGGTCTAAAGGTGAGCTATGAACGGTGACGGTTAGGTCTAAATGTCACGTAAAAATCTCGGATATACGTGACGGTTAGCCTGTAAACGGCATCTAATAATAATAATAATAAAAATAATAATGGTGAAGGTTTGGCTCAAACGTGACATTTGGCCAATATCCGTCACCGTTAGGCCCACCCGTGACGGTTGTGGATATTATTTGGGTGACAGACATCTCTCTGGCAATAAAGGGATAACGGTCACGTTTAGGTCCATACGTGACAATTTGTCTCTGCCAACACGTGACGGTAATTTAGGCCAATACGTGACGGTTAGTGCCAAACGTGACGGTGATGTTTATTACGGTGACAGACATCTCTGGCAAATGTGAATCCCAATAAAGGTAACGGTCACATGTAGGCCAATACGTGATGGTTTGTCTCTGGCAAATGTGAATCCCAATAAAAGTAAACGGTCACGTGTAGGACAATACGTGACGGTTACATCCGTTATATATAGACGCAGAGAGCCAGCATAACTCTCGTATCGTATGCTGAAACCGCCGGAGAAGAACACCATCGCCGGAGAAGAAGACCACCGCCCTACCCACACTTTCCAACTGTGAACATCCTCGAACAAATCTCATCGAATCCACCTCTTGGCGGTGCAAACCACACCGGTATGTCTTCTTCTGATCCGTAATTGAAATCCATACCCTTACAATTATTTATCAACGCTTATTTATCAACGTTTTTCTTCTGTTCACATTCACGGTTGGTTCCAATGTTAAGTCTAAAAAATTTCCCATGGAGACTCCATCTTATCTGACCACATTTTTTTTTATTTTAAAAGTTATTTACTTTATTATATTCAAAAATCAAGGAAACATGGTGTTTGATAGTTTAGTGTTTACCAGTAGCATGATGGAAGTTGTATAGGCAAAACGGTTGTGCATGAGGATTTAATGGACGTCGATGCTCCATTATTAGTAAAATAATAGAACTAATAATGGAGCATCGACGTCGATTAAATCTTCACGCACAACCGTTTTACGCATCGAACTTCTATCATGCTATTGGTCGAACATTAAAATGTCAAACACCATGTTTCCATGATGGAATTTTTTTAGACTCAACAATGGAACCAACCGTGAATGTGAACGAAAGAAAAACGTTGATAATAAGCGTAATAATTGTAAGGGTGTGGATTTCGAGTGCGGATCAGAAGAAGATATGCCGGTGTGGTTTTCAGCGGCAACAGACGGCTCTGGTGATATTTGTTCCAGGATGTTCAGTAGGTCATGTATAGGGCGATCCGTCACCCTTATACATTCGTATATACATATATATGTCACGTATAGGGCGATCCGTCACCCTTATACGTTCGTATATACATACATATGTCACGTGTAGGGTGATCCATCACCCTTATACCTTCGTATATACATACATGCATGTAACTGTCACGTGTAGGGCGATACATCACCGTTATACGTTCGTACATACATGCATGCATGTAATTTGTCACGCTGGTGGGTATGGTTGAGTTGGGTTTTAGGGTTTTGGTGGTGTATATGTCACATATAGGGCGAACCGTCACCCCTTCCTTTTTTTAATTGTAAGTGTTGACACTTTTGATATATGATGTGTTTATACTTAAAATATTATACATTGTAAGATTTTATAGTAACTACAAAGATACATTAATACATAGGCTATCCTGATATAGTAATACTGGGGACGGGCTGGTGGCCTCGTATGCGATCCATCATTGTAACGTATTGGTTTATACGATCCTGGTACATAACTTGCCATTCCAGTGCGTTAGTAAATGCATATCTCGGCCAATAGAATATCACTTTCGGCACTGGGTAATCCCTAATCAATTTTAGGGTGATAAAGTGATCGCGGTTCACAACGGCTAGTGTTACAACTGGATACTCAAAGCACGGTTCTGGTCGTGTTCTCACCGGGAAAAAAGACTGCTGCCATATAAGCCTATAAGATGTATAACACAATTGAATGTTTGAGCAACTATGAGTCCATGGGCGGGAAAACTCAGCCAACGATTCTAGAGTGAAGGTTCAACCATGTCAAACCAATCTAAGCTGTTACGAACAGTGTCATAGAATCCAGGCATCTCACGGTTCAAATTGGGCCGCCAATACGAAGTGTTATTGTCCATTTCCGTCAGCATTTTTCGCCCAACCCACGCCCACTCATTTTGGTCCCTTCCTAAAGCCACAACGATCCCCCAAAAACCACAGTTACTATCTGGCCGCACATCTTTTATTTTTGAAACGTATTAGTGAATCCATTGGGGGAGGCTATCCTTAAACCGCATAATTTTCAACACGTGGTTAGGTTTCAACGTTAAAGGAAACCCTAGGTCAGCTCCTGTCTGCTGTACCTTTGAAGCAACCTTTAATCGATTAGGACGGTTGTTGGGCGTCTTAAACTGTGGCTGGGGGTATAGGAGTTATGCCTCGCCGGTTCAGGCATAGTTTGTTCTATCGTAGTATACGAGCTGTGTCTCGCTGTGTCAGGCGTTATTTTCAGTGACGTCTTGGCGTGCGATTTTCTCTGTTGAGGATTAAGATTTGGACGACCACGAGGGTCCTGACGTACCTCAGGCTCTTTTATTCTTGTTTTGCCTGTAAGCACACTTTCATACATTTTCTTAAACAAACTTCTTTTTAGGTGGGGATTGGGTGATCACTTAACCTTTTGTTTCACGTCGTGAAACTTCTTTTCATAGTCGGGTTCTGGCGCCTGGGCATACGCCGGCTTGAAATCAAGCTTCGTCCAGTGTGCGTCTACCGCTTCGGGTGGAATAGGTGTGACTGGATGATGTAGTGCAAAGCACACATCTTTATTCCTAATGTTTTAGTGCGTATTTAGTTAGTTTTATCTTTGTTTTGAGTCGTTTTAATGTACATTTGAGTCTATTGTGTGTTACAGGAGCTCGTAAAGATTACAAGTGAATACGTGAAGATACCGAGCAAGAGAATGAAGCCGGAAGAACAAAAGTCAAAAGGTTGAAGTTTTATGTCCTCGCGGTACGTGAGAAGCCCAGAAGAAACTCTCGCGGTACGTGAGGGAAGCCAGATACGCCCATGACTATTTTGTTCCTCGCGGTACGCGAGGAACCCAATCCAAAACTCTCGCGGTACGCGCGAGAGCTATTTTCCGAGAAAAACCCTAATTTTCCAAATTAAATAGATTTTGAATCTCATTATGAGGAGAGTTCGATTTTGATCCGTCTAGAGAGAAAAAAGAGGCGATTTTGGGAGATTGGAAACCAATTGAAGGCTAAAGCTTGAATCTTTGGATCCCGGGTTTGTAGTTTTACGTATTCGGTTTACAAGATTGGATTTTTATCTTTGATTTGGATGTTTAAAACCACGAATCTTGTTTATTACTTCTGTTTTGGTTGTTTGAACATGATCCTAGGCTAAAACTTTGATATTTCCTGGGTCATATGATGAATACTTGTTAAAGTTTTAATTTTTATCGGTTTTTAGATTAAATTAATGGGTTTATGATTTTCTAAAAGATTTTGAGTTGATTATTGTGATGTTATTGCATGTTTAGATATGATCTTGTGTTTGATTTCAATTCCTTATGTTGATTGTGGTTGTCTACCTGTTTGATCTTTGTATCTTGGTCATAGATCTTAGGGTTTGTGATTAGGTGGTTTGCTAGACGTAGTAGCCATAGGAGTTGTCTTTGATTGCTGATTAGAATTAAATGTGTATCCTAGTTCAATACCCGAGAGGTGAGAATTAGTCGTTTAGTCTTCGTCATTAGGAATCCGAGTGTCAACTGTCTGAGAGGAAGTCGGTTTTAGGTGTCTAGTGATTGTTGCTACTCGTGTCATAGTTGTTATCTTGAGATTACCCCTTGCATTCTTTGAGTGTATTGGTTGACAATGGGACTGAGAGGTAATCTGTCTATTAGGGTACTTTATCATAGTTGAAAATACCTGAGAAGTGATCCTACAATCTGGTGAGTTAGTACATCTTTAGGTTCCTTAGTTGGTGACACCCTAAGAGTGATTAGGGATCTACTAGGCTATCTAGAGTTGTTTCCTTAGAAACCCAGATCCATTCTTGATATTACCTTTGTCCTTTGTCTGATTAGTTGAGTCGACCTTAGTTTTCTGCATTCATTAGTTTAATATTTAGTGTAGTAAACCCCCCAAACCAAATCAATCTTTAGTCTGTGTCAGAGTCTAGTATTATTATTCAGTGTCTCTAAGGTTCGATAACTCGGTTTACCGTTAAGCTGTGCTACACTCGATAGGTACACTTTCCTGTCAGTGCGGTTTAGTTGAAGGTACTCCTTTTATTACTTAGGAGTCTAGGTTAGGTTTTGTTATTATTTTAATAGACCGTCTGGATGACATCAAGTTTTTGGCGCCGTTGCCGGAGACACTTGGCAATAGCAATATTAGCTTTGACTAGTTATTTTAGTGATTTTTTGGTTTGTTTTGTTTTCTATTGAGTCTTGTGTGCTACTTGTGTTCTGTGCTACTAGTGAGTCTTATGTGAGTGTCTAATTTAGAATCGAGTCTTTCTGTGTGTCTTTGAGTCTTTGTTCTATTTCCTTCTAGAGACTTTCTGTTTATGCACCATACTCGCTCGCAGGGATCACCACCTTATTCAGCTTTCCTAGAGCCCGAGCGAGAGCTACACGAGCGCACCCGCGACTTCCAGGAGCGTTTGAAAGCATTGTGTAGCACCCAGGTACGTCTTACTAGCCCAATCCCCTTTCCACAAATGGGCGACGCTGACCCACCAGCGAGGCGTACAGTACACCAGAGGGCCAGTGATGGGGTCACGGGCGTGAGATCTTCAATCACTCGCCCCACTATTCCGAACACCAATTCTTGGCAGATCCCATCACATGTCATGAGTACGATCACTCATGCCACCCAATTCCATGGCCTCAAGGATGAGGATGCACCGGACATGTGTCCCACTTTGTGCGCATATGTGATACTTTCAATCTCACGGGTGTATCTAAGGACGCAATCTACTTGCGTCTCTTCCCATTCTCCCTCACTTGGCATGCATCTACTTGGCTTGACACTCTCCCAGAAAACTCTATCACCACATGGGAGGATCTCGAAGCCAAGTTTTTCAAGAAGTATTATCCACCTTCCAGGGCCGCTCTTTGGGACCAATACCATTCGTTCTGGATGGACCCCGACGAGCCTTATCACATGGCCTAGGAGCGGTTCAACACGTTGTTGAGCCGATGTCCCCAACACGGTCTTTCCGACTGAGCGCTAAATGGTCTCACTTTCCAGAAGCAGCAAATGTTCAATACAGTTGCGGGAGGCCATATCATGGAGAGACTCGAGCCTGATGAATGCGAGGAAATGTTCGAGAGCTTCGCTCAAACCGAACAGCAGTATCCATCTACTAGGACTTCCATTCCTAGTGCTAGAGCACCCGCCTCTTCTCCTAGAGGTGTGCATCAGGTCACTCCTGCGACTAGCGTGGCTGCTGCACTTACCTCAATGGCTAACGAGATTAAGGAGTTGAAGCTCAGTGCTCAGCGGTGTCAAGTGTGTAGAGGGGGCCACGACACCCGAGATTGCCCCGTAAATAATCAGGAGCACGTGAGCTATGTTGGCAACCAGAACCGAGGGTACAACAACTACAATTCTTTTGGCTCGGGATGGAGATCTGGTAACAACCCATCTGGGTTTAAAGGTCGCCAGCAGCAGTATGGAGGAGTTGAAGGAGGAGCAAGTTCAGGAAGCAGTGTCAACACAAGGAAGATTGAGGATATGATAGAGAATCATACACAGTTGCTTGCTCAGTTAGTGCAAAATGATAGGGATTCTCGGCAAAGACTGGATAGCCACGACACTCTATTGAAAAATCAGCGGTCGGCATTCCAGGATTTGCAACGCACGGTAGGAGACATCCTCAGAGCCTAAAAGGTAGACAAGGAGGCCCATCTTCGGGCTCAAATGCTTCAGTGATGGTCGTGTCAGTTAGGAGTGTGGAGAAGAAAGAGGTTGTAGAGGATGACTCCCACTCCATTGAGTATGGCATACCTTCGGTAGAGGAAGTGAATAAGGTAGACTGGAGAGCTCGATTTGCTGAGATCGATGCTAGGAGGATAGAGGAGCCCGAGTTAAAAGTTGTGTCGACAAGAAGTCATAGGGCCGAAGAGAAGGAGAGCCCACCGATTGTCGAAGAAGAAGAGCCGGTGAATGAAGAGATAGAGATAGAGAAGCCTGTCGAGAGGGTAGTGGAGAAGAAGAAGGGGGCCTATCCAGCACGTGTTTTGCCACATAAGCACGCTAGGGAATACGGTACTTTCCTTAATATGTTCAAACAACTCAAGGTCAATCTCCCATTCATAGAGGTCCTCCAGCATATGCCTAAGTATGACAAGTTCCTCAAAGATCTTCTTTCTAACAAGAAGAAACTAGGAAGGATCTCTAAAGTCTCACTTAGTGAGCAATGTTCTGTTATGGTGCAGAACAAACTGTCAGAGAAATTGAGAGATTTGGGTCGTTTCACGATTCCGTGTCTCCTAGGCAGTTTGCCCTTGCACCACGCGTTGGGCGACCTAGGTGCTAGAGTCAATTTGATGCCATATTCTATCTATAAGCAGCTAGACTTAGGCGAACCACAACCTACGCGATTGAGCATTTCCTTGGCTGACCGCTCAGTCAAGTATCCATGGGGATTTGTGGAAAATCTATTAGTAAAAGTAGGTAAGTTAGTATTCCCCATGGATTTCGTCATCCTGGACATGGAGGTGGATGACAATGTCCCACTCATCCTAGGACGCCCATTCCTACATACCGCCAAGGCGATGATCGATGTCTTCGACGGGAAACTCACACTTCGTGTGGGGGATGAGGCTATTACATTTGATCTTATAGAGTCCATGAAGGATGTTGGCAAGCATAGCCACTCCGTGTGCATGCTTGATGCCTCCATGGAGGATCATCGGGACTCAAATCCTTTAGAGGATGATTTGGATAAAGGAATGTTAGAGGAGCCTCCGGATTGGTTAGAGGAGCTTGAAAGGAAATTGCTAGGGCCCTCGTTCCTAAGTGTTGACGATGATGATTACAGTCTGAGTGAAATATTAGCACAAGTGGAGCATGTAATTTGTGAGGCTCCCGTGGTGGAGGATCCCGAAGATCCTGGTGGAGGTTTAGAGGTCACACCCATGGAAAATCTCATTCCTGAACCTTCACCTAGTCTTTGTTCTAAGGAGAGGACTACCGACCCAACCCCTAGTTTTAAAACCCCCAAGTCTAGGCCACCCCGTAAGAAACTTCGTGTGTTGAGAGATATAGGTGAGTTAGAGATAACGCAACCCCAAGTGTGGGGACGTGTAAGGGTGATAGCTTGTTGGGATACATGATGAAGGTCATTTTTGGACCTTTTAGATTTAAGTGTTGGTGGAAGGATCCGAGTGCTATACATGATACACATTTGAGGTTTGGTAAGAGTTTTAGTTTGTTGAGGTTGTGGAGAACCCGGAGACCGCGAAGGATGAAGGCGGTGCCGGTTAGAATCAAGGAGAAGCCTGCTGATAGGCTTGTTTGAGTCTCGGGCAAGTGCCTAGGATGTAGAGTTTGTGTGCATTACTTGGTTTGAGTCCGTGTCTTTTTCTGTGTTTTTCGGTGTGTGTGTTTTGTTTGTGTCATGTTTTGCAGGAATTCGCGCTTGATTCGGCGAGGAAAATCGTCGGGAATGAAGTTCCAGGTATTTTTACGTATGTTTTTATGCTTGGAATAGGTTTTTATGGAATTTGGGTGAGGAAAATTTTGAGGTGTGAAAATTTGGCTAAGTATAAAAAGCCTCAAAACTTTCTGTCACCAGATGTTCCTCGCGGTACGCGACGAATAGAAATAGCGGCCGGCTTAAATGCCACTCCCACGCGGTACGCGAGGGGTGGCCGTCTGATTCTTCGCGGTACGTGGGGCTATCCTGGAATTGCCCTTCTTCCTTGTTTTCCATGGTTTTCCACATCCACCACATCTACTACCACCATCATCACACCACCTCTATTATCATCATCCATCATTCATCAATCATCATCACTTTCACCCATTCTATTACCATCATCATTAACATCCACCGATCATCCACCAACCATGGGGAATTTGAAACCGTTCGTGACCGATGACCCACCTTGCTGTGGCATACATGTCTATGTGTTTGCCACCCATTCAGTAAGTTTCTCTGCATGCTATCTATCTTGAGTCTTTAAGTTTTTAGTGAGTCAGTTTGAGTCAGTCGAGTCTTTTTATTTTTAATTTGAGTCACTTTAATACTGTGGGTTTGTTGTGAGGTTTATTTTGCAGGTTTTATCATTCCGCCCGTACTCAATCTCCATTCGGGCGGGATCGATTATCACTTACACACAGTTTGTAAAGGCAACCCAGCAGTCTGGTGCAACCGCGACCGAAATGCTATACGGTGCACACAAGGAAGAACGAAGCTGGATACACTTGATTGCATCTACATTATCAGCTAAGTCGCTTCCTGTTTTGTTTTATTTTTGCATTTTTATTTGTAGTTATGTCTTACTTCACATTGAGGACAATGTGTCTTTCAAGTGTGGGGATGTGAGTGTCTAGTCGAGTCTAGTTTGTCTTGTTTATAAAAATTCAAAAATACAAAAAATGAATTTTTTTTGAAAAATGTCCTTGGAAATAATTGCATATACTTGGAAAATGATAGTAGAACTAGATCTACTTGTGAGTTTAAATGAATTAAATAATTGAAAACGCGTCTAATTAGTGATGTTTTGGTTGACCCAACTAGCTAGTAAAGCTTAAATATCTTGTTTGTGTTGTTTAGGAATTAATTGAATTAAAATCATGATATCTTGTGGGTATTCATCTTAGGGTAACGATAATACTGAAACTGTCAAAATAGGTTGATAGGTACCACGTTAAGTTAAAATTTAGAGGTTTTTGAAATTTCATGGAACACCACTCTCTTTTTATGAGAATAAATCCGAGTTTCGGTGGCGCCCGCATCCATAATTCCATAATTCTTGAGCTTATTTAATTGAAATCTAAGTTTCGCCTACGTGTCACACGTCGGGTTCCAGCCTGATTGAAACACTACTGGGTTGATTCTTAGGTGCTTCATGATTACGACTTAGTCTATGTGTTACCTTCCGGGATAGTGACTTGGTTGAAACGCCTCTAGATGAAGTTTAATTTGCTTAATAATGCTCATATATCATCCATTCATTCATTGATCATCTGATTTCTAAAAACCTGTAAATCTTAGTTTAACGTGGTAGGGTAAATCTATATGCTTTGATCCGTGCCTAGATATAACCATGAGACGGGATTAGGTAGAGCTGTAACTTCTGAGTATAGGTCACATAGGTTGATTGATAACTGTATAAATTGGAATTAGAACACGTAATGAGGGCTTGAAAGTTGGTGTTTGGCTTTAATCAGACATAAATACTGATTATTTCTTTTTAACGTGTGAGTATATTTTGCTGATTGGTAATTGATGTTTGTTAAGTTAGTCTGAGTTATGATTCCATTTGCAGCTTTTTTGAGGACAAAAAAGGTTAAGTGTGGGGATATTTGATGTAGTGCAAAGCACACATCTTTATTCCTAATGTTTTAGTGCGTATTTAGTTAGTTTTATCTTTGTTTTGAGTCGTTTTAATGTACATTTGAGTCTATTGTGTGTTACAGGAGCTCGTAAAGATTACAAGTGAAAACGTGAAGATACCGAGCAAGAGAATGAAGCCGGAAGAACAAAAGTAAAAAAGTTGAAGTTTCATGTCCTCGCGGTACACGAGAAGCCCAGAAGAAACTCTCGCGGTACGCGAGGGAAGCCAAATACGCCCATGACTATTTTGTTCCTCGCGGTACGCGAGGAACCCAACCCAAAACTCTCGCGGTACGCGCGAGAGCTATTTTCCGAGAAAAACCCTAATTTTCCAAATTAAATAGATTTTGAATCTCATTATGAGGAGAGTTCGATTTTGATCCGTCTAGAGAGAGAAAAGAGTCGATTTTGGGAGATTGGAAACCAATTGAAGGCTAAAGCTTGAATCTTTGGATCCCGGGTTTGTAGTTTTACGTATTCGGTTTACAAGATTGGATTTTTATCTTTGATTTGGATGTTTAAAACCACGAATCTTGTTTATTACTTCTGTTTTGGTTGTTTGAACATGATCCTAGGCTAAAACTTTGATATTTCCTAGGTCATATGATGAATACTTGTTAAAGTTTTAATTTTTATCGGTTTTTAGATTAAATTAATGGGTTTATGATTTTCTAAAAGATTTTGAGTTGATTATTGTGATGTTATTGCATGTTTAGATATGATCTTGTGTTTGATTTCAATTCCTTACGTTGATTGTGGTTGTCTACCTGTTTGATCTTTGTATCTTGGTCATAGATCTTAGGGTTTGTGATTAGGTGGTTTGCTAGACGTAGTAGCCATAGGAGTTGTCTTTGATTGCTGATTAGAATTAAATGTGTATCCTAGTTCAATACCCGAGAGGTGAGAATTAGTCGTTTAGTCTTCGTCATTAGGAATCCGAGTGTCAACTGTCTGAGAGGAAGTCGGTTTTAGGTGTCTAGTGATTGTTGCTACTCGTGTCATAGTTGTTATCTTGAGATTACCCCTTGCATTCTTTGAGTGTATTGGTTGACAGTGAGACTGAGAGGTAATCTGTCTATTAGGGTACTTTATCATAGTTGAAAATACCTGAGAAGTGATCCTACAATCTGGTGAGTTAGTACATCTTTAGGTTCCTTAGTTGGTGACACCCTAAGAGTGATTAGGGATCCACTAGGCTGTCTAGAGTTGTTTCCTTAGAAACCCAGATCCATTATAGTTTCCATAACCGATAGAAGTTGTGCTTTGCAAGTATGATTCCGACCTAGGTAATATTCTTCCCATTCTTGATATTACCTTTGTCCTTTGTCTGATTAGTTGAGTCGACCTTAGTTTTCTGCATTCATTAGTTTAATATTTAGTGTAGTAAACCCCCCAAACCAAATCAATCTTTAGTCCATGTTAGAGTCTAGTATTAGTATTCAGTGTCTCTAGGGTTCGATAACTCGGTTTACCGTTAAGCTGTGCTACACTCAATAGGTACACTTGCCTGTCAATGCAGTTTAGTTGAAGGTACTCCTTTTATTACTTAGGAGTCTAGGTTAGGTTTTGTTATTATTTTAATAGACCGTCTGGGCGACATCAATAGATTAAAATAGTTAGTGAACAATAGGCAATCATATGACAACGGTAAAAAAATGTATTTCAAGTATAGATAACATTGGTTGATGTGTTCCTCCAAACGACAAGCACATGGTAAGCCCATGGACATGGACAACTGGTGTCCACACGTACCTCCTATATCCAGCATCCTTTCCATTATCGCCATCTCTTTTTCAAGAAGTTCAAGACACCTAATAGACACCTTATAATGTAATCCGGAAAAAACTTGTAGTCGATGGACCTTTAATATCTTAATGCGGGACTCCTCGAAGGTTTTGGAGATTTCAATCTCCTAGCCCCGTACAACTTTACTGACATATCCGACAAGTGTGTGCAACGTATTGTTAGTCCCTGTAAGGTAACTCTTAAAGTTGGCGTGTTGGCCCCGACTCTATTAGTTGTATGTTCACCAAAGTTGAGGCGGTCGTACATCCAACAAGAAACAAAATTTTGTTTGTACGGAACCAACCAACTATTACAAATATATTCCCAGACCTCTGAAACAAAGAAAAAAGAAAAATTATGAAATGAAAAAATAGTTTTTTATAGAAACATTAAGTATGAAAATCTTACCCTGTTTACCGTCTTCATTTAATTTTTCCTTCATCTTCCTGCAATTATAATCGTATAACGCGTCCGTGGGAGACTCACACAGAACCTTCCACCAGTATGAAAAATCTTTCCAAATGCTGACTTTGAAAAGGCCTTTCCACCTTCTGGTGATATTCTCCATGATGTGCCACCTGTATAGGTTTTTAGAAGCACCCGGAAAGACTATGTCACACAAACTCATCAGGGCTACGTCCCTGTCTGTGACAATGACGCGTGGCTCCACACACCCATCGAGCATATCTTTGATCCGTTCAAGGATCCTTGTGAAGTTGTCCTGTCGTTCCCTCGATATAAATGCGTGCGCAATACAAAACGACTTCGATGTCGACGTCACACCAATAAACTGAACAAAAGGAATGTCGTACATGTTGGTTTTGTACGTCGTGTCTACCAACATCAAGTGCGGTAAGGCGCGCCACATTTTATAGGACGTAGGATGACAAAAGAAAATATCTTCCACGACATTAATGGAGGGATTCTCCCGGGTTTGATACACGAACTCTTCAAACAGGGACCTAGCCCTGATGGGATTCCCATCAAGATCACCTATGGACCTAAACGTGACCTTTAACCTTTATTGGGATTCCCATAAAGGTCACGTATGGACCTAAACGTGTAGGGCGATACGTCACCGTTATACGTTCGTACATACATGCATGTAATATGACACGTTGGTGGGTATGGTTGAGTTGGGTTTTAGGGTTTTGGTGGTGTATATGTCACGTATAGGGCGAACCGTCACCCCTTCCTTTTTTTTAATTGTAAGTGTTGACACTTTTGATATATGATGTGTTTATACTTAAAATATTATACATTGTAAGATTTTATAGTAACTACAAAGATACATTAATACATAGGCTATCCTGATATAGTAATACTGGGGACGGGCTGGTGGCCTCGTAGGCGATCCATCATTGTAACATATTGGTTTATACGATCCGGGTACATAACTTGCCATTCCAGTGCGTTAGTAAATGCATATCTCGGCCAATAGAATATCACATTCGGCACTGGGTAATCCCCAACCAATTTTAGGGTGATAAAGTGATCGCGGTTAACAACGGCTAGTGCTACAACTGGATACTCAAAGCACGGTTCTGGTCGTGTTCTCACCGGGGAAAAAGACCGGCTGCCTATTAAGCCTATAAGATGCACAACACAGTTGAATGTTTGAGCAATTATGAGTACATGGGCGGGAAAGCTCGGCCAACGATTCTCGGGTGTGGGTTTAACCGTGTCAAACCAATCTAAGTTGTTACGAACAGTGTCATAGAATCCAGGCATCTCGCAGTTCAAATTGGGTCGCCAATACGAAATGTTATTGTCCATTTCCGTCAGCATTTTTCACCTAACCCACGCCCACTCATTTTGGTCCCTTCATAAAGCCACAGCGATCCCCCGAAAACCGCAGTTACCATCTAGCCGCACATCTTTTATTTTTGAAACGTACTGGTGAATCCATTGGGGGAGGCTATCCTTAAACCGTATAATTTTCAACACGTGGTTAGGTTTCAACATTAAAGGAAACCCTAGGTCAGCTCCTGTCTGCTGTACCTTTGAAGCAGCTTTTAATCGATTAGGACGGTTGTTGGGCGTCTTAAACTGTGATTGGGGGGTATAGGAGCTGTGTCTCGCCGGTTCAGGCATAGTTTGTTCTATCGTAGTATACGAGCTGTGTCTCGCGGTGTCAGGCGTAATTTTCAGTGACGTCTTGGCGTCCGATTTTCTCTGTTGCTGATTAAGATTTGGACGACCACGAGGGTCCTGACGTACCTCATGCTCTTTATTTTTTGTTTTGCCTATAAACATACTTTCATACATTTTCTTAAACAAACTTCTTTTTACGTGGGGGTTGGGTGACGACATAACCTTTTGTTTCACGTCGTGAAACTTCTTTTCATAGTCGGGTTCTGGCGCCTGGGCGTACGCCGGCTTGAAATCAAGCTTCCTCCAGTGTGCGTCTAACGTTTCGGGTGGAATAGGTGTGACTGGATTAAAATAGTTAATGAACAATAGGCAATCATATGACAACGGTAAAAAAAATGTATTTCAAGTATAGATAACCTTGGCTAATGTGTTCCTCCAAACGACAAGCACATGGTAAGCCCATGGACGTGGACAACTGGTGTCCACAAGTACCTCCTGTATCCAGCATCCTTTCCATTATCGCCATCTATTTTTCAATAAGTTCAAGACACCTAATAGACACCTTATAATGTAATTCGGAAAACACTTGCAGTCGATGGACCTTTAATATCTTAGGTTTTAAAGGTTTTGGAGATTTCAATCTCCTGGCCCCATACAACTTTACTGACATATCCGACAAGTGTGTGCAACGTATTGTTAGTCCCTGTAAGGTAACTCTTAAAGTTGGCGTGTTGGCCCCCGACTCTATTAGTTGTATGTACACCAAAGTTGAGGCGGTCGTACATCCAACAAGAAACAAAATTTTGTTTGTACGGACCCAACCAACTATTACAAATATATTCCCAGACCTCTGAAACAAAGAAAAAAGAAAAATTATGAAATGAAAAAATAGATTTTTATAGAAACATTAAGTATGAAAATCTTACCCTGTTTACCGTCTTCATTTAATTTTTCCTCCATCTTCCTGCAATTATAATCGTATAACGCGTCCGTGGGAGACTCACACAGAACCTTCCATCAGTATGAAAAATCTTTCCAAATGTTGACTTTGAAAAGGCCTTTCCACCTTCTGGTGATATTCTCCATGATGTGCCACCTGTATAGGTTTTTAGAAGCACCCGGGAAGACTATGTCACACGAACTCATCAGGGCTAGGTCCCTGTCTATAACAATGACGCGTGGCTCCACACACCCATCGAGCATATCTTTGATCCGCTCAAGGACCCATGTGAAGTTGTCATGTCGTTCCCTCGATATAAATGAGTGCGCAATACAAAACGACTTCGATGTCGATGTCACACAAATAAACTGAACAAAAGGAATGTCGTACATGTTGGTTTTGTACGTCGTGTCTACCAACATCAAGTGCGGAAAGGTGCGCCACATTTTATAGGAGGTAGGATGACAAAAGAAAATATCTTCCACGAAATTAGTGGAGGGATTCTCCCAGGTTTGATACACGAACTCTTCAGATTGCAGTAAGTTTTCAAGTTCCTGCATTGGTGTTAGGCCTATTTTACTTTTGGCCCTAATCTTCGCTGTGACGTTGTATATGTCCTGAACAACACATCTGCTACCGGGAAACTCTTCCCGTACGGCTGCAGGAATGTGACGTGCACGCACGTGCTCCCAGTGTAACCTCTCAACCAGATCAATTTCCCCGGCAGACATCTTCCTAAGTTACGCGTGGCCCTCCTCAAATACAACATGATCGTGGTTGTGTGTCTCGTCTGTCACGTCCAACCTACAACTATTACTCTTTCCGATGTACCTCCCTACGAGCTTAAAGGGACATGATTTTTTACGCTCCAAGTATGCCTGACTGTGCCCTTGCATTTAGGTTCCCCACCACGATTGCATCCGAGTTCCACATCTTTTTTCCTTGATCGACTGACCACAATGATGCACCCATGCTCGCGTCCTCTCTTCTTAGCCCAATCCACTAAATCCTCACGAGAATTAAAATACTGAAATAGTTACAAGGTCAGACTTAAAACGTAGTACATAAAACAAATAAATAAACAATTTAAACGAACGAAAGAGTTGTTGTCATACTTTGTCTATTTTATATGAAATTGTCGCCTTGCGTATGCGATCATCGTCCAATGCATTCTTCGCATCCCCATCGTTTCCTTTCAAATGAACGGAAGACTCACTGTCATCTGTGTCATTCCTATAGAAACTATCTGACACGTGTGTAGGTTCTGGTTGTGACCGGTACGAGAAATGTTCATAATCCGGTTCTGGTTGTGACCGGCACGACAAATGTACGTAATCCGGTTCTGGTTGTAACTGGCACGAGAGATGTACGTAATCCGATTTTGGTTGTGATCGGTATGAGAGATGTCCGTAATCCAGTTCTGGTTGTGGCCGGTACGACCCTTGACTGTAATCCGTCGGTCCAAATAGTGACATGTACGCCTCTTGACTGTAATTCGGTAATGGTTGCTGCTGCGACGACTCTTGACCGTTTGTATTCAACGGGTTGGTTCCCCCCCCCCCCCCCACGAAGGGTGACTCCCGAATACGAAATACTCTTGAAAATGTAATGGTCGGTTAGAGACCCGACGTAAAATAAAGACTTGCACACCCCTAAGTTTACCCGTCCCAGTAGAACCCTTAATAAAATAAAGACTTGTTAAACCTGGTTCACATCTTCGAAGGTTGGCTCCTCATTCAAATCTGGAAGGTTCGACTTCTGATAAGGATCTCCCGAACTCGACATCGGTGTCAGGCGAGAAACAAAAAAAAAACAGCGGTGTCCCAACAACAAATAACCATAACCAAGAACTCAAACACGCACTTTCGTCTATATTTTCTGTTCTTTTTAATTATGGTGAAAATGGTAGTGTCGGGTTTGTGTATGATGGTGGGTTTAGTGTGATGAAAGTGAGTGGTGAGAGTTGTGGATTGTGGGTTTAGTGTGATTAGAGTTGTGTTTGATTTTGGGTTTAGTGTGTGAGTGAGTGGTGAGAGTAGTGTTAATATAAGCTGAATCTGCAACCTAACCGTCACGTATAGGTCCAACAGTGACGGTTAGGTCAGGTGTCCGACAACGCTGTCAACGTTAACTTTCTGTCAAAACAACCTCGTATACAACCGTCACGTATTGGCCTATACGTGACCGTTAGGTTCCCTTTGCAGACTGCAAAACCTCGTATCAACCTCGTATCATCAATGTCTTTTTTATTCCCGGACTCACGAGAGACATACCGTCACGTTTAAGCCTATACGTGACGGTTTGAGTAACAACCGTCACGTATAGGTCTATACTTGACGGGTAGGTCAGGTGTGAAAAAAAAAACCAGCAGTGTCCCCAGCACAACCCAAATAAAATAACTCGAAGCCCAATTTATAAGGTTTAAATACAATTAGTTCAAATAGTTGTTCGTCACATATTTTTATACTTTATTTTTTCTTAATAACGTGTGATAGAAGAAGATAAATGTGATTTGAGTTTTTATAAAAGGTATATAATGAAGAATAACCGTTGGCTATTTGGTGCAATGGTAGCCCCAAGACTTCCCATAGTGGAGGTCTTGGGTTCGAATCCTAGCCATAGCAAAAAAGGGGTCTGTGGCCAGGTCAGGGGGTTTACCCAGTTGGAGGTTCCTCTTGGGGTGGGCTGCCCTGGATGTTTTAGGTGTTGCCCCGGGTAAAACCAAATTATCCTAGAATATCTAAATGTTGCCGTTCAAAAAAGAAAAAAAATATATAATGAAGAATAAAATTAAATTGTATAAAGAATAAGATCTAAACTAATTACAATCATTACTTCAAAACAATTCTGATTTTCTTGTAGATATAATTTACTTTAAAAGATTTCTATGTAATTAAAAAGAAAAGGCTAAAGAATGCATTTTCACTGCTTTGCATATGTTTTCAAGTAGGTGGGTTCTGAGAAACCTTTTGAACCAACAAATTTCTTTGTTTGCGTGATTAGTGGCTTTAAAAGGGCAAATTACTCTTCAAAGTTCAAATCTTGTGATTTTGTGTTTGATGATTGGACAATTATCTTTTGTAGCGGTAATGATGGTTTCATGTTATTATTGATAAGGGTGGACGGAATGTAGTTCGGGGAGGGTTCGGCCTCGTCAGTCCCGATCACGAACACTTCCCCTCCCCTTCCGGTCGGCCTCGACCAAACTAGTCACCGAATTGGGGGTGACTCTCCGATTTCTTCACCATGATGTTTGATTATTTATTTATTTGATTTTTTATTAATAAAGTCAGTCAATCACACCAAAGCAATTGTTTTTTTAAAATTTTATTATAATATTTTATTTAACATTTAGTTTGAATTTTGAGTAAATTGCAGTTTTCGACCCTAACCTTTGCATAAAACATCAGGTTTCATCCACCTTTAACACTATTGATCCCCTACGTTTGATGTTTTAACACTATACGTTCGTGGTCCTAACATCAGTTACCAAGTCTGTTAGTTACCCCCCACGTGCAAATCACGTGAAGGGTAATTTGGTCTTTTCAACCTGAGTAAACTACAGTTTTCGTCCATCTTTAACACTATTTTTATGCCGAGGCCAGAGAACAATGAAGTTGTTTCTGGTCATTAATATGTATATTGATCACTGATTCACAATATTTGTTGTTGGAGAACAGCACGACATGGCTGCAAAGGCCAAAGAGTCATAAAGTGGGTTTGATGAATCATGTGGATGTTAGCAGAATACACAGATAAAATAACTCGAAGCCCAATTTATAAGGTTTAAATACAATTAGTTCAAATAATTGTTCGTCACATATTTTTATACTTTATTTTTTTTCTTAATAACGTGTGATAGAAGAAGATAAATGTGATTTGAGTTTTTATAAAAGATATATAATGAAGAATAACCGTTGGCCATTTGGTGCAATGGTAGCCCCAAGACTTCCCATAGTGGAGGTCTTGGGTTTGAATCCTGGCCACAGCAAAAAAAGGGTATGTGGCCAGGTCAGGGCGTTTACCCAGTTGGGGGTTCCTCCTGGGGTGGGCTGCCATGGATGTTCTACGTGTTGCCCCGGGTGAAACCCAATTATCCTAGAATATCTAGGTGTTGCCATTCAAAAAAAAAAATTTAATGAAGAATAAAATTAAATTGTATAAAGAATAAGATCTAAACTAATTACAATCATTACTTCAAAACAATTCTGATTTTCTTGTAGATATAATTTACTTTAAAAGATTTCTATGTAATTAAAAAGAAAAGGCTAAAGAATGCATTTTGACTACTTTGCATATGTTTTCAAGTAGGTGGGTTCTGAGAAACCTTTTGAACCAACAAATTTCTTTGTTTGCGTGATTAATGGCTTTAAATTGGCAAATTACTCTTCAAAGTTCAAATCTTGTGATTTTGTGTTTGATGATTGGACAATTATCTTTTGTAGCGGTAATGATGGTTTCATGTTATTATTGATAAGGGTGGACGGAATGTAGTTCGGGGAGGGTTCGGCCTCGTCAATCCTGATCACGAACACCGTCCCCTCCCCTTCCGGTCGGCCTCGACCAAACTAGTCACCGAATTGGGGGTGACTCTCCGATTTCTTCACCATGATATTTGATTATTTATTTATTTGATTTTTTATTAATAAAGTCAGTCAATCACATCAAAGCAATTGTTTTTTAAAATTTTATTATAATATTTTATTTAACATTTAGTTTGAATTTTGAGTAAATTGCAGTTTTCGACCCTAAGCTTTGCATAAAACATCAGGTTTCATCCACTTTTAACACTATTGATCCCCTACGTTTGATGTTTTAACACTATACGTTCGTGGTCCTAACATCAGTTACCAAGTCTGTTAGTTACCCCCCACGTGCAAATCACGTGAAGGGTAATTTGGTCTTTTCAACCTGAGTAAACTACAGTTTTTGTCCATCTTTAACACTATTTTTATGCCGAGGCCAGAGAACAATGAAGTTGTTTCTGGTCATTAATATGTATATTGATCACTGATTCACAATATTTGTTGTTGGAGAACAGTACGACATGGCTGCAAAGGCCAAAGAGTCATAAAGTGGGTTTGATGAATCATGTGGATGTTAGCAGAATACACAGATAAATGCTGGAAGGTGTAGTAGTAGTTACTGTGGTTCTGGCCACCTGCAGATGGTTTCTGAATTTATTTAATACGCTCATGCTGTTGGCCCAACTTTCAAATAGGACCATCTCATGGATCAAGATCTAATTATCATGCAACCTAGCTTACTCTTATAAAAATAAAAAGCCCATCAAGATATTTACATTGAAATCATAAAGTGATAATAAGTCTTGATTTTGCCTCCATATAATTGGGAGTATTTAGATTTCTTCACGCGTGACAGCTCTAAATGATGACTTTTATATTTCATTTCAATAACTATTAGTAGTTAACTAAAGAGATCGAAGTAAAAAAATGATGTAATTAGATGCTACATTAAAAAAAATGTTACTATAACCGGAAGGTCCTGTAAAAGTGTTTATGGTTTGAATATTTCGATGATTTCATTATACCATAAGACCCCCAATTATTAGGGTCAATATTACAATCAGTGGGCCTATAATAAAGGCCCACGGGTTAAATACTGAAATACAAAATATCTATACAAATATTCTAACATTTCTCTGCGGTTCGAGCGGTAAAAGGATGGACGTTCAAACTGGATCTGAGTCATGACTGTGGTTGATGTTTCCATCTATATACATGTGCATTTGTAGAATTTCTCTTTTAACTGAATTTGTTGAAGGTGTCATAAATATACATAACTTGGCATTTTTTTTAGAAGATCCACAAAATTATGCTTCAAACATAAGATCTCTAGCTAGATTGTTTATAGCATTGGCAATGCTTCAAGCTCCCAGACGGAGACGTCTTAGTCTTAGTCCCTGGACCTCACTTTCACAGATGTCCTCTCTCTCCTCCCCTCACATTCTCTTCCTCCTCTCATTTGTGGCCGTAACCTAAGTGGACGTGCCCTTAGAACTTATATTTACCATTTAATGAAGCAGTTTGAGCTAACTTTTTCATCTTTCATGTGACATAGGTAACATGCTTGTACCTCAATTGAACCATCATTTGTTCCAATGCAAAAAAATAAAAAGCTACACATTGCTCGGAAGCTCGACAATAATTTCACATTAATAATAATAATTACTCGAGTACAAAGAATATAACACGCGTATAAACATAAAACTAGCATATATCAATATTGATCAAACATGTACTTATATATATCTCTCTTACAAACTCACAACTCAAGGTCTAGCCACAGTAGAGCATCCAAGTGAATGGAACAACGGTTGGTTGTTCACAAATCGGCTAGGACCCGAAGAGTGCCTACGCCCCTTTGGCATACAAACACTCACTTCTTTCCCATGAAAAATCGGACCCTTTCGTGTCACAAAATCTTGATCTCTGGGCCCTGACAACCTCTGTTTGATGACATTAATATGCCCGAGTCCTCGACCCGCGGATTCCACTTGTAGGGGTGACAAAATAATAAGGTAAATCAAAGTAATATGAAGGATACTACTAGTAGGAATATTTGACATTTTTGAATGTGATATTGTGCTTGGTTTTAATTCAAGTGTGGTATATATAAGAGGGTGAAGGGAAATAAATAGTGGAAACAAGTGAGACTCGTGAGTTTCTGAGGCTGATAGATATTGCACAGCTCAGACTCAGAGTCAGAGTACTAGTTTATAAAGCATATTTGATGAGTTGTGATGTTCCTTTTTTGCCCGTGATTTCTAGTCATGCAAGCTTTAAAGTCTAGGCCCATAATCCCACGTCACCATGAAAAAATAGTGCTTTTTCTTTATTGATAATATATATATATATATATATATATATATATATATATATATATATATATATATATATATATATATATATATATATATAGGATGAGATTCAAATGCTAGCCAATATTTATGTGATAACTATGATAACCACTCTCAAACATAGTGTTACGTATATGTAACAATTATCATTATGTTAATGTTACATATATGTGAACACTATGTGTCACGTATATGTAATATTATTTGGTACGTATACGTAAGACTAGTGTTGTAAAAATCGCGCCTAGGCGCCGATTAATCGCTAGGCGTTCGGTTAAGGAGGAAATTTGACCTAGTCGGTCCAAAAATCGCTAGGCATTCCAAATCGAGTCTAGTCGGGCCTAGGCGGCCAGATTCCGACGAAAACCTTGGATTTTCCGGCAAAACCTTGGATTTTCCAGCCAAACCCTTCAAATTTCAGCCAAATATGTGTATAAAAAATTACATATAAAAATGTGCGTATATATATAAAAAACTGAAAATTACATATAAAAATTCCAATCCGATTAATCCCGCCTAGGCCCCGATTAATCTCGCCTAGGCCTAGGCCCTACCCCACCGCCTAGCGATTTTTACAACACTACGTAAGACTCATCATTTTCGTATTTACGTTTAAAATATTTATTCAAGATACTTAAATACTATTTTAACAACTAAAAGAAAAAATAACTTATAAATTATGTGATTGTTTTATAGTGGTTAACACGGTTATCACATAAAAAGTTGGTTATATATATATATATATATATATATATATATATATATATATATATATATTGAAATAGTAACTATTTATTTAATTATTTTAATCCGTATAAACAGCTTATTTATGATGTTATTATTTTGTTACTGTAAATTATATATTCTAATGAGAGCGGTAAGTATAACCGCTATCAGTTTTATTCTAGACCGAATGAAATTGTTCTAAAACTTAGTTAAGAACACTCGATTTATTTTCATCAGTCTATTGGTAAACGAAACCGGTTTCTAAACAATATAGTTAAGGTTTCTATCAGCTTGTTTGTTGTAATGATTTAGAAAAAATTATCTAATTTGCGTTGTCGGTTCAGTTATGATTGGTGGTTGATTGTCTTTGAAGTTACCCATTTTAAACTTGTTTTTACCTTTTTGTTTTGTAGCAGGTTTGTCTCTAATTTGAACCGGGGTAAACTGTTTGAGTGTTTGCTGTGAAAATACTTGAAATATAGATGATTAGATGGTGATTTTAGTTTCATGAATTCATTTAGGTACCAAAGACCAAAGGAAAATCCGAATAAACTTTGATACAAGTTAGCACTAGTATACAACTGATTTTTTAAAGTGGTCAAATTTTACTTTTTAGAGCGGTTAAAAAAAACTGCTTCAAAAAACCTATTCAAAACCAAAAACCGCCTCAAAATGCATACCACCTAAAAAAAAACCTTTTTAAGCGGGTTCAAGAAAATCGCTACAAAAAATCGGTTTTTGAAGTGGTTTTGGATAACCGCCCCAAAACCACTTGCTTGACCTTTAATTTGCTCCAGTTTCACATATCTCTCACTCTCGATTCACCCTTTAATTTGCTCTCGCCTCGTCTCCTCTCTCTCTCTCTCTATAATTTCTTTGAAAACAGTTTACATCTTTCCGATGAATCCTCTTCAAAATTTTCATATATATATATATATATATATATATATATATATATATATATATATATATATATATATATATATTAAATAAGGTTCTTTTGGGGCTGTTGTTTGATTTTTTGGAGCGCTATTTTTTGAGGCGGTCAAAAAAAATCCAAAAATCAAATTTATTGCCCCCAAAAAATAAGTTATGTACTAGTGTGGGGGGTTTGAAGTGCACGCCAGTTCAAGACTAATATGACCTGTGGCGGGGTTTAAGAGGGCAGCGCCCCAAGGTGGTTTCTGATCTTGTAACATCTCAAATTCCAGAAGAATAGTTATATAAATATTATGGAAATGTTAATTAAGTTTAGTAGTCTAATGTATGACGATCAAGTGTTGTGCATCTTTGTAACGATCTTAGACATTTCACAATTGAGAAAACGAGATTTAAACGGATAAATAACGAAGCTGTTATGTTCGTGTATGGGGTATAATTAACCACTACTGTATAGGGGTACATCACTCATGAGTTTCTAAGAAGCAGCTATGACTCATGTGTGTATTTCAAAGAATACAGCAGTGGGAATTATGTCTATTTGTTATTATACGTAGAAGATATGTTGATGGCTTGCAAGGATAAAATATGTGATATAAATCAGCTACTCATGAGTGAGTTTGAAATGAAAGAGCTTGGACCTGCAAAGAAAATGAGTGGAATGGAGATTGCAAGGGACGTAGATCATAAGCTTCAGAGACTAACTCAAGGATCTTATATACAAAACCATTTTGAGTAATTTTAACAGTAAGCCAGTAAAAACTCCTATAGCCCAACATTTTAATATGTCAGCTCTTGAATCTCGTAAGACTCCTGTAGAGGCTGCTTATATGGAGAATGTACCATACGCCAATGCGGTTGGGAGTTTAATGTACCTAATGGTCTGTACTAGACTGGATATAGGCTATGGGATTAGCATTTATGGTAAAGGGGTCACTTTTCAGTTGGAAAGCAACTTTAGACTGCAGGACACGGTGGTCCTTTGTGATAACCAAGGGATAGCGTTTTTGTCCAGAAACCATATGTTCCACGAGAGAACAAAACACATAAGTGTGAAACTAGAATTATTCGAGATGTAGTTAATTCAAAGGAAATCAATGTTCAGGAAGTTGATATAGAGAACAATGCATCAGACATGTTTACGAAATCTCATCCTATGTCAAAATTTTTGAAATGTTTGAGTTTACTTGGTATTGGTTGACTTATGATTGAGGTAGAGATTGTTGGTTTTAAATCAAAAGTCAATGGAAAGTCAATAAGGTCAATGCATTAAGTCAATGTTGAATTGATTTAATCTAGGTGAAGGTATTTTAGTAATTACAATCCACCCTTTGGTTTGTTAGAGCATTTACAGCAGGTTCTTTATATTTTTGTGAGTGTGTTTTGTATATTTTATGGAGTGATTTAAAGTGGTTGTAAGTAGAGAAGAGAGAAAATGTATAAATTTTTTATATATTTGTGAAAACACTGTTCACATGTATAAATTTTTTAATATTTTTTTGAAAATGGTTGTGAGTGAATGAGAGAGAGAAAAAGTAATGATAAAAATATAAAAAAATATTATTTAATTGAAAAATAGAGAGAAAATGTAGTGATTTTTAGTGTAATTATAAGGATAAGGATAAAGAAGCTGCTGAGAATGCTCTTAGAAGTTGTTAATTAGGGTACAAAAGGGGAAGCGTAGTCAGTTAACTCTAGTTCTTAATTCCTTCAATTCTTTAGTCTGTATTAATATTTGATTGAGTAATAAGATGGAAATCGTTTGATGTGTTCTCGTGTCTTTGATTAGTGATTCAGTTTGTATTCTCTTGTGTTGATTAATTCTCAACAAGAATAAATCTCAAGAACCGGTCTTTGTAAACAGTGTTCTAAAAAGGAAGAAACACAAGTTTGATGTATAGACAAGCTTTCCCGAATCCAGTTCAATAGATTTTTGTGGCATTTTGCAAGAGAAAATTGACATATATGACGGTTTGTAAGAAATTAGAGTCCTTAAAAGAAATACATTTTTTACTTGATATACATACAAGCTGATTTTGATTTTGAATATGATTGTATTTGGGTTTTAACGATGAAATATATTTGTTCAAACATATCATGTCATATAGCATGACGTTGAGATCCCTTTCTAAAACCAGTATTTTTTTTAATTAAAGATGTCGACGTAGTATTTAATATATGATTTTTTTCTTATAAAAATGAATATGTTGCGAGTGATATAGACCCATTGACATCATCAAGGAGATGCAATCTTCTTTCCATTTTTATGTTGGATTAGTACTCCTAAAGCTACAATGGTAACACATATTGGTATAGTGTGTTTCTCCTTAATAAAAATGGTGTGAGTTCAAATTCAATAAGTGTAAAGTTAAGTGGTATTTCAATGTAAAAAGTGGGCTCTCGCCATTAACTCTCTAGTGAATGATCGTGGGTGTTGTAGTATTTTAAAATGTATATATATATATATATATATATATATATATTTGAGCAAACCATTGATCAACGGTCACAAACGGCTAGTTTCTCCCGTGAGTGGGCTCTCGCCAATAACTCACGCCCCTTTTACGTCAACGAGAGGAAGGTGTTCAACACTAATCACGCCATTTACAAGGCTCTCACGAGAGGTATACTAGACGCCTTTATAAACCTTTGATGGATGTTATAAGTTTGAATTTAATATTTTTAAGTTAATAAATTTACCTCAAAAAGTATTATGTATCCACTTGCCTTTAGATGTGACAACCGATTTGAGTTGAGATGATTTATATATACCACAAATTACTTCAACTTTCTTGTTCACTTTTCATTTATTAATGCATATGCTTCGACTTTGACTTCTATTGCCGATCTTCTAATGGACACAAATCCCATCTCGGAGATCTCTTCATGGTACAAGATTTCAAAAGTTGTCACCTTGGCTTTTCATAATTAATGCAATGTTTTAAAAGTCGTATTGTCCAACAAACTACCCATGCATTGAAGCCACTTCTTTAGGCCAATCAGAATGGACTCAGCAACCACAGCAAGGATTTGATCTTACACCAACGACGCCTATTTAGATGACATGCGTCGTCGGTATAGGTTATCTTGTACCGACGACATGTCATCGGGATATGTCCCACCAAAATTTTCCCTGGTAAAACCCTATACCGACGACATGTCGTCGGTATAAGGTTGGGACAGATGGAGGGAAATTTGGGCGCCCAAATGAAAACCTATACCGACGACATGTTGTCGGTATAGGTTAATTTCCTTTTCTTTTTACCTTTTAATGTTTCGTGGGTAAATTTAAAAAAATTAAAAAATAAATAAATAAGCATATACCGACGGTAAAGGTCTTTTTAATTATGGACTGGTTAAAACCCTACATCGACGACATGTCGTCAGTATAGGGCACCATATGGTGACGACTTGAGACCTTATCCCGACAACATGTCGTCTGGACATGTCATTGCGAGAACAAATCCAGAAGACAACTTCTACTTCTCATTTCACCCAAAAAAACACCCCCAACCCTCTCCTCCTTGCCATCCGACGATTTCACGAATTTTGGGTGTTTTTGGTAGCAATCTTCACTAAACTCTCGGTTTTTGAGGTGAGTTAACATCTAGGTTTCAATTTTCACCAAATATTCAACATTTCTTGGATTTTAAGTTTATTTTGTTTAATTTTTTAGGTTTTTGAAGGTTTTCACGGGACCGGGACAGGAGGCGACAAGCCGCGGGACCGGCGGAAACACCGCCTCGGTGATGCGGTGCCACCCAAAAACCAATCCCGTGCGTCACTTACTTCCCGAGCCTTATCTCGAATTTTGGGTGTTTTTGAGAGCAATCTTCACAAAACTCTCGGTTTTTGAAGTGAGTTAACATCTAAGTTTCAATTTTCACCAAATATTCAACATTTCTTAGATTTTAAGTTTATTTTGTTTGTTTTTTCTTAGGTTTTTGAAGGTTTTCACAGTTTGGCGGGACCGGGACAGGAGGAGACAAGCCGCGGGACCGGCGGAAACACCGCCTCGATGATGCAGTGCCACCCAAAAACCAATCCCGTGTATCTCGATTGAGTTTTCCATACATGTTCGGTGTAAACAGTACCTGACATACATCTATTTTTTACTTAATCGTGACGTTGTAAACAAATTAGTGTTTGGCGCAGTTGGTTGATGCATCGTCGATCTCCCCCCCCCCCTCGGCGGGGCCAGTTCACTCCTTTTCCCCGCAACAACGTTTGGCTCTTTTATAATTTTAATGCTTATAATTAATTTTGGATATATTTTGTTTTCTCTTATAATTTTTAAAATAAGGTGTTTACAAAAATCCGAATGTACCGGTGTAATGTGTTTTTTATCTACGTTATGATATAAATTTCTTTCAAAACCGAGTTTTCGTGATAATGTACAAGTAATTGAAGCACGAGCGTACAAGCCGTCAAAGTTGCTTCAAGGCTTTGTTTTTTATTTTCCTCTTGCAACCTTTAAACTATGATGTTTTATAAAATTCCGAATTTACGTTTTCGACGTGCTGAAGTTTATCAAAGTTTTGAGATGAATTTATTTTCATGGAGTGAATACAAGTGTACAGATCGTCAAATCGAGTGTTACAAATTTTAACACTTTCATCGTAACACCCGGGTGATAGTTAAATATAAGGTATTATTTTAAAGTTGTGTTATATTTATAAGTAGAACATATTCATATTCATAATTTTTTAATGTTTTCTAACCCAACTTGGGGATGTACATGTGTTGTCAAATTAAAAATATCCAACTCTTTTGTTTTTTTGTGAGTGACGTAAATCATTTAATTTTCTCATTGTTCAAAACCGGAGACTTTGGAATTGGCCAAAATGTCAACTGTGTTCGTGTGAATGTTCTGCTGTCATCTCACTAGCTGGCAATATCTGATTAGTTATTAAGATCCACTAAGATTTGAAAAACTATCCTTTGGTATATGCAAAATAAGGTTCTCATCATATGCGGCAAAAGGGATTCCTTGCAACCTTTTGGGAATCTCCACTGGCCACACTTGATTAATTTAAATTTAATTAATTAAACCCTAATTAATACACTACTCATTACTATATAAACACACCCTAAATACTCAAGAAAATATCTCACCCCAGATCTTCAGCTAATTAACTTTAGAGATATATAATTAATAAAGTTATATACAATGCCTGAGATTGAAGGATCTCCGGGGAGTTCAATGCATGGAGTCACCGGACGGGAGCCGGTACTGGCCTTCTCCGTCGCATCTCCGATGGTGCCAACCGATAACACTGCGAAGTTCAAGCTTCCGGTGGACTCCGAACACAAGGCTAAAGTCTTCAAACTATTCTCTTTAGCAAACCCTCACATGAGAACCTTCCATCTCTCATGGCTCTCTTTCTTCACCACCTTTGTGTCCACCTTTGCGGCTGCGCCGCTTGTCCCCATCATCCGCGACAACCTTAATCTCACCAAATCCGACATTGGGAACGCCGGTGTTGCCTCCGTTTCGGGCAGCATTTTCTCCAGGCTTGTTATGGGCGCCGTTTGCGACTTGTTGGGACCTCGCTACGGCTGCGCTTTTCTCATCATGTTATCTGCTCCAACCGTGTTTTGCATGTCGTTTGTAGAAAACGCGAGCGGGTACATAGCGGTGAGATTCATGATCGGGTTCTCGTTGGCGACGTTTGTGTCTTGCCAGTATTGGATGAGCACCATGTTTAATGGTAAGATTATTGGGCTGGTGAATGGGACAGCCGCAGGGTGGGGAAACATGGGCGGTGGTGCTACCCAGCTGTTGATGCCGGTGTTGTTCGAGATTATCAAGAAGGCAGGAGCGACCCCGTTCACGGCGTGGAGGATTGCGTTTTTTGTACCGGGATGGCTTAATCTTATTATGGGGATATTGGTGTTGACTCTTGGTCAAGATTTACCGGATGGTAACCTTGGTGCACTTCAGAAGAAGGGTGATGTCGCCAAAGACAAATTTGGCAAGGTATATATAATTATAAATTCACACTTAATTACCCATAAACTAAAAAGAAAACATTTGTTTTTAGATTTACAAGAGTTAAAGGGATTGAATTTTTGGTTTGCAGGTGAATTTCTAAAGGATTTTGGTTTCAATTACTGGTTAGACAAACGAATTCAACTAATTTGCTGGTTGAACAAGCCACTTCAAGCGAATCCGTTTTTTACACGAGCGGATTCTACTCGCATAAATTTCATGAATCCGTTTATCCAACCAGCAGATTGGTTGAAATCCGCTTAATGTCCAACTAGCAGATTATCTAGAAACCAAAAGGATTTCAAAGTTCACGTGCAAACCAAATTTAACCCTATAAGTCCCCTTTAAATTTACAAAATTTACAGATTATTTGACTCTGAATCTAATTTTCTGATTGTTCTTCGATTCGTCCAGGTGTTATGGTACGCGGTGACTAACTATAGAACTTGGATCTTTGTACTCCTCTATGGCTACTCCATGGGTGTCGAATTAACCATTGACAATGTCATTGCTGAGTACTTCTATGACAGGTTTGCTTTCAATCAAATTCATTTATCTTGTGAACTTGCAAAGAATGTAAATTAATCATATTTTGGTTAATCTTGTTTTGTGATTATAGATTTGATCTAAAGCTTCACCTTGCTGGAATCATTGCGGCCACTTTCGGAATGGCAAACATCGTGGCTCGACCATTTGGTGGATTCACATCAGATTTTATGGCTAAAAGGTTTGGAATGCGCGGCCGTCTCTGGAACCTATGGCTCCTCCAGACGGCCGGAGGGATTTTCTGCCTTTGTCTCGGCCTAGTCAACTCCTTACCCTTAGCCATCACCTTTATGATCCTCTTTTCCATCGGAGCTCAGGCAGCATGTGGTGCCACATTCGGCATCATCCCATTCATTTCCCGGAGGTCTCTTGGTATAATATCCGGAATGACCGGAGCAGGTGGAAACTTTGGTTCTGGTCTAACCCAGTTAGTGTTCTTTGCAAATGCTTCTTTCTCAACAGCTAAAGGGTTGTCTTACATGGGTATCATGATCATATGTTGTACACTTCCGGTGAGTTTGGTTCACTTCCCGCAATGGGGGAGCATGTTCTTACCACCTAGTAACGACGGTGTAAAAGGTAGTGAGGAGCATTACTATGTTTCGGAGTGGACTGAGGAGGAGAAGCTAAAAGGGATGCACCAAGGAAGTCTCAAGTTTGCTGAGAACAGCCGGTCCGAGCGAGGTGGGAAGGTGGCTTCGGTTCCAACCCCACCAAATGTGACTCCTAACCATGTTTGATTAATTAATTTTCTATTTTAGAATATTAAACTGCATCACTTATGACACTATGATAGGATATATGAATTATGATGTTCATTTTTATTTTTTATATACTGTCTAATATGTAATATATGTATAATGCATACCTTGATATATACTCGAGCTTTGTTTTGGTGTGAAAATTATAAAAATACACTAAAAAGTTCACATTTATGATTCTTCATATTATTGGTATCTAAGTGTGAATGGAGAATCTTAAATTTTCTGCTCGTCATATGTTTAGGTGGACATGTCTAATTAAATCATTTATAATTAATAAACAATCGTATTAGATAGTCGACCTCTCTGTCTTTTTAATATTAAAATTATTTTTCTTAAATATAGAATTGTAACATTCTATTTTGAGTTTATTATATAAAAATTTCTAAAAAAGTTAAAAGTATATATTTAAGGATTTGTTTGGAGATTTTATTTTAAATCACTATTATTAAAGCGGTTTCTTTCTAACCGCCACAAAAGATATTATATCCGCTTCAAATTAATTAAGGGTTTTGTCATTACCCATTTACAGTGGTTATTCCTTAATTTTATTTTTTTAACCGTCGTAATCTTCGGACCAATATTTACAGCGGTTGATTGTCTAGGGACTAAATTAAATAAGCACATGATATAAATATTTTAATGGTGTGTGTTGGATTATTATATAACTTATAAAAGGCATGGAATAAAGCCTTAAAGCTTTGAGTACAAGCATCCTATGCACATGACAAGGTGGGTGTGATAGCCTAGGTGGTGTCACTTCATTTGCTATTTTTTTTTCTTTGAATGATTGGGGCAGACGAGGGTTTAGGGCCGTGAGCGAAGAGAAAGCGATTTCAGTGTCCCAGACTTCAATGGCGATTGCGCGGATGGCGAGGCCGTGTGAGGCAGTGAAGTCGTGGCAAGCGGTGTGGGAAAACGTGAGGATGTAAGCGGTGGAGGCGATGGAGGGGGAATAAGGAGCGGTGAAGAGGACGTTGGCTTGAGCGGAGGAGGTAGGAGGCGTGAGTTGTGTTTCCGGTGGATAGGTCGGATTTCAGTTGTTTAACGTGTCGCGATAGGTGCCGGCCGCAACGCGCCAGGTAAATTACTAGTTTTGTAATAAAAACAAAAGAAAAGAGTAAATGTGATGGAATCATAAAACTTGTTTACTTCAATTATGGTAAGCATAAGAAGTAGTTTATTCTTGAGGGGCTAATCTTGCCAACTTGAGAAATTTAATTAAGACCTGGTCATCTAACTATGACTAGCAAAAAAATGTCGCGCGATACGACGGTGACATTAACGTGGTTAGATACGTAAAGAGAAGTGCATGAAGTTGCGGCGGCATGAATTTGAATATTGAAACGTGGATAAAAAAGCATGTCGCGACGGTATATACGGAAATAAAGAAAAAAGTTTCATCGTTCTAAAAATGAGTGTTAAGAAACACGAAAAATGAATTTAAAAAAAGAAGAAAAAATACATTATAATTGACCCTTCTCGGTTTTGAAAAAAAAATTATGTCGAAACATAGACATCACAATTATATATTTAGAACTTAAGAAAACATTGTATATTAAAAGTTATAACTTGTGGCGACTCAGTTTTGAATATCGAATGATTCAGGAAGTTGTATAACCATTTTATAAAAAAAAAGTATGTAGATTTATTAAGAGTACGATTAAATGGTGAGTGAGCTAGTTGTTCTAAAAATAAGTCACGTCAATAGAACTGTGGGTGAGATCAAAGTTAATTAATATTTATGGGTCAAAACTATATCGAAATCGAACAAGTTAGATTGGTCCCACTTGAGAAATGTGATGTTAAAGTTTTGACATGTAATCGTTTTTTTAATTTCTTGTTCCATTGTAACTTTTCTTGTAATCTAGCGTCTTGCTAGGTTACGTATTAATATATTGCCGCTCCAAAAAAATGTAAAATGGAAGTATGTGTTCTCCTGCTGCGTGGTTGGTAATACGGGGCAAAAGCATCCATCCCAATAAACGCAAACATGATCACAAAGTTTTCAGGATTCGAGAGCACAATATCTACACCTACGAGTAATGAAGTTGAAGGTTCAAATGGACAACTCGGTGATAGTGACAACACGATCTTGGATAGTTAGGACGTTTATTATTATTTTTTTTCATCTAATATTCTTTTAAATTTTAGAATTGATCAGTTGGTATTATTTTGATTGGTTATCGTTATGATATTAATGCTTGAATATATTGAGATTTTAAGAAAGCAAGAACAGATTTATGAATGATATTACTGTTGTTTAGAGACTGAAATTTAATATATAAAACTATAAATCAGTTATATAACAACTGTATTGGGGACTGCTTTTTCAGTCCTTAAAGAGATATGTTAAGGATTATGAATACATGTTGGGGACTGAATCAAACTGTATCAAAAGCTATTTTTCAGTCTCTAAAAGAAAATCATTTGAATTGAGACATAGTATTAGAGATTAAAAAATAGTCATTGAAAAAAACATAGTAGGGACTATTTAGGAGATTGATTTTCAAACCCTAAATAAACTTATAATTATTGGAGACTAAAATAAATATTATCTTATACTTATTATCAGACTCTAAAAGTACATATTAGGGAATAAAATAATATAATGTCTGAGATTAATTTTCAGTCCCTAAAAGAAGCATAACGAGTGAAATCGCGACTAACCTGGACTAATTCTCGGTCTTTAAAACATCTTACTGGAGACTGATTTGATATAGAACCATGAACCTAACGAAACATATTAGGGACAATATAGACATGTTTAGAGGACTGATAGTCCCGAAAGTCATACGTTAGGGATAGAAATATCATAGTATTCGAGACTCATTTGCAGTCACAGAAGAAATGTATTGGGGACTAAAATGACGTGATAACCGGGAAAAAAATAAGGACTGAATTTTTATGTATCGGAGACTGACCGTTAGTCCCTGTTGGCCGGTACCATACAAAGAGGACTGATTTTCAACTACTAAAACCACTATTTAGTACTGGGTATCCGTCACTAACAAAGGACTGACGAACTCAGTCCCTGATAACCATTAGGTACTGATTTAATGGTATCAGAGACTAATTAATCAGTCCCTAAGTACCCCCTTTTTTTAGTGTGTGAAATGTCAAACTAAATAAGTATGTTTTTTGTATAACACTTTTATAATTTGGTTCTATATAAAGATTTGTAAATAGGGTTTACGTTGTTTGACATTATGTATCCTAGTACATTTTGAAATGAGAATTCATTGAAGGTATTGGTTAAACTTTAAATTACTTAATGTTTTTTTTGTGTATCCTCTTACATTTTGAAATGAGAATGAACCGTTCATTGAAGCTATGGGTTGAATTTTAAATTACCTAATGTTTTTTAACAGTTTTTGTCGTCATGTTTCTGAGTTTTTGTCGTCATGTTTCTGTGTTACTGTTGTACTTAACCCGTTTTATTTTCTATTAATTTTGTTTTTCTACGGTAACTTACGTTCGTTAACCTTTTTAAAATGGAATGCGTAGTTGATTTTAGTTTTTTTTGTGAATGTTTCGGTATATTTTCTTTAAACGGGGTTATATTGAAAATCAAGTATATTTTTCTGTATCGGCTATACCGAGCGATTTTAACGTTGCGTAGCCGTGACAAATTCAACCGCTTATGAGCAAACAAAATCGTTGCCAGTATTTTTGTGTTATCGTAACCAATATCGGTGCTCGATTTATTGTTTTAGACGAGCCGAACCGATAACGACCAAACTCCTCTCGCATAATGCGGGGAAAAACCTACGACGCTCCCGCTGCGAAGCGCGGGTATAATTACTAGTTCTATAAAGAAAAAATTACATGTATACGTGTTTGATTTTGAAAAATCTCGAATTATTTTCACAACAAATATATATATATATATATATATATATATATATATTATTTATTGAGTTTTAAAAGGTGGTTCTAATAAAAACTCACTTGAGTTAGAAAAACCCACTAAACCCTCTTTTACATATGTAAAAAAAGTTTTTATTTTTGGGATGGATTCTACATTCAATTTTATCACTTTTGATGAAAAAAAAAAAAAAAACGACGAGCGGTTTTTTTCTTTTTAAAATCTGACGTTTTTTACATATGTAAATGCTGACGTATTACATACGTAAGCAAAAAAACGCAGATTTTTGTTATTTTTTACATATTTTTTATTTCTTTTTTTATTCGGCGGTTTTTTTTTTTTTTTTTTTGCGACCAGGACTTTTTTTATATAAATAATCAGTCTCAAATTTAAAAAAAAAATCAAAGGGTTTCGTAGATTTTTTCAACTCAAGGGAGTTTTAATTTTACTCTTCCCCGTATATATATTATTTATCGATTTTTAAAAATTTGGATGTTTCTAGAATACAAAAATTCAACTGTTCAACTTGTTTACGACATGTTTAAACCCATTAAATCCGTTTACAAGTTTCTATAACTTGTTAACCCGTTTGACTAATTTAAAAAAACATGTTACATGGGTTGTGTTTAGGTAACATGATTTTAAGTATGTCCTGTTAAAACTTAATGTTTCATCACGAATAAATATCAATTTTCAAAACGACAACCCTACAAGAATACGATCCCTAGCTAGATAGTTGCAACTTTTTGGTATTTTTGTTTTCTCCTATATGTATAGGAGCTTTGTACGTATACTTTGTATGATAGATTTATAGTGACATTACTACAGGTCCATTTTATCATTTTCTCTTTTTCTTTTCTTACAAATACAAAGGCTAGTTAGTCTGCATTTGAATCAAGGAGTGTAGCATCCCGTATCCCCACCAAGGGGTAAAGGATAGAGGTTGCTCTTTTCTAGTATCCCCAGAAGGGTACCTACGTTACGTCTCACCGTTAGTTTCATCACGAGGGATTCCGAGGGGGCTCCTCAGTGACCATACGGGATCAGCTCCGTCATCTTCTTGGGTCTTGAACAAGGCTGCATCCACAGGAAACGCTCGTTAGAGGGCCCGGGGGAGTTGCCCCCGAGGGCACTCCGATGCTCAAGTCAGTATCATCATCAAGATATACATGTATGTGCCCCTCCATATATTAGAGGGAAGGGGATATATTAGGGAGAATGGGTGTAGTGAGAGGGGAGTCAATAACCTGGTTGTGGTGGTGTCGTCTTATTTATAGGAGGGATGGTGCTGGGTTTTTACCCTAATGGGCCTTCCTATACCGGGCCTGCCTTCTTTGGGCTGGTAACTAGGCCATTTGCAGGGGGTAGCTTTTATAAGTCCCTCCAGTCCTTTGTTCTTATTATTTATAATAAGGATGAAGGATTCAATTTGTTCGTGCAATGCCAGATTCTAATTATGTTTTTGCTCTAGTCATCCGGACCTCGTCGCCGGCCCACTGACGGGGGACAGGCCTACAAGTTTGGCATGGTCAAGCATCATGTACTCCAAGCCGCATTGTGTTAGACTCATCAGTTTTGTCATCGTCGGGTGCCGCGTGGGGATGCATTATTAAGCCCCCCAAGTTCGTTACTGGTCTATGCGATCTTGACCTATTGATCGCGGTGTCAATGTCAATCAAAAACAATTATAAAAACTACTACCTAGCTACCTTAGACTATAGTACAGTGAGCAGGGTATCGTATCCACAGGGAATTGGTGGAAAGAATGACTGGTTTAGTTTAGAAAATTCTTTAATTAAAAATCAAATTAAAACAAAAGCAACATCCTCCAAACTTCAGGTTCTAGGTTTATGCAAAACTAAGTTGTTCAATTGGACACCACATAGACATAGCGTTGGAAAAACAGTTAAAATAGTAATTGAAGACAGGTTGCTGTCAGCAACCTATGCAACCAGTTTCGTCACAAACAAGTATAATCCAACTACCCAGTTTATAAATGCCAAGTTTACCCCCTTTAGTCACCCAACCCTACTACTAGGTTTTATCATCAACCGAACAAGATTGTAAAGCAAGAAAACTCCAAGCATAAACATAAACTGTTCAAATTAACTAATACATCAATCTATCAAGTTACTGTAAAAAACTAACAAGATCCAAATACATAAACAACTGAATAAAACACAAAACCTATATGAACCATCCGCTCGGAGGAAGCCACAAGTGATTTAGCAGCGCTTGCTTGTCATACGATCATAAGAATTAAAGGTAGACATCAAAAACGTAAAGCTAAGGTGAAACTACTCCAAAATTGCTCTCAAAATTGTCCCCAAAACACCCAAAAACGGCTAGGAATCAATAATTTCCGTAACCCTAAAGGTATACTTCAAATAGGGTCAAAATCCCTAAAAATATGCCTTTGACCGACTCACAACCATACGGTACGGTGGGCCCACCGTACGGTACGCTGGATCTGCTCCCCGTACGCTCAACCTTCTGTAAATGGCTTTTCTATACGGTGCTTTGGTACGGCCTACCGTACCGTACGCCCAAATCCATATTCTAACTTCATTTTCACATCCGCCTCGTCGAGCTACCCCAAATCGATATATTAAAGCTCCAAACACCTGTGAACAGTAACACACTCAAAGTCATTGCATTCAACATATAAAACTCAATAATAATGCAATATTAAACACGTATAAGCACAAACAAACACCCTCTCATCACCTATGTTTATGTCCTGGATGGACCATTGTCACGATGTCTCTTGATTTAGATATTTGTGAGTTCCTTACTTTTGCCATGGAATATCGTTTTCACCAACTTTCAATGTTGTCAATATCCAAACCATCTTTTCTTTCTATCTTTGCTATGAGAGTGCATATGGCACTTTTTCACATAACCTACGAGCCCCTGTATCACTTCTTACGAAGGTGGATAAGGTAGATCTGACCGAGGTAATGCTTGAGAAATCATGATTGTAATAGTGGGGTATGCGGGGCCTTTCACATAACCTTCGAGTCCCTGTATCACTTTTAACCCGAAGGTGGATAAGGTGGATCTGACCGAGGTAATGCTTGATGACCACCCATACGCACACCAAACAATATTCTTTATGTATAAACAATTATGTATATAGACCCATAGGGGGATGGGTTTACCTCCTCCGGATGCGAGAATTCGGTTACCCCTTCCTCTATGTACATAGACCCAATTATGAACCATTATATATATTTATGAACCTTTGACATGGTAGGCGACGCCTTGTTCTCCTCCAAATTCTTCTGGGTAGTGGTATTTTCACATGCTTGGTAAGTTATTACCACCTATTGGCCAGTGCTCAAGGCAAGTATGTAAATATGAGATCTTTTCTCGGCTTGTGAGGATCGCCTAGTGATCATACCATCCTCTTCTTATTTAGGGGGAATATGTGACTTTAAAAGGAAGATCTTGCTTATATATGTGATTGCTAGACAAGAGACCTTGTGTCCGATCGGTAACAAAACCCTAATGAATTATATGATAACTCCAACGGGATGACTTTCGATAATGAATTACTGTATTAGTAATAATGGAGTTATACTCTGCTAGCCCCCAGTTTATTGCTACGAAGTCATATTTGTAGTATTAAACTCGAGAGTCTTTAGAAAGAAAGCCCTTCCCTTCTCAGGAAACGATGAATAAACTAAGGTCCTTAGAATGGACACCATCTCTTCAGAAGTAAAAGCATATTGGCTAAGCCTTTAGTATGAACTCTTTTTATGAAATGGAACTTAGTAGGAGGAGGCCTCCTCGAAGGAGAATATCAATTTAGCTCCTTTTAGAAGTAGAACATTAATTTGGTTTCTTCTGGAAGGAAAATATCATCTTAGCTCCTCCTTGAAAGAGAATATCTCTTCAGCTCCTTCTGGAAGGAAAATTTCGATTTAGCTCCTTCTTAAAAGAGAATATCATTTCAGCTCTTTCTGGAAGGAGAATATCAGTTTAGCTCCTTCTTGAAAGAGAATATCATTTCAGCTCCTTCTTGAAGGAGAATATCAGTTTAGCTCTTTCTTGAAAGAGAATATCATTTCAGCTCCTTCCGGAAGGAGAATATCAATTTAGCTTCTTCTTGAAAGAGAATATCATTTCAGCTCCTTCTGGAAGGAGAATATCAGTTTAGCTCCTTCTTAAAAGAGAATATCATTTCAGCTCCTTCTGGAAGGAGAATATTAGTTTCGTTCCTTCTGGATGACTTTTCTTTATTTCCTCCTGAAGGTTTGTTTTTCCCCCATCTCATCGAATGGGAGTAGAGTTGTGCTTCTTTTTGGGAAATTATAATTTCCACCACCTCAAGGGGCGGGAGTTTTTATCCACTATCTAGTGAGATAGGATTTTATAATTCTCTACCATCTTATGGGATAGGAGTTATCTCCACCACCTCAAGGGGTGGGAGTTTTTATCCACTATCTAGTGAGATAGGATTTTATTATAATCCACCATCCTTCGGGATGGGAGTTGTCTTCTCAATCTGGTAAGATGGAATTTTCACCTAATATCTTATAAGATAGTATTTTATAATACTCCCCCATCTTTCGGGATGGGAGTTGTCTTCTCCATCTGGTGAGACAGAATTTTCGTCCACTATCTTATGAGATAGTATTTTATAATACTTCGTCATCCTTCAGGATGGGAGTTGTCTTCCTCATCTGGTGAGATGGAATTTTCGTCCACTATCTTATGAGATAGTACTTTATAATACTCCATCATCCTTCGGGATGGGAGTTGTCTTCTCCGTCTAGTGAGATGGAATTTTCATCCACTATCTTATGAGATAGTATTTTATAATACTCCCCCATCCTTTGTGATGGGAGTTGTCTTCTTCATCTGGTGAGACTGAATTTTCATCCACTATCTTATGAGATAATATTTTATAATACTCCCCCCATCCTTCTAAGAGTGGGGCTTTTATGACAATATTTTTGTCCTCTGACACACCTCATGAGGTTTTGATTTTTAGTTTTACCAGGCTCTTGTATAGGTTAATCCTCTAAGAGTTGTACCATATGCAATATAGGATGTAAGCTTATACTTAACTTTTTCCTAAGGAAGGTAACCAATGGTTTAACACTAATTGTGCCTATACACTAAACATACACCTATTGTACAACCTGGGTTCGACCATTATTATCACATTACACCTTGGATCATCGTACTATGTATGGGTATTTTATCTAGGATGCTAAACGTACTAGATCACTGGAATGTGAAACGTATTAAACACAAACCCACTGTGTACGTATTTTTAGTCTCACGGCTATTTTAGCAATGAGATATGTAGTGTTTATAGATGGATGTACTAAACTCATATTCGCATACTTGTACGAGACGTTTTAGCAGGTTATAATGGAGGAAGTTTGAAACTTAGAACCTGTAACCAGGGTAACGAGGGTAAGCACGGGTATCATAAGCAAGATATTGAAGACCGCAGACCTGGATTGTCACGTGGAGGGACCGGATCTGTTAGTCGGCGGTGTCATTCCTTTTTTTGACCCTTTCTCTGATGGTCCTTCCTTCCCGGAACCTGTCATCCAGCTTCTTCTCTCTCTCCCTCTCTTTTTTCGTGTGTTTCAGTGGCGTAGGAGTTCTTCAGGCTTTGTTTGGACATAGGGTCCCACGGATGGCGCCAATGTAACGTCCCGTATCCCCAACAAGGGGTAAAGGATAGAGGTTGCTCTTTTCTAGTATCCCCGGAAGGGTACCTACGTCACGTCTCACCGTTAGTTTCGTCACGGGGGATTCCGAGGGAGCTACTCAGTGACCGTACGGGATCAGCTCTGTCATCTTCTTGGGTCTTGATCAAGGCTGCATCCACAATGAAACGCTCGTTAGAGGGCCAGTGGGGTTGCCTCCGAGAGCACTCCGACGCTCAAGTCAATATCATCATCAAGATATACATGTATGTGCCCCTCCATATATTAGAGGGAAGGAGATATATAAAAGAGAATGGGTGTAGTGTGAGGGGAGTCAATAACCTGGTTGCGGTGGTGGTGGTGTCTTCTTATTTATAGGAGGGATGGTGCTGGGTTTTTACCTTAATGGGCCTTCCTATACCGGGCCTGCCTTCTTTGGGCTGGTAACCGGGCCATTTGCAGGGGTAGCTCCTACAAGGAGCTAGTCTCGGTTCATTTGCACCCAGACAATGAACGGAAATTTAAGTCAATTTGGATGTGCTGAGCAAATAAAAAAGCCAAAGTGTACGCGTGTTGCCAATCAATTAGGGTTTAATATTGACTGGGTAAATGGGTACCTAATTGAACCTCCAATGCTGCAACAAACAAATGAGATCGACAAGATAAAAACTAGCTTGTTTATTAATTATACATCAAGGTATATATACTACATTTGAAGATTAATGAACCGGAAAACTAGTGAAGTTAAACATAGTTAGGAGTAGAGTTCGGTGGGGTTATAACTGACGCCACCTTCCGACCACGCTCCGACCGGCTGTTCTCGGCAAACTTGAGACTTCCTTGGTGCATCCCTTTTAGCTTCTCTTCCTCAGTCCACTCCGAAACATAGTAATGCTCTTCACTACCTTTTACACCGTCGTTACTAGGTGGCAAGAACATGCTCCCCCATTGCGGGAAGTGAACCAAACTCACCGGAAGTGTACAACATATGATCATGATACCCATATAAGACAACCCTTTAGCAGTTGAGAACGAAGCGTTTGCAAAGAACACTAATTGGGTTAGACCAGAACCAAAGTTTCCACCTGCTCCGGTCATTCCAGATATTATACCAAGAGACCTCCGGGAAATGAATGGGATGATGCCGAATGTGGCACCACATGCCGCCTGAGCTCCGATGGAAAAGAGGATCATAAAGGTGATGGCTAAGGGTAAGGAGTTGACTAGGCCGAGACAAAGGCAGAAAATCCCTCCGGCCGTCTGGAGGAGCCATAGGTTCCAAAGACGGCCACGCATTCCATACCTTTTGGCCATGAAATCCGATGTGAATCCACCAAATGGCCGAGCCACGATGTTTGCCATTCCGAAAGTAGCCGCAATGATTCCAGCAAGGTGAAGCTTTAGATCAAATCTATAATCACAAAACAAGATTAACCAAAATATGGTTAATTTACATCCTTTGCAAGATCACAAGATAAACTAATTTGATTCAAAGGAAATTTTTAGATTTATAATGGACTTTAAACCATTGAATGTGGTTTGTAGGTGAATTTTTGAAATGATGTTCAATGGCAAATCACAAATCATTTGAAGTTAAATGGTGAAGCTCCCCTCAGGTTAAGGGTTCTAGCTCCGTATGTGACGGATTGGTGTAACTTATTAGAAAGGGGCCCAAAATGTGGTATTGTTAAAAAAAATAGTAATCTGGTTATTGGATGAACGGATTCAACCAATCTACTGGTTGGACATGCGAATTCAAGTAAATCTACTTCTTGCACAAATTGATTCTACTCATCAACAGAATTTATTGAATCCCTTTATCCAATCGGTGGATTTCAAGCGGTAGATTACCTACAAACCAAAATGCTTTCTAAAAAGTTATTTTGAAAGCAAACCTGTCATAGAAGTACTCAGCAATGACATTGTCAATGGTTAATTCGACACCCATAGAGTAGCCATAGAGGAGTACAAAGATCCAAGTTCTATAGTTTGTCACCGCGTACCATAACACCTTCACGAATCAAAGAACAATCAGAAAATAGAAAATTAGAATAAAATAATGTAACATATTCTTTCTTTTAATTAATTGTTAACAATATATACCTTGCCAAATTTATCTTTGGCGACGTCACCCTTTTTCTGAAGAGCACCAAGGTTACCATCCGGTAAATCTTGACCAAGAGTCAACACCAATATCCCCATAATAACATTAAGCCATCCCGGTATAAAAAACGCAATCCTCCACGCGGTAAACGGCGTCGCCCCTGCCTTCTTGATGATCTCGAACAACACCGGCATCAACAGCTGCGTAGCACCACCGCCCATGTTTCCCCACCCGGCGGCTGTCCCATTCACCAGCCCAATAATCTTACCGTTAAACATGGTGCTCATCCAATACTGGCAAGACACAAACGTCGCCAACGAGAACCCGATCATGAACCTCACCGCAATGTAACCGCTTGCGTTTTCTACAAACGACATGCAAAACACGGTTGGAGCAGATAACATGATGAGGAAAGCGCAGCCGTAGCGAGGCCCCAACATGTCGCAAACCGCGCCCATAGCAAGCCTGGAGAAAATGCTGCCCGACACGGAGGCAACACCTGCGTTCCCGATGTCGGATTTGGTGAGATTAAGGTTGTCGCGGATGATGGGGACAAGCGGCGCCGCAGCGAAGGTGGACACAAAGGTGGTGAAGAAAGAGAGCCATGAGAGGTGGAAGGTTCTCATGTGAGGGTTTGCTAAAGAGAATAGTTTGAAGACTTTAGCCTTGTGTTCGGAGTCCACCGGAAGCTTGAACCTTGCGGTGTCATCGGTTGGCACCATCGGAGACGCGACAGAGAAGGCCAGCACCGGCTCCCGTCCGGTGACTCCATGCATTGAACTCCCCGGAGAGCCTTCAATCTTAGGCATTTTTTTATGATTAATTAAAATGGTTTTATTGGTTTCTAAATCTGAGATATGTTTTTGTAGCAAAGAGGAAGGGTTTATATAGAGCACGCAAAACCATGTTCGAAGGAAAATTACGAGTTGTACGGTACTGTTAGATGATGCATGGACCCCCACGTTTAATGTGCATCGTGTAAATTAGGGTTTGAAGTTTGAAGCATTGACAAATGACAACTGGGGAGGGTTTGAACAGCCGGTGGATATTTCCAAGAGGTTTGAAAGGAAGAATCCTATTTGCCGCATCCGACTAATAGAACAATATTTAGCCTCGTCGTATATCCCAAAGGATAAGACAACGTTGTATTTTTATTTTTATTTTTTTTTAACATTTCTAATGTAAGTAACTAAATACAAAAATTAAATCTTCTACCTTAATTCAATGAAAATGCATGAATCTAAATAATTTGTATTTAAATATGTGAAAAATTAATATTCTAACTTAATAAAAAAATATGAAAACTATATATGCATCCATAAACATATATAGTAATGAAAAATAACGTTCTTATAAATATTTACAATATATGAAAACAACTTAATTAGAATTGAATGAGATTTTTATTCTTCTTATATTGTATCGCCACTTAAAGCAAAAGAAGATTCGACTATATATTAAATACACTTTCGATCCATTAAATATGTTTGCAATTCAAATCTAATGTGGTTTTAATTAATATTTAACTGTTTATTAAAATCTAAATAATTTTTAAATAATCACAAAATAACTTATGAGAAAAGTAGTAATTTGTATTAGTGACATTTTTTTAAAGGGTATTAAAACATTCTTAGAAAACTAGAGTAACCGACATGACATTTTTGTGAGTGATAGTCTGTTGTAAATTTGAACGTAGGTAATTGATTAACGATAGATATTGGCGACGGGTTATTGATAAGCCTTCTTTGATGGCTAACAAGCCTTTAACGGTGGAATATACACTAGTACTAATGGATCACCAACGTATTTTTTTAAGTATTGCCTACGGCATATCTCTTGGTAGTCCATCGATAATTTATTTCAATTAAAAGAAAAAAATAGAATTAACTTCTATTTCCTAGAAAACTAATACAAAATCTGAAAACTAATACAATTAACAAAAAATTATCAAAACTAATACAAAATCTAAAACTCAAAATTAAATTACAAGATTACAATAATTAATAATAAACTCTAATGACGAATTTGTCTTGGGCATGGTTTTAGCACATCTCTCGTAAGGATCTTGTCTCAGGGTAGGTTTTAGCACATCTCTCATAATAAACATATCTCTTGATTTAATTTAAACATGGCGTATGAGGAGAAGGAAATTGTTGTATTTGAACTCGGTTTTAGCACGTCTCTCGTGACGATAGATTCTGCCGTAGGTGTTGTCTCAGGGTAGGTTTTAGCATATCTCTCGTGATAAACATGTCTCTTGATTTAATTTAAACATGGCATATGAGGAGAAGGAAATCGTTGTATTTGAACTCGGTTTTAGCACATCTCTCGTGGCGATAGATTCTGGAGTATGATGTTGGGGACTCATATAGTCACGGGGCGTCTCTGATTCCATTAGAGGCTCTGTCTCCAAGAAAAGGTCTATGAGAACCGCTCGTTTTTGGTCTTTAGCCTTATACGGGTCATCAAGATTTCTTAACCAGGTTCAGTATTTACCCCTATACTAAAGTTTTGAAAAACGACATAGAAATCTGCAAAAGATAGTTTTAAGTTAGATGAATAAATTATCAAATAATGAGGTCTAACTTAATACAAATGAGGTCTTAAAATTGCAGTAAATCTTTGTCTTTGTCCATAACAGAAAAGCAATGTGTTGTCTTTCCTCTTCTTGACAGCCTCATCATGATCCAGTTCAAGATATATCATGACCATAAGGATTAACAAATGAAAGTAAGTATAATAAACTTCATTAATGTTCATGAAACCAAAATTTTAATTCTCACCATGATCAGAGGTTTTAAAGATTAAAAAACATCATAAGTGTTGCAGATTAATTCAAATATAAAGAAAACAATGATCATGAGTGAAAACATTGGCTAAACATGTCATATTAGAATCAATACACACAATCAATCTAACAAACCTAATAATTTAATGAAAACCATACACGTATCATTATACATATGTGACAAAAAACATATGAATAATAAAAAAAATCGTAAATAAAAAAAAATTGATTAGATTAAATATAAATACAATATATGTTTTCAATTAAACCGTAAATCAAAAATAGTTTAATCATAGTAGCTAGAAATGGTCGTAAGGTGGTGTCGGGTTGTGGTCCCTTTTGGCCACTAGTTTAGTTATTATTGCCTCGAGTCGGGTTATCCTATTCTGGTCATTTTTCGGCTTCATACAAATTGTCTCCAACAATGTTTCCAATACGGCCATCCTATTCATGGCATGATTAAATGGATCGAGGGGAGGCGGCCTGTGGTAGATTGGGAAGTACTCATGCATGAGATGGTTCTCACGCTCATCCGTCAACCAACCACCCCGCCTAACGACACTGGCGCTACCCCTTTCCATGTGCTACGCACATGACGTGTGGTAGATCAAAGAGTCCTCTTGTTGTCGTTGGTGCGCCTCATCGTTCGTATTACTAAAAATGTATTACACATACGAACATACATAATGAATTAGACATGTATACGTGCATACATAATGTATTACTCAAATCAAGTACCAAAAGTACATATACATATATACATACATAATGAATTAGACCTAATACACACATACATAATGTTGAATTAGACATACATACACACATACATAATTTATTACTAAAATCAAGTACCAAAACTAGATACATACATAATGTTTTACACATACATACACACATAATGTTTTACACATATACATACACACATGTAAAGTACTAAAAATGAAAATTTTGTACAAAAGGGAAAAGTACCCACGGTGCTGGTGCGTTGGTAGTGGTGGTGGCGTGTTGTGCGTTGGCAATGGTAGTGCGTCGGCAATGTTGGCGTGGTGCAGAGACGGTTGTGGTGTGGCGGCAATGGTGATGGCTTGGTGTAGAGGCAGTGATGGTGGCGAGGTGCGGCAGTAGTGGTGACGAGGAGATGGAGGAAACAGAATGAAAACTAAAATGATTGGCGCAATGAATCTGGGCGGCTGATTGAGTGTATTTTGCCCTAATGCTATCAACAGACTTACCGACAGAATTTTTGTTGGTAAACTGATTATATAGTTTATTATTATTTATTAATAATTTGGATTGATTTTTGCGAAGTTAATACGGTTAACACTATAATAGAGGATTATTATAAGATTTCAATCATATATGTACACACACACACACACATATATATATATATATATATTTGGGTTCAAATAAAAACCACAAAGTTATGTGAAAACCAATGAATACTAGGAAAACTAATTATCTAATTTATAAATTATTTTTTTAATTATCAAAATGATATTTAAGTGTCCATTAAATATATGTTGAACATAAAAAAGGGAATGTTGAATGTTACATATATGTAACACCATGTGTTACGTATATGTAACACTGTGTCGAATGAGAAATTGTTATATCTACGTATATGTAACACTATGTTATAATTTTCATCTGATCCTGACCCCTACATATATGTGTATGTATGTGTATATATATATGTGTGTGTGTGTATGGTAGGGATCAGATAATTTATAAATAATGTGATAGGTATTCTTAATGTTCACTGTTTTCACATAGCTTTATGATTTTCATTTGAACCCTATAATGTTTATTTAAGCTCGCAAGCATGTACGAGTTTGATATATAAAGCTCGGACTCGATCTCATTTATCAAACGAGTCCCAATATAAGCTCGATCTCGGATTTGAGCTCATTCAACTCTGTTTGATTGGAGTTTTTAACGAGCCGGTCTTGAATAGCTCGCAAACGGCACGGTTCGTTTACACCACTAATTAAATTCGATTATGTTTCTCCAAGGCGAATCTAGTTTCTAAACAATACTTTTATATAACTAAATGTAAATATTTTTAATAATAATATATGAGAAATATTATTTTCGATATTTTAGTTGGACCAGGACCAAAGAGGTTTACTTTAAAGACTTTTTGCAACGAGACACTCGTGTTTTAAGACTTTCTATAATTTAAGGGAAATTTAGATTCATTCTTTTGTTCTTGTATGCTTTAGATTTCTAAATTTCCAAAAAGTACATATTTTATTTGACTTTTTATTCTTATATTCAATATGTGCTTTTATCAGTTATTTTAATTAAAGAAAATAATAATAAGAATAACAAAAATAAATCTAATTAAGGTTCATTCCACGTTTTCGACACAAGAAAAAAATATTAATACATGATAATTTATTAATTTATAAATTACTGATTATAAACGTAAATTCAGGATGATGAAGCATATTTATTTACAATAAAGCTTTTTTTTCATAAATAAATAACTAAGTTGAAATATCCTATATCTTGAATATATTAGAAAATAGTATTATATCTATAATATAATATTATCCGGTATAAAGTGAGACATATAAAGTGAAAAAACAGATTCATTGTAAAGAAACTCATAAGTCCAATCCCATGGGTTTTAACACCATAACGTGTATTTGATACATTTATAAGTTGATGAATCAATCAATTAATGAAAATTATAATTAGCGTAAACTTTGTTTTTGGCCCATGTGGTTTGGCCTGTTTAAACCTTTTAGTCAAAAAAAAAATGTAACATATCAGCCCCTGAGGTTGTATTTTTATAACCATTTCAGTCCATGACACTAACGCTGTTAACTTTTCTGTTAGTGTCATGAACTGAAATGGTTACAAAAATACAACCTCAGGGGCTGATATGTTAAAAGATTCTTTTTTAAACTAAAAGGGTTAAACAGACCAAACCACAAGGGCCAAAAACAAAGTTTACTCTTATAATTAAGTTACTAATATATGCGTGTAGATATTTATGCATAGATATGTTAATTAATCTTTAATTTAAACTAAGCAAATATAAGTCTTACACACATATTCATTTTCTTTATTAAGTCAAATATAATGGCATAATAATGTAGCTGTACCAATTGATTGAAGGTCAGCTAATGGGTTGTTTTCATGTCAGTTCCCATGGCTTTTTCTTGCCTCCATAGTCCTGATGGTGACACAAAGTGTTTGCACAAGTTTTCATCAACATAACCTTTGGCTCTTTAGAGCTATCCCCATTGGCATTTTTGGAGCCGGTGACCGATGTGGAAAACAGAGAGGAGAGGAATCCATGGGGACGAATGCCCTCGAACGGATTCTATGAGAGGGGGAGGAGGGGAGCGTCCAAGCTCGTTCGTGGGGACTGGAGCAGGGCAACCGTGGGCAATGTGACCACTTTCGTGGGGCAACACGTAGCGATGCTCTTACTTAAGATCTTTTGATCTACTTTTATTTTTACTAAAATTTTGTATATGTAGGTTGTTAGACTTGTATGCTAACATTTGATGGTAATGCTAACAAGGTAAGAATCAAATGATTACACCTTAAGCAACGATTATGATCAATGGACTATGGATATATTAAAGGTCAATATAGTTCATTACACGAATAAAGGAAGATAATTATTGTCGATCATAATGGATGGTCATAAAGATGGATAATTGTTTATGAAACAATTATCAAAACGGTGAAAAGTTGGACACGATAATTATTTATGAAATTATTATTATTAATATGATTAATAATAGTGGATGAAAATATTTCTAAACATATTATTAATTGTATGTTATTTTAATTGAAGTCTTAATTATATTGGATATAATTAAGTAATTAACTAATTGTTAGTTAATTGACAATTAGATAAGTAGGAATTGATAAATGTAATTATATGATAACTACAATGATCAAATTATAATTAAGGAACCCTAAAAACCCTACATTAGGGATGAAGTTTGAGGCTTATAAATAAGGATTAAAGAGAGACTTAAAAGAGAGAATAATTAATCATAAAGAAGTTGCAAACCCTAAACTTTCCTCCCATCTTGCTTCGTCGCCGTCCAAACCACTATTGCCGGCTCTGATGTATAGTCAAATATCTCGTGTATAAGAGTCTAATTTGTATAGTTTAAGCGTTTAGCTTTGTATATCGAGTCTGTTTTATGTGCATTTGGTGTTGTGAGTGTTACAGGTTTAAAGTACTAAGTGAGCGGAAGAGACAAAGTTTAAATCAAGACGATAGCAGCATACACGGGCCCCGGAGAAGAAAATTCAACAAAAGTCAAATTTCTTGGAATTTAGGTTCTTCGCGTCACGCGAAGACCCAGGGGAAGAAATTTGTGACACGCGAGAGACTTAAAAAGCCCACCCGGCTATTTTGTTCTTCGCGCCACGCGAAGAGTGCCTATCCTTAGTTCGCGACACGCGAAGATTTATAATTTCGGCAAATTTAACCTAATTCCAATTATAAGCCATTGAGGAGTCCATATTCGAATTAACTTGCACCCAGCCATCCCAGAGCTTTTCTAAGGCAATTTCTAGAGTAAAAGTTCAAGTCTTTTCAAGTTTTTGATGCTAGATCGAGTTCCACAAATCATTGAAGAATCGATGATGATGTCGATGAGCGGCTAGTTCTTTTGTGGTTACTTTCGGATGTGGGATCTGCTTTGTGAGGTGATAATCTGGTTCATACTGAGTTTGGTATAGAATTATTGTAATCGTTTGATTGTTTAAACGCTATAATTTGTTCTATTTGATTAAATAGTTTGGTTTATCTTAAACTTAATATATTCATCAATTTTTGGTTTTTTATCGTGAATCATTGGGTGTCTAGATCTGACGTTCTAAATTGGTAATTGATTATTGAATTTTTAGTTGTGTCAAGTATCCAGTTTTATAATCGTTGCTCAGCACAGTCACTATCTTGATTTTCAATTATTTGTCAAATCTAATCAACGAGTTATGTCTACGTAACTTCCAATAAGTACAAATTAGTAATCACCGAACTTGCAATCTGAACCCGGAAGTAATCCGTTTTCTCTTAATTGTTTTCAAAGTTTTTAAAGTTAATTGCTTTTTAATCTGAACTCAACTAGTTTTCTAAAAACAACACTGTCCACGAGTTCCTTGTGGATACGACACCCTACTCCACTATACTATAGTTTAAGGTAGCTAGGGATAAGAGATAATATTGTTTTTGATTGACCTTGACAACCCGATCAAAATGGAGCCGTTAGTGTTTTAGTTTAAATTGTTTTGTTCGGAGCTACTAATAGTTTGTTTATTTGTGCAGGTCTACAGGTTTATGCATACTCGCAGTTCATGAAGAAAATCACCACTCTTGTTTGTCCAGAAATAGAAAAAGCAGCAAAAGCAAACAGAAAACTCAAGGGAACCATTCAAACCATTCTTGAGAAGCTTGACAGCCCAAAAATGTCACAAAATCAACCAGCTAACCCAGATCCTAACCAAGGTGGGGGACCAATCCCACCTATTCCACTACTTCCTGACCTTCTATTCCCAAACCAACATCCACAAAACCCACCACATCCACAAAATCAACAACCTCCACAACACCGACAAGCACCACTGCCACCCTTCCATGATCACCAATACCAACCATATGACAGCTACCCCAGCTATTCAGAATTTGGAGATAATGAGCCTTTGTCACCAGGGGGTAATCATTGGCCACAACATGGTTCTCAACGAGAGAACTGGAATGAAGAAAAGGAGTGGTTTGACCTAAACCACCAGGAGGCATTCCCTCCTAGGAATCAAAAGCGCATAAAATTGTTGTTCTTAAGGTGTTGAGTTTATTCAGTCATTTCTTTCGCGAAAGGTATAAATATCTAACCCCCCCCCCCCTTTCCATGGTTCTGTTTGTTTCTTTCTGGTTTGCAGTTGGACTCCTGATGGGTAATCTAGGGTTTTAGCCTAAATTGGTTTGTTTGGTTTTTCCACTACGTTTATTTAAAACCTTCATACGAATTCCAACATAGGTCGTAGCACCGTTTATAGTAGATAAATTATAGTATAATATAACCGATGTTTTCAATATCGGACCAGAGAGTGAATCAGCCGTCTTATCGGTCTGACCGGATTTAAGAACCTGCAAAATTATATAAACATTGTGATAGAGTCAAGAGATGCAATCTTTAATGATGATAGGTTCTCATCTAAACATAGACCAAAGGATATGGTTCCAAGTTTGATTAATTCTCAAACAACAAACTATGAGGATAATACACCCACCAATACATCGATCTGAACCTAGAAGAAATAGTAGAGTATAGTAAGAGTAGCTTAAAACTATGGTTCTGATTTCAACTATACCTAGTTGAAGGATCAAGATATGAGATTCAATTTTAATATCCTTATTACTTTAACATAGAGGAAGGATCCTAGAATCTATAGTGAAGTTATGGCATGTTATGATGTGGCTTTCTAGAAGAATCAATATGTGATGAGATGGATTCTATTATATGGAACAACACACGAAAACCAACTGAATTACTCCCCGGGTGTAAACATTTGGGCTGCTAATGGGTTTTCAAGAAGAAGATGAAAGTAGATGGTACAATAGATAAGTTTAAATCCATATTGGTTATCCAATGTTTTAGACAAAAGGAAGGTATTGACTACTTTGATACATATGCTCATGTAGCTAGAATATCCACTATTAGATTGTTTATAACTCTAACATCTATACACAACCTTGTTATTCACTAATGGATGTGAAAATTGCATTCTTGAATGATGAGTTGGATGAGGAGATATAAATGAAACAACCAAAAGGATTTATTATGCCTAACAATGAGCATAACTTGTGTAAGCTCATTAAGTCATTCTTTGATTTAAAGAAAACATCAAAAAAAATGGCATCAAAAGTTTGTATATAGTAAATTTGATAATTCTAGTAAAGGAGTTATAATTTGCTTATATGTTGATGACATGTTGATCTTTGGCACAAGTCAAGATCGAGTGGATTAAACCAATCAATTCTTGTTATCTAATTATCTATGAAGGATTTGGGGGAGGTTGTGGTGCCTAGGCATTAGGATCAAGCATGAGAACACGGGTATTACTATCTCTCGATCTCATTATATTGATAAATGTTGAAGAAATTTAATTGTGGAAAATGTTCTCCTGTTAGCACTCCTATTGATCCAAATGTAAAGTTTTTACCTAACAAAGGTGAATTTGTATCTCAGCTTAAGTACTCTATGGCAATTGGTTGTTTGATGAGTTGATGTATGCCATGATAAGCACTAGTTCAAATATTGTCGTTGGAAACTTTAGTAAGTTCACTAGCAATCCAAGTACACAACATTGATTATTCAAATATTTAAAGAAAACCATGGACTATGGTTTGACCTACGACGGATTTCCTTCTGTTATTGAAGGTTATTCTAATGTAAGATGGATGACTAATATGAGAGATCACTCCTCAACAAGTGGATGGGTGTTTCTACTTGGAGGCGGGGTTATCTCATGGTTCTAAGAAACAAATTGTTAATTCAACAATGGAATCTGAGTTTGTACATTAGCAACAGCTAGTAAAGAGGCTGAGTGGCTAAGAAATTTAGCGTATGAGATTCCATTGTGACCGAATGGCTAAAAAAGTTCTTAATTGGATCCGCCAGTTAACACAACTACCTCTCATTTCTCATATTTTCATACAATATCTTAATTGAATCTTCTTATTAGGTAGTCATGCATTATGATAGGAACTCCCAATTTTCTGACAAATACATCAACGTCTTTTTTTAAAAAGTAAATGACATCATCCGACTAGTTTAATACTAATAATAATTCAATAAATAATTACTGCAAATCCCACGAGGCCACGATGACAACATAGACGAAGATTCTAAAATATAGAATATTCTGTTTGTGGATTTTCAATTATAAATGATGCATTATTGAATCGACGTTAATATTTAATATAGTTTTTTTTAAGGCTAATATATAATATAGTTAACATATTTTTAAGTCATTGACGTTCAAAAGAACATCCATTTTAAGTTATGTTTTAAAAACTATCATAAAATGTTATAGTGGTAAGACGTTTGAAAGGCCTTCAAAGAAACCCAAGTTCAAATCTTTGTTAGGTAAAACATATTGAATAACTATCGTTGTTAAAAAAAAGTTATGTTTAAATAGTAAAAAGGTTGTTTGATTATGTTTATTTTTTTATAAAATTTGAAAACTCCGTATTAAATATATTTATTTATATAATATCCAGAGTGTCAATGTTCAGGTTATATGATTTTAAATGTATGCGGGTTAATATTGATATCTTTGACACAAATAAATGTATTTGTTGTGTTCGGTTGAATGATTCAACCTGCCAACCCGTCAACAAACCGAAAAAGGTTATAATGTTTAATTTATTGTAATGTTTAGTTATGTAATATTGTATTTCTCATCATTCTAAATCTTAAATGTGTTGCCTCAATTATATAATATTTAAATATATTTTACAATATTTGAATAATTAAATAATATTTTTTATTCTTCAGTTTATTATATCTTTGTGTATTTAATGGTGTCTCTCCCTTAGAGGTCGAGGCTTCGAATCCTGTTATAAAATTTACGATCTTGAACAAAGAAAAATGGTGGTAACTAGGGATGTAAGATTTTCAGAAAATGTTTTTCCCTTTTCAGAAGTAGAACCGAACATCCCAAACATTGAGATTGAAATTTTTGAACACACCAATCCCATTACTCGATGCCATGATTGTCAATTCCATAGTCATGCTACTGACCATATAGCGACAGGGGGAGTTCCTCCTTTGTCATTAAATGAGAATGAAAACCATGAAAATGTTGAAATGGATCCTGTCATGTATGACACCCCTCATGAGCCCTTTGTAATCAATAACCACAACATGCAAGAAGAACCCGACATCCAAGGTAGTGAAAATGAAGGACGTCTACATGATGCAACAACTAGTGAAGAAGCACCCACTATGAACCAAGAACCCGATGAAAGAAGACCAAAAAGACATAGAGTGGTGCCAAAACACTTGAGTGACTACCAAGTAAAGCTTCCCCCTTCGATCGACCAAACGCCACCCGACTCCAATCAAAGCTCCACGGTACACCCACATGAAACATAATGAGACAGTGGGTGTACCGTGGAGCTTTGATTGGAGTCGGGTGGCGTTTGGTCGATCGAAGGGGGAAGCTTTACTTGGTAGTCACTCAAGTGTTTTGGCACCACTCTATGTCTTTTTGGTCTTCTTTCATCGGGTTCTTGGTTCATAGTGGGTGCTTCTTCACTAGTTGTTGCATCATGTAGACGTCCTTCATTTTCACTACCTTGGATGTCGGGTTCTTCTTGCATGTTGTGGTTATTGATTACAAAGGGCTCATGAGGGGTGTCATACATGACAGGATCCATTTCAACATTTTCATGGTTTTCATTCTCATTTAATGACAAAGGAGGAACTCCCCCTGTCGCTATATGGTCAGTAGCATGACTATGGAATTGACAATCATGGCATCGAGTAATGGGATTGGTGTGTTCAAAAATTTCAATCTCAATGTTTGGGATGTTCGGTTCTACTTCTGAAAAGGGAAAAACATTTTCTGAAAATCTTACATCCCTAGTTACCACCATTTTTCTTTGTTCAAGATCGTAAATTTTATAACCCTTTTTTCCATGAGGATAACCCAAAAACACACCCGGTTTTCCTCTCGGTTCAAACTTATCACCATTTGTTTCCGTGTTTCTATAGTAGGCCAAGCAACCAAATATTCTCATGTGATCATATTCGGGAATTCGGCCTAATAAAATTTCATAAGGGGTTTTGTTATCTATGGCTTTGGACGGTAATCGGTTAACTATGTATGTGGCGGTTAGGACACACTCTCCCCAAAACGTCGTAGGGAGGCTTGCTTCAAACCGAAGTGCACGTGCAATCTCTAAGAGATGCCTATGCTTTCGTTCAACGACCCCATTTTGTTGAGGGGTGTGGGGGCAAGTCGTTTCTAAAACAATACCTTGCTCGGCATAGAATTGGTGCATATTGTTGGATATGAATTCACCACCGTTGTCGCACCTAATTCGCTTAATGCATTTTCCAAACTGAGTCTTGATCATCTTATAAAAATCAGTTAAGCAAGCACTTGCTTCATACTTGTGTTTGAGCAAATAAATCCATACCACCCTACTGTAATCATCGACTATAGTAAGGAAATAATTTGCCCCTGTAAGTGATGGTCTCCTATATTTGCCCCAAATGTCACAATGGATCAAATCAAAACACTCATTTGTCTTAATAAAACTAACCGGAAAGGGTAAGCGAGTAAGTTTTGCCTTATTGCAAGAATCACAAACTTTGTCCTTAAAATTCAAAGAAACACCTTTGAGAAAATTAACCCGAGACAACTTCACGTTTGAGGCATGCCCAAGTCGTTTGTGCCACGAATCAACTGTCACCGTCATCACTTTCCTTTCTTCCTTTAGTCCCCCCCATCGATAGAGACCTCCGCGAAAGTTACCCGATCCAATCAAGCTCCCCGTCTTCAAGCCCTGTAACACAAAGAAATCGGGAAAAAAGGTTACTGCACATTGGAAATCTCTTGTTAATCTTTTAACTGATAAGAGATTGCATGTAAAGTTTGGCACGAAAAGGACTCCTCCAATTTTCAGTCCGTTTTTTAATGTGAAGTCGCCTTTCCCTTTAATGGGAATGGCTTCTCCATTTGGGATTGTTACTGGCCTTTCGAATGCATCCATGGTAAGGTTTTTAAGTAAGTTTCCTTGACATGTAATATGATCGGTTGCACCCGAGTCGACAACCCATTCGCAGTCGGTGTTTACATTACCTGCCATATTTGCCATAGCAGGCTCTTCCCTACTTGCCATGTTAGCAACTGCAGACCCGTTTTTGTTTCCACCAAATAAGTTAAGGAAGGATTTGTATTGCTCCTCCGTCAGGCCCGGTATGGGACACGATCCAGCAACCTGTTCCGTTTCGACCATTGCAGCGCTTGTCTTGGCTTTGTCCTTCTTTCCCTTTCCCGGCCACCACTCTGGGTACCCAATTCTTTTAAAACACCCATCTCTATTGTGCCCATCCCTTCCACAAAAGTTGCAGTGCTCGTTCTTGTCGTTTACAGAATTCTTTTCGGTCCTTTGCCACACCCTTTCTTGTTGTTGGTTCCGGTTCCCTTCACGTCGTCCCTGATATGATGCTTGGAAGGCAGCGGCTTCTTGAGTAGGTCTCTTGGTGGTGGTGATAGAACGTTGTTGCTCATCTTCAGCCACCAAGTGATAGGTTGTACCCAAGTTTGGCGTAGGTTTCATGGCCAAAACTTGGGTTTTAATGACAGCAAATTGGTTATCAAGTCCCATAAGGAACTCATATGTTCTTTCTTTTTCTTTCAGATCTTCAAGTTTCTTTCCAAGCCCACAGGTGCAGCTATCGCACGAGCAACGTGGTGTCGGTAATACCGACTCCATCTCGTCCCACAAGCATCTCAACTTTGTGTAATAGGCCGAGACTGTTAACCCATCTTGCCGAGTAGCCGCTAGTGCGCGCTTCAACTCATATGCTTTGGGAGCACTTTCCTTCCCAAACCGTTCTTCCAAGTCATTCCAGATCTCGGTTGCCGTCTTGGCGTATTTCACACTGCTACGAATCTCCTTCTCCATAGCCGTTGTTAGCCAGCCCTTAATCATCGCGTCACAACGCATCCAGGGCATGTATTTTGCAGATTCTTTCTCCGGTAGTTTGATTGAGCCATCGATGAATCCAGTCTTGTTTTTCGCGAACAAGAAATTCATCATCTCTTGAGCCCAATCGCTGTAGTTTTTGTCGGTAAGCAATTCATTCACATGCAATTGCTTGGGATAATCGGAAGCGTGTAGGTAGAGGGGAGAGGTGTGGTCGATTGCCTCTCCATCGTTGTTGTTTTTCACAACGTCTTCTCCGGCCATATGGAAGGCCGATTAGGATTTTGTTTTGTTTTGTTTTGGTTTGGGATCGGTATCGCTCTGATACCATAAAGAGATTGGTATCAAGGATGTATCTGTTTTTTTATTCATGAATTGATCGATACATATATGCTAGAAGAGAAAGGATACAAATGGAAACCATAACAACTTATCCTTAATACACGGGATCTAAATAAGGAATGAGATATTTCGTAGGGAGGAGAATATGTGATTTCCAATAGATTAGGAGTATATTAGATGGATGTGTGAGTTGGTGTTTTATATATAATATAAAAAAAAGTAGAACATGTACTCAATAGCAATGTTTTAAAACCCGGACCGGACCGACCGGTCGGACCGGGAACCGGTGGTCTGACCGGTCCGGTTACATGTGTTGAACCGTTTCTGCAGCGAACCGGTGGTCGGACCGGTTGAACCGGCGGTCGGACCGGAAACCGGGTGGTCGGACCGGTTGAACCGCTTGACTATTTTTTTTTATTTTTTTTAATCTTTTTTAAGTCTCTTGGCTTCTTATTTCGTAGGTAATTGTTAGTTTAAAATTATTGGAATTAACTTGTTGGTGGTTTTTGAAAGGATTAAAAGCTATTTAGACTGATATATTTTTATAATATTTATGACGTCGTCCGGTTCTTAAATCCGGTCTGACCGGTCGGACCGGTCCGACCAGTGGACCGGTAAGGAGACCGGTTCGACGTCCGGTCCGGTTCTGAAAACATTGCTCAATAGTCAAATCCAACGATTACAACATAGTCGAAGATTCAAAAATATAGAATATTCTATTTGTGAATTTTCAATTCTAAATGATGCATTATCGAATCGACATTAATATATTATATAGATAACATCCATTTTAATTATTATGTGAGACAGTTTAGGTCCGATGGTAGGGTTTAGAATTTAAACAAATCTTAGAGTAAAAATCAAAACTAAAGGCATCTTTCTTTTTATTTTAAACTAGGGATAAAAACCAGCGTGCGTTACGGTGCGTAAAACCGTGAAAAAGTTTAACCTTTTTGAAGCTTAACGAAAGCGTTGATAATGTTTGAAACCTATATAAAACATAAAACGTTAAAAAAGGTTAACGTTTAAACCTTGAGAATGCGGGAGGGTTTGTAAACTTCGTTACTAAGGACATAAATTAAAGAGTAAACTTCAGTTTTCGTCCCTGAGGTTTGCACAAAACTTCAGGTGTCATCCCTCTATAACACATTTCATCCCTAACGTTTTATGTTTAACAGTTTCCATCCCTTGTCCTTAACCACGTTAAGGTTTCTGTTAGTTTTTGTGCAAATTTACTAATATACCCTCCACTCCTTCTTCATCAGACTCGATAAAATGTATATGAGACTCAATAACATGAATGACACTTTCCTCTGGCGCGACCCCCCTCCGGCCACCGGCTCTCCAGTACCACCTCCTCCTGACCGACGACGGGTCTTGGTGGCTCCAACAGAAATGGCGGCGGTGGTTAGGGATTCCAGGAAGTAAAAACAGAGGTGGAGACAAGGTAGCAGGTGGCGTCGGGTGGCCTAGATAGCGACGGTGACAATGTTAAATGACAGAGATGGTGACGGGATGAGTTTTTCGGTGACACCCCATCTAGGGTTCTGCCGTAGCAACGGTGGCGAAGTCTGAGGTGAGACCTGATGGCAGCGGAAACGGAACGAGGATGGTGTTCCGACGACGGAAACGGTTTTCACCACGTAAATCCCCTGTCACCTGGTCCGCTGTGGTCATCGTCGTTGTTCTCCGATCAGCACCACCATCGGCAGGCAGTTGTTTGACGAGTGCAAAAATGTAGAGTGTAAAAATATGGAGTCAAAATTGCTTCTTGGTCCTGATGGTTGAAGAAGAAGGGGTGAGGCATATATTAGTAAATTTACACGAACTAACAGAAAACTTAACGGAGTTAAGAACAAGGGACGCAAAGTGTTAAAACATTAAACATCAGGGATGAAATGTGTTATAGAGGGACGAAACCTGAAGTTTTGTGCAAACCTCAGGGACGAAAACTGAAGTTTGCTCTAAATTAAACGTATGAAGTTGTCGCGACTCGGTTCTAGAGATCGAAAAATAGATAAATTGATGCGCGAATAAAAGTTAGCATTGAAACGACAAATTCGTTAAAGAAGTTATTAGCAAAGTAAAAACAAAATAGAAATATGAATATGAGTTAACATTGAAACGAAAAATTCGTTAAAGAAGTTATTAGCAAAATAAAAACAAAACAGAAATGTAAAAAAAAAATTACAAACGAATTTAAAAAAAGTAAAAGAAAAAAAAACGAAAACACCTCTTTTGTCAAATCCTAGACTCAAACCCACGTCGACGGATATATATTAAAGGGGTAAAACTTGAGAGTTTAGAAATTTGAGAGGTAGAGTTGAAAATTTTGTCCAGTAATAAACTTGAAACTTTAGAAACTTAGAGATTTATTTGAAAAATTAGAAAGTTGAGAGATATTATTTGAAAATGTAAAACCCTAAGGGTTGTATATGAAACCTTAGTCGGTGGCTTTGGATTGGCCACCGACCGACTTTGGTTTTTAAAGTTTGGTAAATATAATAGCAAGCACACGGTTCAAAGGATCCGCTTACATCCTACCATTTCCTTTCTTTTTGTTTTTTCAATTCCTTATCTTTTCGGTAACACTAGTACTAAATTTTTCCTCCTAAATATATACAAGAACGTGTTTATTACATAATTATGTTCGAATGTTGTGTATTAGATATTTGAATAAGTTCGAGTGTAATGGAGATGTGAAGGGGTGATGTGATCCACCTGGCCCATGAAGGGGCGTGGAACACCAGCCCCGGGAGCGTGATCCATGGCTTGGGGCTCAAGCGTGAGTGGATTCACAGGCATGGAGCGTTCCAACAGGCAAAAACCAGTCGTTGGCTAGTTTAAATTTAAAAAAAAATTTGTATAAATACCACACCAATATAACCCTTTTACCACAACAATTTTTTTTTATAAAAAATACCCACAAATCTCTCTCAACCTACAAATATTTTTAGTCTCCAACCATGATAATTAATGTATTTTTTATGTTTTTTCTTATTAGTTTTTAGATTTAATGTACTTTTTATGTTTTTCATTTTTTTTTTATAAATGTAATGTTTTATTTTTATGTTTTTATTTTTATTTTTATAAATCTTTTATTTTTAATGAATATGTAATTATTAAAAACTTAATGTTGGACGTGAATCCTCTAAAGACATTAGTGATTCTGTTTAATAATTGTCCCTCTACTGACGTGCTGGGGTGTGAATCACTTTTTAGTGATTCCACTACACATGGTCTAATGAAGATGTTTATTCAATGTTTTTAAAACCGGACCCGACCACCCGGTTCGGCCGCGAACCCGTGCCACCGGCGGTCTAGTCATCACTATTTGGGTCGTTCTCGAAATAACCGGCCGGTTCTGTCCGGCCTATACGGTTGGACCATGGACCGGCAGCCAATGGTTGGATCGGATTGCAAGCAAAAACAATGTCGGAGAACGTCTTTTGTTGGTTCTGCAACTCATAGCTTCATCCCTATAAACACTCGACCGACGATGAAAGAACGATCTTCATTTTTCAGGTTGAAATCAGTTCGATCTTAAGCCGGCAACCTTCGATCTTCATTTAACAGCCGGCGAGAAAGGGTTGGGAGTGGCGGTTGGCTGTAAACGGCGAGAAGAGAAAGGTTTACTGGCGTCTGAACATTTCTTTTAACCCCTTGTGAAACATAATTTGTGGCACATCTAATCCTTTTATATATTTACCTTATACATTCAGTCCATCAAAATTAGAATACTTCAATGTAATCCATTAACATCATTTATATATATATTAAAAAGATATGTAAACTATTTATTATGTTATCTGGTTTTTAATTTCAGTCCGACCGGTCGGACCAGTGGACCTCTAAGTCGACGGTTCGATGTCCGGTACGGTTCTAAAAACATTACGTTTATTAGGAATTTATTAGGTGTTTATTAGGTATTATTGAGAAATATTAATAAGCGAGAAAAAAATCTTGATTTCTTATAATTGTGATATATGGCACAAACTCACAAACAGTTACTTGTCTGTATATAGAAAATTACATTAGAAACTCCATTGCAACACCCTCGATTTTATAAAAATACTGAATTTTTTAACATCAGAAACTCATGGTAATTTATTTAATATATAAAACCCATTAAAGCAATTTATAATCCATCCCAAACTATTTTACATCCGGTTCACTTGTAATTGACATGTTTAATTTCTCTTACCTTACAAAGAGGTGCACAAATGGGTTTTTCATACCGAAACCAGTTTGGTATCAAACCGGTTCGGTTTGAAACCGGTTTGAGAGGAGAAGTTGATCGGTTTTGACCAGCTTCAAATCGGTTTGAAACGAGTTTTTTAGAGGTTTGGATCAGTTCGGTTTGGCTTAAACTGGTATCAAATCGACGGTTTCAAACCAGTTTAAGAATCGGTTTGGGTAGGTTTGAAAACCGGTTTGAGATCCTAAACCAGTTTTTTTGTGCACCCACCTTACATAATCCACCCTAAACTAATTTACATCTCATTATATAACTTTTTATATCTTCAAGTTTTATGAAAATTTGATAATTAGTTCTTTTTTCCTATAGCTTACTCTTTTGTATTTTCTATTGCTTATAGAATTGTAAAAAAATCCAGGTGTTACAATCGCATAAATAAACACTTATAAGTAAGGTACGGAAGATAATCACGTTTGTGGAAAAGAAATAGAAAGATGGTTAAAAGCCGTTTTTCGTATCAAATTTAAAGCTATAGATACAAGTGTCTATATGGTTTCCTTAATTATTTACTTAAATTATATACTAACTTAAAAATCAATGTCGGTGGCAAATGCCACCAACCAAAACACACCCTATACTTCTAATATATTCCAAATCAACCCTGAATTTTCCACCATTCGAGCTTTGGATATCAACTTTGTATAATGTCAAAACTTACCCCTCAACTTTGTAAACTGTCACTTTAACCCTCTCAAGTTTCTAAAGTTTAGAGTTTACCCATGTGGTATATATAATATGTTTTTTTCTTAATAACTTTCGTTCATTAAGTTTTTTTTAATACTAATTTGTCGCTGTCTTTTTTTTTTGCCTTTATTTCAAGTTTTTAACTTATTTTTTAATGGTTTCCTTTTTTATATAAAGTTACGAGTATAATCACCGGTCTCGCCGTAACGTACGGTTTGCGACGGTTTCGTTTCTTATATAAAATTTTGAATGTTTTCAACATTTATAGTTATGAGTATAATCAACAGTATCGGCGTAACTTACGGGTTTGTGACGATTTCGTTTCTTCTATAAAGTTTCGAATGTTTTGAACGTTTATGTATTTAACCACGTTAATGTCACCGTCACACACGGAACGAAGTTTACCTCCCCGCCGCTACGTGCAGGTAAAAGAACTTGTTAATTATGTATTAAACATCTATATATATATATATAGGATTAGGTTCAGGTAAAAAAAAATTTAATTGTAAGAAGGGTGAGAAGGATTTAGAGCCATTAGATCAAATTGTATAAAAGATTTAATGGTTGAGATTAAATTGTAGGAGAAAAAGTTGTTGGAATGGTATTTTAGTCTTGGCCACTTTTGTTGACTTTTTATCAAGTTCCCCCACTTATTTTTAAACGTTCATAACTTTTACATACGACATTATTTTTTCAAAAAAATTACACCATAAAAACGAGCGTTTTTTTATCTTTAAAACAAGTATAGTGTCGTTATAAACAAAAATGAATTTTTTTTTTTACGTTTTCCAGCTCATTGTGTAATTAGTCAGGTCAATGTGTAATACAAGTTCATTGTGTAATACAAGTTCAATGTGTAATACAAGTTCATTGTGTAATACAAGTTCATTGTGTTATATGTATTTATCATTGTGTTTTATGTTTTCCAGCTCATTGTGTAGTTAGTCAGGTCATTGTGTAATACAAGTTCATTGTGTAATACCATGTCTGGTCATTGTGTAATATCGGGTCATTGTGTAATTAGTCAAGTCATTGTGTAGTACAATTTCATTGTGTAATACAAGTTCATTGTGTTATACAAGTTCATTGTGTTATACAAGTTCAATGTGTAATACAAGTTCATTGTGTTATATGTATTTATCATTGTGTTTTACATTTTCCAGCTCATTGTGCAGTTAGTCAGGTCATTTTGTATTACAAGTTCATCGTGTAATACAAGTTCATTGTGTAATACCATGTCTGGTCATTGTGTAATACAAGTTCAATGTGTAATTAGTCAAGTCATTGTGTAATACAAGTTCATTGTGTAATACAAATTCATTGTGTTATACAAGTTCATTGTGTAATACAAATTCATTGTGTTATACAAGTTCAATGTGTAATACAAGTTCATTGTGTTATATGTATTTATCATTGTGTTTTACGTTTTTCAGCTCATTGTGTAGTTAGTCAGGTCACTGTGTAATACAAGTTCATTGTGTAATACAAGTTCATTGTGTAATACAAGTTCATTGTGTAATACAAGTTTATTGTGTAATACCACGTCTGGTCATTGTGTAATATAAGTTTATTGTTTAATTAGTCAAGTCATTGTGTAATACAAGTTCATTGTGTAATGAGTCAGGTCATTGTGTAATACAAGTTCATTGTGAAATACAAGTTCATTGTGTTAAATATTTTTCATCATTGTGTTTTACGTTTTCCAGCTCATTGTGTAATTCGCTCATTATTGTGTAATTCGCTCAAATATGTCAGATCATTGTGTAATATGCTCATTGTGTAATATCAGTTCATTGTGTAATATCAGGTCTGATCATTGTGTAATATCAGACCTTGTATTACACATTGACCTGGTGTATTACACATTGACTTGGTATATTACACATTGACCTGGTATAATACACATTGACCATTATACCCTCCCTTTAAAAACAATAAAATGACACATGTCAAGCTTAGAATCCGTCTTACCCTTCTTATTTTTAAAACCCTTTTTACTATAACCTAACCCTATATATATATGTGTGTGTGTGTGTGTGTGTGGTGTATATAAAGTTGTTTTTATTGATTCCCTCTTATTTTGGTTAAGCAAAATTAAAATAATTCCCTCTTGTTTTGAAAAATCAGAATCATCTAAATTTCAATGGACCAACAATGAAACAAGTGAAAATAAATATATTCTTTTTCTTTAATCTAAATCAGTATAAATAGAAAAGGAACAAATGAGATTTGTTTTAATATTTATTAATCTTATTTATCATGTTAAATTGACATAAGTAAAAGAGTTGAACACGCTAGTTTTTTTTATTCTGAATATTTTGTTTTTGAAAACAAAAATCTTGTTGTAATAATATGAACCACTAGATAACTATCCTATTTAACGGGCCAGCTTTGAATACTTTTCCAGCCCATTTACTAGACTTTGGGCTTAACATGTACCATGCGCTAGTGGTGCACAAAAAACCGGTTCAAACCGGTTAAGTGGTAACCGGTTCGGGTTACGTATAAGCCGTCGGTTTATAACCGGTTTAAAGCATTCAAGGGTCCATCGGTAACCGGTTTACAATTTTGGGGTTGAATTTAAACGTATATTATAAAATTAGAAAGGATTAACTAGCATTTATTAAAATAATACATAATTAATTAAATAATTAAATATTATGACAAACCTTATTTGGGTTCATTTCCATCTACGGATATATCTAAAATTGGAAAGGATTTAATTAAATTAAGAATTAGAAAGGATTAAATAGCATTTATTAAAATAATACAAAATTAATTAAAGAATTTAATATTATGACATACCTTATTTGGGTTTATTTCCATGTACGGATATATACAAAATTGGAAAGGATATAATTAAAAATTGGAAAGGATTTAATTAAATTAAGAATTGAAAAGGATTAAATAGCATTCTTAAAATAATACATAAATTAAGAACTAAGAATTGGAAAAGTCAACTCTCGAGGCCCCTTGTGGCGCCCTGCGTTGCCCAAGGACAGCCAATCCATCCCGCTTATGATCAGGGTATACTGGTTTCGTCCTACCTTGGACTCATCAGGCGAGCGGCAACAGCTCGCAACCAGTGATGCGTTCGGTGTGCAAGCACACCTAGGCATGTTCACGTCGTCTATCCCACTGAGGCCGTGTCCAATGAAGTCCGGACTAGCCAGCAAACCCAAGGGTTCAAGTACAAACCATAGCAAAACGATCTTCAAACAGTTGGCCCGTGACATTAAGCCCATTAATAATTTTAACCAACTTACTCTCCCACTTCTCTCTCTTATATACTTGTAGTCATTTGCATATACATCTTGAGGTCCGTAACAAGGATGCTGACTTGAACGTCGGAAGGTGGTACCTTCTAGCGGTTTGTTTTCATGTTAACAGCTCAAGGTTGAGCTCGGGAGCAAGAAGAACGGCTCCCTACAGTCTCCAAGAACATGACAAACGCACATAAATTCCAATCTCACCTTCTAGTGGTTTGTTTTCATGTTAACAGCTCAAGGTTGAGCTCAGGAGCAAGAAGAACGACTCCCTAGATGCTCCAAGAACATCACAAACGCACATAAATCCCAATCTCACATTGTTACCGGTATCCTAAGTCCAACCGAGTTTGGGATCTTGGTAGCAACACCTACCATCCCGGACATGACTAAACACAGTTATGGTGGAGCACATGTCTGATCAGCTGTAACCAATAGATGTGATGTATTTTGTCCAACAGGTTCTTTTATCCGAGTTTCATCAAGAAATATTCTTGTAAATCAATATATAATTATAATTCATGATGCTTGTGCGCTTGTATATTGTCAGTATTATAAATTTCCTCATAGTTTAAATTAAAGCCTCATGAGTCTATTTCAACTCTTTCTTGCACAACTATTTACTTGACATTCATTTATATTCAGGATTGGATCAATGTTTGAAACAGATAACGTGTATACACATGCATTTAGCTTATGACAAACTGCAAGAAAATGCAATGTTCTATTAACTATTTAGGTGCTTTTTTAACCATTTAATACAACATATTCATTATTCCATTTAACAAAATTTGCAATTTATTGCATTTTTTAATGTTAATATTGATAGGAATATTGCTTTAAAGGTTTCCAACGATTAAATGCAAAATTTTAATTTAAACACCAATATAAACACACACATTTGAACCTCAGATAGAGCTTAGATTTAATAAATTACGGATTATAAATTTATAATAAAATAAATAAGTCTAAAATATTTCACCTATGTCAAAATAAATAAGTCTAAAATATTTCACCTTGGAGCAAAAGATGACGTAAAGTCGGTCGGTACACGAAAGGTATCCGCCCACTTTCTCGAGTCCAAATAAAGTTTGGATATCTTACCGGCCACGCGGCTCATGCTGGGCCTCTTATTTGGATCATCCTCCACACAATTCAACGCTATTCGGGTCAACTTCTCAGCCACCCCCACCGGAAACGAATCCTTCAACCTCCTATCCACCCACCGTCTCAACCTCCCTTCAATTTCCGCCTCTTCTCCGCCGTCTCCTTTCACCGCAAGCCTGGCGGACTCCACAACAAAAGTTCGTACATGATTCCCCTTCTCTTTATCATACCGATACTTCACCGGCTCTTCACCGGATAACAACTCCAAAATCACAACGCCGAACGCGTACACATCGGTCTTCTGCGTTGCCAGACCACGAAACTCCGGGGCCATGTAGCCTTTAACACCTTCAAATTGCATCGTTCCACTGCTCGATCTCGTCAAATTCAAATTCTTCGGCGGCGAAGATTCCGGCGATACAACTTCAACGATCTCGTCGTCTCCTCTCGCTTTTACAAGTTTTGCCTCGATTACCGTCTCTCCACACAACTCCGCGGTGCCAAAGTGACAGATCTTGGCGTTGAACGACGGTTCCGTAACTATTACGCTACTGGATTTCACATACTTATGTACTAAATTGATCTTCAAACCGGCATTGTTATGAATGTAATCCAAACCAGAAGCCAGATCCGTCGCGATTTGCATCCGTGACATCCATGTCGATAACACTGTAAAATTAGGGTTTCTCTTGTTACGCAAACAGTCCGCTAGGTTTCCGCCGGGCATGAAATCGTAAGCTAGGTAAATGTATTCGCCCGATATACACGCTCCGAGGAGTTTAATTATACACATATGATGGCTTCTGTATATAACCGACAACTTCTCCCGCAAATCGGAATCCTGTATCGGCCGGCGAAGCTTCCGTTGGAAAACAACCACTTCCTTACCACGGAGAGGGCACCGCCACGACGGCGCCGACGAAGAGGAAAACCGTTTCGCTAGAAAATTGTTGGTGGCGGTACGGATCTCGGAAATATCGTATATGTGAGTGTTTTCCGGCAACGAATTACGGAGGCTGGACAGCGATGTTCTGGTGGAGACGGAAGCTTCCGCGGTTGCGATTGAGCTGCCGAGTCGGTAACTGGAGCCGGTGCCACCGTCGTAGCTGTAGCTACTGCTTGTAGCATTACTGGATGACGGATCGAGACGTGTTTGCGATTGCGATTCAGTCGGTGAACGAATTGGATTCGCCGACGAGGTTGTTCGCGCCGATCTAGAGCTCCTCCTCCTTGTTAGATCAGGTTCAGCTGCGTCAACAGCCATTTTGTTTCCACACATATGATTTTCAGCAATCGAATCGGAGGATTCGAAACCCTAATTGATTGCTAGTAGAGATCATGATAACCAATTTATGAGAAAGGAGAAAACGACTTCGTTTTGTGTATCCGGAAAGTGCCAGCTGTAAATTCCGATGACCGGTGGTGTGTTATGGATTCCGGCCTTATGAATAACGTGTACGTTATTAAATAATGAAGAAAATAGTGGTTGGAAGAATATAATAATATGTAACCGACTTTTGATAGGAGAAATGGATAAAGACAGGAGTCCCTTGAACCAACAGATTATTCAAAACGTGACACACCCGTGTAGAATATGTTGTTTGGTTTGGTACGTGGGGTCTCATTAGTAGTATTGTTTTCACATAATTAGTTTGGTCAAATGAATTTTTCTCCCATTTAGGGACGATGGATTAAGGGTTGTTTTCAATGTGCTAGAAGTCTAGAACCTCTATTTTAGTTAATGGAACCCTATGAAAGAATTTGTTTGCGAAAAAGGAGTTTGTCAAGGGGACTCGCTTTCGTCTTACCTTTTTATTATTGGTATGGAAGCCTTCAACTTAGCACTCAAGAGAGTTGATGAGTGCGGTTTCATTCACGGGTTCAACTACACAAATAACGGCTCGACCCTAACTCATCTTTAATATGCGGGCGATACACTCCTTTTAGGAGATTGGTCTCTTTCAAATCTCCATGATTTTGCTTGCATCCTCAAGTGCTTTTACTTATCCTCGGGTCTCACGGTTAACTATGGTAAAAGTAAGATCCTCGGGATTGGAGTGTCGTCTTCGGAAGTTTCAAATTTTGCATCTTTATTTTGTTGCCAAACTGAATACCTGTGGGGCCAACATGTCATTATCTAAGAATTGGAAGCCCGTCATGATAAGTTCAAAGGGAAGTTGTCGAGTTGGAAAGCTTCAACTCTCTCCTTTGATGGCAAGTTAACTTTAATTAAAGCTGTTCTAGGGAGTTTGCCCATCTATTTTCTTCAACTTTCAAAGCTTCGAATACTATCATTAAAAAAATTTGGCAACAAAAATGAAAGTTAGGAGCATCGTTGGTCAAACTGCTAGTATGAATCATTATAGGTCATAGTTTGGATTATTAAATTCAATTTGTCTAAAATATAAGGATTTCACACAATATGTAGGATGTTGATGCAATCTTTCCTTCATTTCTATTCATCTTATGTGTTTATGTGATGAATTAATAGAAATGTGAATTCTATATAATATAGCATGTTCAAGTAATTTGAAAAGATTTGTAATAATCAGCCATGAAATCTAATTTATATTTATATAGGATAATCATAATCCCATTGCACCATACATATACAAGTCTGCGAATGACTTAGCATCTCAAAACTACCCTCTCAAACCCACCAATGAGAATATGCCACATCATTTAGACAAACTACTCTCTCAAACCACCCTACATGGTGTGAGTGGTACTCTCCAACCCACCTCATTTTAGCCGTTCAACGTTCAATTTTTGAAGAACATCCCCATTGTTTCGGCGGGTTTCTATACCAGCTCACTCTACCCGTTCACCACTACCCGCGGGTACCCGCATGGTGTGCGGCGGTGTACCCGCATACCGGAGCACTACCCGAGCTCCACTCCCACCACCGTAACGCATTATGTTTGATTGTTTGGGATGGATTGGAATGCACCATGGGCTGGTATATCCGGATAATTCTTTACCTACTCATTCCATACGTTCAACACACTTGAATTCAGAAAATGATAAAGTGAATATTCCACATTTTGAGTAGGGCTGTTCAAAAAGCTCGTGGCTTGTTCGAAGTTCGCTCGAAAAAAGCTCGGTTGTAAACGAGCCGAGCCGAGCTGGCTCGAATTGTAATCGAGCCGCGAGCTAGGGTTGGCTCGACTCGGGCTCGGCTCGTGGCTCGGCTCATTGGCTCGTCTAAATAACTAATATATATGTTATATTTGAAGTCTGATATGATGTTTTGATTTTTAACTTCATTTGTTTTCAAGAACTCTAAGTTTTGGACTAAAATGTTACTTTATTTACCGTTGTATTTACTCTATACTTTATAAGTTTTGGGTTGTGTATGTTTTTTTTGTCTTTTATATATTGTCCCTTGTGGCTATTTAGTTTTTTGAAGACCACAAAACTTCAAACTGGGAATAAAATATTTTTTTTATTTATATATATATATATATATTAATATTTAAAAAAAATAGCGAGCTAGCTCGACGAGCCACGAGCTGGCTCGAGCTTAACTTTTCAGTTCGAAAAAAAATCGAGCTGAGCCAAGCTGACTCGTTTATTTTTAAGCTCGAGCTCGAGGCTACAGCCCTAATTTTGAGAATTTGAGGAGAAATTAGCGGTGACAAATGAATTCATATAATATGTTTTGCCTCTTATTTGACCGAGATTTGTTGGCATATTTGAATGCAACGTGAGTAATCAGTCTCATGGGCTTATGGGTGTAAAAAATGAGTTACATGATTCATATTTTGTATTTATTTAAAAAAACATAATAAAGCAAAATATTGAACATGTTATACCAAAACCCAGTTTGTTCGGCCCATTTAATATTAGACCGTTTTTTTTCTTTTCGACTCTCACGTAGTGAAAACTGTGTAAAAAGAAATCCTAAAACACCATTTCAATAAACGTGCTAATTATCAGTTTATCACCACAAAATTTGAGGACGTATTCATTCAATATATAATATAATATATTAATATGCTTATATAATAACCTACTCTATTTTAAATAAGTATATCATTAACAAATAACAACAAACTCAAATTTATCCTATTTATTAATATTATCACTAATAACCCCTTCAAGTGTATAGGTGGCGGACCAATGTGAAGCTTGGGTCGGAAAGGTTTAAAAAGTGGGCATGGAAGATTTTTAGTCAGTTAAAACTTGACAGGAACAGACTTAGTGGAAACAAGCTGACAAATGAAAAGATAATTAATATTAATATGCTCTGCACGTTTTGTGAGAGATTGGATTTTGATTGAGAAAAATAGCACTCTAATTGTCACATAAGTGTTGGACGATTAGGTGGCAAATTGTGTCTCCAATTGAAGCTTGCAATGAAGTTGAATATGGAACCTCATCAAATTGGAAAAAGCTGCAGGATTCACAGGAGGTAAAGTTCTATGGGGCAGGACGACAGGGAGAAAAATATAAAGAAAGTCGTCCCATAAGAAGGCGGTGGTGGAAGAGAGTCGACAACAAATCAAGGTCAAGCTTCAAAAGTGAGGGAAAGGGAGAGGAAAAAAATACAAGAACCCTAAGTCTGTAATATTATAAAGAATTACGTAAAAATTATCTCTAACGTTAAAGGATGTATTCAGTTCAATATATATGATTACATAACAACATATTTTGCTATAAATAGGGATAAATAACAATAACAAACACTTATCTTACTTATATGATAAAGTAGGATTACATAACAACATATTTGAGTAGAGCCTACAAAGGAAGAACGAGTAAATAAGAGGGTATTCTTGGTTCGGCTTAAAATCGTAAACTCATTCATGGTCGGTTTTTTTCTTTAATTTTTGGTCGGTCAGTTTCAAAAATTTCAAACCATAACGAACGGTTTGGTTTACGATGTATACCAAAAACCGGACTGTAAGATTTGATTATATTATAACTTTATAAATATTTCATATTATAGATATATTTAAAACAAAATTAAACTAACTCAAAGTCACGATTCATGCATACTGTTCCTGTTTTAACTTTTATTTCTCAAAGTCACAATCATCATATCATAATGTAAATAGTACTTGATTACTTTTTGCTATTATATATTTGTATTAATTTGATTTTGGTCATGTTTTGGTTTCTTTAGTAGCCATAATCTTACTGATTTTCAATGGGTAAATGGAATTTGTTAGTTGCATCACTTTCTTTGTTCGTTGATCTAGATAATATTGTCGTTAATCTTTAAATTGCTATCGTTTCTATGTAGCTTCTTACTCGACTCATTCTTACTCTTGCTCCTATCATTATTAAACTTAAAGGCCCAATGAGTCTAAACCGTGAAACCAGATTGTTAGTAATGGCTCAGTTTAGTTTTAAACTTCAACGGTTCAATTTCGGTATTCATTATTAAGCTAAGGCCACTAGGAGTGGACAGCGGGTAAGCAATGGGTAGGGGGCGGGTTGGCGGGTTCAACTGGTAGAGGCCAGCGGGTATTGAAACCCGTCGAAATGTTGGAACTAGTCGTTTGAAATGGACCGTTCAACGGCTATATTGCCGTTAAAATAAAATATATATTTTTTAATTTAATAAATTTACCTCTATAAATACATACCCAAACATTATACTCAATACACAAAAAATACATTCTTTCTCCTCTATTCTTTACATAAAAATACAGTGGATTCCAAAAAAGTTTCTAAACCGAGAGGCGGTTCTAGCCGCAAAAAAATGTCCAAACCGGGAAGCGGTTCTATCCAACAACCATCGAGCCAAGGAATTCTCCAATAACCGTATACTCCATACCCACTTTTTCTGTATCCTCAAATACCGGTCATGCCTACGTAAGTTGCACCGGATCAATACACCTATTCTCTACAAGATCAACAAACTTTTAAACCTTTTGCACCTCGATATGACAACCGACCGTTCCGTAAACCCACCCGTCAAGAAGAACGTCCACTTCCCATATATGATGACGGTGCCAATTACTATGTTGACAAGGATCCTAGCGGAGAACATAATCGAAGACAATATATATATCCAAATATCGAAGATGAGGAAGAAGTTGAAGTTGAAAAAGAAGACGAGGAGAAGCAGGTTGAAGTTGACGAAGAATATGAGGAAAGTTGAACTTGACAAAAAAACCGTCAAAAAAGGAAAATTCACAAACCGTGTGACCCGTCAACCGTGGACTCCCCAACAAACTGAAGCTTTGTGTAAGGCTTGGTGCCATATTTTCGAAGACCCGACGATCGAAAATCAACAAAAGAGAGATAATTTTTTGAAGCGGATACTTGAGCATTACAATAATCAAGTTGGAGGAAGCACCCGAATTAGACACCAACTAAATTCAAAGTGGAATTCTTTGAATACAAGTATGTGTTACTTCAACGGTTGTTGGATTCAAGCGTTATGTATTTTTTGTATGTTTATTTATTGTTAATATTTTTTAAAAATTAATATATTGTTTATGTATTACTTTGTAGGATCGTCTACGTGCTATTGGAGTTAACGATTTGAATGTAAAGAAGAAAGCGTTACGTAAATAAAACAAAAAACAAAAAAAGCGTTCATCGAAGTCAAATGTCAGAAGATTGTACGAGTTCATGACAAATGGACCTATCAACCGTTGATGGGTGAGGAGTTTGATACTTAATCCGATGATAAAAGAAAGTCATCGGACTCCGACAAGTATACACGGGTTCAAACGACGAACCTTTCACTAATTGGGCACCCGATCTAAACGAAGACGCGACGCCATCTAGACCAAAACGAAAACCAAAGAAGTCGTCCGAGTTGCCGTCAAGCAAAGGAAGTTTGGCCGAACAAGTTGCACGCTACGCGAATGTTCGGGAGGATATGATGAAAAAATTCCTTAATTTAAGAAAGAAAAAAAGACGACGATATACGGGCTTTGCTGAAGTAGCAACAAGTGACTATCAGGTCTGAACATATGGACCGGGAATTTAAAATATTTACGAATCCGCACGACCATCTAACCGGACCGATGTTGGAAATAATCCTAAAACAGAAACGTGAAATAGCCGCAAAGTATGATTGGTCATGTGATTTTTAAATTTTTAGGTGTTTTTTGAAGTTGTTTTTATTTAGGGGCATTTACATATATCCTCTTCATAAGTTTCTTTATTACATAGTTACCCAACCCTAAAATTTAATTATATATTTCTGCTTTCTAAAACCTATATATTACATATTTTTCCAATTCATTTAAAATAACTTATTTTATTATCATTTTACCCTTAATGAACCAATTAAGGTATTATTTACATATATCCCCTTCCTAAATATTTGTGAGGGACAATTGGATAATTTTAAGTTAATTGGGGAAATATGTAATTAAAGTTATAGGTTGAGGATATATGTAATTTAATAGTTTAATAGGGGGAAATATATAAAAAAAACCTTTTATTTATTGTCTTATAATTTATTATGTATTTTTAATTAATTAATTAAATTTTTAGTTTATTAATTTGGTTTGTTTTAATTTAAAAAATAAAAATAAAAACAATATGGTTGGAGGGTACTTGAAGGGTACCACTTTCATCATTAGAATACTTTAAAAGAGTACTTTAACTAATTAAGGTGACATATTTTCATTGGTGTAATTTTATAGAGTAGTTTGGTCGGGAGGGGATACCTCTCACCTCGCTCATCCAGAGCAAATGTAGACGCTAGACCAAGGTAACGGAAGGTGATGTCATCATTTAAGATGTAAAATACTGTTTGCCCCCTCCCACTTTGATGTTTGTTCCCTTTGTAGTCTTTTAAATTTAAATATTAAACTATTATTTCAAAATCTTCCTAAACAAAACAAGTAACCTAAATTATACATGAAACTTAGTTAACATTTTTTTTTTTTAAAGTAAACCCTTACATAAGTAACCTAAATCATCTGAAACTTTTGATGTTGGATATCTAACTTTATTAAAAACCAGAGTGTTAACACATCAAGACCCAATTAAATTGTGATTAAGATTCTTATTTTGATAATAATCTAAATTAAATAACTTGTATTATTAAGTGTCATTAAAAATGATCATATACAACATACATGTCATCAAACATGTAAATGAATCACAAGTAGTTATGATAAATAAGTTCTAACATTATTAAATGTTATGAAGCCCAAGTCTACACCATTCTACATATGAAAATCGACTTGTTATGACTAAGGATATCAATAATGTCAAGACATCAAAACTTGTTGAATTAATTATGAGTGTTAAATATGAAACAAGTTGTGGCAAAATCCAACTCATGCCTAGAGATCAAATGAGCAACAAGCTACCGCATCATCCACGGTCGATGGAAGCAACCGTGGTGAACGAAACATGGTGGTTGGATCCGCTAAAGGATATCGGGTAATCCCCTTCATTTTGGTTTCTGTATTTACTGTAACATAGTTGGTATGTGCATGGTCTGCTGCACTTTTATTTGTATATTTTTTTGGTGTTTAGTTTACGCCATTGTCCTACTAGTTTTTTTAAAACAGATTATATTAAAACGCAAACAGAAAGCTGACTAAAAATAATACAAAACACTAGAGACATCTATATTAAATTTAGCTAAGCTATTTTAACATTCCATGTACCAGCCCAAAATACACTAGAGACATCTATATTAAAGCTAAGCTATTTTAATTAAAGATCCATTTTATATTAAAACTTCATGCTAGTAGTTATTTTAATAAAATTATTCATTGTTGCTATTAAGAAAACCAAATATAACGTATTTATAAGTTAAATGAACATAATAGTAAAAGAAAATAATAAAAAATATAGATTTCTATTATACGTTCAACAATAAATAAAATAAAATAGGCAGTATTTTAGAGAGGTGTGAATGATGTAATGTTCACAAATTCCAAAATGTATTTCTGAGAGATTTTACTTGCTGAGCAACTTCGAACTGACATTAAATAATTTTTAAATATTATTTAATTAAAAATAAGAATGGGATAATTGATTTGATTGGATTGGTCATGAAATGGTTCCATCAAACTTTTTTGATGTGTGTTGTACCCCCTTAGCCATGGGCCCTCCCCCCAAACATCCTTAATTATTTAAATTTTATTCACTTTAGGTCGAGGGGTATTTTTTTTCTGTTAAATTATGTAACGATTATTCGTGTAAGCTAGTTTTGTTAAAAGTTAAATTCGATTACAAGAAAACACTGCAATCATTAAAACTTGTTAGTATGTTATATCATTATAAAATACAAATCTTATCGAATTATAATATAAATTAAGAATATATGATATATATATATATGGGTATGTTCTTTTGAGAACCAAACATATGTTGAAAACCGAAAGAACCGTACAAAACGTGTACATGTCGCTTCGGTGAAAAAAGTAAAATCAAACGGTTATGTTTTATTTATCTCTTCTCACTCTTAGTTTGAGTTTATCTACTCTCTTCTGAATTTTTTTAAAAAAAGTATAAAAATATGCATATATGCATTCATTTGTGCATATAGTGTGAGTGCATGAATGCATTTAAAAAAACGACTATAAATTTCAGGTCTTTTAAAACTAAACCTTGAACATATTGAAATCTACATTAATTGTAGTCAATTTATATTATAAATAGTGCAAAAGTTAATGCGGTTATCACGCTTCTTAACATATTATTAGTTCTCAAAAGAATGTCTCACATATAGGGGAATGTTCCACTAATAAGTGATTTTTCGCTAACAAAACGTTAAGAAATGGGTCAAACGAACTCCGATTGATCTCAATCCAGCGGCGTTGTAACCGTCTCATCAAACCCTAACCCGCCCTAAAAACCTAAACCCCTTCCACATGCACCCCCAAAAACCTAAACCCCCCTCCAACTCCACCCCGAAAAGCCTAAAACCACCACCCCCACCCCACAAAAACCTTAACCCCCCACCCCACCCCCAAAAAAAAAACCTAAACCAAGAGAGTGTAAAACGTGGATGATCGGCCGATTATCGATTACCCTATATACGTTTGTAAATAAGATTAAAAACAGGTATACCTGTGAAAGAAAAGATGTGGAGGGAAAAATATAATATTTTTTAAAATAATAATTATTTATAAATTAGGATTGGAAATTAAATTAATATTTGTAGATTATTTGGTGTGCATGAAAGAAAGAAAGAGAGAAAGAGAATGCTCAAGAGAAACCTCAACCGCATTGGCTTGACAAGAGTTTGACTTTATCTCGTGTTTATCTGTTTAGATGAGTGTGTTACACGGGGTCGTGTTCGGGCGTTAAGTTTGACCTGCTAGAGTTAATGTCATTTATAAAATAAATATATGTTTTTAACTAGTTCATCTATTTTTACTCGTCATCCTACTAATAAATAAAGGTATATAATTTTATCAAACAAATATATGGTTTGGACCTAAGGCCAAGTATGAAAGGAGAAACGCAACTCAAATTTAACTCGGTAATGAAAGAAATTTTAAACTTTCTTAAATTATAAGTTATGGCTCAGGTAATATTAAGTAGGTTTCTAAAGAAATAATTTTATTAGTAGTCTCTAAAAATTTTAGTTTTCTAACAATATTACCAGACCCGACACGTTTCAGACCTTCATTCGAGTATAATCTAGGTTTCATTACTTTACACCTAAACGGTATGCATAATATATGTTTGGTCACTCTTTAGGATTTATCTCTTGTACATTCTTCCTACGTAGAGAAGTCATGAACCCGACACGACTTAACAAATTCTATATAATACAATTCATATAAGCAACGACATAATCAAAACAAAGTTATTGATCGAAGGTTATTATAAATTTATCTTCTCTATCGACTATAATTAGACTTAACTGATCATATTTATAAAAAAAAATTGTGAAGAGCCAAATTATCATTTTATGTGTACATTTGATATGGTGATGATTTAAAATTTGAATGACATGTAGGGAGGGGGGGTGTTGGTAGGGTTTACTTTAATTAGTATCGAATTGAGACCATGGGGGGTTGTAAAAGCATAATCAGTATATGTCCATCACTTTCCCCCGTTTTCCATGGGTTCCTCTGCATTTATTCCTGCCACCCAACTCAACTTTCATGTCACTACTTTTAAGACCTTTCACTTTTTATTAATCACCTCACAGTCCTTCAACTATTCCTAACTATATTCGAATATATAGTTTTGAGATATACTTTTTAACAAACGGTTTAGCAACTTAAATGCTAAGGATAATGTTTCACTAATGGTTTCTATATAGTAAAACTATTCAATATATAGCTAATATAATTGGGTATCTAAGTTAGTTTAAAACAAATAGGACAAAAGACGGTTTGAAAATTTGTTCTTTGATAAATTACTACAGAACATAACTGCCTTATAATAATATTTCCTTCTATCATGGATACTTTTAAGCATACAATTAAGCCTAACAAAACAAGTTTGTTGGCCGGTGTTAGTGTAAAGGATCAAAATGGATACGGTCCATATTGAGTTTGGGTCAACACGGGTGCAGACTATAATGAGTTTAGGTCAAAGCAAACCATTTAAAAAAATACCAGTTTGGTTTGGATCAAAACATATTGTTTGGAAAAATAACAAATATCAAACTGAGTTCACCCGTTATATTTGCTTTAATGGCCGCTAGGGGAACGGATGGCAGTGGCGGAGACAACGATGGCGGTGGAGGTGACAACTGTAAGGCCCCCAAACGGGGCACCCTACAGTTAGTTCACATCACTCGATATTCTCGTTAAAACACTTATCTTTCATTTTAAACATACAACAGAAGTCTTTCTCAAAATAGTGATTATCTTCTAAGCTCATTAACGTTCTTAATTTTACCTTACGGATGCGTATGCACCAACCCGAGTGGCACCGCTCTTAAGCCAAGATACGTCGTCCCCGGAACTCACCTGCAAAACCGTCTAACATACATACAAAGTCAGCTACGCTGAGTAAGTTCTAATAGTTTATTTTAAGTAAAAACCATCACCTCACGAATATCATTTATATAAACTCAGGACATCCCAGTCCCTTCTAAAACAGTTTGTCGTTCATTAACACATAGATAGCCCATCTTACTGACCCAATCCCAAAAAGGGTCCACCACCGAAGACTCATCCACACCCAAAGCCTAGTAGGTCTAACCGATGTGGTTTGACCTTACACAATACCGACTCAAAACCTATCACACGTATCAACCAGGAGTCTGGTTAACACGACCCGACTCTTAATCATAGATCCGACTAGCCCTAACAATGACACACACAAAAGGGCTTACACATAACTACTTGATTATTGTAGCAATAACATCACGACACACAATTATTAATAAACACTCGTATGCAGATAAAATACATATATGCACACAAAACACATGCCTCGTCACAACTACCCTCGTCAGGGTTACCCTCGTTAGGGCTTTCGACACACCTCAAGCTCATCGTTGTCCTCCTGGACATTGTCACTCCTGGTGACTTCCCGAAGGACTTCGTCCTCCATAATCCTGTTTGTCGTGCCACAAGGACAACGATGCAAACACAAACACATAACACATAATAGCATACTAGCTTTGTCATAACTCGTTAACTAAGCATGCACCCACACATATTCTCATGATAACACATCCTATATATATATATATATATAGGGGCATGTTCTTTTGAGAACCAACCATATGTTGATAACCGAAAGAACCGCACAAAACGTGCACATATCGCTTTAGTAAAAAAAGTAAAATTCAACAACAATGTTTTATTTATCTCTTCCCACTCTTAGTTTGAGTTTATCTCCTCTCTCCTAAATTTTTTTAAGAAAAGTATAAAAATATGCATATATGCATTCATTTGTGCATATAGTGTGAGTGCATATATGCATTTAAAAAAACGACTATAAATTCGAGGTCTTTTAAAACCAAACCTTAAACATATTGAAATGTACATGAATTCTAGTCAATTTATAGTATAAATAGAGCAAGAGTTAATGCGATTCTCACGGTTCTTAACATATTATTGGTTCTCAAAAGAACATACCCCTATATATATATATATATTCATAACGTCTAACTCATTCCCCGATTAACTCATAACCCAACAGACACAAAACATCATAACTCTTGCCCACCCATTCTAAGGATCCCACATTGCCCCTTAGTTTTATCAATTTATAATGATCTCATAAAACGCTTCAGGTTTAACTCACAACTCGAATTACATTCGTTTAATAGAATAAAACACACGAGTATGTACGATAGCCCTAAAACAGTGAAACGTTTAAAAAGAGGGGATTAGAAACTCACTGGTTGAGAGGCAACTCCAAATCCTTGCTCTGCAACCTACCCGTTCACGTTCGAACCCAAACCAGCTAAACGCATGATCAAATGATCAGACACGTCCTAAACTTACGTCGAACACACATAAATGTAAATCTCGAAGCTCGGTCTCATCCAACGAGAACCACATCCCCATGAAACCCTAGTTTAATGTGTTCACCCGAACCAGGTGGTCATTTTCCTGATTGGAACTTTTATAAACTAGAACTGGATTACATGCATGCAAGTACATGTAATCATGCAAAACCCCAACTCCACGAGACCCGCCCACTCGAGCCGGGTTTTCTTACGTGCATGCAAGCCAGGCAAAAACCTTAACTTGGCGCGAACCCGCACTCGAGCTGGTCCACGCACTGCCACCGGTATCCTCTCCATCGTCGAGCACCACCACTGTGGCCAACACATTGTCCTTCGCCTTTCCCCACCGTGCACAACCATCAGCCAACACGGTCTTCCTCATTGGTAAAACCCTATTCAGCCCTCTCCATACATTGTCCTCCCTCGCTACCGTCTTCAAGGTTGCGTCCAATCCTAGCCAGAAGCGTCACCGGCCCCGCACACCGTAACCACGGTTGTCACAGCAACCAACTCCGCCTCCCCTCTTTTCTTCTCCTCCGGAAGTCGGCCACCAGCCCCTTACGGGTCCCCACGGCTTCACTCAGCTGCCTCCATCCCCGTTCCAGCGACTCCACCGCCACCCTCGACGTCGACCTCTTCTCCCCCCGTGAACCTCACCACAGTCGGCCACCCCCTCCCTATCGTCCTTGTCTCGTGTCGTGATCATCACCTTAAACCCTAACTGGGTTTCCAACTAGAAACACAATGTAAATGCGAAAAGAAAGGAATAACGGGGATTACCGTGTCGCGTCGTGGTGTTTCCGCTCGGAATCGCCTCCTCCGGTCACCCCGTTGTTTGACGTCTTCCCTCTTTCCTTCGCGTCTCCTTCCCTCTGCCGTCAAACACACCTAGGCCGAATGGCCTAGGGTTGTGTTAAAGTTGTTACTTAAAGCCCCAAGGTTTTACGTTCGGGTCCCTCGAGTTTCGTTCCGCTCGTTTCGATCATGGTTTACGACTAAAACGACTAACCGAGCCCTTTCTGTTACTTTAGGTTTGGCTTACCCGAAAACCTCATCCACCCTTTTATAAAGAAGAGCCTCGGGTTCCCCCACTAGCTTGATAAATCCGAATACGGATTTCGGGATGTTACAACAACGAAGACCGTGGTGGGGCGGTGGTGGCAGAGATTGTTACGATGATAATAGTATAGGGACAAAAATGTAATAAGATAGGGTGTCAACTGTAAACATCGAACCGTCGTAATTACAGGAAGCTAACCAGTAAGAAACGGTACGAATGATTTGATGAGTATCTTCTTCTTCTTTCTTCTTTTATTATTTTTCTTGTCTTTTGGGATGAGTTCTCCTGTTTTGGCTGTAAAAAAAGTCGTGTCAGGATGTCGGGATTGTGGTGTCGTCAACGGTTGTCGGAGAGGAGGTGGCAGAGGTGGAGACACACGACGGTGATGGGTGGTGCTCAGTCATTTGTATCCGTTTTAAGTTAACAAATTTTATAATACTTGCTTAATTTGATCCATTGTATTATTTAAACAGACAAATTAACCTATTATATAATTTAGTTAGAATCAGATTGGGCCAATATATCAATATATAACTGTAGTAGATCCAAATTCTCCCTTTGTATAAATTAATAGACCTAAATTGACGAGTCGGGTAACTTTAGTAGACCCAAATTTATCCATAACCAATTTGTTTACCCAATTCAATCTGCTTTCTGATGATATATATAATAATAATAATATTTATTTATTGATATACAATAAAAATATTTGCATATGAGATTAAAAACATACAACAAATGTGTTGCTCTCTAAACTATTGACCGAGAGTTAATTAAATTGTTAAGTAATAAGTGAGTTACCCTCGCGTCCAGCGGCCGGGAGCGAGCCGATTTTTAATAAAATTTAAATAAATGTAGACGCAATGTAAAAAATAACGTTAATGCAGCGGGGCGAACTCAAAAAATATCAAAAAGAAGTTTAAAAATAACAAAAATAAAAATAAAAAACAAACAAAAGTAAAAAAAATATATAAAAACCTGTGTGTGGTGGCTCGGTTATAAAACGTAGATATAGATAAGTACGTTGCAACGGTATAGTTGAAACATAATAAAACATTTTATTTTAAAAGTTCTATCAAAAAACTAAGTATAAAAATTTTATGCGTAGAATCGTATTTTTAAAATTCTTATCATTGTGATTTCGTTTCTGTTAAATGTTAATGTTATTAATTTGCTGACGTATCAATTCAAATTGAAAATGTTGTTATAAAAAAAATTCTTGATATCAATTATGAAGTATTATTCGTTTCAAAATGCACTTGTTCTATATTGAATCCTTAATTTATTACATATATATTTGCGGTCTAAGAGCATTCACAATAGCTCTCTCATTCCCGTCCCCATAATTACACTAAAATCACTAACTTTTTTCTCTCCTTCTCAATTAAATAATACTTTTTTATACCTTTATTATTACCTTTTCTCTCTCCTTCTCAATTAAATAATACTTTTTTATACTTTTATCATTACCTTTTCTCTCTCCTCCACTCACAACCACTTCAAAAAATATTAAAAAATTTATGCAGGTGAACAGTGTTTTCCCCAAATATACAAAAAATTTATCCATTTTCTCTCTCCTTCACTCACAACCACTTTAAACCACCATATAAAATATAGGGAACTCACTCACATAAATATAGAAAACCTACTGTGAATGCTCTAAAAGGTTCTGAGGCATCAAACAATGTTAATAGTAAATACGTAGATTGTTAAAAACAGTGATCTCTTACATAATAATGATATTTCATATGATAATAATAATAATAATGTTAAAACAATAACCTGTAACCTCTCAAATGAGTTAAAATTTGACAAAGTGTCATTTCAATTTTGCAAAAATGCTAACATGGTTATTTTAAACATGTAAGATGATACAAATTTATATATAAAACTATCAAAATTGGTAATGAGCATGATAGTCGCCAGCAGGCACATTTTATAATCAATACAAGAGTCCACATCACATGCACGAAAAAAAACCATTCTTGGTGACTTTAATGTCGTGAAGATATTTTATGTATTTGGATTTACTTGGTGACAAATAAGAAGTCTTATTGAAATATCAAATAAGTTGGTAAGTGCGGAGTGCATACTTTTTTGATGATCTTATGACTTCTAGTGCTAAAGACACTTTGTTTTTTTAAGAGGGTCACTGAACAACGGGGGTCCGAGGGCAGCGCCCATAGTTAGCAGGGTCCTAGGGGCGACCTGCGACAGCCCATAGTGGGGTCCAAGGGGCAACGTCCCTTGCTGTGGTTAAGATTACTCATCCGGAGTAAAATTGCTCCTCCGGAGTATAATAACTTAACAGTTAATAATTGACGGTTATGACGGTTTTCAATCAATAACCGTCATAACGCTCACTTGCCTCTGATTACCCTTTATATACATGTGAACTTGGTCAATGTAAGACACGCGGAAAATTTTCTAACAAATTATATTTTCGTTCTTTGAATCTTTGATATTTATCTGATTGAATACTCGTATACACGAAAAATAATTAAATCTGAAAGTGAACATACACGATTATCAGAGTATCCAGGATATACTCAATATACGAATCCATAATTCCTACCCACATAGCATCCACGCATATAACGAGGGTGCTAGCTAGCAGCTAACGTTTGTCGTCGATTTCATGAATGCGTCCATTTAAACAAGTTTAATAGGTTCCACACAAAATAAGAAGTTTGTTGGATTTTTATGATATTAGAAAAAAAATATTATATCTTTATTTATTAGATAACGAAATGAAGTGTTTTTTTGTATACTTTCAATTAGTAAGCTAAATTTCTTTAAACAAATTTTATTATTAAAAAAGTCCTTAGAATTTGTTTTCTAAAATTAAATTAATATAAATTATAAATGTTTAAACCCATAATATTTATTTATTGAGTTTTTTTTTTCTTCCATATTTCCCCCTTTTAAGCTTCTTAATAATATATATACCCAACCAAAAAATCAATTACATATTTACCCAATCCTTACACAATTACCTATTTACTATTTTATGTTTTGAAACCTAATAATCAGATACGTAGAAACCAAACGACGGCATAGAACTCTGGAGGGAACGACGAGGAGGGAAGGCAGGAGGGAACGACGCAAGAAGGTTTCAATCGGCGCCGCTGGAGGAGCTCTGGCTGGAGGGGACGACGCAGGAAGCTCCATCGACGAAGGCAAATTGGGATGGAAATTGGGAATGCTCGTTATTACAAATTCTCATTATTACAAATTGGGATGCAAATTGGGATTCGATTAATTTATACTCGTTATTACAAATTCTCAATTCATTAACAATATATCGATTTATATGATGTGGAATGCAACTGGTATGATTCGTTGTTGTTTTAAGCATTTTATCTGATTGAATCTCAATTATAGTTAAATATATGTTTTTTAATGGAAGGGGATCTTATTAGCATAGGTCAATTCTGTGTACTGAAACTTGAATGATAAGGAATTTGTTACACTTGTTGCGGTTTCGATTTTGTGAATTTGTTCATTAATTTTTGCAGGATATGCAAGACATGAGAGATTGCTCTGACAGCTTGCTTACTGCTGCTGCAAGCACCACAAACACTGCAAATGGTATATTTAATTGATGCTCCATTTTTGTTCTGAATAATTGAAATTTCTTCCTTGAAGATAGTGGTGAGTATAACCTGATGATGTTTCTATTTACATCATATTTAATTTCAAAGTTTTTTTATAAGTTCTTACCTAGTTTTTCATGTTAAGTATCTTAGAGTTGAAGTGTTCTCACATTTTGTTACACACTCAATTTGCAGGCAGAGTGTTGCTAATGCTGGGAAAGGTGCAATTTGATATCCAGAAACGGGTTGATAATTATGTAGGTTCTATATGTAAATTTTATCATTTTTACACGGGATGCAAATTGGGATAAATATGTTGATTCATATTTTACTATTGAGAGATATAAAAATGCAGCATCTCAAGATCAAGCCTCACCAAGTAAAAGGAAACGAGGAAAAAGTGCATAATTTTCTTGTGTTTGTGTTGTTTGAATATTTTGGAATATTTGAAGCTACTGTTGGTTTAACTATTTTAGACTTATGGTTCATATTGTTTCTATATTTTTTGAAAGCTATGTATTGGTTTTTTGATGAAAATTGGTTGGAAGCTATTGTTTCTAGAACTTTATAGAGTAATTTTTAGCGATTAATTCATGAATCTTATGTTAACGATTAAAAAATTCGACTGCAATTGGATTTATTAGCGTTCGATATGTTCGTGTTAACATCGATTTGGTTTCAGTTGAAATTGGGGATATATGTAAATTGATATAGTTAGGAAGGGGATATATGTAAATAATATTTTTAATTGGTTCATTAAGGGTAAAATAGTAATTCAATAAGTTATTTTAAATAAATTGGGTAAATATGTAATATATAAGCTTTAAAAATAAAAAATATGTAATTAAAATTAGGGGTCGAATAAATATGTAATAAATAAATTTAAAAAAAATATATATGTAAATGACCCTTATTTATTTATCAAATAAATTAACCCAAAACATGTAAATGTTATCAAAGAGTGCAACACTTTGTGAAGTGGAAAGTGGAATAGAAAATCAGAAAAAAATATCGAACTATAGATTCGGGTACATCAACGTCAAATCTGTGTGGGTCCTCCAGAAAGGTCGATAATAAATAACACTTCCGTAATTAAATGGCCGACTAGGGGCATTTCCGTAACCTTTCTTACCATCCAACCTCCGTCAACGCCGTTAAATCTTTAGGTCTGTAACACACGAGACATCTAAAAAGCCAACTGCACTTAATTATTACCTTTGCAATCATTGTCCTAAGCTAACACCCTCCTTCTTTCCCCACCGTCGCCGGCGTCTCCACTTTCTCCGGCCGGTATACTTTTTTAAAGTAATCTTTTAATTTCAGTCTTGTAACTGAACCTAGGGTTTTTAAGTTGTCAAAACGTCATCGTTTTAACTGTTTCCATGCAGGAAATTTGACCATTGTTAATCAACTAGATGGATATGAACAATCTGAGAACGGAATCTCATGTAGCTCAGAAAATCCGGCGACATAAGCTGAGATTTCAGCAAAACTCCGACGACCCGACCCACCAACATGTACCACAAGACCCGCACTTTGAAGTTGACCGACCCAGATACGGATCCATTTCCTACGACCCGGTTGTGTTCCCTACAGAAATGCTTAACTACATTACTATGTTACCTCCTAACCATGCTTTTGTAGATCAAGATTCATGTTCCGTTTCCGGCAACCTACATACCGGCGGCAACTGGAAAAGTGTTGTTAATTCACAAAACCAAGTTAGTAATAATTGGAATGTTGTTTCCATGAGTATGGATCAAAGCTATGAACAAGATTTGCAAAACATTCATTTGGATGATCATAAGAATTCCGGTGAGGTTCCGGCGTTTGGTTGTTCAACTTATTACCAAAATAGCCTCCAAGAAGTTGTTACATCTGCCACCGTTGGGACACGTGTCCATCAAAGCAAGAACCTCTTGGAGGTGAACCAGTCTATACCGTGTTGGATGAATGCTTCCGATCAATTAGGGTTTGTAACAAATAGAAATATTGATCATAGCACAAATGAGAACAAGAATAAGAACAATCACATCACACAGGGGTTATCTTTATCCCTATCATCGGGTCCGAAACCGTTAAAGATCGAGCATTTAACGAGTTCGGACCCGAAACAGTTGATGGGTATGGCTTCTTTTGCCCATTGGGGCATAAGCCCGCTTGGCCCGTTTACGGGTTATGCTACGATTCTTAAGAACTCCAAGTATTTGGAGCCTGCACAAGAATTGTTGAGTGGTAATTGTGATGTTGGGGGGCATGAGTTGGTTCAAACATTTGACAACACTCACAAGATTCTTGAAGAGGAAATGAGCAGGGTTTCCGGTGAGTCTGGTGCGTCGTCTTCCACTATTTATGGTTCGAATGAACATATTACGGGCCGGGGCAGCCCTCTTTCTGAATCGTATCGGCCGGAGTTTCATCATAAGAAGGCCAAGTTATTATACATGCAGGAAGAGGTATTAATCTAGACTCATTAGTTTGTAAATAATGATTAGTTCAAGGACATTCATTAGGGTTCAAAATAGTTCTTGATTTAAAGGGTGTTAGGGATTATGTTTTGAAGTGATTATATGATTTAGGGTAATCACTTTGGATAAGTTGAACACTCTAATAATAAGTTTAATCTAAACACTATTTTTGTTATTTGACCGCATGATAACACGATAGAAAACCTAATAATCAATTTGCAAACACAAAAATTAGTGCAAAACATGTCATTGACATCCTTAACTATGAATTGTGGATGCTATTATGGTAACCTTATTGGTGCTTTAAGACATGTTTTTAGTGGTTTCTTTGACATTCTTTTTAATCTTTGTGTGATTCCAAACATACATTTCTGGTGTTGCGCATTTTTGAGTTATCATGTATTCTTTTTACCCAAATTGCGGTGGTAGAAGAATAAAGATGGATTCTTTAAGTTTGCGAAACAATTAATACAACGTTGTTATACGTGATTAGCGTGATTGTTGCTGATAAGTTTTGTTGTAGATGCATATATCTTTGACATTTGTTTGGGAACGGTCCATTGTCATTAAATAGCTGTAGCATATGAAATGATTGCTCAATGTTTGTCAAAATATGGACGAAAAGTGTTACTTTTGTTGTTTGTTTTGACTCGATTGCGTAACGATCATGATATTGATTAATATTTAGGAGAAAATTTGGAAGGTCCAAAATCGAGCTAGCAAGATGGAACTTTTAAAACTCTTATAAAAAGACCAATTAAACCTACTTTATACTGTAGTTACCCCACTATCTGGTCCCTTTCAAGTCCCTAATCTCAGCATAATTGAGGTTTCACATGCTATGTTTTTCCATCCCATCAAACTTTTCGTTACAAGCCCAAAAAGTCGACAAGCTCCCCACTGATCAAATTTTGTTATGTTTCAAAAAGGTATGCAGAAGATACAAACAGTATCATCAGCAGATGCAAATGGTGATTTCGTCTTTTGAAACAGTTGCGGGACTTACTTCAGCAACACCTTACGTTTCTTTGGCTTTAAAGTCGGTTTCTCGACACTTTCACTTTGTGAAGAATGCCATTTCTGAACAGCTCACACAAATGAAGAAAGCGTTTGAAGATTTGTGTTCTCCAACTAAAACTTTTGATGCTAATAATACAACTGATTCGGTGAGGTCTATGGACCATAATTTTCAAAGACATGGGAAATCTAGTGGCGAAACAGGCATTTTTGGAAACCAACAACCCGTGTGGCGGCCTCAACGAGGCCTTCCTGAACGCGCTGTCTCAGTTTTGAAAGCTTGGCTATTTGACCATTTTCTTCACCCGTAACACCCAATGCTTTTCTCTATGCATGTTTATTTGCATTTTTAATTTATATTTATATGGTAATTTTTTTTAATTTGATTTTGTCTAGGTATCCTTCGGATGCAGACAAGCATATGTTGGCAACTCAAACGGGATTAACGAGAAATCAGGTCAGAACTAGGTTTAATATTCAAAAAATATTCAATTTGCATTGTTTTCTACAATGTTTAGAAAATTAGCAAATTTTATAAGTTATAAATTTATATATCATGGAAAAATATAAAATTTTTGCACTTGTAATTTTAGAAAACAATGTTCGCGTTTAAAAGCACTGTTAATGGTTATTGAATTAGGTTTCAAACTGGTTCATAAATGCTCGAGTGCGCATTTGGAAGCCAATGGTTGAAGAAATCCATACCCTTGAAACAAAAGCCTTAGCAGACTCCAGCCCAAACAAACTGCTAGCTGATGGTCAAGACACTAGCCGCATAGACATGGGGTCAATGACAAACAAGCAACAACCCGAGTGTTCAAGGACTTCTGGAGCCTTGACCATTATAAATGGTCAAAATGAACCAAATGAGCAACTATGGGATCATGAGAAACGGTCAAGGCCCGACTATCAGATTCCTCAAGCCACAATGGACCGGTCCTTTACAAACATGATGCCCTACTCTCGGACAGCTTTTGAGACAGGTACCGGGGTTGGGCCCGTTTCACTTACTTTAGGGCTTTGGCAGAACGCGGAACATGTACAACAGCTGCAGCAACATGAACATCAATTTCGACAGCATTTTGGAGGTCAGTTGATTCATGATTTTGTGGGGTAGTTTTGTATTTCTACTTCGATAAAAACGATACAGTAGCATCAAGAAATCGTATAAGATGCAAAAGTTGTATTTCCAGTAATTTAGTCAGAATTACGGCAGTGGTAGATTGGCATATTGGTTAATTTCCACGGTTTATGTTTGTTTTAGAAACCCTAATACTTGATTTTTCAAGTTTCTTTCTAAATCAGGGATTACTTTCCTTTTATAGTAAATTATGTATGAATTATGAAGTAGCAACGTACGTTTTACATTTTGGTATAAGGTGGTGTGACATGTTGGAACTAATTGTGTGATCAAACAGTAAGTTATCGGTCATTTATGTAATTAGTTTAAAGTATGTTTTAGAGTGATATGTAAGTATAATTACTAGAAGGGTTAGTGTGTAAATTAGCAAAGTTAGAAACTGTATTTAGGGTTAACAGATGTGACGATACGATTGGTGAAGCGTTGTCGTCGCATTAATCGTATCGTCGCATCGGGTCATGTTGTATATATACGATGTCATTGTAATGTAAGTACGATATTGTCTTGTTCGATAATAATCAAGTGTGTTTTTAGGCGGTGAAGTATCTAAAACAAGAGTTCGGGAGTAACGAAATTTTTTTTTATCGTACTTTCATGTAAATAGAACAAAAATTTTTTTACGGTACTTTTATGTAAATAATTTTTTTTTGCCGTGCTTTCATGTAAATGAATCAAAAAAAATGTTACCCTATTTTCATGTAAACAATTTTTTTTTAACGGTAACATGCGAATGACGGCCGGACAGCGGAGCCGCGGAGGGGCGGACTGCGGAGGCGGAGGATTGGGGTTTGGCGGAGGCGGAGGCGGCGCCGGGCGGTTGTCTCAGCTCAGGTCGAGCGGCTTGTCGAGTGGTCGGTCTCGGTCTTTCTTCTTGGCTGGCTGCTTGGGTAAGTTGGGTTTGAGAATTGAGACTTTGAGGTATTGGGTTTTAATAAAACATTTGGGCTGGCTAAAGCTCAAATGTTTTATTAAAACCCAATACCTCAAAACCTTTAATAAAAAGTGGGGACTTGGGGTAACTGATCGCGTCGTCAAGGCTAATAAAAAACTATATTAAAACTACTTCTTAGCTACTTAGACTATAGATAGGGAAGTAGCGTTGAAATTGGTGGAAAGAATACTTTGATTTAGTTTAGTAAATTTTTGGATTCAAACTCATATTAAATAAAAATACAACCTCCTCCAAACTTCACCTTCTAGGTTTATGCAACATTCAGTTGTTCAATTGGACACCACATAGATATAGTGTTGGAAAATCAGTTAAAACACTAATTGAAGACAATTTGTTGTCAGCAAACCTATACAACTAGTTTCGTCACAAACCAGTATAATCCAACTACCGAATTTATACGTACAAAGTTAACCCCTTTTAGTCACCCAACCCTGCTACTAGATTTTATTATCAACCGAACAAGATTGTAAAGCAAGAAAACTCAAAGCACAATAATAAACTGTTTATATTAACCAATACATCACTCTACTCAGTTATTGTCAGAAACTAAATAGATCCAATCATATAAACAACTGAACAAAACACAAAACCTATACGAACCATCCGCCCGGAGGAAGCCACATGCGGTTTAGCTACGCATGCTTGTCAAACACACGAAAATAGCTTCAATTGATTATCTGGATTGCATTCTCCCTCTGAAAATCGCCCTAAGCTGCTCCAAATTCGTCTGAATGAAAGTTGTTTTCGAATTAGGGTTAGATTTGGCTTTAATTGGAAATCAGGGCGTTTTCCTGTTTCACCGGCACGTCGCGTACCGCGAACTTCCGTGGCCCGTCCTTCGCGTGGCGCGAAGGACAAATTAGTCGGGCTTGTTTCCTCAATTCCTCGCGTGTCGCGAAAGTTCTCTCTCAGGTCTTCGCATACCGCGAAGACCTTAAATCTATGATTTTCTTGTTTTTGCTCTTTGACCCCCTGTACTTTGATGCGTTCTCGATTATGTCTCGTTTTCCGCTCAATTAGAACATTACCTGTAACACACAACTACAAAAACGTAAAACCGACTCAAAGTACAAAGTAAAATACTTAAAACTATACAAAATAGACTCTTAAACATGAGATATTTGACCCTACATCAGTAACGTATTGAGTTTTTTATAAAATTTTGGATTTTTTTATGAAGTGTTGAGCTTTTAAAAAAATTTGAGAGCTAACGTAATTTATAACAGGATACATAAAACCGTAAATTTTTTTTTGCACTGCGCTTAAAAAGTTGAGGGGTAGCGCGGGCTACCCCTGGCCCTAGGGTAGGTCCGCCCCTGTTTTTAGGGTTCGTCCCAAATTACCGTCTCACAATTCAATCAAGAACAAGAAATCAAGAATTATAATCAAAATTCAAAACAAGGAGAAAGGAAAACCATTCTCACGGATTCAACATTATCATTGCCAGAAATATGGACATACAAGTAGAGTGTGTAGATCGAAAAAGAATTAAAGAAGAAAAGTGGGAATCCAGTTTCTTACATAAATGATGTAGAATCGGAAGCAATCAAATTACTTAAAAATACTCAAGAATTACAAAAGCTTTAAACCCAAAAGTTTTTATAAATAAAATTCAATCTTTAAAATAATAATCCACAAAAACTTCAAAACAAATAATATATACTTATATGGGTTTGAATCAACCCACGTATGGATTGATACTAATCCCAAACAAGACGTAAAGTAAAAAAGATGATAATTCCTAATTTAAAAAAAAAGATAAACATTCAAATATTCAATTCTCCTCCAAACTTGCTGTCAATATCCGTATTCAACTCCAATTAAATCCACCGGGTCGTTGTCGGGTTCGGGTTCAGGTTCAGGTTCAATTAAATTTTATGCTTTCGCATCCATAAAGAAGAAATTGATGAAGATTAGAACATATTCATAATGCTAAGCTGACAGGTCCCATGTAATCCACACATAAATGATGAAGAAAGCATGATGTTCATGGATGATAAACGATACACAGATAGCAATCATATTACTACAAGTAGAAATATTGAAATGGTTCTACAAAACTTTGAAAGAAAAAAAATTCAATGCATAAATCAACAAACTCAAAAGACCTTGGGAAACAAGTTTGCAAGAAAGTTACAGGTTGGGACTCAAAGATTAGTTCACAACACAACATAATATTACTTAGGATATAACTATATAGGGGAAGGTTCCATTAAGAAGTGGTTTTTCGTTAATAAATCCTAAGAAGTGGGTCAAACAAACTCCGATTGAGCTCATTCCAGCGGCGTTGGAACCGTCTCATCGAACCCTAACCCGCCCCCAAAAACCTAAACCACCCTCCTCCCGCACCCCGAAAAGCCTAAAACCACCAGCCCCACCCCCCTAAAAACCTAAACCTCCCACCCCACCCTAAAAACCTAAACCCACCCCCATCCACCCCCAAAAACCTAAACCCCCCACACAAAAAAAAAACCTAAACCATAAGGCTAAACCCTAAGGCTAAAACCATAAAATTCAGCGCTAAAATCTAAACCCTAAAATCTAAGATGGTAGAGTTCGACTAGACGGTTCCAACCAATCGGAGTTCGTTTGAAATCGTTTCTTAAGGTTTTTGTTATTTCTTAGGCTTATTAGCAAAATATCACTTATTATTTGAACCCCCTAACTATATATACATGTATGTAGTGTAAACAAGGTTGTTGTAGTGTAAACAAAAAAGGTTGTGTGTGTTTTATATTACTATATACTATGTTTATTATATTATCAATCCATCTTGACTTGTATGTTGATCGCGCGCTGATCAAAAAATAAAGTTAAAACCACTTCTTAGTTACTTTAGATTGTAGTATGAGAAGTAGGGTTGTCGAATCCACATGTAATTCATGGAAAACACTATTTGTATTTTACGATGAATTTAATCAGTTAAAATTAAAAACTAAAAATTTTGTTCCGAATAATTTAGAAAACACTTTCAAAAGCAAACACAAGTAATGAATTTTGAAAATAATTAGAGAAGGAGTGACCACTCTGGGTTTCTGATTCAGCAAAATAACCGTTCAATTTTAATTCAAGCTAGATAAGAGATCACATAGACATGACCTTGTTTAAATTGTTCGACCCAATTCAATGATATAAGATCCAAACACACAATCAAATTATTCACAATGCAATAAAACCAAGAAACGATGACACAAGTGCAAAAATCAAATAATATTAAATTATTCATAAATCAAACAGACAATTGAACACTAGCAAAGAAACTAAAACCGAATGAGTACCTGCAAGAATCGTTCACCCGGAGGAGTCACAAAGAGAGCTTAGCTGCTCATAGTCATCACAATAACGCTAATTATGAATGTAAACATCAAAAACATGAATCCAAAGTAAAAATCCCTCAAAAACTACTCCCAAAAGCTCCCCAGATCGTCAAAAAACGGTTGCCAAAAGTCCGAATGCGTAACCCTAGAAGGAAAAAATCCCAAATTTTTCGGAGCTGGGCCGGCGACCAGCGCACATTGCTATAATTTCGATTATTATAATCGTTTATAATAAGTTAATTTTCCCACAGTTTTTTTACCCGTTTTTACCTATTACACCCACTCATTTTGCAACATGTACTATGTGGTTTTAACACGACATGATAAACATTCAAATATTCAATTCTCCTCCAAACTTGCTGTCATTATCCGTATTCAACTCCAATTAAATCCACCAGGTCGTTGTCGGGTGCAGGTGCAGGTTCAGGTTCAATTAAATTTTATGCTTTCGCATCCATAAAGAAGAACTTGATGAAGATTAGAACATATTCATAATGCTAAGCTGACAGGTCCCATGGTAATCCATACATAAATGATGAAGAAAGCATGATGTTCATGGATGACAAACGATACACAGATAGCAATCATATTACTACAAGTAGAAATATTGAAATGGTTCTACAAAACTTTGAAAGAAAAAAAATCAAATGCATAAATCAACAAACTCAAGACCTTGGGAAACAAGTTTGCAAGAAAGTTACAAAAATAGGTTGGGACTCAAAGATTAGTTCACAACACAACATAATATTACTTAGGATATAACTATATAGGGGAAGGTTCCACTAAGAAGTGGTTTTTCGCTAAGAAATCCAAAGAAGTGGGTCAAACAAACTCCGATTGAGCTCATTCCAGCGGCGTTGGAACCGTCTCATCGAACCCTAACCCGCCACAAAAACCTAAACCACTCTCCACCCGCACCCCGAAAAGCCTAAAACCCCCACCCCCCTAAAAACCTAAACCCCCACCCCACCCTAAAAACCTAAACCCACCCCCACACACCCCCAAAAACCTAAACCCCTCACCCCAAAAAAAAACTAAACCCTAAAAGCTAAACCATAAGGTTAAACCCTAAGGCTAAAATCATAAAATTCAATGCTAAAATCTAAACCCTAAAAGCTAAACCATAAGGCTAAACCCTAAGGTTAAAACCATAAAATTCAATGCTAAAATCTAAGCCCTAAAAGCTAAGATGGTAGAGTTCGACTAGATGGTTCCAACGTCGCTGGAATAAGATTAATCGGAGTTCGTTTGATATCGTTTCTTAAGCTTTTTGTCATTTCTTAGGCTTATTAGCGAAATATTACTTATTATTTGAATCTCCCGCTAACTATATATACATGTATGTAGTGTAAACAAGGTTGTTGTAGTGTAAACAAACAAGGTTGTGTGTGTTTTATATTACTATATACTATGTTTATTATATTATCAATCTTGACTTGTATGTTTATCGCGCGCTGATCCAAAAATAAAGTTAAAACCACTTCTTAGCTACTTTAGATTGCAGTATGGGAAGTAGGGTTGTCGAATCCACAGAGAATTTATGAAAAACACTATTTGTATTTTACGATGAATTTAATCAGTTAAAATTAAAAACTAAAACTTTTGTTCCGAATAATTTAGAAAACACTTTCAAAAGCAAACACAAGTAACGAATTTTGAAAATAATTAGAGAAGGAGTGACCACTCTGGGTTTCTGATTCAGCAAAATAACCGTTCAATTTTAGTTCAAGCTAGATAAGAGATCACATAGACATGACCTTGTTTAAATTGTTCGACCCAATTCAATGATATAAGATCCAAACACACAATCAAATTATTCACGATGCAAGAAAACCAAGAAACGATGACAATTGAAATTGTTCATAAATCAAACAGACAATTGAACACTAGCAAAGAAACTAAAACCGAACGAGTACCTGCAAGAATCGTTCATCCGGAGGGGTCACAAAGAGAGCTTAGCCGCTCATAGTCATCACAATAACGCTAATTATGAATGTAAACATCAAAAACATGAATCCAAAGTGAAAATCCCACAAAAACTACTCCCAAAAGCTCCCCAAATCGTCCAAAAACGGCTGCCAAAAGTTCGAATGCGTAACCCTAGAAGGAAAAAATCCCAAATTTTTCGGAGCTGGGCCGGCGACCAGCGCATGTTGCGCCAAAACTCATTCAGCTCCCAAAAGGTTCCTGATTTGCGCCATAGCTTGCGCTGAAATGGTGCCTGCCAACGCATGTTGCGCCAAAACAACGCAATTTGCGCTGGATCTTCTTTTACTCTCCTTTTTCACCTTCGTCTCTCCGAGAAACTCAGGTTTCGTATATTATGGCCCCCCGTGATTCAATTCCTAGCCCAAGATATGCTCCTTTCAAGTTTTCGGCTTTGTAACTTCCTCCATCTTTTGGGTAAATCTATATCCATACTTCCAACACATGTATTTACTATTTAGCATCCAAACACCTATAAATAATAAACATAATCAAAGTAAACGAGTTCGTGCTAATAAACGCATCAAAATATAATATTTAGCTATTACAAGCTAACTATCACCCCGTGATCATATGTTCATCCGATAGATGCAAGTTTATTTATTTTTATCCAAATCTCATAATCATAATCGAATCCTTATTTCTCTATATATTGGTTTCAATTTACAAAACATCACACCGAGAGGGATTCAAACCGGAGTAGTCTCCTACCTCAAGTCTGGATCTACTGGATCCATTGATTTTTGCTTCAACAAACATATGAGCCTTGCTAAACGTCAAATCATATATAACATGCTTTTGCGATAGTGTTATATGAACCTAAATCAAAATTATTAATATTTGTAGACAGTTACAAAATCCACATCAAACACATCTAAACGTGGTATGAAACTAACAAGTACTAAACAAAAACTAGTTTGGACCGATAATTGATCGAACTAGGCTTGACCAGACCTAACAAGGACTAGAAATTCTGATAGGGTCTCGATCAGCTCACTTTGTTTTTAGAAATCAGTTCTTACTTCGGTTCAATCCTTCATGGTTCAAACTTCAAAACGATAACCATATATGATATTTTCTTTTTGATTTTTTTTTGTTCTTGAAATTAGGAAAGCATAGATATTTTCTGTTTAGAATATCTGGAATCCAAAATTTTTGATGATCTTTCGGTCATTGCATTTGACTGTTTCTAAAATCGATATTGATATGTTAAAAGTTGAAATGTTCTTCACTTATTTTCTAATTGGGTTAGGTTATACAGACACGACCTGTTGACACGACATGATAAGACGTGTCATTTTTTTCCAAACGTGAACGCGAACTTGTTAAGTAAAGGGGGCGTCATGGTAGTTCCTAAAAATTATGTATTTTTATGGATTTGATAAATTATTCCTAAAAATTATAAATTTAGTTTTCACTGTTTGTTAACCATTGTATTTATAACTAATTAAATTAAAAGAATCTATTAAATTGATGAAAATTAATCATTATGCTCTTGTAATTAAATAAATAAAAATATTTAAAAAGATAAAATACCCAACTTTATTATTTTTTTGAAAGATGAATTTTATAAAAGAATCAGGGACAACCCCCAGAATAGAAACTACAACCAGGGAGAAAGCCCGACAACAAAAAAAAAAACAAATGCCCACCTACAAAATAATTACAACAAATTGAAACCAACCCGATCTTTCCATTGCAAATGCTTGTTCTTGAGCCAAATAAAACCGAGTAAATTTATGTCTTCGACAATTCTCTCCACATTGGCATTTTAATTTGAGAACTAGACTTTATTCCTAGCCTTCCAAATACACCAACGCGAAATTAAAATGATACCATGGAATACATCCTTAATGCCTATATCGAATTGTACCGTCTTGTGGAGTTCTAATAGGTCTTCAACCTAAAAGGCAAAGAGTTGATGAGAATTGCACCAGCTAGAGACGTGTTGCCATACCACAGCCGCGACAAAACACGAGGTGAATAAGTGGTCCGGAGTTTCTGGCACTTCTCCACATAGAGGACATAATTGAGATAAAACCGAGATATTTCTTTTTATTCAAAGCTACCAAGGTTGGGATGCGATCAATTTCAGCCCTCCAACCGAAAATATTGCATTTAGTCGGGATCCATTTACACAATTTCATTTGAAGAAATCACCAAAACACTGACCTTTAGCAATTAGCTCCTTAACCGACTTTATCGAGAACTGGTTAGAACTATCACCCAACCATACCCACTTATTCGAGCCTCTCGAGATCTGAACCTGGCGAAGCAAATTTAAACATTGGAGCCATTCATTGCACTTTTCTGTTGAATGAGGTTCATGTTTCCACCTCAGAGTCCAAGTAGCAGTTTCATTTTGAGCAAAAAAACAATCAACCACTTTAATTCTGATTAGATTCCAATGAAAATAGAGTGGGAAAAATAAATTTTAACTAGTCGTCTAACAACCAGGGGTCGGTCCAGAATTTAATCGACTCCCCATTGCCCAAACGCCCTTTAATCAGGTTTTGAAGTTTTTTACCTACAATTAAAAATTTAGCTTCAAACCTGGCAATATTATTCCAAACCCACGTTAAAGATTTCTTAACCGGGATTGATGACCACAAGTTCTTAGTGTAATGAAGAGCCGAAATAACATTCCCCATAAATTATGCCTTTCGGTTTTAAATCTCCACATCCATTTTGACAGAAGAGTGTTATTGATATCTTTGAGAGGACATATCCCCCAATCCACCTTCGGCTCTAGGAAGGATAACTCTATCCCAAGTAACCCAATGGACCTTTTTCTTATACCCAACTTTATCATGTTCGCTTCTTCATTTCTATCCCCTTTCTATATAACTCTCACTTAATAACCCTTCAAATTTCCTAATAACCTAAACCCAACATGAAAATTTAAAAGAATAAAATGATCATTTAACATGAATTTACAGTTCCACAGTTTGATAAACAACGTAATTTTAAAAAGAAATGAACAACCCATAAAATATGCTCTCACGTAAACCATTTGTGTAAATAACTCTAAAATTAATGTTAATACAAACAAAGCAACATGTAAATAATATATGACAACTTGAGTAATTGATCTTTGCGGTACGTCACTAACTTTGTTCGACGAAATTTTACTAGATGGTATACAAATGCAAGATCATCTGCAAAATCATGGTCTCCGACCACTAGGTCCACTAGAATTTTCTTTATAATCATCATAACTAAATGAGTTGGACATTGAATTATAGTCGACATAGAATATAACTCTATGATAACCTTTGACCTAGTAGTTATGTTTCCACTACTAGTATTAAAAGTATAAAACAAATATCAACTACCATAAAATTTGTTGGTTATAAAAGTACCGTTTCTGAAAGTCAGAGCACCTCCAATGAAGGTGTCCGGATGAGTACGTAGACAAAAGGATTCCAAACGGCGCGTTAAAGGAGTTTTTTGTGGCTACTTTTATTTGGCCTATATTAGTTGTATATAATTTAAGTATTAAAAGAATCTGATTGGATTTAGGTATATTTTGGGAGATAATAAATTATGAATATGAACACGAACATAAAGTACAACCAACAATGTAATAAACATGTAAAATAATATACCCAATTTAACAAAATCTTTTAAACCTCGAAAGCTTATTTATGTTGGTAAGGATGGAATATAAAAAGCAAAAAAGAAAAAAAAGGTTAAAAGGGGAAAAAGAAGAAAAAGACGGGGATCAAACCAAAGGAGAGCTACGATACGGACACCTGGCCAATGATGAAGGCCAGCCTCTTTTCCAAACCAAAAATTCTCTGCAACCATACCAGACCTTCCTTTCTAACTTGTACATCACTCAACCAAGATCGTACATTACTCTGGAATAACCATTTTAAGCTCTGGAAAATCACAACAAACGAAACGATAACATTTTAAACTAAAAAATATATTTTGCCCGCACTCAAAAAATACCTCTCGAAATTGTTACGATCTCCGAAGACGACGACGCCTCGATCTTCCTCATTCTCTCCACTCGTGAAACTGTAAGCATCTTCTAACCCTAGACTCTCTGCAACTGTGTTTAATTTTATTAATTATCATCAGTCTATCATCAGTCTGTTAGTATAGATGAGTGCAATGCTATGTTTCGGTTACACTACATACATACACGTTCTTACGAATTTCATCGTTATGATCGCTTTGCGTTATTTCAACGCTATGTGTTTGAAGTTTTCACGTGGTGTAGTTGTTTCCGGTTGTTAATGATTCTCTATCGGCGTTATCGTCTCCGTTTTGTGGCTAATTTATTCGAATTGTGGTCTGTGACTGTAACAGATCCTCGATTTTCATGTGCATATGTTTGATTTTTGATGTGGTTGCTGTTGATAGTTTGTTCATGTGAATAGAAGGTTTAATAAGTAGCAATGGCGTCAATAATAAGCCATAACTGATTTGAGCTTTGTGCCACTTCCTTTCAGGATTAAATAAACGTTCTGGATTTTAGGTTTGTATTAGATAGAATCATATTACGGTTTGTTCAAGTTAAAAGCGATTTCTGATCCAAATTTTCGAAAAGATCATCATCGTGTGATGTTGTTAGATGCTCACTAATATAACGAATTTTGTTTTTGAAAATGGTAGTAGGTTAATCCCATGAATATTACCACGATTTCCATCATATGATGTTAAATGATCATTCAGAAGTACAAGAATTTCCAAAAAATTTCAGTAATACTCTCAAGCCTAGGCGAGGAGCGGGCAAAACGCCTTGCGGCCATCCAGGAACTCCGGCGAGATTCCGGCCAAATCCTGTAAATTCTGGCAAAATTCCGCAAATTCCAGCCAAACTGATCTGAAACATCAAAAAATGGCCTGGAACTAGTCTAAAACAGCCTAAAAACATGTCTAAAACCCCTAAAAAAAGTATGTTTATGCTATTCACCTTGCTTATCTTGGGCCCACGCTTTTTAAGCGCCTTGCGCTTAGGACCAAGGCTCACCCTTTTGCTCCTTGAGTGCGACTTGCGCCTTCGACAACTATGCTCTCATGTTTGTCGTGTTTTATGAAACCATGTGTCCGTGTTATTAAGCAACATGTTTTCAAGCGTCAATGAGTACAATAGGTATGAAATGTGGAAATTTTGTATTTCAAATTGACAAAATGGTGCTCTTGGTGTGTAAAGTTTTTAGCAACATGCTCATCCTTGGAGTTTGATTAGAGTAATACAATGAAGGAAATTGTTTCCCTTCAAAAGGGGAATCTATCTTTTGAGTTCTGATGTCAAATGGTTAAATATCAACTTCAAAATGTAATTGGCTGTGAGTATTTGCAAGAAATTTGTTGCAGTACATATAATCTCCATAGCTTGTAATGACTTAACATTGCAAGTTTACTAGATTTGTCAATAAAAAATGAAAGTGTAGCCTGTTTTTGTCCAAATTTTCTCTTTCTTTACTATGCTTTGCTGACATATCACCTGTGGTTTTAAAGTTAACGTTTGATTTCTGTTTTTGTCTCAGCATTACTCTTTTATGTGAATTTTTTATTTTCACGTGTAATATATTTGCGTATGTTATGTGAGTATGCCACATATCTCAGGCTCTATTCATCGTGCCTGTAATAAGTATGAGTTTATCAAGTGTTATTTGCTGATTTTCTCATATCTACTTTTTATTTGAATGTAGTTATATGAACCTCATGTACTTAAAGTTGAGATTTTCATTTTAATATCCAGGCTGTAGGATATTTTTCCTTTTTAACATCTACCTTTTACTTGCCCTGCATTTCAGGTATATTCTACTGTGGTAACACAAGTTTTATACACATCAAATGCTCTGTAATATTGCACGGATAATTGGTTTGACCTAGTGTTGGACATTTAAAGTTGAGCACTTTTGGATCAATGAAAAGTATGTACAGAAGGTTAGTAATATGATTTTGCTACAAACTGGCTCAATTCTTGCATTTTAGTCTATATGATTTGTAATTTGAAGCATGATTAAATTTTCTTTTTCTTTTCAATCCAGTGGTTTTTTCAAGAGGTCAAATGATAATGGGAGAATTGTTTTAACTGCAATCATGGGGATGATCTTAGGGTATTTCATTGGTGTATCTTTTCCATATCTTTCTTTTACTAAGGTAATTGGATTTCAAAATTTTGATATACTTATCTTGGAAACATCATCATTCATCCATTAGGTTAACTATTACATCTTTCAGATTAACTTACATCCAAGCATCCTTTCACCGTTTGATGCAACAATGCATGCGGAACATCAATCTAAAACTCATGAACGCAGTTTCCCCGAAAATCTTGGTTCATCTAATACACCTGAACTACCTAAGGTATGTTTTTCTTTATTTCCTAATTTATTTGTCCCAGACAAGAATTTCTGCACATTGCTTTTCATTTGGGGTTTAATAAAGTTTGACACATCTGTTTTTTTTGGTGTCAGATTTATGTTCCAACGAACCCTCGTGGTGCTGAGTCATTACCTCCAGCAATTGTAGTTTCAGAGACTGATTTTTATTTGAGAAGATTATGGGGTGAACCTTCTAAGGTACGGAACGGAGAGAATTTCTAGAAATGCAACACTTTTTTTTAACTGTATAGGTAAAATAATAAATTTCAGACAAATGTATTTGGTGTTGTAATTTCAGGATTTGGAAAAGAAACCAAGGTATTTGGTAACTTTCACTGTTGGTTGGGATCAGAGGAATAATATTGATGCGGCAGTCAAAAAGGTTAGATTTTGTTTATTTTTTATTTTTTATAAATTTGATGCTATTTTGAAGATACTGAGATTTTAGCATATGATGTTTCATAATTCGTAGTTTTCGGATGATTTCCAAATCTTGCTTTTTCACTATGATGGTAGAACAACGGAATGGGATCAATATGAGTGGTCAAAGCAGGCAATCCATATCGGCATAAGGAAGCAGACCAAATGGTATGTATGATGTTGAGATGTTTAATCTTTATTATGTTGACTATTTTATTTTCCTTTTATAAAGAAAATTTCTTCTTTTGCAGGTGGTATGCAAAGAGGTTTTTGCATCCAGATATCATAGCAGCTTATGATTACATATTTGTTTGGGATGAAGATCTTGGTGTTGAGCACTTTAATGGGGACAAATATATGCAGTTAGTTAAGAAACATCGTTTGGAGATATCTCAACCCGGACTTGAACCCAATGAGGGATTAACATGGGAAATGACAAAAAGGAGAGGTGATAAAGAAGTTCACAAGTAGGTTACTATCTTTATTTAATTTTCATAATTGTAGTACAAGTACTGTAATGGTTTTTTTATTAGAGTGGCAATTTCGACCCATTTACTTGTAATGTGTCAAATAAAAAATAGCTTAAACGTAAATGGGTCAAATAGGACAAAAGTTGATATCTCATAAGGCCTCCTAGTCCTAGGTAATTTTATTCAAAAAGTTAGATTATTCTTGAAATAATTTAAGTTTTGTAATTGTAGTTAACACATCAAAAAATTTGGACAAAAGGCGTTTTGGGTCAACCGAACCCAACCCTTGGGGTTATAAATACTGTATTTCTTGCTAGAATTCGTATTTAAAGTAGTTTTGAAATTTGAACAACACTAAGCTTTTAAATATATGACTTCTTCAACAGGGTTACAGACGAGAAACCCGGATGGTGCAGTGATCCACATCTGCCACCATGTGCAGCGTATAATTTCTCTATTATATACAAAAAAGTTAGTTATAATGATTCTCACTTGAGTTTAGTACTCATTGCTATTGCTTATATCCAGATTTGTGGAAATTATGGCTCCCGTTTTCTCTCGTGATGCTTGGCGGTGCGCATGGTACATGATTCAGGTAAAAATATCCATCGAGACTCAATATTGCTTTACAAAATTACACATGTACATATTACACACTCTTTTGTCACGTTCATGCAGAATGATTTGGTCCATGGATGGGGATTGGATTTTGCACTTAGAAGATGTGTAGAGGTGAATGCTTTTATGTTCAATTTTTATATTGTATTTTACAATTTCCACTGGTGCAATATTATATAAAACTTGTTTCTTCTCACAGCCTGCACATGAAAAAATTGGTGTGGTTGATTCGCAGTGGATTGTGCATCAACATATTCCTTCGCTCGGAGGCCAGGTCGGACATCATAACTTATGAATTATCAAAAAACTGTATTGCTTTTCATTGTTTGACATATGAATATTTGTATACTACGTTGGCTTCCGAAATGATAACGTGTTGTATTCATTTAGGGTGAAAACGAGAAGGGGAAGGCTCCACGAGAAGGGGTAAGCATGTTTTACGCATATTCACAAGTAAATCATCCCCTCGGTCCCAAATAAATGCAATGCGTTCATTGTTTAACTATCGGTTATTTGAATAATCCTTAGCTGTAAACAAAAACTATTGCATTTAGTGTGTGACAACCTGAAAATGAAATTGTTGCATTTATGTTACAAGATTATGCTATGCTTGCTTATAATCCTTTTGAACTGTAGGTAAAAGATAGGTGCAAAAGTGAGTGGGCTCTATTCCAAGATCGACTTGAGAACGCGGATAAAGCTTACTTACAACAGAATGGGACTAAACTTTAACATTCGTTTCTTTACTTTTTCTTAGAAGTTAAAACCCATTTGGCTTCTCTTCCACGTCTCGGGAGTTGACTTTCCTGCTGACTTTTTTGTCACCGTTCATGGCCAGACATGTTTTGTACTATATAGGCATGATAAGTGTAGCTTGTGTGCATAGTTATCTATAATTGCCAAATACTCAATTAAGCAGGTGGTAGTAACCTAACCCTCATGGATTCACCGGTATAAAATTAGGTTAGACCCATTTATTTAGCAACAGTTTTTGGTGGTTTATAATAGATAAAATTACACGTAAAAACCAGGAGAGTGTGTGCAGGTGTTTAATATTCGGGTCGAAACCGATTAAACTAACAATTGAACAGAACCAAAACCGAATTAGGTTTTGGGTTCCAAACCAAGATAAATAGAGTAGGTTGATTAGCTTAGGATGATAAGAAATTGGGTTGCACAGGTGAACCTACTTTTTAAGGGAGTTTACATGTGTGACTGTATAATATTATAGTTGTGAATATAGAAGTGATGTTTTACTGAGATGTTTGTATAATACAATGTTAACGAGTATATATAGAAGAGGAGTCGAAAGAAGCCTAATCTTAACGTGTTTGAACTACAACAACCATATATAGTATATCCCACCAATAATAGAGCGGTATGGTGAGGATAGAATGTAGATAAACCATACATCTATCTCAGGGGATAGAAATATAATTGTTTTAACCGGTTAATGAAATACAACAATCATCTTTAACAGTTAATAAAGTTAAAAGAAATTGCATAAAACATGTTGATACAAAAGGGAAAGGATGAAAAAGTAAAAAAAATGTTGATATGGTCTCACTACAATCGAATCATCAGGTACTTGTGTTTGACAACTCACTATGTTGATTCTGATTGGAAAATGCAAAAAACCATAATTTGTTTCAATGAGTTTGCACCACTATATAGTGGTGATGTTATTTCAAATGATATTTTAGAGTGTCTTACTATATGTGGTATTTAAAATAAAATAAACACAATTACTTCATATAATGCATCACTAGTTATAAAGGCAACCACTATTTTGAGGAATAGTTTTTAAGGGAAGGGAAAAGTATATTTTGAGAGGTTGTTTACTTGTTTTTCATGAAAGATGTTGTGCTTACATATTAATTGTAAATTTGATAGTACGAGATGATCTATGAACAATTGATTCTTGTCTTTTGAAAATTAAAGAAGGTGACAAGTAGCTAACGGTTCGTCCTTTGAAATTTGGTGAAATAGCAAAAAAATTTGGTACCCACACTCGGTATTTATGAATTGATGCAAAAATTAGGTGGAACTCAACACACCGCATCACATGTTCACTACAAACTAGTTATTTGAAGTTATGCGTTGAGAGATTCAAACTTTCAATGGTCTCTTGTAGATGTTGAGTGCACTCAAGCCGAAAAGGCGTACGAGGTATTTGAAGATGCTACTAATTTGACCCGCCCTACGTTTATTGAATCCCCTGCGTATATTCAATGACACTGTCGAAACTCTTTCTCAAAGATACAGTGCTAGTCCTAATTACACAAACATTAGAAGATAACCTAATTACACAAACATTAGAAAGTAAGTTTATATTCATATTTTTTTTTGTCTATTTCTACTTTTATACTCCTACTACTAGAGGTGCACAAATTGGTTTTTCAAACCGAACCGGTTTGAGAGAGGAACTTGACTGGTTTTGACCAGTTTCAAATCGGTTTCAAACCAGCTTTTGAACGGTTTGGATCGGTTCGGTTTGGCTTAAACCGGTTTCAAACCATAGGTTTACAAACCGACGGTTTGAACCAGTTTCAAAGTGGTTTAAGAATCGGTTTAGGTCGGTTTGAGATCCCAAACCGATTTTTTGTGCACCTCTACCTACTACTAACACTTGTATTTTCTTTTTATGTGTAGCAATCTACAAAGAGAAAAGAGAATAACCACATAAATGGTGATTAAATATAATTCTTGATTCGGTTAGGGTTTTCATAGTTCAGGTCAATTTAATTCCTGATTTGTATATTGCTACCACCTCATTAAGAAAAGAAATCTATTTAGTAGTTAGTTTATGAAATGAAATTAAAAAAAAATTAGCGCGGTTTGCGCGCGTTGTTTGACAGAGGTTTGAATGAAAACATGAGGCATAGCTTCAAACTACTACCATAGCATCATAATCGATCATCAAACCTTCTCCAAACGATCACCCTCAACATTCTCCGATATCTCTCTCCGGTGACGTTGCAGTGCCGGACGAGAGAGCACGGCCGCGGAGGTATCTTTTTGTATCCGAAATTATGGTTTTATCTGAGCATTGCTTGTTTGATTGATCATGATCACCAGATCTGGTTTCTCCACCCAGATAGACCTTCATTTGATTCGTTAGGAATTGTTTGATCATCGTTTGTATTCAATTTTCAATTTCACGTAACTATAAAATTGAAGACGGATGCGTGCATTTCATAATCGTTTCATACGCGATTTCCTCCGTGTTAGTTCTTGTTAGATCTCACATATGTAAATTGTGTGATTGCGTAATCAGCTAATCTTCGGTTTAACTAGTTGATTTTGGTTAATTTGTTGAAATCCGTGACAAATAAGTCAATCAAAGATTAGCGTAAATTAACCTAAAAAGTAAATCGTTGAAATTTGTGCAATTTGGGAAAAATCACTTATTGACGAAATCGGAGCCCTTAGTGATGGAATTGACAGCTGGGGCAAACCGCAGGATCTTTGCGTCTGCTGCTTACGGGCTCTGTAACTCCACATGTAGTCCAGGTTATGATCGTTTTAAGTTTGGGCCGTTTCTGTCCTACTTTTCCTATCTAGCTGGTCAGGTAGGAGTTGCTAATTTCTAGATCAGCTCCTCACCAAGAACATGTATGAATCATATAAATTGATGAATCGCAGTTGTTACTAAATCCAGTCGATTAGACATTGTAGATCCAAACATATACAACATTTCTCTCATTGATTGATCCACTTATTTGCACATTGAGTCATTGTTTCAAGGTATATATTTGTAGATTTAAGATAATTCGATTGTCTATAATGGGTGCACTAGATAAAGTTCCTTCAACCATTTCAATCCATGGAGAAAAAGAGGAAGAAGATGAGTACTATAGCTACTCTGATTCTGTTGATGAAATTCGCTCGGAAAGTAGTTGGTCTGATTCATCCCCTCAGGTGCTACTTTTAGCACTTAAAAGTTTTCATTCTTTGTGTTTACCTTTCTTTTTTGCTCTATTTAGCTTATTTCTATAACAACAATGAGTTATCTTTTGGGTGTGTTTCACAGTTTCAGGATATCCCTCCTCCCATGTGCTCACTTGCTGTTGCTTTTTTAAAAATATTACATGGTTCAGGTGATGTTTAACTTAAAGCAGGAAGAGTAGTTTTGTATTGATTGCGCGTATAAAAGTGTTACATTAGAGCTCTTTGTATACAGAGTAATATTACACCTGGATAGCTTCTAGATATGAAAATTATATAACTAGTCTAATATGTGATCTTTACTAAATATCATAATATTTTTTATATTATGGTTTTAAAAACGAGGGATGAATTAAAAATGGTACATAATACAGTGCAGAAAAAGGGTGGTGCAACCTTGGAGGATATTGAGTGGCAAGATAGTTTCTTGAGCAACAATGACGCATCGTTTCCAAATGATCCAACTGGTGAGTTGCCTAATAGTTGGGGAGCTGCAGAGGCCTCATCGTTTCACATTCGTGGTGAAACTTGTCTAAAAGACCGTAAAAAGAATATTGATCAAGTTTATTTATCCTTTCTTTTCACAAGAATTGTATTACTAGTTTGTTTGCATTCAGGTTAAGGGAAAAGGCATATTAATGCAACTTGTTGCAGCAAACATGCTGAAATCAACCAACAAGCAAGGCGATTTTGCTGGCCGGCCTGGTAGCATTTGCCAGGTTTAGTATTCTTTTTCTATAGAAAATATTGTTGTAATAATATAATGCTGTTAAAAAAAACTATAACTCAAGATCTGTTGTGCAGAAATTTGCAGCTGCTGACCGCCCAGATTTCTTTTTCATTGTAAATATGCAGGTAAATTTGTTGGATTAAAATTATATATATTACTACATTATTTTTAATGATTTTATATCAACCAGAGTCAAGGTAGATGATTATTATTATAATACTAGTTTTGATTAATTAGATCCCTGGTCCAGCAACAAATTTTCATATTGCTTTCTATTATGCAACAACTACTCCCATCAAAGATGTGCCATTGCTACATAACTTTGTAGAAGGAGATGATGCATATAGGAATTCAAGGTTTAAGCTCATACCTCATGTATCCAAGGTTGGTACATTCAATCTTGCATATATGATTCATTACTTAATATCTTTAACAATAAAGTTCTCGTTTATGGAAATCGGTTATATAACAAAATTCTGTTTCAGGGGCCATGGCTTGTAAAGCAAAGTGTTGGAAACAGACCCTGCTGTTGGGACATGTTCTAAAAATTCAATATGTTCGCGGAAAGAACTACTTAGAGGTATAAACACAATAATCAAATTTCAAAAAAAAAAATCCCATAAAAGGTGAAGAGTAAGATAATTAGACACAATGTTGTTGCAGCCACTTGAACAGATTATTTGATCTAAATAGTCGAAATCAGTCACTATACCCAAACACCAAAAAGTTAATCATCTACTACTTTTTTTTAACCATGAAAACTAACGGGCCCCACGAGTACCTTACTAATCAATGGGACCAATGCAGCTTGTGCGGGTCAGGTGACCTTCAATGGGTTAGAGGTTCATCACGTGCTTACCATTGTGTCACCCCCTTGAAGTTTAATTATCTTCGACTTGAAAATACAATAATCAGATTTCACAATCAAAACAAAAACAAGGTATTAAAATGCTATTGATGTATGTTTCTGAAGTTTTGTTCATCGTTTTAGCTGGATGCCGATGTTGGTTCGTCTGTGATCGCTAAGAAGGTGGCCAACAGAGTTTTGAGCAGCTTCAACAATTTAATAGTTGAAGCAGCATTTCTAATACAGGTAAATTTACTTTATAACTCCCCTCTAAATTAAATAAGGCAAATTGGTTTTTAATAATTCAAACTACAACTCATTGACTGATAATAATCCAAACTAACAGTTTGGCTGGTGATAATCTCAACTTTCACTTTTGTTGTCAGTGACAGTCCCAGTAGCATAATTATCATAGATTTACACTTATTTTCGTTCAAAATGACGATTTTAAATGAAATGGAGAAACATACAAGCGAAATCGAGTGTAAATATATGATAATTATGCTATTGTGGCTGCTATTGACAACAAAAGTGAAGTTGGGATTATCACCGGCCAAACCGTTAGTTTGGATTATTATGAGTCATAGTTTGGATTATTAAAAGTCAATTTCATTATTTATGTTGATGTTTTATAAATTATAATCCATTTGGGATGCAGGGAAGTACACCAGAACATATCCTTGAGACATGTCGTATGAGCCATATTGATACCTCAAAAGTGGCTTGTACATAGGCAAATTGTTGTTTGAAACATGCTAATATCTATATTACACCAGTAGCGATTTTATTCTAATGATGCTTAGAGGCTATTAGGGGTGATCAAATTCGGGTATGGACCAACCAGACCCGAACCGGGACAGTCCTGACTCAGGCTATATTGATAAGAGAATTGACCCACTAGACCATGTATAATTAGTCAAAGTGATAATGTCGTGCTCTTTGTATGGCTTTTTAATCTGTTCTTACACTTTTAGGCAACGGTGATAAATAAATCGTGTCGATTTTTTTGTAGTAGCTCAAATAAATTGTGACTGATTTTTGTCTTTTCATAAAAAACTTAACAGAAAATCAAACAGTGTTAGCCATCTGGTTTTAATTGAAACAAAAATGAAACCACAGTAACTAAAAAAGTGAAATTAGAACTAATAGACTAAAAGCGAGAATTGACCCAAACCTCAGGGACTAAAACCGTAGTTTACTCTTTTTTTAATGTACTATGTTAAATCTTTATAGTGAGATGATAGGGACTCACTTAATAAACTAGTTTGATGAGCCAGAGTTTCACATATCTAGCTTGAACAGACTTGTGAGCTTAAAAGAGCTTTTTATTTATATAATTTTTATTAGTATATTAAATATATAGGGTTAGGCTATACATACCCCCCTTCCTACTTGTCGTACCCCCCCCCCCACCATCTGAAAAAATAATTTTTAAACTTGTCATTTTACTCCATTTGAAAAATAATTATTTCTAAAACCGTTTTTTATTTAAAAATACTTTCTGTAAAATAAAACGTATACCCCTCCCCTCTCCTACTTGTCGTACCCCCCATATTTTACCCCATTTAAATAATCATTATTTATAAAACCGTTTTTTTAAGTTTAAAAGCACTTTCTATAAAATAAAAACTGATTAGGCCATACATATCCCCCCACCTACTTGTCGCACTCCCCCTAAAAAAATAACTTTTAAACTTGTTATTTTACCCCATTTGAAAAATCATTATTTCTAAAACAGTTTTTTAGTTTAAAAACACTTTCTATAAAATAAAACGCATACCCCTCCCCCCTCCTACTTGTCGTACCCCTTCCCCATTTTACCCCCTTCGAATAATCATTATTTAGAAAACTGTTTTTTTAAGTTTAAAAACACATTCTATAAAATAAAAACGGGTTAGGCTATACATACCCCTCCTGAAAAAACAATTTTTAACCAACAATGACTAATTAACAAAAATACTAAAGTAAAAAAAATAAAAAGGTTTGAATTGTATTTATTTAAAAACTTAGGGGGCTGCAATAAGTAAAAATTAATGAAAGATGGTACGTATAGCAAGACTCAATATATATTTATAATAATTATTATAACTATATATATAATCATGATAGAAATAACTAAATAGTATATATACATTATGTTATATATAAAAATTATAGTTATAAATATATAATTATATATAAAAATAATTATATATATAATAATTAAATAATTAGTAAATAGTAAACGAGCCGAGTTCGAGTTGAAAAACTACTCACGAGCTGAACTCGACCTTGGGGGCGGCTCGGCTCGTTTACACCCCTAGAGTGGTGGTGGCCGGCACTAGCGGATTGCGATGACAGTGGGGTTGTGGTTGTGGAGGGGGGGAGTGTGGGCGATGACCGGGTTGGCCGATGCAATGAATAGAGATTATAAATGAGCAATGAATAGAGAAAGCATGATCAAACCAGGGTTGTTCAAAAAACTCGTAGTCTGCTCGAAGTAAGCTTGAAAAAAGCCCGATTGACTACGCTCGGCTCATTGCTCGCTCGTTTGGCTCGTTTAAAATAATAATATTTGTAATAATTTTTTTATTATTAAGCTCGCTCAAAGTGTCACGAGTCGAGCGCAGCTTTTCAGCTCGTTAATATTATCGAACCGAGCCGACTCGTTTAACTTCGAGCCCGAGTCCATCCTGACTTGGCTCGTTTACAGCCCTAAATCAACTTTAAATCTAGGAAGCTCTATAATTATATGATAGACCATTGTTGATATAAAGAGTCCCGTTATCCCGAACACCTCAAAATAGTAGTATTTGATAATACATACAAGATTCGAAATATTAAAAATATGTTTTTTACAACAACATTTTTTAAGTTGCTTATTTAAGCTTCAAAAGTATCGATAGAATTAGAATCGAGTATAAACAAACTGAAAACCGATTCATTTGAGCTTATTTATGTGTTCTAACTTAAACTCATAATGTTCTACTAGGTCATTCTCTGTTCTCTAATTAATTTTGAGCTCAAACTATTTGAAAAAAAAAAAATATTAACTTAGTTATTAAAATACTCCTTTTACAAAAATATTAAAAAACCAAAAATGATGTTTTACGAACTTTATAAACTTTTTACTTAAAATTTGTACAGACAAATTTAATGCAGGTGGATCATCATAACTATTTAAAAACAGCAGTCCTATAGAAAAGAAAATTATCATTAATCATTATTTTATGCAAGGACATATAAAATATTGTCGTTTTTAAGACTTTTAGCCAATTAATTATAAGGCCAAACGACAATACATTTCATTGCATGTTTCAAAATAATGCAATCTTAATTAGACCTATTTTATAAATATTATTATTAGGTTTAAAACAAATATTCTGGTTTACCAAGTACAATAATACCGTGCTCCTGTACATTTTGATTATTATTTTTGTCCCTTTTTTCCGTTAAAACCATTAAATAAAAAAAACAATCAAAATAATTGACTTTTAATTTAGATGGTCTTTATAAAAACTACCGTTTAACATACCAAGATATCATCACATTAAATACCCTTTTGATGTTAATTAAAATAAAATAGTGTTCTCGAATATGTGTCTTTGTTTAAGTTCCACCAATCAAACAATCAATTAATTGAACGTTTGAAAGTTATGCTTTTATTTAACTTTATCAACTTATCATAGTGTTTGAAACAAAAATATGACTAATTATTTGATGATAGCATTTTCTAAAACATATATCTTTCTAAAAACAGAAATAATATCATATTTATTTCTTTTTATATATTTAACATAAATACCCTTATTTTATGCAAGGAGTTAAGTGATGAGAGTTTAAAGTGTTTTAAATGAGAATATTTGATGTTAATTTTTTTGGTGGATAATACAAGTATTCAATGTATATATAGGGTGTAAATAAGTTGAGTCAATAGCGAGCTTGACTCGTTTAACTTAAGATAACTCGAGCTCAAACTCTATGTCTAAAACTCAAATTTTCATGCTCGATCTTGTCTAGGATCGACTTGTTGATCATTTATCAAACTATTTATTTATTTTATTTATAAACACATATAATATTTTTATGTATATTTAAAATTAAAAAGTTTATATATAACACAGTGTATATTATTTAGTTGTTTATCATAATTTTATATATAGTAATATTTATATGTATGTTTATATTCAATAAAATTCATTATATTTATATAAATAATATGCTTATTACAACCTAATAAAGTCGATATGAAGCTTAAACTCGTTTATTAGTATATACCCGAGCTTTCTACCTCATTTAAGCTAAGGAAAACATGAAGATAAGATATAGAAAGAAAAAAATAGGTTTGGTAAGTTATTATTAATTAAAATAAAATAAAAGAAAAATTGGGAAAAAGGTTGAAAGGGACGGGACAGAAGGTGATGTGGGTGGTGTGTCAGTGTTGCGTGAATGCTCAACGGAATATCCCCCCTCCCCCTCCCCCTCCCCCTCCCCCCCCACCCAAATTCCTTTCCTTTTTTTTTTAAATAAATTTATTTATACATTCCAAATAAACATCTTTCTATTTATTTACTTTCCACTTTTAAACTCAATTTATGATGTGTGAACCATATAGTAAGGTACACTACACTTGTCTGCTCTAGTCTTGTCACCAGATTTTATGCTTTGTTATTATTAATATATATATATACACACAATATATATAATATAAATCATTTGATGTATAAAATAATTTTAATAGTATATAAAACAGGTGTTCACAAAACAAAAATTAGCATGGTGTCACAAGAAGGCATGGATTTGTTATAAAGATTAACACTTATAATAATCTTTAAAAAACGTGTTACTTCTAATAATCTAGTGTTAGTTTCGCTTTGTTAAAACGAATTTGGTTTAGTTAGTTAGATGATAGTTTCGCTTCTACCTTCTTCTTCACTTGTATATATACTTGTTTTGTAATTTCATTTCAATTTGAATGATAATCGTATATTTTCAATCAACAATTATGTAGATCAAAGACGGCTGGGTTGATGCTATGCTAAAAGATAAGGGATAAAGAAAGTAGTTATTTCTTATTGATTTAATAAAAAAATTAAGGACTCAGAGATCAAATGTGTGATGCTGTAATAAAATGTTAAGACTAAATCCGCAATTTCTTAAAGGTAAAAAGTAAATCTGTAATTTTTAATAGTGAAAATTAAATCCCTAATTCATTAACTAAAGAAAGTATTAAATTTATCTTTAAGTACCTAATTATGTGCTATTAAAAAAATGTTAGCCTAGTTCTTTTACATCGATATTACTATTTTTATCTTTTCAAAAATTAAAATCATTTTTTTATCTCGAGACATGTTGCTGAGTTTGATCTAAATAAATTTAAATACATATTTAAATAATTTATAAAATAATACATGAATAGCTTTACAAAATAGTAAATTAAAAATTAGTTTTAATGTATTTATTTAAAAAATAAAAATAATGATGTGATGACATGTCTTGCAACCTTTCCTTGCTGCAAAAGGGAAATAAATAGTGTGTGTGAGACAATAAAAAGAAATGCAAAGACAGATGGTGACAAGGGTAACTGTGGTCTCAAAGCTGACAACTTTTAACACAGTTTATTGTCTATTTTCATTAAATGTAAAGCTCATATAATATTATTGTATAAACTCTTTTATTAAAGGATACTTTTTACTTTCTAGTACTTACGAACCTCAAAAAGTTTATAAATTAAAATCATTAACTAACAAGATCTCTATTATTTTATAACATTATTAAAGCTAAAAAATATGTCTTATTAATAATTTTTTTTTAAAACTTAACCGTATAGTTATTTTTTAAAGTACGTTAGTTAAAGATGGGATATTATTTTTTAAAAATGTTTGGATTATTTATCTAAAACCTTACTAAAAATCATTTAAATATGTGTTTATATATGGAAAAATATAAGATATACATAAGAGAGAGCATGTACAACGGTGGATGCCACAAACACCAACAAACGTACAAACACATCGTATTTTCACTCATCTTTAAAAAACACTGATTTTTACTCTAACGCTACATCCTTTTTTCCAAACACCATTTTTAAACAAAAAATAATGATTAAATATATATTATATTAATGATGTGAGAGAGGAGGCCCTACCTGCAGGCGTTTGCTTGCGTTCGGAAATAAGGATGGGGAGCTAATCGGACGCGCCACTACACTCGTTCGCTTCGACCAAGTGGGATCCGGACGCCCGCGATGTTGGTGCTCTAACAAATTTAATTTGCAATAACAAATACAGTTATAACAATAATATATCAACAATTTGTTATATACAAAATAAACCTATTATACCTACAAAACTAGAAATACAAAAAAAATCAATTAATAGAATTTTTTCTAATTATTTTAAAAGAGGGAAAATTGATAAGAAGAAACAAATTTTACATTTGCAGGTAGGGTCAGAGAGAGACTGTCTGTTTTAGAGAGAGAAAGTTAGAGAGAGAGAGAATGCTGTAGCTCTTGTTATGGAGGTGTCTGCCATGGCCACTCTTCTCCCTATCTCTATCTCTGTCTCTCTTTCGTCACTCTTCTAATAATCTCTGCTTTCGTCTGTTGATTTCTATTTCTGTTTTTTCAAAATCTCTCTACTTATGCTGTGATCTTACAATTCGATCTGTTTTCTGAAGTTTCTCACTGATTTGGTGGTGTAATTGGACAGTTCCGGCGACGTGATGAACGATTGAGTGCTTTCTCCGGAGGTTTCTTCAGGTGTTAAAATGCGTGGTTAGAACAGATGTTTTGTTAATGTGATCGATTTCTGTTCGTAGAATTTGGAGTAGAAAGTTAATAGCGTGGATTTGAGGTCAGATAATTTAGAACGAAATCGGATTTTAGTTTTATCTCCACCTAGGGTTTGATTGACGTGATTTCCGGAGAATTTGAAGTCTATGTGGTGAAGAACTGAAGATAAACCCTACGTGCGCTAGGTTCTGATTCCGTGATCTTCCGTTGGAGGTAACTCTCTTTCTATTTTGTGTTGCATAACGAGTACTGTGTAAGTGAGTACTGTTTGACCTGTGGTAGGTAGGACGATTGTTAATGTGGTATTATTTTAGCATATAATTCGTTATATTCATAGAAAGTAGTTGAATCTGCCTTAATTTTTCAATATTTTATATGGCTACAGCATTTGCAAGTGAAATAGCCTGTACAAGTACGCTTTTGATCTTTGTTATTTCTGGTGTTAGGAAAGGTAGAGATCTAAAAAACGAGTAACAAGTATGAAAGAGGTAGAGAAGAGTGTAGACTCTCGATTATGGCACGCTTGTGCTGGTGGGATGACTCAAATGTGTTTACCGAATTCGAAGGTCTTTTATTTTCCACAAGGTCATGCTGAACACACACTTACAAATGTAGATTTTGCTAGGATGCCTAGGGTTCCACCTTTCATCCTTTGCAGGGTGATTGATGTCAAGTTCATGGCAGATTTAGAAACCGATGAAGTTTACGCTAAGATTATGTTGAGGCCACTTGGAAACAATATCAACTTTGACAATTTTGATGATGAAATTAACTTGGTGGAGACTCATACTATTTCTGAAGCTTCTGATAAACCCACATCTTTTGCAAAAACGTTGACGCAATCTGATGCAAACAACGGTGGAGGTTTTTCTGTCCCTAGGTACTGTGCAGAGACGATTTTTCCTAAATTGGATTATTCAGTAGATCCCCCTGTTCAAACAGTGGTAGCTAGGGATGTTCATGGTGAAATTTGGAAGTTTAGGCATATCTATAGAGGGACGCCAAGGAGACATCTGTTAACCACTGGATGGAGTACTTTTGTGAACCTAAAAAGGCTTGTTGCTGGTGATTCCATTGTGTTCATGCGAGCTGAAAATGGTGATCTTTGTGTTGGAATTAGACGTGCTAAGAGAGCAGGAATTGGTGGGCCCAACTCCACATCAGGTTGGAGTTCTTCCTTTCGGGAAACTGGGAATAAATTGATTCAAAATGGTAGAAATGTTAATTGTAGTGGAAAGGGAAAAGTGAGGCCTGAAGATGTTATTGAAGCTACATCACTTGCTGCAAATGGTCAAACCTTTGAGGTTACTTATTATCCTCGTGCAAGCACTCCAGAGTTTGTTGTGAAGGCTTCTTCTTTAAACGCTGCATTGTGTGTCCAATGGTGTGTTGGAATGAGGTTCAAAATGGCTTTTGAGACAGAGGATTCATCACGTATAAGTTGGTTTATGGGAACTGTATCTTCTGTTCAAGCTGTTGACCTGTTTTTTTGGCCTAATTCTCCATGGCGTATCCTACAGGTAAATTAACTTTTTAAGCCTCCCAAATTCATTTTCTTAGCATTGTGTTATTGATGTATTTGATGTGATTTTTAATGCATATATGATATATGATAAAACTGTTGTTTTTATCAATTGTCTGACTTTAACTCCTGAATCCAGTCATTCACTCATTTATGGTTGCTTATAGATAATTCAATTATTGTTGCTGATATGAAGAGTGTTTGGCATCATGATAAACTCTTTTTGTTACATCTTCAGTCTTTACGTTCAGTAATTTCTTTCTGGTTTTATTTGGTTTGTTGGAAATAGAGACTGCTTAATAGTTTCGCAGTATTGGGTTGATTGGGTGGTTTGAGACTTTAACCCTTCAAGACTTGGCCTGATATATTAAAGTAATTACATCTTTCCATTTACTGTTGGAAGTAATTGGTAATTTCACTAGTTGAATGTATATGTTAAGATATTAAAAGTCTTGGCAAGCTCTTTTGCAAAATATTTTATGAAGACTGAAAAGATGATCCCAACAATGGTCAAAGGAATTACGAATTGATTATTACTAATTTAATATGACAAAAACTTTTAGCATTATAAGTCTTGTTGTTTAGCTAGTGTGACCTTGGTTTTAAACTGCGTGACGCGCTCCGATGCGTTTGGTCCCAAAATCCAATGCGCGATGCGAGCGCATCACGTATGCGATGCGCTCTTTATTAAAAAAAATACTAAAATATTAATTCCACATAACAAGTTGTAAAAACATACTTATACAAAAAAGAACTCATACAATAAGACGATAGAATTGCATTTTTGTACTTTTAGCTAACCCACCCATTTATTTTAAAGATTCGACCCGATTTTACATATTGCAACGCATCAGACGCATTTTGCAACCGGGTATTACACCACATCGTCGCAACATGAACGCATCATGTAATCGCATCGCAACAAGTGCAGCGATGCGCTCTTTACACCGCATCAGCGCATTACGGATTATGCGCGCAATTTAAAACCAAGAGGGTGACGTGTGGTTTTGCTAGTTTTCGGTCTTCCATTTTGTTAGCTTTTATTTTTAAGAATGTAATAAACTAATAAAAATAATATGATGTAGGTTGATTGGGATGAGCCAGATCTGTTGCAAAATGTGAAGCGTGTAAGCCCATGGCTAGTTGAATTAGTGTCAAACATGCCACTAATTCATCTCTCACCCTTTTCTCCACACAGAAAGAAGCTAAGATTACAACAATCCCCAGATTTAGCAAAAGACGGTTTTGCCCTTCCACAATCCTTTTCAGTGAACCCCCAAACGCCCAGCAGTTGTTTTCCTGCAGGCATACAGGGAGCCAGGCATGCTCAATTTCAGATCCCATTTTCGGATCTTAACCTAACCCGCAAACTTCAGTTAAACCTTTTCCCTAAACACTTGGATTCACCTAAAGATCCTGATGATGTCATTAATGATGACATATGCTTGCTGGCCATTGGTAATTCTAGCTATAAACTGGACAAAAATGAAGACAAAGTAAAAACACCTGTTTTTCTACTATTTGGTCAGCCAATACACATTGACCAGCAAAGTTCACAAGTTAACCATTCTACGGACGAAAATGCAAATATGATTCCATGGGACCATGTTGTTCATAAAGAGCTGGTTCCAGGTCACCATTGCAAAGTATTTTTGGAATCTGAGGATGTGGGTCGGACTCTTGACCTTTCTGTTATCGGGTCTTATGAAGAACTTGATAAAAGTCTGGCGAGTTTGTTTGGAATTGAACGGTTTAATGATTTGTCATGTGTGATTTACAGTGATTCAGAAGGTGTCGTGAAACGAATCGGTGATGAACCTTTCAGGTACTCCCTTATTATTTTCCATTCATTACCTGTCATTCATATATAGATGCATCTAAATTCTTTTGTTAATTGTGTAGTGAGTTTGTGTTGAAAGCAGAAAAGCTGACTATTCTAATGGATGTGTGTGGTGGAAGGTATGGCGTTTATGTTATTATAATATGAAGGTTAAAAACATTCTCATATGTTTCTTTTTAATGGTGGGAGTTGCAGAAAATTGATTAGGGTGGTGGGTGGCGCAGGGCACATGTTGGAATCGTCGAAAACGAGTATATTTGCTTAGGAAGATGAAGATGGAGTTGGTAGTTGCTTATAATTAGGATTGGACATTTTTGTGGTGTTGATTTGGAGACTTTGAACCATATGGATGGATGGGCACTGTATTTTCCCTTTTCTATGACTAGACTAGACCAGATATATCAAATGCATGCACTCTTAACAATCAACTAGAATCATGCAACTTCTCTTAATCGCTATATAATCATTGACTATTACCAAGTTAAACTACCGAAAGAATATAATTTTGGTGTCTGTCCTATTGCTTTTGGCATCTTCAATTGATTGATTTGAACATTTGTTGTTAACCAGTAAACGTTAAGCGGCTTGTTTGTTTTTGAAAATCGAAACGTAAATAAAAAAACATGTCGCTACGATATACTCGAAAAGCATGAAAAGGTAATGGTGTAAAAACGTATGTTAAGAGACACAGACGAATTTGGGAAAAAAAAACATTCATCGAAACTTAAAAAACATTACGTTGTGGGAGAAACGAAAAATATATAACACTTGACCCGGGTTAGTTTTCGTCGAAACTTAGATAAAAATATGGTGTTTGAAATAAGAAGCAAAAAGAAGGAAAAAAGAAAAAAAAAATCTAAACTAAGCCACCAAAGGAATGAAGTTTGGTAATCAGTTACACAGGGAAACGATTAGATTATAAGCTCGATCTCTCAATTCCCATTAAACTCGAAAACTGAAATTATCTCTATAACCCACAAGCTCGGTTTTATATAAAGTTGCAAAACTTGAAGAAAATGTAACTAATTAGAGTTACATTCAAATTCTATTCGAAATCCTAATATGTAATAAAAAAACCAAGTTTTACTAAAACACCCATAACCCAAAGTGGGCTGGGTCTCGACCGCCCCATCCATAGGCTCGAATGGGTGGGCTCGAGTCAAGGGCTTACGTTCCAACATTCACCCCTCTAAGCCCGGACTTGGGCTTCAAATCTTTGATTCCTAGCAGCACTGCATCTCGCTAAATTTTACTCTCGCCAATGCTTTAGTCAACGGGTCGGCCCGTTGTTCTTCACCAGTAATATGCTCCATTGTTACTTCGTCTTTTTCAAAGCACTCGCGTATGAAATGATACCTCGTATTAATGTATTTGCTTCGGCCATGAAACATCGGATTCTTTGTTAGTTCCATGGCCGATTTGTTATCTATATACAAGGTTATAGTTTGAGTAGGTCATCCTGTTATTTCACTAAGTAACCATCGAAGCTATAGTGCTTGGCATGCAACGGCGGTGGTGTCCATGAACTCGGTCTCACACGATGAAAGAGCCACTGTGGCTTGTTTTTTAGTGCATCGGGTGATTGGTGAATCATTGAAGTAGAATATGTGCATGGTAGTGCTTTTTCCATCATCTTCATCAACCCCGTGACTACTATTACTAAACTCGTAGAGATGTCGACTTCCACCCCTCGAATAGATCAAACCAAAAGAACTTGTTCCCTTCACGTACCGTAAGATGTATTTTAGTGCTTGCATATGTGATTCCTTCGGGTCTTGCATATAACAACTTGCAATCCCAATTGAGAAGCTTAAGTCGGGTCGTGTGTGTAGTAAGTATCCCATGCAACCAATCAAACTTCGGTAAGTAGTTGGATCTACCGGTTTTCCATCGTCATCCTTAGAAAGTTTCATGCCCGGCTCAAGTGGACACTTGGTATGGTTGCAATTTTGCAAGTTTGCCTTTTGCAATATTTTCCAGGCATAACTTTCTTGCTTGATCTCGATCCCGGTTTGGGTTTGTTAACTTCAATCCCGAGGTAGAAAGACAAAATTCCCAAGTTGCTCATCTCGAATTTATCCTCCATTGGTTTTTTGAACTTAGTGTTTTCCTCTAGGCTTGAACAGTTACTATTAAATCATCAACATGTTACATATACCACAATGATTAGAATGTCATTAAGTATAAACTTTTGGTAAACCATCCTCTCGTGCTGGCATCTTGAGAAACCGAGTTATTTAAGCACAACATCCAACTTGTTTTAGCCTGTAAAGGGCCTTCTTGAGAACATAGACTTTCGTTTCACTCCCCTTCTTCAAGAACCCTTGCGGTTGAGTAACAAACACGGTTTCATCTTACTCGACATGTAGAAAAGTGGATTTCACGTCGAGATGGTGCACTTTCCTCCCCTCCTTTGCTACCAAGGCTAGTAAGAGCCTAACCCTTTCAATGCGTGTTACAGGTGCAAAAACTTCATTGTAATCGACCCCGAATTTTTGCACGTAACCTTTAGCAACGAGATGGGCTTTATACTTAACAATCTTCCTGGATGCATCCTTCTTTATTTTATAAACCAATTTAAGGTCGATGGGTTTGTGATTTCCCGGTAAATCAGTGAGCTCCCAAGTATTTTTTTTTTTCGATTGATGCAATCTCGGCTTCCATTGCTTTAATGCATTCTTTTGATTTGGCGGCTTCAACATAAGTCTCCAGTTCTCCGTCTTGAGACAAAAGTAACTCAATATCATCATCAACGTGGTTCGCCCCATTTTGCACTCTTCCATCCATAACATAATCATCGAAACGTTTTGGCATATTAGTGGTTCGCCCTAGTTTGCACCGCCGGTCACCACGCCGCCGCCGCCGTCCACTTTCAAATTCTCATTAAACTCAAAAACTGGATATAGCCCACAAGCTCGGGTTTCTATAGAGTTGCAAAAATTGGAGAAAAAGAAACCGATTAGAATTGCATTCAAATTCTATTCGAAATCCTAATCTGTAACAAAAAACCAAGTTTGACTAAAACACCCATAACCCAAAGTGGGTTGGGTTGGGTTGGGACTCAATCGCCCCATCCATGTGCTCGAATGGGTTGGTTCAAGTCAAGGGTGGCGGGTTCGAACCCGCGTCCTCACCAGCGAGGGACTTAACCACTACCAAATTCTTTTTTATTAAACATAGCAAACATTCTGTATTTAAGCTAAAGACAGTTGTATAAACTTAAAAAAATAACAAATAAGGAGGAAACCTGCTAAAGGCGTGGGATGGCGGGTTCGAACCCGCGACCCTCGCTTCAACTGCGTGCGTCTTAACCGCTACTCATAGGCGGACCTACATAGAGCATATGAGGGCAGCCATCCTCCATAAAATTTATTTTTAAGTGTTATATACGCGTTAAAATCTTGATCCCCACCCATATACGCGTTAAAATCCTGATCCCCACCCATAAAATTTTGCAATAACTCCTCGATGGCCCCCATGAAAAAAATTTAGTGTTATATACTCGTTATATATCGCTAGCCAAAAAATTCTGACCCCAATGAAAAAAAAATTTGGGTCTGCCACTGCCGCTAATACCAGCCACCTTTTGGTTAATCATTTCAAATGTTTCTTTAGGCCATGTGAGGATTGCTGTTATGTGCATACCAAATTCGTTTTGATTTTTCTGATTTGTGTTGTTTAGATTTTTCGATTGTTCAATCCTTTTGGACGATTGAGACAATTATGTTACAAACATCTTCACCAAACGATTTCAATGAATGAATCTAGATGTTAAAATTGTTATCTCTGAAGTTTAGAATTAATGAATTTAGATGTTAATGAATGATTGCCCGTATAATGAATTAGATTGAAACTTTGACTTACTGTTGTGGTAAAAAAACTTTTTTTCAAACTTTTTTTTGTTTAGTGTTGTTTGTTGGTTCAATTTGTTTTGATTTTTACAAACTTTTTTACAAAACCAAATTTACAAACTGTTTTTTGTTTAGATCAACTTTTTTACAAACTGATTTGTGTTTTTTTTTAATTGTTGTACTTCAATTCATTGTTTGTCATCGTGCCATATTCTCTCAGGCCCCAATTGGATAAAGTTTCGTTTAAGTTTCATTTAGGAAGACACTGTCTGTCATTAGAACTTCTGGCTATTCACTTCCACTCTTTTATCAAAGTTTTTAAATTTTAATAAATAGTTAGTGTGCCTAATATTATTTCAAAGATTGTAGGGAAAATTTTTCATATACATGCTTTTAAAAGTTCAAAAATATTTGCCTTTCAAAACAGTAATGCTATCATGGGGTTCGAGGTGGCTACATGTAATTCTCTTTGGTTAGTTCGGTTTGTACTAAACTCGACACCTTACACGGAATGCCTTGGTCCCTAATTTCCAGATCGCAGGTAACTAAACACGTCTCTTCCTCTTTATTGGACATGATTATTCATTTGAAAGTTTTGGAAGGTAATAGGCTTGATATGATTGGGAAAAATTTTAAGGTTAAGAGCCCTTAATGCTAAGTGGGCATTTATAGGTATGACAGAAGTAGAACTTATGACCAAGAGGAAGAATGCAGAAATGCTTACAAGTTTACTCTTTACAAGTACATTACATTTTGTTGAAGTTTCTGATATATGACAGGTTTTTTTTGTCTATCAGTTAGTTGGCAACAGAACAATTATTTATTTAATAATTTGGTTTTGCAGGGAAGCTTATCAGATGAAGGCTCTTCATATTTAAGAAATCTTGACTTGTTGGATTTCAAGGCACATAAGGAATGGAGGCCAAAGTTTTACAGTTAGTTGGCATATGTCAAGCCCATAGGCTGATGCTAATATTTTTACTCTCTTCTTTTTCACCATTCCCACTCTACATTTCACATTTGTATCTTTGTGCTTTGAAGATAGAGTTCCACATCACCAAACAAACCTACAGGAATTTAATGTATTGTAAAAAAAAATACCATTTATGAAATGTATTTTTTGATTACTCTAATCAATATAATCTTAACATTTAACAAGATGAAAAAACTATCGATACAACATCAAATGTTGTACAAAAAATTTTGTTAAAGATATTCATCAATATAATTTTAATGTTTTAACCCGTGTAACACACGGGTTTAAAGCTAGTTGATTAATAAAGATGTTACCTTATTTTCTTGATCAAGTCCCGCTACCCTCGAACAAAGATAAAGATTAACATAATTACATCAATACAATTATGAAAAAGAAATGCATACATAAAGAAATTTGGGGGGGAATTAATAAATAAGTATAAACAATTATGGATTCTAATATATAAACATAAAAATAAACAAGATGAAATATTGATATCTGTAGTCCCTTGGTTGACTGGCATAGCTGACTATAAGTTTTGACCACCAAAAAAACTAAATAAAACAAGTTTTTTTTTAGATCCGGTAAAGATATTCATACAGACAATGAGTAAACAAGTCTGGATTTTGATTTTTTAATGTGAATCTTCCGTTGTGTGACCGAATATTATCGTGACGGAACTTATTCAAAAAAAAATGAAAAGTCACATGTTTTCAACATCATAAATCGCTTTATTTATTAAAAAACTAGATAAATATTTTGAGAAAATATATTATTATCTATAACAAGTTAAAAAGAAATATATAAAATAAGCCCACTCATGACAAATACAAAAAAGTTGTATTTGGGTTGATGGTCTTCTGTAGAATTTGTGGCTTAAAGCATGCAATTAACCTGTTCATGATCCATGATTTAGTTTGTGGAAAAGGACCTTTTTTAGACACTAGCCTGATTGGCATATAAAGAATGTTATAACAACATTAGTAAAAAAAAGAATGATAAAAAGCATGTCAACCCACCCAGATCAAGTCTCAATGGACCACATGCCCCTCACTAACCAAACCAAAAATACTATAAAAATGTTCTAAAAAGCCATCAATTGGACAATTAAGATCAAGATTACACAAATGACAGAGCATAACAGCTTTTTAGGATTATTCAAGTAGCAAAAGATGAAACTTATCTCATTCTAAATAGCACATGAAAGTTGCTTAATGAATCTTGGGTATCAACAATCCCAAATTTAAAATTTAAATATTATTAGGGTTGTAAACGAAAGAACGAGCCGAAACAGGAACTTATTCTTGTTTGTTCGTTCGGGTTTAAGCAAATAAACATAAATACTTGAGCGAACTAATTTCTTGTTTATATTTGTTAATGTTCATTAAAGATATGTTCGTTCATTATTTATTTTCTTGTACGTAAACAAAGATAAATGAAAAAAAAAAATTAAATTTAAAATGTACATAATATTTATTTTCTTTTACGTTTATTCATTTTATTTAATATATATGCATAACATCCGTATATAGATGAACATTTAGTATACCTAAACATTCACAAATGTAACTGATCAAACAAGAAGAGAAATAATCATAGCATCATATTCGTTCTATAAATAAACAAACTTCACATCAAACAAGTTATTATTACTGATATATTATTACTGATATTAAAAACTACACCCTCAAACACCGTCTGTCATTTCATTGATCCAAACACCCTTCGACTAAAAAAAGGTTCTAATACAACAAAAAATGGAACCAATGCTTCATAGTTCATACAAGAAGCAAATTGCCTAAATCCTAGACATTTTTTACTAAAACTTCACCAATGAGCAAAATGTGAAAAAAAAAAAAACATGAAAATTACACAAATGACCAATTGACAAAACAGAAAGCAAGACAATGGACAGTACTTTCATCTGCTGCTAGAACCTTCCATGCTACTGCTTGTTCATATGTTATATGACGTCCCATTGCAGACATACAAATTCCACCAGGTAAATGAGCATATCCCTGAAATCCCACATAATTTTACATAAAAAAAGGTGCATATTCATGATCTTTAATTAAAAACCATGCATAAAGATGTGATCTTTTTAGTTAAAGATTTAATAAATTTCATAATAAAAGTTGAATGTAATATACCTGTTGCATTATCTTGGCAAATTCAGGAACTAATGCTTTTCGTCCCGATTCATCAAACATTTTGTCTAATGTGACGTCTTGTAAAGAAACAAGTGTTGTCTCCAACATGTCAAGCCCAGCTTGATTTGCAAATATGAAAACAGGTTGTGACTGCAAACCACACCAAATACATATTTGATTAAAAACCCACCTTCAAAATTCAAATTAAAAAATAGAGGGCTTAATTCATTTAGTCATGAAATGAGTCGATTTAAGTTAAATACTTTATGACATATCAAACGGGTTAAATAAAAAAAATAGATATAAAGGAGCGGGCCATATGAGTTGAACGGGTAAAAAAATCCAATTTGTATTTTAAATGCATAAAACCTTCTAAACCTTTTTACCGGCTAAATGTACACGTTCAAGAAAAAGACATCGAGCTCGTGTTATACCTTTAAAGAACAGCACAAAATGGCATCTTGATGTTGCCAAATATATTTCAATAACGATTCCCCAACCACTGAACCAGTGCTTAACAAATCCGCTCCTAAATGATACCTGAAAAAAATAACCACAAATCAGAATCAAATGTTTTCAAAATATTAAATTTGTTTGAAAAAAAGGAGTAAAAGTTACGTGTAGCTCTGGCAGATCCATTGAGCTAAAGTGAGTGCTTCGGGTGAGCCAGGGGACAGCTTGGGACCCACACAAGGGTTCAAAGCGGAAGGAGATATAGCCATGGCAACTCTCTGAACTGAGTTGATAACACTTCGAACATATTGTCGAGCCATTGTAGCCACACTTTCGGCTAGACTATTCTCAAAAGGGAACTGAAAGGTGATTGTTAGAACTGATCTTGTGGTTTGGCATGTTGACATATCGGTTGAACCATGGTTAGCGGCAGGTGTCACGTCTAGACTCGAGGTTAGGTCAAGTGTTCTATGTGTGGTTACCAATGCATTCTTAGCATCACCCTGGTTAACATGGATCGATTAGTCAAACGGGTCAAAGGAGAGAAGGGGATAAAAATGAAAATTTTGATTATGAACTCACAGATTTGGGATCTAATGGGATTATACGAAATCCCGATGGTATGAGTGGTGCATCATCTGGAAACATTTCATCAATGGGAGCAAAAATGAGTTCAGAACAAGCTCCCACAGCGTTTTCATCAATTCCGTTGCATAACTAAATACAAAAGATAAGAAAATCATATAAAGCGTTTCTAAAACTGATAATTTGACAGATGATCAGAAACATATTTGAAATAATAAAGATAAAATATTGAAAAAAAACCTGCAAGAGATGAATGTCGCGTGACATAAAAGGATCCTCGTGTCCAAGTGGTTGACCTTCAAGTCTTACAACTTCAAGCATCTACATGAAAGTAACCCGCTTAGATCTGTACACATACAAATATATAAAATAAACATGGAAAAAGATATTTTTTAAATACCTCTTCGTGTTCAATTGTGTGGCCAAGAGGCATGATAATTTGGCTGCCAGTGAACCGTGTAGGCCTCATTCCTGGATATGTATTATACGGGTTGGCTTTAACAGATGCAGCAGAATAAGCATCTACATTAAAGTCGGCCCATTCTGACCGATGCTCCCTTAAAAACCGAACCAGCACCGCTGGTGGCACATTCTGGATAATAAATAAAAAAATAATGTTTTAAGAAACGACTCAGAACTATACTTTTCCATTTAACAAGAAGTTGATATTATTTAAATATGGCAATTTCAACCATTTATTTATAAATAGAGTTGAATAGGTTTATGTTCATCTATAAAGAGTCAAACAAATAATAATAAATGAAAATTGCTAAAAATGAAATGGGTCAAACGGGTGGCAACTCGCCCAATATTATTTTATTCAAAATTAGATTACTCTTGAAATGATATGTTTTTCCTAGTCATATTTGACACATTAATTATTTGTACAACAAAATAAAATTTTAGGACAAGTGTTTCGAGCCCGCATAGTGTAATATGATGCACAAAACCTCTAAATCATTTTATTTAAAAAATTTAGATCATCATTGAGTTGATATATTTTTTTATCATTTTTGACAATAATTATTAGAAACATAAAATTAAAGATTTGGGAGAAAAAGTGTTTTGAGTAAACTTACCTTTACCAATAAGTACCCGTTTTGACCCATACATACAAAAACATAACAAGTTTTTGCCCCCATTACCCAACCCAATACTCACTTCGAATAGCATGGAAGCCTTTGCACAGAGAATCCCTCCAAGATACGAGGGGGAAGCAGACGGATTCATAGCGTTGTTAAGATTCTTGGTTGAATTCACTGCAACAATTACGTCTTCAACACCATCACAATTCATTAACGACCACCCATCGTCACTAAATCCATTCACGGCATCGTTGAAGCCTCTGTAATTGGAAGCAAAACAGTATAATTAAATAACATAAAATGATAATAAAGATGCTAACATACAGGAAAATATTACAAAATTATTTGATAGGTACCTGCTTAATCTTTGACTTAAAGTTCTCAAAACAGCCGGTTGTCTTCCTAATCCATAAACTACCTCTCCACTTGACTCCTGAGCTATTTGCCTAATATACCGCAACGCCTAGATCCAAAAGTTAAATAAATAAATAAAAGATTTAAAAGAGAGCATAAAAAACAGTTTTACCATGAAAATGTGTTAAAGAGTTTGAAAATAAGATTCTACTAACCGCAATTGTCATTTTTTGGGCTACAACTTTGGAAGATTCATAAAGTGGACGAAGAACCTCTGGCACACTCCATGCCTAAATAAAGATTTAAACTTCTTTAGCAACAAGTTATAATTTTTTGTTTATTAAACCAAATAAATGAATATTCCTACACAGGTAGATTAATTGGTTTGTTAATATGAACCGATTAATCAAGCTTTCTGCAAGGATGGATAAATAATACCTCTGATTTATCTTGTAAACTCTATTTACACCAAATGGAAACTCAGATAAAATATTTAAAATAATTAATTTACCTTAAGATTTAGGTGATCAACTATGTGTATGATGGAACCACCACCTTCACAAGGGCGAATAAGGTAGCCACTTGGTAACATTTCCCCTCTAACAAACTGAGTAGCAGCAGCTGGATTCGCGCCGGCACCAGAGCCTGATAGGGATCTCTCACACACCTTACAGGTAGCAAGATCACAGCAAATTTAAATATAGGAAAACTGATAATAGGGAGGGTTAAATGATAATTATAAACATACCACAAGACTTCCGTTTTCTAAACTTGTAGTGTATCTTAAGGTCCAAAAATCCCGTGCAGGAGCAAGTGTGGTTGGAGCAAAAATCTAAAATGCAAAAATAATACATTAATTTTTTGAAGAAACGCGATTATAGAAAACAAGTGCATATATTTAGGTATTTATTTATATTTATATTTACCTGCGTATATACAAGTTCGATTGTCCCTCCATTTCCAGCAGGAAACATTGTAAAGACTTCAAGGCTCCGGCAGTCTCGGAACCAAGAAGGGCGATCTTTAAGGATCTCTACAATCTATAAATCATGGAAATCAATTATAAACAAGATCAAATGTCAGATAAAACGTTTGGACTTGTTGAAATCAAGGAAAATTATGTTACCTTTGTGGGCTCCAAACTTACGAGACCGCAGGCTCTAGCTGCCACTCCACTGCAACTCTGTGAAATAGCAAAGATCCCAACCGAATCCGGACCAGGCTGCAAAAAAGATTTAATTTTGAAAAAGATTATTACAGATTAGTCAATAAAGATACGAATTAGATAACCAAATTAGATATTTAATCAAGATTACTAGTGTATGATTTAGCCAAAAAAAAGTTTAGACTTGGATAACCAATTTTGACATTTAATCAAGATTATAATGAATTAATACAATTAGAGATAAAGAAATTTTAAAAACCTTCATCCCAGGCATCTGGACCCAATCAACAGCAGTTCCTGTGGCCTTTGAAAGGAACTCTGCCAAGGTCTCTTCTGCAATCGAGAGGAGTCTGCCAAAATCACAGATAAAAATTACATCAGAGTTGCCAAATAACACAAAAATAAACTTCAAAGATAACTTATAATATATGAAACGACGGAATTACCCAGCCGGGTTATTAGCATCTCTTAGAGAATGCTGTGGAGTGGTAATCACAGATTCACAGCTTCCATCCGTAGCCGCAGAACCCTGAAAAAAAATCATTTTGCATGAATATTTAGAGACAAGAATAAAATAAATTTTGCTTCATTTTTTATTCAACATCTAGGTATTAAAATTATGAACTTATAAATAAATACACATACGGTGTGCAATTGTTGGCGCATATATCCGTTTTCACACACAAGTTGAGACACTTGTTTTTGCAGGCGATCGTTTTCCTCCATTAATAACTTATTCATGGCAGATAGCTTCTTGTTAACTGTCTGAAGCCTAGAAGACTCTTTCCTTTGCTTCTCTCGACATCTAAACACAAAAATTATATAATTAAACCGTAAAAAATAAATCGATTTTGTATACATTCCATTTTCCCTTTTCCATTCTATACTAAAAAAATGTAAAACCACCTTTTCCCCCTAATTAGTTTATTGTATATGTATTAAAATTCAAATATCCAAATACAAAGTAATTCATACTATGACTCAATAATAATTCATTCTGGTAATTTAACCGGTGACGGTACCAACTTTCACTTTTGTTGCCAAGGGCAGTCCAAGTAACATAATCATCACATATTTACACTTGATTCACACACGATTTCGCTTGTATGTTACTCTGAGGAAAAACAAGTGTAAATCTAAAATGTTAGGGATTATTATCGGCTAATGGGTCATAGTTTGGATTATTAAAATCCAATTCGCCTAAAATTAAAGTGTAAATCATTAAGCAATTTTACCTACATTCCATTTCCCCTAATTAGTTTATCACATATGCAATAAAATTTAAAGATCCAAAATTGATGCTGACAGAAAATAGAAATAAAATAAATAAATAAAAACCAAATTTAGCATAAAGTAAGAAAACCCAATTGCAGTTTATACCTGCGATTTTGAAACCAAACTTTGATCTGTTTAGGTTCTATGTTGGACAAAATAGGGCATTCTCGGATCAACTGTTGTCTTCTCAAAGAACTAGGTTTAGGGCACTCTGCATAAACCCTTTCTAGAGCTTCAACTTGCTCGGTGGTATACCGGACATATTTTCCGTTATCCAACTGGTGTTTAGTGATGCTGTTATTACCGCTGATTTCCTTGTACTGCTGGTGTTCAACCGCCATCGCCATTTTCACAAAAAGATATTCAAGAAACAGAGAAAATTGTGCAAAAAGGTATTGATTTGAAGAAACCCAGAAAAAAAGAAAGATTTTGGAGGTCTCCCTAACTTCTTGTTGGGTAGAAGAAGAGAGGGAACAGAAGGGGCATTAGTAAAGACGCAAGCTTTGAAGGGGGTTTGAAACCCTAGACATGGTGTGTGAGTGTGTGTGTGTGTGTGTTACAGGAGAAATTGAAGAGGAAAACAAATGCAGAGAGAGAAAAATTGATAGGTAAAAAGAAGAGAGAGAGAGGGTCGTCTTGGAAATCCAAAAATGACAGAGTTATATGCTGCTGGTGCGCGCAGCCTCGAGCCAGCCTTTGGCTTCTATTTTATTTTTCAATAAATAAAAAACATTCAACTTATCCTTTACTTTGTATTATTTTCTAACTTAAATATTCAACCGGAACCTTTTTTATCTATTTTTAATAGTAGTAATTGAAACTCTCTTTTTATCTAGGGAGGCTACCGGGCAATTCCACGTTTTTGATGGCGAGCACGTCTTTTATTTAACGTCAAAAATATATGGACATTAGTGTAAATGATAAAACGTACAAACAAGTTTAAGTATAAAGAATAATTTATGGTGTTATCTTAATATAAGGACGAAATCTAAAATTTTGTGTAAACATAAAGGATGAAAAGTGTAATTTGTTCTTTTTTACCGACAAAAAGACGATTTTTCTCTAATGTGAGGGGCACGTGACCACACTTAACGTCTGAAGTTGACGAACGTTAGCTCAAAGGATGAAACGTACAAACCCTTATAAACATAAAGGACAAAATCTGTAATTTCGTTAGATAAAATACGTAAACTGAAATTTGGTAAATACTTAAATAGCGTAAAATGCAATTTACTCTAATTAAAAAAACATTCACTTGTTATTTACTTCGTATTGTTTTACAAGTTAACAATGTTTCTGGTTTACGGTCTAACGGTATCAAAGTGTTATTTTTTAAATGATTTAAAGTTCTAGTCACATGATAGATATTGATATTGTGACACCTCGGACTTTTTAGACTAACTTCGTTAACTAAATTCAGCTAAAGGTTAACTTAGTTAACCTAACTCAAACTCCAGGGAATATTTCTGTCATTATCTAAACTCATATTACAAAGACTAATTGTTTAATTAGCCCAAACTCAATTATAATTGATGTTGTAAAGTCAAAGTCAATATTTAAGTTCCTGTTGACTTCTGAAAGTCAACTAACCAAACTTCTAACTCAATTCAAACCCTAGGGACTAATTCTTTCAATTCCTAAACCCTAACACATGAAACTGTAGGGACTAAATCAGTAAATAGCTCAATTTCGATTCTATTGACTTTAGAAAGTCAAACCGGTTACCCTTGATCCAAATTTGCAAGCCATGATCGATTTCTGCTGGAATTTGTAACTGATCACACACGTCCTCTACATTAACGGTCATAACCATCTAATTAATCATTATCATTGTCGAATTTAAACCGATTAATAATCAATTATAGCATAACCGTCAACTTAAGTGGACAAATACCATCACATTCATCGAATTCTCTTACTAATTCATAATTTGATTATATGCACACGATTAACGAGACCCTGTGAAGCTCCTGTACGCATCAATTTCACCGGAATCCCAGCAGAAGTCGTCGGGAACCAAACCAGTCATCGTCGGCCTCGGTTTTAGTCGACCACACTCTATTTGTCGTCTATTCTGGTAACTACTTACAGCTATAGCTTCGCTCATATCCGTAGAGTAAAAGCCCTATGGTTATTTGGGCTCACATCATCGATTTGATCAAAATCCAGAATATAGGGTTCATGCGAATACAATTTGGTCGAACCCTAACCTAAACACGTTTTCAATCCAATTAAACTACACTAACAGTTTCGCATGGTCCGAATTAGTGAAAGCCCTATGAATCTAACATCTTTTAATATCATAATCAATTAAATCCAGTTAAACTACACTAACAGTTTCGCCCTAACCTAAACACGTTTTCAATCCAATTAAACTACACTAACAGTTTCGCATGGTCCGAATTAGTGAAAGCCCTATGAATCCAACATCTTTTAATATCATAATCATTCAAATCAACTTGGTATTCTTGATCTAGGGTTTCGGTATTTGAATATGCAATTAAACGATCCAGGACTTGGTGTTTTTCAAATTAAACTCTCATACAACTTCGCAAACCCTCGATTTATAAAACCCTTATGCTTTGATTCCAAATCATGATCGAAATCTGTGGTTTTGAGATGGATTTGTGGTCCGGTTTCGTTAAAGGGATGAACCAGTGGTGTTTGTGTGTGTTTAAGCAATTAAAACCGGATTATGTCGCGATACCCTAGCGGGCAGTACTGGTTAAGAGTGTATGCTTGTGCGGGAGAGACCCGGGTTAGAGTCTCTCCACACTCTTTTAAATTTTAAACCGTTTTTAGTTATTATTTTAATATAAAAATCAAACCCTATGTTATTATATTAATATATTAATGTGTTTTGGCCTGGGAAACCTTTGGTTTTATAACTCATTTTAATATCATTACCCACTTTTATAATAATATATTTATATTATTTTCAAACCACGACTCCGTATAAAATAATATATTTATATTATTTTCAACCCGTGACCCCTATTAAAAAATAATATATTATTTTCGCCACGTTTATATACTTTGTGTAGCGTTTCAAACTATTAAATAATATAATAATTTATATTATTTACCCACGTTTATATCCTCGAATAAAAATAATATATTTATTATTTTTACCACATAAATGATTATTGTATTAATATAACAAGTTATATTATTTTCCTAGCCATTATTTGAATGGTACTAACGCACGGATATATTTAATTATTAATTAATATTATTCGTTATTAACGCTCGACACATAACGCATTTATCTTAATTATTATATTAAGAAACCCTTTCCCCGTTGACAAGTTCGTCTACTCTTTAATCGTTAGTGCGTCATAGGACGTTCAACCTTCCGTGTTATTGTCAAAAAATCCTATGTGTCCCTATATGCTTATAATTCTAGGGCATATGTAGACGATTCACAGGCAAACTCTTGTGCTTTCCTACTTGCATTATTGTGTGGTGCTATCCACTACTCATACCATTTATAGCTTTGATTCAGGTGAGTTACATAGCCCCTTTTTACTATTTTTACTTTTGGGGTGAAATATGTTTACAAATGCTTTACTTACACGATTCAATACCTATGTTTCTATGCTTTATGTCTTAAACTACCTGGTGACCATTACATGTGTTCATGTCAGTACATTCATTAAATTGCAGCCCAAGCCTAAGGTAGTACCTTTTATGATCATATATACGGGAAACCGAAACTACAACTTACCACAAAACCTTGGCGGGTTTTTGTTGGGTATCAACTTACAACTTAGGTATCCTCTTGCCCCTTTTTCAAAATGACAATCAGTGTGATTGCGTATCTAGTTTTTCCATTACCAGTATTGAATTGTACGCTTGAAACATTGTATGTTTTCATATTCATGCTTTAGCCATGCTTTGGTGTCAAAACCTATGTTACTCACCAACTACTTATAGTTGACATTTACTCACATGTTTCAGGTACACCAATTTGAGGACATTACATGATCACGTAGGACTATGGACCTAGCTTTATTAAAGATTGAATTTAACTTGTGTTATGTTTGAACTTCTTGTATTCCATTTCTATTTGTAACAGATGCCTTAATTATAATGAAATAATATTATCACTTATTAATAGATGATCATGTGCTTATGAACAATCGCGTCAGTCACGGCGTATAATCTGTCGCAGACCGGAGTGTGACAAATATAGATTTAGAAGTAGGTTTACTGCATGTTAGTTGTTCTAAAAAACAATGTTTATACTAAAAATATTTGTACTTATATTACTTTTTAATTTACTAACTTTAATTAAGATTTTTAATAATTAAATCTTTTTAGGTTCATTTTGGTGTATCAAAATTAAAAAGAAAAAACATACTAAAAGGTTTACATTATTTTAAATATATTAAAAACAAGAAACAATCATAGAAAGAAATGATCAACAGTTTTGAAGTTTAAAGATCATATATATAAAGTTTATGAATACAGAGAATATTAAAAAGATCAAGCTCGGTCGAGCTCGAGGTTGTAAGGTCATTAACAAGTTAAGATTAAGTTATTTTAAGCTTAGAAAAAAAAAGCTAAGCTTAAACTTGATCGATCTAACATTCAGTTCATCTTATTTATACCCTAATTAATGAGTGTTTATTAAAGTGTATTTATTATTTTTAAAATAAATATATTTGAATTCTTGAGATATAGTTTACTTTATTAATAAATAACTACACTCAAACAACTATAAAATAATTTATTAGCATGTAAAATTAAAATGGAAAGGGATAACTCTAACACATGCATGTTTTTTTTTTTTAAATATTTATTGCGAAAATCTTATAGGATCATTGTAATTATAGTTTTTTTTTCCAAAAAGAAACAATAAAAGATATGGAAGATGGGGTGTGGATTTTATATTTATTAAACTAGGTGGCAGGGAAGGGCAGGGACTCACTTTATTTGGGTCAAATCCAATCTTGACGCAGCTCGTCTGGCCCATCACCTCCCCCTACCATAGTACCATTACCCCTTAATATTTATATATTATTGACCAATTTTAAATTTTAGAATCCGGCTATAATTTAGAGAAAATATCTTTTATATTAGCAAATAAAAATATAAATAAAACACGTGTTACATTCTGGTTTTCTGGTGTATAATTAATTTTTTTTTTCGTATATCTTTTCTACTAAATAATGATATTAAAAAAATATATATTTAAATATTTAAATATTTAATATAAATCTAATTATGAATAATTATTATTATTATTTAATTAACCAAATAAATTTAATATGAATTAGCATTTACCAATTGCATATAAAAGAAATTTAAAACCCAGTTAAAAAGTACCGGATTATATCAAACTAATTTTTTTAAAGTCATATTTTGACGAATGTATGTGTTAATAGATTATATTATATTTAATTCAACTCATGTAATACACGTGATTTTAACCTATTATATATATATACATAAAAATACCAGATTATGAAGTGGCATGTCCAAATTTTGGATTTGGTCCCTAGGTTTGAAATATTACATTATCGCCTCCCCAAATTATGTATAAAAGTAACATGTTTGGTCCAAGAAGTGGATCATAGTTAACTTTTCTGTTAAATATTTAAAAAATACCAAAATAACCCTAAATTAAAAAACAAAAAAATTGGGTTTAAAAAAAAGTAGTGGTGCCGCTTAAGTACTGGGGGAATAAATATAGGTTTTTTAATTTTTTTACAATATTTTTTATGGTCTTTTTTCTGTTTTTCATTATTTTCTTTTGTTAGAGTTAATCTATTTTTTTGTCGCCAGGAGCTTTTGAGTAATAATCATAAAACATACGAGTGGTTATTTTAGGGGGTATGATGAATCTTTACGGTAACAAGGTTCAATACGAAGTTATGGAAATTAGATTGGATGGTTATTGTGTTGAGCACAAGGTGTAACCACTATAGAACTTGTATTTCAATCCTAACATTTTACTCTCATCATGTAGTAAGTAAGCAGCCAATGAAACCCATGAATTATACGTAACTTCCATTCTTATTTATTCAATTAAACTTGCAAATAAATAAACCTTATAAATAGGAGAAAAAAACCTAAACATTCTAATCCTACTAAAAGACTTAAACACATTCAATAAATAATAAATAAAAGACTTTCTAAATTACCTAATAAACTTTTGATTCCAGTTCTAAAATTTCCAGCAACATTATCGTAGCCATCCAAAGTTTTCCAGAGACTCCAAAACAACCCCTGAACTTTCTTATGTGACCTAAACAAAGATTAAGTACAACAATCATCCCCAATATTTGTGTTCACAATCACCTTCTTTTCTTTCTCTGTCTTTCCGCTTTATCACGTTCTCTTACTCACGAACTCGTACTATCAATTCCTTACATGTGTTCTCTGGCATTCTTTCTTTCTTGCTCTTGCTCCTTGTTTCTTCCTTCTTTGTTTCTTTCTTACTTTACTTGCTTTTTACCTATTTACTTGCTTTTTTACTTTACTTAATTACTTATTTACTTACTTTCACATGGATTCAAGGATTGAACCCTACTTGCTGAACTTCTCAAGAACGAAAACTTGTTGATTACTTGCTTTAAAAAAACTTGCTATCTTGCTCTAAATTATTTTTTTGGCTTCAAAGAATCTACAGTTGTCTGATTGCTTGTTTAAAAATCACCACCGCAATTTTCCACGTGTGTTCTTGCGTGTTTCACTTTCCCAGTTGCTTGCTTACTATTCTTTTCTTCTCACGATGACGGCTAAATTAGTCTCCTACGTGCTTTCTTGCTTCCAAGTTTCAAGAGCCTAGGCTCTAATACCAATTGAAACCTAGGAATTCTACGTAGCTTCCATTCTCATTCATTTAATTAAACTTGCAAATAAATAAAACCTATAAGTAGGAAACAAAATAACCAAACATTCTAATCATACTAAAAACTTTAAATCTTATAAATAAATTCAAATAATTATCCCTAACCAATTATATCTAGACAAGGACTCAAACCAATGTTTTCAGAACCGGACCGGATGTCGGACCGGTCTCCTTACTGGTCAACTGGTCGGACCAGATTTAAGAACTGGACGACGTCATAAATATTATAAAAATATATCAATCCAAACAACAATTAATCCTTTCAAAAACCACCAACAAGTCAATTCCAATAATTTTAAACTAACAATTAGCTACGAAATACGAGGGCAAGAGACTTAAAAAGGATAAAAAAACAAAAAAAAAAACTGTCAACCGGTTCGTCCGGTCCGACCAGCGGTTCACTGAAGGACCGTTTCAGCATATGTAACCGGACCGACCAGACCACCGGTTCCCGGTCCGGGTTTCAAAACAATGACTCAAACACATTCAATAAATAATAACTAAAAGACTTCCTAAATTACATACTAAACTTTCGATTCCAATTTAAAACTTGCAGCCATATTATCATAGCTATCCAAAGTTTTCCAAATACTCCAAAACATCCCGTGAACTTTATTACGCGAACTAAACAAAGATTAAGTTTAATAGTCATATTAAGAACAATACAACTTGTAATTAGTTACCACAATAGTGAGACAACATAACCCTCCTAATAGAACTCTAACAACACTAAATTAGGAGTGCCTTTCATCGTTTATGATCATGAGTCTCAGCGGTGGAACAAGAACCTTCTTAATCAGATGGTCTTCACAAGGCTCTTTTCTCTATCAACTACAATTAAGGGCCCGACTCATATTTTTTTAAAAGCTCAACTTTTATATATAAAAAATATTGACAAATCATGGTGATCGAAACATGAAGAACATCTCTCTTATTTTTCTTTAAAAAACTCAACTTTTAATGGACCCTCCATTGGTTCCGCATCTCCATGAATGTGTGTCAAAACAATAATAAGTATTACACAATTTTAGATAAACGAATCATGAAGAACATATCTCAAACATATATTATACCTAATAGAACATAAGAGTTGTACTATTCCCATATTAGCAAAGGATATTTGATAGTTATCAATAAGTGTAACGCTCTCCCAACATGTTGATAGTTAATAAAGTAAGTCTAACAAACCTCCTATATGTTTCCTCTCTCCAATTAAGTTTCAACGAGTCTCTTTTAGTAATACTTAAAATAACTTTAAAAAAGTGGTTTCTATATGCAAAATACTGGTTAATACATATAAATACATACTATGTTCGCGTGTATTACGTATTTGATGTTGTATTATATGTGTATGGAATATATTTTTTATTTCATTGTCATACATGCATGGATACATACACACACCTTAACTAAGCGAGATGTCTGAATTTTGTCAAAATGGATTTTAATCATTTAATTTAGTAACAAAGTTATATCCCATTTAAATTATATAAGTTTATTATGAATATTTTGACCAACAAACACAATCCATTATAAATTATAAAATAGATATAGAAGTTGATATAAAACTCACCCGTAATTCCAGAAAATCAAACTCACCCATTTGGTCCCATATGAATAAATAAAGTGCTTGGATGATTACATATTAAGGAATGTATACAAAGGTAAGGGATCCTGGACCAGGGTGGATGACAACACGGCATAAGTATGGTTTCTTAATTCCGGACCAACATTATACAAAACCCATTTGCACTTGTAACATGGTCCCTCTTTTCATTATTTTTCTTATATATATTTTATAAATTTTCATTGGTATACAAAACAAACATTATAAGTGTATAATATCATTTGTAATGTATCATATCTATGTCATGTAAAATTTTAAATATTAACATTTCAAGTGGTGTGAACTTTGACATGATACGAACCTAATACTAAATTTAAGCCATAGGTTTGTGTTTAGAGTAGATGAGTTCGGGTCAGTATTGGGTCGAACCCACGGATACGTTTAGATAGACGAGGTCGATCTAGAGTCAATCACGTGTTTGCAGTTTAATCCATTTATTTTTATAATTTTTTAGTGGGTATGTTATGTTAACTCTTAATTTGGTTGAATATTTATGTCAAAACATAAAAATTAAAAAATAAATTAGTGTCAAATTTTGTATTGTAAGTGTAATTTATTTTGTAGGCACTTGTGTTTTTTCTGTTTCTACTATGTAATTTTAAACAATGATCTGTAAAATAAAAGTTTCAGGTTAAACGGATAATATTTGTGTCTACCCATGAATACACAAGCCATGTTCGGATTCATGTGTCTGATACGATTTTCGGGTTCATGTCAGGTTCGACCATAAATCCATAAACAGCACCCATTTAACACCATAATTGTAAAGTTGTAAACAAGCGTCCCAGATAGCTTATTTACGTTGTATATAATCAAGCTACTTGATACCGACATCTTGCAAAATATTGGTCTTGTACATCTTAAAATACTTTTTATTAATTTATTAGCATGAACGAAACTATAGAGGATATGTCGAGTGTTGACCCTTCGTTAATTCACATCCAATGGCTGTCATTGATAGATCCCATTGTGGTTTTCTCAAGCTAAATGTTACTTGCTACTATACTAGATAGAGCTTTAACATTAAGATATGTTACAAACCTTCTATTCATTCTCTTAATGACATATGACAATCATCTAAATCTTAGCTAAGAGATTAGACCTTTTATTCTTCTAGATATACGATTGATTGACTTATCAAATTAGGAAAATAAATAGGATGGTACTGTATATGGTGTTAAATTGGTCGCGTTCATGTGTTGTCGGGTCGAACGGACAAAAAATCCTGAATATTTTACAAAAACCCGAAATCTGTATCAGACACTCAAATTTAAACATGACTCACACATTACAGTGTTCACACAAACACGAGCTTTTTAACTTTTAAATTTTTACATGAAATACTCGATCAATTAAATTTTAACATAATATACGTTTTAAAATATTGATATAAATGAGTGAGTTAACATGCGAACCTCTAACGGGTTGACATGTGAGTTAGGATTAATCATTTTAACTAAATGAGTTCACAAGGTCGATCCAAAACGGATAACTCATTTAGACTAGACCTAAACCCTTAAATATTATGTTATTTTCATGTCTTGACATACATTCCTATCCCTAATATAGCATTTCCCTCAATAATGTAATATGTACTTAAAAGGTAGATGTTAGGTGTTCAAAGTCGGATATCCGAAAATTCGGATATCCGAATTTTGGATATCCGAAAATTTCGGATAGTGGATTTCACTATCCGAATCCGAATCCGAAATTTCGGATATCCGAATTTCGGATATCCGAAAATTCGGATACGGATTCGGATAGTGAAACGGATATCCGAAAATATAAAAAAAATAAAAAAATATATAAAAATAATATTTTTAAATTACAAAAACAATTAAAAACCTTAAAAAACATTAGAAAATATACATATAAAATATATAAATATAATATATCGGGTTTTGATTCAAATTTTCTTATTTTTAAATAATAAAAACAATTAAAAAATATATATAAATATAATATTTCGGATATTCGGATATCCGAACTATCCGAAATATCCGAAAATCACTATCCGAATCCGAAAATTCGGATATCCGAATTTCGGATATCCAAAATTTCGGATAATTCGGATTCGAATTTTCGGATAATTCGGGTTCGGTTTCGAATTCGGATATTTTTGAACACCCCTAGATGTTACTATCATTTACACCAAACAAATAAATGTGTTGGTACTTCAAAATAATCTTTATCTCCGATTGTGATGGATTATAATCATGTTCTTTTGAGTTTGACAAGATAATGATTTGTTTTCACATGTAATGTTTTCTAATAAAGTCTTGTTTAATATATATATATATATATATATATATATATATATATATATATATATATATATATATATATATATATATATATATATAAAGAAAACAACAACGTTCAAAATTGAGATCACCTGCGATCGAGAATACATTCTCAGATTCATTAAGACCATATTAAAGAACAACCAGTGATAAAAGAAACAACTGTATTCTCCTAATCTTAAACTGAAAAGAGATCCTAACATGAACTCAAAACTTACTTTTGTGACTTAACAAATGATCTCCGAAGAATAAACAATCCAAACGTAGCGTCTAACTAATGCTAAACAAGATTACCATTGTGCCTCCTCCCAATTAGAGATGGTTCTATATTGGTTGCATTAGTGTCATGTGACATTAGTAACGTATTATGTGTTACATAGTATTAAAATGCATGTTTTTATGTGTTATATATGCATCGGAGGAGTGATATTGATTCATCAACCATTTTTAACGAGTAACATCAGTAAAAATATCATAGATCCATCGTTGCTCACAATCACTACAACTACACATCATATCTTTAATGCCTCAATTTGGACCGAAGAGATTACCATGAACCAAATGACTATCAACTCAAACATAGCCTCTTCAACTTTGAATCTCATTGTTTTCAGTGGAAATTCCTATATGATGATTCATCGAATATAAAATTTAGTTTTCAATTTATTTTATCTTTTTAAACCACGAGGTTAATTAAAACAAAGTTGAACAACTATGAGTGTTTTGGTTTGGAAAGTTTTGCATTCGGTTGTAAGGGTGAAGGGTGTGCAGTTCCCTAACATCATAGGCACCGCAAATTTTGAAGTTTCCGGGCACATCCAGATAGAGGGGGGATGAAGTTCCCGAGCATATCTTGTAGCTCTTCTCCTATGATCTTCCGGTTCTTCACAAAAATATCCTCAAATCGGGGAGTACTTCCTGCAATCTTCCCGACCCAACTTTGTCGACATGGACTACTCCACACCGGGAAGCGGGGAGTCCACTCCGTGTACCCTGAAGTGTTACAAACAAATTAAAGACATCCGGAGTTTATGAGAAAAAATTGTGAAAAGTGAAGCAAACAAAACAGTATTTAACATGGTTGATTTAAAATAATTTAATTAGGATACAATGAAAAACATGATAGATTTTACTTTGAGAGGGCCGAAGATATCTTTTTGTTGCACCCATAATTTATAAATCTTTTTGTAATAGTACTCTATTTAATTTGAATATTTCATCATTTAGTCTTAAATTTTCTAGAACTATAAATCGTAGCCGAACATTTTAAAATGTTTACATAAAAATTAACTTGATAGTTGATATTAAATATCATGATTTACAAACCAAAAGTCGGGTGTAAACTGTGATTAAAAAATATTCCAAAAAATGTTTATAGCTATTTCCATAAATATAAACCAATTATCAAACCATGCTCGATCTGTTTCAAGACTTTGTACATCACAACACATTAGTAAAAGTAAATGAATACTTAGAGGTTTAGACTCAAAACTAACTTGAAAAAATTTAAAAAAACAAATCATTTTCTAAAATGGACAAAGCGTAACATGACTATGTAGTTCAAACCTACATGACCATGTGAAGTTCCGAGTTCTTCATTTTTAAACAACGAATTGTCATGCCTATGTGATTATGTCGTACATAATCATGCCAGTTAAAATCAAACACAGCTTAGCAAGCAAGCAAACGGTTGTGTGGAACACTACAACATAGTCGTGCCAAATAGTTTATACACTAGTCCATTTTTGGCATTACACGACTATGTGAGTATTTTCCATAAAGTCATGCTAGCCCTTTCTTATACCCTGACGCTTTTCACTTTAAAACATATACATGACTATGTGGTTAAATAGTTTGATTTGTTTCGGAGTTTTTTTTCAATTCAAAAGCTTTTACTCCTAATCCAATCAACTTAAGCTCTAAAGGGGTCATCTTTGAAAGCAACACAATGTCCGGATTAACTAATCAATAAAATTCTTAACAAGGGACCAAATCTTTGATCCAAACCATATGGGGAAAAATGTAATTTAATGAAAATATTCTCAATTAATACATTAAGAATGTTACAAATTTATACTAAAATGTACCTTTTTAAACATATAACCACTTTTCATTTTTTTCTTCAATTCAAAAGTTTTTACTTCCAATCCAATCAATTTAAGCCCTCAAGGGGTCATTTTTGAAAGCAAACGGCTCCAAATGGACTAAATCCATAAAGATCGTTACCCCTGAACTTTTACTCTAGATCCGCCACTGTCCAAGCCATAGGAAACTAATGTAATTTAATAAAATATTCTCAATTAATACATTAAGAATGTTACAAATTTATACTAAAATGTACTCCTTTAAAGTTTAAACCACCCCCACCCACAAAAATTCCCGGATACCAACACAAACAAGTAAACAACTAATCAAATGACACCATCTTCGAAGCCATTGAATGACCCCAACACGAATTATTTCATATTTTAAACTTAATTTTACAATCAATTAAAGAAAAACGATCAAGAAGACGACAAATTTACCAATTTTATAGGTGAAAAAGATATGATGAACTATTTTACCTCATATGTTTTCCTTCTTTAAAACAATCGGTTCTCTAGAGGCATCTTTCTCCATCCATCATACAAAACTTTCTTCTTATTTTCTTATGACAAAGGTTAACAACATATTTCATAACATAACCTCACGTATGATCGAATGTCATATAGATTCATACTCATATATTTGTGACTTAAAAAGACGATATAGTTTTATGATAAAAGAAGAGAGTAGTTGAGAGGGACCAACATACTTCACACATGACAATAATCTATATTTATACTATATAATAAATAAATGTTTTTCAATGTCACATGTCACCTCCATATTCATTCTTATCATTTTTTTTCCACATCTCTCTTTTATTAAATACACCTCTATCTTTTAATAATAATTATATTTTTAAAGAAAATACTAATTATACTAATAAAACACATTTATTTTAAATTATTCCTTATTATAAGAAACTTTGAAATCTAATTATGTAACTTTTATTTTCAATCAAATAGTAAATGAAAGTCAAATTATATTAAATAGTAATTAACGTTTTTTCGAAACCCAATTATATATTAATTTTTATAAATTTTAAATTTTGTTTTCTATCCTTAATATATGTAATACATTTTTACACCTGTAAAATATATATACATAAAGATTTAAGAATTTTATATATTGATATTTTTCACCCCGTGTGTTGGTCTCTCAACTATTTTTTCACCCCGTGACACACGGGGTTCTAAACTAGTAAGGATAATAAATTCAATAAAAAACAAAAGCAATTCTTGTCCAATGTGGATTATTCATGCACACGACATCAATTATTATCAATCTTTCGATATATGCATTATCTTGAATGTTATACGATAATTATTGTTATTCTCTTTATCTATTACCTTTTTTATTTCTTTTAAAATTAACTTATAATGATACCGTTTTACTACCCTCATAGACGCCCTCTTCTCTCTCCTCCCCACTCACATAACTCCCACTTTCTGCTGATCGAATTCGAATTCGAATTCGGTTTTGAACTACGTGAATTGAGTTGATAGCATAAAAAGAAGAAGTATTAGACTAGAGCGGTCTATGTAGTGCTAGAAGTTCATAATTTATTAGAGGCTGGTATAGTCAGGGAGGTTCAGTACTAGACCTTGATTGCAAATCTAGTGATTGTTAAACCCCCATCATAATAAATAGATCTTAATATTGATTAATTATAAATAGATCTTAATGTTGATTACCACGCCTAGATGGTTGTAGAAGATGAATGTAAAACACCATTTATGGACGAAGGTGTGTTCTATTACGCCTTTAAGCCTAAAATATGTAAGTCCCACCTATCAACGGTTGATAAATAAAGCACTTAAGAATCTGTAACATCTCGCTCTTCGTTGTAATAAATTTAGAATTATAAATAATAGAGTAAATTACAGAAATCGTCCTTTATGTTTATACCATTTTTCAGATATTGTCGTTTAGGTTAAAAATTGTTAGAGATCGTCCTTTATGTTTACAAATCTTGCACGTTACGTCCTTTTGCTCTAACCCAGTTAAATTTCTCAGTTAAGTCTGGTCATGTGCAAGACACATGAATGTATTTTTGTAATTTTACCTATTTAATTAAAAAATATGTTAATTAAAATATCTATAAACCCACTCTTTCTCTCTCTCTCTCTCTCCTCTCCCTCTCTCTAATCTTTCTCTCTACCCTGTCATCCTCTCCTCTCCCCCTCTCTCTCCTCTTTCTCTACTCTCAGAGAAAGAGTAGCGAGAGAGTATAGAGAGATGAGAGAGAGTATAGAGATAGAGAGGAAAGAGAGAGGGGGTAGAGAGAGTAGTGACAGAGAGAGACATAGTGGATTTATAGATATTTTAATTAAATATTTTTTAATTAAATGGGTAAAATTACAAAAGTACCCTTACGTGTCTTGCACATGACCAAACTTAACTGAGAAATTTAACTGGGTTAGGGATAAAGGACGTAACGTGCAGTGCAAGATTTGTAAACATAAAGGACGATATCTGACAATTTTTGGGCTAAAGGACAATATCTAAAAAAAAGTATAAATATAAATGACGATTTATGTAATTTACTCTAAATAATAATATAGTATTTGACATATTCATTTCGATGCATCAACATACATCTAATATAGTCATTGTAAATAGTGGATTAAAATGTAAAAAACATAGAGTTTTGAGGTTGAATGGGTTAGAATAATCCCTTATGATGATTAGAACCTGATAGAACTCATTGATCGAATTCAATTAGATGGTGGAATCATAAACTTGGGAAATTTGATATTCATGAGGGTTTTGAATTAAATTTGTCAATTCTATAAATTAGAGGGTAAATTAGAACTAGGGGTGTACATTTATCATCTATGAAGTGTAGAATTATAGATGTCAAGTATGTTAACCAAATCAAGAAATGGGTGAGTGTTTTTGCTGAAAATAACCCAATTTTTACATAAATAGTGATTTTTCGTATAAGTTTATTGGATTGGGTTGCAAGTTTGTTAGTCCTAGTATAAGTTTAATGTTTGTTTATTTTATTAATTGTTTGCTTGAGTTCGTATTAGACTAGGAATGAGTTTTTATTTATTTGATTATTTAATTGAGTTTGTGTTGTGTTAGGATTATTATAGGGTTTATTATAAATAGATGGTTAGAGATTAATTTTAACGTGTGGTTTTTTTGTTCTATAAAAGTTCATTGTTCGTATTCTTGGGCCTGATTTTCAACAATTGGTACCAGAGCCAGGTTAAAGTGAACGCCGTTTTGAGAGTCGTAACGTGGAGTCGAGAAGGCAGTGGCGTTTAGACTACTATGACAGTTTTCCTGTGGTGATGATTGGAATAAAAGATGACTATTATTTGATCAATCGAAGGAGCGGAAGAATATAATAGTGTGATACCTATTCCTTTGGAGATCAAGGCACTCAACAGAAACATGAATTGTTTTCTTGCTTCTTGGTTTTTCTTTTGGTTCGTTGTCATGTGGGGTACTATTAATCCATAATACTTCTGATCGTTCTTAATCTTTCGAGGATGTATCTGTGGGGTGGTTAACCACGATAAAAGAAGGAAATAGCAATAAAAACAATTGATTCATATTCATGCCTTGTTGGGGATAAAGTTTGGCACAAAGTTTGATATATGTGTTGAGATTTACACTGAAGAAAAAAAAATGTTTTTATATGATTTTTGAAAGGCTCACAAGAGTAGCTCCGAGCAAGACAACTTCAATACTTGATCAATCGACCCGGTTCTTCCCGTCAAAGATAAAAACGGAGTAACCGGGGTAGGTTGTTTTTTGACAGAAGATATCCGATCGGATTTGCTGGTAGGCGGACGGGAAAAGATTTGTCAAAGCAGGAGACTTTGAATCTAATCTTGCCTAGCAAGTAAAGAAGAAAAACGGTAGAAGCAGCGGGGTAGCAGACTTGTTTTTTTCTTTGATCGGTGGTCAAGAACGAGGTTGTTCTGGTGACCCGGGATGAAGGAGATCGATAGTGGTCAAGTGGGAATGAAGTCATGAAGAAAAGGAGATAACAATGGTATATGCAAAGGAGAAAAAAACATGTGTGTGAACATTGTCGTTGTGGAAGTTCATGTCGGAATGATCTAGGACGAGGCCAAGGGAAGGGTAGGTTGTCAAGACGGCGAACGGGTCCTAGAGAAGTACATGACAAGATTAGGGGGGTGATTATTGGGCTAATCTTGTCAAAGTCTAATAGTGTACATGGTGCAAGGAGGAAGTCACAAGTTTATTGGATTGAGTTGCAAGTTTGTTAGTCCTAGTATAAGTCTAATACTTGTTTATTTTATTAATTGTTTGGTTGAGTTCGTATTAAACTAGGAATGAGTTTTTATTTATTTGATTATTTAATTGAGTTTGTGTTGTGTTAGGATTATTATAGGGTTTATAATAAATAGATGGTTAGAGATTAATTTTAACGTGTGGTTTTTTTGTTCTATAAAAATTCATTGTTCGTATTTTTGGGTCTGATTTTCAATACTTTGTGTATATGGTGTTGTTTGCATAAATATATCACAAGGTGGGGGGAAGGGGAATCAAGATATATCCTTGTCGAATAAGGAATAAAAATCTTTATTGTAAATGAAAAACCTTTTATATAAAAACTTAAGAGTTTCAAAATGGTGTTTTAAGTTAAAAAGAGGGGTTAAATAAAATGCATATATTCTATAATAAAATCAAAGAATCTCATAGGATATTTGGAAGATGTATACACGTTCATTTTGGATGTATAAGACCATTTGTAGCGGATTCCATATCCTTATACTTATAATTACACTATAATCAATACATTTTCTCTCACATTTTCAATTAAATAATATTTTTTATACCTTTATCATTAACTTTTCTCTCTCCTTCATTCACAACCACTTTCAACCATTTCTTAAAATATACCAAACCCACTCACAAACATATACCAAACCGGCTGTGAATGCTCTAAGGGTTATTAAACGTGGGGTGTATTTATTGCTAACTAGGTTAAAATACCATGTATTACATGTGTTCATAAAATGTAATATTATATACTTAGTAATAAAAAATTTGTATTTTAAAAAACCCGTGTAAAATGTAATGTTATATATACTTAGTAATAAAAATTTTATATCTTTAAAAACCCGTATATTACACAGTTTGAATACATTAATTTCTATTTAATATAATTTGACTTACATAATTATTTAGTTAAAAACAAAAGTTACATAAATAAATTTCAAAATTTCTTAAAATAAGAGATAATTTAAAATAAATATGTTTTATTAGTATAATTAATATTTTCTTTAAATATAAAGCATTATTAAAAAAAAGAGATGTATTTAATAAGAGATACAGGTGGGAAAAAATGATAAGAAAAGATGTGCACGCGACACGTGACATAAATAATTTTTATTTATTATATAACTAGTTTAGACCCCGTGTAATACACACGGGTGAAAAATATCAATACATAAATTTTTTAAATTTTATTTATTTATTTTACAGTTATAAAAATGTATTACTATAAGTCTACCCATACATGTTTAATACATATACTAAGGATATAAAATAAAATTTAAAATATATAAAAAATAATATATAATTGTTTCGAAAATACGTGAATTACTATTTAATGTAATTTGACTTTCAATTACTACTTGATTGAAAATAAAAATTACATAATTAGATTTCAAAGTTTTTTATAATAAAAAATAATTTAAAATAAATATGTTTTATTACTATAATTAGTTATTTATTAAAATATATGAGTGCATTTAATAAGGGAGAGAGGCGAGAAAAAAATGATGAGATTGAATATGGTGGCGACACGTGGCATACAAAAACCTTTATTTATTATATAGTATGTATAGATATAGATTATATGCATCTCACAATGAATCTTGGTGAATTGGATGTTTGTATTACATCACATATCATGCATATATGTTATATATGTTAGTATTTAGTAAATGATGTATAGCATGTGTGACATGATTGGGGTTTAAAATTGGTGTAAAACGGACCAGGAAAGCATTGTCAAAACCTGATGTACAGGGCTTATAAGGTCGTATACATGGATGTATACGCCTGGATAGAATTGTGTATACGATTGTACATGGGGTGATCGATGACCATACGCTGACCCGCGTACGACTATGCCAGGAACATGGTGGAACTTGGTTTTTCGATATCTTAAGCCAAGGTGTTTAGTTATGGGTGACCGGTGTTAAACTATAAAGTATATGAACTCGCTTAGCATTGCTAATGACGATTAAAATGATGTTTTTCAGGTAAATTGCCGCATTGGGAAGGATATAACCGATCGAGCCACTGTATGAGATAATGGATCTAATACTACTTATTTTAAACTCGCTTTGTTATGTTATATCAAACGGGTTTTTATAACGTATTTAGAGCATTCCCATTCCACATCCCCAACCCCATACTCAAATTTAGTTATAATTTATGTTTTTTAGTTAAATTATATGGATTGGGAAGGGGAATAGACTGTGAATGCTCTTAAGCAATGTATTAAACTTACTCAGCTTATCATGTTTTTTGGTGTTATACTAAACAAAATTTTATAATATTAAGAGATATATAAACGTACTGCTTATCATGTTTTTGGGCTGAACTTATATAATGTGAATTATATAGGTGGTATTGTAATCGCATTATTACTAAAATACGTTTCCGCTTATGGTTTAAGAATGAAAAATTTTGGAGCGATTTTGGGATTAGTATTAAAGTAATAATATAACATGTTAAAAACAAAGATGCCGTAACTTGGAATTCGAAGCAAACGATCTTTTCATAAAAAGAAAGGACAAATATTGCTGAGACGTTTGAACAACTTAAGAGTATCATCATGAAAACTAATCCCGAAGAAATATTCTTTTGAGGCCGAACAAAGAAAATTCATGGGTGTGGTGGAAGCTAAAGATGGCATGAGGGGAAATGAGAAAGCCATGGATGTCATGAAAATGCCCGTCATCCATAAAGAAGTGCTACTAATAGAGTGCCAACACGTAGTTATGTTGTCAGTGAGAAGGTAGCCGATTCCTTTCGAAGCTTGCACTCTTTTAACTAACCGTTTTCACATTTTTGAAAAATGACAAACCAAGCTAGCCAAAAAGGTTCATTTTTTACTCTTTAAATCGATTTCCCCCCCCCCCCCCCCAAAACTCTTAGTTTAAATGATAAAAGGCGGGTTCATAAATATAATACACACATATAACTGCATATTTATGTAAAATATAATTAAATAAACACCAAATTTGTCTAACCGTTAAATTGTTGAGCTAACTGTTAAACCGTTAAAATTAAACGAAACTAGAAACCGAACTAGACCTCAAACCGGCTGAACCTACTAATTTTGAACATCAAAACTTAACACACAGCATTAATCGTTTTTGAAAATATAAAAAAAAGTAATCATCGAGTAACATTACATTAAGAAGAAATTATAGTTTTTTATTTAAAAAAAGAAAACATATTATCAAAATCAAAGCAAAGCGCATGTTTTACTATTAGTTTGGCGCCGCGAGCCGGGCCCTCTTCCTCTTCACATTCCCGACTTTCCGTCCACTTCTTATATTATTGTTTATTAATTATTAATTATGATTTTCATAATTAACTTTTTTTTATTTGATAAAAAGCTAAAACACTACCATATTTTTTTTAAATCATAAACCTTTAAATTTTAATATTTACTTTATTTTATATACTTTTATTAAACCTTCAAATTTATATGATATTTAATTAATTAATCATTCAAGCGTTTTACTAGTGTCAGTGTTAATGTGTTGTGTACACGCCGCATCGCGCGGACACCCCTCTGGTGTATATATATATACTAATAAAATAATATGAATAATAAATAATTAAATATAATAAATAGAACAAGGATTTTAGCATGCGGGAAAAGAGTCTCACGTGCTCCCCACCTGTCAGCCGCATACGTATTAATTTACCTGTGCATATCAAATTCTAGGGTAAACCCAAAGTTTTATGTAAATACAGAAAGCGTACCTTGGGATTAAATTGTTACTAAAACCATCCTTATTTGACATAGTTTTGCCATAGCCTATAACTAATTTTGTTGAAGTGGCTACAATAAATTACACAGACTTCACAAATTACACATGGATTTTATATTAAATATGATTAATTTTAAATAGAGAACGGTAAGAATCAATATAATACAGTTATACTTATTGTTATAATTATAATATATAAGACGGTTATATAATCGTAATCGTCTCTTTATTTATTTTTGATTAGATTTTTAACGCATTAACTACAAATGTTTATGTCATATCCAACTTAAAATTGAGCTAAATGGATTAGATCCAGAAAATCAGTTTCTCAAAATCCATAAACCGAAGCGATGGCTTTTCAAAACTTGTTTGTTTATCGGGTTTTGTTTTTCGGTTTTGGGTTGGATCTTTTATTTTTTATTCCTCATCCTTAGAAAACACTTTGTTTATTTTCATTTATTTCATTTTAAATTACCCCTTATAGCCTTTTTAAATAAAGGTCCGATGTCCAATAAAAGCTTTTGATATCTTTTATTGCATCTCAAGCAATGAAGCAAAAAAGGATGGTCAGAATAGTATTATTCTATAGGAGCATAGGGTTAAACTTAATCTTTTGGATTCAATGATTTGCATATTTTATTTAATATTTTTTTATTAAAAAAAGTGGGATTATAAAGTATGATCACACAAATCACAGAATCTTTGATAAATAAACTCAATAATAAATATATGATTGAATCCATGGTATGACGGAAAGGGATACGAATAAAAAAAATAACATGAGTAATCTATAAGGGAGGTGGGAGTGCCCAGCGGGTATGCTTGCGGGTAAAGCGGGTACCACTTCCACTAAGATGGGTTCAAGCGGGTAAGGAAGTGCAGGTAAGTTTAGCGGGTTTTGGAACCCGTCGAAAGAAAGGGGAGAAGAAAGGAGAAGACCAAGTTTGGGAGGGTAGTTTGGAGGGTGCCACTCCCATCATGAATGGTAGTTTGATGATAGTTTGTCAAAATGAGGTGACATATCCTCATTAGTAGATTTGAGATGGTAGTTTGAAGTGGGAGGGTACCACTTCCAGTGGCCTAACCATAAATCAAGATAAAAGCAATAAAATTAAAAGATTATAATGCCTCTCAATCAATAAGTTTATCTATATTTTATAATTTTATTAATTTAACCCTTTTATTATGCATAGATTTATATAATATTTTTATTTTTCTAGCTCTGATTTTTGTACGTTTTAGTTTCAGCCTTTTAATAATATATAGATTTGTATAATATATTAACTTCTAGTTTTTTCTTTTGTTTTCGGTACAAAATTATATTCAACCATGGCATATTTAAATTTAAAAATTTAAGAAGAGTTAAAAGTTAATATTGAAATTTGTTTTAACCATATTTTGTATCATTCAACCATTGACAACTTTTAAATAAAGACAAATCGAACGTTGGAGTGACCCACATAATTTTACATTCAAAATCGTGGTCAACATGACCTCTTATCGGACCAATTAAGTGTCACAAAAATCTGGTAAATTCATTTGTTTTATTAAAAAAAAACATTCGACCCATCAATATTTCAAGTGATTGAAATGAGAGGACAAGTAATAAAAACAAAGCAAAACTAGCAGTGAATAATAATCGTACATCTAAAAAATATAATAATTTTAGTTTAAACGTTTAAAAACATATTATTATGTTTATGCTAATATCAGTCAAATTATATACTTTTGAAATAGTTTTTGAAGAGCAAGGTTCAATATTCTTATGCTGTGTTTTTTTTAGGTTTTACATATGGTTTTACATATGGGAGCTATTATTTGTACACTCTATCATCCTTTCTCACACCACCTCCACATCACATCACATCAAATCACATCATATCGATTTGTACAATTAATAAAAACTTTAAAAAAATTAACTTGTAAAATGATGTAAATTAAAAAAGTTACTTTTATATTTTTATTTATTTACTTCTTCAACTTAAATTTGATTTATATAAAATTAAATAAATTAAAAAAAACTTTAAAAAAATCATTATATATTAAAAAAAAAAGTTTCATAAGAATAAATTATGTGAAGGTCACCCAATCACGTATTTACTATACTAAGGTTATATGTTTATTAAAACTTTTATATAAATTATTAGAATATATCTTATGACGTTTACATCTTTTTTTATAAAAATGACAGTGTTTTTAATTTATTATTTTTATAAAAATAACATCTCAAAATACGTTAATCCATTTAAAAAAAAGTGAAAATGACTTTAACATTTAATAAGCACTTTTATTAAATTTAATATAAAAATTTTAATTAAAAAGGAAACACTGAAAAGACTATGACGGAAACATTAAAGATTCTCTCAAAATTTTATGTTTTTATGACGGAAACATTTTTAAGTTCATAAAATATATCTTACGAAGAAAATGTAAAATGGTCGTAAAATATTAAAGATTATCTCAAAATAGAAAAATGTTAGTGAGAGTATGTCACATCTGACATCATGAAGGCATCTTTTAAGAGGGTGTGTCAGACTTTTTTTAGTTTTTATGTTGCATATATGGCATCTGAATCTGTAAATTAAACAAGATGGGCGCCTGCCCAAGAGGTACGTGTCAAACCTTCTCACCACCACCTGCTCAAGAGGTAGTTCTGATGACGTCAGATGCATCTCTGCTTACATCAGCTTAAATTTTATAAAAAATCTATTTTATATAATTTTTTTCGAAAACGTTGATTTATTTCGCGGTTTAACGAGATGTAATTTCGAATACGTTGGTTTTTTTCGTGGTTTAACGCGCCGCAACGCGTGTGATAACTTTATTTGCGGTTTCATTTTTTATATAAGATCTTTGGTATTATCAGCGCTCTCTCTACAACGAGTGGATTTACGTAAATGTTTTTTTATATGCTGTTTATAAGACTTTGATTTATTTTGCGGTTCAGTACGTCACAATGCGTGAGTTTTAACACTAGTTTACTGTTTTCATAAATTCTTTTTGAGTTTAATATATTAAAAATTGTTTTAAATATTTAGTAATTAATAAAAATCTAGCATACATTATATATGAAATTGAACACTTTTAAATTTTTTACCGAAGACAAACGTGACTTTACGCGTTGTCTCCTCTAAGACACGCGAACAAGAGAAAAGTTAAAAAGACAATTTGACTTTTATCCCACCACCAAAAGTCATCTCACCAGTGCAGTAATGGGCTTTCTTTTTGTATTTTAATTTATACATTTATATTAGAAAAAAAATTAATAGTTATGTTTTTTAAAATTATATTGGTTTTAAAACGTATACAAGTATAGTCAAATTATTGAAAATTAATTTTGTAATTTTCTAAATGATATAAATTTACTGAGTAAATATGTTTTTTTTTAGATTATATGATCATGCTTTAAAACCATATTAGTTTTAATTTATTTATCCAACAACATTTGGCTAATTTAGAACAGTTTAACGAAAATAATAATTTAAATTTAATCTTTATATCATTTGTTAAATAGTTTAAAATCAAAGTATTATTAAAAACCCTTAATTTAAATTATTAAAAAATAAAAATCAAAATCTATGAACAAGAAATATGTAAAATAAAGATATTCCTCCCACATAGAAACACAAATACTAAAATGAATGGGGGCGTGATGATGAATAAGTGAAAAACAATGTCAAAATGGATCACACATTTGTTTTCTTTTCATAATATCTTCACTTTTTATTCACTTTAAAGTGTGATGGGATGAATATCCTTCCACCTTGTCCCCTTAATTTGTTTTCATGTTTTCCAAATTTTTTGGTTTCAATAAAAAATAACATGTCTACATGATTAGTTTGATACAAAATCAATCTTAGTTAGAGATCTTTAAAAACAACATGATATACTTGTACGTCATGATTTGATGATATAATGAAAGAAAAATAGAGAGACCCACTAATTTAAAATAAAAAACTGTATCAATCTTTGTATTTTTTGTTTAGACTATAATACATAAGGGAGTTATGTAACTACATACACACAACAAGCTAACTTGTATGTGTGTGTATATATATATTTATTGTAATAAAATGAAGTATAAAAAATGAGTAGTAGAATAATATTAGTGAGGAATTGTTATTACATGTGACTTTTGGCATTTTTATTTCCTTTTTGTGTCATAGGAATGGGAATAAAAGGGGTTGGTCTTAAGTGGGTCCATACTGAATCTTGGTCCAATCAGCCCATTTAAAGAGGGTCCACTTAGCCTATCATGATGCTTAAATGTCTAGGAATTGAAGAAAAATTTACAATTCGGTAGATCAATTTTTTAATTCAATAATCACTCTAATAACAAGATTAACATAAACAGAAATAAAATATTTGTTAATTGTTGTTAAATTAAGTTCAAAATATTTATTTTTTCTTAAGTCTGATGGGTTCGTGCTTTCCAGTGGAGAGTTGGGCCCACTCATGGGATGTGAATGCGAGCCAACCGCACACACCGACACACTCACTGTGTGTGTGTGGGTTTTGTTTCTCTCACGGCCTTTGCTTGTATTTCACACTTCAACTTAAAGGGATTTGGTACCGAGTACCGTACCGATTGATTCGATACCGGTATAAACTTCGTACGGTATTCGGTATCCATTTTTTCAGAAATTCAGTATCGGTACTGATACCATCTACAGGTGAGCATTTTGTAACGAGTACCGGTATCATACCGATAGATTTGGTACGGTATTCACTATTCAGCACCCACTTCTCAATAAATTCGGTATCAATATTTTCGATATCGATACGGTACCGATCTCATCCTTACTTGAACTCTTTTTTTTATTTTGAACCTCTTCAGCTATGTTATAAAACCTAAGTTCTTGTATTTGATACGTTTTATGTTATTAATTTTGTTGTAAATCATTTATTTAATTCTGCTTTCATATTATATAACTAGTGTGTTTGCTCAACAGGTTAATAAATGCATTTTTCTGATAGACAAATTGTAATAAACTAAAAACTGTAATAAGTTATAAAAACCTAAAATTTTTAATAAAGTAAAATAGCAAATAAAACATTAAAACAGAAAATTAATATCATATTGTACCTTAGTCATTTTTTAAATTTATTAAAATTAACCTTATTGATAACTTGAAACAAGTTAAAAAATTTACCTTGTTAAAAGTCACAATAAATTATAATTTGCTATGAGATTATAACTTTTTGAACTACCAATATTTGTAGAAGCATAAAAAATGAAATATATATAAGAGTAAACTGCCATTTTCGTCCCTGTGGTTTGGTTAAAATTGCCACTTTCATCCAATAGTTTGTTTTTTTGTATCTGGGTCCTCGTGGTTTTAAAATATTGCCATTTTCATCCTCGTGGTTTTAAAATATTGCCACTTTCATCCAGTCAGCTAACACCGTCCGTTTTTCTCAATTAAATGAGGGATATTTCAGTCCTTTTACATATTTGTTTTATTTCTTCATCTTTTTTACTCTCACTTTTTAATCATAGAAACAAGCGACGGAGGTGTTCCAGTGGTGCTCGTCGGAAACTGGTCAGGAAAAGAGGAAGAAGGCCAGCAGGTGGATGATTAAATTAGAGGTTAAATTGGGGATGATTAAAAAGTGAGAGTAAAAAAGATGAAAAAATAAAACAAATAAGTAAAAGGACTGAAATACCCCTCATTTAACTGAGAAAAACGGACGGTGTTAGCTGACTGGATGAAAGTGGCAATATTTTAAAACCACGAGGATGAAAATGGCAATATTTTAAAACCATGAGGACCTAGATACAAAAAAACAAACTATTGGATGAAAGTGACAATTTTGACCAAACCACAGGGACGAAAATGACAGTTTACTCTATATATAATAAACAATTTAGTGCCAATTTTATATCACAGATTGAATTTAAAATATACCACATATGACAAAATGAGTTGTAAACAAAGTTACCAAACCATTTGAGCATCTGATCACAGGAACCAATGTGATAGTACCTTATGATATAATATTTGTACTTTGGTCACATCAGGTTATGACCAGTACTCAGGGGTGAAGACTGAAGAGTATTCAGTGTAATCAGGGTCTTGTTCCATCTATAAATTAGAGGTGCATAGATAACATTCCTGCCCCAAACTGGTTCGGGTTAAAATCAGGTCAGGTTTGGTCAGACCGGGTCAACATCGGGTTTTGGCTCAAACCAATTCAAGTTTTTTTTAACGGCAACTGTCGAATAGAGTTACGCATCCCTCCGTCACATGGGTAATCATCAACCAACCCTGGCCAATATGTTCTCTTAACCGTGCCCCCTGGTTTCGAGGTTGGCGAGCGTTCAAGGAAAAAACACCACAAAGAACGGCCCACATTTAGGCTTGAGGGATAAAACGCCCCTAGCAGGGATCGAACCCTGGTTTCTCATGGGTAAAAACCCTGGTACATCAGTCTAACTTAGGGCCTACAACCAACTAAGCTAGACATCCTTTGCAACCAATTCAGGTTGAAATTGGTTTTTGAGGGTTAAAGGATCGGTTTAACCAATTTAAAACCGGTGCGGTTTGGGTTTAACATGTTTCAAAGTACATGTTACAAAACGATTTCAACCCTACAGTTCAGTTCGGGTCCAAACCGGATTCAAAATCGGGTTCGGTTACCAACACGGTTTTTGTTCACAATTCTAAATTAGTAAATCATCATTTTGGATATGGCCCAGCCCAAGAAACCAAGGGTCGGACCAGAGGCACAACCTGAGTAAATTTATGACCAACTGTTGGGCTTCAATTTTGGCAAAGATCATATAACAATAAACATAGTAGGGAAAGCTACACTCACATTATCAAAATTTGATACACCTGGTGCTATCTTAACTGGCAAAACAACTGTTTTTACATTAGTTTCAAACTGAATATAAAACATATGCCATTTAACAACATTAAAGAAATGATCAGACTTTAATCTCATCATAATTTGAGATTTTGTAGACATTTAATCGCCTCGGATTCGTTTACATTTGAAGGGTCATCTTTCTTAACCGGTGGAGCTGAGAAAACCGGCACAGCTTGCCTTACACAGATGGGCGGTGCAATCTTAACAGGTCTAGGTGCTGGTGGCATTGGCGGTGCTGAGAAAACTGGCACTGCAGTCCTCATTGTGACTGGTGGTGCAAGCCCGTGGTGTGGTGTCCGGTAATGGCGAACCGGGACGTAAGGCGAGAAAAGCGGGCTGATGGGTCGGTTTTGACGTGCTGCTGATGGTGGTGGTGGTGCTGTAGTGGCTGATGATGGGTCATGTGGCCCAGGAGAAACGGGCCGGGCCTGGTAGATCAATGGAAGTATTTTAGATGAAGTCAATGGCGGCCTTTGCGGGCTCAGTGGTCGAGGTACGGGTGTTGTAAACTTCCTCTGAAACGGAATCGGGAGATCACTGAAGCTAGCATTTTTGTTTCCAGTTTTTTGTTTCAACTTGTAATTCAAAAGAGCCCGAGCGATTCTAATTTGTTCTTGTTCATCGTTGTTTTCTGGTTCACTAGATGAACTTGCATCTTGTTTCGCCACTGTTCAACAACCCGAATCAAATCAATAACAAAAAACACAAATTAAATCAAAAAATAGTTTGTTTGACCTTAAAAGTCAAAATGAGAAGTGGGTTTGACTTTGACTCACATTGTTTGAGAGAAGACCAAGCTGACATTGCAGCATTTTTTTCTGCTTGTTTTTTATTTTTAGCAGGTTCACCAGTGAATGTGATTCCCGCCAATTCAACTATGCCCGTAAAAACGGGCAAGTGACCAAGGCCAGATCTGTAAGTCGTATAACGCGGCAATGGTGCACCAACTCTTTGTGAAATTTCTTGCAACAGATTCTTGTAAACCCCGGTTTCATCCTACAAATAGTTATATAAACACAAATTTCATTTAAATTGACCCGAATTATATCATCATTATAAGATTTATAGTATACAAAATGAATCCACATAGGGGCGGAGCCAAGGAACAATCAAGGATGTCTGCTGACCACGGTCACGAGAATTTGTCGGATTTTTTTTACAATATCTAAAACATGAGTTAGCCCATGTAGTTGTACTCGGTAGAGAATATAACTTTATGATTACCGGATAAATAAGTTGTGATTTTACAACTGATATGATCATCAATTGCAGCAATAAATACAATGACATGACCCAAATACCAGATGGGCAGCAGGGCACATGCATGCTGCAACAAGGCATTTATAAGCATATTTATATTGGACAGACAAATGCTATAAATGATAATCTGGGCAATCAATAACTTTCCCATGTGCCAATTTCTTTAAAAAAAGTTTTTTTTAATAAATTCATTTGAATTTTGTGATCTAAGGATACCAGTCATTTATGGCCACATTGTTTCAACGAAAGACAATTTCAAACTTATAATACCTATATCCAAATGGTCAATAATTTTTAAAGCGTCCCCACCTTGCCTAACATTTTTAATAAAAAAAAATAATAAGATACTTTATTCATCTCCTAAAAAAAGTCAACTTCACAACTTTTCTTTCCTCAAAAAATAATCATATTTGAAATTTTAGCACCAAGACAAATGTGAAATTTCTATATTGTTGTGCGCTAATTAAATATAAAAAAAATATTGTTACACTTACGGTTCGATAAACGATCCTAAAGAGATGACATGTATCGTGTTATGTCACACGTTTGTCATATTTGTGCCGTAAACTTATATTGTACAACATAAAATCTTCGATACAAGCGCGATTAAAATGAAAAACAGAATATGAAACAACAAACCCGACCTCGAAAATGGGCCAAGAAATAAGTAAACCACCAAACCTAACAACGATGTTGACCCTTATAAATGTCACATTATTTTCAACTACAGAAATAAATTTGAAGATACCAATTAAAACATAATCTTTTGTTATTACTTATTAAATGCTGCTACATGCATCAATAACTTGTACGATGACCAAAGGAGTTGGTGCAAATATTTGCATTTAATGACCAAAATACCCTTCACATAAGGAGCTAATTACACAAAATTGCCACGGCTCTATGACGATGGCTAGGGCATAAAGAAATTGTTATTGCATCATGATGTATTGTTAGCTTGTACAGTACAACTACTTAATGCATTTTAATTCTAATAGCCAGGTATTTTGGTAAGTTGATTCAAAAGTAATCTATTGAACATTAGAACCGCCGGAACGGTGGTCTTATGGCCGGAAAAGAGTACTAATGTTGTTTTCCGGTGGTTAAAAAGTAGGATCGGAGAAAGGACTTACGAGGATCCTGGCGGCAAGGGAGTGGGAGGAGAGGGAGGAGAGAGCGACCTCGGCGGCGGCGTGCTCTGCCTGACGGAGAGTGGAGAAATAGTTAGGGCTTTCAAAGGAGTCTCCGTTGAAGTTGACGACGGCCTTGAACCGCGGCGCGTGGTCAGGTCCTTCACGGATACACGTGTACGACGGGAGGTTGAAGCAGCTTCTCTGCGCCAGCTCTTGCAGCTGATTCTTATACATCTCCACCAATTACTTAACCGTCTCTGTGTATTCAACTTTTATACGTCGGTTATGGCGGCCAGGTCACCGGAAAATAGGTTATCGGCGGAGAAATGAATTGGATAGAAAGGAGGGAGTAGGTGTTGGTGTTGGTGTTGGTGTTGGGGGTTGGTTATTGTTTAATGAACGATATAACGCTATTAAGCATTTCTCCCCCTTCCTTTGCATGGATGTGATTTTGATTGATTATTTAAAAATATATTTACCTCGTGTAACGAGTAGATTCGAGTCGTTTATTAGCTACTTTCGATCAGCTCGGTAAAAATTAAAGTCAACCAACATTTGAACAAGGTCAAGCACAAGTTTCACTTATCGAGTTCAACCAGAAACGAGTAAAATTTAAACGAGTTTGAGCCGATATACCTAGATGACAAATATTATTTTATTAAATTATGATAAAAATAACTTAATAACATATATTATACTTTTATAAAAAAATGTAATTATAAATGTATATAATTAAAAAAACTAAATAATTAATAAATACTAAACGAGATAAGTTTGAGTTTAAAAAGCTATTCTCGAGTTAAACTCGAGATTTATAAATAGAGTTGGAAATGAGTTGAAGTTAAGTTTCAGTTCGAATAGTTTACACCCGTAAAGTTTATTGTTTATAATAAATAATTTATATTTTAAACAATTTAGTGTAAAATCAGTATAAAAGATATTTATTTATAAGAGAAAAATATTGTAAAAATCTAATTTGGGGGTGTGGAAAAGGCAAGATTTAGGGTTAGAAAAGAGTGAAATATGCAAATATTTGAGTGGAGCAATAATGATGAAATGAAGCACCACTACCAAAAAGAGGCTTATCTTTTTTGTTTTCTTGGAATATTTGTGTTATGTTAGAGAGGTGGGGGTCCAAAAGGCATTCCTTCATTGGATACCTCCAACTCCCAATGCTTTTCCTTTTCCTTTCTTTTTAACTCCATCTATTGTGTCCATATTACCAGCATACTAACTTTATATTATGGATGATAAAGCAATTTCCACAGTCAACAATAAACTTTATTATGTTTTTATCTATTTTGAATACATGTATCTTGTAATAATATAAATCTCTTAACAAAATTTGACCCACCCACTAAATTTCAATATTCTTTTATATAAACATGAAAAGAAATGATTTTAAATGTTCTCAAAACAATGGGAGGAAACACATTATGAAATTATTATTATTATTAGTATATATTTGACACATCAACTTTTTTTCACCTACAAAACACCTTCCCTAATACAATAAGCTCTTGAACTCATATCTTAGAATACAATAATTATCGTCCTAGACGCCACCCCCATACCATCTCACCCAATTTTCAGTTTTTTTGACCCTTTCGACCCTCCCGACTCGACCCGTTTAAACCACCAACAACATTAAGTGAATTTTTAAACACCCAAGAACATGATCTTAACATTTAGATACGTCAGTTGCGAGAACCAAAACTCGTTTTTCTACATGGAGTATTTGACTCCATGCCCACCCATGAAGTATTTGACTTAATGTCACCCGTTAAGTATTTAACTTCACTATCACCCGTAAGGTATTTGACCTCACTACCACACGTGAAGACTTCACGTTATACCCCACATAAACCAATTTACCGTTTTACGACAAACGGTTTGACTTATACCACCTTAAGTCAAATCAATCTAATTCCATCACGTTCTAAAATTTTGGTTGACTCTAACCACATTGAATCATTTATACCACTTAACCACATTCAATATTTAATTTGACTAATTACCACATAAAGTCAATCACTTCAATTCTACCATATTCCACACATTGATTTCACCATTTACCACATAAGTCAAATGTAACATACCATACATGAATAGAATTTAACCACATAATCCTATATACATGTATCTGTTGGATATTAGATGTCCAATCATCGTTAATATCAACGTTGCTATTGGGGTACGATTCAAAGAGTTACACTTTGGACAACGAACAATTAATAATGTTTAATCGTAAACATTATAGTTCACGAAACACGGACTTATGATTAGGTGAATACATATTTAGAGAATTATTTAAAACGGTGGATTCGGACATTAATTATTCAGAGTGATAATGAATCATTAACCTGGAGTCTGATTATTTAGAGAAATAATCAATGATGGTTTTTAACGTTTAACAATTAAACGTTAGTTATAGATTTACTAATTATATATAATTAGTAAACGAGGGTTCAAAGTAATTAAACAGTTAATTACAAGGAATTAATAGTAAATTCCTAATGGGTGTTTTATGTAATTAAGGTAACTATATATACATCCTTAAACTAAAACCCTAATGACCATCTTTTGCCTCCTCTCACTTTTGCGAAAATAAGGAGATAAAACCCCTTGGGTTTTTGCGATCGACCACCACCACCTGCCCCACCTCGCCGTCGCCGGAACCACCGAGCAGCCACCACCGCGTCGTCACCGCCCTTGCGTAAGCCGAATTACACGTGAGCTGGTTTACACATGAGATCTCGTGAGACGAGATCAGTTTTGAGGGTTCATGAACAAGTCAACTATGGTGACGTTCGTTGCATCCATTGTGTGAATTTAGGTTTTTCGTCAAAGGTATAAACCATAAACACCCTATGGTTGCGTTTATTTATTTATTTATTATTGTATAAACGCTGTGTAATCGGATCACTGTCGGATAAAGATATGATCTTTATTATCGTGTGCCATTGTTTACGCTTCCGCCATTGTAAATCTGATTTTATAAAGTATTGTTTTAAATGTTAAAACTGGTGCATGATTCCGAACAGTATCTACCACATATCTATTACAAACTAAGTGTAAAGCCCTTACCTTTGGCTATAGAAGGTTCGGGTTTGTCTTCCGAGCTAGCAACTACCGCCACTTGATCACCTAAACCATCCACTTGTTTAGTAATCTATTAAACCTCTAATAATTCAACAATTTGTTGACTCCCACCCAAGATCTTGTGATAATCCACCCTAACCCCTTTCAAGAACAAGAATTAAATGGATTCAAGAGATGCATATGACACTTACTTGATGATTTGAAGGAATTGTGTTGATCAACACCTTCAATTTCAAGCTTCAAGTTCCAGATTTGAGTTAGACGCTTCTCCTCCTCTTTTCTCCTTGAAACCCACGACACACACCTTTGATTAGATTGTGTGTGTGTGTCGCCACCCCCTTTACACACCTCTAATCAGGTTTGTTAATTTGACAGAAACAGTCCCTAAAGTTACATAATTGACCCCTCCTTCCAAAATTTGGATAATCCACCAATTAAAAAAATACCCTCCAACTTTCTTTTATTTATTTACACTCCCTACAATATAATTAATGTATTATAGGGTAAAACCCAAAAGTTGATTCGTTACAATAACAAATGAGAACTACCCCCTTTTTTTTCCAAGAGTGCCGTGACATTTATATACTTTAGATGTAGGCTGTTGGACCAAATCCTCCTTTGCAATATCGAATTCCAACCATCTTGATATCTTTTTCGATAGTTCTTTTGCAACCGGACAACAAATGGAGACATGATCAACATCTTCAACTTCCAACAAGCAACAAGAACACATCAAAAAAGAAATATTTACTCCCCTTTCCACAAGGTATTTCGCAACTAGAACCCTATATTGGATTAATCTCCATATGAAACACCAGACTTTAATAGGGACCCATTTAAGCCATATAACATCTATTTTGGAGCTGACCTGCCTGGCATTATCGATCCGTTCACAAGATGATTTAGTTGTGAAAGAATCTAAAGAATCATCGGTCCAAATCCATTTATCATTTCCATCAGTGAAGTTATAACATTTGATCATTAATGAATCCTATCAAATGGTGGGAGAACTATAGTTCAGTTCGGAGGTGGATGTATAGGTGACGCAACCCTAGTTCGACCTAGTACAACGATATCGTTTATCTTTACTCACTGGTGCCTCTAAGAATACGAATCCCATATGAAAAAAAACCTGATTCATGTGTCTTGTATAAAAAGTCTTTCTGATACGTGCTTCGTCAAACAACATGTTCCAAGATTCAAAAACAATCACTATTATTGATGGAAAGCTCCCATGTGATCTTGTATGTTAACCATATAGATAAGCACCAATGATATTATAATCTCCTTACTAAAGATGACTTTTAACAATCATTATTCATTTTATATGTCTCCACCCTTGCCATAGTTTAAGAATTCTATAATGAAGTGTCACCTTTTAAATCTGTAAACGTGTTGAATTTTTCTTCTTTAAATGATAAACTATATTGAAGGTGCATTTGGGAGAGAAATATGTTCCAGAAATAGTGATTTAAGCTTATGCAAGCAACGGAGATAACAACTATTATTTTCTTGTTTTTTTTTTATCAACTCCAACCATCAATCACTTTCTTGTGGACTTTTGAGCACAATCTGGCTTCTATTCATATTACTTTCAAACCCTCGTATGTAGTCTTTACATCTTAAGAGGCTATAATGTTTTGCAATATGACGTATAGGCTGATGTATTTCATCTTTTATATGTGTATATATATATATAGGGGGGATTCAAATAAGAAGTGGGTTTTCACTAAAAACCTAATAAATGACAAAAACCTTAATAAACGATATCAAACGAACTACGATTGAGCTCGTTTCAGCGGCGTTGGAACCGTCTTGTCGAACTCTACAATCTTAGCTTTTAAGGTTTAGATTTTAGGGTTGAATTTTAGGGTTTTAGTCTTAGGGTTTAGGTTTTTTTTGGGGTGGGGGTGGGGAGTTAAGGTTTTTGGGGGTGGGTGAGAGTGGGTTTAGGTTTTTGGGGGGTTAGGGTGTGGGGGTTTAGTTTTTTTTTTTTCTGGGGGGGGGGGGGGGTTTTGGTGGTTTTAGGCTTTTCGGGGTGGGGTTGGAGGGGGGTTTAGGTTTTTAGGGGTGCGGGTGGAGGGGGTTTAGGTTTTTGAGGGGGGGTTAGGGTTTGATGAGACGGTTCCAACACCGATGGAATGAGCTCAATCGGAGTTCGTTTGACCAATTTCTTAGCGAAAAACCACTTCTTAGAAACTGTGTCAAACAAACTCCGATTGAACTAATTCCAGCGGCGTTGGAACCGGCTCGTCGAAATAAATCCTAGAGCTAAATCCTAAACCCTTAAAGCTAAACCCTAAAAGCTAAATCCTTAAAGCTAAACTCTAAAAGCTAAACCCAAAAATATAACCACCCCACCCCCCAAAAACCTAAATCCTCCAACCCCCACCTCCCGAAAAACCTAAATCCCCCACCCTCACCGCCCAAAAACCTAAATCCCCCCAACCCCCACCCCTAAAAAACCTAAACCCCACCCCGCAAAAACCTTGACGAGTCGGTTTCAACGGCACTAGAATGAGCTCAATCGGAGTTCGTTTGACTCAGTTTTGGTTAAAAAAGAAATCATTTTTTAGGTTTTTTAGCGAAAATTTATTTTTTATTTGAACCTCCCCCTATATATATATATTCTATATCATGTTATAAACATGTGTATTACACGGGTTGAATAAAAAAAAATATTAAATAGTTAGTAATGAGGATTTAGGAATTATAAAACAATATTTTGAGATAAAAAATTATTAAAATTAATTTAAACAATTACTAATTATATCTGCGATTGAGGTGTATTTATGATAGCGGAATTGTGAAAAAAATAATCGAAAAAAAGATTATTGGGCAAAAAAAATTATAACACGTAACGTAACCAGCTACTTTATTTATTAGGTATGGATTTATAATCTTGGGTCATTTCAAATTTTTAAGACACCAACTTTGACGGCCTTTACCCTAGTAAAAAACTTTAAAACGTGTTAAAAAAAAAGAATAATACACCAATAAACTTTAGGATTATTGGATTTTAATAATCTCATATTTTATCAATTGGTCAATAATAATCCCAACTGAGAATATTCTCACCACCAGTCACTACTTTCAAACTATTTTCTTACATTGGACCCCCCGTTAAAAAAACGTAACGCCGTTTGATTTTATATGATGTGGACATCTGCAAACCGCCTGAAAGTCGAGCCAAGCTAGCAGTGGTCTCGTGGTGGCTTTTGAAATTGGCTCAGGTGGTGTTTAACTGGTCTCGTTTTTCCGGCAAGTCCAAACAGAGACAACGGCGGTGTTTAACGAGACTAGTTAAACACTACCAGAGCCAATTTCAAAACCCACCACGAGACCACTCCTAGTTTGGCTCGACTTTCCGACGGTTTGCAGATGTACACGTCATATAAAATCTAACGGCGTTAAGTTTCTTTAACTAGGGGTCCAATGCAAGAAAATAGTTTGAAAGTAGGGACCGGTGGTAAGAATATTCTCACTTGTTATTATTATTGGCCAATTGGTAAAATGTGGGATTATTAAAATCCAATAATCCTAAACTTTATGATAAAAAAACAAAAAGATGCAAAAGATACCTTGGGCTAGAGGTGCATAAAACGGGTTTTTCAACCCGAACTGGTTCAACCCGACCCGAACCGGTTTGGTCAACAAATGGTCAAACCCGGTTTGGCCCTAAACCGGTTCTCAACACATAAAAACCCAACCCTATCAAACCGGTTTGAGGGTTAAACCGGTTTTTTAATTAAAAATCAAATATATTCAATAAAAGTCAATATATTTAATAAAAAATAAAAAATATATATATAACAAATATAAAACATAAAGTTCAACGTTTATTAATATTTGGAAAGTTCAAAAAATTAAAAAACATTACAAGATAAAATTATAAAATTAGAAAACATTACAAATGACAATATATATTTATTTTTTGGACTATTCTTGTACGTTATCTTCGGAATCGGAGCTTCGTAGCCTTGCATCTTCGGCTAGTTCTTCATCGGTGACTGGTTCGGATATTCCAAGATCAACCTCGTTGTTGTGTATGGTTTCTTCGGCTTGAATTTCGTCTTCGAGAGAAGTTTGGTCTTGTATCCTATCCTTCGGATGTTATCGAGGCTTGGCCTTCACTTGCATTTCTCTTCAAGGACAGACAAGATTTTTTCATATGAATTCTCAAACTAGTGTTTGAATCTTTCCCCAAAAACGCACCACACATCTTGCACCGAGCACGTTCCTTCCCGTTTGACAACAAACATAGATCGTAATTGCACCAAATTGCCGGATTTCTCGTTGTTGTTAGAATTTCCACCACGCTAACTTCGTTTGAGGAACCACCAACACTACTTGCCATGATTTTTTTTGAGAGTTTAGAGCGAGTTTAGAGAGTATTTAAATAACAGTTTTAGAGATTAGAGAGTTTAGAGAGAGGTGTGATCAACCCTAAACACCCCCCACCTATTTATATTTATTTATGGGTGAAAATTGACAAAAAAATGGCTAGATTTAGCCCCAACGGCTATAAAGCCGTTTTGTAACGGCTAGTTCACTTTCAGCGAAAAAATCGGTTAAAAAACCGGTTTGCGTACCCGTTTTGATTAGACCGGTCTTCAACCCGATGTTTCCCTTAATGTCTTAAACCGGTTATAAACCGGCGGTTTATAGGCAACCCGAACCGGTTTGTCTTAAACCGGTTAGAGATGAACCGGTTTAAACCGGTTAGAAAAACCAAACCGGTTTTTTTTGTGCGCCACTACCTTGGGCCTTCCTGAGGCAGGCAAAAGTGAGAATGGGCTTATATAAATCTGGACAGAAAAGACCCATAATCAGAAATCAAACAACAAATATTAACAAAAGTAGTACAAAACTATAATCCAAAACAAAAGCCGTACAAGGCCCAATAAAAACGAAATCTAGAACAATATCAGTTGAGACGGTTCTAACAATCATTTCCTGTAAAAAAAAAGATATATTAAATTATAGTAAAATTGAACCATTTTAGGGTCTAATAACAAAATTACACAAACTGGATAAACATTGAGTGAGACCTACTAAGTACTAACAGACTCAAAGTTGAGTGAGTTGGGACTTGGGTCCGCCCCCAGCCCCCTGGTGCACAAATCGGGTTCTAGGCCCACACCGGTTCAGGTTTGGCCAAACCCGGTCAACGTCGGGTTTTGGATCAAACCAGTTTGTGTTGAAACCAGGGTTTGAGGGGGGAGGGGGTTGTAGAAGGATCGGGTTTGAACGGTTTCAAAATATAGGGTTACAAACCAATTTCAACCCTACGATTCAGTTCGTGTCCAAACAGGTTTCAAAATAGGGTTCGGTTCCCAGCCAGGTTTTTTTGGTACAGACTCAAAGCCTGGTCAATATTTATTAACATATGGTTTGATTCATGCCTTCATGGTTTGGTTTTAACGGTTATGCATATGTATTATATCCATGAACCATCCTTATCACTTTTAAATACATAATAGAAAAATATGCTTTTAAAAAAACAGTTCAAAATGAATTGTCAAAACCGGCCGGTACAACCGCCCAACCAACGTGGCCGGTTTGCTTTGTCTTTTTCCGAAACCATAGTTAGCGGTTTGACCTGTAATTTTCATCAAAACGAGTTGAACGAGAACGTGAACACCTAGACATTGAACCAACGCCCTGAACTAACCACCTACCTAAATATTGACCAGGCTCTGAGTCTTAACCAACCATGAACCACCTACCCAAATATTAATAAGAGCTGACTATGGACCATGGCCCATGGGTGTTAAATGAGCCAATGAAATCACTTGGACCTTGAATTGAAAACTGTCAATTTAATGGACAAGGAAGTCTTCGGGCATTGAATTTGAGCCCATGAGCATTCAACTTTAAGATCTAACCAAACACGTATGGGAAATAAAATACTTTGTACCAAAGATCTAACCACTATCAGAGATATCAACTCAGCATGAATCACCATGTATTTAATACAAACATGTATGTATCATAATGTATAATGTGTCTAAGTAGTTTATAAATTTATAAATTAATAGCACTTATTTAAAACAGAGGCAGGGAGAACTGAAAGATATAAGTTCCTTTAATGGAGTTTGAGCTCATTGCAAAGATTACGTGAGAGATGAGCAACTAAAGCAACCGTTTTGACCCTCAAATTTTAAGGGCCTCAAAAAATAAAAAAACTACCTTAATCTATATTATAAGCTGAAAATATATGATAATCCATCAACTTTTGTGTTTTTAGAGATAAACGAGAACAGATAACAAAACAATTAAAGGTTTATTTATGGGTTTAGTATAATAACATTCGGTCTAAACATTAATATTATACGGTTTGACGCTGTATGTCCAAGAATATGTTGAGCCACCTCTGGTCGAGACCGATGGAGTTGAAACCTAGTATATATGAATGTGGGCCTAAGTGCTTGTCATTATGTGGGCCAAATTGGTAACTCAAACTGGGCCTGATAAGATTACATGATAGAGAATTGTTTTGGAATAGTTATAAACGAGTTTAATTAGTGGGTCCCTAAATTTTAGCTGTTAAATCAAATATCACATTGGAAAATTTTGATCCACCAAGAGTACTTAAATTGATTTGGTGTTCATACGGTCGGTTTTCGGGTTATTAGAACTATTCGAATCAAGTTGTTTAAATTTAAAATTTAGAACTAAATCCGAAATCGATTGAATTCAAAAACCTAATTCGAATTTGGATCCATTTGAATAACACGAGTTATGAGAAAATAAATAAATAAAAAATATATAAAAATAAAGAAAAAGAATATATGTATTTTTATATAAAAAATAAAATAGGTCGAATCGGTGCGTAAACCATTAATTTGAAAACCGAATACAAATTCATACTTGAATTCGGTTTGTTTTGAAATTCTCTTTTTTTATGCTAAATGTCACACCCCCAAATTTATTTAAATAATAAATAAATAAAGGTCGCAACGATTGGTAACATTACACAATAGCGGAAGCTAAAATAAAGAAAATGAAATAGTACATTGACCTAGAACTATGTAGGTCAAAATCGACTTGATGTTTGACAATTATGCTTCTTCGGCTTCTAGGGTTTTAGTCCGAGTGCATAACCTATTCCAACCGTGCCATAGCTATGTGTTACTTGAAAAACATACTTAAAAATGTCAACACAAAGGTTAGTGAGTTCACAGGTTTAGTTGTCTCAATGTAAAGCAGTTTTCCTTGAAAACTTTGATATCGTGTATATGGCCATAATATAAAACCGTTTTCCTCGAAAACATGTGATAACATCAGAGTCGTAAAGTGAAAATATTGAAAAGGTGTGCATGGCCATAATATGAAACCGTTTTCCTGAAAAGCTTGAAAATGTGTTCATGGGCTTATTATGGAACCGTTTTCTCCAATGGAAACATACGATGACTTAATAGTCATAAAATGAGTCATTTCCCCAATGAAAACATGTGAATGTGCTTATACCCGTGCTAAGCCCTTTTTGATGAGAAGATCGATAACCAAAATGAGTAGCGGTTTCATGTGAATATGATAAACAGAACAAGTAATGTTGACCCATTTGTAGACTAGCTAGGTATACAAATAATATGTTCATACATGAGGCATAACCAGTACATGACACAGGTATTTTGCCCCCAGCTCGTACCTCCCGATCACACGTTTGAACACTATGTGGCCATTCGAACAAAACCGATCGAACCATGACCGGGGGTGTCAATCCCAATAGTACTATCCATAGAGTCTCAGACTAAAACTATAGTTAATGGTTATAAAAATGTTCACGTATGGGACTTTTAGCGAGCTCTATGTTCGTTAACTCATGTAAACATAAGGTCGGGTCTTGTTCTCTTATTACCATATGAAAATGTTTGTAAGTATGCTTCATGTTTTCCAAACGTATTATGTAAGTATAACTTATGTTTTCAAACGTATAAAGCAAATATGTTTCATGTTTCCTCAAAAACATCAAGTAATGATGTTCCCAAATGTATTAAAAATGATGTTCTCAAATGCATCAAATGTGTTAAGCAAGTATGTTTCTCCCCCCGATGTTTTTAAAACATTTAAAAAGTTAAAAGGGGGGCAGTGAACTCACCCGGTGACGTGTCAGGAACACTAATGCCCTTCTGTTAGCAATGGGAACCGATGTCCACGTGATAGTCACGGGTTTACGTCCTATTCGAGTCATATGATACCTGTAGGTACTTAATGAGTTGTGTAGACTGACCCTAATAATGTAAAGCGAGTCTAAACTCGTGTCGAGTTATCACGTGTGCGGTTGAGCTCTGTTGATTCTTAAAGGTTTTATCGATTCGGTATACAAGGTTAGTTTAACATTCGGTAATATTAGTCGTTTAATTTGAGTTGGGTTTCTCAACTCGAATCTGTTTCAAAAGTTATATACAAAAATATTAGTTTGTCGTGTACACGATTGTATATAACCATGTGCACTTATAATTAATAATAATAATTCACGTTCGTGCGTCATTTAATAGAATATATGCGACTCTACGATTTAGTAAAATCGTTTCAGGACTTGTAGTATATTCATACGCGTATTCATAAATATATTCATATATTTATATATTTTCAAAACCTGGAAATATAGTTGTACCGTGTTGTGTTTTGCAATAATTGTTCCTTAATAGGACTTGCTCGTCTTTATGTATACATATACGCGTAATACCCTACTTTAGTATGTTCATTTATCATATTCTGCTTACTCGTGTCATAACTGAATATATATATATATATATATATATATATATATATATATATATTTAACTTCATTCTTAAATGTTATCCTATACTCATTTGTTTTCTCATAAAACATATGTTTATATTTTATGTACAGATATGTGCAATATCGTTTAAGGCAGGTATTAAAAGTATATAGTTACATATATATATTTATACTATTTATTCATGATATGCAAACGTTTTATGTTTCGAAACCTTTCATATTAATATATAATCAAAGACCCCAAAGTCATATATTTATTTATATTCGTATTTTAATATTATATTTAACAAACAATCGATTTTTGTATGATGAGAACGGATATATACCTTGAACATATATATATATATGTGTGTGTGTATTTTCGGATATAAATAACGTATTATAAAATAATTGTTTGGTTTTAAATAACTAATAAACATGTATTATATCTATCTTTCTATGTAGCATACACATACTAATCCTCGTCATCTAGGAAATTCACGTTTGGTTGGTAACGCTAAAGTATGGTTTGTATAAGTTACAAAATGTCTAAATATAATGCCCAAGATACGAGTGTATAGAAAAATGTATTTGTTTTTCGTTTTAGCCGAAATAGCAATCTTCAATGATTTATATATAGTGAATACTTGTAAATATTTGCACGACAAAAGTTATAATTACCATTCATATACATTTAAGGATTGTTAGTCGTATTAAAGATCCATTTTATCAATTACTCGTTTACGTTCGTATTTATCGTTTAATTAATATATATAACTCGAAGGAAATCTCTTGCTAATAACACGTTTAACTCGAATCGTTAATATTTATTGTTAGACTAATATTTATTTTTATTGTTAACGACGTGTTTAGGCTCAACACGACTTAATCATACACGAGCGTTTAACTTTTGTTACTAAATAAATATAATCTTTTTAACGTGTGTTTATACCTTTCGTAGGTCTCGTTTACGAGCCGACACGTTCTAACTCTCACGGTTCGCGCATTGACCATGTCTGACCCGGTCAAAAACCACACATTTTATACTCGGGAGACCCGACCAACCAAAATGAAGATCTGAAGGAATAACAACCGTTTGCCAAAAGTTATGCTTAAACTACAAACTAACCTCGTATCTTGAAGATCGGGACATTCAAACATCATACAAAACCAGATCTGTTCGTTTAGGGTTCACCGGAAAACCGCGTTTCACCGGATATTGGCCGGAAATTGATTCTAGACATCTAGATCATCTCAAACAGAAGTTTAACGTCACAAGTGAGTGGATCTGGACTTGAATGTCATGAAAAGAAGAGAAGAACTTACCGAGAACCACTCGGACCTCGCCGGAACCCTAACGCCGCAGCCTGAATTCGCCGGAAAGGCTTTTTTGGTCAGAGAATCAGTCAGGTCAGCAGGGTGGGGCGACGGTTTGCAGGTTGTTTGGCCGCCATCTAGAACTCTCGCCTCTGCCGTCCTTTGCTTCTTGTCGGAAACCTAGATCCACCACGAGAGCTCACCAGAGAATCGGGTTTTAAAAACCCTAGGCCGCCCCCGTCTTCTTCTTCCGCCATCGTTCGTCTCAGTCACCCACCGCCTTCGTCGCCCTGCTTGCTCACAGAACCACCACCGTTAATTTTCTGGTCCTCCAATCATCGCCGAAGGTGGATCCGCTGATTCGTGGTTCGACGGCCACCGGGAACCACCATGTCCTCCTCCGTTTTCGTCTTCCGTGGTCGACGGGAGGAGCCACCTGAGGTCGTCTCTGCTTCCATTGCTGCCGTGGATCGGCGTCGTCGTCGGCCGGAGAGGTCACCACTGCCACCACCACTTGAACCGGCTGTCAGGGCCACCGTAAGAGGAGCCGTCGTGGGCTGGCCGGAGCAGGAGGCTCCCCCCCTCCTCTCTCGGGTCTCACTCTCTCTTAGGTGTGGTGTGCTAGGGTTTGTAGAAATGAGGGAGTCAAAAGAAAAAATGATTAAATAGCCATGGTTTTAGATTGGTGGAAAAGTAGGTGGATACTTCGTATCAAACCCGTAAATTACTCGTGTAATAATGCGTGATACCGTGATCTCGTTCTCGTTTAATTATTTCTTGTAAATATTAATAATGCTGAAATAACTAGTTGAAATATTTATTTTGTTATAATTTATCACCGGGGAGAATTCAAGTCGGTACAAGTTCGTAGCGCGCATTTTAACACGTTCTGTCAGATTTAATGTTTCGTGTCTTGCTCATTATTATTATTTCTTCAATAATATTAAAATAAGTATTTATAATACTTTGTCATACCATCTTACGCATTGGTAGAATTTATAGTTATAACGTTTGTGTACCGCGTGCCTTACGCAGATTAATGTTAACGTATGGGCTCTTCACGTGTATTTGCATGAACAACTTCCCCGATGAATATTAATATTCAATGTTAATACTTCGTCATCTCAAATAACTGTCACGTCGAATATTTGATGATAACTGTTGACTGACGCGTTAAACGTTAAAATACTGAACCGTATACATACGTTTATTCTTACTTAAACTTTTAGAATTGTGTAAGGAGTTGTTAGACTGAATCGAGTAATTAGTTTGATATTCGGATCATGAAATCGGGTCACAAGTGGGCTTAAATCCTTATTGGGCCTAATTAGACATAAATGGGCCTAGTCTGTTTAGCCCATCAACTAAGCTTCTAGATTCTGAAATTTGCACCCACTAAATGGTAATCAAATCGAAATTTGGTGATGTCGAAATTTGCAGATGTCACACTAATCCATCACCAAATTGGGCCTTTTCTTTATTTATGTTATTTACTTAATGGGTTTAGACTTAAAACACTTTGTTGGGTTTGTTTATGTTTAATGTGCCAAAGGCCATGGATCTTAGTTTTTCGATAGAGTTGTAACGGTGATAAACGGTTTGGAAGTTTTCCATAACTTCTAACTGGCAGTTATCACGATGGATCGTTACTTGCTTAGTGGTGACGGTTCATCACATACAAATAGGGATAAAACACTTGAAACTTGTAACCCTGTTTTACTTCTATCAATCATTGTGATCAAGTAGTTTGTTTCAATCTTGTTTGTGTTAATCATACTAATTGTATTCACGCATGGAATACAACAATGTTACGATGAAACTCGAAGATTGGAGTCATGGAGATAAGGATCGGGTCATTATACTAAAGTTAATGTAATCGTTGAAATATACAATTAAAAATAAAATAACAAACTTGATTAAATATTTTCATAAATTTATATTTATTTTAGGAAAGATAAAAGAAAAATAAGCATACGTTGATGGAGCAGAGAGTGGAGTCATGAGGGTTAGGGACAGGAGGGAGAAGAAACAAAGAAGGAAGAAGAGAAGCGGGAGGGGAAAGTCTGGAGGCGGGCTGATGTGGCGGTAGGAGCGGGAAGCACGATATTTGTTAGATCCATAGTAATATTCCTTCAAGGACATGTAATTCTTTCAGCAAGGATTGTATTTGTAATTTGTATTTAGTAAATTTTAGTGGTAAATAAAAATAATGAAAACGTCATGGGAATTCATATTTATATAAATGTTTAAATTTTAAAATCTTTAAACTATTTTTTTTTAAATTAATATTGAATATATCTACCACCACCACTATCACACAACAAATCCATATGTAACAAACAAACACACATACTAAAAAAATCATATAATAACAAAATCGACAGTTTCTTTTAGATTTATTTTACTGTTTTGCAACTTGTTCTTTTAAAAGACAGTTGGTATTAGTTCATATAATTAAGAGAAGGTCTATTCTGTCACTTTGATCACGCCGATGATATGTATTTAGGTTAACATATCATTTTTATTCAAAGTACTTTTTTATTTTATTTTTTAACTCGGTTTTTATTTTTTTAAAATAAAGGTGTGAGTATTTAAACAGTGAGAGTTGTTTATGAGTTGTTAATGATAAAAGTAATCCCGATTCGTAAAGGAAACCGAGGGGAGGCTAGTTCGATCTCATGGGGAGGAAAAGGAGGAGATCAACACTATCTTTTATTTGTTTTAAAAGTTTGTTAGTTAGAGATATGTTTCCTTGTTTGAGTATGATTAGAATTGGTTTAGTATAAATAGATTTTAGTTTATTATTGAATGTTAGTTTTATCAATTATCAATGAAAAGTGTCTTGGATTGTCTTCAATCATTCGGTGTTATTCCAATTAGTTTTCTAACAATTGGTATTAGAGCGTAGGTGATCTATGATCTCTGAAAAGTTCAAGAAGAGACGTGGGGTGCATAACCACAGTCGATCAAAACTGTCCAGGATTACAAGGAGTGTAATCCGACGAAGGGTTTGATCAAAACTCGAACAACAAGGAACCCGATAAAGAACACAATGGCAGATGGAGAAGGACCACAACCACCGCCACCGGCCGGAGTGGCAAGGGAGACCAGTGCAACCTCCCTTCAGTGTCCGAAGCTTTCGAAATCTAACTATAACACCTGGGTTGTCATCATGGAGTCAATTATTGATGTCCAAGGGTTATGGGAAGTGGTTGATCCGGTGACCGGAGACGTCGCAGATGAAAGAAAGAACAAGTTAGCTAGGGCAATAATCTACCAAGCCCTACCGGAGAACGTACTCATGCAGGTCGCAAGAAGCAGGAACACCCGTGAGATATGAGAATCATTGCGAGTCAGATTCCTTGGAGCCGATAGGGTCCAACAAGCTCGTCTTCAATCACTGAAGAGAGAACTTGATCAACTCAAGATGGGAGAGAAAGAGACCGTGGAAGAGTTTGCCGAAAAGATAACGGAGTTCGGAACTTAGTTTAACAGCCTTGGTAGCACCTTGGAAGAAGAAGATCTTGTAAAGAAACTCCTTGATAGCGTCCACGATCGGTTCATAGCCATTGTGGCAACAATAGAACAATGGGCCGATCTCACCACTATGACTTTCGAAGACTGTATAGCAAGATTGAAAGCCTTCGAAGAACATATAAAAGGAAAAGAAACTTTGGCCGAGATGGGGAAACTCCTTTATTCTAAAACTGAGAATCAAGGAATACGTGACACTGATCATGGAAAAAAGATATAATGACCGAGGTAAAGGACCTACAAATAGTGATCAAAGGGGACGTGGAAGAGGCCGGGGCAGGAGTTTTGGCCAAGGGCGAGGCCGAAATAACCACACGTATGAAAACCGGAAGGAGGGAAGTTTGGCAACTAGTAATAATCCTCCAAGAGATACAAACCAGGGCCACCATGGAAGAGACAAGAGCAATATCCGGTGCTATAATTGTAACACCATGGGTCACTATGCTTGGGAATGTATAAGGCAGCCCCAACAGGAAGCAAATGTGAATCAAACAGAACCAAAAGGACATGTTCTCATGATGGCATCAGTTGAGTTAGAAGATGGGAAAATTCGGTTAAACGAAGAGAAGGTACACCCAAAGTTGATTGCAAATGATTCAGATGATGAGGCGGTCTGGTACCTGGATAACGGGGCATCGAATCACATGACCGGGAACAAGACCCACTTCACCGAGCTAGATTTTAAAATAATTTGGTTCGTCAAGTTTGGAGATGCTTCAAAGGTAAGCATACAAGGAAGAGGTTCAATAGTGTTCGAATGCAAAAATGGAGAGCAACGAATAATGAATGATGTCTACTATATTCCCGATCTAAGGAGTAACATCCTAAGTATCGGCCAACTAACCAAAGACAGATGTAAAGTGTGGATTTCAAACGAACATCTATGGCTTTATGAAGAAGGAGGACATCTCTTAATGCAAGTCAAAAGAAGCCCAAATCACCTCTACAAAATTACATTAAAGATTGGAACCCCGGTATGTTTACTTAACTCAATCAATGACCAAGCGTGGTTATGGCACGCAAGGCTTGGTCATTCAAATTTTGAGTCCATAAACCACATGAAGACAAAGAACCTAGTACGTGGCAGTCTCTATACAATGCATGGGAACCACATTTGTGATGCGTGCATGTTGGGGAAACAAAGCCGAAGCCCATTCCCAAAACAAGAAGCATATCAAGCCTCAAAACCTTTTGAGCTAGTCCACACGGATCTATGTGGACCTATCTCACCTCCCACACTAGGAGGGAACTGATATTTCATGCTTTTGGTAGATGATCATACAAGGTTCATGTGGGTTTATACCATTAAAAATAAGAATGATGCTTTGGGTATGTTCAAAAATTTTAAACAGGAAGTGGAACTAGACTATTCTCTAAAAGCAAAGGCCCGTAGAAGTGATAGAGGAGGCGAGTTCCTGAATCACCTGTTCACGGAATATTGTGACCAAGAAGGCATCAAACGGTTCTTTACAGCTCCATATTCTCCACAGCAAAACGGAGTGGTAGAGAGAAGAAATAGAACAGTTTTAAATGCCACGAGAAGTATGATGAAAGCTATAGATCTTCCTCAAAACCTATGGGGAGAAGTTGTAAGGCACTCGGTTTATATTTTGAATTGGGTAACTACAAAAGCATTAAAAAATTTAACCCCTTATGAATCCCTTAATGGTAGAAAACCCAATATTACACATCTGCGTGTATCCATTGGTATGCAAAAGCTGGATGACAGAAGCAAAGTGGTCGTCCACCTCGGAACATAACCAAGAACAAAAGCATACAGGTTGTATGATCCAAGTCTAAATCGTGTATATGTCAGCAAAGATGTTAAGTTCGAAGAAGACAAGAAATATGATTGGTCGCAACACTCCAGCACAATGAGTATTGGACCAGGGCCTGAGTGAGCTGAATTTGTGATTGAAACAGCAGTGCCCGAAGTGCCAGCAAGCCCAACGCAGGCCGAAGACCCACCTGTCCAAACCGACTCAGAAAACGAGCCCAACTTAGAGCCGGTTTAAGACAAAGAACCCAGAAGGTCTACACGAAAGTCAACTTTACCCCAACAGGTTTGATGATTATGTGATGTTAAATGAAGAAGAAAGCCTCACACAATCCGACAAACCTGCAAATTATGATGAGGCAAAGAATGACCAGGCCTGGAAAGAAGCAATGAGATCAGAACTTGTCTCAATAGAGCAGAATGAGACCTGGAATTTGTGCCACTAACCTGCGGGTCAAAAGGCAATTGGGTTAAAATGGGGTTTCAAGATAAAACGGGATGCAAGCGGGCTTATAACCACGTACAAAGCTAGGTTGGTTGCGAAAGGGTACGTACAAGAACAGGGAGTAGACTTTGATGAGGTGTTTGCACCGGTGGCCCGGTTAGAGACTATCCATTTAATTGTAGCAATGGCAGCAAAGGAGGGTTGAACCGTTTATCACCTAGACGTAAAGTCAGCTTTCTTAAACAGTGATTTAAAGGAGGAAGTGTACGTTAAGCAACCCGATGGTTTCGTGGTTCCTGGAAAAGGAGAGATGGTGTACAAGTTAAGAAAAGCCTTATACGGGCTTTGTCAAGCTCCACAAGCATGGAATGAAAAGCTAGATAAAACCCTAAAGAACTTGGGTTTTAACCGCTGTCCGAAAGAACCAGCAGTCTACAAAAGAAGAACATTGTTAGAGGTAGTCATTGTGGGCATATATGTCGATGACTTGATTTTGACCGGATCAAGTAAACAAGAGATAGACAAGTTTAAAGAACAAATGAAGAAAGAATTTGAGATGCAAGATCTCGTGCTGCTGTCATACTATCTAGGAATTGGGGTAACACAACGAGACCATAAGATAACGATAAAAAAAGAAGCATACGCAAAGAAGATCCTTAAAATTGCGGGAATGTATGAAAGTAATCTGACCCGATACCTCATGGAGTCGAGATTACAATTAACCAAAGATGAAGACGGAAAACCTCTGAATGTAACTGAGTATCGAAGGATCATTGGAAGTTTAAGGTACTTGACGCACTCAAGACCCGACTTGAGCTATTTTGTGGGAGTGGCGAGTAGGTACATGCAAGAGCCAAAACAATCCCACATGCAAGTCCTAAAGCATATTCTAAGATATGTGAAAGGCACAGTAGCGTACGGCTTAGAGTATCGTAGCAAAGGTAATGGTGAACTAGTGGGTTTTTGTGATAGTAGTTTTGGTATGGATTTGTCCGATGGAAGATGGACTACGGGAATGGCATTCTACTATGGAGATGTCTTGATTTCATGGCTTTCACAAAAACAACAAACCATAGCATTATCATCATGTGAGTCTGAATTTATGGCGGCGGCTACAACGGCTTGTCAAGCAATATGGTTAAGAGGATTAGTAAGTGAGTTAAGTGGGAAAGAAGAAAAGGTGGTAACTTTACAAGTTGATAATAAATCCGCTATTGACTTAATGAAGAATCCCGTGTTTCATGAAAGAAGTAAACACATCAACATTAAGTATCATTTTATTCGGGAGTGCATTGAGCGTGGAGAAATTAAAGTTGAGCATGTAAGTGGAGAAAGACAAAGCGGACATTCTTACAAAAGCATTACCAAGGATTAAGTTTGAAGAGATGAGAGAGTTACTTAGGATGATAGATCTAAAAGGAACGAATCAAGATTAAGAGAGTGAAAGATAAAAGTAATCCCGATTCGTAAAGAAAACCGAGGGGAGGCTAGGTCGATCTCATGGGGAGGAAAAAGAGGAGATCAACACTATCTTTTATTTGTTTTAAAAGTTTGTTAGTTAGAGATATGTTTCCTTGTTTGAGTATGATTATAATTGGTTTAGTATAAATAGATCTTAGTTTATTATTGAATGTAAGTTTTATCAATTATCAATGAAAAGTGTCTTGGATTGTCTTCCTTCCAATCATTCGGTGTCATTCCAATTAGTTTTCTAACAGTTAACAGATGTAAACTGGTTTTTGTTTAGGGTTAAGTAAGTTCACTGGTTTTTAAAGTTCAATTATCCGGTTAATTGTTGATTGAAAAGATACGATTCTCATTCAAATTGAAACAGAATTACAAAGCAAGTATATATACAAGGGAAGAAGAAGATAAAGCGAAAAATTTGCATACACGGTTATTTTCCCCGGCGGATTGTTAAACGGTGTCTCACCCACTTGGGGATACTCAGGCTCCCACTCAGGCAAAATCCGGTAGGTTTTCACCAATCATTGGAACTTTTTCTCCGGCCAATGAAGGGTCGTAACAACCATGCATGTCGCTGCTGGATCTGACTCAGAACCCTTCACTGGTTTCAGATTCTTCTCAGACTTAATGGAAACATGCTTACTCACCCCAGCCATACCAGCAACCCTAACACTACCGCCAACACGCAAACGACAGATTGGCGAGTGAAAACAAACACATGCAGAAAAAGGGGGCAATTGCAAGAGTCGGGTAAGAAAAGAGACGAAACGGTGGCATATTTATACACGCAGGCATTGATTACGAAATTCAAACCGCCTCATATAGGCATCTTGCAATACCATCTAGCCACGTGTCCAGGGTGTCAAAATTTGTCGCTCTCACTATGCCCGGCCACTAACTCGCCCCCCTCCCCCATACCCCTGACATTATCCTTTCCTCCAGTCACATCACCATAACTACGCCCGAATATAGGAGTGATCCTACATGTTTTTCAAATAAACATAGACACCTAGATGGGATAGAGTAAAAACATTAAAATAAGAGTGAGTCCACCATCCGTCATGACTCAGAAAGTCATAACAAAAGTTGGACTGGAGGCTTGACGAGGTATGGTAACATACCCGGCTCAGAAAAAAGCCCAATAGAGGCCCAAGAGGCCATAACGGTTTAGGAAGAGCGTAAGAAATCAATTTCGTTAGAGATGGTAAAACGTTTCCATCAATAGAAGAAGAGAAGATAACAAACTCAGGTAGAATGGTGGGCCTCATAAATAATCATGATGGTGACATGTGAATGCATGCATCATACGAGAGGTACAAGTAGGGGAAGACGGTTCTCTCTCAAGTATGCTCTCTCTCTTTCTCTCTCTCTCATTTTACTCACCGGAAAACCTTTACTTATTCTCACGTCGGAATCGGGTCACGAGAACTCTTCTCTCCCTGTGACGAGGCTAATGGTGGTTCTAGTTTTGCACATCGGAGTAAGCCATCCGTTAGATCCTTTGAAGTCTGAATTCAGGTGGAAACCACTCCTTATACCCTGTGGAGAAGGCCGTGTTTCTTCAGGTCCATTTGACAATTAAAAAATAACTATTTAGGTAATTACCTATTACTTATTAATATATAATATTTAATATGTTTCTTAAACTTATTAATCAGTCTTTAGAGTTGTCACCATTAAATCTTAATAAATAAATAGAAAACAGTTGTGAAATGCACATATAAAAAGAAAAAGGCAAGAATAAAATGTAAACAAGGGAGACGAGCCACCCCAAGAAAGATCGTACGCATTAAACTAAAACAAAGTCACCCAAATCAATCATATATTCATATTCCTATAGTTTTCCAATAACAAAAAGTGGAGAAAATATTTTATTTATACGTAGTCATCCTAGAAAATTTAGATGTTACTGTTAAAAAAAAATAAGGTGGCAAGTTTATTTAAACTTTTTATTTATTTATTTAAGGTTTTAAGGAATTTGATTAAATTAATTTCAGTTTAAAAAAATTAACAAACACCCTGAGAATAGTTGCTCGGTTATTGTATGTGAAAGTGAAGCTTCTATTCAGATCAAGAGTTCGAGCCCTGTCTATAACGGATTATTGTAAATTATTAGGAGTAGTTTTGGTGGACCCAAAATGGAACATTACTGTTAAAAAATATATGTATTTATCTTTATTACATAGATAAAAACAATTTTACCATCGAGCCTTCTAATTGAGTAATAGCCCCATGACTTTCTAAATGAAAGGTCATGGGTTCGAGTCTCACTTGGAACAAAATATTCCAGGTTGAGCTAGGGATTTTCCCAGTTACGGGTTTCCTCTTAGATGGTGTGAGGTCGGGTCACCACGATTATGTTATTCGGACGGAAGGGTGATCCTGGGTGTCCAGGTCTTTGCTATTAAAAAAAAGATAAAAACAATTTTCTTAATTTATTTAAAGTAAAAAGTTTGCAACATTGATGGAGATGTAGTTTTGGATGCTTCGCTGTTTAACTTTGGGCGGCTTCAATAATTCGAATACTTCACCTCTAAAAAGCAGAGCCATAAAAGTGAATTCATAATTTTCGTCAAATTCATCGCAACAAATATCAAATTCTCATCATTTCGTCTCAAAATTCCAAACTTACATTCTCAAAATCACTAAAAAAATCAAATCGTGGAAGCAAAAAGTGTTTAATTTGTAGCTAAAACTCTCAAATAATAATAATAATCCGCAATACTAATCTAATTGGAAGAATATTATTATTAATCCTGGAAACCAATTTTCTCCCAAATTGCGTTTCTAACCCTACTCAGATCTCGTCCTTTCAAAGTCCGCCCAATTCCTTCGTGTACGGAAAACGATGCGATTCTCGTTTTCGCCACCAACTCATGCGGCGGAATCCGGTTCCCTGCGCCGTCGTCAAATTCGTCAAAATCGGAGTCGGAGTCTCTCCTCCGATTTTGACTGAAATCTTCCTTCAGTATCTTAGACCAGTCCGGAACATTGACCGGCAAAGACGACGCCGTACCTCCGATCTCTCCTCGCTTCACCACCGCCGATGACGGATTCTTCGAGATCCGCGAACTAGGCACCGGTTTCCGCAACTCAGGCGACGCGGTGACGTTCCAGACGTCTGATTCGTCGAGCTCAAACATGGAGTCCGTCACAATCGGAGCTTCTCTTTCACCGGAAAGGTACCGGTAGTTTGATCTCGCATAGTATCTCGTCGATTCCGCCATTGAAACCAAGCTATATATATATATATATATATATATTAACTCTCTCTCTCAAAATTTCTACTGTTATGGATTCATTCATGATCAGTTTAGTCTGCTTTTATAAGCTTTTATAAATGCTTCCAGTGGATAAGGTTCCTTTCACATTTTCTTATTTTTTTCTATTTAGTTTTTGTTTAAAAAAAATTCTTTCTTAATATTTCAATATTTTTTATTTATTTATTTGTTACATGTACCTTTGTAATTTGGATTACAATACTTTATATTGTATACGAAAAAAGAAATAAAAACTTAACCGGAGGTTTTAACAGGTGTAGTGTAGCATCTTTATCCTCCGGTATTTTGTCCTCATTTCACGGTTATTTCATATACAACAAGTAAAAATGAGCCTTTAAAATTGAAACTTATATATATAAACAAAATTAATTAGTAAGAAACTTATATATATAAACAAAATTAATTAGTATTGTGATATTGTCAGAGGACTATTGTGGTTTTTTTTATGTATTCAGTATCAACTATCGTAAGACGTCAATTACAATCACCAATCTCGTAATTTATCTACATTTTTTGGTTACAATGTAATTTCTCAGATTAATATTAGTATATTAGAGCATGGGGTTTACCGGTGTGATTGTGGTGTGATGTGATAATAAAGTGCACGCCACGTGGCGTCACGTCAGTATCCTCATTATCACACCACCCATCACTTGGCAAAGGGTATACCCGTATGATTGTGGTGGTGTGATAATTAAAATAAAACATAATATTTAATTAAAAATTGGTCTGTTCAACGGTCAAATATTAAAAATTTTCGCGTGAAAAATCTCACGGGAAACAACCACGGCGTGAAAAAAATATCGAGGGGGCGGTGTTCCGGTATCATCACGGCGTGATCTTGTATGCCATGTAATATCACGTGAATGTTTAACCGGGTATACCGGATGCTCTTAAAAAGTGTCACATTTATATTTTTGTTTATAATAAGATTAATTAAACAAATTGCGCATTTTTATATTTGGTTAATTGCTTAGTACCCCTCCTATATCTTGGACAACTCATCCGGCTGAAATATCCTCGCTGGCGCGGCCGCCGGGTGTTCGATTGATTGCTTCAAGGCATCTCCACCGTTGTTTATCCAGCTATTTCAACTAGCTCCACACGCGTCACACAAAATAACTAAAATTTAAATTCCACGTTACATGAGATTTTTTTAAGGAAATAATTATATAATTTTTTTTTAATATTTTGAAACGTTAAAAAACTAAAATAATATTCGGATCTTAACTTGCACAAACACCAAGTGGGTAAATTTAAAATATGTATTACGATGTTTATTTAGTGCAATTTACACCCCTATGGTTTATGTCTGCTGACACTTTGTAACCCTGTTTTAAAATAAGTGTAAGTTGCACCTCTATGATATACTTTCTCTTTCTTAATGAGTCCCTTCGTCAACATTCAGCTAGTATCACTGTTAATGAGAAGTGCTATTATGGAGTATCTAATCTATAAATTTATCTTTTAATATTATAATAAAAATCTAACAAATCGAAAAAGATGTCATATTTTAAATAACATGTCATAAAAAATGTTAAAATAAGGGAAAAATCATTGATATTTACATTTTGACCAAATTTTTTTTTCAATACATGCATTGACTATTAATCATCTAAAAATCAATCAATCATAAAATGACACATAAGCTTAATTAAGCTAGATTTCAGTCAACATAAAAAAAGCCCGTCACATAGCCTGCAGGCTGGATTTCATAAGGCATATAGATTTTAGATAGTATCTTCCTACACATGGTCTGTTATAATAGGCTTTTTAATGGACCCTGTTTTACTTTCCAAGTTTTCTGCCAAGCTAAATTGAAACCGTCGATTGAAATTTAGCCGACTAAGCTTATATAGCATTCGTTGATTGATTGTTTTTAAATATGTTTATTTTTGGAGTGAGGTAAAGTCATTATACATTATGATAAGAAAATTTGAGTCAAAATGTCTATTCTCGTTATTTACCCTAAAATAAATGTTATTTTAATCTTCGTGAGGTTATCATTTATATCTATATATATACTATTATATAAAACACTAATGTTAGAACCCGTGTATTATATGGCAGCTGAATAAACGATACAATTTGAAATGAAAATATGATTAATATATTTTATAAATCTATAAATATTTTTTTATATACAACGTTTGATGTTTTATTTGTAATTTTTCCATCCTACCTAAGATTAAAAGTTACATGACTCTGTTTTTAACTGTGGAAAGTGCCACATACAGTTGTCAATGTGTGAAAACCGGTTATCTCATAAAACAAACCAACCCTCAATATTGACTGACACTGTCTCTTATTTATTGTCATGACGAAACAAACAGAGAGTGGAGACTGTCTTCTTTGTCTCTTGAAAAGAATCCATTTGTCTTAAAATTTAGATATTTGACTATGCAAATATTTGATTGAAATTTTTTTAATTGGATCCTACCTATCTATAAAATTGTTTTCAGTTTGTAAAATTCATAAAAGTATGATTGAACAATTTAATTACTATAAACAAAATTTTGAATTCAAAATCTGTACATAAAAATTGAAACAAATTATTAATTTAGTTGTCTAAAATAATAAAGTTGATTATTGATAAGAGAGAGGAGGGAAAACCAATTCTCAAAGTCTCTAGAAAGATAACATGTGTCACCTAATTTACTTGTTTATTAGGTAGCATAGATAGATATAAATATAGATATAGATGTGCTGACTCAATGTATGTTTTAACTTCTCTAACGGATCCAATGTGTATAATTAAAAAAAAGTATCTTAAAATGAAATTATATATGTTTATTCAAAACCCACTAAACCATTTATTCTAAAAAATTATATTATTATCGAAATAACATATGTTTTCTAATCATATTCAATTCGATACAAAAAAATTAAAGAAAATGGAGAATGCCATGGTCCAAGTCAACCCAACCCACCCGTTTTCTACAACCATTTACATACTTTTTATTAAAGAATACCCATTTCATATGAAGAACACATTGATCACACCAAGTTGTTTTCTTATACACTGAACAATGTTCACTTGAGTACCCGTGATTGCCACCAACTTTGGGTTCAATTTCAGGGAAGCACTGTACAAACACACATTCACTCCACATATTATAAGTTTATAACACAAATATAACAAATTGATTTGATGAGAATAATCATATACCTGTTGATGCAATAACGTTTTCCGGTGGGCGGAGGACCATCATCGAACACATGACCAAGATGAGCATCACAAACCGCGCATAAAACCTCTTGTCGTGGCATAATATGATTGAAAAATCGAGTTTTGGCTTCACATTTGATCATATCAGCTCATAATATTACAGCCAACCCGTTCCACTATCGAACTTGGTGGTTGTCCTTTAAAACCGACAACTTGTGTCAGTTTCAAACAATAATCACAGAATAATAAATTATTAACAATTTACCGTTTGTTTGATTGTTAGATAACTTACTCGAATAGTGGAGCGTCACAACAGATGCAATGGTAAGTCCCTGGGGTTTTCGTGTTCTGGTATTCCCTAAATATAAATTTATGGAAAGTTTCAATTTTGACCCGTTTACATATGAAACGCCCTAGTATTCCCTAAACTTAAAGTTATGGAAAGTGTCAAGTTAGAAATATATAACATAATCTGAATTACAGGGTTAAATGCAACAAAATGGGTCATTTACAAAATCAAATTACAATTGAAGAAACAACAAACAAACACAATATTACAATTGAAAAAAATAATGAACCATTTCATGTGGACCTCACCTTGAATCCAGTCCGCTCTATGGATACAGTTTACACAAAACATTATAATGTTTTCTTCATGTTGTTTTATCTTCTTTCCCTCAAACAACATATTGCTCAACCCGACCCATACCAAAATTACACACTTTAAGCTGAACCCCTTGACCCGTTACTTATTGGATACCAAAATTACACACTATATTGGATTCCATGACAGTAACATAGATTCTACCTTGCCCATAAAAAAACAAATAGGGCTCTCTGGTCAACTCTACATGTTTCTAAACATGCAAAGTTCTTGTTTACCTTCAAGCCAAAAGCAAACTTTGAGAATGAAGTTATTGCCATGGCAAATAATGAACCAATGACCAACCCACCAAATAAAAGACAAAAACTCCCATTCTTCAATTACAGAAGACCCTCTTTAGTGTATGGGAGGACACAAAAAGTCTTTGAACTAAGAATATAGTTATACAACATATAACCTCAAGGGTGGAGGAAAGAGTTTGTTCCTCTATCTTTTCGTTTGGTTCATGAATTCTTTCTCATTCCAACTCATTTTTTATCATATGTTAAATCTCAAATCTCTTTTCAGTTAGCCTTAAAACCGCATACTAAACAAATAAACAATCCATGCTTGAAATAAGTGTTGGAGTAAAAAAGGAGAACAATCCAACATACAATTTATTATTTATTAATATTTTTATTTGGTCAATCACTGAATAAAATCAACATCAACCAAACATCTAAAACCGAAAAGATAAACCTTGTGTGGTATCAGATATGTAACATTTTTTGTACAAAGTTACTTTAGAAAAACAGAAAGCGTCAAGATCGATTCATGCCACTAATATTAAAATTACTTATACCACATTCAACTTTCAAAAGTCTTCTAGGTGAGTATTTTTGATTAATTGTTCTAAGCTCAAATAGAATCATATTCTGATGCAAACCACTCTGTATCGATTTCAACTTTTGGACCTCAATGGTGTTACTTCCAACCGAAGAATTACAGTATTTGATTTCCAAATAAAAACACTACTATGAAGACGAATGAATTTGCATTTCACAACTAGTTCTGTACCATATTTGTATTCAGAAAAGCACAAATATGAAATCAAAAGTCTGTTACGGGGAAGGGATGGAATATAATCATACCCCAATAACAATACCAGCCTAAAGAACGATAATGAAGATCTTTTGATTGTTTTGCTGCAAGCAGGATAGAAGGAAACCTGAAGATTTCCTAAGAATTAGAAACGGCGATTAATAATCAAAAAAAAAAAAAAATAAACACAAAGATTGAATCATCGTTGAAGATTGAAGGTACCTGTAGTGATAGAATGAAGAACAAAGCGGCGATCGAATGAGTGAAAAGGTAGCGTGCGAGATGGAGGAGATGCCAATTAGGGTTTTGACTTAAGAGTTGAGGAAAACTGATGAATTAGAAACGGGTATGGATCTAGAAACGGGTATGGATCTAGGTAAGGATCCGCGTGTTTTAGTTTAGTGGGTAAAGTGGTTTATGCGGGAAAAATAGATTGAGATTGAAGAAGAGAGTGACAAGTGTCCATAAATTTACTTGTTTATTATGTAGTATAGATATGGGAAGGACATTCTTGTAATTTACTAAAAAATTTAAGACACCTAATACAAATTGTTGTGCATAAGATACACCTTACCAATGCAAAAAATGTGTTCAATTACCATTTAACCTCATCTTTGCAATTAAAGCCCAACATTCAATAATTACCATTATTTAATGCACATGAGATTATTTAATTCACTACGTTAAATATTATTTTATTTATAATACTTAAAATTAAGATTTAAATTTACATTTACTATATATATTTTTATAACTAAGTACTATTTAAATTAAGTATTATCTTATTTAAATGCTTAAGTATATAATTAATAAATATTTACATAGTTATAATAATAATAAAACCCAAATATAATCAGTGTTTAAGACAGTTCGAGTTAGATTACGCTCTCCAAAAGAGGCTCGATAATACCCGACGTTTTACGTGTACCAACCCACTAGTATTATTATATAAATAATATGAAACAGATTCAGAATTAACCAAGACAAACACTATTGACATATTCATGTATCAACACAAAACTTTATTACAAGCAAGCTATTACGCGACAAAAACCCATTTCTCATCCAAAAACTAAAATAAAAAAAAATATAAATTGTGTACTCCTTTTGACGATTTATTATTACCTTATTCGGCTATTTGTTTATAAAAGCTGGTATTTCCATTGGTTTAGGTTGTTGTTGTCTAGACAGCAAGCTAATAATAGTGTGGTCCCATCCCAGTTGATGGGTTTTAAGATGACGACATGTGTCCGCTTATGGATGAGGACATGTGTGGATCAATGTACCCGAGTTGTGGTGTATATGAAGAAGCCACGTGAAGTGGAGCCCATTGGATCTAGCGCCTTGTGCTTCTCACAGTTGGCCATGTCTTTGAAATGGGACACAAATCACAATATCTCCTCATGTTAATCCAAAATATCGTGTGCTGAGATCTTGGATTGATTTCGAAATATCGCATAATGATAGGATATTAGACTATCCGTAGTGGGAGAGGGTGGTGGTGAGGACGTGGTGCCACCTCATTCACCACAGGCGCAAAACATCTCGCCAGGTGAGGGTGAGGGTAGACTTGCACAAAAAAACCGGTTTGAATTTTCAAACCGGTTTAGCGTTAACCGGTTTAAGGCAAACCGGTTCGGGTTAAGGATAAACTGCCGGTTTAAAACATTTAGGGTTCCATCGGGTTGAGGACCGGTTTATCCAAAGCGGTTTGGGAAACCGGTTTAGTCGTTGAAATGAAAGGGCCGTTACATAATGGCTATATAGTCGTTGGGAGGCTTTTTGGCCCTTTTTTTAGCCCAATTTGTAGCCATAAATCAATATAAATAGGTGGGGAGTGTTTATGGTTGACCACACCTCTCTCTAAACTCTCTAATCTCTAAAACCGCTCTCTAAACTCTAAAAAAAACCATGTCAAGTAGTGTTGGTGGTTCCTCAAACGAAGTTAGCGTGGTGGAAATTCTAACAACAACGAGAAATTCGGAAATTTGGTGCAATTACGATCTATGTTTGTTGTCAAATGAGAAGGAAGGTGCTCGGTGCAAGATGTGTGGTGCGTTTTTAGGGAAAGATTCAAACACTAGTTTGAGAATTCATATGGAAAAATCTTGCTCATCCTTGAATTGAAATCCAAGTGAAGTTCAAGCCTCGATGACACCCGAAGGAGGAATTTGGAACTTTGATCCAAATATTGTTCGAGATCGAATGGCGAAGTTAGTGATCCAAGAAGGATTGCCGTTCAACCACTTTGACAATCCGCGCTTGACAAGGATGATTCAAGAGACACTCCAACCATGTTATCATCAAGTAAGTCGCACCCCCCTTAGACGAGATTGTATAAAAATGTGGAAAAAAAACAACAAAAGAATTAATTTTGGGATTTGAAAATTTGGAAACCGGTGTAAACTTAACCACCGATGTTTGGTCGGCTCCACATGGTATACCTGATTCGTACCTTTGCGTTACCGCCCATTGGGTTGATCCCAAAACATGGAAAATGATGAAGCGTACAATCGCGTTTGACTTGTTTGAATATCCACACATCGGCAAAAATTTATTTTATATATTAAATGGTGTTATAACCGAATTTAAATTACAAAATAAACCTTTTTCAATGTCTTTTAATAATGCATCTAATAATATAAATGCGGTTCAAAAACTAAAAATGAAATATAAACCAATTTGCAATGGCGCTTTTTTCCATAGTCGATGTGTTGCACACATCATTAACTTGACGGTGCAAGTCGGGCTTGTTATTGAAGACGTTTCAAACTTAACAAATGCTTTTAGAGTAATGCTTAAAGATATTTTTAGTAGCAAAAAAAGATACCATAATTATATTAGATTTTGTTGTGAAACGAATAATCTTTGCTTAGGTCCGAATTTGGACGTCGAGACAAGATGGAACTCGACTCATAATATGTTTCAAAGCACTTTACGACAAAGATAAACTTTAGAAATGTTTCAAGAAATGCTTTCCTCAAAACCTCGTCGTAAAATTCTAAAGTTTCCGTCTACGAGTTGGGACATTTTAAAAGACGTAATCGAATTGCTTGAAGTTTTCAAAACCGCCACCACTTTTTTATCCGGTGTTTATTATCCCACAAGTCTATTAACTCTTAAACAAATATTTTTAATGGCTAAAAGTTGTCGGATCTTGAAAATAAAAGCACTCTTTTTACAAAAATGATAGAACTGATGAAATAAAAATTAGTAAAATATTTTAAAGAAATGTTTCCCGTTATAACTTGTGTCTCCGCGTTAAACCCTCCCATAAATGTTTTCGGGGTTGAAACGTTGATTGATAAAATTACTTACACTTTAGATTTGGATGTTGAAGACATCCATTTTGCACAAAACACAAAAACATATTTTAACAAATGTTTACAAGATTTATTTGATGTTTATTTACACAAATATGGTACAAATCCGACTCCATATGATACAATGGGTACATCATCAAGTGGTAGCTCGAGGGTTGTTAATTTGAATTTATATAACGAAATGTTAAATGAATTTAGTAAATGGGCTCGAGGTAGCACCCCGAGTAGCGAACTCGGAAGGTATATTGGCACAAACTTTTTATCGTTTATGCCTCCTTCCGTTTTTGAGGATTTTGATATTTTGGCTTGGTGGAAAAAAAGCGAAGCTTCGTTTCCGATTCTTTCCTCCATGGCTCGTGATGTACTAACCGTCCAAGCTTCCACGGTAGCTTCGGAATCTTCGTTTTCTTTTAGTGGCAGGGTCTTATCAATACGATGGACTAGACTCACCTCCGTGGCGATGGAAACGTGCATTTGGTTGAAGGACCATTTGGATGCGATGGATAGGATACAAGACCAAACTTCTCTCGAAGACGAAATTTAAGCCGAAGAAACCATACACAACAATTTAAGACGAAATTTAAGCCGAAATTTAAGACGAAATTCATTTTCGATAATAGGCTGAGTCACATTCTCCACTTCTGGCCCATTAATGGTTTCGGTCAGTGGGCTTCCTTCTGTGGCTTCATTTTCTGTTATGGGCTCAGTCATATTTTCCATCTCAGACCCGGTATTGCCTACGGCCTGTGGGCTTCCTTCTGCCCCCTCATCATAAGTTGGGCCCTCTAGTGACAAAGAGGTATCTTCATGATTTTGTTAGGCTTCAATTTGAGGCTCGTCCAGCCCACTATCATTTTTTTGGGGTCGCTTGCTTGTTTCATCCTGGCAAACTTCGGGCAAAGCAAAAACGTCTTCATCCTCTTCTGTGCTCTGATACCAGCGATTTCTAACAAGTGTCGATGCTTCCTTTCCACCACACCATTTTGTTGTGGTGTATGTGGGTAAGTGGTTTCAAGAACTATTCCTTATTTGGCATAGAAATCAAGCATGTTGTTTAAGGTGAATTCTCCCCCGTTGTCACATCTTATTCTTTTAACTCTCTTCTCAAATTGAGTTTGTATCATTTTAAGAAAATCAACAAGACAAGTGCTTGTGCTTGAGAAGAAACACCCACACGACTCGACTAAAATCATCTACTATCGTCAAGAAATAGCTAGCACATGTGAAAGAAGGTGTGCGGTACTTTCCCCACACATCACAATGTAACAAATCAAAACAAGCATTCGGTTTGGTAGTACTAATTGGAAAGGGTAATCTTGTAAACTTAGCCTTAACACAAGAGTCACAAAAATCCTTGGAATTTAAAGAAACATTCTTTAGAAACTTGACATGAGAAAGTTTAGAATTTGATGCATGACCTAATCTTTTGTGTCATGTATCTAGAGTAGTTGCCATTGCTTGCCTTTTTCCTTCCATCATCCCCATCTTGTATAGACCCTTCTTACAATCACCCACTCCAATCAATGTCCTCGTATGCAAGTTCTGCATAACGTAAAATTCGGGAAAGAACGTAACAACACATTTGAGATTCTTTGCTAATCTACTGATAGAAAGTAAATTGCATTTGAAATTTGGAACATAAATAACTTCTTTAATTTTCATTCCATTGGGTAGCACATGATCACCACGTCCTTCCACAGCTACTGTGTCACCGTTTGGGATGGTGACAGGTTGTTCAAAACCTTTTTTGTTTTGTTTTAAAGCAATGAACCAATGCAAGTTATATGCTCGGTTGCGCCTGAATCGATGTCCCATTTACCTTCTTTACCGACGTTACCAGCCATGTTAACAATGGGTGAGTTCTTTTCCTTGACAGTATCATCTTTGTTCCCAAAAATTTTCACAAACTGCTGATATTGCTCATCAGTTAAGCCCGGTATTGGACTTGACTCGTTTTCCACATAGATCGCCCTTTGTTGTTCGTCGTCGGCCATGGTTATTTAGGGTTTCGAGTTTTGGTTTGTTTGGTCAGCTTTCTTGACGGCCATTACTTGCAATATTGAGCCAAAACATAACGTGTATAAACATTAAGAACACCAATCGTGGTATATGTGCGGCGCAACTTGTTACCCGTTTGTCTTCTATTTCGATGTAATTTTTAATATTTATAGTATACGAGAGATATCATTAGAATTATAAAATTAAATTTTCAGTTTTGTAATCTAATAAATATATTTGATTAACCTAAGTTATATTTTATTTATTTATTTTTCATGTAAAATAGATTTATCTTTTATGGGTTCTATAAAAATAGTTACGTATTATAAACAGGGTCGGCCCATTGAGCCTGCGGGCAACACACCCGTAGTGGGCCTAACATTTCGAGGAGCCAAAAAAAAAAATATGTATGTAGGCCTTTAAAAAAAATTTATATGTATGTAGGCCTTTTTAAAAAAGTTAATTTATAAAATTATATATTTCGTTATGCGCCTTTTTTTTTCGACTCGTGTAGCGCATTCGAATCCTCGGGACCGACTCTGATTATAAAACATATTAAAATCAACAAAAGTAAATATCGGCAAATGAGATCTTATGAGCATAATTAGTAGTCTTTTATATCATCATTCATCAATTGGTTCTTAGATTCTCATATCGAACATTAATTTATTTAAAAATATAATATTCTTTAGCAATAATGCACCATTTACTGTCTTATTATATCATACCACTTGATAATACAAAATAGCAAAGAAAATTAACAATCAACATCTTTAAACTATGATCTCATGTGAAATCAATGTGGGTTTGTTAAATTATTTTTGTGATGGCTTTAAAAAGATTTCAGCTAGCTTTTTAAATGATATATTAAATATGTAGTTTAAGTATTAAGTTTTTAAGATGCTAATGTTACGATATTATTTATGAGAGCTGATTTGTATGCATTAAAAAAATGATTTTACAACATGTGATAAAAAGATAAAAGGCATATGATATAAACAACACAGTATCTTTTTATTGTATATTAACTAGTGGGTTAAACTCATTCAATTAAGCGAAGTTGTTAAAATTTGTAAAGCTCGGTTTCGACGACCTATATATTGGTATTAACCTTGCGGAAAAAAATTCACGTTGAACACTAATAAAAATAAGCACGTCGAAACGGCAAATACATAATTTTATTAAACATCAAAATTTAAAGATTGTAAGAGGAAAACAAAAAATATATATATAAAAACGAAACCTTTCAGCAGCTTTGAAGGCTTGTACGTTCGTGCTTCGATGACTTGTACATTATCACGAAAACTCGGTTTTGAATAAAATTTATATCGAAACGTATATAAAAATAAGCACGTCATAACAGTATATTCGAAATTTTGAAAAATATCATTTTAAACATTATAATCAAAAAACAAAATATACCAAATTTAATTATAAATATTAAAATAATTTAGAAAAAAAAAACTAAAGGTTGTGATGTGTGTGTATGTGGGGTGTGACTAACAACCAAAAATGTACAAACGCATATGCACTTGTGCAATTTAAAAAATATAAGTATCTAACTCCATACTTCGGATAATCAACATGAATATTTATTGTAATTAATGCATAAATGCATATGAGCATTAATGCATTTGTGAATCGGTACGTATAACCAGGGGCGGATTCAGGAATTTTTTTCAGGGGGTTCACTGTTTTTAGATGATCTAATTTCATAGGGCCGGACATAAAAATTTTCGGTTCGGTTCGATTGGTCGGGTCGGGTCGGGCAGGGGCGGCTCAACCATTTTTGGAGGCCTAAAGCAAAGAAAAAAACATGAAAATTATGCTTCAAATGTCACAAAATCAACTAATTTGTATTTAAGAGTCATCTACTCATTTGTTTCTATCAATTTTTTACCTCTAATCATATGAATGCTTAAGAACACACATTTAGTTCAAGAAAGAGTTCTTAGTTTTATAGCTTCACAACCGGATCAAGCGAGCAGCAATGGGCGGCGTCGTAAGGGGGTTCACCCTATAATATTTTAGGGGGTTCACCCTAGTTTTTTTACCTACCGTTACACTAAAATTTCAAAACTCGGGGGGTTCCTGTGCACCCCCCTCGCTTCACTACATCCGCCCCTGCGTATAACCATTCATACAAATATGTATGTTTATGTATATAAAAACCATTAAACTAGTTTTTTCATATGTTTTTATATATTTAAAAGTTTCCTACACATGTATAGGTATGTATATAAACGAAATTTGTTCTTATTTTTTTGTTTGAATTTCATGAAAAACAAATAAATATTATATTTATATCATTTTCTTATATTTTAAAACTTTTTAAGATTGAAAAAATAAATAATTCGTTTTGTTCGCGTGTTCTCGCAATATTTAGTGTTCTGAGTTAAATTCTCCCCATATTCATTAATGCTTAAGTCATTGTTAAATATGATCTCTCATATATTCGTTCAATAGAAACACTTCCAACTATTGCAATTAACTAATTACGTAGAGGTTTTGTATCACTATCTAGGTCTTTATGATATTAACAAAAAAATCTATCTTATTGTGACAAGCATTCATGCTATTGTAAAGTTTATAAAAAGACTAGGACGGCTAAATTATTTTGAAGTTCAAGACAAAGTAAAAAAACGGGGCCCTTTTTCCAGATATTATCATTAAAACTCTGATCGTGATTTGTATTTTCAATTTCGATTTGACATGGATAAAATAAGTCTAACGAATCAGTCTAAAATCAGCCTAAAGCAAATATAAAATTAGCCAAAAATGTGTTTAAAATCAACCTAAAAAAAGTCTAAAATCATATTTTAATCAGCCTAGAAAGTCTAAAACCAGCCTAAAATCATATTAAAATCCGTGGAGTTTTGGAAACGGATTCCAGGTTTATTTCGCTACCTTCAATAATAACTTGTTTTCACTTTTTTTGGGGTCAAAACGGTAGGATTAGGTATTAATCACCAACAAATTCTTCTTGTGGTGACTCTTTTCGATAATAATCTACTTTCATTTGCAAATTAAGCTGTCTGTTGTGGCATAATGTTAGGATTATGGTTTTGTTAGCTAGGGAAATTAGGATCTGGTAACATTGTCGATGTAGTTTCATTACAGAATGTTTTCATGTCTATCTATTACAGAATTGATTCATATTCACCACTATCGCAGTAAAAATGTATTAATGTGTTTGTTCTGTTATTTTGGTACCTGTATACATTCACATGCTCAATGGCTTCATCACCAGTCACTGCCAGCTTCTGTTTCCTCTCTGTTGATTTGCTTTGTCACGTAGTTGATGATTACTTTCCTAATTAGCCTGTGTGTGTAGTACTCGACTATTTTAGTTGCTTGTAGAACCAGATAGAATATTGATGTTCATGAGTTCTGTCTGTATTATCTGTTCACTGGTTCTTATTCTCCTGGTGTACTGTTATCTTGATTTCATGTTTCAGTTTTCACTTATATACGGCGGTTTGTAACAGTCATTCATTTTTTTATAAATACTTATGTGGTCATTTTAGTTATATTTACGTTTTTGGGTGCTTTTGTCAACTGTGGAGGTTAGTTCAATTCTTATTTTGCTGGTATATCTAAACGGCTTGCTGCTTGCAGGGTTGATTTTGAACAAAGAGGTTTTGAGTTTTGCATCATCATCATCATCATCATCATCATTTATTCATCACCACCATCATGACCACATGACCGTGTGTGTACATATGTTTTCTTTTTGTGCAGTTTGCCCTTACAAAAATTGATAAGGGAGGTGATATGTACATTGCCTCTTTTACTATTTAGTATGCGCACCACCAATCGATTTGTGGTGGAAGGGTAAACTGGTCAGAACAGATATCTTAGTGGTGCATATAGTAAAAAAAATGTTGTAAATAAATGAGGTTGATGCCTATTTCATTTTTTTTTGTGAAGAATGATAATTTTTTAATCATAATGAATTTACTTGAGGGTGTAGGAGTTGAGGGCTAGACCATGCCCTTTAGTCTATGCATCTTTTTCTGGTGGTTCACAAGCTTGTATGTATAAGGTTTTTCAGGCAAATTTTGTTAACCTTACACAAACTTAATTTTTAATTTTTATGATCACATGAGTAATCTTTATACTTATTATTCACCTCATCGAAGGTACATGTGATGTGAAGCACACTTTAGTTTGGGACTCAGGGGTGTCCATGAATAATGTTTTGGTTAATATAGTTATTAAACTATGTTTGTTTGATTAGAAATTTATATATAAATATTTTTCAGAGTATATAAAGTTCTTAAATGTCTTAGTTTGATCTGTTTGTAGTGGATGCAGACAAAGTCAATGATTAAGAACAGATTACTACAGAAACAAAGCTATGAATCATAAGCAGAGGGTTAAGACAGTGAGACCCTTCTCTCTCTCTTTTTTTTTTCTTTTTTTATATTTTATGTCAAGCATTTTTGTGAACATTTTTGCGTGCGCTCTGAAAACTATAAATACCTACTTTTAAGAGTCTCAGGGGGTGCTTGGGATTGATGATTTAAAGAACTTATTTCCTTATTGAGTTTTTTTAAAACCAGATAACCACTCTTGAGCGCTATGATGAAGAAAACTTGATAACGGATATTTTTACAATGAAAGTTGTTCGTGGATTTCGCTGAATACAAACCATTAATGTTGTGAAAATGAAAACAAAAACCACACTGCATTTTGCAATAATGAGCTATTTGAGATGAACATTGTCCAGTCGTGTGATCCATCATTTGTTCAAAAGATCTCATATTTGCAAACTTGTGTTCTTTTTTGACTTTGCATTTCCACAATTAACTATAACTTGCTTCCAACAAAAAAGTCAATTCATTTTGTTCTAAAGTCAATCAATCAGTTTGTTACTATTTTCAACTGTTTCACTTGGGAGAAGTAAAATTTTGAATATTAGTATTTCAGAGGACAAGTGTTACTGGACTTAGTTTAACCATTTTTTCATTTACTGATGATCTTTTAAAAATATCACTTACTGTAATTAACCCTCAATCACATGTTAGTTTTATTTGAGCATGCTAAGGTTAGTTCTTTTGAGAGACTGTAACGATCAATTAGTTTAAAACGGGCATGTTATTATGTAGAAGAATATCAAACTTACAAGAGAAAATACAGAACAAATTACACCATAATAATATAAGCACATTACATGATGGATGTAAAGTCATGAATTAACATTTATTTTTTTGTGATTTAATTATATAAGCTGTAACTATAAGTTAACCACACACGTATACTTCTGCCTTAAGATCAAAGAGGAAGCACATTGCAAAGAGATGGTTATAACGAGTTCACGACACAAGAGAAATGCCAGTAACAAGTAAGTCATCTGCTAAAATCTTGTTTGCTGCTTCCGACGGATGAAATCCATCCCAAAACACATATTCTGAAGCGTTTTTGCACGTTCCTGGTGACTCCTTGTTGCATAGATACGACGTCTCCACCAACCCTGTACCACAACACGCCTTCCTTGCTTCAAAGAACCCTACAATAATATCAACAGTTACACCAGTATATGTAGAATGTCACTATCAAAGAGAGTGTTTTCAGCGGTGGATATATTACTGACAGTGTTAAGCCGTCGGTAATGTTGTCACTGATAATCAGTTTTCTAGTAGTGTATATGCATACAGAATTATATGTTTTTATCATGTACCATAATCTGTAGGCTTTTGAATGAGGTCAAGAAGAGGTTGGTAGATATCCAACACAACAAGATTAAGGCCCGAGAGTTTCGACTTGAGGGTTAGAGATGTCGCGTTGAGCATTTTGTTGAAGTATTCCGCTACCGAATTCATCTTGGTAACACACTCGTTGCTATCTTCACTGAATATTGTAATGGATGCTGGTAGACAACCAATTGGTGGTAATGTCGACACCCCAATCTTTCTTGCTCCTAGCTGATATAATTCCTGTGACAAATATTTTTAAACTTATTCAATATTCTTATCATGTTCAAATTTACAAAATACCTAAAGAAATGACTGTCATATCAAAATTTTAAAAATTAACTTAGTTCAACTGGATGGTTCAAATGAACGTGGTTCAAAATTACTCAACTTTACCAGTTATGTAGCCCGTTTCCAGTCTGGTTCGGAGAAGAACGTTTTAAAGCCATTTACCTGGACGAAGTGAGAGTAGGCTTGGATAAGGATGTCGGAGAACTGCTCAGGCGTGTAGACTTTGTAAAGGAGTGGATTGACATAATAATTCTGGACAAGATCACTGCTTCCTGAGCTAACCAGGTATATCGAACCATTGATTATCGATGTTGCATTCGACTGCCCCGCGATCAGGACTAGCTTCTTTTGGTATTCCTTGTAGTACCCAAGCTGCTTGCTCAATGGAATCGTATTCTACATTCATTTTTCAACGTTTTTGACATCTTTAGAACAATGTATAAGTTTGTTACATATCATAAGTTGCGATAGAAATTAAGGGATGTCTGGCCATACATATAGCTTGGCAGTGGTCTCGTAATATCCGGAGCCACCGGACGCGAAGTTGGCTCCAAGCAAGAGGTTCTCCCCGTTGGCTTCTTTGCTTAGTATGGGTGGAGGGTATGAAGTGAATCCAAGATTCTCACCTGCACCAAAAATAATATTTTGATTTTCCTTTCTTTTGAATGTCCAATCGTAAAAGAAATAAAATGAGTATGAGATTTTAATCCAAGTTGTTTCAGTGAGGGATTATTCAACTTTCAGTATTATAAATTACATATTAGAAAAAACTCGGAGATCACTTGACCTTGTTGCGGATACACTGGTCCGCCCCCGCATATACACACACATGATGCATACATACTAATGACATGCAAAAGATTGAGGATACTTGTTTACCTGTAAAGTCAGATGCCAGTTTTCCGTTACAAAACCGTCCAGTTACTTGGCGGTTGATGAAGTCTCTACCATAAGGTGGGAAATTAGACTTGACAATGGTTTCGAGGTCGTTGTTTCCGGCATCAACTACGGAGTCTCCGAATATGAACAATGCTGGAACTAATGGTTGAGTGTACACTTTCAAACTTGATAACATTAAAAACATCAAGATAAACACAAAAATAAGATCAAATTTCAAATATGAGGCTTCAAAAATGCCCATTTCACTTTCTTTTTTTTCTTTCAAAGAGGAAACCAGCTAGTGCAATTGTGTTTGTGTAAAAGATAGAGGAAATTTATAGAAAAATAAATATAATATTTAATTTGACATGGTGGTGTTATTTCAATTGCACTTTGGTGTCTAATTATTATTATTTTAAATTTACTAAGGTTAATTCATTGATTAACACTTTAATTGGATGAATTAGAGTAACTAAAACTTGATTAGAATATTTAAAAGATGTAAATTTTAGTTGTATAAAGTTGAAGTAGTTAGATATCCTAATTTACACTTCAAATAATTTTTTTTATCAATATTTGGTTTGTTTAACCTATACCATTTAATTTATTTATTTCCCACAAGTTTAATAAAAACAAATTATGGTAGTTCCCAACCTCTAAATAATTTCTTCAACTCTAGCTTGTTGAAGAACTTTCTTCCACAATGGTGAATACAAAGTCATTTTTCTATTAAAAGAAGTTATATCCATGGTTTATTAATCCATTTTAAATTAAATGATTAAGTGATGAATAGAATTCAATTGTAGTTGTTTATGGAAATTTTAAAAATTTAGAAAAAAAAAATAACAGAAAGATTAATTCACGAATTGTCTTTTTTTCAATATATGTTTATTTGCTTTCCAAAGAAGGGACAAAGTCTTGTTATTTTCAGGTAATAAATAATGATAATATATATTTACTTTTAAACACTAGTGAAGATGCGGCGGGGAACACAACACTTATGTTAATCGGTTATGAACATTGGGTCGGTTCGGTTTTCGATTAATAACCAAAATTTTAACTTGGGCCAAGAAATTTAACTTGAGCTGGAAATGTTGACTTGAGTTGAAGTACTCAAGAAAAAGAACTTACTATTATTGGTTATGAACAATGGGTCGGTTAATGTAAGTCAGCGCTCGGGCCGGGTTGGCCTGAACCATGATTAGGTCGTATCAATGTTTCCCAGTGTTCCTATATATATATATAGAGTAAACTGCCATTTTCGTCCCTGTGGTTTGGTCAAAATTGCCACTTTCATCCAATAGTTTGTTTTTTTGTATCTGGGTCCTCATGGTTTTAAAATATTGCCATTTTCATCCTCGTGGTTTTAAAATATTGCCACTTTCATCCAGTCAGCTAATACCGTCCGTTTTTCTCAGTTAAATGAGGGGTATTTCAGTCCTTTTACTTATTTGTTTTATTTTTTCATCTTTTTTACTCTCACTTTTTAATCATCCCCAATTTAACCTCTAATTTAATCATCCACCTGCTGGCCTTCTTCCTCTTTTCCTGACCAGTTTCCGACGAGCACAACTGGAACACCTCCGTCGCTTGTTTCTATGATTAAAAAGTGAGAGTAAAAAAGATGAAGAAATAAAACAAATATGTAAAAGGACTGAAATACCCCTCATTTAATTGAGAAAAACGGACGGTGTTAGCTGACTGGATGAAAGTGGCAATATTTTAAAACCACGAGGATGAAAATGGCAATATTTTAAAACCACGAGGACCCAGATACAAAAAAACAAACTATTGGATGAAAGTGGCAATTTTGACCAAACCACAGGGACGAAAATGACAGTTTACTCATATATATATATATGGTGCACGCGCGATGTGGCGGGGAACACAGACACTGGTAATCACGTAACATGTTTTTTTAATTAGAAAAAAACTATAACAATACCATACTCAAATAAAAGAGAATAAAATGCTCGTTTTTATGGGGTAATTTTTAAAAAAAATATTAACGTATGAGAAAGTTATGGCCGTTTAAAATCATGAGAGGATATGGTAGTTACTGTATGAATAACTTTCATTTTCAGTTTTTTTTTAAGTATTAGAGGGTTGTACTATGTGCTCTAAAAGGTGTGTAAGTAAAACTTGTAAAAAGGGTAAAATGACATAATTGTCCTACTCAAATGCTTTATGTATAGTATAGATAAAATAAGATAAGACAGAAAATTTTAATAGCCTAAAAGGAGTTAGTTTTTGTAAATTTGGTAGATTGTGTAAACATAGTTACTTTTTTAAAATTTTAATAGCATGTAAATGAATCGAATGTCCAGTGAAGTGTTTATGAAGTTTAGCGGGAAGTTCATTTTTGTTTGTTTATTTAATAAACGAACGAACATGAATAAACGTTTTTTGTTCGTTTAGTTAAATGAACGAACATGAATATGTGTCTTATTCGCTCATTTACGTTCATTTATGTTCGTTTGTTTGCTTTTGTTAATAAATCATTCAAAATAATTTTTATTACTAAGCCCATATGTAAGCTTCAAATTTGTTTAGGTTAATCCAACCATAATAAGTCTAAGCATGCTAATAAGCCTAATCCTTGAAATTTGAATGACGAAACAGTGAAAACTAAAAATGATTGAATTATTTGAGCAGCTAGGGTCGTCATTAACTCTGTAGGGTTTCTAATTTGCAACAAAGTTTCTTGAAGGAGTGAAGGAACGAAGGTCTAGGTTCTATGTGCTCGGCTACTCGCAACAAGTTTTCTCGAAGGTCGAAGGTTCTCTATGCTCGATAAGTAATGTTCGTTTAATTATGTTTGTTCATTCAATCATGCTCGTTTTATGTTCGTGAACCGTTCGTTTATACTATTAACGAACGAACATGAACATGAAATCCTCGTACGTTTAAATGTTCGTGTTTGATCGTTTGTTCGGTTAAAGTTAAACGAACGAACATGCCTCTGTACGTGTTCGTTTAATTTGTTTACATGCTAGGTTGTATCAAATCAGTATCATTTATTAAATAGATAACATATGTAAGAATTGAAAAGGAAAAAACTCTAATAAAAGGATATTCCATTTCATAAAATATAAAATGTTAATGTATTTTTGTAATTGTTTAGTTACTTATCAAAATATATTATTTATAAATCAAATGTTTTTGTAATTGTCTAGTCAATCTCATACTATTTCACTCACTTCACATTGAAAATAATCATACTCATCGAGTAACCCCTTAAGATAGTTGATCAATCAAATTGACCAACAATCTATACTATATAACAAATAAAGATTTTTGCATGCCACGTGTCGCCTCCATATTCATTCTTACAATTTTTTCCCCGCCTCTCTCTCCTATTTAATGCACTTCTATCTTTTAATAATAATATATATTTAAAGAAAAAATACTAATTATGCTAATAAAACACATTTATTTTAAATTATCTCTTATCATAAGAAACTGTAAAATTTAATAATATAACTTTTATTTTTAATCAGATAGTAAATAAAAGTTAAGTTATATTAAAAAATAGTAATTAACGTATTTCCGAAACCCAATTATATATTAATTTTTACATATTTTGAATTTGTTTTATATTCTTACTATAGGTAATAAATTTCTACACATAAAGATTTAAAATTTATATGTATTGATATATTTCATCCCGTGTGTAGACACGTGATCTAAACTAGTACATAATATATTTCTTTTATTAACATTGCTAAGGACTAAACCATGATCTTCTCAAATTTCTCATCTCTAAAATCTTCATCGGCTATAGCCGTATATGATAATATCAACACCAGATATCTAAGTTGCGGAATTAGAAACACGAAACACCAACGATTAAAGAACTTTATTACTCAGCGATTAAACAAGAACAAAATTGAAAGTATAAGAATGAGAATTCTATGAATGAATATGTGATCTAAGCGTCTAATTTCATATCTACGTAAACGAGTGTTATTGACCTAAACCCCCAAATTAGCTAACAACCTCTCATCAAGTTGTTGAAAGTTGTTTTCCGATTTGACACAAATGCTCCCGGAACTATTGTAAACTTGTCAAAATTGTAATAAACTTCTATGACATGTAACTTGAACTTCAAACGTATTATACTCTCAATATCGTATTCCTTGTATTTTATTTTGTTTGATAAATGGTTAATGTAGACTAAGATATATACTACCATTTTATGTTTTTTTCTTCAAGTTATTTTTGTCAGAATTAATCATTTCTTTTAACAACGGGCATTTGGCCTAATGGTACCCAGATGTATTACATGGTGTCTGCTTTCAAAGATGTGATAAGTTCTAATCCCGTCGTGGACAAGTGGTGTATATTTAGAGTGTGTGTAAGTTTGTAGTTAAAAAAAATCATTCATTTTATTTACTTTATTGGGATTATACAAAAATAATTAAATCGGTATAACTATCTAGGACCATGCAATACTAAATAAAGCCTTTCAAAAAAAAATACTAAATAAAACTCGTTTATTAGATCCCATCCCATGCACTTCAATACGAATACCTACGACCAACATCAACTTTGTCATTTTATGATCGATTACATTACTGAACATAAATTTAAATTTATTGCTTTGAAAATCAAGATTTCTACAAAAGAAATCACTCCTTAATTCAACTAAATTTAGCATGAGAAATGGATGTGCATTTGTTAACGAATATATAGTTATGAGTGAAAAACCAGTGTGCCATGCAGGGTCGGCTCAAACTTTTTAGAGGCCTAAAGCGAACACTAAATTTGGGGCCCTTTCCGAATTTTAATCTTAAGAGCTATAAAATTGGCTAAAGCATAAAATTAGTTGAGTAAAACTTACTAAGAACCGCTGGTTTTCAGGTTCTAAGTGGAACCAAAACTGTCGTGGTTGCCTTTGTCCTCGTTTCTTCAGAGTTGTTTGATCTACAAGACTGCAACATGTATTGAACATTTTCTTTTATCATAAGGAAAAATAAACGTTAAATTATGCATGTTGTTTCAGATATATAGTAAAACTCTACCTGAATCGTAGGGTTCATCTTACAATCACATGATATCCTTTGCGAAGACAAGATGCATTGGGCCGTAGTGGCAACCTGACATATTTTGGATTTTAAAACAAACTTTGAAATTGAGGCCTGTTTTGAAAGTTTTCTAAATATATTGAAAGTTTTCTAAAATGTAATTATATAGAGCATCAAAACGTATAATATAATGCTTAGGCAGAATGTTATTAAAGTAACCTCATAAATAAACCCTCAATCATTTTATTTTCTCATTTCTCCCTAAAAACACAAAAATTGACGGATTATCATATATTTTTAGCGTAGAATATAGATTAAAAAAGGTTTTTCAACTTTTTGCGGCCCTTAAAACTTGATGCATAAAACATATATAGTGTATCTAAGGAACCAGTTAATCGATGTTTTAACCAGAAAGGATTGAAAGACAATTTTTGATTGGGGCAATCTAACTTCTTCGTTGACTACAAGCTAACAAATTGCTTCTTTATCTGATCTTTTAAAAAGGGAAGGCGAATTTAGGAGTGTTGAAATCATCCTGACTTTATTTTTAGTATGTAGAAGCCAAAAACTACATCACACACTCACTTGATGGTACATAGATCATACTTGTTAATATTAACTCACAATTCCAGCTTAGAGACTTAAAATTATAAGAAGTTTATCTTAATGTATCACAACATACTGTTGTATTAGAAATAATAAGAGTATAAAATACAGAACTTAAAAGGGGAAAGGTTGAAAAACATAAAAACAAAAAATAAACCCATATTGTGCATTTGACCCGGAGGTGGTGGTGGCGACAAACAGTGGCCGTGGGTGGTGCTGACCCATTTGGATTTGTTATAAGTTAGCAAGTTTTATAAGAGTGACCCGTTATATAATTTGAGTTGACCCATTGTGTAACTTAAGTTGACCCAGTTGAACTAAACTGCATATTTTCTTTTACCCAAATCTACGCCTTCTTTAAAGAATGGGTCATGATTGGCATCCCCATTGTAGACATACTGTAATACTTGTACGGTTGTATTCTTTTGTGTAGACATTGTGCTATTATAATTTATTATTATTATTGTTTATTTATTTTTCTTATTTTGCATAGTTAGTCAGCTTATTATATGAACTTACCAATAAGATTGTCTTCATATTTATATGCCAGATTTGCTCATTTCCTCTGCACAAACACTAAATGGTGCTCCTTTGGCACCTTTTCTAATGTTGGGCTCTTAGCACATTTAGACCTATTTGGATATATTGTTTTCCCCCAACAAACCCATAAGACAAACAAAAGAACCAAACACTTCTGTCCATTTGGGCAAAAATTGGCCCTTCTAAAGATTTTGATTAAGATCGAAGACTTTAATCTTTTAACTTGTAAAATCCTTTTATATAATCAAATTCCTCAGACTGTGTAGATATAAAATCATGTAACCTTAGAATATTTACAAAATGTAATATTACAACTCATTCAAATTAGCATGTACCATTTGGAAAAATACATTTTTAATTTTTTTGCATAAGAATGTTGGGAGCATGCTTCTGAAATTTGTATGATAACTGTTATCTTTTACTTAAAAAAAATGAAACTAAGTTTTACATACATCCATTCCATCAGGAAAGCAACGCCAAAAGAATACAAATCATTAAGGTTGTGTATATATTTAAGTCAAATTTTAAAAATAAATAAACATATAAAATCATGTATGATAACCTAAAATTGCATGTTGTAGATCATATACGTCTCTTCTTCTTGAAATAGATGAAAAGAAAAAAAAGGAACTTACAACACTATGTACATCCGTAACAATTATATGGTTGAAAAAAAGGAACTTACAATAACAGTAGAGATAAAAGTTGTAGATAAAAGCTCAAGCTCTCGGTCGGATATTGTCCGCAAAAATCATATGTTCACACAATTGTAGATGTATAATAACATTAATATGCAACTGAAATGAGAAACATGACTTCTACTATGCATCCCTGATTTCTATGCCTGATCCTAAAATTCTACTTTGTAACCTATTGAGATTCTAATACTATGAACCTTTTGATGCTTCATATCACTTGTGATATCATTTCATTTCAAACTTCTAAGTTTGGTATAAAGCGAGTATTCTATTGCGTTTTAGAATGACTTGCTTATTCTATTTTGATACTATATCTGATTCTTGTGTACATTCTTGAACTTGCTACTTATAGTAACTTTAGATGCCTTAGACTCTAACTTAATCAAAACAATTAAAGTTGGTGACTTAATTTGACTAAATTAAAGTTTCAAGGGTAAAAGTTACACATATGTAAATTTCAGTATTTCTTTTGTAACGTATTCGAAATCTGGTTAATTTTTGTAATTTCAGTTATATTATTATTATTAATTATTATTTTCGAAATTCTCAAGATATATTATTGTTATAATTTTTGGATTTATATATATATATATATATATATATATATATAATTTTATTTAGTAAATCAATTAAAGACCTTTAAGCTATCTAGAAACCATTATTTTTAATCTAAATCCTATCCTAATCCTTTGAAATAATTAACTCGAAAATCTTATCCCTTATCCTCATTATTTAAAAAAAAAATTGTTAAAATTTAACAAACTATTTACAATCTTAAAGCATTCACAGCCGGTTTGGTATATGTTTGTGAGTGGGTTCTGTATATTTTAAGAAGTGGTTTAAAGTAGTTATGAGTGGAGAAGAGAAAAAATGTATAATTTTTTTGTAAATATGTGAAAACACTGTTCACATGTATAAATTTTTTAAGAATTTTTGAAAGTGATTGTGAGTGGATGAGAGAGAAAAGGTAATGATAAAGGTATAAAAAGTATTATTTAATTGAAAAGGAAAGATAAAAGGTAGTGATTTTTAGTGTAATTATAAGGATAAGGATAAGGAACGAGTTGTGAATGCTCTTAGTCCTTCTAGTTAATTACACTTTTGCGAATAAGCCTCTTGAACGCACCCTATAAATAGAGCCTTATATCTCATTCATTCTTTACACCTCAACAATCCTCTAGGCCTATCTAGCAACTAAAGGTTGTTTCTCTCATCTTTTAAAAAATTCCAGCTTAAATCATTTTATTCTAAGTAAGTTCTACTTGTGTTCTTGTTAAGTTCTTGCTTTCCATTCAAAAGTTCTTGCAATTTCTTTATAAAACAAACTTGGATCTGAGATTTCTTAACACTTATATGTTATAGTCATAGATCCAAGCAAGATCAAGGTTTGATTTAAGCATTTAAACATTAAAACTTTTCTTATGATCATCAAACATCAAAAATCGTATTTTGGCAGATTCACTAGTCTGTCTTCGGGAGGCCATATCTCCCTCAAAACGAAAGCTTTTTCAGTGATACTTTTTTTTACAATCAAGTTCATTCTCTTGTGATTTCAACCATATGAAAACTCCTTCAAACTCCAATATTTGACCCTCTAAACAGCCCGCGCATGATCAGTGCCCAAAGCTGATATGAATCTGTCCAAATTTATCTTTTGCAAATCTTTTCTCCTATTTAATTTTTTGTTATAAAACAATGATTTTTAGTATATTTTGCTTGATATAATCATGATTATCATGTTAAAATCCCAGATCTTAAATAATTTTATAAACCCTTCAAACTTATCCAAAATTTTCATAAAAATCTTGACTTTGATCTTCTAGTTTGCTTTCAACTTCTACAATCATGTTTCTACTAAAACTTTTACAATCAACTTGTTTCATTTCTATCCATACTAAAATCATATTTTCACTTTAGCCCGTTGTAAGTCCTCAAACACGGGAGACCTCACTCGTTGGATTTACTCATAAACATAGTCATCAAACACTGAACTTTAATTAAAACATTAAAAACATAGCGGAAGCATTCATCATTCGGTTACATAAATAGCGGAAGTCTTAACATTTAAATGAAACATTGTTTTAACACATAAGCAATTAAACATGACATCAGTCTTGGAGCAGGTAGCCTTCACGCCTTTGCCCGTCCTTTCTTCTTGTTACCTGAAGTGCATACTAAAAGTCAGCTAACGCTGGTGAGTTTTAGTTTAAAGCAATTAGATATAACATCAGTCATTCATTTGTACCATTCATTGTGTGTGTGTATATATATATATCATTGTTTTCTATTGAATATACATTGACTATACACATTAATATGTACATATGCATATATCTTTACTTCCATTGATTGCGTAAGTCACAAATGCAGACGCTTCGTCCTACCGTCGTAGGCCGTAATTCATACCGTGTCTACCCAAGTAGTCCGTCCTTCATTATCGTCCGTCAACCTTTGGCCGTCTGTCTACAGTCGTAGTCCGTCCTTTCGCCCGTCTGCCCTAAGGCATCCGTTTCCCATGCGAACTATTTATGCAGTCGTGCTTCGAATAAGGGTCTCCGTCCTACCGTAGTAGTCCGTATTTAGTCTACCTTTCTAGACTTTAACAAACTGTCTGCATAATAGTCGCATGGTCGTCCGTCTACCGTAGTAGCCGTCATCATCGTTTCGTCCTACCGAAGTAGTCCGTATTTCCGTCCATAACGTATACATACATTCATAACATGCAATATATATATATATATATATATATATATAAATAAAGCAAGATTTCATTTATTTACATTATGTTATTCATTCATTTCATTCTTTGTAAATATTTGTTTCATTCTTTGTTCATTATTACTTTTATATAACACGTATGTCATATTAGCATTCATAGCATTCATAACATTCATTCATTTGCATGTATACACCCCAGCCCCAAAACATTGAAAAACATTTGCACATAACACATATGGGGGCACATAGAACTCACTTGATGAGCGGTTTCCTGGAGTATACTAGCTGGTCAGTGAGTGTCACTAAGGTCACACACAATCTGTATAATCAAGTCATACAATATAAGATAATGAACATAAACGACACTTAGACATTTCTACACTTAGGGTTTGGCGAACTTAGGTAAGTTCGCCACTTTTGGCTTAAGCGAACATAGCAAGTTTGCTCCTTTGAGCTAGGCGAACTTGGGTAAGTTCGCCATATCTGAGCTTAGGTGAACATGATAAGTTCGTTTCATGGATCTTAGGCGAAGATGTGATAAGTTTGCCACATTGAGCTTAGGTGTAACGAACCAACTTTCGTATTATTATTATTATAATATGGCGTTTATATTATAAGGGTGTAAATAAATAAAAGATGGAAGTTGGAGGTTTGTTGCAAAAGTGAGGATTTAACTAGTTTGGGTGAGAGGGGTCATTTTTAAAACTACATGGGCTGTTTTGTAAAGTGTAAAATTTTGCAATTAGAAAGGGGGGGATACATTTACACACAAAAAATGTGTGTTCTTGGGTTTTTGTAAAGAGAAGAGAATAGGAGGTGCATTGAGGAGCAAAATCCGGGTGTTGCATGCTTGAATTGAAGGTTTTGGCTTGCTCAATCCCTTCATAACATCAAGTGATCATGTGGCTAAGATTGAAGCTAAACCGGAATCATCTAAGTCACAAGGTAAGTGCTTTGCACTTACTTAGTAATGATAGGGGTTGGTAGATACACATAATGGATTTACATGTCGGTTATTCAATGTCTTTTATGTGTTTAAAAATATTTGTGGAATTTGGGGATGTTATATATGGTGAAATATGCAAGGGTGAGTGTATGGTGTTTGAGGTCTAAGGACTTCATTATGTTATTTGGTGAATTAAGTTATTAAACTTACATGGTGTAATGGTGATAATAAGAATTTGTAAAATGTGAAATACATAGGTGAAATATGTATTTAAATGATGATGTACATGGGTGAAACATGTGCATAAATGGTGAAATACATAGGTGGAATATGTATTTAATTGGTGATATACATGGGTGTAACATGTATATAAAGTGGTGATGTACACGTAGGTGAAATATGTATACAAATGGTGATATACATGGGTGATACATGTATATGATTGGTGATATATACATAGGTGAAATATGTATATAATGATGGCATACATGATTATAACATGTATGCAAAAGGCGAAACAAATTCCTATAACTTAAACGGTTGAGTCGGTGTTTGAGATTCATAAGAATCATGTGGGGTGTTAATGGTGGGTTATTTGGTGTTTATAACCATGCCTAGATGCTAACGGTTGAATAAATTGACTGGGGGTCGAGTCGGGAGGGTCGGAAACTAAAAGTTGTTGCAGGTGGACATGGTTATGTCAGTATACACATGGCCATATCTGGGAATTGTTGTGGGCATCAGGTTCACATGGACATGTCTGATTTTGCACATGGCAATGTCAGAATTCTTGTTTCTTCAAAATTCCTCATTTTTAGGGTAATTACTTGGGTTTAACCCATGGGGTTTAAGGGAGGTCGTATATCATTACTAATGGTGTTTACTTGTAGGTAAAGCTCCGGTTTGATGCCTTGGGTGAAGCTTCGTGTTGGTTGGATTCTCCATATATTTTGAATGGTTGTAAATGTTTGGAGTTATGACTCATTGTTGGGAGTCACTAAACTTGTTTTAAACTATCTTTAGGATGTAAAAACTTGTTATTTTGACATGTCGGTCGGTTGCTTTTAAACAAAACTATGTCGTTGTCGTTTTGTGGTAATTAACATGTGATGTTTTGTCAAGAGTGTTCAATGGGACCAACTTCCGCGTGTTTTATAAAGTTAAAATTTAGTTGAAATTTTTAGGGTGTTACATTATGCGAACATAATAAGTTCGTTTCATGGATCTTAGGCGAAGATGTAATAAGTTCACCACATTGAGCTTAGCCGAACATAATAAGTTCACCAATTGGACATTAGGTGAACATATGGTAAGTTCGCTAACATTGGCTTAGGCGAACATGTGGTAAGTTCACACCTTAGTATAGGCGAACATGCTATAGCGAACTTGTTAAGTTCGCTGGAATGGTTGCGCGATCATCTTCCCCAACCAGAAATCCTAGATCTGGTCTCCGATTTCAAGTTGATCAAGCTTCCAACTTTTTACGTCCAAAATGTTCTATTTTCATCCATGAAACCAAATATATGGTTTTTTCAAGTTTAATACTTAAAAACCCATACTTTAACCGTTTTTTACCCGAAACCCAAAAATGTATAAAAACTAAGATTTGAGCTAGAGGTTTACCTCTTATGGCACGATTTCTGTTGATTCTTGTTGCTCTGATGGTGCGTAACACTTCCCGAGCTTTCTTTCTCTAGATCTGATCCCACTTTCTCTTTCTAGAAACTTTGGCATACAATGAATGAGGAGGAAAGAGCTGGCCTCATTCTTTTTTATACCTGGGCTCCCTTCGGCCCGTTAAGGCCAAGCCCAATCACGTTCTCTTTTCCTTTTCCTTTTCCTTTTCATTCAAATCTTCGTTTTAATCCCGACCTTGTTTATATTTATTTATTTTAATAAATTTGGGGTGTTACACCCCTATACTTTCCAAACACACCCTAAACTTGGTTAAGTATACAAATTGAGTAACTTTCAAACTGGTATGTAGTTATCTAACAAACATTAAAGTTCTGGCTAGGAAAAGACGGGGTTTCGATCCAACCAACTTTTTCTTGGAAACGTTTCTGTTGGAGGTACTACTCTGGAATGATAACCACTCCTAGTGTACAAAACCCACTTTCTACTAATTACGATAACAACCCCTATACTATTCTAAACTTGTTTCTAATTAGCTTAGCAAAATTACTTAGGGAATCCTTAAGGCATTCAAATCTAAGTTACATCAAGTACAAGCTCAACCTTTTTACTTGCAAGGTTAGTTCATAGCCCCTCTTTTACTTTCTATCTTTGGGGTGGAAAACATGCTCTCGTATTCATACTCTATATCAATACTATTATCATACTACAAGGTTTTTCATATTATTCAATAACAACTTTCTATAGTTGTAAACTTAAACGGGTTCATTCACACTCTCTACCACACCATTAACTTTTAGCCGACGGGAGTACGTAAATAGATATATTGATCTGACAAGCTCATCTAGTTCTTCAAGTGACATATTCCAGTCGACTTGGAAGGAGTTGGGTGTACAAAAACTGCATACTATAACAACACTTTGGGTTTGATGTGTTCAGATGGGGAGACTATTCTAGTCACTAGGGTTGGTTGTGGACTCTATGTATGAAAGTTTAAATTACTTGTATTGAAATTGTTTATGAATTCTACACTATTATTCTATGATATATATATATACTAGGTTAGAGACACGTGTACTACACGGGTTAAAAGAAAATAATAAAATAATTAATATATTAAATATAACCTATGCATGTTCCTTTTGAACCACATGATCCATCTTTAAACAACTTTTCAAACTGTACAGTTTGACCCGTTAGAGGAAAAATACCCGAATCAACCCATTTTAAGTATACAATTTGTAATTGCCACCTCAGCTTGTTCTTCCTAGTTACAAACCTTGCACCATCCTTTGCAAGGCTTCCACAGCAAGAGTATCAGACAATACATAAATCAGGTTCTTTGTTATCACCTTTGAGGCAAGTGTGTTCATAAAATCAATCGCATGAGCAATAACACTTGTTATGCCATCCTTCAATCACCATGAAAGCTAGTTACTGAAACTTTATCCTAATGTGATGACATGACAGAATGCCACAATCAATCTTCTGGTTCACAGTAATGGGTGGGTTAGAAAATGGGTCAATCAATTTTAAATGGGCTTGACGTGTTGACCCGAGACATATTTTGTCCATATTTTATTTGATTTTGTTCAAATAATTAACCCTATAAATATGATCACAAAAAGTATGTTTTTAAAGTATGAATCTATACTTTTGCGTACACCTTAGATGACTTTTGAGCTTTTTGGCCAGATTGACCAGTGATTAATATAACTCAACCCGCATCAACCCATTTATAAGCAAATGAGTCAAAATTACCACCTCTAAATTGTAATGATTTAAGACACACCTTGTCTGTCAATAAACCACTGAGTAGTGCATTCGAGTCAGTTAGAAAAAGAGCTGATACTCTTTTAGCAGCCATCCGACAGCATGCTTCATATATAATTGTAGTTTCAGGTACGGTCAGAGCCCTCGATAGGCGTAATCGCTTCACCATACGTTCTCTTGTTTCGCCCCTACTTAAATCCATGTCAGCAAGTAAACATTATTATTTTACAAAACCAGTATTGATATTTCTAAGCCCTTAGTGTGATCTAATTACCTATTAGAATCCCTCAAATGAAAGTTTGCAAATAGTTAATTAATTGTACTCATCATGAAGGTGATTCATTTAATTGATGAATTAGATTCAAGTAAGTCTTTCTTATCTTTCTCTCTAACACATAATATAATAGAGGTTTTATTGCATGCTTTGCACAAAGAATATCTGCAAGTATAAATGCTTTTACACATTAAATGCTTTTACAAAGGTTAGTAACATTTTTCAGTTACGGGCCAAAACTTAGTAACATTTTTTTCTAGTCTTTATTATTTATGAAACTAAAAGAATGGACAAGAAACCATATGCGAGTATAGTCGACCCAAACTGTTTGGGGTTTTGACACCACCTACAACTTTAACCGTTTTAAATAGAGCTTGTTATGAAATAGCACAAGATATGCAATCTTGCCTGTAACTTACAAAAAGAAGTCACATCCAACCGAAATATTAAAAAATTAAAATCAAAACCACAAATTAAGGGAAAAGGGCACACCTTGCTACTTGTTAACAAAAGTTCTTCGCCTCTTTCATTTCTCCATGAAACCACTTGACCACCCTAGCCACTTGCCACACTCTGAATATGCCACGCCAACGTGCGAAACATCACATCAGTCATCACAGCCTTTTAAACCTTCAAACAACCAAATCGAAAGTACATCTTGGACCCCTAATATGCGCCAGAACTTTTAGCAGCCTGCAAAAAGAAATTATTAAGGACCTCCCATCAACACTTTGATACCCCTAAATGAGTTTGCTGAAATATTAAAGAACAAATTTTAGTTTCTCTTAAACAAACAACATTGAAATTGTAGTATTCTAAGATGCACATCTCGTTAGTTTTGTAAATAAGCTACTGTCATAGAGGAGGTGAAACTTCTCATGGTGCATTACTTTTTTTTTCTTTTCTGTTTAGTTCTTGAAGAAATACATCTATGTCACTTTATCCCATCTAAATGACCAAGTTCCTATTGACCTCCACTCTTTTCCAAACATGAGGTTTTAACTAAAATGTTGAAGTACAAAATAGACCTTGACTTCCTCCAAAGTCCAAACTTGATTTTAAGTCGCAAATCCAACACGGTCATACAAATACAACAATTTCAAGTCACAAAGGTAATGATATACAATGCAATGGCATCAGTAAAATTAAATAAATAAATGAACTATAGTTTTTGGTCGAAAATATTGAGCACAAACCATATGATCACCTCATTGGATATCATGTTTCAGCATGTGAATGAATAATCAAGTTATTAAAGTTTGATGCACCCTTAGATCCAACGACCCTTAGATTGGAAGAAAGCTTCATCGAGGTTAACACAAGAAGGATGATAAGCTTTGTGTTACAAGAAGGTTAACATAAAAGTAGCTATACATTGTCTTTGCATGTATCTGTTCAGACAATGAAGCCCCATCATCCATGTTATGTGTAGCTACTTTTCCAGCAATCATACTCCCATCTGTTTCAAGAATCATCCTGCGGCATAGAATGAAGTAGAAAACAAAGCAAAAAAAACCTATGTTCTTGTAAGTATTTTATAATACATATCAAGATATAGTGGAATATATCTCATTAAGTATATATGATTCAGTTCAGTAGTTCTAAAACATTACTTAAGCAACTCACAAATCTATTTTAACCTTCCAATTGAAGGCAAAAACACACACAAGCATTTTATCAAACAGGTTGTGTGTATAATTAAATATTTTACAACATACAGATTTCTTTAACCTATAATTGCTTGGATCAAAACCACTACTTCATCGTCCATGGTCCAGAGATACTAATAATGGATTCTGCAAGTTTTAAAATAATTCAATTTCAAAATTGGAGATGTTCACAGTATAAAAAAAATGAGACGACAAATTAGGTATCATCGAACAGAATTCATCGTAAATCAAACATCGCAAAATCCATTTCTTTATTTAACTAAAAACGCAAAATCAATAGCAAAAATCAGTTTAGAGGAACATAATTCATCATAAATTAAACATCCCAAAATCCAGGTCTTTATTCAACAAAAAACGCAAAATCAATAGCAAAAATCAGTTTAGAGTTCATCAAATAGAAATAATTCGTTAAATTAAACAACAACCAATTCAAAATCGATGAAAGAGAGTACCTTTGTTCTTAAAGGATTTGCGGTGCCAGAAGTTCACAAAAAACCTATTGCGGGATATGGAACGTCTTCGATTAAACCTTTTAAATCGATTGAAGCTCCGAGCAACGGTGGTGAACTGGAGATAAAGTGGCGATGAACGAAGATCAAAGCAAGAGGCTGCGAGAATTGAGATAAAGGAATTTTTAGGGTTTGCAAACAATTACGAACAGGTTTTAGAAACGGGTATGGGAGCGGGTTTTATCATTCGGGGCAAAATAGTTTGGGCGGTAAAATTTTAGGGAGAGTGAACGTGGTGCTGACACAACAAATATTTGTTTATTAGGGTAGATATATGCAATTAAACCTGTATTCTCACTAACTTTTTAGTTGACCTATTTTAACATGTTTTTCAGGTGAAGTTAACTAGGATAGGATCAAGGACTATGTTTTAGTGGACTTAGCTAGACGTTAACAAAAATAAGACTTATTTAATTGTCCCGTTTGATTTTTGTATAATCAATATAATCAACTATTCAATTAAATTAATAGAGATTTCTTTTGATTCTTGTGTGATGATTCAATTTTGTCGCTCCCTCGTGTTTCCGCCTTGGAGGGGGGGGTGACATCTACCTAATGAATACAATCCTTTATTATTTTTGACACGTATGAAAAACATTTCAAAAGGGAAAAAAGGGGGCAACATTAATACACGTGCATTGTTGGAAATCGTTTAAGGACATCCAAAATTTATGTATGGATCATCTTCGTGATTAAGTCTCACTTTGCATTCATTGTCGAAATTTATGTATGAACTTTATCCAGTGCGTACCAAAGCTTGCCGCCAATATTAGCTTTTGAATTAGCAAATACAATTGTTGTAGTTATTTGGGGTTGTCTATAGTTAAATGAACCTTGAGGGTTGGGTCTTGTCACATTTGCTGTCAAGTTCCATCTACAAGGAAATTTATTGGTAAATTAGGTTTCTGATAAGTGCAAATTTGGGGGCTAAAAATATTATAAGTTTACTCGTTGGTTACCTGATTGTTCTGGCCTGCTTCATTGATCATTAAGCATGTTAGGTGGGTCCAACAGGCAATGACAAAGAAGCTTTGGCTTTAGATCCATCACAATGAAGGATTCCGGTAGCAGTAAGAACCGGTTTGGTGGGATTGGACAATTTGTTCTCAACACTCCATCTTCCCCTGAAGTCTTTCTTTGTCATGTAATCAATGTATCCCAATGCTCTTCTGTCCTCCCTTATCTTTATTCTCTTTCTCACAGCTTGACAATCGAGAAAACAACTACAACATTTCTACACCTGTAAATAATCACAAATCACATGAGCTCAATGTTATTAAGCATATCAAATAAGCTCAATGTTATCAAACATATCAACTACTTGTAGGGCATGTTGTTTAATGCAAGTGTCTTTAATTAAACATATCAAATGTAATAAGATAACATAAATTTAAAGCCTAAGTAATCAACTGCAAACATAAAATTAACAATTGAATTGGCAAACAATTGACAATGAGAACTATTGGAGACAACAATAACTTCAATGGGAAGTTAAATCAAAAGTATCTACGTTATTAGAGTCTGATACGAGATTGAGAAGAAGACGAATACATGTTGATGCTGTTACAGAGAGGGTGACGAACTGAAATAGAAACTATGGTGATCGCAACTACAAAATTTGTCCTCGAGAAACAATTCAGAAAAGTCGCCACCGCTATAGATTCCGTTAATCGTTTCCAAAGCTCAAAATCACGCTTCGAAAGCTGAAAAAGTAGTTCAATCAAGCCAATTTTAACCTCTGTCGACGAACTATTTCGAAATCAGATTTTGGATAAATTGAGGGCGGTGTAATTGGAAATAAGGATGCTAAGTTTGTGTGAGAAATTTGGGATTAACGAAGGTGAATCGGAGAGTGGGTTCCGGCGGTTACCGAGACTTGGGGAGGAAAGGGAGGTCGATTCGTGTGTGAATGACTGAAATTAAGGTAACTGCCAAATTTTAAGAGTTTATAGGGCTGAGATTACTCCTAGCAGCAGTTACATGGACTTTATACGGTCACGATTTATCTCAAGAAGTACATACCAGGTTAACCCACAGTAGTTTATATTTTATACAATTGCTTTCCAAAACAAAACATATAAAAATGTTTGCTAGATTTAGTTATTATTCTAAAGGGCCGTGTTCCACGTTTATCCGTTCACAAGGAAATTTATTAACCCTTAAAACACAAGGTCGCTGGCCAATGGGAGGCCACCAACTCAACCATATACTAATGTTGGTGTGGTTGGAGTCGTAAGTTGTGTGCATACTAACTTGGTCTTCTTGGGTTCGAATCCCATAGAAGGATGTTTTTATTTTTTTCCAATAGTTTTTTTGTTCTTGAACGATTTTGTCGTTTCAATTTTACGCATGTTTACACTATAATATTTTCTGTTTATAACGAACCGCCGCAATTTCGTATGTTTCTTTTATGTATTTAACCACGTAAATGTAATAGTCACAACATGCGTTATTAGGTTCGCAAACACGCCACATTACGTAGGTTTAATTTCTAGTATTTCCTAAAATTCAAAGCACAAACCTTTTATTTTCTTTTTCGTTATCTTTGGTGTTTTATTTAAACAAATCCCTTAAAACAGATTATAATAATGACGGTAAAGAGGACCTCACACAGCTGTATGACCAGATGTAACAATAATGATACTCAAAATCTCATTTAATAACATTTCAATTTCACATTATTCTTTTAACAATAAATAAAAAAGAAAAAGTAAATACAAAAGTCGCCTTCACACCCGCCGACGGCTATTCCTCAGTCCACCATCTCCCCCTTCCTTTCTCTCTCTAGATCGCACCTTTTCTTCCATCAATCCTCCTATCTCCACTTCGATTGAACTCTGATTACAAGCCCTAAGTCAATTTGGCCGGTCGCTGTTGGAGTTGTTGGTTTTGGATTAGGATCGAGAAACGAACGGACAGGATCTAGAGTGAGAAACGCCTCTCTGTTTGAGCTGATCGGAGATGGCGTTGTCAGGTATGAGAGGTTTGTCTGTATTCATCTCCGACGTACGTAATTGCCGGAATAAAGAACAGGAACGCCTTCGTGTTGATAAAGAGCTCGGCAATATTCGTACTCGCTTCAAAAATGAGAAGGTTAGTTAGGGTTTTGGTTTTGGATGTTATAAACTTTCTCTATGTTGATGTAATTTAGTATTCGTGGAACAATTGCTATTTTTTATGTAGTCACTCTTGAGTTTTAGCTCTATCCGGGCTTGTAAATGCGTAATTAGGTCAGATTTTCGGCGGAGTGAATTTTCAGGTTAGGTTTAGTTGGATTTGTAAGTTGTGCGGCTGAATTTCCATGGAATATGACTTCAAACTAACTCCAAGATGCATAATTCTTATATTTCATAAAGAGATAGCAAACCTAAATAGCAGTCAAACTTGTAGACAAGGCTAGGAGAGGAGTTAGTGCTGCAATGTAGCTATGGTTAAACGAAATAAGGAAATGAGATTAGCATGTCTTGACAAGAGTTCCCTAAGAAGTATTTGTTTAGTTCCTTTGGTGCTGGGACCATTAACCAAAAAGGGGTAGATTTGATAAGAATGTTTATCATACTCCCATCACATGAAAATTGCACCAATTACAACTTTAGTCTCGTGTTTAATTGCAAAATTTAGTTTTTGTCAAGCTTTAAGCTTTTGCCCTCAAGTTGTTTTTACAAAGTCATTACGTTTTGATTGTGGTTCATACTAGTAATATATACATTAGGTTGAAAACTAAAATTTAATTGCAAACCATGTGAAGAAAAGCGAAATTCTAACAGTCTACTATTTTAGAGACCGACTAATAATCAAACGTCAATGTGAATATCTCCCTGATGTCAATGTTTGCAACTTTTAAGGGCGGATGGGCTTAATAATACATGATGGACGAACCTGCCGCATGCATTAGGTATTGCATCCTCTTAAGTTTCATCAATTTTGAGATGTAATTTCACTTAAAAGCAGCAATTGCATAAGATTGATGCTTGTTAAACTATAAGATGTACATGTAGCCACATGAGAATAAGGGATTAGAAATGAGGATACTAAAAGGTAGCCATTGCACGAATTGAGTGGATATTGGCTTATTACTTGATATGATACTCTTGTGGATGCATCCCTGAACCTGAAGAATGGAGATATAAGGGTAGCAAAATAACATGATTTGCATTAGCGTAGAGGAACTTTGCAGATTAAGTTACAATTAAGAGCTTGACCTGGACAAAAAAACGTGGATGAATTCAATATGCAAAGTCAAACCCATCTAAGCTAGGTTTAAACCTAGAATAAATGATTATAAATATGTGATAAGGCGCAAACATACAAATATGGCTTCTTAACATAACATAAACTAGCTTGTCTAATGGAGGCTTATGAGAAGTGCTCATAATAGGCTAATAGCTAATCCATCAAATTAATGCTATTTTTTTCCAGCTTTATCTACAGAGAGATAAAAAAAAATAATAGAATGCATGGAAAAGGCCATGACATAACTACATAAGTAATAACTACTTAGTTGACACTTGACACACCAAAGTATTAGACATCATTAAACATCCACTCTACAAATTTTTTTCCAAGTATGCAGTAATGTTTATGAGTTTATCCTTTATGTTCTTTCTTTGAGTGGATATAAAACTGTCTATATACCTTGTTGCATACATCGCTTCTCATGTTCCAAATTCTCCATTCATAATCATATCTTTCTGACACATGTGCATTCCTTTAATAGAAACCTAGTGGTATGATTTATTTTAACTAAACAAGAAAATGTAACACTATATGTAAATGAAATCATCTGATGGATGTATTCAACCAAAACTCAAGTCAGGGTTCAACTTTGGAACTGAAATAAACTAATAATGGATTTGTCCAAAAGAATGTTTGCAGTCAGGGCTTGCCTGGCTTTCACTTGTCCTCGACTCCTCGGCCAATGTTCTTATTTACTTGTTCTACACTTCTACTCACAGGGTTTGACACCATATGAAAAGAAGAAATATGTCTGGAAGATGCTATACATATATATGCTAGGATATGATGTTGACTTTGGTCATATGGAAGCTGTTTCGTTAATATCTGCACCAAAGTATCCCGAAAAGCAGGTTGGGTATATAGTGACATCATGCTTGCTCAACGAGAATCATGATTTCTTAAGATTAGCAATTAATGCAGTCCGTAATGATATTATCGGCCGTAATGAAACTTTTCAGTGCCTGGCATTGACACTGGTATGGATATATAACACAATCATGATTATTTAAAATCTTCATATTTTCTTTTTATAGATGTATTATTCAAATGATAAAGAATTTTTTTTCATTGGCAACTTAAATAAATTCGTATCTTACAGGTTGGGAATATTGGTGGTAGAGAATTTGCTGAATCACTAGCACCCGATGTTCAGAAGCTGCTTGTAAGATGAAAAAACACACGTGGAATTTAATAGTATTTTAATTAAGATTTGATACTTACTCTGTTTTCTTCAGATTTCAAGTAGTTGCAGGCCACTAGTGAGAAAGAAAGCTGCATTATGTCTGTTAAGGCTGTTCAGGAAAAATTCTGATATTCTGAATGTTGATGGCTGGTATGGCTTGTTTCTAGGATTGCTGTTTTTCAGAGGTGGCAATTTTGACCCATTTTCTTACGAGTGGGTCGATTTGGGTTTTGTTTTATCCCATAAGAGTCAAATGGGTTAGAAGTTGCCTAAAGTCTATTTGTAATACATTCAACCTCTTAAATTGTTTTTATTTAAGGATTTTGATTATTATTGTAACCATGTATAACACATTAATTATTTATAAATAAAAGAAGAAAATGAACAAAAAAGTGATCACATGTAACACAATCCGACCCAGTCCAGTTCAACCATACTAAAAATATCCTGTTTCAATCTGACCCGTCGCCTGGCCCACCCATCTTGCCGTCTCAGCTGTTTCCTAACGTTTTTTAGCTCTCTCTTTGATTTTGTAATGTGTATTTGTGGTTCAAACTTTTAGGTCAGATCGAATGGCACAACTTTTGGATGAACGTGATCTTGGTGTTTTAACATCTTCCATGAGTCTTTTTGTTGCTTTAGTATCCAACAACCATGAAGCATATTGGAGCTGTCTTCCAAAATGTGTTAAAGTTATGGAAAGGCTTGCTAGAAACCAAGATGTTCCTCAAGAATACACATATTATGGTATTCCTTCTCCATGGCTTCAGGTTTGTGCCTTCCTTGTGACAAATGATTTAGATAACATATTTGTTATTGTTATCTGTATTGCAAATTTGCTTTGTGCAGGTGAAAACAATGAGGGCACTTCAGTATTTCCCAACTGTTGAAGATCCAAGCATTAGGAGAGCGTTATTTGAGGTATATTTTATAGGCTTTTTTTTTCTCTAGGTCAAGTTTTGGATAAGATAACACTGATGAACTAACTGAGCTTATTTTTAATGGCTAGGTTCTACAACGAATACTCATGGGAACAGATGTGGTGAAAAATGTTAATAAAAATAATGCTTCTCATGCTGTTTTATTTGAAGCACTTGCTCTTGTAAGTTCATGTTTCCTGTTTTCACATTTCATCCTTTAAAAACATAATTTAATGTGTATTATTTTCATTGAGTTAAGCTTGATTTTTTGCTTCAACAAAATGTTGACAGGTCATGCATCTTGATTCTGAGAAGGAGATGATGTCTCAATGTGTGGCATTGCTTGGGAAATTTATAGCTGTTCGTGAGCCGAATATCCGGTATTTGGGTCTGGTAAGCTATAAAGCAGTGTAAATTATTTTAGGTTTTTTTGGGTATCTGATGGCAATAGTTGGTGAAAATGGAATATGCAGGAGAATATGACTAGAATGTTGATGGTTACAGATGTGCATGAGATAATAAAAAGACATCAAGCACAAATTATCACCTCATTAAAAGATCCAGACATCAGGTGAATTTTGATCACTTTTAATCACTATTCATTTTTAATTGTTTTACATTTTGTTATTTGTTAATAATCTTTTAATACAAAAACGCAGTATCCGGAGACGTTCCTTGGATCTACTTTATGGCATGTGTGATGTCTCGAATGCCAAAGACATCGTTGAAGAATTATTGCAGGTATACAATTGCAAGATATAATCCTTCTCAGCTCTATTTATACGGTTGTCATCATAGATTTGATCTAGAGGTGTCAAAACGATTGGGTCAGGTTGGGTTGAATAACCTCTCAAAATGGGTAGGTCCTTGGTTTAAAAAAGCGCCATGAGGCGCTGCATAAAGCGTGAGGCGCTGAACAAAACGCCTCAAATGGGTGAGGCGCCCCATATACATGAAGCGCTCTGAGGCGCCGCCTCAGGCTTGAGGAGCGAGGCGAGGTGAGGCGCGCTTCATGTATTTTTGCCTTTTTTTCACTGTTTTTTTATGAATTTGAGTTCCAATTTTAGTTTCTCTTTACTTAAATCTGTTTTTTAAGTTGTTTTTCTTGCAAGTTTTGTGAAAATTACTCAAAAGGAGGAGTTTTTAGACTGAAACAACATTTACTAGGAGGTTTTAAGAATGTTACTAAATTTTTTATTACTTTTTTAGCTTAGCGCCTCGCATACGTGAAGCCCTCGCCTCGCGCCTGAGGCGTGGCGCCTCGGATTTTGGGACCGAAACGCCTCGCCTAGCGCTTTTTTAAACCAAGGGTAGGTCATATGGGTTCAGGTCGAAACATGTCCGTTTAAACCGGGACGAGTCATCTAGAGGTGGCAAAACGGCCTGCTGTTTTTCAAAGCAATGCAAATTATTCTACTATCATTTTTCCTAAACCATTTATAAACTTTAAAGAGAACTGAGAAATAATTTGCATTTCTTGTTTATTGAAAGATGAAATACTAGTTTTTTTTAGTAAGTTACAAATTTCATCCCTATGGTTTCTATAAATTATAGATCGTGTCCTTAAATTCATTTATTAGACTGGAGAACCTTATTTTATAAGGTCTGCTAATACTTTCAGTCCGTCGTTCAAGTAAAATGACCAAAATACCCTCATCTTCCATCAAATATAATTATAGATTGATAAATTTTGATCTAGCTGATCATGCCACTAACACACCTTTTCTTAGTATCTTGGCACCGCAGATTTTGCTATGCGTGAAGAGTTGGCTCTAAAAGCTGCTATTCTTGCTGAGAAATTTGCCCCTGATTTATCATGGTATGCAGTTTCATCTTATTTATCACATCTAAAACCATAACTCTAGAATTTGATGGAACCGTTCTTTTAGAAATATTATTCTTGTGCACATATTAATCTGTTTTTCACATCATTTTTTTTCATTCAGGTATGTGGATGTTATACTTCAGTTGATCGACAAAGCAGGAGATTTCGTCAGTGATGACATTTGGTTCCGTGTTGTGCAATTTGTGACAAACAATGAGGACCTTCAGGTACCTTCGTATCTTTAACTTGATGTTCAGACTTACTTTTTAATTTTTTCTAAATTGTGGGACTTGCTCTTATCATAAAATTGTATGTCATTAGCCTTATGCAGCACTGAAAGCCAGGGAGTATCTTGATAAGCCTGCCATACATGAGACCATGGTGAAAGTATGTAAACTCATTTTATAGTTATTTATTATACCGACTAAGGTTAGAGGCTGCAGTTTCTACCCGTGCCGATTCGGATTATGTTTTTATCTTTATTGAGTTAAACGAGTTGAAAGTCACCCAACGTGTACCTTTAATGCGTAAAACGTTTTAAATCGCAGTGTTGTAAAAATCGCTAGGCGCTAGTCGGGCGGTGGGGTACCGACTAGGGATTAATCGGGATTAGTTGGGATTAATCGGATTGGAATTTATAAGTAATTTTTCAAACTTATATATATATATACACAAATACAAACATTAACATATTATTATATTAGTTCAAAATCTCAAATACTTCAAAAATCAAATACTTCTAATATTAAATACCTCAAAATTCATCATTATCTTGTCTGTATTAGCACAAGTGGTACTCGATTTGAAGCAGCAGGTAGCGATTAGGTTAAAGCAACAGCGAGAACAGGTCGGAGGTGGAGAACGACTTTCAGTTTTGCGATTAGGTTAAATAAAAATCCATGGATCCATGGATCGGGTCATTGTTTGGGCTTAATTCTGTTTAAAGCTCACATTTCAATTTGGGCCGATTAATCCCGATTAGGGCCGATTAGTGCCGATTAATCCTGACTAGGTCCGATTAGGGCTGATTAATCCCGATTACCGATTAATGGTCCGACTAGCCCAAATTTACAAGGTAATCCACCGATTAATCCTGATTTTTACAACACTGCTAAATCGTTTTATTGAAAACATCTAATCATATTGATACTTAAGTTTTTTAACCCTGTTTGACACTAATTGTTTTGAACAAAATTTAGAAATTTGGACAGCTAGTATTTCAGGTCAACCCAACCCATACGGAAAATTATCTGTTTAGACCCGAACCCGTTTTGATTACCCAATCAGCAACGGCTCTATTTAGCTAATAATAATATTCAGATGCTTAAAAATGGGATTTCTTGTCTGAACAGGTTAGTGCTTATCTGCTTGGAGAATACAGCCATCTTTTGGCCAGACGACCTGGTTGTAGTCCAAAGGAAATTTTTAGCATCATACATGAAAAACTTCCTACCGTGTCGTACGTATAGCTACATTTTTGTAACTTGGTTCTTTTTTATTTTTATTATTTATCATCCAAGACCTGCTTATTTGTTCAGGACACCTACAATCCCTATTCTTCTTACAACATATGCAAAGATTCTGATGCATTCACAGCCACCAGACCCAGAGTTACAGAATCAAATTTGGGCAGTATACAGCAAGTCAGTTAACAATTGTTTTAAACTCACTTCATGTTCTTTTCAAGATGTCACAGTATTTTTCAACACAAATTCTCATCTATTTAGGTATGAAAGTTGCATTGATGCTGAAATACAACAAAGAGCAGTCGAGTATTTTGCATTGAGTAGGAAAGGTGAAGCTTTAATGGATATACTAGCTGAAATGCCTAAATTCCCAGAGCGCCAGGTAGCTATCTAGTAGCTTTAAAACATTAATATTGTTCTTATGGTGATTGTTTTATAACACTAATGTATATTTTTTTTTGAAGTCTTCATTGATTAAAAAAGCAGAAGATACTGAAGCTGATACTGCAGAGCAAAGTGCTATCAAGTTAAGGACACAGCAGCAGACATCTAATGCTCTGGTGTTGACGGATCAGCACCCTGCTAATGGAGCTCCACAAGTGAGTCAGCTTGGCATGGTTATGGTCCCTAGCACAAGCAATGTGGTGAGATTGTGAGAATATATTACATGTAATAATTTTAGTTTTTATTAGGTGTTGGTGAATAATTTTGTATATTTACAGGATCAAAATGTTGTTGACCAACCGTTAACCCAATCCAACGGGACTCTGAGTGTTGTTGATCCTCAACCCCCTGCTCAGGATCATGCTCCCGCTGGTGATATTCTTGGGGATCTTTTAGGCCCACTGGCTATTGAAGGTCCGCCTGGTGTATCTCCTCAATCAGAGCTTAATAATGTTCCTTCTCATGAAGGCACACTTGGTGCAGACGACGCTTTAGCCCTTGCACCTGTTGGAGACCAAGAATCTACTGTCAAGGTACCGGGACGGGTTGGGTAATGTGTCAAAACTGGTTTGGGTTGAAATACGTCATGATGTAGTACAGGTAAAAAATGGGTCGGGCTGGGTTGGGTAGACCCTAAACACTATCCTTTCCAGTTTTTTTTCTTTTTTTTTCCGCAATTCTAAAATTATATCATGCCTTAATCAGGGCTAAAACGAACAAACAAACGTACCCAGTAAATTCCCCTCCAGGGGGGGGACCTTTTCTCTATCTCATGGGATAGAGAGGCTGCTCCCACTAAGACCCCAGACTCAAAAAAGTTTCGTGGACAGATAGGTCCAACCAAAATTTTCGTTGTCGGCCTTAATCATGACTACAAAACCAAATATTATTTCAATCAAAATCAAAATCTTGAATAAAACCATTAGGAGGTTTGTATGCATTATAAATAGACCTTGGGCGAGGGTTGGTAAGACCCACTTGACTATATTTTTGACCTGTTTGAGGTAAAACACAACCCATGCTGATCCATTCACATAAGTAAATGGGTCTAAAAGTCACCTCTACTTATTTGTCTACAATATCGTTTAAGTGATTTTCAACCTTGTCTTTTTCACAGCCAATTGGAGATATTGCAGAAAGATTTCATGCTTTATGCCTTAAAGATAGTGGGGTACTCTATGAAGATCCTTATATTCAGGTGATTCATAATGCAACTTAGTATCATATTTCCTATTACACCCCCAATGGATTTGAGGTAATAAATATTATTTCCAGATTGGCATCAAAGCAGAATGGCGAGGTCACCAGGGCCGCATGGTACTCTTCCTGGGAAACAAGAATACTGCTCCACTTGATTCTGTACAAGCAATGATATTACCACCTTCCCATTTGAAGTTGGATATTTCTTTAGTACCAGAAATTATACCTCCACGAGCACAGGTCAGATATCAAATCACCTTTTTTTTCTTTCTAATATTAACTTCTATTGTTTTATCGACTTGATTTTTTTTTAAATTATGAAGGTCCAATGCCCACTTGAAGTGGTAAATCTCCGCCCAAGTAGGGACGTTGCTGTTCTTGACTTCTCCTACAAGTTTGGAACTTATTTGGTATGTGGTAATGATATTGTTTTTGAATTGTAAGGTTGTGTTGTAAAGATATTTAATCATTTACATTACAAATCACAGGTCAATAATAGACTTCGGCTTCCTGCAGTCCTGAACAAATTTTTTCAGCCTATTCAAGTATCAGCTGAAGAATTTTTCTCCCAGTGGAGATCACTACCTGGACCTCCTTTGAAACTTCAAGAAGTGGTTTGTGCATTTTCCCGTATATCTTTATTTATTCTTTATCAATATCTATGGAATTAACTTATATATTTTAGCCATGTCGAGTTGTTAGCCTACTTTGTGAGTTGTGACAAGCATGGCTTTCTTTGTTACCAAGTAGATGTGGGTAACAGGTCAAATCAGTGTTTCGGGCAGAAACGGGCTGGGTCAGTTGAGTTGATCTGCTAACACCTTCTTTGTCTTCTGTTTTTCTAAATTTTAAAATGAATAACTTGTTAATTATGATTGCAAAACAATGATATCAAGTAATTTCAGTGCATAATGGTGCTTTATATTTGCTTGCTTAGTAGTGTTTAGTGCGGGTTTTGTTTCATTGTTTTTTGAAGAAATGACAATTATATTACTTATATAATGAAACAGGTTAGAGGTGTGAGACCCATGTCATTGGGAGAAATGGCAAATTTGTTCAACAGTTTGAGGCTGATGGTTTGTCCTGGACTGGTGAGTTATTTATAATATTATTATAAACCATATCTCCTTTCTAACATGGCAAGCACTTTATGCTTTTTTCTTATGTTTTGTGTTCTTCCCAGGATCCAAATGCTTGTAATTTAGTTGCAAGCTCAACCTTTTATTCTGAAAATACACGAGCCATGTTATGCCTGGTAAGTTCATATACATGTATTTAACAAAATTATAGTTATTGTTTATTTTTCTACACTTTTAACACCAATCTTTTTTGGTACATAATACTTGTTCTTCTGTGTAGTAATCAATTTCCCCTAAAAAATAATTATATCCATATGAATTAAAATGAAAAGAAGTTTATTTGACTTTTAAAATCAAAACATGGCTAAAACCTTTTGTGTTCTCTCTTTCAGATTAGAATTGAAACTGATCCAGCTGACAGAACACAGCTCCGCATGACAGTTGCATCAGGGGACCCAACACTAACGTTTGAGTATGTTCTTAGTTTTAAGTTTCATACCAATAAAAATATTGAATAACAGATGTAGCGGGTTGGGTAATTGATCAACTTAGGTTTGGGTCAAAATGGGTGATTCATCAAAGAAAAATAATTGTTTTTTGGGTGATTCATCAAAGAAAAATAATTGTTTTTCTTTTACACAGGCTAAAGGAATTCATCAAGGAACATTTAGTAAGCATTCCTACAGCTGGCAAGCCGCCTGCACCCGTGGCTCAACAACCTCAGCCAACTATTCCACCGATTTCATCATCAGACCCGGGGGCTTTGCTCGCTGGTCTGCTTTAAATAAACCTTTAAACAATATATTATTAAAATACAAGCCCATTTGCCCAGAAAGAAACTGTAAAATGGTTGTAAAAGCTCTACCACAAAACGGGCAGCATCGATCCAAGCATGGGCTGGCGGGATTATGATGTAAGCTTACAAAATGAGCGGCGTAGTTTTAGCGCGTTGGTTTGTGGAGGGTAACAAGTGGGATTTTTTTTTTCAGATTGTGTTATCGGGTCATGTTTTTTTTTCCTCATTTTTGGTGAGGGTTTATTTGTTTATACAAATTATTTTTCTTGTTTTTCAGTCAATTTTTGAACATTTTTTGGGTTGATATAATTAATATATAGGAAGTGGATGCATCAAATTGGTTTATGTAATATGGATAGGATGTGAGAGGTTGATTGTAACATTATTATTTGCATTTGGTTGCCAATGCATAAAATATTTGATTGTCTTTTTAACTTTGCATGCTACTTGTGAATTTTTAAGAGCTACTTCTTTCTTTTCTGTTCATTGCTTTCTGTACTCATGTGATTGTCTGTTGTACAATCTGTAGTCAAATTGGTTTATGTAAAAGATAGTCTGTTAAAACTAAGTGACACACAAAAGGTTGGAAAAAACAACTTCATGAGACGACACTAGCAACTTTTTTTTGGGCAACGCAGACGTGCCCTCAACCGGATGGCTTCTGGCGCAACTTGCGTTCAAAAACTTGATGGTTCATGGGATTCTGCAATTCACACCAATTATATTTGTAAAAGAGGCTATATTACATTACATCTAAAGTAATACATGTTTGATTTAATTTATGTTTGTAGAAATTGTACATAATATAGGCAATTTCGTTAAAAAGATGATGAGATCATACATTAGTAAACAGTTTATAAGTCAGCATCATCTAGACTTATTTGTCTTACTGCCGCAACGGCTGCTGTTACTCCGACCGCCGAGAATATCACCGCTATGCTCGAATTTAACCAAAACAAGGGGCTACGCTTTGACGGCTTAAATGTAAGATTATAAAACACCGCCGGTAACACAAAATCAAGTGGCAAAAACCCAAATACTCCGATCATTGCATTAATATCTCCAAAAAAAGGCAACATTGCTGCTATTGTTATTGCCAAGATCACAGATATTGATCTTGAAATCACTCTTGGAACGACATTTCTTGCTGAGAATTCACTGCTTGTTGGATCCGCAAATGTTCTTTCGAGAATTTCGTTTATTGGTTGCAAGTAAACCTGTAAAAGCATGCGAAAATACAACACTGATTTTTCGAATTGCTTGTTTTAAAAAACTTGGTTAACACCGGTTAAAAAACTTACTACTGCAACAGCTGAGAGCTGAAATATGGTAAAGATGTTGATCATCATAATGAACCATTTTGGAACCAATGGGTTACCATGGTCAATAAAGTTGCTTACAATGAGGCTCGCAGATTCGTTACCAAAAGCCCAGTACCCAGAAACCGCAACACTAAAGAAGGTTACTGTGACCACCGTGTAGCAAACACACAACCCCTTAACTGGTGGCGCAAGTGTTGCCTACACACAAGTATGAGAATTAGTCATAGGCGAAGAAATGAAACATATAATTGATAGAAGAAAGACAATCAGAAATAATGAAAAATAAAGTAATGCCGGGAATAAATAAAAAGAATAATGAAGAATCACCCCAAAAACTTGGAAAATACTAAAAAGAAAAAAATATTGAATTAATAATTCAATTTTTCATTAAAAAATATTAATAGATATCTTTCTATGTATCATTAATATACGTAAAATCGCTCTACAACAGACGTCTTGGTGCCGCAGGACTCTCGGTAGAGGACAAGACAAGTGGGTTAATGGGTTGGTTATAACAAGATCCGGTTGAAACAAGTTATTTTTATATATAAGGTTACAACTTTGATTATTAAAAAAATAATATTTTACTAGTAATAACATGGATATTAATATATGATATTAACTATGGTGAATAAAAAAAAATTATATACTTAGCAATGAAGATTAAGAATTATAAAAAAAATATTAAATAGTAACGAAAACTTAAAAATTAGTAAAGAAAATATTAAATAAATAGTAATAAAGAAAAAAATAAAGTGGCATGCCTAAAATGTTTGGTCCAATAGTTTGTACATTTGTAACAGTCACTTTGGTCGTTAAGTGGGTATAGAATGTCTAAAATACCTTTTACATTTAAAAAAATTGTGAGACCCATTTAAAAAATAAACATAAAAAAATAAAAAAAAACCCACCCAAACACCCCCTTTCTTATTCTCCTCCACCACCACACTACCAGATCCTTTCCCTACCACCACTACATAACTTCACCACCACCCCTTTTGAAGCTCCATTCATCAACATCAAAAATTGGCATAGCAAGCCAGCATCAGAACCCTAGCCCCCCCATTGGTCTCAACTCTAATCATCATCTCCCTTTCTGTTTCTATTTTGAAGCTCTCTGCTCTCACTATAGCCTCTCTGTAATTCAGAACTCAGAAGCTGAAATCACAAAACGATTTTGAAACACAAAGCTCCTTCGCCCTTTCCACAACTCCATTAGCGATGTTCTTCAGATCCGCATCCACATGTGACAAAATATCCGCACCTGCAATTTCATCAAATTAAGCAACAATTAGTACCGGGAAAGATGAACAAACAGCAATCAGTACTTCGTCTGCGGCTGATTAGGTCGTCCGAAAGGCGGCTTTTATCGTCAGCCACCACTACTAGCGTCGTTACACCACGTCGGAGAAGACGAAGGAGATGAGGAGAACACAGACGCCACCATAACAATGGCAGCTTCTGCTTCACCTTCACCTTCACCTTCATCAAGCCTCGTTTCATCTCGATCGGCGATCAAGACAACCTCTCTATCTTCCCTGAGATGGAAGCTCCCGGTCACCGTATCCCTCCCGCGCCACCAACCAGGGGCGAATCTTTCTTAGGGCCCGGGGGGCCCGGCCCCCCCCGATTTTTCACTCAGCAGTGTTAATTTATACGTATTCGGCCGATTTTTTGCTCGACAGTGTTAATTTATATGTATTCGGCCGCATATTTTATAGTACCGGCCCCCCGATAGGAAAAAAAAATCCCGGCCCCCCCCGGGTTTTTATTGAAGCTTCGCCACTGCCACCAACGCCGCCGTGCGTCGCCGGTGTTTGTTGTTATATCCATGGACGCCAAACCTACCGTCCTCGTCGCCGAAAAATTAGGGCAAACCGGTCTCGATCTTTTGAAAGATTTTGCTAACGTTGATTGCTCCTATAACTTGACTCCTTAGGAGCTCTGCACCAAGATCTCGCTCTGTGATGCGTTGATCGTACGGAATGGGACTAAAGTGAGCCGCGAGGTGTTTGAATCGTCCGCCGGTCGGCTCAAGGTTGTTGGATGAAGAAAGGGGGTGGAGTGTGGTGGTGGAGGAAGGGGTGGGAGTTTGGGGATGAAGAAAATGGGTGTTTGGGATGGGTTGTATGATTTATAATTTTTGTTTTTTGTTTTTTTAATGTAAAGGATATTTTGGTTATTTTATATTCACTTAACGGATATTCAATCCAGGGGCCATGTTTGTTACAAATGTGTAAACTATTGGTCTGAACATGTAATTTCTTATTCTTAGGAGCCATAAGTGAAATCCATTTAAATCACAGGGGCCATGTTTGTTACAAATGTGTAAACTATTGGTCTGAACATGTAATTTTCTATTCTTAGGAGCCATAAGTGAAATCCATTTAAATCACAGGGGCCTTCTGTGTAATTAATTCTTCTGTTTTGTAATATGCATATAAGAACAAATTTGGTTCTTAGTTTGTTAACACCTCATAATATTCAATAAAGTTTGTTAAGATTCGGTTTGAATTTCTTGATGTTCCTAGAGATTGATTATCAAATTGGTATCAGAGCTTAAGGAATTGCTCTACGATTGATCAAAAGGACAGGATTCTGACTCAAGATTCAATCGAAAGTACAAACGAAGAAGGGGAAATATGGGCTTCGACTTCCCTCCGCTTGCTGCCCGTACGAGGTTCTAATTCTAATTCTAATTCTATCCAACAATTCCGTCAAATAATTTGGATTTCGGTTCTAACCATCTCATTTGGATGTGTTGCAGGAGTCCTCATATAACCTTTTATTTGGGAAGCTAGCTCTAAGATGCCTTTTTGATGATTACTTTGAAGATGCAAAGCATTTTAGTATAAAACTTCTGCTTAAGCCCACTGATGACCCTCATGTTTATCTAATTGCTACTGTATTCCTGAAACCACTGCATTATTTCATATGCATTTTGTTAATATCATACATACAAAGTTTTATCTGTTCAATTTACTGCATTTTTGGGTTTTGACTCGATACAAAAATAATAATTAACATATTTTCGAAACCCAATTATATATTAATTTTTATATATTTTGAATTTTGTTTTTCTATTCTTAGTATATGTAATACATTTTTACACATGTAAAATATATACATAAAAATTTAAGAATTTTATGTATTAATTTTTTCACCCCGTGTGTCTTACACGGGTTCTAAGCTAGTCTGTATTTAGAAAAGAATATATTACATTACATCTAAAGGAATAAATGTTTGATTTATGTTTATAGAAATTGTATACAATTTAACCAATCTCGTTAATGAGATCAAATATTAGCAAACAGTTTATAAGTCTTGGCATCTAGACTTATTTGTCTAACCGCCGCAACCGCCGCCGTTACTCCGACCGCCGAGAATATCACCGCTATGCTCGAATTCAACCAAAACAAAGGGCTACGCTTTGACGGATTAAACGTAAGATTATAAAACACCACCGGCAACACAAAATCAAGTGGCAAAAACCCGAATGCTCCAATCATTGCATTAATATCGCCAAAAAAAGGCAACATTGCTGCTATTGTTGTTGCGAAGATCACGGATATTGATCTTGAAATCACTCTCGGAATCACATTTCTTGCTGAGAATTCACTGCTTGTTGGATCCGCAAATGATCTTTCGAGAACTTCGTTTGTTGGTTGCAAGTAAACCTATAAAACAAGCGAAAATACATGAGTGATACATAAACACTCGAATAATATCAGTTAACATACTTACTACTGCAACCGCTGAGAGCTGGAGTATAGTAAAGATGTTGATCATCATAATGAACCATCTTGGAACCAATGGGTTACCATCATGGTCAATGAAGTTGCTTAAAATGAGGCCCGCGGATTCGTTACCAAAAGCCCAATATCCGGAAACCGCAACACTAAAAAATGTTACTATGACCACCGTGTAGCAAACACACAATCCTTTGAACATCTTCCCCTTAACCGGTGGTGCAAGTGTTGCCTACACACAAACACAATAATTAGTCCAAATTAAAAGCAAAAAAAAAGAAGAAGCGAGCGCCAAATTACAAGCGAAATTGAGTGATAATCAAGTGTAAATCGAATGTATATCTATGATAATTATGCTACTAGGACTGTTCTTGACAATAAAAGTGAAAGGACTGTTATTAGTCAAATCAGTAGTATAAATTATTATCAGTTAATATGTTTTATTAAAATCCAATTTACCTTACAAAAATGACATTTTACTAGTAATAAGATGAATATTTGTATATAATGTTAGTGGGTTTAATTTGTAGTAATAGTTTACTTGTATTTCTGGAATGATCCCATTTCCATAAGTAGTGGCGATAATTGCCATTGCATTAAAGATTCCAAAAATTCGTGTTTCATCATTGCTGCTCAAGGAGTAGTTCTTATGGGGTCCTTTTGAAGAATTCCCTGAAGAGAAAATAAAAAATAAAAAACGTAAATATATTTAAAAAGTTTATATTTTTATAATAATTATAATCTTAATAATAAAAAACTATAAAGTTTTGACCTATGTATATAGAAGCAGCAGTAGCACAAGCACTGTAGAGAAGACATAGGACGAGAGAAATAAGGTTGATATGGCGGAGGGAATGAAAGGATGGAATTTGTGCCAAAATCAACATTAAAACCCCAAAAATAATCACAAATTCGTATAGCTTCATTGTTCCATTTGGATTCCATAGCATGTATATTGCCTGCACGCGTTAAATACGTATATAAGTCTCTTGCGTTTTATTTTTATATGTATAAAAACCTTCACTTATAACAACTTAATGGAAAAGTCCGCGATTTTACCAACTTATACTTTCTATTTACATCATTGAGTTCTTAAACTTTGTATAAATATTTTTTTTTAAACTTAGCCGTACACATATAAAGTCTAGGGATGAATCCAAAGAAAGTTTTATTTATTTTATTTATTTTGTGTTTTTTTGAAAAAAAGACTGATATAAAGCGAAAGTTTGAAATAAATTATATTATGAGTAATCACATATTTGAATATTTTATTTCTATTAATAGTTATGTATTAGCAGAATAATTAACTCTAAAATGTAGGGTTAAAAGGAGAATTAGAAAGCAAACCTTGAGGCATTGACCTCCCAAAAGACATTGACCCACCACTGCACCATAGCAGACCATGAATTGGATTGGGCCCACATAGTATTTACTCCATCTTGGGCCTGTCAATTTCCCAGTTTTATTTTAGTGACTATTCAAAGCCCAGAAACACATTATCTCCCCCCCCCCAGAATTAAAGTCCAACAAAATACAAATTATGCCTAATTTTGGATAGATCTCTCTCTAGGAAAATGGAATATAGTTTGAAAAATAAAAAAGAAAATATACAAATTACAGACATAAGTTATTCTCATTGTTGTTAAGATTCTAATTTTTATATTTCTATTTCACTAATTTTTTATTTTTTAATCTAGGGGTATTTTGATCATTTTTAAAATATTTAACAGAAAAATTTAACTCTCATCTACTTCAGAGACCAAATATACTACGTTTATACATAATTTAAAGATTGACAGTATAGTTTTTCAAACTTAAGAACAAAATCCAAAATTTAAACATAACGACAGACCATTTGTGTACTTTAAACTCTTTAAGAAATATTTATTTGTTAGATGGAAATGAATAAATAGAGTCATCGTCACATTGTCTTCATGGGGCCCGCTTTCTTTTAATAAACGCCACGCCTTTGACCACCAAGATAAGATCACACTTCATAATGCCCTTCTATGATTTTTATGATATTTCCCAAATAAAAATCCCCAAATCATTATCACAAATTCCTTTTAGAATTAAGATTTCCTTTAGAAAAGTTAAAAAGCATTTTTTTTAAACTATTACTTATTATATCATATGATATTCTATATGTTTTAAAAGATTTCATAATAGCAACAAAAACTAAGTTATGTTGTTGTGACTTGTGGTTGGTAAGAAAATGAAATTTGCTACTATTTCTATAATTTTAAAATTTTTGTTACTATTATCAATAAAATATGTTGTTATTTTATGTAATTATACCAGCAAATGAAGTCTGATGTTACCTAATATATCATATGCCATGTCACGAAACCGAAGATGACGGTGACCCAACTCGGCATGGTGTTCAAGGACGAGAGAAATAAGGTTATATGAATAGAAAGTCACCACTGCTCCGATCACCAAAGACAGTACTCCGGCGGTCCATCCTAGTGACGCAAACGCAAATGGTAGACTCAACAACGGCGGTGCTACAATGGATGTTGTTAAATGATAGCCACTATGCCACCAAGACCCTGTCACATATTAATGTAAAGTAAAGGATGATCATTGTACTCTATTTTCAGTGCAACAAATATAACAATGATTCTAACAAAATGTGTAACATGTTTTATAAAATTAGTGCTCTAATAGCATTATAATTATAAATTAACATTAGGTAGCATCATCATGAGCCATCTAGGTGATGTTTAGTTAACATGCATAAATATTAAATAAAGATATAAATATGAAATCCAAGTATTTGGGAATCCTTCAAACCCATCAACAAGGATATGCTTCCTTTTTCTTACCATTTTCATTCTATCTTATTTTGTTATCAAACATATATGTAGAATCTCAATGTGTCATTACTACAAACATTTATGAAGTCACGTGATGTTCTGTAAATTCAAATGTTGTTTTAATATATATATATATATATATATATATATATATATATATATATATATATATATATATATAATCAATTTCATTATACAGTTGAATATATATGTAATTAATGAAAGGGATATACGTAAATAAAATTTTGAGCTGGATATATATAATTAATAAATAAATAAATGGAGTGACTTATCTCTACTCTGGAATAATCTTGGATCCGACACAATACCTAAATTTGTAACTATATATGGTACGATTCATCAAAGGTTTTTTTTTTGTTTTTTTTTACTTTTTTCATATAGCTAGATAGTGTTGAAGCTCCACATATTTTAGCATGAACAAATATGATCTTGTGAATAATATTTTTACATCGGAATTTATACCGGAAATCCTGTTTACAAGCACTTAACTACAACCATACATATCTAAAAGAGGAAATTGATGATGTACCTTTGGATTTGAGAACAAAGAGAGCACCGGCATCAAGTTGCTGTTTGTGGTGGTTAGTGGTGGCGGTGGCGGTGGTAGAAAATGGTTGAGCTTCTTTGGTGTTTTCTTCATGCACTGCTCCAATGGAGCCAGTGCGAATTGTTCCCATCTCTCAAGAGAGAGAGAGAGAGAGGGGATGAAAATATATGGCACCCACAATGATTAGTTTTAGTATACAAACAAAGTGTCAAACCTTCTCTTCTCTAGCTATGGCCAAAGTTTTGTAATTAATGTTTCTGACTTTAGTTTCGTGTGTTTTATGAAATATTTTTGTTACAACAACATTGATATAAAAAATAATAGTATATATATTTTATAGTGAAAAAGTCAAGTCACACGAAAGAATAACTCAAGTAAAAAATTTCACGAATAGCAAAGCTACTGATAAGGTATATGAGCAGTGGCAGGTCAATAAATTTTTTTCATGGGGGTCAGAAATTTTTGGGTTCGCTTGACAAGCGATATATAACACTAAATTTTTTGCAAGGGGGCGATCGGGAGACTATTGCAAAATTTTATGGGGGACGATCATGATTTTAACATGTATATAACACTATTTTTTTCATCGAGTGCGGCTGCCCCCATTCCTCCTAAATAGGTCCGTGAGTGGGTATGAGAGAGTGAGTTGCAGACAAATCATACCTCTATCACTTTAGGACCCATTTAAAAAAAAAACCCTTGTAAGACATGAAGTGTGTGAAAACTAAATAAAAATTTAATTTTTTTTTATTTAGTTATGTGATACAAGTTGTTTATTAGATTTTTCGGTATCTATATTTTCTAATAAATCTATTATCATTAACTCGTGATCAAAAAATATAAATTTAAAAATAAAATAAAAAATTGTCATCCCACATTGTTGTAGAAAAAATGTCTTTAAAATAGGCTTCCTTAACTCGAGCTTTGCAATGAACACATCCTTTCTGTTTTTACTTGTACCTCTCCTTTTTCAATATATCACGTCCGAATTATGCGTCTACACTGATGCGAATTGTCACACCCCAACCGACGGCGGAAACGTCGGGGCGGGACATGTAGACTGTTCATGAGCACAAGGTCGACTAGATTGCAATATATTAAACATCAACTTTCATTTCAAACAAACACAACCAAAATTCAAACGAGTACATAAATTGAAACACATAAAAATCCTTATTTAACATTAACTAGGTCCAAACTTAAATGTAGCAATTTCTTGATCACACTCACACGTTAGTACCTGAAACATGAACAAAATAAGGTCAACTAAAAAGTTGGTGAGCATACACAGGTTTGTACATAGATAGTATATGAATTGAATAACAAATTCTTTACAAATCATGATAAATAAGGCATTTATGGGGAGCAACTATTGTGTAACTAAAGTACAATCAAACATTTGTAACTAGCATGCAAATTGTGTTGTCGGTAACAATCACCCCAATCTGGGTGGGTTTGTCAGACTCATTAGAACTATCATTGTTTACTGTCGGCTTGTATAGTTAATGATTGCACAAACATTGCACATAAACAGTTGACACACCTAGTACTCAAACATAAAGCTCAAATTTCACACATGCATGTAAAGCAGATTTGTGTTTGTGTTGTTTGTAAAAATGTAAAAACAATTGTGTAATATGGTTCATGTTTCACCCCAAAAAGCGTAAAAATGTAAATAGGGGCTATGTAATACTCACTTGATTAGAGGTGTAGCTAACACGCACGGCTAGACGGTAGAATGATGATTGAAACCTCACAAGGTTAACCTAGTGTGTAATAAATGTTGAATTACTAATGTATCCAAAAATCTGAGTCTAAGACTATGATTTAATTGAGTGTGTGTACAAAGGTTTTGAATTGAGGGTGTTTGTGATTTACACGATGTAATATTAAATCAAATAGTTTATAAAATAATTGAATCTGGGTTTGGGTTGGATAACTAAATAAATCAATAATTATTATTTATTTATTTAGTTAGGAAAAATAGTATAGATATTATATTTATTTAAATATGATTTAAATAAATGATATTCTTATTTATTTATAAGAATGTGTGTTCTATATTAAATATAAATTAAATAAATAATTTTACTTTATTTACTTATTTATGAAGATATGTATAAAATCTAATAAATATACATTTAGCTCTTTAGTGTAAATTATATAAATAAATAATAAATAAATTTATTTATTTATTTATCATTTAAAATAAGTATTTGTTTGTTTTAAATAAAGTTAAAATTTTATAACTTCATAAACTTTGTTTTCAAGGAAAAGTATTTTATAAAAATATTTTCATCATATTTATAATGTGAAAAATTATTACTTTGCAAAATGTCTTTATATAATTTTTTTTTGTTAATTAATTAAAATGACATTTTAACAATTAATTTGTAATAATAGTGATTTTATATTGAAAATTATAAAATTTGGTTTCATTTTGTTCAAAATGTTGTAGGGTTTATAAAATTACTTTTTATGTAAATTGTTGGGGTTGTTAAACGGTTTTAAAAAATATAAACAGACCACCCGGTTCGAACCCGGGTGGTTTCTGTGAGAGGGATCCGAGTTACCACCGGACCAGGAGGGTTTTACTTGACATGTGGCCGGTTTGATTTGATCATAACGTTTTCGAGACAGGAGCCAGGTCAGGCTATCACAGGAGACCCAAAAAGAAAAAAAGAAAGGTGCGGGACTCGGTTTTGAACCCGCGACCTATTCTGAATGGGGATTACGTTCTAACCGCTGGACCTGGGCAATTGCCTTGACAGGAATACCCACCCTTTAACCCTTAAATAAACAAACTCATTCATCCCTTCCGTCCCCAATAGACCCGAACCCTAATCCCCAAAATTAGATGAGTTCGCGTACAGGATCAAGCCCGAGGTGATAGGGCTTTTGATCAGAGGTTCACGACGACTGTATCAAGGGAAGATTTACCTGATTTGGCTAGGTGATGAGAGAGATCGACAGGGATGAAGCCTCAACTCAAATTTACCTTTGTGAGGTTCCTAGATCTCAATATAATCCGTCTGTATAAGATTCTTAGAATACAATTACCATCCGCTTCCCCCTATGTATATCCAATCCATATACTCGTAATTAATATCATACACACAATGCACATAAGTCAAACGACAATTCATCATGCATATACATAATGTGTAATCACTACCACCTATCACCACTAAATAAGTATGAAACAATAACTAGTGAAGTTCCTGACCTCAATGATTACCAGATGAGGTTTTTAGACTTCAATACTGACACTTTAACACAACATACAAGTGTATACACACAACCTCTATTCGTCTTTTATAACTCTACGTATTTACCGACACGTGGGATTTGAAGATCCCAAACCCCTCCCTTTCCATTTGCTTTCTAGGACTTCAAACAATAACAAATAATGGTGGATTTCAAGGCTTCAAGTAACTACAAGACATGAGATATTTATGACTTCGAATACCACGCGTGAGATTTATAGACTCCAATTAACGACTCTAAACATACAAACAAGTGTTACACACATTACCAATTCACCCTTATAATCCATACCTAATTCACCCATATGTGGGATTCAAAAGACCCCAAACCCACCCTTTTCAATTGTGAAGTTCAAAAACTTCAAACCTCTATTCCATCCCCAACTTTGCATACAATAAGATCATGCAAACATCACTACATATACAAATAAATATCAACAATATATGACATACTTCTATCATTACTAAGTAAGTGCAAGACACTTACCTTTTGCTAAAGATGATCTTGCTTGATCCTCCAAGCTAGCTTCCTTCTTACATGACCACCTAAACGACCCATTTACAATTAGTAATACAAAGATCACCAATTGACACTCAACACACCTCTATGATCTAATAATCAAGATTCCAACTTAGTTTAGTTATTACTACCTTAAACAAACCTCCAACACCCCCACTCAACCTTTCAACCCATTTTGACCCGTTAGGAAATCACCCAAATTTACCCAACATTTAACATCATAATTCACCCATTATGATTGTGGTTTATACTTGGTTTAGTGTTCATAGACACACCACAACATCATTCATCTTTTAAACACCATTCAAAACCCCTAGTTTAGAAAACCCTCAATTTAGGTTCTCAAGAAGCCTAAATTTCAATTCATGAAATTGGATGAGGTTTCTTACATAACAATATGTCTGTCAATTCCCTAGACACTTACCCAACCTAAATTTATCATTCTAACATCAATTAATTGAAAACCCCCAAATCACCCTCAAGAACCCTGATTCTTGAATCATCAAATTAGATGTTTAGATGGTGTTATCAACCTCCCATTACTTCAATTTAAGCTAGATAACTATTAATCTAACATCAATTTCACCCAATCTCAACCCAATTAGGATTTCACCCAAAACCCACCAAGAACACCTCAAATGGAGGTTCAAGAGTTGAGAGGAAGGCTTACATGATGTTTTCTTGACGATGAACACTTCAATTCCATCATATTTCTTCATGCAAATCATCAATTTCTGAGTTCATGGTCTTCTCCTCCTCTCCCCCTTACAAAGCACGATACAAACACACAAGGTGTGTGTGTTTGCGTGTACACCCCTCCCCCTTTCAATCAGATTTGTAGTTTTTACAAAACAGCCCCTACACTTCCAGATTTGACCCCTTTCACCCAAACTAGCTAAAATGCACCGTTAAAACAAATCCTCTACTTTGTTTTATTCAACTTTCACCCTTATAATATTATTTTAGGAAAATAACACTATATTTTGGATTTTGGTTCGTTACAACATTGCGGCGGAAATGTTGACGTGGTTAACTGCGTAAGGAGAAGCGTATGAAGTCGCCGTGCTCGGTTTTGAATTTCGAAACATAGATAAAAAAACACGTCGCAACGGTATATTAGAAAATCAAGAAAAAAGTAACGTTGTAAAAATGAGCATTAAAAAACACGAAAGTAACTTAAAATAAAATTTTGAAATTTTCTGTGTGTGTATAGTTGTTCTAAATTAACTTTTTAGCATTTATTGAACCGAGTAAATACAAATTTCTTGATCCTCAAATCTTGGCAACTTCTAAGCTAAAAACCACTAGATGACAGATTTTTGATCTAATTGTAAATTTGTAGTGGTGGAACGTGAGAGATTCTACAACAAATATCCAATCGTTTACCTCAAATTGGTTTTGAAATTTGAGGCCCAATTCATAAACTATGGGCCTGGCCCAATTCATAAACTATGGGCCTGGCCCAATTCTTGTATGGGAAATGAAAAAAAAATGCAGATGTGGGAATCAAACCCGAGTGGTAGATGCAACTTGTAACTTGTAAGAAAGCGCTAACATATTTAACATAGAAAAAAAATATATTAAAAACACTATTCAATCTATCTAGTTTTGGGGATATCCCATTAACCCGATCTAATTAAACAAAGCCCACGACCGATCAATTTATTCTACGTTGACACTCGACCGCACCCAAATAGGCAAATACTACGACACTTTGGCAGTCCCCAAATCGGTCATTCACAGTCGGAAGTCCCCAAATCAGAGTTGTACGGGTCGTTCAGAGTCACTCGCATTCCAATCTGTCGATCATCAAGTTTGTATTCCTTCGTTCGATTATGTTTGTAATTGGTTTGTATTCCTTGGTTGATTAAAATAAATCGGTATGTGTTTGTTAAATATACAATGTTTTATTTAATAACAAGAGAAATGTCTATAAAATGCATAGATACGGTATAAAATGATCATCTAACTATTTAATTTTTTTCATTAACGCAACTAACACTTGAAACTAAATTACATATTATCAAATTTGTACATATGGATTCTTCTATACTGAATCTGACTAAAACCATGCCGGCTAACAATACGAACAAAAATATAGTGGTTTTATTTTTTAAAGTATGTAAATTTTAAAGAATATTAAACAACTAGAAAAATAAGAATATATATTATTTAATATTTTTTAAGTCCAAATGAAAGTTAATATATATTTTAATTTTCTACAAACTAGGTTTAATAGTTGATAAAAGAAACTTGGAATAGTTTCGATAATGGTTAGTGAGTGTGAGTAAAAAAGTGATGCCATCTAGGCGTCACGTGTTTGTTAGACTAACTGTTAATCAAGTTTAATACTAAAGTTAGTGGGTAAATTATATAATTTATGTGTCGTTAGTTCGTTGTTAAAATTGTAATATCTAGGAGTCTAGGGATCAGGATGTAGTTTTGGTAAACTTGTAAAGGTCACGACGGTTCACGTCGTTTCCCTCCCTAGGTTTTATATACAGACTGTAACCATTTGGGAATACACACCCTAAATTGAAGAATCCTTTTGTTTATAAAGATCGATCATAATGTTAAGCAAGTTTCTATGAAATCATATGTTCAATCGATCGTGTGGATCATAACCTGTAATCTAAAGTGGTATTAGAGCCTAGGGCTCAATGATTTCAAGAAATTGTTTCTCGTTTCTAAATATCGATCAAGGATTGTGCAAGGAAGTTCGTTTCTGTTGAAGGAAATTGTTAAGAAGGGTAATTGCAAGTTTGATTTCGCGATAAGTTGTTTGGTTCATCACTTTGGGGACGCTTAGAGGATTGAACGGATCAGGAAAGCCAGAAGAGTATTCCAAGATCAGTCGGGAGGCATAAGGCTTGAAGACTGTACACGAATTCAAAATCAAAACAATAGAAACACTTGTGTGCCCGTGTAATCATCACATACAGGAAATCCATAAGGGCATTCGAGGATCTGAATTTTAGGTTTGTCAAAAAAATTCAGATTGTCTTTATTTTTTACTCTGAGTGCAAAAGAAAATGAAAATCACAAGGGGTATTTCCTGGTTGGAATTGTGTGTGATTTGAATGCCAAAGAAAGGTTGTTCGCATTTCTTTTGGTTAAGAAAGCCACAAGGGCATTCCCAGTCTGAATTTTTTAGGTTTGTCAAAAAAATTCAAATTGTCTTTATTTTTTACTCTGAGTGCAAAAGAAAATGAAAATCACAAGGGGTATTTCCTGGTTGGAATTGTGCGTGATTTGAATGCCAAAGAAAGGTTGTTCGCATTTCTTTTGGTTAAGAAAGCCACAAGGGCATTCCCAGTCTGAATTTTTCGTCCCCGGTTATTATCAAATTTAGCAAAACCAAATGGTATCATAAGGGTACTACACGGTTTGGAAGGGGTGTTCTTCAATAAGAAAACAAAACAAGTTCTTGGATCGTTTTTTGCTCTGTGTTTTTCTGGAAACAAAGTTAATGCAGTAAAGATATTTAATGTCTGAAAAGTTGTGAACCGTCAATTGGGTTTAAACTTGAAGGCATGAAGTTTTGGTTCCACTCTAGGGAGTGTGTAGAAAGGAATCACGGGAAGCCTTGCGGGTTTGTTGAAGTTTCGTTTAGACATAAATGGGTAAGAAGGAGAAGCATGTACCGGTTTTGTTATGAACAAAAAGGTTCAATCAAAGGTGAAGAGTACATTATTTTACTTGCCAGAAATTTGGTCATCTAGCATCAAATTGCCTGAACAAATTCAATACCATGTAACAAGAGACATAAGATCAAGAATTGAAGACTCAAACTTGGATCAACAATTAGGGGAGTGATTGTTAGCCTAATTGTTAATCAAGTTTGATACTAAAGTTAGTGGGTAAATTATGTAATTTATGTGTAGTTAGTTTGGTGTCAAAACTGTAATATCTAGGAGTCTAGGGATCAAGATGTAGTTTTGGTAAACTTGTAAAGGTCACAACGGTTCATGTCGTTTCCTTCCCTAGGTTTATATACAGATTGTAACCATTTGTGTCACACCCCGCCAAGGCGGAAACGCGAGGTGTCACACATATAGTTCACAGCACAAGGTATAAAGTTTGATACTAAGGCATCACAAAATTTATTAAATTTCATAATTATTGTCAACACTTGTTTCAACAAAACAAACAAACATCCATAATAAAAATATTGTTCAAATTCCTTTAACTAGGTCCATGAGCATTCCTATATGATTCTTCAACATCCTATTTATTATTTCCTGAAACATGTAGAGAAAACGGGTCAACATAAAGTTGGTGAGAGACATACGTTTAGATAAAAGCATAATAAAAGATTTTATACAATTCATTAACAAGATTCAAATAAACACATTATCAAGCACACACGTATGTAGATAATAAAATCAATCAAAGAATAAAAGAATAACAATGTGGCACAACCCCATGGTTGTCCTAGATAGATGGCATAATCATCAAGATTACCCATAAAGTTTATAGCTCCATCGTGTTTGAACAAAAATACGTCAAACCCTGAGTAGTTCAAAGTTTATAGCTTCCTCGTGTATGAATAAGAATACGTCAAAACCCCGAGTAGTTCAAAGTTGCTCCCTTATGTTTGAACAAGAATACGTCAAACCCCGAGTAGTTCAAAGTTTATAGCTTCCCCGTGTTTGAACAAGAATACGTCAAAACCCCGAGTAGTTCAAAGTTTATAGCTTCCTCGTGCTTGAACAAGAATACGTCAAAACCCCGAGTAGTTCAATGTTTCCGAAAGATTATGATTATCATGTTGAACTTGTTAATATTAAGTTTAGTTGAACGTCTTATTATGTTTGAATTGTATTGGATAGAAAACGTGTTTTTGATATGTTTACATGTGCCACCCCAAAATAATTAAAGAAAAAGTAGGGGCTATGTTCTCACCTTGATATGTAGAGGGTTGATCTTGTAACTTATAGTAATAAGATTTAAGGATGCCCTAAATTAATTAAGATATGTCATTATAATGTAGAACGGTTAAGAGATACAACAAAAGAATGATTTGGGATTTTAGAATTTTGGAATGGACGAGCGATCGAGAATACGGATAGAGTTTAAAAAAAATGTTTTATAAATTTTTATTTATAAAGGAAACTTAGGTACCAATAATAAGTATTATTTGTAAAAATATTAATATGATAACTATCTTCATATAATATATTTATTATTAAGACGATGTCAAAAGTGCTTAAAATTAGGTTATAAAATAATAATCACTTTGAATTAAAATAATAATACTCATAAGAATATAAATTGAAATGTGTAAAGGAATTAGCTATGTGAGTTGAAATATTTCTATTTAAGAAAATCCAATTTAGTAAGATTAATTACTTAATGGTTGATTAATACCATTTGTGAACGTAATAATAATATTATGATAAATATACTATTAAAACGATTAATAAATCTATGTTATTAGTAACACTAATAAAACCGTATTATTAATAATATATTATAGATTAAGTTGTTACTAAAACATTTATAACTTCTTTTTGTTTAATCGAACTTATTCTTGATAATCATGAAGGCCTAACGATAAGTTGCCCAATATTAGTGTCGTGACTTGATCACATGGTGGTTTGAGTGTTTTCCGTAGTCAAAATCGTTGTCACTACTGGAAATTAAATAATTAAGTTAACGCTTGTAAAATAAACCTTTTAGTATTATAATCATAATTATAAAATATTAAAACCAATCTTTATAAACCTGTAAAACTTTACCTATCAAAACTTGAAACTTAAAAACATGAATTTATTATTCGTAACGATTATTTATAAAGTCATAAGTTAACATTTAGACACTAACTTTATTAACATCTTAACAAATTGACCTATTTAACAAAAAAATCATTCATTTAATTCAAACGATATATCCAATTCATAAAATCATATTAATAATTATGAAATATCACTTCTTTAGGTTTATTCAAATTGAAGTAGTATATTAAATAAAACATTGTGGCAACCATGTGGACTAAATCTAAGGAGCCAAATCATCATAACCAAAATGAAAACAAACGTGCAGTCATCTTCTTCCTAGAATTCATAGGTTATCAGAATAGTTGTTTGGTCGGTCGTCTCTACCCGGACGTGTTCTAGTATTATCGAACGACATAAATAAATAGGGGAAACACGTTACCTTAAGTACAAAGTCGTCATCGATCGTGACGGTTCATGACTGCGTGGATACGAGCAGCTATGTGGTAGAGATGAGTCATGATGCCTCCCTATTGGTGTTTTGGGTCGTCAGAGAACGGCGAAAAAGTAGCTCGGATTTGTAGAGGACGGAGATGAACTTCGTCGGTCTTTATTGTTAGTGTTCTTCGTGGTTTCGGTTCATGTTGGGGTTTGTTCGGAGTTGCTGGAAACCTACTAGTTCTTGAAGTTGCAACCGGAACTCGAGGGAGAGAGGGTGAGGTTTGAGTAGTCGATTAGGGCGCTTTTGGGGTCGTATATAAAAGGAAGAAGGAACACTTTCGTATTGATGTAGATCCCTCAATCACAGCCGAAGATTCCGACACTAGAAGGAGGAAAACGTGTCGTAACAGCTTACAAAACTAAATGGGTTTAAATATGGAATTTATCATTTATTTTAAAAAAATTTCTTTTAACATAAATTTCAACAAGTTTTCAAACATATAATAACCATTTGACATAAATCATAAATAAAATTTTCAAATTTCTAACATATTAAATTCTCAGCATATATATATATATATATATATATATATATATATATATATATAGAATATATATATAGAATATATAAAATAAAAGTTTAAAAATCTCAAAGTTCCATGTAGTTACACGTTTGTAATTGATATGACATGATGTACGGTAAAAATATGTTATAACGATGTTGAAATAATATGTCATGTCACAATGTTTATATTGCACAATGAAATAAGGTAATACTAGTAAAAGTCATGGATGTTATAATTTGGGAATACGCATCCTAAATTGAAGAATCCTTTTGTTTATAAAGATCGATCATAATGTTAAGCAAGTTTCTATGAAATCATATGTTCAATCGATTACACAATTTTTACCTCGAATATCAGAATCTGTCATCAATGATTGATGCTAATAGCTGTTCATCAATCATAATAGTTGTTCATTTAATGATGCGGGAACGAAAGCAATCAAATTGCTCAAGAAACAATGATTCAGTCAAAAGCTTTAATCGAACCGAATGGTTTAAAGAAACCTTAAATGTGTTCCTTACAATAATCAATAATAAAAAAACTAACTAACATCAAACCCTATATCCCAATTTATAGAGTGGGATCTTAATTCAAATATGAAACAAATAATATAAATCTAGAATTAAAATTCAAAAAAATAATAAAAGATATTAGCTTGATCTCATATCATTTTGAAAATCGAATTCGATGCTCCTGCATTATACTCCTCGTCTTCGAAAAAAACCCATCCTCAAGTTTTGCCTCCAGACCTAAACCACCTGGGTCGAAGGGAACATCAAGTCGTTTCTTGTTCACTCTTGATTTGACCCGCTCAAACATTTCAACTTCAAGGGTCTTCGTCTCGCCTGCTATCAGACTCGAACACGGGTTTGTTGGGTTGTTAGGTCTCTTTCTCCCTGCCTCCTTCTCCTCGTCTTCGACAAAGACTCGTCATCGTGTCTTGAGAATTTGGAAACCAAGTAGAAGATTTGGATAAAAACAAATTCTCATTTGCTTCAAAACTAGAAGTCATGACCACGACACCCCTTATTGCCGACCCACCGCCCTTGTCAAATAAAAGCGGTAGAGCTACATCGAAAACACGGGTTGCCATTGTGGTGGTTGTTGCGGAATTGATTAAATAACCGTCACCGTCACCTTGCCCAAAAAAATACGAACTTGTGCTAGCAAGATTTTGGTAATGAGAATTCGAAGGAAACCTTACGGAATTGTTGTTATTTTGGTGACAGTCTGAAATTTCCAATTAAATTTCTGTCAACCTTTTGCACATGATGATGAGCTGGCTTGCCATTATTGTTAACTTTGGGAGAACCTCCTCCAATGAAATTAATTCCCTCATCTAAATTGCAATTCTTATCTCCTACTTTAATGGTCCCAACTTTAAAATCCAAATTGTTTGGCCTCTCCTGATCTCTCGACGCAGTTCCCTGATTATTCGGTTTGTGATATTGGAAACCTTCTGTAACATACACACAACCACCCTTAGCCATCCTAGGGCCGCCACCGGACATCACTTCCTCTTACCATCGCCTTCAATTACCTGAATACCGCTAAGAACTTTGGGTACAAATAAACATTCTTCTTCATCCGGTGTAATCCCGTCTTCATCAAATATCGGTATGTCTTCCGATAAATACTGCTGATAGATTGGTTCAGAGAACCGGGTGAGGGGATGGCGGAACGGATGCTCCTCTCTGTCGTTACCTTCGTCCAAGACGACGGTACTCGACTCGGTTTCCTTGATGCGCATCTCCTGTTGTAACTCAAGATCTCGGACTCGTTGGCGGAGCCGTTTGATCTCATGTTGTATTTCAAGATCTTGGACTCGTTGTCGGAGCCGTTTGATCTTAAGATCTCGTGAGTCGAAATAGACTCCCTCGCTGCCTTGATCGGCGATTCTGCGAGTAGGGTGTCGATCTTCTCCACAAGAAGTCATTTGATAACCAAAGCTCTGATACCAAATGATGCGAGAACGAAAACAATCAAATGGCTTAAGAAACAATAATTCAATCAAAAGCTTTAATCGAACCGAATGGTTTAAAGAAACCTCAAAGGTGTTCTTTACAATAATCAATAATAAAAAAACTAACTAACATTAAACCCTAGATCCCAATTTATAGAGTGTGATCTTAATTCAAATAGGAAACAAATAAGATAAAACTGGAATTAAAATTCAAATAAATAATAAAAGATATTAGCTTGATCTCATATCATTTTAAAAATTGAATTTGATGCTCTTGTATCAATATATTACTTATAGCATCATCCGATTTTTAAATCCGGTTCAACCAACCCTACCCGTGAATCAGTTGTTGGTCGGTTAGATAAAAGTCATGTTTTCCAACCCGGATGACCGACTGATCGGAACCGAAAGATGTTCAATTGATCCGGTTAGATGAAGTTCATCAGCACTCTTACTAACATTTAATATACGTGTGATAATTTGGACTTTAGTGTAACCCTTCCTCTAGCATGCGCAGGGCACAGGTGGCGCATATTAGTTAGAAGCAGTTGAAGTAGCTAGATTTTGTAGTACCAAATCAATTTCATCAAAAAAAATAAAAATAAAATAAATGTGTCACAAGTAAACAACCAATGATTTGCCCTTTTTTTAAATCTTTTATCTTCTTTTCTAACTTGTACCATCTTTTTTCTGCAAAAACCACACTTTTACCATTTTAAAACATAATTAGTTTTCCAACTAATTCCTTTCTATTTACAAAATCTTTTAATTAATTTATGATGATTGATGATTCACCTATTATTTGATTAAAATGCTTTAATCACAGTACAAGTTGAATCATCAAATGTGTTTTGTATATTGGAATTGTTATTGTGTATAATTAGAGTTACATGAGTGTGGTATATATACAGATCACAATATTATATGTTTTAATCACACTTGGTCTAATATTTTCCCGTAAACTAAACACATGAGCGATTTAGGTTGAAATGTAAATACAGCGAATTTATAACATGGTATTAAAATGTATACGAAGTACCAAATCATGAAGTTTGAAGAAGGCTATGATATAAATAGAAAGTGTGCCTATTTGTGGTTACATTACAATATAAACGACCTCCACAAACATCTAATTTGAATTTAATGGTTAATCTAAAATGGGAAAGTGATATATATATGTGGAACATTTCAAAAGAAAATCTTTACACCCCTTCTTTCCTTCATTCCAATCCTACATCTCCGATAACGATTAAATACATTGGTAAAGAAGAGTGGTTTGTCGTTAAAAAGAACCGAATTCAGAGCTTCTGACTTGAAACGACGCCAGACCCAAGATAATTTTAATTATCTTGGATTAGGCTTCATTCCAAGGCAGAGCTCGACGCAGCTGGCTACTTTATCAAAATAGGTATTTTTTTTCTTTCTAAGTTTTAAGTTTTGTTATAATAATAGCGGAAACATTTTATGCTTTTGAGATGAGATATAAGTAATTTGGAACAAAAATATAAGCGTGTTTGGTTTGCGAAATGATTTTATTGAAATTAATTCCTTTGAAAATTCATTGTTAATTTGTTAAAAGAATTGAAATGTTTAGAAGATTAGATGACTAACTTACCCTCATATCATACCCCATCCTTTTCCGTGCCGCTCATCCGATTCCCAACCCTAAATTCGCTTCTCCACCTCTACAAAATCAACAAGATTTGAATTTACTAAGCAAAAACTACATATGGAATATATATTAGTTATTGTTTTTTGTAATTATCTCCATCATAATTAGAATGTAAGATTTGGATTGTTTTCTATAATTATGCCCATTGTATTATTATATATAGTTGATTAAAATACATAATACTTTGCTAAGTTTTTATTATTTCATAAAACCAACAACGAATAAAAAAGAGATCCAAACATTTGGGAACTTGTTTAGTAGATTTGACTTCGGAACAAACAATCGGACGATTTGTAGTAAGGATCCGTCATCGATGGGTAGAAAGAACAAACAATCAAGCAAATAGGACCGACAAATAGGAAAATTTGAATATGAAGTGAATAATCAATAGGTAGAAAAGACTAGTCATCCACGGTTAGAAAGAACAAACAATCAAACAAATAGGACCATTAAATAGGAAAAACTAAATATGAAGTGAATAATCTATGGATAAAAATGACCAACCATCGATGGGTAGAAAGAACAAGCAATCAAGCAAATAGGAATAATACTCATTCTTCCATCATCATAGGATATGGAATCTCAAGCAATCGTATATGAACCAAACTAAATGAAGAATCGATAGGCAACGTATGGTCGATGGGTATTGAAAACCATATGTCTCATCGCCATTTTGCCTTTGATGGAGAACCAAAGGTATGGGAAGAAAGAGACGAGGGTTTTATGGTATTTTTTGAACATTTCATTAGAATGTTAGGAAGGATTGTTGAAATCTAATAAATGATGGAATAAATTCGAAATCCTATTCCATCTGTGCCAACCAAACACAATTTCTGATGAGATTGATTTCAATTATAATTCCATTTTCATTGAACTCCATAAACCAAACGGGTTTAAAATACATCAAAAAGACAATTAGGAGATGATCACATCATCTTTATTTTGTATTAAATGTTATCTTAACTTCATTTGTAATTTCATTAATATCACATGAACCTCTCTTAGTAAGTTGTCTTTCAAAATGTTCACATCATTTTCTATTTTGAGCAAGTTGAATCCTTCAATACGTCGTTTTTGTTTTATAAAATTAATCTTAGTGTTTATGTTATCTTTTTACATTATTATTTTTGAAATATATTACAAACAACATTGAAACATAAAAGTCACCAAATCTTACTACAATGATTTAACGAGCTGATCATATGCTTATTTTTAACCATATTTCACCGTGAATTTTTTTCACAGAATGAATAATAATGTTCAAGTCGTCGAAATCAAGTCTTACAAATTTCAATACAACCACCAACCGCAACGCACGGGTTTCGCCATTTATATTAAACGAATTACTTTTAGTCTTTTAATTGCATTAAAATATATGGAAATTTGACTTAGAAACCGTTATCGTTTACCAGTAGAGGATCAAATTCACAGGTTACCTATAAAAAGAAAAAGAAATACTTAAAAAGTTAGAAACTGAATATAAATACACCTTCATCTCTGTACTTTCACTTGGCCTCCTCTGTTTCTCACTACACCCCCAATTTCACCATTTTCAATCATTTCTACACCAATTACGAAATAAAAACAGATTATTTTGCGTTCCTCTTTTCCTTGACAAATGCTTTCAACCATTAGCATTAATTATTTTTAACAGATCTGAATCCCCCTTTTCAGTTTCTCTGTTTCAGCTCAAGTTTTTGAGAAGGAGAAAAAATGGCGGACATTATCTCCGGCAAGAATCTGACGCCGGAAAACATACCGGGGACGACGGTGGACTTGGTGGCCCAACTTGGGATGCTATGGGAGCTTATAAAGGCGCCAATTATAGTCCCATTGCTTCAATTTGCAGTTTACATCTGTTTAGCCATGACTGTGATGCTTTTTATTGAACGGCTTTACATGGGTGTTGTTATTATTCTCGTAAAACTCTTTTGGAAGAAACCCGAACAACGATATAAATGGCAACCGATTCTTAAAGATGAGGAAACTGGGAACTTGTCTTTACCGAAAATTCTTATTCAAATTCCAATGTTCAATGAAAAAGAGGTTAGATTTCGGTTCAAAATCTCAAGTTTAGATCGATTTACGTTAGGATTTGGATTTTTAGATTAAATAATCATGATTCAGGTTTACAAGATCTCAATCGGTGCAGCGTGTAGTCTTTCGTGGCCGACTGATCGCCTCGTCATTCAAGTTCTCGATGATTCTACCGATCACACTATTAAGGTACACAACAGAACTGCGAGAATCACATAAAACACTGTACATAAGATGGTTGCATAACCGCCCTGTTAGCATAAAGAGTTAGTGGGCTAATTTGTATTGGATTGGGCCTTTTTATTTATCCGCAAGAGTTTATCTTTTGTCTATATATAGCCCTTATTCATTTTATTGTAATTGCACTTTTCTATTATACTAAAACCCTAGACGCCTTTTCTTAATAATCCACTATCTTTTTCTTTCCCATTAAACCATTAATGCCCTATGTATAACTGTTTTATACGGTTTTTGCCGTTCTCAATACAATACTGGTTTTGAAAAAAATAGGCCCTTCGGTAATATTGTTTTTGATAAAGTAATGGGGCATGTGATTTTATAGGATATGATTGAGAATGAATGCCGAAGATGGGCTAGCAAAGGAGTGAATATATGGTACCAAATAAGGGAAAACCGGGGCGGTTACAAAGCGGGTGCACTTAAAGACGGGCTGACTCATGATTACGTGAAAGACTGTAAATATGTCACCATTTTTGACGCTGATTTCCGGCCCGAACCGGATTTTCTCCAACGAGCCATCCCCTTCCTTGAGTTTAACCCCAAAATCGCCCTTGTTCAAGCTCGATGGCGGTTCGGTAAGTGTCATTAATAAAAATTGAAGAGTTAAATGCACAAATGTTGCCTGTGAGTCGATAGAAAGAACAAGATTAGGATTTACCTTTGAAAAGTAACAAGTTTGGTATTTCTGGTATCATATTTATAAACTTTCGGGATCTAACACTAAATTTTTTAAAGATCTGTTAAATTTATGTAAAATGATTATTTTACCTTTTTTTACAACCCACGTGACATCCGACACCAAAAAACTTAATCAGTTACCAGATGCCACGTGATACTTTTTTTTCACTAGTTTTTTTTTTTTTAAAGATATTATGTTGGGTTTGTGTTTGCAGTGAACTCGAATGAATGTTTATTAACAAGAATGCAAGAAATGTCACTAGATTACCATTTCACAGTTGAGCAAGAAGTGGGATCAGCAACCCATGCATTTTTTGGGTTTAACGGTAACCAATTCATTTCAGATGAACCCTTTAACTAACCACCAAATCCCCAAAAATAACTAAGGGGCAATATCGTAATTTACCACAGGGACCGGCGGCATATGGAGGATTGCAGCCATCAACGAGGCCGGAGGGTGGAAGGACCGTACAACCGTCGAGGACATGGATCTTGCTGTTCGAGCTGGTCTACAAGGATGGAAATTTCTCTATTTGGGTGACCTTCAGGTATTTAATTTTTAAAACATAAGGGATACGTTCATTTCAGAATCAATAATATGTTAAGAATTACGCGAAAGACATAATACACCGAAGATAATCAAAGTATTTGGAGAGAAAAATTGTGGCGGTTACGTAACTGTCTTGTGTATCACATTCAAAACACTACGTACAGATGTATTATACGATTCTCACGGTTCTTAACATATTATTGGTTTTGAAATTAACGTCCCTCTAAAACATACTCATGTTCAAGATTTTTAAATAAAAAAAAACTTATAATGTAATTAACTACGCAGGTTAAAAGTGAACTTCCTAGCACATTCAAAGCATTTCGTTTCCAACAACATAGGTGGTCTTGTGGGCCGGCTAACTTGTTTAGGAAAATGGTGGTTGAAATCATTAGAACAAAGGTTAGTTAATGTCGTTAATCGCATCGACTTTCTTTATTTGTACGTGATGTGGTTGTTAACGCGAGTGTCGGGTGGTGGTTGTCGCAGAAAGTGACGGTGTGGAAGAAGGTGTATGTGATCTATAGTTTTTTCTTGGTGCGGAAAATAATCGCTCACATGGTCACGTTTTTCTTCTTTTGTGTGGTTCTCCCGATCACCATTTTGGTCCCGGAAGTAGAAGTCCCGGTATGGGGGGCCATCTACATTCCTTGCATCATTACCACATTGAACTCGGTCGGGACACCAAGGTATAAGCTAGGCACATTTGTAATATGTTCCTCTTATTTGGATTCAGTGTTTATGGTTATGACACCCCTAGACAACTGTCTATTTGCGACCGAAATTGCGACCAGAGTCACAGTTGTCGCAATAAGAGCGTTCGTGCAACCATTTAGTCGCAACATGGTCGCATAGAATAGAATAAAGTTTTCGTAAAAAGGCCGCTAAATTGATCACAAAATGGTCGCTACAAAGTGGCGACAACACGGTTTCCAAAATGTTGGTCACTAAAAGTGGTCGCAACACCTCCAAATGTCGGTCGTAAAACCTCTTTAAAACAGCTGTCACAAATCCTTCGCAACATGTTAGTAGCAATTTGGATATTAATCTGTGCTCTAAAACGGCCGCAAAATTTGTTTCCAAAATATTTCTGTAGCAAAACCAGTCGCAAATATTCAACCAGTGAATTTTTTTTTTGCGACGAGGGTTTTGTGACTCAATTTTAGTCACAAGCGGCATTTTGTGACCGATTTACGACCGAAATTACAGTTACAAATCCTCAGTTTTGTAGCTAACGCGTGGTTTTTGATCCAGATCGTTCCATTTATTGTTTTACTGGATTCTTTTCGAGAACGTCATGTCATTTCACCGAACAAAAGCAACAATCATCGGTCTTCTCGACGCAAAGAGATCCAACGAATGGGTCGTCACCGAGAAGCTTGGAGATTCAATCAAGAACAAAAGATCAAAACCCAAACCTACACTCGCACCGAAATCATTCAAACTTAACTTCAGAGAGAGGTAAAGTCTATGCTTTTCCAATGTTAATCGATTCCAACCAACATTAATCTTATTGATTTGAAATGATTCAGGATTCATGTTGCCGAATTGGGATTCGCAGCGTTCTTGTTCTTCATTGGATGCTATGATTTCATGTATGGAAGACGGCAATACATTATATATATTTTCCTGCAAGTCATCACATTCTTGATCGTTGGAGTTGGTTATGTGGGCACCGTTGTCCCGAGTTCTTAGAGAACATTAGAATTACCGCTAGCTTTTTTCATTCTTCTGGATAGCAGAGAAACACATCCAGGTTTTGTTTTTCACAAACCTTATGTCTGTGATGAACACACATAACAACTAGAGTTAGTTTACAGTTAGAAGACAGTTGGTAGAGGGAGGAAGAAGAAGAAGTATAAGGATCAGTTGACGGTGATGTTTTCTTTAATTCCAATTTCATGTGCTAAATTTTGCATTAGATTTCTTGAGAGGGGTTAAGTAATTTGAAGGAATTATGAGCAAATTGTTATGATTCTTCATAGTATATGTGTGATGTATTTTGTTAGAATTATATGCCATCAAATGAATGAAAATTTTGCCATCTTTAATTCTTGTTCAAATGAATGAAAATTCTAACTCTTCCTCTTTCAATCCGAAACAAAAAAGAGGAAAAGAAAAAAAAAGGAGAAGATCAGTGCTTAAATCCTGGCATGGAGTAGATTAAGAATCGATTTAGTTTAAGAGTAAGAGTAGAGATACCCATTTGGTTACTTTTAACATGTTTGACCCATTTAATAAAATTTAGTTTTGTCATTTCTTTAAAATTTTGGGTAATTTCATATATACCCTTACAAATATGGGAAATATCATATATAACCAACCAAAATTAAAAATATGGTATATACCCTTACAAACATATAAAAATATCATATATACTCATTTCACTAAAAACAATTTAAGAAATAACCATTTTATCCTTGTTTTTTTAAAACTTTAAAATTTCATATTTACCCAACTTTAATTTTAAAGTTTTATATTTACCCATAAACAATAGTTTTCTTAATATATTATATTTAACTTTATCACTTTCTGTTATAATTTTACCAATCTAACATTCTGAATTGATTTGGAAGAAAAAACAATTAACTCACAATGGAACTCACGATTCTGAACCGATTCCAGGAAGAAAACAATGAACTCGCAATCATCGTCTTCTGAATTGATTTGAAGAATCTCAAGAATTGCCATCAAGAACACAAGAACGGGTGATCTATTACGTATGGGGATAAAACTAATATAATTAATTACTTAGATTATAAAAAATCATTTAATGAATAAGGGTATAATGATCATAAAGTAAAAATTCATTTAAATTGGGTACATATATGATATTTTTAGTTTTGATTAGATATATATGATATTTACCAATATTTATAAGAGTATATATGAAATTCTTTCAACAACTTAAGCAAAGCAAAATATACAAATTAACCGTTTTCTAGAATCATTAGACAAAATTAAACTCCACAAGAAAACACATTCATTGACTTATTTAACTGATTTGGTCCCCTTATCACCTTATGACTATTTATGTTTGTTGTGTGGGAAAATAATAATCCAATATGCTACCTTTTATGCCCTATATTTGAATGATTCATGTTATGACTTGGTGTTAATCATATTTTTAAAACCATGTACATAGATGTTCAAAGAGGGGTGTTTGTATCTTCATGTGCAAGTCACAATCAAGCCGGTCCATGGCTTTTACACTTCCTTATCTAGTTGGTGTGTCAAATAACAATCAAGCCGGTCCATGGCTTTTATCCTTACAAATACATTGTTTACAAGTTTCGACCTGTTTGACTAGTTATCTTTTTTTTTAAGGCAAATTTCTTTATTTTGTGGGAGTGAGACTTGAACCCATGACCTACTCAAACCTTAGTGTTCCTAAAGGATTTTCCTCTACCACTGGCGACTAGTTGTCTTTTAAGCAAACTCTAAACCTCTTTACTTTATCATTGTAGGTCCCAAGCCTAACAACCACTAGATTAGCCTAGTGGCAAAGGTGTATACCCAATACTTTACTAAAATGGAGAGGTCTTGGGTTCAAGTCCCACTTGTGACAAAAAAAGGGGTCCAGGTTGGGCCAAGAGGTTTTCTCACCTATGGTGGCTTTCCTCCTAAGGGAGGTGGAGATGATCGGGTGGGCAATGGCCCGTCAGTGATACAAATTGCCGTTCAAAAAAAAAAACTAATAATGATAAAAATATGTTAAGATTTGTGTAAGACTAGATAGAACATACACACATATATCTTGAAGATGATATCAAAACAAAAAAAATCTATCTTTGTTTTAACTTCTTATTTATATAAATAAGAAGTTAACTAAAATGGTGGCTGTGGGGTTCGAACCCACGCGCACTTATGTGCAGAAGATCTTAAGTCTTCCCCCTTAACCACTCGGGCAAACCACCTTTTTGTTTCTTTTTTGATTCATCGTCTATTTTAAACAATCAATAATTCCATGATCCCCTCTCACTGACTCACTTTGCATACGAAACTGAAACCCTAGAGCGAGAGAGTACAAACGAAGAAGATTCTGTTCTTGATTATTTAAAAAGATAAAATTACCAAAAAGGACATTTTTGACATTCTTTAATTTTGAGTTTGTTTATACATATTATCCTTATTTGTTTTTCTATTTTAACCATTTGAGTCCTAAAGGTATTTTGGTCGTTTCATAAAAAAAGTTAACTGTTAAATCCAACGACGTTAGCCATTTGGACTCAAACAGATGCAAAAATAAAACGTCAGGGTTTAGAGCGATGATTTTAAACATAAGGGACTCAACTAGTTAAAATAGACAAACGTCAGAGACTCAAATAGTAATTTACTCAAAAATATACTTTGACGTGACAATTATAAATTCGTTAAGTTAATTTTTAAAACATATTTTTTCAACTGGGTATTAATTTCTAACGATTTGATTTTAGTTTTTTAAAACATATTTTTTTCAATTTCTAACGATTTGATTTTAGTTTACATAGATTGAAAATCGTTAGCAACGCTTAACCTAAAACAGAAAACTTCTATATTAAATGTTTATTCACAAAATACCGTTTATTCGACCCAATCACAGTTTCAAACAGACTACAAACGAAAACTCAATAACTCTTATTCATGTACAAAGATATAACTCAAACCTAAATCAAACACAAGCTAAACTATGAACAAAATCGAACAATTTTTACAACAAGAAGGATTTTATCAAGAACACAGTAACATGATGATTTAGAGAGAAAACAGAGATGAGATATGAACAAAGAAGAGAGGGAGTGCAAGTAATCGTTGACTTCTCATGATAAAGAACCTAATGACCTCTCTTCTTAAGTCTTAACCATAACAACCTCAAATCTTTTATATATATAGTGCAAGCATTATTCTTAAGTCCAATTAAACCCTTCCAGTTCTAGCATTATACACCCTGAGTCCTTTAACTTCTACATATTTAAACAAAGTATATTAGTAAGAACATTATGTTATCAACCAAGATTGAAAAAATAAGCTTATAATTTTAACAAAAAACGAATCAAGTACGCTAACTCTAATGGATAGTGCTATACATATAAAAATATTTATATATAACTTGAAAGATTATATAAATCACTCATATGTTCCATATAATAATATTTTTCTTCACACATAAAGAAGCATATCTTTAGCTGTACCTCTGTAAGAGGATACCATTATGACATTATCCTCTGGGAAAGCAATTGGGCTGGGATTCTTGTGATTGATTAAAAAAAAAAAAATTATGCATAGGAAATTGGGAATGCTTATTTTGTTGGGCCTTTTCCACCCACAAGCAATGGGTAATTTTTTTAGAAACTAATATTACTATAAGGTCTGAACATTGTTAGATATTTATAATTTTGTTTTTCATCATAACAATTTGTCTACTTTATGTATATATAATACCGTTGGTCATTTGGTGCAATGGTAGCCCCAAGACTTCTCATAGTGGAGGTTTTGTGTTCGAATCCTGGCCATAGTAAAAAAGGGGTCTGTGGCCGGTCAGTGGATTTACCCAGTTGGGGGAGTTCCTCCTATGGTGGGCTTCCCTAGATATTCTAGGTGTTGCACCGGGGAAACCCAATTATCCTATAATATCTAGGTGTTGTCGTTATATATATATATATATATATATATATATATATATATATATATATATATATATATATATATATATATATATATATAAATTTTGACGTTATTAAGTTGGGGCGATTTATGTATCATTTTAATCAATAAATATAATATTACATATATATAACTGAACATTTAAAATTTAATATTTACTAATTTTATTAAACTAGGGGATTTACCCGCCTCTCGTTGCGGCGGCGTCGAAACGTACAGCAACTCGAACCGTATAGAACCACCCCGCGTTACGGCACCGCGTCGAAACGTACATCAACTCGAACCACCCCACGTTACGGCGCGCGCGTCGAAAAGTACAGCAACTCGAACCGCCCCGCGTTACGGTGGCGTCGAAATTTTTTTCCCCGCGCGCTTCACGGCGGGAGTTTGGTTTAGCTTGGTCATTATTTTCCCGTCTATACAGTCTATTTTGTGGCAAAACTAAAAAAAAATTCTTTTAAGAAAAAAATTGTGGCAAAACTATAAAAAAACTTTTGAGGAAAAAAAAAAACCTAAACTATACCGCCCCATGTTGCGGCGGCGTCGAAACGTATAGTAACTCGAACCACCCCGCTTTACGGCACCGCGTCGAAACGTACAGCAACTCGAACCGCCCCGCGTTACGGTGGAGTTTGGTCGTTTTTTCTCCGCGTAATGCAGACCGTCTATACAATCTATTTTGTGACAAAACTATAAAAAAAGCTTTTTAGAATGAATTTGTGGCAAAACTATAAAAAAAAAACTTTGGTGAAAAAAAAAACCTAAACTACACTGTGAAAAAGCTAAGGTCTTTCCAATAAAGGGAGAATATAACATTGAATACATATATTAAATATGAACACCTAATTCACAACTCGTCAAAATTTAAAGAAGGTATAAATTCAACAATGACTCCGTATTTATCTTTTATTTAAGAAGTGGAGAATAAAGTATTTACATATAAAAAATTAAATTTTTTTATATTATGTAATATTATAATCTTTTAATATAATATTATGTAATTTTAAGAATGATATATGAAATTATCTATTTCTTGTCAAAAATCAGTCACCAACATAAAGAAAAACATATTAACCAAAGAGTTTGGATGTTTGGAATTTATCACCACTTGCCATGATCTATCACCGCCACTTTGTTGGCTAAGTACTACTCGTAGTATGGCATCTTCTCATCACCTCCACTCTCCTTGGCCTTTTCTATGATTTTTGGTTTGGAAAAAATAAAAAATATGTTAGGTTAAATAATTTGTAACTCGGTTAATATCAATATAAAATGGTATTAGCGGTTATCAATCAATTAGTTATAAAAAATTCCAAATCAAATTCATGATAACTCTTCAATGCTATAATCAAACCAACATACTTAAACTCGTTTATTTCGTAGACAATACATCAAATTCAGACCTAACATCGCTCCCTTGTGCAAAAATTTTAGAGATAACAACTACAAATGACGACAAATACAAGTCAGTTGATGAATCAAATTGAATTTATAAAGAACATAGAACGAATTATGTGATGATAAACAATAGATCAATTCATGTTGACCCACCAACGATTGTTTGTTCATGGTGTAATTTATAGAAAGTAATTACTTTAAATCCGTTGAGAAATTATAACGTTAATGTAAAAACACATTTGTTTAGTGCATGATGGTTTTCGAATATTGAAAACGTTTATTTTATACGTGAATTAACAACTCGATTGACTTATTTGACATATTTCATATCTAACTAATTTTTACATTCTATTGGTATTTGATATCGCCCATTAACAAATATAACATTCATTATCTCATTTCGAGTATTTTTACAGAAAACAACTTTTATCTTTATAACTACTTGCATCTAAATACCTTAATCTTTAATAATTATATTGAATGTTCTTTATTTGTTAGGATCTTTAGTCTAACTTCCGTTTATTATTACCGTTTAATCCATATTAAATGCCTAATTTACCCTTAACATTAAATAGAATAAAAAAAAAACCAACCTCACCCAAACCCACCCTCTTCTTCTTCAACGTCTTGTGCCCTAACTCCCCAACCCCATCACTATTCCGGTCTAACGAAACCACCGGACAATATGTCATCGCCGTTTCTGACCAACAATTCATCTCCGGCATTGAACACAATATTGAGCATCGTCGGATGGTATTTGAGCGGTGAAATAAGGAAGCACTTCGAAGTGGATTCCAACTTGTTCAACGTCGGATTGTCTGATCCCTTTGTCCGATCCCATATTTGCATATCTGAGCCTCTAACCAGAAATCATGTTGAGTTTAAAAATCGCAGGGAAAGGTAACACACTAGATTTGTTACTTAGTCAATCATGTTGGTCAGTAGGATATTAGTGAGTTCAATGAGTTCTCATGGTAAAAATATTCTTTTTAAATATATGGTTGTTTATGAATATAAATGCATTTATTCCGTATTTAATAATTTATAATTGTACAGTTTCATTTAACGACGAACAGTCGAATACAATGCCCTTTAAAAGCTACACCTAAAATCCACCTATTTGCCCACTTGTAGGTCTTGTACTCGAACCAATTTGGTGAAGATAGTTGTACGATTAAAAAGATGATTTCTAGTTCGTTCAAAACTATTCAGTAACAATTAAATTCGGTTAGCATGCAACCTTAGACTATGGTAATAGTTTCACTAAAAGATGAAAAACGTCCCACCATGTACGTAGAAATGTAACAACTAATCAAAGTAATTAAAGTGTGTAATGGTTTCACTTTCCGGTTTCCACCATCAACTTTAAAAATTAATTTTTTTAATTCAAACTGCGTCAATTGGTTCGCCCACTATACATAACCTTATTTATTTCATAACTAATACGTGACGTGTAGTTTTTCTAATTATTTAATACGTTTACTTATTTAATAATATTGACATGACATATTTTTATTACTTCGTATGTTCACAAAACAAAAAGGATTATGCGTCAGATCGAACTCAGAAGAATCGGATCCAAATCGGATCAACCCATTTCCAATACCAGTTTTAACTTTTAACGTTTAGCTGATATCTTTAGTATTTACAATTTATAATTTATAACTTTTTACACATACAAGCTCAAGCTAATCCACCACCAGTGTACAACTATCTCAACCCTAATCTAATCATCAATCAATCTTATTTTGATGATCCTGAAATTGGGGGTCTACAAACATCACAAATTCTGAATACAAACTAATCAAAACAACAAAAAAAATCAATCTCACAGCATGAATTCCATGAATCTGAGCCAACCTTTCGTCACTTTCTCCACTTCCTTGGAGCAAGTTGACGATGATGCAGTCTTCCCACTGTAACCAACTTCGGTATCACCGCCATTTCCGATGACGGTAGCCGATTGCTTAGGACAGAGGAAGAAATTTCGTGAACCTAACTCATTCAACTTTGCGTCTGGAGGTAAACCTGCCAATTGCCGTTTTGTAACAGATCAGCAACAATTATTCGGTCAACTAACATCACTGTCGTACACGAATAAAAAATTTGATGATATCAAACAATTCCTTTTGGTAAACGTGCAAATTAGATCATCTACCGATTGTTTAGGCAAAAGTAGACAACGAATTCGTCTTACAAATCCACTCGTCGGAGAATTTAAAAATCATATAATGTTATAAACAATAAAAATATTAAAATTATATATATCTAATTTAAAGTAGAATAGGAAAACAATATAGTTTGATGTTGATTTATAATTTTAATAAAATATAAATATTTAAATAAATAATATATAAATTTTATAATATTAATTTAATTAGAAAATTGAGATTTTTAAAAAATAAAAAAAATTTAAAAATTTAAAATACGGTCCGACCAGCCGATCAAAAACGGGTCTCAAATGTAAAACGGGCATCATCAGACCAGTTCTATGATCGGTTCTGGTTCCACCTGTGTTCGTTTAAACTTAAACAGAGAGAGATTTAACTTACTTTCTAAACTAAATTGGGAGTAATGGAGATCAAATCCAGAAGGATCTAGCGACGGAAACATCGGCCGTCTGCCTTCCTTGGAGTACTGCCGGAGCGCGGCAGCAATAAGGTCACCAACAGTCGATTCCGGCGACATCAACACGTGCACGGGACCCAAGCTTCTCTGAACCGTCACGTTAAGCAACAATTTCGTCAGTTTCGGGTGAATCATCGTCTCCGTCTTAACAACACTCCTACCAGAAATCAATTCCGGCACCGTCCTCGGCCTCGTCAACTTCCCCACCATATCCTCAGACACACGGCCGTGAAACGACATAGCTTTCTCCGTCAATCTCCCCTTCTTGTTCCTCCCCTGTCCTTTTGGGCTGCCCTTCTTCATTGACATCGTATAATTTTCGTATCTACACGTATATTTATTTACATACACCAAATACTTGGTTACCGGAGACGGCGGTAGCGGAAGAAGCGGAGGCGGGGGAAGCCGGTAACTACCATAAGCTAGAATGTCAGAAAAGTAAATAAGGAAAGATCATTAGGGTAATAAAGAGAGAGAGGCCGACATCGAAGACCTTAAGAGGGTGGGTTTATATAGGTGGAGGAAGATAGAACTATGGAAGGCGATAAGGAGAAATTTAAGTCGTTAATTTGTTGGAAACCGGATATTGCAAGTTGTTGTCAATTTGATGCTGACGGTGACCGGCAGTAAACTGGATTGTGTGGATTGGCTAATGTGCGCGAGAGTGCGTAAAACTATCCGTAGTACTAGTGTGAAGGTAAGAGCTCACTCCACGTCACGTAGGCGTCACATAGATTATGTCAGAACTCACCCTCATCTTCATCAAGGTGTGTAATGGTGGGGTGAGGGTGACCAATTTTGTAATAATTACAGAATGATTGTTTTAATATTAAATAATATTAAATAAACAACATAATATAAAAAAACAACATAATATTAGAAAAACATTACAAAAAATAATAATATGATTATAATAATAATACGTACCAACTATTGGATCCTCCGAGACGTTGATCCACGCTTTCACCAAAGCTACCGACGACGACGACTGTGACATTTCAAAAATTTTCGTTGCGGAATTTATTGTGTAAATATTAACATTTTATATTTAATCAAATTTATACAAATTGGTATATTGGCAAATTTCAATTTATGTACTTTTAATTTTTAAAAATATTTGAATGTTATAAACTATATAAATTATGTTATTAAATTAAATAATTTATATAAATCAATGGTTTTCAATTTTATTTACCATTCAATGAGATTGATCTTAAATAAAAACAAAAGTTTTATGAAATTTTATATGCTTAAGTTTTATTTGGTTTTTATACAAATAAGTATTTTATGTTATGAAATTAATTTAATTAGAATTTTATAAATTTTAAAAACTAATATAAAATTTTATACAAAAAAATTCTACATTTGAAAAGTTGCATATTTAATAAAACATCATATTTTAATAAGATTTATAACTTTTATAAAAAATTTTATTTATAAAAAATAATAATAATATAAGTTATAAAAACTTATAAATTTATTTGATTTAAATAAGATTTAAATTAATAAAAGTTCAGGGGTTGTATTGTAATTAAACAAACTAAAAGGTTTTAAAACTAAACTCGTTGGAGGGGCTGTTCCTGGTCAAATGAAACTTCAGGGACCCATCCGTAATTATTTTAAGGGTTATTTCGGATTAAACCAAACTCCAGGGACTAAAACTGCCAAAACGCATTTCGCTTATCCGGTCACCCCTTTCCAAAGGTCCGGCGGGTAAAAGCTTTTCCGGCGACGCCCGACCAGACAGTTTCTCTGCACCTCGACAACCAATAAAGCCTTCTCTGGCTTCGTACCTCCCACGCGAACAAGACCCCTCGACAAATTTGTTCCCCCGACATAAGAATCGATCGATCATGTTGGTGGCCGAGATACCCATGTCCGAATTCATGCCCGACAGGCCACCTCCACGCCTGTGGAATGTCTGGTTAGCTTCGCCTCATCCAGACTAATGTCGGGACGTGTCCAATTGCACGTTCGAACATAAGAATCAGGCTCGGCCATAAATAGCCATTGTCGGCCCTGCACGAACTCGTTACCCTCCGTCCACACACTCTCACTCCAAATTGAGGATACCATCACTTTCGTCGTTACTAAGTGAAGCTGCAACCAAAGTTTCGAAGTCTAATTCCATCCAGAAGCTGATTCCCACTCTTGACTTTTTCGGACTTCAAACCTTTGCCGACCGGACACTTCGCGACCAAGTTCGAGCCTCATTTCGGGTCTATTAGCTTCTGTCATCGTCATGTAATCAATCCCAGACGAAAACTCGGCAATCGCATGAGGATTACCGAGCAAACCCAAGTCCTCGGACACGGTTGCCGGATTGCCGAGGACCAGCGACCAATACTGAGCATGTGTATATAAATTAAACAACACACACATAACCAGCGATGGGCAGTAGCCCGGCTGGTTATGCGTGTGTGTGTTTGATCCGGAGGTCGCGGGTTCGAAACCGGTTGGCCTTCGGCCCAAATTTTTACTCCTGTTTTCACTTTATTTATTTTATATAATTATTTTAACTTAATTAAATATTATTTTTATACACTAAAGACTATTACGAGTCGGTTTGATCGTTCGTTTATTTTGAAATCTATTAAACAATCCTTAAACTATTCCAAATTTTATAAATCTTATAATATTTTTATAAACTTATTTAAACACATTTTATATATATAAAATGTCCAATATTTTTATAAATCTTACAACATTTTTATAAACTTATTTAAACACATTTTTATATATAATGTCGTATATTTTTTTATATAAATCTTGTAACGTGTTTATGAACTTATTTAATATGTAAAAGGTCTCATTTTTATAGAACTTGTAATATTTTTAATGAACTTGTTAAAACAAATTTTAATCTATATAATATAATTAGTCAAATAAAGAATTTTCTTTTAATTGTTATTGTTATTTATAAATACATTAAACATAATAAATACTTGTTTAAAACAATATATATATATATATATATATTTTTAAGTTAAAGTTTTACGAAACCATTATCATATTCCTACTATATTTTATAAATAAATGTTAAGGAATGTTATTATAAAACCAATATACATTTAAATACGAATACGCACATACAAGCATACAATAATACTTATCTATCCACATAGGATTTCATCGTGCTTAGGTTTCAACGTCCTTATCACCCGCACTCGTGGATTATCATATCCGCTAGCCAAGTGAGTTACATATCCCCTATTTACATTTTTATACATTTTGGGGTGAAACGTAATCTGTGCTTACTTTCATACAATTCAACTTGTGTTTACATGTGTAGATTATTGTGCTTTTGTGCTTGATCACTTGTTATGCTATGAATACTTTTAGGATGGTTTAAATTATGTGTAACCCACATAGTCTTGATTCCATGCCTATCACTTTTAGGGTAGCGGTATGCTATGCCTATCACGTTAAACCTTTATGCTTACATACATAATTACATGCTTACAATTGGTATACATATAGTGAATTCTCCACATTATGCCATATCATACCATGTCAAACTATGAATTGTATAAACATTTTTAACTAAACTTTTACTTTATTTAAACATATGTAAACTCACCAACTCTCGTAGTTGACACTTGTTTTGGATTACGTTTCAGGTGAAGATACGTGATTGTGTGACTATGTGTTGAAGGTGCTACACATAAGGCTTTTGGACCTAGTAAAATAATTATGTGTAATATTCTAGAATAGGGTGTTGTAACTTGAATTGTATTTGGATATTTGGTGTTTCAATCTTATTAATGAATTATGCAACCTTAGTAGATCATGTGCTTATGAACAATCATTCTATTGTCCGCCTCGATGATTCCGCCATCGGTCGGGGTGTGACAGATTGGTATCAGAGCCATGGTTATAGGGAATTAGGTTATTAGACACAATGACCTAGACTATAACCCTAGGACTCCCTTTTATGTGTTATGTGCTAAATGATAAATTGCTATGTGAATTATTTGTAGTTAGGTATTATTTGAATTTTCCCGAGTTGGTACGTAAGACTTATACACATACATACAAGGCTTTAATACATGATACATACTTTACATACACATTTGACAAACAAACTCATGCAAACAAATACACTACTCATCCTTATCCATACTCTTTCGTAATCCGTATTAATTGCAACAATTCCTACACGTTTTATGCTCATAGACTCTCGAAATCTCGAAAATCTCGTCAACAACTAAATTTCTTGAGACCAGTAAAGGACACGTGCAATCTGGAAGGGTGACACCTGTACATTGGGTTTTCTGTCTAGGAAAGCATTTCGTATAAATCCAAATAAACGGACCCGTATGCTTTCCTGGGAATTCCTGAAGTGAGTGTTTACCTATAGGCTAAAGCATGTCTCTTTGAAAGATTCAGGAAATTTATTTAACGTTGATAAGTCAATGTATTCGCAAGGATACAATCCAAACTTAAACTCAAAATTTGGGGACATTATAGCGAGATAGGAAGAACTAGACGAACATGCAAAACAAAACATTATTACGGGTGCACACGTAATAACGATTTGTAGTGCATGCGAATCCCGGCCATTCCTATCGCGCGAATAATGATCCATGTTATCATATCCTCCCAGGAATAGATTTCATGGCTTATTTCCCCTATTCTTTAGTGTTATAAATTTTGAATGAATTATGTGATCAGTTTAGTCAGAACTTACATACATTATCATGCGACATGATGAGTGTCATCTCGCGTTCCTGCTTACATTATTGTGAACAGTCTACCAACTGTGGCACATGCATGCCTATTTTGTCCGAAGTCTCATAAAATTTTATCTTTTCTCGTGGTATTTTATAGAATGCCTCCCCGTCGCGCAGCTAATGCTAACTCCAGCAATCCCAACACTGACCTTGCTGCACTACTTACTCAACTAGTAGGCCAAATGATCCAAGCTAACAACAACAGTGATGGGTCTAATACGCAAGGGAATGGTGCAAACCCATCATATTGCACATTCAAGCATTTCAATTCTTGCAACCCCACCAAATTCTTCGGGACGGAAGGTGCTACTGGCCTTCTTCAATGGTTTGAAAGTATGGAGAGTACTTTCCTAAACAGCGATTGTCCCGACAACCTCAAAGTCCGTTATGCTGCCAGCGTCTTCCAAAAACGAGCACTCACCTGGTGGAACGGTGAGAAACGTACTCGAGGCAACGAATCCGCTATGTCCTTGTCTTGGGACGAAATGAAACGACTTATGACTGACGAGTTCTGTCCTCGCAACGAAATGAGGAAGCTCGAAGCTGAATTTTGGGATCTCACCCAAGATAGCGGAGAGAATTTGGCTTACACCACTCGTTTTCAAGAACTAAGTCTGCTCGTATCCCACATGGTTACTCCCTTAGCGCGGGGAATTGAGAAATACATAGGTGGACTGCCTATGCCGCTCCAAGACACCGTATTGGGAAGTAATCCCTCCACTCTCGAAGACGCTATCCGTTTGTCTGCTGTGTTGATTGACAATCACGTCAAAGCGGGTACCTTATCCAGGAAGGGTACCAAGAAAGTGGTCGACAAAGCTGCTACTTCCGTGTCCGACAAAGACAAAGAGCCCGAATCTTCCCGTCATGATAGGAAGCGTAAGGCCCAAAACTTTGCGGCCGTCACTCCTGCCGTGCCTGTGACCCAAGTTACTCCTGCGGGTCAAATTCTGAGAAATTATGTAGGTTCATTTCCCCAATGCCCTACTTGCAAGTATCACCATGCCCCGCATGCTGCATGCCGTCTATGCTCAAAATGTGGACGCTATGGACACGTTGTTACTACTTGCCGTGCTCGCACTATCGTTGATCAAGCTACTCAAGGCAAACATCCAGTGCCTCTCACTGTCACCTATGGACGGGCCTGTTACGAATGTGGAGACCCAAACCACTTTCGAAACCAATGTCCAAAACTTCAAAATCAAGGTGGTCCTCGTGGACGAGCCTTTAATTTAAATGCTAACAAGACTCCGGCCAATGACGACACTGTCAACGGTACGTCCCTTTGTTCACTATCTTTATACATCCGTTTTATTCAATATTCAAAATTGTGTCTCTTGTTTTTAACCAACTATTTGCTAAACAACCAACCAATTTTGATAACTCGTATATCATAGTAATAGCGGATGGGAAATCCATTGCTATAAATTCTATAATCCGTGATGGCATATAACAGCTATGCTTTCACCATTCATCTCATTCCTATACTTTCGCGAAACAAATCTATTATGTTTAAATTTAGTCATACAACTTGCTAGCTCTGTTAAAGTCTACTTGAATTGTTGAAGTTCTAAATCCTAGTAATTATGCACGGGGAATCCCCGGTATATCAAAGGGGTGGTGGGTTAGCCGCTGGTACACCCTATACATAAACCCACTTGATATAACGAGTATAAACCATGCATAAGTACTAGGAAGAGGATCGGTTCTTGAATTGTTAGACATATTTGTGCTATAAAACCACTCATAGACGTGATAACATTTACAATTATATGCATTTCATTGTACAATTTTCAATTGAGAAAGGTGATTTAATTAAAATGATCTAAATCCTAGTAATTATGCACGGGAAATCCCCGGTATATCAAAGGGGTGGTGGGTTAGCCGCTGGTACACCCTATACATAAACCCACTTGATATAACGAGTATAAACCGTGCATAAGTACTAAGAGGAGGACCGGATTTTGAAAATGTTTTTGCAAATTTTGAAAATATGAACACTCGTGGGGTGGAGTTTTTTTAAAGGAAAATGCCATGTCACAAGGTGATTGGCACCAATATTATTAAATCTGTTTTCCTAGTAGTTTACATTCATGCGTTGTATGAACAATTGTATGCATAAATCTCATTATAGCATTAGACCAACTAATTCTCAACTCGACTCGAATTAGCATCGTCATCCGTTATCATACGCTATTTTCTCGCTGAGTCTTTCTTTGGTGAATAATTCCATCCTAAGTCTTTTAACATCTCTTTCCCGCTTCTATAACCTTCGCTAATCGAATTTCGGGACGAAATTCCTTCAACTTGGGGAGACTGTGACATTTCAAAAATTTTCGTTGCGGAATTTATTGTGTAAATATTAACATTTTATATTTAATCAAATTTATACAAATTGGTATATTGGCAAATTTCAATTTATGTACTTTTAATTTTTAAAAATATTTGAATGTTATAAACTATATAAATTATGTTATTAAATTAAATAATTTATATAAATCAATGGTTTTCAATTTTATTTACCATTCAATGAGATTGATCTTAAATAAAAACAAAAGTTTTATGAAATTTTATATGCTTAAGTTTTATTTGGTTTTTATACAAATAAGTATTTTATGTTATGAAATTAATTTAATTAGAATTTTATAAATTTTAAAAACTAATATAAAATTTTATACAAAAAAAATTCTACATTTGAAAAGTTGCATATTTAATAAAACATCATATTTTAATAAGATTTATAACTTTTATAAAAATTTTTATTTATAAAAAATAATAATAATATAAGTTATAAAAACTTATAAATTTATTTGATTTAAATAAGATTTAAATTAATAAAAGTTCAGGGGTTGTATTGTAATTAAACAAACTAAAAGGTTTTAAAACTAAACTCGTTGGAGGGGCTGTTCCTGGTCAAATGAAACTTCAAGGACCCATCCGTAATTATTTTAAGGGTTATTTCGGATTAAACCAAACTCCAGGGACTAAAACTGCCAAAACGCATTTCGCTTATCCGGTCACCCCTTTCCAAAGGTCCGGCGGGTAAAAACTTTTCCGGCGACGCCCGACCAGACAGTTTCTCTGCACCTCGACAACCAATAAAGCCTTCTCTGGCTTCGTACCTCCCACGCGAACAAGACCCCTCGACAAATTTGTTCCCCCGACATAAGAATCGACCGATCATGTTGGTGGCCGAGATACCCATGTCCGAATTCATGCCCGACAGGCCACCTCCACGCCTGTGGAATGTCTGGTTAGCTTCGCCTCATCCAGACTAATGTCGGGACGTGTCCAATTGCACGTTCGAACATAAGAATCAGGCTCGGCCATAAATAGCCATTGTCGGCCCTGCACGAACTCGTTACCCTCCGTCCACACACTCTCACTCCAAATTGAGGATACCATCACTTTCGTCGTTACTAAGTGAAGCTGCAACCAAAGTTTCGAAGTCTAATTCCATCCAGAAGCTGATTCCCACTCTTGACTTTTTCGGACTTCAAACCTTTGCCGACCGGACACTTCGCGACCAAGTTCGAGCCTCATTTCGGGTCTATTAGCTTCTGTCATCGTCAGGTAATCAATCCCAGACGAAAACTCGGCAATCGCATGAGGATTACCGAGCAAACCCAAGTCCTCGGACACGGTTGCCGGATTGCCGAGGACCAGCGACCAATACTGAGCATGTGTATATAAATTAAACAACACACACATAACCAGCGATGGGCAGTAGCCCGGCTGGTTATGCGTGTGTGTGTTTGATCCGGAGGTCGCGGGTTCGAAACCGGTTGGCCTTCGGCCCAAATTTTTACTCCTGTTTTCACTTTATTTATTTTATATAATTATTTTAACTTAATTAAATATTATTTTTATACACTAAAGACTATTACGAGTCGGTTTGATCGTTCGTTTATTTTGAAATCTATTAAACAATCCTTAAACTATTCCAAATTTTATAAATCTTATAATATTTTTATAAACTTATTTAAACACATTTTATATATATAAAATGTCCAATATTTTTATAAATCTTACAACATTTTTATAAACTTATTTAAACACATTTTTATATATAATGTCGTATATTTTTTTATATAAATCTTGTAACGTGTTTATGAACTTATTTAATATGTAAAAGGTCTCATTTTTATAGAACTTGTAATATTTTTAATGAACTTGTTAAAACAAATTTTAATCTATATAATATAATTAGTCAAATAAAGAATTTTCTTTTAATTGTTATTGTTATTTATAAATACATTAAACATAATAAATACTTGTTTAAAACAATATATATATATATATATATATTTTTAAGTTAAAGTTTTACGAAACCATTATCATATTCCTACTATATTTTATAAATAAATGTTAAGGAATGTTATTATAAAACCAATATACATTTAAATACGAATACGCACATACAAGCATACAATAATACTTATCTATCCACATAGGATTTCATCGTGCTTAGGTTTCAACGTCCTTATCACCCGCACTCGTGGATTATCATATCCGCTAGCCAAGTGAGTTACATATCCCCTATTTACATTTTTATACATTTTGGGGTGAAACGTAATCTGTGCTTACTTTCATACAATTCAACTTGTGTTTACATGTGTAGATTATTGTGCTTTTGTGCTTGATCACTTGTTATGCTATGAATACTTTTAGGATGGTTTAAATTATGTGTAACCCACATAGTCTTGATTCCATGCCTATCACTTTTAGGGTAGCGGTATGCTATGCCTATCACGTTAAACCTTTATGCTTACATACATAATTACATGCTTACAATTGGTATACATATAGTGAATTCTCCACATTATGCCATATCATACCATGTCAAACTATGAATTGTATAAACATTTTTAACTAAACTTTTACTTTATTTAAACATATGTAAACTCACCAACTCTCGTAGTTGACACTTGTTTTGGATTACGTTTCAGGTGAAGATACGTGATTGTGTGACTATGTGTTGAAGGTGCTACACATAAGGCTTTTGGACCTAGTAAAATAATTATGTGTAATATTCTAGAATAGGGTGTTGTAACTTGAATTGTATTTGGATATTTGGTGTTTCAATCTTATTAATGAATTATGCAACCTTAGTAGATCATGTGCTTATGAACAATCATTCTATTGTCCGCCTCGATGATTCCGCCATCGGTCGGGGTGTGACAGATTGGTATCAGAGCCATGGTTATAGGGAATTAGGTTATTAGACACAATGACCTAGACTATAACCCTAGGACTCCCTTTTATGTGTTATGTGCTAAATGATAAATTGCTATGTGAATTATTTGTAGTTAGGTATTATTTGAATTTTCCCGAGTTGGTACGTAAGACTTATACACATACATACAAGGCTTTAATACATGATACATACTTTACATACACATTTGACAAACAAACTCATGCAAACAAATACACTACTCATCCTTATCCATACTCTTTCGTAATCCGTATTAATTGCAACAATTCCTACACGTTTTATGCTCATAGACTCTCGAAATCTCGAAAATCTCGTCAACAACTAAATTTCTTGAGACCAGTAAAGGACACGTGCAATCTGGAAGGGTGACACCTGTACATTGGGTTTTCTGTCTAGGAAAGCATTTCGTATAAATCCAAATAAACGGACCCGTATGCTTTCCTGGGAATTCCTGAAGTGAGTGTTTACCTATAGGCTAAAGCATGTCTCTTTGAAAGATTCAGGAAATTTATTTAACGTTGATAAGTCAATGTATTCGCAAGGATACAATCCAAACTTAAACTCAAAATTTGGGGACATTATAGCGAGATAGGAAGAACTAGACGAACATGCAAAACAAAACATTATTACGGGTGCACACGTAATAACGATTTGTAGTGCATGCGAATCCCGGCCATTCCTATCGCGCGAATAATGATCCATGTTATCATATCCTCCCAGGAATAGATTTCATGGCTTATTTCCCCTATTCTTTAGTGTTATAAATTTTGAATGAATTATGTGATCAGTTTAGTCAGAACTTACATACATTATCATGCGACATGATGAGTGTCATCTCGCGTTCCTGCTTACATTATTGTGAACAGTCTACCAACTGTGGCACATGCATGCCTATTTTGTCCGAAGTCTCATAAAATTTTATCTTTTCTCGTGGTATTTTATAGAATGCCTCCCCGTCGCGCAGCTAATGCTAACTCCAGCAATCCCAACACTGACCTTGCTGCACTACTTACTCAACTAGTAGGCCAAATGATCCAAGCTAACAACAACAGTGATGGGTCTAATACGCAAGGGAATGGTGCAAACCCATCATATTGCACATTCAAGCATTTCAATTCTTGCAACCCCACCAAATTCTTCGGGACGGAAGGTGCTACTGGCCTTCTTCAATGGTTTGAAAGTATGGAGAGTACTTTCCTAAACAGCGATTGTCCCGACAACCTCAAAGTCCGTTATGCTGCCAGCGTCTTCCAAAAACGAGCACTCACCTGGTGGAACGGTGAGAAACGTACTCGAGGCAACGAATCCGCTATGTCCTTGTCTTGGGACGAAATGAAACGACTTATGACTGACGAGTTCTGTCCTCGCAACGAAATGAGGAAGCTCGAAGCTGAATTTTGGGATCTCACCCAAGATAGCGGAGAGAATTTGGCTTACACCACTCGTTTTCAAGAACTAAGTCTGCTCGTGTCCCACATGGTTACTCCCTTAGCGCGGGGAATTGAGAAATACATAGGTGGACTGCCTATGCCGCTCCAAGACACCGTATTGGGAAGTAATCCCTCCACTCTCGAAGACGCTATCCGTTTGTCTGCTGTGTTGATTGACAATCACGTCAAAGCGGGTACCTTATCCAGGAAGGGTACCAAGAAAGTGGTCGACAAAGCTGCTACTTCCGTGTCCGACAAAGACAAAGAGCCTGAATCTTCCCGTCATGATAGGAAGCGTAAGGCCCAAAACTTTGCGGCCGTCACTCCTGCCGTGCCTGTGACCCAAGTTACTCCTGCGGGTCAAATTCTGAGAAATTATGTAGGTTCATTTCCCCAATGCCCTACTTGCAAGTATCACCATGCCCCGCATGCTGCATGCCGTCTATGCTCAAAATGTGGACGCTATGGACACGTTGTTACTACTTGCCGTGCTCGCACTATCGTTGATCAAGCTACTCAAGGCAAACATCCAGTGCCTCTCACTGTCACCTATGGACGGGCCTGTTACGAATGTGGAGACCCAAACCACTTTCGAAACCAATGTCCAAAACTTCAAAATCAAGGTGATCCTCGTGGACGAGCCTTTAATTTAAATGCTAACAAGACTCCGGCCAATGACGACACTGTCAACGGTACGTCCCTTTGTTCACTATCTTTATACATCCGTTTTATTCAATATTCAAAATTGTGTCTCTTGTTTTTAACCAACTATTTGCTAAACAACCAACCAATTTTGATAACTCGTATATCATAGTAATAGCGGATGGGAAATCCATTGCTATAAATTCTATAATCCGTGATGGCATATAACAGCTATGCTTTCACCATTCATCTCATTCCTATACTTTCGCGAAACAAATCTATTATGTTTAAATTTAGTCATACAACTTGCTAGCTCTGTTAAAGTCTACTTGAATTGTTGAAGTTCTAAATCCTAGTAATTATGCACGGGGAATCCCCGGTATATCAAAGGGGTGGTGGGTTAGCCGCTGGTACACCCTATACATAAACCCACTTGATATAACGAGTATAAACCATGCATAAGTACTAGGAAGAGGATCGGTTCTTGAATTGTTAGACATATTTGTGCTATAATGTCACAACCCCGGGCTACCCCTGCCCGGGCGTCGCGAGACAATGCTGGTATCTGAATGAGGTCCCATAAATTTGGACAGCGGAAGTCTTTGTTTTTACTTGATGCCCTTTTTGTAATGAAATGTCATGTAAATAACCTCAAGGGTTAATTCTGTACTTTTTGTCAAAACTTGGGATCCACGTCCCTTTTCATTTCATGATAATAGACATTCAAAAGTCTATTATATAATGTACATCTGCTGAATTAATTTACATAATACAAGCCATTTAAAATGTTTAGGATCTACGTCCGTTCCAACATTTGGTCTTGTATTAGTCTGCCACAGGGATTTAAATATGCCTAAAGATCTTGTCTTTACTGCACCACCCTGAATTTAATGATTTCTTTCATTACCTGTGAAAAACGTTTTGAAAATGAACATCAGCATAAAGCCGGTGAATCACATTTAACTGACACGAAAATGATTTCTAACATAAACCAACTTAAAGCCTTTAAGCACGTTTCTGTATGGTAAATCTACACATTCAGCAGTCTTTTTCACCTGAAATATATACCACCTACATACACTGGGTTAACTGCCATGGGGTCAACTGGCTGAGCTCTATGTCTCAGACTGATAGCCTATTCCCAGGGTCGTGATGCTAAGAACCTTGTTCTTAGTCTTATATGATACTCAGGAACTCGTCCCTCGTATAATCTGCTAAGGAACCATATCCTCAGTCTTATGATACCCCCTTTCATGATCTGTACCCAGCCACGGACCGGACTTTCACCCGTCACATGTATACCATTTGATCAAATCTACGTATGCTTATGGCCTGAATGCTATCACGTAGATTACCCTTATGATTAAAGTATTTAATTTGTTTCATGCCGTTTTCGTAAATAAAATGGTTTTATCGTTTGAAAAGCGTTGAATGTGTTCACCTTGATTTTGATGGCTGGTAGGGTTGTAGGCTTCGGAATTTGAGCAGAACCTCAACACGTTTCTTCCTAGGGAAGACACGATTAACGAGAATATATATGAGAGAATATATATATAATTGCGGCTATATATATATATGAATAGTTTTAACGATACCTACTTTGCGGAATTTGGACAGGACTACGGCTTGAGCAGGATTTTGTTGGAAGGTTGGACGGCGGCTTGGAACGTCGTAGAGTTTTGAGAGATCGGGTTTGTGTATAAGAAATGTTTGGAAACTGTACAGAATTTCAATCCCGTTGAAGGCCTTTTATAGGCTGATTTTCCAGTCCCTCGCGTACCGCGAGGCCGGCCAAGGAAATCTCTCGCGTACCGCGAGAGGATGAGGTGTCACGAACGGTGCTGAGTCAGCATGACACGTGTCGGCTGGTGGCAAGGGTGAATGACACGTGTTTCCTGGCCCTGACGCGTGTACTATCCCCTCGCGTACCGCGAGGCTTGGTTGGAAATCTTCTCGCGTACCGCGAGAAGATGATTTTCTGGTGCATAAGCAGTCCCCTCGCGTACCGCGAGGTTTTGTCAAAATCTCCCTCGCGTACCGCGAGGGAGTGAAATTTTGAATTTTATTTTCTTTTTATTTTGGGTGTTACATCCTCCCCTCCTTTAGAATAATCTCGTCCTCGAGATTCATTGAAAGAGATGTGGATACTTTTTGCGCATTTCTGACTCAAGTTCCCAAGTATATTCTGGGCCACGCCTGGAGTCCCATCTTACTTTGACCAATACCAATTGTTTCCGTTTAAGCTTTTTGATTTGTCGGTCTTCAATTTGTAACGGGCGTTCGATGAATTTGAGCTTTTCATTTACTTCCACATCTTGTAAAGGCATAAGCAAGGATTCATCAGCTAAACACTTACGTAGGTTTGATACATGGAATACATCGTGTATCCCCCCCATCTCTACGGGTAGTTCAAGCTGATAGGCAACAGATCCGATTCGTTTAATGATTTTGAAAGGTCCAACAAAACGTGGACTTAACTTTCCTTTCTTTCCGAAACGAATAACACCTTTCCAAGGTGAAACTTTTAATAACACCTTGTCACCGATTTGGAATTCTAACGGCTTTCTTCGTTTATCTGCATAACTTTTCTGTCGATCTCTAGCTATTTTTAGACGTTCTCGTATTTGCAAGATTTTATCGGTAGTTTCTTGGACTATCTCTGGTCCTGATAGTTGATTTTCTCCGATATCTGACCAACATACAGGCGTTCGACATTTCCGTCCGTACAATGCTTCAAATGGTGCGGCCTGAATACTTGTGTGATAACTATTGTTGTATGAGAATTCCATTAGAGGTAAATGATCATCCCAATTACCTCCAAAGTCTATCACACAGGCTCGGAGCATATCTTCTAGGGTTTGTATAGTTCTTTCGCTCTGCCCATCAGTTTGTGGATGATAAGCAGTGCTAAGATTCAATCGAGTTCCTAGAGCTGTTTGAAAACTTTGCCAGAATCGAGATGTGAAGCGACTATCTCTATCTGACACTATGGATAGAGGCACACCATGTAACGTTACAATTTCATTAACGTAAATTTGTGCCATTTTGTCCATACTCATGATGTCTTTAATAGGTAGAAAGTGAGCTGATTTGGTTAAACGGTCAATGATAACCCAGATTGCATTATTTCCACGAGTGGTTCGAGGAAGTTTGGTAATAAAGTCCATAGTTATCAATTCCCATTTCCAAACTGGTAATTCTAACTGTTGCAATAATCCAGCTGGCTTTTGGTGTTCGGCTTTGACTTTGGAACAAGTCAAACATTTTGCTACGTAGATAGCAATGTTCTTTTTCATACCAATCCACCAGTAACTTTCTTTAAGGTTCTTGTACATTTTATCACTTCCTGGATGCATGGTGTATTTGGACTTGTGTGCTTCTTCGAGGATTCGCTCTCGAAGATCACCTGTAACTGGTACCCAAATACGTTTATTCATGCGAAGGATATTATCTTCTCCTTTGATCAGTAAATCAAGCATTCCTTTCATTCCTTCTTTTTCAAAGTTACCTTCCTTCAAAGCTAACTCTTGTGCCTCTTTTAACTGACTTACAAGATCAATTTGTAGTTCAAGTCTGAGAGAACGTACTCTCTTTGGCTTGACGTTTTCTTTTCGACTCAAGGCATCTGCTACTACATTTGCCTTTCCTTCATGATAACAAATTTCACAATCATAATCATTCAGGATTTCCATCCATCTTCTTTGTCTCATATTTAACTCCTTCTGGCTAAATATGTACTTGAGACTTTTATGATCAGTGTAGATTGTGAACTTAACCCCATAGAGATAGTGTCGCCATAATTTCAAAGCAAAGATTATAGCGCCCAACTCTAGATCGTGGGTTGAGTAGTTTTTCTCATGAATTTTCAACTGACGAGATGCATAAGCAATGACTTTCTTGCGTTGCATTAATACGCAACCTAAACCAGTATGTGAGGCGTCGCAGTAAACTACGAAATCTTCAATACCATCTGGTAAAGATAGAATAGGTGCGTTTGTCAGTTTTTGTTTCAAAGTTTCAAAAGATTCAGATTGTTTGGGTCCCCATTCGTATTTTACAGATTTCCGAGTTAAGGATGTGAGTGGGATTGCTATACGAGAAAAATTTTGAATGAACCGGCGGTAATATCCCGCTAATCCCAGAAAACTACGAATTTCAGTGGGTGACTTGGGAATTTCCCATTTAGATATAGCTTCAATTTTTGAAGGATCTACTTGAATTCCGTTCACGTTGATGACATGACCAAGAAATTGTACTTCTGTTAACCAAAATCCGCATTTGGAAAACTTAGCATATAATTTTTCCTTTCGAAGAAGTTCAAGTATGGTTCGAAGATGAGTTTCGTGTTCAACTTGGGTTTTGGAATAAATAAGTATGTCATCAATAAAAATTATGACAAACTTATCCAAGTAAGGTTTGCAGACACGATTCATCATGTCCATGAATGCGGCAGGAGCATTTGTAAGTCCAAATGGCATAACCGTGAACTCGAAATGTCCATACCGTGTTCGAAATGCAGTTTTCGAGATATCGTTATCATGTACTTTCAACTGATGATAACCTGAACGAAGATCGATCTTTGAAAAATGACAAGCTCCTTGGAGTTGATCGAATAAATCGTCAATCCGTGGAAGCGGGTATCGGTTTTTAATGGTAACTTTATTTAATTCCCGATAATCAATACACATGCGCATTGATCCGTCTTTCTTCTTAACAAAGAGAATTGGAGCTCCCCAGGGTGAAGAACTTGGTTGTATAAAACCTTTCTCAAGAAGTTCATCCAATTGTTTCTTGAGTTCTGCCATTTCTGTGGGTGCCAGTCTGTACGGGGATTTGGCAATTGGAGTTGCACCAGGTACAAGGTTGATTCGAAATTCTACCTCTCGTTCTGGTGGTAATCCAGGCAGTTCTTCAGGAAAAACGTCTGGAAATTCAGATACTACATGTACTGATTCTATCTTCTTCTCCTTTTCCAAGGCAGTAATTGATACCAGACATGCCAGATATCCTTTTCTTAAGCACTTGGTTGCTTTAAGTATGGAGATTATCTGGATAGGTTTTGTGGGTTTATCACCTTGGATAGTTAGAGTTTTGTTTGTTGGTGAAATGAGTTTTACAACTTGTTGATTACAAAGGATTTCGGCTTGGTTATTGGATAACCAATCCATCCCCAAAATAATGTCAAAGCCAGTTATTGACATTGGTAACAATTGTACTGGGATAGTGAAACCAGCCAATGTAATGTAACAGTTGTTCAGTGATTGGGATATTTTTATCAAATCACCGTTCGCTGTTTCTACTTCATATGTTTCAGCTAAGGGACTGAATGGTTCATTTAATAGATTACAAAAATTATAATCTATAAAACTCCGGTTCGCACCCGAGTCAAATAAGACCTTAGCATAAACATTATTAAGAAGAAATGTACCGGTAATTACGTCCGGCGTTCTCTCAGCTTGGTTAGCATTCATGACAAAAGCTCGTACGGTCTTTTTGTTTTCTGGAGTGATCTTGGCTCCTGATCCTCCAGCTCTTCCGGTCCTTGCAAACTTAGGGCAATTAGTGCTGATGTGCCCCAGCTCTCCACAACTAAAACAAGTTATTCCCTTTTTCTTGAAGCAATTCTCAGTAGAGTGACCTGAGACCTTGCAATAATTACAGAATGGAGTTTCAAAAACACACTTTCCACTATGCCTGCGTCCGCACGTTTTGCATGATGGATTGTTAAATGGTAACCCCTTTTGCCCAAAGTTCTTGCTAAATCTTTTGGCCTCGGGTTTTGATTTTATAGAGGATTCGACTTTCTTCTTTTCCTCTATATTTCTGATTAGTCCAGCCGTCATGGTACCGGTCAATTCTACGGTGGACTCAATGGTTTTTGGTGAGACAACCTTCACCAAATCACGGATCTCTGGAACTAAGCCATAAATATATCGAGTTATGAGAACCGATTCAGGTTTAGCCAGGTGAGGTGCCAGTCGAGCATATTCAAAGAATTTGGTAGTATACTCTCGATCATTGGTACCCACCATTCGGTGCTCCAGAAATTTTCTTTCAGCTTGTTCTTTTTCAGTCTTGGGGCAAAATTTCTTTTTCACCTTTGCCCGAAATTCTTTCCAATCCATGGCATTTGTCTTTCTCCTCCCTTTGGCAGAAATGATTGAATTCCACCATTCCAACGCTTCATTTTTGAAGGAGTTTGAAGCATACAGTACTTGATCTTTCTTAGCACACTTGCTAATTGCTATTACTGACTCCATCTTCTCTAGCCAGTGAAGAGTAGCAATACCGCCTTCGGTGCCCTTAAATTCATAAGGTTTACAGTCCTGAAAGGTTTTATAAGAACACCCTTTGTGTCTATACCTTTTTGTTTCATTCTCTTCTTCTGAGCTCTCACTGCTTAGATTTAACGATTCTTCAGATTCAGAATACTTATTGCTTGATGTTCTGGATCTTTTCGAAGTTTGAGTTCTACGAGAGCTTGCTACTTGCTCTGTGTTGGTTTTCGAAGGGTTTTCCATTCTTTTTGAAGGAAGAGTTACGTGGCTTGGAGTTTTGATGTTTTCTTGTACTTCCTTTATTATGGCAGGAAGCATTTCTTTAATGCTTTGTTTGACCAGTTGTTGCAATTCTGGTTGTTGAGTAGCTATTTCAGGATTATTATTAACTTCTTTTCCTTTTTCCTTGATAATGTAGGTAGATGGACTGCTATTGTCATTGTTTTGTTGAGACATCTAAGAACACAAGCACGAATTTGGGTCAAAATTTGAAGTTTATTATCGCTTAAACTTCATCTATTTGTTACAAATACAGAAATATAGATATGCATCTATATCACTTAAAGTTAGCTAATTATACAAATACTATCATTAACTTTAATCGAGAAGCACATCTCCCAAATCTTGATAGAATCTCCCCAGGGTCTCGGTCATAGCACCTTTCTGGATCAACTGATCTGCCACCCATTGTTCTGCGTACTTCCTGTCTTCCTGGGCTAGTTCGTAGTCAAATATAGTTTGTTCGTTTTTAATTACGACTTGTCTGGTGAAGAACAGTTCAGCACGTAGATCGTCAGCCTCTCTAAGAGCACGATCGAGGTGTTCATCAATTGATTTTGGCAGTTCATCATGGTATCCATAACAAGGAGGTGGTTCCCTGTGTCCCATCCTAAGATCGTGATATGCTGAGTTAACAGACCACACGACTTTTCCGTCGGTTGCATACTGACGTCCATCGGAGGGATCTACATAGAAGAAAGGTTCCTTGAAAACGGGATGTTCTGGAATAGGATCAAAGAAATACTTTCCACTACTGCCTTCACAAACAGCAGCCTTGTCGGATTCAGAAATCGAATGTAGAGTTTCTTCACTTGGACTGGGTGGATGTTCTTGAATTGTTCCGATATGATCTACCACGTCTAATGATTGAGGTAGTGGCATAGATGTCATATCAGGACGTAAAGATTCTCTTGAATCTTCCATTTCCACTGAATACTCTGATTCTTCCCTCAGAGGTTCAAGCCTTGCTTGAGTCTGCTCCACTTGTTCTGCGACCATTCTGTTCCAATTCTCCGGGGTCGGTAGATAGTGGACATAATCATCATAGCTTGGTACTACTTGATTAGATGATTCTCCAGGGAAGTAGTTTGGGTAATTATAAGGATAATAGTATGGATCTGTCATCCTGAAATTTATTGGTTATGTTAAAGGCATCTTCCTACCATTCGTTTAGTAGGCACAACTATTGGTTAAAGCTAAGATACTATCATACAAGTATCTAATTTTGCTAAAACCCTTAAATGCGGCTCTGATACCAACCTGTCACAACCCCGGGCTACCCCTGCCCGGGCGTCGCGAGACAATGCTGGTATCTGAATGAGGTCCCATAAATTTGGACAGCGGAAGTCTTTGTTTTTACTTGATGCCCTTTTTGTAATGAAATGTCATGTAAATAACCTCAAGGGTTAATTCTGTACTTTTTGTCAAAACTTGGGATCCACGTCCCTTTTCATTTCATGATAATAGACATTCAAAAGTCTATTATATAATGTACATCTGCTGAATTAATTTACATAATACAAGCCATTTAAAATGTTTAGGATCTACGTCCGTTCCAACATTTGGTCTTGTATTAGTCTGCCACAGGGATTTAAATATGCCTAAAGATCTTGTCTTTACTGCACCACCCTGAATTTAATGATTTCTTTCATTACCTGTGAAAAACGTTTTGAAAATGAACATCAGCATAAAGCCGGTGAATCACATTTAACTGACACGAAAATGATTTCTAACATAAACCAACTTAAAGCCTTTAAGCACGTTTCTGTATGGTAAATCTACACATTCAGCAGTCTTTTTCACCTGAAATATATACCACCTACATACACTGGGTTAACTGCCATGGGGTCAACTGGCTGAGCTCTATGTCTCAGACTGATAGCCTATTCCCAGGGTCGTGATGCTAAGAACCTTGTTCTTAGTCTTATATGATACTCAGGAACTCGTCCCTCGTATAATCTGCTAAGGAACCATATCCTCAGTCTTATGATACCCCCTTTCATGATCTGTACCCAGCCACGGACCGGACTTTCACCCGTCACATGTATACCATTTGATCAAATCTACGTATGCTTATGGCCTGAATGCTATCACGTAGATTACCCTTATGATTAAAGTATTTAATTTGTTTCATGCCGTTTTCGTAAATAAAATGGTTTTATCGTTTGAAAAGCGTTGAATGTGTTCACCTTGATTTTGATGGCTGGTAGGGTTGTAGGCTTCGGAATTTGAGCAGAACCTCAACACGTTTCTTCCTAGGGAAGACACGATTAACGAGAATATATATGAGAGAATATATATATAATTGCGGCTATATATATATATGAATAGTTTTAACGATACCTACTTTGCGGAATTTGGACAGGACTACGGCTTGAGCAGGATTTTGTTGGAAGGTTGGACGGCGGCTTGGAACGTCGTAGAGTTTTGAGAGATCGGGTTTGTGTATAAGAAATGTTTGGAAACTGTACAGAATTTCAATCCCGTTGAAGGCCTTTTATAGGCTGATTTTCCAGTCCCTCGCGTACCGCGAGGCCGGCCAAGGAAATCTCTCGCGTACCGCGAGAGGATGAGGTGTCACGAACGGTGCTGAGTCAGCATGACACGTGTCGGCTGGTGGCAAGGGTGAATGACACGTGTTTCCTGGCCCTGACGCGTGTACTATCCCCTCGCGTACCGCGAGGCTTGGTTGGAAATCTTCTCGCGTACCGCGAGAAGATGATTTTCTGGTGCATAAGCAGTCCCCTCGCGTACCGCGAGGTTTTGTCAAAATCTCCCTCGCGTACCGCGAGGGAGTGAAATTTTGAATTTTATTTTCTTTTTATTTTGGGTGTTACATATAAAACCACTCATAGACGTGATAACATTTACAATTATATGCATTTCATTGTACAATTTTCAATTGAGAAAGGTGATTTAATTAAAATGATCTAAATCCTAGTAATTATGCACGGGAAATCCCCGGTATATCAAAGGGGTGGTGGGTTAGCCGCTGGTACACCCTATACATAAACCCACTTGATATAACGAGTATAAACCGTGCATAAGTACTAAGAGGAGGACCGGATTTTGAAAATGTTTTTGCAAATTTTGAAAATATGAACACTCGTGGGGTGGAGTTTTTTTAAAGGAAAATGCCATGTCACAAGGTGATTGGCACCAATATTATTAAATCCGTTTTCCTAGTAGTTTACATTCATGCGTTGTATGAACAATTGTATGCATAAATCTCATTATAGCATTAGACCAACTAATTCTCAACTCGACTCGAATTAGCATCGTCATCCGTTATCATACGCTATTTTCTCGCTGAGTCTTTCTTTGGTGAATAATTCCATCCTAAGTCTTTTAACATCTCTTTCCCGCTTCTATAACCTTCGCTAATCGAATTTCGGGACGAAATTCCTTCAACTTGGGGAGACTGTGACATTTCAAAAATTTTCGTTGCGGAATTTATTGTGTAAATATTAACATTTTATATTTAATCAAATTTATACAAATTGGTATATTGGCAAATTTCAATTTATGTACTTTTAATTTTTAAAAATATTTGAATGTTATAAACTATATAAATTATGTTATTAAATTAAATAATTTATATAAATCAATGGTTTTCAATTTTATTTACCATTCAATGAGATTGATCTTAAATAAAAACAAAAGTTTTATGAAATTTTATATGCTTAAGTTTTATTTGGTTTTTATACAAATAAGTATTTTATGTTATGAAATTAATTTAATTAGAATTTTATAAATTTTAAAAACTAATATAAAATTTTATACAAAAAAAATTCTACATTTGAAAAGTTGCATATTTAATAAAACATCATATTTTAATAAGATTTATAACTTTTATAAAAATTTTTATTTATAAAAAATAATAATAATATAAGTTATAAAAACTTATAAATTTATTTGATTTAAATAAGATTTAAATTAATAAAAGTTCAGGGGTTGTATTGTAATTAAACAAACTAAAAGGTTTTAAAACTAAACTCGTTGGAGGGGCTGTTCCTGGTCAAATGAAACTTCAAGGACCCATCCGTAATTATTTTAAGGGTTATTTCGGATTAAACCAAACTCCAGGGACTAAAACTGCCAAAACGCATTTCGCTTATCCGGTCACCCCTTTCCAAAGGTCCGGCGGGTAAAAACTTTTCCGGCGACGCCCGACCAGACAGTTTCTCTGCACCTCGACAACCAATAAAGCCTTCTCTGGCTTCGTACCTCCCACGCGAACAAGACCCCTCGACAAATTTGTTCCCCCGACATAAGAATCGACCGATCATGTTGGTGGCCGAGATACCCATGTCCGAATTCATGCCCGACAGGCCACCTCCACGCCTGTGGAATGTCTGGTTAGCTTCGCCTCATCCAGACTAATGTCGGGACGTGTCCAATTGCACGTTCGAACATAAGAATCAGGCTCGGCCATAAATAGCCATTGTCGGCCCTGCACGAACTCGTTACCCTCCGTCCACACACTCTCACTCCAAATTGAGGATACCATCACTTTCGTCGTTACTAAGTGAAGCTGCAACCAAAGTTTCGAAGTCTAATTCCATCCAGAAGCTGATTCCCACTCTTGACTTTTTCGGACTTCAAACCTTTGCCGACCGGACACTTCGCGACCAAGTTCGAGCCTCATTTCGGGTCTATTAGCTTCTGTCATCGTCAGGTAATCAATCCCAGACGAAAACTCGGCAATCGCATGAGGATTACCGAGCAAACCCAAGTCCTCGGACACGGTTGCCGGATTGCCGAGGACCAGCGACCAATACTGAGCATGTGTATATAAATTAAACAACACACACATAACCAGCGATGGGCAGTAGCCCGGCTGGTTATGCGTGTGTGTGTTTGATCCGGAGGTCGCGGGTTCGAAACCGGTTGGCCTTCGGCCCAAATTTTTACTCCTGTTTTCACTTTATTTATTTTATATAATTATTTTAACTTAATTAAATATTATTTTTATACACTAAAGACTATTACGAGTCGGTTTGATCGTTCGTTTATTTTGAAATCTATTAAACAATCCTTAAACTATTCCAAATTTTATAAATCTTATAATATTTTTATAAACTTATTTAAACACATTTTATATATATAAAATGTCCAATATTTTTATAAATCTTACAACATTTTTATAAACTTATTTAAACACATTTTTATATATAATGTCGTATATTTTTTTATATAAATCTTGTAACGTGTTTATGAACTTATTTAATATGTAAAAGGTCTCATTTTTATAGAACTTGTAATATTTTTAATGAACTTGTTAAAACAAATTTTAATCTATATAATATAATTAGTCAAATAAAGAATTTTCTTTTAATTGTTATTGTTATTTATAAATACATTAAACATAATAAATACTTGTTTAAAACAATATATATATATATATATATATATTTTTAAGTTAAAGTTTTACGAAACCATTATCATATTCCTACTATATTTTATAAATAAATGTTAAGGAATGTTATTATAAAACCAATATACATTTAAATACGAATACGCACATACAAGCATACAATAATACTTATCTATCCACATAGGATTTCATCGTGCTTAGGTTTCAACGTCCTTATCACCCGCACTCGTGGATTATCATATCCGCTAGCCAAGTGAGTTACATATCCCCTATTTACATTTTTATACATTTTGGGGTGAAACGTAATCTGTGCTTACTTTCATACAATTCAACTTGTGTTTACATGTGTAGATTATTGTGCTTTTGTGCTTGATCACTTGTTATGCTATGAATACTTTTAGGATGGTTTAAATTATGTGTAACCCACATAGTCTTGATTCCATGCCTATCACTTTTAGGGTAGCGGTATGCTATGCCTATCACGTTAAACCTTTATGCTTACATACATAATTACATGCTTACAATTGGTATACATATAGTGAATTCTCCACATTATGCCATATCATACCATGTCAAACTATGAATTGTATAAACATTTTTAACTAAACTTTTACTTTATTTAAACATATGTAAACTCACCAACTCTCGTAGTTGACACTTGTTTTGGATTACGTTTCAGGTGAAGATACGTGATTGTGTGACTATGTGTTGAAGGTGCTACACATAAGGCTTTTGGACCTAGTAAAATAATTATGTGTAATATTCTAGAATAGGGTGTTGTAACTTGAATTGTATTTGGATATTTGGTGTTTCAATCTTATTAATGAATTATGCAACCTTAGTAGATCATGTGCTTATGAACAATCATTCTATTGTCCGCCTCGATGATTCCGCCATCGGTCGGGGTGTGACAACGACGACCACTTTTCCGAACGCCCTTTAATCGTACCCGCTTCGAGGGTAGAAATAGTGGCTTTCTTTTTATGTGTTCTTTTTTTCGTTTGTCGTGGTGGTTGAGTCTCCGGTACATTGTCGGGTGAGGGTTTAGTCTCGGGTACAATGTCGGGTGACGGTTGGGGTGTTACATAATCTTGTATATGGTCGGATAAAAAATCGGGTGTAAAGGATTTGAAGTCGGGTAATTAGTCGAGTAATGACTCCAATTTGCAAGCGTTAACAACGGGGTCGTGTTGTCCGGGGGTTGTGGAACGTACCCCCCATCGAGTTGTTCGGGTGGTTCGGCCGGTTCGGGCTGTTTACAAATTGTCATGAAAACATTTTTGTAAAAAATGGTTGTTTTGGTATAGATAGGAGAATGAAGAAAATATTGTGTGTAAATTTGGTTGTTTAGGTTAGTATTTATATAGGTTAAATTTAAAAAAAAATTATTAAATGCCCCCTCCCCCCAAACGGTCAAAAAATTAAATGGTTTCAACCCCCCCACGCCGTGAACACGATCAACCTCACCCACCACGCCCACGCTCCACGCCCACCCGGCTCGGTGTTCCATGCCCGTGGTGGGGTGAGGTGACACCACGCCCTCCTTTGTAACGAACCAAAATCCGGGTTTCGTTATACTTAATTAAATATTCTAATAAATATTATCGTGAAAATAATATTTTAGAAATAGGTTAAAACAAGTGGGTTTCAAGTTTGTTATGGAGTTATGTTAGTTTTTAACTAATTTTGGCATGAAAATGGGTGGAATGGAAGTTGGGGGACTGAAAGTGTAAATATGGCAAATCTGCCATATTTGACTTAGATGAAGTCAAACTTGATATTTTGTCGGCGTTGGGGGTCGATGCTTGCAAGAGAGAAAAAGGAGAAAGAGGAGAAATTGATCAAGAACGAAATTGGTTGCTTGCATGCTCGGGATTAAGGTGTTGATTCACACAATACCTTCCTAACATCAAGTAAGTTCCTCCTTCATCTCTTGAATCCACCATTTATGGTGTTCTTGGTGGGTTTTGGGTGAAGTTCAAAATTTATGATGCATGAGGTTAAATTAGTGTTAGATTGTTGATAATCTAGCTAAACTAAAGGTAAAGAATGGTGAATAACATTCTAGAACACTTTGATTTTGATTATGAGAAGTTAGGGTTCATATGGGAAAAATTGGGGGGTTTTGGATTATGATGAATTAATAATAATTAAGTGTTTGTATGATGTTAGACACTTGAACCAACGCCAAATTAACCTAATGATAAAAATTTAATGAAAAATTAGTGTTAAGGTAAGGATAATGAAACTCAAGTAGGTGAGTTTGGGGTGAAAGAGGGTGTTTGGATATGAGTATAACTCAAACGGGTCAGTTTGGGTGGGAAATAGAAAATTGGGTTGTGAACCCAATTAAAATGTGATTTTGGTGTATGATGGATTACTAAACTAGATGAATGTGTTTAGTTAATCAAATTGCAAAACGTGAAGTGGAATCGGGACCTTCAAATCCACAAGGTAAGTACTTTTGCACTTACTTAGTAATTGATTATAAATGGTGTTATATGCAATGTTGTATGCATAATGTGTTAAGTTGCATAATGTGTTTAGTTGCGTAATGTGTTATGTGGTGTTATGTAGGAAAAGCTCCGATGTAGTCAAAGTAAAGTCCAAGGCATTGGCGGATTCTCGTATGCGTATATGTTGTTTTTTTGGGGGGGTTAATTAGAAATCCTTAGAAGGATGTTAATTGATACATGTATTTGTGTTTTGGTGTATGCAGATGGTGTTTTGAATGCTTTAATCAAGAACCCAAGTGTTGGGAAAATTTTTGGTGGCTAGATGAAATGGTAAAAGTTGGAAAAATGGCTTAGTGTGAAATCTACAGAACCTGGAAACTTTCTGTGAAGACAGGTGCCTCGCGGTACAGGGAAGGTTCTCTCGCGGTACGCGAGGAACCTAGTTTCGGGTGAGCTTTTCTCAGGCTCCCTCGCGGTACGTGAAGGGAGGGGGCTTGGTCCCTCGCGGTATGCGAGGGACATATTTAAAATATATATATATATATATATATATATATATATATATATATATATATATCTTGGGACGAATGCTTCCGCGTGTTTTTTTACGTTTATTATTCGGTGTTAGAAATTAGTGTGTTACAACTTGGTATCAGAGCAATGATTTGAGGGATTTGGTGTGCGTGGCACCGAACTCAAACCGGATGCTCTTGATATGGGGGAATGATATGAGAATCCAAGAAGGACTTGACTAAGACTCGACGCTTTCGAAAGTAAAAGGTTAGTAATGCTATGATTAATATTGTTTCATATGGCGTATATGTATATGTACGAATGACAAGGTGTTATGTGTGCCGAAACTTGTCTTGTGATTTATTGTATGGACATAGTAATTACAATTGGGCATATTGTACTATTAAACATGTCTGGCCAATATGATTAATAAGACAATATGTGTAAGGGTCTTTATGATAACCATATAACAATGAACATTTGGAAGGATTAGGTGAAGGTGATTATATATGTATGTATGTATGTATACAAGAAGATATATATATATATATACTTAATACATATAAGGATAAATGTAAGATGGTTATCTAAGGTATTGATAGCGTAAGGGTATTAAGGTGTTTTATTCTAAATTCACAGTTAAGAGATGACAGACGAGGGTGACCATCATGATAATGACAATGTGAATAAAGAGCCGTTGGATCCAAGAATCCATGAATCGATAAAGGAAGAAGTGGCCAAGACTTTTGAGCAAGCCACAACTCTGTTAATGAAAGAAATGAGAGGGGCTATTAAACTCACCCTCGAAGAGATATCGAAAGAGAAGGAAAAGGAACCACAAGGTTGTACTAGAGTTTATGGTAATCAAGCCCAAGGAGTATAACGGGCAGGTGGACCCAATCCTTAGCCACAGGTGGGTGGTGGATATGGAATCAAATTTTGAAACGACTAAGTGTAAGCCCGAGGATAGGGTGATGTTTAGTGTGCCACTTTTGACTGGGAGGGCGAAAGAATGGTTGTTAAATCTCCGAAAAGAGAGGGGTGGATTGGGTATGACCTCCATGACCTGGGAGGAGTTTAAGACAACTTTTTTGAAATACCATTGCCCACAAGCCGCATTTGACAGGATGACTGAGGAGTTCCTCCTCATGAGGCAAACGACAGAGTCAATTGATGAATTGGCAGGGGACCTTCTTTGATGGCGCCAAGTTCTGTCTAGACGTGGTGTCGACCGAGAAGGCGAAGATTGACAGATTTTATGCTATGTTGACTGTGGAGTTCAGATATAGCATATCTCCATCCTCATTTACCACATTTGTAGATTTGATAAACAAGTGTCGGGAAAGGGAGGTGGAGTTGAGGAGGCAAGAAGCAAGAGGTGAAAAGAGAAAGCGTGAAATTGTGGAACAAGTTGTGAAGAAGATAAAGGGCGAGAGCCCTAGCAAAAAGCCGTTTAGCAATTTTTCTCCACGAGGATGCAAGGTTTGTGGAAATGGGCACTTTAGGGAGTGTAGGAAGGTACGTCAAATTGTTATAAATGTGGGAAGCCAGGACATATGGCTAATCAATGTCCAAGCCAAATCCGTATATGCTACAATTGTTACAAGCTCGGGCACAATAGGGTGGATTGCCGCGAGCTGAAGTAAGGTGGAAGTGAAAGGAAGGTTGAAATACCAAATCCAAAGGGTAGAGCTTTCCACATCTCGGCGGAAGAGGCGAAGAATAACTCGGAGGTGGTGTCAGGTACATTCAAGATTAACTCTTTACCTGCACTAGTTCTATTTGATTCGGGGGCTAGTCGTTCATTTGTGTCTTTGAAATTTGTTAAGAATTCTTCTTTTCTAAGTAGCAAGTTAGATGAACCCTTAGAAATCGAAGCGACAAATGATAAGAGTTTCCTAGTGTTTGATATTTATAGGAATTGCAAATTAAGGGCGGGGGGTGAAACGTTCCTTATTGATTTAATTCCTATGACCATGGGGGATTTTGATGTTATTGTGGGGATGGATTGGTTGTCAAGGACAAAGCGAATATCTTATGTGGACCTAGGGCGATACAACTCGATTCCCCGTCGGGTGAGTCCATTTACATAGAAGGTGAGAAGAAAGGTAAAGTAAGATTATGTTCTTATGTGAAGGCAACAAAGTACATGGCTTGTGTTGCGGATGTGATCGAGAAAGTGAAAGATATTCGCGATGTTCCGGTTTTGAAACAGTTTGAGGATGTGTTTCCAGATGAGTTACCAGGGGTTCCTTCGGAGAGGGAAGTAGAGTTTGGGATTGACTTGATACTAGGTGCTAAGCCGGTAGCTAAAGCACCTTATAGGTTGGCACTGCTAGAAATGAAGGAGTTAATGGAACAATTTCAAGAGCTGCTTGATAAAGGTTTCATACGCCCAAGTGTGCACCCGTTCTCTTCGTTAAAAGGAAGGACGGAAGCATGAGGATGTGTATGGATTATCGGGAGTTGAACAAGTTGACGGTGAAGAATAGGTACCCATTACCTCAGATTGACGACCTTTTCGATCAATTGCAAGGGGCGTCATGGTTCTCTAAGATTGATTTGAAATCCGGGTACCATTTGAAAGTGAAAGAAGATGATGTTCATAAGACAGCTTTTCGCACTCGATACGGTCACTACGAGTTTACGGTTATGCCATTCGGTTTAACCAACTCACCTGCGGTTTTCATGGATCTTATGAACCGAGTGTGTAGACCGTTCCTCGACCGTTCAGTCATTGTGTTTATTGATGATCTCCTCATCTATTCGCGGAGTGAAAGTGATCATGCCTTTCATCTTCGTGAAATTCTTGAAGTGTTGCAACAGGAGAAGCTTTATGCTAAGTTCTCTAAGTGCGCATTCTGGTTGCGCGAGATCCAGTTCTTGGGCCATGTGATTAATGAAAAAGGGATTACAGTCGACCCATCCAAGATAGTGGCGGTAAAAGATTGGTCATCACCGAAGACGCCTTCGGAGATTTGAAGTTTCTTGGGGTTGGCGGGTTACTATCGGCGGTTTATTGAGAACTTCTCTCGGATTGCTTTGCCGATGACGAGGTTAACGCGAAAGGAGACTAAATTTGTATGGGGTTCCGAGCAAGAATCTGCCTTTCAACTCTTGAAAGAAAAGCTGACTAAGGCGCCTGTTTTATCCTTGCCGGACGGGACTGAAGATTTTATGATGTATTCGGATGCCTTGCATTCGGGATTGGGTTCTGTTTTGATGCAAAGGGGGAAAGTAATTGCCTATGCGTCTAGGCAATTGAAGACTCACGAGGTGAATTACCCTACTCATGATTTAGAACTTGCGGCCGTGGTTTTTGTGCTCAAGATTTGGAGGCATTATTTGTATGGGGCTAAGTGTACGATATACACGGATCACAAAATTCTCAAGTACTTCTTTGACCAAAAGGACCTCATATGAGGCAAAGGCGGGGCTTGACTTGGTCAAAGACTATGATTGTGAGATACTTTATCATCCGGGAAAAGCGAATGTGGTGGCAGATGCTCTTAGTCGGAAGACGAGCCATACACCTATCAAGGTGAAGTCATTTAAGATGACAATATCATCATTTCTTATTGATGAAATCCGGGAGGCTCAAGTGTTAGCACTTGGTGGTGATTTGAAGAAGGAACGGATGGTTGCTTATATTGATAAGCTTGGGGAAAATAGTTCAGGATTAAAGACATGTTTTGATAGGATTTGGATTCCTAGGTTGTCAACAGTTTTGACAACTATTTTAGATGAGGCACATAAATCCAAGTATTATATCCATCCGGGGGCCACAAAGATGTTTTATGACTTGAGGTGTCATTTTTGGTGGCCGGGTATGAGGCGTGATATTGTTAAGTATGTGGAAAGATGTCTCACATGCTTAAGGGTGAAAGCGGAACATCAAAAGCCGTATGGAAAGCTTCAACCGCTTGAAATACTGCTTTGGAAATGGGAGAACATAACCATGAATTTGATCACTAAACTACCAAAGACTCGAAAGGGTTATGATGCGATATGGGTAGTAGTAGATCGGTTGACAAAAAGTGCACATTTCCTTCCTATAAAAGAAACGTATTCTTCGGATAGGTTGTCGGAAATGTATGTGAAGGAAATAGTGTCACGTCATGGTGTACCGGTGACGATTATATCGGATCGTGATACGAGGTTTACTTCTCGATTTTGGAAGAAATTCCACGAGGATATGGGGACTACATTGAATCTTAGCACCGCTTATCATCCACAAACGAATGGTTAAAGCGAGCAGACGATTCAAACGCTCGAGGATATGTTGCGAGCGTGTGCTTTGGATTTTGGGGGTAATTGGGACGCGCATTTACCGTTGGCGGAATTTTCTTACAACAATAGATACCATTCTAGCATTGGTATGCCTCCCTTCGAGGAATTGTATGGGAGGAAATGTCGAACACCCATGTGTTGGGGTGAGATTGGTCAACGGGAACTCGGTAGCAAAGAGGTGGTTAAGGAAACTAATAGTAGTATTAACCAAATAAGGGCACGCTTGAAGGCGGCCCAAGATCGCCAAAAGTCTTATTCGGATAATAGAAAGCGGGCGATTGAGTTTCAAGTGGGGGACTTTGTGCTCTTGAAAGTCTCTCCTTGGAAAGGGGTGATACGGTTTAGGAAACGAGGGAAGTTAAGTCCACGTTTCATCGGACCGTTTAAGGTGATAGCAAGGGTGGGTGCGGTAGCTTATCGTTTGGAGCTACCAGAGGGACTAAGTAGACTTCATAACACGTTTCAAGTGTCTCATTTGCGAAAATGTTTGGCGGATGAATCTACTTTTGTCCCATTGGATGATATAGAGTTGGATGAAAAGTTGAATTATGTTGAGAAACCGGTGGCAATCTTGGATAGAAAAGTGAAGCGTTTGCGCAATAAAGAGATTGGCCAAGTTTTGGTGAGGTGGAAAAATAAAAGGGGAGCATAAATGACTTGGGAAATCGAGAAGGAAATGCTCAAATATTATCCGAACCTTTTTATGTGAAGACGGGTTTTGGGACGAAACCCAAATAAGGGGAGGTGATTTGTAACGAACCAAAATCCGGGTTTCGTTATAAATAATTAAATATTCTAATAAATATTATGATGAAAATAATATTTTAGAAATAGGTTGAAACAAGTGGGTTTCAAGTTTGTTATGGATTTATGTTAGTTTTTAACTAATTTTGACATAAAAATGGGTGGAATGAAAGTTGGGGGACTGAAAGTGTAAATATGGCAAATTTGCCATATTTAACTTAGATGAAGTCAAAATTGATATTTTGTTGGTGTTGGGGGTCGATGCTTGCAAGAGAGAAAAAGGAGAAAGAAGAGAAATTGATCAAGAACGAAATTGGTGGCTTGCATGCTCAGGATTAAGGTGTTGATTCACACAATACCTTCCTAACATCAAGTAAGTTCCTCCTTCATCTCTTGAATCCACCATTTATGGTGTTCTTGGTGGGTTTTGGGTGAAGTTCAAAATTTATGATGCATGAGGTCAAATTAGTGTTAGATTGTTGATAATCTAGCTAAACTAAAGGTAAAGAATGGTGAATAACATTCTAGAACCCTATGATTTTGATTATGAGAAGTTAGGGTTCATATGGGAAAATTTGGGGGTTTTAGGATTATGATGAATTAATAATGATTAAGTGTTTATATGATGTTAGATACTTGAACAAACACCAAATTAACCTAATGATAAAAATTTAATGAAAAATTAGTGTGAAAGTAAGGATAATGAAACTCAAGTAGGTGAGTTTGGGGTGAAAGAGGGTGTTTAGATATGAGTATAACTCAAACGGATCAGTTTGGGTTGGAAATAGGAAATTGGGTTGTGAACCCAGTTAAAATGTGATTTTGGTGTATGATGGATTACTAAACTAGATGAATGTGTTTAGGCAATCAAATTGCAAAACGTGAAATGGAATCGGGACCTTTAAATCCACAAGGTAAGTGCTTTTGCACTTACTTAGTAATTGATGATAAATGGTGTTATATGCAATGTTGTATGCATAATGTGTTATGTGGTGTTATGTAGGAAAAGCTCATATGTAGTCAAAGTCAAGTCCAAGGCATTGGCGGATTCTCGTATGCGTATATGTTGTTTTTTTTTTTTTGGGGGGGGAGGGGTTAATTAGAAATCCTTAGAAGGATGTTAATTGATACATGTATTTGTGTTTTGGTGTATGTAGATGGTGTTTTGAATGCTTTAATCAAGAACCCAAGTGTTTGGGAAATTTTTGGTGGCTAGATGAAATGGTAAAAGTTGGAAAAATGGCTAAGTGTTAAAATCTGCAGAACCTGGAAACTTTCTGTGAAGACAGGTGCCTCGCGGTACGCGAAGAACCAGGGAAGGTTCTCTCGCGGTACGCAAGGAACCTGTTTTCTGGTGAGCTTTTCTCAGGCTTCCTCGCGGTACGCGAGGGACATATTTAAAAAAAAAAAAATTTCTTGTGTCAAATGCTTCCGCGTGTTTTTTTATGTTTATTATTCGTTGTTAGAAATTAGTGTGCTACATCCTTCTCACGTGGTACTACGGACAGCTTAAGGAACTAGGTTCTGACTTTTATATTGATGTTTTATTGACATTTCTTACTTTTAATATGGATTATTTTTTTTTCAAGGTAGAAATTAATTAAAGACAAAAAACCACTCTAGCAAGAAGCTAGGAGATTACAACAAAGAGAAAACGAACATAAAACTGGAGGTTAAATATTGAATTCACATCAATTTTCTCACTTAATAGGCCCAATATTCGTCATCAAGGTTCTGCCTTGGTGGTCAGGGGGTTTTCCCAAAGGGTTTCCCATCTGTAGAGGTCATGAGTTCGAATTTTGTAAGGTGCACTTTATAAAAATTAGGAACACCCTCTGCAGATTTCGAATTCCTTGGGGGTTGTTTGGGTAGACTGATGTACGAGCCTCCCCTGGTGGGACGTGCTAGTTGAGCCCACACCGTTCAAAAAAAAAAAATAGGCCCAATATTCGATCTATTATTCACCCAAAGAAAGCTTGTACTCTTGAGGTCTTCAAAAAAACCACTTAGTCGAAGCCCGCCTATTACGAAACACAACACCATTTCTCAATTTCCAGAGACTTCACGTAGCCGTGTAGATAACCGCCTGAATAGCTTTACTTCTTTTTGGAATGACTGAAGTAGTTTTGAACAAATCCAATAGATCCCGTGTCGAAAAAACATGAATAGGGGAAGTATGACGCCATGAACTAATAAATGTCCATAGCATAGAAACATACGAACATGAAGTAAAGAGGTGCTCGGCACTTTACCATGGATTGGTTTTGATTAGGTAATTTGAATCCCTTCCCAGCCCCCCCCCCCCTCCCACCCCACCCCACCCCACCGATTTTTCTTCTCTCTTTTTTTTTTCCCTTTTTCGTTTTCTAATTTATTTAAAATTTTTAAACTGTTTTACATTTAATTAAAATCGAGTTGTGTTTAGTTTTTCTTTGTCCACCCTCACGTTGCGTCGGAAACTTAGCCACGATCTCAAACATCAAAACTTCGTATACGTGTTTTGATATTTGAGATCGTATCAAAATTTATGCCGCAACACGCACCGAGATTGAGAGAATGCAATCTCGCCATAACACGATGGCTTATAATCAACTAGTTATTAACACAAAATCAATAATTCAAATATGACAAGCAAAGATGAAAATTGAAAAACAAAAAAACACGTGGCGGAATCTATCCGGTGAGCACGGTAGGAGATAGTGGCGGTTGAGAATTGTTATCTGTTGACCGACCTGTTTAGTAGGTAATTTCACTTGCATATTTAAAAACTATTATATTATTCTTACTATTTATCCTTAATTAACAAAAAAAACTTTAAAATAGAAAGGCTTAAGAATAGTGTACTCTTCCTTTTTTCTAATTTTACCACATAATTTTCTTTCTTCAGCAAAATTCATCCTCCTTCACTTCGTTTTCCACAAAAGCATCTAACTCTAAAAATTGATGTCGGTTAACGATTGTTCATCTTCTTCTTCTTCAACAGTTCGAATTCTCTATCAAACGGGTAACATTTATATCTCTACAATCTGTAGTTTGCTTCAGATTAATTAGGGTTTACAGTTTAGTGCTAATTGTTCATCGTCTTCTTCTTCAACAGTACAACTCTCTATCAAACAGGTAACATCTATATGTCTATAATCTGTAGTTTGCTTCAGAGTAATTAGGGTTTGCAGTTTTGTGGGTCTACAAGTGATTAGGGTTTGGTTTTCTTCGTTATTGCTTCAGAGTAATTAGGGTTTACGGTTTTGTGGGTGTAGGAGTAATTAGGGTTTCATGAAGTGATCTTATTTTGCTATTTTGTTTCAAGGATTCACTCAAATCACACACTTTTTTTACTTTACTTGCAGGTTGATTCTCTTATGAAGGTTGATGATACCTCATAGGTTTGTTTAAGTCCTAATTTTTTCCTTTTAGCAATTTTCATCAATCCAATATTTGTCTTACACATACCCGATAGATTTCACAGGTTGTATTGCCCTTTTCATCAAACCGTCTCTGTATGCAATCTCTGTGAGAAAACCGATGAACAAACAAATCAATATTACAACATCAGATTATTGTTTTAAAAAGATTTAGAGTTTGAAAAAAAAAATATTCTCTAAAGTACAAGAACAAGAACAGGGGAAACTTGAAGGTTTATTCATCTAACATTGATATATTAAAAAACAAATTTTATGCAGAAAGTTGTAATACTTTTTATAACTAATTTAGTGTTTTAGTTACATGTTTTTCTATTTTAGCGCCTTTTAACATGAATGTGTTTTGTTGCTATGTTTAGTGCCATGTAAGTATGACATAGCTCAATATGCATGTTTATTTTACTGTAGGTTGAGCTTCTCTTGTCACAGGTTATTTTGTTGGTAAATTAACCAACAACTTGATCAAAGTTGGTCTTAAAATGATAAAAAAATTGCTATTGGAATATGTTGAAAGTAATGTGGAATGTATTTGGGTATTTAAATCTTTGTTTTGTTCAGGTCAAATTAGTGGTCATCGGGTTCGTAATCTTAAATAAGCATTCACTTTGGGTCAAATGAATCCCAACACTTACATAAACTATCATTTGATCTAAAAAAACATATTGATATGTATGTTGACTTAGGAAGTCAACTGGTGAATAAAGAAGGCTTACAAATAGGAACTTCAAGGACCGAGGTAAGTACCCGATACCCTACTTACACATTAAATAGGCATACATGTATGAATTATATGGTTCTAACTTTCAAGGTTATATGTCGAGCTTGGCCCTGGTTAACTGATCTTCCAGACTCATGATGAATGTATTGTTCATTGTTGTGGCCTTTTTATTTTTCTATTTTGATTTGGAGGTGTTGATTAAGGGTTAGGTAAATTTATGTGAAAATTAACATAAAACTGTTGAGCTATGTGCATGATTCAGTAATTCTTTGAAAATTGTTTATCACGAGCTTAAAATAATTGGAGTGATGTTTAATGTATGACTTGAATTTTGTATGACAGATTTTGTATTCTTAGTAAGCATTATTATGGGTTAATCTGTAGTTGAGCAATAAGCTAAAGCTTATTTAATTGATCTGCACAATTTCAAAACATTTATGGGGTATCATGTGGTCATAGATGTAGGTAATCTTTGTGGGAGATACAATTTGAAGATAAGTTGTGAAGACATTCTGCTCATTGCTACACCTCTTAAAGGTAAGAAGTCTAGGGATTTGAGATTCATAATTTGTTATATATATATGATTAAAAGGTAACCCCTTGTAAACATTTGTGATTGGTTGAATTTTTTTCCTTTTTTTAAAATACGTTTTTTTTTTTGTCAAATGCAATTCCGTTCGCTTTTAAAAACAGAATCATGCGATCATTGGGATGGTCATGGGTTTGAATCCTGGGAGGGCCCCCTGTTCCTTTTTTTAACTGTTTGCGTTTAACTAGAATCACATTTGGTTTAGTTTATTTTTTCTTTTTTATTTTTTAATATTTTTCGAGCACACGTTTTGATATTTTATGCCTTAAGTTTCTTGCACAAGTGTGCAGATATTTGGTATCGTGACGGAGTTCCCGTCGCAACGCGAGGGTTGAAAACCCTCTCGGTTTTATGCCCTAAGTTTCTCCAACACGCGTTTAGGTGTTTGGTATAATGGAGGACTTCCCACCAGCCCTATAACTAAACATAATAGAACAGACTACCTTGGTCAGGTAACAGGTCAAAACAGTTTCATGTCAAGCTGCTTGACCTAACACTATACTGTTGATAAAATTCAGAAAAAGAAAAACCAATCACGTACCCGAAATTAACCAATCACGTACCCGAAATTACTATTTTGACCAGTTACTCAACCTGTCCCTGTATCCTTTTTGAGAGACTCAAATCATGCAGGATAAGTGATAATATCCAGTCCCAAGACTCCATTTGTATCACCTCTTGGAATTTGATCTAAATCGTGCTGAATAGTTGCAGCTACACAACTTCTCAGATTTAATTAACAAGGTGGAAAGAACTGAAGGGAATGATAAGTTGTTTTGGCATGGTGATGGGTATGGTATATTCTCTGTTCTTTAACAGAACTTTGGCCGAGCTGGTTCTTTTTTTTAAACAATTGGCACTTAACGGACTATTGATGCTTAGCCTTGATTTTGTTACGTTATTGTTAATGATCATGGCTCTAGATTTACACAGGGTGATATATTGAAGGTGTACCCGAAGGGGACACGTCTTGATTCATCTAATTAAAATCCTTATAATTGTTGGAAACATGGAGCACAAATGGTTACATCCAACATGCAGGTAGGTATTTGTGTATGTTTTCCTATCTTATATATAAAACTCAAGAAAGAAACACAAATAGTTTTCCACTATTTGATCTCATGCTTGCAGGCATATGAAACGAATCTATGGTTGATGCAAGCAAGATATGGTCAGAGCCAAATCTACCAAATGATAAGAGTGCCTATGAAGTTCAGTCATAAACAACTTTGCCTCGGTTTGCTTTTTGTGTGCAAATAGACACCGATATGCTTTTGTATGCTATAAACTTGGATAAATGTATTTGGACAACTGCACTTAATTCTTGCTAATGTATGCTCTAAGTGGGTTATGAATGAATGTATCGTTTTAACGGAAATTCGTTTTTACATTTATCCCGCCGCAATGCGCAGGCACAAATTCTAGTTACTTTTAATTATACATCACAATTGGTAAATCCGTGTGAAAAAAAACAACTTTTTTGAAAGCATGATGTAAAAATAGATAGATGACTAATTATAAAAATATTGATTATTTTTAAATTAAGAACAAATTTTATGATCATAATACTTAGCCAATGTTAGGTCACTCGTTGAATTTTTTTTCTACAATTGCCTAAATTTCAACATAACTTTACATGCTATTAAAATATATCAATTTAAGTTTTCTTTCTGCTGGTCTTGAATAAAAAACAATTACCAGAACAAATTTAATTGAGTTGTAAAACTATACACATAGTTAGATTTAATGAAAGTTATAATATACTAACAACAAAAATTATTCACCAATATTGTAAACTTAATTTAAATCATAATACTATTTTAAAAAAATGTATAAGTGGACAAAGATGTCCTTGAAATTTAAAATACATTAGCATTTAAATGCCGGCACATCTTTTATTCGTTCGTTGTCTTTTTTAGAAATTTTATAAACGAAACCAAATACAATAGGTATTTAGATAACCTATAAAATAGATTTAATATACATGTAATGTTAATATTAAAACTAAATGCTTAAGTTGTCTATGTATACATTAATCTATATGTTTATCTATGCGTACCTAAATTCAGAAATACTATTAGGAGGAACTTGAAAAAAGTCAACAAATGTAGAATATACTCATTTTATCCTTTCTGACTCTTTTCACGATTAAAAATAAGCTGACTAGGCACACCTTTTATCTTAACTATTGAATTCGTAGATCAATGATTCAAAATCCTTCATACGATTCGTATAAAAATGGCATTTGTATTTAAAACTTCCTCCATATATAATAATACAAAAGTCTCTCCGATAGTGACTTGATGGCTAGAAACATTCATTCATCATAATGCATTGGTATCGGTTTTGACTGATTCCCTTTTACATTAACCGTGAAACTAGTAAGTGGGTCTAAAGGTTGGTAATAGCCCCATTAAAAAAAGATAAATATATAGAATTATGTACACTTAATGTTTACAAATAATTGTTGGAAGTCTAGTGGTGTATGTGTAGTTGGTGGTCGTTGTCATTGAGCCATAATATTGGACAACTTTGTGTTTGCTTATTCAAAGTAGGCATGCATTTTATAAGACCATGTGTAATGCTTGTGAGCCATGAGCCACATCAGCCCCACGTCCACGAACACAATGCTATGTTTATGTGAGAAGGGCGTAAGTGGTTTTGACATGTATTAGGATCGACATTCTGGATAATAAGTAAATGGTTTAAAAAATTAATATTAATTCTTTAAAAATAATTAATAAAATGAATTAAAAATTAAAAAAAAAGTTCACTCACCCCTCCACACTTACATGACTGTTATACACTAAATTTAGTGAGTGTGAAAGATGGAACCATTGCCGCCTATGTGACTTCACTTTATGCTCACACTCACGTGACCATTACAGATAGCTGGCTTAGCCTATTGCCTTCATCCGATGAAGCCTCTCGACTCATAAATCCATTTGATTTCCAGTACAATTAGTCAATTATTATTTATTATTTTCAGTTAAACAACAAAATAACTTAAGAGATAATACTAAGCCAACAGAAATGTAACGGTAATGTGTTTGGTAAAAGAAAATTTAAAATTGTTAGGTCAAAAGTGACCAAACGCATAAATCAAAATAGACAAATGAGTATACCACAAACCAAAATAACTAAAATAAATTTTACTCAAATATGAAAAAATACTTGTATTTTTCATTAATATGAAGTTAATAAATTTAATGTCTTTAATTAAGTAATAATCCACATAGATATTTAAACAAAATTTTGTTTTCTTATAGTTACTAGTTAGACATTTGTAGTGGGTGGTTCATGGAGGTCATGTGGCATCCTATGTACACAACCCTCATATTACAAGAGAACAGGAGAAGTGAGGTGGGGTTGAATGGGGTGAAGAGATTCATGGTTCATGACTTCATGTCGATCATAACCCTGTTGCCAGTGGCGAAGCTTGAAGAAAAACGCAGAGGGGCCGGGATTTTTTTTCCTATCATGGGGGGCCGGAACTATAAAATTTTTGGCTGAATACATATAAATTAACACCACTGAGCGAAAAATCGGCCGAATACGTATAAATTAATACTACTGAGAGAAAAATCGGCCGAATACGTATAAATTAACACTACTGAGCGAAAAATCGGATGGAGCCGGGGCCCCCGGGCCCTCACTAAGCTTCGCCCATGCATGTTGCATGGATTTGATTGTGGGTCACACAACTCAATTCATTAAAAAAAACAATTTGACATGTCAAGATTTTTATAAAATACATGTTTGCTTCTTTAAATTTGTTAACTTTCTTTTTATTCTTTTCAAAGTTTAAAGTGATAACAATAATTCACAAATAATTAAATGAAATTTCACAAAATGAATTTGGTTGAGATGTGATTCGATTTACAAAAGATTTTAAATGTAAAAAAATTATTAGTTATGGTTGTTTTAAGTACTTTTTAGGCCTTTTGAAATACAAATTAACTACATCAATCAAAGAACTATGATCGTAATAAATGAAAAAAACTTTAACAAGTTTTGATTTAAGTTTTTAGTATAACAATTAATTTAATTAACTGAACATATAATAGTTTTTTTTTAAACTGATTAATAGCTATACATTTAATTTGAGATAAGTTAGTAATTTATAAAAATAGTCATAAAAAAATAAAGTGTGAATTAATTGTTGATTTTAGGGTTTAAAAATCAAGTTACTGCTACTTGTTACTAATAATGAGTATTCTTTGTCTCTGAAACAATTTTACATCCTTCGTCGTTCAAACTTGCCAAACTTGCCACAGTGGGTGGTGGCAGTGGCAAACTGACTTGAAAGCCCAGGGTGGGGGTGGGTGTAATGATCTGATCAAATTGCAATTTATAAAAGGAAGATTAAATTGAAGAACTTAGAGAGATGGGGATGGGAAACAGAATACAGAAGTGGGGATGAGAGAAATGATCAAAGAGATCTAACAAACTTGCCTACCTCTTGATCACACAATAATTACTTTAAATATAATAATGCAACCAATTCTGTTAGGGCATAGCTGATGTGGCACACATGATGTGGTCCTGAAATTTCTTGGGCTGCACTCTATTTCTTCCACTCTTTCTTGGTTGATTTGGATCCATAAGTGGTGTAGTGTGAGTAATCTGTTGGCCCATAGGACTCGTGACAATACCGCCCCCATTAAGACCCACCTTGTCCTCAAGGGGGAAGTTAGGAAACTGATGGCGAAGCTGTGCAGTATCCTCCCATGTTGCCTCATCTTTAGTAAGGCTTTCCCACTGAACAAGACTCTGATGAACGAACTGATTTCCCTTAGAAATTGTTTGAGTTTGAAGGACTGTTTGGGGCTGTAGAATGATGGTGGAAGTGGAGTCCACAAGGTGTAAAGGGGTGATTTGATGAACTGGTTTACCAATGCACTTGCGAAGCAGGGAGACGTGAAAAACCGGATGGATATTGGCAGTAGCTGGCAAGTCGAGTTTATAGGCAACTGATCCAATTTTGGCCAAGACACGGTACGGACCAAAATACCGGTGGCCAAGCTTGTGATGGCGTTGTAAGCGAACGGAGCCTTGACGATAGGGTTGTAACTTAACAAACACCCAATCATCCACCAAAAACTGCACATCTCTCCTATGTTTATCAGCAGCCAATTTAATGCGGGATTGAGCCTTGGAGAGATTGGTTTTTAATAAAGCTAAGACGGTGTCACGTTCCAAGAACTGATCTTCTAAGTCTAAATTTGTAGTGGCTCCCCGAATATAACGAACAAGAGACGGAGGTTTGCGGCCATACAATATTTCAAAAGGAGTCATTTGGGAAGACGTTTGGTAAGAAGTGTTATACCAAAATTCAGCCCAAGGTAAAAATTGCAACCATTTTTGAGGATGATCCGCCACATAACATCTTAAGTACATCTCTAAACAACGATTAAGCGCTTCGGATTGCCCATCCGTTTGGGGGTGGTACGCAGTGCTGAATTTAAGAGTGGTGCCATTAATACGATGCAGCTCCTTCCAAAAATCTGTCATAAACCGGGCATCTCGATCGGTGACAATAGTTAGAGGAACGCCATATAGACGGATGATCTCGTTCACGAAAGCGGTGGCAACCGTAAAACTGTTAAAAGACGAGGGCAAGGCAAGAAAGTGACCATACTTGGATAACCGGTCAACCACAACCATGATAACGGTTTTCCCTTGAGAGACCGGTAAGCACGTGATAAAGTCCATAGCAATATCCTCAAATACTGCGGTTGGAATTGGGAGCGGTTGAAGTAAGCCACCAGGAGATAAAAAGGAGGGTTTGGTTTGTTGACATATTTGACAATGTGCAATAAACTTCTTGACATCATCTTTCATGTGTTTCCAATAAAAAGTAGCTGACAAGCGTTGATAAGTACGAGTCACTCCCGAGTGACCACCGAAGGCAGAAGAATGAAACTCAAGAAGCAATTGGTGACGCAGAGCTGAGTTATTAGGGACTATCAAACGCCCTGTAAAGAGCAAAAATCCATCTTTCAACGAGTAATCTGGAAGTTCAGTTGGATCAGCCTGATAGCGGTGTAATAATGCTGTTAAATCGGAATCCGATTGAGCAGCGGAGGATAACTCTTGCAATAATGTAGGAACCGGGGCTGAAATAGCCATTAAATGACCAGAAGGAACTCGAGATAGCGCATCAGCAGCACTGTTTTGTTTACCGGGACGATAAACAATATCAAAATCAAACCCTAAGAGCTTACCGAGCCACTTTTGTTGTTCAGGGGTTTGAATAACCTGATCTTGAAGGCGTTTTAAGGATTGTTGGTCGGTAATTATAGTGAACTTGTGGCCCAACAAGTATTGTCGCCATTTAGCAATCGCTTGCGTAATGGCATACATTTCACGATGATAAGTCGAGGCTTGCTGCATTCGGGGACACAGTTTCTTACTAAAATAAGCCAACGGATGATTGTCTTGGGATAAAACTGCCCCAATTCCCGACCCGGAAGCATCCGTCTCGATGGTGAAAGGTTTAGAAAAATCAGGAAGGTGTAAAATAGGCGTGGAACTGAGAAGGTTTTTGAGTTGTTGGAAGGCATAAAGGGTGGCATCGGTCCAACAAAAGGCATCTTTGCGCAAGAGATCGGTGAGAGGACCGGCAATGGAAGCATAATTTTTGATGAAACGTCGGTAATACCCGGTAAGACCCAAAAAGCTTCGAACATGTTTGACATTCTTAGGAATTGGCCATTGTTGGATTGTACTTATCTTGTCAGGATCCACTGCTACCCCCGTGAGATGATATAACATGGCCCAAATAAGCTACTTGAGTTTGCCCAAATACACATTTAGAAAGCTTAGCCACCAATTTATTATCCAAGAGTAACTGTAAGGTGAGACTAATATGGTGTAGGTGATCCGACCAATTTTGGCTATAGATTAAAATATCATAAAAAAAAACCAAGATGAAACGCCGTAAAAACGGACGGAACACGTCATTCATAAGCCTTTGAAAAGTGGATGGAGCATTGGTAAGCCCGAAGGGCATGACCAAAAACTCATAGTGCCCGTCATGAGTTCTAAAAGCGGTTTTCATAGCATCGCCATTAGCAATTCGAATTTGATGATACCCGGCTAATAAGTCAAGTTTAGAAAAATAGCAAGCATCGTGTAACTCATCAAAGAGTTCATCAATAGAGGGTATAGGAAATCTATCCCGAACAGTGATAGAATTTAAGGCACGATAATCCACGCAAAACCGCCATGTGCCATCCTTTTTACGGACCAATAATACCGGAGACGAGAATGCACTCGTGCTTGGCCGAATAATTCCCTGTTGCAACATCTCTGTGACCAATCGCTCAATTTCTTGCTTTTGAAAATGAGGATAACGGTACGGCCTGACCGACACGGGTTGACTAGTCGGTAGTAAGTCAATATGATGATCTTGGGACCGAGTAGGTGGTAACCCTTTAGGAGCAGTAAAGATCGTAGCAAAGTGATCCAAAATAACTTGTAAATCAGTCGGGTAAGCTTGGGTTGTAGACTCCGGTGGAAGCAGAGTCAAATGGTACAGTTGACCAATGCCATCAGTATGAAGTAAATGTTTAAACCCATGAAATTGGATTGCTTGAGCTAGAGCGACATCCCCCTGCCATTTAACTTGTTTCCCCTGAAGAGAAAATTGGAACAAGGATGTCGAGTAATCGGTGATAATAGGTCCAAGTGTGGCTAACCAAGAAACGCCCAACACCATATCCCAAACTTGTAATGGTAATACATAAAAATCCACCACAATAGGTTGGCCTTGAATAATTAATTCAACTGCTCGGGCCAATCCGGAACAGGGCAACCGTTCACCACTACCAACTAATACCGAAAACGGTTCAATAGCCTCGATAGCAAAATTAAGGAAGGTAGCAATACGAGTTTGCACAAAACAATGGGTACTTCCCCCATCTAAGAGGACTTGAACCTCTTTACCTTGAACCGTACCCGTAAAGCGTAATGTCGTAGAAGAACACCCGCCCGACAAAGCATTATAAGAAATTGCAGATTGGGTTTTAACCTCTTCTAATTGAAGTTTTTCAGCCAAAAGAGAATCGGTACCTTCCGAAGACGGCGAACCCGGAAAACCACCCGGATCAGGTGAATCATCATAAAAAAAAAGAAGTTGTGGTGTGGATTTGCACTTATGATCCCAAGTATACTTTTCGTCATATCTATAACATAACCCTTGCGAATGTTTCTGTGCGATCTCGGTGGGGGTCAATCGCCGGAACCCTACTTTAGGGGCAGTAGCATTGAAGGCGGAAGGTTTACCTGGAAACGAATGAGGAGGCGGTGGCTCTGAGGTCGACACTTTTGGAGTAGGTAATAAAGGCTTAGACGAGCCCAATGAGACCCGGCCCAAACCTCTCTCAAATTGGATCCGTCGCTCATGCAATTGGGCCTTGTCCATAGCGTCTTCCAGTGTAGTTGGCTGATGACAGATCACCGACTGTTTAATATCTGAGCGCAGACCGGAGATCCAACAACTGATAAGAAATTCAACCGGTAAGGGCATGGTACGATTGGAAATTGCCTCGAATCGAGAACGATAATCCGCCACAGACGATGTCTGAAGAAGCTTGGCCAACAATCCTTCGGGTTCCTCTAGATCTGAGGAACGGAATCGTTTGGTTAGGGCACAGGTGAACTCTTCCCAGGAGGAGATTTGATTATGGCGCTGAAGCCAATCAAACCAATCAGCAGCGGAATCATCAAGGTAAAAAGAAGAAATCGTTAAACGCTCCTTCGCTGGAATATTGTAAAACTCAAAGTAGCGTTGAGCTTGTGCGATCCATCGTTCAGCATGCTCACCATTGAAACGAGCCAAATAGACCGGCGCCGGCTTATGACGGCCGAGAATTCCGGTACCATCGCCGTCCGAGCCCCCACCATGCTTAGAACCCATTGGTTTCGTCCCTAGACCAGGACTTGTATCGGTACGCTTGATTAACTCGTTGATGGAGGATTGTAATGAAGAAATCGCAGAAACTACCGCATCAAGTTCCTGGCGCATAGCCTTCTGTTCTTCCTGCACTCCCTTGACAGAGTCTTCCATTACACGAGTTCGAGTACCCTCTGCCATCTATGCACAAGGTCGATGAAAGCACCAAATTGTAATGATCTGATCAAATTGCAATTTATAAAAGGAAGATTAAATTGAAGAACTTAGAGAGATGGGGATGGGAAACAGAATACAGAAGTGGGGATGAGAGAAATGATCAAAGAGATCTAACAAACTTGCCTACCTCTTGATCACACAATAATTACTTTAAATATAATGATGCAACCAATTCTGTTAGGGCATAGCTGATGTGGCACACATGATGTGGTCCTGAAATTTCTTGGGCTGCACTCTATTTCTTCCACTCTTTCTTGGTTGATTTGGATCCATAAGTGGTGTAGTGTGAGTAATCTGTTGGCCCAGAGGACTCGTGACAGTGGGGTTGTCACACCCCAACCGACGGCGGATTATATGTCGGGGCGGACGCGGTTGTTCAATAGCACAAGGTTGACTATTAAAGTTTCGATATTTCATTAAATAATAATTTAAGATTCAATACAAGGAATATAACAAGAAATACAACATTTAATTTATAAGTAGACTAGGTCCAAAGCATCCTATGTGATCACAGATAAGCCTCATGATGTAGAACCTGAAACATGTGAAAAAATCTGTCAACTACAAAATAGTTGGTGAGATACAAAGGTTTTGACACAGTTTAACAAGTATTTGAAAAGTATTATAATTCACTATGATTTGTGCATTCTATAATGTAAGTATGAGAACAAGCATGTTAGACATTGTGCACATCAACCCTCCAACCAAGTTTAGGCATAACGCGCATGTTACCCTTATAAGTCTCAAGTTTAAAGTTTAATGTAGTAACAAACACCAAGGGCTCCCCCCCGAAGGGGTCAATCAATCAAGGTGGATTGGTCAAATGCAATAGATCTATCATTGTTACTATCGGCTTGATCAAAGCTAATGAATGTGCTAGTTTTAAGTTTAATCTAAGCATACAAGTCTCAAGTTTAACATAAGAATAAACACGTAGTCATAGTTGTACAAGAATTGTATAAGTTTAAGAATTGTGACATGTTTCACCCCAAAAGCATAAAAGGAAAAAGGGACTAAGTATACTCACTTGGATGATGAATAGTATCCGACACGGATAAGTAGTTGCAATGCTTGGAGGGAGAATATCCTCACGATAAGCCTAAGTATGCAAGTTTAAAGATTTAAGTATGATCCTATAAGTCTATGGTAAGGACCTAGGATTTCAAGATCGACTAGGGTTCCAAGTGAGAGATGGGAATGATTGTGTTTATAAAGTTTAAGTCAAGTTTTAATAAGGTTTTGAATGAGTCATACTAGACTTGGATTTCAAAGTTTAAATAAGTTAATAGTTTAAAATAATTATTGTTTAAAATAATTATTTAGGATAAGGATTAAAGATAAATAATAATTATTTCAAAAGTAAAATAATTATTAAATACAAAGTATTAAAGACTAACTAGTGATTAAGGATAAATAATAATTATTTAAGAATAAGTAATTATTAAGGATGAACAATTATCAAAAGGTTATTTACTTGATTTGAATTTATCAATATAGATAGTTTTAAGATTAAAGCATTAAAATTAAATATTATTTAAAAATGGTTATAAGTCTAAATATCTAAAGTGAATTTTGTAAGTTTAAACAAATATGTTAAATAGCATTTTTTTATATTTTAATTTAAAGTTTCAAAGTTTATAAATCTATAATTTCAACGTTAAAGTATTCGAGTAAGGTTTATAAGTTTATAAATATTTAAAGTTATCTATTTATAAGGTTTATAAATTTATAACTTTATGATTTATAAATTACGCATGTTTATTTTATTTAAATAAATAAATAAATTTTGAATTTTAAATGTTAAACTAAAGTTTATAAATCGATTTAATGTTTAAACTAAATAATATGTTTATTTCTGAAAGTATAAAATAATTTTATAATTTCTGATTATTAACATAATTCCTGTTTATAAAGTTTTAAAAGTATTTTTATAGTTTTAAGTGTTTAAAACTATTTTTAAAGAATTATTTATTACAAGTTTTATTTAATTAAAATAGTTTCAGAATGTAAAAGTATAAATAAAAATCATTTTTGAGTTTATAAAAGTTTAACATAATTTATAAAAATTATAAAAGTTTAAAAACTGCTTAAAAAGGAACTAAAACAAAAACAGTGGGCAAAACCGGTTCCCCCGGATTCGAACTTGGGTCTAGGACCGGGTTACCAAACACACACACAAGCCTAACCATCCCGCCTACGGGTCTTGGTGGTATTCATCTGGAAAAAGAAACTTTTAAACACAAGTTCCAAACGCCCCCAAATTCCCAAGAACCCTAGTTTCGATTCCCGTCAAATACATGCTGATTCGCCCTCTGTTAATGCAATTAAACAGAGGGTTTTCGATCCTTAGAGTATAACGACCCTACTAGACGCAAGAATTACCTGAAATGGTGGAGAAACGAGTGAGAACGGGTCTGGACCACCGAATCGGCTGTCGCGAGTTCCAATTGTTAATTCCGGCTTGTTTAAAACGAATTGAGGTTTGAGAGTGTTTGAGGGTGATTTCGTAGGTCGATTACAACCGGTATTTATAGTTGATTTCAGCGTTTAATGCTTGGTTGGTTGGGAGGATTACGGTTGAACTTAAATTCGACAATCCGCGTGCTTTTAGTTGGAATCGAGCGTTGGGATACCTCGGGTTAGGGTCGCACGCCGGAGGCGAGACCCGAGGTTCGTCGATTGTGGACGTTTTCACGGTTTTGAGTAAAAAGGGGGTGAAAACCGGGACTAGGAAGGCTCGAACCCGAGACTGTTTCCAGGTTTGGAAGTTTCGGGACATGGCACTTTTAGTCCCTGGAGTTTAAAGGTTTCGACATTTTATGTACCAAATACGATTTTTGTTTAAACTAAGTTTCAAAAACGACCGTTTAGACCCTAGACTTTTATGATTAAATAATATGGTTTCATTTTTTTTTTGTAAAAATGAAATGAGCTTTATAAGTTTTATTATTTTATAAATTTATAACACAATCTCTAAGATTTATAAGTTTAAGTATTTTTGAAAAAAAAATTATAAATTATTTATATAATTATAAACTCATATGTTTTAAGAATTTTAATAATGTCTTGTTTTAATATAAAAAAAAACATACATATATACATACATATATGAATGTTTTCCTTAAATCCATATTAAATAAATGAATAATTACTATTTAAGGAAATAAGAATTTAAGTTTAAAATAATACGGTAAATGTTTGGGAAAAAGTACATCGGAAAAGTCCGGGATATTACAGTCTCCCCTACTTTAGGAAATTTCGTCCCGAAATTAGAGTAGAAAATTTACTGTTTTCAAGAATTGATGTCTATGATACACACAAGGAAAATGAGAAAGGTATCTTACGTTCCCAAGTAAACCCTGGGTTACATTTAGATTTTTAAATGAGTTGTAAGGATAGGGATAAGATTACGCTTCAAGTTTCTAAGTTTTCAGAGCATATGATTGTCAAGAGTTTCCCTTAGAAGCATATAGTTTCATTGAAATATATGAAGATTTGTTTTCAGAAATGTATTTAAGAGGTTAACTGATGAACTCCCATTCAAGATTTAAAGTGAGATGCATCACTCAGAATGGGTTCGACGATAGTTTAACGATTTGAGTTTGTAGACTATTACGTCTAAGGATTGCTACGGTACCCAAGTTCCGTGGCTACCTTTTACGATAAGTCTTGGATCATAGCACACGACAGAGTTTACTATGTCTTCCCATACGCTGATTTTCGTACTTACGTGTGCACCCGCAAGCATTTAAATCGTCGTATAGTCTGCATAGGTCCTTCCTTTGTGTGTGGATCGAGAAAGAGTACCATAATTTGTTTAACTCCCGACTAGAGTTTCCACATAAGAGTGATCATTTATTAACGAGTCCCTCAGAGAGAATACATCATTCAATGATTAGAGAGAGAAGAATGTGACAAGATTTAGAGTTTCAAAGTTTCCTTGTGATTGAATAAGAATACCTCATTCATCGAGTAGTTTAAAGTCTTTACACTTTCCTCGTGTTTGATCAAGAATACATCAAACCTTGAGTAATTTAAAAGTCTTATACGTTCATCATGTTTGAATAAGCATACGTCAAACATGGAATAGTTTAAAGTCTTATACGTCCATCGTGTTTGAACAAGCATACGTCAAACATGAAGTAGCTTAAAGTCTCGTACGTTCATCATGTTTGAACAAGAATACGCCAAACATGGAGTAGTTTAAAGTCTCATACGTTCATCATGTTTGAACAAGAATACGTCAAACATAGAATAGTTTAAATTGTGTTTGATCAAGAATATGTCAAACATAGAATAGTTTAAAATGTGTTTGAACAAGAATACGTCAAACATAGAATAGTTTAAATTGTGTTTGATCAAGAATATATCAAACATAGAATAGTTTAAATTGTGTTTGAACAAGAATACGTCAAACATAGAATAGTTTAAATTGTGTCTGAACAAGAATACATCAAACATAGAATAGTTTAAATTGTGTTTGAACAAGAATACATCAAACATAGAATAGTTTAAATTTTGTTTGAACAAGAATACGTCAAACATAGAATAGTTTAAATTGTGTTTGAACAAGAATACATCAAACATAGAATAGTTTAAATTGTGTTTGATCAAGAATATGTCAAACATAAAATAGTTTAAATTGTGTTTGAACAAGAATACATCAAACATAGAATAGTTTAAATTGTGTTTGAACAAGAATACGTCAAACATAGAATAGTTTAAATTGTGTTTGAACAAGAATACGTCAAACATCGGATAGTTTAAAGTCTCTTAGTTCGGCCTCAGTGTATAGAAGTATATGATTACGTTTTGAGAATAAAGCGGTTATCTAAATACTCTAGTATTCAAGAGAGGGGTGGGACAGCGTTTGGAACAGGATTAACCGTTATACGCTTTCTCACAGAAGATTCGAGTTGTCCAGAAGATTAGTGGATCCCGATGTTTGGTTTAGATAGGAGTCAGGGGATGTACTCTGCTAAAGAGAGTAATGTCCTCCTTCCTGCTAGTGTCTAGTATCAAGAGTGAAGTTTTCTCGTATATATGGAATGTACGTTTATCAAGTCTTATAGGGTTTGGTTAAGATGGACACACAAAGTTTTCAAGACTAAGAATCCAAGTATAAGTTTGAAAATGGGATAAGTCAGTTGAGTTTCAAGTTTCAGTATTAAGCTTCACATGATCCTTTATTGATCATGTTTAGTTTTAAGAACACGGGATCGAGTAAGTTTTACATGACTCAAAAGTCTCTGACCTCATAGTTGTGTATACGAAGTTTAATGTTTTAGCAACGTGTATTTAAGCTTTTAGTCCCCGTTGTGATTTATAGTAAGTCTTTTACGTGACAAGAGTTGAATAAGGAAAGTCTCCAAGCATAGAGTCAAGGGAAAAGTTTCGATAAGGTTTATGATAGTGTGTTTACAAATGATTTTATCTTGTTTCACAACAGCAGGCATAGTTTTCTTTTATATAACATGTAATTAAGATGTTTAAAAATGACGAGTTGGACATTGATAAATAGTATAAGTAAGACTTATGAAAAGGTTTGTATGATTGTCAAACGAAGGGTTGGTCAAGTTTAGAAGTGTGAAGTCTATATAAGAGTAAGGATCATAGTTGATTACTACAGTGGCTCGTAAGTCGAGTTGTTTTAGAAGAGTGCTTACGAATCAGATGGTTCATTCAAGGTTTATTCCTTAAGTATACGTGTCACTTAGGATTTTTATAGTTTAATGAAACGTTGATAATTATCTCTAGTACTAATGCGGGCTGCTCTTGACGGAAGTGTTTGGGTAAGAAGGTTAAGTTTGTAATGATGAAAGAAGTGTCAAACTAACAAGTGATAACAAGATGAAATTTCAAAATAATTTTCATTAGATGTTTCAAAATTTGGGCTTCTAGCCCTTACATAAGACAAAATTTTAAAATAGAAATGGAGGCTTCATGCACGCCTTAGGTAGCTCTCCACCAAGAAACAGATTAGTACTACCACAAGTACTGCTAGGGTTACTCGGATGGCAAACCTAGCCTCTGCCCTAGTGGTCTCGGTGCGGTGCTCGAGGATTTCTTTGTCTTCTTCCAAAGTTACGATCTTTTCTTCCTGGATCCAGGTTTGATCGGCCAGTTCGTTGATCCTTTGGTTTAACAGGTCGTGCCGTGCCCTATGCTCTATCTCCCTCCTCATAAATTCTTCGGTTTCCAGAAACCTAGGAATGTTAGACACCGGGATCCCCATTGCCACGGCAGGTACTCCGGTATGCCTAGCCATTAGGGTAGGGGTAGGTGCTAGGTACGGGTCCCTTGGTGGCGATGAGAACCGGTGGTGAAGATGAGGTGGTTGATAAGGATTTCTCGGTGGTGATGTCCTAGGGTTTCTGATCCAATTGGTGTTGAGCTCAGCTCTTGCCCTAGCATTAGGGTAGGGACTTGGCTGGTACACCGGTGACTCGCTACTCTCTTCGCGGTCGGACTCTCCCCTTGGGCAGTACACTGGCAAAGAGTGTGAGTGTGAGTCCATTACCTAGCAAGAGAAGAGAATAGGAAGAAGTAAGTAAATTGATTAAAGGTGTTCAAAAAGATTTTTTTTTTTACTCGTAATACTGAGTCATCACAGTACTATTTAAAATGGTTTTTGGCTTGAGGTTGATGGGCTAACGAAGAGAATTCCCGGAAGAAGGGGTGGGCCACGAGGACTTACTTATGTACCCTATTTCCATAGCCAGAATTTCCTCGTGAGTCTACAACTTTTTAGTTATTGTCACCGATGTTTGGGTTTATGGTATTATGTCGAGGTTCATTATGGGTTTAGAGTCTTAAACGTGGAGCTTGTTTATTCTATAGTAGGCTCCTTCCCTTGCGGGAAAGCGATAAGGTTACTAATCACTTTGTTAATGTACTTTAGGTTTAAAAGACGTTTAGGTTTTGTTTACAAGAAACGGTGGCGTGTAGGTTTTTAAGGACGTATGAAGGTTTTGATATTAAAAGTGTAACAAAGTTTTTGAGTTAGTCATAAAATGAAGTTTGCTTGAGTGACGAAAAATGAAATGAGACACAAGGGTTTCCCCTTATGTGCCAAGTTTATAAAATAATGAAGTTTGTAAAAAGACTTGTATACATAGTTTTAAATATGCTGGTATTACAAGGATCACGAAGTTTATTGGGTAGTATCTATAAATATAAGTTTATGTATGTAGTTTTTAAGTATAATCCCGTAAGAATTTTTCCTTGAAGGTAACTCCTTCAGGTCATGACGAGTAAGCATGCTGTCATGTGACAAGACGAGACTTAAGAATCATAGAATAAAGGTTACAGAAGAAAGTTTTTGAATCATGAATTTATGAAGCGTAAAGTATTTGAGATGGCACTCATTTAGTGCATATCACTAAGTGAGTACTTTGACATATCAAGAGAAATTTGAGCTCACTAATGTTTAGAGAAGTCGTGCATTCCTATAAGTGGATACTCATCCCAAAAATTCCCAGGAAAGCATACGGGTCCAACGGTTGATTTGGATTTATACGAAATGCTTTCCTTGACAGAATTTCTCAGAATACAGGTATCCACCCTTCCGGTCCGCACAAGTTCTCACACATTATCTAGAACCTAAATATTCTTGACGAGAGTTTAGTGGTGGCTTAGACTTAAAGCCTAAGAACGTATCCTCAATGTAGTAGACTCTTGTAGCACGTAGCTAAGTAGAAGCATAGGATTTCCAAGCGTTCACGTATAAGAATTAAGAATAGAATGAGGAGAAAATTCCTAGTAAAGGACATGAGATAACTCATGTTTGGGTCTCCTAAGTTATAGTCTAGGTCATGTGTCTAATAACCTAATTCCCTATAACCAAGGCTCTGATACCAATCTGTCACACCCCAACCGACGGCGGATTATATGTCGGGGCGGACGCGGTTGTTCAATAGCACAAGGTTGACTATTAAAGTTTCGATATTTCATTAAATAATAATTTAAGATTCAATACAAGGAATATAACAAGAAATACAACGTTTAATTTATGAGTAGACTAGGTCCAAAGCATCCTATGTGATCACAGATAAGCCTCATGATGTAGAACCTGAAACATGTGAAAGAATCTGTCAACTACAAAATAGTTGGTGAGATACAAAGGTTTTGACACAGTTTAACAAGTATTTGAAAAGTATTACAATTCACTATGATTTGTGCATTCTATAATGTAAGTATGAGAACAAGCATGTTAGACATTGTGCACATCAACCCTCCAACCAAGTTTAGGCATAACCCGCAGTTACCCTTATATGTCTCAATTTTAAAGTTTAATGTAGTAACAAACACCAAGGGCTCCCCCTCGAAGGGGTCAATCAATCAAGGTGGATTGGTCAAATACAATAGATCTATCATTGTTACTATCGGCTTGATCAAAGCTAATGAATGTGCTAGTTTTAAGTTTAATCTAAGCATACAAGTCTCAAGTTTAACATAAGAATAAACACGTAGTCATAGTTGTATAAGAATTGTATAAGTTTAAGAATTGTGAACATGTTTCACCCCAAAAGCATAAAAGGAAAAAGGGGCTAAGTATACTCACTTGGATGATGAATAGTATCTGACACGGATAAGTAGTTGCAATGCTTGGAGGGAGAATATCCTCACGATAAGCCTAAGTATGCAAGTTTAAAGATTTAAGTATGATCCTATAAGTCTATGGTAAGGATCTAGGATTTCAAGATCGACTAGAGTTCCAAGTGAGAGATGGGAATGATTGTGTTTATAAAGTTTAAGTCAAGTTTTAATAAGGTTTTGAATGAGTCATACTAGACTTGGATTTCAAAGTTTAAATAAGTTAATAGTTTAAAATAATTATTGTTTAAAATAATTATTTAGGATAAGGATTAAAGATAAATAATAATTATTTCAAAAGTAAAATAATTATTAAATACAAAGTATTAAAGACTAACTAGTGATTAAGGATAAATAATAATTATTTAAGAATAAGTAATTATTAAGGATGAACAATTATCAAAAGGTTATTTACTTGATTTGAATTTATCAATATAGATAGTTTTAAGATTAAAGCATTAAAATTAAATATTATTTAAAAATGGTTATAAGTCTAAATATCTAAAGTGAATTTTGTAAGTTTAAACAAATATGTTAAATAGCATTTTTTTATATTTTAATTTAAAGTTTCAAAGTTTATAAATCTATAATTTCAACGTTAAAGTATTCGAGTAAGGTTTATAAGTTTATAAATATTTAAAGATATCTATTTATAAGGTTTATAAATTTATAACTTTATGATTTATAAATTACGCATGTTTATTTTATTTAAATAAATAAATAAATCTTGAATTTTAAATGTTAAACTAAAGTTTATAAATCGATTTAATGTTTAAACTAAATAATATGTTTATTTCAGAAAGTATAAAATAATTTTATAATTTCTGATTATTAACGTAATTCCTGTTTATAAAGTTTAAAAGTATTTTTTATAGTTTTAAGTGTTTAAAACTATTTTTAAAGATTATTTATTACAAGTTTTATTTAATTAAAATAGTTCAAGAATGTAAAAGTATAAATAAAAATCATTTTTGAGTTTATAAAAGTTTAACATAATTTATAAAAATTATAAAAGTTTAAAAACTGCTTAAAAAGGAACTAAAACAAAAACAGTGGGCAAAACCGGTTCCCCCGGATTCGAACTTGGGTCTGGGACCGGGTTACCAAACACACACACAAGCCTAACCATCCCGCCTATGGGTCTCGGTGGTATTCATCTGGAAAAAGAAACTTTTAAACACAAGTTCCAAACGCCCCCAAATTCCCAAGAACCCTAGTTTCGATTCCCGTCAAATACATGCTGATTCGCCCTCTGTTAATGCAATTAAACAGAGGGCTTTCGATCCTTAGAGTATAACGACGCTACTAGACGCAAGAATTACCTGAAATGGTGGAGAAACGAGTGAGAACGGGTCTGGACCTCCGAATCGGCTGTCGCGAGTTCCAGTTGGTAATTCCGGCTTGTTTAAAACGAATTGAGGTTTGAGAGTGTTTGAGGGTGATTTCGTAGGTCGATTACAACCGGTATTTATAGTCGATTTCAGCGTTTAATGCTTGGTTGGGAGGATTACGGTTGAACTTAAATTCGACAATCCGCGTGCTTTTAGTTGGAATCGAGCGTTGGGATACCTCGGGTTAGGGTCGCACGGCGGAGGCGAGACCCGAGGTTCGTCAAATGTGGACGTTTTCGCGGTTTTGAGTAAAAAGGGGGTGAAAACCGGGACTAGGAAGGCTCGAACCCGAGACTGTTTTCAGGTTTGGAAGTTTCGGGACATGGCACTTTTAGTCCCTGGAGTTTAAATGTTTCGACATTTTATGTACCAAATACGATTTTTGTTTAAACTAAGTTTCAAAAACGACCGTTTAGACCCTAGACTTTTATGATTAAATAATATGGTTTCATTTTTTTTTGTAAAAATGAAATGAGCTTTATAAGTTTTATTATTTTATAAATTTATAACACAATCTCTAAGATTTATAAGTTTAAGTATTTTTGAAAAAAAATTTATAAATTATTTATATAATTATAAACTCATATGTTTTAAGAATTTTAATAATGTCTTGTTTATATATAAAAAAAAACATACATATATACATACATATATGAATGTTTTCCTTAAATCCATATTAAATAAATGAATAATTACTATTTAAGGAAATAAGAATTTAAGTTTAAAATAATACGGTAAATGTTTGGGAAAAAGTACATCGGAAAAGTCCGGGATATTACAGGGGTGGGGGTGAGGTCGTTCAAACTTGCGTGTTGTGGGTATTGGTAGTACCGAACCATTGGCATTAACCAAGCCAAACCCACTTATCAAAACGTTATATTACGCACAGTCGAAGTCACGACGCGCATTGCGTCCTTTCTAGCATCAATTCATAGAAGCACCCCACTTATCCGGACAAACCAAACTTTGCCAATTTCATTTCCTTTTATTTTCCTATGACTTAACAAATTTTAAGCTCCTTTTAAAAATATTTCGCTTACATAAATTTATTAAACTCTATAAAGTTACATGAGACAATGAGATACATAGGAAAGAAATTATAGTTGTATAGAAACATGAAATGTTAATGCGACAATTCATAAAATTTTGAAGAGTTATATATTGATTAATTAGTTATTTTGTTTAGTTAGTTATCGGGTGTCTAAACCACATATTGTCTCGAGTCTAACACACTTTTACGTTAGTCCAGTCTAATAACATGTAAATATTATATCTTCACCTTTTGTAAGATGTTGGGACCTTATATTGATTTTGAACCAAACAGTAAGGGCTTAATTGTCAATATCTTAAACATTAGGGTTCTAACTAGCAGTTTCTGCCTGTGGGCTGTTCACGAGCCAAGCCAAGACGAACTCGAGCTCACTCGAATTTTAAATCGAGTTGAAAACTTGAGCTCGAACTCAACATAATTCAATTTAAAAAAAATTGGCTCAACTTGGTGTTGCCTCGGTTAGATTATCTGAACTTAAAAGAAAGAAAAGGCCTTAATGTGAATCAGACTAAATAATGATGGGGAGTTGAGCTTAAAAGATGGAATGTCTTTTACTTGGGCTATAAAATATTAAAATACGGGGTTAATTAAACGAGTGAGCCAACCTTATCTCAAGCTCGGCTTGTTTACAAAACGAGCTAATTTCAAGATTGCTTTTTTCAAGATTTTTATAAACAAGTTTTGAGTAAAGAGCAACTATTAGAACAATAGAAATAGATTTTTAGGCCAATGAGCTAGTGGTGGAGTGGTAAGGGAGAGACCTGGTGTTCCTAGTGACCCAAGTTCAATCCCTGCTCTCCACATTAGTTTCTGCGGCATGCAAATGAGGCCTAGCTTAGGCTGATACACCTGGGTTTTACCTACGCCAATCCAAGGTTCAAGCCTCGGCTTTCCCTCAAGCCCGGAAGGGGCCGTATTGGGTGGAATTTTTCCTTGGATGCTCTCCTACTCTGACGCCAAGTTGGCCCGGTTAAGACAATATATTGGCCCGAGTTGGATGAGGTTCTCACATGTGACAGGTGGGTACGACGTCACAAAATTCGATTTTCGCCGTTAAAAAAAAAAGAAATAGATTTTTGGATGTGGTGAGGTTAGCAATGTGAAGGGATTGTTTTGTCTGTCAAGAGACATTCATCCACTAGGCCATACTGTCACCGATTGATTTGAGATATCCATACATCTTGCACTCAAATCAAAAAGAATGTTTATTTATCAATAAATTAAGGGTGATTTTAACCACATACGGAATATTGCTAATTGGACCCGTCGCCACACTATACGCCCTTGTTTAGGGCAATACGAGGGCGTATAGAGTTCAGTCACTGACAACAGAATGGCACGTGTCATTCTCTGTCTGGCGGCTGGTCCAATACATGGCGTATGAGGCACGAGTTTTATTTTTGCTTCAAAAGTTGGAAGATTTGGAGTTTATGAATCCTATATGTGACGTATTGACCTATACGCCACGTATATGTATTTTTAATTTAATTATATATTTTGTTTATTTTATTTATATTTTGTTTATTTTTATTTTAATTTATATAATTTTGTTAATATAAATTTGTTATCTATTTATAAATTTTATATATTTTATATTTTTTTAAACATTTATTATATTTTTACAGTATAACCAAACAAAATATTAAACATTACAAACAAAACAAAATATTAAACTTTACAATCAAACAAAATATTAAACATTACAAACAAACAAATAAACTAAACATTATATACATCATATCAAAAAATAAAATATATACATCAAAATGTTTTACATACATAACAACGAAAGAAACAAAATACAAATAAAAGAACTAAACCTAATCGGCTCCTCCGTCACCCTGACCGGCTCCGCCCTCATCCTGAACGTGGTCGTCAGGATAATGACGTGGCGGTGGTAGTGGGCGTGGCTCGATGCCGGCGGCTCGTGAGAGATCCACGAGCTGTCCAACCGCCCACATCATCAGGTCCTCCATGCGATCGAGTTGACGACCCTGTCGCCGTGAGTCGACAACAAGGCCATCAAGCAATGCCTGGGTAGCCCTCTCCAGCCTAACAGACCGACGTACGTGTCGGGGATGCTGTGGCGGATGGTCGTGGATGTGATCGACGTGCGGCGGTTCGTCCTCCATCGCCACACCATGTAGCGGATGAGGCATAGACGGGTCCCCCTATCCAGGCATCTGCGGCAACAGCATCGGGACCCAAACCTGGTCCTGGACGGCCCCTACGAACAGAAGGCCCTGCGGGAATCGGTGCGTGATGCGCATGCTGCTCGTCATGCGACGGTCTAATCGGACAGGGGGAATGACCGGTAACATCGCAGGCATGCACGTCAAATGGTGTAACCGACCGCATGATCTGCGCGATGAAAGCACCGCAGTACAAAAGACCGCGCTTCTGTCGCATATAGGCAGATGCAAAATAATGCGCCATGCACGTGGATAGGTCGCACCGCCTCCCAGTAAGCAGACAATAAAGAAAGAAAAGGTCTCTATCAGTGCACCACTCACGGCTTTTCAGACGCGGTGCAATCGACATCGAAATAAGCCGGTGCAGATAGCTATACAAAGGGTCTCTAATACCCGAGACCCTCCCCTTGGTACCCAACCAAGGACTATCTGAAATCAAGCCCCAAAAAACAAGGAGTTCTTCCTTGTCCACCTCTGTCACCGCCTCGGTGAAAAGTGGTGTGACCGTCTCAGGCTCGTAGTACAAGCCTGTCGTGACGGCCCACTGACGTAGGGTCTGACGGTAAACGACCCCAAAAATAGAAAAATAAATATGATCTGGATCCATATCCGGCGCCTCCCCTGGAAGAGGCTCCAGTCCAGTCTCTGAGTAGATGAACGTCGAAAGAAACTCGACGACCACCTCTCAGTAGGTCTCCGCGAATGAAAGATAAAAAAGACACGACCATGGCGTGTCCTGGCCGATGATGGCCCTAGCTCGCTCGGCTTCTTGTACCTCCTCGAGGAGCCCCCAATCCACCGCCATCCCTGGGCCCAACCGCACCTCCCACAGCTTCTGCCACCGGGCATATGCCTCCGAATCAGCCGAAAAATCCAGAAAATGGTAGTGCGCAAGTTCGTCTAGCTGGTCCATCTGAATATCATCATCATCATCCGCCATATCTGATAATAATTAATTGTTTTTAATTTTTTATTAATATATTGTTTTTATTTTAAATAATAAAAATAAATAATAATATTATATTGTTTTTATTTTAAATAATAAAAATAAATAATAATAATATATTGTTTTTATTTTAAATAATAATAAATAATAATAATTAATTTTTTTTTGTTTAAATAATAATAATATTAATAATATATTTTATTTTAAATTATAAAATAATGTTTTTTTAAAAACCTATACGCCACATATAGATTTATACGTGGCGTATAGGCTGTTACCGGGTAAACCAAGCCATACGCAGGGTCCCCAACCCATACGCAGGCCAATCACCAGGCAAACTAAGCCATACGCGGGCAACAAGGCCATACGCGGGCCAAGTTGCCGGGAACCTGAGTCATACGCAACGTATAAATCTATACGTGGCGTATGGCTTCATCGTCTTCCTCAGATGAACTATACGCCATGTATGGCCCTATACGTGGCGTATAGTTCTTAAGTTTCAACCTAAAAATCGCTAATTTACCCAGTTTTACCCGCTAATATTCAATATAAACCTAACATTAATGATCGCGGGTTGAGACACGTACCTTTACAAAGTTTTTTTGAGACGACAATCCAAATGAACGAGCGTTTTCTTGCCGGGTCGCGTATGGTTTTGTGTGTGGTTTTTTGGTTCGTTTGGCACTGTACGATACTTTTATTTGGTATATCAAATGGCTATACGCCTCGTATAGATCAATACGTGGCGTATAGCCTCCAACCTTTGGTATTCTATACGCCACGTATTGACCTATACGATGCGTATAGCCTTTAAAATATCTCAGGTTTGAAAAGTTTGAATTCCCTCTTATTCAAGTCTATACGCCACATATAGATCTATACGTGGCGTATAGTTCTTTTATTTTTTATTAAAATTAATTTTATTTAATTAATAATTAATTAAAACTAATAAAAAATTATTTATAATTAAGTAAAATTAATATAAAATAATTAAAATGACAAATAAAATTAATTATATTTAATAATAATTAATTAAAACTAACAAACATCATCCGTAGTTCGTGAAGTATTGTGAAAATCTAGATCTATTAGTAGCCATTATTTTCTTAAATCGTTCAATACGATCACTGTATATATTTTCCCATTTTGCTGCATCATCATTTCGGTGCAAATTCCAAAGTGCATTCGGCGTGGGAATCGAAAAATCTCCGTCTAACTTGACGTGGATGAAATGAGCATTTTTACGTGAACTAACGATACGATTTGATGTTGAGCGTGAACGTTAGGACTAAACCACAATGGAAAAAATGTTTGATTACCGCTGATGCTTAAAAGATGAACAATCACCCCAAATATTTGAGCAATTAGGAGTCCTGTGTATGACATCGACATCCAACGACTAACTGGTGCGGCTTTTCACATCATGTAAAAGTTGTTGTCGGATAAAAAGCCACCGGTTTTCATTTAACCCTAAGCCTAAAGCTACCGATCGAAAACAACAGTTACCGTCGGGATTTACATCCTGTATATGTGGAATGTACGGATAAAATAAAGACGGTATCGAATCCTTAAAACAATTTATATTGTTAACCGCATCTTTCCCCATAATCAATGGAAACCCAAGATGAACGTTATCATCTTGTGGTTGCTTTCCTTTACCTTTCGTTGAACGACGGTGTTGAATGACCGAACTCGCTTGTATAGACTCTTGTGACGCAATATACGAGATGTGTCTCGAAGGGTCACATTTGCTTTGTTGGGATCCTGTGAATGAGTTGTTTCTCGCGACATCCTGTTTCCTTTATTGTTGCTTTTTCAAAGTTGGACGACCGCGAGTATCTTCTTGTACCACATGCGCTTTCTTGTTACTTTTGCTCGGAAAGACCACCCCTGCGATTCTCGACAGCATACTTCTTTTGACCTGATCGGGTTGTGACATAATTTTGTTTCTCACTTGACCAAGTACTTTATCCACGTCTACATTTTCATCATCGACAAACGACGGTTTTAAATCAAGTTTCCCCCAGAAGACGTCCACCGCATCTAGAGGGATTATGCCACCTGTATTTTAAACGAAATAGTTAGAACATTTTGAAAAGCACACGTCAAACCACAACTACTGAATAGTCAGAACAGTTTACCTGTAGCTTCGATATTTGCAGACGACAAGCACACGTCAACCCAGAACTACTGAAAAGTTGGCAACCACACGTTGCATTTTGTTTCCGTATATGTGATAACTTGTACCACTCGTTTTCTAACAAATATAGAGCTTTATGTGAAACTTTACCGTGCAGGTTATCAAACAATTCAATAGCTATGTGGCTGTCCCTTTTCCTTATGAGGCTTGTTCCAAACCCAAACTGTAACTGATAATACTGATCTGATACAATTTCATTAACAAACTCAACAAGTTTATCTAGCGCTCTGTTAGCATTTCTAAGATACCTCTTGTCACACCCCAACCGACGGCGGATTATACGTCGGGGCGGACGCGGTTGTTCAATAGCACAAGGTTGACTATTAAAGTTTCAATATTTCATTAATAATAGATTCAAAGGTTCAATACAAAGGAAATAACAAGTCTACAACATTTATTTAACAAGTAGTCTAGGTCCAAAGCGTCCTATGTGATCACAAACAAGTCTCATGGTGTAGAACCTGAAACATGTGAAAGAATCTGTCAACTACAAAATAGTTGGTGAGATACAAAGGTTTTGACACAGTTTAACAAGTATTTGATAAGAATTACAATTCACTATGATATACGCATTCTATAATGTAAGTATGAGAAAACAAGTATCTTAAACATTGTGCACGTCAAACCTCCAAACCAAGTGTAGGCATAACCCGCAGGTTACCCTTATAGTATCAAGTTTAATAGTTTAAGTAACAAACACCAAGGGCTCCCCCCGAAGGGTCAATCAATCAAGGTGGATTTGTTAAATGCAATAGATCTATCATTGTTACTATCGGCTTGATCAAAGTTAATGAACATGCTAGAATTAAGTTTGATCTAAGCATACAAGTCTCAAGTTTAACATAAGAATAAGCATCTAGTCATAGTTTGTACAAGAATTGTATAAGTTTGAAGTTTGAACATGTTTCACCCCAAAAGAATGTAAAATGAAAAAGGGGCTAAGTATACTCACTTGGATTGATGAAGAGTGTCCAACACGGATTAAGTGTAGCAAGACTTTGAGGGAGAGTATCCTCACAATAAGCCTAAGAATACAAGTCTAAAGTTTCAAGTATGATCCTATAAGTCTATGGTAACGATTTGGGATTTCGAGGTTCGACTAGGGTTCCAAGTGGGAGATGGGAATGATTGTGTTTACGAAGTTTAATTCAAAGTTTCAAAATAAAAGTCTTAAATGAATGTCATAAGACTTGAATATTAAAGTTTCATAAGTTTGTGAATTAGAATAATTATTAAAAATAATTATTTAGAAGTTTTATAGTTTTTATTACACTAGTTAGGTAATATTAATTTAAGAGAAATGTTGTAAGTATTTCATAAGTAGGGTTATAATAAGCCTAATTATCTATCAAAGATTTGCAACAATTATCTAAAGAATAAATATTTATCAAAGTTTAATAATTAAACATTTAAGGATAAATAGATATCTATAAACAATATAAATCATTTAAGTTTTTTTTTTCAAGTAATGAAACATTTATTTTACAAAGTTTATACAAGTTTATAAATGTTTTTAAGTTAAAGTTTCTAGTTAACTTTTAAAACATACAAGTTTGTAAATGCTAGAAAAATAATTAAGCACATTTGTTTCTTATTAATTTAAATGAATTCACGAGCTTCAAGTTAAGTAAGTATTGATTTCGTAAAAATGTATAAGTCTAATAGGTAAGTTTTATAGATTTTCTTTTGAATTTATGAAGTTTTTTTTTATAAGTTTTATGTTTAAATAAAAGTTTATAAATTAATGTAGAGTTTAAAGTAAAATTTATTTATAAATAAATTAACGTTTCTGAGTTTATAAAGTACTTCTCATTCAAGGCCTAATTTTTATAAAGCTAAAAGTATTCTTTTATAGCTTTTAAGTATTTAAATCGATTTTAAAAGATTTAATTAATATGAATTTGAGTTAAGTTTAATTAACTAAAAAGATTCTGGAAATGAAAGTATGAAATAAAAATCATTTCTAAGTTTATAAAGTTTTAACAGAATTTATAAAAATAAATATAAAAGTTAACAGCTTGATTAAAAGGCAAAAAAAATTAAAGGATGCAAAACTGGGTCGCCCGGATTCGAACCCGGGTCGCCCGGTTCCCACACAAGCGCCTTACCCAACCCGGCTACGGGCGTCGCTGGTAACATAAGCAAACCAGAAATTTTTAAACAACAGTTCTGGTTATCCCCAAACCCATATGAACCCTAGAAACTTAATCCACTAAATACACTACGATTAGCCCTCTGTTAATGGAATTAAACAGAGGGCTTTTGATCATTAGGCAATTTCGAGTTGATTGAGCATAAGTTTTACCTGAATTGATGCGAAATAGAGGGAGAACGGGTTCAGGCTTAGCGTCGACTGTCGCGAGGATCAAATGAACAATGCCGGTGATGAACGACCAAATTGAGGATGTGTGTAGTTAGGGGGTGATGTCGTTAGTTGTTTGCAACTGGTATTTATAGGAGATTTCATCATTTAATGACGAATTAGGTGGGAAGTTCACGGTTAGGTTCGAACGGCTCGAATTTGAATTCACGCGTGGTTGGGACTGTGTTCACGCATTGAAATCCATCGGGTTTTGGTCGCACGCTGGCTGTGGAGTTCGAGAATCATTCAATTCGGTTGAACACGCGTTTTTGAATAATTCGGGTCCAAAACCGGGGTAAGCGAGGATCGAACCCGTGATTGAGATCTGATTTGGGAGTTTGGCCTTATTGCAAAACAGGCCCCTGAAGCTTGTGTTTCTTGTCATTTCATGTTAAAATATGAATTCAAGTTTGAAATGAGTTTCGGAAATGGGCAGTTTCGGTCCCTAGTCTTTTTATAAAATAAATATGTTATTTTTTTTTATAAAAAGAACTACACTAGTTTTATAAGTTTCATTATATAAAATAATTTTTTTATGATTCTAAAGTTCAAGTATTTTTGAAATAAGATTATAATATATAATTATAAACTCATGAGCTTTTAGGAATTTTAATAATATCAAAAAAATATAATAAACATACATAATTATATATATATATATATCTATGCATATGAAAGTTTTCCTTAAATCCATTTTAAATAATAATAAAAAAAATACTATTTAAAGAAGTAAGGATTAAAGTTTAAAGTAATTACGGTACGCGTTTAGGGAAAGGTACATGAGAAAAATCCAGGATATTACAGTCTCTCCTACTTTAGGAAATTTCGTCCCGAAATTAAAGTAGAACGTTTCGGTTCTTTCCAGATTTAAGTTTATGATACGCACAAGGATAATGAGAAAAGATACTTTACGTCCCTTAGTAAACTACGGGTTACGTTTAGAATCCTAACTGGATGGTAGGAATAAGATTACGCTCAGTTTCTAAGTTTTCAAAGTCTGGGGTTACCAAAAGTTTCTCTACAAAACATATAGTTTCATTGAATTATAGGAAGATTCGTTTTCGAAGATGCATTCGAGAGAATATCCGCTGAATTTCCATTCAGGATTTCAAGTGAGATGCATCACTTAGGATGGATTCGATGATAGTGTAATGATTTGAGTTTGCAGACTATTTCGTCTAAGGATTGCTACGGTACCTAAGTTCCGTGGCTATCTTTTACGATAAGTCTTAGATCATAGCACACGACAGAGTTTACTATGTCCTCTCATACGTTGATTTTCATACTTACGTGTGCACCCGCAAGCATTTAAATCGTCGCATAGTCCGCATAGGTCCTTCTATTTGTGTGTGGATCAAGAAAAAGTATAAGAATTTGTTTAACACATGACTAAAGTTTCCACGTAAGAGTGATCATTGATTAACGAGCCCCTTAGAGAGAAACGTCATTCAATAATTAAAGAGAAAGAATGTGACAAGATTTAGAGTTTCAAAGTTTCCTCGTGATTGATTAAGAATGCCTCAATCGTTGAGTAGTTTAAAGTCTTTACACTTTCCTCGTGTCTGATCAAGAATACATCAAACCTTGAGTAGTTTTAAAGTCTCATACGTTCATCATGTTTGAACAAGCATACGTCAAACATGGAGTAGTTTAAAGTCTCGTACGTTCAATTGTGTTTGGACAAGAATACGTCACACAACAAGTTTTAAAGACTAAGAATCCAAGTATAAGTTTCAAGATTAAGAATCCAAGTATAAGTTTCAAGATTAAGAATCCAAGTATGAGTAGGATAAATCACAAGTTGCAATATTAAGCTTTACATGATCCCTTATTGGACATGTTTAGTTTCAAGAATATGGGTTTGAGTATTTGTATAAGTTTTTGCATGACTTAAAAGTTTCGGACCTCATAGTTGCGTATACGAAGTTTAATGTTTTAGCAACGTGTATTTAAGCCCGTTGTGATTTATAGTAAGTCTTTTACATGGCAAGAGTTAAATGAGGAAAGTCTCCAAGCATAGGGTAACGGGAAAGTTTCGACAGGGTTTATGATCGTGTGTTTATAAATGATTTTATCTTGTTTCATAACAGCAGGTATAGTCTTCTCCTATATGGAGTGTAATTAAGGTGTTTTAAAAATGGGATGTTGGACATTGATAACTAGTATAAGTAAGTCTCATGAAAAGGTATGTGTGATTGTCAAATGAAACGTTGGTCAAGTTTAGAAATGTGAAGTCTATATAAGGGGTAAGGATCATAGTTGATTACGGCAGGGGTTCGTAAGTCGAGTTGTTTTAAAAGAGTGCTTACGAATTAGAAGGTTTGTTCAAAGTTCATTCTTCAAGTATACGCGTCACTTAGGATTTTTATAGTTTAATGCCACGTTGTTAATCATCCCTCGCACTAACGTGAACTAGTCTTGCCGAAAGTGTGTGGGCAAGAGGGTTAAGTTTGTAATGATGAAAGAAGTGTCAAATTAGCAAGCGACAACAAGATGAAATTTCAAAATGACTTTCATTAGATGTTTCAAAATTTGGGCTTCTAGCCCTTACATAAGACAAAACTTTTAAAATTTAAGAGAATTGGAGGCTTCATGCACGCCTTAGGTAGCTCTCCACCAAGAAACAGATTAGTACCACCACAAGAACTGCTAGAGTCACTCGGATGGCGAATCTAGCCTCTGCCCTAGTGGCATCGATACGGTCCTCGAAGATTTCTCTGTCTTCTTCCAAAGATACGATCTTTTCTTCCTGGATCCAGATTTGGTTGGCCAGGTCATCGATCCTTTGGTTTAGCAGGTCTTGTCGTGCCCTGTGCTCCATCTCCCTCCTCATAGATTCCTCGGTTTCCATAAACCTAGGAATGTTAGGCACCGGGATTCCCATTGCCACGGCAGGTTCCCCGGCATGCCTAGCCCTTAGGGTAGGGGTAGGTGCTAGATACGGGTCCCTTGGTGGTGATGAAAACCGGTGATGAAGATGAGGTGGTTGGTAAGGATTCCTCGGTGGTGATGTCCTATGGTTTCTGGTCTAGTTGGTGTTAAGTTCAGCTCTTGCCCTAGCATTAGGGTAAGGACTTGGCTGGTACACCGGTGACTCGCTGCTCTCTTCTCGGTCGGACTCCCCTCTTGGACGGTACACTGGCGAAGAGTGTGAGTGTGAGTCCATTACCTAGAAAGAGAAAAGAATAGGAAGAGATTTGTAAGTAGATTGATTAAATGTGTTCAAAAAGATTTTTATTCATAATACTGAGTCATCACAGTATTAAAAAAAATGGTTTTCGGTTTGAAGTTGATGAGCTAACGAAGAAAATTCTCGGAAGAAGGGGTGGGTCACGAGGACTCACTTATGTACCCTATTTCCCTAGCCAGAACATCCTCATGGGCTTACAACTTCTTTCAGTTGTTATCACCGATGTTTGGGTTTATGGTACTATGTCAAGGTTCATTTTGGGTTTAGAGTCTTAAACGTGGAGCTTGTCTATTCCATGATAGGCTTCTTGTCTTACAGGACGACGATCAGGTTACTGATCCCTTTGGTAATGTACTTTAGTTTTTTTTTTTAAAAAGACGTTAAGTTTTGTTTACAAGAATCGGTGATGTGTAAGTTTTAAGGACGTATGAAAGTTTTTGGAGATGTATGAAGGTGTAACAAAATTTGTGAGTAAATGATCAAATGGAACTCGGTTAAGTGTTAAGGAGGTAAGGTAAGAGTACAAAGGTTACCTCTTAGGTGTCAAGTTTATAAAATAATGAAGTTTGTAGAAGAATTTTGTAGGGTAACACATAGTTTTAAGGGTTGTATTACAAGGATCATGAAGTTTATTGGGAAGTATTTATAAATATGAGTTTATGTATATGGTTTTTAGATATGATCTCGTAAGAATTTCTCCTTGAAGGTAACTCCTTCAGGTCATGACGAGTAAGCATGCAGTCATGTGACAAGAAGGGACTTAAGAATCATAGAATAAGGTTTTAGAGGAAAGTTTTTGAATCAAGAATTTAGGAAGTTTATAGTATTTGAGATAGTACTCATTTAGTGCATATCACCAAGTAAGTAATTTGACATATCAAGAGAGATCCAAGCTCACAAAAGTTTAGAGGAGTCATGCATTCCTATAAGTGAATACTCATCCCAAGAATTCCCAGGAAAGCATACGGGTCCAACGGTTGATTTGGATTTATGCGAAATGCTTTCCTTGACAGAATTTCTTAGAATACAGGTATTCACCCTTCCGGTCCGCACAAGTTCTCACACATTATCTAGAACCTAAATATTCTTGACGAGAGTTTAGTGGAGGATTAGACTTAAAGCCTAAGAATGTATCCTCGATGTAGTAGACTTCTTGAAGCACGTAGGTAAGTAGAAGCGTAGAATTTTCAAGCGTTCATGTATAAGAGTTTAGAATAGTATGAGGAGAAAGTTCCTAGTAAAGGACATGAGATAACTCGTCTAAAGTTTCAAGTATGATCCTATAAGTCTATGGTAACGATTTGGGATTTCGAGGTTCGACTAGGGTTCCAAGTGGGAGATGGGAATGATTGTGTTTACGAAGTTTAATTCAAAGTTTCAAAATAAAAGTCTTAAATGAATGTCATAAGACTTGAATATTAAAGTTTCATAAGTTTGTGAATTAGAATAATTATTAAAAATAATTATTTAGAAGTTTTATAGTTTTTATTACACTAGTTAGGTAATATTAATTTAAGAGAAATGTTGTAAGTATTTCATAAGTAGGGTTATAATAAGCCTAATTATCTATCAAAGATTTGCAACAATTATCTAAAGAATAAATATTTATCAAAGTTTAATAATTAAACATTTAAGGATAAATAGATATCTATAAACAATATAAATCATTTAAGTTTTTTTTTTCAAGTAATGAAACATTTATTTTACAAAGTTTATACAAGTTTATAAATGTTTTTAAGTTAAAGTTTCTAGTTAACTTTTAAAACATACAAGTTTGTAAAAGCTAGAAAAATAATTAAGCACATTTGTTTCTTATTAATTTAAATGAATTCACGAGCTTCAAGTTAAGTAAGTATTGATTTCGTAAAAATGTATAAGTCTAATAGGTAAGTTTTATAGATTTTCTTTTGAATTTATGAAGTTTTTTTTTATAAGTTTTATGTTTAAATAAAAGTTTATAAATTAATGTAGAGTTTAAAGTAAAATTTATTTATAAATAAATTAACGTTTATGAGTTTATAAAGTACTTCTCATTCAAGGCCTAATTTTTATAAAGCTAAAAGTATTCTTTTATAGCTTTTAATTATTTAAATCGATTTTAAAAGATTTAATTAATATGAATTTGAGTTAAGTTTAATTAACTAAAAAGATTCTGGAAATGAAAGTATGAAATAAAAATCATTTCTAAGTTTATAAAGTTTTAACAGAATTTATAAAAATAAATATAAAAGTTAACAGCTTGATTAAAAGGCAAAAAAAATTAAAGGATGCAAAACTGGGTCGCCCGGATTCGAACCCGGGTCGCCCGGTTCCCACACAAGCGCCTTAACCAACCCGGCTACGGGCGTCGCTGGTAACATAAGCAAACCAGAAATTTTTAAACAACAGTTCCGGTTATCCCCAAACCCATATGAACCCTAGAAACTTAATCCACTAAATACACTACGATTAGCCCTCTGTTAATGGAATTAAACATAGGGCTTTTGATCATTAGGCAATTTCGAGTTGATTGAGCATAAGTTTTACCTGAATTGATGCGAAATAGAGGGAGAACGGGGTCAGGCTTAGCGTCGGCTGTCGCGAGGATCAAATGAACAATGCCGGTGATGAACGACCAAATTGAGGATGTGTGTAGTTAGGAGGTGATGTCGCTAGTTGTTTGCAACTGGTATTTATAGGAGATTTCATCACTTAATGACGAATTAGGTGGGAAGTTCACGGTTAGGTTCGAACGGCTCGAATTTGAATTCACGCGTGGTTGGGACTGTGTTCACGCATTGAAATCCATCGGGTTTTGGTCGCACGCTGGCTGTGGAGTTCGAGAATCATTCAATTCGGTCGAACACGCGTTTTTGAATAATTCGGGTCCAAAACCGGGGTAAGCGAGGATCGAACCCGTGATTGAGATCTGATTCGGGAGTTTGGCCTTATTGCAAAATAGGCCCCTGAAGCTTGTGTTTCTTGTCATTTCATGTTAAAATATGAATTCAAGTTTGAAATGAGTTTCGGAAATGGGCAGTTTCGGAAATGGGCAGTTTCGGTCCCTAGTCTTTTTATAAAATAAATATGTTATTTTTTTTTATAAAAAGAACTACACTAGTTTTATAAGTTTCATTATATAAAATAATTTTTTTATGATTCTAAAGTTCAAGTATTTTTGAAATAAGATTATAATATATAATTATAAACTCATGAGCTTTTAGGACTTTTAATAATATCAAAAAAATATAATAAACATACATAATTATATATATATATATATATATATCTATGTATATGAAAGTTTTCCTTAAATCCATTTTAAATAATAAAAAAAAATACTATTTAAAGAAGTAAGGATTAAAGTAATTACGGTACGCGTTTAGGGAAAGGTACATCGGAAAAATCCAGGATATTACACCTCTTTAAGAGCGAATGCTGGCTATCGACTCGGTTCGTTGTATGTTAACCAAAATTGAGGTTTCTGTTGGACCACGCGGATATAAACTTTACTTTATACGGGTTCAGCCAATTTTTAGTCACATAATCTATAACTCCTGGAAAAATATTAAATATTGAATAAATATTTAAATATATAATAAATATTCAATACTGAAAATATTAAATATTCAAAACTTACTTCCTCGTTTGGCTGCATACAGTCGTTCGTAAAGCAGGTTGAAGGTGTACTGGTATATATCTGGCGTGGGAGACTAACATAATACCGACCATGAATACTTGAAATTTGTCCAGTCTTCGTCTGTAAATGATGCCGTGCAATGTTTTGCGATATTCTCGTGTATGTGCCACCGACATAGGTTCTTGGAACAGACCGGAAATATTTTATCACACGCGTTCATAAAAGCTTTGTCCCTGTCTGTTACTATCACACGCGGCTCCATACACTTTTGCAACATTGCTTTTATTTGCAGTAGCACCCAGATGAAGTTTTCCTCCCGTTCTTTTGATATAAATGCATGAGCGACGCAAAACGACTGGTGTGTGGAGGTCACACCGACCACTTGGACAAATGGAAGTTTATACATGTTTGTTTTGTACGTCGCGTCGATCCTCAACACGTGCGGGAATGCACGCCACATCTCGTACGATTTCGGATGAACAAAGAATATCTCCTCCACAATATTTGTGGCAGGATCTTCCCGAGTATAGTAGACATATTTTTTAGAAGAAAGCAGGTTTTCCAGAATCTGCATTGGAGTTTCACCGACTCTCGTTTCGTTTTTTATCTTTTATTTCGCATTATAAATGTCCTTTTTAATGCAACTACTCTCTGGGTTTTGTTCCCTTATAGTTGCCAGAATGTTTCGCGGCAACATGTTTTGCGAATACAACTTCCCCACCAAAAGTTGTTTCGACTGAGACAGTCTCCTTGCAAACGAGTGCGCCTCAAGATGTTGACTAGGATCGTGATTATGACTGTCATCCTTCACCGTTAATTTCCAATCATCAGTATTTTCTTGGTACTCTTCTTCCAATTTAAAGGGACAACCTATTTTCTTGCTACCGGCACGTCTAACCGTGGCAGTAGACGCACGTTCACCGTGACGGTCACACACATGCCACACCTTGATAAACGGTTCCGTCGGATCGTCGTCTTTTCTCCTCAATCGTCGGGTGACAAGGACGTAACCATTCTCACGTCCTCTCCGGATAGCCCAATCCACCAAATGTTCACGAGACTGAAAATTCTGGTCAGTTTTATATGACACATTTTGATGGTTTTGTTCTTCGTCTTTGGAGTCGTCGGTTTGTTGTGTCGGGTAAGAGACTTCACCGCACACGAAGTTGTTAGTTTGTTGTGTCGGGGAGGAGACTTCACCGTATACGTAGTCGTTCGTGGGTTGTGTAATGTAAGACGGTTCACCGTATATGAACTCGGGATTGCTTAGTGGCTCGTTCAAATCTGGAAGCCTTACCCGTTGATTAGAATAAACGTCGGACGAGACCTTCTCCCAGTTCACCTCTTGAACGCCAGAACTTTGCGGGTTGTTTTCCAGTGACTCGTTAGAATATACCTGAAAACCGTAGTTACCATCCCACCATCAAGACATGTTTTTGAGAGATTGTTTGAAATTTTTTTTGAACGATACATTTGAATGAGAATTTTGCATGGTTAAATACACAAAATTTGGCCCCTATACGCATCGTATCGGCAATATGGTGCATATAGGATTCATGTCAAACCTGGTCAAACCTCGTATACGCATCGTATAGTTCAATACGATGCGTATAGCGTACGAGGTACTTTCTGCAACTAGTCAACCATCACATCGCTATACGCCACGTATAGATCTATACGGGGCGTATAGCGATGTGATGGTTGACTAGTTGCAGAAAGTACCTCGTGCGCTATACGCATCGTATTGAACTATACGATGCGTATAGTGTTGGAATGACCAGGTTGTACGAGGATGTCGGGCATGGGAAATTATGAAGGGCTATACGCATCGTATTGCCCTATACGATGCATATATGGCCAAGTCCACATGCGTATATGGCCAAGTCCACATCGTATTAACCTCTTTAAATAATGCACTTACAAGCATCATAAATATATATAGATTAAAAAAAAAGATTATTGGATTTTAATAATCTCACATTTTACTAATTGACCAGTAATAAGGGATAATTATTAATATTCCAGCGACTCGTTAGAATATACCTGAAAACCGTAGTTACCATCCCACCACCAAGACATGTTTATAATTTTTGAGAGTTTGTTTGAAATTTTTTTGAACGATACGTTCGAATGAGAATTTTGCATGGTTAAATACACAAAATTTGGGCCCTATACGCATCGTATAGGGCAATACGGTGCGTATAGGATTCGGGTCACACCTGGTCAAACCTCGTATACGCATCGTATAGTTCAATACGATGCGTATAGCGTACGAGGTACTTTCTGCAACTAGTCAACCATCACATCGCTATACGCCACGTATAGATCTATACGGGGCGTATAGCGATGTGATGGTTGACTAGTTGCAGAAAGTACCTCGTGCGCTATACGCATCGTATTGAACTATACGATGCATATAGTGTTGGAATGACCAGGTTGTACGAGGATGTCGGGCATGAGAAATTGTGAAGGGCTATACGCATCGTATTGCCCTATACGATGCGTATATGGCCAAGTCCACATGCGTATATGGCCAAGTCCACATCGTATTAACCTCTTTAAATAATGCACTTACAAGCATCATAAATATATATAGATTTAAAAAAAAAGATTATTGGATTTTAATAATCTCACATTTTACTAATTGACCAGTAATAAGGGATAATTATTAAAATAGACATTGACCGGGTCAAAGTTACCAAAATAGACATTTAGCCGGCGGATTGAAGGCTAAGCCGGTGAAACGCAGGCTAAGCCTTTGTATTTCACCGGCTAAAGCTTTTGTTATTGTAGGCTTAGCCGGCGCCATTTTAGCCGGCGGATTGGTGTCTATTTTGGTAATTTTCCTCAATAATAATCCCAACTGAGAATATTCTTACCATCAGTCCCTACTTTCAAACTATTCTCTTACATTGGACCCCTCGTTAAAAAAAACTTAACGATGTTAGATTTTATATGACGTGGACATCTGCAAACTGCCAGAAAGTCGAGCCAAGTTAGCAGTGATCTCGTGGTGGCTTATGAAATTGGCTCTGGTGGTGTTTAACTGGTCTCGTTTGTTCGGCAAGTCCAAACAGAGACAACGGTGGTGTTTAACGAGACCAGTTAAACACCACCAGAGCCAATTTCAAAACCCACCACGAGACCACTGCTAGCTTGGCTCGACTTTCCAGCGGTTTGCAGATTTCCACGTCATATAAAATCTAATGGCGTTAAGTTTCTTTAACGGGGGGTCCAATGTAGGAAAATAGTTTGAAAGTAGAGACCAGTGGTAAGAATATTCTCAGTTGGTATTATTATTGGCCAATTGGTAAAATATGGGATTATTAAAATCCAATAATCCTAAAAAAATACCGTATATAAAAGAATTAATAACTTTAAAACAATGATTTTATTTTGGGTGGCAATTTGTTTTATGAATTTTTTCACTCGAATTTATATTTTAGAGAGATATCTTTATACAATAATATTTAAAATCAAAAGATCAATCGATGTTTATGGTTGGTTCGTAAGATCAGTATGCAAGTGATGTTGTATAATGTTCTCAACTTATCAGAAGATTATTACACGTATAATGTCACGTCGTTGTTATCAGAAGATTACAATGTTCTCAACTTATTTTTTTATTTTCCTTTGTCCTTAGATAATAAAGTAATCTATTAATTCATCGACTTTTTAGTTTTTATATTTTTAGTTACTTGGATAATAAAATTATATCAAAATTAAAAATAGTTGAAAACATACTTGAGAATCTGAACTCGTAATTTTTTTTATAAACTAACGGGTATAATTGATACTCAACGGATACGAGTAATCAGTTACCTGACATGTATGAGACACAGTTTTACAATCGGGTACGAACAAAAAATTGTCAATATTTTAAAAGGGTGGAAGAATTGAAAGGTAATATGTTGTCAAGTGTCGTGCACGAAAGTGACGGAAAGCATAGGCATCAACATCCCAATTATTAATTGTTGGCTTTTAAAGATGGGAATTGGCCAAAAGTTTAAATTCCACCCCCTACTTGAATATTCTAGCGACTAGTTTATGAAATAAAAAATTGTCAAAAATTGCCATGAACAATAATTTAAGCATAATGGGAAAAATATCGTCTCAATTATTAAAAATAGAGAAGATTCTTATCTTTGATTGTTTTAATTTTGGGTTATTATCTGGTAAAAATCAACAAGCTGATTTAACACTTAGATATTTTTTTATAGCGGTTTTATTCTTTAATTTTGGCTTGTCATTAATTTATATTTGTGATTTCATATATTGATTTTGAGAAAAGTATAAAATCATTTAATTTTATTCAATTTTTATTTTTCAAAAACTTATTAAATTTGCAGGAAAAAATAAAGTAAGTAAGAAAACTGTTATTTTTCTCTCAAGCAGCCAATTATCCACATGACATATATATCGGTATAAAAAACCGAAAGTTTTATCGAATAACAAGTTAAAATAGCTTTTTTAGTAAGAAAAATATATTTAAAAAGTAAGACTATTACAAAAAAATTCCTAAGTGTCAAACCCACCTAATGAATGATATTTTATGCAATTTTATTGTTTGAAAGTGAGTGTTATAGTTTTCTACAAGTATAATCATATAGAGTTTATTATATAAGTTGATATTTATGTTTATATAACCTAGTTTATATAATATAACATTATTTTTCATGATATATAATTTGCGTGTAACATTGTTTTCTTTTGCAAATCTAGTCACCCTTGGGGCTCCACGAGACGTCATGACTCTTGAGACTGATTTCTCACATTGGATTTTATATCAATACAACACCAACATATATAACATGAATAAACTATTTCATACTTTGATAATCTATCAGTCTATCACCATGCATCTTGATTAGTTAATTACAAACTATTTTATATGAGATTTGTTACTCTACTTCCTATATTATACTATTTTTGATGCATGAGCATCTAGGGCCGTTTGATCCGGACATTAGTTCGGTTGTGTAATGTGGGTCCAGTTTGAGTCTGTGGGTTAGATGGTGGGGACGCAAGGGTATCAGATAGCTTCAAGATCATCACTATCTTTTATTTGTTTGAGTTATTTGAATTTTGATTTAATTTCCTAGTTTATCTTTCGTTTGACATAAGTTAGGGTTTTTTTTATTGTTTTACTTGGTTGATTATGATTTAATAAAGAAATTGGAAGCTTTAAGCTTGCCAATAGAATCATTTGATTCGGACATTTGATTAAAACCTTGTTCTTGATAAAGCCATTTAAATACTTTCCCGCGCGTGTATCAATTTTTCTTATAATATTAACAAATTACTAAATTCCACATAAATTCTTATATTTTTTTGAGTTAAATGTCATTTTCGTCTCTGATTTTATATGAGATTTGTCAGTCCAGTCCTTATACTATTTTTCTTGCCATTATGATGTCTAATTTTGCTAAATTTTACCAGTTTTATCCCTGAGCTCAACGACGTTAATATTTTTTGTTAAATAAGCCTCACGTACTTGCATGTGAGAGCATTTTTATCCATTGCATAAATTCTTAAATCACCATGTACACAACAGCAAGGACCCAAACACACTTAAGTTAGTCAATCACTCAATCAAACACACACCATCTTCTCCATCCCCTCTCTGACGAGAATTCGTTTTCTGACATCAAACTCCGGTGACCGACTACAATTGTCCATAGCTTTATTGCGGTTGCATTAAAATTTCAAGATTTGTACATATATTACTACACAGAGTACAAACATAACGTTGTCACCACCATTACATCGGTCGAACTACCATCGAAAAGCAGCAACAATGTCACCACCATCACAGTCCCCTCATCCGTCACTTGCCCTCTATGTCTCACCATCAAGAATCACCACATCACATTTCCCCTTTCGGATTAAGCATTTTGCGCAATCAGTTTAAATTGGAATCGAAATTAAAATCATGTTTGGGATTGGAGTCAAAGAAGATGAAACAATGAGTTGTTTAATAATAAGATAGTTTTGAACCTGAGACCTCCCCTTTAAGAAACATGTGTCTCTACCAAGTCGGCTAGCTCCACATTGAAAATTCCAAAATATCTAAAACATGCAAATACATTTTGTCTTGTTTTCCCATCTTCCACAAGTTGTTTGAGGCAAATTTATATATCGGCCAAACATTAATAGCAACTAGGCGATCCCTAACCAAACCACATTTGGTCTTTCTCAAAAGCCTAATTAGGTAAATCTTTTCCATTACCCATTCCTTTGTCTAATTTTAAAAGTCAGTATGTTTAATTTGGATTTGATATTAAGTGATTTTTGGGACTCGCTACCGAACTTTCTACTTTTGGTCATCTTAACTATATGGATTATTGGTGATTTTCAGGGCCGATCTCGAGAATTCTCAAAACGTTTTGGGCCCTGGACATGTAAAAAAAATCGGGCCCCATAATATAAACTCGTAATGATATAATAAAAAACTATAACAAACGAAAAACGTTTAACGAATCATACATAAAGATTAATGAATCATGATGCATACCTCGAATAGTCGATTCGACGATTCCCGATTGGCTCCCTGCTCGATCCAGCCCCAGCCCACTTATTTTGTTATTTTTTAGTAAGTTTGAAAATCTAGTGGACCTTTTTTAATTTCTAAGTGAGTTAATAAGATAAATGGATGATACAAGTAGTGGGCTTTTTTAATTTCTAAGTGGTTTAATAGAATAAATGAATAATACAAGTTGGACATTTTATAAATATATATATATATATATATATATATATATATAATATAAAAAAATTAAAAACTACTGGCCCCTTAGGAGACTGGGCCCAGGACGGTCGCCCTCCCCGCCCCTCTGTTGATTTTAATGTCATTAACGTCATTTGGTGTAATTCGACTCATTTAAGACAAAATGAGAAATTGGAATATACATTGATCAGAATTAGGAGGTGCGCAGTGCACACTTGATCAATGTTGTTCTAATTTATGATGTTAATACACCCGCTGAACAACTGTGGTTCGGAGGTAGCGCCCCGGTTAACGGGGTCCAAGGAGCGGCAACCCCTGGTGGGATCTAATGTTCAACTTCCCTGACCGAGGTTAAATATGCAATTGAAATCTAATTTTCCTTGTATAGTTATGCACTGGAAATTACTACGGATCGCAAAGTTGCTAACAAGTTGGTGAAACTTGGTCTTCAGTATCAAGCTAAAGGTCCGTCCCAAATTGGTCGTCCGTACCAAATTTGGTCTTACATGCCAAATTGGTCTTCAATACCAATTGGAGCAGTGATTGAAAAACCGTCAACGGTTGACGATTGTGCCAGTTATTTTGTCAAAAGACATGACGTTTCATGAAAGGATGCAATGTTTCATTGCAACTGACAACTGTTAACCCCATATATAAACAAATCATTTGGTCCGATTTAAAAGATACAAACGAATTTCTAATTCGAATTTCGTAGAAAAGAACCTCCCGTTCTTTGAGAAACTTCATATCTTATCTGATTATTGATTTCATGTTAGGTGGAATATTTTAATTTGAAAAAAAAAATGATTTGATTCAAAAAGATATCCAGTCAGACGAAATAAAAAAAAACTACATGGATCTACCCTATTTATATATAAAAAAAAATTATGTCTTTGTTGACCATTTCTACAAATTTATATGGATCTACCCTATTTATAAAAAAAAAATATATTTACCATTTTCTTATATTTGTATATAGGTGAGAGTAGTGTTGCACAAAAGCCGGTTTTTGAACCGAACCGGTTTCGAACCGGCCCGAACCGGTTTGGTCAACGCGAACAGTAAACCGGTTTTGACCAAAACCGGTTCGGGTTAAACCGGTTTTGTAAGTATAAAACATCGAACCTGTTGAACCGGTTCAGTTCGGTTCTGGACCGGTTCGGGTTGGTAAACCGGTTTAAACCGGTTTTTTTTTTTTTTTTTAATTATAAAATATTACAAAATTACAAAACATTACAATACGAGAAAAATAAAAACATAAAGTTCAACGCTTATTCATATTGAAGGGGTTCGGAAATCACAAAACATTACAAAATTAAACATTACAATACGAGAAAAAAAATATTTTTATTTTTTGGAGTTTTTTTGTTTAATATTAGCCGTCATTCTCGGAGTTACTAGTGGATCCTCGTAGTCTATCATCTTCGGCGAGTTCTTCATTTGTAAGTGGGCTCGCCAATCCTTGGTTAACCTCAGATTCGTGTATGAGTTCTTCAACTTCAATTTCGTCTTCAAGCGAAGCCCTATCTTGTCTCCTATCTACCGCATCCAAATGGTCTTTCAAGCAAATGCACATTTCCATTGCCGCGGGAGTGAGTCTAGTTCTTCGAATAGATAAAACCCTGCCACTAAGAGAAAAAACGGATTCCGAAGCTACCGTGGAAGCTTGGACGGTTAGTAAATCACGGGCCATGGCGGAAAGGACCGGAAAAGTAGATTCGTTTCCTTTCCACCAAGCCAAAATATCAAAGTCCTCAAAAACATCCGGACTCATAAATGATAAAAAGTTTGTTCCCGTATACCTTCCGAGTTCGCTACTCGGGATGGACCCTCTAGCCCGTTTAGTAAATTCATTTCTCATTTCGTTATACAAATTTAAGTTCACATTCCTCGAGCTGCTACTTGATGCGCCCGCGCCCATCGTATCATGTGGGGTTTGTGTTGTACCATATTTATGTAAATAAATATCAAACAAATCTTGCAAACATTTGTTAAAATAAGTTTTTGTTACGGTTGAAAAATGAATATCTTCGGCATTCAAATCCAAATCGTAAGTTATTTTATCAATCAAGGTTTCAACACCGTAAACATTAATTGTAGGGTTTAATGCGGCGGCACAAGTTATAACCGGAGGCATTTCTTTAAAATATTTAACAAATTTTTCTTTCATCGGTTTTATCATTCTCGTAAAAAAAGTATTTTTATTTTCAAGTTCGGCTAATTTGTTACACATTAGAAATATTTGTTTAAGAACCAAGGGACTTGTGGGGTAATAAACCCCGGATAAAAAAGTAGTGGCGGTTTTGAAAACTTCGAGCAATTCGGTTATATTTTCAAGAATGTCCCAACTCGTAGACGGAAAACTTTGAATTTTACGACGCAGTTTTGAGGAAAGCATATCATGAAAAATTGATAAAGTATCTTTTTGTCGTATAGCACTATGAAACATTTTATAAATTGAATTCCATCTTGTTGGGAGGTCCCAATTGGGACCTAAGCAAATCAAACCCGTATCGTTACATAATCTAATATATTCATGGTATCTTTTTTTACTACTACTAAAAACGTCTTTAAGCATGACTCGAAATGCATTACTTAATTCAATAACGGGTTCAACCGCAAGCCCGTCTTGCACGGCTAAGTTGATGATGTGTGCAATACATCGACTATGGAAAAAAGCGCCGTTGCAAATCGGATTATATTTTAATATTAATTTTTGAACCGCATTTGTATTATTTGAGGCATTATCAAAAGATATTGAAAATAATTTATTTTGTAATTTAAAATCGGTTATCACATCATCTAAAATGTGAAATAAATTTTGACCCGTGTGAGGATATTCAAACATATCAAACGCGATTGTACGTTTCATCATTTGCCACGTATTGGGATCAACCCAATGAGCGGTAACGCAAATATATGAGTCGGGAATGCCATGTGGAGCCGACCAAACGTCGGTGGTTAAGTTCACACCGGTTTCCAATTTTTCAAAACCTAAAATTAATTCTTTTTTTGCTTTTTTCCACATTTTTAGACAATCACGTCTAAGAGTATTACGACTTACTTGATGATAACGTGGTTGAAGGGCTTCTTGAATCATCCTGGTCGTGAGCGGATTGTCGAAGTGGTTGAACGGCAAACCTCTTTGAATAACTAATTTCGCCATTCTATCTCGAACAATATTTGGATCGAAGTTCCAAATTCCACCCTCGCTTGTCATAGATGCTTGACCCTCATCCGGAATTTTCTTCAAACTCGGGCAAGATTTTTCCATATGAGTTTTTAAAGTAGAATTTGAATCCTTTTTAAAAAACCCACCACATTTTTTGCAACGAGCCCGTTCCAACCCGGTAGACATCTCACATAGATCGTAGTTTGACCAAATTGCGGGGTTCCTCGTTGTTGGTATGATTCTCACAACGCTAACTTCGGAAGAGGAAACACCAAAACTTGAAGAAGTTGCCATAACGTTTTTTGAGCGTTTTTTGACCGTTTTTTGAGCGTTTCTTGAGCGTTTTTTGAGCGTTTGAGAAGTGTGATTTAACCAAAACACCCACTACCTATTTATAATGTGTTTGGGGGTTAAAATGGGTGAAAAAACGGTCAAAAATTGGTTCTAACGGCTATATAGCCGTTTTCCAACGGCTAGATTCAAAAAATTAACGTTAAACCGGTTCAAACCGGTTCCTCAAACCGGTTCACAAAAAACCGGTTTTAAACCGATCCTCACGCAAATGATCCAAACCGGTTTTAAACCGGCGGTTCCTACCGGTTCACAAAAAACCGGTTCGTGGGCGGTTCGGTTTCCGGTTCCGAACCGGTTTGGATTTCCAAACCGGTTTTTTTGTGCACCTCTAGGTGAGAGCATACTTGGTTGTAAAATTAAAAATTTTCAAACAAACTAAACTTGTGCACTTCATAAACTCACCAACTATTTTGAAAAACTTGTCATTATCAATCGTATATCTTGATCACTCCAATGAACAAAAGATCAATGTTGAGCTTCATAATCATCATCTTTCATAAACAAGTATTTCACTTCTTATTCAAGCTCCTTTCCTCCACACATTTGAACCGATCACATGATTCTCCATGCAAACCTAAAGCAAATTCCTCGATACTTTTCCCTTACTCTTACTTGCACTTTAGACTCATCCAATGTTGAGTCTCCCTTCTTTACTATCGCCAACACGAGTGTCGCTTAGCCTCTAAGTATCTAGCGTTACTTCATAACAACATGTGGTTGGTTGTTCTGTATCCAAAATTTTGAATGTTATTGATTGTAAATGGGTTTACAAGTTAAACGTGACAAGAATGGATTTATTAGTGAACATAAAATTATTAGTACTATTAATAAGCATCATGTGTTCATTATGTGTTACTTCTTTTAAATATCACTTTTGTTAAATTTTCAAACATTATAAGTTTTAGTCTGCCATAAAATCTATAAAAATTATTGCTGGTTATCCTATTTCTAATTATTTATTTTCCCCTTTTGTACTTTATATATTTCGAACAACTCCTTAACAAACGAAAATAAAAGTTTAGTTCTCAGGGGATTTGACAAGTTACTCAAAATATAACCCAAAACACGAACTGGCCCAGTTATTGCATAGAGGCTTATTTCAAAACCCAGAATGGTGGCCCGGTTATGTGGTTGGATTTGCAAGGACCATAGTAAGCCCATCTTCCTCAAATTCATACACGAAAAAGAAAAGGAAAAAAAATGTGGTTGAATTTTTTTAATTTTTTTAGTTCTAATAAAACAGGCTATAAGAGATAATTACATGTTTAAACAGAGGGTTAATGTTATAGAATAACTTTTCACTTTTATCAATATTTCAAGTTGGTACGTGTGCTGTTATCTGATAGTTTAGTTATTAACTGCTGTTTGGATGGGTGAGAGCTCCTTTCAATTCTCGGTAAAGTCGGTGAAAAGATTGATGTCCAAAGAAATAGCTCCCAACAATCGTTTCATCTAGGATTGGAACAAATGGATCCCAAGTAAATGCAAGGTGGCATGCGGAAATAGATCGAATCCCAACCTTGATCGCTTTGGCTAAAAGAAACATCCAGGTAAACTCTAATTTATGTCTGTTTTGTGGGGATGCTGTGGAGACGGTCACATATTCAGCTCATGCTATTTAGCGGCCATTATGTGGAACCTAGTTAGCAATTGGTGTAACATGCTGCAAATTTTCGCCTTCTCGGTAAAATACATGCTCGATCTGCATAATACGGCCCTGAAAGGAGATCCTCATAAGGATGTCTATCATTATTTCATCATTAACGAATTAGTAAAAAGCTACTTAAAGTGGGGCTAATTAATGCCTCATAGCATCTAGCCACGCTACTTTCGGTTATTAACTGTTGTTTAAAAACTAACATACTGCACATGGTCAGGACTTAATGGACCCAACCATTAATTAAGAGTAAAGCTTAGCATTGTACTTGTTCCACCTCTAGGGAGGTCTGTAAACTCCTAAAAGGTTTAAAATCACTAAAATAAACATGTTTAACATCCATTTTACTAAAATGAATGTTTATATCAAATCTAATCTTTAAACTTTGAATTTCTAAACCAATAAAAAAAAGACATATATACTAGTAGGATCAAATTACGCGCCAATGTTTTTTTAGAACAACGGAAATGACATTAAGAAAACAAAAACTAGTAATGTATTAGCAAAGTCTTAGAAAGCATAACGGAACATCGAGATCTACATCAATCTAGCCAAGACAAACAATTAAACTTGACTATATTTTTGTATCTGATCCAATTAAAAGAAGAGAGTTTTATATCATCTGCCGTCTTTAAAGGGGAACAAGTATCCTTTATAAAAACCATCATGTTTCTCGCCTTTCAAATCCACCAGAGATCCGTGTAGATAAGAGCCTTCCATATAACCCGGCTTCAAAGTGGCACGACTATCCCTCATGGGCTATGTGAACCTATGAAATCATAACACTTGACCAAAGGGGAGCAAATTACGCCACTTCATGGTGTCTAACCTTTTCGGTGCAAAGTACACAAGTTAGGGTCCTTTTACACCACTTCTTGTCCTTTTACACCGGATGGGATGGCTTGCTAAATAAGCATTCCACAATAGGCTATTGATTCCGTTTTGAAATTTAATTTCTTACCAAATCTTTAGAAAATCAAAATTATATTAGCTAGAACCATCTACTTTAATCAACCGAATCCTTTTAAATATGCTTCCATTTTTTTACCATTCATTAATTCCTTCATATTAACTATAATTTTTCGTTCATTTTTAATAATTCTTCACTTTTTAACTCTCATCTTCTACTTGATCACTTTCACTTAAGAAACCAAAATAAGGTGGTTTTAGCGTGATTGAAGACAGTCGGTTACGGTGGTTGAAGAAGGTGTTCAGTTGAGAATGTCGAACCGAGTAAAAGTACGATTTAGTATTTTTGTAAATAATATATTTTACATTCTTTATGCATACTGATGTTAAAATTACATGTTTTTTTTGGTTTAGAAAATCAATATTTATGGTTAAAAATATTTCGGTTAATGTTTATTTTGGTAAAATTGGTGGTTAACCTTAACCTGTCTATTATGGTGATTTTCCCCTTTATCATTTCATTTTGTTGAATTTTAACTGAGTATGATTTTTTTTTGTACGCCAAACTCCTACTTTACTTTACATCTTTACGACCTCCGCTTTAAGAGACATGTGCCTCTGCCAAGTGGCTAGCCTCACATTGGCTACCTGAGTATGATTTAGTGTCATATGAAATGGGAAGATGAGCTCATGGTTCAACTATCTAACTAGATGAAGCTTAACATACTTTAACTCCCATTAAATCCTTGAAAGTGGTTTCTTGCTGAAAAATTGATGGTAACTACAATCTTTGAAACTTGAAACCATGACAACAATTAATGTGCAAACTTAGTTAACCACACTCACACTTACAATTACCACTTCTCAACTGTCTAATAACTGCATCATTGCATTTGAACCCAAGATATAAACATATGTGATGAATTTTCACAAACCCTACATAATTAAGTACAATTAATTAAGTACGTTGTTATTATAACCTTAGCCCTATGTTACATTGAGAAATAAATTTAAAAAGCTATAATTAAAGAGGGTGAAATATGACTTATTTCAAGGTTTATGGTGCTGAGTGTAAATATAGTCCAAATGAGCATCTGCAAGAACCCTTCTTTTCAAGCACTCTTCATCTCCACCTCCACAATCCTCAAACCCCATAATATCCTGCAAATTTTACTTATAAACTTAACTAATCAAGAAACTTTATGTAACAATGGAAGAAGGTTTAAAAAGATGGTAAATTTACACTGAAGGAGTCAAGGGTAGTTTCAAAGTCAACAAGAGAGTTTCCACTGCCACTGGTGTTGATGGATTCATCAAGTTTCATCTTGTTTTCACCTGCAGAATATTTGTATTAAAAATATGGAAAAACTTAAAGATTTTTGAATGATTTATGAAGTGTTTTAAGCTATTGATACCTGGTTTGGTGTGCAAGAAACGAGCAGATGTATGTGAGAAGGCAATGAGGGAGAGGAGGAAGAAGATAAAAGGAACACCACAACGGAAGCTGTGCTTCATTGTCTCACCTTTGGGTGGTGTTTGTGTGTGTGTGCGCGCTTTTGTGGGGGTGTGTGATATGTATATATGTTGTTGGGAGGTGGAGTGGGGTGGGGGTACATTTAGTTTAAAGGTTTAAATACATGCAATGACAACGCACTGATATATTGACTTTGATTGACTCATAAAACAAGATATTTCATTGGAAAATTAGTAAATAATGGGTTTGATTTTTTTTGAACGGCAATTTGAATCACTGACTTACTCACTCGATCATCTCTACCTTCTTCAAGAGGAAACCCATTATAATGGGTTTGGTCTGATAAGTTATTAAAATAAATAGTTGATTTAAAAAATTAACTTCAATAGTTCAATGACCATTTAATTAAATGTATAAGTGGATTTGTATATAGTATTACAAAATCTTTGGTTGTCACCATTATCTATCGCGAAACTTAAACTCTCGACCTCTCTTAAGAGACACCAATTTAACACACATGTATATCATTAAGACAAATACTCTTAGTTCAATTTTAGTTTTACATGCGTATTTTGATTATTCAATAAATGCTCATTCTGTAACACCCAACCTTTTATTTTTGGCACAAGAACTACATGAAAGAAGGGAAATCTCGTCATTTGCACTTTTCTAACCAAAAACACGTCATTTTTATTTTTAGGTTGACGTGCCATTTTCTAATTATTTGAATTGCAACACCATATTCAATTTTTTGGTCAAATCACGCGAATGACAATTTTTAAGTTCAAGATCGTGCCATTATGTCCAAAGACGTCATTTGATTGGGTTATATTGATTTTAACTTTATTGATAATTAGAGTTTGAATGAGTTTTTGAACCATATTTTATCATCTACCGTCAAAAATCCTTTCATTTAAAAAGATTATGATTAAAATTGTTCAATTTATAAAATTGTTTTATTTAAGATAATCATATATGTGACGTTATGATGTGTTAAATGACTGTAAATTTTACTTTTTTACTTTTGTCACATGAAAAAACTAACAAGACTAAAGATTACCTAACTTGAAAGTTGTTTAGCTTTTATATAAGTGAAAAAATGGTTATCCAAAAATATAAATCTAGCTAAAACTTATTAGGCTTTTTATATAATAACACATTAGAAATATTAAAAGTTGAAAGATGTAACGTTTGTTTTTTTAGAACAGAAAACACTTAAATCTAATTCTACTTCTAAAATTATAATTAGACTGAACATTAACCTTATAAAGATGGACAACACTATATATAGACCTTGATACAACTAGATTATGGTTGTTTTTCAAAAGAAAAAAAAAATAGACTACAATCCCTTGATGTAATATTGTTATTTTGTTAGCATGGAATAACATGAGTGATGATGAAACATTATTATGGTATGCCAATGGTTCCGATTTTGTATGGACGTATGATTATGGTCATGATGATTGATGATGATATGAGTCATGTGAAAACACCATTGAGGAGAGAGAGAGAGAGGTGTTTGGTCATAGTCAAGGGGTAAAGTGGTCCAAAGTAAGTTCAAAACTTAAATCTTACAAAGAATCAGTGGCTGACACCAACAACCAAAAGTCAAATTTTTTCACGTACCTGTTTCCCATCTTTTATAAAAATATCATCTTTTTTAAAAAGAGGAAGATTGAATACTTTATCAAAAAAATTATCAGGTATCATCCTTTACGTTTAAATTTATTGCGGTTTACGTCCTTTGGCCTAACGGGCGTTAAAATTTTCAGTTAACTCTAGTCATGTGCCACTCACATGAGGGCAAAATAGTCTTTCCATCTTTTAAAGGACTATTTGTGTAATTAACTTAATGTTATATGTGTGTGTGTATATATATATATATATATATATATATAAATATAAATAATAAAGCCCCTCTCTCCTTTCTCTCTCTTTCGATCTTTCTGTCTCTCAAACATGATGCCCACCACCACCACCACCACCAGCCGACCACCGCACAACCCCCTCCTCCGATCTGAGCACCACCACCGCCCTAGCATCACCACCGCCATAACTTGTCTCTCTTTCTTCACATACCAGATCACGGTCTCTCTCCCTTTGTTTTTCCCTCATCTTACCCTAAAATCCTTAAAATTGTTGACCTGCAACTATCCCTCTTCTCCATCTACCTGGAACCACACCCCCTCTGTGAAATCGGGCCAACTTTGGCCTCTCTCTTTCGTCCGCCACTACGTCACCCAATTCGTCAATAAACGAACACCCTCCTACCCTGTTCCAGGATCTTGATTTTCTGAGGAATAATAGCATTCCAGTTGGTAATTGATTCCGTGAACCCTCCTTTTCCGATTCCGTTCCGACATGATATGATCCCATCCAAATTAATCAGAGATTCATAACTAGCCTTCTCTCATCATCCACCTTGATAAATCGAAAAAGTAGGGCCAACTTTGACGTTTGTGGGTCAACGACTCAGGAGCTGGGTGGTGAAGTAGATTGGTGGTGGTGGGTCAACGTGTTTAAGGTATGTAAAGATGGCTTGATTTTTTGGCTGTAGTAACTGGATCAGGAGACTTGTAACAATCTGTTAACAGAGACGAAGAAACGTAGGTTACCATCGCAAAGAAGAACAACGCAACAGGCTCTCCGATGCAACCTAATTGCGACACGCCAGGGAAAGCACACCGGATCCAATCACAGCGGTAATGATGTGCGCGATTGTACTCCATAGCGTGCCTGATTAAGATCGATATCTGATTCACATCATTTTAATTGAATCAGAAGACGTACAAATGAGTATTCATATTTTAGGGTTTTTGTTCTCCAAGTGAAGAAGATGAGTACCATGTGAAGCTGCCCAAGAAATTAGCGATGGAGCATACCCAACTGTTAGCATCTATTTGTAGCCATCCACACCCCCAAATCTTGTTCATCTGTGAAATCAAGTGGTAAGATGTACGATGACAGGTATGATGAAGAAGAGGATATTCACCGGATGTTTTGGAATCTAGGAGACGCTGAAGAGTTATGCCGGAGAAGATGGGGAGGTGGTTTGAAGGTGCATCAATGGTGATGATGGTTTCAATGTCTGTGTGAATAAGATTGTGGAGAGGGGTAGGCTGAGATGTTTAAGTAAATTACATATATGGTCCTTTTATGGTGAAATGACAATTATACCCTCACATGCATTACACATGATTGGATTTAACAGAAAAAGTTAACTCTAATTAGTGGAAAGGACGAAATGTGTAAGGTTTGTAAACGTAAAGGATGATACCTGATAATTTTTTTGCTAAAGGACGCAATCTAAAAAATGATATAAACATAAAGGACGATATCTGTAATTTACTCGAAAATTTATTACTTACACGTAAATTACAATTTTATAGTTATTCTAAAGTTGGATATATCACATTAAAATATGAATTTTATATATAACCAGAGGATAATCCTTTTTGATAATTTTAGTGTCATTTAACTATTTTGTGTAATTTGGTTTACTTTTTTTTTGAACGACAACAATAAGAATTCTCAAAGAAAAGCTAGCGGTATGGGTGTTTAAATTCGGATATTCGAAAATTTCGGATAGTGGATTTCACTATCCGAAACCGAATCCGAATCCGAAAACAAAAATTCGGATATCCGAATTTTAGGATTCTGATATCCGATTTTTTTTTCTTTTTCTTCCCGCAGCAATGAGTTTACTGAGTTTTTGACTTTTTGCTGCTTGTACCTGTTAGCCCTAGTTGTTATTTAATAAATTATATCTTTCAAAAATTAAAAGTACAAACAATCCAACATACTAAGCAAGTCTCAACAAAAAATACCATTAAAAAGTCCCAACAAAAAATACCATTAAAAATTCCCAACAAAAAATACCAATAAAAAGTCCCAACAAAAAAATAAGAAGAGTTTAACACTTTAACAAAGTCTTAGTTTTAAAGAAAATCATAAAATATGTTGTGCTGTGCTTCATTTCTTCACATCAACCCAAGATCTGTCATCTGAGACGCCACTAGATAGACGATTTACCTACATGAATGATGAACCCAATATGAAGTTAATATCGACAAAAAGCAAAACATGAAAGACATTATAATAATTTATAGGTATTATATATGTCAAGCCTTACCAAGTGGATTAAAATACAAAGCACGATTTTTAAGCTAAAGATGGCAATTTTTGACCCGTTAACTAAAGACTTTATAAGTATTATAATTTTGACCCGTTAACATGAAAGACTTTATAATAATTTATAGGTATTATAATTGATAACCTAGAAATAACTTCTTTAATCTTCTACAACTGTTTCACCAATGATAATCCTTGGTTGTTCCATGGCTAAGTCCTTCAAACCTATGATATACAAAAAGAACATATTAAACTATTAAAAATACAAACGTATAGAAAAGTACAATTTGAATTAAAAGGATAATTTTTCACTAACCTTCTGCTTCCATATTCTCGATTTCTAGCAATGTATCTTCAATCATAATTTGATCATTGGAAGCACGCAACCAATCATGTGCACATACCAAAGCTTCCACCATCTTTGGGGTTAAGGATGTTCGGAAACAATCAAGCACTCGTCCATCGGTGCTAAAAGCCGACTCTGAGGCAACCGTAGAAACTGGAATAGCAAAATTATCCCGAGCCATATTAGCAAGAATGGGATATCGGCATTGATTAAGCTTCCACCATTGTAAAATGTCCAACGGTGCGTCCATAGGTTCGCACTCTTCACCAATATATTTGTCTAATTCAGTTTTACTCGAAGAAATTTCCGAACTTCCCATGGCCATTTGAAATCTCTTCCGCATGATTTGTTGAATTTCCATTGATTGCTCACCACATACCTCACTACCTGATGTAGATGATGCCTCAACGACCTTCTCCTTTTGAGGCATAGATTTTGTATAAAGCTCAAACAAGGGGCGCAAGTTTAAGTCTAGATTTAACTTGAGACTCTCATCTACAAATTTTTCTTTAGCAATAAAATTAATATATTGCCATTTCCATCTTGGGTCAAGAACCTTAGCAATGAACAAAAAATGATTCAACTTATTAATATCTCCCTAATACTTTTGATATTTTGTTTTCATCTCAAATGCCATTGATTGAATTGACCTGTCATTATTTCTTGTGAAATTATCAATCACAGCTCCAATCCCGAATATCTCATCCACATACATGTTGGAAGTCACATAACGGGAACCTGAAAATCTTAAAGTAGCATCATAAAAGATCTTCAGGAAAGGCAACAAGCTATTAACATCATCCCAATCATGCTCATGAATCAACCCGCCCTCACACTTCTTTATCTCTTTCTCAAATTGTGAATCTTTTAAAAGTAAGTTATAAAAAGCTTTCTTGAACTTAACAACAGATTCTAGCATTAAATACATGGAGTTCCACCGGGTTACAACATCCATGCACACTAAACTCTTACTTTCTATTTTCTCTTCTTCTACACAAGCTTTAAACTTGTGAAGTCTAGCGGGAGAAGACCTCACATATTTCACAAGTGCACGAATTTTCTTGATTGATAAACTCAACTTACTAAGCCCATCCTTAAGAACCAAGTTCAAAATATGAGCCGCACATCTCATATGCAAATAATCTCCTTTCAAAACTCCACACTCCCAATGATTAAGAACTTTTTGCAAATATTTAATCGCTACATCGTTTGAGCTAGCATTGTCCACCGTCATAGTCAAAACATTTGTTAAACCCCATTCAACCAAACACTTTTCTACCGCTCTCCCTATTAAGACCCCCGAATGACTAATGATTGGATAAAAATTAATAATTCTCTTATGCAAACGCCACTCATCATCTATAAAATGTGATATCAAACACATATAACATAGATTTTGACCCGATGTCCAAGTGTCGGTGGTTAAACATACTCTAGAGGACATACTTCTAAAGATATCTAACAATTTTCTCCTTTCCTGAATAAAATAACTATAACAATCTCTTGTTGCAGTCGAACATGAAGGTACAACAAAATGAGGATTGATAACCTTACAAAACTCACGAAAACCCTCTCGCTCGACAAAAGAAAAGGCTAATTCGTCAATTATCAACATTTTTGCTAAAGCTCCCCTAATTAGTTCTTGACTAAACTCCTATAACTTAGGAACTTTCATCTTTACAACAGAACCATCATCACTAACATGTGTTTTAGACTCGAGATCAATTATTTTTTGCTTTTTATCAATATTATCCGGATACATTTTGCACGTGCTACTGTGATTTTTTAAAGGGGTCGTCCCAGTTTTTGTAGCACAACCAATTTTTCTATGACAATAAATACATTCAGCCACATCAACAACATCGGACTCGGTAAAATGATTCCACCAAATAGATCTTTTATTAATTCCACGTGTTTGAAGAGAATCACTTACAGTGGTAGGGTTTTTCCATCTTTTTTCTATTTTTGACTCTTTTGTTTGGCCTTTGACACCACCTCATTTTCAGACACTAGCTCACAGTCCGAGTTGTTGGCATTTGCATCCGAAGTGTCCATTAAAACTGGAATGAACAAACAAAATCAAAGAATAAACAAAATCAACCACAAGGGTATTTGATCTCGGTGTCAAGGTCAATCAAAAATATTTATAAAACTACTACTTAGCTACCTTAGACTGTAGACAGGAAAGTAGGGTTGTCGAATCCATAGGGAACCAGTGGAGAATGCTATTTAAACTAAACTGATCAACGACTACTAAAGTTTAAAACTTTATCAATTAAACTAATGTAATTTGTAAAAAAACAAAAAACTTTAACTTTTGGAAAACTATTAGAGAAAAATGACCACTCCGGGTTTCAGATTCAGCAACGCAAACACACAATTCCAGTTTCAAATCAGATTAGAGATTACATAAACATAACCTTGTTTAACTATTTAACCCAACCACACAATAATCAATTCAATCACAAAATCAGATTATTCCCGATGCAAGAAAACCAAGAAACAATGACAGATGTGATAAATCGAAAACATGCAATTGTTCATAAATCAAACACACAATTGAATTCAAAGAACTTAAGAGGTTCACAAAACTTCAATCCAGATAATCTACTGAAATCATATACCTATATGCATAAATCGTTCACCCAGAGGTATCACGAAGAGCTTAGCTGCTCATGATTGCTGAAAACATCAAAGTAATTAACCTAGCACTTACAATCATTCAAAACTAAGAACAATTAACCAAAAAGCTCTTGAAATCGCCTTAGCACTCCTTTGGGACGGCCGGAATAAAGATAATTCGAGATGGGAGTCCCTAGGGTATTTAATTAAAATTAGGTTTTAATTTGCCGTAATCCACATCTTCGCGGGTCGCGAAGATCTCCGGCCAGTCCTTCTCGTGGCGCGAAGGCCAAAATAGTCACGAGCCTTTTTCTTCTTCCTCGCGTGTCGCGAACTTCTTACCCCTGGACCCAACTTTTTCAGGAATTTGACTTTTCTTGTTTGACTTTGACTTTACTTGACTTCCCGAGCTTTGTAGCTTCGTTAATTTCTTCATATACTTCCACTCTTTAGGCACATTTATCCTGCAACACAACAAACTACAAAACACACATAAAACTGACTCGATAAACAAAACTAAACTACTAAACTATACAAAAACCCACATTTATACACGGAATATTTAATCCTACATCACATCCCCACACTTAACCTTTTGCGTCACGAAAAAGAATAATGCCATGGAATCATAATCGAAAAAATTGCTACTTATACTTTCATTATACACAGCCCAGATTCTCATAACACGTTAACTGTAACAATCGGTATTTCGATCCTATTAAACCTCACCACCGACCTATCGAACCCCCGATTCTGTGATCTACTATCCTATCATTACCAAGCAATCAGGTTATCTATGGTTCTCACACTCAGAAAGCTACGACTCAGCCTAATCCCGTCTCAAGATCATGTTTAGGCCCGGGATAAACCATTAGATTTCCCACCACTATAAACACTAATCTATAAGTTTTAAAAATCAGATGAATAATGGATTGATGAATGAATGAAATGAGATTTTATTAATTTATATGAATAAATCTTACCGAGTGGTGTTTCAATCAAGCTGGAACTCGACGTGTGACACGTAGGCTGCAGTTTCTAAACAATGAAGAACATAACTCAACTTAGAGGCGTTTCGACCGGGTCACTATCCCAGAAGGTAACACATAAGTCAATTTAGTCATCTATGATTGATCATAAAAGCCTACCCATGGGTGTTTCAACCAAGCTTGTGACCCGGAGGGTAACACGTAGGCAGAACTCAAGTTCTCAATCTAATTAATTAAGCTCATGAATGATGCGGATTATGGAATGCGGGCGCCACTAGCTTTCGGATTTATTTTCATAAAAAGAAAGCAGTGTGCCAAAAGATTTCAAAAACTTATAAACTATTGCTTATAGAGGTACCTATCACCCTATGTTGATAGTTTCGACCTTACCGACACCCCTAAGATGAGAACCCACAAGACATTCTGAATTAATTATTCAATTAAACTAGATTCACTATCAGGATATTTAAGCTCTTAAATCGGTTGGGTCGACCAAAACGTTACAAATCAAACATGTTTGATTATCATTATTATTCACTTAAATTCCACCCGCAAATTCCCAATTGTACTATCATTTTCCATTTAACTGCAAAACTCTAATCTAGGGACATTTTTGAAAATTTTCTAAATTTTTATGATTTTCTGATTTTTATGAATCAAAATACAGACTCAAATACAGACCTGGACTAAGGTCTCCCCTCCCCACACTTAAACTTGACATTGTCCTCAATGTAGGAAGATCGACTAAAAAAAACAAAAGAAAAATACAAAAAGAAAAGAAAACTTAACCGGAAGGACGATCGTATTGCATTTCATTCGCGATCGTGCTCCACAGATACAAGCGGGTTGCTTTGTACAAAATTATTAATCGAAAGTCAGACTACCCTCCCCCGAATGGAGATTGAGTACGGGAAATTCAAATTCAAACCTGCAAAAAAAGCTTGAAACAAACCCACAAGCATCATATCGACTCGACATCATGACTCAAATAAAAATAAAAGACCCGACTGAATCGAACGACTCAAATAAAATAAAAAAATAAAAATAAAAATAAAAATTTTAAAAATTAGGGTTTCAGGGCTTCTTCGCGTGTCGCGAAAACCTGGAAGGAAACCTTCGCGTGCCGCGAAGGACAAAAAATGTCCGGCCCCTTAGTTTGTTCTTCGCGTGTCGCGAAGACTGGTCCTGGGAAGTTCGTGTGGCGCGAAGACACCTCCATCACAGAAAGATTAGACGATTTTTCAACTTTTTGCCTTAGAATTTTTTTCACCTCCTAAAACTCAAAATTTTTAAACTCTTCAAAAATGCATTCCAACACTTAGATTATAAGCACACATAACTGGAATGTCTTTCCTGATATTTTTAACACCCAAATTGCCACGAAACGCTTCAAAAACTTAGAAAAGACGCAAAACTATACCCAAAAACTCAAAAACTTCTAAAAACTCTACGATGGCATCCTACTCCCCCAAAAGTTTGTGTATGCCCTCAATTACACTCTATTCAACCATAATCTCCCCAGAGACGTCCCCACACTTGGCCAATTGCATACAACTGACTAAAATAAAGAAATGACAACCTAACTCACTTTCGTAGGAATCACGGATGCATTTAGCATATCCAACAAGCCTTTTAAACCCCTCGGTAGCCCGAGTGGACGAGTTTAGTCTCGTGAGGGTTTCTAGAGAACACACCCACACCGTTCATTTAACTAGACATGAATTAAAACTTAGGTTGCCTCCCAAGAGCGCTAAGTTTAACGTCTTCAGCCAGACGCGGTGTACCTCATTATGGTTATGTGGGTTGGAACACAAACTCCTTACCGAGTGATGCACATGCTCTTCGGTAGTGATTACCATTCAGGTTCCGGTTCTGCATGTGTTCGACATCCATGAAATCTTCTTTATCTTCCATGTCCCACGAATCACCGGTTTCATATGAATGTTTGAAGAATTTAGGAGGTTTCTTTGACCTCCCTGGTGACCCTGATGATCATGTTCCTGTTCTATTGCAACCACCTGAATTTTCCGCCTGATGCTTCCAAGGTGGCTTTCCCACTTGTATTCCAACTTCCCCACACTTGGGGTTTACTGCATCCACTGCCGTGTTGATCACATTCTTCAACTCAGACCTGTCAACCACAACACTTTTGTAACATTCCTAATTTTCTTGTTTTCCTATTTATTTTATGTCATGCAATAAAAGACGATTTCCGATTCCAACCTTACATGCATTGTTCATGTGCAATAACAAATATACACGCGTTTATTATATTACAATATTAACTAAAACCATCTTGCAAACCTCGAGGACCAAACTTGACCAAAACTCAAAACAACATCAATATTACAAAACTGCAAGGACTAGTCTTGAAACTTCCAGAAACCTACACAAGCACGGTCGTGCTTAGTCCTAAGCACGGTCGCGCTTGTGCCATGACCACGGTCGTGCTTAACTTTAAGCACGGTCGCGCTTGTTATACAGTTTGACTCCGTGAAAGTCAAACCAACTCAATCTTGTCCAAAAATAGATCGTAAACACGTTTGGAAGTTCGCGAAACTTGTAGAAGAAGGTATTCGACGAATTGAGACTAAAACACGACCAAATACACATCCAATCGATCGATTCTCGCGAACTTTTACCAAACTTTCCTTTTTAAAAATCGAATCACGTAATTATGACCAAATCAAACGAATCAAACCACATTAATAATTTTATACGACTCCTATAAACTTCCTTCAACCTTAACATCATCAGAATAACATCTCTATCTTTCTGTCAACCTTCTAAAAGCCGCGATATCCCTCCCGTAGCCGACAGCACTTGTTGCCCATTCAAAACATGTTAGTAATAGTCCATTCGTTTCGTTTCTTCGTTCTAAACAAAAGCCCTAACCTAATTCGGATTCATAAAACACGATTTTACCGAATTAAAATCTAAGTTTTGTTTTAACAAAGTTTTAATCGAACTACACCATAAACGCGATATAAGTCCAATCAAACTATGTGGTTAGATTCGTAATCAACCACTTAGTAAAAGCCCCATGAATCCAACAGCTTTTAATATAAGAAAAATCGAAATTGCTTCTGGAATTGACCAGACACGGTCGCGCTAACCTATGAGCGCGGTCGTGCCTGACCAAGCACAATCGTGCCCCGAGAATGGCCCGGTCGTGCCTGCCGACCAAACAAGGTCCTGACCTAAACAAACCCAAGACGCGGTCGTGCCGGATATGAGCACGGTCGTGCTCTATGTTTCAGACCTTTTTGTAGCCTCCTGACTCAACCACGGGCGCGCTTCAGACCCCACGATCACGCCCGGTAACGAGCGCGGTCGTGCCCTGCATGAGCGCGGTCGTGCTCAGTCTTAAAACAGAATCTTTTAAACAGTTTAATATATATTTTATCCTTCAATCAGTTTAAAGTTACAAATAATTATTTTATAAAATATCCAGAACCGAGTATTGTTTATCAAAGATCGATTATTTAATCTTTCTTTTAAATCAATAAAATACTACAAGTTTATATAATTATTTTATAAACAACAATATATTCCATACGTTTGTCTTTAACAAATATTATTTATTTAAACTTATAATTAAATAAATATATATATAAATGCTATCTAGTGAACATTCTAAACAAATGGTGTTTTTTATTTAAACAAACCTTAAACTTAATCCACTTCCAACACCGAATAACGCAACTCAATAATACGTAATCATATATTGTTCAATAGGTCGAACCTAGCAATCTACAACACACCGCTGTTTTCCATTTGCTTGCGCAATCTACACTCTGCATAACACGTGAGTTACATAGCCCCTCTTTTACTCTATTTTACAAACTTTTGGGGTGGAACATGCGTTCTATTTACATGTTTTCAATTATACACATATACAGTTCCATCCTATGCATATACAATTTTGCGCTTTGTGCTTGAGTACTAGGTGTGTAGACCAATTATTATGCTCTTCATGTACAATCATTAACTATCAGCCGACAGTAAACAGTGGTAGATCTATTGAGTCTGACAAACCCACCCAGGTAGGGTGACTGTTACTGACAACACAAATTTTGAGTGCAAGTTACAAAGGTTTGATTGTATAGGTCACCCGATAGTTTCTCTCCATAATTGCCTTAATTGTCATGTTGTATTGAACTGTATGCACACAACACGTATTTTGCTATCACACAATAAAACCTATGTATTCTCACCAACTTTTTAGTTGACTCTGTTTTAACCATGTTTCAGGTACCAATGTTGAAGTAATCAAGATATGCTACACATAGGATTTTTGGACCTAGAATTCAATTAAACCAGTTTATTCTATGTAATTTACATTTTTTGTTTTATGGATTGGTTGTGTTTTGATTGAACTTATTGATTGCAATGAAAACAATGATTAAATATTTCAACTTTAGCAAACCATGAGCAATGAACAATCTGCACACTTCACGCCCCGACGTTTCCGCCATCGGTTGGGGTGTGACAGATTGGTATCAGAGCCTTGGTTATAGGGAATTAGGTTATTAGACACCTTTGACCTAGACTATAACTTTAGGATACCCACTTATGCCATGCTTCATGATTTACATGCTATGTGCTACATGCTATATGATATATGCTACATGTTTTATATCTATATATAAATAACAACTTAAATAAACAATATCCCTACCCATATCCTAAACCACATATCCTTCATGCCTGCTTCCATGTCATCATCAACATAACTTGAATCATATTCTTAGACTTTGGTTTATAAAATTTTCTTTTACACCCGTTAAGGTTTTTAGACTTTGTTTAATTGTTAAAGGACACGTGCAATCTGGAAGAGTGACACCTGTATTCTAGGCTTTCTGTCTAGGAAAGTATTTCATATAAATCCCAATCAACCGAGGGATCCGTATGCTTTCCTGGGAATTCCCGGAATGAGTGTTTACTTATAGGCTAAAGCACGTCTTCTTGATAATTATCTGAGTTTAAATTAACCTTAATATGTCATAGTACTCGAGTGATTATGTCACTATTTGAGTACAATCCAAACTATGAACTACTTATATCTATTTATTCTTCTATTTAATTCAAGAAATTCTCACAACTCTTATTGTGTCTAAATCTGTAGAATGCCTCCCCGTCGCGACAACAGCAACAACAGCAATAACACTGACCTGGCTGCTCTACTCACACAGCTGGTGAATCAAATTACCCAAGCCAACAACAACACTAATGGTCATGCCAGTGGGAGTGCTAACACTGGAGGTGGTGGTGGTGCCAACCCGCCACAATGCACCTTCAAACACTTCAACTCCTGTAATCCCCTCAAATTCTATGGCAATGAAGGAGCCACGTGACTCCTTCAATGGTTTGAAAGCATTGAGAGCACTTTCCTCAATAGCGACTGTCCCGACAACCTCCGTGTTCGTCATGCTACTAGTGTCTTTCAAAAAAGGGCGCTTACTTGGTGGAATGGTGAGAAAAGGACTAGGGGAATGGATGTAGCAATGGCACTGCCGTGGGATGAGTTGAAGAGGATCATAACTGAGGAATTCTGTCCTCGAAATGAGATGAAAAAGCTGGAAGCGGAATTTTGGGATCTTGCTCAAGATAGTGGTGAAAGCTTAGCATACACCACCCGTTTCCACGAACTGAGTCTACTTGTGCCACACATGGTTACACCTCTGTCTAGGTGTATTGAAAAGTACATTGGTGGTCTACCTAGACAAATTCAAGATATTGTGGTAGGAGGAAATCCTGCTACTCTGGAGGATGCTATCCGCTTGTCAGCCACACTTACTGACAACCATGTTAAAGCGGGTACACTTATAAGAAAGGGTGCCAAGAAAGTTTCTGACACAACAACATCTCCCGCTCATGTCAAAGAAGTCCAAACTGAACCATACCGCAACACTAGGAAGAGAAAGGTCAAGAACTGTGCTGTAATCACTCCGGCTGCTCCAGTAAATCAAGTTGCACCCATGACTCAAAACCCAGCAAAGAAACCCTATGGGGGCAGCCACCCACTTTGCAACACCTGCAACTATCATCACCCTCCAGGCATACCTTTTCGTCTTTGCAACCACTGCGGGAAACATGGCCACACAGCTAATATTTGTCGAGCCAAGGCACTTGCCAACCAAACCAACCCAGCAAATCAAGCCAATAATCAAGCAACTAACCAAGCCATCCCAGCCATTGCAAATGGACGTGCTTGCTTCGAATGTGGCGACCCGAACCACTTCCGTAACCAGTGCCCAAGACCGGTCAATGTTAATCAAGGCGGAGCTCGTGGGCGTGCTTTCAACATCAACGCCAATGAGGCTCAGGCCAACACTGATGTGGTTAACGGTACGTTCCTTATGAATAATCGTTATGCTTCTATACTATTTGATACCGGAGCCGATAAAAGTTTTGTGTCACTAGACTTCGAACCGTTACTTGCAAAAACCCGGTCTAAACTAGAGAAAACCTTTACCGTTGAGGTAGCCGATGGTAACACCGTTACAATTGACACCATCATTCATGATTGCTCCCTAGAACTAAATAAACACACATTTCCAATCAACCTCGTACCAATGCCATTAGGGAGTTTTGACGTCATCATAGGTATGGACCGGTTGTCGAAGCACCATGCCGAAGTCATGTGCTTTGAAAAATGCATCCGTCTACCACTCCCATCCGGTGAAACGTTGAAGGTCTTTGGTGAGAAACCTTGCAAAGGACTCAAACTAATGTCATGCATTACCGTCCAAAAGTATATACAAAAGAAGTGCATGGTTTTCCTAGCCCATATTATCCAAAAAGAAAACAAAAAGAGGAGTGTACAAGACATCCCCATCGTTCGGGATTTTCCCGAAGTTTTCCCTAATGACTTACCAGGTCTTCCACCTGTTCGGCAAGTGGAATTTCGCATCGATCTTGTACCTGGAGCAAACCCGGTGGCTAAAGCTCCATACCGGCTTGCACCTTCCGAGATGCAAGAACTTGCAACTTCCGAGATGCAAGAACTTGCAAGCCAACTTCAAGAACTCGCCGACAAAGGGTTCATACGCCCGAGTCATTCACCGTGGGGTGCGCCGGTCTTATTTGTTAAAAAGAAGGACGGTTCATTCCGCATGTGTATTGACTATCGAGAACTCAACAAGCTTACAATCAAAAACCGCTACCCTTTACCTAGGATTGACGATCTCTTCGATCAACTCCAAGGTTCTACCTACTTCTCGAAGATTGATCTTCGATCTGGTTATCATCAACTCCGTGTGCAAGAGGAGGACATTCCCAAGACCGCCTTCCGAACGAGATATGGTCACTACGCCTTTTGGGCTAACCAATGCACCTGCTGTTTTCATGGACCTCATGAATCGCATGTGCAAACCATATCTTGACAAATTTGTGATCGTGTTCATCGACGACATCTTGATCTATTCCAAGACTAAGGAAGATCATGAACAACACCTTAGGTTGATTTTGGATCTCTTGAAAATCGAACAGCTATACGCCAAGTTCTCCAAGTGTGATTTTTGGCTAAAAGAAGTGCAATTTTTGGGTCACGTTGTCAATGAAAAGGGAATTCATGTTGACCCCGCCAAAATTGAAGCTGTTAAGAATTGGAAAGCTCCTAAAACCCCTACCGAAGTTCGTTCATTTCTTGGTTTAGCGGGTTATTACCGAAGGTTTATTTCTAATTTCTCCAAGATCGCTGTTCCCCTCACTACCTTAACCCAAAAAGGTAAACCTTATGAGTGGGGACCGAAGCAAGAAAAAGCCTTTCAAATTCTCAAGCAAAAGTTATGCAATGCTCCTATCCTCACCCTTCCTGAAGGTGAAGATGATCTAGTTGTTTACTGTGATGCTTCAAACCAAGGTCTTGGTTGTGTTCTCATGCAACGAGGCAAGGTAATCGCTTATGCATCAAGACAACTCAAAATCCATGAGAAGAATTATACGACGCATGATCTGGAGTTGGGTGCTGTCATATTCGCGTTGAAGATTTGGAGACATTATCTCTATGACACGAAATGTGTGGTGTTCACTGACCACAAAAGCCTCCAACATATCTTCAACCAAAAGGAACTCAACATGAGACAACGACGTTGGGTTGAACTCCTCAACGATTACGATTGCGAGATTCGTTATCATCCCGGCAAGGCTAATGTTGTAGCCGATGCTCTAAGCCGCAAGGAACATGTCATGCTTCAAAGTGTCAAGATCCATTCCGATATTCAAGTTCGTATTCTAGAAGCTCAACATGTCTCGGTTACCGAGGGCAATATGTATATGGAAATGTCTTGTGGTGCTGAATTCCAATTAGAGACTAAAACCAATGGCTTGCTTTACTTTCTAAATCGTCTTTGGGTTCCCGACCGTGACGATCTCCGAGCATTCATCATGACCGAAGCACACAAGTCTCGATATTCTATCCATCCTGGTGCGGATAAAATGTACCAAAATCTTCGTCCACAATATTGGTGGCCTGGTATGAAGAAAGACATTGCCTTGTTCGTAGCAAAATGTCTCACATGTTTTAAAGTCAAAACCGAGCATCAACGTCCTTCTGGTTTACTTGAACAACCGGAAATCCCCGTGTGGAAATGGGAGAATCTAGCTATGGATTTCATCACTAAACTCCCTCGCACCTCGAGCGGTTATGACAGCATCTGGGTGATCATTGACCGTCTCACTAAGTCCGCACACTTCTTGCTTATCCGTGAAGACTATAAGGTTGAGAAATTGGCCAGAATTTACATTAACGAGATCGTGAGTCGTCACGGTGTTCCTTTGAACATAATATCCGATAGAGATGCTCGTTTCACTTCTCGGTTTTGGCAATCTCTTCAAAAGGCACTTGGTACACGACTGGATTTGAGCACGGCCTACCATCCCCAAACTGATGGTCAGACCGAGCGAACAATCCAAACCCTGGAAGAGATGCTGAGAGCCTGTGTCATCGACTTTGGTGGCAATTGGGATTCACATTTGACACTTATTGAATTTTCCTACAACAATAGTTACCACACCAGCATCGACATGGCTCCGTTTGAAGCTCTCTACGGTCGTAAGTGTCGTTCTCCCATCTGTTGGAACGAGATTGGTGAAGCACAAATCACCGGTCCCGAGTTAATTCAAGAAACCTCCGACAAGATTATTCAAATCCGTGACAACATTCGAGTTGCGAGGAGTCGGCAAAAGAGCTATGCCGACAAACGACGCAAACCCTTAGAATTCCAACTCGGTGATCTTGTACTTCTTAAGGTGTCTCCTTGGAAGGGGGTGATCCGTTTTGGGAAGAAAGGAAAGCTAGCACCTCGCTATGTGGGTCCATTCAAGATCCTTGAAAGGGTTGGGAAAGTGGCTTACAAGCTCGAGTTACCTCCATCACTTAGCAACGTACATCCTACATTCCACGTATCCAACCTCAAGAAGTGCCTTGCTGATGAAAACCTTCATGTACCTCTTGACGATGTGCGCATTGATGAGACGATGCACTTCGTTGAAAAACCAGTCGAGATTATGGATCGTGAGATAAAACGACTCAAGCGCAGCCGTATTCCTATTGTCAAGGTTCGTTGGGAATCTAAACGAGGACCCGAGTTTACTTGGGAACGAGAAGACCAAATGAAGCTCAAGTACCCACATCTTTTTGCTGAAGCAGTAGCCTCAACTAGTTGAATTTCGGGACGATGCTTGCAGGCGGTAAGGATAAAAACTGTTGCTGTAGATCTGCCCAGGTGGCGATGCTTGCAGGCGGTAAGGATAAAAACCACTACTTTGCCCGGTCTTTTAGTGAAAACTAAAAGAGCACCAGTTTCACTTCGTCAGCTGTAACCCTTGACCACCTATGGTCCACAAGTAGCCTCATATTCAGAGAGATGTGTGTAAGGCTCTTCAGTATCTCTCCCAAAGAAGTGTGGGAGGATCCCAAGACAACCCGGTCTGATTTCAAATGCATTCCCCCTACGGACTGAAGGGATGACAGGAGATGCATTCAAAGCTAGAGCGGGGCGGAAGTGACTATCCATCCCTTGATCGTGCCTGACTGGGTACCTGTTCCTCGGCTGTTCCTCTCGATAGTTAAGTCTGTTCACTTGCGGCTGCCAATACCTGTTCTCTCGGTCAAAATTCCTTGGATTTCCCTGACGGTTATTCCTCGGTAAATACCCATATTCTGCCATCGGTGGTGGCTGAACCCAATCGTCAATGCCATCATGTCTTTGGTTTCGTGGAAGGAATGCCTCCTGGTGGTTTAGGTCATACCACTCCTGTTCCTCGTTCCAGTTCTCATGTTAAGAACCATGCTCTGGGTGATGGTTGCGTCCCGGTGACACAGGCCCATCACCCTCATACTCTGACTAGCTTGGAAAGCTGTTATATGGTGGTATTGGTGATCTTGGAAAATTGGTTGGCGGTTTGGTGGAGGTTGTTCTTGATTTTATGGAGGAGGCGGTTGGTTCTGAGGTGGTTGTTGTTGTTGGTTTGGGAATAGGAGATTTGGTAATGGTGGAATAGGTGGGTTTGGTCCCCCACCTTGGTTAGGATCTGGGTTTTCAGGTTGGTTCCGTGACATCCTTACCTTCAGACTGTCAAGCTTTTATAGAATTGTCTGAACTGCTCCTTGAAGCTTTTAGTTGGCTCTTGCTATTTTCTCTATTTCAGAATCAAATAGCAATGGTGATTCCTTGCCTGAGCGCCTAGTATGCATAAAATTGTCCCTACACACGTAAGCACAGAATTAGTAGCGCTGAACAAAATAAATCAAAAATAGCACTTTGCGCACAAGTTCCTCGTCAACGGCGCCATTTTGATCGTAGTGTCAAGTTCAATAAAAAATATTTATAAAAACTACTACTTAGCTACCTTAGACTATAGACAGGAAAGTAGGGTTGTCGAATCCACATGGAACCAGTGGAGAATGCTATTTAAACTAAACTGATCAACGACTACTAAAGTTTAAAACTTTATAAATTAAACTAATGTAATTTATAAAAAGCAACAAACTTTAACTTTTGGAAAACTATTAGAGAAAAACAACCACTCCGGGTTTCATATTCAGCAACACAAACACACAATTCTAGTTTCAAATCAGATTAGAGATTACATAAACATAACCTTGTTTAACTATTTAAACCAACCACACAATAATCAATTCAATCACAAAATCAGATTATTCCCGATGCAAGAAAACCAAGAAACAATGATAGATGTGATAAATCGAAAACATGCAATTGTTCATAAATCAAACACACAATTGAATTCAAAGAACTTAAGAGGTTCACAAAACTTCAATCCAGATAATCTACTGAAATCATATACCTATATGCATACATCGTTCACCCGGAGGGATCACGAAGAGCTTAGCCGCTTATGATTGCCGAAAACATCAAAGTAATTAACCTAGCACTTACAAGCATTCAAAACTAAGAACAATTGACCAAAAAGCTCTTGAAATCGCCTTAACACTCCTCTGGGACGGCCGGAACAAAGATAATTCGAGAATGGGAGTCCCTAGGGTATTTAATTAAAATTAGGTTTTAATTTACTGTAATCCACATCTTCGCATGTCACGAAGATCTCTGGCCAGTCCTTCGCGTGGCGCGAAGGCCAAACTAGTCGCGGGCCTTTTTCTTCTTCCTCACTTGTCACGAACTTCTTACCCCCGGTCTTCGCGTGTCGCGAAGACCCAACTTTTCAGGAATTTGACTTTTCTTGTTTGACTTTACTTGACTTCCCGAGCTTTGTAGCTTCGTTAATTTCTTCATATACTTCCACTCTTTAGGCACATTTATCCTGCAACACAACAAACTACAAAACACACATAAAACTGACTCGATAAACAAAACTAAACTACTAAACTATACAAAAACTGACATTTATACACGGAATATTTAATCCTACATCAGTATTCAAACACTTGTACGGGCCGGTTTTTTGCTGCAATGCACAAGCTCACCACAAGAATATAGGTTGCATTTCACATGTCAGCTACAAATTTTTATATGTAACCTTTACTAAAATGGTTACCATGCCTACTTTTATGGTAGAGTACTTGAAATTGGAGTAGTTTTGTTGTTAAAAGAAGCTGTCATGAACATTGATTCAAAAGCAAAATATCCCATTTTACAGAAAAGATTAAAGAGGTTTGTTTGATTTAGAATCAAATAAAAGAATTGGGTACCAAGTACCAACTGCAATGCATTGAACACTAAATCAATTTGATAATCACTAAATCAATTTGATAAACGAACCGGATATTATTGTATTATTGCTCTAACTGGTGTTCAATTTGATAAAAACTAAATCAGAAAAGATTAAAGAGTGCGGCATTTGAGTACTCCAATTTCAAAATCACAGGTCCCATAAGGTAAGCACTCAAAATCAAAAATCAAAAATCAAAACCTAGCAAGACCTCTTTGTAAATTAACAGTGTAACAAACACATTGAAAATACCTTAGCGAGAGAGATAGGGCTGGTCCGGCAGGAGGCTTTGAATCTCGTGAGCACTGAGCAGCGGAGGACGGGTGAGTGCAGAGAGAAAGGCCGGCGGCGGCGGCGGGTGAAGGAGCGAAGGTCGATACACTAACAATACCCCAATTACACCCAACACGAGCCCGGAGGCTTATTACACCGAACAACTAACCAAAACAACAAAGCATCATTAATGCAAAAACCACTCATTTATCCGATACCCGAAAGCGGATTGGCGATCCAATCTTCCCACCTTCCCATACCCATTTGTCTCATACTTAATGACCAAATAAGAAGTCTTATCGAAACATCAAATAAGTTAGTAAGTGTGGAGTGCACACTTGTTTGATGATCTTATATCTTCTGTTGCTAAAGACACCTTGTTGTATCAAGAAGGACGAAGTCCTACTGAACAACGTGGGGTCCGGGGGCAGCGCCATTGGTTAGCAGGGTCCAAGGGGCGGCAACCCTTTGGAGTCCAAGGGGCAATGCCACTGGCTAGGGTTAAGCTATTAAATGATGGTCCTCCGGACCAGTTTGGTTATGCTGACCAGTTTACTCCCCCGGAGTAAATTGCTTATCCGAAGTAGATTGCCTATTCAGAATAGATTGTTCCCCCGGAGTGTATCGTCTCTCCGGAGTAGAATGACTTAGTAGTTATGAATTGGTGGTTGTGACAGTTTTCAGCCAATAATAGTCATAACGTTACAATGTATCTATACACCCAATGTATACATGCATTTTGATCAATATCACACACACAAAAATTCTTAATAGACTTTCATATATTCGTTTTTTAATCTTTGATTCTTATCCGATTGAATTCTGTGTATACAACAGAAATAATTCAATCTGAAAAAGAACTCTACACGATTATCAGAGAATCCAGTCAATCACAAATACACGAATCACCCAGGATTCCTACACTCTTCATCCTCGTTTCCATTTAATATAGTTTATAATAATTTTTTCCACATCAATAATCTTACATCTTTTAAAAGGAAAGGCAAAAGAGTTATGTTTTTATTTTAGTTCTTTTCTAATACGCTTCTTTTTTTAGTTCTGTTCTAAGACTCTTCTTACCTACAAAATAAAAGTTATCTATCTCATAACTAAAAGGTTAAGAGTTCAAATACTAAAGGGTGTAGGTTGTTAGGTATTTATCCTACAAAATCTTGTCATTCAATAAAAACTACAAAATAAAGATTATTGACAAAAATAAAGAAAAAATGAAGAGCAAATATTATTTTTCTGAATTTTTTTTTTCTAAAACATTATTGTACTCTTCATTTCTAAAACATTTCTTGCTTATTAAAATAAAAAATACTTTCATAAGATTTTAGTTCAAGTTCATATTATTAATAATAATAATAACACGATATTTATTATATTAAGCATAAGTTGCATAAATCATGTCGATAGATCAAAATAACGTATTATGTATATATCACCTTTTTTTTCTTTTAGGAAAAGGGGAACTGGGGAAGATACCCCTGGCAAATTTTTCTTTTTTTGGAAAATAACTTATTATGTATATCATCTTTAATCAACAGAATTTATGGATTTTATTTTATTTTTACTTTTCATCACTCTAAAAGAAAATGACCGAACTACTCTTAGATCCATTATTTCTTAATTTTTTTCGTTTTAACAGTTTTTTAATATTCAATTATTATCCAAAAATAAAAAAAATAAATAAATATGTAACCACAATCCTCGCCTCGTTTAATTTAACCATAACCCTTTCCTCGTTCAACCACCGTAGCTCACCATCATCACAACACCACAAGGATCATTGTCATTTTCTTTCTATGAGGCAGGTAATCGAGGTTGTGGTGGGTAAGAATGAATAATGTCATTCCATATAAATGACCAAAAAGGAAGGTGAAACACTATAATAGGTAATAGAAAAAAAATTGGTATTTGGTCTAATAGTATCCAGGTGTGTTGCATTATGTTCCTTCCCAAGAGGCTGTGGGTTCTAGTCCCGTCATTGATAAGTGATGTATATTATGAGTAGATTTAAAGTGTGTGTTTGAGTTTGTTGTTAAAAAAAAGGTAATTGAAGTCAATAGGGTTGTTATTAGAAACTTTGAATTTGAAAGATTTTAAAGTTTGAGATTAATAAGATTGAGAATAATTATTGTTATCATATATTCTTTTGATTTTGTAAATGTGATAGCTAGCCTCTTAGGGGTTGTGTACAACCACTATCAAATATCCATAAAAATGAAAGAAAACAAGACTAAATAAGCAATAAGACCTACAAAACTATCTTCAAACACATAATTGAAACATATAAATTTATACAAATTGTTTCAAAATCAAAACTAAGATTGAAACCTACAAATCCATATTCAAACACTTTAGCAATCTTATAAATCCATCTAGTCTTATAATACTTTCCTTGGTAGTATCAAACTTCAAATGTCTACCAATACGATTTTTCCCAAAATGATCATATCGTAACAAACACGTGGCTCTGGGGATAACCATTTCGATTAAGGTAGTTTGTGCAGCCCTTCATGTCCAAACATGCAAGCTTAGCTAATGGATGACTCCGATGAGCTATTAGTTATCTTGCACATGCAAAGAGACTTGATGATCTATTATCACTTCTTTATTTGTTGATATAACATTTCTTTAACATTATATGTTAATGTCATACATCCACAAAGTGTAGATTTTTCTTGTAGAATTAATTCATAGAGCTTTTCATCAAGTAACTAACATTACTAAATCTTTATAAGGCTATGTATAATCGGGGTATTATTGTTGAAAATCAGGTCCAAGAACACGAACACAAAATTCAATCTCAACCAATATCGACTCTTTCTTGTATTATAAAACTCTTAACTGATGAAACTCAACTCACACTTTACAATTAATCTCTAACCATCTATTTATAATAAGCCATATACTAATCCTAACTCAACTCAAACTCAATTAAATAATCAAATAAATAAAAACTCACTCCTAGTCTAATACGAACTCAACCAAACAATTAATAAACTATAATTATTTTAATCATGATTAATCCTTCATTCTCCCCCTTAATATTGATTTGTACCTCCTGAATCACTCAGGTCTTCCATACCACTTCCGAACTCACCTTCACAAGTTTTGGCTTTAATCTTCCACACTGATCCGTATCACACAAATCGTTATTGATCTATCATAGATCTTCTTCCACACAGCTCTCACAACCTTTGAATGATCTCTCACAGATCGTTTGTATTCTTCGCTTCGTTTGAACCGCTCACATGTTCTAATACTCTTTCACCGTTATCACACCGTACCACCCTGAATCGCACAGGTAAACACTTTGCAGATCCATACACCCTTCGCAGGTGATTGATCTTTCACTCAATCTAAATCGCTCAGATCGAAATCTTCCTTGGTTGACTCGCACAACCCTTCGTTGTTTGACTGTATCACCAAACAACCCACAAACCTTATCTTAGGATTTTAATATCCGTCTCGCACAAAGCTTCTGATCGATCTCCAAACACCTCACATGTTTATTTTTTTTAAAGGCTCCCAACGGGTTTATTAATAACAAAAAAAAAGTTTCAAAAAATAGAACTCCTCGATTTGTGTGCAAGACTTGCTGGCCTTTTTCTTGCCTTTTGTAGCCGCCAACAAAATCCCACAAGAGCTGAGGCTCTATGTCTTAAACCGTACCGTGACACACCAAAAAAACCTCCTTTCTCATATTTAACGCCAACCAAAGCAGCAAAGCTTCTTGCTTTGACCTCCACCTTCTTTTGTTTTTTAGCCCCAAAGGGCTCCCCCTCTCCGAAAAAGACTCTCAAAACCACAAAAACTTTAACCAACCCAATTGTTGGAAATCAGGACCAATAACACGAACACAAAATTCAATTTCAACCAAGATCGACTATTTCTTGTATTATAAAACTCTTAATTGATGAAACTCAGCTCACACTTTACAGTTAATCTCTAACCATCTATTTATAATAAACCATATACTAATTCTAACCCAACTCAAACTCAACTAAATAATCAAATAAATAAAAACTCACTTCTAGTATAATACGAACTCAAACAAACAATTAATAAACTATAATTATTTTAATCAAGATTAATCCTTCAATTATTGGGGACGTGGACCACGTGGCCCGTGATTGCCCTCTTGTTGACGTGGCAGTAACGTGGCGGGATACTTTTCACTTTTTAGTGAAATCATTACACATAGTCCAATGTTTCTCATAAGCATAAAAAATAACCGAACGTGCCAGGTGGCTTCTTGAGAACACAACAAAAAAGAAGGTACAAATTTCTTTCATTTACACTATGTGTAATGGTTTCACTAAAAATTGAAAAACGCACCGCCACATAATGCAATGTATGAGGAGTGAATATGAGGAGTGAAACCACTAAACACAAACACTAAAGTGTGTAACAATTGTATCCACCATCGTCCAGATACATCGCCTCATGCTCGTGGTTTGCCCCACCCATTTGCCCATCACGCCCTTACGGGCGGTGTTCAACGCCCAAAGGGCCTAAGGTGACGGTGGACGTTAGCCCACTACACATAGTCTCATGAGAACAAAGTCGATCTAAGTTTATGCTTTTTTATGATTGATTTTCTAGTATTTTGATAAATAAGCCTTGTTAGATTAATTACCTCACGTTTTAGAAAAAATAAAATAAAAAAAAAGATCAATTTAAAATAAGATTAAAATTAGCCTTGTTAAGATTAGTTTCTCCTCCAAAGACAGTCCAGGCGGTTGATTTATATTAATTCTCTCCACACATGGATATCGGGGGTAAACAAGTGTTTTGACATGGATAATATATATAAAACTTGTATTTTTCTTTTATTTTTTTATTTTTATAAAATTAGGTTTACTTAAGGTTTTTATAAATTCTTATTTCACAAAATCATATATACCACAACATTTGACATGCGTTCAAATTAATCGTTCATAACTCGTTAAATAATTTCAACATGTTATAATTTTGTAAAATCATATTTAGTACCGAGGGTTTGAATTTCTTAGAAATAAATTCTACTATAATATATAATGATATAAAATATAAGTGAATAAATAATTGAGTTAAAATAATAATTAAAGTTTTTAAAGAATAAATAATATTCTTTCATATATATATAAAAGAATCTGAGCTCTTTTTTATTAAAAGAATATTTATTTCTAGAGGAGTCTTTTAGAAAAGTTATTGGAGAAAAGGTTGATACCGGTTAGAAATGCACATAAATAGATAGGCTTGGATGTATATATATCCATTAGATTAGATGCATGTAATTAATGCAACAAGTGGCTTTAATGAAAAAGATTGTCCTCTACATGTGTCACCTTTAAGCCTGTTGTATATGTTAAAGTAGCTGCTAATTGGATCCCAACTCCAACACCATTCATTATTTTTTAACCTTAATTTCTATTGCACAAGTGTTTGTTTGTTATGAGAAAACATAAAATACAATAAATAGTCTCAGGACCATCAAGAAAGTATAAATATTTGTGTATTTAGGGTTCTATGATATGAGTTCACTTTATACACAAGAGTGTGATATTTGGGTTTTCTCGGTTTTGAGTACCTAGTAGCACTAATCTAACATTTTCCATCGGTTAATGATCGGATCATTATGATTTTTAAATAGAGATTTCGTAGCATATGGGCAAACATTATATTTTCTACTGTGTTGATATCAGATTTAAGTCCAGAGGTAAGAGTTTCAAGGTTGAGAGGTTCATATCTCACCCTTTTTAAATAAAAAGCCTTCTTATTATATTACATTTATATTGTTTACTACAGAATCAAATTTAAATAAAGAACTAAAAAAACAACATTATGCATTTGTATGTAGTGATTTGGGAGTCATAAAAAAAGTGTGACAGAATATATCGTTGAATGTTTTATGTAATGATGCATCTGAGACCGTTCATTATATTGTTGGAGAGTGTTTTATGGTGGTGGGGATGATTTGGGAGTTGGTGGCTGCTTGGTCGAGTGTATCGTTACCGGTGATTAGATTTCCAAATGACATAATGGATTGGTTCGATAATATTAATCACGCAAGGAATAAGAATGAGCTTCTTGGATCGATTATATTTGTGGTTTGGGATCTAAGGAATGATGTGGTGTTCTTGAAGAATCAAATTAAAAAAATCGTTGTTTTTTGATGAAGTGGTGACTTTTTCTTAGACAGAGTGGACCGAGTGATTACAAAACCCTCTAAACTTTATGTAATCTACCATCTTGCTAGTCGGTGTTTTTTGTATAATTTTGTCGCTGTTCAAAAAAAAGTGTGGTAGATGATCATATAAGAGACTGATACAATATCCCATTAAAAATAAAAGTATAAGTACCATTCTTTAATTCTAAATATAAACCGAATAAAAGTATAAGTGTTTATACATTCTTTAATTCTATATATGAACCGGTTCTGGAATGATATCTTCCTCCTCTTTCTGTATATATTAATCCTTATATTAGATAAGAGTGGTAGTGGTATAGAAAAGCATGTGCAGGGTGTAATTAATAGTGCTTATTCTGCCAAATCGTATCTTAGTGGCACTAACGCGGATATACGTGTTCCTAATCACCACATCTTTTTCTTATAGTTATACTTCCCACCACTTGCTCTTTTCCATAACCATTATATATGTATAATTTATCTTTTAGGAAAAATAAATTATATTTGTTTTTTTGTCTCATATCTTGTGATCAATTTTCCCTCAAACTCTTTATTTTCTCTTATAAAAAATAATTACATGCAAAAATTAAAAGGATGTATTCTTTTAGCTAACAACGTCATCATTTCTTTCTTGAGTTTGCAAGTATTTGTTAGGAAGATTTTTTTAAAGAAATATATCGATACATATTTTATTTATTTTATTTCTAAGAATATCAATGTAATATTACATATTTTACAAAAAAAATCATTTTACGTATTGTAATAAATATACGTAATACATAATGTTTACGTATACGTAACACATATTGTTTACGTATACGTAACATATAGTGTTACATATACGTAACGTTATATCAACAGAAAACAAAAAAAATGTTACGTATATGTAACACAATACGTAAAATAATTTTTTGGTAAAATGTGTAATATTATATTGATACCCTTACAAATAAATTAAAAGAATAAATAATTTATAAATTGTATGACTGACTGGTGTTGGTTTCGCATAACTATTTTGTTTTCTCATGAGCCATCCCCTGGTTGATTAATAACAAATAATATTTTTCCTAGGTTTTCATTATTCTATAGTATTAATGTTGGTTTACTTTGTTCTTGTGCTACTTAATCACTTCTTAAATAGTATTTAATTATAGTCAAACAATGACATAAAATGAAAGTAATAAAAAAACATAATAATGGACGTAAGGATGTCGTTGTAACCCTAATTGGATTTGTATGTATTAACCCACTTTAACATTTGAGTTAAATGAGTAAAAGGGAAAGATGTATTGGGCATGATGGTGATGTGCATGTTGTGAAGGGTTTGTCGCAACTCTAGGTGGTAAAGTTTCCCACTTGAGTAATTGGCTTGTAAACCGACACGCATCAGGAGAATATTGAATAATTTATGGAGCATCATAGAGATCTTTCTCTATGTTCGGCTATCCGTATCCCAGGTTATTATGAAAAATCAAGGCATAAATACGGGATAAGAAAGTCGAAAACATACAAAGGAAAGCAACATGATAAAACACATATCAAAGTATTTAAACGAAAGTATAAGGACGACAGAGGACGTGTGAGCAAGTGTAAGTGTTACATTTGCGGAAAAGAAGGCCACTTTGCAAAGAGACTGCAGGAGTAAAACAGGCAATATGGCAAGAAGAGCAGTGATAGATAACCTAGACCTAAAAGAACACTGGGATATAATATCAGCTGATGTAAGTGACCGAGATACTATATTTAATAAAGATATGCTTCACTTTTTGCCTCTATCAATCTTTCAACCCATGTTGGAGGAATCAAACCACTCAAAACACTAATGTTGTACAATTATGCTTGTTTTCCTTCCTATACTTTGTAAATTTGGCACGCTGGAGGGTTAACGGACTAGGAATATGTCTTGTATTTTGATCAACGGGCATGATCTTTAAGAAACGTTTCATAGTTGAATTCGAACATGTTCTTTTTAGTGCTTCGAAGGCCTTCTTGATCTTTAACGAACCCAAAACTATATAGGAAAACATGTGTTATTTGAACTGACAATCTTTTATTTTGGCGTTTGAAACACTTATGTGTTTCAGTCTCATTAACCGTCTACGATAATATATGTTTAGATACAATTATAAACAACAATCTCATTATATCACTTTATCTGAAGTGGTGGAAATATTATAACACCTTTTACTATCTAATTTCCTTCTCATGAATTCATATCTCCAATGCAATACAATAAAAACCTTTATGTTGTCAAACCCATGAACAACTTAGCTAAATGGGCCGGTGTAGGGTCAATCTGATGATTTTTTACACGTTGGCCTATTTATTTTTATAATTTTAAGGTTTTTTATATTAAAACTTCAACTGATTTAATATTTTATGTTAAAACTTCAGCTGACTAAATATTTTATGTTAGAAACTAAAAAGTTATAAATAAATGACTTTAGTTTGTGTAGTTTAAGCACATTTTTAAACATGTGTTTTTGGCGTAATTTTGTAATTTAAAAGTCATAATGTAAAGTTTTTTTTTTAATTTAAGTTAAACATGTCATGTTTATGTCAATCCCGTGAATAGGTCAATTGCTTATGGGTTCGTGTGTTTGACAGGATTTTTGGGTTCGACCTATCAACTCGTAAACACGAATACAACCCATTTAACATATACATGATATCTTCAATTTTATCACTAACTAACTAGCCATCGTGTTTCAAAGGTTCTTGATATATCTAGTTTGTTTCACATATGTTTTTGATAACATTTTCAACTAATTACTGATATGCTTTAAATTTAGTTTAATGATTAAATAAAATATTTGTAGTAAAACACTAATTATGAATCATACAACTAATTAATTAGTAGTTATTATTAATCGACAAATAGTAAAACTTGGGGGGAAACTTTTTCAAAGAGAAACATGTAATGTTGCTTTTTTGAAAATGGTATCAGTAATATTCTGTCAGGCAAGTATTAAAGAACTTTACAGTGAAACACCTTTTTTTAGGTTTTTATCAAAAGTTGTTATATAAATATACTTTTTTTGTATTTTACAACACATAGTGAGGTTAAATGCAATATGACATAGTTATATATAGTTCGGTTTACTAAAGTTGGTTTTACCTAAAAAGGGGAATATCATATATATATATCTCTACAAACATGGGTAAATATCATAAATGTTAAACCAAAACTAAAAATATCATATATATACCAATATTAAATATTTTTTACTTTATGACCATTCTACCCTTATCTATTATATGATTTATAACCTAATCTTTTAGCTTTATCTCATATTTAAAGGAGACGGCGACCATTGTATCCAAATCAATCGAGAAGACATCGTCAATTGCGAGTTCTAGTTCGATCGCGACCATTTTCTTTTGTCAACCATTTGTTTTATAAAGTACATGCATGTTATCTAATTTCATTAGATTAAACAAAAAAACATGCAATCAATATATTAGTATAAGTCTATATTTAACATTAAAAAAACTATATAAAAGTTGAATGACAAAATAGGTTATTTGCATTTAGTCATACACCACTAAACTTTTAAAAAGGTATATCCCTGATAGTTGGGAATATTCCAAAATCATCTTGCTAATTGGATGATCTTATAAGCCAAAACTAAAGTGCACATCTGAACCGGATCCAGATCCGGATTCAAAAACCGGTTTGAGTGAAATCGGTCCCCATTCGATTCGATCCGTCAGTTTAAAATCAATTTGAGATATTTATATTTAAACCGGTTAAAATAGATCTGATCTGATCCAAAACCAGTTTTAAAACTGGTCAAATCCGGTTTTTCCCAATCCAAAATCGATTTCTAAGCTGTTATGGTTTGTTCCAATCCGCTTTGACTCAATCCGATCCGCTTTAAAACCGGTTTTGTGTACCTCTAGTCAAAACAAATCCTAAATGGACCAACTGAATTGGAGAGAGGAGATATAAGGCCCAAAGGCCTGGTCAGATCTCTTAGTGGATCATTATTGGGCTTAACTTGTATTACGATAGGAATCTTATACCGTTTCATGTTTTTGAGCAATATTACTAATTAGTAACAGCTAGAACTGTGGCCAGGCGTGCTGTGGCACGTTAAACCCCGGAAAAAAATAACGTCCTTGAAAGCTTATAAAATAAAGTGATCCCACGCAGCGCCGGGGACGTTGAAATTTTTAAGCCTTGGTTTCGACTTGTACATTAGCATTCATTCCGCGGTTAACGTGGAAACTTTGATTAAAATAAGCACTTCACAACGGCAATTTTGAAATTAAAAAAAAAATATTTTAGAAACCAGAAGATGAAAAAAAGGGTAAAAAAATCGAAAGCTCGAAGCAACTTTGACGGCTTGTACGTTTGTGGTTTGATGACTTGTACATTATTATGTACGCCACCGTTTCGAACAAAGTTTAACCAACACCTAAGGTTCAATTTTTGCTAGATAGATTTTCCGGTTCATTAATTGTCACAAGTCGGATATAGGTAAAACCGGGTTCGTAACCCCGGATTCATAGGACTCGCCATCCAAATCGTTGATCTTGGGATATCAAATCATTTTGCAAATTTATCTAAAAAAAGATAAAGATGTATAATAGTTTTAATAATCATTTTGTTAAATGCTTAATTTAGAAAAAAAAACAGAAATAATATGTAGAATAATATTCATTCTTTGAAATGAAACAAATATATATATATATATATATATATATATATATATATATATATATATATATATATATATATATATATATATAGGGGAGGGTTCCAGAGAAAACCACAAGTTAGGCGAAAACCGAGAAAACCACTAAAAAAACCAATTTTACTCGATCATATAATAATTTTTATTTTTTGTTTTGTTTTATTTTTATTTATTTATAAGAGTATCAATGTAATATTAAAAATTTTTACCAAAAAACATTTTTACACATAGTGTTACGTATACGTATACGTAAAACAAAAAAATTCCGGTTACATATACGTAAATCAAAAAAATTGATTTTGGATACGTATACGTAAATAAAAAAATTGCCTAAAATGATGTGGTTTTCTTGGTTTTCGCCTAACTTTATGGTTTTCTCTTGATCCCTCCCCTATATATATATATATATATATATATCGAACATCCGGCTTGGTTAATTAAACAAAAAATCATTAACATAGTTTGGCTTTTACACATCTCATATTGCGTAGTCCTATCCATTTGGTCCAGCTTTAAGGATATAAACATGGTTCTGTTTGATATTGGGTAATGAAATGGAAGAGGGAATGAAATGAACAAGTTAATAGAATGAAATTGACTATTCCATTGTCTTGTTTGTTACCACGAGGGAATGAAATAAATCATTACTTTATGTTGTTTGGTAGGCTAGAAAAGACGAAGAAATAAAATCGGTGGTGAGTGGCGGTGGTGGTGGTGGGTGGTGGTGGTGGGTGACTGTGGGTGATGGCGGCGGTGGTGGGTGGTTGTGGGTGGGGGTGGGGGTGGCGGGTGGCGATGGTAAGAGGTGGAGGAGGCGACGGTGGTGGTGGTGGTGGTGGTGGGAGGTGGCGGTGGGTGGTGGTGACGGTGGCAGTGGTGGGAGGTGGCGGTGGGTGGTGGAGGTGGGTGGCGGTGGTATGGTTGTGGGTGGGGGTGGTGGTGGAGGCGAGAGATGGCGGTGGGTGGTGGAGGCGGCGGCGACGACGGTGGTGGTGGGTGGTGTAGGTGATGGTGGGTGGGTGGTTGGTGGTGGTGGTAGGAGGGTGTGGTGGTGATGAAGGGTGAAAGAGGGATGGAATGAAAAAAAAACAAGGGGGGTGAATGGAATGAATTTGAGCGATTTAAAGGAAATGACATTCCTTGTGGAATGGGTGATTCCATTCCATCATCCAACCAAACACCATTTTTTCATTCCCTCGTAATCGTCCATTCCATTCCACCTTTAATTCCTACATACCAAACGCTATCTAAGTTTTTTTTTAGAACGACAGCAATAACATAGAACAAAACTAGAAAGACGTTAACAAAGACTTACAAATTACAATAAAGAAAATATAAAGGAGAACGACACCAAGTATCCCAACTTAAGGTATAACTCTTAGCTCTAAATTTGATCCAAATAAACGAGTGAATCTTAATTTCCTCTGACGTTTTTAATGGGGAGCAAGTATTTGATCTGAACGTCAGTATGTTTCTCGCCATCCAAATCCAACATAGCACTATGTACACCAAGGTTCTAACCAACTTGTCACTCTTCTTCGTCACTGTAGACCTGTTCAAAAGAGATAATAAATCCCATTGGAGATTGATGCATTAAGCCACTCTAGGAAGCAAACCAATCCCAAAGCGTTACCGAGAAATCACAAGAAAAAAATAGGTGGTCCACTCATCGCGTGTCGATGGCTAATAAAAAATATAGTTAAAAACTGATCTTTAGCTACTTTAGATTGTAGTACGGGAAGGAATGTTGTCGAATCCACGGAGAATTCGTGGAGAATGCAATTTAACTATAACTTAGTAACTAAGTAGAAAACTAACTCAAACTTTGAAGGTTGATTTGAAAACGATTGCCAAAGCAATAAACTTTAATCGAGTCGAAAGTTATTAAGAGAAAAGGGATCGCTTCCGGGTTCAGATTACACACGTTAGTGATAGACTTAGTAGATACTTGTTGAATTCTACATAGACATGAATTGCAAGACACTAATAATTGATAAACAGATAAAAACCCAAAAAATTGACTGTGTTGGTTTACGACTAATCAACCGAATAATTGACACAAGATGAATCCCTAGTTAGTTATCTACCAATTTCAGAACATAAAACTTAATGAATTCAATGGTTCACGATTAGAAAACTGAGTAACTGGTGAAAACATCAAATCCCAAGAACCAAACCGTTCAATCAATAAAGGAAAACAATAGGATGCAATTAACCAAATGACTGAATCACAAAGTCAGTCCAACAAAGTATAAACCCAGAAAAACTCACAAAACAAAAGTAATCGTACCCCTGGGAACAACCAAGAGTGATTTAGCTACGCATAAACGAAATTGTATCTTTAAAACTTGTGTCGGTGTTACAAAACATCAACCAACTGATTAGAAAGCTCTTAGAACCCTCAAGATCGTCCAAAATTCGTCCAAGAAGCTCCCAAGAATGTCTGGTACGGCTTTTATGGTTGAATATATACAAAAAATCCCCAAAATCCCTAAACTCTCTCTCTCTCTCTCTCTCTCTTGGGCGTAGGCAACGCCCTCAATATCCTCTTACGTTGATTCCCCTGATCAACGCTGAATCAAACGCCAAAACTCATTCCAGCGTAAGCTACGCCCGGGCTGGCGTAGGCAACGCCCAAACCTAAATTTCATATCCGGCTCGTCGAAACACCCCAAATCCATATATTATGGCTCTCGTAACTCATTTTCTAGCCCGATGTCACACCCCAGATTTAGCCCACCCAGGCGTGCGACCAACGATTGGTACATGTTTCTTATTTTGTCTTATCGGAGATTTATAAATACAGCGAAATGTTTTAATAACTCGGGATCTTTTCAAAAGACGAGGAATCTCCCGTTTTATTTCATTTCATAAACAGGGATAGACTCTAATATTGTACACAAACGTTTTATTTTATAAAACCAAGGTTTTCATGAGCCATTTCTTTCAACTGATGTCTAGGGTGGACGTTCTCTTTTTCATGACATCTTTTCTTTGTCATCACATGGCTATATCAATATCCATTCATCCTTGGTTACCTGTAAAACGTTTGAAATTATTTTATCAGTATAAACGGGTGAATACAAGTATATTTGGAATCATAATCTGACAAGCGTGAATAAATAGAACAATTTGTTCATAGTTTCTGGTCAATTTACATAGTCAACGGACTAACCACTAGCCACACCATGGACCTTGGATATATTTTTATGTCTATCTGCCTTAGGCTTTAAGCGGTGGGCTTTACAACAACCAAGGGTTCAACCCCTAGCCCTACACGTGTATATATACGTGACTCTATAGACTGCCTGCTATATAGTAAATCACCTTGTGCAACGAATGATTGTATTAATTCATTCAAGTCAGAGTATAATCAAAACCATTTTCAATTTGAAATCATTTTATAAAAATACAAGCATTCACCTAGACAGAGTCTCGGCTTAGTAGGCTTCTAGAGTGAGTGTTCTAGTGGGCAGCGTCTCTGCTTAGATCATCTAGCTTGGATTCTCCAAATGAGCGTTTCCTAGCTTCTTGGCTCTCTCTAAAACGAACCGGCACTTTCGAAACTTAAACGTACGAGCAGGAATGGATTTAAGGGAGTGGAATATCAGTTTGTAACTCAAGAATTCGAGTTTGAGTGTGAGGAATGGTCTAAACCCGACCTTGCTATTTATACCCAAATTTGGCGGCTGTGACATACCGTTATGGATGGTGACGGTCCGTTACAAATGGTGACGGTCCGTCACCGCTCTAAGGTTGCGAAGTCAGCTGACACACGTCAGCCTCCGGTTGAATTGCGTCGTGACGGACCGTTACGGAGCCATGACGGTCCGTCATAGGGTTTCCACGCGTCAGAATCAACACGCTAGTCTCCGGACACGTGGCACGTCATCATTGTCTACGTGCCCAGGCCGTAACGGACCGTTACGGACCATGACGGTCCGTTACCGTCCATTTTTCATGTTTTTCATTTTTGGTCCTTGTATTTTCATATAATTACATTTCCAGTCCCTGTACTTTATATTTTTATTATTTTGAACCCGAAAATTTTACGAATGTTACACCCGAGATATGCTTATGTCAAGTTTTGCACTTTAGAACTTTCTGATTAGCCTCCATCTTTGCATAGTTTCGCATCCGATCCTTCTACTTCCTCCCAAATGCTTCCAAAACACGTACTTAGCATCCAAACACCTATAAATCATAAACACATGCAAAGTAAACGCGTTCCATACCAAAACACACATAAAAACATGTAAATAAACATTATAAACACCCAGTGATCATCCACCTCCTCTTCATAGAATCACAAAAGGGACAATTCATTAAGCTGCACTGCCACACCTCTACGCCTCAGGTTCCTGCGTAAAGTCAATCGATTTTACAACAAACGCAACATGAAACAATTGGCTTTCGATGGAACCCACCTAACCCATTCAAAATTAACCTATTAATCCACCGTATTATCTCCCATTAGCAATATTCTTAGAGAATGCACATAAAACGAGCCTGGGGCATCTCCAATCCAGGACCAAGAATCATTATGCTCAGTTAGATTAATCTTCTCCATCTCCTCGTTCAGTTTGACCAGCTCATTCGTCTCGACTCCCCTTCTTATAATCCTCCTCCATTCCCATTACATAATCTCTCCCGACTCCCCATTTTCTTTTTTGGCAGCTCTATGTGAAACCGTACAACTTTTGTTAGATTCAAGGGCGAAGATATGTAGGTATTTTTTTTAAGAGTCCCATTGTCAAGCCAAATTATCTCTCCAGAAGCGGGTTTTGTTGCCCGAGCCAAGTCTCCTTTGAAAAAAAACTATTTAATGAGAAGCTACAATCCTCAAAGTCTTTATGAATACCAAAAATGTCCAACCACACCCCCGATAAACCTTTTTTAGAAAACGGTTTTCCATCAATAGGAGGCAAGTTGTGAATCGTTTTAATACAATGGGATCAAATACTATCACTATCCTGTTTAAATCTCCACCAACATTTAGCTAAAATAGCGAAATTTAAAGACTTGAGACTCACGATACCAAGACCTCCATTATCTATCGAACGAATTAAAGAACTCCAAGCAACCCAATTATTTTTTCTGTTATTTTCATCCCCACCCCAAAGAAACCTTCTTCTCAAAATTTCTATAACCTCAATCACCTTCTTGGGAGCTTTGAAAAGGGCAAAATAATAAATAAAAAAAAAGCATGCTCCTGAGAACCGACTTCACAAGGGTGAGTCTTCCACCAAAAGAAGTGGTTTTCGCCTTCCACGTACTAAGCTTAGAACAAAACTTCTCCAAAATAGGACTTCAAAACTTAGAGAACTTCATATTGGCTCCAACAGGATGCCCCAAATAAGTGAAAGGAAACTCCACGGGTTTACATTTGACGATACTAGCGAGTCTGGCAATTTCTTCTTTTTCTACCACACCCCAAACACCTTCTTTTATGGAGATTAACTTTCAAGCCAGAAGCGAGTCGGAAGCATCCAAGAATTTGGTTTATGTTTGTGAAATTTACCTCGACCATTCAACAAAGAAAGTAACATCGTCAGCATAAATCAGTGAGACAAAACCGGACCATTATTAGGAAGTGCAATACCTTGGAAAAGTTATTGTCGAACGCCCTCCTTCGTAAGAATGAAAAGAAACAGGGATAGTGGATCACCTTGTCGAACGCCTCTTTTGAAGTCAAATTCCATTGTGCCCGAGCCATTCACTAAGACAGATGCCCTACCTGAAGAAACACAACCTTTAATCCATCCCCTCCACTTATTACCGAAGTTCATTTGATCCATAACCGAATCTAAGAACTCCAGTTGAGAGAGTCGAATGTCTTGTCAAAATCAACTTTAAAGACAAGCACCTTTTTCTTTATTTTCTTGGCCCAAGACACCAAATCATTAATCACAGTGAACCGTCTAAAATGCTCCTTCCAGCCATATAATTTGATTGTTCATGACTAACCACTAAGTGCGATACCTTCTTGAGCATAGTAGACAAAATCTTTGAAAGGACCTTATACATACATCTAATCAAATTGATGGGTCTATAATCTTTCGGGTAAAGAGGGCCACACGTCTTAGGAATTAGATAAATGAAGGTAAAGTCGTCCAGACCCGGCACCTTATCATTCCCACAGTTCCACACTGTCTTTTTGACCTCCAAAAAAGTAAAAAAAAAAAAAAACATTGTCAAAACCTCTTGATCAACGTTGTCAAGTTTGTTGAAGTAGTTACTAACCAATCTCGGTCTAGTTAATGTCATCAAACTTATGTACAAAAAACTTAAAAATCTCGCCTTTCACCAAGACTGGATCAATCACCCACTGACCATTAATTATAAAGCCATTAATCATGTTGCGTCTCTTGTTCCCTATGATCATACCATGAAAAAGTTCGTATTTTCATCACCCTCCACATCCCATTTCAGCCAAGCCATTTGCTTTAGATCTATCCACTTCTTGTTATCCAAATCTTCACCTTCTTTTTCCAATTTAAATGAGCCTCTAGTTCCGAACTATTAAGCAATATGCATTTTATCAAATTATCCAGATCCGCGATCCGATTTTGCAAATCCACAACTTCTTTCGCATCCGACTCTTTAATCTCTCTTTTAAGTAACCTGGACTGTCCATTGGTTATAATTCTGTTAATAATTTAATATTTGGCCGGTACGTTTGGCCCAAAAGGCCTAACAATGGGATTAATAAAGGCACAATTACCCATGTTTTAGATCCGAACATATTTTAGTAATTTTTATTACGTGACTAAAATCCTTCACTTCGTCATGGGATTAATAGACTTTTTATTATGTTCTCTCGTATACATAACATAGTGTTCTATATATTAATACTGATTTGATTGTCAGAAGATGATCCTCGAGACTCCAGCCTTGGATCACTTTCTTGTGGGCGTTCTATGTTCACAACATGATTCGGTCCTCTCCGGCAGAAAAAGTATAAAATTATATTGATCACTTCATACATTTCCAAAATATATTATAAATTCGATTGGTAATTAATTCAATAGAAAAAGTATAAAATTATATTGATCATTTAATGATTTTGTCGTAAGGAGGAAGTTGTGACCGAAAAGATATCATGATGGTGTGCCACGGGCATTAAAAGTAGGTAAGAAAATTATTATATATTAACCTATCGATAATAAATAAGTCATCTTAATATATAAAATCAGCAAAGATTTCAACCTAAGTATTTTAAATGATAACTAGATAGATTAACGAGCGTTGCGGCGTATTGCGCAAGAAATGAAGAGGTAGTGACTGATAAAAGTGAAAGCCATTAAGGAACGTTTTCATTATGATATTTTTTTTAACAAAAAATGTAGAACAGTTACACGCACATTGTTTGACAAGTTAATTTTTAACATTGTTGGTACACTATTCTTCTAGACAAAAGGAAGCTTTGGTTACTTGTTAGTGCGTTCCAAAAGGCGCAAGTAACTTGTTTTTAGTCGGGGTACCTTATCCTTTTCATGTCGCTTATGCCTGTGTCTGTATAATCAAGTAGTAGTGTTAAGATTGTAAAATATGTTATTTTATGGGTGAACAAAAAAAAATACCTTATAGTTGTTGTTTGGCACTTGGTTTATCAACTATTTCTTGCATTGGTGCTTTTTCAGATGTTGTTGATGGTGGTGGTGTTGAGTCAGGCATCAGCTGTTGGTGGCTAGGAGAAGACAAGCGACTGACTACAAAATGAGTTGAACGACGATATGGTGTTCCTTTGAACTGCATCTGTTGGATTTTTTTTCTGGCCAATGGCTTCAGATTGTGATTTTGGAACTTCAAATTCATTTTCGTAGCCTTCTTTGACGACTTCCTCGCATTCTTTACCAAGAAGTGATACAACTGCATCATTAAAGAACATGGCAGTTGCAGTGCCGGTGTCGCCTGTGATTGTAGTGTTAACACATAACCTGTATGATCACAATAGTTAAAGGGCTGGTGTGTGCTTAAATGTTAGATTTGAGATGTGTTTGATGAGTACGTACATGAAGTTAGGATCAATTATGTTTTCATGTTTCAAACAGGACCATGTGTTTCCTTTTTCATACACATTTTTTCTGCAGTTTGGACAGCTTCTGTAGAACCAAGGACGATTAGGCTTGTAGCTAACAATTGAGGCTTCACAAGTGAATCGGTTTTCCTGTGTAAAAGAGAGATTTATAGTTGAAATAACATTATTAGAAAACACAAATTAATGAATGAAATTATTACCGTCAATCAATTTTAGACTTAAAAAAAGGAAATTATTTGTTGTCATTTGAATGTTAAGTAATTTCTAATTTGCTTAAGAAACTTCAAACAATTTTCTTATAAAATGTGGTGGCATGAGTTATGTTTTATGACAAATATCAAGAATATGGATTTTTTTTTGGCAACATGTTAACAGGTTTGTGTAGGTAAATTTAATAATTTAAAAAAAAATTCTTACTGTGTTTTCTTCATGTTCAAGCTGCAAAAGTTGCCATGTTGTTTTCCTGTTTTCATTAGACTGGCTGTCATGCTTGGACATGTGATGACGTTTTGTGCTGAATTTGGTTATGAGTCTGTTTTGAAGTACAGAAGTCCTGATTATTGTATGTGATATAATTGTGAACATGTAAGAGTATGATGTAGTCAACTTACTTGTTTTGGAGTAGCACAACATCTTCTGCCAATAGATTGAGGTAGATATATGTAGCATCTGTTGCAGCTAACTGTAGTCTTTCTGCTTGTATTTAAACATTTTTTGTTTTTGTTTATTCATGAAATGGCCATTAATTTTTTTAAAATATTAAAAAAATTAATGCTAAATTTAACAAATATCTAAATAGGTTTTTTTTTTGCTTTTTCATAATGAGTTAAAAATATCAAAATTAAAAAGCTAAATTTAAAAAGGACCTAAAAAAGTCTTTGGTCTATGATTTATAGAATTTAGGCTTTAGGTAGTGGAGTGACATAATGCTAACAATATGAGTCAACTTAATGAAGACAGTTAGGAATATGTAATGAATGAACGTTTTTATCTGAATAGGTTCCAATCTTTAGAGATGTAATAGCAACAATAGTTGGTTTTTCTGCAGCGATAGTTGCCTCTCTATCAATGCGATGAAGGATTTCTTCCCATATGGTGGCATTAATTTTTTCGCCGCTGTTAAAGTATTAATGTTAGTTTTGTTAATTGGATGATAGTGTAGGGGTAATTAAATAAACAATAATTTTTCTTAGTTAACCAAAAAAGGAAAAGGGCCAATCAGGCATAACGGAATCTCACCTTATGTCAGTTAGACGCAAACGTGCAAGAGGCTTGTCATTTTTTGTTGTTGTGTCTGTTATTCCATCAAGTCTAGCAGCATAATCTGTTTATGTTATAGTGTTAGTGCATTTTTATTTGGTAAACAAAGTGGATTGGTGAAACGTATGCATACCTATGAAAACATGTTGCCTGTCAATAAGTGAAGCAAGTCGTTCATACTGGTAGAAATTGAACTGGTATGTCGGGAAACTTTCAGGATCTGATATGAGGCTGATAACTGTTGTTGTACTTAAACGGATAATTGCTGGATGCAAAGTGACTCTTGGTGGATTACTGGCAGTGTCGCATATGTAGTTGTCAATGAGGTAACATGACATCAGCTTAATCTTGCTCTGAAAATGGTCTTTGTCTTTGTGATGAGAAGTCGCTTGTATAGCATCACCCTACATTATTCGTCAAGTAAATTAGTAAATGTAAACAAGTAACTGCAATCGTTATATGTTGGTAAATTGTGAACGCACATAAGCATCAACTAATAAGTAGCAAAATTCATTTTTCCTCCAGTATGGCTCCCAACTTCTCATGACGAGCACATTGATCGGGACCGGGTCAAGTTTGGGTTGTATTGGCGATATCCTGTGCTGTTCTAGTTAGGAAAATCTGAAAATTTTATACAAATCATCACACCTTTACTGCTATGAACCGGTTAAGAATCAATAATATTAACATATTTAATCTCTCTTTTTACTAATTAAAATAAAATTAAAATTTTTGAAATTATATTTTTTATTCCAATTTTAATAAAAAAAAAGCCTAAACACAATAGTAGACCTTTCTGATCATGTTAATAATCAATGACCATAAAAGAGTAAATCTGGTTGAGACATATCGTCGAACAGTTTATGTGCATTATAAACTTACAACCTAGTCAAATCATAAGAGAGGACCTGATTCATTCCCAATATGAACTTAATGACACCACAAAAAAACCATATAAAACAATAGAACTAATGAGAATTGAAAGAAGTTATTGATTGACAAACTCTTAAGCAATCAGTTATTTGAAGACAAAATTATGCAAAAATTCACTACTCAAAATTTAAGTCAACTAAATTCAATATCTAAAAAAAAGTGATTAATCGTCAAATCAAAACTGTTATACCTGGTAAATACGTTGGTGTCCAACTGCGACAGTAAATGTAAATGTAAAATAATCCAGGCTACAATGAAGAAAAAACACAAATGAGTCTTAAAATGCATCTACTAAAAGAAAAAACACAAAATCTCCAATCTCTTTATACCAAAAGAAAATCAATTTAAGAAATTTATACAAAAAGCAAATGTGTTTCTAAAATGCATCAACCAGACAAAAAAATGCACATAAACTTTAGTCTAATAACAAATTTAAAAACACTACCCGCAAACTAACCTAAACAACAACAATCAAAGTATACCTAAAAGTCTCAAAACCCATGATGAACATCACGTGCAGTAGAAGAAGAAAAAAAAGATGAAAAGGGGAGAAATGATTGATTAAAAAGAGGAAAATAAAGGACGAACATCACCTGCAATAGAAGAAGAAATAAGAAAGATGAAAATTACAGAATGAATTGATTAATAAGAGGAAAAGAAAGCGCAGTAGAAGGAAGTGAAAGAAAGAAATGCGTGTCTACTCTGCTCTCCCTGTAAAACACGTGGAATAAGGAGGAAAAGTGTGGGGCAATAAAAATCTGTTGAAAAAGAAAAGCCCTAGAACGGACTTGAACTCAGGACGGAAGATGAAAAGGATGTAAGCACAAACCAATACAGCAAAGGCTAACTTTGTTAATAACTCCAAAAGCTTATAAACATAAGGTGGAGAGAAGTCTTATGTCTACTGTTCCCAAAGCCTTCTCATTTAAAGCTTTTTGGTAATGTTGTATATGTGATTATAAGTGTAACACCTGTCACAAAAATGTCCAAGGTTTGGTAAAGGTACAAACCTTAAGGGCTATAAGTGTAATTAACATATAGATCAAGGTTCAAAAAGTGAAAATCATGAAAATTCAACGGTAACGGACCATCACGGACGGTAACGGTCCGTTACGGGCTGGGCAGGCGAACCCTGATAGCTTGCCACGTGTCCAGTGACTCATCTTCAAAATCTGACCCGTGGAAACCCTATAACGGATCTTCACGCCCGGTAACGGTCCGTCACGGCCCCAGATTCACACTGGTGCGCCACGTATCACTCCGTAACGGACCGTCACGCCGGGTAACGGTCCGTCACGACCCAAATTTACCAGAGGGTGACACGTGTCCGATAACTCGCGAACCCTAGTTTGGTGTCGGACCGTCACCACCCGTAACGGTCCGTCACGGGCTCAGAGTTTGCCCTATAAATAGATGGTCGAGTTCATTCCATTTCCACATCCCATACTCGATCTTCTCTATCATTTCTTGCCTCAGAGCTTCCTTAGCTCATTCCCGACAATCCCGGTTCGACTCCCACTCGTTATAGTGCCCGGTGTAGGAAGAAACGCTCGTAGAAAAGTCAAGACGCTAGAAAAATCAAGTCAAGAAGATAGTCTATAAGCTTTCAACTTAGAGGCTCATTCTTATAAACCAAGGTGAATACTTTATCTCTCTGAAAACTTGTGTCAAACATTTTTATTTACGAAAATGACCAAATAAAGGTTAAGGAAATAATGCTCAACGTTCTTCTACGAACAAAGCATTCAGACCATAGGTGTAAAACTTGCAAGGGATACACTGGTTTCGGGTGAAATTTCCAGATTGCGGCCGGTGCTTGTCTTATAACAACTTCTGAGGCAAACCTGTCCACTGTTATAAGACCTGGCGCCAGTGTATACTGTGGTGCGATTGAACAGGACGGGCCTGCTGAATGTGTGGATTGAACATAAAGTTGTGATTATGAAATTAATACTTGTTTGTGCCAAATGATTTTAAATGTCAAGATAATTGTATTCACCGGCGTTCGCGCTGACGTTTTATTTTCAAAATGTTTTCAGGAAAAGAATAAACTGAAATAAGAAAGGGGTATGGGCAGACATCAGATCTGACCTGAATGTGAGAGGCAGACATTAGTTCTGACCTATGAAAGAATAGACTTACACGTTGGATTCTCAGACCTCGTGTGTAGAAAATCCTAAAGAAAAGAAAAGGAGGATAGAACCAGTGGATTGATCAACCCTGCCTAGTACTATTTCCAGTGGCTATAAATGTATTTGATTTCAAACGCTGTTTTGTAATCAAAATGAAAAGGGTATTTAAATCCCTATGTTTATAAAGTAAATATAAAAATTTTGTCTTCCAACTAAGTTTTGATATTTACAAATACAACCCTTGAGGTTGAAAGAATGTTGAAACGATTCTTTTGAAAAATACTTCCGCTGTAATTATAAAAACTCTGAAATCATAGTTCAATTGTGATGCCAATCGTGGTCACACACGTCCAGGGAGTGCCCGGGGCGGGGTGTGACAATAAGGCCATGGATTATATTCTTCATTTGGATCATTCTTCATTTTGTGTTACCTTAGACTATTCGTAACACCCGAGGTGAGGGTGAGGGATTTCCTGTGTCACGTAGGCGCCAGTGGCGGATCCAGAATTTTTTTTCATGGGGGTCGAAATTCTTTGGGGTCAGTTGTCTATCAATAAATAATAATTTTTTTATGTCCGGTTCAGGTTGGGTCGGGTCACATAATACATACATTGTCACTAATTACGCTAATCAGATAATCACTACTAGTATACTACATAGTCAAAAATCAAAATATACACACATATAGGGTTGTTCAAAAAGTTCGCGACTCGTGGCTTACTCGAAAAAAACTTGAGAAAAGTTCGCTCGAAATCGGCTTGTTTGTAAACGAGCCAAGCTGGCTCGGCTCGTTTACAAGGTAAGCTCGGTTTGTAAACGAGCCAAGCCGCTAATTAGATTATTTATTTGATTAAAATGTTTAAAAAATTAAATGGGTGAACTAAACGTGGGCTAAATCGTCTAAATGGATAATGAATTAACTAAATGACGGTTTAATTGTTTAAATGGCTAAGCTTTTAATCCAATTTAGTCCAAATGTCCAATTAAGTTTTAGTTTAAATGGGGGTCGGTGTTAAAAGTTTTTTCTTGGGGTCGGTTAAAATTTTCTAACAAGCATAAAGCTTTTCTCACGGCCATTAGTTCGGAAAATGAGCCAAAATATTTTGCCCAGGCTATTAAATATGACAGGTGGGTCGAGGCTATGAAGAAAGAGATTCAAGCTCTCGAAGAAAATGGAACATGGTCCTTAGAAGAATTAGCAAACGGTAAACGTGCCATAGACTAGAAATGAGTCTACAAAATTAAATATAAACCTAATGGTGAAGTTGAGAGGTTTAAGGCATGTTTGGTGGCTAGAGGGTTTACACAGATGGAGGGGGTTGATTACCATGAGACCTTTGCACCAGTTACAAAATTGGCCACTGTTCGCACTCTTCTAGCTGTTGCTGTTAAACGTGATTGGACCATTCATCAATTAGATGTTAATAACGCATACTTGCATGGTTTTTGCAAAAAAATGAAGACACAAGTTTATATGAAAGTTCCTCACGGTTTTTGCAAAAATGAAGACACAAGTGTTTGCAAACTGAAGAAATCCTTGTACGGATTAAAGCAGGCTTCCAGAAATTGGTACCAAAAGTTTACTGAGGCTCTTGGTGAGATTGGATTTAGACAGACAAAGGCCGATCATTCATTATTTATTTTCAAGAATGCTGACACATATGTAACAGCTCTTATATATGTTGATGACGTGATCTTGGTAGGGAACAACATGAATAAAATTCAAAAAACCAAGGATTATCTTCATGCAAAGTTTAGCATTAAAGACCTTGGTGTGTTGAAATATTTTTTGGGACTCGAGGTTTCCCGAACAAAAGAGGGTCTTGTTTTAAGTTAAATGAAGTACATCTTAGATATCCTTAAGGATTGTGGTATGGAAGGGTGTCGACCTAGTTATTTCCCGATGGAGCAAAATGTGAAACTTGACAAGAATGATGGAGGACCTCGTGTTGATGCTAGCCAATACCGAAGACTTGTCGGTCGCTTGTTATATCTCCAAGCAACACGGCCTGATATTGCCTACTTTGTTAACCTCTTTAGCCAATTCGTGGCTGATCCCCGATAAGCCCATTTGGAAGCCGCAAACCGGGTTCTGAGGTATCTTAAAAGTGCACCCGGTCAAGGGATATTACTTCCAAGATAAGGAGGAACAAAGCTTCTTACTTATTGTGATTTGGATTGGTTGGGATGTCCTTTTTCAAGGAGGTCTCGAACGGGTTATTTACTACTTTTTGGAGGGGCGCCGGTTTCTTGGAAGTCAAAGAAACAGTCTTGTGGTGTCTCCTTCCTCAGCCAAGGCAGAATATCGGTCCATGGAATCTACGGTAAGTGAAGTACTGTGGATGAGATGGTTGTTAAGCGAACTCGATGTTGGTCAAGAGGGCCCCACATCTCTCTTTTGTGACAACCAAGTCGCTCGACACATTGCCAATAATCCCGTTTTTCACAAACGCACAAAGCATGTTGAGATGGATTGTTTCTTCGTACGTGAACGAGTAGAATCAGGAGAGATTCAACCGCTAAACATTGACTCAAAATCTCAAATTGCCGATTTATTTACAAAAGCCTTAGGTGGTCGACAGCTTCGCATTTTACTTGACAAGTTGGGTGTTCGAAATCTACATGCTCCAACTTGTAGGGGGTATAGGATCCTAATAATTATTCTCATATCTCCTTATTTTAGGATGATATTGTTTTCCTATTATTTTCCTTTATTGGTTGTTGGTTTAGCAATATATACATTGTATTAGTTCTCTTGTTTTGGAGAATTCATTCAATATAGACTTTCCCTCTGATTTCCAAAGTTTTTAGTTTATGGAGTATTTTGGGTTTGGTTTTTGTTTTGTGGAGTTGGATTGGAACTTTATTTTGCAGGAAACATAATTTGGTACAATGAAAGTGGAACTTTTTTTTAATCGGTTCGGTCCAACAATTAAACGGTTCCGACCCGTTCAATACGGTTCCGGTCCGGTCCGAACCGTTTATATACGGTCCGGTCCTCGGTTAACATATTTCCATCCAAACGGTTCGCGGTTCCGGTCCGGTTCGAACCGAATGCTCAACCCTAGTTGTGAAAACTTTTATATATATTTCTGTACATTATAGTTTTAAAATCTCATAAATTATAACTTTTAAGTCAATTTTAACCATTCCCATCAATTATTGCAATAATTAAAATTTTTAAATAATCACATGTTACTACGGTTGTAAACGAACCGAACGTTCAACGAACAGTTCGTGAACCGTTCAGGTTGAAGTTCATTCATTTAGTAAATGAATGAACATGAACAGAGGTCGTGTTCGCTCATTTATGTTCGTGAACGTTGGTAATGTGTTCATTTATGTTAATTCGTTTATATTTGTTTGTGTTCGTTCATATTTGTTCGGTCTTTAATGGTTTCTATATTTTATATTTTATCAATTAAAAATATTTGTTAATTGTGTTTATGATAATTATGTCAAGTATATGTAGATAATTATGTCAATTGTCAAGTACTTCATATTTATTTTTGATGAATTTTATGTAATGTTAATTTGAGATGAAAATTTTAATTTTATTCTCAAATAAATTTGTGTTCGTTTGTGTTCATGAACGTTCGTTTGTGTTCGTTTACGTTTGTTACATAAAATTATCGTACGAACACGAACATTTTCATTTCCTTAATGAACGGACACGAACAGGAAATCTCGTTCGGTTAGTGTTCATGAACACGATATTTCCTTAATGAATGAACACGAACAAAGCCTTGTTCGTGTTCGTTCGGTTCGTTTGCAACCTTACATGTTACTATCGATAATTAAAATTTAAGAAGGAACTTATAGAAAAGTTTTTCAACCTTTATCATATATGGTGTAATTTCATACGAATACGATACAAAAAATGTAAGAAGAAACCGATTGTAATCCAAGAATATACTGACCATAAGTCGCATGGGTAGCTTTTCACCTCTAGCCTCTCTGGTGTCACTAGCAGTGACCTTGTAAACATTATATCGTAAATAATCGAGATAGTTTAGGTAAGAAGTTAAAGATAAAGACTAACCAATCTAAATAAAATGTTTTGATGTACACTCAGTGCTCACCACATTTATCACAAGTCTCGCTTAATAAACCTAGTGTTCTAGGAAGCACAAATGACATTTGAAGTCTTTGGTGATTTTTGTCAAACAACTCTTGCTTAAGACTATCGAGTTTGTTAACATTCACTTGTGCCGTTATGTATCCTCGTATCCCTATAGTCTTATATCTGATCTCTAACTCTAGTCTCTTAACATTTTATATCGTAAAATTGTTTTGTTTTTGAAAGATTCAATAACATAAAACGATAACAACATTATACATCCATATGATTTGACGAGCCTTAAAATTGTTGGCCTTAATCGTGTTTTTCACATGTGAAGTGCAAGTTTGAAAGAGTTGGAGTTTTAGTCGAATGAGTCACTGAGTTCGAGTACTGAGTATGAGTCTGGTTAAGTATTTGAGTTCGATAACAATTTACATTGAGTTAAAGTAGGAGTCTTTATTTAATTATTTAGTTACTATTTTGTTTGATAAACCTCTTTTGATAATAATAAATATTAAAAATATGTGACATAATTTGTAATTATAGATATTTATATGTTCATATTCCATACTCAAACGAGTCAAACACACAAGCAAATATCAACACCAAAAGATAACAAATGATAAATCATTTAAGAAGATCAGAAATGATGCACAACAGGAGGACTATTGATACACAAACCGATCATGTATTTATCATGCAGGGTCTCGACGAACCAAACAAGTTAAACTTTATATTCAAGATTAAAGATTGGTGAGCTCTACCCTCTTGGAGGTAAGATTAGACAGAACGATCAGTAACTAACTAAAAAGAAGATAATGTAGACAACTCTTCGTTTAAGACCAACGAGTTGATTAAAAGAAGTTTATTAACATCCACCCGAACTAGTATACATCCAATGTTATCATTTCTTTCGTATTTTTTAAATTTCTGATATTATAATATTGTGTTGATTTCACATCAAAATCAATTTAAAAGGATAAAAATCACATAAATACTTATATTTTGTAAATATATATTTGAGTGTTGATTTCACGATTACTATTAGGATCTAACTTTTTGGTTATTTCTTCTACAACTTTTTACATGCATTAACTATTTTGCTACTTTTTAAAATGGTCGTGATTGTACTCTTTTGGATTCAATATATCATCACTTAAAAAAGTCAAATTTCAACGCTTGTATAGAAATATGTTTTTGGTTCAATAAAACAAGACTCATTCAAGCGATTATGTAGACTTTAAATTATTTTCTATTTTAAACCATGGACATTAACATAAGTCAACAAAGTGACTCATTTTTTTTTTCTCTAAATCATTTTAAAGTGAATGGATCTTAATTGTCTTATATGCAACATTTTCCTCTACTCACTAGTTAAATTTATCACAATTAAAGACAATAACAAGAGTTGTAGTTAATGTCACCAACAACCACTAATAACAAATATTTATACCCAAGACGTTACTAAAATAGGAAGGTCTTGAGTTCAAATCCCACTTGTGACAAAAAAAAAGAGGTCCACGTTGGGCCAGGGGTTTTCTCACATATGGTGGGTTTCCTCCCGAGGGAGGTGGAGATGATCGGATGGGTCAGTGGTCCGTCAGTGATCCAAATTGCCGTTCAAAAAAAAAGTTAATGTCACCATTCTTAATACTTTTTTCCCTTCACGTTGTTTATTCATGCTTAATTAAGTTTTAATGGCTAGACTCGTTGTGTTACTTGGGTAAATTGACATATATAGACTTGTAGGTAGGGGTGTTCAAAAAAATCCGAATCCGAAACCGAACCCGAATTATCCGAAAATCCGAATCCGAATTATCCGAAAATTCGGATATCCGAAATTTCGGATATCCGAAATTCGGATATCCGAATTTTCGGATTCGGATTCGGATAATGATTTTCGGATATTTCGGATAGTTCGGATATCCGAATATCCGAAATATTATATTTATATATTTTTTTTAATTGTTTTTATTATTTAAAAATAAGAAAATTTGAATCAAAACCCGATATATTATATTTATATATTTTTATATGTATATTTTCTAATGTTTTTTAAGGTTTTTAATTGTTTTTGTAATTTTAAAATATTTTTTTTATATATTTTTTTATTTTTTTTATATTTTCGGATATCCGTTTCACTATCCGAATGGATATCCGAAATTTCGGATATCCAAAATTTCGGATACGGATTCGGATAGTGAAATTCACTATCCGAAATTTTCGGATATCCGAAATTCGGATATCCGAAATTTCGGATATCCGGTTTTGAACACCCCTACTTGTAGGGGCAGCTCAACATATTTTTGGGCCTAAGCTAACTTTGAAAATGAGGCCTTTTGTCAAACTTTTCTAAATAAATGAAAGTTTTTAAAATGTAATTTTATAGAGCGTCAAAACGTATAATATTAATGTTTAGCAAAATATTAGTATAATAAACCATAGAGTTAATTACACAAATAGATCCTATGGTTTGAGCAAAACAACAAGATCAGGTCCTAAGTTTGAAAAGTTGCAAGTTTAGTGTTTGTGGTTTCAATTTTTTAACAAGTCCGGGTCTTAAGACTAACTTCTGTTAACTTTTTTGTTAAATTAGGTTGAAATGACCAAAATACCCTTTTATAACTAAAGGGGCTATTTATGTAATTAACTCTATTTTAACCCAGTGACCATTTATATAATTAACTCTATATTACCCACCCATACCTCCACACAAACCCTAATTATAAAGAGAGAGAGAGATCTGATGAGAGAGAGGGAGAGAACCGGTGGGTCGGCCACCTTCCATGGCGGCGTTGCCGATGGTGGCGACGGTGGTCAGAGGTGGAAACGTCTCCCAACCGACAGCAGCGGCGGAGGTAGACGGATCTGGTCGTGGAAACTGAGAAGGGGCAACGATGGTGGCTAGTGTCGGAGATGTTAAAAGCCACAGACGGAGGCGACGGGGGCGGTCGTTCCCGTTTTTCCGGCTGAGATCTTGCGGCGGAGCTAGGTCAACAGCGGAGGTAGATGATGGTGAAGGAGGCGATTCCGGCGAGAAAATTAGGGTTCCGGTGACCCCGGTTTTCCGGTGAACCCACAAACGAACCCCTGGCGGTGGCTAAGGTGGTGTCCGAAGACCCCGGTTTTCCGGTTAAAATAGAGTTAATTACATAAATAGCCCCTTTAGTTATAAAAGGGTATTTTGATCATTTCAATATAATTTAACAAAAAAGTTAACGGAGGTTAGTCTTAATCCCCGGACTTATTACAAAACTGAAAACACAAACCTTAAACTTGCAACTTTTCAAACTTAGGACCTGATCTTGTTATTTTGTCCAAAACATAGGACTCATTTGTGTAATTAACTCTAAACCATAAGTAAACTTTCAATTATTTTGTTACATATTCTCATTTTTTTCTAATAAGACAAAAAGTTAATTAATTATCACATATATTTTTAGCTTAAAATTAATATACATTAACATATTTTTTTTAACTTTTTAAGACCCTTAATTAAGACCCTTAGAAATTAAGGGCCTAAAACGGTTACCATAGAGACTCGGTGTAGACTTGTATATTTTGTCTTTAAATCCGGATTTAACTTATTAGTCTAACGAGACCTAGGGTTTCATATAGGACGTTAATTACTTGTCTATCAAGAAAACTGATTTTTACATAAAAAAAATTTAATTTACTAAACAAATGTTAATGTACCTAAAAGGATTTTGATGGTGTAAAAATATCATGTCAGGAACATAGGAACGAGAAAAAAGAAATCTACCTACCATCTACGAGAATGGCCGCCATTGGCAACATCTTACCTAACTCCCTTCCCCAATATTTTTATTTTATTTCATAATCAACCTATTTTTTATCTAAATAATTAAAAAGAAATTTATAACTATAATCGAAATTATTTCACTTTTAATGAAAAACTAAAAAATATAATTTCAATTGGCATCTTGGTTTATGAAATTATGAAGTAAAATTTTATTTTCATGATCTATATTTCATTCACCTTATCTACAATTATGCACATCTTAGTTTTCATTTGAAAAAACACAAACCTTTAAACAACTAATAATATACATAAATAATAAAGCTTTTTGATTTTTAAGCCATCAAAATTTGACTTTACAACTATGCTAATTAAAGAATAAACATGTATCTAGATTGTAGAGTCCAAAATTGGGTCTAACCTAACATTTTGGGTCTAACACTACCCATAAAAACCCTAACTCATGGTTCCTTATATAAAGTACATGTCCCCTCAATGGTAAGTTAAGAGGGCTTTTTCTCCCTCTCTTACTCTCATCATATTATATTAGGTTAAAATCTTCATGTATTACACGAGTTGAATAAATGTAAGTTACTTAGTAATAAAGATTTACATATTACTTATTTAGGACATATTACATAGTTTTTTAATGCAAATTTTAGAAACGTTATATAGTTATTTTTTAAAAATATTTTATAAAAAAATGAAAAAATATGTTCAATTTTAAAAATGTTTTATGAACAAACCTACATTTTTTTTAAAGAAAAAACGTTTTATAAAAATAATTATAGAAATCATTATTATTTAATAGGAAAGAGAGGTGGTAATCAAAAAATTATAAAAAACAATTAAGGAAAATTTGTAAAATTAATAGGAGAGAGGCGGGAAAAAAATAATAAGGATGTGAGAGTGACAAGTGTCCCACCAAAACCTTTATTTATTATATAGTATAGATATAGATATTATCGTTTTGATCAAATCATGACAATCAGACTGACTTGAGCGTAGGAGGGAAGTTTAGAGACCCCGGTCTCTAACCCATTCTAATTAGTTTTTTCATGGTGTTTCACAGATCTGGATCTAGACGAGGAAGACGAAGTGTGACTGCTCCATCTTTTTAGCTGTTGTGACGATCCTTATGTCCATCTCAGCGGATCCATGTAGCAACAATGTATAATAATGTTGGAACCTCCAAGCACCTTCATCCTATAACCAATATTTAATATCTATGTATTCTAATTGATTTATGTCTCATATAAATAACATTTATATTTTAACAAATGTCACCTCATTTGATGTTATCGATATCTCATGCTTAAAACATTTAGACACCAAAATGTGCACATCATGTGAAAGACGTTGGAGCATGCCTTTCAAATTTTTATCTATTAGTATAATAAATATAAGAGTTAATTGTACAAATGGCATCTGTGGTTTGATCAAATTGCATGTTTGGCTTTCTAGGTTTTAAAAATTATAAACTTAGCCCAAACATTTAAAATATGTTACGTCTTTAGCCCTGGTGTTAACACCAGCTAGTTTTTAACAGAAAGTTAACCTATGTGCTATACACGTGACTTACGATTGCAAACTTAATATTAAAAACGAGTTAAAATAAGTAAAAATATTTAAAAAATATTTTTTTGGCTAAAAATCAGTAAAAATTCGTAAAAATCAGTAAAAGTTCATAAAAAATCAGTAAAAATCACTAATTTTTTTTATTGATTTTTACTGATATTACTCATTTTTAAGATTAAATTTGCAATCGTAAGTCACGTGGATACCACATGGGTTAACTTTTCGTTAAAAACTAACCGGTGTTAACACCAGGGGCTAAGGACACAGCAGGTTTCAAATGTTTGGGCTAAGTTTATAATTTTTAAAACTCGAGGGTCAAACATGCAATTTGATCAAACCACAGAGACTATTTATGCAATTAACTCTAAATATAAAGATTAGTGAGTTAAAGTGACATATTTTATGATTGGAAATATTAGAATTTGTTTGTTTTATTTACAACGGAAAATTCAAAAGAAGAAAATATACATAAATTAATGACGTCATTATTCCGTTAGTCTTCCCTCAAGGGGTCATCATGTCCATGGGATAACTACCCAACACCCTCAAGAAAGACGTGTATTCTTCAACCTCCGATAAGGCGTTCTGAGCCCTAACATCCGCCATTGATGCTTCAAAATCCACATAGAACATGTATTCAAAGTGCTTCGCCGTACCGGCATTTGCGTCGTCGACGACTCTAACCGGCCGATTCCTGTTAGGTCTGCTCTCGATCTTCGCCAACCTAATGTTCCGGAACGCGAAGGCTGATAGGACTTTGAACAGTACGGACGTTCCTTTCTCTTGAGCGAACACAATGCTCGTTTTAAACGGCCGATCTGTACGCGGAATGATCGGTTCGCGTGCTAGCATTATGAATCGTGTGATGTTGCTGTCGTCCTGGATCCCGTCGGCGAGGATATTCAGGTTGTAGATCTCGGCTGCGCGTGATGATGCAATCGCTGCCGTGTCGCGGAGGTTGTTCGCTGCGACGAATTTGGCAGCTCCGGCGGTATCAGCGACGGCCTCGCGTGTGACGTTTAAGCCAAGGTCGGTGAGAGTTAGCTCGCAGTGAACTAGGGCTTGTGGATGACTAATCACGCGATTGATGTTTTCCTTACGAACGCCTGGTAGAGCGAGGAGACAGTGGTGGAAGGATAGCTGGACTTCACCGACGATGTGAAGACGGTGGCGGAGGAGTAGATCGTAATTCCGGTGGATGCTACCACCGAGGGAGTTCTCGATAGGTAAAACTGCACGATCGGCGATCCAAAGCTCTACAGATTGAAATGCAACCTCCGACTGGTCACACGGAATAGCCTCGCACTCCGGATAAGCTTTTCCGGCAGCGAGCTCGCTGAATGCGCCAGCAACGCCTTGATAGGCAACGCGCAGCGTCGATCCGTGTTTCGGAGCCGGCGAAAGGTCAGAAATGGTGAGTGGTTTAGGAAGTTTATCAACCGGTACCAGATCTAGAGTCTTCTGATCATTAACAACGGTGATATTATCGGTACCGGTTGTCTTCTCGGTTTTCTGCACCACGTTGCTCGCAAGGATTGCACAAGAGCTCTGCCAATCGGTACGGTTTCTACCAACTCCGCCAGACGCAAAGTTGTTGGTGGACGGCACTGCTACAGACACGGCTGGATTAGCCGCGTTCGGAGCCGAGTCGAAACGGCGTGCGGCTGATTGAATGGTGAAAACGAGCCGGTTGTGGTCTGGTAACGACGACGGCTTCCGCATTATTGACTTGATATTTATTTTGGAAGATGGAGCTAGAGATTGCATGTTTTCCTGTTGTCACAAATATCAGTTTGGAGGTCGTTGATCGGAAACTGATCGGCGTGTAGCCGTGTAGGGGATTAATTTGATTTGTGAAGCTTGGTGGAGGGGGAATTGCCAAGCTGAGAAATATAAAGGAGATTGGGGTTTTTATATTGGGAAATAGAAAACGAGTAGAGAAGATTTCAAAGGGTCAGCCTCATACCTACTCCGTCTCAATTAGGGCTGAAAACGAACTGCACGTTCAGCGAACGGTTCGTAAATTGTTTGGCGAAAGTTCGTTTATGTTCGTTCGTTTAATAAATGAACGAACATAAACAAGGAATTTCGTCCGATTAACTAAATGAACGAACATGAACAGAAGTCTTGTTCGTTCAATTGTGTTCATGAACGTTCGGTAACGTGTTCGTGAACGTTCGTTTATTTACGTTCGTTCGTTTATGTTCGTTTACGTTCGTGTTCGTTTGTTTATGTTGTTCATTAAAGATTTTTGTATATATTTCTATTTTATTTTATCTAAACCTTTTGTATTCTTTAATTTTTATTATATTTTTTACCTAACAATTAACTAAGTAAAATAAGTTCGATAGATGTACATAAAACTTGATATTAAAATAATATTATTAAATGTTCATTTTGGAAGACATTAGGGTTGACATAAAAAATCCCAAACAAGGCTTCATTCGGTTTCGTTCATGAACAAGTCCATTTCCTTAATGAACGAACACGGATATGAAATTTCGTTCGGTTCGTGTTCGTGAACCGGTAGTGAACAAGTTAAATGCTAAACGAACCGAATCAAACAAAGAACGAACACGAACAAGGCTTTGTTCGGTTCGGTTCGGTTCGTTTACAGCCCTACTTTCAATTATAAATTTATTGAAAAAATCAATGGGTTTTTACTTCTAATCTAATTAGTTGAACCCGTTTAATTAACCAGGTTAACGTGTCAACTCGTTTAATCATGACCCGTTAACTTGTTTATACATGTTTAACTCATTCATTACAACTTTAGTGTCCGTTTAATATGTTTACAACTCATCAACACGTCAACCCTATTTATGTCTATTTTACATGTAATTGTTTAACTTGTTGTATAACGTGTGAGTGAAATAATCAAGTTAATCTTAAAGAGTACAATTTTAAAGATGATTACGATATTGTTTTACTTAAGGGGTTAACTGAGTAAAATTGAAAGAGAAATTAGCTAAAAACAATGTATTCTTAAATTGTTTCATTTTTAAAAAGTAGTATATTATTTTAAAAACATATTTTACATAATCATATTTAGAACATAAATTATACATAAAATAATTGAACAAAATGGACCCATTCAAGTGACCAATTAAATAATATTATTCAAATGAAAATTATACCCTTTTATTCTTTTGTCCTCCAACAAGGAGTCATTATTAAATTCATATCATCTTTAATTTGGACGGTTTACATGTTAAAGTTAGGCTATTTATAGTGGTTTCATGGGAGAGGGACGTGGGTTGACGTGACAGAGGCATGGCATGTCTCTTAGGGCGTTACCCATCGCGTGGGGCGGGGCTGTGAGTGTGGTCATTGCCCTTGCTCTCTGTGCGTTGTGCAATGAGAAAGCCCCAAGGGGCGTGGGGCGTTGTCCGACTACACTTAGCCTTACTAACATTGTGACATCCAAAATCCCAAACTTTTATATTTTGAATGGAATAAAATAAATAAAATTAAAAAGGGCTAAATGGCAAAATTTTAAAAAGCAAAATACTCCCTTTACAAGACCTAGTCGCCACTCTCACCTCTCATTCTCCCCCATTCTTGTGGCGAACTAGAGAGAGAACTATGGTTAGAGTGAAAGAGAGCTTGGGAAAACGAGCCTTCAAGCCGTCTTTGGTTCCATCGGTGTTCAAGATTGACTAAGGAAGAAGAATCACGAAGCCATACACGATTTGAGGTAAGAAAACTGGTCTAGATTTTATATTTTCGTTAAAGTGGGTAAACGGGGTTTAATCCAAAAAGTTCGAGTTTTTACTTGTGTAACAACTTAAAAACCATAGATCTAGTGACATGGGAACCAAATAAACGTTTTGGACGAATAAAGTTGGAAAGTTTATGCATGTTTTGGATCAGAAGCCGCCATAAGATGGTTAGGGTTTTAAAGAAAAAAAGACGAACAAAGTATTCGCATGGCTACTCCTGAGTGAGTTCTAGGAGTATTTGTATGAATACCCCTATACAAGAACTTGGGTATTCGCAGGGTATGAGCGAATACTTGGGTATTCTAGTGTATACTCATAAACGAATACCTTGGGTATTCGCAGAGATACTCATGAGCGAATACTTGGGTATTCTGACGTATACTTATGAGCGAGTACTTGAGTACTCAAGAACATACTAGTGCGAGTACTTATCCTTGACGCATATTGGACTTGTACAGACTTGTCACACTTGATAGAGCCCGCAGAATGAGTCAGAACCAGACCCTAATATTTAATTACCACAGGTGAGTTTTTATGCCCATTTTCTTATGTTTTTGGGTTGATGAACATACTTAAAGAAGATGACTAAATGAAAGAATTAGAAAGGCAAAGATACATTTTATAAAATATACCTTTTATAAAAGTAAAGAGAAGCATTGACAGAGTAAAGGAACAGAGTTAACAACACCTTGGTGTTGGATGATTGCGACATATACCATGTTATTTACTTATGTGATAATGTGTGTTAATATGTTTGTATTATCTGATAATGTGAATGTTATGTGATAGACAGAGTAAATGTATAGTCATGTTATGGTATAGAAAGTACAGAGAAGTCTTGTTTTTATAACAAGCATGCAAAGGAGCATTGCTTTGTGTAAGCATACAGAGGAGTCTTTCCTTGTTAAAGCAAAACAGAGGAGGCTTGCCTTATGCAAGCAAAACAGAGAAGTCTTGCCTTATACAAGCACAAATGAGTCTTGCTTCGTGCAAGCATAGAGGGACCTTGTCCTTGGGCAATGGTTCACTATGTTATGATGATATCATTCAAGTGCTAGATCATTTGATGGTAATACAGAGAATGAATGAATGACAGAAACAAAGTGGGACACTGTAACTGGTTTCCCTAAAATAGATTTTTAATAAATGAAAGTAAATGAAAAGATTTCTTAATTTATAAAATTACGGAGTTTAAAGAACAGAGAATATTTTGTTAAAACTTAACCGAGACAAAGCTTATGTTGTTTTAATAATTGAGCTATATTAAATGAAAGAGATAAAGTTTACAGTTAATAAAGTAAAGATATAACTCACTCAGTATATCTAACTTTTAGTTTGCACATTAGGCTAGAGAATGAATAGTACGAGAAGAGCTTGAGAGCTCGGAATGTATGGACTGAAGGGTTGCTCTACTCTAAAGACTGATATTCTCATTTAATGAAAATGATGTTGAATGTTTTTTAATTTCCTTGTGGAATTTGAATGATTCAGATAATATTTTCGCTGTAACAGATTTTGATTTCCTGCTTAAGAACTATGAAATGTTTGTTTTGTGTCAACTATGAAATGTTTTTTAGCCAACTATGAGATGTACCCGATTTAAAGTGTTTCAGACATGCTTTAGGGCATAGAATTAGTGTTTTATGTTTATATTATGAAACCATCATGGATACCGAGAAGAAAATGATGCAATGATTATGTAAAAATATATATTTATTTATATTTTTGATTTTGGGATTTTGAAGACCAAGATGGTTATAGTTAGACATGTGAGAAAAGCTATTAAAAGTAAGATCCTACCAGAAGCTCCATTTTCTACTAGATGGAACAAATGGTTGCCAAAGAAAGTCAACATTTTTGTTTTGGAGAGTTCTTCACAATAGACTTCCAATGAGGGCTAATGTTTGCCTTAGAGGCATCGATATCCAGTTTATTATGTGCCCTTTTTGTTCTAGAGAGGTGGAAAAGAAAGAGCATATATTTGGAGGATGTAAAGTGGTGTCTTCTACACGGAGATCGATAACGAGGTGGCTATATGTGGAAGCTCCGGAGGTAATGACTCCGGATGGGTTCATAGCTTGGCTCGAGTCGTTGGACATGCAAAAAAAAAAACAAAAAACAGGTGATTGTAGCTATAGTTTGTACTTCTTGGTGAGTTATTTGAAAGCAACGAAATGAAGGGTTGTTTAAAGCTAATGACTTGAAGTCGGATCTTACTTTTGATTCTATCCTCTTTTATTCGTTTAATTAGATAGTTACTCAAAAGAACAAATGTAAGTTAGTTTGGACCGAGTGGTTACAAAATCCTTTGTTATTCATGTAATGGTTTGGTTTTGCTGGTCAATTAGCTTTTTCTAACCGTCATATATGTAGTTTTATAAAATTTGCAGTTCAATATATATATATATATATATATATATATATATATATATATATATATATATATATATATATATATAGGGGCATGTTCTTTTAAGAACCAATCATATGTTGAGAACCGAAAGAACCGCATAAAACGTGTACATATCGCTTTAGTGAAAAAAGTAAAATTCAACAACAATGTTTTATTTATCTCTTCCCACTCTTAGTTTGAGTTTATCTCCTCTCTCCTTAATTTTTTTAAGAAAAGCATAAAAATATGCATATATGCATTCATTTGTGCATATAGTGTGAGTGCATATATGATATTATTATTTTTGGTTGATAAGTTTTTTAGGGTATGTGAAACTAAAGCGACGTGCAATACAATATCAGTTTTACGTAGAAATTCTAAAATAATTTAGACACTTATAGCTATTGTTTTAAATGTGATTTTTTTATAACGACTAGCTCACACGTCCTCTAATTATACTCCTAAATCTGCACTTTTTTGTCCACTTTGTGACTTGAACTATCAACCATTTGTGGCTCACATCTTTACTAAACACTTTGGTACCACTAAGTCACATGCCTTTTGCCTTTTTGTAACACTTTGGTACCACTGACTCACTACTTATAATTAATTATTTTTAATGCACTACGTACATATGTTTATGCAGTTATTAATGTTCTCTACTTAAAATTGTTTATTAGCGAGACACACACCAATAAAATTGTGGATGTAAAATTTGAGGTGTCTTAAATAAATATATACTTTATTATGGTTTTTTATTAAATAACTAGTAATTTTACCCGTCGTGCGTTGAGACGGTGTCGAAACGTAGCCTAATTCGAATTCTCGTGATCCGCGCCGTGAAATGGATCTTAAACGGCTAAGACAGTTAAAAAAGAAACATAGTTAGGTACATAAAAAACATATGAAGTTATGGCTACTCGTTTAACCCTGAAATAAAATGTAAAAATGGTTTGGCGTTGACACTAACGTACATAAGTACATAAAAGTAAAGTACGAATTTGAGGAGGATCGGTTTTGAAAATAGAACCATAGATATAAAAATGTATTATGCCTCTCACATTGCGTCTAGTAATTAAAAAAGAATAATCAAAAGAAAAAAAAACAAAAAACAATTGTTTGTTAGCCATGGGTTTCGAACAGATGACCTTAAATGTAAAGAAAGGACAAAGACAAACAACTACACCAACACATATCTTTGTTTAAGCTATGGAAAAGTCTAATATATATATATATATATATATATGGGAAGTGTAAAATAGAAACCTTGTTGAGTTGAAGAAACCTTGTAAACCCTTTTCCTTGGCCTACATTGTTCCACGTGTCCCTGTCCTTCTTTAATGTTCAAGGCTATTTTAGTAATTTCATCTTTTATCATAACTAATCTAATTTCCAAGCTGATTTGCTCCACTACAGTACCCCTCAGCGCCACCATGTCCTTTTGTACTTTTTGTTTGTTTTCAAATATTTCTTTTGTACCTTCTCATCGTACCTTGTACGATTTTAAAGAATAGATTATCCTCTCTCATTTACTTCTTTTTGCTTTCCTCATACGTTTCATCTTCTTCATATCTCTCTTTTTGAAATCCAAACCTCCATCTTTAATGCTTTCTCCTTCCATTGATGGCATCATCTTTAACGTCTAGTGAGTTAATGTCTTTAATGGATTCTGATGTCGATGAACATGTTTCTGATCCTCATTTAATTGAATCTCCAACTCATGTTTTTCCTCACAACCTACCTGAATATGTTGTAATAGATGTTGACCCGACAACCGTTGTTAACAATCTTCAAGGTAACAGTTTCTGTGTTCTTAATACTTTTGTTTATCTTTTTCCTGATTTTTTTTGTTTTTTGTGTTTAGATGAATCGTTATTTCATCCTTACTTGTATGAGAATTCTTCAATCTATTGCAATGCTATTGATGAAATTCCACCAGATGATTCAAATGATATTCTTGATTCTCAGTCCGAATATACACCTCAGCTCTCACCTCCTCGTTCCATTGCAGATGATACTTCAGGTTTTTTTAACATATGTTATTTTTATAGTCACTTCATTTTATCTTTTATTTTCTTATATTTTTTTTACTAATATGTTACTTATTTATTGTTTTATCTTACTTTATTAGATATTCATTCCGGAGATATATGTTGCAGGTGAATAGAAATTTTTGTAATTTACTTTATACAAATGTTCCACCGTGAAATTGAATATGTAATATTTACATTTTGATACTTTTATATATGTAATAATTCTATTGAAAATTTCACACAATATTTTTTACATATGTTACTAATCGAGTTTGCATATGTAATTATTAAATATTAATATAGTTGTTACCTGTAACAAACATTGAATTATACTCTGCACTTCATTCTATGATTCTACTTCAGCCTTAGACCGTTCCATTAATCCATCTCCTACTTTAAGAACTCCATCTTGTCTTTTGGATGATGACCCATCATTTCGTGTTGAATCTCCAAACACATTGATGTTTTAGGCTAACCACAACCTATGGGAAGATGAGCTCAGTCAGGATTCTCATTACACCCCTTTTGATGATGAGTTCAGTCAAGATGAGATCAACGCAATCAAGAACAATAAGTAACAGGTCTTACAAATGTTAATTAATGAGTTATCGATCATCAGTTTTACCGTGTTAAGTATTTTTCTTTATATTATGTAACCCAACCATATTATGTAATGACATTATTTCTAATATTATGTTATGTGTTTTTTTACCTTTCACACAGATTTCATTCTATTTTTTGCTTCAACATACATCATATACATGTAACTATAATAGTTTTCACACTATTTAATATTTGACAAATAACATATGTAACTTTTACATATTTACATATGTAAGACTGTATATTGTTTTTGCTAAAATAAGTTAACATAGGTAACTTATAAAAATCTCCAAATATAAGTGTTTTTTTTTGCTTTCAAACATACATATACACTTGTAAGATATACTTTTTTTTCTACTGCACTTGTATTAAACCTATTTCATTAAAAATATACCTATGTTATAATATTTAACATTTTTTTTTACAGTTTTAGCTTTATAACATCTCAATCATGAATATTATCCAATGTTTCAACAGTCTAACTCATATATAAAAAAACATAAATACCATCATATATGTAAACCTACTCAAAGTCTTGTTTGTTAGCTTTCCACCGCGTCTTACTTTGTATTTATACCTACCCACTCCCCTTGGTTCAACATTTGATTTTTCTACCGTTTTTTTCCTGTTTTATACAAACCAAAACATTATTCTTATTTTATTTACATATGTAACTATTACTGCAAACTTTAAAAATATTTTCATACTATAAACTTTAAACTTAAAAATGTAATTTTATATACCTTTCCTACAAATATATCTCTCTTTCTTATTTTCTAGGTCCTCCTCCATGGAATTTTCCATCTCCATTGAACCGTCCTCATCTATTTACACCATGAACAACTATAATTAAATTCCTTTATATAATTACTTATGTAAGTTTACCACTCTCTTCCCTGTCCTTCTTTTGTAAACCTTCACCCAAGCAAATCTCACTTAATTTATCAGTATTATTATTCTCATTGACTTCAGAACCTAAACATGTGAATTAGTTTTTGTGTTACACATGTATATTTAAAAAGATTTTAATACTATAAAATTTAAACCTAAAAAGGTAATTTATTTACCTTTCCCACAATTATCTCTCTCTTTCTTCTTTTCTGACTCCTCATCCGTGGGATTCTCCATCCCCATTGAACCTTCCTCATCTGTTTACACCATGAACATCTAAAATTAAATTCCTTTATAGAATTACTTATGTAACTAACATGTCGGTTACATATGTAAATTTTACCACTCTCTTCCCTGTCCTTCATTTGTAAACCTTCAGCCAAGAAAATCTCTCTTAATTTATCAGTGTCATTATTCTCTTTGACTTCAGAACCTAAACATGTAATTTAGATTTTGTGTTACACATGTATATTTGAAAAGAACATTAAATCAGAAATAACCCCTATATCTCTGAACAGAACAGGAAATCGGAAATCCCTTCTAAATCTAATCATCTTTAACCAATCTGCCCCGTAATAAACCAAGTTTAAAACAAAATGAAATCCAAAATCACAGTAAATTGAATTATCTACAAAACCCTAATTTTAATTTGTTTCAATTTTCTGTTAATCCTACTATTTCCTGTTAAAACTTGATATCCAAAATCACCCCATAAATTTTAAATATCAAAAATAAGAATTTTGATCAATACTAACCGTTTTCTTAAATAAATATACTAAACATAAAATTTTATCGAAGCAAAATTTTATTTTTCAAACATATGCCCTTTCGATTTCCTCATCTTGTTACTACTGCTTCGTTTCATCCCATCAACGACAAGCGGTTCATCTTTTTACTCATGCGTAATCACAATCTCCGCCTTCTTCGATGCCTCAAAATATCTGTAGCACTTCGAAACCTCTGATTCTTTCGAGAGAAAGCACCTTCTTTGTAGTTTGAAACCTGAAATCTTTTGAAATGTGTGCGGTTTATTTGTTATATGTGTGTTCTCGATATATGGGAATGGAAAACTAGTATTTGAAATTGATTTGAAAGCCAAGTTCTAAACCATTTCTCCCTTACCAATGAATTTCCTATATTGCCCTTTATGTACTTTTTTCAGCTTTAAATATTATTTATAAAGTCCTTTTTTCCCAAGATTAATTTTCAGCCTTAGATGATCAAAAATGAAGGGGTGAGATGAGGTTTACAAGGTTTCTTCAACTCAATAGGGTTTTTTTATTATAACCACCCTATATATATATATATATATATATATATATATATATATATATATATATATATATATATATGGGACGGTTATCGTACAAAGGGACCAAATCGTACGAAGGGCCCCCAACCGTCCGATTAATATGATCTAGGGTTGGGGATAACGCGGTGGCATAAACGTAATTACTTTGAAAAAAATAACGCGTCGTCCAGGTTAAAAATGAAATTTACATCGAAACGTAAATAAAAATAAGCACGTCGCAACGGTATATTCGAGATTTTATAAAATATCGTATTTTAAAAGTTATAGGAAAAAACAAAGTAACTTCAAAATTAATTGTAATAATAAAATAAGAAAGTACAAAAAAGACAAAAATGAAAAAAAAAATAATACTTACGTGCATTGGATACTTGTACATTATGTTTAAAGGGTTTGCTTTTTTTTTGAACGGCTAACACATACACCCCTTATATACTCCTCCTAAATTATACATTGAATAAGTTTTAACCTGAGTTTCGTTCAAAGAGGCTTTAGGGAAAGTTTGGGATTACTTATTGAAACTCTTTATTGACTTATTAACTTTTAGAAGTTAAAATGGTGTTTAGGAAACTTGACTTTTGCTTCTCCTTTTCAATTTTAAAAAATGTTAAAAATGAGTTTTTGAAAAGTAAAAGGAGACTTACTTTTTCAAATTATTTATAACTTTTTGATAAAGTTAATATGGAGATGAAATAAGTAATCCCAAACACACCCTTAAAGCTAAAAGGGTTTGCTATATATTACAAATTAGATTAAAGTACAACGGGGTTGAATAGTAACATTTCCACCAAATATGTGCCACGTGTAGTTGTTGTATTGGACCACGTTTTTAATAAAAAAAAATTACGAAAACTGAAAGTAAGATGCGTCTCCGTTCCTCTCACACACTAAACACACACTGAAATTTCTCTCAACTCATCTTGAATTTCAAAACCTGGTCAACAAACACCAAAGATTTATAAAAGTTACCTAACATCGATTTCAAACCAATGATCAGACGATGGCGAAGATCCAGAAAAAACACAGAAAGAGCTCAAATCAACCTTCACAAGATCGATTGATGAAGAAAACGTAGAAATTACAGGGCTTTCTCTATATATAAGTGTGTGTGTGTGTGTGCTTGCTCTCACTCTTCACAGGTCGACGCCGCTGCCGGAGACAAGGCAGGGCCGGCCCGAGGGTGTGATGGGTGGGCGACCGCTCAGGACCCAAATATTATTGTTCGTAGAGACGAGATGAGATGAAAAGAGAAGAGTGAAACTTCCGGAATTTTTTTGATAGACGGCGGCCACGACGAGTGTAGCGGCGAAACTACATGGGGTCCAAAATTATTAACCAAAAGTGTACTAAGACTAGTTGTAATGCTAGTGTGAAGGTGAGAGCACACCTCACGCCACGTAGACAATGTCATAACTCACACTCACCTTCATCAAGGTGTGTAATGATGGGGTGATGGTGAAAGTTTTGTAATAATTACATAATTATTATTTTAATATTACATAATATTATACCAACAACATAATATTAAAAAAATAACATAATATTAAAAAAACAATACAATATTAAAAAAAACGATTGTTTTGGTTACTATTTATACACAATATTCAACCATTTAATACAAAGAATATAATTTTAGTAAAAAGAAAGTAAAAAACTAATAAATCATTACATTTTCTTACCATTTACCCTATTCATATTCACTTCCGGTCCCCTACTCCCAACCTACCCCCTCTCTCTCACACACACACACACCTGCAATTCCTTTCGTTCCCAATGGTGATCAACTAATTTCATCTTATGGGTATTTCATTTTGTTACCATCAATCAATCTTTCAATATGAAAATAAATGTATAACCAGAATTTGGTTTTTTGGTTTCTAGTTTTCAAATGATCCTCACCATATATATAATATATATATATATATATAGAACAGATCATCTGAGAACTTTTAAATATTTTGAGAACTTTAAGAACTCCCCATAACCCTTAGATCATTTGATCAATGGTTGAAAACAATAATGGCATTATCGTAAATAATCTAATTTTGAGAGACATTTAAATAAATAGGAGAGGGTATTTTAGGCGGATCCAAAAATTAATTTGGAAACTGCTACGTTTATTTTCCTAATTAAACTCCTGATTTATAGGAATTGACTTCCAAAAATTGAATAATTTCTCACTCCACAATTATATCGCAAAGAAGACGATCCAATAAATATTTCACGGAGAAGGATAATCGAAGGTTAACTGGATTTATTTTTTCTGTCAATTATGTTTTTTTTATAAACCGTAAACAATTTTGTGTTTTAATTCACACATATATATGTTATGATGTTGTGTAACTGCTAGTTACACATACGTAAATAGTATATTTACACATATGTAAGCCAATTACATATATGTAACTTACACATATGTAAATAGGGTTCTACGCAGAAATGGTATCTACTGATTTTGTTTGTTTATTACTTGGTGTTTATTTTGTTAATAATGACAATGTTTATTTCAGGTTTTTGATCCATTTGGGGTGTCGTATTGCTTTAGAAATACCGAAAAAATTGATGTTCATGTTTCAAATAAATGTTGTTAAAAAAATGTTTCAAACAGATTATATGTAAATTCGTAAAAATTGGATAGAGAGAAAATAGGAGAGAACAATTAATTAACTATTTAATTGTAGATAGAAATATTTACTAGATTACCATTATACCCTTTTCAATTAATTTTTAACTTTTAAGATTAAAATATAATGAGTGGTTGAGATGAGTTCTCATAATATCCTTACCCTATATATATATGGAATGAATCATTTGAGAACTCGTCAAAAATCTAATCAAAACCATTTTTTTTGTTTTTAATATTTTTATTGTTAGAATACAACATAAAAAAATGAATTTATATATGTAAATTTACATGTATTTATATAGTAAAAAAAATATATACTTGTGTAAGTTTACCACTTACACATGTGTAAGTGTTTACCATTTATACATGTATATAAATTTTTTTAAAGATAATTTAGAGAGAGGGGATAAATTAATTAAAGAAATAAATCATTTTTTATGTTATACTTTAATAATAAAGATAGTGAAAACAAAAAAAAATGGTTTTAATTGGTTTTTTGATGAGTTTTCAAGTATTTATGAGTTCTCATTTGAACCTAACCCTATATATATATATATATATATATATACATATATATACATATATATACTAGGTTAAAATCTCGTGTATTACGCGGGTTGAATAAATAAAATGTTATATACTTAGTAATAAAAAATTTATATTTTTTTAAAAACCCGTGTAATACAGGGGTTGAATAAACCGGTATATTACATAGGTTGAACTATTTATAATTAAATAATAAGTATCTGTAATAAGATTTATATTAAAAATCTAAAAATAAATTCTTTTAATATCATTATTTAATATGAGAGAGAGATAAAAAATGATACAAATAAACCAGAAAGTTACACGTATCTATAGAATTTTATTTATTAATATAAAGATTATTATTTAATATGAGAGAGAAACTTAAAATATTAAAATTTAATAGGAGAGAGAATCGGAAAAATAAAAGTGAAGGATAACCAGAGAGTGACAAGTGTCCCCAATGGATTTCCTTTATTATATAGTATATATATATATATATATATATATGTATTCTTTTGAGAACCAAACAAATGTAGAGAACCATAAGAACCATTTTCAACCAATCAATATTTTTCTAAAATCTTAATTTATATTTAAATATTTTGAATTTATGAACGGTATTCACTACTAGAAATCTAGGCAGTTTCGACGACCTATTTCGACGACACGTGTCGTCGAGATTGGTTCGACCTGTTACGACGACAGGTCGTCGGCGATGGTCCCCAGATCTCGCGAATTTTTTTTGCCACCTTTTCTCGACGACAGGTCGTCGGGGATGGTTAACCGGGAAAAGGTGAAAGCTTTTGGCGCTTACCGTGAAAAGGTGAAAACTAGTCTCGACGACATGTCGTCGAGATTGCTATTTTTTATTTTGTTTTCCTTTTTTTTTTTGCCTGGTAAAATATTAAAAAATTAATTTTTATAACAAAATACCTAATCTCGACGACATGTCGTCGAGATTGGTATATAATAAAAAATTATTTTTATTTAATAAATAAAATAATTAAAATAAAAGGACCCAATCTCGACGACATGTCGTCGAGACTGGTCTCACTGGGCATTTACTCGCAGAAACCCTTCTCTTCCTTATTTCTGCCCTCTTTTTCCTCTCACGATTTCTCTCGGCTACACTCACAAAATCCGGCCATTTTTCTTCAAAATCCAACGTTTTCTACCTCCTTCTTCACCATTACTCTTGTTATTCAAGTGGTTAGACCCGATTTCGACTTTTTTTGTAATTTTTCTTTATAATCGTAAATTTCTAATATAAATCTTGTGTATGTGAAGTTTTTGGCTAAGTGGAGGGATTGGAAGCTAGATTGAGAGTTTTCCCGACGACGTGTCGTCGTTTCAAGAAAATTCCGGAGGAAATATGTATATTTTTTGTGTTTATAGGTGTATTTGGGTAGTTTTATATAGATTTATAAATGTTTGTTTAATATTTTGGTAATAGGTTTAGATTTGAGAGATTTAGTTTTGTATAAATGTTTTAATTGTTTTTTATTTGAATAATATAGATGAATATATCTATTATTTTGTGAAATTGGTGGTTAAGTTATATAGATGTATAGTATGTAGGGTTCATTTTTTTTATTGATGGTTAATGTTGTGAAATTGATAGTTAATTTATATAGATGTAAAGTTTGTATGGTTTATATAGATGTATAAGTATATAAATGTATGGATTATTTGTGAAATTGGTGAATGGTTTATATAGATGTATAAGTAGGTTGGCTATCAATTTTGTAGTCGTTATGCTGTCGGATTTTTGAATTTTTTTTATATGTGTAATTTTTGTTTATTATAGAATACAATTCAAGAAGAATTGACCCGGATGCAACAAGAAGGCGGAGAAGTTGATGAGGAAGAGGTCCTAAAACGTGCCCTTGGCGAGAGACGCGGTTGGAGCCGAGGAGTTGGAAGAAAAGTTAGAAACATGCCCACTAATGTTTCGGCTCTCTCCGAGTCTCAATTCAACGAATTAAAAGAACAAATTCGTGAACTGAATGAGACCGTGAAACAGATGCAACAAGACCGCAACCAATCCGGCAACCAAAATGACGACGATCAAGATGAATAAACTTGGTTGTAACTTTTATTTGAACGATTTGTAATAATTTATACAATTTGTATACTTTTTGTTAGATGTTTTAAATAATATATTGTTGTGAAATGTATTAATATATAACAGGTTTGACAGGTTTTGAATTTTGTGTATTAAATTACTGGAAATTTATAAAATTCTAAAAATTATTTTTTTAAAAAAATAATCCTTTCTCGACGACATGTCGTCGGGATTGAGTTTTCCAGATTTAAAAAATAAAAGATTAAATAAAATTTAAATTGATCAATTGCGACGACATGTCGTCGATATTGATCAATTTAAATTTTATTTAATCTTTTATTTTTTAAATTGAAAAGTTATTACCGACGGGCTAAAATCGACGACATGTCGTCGAGAAAAGTGTAATCTATCTCGACGACTTTTCAAGCAGTCTCGACGGAACTTTGCCGACGAGTCAATCTCGACGACATGTCGTCGATAAAGGCAATTGCGACGACATGTCGTCGATACAGGTCGTTGAATCTGCCTAAAATTCTTGTAGTGATTATGGTACTTTCTTTTGTAGGATTAACGCTAGTGGGGCTTATGAGAGAATTAAAAAAAACCGTATTCACTAAACGGTTTCTATACAAATTCCAAAAAATAGCAGGTTTGTAAATTGATTCAAACGCATTTCTTGCATTAGTATATTTGAAAATCTGTGTTAATTAAGTCCATTGGTGTTTTTTTCCACTGATATGTGTGATGTTGGTTAATTACTATGGAATTCATAGTATGGATACTAGAAAAGAAGATAACAACATTAGGAATTCTTTAATTATGATTAATTTTTTTTAAATTAATGAATTAGTCAATAATTCTAGGTTACTATAATTATTTGTTTTTAAAAGCATTCTAAACTCTCTCTTAAAAATAATACATGGTGCAATTTGTTCATTAATGCACTTGTAGTTAGAATGGCATTGTCAAACATAAATATACACGATCTAGAATAACTCGTAAATATAGAAGTTTTAAAAATAAAATCAAAACAGATTAACTTGTACATAGAGCGTATAAGTATATCATATAAGAGGAAAAAAAACATGCATATGTGCATCCATGCATATGTGCATACATGCATAATTACATATGTGCACTAATGCATTATGTATATAACCGTTTCTTAATCTTCATCTATCAATGAAGCACATTATGTTGGAGTTAGGCTGTTGTTCATTCTCATGGAGATGTGGAGTGGATCACAACTTTTTTTTGAACGGCGAACATTAAATGTTATGACGTCGCACCCCCCGTCACATGGGAGAGTCTCGTCCAACTCCGGCCAATATGTTGTTTTAACCGGGCCCACTTGGCGTCAGAGTTGGAGAGCATCCAAGGAAAAATCTCACCCAATACGGCCCCTTCCGGGCTTGAGGGAGAGCCGAGGCTCGAACCCTGGATCGACGTGGGTAAAACCCTGGTGGATCACAACTTAAAGATACATAAACTAAACTCTTTTTTTTTTTGGTAAAACCTTGCCATCTCCAAGTGGCCCCTGATGTAAATATAAACCTACATATATACAACATTTAAATTAAATAAAAAATGCATTATGAATGTGCTTCTCAGTGAAAACCTTGTATGATTTAGAAAAATGAGAAATAATAATTACTAATGCATACCGCCATCATTCGGGCCTCAAGAAGATTCAACAGAAAATAAAAGTTTGAATATCAGACAAGTTAAAAACACGGTCATTTCAAAACCAACGAACATTCAAGAATAAACGGTTACGGTAGTCAATTACATTAATGCCCCTCTTTATTATATTTATTGGAAATTACCGTATATTCAATTCTAGTGGACACAAATGGTTCTTATGGTTCTCTACATTATTAATATATAGATCGAGAAGAGTCAACTACCACTTGTGTTCTTGAAACTCAATCTCAACAATTTAAAATACCAATAACTACCTTTTTGAAAGATCCTGACCATTTAATATACAAACTTTTGACAGTTACGATTTTTTTTTTACAAAATCACACAGATTGTCGGTCAAAGCACACGCTTTTATAACTGCTGTGCAGTTTACTAAACCCATTACCGCCCTGTTGCAGTTAGCTTCTTCAACTCCCCTACTCCCCCTCCCTCTCACTCTCACATACGTCCCTCCTCCTCAAATCGGCTGTTGCGAGTCTCTCTCTCATTTTGTGATCGGCATAAACCCACACACAAGCACAAGTTCACCATTGAAAGACCTTTGCTTCACCTCGAAAGAAGAATGACAGTGAAAGAATTAGGGGATTGCAGTATTTTTTTCATAGAGCCCTTGCATATTTCATGGTACTTGAAGTTTCTATTTTCACCTAAAGCTTATCTATTTTTGTTTAATTTTGTGATATTGTTTTAACGTATTATAGGGAATTGAATACACGCCAGCTAAGGCAAGGAAAGGAATGGTACAAATGTCACTTCAAAACTTTCAGGGGTAATGCCTAAAATTAGATTCAAATTTGATATGATTTTGGTTAGAGAAATCAACCACCAATATAAATGGATTTATATCATTTGTTCTATCATGTAATCTACCTATCTCAAATTTATGGTGTTTTTGATCCTAGAATTGATGAACATATGTTCTTGATCATGTTTCACAGAGCGGGCATGCTAATTCGGTTGAGGTGAGGAGGATATTCACAATGGAACTCCCATTTGAAGCATATCTGAGGTTATAAACCGCCCTTTTTATGGGTTTTAGTTTTGTTAGGAAAGTGATGAGTTCTTTTTATGGGGTTTAGTTCTGCACGAATCTTTATTTAATTATTTCTAATTCATTTTATTGTGTGTGACAACTTCTTATGTCTTATCATTAAGCAGATCAAGATTTTCAAGAATATCAATTTGATGTTCTTTACCAAATATTCAATCAGCTATCAACATATTGACTATATGATAATATCATAATAAAGTAGTATTTTATTTTGGGTTTCACTTAGTTTTTATCTTTCTTTCTTTGTTCTAAAATCAAGATTTATTTTGACCTTGGTGATCATATTGTTTTGCAGGCTACATGTAAAAATGCACCAGAATATGCATTTGAAGAATATCCAAGTGCACTTCAGATTGCACAATTTGAAGAATATCCCAAGTGCACTTCAGATTGCTTCATATAATGTTATACATACTATACACATTTCCTTCATATAACTTCATATAATGTTATACATAATGTACAAACAATTTGAAAAATATCCAAGTGCACTTCAGATTGCACTCTATCTCCACAATATGCAGGTTTGCATTTCATCGTTAATTTTTTTTAATAATTTGATATATGATGAATAACATCGTTAATTTAGGTTGAAATGTTTAAACCTGCACGGGTTCATAATTTGTCTACTTGAATCCGGTGAATGAGGAGTGTTGGTATTCCAGCAACTAAAGGTTCTGCAGAACTCCAACAACTACAGGTATTTTAGTTTCATTATAAATGATTTCATCATAGTCCTTAAATGTTGTAGGTGTTACATCACAAGCTTAAATATATTAATGGTTTCCCAGGAAACTGCCCTTAATCATGTAAATTCTGCGGGTCTCTTGGGTGATGGATTTGGTTCAACACCATAGATGTGCAAGAAGAATCTATTTTGGGTGGTGACAAAGATGAAGGTGATGGATTTGTTAACATTTAATTTAATTAATTACTGTCGATCCGGGATCACATCCACAGTTGAATGTTTTAAATAATTCAAATTCATTCCGGTAAGAAAAAACATATGAATTTTGAGTTTATTGATATTATGCCACAGCTTCGTGAATCAAAAGGCATGACTAACGTCAGATTCCGCCCTCATTGTGTGATGAGGTATGTATTGCTGACCCGTTTAACTCTTTTTATTTTTATTTTTTGGAATTATTGATTGTGGAGTTGCATGATGAGTTATTGTTTTTTACAGGCCGGTGACATTGACCATATTGCTGCTGCATTTCCCTAAACTCATAACATTGCTCATGGAATTAATATCATAAAGTCTCATGCATTCCAATATTCGAGTGCTCATGGCCCTACAAGAAATCTACTACAAAGTACAAGAGTAGGGGCTGTTTGGTAGGCTCTTAATGGTCGTAAGAGGCTACCTCTTAATGGTTCAAAGCCTCTTAATGATTAAGAGGTAAGGGGCCATGTAACTTGTGAGTACTTACCATTAAGATGTTACCTCTTAACCATTCAGACTTAAGGTTACCTCTTAACCATTAAGACTTAAGGTTACCTCTTAACCATTAAGAGGCTTTGAACCATTAAGAGGTAGTCTCTTAATGACCATTAAGAGGCTACCAAACAGCCCCTTAATCTATAAAGAGGGAAAGCAAATAGGAGTGTTCATGGCCAGGCTTTAACTGAGTTGCTAACTACAGTTTTGAAAAACGATAAACGGTGATGAGCGCATATATTACTAAAATGTCATTGTTGAGTTTGAATGTTATCAATTTTCGAAACCCAGACTGGGACGGGTATACTACTAGTTTGTTTGGTTCTCAAAAGAATACATCCCTATATATATATAGGGTTATGTTCAAGTAAAAAGGGTTTTTAAAATAAAAAGTGTGAAAAGGATTTAGGGCCATTAGATCAAATTATATAAATGATTTAATGGTTGAGATCAAATTGTAGGAGAAAAAAATTGTTATTCTTTGCAAGAGCATGACATATTAGACTTCAGACTCATAGTAACCACTTCAGGTGATGATGATGCATTCCATGTTTTTGTTTTCATGTATTACCAGTTTTTCCTTTCTTTATCCAATATCCCCCTAATACTGGGAATAGTGTCTTATTTAAACAACATATTATGTTGTTAACATGTCCCATTATGGTACATCATTGGTACATAGATCGTACAACAAAAATACTTATTGTTGAGACAAACTTAGTTCTTTTCCGGAGAACATTTGTATAGGGGAGTATTTGTGATCAGCAGTTGGTTTTAAACTGATTAATGCAGCGGTATGCCCTCATGTAGAAGATGGCAATTTGCATCTTATCAATAGTTGTCTAGCTATTAACTATAATTGTGTAATTAGTAATTTAGCTAAAACTTATGTTTGAACATAATTTGCTGGATGTTCAATATTTATCTCTATATACATACAATAAGCGGGCAAATGCTACATATAAGGTAGTTAAAAGACTCACACGTGACCGTAGAGATGTATATCTTGAGATCATAATATACTGAAAGTGGTCCACATGGAGATTAACATGCCTGCAATGTCTTCTTGAATTTTTCTTAAATATAAGAGGGATTCTTTATAGGTTTTTTTTTTTGAGAACTTAAAGATTGATTTGCTAAGAAAACTCACTACACATGATAAGTCTTTTGGTAGCATAAATTTCAAATTGTTGAAGGGGCGCTTTTTTGCACTTTTGATCATTCACCTCATCATGATGCTACCTCGATGACCTATTTGGTCATGCTGTATGATGAAAAATATCTTTGGTTAGTAACTTCTGGTTACTCATCACATTTGAATTTTATTAGATATATTTTCTATAAAATATTGTAGATGGTAAAATCTCTAGTTCTGCAATATGGTCTTCTGGCCATATTTGTCATTAGTAAATGGAGATATTTGGTATTGTTTTCGGTCATTTTCTTTGTAATAGCCGTCTAGTCGAATATATTTGAAAACCTAGTAAGTTTCTTCAAGATTTACTAAAATATAAGCATATCTAGTGCATATAGGTAAGGTGACACATACTCTTCTGGAGCATTCAATAAAGTCAAAACATGAAATAGTACCAACAAGTGTCTCTGCTAGATACCGGTAAATATATTTTTTATGTTTTGAGATAGTGTTAATCGTGTCATCAGACATTCATCGCCAATGGTAACCATAACTCTATTACAGCATTGATACATAATTTTGATACCTGATAGGTGAGATAACCATGCTCTTCCGAAGCATTCCATCGGCTACAACATTGTTATATACCAATTTTTCTTTAGTTATGGCTAATATCCAAATGAAGGGGTGATAACGGGGCAAGGGTGCCCTCATTTAGGTTTTGTTTCAACCTCTGCCACATTTTCTTTTATCATTCATTGATAAACTTCAATGAGGTGATCGGGGATGCGGTACGTGTTGCACCACAGGTTTAGACATCCCACATTTATAACATATGATGCTTTTGGTCCATGTTTGCTCTCCCCTTAGATGGCCACCCCGGTATTTTGTTGAAGGCTTAGGATTCAAAAACTCCCAGCGCCACGTGTTGCTTGTCCACGTCAGTGGCCTCTAATAGGATCGTAATTTCTCTTTCTCCCTCATTCGCTCCGAGTAAATGTCACATTCGCTTCTAGGAATGGGCTAACACTGGCAGGTCGCACTTGGTGGTTTTTATATATAGAAGCTTATAATTTTGCTCGGTGGCCGGAAAAACACGATTTGAGCTCTAAGTATTTTGTGAAACCACGCTGTTGGAAATGCCACGACAGGGACATGTTAGAAGAGTGGAACGTGGAGAAAGTATTTTTTAACATGTTAGCATTGATGTTGTTCTCTTTAAATAGTTTCAGTTCATAACTGATATGAAAAAACGGAGTTATATTCTTGAGACGTCTTAAAAACTCGCAATCAGTAGAAAAAAAATCATGGGCTGGTACTTCGTACTTGGACTCCACCGGCCCGCTAATAGGATTTTAGGAACCCATTTATTTATTTATTTATTTATTTTGTATTTCTTGTTCGATGCAACTATGCAAGTAAAATAATACGGGAATTAGTACGAGCGCATGTGTAAAACCCACCATGCCAGCCAGCAAGCAATCTTTGGGATATTCTTTCTTCAATATATGTTGATTTTCTTTTCTTTGTCAAAAATTGGATAATAACCATTAAGCACATTCAAAGACGTGTGAAAAGCCAAAATATTAGTTCAAGGTGAAAATTTCAACCGAAAACAATTAGGGTTACTAGCCGTCTTCTTCGATTCAGTCGGGAAAAAAAAGTTAGTTACGGTTATTAGTCGTATTCTCCGGAACCTCACCTTCTGTTGGGGGGTTCATGGAAAGAAAAAAAACAAACTCTGTTGAAAAAGGTTTTTGTGGCCGGGAAACTCCACAACACCATTTCAGTGACACAAGCGGCTTCACAAATTTGCGAACAGAGAGGCGTAAAAGGCAACGACGACACTTAGCGACGATGGTCGATCCATACTTGAACACGTTCTTGTTCAAAATATTTCTAGAATACTTATCATGTATAAGTGGCCCATGTTCTTTTGCATCGGGGACTTTTTTTTCAAACTGATTTGATTTTTAAATCCAATAATTATCGGATCAATCCTCATACCATCCTAACTACCGACTGTAAAGAAGGAGTTTTTAACTGAGTATCTTAGCTCCACCGGTGGTAGCGTCGCTTTGGTTGTTCTTACAATTGGGTGAGATGCCGATTATACTCATTGGTTGCTCGTGGGGTATTTTTAATTGTAAGTGCAACAGAGATAGGGAAAAAAATCGTGAAGGAAAAACCCAAGCGGAGCTAGGTATTTTTCAATAGAGTTTACGGGTCGTCGAAAATTTCTTTATGGTTTTTCGATTTGGTTTTCTAATTGTGTGCGCATTCATATAGATGGTATATAAATGACAGAATCAGAAGTGATTGAAACGTTAACCATAAAGAGAGACTAACCAGAAATCAATCGACTATAGCTTGCAAAATGGTCGAGCCGGTTGTTGCGGTGTTGTTGCGTGTGGCGGCGTAAATCATTGGTACGAACCAGACCTGGCAACTCCTTACCCATATGTTTTTGTTCCTGACCCGTCCCTGCCATCCATGTATGTGATGTATGTGGACTTTGTTTTGTTGCTGCAACTTCAAGAAAGTTTCTACTCTGAATGTGATTCACAGATTTCGTGATGGATGATTTGAAGGCCATATTTGGGAAGTAGATTATAGAACAAAGGTGATTTAGGAACGGCTGCTATTGGTGGAGGTATGGTTTTGAAAGAGCACGTTCGTGCTGATGACGTGAAATATAACAGTGAGAAATTGAGAGAGGGAAACTAATTTTGTATATACCATTCAACTAATAATACATCATATATATACACACAATATATAAGATGAAACCCTAAAGCCATAAACATTGGGCTGGCCATAAAATAGTTTGCATTTATAACAGTTGGAATGTTAGTTTAGTTATGGCCATTTTTGTTGACTTTTTATCAAGTCCCCCTCGTTTTTTTTAAACGTTCATAACTTTTACATACGACATTATTTTTTTAAAAAAATTACACCATAAAAACGAGCGTTTTTTATCTTTAAAACGAGTATAGTGTCGTTATATACAAAAACGAAATTTTTTTTTACGTTTTCCAGTTCATTGTGTAATTTGTTCGTCATTGTGTCTAATGTCAGGTCTGGTCATATTGGTCATTGTGTCAAATATATCAGGTCATTGTGTAATGTTAGGTCTGGTTATTATGTCTAATGTCAGTTCATTGTGTCAAATATTTTTCATCACTACGTTATATATAATACATAAAAAACAGTGACAAAAATAACACAAAATTATCTAAAACGTAAAACACAATGATGAATACATATAACACAATGATGAAAAATATTTGACACAATGACCGGACCTGATATTACACAATAACCAGAACTGACATTACTCAATGACTTGACATATTTGACACAATGACCAATATGCCTTACTTTCAAAAACAATAAAATGACACATGTTAAGCTCACAATCCTTCTTACCCTTCTTATTTTTAAAACCGCACGATGTGGCGGCGTCGACAATTTGCAACACGGTACTTGTTTTCATTTAGTTTATCAATCATAGCGTGATATATCGTAATATTTTCAGTAACAAACAATGCCCTAATATATATATAAAAACACTCTTAAATCCCAAAAACCACTTGCAGATGTTCAAGTCAACATTAAACTCAAATGTAGGTCACGGCCGTTAACGTTAATCGCCATGTATTTGAACTAATCATCGTATTTAAGATACACTATCAATTAAGTATTTTTTAAATAAGTATTCATCACTCATATTATTACCAAAAGAATTCATAGTCTAAAGTTTCACGACCTCATGAAATAATAGAAAAGATTAATCGAACTCCCATACAAATTTAGGACAAAAATAAAAAAATAGGGGCAATTTCGTATGTATCTTCCAAAAAGTTAAAAATTTCATGTCCTAAATTTTAAAAAAGTACATAAAAATCAGTTAACTTATAATAATCACACCCACAAAAAAGATAATTTAAGTTAAGAAAGAGATGCAACTATAGTTAGTAAAATTTCCACGTGAGCGCGCGTTGGGCCACGATATCATAAATGTCAAATAAGTGTAAGAAAAAGTTACAACATTAAACAAAACATAGAACCACAAAACAGTTCCTAAACAATTGCATAAGAAGCATTTGGAAGTTTAGGGCACAAAGTTCCTTTCCAAGTGCTCCGGTTGTTGGAGATCCTGTTAAAAAATATAGTATTCAAATTGAAATCAACTCATTGCTAAATTTTAGTCAATCGCAAAACTAAAATTAACATATACCGACATCACTCTCCTTTGTATACACACATATAATTAAATTGGATCAAGAACTCTTGACCTTACGGACTAAAACGAAATCCCAAAACCAAAATAAACATATACTGGTGTTTATTTTGATCTCAATAACAGTATGCAAAAGATGCGATTAATCAACATAGATCAAATGATGAGCACTTGTTACACATACAATCATTATGCCTATTATTAGCACAATTTAACCATCCATATTAGCATCAGATGGTTCTCTTTAAAATTTAATATATATTTAAACTCGTCGTAACTGATGGCAACTTCTTTTCAAACTTTTAGTAGCAGAACTTTCAACTTTTTTATTTATTGAACATCAAGAAAATTAACTTATGAGGATAGCAAGAAGCAAGCAATGTTACATACAAACACACCAAGAATGAAAAGACACCCAAACAGCACACTACATGAATAGACCCGATTTACACACTTTTTTTTCCAAGTCACGTCCATTTAGTAATCTTAGATTATCGAAGTTTTGTTGTAATAATGTAATATAATAAAAGTCAAAGTCTGAGATCAAATATGAAAAAAAGTCAAAGTTTGATAATGGATGATATCAAATCTAGTTAAATCACCAACACATGGGCTGCAAGATGAAACCTGCAATTGTTATATCTAAAGTTAGTTTGACTTGAAAAAGAAATTGGGCAATTGTTATATAACCAACATGCACTCTCAAAATTCTCATCTAAGTTGTCAGATTTTATTTATGAATGGGTAAATCCCTAAACTTTCAGAACTTAATGATAAGGAGCACCTTTTTAAATTATACAAAAAAGTTCTTTATTTTTTACCTCATTAAATTCCTAAACTTTATAAAGAATACCTTTTCATGAAGTTTTAAAAATCTAAGAATTTAATCTGCAAAACAAAGTGTAGCGACTAATGTTCGAATTTGGTGAAGTCCATACAATTTCTCAACAATTACCAATAGGAATTTTACCAAAGTGGGCTACTTTTTACTCCAGTTTTCTTACAGGAACTCCTTACTTAAGTATTCAAATCCGATTATTTTGACAGAAGGCAATTAACAATCATAATCATAATCAGTTTATCCAACAAAAGAATATCTCAAGTTAAAGTAAAGAAAAAAAAAAGAATCTATTTACTTACTGGGCTCGGGCCGCTAGAAGTCGAGGATGTTTTGATTATTATGATGCATAATGCGATAAGACCCATAGCAAAAATAATCTTTCTTACCAAACACTCTTCTTCACAAGATCCACAAAATCCATGCCTATAAACACATAAAAAATAGCTTCAAACCCTCTAAATTTCATGTAATAAAGTAATTAAAACCAAACATAAAAAGAAAAATTGTCATTTGGCCGGCCAGTCTGCATGTTTGATTTTCTACACTTAAATTTAGTTAACATCAAGTTAACGGTTTACATCAAGGAACATGCTGTCATAGAATAGCATTCTTTACAAACTAAAACAAAGACTGCATATATAATAATTATTAAATTAAACATAAACATAAAAGGCAAATTAGAATTAATATTGTCTGATAAAGGTCTGATGCATCTTTTCATAAGTCTGTTGTGCTCAGTGTTGTAAAAATCGGGCCTAGGGCGCCTAGGTGCCTAGGCGCTAGGCGGCCATTTAACTTGTAATTTTGAGCTAAGCGGACCATTAATCGGAATCGGGCCTAGCCGGGTCTAGGCTGGGCTTGGCGGCCAGATTCCGACGAAAATTCCGGCAAAAACCATAAATTTTCGGCCAAATTCCGGCGAAAGCCTTGGATTTTTCAGCCAACCCCTTCAAATTCCAGCCAAATATGTGTACAAATATTTAAAAATGAACATTTTTATAAAAATTACTTATAAAAATGTGTGTATATATATAAAAAAACTAAAAATTACATATAAAAATTCAAATCCGATTAATCCCGTCTAGGCCCCGATTAATCCCGCCTAAGCCTAGGCCCCACCCCACCGCCCTACTAGCGCCTAGCGATTTTTTCAACCATGGCTGTGCTGCAAAAGTAGGTCTGCTACAACTGCTCCTTTTCATTTAAAAAACAGTGGTAAATATATTAGAACATAAAAAAGTGGTTGCAGATGTAGCAGACCTTACTTTGCATGAAAAGTCCTTGAGTGCGCCTAGAGCATTTGACAACACAAACCCAGCCTCAATTACAGATATTTTTAATTATTATAAGGTACACCCAGGTATAACGAGTGTAATCATCAATAAAGGAAACATAATAACGTGAACCACCCTTAGTGGATACTGGTGATGGTCCCCACACATTAGAATGAACAATATCAAATGGTGCAACAGAATGAGAAATACTTTTAGCAAAATGTAAAGCAGAAAATTTGGCAAGTTTACACCACAACAATCAGAAATATCATGTAAGGCCCCTTTCTCGAGTAACCTCACTCGTTGGATTTACTCATAAACATAGTCATAAATACTGAACTTAGATTAAAAACATTCATCATTCAATTACATATCATTCGTCATTCAATTACATAACATAACTTGACAGCGGAAGTCTTAACACATATATTAAAGTGGGATGTCAGTCTTGTGTCGGGTAACCTTCACGCCATCGCACGACCTTTTCTTCCTTTACCTGAAATGTATACTAAAAGTCAGCTAACGCTGGTGAGTTCTAGTTTAAAACTATTAAGTACGATCATTCTTTTCTTTATAAGTATACATAATTATATACATACATTTCTACAAATACGTATTCATAGGTTTTACTTTTCTTTCTTCATTCTTATGTGATTACATAGATATGTATTCACCTTTTCTTTATTCATTCTTATGTGATTACATAGATATGTATTCACCTTTTCTTTATTCATTCTTATGTGATTACATAGATATGTATTCACCTTTTCTTTCCTTAACATTCATTGGTCATACACATAAGGGTGATCAACCCATCTTACGGTACGTATATCACTAAGACATACGTCCTTGAGCTACCGTCGTAGCCCTTTTACTCGTCCGGTCCTAGAAACCGTTCGCCTTAACTTTAGTCCGGCCAACCTTCGGCCGTCCTTCTTTACCGTCCTACCGTCGTAGTCCGTCATAATCGCCCGTCTGCCCTAAGGCATCCGTTTCCCACGCGAACTATTGTTTATGCAACCGTTATACTATTTTAGCATTTACTTCGGTTGCAAATAGTCACGTGGTCGTCCGTCTACAGAAGTAGCCGTTAGCTTCGTTTCCGTCCATAACGTATACTTATATTCATAACATGCAGTATAATTATTTATAGCGCAAGATTTCGTTTATTTACGTTATGCCATTATTTCCTTCATTCTTTGTAAACATACGTTTCATTCTTTATTCATAATTCATTCTCTTATATATATAAAATATATATTAATACATCACGTATGATCACATTAACTTTCATATCATTTATTCATTTAGTGTATACATTTCAGCCCCAAAACATTTAATAAGATTTGTACATAACATAGAAGGGGCACATAGAACTCACCTGATAAGCTTCTCTAGGTTGTCCTAAACAAAGGTCAAACAATGTCACTTCTGATCTGAATTGAGTAGTTTAATACACATCAGACCTAATCTCGACTCTAACGGTTTAAATCATTCTAAACATACTGACTTTACTTAACCATTCTGATGCCTGCGCACTTAGCAAGTGCGCAGGGCCTTGGTCATGCGTACTTGACAAGTACGCAGACTTTACTTCATGCGCACTTGGTAAGTACGCAGACTTTACTTCATGCGTACTTGATAAGTACGCAGACTTTACTTCATGCGCACTTGGTAAGTACGCAGACTTTACTTCATGCGCACTTGTTAAGTACGCAGAACCCTTCTTCCTGCGTACTTGATAAGTACGCAGGATCTGATTCAGGCGCAAGAACCCTAACTTTTTGCATGCGGGTCTGATCATGTCCATATCTAAATTTTCTTGGATCAGAACGTTCGATTTTTATTCTAGATGCTAGATCTTTGTTCATTTTCAAGTTTCATCCATAAAAACTTCACCTATTTAGCTAAAACCGAAAATCCTAAAATAATCATAAAAACTCAGATTATGATCGAACGCTTACCTGGATTGGAGTTATGATTCAGAGAAGATGATCACGAGCACGGTAGCAACGTTCTCCTGAATTCCCGAGTCGATCCGTCACTTTCTCTCTGTAGACTCGAGCTCCCTTTTCTCTCTCTAGAACTTGCAAGTGGTGGAAAAATGAGAAGTTTGGGCAGCCCTTGCCCTTATATACTTGGGCTTCCTCCGGCCCGTTGGAGCCGAGCCCAAGCCCATCCATTTTTCTTTCGTTTCTTTGACAATAAAAATCTCGATCGTGTTATTATTTATTTATTTACTATTTTTGGGATGTTACAAGTCTACCCTCCTTAAAGAGGTTTCGTCCTCGAAACTGCTTACACGTTAAACAATTGAGGGTATAGTTCCCTCATCTCGTCTTCTTTTTCCCATGTAGCTTCTGACCCTTTCATGTGCTTCCATTGTACTTTAACTAACTGAATCGACTTATTGCGTAGTCGTTTCTCAGCTCGGTCAATAATGGCTATCGGTTCCTCTATATAATTTAGACTGTTATCCACTTCGATCTCGTCGTAAGGTATGTGAGCTGTGTCGTCAGCTAGGCACTTGCGTAAGTGTGACACGTGGAAAGTAGGGTGTATTCCACTAAGCTCAACGGGTAGGTCGAGTCTGTAAGCAACTTGACCCACTCTCGCTAAAATCTTGAAAGGTCCGACAAACCTTGGACTTAATTTGCCACGTCTTCTGAATCGAATGATTCATTTCCATGGCGATACCTTTAACAGTACCATGTCCCCCACTCGAAACTCTAAATCCCTTCTTTTCTTATCCGCGTATGATTTCTGCCTGTCTTTTGCAGCTTTCATTCGAGCCTTGATTTGATCAAATTTCTCGGAAGTAGATTTGACCACTTCGAGACTTGAAAAATCCTTTTGTCCAATTTCCCCCCAACAAACCGGGGTCCTACATTTCCTCCCATACAACATTTCAAATGGCGGCATGCCAATAGTCGAGTGATAGCTGTTGTTATATGAAAATTCTGCCAATGGTAGATGGCTGTCCCAGCTCCCACCGAAGTCAATGATACAGGCCCGGAGCATGTCCTCCAAGGTCTGAATGGTCCTTTCAGATTGACCATCGGTTTGAGGGTGGTAAGCGGTGCTGATGTTCAATCTAGTGCCCATCGCTTCATTGAATTTCTTCCAAAACCTTGATGTAAATCTAGTATCCCTGTCGGACACAATCGACAGCGGCATACCATGTCTGCTCACAATTTCCTTGATAAATATTTCTGCTAGTCTTTCTGACGAAGAAGTCTCACGTATTGGTAAGAAGTGAACACTTTTCGTCAAACGGTCGACGATCACCCAAATGGTATCATTGCCTTTAGATGTTCGCGGTAGCTTGGTAATGAAGTCCATCGTGATCTCTTCCCACTTCCATTTCGGTATTGGTAAAGGTTGCATTTTACCGCATGGTTTCTGGTGCTCGGCCTTAACTAGAGAACACGTTAGGCACTTGCTCACGTACTCTGTCACATCATTCTTCATGCCAGGCCACCAGTACTCATTCTTTAAGTCTTGATACATTTTGTTTGTCCCAGGGTGGATGGAATAACGAGACTTATGGGCCTCATCGAGTATTTTGGCTCTAAGCTCGCCAATCTTAGGTATCCACATCCGGCCAAACCTAGCTCGTACACCGTATGCATTTGCATCAAAATTCCCTTGTTGTTCTACTATTCTTTCCCGTTTCACATTTCTTTCTAACAGTGCTTCATCTTGTGCCTTTGATATTTCACCCATCAAGTCTGGTGTTATAATCAGCTGACACGCTTTGATCCGGATAGGTGCCGATTCTTCCTTTCTACTTAAAGCGTCAGCCACTACGTTTGCCTTGCCTGGATGGTACAATATCTCACAGTCATAGTCTTTCAGTAGCTCTAACCATCTCCTTTGTCTCATGTTTAATTCCTTTTGTTCGAAAAAGTACTTCAGGCTTTTGTGATCGGAGTAAATGGTGCATTTAACTCCATACAGATAGTGTCTTCATATTTTCAACGCGAAAACTACTGCTGCTAATTCTAGATCGTGTGTTGGGTAGTTAACATCGTGAATCTTTAGTTGGCGCAATGCATAAGCAATTACCTTCCCTCGTTGCATGAGTACGCACCCTAAACCCTGCCCTGAAGCGTCAGAGTAGACTACCAAGTCTTCATTTCCATCAGGTAGTGTCAAGACTGGAGCTTGTGTTAATCGCGTTTTAAGTTCCTCAAACGCGTTGTTTTGGGTTGGGCCCCATTCATATTTCACTTCTTTCCGTGTCAATTTAGTTAGTGGCGAGGCTATTCTTGAAAAATCTTGAATGAACCTTCGATAGTAGCCTGCCAATCCTAGAAAACTTCGTATCTCTGTTGGTGTCTTTGGGACGTTCCATTCTTTTACTGTCTCGATCTTTGCAGGATTCACCATAATGCCGTTTGGGTTTATTACATGACCTAGGAATTGGACTTCCCTAAGTCAGAACGCGCATTTGGAGAATTTTGCGTACAACTTTTCCTGCTTTAGCACTTCTAGAATTTCTCTTAGGTGACAGTGGTGATCACCCTCGCTTTTCGAATATACCAAATAAAAACTATCACTGATCGATCCAACATTGGTCGACACACTCTATTCATCAAATCCATGAACGCTGCTGGTGCGTTAGTCAATCCGAAGGACATCATGAGAAACTCATAATGCCCATAACGCGTGCGAAACGCGGTCTTTGGTACGTCTTCCTCTCTTACTTTCAACTGATGGTAACCCGACCTAAGATCGATCTTTGAGAACCAACTCGCTCCTTGCAGTTGATCAAAAAGGTCATCTATTCTAGGCAGCGGGTATTTGTTCTTTACTGTCCTCTTGTTCAGTTCACGGTAGTCAATGCACATGCGCATGCTACCGTCCTTCTTCTTTACAAATAGTACCAGAGCGCCCCACGGTGAGATGCTTGGTCTAATAAATCGTTTTTCTGTTAGTTCCTCTAGTTGAGACATCAATTCTTTCATTTCTGACGGAGCCAATCGGTAGGGGGCTTTGGCAACGGGTTCAGCTCCTGGCAATAAGTCAATCTGAAATTCTATTTCCCGATCGGGTGGTAACCCAGGTAGATCCTCGAGAAATACTTCCGGAAAGTTGCACACCACGGGTACATTCTTGAGTTCATTCGTTTTCATTCTATCATCAATAACATATGCCAAATAAGCTTCGCAACCGCGCCTCATGTAACTTTCGGCATCGTGCAATTCCAATGCTCATAAACCGTAATTGGACTGCCGCTAGGAGCCTTGAGGTGTATCCTCTTACGTTTACATATGATTTGAGCTTCGTTGGCAGCTAGCCAATCCATACCCAATACTATATCGAATCCTCCTAAGGTGAGAAGGAATAATCTAGAAGGAAACTTATGGCCCTCTATTTCTATGATACAATCCTCTGTTACTTGGAATACTGCCGACTTTTTACCCACGGTAGTTTGTACGCTAAAAGCCTTTACTATGGTGTTGATAGTGCATCCTAGTTTACGACTAAATGCATTGGATATAAAACTTTTACTAGCACCAGTGTCAAATAAAATAGCAGCATGTTCGTTATTAACTAGGAATGTACCTGACACAACATCAGGGTTTCCCCTTGCTTCCTCCTCAGTCAAGGCATAGGCTCGAGTCCTAGCCTGCGGCTGTTCCTTTTCCTTCTCTTTTCCCGAACCAGATTGGCCGGCCTTCCTGCAGTTCTTTGTCATATGTCCAAACAATCCACATACTTGACACTTGACGTTTCTTACACATTCTCGAGAGAAGTGCCCCGACTTCCCGCACTTATAGCATGTGGTGGTGCCGATTTTACATTCGCCAAGATGTTGCCTTCCACATTTCTTGCATGTTTCATATTCATCCGACCATGGCTTCTTAGTTTCAGTTGTTACGTTCCCTCTTCCGGTGCCTCTAGACGGGTTCTCCCACTTTCTCTTTTGGGTCTCTGTTGGTGGGTCCTCATTGGCATAATCGTCGTAGACGATTCCGCTCAGATTCACTACCGACTCGAAGGTCGAGGGTAGGTTAGCTTTTACCTGAACACGGACCCGTTGTGGCAATCCCTTAACATAGTACTTGATCAAACGATCTTCAGTTTCCACCAGGTGTGGTACTAGTTGAGCCAGTTCATTGAATCTTGATGTATACTGGCGATGAGTCTTGTTGCCAGCCTTGAAGTTCAGGAACTCGTTCTCCACACGATCGATCTCATTCTGTGGGCAGAACTTTTGAATTATGAGCTTTTTCAAGTCTTCCCACGTCATCTTGTTGATAGCATTGGGTGACTTAGTTCTTTGAATGTTCCTCCACCAACTCAGTGCTTCGTTGGTGAAAGAATGAGCAACGTACTTAACAGCTTGGTCTGGTCGACACTCGCTGATGTTGATGACAGCGTTCATCCTCTCGATCCATTCGAACGTGGCCACCGAATCCTTGGTTCCATCAAACTTAGGTGGATCTCCGTCCTTGAATCCTTTGTAAGTACACCCACGATTGCTTGATGCCACTTTTACTTCATCCCCGTCACTATCATAAATTTTCTCTTCATCGTTCCCTTCATCCTCTTCTTTGCTTTTCTTTAGTGCCTCAGATAATAGGTCAGGCAATATGTTCTTCAGAGTAAGTACAACCTCGCGGGCAATAGCATCCCTAACCTCGGGTTCCAACTGTATAGGCCCTTGATTGCCGTCCCCAGTTGGGGTCACATTAGTTTCGTGCACACTCTCAGTGTGTTCTGCGTGCACACTCTCTTCCTCTTCACTTCTTCGATTCAATGGAGGTCTACCCACTCGGCCAGTGCGACCGCCTCGGTGTCCAGTTCTTACTCCACCAGCCATAATTCCTAGTTTCCTCATAGTTATAAAGGGAATACATCAATGCCATTTCTCCAGATCATAGTTTAGAACAGTACGAGCAAGGTAAATTTTTAATTACAGTGACCGGTTTGTGATTAGTAATTTACATTGCTTTTCGGGTTCAAAACTCTTCAAATAGGTTGTGACATTGACATCTAATTGTTCTAAGTTAAGGTATCTATCCTTATCTAGAGCATTAGCTTTAATACTTACTTACCGTGCTGCGTTGGCGTTGCTTACCCATACTGACATCCGTGCGTTGGTCCCATAATCAGTTTGAGTCCAGACATTTAGGGATGTCTGAATCTCTCAAACTATTGCTCTGATACGAACTTGTAAGGACCCTTTCCCGGGTAACCTCACTCGTTGGATTTACTCATAAACATAGTCATAAATACTGAACTTAGATTAAAAACATTCATCATTCAATTACATATCATTCGTCATTCAATTACATAACATAACTTGACAGCGGAAGTCTTAACACATATATTAAAGTGGGATGTCAGTCTTGTGTCGGGTAACCTTCACGCCATCGCACGACCTTTTCTTCCTTTACCTGAAATGTATACTAAAAGTCAGCTAACGCTGGTGAGTTCTAGTTTAAAACTATTAAGTACGATCATTCTTTTCTTTATAAGTATACATAATTATATACATACATTTCTACAAATACGTATTCATAGGTTTTACTTTTCTTTCTTCATTCTTATGTGATTACATAGATATGTATTCACCTTTTCTTTATTCATTCTTATGTGATTACATAGATATGTATTCACCTTTTCTTTATTCATTCTTATGTGATTACATAGATATGTATTCACCTTTTCTTTCCTTAACATTCATTGGTCATACACATAAGGGTGATCAACCCATCTTACGGTACGTATATCACTAAGACATACGTCCTTGAGCTACCGTCGTAGCCCTTTTACTCGTCCGGTCCTAGAAACCGTTCGCCTTAACTTTAGTCCGGCCAACCTTCAGCCGTCCTTCTTTACCGTCCTACCGTCGAGTCCGTCATAATCGCCCGTCTGCCCTAAGGCATCCGTTTCCCACGCGAACTATTGTTTATGCAACCGTTATACTATTTTAGCATTTACTTCGGTTGCAAATAGTCACGTGGTCGTCCGTCTACAGAAGTAGCCGTTAGCTTCGTTTCCGTCCATAACGTATACTTATATTCATAACATGCAGTATAATTATTTATAGCGCAAGATTTCGTTTATTTACGTTATGCCATTATTTTCTTCATTCTTTGTAAACATACGTTTCATTCTTTATTCATAATTCATTCTCTTATATATATATATAAAATATATATTAATACATCACGTATGATCACATTAACTTTCATATCATTTATTCATTTAGTGTATACATTTCAGCCCCAAAACATTTAATAAGATTTGTACATAACATAGAAGGGGCACATAGAACTCACCTGATAAGCTTCTCTAGGTTGTCCTAAACAAAGGTCCAACAATGTCACTTCTGATCTGAATTGAGTAGTTAAATACACATCAGACCTAATCTCGACTCTAACGGTTTAAATCATTCTAAACATACTGACTTTACTTAATCATTCTGATGCCTGCGCACTTAGCAAGTGCGGAGGGCCTTGGTCATGCGTACTTGACAAGTACGTAGACTTTACTTCATGCGTACTTGGTAAGTACGCAGACTTTAATTCATGCGTACTTGATAAGTACGCAGACTTTACTTCATGTGCACTTGGTAAGTACGCAGACTTTACTTCATGCGCACTTGTTAAGTACGCAGAACCCTTCTTCCTGCGTACTTGATAAGTACGCAGGATCTGATTCAAGCGCAAGAACCTTAACTTTTTGCATGCGGGTCTGATCATGTCCATATCTAAATTTTCTTAGATCAGAACGTTCGGTTTTTATTCTAGATGCTAGATCTTTGTTCATTTTCAAGTTTCATCCATAAAAACTTCACCTATTTAGCTAAAACCAAAAATTCTAAAATAATCATAAAAACTCAGATTATGATCGAACGCTTACCTGGATTGGAGTTATGATTCAGAGAAGATGATCACGAGCACGGTAGCAACGTTCTCCTGAATTCCCGAGTCGATCCGTCACTTTCTCTCTGTAGACTCGAGCTCCCTTTTCTCTCTCTAGAACTTGCAAGTGGTGGAAAAATGAGAAGTTTGGGCAGCCCTTGCCCTTATATACTTGGGCTTCCTTCGGCCCGTTGGAGCCGAGTCCAAGCCCATCCATTTTTCTTTCGTTTCTTTGACAATAAAAATCTCGATCGTGTTATTATTTATTTATTTACTATTTTTGGGACGTTACATATCACAGGTTTGCAACTGACCCAAAACACCTGTGGAAACCAAAAAATTTAAACGAGATGCGGACACATGTCACAAACGAGAATGCCAAATATAAAATTCAGACGACAAAGGACTTAAACAAAAAGAGGATAAATCAACGCTGGAAGCAGCAACACCAGGAGCAGGCACTTTGAGTTCTTCTAAGACATATAAATCTCCCACCCTACGGCCGATCCCAATCACCCTCTGAGTGTGTTGATCCTGCACAATACAAACAACGTCACAAAAGAAAACCCAAATTCCAGATTTACACAACTGACTGACTGAAGCAAGATTTAAGACAAGCTTCGGAATATAATAGACATCATTGAGAGACACATGAGGGGTAGACACAGATCCAACACCCTCTACCAACATGGATGTAGCACTAGCAGACATGACAGAAACAGGAGAGACATGAGACAAAGAAAGAAAAGAAGACAGATAGGGAGACATATGATGTGAGGCACCATAATCTAAAATCCATAATGATGACGAAATACCTGAGGTACCAGATGAAGACATTCCCGCAGCAGACATAGCGGTAGGATTGGCGGCAAGAAACTGTCTGAACTGTTCAAATACTTGTGGATCCAGAGAAGATGGTGATTTTTTTATTTCTACAGATGGTGGTTTGTTCATTTCTACTGATGGTGATGTAGTAAACTGAGGTGGTTTAAATGTCCAAGAAAATGGACTAGATGAACCAGCAGAAGTGGACGTGCGAGACGGAAATTGTCCACCTGATCTGTTCTGTTGTGGAGGCTTCTGCAAGTTAGAATTCCTTCTCCTAAGTAATAATGGACATTGAGACTTCCAATGATTTTTCCCTTTACAGAATCCACATTCATCAAATGCAACTTTAGCACCTTGTCTAGGCTGATTAGGGGGAACGGCAAACACAGCTGGAGTAGTAGTTACTTTAAAACCTTTATCAACCTGAGATTTTAACCGAGTTTCCTCTGCAATCAACTCGTGAACAACCGAATCAACTGTTAGAAGAGGGGAACGATGAAGAATCGTTCCACGCAGTCCTTCAAAATCTGAACGTAATGCCATTAAAAATTGTACCAAACGTTGTTCCTCCATTCGATCAATATAAGGTTTAAACACCTTCAGTGCTGCAGATTCTGTAAGTGCCAATTGATCCCACAAATCCGACATAGCTCCATAGAAGTCTTGAATGCTCATCTCATTCTGTTGAAGAGCACGGATATCAAACTCCAACTGGTACTGCTTGGCAAAGTTAGACTGAGTATACAGCTTTTCCAAATGATCTCAAACCTGCTTAGCTGTATCATATTTGGCCAACTGAATAGCAATGGACTGACCTACAGAGTTGTTGATCCAAGTTGTAACTTTAGAGTTATCTGTTTCCTATGTATCGAGAGCTAAGACATATTTAGCAGCCTTAGATTTATTAGTAGGCTTTCCCTTAGTACCTGTGACATAACCCCACAAATTTTCCCTCGAATAAAGTTTTTCATTACGTAACTCTAGTAGGTGTAGTTTTTACCATCCAGACGAGTACTAATAGACTGAAAGAGTCATCTTTCCCAGCCATATTATCAAAACCGAACGACAGCGGAATTACCGCAAACTTCAAATAACCGAAAACTTCAAATTAACCGCAAACTTGAGGTAACCGCAAACTTCGATTACCGCAAACTTCGATTACTGCAAACTTCGTGACCGCAAACTTGGAGACCGCAAACTTGGTAACCGCAAACTTCGAAAAACAGGACAGAAACGAGGTCAAAACCTGTCAATCTGTCCAGAAGCTCTTCCAAATACACAAGTGAGTTCAAATAAAACGAAATCCGTAACTTTGATACCTCACGAGTCAACGAACTGAGCAGAAGCGACAACGAACGAAACAACCCTTCAACAACGAACAAACCAAACAACGGACGAACCAACAACTGAGCGGAAGCGACAACAAAGATCTTCAATCAAGCATGAATCGAGTTAGCTTTGATACCATGTTAGCAAATGAACATGACAGAGAAAAGATGGAGGCTCACTATTACTCAAATAAAGATTAGCTTACAAATGAAGAAGAAATCAACATTAAATAGAAAGATCACCGGGCCTGGGCTAAAGCCCATAACAACTTATTATGCTAACAGTCGACAACTGCGAAGATTGTGGAGGTTAACATAAATTACGAGATACGTAATTGATTAACAAATTTATTATATTCTAATTTAGTAAGAATTAATTAGTTTTTTTGGCTATTGTAGTTGGGGTAAAACATAGTGAGGGCACCAGATATAAAACGATGTATCTTCCTCAATTAATAGTCTATTTCGATAGAATTCCCATCCAAATAGCCATCAAATTTTCCAAGTTGGTATCACCATTCGTAACAAGAAATTAAGGCTACTTTAATCGATTCCAAAGTAAATTGAAGTGTGTCGATGGTGGACTGGAGTTGCTCTCAGTGGCGGCTTTAATTAATCTGTGTAATGGTGATAATGGTCTGCGGCGGCGGCGGTCAGTGGTTGGCCGTAGTTGGTGGTCGGTGATGGGGCGATGGTCGGTTGTCGGTGGTGGGGCTGGATGGTTGTGGAGCAGTCGGCGGTGGGGGACGACAGTGGTCGGCGGCGGGGGAGGCGACCGATGGAGTTGGCTGTTGGCAGAGGTGCCGGGGCGGCGGACGGCGGTGGGGGTGATCGGGGTGGCGGCGGTGTGGGTTGGGGTCGGCGGGGTTAGGGGTACGGATGCGACAACAGTGAGTGGTCGGAGATTTCATTTCCTTTTGGTGAATTCCTTCATAATTTGGAAGGAATTTGAAATCCTTTGTTTGAAGGAATTTTAGGGAATTAATTCAAATTACAACTCCAATTCTTGTTTCAACCAAACACGTTAAGAATGGAATTCGAATTCCAATTCCAATGAATTCTACGAACCAAACACGTTGACCAATTAAATTCAGATTCCAATTGCATTGAATTCCCATAAATTCCTGCTAACCAAATGGGCCCTTAGTATTCACTATGTTTTCTTTGTTCATGTTATAAAAGCCAAGAATAGTGAAATGAAATAGAGTTGAGAATCCATTTCCCTTGTATTGTGCAACTTGTTAAGAAAGCGCCTGAAAATAAATTATGGGAAAAAGCAATGCAATGTGTGATTGATTCAATCAACAAGAACAGAACTTGGAGGCTCACGAAGTTACCTAACAGTTACAAACCGATAGGTTTAAAATGGGAGTACAGAATGAAATGGGATGCGACGGGAAAGATTACGAAGCATAAGGCGAGACTAATCGCTAAGGGTTATGTCCAACAACCAGGGATAGACTTTGACGAGCTCTTTGCCCATGTAGCTTGTCTTGAATCTATATGGCTTCTACCGCATTAACGGCTAAAGTTGGTTGCAAGGTACACCATTTAGATGTTAAATATGCTTTTCTCTATGGTGACCTCAAAGAAGTGGCATGTGTTGAACAACCAATCGGTTTTCTAATACCTGGCAAAGAAGACTTGGTGTACAAGCTTGATAAGGGTATGGCCTAAGACAAGCCCCTCGGGCCTGGAACACCCGGTTGAACAACACCTTGTTACGCATTGGTCTAACGGTGTCCTCATGAGCATGTGGTTAATAAGGTCCACATCAAACAATTCAGAACTTGTTGTAGGGGTTTATGTCGATGACTTGATTGTAGCCGGACCCAACAAATGAAAAATAACAACTTTCAAGAATCAAATGGAGAAGGAAGTCGAGGTGAGTGACTTGGGAATTGAAGTATTACAAGGAAATGGCAGAATAGTTTTGAAGCAAAAAGGTTATGCAAAAAAAGGTTTGAAGCAAGGAAAATCATTCGTCACATTGCAAACTTGTCCATAACAATAAATAGGAATATTGTCATAAACATAGTTTAAAAGTTAAAACATAATGAGATGCCATACTCTTCAATAGTCGGGTAACTCTTCATCGCTAGCCAAGCATCCGAGCATCCTTCCATCTTACACTTAACCTGAATGAGCATACTAAAAAGTCACCTTCGTTGAGTGAGTTTTAGTTTTACATAAAACGTTAACTTTAAATATTTTACCAAAATATAAACATTTAAACTTCATTACTAAAATCCTACATATCAACTAGTAAAATCCCACCAATAGCAAAACTATTAGTAGGGTCTAGGGAGGATGAGATTTAGGCAAACCATACCCCTAGCTAAAATGATAGAGAGGCTGCTTTCAGGGAAACCCCTAGCTCCAAAAACCTTCTTAGGAGCTGAAAAGAGTGTATTAGTAGCATAAATTTCATGTGACTCTCCACATCAAACAACAAAATCTCTAAAATATAGTTTTAAATAGGCTACCAATAGCATAAAAGGTGAAAAAGTGTAAGTAATGAGAAAGTGAAGAGAGTACATGAAACATCACAATGAAACATAAAGCCAAGAATACGACAACATGCTTAGACCACCATAAATGAAACATAAAGCCAAGATAGTACATGAAACATCACAATGAAACATCATAATAAAATCGTACATAAACAAGCTAAAACATAAGTAAATCATATATATCGAATATGCGCTTTCTCGTAACCATCAATTCCTCTTAATCGTCAATTCCAACTTCGAGCACGGTTACTCCGTAGAGCAACACATACCAACTTCCAGCACGATGACTCCATAGAATGACATGTACCAACTTCCAGCACGTCAACTCCGTAGAATGACATGTACCAACTTCTAGCACTAATTTGCCAAACTTCCAGGATCACGTTAACCCCGAGATTATCGTCATCACCATCCAGTTGTACAACAGTTGGCCAGCCACAAATGCCCCTAATAAGCGTTGCTAATCGTAACATAAATTCGCTTCCGTTCCCAAAGGAAATGTGGCAGATTCGTTAATATCGTGACTTTCGAAAACATTTACTTCTTACTTAATACTTCACAGTTAGAGCATTTGTACGTTTTATTAAAATAACCTCATATTCATAAATACTTCATAAACTTCTTTGGCGAAACATTTCTTAAATGCATTTCATAAACTTTATTTCAAAAACGTAAATTTTGTTTCATAAACATTCACTCGTAAATTTGACTTCATAAACATTCATTCGCAGACTTGTCTGATACTCTGATTCTGATTGATAAATTACTATGCAGGTTAGTTATAGGAGTAAAATATCATATCTGTAACAGAAAAATAAAAATAAGAACTGTTATTTTAAGAACACGGGGATGAAGAAATACATACCGTTTACCAAGTCCTTGGCGATGTACTATAAGTGCAGGATTAAATAATCTGGAAGATAAACCAACACTGCTCTTTTGTATGCTTGGAGAAAGAACGAAAATGCATGCCAACTACAAGATGGGTTTTCATGTATAATCTGCAATATTTCAATATGCCATTAAAAAAAATTAAAAATGTTACGATCTGCAAAATCCACCTCTATGCAACGGATACACAACTTTTATTATCTGTCCTATTAGAAGCAATCTTAAACCAATGCTTTCTCATTTTTAGACTAAGTAAATGAAATTATTTATACTTTGTTATTTGATATTTAGGTAAGTCTTAATTATGATTAGATTATTTATTTTGGTGTATTTTATCTGTTGTAAATTTACAATGGGTGAATATGAAATATTTCAATTTTGCATTGGTAAATTAGATTATTTATTTATGAACTTTTGGACTGGGTAAATAGGCTATAGAAGTATTATGGGAAAACATATACATAAAAAATCTAAAAAATCTCATCTAAAATCACAATGATGAGCTGAACTACATAGAGTGAGAGAATGGAGCCTTAATTAAAAAAAAGGGTTGAAGTTAACGGGCATGAACATATTTTGACAATGGAGAAAAAAAAAAGAACAGTTTGGTAGTGCTAATGTTTTGCACTATAAAACCAAAACAAACACACATAAGCATGTGCTTTGAATTACAATTTTGGATTTGGAATTTAATAAAACACACTAATCTGATGCAACAAATGTGCAGCTAGGGATGGCAATGGGTCGGGTTCGGGCCGGGTATCGGTAATCCCAAACCCATACCCGGTTGTAAAATTGTGACCCATACCCGGCCCATTACCCGTCGGGTTTGTGTCGGGTAATTACCCGTCGGGTATCGGGTATACCCGCGGGTAACGGGTATACCCGTTGATATCGGGTATCGGGTATACCCACGGGTATCGGCCAATAACCGTCGGGTATATGTCTTGTACTTTTCTTTGACTCTACTTTTTATATTTATAAATACATATTTTAAAAGAAAAAGTAATTTTTCACATAATAAACTTACTAAAATGAAACATTAATAGCCGTGGGTTAAGAGAAAATAAAATTATAATATTACAAATTTTCGGGTATATGATTCGGGTAAACGGGTATGTGATTTCGGGTAATCGGGTCGGGTATCACCTAATCCCATACCCGTCCCATACCCGCGAAATTTTTAAAAATTAATCCCATACCCGGCCCCGTACCCGTACCCGTCGGGCTTCGGGTATACCCGCCCCGAACTCGTCGGGTTTCGGGTATACCCGTCGGGCTCGGGTTATTTTGCCATCCCTATGTGCAGCAAAAAAGAAACACACAAAATGAAAGAAACGAAGCAGATACAGGTCTCGCCCGAATAAGGAATAAACATGTGTATAAAATTAAAATAGGGAAAGTAACAAAATGACAATTTACAAAGTAACAATTTACAAATATTGAGTAACAATGTTATGCAAATGGCCTGAAAAATGGTTACATGCGTCATTTAAAGGTCTAAAAATCAAACGATCAACTACGTCGTTTATTACAATCCAATGAATAAATCCTTAGATAACAGAAACATTTCAGGCAGTACCAGTGATCACCATTCAGCTGGTTTTTTAACTTCTCCTTTTTTGCAATAAATAAAATGCAACCTTTTCTATGTCAAATTGCCCCAAATTCTCAGTGTCACAAACAACTGATTTTAGTTGATAAGTTTTCTAGATTTTGCTTTATTAAGAGACAACTATATACAATGTCAAAAGCTATAACTAAAACTATATGTGAAATCAAACATTGACATGATCACAGATCAGATTTCATACACCATATATGATCAGAGATAACAATTTGTCATACTTATTATACAGATTTATCCATGTGTATGAACCATAACAATGTTAGAAAAATAAAAACACAAATCTCATCCCCAAAGCTACATGTTTATTTTTGTTTGACAGAGTATGCTTCGCACACAATGAAACCTAATCAAAAGTAAATTAAAGAGCGAATATGAATTAGAATCTGCAAACTCGCCTGATCTATATGGTGAGTTCTGTCCGATTTATGAACCCTAAATCGCACATCAACTGGTGCTGCTCGGATCAATTCTACACATCATTGATTCAAATAAAACACCTTCGTTCAAAATGATACGACTGAATATGATATTAAATCACAATAAATTACACATCATGGATTCATTCAAAACAACTGAAATGATATGAAATTGCGAATAGAAACCCTAAATTCTACAAATACCGTTGTTCCGATTAAAAGAGAGCTGAAATCTGATTTGAATTTTTCAGATCTGATTTTCGGGGCTTAGATCGCACATAAAGCGGAGACAGAAATTGACGTGAAATTGAGGACGGCGTTTAGATTCACCAGGACTAATTTCAATTGCCAGGGCTGGTTGGGGAAATTTTAAAAAGCGAAAATTTTAGGAGGGAAGCAACAAGTGGCAAGCTAAATGGCACTAGAAACTAGTACCAAGCAAATACGGCATACATAAAATACCACTAAAAACCTAAAGTAGTTGCGCAAAAGCTAAATGCCATTAGAAGCGTCCGTCACTAAATGACTTTTTTTGTAGTGTTAGCTTAAATTCTTTTCTTGTTAGATGTAATTTTTATTTATAAATATTTGTTAAATGAGTGTCATTAGACTATCGTATCGTCCGCATAAATAACACATGGAATAGGAGAATCAAATACAATACAACAACCAGTAGCTTAGCTTAGTGTCAAATATGTATACCCAAGGCTTCACTAAAATTGGGAGGTCTTGGGTTCAAGTCCCACTTGTGATAAAAAAAAAAAAAGGGTCCAGGAGATTTTCTCACCTATGGTGGGTTTCCTCAAGAGAAAGATGAAGATAATCGGGTGGGTAAGTTGTCCGCCAGTGATCCAAATTGCCATTCAAAAAAAAAATACAATACAACACATAGGAAATTATCGAGGCCACATGACATCGAGTTTTACTATCTAGGTCTGCTCATAAACACTTTCGAAAAAAAAATCTTTTAATATTTTTTGTTTATAAGCAGTTTAATAACATATCTTACGAAAGTTCTATTTGTTAGACTAACAAGTCATTTTCGTCCTTGTTGTTTGTTCACTTTTATCATTTTTATCTAAAAAGTTTATTTTTCTCCTGCATATCCTCATGTTTTTCAAAACTTGTTATTTTCGTCGAAGTTGGCTAACCCCGTCCATTTTTTAACGTTAAATGAGGGGTATTTTTGTCTTTTTATATATTTGTTTATTTTATTCAATTTTAAACCCTTAATTATTCACCTCATTTAATGTTAAAAAATGGATGAGGTTAACCAATTTGATGAAAATGACAAGTTTTGGAATCCACAAGAATACGAATGAGAAAGTAAATCTTTTGGATGAAAGTGGTAAAAGGGACCAAACCACAGGGTAAATGACGGTTTAGTCTTGATTTTTTTTCATAATTTACGGATTTCTTAGGGTGAAGGGGGTCATTTACCCATTTACTCATTTACTCACCAAAACTATCCAATAAAATTCTGTCACCTCAAAACTACTCATTTACTTAGATTTTATTGTAAACACCCTACTCATTTACTCACTCACTTTAAAAAAAAATTAAATAAAAATGATGTGTGTGATAATGGTGGGGTCCACTAAAAAGAGAGTAGAGTTCACCCGAGTAAATTTACTCAGCCAAACTACTCAGTTTAATAGGGACGGTGTGCCCAGTTTACTCGATGATTCTCTTTCATACGCGGCCTCACCCGAGCTTCCCACCCCTTCACCCTTATCAAACTCACCCTACATGTATGTATATATGTATGTATTACCAATCAAGTACTAGTAAAGCCAAAGTAACAAATAGCTCAAAGACCATTATGTTCCCTTCTTATTTTCTTTTGTTTACTTTGGGATTACTGCACCATCATGCATAATAATAATAGTTCAAGAAAAAAATTATTAAATTGTGTACGGACTAAAGGAAACAACCATCTAAGCAAAATATAATTAAAAATTTTATTTATAAACAATATTTGCTATTTCGTAACAAAAAAAAAATATTTTGTTCAAATGAATGCTAAAAAAGGCCCCATTATATGTAATCAGTTGTGTATATTAAATCTTAGCTATATACAGTATATGTGAAGAAGTTACAAGTGTAACAGGTAGGTATATTTATTAAGTTAAATACGGTTTTAGATCTTATGGTTTTGATCAAAATAACCTTTTTTAGTTCAAATGTTCTAATTTGACCTTTTCAGTCTATTAGTTTCCTTTTTGTCTCGATTAAAGCCAACTGATTAACAACGTTAGAATTTTTCTGTTAACTTTTTATAAAAAGAAAAAATTACCCTTGTTATTAAAAAAAGTTATTTTAACTCAAATAAGAAAAAATAGATAAACATTTCCTCTCTTCCATATAAGCCCTAAAAATCCACCCACATCTTTTCTTCTTTATTCTCTTAAACCACCACCGTCAACGACTAGGGACATGCGATTGAAGAAAATGCATATAAGAAATCGACATTATGAAATGGGGTTTCTCGTTAAGAATTTGCAAATAAGAAATCAAATTTGTCTACAGAAAACCCCAAAATCTCAATTGCTCAAATGTGAAATACCCTTTATTTTAACCGAATCATTTAACGGGGTTAGTAAACTGAACTTTAATTGATACGAAAATAAAACTATTAGACTAAAAAAAATTACACTTTTGGACTAAAATGATTATTTAGGTCAAACCATATGGACCAAAACCGAATTTAACTGTAAAATAAATGTAAAAATAAATAATAACATAGAAATACAAGCATATTTTTGGGATGAAATTGATTGTCCGAGAAAAGTTTATAACAAGAATTATAGGTGTTGTTGATGTATTAAATGAAATAGACACGTTTAAAAAGATTTTTAAGTTTATACACATCTCACATCTACTACATGAATAGAAATAATTAGAAGATGTAATTCATCATCAATACGCATATCTAAATAATCATTTTAGTGATAGCCGACAAGATTTTTTAAATTACAACGATTTATACTAAATAATAATTATTTATTTTTTATCCAAATTCACAGTTTGTCCAACTATAAACAGAAAAGCACACTAAACCTGAGACTCCACCTTCATTATCTTACTCCAAATATCCGAGATGAGCTGGCAAAAACATGATTAAAAACAAAAACATCCAAAATTAAACTTATTATTAAAATAAGAGTTAATTGCATGAATCTTCCTGTGGTTTGATCAAATTACATGTTTGCCCTCCAAGTTTTAAAAATTGTAAAGTTAACCCAAACTTTTGTAGCCTAGTTGGTCTTTAGCCCCTGACGTTAACACCAGTTAGTTTTTAACGAAAAACTAGCCATGTGCCATCCACGCGACTTACGTTTGCAAACTTAACCCCTAAAAATGAGTTAAATCAGTAATAATCATTAAAAATCAATAAAAAAAAATAAGTAAACGTTCGTAAAAATCACTAATTTTTTACTGATTTTAACTCATTTTTATGGTTAAGTTTGCAATCATAAGTTACGTAGATGACACATGGAATAATTTTTCGTTAAAAACTAACTGGTGTTAACACCATGGGCTAAAGATGCAACCGAATCACAAAAGTTTGGACTAAGTTTACAATTTTTAAAATCTAAGATCCAAACATAAAATTTGATTAAACCACGGAGGTCATTTATACAATTAACTCTTAAAATAAAATACATTATTTACACCCAACAAGTTTTCTAAATATATATCCTCATCTCCTGCCATTTGTTTTCTTATTCAACGCAACAATTGCTAACTTACGCGGGTATGCAAAATATCATATTCATCACACACCTAATTTGAATTTCACACACATACACATCGTGAGAAAATCCGGCAAAAATATGGGTTTGATTTCTTGTTACAGTGAATTGGCGGTTCAATTGTCTGAAAAATCATTATGTTCAAATTACAAAAATGTTTCAAATTCTGTTTCTCCGAATTTAACTCCGTCAATCCAAACCGCCACTACAAATATATACAAAACCACTCTCTCCACCGGCATCCGCCACCTGATCACCGTCACCTGGTGCCGGAACGCCGCCACGCAAGGCCTTCAGATAAACTCCGTCGACGACCCCACCGCTGCTTTCCGACTAAACACCAATTCAAGATTGTTTCGGAAGAAAAAGGGCAGCAAAGCGTTTGAAATCAGTAATTCCAAGTTTGAGGTTTTCTATGATCTTTCGGCGGCGCAGTACGGCGCCGGAGCAGAACCGGTTGGAAAGTACTATGTTTTAATCATGGTAGATTCCGAACTGGGATTGTTCCTTGGAGACATGTCGGAGGAAGCCCCTTTCAAGAAAGTCAAAACCCACAAACAAAATGCGAAATTTTCTCTTATTTCCCGCCGGGAGCATTTTTACGGGAACACCCTTTATTCCACAAAGGCTCAATTTTCCGATGCCGGAACTTGCCATGATATTTTGATCCGGTGCACCGGAGAAGGCGACGGTGTAAAGAATCCTACTTTATCGGTTTATATCGATAAACGGGTCGTGATTCGGGTCAAGAGGCTCCAATGGAATTTTAGAGGGAACCAGACCATATTCGTTGATGGGTTGTCGGTTGACCTAATGTGGGACGTTCATGATTGGTTCTTCACTTCCGGGTCAGATTCCGGATCCGGGTCAGGTCATGGAGTTTTCATGTTTAGAACAAGAAACGGGTTGGATGGTAGGCTATGGTTGGAAGATAAGGTGAAGACGAAAGATGAGAAGAAAGAATTCTCTTTGATAGTTTATGCGACCAAGAGTTACTGAAGAAATACATCTTGTAGATTATTATTAATTTTTAAATTTTTTTTTACGTTTACTAATTAAAAACCTTAGGATGAAACCAGAAGTGTATTTGGTTATCTTATTTGTGACAAGTTCTTATTGGGATAGATTATAGATCTACATGATTATGATATATGAACTCAAATTATTTGTATATTATTCGTGTTGGAATATAAATTGATAGATACAAAGTTGATATAACATTTTGTTAATCATGACATAATATGAATGATTTTTTATGTTGCGTTTTTTTCTGTTGTTTTGATATTGTACGCAAAGTTGCATAAAAGTAGTTTTTAACCGGAAGTTAAGCAGTTAATAAGATGGGTCTTTAGCATTTTTTGAATAGTAAAACTAAGTCTTTTAAAAACTACATTCATAGATGTTGAGATTATAACATTACTATGCATGTCCCTTTGGATTAGACTAAGTAGCTTTACAGCCTCAGGCGCAAGAAAATCAAAAGTATCAAATGCAAATGCAATAAACACGTGTTGGTTGTCAAGGCACGCTTTCTCGTGTTTGATCATTTTGCATGAAGCAACTTTTAAAACAGTCTGACCCACCATAAAAGCACTACTTCCCAAGCCCACAAAAGGAGAAACTCCTTTTACAATAGATTTTTTATTTTTTATATTCTTTTAATTATTTTACATGTGACACTTTACAGTGTCAATTTATTAAAAAAGGACAACATTGAATATCTATATCAATAAAATAAATTTAACTAGTTCCTCTCATATTTAGAGAAAAAAATGACACCAGTGGATTTGATGAGATGATTAGATTTTAGATGAATAAATGTAAAATAATAATTTGTATTTACTTGACTTATACATCACACGCATTAATTAAGTTTATAATTAATTTGACATATTTCAGGAATTGTAGGCTTTGATTGAAGTTAGACGTTTTTGCATACTGGAGTTGGTATTGGAGCACTTTTGACCTACATTTTTTGAATTTTGGGGGAGTTATTGTGTGGTTCTGCATGAAGTTTGTTTTTGGTCTTAAAAGAAGAAAGGAGAACAAGTAAAAAAGATGGAATTATATTTATATATTTAATGTTATTATTTTAAATATGAGTTTTGAATTATTCAAATAAAGCATTTTTTTTGTATATAATACTTTGTTAAACTTTATACAACCATGTTATTGTATACAGTGGCGGATTCAGGAATTTTTTTCAAGGGGTTCACTGTTTTTAGATGATACAATTTCATTAGGCTAGACATAAAAAATTTCGGGTCGGTTCGATAGTTCGAGTCGGGTAAGGTTCATCACATAACAAAAATACGATACAATAATAAAAAACATCGTCATTAGAAATTAAAAAAACACATAATATAAATAAAATAGTCTTTATAGATTAAAAAAACTTAAGTTGTTACCTACGAGTTTTCATCGGGATTGCTTGTTTATATGTACGTGTATAAAATTTGAAATGAATTTGATTCAGTTTCAGCCATTTTGATTTTGATTAAGTTGGCTATCGAAAACAACTCAAACTGCATAACCCAACTAACTCAACGGAATTGTCTAGTTCTCATACCTTGAAGAATGTATTATCTTTATTTAACTTCGGTTGTTTAACAATTATATTCAATAACAATACAAATGTTTTACGTATTTATTGTTTATTATATTATTATTCAGTTTTCCAACATGAACTACATAAAAGAAATTCATTTTATCATCAAAAAGTTATAGTAGCGAGTCAAGGTGATACGTGAATATATATGAGTTCTCCAGTGTTTTGGAAGTTGTAGTTAGATGTATTTTTAATGAAATATAATGGGATACGAGAGGGGAAATGGATACACGATCATGGTGTCACGTAACTTGTAATTATAAACGTAACTTATATATGATTTGATTATAAAGGTATAACACTTCAAGAAAATAACCAGTCTAATAATTTTCACTTTATATAAAGGTACAAGGATTTCATTGTTTAAACACATATGGCATGATTTTAGATTTTATTAAATTAACCTATTTTATAAAATGACCTTAACTTTACATTACCGATAAATAAAGAATTACAAATATTCTATTCTCTGATAATATTATTTATAAAATCACTTTAATTTTTCTATTGAATTAATTTAAACTTTTTAAAAACAAAGATATTTACTCTAGTTTTTAATATATAGAATTTGAAAAAGAAAAGCAAAAGTCACGATTTGAAATCATAATTTTCTGGCATGCATGATGCTGAATTTTGAGAATTATCTATTTAGTGGAAATGTTCATTAAAGTAGTGTCAGGTCCACACATGTAGTTAATTAAAAAAAATATCCTACGCATTTATTTTCTTGCCCATGGTGGTCGTTTTTTTCCATTGCTTTCCTATGTATAATAGATTTAAATACTATTATTAAAATTGAAATAAACTATTTTTTAGCTTTAAATCGTATTTTAATTAATATTAACATCTTCTTTTTATGAATTTTCAATTCCCTAAATCACAATATATATGTTTTTTTATTTGTTTGATTATGAAGAGCTAAAAAGTAATTTTCATTTTGAATCCATTCAATTCAATGGTCAAGATTAACTCGGTGACAGTCTCCTAGATGTATTTTTACCTTTTGGTTAAATATAGTTCCTTCAGCTTGTTTAAACACGGAGAACTCTAACATACATTAATATTCGATCAATCATAAATTAATACATTTTATTCTATTTAATTTAAGTATAGTATAATTGTTTTGTTCTAAACAACGACTTAAAGTTGTAATGCAATATGGGACAAAACGACGCGTATATACCTCTTTACACAGTGTGTTTAACACATTTACAAGGTGGGGATACGTGTCTAGCCCATTTACATGTTACTGATGTATGTCTAGGCATGTATTAGGTTTTGGTTAAGCATTACATGGTGCCTTCATCCCATTTACATGATGCTTTTATGCAGGGCCGTCCCCGAGAAATTAAGTATCCGGTTCGACATAAGAAAAATGCCCTCATTTTTTATAAAATTTTCTAGATTTTATAGGCTATTTAAAAAAAAATTGCCCCTAAATTTTATAAATTTTTTCAGATTTTATAAGTTATTTAAAAAAAATATAAATTTTTGCCCCGAAATTTTATAAAATTTTTCAGATTTTATAAGTTATTAATTTTTTTTATAATATATATATAATTTTTCTTTTTAAATTATGCCCCAATCTTAAACAAGCCCCGGCGCATCGGCCCAATCTGCACCCCCTTCTGAGCCAGCCCTGCTTTTAAGTGTCCCAGAAACATACTTATATGTAGAGATGAGTATTTGGTACCGAGTACCGGTACCGATACCGTACCAATAGATTCGGTATCGCCTCCTCGTGACTTTGTAGCGGATCCACCGTCTCTCTATCTACATATACACAAATATATATATATATAGGGTCCGGTTATTGTACAAATGGGTTTTAGCGTACGAAGGCACCAGCATGCGACACGTGTTCAGTGGGCGAGGGGTAAATGCGTCCGCGTAATAATAAAGCATTTTTTATAATAACGCATGACCATAATCACGTATGTTTTATAGTAAGACATGACCATATTCACGCAATCACGCATGATTTATAATAAAGCATGACCGTAATCACACATGTTATACACATAATCACGCATGTTGTATAATAAACGCATGACCATAAAAGTAATCACGTAATCACTCACAGACATCGACATTAAAAAAAAGTCGATTTTTTGTTAATAAAAGTATAGCAAAACTATACTCAAATTAAAGAGAATAAAATGCTCGATTTTATGGTCTAATTTTTTTTAAAAATAATGTCATGTAAAAAAGTTATACGTGTTTTAAAAAAATGGGAGAACTTGAAAAAAGTCAACAAATGTAGGCTATACCCATTTCACCGTTTCAGACTCTTTTCACGCTTAAAAATAAGCTGACTAGGCAGGCATTTCATCTGAACCTTTGAATTGGTAAATCAATGATCCATAATCCTTCGTACTATATATATATATATATATATGTGTGTGTGTGTGTGTGTGTGTGTGTTGATCAATTCTTTAAACATGATAATGGAAAAACAAGATTAATAAACGTGTACTTGGTAGTCCAGTAACATTGGAGAGGGAAGTCGCCATGATCCTGAGATGATCGGGTTCCCATTTAGGGTGTATTAGTTAGGATGGTATTAGGTGAGAGGTCCTCACGAATTATGAGAGAGAGAGAGAGCACCGAGATTAAGGTGTAGGTGGTGAATTGATGATTCGTTATTACTCTCTAATTATCTCTTTATATATATACACCTAAGGGAAAACCCTATTTAGGATAGTAAGGGTAATTACGTCCATCGAATAATTATCAATTCATTCATAGGGGTAAATAAGTCAATAATCAATTAATTAATAAATGATAATAAATATCACACAATTAATAGTGAGTCTTACAATATATATATATATATATATATATATATATATATATATATATAGGGTTAGGTTATAGTAAAAAGGGTTTTAAAAATAAGAAGGGTAAGAAAGATTATGGGCTTGACATGTGTCCTTTTATTGTTTTTAAAGGAAGGGCATAATGGTCATTGTGTATTACACAATGAACTTGTATTACACAATGAAGTTTTATTACACAACGAACTTGTATTACACAATGACCTGACTAATTACACAATGAACTTGTATTACACAATGACCTGGCTAATTACACAATGATCTGACTAATTACACAATGACCAAATATTACACAATGACCAGACGTGGTATTACACAATGAACATGTATTACACAATGAACTTGTATTACACAATGAACTTGTATTAAACAATGACCTGACTAATTACACAATGAACTTGTATTACACAATGACCAGATATTACACAATGAACTTGTATTACACAATAACCAGACGTGGTATTACACAATGAATTTGTTTTACACAATGAACTTGTTTTACACAATGAACTTGTATTACACAATGACCTGACTAATTACACAATTAACTTGTATTACACAATGACCTGGCGTATTACATAATGAACTTGTATTACACAATAACTAGACGTGGTATTACACAATAAACTTGTATTACACAATGACCAAACGAGGTATTACACAATGAACTTGTATTACACAATAAACTTGTATCACACAATGACCTGACTAATTAACAATAAACTTGTATTACACAATGACCTAGCTAGTTACACAATGAACTTGTATTACACAATGACCTGACTAATTACCCAATGACCAGATATTACACAATGACCAGACGTGGTATTACACAATGAACTTGTATTACACAATGAACTTGTATTACACAATGACCTGACTAATCACACAATGAGCTGGAAAACGTAAAACAAAATGATAATTACATATAACACAATGAACTTGTATTACACAATGAAATTGTATTACACAATGAAATCGTATTACACATTGACCTGACTAACTACACAATAAGCTGAAAAACGTAAAAAATCGTTTTTGTTTATATCGACACTATACTCGTTTTAAAGATAAAAAACGTTCGTTTTTATGGTGTAATTTTTTTTAAAAAATAATGTCGTATGTAAAAGTTATGAACATTTTAAAATGAGGGGGGAACTTGATAAAAAGTCAACAAAAGTGGCCAAGACTAAAATACTCTTCCAACATCTTTATCTCCTACAATTTAATCTCAACCATTAAATCTTTTCTACAATTTGATCTATTGACCATAAATCATTCTCACTCTTCTTAGCATTAGAATCATTTTTACCTGAACCTAATCCTATATATATATATATATATATATATATATATATATATATATATATATATTGGAAGCGTAGGAATGTATACTAAAAACTCAATTATACACACACACACACATATATATATATAGATATATTTATATATAGTGAGAACTCTAAATATTACGAGAACCCGCTAGAACCAATCAAAATCATTATTTATTATGAAAAATGTTTAAATGTAAATATTAAATAATTCATCTCTCAAATTAAATTATCTTCCCTTTCTCTTCTCTAAAATTACTTTTTTTTAACAACAATCTTTTTACACTTAAATAATAATGATGGAAGAACCCAATATACATCTTACGTATATGTAACAAAAAAAAACACCAGAACACAATTCTACAGAGTAAAGGCAAAGAACAAGATGATTATGAAACAATATATATGTAACACTAAGTGTTACATATATGTAACTACTCGTCAAAGGACCAACTTGAACATTGGAACATAAATTGTGTTAACAAATTATATTATATTTCATTCAACCGGCCGTGTAATACTACGGGTTTAATTAACACATATAATATACTGATTTTTAAAGACATAAATTTTTTATTACTACGTATATAACATTACATTTATTCAACCCGTATAATACACGAGATTTATTCAACCCGTATAATACATGAAATTCTAACCTAGTATTTGTATATATTCAAAAACTTTTCCATTCTTCTATTCAACCGTTCAAATCGGGAAGAAAAATCAGCCGTGTACTTATGTTATATTTATTTTTTTAATCATTTTCAAGCTTCTTCTATAGTTCTATTCATTTCAATATTTCTTTTCAAAATTCCATATACTGGTCTTTCAATTAATCTAGCATAACTGCATAAGATAATACTTTTTTATTTCATACATGAATACATGATACTTGAGTTTTATATTCCATCTACATAAAACACTAGACGGTAAACACTCATAAAATACTAGCTAATATTTGTAAGAGTAAATTACACTTTTCGTCCTATATGTATATATCAAATTTCAAGTCTCGTCCTTTAACTAAGAAAATAACAGAAATCGTCCTTTATATTTGAATTTGTTTGCACGTTTCATCCTTTTCTCTAACGACTGTTAGATTTTCTATTAAGTGATGTATCAAATGACCAATTTACCCTTTTGTTTTTTTAATAATTGAGAGGGGCTATTGTGTGATTTACTAAAAAAATATATATATTTCTTTATCAAAAAGTAAAACTTTATTTCATCTCCATCAAAGCTGATGAATTTCATCTGCACACCCCTCCATCTTCTTCAAGTGATCGAACAAATAGTTTCCAGAAGTATAATCAAACATGCATACCACCCAACCATCACACCTCCATCTTCTTGCCCATCCATAGCCGACGATAAACACCATAATTTCCTCATGAAAAAAAAACAGATCTTGTGTGTTTACCCCTAAAATCACCATCATCATCATCACTGTCAAGATGGAACGAAGGTTAATTTGCACATTTTGTCCTAATGACGCTTCGCCACCCAATACTGAACCCTAAACCGAGATCTTGATAAAATGAGCCCTGGACCTAACAGTCTGCAAATGCACCATCTTCATCCAAACAACCGCAGTGTAACCGAGCAAAGAACAAGTAGTCATGGGGGTTAGAGTCTGGAAGAGCTTCGATCTTCTCCGATAAGGAGAAATAACCTTTTTCTCCATCTTGTTTTCTATAGATTTTGTAAGCTCTGTCTATGTTTTTATGGGGTTATTTTCTATTTTGTAGTTCAGTAATCAAAATCTTGGCTTTTTGCAAGTTATGTTAGCAAATTGATTGTTTGGTTTAAGATTTGGCGTTTAGGTCAGTTTATGGTTGAAGTTTATGAAAACCTGCAACTGAATTAATTCCGATCTTGTCTACTACATAGGATCTATCTTTCAATGGTTTGATATTACTTCGATTAAATCTCACAGGAAACATGGGGTGGAATGCCGGAAACAAGGCGGAGAAGAAAGAGGGGGTGGATGGTTGGGGTTGGGGTTGTGCCGGAAGACGAGAGGGAGAGAGAGTGGAGAGAGGTTAATGGTTTGTGTTTTTTAACTAAAAGTTAATTCAGAAAAATAAATCATGAGTTTCTTTTTATTTTTTTATGGTAAGGGTAAAATAGTTAATTTATGGAAAGTTAACAGAAAATCTAACGGCCGTTAGGGAAAAGAATGAAACGTGCAAACAAATTTAAATATAAATGACGATTTCTGTTATTTTCTTAGTTTAAGAACGAAACCTGAAATTTAGTATATACTTAAAGGATGAAAAGTGTAATTTACTCTATTTGTAATAATCATAAAATATAACACTTTTTAGAAAATCTAACGGGTTAAAGATTTTTTTTTCTTTTGATATATATAGAATTATTGGTTGTGTTAGTCGTCATCTTCGATAAATAAATTGCACATGAACGGTCTTGTTGTGTCTTCTAGTAGGACCATGTTTTTTTGGACAAAAGAATTTTAGATGATGATGTTTTTGGAATGAACTTTCGTACATCGTCTTAGTAGTCGATAGATTCTTGATCATACTTCTAAAGGTAACACGTCTAAAATGTTATATAGAGACGTTCTCAAAACCAAGAATATGTTGAGAACTGCGATGACCGTATAACGCACTTGCACATAGTGCTTTGAATGTGATACATAAGACGGTTACGTAATCGACCCATTTTCTCTCTTCCACTACTTTAATTATCTTTTATGTATTATGTACAAATGTATTATACTGTTCATACAGTTTTTTACATACGCGTCCCAACTGTTATATATGAGTAAGAATCATAATACCATTTTCGGTCATGTATTTCAAACGTTAGAGAGTTTACCCAGTTGAGGGGTTTCTCCTGTGGTGGGCTGCCCTGGATGTTCTAGGTGTTGACTCGGGGAAACCCAATTATCCTATAATATCTAGGTGTTGCCGTTAAAAAAAATGTATTTCAAACGTATGGTGGAATTTGAATACAAATTTTATCCTTGAAATGTGAGTCTAAAATGAAGTCTTATTTAAATTTAATTAAAAAAAACAAACTCACTAAAAAAACAAACCCACTATTATCCCACTTAGAAATTTAATCTCTTACTTGATTACACATATATGTTTTAGATAGTTACGGTAAAAAAAGTTTTATCTATATGAAGTCAAGTTAATTTATATAATAAATAGTGTAAGAGTTAATATGATTCCTATGTTTCTTAACGTTAGTTTTAAAAAAAAACGCCTCCCTATATATGTGTTACATTTATGAACAAATATGTTTTAACTAAGCATATAATAAATTTGCACAAGTTGGAAAACAATTGAGTTTAATAATACATTCTATTTGTTAGTGTTTTACTCGTATGACGTATCAACTTAAAGAAATTAAGTCAAGGAAAAGTAGACCGTTATGGTCAAAGTCATAATATGCATATGATGTCTTATTTATTTTTATACTTGAAGTATCGAACAAGTCAATAAAAGTTATCTTATTTATATTTTATACTTATCATATCAACAAGTTAAATAAATAGATCCGATGTTGTTTACAAGTCGGTTTGTTAAGTTACATTACATTAATGTTTCTTTAACTTTTGGATCATTTTATGTTTTATTTTCTAGTTTACAATGGAGTTTAAAGTTTAGTTAGAACGGCTTAATATTTTTTAAGGCTTAAAACAAAATGAAAATTTAGGGCCCTTTCATAAGTTTATTGTTTATTTTTCTACCTTTATTTGACGCAATGGTTTTACATAATATTTGTAATATATTTCTTTTAAAAAATCCTTTTCAATTAACACTTTCATAATTTTTCTAACAAATTTGTTACCTCACACAATAAATTTTTAGATCATCAAAAGTGAAATAAGAAAAAGAAAAACTCTTAAAACATAGTAAGATACCTCTAATGCTTTATTCATTCATCCTTAGAATGTTCATTTCGTTGCTATGTTCATTGTTGTGAAGTGAAGAAAGCATGTTCCAACAGAAGAAGCTTCACTCGATATTCAACGTAGCAACACTATCAAGTCCTTACCATAAAATGTTACAACTTAGGAACTCTAGGGTTTAGGGTATCGTTAGGTTTTTTATTTTAAAATTTTATGATTTTTTATAATGCTTTTACTTTAAATCTACTTGTACAATATTAAAACATATAGTATTATTAGGGTTTTATTAATATTGAGCACACGGGCCAAGTTACTAGGGTTTTCGGTTTTCCTATATATATTGTAATCACCTATATTATTATTGATTCCCCTGTCCGGCCATCGTTCGTTTCTTGTTCACTTTTCTTATTTTTTGTTTTAAATAAAGTCTCGGTTTCGGTTCTAGACTTCAGCCACTATTCCTAAACTGGTTTTCCAGACGTTGTTTCGTCTCACCGCTACCACCATGGCCTTGCTTTGATTTACAGACCATCGAAGTCCGCCACCGAATCATCATCGGCTCTCCCTTTTTCGTTCGTTTGATTTCTGTCATTTATTTACGTGACCGTAGGCACCGTGATTTCCACCGTTTGACTTCTGCATTAATTTCTGTCGATTACTTGACAAATATGCCGTTTGATTTACGTGACAAATCTGCCATTTGATTTCCACTGTTTAATTGTCGTTCATGTGACAAATTGTTGATGTATGTCGTTCATGTGTGAAACACTGTACTTTTATTTCCTTAGTTTTATCAAAGTTTTGCGCGGAAATCGGTCCAAGTTTTTCAAAAACCTTGCCACCGTAGTGACAGAGGTATATTTTTCTATAGTTATGGTTTTATAATTAAACATGTGATACATATTAACCAATCTAGGGATTCCTTCTCACTCCGACCAGCCTTGTCCTAGGAAGCTTAAAGCGTTCTGAGTGCCTTTCCCTTCAGTGTTTGAAAACTTTTTTACTTTAGCTTACGCTAAGTAAGTACACTGCATTTTTCTGATTATTTATGGAACCCTTTAAGTTCTTTATTACGATTCACCAGGCATACATGCCTCCCATGACCATCTTCGGTCGTACCTAGATCATGGTCTTTACAAGACCCGCCCCGTAGGCTGGACGTCTTGTTTCATACATAAGGCTGGCCCTGTAGGCTGGACACCTGTAGAGTCTAACCTTTTTGTATAAGCTGTTGATCAATGTATTTCTGTTAAACATTGTTTAGATAGTTTATTTTCATGTAATTTCTTTTAAACGAATTTACTGCTTTTTAGTCTAAGTCTGGGCCATCGAAACTATAGTTTCGAGTGAGATTTGTTCACTCGAAACTAGTAGTTTCGATCGATAGTAGTTTCGACAGGCACTTTTTCCACTTGTAAATGTTCACTCGAAACTAGTAGTTTCGAGGAACATAGTTTCGATACCTGTGAAACTACTATAAATAGCCTAGTTAGAGAATTTCTAGGGTGTGAGTTGCGGCTGTAACCCTGAATTCTCTCTTTCAGATTTGTTTTTGAATCAATACAATTTGCATTCGTTTAATGCTTGTTCTTACACTTTCACATATTATTTGCATTGATTCTTAGTGTGTTTGGCTGTCTTCTTCACCAAGTCTGTCTCTAATCCTCTGTTACAACACCATACATACAGATTCCGCCTGTGTGTGTGGGTAATCGATCACTTTCGTGATTTCCGACTGAAATCTGGACCTACAATTGGTATCAGAGCATTATGCTCTTGATTTCTGAGTATTACCAGGTTTTGTGATCGATTCTAGGTGTTTGTGAAGTTTCTCGAAGTTTTTCTGCACTCGAGTTTTTGGAGCACTGTTTCATTGATTTCTGGCTTTATTTCTTCGGGTTTTTCGGATCTGAAGACTGTTTTGTGTTCGAGAGGTTACTTGGAAGCTTTTCGCTGGATTGGATTCTTATTTCGTCATTATTAATTATTGAAACTTTTCTTCAATGGAGTCTGCTGAAGCTTGAAGAAGAAGGTATCGAAACTTCAGGGAGACATTTTCTGCTATCTGTTGGTCATCGAAACTACTTGTCTGTACCTTTGTCTGTTGAAGGTACAATCGAAACTAGCATTTTTTTGTCCTGTTATATCGAAACTTACCCTGCAGATTTCCCACTCGAAACTAGTCTCACTTGAAGCTGGGAAGTTTCGAGCAAGATTTCTCACTCGAAACTAGGTGTTTCGAGCAAGCTTGGTCATTCGAAACTAGTTTCACTCGAAACTAGTCTCACTCGAAACTAGGTAGTTTCGAGCAATTTTTATTCACTCGAAACTAAGAGTTTCGATCAGTGCTTCTCACTCGAAACTTGTTGTTTCGACCAAAACTGTTCACTCGAAACTAGCTACTGTTGGAATTTCTTTTTCTAAAACTATGGCATCTTCAAGCACCAATGAGTATGCCGGAGGAAACAAACCACCTGTCTTGGTGTCTACCAGAGATTTTGATGACTGGACAAAGAAGATGAAGACTTTCTTCCAGTTTCATGACCACACTCTCTTGCAATCTATCACTGATGGTCCACATAAGCCAGTTACTACTACTGCTGATGTTCAACGTCCGAAACTTGTGTCTGAGTATGATGACAAAGATAATGCCTTAATTGCCAGAGATAACAAAGCTTATGGATCTATTGCTATGGCACTTCCTATAGATGTTTTCAACATTTTTGCTGAGTACACTACTGCCAAAGATCTTTGGGTTGCTCTATGTACAAGATATGAGGGAAGTGCTGATATCAGAGAAAGCAAGAGGGATTTAATCAAGAAGCAGTATGAAATGTTTAGCAGTGTCCCTGGTGAACCCATGTCAGAATTAATCAACCGTTTCTCAAGTATTGTCTCTAAGTTGAAGGTTTTGGGAACTGAGTATCCCGTTCTTGAGTTAAACAAGAAGCTGCTTGATTCATTGCCTGAAGAATGGAACATGTACCGGATTATGATAAAGAAAACTGAGAAGCTAAGTGATCTGTCACAACAAGAACTCTTCAGCATCCTGGAGTCATATGAGTTGGAGATAAAGAAGGGTGCAGTTACTCCAACTAATCAGTCTGGCAACACAGCTCTTCTTGCAGGTCAAGGCTCCTCCACTTCGTCCAAATCTACAATGGCCTATTTTCAAACTGATGTTCCTCCATCTGCTGCTGCAATTCAACCAACTGGTTCCTCTGCTCCTCCAAAGACTACTACCATGATTCCTGATGAATATGTCCCGATCATGACTGCTTTCATGTCATGCTATGATGCACTGATTTCTGGAAACTTGACGCCGGTCAGTTTTCAACCTGATGACCTGGAGCAGATCAATCCTGATGATTTAGAGAAAATGGACATTGATTGGTGCATGGCAATGTTGACTCTACGGGCCAAGAGATTTATCAAAAGGACCGGAATGGACAGGTTCAAGCAAGGAAAGACTCTTGGGTTTGATATCAAGAAAGTACGATGCTACAATTGTGACCAGCTAGGTCATTTTGCCAGAAATTGCAAGGTGCCGTCTTCAAAGGAGCAGCATGAACAGAAGACTTCCTCTGGAAAGCAAGCTGCTGTCCCTCCCAAATCTTCTACATCTTCAAGTTCCACAGCTTTGGTCTGTCAAGCTGATGGACATTATCATTGGGGTGATCAGGAAGGTGATGCAGCTGACAAGGCTCTGATGGCTGACATTGAAGAAAAGGATAAATGTGTCATGATTGAACCAGCTACAGATCTTACTGCCGTGCCTACCGAGGTAATATCTAGACTTTGTAGCGCTAAATCTTGCTTAAATGAAGTTCAGAAATATAGATTCATCAACCAGGCCTTGGTCGATGAACGAGATCACTTTAAGGTGATGTATGATTCTGTGGCTAAAAATGAGAAACTTTACTTAAAGAAAATTCGTGATATTTCTGGAGAAAACCGATCTTTGATTGTGCAACTTACCACACAAAAGAATAATAATGATATTTTAACTGAAAGAATTCAAAAGGCTGAAAAGGCTGATTTTCAAGTTGAACATATGGGTATGGATCAGAAAATTCTTTTTGGTATCATTGACAGTCAAATTCATAAAAAGGTCACAGAAGGCATTGGGTATAACTCTCACCCACCTCCTTATTCCAAGTCTGGAAGATTTGCTGATATGCCGGTTCCTCATGATCCCACACCTTTTGTTTGCAATTTATCTGCTGATGATTATATTCAAACTTCAGATTCTGACAGTTTTGCTTCATGTGCAGAGTCAGATTGTGTAGGTACCGAAGATGATTGTGATGAGAGTTCTTGTAAGGAAAATGTTTTAAATGATCTTGAGTCGGATGAATGTAATAATATGTCCGTGTCAAAACCAGATATTTGTGAACACGTTGAAAAATTGTATTTTGGTTCTATGCCTTCTGAGCCTGACAATTTGAGGAATTCGATTTCTAAATTTAAGAATGTTTTGCCTTTTGTTCCTAAATCTGTAAATGCTATGAGTCGTATTGCAAATTTCAAAAGTGCAGGGGTTGTTGTGACTGATATTCCACAAGAAACAATGAGTAATCTGGAATTTTTCAGATTAAAGGAAGATCAAAGGCTTCAAGAAAGAAATATTGAAGAACGAGTTGCCTCATGTTCAGATGCCTCAACATCACAATCATCTTCAGTTTGTGATGGCAATTATCAGACTAAGGCGTCTTGTGATAAAGTTTGTTTTAATTGTGGTGCCTCAAATCATGTTTCAAAGAGTTGTAAATTGACAACAGTCAATTATAATGAGAATTCGTCTCCTAAAATTTTATTAAAATCAGATGTGCCATCTCCTCATTTTAGAAAATCTCGGCGTAAAAGAATTAAAAATGCTAAAAATTATTTGAAAAGAACTTGGAAAATTAAAAATAATGCTCTATATGATGACCATACTTCTTCAAAGGAGGATTCTGCTTATGATTCCCATGTGATGTTTTATCTTGCCAAAAATTCTCTTAATAGCAACGGTCTTGGACAAAACGTGTAAATAATTTGTTGTGTATAGGGTCATCCTAGAAGAACGGGAGATAACATCTGGCATGTAGATAGTGGATGTTCAAGGCACATGACTGGTCAATTCAATCTGCTGCAAGATTATCATCAAGAGGATGAAGATTATGTAGCTTTTGCTGGAAATCCAAGAGGAGGAAAGATTGAAGGTCAAGGAACTGTGTCGAATGGTGTAAATAGTTTGGAAAATGTCAACTACGTTCCACAGCTAAAGTACAATCTGATGAGCGTCTCTCAGATCTGTGATAAAGACTTTAGTGCCTTGTTCAACTCAAAAGAATGTCTGATTTTGAAGCCTGGTGTAGTAATTCCAGAAGAACTCATTCTTATGCGAGCTCCTCGAAGATACAACACTTACAGTCTGGATATGAACAATCCATCAGGAATCGAATCCTGTTTTCTTTCCAAAGCTTCAGAAGATGAGTCTTTTCTCTGGCACAAGAGATTAGGACACGTTAATTTCAAAACAATGAATCGCCTTGTTCGAGGAAACCTTGTCACCGGTTTGCCTCTGAAAGACTTCTCACCAGTGGAACATTGTCTCTCATGTTCCAAAGGCAAACAGCACAAATCATCTCACAAACCCAAAACCACAAATTCCATTGACTCTCCCCTTCAATTGCTTCACATGGATCTTTTCGGTCCTGTCAGTGTCATGAGTCATGGAAGGAAATCATACTGTTTGGTGGTAACCGATGACTTCTCACGATTTACTTGGGTATTCTTCCTGGCAAAGAAAGAAGAGACGCCAGAGATTCTGAAGATTCACTTGCTTCAAATCGAGAATTTGTTCAATCTAAATGTGAAGATTATCCGCAGCGATCATGGAACAGAATTCAAGAATGTCACTCTCGATTCTATTTGTGAAAGTAAGGGTATTGCTCGGCAATTCAGTGCACCACGTACTCCTCAACAAAATGGTGTAGCTGAAAGAAGAAACCGCACGTTGATTGAAGCTGCAAGAACTATGATCGTCGATTCTAAACTTCCTGTCACGTTCTGGGCCGAAGCAGTCAATACCGCATGTTTCGTACAAAATAGAGTTCTCATAACCAAAAGCTGTAACAAGACTCCTTATGAAATCATGTACAAGCGCAAGCCTGTTATTGACTTCTTCAGGAAATTTGGATGTGTTTGCACAATGCTGAATACTTCTGATCAGCTGAACAAGTTTGAAGCCAAAGCAGATGAGTGTTATTTTGTGGGATATTCATCTAACCAAAGAGCTTTTCGTGTTTACAACAAGAGACGAAGGATTGTGCTGGAGTCCATTGATGTCAATTGGCATGAAAGCAATCATACAGACGCTGGGGACGGTCCTGATTGGCTTTTTGATGTCGACTCATTGTTTAAATCTTTTAATCTTCCTGATGTTACTAATATATCTGTCTCAGCTAATCCTCTTTTGCCTGTAAATATCTTAGGTACTGCTTCTGCTTCTGCTTCAAGCTCCTCTTCATCGTCCACTCCAGCTTCTTCAGACTCTGTAGCAACAAATGAAACTGTTGAGGAAGAAACTCCTCCAATAGTGGATGTTGCTCCACAATCTTCTGTTGACAGCTCAAGTAATGAAGAAGCCGTTATTCCTGATCACAACTTTACCAATCTGGATGAACTTGTAGAAGAAGATGAGATTCCACAGTTGAGAGTTCACAAGAATCATCCCACAGAAAATATCATTGGTCCACTCAATGTGGGAGTACAAACAAGAAGTGCCACAGAAGCAATAAATGATGGTCTTTTCACCTGTTTCATATCTCAAATCGAACCCAAAAATATTAAAGCTGCTTTGCTCGAGAACAGTTGGGTGGAGGCCATGCAAGAAGAACTGCAGCTGTTCAGCAAGTTACATGTGTGGAATCTTGTAGATCTTCCGAAGAACAAAGTCCCAATCGGCACTCGTTGGGTATTTCGTAACAAGAAGGATGAAGGTGGAATTGTAATTCGTAACAAAGCCCGCTTGGTGGTTCAGGGGTTTTATCAAGAAGAGGGAATTGATTTTGAGGATGTCTTTGCACCAGTGGCTCGCTTGGAAGCCATCAGAATGTTTCTCGCCTACGCAGCCTACATGGACTTCACGGTTCATCAAATGGATGTGAAAAGTGCATTTCTGTATGGAAAGGTTCAAGAAGAAGTTTATGTCAAGCAGCCACCGGGTTTCATTGATCCAAGCTATCCTGATAAAGTTTACAAACTTGACAAGGCACTGTACGGTCTTCATCAAGCACCTCGTGCGTGGTATGAAACGTTATCTACGCATCTGCTGGATAATGGTTTCACACGAGGGGCAATTGACCAAACTTTGTTCAAGCGTAAGGATGGTGCGGACACTATTATGGTGCAGATCTACGTGGATGATATCATTTTCGGATCCACCAATCCTCGGTTATGCAAGGAGTTTGAGGAAGTGATGCGATCTAAGTTTGAGATGAGCTCCATGGGAGAAATGAAGTTCTTTCTCGGTTTACAAGTAGATCAGTCTGAGTCAGGAATCCTTATCCATCAAGAAAAGTATGTTAAAGAAATCCTGACCAAGTTCAAAATGACTGAATCTCATCCTTACAAGACTCCCGTGGAAGTTCGTCATTGTCTATCTCCTGATTTGGATGGTGAAAGCGTGGATCAGCACCTCTATCGCTCGATGATAGGATCTCTTCTGTATCTCACTGCCAGCAGACCAGACATCATGTTTGCAGTGTGCTTGTGTGCACGCTTTCAGGCTAATCCTAAACTCTCTCATTTGATTGCTGTTAAACGTATTTTAAGATACTTAAAGCACAAGCCAAAACTTGGGCTTTGGTATCCTAAAACTAATTTGTTTGACCTTGTTGCTTATTCAGATTCAGACTACGGGGGATGCAACTTAGACCGAAAATCCACTTCTGGGGGTTGTCAGTTCCTTGGCAACCGTCTCATCTCCTGGCAATGTAAGAAACAAACCACCGTTTCTCAATCCACAGCCGAAGCTGAATACATTGCTGCAGCCCTCTGTTGTTCTCAAGTGAGATGGATCCACCACCAGATGCTTGATTACGGGATCACTTTTCATGAAACCCCCATCTTGTGTGACAACACCGCCGTTCCCCACATCACCAAAAATCCCGTTCAGCACTCTAAAACCAAGCACATTGAGATCAAACACCATTTCATTCGCGATTGTGTCGAAAAGAAACACATCAAGATCGTTGAAGTGAAAATCGACAAGCAGACCGCTGACATCTTCACTAAGGCCTTTGATTCTGCCAGATTTGAGAAACTGGTGGAGATGCTCGGCATGATAAACTTTCAATAACCCTTGTGCATACTGTTTTTCTGTTTAAACTTGTTAATCGGGAAGATTTTCAAAAAGATTTTCTGCTTTGTACAGTTATTTTCTTCTTTATTTTTGATAGCATAACTTTTGGGGGAGAATTAGATAGTTATGTCGGAAAGTAAAAGTTTTGCTTCGTATAGTTAAAAAAAAAAAAAAAAAAAAAAAAAATCTTTATTGCTTTTTGTCTGTTTCAATTGTATTTACTGTGAATATTTTGTTTTGTTTCAGGAAAATCGGATCTGACCTTGTGAGAAATGATAGAGTCTGATCACACTTCTTGAACATGGAATGGACCACAAGCGATGGTGCTTACTGAGGTATAGCCGGTAGGCCCGACATATGGTTATAACTCTCTAGTAGTGTGAAAACCTAATTCTCTACCGTACACGTGTGTTTGAACCCATTCTTGAAACATCTAACCCATTTTAAGCTAAGAAAACTGATTCAATCAGATACAGGCTTACGTGTTGGATTCTGATTCATGCACTAGGTGACCGTCAAAGTAACGAAAATTACCGCCGATGACCCCGTCTGTTTTGCTTACGCAAAGATCTCGGGAGTTCATCTTTTTCCCATCCACTTGGATGATTTGACCCCGTCTGTTTTGCTTACGCAAAGACCTCGGGTGTTCAACTTTTTCCTATCCGCTTGGATAATTTTACGACTTCTTCTGTTTTGCTTACGCAAAGATCTAGAATGTTCGTACCTTTTTTAATATCCACTTGGATATTTTTCATTTTACACCCATCTTACATCCTGTTGGATTTTATTTTACTTTTGGCGGTGAATTCAACTTACCAAGATGGTACCCTGGTTAACCTGCAAGAAATGATAAGATGAATGTGGGTATGTCTTGAGGATTGATAGGCTTTCAAAACCATTTTATTTCAATATGTGGGGTACACCGTGTTTCGTGCATTAAATGGTACCTTTTAATCACATGAAATTTTTGTATAAACAAATGCTCGGGTTTATCTTGCACACATATCGGCTATCTTCAGGGATTCACAGTAGCTGAGTGCAAAAATGAAGTGTTTCAAGGGTTTGACCAGACATGATCTCACGTTGGATCTTTTCCAAGGCTAAGTGTTTATGTCTTTTATTTTGGTTATTAATAAACTTTTTTATCTTCCTTATTAACTTGTTTAAATTGTACATTGTCTTAATTTTCTGTCTTTTGCTTTTGACCTAATCAAAACCTACCTATCGAAACTTTACTTCATCGAAATTATGCTCAAGCTGACCAAAGCTTGAAGGTTTGCCCGAAACTCCATCCCACTCGAAACTCCATAGCCACTCGAAACTTCAGGTACTCGAAACTACTCTGCCCTATCGAAACTAGTAGTTTCGACAGGGGCATTTTAGTCTTTTGCCAAAATCAAAATTAAATACCCTCATTACCAGATCATGCTCATGCCTTGTTCACTATCACTCACCCGAAACCGTTTCACCTTCATTTTCACACACTAAAGCTCTCGATCCATCGGTCTAAGTTCGCAATATCAGTGTTGTTTTATCTGATTCCCCCGTCGTCTTCTTCTTCAGGTACTGTCTTATGTTCATTGTAAGCGATTTTGTGAATGAACAGGCCCTAGGGTTTGATTTCTTAAAGCTTTTACGACTAGTTCTTAATAATACAGGTCGTCTGGTGTTAATTTCATGTGTTTGAGCTTATCATTGTTAAAATCTCACTCTTTATGTGTTTAATTTTGCAGATTTAGGTTGTTTCATCGGTAAGAAGAAGTTTCGACACTTACAGGCTCTTTTCTTTATTTTTTTTTCTAAGTGTTGAATATTAGTTGTTTCGATCGAAACTTGTAGTTTCGATAGTGTCTGATTCAGAAATTTTCTAAGTATTGAGACTAATGTAAGAAATCTCTTTTGTGATTCTCTTGTGCAGCTATGGATCTACTGTTTGTTAAAAGGCACAATGTCTGTGCTTTCTTGGATGCAAATGACCCGAAGAGTGCTGACTTCACTCAAGTCATGAACTTCTTGGCAAACTCTAACATCAGCTATGCCATTAATCAAAATCTACCTATATTTGAGATCACAATCAGGCAATTCTGGAGTACTGCAGTTATTGAAGTAATAAATAACGTGGAACACATCAGAGCAACAGTCCATAATCAAGAGGTTGTATTCTCAGAAGCAACTATCAGAGAGGTGCTTCACTTCAACGATAATCATGAAGCACCAGTGGATTTTCCAATTTTCTATGTTAAAGAATGTTTCAGAAGATTGGGGCATCCTGATGAGTTTAAGGGTGGACAGATAATTAAAAATGCCCTTCCACCCCTGTGGAGATACATTGTCCACATCTTCATCCACTGCCTGTCCATCAGAAAAGGTGGATTCGACTCTGCAAACACTACAATGGCCTCTGCAGTTCTTGGGTTAATCAAGGGAAGAGACTATAACTTCTCGGGGCTTGTGTTCAAACAACTGAAGGAGAACTTAACAGGAGCTGTGAAAGAAAAATTCTTGATCTACCCAAGATTCCTTCAGATCATCATCAATCACCTTCATCCCAATCTACAAAAGGGTGGAAATTTTCTTATCCTTGACCACATGACAGCCAAGACCCTTAGTTACATGAAAAGTACCAGCAAACGGACAAACCGTCTAATTGCTGATGTGCCTTTATTTGGTCACATCTTGGGAGAGGAAGAAGAAATCATTCCTGATATAGATCCAGATCTACCTGTTGAGTCTTCATCATCTTCAGAAGAAGAAGAAATAGAACAGGATCAGGAAAACCAACAGCAAGAGGTTCAAGTTGAACAAAACATACAACAGGATCCTGATGAACCAATCGTAGAAGCCCCTTTTGTGGAACAGGTTGCAGTCAATCCTGAGCCTATTGTGGAAGAACAACATGTGGATGTGGCTGAAAATTTTGATGCAGAAGCTGACTCTGAGGACACCTTGGATGAAGGGATTTATGGAACCAAGTATGATGTCTCAGACTATGAAACAGACTCAGAGGACAGGGTTGATCCTCCTGAAGCTTCTTCAAAGAGACAAGCAGAGTCTAGTTCTGATTTTGAAAAGGAAGAACCCCAGGCTAAGAAAATCAAGACAGGGTTTGAGCCCTTGTCATCTTCTTCAGAATCACTATTCTCTGATCATGACATTCCTACTCCACATCTGTCTCCTATTCACACAACTTCTACTCCTCAACCAACTCCACAACCTACACCACCTGCATCTCCCATTCCTGATACTTCACCTTCTGTTCCCAGAGTAAAAAACCTAAGCCTGGAGGTCAAGAAGCTCAATGATACTGTGACAAAGCAAGATGAAACAATAGAGAGCCTAAAAGCAGAACTCAAAGAATGCAAAGATGAGATAAAGGACCTGAGGCTAGAGGTTGGTGGGATGCATACTCAATTGGACATACAACAAACTCAACTGGAGACCCAGCAAAACACTATAGCACAACAACAACAGGAACTCAAAGCCTTATCAGATACTGTGAAACAAATCCAAGCCTCCATTGTCAAACCCTCACAACAAGGAACTTCATCCACTACTCTAATAAGAATACCTACAACTGACAGACCATCCTCTTCTAGTGCCACTACTACTGACCCTTCGGTGGATGTCAAGATTGAAGAGGTAGAACTTACCCTTCCCTCAGCTAGTGAAAGAAGAGCTGACAGGAAAAAGGGAAAAGGAAAGGATAAGGATGATGAAGTTGAGGTGGTGGTCCTTGATGAAGAGGATGTACCTTCTGACGATGAGCTCAATACTCTACTGGATGAGATAGAGAACTTTGGATACAACGATCTACATCCTGAGATCCTTCAGACAGAAGACAAGGAGTCTGAAAGGACCAGGTACTTCACTAAGGAAGGTGATGAAATACAGACATTGTCAGATAAAGACCTAAATGAAGATGATATCCAGGTAGACTTATTGATGCCTGAAGAACCCTCCATAGCTAAAGCATCTCAAGCTCCCACTCAACAAACTGATGATCCAAAGAAATCTTGGTTCAAAGAAATGCCAGAACAGGAACCTGTCAAATATTATGAGTGGCTTGCTGAGCACCAAGAGCTGAAAAGGCCACCAGTTGGATGGAAATATGATAATGAAAGGAGACTCTTCATTATTAGAAGATTCAAAGGGGGAGTACAACATTTCAAATCTCCAAATGAATTCAGCTCCCTCCCCAAGTATGACTTAAGGGCTCTTGCCAAGCTACCTTTGCAGAATCCAGAAAATGTGGGCATAGCTAATGATTTTGCAAATTTTCTAAGGAATCAAACTTTTAATGACTTCAGGTCCATGACCACTGCAAAATCAAGAAGGGTTATCTCCAAGACAAGGTTTCATCCAAGAACCCAGAAGCCCTTGGTAAGCCTGAGGTACAAACCAGCAGAAACTGTCAAAGAAATCATACTGCCTAAGTCTGTGCCGGTCCAGCTTCAAAACTTTACAAAATGGTATTACAACCCCATTATTGGAAGTGCTGTGATTGAGAGGGAAGGAATGGAAGATATCAACATATTTGAGCCCATGGAGCTGTTAAAATTTCAACCCGAAGATCTTGAGGTGCTCTTCAAAAATCCAATCAAGCTCCTTAACAATGATGACGAGTCTGATGCTAAGGCATACCAACGGGTAGTGTCTCTTCATGCAAAGTCTCACGTTCAGCAATTCAAACAAGGGCATTTCTGATTTGAAGACATTGATGCAGCAGCTTAGGGGGAGATTGTAGAGTCTAACCTTTTTGTATAAGCTGTTGATCAATGTATTTCTGTTAAACATTGTTTAGATAGTTTATTTTCATGTAATTTCTTTTAAACGAATTTACTGCTTTTTAGTCTAAGTCTGGGCCATCGAAACTATAGTTTCGAGTGAGATTTGTTCACTCGAAACTAGTAGTTTCGATCGATAGTAGTTTCGACAGGCACTTTTTCCACTTGTAAATGTTCACTCGAAACTAGTAGTTTCGAGGAACATAGTTTCGATACCTGTGAAACTACTATAAATAGCCTAGTTAGAGAATTTCTAGGGTGTGAGTTGCGGCTGTAACCCTGAATTCTCTCTTTCAGATTTGTTTTTGAATCAATACAATTTGCATTCGTTTAATGCTTGTTCTTACACTTTCACATATTATTTGCATTGATTCTTAGTGTGTTTGGCTGTCTTCTTCACCAAGTCTGTCTGTAATCCTCTGTTACAACACCATACATACAGATTCCGCCTGTGTGTGTGGGTAATCGATCACTTTCGTGATTTCCGACTGAAATCTGGACCTACAACACCTTGTTTAATCACTAAGATTCCTCCCTTTACAAGACCCGCCCTGTAGGTTGGACGTCCTGTTTTTATTTACAAGGCTCGCCCCGTAGGCTAGACACCTCGTTTAACCACGAAGGTCCATTCCTTTTTTCAAGACTCGCCCTGTAGACTTGACATCTTGTTTTATAATGCCCGCCCCGTAGGCTGGACACCTTACTAAACACGAAGATTCACATTCATAATTATCACGTATACATGACATTCTGCCATGATATTTGGCATTCATTCTTGTTATGCCTTTAGACCTAGCCCACACTGTAAACCGTTGTAGAGGTTTCTCTCCGAAGCACCAAAGAGGTTTATATTTAGGGTATACCGGAGCGTGCCCACCACCCCTTTGTTACTTTGTGAATACGCCGTTACTCGGGTTTACAGCTAGACTAGTCCATATCACACATTCACGTATTCATCATGTATAACATAATTTCTTATCATGCTATTTAATCCATCCTTGCCCTAATTCTTCGTAAAGGCTTCTCCCCGATAAATTAAAGAGGTTTACATATAGGGTATACCGAAGCTTGCCCAGCACCCCTTTAATGTCTAGTGAATACTCCTTTACTTAGAATTAAAGCTTCCATCAAGTATTCACATAAAATTAGCATGCGTTCATACCATGCTTTTTAACAATAGTCCCTACCCTAAACCTTCATAATGGTTTCACCCCGAAATACCAAAGAGGTTTATATATATGATACACCGCAATATGCCCACAACCCCTTTGACATCCGTTGATTACTCCATTATTCGGGTTTAGGGTTCCGACTAATTTACCCTTTCCCCGTACCTTAGTGTTACACATAATACATACCACATAATCAGAAAATCACATAACAATTTAACTAGGTACGGGTCCAGTGTACTTACGATAGTCTCGGGTCGTTTCTTATGCTCGTTTATCGCTTAAACGTTTCTTTGAATCAGAACCGCACTCGTAGTGTACCGCACTTGTACTTTAAACGCGCAGCAACAGCTCCCTTAATTCTCTTATGAGTGTGTATCAATGTTTATGTGTTTTGTTGTTTGTTAAATTGAATGGCCAAATGCTCCTATTTATATGCTTAACTCCGCACCCGTAGCGGACCGTTAGACAGGAGGGTAGCGGTCTGCTACCGTTCCTCTGTCAACTGTCCAATGTGTTGCCCAATTAGCAGACCATCAAGAGGTAGGATAACGGTCCGCTATCCAAATTGTGGTGTGGCGGACCGTTAAGAGTCTGGTAGCGGTCCGCCATAGGGTTACGGCTAATGCTTGGTGTCCTGACATGTTTCCAACCATCATGACTGCTGTCACACCCATCATAATGAATAAATAGTATACTTTCAAAAATGCAAATTTATAAAAATAATAAAGTTACATGTGCCGGAAGAATTAAAGTAAAGGCGGGAATTTCCTGGGGATTACAACTGCCTTCCTCGCTAAGTAGCGGACCGCTAAAGGACAAGGTAGCGGTCTGCCACCGACTTCACTTTCAAAATTTTGTATATCACCCCCTTAACTTTGGATTATTTACAACTTAGCCCTTGTACTTTTATTTTCTTGAAATTTTTAGGTGTTACAATGTGACCACGCCACCGTCACAAGATTCATGATCCAAATTAATTGCTTTGTGTTCAATTATTCCAATTAATTGCTTTTTGTTCAGGATTTCTTCAAAGTTGCTACCCGGATTTGTCCCTTTTGATTGCCACCGAATTGTCGTCGCGGCGCCGTCACATCCTCTGTCTTCGACTGCCACGCACCGTCTTTTTGCTGCGCATAAGTGCGCATTGCTGCTTTGTTGGCCGTCGGGATTTTTCCACCGTGGTCGGAATTTCTAGCCGCACAAACCCATATGAGTACTTTTTCGCTTTGACGACTTCTCGGGTTCTGTTTAGTTGTGTTCACAATGGCCCGGTCACTTTTTCAATGGATGCCAAGAACAACCACTCATATGCTACAACCCCATCTTGATTCCTTTCCTCCGTCAAGCCGCTTATTCGTAGTGCTGCTTCCTTGCAAGACTACGGTCCTATGCCGCTTGTTATCCCTCGAGCCGTTTCTCTATCGCACATATCTGACTATGGTCCTCTGGCTCCGCTTCTCCATTGAGCCGCTCTCTCTTGCTGAACTACGGTCCTCTAACCACCGGCCGAGCCAATGCCGCTCTTTTATAGGACTACGGTCCACCGCCGCGTCACGCCGCACTGCCTACGTCCCTTGCAGGACTATGGGGATCGTTCAAACTTGTGGATTGAATATTGCAAGATTATGGAATTTTGGTAGAAGTTTCTTGGACCCAAATTGAAGATCTTGTTTTTTAGTGTTTTTTATTATTATTCTTGTTTTTTTTGTTTTTGTTTTCTGTGTAGGCTTCCGGTTTTCTTCCGCTTTGACTGCGGGGAGTATTGAAACATATAGTATTATTAGGGTTTTATTAATATTGAGCCCACGGGCCAAGTTAGGTATCTATTGTAATCACCTATTCAGTAATGCAACAATTCAGTATTTCAATATCTTACATACAGGTTGAAATGATTCATTTACCTATCTTAGGTTAAACTTAATGACAAAAACAGTTAACACTTGTTTAATGACAAAAAAAAGTACTGCAAAATACATACAAAAATATATCATTGAAAGAGAAAAAAAAATTTCAAAGGAAAAATTGAAATTTTATTAAATGAGTTTTTATAGGTGATCGACGTCTTTTACATAAGTCTTATTGCACCTTAAACGTGTTATATTACATCATCATTATTATTATTATTATCATCAAATATGCTACTTTGATGTGTTTTTATTATCATGTGGGTTTAAGGTGGAAACGAACTAGAACTACGCACTTAATCGATATTGAGAAAATGAAATAGAAATGATCAACCTCATGCCACTTTTATATAATATTATTTTTAGCTCTAATTAGTTTAAATCAAAATTGTTACGTAGAATAAAATTAAAGAAGAATTGAAATGTTGGTGAAGGGATTAGTGGGCTCAAACAAGTTGAAATTAATGGATCTTGGAAGGCCCACAAAGAGAATCAGTAAGAAGCCCAGTTGGCCGGCTGCGCGTGTAAGCCGTTGAGAGAAAGTAGGCAAGCAAGCACAAGGTTTGGCACGTTGACCGAGTCAGAAGGCTGCTGTTGTGAAAAAAAAAAACGAGGAAAAAAGAATTAATTAAATGCTTGATTAATCACCGATAATGTTTAATTATCTCAACACTATGGCCAACTAATTACTTTCTCTAGTTTGACTATTTATTGTCAGAACGTAATTTCATATGGTTCAGTGGCGGATCTAGAACAAAAGTTTCGGGGTAACGAATTTTTTTTTACCGTACTTTCATATAAATGAAATAAAATTTTTTTTGACAGGACTTCCATGTAAACAAATTTTTTTTTGACTGTACTTTCATGTAAACAAACCCAATACCTCAATCTTTAATAAAATGTGGGGACTTTTTATAAAGTATTAGGTTTTTTTTATAAAATTTTGGACTTTTTATAAAGTGTTGAGCTTTTAAAAAATTTGAGCGGTAACGTAATTTTTGCTCAGGGGTAACCGGATACATAAAACCGTTAAATTTTTTTTTTTTTTGCACTGTGCGTAAAAGTTGTCGGGTCCGCCCCTGATATGGTTCATTTGAATTTTAAATGTTGCTACATCAGAATCCGGGTCTGGCATTGTTGTCGGGTCGGGTCGGTCCGTGTTTGGCGCTCCCAAGCTTGTTACCTAGCTTCAGCATATAGATAACACGCTAGAAGGTGACCCGTGATTGAATTGTTATATGGATACGCGACTGATTGATTGATTCTAATCTATCTCTGGTTAATGTAAAATGTTGTACATATTATGTCTATGTAATTTGTTAACTGTAGTAGTGAAATTACAAGCTTATAATTGATTGATTAAACTTGAACCCGAAACTGATTGCATGTTTCTTATCTTGTGTTTCTCGTTTCACATCTGAATCACAACTTAGTTTTTTTTAACAACAATTTCTTTACTCTTAAATACCACCTAATCAACTTGTGCTTGCAACGATTCAAACACACATCACTTTTATACGAGGCAATCACCGATGCCACTAGGCCACCAGACAATGGGCAATAGCAACTTAGTTACAACAACCAAAACTCTGAATTTTATTTTTATAATCAAATAAAATGTATAATACTAACTGTCTTCGTAGATACGATACCTAATTACCCTGTCTATCTAGATTAATTAGGTTTTGCTAATCAATATGTTGCTTTTATAATAATTCTAGCCATTTGTCATTAAAGAAGTAAGAAATTAAATACGAAAATTAAGAAATAATCAAATAACATGATTTGAATATTTGATTATATAGGAATTAAGAAGTGGAAATTCATCATACGAAAGGATTAAATTCAGCCGTTTAATAGCAACAGAAACAATCTGTGTTCCGATTTGAAAATCAGAAAAACATCTAGGGCTTATTACTCTGTTTTTGGTCTTTTCTTCTAGCTCTCCTTTCTCTCGAACTTAACGACGTTTTGAATCCTCCGTTCGCAGATTCATCTTCGTCCCAGTCTCTGTTCAACGATTTCTGAATTTTGAATCGGAAATTTTGATTACAAAAACGAATTGAAATTTGTAAGTATCGATCGATTGGTCTAGAGAAGAAGAGTACCTCTCGGAGCTCGGAGAAGCTGACGACGTAGAAAGTGACGGCGGCTGCCGCTACGATTCCGAGCACCGGAAGCCCTACTTGCTGTAATCCCTCCATCTGGCTTCAACTTTTGTGTGGCTTCTATATGTTCAAACCATATCCTTTAACTTGAAATAACTAACTTTGGAAATAAAACAACAACGGTGTCAAATGTTTGAAGTCTGAACAAATGGCAACTTAAAAATGCCAAACCTCAGGCCCATGGGCTCTCAAAATAGGTATTCTTAAACCCGGCCCATGCGCAAAGCGGTTTCTGGGGTCGAACCGGCTTTGGATCGAGAAAAAAAAATCAGATTAACTAGATACCATTTTTATCAGATTGGATTGTTTTGAACCGGTTTCATCCAAACTGGTTTCAAAAGCGGTTTTGGATAGGATCCAAATTAGGCTTTGGATCACAAACCGGTTTGGTTGTCGTGACTCATAACCCCATATAATAATATAAGAGTATTCCCGACCATTTCCTGTACCCATACTCATTATTAAAATTTAGAGAAATCATCTAAAAACACCACTTCATCCCATTCTCCATCCCAATATCATGTACTTATATTTTTAAAGAAAACTAAAGTGAATCTTTAAAGTCTCATTTTATTTTATAAAATCTCATAACTTATGTTTCTAACTTTTTTAAATATTTGTTATGTTTTAAAAAAAATTATAGTTATTAACTTAAAATTTAAATGTTTGGATGCTTAATCTCTATTAAAAAATTTATTTAAAATCTTTTCAAATTTGTGATCATTACGATCTTTAGATTCATTATATTTGTATGCTTAATCTTTAGATTTTGCTGTTTTTTAAATCGATCTGTTTTAACCCGAACCAAAATGACCATTTTCAAATGGGCTCGTTCTGTAAAAATTTATTACAATTCAATTTTAAAGAAAAATGTCACACCCCACCAAAACAGGGTTAGACTAAAAGTTGGATTTATACAAAATCATAGCCATGTTATACAATAATACAACGGAAGTCTTATGGTCCACAATAAACAAAAATACTATAAACTAAACTTACAACTATGTCCAATAATATTCTTCGTGCCAAATTCACGCCTTACCAAATAGACATCCGATATCTTCAAGCCCAATGCTATGTCGTTGCAATGGAGGATTAAACCTTACCTAGAATACACGTTAAAACAAGTCAGCTTACGTTAATGAGCTCTAAGTTTAATCAATTCTCCGCAATACATGCTTAAAATATAAAACGTCTTAAATCGGCATGTCATGATCACCAACTCATAAAACACAAGTTCGTGTGTTATCCAACCCCTAAATGAAGTATCAATTAATAGATCCAGGTTATATTAACATTTTGTAGCATATATACACGCCAGAACTGTCTAGTGAAACACCATCATACAGTACGGTACCGACTCTAGACATATATGCCCCGTGCCCAATAATGACTTAATGATTTGCAATAAATAGAAGAAATAACATACCACGATAACTTGTATTTCATAACACATTGGGTCAAGCCTAGAACATATAAGATTGTTTTATATTGTAAAAATATCTTAGCTCGGCAAATCCGTACGACCACTAGTGAAGGTTCTAAAAAAACCTAAATTGTCAAAAGGTCATACTACAGTCCTGATTAGACATCCTGAGGTCAAATCCCATTGTTCTCAAAATCATCCGTTATAATTACTTTATCTCAAAACTAATTTTGTGCATCCAACACAATCCACTCATTTATTATAACATTAATGTTTATAAATAATTGTAATTCTTTCATCATTTGATCCATTCAAACCAGTATCGGGATTTTAACCAATAACCAATCAATTTTCCAATATCCCAATACTCGTTATTCCTTGTAATCAATTCCCAACCAATTGACTCATAATGCTAATTTCATAATAATACCAAAGCTAAACGTGTTTAGTTTATACTTTTCGTATAAATGGTTCGCATACGCGAAACCACCCGAAGCCTACATGCAATACGATCCAATACCACCCTTAGGATTGTTTTTGCCTCCCGAGCATTCCTTCTGCTCAAAGTCGACATACACAGTCGTTTGGTTAGCCACATAACCCATTTCATTTCCTATTTTCGCATAAAAGTACAAATACGAACTAATCAATGTCAAAACCATATCAAACGACATCTAATCGAAATTCCTCCGGTGAAAACTTTCATCTATGAAGAACCTACTGTGAATGCTCGAAAGCCTAGTTATATAAATAGTTAAATATAAATACTTAATTAACCCCAATCTAAATATAAATAAGGATTATTGCATTTTAATAATCCTAACTTTTATCAATTGGCCAATAATAATCCCAACTGGGAATATTCTTACCACCACTCTCTACTTTCAAACTATTTTCTTACATTGGAACCCCCGTTAAAAAAACTTAACACCGTTAGATTTTATATGACGTGAACATCTGCAAACCGCCGAAAAGTCGAGGCAAGCTAGCAGTGATCACGTGGTGGGTTTTGAAATTGGCCCTTGTAGTGTTTAACTGGTCTAGTTTTCCTGGCAAATCTAAACAGAGACAACGGTACTGTTTAACGAAACCAGTTAAACACCACCAAAGCCAATTTCAAAACCCACCATGAGATCACTGCTAGCTTGGCTCAATTTTTCGGCGGTTTGCAGATGTCCACGTCATATAAAATCTAACGGTGTTAAGTTTTTTTAACCGGGGGTCCAATGTAAGAAAATAGTTTGAAAGTAGGGGCAGTGGTAAGAATATTGTCAGTTGAGATTATTATTGGCCAATTGGTAAAAGGTGGGATTACTAAAATCTAATAATCCTATAAATAATAACGTATGTAATTTGAAATATCTAAAAAATTAAAATATTATCAAATCTTGTGGTCCGGTTTTATACGGCTGATTTTTGGTATAAACCGTAAACCAAACCTTTTGCTAGGTTTTAAAATTTTTTAGACCAACCGACCCAAAGTTAAGTAAGAAAGCTGAACATGAAACTAAACCGATCACATGCTTGGACGGTTTCACAGTTTTAAATTAAACCATGAACAATTCTACTTATCCGTTTACTTCCATAAACAAGCATGAAAATTAATTATTCCATAGCAAAAGTCACATCTTTCTCAACATTATTAAAGAATTTTACCTATACCAAAATAATTCTTAATAATATTACTTTTTGAGAAATCAACCGATAATCAAACACGCATCGGTTGATCCGATAACATTATTTTTATCCAAATTGAGGATTCTTGATGTCGATTCTTGATTAGGTGTCTAGAAGTGAATGATTAGAGCCAATTAGGATGAAACACCACAAGTCCTCACACATCTTTTTCGCACTTAAGCAAAGTGTTTTTTTGTCCCTTAATTAAGTGACTTTTTATGTATAAAAATTTCATCTAATTTGTCCATAAGTATGACATGTGCTTCACAATTAGCAATCACCCATTCAACCACTCACAAATCACCTTCAAACAATGATTTAGGTGTTGTTTGCATGTTTGATTGGATGCTTGCTAAATATAATACATTATTTAATTATTTAATCAGACCATCTTTAAAAGTTTATATATTTGCTAAATATAATTATTTTTTTTTGAATTTGCTATATATAAAATAGCAACCATTGACTCATTTGAGTCCTTTTCGTAATTTAAAAAAAATTAAAATTATGAAAACGAGGAAAATGATCCATGATCATCATTTGTACTTAAAAAAGATGTAATATATTTATGTAAAAAAAAATTCAACCAATTTATTTTTATAACATGTGACTACATTGAAATAACAAGTCATATTGTTGACCATCGCTTCATTCAACTTGTTACCCGACAATATCAAATCTCTTCGAAGATTTATTTCTAAGTTCCAGCTTTATGTAGCAAATATAATAATTAATTTAAAACGTGCAGCAAACAAAATAATTATTTGGAAATGAGTCGCGAACAAAATAATACTGGTTTGTTAAACCCAAATGTTTGAATCAGTTTCCTTTGAATTTTCAAAAGCGATAACGAATATAATAATAATATTATATATAGTAAACAGTTGGTTAATTGATTGAAAGCAATTTTCACGTGTTCTACTTCTTATTTTCTTATGTGGCAAACAAGTTTTTAAATACATATAAATTCTAGACGTGAAACACAAATGTTATTGAACCTGCTTGCCTACCAATTACCAAACAGATTCAAATCATAAAATGGTACCAAAAAAATAGATTAATTAGTAAGGAGCAAAAAACAAAACAAAAATAGATTGCAAATAAGAAAGTGAATAGCATATTGCAATTCAGAATTCGTACATGATTATGAGAACTAATTTTCTAGAAAGTGATTTGGGAGAATAAGAACTAAGAATTGGCTTTCTTCGATTGTGAATAGATGGTTTACATTGATTTTCCATGTATGATTTTCATCGATAGATGGTTCACAACGGGGTGATTCTAGAGTTTGTTTCACAAGGGGGTCCTTCACGATTGCCATTGACGATGACTTCTCCACATCTAGGCATGTCAGTGGCCTGCCATGGCATCTTGTACGACATGACAGAAATCTCCATTACTACAACACTACAAGCGACTTCCGAAGTCGTCGCCATTCCCACAGCCGAATTTGATGTTCTCCACACGCCAAAAAGCCATCGCCAATGACAGTGGCGATGGCTCAGTCCCTTGTCGAGTCAACCTACAAAAAGTTAAAGTGAGTTGTCCATTGCCATATGAGTCATTGCCATTATCGGTGGCGGTTTGTTTAGACACATGTCTACTCACCTGCTAGGGCTCACACATAATATTTTAATTTAATATAATTTATTATTCTTTTATTATCCTAAAATAGTTAAAATGATTTTTTTTATAACAATTCATTAATTTTTACCTAATTATTTTAATTTAATATAGTTTATTATTCTTTTAATATCCTAAAATAATTAAAAAGATTTATTTATAATAATTTATTATTTTTATATTATTATTTTATCTTATGTAATTATTTAAATTTATTATAGTTTATTATTCTTTTAGAATCCTAAAATAATTAAAAAGGTTTATTTATAATAATTCATTAGTTTTATATTATTATTTTATTTATTATTCTTTATTTATGCTAAAATAGTTAAAACAAAATATGAATTGTAATAACAATGAAATAAAACTAGAACACAAATACAAACTTAAAAATAAAACAAATACAAATTTAACTAGTGCGTTCCACATATATGTTTTTTTGTCGCACGTTTGGGTTTTCTTCTAACTATACAGTCATCAGCATCGTGGCCAACCTCATCAGCCTCGTCACTCTCGCCATCCTCATCATCCTCACCATTCTCGCCAACCTCATCAGCCTCGCCCGCCTCATTCAATCGATAATTTAAATCAATCAAATTTCGCTACCTGATAATAACGAATGGTCCATTGGTGGTCTCATAATTGGGATTTGTGGGAAGTCGGGTCTTAGGAAAGTATCAAATTGGGTTAAGTGGGAAAAAATGTGTGCTCCAAAAGCGGCGGGAGGGCTTGGTTTAGGATCTCTGAAATCTCTCAATCTTAGTTTATTAACAAAGTGGTGGTGGCGATTTAAAACCGAGTCTCATGCGTTGTGGAGAGAAGTTATATTATGCATACACGCCTCCAACCAAGAAGAAGCAAATAAAAAAAAATAGAAATCGTCCTAAACAAACAGAATGTGGACATAAAATCACTGATGGTGGAAAACAACGGTTCTTAGTCATGGAGGGAGACGAGTAGGGTATCTTCACAGTTAGCTCCATGCGGAAGATCCTAGCTCCTTCCTCCCCACCTCTGAACAGCCATATCTTTAACTGGAGTAAATGGGTACCGCTCAAAATCAATATTTTTGCTTGGCGTGCAGAACTAGACCGCGTTCCCACTCGACAAGCTCTAATCACAAGGAAAGTCAATCTCGGATCAGAATTGTGCCCCCTCTGTCTCGAACTACCCGAGACATCGGAACACCTCTTCACTTCATGTTACTATGCATCTATGCTGTGGGCATACATTAGCAACTGATGTAATCTGTCCCCTATATACGCTTTTTCAGTGCGAGATATCTTGGACGTGCTCAAAGCACACTCTAATCGTAGCAAAGTCATTCAAGTCGTAGCCTACACTGCACTTTGGAGGATGGGAAACGATATTGTTTTCGAGAATCGAAAGGCGTCTATCAAACGGCTTCTTGAAGACCTCAAGAGTACTAGCTTCCTTTGGGTTAGTAATCGAACTAACATTGGGTCCCTAGACTGGCAACAGTGGTGTAGTTTCCAGGTCTAGCTTTATTGGGTTTTTTAATATGTCTGTATTTTGCTTCTGTCCTCTTTATTCCTCCATAAAGGGCTGTATCTTTTTTTTTCTTTTTCTAATAAATTTTCTGCCTTCCAAAAAAAAAAATACGAAAACTTGTATAGACGTTTATTGATGTATTGTGACTATAAAAAACATGTATTTATAGAACAAAATAATAAGTCTAACCCTAATGGGTCTAGCACATCTATACTACTTGGCTTAGCTTGTCTATACTAGGTTTGATAGCCAATTTAAACATGTTTTTTATTTGCTTATAATATAAGTTTTTTATAGAACAAACTTGTAGTTATATAAAATTTAACCATGAGTGACTATTCTTGTCATGACACTAAACTCAACACGTACTCGATACAAAAACAATCACGTTTTGGGTTGGTTAGTATAACCATTTAATAAAGAGGCCATGCTTGGGTTAATTTTTTTAACTTATATAATATATATACCGGCCGTTTCAGACTGTACTAAAATAAAAAATGTCGATCCGTCAACCCGTTTAAAATTAGAATAAAAAATTAGAAAAATGAATATACATAACTTATAACTTCAACTCATCAACCTGTTTGACATGTTTTTATAAACGAGTTAAATATGTCATGTTTAGTTACATGGTTTTAAACGTGTTCGGATCAGAGTTCATGTGATTTAGATGATAGTTTTTTGCCATTGAAATTTAAGACTTCAAACCTTTCATCTATGAAAGTCTATCCTTTTTAAGACTTTAGATTTGCAAAAAGATTTAGATGATAAGTTTTTGACAAAGAGAGAACACATGTCAAACATTTTCATAAATATGTCAAAAGAAGGAACATTGAACACAACATTACAAGTGCTAGCTAGCTAGTACACAGTACCAAACATGCGATATATGTGGTAATAATTAAAAGATAAAGCCGAGAAAATGCTACGATAGTACACAGTACCAAACTTTAAATATATGAAGAAGGAAGATTCAATGAACCAATTGGCAACCACTCTATATTTAACGATATAGAACAAACAACCAGTTTTTATTATGAAAATAATTTATAGAACTCCATTTTAAGTATTCAACTGGGTTCATAGTTTTTAGTGTTATATTTATATTCGTGTGAAATTACCGATCGCCCCCATAAAATTTTGCAATAGCCCCTCAATCGCCCCCATGAAATTTTTTTAGTGTTATATACACATTATATATCGTTAGTAAATTAATCAACCCCAAAAATTTCCTACCCTTATGAAAAAAGAATCACATGTACAGGTTGTTTGGAGTGCGTATAACGTTTCAGTCTGAATATACATATGGTTTTCGGTTCGATCCCTTCCAAAAACTTAATGATAAAAAAATATTCTGCCCTTGATATAAATATAATATTAAAAGTTAAAACTCCAGTCTATTATAGAAGCTGATAATATATTTTTCGTCACATTTGTATTCTACGTATATCTGTTAGCTTTTTTCATAGATTTTAATTTAAAAAATAAGCTACATTATATTCAGTTTATAAAAATAAAATTTATACCGAAACGTAGATAAAAATAAGCAACGTTGAAACGTAGACATGAAAGTGTATTTAAAAAAATGTAAAAACATATCATATTTAACCCGACTCGGTTTTGAATAAAATTTACGTCGAAACGTATACCGGCTCGGTTTTGAATAAATTTATACCGAAACGCAGATAAAAATAGCACGTCGCAATGGTATATTCGGAGTGGATGAAAAACATAATATTTTAAAACTTATAGGAGAAAAAATAAAATACATGTAAAATTAATTATAAACGTAAATTTTATTTAACTAATAATTTATTTGATTAAAAGTACATTTACTATGGTTTGTATTTAAAAGTGAAACTAGTGGATTATGCTCGCGCTTTTGTTTTAGTGATGGTGGATGGATAAACTTTTAAAGTTAGTCTTAAAAATTTTAAAAACGTTGAACCGTTTTTAATTAATTTGATTGGTTATTTTCTAAATTAAAAAAGATTTATCAAACGTTTAGTTTAACTCCACTACTATAAACAATTTAATTTATGTCTGTGGTCCCAGTCGGGTAAAAAGGGATGGTTGTTACCTAAATTAATTTATAAAAAAATATATAAATCTAATTTATCATTAGGAAAAAAAAAGTTAAAGCTTGCACCTGGAAATTAAATGTAGAAATATTCAAGGACCTCATTGACCCGGTTCGCCTGACAATTATTTTCTAGAAGAAAACAACCTTTCCCTCTCCAAAAGAACTCGGGTACGCCACGTGCGGTCCGTTTGTTGTAAACAATCTTTGTCCGCAATCTAGCACGTGTTTTATGTGACAAAATTACGTAATTATGTCACGTGTGTAGATCATACGGTCAGCCTCTTATCTCAACTTTCTGGGAGCAACCAAATGCCCATTTCATTATTCGTTTTATATTCAAATAATCAAAAACTATAACTAACATACTATAAATTCACATCAACTTCTTCGATTTTCTCTCAATTACCAAAATGGAAACTATTGAATACGATAGTTCTTCTTCTTCTTTATCATCTTCTTCTCAAACCAAGACGGCCGAACGGCTCACATCGTCACAAACGAACCACACGAAAAGGAAATCCGGGAGGAAGAAGTTTAAAGAAACGAGACACCCGGTCTACAGAGGTGTCCGGTTAAGAAACGGGTCCAAATGGGTCTGCGAAATTCGCGAGCCCGGTAAGAAATCAAGAATCTGGTTAGGAACATTTCCGACCCCGGAAATGGCGGCCAGGGCATATGATGCAGCAACCTTGGCCTTACATGGTGATGACTCACCACTTAATTTTACTGACTCGGCCCGTCTGATTAGACGGGCCAAGTCATCTTCTGCCTCTGATATTCAAGAAGCTGCCCTTGAGGCAGCTCTTGCATTTGGGCCGAAACATTTTGACACTAAGCCTTCTTCTTCCGCATGTTTTCAGATGGAAAAAGGTGTTGAAAACGTGACGGTCGAGGTGGCGGGAACATCATTTGTGGATGAAGAGGTGTTGTTTAATATGCCAAGTTTTTATAACAGCATGGCGGAGGGATTGTTGATCACACCACCAGGCTTGAAGAAGGGGTTTGATTGGAGTGATGATGATTTTGACTCTAATATCGATTTGACTCTTTGGAGGTACTAGAATAAACCGGGTCAACCCGAAAAGAAGAGATACGATTGGGTTCATTTTGGGTTTTGTTTTGGAACATTGGAGCTTATACAAAGGAATTTTTGTATTTAATTAATTTGTTAAAAAAATTATAATTAACGAATATATACATATAAACTTTTATAATATATATGAACAACGGAAAATATCTTCAAATCCCACATAGGGGTATTTTCCATCTTGTTACCATCTTCGTATTATGTGCTTAAGAGTTAAAAGATGAATAACAAGATTTTGAAAATAATAAAAAATGAAAAAAGAACATACCGGAAGAAAAAAGAAGCATGCATGCATATTATGCTTCCATTAATCTTGAAGTCTCCCTGTGTCTCTTTCTCATATTGATTTAATTTAAAATATATGTAAAGAATATTATAAGCTTAAATACAAATAAAAGAACTAAATCGTGCAATAATAATGATTAAATGTGATTTATTTAGCAAAGAAAGCTGTAGTTAGTTAAGAGTTTCACAGCAAAAAAGTTTACGACGAAAAAGTAAAAACATCAACGTGTTCCACGATGATTACTGACTGATCAAGAATAGATGATTCAATCTTGAAAAGAAGTTAAAAAGGCTGTTTAGTCGGTTATTACTTTATGTTAAACATTGTCTCATGGGCAAAGACAAGCAAGAGAAAATGCAATTTGTTAAATGCATTCTTTTATTTGTTATAATTATTTCTTTAACCTTTTTAGTTGTTGATCAATTCTTGTAACATGATAATGAAAAACAATAATATAAAACATACATGTTAAGCTAACTGATGAGAGGGAAGATGACATGATCTCTTATCTGGATCGGGTTCTCGTTTAAGGTGTACGGTTAGGATGACTTAGGTAAGTTCGTTAGAACTAACGGTTATGAGAGAGAGAGAGAGATGGACGATTATTGAGTGGTGATAGATTTCTTGATTAGTCTATTCCTTCTAATAATCTCTCTATTTATATGTACACCCAAGAGGAAACTCATTAATGACCCATTAAGAGTAATTATATTCATCAACTAATTACTAACCATAGGTTAATAAATAAATAATTCAATTGATCATTTAATAATTAGATAAATGATTATAATAGCCACATAATAAATCGTGTCTTATATTCTCCCACTTGGCTGAGTAATCATTTATTATGAGCATTAGTAAGTCTGCGCAGATTTAATACTCATTTTAGTTTTAAACCAAAACTGCAGCAGAGAAATACAGTCATTGAATCAGTATCCAACTCAAGACCCCCATTAATCATACTACAATCCCAATTTAAGACTTAAGTAAACTTATGATCAAATTGACAAATAAGCCCTTTAACGTTGATTTGTATAGTTATTGTCTATACGTCTTTAGGCATGCATACACATATTTAGAGACAAACAAATTCAAATAAGTAAGAAAATTTCATTAATAAATGTAGGTAAGTAAGTCCATCTTCAAAACATGTTCTTCGAAAATTTAGGTGGGAGACCTTTAGTTATCGGATCCGCAAGCATAACTTTAGTACTTATATACTCAATACAAAGATTATTTTCCTCAACTCGCTCACGTACGAACAAGTACTTTGTATCAAGATATAATCCAGCTCCAGTCGAACTGTTACTGTTCGAGAAACTAACGGCAGCTGCGTTATCACAATAAAGCTTCAATGGTCTAGAAATGAAATTAACTATTTTGAGTCCAGTGATCAGATTCTTTAACAACATTCCATGACAGGTCGCGTTATACACAGCAATGTATTCTGCCATCATAGTGGACGTTGTGGTCAACTATTGCTTATGACTCTTCCAAGAGATAGGTCCGCCAGCTAACATAAAGATATACCCCGAAGTGGATTTCTTATCATCTTTGCACTTAGCAAAGTCAGAATCAGAATAACCAACCACTTCTAAATTATCACTTCTTCTATAAGTCAGTTTATAGTCTTTCGTCCCTTGCAGATATCGAAGTACTTTCTTAGCTGCTTTCTAGTGATCAAGGCAAAGGATTAGTCTAATAACGGCCAAGCATTCCAACAATATAAGGAATATCCAGACGAGTACAGACTTGAGCATACATAAGACTCCCAACTACTGATGCATAAGGTATCATTCTCATTTGCTCCTTCTCAATTTCTGTTTTCGGACATTGGAAAGAACTAAAAACATCTCCCTTAACCACTGGAGCTACAGAAGGAAAGCAGTGTTGCATGTTGTAACGTGTGCGGACCCGTTCAATGTAGGCTTTTTGAGATAATCCCAAAATTCCCTTAGATCTATCTCGGTGTATTTCGATGCCTATAACATAAGAAGACTCTCCGAGATCCTTCATGTCGAAGTTATGCGAGAGTAAACGCTTCGAATCATGCAACATGTCTAAACTATTACTTGCCAATAGAATGTCATTTACGTAAAGAACAAGTATAGTAAAGTTGCTCCCACTCATCTTGAGGTAGGTGCATTGATCCACTTGATTCTTAAGGAAACCTTGTTTATTCATGACTTCATCAAACTTTAGGTACCATTGACGTGATGCCTGCTTCAACCCGTATATGGATTTCTTTAACTTACAGACTAAACGTTCTTGACCTTCAGGTTGAAAGCCTTCAGGGTGTTTCATGAACACGTCTTCATTCAAGTCGCCGTTAAGGAAAGCGATTTTAACGTCCATATGATGTAGCTCTAAGTCAAAGTGAGCTACTAGGGCCATCACGATCCTTAATGAATCCCTTCGAGAAACAGGAGAAAAGGTCTCTTAATAGTCTATTCCTTCTTTCTGAATGAAACCCTTTGCAACCAATCTCGCTTTATAGCATTCAATGTTTTCATTCGGATCTAGTTTAGTTTTGAAGACCCATTTACATCCTATGGGTTTAGCACCGTTGGGTAATTCAACTAAATCCCAAACGTCATTTTTCTTCATGGAGTCAAGCTCGTCAATCATAGCTTTGTTCCATTCAGAAGATTGATCACTGCTAATGGCTTCTTGATAAGAAGTAGGATCTGTAAACTTTCCGGCATCTATTTCAGCTTTAGTCAGGAAGGTAACATAATCATCAAAGTTAGTAGGTCTTTTGGACCTAGACGACCTCCTGAGTTAATTATCGGGTTCGGCATTGTCTTCATGTCGGTTGTTTGATGTGCCTTCATTCTCTGGTATAAACGGAGTAGCATTAAGATCTGAGTGTGGAGGAGGTGGTGCAGTGACGTGCGGTGCAGCGTCATGTACAAGAGTAGTAATCGGAGGTAAAGTAAGCGACGAATCCCCCCCCCCTCCCCGCGTCTTGTACTTCTTCTAAATCTGGATAAGGATTTTCACTGCTCCCACTGACCTTAAAATCCTCAAAGAATTTGGCATGCTTGGTTTCTACAATACGAGTGACGTGAGAAGTACAGTAGAATCTATAACCCTTTGAGTGATCGAGATAACCGATGAAGTAACAAGTGACAGTTTTCATGTCAAGTTTCTTTAAGAAAGGATTATAGAGTTTAGCTTCGGCAAGATAACCCCATACTTTCATATATCTTAGACTCGGTTTCCTTCCTGTCCAGAGTTCATAAGGAGTTTTAGGAACAGATTTTGAAGGAATTCTATTGAGTATATAAATGGCTGCTTTTAAGGCCTCGGTCCAGAGGAATGATGGTAACCCTGAGTTGGTTAACATACTTCGTACCATGTTCATTAGAGTCCTGTTTCTTCTCTCAGCAACACCGTTCCGCTGAGGAGTATCGGGCATGGTGTATTGGTTCACGATCCCCTGGCCCTTACAAAACTCATAAAATGGACCAGGAGCTTGACCCACATCAGTATGTCTACCATAATATTCACCTCCTCTATCTGATCTCATAACTTTTATTTGAAGATCAAGTTGTTTTTCAACTTCAGTTTTATAATCTTTAAAAGTCGCAAGTGATTCAGATTTTTCCTTAATAAGATACAAGTACATAGAACAAGAATAATCATCGATAAAAGTGATAAATGAAGTATGTCCTGTTATACCAGCAACGGGGTAAGGGCCACAAATATCAGTGAGTTCTAATAAATTAGAGCTCCTAGTGACACCTTTCTTATTTGCTGATGTCTTTTTACCTTTAAGACATTTGACACATGTTCCAAAATCATTGAAATCGAGAGATGGTAACACTTCATCCTTCATGAGTCGAGATAAGTGTTCTCGTGAAATGTGGCCTAAGCGTTGATGCCACAACATGGATGAAGTTTCTAAGTATCGTTTTCATTTAGTATTTATTAAGTTTTCATTGATATTATATGATAACAAAGACCTGGAAAATTCATCATCTAGTTCTAATCTATAGAGACCACCATCCAGATAACCACGTCCAAACACTTGAGAATTTAACATAATATAAAGTTTGCCATGACCATGAGAACAAACAAAACCGTCAATGTCTAACTTTGGTCCTGATACTAGATTCCGAGTAATCTCAGGAATATATAAGGTATCATAAAGTTCAATACATAAACAAGTTTTCATTATTAATTCTAAGGTTCTCACAGCTTCGACAACTAGTTCTTCTCCATTTCCCATTTTAAGTGTTCTTCGGTTTCTTTCCAGCTTCTGGCTTGTAAGGAATCCCTGTAATGAGTTGGTTACATAAACCATAGAACTCGAATCAAACCACCATGTATTAGTTGGAACAATTAAATTATAGGACTCAAGTATCATATAAAGATTATTACCTCTCTTGCTCAGCCACTCCTTAAAGTCTGGGCAGTCTTTCTGCCTATGTCCAGCCTTGCGGCAGAACTTGCAGTAATACTTCCCTTTGAAGTTCTTAGAGCTGGAAGCAGCACTCGCATCTTGCTTCTGGACCTTAGAAGATTCATTCTTACGGAAATTGCCCTTCCTCTTATTTGAATCAGCAGTCATGAAATAAGCAACATTCGATTTCTCTAGCTTCAGACGCTCTTCTTCTTGGACGCACATTGCAATCAACTCACTCATCGTCCACTTATTTTTCTGTGTGTTGTAGTTGGTCTTGAAAGCTTCAAAAGATTTAGGAAGAGAGGTCATGATAAAGTGCACTAGGAAACCGTCACTGATCTCCATGTCTAATTCCTTGAGCTTACGGAACATGTCATTCATCATCATGTTGTGCTCACGAATACCGCTAATCCCGTCATATTTTGTAGTCACCAACTTCAGAATTAGTGTGCTAGTATGCGCCTTAGAAGTCCCCTTGAACTGATCCTCCACAGAAGCTAGATAAGTCTTAACAGCTTTAGAATCAGGTATAGCTCCTCTGATGATCGGACTGATGGAGTTCTTCATTAAGACAAGAGCCATACGGTTACACCTCGTCCATTTCTCATCCTTTATTATGTATTGAGGAGTGCTTTTGTTAGTGAGATCAGCAGGTGCAGGCTTGTCGAGTGTGTGATCGAATTCCATCAAGCCGAGAGACAACATCAGTGAATCTTTCCAAGAAGAAAAGTTCACACCAGTCAAAGTTTTGATTCCCAAGTTAAGGGCTGCAGTGGATTTTATATGAGGAAAAATTAAGATACTAATAGTTAAAGAAGAACTTAGAGTGTCTATGGGGTAACTTAGACTAAGGCAGATGGAAATAAGGACCATTATATTAATGAAGCTGTGATAAAAGTCTATTATAATCACCAAAATAATAGATTAATTAGGTTCTAGTTAAACAACGAGCGTTCACTTTGGTTAATGACCAATTGTTTAAAAATTAGGAACAATTTAAGTTTAAATAGTGAGTATGTGTAGTAAGAATGTAAACACATCACCTTTGAGCAGACGTGAAACATTTGTTTAGTATGCACATAATTAGTTTCGCGAAAACCAAATGAGACACATCATCTTTGGGCAGAAGTAGAAATATTTAGTTATATTAGGCGAAATAGTGCTTGATTAGACTTAAATAACTTTACGAGGGTAACACATCACCTTTGGGCAGAAGTGAAACCTTAGGTGTTATTTAAGTTACTCATGTTTTTCTAATTTAAGGTTTTGTAAAGTATAAGATTTTAACAAAACAATTAGTTAATATCATGATATGCACTAAGTGATGATGCTTAATTAAGCTTGAATAAGTTTACACATGCATCACATCACCTTTGGGCAGAAGTGAAGCATTTAGGTGTTATTCAAGTAAGTTTTTAAGGTTTTGTAAAACATTTAAAGTTAAGGTTTTAACAAAACAAAAGCATTTGTTAATAGCAAAGCTCCCTGTTAGCAAGGAATTTTAGGCACATAAATAAGGCTAGGTTCACGGCTCAGTAAAGGTTCACGACTTAGTAAAAGTTTACGGCTCAGATAAGGGTTCACGGCTCAGGTAAGGATTCACGGCTCAAGTAAGGTTCACAACTCAGGTAAGGGTTCACGGCTCAGGTAAGGTCACTGTTCCAATAAACATAAACCGTGAACTTAAACCTGTGAACTTAAACCGTGAACTTTAAGACCCGTGAACTTAAATCGTAAACTCAGAATCGTGAACTATACCCGTGAAGTTTAAACTTGATAAGGCATGTGCGAAAATTTAGGGATTTAAATATATTCTGATTTAAAAAAAATCTTTAAGGTGTTTTAGTATATCTCCAAATAAGTTCGAATAGTTAAAATAATAATAAAATTTTAAAAACTTGGAGAATAAGTTGCACCTTTTTAGGAAAACATAATTAAATCCGTTTTTAATCCAAAATAAGAGATTTTTCATCAATTTTATGATGAATCTCTCAAGAACAATTCGAAGAACATAAGAAATTGTTCTTGATCATTATTAGATTTTTTTTACTGGAATTGAAATCTTTAAACCTTAATTACATAATAGATTTCGAAAATATTAAGGATCTCGGGTTTTAGGAGATCAAAACTTGATATTTTAGCAGAAACAGAAAACCGTGAACTTTAAGAAAAACGATTTTCTATCAGGTTTTAATCAAAACTTTGTTCTCCGATTTTAATTTCAGTTTTAGGGAATGAAACAATAACTGATTAATCAACATCTGCTCTGATACCACATGTTGATCAATTCTTGTAAGACTGATGGTTGTGGGGCTTTATTGAGAGTGGATTCATCCTCTAATATCACGCCATGTGGCGCTGACTGGATGCTGACTAAGCAGTGGATAAAGCCCCTGCTGAAGCACTTGAGGGTGTTGTGGTGCAGGTGAGCGGGGGCTTTATCGAATTAATTTTTTGTTCCTTCCAACGGCTCCTTCTCCCGCTACCACACCCACGCCCACCCCCTAGCGCCCCATAGCGCCCCCAGCCACTTGACACCCTTGCGGTGTTCGCCACCAAGGTGGCTCGCGCCCACCCCCTTGCGCCCCCAACAACGGGCCACAACCATCAGCCTAATATGATAATGGAAAACAATAATATAAAACATACCTGTTAAGCTAACCGATGAGAGGGAAGACGACATGATCTCTGATCTGGATCGAGTTCTCGTTTAAGGTGTACGGTTATGATGACTTAGGTAAGTTCGTTAGAACTCACGGTTATGAGAGAGAGAGGGACGATTATTGAGTGGTGATAGATTTCTTGATTGGTCTATTTCTTCTAATAATCTCTCTATTTATATGTACGCTTAAGGAGAAACCCATTAATAACTAATCTCTCTACTAAAAGTAATTAAACATATCAACTAATTACTAGTAATACGCCTAAGGAGAAACCTATTAATAACTAATCTCTCTACTAAAAGTAATTAAACATATCAACTAATTACTAGTAATAGATTAATAAATAAATAATTTAATTAATTATTTAATAATTAAATAAATTATTATAAAAATCATGTATTTAACTATGAATACAGACATTATATAGAATATAATTTGACAATGTTGAGGATACCATTTGGCCACGTGGCAGGATTCAATAATTTATTTTATTTTATTTTTCCAAAATAAAGTTTTAGATATGTTGGGGATTTGAACCAAGTTACCCGATTATTCTGCCATCTTTCCTCGTCTTTTTTCTAGTTTTTTTTTTATTATTTACTAACGTTATTTTTTCCAGTTTCGTCTCCTACTAAGCTTAGGTTTCTTTTAAGGTGTAAGCGATATTGTGACTATGGTTTGCGATCTGGTTTCTTGATGCTAGGCTTTTGGGTTTTACGGCGCGTCGGAGTGACAACCGTTGAGACGTATTTTTGCGGGGTCGTGGCGGAATTTCAGGCGGTGCACGCGTGCTGAAACACCTGCTAGTTATAATTATGTAAGAAAAACAAAAAACTGATCCCTTTAAATGTAACATCATAGAAAATGTTCTAACGAAACTTATTTTATTGTGTACATTGTCTTAAACTAGAATGATTAATTCGCATGTTTTGACGCGCTTTAAAACACATATTTCAAGTCATCATGATAAAATTTGATTATGGTGGATTTTATCCTCAACTTATCTATACTATATTATAATACACCATCAAAAAACATCTTAAATTTTAAGTAATACAAGTATGATTGTTCAAGATACAACACTTAATACATGCGTTTAAAATTTTTTGGGGTTTAATATGTATTTTAAACAATACTTACACATTTGCCTCCTAAACTTTTGGTTATTTAAACAATAATTACACTTTTAAACCAACTACCCTTCACGATTTTTAAACGGTCATAATTTTTTCATACCTTAATATTTTTTTATAAAATGTTATACCATAAAAATGAGCATTTTATTCTCTTTAATTTGAGTATTGTATTGCTATATTTTTTTTAATAAAAAAATTAACATATTACGTGATTACATATTAACACCTTTGTTTTTGTTTCTTTATAGTATCCGACAGTATCTTCACGATAATCCTGAAAATTTTTAAAATCCGTCAAATACCCCTAAAATAAAAAAGATTATTGGATTTTAATAATCCCACCTTTTACAAATTGGCCAATAATAATCCCAACTGAGAACATTCTTACCACCGGTCCCTACTTTCAAACTATTTTCTTACATTGGACCTCCCGTTAAAAAAACTTAACGCCGTTATATTTTATATGACGTGGACATCTGCAAACCGCCTGAAAGTCGAGCCAAGCTAGCAGTGGTCTCGTGGTGGGTTATGAAATTGGTTATGGTGGTGTTTAACTTGTCTAGTTTGTCCGGCAAGTCCAAACAGAGACAACGGTGGTGTTTAACGAGACCAGTTAAACACCACCAGAGCCAATTTCAAAACCCACCACGAGACCACTGCTAGCTTGACTCAACTTTCCAGCGGTTTGCAGATGTTCACGTCATATAAAATCTAACGGCGTTAAGTTTTTTTAACGGGAGGTCCAATGTAAGAAAATAGTTTAAAAGTAAGGACCGGTGGTAAGAATATTCTCAGTTAGGATTATTATTGACCAATTGGTAAAATGTGAGATTATTAAAATCCAATAATCCAAATAAAAATCTTTAATTCAATGATATAAAATCCGACTACTTTGACCGTTTTTCAAAAACACACATAGCAAAGCAACCACACTCTCAGTTTTTAAATCTCCTTATAATCAACACCCATCTACTAACAAAAAAATTTGTAAAAGTCCATACATAAAGTTATATTTATTAATAAACAACCCACCTCATAAAATTAATAAATAATGATGGATTGTCATTTTAAAACAATTCTGTTAATATCACATATTTGAACACTTTAAAAATAAATAAGAAGAATGACATATTAATTGGTCAATTTGTCAAAATTTAAAAGCCGCCATTAACCCCAATATAGTTAGGTTAGTGGATGAGTGGGGCTTAGATATTGACCACTTCAAATGTAAAAAATTAAAAATAGAAATAAAACTGAATGAAGGATCAGAATAGTTACCGAATGTTATACTCAGCCTAGATTTAGTAGCTACCCATTAAAAACGAAAATAAATAATAAAAAAAACAATAGACCCTTAAAGATATAATACAAAACAATGCATAAATTGTCTTCAAAGTGAATCTACGCAGACAAAAAAATTCGGTGCCTTAAAATCGACCATCCGAGGTAAAAAAAAAAAAATAAACATTAATGCACTGAATATGTTTAAATGTTTTAACCAGTAAAAATGATATTCTGCTAACCTGAATTTAGTGAGATCATTTTTTGGTGGTTATTCTTCTATTTCTACTAAACACGTATCAACTGTAGCATTTAAATAAAAATTGAACCCTACAGTCTCAAATAGCAGTTAATAATCAATTTAAGTTACTATATATGTTTATGACTGATATTTTCTTATTTAGGGTGTTTGTTATTATTTAATTGAAATCTGTAAGGTATAGATAGACCACACTGATTCTACAAATAACAAAACTAACAGAAGTATTGTACAATATTTCACGAGAGGATTGATAAACTAACAGAAAACGAGTTTAGATTATAATACAAGTAAAAATTGATGCAGAAAACGGAAGCAATCAAATGACTCAAAAATACTCAAGGGTTACAAAAGCTTCAAACCCAAAGGTTTTTGTAAATAAAATTCAATCTCTAAAATAATCATCCATCAAAACATGAAACTCCGGAGTTTTAATCCCTCCAAACCAACTAGAGATAAGGAAATTCAAAATAATTAAAAATAAACGATAAGGACAATTCAAAAGTCAAACAAATTAAATCCAAGCAAACTTGATCCACATCATGCAACCTTATCCGTCCAATTATGCATTTGGGTTGCTTTCGGGCCTTGGGTCGGACGGATTGAGCTCCATATTGATATATGTATCATACTCTCCGTCTTAAAAAAAACTTGTCCTCGAGTTTTGCCTTCGGAACAAAGCCACCTGGGTTGAACGGAACACCAGGTCGTTTCTGGTTCACTTTCGATTTGATCCGCTCGAATGGTTTAGCCTTATGGGTCGTCTCGCTCGACTCTGGGTCGGTACCACCCGAGTATATTGGGTTGTTAGGTTTCCTTCTCCGTGTCTCCTTCTCCCCGTCTTCGAAAAAGACTCGACCTCGAGTCTTGAGAACTTGGAAAACAAGTATAACATTAGAGTTTAGTGTGTTTTCATTGAGACCCAAATCATTTTCAAGAAAGTGAAGTTGAGATCTAGGAATATGGGTATATATGTGTGTGATGAACTCCTCGATTACAGATTTAAGCTCCAAAAGGAGGGTGGCAACAATTGAAGCACTTATATCTTGATTCAACAGTACCACTATGGGTAAGAATATTGTATCACAATTTTCCCAAGTCTCTTTAATATTGCTTCCTCCATGTTCTGAAAAACTTATGCTACAACGTAACCGCACAGAAACAATGTTGATATAAAACTCTTCGTTGTGTGGAATAAATGGTTCAACCCTGAATGTGGTTATAGGTCCTTTGCATCCTCCCATCACAACCTTTGCGTACTCCCGCACTTCAAGCATTGTATCACGACCGTTATCGTTTTTGTCTTCCATTGGGTCGTCATTCTTCACACCTTTGTGAGAAAAACTTAAAACAAATAATACACTTTTTATATCAGGATGTTCGGTTGGATGACTTACAATTTCCTTCGTGACAACGCCTTTGTCTTTGCCAAACCCCTGCAGCGGTTCGCCCCTTTTTAGGGCAACCCCATTCAAGGACTTCGTGACCCACAAATAGTCTTCTGTGTTCACTCCTTCGTCCCAGTAAATATCGAAACATGGAGGTGAAGGATAGATAAAATCGCCATGGGTAGGATGCTCCTCATCCCCGGTTAACTCGTTCCCGAGGTGTTCTTCCGGTTTCGTTTCCTTCCATGTCGACGATTCCTCAAGATCTTAGACCCGTTGCTTGAGTCGTCGGCTCTCGTGTTGTAACTCGAGGTCTCGGACTCGTCGCCATAGTCGTTTGATCTCAAAATCTCGTTGGTCAGCATAGAGTCCACCACTGCCTCGGTCGGCGATTCTGTGATTAGAAAGTCGAACTTCACCACGAGAAGGTGGTCCGGGAATAACTTCGTTGTTGCCTAGGTCGGCGAATCTACAAGCGATAGGGTCTTCTCTTCCACGTAGAGTCATTTGAAAACCTAAGCTCTGATACCAAATGATGCATAAAACGGAAGCAATCAAATGGCTCAAAAATACTCAAGGATTACAAAAGCTTCAAACCCAAAGGTTTTTGTAAATAAAATTCAATCTCTAAAATAATCATCCATCAAAACATGAAACTCAGGAGTTTTAATCCCTCCAAACCAACTAGAGATAAGGAAATTCAAAATAATTAAAAATAAACGATAAGGACAATTCAAAAGTCAAACAAATTAAATCCATGCAAAGTTGATCCACATCATGCAACGTTATCCGTCCAATTATGCATTTGGGTTGCTTTCGCGCCTTGGGTCGGATGGATTGGGCTCCATATTGATATCCGTATCAAAAATTATATTAAATGGAACAATTCACTAACCTGATTATGTATGTTCTAACACACAGAAATGTAATTTCATATAATAATGTTTTTAAGAAAGAAACTTTACTTCCTTTTTTCCTAAACAATTTGTATATAAATATGATTTATAAAGTTAATCCTCAGAAGCAATTTGTAGTTCGCCAATATTGAACCTACAGTAACATGTGTAAACCTTGGAATTGAGAACGTACATGTTAAATTTTTTTTTTGATTGTATAAAGTTTTTCAGAACGTTAATTTTGAAGGTTTAGCGCGCCGCAACGCGCGCGGGTATAGCACTAGTTTTCTCCAATGAGTGATAAAATGAAACGGGTTAGAAATTAAAAACAACTATTGAGAGTTTCCGTTTACCTCTTTGTGGATGGTCTCATCGGCATATAAGGAAATTGCTAGCGAATGAGGTGAGTGTTTGTTTTTTGATGATGACAAAGAAGAACCTTTAGCGTATGGTCGGGTCTGTATTCTCACCAGGGTTTGGAAACAATAGCTTTGATTTAACTCTTTTGGAAGTGGACACTCATCATCTGTTAATATTAAGAAAATGATCGTTTAATGGTTTCATTAGTTGTGCGAACCTTGTTAATTTGCCTATGGGTGGTCTCAACTTCACTTGAATGAGTTCTGATGGATCCAAGATGTGTAAATTAATTCAATTTCCTTCAAATTTCAATTCATTCAAAATACATTTTGGGTTTTGATTACTATTTATGTTATTATTATAACCACTAAAATAAGAAGCAGAATGACAAATTAGGCACTAATTTTTATAATAATTTACTTAACTACTGTCGATATAAAACATGTGCTGATATTTTTTTGGCATGTTATGGCGACACGGTGACTCCTTTCGTGTAACTAAACATAATTATACTAATGTACGTATTTCCCGCTCCATCACGCAAGGTGAAATTCCTAGTTGATTATTATTGTAACTTAAAAAATTAAGTTATTTACTTACAATTGTCCTAAGAAAATTTTAGGAGCTTGCGATTTAATTTTTAAGTTACAATAATAATTTTTATTTTTAGAAGTTAATTACACATATGGTCCCTGTGGTTTACGTAAAGTAACAAAATTGGGTACTAAGGGTTTAAAGTAACAGGTTTGGGTTTTATGCTTTCAATTTTGTATCAAGTTTGGGTATTAAGACTAACTCCCGTTAATATTTCTATTAAATTCGAGTGAAATGTCTTTTTTTACCCTTTAACAATTACATGGACCATTTATGTAAAAACTATGATTTCAGGGGCTATTTATGTAACTAAGCATACACCCAAATACCCCTCCCCTCCCTACCAACAATGAAACACAATCGATCATCACCATCGCCCGGAACCACCAATATATGAAAAACAATCGCCAATCAATTGACCCCTGAAGATTGCCATCTCTCTCATTTGGTCTATCTCTCCCTCTCTCAATCAATCGTTCCCTAAAAATCGTCCCCCTGCAAATCGAATGCCCCTGGAAATCGTCTGTCTATTGTTGTCGGAAGTTACGATGCATAAATTAGGTAAAATATCTGGCAGCACCACTACACCTTCGCCTCTCCCCTTCTCTTTAGTTATTGTAAAATCTACTGGATTCGTCCTTGTAGCTGTAGCTTTATTCTACATCGGAAACGTTGGTCTGACGAAGATTATCAACAACTTATTTTCTTCAATTCGAACTCAAATGCAAATGCCAAAACCCTTTTGATATCAATTTCCCCAAATCACAATAAAACACTGGACATTATTTCTATAACCAACCATATGTAGAAAGAAGAAATCGGAGACATTATTTCACAATCACCTTGGCTTTCTCGGAGAACTGGGTTAGGACGGTGCCGAAGTTTAAAAAATGAAGATCTGATTGGTGCCGGCCGCGGTTGAAAAAGTATCGATGGTGGTCTATGATGAAGTGGTAGCAGGTGGAAAGGTAAGGGTGGATAGAGGTGGAGGGATGACATTTGGTGGTGGTGGTGGCCAAAAATCCGAAAGGGGTGGAGGAACGATTTTGGTGGCCTCTGGGTGGGCGAGGGGACGACGTGCAAAGGAGGTGGAGGTGAAATTATTGGTTTTTTTTATTGTTTTTGTTTTTAATAGTTTTTATGTAAATGAAATAAATAGTCATTGTAGTTTAAATTTTAAGTCATATACATAAATAGTCCCTTATAAGGGTACTTTGGTCATTTTATTTAAAGTTAACAGAAAATTTAACGTCTGTTAGTATTAGTACTCAAATTCGTTACAAAATTGAAAGCATAAAACTCAAATATGTTACTTTAAACCCTTAGTACTTAATCCTGTTACTTTTCACAAACCAGAAGGATCATCTATGTAATTAACTCTTTTTAGAGTGATAAAAGTAGTAAGAGTCGAAATTGCATATATAATCATTTTGTTTTACCGAAGTCGTAGTTTGATTATATTTTCATGGCTTGTTTTCATCATTATACACATGATACTAAATGACATCCGTTAACTAGCTTCACGGGTACATTCATCTTCTATCACAAGTTATATAGATTTTCTTGACTTTTCATAAAACTTTATTGTTTTTTTAAAACAACTTTTTTTACTCTTAAAATACCATCCAAATCTACACTTGAAGGATTTGAACTCAAAAACTTAAACACCAGATCTGCTTTCTCGACCATTTCAGGGGTAGGCAGCAAGTGCTGCAGTGAGAGATGAGACCCCCTTTCGGTCTTCGTGCCATATTTTCTATCAGGTTCCCCTCAATTCATCAAGAAAAAAGATGGGCATATTCTTCTTCCAACTAGTTTTAGGGGCTAAGGTAACTTCCACTTCGTCCATCTTGCCTCCTTCGGACCCTCGCTTCGCTCTTTTGCCACCTTCTCCAAGCAACATCTTTAGAAAAGGTAATCAACAATGCCACTAGCCTATAGACATAAGTTTTTTTGTATGTAAACTTCTATAATCTCTTCTGTATGGACTTTCTTAGCTTTTCACACATCACACATGGGCTTTCTTATACGAGCTTTTTACTCGAGCGATCTCATTTCAACTCGAAAATAAGTCCAACCCAATTGTTGAGCCCAATTAGCTTAATCTAGTCCTGCTTAAGTTCTTAGTGAACCGATTCCGAACGAGTTACGTGTACTTTCTTGTACGTGCTTTTTACTCGAGCGAACTCATATAAGCTTGAAAACTTATCCGACCCAATTATTGAGCCCAATTAGCTCAAATTACTACACATGTTAATGTTATGAGAAACCAAGCCCATTTTATTAGTCTTTTCTAATTTAAATAATATTAAAAGGCTGTAGAGATGCTATAAGTTTTAATGCATTTGGTACAAGTGTGTTTAATATAGGAATTTGCTTTTTCCATAATTGTTTCCATATAAATACAATTGGATTCAAAGAATAAACAAAAGTAAGAGCTAGCTCACTTGATTAGTTCAGCTACCCCATATAGAAAACACCCGGGTTCTATCCCCGGTAATGGTTTTTTTTGTTTGTTTACTTTTTTTTTCGTAACACTTTTTTTTTTCGTTTTCTTCTACTTTTTTTTAACTTTGTCGTAACGCGCGAGACAGGTCTTTAACGCGTTGGGAATCACTATACTTTTTCGGTTTGACGTGCTTATTTCTACTTACGTTTCGGTTCGATCGTAACCAAATCGTCACAACGCGCGGGGTATAATTGTAGTTCTTATTAGGTTGCAATTATTTCTACTTACCCCATATAGAAAACACCCGGGTTCTATCCCCGGTAATGGTTTTTTTTGTTTGTTTACTTTTTTTTTCGTAACACTTTTTTTTTCGTTTTCTTCTACTTTTTTTTAACTTTGTCGTAACGCGCGAGACAGGTCTTTAACGCGTTAGGAATCACTATACTTTTTCGGTTTGACGTGCTTATTTCTACTTACGTTTCGGTTCGATCGTAACCAAATCGTCACAACGCGCGGGGTATAATTGTAGTTCTTATTAGGTTGCAATTATTTCAATTAACACTTTCATAATCATCGCTTCGCTCTCAGATCGTGTTGTTTGGCTCTTCTATTCTCTGCTTTTGATTATACGCAAGGATCTAAGGATTTTTTACACTCACGTAAGTCAAATCCTCTAAATTTGAAACCCTAATTTAGTTCTATTAGCCTTCGTTGATCTAATTTCTATGCTTCGATGAATTAGTTCTAATGGAGTGTTATATGCATCGTCTTCATGAAATTACCCCGTTTGATTGTATGTATATCCCATAATTTGTTCTAATTCTAATTGATCTGAATTAGAACAGCCCCAATGTTAGGGCAAATTGATAGGTTTAGTGGCGGATCCAGGAATTTTTTTGAGTGGGTGCACAAAGTTAGTAGGTTCGAAACAAGTTGAGTCAAAACAATTCGGGTCAAAACGGGTCGGGTCAAAATGGGTTGGGTCGTAATTAATTTGGTTACAACTTTAATCAAACTCAAACATAAACATGTATAGATAATGAATATGAAACTTTTAGTGATAAAATTTAATGTAAAACCAACCTCCGTACCTAAAGAAAACCATCAAATCTTGGTTGAAATTCTGCGATTCAGAACTTCTACAATTATAGTTAATTGGTATACGAAAGGTTGGATCACCAACATTAAAAATTAAGTTTTATTATTTTCATTTTAACAGATTTGACGAAGGTTTGATGATTGGTTTACATTTTATGTCAAAGAAAAACTTTGCATGATAAAATATTCTTTAGTTATATATATTTTATAAAATGATATATAAAGTAATAATGCTAAATCTAAAAAAAATATACAACTAAAATAAAATAATATATAATAGTATGATCAATGAAGTACATAAGTTATATTTATTGTAAAAAAAGAATACTATTATAAAATAGCTTGAGTAAACTATTATAAAATAACATTCAAACGTAAAATAAAACAAAATGTCAATAATTTTTTTTTAAAAATAAATTAAAAATAGACATAATAATAAAACCTAAGACATTTGGATTGAGTGAAAGAGAGTCTAGGACTGCAGCCTAGCTTCTTTTTAGCTTTCTTTTAGTCTTTTATTATTTTTGATTTATTTTAAATATGTTTAATCTTCATATTTTTCAATTGACTCATCTTCTCCGGAAAACTCTCATTTTCTTTTCTCTCTTCACTCTTCTCTCTTACTCTTCTCTTTTCTCTCTCTATTTCTTATGATCGGGTGCCTTCCAAATATCTAACAAGGTGTCTATGAAAAATATTGAAAAATTTTCACTCTTGATGTTAACTTCAGCGGGTGCCTCACCACCCCCTGAGCAAAGCCTGAATTGGCCCCTGGATAGGTCATTCCTTTTGGTGTTGGATTTGATTGTTGTTATAGATTTAAGTGATTAGCATATAGAATCTGTATATGGGGACACTTAGTTTTAATTTTTATTTAGGAATTTGTGCTAGGATATTGACTGATGATGCAATTTGTAACCAGGTATTTGCAGGATGGTGGAAGAGGGACCTTTTAGGCCAAGAGAGAAGCTAACTGAGAAGCAAAAATTATACCAAAGCATCCACAAACACACACATTTGAATCCTGAAACAAACATGTAATGAAAAATAGATGTCTTGTTGTTTGGCACTGCAAAATCATCCTTGAAATTGCATGTATGCCTTTAAGGTTTTAGAAACTGGTAATGCATGATTCTTGTGCAGGTAAATCATAACTTATATCGGATATATTGTTGTATAAAACTGCTGTATAGTGATTAAATATTTCAAATCATAAACGGGTAGGTATACCCGTGTACTTGATGGGTATTGAGTTATGGGTACCCAACGGATATGAGACTGAGTATGTGACATGACTTTATAACCGAGTATGAGACTGAGATTACCAATGTGTGACCCATCGTAATCCCTAGATTTATGACGAGATATCCATGAGTTCATGTATATCATGTTACTTTGTGTAACAAATGGGTTTTCAACCAATTTGTTTGTTATAGCCTTGTTTTGTTTTTGTATGTTCAATAGTTTTAGAGAAAAGTTATTGACAAATCACAAAAATAGTTACTTTTTCTAGATATAGGAATAATTTCATTCCATAGTTTTGACTAACAAAGAAAGTGCCAAGAAACCACACGAGCGTATGAGAGAGAGTGTGTAAAACTGCAATGAATTGCTACTTCTAGAAGCTTTTAAGTGACTTTAAATAGCTGTTATTAAAAATTAAAGATTTTGAAGGGCCAACATCTTCCTAAAAGTTAGTTAGAATATCCGAGGTCAATAAAATATACAGTTATAGAAGAATTGCTACTCTAGTAATTTTCTTAAAATATTTTGTACTAGCCAAGTAGCGTCATATATTATGCTACTAGGCTCTCTTTCAAACCATGTCTTTCTCTCTTTGTAACCATCCATGAAGAAAGTTACTTAAATAGAAGAGTTCTCCCAAAAACATTGGTAACTTTCATAGCCAACATAATTTTAAATAGCGCAATGACTAATGACGCTCACAAACATATGTACATTTCGTTACAAGACTGGTTTCTAAATATTTTTTCGAACAACAATTTTTACACTTAATACCACTTATCAACCTACACTTACAGATATTTGAACTCACATCACATTTGTAAGAAGCAATCACCAGTACCACTAGACCGAAAAACATTAGACACTGGGTTCTAAAAAAAATTCATAATAACAATCCACTTTAGGTATCAAATGATCATAAATCAATTAGTCAAAGGGTAATTCATGTAAAAATGTATAATTTCAGTATCCAACCTCACTCTTCTCCCGTGACAAATTTACCCTCATCACAACTTTCTCTCACTTAATCATAAAAAGCAAGTAATATCATTAGTTTATTACACATCAACTTGTTCATCCAATTTCGGAATCCGTTTCGTGAATATCCCGAGAAATTTGCAGTCGCTGAGGTTCACGATTCTTCCAAAACTTAATTCATATCGCCAGATTGATGACTAGGTGAGTTGTTTCTTCAACTCTTTTTCGTATTTCCTGTATAATTTTTGACCTAGATCATGTTCTTCTTCCGAGATATGAGTTTTCATGATTGTTTGCTTCAGTTACGAATACTGCAGGTTGATTTCGCTTATGTATGTTAATATGTATGCGAACTATGTTCTTCTGATAGAGATGTAACGCTATATGTTCTGTTATTCCAAATGTTGGAGCATAGGTTATATTTCAACTTAGGTTAATATTTGGGGATTCTAGGTTACAGTGACGAAATTTCGTTGTGGACTGGTTGGAAACTGGATTTCATAATTTTTGGAGAAGATATTGACTTACTGTGATCATATCAAATATTTTAAATTGCTATTTTTGATTTGGTAGATAGTCTATTTAAATTGCTATTTAAATTGCTATGAAGAGTTTGGCTTATTCAAATATGTTAAATGTCGCTCGGTAATGAAAATTGATCTTGTGAGCTGTAAATATGGCAGTGGAAAGATACTAAAAGGTGACAAAAGAATAAAAACTTGCATGTTCCATCCCAAAATGGATAGAAATATTGTTACAAATTTTCATAGTAGGGTAGGAGTATGTGCTCTTTGCACTTGTCCGTTTAGGTGTTGTTTTACTTAGGTTAGAAAACGATATATAAATGCTCGTATTAATTTTCGTCTAGTTAAGGGTGCATATATTTTATCCACCAGATGGTTTGTACATTTGTTTTGAATGTTTTTGTATTGACCTGACTGAGCATTTATTGTGTATGTATTTTGTTGTTGTTGTTGTAGGCAATAGTTTGAATTCAGTCATTCACAAGGTCTCCTGATTCAGTTTACTTAACTCAATGGCTGTTACTTCAGAAGCTATTCTTCAAGTATGTAGTGCAGGGGCTAGCATATCTCATATGCGTTTATGCCCGAACAAGTCAAATTTCTTGGTTTTGACTAACCATGGTTTGGGTTATAGGAATAAAAAAGGGTCTGGTTGCACCCAAATAAAAAGTTCAAAGCAGAAAAGTTGCAACATGATCTCTGCGTCTCATTGTAGATCAAATGTTAATGATCGTTTTCGGTCATTAAGTTGTAAATGCAGCCAAATTGACAGTGTTACTGATACGATTAGTGAAAAGAGAGATCCACTTCTTAAAGGTGAGTTGTCGACAAATGGAAATGGAACATTTAGCAGTACATTGCAAATAGGTGGCATAAATTCCGTAGAGGATGAAGCATGGGAGTTATTACGTGCATCAATGGTTTATTACTGTGGTCATCCAGTTGGAACCATTGCTGCTAATGATCCAAGTGATTCTAGCATTCTAAACTATGATCAAGTGTTCATTCGTGATTTCATACCATCTGGGATAGCTTTTCTTTTAAAAGGAGAGTATGATATTGTAAGGAACTTTATCTTACACACCCTTCAATTGCAGGTGATTTTCTAATCTTAATCTAATTGGGCCGTGCGATTACCATCATTTAGTACTCTTTTTAATATGATAAATTGATTAATTGAACCTTATTGTTTGTATTTTCATATATATACAAATAGAGTTGGGAGAAAACCATGGATTGTCATAGTCCTGGTCAAGGACTAATGCCTGCAAGCTTCAAGGTGCGTACTGTTCCTCTTGATGGTGATGATTCTGCAACTGAAGATATTTTGGATCCTGATTTTGGTGAGGCAGCCATTGGTCGTGTGGCACCTGTTGATTCTGGTTAGTCAAATTTTGATTTTGAACCGTTTTTCGTGGGTTATGTTTTATCTTTGACGGATCAAGCGTGTTAAGCTAAAAGATTTAACTAAACATGAACGACTCAAATGGGTCAAGATTCATACAAACTGAAATTAAAATGATTCTTTCTAATTGACCGAGCCCCACTTTGTGATTATTCACCTCTGACAAAGTTTATTTCAGGATTGTGGTGGATTATATTGTTGCGAGCATATGGGAAATGTACTGGGGACCTTTCGGTTCAAGAACGGGTGGATGTCCAAACTGGAATTAAAATGATTCTTAAACTGTGTCTAGCTGATGGTTTTGACATGTTTCCAACTCTACTTGTGACTGATGGTTCCTGCATGATCGACAGACGTATGGGAATTCATGGACATCCCTTGGAAATTCAGGTAAGTTTTCAGGCCAACCCGGTCTGGCCCATTTCAACCCGTATAAAAAATCACCTTTTTTGACCCTTAAGCTTTTTAAATTAACATATTTTTTGTATTTTTTCCAGGCATTATTTTATTCTGCATTACTCTCTGCAAGGGAGATGCTAACCCGTGAAGATGCATCGGCCGACCTAATGACAGCACTTAACAATCGTCTTGTTGCATTATCATTTCATGTGAGAGAGTATTATTGGATTGATATGAGAAAACTTAATGAAATATACCGTTACAAAACAGAGGAATATTCTTATGATGCGGTTAATAAATTCAACATATACCCGGATCAAATTCCACCATGGTTAGTGGAGTGGATGACTAATAAAGGAGGTTATATGATAGGGAACTTGCAGCCAGCTCATATGGATTTCCGTTTCTTTTCTCTTGGCAATTTATGGTCGATTGTAAGCAGTCTTGCAACAAATGATCAATCACATGCTATTTTGGATCTTTATGAAGCTAAATGGGAAGATCTCGTCGGTGATATGCCCTTGAAGATTTGTTATCCTGCTCTTGAAGGCCAAGAATGGCGAATTATTACAGGCAGCGATCCTAAAAACACGTAAGGAATTTAACTTTTTAGATGTGATGATTTTATTAATTTTGAAAATTGTGTGTATTTCTTGACATTGAGGTTTTAATTATGCAGCCCATGGTCTTACCATAATGGAGGTTCATGGCCAACTTTACTCTGGCAGGTCAGTTTCACGTCGTTCAGCTAATCTGCTTGATTATTTGTCAAGTATCTAAATTACATTTGAATGCAATGGATAAACGAATCTTGTGGATACAAATTAATACTATGTATATATGATAATGATGGTGGTAAACGGTTAGGGGATGTATAATTTTTTTAGATTGGTGTCTTTTGAAAAAGATAAAATTGAAACATTTTTTATGTATTTCTCTTTCTCATTCAGCATAAGACAAATGAAAAATCACCATAAGCTCATTGTTTTCCTAAAAAGAGTGACGAAACAATTAGGTTGGAGGGGTTGAGTTGCTGGTAAAAAAATTCCTTTCTTGAGTACCGGTTGGGTTCACCCATCAACACTTGTCTATTTTCTTTTTAAAATTTTTATCAATAAGATAATATTCATCTTCTTGAGTAGATTTTAAGCATACAAATGGGTTGAAATTGCCACCTTTATTTCAGCATTATATGCATTGGTAACAGTACATAACGAGTCACTTTTAAGTAGAATTCAGTAAAATCCAACCCGAATTGACCTATAAATAACTTTCTGGTTTATGTTCTTTTCAGCTGACGGTGGCAAGCATAAAGATGAATAGGCCTGAAATAGCCGAAAACGCGGTTAAAGTTGCTGAGCGTCGCATATCAAAAGATAAGTGGCCCGAATATTATGATACGAAAAGAGCCCGATTCATCGGGAAACAAGCACGCCTTTTCCAAACATGGTCAATTGCAGGATATGTTGTTGCAAAACAACTGCTTGCTAATCCAGATGCTGCCAAGATTCTGGTGAATGTTGAGGATAGTGAGCTGGTTAATGCTTTTTCTTGCATGATTAGTGCTAATCCGAGGAGGAAACGATCACGCAAAGGTATTAATCAGAGCTTCATTATTTAAAACTTTTTGTTTGGTTGAATGTAATCAAATGGAGAAGGTTATTTTACTTCTTTATCTTTTGAGTATATCATAGTATGTCAATGTTCAGCATGTTTATGCAAACTATTTGTAAGTTGTTATAGTTATATAATATAGTTGAGGCCGTTAAATACATAATTGTTTTATGAGAATTAAAATGAACTAAACAAGGTTGCATTAAGTACGAACATTTACCACTGATATTTTATGTAATGCTCTAAACAAATCCAACATCGGCCGTGGAAAGGAGAGATGAAGGGTTTATAAGTAATAGTCCGTCTCGAATATCATCAACATGCTTTGGGTGTATTGACTGTGGATGAGATGAGAACTCCACAGTTAAGTGTGCCCAACTGGATCCTCCTGTGAAGTCTCCACCTGGGTGACAAAAAACAAATTCATGTTTTATAATTTGTTATGAATTTACAAAAATAGTCCTTTGTGGGAAAAAAACAATAGCATCATTGACTTAACATAAATATTTAACTGTAGTTAGTCAAAAGATAAAACTTGAAAGAAATTTGAAAAAGTGAACATGGACTCCCCCACTAAACTATTGCATAGAAGAGATCTACGCATAACATTTTATATTACGAGAATATGTATAACAAATTGGATAAGTTATTTTTTCAATTTAATATACAATATTTATTTGTTTATCCTGAAATAAAAAAATAAACAAATTTCGTTTATACATGATTCATTACTATGAACTACTCATCCTCACTTTCACATTCTCCCATCATTTTCATTCGGTTACTCTAATCTAGAACTATGTACATAAACTCAAGTTTGTTAATTGAGATGAAAGATGTATATAAACTCAAGTTTATTAATTAAGATGAAAGATGATGAACAAAACAATTAGAAAACACTAATTATTAAAAAAAAATCATTTGAGTAGGAGACATTGGTTTTTTTAATTGTTACAAAATCATCTTGTATTACTTATAGTCGTAAGTAAATATTAAATGAGTAATCCCATACACAACATAATTTTAAGTGTGTCCGGATTAAGTGGCAAAATACATTGGCAAATAATATAACTGTTCCTAATAGTATTCCACCGGAGTACCATGACAACCATTATCCGCCGCCTCGTGATGGCAAAATGGTGGCGGGACAAACGGTGGTGATGTACATCTCAAGAGTGCCCAATTGACCCCATGGAAAAACGGATGGTGTTTGATTGCGGTTGCACCCATCATGGACCCTAGTCGCCGGTCTGGGTCCTTAATCAACAATTGAGATATCAGGTCTCTAGCCATTGCTGGGATCGCGGGCTCTTTTGGGAACTCAAGAGCCCGAGCTACAATATTGGCTAGGGTTAGCTCGTTATGCATTCCCTTAAAAGGCGTAACACCATAAAATAGTTCGTACATAAATATTCCAAGGGTCCACCAATCAACCGCGCTACCATGGCCCTCACCAGATATAATCTCTGGCGCCAGATACTCGTGGGTCCCAACAAACGACATTGACCGGACGTCAACCGGCTCTACCACGAACTCAGGCCCACCATAGTTGGCGGGCTTCTTGCGTTTACGCATAGGGTGAAAGCACAAGACCGAGGGGACAATGCAATTGGGAAGAATACATGAAGACGAGGTGAATTTGGGTGGATCAAGGGGGCGGTGATAAGTAGGTGGTGGCGGGTTTAGGTGGTTGTGATTGGGGAAAAGTTGTGTGGGAGTTGACATCGAGAGGTCACGTTTCAAAGAAAGGTCAAAATCGGTTAACATGATGTGACCTTCTGACCGGACCAAAACGTTTTCTGGTTTGAGATCGCGGTAGACAATTCCCAACATATGAAGGTATTCCAATGCTACAACGACCTCGGACACGTAAAACCTGTAAAACATGTGAAATATCGAAGTAATACGTTAAAAAATGTATGTTCTGAATCGATGATTGAAAAAATAGGATCATGTGTTATTTTTTAAAATTATGTGTAGTTTTGGTAGGGACCAAAGTAATGTGAGTTAGTAGTGTTACTGTTTTGTATTGTTTTTTTTTGTCTCCGAATGACAAGTTTTTCTTGTTTTGGGTTTTTTGCTTTTCATCATATTACTCAAAGTAACCAATTATTTCATCCATCATTTTGCCAATCTTCCTCACATGCTCTACCCAACACCATATATCTCATTAAATTTGTATATATCCTTTTGTTTACACGCACCCACTTATATATATATATATATATATATATATATATATATATATAGGGGTGGGTTCCAGAGAAAACCAATAGTTAGGCGAAAACCGAGAAAACCACTAAAAATACCAATTTTAACCAATAATATAATAATATTTATATTTTATTTTATTTTTTTTATAAGAGTATCAATGTAATATTACAATTTTTTACCAAAAAATCATTTAAATATTGGCTTACGTATACGTAACCCATAATGTTACGTATACGTAAACAGAAAACAAAAAAATTCAAAAAAAATGCGGTTACGTATACGTAACCCATAGTATTACACATTGTTTTAGTAGTTTTCTCGGTTTTCGCCTAATTTTGTGGTTTTCTCTTGATCCCTCCCCTATATATATATATATATATATGCATGTATGCATGCATTATGTATGCATGCTGTGTATGATGTGTATGCATGCTGTGTATGATGTGTATGCATGTATGCATGCATGTTGTGTATGTTGCGTATGCATGTATGTATGCATGGATGCATGCATGGATGCATGTATATACATACACATATATATATATACACGTTGAATTAAGAATCATAATTTTAGCGAGAACCAAAATAACCATACATTTATATACAAATGCATAAGATGCATGTAGCCATAATTTTGGCAAGAACCATGCATTCCTACACAAATGCATACATGCATCCTATGCATTTGTGTAGAAATGCATGGTTCTTTTGGTTCTCGTCAAAATTATGGTTCTTAATTGAACATGTCCCTATAAATATATATATATATACACACACACACACACATAGGGGAAGGTTTCACTAAAAAGTGGTTTTTCGCTAATAAACGCTAAGAACTGGGTCAAACGAACTCCGATTGAGCTCATTCCAGCGGTGTTGGAACCGTCTCATCCAAAAACCTAAACCCCCTCCAAACCCACCCCAAAAAGCCTAAAACCCCCACCCCACCCCACCCCACCCCCCACCCACCCCCAAAAACCTAAACCCCACACACCCACCCTTCAGAAAAAACCTAAACCCTAAAATCTAAACCTTAAGGCAAAACCCTAATGCTAAAACCATAAAATTCAACCCTAAAAGCTAATATGGCAGAGTTCGACGAGATGGTTCCAATGCCGCTGGAATGAGCTCAATCGGAGTTCGTTTGATATCGTTTCTTAAGGTTTTTATCATTTCTTAGGCTTTTTAGCGAATTATCACTTTTTATTTGAACCTCCCTTATATATATGTAATATATATATAGGGGTGAGTTCACTAGAAAACTCATTTTCATGAGAAAACCAAAAAACTTCTCATTAAATTTACTCCATATATGTAGTACAACCAAAAACCTAACCCCCACCCAAAAACCTAAACCCCCCACCCCACCCCCACCCAAAAACCTAAACTCACTCCATCCACCCCCCAAAAACCTAAACCCCCCACCCACTCCCACCCCCAAAAAACCTAACCTAAACTAAACCCAAAAGCTAACCCTACTATACATATGTAGTATTGCGCTGATTTTTTTTTATATTTTTTTTGAACGAGGACGACGTGGGGAACAAGGTCTCCGAAGCGGTTTTTTAGTTTTTGATTTATATTTTGAGTTATGATTTTATTATTATTTTTTTTAACTTTAATAAATAGTTTTTTGGTTTTCTTATGAACAATGAGTTTTTTTATGATTTTTCCTCTCTCTCTCTCTCTCTCTTTCTCTCTCTCTCTCTCTCTATATATATATATAGGAGACGGTTCCATTAAAAAGTGGTTTTTCGCTAAAAAAATACTAAGAAGTGCGTCAAACGAACTCCGATTGAGCTTATTCCATCGGCGTTGGAACCGTCTTATCGAACCCTAACCCGGACCCAAAAACCTAAACCCCCCTCCACCCGCACCCCCAAAAACCTAAAACCTCCCTCCAACCCCACCCCAAAAAGCCTAAAACCACCACCCCACCCCACAAAAACCTAAACCCCCACCCCCACCCCCACCCCACCCACCCCCCCCCCCCAAAACCTAAACCCCCCACCCTAAAAAGAAAACCTAAACTATAAAATCTAAACCCTAAGGATAAACCCTAAAATTCATACGTAAAATCTAAACCTTAAAAGCTAAACCCTAAAAGCTAAGATGGTAGAGTTCAACGAGACGGTTCCAACGCCGATAAAATTAGCTTAATCGGAGTTCGTTTGATATCGTTTCTTAAGGTTTTTGTCATTTTTTAACGAAAAACCATTTATTATTTGATTCTCCCCCTATATATATATATATATATTATTTGTAGATTAATAATTTAAAATCTTAAAAAGACAGAGCCATCGGGACATTGGGTGTTTAGCTGTCACCGGACTGACTTCCCTATATCAATCAATTTTGAACCTACGTGGAACTGGGATCTTATGGATATTCCAAGCACAAGGACCCACGTGTCATTAATGAGGGGTCACGATGGTTTGACTTCAATTGCAGTTCACGTGGACTCGACGGTATAGGATCGAAGTACCATGTCCCATGAAACACTATCATGCACCCTCGAAGGTCCACTAATGACGGTGAAACAAATCGTACAACGGATTCCAATTATTTACCTTAAGGTTATTGTACAAATGCATTAAAAACTTGTACTTAGAATCTGACAGAACCAAACGGTAAAAGTTAAAAAAGGAAAAAAAACAAAGGGTAATAGCATGTATGTTGAAAATACGGTATATATTTAAAAAAGTAGTATTTTATATTTAGGAATATCCACGTCAAAGTTTGAAAAAAATAAAGTTAAATAAAACTTTTAGTCTACGAAAAACACAAGACATTTATATCACTCATAACCGTGGGTTAAACCCTCTTGCTTTAGCCCGTGTATAATTCTAATTAAGAGATATCTTGACACCACTTTCAGCCAATAGTTGTCAAACACGTGACATGTGTTTCTCGGCTAATTAGCCTGCCTTTCACCGGCTAATTAGCTTGCCATGAAAAAAAAATATAGGTTCAACTTCCAACCAATTTAAAGGTGTCATGTGTACTACCGCAGGCTAAGCCTTTAAGCCTTCAAATCCGAGGGCTAAGCATTCAAAACCGCATGCTGGCTAAGCCTCCTCTTTATAGTTTATACGTGGCGCATTATCAGTGGCTGCAACATGTTTTTTTACCTAGATTTCAACGCAAGTTAAGATTAAAGGCTTAGCCTACGACTGTGTGATGATGTCTATGTTCTCGCACGCTGAAAGTCAACGTTTATTTTGGTAATCAAATTGTGTAGTTTGGTAATTTTCCCTTAAAAAAAACAAAGAGAGTGGTAAGTAATAATGTGCGCACCTGACGGTAGATTCCGGAAAGCGTTTGCATGGCTGGCGTTGCCGGAGAACGTGAAGGTCTCCGCCGGGACAAAATTCTGTTAACAGACAAGACCATTTCGGCGACTCCAACCACGCGTACAACGTCGGCAAAAAGGGATGGTCCAACACTTCAAGAATCTCCCTTTCTGTCGTGGCTCGAGCATCCTTATTCCGGCTCGCAATTTCCTTCTTATCCATCACCTTAGCGGCGAACACGGCGGCGGAAGAGGATTTGAGGTTGGCGAGGTATACGGAGCCGATGTCTCCGGCGCCGAGCCGTTGAATGAAGCGGATGTCGGTTAAGGAAAGACTGCCGGAGCGACGGATGGCGTCCCAGCAAGGGTCACCGGAAAGAGCGTGAGGTTTGGTAGGTGTGGAAGAGGTCCAGGTGGCTTCAGATTCGGAGCTGGTGCTGCGGTTAATGTCGGTGGCGGTGGTGGTAGTTGTTGAGTTGAAGCTGATGCTTCGGAGGTCATCGTCTAGCCATGGTGGTTCCATTATTGTGTGCAACTGCAAGTGATGAGATTAAGAGGGGGGAATTGTTTTTTTTTTTATAGGTAACTTTCATTTTTGACGTGGCAGTTACATCTCCAAATCGGAGACCCATACCCCACAGCCTGACCACTACGTTGTCTGAACTGGGCCCGCGTGTTCAGAACGAGGGGCATTTGGCTATCACCGGGAAACCATGGAGCCTGCTGCCACTTGACAACAGTTGCGCCACTACACAGGCCAAGACCCGCTAGCGTAACGCACTCCGGACTAAAACCCGGGTTGGCTCGGGATCGAACCTGCGTGGGCAGGTTGATCCTTCATCGCCGATAACCACTGGACCAAATCCAGTAGTTAGGGGGAATTGTTTTTGAAGAGGGTGAAATGGGAATGACAGCTAGGCCCATTAATGGGAATGGGCCTTTAGTTTTAACTAGTGATGCACAAATCGGTTTTTTAATTCAAACCGGTTCAACCCGACCCGAACCGAACCGGTTTGGTCAACGAAAAGTCAAAACCGGTTTGGGCCCAAACCGGTTCGGGTTAAACCGGTTTTGGTAATGGAAATATGTAAACCGGTCAAACCGGTTCGGGTAGGTTTTAAACCGGTTTGTCCTTTAAACCGGTTTTTATAAAAAAAAAAAACCAAATAAATTTTATATTTTTAATATAAAATCAATAAAAAAATATAACAAAATTAAAACATAAAGTTCAACGTTTATTAATATTTGGAAAGTTCGGAAATTAAAAAACATGACAAGATAAAATTGTAAAAAATTACAAAAAATATAACAAATATAAAACATTAAGTTCAACGTTTTATTTTTTGGAAAGTTGATTGATTATTCTTGTGCGTTGTTTTCGGAACTAGAGCTTCGTAGCCTTGCATCTTCGGCTAGTTCTTCATCCGTGACGGGTTCGGATATTCCAAGATCAACCTCGTTGTTGTGTATGACTTCTTCGGCTTGAATTTCATCTTCGAGAGAAGTTTGGTCTTGTATCCTATCCATCGCATCCAAATGGTCCTTCAAGCAAATGCACATTTTCATCGCTAGGGGTGTGAGTCTAGTCCTTCGTATCGATAATACCCTGCCACTAAAAGAAAACGCAGATTCCGAAGCTACCGTGGAAGCTTGGACGGTTAGTACATCACGGGCCATGGCGGAAAGAATCGGAAACGAAGTTTCGTTTGTTTTCCACCATGCCAAAATATCAAACTCCTCAAAAACGGTAGGAGGCATAAACGCTAAAAAGTTTGTGCCAATATACCTTCCGAGTTCGCTACTCGGGGTGGTACCTCGAGCCCGTTTACTAAATTCATTTAACATTTCGTTATATAAATTCAAATTAACATCTCTCGAGGTACCACTTGATGATGTACCCATTGTATCATGTGGAGTCGGATTTATACCATATTTATGTAAATAAACATCAAATAAATCTTGTAAACATTTGTTAAAATATGTTTTTGTGCCTTGTGCAAAATGGATATCTTCACTATCCAAATTCAAAGCGTAAGTAATTCTATCAATCAAGGTTTCAACCCCGTAAACATTTATGGTAGGGTTTAACGCGGCGGCGCAAGTTATAACGGGAGGCATTTCTTTAAAATATTTCACTAATTTTTCTTTCATCGGTTCTATCATTTTTGTAAAAAGATCGCTTTTATTTTCAAGCTCAGACAACTTGTTAGCCATTGAATATATTTGTTTTAGCGTTAATGGACTTGTGGGATAATAAACACCGGATAAAAAAGTGGTGGCGGTTTTAAAAACTTCAAGCAATTCGGTTACGTCTTTTAAAATATCCCAATTTGGAGACGGAAACTTTTGAATTTTACGACGAGGTTTTGAGGCAAGCATATCATGAAATAGTTCTAAAGTTTCTCTTTGTCGTAAAGCGCTATAAAACATAATATAAGTCGAGTTCCATCTTGTCTCGACGTCCCAATTCGGGCCTAAGCAAAGATTATTCGTATCACGACAAAATTTAATATAATCATGGTATCTTTTTCTGTTACTAAAAATATCTTTAAGCATTTGTCGAAAAGTATATGTTAGGTTTGAAACCTCTTCAATTGCAAGCCCGGCTTGCACCGCCAAGTTAATGATGTGTGCGACACATCGACTATGGAAAAAAACGCCGTTGCAAACGGGTTTATATTTAATTTTTAGTTTTTGAACCGTATTTGTATTATTAGATGCATTATCAAAAGACATTGAAAAAAGTTTATTTTGTAATTTAAATTCGTTAATAACACCATCCAATATATAAAATAAATTTTCGCCGGTGTGTGGATATTCAAACAAGTCAAAAGCGATTGTACGCTTCATCATTTGCCACGTATTGGGATCAACCCAATGCGCGGTAACGCAAAGGTACGAATCGGGTATACCATGTGGAGCCGACCAAACATCGGTGGTTAAGTTTACACCGGTTTGCAAATTTTCAAAACCCAAAATTAATTCTTTTTTTGTTTTTTTCCACATTTTTATACAATCTCGTCTAAGGGTTGTGCAACTTACTTGGTGATAACGAGGTTGGAGTGTCTCTTGAATCATCCTTGTCAAGCGCGGATTGTCAAAGTGGTTGAATGGCAATCCTTCTTGAATCACTAACCTCGCCATTCGATCTCGAACAATATTTGGATCAAAGTTCCAAATTCCTCCTTCGCTTGTCATCGAGGCTTGACCTTCACTTGGAATTCCCTTCAATGACGGGCAAGATTTTTCCATATGCATTTTCAAACTAGTGTTTGAATCTTTCCCCAAAAAACGCACCACACATCTTGCACCGAGCACGTTCCTTCCCGTTTGACAACAAACATAGATCGTAATTACACCAAATTGCCGGATTTCTCGTTGTTGCTCGAATTTCCACAACGGTAACTTCGTTTGAGGAACCACCAACACCAAAACTTGCCATGCTTTTTTTTTTTTGAGTTTATAGAGAGTTTAGAGAGCGTTTTTGAGCGGTTAAAGAGCGGTTTTAGAGATTAGAGAGTGTAAAGAGAGGTGTGATCAACCCTAAACACCCCCCACCTATTTATAGTGTTTTAAGGGTGCAAAAAACTCCAAAAAAAGGGCCAAAATCGACCCCAACGGCCATATAGCCGTTGGCCAACGCTAGTTTTTGCCCAGCTCGAAAACCGGTTTAAACCGGTTTTGGTTGAACCGGTCCCTAAACCGATCGCCTCCTGAAATCTCCAAACCGGTTTCAAACCGGCGGTTTTTGGGCAACCCGAACCTAAGCCAAACCGGTTTGCCGGTTTGGACCGGGTTAAAAAAAAACCGGTTTTTTTGTGCACCACTAGTTTTAACCTCGGGTGTTTTCATGGGCTCTTCTATTTTGTAACAAGATTAAATGATAAAAGACAAATTATAATAGTAAAATTGTATTATTGGCAATTATAATGCAACAATAGCGTTGGTTTGTTTACTATTATATTTATTTGGACATTGGTATTCATATTACCATCTCTTTTTTTTTATGATATTTGATATGGTTTTCTGGTTACATATGTGATATTTGATATCTACCCATACGATATTCAGGATACATGTCATTTCTATTATTGTCTTTATTACCTTTACCTCCTTTATATATTGTTTCCTAAATATAGATTATATCTCTATCACTTACGTTGCTTGCGTTTATCCTTCCACGACAGTGTGGAGAGAAATAAGTTATTAGAGTGTGATGAATATTTGATTAAGTTCAAATTTAAAATGATTTTATATTTTAAGTAAGATATTGTTGGGTAGCATTAGGGTGGAGCTCGGGTTCCCACGGAAAGTCGGTAACACCGCCATAACACCAAGGGGTTCAGGGGTACTTTTCACGGGTTCGCGAAGCCGAGCTTTAAGCCATGGTTGGTTGTTGAAAAGCTTGGTTTGTGAAGAGGGTAAGGTTCAAATAATGTGGTATTACATGGCGCTTGTTAATTAGGTAATTTTTAGGGTACTTAAGGGTTGAAGGGGTTCCACCCCTCCACCCTTAAAGCCAAAGATGCGAGACGTAAAGTGGATACTATACTACTATCACATGAATGGGGTACCAATAGTATTATCTTTTGTAAAATACACTAAATAGTTTTCTTTATCTATATTAACTACTAAACAACTAAACTTGGGGACACTTATCACTTTTTGTTGCATCCTCAACATGTTTTCTGTCTCTCTCTCCTATTAAATAATGATATTAAAATAATATATTTTTAAATATTTAATATAAATCTAATTATGAATACTATTATTTAGACAAAATTACAGAAATCAACTTTTATGCTTATACCTAATTTCACCTAGAGACCTTAATCTTCATTAATTACACTGGATACCCTTTATGTATAAACATTGCAACAAATTTAGACATTTCAACTTGTCTTGATTACAAATATGCAATCACGTGATACACACGTGTCTTGATTTAACGGATAAATTAAACGGAAGTTAGACGAAAGGTCTATATTTGTTACAATGTTTGTACATAAAGGGTGTACAGTGTAATTAATAAAGATTAAGGTCTGTAGATGAAATTATGTATAAACATAAAGGTTGATTGTTATTATATCATTAACCGAATGAATTTAATATGAAGTAACAATTATCAATTACATAAAAAAATTATGATGCCGTTAAAAAATGTTTTAAAATTAATTTAATAGAATTTATAACCATCACGTCAAAGTATATTTTTAGAGACATATTTTGACAAATGTAAGTGTTAAAGGATTATATTATATTTTACTCAACTCGTGTAATACAATGGTTTATTCAACTCGTGTAATACACGAGTTTTTAAGTACATATTTTTTTTGAAAGGCAACATAATTTTTTTTATTATTAACCATATAACATTACATTTATTCAACCCATGAAGCGTATATAAATACAAAATATAAAATATTTTATGTTTTAATGTGAATTTGCATTTTTAATAATATATAAAGACTTAAATAAATAAAATATGAACTTGGAATACTAAATTAATTAAAAAAAATATGATTTTGAAAGAAAAAAATTGAAAACTTGGAAATCCAGTTGTCCAACCGGCCGATCTGATCCGGTTCTGAAAACATTACTTATTGTACAACACTAAACTATTGTAAGAACAAAAATAACAAATTTAAATCATTTAATTTTTTAATAGGGCTTCTTACTTTTTATAATTTTCACACTTCTTAAAAAAATGTGTATGCTTATGTACATAATAATTCTATCAAATTAATATTTCTTACTACTTTAAACTTTTGACATGTTAACCTTAATGTGTAGATTATGTGTATTGTAAGGCCCCAAACTCGGGAGGCCTCATTTATTGGATTTACTCACCAACACATAGCACTTAAACATAAGACATACATTATCACAGCGGAAACGATTTAAAATCTCAACATACGCAGCGGAAACATAACATATCTAAACATAACTTGTCAAATACAACTGAAACTTGTCTTAATCAACATAATCAAAAGAAACATAAACAGGATGCCAGATGCTGATCTTCGGGTAACTCTTCTCGCCAAGCCAAGCATCCACTTTCATCTACTGCCACCTACACTTAACTAATGTGCATACTAAAAATCAGCAACGCTGAGTGAGTTCTAACGTTTACTTTAAATCAATTATACAAAAGATTTACTAAAACATATATATTGCCAATAAGGCTAAACTTAACACACTTTGCTTTTCAAACAGTTTAAAACGTATAATAAACCATCAATTCCTCTTTAATGTACTGCCCTCATGGCTTACATCCATAAACCGACAAGTACCCGGTCAATGCCCCCATGATCAATGACCATGAACTGACAATACCGCTTACCCGTCAATTCCTTGTCACTACTGTACCGCCCCCATGGTCAACGACCATGAACCGACGAGTACCTGGTCAATGCCACCATTATCAGCGACCATGAACTGAAAATACCCTGGTCAATGCCCCCATGATCAACGACCATGAACCGACAATACCGCTTAACACTACGGGGAGGTTGCGTGGACCTCCCGAGCAACCGCCGTCACTCATCCCAGTTGTACAACCGTTAGCGAACCCAAAGGTTCTTACTAATGGGTAGAACCCATATCTGACATCTTGTACAAGTAACATCTGTCCGAAGGATCTTTATAGCTGGTACACATTCCCGAAGGAAAACTGTTCACTTTACTGTTCATAAAACTTTCTGTAAATCTTGTTCATAACTTAACATGTATTATGCCTTTGTTTATGTATATAAAAATATAGTAAACGCTTGCCATAAATACCTTTGCTTTTACTGAAATACATCTTAACACATATATCATGCCTTTGTTTATGTATAATAAATATAGTAAACGCTTGCCAAATAATATATCTTGCTTTACTGAAAACATACTAGCACTTATATTATGCCTTTGTTTATGTATATGAAAAATATAATAAACGCTTGCCAATAATATAATCATACTTTACTAAAATGTACTTTTGCCTCTTTTAAACTTTTCACTAAAACATAGCTTTTCCCTTCAGTTTATAATATATAAAATATAATAAACGTTTTACACTAAGTATGCACACCACCCCTAAAGAAGGCAAAAAGGGGATTAGAACTCACCCGGTATCTTAGCTGCAATGGTCTACTGGATCTAACACAATCTGAATAATCATAACAATAGACACGTATCAGACTTAACTCGACGCTAAATGTTTTCACTATTCCTGGCTAGGCGAACATAACGACTTCACTAATCTAGCTATATATATATATATATCCATAGACCTGATGCTTGCGCACTTGGCAAGTGCGCAGAGCCTAGTTCTTGCGTACTTGATAAGTACGCAGACTTTGCTTCTTGCGTACTTAATAAGTACGCATGCTTTGCTTCGTGCGTACTTGATAAGTACGCAGACTTTGCTTCATGCGTACTTGATAAGTACGCTAGATCCTCTTCATGCGTACTTGGTAAGTACGCAGGATCTGCTTCCCCGCAAAAACCCTAACTTTCGTGTTCGGGTCTGATCACGTCAAGATCCCGGACTTGTTTACATTCAAAACGTTTGCTTTTCATTAAGGAACTTAAATCTATATTTTTCTTCCAGTTTAATCCGTAAAAACGTTATCTTTTCCTCCAAAACCCGAAAAACCCAAAAACGAACAAAAACTCAGATCTAGGAGAATCGATTACCTGTAAACGCTTCTTCTTCACAGCTAATCGTTCCAAATACGTATGCCTACGATCCTATGAGCTCAGATTCGAAAACCGGGACTTTCTCTCTCTAGACTCTCTCTCACTTTCTCTCTCTAGAAATCCGAAAATGAGGTTGGGAGTGAGGGTTTTGGGTTAATTTTGAGGCTTATAAGGGCCCGACCCTTCCCCATTTCGGCCCATACACCCCGGCCCAAGCCCGCTTTCCTTCTTTTCTTATTTAAGTTTTTAATTCTCGTGAATTCTTTCGCGCTCTAAAACTCGGGTTGTTATGAATGGTTGGTGAAGAATTCAAAAGGAAAAATTAATTTCACTTGTACAAATGAATAGTTATAGACAAAATTAAAAATCAAAATATCAAATTTTAAATGTTATTGGTTTTAAGAAAACACCATTTAAAATCTAAATATTAACTTTATAAAAACCCTTAAACTTAAACAGGGTCAACTCGTTTATTAAATGGGTATATTTAGGTTAACCCGTTTATTAAAGATTACATTATTGTTTTGATAATATATTTTATATAGTTTTTTTTTCTTTTTCATTTTCTGTGGGATTATAATGTATATATTTTATTGAAAGGTTTAACATCGTCTTTATTATGTTGGTTGACACTGGCGCGCCGATCCAGCCTGTTAGGAGTATTAGTGGACCTTCGCGGGTGCATGATTTGTCTCGTGTTTAGGTGAATAGTGTCTCATGGGACATTAAAGGTCAAACCATCGTGGGTCCTGGAGCTTGGAACGTCCCCGGGAACAAGTATGTCTAAGGTCATCCGTAGTCAGTGACGGATCCAGGAATTTAAGTCAGTGGGGGCCTAAAAACGGTGAGGTTAGATAGCGTCAAGTCATAACGGATCAACAGGTCGGTTAAAAAAATTACATTAAATCATGGAAATATGATAAGACTTTAAGTAATAATGTAGGCAATCAAAACCACAGTAATAAATATTTTAACAGGAAATAAGTTTTCGGGTTTCAAATGGTCTAACCTCAAAAGTCACAACCGGAATATGCAAATTGACTTATTCACAAAGCTTCTCAATCTTTCGATCGCTATCATAAATAACTATTTTTGTAAAAATGTGTGAAGTACCGAGCACACAACACACACAAATAAAAATTAAGCGTTAGTTCCCATAGTCAAAAACCTGCAAATAAGAAAGTAGATGAGCAAGCTATAAATGAACAAATATGATAGCTAGATATTAGGCCCGTTGATTTTACCCGTACCCGGTTAACCCGATCCGAATAACCTTCACCCGAACCGATTAAACCCGTACCCGAATAACCCGTAACCGATTAACCCGAAAACCGTTTAAACCGACTGTTATTCGGGTCGGGTTTCGGTTAGACTTTCAAACATCAAAAACCCGAATAACCCAAACCGATTAACCAGAATAAACCGAACATTCATAAACATGGTTTATAAATTACAATCTTATTACTATATCACTAAATTAATAGATCATTATTACGGAATTGTTCTTACCTTTCTATTTACAAATTATAATCTTATTACTATGGCCGAACATTTAGTTTTTCATGAAGTTGAAGAAACAATGATACCAATATAGGTTCGCATAATCTAATACTTATTCATTAATCTATTTCTTAATATTTTTTTATCTAGTATACCTTTGATTGATTATTGTTAGACTAAGACAAAATACTTGTTATTTGAAGCTTTAATCTCTTGAAAATATGCTTCTTTTTGTTTCACATACGCCTTTATTTTATGTTTATAAACTTGATTCATTTATTTTTTTCAACAATGTGTCCCTACCCGAAACCCGACCCGATTACCGAAAACCGATTACTGAAAACCAATTAACCCGAACCCGATCTACCCGAATGTTATTCGGATCGGTTATCGGATAAAATTACACACACGAAAAAACCGATTAACCCGAACCGATCTACCCGAAACCCGATTAAATTACCCGAACAACACCCCTAGATATTAGTGCATGGAACAATTGTCAAAATAAAATTTTGTTACTCATGCATTTTAGTTGAAAGTTCTGAACCATGTTAAAATTCAATCTAACCTGCAATAATTTAATTGAATATTTTGAAAATGGAATCAATTTTTTAAATTTAAATACTCAATCAAACAGGGAAATGGGAATTGGGAAGGGGCCTTTTTAATGAATGCAAAGGTGCCTAACATTTTTTGGGTGCAATTTTTATAAGTTTTTCCTTACTAAGCTGAAGTTCAGTGGGGGCCCAGTCACCCCCTGGGCTTGTCTTTAATCCATCAATGTCCGTAGTGATTTCACATCCAAATGATTCACGTCCTGTCACGTCACTGATCCACATCAGTACATGGGTAATCACTAGACATGATCACTAAGGTGCATAGTGGTTTAACGCCCCCGCATTTATCTTTTAATCATAAACTAATTATTCAATTAAAAAGAAAGAACAATAAATAATGAGTTGGACTAAGTTGATTGGTTGTTGGTTTGTTTGGCTTTGCCCCTTTGCCCGTGAATGCAGCCACGCCCAACCCCCCGTGCCCACCTTCACCCCCCAGCGATCCGTGTTTTTGCTTATGTTTTAAAATCCGGATCGGACTGGCCGGTGGGACGGGTTCAACCGGGAACCAGTACCTCCGGCGACCCAGTTGTATATTGTGTGACCGGGTTTTTAAAGTTGGCAGTAATTTCAATATGAAGAACATGATGAATTGCATCGTATTCCGACTTTAGCAAAGAAAGTGCTCCAGATTTTATGACAATTGTTTTGTAATTTATGAACAAGAAAGATATATCTTAATTACCAGACATATTTAAAAATATGCTGTGTTTCTAGGATGAAATTTCTCTTTAAAATGACAACTTATTTATCTTAAAACCTTCTTCTCTCTTGCTGATATCTTAGGAAGAGATTTTAGGCTATAACTTCGCTCCTTTTTATTTACATAAAAAGTTCTTGTGGTTTGAAAAAACTAACAGTTTAAGGAAAGCCACCACGACAGAAGGGCAGTGAGTTTAGCGGCTGCTTGTCAACGATAGTTTTTGGTGGGGGTGGTCGCCAATGAGGAAGGTGCCAACGGCGGTTCTTGGGTTTATATAACTTTTCTAAAAGTTAAGGGGTAAAATAGTCATTTTATATAAACATATTCAGAAATCTCAAATATACAACCTTCGTATATGCAATCTTTTGAAGCTATACCCAAAAGTGTTAACCACATAACTAACTCTATTTTAAGGGTAAAGCATTTAGCATATAAATAGTGTAGCATTTCTACTATTTTTTTTAACAGCAAAAAGATAATTATAATAAAGGATGATGGTTATTAACATTTGCATCTCATGATAATCAAGTGATTGAGCATCAAGCCATACTCATTTTAGCAATCACGCTAACCACTAAGATAGCGTAAAAAAACACATTCATAACCAATATTCTACAATTGAAAATCCATGATAAAATCAAACTTAAGTCATATGTGAAACAATAAAATGTATCAACTATCAAAACAGAACCATTTAAATTCAAATAATTCTTAGATCTTCAACTAAACCTTACATCCTAGACTCTTGCCTTGTCTTACAAAATCACAGGTTCAACAGTAAAACTAAAAAACAAAACCAAATCAATAGCAAAAGATAAAACCTTAGTATGCTTCAACAGAAGAGATAAAAGACCTTTTCTTTTAGTCGAATAAGCTGAATCCCATATCCTGCAAATCAGAATAAAATCAAATATGTCAAAAATTTACAACTTATTAGACGAATCATGGTTCAAAATTGGATAATAACACTGAAATACAATGAACTTCAAGAAGAAATAGAAAAGCTTACATCATCAGACTCCTCTTTCTCTTCAACTTTCTCCTCTTTCTTTGACTCGGCAGCAGCAGCTGCAGGTGCAGCAGCACCACCACCACCAGCTGCAGCGGCAACTGCTACACCGCCGCCAGAAGGAACTGAAGCCAACTTTTCCCTTCCAGATGCAATGAGTTCAGTAATGTCCTTTCCCTTCACTTGCGACAAGAGCAGCTCAATTTTATCATCATCAGCATCAGCTCCAACTGCACATCATCAGTTTTTCATCAAATGCAAACAATTATATTATATATAATCACAATTACTGAAAGTCGGCTGTGAGATTTATTGTGCAAAGTACAACCCTCTGATGCAGGTTACAAACTATTTTTATACATAAGATACTTGCTCCAATAAGTAAACAAAAAAGGGTGCAACCCAACGGTCAATGCCCCATTCTCACTCGCAAAACAAGGGTTTGAACCCCAGCATCCCCTCCGGCCAACCGATTCCACTGCTGATATCAGCCTTACTTAAACAAAATTGTTTTTTTGTTATCTTCCAACAAGTAATTTTTTTTCGTTGTTTAACGCACCACAAGGTAGACAGTAACTTTTTTAATGGATTCATTTTTTTATACAATCAGTTATGACGTGCCGCAACAGGCGTGGCTCGATACTAGTAACATATACAAGTATAGGTTATACATTTATGATTTATCCAACTAAAAATGATAAAATTCCACATGGAGAACTAATCATTAGCATAACCAACAAGTCAAAATCAAACAAAATGCTGATTGCTAAAAATGATTTAAAAACAATCAAAAGTAATCATTCACAATTAGCATGAAAATCTACAGACACCATGGATCAAAAATAAGTGCAGTTCTCATATCTGAACAAAAATAATAAGCAAAAGGCATACATACCTGAACCGAGGATCTTCTTCAAATCTTCAGCGGATGGGCAGGTGTTACCTCCCAAAAGAGCCAACAAATACGCAGCCACAACCTTCATTCTGACATATTAAACATAACAGAGTCAATAAACAACTCGCATTTCACTATCGAAACAAAATCATTACAACAATCACCATTTCAACTAAACGGTTTCACGATATCGTATCGTTTCAGTTAAATCTAGCTTCCAGATTTTTGAATTGAACCATACAAGTATTAGATAGGGTAATTGAATAACCAACGGAATTCTAATATAGGATCCAGATTTTAACAGTATCAGTGCGATTAATTACCTAATATCGAGACAACAAAAAGCCCTAGTTTGAGGAAGTGGAAAAGAAGATACCTGCAATTGGTGTTACAGCCGCTCTGTATCTTTTGCTTGTGAGCTTTAGGGTTCCTGCAAGCTGCTGGAAACCCTATCCCTTTTTATAACATAATTAATACTGCTTCAGTTCATGTCTTCGTGGGCTTCGTTTTAACGTGTTGATAACGGGCTGGCTAGTAACATGATTTGAGCCCATTACTACATTCCTGATTTTCATTTAAGTGAGAGTTAATTACACATATCTAATTTCGACAAAACCAATTCAAATCATTCATTTTTTAATAAGATTATTACATAAATATAAAGTCATGTTTTCTTTTTACATTTTTGTAAATTTGCAAGTGTGTAAGGTGAGTTTATATTGGCATAATTTTTTGCTGAAAAATATATATTTTATGTTTTTAGCAATTTTTTTTCTTCTGAAAAATAGATATTTAATCAGCTTAACAGTCTTTGAAAATCTAGAAATATGTTTTATGGATGTTACAACTTATTTGTTTTGATCCATTGATAATGACATCTATATGAAAATTTCTGAATAATTTAAAATCCTGAAGCATTAAGTTCAAAAACTAAAGAAATATATTCAATCAAATTATAAAGATTTTTAGGTTGAAACAATCTGGAAGAATGTGGTACAATTGTTTAAGTGATTATTTGATAAGTAAAGGTGATACAAATAATCTTATTTGTGCATTTGTCTTTATAAAGAAGACAACATCAGAATATGTGATCATAGTCGTATGTACTAGAACTGACGTAAACATGTGAAACATTAATGGCGTAGAGGATGAATAAGTGATTACAATATATGTGATATTAGTTACACTTTAGTGTATATATTGTTGTGCACGTCGCATGCATTAGTGTTAATACTTTAGCATGTGTTGTTACTTGTTATATACAATGCATATGCGTAAGTGAATACATTATGTAAGGTCTTAAAAGTAATACACAAAGTTCTTTTTCCTTTTCAAGAACTTTAGTTATCGACTTAGGCAGATTCTAAGCGTATTTGTGTATTCACTTATGTTATATGTAGATTCCTAGCATAGTTTATTTATATTCATTAATGCATACACTTCTCTAGTTCGAATTCAATGATGAACACACTGATTATGGGATTCTTATTTAGTGTATTAACTGAATATGCTACGCATGAGGAAGACGACATAAGAACGTGCATTGTTAAGCGGGTTCAGCGGGTGGTCAGCAGTAACACCGCATATATTTATGGGGGAACTTTGTGTTTAGTAGAGTAGGATTTGCTATTCAGAAGGGGGTAGCGGCGCAGCTTGTTGCCCGTCTACCTGCCATTAGTTTGTAATTGTGACGGTCAATTGTTAATCGTCTTTGATCACAGTCACAGTTCTTTTTTCTTTTCACAAATATAACACCTTTGGCCATGTGAGTTAAGTTTGACCGTTAAATAATTATGAAATATCAAAAGTACCCTCAATCAATAAATTAAATATTAAAACATAAAACTAAAAATAAAATATAGAGTAAATTACAAATTGTGTCCTTTAACTATTATTCAAATTGCAAGTTATGTCCTTTAGCTTCATTAATTACACTGTATGTCCTTATTTTGAAATATTTGCACATTTTAAGTCCTTTTGACTAACCTCCATCCAAAATTTCTGTTAAGTCTGGTCATGTGCCCCTCACATGAGGGGCATTTTCGTCCTTTTACCTCTACTTTTTTTAAATATATAATTATCTTCATCCAACATACCCCCACTTTCTCCAACCAAAACCCACATCCACCATCATCCTCATCTTCAACCCACAAATGCACCCAATCCTTCCATTGCCTGGTTCGTCGAAGCTGGGTCACAGACTGTGATGACACATCCTCTCTCTCTCTCTCTATGTTATAAACTCTCTATCTACTCTTACTCTCTCTCTACACTCCCCACCCACCTACAATTTACAGCCCTAAAATCACCGGTCGTTAAAAGCTCGACCTGAACCGCCATCGTCTTTCCCTCATGGTTTCAATTTGGATTTCAGAGACTAGAACTTACAGCTGTTTCGAATTGGATATGGGTTTCAATTTGGTCAGATGTCGTGGTTCCAATTTGGTCCGATAGGTCTCGCCGGAATTACTCCTTGGAGTTGGGTTGGTGGGTTCGATGGAGCTTTAAATATTGAAAGCTGTGAGCCTGTGAGCGGAGCAATGTTTCAAGGAACCCTAATTTCTATTTTGCAGATGAAGAGAAAGAGGGATATTGTATTCACGGTACAACTATTGTTGGTGGTGGCTACAAAAGCTGGTCGAAGAAGATGAACCGTTATGGTGGATTAACGGCAGCAAAAATCCGCAACCCCGCTCTTTCTATCCTCTGTGACAACGGCCAACCATTTTGTTTTAGACAATGAAATTTCGTGTATCATAATCGACTATATTGATGAACCTAGTAATCTTCAAACATTGGGGTCGATTGTTTCAGTTCAAATCAAGGGTTGATTTTAGCATTCTACCTGTCAAAATTGGGGATTGTTCATCACTAGAGCATAATAAAAAATCAACCAAAACCTTTTTTTAGTATTAAATTAATTGTAAATCCAATCTTGTGGGTGATGAACTCACAATGTGTGATGAAAAAATGGTTGTGAATGTGATGAAATGGAGTATAAAATTGAAGAAGAAGATGGCTGTGAATGTGATTAAATTGGAGTATATAATTAAAATGGGGTGATGGACTCGCAGTTTGTTAAAAGAAATTGAAGGTGAATTTGGTGGTGAAGAAGATGGGGTATCGATGCCAAAGGATACGCCAGAGATGGATTCACCGTCGACGATGGTTATGTTGAAACCAGGGCATCCTGGGATGATGCATTTAGAGAGAACTTATTTTGGGGTTTGGATTTTTTATTTATTTATTTATATTTTCAAGTCCGAACAAAAAAAGAGTGTAAAATGACAGGAATACTCCTCACATGAGGGCACGTGACATGACTTAACGCCTCAAGTGGATGGTGGTTAGTGTAAAGGACGAAATGTGTGCAAAGGTTTCAAAAAAGGACATCCAGTGTAATTAATGAAACCAAAGGACATAACTTGCAATTTGAATAATAGTTAAAGGACACAATTTGTAATTTACTCTAAAAAATATTAATCTCAATTAATGGTCCCACCCCACCATCATCTTCGTCTCTCCGTACCTGCAACACCCATCATCTTCATCTTCAAATCCCTTTCTCAATCCCCCTATTTCTTCACAGCAGGCCACACCCTGTCATTTCCAAGTACTCGGCTGCACATATGAGCCCGAAGATGTTGGTTGCAGTCGGATCGACCGCGATTCCGTAGCAGAATTTCACAGCGAGCTCAAAGGCATCAACACCACCGGGTATGTCGTCCATGGCTACCTTGCTCAAATCTAGTTCTCTTGAATCATATATAATTCGGTTCATTTTCCCACTTCTTGAAAGCAGGTGATACTTTGAAACTCAATTTACAAAAAAAAACAAGATGAATAATTAATGATTCAAAACCCAAATTGTTTGATTCATAAATTAATAACTACTATCTTATGCAAATTGAAACTAACGTCACCAATCTGGACCAAGAAATCACTCGGAATATCAGTTGCAACAAACCTATTGTCACCGAGAAAGTTTGTTACTTCACATTTTGGTGATTAAATTCGGTAAAAAAAAAAAAATACGTACCAAGTTTTGCCTCGTTGTTCGAACCGGTCAGAGTGGACGCCATGTTTGGTTGGTGAAACATTATTAATAGGGAGATTGGGATTTGAAGATGAAGATGAGGGGTGTTGCGGGTACGAAGAGATGAAGAAGATGGTGGCGTGGGGTAGGGTAGGGTAGGACCCATTAATTAAGATTAATATATTTTAATTTATTTATTAAGGGCATTTTTGACATTTTATAATCATTTAATAACAGTCAAACTTAACTCACATCCATTACAGGGGCCAAAGGTGTTATATTTGTATAAACTATTGGACCATAGTTATAGTTTCTCAATTTAGAGGCTATAAGTGAAATCCATGTAAACCACATGGGCCATCTGTGTAATTAATTCAGAAAATTACAACAAAACTTATTTGATTTTAAATATTTCTACAACAATGAAATCCAACAGTACTTTATTATAAAAGGCTCAAAAATCTTAATAAGAATTCAAGCCAAGACCAAGTTTATATTTGATTTTATGGTCGGACATTTCAATCAAACTCGACTCATTCATAGTCCTAATGTCACATTATCTATGAACGTTTTATTCTCATGAGCGTTTATCATAAATCCCAGCCTAGCTGGATAAGAAAATGTAAGATATCAGAGAACAAGATGACTCTCACCAAGTTATCAACATAAAAATCACTTCTAATCCCATGTTTAGGAATAATCAGAGCATACTGATACAATTATGGGTGTAAACGAGTCAAGCCGACTCGAGATCGGATCGGTAAAAAGCTCGACCGAGCCGAGCCTTAACGAGCCCGAGCCCGATCCCGAGCCTAAAGTATGGCTCGTTTAGTTATCGAGCCCGAGCTTTGCGTTCTAAGTTTGTTTAGGCTCGCAAGCCTTAACGAGCCTAGTAATATTTTATTTTATTTTATTTATATATTTAATATATTATTCGATATAACCCCCCAAATCGAGCTCGGGCCGAGCTTTGGCTCGTTTAAGGCTTCCTACAAGCGAGCTCGAGCCAAGCTTTTGCTCGTTTAATCCTCTTGAATGAAATCGAGCCTTGCCGAGCCGATCTCGAGCTTTATTTTCACTCCACGAGCTGAGCTCGATCCAAAAATTATAGGCTCGAATCGAGCCGAGCTCGAGCTCGAGCTTCAGGATAATCTAACGAGCCGAGCTCGATTAGTGTCAGGCTCGGGCTTGGCTCGGCTCGGCTCGTTTACACCCCTAGATACAATATCCAGCTTAAAAATGAAAATAATGTATTCATACAATGACCCTACATTCACATGTAAATTTGTGTTTTGTGTTATCTTGTCAACTGTCATTGGTGTTGGATAAACTCTTCTTGTTATCTCTCCAAACCGCCCACACTTCATCAGTTCTAAACCTCTGAGTGAAAGTCGATTCTTCAAATGGAGTTGTAACTCCATGGGCATATTCAAGAAGGCCCGTATATGCAATCATTGCTCCGTTATCAATGCAATACCTATCATCAGTTGCAAACAATTTCCCACCCCTTTCGCCACACATAACTTTCATCATCTCTTGCAACCGCACATTGCACCCGACCCCACCAACAATCAAGACATCTTTCTTGTCACATTGCTCGTTCTGTAATCTCAACAAGCATGGCAAATACCGTTTCCTAAAACCAAAAAGGCTAGATTAATATTACAGTTTTCATACAAAAAGTTACACGTTTTGACATGTTAGGGTGACAGGGGAATTGAATCTTTAGCGAGTCTTGCATGAGCACATAGAACCTTGACTAACTCATATATCCAAATAAGATCAATCATGTTATATTTGAAATATAAAAATTCTGATATTTTACAAGTCTACCTGCAAGGAGGGGTGCACTCATTGTTTTTAAGCTTTTGTTCAGCCTCTGCTTCAATGAAGCTCAATATTCCACTAAAAGACACATCCATTCCTTTTACCACATAAGGGATGTCTATGAACTTTTCTCCTTTTCTTGCAAGCTGAATAGATTGAAATTAGCTTCGATAAATAAATCTTCCCAACCACAAAATATGTTCAAGAAAAATGTTCCAATTCTAGAAAGAGTATTGAATACATAAACTTCATACCTGCTCAATGTTGTACCCTGGACTTGGATCATTTGACAACATTAAAACTCTAGCAAATCGGTCCAAACAGTTGCCTATTGCTATATCAATTGTCTCCCCAAAAATTCGGTATCTGCCCTCGCTGTATGCAATTACCTAATTATAGAAAATGATAGAGGAATCAATATCATAACCTTATCTCTTCCCTCTCTTCCCAATTCAATAATAACAGAAGCAATTGACTTTTTAACCACTCATCTAACAAAATTGTCAAATACATTAGTTTGCAAATTCCAAAAGTAGTCATCATAATTGACTCCTTTTGTCCAAAATTGTCTGGTTTTTTTCCTTTCTTTTTTCAGTTTTGCAAGAAATCATCTGTTCGCTACCTACAATGGTTTAAGAACTCAACAGTTTGTTGTGATGATGATGATAATACTACAAATAATAATAGATTGATAGTTACACGGAAATTAGGGTTTTTAAGTCGGTTTGTGATGGCTATTTAAGGGATTAATCCGGCCCTGGGGTTTGAGGGGCAACTTAGGACGATCTGGGGTGATCCATAAGCAACAATTCATCATCCCAAACCTGAATTCGATCCCGAAATCATTAAGAATCAAGATCCACCATCAACATGCGAGGATAACCCACCCGTGATTAACCCCGGGTGTAGGGTTTGATGTATTTAATTTATGTTTTTACCTTACTTGAACATGAATCTTGTTTGATCTTTGGTTTTACTAGATTTATGTGTTTTGCATGTTTGTAATTGAAGAATGATTTACCTTTATTGAATATTCTGTCAGTCATTGGTCTTTTGATCATTAACAATCGTGAGTTCAATTGAGTTAGATTGATAATCATTTTGATAATGTCTTAGCATGTGCCCTTATTCGGTTTAGGGTCATTAAGTTGACATGGCCAAATTTATGTCTCATGTTTATCCTTCATTACATATTGTTAAACAAAGTTATGTCTATATGACTTTTTAAGACTGGTAATTAACATAGGTTACATGGTGTGCTTCTTGACTTGAAACCCGGGTGCGATCATATTTTAATTATTGTTTACAATCAAATCAGTTTATAACCACAATCCAGATCAGTTTTACTTAGGTAATTAGGTTAATTAGGTTTAGGATAAATTAGTCAGACGAAACTTATCACACTGACCATATGCTCCTCGTGGATACGATACCCTACTTACCCTAGTTATATAGGTTATTTAGGTTTTTACATGACTCAAACGACGGTCATCAGGTCCCAAAGCCTTCTTCCAGCATCCAGCACTATGCTCAGCGCTAATTTTTTATAAAATTTATTTTTGATTTTTTTGGATTTTCTGCTCCTCCATCATCAACCTGTCAGTAATGTTTTATTGGTGATTTTGTTACAGTGTTGGGTTGGCGGGTTGAGTCGTTCAACCCAAACCCGACCCATATATTTATCCGTGTTAAAGATATCAAGTATAACTTGACACATTTTAAAATCATGTAACCCAAACATGACTGTTTAACGCATTTATCTATATGGGTCGATAGGCTGTGATCAAGTTGTAAATGTGTTAAACGGGTTAGTGCTTGTAACAAATGGGTTAAACAGGTTAACCTGTTTAATTAAATGGGTTGGCAAGTGGACCTGTTTGATTAAACGGGTTAAACATGCCAACCCGAACATGACCCGTTTATTAAACATGTTAAAGATGACAACCATGCTTCCAAATTTTGCTGCCACATCCACGTAACCTGGCATTGAATTATAATGTTGTAAAAGCTGTAAGAGCATAGGTTCGTTGTTCCTGTGATGCTTATCTTAATGGGATATTGGCAAGGTGTAACTCAAGAATGATTTATTCATATCCCCTGTAATCAACTAATCATAATGTTGGAACTTGGAACACAAGATTGATCGATATAGTTTGCACCCATCTCTAGTTATGCTTCTCTCAAAGAGAAAATAATAATTTAATGCAATTTATTAAATTTTATAAATATTGTAATTAAACTTTAAAAACCTATTGTAGGTTGACTTGATCAACTTTCTAATTAGAGAACTAAAAGACGAAGCTTAATTAATGAAATGATATTGTATATAGCATTTGGAAACTTGACATGAAATGACACTGCATTCACATAGTCTATGAAACTTAGCCAAATACTAATGATCGAAAACAACGAACGTGTCATAAATAGGTGGTCCAAATACCCATCAATTAGCGGAGTCTTCTTTTGTCACACTCATAGTCCCCGGTCCAATTCCGTTGGAAATTAATTCATTTGGTCACTCCTATTTCAAGTCTTTCTCGAGACATACCGTGTTGTACGTGCATACTTTACGCACACCTCTAGTTTACTCAAAACATCATTTTTTTTTCTGGGAGAGGAACATAATTATGAGTTATAACGCACTACTTGAATATATCCGAATTGTGAAACAAGTGGAATCTTACAGCAATATTCCAGAAAATTTGATACATTCCTTCAAGTCATATACCATGTTAGTATACCAGTCAGATCTGCAAAATGAATTCAGCAAGCCTATGCCATGGATTGGGATGTATATCGCGTTAGCGTCTCTTTTTTGCATCCTTGCAATGGTGGGCGATTTATTACATGGTTTCCGAAGCAAAAAACTATGGTTCCCATGTAAATATTTTACTTTGAATGCGGCTTCTCTTACTATGATAGCTGTAGCAATGAAGCTACCCGTGGATCTGAATAATTCCATGCCAGGTTATGTGGACCAGACTGCGAAGCTCGGAAGCATGTCATTTATGTGCACCATCATGGCTAATTCATTGCCTTCTCTAGCAACCATGGACGCCAAGGAACTTCTCACAAACATCATAGCTTTAGCTTTTCTTGTAATCACCATGGTTGTGAATGTTTGCATTCAGATAAATACGGGCGTTATCTATCCTATTATATGGATGATGAGGACTCACTTGAGAACATTTATGATGCTAACGATCTATCATCGCAGAGACATTTATGTGACAGAAGCTTAATAGCACTCATTTATGTGGTTATGTTATTCATGCTGTTGATAATACATGCATGTTCCTCTCTAGCGATTCTAAAGTCAAAACAGATGCTAGAATCCAAATACAAAAGAGTTCATGAAAAAGCTTTAAAAGACCTAGAATCAAGAAGATTAACTGCTGAGAAGTTAAAGCAGCATGTGAGCAACTACTGGATCATGGCAGGAACTAGCAGCTCCCGGTTCATGACAGCCTGCTCGGCCACAGCATCTGCTTCAGGGGTATTATCTGCTATAAACACTGTCATGCATGTTATTACTTTTTCTTACATGTGCAAACATATAAGTAAACATAATTTGGACAATAAGTCGGATTATAAGTGGTCAATGTTACTGATTGTCGGTATACAATTTATTGGAGTTATACTGGGCTCAATTGCCCCAGTTTTTAGATGCTTTGCAGAATTAAGCTTTAGGGTGTCCATAAAATAGATTTGGAACCACATCTGCAGCGTCTTTAAAGTAGAGAGCTGTTGGACTCAGAAGTTATGTGATTGGAAACAAAGTAGCATACCATTCTCAATCAGTAGCCGTAAAAGCAAAATTATTATCCAATATATTAAAATCCTAATTCTGAATATTTGTGTAGGATTTCAGAAGAAAGTTGTGGTAACATGTAAGATGATAGCAATGATCCCAATTATCTTTGTTATTTGTGTCTTGTGTTGTATATGCTGTTGGAAGTGGTTTAAGACCATGTTTAGTGGCTCAGGGTTTGGGTTACATATCAGGCCTGCTCAACAAGATACAAGTACAGATATTTGTGATTTACATAACCAAGGCGATGTGCAGCTAGCTGAGAGAACACTGAAAAAGATTTTGAACTCTGCCGACAGCTTTATCACAAAAGCTGAAAAGCAACAACCCGATAATCTAATGAAGCTTCTAGAGAGATCTATAAGTTTTGAAGGAGTTGAATTCTTTGACAGACATCATGTTCCGCCTTTACTTTCAGAAGAACCCCTTAATTGCTGGAGCTTACATGTGGTAACCTTGATAAGCGTCGCCCTTTCTCTTCCAAACATCCAAAACAACATAGTTGAGAGCTTGCTAAGCAGTGTGAGTGAAGGTCTTGTGTATGTCACAGTTGTGGAAGAAAACCTCAATGCTACTGATGATTATATAATCATTCAAAAGGCGGCTAAAAAGTTATGGCTAGAAGTCGAAATCTACCACAAATGGTTAGGAAACAAGCTGCAAAACCATGTTCCTCATTTGAATACAATACGACAGATTCTTGAATGGTTCAGAGACATAGCCAAAAACATGGTCATTGAGATGGCAAGTAAAGATATTGGAGACCAAAATGATAATTCCATCTGCAAGTCTATTTGTGCCAATTCAATGTATCGTATCACCGAAACAATCCTGCTTTCCTGCTGCAAGAACATTGTGCAGGTTAGCCAAGAGGAACTATTTGAGCAATTTGCATCAATGATTGCTGACATATTGGCTGCTTGTTTCACAAACTTACCCCAAGTCATAGCAATGAAATGCCACAAAAGTGTGATAGAGGAAAGGGAGGCGAGTGTCCATTCTGCAGCCCAACTTCTTGGTGAGACAAAGCAGATAATCAACAACCTTCAAGATCGTGAACTTCCAAGCTTGAATCCAGATGAGTTTCCGTTTATTGACAAGTGGCATGCTTATTTAAAGCATCCCTTTCCTTAAAAACCAAATTGTTCGATAATGAGAAGCTATGCTCCTTCAAGAAGTCTGCACTGTTAGCATTAAAGTATGTTAAGTTGGGTTTGTAGTGAATTTGTAATGTCAAACAAGTTCTTGTGACCAATTCCTTCTTTGTTGTCATTTGTATAATCACAAAAATATAAAGATCGTTACCGGGTCGAATGATTTATAGTAAGATTATATTTGGGTTTGGTGTGATTTGAGACATGTCTTAAGTTGTTCACTTAAATTAATATTTGTTATGTCCCAACATGTTAGTAATTTACTCGAGTTACTGGAAAACAAAACGAGACACAAAATAAAGAAATGATAACGAATTATATTAGTGTTACATAATTAATCAAGGCAAATGATGTGTAGCTCAGTTGGTCATAGACCCCTGAGTTAAGACTGATGCATCAGTGTTTTTACTCACAAGAAACCAGGGTTCGATCCATGTAGAGGAGTTTTATCCCTCAAGCCGACTAGGGCCGTTCTCTGTGGGGTTTTCTCCTTGAACGCTCGCCAACCTCGATGTCAGGTGGGCCCGGTTGAGACAACATACTAGCCAAGGTTGGTTGAGGCTTCCCCATGTGACGAGGGGTGTCACTCTATTCGACAGATTGCCGTTCAAAAAAACATAATTAATCAAAGTCATTAAAGTCTTTGTTTGAGACGCATTGTGGAAGTATGTGCTAAGAAGTTTCGAAGTCTACGCATTGAAGAATGACTTGCAAGTCAATGTCAATTTCTAGCCTACATACTTCTGTCGAATTTTGGTATAAACTAAACAAATACGTATTTGAGTGAAAGATCTTTTATAAGAAATGATAATATGTGAGGATGCCATATAATTTTATTATTATTATTTTCAATAACGCCACCTAGCTTGGCGCGCATTTTATACATCACTTAAGTATGAATTTATTTTAAACTAGTTTTATACCCGTTCGCTGATCAGGTATTGTAATTTTATCAAATGAAAAGTATGCTATCATGTAAAGAACGTAACATATCACACAAACAAATAAATTAGTTTACAAAGTAAAGAGCAAACGGAAGACATATGATAATGAGGGCAACCACCCCAAATGGTGGGGGGGGGGGTGGTTATCTAATAGATTTTCGGTTACACAAGTGGGGCCCATATGGTTGACATGGAGGAGAGCATGAAAATGAAGGAGAACTTTCCACCAGTAGGAAAAGAGATGTCAACATCATTCGGTTATCATTAACAGAGAGAGAATTCTAAAGATAGCATATAAATATCGATCGCCACATGGATAGAGGAGAAACATGATTGATCAATGGTGTAATCTTAAGAAGCAATATAAAGAAATAATTATTTTAGCCTTTTACTCTCTTTGTTGAGTTTTTATAACTCTTCACAAGGTGTGTATTTAAAATATTTATAAATGATATATAAATTTAAAGTAATATAACTATCATTTTGGGTTCATCAAAGTATCAATAAAATATTTGTAATTGATATAATCTTTGATTTTTTTATATTTTATATATTATGATAATATATAGAAAATTACTAATTTCTAAAGTGCATATCAGAGATAAATATAAGTGTAAATGATATATTTGTGTGTAGTTAATGTAAGACTTATTATTATTATTATTATGTGGTCATTATTATCATTTATTTATTATTGATCATTGACCTAAATACCCCTATAACTAATTGATAATTATTCGATGAACATAATTACCCTTATTGCCATAAATAGGGTTTCGCCTTGGGTGTATAAATAGAGATCATTAAGTAGAGAAAGGGTTGTTGTTGAACACCATCATGGAGTCACGAATTCTCTCTAGAATTCGTAACCCACTCTACCTCTCTAAACCGTGAGACTCCTCTCACCTAAACCATCATTACGGTACATCCTAAACGGGAACCCGATAATTATCAAGATCATGAAGTCTTCCCTCTCTAACTTTACTGGATTACCAGGTAATGTTTATGATTAATCTTGTTTTTCCCTTACGTGTTAAACAACTGTTCAACATGTGGTATCAGAGCGTATGTTGATAAATCAGTTCTTTTTTTCGTTCCCTAAAAACTGGAATGAATCGAAAAATCGTTTTTTTATAAAAGTTTTTGGCTCTAGACTTACGTTTTCCAGATCTGTTTCGTTTAACAGTTTCTAAAACCTGTTTTGATCCCTTATTTGGATCAAATAAATTGTTTTTATGATTTATCTAAGTTTTCGGTTTTGATTTTTATTTTTTCGGATCTGAATAACCTGTTTTGTGATCCATAAAACTTTGATAATTTTTGAAATCCTTAATATAATGATCTACGATTTCGATACCAGGCCAAAACCATGATATTAATCAAGAACAGTTCTAATGTTCATCGATTGTTCTTGAGTATTCATCCTTGTTTTGGTGAAAATCACTTAGTTTTGGTAGGATATTTTTGGATTAATTTGTTTCTGAAAATTGTTTAACTTTATCTCCAATTTTTCATATAAATTATTTAAATTTTAAATTTTTACGAACTAATCAAATCTTGGATATAAATAAAACACTTAAATTTCGAAATCAAAGATATCCCTTAAAAATAGTATCCCTAAGTTTTCGGTTTCCTTAAAGTGTACACGGTTTTAATAAGTTCTCGGCTTAATTTTCCCGTGAACTCTTGCTTTACAATTGAACATCAGCTTTGCCGTGAACATCAGTTTTACCGTGAACATCAGTTTTCCCGTGAACATAAATTTTATCGTGAACTTAAAACCCGAGAACTTACTATTTCCCGTGAACATCAAACGTTCTCGGCTCACCCCAGGTTCTCGGCTAATTACACAGTTCACGACTACTCAATAGTTCACGGCTCATTGAATGTTCTAGGCGCACCTATGTTCTCGACTAGTTATAATAGTTCACGGTTACTCATTAGTTCTTGGCTCATGTCTAAAGTTCGATCCGTGCTAACAGGGGGTTTGATATTAACTAATGCTTTTATATTTTTTGTGAAACCTTAAAATTTAAATGTTTTACAAACTTTTAACTTACTTGAATAACACCTAATAGTTTCACTTCTGCCCAAAGGTGATGTGAAACATGTGTAAATTCATTCAAGTCTAATTAAGGATTGTCACTTAGTGTGTATCATTAAATTACTGGATATTCACATGACACCCGCCTTAAATGCATAAATGTTTCACTTCTGTCCAAAGATGATGTGTTTCATTTGTGTCCTGCAAACGTAAATTGTGTAAATTAAATGTCTCACTTATGCCAAAAGGTGATGTGTTACATTTAACTTGCATACATTATTTGTTCCTAATGCTTAAATAATTGGTCATAGCCAAAGCGAAAGCCAGTTATTTAAGTAGAACCTTAATTAGTTTATTATTTTTGTGTTATAATAGACTTTATCACAACTTCCTTAGTATAATGCTCCTTACTTTCCGTCTGCCTTAGTCTAGTACCCCATAAGTTCACTCTAAGTTCTTCTATTTAGTTATGTATCTTAATTTTCTCATCTAAATTCACTGCAGCTCCCAATATGGGAATTGAAACTCTTACCGGTTCTAACTTTCATTCTTGGAAAGATTCTCTAATGCTGAATCTCGCAATGTTGGATTTTGATTATGCACTAAGAGAGGCTGCACCTCCTGCTCTCACTGACAAGAGTACCGCTGACGACAGGATACTCTATGAGAAGTGGAATAGTTGCAATCGAATGTCTCTTATGCTTATAAAGCAATCCATCAGCATCGCCATCAAGGGAGCAATTCCAGATTCAACTGATGCTAAGACTTATCTGGCTTCTGTGGAGGAACAAATCAAAGGAACTTCTAAGGCGCATGCTAGCACTCTTATTCTAAAGATGGTGACTACTAAGTATGACGGGATCAACGGTATTCGTGAGCACATCCTAATGATGCACAACATGGCCCATAAGCTTAAGAGACTTGAAATGGAGATCATTGATGGTTTCCTGGTGCACTTTATTATGACTTCTCTACCCGTGTCTTTTGAAGCATTCAAGATCAACTACAACACACAGAAAGAGAAATGGAAGATAAGTGAGTTGATTGCTATGTGTGTGCAAGAGGAAGAACGCCTAAAACTGGAGAAACCTGATGTGGCTTACCTCATGACTGGTGATTCTAAGAAGAGGAAGGGAAATTTTTGTAAAAATGAATCTTCAAAGGTCCAAAAGCAAGATTCAAGTGCTGCTTCCAGCTCTAAGAAATCCAAAGGGAAGTTTCACTGTAGGTTCTGTCGCAAGGCCGGACATAAGCAGAAAGAATGCCCAGACTTGGCTGACTAAGAGATGTAATCATCTTTATATGATACTTGAGTCCTTTAATTTAAATGTTCCAACTAACACATGGTGGTTTGACTCTGGTTCTATGGTTCATGTAACCAATTCTACTCAGGGATTCCTTACAATCCATAAGTTGGAAAGAAACCGAAGAACACTTAAAATGGGGAATGGAAATGAGCTAGTTGTTGAAGCCGTGGGAACCTTAGAATTAATAATGAAAACTGGTTCATGTATTAAACTTTATGATACCTTATATATTCTTGAGATTACTCGGAATCTTGTATCAGGACCAAAGTTAGACGTAGACGGTTTTGATGTTTCTCATGGTCATGGCAAACTTACTATTAGCTTTACTTCTCAAGTGTTTGGACGTGGTTTTCTGGATGGTGGTCTCTATAAATTAAAACTAAATGATGAATTTTCCAAGTCTTTGTTATCATATAATATAAATGAGAACTTAAAAAAGACTAAACGAAAACGAGACTTAGAAACTTCATCCATGTTGTGGCATCAATGTTTAGGCCACATTTCACAAGAACGTTTATCGAGGCTCGTGAAGGATGAAGTTTTACCATATCTCGATTTCAATGATTTTGGAACATGTGTAAAATGCCTTAAAGGTAAAATGACAGCAGCGAATAAGAAAGGTGCCACTAGGAGCTCTAATTTATTAGAACTCATTCACACTGACATTAGTGGCCCCTACCCCATCGCTGGAATAACTGGACATACTTCATTTATCACTTTTATCGATGATTATTCTTGTTATATGTACTTGTATCTTATTAAAGAAAAATATGAATCACTTGCAACTTTTAAAAAATATAAAACTGAAGTTGAAAATCAACTTGATCTTCAAATAAAAGTTGTGAGATCATATAGAGGAGGTGAATATTATGGTAGACATACTAATGTGGGTCAGGCTCCTGGTCCATTTTATGAGTTTTGTAAATGTCAGGGGATCGTGAACCAGTACACTATTCCAGGTACTCCTCAGCAAAACGGTGTTGCTGAGAGAAGGAACATGACCCTAATGGACATGGTACGCAGTATGTTAGCCAAGTCAGGTTTACCGTCATTCCTCTGGACTGAGGCCTTAAAAGCAGCCGTTCATATACTCAATAGGATTCTACTGTCCTTCACACGTCACTCGTTATGTAGAAACCAAGCGTGCTGAGTTCCTTGAGGATTTTAAGGTTAGTGGGAGCAGTGAAAATCCTTATCATGATTTACAAGAAGTACAAGACGCGGGGGGGGGGGGGGATTCGTCGCTTACTTTACCTCTGATTACTCCTCTTGTACACGATGCTGCACCGCACGTCACTCCACCTCCTCCTACACACTCATAACTTAATGCTACTCCGTTTATACCCAAGAATGAAGGCACATCAAGAGACCGACATCAAGACAATGTTGAACCCGATAATCAACTCAGGAGGTCGTCCAGGTCCAAAAGGCCTACGAACTTTGATGATTATATTACCTACCTGAAGCTGAAATGGATGCCGGAAAGTTTACCGATCCTACTTCTTATCATGAAGCCATTAGCAGTGATCAGTCTTCTGAATGGAATAAAGCCATGATTGACGAGCTTGACTCCATGAAGAAAAATGATGTTTGGGATTTAGTTGAATTACCCAACAGCGTTAAACCCGTAGGATGTAAATGGGTCTTCAAAACTAAAATAGATCTGAATGGAAACATTAAACGCTATGAAGCGAGATTGGTTGCAAAGGGTTTCACTCAGAAAGAAGGAATCGACTATCAAGATACCTTTTCTCCTGTTTCTCGAAACGATTCATTAAGGATCGTGATGGCCCTAGTAGCTCACTTTAATCTTGAGCTACATCGAATGGACGTCAAAACCTCTTTCCTCAACGACGACTTGAATGAAGACATGTTAATGAGACAGTCTGAAGGCTTTAAACCTGAAGGTCAAGAACATTTAGTTTATAAGTTGAATAAATCCGTATACGGGTTGAAGCAGGCATCACGTCAATAGTACCTAAAGTTTGATGAGACCATGAAGAAACAAGATTTCATTAAGAACCAAGTGGATCAATGCACCTACCTCAAGATGAGTGGGAGCAACTTTACTATATTTGTCCTTATGTAGATGACATTCTATTGGCAAGTAATAGTTTAGACATGTTGCATGAGTCAAAGCGTTTACTCTCGCGAAATTTTGACATGAAGGATCTTGGAGAGGCTTCTTATGTTATTGGCATCGAAATACACCGAGATAGAGTCAATATGATCTTATGATTATCTCAAAAGGCTTACATTGAGCGTGTCCTCAAACGTTATAACATGCAGCACTACTCTCCTTCTGTAGCTCCAGTAGTTAAAGGAGATGTTTTAGGTTCATTCCAATGTCCCAAAACAGAGGTTGAAAAGAAGCAAATGAGAATGATACCTTATGCATCAGTAGTTGGAATCCTTATGTATGCTCAAGTCTGTACTCGTCCAAATATTGCTTATATTGCTGGAATGCTAGGCCGTTATCAGACTAATCCTGGTCTTGATCATTGGAAAGCAGCTAAGAAAGTGCTTCGATATCTGAAAGGCACAAAAGACTATAAACTGACCTATAGAAGAAGTGATATTTTGGAAGTGGTTAGATATTCTGATTCTGATTTTGCTAAATGCAAAGATGACTGATGTAAGGATAAATAACCCCGGTTTATGTGTCTTATTGTGTCCGTTTTGGTTATTTTAGTTTGTATATTTGTTCGGTTTTATACGTGTTTGTGCTTGTGAGTGTCTCCCAGGTTTTATGTGCTAAATGAGCGGGAAATGGAAGCAAATCAATCGGATGCGAAGCATGGGGAGTAAAAAGTCAAAAACGTCAAACTTTCTTGTAATTTCTCGCGAAGACCTGGGGAGCAATGTTCGCGACACGCGAGGAATCAAGAAGGCGCCCTGATTGTTTTGTCCTTCGCACCACGCGAAGGACTTGGCTAAGGGATTTCGCAACACGCGAAGATCGTAAAATACATGAAAATTAACCTAATTTAGGTTTTAACCATTCTCAGCCCCCATTATCATCTATCTTCGAATTCAGCCGTTCCAGAGCTCCAAAGAGGCGATTCCTACTGTTCTTGAGTCGATTGTTCTTAATCTTTGATGATTGTAAGTCCTAGCACATTAGTTTTGATTATTGTTATGAGTATGAGTAGCTAAATCACCCGTAGTCTTCTCCGGGTGTAGGGTTTTGTTTGACACTTGTTATTTTCTAGAATGATTAGCTTTGGTTTGTAATCTTGATTGTCATGTTAAGCCATATGATTTCATTTATTGATTGAATGCTTTAAAATATTTGTGTTGATTTCGAATTATTGTTCAAGTCTCGTTAGTCTCAGGTTTCTTTACATCGGGGATATTTTGAGGGTTGAATGATTGTTGGTTAGCATAAGTTGACTATGCAAGAATAGGTTTTCTTTACAACGTGTTCTTCCATTTTCACTGAATTCAATTAAACCGTAAGATTATGTCTATGTAATTGCTTGCTAATTAACCGGAAGTGACTCATGTTTGTAAACCTGAACCCCGGAGAGGATTACCTCTCTCATTATTGATTTAAATCCAAATCCAAATCAGTGTTTACTATTTTCTGTCTTTCAACCATTGTAACAAAGCGACACTTTCCACAAACTCCTCGTGGATACGATACTCTACTTACCCTTACTAGTTAAGGTGTTTAAGGATTGTTTTTGACCGACCAAACGACATCGATCAATGACAAGAAATCCACTTCGGGGTATATCTTTATGTTAGCCGGCGAACCTATCTCATGGAAGAGTCATAAGCAACAGTTGACAACAACATCCACTATGATGGCAGAATACATCGTTGTTTATAATGCGACCTGTCATGGCATGTTGCTAAAGAATCTTATCACTGGGCTCAAAGTAGTTAATTCCATATCTAGACTATTGAAGCTTTACTGTGATAACTCAGCTGCCGTTAGTTTCTCGAACAGTAACAGTTCGACTGGAGCTGGATTATATCTTGATACAAAGTACTTGTTCGTTCGTGAGCGAGTTAAGGAAAATAGTCTTTGTATTGAGTATATAAGTACTAAGGTTATGCTTGCGGATCCGATGACTAAAGGTCTCCCTCCTAAAGTATTCGAAGAACATGTTTCGAAGATGAGCTTTTCTAAAGACCTTATTTAGTAGCATAATGTACTTACCTACGTTTAATGAAATTTCCTCATTTATTTGAATTTGTTTGTCTCTTAATATGTCAATGCATGCCTAAAGACATATAGACAGTAATTGTACAAATCAACGTTAAATGCTTAATTGTCAATTTGATTATAAATTCACTTAAGTTTTAAATTTGGGATTGTAGTATGATTAATGGGGGTCTTGAGTTTAACATTAATTCAATAACTGTATTTCTCTGCTACAGTTTTGGTTTAGAACCAAAATGAGTATTAACATCTGGCCAGACTTACTAATGCTCATCATAAATGATCACTCGGCCAAGTGGGAGAATGTAAGACTCATTATTATTATGTGGCCATTATTATCATTTATTTATTATTGATCATTGAACTAAATACCCTTATGACTAATTGATAATTATTTGATGAACATAATTACCCTTATTGCTATAAATATGGTTTCTCCTTAGGTGTATAAATAGAGAACATTAGGTAGAGATTAAGGGTTGTTGTTGAACACCATCACTAAGTCACGAATTCTCTCTAGAATTCGTAACCCACTCTACCTCTCTAAACCGTGAGACTCCTCTCACCTAAACCATCATTACGGTACATCCTAAACGGGAACCCGATCATCATCAAGATCATGACGTCTTCCCTCTCCAACCTTACTGGATTACCAGGTAATGTTTATGATTAATCTTGTTTTTCTCTTATGTGTTTAACAACTGATCAACAATTATAAATAAGATTAAAACAAACTTCGGTTGAATAGTGTTCAATCCATTAAAAATTTTACACGTAATTTTTTTTTTGATATATTTAGTTGTTAACCCTTGTATATATATAATATACGATTTTAACCCGTTTCATTTTCTATTAATTTCGTTTTCCTTTAATAACTTTCGTCCTTGACTCTTTTCAAAATACGGAGGGCACGACTATTTTTAGTTTTTTTTTGTCAACGTTCCGATATAATTTTTTTTTAAACGGAGTTGTATTCAAAATCTAGTTTTTTTGTATCGTTGCCTATAGCGAGTGTCGTTACCGTTGTGGTACCGTTACTAGCCGAACCTATTATGAGCGAACAACATCATTGTCTTTATTGGTATTATCGGAACCCGTATCGATATTCGCTTTTGTGGTTTTCGACGACCCGAACCGGTAATTTTTTTATTTTGTTTTTTTCCCTTTTTATTATTTAGTTTTATGTTTATCTTTTATTAACATTATTTGTACCATTGCGCCAACGATCCACTTAAATTTTATTAACGATAGGCCCGACACCCGCCGCGAAGCGCGTGTATAACCATCTAGTTAATATATAATTGAAAGGTGAAATGGAAAAACTAGTCCATTTGGAACCATCAAACTAGACCATTTAATTTCGATATACATAAACTAACCATTAAACCAGTGAAAATTTGAATATAAATTAAATGCATAGACAAACAAATCTAGACCATTTTATTTTTAATCGGCGGTTCATAGTTTTTTAAATTTTACACTTCTTATATATATATGTCTAGGTTATGTATTTAAAAAATTATCAAACTAAATTTATTCATAAGCGTTTAAATAGATGTACCGTTTACCTACACATGTATAGATTATATTATCTAGGGACATGGGCAGATGCCTTCTTTGTTCAGGGGATACACAGGCACCCACTCAGCTTGGCCCTTGTAGCATAAAAATGTTCTATAGTTTGAGAGATTTGATTTCAAGAATTGGATTGTGGGATTAAAGCTTATTTCATTTAAAATAATGCTTTTGTTTTTGCTCAGATTACTGTTCCAACTTCCAACCTTCAAGTTTGTGTTGAAATTCATTCCATTCATTTGAATATTGTTGCAGAAAGTTAGATGAACCAGAGTTTTTAAAATAAACCTCATGCTAGAATTACCTAATAGATTAAAAAGAAACGTCCGGGACAGTAGCTATTCCATTTAGAAATTGACTGTTTTTTTTTTTCTTCAATTTCCCCCATCATACTGTGTATAAAATACGTTTTAACCCGTTCAATGTTCTAATAATTTCGTTTTCCTTTAATAACTTTCGTCCATTGATTAAAAAAAAACGGAGTGCGCGGCTGGTTTTAGTTTTTTTTGTCAACGTTACGAAATAAATTATTTTGAAAACCAAGTTGTATTAAAAATCGAGTTTTCTTTTTGTATTGCGACCTTTAGCGAGTGTCGTTACCGTTGTCGTCCCGTGACGAACCGAACCTATTATGAGCGGACAACATCATTGCCGATCTTGGTATTATCGGAACCAATCTCGGTCTTCGCTTTTATGGTTTATGACTATCCGAACTTTTTTTTATTATTTACCTTTAGGTTTCTTTTATTACCATTATTTTTACCGTTGCGTCTACGTTTTCGCTTAAAATTTATTAATGATCGGCCCGACACCCGCCGCCTAGCGCAACTATAACCCGTTTAATTTTCTATTAATTTCGGTTTTCTTTATTAACTTTCGTTCGTTAACTTTTTTTCAAAGAATGGACTGCTCGACTGTTTTTATTTCTTTTTTGTCAAAATTTTGATATAAGTTTATTTGAAAACGGAGTTGTATTCAAAATGGAGTTTTTTTTCGTACCGTAGTCTATATCGAGTGTCGTAACCGTTGTATTACTTTTACGAACCGAAACTATTATGAGCGAATTAGGCGACCTGACACCCGCCGCGAAGCGCGGGTATTAAACTAGTTTCATATTAAATGACTCTTTTCCTGTGTAATATGATGTTAATCTAGTTACACTTTTTCGTGAAGTTTCGTTTGTAGGCTTCCTCTTACAGACCCAAATCGCATATTTCAATAAGGTATTTCTTGTTATTGGTTTATTTCCATTATTTTTATGTTTTTCAATTGTATTTGGTATATGTTTAGTAATTATTCCTTGTTTACTATTAGTGAGTTAGTGACTACAAGATTAGAAGTTGTGTCATAATCCGGGGAGCTTGCTAATTATTAATGTAATTTTTTATCTGACCCGTTAAGACCGGCATGTTCTCACCTAATCCATTCTAACAAGTCCCATTTTTCCCCCGCTGACGAAAAATCTTGGATCCGTCACTACCTAGAGACGTATGTTATATACATAAATGAACAATCAAACTAATTTGTTTATGTATTTGAATCTCAAGATAGATAAATGAGAACCAATAACCATTACATTTGTATATTTTTCTATTACTTTTATATTTTTTAAGTTTGAAAAATTATAAATGATTCATTTTTGTGTTACGTGTTCTCGCAATATGTATGTTATATGTAAAATAATAATAATATATATTACATGTAATATTATATGAATTTATATAATATACATATAGTCATATAGTATGATTAAAATGTTCCGAGTAATATGTTAGATATAGTATTTTATATGTAAAAATATAATATCCAAACAAGTTATTCGCATGTTGTCGTACATAGACGGATTTTTCCAATTTTCAATTTTAAGATTCGCTAAGAATTTGCGTGCTTTTCTGTTGATAATATTATTATATTATTTTATATTAAAGTATTACTGCAATGTTAAGTATTTTCAACAACTGGGTCAAGGCATAATCTAAACTGAAAATTCCAAAACTCAAACGTATGATTTTTCTTTTTACCCAAACTAAAAATTCACTTTTTGAACTCCCAAATATACACATTAAAATCGTCCAAACATTAATTAAACGGGACAAAATTACCGGGGAGTCCCAAAAAACTGACACGTGTACTCTTTCGCCCAATTCGTCGATATAAATAATTTTCCGTTAATATCGTCGTCATCTTCTTTCGGTGTGTAGTGCAAATGTTTCGGATAATTTGTCAGCTACTTGCTTATTAAAAATAAACTATCAAAATATAGTTTATGATATGTATTTATGTAACGATGTAAAAGATATATCATGTAATTGATATATGAAGAGGTCCAAAACTCAACACGAAATGAATGAAGCAATTCCAATTACTATCTCCTGAATATTTTCTTCTTACAAGTGAGTACAAGAATCGATCATGCTTTCTACTCATGGGGTCATTAGTATTTATAGGTTATCTTGAGAATTTTCTCTTTCTTTCAAATAACCGAATGATGTTGACATCCTCCTTCTTTATTGGTGGAGACGTTTTCCTTTCTTCTCATGCTCCTGAGTTCTGTTAATTACGTGGGTCCCGCCTTAGGTGACCGAAAGTCTATCAAGTGAAGCCCTTTGAGGAAATGGGCGATTATTATCATATCTTGTCAAGTCCCCCTAGTCGGATTCGTTCGTCTTCGTCGTACCTGACTTGCACCGTGAGCTATTTGCAGAAAACTCTTTTTTTTAATGGAGCATGGAGGGCTCCCTCTTTCTTCATTAATTTCAGGATATCGGCTATGGTGTGTTGGCGGGACTTTTGAGGCGAAACATTCAGGTTGTCAGAAGTCACATCGTACGACTGGAAGTGACAAATTTTGCAAAGAGTGAGTGGCCCTAGCGTGAATTGCGTCGGTTGGTGCGCCCTTATCATTTTAAACATGATGTTTCATTCCCCCCCCCTTTTCCTTTTCCTTTTCCTGCTCACCTATTCCTTATAAATAGGGAGAGGATTTTCTCCTCAACTTTTACCGAGCTTTTGGGTTGATAATATTTTCTCTGTTTCTATTGCTCTCTCACCATGTCTTCTGATAATGCCGACGTCTCTCTCATCCCCATAACTGGACTGTTGATCGTTTTGAGAAATTGAAGAGTACTTTTGGTATTACAAATGATCTTGACCAGGAATATCCCCCTCGTGGAGGTATTGCCGTGAGTCCCCCTAAGGGAAAAATCAGCGTACACTACGCTTATATTTTCTCGGAGTATAATTTTCTTGTTCCGGTTACCGACTTCTGTAACACCAGGCCATTTTTCGAGTCCTCACCTCAGGGGCTAAATGTGGCCAATTTTAAAGTTTTGGGTTCATTTGGTAATAACCTCAAAGTTCAAGGGTTAAAAACCCAAGAATTTGAAATCTGGGACGGTAACGGACCTTCACCAGCCGTAACGGTCTGTTACGGCCTGGCGAAGGAATCAATCCGGTTGTGCCATGTGTCCGGGTGACTTAGCGTGACATTTGACGCGTGTAACCATCACGCCGCAATTTCATCAGAGAGTGACACGTGTCTTGATGACTCCGCAACCCTAAAGCGGTGACAGACCGTCACCATCCATAACGATCCGTCATGGGGAGGCGGTGACGGACCGTCACCCCTCGTAACGGTCCGTTACGGATCTGGAATTTGCCTATAAATAGAAAGCTCGGCCAGAGCTTATTTCACACTTTCAAATCCTACAAACACATTCCACACTTCCTGGAGCCGTCTTTCCTCGATTCTCATGCCCTCGTTTAGGTAACATCTCCTACTTTCGCTTATTTTCCGCACTCTCGTATTAAGTTGTTATCTTGTTTAGGAACTTGCGTTAGGACTTCCACTAGCACTTAAGGACCACCCTGAGATAAGCCAAGCCATACGTTAAGGTGAATAGGTTTATTCGCTTTATTTTCAAAACCTTGAAAGTTTTGCGTTTACGAAATGGCAAAACATGTATTAAAAAGTTTGATGCTTAAGGGCGTCATCGGGAAACATTCAAGCCATAAGTATACGTAAAACTTGATCAAGGGACACACTTTATGGGTGAAATTCCCATATTGGGGCTGGTAATTGTCTGTAATGGGACGTAAGACGGGGTCTCGGTTATGGGACATCGCAGTAAGTAAGCCTGGTAATGCCAGCAATCCTATTACGGAAATTATCGGTGTATACCGTGGTTGTACACTTGGATGAAATAGTTTCATTGAATGGTAGATTGTACCCGCATTACGGTTAGATGTTTTGATATTGTGTTTGCCAAACGAGTTGAGTCCGCGAAACGTGGTTTTCACAAATCCGACAAAAAGCCTGAAGACCCATCTTCATTTATTTTTGATAAAAGAAAAATATGACAAATTTCTAAATTATTTTTTTAATTGTATGGAAGGGTTCTCGCCGAAACATTTGGACTCACGCCTCTACACTAGAGGTCAAGGGTTCAAAACATGTCCCCAACACACAAGTATAGGATTCAAAGCTATATGATACACTAGAGGTCAAGGGTTCAAAACATATACACCACATAACTATCAAACTAGAAACCCTAATTCGCGGACAGTGTTTGCAAATCTTAGAAAGTGTAGGTTTCTTGATTTCGTAATGACTAGATAGCTTTCTGAATCGTGTATTCACATTTAGATTAAAGTATTTTGTCGTACACTAAATTTTTAATCAGATAAGATAGAAAGTGTTTCTAATTCACGAGATGTGATTTTCTTAGAAAAAAAAGTTGTGAATTTGTTGTTGAAAACAAACCAAATGATTCCTTTATATAGGGGTTGAACTGTTATAATGAACCATCACAACTCTTCTTGAAAAGACATGACGGTTGGCGATTATAACGACCTTAATTGTCAACTGTTCACATTTACATGGGTAGAAACATCATCAGCAGTAACGAAGTTACTACCGACTAACAAACCATGCATCGATAGTAAGTTACTACCGACAATGGGTAGAGTTACTATCGAAGCTAAGTTGCTAATGAACTTCAAAGTTCCTACCGAAGCCAAGTTTGCTACCATTGAAAAAGTTGTTACCGATGATAAAGTTGTTACTGATGATCAGTAGTAACTTACAACTGATTTATCAATACTTTCAATCATCAAATTTATGCAACTTTTCACCAATAATTTGAATCCGAAGCAACTTTCGATGCATAACAAACATGTCAAAATAAAATTTCTTCACGCTGACTGGCCAACTCGATTGCCACAAGGGGCTTTGCCTCTTGGACCCTCCTAGTGGTTGTCTCTCTTGGAACCCCGCTACCAAGGGCGCTACCCCCGGACCCCATGGTCTAGGGGCTTCACCCTAACAACCTTAGAGGTTCCTAAGTACCGAAGTTAGAATAGTTTTGATCGAGTGTGCACTTCACATCTCCTAACTCGTATCAATGTATATTTTAATTTCATATTTGGTTTTAATTAAATCCAATTATACTAAAATGACCTTGATAACACTAAAATCACCAAAATCAAGAAGGCGTCGCTCAAAGAGAGATCCTACCTTTTATATGATAAATGAAGCTATATTTTCATTCCAACCCTTCTACCACCAGACCCTCGTGGTCTAGGGGCTTTGTCCATAACAACCTTAGAGGTTCTTAAGTATTGAAGTTAGAATAGTCTTGATCGAATGTGCACTCCGCACCTCGTGACTCCTATAAATGTATATTCTAATTTCCTATTTGGTCTTAAGTAAATCTAATTACATTAAAATCACCAAAATTAATCACCAAAATTAAGAAGACAACACTCGAAGTGAGATACAACCTTTTTACGACAAGTGAATTTATATTTTCATTCCAACCCTTCAACATTAGAAACCTAACCCCCCACCCCAATCTTCCAAAAATCCTTTAATCCTCACTAACCCTCTAGCATTTCCAACTTACATACACTTTTACTGAAATATAAAAAATTTAAAAATTAACACATTTTATAATTAACAACTGATATTTTAAGTTTTAGCATACATATTCATCATGACCTTGATATACATGATAAAGTTCATCAAAGTACCCTTCTCTCATTCTCTTGTCCCGGCATGATTGTTTATGTTACATTTTTTTTGTTCGTATTTACAAATAATATATGAACAAATACTCACGCTGTCCCTCGTTAATAGTAATCTGGTATGAAGGCATATTTAAGACAATAATGACAAAAAAGTTTTTATTAATCACTCATGTAGATCTTGATTAATTCAAACCTATTTTTATATTCCCTCTTGATCCACAACTTAGAATATCTTACAAACAACTACAAGTTTTAAATTAAGGCACCTGATGACTGTGTGTTGCTCTAATCACAGTTACTACTAATAGCTAGTGTCCGTATGCATGCTCTTCATGTCATGGATCATCACCAGATAGTTGTTAATGGCAACAATCAGAAACGCAGGTTTCAAGTTAACCACATTGGTGTACCTGATGCTGTCTTTACAACAAACCAACAGCATCAAGAAGATGAAGATCAGGATCAAGTTCAACACAAAGCTTACCTGCACATAATGGATCATCGTCTCAAGTTCAAAACACAGAAGCTACAAAGATCTCAAGGATGCTCGTGTATCTTCAAGTTTACTGGGAATCTTGGAGGTGATCACCAGCACCCTCGTGTTGTATCGATTGGTCCTTACCACCGAGGTAATGATTATTTGGTCGGGTTTGATGACAACAAATGGTACTTTTTAAGAAAACTTCTTTTGAGAATGAGTTCTAAATCGAGTAAAGATTTAGGGTTTATTATAAAAGGGATGAGGGGACTGGAAGCACACACACGGGCGTGCTATGTGTCATATGGGGATGTGGGGACTCTCTCTAGTTATGATTTTGTGGAAATGATGTTGCTTGATGGTTGTTTTGTTATCGAACTCCTTCGGTTTCTAGGAGAGAGTGAAGACTGGATCGGTAAAGATGATGATCCCGTCTTCATGAGACCGTCTACGGTCCCGCTTCTAGTTGCAGACCTTCTCAAGCTTGAAAACCAACTTCCGTTCTTTGTTCTGGAGTCCTTGTTTGCGGTTACAAGGACTTCAGAACACTGGAAAGACCTACTTCCTTTAATCATGGAAGCTATCAGGTTAGTCTTTCCGGTTCCCACTAAAGTTCCCTTCTGGGCCCGCCCGCCTAAACATTTACTTGAGTTAGTATACAAAAGCCTTATGCCAAAGGCGTATACTATACATATCGATAATGAGAAGCAAAACATGTTGGACGCTAATTACCGAGAAGTCCAAGTTGGGGCTGGCCCAGGTAGCCTTAAACAAGATGGTTTGGGCTAGGGGATTAGGGTTAATTAGTTTACTTGTTGATCAAGTTGGGTTAACATTATAAATACCATAACCGTGTTTAGGGTTTGGTATGAGTGTTTATTGTATTGTGGTTTTGAGTTATTTTCCATAATATAGTAAAGCGAGTTCTCTTAAATTGTGTGTTATTGTGTTTTGTTTGATCACGATTCTGAACTTGAATTGGTATCAGAGCCGGTTCAAGATCTAGATCAACAAAACACCACCAACAGCTGCTGAAGGAGTCACGTTCGAAGGAGGAAGCCGCCTCCGATCATCCAGCACTAACAGCCGAGCCAGAAGCTGTCGGCGCTGCCTGGCGACCACCGAACAAGACGAAGACTGTTGTTGCTGTCCACCGTGCGTTCAAGGAAGTCCAGTTTTAATCAAAAATCTGCTCGAGGTACTGGATCAGGAAGCACCTTTTAACCATGGGAGATACCGTACCACCACCGAAAGGAAAAGAAATAGGGTCAACCTCCGTCCAATGTCCGATGCTCACACCCACTAACTACACGGTGTGGGCAATGAGGATGAAGGTTGTTCTCAGGATTCATAAGGTCTGGAATGTTATTGATCCGGGTTCCACCGACGTTGAGAAAAACGATCTTGCCATGGGTCTGTTATTTCAATCGGTACCGGAGACATTGATCATGCAAATTGGAGATCAAGATACAGCCAAGAAGATGTGGGACGTAATCAAAGCACGTCATGTTGGTGCTGATCGAGTGAGGGAAGCCAGGCTACAGACCTTAATGTCGGAGTTTGATCGTTTGAAGATGGCAGATTCAGATACAATCGACGACTACGCCGGAAAGTTGTCTGGAATAGCATCTAAATCTGCTGCGTTAGGGGAAGTTTTAGAGGAGTCAAAACTTGTAAAAAAATTCCTCAAAACCCTCCCACGAAGCAGATACATTCAGATAGTTGCATCATTGGAACAAGTCTTGGATCTCAATGTCATCGGATTCGAAGATGTCGTAGGGCGGTTAAAGGCCTACGAAGAACGTATCCAAGAAGAGGAAATCCAAGAAGGTAATCAAAATAAACTTTTGTTTTCTAAAGGTGAATCATCATATACCCGCAGGAACTATGAGAGTTCAAGAGGACGTGGGAGAGGAACCAGGGGGAGAGGTCGAGGCCGATCTAATGGTCAAGATCGAACCCCTTTAGCCGGTGAACAGTCTACGCAAAACCGAGGAAAAGAAAAAGTAAAGAAGGACCGCTCCAAAGTTAGATGCTACCGTTGTGACAAGATGGGCCACTTCGTATCTAACTGCCCCGATAGAATTCAAAAGTTACAGGAAGAAGCAAACCTGAATGAAACCGAGGAGATCAATGCCTCAGTCTTCATGCATGAAACGGTGTTCTTAAATGAAAGTAAGGTGGTACCAAAGGAACTCGAAGCTGATTCGGTGGAGAGTGACATTTGGTACCTCGATAATGGGGCAAGCAATCACATGACTGGAAACCGGTCATATTTTTCTGAGCTTAATGAGAAGATAACCGGGCGGGTCAAATTTGGTGATAATTCGCGTGTTGAAATAAAAGGAAAAGGATCAATTCTTTTTCAAGGGAAGAAGGGACAACATCGTCTGTTGACCGAGATTTATTATATACCAGATTTAAAAAATAATATAATTAGTCTCGGTCAAGCCACAGAATCTGGATGTGATGTCCGGATGAGAAATCATTCATTAACTATGCATGATGCTAATGGCAGGTTACTGATGGAAGTTCAGAGATCACCAAACAGGCTTTACAAAATAAAGCTAAGAGTTGGAACTCCTATTTGCTTACAGTCAAAGATCGACGATGCAGGATGGCTTTGGCATGCAAGGTTGGGTCACATCAACTTTGAGACAATGAAGGCGATGAGTAGAAATAGCCTTGTCATTGGACTACCACAAGTGCAACACGAAAATCAGTTTTGTGAATCGTGTTTGGTGGGCAAGCAAACGAGAAACACATTCCCAAAATCAACATCTTTTAGAGCCAATCGATCTTTGGAGTTGGTCCATGGTGATTTATGTGGACCAATAACCCCATACACTTTGGCAGGTAACAGATACGTCTTTGTTTTAATAGATGATTTCTCACGATATATGTGGACGTTTTTGTTGAAGGAGAAAAACAAAGCTTTTGCAGCCTTCAAAAGGTTCAAAGCTTTGGTGGAGAAAGAAACAGGAAAAGCTTTGAAGACTCTCCGAACCGATAGGGGAGGAGAGTTTACCTCACTTGAGTTCAAACGGTTCTGTGATGATCACGGAGTTCATCGCCATCTCACTGCTCCGTACACGCCTCAACAAAACGGCGTTGTGGAGCGGAGAAATCGAACCCTAATGGGGATGACAAGGAGCATCATGAAGACTATGCAGGTACCAAATGTCTTATGGGGAGAAGCAGTTCGTCATTCAACCTACTTGATTAATCGAGTGTTCACACGAGCCTTGGTTGATCAAACACCCTATGAAATGTTCAAAAAGAGAAAACCGAATATTGAATATTTACGAGTATTTGGGTGTCTTGCTTATGCCAAAGCAGAGTCTACCAACTTGAAAAAGTTGGATGATAGATCAAGACCGCTTGTACATCTCGGATCTGAACCGGGTTCAAAAGCATACCGGTTGTTTAATCCTACGACCCGGAAGATAATTATAAGCCGGGACGTTGAGTTCAATGAAAACAAAGGGTGGGTTTGGGATAAAGAAATCGGATCAGAGGATAGTGCACCTGGATCATTTGTTGTAGTTTGGGGGGGTGTGGTTGAAAATACTCCAAACGAGTCCAGTGATGATAGCCTAGTTCAAAGTGGAACTAACAGCAATACAGATCGGTCAAGTGCAAGTACCGAAAACGTGCCAACCGGACACGACTCGACTGAGTCCAACTCTGGCTCAGCTAGCAACTCAGCCCATCCGACAGCCCAGTCAAGCCCAACCAGCTCCACATCCCAAAACAGTGAAACCGAAGACCAAACCGGCCCAAGAAGATCAATGAGGGTGTCGGTCCTACCTAAAAGGCTTCAAGATGATTTCATATTGTTTTCTAACCTCAATTGTGAGGAGTTATTGTTAGCATTAAATGAAGAACCGGTCTCATATGAAGAAGCAAAGTCGAAGATGGAATGGGTGAAAGCCATGAATGCCGAGATCGACTCCATAAATAAAAACAATACATGGAACCTGGTCAAGTTACCAACAGGGGTGAAGCCTATTGGTTTAAAATGGGTCTTCAAGGTGAAAAAAAATGCAGACGGATCGATAAATAAACATAAAGCTCGGTTGGTTGCAAAGGGCTATGTGCAACAACCCGGGATCGACTTTGATGACGTGTTCGCTCCGGTAGCCAGGATCGAAACAGTACGCCTCCTCATTGCCTTAGCTGCTACAAATGGGTGGGAACTCCATCACTTGGATATCAAAACGGCATTCTTACATGGCGAACTAAAGGAGACAGTTTATGTTACGCAACCGGAGGGGTTCAAGAAGAAAGGCGAGGAGAATAAAGTATATTTGTTATCAAAGGCTTTGTATGGTTTGAGGCAAGCGCCTCGGGCCTGGAACACTAAACTTGATTCTATCTTGAAGGATATGAAGTTTCAAAGATGCTCCAAGGAGCAATCGGTTTATCGAAAGACATGTGGTAAGCATCTTTTGATATTAGCCGTTTATGTGGATGATTTGCTCATCACCGGCACAAGTTTAAGCATCATCAATGAGTTCAAGAAAGGAATGGCTACGAAATTTGAGATGTCCGATCTTGGGCTACTTACTTATTACCTTGGCATCGAAGTAAGTCAAAGTGATGTCGGGATAACAATAAAGCAAGAAAGTTACGCTCAACGTATACTGAAGGAAACTGGAATGCTAACTTGCAATCCAACTCAAGTTCCAATGGAGCCTGGAACGAAGCTCTCTAAAGCCAAGAAGGAAGATGAAATCGACCCGACTCAATACCGTAAGGTAGTGGGTTGTCTGCGCTATCTTTTGCATACTAGACCCGATATGGCATACTCGGTGGGTGTGATTAGTCGCTACATGCAAAACCCTCGTGAATCTCATGGTGTAGCAATCAAACAACTCTTAAGGTACCTACGAGGAACTATGGGGTACGGGCTTAGATATGAAAAAAATGGTCTGAAACATCTTGTTGGGTATAGTGACAGCAGTCACAATGTTGACCCGGATGACGGAAAAAGCACGACGGGTCACATATTCTACTTTGCATCTTCTCCTATTACATGGTGTTCACAAAAGCAAGACACAGTGGCATTATCCTCATGTGAAGCTGAATTCATGGCAGCCACTGCTGCTGCATGTCAATCAATTTGGCTTCAAGAGTTGTTGAGTGAAGTAACAGGTTGGAATCAGGAAAGGGTGACTATCCGGATCGACAATAAATCCGCAATAGCCCTCACCAAGAACCCTGTATTCCATGGAAGGAGCAAGCATATACATACCCGATACCACTTCATTCGAGAATGTGTTGAAAAGGACCAAGTTGAGGTCGAGCATGTGCCTGGGGAAGAACAGAAAGCGGATATACTAACGAAGCCACTAGCCCGAATCAAGTTTAAGGAGATGAGGAGCTTGATTGGAGTTGAAGACCTTCCTAAATCCGACTCGGAAATTAGGGGGGTGAATGTTGGACGCTAATTACCGAGAAGCCCAAGTTGGGGCTGGCCCAGGTAGCCTTAAACAAGATGGTTTGGGCTAGGGGATTAGGGTTAATTAGTTTACTTGTTGATCAAGTTGGGTTAACATTATAAATACCATAACCGTGTTTAGGGTTTGGTATGAGTGTTTATTGTATTGTGGTTTTGAGTTATTTTCCATAATATAGTAAAGCGAGTTCTCTTAAATTGTGTGTTATACAATGTGTGACCCGATTAAGGACATCGGGGATCAAATTCAAGGCCCGAAAATCTGTTGGATTTTTGGATGTAGAGTTCAAGAACGGTGTGCTTGAAATTCCTGTTATAAACATAAACGACTTCAACATGAACCTCATCACTAACTGTCTTGCTTGGGAGCAATCTGGTCGAGATGCGTTCACATACTTCACGGACTACATTTACTTCATGAATTGTCTCATCGACGGACCAAAAGATGTAGCCTTACTTCGTGATGACGGGATTGTCATGAGACACTCCAGAGATGATGCAAGTGTAGTTTCTTTCTTCAACGGTTTGGGGAAGAACATTCAAGTTTTCAACTTTGGTTGCAGCTATTTGTCATGGGAAATGAAAGAGATAGAAGTGTACTATTCTAGTAATTGGGCAACTATAATGAGAAACGTATCAATCCATAATTGATAAGTCAGGAGATTGGCGAATTTATACTTGGAGCAGCTAGACAAGAGTAAAGGGGCTAGAAATAACCCAACTTAAAACATATATAACTTTCGCTATTTTAGACCTACGGGTCCCTAAATAATGGATGAAAACGTCTCAACAAGTTAGATGACGGTTTGCAGCGATTGTCAGACCCGAATTCTATCATTTGGAGCTAGCTTTTAGCATTTTCTGTTTTCTCCCAACTTTAGCAATTTTAAATTATTTCCTTTATAGTAAAACGTGTGAATTCTAATAATTGGGCAACCATGTTGATAACTTTATCAATCCATAATAGTCCTTAATTGTTCTTTTAGTTGTTAATTCCTAATTTGTTATGCCATTTACTAAATATGAAATCGTTGTTTTTAGCTCTTAGTTATTTGTAGACCCTTTATACAGACTGTTTAAGTGTAAATTTATGGCAATCTACCAATTATATTCATTCTAATAGAAGTTAAAATTCTAAAACAAATCATATTAAACAGCTTTAAGCAGGTGCATTATTTTTTCAGGCGAGTATGATATGTTACAACTTACAAAGTTCACTCTAACATATTTTAATTAGTATTTATTTTATAATTTAACTAGTGGTATGATTAGTAAGGGAGGAAACTTTATTTCTCATTAACCTATTGAAGAAGCAAGTTCCCGTTACATGGGGCTCCGGGTAGATGCTCCACGGATATTGGGTGAAGAAGGTGAGATTCCATCAATCCAGATAAGCTTCGGTGATGCTTCCATGTTGATTTCTTCATCTTAGATCCAGATGTTTACTGCGAGCAAAACTCGTTAGAGAGCCCCCGGAAGCCTTAGCTCCGAGTATACTCCGACGCTTAAGTCACTACTAGATTCCTCAACAATCCGTGATCATATTAGTAATAGCGTAGGGGGAGGGGTTAGTGGGCCCAACCTTAATAGGCCAGCCTCATCTTAAGGCCATTAAAACTCGGTTCACTTGGATTGAGCCCAACATATTGTTTCCTGGTCCAAGTAAGGCTACACCTATTATGTTATACAAGGGCCCAATTTTAAGATGAGCGTATGTTACGTGGATTTGCTGCCCATAGTTTTTGTCAATAATTTTTTAATTTGCCCCAAATCAACGTACCTAATTAAGTTAATTTGGGTTTTCTAAAAAAACTTGAATGCCACTTTTGGTTTATAGGAATAAAATCTTCATGTGAAGTGTGCACGTCTTCAAAGTCATATAGTACCTAGTATACTCGCCTGTACATACGTATATGTATTTTCCAAACCGTATTTCATATGAAAAGGTTTTATTCTTTACCAAAATCACCATCTTTAAACGAAGAAAATCGTCCCAACACACGCCAGCTTTTACGGCTTTTTGTCTAGTTTATACAGCATAGATATAATGTTTATGATAATAAAGCAGTAGTACTAAAGTAACAACCTAAAAGGATAAAACAAAAATAGTAAGAGATAAATTACTTAATTGTTTTAAATTTGTCAGCAAACGGATACAATGATACATCGTCCACTCAGATTTACATAAGAAAACAATATTACAAGGTTAAGTCGCCAACCATTTGTTCAAATTAGTTATCTAAATGAAGAAAGTTAACGTATACATAAATATGTTAACAGTATATTAAAAGAGATGGGAAGATACCATATTGAGTGAATAAGGTGAAGGTCCCTATTTATAGAGAAAGTCATGGGTTATTCCTTAGTTTCTCACGTTGGGGGGCATGTGAGGAGATAAGTGGTTAAGATATTGTTGGAAAGATATAGGGAACCAAAGGGGAGAGATAGTGAAGGTAGGAGGTGAAGATGTCATATATGTTTAATCTATCATGTAACATAGATCATAGGAGTTGAAGATGTCATAATTAATGTTATCTTAGACCATCCCCAATAGAGGATTTATGGTCGTTCTTGGAGCCACCCCTATTGAGGTTAATTGTTCTTGGCATCCATGTTCTTCGGCAAGAACCGGAGAAAACGAAAAAGGCGGCAGGTGGTGGGGCCATGGGATGGGTTGGGTAATATTAAAAAAAACAATTCTCTCTCTATCTATTCTTATAAAAACTGACGTGTGCGATTCGTAACATAAAATAATTAGGAAATTCCTTACACATGTTTAGTTTTAAATGGTAATCACCACTAGACCAAACTGCACACATATAGGCAAGTATACCTATTGCATCGCAGTACAATAGACTGGTAAGAACCGGATATCAATCTATAGATACGCTGGCTCCTATTACTAGACCCTCTATCAATATTCAACCGATGAAAAGGAGAATCAATTAACCGATTCCACGTTGATGGAAAGGGCTTAGCCGCCTTTGGACAAGAACCCTTGGACCATTTACCCGGCCTTTCCTAATCTTGTAAATAGAAAACAAAGACGTATTTTAGAAAGCTTTTAGAAATCAGAATTGAGAGATAACCGTTTAGATGCGAATTATCTATGTTGGAAAGATAGACATGATTGATTTGTTATGAAAATTGTTTTTTTGATTTAGTTTAAGAACATAACAGTGTGTGAAGTGTCAGAACGGATATTAACCCAGACAAGGTATTAATCTCACGAAAGTAAAGGAGAAGTGCTATACACATACACTAATACCCTAATCAAATGAAGCAAGTTTTATTATCAATTCCTTATAACATAGAGTTTCTCTAACTGGTCTATAAAGATAAACGTCCTAGCGATATACAATCTGTGATTAGACTAATAAAGAAAACCCTATCAAGTTCCTAAACCCTTTTATTCAGATATATTCCCTAGGTGGTTCACAAGTTTTACCAGCTTTATCTCTGATTTGTCTATTTACCGGTTACGATGTCAAGCCTCAGGTTATAAGTGCACTTTTATACCCTAAAGATAGAACTAGTTTGATCTAACACACATAACTTCATAGATAGACCAACAAGACCACACAAATCAGATCTAAACCCAATACTAAAAAGTAAACACAAACATCATAAGTTCCATGATAACAAACTGTAGTAAAATCACACAATCAAAACATAACCAATCCAAATAGTCAAACCAAACACATAATCATCTAATCCAAACGGCTATAAATGCTTAGCCGGACATGGTAATGAAATAATTAAACAAAACAGAAGTAAACATGTTCAGAAAGTGATTAATAACGAAAGAAAATAGCAAACTAAGCCGGAATACGTGTGTATACGCAACCTGGAAAGCTAGATCTTCAATCATTACGTATCCGCAAGCTATGACCTGCTCTTCTGCTCCAAAACTTGTCTTCCAGCCTCCAAAATGCGAACTCCAAACCCTAGAGCCGTAAGTTTGTTTAAATAGTCACTCTTTAGGGTTTCTGTCCCGGCCAACATATGTGTCGTATGTTCATTAAATGGGCATGTCTGCTAAGTCATCGTACTGCCTGTACTCTCATAAACAAGTACGGGCCGTACATCAAATGGCATACGAGCCGTACCTTGATCTTCTTTTGCTCCTTTATTCAGTTTTCCATCAAGCAGCTTCATTTCAACTCAATATCACTTCGTTTGCATCAAATCAAGAGAAAACCCAATTACGCATTAATTTTTATCAGATTTGCAACTAAAAAAAATCCAAAATGTAAGGAATTATATATGAAATACTTGTGTTATATATTTGAATAATAAACACTTTTCATATTTTCAAGTAATATATGAAACTTTATGATTACGATTTAGAATTATGATATTTATTTGCATGCGATAACATTCTTGCAACAATACTCATTATCACATTATTCGTTACAAAAATATGATTCCAAAGTAAAGTACTCCTTTATTATTTAGAAGTAAGAAATAGGTGATTTGTCATTGTTTATATATGTGATGGGCTAACCTCAGGCATCTCAGACACATTGTGGTGGCATAAGTCATGTTGTACCAACCGTGATGGTAGGTTTTGATCACTGCATCTCAACCTATATATATGGTATAATATATACAAACATGGAGGCATATGAATCAATCTTACAAAAAATAAACGAGACATGTTAAATTTTGAATGGTTAGTAATACTGACACTATTTATACCTTGGATGTATGTTACTCATATTAATAACTCAGGTCTGGGACTTTGAGCACGTCTTTATGAACCGATCTTATATGAATTTGTTATCTATATTTCCTTCTTAAAAGTTTCCAGCTTTATTACATTTCATTCATTCACTAGACAATTGGCTTAATCGTACTTTTCTTTATTGTACAACATATTATGAGTGAAGAGTGTGAGAATTTGATAACACCATTAGATTTATTACCAACCCATTTGGATTCTGGATTTACTTCAAATGATGTAAAGTTGTAATCTTTAATGAAATTATGTTTGTGTTATAATTTTATAAGTGTGACACACCCATATTCCAGAACGGGGTGTTATCCGAATATGTGTCGTTAACAAGGAGGTGTATATGGGTCGTGAGACAATACTTTTTTATATGAACTAGTGGGTTTACTCGGTAACGCGTTACGCCGGGGACTCCGCACGTGCATTGGACCGAAATTTAACCTCTAAACGTGCATCAAGTTTCATATATGTATACAATTCTTTAACACACCTATTCTATTCTTTATGTTTCTTCATTTTCCTGGCTAGGTAAAAAAAAATATATATTTGTTGGAAAAAAAGAAAAAAAAACCACTACAAAAAATAAGCAAGAGGCAGATCGTCCAGGCCGGGACTCGAACCCACGCTACCTGGTGGGAGGAGCAAAGCACTTACCGTTGGCCTAGGGGTGGCTTTTGGTAAGCAACATCAATGCGTATATCCACAAATTAGTTCCATTTAAAAAAAAGGGGTATGCCATGTGGCAAACAGGGATATATATATATATATAATTTTTTTAAAAAAAAAGGTCTTATACCTTGCTGGCACGTGGCAAACAGGGTGCCACTGTTCATGGAGATTGTACATTTATACAGTATATAATAGTTATATTATTTCATTTTGTGTCTTATTATACTAAAGATTTTCAAGAACACTTACATAGTTTTAAGAGAAAGTAGTGTAGTGGTCAGCAGGGCCGCAACTTAGTGTAGGCCGGGGGGCCCGGCACCTCCTGATTTTTCGCTCCGTAGTGTTAATTTATACGTATTCGGCCGAAAATTTTATAGGTATTAAGTTCCGGCCCCCCTGATAGGAAAGAAAAATTATAGGATTTCGCCTCGGCCTCCCCGACGTTTTTCTTCAAGATTCGCCACTGGTGGTCAGGATGCATGTATATATTCTCCTACAAGTATCATGAGAGAGAAGATTTTATGTTTCTTACGAGGGTTCTCCCTAGCTTAGTTCTTAAGATGCGGTTAGTACCTTGTAAGTGAATTAGTATTAAGACATGTTAAAATTTGCATATCCACTAGATGGATATAATGTTTGAAGATTTCTAAATTGATGAGCGTAGAGACGTCTTGTATTTGATAACATAAACCTTTTTATGGGTTTACGTTTGTGGTGAAATGTTCGCAATCATTAGCTATGCCTTTGCTTTTGAGAGAGTGGCCCTCACCATCCCCTCAAGTCTCCTCAGTTCAAAAGTTGTTCTCGCTCGATCCACAAACCGGATACTGACCTTTTAATATTTTCATGTTGTACTTTGTGTGCATGCATGAATGTGTACAAGACTCGTTGGCCCGCTTACTGGTCTAAGTGTTTCACTCATGCTCGAGTGAACTTCCTTTAGCGTCAATATGGCTTGAAATTAAGGCCTTTTATGTGGCACTTAATTTGTTGGTTTCAGAGAAAGCGGGTCAAATCATGTTGTGTTGTTCAATGACTCGCTCTCCGTTGTCTCTCAAATCGGTGGCTCAAGTGGAGTTATCTTGGAAAATTGTCCTCTTTCTTTTCCTCAACTTTTGTTGATTTGACAAAAACACCATTAAAAAAGTAGTGTTCAATGGTAACATCCAAACAAAGATTCCATCGTCAAAAACATCCAAATAAACAGATTAAAAGTATGCCAACTTGTAATTCATTAACTATGATAGTTAGTGATAGGCTCATAATTTTACATAGAATTGGAACAACTACTAAAATTTTACACAAGATTGGAACACCTACTGAAATTTTACAAGATTCATATATGTTTTATTTATCTCATTTAATTTTAACAAATTTAAACATTTATAGAAATATTACATAGGATTGGAACACCTACTGAAAGTTGAGTGACTTTAGAGAAACAAAAAACTTTGAGTGACTTAAACGAAACACTTGAGAAACTTGGTTACTATCGTCTAAAGTTATCTCTTTTCTTAATCTACACCTTGAAGCTTAATTACAAACTCCAAAAGACCTAACTAGGATTTTTTTTTCTTTAATTCCAAAATATTCGATAAAATAAAATATTATTTGTTATTTTTTTTTAGTAAAGACACAATACAATAAAATATTAACATCATTTTTAAATCAAAATAAATACGTGGCATGACAAAGGCCAAGGAAAACAGCGAATGTGGAGGAGACATAAAGCAAAAGCCATGGGAAAGTAGACCACATTATCCAAACAACTTGAGCATCAATTTTAAGATATACATAACAAAAAAGATTCGACACATAAAAAGTCCATATTGATCGAGAAACTCATCTTGTGGGAGCTTCACTATCTTGAATCGATCTTTCCTCTATACGATCTTTAGTTTGGTACATTCACTTTATATGCCGTGTTTCAAAATATTGAAGAATTTGGATTAATGAACATTTTTAAATGTAATAGGTTTATTTAAATTAAAGCATACCGTGGCAAGAAATATTGAACATGTGATATGTGCAGGACAATATATTCCCTTTACCTACTGTATATAATGGCGGTTATTTTTAATATCTTTGTCGAGGACAAATTAAAGGTTTGGTAAACTCGTTATATGGTGAACTTTGTTGATGTGTACCAATCAGGTACGCATAAGTCCGATTAGTACGTATGTAAACTTCAAGACCTCCGGACAAGGGTCGACCTGTCCAAGAGTGTCTAGAAGGGTAATGCTGAGCTTGACCTAGCAAAACAGGAACACCGTTAGTCTCGTCACAGTGAGGACCCCAGGGGGTGTCGCTGTGACCAGCCTCTGACGTGAGAGTAAGTATAGGGTATGAATGGAGAAGACAAGTAAGGAGCAAGTGTAAGAATGAATGAGAACATGAATATTACCTTGGCCTTGATGGGGTATTTATACCTGGTGATCGTTTGTCTTTAGCCTAGGGTAGATCTTTGCTTATTGGCCTTGATATGTAATGCATGGATCATTGTTAAGGTTGTTAGTAATGGTTTGTGCATTGTCGGGTCTCCTTTCTTGATTGGTTCGTACTTTGGCGTGTTGATTCCTGTCTCCTCTTTACCGTTATTTATTTGTCTCTTTCTTCCTATTTGATTCGGGCTTGATTCCACTTGTCGGGGCTTGGTTAAAGCCCGACTTTTGGGCGGTCCGGCCACAGGTCACTTTATCTTTGTAGGTGATTATTCGGACCTGGGCTTTGGGATGTGTCCGCTCCTCGTTCCGGGTCATATCCCAACAAGTCTCCATCTAATCTATTAGTTGCTTTGGCTTTGTCGGAGCAGGTGATAGACTAATTTTCTACATATCTTTTGCAAGAATTTGAAACGTTTATTGAGGGTGGGTGTAAAACAGCTGTCTTTTACAGAGACAGTCATCTAACGGTCCTGGAGAGAGAACACGCCACGCGTCGTTCATCTGTTGTCTTCAAACGTTTGAAATTCAAAATCTCTTTTTTAACCGACCTACTTTTCCTTTATAACTATTGCAAGCTCTTTATTTTTTTACTTTACCTTCTCCCTTTTTTCCAGAAATTGATCCATCTTTTTCCTCCTTCTTCCGGTCATCTTCTTCTATCCTTTTTCATGATATGGAACCAGGTGCGTCCTTCTGATCCTTCCTTTGATTCTCCTCCTTTCCTTTATCCCTGTTATTACCTTTTTTACCGAAATTATGGGCGAGCATCATAACCTCAGTGTCACTCACTCTGTCCTTTCTTCTCGGGATCTTAGTATTTTTTGTGGGAAGTATAACATTCCTCCTGAGTTGAATCCTATTTTGCCAACTTCTGCCTAGACTGCCCTTGCTCCGGATGGGATGGTGACTCTGTATACCAAGAATTTTGACTTCGCTAACTGTCGATATCCCCTTACCTCCTTCCCGGTGGAACTTTTATTGTTTTACGGCGTCCGTTTTGACCAGTTCAACCCCTTGGGTTTATGCAAATTTACTCATTTTGAGGTTGCCTGCCGTGCTTGCGGCGAGTGGCCTTCCGTAAATTTATTTTGCGTCTTTTATCACTTAGGTACTGTTGGTGACTGGTTTACCTTTATTAAAAGGAAGAAACCTAGCCCATCCATGGCCTTAAAGATCCCTAATTCTTTAAAGAATTGGAAGGATCACTTCTTCTACGTCTCCTCTGATTTCCTTCCCGTCCAGCTGCCTCGTTGGGATGTTAATACTCCTATTGAGGATCCTCCTCCTGACCCTGGTACTTATGAGGATGATTTGTGTGTTCTACTCTGCTCCCGACCTTCTTCGATAGTTGTTTATGACGATCCTCTTTTAGTTTTGGCTGGTGTTAGTCAAAATTGGGACACACCTCTCCTTCGACCCGTTCCTATCCGCAATGGTGTTGGTGAGTGAGGAGAGGTTTAGTGTTGCGTTCTTATTGACTTTTATCATTTACTGATCTTCTTTTTTCTTTCTTGCAGAGGTTGATTTTGCTGGATATTATGATGGGTGGTGACCTGGGTGTGACTTGGAAGGCTGTTAATATTGTCCCTGTTGGCGCTGGACCAGGTAGCCCTGCCCCTGCATCATTTGCCCATAGTGCTTCTGCTCCTCAGGGAATCATCATTAGCCTTCTTGAATCAGAGGAAGAAAATGAGGAGTCTTTGCTTACCCGTCGGGGAAAAAGGAAGAGTGAGGAGTCCTCCAGTGGTTCTTCCCCTAAACGCCCTACCATACGGGTGGTTTTTAATCCTGCTACCAATCCTCCTTCTTCTCCTCCTGCTGTTACGGAGTCTCCCCCGCCTCCTGCTACCACCGAGCCTTCACTTATTGTTCTCCTTCGATCGATTCCCATGCAATCTGGCGTTCAGGTTGACCCTCCTGCTGACCGGATAACCAGTTTTTCTCCTCCTCCTGCTTCCCAGATTATTTTATCTCCTTTCAGGGGAGGTCATCCCCCATCTCCTCCTAATCGAAGGGGTGAGTCCTTCGGCTCCGGTCCTTTTGATGATTTTCGCTATGAGCTGGGGCATGGGGATGAGATCCCCCCTTTGTCAGAAGAAAAATGTGCCTCCCCTTTCTCTCCCAACTGGTCCTTAATGACCGGTGCCTCTTTTGACTCGGCGGAGACCAGTCATGATTTCATGGAGCACTGCCTCCCTTACGGGGAAAGGGTTTTTAACAGGGGTCTCAACACCTCCAGACTGAGCTGGGAGCATAGCTTTCTCATGACGAATCAGCTCTCTCGGTTGGTGGAGATGCATCATAGGATGCTCTACTTTGAGGATAGGTATCACGCCCTCCTGGCGCGGCATAATGAGGTTGGGGCACCCCTGGAAATGGCCATGACTGATAAGCTTGGCCTTTTGAGGGAAATGGAGGAGCTGGGCTTGCAGTTTCAGGGAACCAAAGCCAGTTTGGACGAGGCTAGGGCCGAACTACAGAAGGTGGAGTCAATTATCCAGGGTTCCAAGCTTCAAGGTGCTGAGATTGCTCGCCTCAAGAATGAGGCTGCTAGTTTGTCCAAGCTGGTGGAGGACAAAGAGGCAGAGTGCGTCCGGGTTACCTTGGAGGTGAGTCTTCTACATGTCGATTTGGATAATTCCCGTGGTGAGATTTGGCAGTTGGAGGTATGTCCTTGTGCTTTTATTTTCTTGTGTCTGCTTGTATGCTTTTTATGCCTTACAATTTTCTTTTTTAGGAGAAGGAGAGGAGATTGAATACGCAGCTAGCTCGCGCGGACGAAGACAAGCACCGTCTGGAGACCCTGATGGCTGACAAAGAGGATGCTTGGGCCTCTGAGAGGGATGGTCTGATGGATGAGCTTTCTGCGGAGAAGCAGCAGGTGGAGACTTTGAAGGCTGACCTGGCCACCATGTCGGCTCAAAAGCATGCTTTGGTTCTGGAGAATCATCGCCTGTCTTTTGAGCATGACTGGCTCATTGGCACGGGTTTTAAACTCTTTTATGAGCGTCTCTGGGGCAGCAGGGAGTGGCTTCTGCTTGTAGGTGTAGTGAACAAGGCGGCGAAATCCGTAGGCTTTCAGGAGGGCTTAACGGCGGGGTACGCGGGGGGAATCTATGGAGGGCCATGATCCGGATGCCTTTCAAAGGCTCCGTGACAGCACCACTGTGTTACAGACCTCCAACCACTCCCTAGTATCCCGGTTAGCTTGCCTTACTCAAGCCTCCTTGGATGTGCTAAAGAGTGTTCTTACCGGTGCCCCCACTCCTTCTTCCAGCGCGGCCCCACCATAGTTTACATTGTTTGCATATGTTTGAACAATTTGTAATTTTCTTTTGATATAATCTATTTGGTTTTTGCGCATTTGTATTTGGTAGTCCAACATATTTTGTGAGTTTCTGTATACATGTGACTTATCCGGGGGTGATCCGGTCGGATAGTCTTAAGTTTTTTTTTTCTTTTAGTCCTTATACCCTTGGCAAGGGGTAAAGGTTTGTGACTTATCCGGGGTGTTCCTGCCGGATAGCCTTAGGTTTTTACTTAATCTTTTTACCTTGGCAAAGGGTAAAAGTTTATCTTTGTGGCTTATCCGGGGGTAGTCCGGCCAGATAGCCTTATAAATTTGATTGAATCTTATGCCCTTGGCAAGGGGTGTAAGCTATTTTCAGTGACTTATCCGGGGGTTATCCGACCGGACAGCCTTATAAATTTGATTGAATCTTATGCCCTTGGCAAGGGGTATAAGCTATTTTCAGTGACTTATCTGAGGGTAACCCATTCGGATAGCCTTATAAATTTGATTGAATCTTATGCCCTTGGCAAGGGGTATAAGCTATTTTCAGTGACTTATCCGGGGGTAACCCGGTCGGATAGCCTTAACATTTTTGTTTTAATTTTTTGGTACGCGCTGTCTTAAAAAACACAATCTGCAGTAGATAAGGCATGAAGCCATTGTAAGTAAATGAAAAACAACATCAGCTGCGATATTCGTTCCTACATGAAACACTTCTTTAGCTGCATCCCGTGCCAAGTACGGGGGATAGGTGTGCCATCCGGCTTGGCCAACTTGTATGATCCCCTAGTGTTAGCTTCGATTACTTGGTAAGGACTTTCCCATTTGGGTCCCAGCTTACAAGTGTCTTCTTGCAGGCTCGCTTCATTGTCTCGCAATACCCACTCTCCGAGCCTGAAACTCTTTCCTTTGACGCGGCTATTGTAATATTTTTCCACCTTTTCTTGTACCTTGTTTCTCTAGCAATGGCCATTTCTCGGCGCTCTTCTAGCAGGTTTAAGTGGAACCTTAGATCCTTTTCGTTTTCTTTCTCCCCTGCTCGGGTTCGCCGGCTTGGCGACCCTATTTCTGTTGGGATCATTGCTTCAGTGCCGTATGTTAAACTGAACGGCGTTTCTCTGTGGCTAGTCATTGGTGTGGTACTGTGAGCCCAAAGTACATGTCGGATTTCTTCCACCCAGCTGTGGCTTTTGGGTTCAAGGCGGTTTTTGATCCCCTCCACAATGCTCCTGTTGGCCCGTTCCACTTGCCTGTTGGACTGAGGATGTTTAACGGAAGAAAACACTCGCTTTATCTGTAATTCTGCACACCAGCTTTTGAACGGATTTTCTGCAAACTGCTTTCCGTTATCGCTTACCAGTTCCTTTGGCATTCCAAATCTGCAAACTATGTTCTCCCATGCAAAACGCTGCACCTGCTGACCTGTGATTGTTGCCAGTGGTTTTGCCTCGATCCACTTGGTAAAGTAATCGATTGCCACAATGAGGAGCTTCACCCTTCCCGCCGCTTCTGGGAAGGGTCCTACAATGTCTATGGCCCACTTACAGAAGGGCTATGCAAAGGTTATTGAGATTAAATTAATGCAAGGGCGACGGCTTACCGAGGCATGTCTCTGGCAGTTATCACACTTTTGGATTTCGTCTACTGCTATTTTGTACATCCCGGGCCAATAGTATCCGACTCTCATCGCCTTTGCTACGACTGTCTTTGGCCTTGAGTGCATACCGCAGATGCCTTCGTGCATTTCTCTGATCACATAGTTGGCTTCATCTAGGTCCACGCACTTCAGCATGGGACCCAGGTAGGACTTTCAGTATAATTGCTCATCCTCCACTGCGTAATTGAGGGCTTTGCATTGTATGTTCTCATTCTAGTATGGTGGAAGGACTCCTTTATTCAGAAAGTCTAGTAGAAGGGACATCCACATCCTTTCTTCTTTTATTTCTATTGATTCAACATTTTTCTCTGTTGTGGATGGCTCGGCTAGCACTTCCACCCGTATTTCCTTCGCTAGATGACTGAATGCCACCTAGGCCAACTTGCTGAGGGCGTCAGCCTTTTTGTTCTGGCTCCTAGGAATGTGCATTACCTTGCAATACTTGAAATTGACTATCAATTCTTCCACTTTGGCTCTGTATTGCTTCATTGTTTCACCTTTGACTTCATAGACATTGTTGACTTGGTTTGCCACCAACATGGAGTCAACATGTGCTTCAATCCGTGTTATCTTCATTTCTTTTGCATTACGGAGCCCCGCCGGGAGGGCTTCGTATTCCGCCTCGTTGTTAGTGCTCTTGAAGTCTAGCCGGAGGGCATAGGTGAGTTCTACTTCCTCTGGGCTAATTAGTATTAGGCCTGCTCCGCACCCTTCATCATTAGCAGCACCATCTGTGAAGAGCTTCCACGGCTCCTGCTCCACAACTTCTTCACTCCTTTCTTCTGACACATTTATCTTATCATCCCGAGATTCTGGCAGTTCCGCCAGAAAGTCTGCTATCACATGTCCTTTGAACGCCGTTCGTGGACAGTAGGTAATTTGATGATCCCCCAGTTCAATGGCCCATGTGGCCAACCTTCCCGAATATTCGGGCTTCTTTAAGATTCTTTGGATAGGTTGATCGGTCAGCACCTTAACTGGATGAGCTTGGAAGTATCGCCGGAGACGTCGTGATGCATATACTAGTGCCAAAGCTAGCTTTTCCATATCTGGGTATCGGGTCTCCGGGTCTTTGAGTGTTCTGCTAACAAAGTAGATCGGGGTCTGGTCTTCCCATCTCTCTGTCATGAGCACTGCGCTAACCGCGTTTGTAGATGCAGGCAAGTACATGATTAGTGTTTCCCCCTACTTTGGTGCTGTTAGTGGCGGTAGGTTACACAGGTGAGCTTTCATTTCCTGGAATGCTATTTCCGCCTCTTCCGTCCACACAAACTCATTCTTATTTAGACAGTTCTTGAGTGTTGCCATGAATGGAAGTGATCTTTTCGCCATTCGGGACAGGACCTGTTTAATGCCACTAGCCTGCCATTCAACATTTGTACCTCCTTTAGTGTTCTTGGGGATGGCATGTTGGTTATTGCTTCCACCTTTTCCGGGTTTGGGCGGATTCCTTCCCTTGTCACTATTACCCCCAGGAGCTTTCCTTCTGCTACTCCAAATGAGCATTTTTTGGATTGAGCTTCATACCGGCCTCGCAGAGTGTTTCTAGAGTTTCTTCCACATCCTTGATCATTCTTGCCTATTAATCACTAGGTCGTCTACGTATACCTCAAGGTTTTTATCGATCTGCTTTGAAAAAGTTTGATCCATGAACCTCTGTATGTAGCTCCTGAATTTTTTAGGCCAAAGGGCATTTTGGTATAGCAGAACACCCCCTCGTCTGTGTAAAAGGCTGATTCTTCTTCGTCCTCCGGGGCCATCTGTATTTGATGGTATCGCTTGTATGCGTCTAAAAAACATATTACCGGGAAGTCTGCCAGGACTTCTACCTTCATTTCCATCTCTGGCAGCGGGTAACAATCTTTCGGTGTTGCTTTGTTGAGATCTTTGAAATCTATACACATTCTCCAGGAGCCATCCCCTTTCGCCACCATAACTGGGTTTGCTATCCAGGATGGATATTTGACCTCCCTTACTATCCCTGCTCGTTGCAGCTTTCTAGTTTCTTCACATGCAGCCTTGCGACGTTCCGGGCCCATGCTTTATTCGTTTCTGTCGGATTGGAGCTGCTGTGGGGTATGTGTTCAGCTTATGTTCTACTAATCTTCGGGGAATGCCTTCCATGTCTGCCTCCTCCCAGGAAAATGCATCCATATTCTGAATGAGCAGCTTTTTCAAATCTGTTTTTACTTTGTTGGATAGTTGTGCCCCCACCTTGACAGTCTGCTATGTGAAGTTGTCGTGGATCATCCAGGCTTCTTGTTTTGCATTTTGATTTTCCTTTGTTCTATCCAGTACCGCCACTATCTCTGCAAGTGTACTGACGGAGGCTATGCCTTTCGGGGTAGGGCATTTCATAGTTCCATGGTTGGTAGAGATTACTCCCCTGAAGGCTTTTATCCTTGGTCTGCCCATAATGATGTTGTTATTAGAATTACCTTATACCACAGAGAAAGTGAGGTCGACAGTATGGAACCTGTCTCCCTCCCCCAAGGTGACAGGTAAGGTTACTTTACCCATCGACAGTACCCTTTCTCCTGAAAATCCAATCAGCGGGAGATGATACGGGACTAACCTTCCTTTTAAGTCTTCATCCAAGCGTTTGAAACAGTGTTCAAACATGATCTTTGCCCCGCTGCCCCCGTCAACATGTATTCTGCCAATACGGTGATCCGCCACATTCTCATAAATGACCAGCGGGCCATCCTGGATGTCTTCATCTGCCAGGGATTCGAAAGAGATGGATTGTGTCATCCATGATTCAAGTGGTGGGGTTTTCCTTTTGCGGCCGGGCTCCCCTTTCCTTGAACTCTCCCCTTTGTACACCATATATACTCTTCCTCTATCTTCCTGGATGGTTTCTGCCTGTCTCCTTCGGGATTTCTATCTCTATGACTCTGTTGGCCTATTTATTTGATTAAATGAGACAGTTTGCCCGTTTTTATCGCCTTCTCTATCTCCCTCTTTAAATGTTCACGGTTGTCTGTGGTGTGACCCCCTATTTTATGGAATTCACAGAACTTTCCTAAATCCTGCATGTACGGCCGGGGTCTGGCAGGTTAAGGTGGTTGGAAACTTTGGCTGACCCGCTCTGTTGCTAGGACTTAGCTTGGCGTCTTTGTGAGGGCTGTGAAATCAAATGGTCGGTCTTGCTTCTCTCCTCCATGTCTTCTTGTTTCACTATTGTATGACTGCTTTCAGTATGGACTGAATGATGTAGCGGGATGGGATAAGTACCTGGACCTTTCTGGCATTGGTGGTCGGGATCTGTGGAGAGGACTGTTCGCTGGAGCATATCTGCCTCCTCTACTGTCTGGTTGCTTGCTTGTTTGCCGGGGGTTTCGGCTGTCCCATTCTCCGGCCCGGTCTGACGTGTCTTTGCCGCGGATGAATGCTCGTACTCTACCCATCAACACATCAAAGTTATTTGGATAATATTCTCCCAGTTTTTTCTTGTAGCTATGTGTGCCGCATCCCATTGATGAAGCTGCTCACCTTCATTTGTTCCGGTACGTCCTCTATCAACAAGCTTTCATTAATGAATCGTTCCGTGTACTGCTCTACACTTTCGTTTTCTCTTCTTCGGATGTGCATAATCACATTGGCATTCTTGAACCTTTTCTTTTGTTGGCCGAAATTGCGGAGGAACTTTTCTTTCAACTGGATGAAACTATCTATGCTTTGTGGAGGCAAGGAATCGAACCACACCCTTGCCGGACTTGTTAATGTTTGAGCAAACATGTGGCACTAGACCGGGAGAGACCATTGCTCAACGTGGGCTGCGTCATTGAAGGTGTGCAAATGGTCTTCCGGGTCTTGACTACCATCATACTTGCTGATACATGTTGGAATTTTGAGCTTAGCCAGGAGTGGTGCCCTAGTCAGCCGGGTAGTAAACTTAGTTTGTTCCGCCAGGTGGTCTGGCCTATAAGGTTTGGTTAAGTAATCTTCTGCCCTCTTCTCTTCCGGGCCGTTTTCGGGTTTGTTACTTGCGTTGCCCGCTCCTGCCACCTTACCAGCCGTCAGGTGTGGTGTGAGCATTGAAAACAATTGGTTCAGTAAGTTGGGTGTATCTATTGTCGGTGTATGTACATTGTCTTCTTGCTGCTTGCCCTGCTGGGCCATTCTAGCATCGGTCGGGCCTCCAACTGTTTATTTTTGTCTATTACTTCCTTAGTTGTGCCAAATACCAACTTTGTCCTGACCTCAACAAGCTTATCTGCTCTCTCCAGAGCTGCTAACTCCACCTGAAGTTTATTCTGGTTGCTCCGGACGAATTCTAGGGTGATTTGAGTTGTTGCACCAGATGCCTCTTTGTCTGAGTCATCCAGTGCGTCTTCCACCAGAACATAGTTTTCCAAGGATTCCTTCGACTGGCTTTCTTTCTCCTTACCTTCCTCCCCTCCTACGGACATCGTTCCTTTTACTGACATTTCAGGGATGGGTGTTGGGGAAGGATTTTGCGGTAACATGGTGCTCTTCGGTAAGTTTTGTTGTTGGTTTGACATCGCTACTGTGTGGGGATGAGTTTTCCTATTTTTTCTCTAGCTGAGTTGGTTTTAGGGTTGATCCGATTTGGATGGCGCCACTGTAAACTCCAAGACCTTCGGACAAGGGTCGGGCTGTCCAAGAGTCTCCAGAAGGGCAGTGCTGAGCTTGACCTAGAAAAACAGGAACACCGTTAGTCTCATCATTGTGAGACCAGCCTCCGACGTGAGAGTAAGTATAGGGTATGAATGGAGAAGACAAGTAAGGAGCGAGTGTAAGAATGAATGAGAACATGAATATTACCTTAGGCTTGATGGGGTATTTATACCTGGTAATCGTTTGTCTTTAGCCTGGGGTAGATCTTTGCTTATTGGCCTGGATATGTAATGCCTGGACCATTGTTAAGGTTGTTAGTAATGGTTTGTGCATTGTCGGGTCTCCTTTCTTGATTGGTTCGTACTCTGACGTGTTGATTCCTGTCTCCTCTTTACCGTTATTTATTTTTCTCTTTCTTCCTATTTGATCCGGGCTTGATTCCGCTTGCCGGGGCTTGGTTAAAGCCCGACTTTTGGGCCAGTAGGTCCGGCCACTGGTCACTTTATCTTTGTAGGTGATTATTCGGACCTGGGCTTTGGGATGTGTCTGGTCCTCGTGCCGGGTCATATCCCAACAACGTATGTGTCAAGTGTTGGTGGTACCAGGTACGCCCAAGATATGCACGAGATACGCATGAACTAAGGAGATAAGCACGAGTTAGTTGTAACGCACTTTGTATTTAACACAACTAGTTAGTTTTTTAGTTCTATTTAGAAATCTGTGTGTATTTTTCTTTAATCAATCAATAAGAATCATAAAATTTTTCAATACCTTGTCTCAATTTACATAGTATCGGAGCATGTCTTTGCTCGATTCTGATTCATTTTCATCTTATATTTTTTTTGAGTTGAATTCTTAATTCGGTTTAATATTCATTTCATCTCTGTTTCTTGAATCGAATTCTCAAATTCGTTTTTTTATTCTTGTTCTTCGAACGTTTCTTGTATTCCGATTCGATTTCTTATCTCGAATTTTCATTTCAACTTTGTTCAGTTTCTTTCATTCATCTGTTTCTTTTCATTCAGATTTTGAATTTTGACCTAATTCGATCTGAATTTCAGTTCACATGTTTTACATCCAAATCTTTCTTATTCTCGGATTGCTTCTCCCATCCTTGTTTCGAATCATGTCTACCTCAAATGTACATGCGATTTCTCAAGTCTACACCAATGGTGAGCAACTGTATCAATTGCAAAAGAATCTTTATGAGATTTCACAAGGAAATGATAATGTTGCTACATACTTCACCAAGATTATGTGTATTTGGGACAAACTTAGTGATTTGTATAATGTTCCTGTATGTTCCAAAGAGACTTTTCAATTGATGATAAAAAGAAAAGAGGAACAAAGACTAATTCAATTCCTTATGGAACTTAATTTTATAGTTGATGATGTTAGGGGAAATATCTTAAAGATGCAACCATTACCATCAATTAAACAAGCATATGCATTATTGATTGAATATGAGAACAATGTGCACTTCATGTTGCTAATGCAAGAGCTGATAATAAAAAATGTTCTTCACAGCCTGATGAATTGGTCCAGTTATTGCAAAAGACTCATTTGGGAATTGTTGCTGGTGATAATCATCATTTCGTCACCACTAGTTTCATATGGTATGCAAATTTTATCGGTATAATGGCATGTAATTCTCTCACAGTTCAATCCAAATGGATAATTGATACCAGAGCTAATGATCATATGTGTTTTGATGAAACACTTTTCTCAGGCCTACAGTTGCTTATCAAACCTCTTCACATTGGTTTACCTATTGGAACTGTTATTACAGTTACCAAATTTTGTATAATTCAACTCACTTTAGAACTTTCTCTTTCACATGTACTTTTTGTGCAAGACTTTAAGCATAATCGACTCTCCATTCCTAGGCTTTGTAATGATATGATGGCCTAGTCTATTTCTCTAAAGTTGCGTGTATGTTAAAAGCCCCTTCACTGAAACAACCTTTGGTTCTCGGTAAACTTATACAAGGACTATATGTGATGCAACTAGGGTTGACTGATCATCTTTCTTTTGTGGTTTCTAATTCTCTTTACAATGTTATTGTTAGTAATACTACATGGCATGGTAGACTTGGACATTTGTCATTGTATAAAGTTAAGCAATTGAATGTGCTTTATAGCACACATTTTGATACTCTTGATCATTATGTCATTTGTTCTCAAGCTAGACAACAATGTAGCTATCTTTTCCTACTAGTACTAGACGTACTACAACTACCTTTGATTTGATTCATGTTGATACTCGGGGACCTTATCATACTGCAACTTACAATGGCTATAGTTATTTTCTTTCCATTATGGATGATTATAGCAGAACAACATGAGCTGATTTACTCTCAACAATGCTTTTCCTATTCTGCAATGTTTTCTTACAATGGTTGAGACTCAATTTAATAAGGTCAAGTGTATCAGATCAGATAATGCTTTTGAATTGGGCACATGCAACAAGCAATTTGAATACTTTCACAGTAAAGTGATCTTACACTAGACATTGATCACGGTGTCAAGGTCAATCAAAAACATTTATAAAATTCACTACTTAACTACCTTAGACTGCAGACAGAGAAGTAGGGTTGTCGAATCCACAAGGAACTCGTGGAGAATGCTATTCAATTCAAAACTATTCAACGATTACTAAAGTTTAAAACTTTATCAATTAAACTAATGTAGTTTGTAAAAAGTAACGAACTTTAACTTTTAGAAAACTACTAGAGAAAAACGACCACTCCGGGTTTCAGATTCAGCAACACAAACACACAATTTTAGTTTCAAATCAGATAGGAGATTACATAGACATAACCTTGTTTAACTGTTTAACCTAATCACACAATATCAAATTCCATCACAAAATCAGATTATTCCCGATGCAAGAAAACCAAGAAACGATGATAAATGTGACAAATTAAACACATGTAATTGTTCATAAATCAAACACACAATTGAATTCAAAGAACTTAAGAGGTTCACAAAACTTCAATCCAAACTGATAATCAACTAGAATCATACGAATACATGCTTAAATCGTTCACCCGGAGGGATCATAGAGAGCTTAGCCGCTCATGATTGTAACAAACATCCTAATAATTAATCTAGAACTTACAAGCATTGAAAATTAAGATCAATTAAGCCAAGAATACTGAAAATCTCCCCTAGGAACTTCTGAAACGGCTGAAGGAAGAGATGATTCGAGAATGGGAATCTCTAGGGCATTTAATTAAAATTAGGTTTTAATTTTTCGTAATCCCTTTTTTCGCGTGTCGTGAAGATCTCTGGCCAGGCCTTCGCGTGGCGCGAAGGCCAAAATAGTCGCAGGCCTTTTTCTTCTTCCTCGCGTGTCGCGAACAAAGTCTCCCAAGACCCAACTTTTCAGGAATTTGACTTTTTTGCTTTAACTTTTATTTCCTTTGACTTCCCGAGCTTTGTACCTATTTTATTTTCTTCCTATACTTTCGCCCTTTTAGCACATTTATCCTACAAAACATCAACTACAAAACACACGTAAAACCGACTCGATATACAAAACTAAACTACTAAACTATACAAAAACCGACATTTATACTCGGGATATTTGACCCTACATCACATCCCCACACTTGACATTTTTCGTCCAGAAAAAGAATAATGCAATGGAATCATAATCGGAAAACTTGCTACTTATACTTTCAATATACACAACCCAGATTCTCATAACACGTTAATTGTAACAATCGGTATTTCGATACGGTTAAACCCAACCACCGAATCTTAAGCCCCAAATTCTGTGATCTAAAAAGATATCTATTACCAAGCCAACAGTCTATCTATGGGTCTCACACTCAGATAGCTACGACTCAGCCTAATTTCATGTTAAGGTCATATTTAGGCACGGGTTAAACCTTATAGATTTCCCACCACTATAAACACTAATATATAAGTTTTAAAAATCAGATGAATGATGGAATGAGCTTTTATTAATTTATATGAATAAAACTCACCCAATGGTGTTTCAATCAAGCTGGAACTTGACGTGTGACACGTAGGATGTAGTTTTTAAGCAATGAAGAACATAACTCAACTTAGAGGCGTTTCAACCAGGTCACTATCCCAGAAGGTAACACATAAGTCAAATCGGTCATCTATGATTGATCACAAAAGTCTGCCCATGGGTGTTTCAACCAAGCTTGTAACCCGGAGGGTAACACGTAGGCAAACTCAAGCTCTCAATCTAATTAGTTAAGCTCATGAATGATGCGGATTATGGAATGCGGGCGCCACCAGCTTTCAGATTTATTTTCATAAAAAGAAAGTGATGTGCCAAAAGATTTCCAAAACTTATAAATTATTGTTTATAGAAGTATCTATCACACTATATTGACAGTTCCGACCTTACCTACACCCCTAAGATGAGAACCCACAAGATATCTTAAATTAATTATTCATTTAAACCTAGATACACTATCAGGATTTTTAAGCCTTTAAAGTCGGTTGGGCCTACCAAAACGTTACAAATTAGACATGCTTGATTATCCTTATTCAATTAACTCCACACACAAATTCCCGATTATACTATCATTTTCCATTTAATTGCAAAAACTCTAATCCAGGGACATTTTTTTAAATTTTTTTTAATTTTTTATAGATTTTTTAAATTTATGACTTAAAATACAGACTCAAATCCAGACCTGGACAAGGTCTCCCCTCCCCACACTTAAACATTACATTATCCTCAATGTAGGAAAAGCGACTCAAAAACGAAAAAAAATACAAAAAATTAAAACTTAGATGGACCGACGATCGTATAGCATTTCATTTGCGATTGTGTCCCACAGATACAAGCGGGTTGCTTTGTACCAAAACGGAAAAATCGGATTATCGTCCCCCGAATGGAGATTGAGTACTGGAATTTCAAATCCAAACCTGCAAATAAGCTTGAAACAAACCCACAAGCGTCATATCGACTCAACATAATGACTCAAATACAACTAAAAGACCCGACGGACTCGAACGACTCAAATTACAAAAAATGAAAATTACAAAAATTAACTCTAATTTGGGGCTTCGCGTGTCGCGAAGATCGAAGAGGAATACTTCGCGTAGTGCGAACATTGGAACTTGATCGGCCTTTGACTTTTGTTCTTCGCGTGTCGCGAATACTAGCCCTGGGAAGTTCGCATGGCGCGAAGACAGCTCCATCACAGAAAGATTAGACGATTTTTCAACTTTTTTGTCTTAGAATTTTTTTCACCTATTAAAACTCAAATTTTTCAAACTCTTCAAAATTCATTCCAACACTTATATTATATGCACACATGCCTGGAATGTCTTTCCTGATGATTTTTAATACCCAAATTGCCACGAAACCCAGCAAAAACTTAGAAAAAACGCAAAACTGTACCGAAAACCGAAAAACTAAAATTTTGTACAAACTCTACAACGGCATCCTACCCCCCACGGGTTTGTGTATTGCCCTCAATTACACTCCTTCCAACCATAATCTCCCCAGAGACGTCCCAACACTTGGCCAATTGCATACAATTAATTAAAATAAAGAAATGACAACCTAACTCACTTTCTTAAGAATCACTGATGCATTTAGCATATGCAACAAGCCTTTAAACCCATCGATAGCCCAAGTGGGCGAGTTTAGTCTCGTGAGGGTTTCTAGGGAACACACCCACAAAGTTCATTTAACTAGACAAGAAAATAAAAGCTAATTAACCTTAGGTTGCCTCCCAAGAGCGCTAAGTTTAACGTCTTTAGCCAGACGCAATGTACCTCATTATGGTTAAGGATTCTTCAAGATACTCCATGATTCTTCAATGAAATTGATATCCGTTGCTTCCAGATATGGTTTCAACATGTGACCATTGACTACCTGCCTCAGATGATCGTCGAAGTCTTCAATCTCAATGTCCCCATAGTTACCTACCTGTGTAATCAGGTACGGGCCCATCCACTTGCTTTTTAACTTTCCTGGAAACAACTTAAGCCTAGAGTTGTAGAGCCAAACTTTCTGCCCCACTTCAAACGCCATCTTCTTCAACTTAGCGTCATGCACTTTCTTCATCCGATCTTTATAAGCAGAAGCACACTCATACACTGCATCCCGTAACTCTTCCAGCTCATTCAATTGTAACTTCCTTTCCATACCCGCAGCATCATAGTCAAGGTTAACCTCTTTGACCGCCCATAATGCCCTATGTGAAATCTCAACCGGCAAGTGGCAACCTTTGCCGTACACCAATTTGTACGGTGTAGTGCCGATTGGGGTTTTATAAGCGGTACGGTAAGCCCGCAAGGCATCATCAAGCTTCCCTGACCAATCTTTCCTATCCGATCGCACTGTCTTCTGTAGAATCTCTTTGATCTGTCGGTTGGAAACTTTGACCTGCCCACTGGTTTGTGGATGATATGGGGTGGCTATTCTGTGAACTATGCCATACTGTTTAAGCAATCTCCCAAATTGAAAGTTCTTGAAATGTGACCCCCCATCACTTATGATTGCATGAGGGATTCCAAATCGGGAAAAAATGTTGGTTTGCATAAATTTGCACACCACTGCATGATCGTTTGTTTTTGTTGCTATAGCCTCTACCCAATTGGATACGTAATCCATAGCCACTAGAATATAGAGATACCCACAAGAGTTCGGAAATGGCCCCATAAAATCTATGCCCCATACATCAAACAAATCCACAACCAAGATTGGCTGTAGTGGCATTTCGTTCCTCTTTGAAATACTGCCCATCTTTTGGCAGTTCACACAGTTCTTAGCGAACTCAAAAGCATCCCGAAAGATGGATGGCTAAAATAGGCCTACTTCGAATACCTTTCGCCCGGTCTTTTGCCCACTGAAATGTCCACCACACGCAGATGCATGTACCAGCCCTAACACACATTGAATTTCTGACTCTGGTATACATCTTCTAACCAGTTGATCTGCACCCACTTTAAATAAGTCTGGTTCATTCCAGATGTACTGGCGCGCATGTGCAATGAACTGGTGCCGCTTCTTCTTAGACCAATGTTCCGGAATTGCTCCTGTAGCCAAATAGTTAAAAATGTTAGCAAACCAAGGAGTAGTAGAAACCGATAGTAATTGTTCATCAGGGAATGTTTCATTAATCTCTCCCTCTGAATCACTTTCACCCTGCACAATGCGCGACAAATGATCTGCCACGACATTCTCACTCCCCTTCTTGTCGCGGATCTCCAAGTTAAATTCCTGCAATAACAAGATCCAACGGATCAATCGTGGCTTGGCATCCTTCTTTGCCATGAGGTACCTGACTGCACTATGATCAGAATAAACAATAACTTTACTGCCCCAGATATATGATCTAAACTTATCCAATGCATATACTACTACTAGTAGCTCTTTCTCAGTTGTTATGTAGTTAAGCTGAGCATCTGAAAGAGTCTTACTTGCATAGCATATCACCACGGGTTTCTTATCCACCCGTTGTCCCAACACTGCCCCCACAGCATAGTCACTAGCATCACACATAATCTCAAAGGGTAAAGACCAATCCGGTGATTTTAAAATAGGGGCCTCCACCAATTTTTGTTTAATTAACATGCTTTATCAAAAACAAAAGGAACATCTTTAAGTAACAGATTACACAACAGTTTAGTTGACACTAAAACCTTTAATGAACTTTCTATAAAACCCGGTGTATCCTAAGAAAGAACGAATGCCCTTGACACTGTTTGGTGGAGGTAGAGTTGAAATTACCCTGATTTTTGCATGGTCGACCTCGATACCCTTACTAGAAATAACATGAACCAAAAACACCCCTTCTTGAACCATGAAGTGGCTTTTCTCCCAACTAAGTACCAGATTAGTTTCAACATATCTTTTTAATACCTTAGTTAATTGATTCAAACATGTTTCAAAAGTTGTGCCAAAGATTGAAAAATTATCCATGAAGACCTCCATGGATTCCCCGATCATATCTGAAAAGATACTCATCATGCACCGTTGGAAGGTGGCCGGGGCGTTGAACAAACCAAATGGCATTCGCCTAAATGCGAAGGTGCCATACGAACAAGTGAACGTGGTCTTTTGTTGGTCCTCTAGATGTATTGCAATTTTATTATATCCCGAGTACCCATCTAAGAAACAATAAAACTTCTGACCTGCAAGTTTCTCGATGATTTGATCAATAAAAGGGAGAGGGAAGTGGTCTTTTGATGTTGCAACATTTAACTTCCTATAATCTATGCAGATTAGCAACCCGATTACCGGCCGAGTGGCAATCTCTTCACCACTCTCTCCCTTTATTACATGGATACCGACCTTCTTAGGCACTGTTTGAGTTGGACTCACCCAACTGCTATCAGAGATGGGGTATATGATACCCGCATCCAACCACTTGAGCACCTCCTTCTTCACCACTTCACGCATGTTGGGGTTCAATCTTCGTTGAGCATCCAGAGCAGGTTTTGCCTCTTCTTCTGTGATGATTTTATGCATGACAATTGATGGGCTGATCCCTTTTAGATCCGCTATGGTCCACCCAAGTGCTGCCCTATGGGTAACCAACACCTTCATCAATGCTTGCTCCTGCTCTTCAGTTAAACCTGCAGCAATAATAAAAGGTAAGGTGTCATTTTCACCTACAAAAGCATATTTCAAATGTTTAGGTAATTCTTTCAGCTCTAAAGTAGGTGGTGATTCCAAGGAAGGTTTCAACTGAGTGTCAATGTGGTCTAGCAGGTTCTCTACTTGATGTGTCCAAGTGGGCACTCTTTCTCCAAGGGCACACATCTCCCCTTGTACCTCTGCATCTTTCAACTCCTGCTCATGTTCGGCCTCTGTCCTGTCACAAAAGAAACACGGCTCCATGGTTTCGCCCTCATTTTCATGCGGGTTACACCTATCCACAATGTCTGCCATAAAGCATTCATCGGTGATTGGAGCGTTAAATATGCGGGAAAGATATTCAATCTCAACTTTCGATTACCAAATGACATGTCAACCGTTCTTGTCACACAATTGATTACACACTGAGCTGTTCGCAGAAAAGGTCTTCCTAGTATCACATTAGGGTGCCTGTCACTAGACGGAGCTGCATAATCAAGCACTAAGAAATCGACAGGATAGTAAAAATCTTCCACCTTTACTATTACATCGGTTAGTATCCCCCTAGGAAGTTTAAGAGTATGATCTGCTAGCACCACGGTGGTGTCGGCCTTTTGTAGAGGACCAAAGTCATACTAGTCATACAAACTTCCTGGGAGGATACTAACACTTGCTCCAAGATCTAGGAGAACCTTATTGATTTTTAGTTCACCAATTTGCACAGAAATTAAAGGTGCTCTTGGATCCTGTATCTTAGGTGGCAATGCACCCGACAAAACGACATTGACATTTTCTGTTAGGTCAAGCTTTTTGGGCATTTTAAGGGGCGTTTTTGGATGCATAATTCTTTCAAGTACTTAGCATAAGCAGGTACTTGCCTAATTGCATCTAAAAGAGGGAGATTAATTTTTTACTTGTTTGAACATGTCCCACAACTCATCCTGTTGTGGGCCCCTTTTAGTCACATTTTTCTTAGATGGTTCCAATAGAGCAGCAGGATAAGGGATGATATTATTCTCCACCCCTACACCTTGAGTGACAGCTGTGTTCGGTTTAGATTTAGTTGTTTCGGAAAAAGTTACCTTTTTAGCTTGTTTAATAAAAAAAGCTTCCGAATCGCTGTCACTCTCACCATTTTCTCCTAGGTCAACTACCACTCCCTCAACATCCGGTGACGCCGAGGTGACCTTGTTATAAACCTTACCACTTCTGAGGGTACTTACCTGGGAGACATTAGCATTCCTTGAGCTGGAAGAGCTGGCTCCTTGATGTTGCGGATTTAGTTTCGTGTCACTCGGGAGTTGTCCCGGTGGTCTCCCTGCCACTTCAGCTATATTTTCTGCCAGCTGACCCAGTTGCCTTTCAAATGATTCATTGGTCTTTACCTATATCTCTCTATCCTGCTCAATTCTTTACAACGATTCAAATATGGCTGCAAGTTGCGGGTCACCGCCAACTGCAGGTTTGTTTTGCTGATTCTATTGGTAGTTTCTCTGCTGATAACACCCTTGTTGGTACCCCTGGTTACCTTGATTTCTTTGGTACCCGCCTTGATATAGCTTTGTTGGCGGTTCTGGTACTGCTGTTGACTTCCACCCTGCACATCAGAACCCTGAAAGTTAGGATTTAGTTGATTAGATGCATTACCATACCTGAGATTTGGATGGTTTCAGAGTCCCGGATGGTAGTGGGTTGCGTTCATGTCCTGCTTCCTCTCTCCTCCAACTTGATTAACTTCTTCTGCCTTTCCTTGCTCCCTTGGACAGCTAGCCATGGTGTGGCCCAGATCACCACATCCCTCACACACTGTGTATCCCTATGAGACATTGGATACCTCTCTTCCACTAGGTCTTCCAAGCCTTTCCATTTGAAGTTCCATGGTATCCAGGCGCTTTTGAGTTTCATAATCAACTGCTTTCGCAGTTACTCCCATCTTTTCTCTTCTACTAGCATTGGCTTGCCTCTTTGATGTCACTGCCATCTTCTACAAAATTTCCCAGACATCATCTACATGATTTGCAAAGAACGAACCTGCACTGGTGGCGTTGACATCTGTCACATCCTCAGGTAATAACCCATCATAGAAGGCCTGGATGAGCTCCCACTTCTCTATTCCATGATGTGGAAAATTCCTTAGTAACCCTTTAAACCGCTTAAATGCCTCATAAAAAGGCTCCCCTGATTGTTTCTTAAAGTCTCGGATTGCAGCTCGGGCCTCATTGGTTTTTTAAGGTGGAAAGTATTCATCAAGAAACTGATGCTGTAACTCTGCCCATGTGGCAATGCTTGCAGCTAGTAAGGATAAAAACCACTGCTTTGCCCGATCCTTGAGTGAAAACTGGAAGAGTACCAGTTTCACCTCATCAGCTGTGAATCCTTGACCACCAATGGTCCCACACGTAGCCTCATATTCAGAAAGATGTGTGTAAGGCTCTTCAGTAGCTCTCCCAAAGAAGTGTGGGAGGATCCCAAGACAACCCAGTCTGATTTCAAATGCATTCCCCCTACGGACTGGAGGGATGACAGGAGATGCATTGAAAGCTAGAGCGGGGCGGAAGTGGCTGTCCACCCCTTGATCATGTCTTGGTGGTTGAATGTTTCCGGGATGCACCCATCCATCTACCACATTCTGTCTTTGATTTCGGGGAGGGAATGCCTCTTTGTGGTTTAAATCATACCACTTTTCTTCTTCATTCCAATTCTCATGTTGAGAACCATTCTGCGGATGATAGCTGCGTCCCGATGACACAAGTTCATTATCTCCAAATTCGGAGTAGCTTGGCTAGCTATCATAGGGTTGATAGGGCTGGTTTTGGTGATCTTGGAAAATTGGTTGGTGTTTGGTGGAGGTTGTTGGTATCGTGGTGGTGGTTGATTTTGTGGAGGCTGTTCTTGGTTTTGTGGAGGAGGCGGTTGGTTCTGAGGTGATTGTTGTTGTTGGTTTGGAAATAGGAGATTTGGTAATGGTGGAATAGGTGGGTTTGGTCCCCCACCTTGGTTAGGATCTGGGTTTACCGGTTGGTTCTGTGACATTCTCACGAATGGACTGTCAAGCTTTTCAAGAATGGTTTGGACTGTTCCTTGGAGCTTTCTATTAGCTCTTGTTGCTCTCTCTATCTTTGGATCAAAAAGTAATGGTAAAACTATCCCTGCACACGTAAGCACAAAATTAGTAGCACTGAACAAGATAAATCAAAAATAGCACTTTGCACACAAGTTCCCCTGCAACAACGCCATTTTGATCACGGTGTCAAGGCCAATCAAAAACATTTATAAAATTCACTACTTAACTACCTTAGACTGCATACATGGAAGTAGGGTTGTCGAATCCACAGGGAACTCGTGGAGAATGCTATTCAATTCAAAACTATTCAACGATTACTAAAGTTTAAAACTTTATCAATTAAACTAATGTAATTTGTAAAAAGCAACGAACTTTAACTTTTAGAAAACTATTAGAGAAAAACGACCACTTCGGGTTTCAGATTCAACAACACAAACACACAATTTTAGTTTCAAATCAGATAGGAGATTACATAGACATAACCTTGTTTAACTGTTTAACCCAATCACAAAATCAGATTATTCCCGATGCAAGAAAACCAAGAAACGATGATAAATGTAACAAATCAAACACATGCAAATGTTCATAAATCAAAAACACAATTGAATTCAAAGAACTTAAGAGGTTCACAAAACTTCAATCCAAACTGATAATCAACTAAAATTATACGAATACATGCTTAAATCGTTCACCTGGAGGGATCATAGAGAGCTTAGCCACTCATGATTGTAACAAACATCCTAATAATTAATCTAGAACTTACAAGCATTGAAAACTAAGATCAATTAAGCCAAGAATACTGGAAATCGCCCCCAGGAACTTCTGAAACGGCTAAAGGAAGAGATGATTCGAGAATGGGAGTCTCTAGGGTATTTAATTAAAATTAGGTTTTAATTTGTCGTAATCCCTTTCTTCGCGTGTCGCGAAGATCTCTGGCCAAGCCTTCACGTGGCGTGAAGGCAAAAATAGTCGCGGGCCTTTTTCTTCTTCCTTGCGTGTCGCGAACAAAGTCTCACAGGTCTTGGCCAGACCCAACTTTTCAGGAACTTGACTTTTTGCTTTGACTTTTATTTCCTTTGACTTCCCGAGCTTTGTACCTTCTTTATTTTCTTCCTATACTTCTGCTCTTTTAGCACATTTATCCTGCAACACATCAACTACAAAACACACGTAAAACCGACTCGATATACAAAACTAAACTACTAAACAATACAAAAATCGACATTTATACTTGGGTTATTTGACCCTACATCAGACATCCTGTGTTGGTGTTCCTAACAAAATGGGGTGGTCAAAAGGAAACAGAAACATCTTTTGGAAACTACACGGGCTTTGTTGCTTCTATCAAAATTTCCAAATAAGTTCTAAAGAGATTGTTGTTAACAATAACTTATCTTATCAACAAGTTTCTAACTCATGTTCTTGTAGGAAAGACTCCATATGATCATTTAAGAAGTTTTGATTGTCTTTGTTATGCCTCTACATCTAAACAGGGAAGAGACAAATTTAAGCCAAGAGTAGATCCTTGTATTTTATTAGCTATACGTTTGGGAAAAAAGAATATAAGCTTTATAATCTTCAAACCAATACTATCTTGGTTTCTAGAAATGTTGTTTTCTTTGAACACATGTTTCCATCTCTTAAACAATGTCATTCTACTCTTTTTCCTACTACTGAACAACTCTCTCAAGCTTTTGATGATTTTGAATCGATTCTTTCTTCTTCCTCATCTCCTAATTCATCTTCTACTCAGTCTCGGAGTTGATAATACTCTATGGTGGATTTTATTTTAGCGACCATGATTCAACCTAGGACCATACATGATTTCAATATATATGGCCTCAGAAGACGTATTCGTCAATGACTTATTGGCCTCCTAACTTCAAACGGGTCAAAAGTTATGTCTTCCTCAGATAATTGTTGGAGCAATTCTCACAGATTTCTACCAAAATATGGTTTTGTATTTGATCGATTCTCTCTCTATAAACACACATATAATCTTGTTCATTACATAATAATCTTGTTCATTACATAATAAGTAAATAAACACGAGAATTTTGTAAATACGTCTACGCATAGTGCTAACTAGTTAGATAAAGTGGAAGAGAGACGGAAATACGTTTATACGATTACATAGCCTTCTTATATATCTCATTTAAAATAATATATACAAATTTTATGTACACTACAAGAAAAAGAAGCAATAGCGGCGACAGCAGGAATGTCGCCGCTATTGCTCTTGACCCGTGTTCCACTTTTAATCAGAGATCTGACGATTACCTTGAAGTTAATCGGACGACCATGGTTTTAACACCATTAGTGGCGACAGTCGCCGCTAATACCCTGAAGCGGGAATAAGGATCCATCTAGCCTTCTTTCCCTCCATTCTCACCTTAATCTCGCACTTAAGCTCCCCAAGACGAACTCTTCCGTTTCCGACCACCCGTCTACGGCGACCGTCTCCGGCTTCCTCGTCTTTGGCTTCTCCGTCTCCGGCTTCTCCGTCTCCATTCGAGCTCGATCTACTCCCCTCCCTACTTCGGCAACCCAAATCCGACTCTGGCCACCCATCTCCTCCGTCTCCGGTACGTATGTATTTTTCTTAAAGACCAAGGGCAGATTTCTGTATCTTAAAGAGCTGTAAGGTTTATTATGTGAATACTAGATAATCATTGGTTCATAAATTTTTTAAAGGTATATATAAGCAAGTGGGGTTCAATTCATGGGCGAAGCTTAGTGAACCCCTCCTGATTTTTCGCTCAGTAGTGTTAATTTATACGTATTCGGCCGATTTTTCGCTGAGTAGTGTTAATTAATATGTATTCGGCCGAAATTTTTATAGTTTCGGCCCCCCTTGATAGGAAAAAAATCACGGCCCCCTTGTATTTTTTTTCAAGCTTTGCCACTGGTTCAATTAGGAGTTGTCCACACCTCGATCAAATTAAATGTCGATTGGGTGTACATTTTACTGATAATGTTATATCTATACATGTAGATCTTACTTCGAAGCATATATAGCAAAAGCACGTTGTAAATATGTCAGAGAATATTATGTAGTAGTTGGTACATACATTGTACGTAATATGTTCTCGTTTCTTTTATAGAAAGAATTCAATTAGTTATATGTAGTGATATACCTATATGGCTATACAATATTCGATTCAACTATAATGGGTCAAACACGAATAATATATAAAATAGGTTTAATAGTACTATGCACCTCTTCATTTGCCATCGAGGAATCTAACCGTTTATTACATAACAAAATATTTAGTTATTAATTTACGGATCATCTCGTACTAATATTTATATTATAAGAAACTCAACAAACATAATAACTTATGAATTTTAGTTAGCCAACTCACAGTTTTAAATAAGATTATCTGATATAAATATTCATGATTATCAGTTGTACTAATTATGTAATCAAAGTTTTAATCACTAATTAATATTTTATTAAAACTTAATGATTTTAAATAATTATCTATCCTAAATAATGATTTTAAATAATTAAATATTTAAAATTTATTCTAATTAATACTTTATTAAAACTTAAAAAATAATAATAAGAAGATTTCAATTATTATATCTTATCTTAAAATATAATTTTATAATTCTTAAATCTTTATTATTTGTTATTTATAATTCTTAAATTTTCATTACTTTTTATTTCACCAATGACTTATAAAATCCGTCATAAAAATCTTCATAAAAACAGGTTTAGAACAAATTGAATTTATTTAACTCATGTAATATGAGTTTCTAATATAGTAATTAAAATAAAATTCTTCAAACCAGATAATTAAAATAGGGAAAAATACAAAAATGGACATTTGATCAGGAAAATTCTCAAAAATGGATATCCTTATTTAGCCTACTATTTCATGGACATTGGTCGTGCGAGCCGGCTAAAATTTCCATGCTAACATTGCATTTGTCAGAGTACGAACCAATAAACAAGCGACACATGGCAGGCTTCGGCTAATAGACGGCTATAGCTGTCTAATCCCTTTAGCCAGCTATAGCCGTCTATTAGCAGGCTAAGCCTCCGAAAATGTTCCCATCTAGTTGTGGCTTGAGCCGGCTCCTTTTACGGCTTGGCTTGGTGTCTTTTTAGCCTGCTTCTTTCGAATTTTCTTCATTTTAGGCGGCTAAAAGTAGACCTTAGCATTAAATTTTTTTTTTTCAATCTTTAACATTTAGAGAATGTTTAGATATCTGTTTAGAAACCATATTTGTTTTACCATTGATGAGTGTTTGAAGACTATGTTTTGTGATACATGCAAAATGTGTGTGGACATTGTAATCTATAGCAGTGGTAAATGAGATATTGTTAGGGGTGCTGTTGAATACGTTCAGTTGGATTGTGTAAAGCGTGGTTTAAGGTTATCTACCGATGTTACTTACTCTTTTTTATTATGTATGCTTTCAAAAGTTTGTGGTTCTAAGAATATTAGTAGATTATCGTATAAAATGTTAACATTTACCGATCCAATCGACATATTTGACGATGGTGATATTTCATTTTTTTGGTATAGTTGAAAAAAATCCATATGAAATATTTAAGTTGTATGTTGTCCAAGAAGATGGTGTTGGTTCATCGAACAAGAAACCGGTTTCTAATGGTTCGTCTAACAAAGTTCGTGGGTCAGTTGGTTCTAGTAGATTGCCAACCTCAAGCTCTTCACCAACAACTAAATTAAATTTACCGTTTAATTTAAATGTTCCAGCAGATAGTTATGATCCAGATAATTGTGTGCCAGATAATTACGAGCCTGATAAATACGAGTTTTATTCAGATGCAAAATTTTCTGAGGGTAATCTTTTTTCGATTCAAGAGACCCAAGAGCCTTCATTTGAGCCATCATTTGAACCATCATGTGAGCTAGATTTGCTTCGTGACCCAACCCCCGCTCAATTTGGTACAGAGAGTAAAAGTGGCCAGGTGGTAAATCGCGTGATTTATTAATTATATTAGAATAGTTTTTGACTAATATTTTTTTTACAGCATATAGAAGCATGGGTGGCCCGAATTATGAGAATTAGACATGTTAAAGTGACGAAACAAGAATCGCCAGAGAATTTGTGGTGGACGATTATACCACCGAAATTATATCCTCATTTGCTAAATCAGTCAATCAAAAAAATGTTTTCATTTTCTATAGGCCAGAAATTTTTTTTCCTAAGTTGTGAGATGTTGATCACGTTTATGTTCCACTTTTTATGGAAAGAAAAAGTTGGTTACTAATAGGAGTTGATATGAAGAAAATGGAAATAATTCAGTACTGGACTGAAAATTTTGATTCTGCAACCTATCGTCACCTAATTTTCCCATTCGTGACGAAATTTGCGGTTCAATTCGGAGCTTTGTCAGTGAACCTTCATTACTGGAGAAAAACAGGTAAACCAGAGAAACCGTTCACAATATTAAACACGGAAAAATACATTCAAAGCAATCATCGTTACCTAGTTGAAAATTCGGGGGTTCTAGTTTGTATGGTAATGAAACATTTAACTCTCAAAAAGTCGTTAAATTTATATAGAGATTTTTGGGATAGTGTTGAGAAATATTGGCGATTCATGGCAGATAAAATTTTTAGCTGCCATTGTATGCCTACTATCGTGACTGAAACTTAGAGTAATGTTTGTTTAAATATTTTAGTATGTATTTTGTTTAACTATTAATATATTTTGAATAATTTTGTTGTTGTATCGATTGTTTAGATAATTATCCATAATTTTGTTTAACTACTTTTATAACAACTTAACTAAAAGGTAAAAAAAAAATTAAAAACATAAATTCAATTAATAACATAAACTAAAATTTTACAATAAAAGTAAATTAAAATATAAAATAATTTTATGGACTCCAACGGGCGTTTAAGTCAGTGGTATCGTCTTCAAATGGATCCCAAGTAGGAGTAAAACGACCGCCTCCATCTTTTACTTCATTCAATTCATTCATCGCCGCCCAATCTTCGTCATAATCGTATAAATCGTCAACTCTACCAGTTTCTTGCTGTTTAGACGCACGGTGAGTATCGTCAACAGTAGGATTCAGTGTTTCTTCAGCAATAGGATTCTCAGTTTCACCAACGTTATTCTGCACATGTTCAGCAACAGGATTCTCAAGTTCATCAACAAAATGCTTCTTAAAAACATACTCAGGAGGAGTGTTAGGAAAATTTTTCATATGTAATTTTTTATGATTTGAGACAACAAAAAATTAAACAACTATCATTTATATATAAATTTTTTTTTGAAAAAAAAAACAACTCAAGCCGGCTAAGCCACCAAGCCAAGCTGTAAAAGGAGTCGGCTTAAGCCAAAACCAGATGGGAAAATTTTCGGAGGCTTAGTCTGCTAATGGCTAAAGGGATTAGACGTACGGCTATAGCTGTCTATTAGCCGGCTAAGCCTGCCACGTGTCGTTTGTTTATTGGTTCGTACTTTAACAAATGGAATGTTGGCACGGAAATTTTAGCCGGATAGCTTAGCCGCCTTTAGCCGGCTCGCAAGACCAATGCCCATAAAATAGTAGGCTAAATAAGGATGTCCATTTTTTAGAATTTTCCTGGTTAAATGTCCATTTTCGTATTTTTCCCATTAATATATCAAAAAAGTCTACTAAAAACATAATTTTATTAACAACTAGTTTAGATCCGGTGTCTACACACGGGGTAAAATATATCAATACATAAAAATTTTAAATCTTTATGTATATATATTACATGTGTAAAAATTTATTACATATAGTAAGGATAGAAAAAAGTTCAAAATATGAAAAAAATTAGTATATAATTGGGTTTCGAAAATACGTTAATTACTATTTTTTAATATAATTTGACTTTTATTTACTATTTGATTGAAAATAAAAGTTATATAATTAAATTTTAAAGTTTTTATAATAAGAGATAATTTAAAATAAATGTGTTTTATTAGTATAATTAGTATTTTTTTCTTTACATATATATTATTATTAAAATATAAAAGTGCATTAAATAGGAAAAGAGGCGGGAAAAAATTTATGAGAATTAATATGAAAGCGACACGTGGGATACAAAAATCTTTATTTATTATATAAAATAGATTTGCAACGTTATAATGGCAAGCATTACACATTCTATACACAATATTCTCTTCGCCGGACAACCGCATGAAGTCCACCACTCACGGTGGCAGTAAGTCCCGGCGCAAAACGTAACTGGTTAGGGTTCACCACTCTCACATCAAACCTCCGAATCAAGCACAGTGCAACACTTTTCATTTCCACCAATGACAACTCCTTCCCCAAACAAACCCTAACACCCCCTTGATACACCGGGTACTTATATGCACTCTCTTGCTTAAACTCCCCATCTCGTATCCATCTCTCCGGCTTGAACTCCAACGAATCGGCACCCCATATCCTCTCCATCCGACCCATTGCATACGGGTGGTATGTGACCCGACTCCCTCTTTTTACGAAAGTGCCATCAGGCAAAACATCGTCTTGTTTTGTAAACTTTGAATCGAATTGCACCGGTGGGTAAAGCCTCATGCTTTCGTGCAATGCTGCATGCAAATAATGCAAATATTTTAGCTCTTCAAAGCTGGGTACTGTTTCACGGGTCGACCCGATGACCCGATCCGATTCTTCACGGATCTTGTTCAAGACTTTAGGGTTTTGTGAAAGTAGCAAGAAGAAACTGGTCAACGCGGACGCCACCGTGTCTCTTCCGGCTAAAAGAAAGCTGATCACGATGTCTCTCAGCATATCATCATCACTGATTGATCCCATGAATCTTGAAAGCAAATCGTTACTCGAATTCGAACCCATCTCTCTTCGTTTCTTGATCACTTGATCCGCCTTTCGTTTCACAATGTTAATTGATGATTTAAGTGTTCTTTCACTCCCCATGTTGAAAAGCCGCTTGATTTTCCACACCAACGTCGATGGCGCCATGCTTCTTTCCGCACACAGCTTGGAGCTCAAATCGAAGGCCGATTCAAGTTCGGAAACGGGTAAAGATGGTTTCAAACTACCCGGATCCAACCCAAATGAGAATTTACATATGCCATCAAAAGAAAACCTCCTGAAAACATCTTGCAAATCCAGAACCGCGTCTTCATTATCCGCAACAGATGTAAACAATGGAATTAGTCTGGATTGTATCTCATCCCCAAGGATATTCAAAGCATGTGATCTGATGGACAAACTTCCAAGCTCCACACTTGCTAATTTTCTTTGAAAATTCCAACAACTGCCGTCGACGTTGAAGATGCCTCGGCCGAGAAGATCTCCTAGGATGGAAGAAAAGGCTTTGCCTTTAGGGTAATTACCGAAATTGGTTTTGAGCATGTACTCTACGTTATCTGGGTTAGCAGTGATGATATTGTTGAGCACATGAATATGAATTGTTCCGGTGGGCGATTTGCGGAGGAGGTGGGTGTACCAATCGGAAAGATTCACGAACTCCGTCGTCCAGCTTCGTGTGATGAAGGCGGTGCAGATGTCGCAGTTACAAGGATTAAGGCGAATGATGAAGAGTGATAAAGAGAATAAAAAGAAAACGGTGGTGAAGGTGAAGGTGAAGAAAAGGAAGCATATTGAAGCTTGGAGTTCCATTTTTGCCAATGAAGGTTGATATATATTGTATGTGTATTTATAGGCTGGATTAAGAATGTAGGTGTAATGCAGTTTGGAAATGTTGAGGAGGTGGAAATTGGACACGAGTAACACATGCGTATAGAGTAGGGTACACCTGTCAAACCGTGGTGAAACTTCATGCCTTATTGCAAACATCATTTGTATACCCACGTGCTTATTTTTCTATAATATTCTATTGAGATTTTTTTAGTACATCTTAGCCTTAATCTTTTATATTAAGTACGTTGACTGATTTGTTATTCTCTACGAGAATTCACATCGTTTCTGTTTCCATTTCTATTACTTATATATTTCTTATATTTTGTATCTTTATCAGGATCCTTTATCTTTATTTTTAAATTTTTGAGTTTAGTAAAAAGAGTTTCTCTAAATATAAAGATTCATTTTCACTAATCTCTATAATTTTTGTGAGTATCTAGGTAAGAGAAAAAATAATAAAATAAGTGTTTGTGAGTAAGATAGAAAATAAGATGTGAAAAGTTAAACAAAATTTAAAGATAAATTTTAAAATATTATTTTTTAGTTAAATTATAAAGACTATGATAAATATGTTGATTTGAATACTTTAAGTCCAACTAAATTATGATCAATAAGTAGAAATATTTTTTTCTGAAAAGCAAATTTCTTTAATAGTGTGTAATGAGACTTGAACCCATTATCTCTTTAATTCTTAGTATTCTAAGATAATTTTTCTCTACCATTAAACCAACCCTAATGACAATAACTAAAAATTATATGTTTGAATTTGAGATCTCTAATTTGTTTGAATTATGTAAACTCCCTTTTAAATAATGGGTGTTAAATGCACCCTTTTAGTAAGGATGCACATATTATTCCGTATAACCGTATAAAATCATATCAGATCACTCATTTAATATGAAATATCAAATCTACCTAATGACTTTTATGGGTTTTAATTAGGGGCATTCAAAGTCGGATATCCGAAAATTCGGATATCCAAAAATTTCGGATAATGCATTTTACTATCCATATCTGAATCGAAATTTCAGATTCGGACAGTGAAACGGATATCCGGGTTTTTTTTAACTTAAATATATTTTTTAAATTAAAATCTAATATGATATCCGGGGAAAGTGAATATGTTACTGTCACACATCTAAGCTTACATGCGAAACTCTTCGAAACTAAATTGTTTTATATAAACTAACATCAAAACTACATATTTTTTATTAATTGCAACTAAGTATCCTAAATTCACTCCACCTCCCCTAAATTCTACACACAAAAAAAAAGATGCAGTCTACGGAAAGTTACGATGAAGAAGACATGGTAAATTTTACATATAATGTATTATGATATTTTGATTAAAATGAGTCCACTGAAACTACAATTAAATACTATCAACTAAACACAATACATGAATATTTTGAATTGATGATAGATATTATTTTGAATTGATGATAGATATTTGAGAGGTGGATTTTGGTAAATGAAATGACGTTCATCACTATCAGATGTAAATGTAGTGAATTGAGAAAACTATTTAAAATCGTGTATTCTAATTAATTTCTGTGGAATGAATTGAGGGGAGTTATATATGAAGCTAATTAATCAAAACCATGTAGTTTTGATGTTAATTTATATAAAACGACGTAGTTTTGAAGAGTTTCGCATTTAAGCTTAGATGTGTGACAGCACCATATTCATTTTCCCCATATATAAAATATACTAAATTAACATCATCTTTATGAAATAATTAAATTACCAATTTTTGAGTAATTTACGAAATTACGACGCGAATACGTTTTAGTTTTTAAAAAAATAAGAAAGCTAAACACATAACATAAAAGCTATATACTTCATATATATTGTATTTATAACACTTTCTAGAAAACAATATATAAATTTGACCAAAAAATATATATTTCGAAATTAAGACGCGAATACGTTTTATTTTTTTTAAAAAAATAAGAGAGCTAAACACATAAAATAAAAACATATACTTTATATATATTGTATTCATAACACTTTATAGGAACGATATCTTAAATAAAAAAATATTATTTTTGGATATTCGGATATCCGAATATCCGAAATTTTTGAAAAATGTTATCCGAATCCGAAAATTCGGATATCCGAAATTCGGATAATTCAGATTCTGAATTTCGGATAATTCAGATTCTGAATTTCGGATATTTCGGGTTCGATTTCGGATACGGATACTTTTGAACATCCCTAGTTTTAATAATTAGTTTTTTTATATCTTTTGTTATTAATTAGTGAATACTAACGTGCGTATTGCGGCGGTAATATTGACGTGGTTAAACACGTAAAGTAAAATATATAAAGTTGTAACGGCTTGATTTTGAATACCAGAACGTAGATAAAAAAACACATGGCTACGGTACATTTGAAAATCAAGAAAAAGTCACGTCGTCATAAAAAGGAGCATTAACAAACACTAAATCATATTAAAGGAGGAAATCCAATGGCCAGAGCAAATCGAAACCTTATTTTTTTTATCCATTTCAAATGAGTTTTACTTAAACGTTCAACCGAAATCTTTGTGTTTTTTTATCTATTTTCAATCATTGGAGCAGATCGAAACCCCATTTTTATCTGACCGGAGACGTCAGGGAGGGAGATTGGTCGGCAATTTCACGCCTTTGGTGAGGGACACATGGCTTCATTTAATGCCAAAAATAGACGGGTGTTAGTGTAAAAGACGAAACGTGCAAACAAATTTAAATATAAATGACACTTTTTAATATTACATTGTTTAAGGACGAAATCTAAAATTTGATATAAACATAAAGTATGAAAAAAGGTAATTTGTTCTTTTATTAATGACAAAGGACGACTTTGCCCTCACGTGAGGGGCACATGAATGTATTTTACACAAATACGTTTCATATTCTTTTTTGTATTTTTCGTAAATTCGCAAGTGTAAGGGGAGTTTACACTAGTGTAATTTTTGGCTGAAAGATATATTTTGATATTTTCACCGGTGCAAACTCCCCTTATTCTTACAAATTTACAAAAATATAAAAACGAACAAGACGTTGTATTGGTGTAATAATATTATTAAAAAAATAATGATTTGGATTAATTTTGACGGAGTTAATTGGTTTAACACAATGACGGTGGGTAAACAATGGATCCTTACCACACACACACACACACACACACACACATATATATATATATATACACACACACATATACTAGAGGGGTACACGTGCGATGCGGCGGGGAACACAGGCACCGGTAATCACGTAACATGTTATTTTTTTTAATTAAAAAAAACTATAGCAATATCATACTCAAATTAAAGAGAATAAAATGTTTGTTTTAATGTTGTATTTTTTTTTAAATATTAACGTATGAAAAACGTATAGTCGTTTAAAAATCATCAAGAAAAGTTGGTTTAAAAGTCAATAATATGTTTTAAAGGATTGTACCATATGCTTTAAAAGTTGCAATTACTTAAACTCTAAAAATTATGTAAAATTTTTTTTATTCTACTCATATGTATTATAATATAGTATAGATAGTTAATACATTTGGTAAATGTTAAATTTGAAATTTATTAAATGAATTTTGCAAATGGAGAAAATATATTTGTAATACACTCAATCATCAAAGTAAAACATACAACATCTCTCTTGCCAACAACTTTCTTAGAATTTTAATATTTTAAATGAATAAAAAAATGGTTTCAATAATTCCAAAACTTAAATAAACAGATGGTGGGTGAGAGAATCTAAGGCACTCTTAATCACGTGGGAGTTGAATTATTATTATATATCTATACTACGAGCAGAAAAATAGTGGTGGTGGCCGGAGATTAGCTTCAAGGTTGGTGATGGTGGTGCGACTTGTTCGAATAGAAGAACTGGGAGTACGGTTGCTTTGTTATGTGTCTATTTGAAAAACGGTCAAGGTAGTCGGATTTTATGTCACTGAATTAAAGATTTTTATTTTAGGGGCATTGATGTCGGATTTTAGATTTTTTCGAGATTGTCGCGAAGATACTGTCGGTTACTATAGAGCAAACAAAAACGAATGTGTTGATATGTAATTATGTAATCACATAACATGTTATTTTCTTATTAAAAAAACTATAGCAATTCCATACTCAAATTAAAGAAAATAAAATGCTTGTTTTTATGGTGTAACCTTTTATAAAAAAATATTAAGATATGAAAAAGTTATGGCCGTTTAAAAACCGTGAAGGGTAGTTATTTTAAAAGTGTAATTAATTATTGTTTAAATAATCAAAAGTTGAGGGGGGTAAAGGTGTAAGTATTGTCTAAAAGTCATATTTACCTCCAAAAAGTTTTTAACACATACATTAAGTGTTGTACCTTGAACAATCATACTTGTTTTACTTAAAATTTAAGATGTCCTTTGATGATGTATTATAATATAGTGTATATATGTCACACCCATAACACAGGACAGTCGTCTAACCAGAGTAGTACCTCCAACAGATATGTTCCCAGGAAAAAACGACGGCTCTAGAAGAGATTTATACACCGCTCTTTCCTTAGACAGAACATGCTATTCGTCAGATAACTATATACCAGCTAGAAGGTCGCCTTCTAGTTACTGTGAAGTTGATAACAAATACACACAGCGGAAGCTAAACCATAAAACCTCTTTCATTAATTACTAAATTGTTTTACATCGAAAAACAAACTTATATTACAAACTAACCAAACCAGCAAACGTCAGTTCCTGTCACGGAACTCAAAATATCCACAAGACATCTCTACTCAACATGCGTCCGACCATCACGATTCTCTGACCAACCAGACGACTATCCACATCTATTAGCTACCTGGAATGCCCTTTAACAGATCCACCTGTAACATCTTTAAAATTAATTGAGTCAACATAAGTTGGTGAGTTCATGAACCTTTACCACAAATGGTTGTTATTTAATCATCAGCATTCCCACATCTCACCCACATGCCACATTGCTTGTGAGCTTTTGATATATATATAATTGGCAACCTTTCCACGACTGGTCCCCCCACACCAGTATAAACTGAATAAATTATCCCACCCTACTGGTCCTCCCACACCAGTAAAATGAGATAATCCACCCATAGGTTCCATCCCACAACAGAACGTATAAAGTACTTATTACGCATTATATATACATGGAATAGGGTGACTATTTCAAATAACAACTGTGTAACAATACACATTAATTTCAGAGGAACTCACTTGGACAGTATTTCAGCTTATTGTATTGATAATATGTTAAACGCCTCGGACAACACCTTGACGTATTTTTAACTTCTAATATTCCTTAATTAAAATCTATCATAAATTTAGTAATATATAATCCACACTTAATAATAAGTAACAAAGTTGTTGGAACCTTACCTCAGTACTATCTTCTAAATTTTAAAGTCGTATCAGAACCTTGGCACGAATTCCTAGGCTAAGTGTGTGTGTAGGAAAGTGTTTTTGTGTGTGAATTGTGTCTCCACAACTCTGGTCATCGAAATCTATTTATAGGGCAACCTCCGACCCGTAGCGGACCTTTACTCAAGGCCGTAGCGGTCCGCCACCCAATGTAACATCCCAAATAAATAGAAAACTAATAAAAGAAAAGCAAGGTGGGCTTGGCAAAGGTTCGGCCATAGGCCCAAAATATGAAGGGAAACTCTTACTAATCAGCGCCCTCACCTCAGCCTCTTCTCATTTGCGCCAAGCTAGAAAGAGAAAGAGAGAGCTCGGGTCTAGAGAGAGAAAGCTCGGGATCAAGCTCAAAGTCTCTAGGATTGTAGCTCATCACCTCTGGATCGTCTAGCATCGAAAAGGGAACGAAAACAGGTAACCATCTAGCCTAAATCTGAGTTTTATAACTTTTGGGTTTCGGGTTAAAAATCAAGTAAAGGTTTAGTTTTTACATATGATATTCAAAACAAATCACATATTCATAATCATGGATGAAAATGGAATGTTTTGAAAGTAAAAAGTTCGAGGTTTAAACAACTTGAAATCATAAGGTCAAATCTAGGGTTCTGATCGGGGAAGAAGACTGATGCATCAAAACTACTAGTTTCGATATAGGCGAATCCATCGAAACTACCTAGTTTCGATATATGCAGACCCATCAAAACTACATAGTTTCTATATAAACCCATGACCCGAAACTACTAAGATTTTACATAAGTTACTTATCGAAACTACCATAGTTTCGATATTAACCCATAACCCGAAACTACTAAGATTTTACATAAGTTACTTATCGAAACTACAATAGTTTCGATATAAACCCATGACCCGAAACTACTAAGATTTTACATAAGTTACTTATCGAAACTACCAAAGTTTCGATATAAACCCATGACCCGAAACTACTAAGATTTTACATAAGTTACTTATCGAAACTACCATAGTTTCGATATAAACCCATGACCCGAAACTACCATAGTTTCGATATAAACCCATGACCCGAAACTACCATAGTTTCGATATAAACCCATGACCCGAAACTACCATAGTTTTGATGTGATTCATCCATCGAAACTACTAGGTTCAAGCATAGTAATGTCTAGTGTCATCTAGGAGCATTGCCTTATGTGTATGACTTCATTATACAGATTGAGAGATACCTTAGTGACGCTCAGTAACTAGCTAAGTGTATTACAGAAACCACTCATCAGGTGAGTTCTATGTGCCCCCTATGTGTTACGTGCAAATGATTTTAAAGGTTTTGGGGCTGGACTGTATACATGATATGAATGAATGTTATGTTATGTGCTATATGACAATACATGCTGAATATAAGTATGACAAGTATGTTTCTAAATAAAGAAATGAAAGCATAACATAGCACGTAAGAATGAAATCTTGCTTTATATCTATGTATATATTGCTTGCCAAGTATGAAAAGAATGACACAATGTGTAAGAATGAAATCTTGCTTTATATTTATGTATATATTGCTTGTCAAGTATGAAAAGAATAACATAACGTGTAAGAATGAAATCTTGCTTTATATCCTTATATATATTGTTTGCCAAGTATAAGTAAACGTTATGGATGCTTCGATGATAACGGCTACCTCGGTGGACGAACGACCATGTGACTATCATGCAACCGGGACATGTACGTTCCTTCATAAGCTAGGACGTATTAAAGGCAATCAATGGACAGTCGAAGCAAATGCCTTATCAATGATAAGTAGAGCGGTTGCATGAATAATAGTTGCATGGGAAACGGATGCCTTAGGGTAGACGGGCGAATATAACGGACTACGACGGTAGGACGGTAAAGACGGACGGCCGAAGGTTTGCCGGACGGTTTAAGATATGACGGACGGTTTCTAGTGCCGGACGGTTAAGTAAATGAGTGATAGGGTGCGAAAGCACACGTCTTTATTCCTTTGTTTTAATATGTTCTAAGTAGTTTTATATTAGTTTTGAGTCGTTTTTATGTACATTTGAGTCGTTGGTCTTATTTGTAGGAGCTCGGGAATATTAATGAAGAATACGTGAAGAAAACGAGCAAAGGAACCAAACCCGGAAAAGTCCAAAGATCAAAAGACAATTTTCTGAAATTTAGGTCTCTCGCGGTACGCGAGAGACGAGTGTAATATTTCTCGCGGTACGCGGGAAACTCCAGGAATCCGCCCGACTATTTTGGTTCTCGCGGTACGCGAGGATCCAGTCAACATTCTCTCGCGGTACGCGAGAGGGCCGTTTTCCGCAAAACCCTAATTTTCTAAATTAAAAAGATTTAAACGGCCATTATGAAAAGAGTTGGATTCCAAGCCGTTCCAGGGAAGAAAAGAGGCGATTTTGAGTTTGGAAGTCAATTGAAGCTGAAGATTGAAGCTTTTGGATTCCGGGTTTGTGTAGTTGCATTCTAGGGTTTAAAGATTCAAACTTTATCTTTGATTTTGTGTTTTGAACCTATGGATCTTGCTATTTGCTTCTGTGTAGATGTTCTTAGTATGATTCTAGGCTAGATCATTGATCTACCTAGGTCAATATGATGATTATGTGTTAAAGTTTCGATTTTTATTCGGTTTTTGGATTTGAATGTTGGATTTATGATTTAGTAAAGGTTTGAGTTTGTTTATGTGTGATGTTAGTGCATGTTTAATTCTGATTATGTGGTTGATTATGCTTTTCTGCGTTGATTGTGGTTGTCTGCCAGTTTGATCTTCGTTTCTGGTTCATAGACTTTAGGGTTTGTGAGTTAGAGTGGTGTCTAGACGTAGTAGCCATAGAAAACCTAGTTAATTACTGATTAGAAGTGAATGTGTGTCCTAGTTCAATACCCGAGAGGTGAGAATTAGTCGTTTAGTCTTCGTCATTAGGAATTCGAGTGTCAGCTGTCTGAGAGGAAGTTGGTATTAGGTGTCTAGTGATAGTTGCTATCCGAATCATAGTATCCATTCTAGAACTACCCCATGCATTCCTTGAGTGTATGGTAAGCGGTGAGACTGAGAGGTAATCCGTTTATTAGGGTACTTGTCATAGTAGGAAATACCCGAGAGGTGATCCGATCATCTGGTGAGTTAATATCCTTAGGTTGTCTTCTGGTCACATCCCGAGACCGAGAGTGATCGGGAATCCACTAGATATCTTTTAGGTGTTATATCTTTAGAAACCCAGATCCAACCTAGTTCCAAAACCGATAGAAGTTGAGCTTTACACATAGGATTCCGACCTAGGTAGTGACTTCTCCATTCTTGATTTCATCTTTAGTTTACTCTTGATAGCTTGAATTGTCCTTAGTTTATTGCATTCTTAGTTAATCTTTAGTGTAGTAAACCCCCCAATCAATTAATCATATTAAGTCCTAGTTAGAGTCTAATTTAGTTATTCAGTGTCTTTTGGGTTCGATATCCGGACTTCGTTAGGCTATATTGCATTGATCGGTACACTTGCCGGTTGTGTGGTCTAGTTTTAGGTCGAGTCTAGGTTTTATAAATTTAAAGCTAGAGAGTCTAGATTAGGTTTTATTTGATAGTTTTTATAGACCGTCTGGACTACATCAAGTTTTTGGCGCCGTTGCCGGGGACACTTGGCAATAGCAATATTAGCTTTGACTAGTTCTTTGTTTGATTTTTGGTTTATTTGAGTCTTTTGTTTTCTTTTGAGTCTTGTGTGCTACTTGTGAGTCTTTATTCTGTTTCCTTCTTAGAGTCTTTCTGTTTATGCCCAATACTCGTTCGCAAGGATCATCATCTTTCGCAGCTTTTCAAGAGCCCGAACGAGAGCTTCACGAGCGCACCCGCGACTTTCGGGAGCGTTTAGAGGAGCTGGTTAAATCTAAGGTACGTTCTACTAGCCCAGTTCCATTTCCTACTATGGGTGACGCTAACCCACCGGCTAGACGTACGGTGCACCAGAGGGCCAGTGAGGGGGTCACGGGCGCGAGATCTTCGATCACACGCCCCACTATACCGAACACCAATTCTTGGCAGATCCCATCACATGTCATGAGTACGATCACTCATGCCACTCAATTCCATGGCCTCGAGGATGAGGATGCACCCGGACATTTGTCCCGCTTCGCGCGGATATGTGATACATTTAATATCACGGGTGTATCTAAGGACGCAATCTACTTGCGTCTCTTTCCATTCTCTCTTTCTGGGCGTGCATCTACTTGGCTCGACACTCTTCCCGACAATTCTATCACCACATGGGAGGATCTCGAAGCCAAGTTCTTCAAGAAATACTTTCCACCTTCCAGGGCCGCTCGCCTTCGGGACCAGATCCATTCGTTTCGGATGGATCCCGACGAGCCTTACCATATGGCCTGGGAGCGGTTCTACGCGCTGTTGAGCCGATGTCCCCAGCACGGTCTCCCCGACTGGGCACTAGTGGAGAAGTTCTATAATGGCCTCACCTTCGAGACGCAGCAAATGTTCAACACAGCTGCAGGAGGCCATATCATGGATAGACTCGAGCCTGAGGAGTGCGAGGATATGTTCGAGAGCTTCGCTCAAGCCGAACAGCAGCACCCACGTTCTGTTAGGGATTCCATCCCTACTGCTAGGTCACACGCCTCTTCTCCTAGAGGTGTGCATCAGGTCACTCCTGATACTAGCGTGGCTGCTGCCCTCGCCTCGATGGCAAATGAGATTAAAGAGCTGAAGCTCAGTGCTTTGAGGTGTCAAGTGTGTAGGGGAGGACACAACACCCGAGATTGCCCGGTAAATAATCAAGAGCATGTGAGCTATGCTGGCAACCAATACCAGAACCGAAATTACAACAATTCTAATACTTTTGGTTCGGGATGGAGATCTGGACTCACTGGTCGTCAGCAACAGTATGGAGGAGCAGAAGAAGGAGCGAGTTCTGGGAGCACTGTTGGGTCACGAAGGATTGAGGAGATGATGGAGACTCAGACACAGTTGCTTGCCCAGCTGGTGCAGAATAACAAGGATGCTCGGCAAAGACTGGATAGCCATGACACTTTGATGAAGAATCAGCAATCGGCGTTCCAGGATTTGCAACGCACGGTAGGAGACATTGCTAGGAGCATACATGATAGACAAGGAAGCCCTTCTACGGGCCCGAACGCTTCAGTGATGGCCGTGTCTATAGAGAGTGTGGAGAGTAAAGCGGTTGAAGAGGTTGACTCCCACTCTAAGGAGCATAATATTCCCTCAGTGGAGGAGGTGAACAAGATTGACTGGGAAGCTCGATTTGCTGAGATCGATGCTAGGATGCTAAAAGAGACCGAGTCGAATGCTGTTTCGACAAGGAGCATGGGAGAGAAGGAAGATGAGAGCCCACCGGTAGTAGTAGAAGAAGAGCCGGTGGAGGAGGAGGAAGTAGTAGTTGAGATACCTACCAAGAAGGTAGAGGAGAAGAAGAAGGGGGTGGAGATGAAGTCCCCCGAGATTGACCTGACCCGTATCCCTTATCCAACACGTGTGTTGCCACATAAACACGCTAAGGAATACGGTCACTTCCTTGATATGTTCAAACAACTCAAGGTCAATCTCCCGTTTGTAGAGGTCCTCCAGCATATGCCCAAATATGCCAAGTTCTTAAAAGGCCTTCTTTCCAACAAGAAGAAACTTGAGGAGGTCTCTGGAATCTCACTTGGTGAGCAGTGCTCGGCAGTGGTGCAAAATCATTTGCCAGAAAAGTTGTCTGATTCGGGTCGGTTCACGATCCCGTGCTTGTTGGGCAACCTACCATTACACCACGCGTTGGCCGACCTAGGTGCTAGCATCAATTTGATGCCCTATTCATTGTACAAGCAGCTGGACCTAGGTGAACCACAACCAACGCGCATGAGCATTTCCTTGGCTGACCGCTCAGTCAAGTATCCACGGGGAATAGTGGAAAATCTATTAGTGAAAGTGGGCAATTTTGTTTTCCCCGTGGATTTTGTGATTCTAGATATGGAGGTGGATGACAAGGTCCCACTCATCTTAGGGCGCCCGTTCCTACGGACCGCAAAGGCGATGATTGATGTCTTTGACGGGAAGCTCACACTTCGTGTGGGGGATGAGGTCCTTACATTCAATGCTGTAGAGTCCGGGAAGGATGTTGGCGAGCACAGCCACTCCGTGTGCATGCTCGATTCTTTCATGGACCACCATTGGGACCCCGATCCGGTGATAGAAGTAGGTGAACCCGCCCCGAATATAGAAGAACCATATGATTGGGCGTTGGAGTTAGAAGGATTGCTAGATGAGCCAGACGATTACGGAGATGAAGTGCCTGATGATTTGCTGGAGATGATGGCAGAGTTTGAAGAGGTCATAGGCAAAACCCCAAGTGTGGGGAAGTTGGTGGAGGTTGTTGAGGATCCCGAGGATCCTGGTGAGATTGTGGAGGTCATTCCTTTAGAAGTGCCCATTCCAAAACCCCTACATATCTTCACCACTGTTTGTGCTTTGGGGAGAAAGATCGAGTCACCCCCTAGGTCTAGGCCGCCTCGTAAGAGGACTCGAGAGTTAATTGACTTAGGCAACGTAGATAGAGTGCTAACCCCAAGTGTGGGGATATCGAGGAGTGACAAACTACTTGGTTATTTAATGCGTATTATCTTCGGACCGGGTAGATTTAAGTTGTGGTGGAAGGAGATGAAGGATAGAAATCCATGGTGCGGTAGGAGTAGTTGTTTGCTGAGGCTGTGGAGAACCGGTAGGCCGCGAAGGATGAAGGCGGTACCGGTTAGGATCAAGGAGAAGCCTCCTGATAGGTTTGCTTGAGTCATGGGCAAGTGCCCGGGATGTAAAATTTGTATGCGTTCATTGGTATGAGTCCATGTCTTTTTCTTTGTTTTTCGGTTTGTGTTTTGGTTGTGTCAAGTTTTGCAGGAATCCATGCTCGATTCAGTAAGGAAAATCGTCGGGAATGAAGCCCCAGGTATGGTTACATGTGTTTTTATGCTTGGGACAAGGTTTTAAGGAAGTTGGGTGAAAATTTTTTCTTAAATGACCAAAAATATTCTAAGTATAAAACTTGAAAATTCTTCAAAACTTTCTGTTAACGACACCCTCCCGCGGTACGCGAAGAACGATATGGAAATCTCTCGCGGTACGCGAGAGACAAAAGTCTCAGCCGGCCTAACTTTTTGGCCTTCGCGGTACGCGAAGACTATCCCCTTCGACTTACGCGGTACGCGAGGGACTGCTGGTGTCACCCTATTTCCTTTGTTTCCCATGGTTTCCCGTACCCGTTTCTGTCCCCGTTTTCACTCACCACCACTATTCATCACCTACCTTCGTACCACCACTACCATGAAGCATCACCTTTAACCACCATCATCCATCACATTAATTCACCCACCTACCACCATCCGACCACCGTGACCATGGGAAACTAGAAACTGTTTATGACCGATGTTCGACCTTGCTGTGGTATTCATGTCTTTGTGTTTGCCACATGTCGAGTATGTTTTCTCTGCATCTATCTATCTTGAGTCTTTTAAGTGTCTAGTTGAGTTAGTAGTTGAGTTATTATTTGAGTCAGTTTAATGCTGCGGGTATGTTTAGTCTTATTTTGCAGGTTTATCCTTCCACCCGTACTCAATCTCCATTCGGGCGGGAGTGATTATCATCTTATTTATCTTGTAAAGGCAACCCAACAGCTGATGTGTAACCGCGACCAAAATGCTATACGGTGCACACAAGGAAGAACGAAGCTGCATACTAGATTGCATCTACATTACCAGCTAAGTCGCTTCCTGTTCTGTTTTGTTTTTATTTTTGCATTTTCATTTTTAGTTTTGTCTTGCTTCACATTGAGGACAATGTGTCTTTCAAGTGTGGGGATGTGAGTGTCTAGTTTGTTTAGTTTGTGTCTTTAAAAATTCAAAAAAAAAAAAAAAAAAAAAAAAATTGAAAAATTTGAAAAATGTTCTTGAAAATAATTGCATATATTTGGAAAATGATAGTAGAACTGGATCTATTTGTGATTTTAAAAGATTAAATAATTGAAAACGTGTCTAATTAGTGATGTTTTGGTAGACCCAGCTAACTAGTAGAGCTTAAATATCATGTTTGTGTTATTTAGGATTAATCACGGAATAAAATCATGATATCTTGTGGGTATTCATCTTAGAGTAATGGTAATACTGAAACTGTCAATATAGGGTGATAGGCACCACGATTAAGTTAAAATTTAAAGGTTTTTGAAATTTTTTATGGCACACCATTCTCTTTTTATGAGAATAAATCCGAGTTTCGGTGGCGCCCGCATTCCATAATCCATGTTATTCCATAATTTATGAGCTATACTGAGTTTTGCTTATGTGTTTCCCTCTGGGATAGCGACTTGGAGGATACACCCCTAAGTAAGATTTATATGCTTCATTGATAGAATGTAGTCTATGTGTTACCCTCCGGGATAGTGACTTGGTTGAAACGCCTCTAGACGAAAGTTCTTTTGCTTATTATGCTCATTATCATCCATTCATTCATGATTTCATCTGATTTCTAAAAACCTGTAAATAGTAGTTTAACGTGGTAGGGTAAATCTATATGGTTTAATCCGTGCCTAAACATGACCTTGAGACGGGATTAGGTAGAGCTGTAACTTCTAAGTGTGAGTCACATAGATTGATTGATATGTTGTATAAAATGGATTTAGAACACGTAACGGGGGCTTGGAAGTTAGTGCTTGGGTTTAATCGGACAGAAATACTAATTGTTGCTTTTTAACACGTGAGTATGTTTTGAAAATTGAAATTTATGTTTGTTGAGTTAGATGCCAGTTATGATTCCATTTGCAGATTTTTCGAGGACGAAAAAAGGTTAAGTGTGGGGATATTTGATAGGGTGCGAAAGCACACGTCTTTATTCCTTTGTTTTAATATGTTCTAAGTAGTTTTATATTAGTTTTGAGTCGTTTTTATGTACATTTGAGTCGTTGGTCTTATTTGTAGGAGCTCGGGAATATTAATGAAGAATACGTGAAGAAAACGAGCAAAGGAACCAAACCCGGAAAAGTCCAAAGATCAAAAGACAATTTTCTGAAATTTAGGTCTCTCGCGGTACGCGAGAGACGAGTGTAATATTTCTCGCGGTACGCGGGAAACTCCAGGAATCCGCCCGACTATTTTGGTTCTCGCGGTACGCGAGGATCCAGTCAACATTCTCTCGCGGTACGCGAGAGGGCCGTTTTCCGCAAAACCCTAATTTTCTAAATTAAAAAGATTTAAACGGCCATTATGAAAAGAGTTGGATTCCAAGCCGTTCCAGGGAAGAAAAGAGGCGATTTTGAGTTTGGAAGTCAATTGAAGCTGAAGATTGAAGCTTTTGGATTCCGGGTTTGTGTAGTTGCATTCTAGGGTTTAAAGATTCAAACTTTATCTTTGATTTTGTGTTTTGAACCTATGGATCTTGCTATTTGCTTCTGTGTAGATGTTCTTAGTATGATTCTAGGCTAGATCATTGATCTACCTAGGTCAATATGATGATTATGTGTTAAAGTTTCGATTTTTATTCGGTTTTTGGATTTGAATGTTGGATTTATGATTTAGTAAAGGTTTGAGTTTGTTTATGTGTGATGTTAGTGCATGTTTAATTCTGATTATGTGGTTGATTATGCTTTTCTGCGTTGATTGTGGTTGTCTGCCAGTTTGATCTTCGTTTCTGGTTCATAGACTTTAGGGTTTGTGAGTTAGAGTGGTGTCTAGACGTAGTAGCCATAGAAAACCTAGTTAATTACTGATTAGAAGTGAATGTGTGTCCTAGTTCAATACCCGAGAGGTGAGAATTAGTCGTTTAGTCTTCGTCATTAGGAATTCGAGTGTCAGCTGTCTGAGAGGAAGTTGGTATTAGGTGTCTAGTGATAGTTGCTATCCGAATCATAGTATCCATTCTAGAACTACCCCATGCATTCCTTGAGTGTATGGTAAGCGGTGAGACTGAGAGGTAATCCGTTTATTAGGGTACTTGTCATAGTAGGAAATACCCGAGAGGTGATCCGATCATCTGGTGAGTTAATATCCTTAGGTTGTCTTCTGGTCACATCCCGAGACCGAGAGTGATCGGGAATCCACTAGATATCTTTTAGGTGTTATATCTTTAGAAACCCAGATCCAACCTAGTTCCAAAACCGATAGAAGTTGAGCTTTACACATAGGATTCCGACCTAGGTAGTGACTTCTCCATTCTTGATTTCATCTTTAGTTTACTCTTGATAGCTTGAATTGTCCTTAGTTTATTGCATTCTTAGTTAATCTTTAGTGTAGTAAACCCCCCAATCAATTAATCATATTAAGTCCTAGTTAGAGTCTAATTTAGTTATTCAGTGTCTTTTGGGTTCGATATCCGGACTTCGTTAGGCTATATTGCATTGATCGGTACACTTGCCGGTTGTGTGGTCTAGTTTTAGGTCGAGTCTAGGTTTTATAAATTTAAAGCTAGAGAGTCTAGATTAGGTTTTATTTGATAGTTTTTATAGACCGTCTGGACGACATCAATGAGCTAAGACGGTAGTTCGAGAACGTTTGTCTTTGTGACTTACGTAAGCAAAGTAACGGGTTGATCACCCATATGTGTATGGTCAACGATTGTGCACTAAGAACTAAGCATGTATGTATTTATATACGTACTCATTACGAATGTTATAAGAAATGAGTAAAGTAAATAAAAAGAATATATATATGTATATATTATATGATAAGTTTATATTTGATTGCTTTAAACTAGAACTCACCGGCGTTAGCTGACTTTTAGTATGCACTTCAGGTAGAAAGAAAAAGGGGCGTGCTAAGGCGTGACGGCTACTCGGCACAACTGACATCCAAATTACTTGATTTTATGTTAAGACAATGTTTATGTTTAAATGTTAAGACTTCCGCTGCTACGTTATGTAGTTGACTTATTATACGCTTCCGCTATGTTGAATGATTATGTTTATGAGTAAATCCAACAAGTGAGGTCTCCCGGGAAAGGGGCCTTACACCCAAGGAGGCGGCTTATCTAACGTAGCGCCCACGTAGCGGACCTTTATATAGGGTGGTGGCGGTCCGCCACCCAACTGGTTTCAGCGAGTCATTGGACACGCGTCCGCTCCTCGTGGTCCGGTTCCAATTTGCGACTAGCGGACCGTTAGCCAAATGCTTAGCGGTCCGCCATAGGGCTGAGTCATCAGACACGCGTCTGATGACGTGGCATTCCCTCATGATTGCCTTTCTCTCCACGTAGCGGATCGTCAGGAATTTGGTAGCGGTCCACTACCAGCCACTTTACAAAATCTTTATATTTTTAATCCTCCAAATTCGAAATAATTGCCACTTAACCCCTAGAGTTTAATTTCTTACACTTTTAGTCCTTAATTTCTATGGGAAAATTCGAGCTGTTACAATATATATATAGAGAGAGAGAGAGGATGGATCCGGTACAAAATAAATTTAGCATAAAAAGTGTAGGAACCAATGAGGTGGTGACACGTGTACATAAATGAAAATCAATGATAGGGTAAAAGAGGGAATTGACATCCTTAGTTGACTTTTTTTAATAAATACTAGTTTCACCCATTTTTTTAAACTCAAATAACTTTTATATACTTTATAAGTTTTTAAAAAAAATTATATCATAAAATAGAAATTTTTTTCCTTTTTAATATGAGTATAGTATTGCTATATATTTTTTTAAATGGTTTTTTTTTCTTAAAAATCATGTAAAAATAAGGCTGCAGTAATAACATCTGTATTTGCGATAACATGGGAAAAAAAATATCAGCACAGTTAAAATGAGATAACAACACAATGTAATAACACTTTTTTCTGTGTTGTTATCACGTTTACAATGTGTTGTTATCTCATTTTACAATGTGATAATATGATTTTTTTATGTGTTGTTATTGCATGTACATGTGTTGTTAAACGAGGTTTTAAAAAAAGTTTATTTTTTTAAAAATATAGCAATAGTGTACTCATATTAAAAAGAATAAAATTCTCGATTTTATGTTACAAATTTCTTAAAAAAATAATAAAGTATATAAAAATTATTTGATTTTAAAAAAATTGATGAAACTATTATTTAATTTAAAAAGTCAAAAGAAGGTGTCAAATTCCTCTTTTACCTTTTCTAGTGATTTCCATCACTAATTAATTATATAATTGATTCATAATTAATCTTAGCCATTAAATAGTATGATCAAGGGTTGAGATTGTTTCATACCATTTTTATGTTAAATTCATTTTGTAAATGATCCTACTTCTATATATATATATATATATATATATGGAAGGGTTCAATTCAGAACAATAAATATTGCGAGAACACATAAAACAAATGAATCATTCACTTTTTCAAATCTTAAAAAGTTTTAAAAATATAAGAAAATTATATAAATGTAATGTTTATTCGCTTTTCATGAAATTCAAACAAAAAAATATGAATAAATTTTGTTTATATACATATCTACACATGTCTAAGAAACTTTTAAATATATAAAAACTAGCTTATAACCCCGTGTACTACACACGGGGTGAAAAATATCACATATAAAATTCTTAAATTTTTATGTATATAAAAAAGTATTACATATACTAAGGATAAAAAAACTCAAAATATGTAAAAATTAATATATAATTGAGTTTTGAAAATACGTTAATTACTATATAATGTAATTTGACTTTCATTTACTGTTTGATTTAAAATAAAGTTACGTAATTAGATTTTAAGTTTCTTATAATAACGGATAATTCAAATTAAATGTGTTTTATTAGTATAATTAGTATTTTCTTTAAAACTATATTATTATTAAAAAAATAGAGGTATATTTAATAAGAGAGAGATGCGAAAAAAAATGATGAAAATGAATATGTAGGCGACACGTGGCATGAAAAACCTTTATTTATAGTATAGATATAGATATATGAAAAAACTAGTTTAATGATTTTTATGTACATAAGCATACATATTTGAATGTTAAAAGTATAACATTTTAATATTTTTTACAATGTATCAAAAAAATTAAACGGTTTAGGTTTGTTCACTCTGTTCTTGCAGAATTAAGTGTTGTCGGTTGTGTGTTTGGCGCATGAAAAGGGGGCAACCGGCGATTATACACGGTTGCCTAAGAGGTGACAGGGGAAAACACGAGGGAGGGGAACGGGGGTAAAGTTTTATTGTAACTATATTTGTAACATCCCGAAAATCCACATACGGATTATTTGAGCTAATGGGTGACCCAAGTCTCTTGTAAATGAGACGGTTAATGAGGGTTTTCACGTAAAACCCTATTCATAAAATTAAAAGGACCCGGTTACCCAAAGAGTAGGGTTTGGGATCATTACGTGCAAAAAGGAAGCTCGGGGACCCGGATGTAAACTCTTGAAGGTTTAAATACCACATAATGGGAAACCCTAGGCCATAATCGGCCTAGGTTGCGCACGACAGCAAGGAGAAGAAGAGAGGGAGAGATGCTGGGATCAGGGAGGCCGGAGGTGGTGGTTCGACGACGGTTTTCGAGCGGGAACTCTATTCTTAGCCAAGGTAATCCTCATTCATTATTTTTACGCGTTTTGTTTATGCTTTTGGATTTCGAAACCCGACTAGGGTTTGGGGTTCTTGATAAAGGACGATGGCAGCGAGGGTGGGGTGTTGGTGGTCGGTTAAGGTGAAGGCCGCGGGTGTAGCAGGTGACGCCGGTAAGGTGGTGAGGGCGTGTGACGGCGGCTGAACACAGGAAGGACGACGGAGGCGAAAGCGTGGTGTCGGAGAGGGTGGCTACGGTTACCCAATCCACGACAGCGGGCTACAGCGGTGTGAAGTGGGGGTGGCTGCCGGTGGTAGCAGAGGTGTTGTACTACGGAGGCAAGCGGGAGAGATCGATGACGGTGTTAAGCAGACTAAGATTTGGTGCACGGTAGTGGTGCATAGTGGTAGCCGGTTTGTAGTACACAACGGCGAGGACGAAGGAAGCAATGGTGCACAAGGATGGTACAGGTTCACGGTGGTGCACGATGTTCATTGGCGGTGATCGACAAGGATGATGGCGACGGGATGAGGGTCCACGACAAGATGGTAGGGAAAATGAGGAAGATGGGAGTGGTAAGTGGCGTGGTGGTGCACGACGAGGGAAACCAGTACAACACTGGTTAAGGTTTTTACGTTTGCATGATATGCACGCGTGGAAGGAAACCGGCTCGGGATGAACATGTTCATGTGGATTAAGGTTTTATCAAACCAAGGACATGTATACTTATGAGTCATTCAATGTACGATTAGAACGTGTCTGATCATGTGATCATGCATTGACAAGTTCAGGTTTTGAGCATAAACGAAAGAGTTGCAGAGCAGGGACTGAGGTTCAGCATAACCAGTGAGTTTCTAATCCCTTATTTTTAAACGTTTTACTGTTTTGGGGCTATCATACATGCTCACGTATTTTATTCTATTGAATGAACGTAATGCGAATTACGATTTAAACCTGGAGCGTTTTATAAGATCATTATGTAATAATGAAATTAAGGGTCTTTGTGGGGCCCTTAGGATGTGTGGAAAAGGGTTGTGATGATTTGTGTGTCGTGTTATGAGTTAGTCGGGAAATGAGTTAGACATTTATGAGTATATGTAGGATGTGTTATCCTGAGAATATGTGTGGGGTGCATGCATAGTTAACGAGTCATGTAAATGTTAGTATGTTGTTATGCGTTATATGCTTGATGTTGTGTGTGATTGTGTCGTTATCCTTGTGACACGGTGGGTAATGATGTAAAGGATGAGGTCCTTCGGGAAGTCACCAAGAGTGACAATGTCCAAGGGGACAGTGTTGAGCTCGAAGCATGATGAAAACCCCGACGAGGGTGTTTATGATGAGGTATGATTTGTGTGCATTTATATGTGAATTAACTGCATGCAAGTGTTTATTGATAATTATTGTGTTGTGACGTTATTGCTTCGATGATTAAGCAATTGATTGACTGTGTTGTGGGAACAAGGTCATGTTTACGACTAAAGTGTATAAGCCCTTTTTGTTAGTGGAGTTGGCTGCTTTAACCAGATATCGTATCAATGCGCGTGGTGAATTACAAGTTAGTAGAATGGTGAGTTGGGTCCGTGTCAGAGAACTTACGAGATTATGGGTATGGGTTGAGCCAACGGCCAATGAGACTTTATGGGATTTTGCAGATAACGAGGGTTATCAATATGACAACAAACAACAAACTATTTTATTAAGGACAGCAATGTCCTGAGTGGAATTAAATGATAATAGTTATGTGGTTGTTTCTATCTAAAATAAACTGTTAGAACTCACTCAGCGTAGCTGACTTTGTATGTACGTTAGATTGTTTTGCAGGTGGGTTTAGTGGATGACGTATCTTGGCTTGGGAGCGGTGCTACTCGAATCGGTGCGCATCCATTGGTAAGGTAAGATTAAGTATGATAACAAGATAATGGATAAAACTATTGTTATTAAGACTTTCGCTGATTGTTTGAATTAAAATAAATGTTTTAATAAGAGACTCAACTGTAGGGTGGCCGGTTTGGGGCCTTACAAGTTGGTATCATATCCGTGGTTTAAGAGAAAAACGGTGTTTTAAAAACATAAAATACCTAAACTTAAACCGAAAATGGGACGAGGGTAAAACGAATGCCACCACGAGTGGTTCGTCTTTCGAGTTAAACATTAATTGTTTGAGTATTAATTGTGTAGTATGACCCTACGTGGAGTCATTTGATATGATTATGTGGTTTAGTGATTCCGTGTGGAATTGTATTGTGTAAATACGGGTTGTGAATATTGTGATACGTGTGACTAAGTGGTAGTATTGCATTGTGTTATGTGGATTGTGTGGGATGCATGTGCATCCATGGTGTTGAAGGTAGAAAGCTAGTGTGAGTATGAAGGGGAACATTTAGAATCCTAGCAGTAACGTGGACCACCAATCACATTTGATCACCGTGATTCGGCAGTCTATGGTTACTCTCATATTTTGAATTTGTTTCATGTAATAATCACATAAACGTTATATCTTGTGTAGGATTAGATGGCTAAGACAAAGCGTACGAGATCAGTCAGGGCTAGGAGAAATGCAGACCGACGACCACTGTAAATGGAGCTGACGGTGATATGGGGGTAGTGTTGGCGCTTCCCGTGCCGAGTGTGACTAGAGCTTCGATTGGCGACCTGTCGCATGGTGCTATGATTGGAAAGATCATATGGAAAAGGAGGGAAGTGTCAGCAGTACGTGATTTCCTTCTAGGATGTGGACCTGCTTGGTTGAGTCGAGATCGACCACTTGCGACAGTTAATGGAACTCTGTTTCAGGAGGACCCAGTTGATGACCCGGAATGTGACGAGGAGGAACCAGAGGAGGACACAACAGATGCACCTGATGTTCTAGTAGTCATTTTGTGGGCATTGTGATGCTCGATTATTTGATGATTTGATGATGTGGCAGTTACCACGAGAGATTCCAGAGTGAATTGACGTTTGACTGATTAAACGTTTACGTGGTGTGATGCTTAATTCAAGTATTGACTATTTTGATTTTGACATTGATTATGAGTTTTACCGCATAATGATTTGAACATAATTAATGATAATTGTGTTTGTGATGGTGTACGATTGTGTTTACAGTTGTTGATTATGTGCGGTAACGTATGATTATGTGATTACATTTTGAAGGGCGTGAGTTCACGTTTAATGTGATTCTTAGAAAGCATGGTTGAGTAGGTTGTGCAGGTAGACTTTTATGGGGGTAAATTTGAATTTGTCTGCATCTACGGCCTTATGATAGTGTCACCTATGTGGTAATGTATAGGTGATGTTTGAAGTGCAATGGGTGTATTGCACCTTGTATGAATGTTTAGGATAGGGTCCTGTGGGGAGTTATGGTTATACATCTTTTGTGCGTATGAATGTTCAGGATGGGGTCCTGTGGGAAATTGTGGTCATGTATCTTGTGTGTATGAATGTTTAGGATGATGTCTAGTGTATGACACCTATATTGTAACCCGTGAGATGATGTCTTATGTCAAGTCTGAGTAGCGTGTCGTCCTGAACCAATGGTACGACCATATGGGGTACGACCGTGTCAACTATGTATGAGTACGCGATGACATATGGCAGGGGCCACCGTTGTGATGAATAGGAGATGGAGTTCAGGAGTTGTGTGTCTATAAATGGCGAGGTCATATCGTATAGACGTATATTTGCTCAGGTCTAGCTAGTTGTGTGTGCACTTTGTGCGAGTTAGAAAGTTGGGTTACTAGTACGTATGTAGAACATTGTGTGTTCTATCGTTATGTTGTGTCGATATGTGTCCATGTAGTACATGATTAGTCGTACCTAGGACGGGTGGTGGGTGTGCTCAGGCATAGTAATTCTATCTTGACGTTTTTTCTCGAAGAGGATACATCGAGGTGATGCGAGGAGTTTTGACGTCTTTTCAGACGATCGGTGAAGTGCTCTTATGAGATGCTATACTTATATCTCGGGAATTTTGAGCACGAAGCCAATGGGTGGAGTTGGGAAAGTTGATGCTGAAAGGATTTACGTGGACGCTTGACTGGAGATAGTTATGATGTGATCGAGATGACGACGATGAAGATTTCAGCACGGAGTGAACGAAGGGACGATAGGGTCTCCATGGAATACGTTTCATATGAAGAATTCGATCGATGTGAGATACCAGAGGAATAGGGATGTTTTCTCTGAACGAGACGATGGATAGCTGAGGCTTATGCTAGGGCGGACTTCATGTTCGTACTTGATGAATTAGACGCGGTCGGTGATCGCGTGTTAATGGTAGAGCAATGACAAGGAAAGTGAAATTCAGGAGGGGTAAGTGTAGGATTGCACATAAATGACTGGGAAGGAAATGCCTACGCTAGTAAACATATAACTAGCTTAAAGTGAGACCCCGTGGAGCATTCAAGTGAAGCAAATGGTTGGCTGTTGAAACAGACATGACGATGGTAAGTGAGCTTTTGAGAAAACATCGAAAGCTGATAAGGATGACCTTAGTGTAGGGTGTATGTACATACTTAAGGGGCGTATTGAACTCGTGATAATAAAGTAAAGATATACTATGGTAGAGAAATTTTTTGGAGACCAGTGTAGCTTTGCACAAGTTCCTGGAGATCATCAGAGAGGGGCAGAAGTAATACCATTATGGGTAGGGCAATGGGCTTGAGTTTGAGAAATCATCACAGGATGTCGATCAAGGTATGAGGCTAGAAGTATGGCGACTTCACTATGGAATAGCGACGAGGTATTGTCAAGGACAATGACAATGAAACCTTCGTGGAAGGGTTAGTAATCAAGGCAATCACGGAAGGCAACTTCTAGCAAGTGCCGGGATAAAGAGAGTTGGAAGTGCAGTCGTTTGACTAATGGCTGGAAAAAATGAGAGATGAGGGAATAAGTAGGTGAAACCTACAAGTCCCGAGGTTGAAAGCGAGCAACGGAGAAAGACTTCTTTGAACCCCAAGTAGGGATGGAAATGAGCCGAGTTTGGGACGGGTTTAGGTAATCCCAACCCCATACCCGGTTATAAAATCTTGTCCCATACCCGGCCCAAAACCCGTCGGGTTTCTATCGGGTAATTACCCGTCGGGTATCGGGTATACCCATGGGTTTCGGGTAAAACCGTTAGTTTCTAAAAAAATACCCGTTGGGTATACTCGACCTAAACCCGTTGGGTATCTATCGGGTATACATAAAAATTGTAACTAAAATAAAAAAAGAAAGAAATAAAATCATGTCGTGTATATACATTTAAAATAAATACGGTATATATACTTATAAATAAATACGATACATATACTTAGAATAAATAAATAAGAAAGAAAACTATGTCGGGTATATAATCGGGTAAACGGGTATACGTTATCGGGTAATCGGGGCGGGTAAACGGGTATATCACCATATCCCATACCCGTCCCAAACCCGCGAAAATTTTCAAAAGTAATCCCAAACCCGGTACCATACCCGATTACCCGACCTCATACCCGTCCCAAATGTTTCGGGTTCGTGTTTTCCCATCGGGTTCGGGTTTCATTGCCATCCCTAACCCCAAGGAGGGTGATCGTATTGCAAAGAAAAGTAATGAAAACGAATAACGTGAAGGTGAATGCTTGACACCGAATGAATTTGGTGCACGATTGAGAACGGAAGGATACGTTGGGTTGGTTTGTACCGATGCAGGATTCGAGAACGAATCCTCTTTTAAGGAGGGGTAGACTTGTAACATCCCGAAAATCCACATACGGATTATTTGGGCTAACGGGTGACCTAAGTCTCTTGTAAATGAGACGGTTAACGAGGGTTTTCACGTAAAAACCTATTCATGAAATTAAAAGGACCCGGTTAGCCAAAAGAGGAGCGGTTTGGGATCATTACGCGCAAAAAGGAAGTTCGAGGAGTCGGATGTAAACCCTTGGAGGTTTAAATACCACTTAATGGGAAATCCTAGGCCATAATCGGCCTAGGCTGTGCACGAAGGCAAGGAGAAGAAGCAAGGGAGAGACGCTGGGATCAGGGAGGCCGAAGGTGGTGGTTCGACGACGGTTTTCGAGCGGGAACTCCATTCTTAGCCAAGGTAATCCTAAATAATTCTTTTTACATGTTTTATTTATGCTTTTTGATTTAGAAACCCGACTAGGGTTTGCGGTTCTCGATAAAGGACGGCGACAACGAGGGTGGGGTGTTGGTGGCCGGTTAAGGTGAAGGTCGCGGGTGTAGCAGGTGGCGCCGGTAAGGTGGTGAGGGTGTGTGACGGTGGCTGAACACAGGGAGGACGACGGAGGTGAAAGCGTGGCGTCGGAGAGGGTGGCTATGGTTGCATAGTCCATGACAGCGGGCTACGACGCTGTGAAGGGGGAGGTGGTTGCCGGCGGCAGCAGAGGTGGTGTACTAAGGCGGCAAGCGGGAGAGGTCATGACGGTGTTAAGCCGACTAAGATTTGGTGCACGGTAGTGGTGCATGGTGGTGGTCGGTTTGTAGTACACGACGGCGAGGACGAATGAAGCAATGGTGCACGAGGATGGTAATGGTTCATGGTGGTGCACGATGTTCATTAGCGGTGATCGGAAAGGATGATGGCGACGGGATGGGGGTCCACGGTAAGATGGTAGGGACGATGAGGTCGATGGGGGTGGTAAGTGGCGTGGCGGTGCACGACGAGGGAAACCGGTATGACACTGGTTAAGGTTTTTACGTTTGCATGACATGCATGCATGGAAGGAAACCGGCTCGGGTGAACGTGTTCATGTGGATTAGGGTTTTATCAAACCAAGGCCGTGCATGGCACTGTATATGTATGTGCCTGAAAACCCAGTTTAAGCCTATGATTTCTAAATAGGTCGAGGGCGACCCGATACGAGTCGGTATTTACGAGATAAGGACGGTTAAGGGATTGCATGGCACACGTACGCGCATGCATGTGAAACTAGGGTTTCATGGGGATATGTCGAAGAGAAAATGAGACGAACGTTGAGGGTTTATTTATACTTATGAGTCATTTAATGTACTATTAGAACGTGTCTGATCATGTGATCATGCATTGACAAGTTCGTGTTTCGAGCATGAACGGACGAGTTGCAGAGCAGGGAATGAGGTTCAGCATAACCGGTGAGTTTCTAATCCCCTATTTTTAAACGTTTTACTATTTTGGGGCTATCGTACATGCTCGCGTATTTTATTCTTTTGAATGAATGTAATACGAATTATGATTTAAACCTGGAGCGTTTTATGAGATCATTTTTTAATAATGAAATTAAGGGTCTTTGTGGGGCCCTTAGGATGTGTGGAAAAGGGTTGTGATGATTTGTGTGTCGTGTTATGAGTTAGTCGGGATGAGTCGGGAAATGAGTTAGACATTTATGAGTATATGTAGGATGTGTTATCCTGAGAATATGTTTGGGGTGCATGCGTAGTTAATGAGTCAGGTAAATGTTAGTATGTTGTTATGTGTTATATGCTTGATGTTGTGTGTGATTGTGTCGTTGTCCTTGTGACACGACAGGTAATGATGTGAAGGATGAGGTCCTTCGGGAAGTCACCAAGAGTGACAATGTCCAGGGGGACAGTGTTGAGCTCGGAGCATGATGAAAACCCTGACGAGGGTAACCCTGATGAGGGTGGTTGTGATGAGGTATGATTTGTGTGCATTTATATGAGAATCTTGGCTTGGTAGCGGTAGGATTTGCTATTCAGCGGGTGGTCAGTAGTAACACCGCATATATTTATGGGGGGAACTTTGTGTTTAGTAGAGTAGGATTTGCTATTCAGAAGGGGGTAGCGGCGCAGTTTGTTGCCCGTCTACCTGCCATTAGTTTGTAATTGTGACGGTCATCTCGTTATCAAACTTTGAAATTTCAAATGGAAAAAAAAAATAAAAAAAATATATATATATGAGAATTAACTTAATGCAAGTGTTTATTGATAATTATTGTGTTGTGATGTTATTGCTTCGATGAATAAGCAATTGATTGACTGTGTTATGGGAACGAGGTCGTGTTTACGACTAAAGTGTATAAGCCCTTTTTGTGAGTGTCATTTTTAGGGCTAGTCGGGTCTATGATTAGGAGTTGGCTGTTTTAACTAGATATCGTGTTAAAGCGCGTGGTGAATTACAAGTTAGTAGAACGGTGAGTTAGGTCCATGTCGGAGAACTTACGGGATTATGGGCACGGGTTGAGCCAACGATCGGTGAGTCTTTATGGGATTTTACAGATAACGAGGTTTATCAATATGACAATAAACGACAAACTATTTTTTATTAAGGACAACAATGTCCTGAGTGGAATTAAATGATAATAGTTATGTGGCTGTTTCTATCTAAAATAAAATGTTAGAACTCACTCCGCGTAGCTGACTTTGTATGTACGTTAGATTGTTTTGCATGTGGGTTTAGTGGATGACGTATCTTGGCTTGGTAGCGGTGCTACTCGGATGGGTGCACATGCATTCGTAAGGTAAGATTAAGTATGATAACGAGATAAAAATGGATAAAACTATTGTTATTAAGACTTCCGCTAAGTGTTTTAATAAGAGGATACCAGTGATGAGACTCAACTGTAGGGTGTTCGGTTTAGTGCCTTACAATATTGCACAAATGGTTCGTGTGGCTAATAAAAGAGTAAAATAGTTATTTACAAAAAATTAAATAAAATTATTACCATAATATTAGATCCTGAAAATGTTACAATACCGAAAATAGAAATAACTAGATGGCTATACCCGTGCTCCGCGGCGGGTGTCGGGCTGATCGTTAATAAAATTTAAATGAAAACGTAGGCGCAGCGGTAAACAAAATAAAAAAAAATTTACCGATTTGGGTCGTCGAAAACCAAAAAAACGAATAACGATACGGGTTACGATAATACCAATACCGACAATGATGTTGTTCGCTCATAATAGATTCGACTCGTCACGGTACCACAACGGTAACAGCACTCGCTATAGGCAACGATAAAAAAAACTCGATTTTGAATATAAATCCGTTTTAAAAATAAATTATATCAGAACGTTGACGGAAAAAAAAACTAAAAACAACCGCGTACCCGTATTTTGAAAGAAGTTAATGAACGAAAGTTATTAAAGGAAAAAGAAATTAATAGAAAACGAAACGGGCTAAAAGCGCATATTATATAGTATAAGGGTTAAAAATGAAAATGTAAAAAAAAAACTTGAACCAATAGCATTCGATTAGTGGACATCGCAATCGTTTTTAGTAAAGAATAATTATATAGTATAAGGGTTGAAAATAAAAATGTTAAAAAAAAAACTTAAACCAATAGTATTCGATTACCGTACATCGCAATCGTTTTTAGTAAAGAGTAATAGTAACCCTGTTCTATTTGCATCCTTAATTAATTCTATTTTAATAAAGATGGGCCTAATTGTCTGTTAGAATCTTTTCCTGGATTACAGTTTGAGCTTTGTGTTTGTTTTGGGCTCCATCGAAAATGGGAATTGTTATTGGATTTCAATTTGTAACTTGAGCCCAATAGTCGTATTAGTTTTGCCCCGCACATCTTGCTTGAGAAAATCAAGTTTTGTATTTGTTATTTCATTATTTTGTTACAAACTAAATTTCTTGAGAGAATAATGTTAGAATAAATAGTATCGAGTTAGTTAGTTAGTTAGTTGGGTGCTTGATAGTGGTACTTAATCTTCTACTTATTATAAATAAATGGTCACTTGTATTGTAGCATTAAGAGATACAAATACATTTTCATAATATACTCTTTGTCTAGATTACTTTTCTTAGCTTAGGTTAGATTAGTTTGGTTTAGTGTAGAGTAGAATTTCTTCAGAATGTTTATCTTCTGTGGGTTTGATTTCTTTTTATTAAAATATTAGGTTAGAAATCTGTGTTTTACACGGGTTGAATAAAAGAAAAATTAAATGGTTAGTAATAAAGATTTAAGAATTATAAAGGAAATATTAAATAGTAATGATATTTAGGAACTAATAACGGAATTATTAAATAGTTAGTCTGGAAACATTAAATAGTTAGTAATGAAAAAAAAACAAGCTGAAAAACAGTGTTGTAAAATCGTTAGGCTCTAGTCGAGCGATGGGGGTACGACTCGGGATTAATAGGGATTAATCATATTGGAATTTTATATGTATTTTTTTAAACTTATATATATATATATACACACAATATTTTTTCAAAATTTTATATATAATTTTTCAAACTTATTAATCGGATAGGATTAATAAGTACAATTTGTCAAATACTTCAAAGATTTTGACCAATTTTGATCAAATTTGACCGATTTTCTCCGATTAATCGGTCAAAATCGGTAAAAAAATCAGAGAAAATCGGTCAAATTTGATCAAAATTGGTCAAAATCTTTGAAGTATTTGACAAATTGTACTTATTAATCCTATCCGATTAATAAGTTTGAAAAATTATATATAAAATTTTGAAAAAATATTGTGTATATATATATATATAAGTTTAAAAAAATACATATAAAATTCCAATATGATTAATCCCTATTAATCCCGAGTCGTACCTTCATCGCTCGACTAGCGCCTAACGATTTTACAACAATGTTTTTCAGCTTTTTTTTTTTCATTACTAACAATTTAATGTTTCCATAATAACTATTTAATAATTCCGTTATTAGTTCCTAAATATCATTACTATTTAATATTTTCTTTATAATTCTTAAATCTTTATTACTAACCATTTAATTTTTCTTTTATTCAACCTGTGTAAAACACGGATTTCTAACATAATATTTTAATAAAAAGAAATCAAACCCACAGAAGATAAACATTCTGAAGAAATTCTACTCTACACTAAACCAAACCAAACTAATCTAACCTAAGCTAAGAAAAGTAATCTAGACAAAGAGTATATTGTGAAATCGCAACGGTGAAACTTCGACTAGCGATTAATCCCGATTTTTACAGCACTGCTGGAAAAAGAATTTTGGGCTCACAGAATTGACGCGTGGCGCAAACAATTACTTTTTTATTAGGTATAAACTAGGTTAAAAACCTATGTTTTACACTGGTTGAATAAATGAACTATTAAATAGTTAGAGCATTCGCAACCCGTTCCTTATCTTTATCCTTATCCTTATATTTTATACCTTTATCATTACCTTTTATCTCTCATCCACTCACAACCACTTTAAAAAAATATTAAAAAATTTATATAGGTGAACAGTGTTTTCATAAATATACAAAAACTTTATACCTTTTCTCTCTTCTTCACTCACAACCATTTTAAACCACTCCTTAAAATATATAAAACTCACTCATAAACATATACCAAACCGGCTGTGAATGCTCTTAGTAATGAAGATTTAGAAATTATAACGGAAATATTAAATAGTAATGAAGATTTAGAGATTAATAAAGGAAATAGTAAATAGTTAGTAATTAATAAAAAGTAAGCGGGAAAAATAATCTTAGACTCACAGAATTTTGACACTTGGCGTAACCAGTTACTTATTTATTAGGTAACAAGATATAGTTTTAGTTATAAGTCTCGTCAACAGTAAAAATGACCGTATTTGTTGTCACTTCTTCTCTACAGTCAATTTTGAAACATCCGTTTCCATTTTACATTTTTATCATCGATTTCTGCTTAGTAAAACCCTAAATTTAATAGCCTCCCCCTCCACACCAAAATCTCGCAAAATAATTATCATGAAACTTTGACCAAGCTAATATATATTGATGATTTAAGGATAACAAGAAAACCTAACTCCAAGAAAAAAAAATCTAAAACATTCGGGTCGGGTATGAGAACATGTACGCAATTAATAAGATACTTTTCACGGGTTTGAGGCAAATATTGTATTAGGTGATACTTGGCCGATTACCCGAAACTATTCTTAACCCATTTTCCCTGCAATGACACCCAATAATTAATCTATTCTTAAAAATTATAGTAAATAGTATTTTAAAGTTGTTAAAAAGCTTGAAATTATTAAAAATATAGAAATTTTTATAAGTATACACTACAGCATATGAGTTAATATAACAAGGTTAAAACTGAAACAGAGGCGAATCTCGGATTATGGTATCCAAAAAAATAAGTATCAAAATTTTGTAAGTTGTATATTTACCCTTATGAATAGTATTACTTGATATAAGCTTTTGGAAAAATAATATATATTCTTAATTACTTTTATATTTCATATTTAATTATCCTTCTCAAGAATTACTTTAATGTTTTTAAAAGAGGTAACTTTATAAAATAGAAACTATTAATCAAGTTTGTCAAGTGTCTTACTAAATCACTCGAAGTGTTTTTGTTCTCCTAAAATTACTGAACTTTCATTATCTGTTTAAATCTTGTATATCTTTTTTATAAATGTTATTTTTTTAAATTAAATGAGGCAAATGAGATATATATGAAACTTGTTAATATTTAGTATTTTTTTTTAATTTGGCTTAAATTGAACAATTATGAAACTTGATTATTATTTAGTGAATTTTTCTTCTTCACAATTACATCTTATTTCAAGTTAATTTTAAAAAATAATTACTAAATAGTAATCAAGATTCATATATGTTATATTTGTCTTGCTTAATTTTAAAAATTTTAGCATTTATAAAAATATATATAAAATTGACACACCTAATGAAAGTTAAATGACTTTAAAAGAAAAAAAAATTTTAGTAACTTTAATGGAAAATTAATTAATGTGTGGTTTTCCCCAAGTATTTATTTCAAAAGTAGATCGATTTTGTTTTGCATTTGATTTTCACAAAAAAAGAAAAAGAATTTGTCTGTGTTGCTTTGGTTTCATCTTGTAAAATTGTTGCCATTACTATCTTGAGACATAATTCATTAGTCAAGAAGAATATGACAACTATAAATACATATAAGATATTTTTTTGGAACGGCCACCAAATCTATATCTATATCTATACTATACAATAAATAAAAGTTTTTCATGACACGTGTCGCCTCCATATTCATTCTTATTTTTTTTTCTCGATTTTCTCTCTTATTAAATGCACCTCCTATTTTTAACAACAATATATATTTAAAGAAAATATTAATTATACTAATAAAACACATTTATTTTAAATTATCCTTTATGAAACTTTGAAAATCTAAATATTTAGCTTTTATTTTCAATCAAATAATAAATAAAAAACAAATTACATTAAATAGTATTTAATTTATTTTTGAAACTCAATTATATATTAGTTTTTGTATATTTTAAGTTTTGTTTTTTATCCTTAGTATATGATACATTTTTACACGTGTAAAATATACACATAAAGATTTAAAAATTTTATTTATTGATATTTTTCACCCGTGTGTATACATGGGATCTAAACTAGTTATATAATAAATAAAGGTTTTTAATGACACGTGTCGTCTCCATATTAATTCATTTATTTTTTTCCCGCCTCTCTCTTATTAAATACATTTTCTATCTGTTAATAATAATATATTTTTAAATAAAATACTAATTATACTAATAAAACACGTTTATTTTAAATTATCTTTTATTATACAAAACTTTGAAATCTAATTATGTTTTTTTTTGAAAGGCGACTTTCTTAAACCCATACTCTCTTCGAGAGCAGCCCGAATGTTAATATTTTTCACCCCGTGTATTACGGGTTCTAATCTAGTAAGTATATACATAAAGATTGAATAATTTTATGTATTAATATTTTTCACCCCGTGTATTACGGGTTCTAATCTAGTAAATAATATATAAAGGTGGCAATAGCAACAGCTAGACCCGCCAATTACAACCACCAAAACGGAATAAGAAAATAAAAACAAATCACCACCGGTTAGAACAAAGAAAAGTTACACTATTGGGCCCAAGACAAACTAGGAATCCTAGCACGAGACTTGATCCAAAGAAACCCGAAGACCTTTATTTTTTCGATAATCACAGCGATGGAAGTCAGACGATTATTGAAAATCGAATCATTCCGGGCCTTCCAAATGCACCAAACCACAGTAAGAATGTCCCCATGGATAGCTTTTTGCCACTTCTTGGATCCGTGGATAGAGTTACAGGGAAAACACAGTAAATACATATAAGATACTAACCAATATAATTCATGAATTTACTTTACAGGGAAAACACAGTAATTGGTTATTAAACCACGTATATCTTTGTTCGATCAATAAAGTTTAATAAAATAAAATATAACTGAAAACATGTATATAAATTGGGTGACTGAAAACATATGGATGAACCGGTACTAACGATCTCTTTGATCATTTAAATTCACGTTGTCTTAGACCAGGAATGTGTCTATGCTCAAAGTAGTCATCCCAATCAATTATCCTTGGATCAAAGTAGAAGACATTCTCTTCATCTCCGGCCTCTCTAACCATCCTACGCAGCTTTTCAGTATTTGTATCGTCATAGCTACAACAAGTTTTATAAACTTAGATGACAAAGAAAGGTAAAAAGTCGATAAGTTAGTTTGAACCTAGATTTATGTTCTTACAGGCTTTTTGTGAACAAATAAGGTTCGTAAAGGTCAACTAGCCGCAACACAAAGTTGATCTTTCGCTTAAGATTCGTGTATGTGCTCGCGAAGGCTTGGCAAAGTATAAAATTCAAAAATTGAAGTACCTAAACAATAAAAACAAATTTGTTAGTATGTAGACGCATGAGATCTCAATTGTGATGGCATCAACAGACTATGCTTTTGTGTATTGATCTCTTTTAAACGAAAACAAACAGCAGGGCCATATAAATACAAGGAAGAAGAAAAAGCTATACATGGTAGGAGCCTAATAATAATAATAAACGTGAAGCAATAATTAAGGAGTAAATATGGCATAATAATATGGTAAAAGAAAAGATGATTTAACCAAATCCTTTACTCCCCCTCAAGATGCGGCATGTAGATTTCGAATGCCCATCTTGTCGAGAAGTAAGCGCAGCTGTTTGGCTCCCAATGCCTTCGTAAACAAGTCGGCAATCTGCATTGTGGTGTTGATAGGCATAGGTTGAACTTCTTGTGACTCTACTCGTTCACGAACAAAATAACAATCCATTTCAACGTGCTTGGTTCGTTTGTGATAAACTGGATTACTGGCAATTTGTCGAGCCGCTTGGTTGTCACAAAATAGAGGAGTAGGACCGGTAGGGGCAATGTCAAGCTCTTTGAGTAACCATCGCATTCATAGGACTTCACTTACCGTTGCTGCCATGGCCCTATATTCCGCTTCTGCAGAGGATCGAGAAACAACGGATTGCTTCTTGGTTTTCCATGATATGGGAGCACCACCCAAAAGGAGAAGGTAACCTGTCCTTGATCGCCTAGTGAAAGGGCAACCCAACCAATCAGCATCGCAGTAGGCAATTAAGCCAGCTCCGCCACCTCGAGGAAGAAGGATGCCTTAACCGAGAGTGGTTTTGAGATATCGCAGGACTCAAGTGACAGCTTCCATAAGACTTTGTCGAGGATCAGCAACGAATTGACTCAGAACGTTAACTGAATAAGCAATATCAGGTCTGGTAACCTGTAAATATAAGAGTCTCCCAACCAAGCGTCTGTATTGGTTTGCATCTACTCATGGTCCATCCTTATTTTTGTCTAACTTCAAGTTCTGTTCCATGGGAAAATTACTCGGTCAGCAACCTTGCATGCCACAATCCTCCAAGATATCTAGGGTATATTTCCTTTGACTAAGAACCAAGCCCTCGGACGTACGTGCCACCTCAATACCAAGGAAAAACTTCAACGCACCTAGATCCTTTATACTAAATTTTTGGTCGAGATAGGTTTTTGTTTGTTGGATGAAAGCCAAATCATTTCCCACAAGGATAACATCATCAACATAGATAAGGGCCGCAACAAAGGTGCTTTCTTGTCGATGTATAAATAGAGAATGGTCCGATTTAGATTGGGTGAAACCAAGGCTAAGGACGGTAGTAAACTTATGGTACCAGTTACGTGAAGCTTGTTTAAGCCCATAAATAGACTTTCTAAGACGACATACACGCATTTCGTTATCCTTGTAGAAACCTTGAGGGATCTTCATATATATCTCCTCGTCCAAATCACCGTGTAAAAAGGCATTATTGACGTCGAGTTGGTGGATAATCCAGTCCCTTTTAACAACAACTGCTAGAAGGGTTCGGACGGTAACTAATTTTGCAACCGGTGCAAAAGTGTCGTGAAAATCTACCCCTTCCATCTGTGTGAATCCTTTGGCGACTAGCCTTGCCTTATATCTTTCTACCTCCCCATTAGGCTTGTATTTTATCTTGTAGACCCATTTGGAGTCTATAGCACGTTACCCTTCGGGTAATGTTTCAAAAGTCCATGCTCCGTTCTCTTCGAGTGCTCGTATTTCACTTTGCATTGCTTCTATCCACCCTTTGTCCTGCATGGCTTGTTTGAAATGTTTTGGCTCATCATGTGAACTGATGGCCGCTAGAAATGCCTTGTGAGAAGATGAAAATTTTTCATATGAAATAAAGTTGGCAATAGGGTGTACCATTGAGGTTACTTGGTTAGAAGCGAGTAAAGCATGGTCGACCGAGGGGGGAAGTTTGACAATAATGTCGTTGAGATGCTTCGGTTGTGATCTGTTTCTTTTAGGCCTAGTTCCATGGTATCGGGATTACATTGGCTAGTTGTGCCGATTGGGTCGATATCGTCATTGACATGATCAGTGGCATTTTGCTCTTGTTGGACCAGGTCTTCGACCAAGCCATCATCTTCCTAATGGGCTTCGCTAGATGGGCTTTGGTCATTTTCTTTGTTTCGGTTGTCATCAGGAGAGGTGCCACCCCCATTAATTTCTTGAAGATCTTGGACCGGCCCACCTAGGTAATTAAGGGGGTCATCCTTATTTATTTGTTGGATGTTTTGAGGGACAGTAGGAAAAGGGTAGCTTTCCTCATGGAATTTGACGTCCCTGGAGATGATTATTTTACCACTTGTTACATCATAAATTTTATACTCTTTTATGCCTGGTGGATAGCCCAAAAAAACCCCGGGTCTCCCCATCATTTTGAATTTATCTCCCTTTGTTTCATTGCTTCTAAAATAAGCAAGACAACCAAATACCCTCATATGGTCATAATCCGGCCTTTTATTAAAAACCAACTCATATGGAGTTGTGTTTTCGATAACCGAGGAGGGTGGACGGTTGATAATATAGGCTGCCGTTAGGATACATTCCCCCCAAAATCGTTTAGGTAAATTAGCCTCAAACCGTAATGCTCAAGCCGTTTCGAGTAAATGTCTATGCTTACGTTCTACTACCCCGTTTTGTTGTGGTGTGTGAGGGCATGTAGTTTCTAACAAAATTCCTTGTTGGGCATAAAAATTAGTCATGAGATTAGATGTAAATTCACCTCCATTGTCGCATCTAATCCTTTTGATAGACTTTCTAAATTGTACGTCTATCATTTGTGAAAATTAATTAAGCAAGCACTAGCCTCATGCTTATGTTTTATTAGGAAAACCCAAACCGATCTACTATAATCATCCACTATAGTGAGAAAATAGTTTGCCCGTGAATAAGAAGGTGTGCGGTACTTGCCCTAAATATCACAATGCAAGAGTTCAAAACATTCATGTGTTTTAGAAATACTATTCGAAAAGGGGGATCTAGTATGTTTTGCCTTAGCACATGCATCACATACCTTATTTTTATCCTTAAAAGGGAGATTTTTCAAGAAATCTACATGATTGAGTTTCTCCTTCGAAGCATGACCCAATCTCTTGTGCCATATACTTGTCATCATTGATAAAGCCTTCCTTTCATTCCTGACCATCCCCATTCGGTACAAACCGCCTTGGCACTTACCCGTACCAATCAAGTTCCTTGAACGTAGCCCATGCATAACACAAAAATCTGGAAAAAAAGTCACGGCACATTGAAGGTCATTTGCCAATCGATTAACCGAAAGAAGATTGCAATTAAAATGCGGGACGTTTAGGACTCCTTTTAGTTTGATTCCCAATGGTAACATGCAATCACCCCTTCCTTCAACAGGGATGATTTCACCATTCGGTATTACAACAGGAGGCTCATGGGTATTTTTTCTTTTGTTCTCAAGAAGATCGCTTCTATAGGTTATGTGCTCGGTAGCTCCTGAGTCCACAATCTATTTTTCATCACGATCGGACTTACCGGTCATGTTAGCAGTGGCTTGAGATTCACCTTGGGAGACGTTGACCGAACCTGCAAAAAGTTTCAAGAAGGTTTGATACTGATCGTTTGTGAGGCCGGGTATGGGGCTGGTTTCGGTTTCAACACATGCAGCCCTCTGCTTTCCTTTATCTCCCTTCGACTTTCCCGGCCACCATTCTGGGTACCCTATTCCGGGTATTCTAATTTTTTTGGTTGACATGGCTGCCTTCGTTTAGGATTAGGATACTTAGAACCGCTCTGATACCATCTCAATTGTGATGGCATCAACAGACTATGCTTTTGTGTATTGATCTCTTTTAAACGAAAACAAACAGCAGGGCCATATAAATACAAGGAAGAAGAAAAAGCTATACCTAATAATAATAAACGTGAAGCAATAATTAAGGAGTAAATATGGCATAATAATATGGTAAAAGAAAAGGTGATTTAACCAAATCCTTTATGAGAAGAAGTGACAACATGGGTGACTCGAATGTTTAAGAAAAAAGTGGTCGCTTTAGGTCTCAGTCACTTTATGGGTCCCTAATTTTTTTAGAATTGTAGTACGTAATGAGAGTAAAAGGTTCACATCTTCAATATGTGATTTGTGAATAGAAGTATTTATGGCCTAAAGCAAAGAAAGCAAATTCACATGTTCATCTCCACCTTTTTCTTACTATGTTAAGTTCAAGGTGAACCACCAGATATAACAAGGCATTGTCGCTTGACAGTCTAGGTGAATCAATTTCTATCTACATATTCTTATCGTTTTTTGATTTGTTCAATTATACGATATAAATTTTTTTTTGATGGAAATTGGGTTTTCAAAAAAAAATAACACTAACAAATGATTTGGCGGACAAGAGTAGTAAAAGCGGAGTACGTTATAAGTTTAAACATCAGAAAAATTTTAACTCCGTTTTAGACCTCGAATATGTCAGGCCACCCATAAGTGATAGGAAGAAAAGATAAAAAGGACAAACCTGCAGAGGAAGTAAGTAACGAAGACTGATGTATTTATGGAAGCTAGCCATTGAATTCAACACTGTAACATCACCAACAATTACAGGCTTGCCATCCTTTCCAATCCATGGATGCTCGGTAAAATACCGGTAACCACATCTTTGAATTCTACTGAACTTCACAGGGTTTGATACAGACGATCCAACATGGTATATTGTTTGAGAACAAGTTTGATTTGCATGAGCAACTATTGATGCAATCATAGCATTCACCACCATGTCAGCTGGTACCTACCAAATTTTTTCTCCACATTATTAACTGTTTAAAATAAATGGATTTGTTGAACATGTGTAAGATCTTTGAAGGATCTTGAACTCACAACATCGTATACAGCATCAGGATTTCCAAGGAAACATGTTAACCGGCCTTTGCCATAACCAAGAGCCAAGCTATCAATGGTCCTGCAAATTTTAAAACATGGTTGATATTATTTGCATTCGAAATCTCAAACTAATTGTCTGTTTGTCCATTGGCTATGGCCGTCAACTATTTGTTTGCCGTTTATAATAAGAGAGAATATATTAGTTAGGGTTTATAGTAATAGTTTTACCAAATGAAAACCCTAAATGATATATCCTCTATAATATACAAGTCTTATCAAACGTAAAGAAATTCAAGAATCATTTACCTAATTCCTTCAACCCAGCCAGGTAAGGGTTCTTTGAAGGTACTAGTGACGATTGTTGGACGAAGAATAACAAGTGGCATATCATCCTTCAAGTGCCCTATAATCATCTCCCCTAATGCCTTGGTAAAAACATATGTATTTGGCCACCCATAATGCTTTGCTCTATAAGAAAAACTCTTATAATTAAGTCCAACAAATATGTGTTACATAAGCATAAAATAAACCATATTCGGACACTAATTAGCAAAAGAACACAAGATGAAAGCGAAACGAACTATATACCTCTGCATTCCTAAATCTTTCATGGCCAATTTAATCGATTTATCGTCAGCGTTACTATCAGATTTGAGCTCTTTAAGTTTATCTTCGACGATCTTCCTCTCTTCATGTATGTCTAGTCCATTTGTTTCATTAAGTGACTCTCCCAAGTGGTATGGAGTTTCAAGCATTAATCCTGGCTTCTCACCGGAGACATAGGCTGAATTCATATCATTTTGATTAGATGATCGATCAATGAATCACAATATATATCAAGTGTTTTTTTCATCATGCCAGTAAAACTCAAAACAATTAGGGTTGAAAAAATAACCTGTTGACACATGGAGAAGCAGCTTTATGTTGACACATTTCTTAGCAAAGTTCAAAACGTTTTTTGCGCCAAATGTATTAAGATTTAGAGCTAAGTCATATCTACAACAACCCAAGTAAGCGTTAATTAAAATGACAAAGAATAATATATATAATTTCAATTTTCGAAGGACACCTCACAAAATGTAAATAATATTTGATATTAATAGTTTTCTTGTCTTTTAATTTACTAACTTTACTCCTTCAATTAAAAGTAAATCTATTATAGAAAATAATATTCAACAGATATGTTCATATGACAAATATAGACCCAAACAATTTGAGTGGTATATCTTTATATTGTCATGAATAAATCATTTATAACATAGTAATTCTGGCGATATACTATGGGGGCGTTTGGTTCGTGGTATTCGTTGGAATTGGAATTTGAATTGAAAATGGAATTTGAATTGAAATATAAGAGATTCCTTTGAAAATCCAAACTGTTTTTAGTTGATGCATTTGTTAACGGAATTGGAAAGTAAAAATACCTAAAAATACAAAATTACCCTTAAAATTAACAAATATAAACAAACATAAAAAACTCAAATATCTTAAAAAAAACTATTTTAGTAACCCCACTCCTACCCGTAAACCCAATCCAAACCCATCCACCCCATCCCACCCCCACCCCTACCCCACCCCACCCCCACCACTACAACAAATTGACCCTGTCCCGACGTCACCTATACCGACAGGTGAAAACCAAAATTTTGAATAGGACACCCTACAGCGACGACATGTCGTCGCTGTAGGGTTGATGCAGATTGGATGGAATACTGGCGCCCAATAAATTTTTGGGGAAAACCTATAGCGACGACATGTCGTCGCTATAGGTTAATTTTGATTTTCTTTTTGTTTTTTTTTTATTTAATCAATTTCTTTCGGTCAAATTTTTTTTTTAACTTAAAAAAAATTCTGGAAACCCTATAGCGACGACATGTCGTCGGGATAGGGTTTTTATCTTTATTGACTGGTCAACATCCTACGAACCCTATACCGACGACATGTCGTCGGTATAGGTGAAAACCAAAATTTTGAATGGGACACTCTATAGCGACGACATGCCGTCGCTATAGGCATGGTTGTAAAAATCGCTAGGCGCTAGTCGGGCGGTGGGGTGGGGCCTAGGCCTAGGCGGGATTAATCGGGGCCTATGCGGGATTAATCGGATTGGAATTTTTATATATAATTTTCAGTTTTTTATATATATACACACATTTTTATATGTAATTTTCAAAATTAGATATATACACACACACATTTTTTAAAGAAGCTGAAAATTACAAGAACTAAACTGAAAATCGCCGGAAATTTGCCTGAAAGTCGCCGGAATCTCGCCGGAACCTGCCTAAATCTCGCCGGAACCTGCCTGAATCTCGCCGGAACCATACCGGAATATCACCGGAAAAACGGGAAGTGGCCGATTTTTGTCCGACTAGGTCCGATTAGGCCCGCCTAGGGCCACCTAGGGCCGCCTAGGACCGCCTAGCGATTAATGAAGCGATTTGGCCAAAATTAGTCACCGACCGGGCGCCTAGCGACTAATCGGCGCCTAGGCGTGATTTTTACAACCATGGCTATAGGGTTGAGGCAGATTGGAGGGGAAACTGGCGCCCAATGAATTTTTGGGGAAAACCTATAGTGACGACATGTCGTCGCTATAGGTTAATTTTGATTTTCTTTTTGTTTTTTTTATTTAATCAATTTCCGTCGGTCAAATGTTTTTTTTTTAAATTAAAAAAAATTCTGGAAAACCCTATGGCTACCGTTTATTGACCGGTCAACATCCTACGAACCCTATACCGACGTCGGTATAGGTAAAAACCAAAATTTTAAAGTAGTCATTCCCTTCCGACTATTATGCAGCCGTAGCATCGTAATAGCACCTACAGTCTACGTATGTGGCCGTAAATCATACCGGTCTGCATTAAGCAGCCGTAGCATCGTAAAAGCACTACCATCCACATACGCAGCCGGAAACATACTATCTACTGAAGTAACCGTAAATCATACTCGTCTGCTTAAGTAATCGTCTGGTCGTCCGTTTGCCACGAAGGCAACCGTTTATCATTCAACATCTTAGCACATTAGTCATTTATTCATTTCATATACCTCTGTGCATAATAAGGACATAGCCTTTGGTTTTCGTTATATAAACATATCATTAATCATATAAGTATGCACCTCAACCCAAAACGTTTTAAAACTTCTTTAAAAAAGGTATCTAGAAACTCACCTCTGAGTACACACTATCTATATGGATACATTTTAAGTGAACTTAGGTTCGAACACTTAAATATACACATCAAGTACACGTTCATCACCTCTTTGTGAGAACTCCGAGTATACGCATACTCACAAGTATACGCCTATGAGTATGCATATACTCAAGTTCACGCACATCCTTTGTATGCGTAAATCTCAAGTTCTTGTTTATACCATGCATGCGTGTACTAGGAGTATGCGCACGTGTACATAGTGTGTGTTCTCCTAGTACCCACATACTTATGTTTTGCGTGATCTTTTAAGGTTTACGCACAAGTACATTTGCGAGTACTTGTGCGGGAACTATGTTCTTGCATTTCCCAAAAGCCCTAACTTTTCTGCATAATCCAAATCTAGACTGGATTTGCATCAAGTTTTGAACTTTAAACGTCCAAAACGTTTGTTTATCATCCATAATACTAGAACTATAGTTTTATCCCATTTCATACGTCAAAATCTCATCTTCGGCTGGAGGGCTGAACTAGATCGCATCCCTTCTCTTATTGCTTTGGCTAAGCGCAATGTCCAAATTGTTTCAATCTTTTGTCCACTATGTGGGAACTCACAAGAATCGGCCAGCCATCTCTTTACCTCCTGCTATATTGCTTCGGTGGTGTGGCAACATATTAGTATATGGTGCAAGATCAGCCCGATTTATGCTTTCTCGGTTCGGGACCACGTAGAGCTTCACAAGACGGTTTTCTCGGATAAGGTATACAAAGAAGTCTTTAAAGACATCATCCTCATCACGTGTTGGTGCATATGGAAGGAAATGCATCATCATCATTAATCTAATGATCAAGTGGTATATAGGGGTGTAGTCAATGTCGTTATCGAAACAAGGACTTGTAATCTCTTGCATGTTGCATGTTACGCCAACTCATCCGACATATTCGCTAATTTCTTAATTACTCTCATAATTGTTTCTTGAGTTTAGGTGTAGTTTAAGTATTCGGAAATCATCACAGAGGGTGTGTCAAATTGAAATCAACTATACCTTTTATATTTTTGATACATATTGATGTTACACATATTATAAACATCTTATAGTATATTATGTATTATGTAAGTAAAGCACTACAGATGTAGAGTTTCATCCAATATTTAACATACAATATATCGGTATGATTTTGCAAAAAGTAAAAATAAAATTTACAAAAATAATGGATGTAAAAAAAGTTTGGGAACCTGCAAAAAGAAAACAACTTATCATAAAATTTACAAACATATAGGTTAATTTTGATTTTCTTTTTGTTTTTTTTATTTAATCAATTTCTGTTGATAAATTTTTTTTTTTAAATTAAAAAAAATTCTGAAAAAACCTATGGCGACGACATGTCGTCGTTATAGGTGAAAACCAAAATTTTGATGGAACACCCTATAGCGACGACATGTCGTCGCTATAGGGTTGAGGCAGATTAGAGGAAAAGTTGGCGCCTAATGAATTTTCGGGGAAAACCTATAGCGACGACATGTCGTCGCTATAGGTTAATTTTGATTTTTTTTATTTTTTTTTATTTAATCAATTTCCGTCGGTCAATTTTTTTTTTTAAATTAAAAAAAAATTATGGAAAACCCTATGCCAACGACATGTCGTCGGTATAGGGTAAAAAAATCAAAATTAACCTATACCGACGACATGTCGTCGGCATAGGCTACCTGTGCCGACGACATGTGGGCCTATCCCGACGACATGTCATCGTCATACGGTGCAGCGCGAACAAATAGGGAAAACATACGGCAGACCTTCATTTCCACCCACAATCCTCCAAAACTCCCCCAAATTGTACTCTCCGGCGATTTCACGGTTTTTGAGAACAACTTTCACAAAAACTCTCGGGATTTAAGGTGAGGTAACATCCGGGTTTCATATTTTAGCTTCTTTTTTAAGATTTTCAAGTTTTGTTTATTTATTTTGGTTAGGTTTTGCAGGAATTTCATCATTTCTGGTATTTCTAGCTTTGTGAAGGTAAATACTCGTTTTAATTACTAATTTGTGATGAAATTTGGTTTAGATCTAAGATTTTTATGATTTTGTATGTATGGCTTATGTATGTTTGTATGTATGTTTGTATGTATATTTGTATTTATGATGGAATTATTAAATTATGATTAGTTTAGGTCATTTGGTTTAGATGTGTGCTTATTTTATATAATTTAGTTTATGTAAATTAGTGTTTGTATGTATATGTATGTATGTGTGTAATTTGTGTTTATAATGATTAGTTTGTATGTATGTGTGCAATTTGTGTTTATGATGATTAGTTTGGATGATTAGTTTGTATGTATGTGTGTAATTTGTGTTTATGATGATTAGTTAATATGAATGTATATATGTGTATGTATGTTTGTATGTATATGTTTGTAATTATGTAATTGGACATTTATTTATGTATGTATATGTTTGTAATTATGAAATTGGGCTTTTATTTATGTATGTAATTGTGATGTGTAGGTATATAAGATGGTATTTATTGGGAGAAACTTTCACAAAAACTCTCGGTATTTAAGGTGATGTAACATCCGGGTTTCATATTTTAGCTACTTTTTCAAGATTTTAAAGTTTTGTTTGTTTATTTTGGTTAGGTTTTGGAGGAATGTCATCATTTCTTGGATTTCTAGCTTTGTGAAGGTAAATACTCGTTTTAATTACTAATTTGTGATGAAATTTGGTTTAGATCTAAGATTTTTATGATTTTGTATGTATGTGTTATGTATGTGTATGTATGTATGTATGTTTGTATGTATGAGTATGTATATTTGTATGTATGATGGAATTATTAAATTATGATTAGTTTAGGTCATTTGTTTTAGATGTGTGCTTATTTTATATAATTTAGTTTATGTAAATTTGTGTTTGTATGTATATGTATGTATGTGTGTAATTTGTGTTTATAATGATTAGTTTGTATGTATGTGTGCAATTTGTGTTTATGATAATTAGTTTGGATGATTAGTTTGTATGTATGTGTGTAATTTGTGTTTATGATGATTAGTTAATATGAATGTATATATGTGTATGTATGTTTGTATGCATATGTTTGTAATTATGTAATTGGGCTTTTACTTATGTATGTAATTGTGATGTGTAGGTATATAAGATGGTATTTATTGGGAGCAACTTTTACAAACTCTCGGGATTTAAGTTGAGGTAACATTCGGGTTTCATATGTTAGCTACCTTTTTAAGATTTTGAAGTTTTGTTTGTTTATTTTGGTTAGGTTGGTATTTGTTTTGAACAATTTGCATATTTGTGTGTCGAACAAGTTTATGTTTTGAATGTTTGATTTGTCGGGCAAGTTTGTGTGTCGAACAATTTGGATATTTGGTTTATGTTTCGGATATTAGTTTTTATCTGATTTGAATGTTTGAATGGTTTATATTTAATGATTTTCAGGTTTTTGTTTTTATAAATTTAATATTTCTGGATAAAATATTAAAAATTAAAAAATAAAAAAAAACAGAAAAGACCTATACCGACTACATGTCGTCGCTATAGGCCTTTTTTAAAAATTATTAATAAAAACAAAAAACCCTATACCGACGACATGTCGTCGCTATAGGCCTTTTTCAAAAATTATTAAAAAACAAAAAACCCTATAACGACGACATGTCTTCGCTATAGGCATTTTTAAAAAATTATTAAAAAAAAACAAAAAACCTTATACCGACGACATGTCGTCGGTACAGGGTTAGACTCTATACCGACGACATATCGTCCGTATAGAATTTCTTTTTGAATTTTTTAATTAAACCCTATAGCGACGACAAGTCGTCGGTATAGGCCGACCTATCCCGACGACAATATTGGCTATTGGGACGAGGCAATACCAACGACATCTATGCCGACGACATGTCGTCGGTATAGGCTATCCCGACGACAAGTCGTCGCTATAGGGTCAAAAAAAATCGTCGGGGTAGAATGATACTGTTGTAGTGCACCCTACTCCACTGAAATCGTTTTAAGCATTTCTTTGGCTTCCTCTTTGCCAATACTATTACCAAAATATGTCAATTCCAACCCTTAAAAAACCCACGACCTTACCATTCAACTCCTTGTTGTATCTCTTCATCACCACCCCTGATGTTATTACTCTCTCTACCCTGGAAATATCAAATCCAACTTTAGACATTCACTCTCCAGTCCATAAACAATTCTGATTTGATTCCAGAACAAACGAACTCCTCGATTGCATGTTATCTCATAACCTCTTCTCGTAACAATCCTCCGCAATCTCACATTATTTTCACTAAAAGCATTCATCTACAACACAATCCATATCGAATCGTTTGATAATTTCACCAATTATTCGTAATTACACCAATTGATATCCACGAAATTAGGGTTTCCGGTTTTCACGGTGTAGATTATGACGAATTGATGCTCAATTGTTGTGTATCTCGGAGCTGAAATTGTTATATCCCCAAATTAATACGAGATTTATCTGGATTAGGGCTACGATTAAGCGCTGAATTGAAGGGAGAACGAGCTACGATTAGCGGCTATGGCGGCGCTGAATTAGAGCGGCGTGACCCAGAGTCAGTGGTAACGATCTTTCAAGGGAGCATGAGCTACGATCTTTGTTGAAGTTACGCTGTGTTCCCGAGTTCACTAAAGGGAAGAAAAGAAATGATTCCTTCCCTTTCTTTTCTTTTCCCTTCTTTTCATTTCTCTCCAAATCTTTCCAATTTAGGAGGATGAAAATAAGTCTTGTTTTCCCTTCATTTCCCTCCATTTCTATCCTTAAAAAAAACTAGGGAACACTCTTCCCCTCATTTTCTTTCTTTTCCCCCATTCAAAAAAACTCTGGAACAAGGGTTTATTTTTCTTTCCTTTCTTTTCCCTTCTTAAATGAGACTCCGAAACACAGCGTTAGGGTTTTTGCTTCTTTTCATGGGAGTGCGGACCAGATTCACAGGCTTTTGAATTTTGGATACGATTTAGTGTGACGGGCTGAGGGCTCTGTGATCTAAAGTTAGCCCAAAAGCGGGGCTATTTTGGTAACTTTATAATCTTTCCAGAGATATTGCACTTTCCTTAGAAATGTGGAAGAATTCTCAATTCCATTGAATGAAGGAATTGGGTGGAATTAAGTCCGATTCTCATTTCTTCTCAAATCCAACCAAATATACTAAGGAATGGAATTGGACTTATAGATTATATACAAATTATAATTATATATATATATGGGTAGAGATCAAATGAAAACATAACATATTGTTTTCTATTGACATACCGTTACATATATGTAATGCTATGTGTTACGTACCTGTAACACTCTTCATCCCCGTATTTATGTTCAACATGTATGTAATAGATACTTAAATACCTTTTTGACATTTAAAAGAAAAAATAGTTAATAAATTATGTGATTAGTTTCCTTGGTTTTCTTTATTTTTCACATAAGTTGATGGTGTATATATATATATATATATATATAAAAAAGATTATTTCAGAAAAAATATTCTTAAATAGAATAAAGAACCAATCAAGTCTTGTACATAAAAAAAAAAGAGTAAACTGCAGTTTTCGTCCCTAAGGTTTACCTCAAAAATCACTTTACGTCCCTCCTACTTTAAAACTACTATTTGCGTATTCGTAGTTTCTATTTTCATCATTTTCGTCCCCGGATCAAACGTCCGTTATGAAAATGTTAAATAATTGATGAAATGACTAAAATGTCCCTTTTGTTTTAACGATTTTCGTCCCTGCGGTTACAAAATTATAACAGTTTTCATCACCTCACCCCTTCTTCAACACCACCTAATTCAGAGCCATCACGCTGTGTTTGCGCCGGCGACGACATTTCCACCACCGTCTCTCCCACCTTCCCATCCATAGAGTACTGTTAATAGTTACCCAAAACTTCTCAAAGCTTATTAAGAGTTTGCATGAAAAGATCTGGGTACATGAAATCTGTTCAAGAGGTAAACCAGAAAAAACTAACCAAAAGACGATAATTCAAGTGGGTCACCGGTTTGAAGCTTTAAAAAAAAATTTGGGATCACCGGATTCCTGATCCTCAAATCAAATCAGATTGAAGAGGATTGATATTAGTCAATTTCATCCAATAATTCAAAAGTCAAAATTGGTGTTCTTGTTTCATCAGTAATGCCATTCAAAACTGTTAGCTTCCATTTTAAGATATTATGGAAGGTGGAGGTGGTGATGGTGGAAGTGGTGGAGGGGATTAAACTGGTGGTGGGGGCGGTGGAGGGGGCGATGATGGTGGTGGAGACGGTGGTGAGGGTGATGGCGGAGGTGAGTAAACTGGCTGTGGCGGCGAAGGTGGCGGTGAATAGTGGTGGTGGTGATGGGGGAGGTTTAAAGTTTCATGGACGAAAACTATAGTTAACTCTAACAATTCAGGTGGAAAAGACCAAAATAGCCTCAGAATGTGAAGTGAAAAGACACCATTGCCCCTGAAGGCTAACCATTAACTAACGGACGCTTGGTCAAGGGACGGAAAGTGATGAAAACAGAAACTACGAGGACGCAGATAATAGTTTTAAAGTAGTAGGGACGTAAAGTGATTTTTTGGGGTAAACCTCAGGGACGAAAACCGCAATTTACTAAAAAAAATTAAAAGACAAAAATTTAAGTAATTATAAGATCGTAGTCATGTATATGTAGATGTCTTGTGAATATAGTAATGCAAGTATCTTTATTCACATATGATTCATGATCTATTCACCAACACAACTAGAAAACCGTATATTTCCGACGGCTTCAGTTTTTGTTTCAGAATTTTGTCGCTAAAATTATGTGCGGAAAATGGTTATATAAGAAATTTGAGAAACCATAAAAATCCAGTGTATGTACGTATATTGTGTATGTATATATATAACCAACATAGGTTCTTGATCAAGGACACAAATTTGTTTCCCTTCCTTTTTGATCTTGACGTTTTTATTTAAGGGGCCAAGGTTGATTTACTAATTTCCAAAGTTTTTATGGCTCTTAAATGATATCACATGCTTATATGTGTATATGTATATGTATTAATTAATGAGATCATAATCAAATAAGAATGTGAATTTATAAATCAAAATAAAAAACTTAATAAATTAATCACACACAGCTTATAATAGAAACTTTTTTTGTAGATTATATATGTACATACATATATACATGTTATTTGTGTACCTTTCATCGAAATTGGTGGTGGCAGCAGCATTAACTACTACATCAACATCTTTCCACATTTCTGCTTTCAAACTTGAGTCTTGTACTCCCAAATCCTCACAAGTGATGTCTCCGGCGACCGGAGTAACTTTTTCCGACAAAAAATGATGCAAGTTTGAACCATGTTTCTCTTTTAAGAGCTTAAACAAGTCCTTTGCCACTGCCTATACATACATATCCAGGCAAATAGATTGGACTATCAGTCTTTTTTCAACATATTAATTATGAACCCAAAAGTACCACAAGTTAATGATTGACACCTCCGTATTAAACCGTTGCAAGGCGGACTTGGCATCAGGAGCTCTAATGAGAAGATATAGTTTTTTCACATTTGGTTGAACTCTCAATATCTTCTCCACAAAAACTGCATTTATAATTTTATACATATACATATAGATATTAGTAAGCCAATTCAAATGCAAATCTACATATGGGCAGTGGTTGATCAGAGCCTTACTTTTGGCAAGAAAACCCGTGGCACCTGTGATTAATACGACTTTGTTCTCAAGAAAATCAACAATGCTACCCAACTCCATCATTATATGATTAGATAACGATAAATATATGCTCAAGGTGGATTTGTGTGAGAGAGAGAGTACAAGTTTTATGTCTAATACCCGAGAATAATTGTAAAATGGAAAGCTTGAAGTGGTGAAGAATGATAAGAGTACACGAAACTGCTGTTTTCTCCACTCGTTCACCTATATAGCATATTTATATACAGAGAGATGGCCGGTGACCCACTTGATGAATATACATACAACATTTTAGTTGGGTATTAATTCCTAGAAAAAAATATATGTAACTTCTCTTCATCTCATTCGTGCCCACCGCCACCACCGCACCCATTCATCTCTATTGAAGACGGAAAATTTTAACGGTTATTCACTCCAAGTAACAAATGTGTTACGTTCGAGTGAACACTAAGAAGGAAAGGTGTAATTTCTGAAAACTATGGATTAAAACTATAATATCGGCGTACTAAAAACGGTAATCTTCTTTTTCTTAATATTTAGCATGATGCATTCCTGTTAAATTTTGAAAATACAACATAAATTACTCTTTAATTAGTGTGTGGGTTTCTTTTGTCATGTCATCAATGTTTTTAGAACCGGACCGGATAGTGAACCGGCCGTTTTAGAGGTTTACTAGTCAGACCGGTTGTATCGGATTTAAGAACCGGATAACGTTATAAGTAATATAAAAATATTAAACTATTTATATAGGTTCAAAGTATAAAAACGTTTTTTTGTACTTTTATGTAAATTTGCAATTTTAATGACGTATAAAGGTTTAAATAAATAAAATACTAAATTAATTAGAAAATGAGATTTTAGAGAAAAAAATAAAAAAAAACGTTTGAAATCCGGTCCGACTGATAACCAGTCGGTTCAAATAAATACGGTTCAACTACACACAACCAGATCGATTATGTGTCCGATTCTTGATTCAACAGGCCGATTCGATCCGTTTCTGAAAACATTATAAATGGTTGCAATTTTTTTCTCTGCCCTTTAACAAGTGAGACTAGCTCATGCTATTATTATTATTAGTGGTTCTATGAGTTTTTTTCTAGAAGAAATTAATTATGTCATAGTCGTTTTTTTCTTTAGCCTATGGTGAGAGTAGCTGGCAAATTAATACTATTGAAGTTTATCTTATATTATAATAATAGCTAGGTTTTCTTTAACACGTGGTATTCCGTCACGATCCTAAATATCAAAATGCGGAGATCAAAACGTGTCTTAACGGCGGTCATTCCGACTTAAAACCCTAAGGTATCAAGAAACCCGATTGCAAACCTAGTTCACAACAATGCCTACACCCTTAAAAACCCAAAACAACGGAAAAGAAACATAAAAACAAAAAATTCAAGGCTAGCCGCAGCCTCGAACATGGGCCGTCAGCGGCGACACGAACTTGAATATCAAAACGCAAATAAAAAAACACGTCGCAACGGCGGTCAATCCACCATAAAACCTTAAAGCGTACTCGGTCATAAAAGTGAGCATCACTCTGTAGTAAAACCCGAAGGTGTACTCCGTCATAAAAGCCGTACTCCGTCGTAAAAGTGACCGTAATTCCGCCGTAAAACCCTAAAGCGTAATCCGTGGTAAAAGAGAGCGTCGAAATGACCGAATACAAATGCAGACACAACGAGAAATATAACGTTAATAAAAGGAAAACCTAAAATTGAATATTAAAAAAAAAACTTGGAAGGAAATTTTATGACCAAAATAAGAATACTTAAAGTTTTGTACCTAAAATAAGAAAACAAAAAACTATACCATTCACCACAAAGTCTTCTGGTAGAGTGGTAGCCCCATGACTTTTCAAATGGAAGGTCATGGGTTCGAGTCTTGCTTGGGACAAATTATTATAGGTTGAGACAGGGGGTTTTCCCAGTTTTGGGTTTCCTCCTAGGTGGGTCTCGGGTTCGAGTCCGCTGCGGTTACAACCCACTGGGAAAGATATGCATGACTCACATGAACAATCGAACTGCTCCCGAAAGGAGTACCGGTTTAAAAAATTCACCTTTCAAAAAAAGAAAAAAAACCTACACCATTCCCCTTATTAAGGGGATGGGTGTCGGCATACTTAAATAATAATAATAATAATAATAATAATATAACAATATAACGCAACACATGTGTTTAATATTAATCAACAACAAATGAATAAGTTTCTGTGTTATATATTCGGGTATGTTTAATATATGATCCCAATATCATAAAATACTAAATATATAAACACACATGACCAACATATATACACGAAAATATTTCTCTGTGGAAGTGATATTTGCTATACTATTAATCAAATATCTGAGCTCAGTTTTTTTTATGACCTCCTTCATGTGACTTCCCACCAGTCAACCAGATCATCTCTTTATTGCTAATTTCATATTAATTATTTGGCCTCCTTCAAATGAATTCCAACCAACTATTAATTTTTAGCTCACCTAAAAAGTTTTCGTTGATTACCATTTACTTGAGGGTCTTTGCTAATATTATTATTCAAATATCTGAAATTAAACTTATGAAACTCCTAAAATGTATATCCGAGAAGGAAAAACAAGAATATGACACATCATGGTAATTTATTTGGTATACTCCTAAATGTAGTTCGAATATGTATATATCTATTATCTATTATTATTTATATTTGTTTTCTTGTAGAGTAATAGTCATTTGATTATTGTGGTTTAAGCATTCATTTCGACAATCAAGTGACTTGATTACTTTTGACAGTTATGTTTTTCTTTTAGAATGCAAAAACTAATATATTTAACTATGACGTGAGACCATATCCAATTCAACGTTTGTGGGAGTCAACAAATACAACGTGACCGTTTTGCCATGACGCCTCTTTTGCGGCCATGACCCCTCTTTTGCGGCCATCACTACAAAAAATATACTCAATAGTGGCGACATATGTCGCCGCTAATACTAATAGCGGCGAGCGTCGCCCCTATTTCTTCACCGCTAGTGCCCACCCTGTCGCCACTAATTCGTATACGTCACCGCTAATACCATTTCGTCGCCGCTAATACCTTCTGGCCCATTTTTGCATGTCGCCACTAATGCTAATCTGACCCGTTTGTAGTTTTTTTCGTATTTTCATTATTTCCAGTATTCCTACAAACATACATATATTACAAAACCTGCGTATTTTCCATTTTTTGGCCCAATATAACAAAAACATAACCACAAATAAATTAATATATAAGGTTAGAACATAATGTTAAGATTTTTGACCCAATCAAGCTATTCCAAATCTAAAAACAACATAAAAACTAAACAATTAATCTTCATCCTCGTCGTCGCCCTCGTCTTCTTCCCTACTACTTTGTCCCTTTTGTGAAAGATTAAACTTGTTAAGTTTATTTCTAAAACTGGGGCCATTGAACAATATATTAGCTAGTTCCTACAATTACATGAATACAAGTTTCGGGTCAAAACAGGTCAAAATGTGCTTTATTGATCAACACCATAGTTCAATTAAGATTCACAGACAGATTCGCAATCCCTTTATTTTCAAAAGCCCTATGCTTTATTGATCAATTAAACCACTTACAATCGAATTCGGATTTGGAAATTGGATTTGGGGAAGAACCGAGATCGCGGATTAGGGTTATAAGCATTTGGGCTGAGCTTTGTTCACAAACTGGACTCCAGTCTAGATTGTTGGCCCGTTGGTGTTTCACGCAAGTGACCCGGGTTCGAACCCGGTCACCTGCATTATGTTTGTAAAACCATTTTTTCTTGGTTTTCTTTTTACATAACTATTTCCTATGTTATTTTATTAATATTTTAGCTGGTTTGATACCGGAAAACGCCCGTGTGCTCGGAAACAACATATTAGTTATTTTAACTATTATTTTTATTTATAAATATAATATATTTATTTGCAACATCGTTTTAACGCTTATTTCTCTTACAAAAATATTTCGCTCATTATTTATTGGTTGTCTATCTCGTATCGACCGATCTTCTACGTATAACGCGCTTATTATTTATTACAAGATTATTCAAAAACATTATTTACGTTCGAGGCATATTCCTTTTAGTTAATCATAAGCGTATTTAGGATGTCTGATCTTCCCGTGTTGTCATCGCATATTCGTACTTGTGCCTAACTATCACAATCATATTCTAGGGAATCCATAACGATCGAGAGCATCCTTATTTAATGTGCTAGCTCGTTGTGCTATTCATCCAATCATGTGAGTTTCACGGCCCCTTTATCTGTTTTAAATTAGGGGATTCTGATGTCTCTTTAACAACTTCGAGACTTCCCAATTCCTTCTGTCCTATCTCCCCCCAACAAACAGGGGTCCTGCATCTTCTCCCCTATTACATCTCATAAGGCAGCATGTCTATCGTCGTGTGATAACTGTTGTTGTAGGAGAGCTCGGCTAATGGCAGGCGACGGTCCCAACTACCGCTGAAATCTATAATACAAGCTCGAATCATGTCTTCAAGTGTTTAAATGTTCCTTTCAGACTGACCATCCGTTTGTGGGTGGTATGCTGTGCTGATATTTAACCTTGTGCCCATCGCTTCGTGAAATATTTTTCAGAACCTCGATGTGAAACGTGTGTCCCGGTCAGATACAATCGACAAAGGCACCCCATGCCGTGCTACTACTTCTGTGATGAATACTTCCGCTAACCTTTCTGACAAGAACGTCTCTCGAATAGGTAGGAAATGAGCACTCTTCGTCAAACGGTCCACGATTACCCAAATGGTGTCATGACCTTCAGCTGTATGCGGTAGCTTGGCAATGAAGTCCATGGTAATGTGTTCCCACTTTCATTCCGGTATATCAAGAGGTTGAATCTTTTCGTACAGTTTCTGGTGTTCGGCCTTTACCTGTGAGCAAGTCAGGCACTTGCTAACGTACTTTGTCACATCATTCTTCATTCCAGACCATCAGTAATCCTCCTTCAGATCTTGGTACATCTTAGTGGCACCGGGATGGATAGAGTAGCGAGACTTATGACCCTCATCTAGGATTTTGGTTCTAAGTTCGCCACCCATGGGTATCCACACCCTTCCAAAACGTGTTCTTGCAACATGGGTGTTATACTCCAGTTTGTCCTATTGTCCAACCATTCTTTCTTTCTTTATGTTCTCATCCCAGAGTGCTTCAGTTTGAACTTTCTCAATCTCCGTCATAACATCCGGTGTCACCACCAATTGGCAAGCCTTCACCCTAATAGGAGCTGGCACGTTCTTTCGGCTTAGACCGTCGGCCACCACGTTCGCTTTTCCAGGATGGTATATGATTTCACAGTCATAATCCTTCAAGAGTTCTAACCATCGTCTCTGCCTCATATTCAGTTCCTTCTATTCGAAGAAGTACTTCAAACTCTTGTGGCCGTAGTATATGGTAAACTTCACTCCGTATAGGTAGTGCATCTAGATTTTCAATGCAAATACGACGGCAGCAAGTTCTAAATCGTGGGTCGGATAATTGACTTGATGAACTTTTATCTGCCGTGATGCGTACGCTATCACCCTCCCGCCTTGCATCAATACACACCCCAGTCCCTGACTAGAAGCGTTAGAGTACACTACTAAGTCTTCATTGCCCTCCAGTAGAGCCAAGACTGTGGCTTGGGTTAGCTTTTCATTTAGTTCCCTAAAAGCCTCTTCCTGCGTTGGACCCCATTCGTACTTCACTTCTTTTCGGGTTAATTTTGTCAAGGGCATAGCTATTTTTGAGAAATCCTAGATGAATCTCTGATAGTAGCCCGCCAATCCCAAGAAACTTTGGATTTCAGTCGACGCCTTAGGGACATCCCAGTCCCTCACCATGTCTATCTTGGCTGGTTCAACCATAATGTCGTTCGGGTTGATGACGTGACCTAGTAATTGGACTTCTTTAAGCCAGAATGCGCATTTGGAAAACTTAGCGTATAGCTTCTCTTTCTTCAGGACTTCTAACACCTCCTTCAAGTGACATGAATGATCACCCTCACTCTTGGAGTAAATGAGGATATCATCAATGAACATGATTACCGATCGGTCCAGCATCGGTCGACACACCTTATTCATCAAATCCATGAACGCTGATGGGGCGTTCCTCAATCCGAAGGACATCACGCGGAATTCGAAATGCCCGTATCGCGTATGAAATGCGGTTTTTGGTATGTCTTTCTCTCTCACTTTCAACTGATGGTACCCAGACCGCATGTCGATTTAGAGATCCAATTCGCGCCTTGCAACTGGTCGAACAAGTCGTCGATCCTTGGCAGAGGGTACTTGTTCTTCATGGTACGCTTATTCAGCTCCCTATAGTCAATACACATCCTCATGGAACCATCCTTCTTCTTCACAAACAGCATGAAACACACCACTTTTAAAAACAAAACTTTAACGCGCGGAAGTCTTAACCCAGGAATTTTATTATTTTTTTTTTACCCTCTCGCGTACCGCGAGAGAATCCCTCCTAGACAATCGCGACCCGCGAGGGACCCTTTTTCTCAGAATGTTTCCAGTTTTCAGCAGGTTTTCATACTTAGCCATTTTTTCAACTTTTCCCAAAATACAAGACAACAAATTTGCCCAACACATGGGTTTTAACCAAAAACCCCTTCAACAACATGATCACAACCCAAAAACATGTTTTGTTTATCAAATTACAATCAAAAAGGGGAATTCCACCAAATCATCAAAACATGAAAATATGCATACGAGGATTCGCCAACGCCTTGGACTTGACTTTGACTACCTCGGAGCTTTTCCTACATTCACCACACATATCACCATTAGTAATGAAGATAAATTCATAACAAACAAGTAAATTCCTACTTGTTTCACCCATTCACCCATTTGACCCGTTTCCACCCAAATTGTCATTTAGGCTACATATTTTTGCACCCTTACTACAAGTTTCAATTATGATCAACACATGATCCATTTCCATTATGGCACAAAGGCCATAACTCCATAACAAACAAGTAAATTCCTACTTGTTTCACCCATTCACCCATTTGACCCGTTTCCACCCAAATTATCATTTAGGCTACATATTCTTGCACCCTTACTACAAGTTTCAATTATGATCAACACATGAACCATTTCCATTATGGCACAAAGGCCATAACTCCATAACTAACAAGTAAATTCCTACTTGTTTCACCCATTCACCCATTTGACCCATTAACACCCATTTGGCCAATTAAGGATTTCATACACTTGTATATCACCTACAAGTTACTTTCATCATTTCATTATCACTTTTCCATTTCCATTATGGCACGTAGGCCATAACTTCATATCCCAAAGGATACGAGATCATAACTCCATAACTAATCTATCCATTATGGTACTTAGACCATAACTCCATATCCATTCTATCCATTATGGTTCATAGACCATAACTCCATATCAACATATCCATTATAGTGTAAATACTATAACTACATTCCTTCAATTATGCATACCATTTTATACTCATTCATACCACATAACAAATTATGCAACTTTACACATTATACATACAACATTGCATAAAACTCATTTATCATCAAAACTAAGTAAGTGCAAAAGCACTTACCTTTCGGGTTAGAAGATCCCGCACCGCTTTCAAGCTTTGCAATTTGATTACCTAAACACATTCGCCTAGTTTAGTAATCTAACATATACCAAAATTTCATTACAATTGAGTTCACAACTCAATTTCCCAATTCCAACCCAAATTGACCCGTTTGGGTTATCCTCATAACCAAACACCCTCTTTCACCACAAACTCACCTACTTGAGTTTCATTAACTTAATCTTAACACTAATTCTTCTTTCAAAAATTATTATTAAGTTAATTTGGTGTTTGTTCTAGTATCTAACATCTTAAAAACACTTAATCTTCATTAATTCACCATTCTAGCATTATGACCCAAACACCCCCAATTTTTCACCATATGAACCCTAACTTCTCATAATCAAAATCAAAGGGTTCTAGGATGTTAATCATCATTCTTTAACTTTAGTTTAGCTAGATTATCAATAATCTAACACCATTTTACCACATGCAACCATAATTTCGGGTTTTCAACAAAACCCAACAAGAACACCATAAATGGTGGATCAAAGAGGAAGAAATCACTTACTTTATGTTAGAAAGGTGATGTGTGAGCCAACACCTTCAAGTTACAAGCTTCAAACACACGAATTTTGGCTTCAACCCGATTTCTCCTCTCTTCCTCTTCTCTTGAACGACCCAACTCCAAAATGAAGTCAATTTTGACTTCTAAAGGTCAAATATGGCAGATTTGCCATGTTTCACCTTTAGCCCCTCTACTTTCAATCTTTTTCATTTCCTTCCATAACTAGTTAAAACTAGTATATCCCCGTTACTAACTTGAAACCCGCTTGTTTCAACTTATTTCTAAAATATTATTTTCACCATAATATTTATTAGAATTATTTATTTATTTATAACGAGACCCGGATTTTGGTTCGTTACAAATCTCCTCCCCTTATTTGGGTTTCGTCCCCGAAACCCGACTTCACATAAAAAGGTTCGGATAGCATTTGAGCATCTCTTCCTCGGTTTCCCAAGTCATTTCCGCCCCCTTTCTATGCTTCCATCTAACCAATACTTGGCTAATCTCTTTATTACGCAACCGCTTCACTTTCCTATCTAAGATTGCCACCGGTTCTTCAACATAATTCAACTTTTCATCCAATTCGATATCGTCCAAAGGGACAAAAGTAGATTCATCCGCCAAACACTTCCGCAAATGAGACACATGGAACGTGTTATGAAGTCTACTTAGTCCCTCCGGTAACTCCAATCGATAAGCTACCGTACCCACCTTTGCTATCACCTTAAACGGCCCGATGAAACGAGGACTTAACTTCCCCCGTTTCCTAAACCGTATCACCCCTTTCCAAGGAGAGACTTTCAAAAGCACAAAGTCCCCCACTTGAAACTCAATCGCCCGCTTCCTATTATCCGCATAAGACTTTTAGCGATCTTGAGCCGCCTTCAAGCGTGCTCTAATTTGGTCAATACTATCATTAGTTTCCTTGACCACTTCGACACTACCAAGCTCCCGTTGACCAATCTCACCCCAATACACAGGTGTTCGACACTTTCTCCCATACAATGCCTCAAAAGGCGGCATACCAATACTAGAATGGTAACTATTGTTGTAAGAGAATTCCGTCAACGGTAAATGGTCGTCCCAACTACCACCAAAATCCAAGGCACACGCTCGCAACATATCCTCGAGCGTTTGAATCGTTCGCTCGCTTTGACCATCCGTTTGTGGATGATAAGCGGTGCTAAGATTCAATCTAGTCCCCATATCCTCATGGAATTTCTTTCAAAAACGAGAAGTAAATCTCGTATCACGATCCGATATAATCGACACCGGCACACCATGACGTGACACAATTTCCTTCACATACATTTCCGTCAATCTATCCGAAGAATACGTTTCCTTTATAGGAAGGAAATGTGCACTCTTCGTCAACCGATCCACTACTACCCATATCGCATCATAACCCTTTCGAGTCTTTGGTAGTTTAGTGATCAAATCCATGGTTATATTTTCCCATTTCCAAAGCGGTATTTCAAGCGGTTGAAGCTTTCCATACGGCTTTTGATGCTCCGCCCTAATCTCTTAAACATGTGAGACACCTCTCCACATACTTAACAATATCACGCCTCATACCCGGCCACCAAAAATGACACCTCAAATCATAAAACATCTTTGTGGCCCCCGGATGGATAGAATATTTGGATTTATGCGCCTCGTCAAGAATAGTTGTCAAGACACTTGACAACCTAGGTATCCAAATTCTATCAAAGCATGTCTTCAAACCCATGCTATTTTCACCAAGCTTATCAACATAAGAAATCATCCGTTCTTTCTTCAAGTCACCACCAAATGCTAACACTTGGGCCTCCCGGATTTCATCAATAAGAGATGATGAAATTGTCATCTTAAATGACTTCACCTTGATAGGTGAATGACTTGACTTTCTACTAAGCGCATCCACCACAACATTCGCTTTACCCGGATGATAAAGTATCTCACAATCATAATCCTTAACCAATTCAAGCCACCGTCTTTGCCTCATATTGAGGTCCTTTTGGTCAAAGAAATATTTGAGACTTTTGTGATCCGTGTAGATCGTACACTTACCACCATACAAATAATGCCTCCAAATCTTGAGCGCGAAAACCACGGCTGCAAGCTCTAAATCATGGGTTGGGTAATTCACCTCGTGAGTCTTTAAATGCCTAGATGCATAGGCAATCACTTTCCCCCTTTGCATCAAAACACACCCCAACCCCGAATGCGAGGCATCCGAATAAACAACAAAATCCTCGGTCCCGTCCGGCAAGGATAAAACAGGCGCCTTAGTCAACTTTTCTTTCAAAAGTTGAAAGGCAGATTCTTGCTCGGGACTCCAAAAAAACTTTGTCTCCTTACGAGTCAACTTCGTCATCGGCAAAGCAATCCGAGAGAAGTTTTCGATGAACCTCCGATAATAACCCGCTAACCCCAAGAAACTTCTAATCTCCGAAGGCGTCTTCGGTGATGACCATTCTTTAACAGCCATAATCTTGGATGGGTCAACGGTAATTCCTCTTTCATTAATCACATGACCCAAGAATTGGATCTCGCGCAACCAAAATGCGCACTTGGAGAATTTAGCATAAAGCTTCTCCTTTTGCAAGATTTCAAGAATCTCACGCAAATGACAAGCGTGATCACCCTCGCTCCTTGAATAGATGAGAAGATCGTCAATAAACACAATGACCGAACGATCAAGGAACGGTCTACACACCCGGTTCATGAGATCCATGAAAAACGCAGGTGCGTTGGTCAAACCGAAAGGCATAACCGTAAACTCATAGTGACCGCAACGAGTGCGAAAAGCTGTCTTATGAACATCCTCTTCCTTCACTTTCAACTGATGATACCCGGACTTCAATTCAATCTTAGAAAACCATGACGCCCCTTGCAATTGGTCGAAAAGATCGTCAATCCTAGGCAATGGGTACCTATTCTTCACTGTCAACTTGTTCAACTCCCGGTAATCCATACACATTCTCATGCTCCCATCCTTCTTTTTGACGAAGAGAACGGGCGCACCCCAAGGTGAAACACTTGGGCGTATGAAACCCTTGACAAGAAACTCTTGTAATTGCTCCATGAGTTCTTTCATTTCTGGCGGTGCCAATCTATAAGGCGCTTTAGCTACCGGCTTAGCACCCGGTATCAAATCAATTCCAAACTCTATCTCCATATCCGGCGGAATTCCCGGTAACTCGTCAGGAAACACATCTACGAATTGGTTCACGACCGGTACATCGTGAATCTCCTTTACTCTTTCATTCACATCCGTGACACAAGCCATGAACGCCTTGCACCCACGCGCCATGTACTTGGTCGCCTTCACATAAGTGCACAACCTTACTTTACCCTTTTTATCACCTTCTATGTAGATGGACTCTCCCGACGGGGAAACAAGTTGGATCGCCTTCGGTCCACATAAAATACTCGCCTTATTCTTTGACAACCAATCCATCCCCACAATAACATCAAAATCTCCCATAGCCATAGGAATCAAATCAATAAAGAAAGTTTCGCCCCCCGCTCTCAACTTACAATCTTGCAAGAAGGTTTAACAAACGGCTTCTTACTAGGGCTCTCGCCCTTTATCTTCTTCATCACCTGTTCCACAATTTCCCTTTTTCTCTTCTCACCCCTAGCCTCTTGCCTCTTTAACTCCACCTCCCTTTCCCGACACCTGTTTATTAAATCAACAAGCGTGGTAAATGAGGATGGAGATATGCTATCTCTGAATTCCACTGTTAGCATAGCATAGAACCTATCAATCTTGCCCTTTTCGGTCGATACCACATCCGGACAAAACTTGGCCCGATCAAAGAAGGCCCCAGCCAATTCGTCAATTGACCCAGTCGTCTGTCTCATGAGGAGAAACTCCTCAGTCATCCTGTCCACCGCGGCTTGCGGGCAGTGGTATTTCAGAAAAGCCGCTTTAAATTCCTCCCAAGACATAGAGGTCACCCCAGAAACACCTCTCTCTCTACGGAGATTCAACAGCCATTCCTTTGCCCTCCCAGTCAACAGAGGCACACTGAACATTACCCTATCCTCAGGCCTGCATCTAGTCGTTTCGAAATTCGACTCCATATCCACCACCCACCGGTGGCTAAGTATCGGGTCCACCTGATCGTCGTATTCTTTCGGTTTAATCACCATGAAATCCTTGAGAGTACAACCTCGAGGTTTCTTATCTTTCTCTTAATTGAGAAATAGTACCAAAAACACCTTAACATTCCTATACCTTCAAATCACCTAGGGTATATATATATATATATATATATATTTACCTACTTATACACATACATATACGATCACCTTCACCTAATCCTTGCAAATGTTCATTGTCATATGGTTATCATAAAAGCTCTTGCACATCTCGTCTTATTAATCATATTGGCCAGACATGTTTAATAATACGTTATGCCCAAGTGTAATTATCATATGCATATAACAATTCACAAGACAAGTTTCGGCACACATAATACTTTGTCATTCAATCAATCATATGCATTTACAACATATATACATAATCACTTATTAAATCATTACTAACCTTTCATTTCCGAAAGCTCCGAGTCTTAGTCAAGTCCTTCGTGGATTCTCGTATCATTTCCCCCATATCAAGAGCATCCGGTTTGAGTTTAGTGTCTCGCACACCAAATCCCTCAAACCACCACTTTTAAAAACAAAACTTTAACGCGCGGAAGTCTTAACCCAGGAATTTTTTTTTTTTTTTACCCTCTCACGTACCGCGAGAGAATCCCTCCTGGACTCTCGCGACCCGCGAGGGACCCTTTTTCTCAGAATGTTTCCAGTTTTCAGCAGGTTTTCATACTTAGCCATTTTTTCAACTTTTCCTAAAATACAAGACAACAAATTTGCCCAACACATGGGTTTTAACCAAAAACCCCTTCAACAACATGATCACAACCCAAAATCATGTTTTGTTTATCAAATTACAATCAAAAAGGGGAATTCCACCAAATCATCAAAACATGAAAATATGCATACGAGGATCCGCTAACGCCTTGGACTTGACTTTGACTACCTCGGAGCTTTTCCTACATTCACCACACATATCACCATTAGTAATGAAGATAAATTCATAACAAACAAGTAAATTCCTACTTGTTTCACCCATTCACCCATTTGACCCGTTTCCACCCAAATTGTCATTTAGGCTACATATTTTTGCACCCTTACTACAAGTTTCAATTATGATCAACACATGATCCATTTCCATTATGGCACAAAGGCCATAACTCCATAACAAACAAGTAAATTCCTACTTGTTTCACCCATTCACCCATTTGACCCGTTTCCACCCAAATTATCATTTAGGCTACATATTCTTGCACCCTTACTACAAGTTTCAATTATGATCAACACATGAACCATTTCCATTATGGCACAAAGGCCATAACTCCATAACTAACAAGTAAATTCCTACTTGTTTCACCCATTCACCCATTTGACCCATTAACACCCATTTGGTCAATTAAGGATTTCATACACTTGTATATCACCTACAAGTTACTTTCATCATTTCATTATCACTTTTCCATTTCCATTATGGCACGTAGGCCATAACTTCATATCCCAAAGGATACGAGATCATAACTCCATAACTAATCTATCCATTATGGTACTTAGACCATAACTCCATATCCATTCTATCCATTATGGTTCATAGACCATAACTCCATATCAACATATCCATTATAGTGTAAATACTATAACTACATTCCTTCAATTATGCATACCATTTTATACTCATTCATACCACATAACAAATTATGCAACTTTACACATTATACATACAACATTGCATAAAACTCATTTATCATCAAAACTAAGTAAGTGCAAAAGCACTTACCTTTCGGGTTAGAAGATCCCGCACCGCTTTCAAGCTTTGCAATTTGATTACCTAAACACATTCGCCTAGTTTAGTAATCTAACATATACCAAAATTTCATTACAATTGAGTTCACAACTCAATTTCCCAATTCCAACCCAAATTGACCCGTTTGGGTTATCCTCATAACCAAACACCCTCTTTCACCACAAACTCACCTACTTGAGTTTCATTAACTTAATCTTAACACTAATTCTTCTTTCAAAAATTATTATTAAGTTAATTTGGTGTTTGTTCTAGTATCTAACATCTTAAAAACACTTAATCTTCATTAATTCACCATTCTAGCATTATGACCCAAACACCCCCAATTTTTCACCATATGAACCCTAACTTCTCATAATCAAAATCAAAGGGTTCTAGGATGTTAATCATCATTCTTTAACTTTAGTTTAGCTAGATTATCAATAATCTAACACCATTTTACCACATGCAACCATAATTTCGGGTTTTCAACAAAACCCAACAAGAACACCATAAATGGTGGATCAAAGAGGAAGAAATCACTTACTTGATGTTAGAAAGGTGATGTGTGAGCCAACACCTTCAAGTTACAAGCTTCAAACACACGAATTTTGGCTTCAACCCGATTTCTCCTCTCTTCCTCTTCTCTTGAACGACCCAACTCCAAAATGAAGTCAATTTTGACTTCTAAAGGTCAAATATGGCAGATTTGCCATGTTTCACCTTTAGCCCCTCTACTTTCAATCTTTTTCATTTCCTTCCATAACTAGTTAAAACTAGTATATCCCCGTTACTAACTTGAAACCCGCTTGTTTCAACTTATTTCTAAAATATTATTTTCACCATAATATTTATTAGAATTATTTATTTATTTATAACGAGACCCGGATTTTGGTTCGTTACACAGCACCGGGGCACCCTAAGGCGAGATGATCGATCTGATAAATCCCTTCTCTAGTAACTCGTCCAATTGGGTCATTAGCTCTTTCATCTCTACTGGTGCTAGTCGATATGGAGCCTTGGCCACGGCCTAGGCATCTAGTATTAAATCAATTCGGAACTCAATCTCCCGGTCGGACGGTACACCAGGCAAGTCCTCTGGGAACACCTCCGGATACTCGCGCACCACAGGCACGTCGTTTAGTTCCTTTGCTTCCTTACATTTGTCAATCACGTATACCATGTAGGACTCGCATCCGCGCCTCATGTAATATTTCGCCTTAATCAACGAGATGATGTTCGACATCAGGACGTCGCGCTCCCCGTAAACATCGATTTCGCTACCATCTGGAGCCTTAAGCTGGATTATCTTCCGCTTACATACAATTTGAGCTTCGTTGGCAGCTAGCCAATCCATACCCAATACTATGTCAAACCCTCCCAGGACCATAACAAACAGTCTAACTTGGAACCTATGGCCCTCTACCTTTATTGTGGAATTGTCAACTACTTTCGTCACACTCGTGGTCTTACCCTCAGCGATTTCTACACTAAAGGCCCATTCTGCTTTATTAATTATGTACTTTATGTGTTTTTAGAACGTAGAGGATTTGAAACTCTTGTTGGCGTTGGGATCAGAATACTGACGCATAATTATCATTTAACTAGGAGCGTACCTGCTACAATGTCAAGACCCTTCCTTTTCTCCTTCCCAGATCGATTGGTTCTTGGTCTCATACAAACCTTGCTCAAATGTCCAAGCTTACCACAGGTACAGCACTTACGGTTGTTCGGGCACTCTCGAGAGTAGTGACCAGTCTCCCCACACTTATAGCATTCATTTGACCTCGTTCTACATTCGCCACAGTGTCCCTTCCCACACCTATTGCACAAGCCCTCATTTTGCACTCTTGCTTTTTTGCCATTAGTTTCTGAGTAGTTTTGTCTAGGTCGTTTCAAAGGGTTAGATCCTTTATTCTCGAGTTCAGCATTCGAATCATCACTATCGGTTGTCTTCTTCTCCATAACACCTCCAGTGAGTTTCCATATTGATCCAGCCCTAACCCATCAGTTTTCCCAAGTATCCTTTCAATCTCCTTCATGGTGTCGGGTACAGTTGCAAGCATGATGTCTCGAATGATCCGGACAACCGCTTTTGCTATGGCTACTTCCTTTGCATGTTCAAAGGTTCGTTGTTCATCGAGTCCCCTTTTCTGGGTCGGTCTCACTACGCCCATCTGCCTTTTTTTCAGCCTTGAAGGTTTCCGACTTGTAGGTAAAGTACTCATCCCCTCTTATCTATCTTTTGATAAATGATGATCCCCCTTTACGACCGACACGGCCTCCTCCTTTCCCTCCCACCATAGTTAAAGACCTATATAGGGGTGTCTAAAAGTATCTGAACCCGAACCCGAAATATCTAAAATTCTGAATCCGAATTATCCAAAAATTCGGATATCCGAAATTTCGGATTCGGATACGGATAGTGAAATCCACTATCCGAAATATTCGGATATCCGACATTGAACACCCCTACCTATAGATAACGGAACAACAATGTCACCACGTTTGGTTTAGTTTCAGAGCGGCATAGGTGAGGTAAATTACTAATGACAATAATCGGTTTGTAATTACTAATTTACATCTCCTTCTATGTTCTAAACGTTCCCGGTCGAAAGGGACATTAGTACCCAGATATCTACCCTACACTTAAAGGCATACGCTTTCTATTCACTACCATTCGTGGTCATCTATCTAAAGATAGGTAAACAGGAAATTCGGTCATACCTTTCAACTATAGATTGAGGAAAAGGAACTCAACGTCATCACGCTAGTTAACAAATAGAACACAACGAGTAAGGTAAGTTGTACACTAGCCATCTGCAATTAACCATTACGCTACTTTTTGGTTTCTATTTGATCACCTTTGTGATTAACATCTAAACCCCAATCCTATTCTAACTTATCTAAAGATGAAAACTTTTACTCACTACATTCTGTTGATGCTTGGCTTCGAGTTACCAGTACTGGCATCCGCTCTTGGTCCCATTCACAGTTTAAGTCCAGACACCGGGAGTGTCCAAATCTCTCAAACTATTGCTCTGATACCAACTTGTAAAGCCCCAAACCCGGGAGGCCACACGTGTTGGATTTACTCATAAACAGTCAGTTCTTAAACTTGAATATCAATTAACGCAGCGGAACTTTCATTCAACATATCGTAAAACTTGTTCAACAATCAAATGTCATAAACATTGTCTAATCGTAACCATAAACAAAACATAAACATAACGGGATTCCAGTCTTCATGATCAGTCGGGTAACTCTTCTCGCTAGCCAAGCATCACCGTTCAACATCCATACATATACTTAACCTGAAAGTGCATACAAAAAGTCAGCTACGATGGTGAGTTCTAGCTTTACATAAAACTTTAACTTCAAATATTTGCCAAAACATAACATTCAATCATTGTTAAAAAAAGTGTACGTTAGCATGCAATAACATAACATAAAACATAAGTCAACAAATATACATCAAATCTCCGCCTTCTCGTAACCGTCAATTCCATACATACAGGCGGAGAAACCTGAGGCACACCACCACTAGGCCCTTCAACACCATACATTACATGCTGACGGAGAAACGTAGGGCCCGATACCTCTAGGCCATTCGACACCTAAACATAACATACATTCAAGCACGGCGTCAAAGGATAGCACTTACCAAACTTCAAGAATCACGGTAATCCCCTTGATGACCGTCATCACCCTCGGTTGTACAACAGTTGGCCAGCCACAAAGGCCCCTATAAAGGAATTGCCAAACATAACATACATAACCTCGATTCCCGAAGGAACCACGGTAGATTCTTATATTTTGTGACTTTCGTAAAACATTCACTTTCCTTATATCAAACTTTAGTTAAAGCATTCGTACGTTTTATTAAATAACATTTCATTCATAAACCATTCGTAAACCCTTCATAAACCATTCGTAAACTTCTTTGGTAAAACATTTCATAAACATCGTTTCGTAAACATCATTTCGTAAACATCGTTTCGTAAATATCATTTCGTAAACACCATTTCGTATGTATGCACATCAGCCTAAAACATCATTAAAACATTTTAAAGAGGGCTTCTAGAACTCACCTGATAGCTAGCTCAAACGTACTATCTCAACTCAACCGAAGACGCTCGAAATCTGAATCGATGATCAAACGTGTCAATTCTAAACTCATTCTGTCCTGGGCGAAACTAGGGTTAGTTTTGCCCCATTATTCCTAGCGAAACTATGGTACTTTTGCTTCCTTACACGTGGTGAATATGCATAAGGCGAAACTACTTTCAAACAAAACTAGGTCAGTTTCGCTTCCCATATCCTAGAGAATCTAATCAGTTTTGCTACATGACCAGTTTCGTCTACCTGCATAGTTTCGCCACGTCGCCTTCCCCAGCAAAAACCTAGGGTTTCTGCATGGGAATGGCGGCCTAGGGTTTCTGCATGGGATGGCGTTGGGTGGTGGTGGTGGTTCGTGAGGATGGTGGTGGGTGGCGGTTGGTGGCAGTTGTGGTGGTGAGTGGTGGTGGTGGCGGGTGGCGGGCGGTGATGGTGGTTGGCATTGGGTGGCGATGGTGGTGGGTGGTTGGTGGCGGCGGCGGGCAGTGGTGGTGGTTGGCGTGGCCGGGTGGGTGGTTGGTGGTGGTGGTGGCGATGGGTGGTGGTAGTGGAGCGATTGTAATTGTAGGGTAAATAGTGGGGGTAGATTGGTAATTTTTTGTTCAAAAAGTCAAATGTCAATTAAAAAGCCAGGATTTATGGCTTTTGAAAAACAATTTTTTAACTTTTTCAAAAATCCAAAATAAAAAGGACTTTTATGGCTATCAAACATTTTTTTTAACTTATTAGCTTTTTAAAAATCCAATAAGTTAATAAGTCATTTCCAAACTCAATTCCAAACACCTTCTTATTTCTAATATTATTATAGAACAATTTTATAATTTTTAAAGCTACTTTAGTAAAATAAAATAAAAAATAGGCCAAATATTTAGTATTCATCAAATCCTTTGACACCAATTAAAATAGGATTATTGGATTTTAATAATCCCACCTTTTACCAATTGGTCGATAATAATCCCAACTGAGAATATTCTTACCACTGGTCCCTACTTTCAAACTATTTTTTTACATTGGACCCCCCGTTAAAAAAACTTAACGCCGTTAGAGTTTATATGACGTGGACATCTGCAAACCGCCGGAAAGTCGAGCCAAGCTAGCAGTGGTCTCGTGGTGGCTTTTGAAATTGGCTCTGGTGGTGTTTAACTGGTCTCGTGGGTCCGGAAAGTCCAAACAGAGAAAACGGTGGTGTTTAACGAGACCAGTTAAACACCACCAAAGCCAATTTCAAAAGCCAACACGAGACCATTGCTAGCTTGGCTCGACTTTCCGGCGGTTTGCAGATGTCCATGTCATATAAACTCTAACGGCGTTAAGTTTTTTTAACGAGGAGTCCAATGTAAAAAAATAGTTTGAAAGTAGGGACCAGTGGTAAGAATATTCTCAGTTGAGATTATTATCGGCCAATTGGTAAAAGGTGAGATTATTAAAATACAATAATCCATTAAAATAATACTAAAATGAGTAGTGTTTTAATACATCATAGAAAAGTATTAGAATGAGCTAACAAATGTTTTCTGCCTTGTACTACAACAATTATTTAAAAAAAATTAACTTTATACACTAACGAATGTAAAAAAATATATATATATTATGACCTCTGATAGATGTTAGAAAAGTTCTGGTTCCACCATTATATCTAATAATAAAATATCTCTAGTTTGATCGTAAACATAGCATGAATATATCAACCGTGTGATCCCCATTAGAATGTGTTCTGTATTGTCCATTCGCTTTTAATTTATCTTGTAATTATCTGTGAATGACTAATGGGTCACACGTTTCTCAAGTGTTGGAATGTCTAATACTTGGAGACAAAAAGATCGAGTTAAAACAATTTCAAGAAAATAAGATCCTCGTTCGGAACAAAATGACGAAATAGGGTTTGCCAAAGAATATTCGTGTGAATATTCTCATTTAATCAAATCTAACGTAAAACAAAAACAAAGACGGTTCAACCCATTAATTTCAGTAATTAAAGTCTTTGAATACCACGAGCTCTTGTGAATCCTTAGAATTATTGGCTTATTAATTATTATTTAGAATCGGAGAAGTGTCACATTCTTGGGTCGCTAAAAAATTAATAATGTTTATCTTGGTGGGAAAAACATTAAATACACCAAATCGTGCCTACAATTTTTGCCAAAAATAAACTCAAGCAACCGTTATAAGTAAAATTATAATACCCGTGGTTATGTAAAGTGGTCAAACACGAGAAAGCGTGCATTGACAATCAACACGTGTTTATTTCATTTTGTATTTTATACTTTTAGTTTCGTTGCACATGAGGCTGTGGAGCTACTTAGTCGAGTCCAATAGTCATGCATAGTAATGTTATGACCTCAAGATCTATAAATGTAGTTTTTAAAAGACTTAGTTTTGCTATCCAAAAAAGACTAGCGACGCAACTTATTGGACATTTGCCTTCTATTTCGATGTAAAAGTTTTTCTTGAGTTGAATATATATAATATTTCTTTTAATACTAGTAGGTTAGTTACATTTATCTGTGAAATTTTTATATAATATCTCACATATTAGTAGGTTAATTACATTTATATTTGAAGATTTTATTTTAATGTGTAGATAAGTTTTGAGTTTTTAAAGCTTTTCGTGTGATGTTCATTTTATTTGTTTTAATATTTTATATTATGTTAAAGACGAATGAGCTTGATGGAGAAGTATGAAGATTACCTTAGATTTCTTAGAAATTTGAATTTTAAGTTTTATTAATATTTTTTGTTAGTATATTTTCGTTGGTTTTATTGTTATCAAGTTTGATTTGAACTCTATAAGTATTTGGATTTCAATCGATAATAGATGGATAGTTTTTTTTAGATTAAATTTGAATGCATAAGAACTTTTTTTTGAACCTTTTTTTTTTCTTTTGAGACTTTGATTAACTAGTCATTCTTGAGCCATTTGATTGCTTTCATAACTACATCATTTGGTATCAGAGTTTTGGGTTATCAAATGGCTACTCGTGGAAGAGATTGACTTTTTATTCGCGGAACCGCTGACCGAGTCAACGATGGAGGCTATCCCGACCCGCGGGGTTTTAAGATCAAACGGCTCCGACAACAAGTTCGAAATCTTGAAATACAACAAGAGATCAAACGGCTCCACCAACGATCCTGAGATCTTGAGTTACAATGGGAGAGGCGCGTTAAGGAAACCGAATCGGGAACCATCGTCGGGGATGATGAGAATGAGGAAGAGGAGCATCCTTTCGGCCATCCCCACCCTCGGTTCAAAGAGCCGATCTATCAAGAGTGTTCATCAAAAGACGAACAGATATTCGATTAAAACGGGATTTATTTCGACAAAAAAAAATGTTCGCTTGTGCAAACGGTTTTTAGCGGAGTTATCGTTCAAGAGAACGAACAAGTGAAAGATAAAAGTGCAAGAATATTCAATGGTTTCTTTAGGTAATTTTACAGAATTTTTGCATAAAGATGATGTTGTTCCGGTGTTTACCAGAAGTGATGCACCGAGCATGGAGCATACAACCAAGGTATCGACTTTTGGGGACGATTTAAATTATTCTACAATAAAATTAAAGGCATCTATCCATTTGAAAATTCAAATTGTAGATATTAGTGGTGCTGAGAAAATCGTGGAATGTCCTCAACAAGATACAGAAATAATTTCTTCAAAAAAACTTGTGGATAAACATTTGTAATCTATCGATTATAATAATCCAAAGGATAGTGCGTGTTTTGAGGAAATGGAAGATGGTTTCCCGAGATTTCCGTCACATTTAGAGTGGGTCATGAAACAAATTTTCTATTCTGATGTTATACTTGTTTCTCAAGTTCTCAAGACTCGATGACGAGCATCGATAATGAACAAGAAACGATCCAATGTTCCCTTCGATCTAAGTGGCTTTGGTTCGAATGCAAAACTCGAGGATGAGTTTTTTCAAAGACATGGATGGAGATTATCTTGCATTAAGATTTCTTAGGAATTTGAATTTTAAGTTTTATTATTATTCTTTTTAGTATTTATCTTTCCGCTGGTTTTTATCGTTATCTCTAAGTTTGGTTTGAACTCTATAAGTATTTGGATTTCAATTAGTAATAAATGGATAGTTTTTTTAAAGATTGAATTTGAATTTATAAGAACTTTGTTCTTGAATCTTTTGATTCTAAGACTTTTATTAACCTAATCGTTTTTGAGCCATTTGATTGTTTCCGTAACTATATCAAGATTATTAAGATCCCAAAATTTACCATTAAAATTGTTTTTTTATAAATGAAATACGTAATAATCATGACATTTATTGTGCATTAGAAGACTATAACAAATAATTGGGGTAGACCAGCTATGAATTAAAGGGTAGGTCAATAGTAATTATTGGTTGGGGCAATTGAATGTTTAGAGTAAATTATCGTTCGTGATTTACACGATTTAACACAATGCGTATCTAACATGAATTTTTAACGCTTTGAGTACATGTGGTATACAATCTGTAACACTCTGAGCCCCTGGGCCTAACTCCACCAAATTTTCAGTTTAAATTTAGGTGAAATGTCTGTTGTACCATTTTACTGTATAACAGTTTGCGTCCCTTGAAACATGTAATATCCGTTTGCGTCCATGTCTGAGTCCCTGCTGGCAAGACTGATATTCACCCGAAACTACCATATTCACCCGAAACTACTAATTTCACGCAAAAACAACAAAAAATCCAATCCAAAATACATACAGCAATAAGTCATATCATTATCACCAAAAAAATCCAATCCAAAATACACCTGAAACTACTAATTTGACAAAACTTATGTCCCCGAAACTACCTGTCCCCGTCATATTCCATCTGAAAGTTGAAGTCTCAGTTGAAAAGGAACTTCAACACGACCCTTACCCGCACTCGAAGGTGAGTAGGGGTCACATGCACCCGCATTCTAGCTTCAAACACAAAAAATGACGATTATTAGAATGTCCGATCAAACACAAAAATGACGAAAAAGGTCAAAATTTGGACTGATTTATCCGAAAGAAAAACACAAAAATGACGAAAAAGGTCAAAAATTGTACCTGTGACAGCCTGGTTGTCTAGGAGGGCATCCACTCGAAAAGTCATTGCGAGGAAGAGGTCGGGGACGGCGAGGAAGAGGGAGGACGGCAAGGAAGAGGGAGGACGGCGAGAGCAGGTGCATGAGTTCAAATGGGGGGGCTCAATGTGATTTTTAGGGTTATTTAAAATAGTAAATTACCGTCTTACCCTTGTCGTTGAAAAACTTAACGGAAAGAATTTAACGAAGTTAGGCCCAGAGGCTCAGAGTGTTACAGATTGTATACCACAGGTACTCAAAGCGTTAAAAATTCGTGTTAGGGACGCATTGTGTTAAATCGTGTAAACCACATAGACGCAAACGATAATTTACTCGAATGTTTATTTTGTTTTATATATTTTTATACTTTTTTTTATAAACCTTGCCTTGGGCTCTCGAGAAATTTTGGATGGGCTCCTTCTACCAAATCCAACAAATTAATATAACTAACAATACGAAACACTGAAAGTGTATATATTCTTATGTTGTACGTAAAAGAATATGAAGCTTGTTTTTTAATATTTTATTATGGTCACTTAAAAACTTATAATAAGTCTTTCTTCACTTTAATTAAGCTTACTATTAAAACCTTATACTTTTTCAAATGTTTTTTGATTTTTTTTTTGCCAACCACACGTTGACACATGTTCTACCTATAAGTTTTTCATTTTTTTTTGTTTTTCGTTTATAACTTTTAGGGCTAGTGGTTTCATGGTTTGACGAGGAAGATGATCGGGTTGAGAGAGGGGGCTGGTGGTTCCATGGTGTGCCGGTGGTTGTCGACGAGGGGGAGGTGGTGGTTTCATGGTGGTTGCAGGCGGGTATTTTTTAACCCTCATCAACAGCCGTTGGTTCAGGTTCCATGGTGGGGCCACTGGTTCACGGATGGGGGAGTTTGTAAGTAGGGTTTTTTTTAATGAAAGTGACAAGGGTATTTTCGTCATTTAACACACACTTAACAGAAAAATTTTACCCCTTCAAATTGAGGACCAGACGTGTTACATGTGTGTAAAAGTTTGAACTATCTGTTTACTTTTTCATACTTAGGGACTAAATATAAAATTTGTGAAAATCACAGGACCATCCGTGTACTTTATTCTTATTAGATATAAAACCATAGTGTCTCTGTTAACTTTTTTATTTATTTAAATTATTTTTTAAGTATACAATTACAATTTTGTTTTAAAGTTTGTACAATAAGTAAATTTTATAAGCCGTTCCCAAAAAAAGTAAATTTTATAAAATAATTTAATTTGTCATTACCACATAAATAAATTTTTAAATGAGAATCGTAATTTTCTAAGAAGAATAAATTTTATAAACTTAAAAATATACGTAGTTACTTTCATTTTGTGATTTTGTGATTAATAATATAAAAATAATTTATGGAAAATTTATAAAACAAACTGAAAAGAAGAGTAAGAAAAACAGGATTTGGGCCTGGCCTAGAAAAAGGGAAGCTGGCCAGACGAAGAGAGGTGGTATTTGTATATGGATCCGTGACCCGAGCCATGAAAGATCAAGGTCATGGGTTTGAGTCGTGAGAAATAGTGAAGTGATCCGGCCCCTCTCTAGCCCTGTACAAATGCGAGAGCTAAATCAAGCATCGGGTGCACCCTTTTTTATATTTTCCTCCTCTGCTTTCAATAATTACATCAAACATTTTTTCCTGTCCTTTTAATGGATGATGTTAGATTTATTCGTTTAGTCCACTCATATGCGTTGCACATGATTATATTTTAGTCTTTTTAACCTCACATTTAACTAGTATTCACTCTCTCGCTTTACGTTTAGTACTTTCTTGGTACATCCTCTCTGATAGAAGAGCAATGACATTTTGCCGGTGTGGGAAGTAAGCAATCATTCGAACGTCCTTGACCCCTCGAAATCCAGGTCGTAGTTTTTCTTTTTATCCTCAGAAGGTACGTATTTGGCCAGAAGTTGATAACCATTGTTTTCCCTTTCAATGTATTAGTTCTAAAATCATTCTGCTTGTTATCTCGGGATCAAAATGTAGATTCATAGGACGGTTTGATCCTAAAATGTAATTGAAATACCCGTGAACGGTAAATATAAATAATAATCACAATAAATAAGTTTATTATAAAATTTAGCGTCTTTGAGATCTAACCAAATAACTATACTGAAAAGATTAAATTGTGAATGTGGGTAATAAATTAAAATACTACCAAATAAACGAAATTTATAAAATAACATTAAGTAATAATTGTAAAATAATAATAATAATAATAAACAAATTAACCTAAACTTGGATTAAACTTTCAAGATTTATAATGGGTATGTGTGTTCACGTTACCACCACCCACTTAAACCAATTAGATGCACCTCGAAATCGTATTTCTCATGCTTCACAAACAAAACGATCAACCATTTCTGCTTGGAGCCAAACGCCGCCCGCAATGCCACCAGACGACTTACGCGCACACTAGACCATCAATATTTTCTAGCGCCCGCCGTTGAGACAATCATTTTCACCTTCATGGCGAAGGAAAGTCGGTTATAAAATCAGAGTGGGAGTTCATGGAAATCACCACTTCTTTACCGTAAGAAAACTCTGGCTCTCGACATCACCCACCCAAACTCGCATTTTCCGGTGAGATCGGTATTCTCCGGCGATCCCAAATACTAACCGAAATATTAAACGAGTAACACCACTACCCATCTCCACCTCGTGATAAGTAACTGGTAATATTTAGGTGTACTAAAACCCGTCGAACATCTCAAAATAATTTTCCGGCAACTAAACGTTTTTCAGACAAATAAATTGGGGAAGAAGGGAGCAGTGAGGTAATGTTTAAGTTTACTTATGCTAGAATTTAAAACAAATTGAGGCTTACTCCAACTGGTTGGTTAAGCATACCTCTAAGCAGGAGCTTAGAAGTTCATTTCTTGGCACCTCCTATTTTGTCTTTGTTTTAAAATTTTAAATTTAAGTTCTCATGAAACGTAATAAATATTTTTATTAAATGCAGAATTTAAACTATTATGCATTCAATACTTGTTTTTATAAAATTCTTATACGCTATCAACGCTTTAAAATCATAAAAGAAAACACATATTTGTTATTAACAAACAATTAATTCTAATGATACTTTCCTATATAACTAACAAGATATTATGACATGGGATTAATATACAATTAACTCCAAATAATGTAAACCTAAGTATATAAATTGTATGCAGATCATTACGATAACCCGTGAACAAGTTGGCTTTGTATTAGCATATTGCGAGTAATTAAGGTGCGAATTCTTACCCTACTATTTGCCATGGTTGGGTTTCTAAACTCATTCATTGTTCTCTGCTCTATAAATTATCTCATTCACATGATATTATACATATTCAATTGACATCATGTTCGTATTCGAAATCATATTCGCCATTCATCTTTTTAAATTTATTATTATCATAATCTTGAATCTGAATCTCTGTTTAGAAATCTTATTACATGCGATATTATTTAATCAGATTGTACTCATTATCGTATGTTCCTGATAGAAACTTTATCCGAACACCGTTAATATATTGTATGTTATTATCTTTGTACTCTAATACCCGAGCACGCCCCTACTTGTGGGGGTGACCACAAGCACGTTATTGCGGCATCGATGAGGTGGCACTATCCGTGACGGTGAGCTGAGATCACGGCGTCTCGCCTGTTTATCTGAAAATACCGGTTATATATTTCGAGGCGTATGGATCGATCCTAGGATATTATTATTTCTGGTGGTTGGATTGTATGATGCCCATACACCATCTCACATCGGTTCAGGGGTAGCTACCCTGTTCCGCCTGTTTCTGTTTATATTATGTATCGGGCTCGATGGGTATTTCTTTATAACATGATATATATATTCTTGAAATCTGTCATGTATCTGTATATGCATTATTGTAATTATCAGTTTTCTCTCTCTATCGTTACACGTTCACTTGTTGTTGCTCCTTCACATTTCTTTTTATGTAACAGGTTTCCAGGGCTAAAAGGGGATGTGTGAAGAGAGCTAAAAACCAATGTAGTTACCAGTGTAGCTTTTGATCGTTATAAATGTATTGTAACAAATATTAAGACTTAAAAGCTTTTGTAAACTCTTTTCGAATATTTATGTAATATGTCCTTTTGTCTCTGACTCTGTAATAGTGACACGTCAGCCCTATCTCGGGTTGGGGTGTTAAAGTAATAGTGTTCTATGGATATCATTCCAATTCTATTAATGTTAAAAGAACAATCTTGAAGCTAAACTATATAGCCAATTGGATGATGGAATCGACCAGAAGCGACGCTGGATATTGAAATCGATCGGAAGCGGGAATCAGAAGATTAGGGTTGGGATCGATGGAATAAGAATAGCCGTATTTTTTCTAAGATTAAAATGGTAATTTTATAAAAGAGGGGGATATATGTAATTTAAGTTTTGGATTAAATATATATGTAATTAGGGTTAAAAATAAAAGGATATATGTAAGTGTAACTTAAAAAAACCAGCTACGAATTAAAGGGTGGGTCAACAATTTAATTGCGGTTGGGGGCAATTAAATGTTTATTTTTGTATTTTTTTTTTTAAAAACTTTTCTCTTATTACAGCTTAAATGTTTTCAATTTTTGTCTTCTATTCCTTTAAAGTCAACTTTTGGCACATGGGTTATGACGAGAATTAAGAACATTAAGTTTTTCATAAATAAATTAATAAAAGAATATAAAAATATAAAAATTAACGTTTAAATATAAGTATTTAAAACGGATCAAAAAATAATGAGATTGAAAAAAATCTAGCAGCGCAGCGGTGTGTACGCGTAACAGCATAAATATATATTTTTTATTTTTTTAGAACGGCGATGATTATATTAAAAAAACAACTAGTAAGAAAATAGAAGCAAGGAAAAAACAAATGAATTACATCAAATGATTGGAATTAAAAGAATTCCAGGAGCGTCAATCCAAATTAACTCCTTTAGTACAGTTGTTGATCCAAAAAAAGCTAGTCATCTTAATATCTTCCAACATCCTAGAGTGAGATAGACTAGAAATGACATGTTATATTAATGACACCAAAAGTATATTAAATGAATGGATTCAGGTGTTTTTGTTATGAAAGATCTTATTATTCCGGGCACACCATAGGAACCAACATGTAACCAAGATAATTGCACGTACCATTTTCTTTCTGTGCTCTCCCCCATGAACGGAAAGATGAATCTCCCAAAGGTCCTTAATGGAAAAAGCAAAACTAGGGGTATGTTACACCAGGAGCTAATTGAGTGCCAAGTGCGAGCTGTCAAGTAGCACGAAATAATGAGATGATCACTGGTCTCATCAAACTATCCACAAAACGGGCACAAAGTGGAAACCATGGGGACATGTCTACGAGATAACGCCACAAGTGTCGGAATGCGATCCAAATCCACTCTCCCACAAAAAAATGTTTACCTTGATAGGAATCCGATGGCACCATCTGAATCTTGAGTAATTGGTGGCAACACCAAAACAATTAATCTCCTTCTTAAGATGGTGAACCAAAAAAGCGTCTCTACCTCCATCTGGGCCACACTATTCTCAACGATCGGGACCATCAATGTTAATTCTAATGCCATAAAGTAACTCCAAACATGAAAAAAGCTCCTCCAATTCAATCGCCAAAGAATGGTTATTGGACCAATTCCAGGAGATGGAGGTAAGTTGATCATTGAACACTAAACGACCGGAAACAAAACACCCCTTAGCAGCTTCAAGAAGAAAAGGGTTAGGAAACCGAGTATACAAAGGCATATCCTCTAACCACAAATCAAGCCATAAACGAATAGAATTACCATTACCAAGCACACCAAAAATCCTCTTATCAATACTCACATTAAACTTAGATAGATCTTTGTCCAAAGTGGCAATTACCTTCCAAGAGGCATTTATCCCGCATCGAAGGGGGACGTTAATCCAAGGCAAAGAAGAATGATGAAAAGCAGATATTACACGACGCCACAAACAATTTTCTTCCAATTTGAACCTCCATCGCCACTTGGATAATAAACTGATGTTGGAAACCAGTAACGAGCCAACACCCAAACCCCCCAAGTCCTTCAGTTTTAATATGAGATCATGGGAAACCCAATGAATTTTAGAAGAAACATTATTCCCTCCCCATAAAAATCTCATATGAATACCTTCCAGCTTATGAATAATCTTCGAGGGAGACTTAAAGAGTTGGAAAAAATAAGATGGGAGGGAAGACAACACAAACTTAATCGAAGTAAAACGTCCACCAATAGAGAGGGTCCTCGATTCCAAGCCGAGAGTCTGGCTTGAAAAGCGTCGACCACCGGCATCCAATACTTAGAGCTATTCATATTTGCTCCAATGGGGAGACCAAGATATGAGAAAGGGAACGAACCAATTTTGCAGTTGAGTAAATTTACTAGTGTATCAACATTCCCATTATCGATTCCAACCCTAAATAACTTACTTTTATCTAAATTAATCCTGAGACCAAAAATCATATGAAATAAAAGCTTCAAACATTAATCCTAATTATATTTTCAGTTAAATAGGTTAAACGTTAAGTAATACGAAAACAAAAAAAAAGAATTAAAAAAATTGGCAAGAAAAGGCTCTCCAGGGACTCGAACTCGGGTCCCTTGGGTTACAGTCATGGGCGTAAACAACTCTCTCAACCAACCCTACTTTTGGTTTTATTTTCATTTCCATTTGTATATATCTAAACAAAAATAGGACTGGAACAAAAAAAATTTAATTGTGTCAAATCACCACGTGACACGTGGCATGGCGGCCCAATGGCATGAAATAACTATTCACCTCCTTCTCCTTTAAATATTAATTAATTATTGCACAACTGCGCGCTGCGGCGGCAACACGATCTCTAGTATCAAAATGCATATATAAAAACACGGTGCAACGGCTGTCACACTGTCAGAAACCTTAAAACGTACCACATCGTAAAAGCGAGCGTCACTCGGCGTAAAACCCGAAATCGTAGTGTCAAGTAAGCCGAACGCAAACGAAGATACAAAAACACGTCGCAACGACTATTACTCAAACGTAAAACCTATAGCATACTTCGTCGTACACTCCGCCGTAAAACTGAAACATTAAAAAATCCGTAAAAGAAAAAAAAGAGTAAAAAAACACACACTATAAGACAAAATAGACACTATTCTCCTCAATACTCTTTAAATATAGTGTATATATATATATATATATAATATGTTATATAAATTATTTTAAATAAAAATTATTTGTGGAAATTTTTATAATTTAAACTGAAAGATAAGAAAATCAGGATTTGGGCCTAGCCAGACAGAGAGAGGTGGTATTTGGATATAGATTCGTGGCCCACGCCATGAAGATTTTAGGAAACAGCTAATTACGCTTTTAACTTTAATTAGTTATGTGTATAATTTTGGCATTTATTGGTCTTTGTATGTCATTTAGTTATAAAAACATTACAAATAAAAGGTTCTAATGGTAAAAGAAACCAAACATACCTTTTACACATTTAGAATACACTTCTGAGTGATGGCTTTTGAATTGTTGACTTGATCGAAATGTCTTCTTTTTAATTAAATTTTTTTTACCCATTTAACCATTTTAAAATATAAAAGGTTTGATATCGTCACCTCAGAAAAGGAGAGAAGGAAGAAAAATGGAGGGACTAATACAAATCCATATATTTAAAATTCAGAAATACAAATTATAAAATCTTGAGACAATTAAAAAGAAGATATTTAGAAACCATCGTATTTCCAGAAAGAAGCACATGAATGATGAAAAAGTCAGGAGGTCATTTCGTCTGGAACCGGGTCGGGTTTGTTAGTTATGGGTGGGTCGACATCCATTTGATCCGATGTAGGTGGATGGCTCCCGGGTTGTTCTTCATCCATGGGTTGGGTGGTGGAGTCCGTTTGAGCCACTTCATTCACCACTGGCGGTGCAGTGGCGGTTTCATTTGTTTCTCGTGGTCCTGCGGCAGTTTGATCTGTTGCTGGTGGTGGAGTGATTGTGTTGCTGGTGGTAACCGGTGGTTCAAGATTGGTGTTGGCGGTTTTGTATTCGGATAAAAGATCCATGAACTCGTTGAGCAGCCGTTGTACTTTTCGGTTTGATGCCATTGCTGGAAGAATATCTTCCCTTAGTAGTTTATGCTTTTTCATTCCCTGTAAAATCCACACAGTAAAACTTTAATTAGTCAACAAAAATTTAAAAATATTATAAAAATTAAAAAGAATATACAGAAACCAACAAGAACACATGGATCCCATGTGGGATTTGTTGCATCAGAGGCATCGGTTTCCGCCATCCCTGTTGGCGGTCCAAGAAAATTTTCACACACTTCACGCAGTCGGGACTCGTCAGCTTCTCTGCAATTCAAGAATATTTTTAGATACAAAATGTCTTTATATAAATTTATAATGAAATAACAGGAAGAAGAAAGTAACACACCTAGCCAGAAAGCGTATATATGAAAGGAGACACTGTCGATACTCATTTGGAGACTTCAACGACAACGCGGACGCTAACTGGGCTTCCAAGTGGGCTCGTGTCTGCACTCCATCATCAGTCACTCTGCAACCCAACAATTAGTCAAATTCCTAAAATGCCCTCCAATGACAACAAAATCACAAATCTTGTGCATTGAAAATTTGAAATGACTAGGATTAATAGACACTAGAGGTGCCAGTATTGACCCATCTATTTATGAATGGGTTAAATGAGTTGCATTCAGGCTATATTTATCTCTAACCGGTCAAACAGGTAGAAATCAACTAACACTTCAAAGAGGACTGGTAAAATGGGTCAAACGGATGTATTTTAGTGCATAAAACCCCCTCAATTAGATTATTCTAAATACTAGATTATTACTGAGCTATATAACTTTTGTAAATCATATTATACACACTAAATATTTATAAAATTCATACGAACCTGCTCCAGCCGGGCTTTCTAGCCAAGAATTTCCTCACATCAACTTGCAAGGCCGCCAACTCCCCATTTTGGGGAAGCCCTAAATTAAATGAGCTGGCAAAATTAGAAGCCGGGAAGCAATCATCCGCAACACGCAGCCAACACATGAGATTCATATCGAACATGAATGCATGACGTGTGGCAAGTGTAACAAGTGGAGATCCAGACTTTGATAACTTTGCAGATATTACTTTAACCGACCCTGAAAAATAATATAAAATACAATAAACAAATAAGCCTAGAGGCATGAAAATCATACAAAGTTTTGATGTTTGATTATTATTGTTACCGGTTGATTTTGGATCTGAATTCATAAGTGAGGCTAACGAATTATGGAGGATGCATTTTCGGTTGAAAAGATCCCACACGTACAACGATCCTTTTCTTGTGACGAGTAACAATTTCCAAGAATCATCACAGTCGATGAACACTGGTGTGGAGCCCATCATCATAGTTGGCATAGATCTTCGCCCGCATTTCGTGTAAACCTTTTTAAGATAGAACATAATCATAAGTATTTAAAGGGTGTTTGGATCGCGTTTTGAGATTGATTATTCAGGTCGCAATAATCAGCTTTTATTGTTTGGATACACAGATTTTGCTTCTGATTATCTGAATTCTAACTTAGAGATCAAATAATCAATTTCATACTAGCTACAAGAAAACTAATATTCAGATGGTGAAATATAATTAGGAGTGGCAATTCGTGTCCAGTTTGTGGATTCGGTTGGCGGGTTTATCACCCAACCCAAACATGGCCCATTTAGCTAATCATGTCGAAAAACCAAACCCTTAACAGATCAAACAGGTTGGTGGGTTAATGTGTTGGTAGGCCACCATATATCCACAAACCAACCCAAACATGATCCATTTATTAAACATGTTAGGTGAGTCGACCTGTTACGACCTGTCCCGTTTATTTTCATCAGGAATTGCCACCCCCTAAATAAAATTACCTAATTTTCCCTTCCTTTATTAACTTATAGACTTCAACTCTCAAAGAATGTCTCTTTTTGTCATTTTAATTTCTCCAAAAACTGAAACTTGTAGAACACTCAATTAACTCATTATATAATTATTACAAGTTACAACCACAAACAGCAAAAGCAGACTGGAATCAGAAAACTAACCTGCAAAGATCCATCTTCACACCCAACGGCCCAAAAATTGGCATTTCCCGCCAAAACCGTAACATTGCCGGAAATCCGATCAGACCAAAGCGTTTGACCATTTCTTGTGCAAGAAATTTCTGTTTCTTTCATCACGAATGTACTCCCAACCCCGATGATGTCATTGGCTGCATGTTCTTTAGGACGAGCTTCCAAACAAACATGTGTATCCCCACTTTCTTTATTATCAAAAACCCTAATCGAAAGGGGTCTAAGAGAACCCGAATTACCCAAATTCTTTGGTCCTCCAATTTGTTCAACATTGATATTTCCATCTTTATCAGCAGAAACAGGAACCTTTTCAATTATTAGACTTTCACTAACAGTGGCCCGAGAAGAGACACCTGCAACCATTGCTTTCTTACTAGGAGGACCCTCACGAAACCCTAAATCACCATTCTCAGTTGACTTCACAGAAAAGTCAACATTTTGAGATTGTGAAGCTGTTGAGATGTTTATGTTTTCTCCTTGAACAGGAACTCTAACTGCTTCCGGAATGATCCGTTTTCGACCATCAGGTCGCCGGTATTCTCTTTGTTTTACAGGACTAGACACACGAGTAGCTTGAACTACAGTTTTATTTGATGTATTTTCAAGGCTTCCTACATTGCTTTTACCAACATCAGGTAACGATTCAACCTTTGATGCAATACCTAAACCAGAAGAAAATTTCATGGTGGAAGAGGTGTTATTATTTGTGACATGTGCAGTAACTTTTTTAGAAGCTGCCTCTAGAAGCAACTGGGCTGGACTTTCTGCTAAATTTGCTTGTCGACCCCTAACATCACCATAACGGCTTTTTTTCAATTCATCTAGTTCCACATCACTTAACCTATGACCAATTTCTTTTACCTCAAAGTGAAAAGTAGCCACGGTCCCATCTAATGAACAAGCAAATAGCGAATACCCATCTGGACTCCTGAAAAAATAAACAAACAAAAAAGATTAAATTTAGAAAATTAAAGCCTAAAGTTATTTGTATTCAAGGTTTACCATGATAAGTCCACAACACTTTGAGAAAAGAAATGTTTAGCAACAAAAAGGGGGCGGGCACTTGCAGTAGTCCAAACGGTAATGGTTCGATCTTGACTTCCAATAGCAATAACATTGTACGGTTGTGATTCTTTCCCACTGTTCTTTGATGACCCGTTAGCCCAGCCCGCAGAAGCACCTTTTGCTTCATGGTTATTTGTTGGGTGTCTTTTAAACATTGAATGGTTAAACTTTACGACAATTATAGGGGCGTTGTGCCCTAAAAAGTCAAAGGTAGCAGTCCATTCTCCTCGCTCTAGAACAGGTGCTGAATGCCTCGGTTTTTGGAACCCGTGGGTGGTTGTTATAAAATGGCCACAAGGTGACCACCCAAGCCGCCTGAAGAAAGTAGATCCAAGCTGGAAGAGACGATTAAAAAGAAAAAGATTTGAGAAACAGGTAAGTAGCAATTTCAATACTTATGTATGGTTGATTGCGGTTATGTTTATCTCTAACAGGTCAAAGAGGTAAAATAAGCTTAAAAGGAAACAGGCTAAACAGGTTGGAAGTCACCCAAAGTGTATTATTAATGCTAAAACCTCTAATATCTTTTTATTAAAAATAGAGTTTCACTGAAAAATCTGAAATAATAGATTATTTGCAGCATATCTGACAACATAGTTGTCAAGGCGCATAGGTGCACTCAAGGCGCAAGGGCCTCGCCCGGAGCCTAGTCACAAGGCGCAAAAAAGCGAGGGCTTTTTTAAGCTAGGCGCATAGTATAAAAATACCATTTTTAGGGGTTTTAGACATGTTTTAGGCTTGTTTAGGGCTAGTTTAGGCTTTTTTTAGGTTGATTCCAGGCTTGATTAGGGGTTTTAAACAAGCGCAAACAAGTTCAGGCAACTTTTTGGCCAGAATCTAACCAGAATCTGGCCGTTCATGTTAGGTATCACACGAACACAACACACGCAAAACACACGCTAAGCAATAAACGACACGAGAGATTTAACGTGGTTCGGTCGGTATGACCTACGTCCACGAACTGCAACTAGGGATCTTTTGTTATTAGGTGCTCAAGAAATTATAAGTATATGACATTATATTTATAGGGACTAATCTAGGGTTACATAACTTAATCACCAAGTTAACCCATTATGGGCCCCAACCCATAATTGCGCAGGAGGCCATCTAGGGCCGGTTCCCTAGCCTCCACACACACAACAGTTCAAACGGGCATCAGCGCCTAAAAGTTCAGGCAACTTCCAGGCAAAGCACAACTGGTGTGCTGCGCTGCGCCTCACGCGCTTTTGACAACTGTCTGACACACTAATTGGAGGTGGCAACTTCAACCCATTTACTTATGAATGGATGAACCAGGTTATGTTTATCTCTAACAGGTCAAACAAGTAAAATAAAAAAAGGAAGTAGTTAGAACAGGATGAAAGTCACACAAAGCGTGTTTGTAATGCAAGCCTCCTAAATCAATTTACTAAAAAAAGATTTTCATAGAAATATTACAATCTTTACAATCTTTGTAATGGCAATTGACACACTAATTAATTAAAATAGAAAAAAAAACATTTTGGACAAAATGTTTCTGCCAAGTGCCAACCCAACCCAACCCAAACTCTTTTGACATGCTACCTGACTAGCCCATTTCGCCAGATCTAATTGAAATACATACCGATTTTGTCCAGTGTCCATCTGTCCTATGTGCAAGGCTCCAGTCTGATGTTCGCCAAATAATTACAGTTTTGTCATCCGACTGGCTTGCTATAAAAGAACCAATGGGGTCCCATGTTACCCCTTTAACAAGACTAGAATGGCCTCTTAAAACAGCTGTGCAGATACCATTGCTCACATCCCATATATGAATCGTGTTATCCAAACTCCCACTAGCCAAAGTCGAATCATCCGGAGACCAATTAAGATCCACCTACACTAAGCACAAGAAAGAAAAACTCCATGATTAGATCTTGAATTAAATTAAAATGTTACACTTAACTTAGACGAGAGATGCTAATTACCACATCAGCTGTATGACCTCTCAAAGTAAAGACAATCTTCCAGTTTTCAACATCCGGTGCTTCACCACTACCAAATTCAGTGGTTCCAGAACCAGGTTTCCTCTCATGAATTTGAATAACTTGATCATCTGACCCGGACGCAATATAGCGACCATGTTTGGCCCACCTAACACAATTGACCGACCCAAAATGATCACGAAGAGTAGCAAGAAGCTCTAACTTTGGTTTATCTGGATCCAACTGCAAGACCTTGGAAACATACTTCATGTTCCAAATCCTTACCTGCATCATGAACAAACATTACTACCATTTCTATTTAAACAAAACACCAAAACCAACAACTAAAACTCCAAAAAAGTATTCTCATATTCAAGTTTAAGATTATATATATCCATAGAAAAAAGTGTGGTTAACTGAATTAGGGATCAAATTCTTCAAATTGAGTAAGATTTTAATTGAATTCAACTTCATAAATCAACTATTAGAACTTGATACAACTGTGATTTATCTTCAAACCCTAGCAATTGAAACAAAATGCGAAATTCCCAACAGTAAGAAACCACGAAATCGAATGCGCATTAACATTGATACCTTGTGATCGCCACCGCCGGTGGCAAATCTAAGCCCCCCAGGCTGAATATCAATAGAGAAGATTTGCATGCCTTCATGTTGAACCCAAATTGGTTTTTCTGCAATCATGTTGAAATGCGTAGGTCTTCAAGCGGAACCGAAAGGAGATTGATTAACCGAGGGAATTAGTATCATGATACACAGCTCTAAGACAGATTCAGCGAGAACAGAAGGGCAGAAAAACCGTCGTCTGAATTGAAAAACTGTGGAAACTAATAAACCCCCTTTTTCGAAATTTTGTTTTTACAAAAACCCTAGTGATGTGGGTGTGGGTTGATGTTTAAACTGTGATAAATAAATGATCTCATGAGAATCAATCCACTATGAAAAGAAAAGAAATATACGGAGTCAATTATAGAAATGGTCCCTCGACTCTTCAAAATCAACATATTTGAAATTCGACTTAATTATAGGGATGAGAACTAAGGGTATAAATATAGGTTTTTATTAATTTTTAAATTTTTACTTTTTTAATATAGGGTTATTTTGGTTATTTTTTAAATATGTAACAGAAAAGTTGAACTTTCATCTACTCCAGGGAACAAACATGTTACGTTTATGCATAATTTTAAGACTAACAGTGTAGTTTTTTAAACTTAGGGACTAAATCCAAAATTTGGACATACCACAGGGACCATCCGTGTACTTAACTTGAAAAGTTAACTGTCATCCACTCAATAGGGCTGGCAATTTATGACACGACCCGTTTAAACAACACGACACGATATTAAGCAGGTTTGGGTTTGAGTTAAACGGATATGGGTCATAAACGGGTCGACACGATTAAAATTATGTCTAAACGGGTTTAACCCGTCTAACCCGCTTATGACACGATTAGACCAGTTTAACTAATCGCGTTAAATAGTTAACATGTTAACATAGCATGTTTATAATCTATTTATCAAAACTATATCATTTTATATTTTTAAATGATTAAATATATAAAATTAAATTAGAATATTAGATAACCTAACCTTTTATTTTTCACTTTCGAGTGCTAACCTTTCAGTTTTCAATAGGGCTGACAATTTTTTACATGGCACGACACGACACAAAGTAAAACGGATATGGTTCAAAAACGGGTCGGCACGATTATTACATGATGTGTCTAAACGGGTTCAACCCGACTAGACACGTTTTGTCAGCCATATACTCCAAGGACCAAACATATTACGTTTATGCATAATTTAAAGACTGTTAATTTTTTAAATTTAAAGAACAAATTCAAAATTTTGACAGTCGACTATCGGTGTACTTTTTAATAAGATACACTTTGCATGTGCCCAAGCCATTTACTTCCGTACGGTTCATTCGGATACGGGTTACATTATCAGCCATGGTTCATAAATTCGACCCAGTTTACCTTACCCTGTAAACAAAACCATAGTTAGTAGGAAGCAGTCTGGTCAACGCTTTAGCATGCTTGTTATACGATTTCCAAACGTAATTCGATGCTCCCTCCATATTATAAGTACCATGAATTTACAAAAGATAAAGTCTTTTAGAAAGCTTCAAAGATGTTATCACAATCAATATCATTATTCACATTCCTTTGCTTCTACAATCGACCTTGAATTCCATGCTGATTTGAAAGATGCACCCTACCTGTTCGACAAAATGCCTCAAAGAGATTTTTCTGTTTCTAACCATAACCACCTTCTTTTCGAGTATGCTCGAACCAATAACAATGCTCAAGCTCTCAAACACTTTATAGGGATCCGTCGGTTGGGTTTACGGGTCAACGGGGCGAGCTTTTCTTGTGTTTTAAAGATCTGTGGAAGCTTGTGTGATCAAATAATAGGCAAGCAGATACATTGTGATTGTGTTAAATATGGGTTTGTTGAGGATGTTAGTGTGGGAACATCTCTAATTGATATGTACACGAAAACGGAAGGAGTTTGGATGGCAGAGAAGGTGTTTGATGAAATGCCTGACAGAAATGTGGTGTCTTGGACTTCAATGCTTACTGGGTATTCATTAAGGGGTTTACATGATCTCGCTGTAGAGCTCTTTTTGCATATGCAAGTGGAAGGAATCAAGCCTAACCCGTTTACATTTGCCACCATTCTTGGAGCTTTGGCTGGCAGTGGTGCGGTTGTAAAAGGAATGCAGGTGCATAGCATGGTTGTCAAATTTGGGTTTGAGCTGACTACATATGTGTGTAATGCTTTGATTAGTATGTATTCAAAATCTGGAATGATTAGATGTGCAAAGGCAGTGTTTGATGGTATGGAGGTTAGAGATGCGGTTTCTTGGAATGGAATGGTAGCAGGTCTAGTAACAAATGGGCATGATTTGGTTGGCCTTGATTTGTTCCATAAGATGAGGCTTTCTGGAATCAAACTCACACAAGCAATCTTTGTAACGATATTAAAAGCGTGTGCTAACATCAAAGAAATAGTTTTCACAAAACAAATCCATTGTTTTGTGTCGAAAAACGGTATGGAATCTGATCCTAATCTCAGAACTGCACTTATGGTTTCATACACAAAATGCACTGAGATGGATGACACGTTGAAACTGTTCGGTACAATGAAGGGAGTTAATAATGTGGTGACATGGACAGCAATGATTGGTGGATTAATACAAAACAATGACATTAATAAAGCAGTGGATTTATACTGTCAAATGTGCAGGGAAGGTGTTAAGCCCAATGAATTTACCTATTCTACCCTTCTTGCTGCTCATCCTACAGTTTCTGTTTTCCAAATTCATGCACAATCCATCAAGACAAATTATGAATCATCAACTTCAGTTGGGACTGCACTTTTAGATGGTTATATGAAAATGGGAAACAATAGTGATGCTATAAAAGTTTTCGAACGGGTGGAAGAAAAAGATATTGTTACATGGTCAGCCATTCTGGCAGGATATGCACAGTTGGGAGATGCTGATGGGGCGGTAAGAGTATTTCGCCAGCTGGCAAATGATGGGGTGAGACCAAACGAGTATACATTCTCTAGTATTCTTAACGCGTGTGCTACTCCAATGGCAGCAATCGAGCAAGGGAAACAGTTTCATGCAGGAGCAATTAAAGAGAATTACAATAATACTTTATGTGTAAGCAGTGCTCTTGTGACTATGTATGCAAAAAGAGGAAACATTGAGAGTGCAAATAAAGTTTTTGAAAGACAAACCGCAAGAGATTTAGTTTCATGGAATTCAATGATTTCAGGATACGCTCAACACGGGTATGGGAAAAAAGCTCTTGAAATATTTGAAAAAATGCGACAAGAAAACTTAAAAATGGACGGTATAACATTTATTGGAGTGATTACTGCATGTACTCATGCGGGATTAGTCAATGAAGGTGAAAGATACTTTAATATGATGGTGAATGATCTTAAAATTGATCCAACACCAGAACACTACTCGTGTATGGTTGATATGTACAGCCGAGCTGGATTACTTGAAAAAGCTATGGTTTTTATAAATGATATGCCATTTCCAGCTGGTGCGACAATCTGGCGGTCTCTTTTGGCTGCTTGTCGTGTTCATAAAAACTTGGAAATAGGAAAATTAGCTGGAGATAAACTTGTGTCATTAAAGCCACAAGATTCGGCTGCTTACGTGTTGCTATCGAATCTATACGCGACAGCTGGCAATTGGCAAGAAAGATCAAAAGTTAGGAAGTTGATGGATGAGAGAAATGTGAAAAAAGAAGCTGGATGCAGTTGGATTGAAATCAAGAACAAGACATATTCATTTGTTGCAGGTGATACTTCACATTCTTCATCAGATCTTATTTATTTAAAGTTAAAGGAAATAGGTTTGCGGTTAAGGGATGCGGGTTATTTGCCAGATGTGAATTATGTTCTTCATGATGTTGAAGATGAACATAAGGAAGATATTCTTTTTGGTCATAGTGAGCGATTAGCAGTTGCTTTTGGGTTAATATCTACACCTCCTGGAACATTGTTGCAAATTGTGAAGAACCTTAGGGTTTGTGGTGATTGTCATACAGTGTTTAAGTTAATTTCTAGGATTGAAGAAAGAGAAATAATTGTTAGGGATTCGAATCGGTTTCATCATTTTAAAGATGGTGTATGTTCTTGTGGAGAATATTGGTGACCATCTAGGAAAACTTCATGTTAGTATATGCATGCAAATGAAGAAAATTGCAAGCAGGCCTGAAAAAGGCAACTCCAAAGAAAACTTCCAAACCATCTGGAGTTACAGGGCCGGGCTGTGAGAAAAAGCCCGCAGCCGTCCGAACATTGTGGTGTTTGTCTTATGGCTGTTTGACCCAACTGTCGGGCCCAAATTTCTTCATCTGGGACAATGTAGTAAACGATTTCGGTTTATTAGTAAACACTTTCTGACTTTTCAAGTTTTTATTCAACCATCTCTGATTATGTTTGTCTCATTTTTAGTTTATATTTGTTGACCGGCATGTGAATAATTAGTGGAGGGTTAATCTCCCATTACCCTCCACTAATTAAAAGAAAGTTAAAGACTCAAAGACTGCTTCAAGAGAGGACTCCCCCAGAACAAAGGGATCCTCAGCTTCCCGAAGTAACAAAAGGGGAAGACCTCTCCTACCGGTAAGCAAGTAATACGACAACACAATAACCGAGGAGCATCTTGTTCACGCAAACCAAGTCCTGAAGAATTAGGCAAAAGAGATGTTGACTCAGTAAGAAGGACAAAAAGGAACGGTAGCTGTCTGTAGAAGAAGAAGTCAATGTACTACCTGAATGGGGATGTTCAGAAGAGAGAGAGCTCACGGGATTAACTAGGAAGAAGAACTTGTTGAAGACACTATAAATACGAACCTTGAGCTTCATTCAAACACACACCGGATTCAAGGCTTCAACCTATTCCATAACTTTATCCTCACCTACTTACTTCTCTTAGTATTCGTTTACCTCTCCTAGTAATCAGCTACCTTTCCTGTAGTCTTTTGTTATTTACACTTGTATTCGTTCTTGTGATCCTACCGCTTAACCGTGGAACCTCCAAGGATAAGTGAGTCATTATATTAATAAAGTATATTTAATCCCTATCGCATAATCGTTGTAGCAACAAGTGGCGCCCACCGTGGGGCACGCTTCGATCTAGTCACTTGAAAAGTGCTTCACTTTCAAATCTACTCGTTGTTTTTGTTGTTTTTTCTTTCAAGCGAAGGGAAATGCCCGGTGAAGATCAGCCGGTTTTAGAAGAACTAACTCACACACACTCCCCGGAGGATATGGTGGAAATATCAGACATGATGGAACTTACACCCGAGGGGGTCAGGGAAAACTTCCCCAAGTTGCAGCAGTTGTTGAATGATCATGTCCGAAAATGTATTATATATATATATATAGGGATGAAAAATATCAATACATAAATTTTTTAAATCTTTATGTATATTTTACAGGTGTGAAAATGTATTATATATATATAGGGAAGGATTCAAATACTAACCAACTTTTTATGTGATAACCGTGCTAACTATTATAAAACAATCACATAATTTATAAATTATTTTTTCTTTTAATTGTTAAAATAGTATTTAAGTATCTTGAATAAATATTTTGAACGTAAATACGGAAATGATGAGTCTTACGTATACGTACCAAATAATGTTACATATACGTGACACATAGTGTTTACATATATGTAACATTAACATAATGATAATTGTTACATATACGTAACACTATGTTTGAGAGTGGTTATCATGGTTATCACATAAATATTGGTTAGCATTTGAAACTCACCTTTTATATATATATAGGGGAAGGTTCCGTTAAGAAGTGGTTTTTCGCTAAGAAACGCTAAGAAGTGGGTCAAACGAACTCCGATTGAGCTCATTCGAGCGGCGTTGTAACCGTCTCATCGAACTCTAATCCGGACCCAAAAACCTAAACCCCCTCCACCCGCACCCCCAAAAACCTAAACCCCTCCTCCAACCCCCACCCCGAAAAGCATAAAACCAAAAACCTAAACCCCCCAAAAACCTAAACCACCCCACCCCACCCCCCCCACCCCCAAAAAACCTAAACCCACCCCCACCCACCCCCAAAAACCTAAACCCACCCCCAAAAACCTAAACCCCCACCCCCACCCCCCAAAAAAAAACCTAAACCCTAAGGCTAAAATCCTAAAATTCAACGCTAAGATCTAAACCCTAAAAACTAAGATGGTAGAGTTCGACGATACGGTTCCAACGCCGCTGGAATGAGCTCAATCCGAGTTCGTTTGATATCGTTTCTTAATGTTTTTGTCACTTCTTAGATTTCTTAGCCGAAAACAACTTCTTATTTAATCCTCCCCATATATATATATATGATGTGAATCAAATGAAAACCCACATTATATGTGAAAACCCAAAAACTATCGATCAATGGTCGATCATGTTATATTAAGGGGACTACTAACCACACACGGGAAATGCTAACCACACTTGGTCATATACGCATCGTATAGGGCAATACGATGCGTATAGCCCTTCACAAATTCTCGTGCCCGACATTCTCTTACAACCTGTCATTCAAACCTCGTATATGCATCGTATAGGTCAATACGATACAGTTTAGGATACGAGATTCCTTCTGCCACTAAACCCATCACATCGTACCTTATACGCATCGTATTGGGCTATACGATGCGTATAGGGCCCAAATTTTGTGTATTTAACAATGCAGAATTCTCATTCGAACCGAACGAACGTATGCTTTCCAAAAAAAAAACTATAAAATGTCTTGGTGGTGGGATGGTAACTACGGTTTTCAGGTATATTCTAACGAGTCGGTGGAAAACAATCCGCAAAGTTTTGGCGTTCAAGAGGTGAACCAGGAGGAAGTCTCGTCCAATGTTTATTCTCATCAATGGGTAAGGCTTCCAGATTTGAACGAGCCACTAAGCAATCCCGAGTTCGTATACGGTGAACCGTCTTACCTTACACAACCCACGAACGAATACGTATACGATGAAGTCTCTTACCCGACACAACAAACCGATGACTCCGAAGACGAAGAACAAAATAATCAAAATATGTCTTATAAAACTAACCAGAATTTTCAGTCTCGTGAACAGTTGGTTGATTGGGCTATCCAGAGAGGACGTGACAATGGTTACGTCATTGTCACCCGACGATCGAGGAGAAAAGGCGACGATCCGACGGAACCGTTTATCAAGGTGTGGCTTGTGTGTGACCGTCACGGCGAACGTGCGTCTACTGCCACGGTTAGACGTGCCGGTAGCAAGAAAATTGGTTGTCCCTTTAAATTTGAAGGATAGTACCAAGAAAATACTGGTGATTGGAAATTAACGGTGAAGGATGACAGTCATAACCACGATCCTAGTCAACATCTTGAGGCGCACTCGTTTGCAAGGAGACTGTCTCAGTCGGAACAACTTTTGGTGGGGAAGTTGTATTCGCAAAACATGTTGCCACGAAACATTCTAGCAACTATAAGGGAACAAAACCCAGAGAGTAGTTGCATTAAAAAAGACATTTATAATGCAATACAAAAGATAAAAAACGAAACGAGAGTTGGTGAAAATCCAATACAGATTTTGGAAAACCTGTTTTCTTCAAAAAAATACGTCTACTATACTCGAGAAGATCCTGCCACAAATAGTGTTGAGGAGATATTCTTTGTTCATCCGAAATCGTACGAGATGTGGCGTGCATTCCCGCACGTGTTGATGATCGACGCGACATACAAAACAAACATGTACAAACTTCCATTTGTCCAAGTGGTCGGTGTGACCTCCACACACCAGTCGTTTTGCGTCGCTCATGCATTTATATCAAAAGAACGGGAGGAAAACTTCGTCTGGGTGTTACTTCAAATAAAAGCAATGTTGCAAAAGTGTATGGAGCCGCGTGTGATAGTAACAGACAGGGACAAAGCTCTTATGAACGCGTGTGATAAAATATTTCCGAGCTGTTCCAAGAACCTATGTCGGTGGCACATACACGAGAATATCGCAAAACATTGCAGGGCATCATTTACAGACGAAGACTAGAAAAATTTCAAGTATTCATGGTCGGTATTATGTGAGTCTCCCACGCCAGATATATACCAGTACAACTTTAACCGACTTTACGAACGTTTGTACGCAGCCAAACGAGGAAGTAAGTTTTAAATATTAAATATTTAATATTTTCAGTATTTAAATATTTATTCAATATTAAATATTTTTCCAGGAGTTATTGATTATGTGACTAAAAATTGGCTAGACCCGTATAAAGAAAAGTTTGTATCCGCGTGGTCCAACAAAAACCTCAATTTTGGTCAACATACAACGAACCGAGTCGAGAGCCAGCATTCGCTCTTAAAGAGCTATCTTAGAAACGCTAACAGCTCGCTAGATAGACTTGTTGGGTTTGTTGATGAAATTGTATCAGATCAGTATTATCACTTACAGTTTGGGTTTGGAACAAGCATCATAAGGAAAATGGACAGCCACATAGCTATTCAATTGTTTGATATCTTGCACGGTAAAGTTTCACATAAAGCTCTAGATTTGATAGAAAATGAGTGGTACAAGTTATCAAATATACGGAAACAAAATGCAACGTGTGGGTGCCAACTTTTCAGTAGTTGTGGGTTGACGTGTGCTTGTCGTCTAGCAAATATCGAAGCTACAGGTAAACTGTTATGACTATTTAATTATTATTATTATAAATTAATTCAATTAAAAAATATATAATAAAAACAATATATTAATATTATTATTATTATTATTATTTATTATTTAAAATAAATACAATATATTATTATTATTATTTATTATTATTTAAAAAAAATATTATTATTATTTATTATTTAAAATTTAAACAATATATTATTATTATTATTATACAGGTGGCATAATCCCTCTAGATGCAGTGGACGTCTTCTGGAGGAAACTTGATTTAAAACCGTCGTTTGTCGATGATGAAAATGTAGACATGGATAAGGTACTGGGTCAAGTGAGAAACAAAATTATGTCACAACCCGATCAGGTCAAAAGAAGTATGCTGTTGAGAATTGCAGGGGTTGTCTTTCCGAGCAAAAGTAACAAGAAAGAGCCTATGGTACAAGAAGATACTCGCGGTCGTCCAACTTTGAAAAAGCAACAACAAAGGAAACAGGATGTCGCGAGAAACAACTCATTCACAGGATCCCAACAGAGCAAATGTGACCCTGCGAGACACAGCTCGTATATTGCGTCACAAGACTCTATACAAGCGAGTTTGGTCTTTCAACTCAGTCGTTCAACTAAGGGTAAAGGAAAGCAACCGCAAGATAATAACGCCCATCTTGGGTTTCCATTGATTACGGGGAATGATGCGGTTAACAATATAAAATGTTTTAAGGATTCGATACCCTCTTTATTTTATCCGTACATTTCACATATACAGGATGTAAAACCCGACGGTAACTGTGGTTTTCGATCGGTAGCTTTGGGCTTAGGGTTAAATGAAAACCGGTGGCTCTTTGTCCGACAACAACTTCTACATGAGATGGACAATAAAGAGGAATGGTGGAGAACTGTTTTTGACAGAGTCGCCTTTCAAGAGTATGATAAGCTACGTCACACAATAGATTGGCAGGATGTGAAAGCCGCACCAGTTAGTCGTTGGATGTCGATGCCATACACAGGACTCCTAATTGCTCAAAGATTTGGGGTGATTGTTCATCTTTTAAGCATCAACGGTAATCAAACATTTTTTCCATTGTGGTTTGGTCCTAACGTTCACGCTCAACATCAAGTCTTATCGTTAGTTCACGTCAAAAATGCTCATTTCATCCACGTCAAGTTAGACGGAGAATTTCCGATTCCTACGCCGAATGCACTTTGGAATTTGCACCGAAATGATGATGCAGCAAAATGGGAAAATATATACAATGATCGTATAGAACGATTTAAGAAAATAATGGCCACTAATAGATCTAGTTTTCCACAATATTTCACGAATCTCGGATGATATTTGTTTAAAATTGTATTGTAATTCTTTTTAAATTAATTTTATTGTCATTTTAAATATTTTTATTTAATTATAACTAATTATAATGTTAATTAAATATAATAATAATTAATTTTAATTCAAATGTTTCAAAATTCAAATTTTTTCAAAATTCAAATTTCTATACGCCACGTATAGATCAATACGTGGCGTATCTTCCCTAACCTTTGGTATTCTATACGCCACGTATTGCCCTATACGTGGCGTATATACATTTGATTTATCTGGTTTTGGCCCCGTATTGTACCAAACGAACCAAAAAAACAAACACAAAGCCATACGCGACCCGCTTATAAAACGCTCGTTGATTTGGATTGTGGCATCAAAAAAACTTTGAAAAGGTACGTGTCTTAATCCACGATCATTAATGTTAGGTTTTTATTGAATATTAGCGGGTAAAACTGGGTAGATTAGCGATTTTTAGGTTTGAAATTAAGAACTATACGCCACGTACAGGACCATACGTAGCGTATAGTTCTTCTGGATTGATCTAAGGAAGAAGATGAAGCCATACGCCACGTATAAGCCTATACGCTGCGTATGGCTCAGTTTACCCGGTCACATGCCTGCGTATGACCTAGTTTGGTCGCGTATGGCTTGGTTTACCCGGCAACTCGCCCGCGTATGGCCTATTTGGCCTGCGTATGGCTTTGTTTACCCGGCAACCGCCTATACGCCACGTATAAGCCTATACGTGGCGTATAGGTTTTTAATTTAAAAAAAATTTTAATTATATAAATTAATTCAATTAAAGAAAATATAATAAAAACAATATAATAATATTAATATTATTATTATTATTTATTATTATTTAAAAAAATATTATTATTATTTATTATTTAAAATTTAAACAATATATTATTATTATTATTATTTATTATTTAAATTAAAATATTAAAAATAATTAATTATTATCAGATATGGCGGATTATGATGATGATATTCAGATGGATCAGTTAGACGATTTTACGCACTATCATTTTCTAGATTTTCTGCCCGATACAGAGGCTTATTCCCGGTGCCAGAAGCTCCGGGAGGTGCAGATGGGTCCGGGTACGGCGGTGGATTGGGCCCTCCTCGAGGAGGTGCATGAGGCCGAGCGAGCTAGGGCCATCATCGGTGAGGACACGCCATGGTCGCGTCTTTTTGACCTTTCTTTTGAGGAGACATACCGAGAGCTTGTCGTCGAGTTTCTTTCGACGTTTATCTATTCAGAGACTGGGCTGCAGCCTCTACCCGGGGAGGCGCCGGATATTGAGGATCCAGATCGTATTTCTTTTTCTATTTTTGGGGTCGTTTACCGTCAGACTCTCCGTCAGTGGGCCGTCACGACGGGCTTGTACTACGAGCCTGAGACGGTCTCGCCGCTATTCACCTAGGCGGTGACGGAGGTTGACAAGGAGGAACTCCTTGTTTTTTGGGGCTTGATTTCAGATAGTCCTTGGTTGGGTACCAAGGGGAGGGTCTTGGGTATTAGAGACCCTTTGTATAGATATCTGCACCGGCTTATTTCGACGTCGATCGCACCGCGTCTGAAAAGTCGTGAGTGGTGCACTGATAGAGATCTTTTCTTCCTTTTCTGCCTGCTTACTGGGAGGCGGTGCGACCTGTCCACGAGCATGGCGCTTTATTTTGCTTCAGCCTATATGCGACAGAGGCGCGGACTTTTATATGGCGGTGCATTCATCACGCATATCATGCGGTCGGTCATACCATTTGGCCACCATGAGCCTCAGATGTTACCGGCCATTCCCCCTGTCCGATTAGAACGTCGCACGGCGAGCGGCATGCGCATCACGCACCGATTCCCGCAGGGCCTTCGGTTCGTAGGGGCCGTCCAGGACCAGGTTTGGGTCCCGGTGCCGTTGCCGCAGATGCCTGGACAGGGGGACCCGCCTATGCCTCAGCCGCTGCAGGGTATGGCGATTGAGGACGAGCCGCCACACGTCGAGCAGGTCCACGAGCATCCGCCACAGCATCCCCGACACATACGTCGGTCTGTTAGGCTGGATAGGGCTACCCAGGCATTGCTTGATGGCCGTGTTGCCGACTCACGGCGACAGGGTCGTCAACTCGATCGCATGGAGGACCTGATGACGTGGGCGGTTGGACAGCTCGTGAATCAGTCACGAGCCGCCGGCATCGAGCCACCCCTACTACCACCGCCACGTCATTATCCGGACGACCCCGTTCAGGGTGAGGGCGGGGCAGGTCAGGGTGACGCCGGAGCCGATTAGGTTTAGTTCTTTTATTTGTATTTTGTTTATTTCGTTGTTATGTATGTAAAACATTTTGATGTATATATTTAATTTTATGATGTAATGTATATAATGTTTAGTTTACTTGTTTGGTTATAATGTTTAATATTTTGTTTGGTTTGTAATGTTTAATATTTTGTTTGGTTTGTAATATTTAATATTTTGTTTGATTATACTGTAAAAATATAATAAATGTTAAAAAAAAATATAAAATATATAAATAGATAACAAACTTATATTAACAAAATTATATAAACTAAAATACAAAATAATATATTATTATAAAAAAATATAATTAAATAAATAATCCTATACGTGGCGTATAGGTCTATACGTCACGTATAGGATTATTTAACACCAAATCTTCCAACTTTTGAAGAAAAATATTGAGCCCTGCCTCATACGAGGCGTATAGGGCAATACGAATCGTATGGGACACAGAGAATGACACGTGTCATTCTGGTGTCAGAGACTAAACCCTATACGAGGGCGTATCGCGCGACAACGGGTCCAATTAGCAATATTCCGTGTGTGGTTAGAATCAGCCTATATTAAAGCATATCCTATTTTTTATTCATATAAATACTTAGTAAATGTCTTTAAGGGTAATTCAGTCAAAACACAATAAACCTGCACAAAATCAGACTCTGCATATTAAACCAGCCCCTGACAAATTCCGACTAAAAGTTTTCTTCTTTCCCGATAAAAGATATTAGGTAAGAAGGTGTTAGATTTCTTTTATCATTTGAAAATTTTGAATGTCTGTTATCGGAAAGAAACTTTTGAGAACTTAAGGTGGTATTTTGAAGGCAAAAGTTCATATTTCTTGCATCTTTTAAGTTAGAGAAGCTTTTGGTCTCGATCCGTAGTCGGTTGCGTGCGTTGGTTCAAAAGAAGACGTTTGAGATTTCTTATTTTCGTTCATTTGGGAGACGCAAAACGGGTAAGATTTTCATTATATAAGCTTTAATTTGTAAGATATAATTTGGGGGTTTTTAAAAATTAGGGTTAAATAATCCTCAATTATTTACGTAAGAACACCCAACCAAATATCAATAAATATAATTTTAGATTAAGGTAAAAAGTACTTTAAAATTTAAAATTATTTTTTGAGTTTTACAAGTTAGTTATGTGATTTTTTTTAGTCATCAATGAGATTAACGGCAAGAAGTACCAAAATTACAAACTAATGGCAGGTAGACGGGCAACAAGCTGCGCCGCTACCCCCTTCTGAATAGCAAATCCTACTCTACTAAACACAAAGTTCCCCCCATAAATATATGCGGTGTTACTGCTGACCACCCGCTGAACCCGTTTAAGGAACCGCACCGCATCAGGGGCGAGAGCGCCAAAGGTGTCAAAGGCAAACGGTACGAACACGTGCTGATTCACAAGGCAAGCTTTTTCGTGCTTAGCTACTTTACCCGCCTCTGCCTTGTTTATCGCCTGACCCGCCTTATGTGATTGTTCTTGGAAAATGTTAATTAGTATTACAATTCTATTATTTCACAGGAATTCTACAAAATGAGAAACACCATCATCATTGGAAGCAACACAGCAACAAATAAAAGTAAGAAATGCTAAAATAAACGTTAAATGACTATAATTATACATTAGTGTTGAAGGATGATGATGAATCAAAAATAAATAAAAAATGAAGGATGATGATGAATCAAAAATAAATAAAAAAATTACAAAAAGTATGTACAACTATTTTTTTTTTAATGAAGGGTGATGATGAATCAAAAATAAAAAAGAAATGAATTAAAAAAAAGTATGTACAACTATTGGTTTTTGAAAAGTTAAAAATAGTGTTAGCTAAAAAAGGTCAGAATTAAAAAAAAAATAGAAATGAAGTCATATATCTGGCACAATCTAATTACAATACCGAAATACCACAAAATTACTTTGTATATTATAATATAGTTCTATGTTACACTAATATAAACCTGCTGGTATATGTAACATTTTTATGATAATTGATATGTATTCTCGTCTCTACAGGAAATGTTGCAGAAGGTCAACAAACGTTGTTAGAGACGAAGAATAAAGGAATTGAACAAAATAAAATCGGTGGTCGTGGTTTCAGTATAGGCATGACCCAGTTGGTCTGAAGGCGAAGGTGATTGTCAAAACTAGGTTGTCATGGTCAATTATATAAATAACAGAGGTGATTGTTAAAACTAAGAGTAATTATGTATTGCAAATTTTTTCTTACTAATACTTAATTTCTAGGAATCTAATGAGATTTTTTTTAATGAATCTGATATTAAAATATTTAATTATTATTAATGTTTCCATGTTTTTACAAAATTGAAAGGCACATTGAAGCCATGTTTTTTATCAAACATATTATCAAACACTTGGTGGGCATAAACTGGATACAACTTCAATCAAACTCTATCCTTTAAATACATGACCTCTGGATATAAGAGCAATTAGATGATATACTAACAAAAACCCTAATTCAGATCATAACAATTTTATGTTCATAACCACAATCAACATCAGGTAAAGAAAGAAACTCAAACCTGAGGAGTACGAGTAGCATCAACTATGGGTTACATATACGTAATCGCAATTTTTTTGTTTTCTGTTTACGGATACGTAACACTATGGATTACATATACGTAAGCCAATATTTAAATGATTTTTTGGTAAAAAATTGTAATATTACATTGATATTCTTATAAAAAAAATAAATATTATTATATTATTGGTTAAAATTGGTTTTTTAGTGGTTTTCTCGGTTTTCACCTAACTATTGGTTTTCTCTGGAACCCACCCCTATATATATATATATATATATATATCTCATATTGTATACCATTGTATGACATATCTAACAATGAAAAAATAAATTGTATTACATCACGTTATCAGCATGAGTTCACTCGTCTTCTCGATTACGTTTTTCACTTTTATCTATTCCAAAACCCTAAAAGAATTAGCCGCTAACACCTAATAACTTTTTTATAGTGGTAAAAAAACATTTTATTGAACTGATGTTTATGCATTTATTGTACTAGGATTTATAATAAATTTTGTATTTGTAAAATTCATATATAGCATTTAAATATTTATTATTGTCATAGGCCATTAACTGATACAAGAGAAACTCATGCGTTATTTTCTTCCGATATCAGTTATCTCATACATTTGAGTATTTGACGATTGATAATAATACTTAACACTATTGTTGCTATTAAAGAGTGACTATAATTATTATAGCTTACTCACATGTGTGCAAGGGCGGAGGATATAAGGGGCCCGAGGGGGCCCAGGCCCTCCCCCCCGATTTTTCGCTCAGAAGTGTTAATATACACGTATTCGGTCGATTTTTTGCTCAGTAGTGTTAATTTATATGTATTCGGCCAAAAAATTTATAGTTCCAGCCCCCCTATATGAAAAAAAAATTCCCGGCCCCCCCGCGAAAATTTTCAAGCTCCGCCACTGCATGTGTGTGTGTCAAATAGTTAATTTAACATCAAAATTTGTTAAAAAAAACTAGTTTGTTATGTAATTCATTACTTGTATATAGTACGTTATGATGAATAAAATAGAGAATGTTGTCTTATGGTTTTTATTACATAATTGTCGTCGTTGTAATTTGGTTAAGGACATTATAAAAAATGTAATAAAAAACGTAACTTGTCTTATGTGACGGTGCTTAATTACATGATTTAACTTTGTAGTATGTCTTTTAAATGCTATAACTTACTCGCATCGAGAGTATTGAATAAAACAAATAAAAGACCAATTATTGTTTTATTATCACAATCATGAAAGAGTATAAATATTATTAGATGTGACATCTTAAGTGTCATATTTCCTTATAAACTTATAGAAGGTCCAAAGATCTTAGATCGATAAATCTTGAATGAATCGATCAGGTAATTACTTCTCAATTTATATTGTGGAGAGGATTATTTATAAGGAAGAACTTGATAAAACAATTTTCATTTGTCGCGTTTCAATATGCTCTTGAAGTAGCAATATTATTAAAAGAGTATAAAAGGTTTAAAACAACTATCATGAAAATTGTGTGGTTATAACCGATTCTCTGAAGTGAATGTGATTATATAATGATCATTGTAAAAATCGTGATCATTTACTGAATTAAGGAAATTGTAATGATATTCATGTTAATAATGAGATTGACCACCAAATTTGCTAAACTAAGGGAGTAAATATGAGAATAAAATGTGAAAATGATAAAAGTGATAAAAATAATTACTAAATAAACTAGCTAAGCCCAAAAAACTACCCACGAGCCAAGCTCTAGAAATTAGCTCTAAACGAGCCGAGATCGAGCTGTTTAAGTGAAACGTCGAGCTCGAGCTTAGGCAAGCTCGGACTCTGGTTAGTTTACAGTTTACACCTTTAATGGCAATGATGAAGCAGCAGTTAAGACAACAAGAGTAGGGGATTCCAATTTCTTTGGAGACATGTAACACACCACTTTCAATAACAAAAGTTTAACGCGCGGAAGACTAAATCCCAGAAATTTTTTTTTTTTTTTTTTTTTTTTTTTTTTTTTTTTTTTTAAAACTCCTCGCGTACCGCGAGACAAACTAGCCACCTTCCTCGCGTACCGCGAGGGAGTCTCAGAAACGCAAACCCGGAAACCCGGTCTCTCGCGTACCGCGAGAGAATCCTCTAAGGGCTCTCGCGTACCGCGAGGGACTCAAAACTCAGAGAGTTTCAGTTTCCTGCAGGTTTTCATACTTAACCATTTTTCCAACTTTTTCACACCCAACAACACCAAAACTCTCCCGACACCTGGGTTTTGACCAAAGACATACATATCACATATATTAACATAAACAACATTGTTTGTGAACCAAAATACACGTCAAAAACGGTTTTCAAACAAAAACCCAATGATCACCATAACGCATACGAGAATCCTCTTTTGCCAATGGACTTGACCTTGACCTACTTCGGAGCTTTCCCTACATATCCACATTAACATAACACCATTAGTATTGAGATGACCAAAACAACAAGTATATATACTTGTTTTCACCACTTTCACCCATTTGACCCATTTGACCCATTTGCACACATTTGGTCAATTAAGGTTTCATTCCCTTGTAATTCTCTAACATATTATCATAGAAATATGTTATACATAACATCAAGTATTCACAACTTGATTTCACACCTTTCACCCATTTTTGACCCTTTGACCCGTTTGCATACGATAAGTCAATTAAGGGTTTCATTATCACATTTTCATTTCCATTATGGCACGTAGGCCATAACTTCATATCCATTTAGGATACGAGATCATAATTCCATAACCGTTCTATCCATTATGGTACTTAGACCATAACTCCATTTCCATTCTATCCATTATGGTTCATAGACCATAACTCCATATCCATTCTATCCATTATGGTACTTAGACCATAACTCCATATTCACATATTCATTATAGTACACATACTATAACTACATACATTCTAACATTTACACACTTCCATCTACATTCATACCACATGTCAAATTATGCAACCATATACATCATATATACAACATTGCATACAAATACCATATCATCAAAACTAAGTAAGTGCTAAAGCACTTACCTTTCGGGTTAGAAGGTCCCGCACCGGCTTCTAGCTTTGCAACTTGATTACCTAAACACATTCACCTAGTTTAGTAATCTAACATACACCAAAATCACATTACAATTGGGTTCACAACTAAATTCCCATTTCCAACCCAAATTGACCCGTTTGGGTTATACTCATAACCAAACACCCTCTTTCACCACAAACTCACCTACTTGAGTTTCATTATCTTAACCTTAACACTAATCTTTCTTTCAAAAATTATTATTAAGTTAATTTGGTGTTTGTTCAAGTGTCTAACATCTTAAAAACACTTAATCTTCATTAATTCATCATTTTAGCATCATGATCCAAACACCCCCAATTTCCACCATATGAACCCTAACTTCTCATAATCAAAATCAAAGGGTTCTAGGATGTTAATCATCATTCTTTAACTTTAGTTTAGCTAGATTATCAATAATCTAACACCATTTCATCACATGCATACATAATTTCGGATTTCACCCAAAACCCACCAAGAACACATTCATGGTGAAATCAAGAGGAAGAGAATCACTTACTTGATGTTATGAAGGTGTTGTGTGAGCCAAAACCTTCACAAAACAAGCCTCAATTCCGCGATTTAGCTCCAAAACCGAAATTCTCTTCTTCTCCTCTTCTCTTGAACGACTAACACCTCAAAAATGAGTTAATTTTGACTTTAACTAGTCAAATGGCAGATTTTGCCATATTACAACTTTAGTCCCTCAACTTTCCACTTCACCCATTTCATTCTAAAGTTAGTCAAAACTAACATAGCCCCATTACAAACTTGAAACCCACTTGTTTCAACTTATTTCTAAAATATTATTTTCACCATAATATTAATTAGAAATATTTATTTATTTATAACGAGACCCGGATTTTGGTTCGTTACAAATCTCCTCCCCTTATTTGGGTTTCGTCCCCGAAACCCGTCTTCACATAAAAAGGTTTGGGTAAAACTTGAGCATTTCTTCCTCGGTTTCCCAAGTCATTTCCGCTCCCTTTCTATGTTTCCACTTCACCAATACTTGGCTAATCTCTTTATTACGTAAACGCTTCACTTTTCTATCCAAGATTGCCACCGGTTCTTCAACATAATTCAACTTTTCATCCAATTCGATATCATCTAATGGAACAAAAGTAGACTCGTCCGCTAAACATTTTCGCAAATGCGACACGTGAAACGTGTTATGAAGTCTACTTAACTCCTCCGGTAGCTCCAAGCGATAAGCTACCGTACCCACCTTTGCTATCACCTCAAACGGCCCGATGAAACGAGGACTTAACTTCCCCCGTTTTCTAAACCGTATCACACCTTTCCAAGGAGAGACTTTCAAAAGTACAAAGTCCCCCACTTGAAACTCAATCGCCCGCTTCCTATTATCCGCATAGGACTTTTGGCGATCTTGAGCCGCCTTCAAGCGTGCTCTAATTTGGTCAATACTATCATTAGTTTCCAAGACCACCTCTTTACTACCTAGTTCCCGTTGACCGATTTCACCCCAACACACGGGTGTTCGACACTTTCTCCCGTACAATGCCTCAAAAGGCGGCATACCAATACTAGAATGATAACTATTGTTATACGAAAATTCCGCCAACGGTAAATGGTCATCCCAACTACCACCAAAATCTAAAGCACACGCTCGCAACATATCTTCGAGCGTTTGAATCGTTCGCTCGCTTTGACCATCCGTTTGTGGATGATAAGCAGTGCTAAGATTCAATCTAGTCCCCATATCCTCATGGAATTTCTTCCAAAATCGAGAAGTAAATCTCGTATCACGATCCGATATAATCGACACCGGCACACCATGACGTGACACAATTTCCTTCACATACATTTCCGCCAATCTATCCGAAGAGTATGTTTCCTTTGTAGGTAGGAAATGTGCACTCTTCGTCAACCGATCCACTACTACCCATATCGCATCATAACCCTTTCGAGTCTTTGGTAGTTTAGTGATCAAATCCATAGCTATATTCTCCCATTTCCAAAGCGGTATTTCAAGCGGTTGGAGCTTTCCATACGGCTTTTGGTGTTCCGCCTTCACCCTTAAGCATGTGAGACACCTCTCAACATACTTAACAACATCACGCCTCATACCCGGCCACCAAAAATGACACCTCAAATCGTAAAACATCTTTGTGGCCCCCGGATGGATAGAATATTTGGATTTATGCGCCTCATCTAAAATAGTTGTCAAAATACTTGACAACCTAGGAATCCAAATCCTACCAAAGCATGTCTTCAAGCCCATGCTATTTTCACCAAGTTTATCAACATAAGCAACCATCCGCTCTTTCTTCAAGTCACCACCAAGTGCTAACACTTGAGCCTCCCGGATTTCATCAATTAGGGATGATGAAATTGTCATCTTGAATGACTTCACCTTGATAGGTGCATGACTTGACTTCCTACTAAGCGCATCCGCCACAACATTCGCTTTACCCGGATGATAAAGTATGTCACAATCATAATCCTTGACCAATTCAAGCCACCGCCTTTGCCTCATGTTGAGGTCCTTTTGGTCAAAGAAGTACTTGAGACTTTTGTGATCCGTGTAGATCGTACACTTAACCCCATACAAATAATGCCTCCAAATCTTGAGTGCGAAAACCACGGCCGCAAGCTCTAGATCATGGGTAGGGTAATTCACCTCGTGAACCTTCAATTGCCTAGACGCGTAGGCAATTACTTTCCCCCTTTGCATCAAAACACACCCCAACCCCGAATGCGAGGCATCCGAATACACAACAAAATCTTCGGTCCCGTCTGGCAAGGATAAAACAGGTGCCTTTGTCAACTTTTCTTTCAAGAGTTGAAAGGCAGATTCTTGCTCGGAACCCCAAACAAACTTAGTCTCTTTACGGGTCAACTTCGTCATCGGTAAGGCAATCCGAGAGAAGTTTTCAATAAACCGCCGGTAATAACCCGCCAACCCCAAGAAACTTCTAATCTCTGAAGGCGTCTTCGGTGGAAACCAATCTTTAACCGCCACTATCTTGGATGGGTCGACAGTAATCCCTTTATCATTAATCACATGACCCAAGAATTGAATTTCGCGTAACCAAAAGGCACACTTGGAGAATTTAGCATAAAGTTTCTCCTTTTGCAAGACTTCGAGAATTTCACGCAAATGGCAAGCGTGATCACCTTCGCTCCTTGAATAGATGAGAAGATCGTCGATGAAAACAATGACCGAGCGGTCGAGGAACGGTCTACACACCCGGTTCATAAGATCCATGAAAACCGCGGGTGCGTTGGTTAAGCCGAAAGGCATAACTGTAAATTCATAGTGACCGTAACGAGTGCGAAAAGCGGTTTTAGGAATGTCATCTTCTTTCACTTTCAGTTGATGGTACCCGGATTTCAAATCAATCTTAGAGAACCACGACGCCCCTTGTAATTGATCGAAAAGATCATCAATCCTAGGTAAAGGGTACCTATTCTTCACCGTCAACTTATTCAACTCCCGATAATCCATACACATCCTCATGCTCCCATCCTTCTTTTTAACGAAGAGAATGGGCGCACCCCAAGGTGAGACACTTGGGCGTATGAAACCTTTATCAAGCAATTCTTGTAATTGCTCCATCAACTCTTTCATTTCTGGCGGTGCCAATCTATAAGGCGCTTTAGCTACCGGTTTAGCACCCGGCATCAAGTCGATCCCAAACTCAATCTCCCTATCAGGCGGAACCCCCGGTAACTCGTCAGGAAACACATCCGCAAACTGATTCACGACCGGCACGTCGTGAATCTCCTTTACCTTTCCATCCACATCCGTAACACATGCCATGAACGCCTTGCACCCACGCGCCATGTACTTGGTTGCCTTCACAAAGGAGCACAACCTCACCTTACCTTTCTTATCACCTTCAATGTAGATGGACTCTCCCGACGGGGAATCAAGTTGGATCGCCTTTGGTCCACATAATATACTCGCCTTATTCTTTGACAACCAATCCATCCCCACAATAACATCAAAATCCCCCATAGACATAGGAATTAAATCAATATGGAACGTTTCACCCCCCGCCTTTAATTTGCAATTCCTATAAACATCAAACACTAGGAAGCTCTTATCGTTTGCCGCCTCAATTTCTAAGGGTTCGTCTAACTTGCTACTTATAAAAGAAGAATGCTTAACAAATTTCAAAGACACAAACGAACGACTAGCCCCCGAATCGAAAAGAACTAGTGCAGGTAAAGAGTTAATCCTGAATGTACCTGACACCACCTCCGAGTTGTTCTTTGCTTCCTCCGCAGATATGTGGAAGGCTCTACCCTTAGGCCTGGGTATCTCAACTTTTCTTTCGCTTCCACCTTGCTTCAAATCCGGGCAATCCGCCCTAAGGTGTCCTGGCTTGTAACAATTATAGCATATACGAATCTGGCTTGGACACTGATTTGCCATATGCCCCGGCTTCCCACACTTGTAGCAATTTGACGTTCCCTTCTTACAATCCCCATAGTGCTCCTTCCCACAAACTTTGCATCCTCGAGAAGAGAACTTGGTAAAAGGCTTCTTACTAGGGCTCCCGCCCTTTATCTTGCTCACCACTTGATCCACAATTTCCCTTTTCCTTTTCTCTCCCCTAGCCTCTTGCCTCTTCAACTCCACTTCCCTTTCCCGACACCTGTTTATTAAATCCACAAGTGTGGTGAAAGAAGATGGAGATATGCTATCTCTGAATTCCACAGTCAACATAGCATAAAATCTGTCAATCTTCGCCTTCTCGGTCGACACCACGTCCGGACAGAACTTGGCGCGATCAAAGAAAGCTCCAGCCAATTCATCTATTGACTCATTCTTTTGCCTCATGAGGAGAAACTCCTCAGTCATTCTATCAACTGCGGCTTGCGGGCAATGATACTTCAGAAAAGCCGCCTTAAACTCCTCCCAAGACATGGAGGTCACACCCAAATCACCTCTCTCCTTGCGGAGATTCAACAACCACTCCTTTGCCCTTCCAGTCAACAAAGGCACACTGAACATCACCCTATCCTCGGGCTTACATTTAGTAGTCTCAAAATTAGACTCCATATCCACAATCCACCTGTGGCTCAGAATCGGGTCCACCTGCCCATTATACTCCTTGGGCTTGATCACCATAAACTCTTTCAGAGTACAACCTTGAGGTTCCTTTTCTTTCTCCTTCAAGATCTCCTCGAGAGAGAGTTTAATAGTCCCCCTCATCTCTTCCATCAACAGATTTGTGGCTTGCTCAAAGGCCTTGGCCACCTCCTCTTTTATCAACTCTTGAATCCGTGGATCCAACGGTTCATTACTTGCATCTTCTGCCATCTCTAAGCTGAGAAATGAACCACAAACACCTTAATACCCTTTCACTTTCAATACCCTAGGTATCCATTACACATTCACTATTATATGCATTAAGTATATATATACCTACCTATATACATACATACATATATAACCACCTTCACCTAATCCTTGCAAATGTTCATTGTTATATGGTTATCATAAAGTCTCTTGCACATTTCATCTTATTAAACATATTGGCCAGACATGTTTAATAGTACGCCATGCCCAATTGTAATTACCATCTCCATATAACAAGTCACAAAACAAGTTTCGGCACACATAACACCTTAACAACATTCATCATACATATATACATACACCATATATATATATATTATCATTTTATCAAATCATTACTAACCTTTCATTTCAGCAAGCTCCGAGTCTTAGTCAAGTCCTACTTGGATTCTCGTATCATCCCCCCATATCAAGAGCATCCGGTTTGAGTTTAGTGTCTCGCACACCAAATCCCTCAAACCATTGCTCTGATACCAAGTTGTAACACACCACTTTCAATAACAAAAGTTTAACGCGCGGAAGACTAAATCCCAGAAATTTTTTTTTTTTTTTTTTTTTTTTTTTTTTTTTTTTTTTTAAAACTCCTCGCGTACCGCGAGACAAACTAGCCACCTTCCTCGCGTACCGCGAGGGAGTCTCAGAAACGCAAACCCGGAAACCCGGTCTCTCGCGTACCGCGAGAGAATCCTCTAAGGGCTCTCGCGTACCGCGAGGGACTCAAAACTCAGAGAGTTTCAGTTTCCTGCAGGTTTTCATACTTAACCATTTTTCCAACTTTTTCACACCCAACAACACCAAAACTCTCCCGACACCTGGGTTTTGACCAAAGACATACATATCACATATATTAACATAAACAACATTGTTTGTGAACCAAAATACACGTCAAAAACGGTTTTCAAACAAAAACCCAATGATCACCATAACGCATACGAGAATCCTCTTTTGCCAATGGACTTGACCTTGACCTACTTCGGAGCTTTCCCTACATATCCACATTAACATAACACCATTAGTATTGAGATGACCAAAACAACAAGTATATATACTTGTTTTCACCACTTTCACCCATTTGACCCATTTGACCCATTTGCACACATTTGGTCAATTAAGGTTTCATTCCCTTGTAATTCTCTAACATATTATCATAGAAATATGTTATACATAACATCAAGTATTCACAACTTGATTTCACACCTTTCACCCATTTTTGACCCTTTGACCCGTTTGCATACGATAAGTCAATTAAGGGTTTCATTATCACATTTTCATTTCCATTATGGCACGTAGGCCATAACTTCATATCCATTTAGGATACGAGATCATAATTCCATAACCGTTCTATCCATTATGGTACTTAGACCATAACTCCATTTCCATTCTATCCATTATGGTTCATAGACCATAACTCCATATCCATTCTATCCATTATGGTACTTAGACCATAACTCCATATTCACATATTCATTATAGTACACATACTATAACTACATACATTCTAACATTTACACACTTCCATCTACATTCATACCACATGTCAAATTATGCAACCATATACATCATATATACAACATTGCATACAAATACCATATCATCAAAACTAAGTAAGTGCTAAAGCACTTACCTTTCGGGTTAGAAGGTCCCGCACCGGCTTCTAGCTTTGCAACTTGATTACCTAAACACATTCACCTAGTTTAGTAATCTAACATACACCAAAATCACATTACAATTGGGTTCACAACTAAATTCCCATTTCCAACCCAAATTGACCCGTTTGGGTTATACTCATAACCAAACACCCTCTTTCACCACAAACTCACCTACTTGAGTTTCATTATCTTAACCTTAACACTAATCTTTCTTTCAAAAATTATTATTAAGTTAATTTGGTGTTTGTTCAAGTGTCTAACATCTTAAAAACACTTAATCTTCATTAATTCATCATTTTAGCATCATGATCCAAACACCCCCAATTTCCACCATATGAACCCTAACTTCTCATAATCAAAATCAAAGGGTTCTAGGATGTTAATCATCATTCTTTAACTTTAGTTTAGCTAGATTATCAATAATCTAACACCATTTCATCACATGCATACATAATTTCGGATTTCACCCAAAACCCACCAAGAACACATTCATGGTGAAATCAAGAGGAAGAGAATCACTTACTTGATGTTATGAAGGTGTTGTGTGAGCCAAAACCTTCACAAAACAAGCCTCAATTCCGCGATTTAGCTCCAAAACCGAAATTCTCTTCTTCTCCTCTTCTCTTGAACGACTAACACCTCAAAAATGAGTTAATTTTGACTTTAACTAGTCAAATGGCAGATTTTGCCATATTACAACTTTAGTCCCTCAACTTTCCACTTCACCCATTTCATTCTAAAGTTAGTCAAAACTAACATAGCCCCATTACAAACTTGAAACCCACTTGTTTCAACTTATTTCTAAAATATTATTTTCACCATAATATTAATTAGAAATATTTATTTATTTATAACGAGACCCGGATTTTGGTTCGTTACAAGACACATCTCATGTTTTGAAATATGGAACCACATGGATGGTTCATGAGTAGATTATCCCATACTATGACACCCAAGTATACAAGTTGTGCATATAAAATGAGTAAGAGCATTAATAAGAACAATACAAGTTGTATTAATGTTCATATTCAATCCTTGAGGGTGCTACAACTTATAAGTAAAAAAAACTTTTTACATGATTTAAAGGAGCAATATTAAAAGTTAAATCAACTTGATTTCCAACACCAAGCAAGTATAAGATACATTCATCGGTTGACATGAACCGGTCCAAATTTCTAATTAGCCTTCTTCTCCAAACTCCTTTGTAAATCTCTCATGAACCTCAAGGTCACTTTTACTTACTGTTGGCTTCTGCCTTGCCAGAACCTTGTCAAAATCTGTTCTTGTAATTGGTGGTGGAATAATCTGTAATAAGATTATATTAAGCAAGATTTTGTACAAACAATATGAATTAAGAAAATTATTACCTTTTCCGCCAGGCCTTGTGCAGCCAGATCCTGCATTGTGATCTGAACCGCACCCGGTTGTTTGGGTCCACATGGGACCCAAAAACCATCATTTGTCTTAACAAAGAACATGGCATCTTGAGTTTTACGTACAGGTTCGAATAGAACATCCTTAACCTACAAAAAAAAACTAATCTTAACAAACACACAGAGTGAGAACTTTATGTAAAGCATGCGACTTACACAAACAGCGATATCTGAACCAGAAAATCCTTCAGTTTTACGTGCTAAGCTTTCAAAGTCACTTTCATTCAAGTTATTAGGAGTATCTCCTAAATGCACCTGCATATTATATCAAAGCCATAACAAACAGCATATAATACAAAAAAATAAAAATAAAAACTGTTTGTTTGAGGTTAATGAGCATATTTGTGCAGGAAACATCCTCACTTTGAATATGTGCTGGCGAGCCTTCAAATCGGGAAGTGGAATGTATATACGCTTGTCAAATCGCCTTCGGATAGCCTGAAAGGATCATCAGTGAGTAATCGGCTTTACTAAATGTTAGTCTGATAAATATCTTACATATAAAGATTGCATTTTTATTGAAAACCTGATCAAGAGAGTATGGTGTATTTGTGGCTGCAAGCACAAGAACTTTATCATCATTGGTTCCTACACCCTGAAAAAATGGAGTTGGTATTTAAGATAAATCTCACTGCAAATTAACAATAAAAATTGAACAAATTTTGTTAAAAAGCAACCAACTTCACTTAAATTTCTGTTATTGAGTTAGTACCTTTTAGTGTTAAAAGAATACTATGTTACTCAGAAAAGAAATTTGAAGAAAGTTTGTTACTTTCTATGCAATTAGACCATAGAAATCTTAGCAATTTAATGGAAACCATGGGTTCCAACAACTTACCTGCATTTGAACAAGAATTTCAGTCTTGATGCGTCTTGAAGCTTCACTTTCATTGCCTTCACCACGCTGGCCACTTAAAGAATCAATTTCATCAATGAAGATGATAGAAGGCGCACTTTCACGGGCCATTTGAAAAAGATTTGAAACCAGTTTTTCACTTTCCCCCATCCACTTTGAAACTAGATCTGATGAAGAAACACTGCAGACAAGCAATTTAACCAAGTTAATGAACACACACATGTGTATATATTAATTACATAATAAACAAGCATACTATGTAATTACAAAATTTACACCTGAAAAATGTAGACTCTGCTTCAGTGGCAACAGCTTTAGCCAAGTATGATTTCCCGGTGCCAGGTGGACCATACAAAAGAAAAGCTCTCCATGGTCGCCTTTTACCTGCAAGGAAACAATTTAACAGCTTGTAGGTGAAGATGATGAATATATCTAAAAAACCAAGAAGTCAAGAACACAACAAGCATCCACCAATAGCATGTGCTACATCTGTAAATGGCTTCTTAGTTTCAAGGTTGTATTTAAACAAAACCCTATATACAATGGAAATGAAGCTAGAGTGAAAGCTTGATAATTACACTTTTCAATTCATGAAACTTGGAATAACTAGATTCTTATAGTTTGAACAGAACTAGAAGTGATTTAGCCCTCAAAATGAGATCTAATGCATAAATATAAATGGTGCTGTTGATTGATAGTAACTTCAGACCAATTGGAAAGTTTGAACTATTCACTGAAGGGGCATTTGGTTCGCGGAATGTTTTGGGGTTGGAATGGGAATTGGAATTTAAAGGATTCCTTGGAAAATCAATAACGTGTTTGGTTGATACATTTGTTAATGGAATTGGAATGTAAAAATACCTAACATGACAAAATTATCCCTTAAAATTAACAAATAATAAAATAAAAATCCAAACTCAAATATCTTTAAAAAAATGTTTTTAAAAACTTGAAAAACTTATGTAAATTATAAACATATTAAAATGTTGAAAGATTCTAAATTCCATCAATTTAAGAATTTGATTGGAATTGATTCCAATTCCTTCACTTAGCTTAACAAACATGCAAAAAAATGGAATTTAAATTCCAATTCTATTGAATTCCCAAGAATTCCCGTCAACCAAACAGCCATGATTCTCCAAGAGTTAACATTTGGGGGGCGTTTGATTCGCGGAATCTTTTGGAATTGGAATTTAAAGGATTCCTTTGAAAATCTATAACGTGTTTGGCTGATACATTTATTACTAGAATTGGAATGTAAAAATACCTAAAATGACAAAATTACCCCTTAAAATTAACAAAATATAAAATAAAAATCCAAACTCAAATATCTTTAAAAAATATTTTAGAAAAAACGAAAAACTGCTAGGGTTATTAAGTAAATTATAAGCATTCCCAACGTTTCCTTTGAAATGTTGGGACGATTCTGAATTCCATCGATTGAAGGTTTTCGTTGGAATTTAAATTCCAATTCCATTGAATTCTCATGAATTCCTGTCAACCAAACAAGTGAAGCCCTGATTCTACAAGAGTTAACATTTGGTGTCCTCACATAACCATAACAAGTTACACACTTCAAACAAATCATATGAACTTGCAGATTAAACAATTATGAGCTTACTAACCAGTGAAAAACTGGGGGAATTTAACCGGCAAAATAACCGCTTCCTGTAAAGCCTGCTTAGCACTCTCAAGCCCAGCAACATCACTCCACTTCACATTAGGTTTCTCCCTAACAATCGCCGAGTGCAAACCAGCCCTAAGTTTCGATTGCTCCGGATCCTCCCCATCTCCCTCTCCATCCTTCGGTTTCGTCTTCGGCCGTGCCGCCACCGCCGCATCACCACCGCTCGCAGCAGGTCCCGCTCCGCCATCATCAATAACAGCCCTAATTTCCTCCGCACGACGCAAATACTCGGTGAATTTCTGCGTGATCGCTTCACGAATCTTTGGGTTTTTTTCGTACTTCAAGTGAGTTTTGAAGTATTCCAAAGCGTTCATGTATAAGGGGAAGGCTTTGGCGTAATTCCCCGCATTATCTTCCTGCACAGCTTGTTTTACGTACTCTATCGCTTGTTCTTTGAAATTGCTATACATCGCACATACGATCGACGGATTTTGGAGATGAAATTGCGATTGGAAAGAGGAAAGTGGAAAGTAAACCCTAGAAAACGGATCACGATCAGAGGAAGACGGTGGATGTGTTGAAGTTGAATCTAAACGTGGGGATTAGATACGTTCATCGTTTGCTTTCGATGCCTTGACAATGTTTTCAGAACCGGACCGGACGTCGAACCGGTCTCCTTACCGGTCCACTGGTCGGACCGGTCCGACCGGTCGGACCGGATTTAAGAACCGGACGACGTCATAAATATTATAAAAATATATCAGTCTAAATAGCCATTAATCCTTTAAAAAACCACCAACAAGTCAATTCCAATAATTTTAAACCAACAATTACCTACGAAATACGAAGCCAAGAGACTTAAAAAAGATTAAAAAAAAAAAAAAAAATAGTCAAGCGGTTCAACCGGTCCGACCACCCGGTTCAACCGGTCCGACCACCCGGTTTCCGGTCCGACCGCCGGTCCGACCACCGATTCGCTGCAGAAACGGTTCAACACATGTAACCGGACCGGTCAGACCACCGGTTCCCGGTCCGACCGGTCCGACCGGCCGGTCCGGTCCGGGTTTCAAAACATTGTGCCTTGATTTGTTTCTTTATATGCGACGACCTCATAGTCATCACTACAATTATTCAAAGTTCTTTTCCTCTTTATATTGGCTACTTGTTTATACTTTATACTCTTCTTTATTGTTGTTGAAAAAAAAACAACAAAACCGTCGCACACTTCATTTTTAGAAAAAAGTTAACGAAAGCAGGTTAAAAAAGAAAAACTAAACTAATAGAAAATTAAACGGGTTAAAATGCAAGACAAAATCACTTATGATCATCTCCGAGTGTAAGATTAGTGTTAGTAATTGTATTCAACTCTGTTTCTATCCTTTCGTGGACATAGATCTTATGCTAAGCACTTAATTCATTGTGGTTTATGTGTTTTTAACTTATTTTGTTAAACGGTTTGATTTTATTGCATTCAGTTGATATTCCATCCGTCATTGGTCTTTTAATCATTAACAATTGGTTATTTGTTTGAATTTTTTAAAGTTGAACCAGTAATTATCTAGATAGCATCGCAATTGTGTCATTATTCGATTTAGGATCATTAATCAACACAATCAGGTTACTTAGTCTTATAATTACCCATTAATATAAGTTAATAACAAAGTCATGTCTATATGATTTACCAATTAGGTAGTAACTAGGTTATACAATTTGCTTCTAAAAACCTAAAACCCAGGAGTGATCAGTTTTTAACAATTGTTCATAAACCATGTCTAATTTCAAGTTTATGTTTTCTGCACAATCGAAGTATTCAAAGTATTTGTAATCAACCACCAAATCGAAGTTTAAGTTTAAGTAACTTAGTTAACATAGTTTAAGTAATCAACTTTGATTTGACACCATCCAGTAACTCCTCGTGAATTCGACACCCTACTTACATTTTTTTTGAAAGGCAACAACACCCTACTTACCTAACTGGTTAAGGTGAATAGGAACAAAACTCACACACAATACATCTTATTTGATCGGTACCTCGACGTCGATCAAATTTTGGCACTATTGTCAGGGAGATTGCACCCTTAGTGTTACTTTTAGTTGATTTTTTTTATCAAAATGTTTAATTTTCCAATTTTATTTCTTTTGTTTGTTGCTACGCTGGGTGTGTTGATTTGTGTAGGAACCAGGTGTGTTACATGCGTACACGGTTTTCAGGGGAATCTTCACCACTCTTTGATCCGAAAATTGAAAGGACAACAAGGGAAAGCAGAGTACCACACAGATCAGGAGTATCGCTAGTTCCAATTGCAAAAGGCATCAACCAATCAGAGACAAGTTCAAGAGAATCAATAGCAATGACGGTTCCAAACAAACATGCGGGTCCCAACAACCAAAACCAAAATCAAAATCAGAATCAACCAATGTACACTTTCGACCCTAACATATGTTACCGCCCCCAAATGGAACCAAACCTAAACCAACCAATGTACACTTTCGCTAATTGGAACCAAACCCAAACCATCCAATCTCCACCCACATCCCGAACAACAACCTGAACCACAACCTTAGCTGGGAGTTTGACCTTAACGGGTCAAATGGGTTGAATAGTAATTGTAATGCTATTTAGGGACTTTGGGTTTGGTTAATGCTTGAATTGACCAATATAAGTAGGGAGTCTTAAAAACTAAGTTAAATATGTTGTAAATCCCAATGTGTGGATATATAATGGGATCAATAGAATTCTAAACAACAATGTGGATTGTTTAGGTGATCAAGTTGCAAAAGATGATGAACAACTCGGGTCATCCAAAAACAAAGGTAAAGACAAAGGTAAGTGTTTTACATTTACTTAGTAGTAGGTTATGATAGGATTACCTATACCAAATGTGATTTGATATCCTCTATGATGATTTATGTATTATGTGATTTGGTTGTTTTAAATGGGTGATCCATTGTATGTGTGTTTACATAAATTTAACTATAGGATAACGTAAATGGTGTTTATGGAAGTCTTGAACTCCGTAGGGTGTTATGCCTAGCACAATGAGATCTTTGAATCCCAATGGGTGTAATTAAATTGAGAATTCGAGCCTCAAAAGGTGTTTGGTAAGTGAAATATTAAGAACTTCATAATGGTGTTTTAAATGAAGTCTTGAACTTCAATGGGTGTTGTCCCTAGCACAATGAGATCTTTGAATCTCAATGAGAGTCATTTGATTATGGTATTTTGGGTGGTTTATTAAACATATGTGTTTAAATATGAATAATGGTGAAATTGGTTTCAAACCATTGAAATTTGAGGGTTAGATCAACTGCAAATGGGTTAGTAACCGAAACTGGCTGGGCTGATCAACCAGCCGCCGGCGTAGGCTACGCCGATTGGACGCACGCCGGCTGTTACGCTGATTTGGAGATTTTTGGGTACTTTTTGAGTTATGCACTTGGATATTATTATTCAATGACTAAACGACTACTAACATGATATTTGGGGTGTATTTGATGCAGGGAAAGCTTCGATTTAAGCTCGAGGTCTCAAGTCTCGAATTGGACTCTCAAGCGTTCAGCGTCTTGCCTTTTGGGTGTTTTGTTAATATGTCATGTGTTTAAACAATAGTATTGTGTATGTAATCGACATGCAATGTTGGTGTTTAAAACGTTTTGAAACCAATGGGAGTATTTCATACACCAATTTATGATTTTGGAATGTAAAATGGAACCTTTTTTTTCGTAAATGGTTATGTTTAATTTATTTTAAAAAATTTAGGTGTCGTATTTGAGAGTTTGAGGGATTTGAATGTGCCAAACACTTGAACTCAAAGTTATAATGCTCTCTTGATGAGAGGAAATGAAAATCCAAATAAGACTTGACCGAGGATTGGAGCTTAAAGGCGAGGTTAGTAGTGAGCAAATTTGATTAGTCGGTGACAACTTTGCTCCATTGTTAGCAACTTTATTCTATCGGTAGAAACACCAAAATTTTCACATAATCAAATACACAACTTTAAACATCAATATCTCATTTATCTTAACTACGTTTTGAACATCAATATTTATCTTAGCTACGTTTTAAAAGCCGTCTGATTTGTTACGAAACTCTCACATAGTATAAAACAAACCCTGAAGAATATCAAACTTCAGTATATATACAAACCCGTCATCAGGCTTTTGGTCTGATGATTTTTCTGTAAAAGGTTTCCTTCTGAAAAGATCATTAATATACAAACCCGTCATCAGGCTTTTGGTCTCATGATTTTCCTGTGTTTCCTTCTGAAAAGATCATTAGTTCAAATCCTCACGAGAGAGGACTAGGAGTTAGCAATAGAACACAATATCAACCATTAATAAAAACCCAATACCACATACATAATATCCGATAATAGGTGAGATGCCATTCATCATAAATATCCTAGACGATGACATCAATGATTTTTACAGCAAAACATTCCATTGATGTCCCACTTCACAAAAACCAAAAATATTTAATCCCTCATCAGCAGTCGTGTCGAACATCAACCCCCTTATTCCACGGGAGTATCAGCACCAGCTGGATCAACTTCCTCGTACTCAGTATCTTGTTCCTCAAACTTCACTCCAACCAGAAACCTCATGCATACCTGCAAACCCAAATGGAACATAATTAACCACACTACCACAAGGCACCTTGATAGTTGATATCATCATAAAGATTACCTGTATAGGATCATAAACAGCATATTCATTGAATTCAAGAATGCTGTCTTTATGTTCAGATTCAACCAGACTACCACAAGGCACTTTGATATCATCTTTCCAAACAAAATGTTCTTTCTCGTCAGTTTTCTTCCTCCCCAGCCCCATCACTCCACCTTTTTTATCTTCTAGAGACTTTGTATCCTATAAAATTTAATGTTGTTAAAACCAAATCTTGAACTAAATTATGCAAGATTCATGTACCTTAGGTGGTGAGGTCAATTCTGTAATTTCATCCCCTAGAGAAGCAACTGCTAAAACTAGAAACCCCTCCGGTCGGTCAACAGCTGTATACCCGAATCGTGAAGCTTCTGCAGCTGCATCCGAACACACGATCGCCCTACCAAACTGTAAAACATGTTAATGAGACCATCAAGGATAACAAGTTACACAACTTCTTCAATGCAGTTCTGTACCATGTATCCTGAAACTGGGAGCGCGCATACGGCTGGCAAGAATCCTTTATGCAAGTGCCTTAAAAGATTCGAACTTCTCGTGCCTAATTGTGAATAAATCGAAATGAATGAAGTCAATCTTCAATCTTTAAGTTGTACTAATTATGTTAGTGATTCTTACCACACCATAAAAGAACCTTATTTGGGAGCTTTTTGATCTCATTGTATGAAGGACCTGCACTCACTTCCACTTGAAAGATATTCTCCACCGACACGCCATAGCTCTAGACCCACAAAACCCGATAAGCAATATTAGACTGGTGTATTGTACAGTTGACTTGGTCAATGACCAACACAACAAGAGATGTTGCAAATGGGTGTCTTACAATTTCTCCAACTTTCACAGGCTCATAGGTTTTTTCAAGGTATTTAATTATCATATTGTAGTCCTCTGATTCCTTCTCTAATGGGGAAACTGAGCAACCTGATTTGGTGTACCGATTGAATAGCGGATCATCGATTGCGGCGCCACTCATATCCTCTATAATCCTTGAAGCCACATTTATGTCCCTCATTGTTTCAAGCGCGGAGGCAGCCTAAAACACAACCAATTCAATTGTTCATATCAATATTTTAAGTGTTCACTACAACCAATTCAATTGTTCATATCAATATTTTAAGTGTTCAACTCAAGTGAACGCGAATCTGATTTCTCACATGTTCTGCAAGATCTTGATGATCTCTGAAGATTAAAGGCCTTGTGGAGTGCAATAGAGTGAACCATCTTTGACTGAAGTCTGACCATATAGCATCAGACTTCTGTTCTCTTTCCTTTGTGTTCATTAGTTTCTCAATGAATTCTAGTAAAGTCTCCTCACCTGATGATGGGATTGTAAAGATTTATCCACAACAGGAATTTGGCGGGCTAGAATTGAATTTGAATTTGAACTTGAAGCTTACATCTTTTGATATGCAAATCTGAGAGCATGGCTACTGGGAGATCAGGTGCATCATGTCCCAACTCCATTAAAGCATACCTGTAAATCTCTTGACCACACAGGACTTTCATGAAATTAGCCACCATCGGATCGAGGTTGCAATGAGCCGCAGCTGCACCTAGCTGCCTAAGACCCAAGCCACCATATCTCACATCATACCCATCATCCTACATGACATAAAACATGACTACAAATATTAATCTTCTCTTTGGGAGTTGAATCTTTGTTTGGATTAAAATTTTCAACTCACCATGTCAATTGGGAAAAATTTATACGGTTTCTTTTGGATTTTCTTCTCTCTTTCCCATGCCTCAAACTCATTCCCGGTTAATTCTTCGAACAGTTTAACAAACTCTTTGATTGCGTCGTCTACATTCTTCCATTCTTCAACCCGTTCTTCTGCACGCGGGTCGGCACCAACTTTCCCCTTCTTCACGTACAAATGCAACCGGTTATCCGGCAGCATGATTAGTTGCATAACACAAAACCTACGAAAACAACACACTTTAGAACACTAAACACCGATAAAGTAATAACAAAAAATATGGCATTAAATCATTAAAGATTACTCGTTGACTTTTCTGCCTTTGTCACTAACAGAAAATGCACAGTTGTACAAGATCCCATCTTTCTCAAAGATAACACCACCTTTTTTATCCAACTTGCTATCTTTATGTACCCCTCTTTTACCATACATTTTAATCTACAAAAAGTTAAAAATAACCCATGTGAAAAAGATGGCAGAATTTTATTAAAACATGGTGAAAACTGGAAAAATGTGAAGTGTTATTACTTCTGCATTTAGATATTCAAGGGCTTCCTGACTTGGATCTTGCATATCCCATGGGATTCCTTTGCCATCAACAGCAAGATCACTAACAACATCATAAGCATCCATAGGTTGTGGTTCTTGTTTTTCAATGCTGTCACTCAACCAAGCTTCACGTACCACTGGGATGTCACGTTCCCTATTCAATTCCACGAAAAGATAAATATTTGCATACTTGTTAGAACATTTAGGAGTTGAGAACAGAGAAGGAGCCACTGACAATGCTTCGGTTACTTTCGATGAACCTACTCGATCTCTCTCGGAAGGAGCCACGACTAAACATGTCACCCCTGATGCCAAATATATAATAATAAATTCTAAGACAATGGTTACTAAAATGGAAAATTACCAAAACCTACATTCTGACCAATTTTAAGAAAATAAAATTCCAACTTGTAACTCACTAAAAAATAAACATATTCAAAAGCAACAAATTTGAGTGTCACTTAAGCTTAGCAGGATAAAAGGCTAGATTTCAGTCTAGCCAAGACTAGAATCTACACAAGAACCTTGAAGATTACAATGGGATCCACCAAAAACCAACAAAAATACGTCACTTTTAACTCACTTAAAAATAAACATATTCAAAAGCAACAAATATGAACGCCACTTAAGCTTAGCCGGCTAAAAACAAGGTGAAATCTACACTGAGAACAATGAAGATTACAATGGGATCAACAAAAACCAATAAAAACCAACAAAGTATACGCCACCACATGAAGACCAAAAACTAACAAAAATACGTCACTTTTAACCCACTTAAAAATAAACATATTCAAAAGCAACAAGTTTGAACGCCACTTAAGCTTAGCCGGCAAAAAACAAGGCGAAATCGGCTAAAACAAAGTGAAATCTACACGTGAACAAAGAAGATTACAATGGGATCACCAAAAACCAATAAAACTAACAAAAAAATGTCACCACTCACCACGTTGAAATCTACACGTGGTTTGTTTTGATTGGTTAGTCAACACAAAAACCTTAGAAGATTCAGGTAGGTCCACCAAAAACCAATCAAAACTAATAAAAATACATCACGTGGCCGCTACGACTGTAAGACATGGATTGTTTTGATTCTGGTTGGACATGGTTTGTTTTGATTGGATTTGCAGTGGACTAAGGGGCTGTTTGGTAGCCTCTCTCTTAATGGTTAAGAGGTAACCTTAAGTTTGAATGGTTAAGGCTTAATGGTAAGTCCTCAAGTTACATGTCCCCTTACCTCTTAAGGATTAAGAGGTTTTGAACCATTATGAGATAGCCTCTTAATGACCAGTAAGAGGCTACCAAACAGTCACTAAATGTGCTTTTTCACTTTCTTTGATGCCTGACTAAAGTCTAGCCTCTTTAGAGGGAGGTTTTTTTTTTTTTTTTTTTGACATCAGATGGTGTAGCTAGCAACGGTTGGGGGACTTCGTTATCTTAATCGGCCCCAGAGTCCCCACCCCGGTTCGAAAATGTTAAAATGCATCTAGCTAATTTTGGACCGTACCGATGATATGGTTGGCTACCTTTCCACCATGCTTTTCAATCTTGGACTTCCAATATTGCTGCAAAACACCATGTAAACAATAAAAACGATCCGCAAGTTCAAACTTGAAGAACAAGAATTAAAAGATTCATACATGGGTGCGAGAGAGTCGACCGGATAGGGATATAAGCATCCCCGAAAATGGCTTATCGGTGGCTTTCAACTCCCTCTTTGGTCTTCCCTTTGGATCTTGGTGCTTCATCAGCAGCTATTATCATAAAAAAGATAAGATTAAGTAACTGAACCTTACCAAAAACAGAGCATAAAAGAGGTGAAATTACATCAGAAACGCCAGATTCCTTCACAAAATCAGGAAACTTGATCGGTTCATCCAGTCTGGGAGGATCCCTGGTACTGTACATGCAAGTAGACCACTCACTATACGACCCTTTGCAGCTATAATTCTGACCAACGCACTCCAACGTCCCCCCGCAAACAGGACACTCACTTAACGCCCCGTAAAACATCATATCTTGGCTGCAAATACAGTATGAAAAATTTTATATCATGCTAAGTTGCCCACCAACTGTTTGTGTTTTGGCCTCTATGAAGTTTTGGCCTCTATGAAACTTACCATCGATGGACGACAGTGTCGTCGGAGCCGGAAGCGTCGACGTTGTTGGCCTCGAGGATTTCTCGCATCTGTTGGACGGAGAGATGCTGACTTGTGGTTTTACAGAACTTATCGAACTCCGTGATGACGTCATTTACGGAGCCGTTAAGTGCGTCTTCCGATTTGGGTTTCTTGGTCGGGTGGTCGTGTTCTTGTTTCTCCGCCTTCTGTTTCTTGGTCATGATGATTTTCTCCTCGTCACTGGGAGAATGATTGTTTGATCTTGTTTCATGAACTTTCATGATTCGTTATCAAGTAAAGTGAATGCTTGAAGAACAGAAGGTCTGGAATGGCAATGGGAGTATTTTTTTTATTTATTGGGTAACGGGGAGGTGGGGAAGAAGAGGATGTGACACGTAGGCTGTAAGTGTCTTCTCCCTGGCTTGACACCTGTACATTTGAATGACACGTGTTATCCGTTCGGAATTTATATTGCCATTATCATCAATAGAGCCAATGTCACACAGAGGGAGTACTAGTGGGTCACGTGTGTGCCGACCATTTTACTGATTAATCTCTGGAAGTGATTGCAAGGATCAGTCAAACGAAGGATAATAATGTCAAGAACATGTCATCAGGCGTTTGGTATGTTGGTCAGATAATTTTGTTATAAGGTTTTCCTGCTGTGAAGGTCTCAGGTTTAATTCTTACAAGATGCACTTTATAATTTCAGGAACATCCTCTGTGGCAGGACTTGAACTCCGAGCTAGGTGAAGTTAACGACATCCTAACCGACATACCGTTTTAAAAAAAATAATAATGTCAAGAACATGACACGTGGGAAATAAGTAAACGTGTCGACTTGTTTATAACCCGAAGCCCGTTTAACGCCGTGTCGTATCGTGCTAATGGGTCGTATAAAAAATAACCGGCCCTAGTTACATCACTTGTCGTCAATTATTAAGTTTATGATAGGAGATAATTTAATATAAAATAATTATATAAAGGTAAAAATGTTAGAAGTTAACATGACGTATGTGAGGCGATTGTGGAGTAAAGTGAAGAGAGAGGAGGGTGTCTATAGACGTGGTGAGAAACAATCTTGACGTATTAAATACTTTGACAAGCGGTATGCTTCAAAGAGCACCTCCAACGCGTATTAAAAAGCTTGTCGACTCGTGCTTTCGGCCGTTCGGCCGTCCACAGTTCTATACAAACCAAAATTTCGAACATTTTGGATTTTAGGGTTGGATGTGTAAATATATAGTTTGGTGATCAAATGCCATATTATAAGACATGAAGGGTTGTTTTGAAAAAGGCACAAACATAAACTAAATACCTTTTTATTATTTTGATGAAACTTCTTTTACATTCTAAAAGCTAGAAACTTCTCAAAAAGGTGTGTATGTGTGTGTTCGACGATAAAGGAGAATAAGAAGAAAAGCCTAGTGAATCACCGAATGGAAATTCAATCTACCTTCATCATATTAACTTCCTAAAATCTTCATGTTTGGTAAGAACCACAAGACCTAGTTTTCTCTATTTAGAGGGAAGTAATCATCTTTTGAGATAAGTGTGGATCTTTAAAATCTTTTAGTAATTTCTTATATAACGGCTTAGAATAATCATATATGATGATTAGAAATGATTTGTGTAAATGGAAAAATCAACGAAAATACAAAAGTCAAATGGTTCTAAGGGTATAGAAACATCATAAATGATGGGTATATTATGTAGGAGTTCAAAGCTTAAATCAAATTTTGGCAATGTAAGTTCTTGGTAAAGTTAACCTAACTTGACCCAAACCGGGGGGTTTTACTCAAAATCAAATTTGACCCGATGAACTAATATGGTTATTATAAGTTGTTTGAATAAAAAAATGGATTATAGGTTAAAAAAATATATATGATTTTGATGAGATTGGTGTTTTATGCCAATTTTAGACTTAAAAATGGGTAATTGTACTTTGACTAGTATAGTTTGATCAAAGTTAATTCTAAAGGTCAAATATATACCTATGTAGATGTGTTTGAAATGTTAAAACCTGGATCGGAAACAATCAAAACAAGCTATGCATGTTTGAGTTTCAAACGGGTCAACGGGACATGAGTTTAGGTTTTTGAACTCAAAGTGAGCTATGGGAGTTTAAGTATTGATAAGAGAATCCTAACAATCTATAAAGGTGTAAAAGAAGTTGGTTAGGAGTAGAATTTGTTAATTTGACCAACATGTTGTAATATAGGTTCTTATGTTCAAGCTTGCTAAATTGAAACGAGAAAGGTTGACCTCAAGAAAGTCAAAAACAAGAAGAAACACATTTGCAAATTGAAGAACCTATGGGAGCAGGTGAGTTTACATGTCCAGAACACATGTAGGAAAAATATACGTTGATCTTTATGTGGTATGAACCAATTTGATTAAATTGTGTATGGTCATATATATGAGTGGTATGCTAATTTGCATAATAAACGGGTGAGTTACGTGATATAAGTTGAAGTCTATAATCTGACATGTTGTTAAAGTCACATTTTGAGACTAATAAATCATGATGTTGAATGTGATCAAAAGTTGAGGTCGTAAGATCACAGAGTGTAAGTGATCAAGTGGAGTCATAAAATTGTGTGTGAGCTATTAATTGAAACTTGATTAAAACTAAATATGTGTGAGTTGGATAGATGCTTGAACGTGGAGAAGGTTATATTGATTGGAGTTGCTAAAACATTACATTGATGGTGTATTAAGTATATTGGGTTGGAAATATGCTTGAAGCGGAATGCAATAAAAAAATGGGAAGTTTCGAAGTTGTTGAACTGACTGTAAAAATACGGTCCAGAAACGTAAACTTACGGTTGCCATTCAAAAACCTTCTGTAGTCATTCAAAATCTCCGAATTTTTAAGGATTGGATGAATTATGAACAGTACATTTACGGTTTAAAACCGTGATTATAGCTGAAAATGTAACGAACCAAAAATCCGGGTTTCGTTTTCAAATAAATAAGGGAACTTCGTGTGGGAAAGACGGCTTGCGAGCACAACACATTTTGGATGCTTTATGTGGAGACGGGTCTGCAGTTACCACTGATCTTTTAACTACTATCACCGCAGTGGTCAATTTGTGGTTAGGGGTAGATGCCCATCGAGTTTATCAGGTTTTGTTGCGTCTGCTCCTCTTACACCGCTCTTAAAACCCGACAACGGGATCCGACCTATTGCAGTGGGTACTATATGGAGGCGGTTTCCAAGGTTGCTATGAAGGGTGTCGGTAAAGAGATGGCCAAGTACCTTAATGATTATCAGTTTGGGGTTGGTGTGTCCGGTGGCGCCGAGGCCATATTACATAGCGTCAACCGGGTATTGAATGAACGTCACACGGATGGGTCTCTGTGTAATATCCAAGATATTCCGGCATATTAATAAATTTAAAAGTCGATTTCGTGTTAAAAACTATTCTCTTAAAAAGATAAATATTAACTTAATATATATATGAATATATATATATATATATGTGATAAATATATCCATATATGTAAATATATAGATAGATTCTTCAAACTTGGTAAATTGATAAATAATATAAATTTATAATATATATATATATAATAATAATAAAAATAAATATAAACATATGAGACTTATTAGATTTTATAAAATAAATCTATTTTATTTATTTTATAAAAGCCCAGGGACTAAACTGGCATTATTGAAACTTGTTTTAAACTAAAATCTATCTTTTAAACACAAAATGTTAACTGAGGGAAATCTCAAGGGCCTGTTTTGCCTTTTCCCTAAACCTTCAAAACCCAGAACCGGTCCTAGGTTCGAGTCCCGCAACACCCATTTCTTCTTCCTTTTCACGCGAAAACCCGAATCCCGTCCGGATTCGACGAACCTCGGTATCCTCTCGCGCGTGCGACCAAAACACAATGCATCCCGATAACCAATTTCGACTTTAATGGCCACGTGAGGCTCGAGCGAGAAGCCGTCGGCCCAACCACCACCCGGAACCCGTTCACGCAATAAATGCTAGAAATCGGCTATAAAAATCGATTTGAATCTTCAGTAACATCACACCCCAATTTCCTTCACTCTCAAATTCTCCGATTAACGCCTGCACCTGCCGATTTGGAGCCGCGACCGTCGACGACGAGGCCCAACCCGTTCTCACTCTTTTCTGCATCAATTCAGGTAATTTCAATGGCCAATCCATTCTAAATCTCGTTTCGATCAAAAGCCCTATGTTTGATTCGATTGACAGTAGGCTAATCGATGTGCATTTACGGATTCTTGATTCTAGGGTTCTTATGCTTTGGGGGCCAGTTTGGGATTCTGTTTAAGAATTTTCTTTTGCATGTTTTAAGCTAATGAAGCAGTGGTTGGGATGGTTTAGGCGTGGGTGTTGTGAACTCGGGCATAGACGCGGGTTCGACCCGGCTAAGCCCAGTTTTTATTTTTAATCATTTTCTTTATGCTTTAATACTTATAAAATCTGTTATACACTAAATTTAGATTTTTAACCATATTTTTATACTCTGAAACATTGTTAATCAATAAAACTAAAACTAAAACTATGACAATTAATTCTTCAAAATTTGTTTTAAATGTATAAAAAAAATACTCTTAAGACTTTTAGAATTTATATAATAAACAGAAAATAGGTTATAAAACTTGAAACCTTGATTTAGCATAAAACTTTAATTATTTTTGTGTCTAAAAACTTTAAAACATTAAATAAATGAATTATATAAATTTTATAAACAAAATTTATAGATTAGGAAACATAAACTTATAAACTTTGTAAAAGCTACATGAAAACTTTGAATACTCAATAAATTGCACTTTAAGAAGCTTCATTTAAAACATGAACTTATAAACTTATAATGTAAACCTTATGAGTAATTCTATTTTTCAACCTTCTAGGTATTTGATATTTATTTACATATTAAGCAAATATTTAATGCTTGAAACTTTAAAGATTTATATGGTTTGTTCTTATAAATAATTATCTATCCTTAATAATTACGCATTCTTAAAATGATTATAATAGAACCTAAATTATTATTCAAAATAATAATTATCATTATATACTCTTTAAATAATTATTATAAATCTTTAATAATTATTTATTTCATAAATAATTATTGTTAAAACTTTAATAATTATTTAGTCTTCATTCAACAAATACTTCAACTTAGAAACTATTTTAACTATCATTACCTATTTGTGTGTAATTAATAAATTGTAAAACTTTTATTAACTATTCTATACTCCAAACTATTTAAGACATTGACACCTAAGTCTTACATTCAAAAATTTTGTTTTAAACTTTATAAACACAATCAATCCCATCCCATTTGGAACCCTAGTCAATCTTGAAATCCTAGATCCTTTGCCTTAGACTTGTAGAAGTAAACTTAAATCTTTAGACTTGCATTCTTAGGCTTATTGTGAGGATATTCTCCCTCAAAGTCTTGCAAATACTTATTCCGTGTCAGATACTCTTCATCAATCCAAATGAATATACTTAGCCCCTTTTTCCTTTTATGCTTTTGGGGTGAAACATGTTCACAATTCTTAAACTTATACAATTCTTGTACAACTATGACTACGTGTTTATTTTTATGTTAAACTTGAGACTTGTATGCTTAGATTAAACTTAAAACTAGCACATTCATTAGCTTTGATCAAGCCGATAGTAACAATGATAGATCTATTGCATTTGACCAATCCACCTTGATTGATTGACCCCTTCGGAGGGGAGCCCTTGGTGTTTGTTACTACATTAAACTTTAAACTTGAGACTTATAAGGGTAACCTGCGGGTTATGCCTAAACTTGGTTGGAGGGTTGATGTGCACAATGTCTAACATGCTTGTTTTCTCATACTTACATTATAGAATGCATGAATCATAGTGAATTGTAATACTTTTCAAATACTTGTTAAACTGTGTCAAAACCTTTGTATCTCACCAACTATTTTGTAGTTGACAGATTCTTTCACATGTTTCAGGTTTACATCATGAGACTTATTCGTGATCACATAGGATGCTTTGGACCTAGACTACTTAAATTAAATGTTGTATTCGTATTATTCTTCCTTGTATTGAATCTTAAATTATTTATTAATGAAATATCGAAACTTTAATAGTCAACCTTGTGCTATTGAACAACCGCGTCCGCCCCGACGTATAATCTATTGTCGGTTGGGGTGTGACAGATTGGTATCAAAGCCTTGGTTATAGGGAATTAGGTTATTAGACACATGACCTAGACTATAACTTAGGAGACCCAAACATGAGTTATCTCATGTCCTTTACTAGAAAAATTCTCTCCTCATTCTATTCTTAATTCTTATACGTGAACGCTTGGAGATTCTACGTTCTTACTTACCTACGTGCTACGAGAGGCTACTACATCGAGGACACGTTCTTAGGCTTCAAGCCTAATCCACCACTAAACTCTCGTCAAGAATATTTAAGTTCTAGATAATGTGTGAGAACTTGTGCGGACCGGAAGGGTGGATACCTATATTCTGGGAAATTCTGTCAAGGAAAGTATTTCGTATAAATCCAAATCAACCGTTGGACCCGTATGCTTTCCTGGGAATTCTTGGGATGAGTATCCACTTATAGGAATGCACGACTTCTCTAAACATTAGTGAGCTCAAATTTCTCTTGATATGTCAAAGTACTCACTTAGTGATATGCACTAAATGAGTGCCATCTCAAATACTTTACGCTTCATAAATTCATGATTCAAAAACTTCCCTCTGTAACCTTTATTCTATGATTCTTAAGTCCCGTCTTGTCACATGACAGCATGCTTACTCATCATGACCTGAAGGAGTTACCTTCAAGGAGAAATTCTTACGAGATTATACTTAAAAACTACATACATAAACTTATATTTATAGATACTACCCAATAAACTTCGTGATCGTTGTAATACAACCCTTAAAACTATGTATTACTCTACAAATTCTCCTATAAAGCTTCATTATTTTATAAATATAACACCTAAGAGGTAACCCTTGTATTCTTACCTTACCTCCTTGACACTTAACCAAGTTTCATTTGATAACTAACTCAAAACTTTCGTTACACTTTTATACATCTCAAAACTTTCATACGTCCTTAAACTTCACGATCCTTGTAATACCAGCACATTTAAAACCATGTATTACCCTACAAGTCCTTTTACAAACTTCATTACTTTGTAAACTTGACACCTAAGGAGAAACTCTTGTGTCTTCATTTTATCACTCAAAACTTCATTTGATGATCTACTCAAACTTTGTTACACATTTATATATCTCAAAACTTTCATTACATCCTTAAAACTTACACATCACCGTTTCTTGTAAACAAAACTTAACGTCTTCTAAACCTAAAGTACATTAACAAAGGGATTAGTAACCTGATCATTTTCCCGCAAGGGAAGAAGCCTACTATAGAATAAACAAGTTCCACGTTTAAGACTCTAAACCCACAATGAACCTTGACATAGTACCATAAGACCCAAACATCGGTGACAACAACTGAGAGAAGTTGTAGGCCCATGAGGAAGTTCTGGCTAGGGAAATAGGGTACATAAGTGAGTCCTCGTGACCACCCCTTCTTCCGGGAATTCTCTTCGTTAGCCCATCAACTTCCAATTAAAAACTATTTTTGAAAATATTACTGTGATAACTCAGTATTATGAATAAAAACCTTTTGAACATATTTAATCAACTTACTTACAAACTTTAATTTCCCGTTTAAATTGCAAGGGCTAGAAGTCCCAATTTTGAAACATCTAAATGGAAACTATTTTGAAATTTCATCTTGTCATCATTTACTAGTTTAACTTTTCTTTCATCATTGTAAACTTAACACACCTACCCAAACACTTTCGTCAAAAGCAACTTACGTTGGTACTTGAAATAATCAACAACGTTGCATTAAATTATAAAAATCCTAAGTGACACGTGTACCTGAGGAATAAATCTTGAACAAATCTTCTAATTCGTAAGCACATTTTCAAAAAAACAACCCGACTTACGAATCATTACCCCAAACAACCATGACCCCAAACAACCATGACCCTTACTTCTTGTATAGACTTAACACTTGTAAACTTGACCAACTTTTCGCTTGACAATCACACCTATCTTTTATAAATCTTACTCGTACTACTTATCGATGCCTAACTCGTCGTTTTTGAACATCTTAATTACATTCTATACAAAAGAAAACTATACTTTCTGTTATGAATCAAGATAAATCATTTGTAAACACACTATCATAAACCTTATCGAAACTTTTCCCGTCACCCTATGCTTGGAGACTTTCCTCATTCAACTCTTGTCACGTAAAAGACCTACTAAAAATCACAACGGGGACTAAAAGCTTAAATACACGTTGCTAAAACATTAAACTTCGTATACACAACTATGAGGTCAGAGACTTTTGAGTCATGTAAAACTTGTATAAATACTCAATTCCGTGTTCTTAAAACTAAACATGATCAATAAAGGATCATATAAAGCTTAATACTGAAACTTGAAACTCAACTGACTTATCCTATTTTCAAACTTATACTTGGATTCTTAGTCTTGAAAACTTTGTGTGTCCATCTTAACCAAACCCTATAAGACTTGATAAACGTACATTCCATATATACGAGAAAACTTCACTCTTGATACTAGACACTAGCAGGAAGGAGGACATTACTCTCTTTAGCAGAGTACATCCCCTGACTCCTATCTAAACCAAACATCGGGATCCACTAATCTTCTGGACAACTCGAGTCTTCTGTGAGAAAGCGTGTAACGGTTAATCCTATTCCAAACGCTGTCCCATACCTCTCTTAAACACTAGAGTATTTAGATAATCGCTTTATACTCGAAACGTAATCGTATACTTCTATATACACTGAAGCCAAACTAAGAGACTTTAAGGCTGTTCTATGTTTGACGTATTCTTGTTCAAACACAATTCAAACTATTCTATGTTTGACGTATTCTTGATCAAACACAATTTAAACTATTCTATGTTGACGTATTCTTGTTCAAACACAATTTGAGCTACCCCATGTTCGACGTATTCTTATTCAAACATGATGAACGTATGAGACTTTAAACTGCTCCATGTTTGACATATTCTTGTTCAAACATGATGAACGTATGAGACTTTAAACTACTCCATGTTTGGCGTATTCTTGTTCAAACATGATGGACGTATAAGACTTTAAGCTACTCCATGCTTGACGTATGCTTGTTCGAACACGATGGACGTATAAGACTTTAAGCTACTCCATGTTTGACGTATGATTGTTCAAACACGATGGACGTATAAGACTTTAAACTATTCCATGTTCGACGTATGCTTATTCGAACATGATGAACGTATAAGACTTTTAAACTACTCAAGGTTTGATGTATTCTTGATCAAACACGAGGAAAGTGTAAGGACTTTAAACTACTCGATGATTGAGGTATTCTTATTCAATCACGAGGAAACTTTGAAACTCTAAATCTTGTCTCTTTAATCATTGAACGACGTTTCTCTCTAAGAGACTCGTTAATCAATGATCACTCTTATGTGGAAACTCTAGTCGTGTGTTAAACAAATTCTTGTACTCTTTCTTGATCCACACACAAACGGAAGGACCTATGCGGACTCTGCGACGATTTAAATGCTTGCGGGTGCACACGTAAGTATGAAAATCAGCGTATGGGAAAACATAGTAAACTCTGTCGTGTGTTATGATCTAAGACTTATCGTAAAAGGTAGCCACGGAACTTAGGTACCGTAGCAATCCTTAGACATAATAGTCTACAAACTCAAATCGTTAAGCTATCATCGAATCCATCCTAAGTGATGCATCTTACTTGAAATCCTGAATGGAAATTCAGCAGATATTCCCTCGAATGCATTTCTAAAAACGAATATTCCTATATTTCAATGAAACTATACGTTTCGTAGAAAAACTTTTGGCAACCCCAGACTTTGAAAACTTAGAAACTTGAGCGTAATCTTATTCTTGTCATTCCAATTAGGATTCTAAAACATAACATGTAGTTTACTAAGGGACATAAAGTATCCTTCTCATCATCCTTGTACGTATCGTAGATTCAAATCCTAAACTAAACCCTTCAACTTTAATTTCGGGACGAAATTTCCTAAAGTAGGGGAGACTGTAATATCCGAGATATTCCGGCATATTACTAAATTTAAAAAGTCGATTTCGTGTTAAAAACTATTCCCTTAAAAAGATAAATATTAACTTAATATATATATGAATATATATATATATATTTGATAAATATATCCATAGGGAGGGGTTCATATCAAAACCCACTTTTCATATAAAAACCTTAAAACCCAACAGGAATCAAGGATTAGCTTTACAATTTTTGATCCAAGGGCCAAGAATAAATCATATTATTTAAATTCATTTTAAAAGTGTGAAGGGCAGTTTCGACATTCCCCTACCCCACCTGCTTTTCCGACACAAACACAGATATAGATACATTTTCTTTCTCTTCATTTATTAAAATTCAAACCTCACTCTCCTTCAAAATCTATCCCCTTAAAAGACAACTCTCTATCTTCTTCAAAATCAAACCCTCCAAATCCACCAAAATCAAAACCCTCCAAATCCTGTAACGGCGAGCCTGATGACGCGAACGGCTCCATCGACGGCGAGCTCGAGGAGGCGTAACAGCGGGAACTACAAACTGAGGAGCCGACGCGTATGCTTAATGACGGACGTCCATCGGAGTGAGATCTGAGGAGGCGATTTCTGTTTTATCATTTCTGTGGATCCAAGATAACAGTAGCAGATCGTCGATTTCTTTGGAGGCGGCTTTTACGGAATTCTCGATCCACCTTCACCCCCTTCCCTCTCTCTCTCTCTCTAAAAATTGGATGTCGATCCACCAAGGATGAGTTCTTCGGTTTTAAAAGGATGGTTGCCTCCTCTCTTTCCTTACAGAAACAGAGACAGTAGATGAGGATCATGTAAATCGAGATCTGTGACTGATTCTTTCTTTCACTCTTTCTTTCGATCGGCAAATATTTTCATGTTGATCTCTGGTAATTGTTGGTTTGGGGTTGCTTATTAAAGTGTTGATGGTTTTTTGGGAAAAATGAGAGGTGATGAAGTTCGGTGACTGGTTCTTTCTTTCACTTTTGCTTATTAAAGTTTTGATGGTTTTTAGGAATAATCGAGATCATGTGTTTGGGTTTGTTCACTCTTGCTTATTAAAGTTCTTTCTTTCACTGGTCTTTTTTTATTTTTTATTTTTTGTTCAAAACTTTGTTTAATTGTTTTATTATTATTATTATTATTATTATTTTTTTTATTTTTACTTTGTTGTTTTGTTACACGTATAATTGGTTGTTATTTGATATGCAAATTTAGTGTCCAAGATTGATTAGAAAACATTTGGTCTTATGATTTATGGTTTGTTTGGGTTTGTTCAAAACAATTTAATTTTTTTATGTATCGTTTACACTAGTGTAATACCCATGTATAATTTTTTTATGTATGGTTTAAATTAGTGTAATACCCACGTATAAATTTTTTATGTTCGGTTTACATTAGTGTTCAAAACAACTTAATTTTTTTATGTTTGGTTTACATTCGTTACATTAATGTAATATCCCTTGTTGTTGCATTAGTATTTGTTCTACATCAATGTAACCCCTAGTGAGCTTTGATTCAGTTACACCCTGTAACATTTATGTACCCCCATGGATCTATGTATTTTTTTTTTGTTAATGTTAGTTTACATTTATGTAATCTATGTTCGTTACACCGATTTAAGTATTTGTCACTAAGTTTTATTGATGAATGGTAGTTTGCATTTATGTAAACTATGTTCGTTACACCAATGTAAGCGTTCGTTACATTAATGTAATAAACGAAATCCATAAAAAAATTGCGAGACTATAATGGAATTAAAGAGAAAAATGCGATAAGTTTAATGGTGCAATTTTTATAAAAAAATAACAAAGTATATAAAAGTTATGAAGGTTTTAAAAAAAATGGAGTGAATCTTTTATAAAAAAAGAAGTAAATGAAATATATTTAAAAGGTGACACTTGTCACCTTGATATTAAATCTGATTTTTTGGTGGTGAGTAAAAAGTCCAAATTACCCTTTTCATAAGAAAAAGTAAAAAATGATGTGTCAAATTCTGATTGGTTGAAATGGGTTTTAAGGTTTTTATATAAAAAGTGGGTTTTGATATGAACCACACCCTATATCCATATATGTAAATATATAGATAGATTCTTCAAACTTGGTAAATTGATAAATAATATAAATTTATAATATATATATATATATAATAATAATAAAAATAAATATAAACATACGAGACTTATTAGATTTTATAAAATAAATCTATTTTATTTATTTTATAAAAGCCCAGGGACTAAACTGGCATTATTGAAACTTGTTTTAAACTAAAATCTATCTTTTAAACACAAAATGCTAACTGAGGGAAACCTCAAGGGCCTGTTTTGCCTTTTCCCTAAACCTTCAAAACCCAGAACCGGTCCTAGGTTCGAGTCCCGCAACACCCATTTCTTCTTCCTTTTCACGCGAAAACCCGAATCCCGTCCGGATTCGACGAACCTCGGTATCCTCTCGCGCGTGCGACCAAAACACAATGCATCCCGATAACCAATTTCGACTTTAATGGCCACGTGAGGCTCGAGCGAGAAGCCGTCGGCCCAACCACCACCCGGAACCCGTTCACGCAATAAATGCTAGAAATCGGCTATAAAAATCGATTTGAATCTTCAGTAACATCACACCCCAATTTCCTTCACTCTCAAATTCTCCGATTAACGCCTGCACCTGCCGATTTGGAGCCGCGACCGTCGACGACGAGGCCCAACCCGTTCTCACTCTTTTCTGCATCAATTCAGGTAATTTCAATGGCCAATCCATTCTAAATCTCGTTTCGATCAAAAGCCCTATGTTTGATTCGATTGACAGTAGGCTAATCGATGTGCATTTACGGATTCTTGATTCTAGGGTTCTTATGCTTTGGGGGCCGGTTTGGGATTCTGTTTAAGAATTTTCTTTTGCATGTTTTAAGCTAATGAAGCAGTGGTTGGGATGGTTTAGGCGTGGGTGTTGTGAACTCGGGCATAGACGCGGGTTCGACCCGGCTAAGCCCAGTTTTTATTTTTAATCATTTTCTTTATGCTTTAATACTTATAAAATCTGTTATACACTAAATTTAGATTTTTAACCATATTTTTATACTCTGAAACATTGTTAATCAATAAAACTAAAACTAAAACTATGACAATTAATTCTTCAAAATTTGTTTTAAATATATAAAAAAAAATACTCTTAAGACTTTTAGAATTTATATAATAAACAGAAAATAGGTTATAAAACTTGAAACCTTGATTTATCATAAAACTTTAATTATTTTTGTGTCTAAAAACTTTAAAACATTAAATAAATGAATTATATAAATTTTATAAACAAAATTTATAAAATTTATAGATTAGGAAACATAAACTTATAAACTTTGTAAAAGCTACATGGAAACTTTGAATACTCAATAAATTGCACTTTAAGAAGCTTCATTTAAAACATGAACTTATAAACTTATAATGTAAACCTTAAGAGTAATTCTATTTTTCAACCTTCTAGGCACTTGATATTTATTTACATATTAAGCAAATATTTAATGCTTGAAACTTTAAAGATTTATATGGTTTGTTCTTATAAATAATTATCTATCCTTAATAATTACGCATTCTTAAAATGATTATAATAGAACCTAAATTATTATTCAAAATAATAATTATCATTATATACTCTTTAAATAATTATTATAAATCTTTAATAATTATTTATTTCATAAATAATTATTGTTAAAACTTTAATAATTATTTAGTCTTCATTCAACAAATACTTCAACTTAGAAACTATTTTAACTATTATTACCTATTTGTGTGTAATTAATAAATTGTAAAACTTTTATTAACTATTCTAGACTGCAAACTATTTAAGACATTGACACCCAAGTCTTACATTCAAAACTTTTGTTTTAAACTTTATAAACACAATCAATCCCATCCCATTTGGAACCCTAGTCAATCTTGAAATCCTAGATCCTTTGCCTTAGACTTATAGAAGTAAACTTAAATCTTTTGACTTGCATTCTTAGGCTTATTGTGAGGATATTCTCCCTCAAAGTCTTACAAATACTTATTCCGTGTCGGATACTCTTTATCAATCCAAGTGAGTATACTTAGCCCCTTTTTCCTTTTATGCTTTTGGGGTGAAACATGTTCACAATTCTTAAACTTATACAATTCTTGTACAACTATGACTACGTGTTTATTCTTATGTTAAACTTAAGACTTGTATGCTTAGATTAAACTTAAAACTAGCACATTCATTAGCTTTGATCAAGCCGATAGTAACAATGATAGATCTATTGCATTTGACCAATCCACCTTGATTGATTGACCCCTTTAGGGGGGAGCCCTTGGTGTTTGTTACTACATTAAACTTTAAACTTGAGACTTATAAGGGTAACCTGCGGGTTATGCCTAAACTTGGTTGGAGGGTTGATGTGCACAATGTCTAACATGCTTGTTTTCTCATACTTACATTATAGAATGCATGAATCATAGTGAATTGTAATACTTTTCAAATACTTGTTAAACTGTGTCAAAACCTTTGTATCTCACCAACTATTTTGTAGTTGACAGATTCTTTCACATGTTTCAGGTTTACATCATGAGACTTATTCGTGATCACATAGGATGCTTTGGACCTAGACTACTTAAATTAAATGTTGTATTCGTATTATTCTTCCTTGTATTGAATCTTAAATTATTTATTAATGAAATATCGAAACTTTAATAGTCAACCTTGTGCTATTGAACAACCGCGTCCGCCCCGACGTATAATCCGCCGTCGGTTGGGGTGTGACACTCTGGCCATGCTTACAGTAGATTTTTCTAATGCATTTAATCTGGTGGATAGATCAGCCTTACTTCGCGAGGTCCGGATGAGGTGCCCGTCTATTTCTTTGTGGGTAGAATTCCTATATGGGCAACCAGCTAGATTGTATCTTAGAGACGAGTACATTTGGTCCACCACCGGGGTTCAACAAGGAGACCCATTGGGACCACTTCTTTTCGCTCTTGTTTTGCACCCCCTTGTGCATCAAATTAGAGACAATTGCAAGCTTCTTCTTCATGCTTGGTATCTTGATGATGGGACTGTCATTGGAAATTCAGAAGAGGTGGCTAGAGTGTTAGACATTATTAAGGTGGTGGGTCCTACCTTGGGTCTTGAACTGAATATTAAGAAAACTGAGTTATTTTGGCCTTCATGTGATGGTAGAAAGTTTCATGATGGTTTATTCCCTGTGGACATTGGGAGGCCGTTATCCGGGGTAAAACTTCTTGGGGGGGCCGTCAGCAGAGATGCAAATTTTATTAGTGGGTTAGCTAAGAAGAGAGCTACTAACGCTGTTAATTTGATGCGTCTTCTTCCAAAACTTCGTGACCCGCAGAGTGAGTTACTCTTGCTTCGATCTTGTATGGGTATTACCAAACTTTTCTTTGGCTTGAGGACGTGCCAACCCGTACACATGGAGGAGGCAGCGCTGTTCTTTGACGAAGGATTGCGTGGGGCGATTGAGAACATAGTTGTTTGTGGAGGTCCTTTCTTTGGAGACTTCCAATGGCGACTTGCTTCCCTACCTATTAGGTTTGGGGGTTTGGGGTTATATTCCGCTGTAGAGGCTTCATCTTATGCCTTTGTAGCCTCGAGAGCCCAATCTTGGGCGTTACAGGACCACATCTTACGAGACAGCGGCATATGTGGTATGGATTCTGATTATGATTGTGCTTTGGCTTGTCTTCGTGATACGATTTCAAGCTTTGACTTCAGCGGTTTCACTAATAAGGACACCGCCCCCCCTAAAGCACAACATGCATTGGCGAGTGCCCTTTTTAGTAAAATCGTCCGTGAAATGGAAGTCCAGTTTGAAATGACCGTTAGACAAAGAGCTGTTTTTGAGTGTCTACGAGCACCACATGCTCAAGATTACCTTCTCGCGATCCCTATAGATGGGCTAGGCCAACATATGTCGCCGGTGGAGTATCATACTATCCTTAAGTATCGCCTCATGATTCCACTATACCCGGTTGACGAGTTATGCCCTGTTTGCCGTAAGGCGTGTTTAGACTCCTATGGGGAGCATGCGGTTCATTGTAGAGAGCTACCGGGGTTCAAGTACCGACACGACTTGGTTAGGGATGTTCTTTTTGACATATTTAGGCGTGCCGGGGTTTCTACTATAAAAGAGGCACCAGTGAATTTCTTGACGGACCCATTGGAAGGAAGATCAACACTTAGACCCGCTGACATTTTGGTCTTTGGGTGGATAGGTGGGAAACATGCGTGTGTAGATCTAACAGGGGTCTCCCCTCTGGTGGGCTTGGGAGTTAGTGCTTTCACGGTGAGTCAGGCTGCTCTAAAAGCTGCTTCGAGCAAAGTGACCAAACACGAGAAAGCGTGTCTTGACAACCAACACGTGTTTATACCATTTGCTTTTGACACTTTTGGTTTCCTTGCACCAGAGGCCGTGGAGTTACTTAACCGAGTACAGCGGGTCATGCATAGTAATGTTATGACCCCAAGATCTGTAGATGTAGTTTTTAAAAGACTTGGTTTTGCTATTCAAAAAGGGTTGGCGGCGCAGCTTGTTGCCCGTTTGCCTTCTATCTCTATGTAATTTCCCTTTGGGAGTTGTGTTTTATATAGGAAACTTTAATTAATAAATAAAATATTTCAATAAATATTAAGGTGAAAATAATATTTTAGAAATAAGTTGAAACAATTGGGTTTCAAATTAGTAATGGGGTTTTACTAGTTTTAACTAGTTTTGAAATGTAATGATGAAATGAAAGTGGAAGAGCCAAAAGTGGAATATGATAAAAATCTGTCATATTTGACATTTAGAAGTCAAAATTGAGTCTTTTTTATGGTGTGGGTCGTTCATCTCAAGAGAGAAAAAGGAGAAATCGATTTTGGAAGCTAAATCGTGCATTTGAGCTTGGATTTGTAAAGGTTTTGGCTCACACAACACCTTCCTAACACCAAGTAAGTGGTTATCTTCCTTTGATTTCACTTTTGATTTTGTAAGAGGTTGGGTTTTGTAGAAATTCGAAAATGTTGAATACATGTGGTAAATTGGTGTTAGATTGTGGATAATCTAGCTTAACTAAAGTTAAAGAGTGGTGATTATCATCCTAAAACTCTTTGATTTTGATTATGAGAAGTTAGGGTTCATATGATGAAAATTAAGGGTGTTTGGATCATGATGCTAGATTGTTAAATTAATGATGATTAAGTGTTTAGGCGGTATTAGACACTTGAACAAACACCAAATTAACCTAATGATAGAAATTTAATAAAAAATTAGTGTTAAGGAATTGGTAATAAAACTCAAGTAGGTGAGTTTGGGTGGAAAGGGGGTGTTTGGATATGAGGATAACCCAAACGGGTCAATTTGGGTTGAAAATAGGAAATTGGGTTGTGAACCCAATTATAATGTGATTTTGATGTATGTTAGATTACTAAACTAGGTGTATATGTTTAGGTAATCAAATTGCAAAACTTGAAGGTGGTGCGGGATCTTCTAACCCGTAAGGTAAGTGCTTTTGCACTTACTTAGTATTGATGTTAAATGGTGTTTATGCAATTTGTATGCGCAATGTGTTAAGTTTGCATAATGTGTTTTTAAGGTATGAATGTGTATTGAAGTGTACAAATAATTGATTGAATGTAGTTATAGTATTTATACTATAATGGATATGTGGATATGGAGTTATGGTAAAGTACCATAATGGATATGTGGATATGAAGTTATGATCTAAGAATCATAATGGAAATGTGGTGATGAGGTTATGGCCTATGTGCCATAATGGAAAAAGGAAATGTGTTTAATGTGAATGGCATATGAAAAGAATGGAAATTGTAAGGTGAAATGTAAGTTAGAAGTGGCCTAATGACCAATCGGGTGCAAACGAGTCAAATGGGTGAATGAGTGAAAACAAGTTATAATTACTTGTTTAATATGTTTATCGTCATTACTAACGGTGTTATGTTAATGTGGTTATGTAGGGAAAGCTCCGAAGTAGGTCAAAGTCAAGTCCAAGGCGTGGAGGGTTCTCGTATGCAAATTTTTCTCGTATGCAATTTTTTCTCGTATGCAAATTTTGGTATTTTGGGGATTTTAAGGAAAATCCTTGTAAAGTGGTGTAAAATGACACTTGAATTGTGTTTTGGTGTGTATAAATGTGTCTTGAAAGTTCTTGGTCGAAAACCCAAGTGTTCGGGAAATTTTGTGACTAGTTGAAATGGTAAAAGTTGAAAAAATGGTTAAGTGTTGAAAACTGCACAGGTCAATAAACTTTCTGTTTGCTGGGTCGACCCGCGGTACGCGAGGAAACCAGGGTAGGTTCTCTCGCGGTACGCGAATGACTGGGTTTCCGGAAGAGTGTTGCTTCCTCGCGGTACGCGAGAGTATGGGTAAGGTCCCTCGCGGTACGCAAGGGACATTTAAAAAAATCAATTGGGATAAATGTTTTCGCGTGTTTTAACGATCTAATAATCGGTCTTTGAAAATAGAGTGTTACAGAAAACTTATTTTAAGTGTTAATATCATGTAACCTCACTTAGCATTGCTAATATGTTGAATTACATATACTTTCAGGTTTAAACACATTAAATGGAATGTAGATCAAGACCAAATCTCTGGTGGATCATCGATTTGGAAGTGTTAAGCAATATTTCAATTGTCCGACTAAATAAGTTGTATTTGTTTTGTTTTTGGTTGTTGATAAAGATTTTGATATTTTATAAAGTTGATGACACGTTCACATGTTTAATATTAAAAAGAACGTGGGAACAATTTTCCGCAATTAAACTCTTTATCGAGTCAAGAAAACTTTGAGTGTTACAACTTTATATAAAGAAACTAAAGATTCAAGTAGCTTTGATGATTTATATGTTTGTGCTTTGATAATTTATACATTATTATGCACAGCTCGATTTTGAATAAAATTTACATCAAAACGTAGATAAAAATATTAAAAAGCATTATACTATTAAACTTATAAAAATGGAAGACGACGTCACTTTATATATAAAAAAACATAAACCTTCAAGTAGCTTTGATGACTTATACGTTAATGTTTCAATGATTTGTATATTATTATACACAACTCGGTTTTGACTAAAATTTATATCGAAATGTAGATAAAATTAAGCATGTCGCAACGGTTTATTTGGAATTTTTTAAAACATCATCTCAAAAAGTTATAAGGAAAAAATATGTTTAAAGTTAATTATAATATAATAAAAAATATTATAGAATAAAACAAAAAAAAATTATGAATTGTCATGTGTTAAAATGTGAGTAATATTATTATAATGTGTAAAAGTCAAACCTTATGTAATTTTTAATATAAGTAGTAAGTTAACCCCGCGCGTTGCGACGGGTTTTAGACGTGGTTAAATATGTAAATAGAAAACACGAGGCGACGGTATATTTGGAAAAAAAACGTCGTTGTAAGAATGAGTGTAACATTCATAAATCAAGGAAAAATTATGTCTCTTTAGAAATAAGCGCTAAGAAACACAGTGAACGCTAACCCTCACGATGCCGAGAGGGCATTAAACCATGAAAAAAATTGACGTGGGAACGTCGATAAAAATAAGCATGTGAGCGAAACAAAACGACGACACGGAAACGAATATAAAAAAATCGCATAACCAAAAATAAAACTTGATTGCGTTGATAACGTTGAAACTTTATAAAAGAAAAACAAAACCGTTAAAAGCAAAATATTAAAAAGAAAAAAAAAAGAATAAAACATTTTAGAAAACCAAAAGAATTTTAACAAAAAAATTAAAAGAAAAAAGAATAAAAAAAAGAAATTGGAGAGAAGTATTAAGAAAGAGTAGACTTGGGAGAATCGAACCCGTGTGGGTTTCTTTAAATAACAAAGTATTAGCCATTGGCGCTGTTTTGTTAAAATCTTGAAATAAATTTTATATAACATAAAAAGTAAAGGGGAAAACTCAAAACAATAAATCTGCATAAACAGCTTGTGCCCTGCGCTGCCTCTATTGTACACTTCTACTGTACATACCTACCTATGAATTTTAATAGTAATTAGCCTTTATATTAGTTATAACATGTATAGAAGTGACTAAGACAATTAGGTTGGGTTTTATGATCCCGATTCAGTCTTGTAATCTAGATCAAATAGATCTGTAAATATTCCTACATGAAATCTCAATCTTAACAACTTCGTTAAAAAGTATAAGCTAAACCGTTTTTACTAGTCACATATGCCTTTTAAAATAAAATAGCCATGTACTTTTATCGTGTAATTTTTAAAAACATTATTTGACATGATCGGTTACATATAAGTATGTGTCCGACAACACAATAATACGAAGAACAAAACAAAGACATGAACATAAGAAATTAACATGGTTGTGCCGATAAGTGTGAAAGGCTTAATCCACCGGTAGAAAGGGATATATCTCTCTTAGTTTTGTATGTCTCAAAGTGAAATGCATGAAACATTAGTTACGCATATTTTTGAACGGTGAAACCTTGATTACCAATAGTATACCCTAAGCCTATAAGGCTACAACGTCTATTTATCCGGTTAAAATTTTACTTCAAGTTCTGATATATAATATTGTGTTTCATATCAAAATCACAAATAGATAAACATGATAACTTCTTAATCCAAAAGCTATCTAACATACCCAAAGGTGCAATAATAAAAAAGATGTACCCGGTGTTTGACTTAGCTCCCAGGGTTCGGGAGGGACCGGATCGCTTTGCGATCTGTTGTGCGCAACATTACCCTACACATTGTACATGAGGTTGTTTCCCACGGCTTGAATCCATGAACTCAAGGTTACAAAGCAGCAACCGTTACATGATATTTTTCACGACCACGACCCTTGGATTATGATTATGATTTGACCTTTGCCCATGTTATGTAATTCGGGTTTCAATTTAGGAATTTTCTTGAATAAACTCAAAATAGGAAGTATTACGTTTTGTTTGTTTATCAAATAGTTGGAGTAGTTGGATACCTTTTCAATTTCAACCTTCCATAATAGACTTTTTATGAAATTAACCCTTTTTGTTCACATTTGAAAAAGAAAAGGTTGTACAATAAAAGGGTGAAATAAAAGAGAGGTGGAGGCACGCCGTTGATACCGGAGATATTGATTTTGCATGATTGGACCGTTTTGTTACTCACGGTAATAAGTGTTATTAATCTTTATATTTTATAATAATTATTACAAATCAAATAATTACATTTATGTTTATTCTTAAAAATGTAAATATTACCAGAAAATATAGCTAGTGTGCGAATGCTTAAAGTAAAATAGAGTTATGCTAAATGCTACATTTGATTTAACATCGTATTTTACGATATTTATGTCTATTAATAAATACTAAATCCTCATGTAAAGATAAAATACATAAAAAAATGTAGATATATACGTACGTTCTTAATTATTTCTCAATTATTCAACCAACGTGATTGGCTCATTCGAGCAAAATCATTTGATGAAGCTTGAAGGTGTAAAAGGGTACTAACGAGTCAAAATGGTTTGTCTCATAGTAATAAATGTCTCATCTAACAAGTAAACATATGTCATAAATGTATTAGCTTGAAAAAGACCAACAAAGAAAGAACATGAAAATTAAAAATGAACTTTAACAAAACACGAAAAGAGAAGCTTCAAATCCTACGGTGGAGATCAACGACCAGCTATGAAGCTGATAAATTTTCTCTAACTAGGAGAGACATTTCATATACTCTTTTCCTCTCACTTGTATAAAAAAAAGATGAAAATTTATCGACTTCATGACTTTAAGAAGATCTTCCACCCTTACAACAAAAGTATTCATACTTGAATATTAAAAAAAAGTAACGATTCTATTGGAACTTCAATGATTGTTGATATCAATCTTTAGAGTTCCAATAGTTTCATTGGTTAATTAACTATGATAACCATGTGACTTCATCCATAGACACGTAACACCTCCTTCATTCGTCATGATCAAACCCCTCAAGAAAAGGATGTGGAGAATGCCCATTTCCAAAAGAGCGAATGTGATCCTTGAGTGACCGTTTATGCTTAAAATCTGATCCACAAATGCAATACCACAATTTGCCACAATTTTTCTCATGTGTCCTCCAATCTCCCTTGACCGCAAACGTTTTTGTGCAATATTTCCTGCATGTAAACGGCTTAGCACCGTGCTTTCTCTTGTAGTGTGTTTGAAGGGTACGAAAATCCTTCAACGGTCTGGCTCGAGGGTGGTTGATGTTGTTCTTGCACCCTTGAGCACAACAATAGCATGGAAGTCTTAGCATGGCTGCGGGTTGTGTGCCTTTAAGTGACTCCGGTCCCTTTCGATATTCAGATCCATGCCCCCACATGTGCATCTATACCCATTTCAAGAATTACAAACATATGTATCAATTAACCCTAGAAAGATCTTTAAAATTTTTAAAAATATACATTGACATGAAAATAAATCCAATCAATGACGTATTAAACATTTTATTGGTTATGTGATCATTTCTAAGAGCATCTGCAATGCATTCGATAGTTTAATTTGTGATGATATATAATATTATTGACCATTATTCCAATGGGAAAGAAATGAAAATGAGACTAAAGTGAACAAATTTCATTGAAAAGACTAAAGAGGATCGATTTATGTGTGAAATTCAACAAAGAAATAGACAACTTTTACCATCCCAATGATGGCCGAGGTTCATGGGTTCAATAGTAAATTACATAAATGGGCGACATTTCCACATAAACTTGGTCAATTGGTCAGTCTTCCACTACAATAAAGTTCCTTAAATTTTTCCTAATTTCTTTTTACCTTTTTACTTAACTTTTAGAAAAACTTATCCGGTTTACTTATCTTAATTTTCATGATGCATGAAATGATCGATGATATGCTTGTTTGATTATATATATATGAGAAAACATTTACAATAAATTCATTAATATTTGTCATAATCCAATCTTTATTTTTATTGATGATTAATTGTGTATACCATATTACAAATTTTTTAAAAATTAAACATGAAAGTTTTAGAAAGCAGATGATGGATAACAACTTTATCCTACTAGTGAGAAACCCTAATTGAGATAAATAATTAAATAGAATGCATAAAACAAGTAAAAGACTTACCTGCATGTTATTATACCTATTAAAGGTCTTGTTGCATAAAGAACAGACATACTGCATAGGTCCAACAAGGATTTGAGATGGTGTTGGTATCCAAAACCTAGTCTGATCATGATCATGATCATGATCACTGTTAACGTTGTACCAATGATTATGATCATTATTAAAAGCCACTTTCATGTCTGATAATTTCTTCTGTTCATCTTCTTCCTCAAACTCATCAAACAACTTGTTAGAGTTCACCGAATCACCTGCATCACCGGCGGTTTCTGTGCCGTAACTAGGTAAACCGATGTGTAGTGATACGGTCACTTTCTCGATATTATCTTCTTCTTTGATCTTCAAAACCGTACCGTTTTGATCTTGGTCGAGTAGTCGGTTGAGTAGGGGTAGGCATTGGATTGTTTCATAAGGCCGGAAATCTTGTTCTTTGGAGAACATCATGGTGTCATATGAAGATGATGGTGAGGATGAGGATGATGATGATGATGATGATGGGTTGAGCCATTCAAAGAAAGGTGAAGCTTCAAAGTACATAGTGTTTTAGGGCCATGAAGCGGTTGGTACAAAGGTTGATTTCACTTATCAACTAAAGGTGGTTAATTTGGTTTGATGAAGTCTTTTTGGTTTCTTTCTATCTTCATTTATGCTTTTAAGATGCGTGTGTTGGAGAGAAAGGCATAATTAAGTAGTGGTGGTGGATTGTGGAAAGTGGTTCATTGGCATAAAAGGTCCCTAAGGTTTTAAGAAATGTTATATGATTGTCCATCTTAATTTCTAATTTAAAGTGACGTGATACTAGACGAAGCTGAACTGATAGTAGTTTCATTAAAGCTGGCAATGTATGACACGACAAGCTAATATGACACGACTTAGTACGAAGTTAAACAAGTTTAGGATTGGGGTTAACGGTTTCTGGTCATAAACAAGTCAACATATTAATGGAATGGTTAAAAATGACGTTAATGACACGGTTAAAAATGTGTCAAATGGGTTCAACCCGCCTAATCCATTTATAACACACACAACCTGTTTAAGTAATAGTGTTAATAGGTCGATACGACAAGTTTAAGCCATTTATTAAACGACGTGATTTTATGGATATTTCTTTTAAGGATGACATGGATTGTTCTGTAAAAGTTTTGTTGGATTGTAATTTTTTATAACATTTATTTTATTATGTTAATTATTTCTTATTTTTTGTTAACCGTATTAAGTGAGTCATATCTATTGGTGTACTCACTCTATGAAGAGTGGGTCGTCCGGCACCCATGAAAAAAAATTGTTTGTTACATATACTATCCAATCCCGACCGACCCTTAAGAAATTTTTATGCCGACCCCCATGTAATATTTTTTGACCAAAACGACACCAGGAAAAATAAAATTTAACTTAAAATATTTATAAGTATAAACTTATTATTTTAATAAGTATAAATTTATTAATTGCTACAAACTAATTAACAAATATAGATCTATTATAATTAGTTAACTTGGCCTTTATAAACAATTAAGCTCACTAGGCCACTAACAATCTAATCAAATAACATTTGACCCTAAGCTCATCTATTCCAGTCTAAACAATTAATCGGTTTTGACAAACCATCCCCCTCCCCATCAAACGTGATTCAGTGAAACGAAAACAATCGCTTGAGAAGTTCCGCCCCCACTGCCAGTAGGCAATCACCTGTCACTGCAACCTGCGAGAGTCACGTCGTCTATCGGTGTGCTGCCCCACCACTCTCCCCAATATGGTGCCAAAAGACCTAACAACACAATTTAGTCTATTTCGGTGAACTCAATCAGGTAAAAATAAGTTCGGTGACCCAACTCAATCAACGTAAAAAAAATTCATTGAACCGATTCAATCTGGCCAAAATATTTGAATGACCCGACCTGACAAAAAATCTATTTTAGTAGACATCCGAACACCGAAAATTTCCAACACTCACAGAAAAAATTACTGGGTCCGCCACTGGTCATATCAATAATCGTGTTACTAAACTGTTTATATTTAATCGTGTTAAACGGGTTGTGTCATGTCATTCGTGTTATTGACATGGTTATACTTAATCGTGTTAAACATATCATGTCATTTACCCGCTTATTTAACATGTTTTTGCAGTGTAAATATTTAAGTAACGTTTTGTTAACGTGACATGGTTGGGTGTAATAGTTGTATTAAACATGCCATGTCAAACATGACTCTTTTAGAATTTTTTTTCTGAAATGGTGTTGTTTGAGATTATTATTTCACAAGTGGTGTTATTTTTTATTGATTTCACAAATGGTGTTTCCTAGTTTGCTAACCAAGGATTATTGATTTTGGTGGGTATTCGTGGTTGGGAACCACGAATTGGTAACCACGAATTGATACAAACTCCATTTCCCAACCACGAATTGGTTCAAACTCCATTTCCCAACCACGAATTGATGTAAAACCCCACTTCCCAACCACTAATTGGTTCAAACCCCACCTCCCAACCACGAATTGATGTAAAACCCCACTTCCCAACCACGAATTGGTTCAAACCCCACCTCCCAATCATTAATTGATGTCATTTTAACTTACCAACCATGAATTGGTTGTTACCAACCACGAATTGGTTAAAAACTATAATCCCAATTAAAAACTATAATCCCAACCACGAATTGTTCTTTTGTTTTCTTTATGTGTACCAATTCGTGGTTCCCAACCACGAACACCCACCAAAATCAACAATCCGTGGTTAGCAAACTCGGAAACACCATTTGTGAAAAAAAAATAAAAATAACACCACTTGTGAAATAATAATCTCAAACAACATCATTTCAGAAATAAATTTGACTCTTTTAACATGAAACGTCACGTTTGCCGTCTCTAAATTCTAGGAATAAACCATTGAATTTAAGTAATAAATAATGTTGGTGTCTAAAAAGAAAAAAAACTTAAAAGCCTAAGGCCCTCTTTGCAAACTTTTTTCTTAATTAAATTAGGTGACGTGAGTTAAGTAGTTGTCATGGAATTAAACCAAAATGTAGACAATGCCTCAAGTAACAAGAAGCCGAAAACATTTGGTCAAAAAAGAAATAATGTAACTGAAAATTAAAAAAAAAAGGAAAATTTATGTGCCTAAACGTACAACAAGATATGCATCCGGTACAAGATATTTGAGTTTAAAAAGAAATTATAAAATCTATTTTCCTTCAACAATTGCTGCTAAAAGGGGTTTTTAATACTTTTAGTCAACACATGGCTCATCATTTTTCAAGAAAATTATTCAGTTTTAGTTGACTTTTGGTCAAAGTTTATGATATTTCAATTTTCCACCCCTCTCTAAATCAACTCACCATTTAATTTCTTTTTACCGGATTATGAAAACATAACTTCATCAGACCCGTAAAACACTCAAAAGAAACTTCCTTTCTTCGTCGGATCTGGATTTCCAGTAATTAAATATTTGTTTTTTATTTATTTTATTTTATTTAAAGTTATAACTTATAATAAAAGATAATCTAATTATATAACGGAATCCACATACGTAAATGGTTATTATCATACGAGAAATTTCTCGGTACACTTATAAAAAGAAGTTTATAAACTAACAAAGTTCCCTTAAAATTGATAAATTGTATTAAAAAAAAATTAACGGCTAACTCCTATTTCTGTGAAGGGAACTGGCAAAATTTCCCTCGTCAGGATTCGAATTCATGACCTCCACAGGAGGAAACCCTTTACAGTAAAACCTTTTTGCCTACCAGATTAGAAGCATGATGGCTATAAATTGTACTTAATAACTCGGTCTTAAATAACTCGTAATAGTATTGTGTTAATCAGTGTTGCAAAAATCGTTAGGCGCTAGTCAGGCTGTAGAGTACAGACTAACGATTAATCGGGATTAACAATTAATCGGATTTGAAATTTTTATATGTAATTTTCAGTTTTATATATGTACACACATTTTATATGTAATTTCCAAAATTATATATGTATATACACATTTTTATATGTAGTTTTCAAAATTATATATAATACATTTTTATAAATCGCCGTATTTACAAGAAAATGGCCAGAATCTTGCCGGAAAACTGGGATGCCACCGGTTTTTGGTTGATTAGAGCCACCTAGGACCGATTAGCGATTTTTTTGGCCGATTAGCTCAAAATTCCTAGGTGATTGACCGATTAACGATTAATCATGGTTTTTACAACATTGATGTTAATAGTGATATAATAACGCGTGTAGGATTGTAAAATATATACTTTTTGGGGGCAGGTATTAATCATTTGAACATTGACCCTCTTACATAACATGTTATGGAGAATTAAGGACTTTTGGAATCATAAAGAAAATTTAAATGTGAAACTAGAAATTATCTTTGAAGAAATGTTGACTTTCATCTCTGTGTTCAGAGTCATTTGAGTTAGATCAAAATCAATTGGAGGTTCAAGGTTTCTTCCTTTTATTAGTTGCATAATACCTAACGCAGAAAAAATGTTTTAGCATCAAAATTTTATATTGTTTTTGTTGAAAGTATTATTGAGATTAATTCTTTTTATTTTATCATTTTAATTTTATAATTTCCTTTGTATTGTTTTTTATTGCATTGGGCTTGTGGTTTTCTGATGAGGCTAATGGGCTTAGCTGCTGGGCTGGACTTGTTGCTTTGATGCCGGGCTCGGGTCGTGATAGAGGCTGGGTTTATAAAGAGGCTTTCTGCATCTGTTAGGGTTACACTCATTTTCTTTGATTCATTTGTGTGCGTCAAGAGCAGTCATCTGTCTCTCTCAATTTCTTAGGGTTTCTCTCGAGAGATTTCATTCTTAGTCTTGTATATTGAGAGTTCAGATTATCTCATTGATAATCTGTGTGAGAAGTGTTTGTTTCTTTATAATCAGATCTTGTATATGTTTCTGAATCTCTTGTTATTGATAATTCTTATTGGTTCATAGATCTGGAGAGTTCATATTTGTGTTTCTTAGATTATAGAGAAAGATCATGTCGCTGACATGGCATCATGACTCCTTCCTCTGTTCTAAATGACAAGTCCCCATATGAATTAATGTTCAAATTTCAACCCTCTCCAAGTCACCTTAGAATCTTTGGCTGTCTTTGTTTTAGTACTATTTTGAATCATACAAATAAATTTTCTTATTATGCTGAAAAATGTGTTTTTATTGGTTATTCTTTTTTTAAAAAAGGTTATAAGTTGTGGAGTTTAGATAAAAAACAAATTGTGTTTTCTAGAGATGTTAAATTATATAAAACTGTTTTTCCTTTTAAAGGTGACAATCTTAAAAAAAGATGTTCACTCTATAACTGATGTTTCAATTGATAGTCTTAATTTTTCTGATATGTTTGAACAAAGTCAGTCTAAGGAATCTAGTGGTGAAATTCCCAATGATGAGGAGAGGAATATGAGAGAGAAATCTGATAATTTTCAGCAGCCTGATAATCATTCTCAGTCTATTAGAGATATGGCTGAAACTAGGCAGTCTAATACCCAGATAAACACAGATGGGGTTGGTCATCAGTCACCCCACATGTCTACATGTTTTAATGAGACTTGCCCACAGCAGTCTCATAGTTTTGGGAATGACACTGGCGGGACAGAAAATATCAGCAAATCACATGATAATACCTTCTCTCCTGAGGGTATTAATGATCCAGTGGTTCCTGTTAGAAGGTCTAATAGGAATAGTGTGTTTCCTGAGAAATTAAGTGATTATTTAGTGGAAGGAAAAGTCAAATATGTGATGAAAAAAGTGGTCAATTATTCAAACCTGTCAATTGATAATAAATGTTTTGCTAATAAATGTTTTGCTGTGAACTTAAATAAGTCAATTGAACCAAATTGTTTTCAAGATGCTAAAACTGATTTTAACTGGATAAATGTCATGGATGAGGAAATGAAGGCTCTGAATAGGAATAATACTTGGTCCTTAGTTGATCTTCCAAAAGATAGCAAGCCAATAGGGTGTAGATGATATATAAAATAAAATATAAGGCTAATTGTGAAAGTGAACGATATAAAGCTAAATTAGTGGCTAAAGGCTATAATAAAAAAGAAGGTGTTGATTTTTTTGAAACTTTTTCACCTGTTGTTAAAATGAACACTGTTAGATGCGTTATTTCTCTTGCCGTTGAAAAAGATTGGCCCTTATTTCAGTTAGACGTTAATAATGCGTTTTTATATGGTGACTTGTTTGAGGATGTGTATATGTGTCTTCCTGAAGGATATTTCTCTGAAAAAGAAACAAGAGTGTGTAAACTCAATAAATCCTTGTATGGTCTAAAACAAGCTCCAAGAATGTGGAATAAAAAATTGGTTGGAGTGTTGTTGGAAATTGGTTTTAAACAAAGTAAATGTGATTATTCTTTGTTTGTTAAGTCTGAAAAGTCTGTGTTAATTGTTTTGTTAGTATATGTTGATGATATAGTTGTTACTGGAAATGATGTTGATGAAATAAATAAAATAAAACAGCTATTAAAAAACAGATTTTTGATAAAAGATTTGGGTTTTTTAAAATACTTTCTAGGAATTGAAGTTATTAAGACTGAAAAAGGTATTTGTTTGTCTCAAAGAAAGTGTTGTATGGAGTTGTTAACTGAGTTTGGGTTTAGTGGGTATAAACCTGTAAGTACACCTATCGAACATCATTATGTTTTAATGAATTCGTGTAAGAACAATGATTCTAAACTGATAAATGTTTCTGAGTACCAGAAGTTAGTTGGAAATTTGATTTATCTTTCTCATACTTGTCCCGATATTTCCTATGTCGAGCAGTTTCTAAGTCAGTTTATGCACAATCCTACGAATATACATTTTAAAATTGCTCTGAGGTTGTTAAGATATTTAAAAGCAGCTCCAGGGAAAAGTATTATGTTTAGTAAAGGAAAAAAATTTAATATAAGTGCATATGCTGATTCGGACCGGGGGAAGTGTCTTAATTCAAGAAGGTCTGTCACTGATTTTAGTATTTTTCTTGGAAACTGTTTGGTTTCTTGGAAAAGTAAAAAACAAAGCACGGTCTCTAGGTCTTCAGCTGAAGCTGAGTACCGGTCTATGTGTGCTGCTGCGTGTGAGATTTTGTGGCTGATTGATGTGTTAAGTGAATTACAGGTTCCTGTAGTCTTACCTATAGATTTGTTTTGTGATAATAATGTTGCAGTTTCTATAACTGCAAATCCTGTTTTTCATGACCGAACAAAACATTTTGATTTAGATTTGTTTTTTCTCCGGGAAAAAAATTCTTCTGGAATTATCAAAATCGTGTCAACCAAGTCGGAGAATCAGGTTGCCGATGTGTTTACAAAATGACTGTTGTCAAATCAACATGTTGTCCTTGTTGCCAAATTAGGTATGTATGATTGTTTTGGGTTATAAAATTGTGGGGGGTGTTGAAAGTATTATTGAGATTAATTCTTTTTATTTTCTCATTTCAATTTTATAATTTCCTTTGTATTGTTTTTTATTGTATTGGGCTTATGGTTTTCTAATGAGGCTAATGGGCTTAGCTGCTGGGCTGGACTTTTTGCTTTGATGCCGGGCTCGGGTCGTGATAGAGGCTAGGTTTATAAGGAGGCTTTCTGCACCTGTTAGGGTTACGCTCATTTTCTTTCATTCATTTGTGTGCGTCAAGAGCAGTCATCTTGTGTGCTTCAAGAGCAGTCATCTGTCTCTCTCAATTTCTTAGGGTTTCTCTCTAGAGATTTCATTCTTAGTCTTGTATATTGAGAGTTCAGATTATCTCATTGATAATCTGTGTGAGAAGTGTTTGTTTCTTTGTAGTCAGATCTTGTATATATTTCTGAATCTCTTGTTATTGGTAATTCTTGTTGGTTCATAGATCTGGAGAGTTCATATTTGTGTTTCTTAGATTACAGAGAAAGATCATGTCGCTGACAGTTTTCTTTATACATAAATAAATAGTTCTAAGGCTTTTTATAGTTAAAAAGTTATTTTTTATTAGGTAACTTAAGGAGTATTTCTCCGAGACTCCGACAAAAATTAAAAAAAAGGTAAACCTGTGCACGAGGCCCCACGTACGCAGTGTTCACGGGTTGTCGAGCAAACTTGAGTATGATACACATTCGTACCACACATTTCTACAAGAGACTGTTTTTACGGCTCAAACTGATGACCTCTAAATCACATGACAACAACATTCCCCTTTCTATGACATGATACAACCGGAAGAAGAAACACATCGGTTTGGGTTTAGCATAAACGAGTTCTGGTCAGTTTCTGGTTGAACCCGCGAGCACGTTTAGCTAAACAGATCGTGTTAGTGTCAGCCTGGCGGGTTTATGGATTGACCCGTTTAACCCATTTATTTTTATTATTTTTTAAATGTGTTTTATGTCACGAGTTCAACAAGTTGAGTATTTTATGACAATTTAAACATTATTACATAAATTGAGATAAGATTTTATAATTAAAATATGATTATTTTTTACATATTTGTATTTTTGGTTATAAAATTGTAATTTTAAAGTATTAAATTGTAAAAAAAAAATCGTATTAAACAGGTCGTGTTCGTGTCAATCGCGAATATTCGTGTCGTGTTTGTGTACGTGTCAAATTTTCAGGTTTGTATTAGGCTGGACTTATAAACATGACCCATTTAGCACCCCTAAATTATAAAAAGCTTGAAAATTGAAAATGATCCAACCAATCGCTTAACTAGGTTCAACAAACACGGATGGACTCGATACTTTTTTATTGTCTCTAGTATTTTATAATATATATAATATAATCGAATTTTATATAACACATAAATTTTAATTTTAATTTTAATTTAGTTGTGTTTTCGGTTCTCATATTATATTTTTGTCATTTTTCATGTTTTCCTTAAACGAAGGAATCAAAACAATGAGAAATATGACAATCCCATGTTTTCATTTTATGTAATTATTTTAGAATCTTATATTTTGTACAAAGATCTCACGTCTTTTATTATCAACATGTAGAAACAAACCACTCAATATAACACCAGAAAATTCATAAAATAGCAACTTTCTTTTAAAAATATCTAATTTGATAATACATTTTTATGTCTCAATAAAATATCAAAAAAATTATATCGTAATATTAAAAAGTACATTTTGTTAGTTTTCAACTTATTAAGAAGAAACTAAATTATATGTTTGATTTGAAATTTAGAGGAAAAAATAAATAAATCTATGTAAGATGATTCACAGTTAGACCATGTGTTATGTCTTCGTCTCACCATGCGTTGCATGTGACATGGCCCTCAGGGTGTGGGGGAACACTGCCCCCTCCAGCAGTGGCACTGTAATATCCGTACTTTTCACATCATCGTTATTTACATTTTGTACCCTTGTACTTTCATTTTTGAATCCATTGTAACCCGAGACTTATGATCAATGAATTTATTAGATTTATTCAATTACATGTTTACAACATACATTACATTTATACATATGCAAGACAACATCATACGTGCAATATTACAAAATTATATATTACAAACGCGCGTTTCACTTTTTTTACACATTTATATTCTCGTTTCACGTCCATACACGCTCGGTTTATTATTATTATTATTAATAGTAATAGTATTATCATTATTATCATTAGTACTATTATTATTATTTCATTTTTTTCTTTTAAAAAAAATCACCTCCCTTTCAACCACCAACTCCCAACTAACTCATTTAATACCCCAAACCCTAATCCACACTTATAAATACCCACTCACTTTCACTCCTCCACCCTTACACCCTCCAAATTCTCTCACAAATCTCTCCAAGTGCTCCATTTCTTCCAAGATTTTTGGCAGAATTTTATAAGGTAAAAACCTTATTTTTCTTCAAGTTTCTTCCTTTTTTTTTTCTTAACAATTCTTCCTTCACCCTCTTGGATAAACTTCTAGGATCTTATCATTTATTTACCTTGGTAAACATCTAAGATAAGTCACCATTTGAGGTCCAAGTTGTGGTCTTTCAACTAACATTTCTTCTTCTTCATGTTCTTGTTTGGATATTTTACATCTAGTTATGGTAAAACCAAACCAAGCTTCCATCAAAATTCTATGATGGAAGCCTTGTGCTAAGGTATTTGGATGAAGTAGATGAACATAGGTTCATCTACCATAAGACATCCAATAGCCACAAGGTGTTCAAATACTATACATAAATATTATAAATAAATCTAACAAGGTTTGTGGATTTCTCAACCTTTCTCTTGGCCAACTTCAAGTGGTATGTTACTAACTATACTAACTTTTGACCATCCGAATTCCTAACTAAGTTAGGGGTTTGTGTTTCGGTCCGCCGTCGACGATGCATGACCAACTTGATACTATTATACATATATATTATTTATTATTTCTTCTCCACCGAACTTATGCCTACGTTACCTTTTAGGTTAACCGGCATTCCCGACTCTTCACCTTTCCGTCCATCCTTTCGTTACCACGCCAAACCGTGAGTTTCATACTTGCCCCTTTTACATTTTTGCACTTTGGGACTTGAAAACATGTACATATTCAAAACACATACACTACAAGATTCACACTTTATTCAAACACAATTCATTAACATGCTCATATGACAACAACTTGACTACATGCTTAAATACAACCTGTTAATACAATAGTTCATTAATTCTTGCAAAACCGCACTTAACAAGTGTAGCGCTATAGGATTGACACCCGTCGGCTTTTCGTTACCTTTATGGATCCCCCGATCTTGTTATGTTATTTATTCGACTAGTATTCTTTGGATGCTAGGTATGCTATGTCAACAATAGGTTTGAACTATATCATTACAAATTGTATGAACATTAGTAAAGTATGTCTATGCATGTGAATTGTTGCTTTAAACATGATTATTATATGTATGAAACTTGTATGAACTCACCAACTTTATTGTTGATCAAATATTATTTTACATGTTTTCAGGAGATGTTTGATGCTACCATGGAAATGGAATCTAGGGACTTTGCCTTAGATATCAAATTTAAATATTTTTGTCTTTTGTTTATCAATGTATTTCCTTTAATTGAAACAATTGTATTTGAAATTCTCAGTTTAATGAAATCGGTTAAATTTATATTTCAACAATAGTGCCACGATGCCTTTGAACAATCCTACACGTCACGTTCGGTGATTCCGCCGCCGAATGGGTTGTGACAGATTGGTATCAGAGCCGTGGTTATAGGGAATTAGGAAAATTGCTTATTTGACCTAGCCTATAACTAAGGACCCGTTTTAGACCATTCCTTATGACTCTTAATATGCTTGTTCTACCACCTTTGCTTCTTACTTATTCTTTGGACTAAATTCACCGTCATGGATTTCAAGACACCAAGACACTCATATTTCACCAAAGAAACGAACTCACCAAAAGAGGATAATCCCTCATTCGGTGATAAGTTTCACTCCGCCTAAGACTTAGGAATTTACCATCAAGTTAGGTGTGAAAACCTCACCTTGACGGTAAAAGAATTCCACTCACAAACGCTCTTGGGAAACCTTACCGTTAAAGTTAGGAGTGATTTCCTATCTCAAACGGTTAAGGCACCAACCCTATACAAAACGGAACGACACCACCAAACTAGGAGTGAAATCCACAATTTGGTGATTAGTTCCACTCTTAAAATTTTCAATCTCGCCAAAGTCTCGGCTTTACTATTGACTAGGGACACGTAGTAACCGGAAGGGTAAAATACCGTTAACCGAATTACCGGCGAGAGTATTTTATCTATTAGGCCAAAATGTGTTTCCCGAACTCAATAGAAGGTTTGACCACTTAGGTTAGTCGACGTTTTAGTTAGTTCAAGAGCCGAGCTAACGAGACACTCCAACTTTTTACAAACAAGCCTCTCTTTTATATATAAACTATTTTCACTACTATTATTATACTAACTTGGTTCGATCTCGTGGACGCTCGCTTTTCACTACTCGCCTTACTAACTTCAAAACGCTAATACATTCGAGAACCAATTAAATTTATGCTCTTTCATCGTCACATGTTTGTTATATACACTATTTCCATACATGATTCACATGACCAAACGTGCTATTACATGAAATTACTTGATTACTTGTGTCATACGTGAAATTTACATACTCATATGACAACAATTTTTATGCAAAACCATTGATCTAAGTCTCACAATCCCCTTTTGGTAGATGTCTTCATCTCGCCACTCTGCTACCTCCAGGAATAACAAGAGGGACAAGCGTTTGGCCGCACTCGTGGCCAAGAAAATGGCCCAAGTCATCCCTGGCCTCATCCAGAACCTCACCCCCAACGGATCGGTCGAATCCAACACCGAAACTCCCAACTCCCACGCCCAACACTACCGAACCTTCCTTGCTTGTCGTCCCGAATCTTTCACGGGACTCGAAGGTGCAACCAATCTCCTTAGCTGGTTTGCGAGCATGGAAAACACCTTCTCGGTAAGCGAGACCCCGGACCACCTCCGGACTCGCTACGCCGCTAGCCTCTTCAAAGAGCAAGCTCTCGCTTAGTGGGATAGCGAGACGAGGAGATCGTCACCCTGTCTTAGAAGGAACTCAAAGCGTTTATGCGCGAGGAGTACTGCCCTGCCCACGAGTTGCAGGCACTCGAGGAGGAGTTTTTCACCCTCAAACAGGACAGCGGTGACAATGCTGCCTACAACCTCCGCTTCCAACAACTCTTCGTCCTTGCGCCTCGCCAAGTTGACACCATAGAGCAATCCGTGGCCAAGTACATACAAGGCCTCCCGTCCGTCATCAAGGACACGATCACCACCGCCGAACCCACCAACCTCGCCAAGGCCATGCGCCTTACGACCGCTTTCTCCCGAAACCGTGTTCAGGATGGTACTTTAACCATTCGGGGCACCAAGAAGCACGCCACCCAAGCCACCGTTGAGCCCACCGAACCCAAAGTCACCGAACCAAGACCCGCAAAAGCCCCTACTCACCAAAACAACACAAAGCGCAAGTCCCAAGCCCGGAACTATACGGTTGTCACCCCCGTTAACCAAGTGCCGATGAACCAAGACCCGACACCCCAAAAGAAACCGTATGGTGGATCTTACCCATTATGCAACACTTGCAAATACCACCACCCAAACAACCTCCCATGCCGAAAATGCACCTCGTGTGGCAAATTCGGACACCTTGCCAACCTATGCCGCAACCCACAACAACCCCAAAACACCCAAGCTCCCCCACCAAACCGAAACCCACCGGCCATCACAAATGAGCTTGCTACCGTTGTGGTGATCCAAACCACATGAGCCCACAATGCCCACAAAACCAAAACCAACACCACCACAACAACAACCCCACCAACAACCGCAACCAACCACCCAACCAAAACCAACCCACAAACCCAAGAGGCCGTGCTTACAACATCAATGCGGCGCAGGCACAAACTGATAACGACGTGGTGAACGGTATGTTTCCTATCAATGGTCGGTATGCTTCTGTTTTATTTGATACCGGTGCGGATAAAAGTTTCGTATCGCTAGAATTTGAACTTATGTTAGCTAAGACCCGATCTAAGTTAGAGAACTCCTTCACTGTCGAAATCGCGGACGGAAAATCCACCTTTTGTGACACGATTATCCTCGATTGTACTCTCGACCTTAATGGTCATCCCTTCTCGATCGATCTCATACCCATGCAATTGGGGAGTTTTGATGTCATAGTAGGCATGGATTGGCTTGCCAAGAACCATGCCGAAGTCGTTTGCTTTAAGAAATTCATCCGTATTCCCCTTCCATCCGGTCAAGTTTTGCAAATCCATGGCGAAAGGCCATCCGGTGGACTCAAACTCATGTCCTGCACCAAAGCCTAAAAATATTTACTAAAGAACTACGTGGCCTTTTTAGCCCAAGTAGTGAAAAAGAAAGAAAAGGGCAAAGGTGTAAAAGACATTCCCATCATTTACGATTTCCCCGAAGTCTTTCCCGAGGACCTACCCAGTCTTCCTCCATCCCGTGAGGTCGAATTCCGAATTGATCTCATGCCCGGTACGACTCCGATTGCCAAAGCTCCTTACCGCCTTGCACCCTCCGAGATGCAAAAACTTGCCGGTCAACTTCAAGAGTTAGCCGACAAGGGTTTCATTCGTCCGAGTTCATCCCCGTGGGGCGCTCCCGTTTTATTCGTTAAAAAGAAAGACGGATCGTTCCGCATGTGCATCGATTATCGTGAGCTTAACAAACTCACTATCAAGAATCGGTATCCTTTGCCTCGCATCGACGATCTTTTCGACCAACTCCAAGGTGCGTCTTGTTTTTCCAAGATCGATCTCCGTTCGGGATATCATCAACTTCGTGTTCATGAGGACGACATTCCCAAAACCGTATTTCGAACCCGATACGGACACTACGAATTTATGGTGATGCCTTTCGGGCTAACCAATGCACCCGCGGTTTTCATGGATCTCATGAATCGAGTGTGCAAACCATATTTGGACAAATGCGTAATCGTCTTCATTGATGACATTCTCATCTATTCCAAATCCCGATCCGCCCACGAGGAACACCTTCGCTTAATATTGGAGTTACTAAGAAAAGAACAACTTTACGCCAAATTCTCCAAGTGTGAATTTTGGCTTAAGGAAGTCCAATTTTTGGGACACATTATTAGTGATAAGGGTATCCATGTGGATCCAGCCAAAATCGAAGCAGTCAAGAACTGGATTGCTCCGAAATCTGCTACCGAAGTCCGCTCATTCCTTGGTCTTGCGGGCTATTACCGTCGTTTCATCGCCAACTTTTCCAAGATCTCCGTTCCTCTCACCGCATTAACTCAAAAAGGGAAACCCTACGAGTGGGGCCCTAATGAAGAGGAAGCTTTCCAAACACTTAAGGATAAGCTTTGCAATGCTCCAATCCTTACTCTTCCCGACAGAAACGATGACTTCGTGGTGTATTACGACGCCTCTAACATTGGCCTCGGTTGTGTTCTCATGCAACGAGGCAAGGTCATCGCTTACGCATCCTGTCAACTCAAGATCCATGAGAAGAATTACACGACTCATGATCTTGAACTCACCGCCGTCGTCTTTGCTCTCAAGCTTTGGAGACACTACCTTTACGGTACCAAATGCGTGGTCTTCACGGATCACAAGAGTCTCCAACATCTTCATAACCAAAAGAATCTAAACATGCGCCAACGCCGAGGGATTGAAACAATCAAAGATTACGAATGCGAAATTCGCTACCATCCCGGTAAAGCAAACGTCGTTGCCGATGCCCTCAGCCGAAAGCACCATGTGAAGTTCCTTTGTGCTCGTATGCAACCCGACATCCATGTCCGTATTTGTGAAGCCCAACATCTTTCGGTCACCGAAGGCGACGTGTACAACGAAATGTCTTGTGGTGCCGAACTCCAACTCGAGACCAAACCCAACGGTTTACTTTATTTCATGAATCGTGTTTGGGTTCCCAATCGTTCCGATCTCCGTGTTTGGGTTACTTTATCATTATTATCATTAGTACTATTATTATTATTATTTCATTTTTTTCTTTTAAAAAAAATCACCTCCCTTTCAACCACCAACTCCCAACTAACTCATTTAATACCCCAAACCCTAATCCACACTTATAAATACCCACTCACTTTCACTCCTCCACCCTTATACCCTCCAAATTCTCTTACAAATCTCTCCAAGTGCTCCATTTCTTCTAAGATTTTTGGCAGAATTTTATAAGGTAAAAACCTTATTTTTCTTCAAGTTTCTTCCTTTTTTTTTTCTTAACAATTCTTCCTTCACCCTCTTGGATAAACCTCTAGGATCTTATCATTTATTTACCTTGGTAAACATCTAAGATAAGTCACCATTTGAGGTCCAAGTTGTGGTCTTTCAACTAACATTTCTTCTTCTTCATGTTCTTGTTTGGATATTTTACATCTAGTTGTGGTAAAACCAAACCAAGCTTCCATCAAAATTCTATGATGGAAGCCTTGTGCTAAGGTATTTGGATGAAGTAGATGAACCTATGTTCATCTACCATAAGACATCCAATAGCCACAAGGTGTTCAAATACTATACATAAATATTATAAATAAATCTAACAAGGTTTGCGGATTTCTCAACCTTTCTCTTGGCCAACTTCAAGTGGTATGTTACTAACTATACTAACTTTTGACCATCCGAATTCCTAACTAAGTTAGGGGTTTGTGTTTCGGTCCGCCGTCGGCGATGCATGACCAACTTGATACTATTATACATATATATTATTTATTATTTCTTCTCCACCGAACTTATGCCTACGTTACCTTTTAGGTTAACCGGCATTCCCGACTCTTCACCTTTCCGTACATCCTTTCGTTACCACGCCAAACCGTGAGTTTCATACTTGCCCCTTTTACATTTTTGCACTTTGGGACTTGAAAACATGTACATATTCAAAACACATACACTACAAGATTCACACTTTATTCAAACACAATTCATTAACATGCTCATGTGACAACAACTTGACTACATGCTTAAATACAACCTGTTAATACAATAGTTCATTAATTCTTGCAAAACCGCACTTAACAAGTGTAGCGCTATAGGATTGACACCCGTCGGCTTTTCGTTACCTTTATGGAGCTCCCGATCTTGTTATGTTATTTATTCGACTAGTATTCTTTGGATGCTAGGTATGCTATGTCAACAATAGGTTTGAACTATATCATTACAAATTGTATGAACATTAGTAAAGTATGTCTATGCATGTGAATTGTTGCTTTAAACATGATTATTATATGTATGAAACTTGTATGAACTCACCAACTTTATTGTTGATCAAATATTATTTTACATGTTTTCAGGAGATGTTTGATGCTACCATGGAAATGGAATCTAGGGACTTTGCCTTAGATATCAAATTTAAATAATTTTGTCTTTTGTTTATCAATGTATTTCCTTTAATTGAAACAATTGTATTTGAAATTCTTAGTTTAATGAAATCGGTTAAATTTATATTTCAACAATAGTGCCACGATGCCTTTGAACAATCCTACACGTCACGTTCGGTGATTCCGCCGCCGAATGGGTTGTGACAGGCACACATTTGGACAAAGCGCGGTGGATATCCCCCGCATCCCCTCTTCCAGACACATTTTTCGTGTTTTTTTTACACGTGCGGAGGCTTTATATGCCATGTGACACCCAAATTTTTATATACTCAATAATATCGTTTAAAACATTAAGTGTGGAAGGGTCCCAAAAGATAACACATAAGTTTGTTTTTATTAATCTTAAAAGACTATAGTTCAAAACATGTAGTAATATCTTCTATAAATTGACACTCTACAAGAGCGTGCATCCAAAACTCTTCAGTATTTTTTATTTCATTCCGAGCCTCGATTCAATCCTCAAATCCAAGCCATAAACACCTAATAAATCAACATTAGCATATAGCTAAGTGAGTAACATATATCGATCCTCAAACCCAAGCTTAGAACTAACTTTCTTTTTCAAAATTTGTCTCAAGACTCACATTCCGATCACTTTTTCTTTGTGATCCGTATCCACATATATCGTTTGTGGATTTAGCTCTTGCGCACTTGATCCAACCCCAATGGTTTCAACCATCTCTACTAGTTTATATAAATCAAAGAGAATGTAATTAGCTCAAATGTTTATCTTTTAAATTTGGATTATCACTATAATCCACTTCATACCCGAAATACCCAAGACATGCATCAAGATTTACGCATCATTGGTGGAGTTTATGAACCCTAAGAGTAATATACACATGAAATAGATGTGCCCTCCCCCACCCACACATCTTTCAATTTTAATTTATCAAGTTAGCCAGATTACTCCCTCAAAATGAAAGTGTCTTAATTTACTAACTCAAACTTGGTTTATTAAATCTTTAATCACTTAACTTATCAATAAAAATTAAATTTTAACCCTTACCATTATAAAAACATGCCTTATTAAAATAACCAGTGTAAATAAAACCCTTCACATTAGATTTAATTTCGTTTTATATTCGTGAAAAATGAAAGAGTATGTTGGTTTTGTATGATATTAACCCTTTTTTAGACCACAAAACTTATAAAAATGGCCCATTTTGCATATCAGACTAAGAGGCTATTTGGCAAGTGCTGAACTATTAAGAGGTCTGAATGGTTTATCATGGTTTTTCAGCTGAACCATTAAGAGGTAAAATGAACCATTAAGAGGTGGGCTGTTAGCGAAACAAACACCCCTTACCTCTGACCGATTCAGAGGTAGCTTTTAAGAGGCTACCAAAAAACCTCTAAAATAATATCAAGATGCACAACACTGAAACCAAACCACCACTAAGATACACATTCTCCCACCCCATAAAAGATGGAAGCCTAGAAAAAGTCAACAAGAACCAAAAAAAGTCAACAACAAAAGAAAAAAACATATATAAACAAATAACAGATTCAGTATTCCAAATCTGGCTGACATAAACAAACCCATCATAAGCTTTGAAGTGTAGATGTTCTTCATTCAGAAAGAGGATCTACTTTGAACCTGTAAAGCAGCATTTTCTTCTTTGAAGTCGGGTTGTCGATTGAAAGAAGTAATTTACCGATCTCATTGATCTTATAACTATGGCTTATAACCGGTTCATCTGTTGGTGCTATTTTCTTTGGTTTTTGTATGTTAATGGTGTAATTGCTTTGATTGTTTGGCACATATTCAGCACTGTATCTTACTTCCCACCCGACGACTCTTAGCTCCCACACGAAAGTGCATTTCTGCAATAATGTTTACCGTTTTATTAGCTAAAATAGTGTGTTTTTATGGTATTAAAGAAGGATATTATATCTACTTGTTTAAAAGAATAAGAAGAAGTTGAAAGAAAGATTCTACGAATGGAGTTAGATACAACTTTTGATCTCAAGATTTTGCATAATTCATGTATACTTATTGGCCTTTTGATTAGGATGTCATGAGCATGAATATCTAATTTAGTAATTTCACATATTGATTAAATATACCAGATGTGGCCATTTAGTAATGCATGGGTCGATTCAGGTTAAATTTATCTCAAACATGTTTAACGCATGTAGTTTAAGAAAACACACAGCTTGAAGCACTGGTCATACAGGTTGAAAGTTTCCGAGAGTGTAATTTTAATGCATAAAACATTAAAACCTCACAATCATTTTATTCAAATATAATTATTAGTGAAATATTTCATAGTTTCTGTAATCATATTTTGACACAACCTATTTCTGATAGAAATTTATAATTTTAAACAAGAAAGTGTATCAGGCCAACCGAACCAGAGCTTGCTTGTTTTGACATGTTACCCAACCCGCCCATTTTGCCACATCTAGATAATAATACGATTTGAGATAATTATGCAAAGATTAGTGTGGTTCCCTAACACTAGAACTCAAGAATTAAAGAGTTCCATTTTAAGTCTTTTTTTTCTCAAATATAACTATAAATGTAAATTTAAGAGCATTAATAGGAGCATTTGATTGTAATTATACCTCATTTATGATAATCTCCACAGTTTGTTTGGTGGTTGGTTTAACAGTAACAACTGCAGCTGGATCATCAATTGTAAATTCTGGATTGCAATCACAATAATCTACACTCAGCCCGCCTTATTGAATCGGGACATGCTCTGGACTCGCATATCTATGTGAAAATTAAAAAAAAAAGGAATTAAGTTCAAACTCAAACCCTGAAATCAACAATAAGGAAATCTTGATTTACAAACTTGCAACAAAATATTTGAAAGAAAATATAAAAATTTAACATACTTGAAAAGGGCTTCAGTGGTTCTTGCAGGGCTAGCAAACACAAACTTGCTCTTAGTTCTTTGAGTCATGAAAGGGCTCATCATTGAATAAAAAGTCAAATACCACCATGGAACATTAATGAAAACCTTCAAAGATAAACCCGAAAAAATTGAGTTTATTACATCCTAACAATCATTGGAATTTAATTAATTTTTACAATTTTGTGTGCATCAAGTTACACCAAATACTGTACATTTGAAAAGCTGTGGAGATGGGATTCTATGACTAAAAGACTTGTGGACCATAATAAATCCACTAAGTTAAAGTCATGAAATCACAAAGATGTCATTTTCAATTCATAAGTGGAGTTAATTCCACATTCTAAAATCATTTCGATAAGAAAGGCATAAATAGAGCTCATAATTCTTAAGAATGTGCTTTTATGAACCGATTAAAAGCCCAAATTCTTGTCAAATTAAGATTCATATTACCAATCAAAAACAATAATTAATCTTCAACATTATTCATCAAAGTTTTCTATCTTCTAATTGTTTAGTACATAATGGAAGACCCTGAAACTAAATAAGCATAGCATTCTTTATGTATCAAGATTTGAACTTTTTTTAATTTTTTGTTTTAAATAAGCATATAGCATAAACCAATTTAAAACCCAAGTTCTTGTCATTAAGATTCATATTACCTATCAAAAACAACAATTAATCTCTCATAACATTAATCAAAGTTCTAACTTCTAACTGTTTAATACACGACGGAAGATTCGAATTGTCTAACTTCTAAATGAGCATGAAATTCTTTATGTTTAAAGATTTAAACTTTTTTTTTATTTTAAACAAGCATAACAAAGATCAATAACCAATCAAAAGCCCAAATTCTTGTCAAATTAGGATTTAAACAACCATAGCATAGATTAATCTTTATGTTTCAAGATTTAAACTATAATCATTATTTTTCAATTTAAACAAGCATGGCAATATCATATAGATCAACAACAAACTAAAACCAACAATTAACATCTCAAAACATATAAATTCACCTGCTTTGCAACAAACTCAGGGTAATTATCCTGCAACAGCTGCAAAGCCTGCTTGGTAGCCAACCTGAGCTCCCTCTTCCCCGGCCCGGGCGAATTCTTCAAATCACTAACCTGAAAAATAGTATTGATCCCACCAGACCTAAAATTCAATTTTCTAATACTCCTTTCAAGAAACTGAATCCTCCATTTCAAAAACCTTGTTCTCTTTTCTTCATCTGCAAAAGTCTTTTGATAAAGTTCTTTATTTTGAAACTCACCATACACATTATAACAAACTGGGTGTCCTTCTTTATCATAACCATGCATAAACACAACTTTTTCAAGATCATCTCCAAGATCTTCATTGATCAAATCATCAATGCTAAATGCCTTTCTCCACCGAAGTGTGTTCTTGAGCATTATGAAAGAATCATTGACTTTAAAGTCTCTAGCCCTCAAGAATTTCAGCAAAATTACATCAGTTCTTTCATCTTTGAGAAGTGGAATCCCCCAAATTGAGATCTCTTCATGATTTGATTTGATTTCTGAGGTGGGTTCTTCTAAATTTGATGAAAAGTAGAAATCTTTATTGGTGATTGCTTCTTGAACTAGCTGTTTGAACTCGGTGAGTTTTTCCGGTTGTTCTGTTGGCTCACTTATGGTGGAGGATGACGGTGGGGAAAAGGTGGTTTCTTTGTTTGTTAAAATGGGAGGTAGTGAAAATGGGGTTTCTTTCTGGGTGGTAGACACCGGCGGTGGTGAGATTTCTGAGGTTCCTTCTGCCTCCGGTTCCGGTGCGGTGGTGGTGGTGGGTTTGACGTCGGCCATTTTAGAAAGCAGTAATGGGAAAGTTGAAAGGGGGTTTGTTTTTCAGAAAGCAGAAAGAATAAAAGAGGGAAGCTTTTTATAAGTGAGAAGGATATAAACCAATAAGACTATCCGCAACGCGGAGCCCTTCCGTCGCCCATCCTTCCACGTGGCCGCCCTCACCATGGATGCCCGTTGAGTCTCCTTCGCCCGTGCCCAGCCGCACGCCACCATGGGCGTTGTTTGTTTGATGGTAGTGGGCCCCACAAAGAAAGAAAACGATATGTTTTCACTGTATCCCGGAAAAAGAAAACGATAATTTATGTATTATTGTTTTTTTATTTTTAGTTTAAAATTATGTAGTTCTATTCTTAATATTAATTTTATTTAATTATTTATTAATTTAAATTATTTCATAACTAATCAAACCTTATTTAAAACGGTTATATTGTTAATATAAATTATGATTTAAAAACTAATTAAACCTTATTTAAAACTTAATTTAAACCTAATTAAAACTTAATTTATCCTAACGGCTAGTTTTTTTTTTTTTTTTTTCCTAACGGCTAGTTTTTTTTGTGTTTTTCCTAACGGCTAGTTTTTTTGTATTTTTTCTAACGGCTGGTTTTTTTTTGTATTTATCCTAACGGCTAGTTTTTAATACTATAAATACATCTAAACACCTAAACCATTTTCACACCCAACTATCTCAAACAATTCTCCCAACAATTAAACGTTTTCGTTCACTCAATTCCATGGATCCAAATCACCCGTTTTTGTTCTCTCAGCTACTAAACGATAGCAACAATGAAGAAAGCCCAAACCGACAAACTACACCCTCACCATTTCAACAATTTCAACAACCAACCGGTGGATTCTCACAATTCCAACAACCAGCTGGTGGATTCCCACACTTCCAACAACTAGCCGGTGGATTCTCACAATTCCAACAACCATCACACCCGCAAATTCATCAATATCAACAGTTTTTACAGTGACAATACCAAATGCAAATGCAACAAGCACTATCACAACCACAATCGATAGAACCACAACCACAATCGACACCTGTTGATGAATCTCAATCATCACCAATCAAAGTTTCCAGAAAGAATAAAGGGAAAATCAAAATTAACACAAAAGAAGCAGTACCTGCTGATGAACCAGAAAAGAGTAATCGTATCAAGTGGCCCCCAGGTGATGAAGTCTTGTTAACCAAGGGTTACATATACGTTTCTGAAGACCCAATAATTGGCAACAACCAGAACAACGCCCAATATTGGGGAAGGATTGCAGACTACTACAATAGGGAGAGACCTGAAGTTTCAAGAATTGCTCACAATCTAAGAAGTCACTGGCACCACATTAAAACGAAGGTTAACAGATTTAATGATTTATACTTGCAAGCAAAGTCTCGTTACAAAAACGGTTGGTCAGATGACCAATATATTCATGAGGCCAAACTTGAATACATCAATGATCCCTCTAATAAGAGTTCAAATCCCTTCACATATGAACATGTGTGGAGGGTTATTAAAGATCGTCCAAAGTACGATAGTTCTACCAAAGTGCATGGCCATCAAGCACCCAAAAGACAAAAATCAAATAGTACAGGGGAGTATACAATTAGCATGGGGGAGTATACAGGCAGCACGAATACTCCTGAATTTGGAATATCACTTGATGATGACGACGATGATATTCAAGCAGAACAGGAACCCCCAAGTCGTCCAATGGGGAGGGACAAGGCCAAATCAAAGGGCAAGGCCACGTGTTCATCTGATTACGAGGCAAAGAAGTTAAGTCTCGTTGAAGAACTAGCCGAGACAAACCGTGTGAAGAAGCAGGCAATCGAGCAGTTCGATCAAAAAATTGATAAGTTCTACGAGTTGGAACAGAGGAAGATTGTGGTAGAAGAAAAGAAAATACTTTTCATCGACACAAGCCATATGGATCCATACCAACGAGCAGAACATGAAACTTTGTGTAACGAGATCAGGGAGAAATATAACATGCCTCGACGCAATTAGTAGTTTTAATTTTTAGGTTTTAGTTTGTATGTTTTTTTAAATTATGTATTATTGTATTTTCAATTTTTAGGTTTTAGTTTGTTTGTTTTTTAAAATTATGTATTATTGTATTTTTATTTTTAGTTTAAAATTATGTAATTCTATTTTTAATATTAATTTTATTTAATTATTTATTTTTATTTATTATTTTAAATTATTTCATAACTAATAATACTATTAATAATTAAATAAAAAAAGATGATGTGGAAATAAGGAGGTTATTTGTGGGAAGGATGAGTATGATAGTGTTGAGGGTAAAATGAGTTTGTGGGAAGGATGGGTGAAAAACTGATGTGGCATGCTGATTAGGACTGTTTGTGGGATGGATGGCTGTCAGCGTTGCGGGCAGTCTAACAGAGAATGTATGGATGGATGGGTTGGTAAACAAAGTAAGCAACATGATATTTTATATATATATACACACACTATATGGTGTTGAATAAAAAAATATTAAATAATTAATAATAATTTTTTAAGAATTAAAAGAAAATATTAAACAATAATAAAAATTTAAAATTATTTAATAAAATATTAAATAGTTAACTATAAATAATGAGAGAAAAAAAGTGGGAAAAAGAAATATTAGACTCAGAATTGATACACATGACACAACCAGTTATTTATTTATTAGGTATTGATTATATATAAAACTGACATTCAAAATATTAAATAACATTAGAAGCTACTATAAATACACTACCCTCACCTTTTGTACGGACCCTATAAACTAGTAGTATGCTTGTCTCAGTCCGGATTTCTAATTTTATTTTTATAACATTCAAACTCAACAAAAATAATTTAGTGATTCAATTAATTAGAACTTTAATAATAACAAAACCAACCTAACCAAACTCCATACCAACAAAGCATAAACAATAACATACATATATACATTTATTTCAGGTTACTTTTTCAACGATTTTAATGGTTCCGTATTTTGCTTTCAGATTATAATTTTTGCAATTACTTGTCTTGCTTTTGATCCATCATCTTAAAATAATTTAGTTTTGACCTTTGACTTTTGGTCAAAGTCCTTATTTTTCTTGAAAATGATATGCAGTTCTTGAAATCAAAAATTTCAAATTATATCATTAAATAATCAGAAGTAAATATTAAATGCTTGATGTGTGATGTTCTATAAACGTCCATTTCGTAAAAAAATTATAACATCAATAAATTCACCATTAATAAGAAAGATATACAGCTAATCAAGAAACTAATAAACAAATTTACTCAGTATCTTGAGCCTGTAAAATAAAAATTCAAGAACACAAATAGGAAAGAAAATAAAAATATTATTAATAAAAATATTCGTATATTCGTATATAAAAATATCATTAATAAACAAATTTACTCAGTATCTTGAGCCTGTAAAATAAAAATTCAAGTAAATATTAAATCTTGAACCGTGATATTTATTCAATCATGTATTATGATCATTCCTAAGGGACCCGGGTTCAATCCCTGCCACTACCATTAATTTTTTAGGCATGCAAATGAGGCCTAGTTCTTAGGCTGATGCACCAGGGTTTTACTCACGTCAATCCAGGGTTCGAGCCTCAGCTCTCCCTCAAGCCCGGAAGGGGCCGTATTGGGTGAGATTTTTCCTTGGATGCTATCCAACTATGACGTCAAATGGGCCCGGTTAAGACAACATATTGGCCGGAGTTGGACGAGGCACTCCCATATAACGGGGGGTGCGACGTCACAACATTCAATGTTCGCCGTTCAAAAAAAATGTATTATGATCATTCCGACCAACAAGGACCATTCGTTGACATTATAATATTATTTTAAGATGCACAACTCAGAGTTGGAACAATATAACTTCAACAAAGAACTTTGGTGAGGGGTCTAAAACTTCTTAACTTACAATGTCATAGTAATTTTTTTAATATTTCCTTTAATAGTTGTACTAACCACAATTTAGAAGTTAAGTTACATGAAAAATGATGTTATAAATTCTTATTAACGTAGGAATTGGAATTTGTGTTGACTTGGATTTTCTAATAATCTTGTGATTACTTTCAGGTTTAATTATTTTGTTGATAGAATATTCAATCGGATAAGAATCAGACGTTCAAGAACGAAAATATGAAATATGTTAGGATTTTCGTATGTGAAACTGATCAAGTTAACTTCAATTTATAGGGGTAAACTGATGCAATGAAACATCATAACTGTTGGCAGAAAACCGCCATAACCGTTTGGAAGTTTCCTTACTGCTGCTTTAATTTGGTCCGGATGACCAAATCAGGTCTGGAAGACCAAAATTGCTAGTGATCTTCAATCATTTCTGTCACACCTCGACCGATGGCGGAATCATCGGGGCGGGAAATGTAGACTGTTCATAAGCACAAGGTTGACTAGATTGAATATTTTAAACATCAAATTTCATAACAAGTAGTCCAAACACAACCAAATCCAAGATAGAACAAAATTGAAATACATAGAGTTCTTTTATTTAATTTAACTAAGTCCAAGCCTATATGTAGCACATCTTGATCAATCTCACACATTAGAACCTGAAATATGAATAAAATAAAGTCAACTAAAAAGTTGGTGAGTATAACACAGGTTTATATAGATAGCATATAGTTTGTAAAACAAGTTCTTACATAACATGATAAATAAGGCATTTATGGGGAGCAGCTATTGTGTAACCATGTACAACCAAACCTTTGTAACTAGCATGCAAAATTGTGTTGTCGGTATCAATCACCCCAATCTGGGTGGGTTTGTCAGACTCAATAGATCTATCATTGAAAACCGTCGGCTTGTATAGTTAATGATTGCACATAATCGCATACAAAGGTTAGCACACCTAGCACTCGGGCATAAAGCTCAAATTGCACACATAAATGTAAATAAGATTTGTACTTGTGTTGTTTGTGTAAATGTAACGTGTAATTTGAATAATGTTCATGTTTCACCCCAAAAGTGTAAAAGAGTAAAAGGGGCTATGAAATACTCACTTGGTTTGAAGGCGTTGCTAACAAAGATACTATATAGAATAAGGATCCTTGTAATGCACAAGTTAACCTAAGGAATAATGTATATGGTATTAATATTGTGCACCAATGTTTAAGTCTAAAGTTGCATTTGGACTTGTGTAATAAGGTTATTGATTTGTAATTAGAGGTATTGAATAAAATATATAAAGTTTGAAAGAGTATTTTTAGAACATTTTTATTAAGGTTTGAGTTTAAATAATTAAATATGTAATGTAATTAATTATTGTTTATGAAAACATTGTAAGCATTAATTATAAGTTAGTATAAATAATTAATTGTTTTTGTTTAAATATAAATTAAATAAGTAATCATTTTATTTATTTATTTATAAAATGTAACTTAACCATTTAAATATTTTTTAAATGAAAGGTTTAACAATAATTGTAAGTTAAATTTTTATAAACTTTAAATAATTTTTTTCTTCCATTTATTAAATATTTGTTCTTTCTAAATAAGGCTAAATGAAATTTTATAAAATTCAACTATTTTTATTTTGTAATTCAATAAGAATATTTGTGGTTTGAAAAATATATAAAATTTGTAATTCTGTCAAGATTTTAACTCACACACGACCGTGCCTGGGAAGGGCACGATCGTGCTCAAACCACGGGCGCGACCGTGTTGATCAAACATAATGCACAATTTGATTGTTCTCTAGGCACGATCGTGTTCTGGACTAGGCACGACCGTGTCTAAGGTTTTGAGGTATGACCAAGTTTAGCCAAAAGCATGACTGGGTCTGAGTGTGTGAGGCACGACCGCGCTGGTATTTGGCGCGACCGTGTCTCATGAAGCACGACCGCGCTAGAATACTAGCGCGACCGTGTCTGTTCCAAAAAAGAAGTGATTTGGCTAATTCTTATATTGTTAATGTTGGAATTCATGGGGCTTTCACCCATTAGATCATCACGAGTCTTTTGTATAAATTAATTGTATTTACAACGTGTCTAAGGTTTGATTCGATTAAATCTATTTTAAACAAACACTAGACTCCGGTTCGTGATGATCCCCATATCATAAGCCCAAATTAGATTAGGGCTTTTGATTAGTAGGCTAAAACGTAAGTGTGAGAGGTTTCAATTACCTGGAAGGACGACGAATTGATAGTGTTCGGTAGAGAAAAGTTCCGGCGACGACGGGTTCTGTCTCCGGCGTCTTCTGCTGTAATTCCGACTAGACCAGCGTGTCCAGAGCCTTATAGAGGATCGATGGTATGTTGGTTTGGAAGAATTGTAATCAAATTGGTGAATTTGGTAATTTCGTGAGAGAATTTTTGTGCTTAGGAGGTAATTCGATGATGATAAGTTTATTTGTTGTAATGGTGATGATTAAAGGGCTTAATGGAGTTTGTTAATGACGAAAACGTGTAGAACGGTTATGAAACCGAACGTTCCTGTGATTAAAGGTCTGCATTTACGTTTCGACTGTCAAGAGGCGCGACCGTGCCCATATGAGGCGCAACCGTGCCAAGGCACCAGGCGCGATCGTTCCAAAGCAAGTCGCCCGACGGTGCCAAAGTACTCGGCGCGACCGTGCCTATTAGGGTTTCTTGTAAATTTTCAACATCAGACCTTGTAACTTTGGTCTTTGACATATTTGTATAAATAGATACTTATGTAGTGTTTTAGTAGGTTATAACCGTGTAAAATTTGCGGGTTAACATTGAAATATAGTATTTAATTGATGGTATGAAAAGGAATAAAACAGTGCACTAGAATTGTGTTTGAAATGCATTACATTGAATTGAAAATACGGATACTAAAATCAGAAATGTTACAATTTCCTAAGATCAACTTTAAGTAACTTTTAGCAAATTTTCACTTCTAAATCAACTTCCAATTCATAACCCCATCCAGGGGCATTGCTTAAAAAATGGCGTTATAAATTCTTATCAATGCGAAGGGTGTATGGATCTGCAAAGTGTTTACCTGTGTGATTCAGGGTGGTACAGTGTGATACCGGTGAAGAACGTGATTGTCAATCCGTGATAGATTGATCAGTAACCAAGGCGGATTTGTGATCAGCAAGTGACCAAACGAGGGTGAAGATTCTGTGTGAGACAGGATTGAAGAGTGTGTGGAACGAAGTGAAGAATACATCTGATCTGTGAGAGATCGTTCAAAAGGCTGTGGAGCTGCGTGGAAGAAGATCTGTGATAGATCAAGAATGATCTGTGTGATACGGATCAATGTGGAAGATTCAGGGTAAAACCTATGAAGGGTGAGTTCGGAAGTGATATGGAAGACCCGAGTGATTTAGGAGGTACAAATCAAGATTAAAAGGGAGAATGAAGGATCTAATCTTGATTAAAAGATAATTATTCATATTAGTTTATTAATTATTTGGTTAAGTTCGTATTAGACTAGGAGTGAGTTTTTATTTATTTGATTATTTAATTGAGTTTAAGTTGGGTTAGAATTAGTATATGGTTTATTATAAATAGATGGTTAGGGATTAATTGTAAATTGTGAGTTGAGTCGATCTTGGTTGAGATCAAAATTTGTGTTCGTGTTTTTGGACTTGATTTCCAACATGGACAACCATATGTGAAACTGACCAAATTGACTTCCATTTATAGGGGTGAACCGATGCAACGAAACATCACAACTGGTGGAAGAAAACTGTCACAACCGTTTGGAAGTTGCCTTAACTGTTGGTTCAATTTGGTCCGGATGAATTAAATTGTTATTGATCTTCAATCATTTTCAAAGATCAATTTTAAGCAACTTTTAGCAATTTTCCACTTCCAAATCAACCTCCAATGCATAACCCCAGCCACGGGCGTTGCCCCCTTGGACCCCACTATAGGTTGCCGCTCCAAATACCTTGCTAACTAGGGGCGCTACCCCTGAACCCCTGTTGTTTAGTGGACTTTGCCCCCTCGAAACAAAAATGTGTCTTCAGCACCAGAAATCATAAGATTCTCAAATAAGTGTGCACTCCACACTTACCAACTCGTTTGATGTTTCGTTATGACTTCTCATTTAGTTATTAACTAAATACAATTACACAAAATAGCTAGATGACACTAAATGTTAGACTTAATCTTTGTTTAGTTCACATGAGAAAGTTCAAGGGGGTGTTTTGGAGTATGTGGAAACAAATGGGTCAGTTTTGAAAGTTTGAGTTTGATTAAAGTTCTTAGAAGGGGTTGCTAGTTATTGGATGGAAGATTCCGGTTTGTTTGCGAATTGGGTTGCTAGTTCTTAGAAGGGGTCACGAATTTTGGGAGATAAATTTGGGTTTGAGTAGGTGTCTTTAATTAATTATTTGAAGATTTGTTAGAGGTGTTTTATTTAAATTGTTTAGCATTTATCTAGTGAGGTTAAAGATAATTCTAAGTTTGTTTGGATTATCTAGTAGGTTATTGGGTCATAGTAGAATTAGTAAATTAGGGTTTATTTAAAGGGTCTTTTTATTGCAAGTTAATATGAATTAGAATGGAGTTTACGTGAGATATTTGTTAATCTTTCTATCTAATTGCAACCATCATTATTTATGGGGGCACGACTTTTTTGTTTAAAAAATCAGATCTTGAGATTTCACTAAAATCACCAACAATTAATAGAAAATTTCACGACCTAAAATATTAACGAAACCCTTAATACTAGAAACGTGTGAAGAAACATGACTTCTTCAAACGATTGACCATCTTTACTATATGAGCTCTAAAATATTCATAACTGACAAAATAATAGCTCAATTGATTGATTCATAGTGTAGGTCTTGGGTTCGAATCCTTGGCACAGTAAAAAATGGGTCTGTATCAAGGTCAGAGGGTTTACCCAGTTGGGGGTTCCTACTGGGGTGTGATGTACTGGATGTTCTAGGTGTTGCCCCGGGGAAACTCAATTATCCTAGAATATCTAGGTGTTGCCGTTCAAAAAAAATTGATTGACTCATACATATATTACTGATAATACTAAAAACATACATAAATTTTTCTTCTTACGAATTGGATTCTTCGTGCATACTCATATGTTTTAACTTGCTAATATGCGTTCTTCAAACAACTAACGACCATGATTCATTACTAACGGTTTTCACATACAAGATAACTTACTAATAAATCTCTTAAATTTAATTTCTAAAACTAGAAAATAAAAAAAGGATCATAAGCTCAATAAATTGTTTAATTATATCCTCTCAAATTTAGTAGCATAAAGCTAAGCCTTAAACAAAGGCCATTCTCAATTGCCCATCAGTCTTCAACTTCATTTCATCATCCAAAGTTAGAAAAATGAATCTGTGAAGATTGCACCATTTGCAAATCCGTAGTCGTTTGACACGAGTTTTCATCACTTATCAACGCCCTACAGAAAACAACCACCCAAATTATGTTTTATCTAATATATCTTGCAAGTAGCAGCAAATTATAAATGTAAAAGTGGTGATTAATTCAATATCTTACTCGCGGGGCCTAGAAGCCCAAAGCGAACTCAAAGCTCGTAAACGTCCATAATACTCGCTAATCACCAAGAAACATTTTGCTGCTTGTCGAACCGTCAATATCCTGTGTAGTTGATGTAGAGTCTGTTGTCTTAAATTATCAGCCTATGATTAAAACACAAAAGAAAAAAAGTTGAAATATCGACAGAGAAAACGTTAATTACACAAATAGTTTAAAATTGTCATTGATGTTAACATTTCAATGTTTTATAAATTAAAAAACTCAACTTAACATTTTAATAATAATAGTATGAGATTTAATTAGTCAATAATGATGTAATTATGTTTATTTTTTACCTGACGAACGAATCCTTCGAGATTAGTAAGTTTCCCGAGAGCAACCGCCATATGGTGGACCCCGTCACTTCCGGACCCACCAGCAATGGTGTCCACCATTGATTGATGTAGCTGATCTAACCCTTGCGTTAAGGCTTCTTCGGCTTGTTGTGAGGATTGCTGCAGGCTATAAATCCCCACAACTTGTTGTTCTGTTAAAGGATCAAGTTGAATCGCTAACATCTGCCACACAGAAAAAAATAATTAAATTTTTTTACATAAATAATATAAAAAAATGAAAATATTAAAAAGAAAAATATAAACCTTGATAAGCTCAGAGGGGCGAAAACCGCCCATCCAAAGGAAGCAGCGTTCCGCTGGGGTCGTCCACATGCCAGTTATCAAGTGGAACACGTCGGATTTAGCTGCTACACCTTTTAGCCGGAAAATTTCGTCGTAATGCGCGACAAAGCTATCTACAATGACACGTAGATCGCCGTCGGGTAAATGTGATTGCAATCCTTTACGCAGCTCTGCTGTATGTCTCTGGTCATCATCAAGCCATCTCGTGTATTCCATGTCGAATATTGCTGCACCTGCACACACAGGATTATAAGTTACATACGTATTAGTCTTTTACGTACCTAGGTTAATCTTAGATATACTACTTATCGCGAGAATCTTATTTGAAATCCAATCTGAGAAATATTCGGACGAAATAGCCACGGAAGGTCCTCCAGGGATCACGTCCTAGACAACTTGCGAGAATCTTTCTGAAAAAGGCTTTAGATGAGAAATTATTGGTCTGAGACCACCGCCAGAGTACCTATGGGCTAGTTATCCGTAGGTAATTACCAACGGTGCATACCAAAATCCAAAAAGTAACTGAAGATGTGGAATTAGACTGATTCCGTCGGTAGTTCTGACGGAAACGTCCATTGGTAAATATCCATATGTGAAAATGCAGTTTTCTAGGAGTGATAGTTTTCCTATTTATAGTCTTATTTTCCTTTTCTACATTTACACTTTTTCATATTAATGAAACCCTAGCCGTCTTAACTCTATACATGTTATCAATTTACAATTAAAACGTCTATAATTTTGTATGTAATTTTCCGACTCACCGGAACTAAGGTTCCCACCGCCACCTCCAGCTCCCAAGAACAGCCCCTGCGATCGAGCACGTTGAAGATCTTGCTCGAGTTGAGCTAGCCTTATTCGGCTAGATTCCAGCTGCTGAACATATGCCTGCAAACATTTGGACCCAAAACCATTTTGGTGATCTAGAAATTGGGATTTAATTATTTGAATTGGGTGAGTTTAAATTATTAAAATGAGGGAAAATGAGATTATTAGTTTGGTGATTCAAGAAACCTTTTTTCTGAGCCTGCTTTTTCTTGCTGCTTCTCTGTTTTGAGCTAAGCGCCTCAGTGTCTGTAAACATAAACAAGAAATATCAAGAATGATGATTTTTTTTGTTTATAAGTTTAAAATTTATCTAAAGCTGTATTTTTTTTTTGCAAATTTGTGTTTTTTTGTAGTTTTTTATTGAATTTATAGTTATTATTTAACTAAAAGAACCTTGGCATCAAGTGTTTTCTCTGATGTTGAACCAATTCCCTTCCTCTGCATGAAAACCAACAGGGTAAAATTATTATTATTATTATTTTTTTATTTTTAAGAAAATAGGGTTCCAAGAAAAGAAATGAGGTGAACTGTAGTTTTAGGGATTAGAGTAATCATTACCCAAAAAATAAAAAAATGTAACACAGCTCTTGGGAGGCGCAAAATTATCAATTTAGAGAAAAAAATTGAAAATTACATAAAAGATTCTGCCTTTTCTCTCTCTCACACACAAACACAGTTGGCTGTTACATGTCAGGGAAACAGGTCTGTAAAACAATGACTTCTTGTTGATTTTCTAATAGTTTTGTTGGGATATTTGAGTACAAGTGATATTCATTTATAGGGTTCATTTATAAAGTATGATAAAAATATATATTTTCACCTTTTTTATCATTTCATGGTGTGATGCATATGATGTAAAAGGAAATCAATATACCATATTAAGACTAACATGTTGTTCCTAAACAAGTGTATAGTGGAAAAAAAGCAAATATTAAGATTAACTGTTGTTCATGTTTAGAAGGTTTAATGTGACTGTGTCTTTATGAAAGAGTAAAAAAAACTGAAAAGTATTTAAAAAATAGAGAAAATTTGTTAAAAAAAGAAAGAAAAGAAAACCTTTTCTGAGAAGGGTTTAGGGGCTTGTTGAGAATGTGATGATCCTCCTGTTGTAACAGGGCTACCACCTTCACTTTCCATCTCAAGTTGTTGTGGTATTTGAAGATGTGGCAATTGTTGTCGAAACATTTGTTGATGTTGTTCGGACGATGTTTTTCTACTGTTACTGCTGATAGGAGATTCCGGTTCTATATGAGAATGAATTTCTGGTTTACTTGCAATTGCAACATTTACTGCTGATCCTGAATCTGTGCTTGAATTACTTCCCTGTTTTTCAAAACACAAAAAATTAAAAGAAAAGGTAAAGAAAATTACTTGGAGAGGTTTTGAAATTCATTTTAAAAAATAAACAGCTAAAGACCCAAGAAAAAAACAATTTATACTATATTAACCTAAAAACATGTTTTTTAATCACACAAATGTCATAAAGATTCAATCCTTATCATATGGTATGTGAAAAAAACAGCAAAAGACCAAAGAAAAAAGTCAAAAACAATTCATACTATATTAACCTAAAAAAATGTTTTTTAAGCACACAAATGCCATAAAGATTCAATCTTATCATATGGGTATGTGAAAAAAAACCGCTAAAAGACCCAAGAAAAGCCAATTCAGACTATATTAACCTGAATACATGTTTTTTAATCACACAAATGTCATAAATATTCAATCTTTGACAAGGGGAATAGAAGAAAAACAAATTGTTTGACTGAGTCCAAAAAATTGAAAACAGGGGTAACTTATTGAGAGAGAAAAACTCTAAAAAAGTTGAAAATTGGTTTTTTACTAATTATGAGAATAGAAAAATGGGATAAAGAAATGGTCAAAATACTGTAATTAAGGTAAAAAAGAACTACTCTTGGGGTTTGATGAACTCTCATAGGCCAAGAAGGGAACATGTCCAGAGTAGCAGCTGGCCTTGGTACTGTTGTGTATAAAGCTGCAACAAGATCACAATGAAGAATATCTTTTAGGATCATCTTCAAGAAATTCAAAAAAATAGAAACACAAAAAGACAACAAAAATCATAATACCACTTTTGGGTTCCTCTGTTTTTAATTTATGGTGATACAAGAGGAGTGAGTAGAAAATAGTGTCATGCAAATTAAATATCCATATCTTTTGACACTTTCAAAACCACTTTTTTCACACACTAGTGTGTGTTCTTGAGGGTGAAAACGTCAGAAAAGAGAAACAGAGAGTGTGATGAAAGCAAGGGTAGGAATTGAAATCATACGTAATTTGCTTTCATCACCATGGATCTTGTATCCTTGAAGAACAATAGCTTCTTCTAGCTCCCCAAAATCAAAAGATGACCCTTCTGGATTACTAAGAAAAAAACAAAAGAAAAGTGTAAAAACAAAACAAAGGATTAAAGAAAAGAATTTTACGTGAAACCAATGTCACAAAATGGAAACTTTTTTTTATAAAATTAATAAAAAAGATGAAAAATATTATACATGAAGCCTGTGTTGGGAGGATTGAAGGCAGGAAAAACAGAGTATGGCAGGTGTTGGTGGTGGTGATGGTGAGAAGGTCCTGAGTCTGACAAACCAGTCTCTCCAACTCTATGACTCGCCATGCAAAGCTTTCATTCACGCCATTTTGATTCAAGATTATGCAATCTGCAAGATGAAATTGAGTTGATCAACAAAAACCCATATCATAAAATCATGTTTTAAGTTAAAGAATCCAAAAAAGCTCACACCTTTTCAGGTGAAACTGTGTTGAAGAACTAAAAGATGATGAGTTCAAGAAGAAGAAGAAGAAAATCAAAGGTCACACCTTTTCAAGATTATGAAATCTGCAAAGGAATTTGAACAAATAAGCAAAAACCCATGTTATGAAAACAATAAATAACACAAATTCTCATATGGGTTTAGAAGATTTAAAAAATAAAAATAAAAACTAACACTTTTTTCAGGTGAAACTGTGTGTTGAAGAACTAACTAAAAGATGATGAGTTGAAGAGGAGGAGGAAGAAGATCAAAGCTATCATATCAAAGTAACATCTGAATAGCCACCAAAGAAAGGTCCAGTCTTTTTCTCAAACATGTTTCTTTCTCTCTCTAACTTTCTCTCTCTACTTTCTGTCTCTCTTAGCATTCTTGACCTCCTTCTCTATGAAGAAACCTAGGGTTTCATTATATCTTTCTTGTGATAAAAAATAATAAGAAGAACAGAATTTGAAGCTCATATGTCCAGTACACATCCCCTTCCTTCAATTTGTGGAGTTTGAAGACAAAATAAATATTATAAAATAAAAATCCAAGAAAATATAAAATATATTGTGGGGTTTGAAGACAAAACAAGAAATAATAAAAAATAATTTTAAACCTAATTATATTTGTTTTTTTTTTATATAAAATTGAGGAAAATGTCGGGGCAGGAACCCACTAGAAATCACTGATTCCTATTCCACTCTCTAACCGCCTACGTTTTCTAATTGGCTGTTCTTTTGGGCTCCTATTTTATCAAGCGAATAAAAATAATTTTTAATTAATTAATTAAAATTTAGCTTTTAAACTAATAGAAATGCAAATGAGACAAAGTTTTCTTTTATAAAGTAGGTCTTTTGTGAGGAAAAAGAAGGGGTCCTTTAAAGATTTTGTTTCACTTTCGTACTTACCATCTTCTTTTTATGAGTGGAATAGGTACAACTATACATGCAAATAGTACAAGTTGCACCTCAATTGTAGGATTATGATTTTGTTGACTACTATAGAAACATTATGTTATCTCTATGTATGTTTGTTGATACTTTAACTCAGATAGACCCGTGTAAAAAAGGAACATTCTTGTATGATCGATACAAATTTCATAAAATGTAACAACTTTTTTATTTTTAGGATTACTGTCTGTAACAAATGTACGATGATTTTTACAAATTATATGCGAGTATAGCCTATATATAGGGTGTTCGACGTGATCATTTTTTTCGTATCAAGGTGATTATATGAGTTATATTTTAAACAAATTAAATGCGAGTATAACCCATATATTGAGTGTTCGACGTGATCTTTTCTTTCGTATCAAGGTGATTATATGAGTTATATTTTAAAAGTAAAGTAAAATGTGCTTATTATAGCTATTTCATTCTAAAATAATATGTCATAGACTTATGTAATTTGATTATTAGGCCATGAATTTCAATTTTGCTAAGATTTTCGGATTTGTATATTTGTTTTTACCTAGCTCTTTTGACAAAGCCCATTTTTTAGCCATGTTGACAAAGATTTTTCTCATTCGTCACTTATATTGTTTCTCATTAATGGTCTATATACATGTTTGTATATATTAATTGCATAAATGATCCTTATGGTTTATTCATTTTGTAAGTTTGGCCTCCAAATTTTAAAAAAATGCAAACACATCACAAAGTTTTGTACATGGTTGCAAATTTTGCCCCCGCCGTTACAAGCAGTTAGTTTTTAACACTAAGTAACCCCATGTGCCATCCACGTGAGGGCATTTTTGTCTTTATTGAATTTTTTTTAGTATTTTTCTGCATTTTTACAGCATTTTACTTTATTTTTTTTACAAAACATTGGACTATGTTTACAATTTTTAAAACTTTGGGGCCAAACTTACAAAATGAATAAACCATAGGGGCCATTTACACAATTAACTCTATACACTATTAATAATTTATACATCTAGTATAAAGTAGAGATGCACAAAAAAACCGGTTTGAAAACCCAAACCGGTTTCAAACCGATACCCGAACCGGTCGTGAACCGGTTTAGATCAAACCGGTCTCAAACTGGTTCAAACCGCCGGTTTAAAACCGGTTTGAAACCTATACATTTAAACCGGTTTGAAACCGGTTTAACCCGAACCGAACCGAACCGTTTAAAAACTGCTTAAAAACTGGTTTCAAACCGGTCAAACCCGGTCAACGGCCCATCTCAAACCGGTCCGGGTTGAACTCAAACCGGTTTTGACTTTTTGTTGACCAAACCGGTTCGGTTCGGTTTTGAACCGGTTCGGGTTAAAAAACCGTTTTGTGCACCACTAGTATAAAGTGTACTTACTTACTAAATTATAAAAAAATTCCTCCATTTCCATAATAGAGTTTGTCATTGTACAACTTTTGATGCATAAAGTATAATGTATTAAAACATTAATCATCTTTTAAACTAGACATTAGATTAATGACAAAATTAAAGCACATCCAAGATTTAGAAGACGAACTTGTTTGGTATTGTTGGTGGGTCAACATCTATTCCTTGTCACTACCTAATACATTTCCACATTAAGATTCTTTTCCATCAATAGAAGTATTTTTCCAATTAAGACCCCATTGGATGATCAAGAAAACAACATTAATCATAACAATCATACATGAATCATATCATAGTTACAAAAAATAAATTAGAGTACTATTTATCCATTTTTTGAATGTGTGTAAGATCTATGCCAATAATTTATCGGTTTTTTTATAGCTCATATATGTTAATATGATACCAAATTAATATAAAATGGTACAAGTTTCATATTAAATATTATCTCAACAACATGAGAATTTGGTTTCATTGAATGTTCCTCGTTTGGATTCCATTCCCTACACTTGCTATTGTTTAATTTTGAGTACCAAAACCTTGAATGATAACACTACGTATTATAGTAATATTGATGGAACAATTATAATGTACATTAGAGATGACAATGAGCGAGGAAAAAAAATCATGATTTGCGGATACCGCCCATCAGGGGTGTTCAAGAAAACCTGTATCCGAAATTCCGAACGAAAACCCGAAATTCCGAAACCGAAATTTCGGATATCCGAATTTTCGGATTCGGATAGGGATGACAATGGGTCAGGTTCGGGACGGGTATTGGTAATCTCAGACCCATACCCGGTTGTAAAATTGTATCTCATACCCGACCCATTACCTGTCGGGTACCGGTATATCTGTGGGTATCGGGCATACCCATTAGTATCGGGTATCAGGCATACTCGCGGGGATCGGCCAATACTCGTCGGGTATATCGTGTACTTTTTTATGACTCTATTTTTTATATTTATAAATACATATTTCAAAAGAAAAATTAACTTTCCACATAATGAACCTACTAAAAATGAAACATTAATAGACATGGGTAAAGAGAAAATAAAAATTAAAATTAAAAGCTTTCGGGTATATGATTCGGGAAAACGAGTATGTGGTTTCGGGTAATCGCGTCGGTTATCACCTAATCTCATACCCGTTCCATACCCTCACGCCACTCACCCACCATCTCAGCAGTCAAAATTGAGCTTATTCTACTGTGAGTAGGCTCGCGCCACCATCTCACATCCCTCTCACGCCATAAAAGGGGTGGTGTTCCACGCCAACAGTGCCCTTCACAGGCCTGTCACGCCCTATTTAACGGACGCCCTTACAAAATTGCTCAAAGAGGAACAGATGACGTCCCGACATCAAGATTATCTAACAAACAAAAAGTTACAATTTCAAAACCTATTTAAAACACGAGTGTATTACACGTGTGTGACCCATTCTTTCCCGCCATCCCTTTCAACGAGTTGTATGATGAATATTTTATGTTGTTTTCATCAACTACTTTTGTGGTATTTTGTTATTATTTTTACCCAATTATTCTTTTTTCTTAAAAATTCAATGATTGGCCCCTAGAAGTTATTGGACCTAAAAAAATAAAGTTATTATTTCAATAGATTAGGTATATGTATTTGTATTTGTTACATCAATTTCCTGATTTTAGAACACAGCATTATTTTTTTTAAATGTGAGAATTCATTATCAAAAAATTTAACAAAACCCCATTAACAGTAAAACGCAACTTGCGTTGTCCAGGTAACCTTCAAAGGAGTTAAAGACAGAAAATCACTGAAAATTGGATTCGATAATCAGATCCCTATGCTAAAATGACTCTTGAAGGTTGGATCAATTTGTATGTACTAAGTGCATAAAGTGTTTGTACCTTGATCGCGTCCATCTTTGTACAAACCCTTGGCCAAATTGTAGGTCAAATGTTAATTTTGTTGATTAGCCTTAATCACGAACTGAAATCACCTGTCACAGAAGTCAAGATCATTGAATAGTAACAATAATAAGATTCCAATTTGTTCAAAGTTGTAGCCTTTTCAAGACATTCGTTTTAAAAACATATAAGATCCGCTTTTTTAGAATAAACCACAAATTAAGTTCGGCTTTTTTATATATAATATCTATTTAATAATCATGTGTATGGATAAGGGCATACAGAAGTTTTACGATTGACGAATGTTCAAAAACACATTACTATTGTGGCCATGATCAATGATATGGGAATTAGACCAAAGCTGACATAGGAGGAGATGGGATTTATTAAACTTGTATCTCTTTAAGGAAATGATCAATAATAGGAGTTGTTGTTGACGTCGGATAAAGCTAAGGATTTATAGGGAAGCTTGTATTAGGGGTGCCCTTAGTATTAGGTGTGTCTTTAGTCTTAGGTTTGTCTTTAGTCATAAGTTTGCCCTCAGTCTTAGCTACCGTAATTTTAGGTATGTCTATAGGCTTTGATACTTTGGACCTATGGATGCTTTATTTCTTTGGTGTCTTTAGTCATAAGATTGTGTCTCTAGCCTTCATTGGCGGAGCCACTCTTTGGTGTACGGGTTCACCCGACACCATTGATTTTCTCGTCTCATATGTATCGTGTAATAGAAAATTTTCAAGCAACACCATTGTTTTTTTACGATTGACACCATTGGTTTTATAAAAAATAAAATATTGACCCCATTGGCATGAAAAAAACTATATATTTTTTTTACCAAAGAAAAAAGTTTTCTAAACGTTTTACATATTAAAAAAATTTATAGTTTAAAAATTAAGCTCAATTACTTAATTTTTAATAGTGGACAGTTCATTAAAAGCCCATGTTTTATTTTTTTTATTTTTAACCTAATAAGACAATAACCATTATAGGCCCATGTCAATTATTTAACCTAAATAAAAAAAAATGCCGCTTAAACTGACTTTCTTGAATGATTTCTTGTATTTTTATTATGTGTTATTTTAATGACATTGCACTTTTATTATGATATTGGTTTTTACTATGTGACTCGATCCGAAAATTTTGACTCTGAGTTATTATAAACCCGAGTATCGAAAAAAATGACACCATCGGAAAAAATTCCTAACTCCACCGATACTAGCCTTAGTTACTATAGTATTAGGGTCCGTTTTACGCCCCCTAGTTATGTTTTCTTTTTATAACAACTCATGTATGATAGTTGCTTTTTCGTGGTATATTTATGTATTTTTTAAAAGAAATATAGGTTTTCTCTTAGCCGAGGGTGAGCGGCCTCTTTATCCCTTGAGATAGAAATAAGCTAGGTTTGTCTTCATCCCATCCTCCCTAGACCATACTTACAATTGAGATTTTGTTAGGTTGGTTTGTTTGTTTGTTTAACCATCAAATTGAAAAAAAATAAAATAATCCAATCAATATTAGTTCTTATCAGGTTTGGGATTGAAAGTTTACACTCCTTTAATTTGACACTTATTGTTAAATGGAGATGGAGATATAACCTTTGCCTTAAAGCTTTGTGGGTAAAGGTTATAAATTCCATCCACAATTTTAGGGGTGATGCTTTTAATTATCAAAAGGTTACCAAAGGATAACGGACATGGAGTCGTATAGTTAAGTGTATCCATCTGCTTAATGATAAGGGTTTGGTTTCGCTTAATTCGATGAAGAAAAAGGTGGGGGTAGGGGACACTACTCTTTTTTTGGCATGACACTTGGCTAGGGGATGCTCCTTTATCTTCCAGATTTTTGAGATTGTTTAAATTAGAGACAAACAAATTTTGCCTCGTTTCCAAGAGAAGAAAGAATGATGTTTGGTCTTGGAAGTGGAGAAGATCTATTAGGGGAGGAACTGAGCAATCTGAGTTCGAAAATCTTATATCGAATTTGGCTTCTTACAATTGGTCTAGTGGCTCGGATAATTGGCGATGGGATTATGATTTGCAAGACGAGTTCTCAGTTAAACTTTTGAGGAAATCTATTGATAGTAAAATTCTTCCGGTTGCGGATACCCCTACTCGTTGGAATAAGTGGGTTCCAAAGAAGGTTAATATAATGGTTTGGAGACTTCTTCTAAATCGTCTCCCCACGAGAGAGAATATATGTAACAAAGGTATGGACATTCCCTATATAATGTGTCCATTTTGCTCTATTGATATTGAATCGAATAATCATGTGTTCGGTCAATATTCGATTGCTTCTTCTTGTTGGTCGTCCATTGTCGTTTGGTTAGACCTTCCAGCTCCGCCAGATTTTATCTCATGAACTATGATTTTTTGGTTGGAGACGCATCAAGCTACTAGAGTGAAGAAAGAGGTTATTGAAGGCATCATTTTTACAACATGGTGGGTGATTTGGAAGTATAGAAACGAGGCCGTCTTCGATGCAAACGACTTGAAGAAATACCTCATCTTTGATTCTATTGTCCACTTTTTGTTTGGTTGGATTTGTAATAGGAACAACAAAATAAATTTGTCATGGATCGATTGATTGAAAAACCCGCTACTCTTCGTGTAATCTTTTATTGATGGTTAGTTTCTTCTAACCATTTTTTATATATTATATCTTTTGCTCTTAAAAAAATTAAACTTAAAACATAAACCCACAAACGCTTTTAAACAATTATATTTATTCTTATTAAGTATGCCATCTAATATATTCTAGGCCAAATATAAGGTTATCAGGCGTTTATATCACTATTTATTGTCACATCAGTGTCACATCATTCGTCACTTCCTAATCACCATACCATGAAGATTGTTTTCGCTACTCACCACTCTTTATTACTTCACTTTTTACTTTTTAAATACAAGTAATATTATTATAACTTTAAACAATACAAATATAAATAATATTATTATACGATTAATATTATTTAAAAAAGATTACTATTAATAAAAAAAAGTACACCACTACAAATCGAAACAAACACAAACATAAAATACCAAAAAGAAAAATTAAATATCTACTCCTCATCGCCGTCGAGTAGTCGAAGTCTGTAAATATGTTTTACCAAAATTACCAATCCAAACACATGCCAAAGCCGCTTACGAGACAAAAAAAAATACTTTATTTTGAAACAAGCTCGGTTTTTAATAAAATTTATATCAGAATGTTCATAAAAAAATTAAACACCACCATGTACCTAAATTTTCTAAAAGCTTAACGAACACAAGTTGTTATAAAATGAAATATTATTAAAAAAATAAACTTACCATGGAGTTGGTCAGGCCAACCTTCGCTATCGTGGTCCACACATGCCCGACTCGGTGTTTCACGCGTGCCCACGACGCCACGTTAGCTCACGGCCCTCGCCACCGCATAGTCTAAGACAAATAGTGAGTTTTTTCAATTTAAAATAATATACAATTTTATAGTTATGAAAATTAAAAATACATATATAAATAAGAAAGAAGAGTATCCCTTTATCTGTGTTTGGACATATGAAAATGAAGCCAAAAAAGGGTGATTCACTGGGGATGATCTTTGTAGACAGAAATGGTGCATGCATGCAGTCGATCAAGACTGTCAGTCCCTCCTTGAATAAGTCTTCAAAACAATCAAAGCATAAAAGATGTGACTATAATATTACTTTTTTTTTAATCTTTTGTTAAAGTTTATAAAATTAACATTGTCACCAAATTACCATTTTAACTAACTAATTTTTAAAAATAGTCTATTGACTAAGGGGATGTTTGACAAAATCTGAACCATTAAGTGTTGAACCATTAATAGGTCTGAATCAGGGGCGGATCTACCCTTAGGGTAGGGGTAGCCTCCGCTACCCCTCAACTTTTACGCGCAATGCAATTTTTTTTTACTGTTTTATGTATCCGGTTACCCCTTACGTTACCCCTCTCAAATTATTTTAAAAGCTCAACACTTCACAAAAAGTCTAAAATTTTATAAAAAAACCTAATACTTTATAAAAAGTCCCCACATTTTATTAAAGATTTTGAGGTATTGGGTTTTAATAAAACATTTGGGTTTTAGCCAGCCCAAATGTTTTATTAAAACTCAATACCTCAAAGTCTCAATTCTCAAACCCAACTTACCCAAGCGGCCGGCCAAAAATAAAGAAAGAGAGCGGGAACTGTGAGACCCAGAGACCGACCACTCGACCAACCGTTCGACCACTGCTCGCCAGTCGCATGTTACCGTCAAAAAAAAAAATTGTTTACATGAAAGTACGGTAAAAAAATTGTTTACATGAAAGGCCCGTCAAAAAAATTTTTGTTTCATTTACATGAAAGTACAGTAAAAAAAAATTTCGTTACCCCTGAACTTTTATTCTAGATCCGCCACTAGTCTGAATGGTTCAACATGGTTCCAAAGCTGAACCATTAAGAGGTAAAATGAACAATTAAGAGGTGGGTTTTTAGCGAAACAAACACCCTTATCTTTGACCGATTCAGAGGTAAGTCTATTAATGGAATCATTAAGAGACTACTAAACAACCCTTAAGAAAGAAAGAGAAAAGATAATAAAAAAGATTAAAAATATATTATTTAATTGAATAAGAATATATATGGAGATATATGAAAGGTTTAAAAAAAATTAACTATAGAAATAAATGTATATTTTTTAGTAAATTTATAGTGGAGAAAGCTACTACATATAAAAATCACACATAATTGATGCATTTTTACAATTTCAAGAAGATACAAATGTATTTCCTTAAGAGAATCTAAGGTAGAAGCTAGTTGTATTACCTTCCATTTTTTTTGAACCATTTTTTTAACGGTAAATTGGATCACTGACGGGTCACTGGCCCATCAGATCATCTTCATTATTCTTAGAAGGAAACTCACCATAGGTGAGAAAACCCTCGGTCCAACCTGGACCCCCTTTTTTGTCACATGTGAGACTTGAACCCAAGACCTTCCCATTTTAGTAAAGTCTTGGACATACACCTTTGTTAATAGGTTAAACTAGTGGTTGTTATTACCTTCCATTTTAACTGAAATAAATAATTAAAATGTTATTATGAATTTTTTTTTTTTGATAGGCAACTTTCATTTTTAAGTGGCAGTCGCATCTCCAAATCGGAGACCCGCACCTCTCAACCTGACCACTACGTTGTCTGAACCGGGCCCGCGGGTTCAGAACGAGAGGCTTCGGCTATCACCGGGAAACCATGGAGGCTGCTGCCACTTGACAACAGTTGCGCCGCTACACGGACCAAGACCCGCTAGCGTAACGCACTCCGGACTAAAACCCGGGTTGGCTCGAGATCAAACCTGCGTGGGCAGGTTGATCCTTCATTGCCAATAACCACTAGACCAAAGTATTAATAAATGACATCTTAAACATTCAGTCAACAATTAAATAAGTATATGCCTCTGATCATATAAAGTGTAATCTCATGATGTTGTATCTTGTCGACCTTTTTCATAAATAATGATGATACTGTTGTTTTAATTAATAAAAAATTTCCTTTGAAGGGTAAAAAAAAAATTACAATAGTACTGTGTATAATGCTAGTGTGAAGATAAGAGCACATCCTGTTTCACGTAGGCGTTGACAGAATTCACCCTTATCTTCACCCATGTGTGTAATGGTGGGGTGAATGTGGTCAGTTTTATAATAATTACATAATTAATATTTATTTTTTAATTTAATTAATTTGTATATATTATTTATATTAAAAAATAATGCTATTTAAATCACAAATAAATAAAAAACCTAATTTAATTTAATAAATTGGATTACGAATACATTGTAAAAATATAACAAATAAATTTAACGTTAATTACGATTGCTTCATAAATGCTCAATCAGATCAGTTCTAAGGTTTGTATGAGTTTTCGAACAACGGATTATCTGACGGTTTGTTTGTCTCTGTTCGTTTGTTATTTCTATATTAGTCGGCTCGACCTCTTCATAATCGGTGCATATAGCTCACCCCTTTATCTTCTATAATCATGTTATGTAATATCATATAAGCATACATTGCATTCCGAATTTTGTTTTTCGTCCACATATGTACGGGATGACTATTTATATGTCATTTCTTTTTTAAGACACTGAATGCTCGTTCGATATCTTTTCGCCGACCCTTGAGTTCTTTTAAAGTGTCATCTTTTTTCATCCCTTTCTTGCGGACATGTAAATACTTTGACAATAGTAGCATATTCTGGATAAATAAACATCACTGACGCTTGAACCGCACTCACGAAAAGCTCTTCACCATCCGACCTGATAATGAAGATAAATCCATTGGAACTTGAAACAAGTACATAGTATTTAGAAATATATAGAGTATAGGTTTTTAAACAAGTGGTAATTGGTTTGTATATATAGATAGTTTAAAAAAAATCAATTTTTTATTTATTTAATGCCTCAAACGGCTAGTTTGACTTCAAACAACTAATTTGACCAAGCTTTCCCCCTTCTCACGCAGGTGAACACCATCACCTTCAGCCACCAGCGGCGCGATGTTTCACGCCCGTGGTGGGGTGAGGTGGCACCACGTCCACCGGCTCACGGCTACATTACGCTCAGTCTAACGTACAAAATGTCCAACACAAGGTACATTATAAACAAATTAATTTATATATATATATATATACATATTCATTCATGTATAGATATTTTACTATTAACATTTTTAAGAAATAAAAAGCTAATTAATTCTTACTATATAAAATAATAATAAATTTTTACAAATCTACATTATTTTTCATAAAACTTAATAACGTTTATATTATTATGAATCTATAGCATATGCCTTTTATATTTTTTCAGGGGGATTCTAACCACACACGAAATATTACTAATTGGACACGTCGTAACCTTATACGCCTCGTATAGGGCAATACGAGGTGTATAAGGTTTAAGTCTTCTGACATTGAATGTCACGTGTCATTCTATGTCTGGCGTCTGGGAGCATACGTGGCGTATGGGTCATGGGTTATATTTTTGCTTCAAAACTTGACAGATTTTAGGGTTTAAGAAGCCTATACGTGACGTATTGGTTTATACGTCACGTATAAGTTTGGTATTTTATTTAATTTATATGTTTATTTTTAATTTATATAATACTTATTTTTTTTAATTTATATAATTTTTATATTTTATTTTTAATTTATATATGTATTTTATCTTTTTTTAAACATTAATTATTTTTTTACGTTTATAATATATCATTACAAACAAATTAAACATTACAAACAAATAACCATAATATTATATACATTACATCAAAAAATTAAATATATACATCCAAATGTTTTTACATATACAACAGTAAATACTACTGAATACAAATAAAACCAACTAAGCCTGACCCGCCCCGCCATCGTCATGCCTCGCCCCGCCCGCATCCGGAACGGGGTCGCCCGGATACTGACGTGGCGGAGGTAGTGGTGGTGGCTCGATCCCGGCGGCTCGTGACAACTCCACCACGCAACCAACTGCGCACATCATGAGGTCCTCCATCCACTCGCTATGACGAGCCTGTCGTCGGGAGTCGCCCACAAGTCCGTCAAGCAATGCCTGGGTGACCCTATCCAGTCTAACAGACCGACGTGCGTGTCGGGGATGCCGAGGCGGGTGGTCGTGAACGTGCTCAACGTGCGGCTGCAGCTGCGGCTGTACCGGGTCAGGGATGGGCTGGTCCCCCTGTCCAGGCATCGGCGGCAACGGCACAGGGACCCAAACCTGGTCCTGGTCGGCCCCTACGAACCGAAGGCCAAGCCCCGGGAATCGGTGCGTGATGCGCATACCGCTCGCCGTGCGTCGGTCTAATCGGACAGGGGGGATGGGCGCTAACATCTCATGCTCGTGATCATGCCACGGTGTAAGAACACTCATGATATGAGTGATGAAAGCGCCGCCATACAAGAGCACGTGCTTCTGCTGCATATAGGCAGATTCAAAATAAACCGCTAGGCATGTGGACAGGGCGCACTGAGTGCCGGTAAGGAGGCAATAGAGAAAGAAGAGGTCTCAATCAGTGCACCACTCACGGCTTTTCTGACGCGGTGCGATCGACGTAGAGATATGCCGGTGCAAATATCTATATAGGGGGTCTCTAATCCCCGAGACCCTACCCTTGGTATCCAACTAAGGGCTATCTGAAATCAAACCCCAAAAAACAAGGAGATCCTCCTTGTCCACCTCCGTCACCGCCTCGGCGTAAAGTGGCGTGACCGTCTCGGGCTCGAAATACAAGCCCGTCACGACGGCCCACTGACGGAGGGTCAGACTGTAAACGTGCCCAAAGATACGAAATGAGACCTGTAGCGAGTCCTCTCCCTGCTCCTCCCCCTCTAGAGGCGCCAGCTCCTCCTCTGAATACACGAACGTCGAAAGAAACTCGACGACGATCTCTTAGTATGTCTCTGTGTATGCAAGATCGAACAGACGGTCCCACGAAATGTCCTCGCCGATGATGCCCCTGGCACGCGCTGCCTCCTGGACCTCCTCAAGAAGATCCCAGTCGACCGTCGTTCCCGTCCCCATCCTCACCTCTCGTGGCTTCTGGCATCGGCCAAAAGCGTCCGAGTCGGGAGCAAAATGCAAATACGGGTAGTGCGCAAGATCATCTAACTCGATCATATCAATGTCATCATCGTGATCTGCCATATCTAAAAATAATATAAATTAAAAATAAATTAATATAAAAATATAATTTAAAACTACGTTATTATTTTAATTTTTTAAAAAATAATATTAAATTGTATTTTAATAAAATAATATTTTAAGAAAATCTTTATTTTTTTAAAAGCTATACGCCACTATAGCCTAATACGTGGCGTATAGGTTGTGTACGGGGAAACCAAGCCATACGCGGCCACATCTCGAGCCATACGCGACAAGTTACTGGGCAACCCAACCCATACGCGGCGTCTGAAGACCATACGCGGGTCTGTTACCAGGAATCCAAGCCATACGCAACATATAGATTTATACGTGGCGTATGGTTTCATCATCTTCCTCAGATGAACTATACGCCACGTATAGGTCTATACACTGCGTATAGGTTTATACGCTGCGTATAGTTCATCGATATAATTTTATAAAATCCTATTTCTACGCAATTTAAACGGCTAATAAGCTAAATTAAACCTATATTATGTACGGGGAGTGTAGATTACGTACCTTTAGGAGTATAATCGAGGTTTTTGGAGTCGACAATCTTAATCTCGTCCGCCTTCGTATATGTTTGTGTGTAAAAAAAAGTGGGTGCGTTTGGCCCTGTACGAAGGGATTTCTGCCTATATCTTAGAACTATACGTGGCGTATTGCCCTATACGTGGCGTATTGTGTTGTATTTTTTGTGTTTTTTTTATTATTTAAATGTTTTTAAAATATAAATTATTTAAATGTTTTTCTTAATAATTTTTTTTAAAATTTTTAAAATTAATATCAAAATGGATATTTAAATTAAATAATTTAGAAATTAATAATAAATTGTTTTATAATTACATTATCCAAAATTCGTGACATATTATGTACAGTTCTGTATACTAGTTGCCATTATCTTCTTAAACCGTTCCATACGATCGCTGTATATATTTTCTCATTCTGCTGCAACATCATTTCGGTGCAAATTTCACAGAACATTCGGTACGGTCATTGGATAATCTCCCTCTAACTTGACGTGGATGAAATGAGCATTTTTGACATGAACGAAAGATACGATTTGATGTTGAGCGTGAAGGTTAGGACCGTACCATAATGGGAAGAAGGTTTGGTTACCGTTGATGCTTAATAGGTGAACAATCACGCCACATCTTTGAGCAATTAAGAGTCATGTGTATGGCATCCACATCCAACGGCTAATGGGTGCGGCTTTCACATTCTGTCAATCTATAATGAGACGTAGCTTATCATACTCTTGAAAGGCGACTCTGTCGAATACAGATCTCCACCAATCTTCTTTACCGTCCATCTCCTGGAGAAGCTGTTGGCGAACGAAAAGCCACTTATTTTCATCAAACCCTAATCCCACAACTACTGATAAAAAACCACAGTTACCGTCGGGCATTACATCCTGTATATGTGAAACGTATGGATGAAACAGAGATGGTATGGAATCCTTAAAACAATTTATATTGTTAACTGCATCTTCCCCCATCATCAATGGAACCCGTTATAAGGTTATGGTTGCTTTCCTTTACTAGTCGTTGAACGACGGTGTCGAGAGTCCTGTGACGGAGTATACGAGCTATGTCTCGCAGGTTCAAATCTGCTTTCTTGTGATTTTGTGAACAAGTTGTTTCTCGCAAGATCATGTTTCCTTTGTTGTTGCTTTTTCAACGTTGGATGACCGCGAGTATCTTCTTGTACCACAGGCGCTTTCTTATTAGTTTTACCGAGAAAGACCACCCTCGTGATTCTCGACAACAGACTTTTTTTACCTGATCGGGTTGTGACATAATTTTGTTTCTCACAACACCAAGTACTTTATCCACGTCTACATTTTCATGCTCGACAAACAACGGTTTTAAATCGAGTTTCCTCCAGAATACGTCCACCGCATCTAACGGGATTCTACCACCTATATTAAAACGAGATATTCAGAACATTTTGGAATTAGAAAAAGCATGAAAAATCTTAAAAGGTGGTATTTATGACCTATAGCTTCGATCTTTGCTAGACGACAAGCACACGGCAACCCACAGCTACTGAAAAGCTGGCAACCACACGATGTCTTTTGTTTCCGTAAAGTTGATAACTTATACCACTCGTTTTCTAACAAATCTAGAGCTTTATGTGAAACTTTACTGTGTAAGTTATCAAACAATACAATAGTTGTGTGGTTGTCCATTTTTCTTATCAAGCTTGTCCCAAACCCATGCTGTAATTGTACATACTGGTATGTAACAATTTCATCAACAAACCCAACAAGTCTATCCAGCGAGCTGTTAGCATTTCTAAGATAGCTCTTGAGTAGCGAATGCTGGCTCTCGAATCGGTTCGTTGTACGTTTACCAAAATTGAGATTTCTGTTGGAGCAGGCTGATACAAACTTTTCTTTATACGGGTCCAACCAATTTTTGGCCACATAGTCTATAACTTCTGAAAAATAATATGTATAATGTAAATCGTAATAAATATTTTAAATTATAAACAATATGTATAATGTAAAAATAAAAACTTACTTCCTCGTCTAACTGAATACAATCGTTCGTAGAGTCGATTGAAGTTGTACTGGTACACATCTGGCGTGGAAGGCTCACACAACACCGACCATGAGTATTTGAATTTTGCCCAATCTTCGTCTGTGAACGATGCCTTGCAATGTTTTGAGATATTCTCATGTATGTGACACCTGCATAGGTACTTGGAAGTGTCTGGGAATATTTTATCACACGCGTTCATAAGAGATTTGTCTCTGTCTGTTACTATCACACGCGGCTCCATACACTTTTGCAACATACCTTTGATTTGCTGTAGCACCCAGACGAAGTTTTCCTCCCGTTCTTTAGATATAAATGCATGAGCGACGCAGAACGACTGGTGTGTGGAGGTCACACCGACGACTTGGACAAATGGAAGCCTATACATGTTTGTTTTGTATGTCGCGTCGATCATTAACACGCGCGGGAACGCCCTCCACATCTCGTACGATTTCGGATGAACAAAAAATACCTCTTCCATGACATTTGTGGTGGGATCCTCCCGAGTATAGTAGACGTAGTCTTTAGAAGAAAGCAGGTGCTCCAGAACCTGCATTGGAGTTTCACCCACTCTGGTTTCGTTCTTTATCTTTTGTATCAAATTATAAATGTCATTTTTAATACACCGACTCTCAGGGTTTTTGTCACACCCCCGGATTTATTTATTTAATAAATAAATACAGGTTGCAACGATTGGTTCATTACACGATAGCGGAAGCGGTAATTGTGATTTCTAAGACTTGATTACATATACAATTACTAAAACTAAGTAATACTATGATCTAAGTTCTTCTAGATCAACGATAGACTTGAGACTTGATATTCTACGTCCTTCCAGCTACTAGGAATTGATCCAACATAGCTAGCTTATTCCAACCGCGTCATGGCTAAAGGTTACCTGAGAAACATACTTGAAAGTGTCAACACAAAGGTTGGTGAGTTCACAGAGTTAGTTATATTAGTGCTTATAGTCTTTCCCGAAAACATGTTCATGACTTTACCGTCATAAAATATGTAGTTTTCCTTTGAAAATATTACCATGACTTAACCGTCATAAAATATGTAGTTTTCCTTTGAAAATATTACCATGACTTAACCGTCATAAATTCGATGTTTAAACATGATCATTTTGACCTGATCAGAACCCTTTGTATAAACCTGATCACTTTAACCTGATCAGAACTCTTTTGTTTAATTCATTTGTTCGTAAATAATTCCAGTTGCATGTGATAATCAGAATAAAAATTGTTGACCCATTTGTAAACTAGCTAGGAATACAAATAATATGTTCATACATGAGGCGTAACCAAACCATGACAAATGTGAGCCCCTAGTAATCGTTATCAGGTTCTATGCGGCCATAAATCCTCCAGATTGTGGTTAGCGCGACTAACCATGACCGGGAGACGTCACTCTCCATAGTACTATTTATAGGACCCTAGGCTACAGTTAATGGTTACTACGTTATTCCAGGGGACTTGAGCGGCCTCAACTTGTTGTTCTCATCTCATGTAAACATAAAAGTTGTGCCTTATTCTCTTGTTATCACATAAAAATAGTTGCAAGTATGTTTTTCCACCAAATCATTGAGTGTTGTTCATCCGAACAATCGTTGTGTGTTATTCATCCAAACAATCGTTGAGTGTACTTGTGTCCAGCTGTTTAGTTGAGCAAGTTTTCTCCCCGTTTGTTTAAAAACAAGTAGTAAAAGTGGGGCCGGGAGACTCACAAGAAGTTAAACCAAAATGTTCATATTGTCAAACGTATAAGCAATGTAATTCATGTTTTCAAAACATAACAAATAAGTATGTTTCTCCCCCGATGTTTATAAAACAGTAAAGAGTTAAAAGGGGGCCGTGAACTCACCTTGAGTTTGTGTATGCTTGCAATGATAATTGTTGTAGTCAAACTTGACTATTCGTACCCTAGATACCAAAGGGTAAATTGTGTTAAGACCGAACGTCTTATATTGCAAATTGTTCACCGACCTTGTAAATCTGGTTGTTTTTGTTTAAATGTCTTCTTAGATTTTCAACACTTGTTTTGTTATAAAAACAGTTCCAAGTTACTGTCCAATGAGACTGATGACCAGGTATCGAAACTACATAGTTTCGATTGAACAGAACAGATGTCGAAACTTACTAGTTTCGATTGAGTAAGTTGGGTATCGAAACTTCCTAGTTTCGATTAGGCAATAGGTATCGAAACTTCCTAGTTTCGATTGAGTAGACAGGTATCGAAACTACCTAGTTTCGATTGAGTAATAAGTATCGAAACTCCTAGTTTCGATAGAGTAAACTGGTATCGAAACTATAGTTTCGATTACTGGACTTCTGTTTGACAGAATCAGTCCTGCATATTTTTAGGTTTTAATCTTGAATTCGACACACTTTTCTGGTTATCTTTCTTGCGTTTGAATATTTTGTATGTTTAGCTACAATTTTTAAAGACAATAATATGAATAATATTGAGTTTTTACCTAAAACAGAGAATGATGATTTTGAGAGAAACAGAGAATGATCTTGAGCTCCTTAGCTTGATTCTTGAGAAAAATACTTGGAACTCTTCTTATAGCACCGAATTATGGTGGATTTTGCCTTAAACTGGACTTTGACTTGAAGAAAATGGGGAATATTGCCGTAAGAAAATGAGGAAGGCAAAAGAAATTGTGAGATTTTGATTGAGGGGAGTATGGTTCATATTTGCATTCTCGCAGGTATGGTATGGGTTTAAAGATAAGGAAGATGAGAGAGAAGAAAACAGTAGTGTGAAAAGGGGGGGGGGGTCTTCTCTGGCTTCGGCCGAGAAAGTCAAGGAAAATGGGTTGGGGTTAAATAAATCAAACAATTAGATTTAAGTGTAAATTTAACCACTAGTGTTCGTATTTAGTCGGGTTATCCTGGTACGTGAACCGGTAACTCCTAGAATTACCAAATATGAAATGAGACCATGTACGGTTTTTGTTAGACCTTAATATCCTTGTTTGTGAAATTAAGTAAATCACAAAAACAATTATAATGTAAACTCGTTTATAACATGTACGGATATTGACCTGAAATGTCGGGTGTCACATTCTCCCCATGTTAAAAGAATTTCGTCCCGAAATTCAATTTGTGTCCTCTTGAACTGGTGTATCCTTAAACAAGGATGGGTATTTTGTTTTCATTTGATCCTCTCGTTCAAATGGTTCAACGTTCCTAGGGTTAAGCTTGCCATGGTTGCCAAATCTTACAACCCCTTTCCAATGTGAGACCTTCAACATGACTTTGTCTCCCACTTGGAATTCTAATGGTTTTCGTCTGTTGTTAGCTCAAATCTATTTTGTTTGTCTTGAGTGGCTTTCAGACGATCTTTTATTTTGACGATTTTGTCAATGGTTTCCTAGCCAATGTCAGGACCAGTCAAATGCTTTTCGCCAACCTCCGCCCAACATAGCGATGGGTGACACTACAACCATACAAAGCCTCAACGGAGCGGTTTTGATGCTGGTAGGGTAGTTGGTACTATATAAAAACTCAGCCAACGGCGGTGAGTATCCCAATTTCCTCTGAAGTCGATTACACACGCAGGGAGCACATCTTTTAAAGTTTGGATGGTCCTTTTACTTTTACCTTTCATTTGGGGATGATATGCAGTGCTCATGTAAAGGCGTGTGCTCAAGGCTTCTTGTACAGACTGCCAGGTTCTTAACATGAATTGACTGTCCCTTTTAGAGAAAATGGAAACTGGCATACTGTGCCTAGCCTTAATTCCCTTAATATTTAGCCTTGCACGCTTCTTACTTTTATCTGTCTCCTTTATTGGTAGGGAATGCGCGGATTTCGTCAAACGACTGATGATTACCATATAGTGTCATACCCGTTCGGCGTCTTGGGTAACTTTGTAATGAAATCCATTGAAATTTGTTCCCATTTCCATTGAGGTATCTCGGGTTGTTGTAATAATCCCGACGGTTTCTGATGTTCTGCCTTTACATTTGAACATGTCAGGCATTTATCGACATAAATAGCAATTTCTCCTTTCATGTTCGGCCACCAGTAAAGTTCTTTTAGATCCTTATACATTTTATCCGAACCTGGGTGAATGGAGTACCTGGACTTGTGGGCTTCGTCCATACCCAACTCCCGTAAGTTACCAAAACATGGCACCCAAATTCTATTTGCAAAGTATAAAGTATCATCTGATTTTGGCTCTAACTGTCTGATCATTCCTCGCGAAGCTTCACTCTGAATGTTTTCTTCTTTGATTGCCTCCTGTTGTGCCACCCGGATTTGAGTCGTGAGACTCGTATGAATTGTCAATCCTAGGGCACGAACACGGAGTGTTTTAACCCATTCCTTACGACTCATGGCATCTGCTACGACGTTTGCCTCATGTTGAGTTCTTTCTGATTAAAGATGTGCTGGAGACTCTTGTCGTCTGTAAGGATAGTACATTTTGTACCGTATAAGTAATGTCTCCAAATCTTGAGTGCAGACACGACAGTACCCAATTCCAGATCGTGAGTCGTATAATTTTTCTCATGTACTTTTAGCTGTCTGAATGCATATGCTATGACTTTTTCTTTCACATCCCAGACTTTGGTGTGATGCGTCGCAGTACACGATGATATTGTCAGTTCCTTCGGGAAGGGATAGGATTGGTGCACTGCAAAGCTTCTGCTTCAATAATTGAAACGCTGATTCTTGTTTATCAAACTTTTTGTCCTTCTGAGTTAACGTGGTCAAAGGCAAGGCTATCTTTGAAAAATTCTCGATAAATCGCCTGTAATGTCCTGCCAAGCCCATAAATTGACGCACTTTAGTCGGAGTTTTTTTTTTTGGTGCTTCCCAGTTTTTGATAGCTTCAATCTTGGTTGGGTCTACATGAATACCCTTCTTTTTGATGACGTATCCGAGAAAGTGAACCTCTCGGATCAAAGACTCTCACTTAGAGAATTTGGCATAGAGTTTCTCATTCCAGAGTAGTTCCAAGATTAATTTCAAATGATGTTCATGTTCCCCCTTGGTTCGTGAATATATTAATATGTCATCGATAAATACAATCACAAATTTATCCAAGTATGGCTTGGACACGCAGTTCATTTGTAACATCCCAAAATGTCGAGAAATAAAGTTAACGAGTTCAAGCGGGCCGAAGTCGGGCCGGTTCAGTCGCGAACCGGGCTTGGGGAGGTCTCCCCTATAAATAGCCAAGGTCACCACATGTTTCTCTCATTTGCAATTCTAGAGAGAGAAAAACTGTAGAGAGAGAAAGTGTCGGAATCGCACAAGATTACACCCGCTCGTGTCTCTTGCACTCGTGAGAAGAACCTCCAGATCAGAAGCTCGATTCAGGTAACGATTCGACCTAAATCTGAGTTTTTGTTCGTTTTTGGGATTTTCGGGTTTTGGCTAAAAAGGCAACGATTTTGCGGATGGAACTTAAAAATGAGCTTAGGTATAGCATCTAGAATGAAAACCGAACGTTTTGATGTAAGAAAAGTTGAGATACTGACTAGATCAGACTCACATGCAAAAGCTTCGGATTTTTGGGAAGACAATCTGTGCAGACCCCATCGAAACTACTAGTTTCGATACTACTAGTTTCGATATGTGCAGGTCCATCGAAACTACAAGTTTCGATATGTGCAGGTCCATCGAAACTACAAGTTTCGATATGTGCAGGTCCATCGAAACTACCTAGTTTTGATATGTGCAGACTCCATCGAAACTACCTAGTTTCGATATGTGCAGACATCAGAACTGATTAAGTGAAGTCAGTATGTTTAGAAGGGTTAAACCGTTAGAGTCGGTATTGGTCTGATGTGTATTTAACTAATCAATTCAGATCGGAAGTGAAGTTGTTGGACCTTTGTTTAGGACAACCGAGACTAGCTTATAAGGTGAGTTCTAGAAGCCCTCTTTTAAATGTTTTAATAATGTTTTTGGGCTGGTGTGCACACGTGATGATTTTATGAAACGATGTTTATGAAACGATATTTACGAAGGTTGTATGTAACGTTTTATAAAATGATGTTTACGAAGGTTGTATGTAACGTTTTATAAAATGATGTTTACGAAGGTTGTATGTAACGTTTTATAAAATGATGTTTATGAAGGAAGTGTTTATGAAATATTTTGCCAAAAGAAGTTTACGAAGTGTTTTAACGAAGAGAATGTTTTTAATAAAACGTACGAATGCTTTAACTGAAGTTTTTGGAGTAAAAGAAGCGAAGGTTTATGAAAGTCACAAACGAATGAATCTGCCAATATTCCTTAGGGAATGAAGGTTAAGGGATGGGAAGGATGTTATGGGCCTTTACCTTTTAGGGGCCTCTGTGGCTGGCCAACTGTTGTACAACTGGGGTGATGACGGTCACCAAGGGGATTATCGTGATCCTTGAAGTTTGGTACGATTTACCTTACGGGGTAGTCGTGCTTGAAGTTTGGTACTTGCGCCCGACGGGGCGCAGTGCTTGAAGTTTGGTACGCGCTATCCTTTGGGACGCCGTGCTTGAAGGGTTGGATGACCTAAGTATCGGGCCCTAGGAGTTCCTCACCCGAAGGACAGTACGGTGATGATGGGCCTAGTGGTGGTGATACTTAAGTTATTCAACCAGTATGTAACGTTTGGATTTGACGGTTACGAGAAGGCGCAGATTCTATATGTTCGTTGACTTATGAAGTGTTATGTTTGTTATTGCATTATTTACGTACGCTTTTTATTAAATGAAGTATGAAGTGATGTTTTTGGCAATTTATTTGAAGTTAAGGTTTTATGTTAAAACTAGAACTCACCAGCGTAGCTGACGTTTTTAAGTGTGCACATTCAGGTTAAGGTAGGTTATGAGGATGGACGGTGATGCTTGGCAAGCGAGAAGAGTTACCCGGCTGATCATGAAGACTGGCATCCCGTTATGTTTAGTTATGATGTAAATATGTTTTAAACTATGTTTACGCTTCCGCATGTATGAACAAGTTTTAATTATGATGAATGAATGAAGTTTTCCGCTGCGTTATTTGATATTCATGTTTAAGAACTGTTTGTGAATGAGTAAATCCAACAAGTGGGGCCTCCCGGGTTTGGGGCCTTACAAGTTGGTATCAGAGCAATAGTTTGAGAGATTCGGACACTCCTAGTGTCTGAACTTAAACTTTGTATGGGACCGAAAGCGGATGCCAGTACGGGTAACTCGAGCCAAAGCATCAGGTATGAAGGTAATATATATTACGTATATAGTATGCCTTAGAAAGGGTTAAGTAAGGACTTGTGTTCTGATGGAATCACAAAGGTGGTCAAATAGAAATCGAAAGGTAGTGTAATGGTTAATTACAGATGACCAGTGTATATTAACATCTTACAGTGCTTATTGAATTCTATTTGTTAACTAGCGTGATGACATTGGATTTCTTGTCTTATAGAACGTAATGGCAAGGAGAGGAAACGGAAGGCGTGGTGGCCGTACCGGTGGTCGTACCGGCGGTCGAAATGGTGGGCGTGGCAGGATCCCTGCGCGCCAAGAGTATAGTGAAGAAGGAAGTGTTCACACTGAACCGGCGGTTAGTGTGCATGAAGCTGAGCAGACACAGGTTGAAGAACAACCTTTTCACCTTTGAACCAGAAGTGAGAGCAGCTATAGCTCGAGAGTTTACGGAGTTGATGAAGACTTCTCTGCCAGGTCTGTTGGCAGAAGCATTGAAGCAGGTCAATGAGGCGGGTGGGTCTAGCGCGGCAGTTGGTGCTCAGAACAATGAGACCGACAATGCACCGCCTGCTCGCGGATGTGATTATAAGTCCTTTAAGGCATGTGACCCGCCGGTCCTGACTGGGAAGAAGGACGCGGTGGCTACTTTTGACTGGGTAATACGTATGGAAGCCGCCATCCGTCTGAGCGAGTGTCGAGCTAATCAAGTAGTGAAGTTTGCTGCTAACTCCTTGAGGGAGGAAGCATCTCATTGGTGGGAAGGTATACGTCAGGCAAAGGGGAGCGAGATTGTGGATGCGATGATGTGGGCTGACTTGAAAACTTTGGTGATCAAGAATTTCTGCCCAAGGAACGACATTGAGAAGGTAGAGAGGGAATTTCTGGGTTTGAAGGCCGGGAACATGACGCACCGGCAGTACACAACCCGATTTAATGAACTGGCACGTCTGGTACCACACCTTGTCACTACTGAAGAGAGAAAGATTGCCTGTTATATTCAAGGGTTGCCGGACCAGGTCCGCACCTATGTTAAGGCAAACGCCCCTACTACCTATGATTCGGCGGTAGAGCTAAGTGGCGTGGTATTCGATGATCTGGCGCTGAATGTTGTTGCCATTGAAGAGCCTAAAAAGAAGTTGAGTTTTCCCGCTAAACGATCGGGTGGGAAGTTGTTTGGGGCTCGGGACAAGCAGGCCAGGATAGGCGAGACGACAGTCTGTGGGAAATGCGGGGTAAGACATGCGGGTGAATGTCGGTTAGGATCGAATCTATGCTTTAAATGCGGCAAGACCGGACATTACTCCCGTGAATGCCCGCAAGGCTACAAATGCTACAATTGTGGGGAAAGTGGTCATATGAGTCGGGAATGAACCAAGCCCAGGATGGGGGAAACCGGGAAGGGAAAGGGCCCGGAAAAGAAGGGAGAGGGATCTCGTGCAAAGACTCGTGCGTACGCACTGACGCAAGAACAAGCTAGGGCGGATCCCGATGTGGCGTCAGGTACATTCATCCTTGACAACACTTTGGTTTCTGTGTTATTTGATTCGGCGCCAGTAAGAGTTTTATATCTGCGAGTTTTTGTAAACGCGTGAAGTACACTGTCAGTAAGTTAGAAAGGGCCTTTAGCGTAGAAACCGCTGAGGGTAGAACTGCAAGAGTAACCGATGTAGTTAACAACTCCACGATAAAGATAGAAGGTCATAGATTTCCTGTCAAATTGTTCGTTATGGTTTTGGGAGGGTTCGATGTTGTGTTGGGTATGAATTGGCTAACTGCCAATGAAGCGCAAATTATTTGTAAACGAAAGATAATCCAACTCAAGGCTCCGGATGGTAGCAAAGTCGAAGTCTTTGGAGATCGTGACGCCCCGATGCCAAATGTCATCTCAATGATTAAGGCAACGAATTATTTGAGGCGCGGATGCGAGGCTTATCTGGTATATGTAATTGATAAGTGTAAGGAAGTGAAGGAACTAGACGATGTACCCGTGGTACGCGAGTACCCGGAGGTGTTTCCAGAGGATTTGCCTGGGATACCACCCGATAGAGAAATTGAGTTCCGAATTGACTTAGTACCAGATGCCCAGCCCGTGGCTAAGGCTCCATATCGACTAGCACCAGTGGAGATGAAGGAACTTATGGTTCAACTAGACGAGTTACTTGAGAAAGGATTTATTCAACCGAGCATCTCGCCGTGGGGTGCTCCGGTGTTGTTTGTAAAGAAGAAAGATGGTTCGATGAGAATGTATATCGATTATCGCGAGTTGAATAAACGAACGGTGAAGAACAAGTACCCTTTACCAAGGATCGATGACCTGTTTGACCAATTACAAGGCGCAAGTTGGTTCTCGAAAATCGACCTTCGGTCCGGGTACCATCAGTTGAAGGTGAGGGATGAAGACATACCGAAAACTGCATTTCACACGCGTTATGGACATTTTGAGTTCCGCGTAATGTCTTTCGGATTGACGAACGCCCCCGCAGCGTTCATGGATTTAATGAATAGGGTGTGTCGACCGATGCTGGATCGATCGGTAATCGTGTTCATCGATGATATCCTTATCTACTCCAAGAATGAGGGTGATCACGCGTGTCACTTGAAGGAAGTATTGGAAGCTCTGAAGAATGAGAAGTTGTATGCTAAGTTCTCCAAATGTGCGTTCTGGCTTAGGGAAGTCTAGTTCCTAAGTCACGTTATTGGCCCGAACGGCATTATGGTTGACCCAGCAAAGATAGTAACGGTAAGTGAATGGGACATTCCTAAGACGCCAACTGAAATCCGCAGTTTCTTAGGATTGGCAGGCTACTATCGGAGATTCATTCAGGATTTCTCGAAAATAGCTTCGCCATTAACAAAGTTGACTCGGAAGGAAGTAAAGTACGAATGGGGTTCGACCCAGGATGAGGCGTTTAAGGAATTGAAAGAGAAGCTAACACAAGCTCCAGTCTTGGCCCTTCCCGGGGGCAGTGAAGATTTGGTGGTATACTCTGACGCTTCGGGTTAGGGATTGGGGTGTGTGTTGATGCAGCGTGGTAGAGTGATTGCATATGCGTCGCGGCAATTGAAAGTTCACGAAGTCAACTATCCGACTCACGATTTGGAACTTGCTGCTGTCGTATTTGCATTAAAAATCTGGAGGCACTACCTGTACGGGGTAAAGTTTACTGTTTACTCCGACCACAAAAGTTTGAAGTACTTCTTCGAACAAAAAGAGCTTAATATGAGGCAGAGGAGATGGTTGGAACTCCTGAAGGACTATGACTGTGAAATAATGTACCATCCTGGAAAGGCAAACGTGGTGGCTGACGCTCTAAGCCGAAAGGATGTGCCTACTCCTATTAGAGTGAAAGCTTGCCAGTTGGTGGTAACATCGGATGTGATGAGCGAGATCGAAAAAGCTCAAGATGAGGCACGTAAAGAAGAAAACATAAAGAAGGAAAGGATGGTTGGCCAACAGGACAAGTTGGAATATAACACCCTTGGTGTTAGAACACGTTATGGACGGGTATGGATACCTATGGGTGGCGAGCTTAGAACCAAAATCTTGGATGAGGCTCATAAGTCTCGTTACTCTATCCATCCCGGTACCAACAAATGTACCAAGACCTGAAGAAGGACTACTGGTGGCCTGGAATGAAATGTGATGTAACGAAGTATGTAAGCAAGTGCTTGACTTGCTCGCAAGTAAAGGCTGAACACCAGAAACCGTATGGAAAGATTCAACCACTTGATATACCAGAATGGAAGTGGGAACACATTACCATGGACTTCATAACCAAGCTACCTCGCACAGCTAAAGGTCATGACACCATTTGGGTAATTGTGGACCGATTAACAAAGAGTGCTCATTTCCTACCTATTCGCGAGACGTTCTCGTCGGAAAGGTTAGCGGAAGTATTTATTAACGAAGTAGTAGCACGACATGGGATGCCTTTGACGATAGTATCCGACCGGGACACACGATTCACATCGAGGTTCTGGAAAAGATTTCACGAAGCGATGGGCACGAGGCTTAATATCAGCACAGCATACCACCCGCAAACGGATGGTCAGTCCGAAAGGACCATTCAGACATTGGAGGATATGCTCTGTGCTTGTATTATCGACTTCGGTGGCAGTTGGGACAGTCATCTGCCGTTAGCCGAATTCTCCTACAACAATAGTTATCACACGACTATAGGCATGCCGCCTTACGAAATGTTGTATGGTAGAAGATGCAGGACCCCGGTTTGTTGGGGTGAGATTGGACAGAAGGAGTTAGGAAGTCTGGAAGTCATAAAAGAAACGTCGGAAAGGTTTGATCAAATCAAAGCTCGAATGAAGGCCGCACAAATCGCCAGAAATCCTATGAGGATAGACGACGAAGGCCTATCGAGTTTGATGTTGGGGACAGAGTAATGTTGAAAGTGTCGCCCTGGAAGGGAATCATACGATTCAGAAAGAGAGGAAAGTTAAGTCCGAGGTTTGTCGGACCGTTCAGGATAATGGCACGGGTTGGGGAAGTCGCTTATCGGTTGGAGTTGCCTGATGAGTTAAGTGGGATTCATCCTGCCTTCCATGTATCACACTTGCGGAAGTGTTTGGCGGATGAATCGGCTCACGTACCACTTACTGACATCAAGGTCGACAACAGCCTTAATTACATCGAAGAACCCGTGGCTATCTTAGACCGAAAGGAGAAGCGTTTGCGTAATAAAGTTATTCCATTGGTTAAAGTCCAATGGAGGCACCGAAAGGGATCAGAGGCTACATGGGAAACGGAGGCGGAAATGAGGGAGTCGTACCCTCAATTATTTGACTTGTGATAGGTTTCGGGGACGAAACCTATTATAAGGGGGGTAGACTTGTAACATCCCAAAATGTCGAGAAATAAAGTTAACGAGTTCAAGCGGGCCGAAGTCGGGTCGGGTCAGTCGTGAACCGGGCTTGGGGAGGTCTCCCCTATAAATAGCCAAGGTCACCACATGTTTCTCTCATTTAAAATTCTAGAGAGAGAAAAACCGTAGAGAGAGAAAGTGTCGGAATCGCACAAGATTACACCCGCTCGTGTCTCTTGCACTCGTGAGAAGAACCTCCAGATCAGAAGCTCGATTCAGGTAACGATCCGACCTAAATCTGAGTTTTTGTTCGTTTTTGGGATTTTCGGGTTTTGGCTAAAAAGGCAACGATTTTGCGGATGAAACTTAAAAATGAGCTTAGGTATAGCATCTAGAATGAAAACCGAACGTTTTGATCTAAGAAAAGTTGAGATACTGACTAGATCAGACTCACATGCAAAAGCTTCGGATTTTTGGGAAGACAATCTGTGCAGACCCCATCGAAACTACTAGTTTCGATACTACTAGTTTCGATATGTGCAGGTCCATCGACACTACAAGTTTCGATATGTGCAGGTCCATCGAAACTACAAGTTTCGATATGTGCAGGTCCATCGAAACTACCTAGTTTCGATATGTGCAGACTCCATCGAAACTACCTAGTTTCGATATGTTCAGACATCAGAACTGATTAAGTGAAGTCAGTATGTTTAGAAGGGTTAAACCGTTAGAGTCGGTATTGGTCTGATGTGTATTTAACTAATCAATTCCGATCGGAAGTGAAGTTGTTGGACCTTTGTTTAGGACAACCGAGACTAGCTTATAAGGTGAGTTCTAGAAGCCCTCTTTTAAATGTTTTAATAATGTTTTTGGGCTGGTGTGCACACGTGATGATTTTATGAAACGATGTTTATGAAACGATATTTACGAAGGTTGTATGTAACGTTTTATAAAATGATGTTTACGAAGGTTGTATGTAACGTTTTATAAAATGATGTTTACGAAGGTTGTATGTAACGTTTTATAAAATGATGTTTACGAAGGTTGTATGTAACGTTTTATAAAATGATGTTTATGAAGGAAGTGTTTATGAAATATTTTGCCAAAAGAAGTTTACGAAGTGTTTTAACGAAGAGAATGTTTTTAATAAAACGTACGAATGCTTTAACTGAAGTTTTTGGAGTAAAAGAAGCGAAGGTTTATGAAAGTCACAAACGAACGAATCTGCCAATATTCCTTAGAGAATGAAGGTTAAGGGATGGGAAGGATGTTATGGGCCTTTACCTTTTAGGGGCCTCTGTGGCTGGCCAACTGTTGTACAACTGGGGTGATGACGGTCACCAAGGGGATTATCGTGATCCTTGAAGTTTGGTACGATTTACCTTACGGGGTAGTCGTGCTTGAAGTTTGGTACTTGCGCCCGACGGGGCGCAGTGCTTGAAGTTTGGTACGCGCTTGTCACACCCCAACCGACGGCGGAAACGTCGGGGCGTGAAGCGTGCAGACTGTTCATTGCTCATGGTTTGCTAATGTTTGAATAATTAATAATTGTTTTCATTGCAAATAGATAAGTTCAACAAAGCACAATCAATCCACAAAACATAAATGTAAATTACATCAAATAAGCTAGTTTAATTAAATTCTAGGTCCAAAGTCCTATGTGTAGCATATCTTGATCACTTCAAACATTAGTACCTGAAACATGGTTAAAACAGGGTCAACTAGAAAGTTGGTGAGAGTACATAGGTTTAATCGTGTGATAGCAAAATACGTGTTGTGTGCATACAGTTCAATACAATCATGACAATTAAGGCGTTTATGGAGAGAAAAACATCGTGTGACCTATACAATCAAACCTTTGTAACTTGCACTCAAAACTTGTGTTGTCAGTAACAGTCACCCTACCTGGGTGGGTTTGTCAGACTCAATAGATCTACCACTGTTCACTGTCGGCTGTTAGTTAATGATTGTACATGAAGAGCATAATAATTGGTCTACAAAATGTACTCAAGCACAAAGCGCAAAACTGTAAACATGCATAGGATGGAACTGTATATGTGTATAATTGAAAACATGTAAATAGAACGCATGTTCCACCCCAAAACGTTTGTAAAATAGAGTAAAAGAGGGGCTATGTAACTCACGTGTTATGTAGCGTGTAGGTTGCACAAGCAAATGGAAAACAGCGATGTGTTGTAGATTGCTAGGTTCGACCTAATGAACAATGTATATTTGTTATTGATTTGCGTTATTTAATGACGGAAGTGAATTTGTCATTCTTAAACGTGTAGGGTTTGTCTTAAAATCATTATTTAAACTGTTATTTATTTATCAAATTAACAGAATAAAAATAAAAGTAAAGATTCTGTTTAAGGGATGAGCACGACCGTGCTTGTATATGGCACGACCGCGCCCGGCACGTACGCGACCGCGCTTGGTCGGTAACGCGCCCGTGGTTGGTCAGAAGTCAAAACAAGTCTGGTCCTGAGACACGACCGCGTCCTTATCTGGCACGACCGCGCTTAGGGTTTTGACTAGGTCAGGACTTGGTTTGATCGGTAACACGACCGGGCCTCTTACGGGGCACGACTGTGCTTGGTCAGACACGACCGCGCTCATAGGCTGGCGCGACCGTGTCTGGTCAATTCCAGAAGCAATTCGCCTGATTCTTGTAATAACACAGATTATAAACTTAGGGTTTTCATTGATATGATGTTTGCGAATCGAATTACACCATTTAATTAGGTTTATATCCTGTTTAACGTGTCGATCGTTTAAAACCATTTTTTTATCAAAACTCAGATTCAATTCTGAAGAATCATGTAATGTGGTTACGAATTGAGTTAGGGCTTTCGATTAACTTGGAGAGACGATCCTAATGAACTATTACTAACCTGTTTTGAATGGGCAACAAGTGCAGACGGCTACGGGGAGACTTCGCGGCTTTTTCTTGATCGACAGACGAGATAGAGATGATGGAATGATGGATTTAGGGTTTAGAGAAGTTTATATATGTCTCGGGTAGGTATGGGCTTAACTTAATTCGTTTGATTCTTGCCCCAATTACTTGATTTGTTTTAAAAAAAGAGTCGGTTTAGAATTTGCGAGTATTGGGACGATTGCAGGTGTATTTGGTCGTGTTTTAGTCTCAATTAGCCGAATATCTTCTTCTGCAAGTTTCGCAAACTTCTAAACGTGTTTACAATCTATTTTTGGACAAGATTTGAGTCGGTTTGACTTTGCGGAGTCAAACTGTGAACGAGGCGCGACCGTGCTTCATGATAAGCACGACCGTGTTAATGGCACAAGCGCGACCGTGCCTAGGACTAGGCGCGACCGTGCTTGTGTTGGTTTTTGGAAGTTTCAAGACTAGTCCTTGTAGTTTTGTAATATTGATGTTGTTTTGAGTTTTGGTCAAGTTTGGTCCTCGAGGTTTGTAAGATTGTTTTCGTTAATATTGTATTATAATGAACGCGTGTATGCTTGTAAGTGTATATGAACAATAAATGTAAGGTTGAAATCTTTTATTGCACGGCATAAAATACATAGGAAAAACATGAAAATCAGAAAGGTTACAGCGCTATCCTTTGGGACGCCGTGCTTGAAGGGTTGGATGACCTAAGTATCGGGCCCTAGGAGTTCTTCACCCGAAGGACAGTACGGTGATGATGGGCCTAGTGGTGGTGATACTTAAGTTATTCAACCAGTATGTAACGTTTGGATTTGACGGTTACGAGAAGGCGCAGATTCTATATGTTCGTTGACTTATGAAGTGTTATGTTTGTTATTGCATTATTTACGTACGCTTTTTATTAAATGAAGTATGAAGTGATGTTTTTGGCAATTTATTTGAAGTTAAGGTTTTATGTTAAAACTAGAACTCACCAGCGTAGCTGACGTTTTTAAGTGTGCACATTCAGGTTAAGGTAGGTTATGAGGATGGACGGTGATGCTTGGCAAGCGAGAAGAGTTACCCGGCTGATCATGAAGACTGGCATCCCGTTATGTTTAGTTATGATGTAAATATGTTTTAAACTATGTTTACGCTTCCGCATGTATGATCAAGTTTTAATTATGATGAATGAATGAAGTTTTCCGCTGCGTTATTTGATATTCATGTTTAAGAACTGTTTGTGAATGAGTAAATCCAACAAGTGGGGCCTCCCGGGTTTGGGGCCTTACATCATTAGATCCATGAAAACGGCCGATGCATTAGTCAAGCCAAATGGCATAACTAGGAACTCGTAGTTACCGTAACGAGTCCTAGAAGCCGTTTTTGGTATATCTTCTTCCTAAATTTTCAGTTGATGATACCCTGATCATAGATCAATTTTTGAATAGAAACTGGAACCTTGAAGTTGATCAAACAAATCGTCTATTCGAGGAAGAGGATACCGGTTTTTGATTGTCAGCTTGTTCAACTCCCGAAAATTAATGCACATTCTAAAGGTTTTATCATTTTTCTTTACAAACAGGACCGGGACTCTCTATGGTGAGAAACTCGGTCTTATGAAAGAATTACTCGACGAGGTGTCCCAGTTTTTGTTGTATATTGGGTAGAAATGAAAAAGTATGAAAATGAAACTTTATGTTTGTCCCTCTTATGCTTTCCAAAAGCATTTTCCCGGACTAAGACTTTTCTCTTATTTCAGGTTTCATGTTTTCTAGGATTTTCCTCTCCATGTGCCTTCATGGAGCTAGGAATTGATGTTCCTTGGGAGCTCTTATTTGCGAACTTCGAGTCTAATCACCACTTTACCCCTTTGGTTGCACTACCTTTCGAGGCAGACTAGCCTTTGGGTTGTAGCGTCCTGATATGTAAACTCATGTCTCGACTACCATACCTTCAAAGTATGTAAGCCATACGAAGTTCGATGTTTGTTTGGAATATTCACATTCCGTCTAGCTGAGGGAATGAATAGTAATACTGTGAGAATGGTCTCATCGAATTAGTGCTTTCCCCAAAATGGGCTTTGGGCTTGTCAACCCATTAAGTTGGCTGAGATGTTTTAGGAGCTTCACAATTTCCATTTTTGTAGTCATTCAGTGTATCTGCACTTCCTTAGGGTTTGAATGGTACTTTGGTGACATACCATTACGTATTCCACTCATTCAGGTTATAGCCTCAAAATTCTTAGCACAAGGATAAACTTGAGGTAATGAGTGTTGAACGTCGAGACTTTTGTATTCTAACTGAGTCTACTCCAAGAGATCATTTCTTAACAATAGATGCTCTAGAGCTTCCTAATTATAGAGAACTAGGAGTGAAGGATGCAATTACACCTCTCTTCTAGGCTAAGTCTGGGATCCATCCAACAAGATGAACTTTGGGGAAGTGCGAGTATAAAAGAGTAATAAATTATTCTTCTCAACTCTTTGTGGACAGTGGCCTGTTGTGAATAGCTCGAGCTTACGTCCTTTATGCATATCATGAGCTAATGAGATTAGCATGAAATTCCGCATTTGGGACTCCTTTAAGAGTTTTGCATGTCGTTTTGGTTAGTGTGACAATAGTCGTTAGTCCACACTTAGGTTTCTTTGGCATTCGCTTGAGCATCAACCCCGGCTTATCCATTGTAGAGAGAATAGTCAGACTTAAAGGTATATTGAATGTCAATGGCTGCGAGAGCAATCCTGTTTGACCGACATTCTGAAATGTCCGATTTCCTACTTGTCTCATGTCGAGCTTCCACAATATCCATAGATGTCATGTGTATGCGGGTCAGAATAATATCCTGCCCTATTACTGAAGTTAGTGCATAACACTCTTGGCGCAACTTTCAAGCAATTGTGAGATTGAATTGTATGATGGATCCTGAGATTACGCTATAATCTCCCACAATAATTGTGCAATTATTGTAAGCGTGGGTTGTGGTAATGCTCAATTTAGGGCTATCTTGACCAGTAGAATCTCAAGGAATGAATGTGCGAATTCCTTCGCCGTTCAGGATTCACTAAGGATTGGTTGAATTTAATTTGAATTTCTCTCGTTCCTCCAAAACTAGGAGAATGCTTGTGAGCACCTAATTGAGAAGTCTGCTTTGTTAAGATTCATTCCTTAATCAAGTGATTGAGAACATGGGTTGACCCTCAGCTTAGACAGCAAGACTCACTAAAGTTCCCATGCACTGCAAATTATGATTACGTGTGCACCCGTAATGATAATTTGCCTTGCCTGATCCCTATAGTGTTTCTTCTTGTGACACCTGCAAAATTTCAGAATCCAAAACCCAGTTGTTGGGCTAAAACCCAACTAGGCCCAATAAGGCCCAATAGGAAGTCAAGTCCATTTGAGGCCCGGTAAGGATCCAAGCCCGTTACAAATCCAAATTTACACAATCCGAATATCATATTAGTCACACGATTTCATTTAATGACTCGTTACGCGATTCTGAGAATTTAAGAAAAGATATAAGAACGTACGCGGTTCAGAAATTCTAAACGTTAAACGTGTTAAACAACGGTTTTTACCGGGTATTCGACAGAACGATTAAATGAATTAATGAATTATTGATATTAAGTATTAATATTCATTTGAAAAGACTGTTCGGATAAATACACGTGTAGTACGTGTATACGAATGTTAAACCACGTTAGATCCTCGTAAAACTAACGATAGCGGTACGGTTATTACCGATACGACAAATATTATAAATATTTGTTTATAATAAAAATGTTATTAATAACCGGAGAGTGAAACGATAAATCCGACGAACAGACTCACACACGCGTTGTCAGCTCATACCGACTCGAATATTCTCCGGTAATAAGCTAACAAAATAAATTATTTGAATATTTATTTTAGTATTAATATTTATATTATGAACGACAAATATTAATCGGGAACTAAATGCATGACGATATTTTGGGTTTGATACGCGTTACTGGTAGGTAGCCTACCCACTTAAAACGCTAGATATATATATAAAATCTTCTCATCTTTTTCCTCATTTGCACAACAAACACACACACTTGTGTGTGTGTGTTCAGAGAGAGAACGAGAGAAAGGAAGGGGGGGTCGGCCACCTTTCGGCGGCCTCCTCCGGCGAGCATGAACGGAAGAACAACGGCGGAGAGCAGCGGCGCACGGTGGCGAAGCGGCAGCATCAGGAGGCGGCGGCGCACAGCGGCGGATCACAGCGGACCGGCGAGTGGCGGCAAGTGCACCACCTCATCTGATAGATCTCGACGTCCTGAGTCCGATGGTGGTGGTGGTTTGCACTAGATCGCGACGGTGGTGGAGATTCCGGCCAAAAACACTTTTCCGGCAACCTCGACAAATGGGGCTTTTGCTAGAAAAGGGTTCCTAAAGGTCCGATCTACGCATACGAAGAAGTTTGGGTCGAAAAAGTGAAGCTTTCCGGCCAAAACCACCAAATCCGGCCACTGTCCGGTTTTCCGGCGGCGGCGGCGGCCGGCGGCGGAGACCGGCGGCGCTGGTGGGGCTTGGCGAGACGAGTTCATGGCCGCTTGAATCACCTCAATCGGAGTTCGTATGATCAAGTTATGAGCGAAACAAGTTTCTTCTCGCGTCGTGCTCAGCTTTTCGTACAAAACCGCTTAGAACGGCTTGTAGGCTAAGGTATGACCCGAAACACTTATATATCTATTGTCAGGTAGTAGCACGGGACCTATAAATTTTGTCGGGGACGTCTTTTGAGAACGTTTTTCGGGCACGTTAAATTGCATTATAATGATATAGTTTTTATATATTTATCAAATAATTGTCGAATTGAAGTATGACTTTAGTATTAGGATCTAAAGTGCGGTTTATTGGATTATTGGTGTAAGTTGGTGTTGTAATTGGACAATTGGATATTGTCGGGTTTAGCAAAAAACAAACGGGACTCTGCCCAATTTTCGTTAAAAATAAAGAATTTGGTTTCTACAACTTAGATGTCCTCAACATGGGTTGGGTTTAGATTTGAAACCATAATGTTAGGGCACGATCCTAGTTATATTGTTGTTGATATTGACAACACTTGTTTGAACAATAGGAACAGTTTAGGATCGTTGCGCTCACTTGTTGTCAGTTGAGCTTGTGATCGCATTTGCTGGACTTGAGGTGAGTTCACTGTCCCCTTTTAACTTTTAATGTTTTAGAAACATCGGGGGAGAAACATACTTCCATAACACGTTTGAAAACACGAAACATCATTACTTGATACATCTTAGAAAACATGGAACACATACTTATAAACATTTTCATATGGTAACAAGAAAACAAGACCCGACCTTTATGTTTGCATGAGTGAACACATTTGGAGCTCGTAAAGCCCCCTGACCATCATATTTTATAACCATTAGCTAAGGATAGCCTGGGATTCTATGGATAGTACTATTGGGATTGACACCCCCGGTCATGGTTAGTCGCGCTAACCATGGGTCCCTCTGGCCAAATGACCGCATAGTGTTCAAACATTGCTCGTGAGGTATGAGCGAGGGGCAAAACACCTGTGTCATGGTTTGGTTATGCCTCATGTATGTACATATTATTTGTATTCCTAGCTAGTCTACAAATGGGTCAACATTACTTGTTTTGTTTATCATATTCATTGAAACGTTTTCGTGCAGATGGATCTGCCAATCACTTATACACCAATGGTTTTGCCATTCGTTTACGTGGAAATGTTTTTATCAATGTTTTCAAGGAAAACAGTTTCATATTATGGCCATGTACACATTATCAATGTTTTAAGGAAAAACGACTTATTTTATGACTATGACGTCATCACATGTTTTTATTAGGAAAACTACTCGTTTTATGACTATGAAGTCATCACATGTTTTCATTGGGAAAACTACTCGTTTTATGACTATGAAGTCATCACATGTTTTCATTGGGAAAACTACTCGTTTTATGACTATGAAGTCATCACATGTTTTCATTGGGAAAACTACTCGTTTTATGACTATGAAGTCATCACATGTTTTCATTGGGAAAACTACTCGTTTTATGACTATGAAGTCATCACATGTTTTCATTGGGAAAACTACTTGTTTTATGACTATGAAGTCATCACATGTTTTCATTGGAAAAACTACTCGTTTTATGACTATGAAGTCATCACAGGTTTTCATTGGGAAAACTACTCGTTTTATGACTATTAAGTCATCACATGTTTTCATTGGGAAAACTACTCGTTTTATGACTATGAAGTCATCACATGTTTTCATTGGGAAAACTACTCGTTATATGACTATGAAGTCATCACATGTTTTCATTGGGAAAACTACTCGTTTTATGACTATGAAGTCATCACATGTTTTCATTGGGAAAACTACTCGTTTTATGACTATGAAGTCATCACATGTTTTCATTCGGAAAACTACTCGTTTTATAACTATGAAGTCATCACATGTTTTCATTGGGAAAACTACTCGTTTTATGACTATGAAGTCATCACATGTTTTCATTGGGAAAACTACTCGTTTTATGACTATGAAGTCATCACAGGTTTTCATTGGGAAAACTACTCGTTTTATGACTATGAAGTCATCACATGTTTTCGAGGAAAACAACCTTACATTAAACCCGTGTACATATTTTAAATGTTTTCAAAGAAAACAGTTTCGTATCATGGCCATGTACACAATATCAATGTTTTCAAGGAAAATCACTTTACATTGCAACAATCAAACCTGTGAACTCACCAACCTTTGTGTTGACATTTTTAAGTATGTTTTTCAGGTAATTCATAGTCATGACATGGTTGGAATAGGTTAGCCTTTTGGATTAAACCCTAGAAGCCGAAGGAGTATGATCGTCAAACCTCAAGATGGCTTTCACCTATACATGGTTCTAGGACAATGTACAAGTTTATTATAGTATTTGTAATGGTGTTCAATATTCAGAAGTCTTTACTTTAACTTCCGCTGTTGTGTAATGTTACCAATCGTTGCAACCTTAATTTATTTATTTATTCAGTAAGTAAATAAATTTGGGGGTGTGACACTTCTATCCCAAGCTTTTAATCAAAAGGGATTTGAAATAATCATTAGATTGTGTTTGCACATTTGTACAGGAGTGTGTATTGTTTTATCGGATTACTCTTAATTATGAGTACCAATACTCATGAATCTGCCGAATATGGCAGTTGTCGGATGAGGCTAATGGTAGAGAGGCACCACCAGTGTATCTTAAAATAAAATATGTATGGTGAAATTCAGGCACTATGTGTTGGGCAGAGATCCTCAAACGAGTGTCGAGCAACTCATGCTCCAAGTCCATATATATGCATGGATCCACATGATCTTGATGTATGTCTGGGTCTCCTGACCCTTGGAGTTCTCTCCCATTTAGTTCTGCTTATTCACCTTGAATTCCCTTCTGTCTAGGCAATCATGCCTGCCATATAACATGGCGAGAGTCTGGGCATCCGATCCCGACAACTTATGAAGGAGAGTATTTATACCGTATATACGTTAGGAAGATAGTTGCCTCCACGGCTGGAGTAGTTGTGGTGCAGGCCTAGGTACAGATTCTGGTACGGGTTCAGCCTGTTGTGATACCAAGATCGGTAACTGACGATCGCCGCCGTCGTCGTCCAAGCTCAGCTCGTAACTCTATCTTCTAAGATTGCAGTATGCTGAGTACCCGTTATTCTTGACTCGTAATTCGAACAGTAACATGTTATAAGTGTTTATTATTTCCACATTATTGTATGTGTTTAAGTGTTCACTACATGTGCCATGTAATTGTATTAGTGTAGCTAATGGTACCCTAGTGTAACTCCATACACTAATAGTCTACACAAATTGTTCGGCAACGGTTGGAATTCCTATGCTCAAGTCTTGGGTGATTTTAGTGTGATGCAAGTCTTAGAAATCTTGGTCCCTAAATGAGTCCGGTTAGAGCCTAGGTGTTACTAAGGAAACCTAATTCGCTAAAACCATTGCTCTGATACCAATCTGTCACACCCCCGGATTTATTTATTTAATAAATAAATACAGGTTGCAACGATTGGTTCATTACACGATAGCGGAAGCGGTAATTGTGATTTCTAAGACTTGATTACATATACAATTACTAAAACTAAGTAATACTATGATCTAAGTTCTTCTAGATCAACGATAGACTTGAGACTTGATATTCTACGTCCTTCCAGCTACTAGGAATTGATCCAACATAGCTAGCTTATTCCAACCGCGCCATGGCTAAAGGTTACATGAGAAACATACTTGAAAGTGTCAACACAAAGGTTGGTGAGTTCACAGAGTTAGTTATATTAGTGCTTATAGTCTTTCCCGAAAACATGTTCATGACTTTACCGTCATAAAATATGTAGTTTTCCTTTGAAAATATTACCATGACTTAACCGTCATAAAATATGTAGTTTTCCTTTGAAAATATTACCATGACTTAACCGTCATAAATTCGATGTTTAAACATGATCATTTTGACCTGATCAGAACCCTTTGTATAAACCTGATCACTTTAACCTGATCAGAACTCTTTTGTTTAATTCATTTGTTCGTAAATAATTCCAGTTGCATGTGATAATCAGAATAAAAATTGTTGACCCATTTGTAAACTAGCTAGGAATACAAATAATATGTTCATACATGAGGCGTAACCAAACCATGACAAATGTGAGCCCCTAGTAATCGTTATCAGGTTCTATGCGGCCATAAATCCTCCAGATTGTGGTTAGCGCGACTAACCATGACCGGGAGACGTCACTCTCCATAGTACTATTCATAGGACCCTAGGCTACAGTTAATGGTTACTACGTTGTTCCGGGGACTTGAGCGGCCTCAACTTGTTGTTCTCATCTCATGTAAACATAAAAGTTGTGCCTTATTCTCTTGTTATCACATAAAAATAGTTGCAAGTATGTTTTTCCACCAAATCATTGAGTGTTGTTCATCCGAACAATCGTTGTGTGTTATTCATCCAAACAATCGTTGAGTGTACTTGTGTCCAGCTGTTTAGTTGAGCAAGTTTTCTCCCCGTTTGTTTAAAAACAAGTAGTAAAAGTGGGGCCGGGAGACTCACAAGAAGTTAAACCAAAATGTTCATATTGTCAAACGTATAAGCAATGTAATTCATGTTTTCAAAACATAACAAATAAGTATGTTTCTCCCCCGATGTTTATAAAACAGTAAAGAGTTAAAAGGGGGCCGTGAACTCACCTTGAGTTTGTGTATGCTTGCAATGATAATTGTTGTAGTCAAACTTGACTATTCGTACCCTAGATACCAAAGGGTAAATTGTGTTAAGACCGAACGTCTTATATTGCAAATTGTTCACCGACCTTGTAAATATGGTTGTTTTTGTTTAAATGTCTTCTTAGATTTTCAACACTTGTTTTGTTATAAAAACAGTTCCAAGTTACTGCCCAATGAGACTGATGACCAGGTATCGAAACTACATAGTTTCGATTGAACATAACAGATGTCGAAACTTACTAGTTTCGATTGAGTAAGTTGGGTATCGAAACTTCCTAGTTTCGATTGGGCAATAGGTATCGAAACTTCCTAGTTTCGATACTGATTGGGCAATAGGTATCGAAACTACCTAGTTTCGATTGAGTAATAAGTATCGAAACTCCTAGTTTCGATTGAGTAAACTGGTATCGAAACTATAGTTTCAATTACTGGACTTCTGTTTGACAGAATCAGTCCTGCATATTTTTAGGTTTTAATCTTGAATTCGACACACTTTTCTGGTTATCTTTCTTGCGTTTGAATATTTTGTATGTTTAGCTACAGTTTTTAAAGACAATAATATGAATAATATTGAGTTTTTACCTAAAACAGAGAATGATGATTTTAAGAGAAACAGAGAATGATCTTGAGCTCCTTAGCTTGATTCTTGAGAAAAATACTTGGAACTCTTCTTATAGCACCGAATTATGGTGGATTTTGCCTTAAACTGGACTTTGACTTGAAGAAAATGGGGAATATTGCCGTAAGAAAATGAGGAAGGCAAAAGAAATTGTGAGATTTTGATTGAGGGGAGTATGGTTCATATCTGCATTCTCGCAGGTATGGTATGGGTTTAAAGATAAGGAAGATGAGAGAGAAGAAAACAGTAGTGTGAAAAGGGGGGGGGGGTCTTCTCTGGCTTCGGCCGAGAAAGTCAAGGAAAATGGGTTGAGGTTAAATAAATGAAACAATTAGATTTAAGTGTAAATTTAACCACTAGTGTTCGTATTTAGTCGGGTTATCCTGGTACGTGAACCGGTAACTCCTAGAATTACCAAATATGAAATGAGACCATGTACGGTTTTTGTTAGACCTTAATATCCTTGTTTGTGAAATTAAGTAAATCACAAAAACAATTATAATGTAAACTCGTTTATAACATGTACGGATATTGACCTGAAATGTCGGGTGTCACAGTTTTGCTCCCGTATGGTTGCCAGAATGTTACGTGGCGGCATGTTTTGCGAATACAACTTCGCTACAAGAAGTTGTTCCGACTAAGACAGTTTCCGGGCAAACGCGTGCGCCTCAAGATGTAGACTAGGATCGTGGTTATGACTGTCATCTATCACATTTAACTTCCAATGACCAGTGTTTTCGTCGTATACTCTTTCCAATTTAAAGGGGCAACTTATTTTCTTGCTACCATCACGTCTAATTGTGGCCGTAGACGTACGTTCGCCGTGTCGGTCACACACAAGCCACACCTTGATAACCGGTGCTGACGGGTCGTCGCCTTTTCTCCTAGATCGTCGGGTGACAATGACGTAACCATTATGACGTCCCCTGCGGACAACCCAATCCACCAATTGTTCACGAGACTGAAAATTCTGCAACGACGGTATGGTGACATTTAATTAACAACAAACTAATTGTAGGTATATATACGTAGTAACGTTAAACCTGTTCAGTTTTATAGGACACGGTTGAATGGGTTTGTTCCTCGTATTCGGACTCGTTAGCCGGTTTGTTCCCCGCGTATACGAAGTCTTCGCTTTGTTGTGTCGGGTAAGATAATTCACTCGCGTATACTTGGTCGTCGGTGTTTTGTGTCGGTTAAGATTGTTCACCCGCGTGTACGAAGTCGTCCGTGTGTTGTGTCGTGTAAGAGACTTCACCGTATACGAAGTCGTCAGTGGGTTGTGTTTGGTAAGAGGGTTCACCGTATAGGAACTCGGGATTGCTTAGTGGCTCGTTCAAATCTGGAAGCCTTACCCGTTGCTTAGAATAAACGTCGGACGAGACCTTCTCCTGGTTCACACCTTGACTGCCAGAACTTTGCGGGTTGTTTTCTAGCGACTCGTTAGAATATACCTGAAAACCGTAGTTATCATCCCACCACCAAGACATGGCTATAATTTGTTTGAGAAATTGTTTGAATAATTTTTAAATGATACGTTCGTATGAGAATTGTGCATCCTTAAATACAAAAAATTTGTCCACTATACGCATCGTATAAGCCTATACGATGCGTATAGGATCTGGTCAAACCGACAACATCGTACTAACTAGTCATTCGAACCACTATACGAATCGTATGGAGTAATACGCTGCGTATTGGGTACAACGTACCTTCTGCAACTGGTCAGACGTTACCTCGTACCCTAAACTGCATCGTATGGCTCAATACAATGCGTATAAGGGTTCGGATGACAAGGTAGTACGATGTTGTCTAACATGAGAATATGTGAAGGGCAATACACATCGTATTACCCTATACGATGCGTATAGAGCCCGGACTGAATAGCATTTTCGATGTCTTGTTAGTAGTCCCCTTTTTTATATAGAATTTCTAACATGTTCCTAATAACATAAATAAAAAATATATCTACCTATTTATATTATTAAAATAATAAAAAACTTAAAGAGTGATATGTAATTGGTTATTTAATTTCTTACTTTTTTTTGGAACGGCTAATTTCTTACTTTTTATCCCGTCAATTTAGCTTAGATAATAAATTTGAATTAGATTTCAATTCATAAATATTCTCTTATTCTTTTATAGTTACGCAATTAAAAATTCGTATCTTGTTATATTTATTTTATTTAAATTTAAATGAATCTTAAGAAACCTTTTTAATTAAATATTTATTTATAAAAAATGATTTTACCTAATTATTTATTACTTACGTAATTTGATATAAGTTATTAACTATATAATTTATATATTATTAAATATGTTCGTTAGAAAAAAAAAATAATCTAGTAAAAAATAGGTTTCTGGAAAAAAGTATAATAAAAGGTCCACAACAACCACTAAAATGGGAAGCTATTAGGTTCAAGTTAGGGGTGAGCAAGTTAACCGTCATAACCGATAACCGATATAATCGAACCGATTTTAACCGATAACCGACATAACCGATGGTTATGGTTATGAAACTTTGGTTAACCGACCCATCGGTTATGGTTACGGTTATGAAGCTTTAGTTAACCGATTTAACCGAACCGAACCGAACTTAAAACATTATTTATGAAAATCTAGCTTTATCCAAGATTAACCATAGGTCTAATTTAGCTTAAAAGGTGTGTTGGCTGCAACAGGGTCCTTTGAATGCAAATAAATTTCTTAATCTTTAACTTGGATTGAATTGGAGGTATTAAGTTGTACTAACAAGAAAGAGAAAAGTAGATAAAGGAGGAGTAGCAAGTTGATTTACAGTTATGTTGTGCAAGCCTTAAATCAGAATTGTTAATTCTTTTTTCTTTCCTTTTTAGTAAGTAATATAGGTTAGCAGTTGTTTTGTTGTACATTTTGGTTTTAAACTTTTAATAGCTGACAAGTTGTTATGAGGCTAAACAAATTGTTAATAATACCATTTAATATCAAAATCTTTTACTGTTGGGGTTCTTTATTCTTTATGTATGCAGTACTATCACTAAAATTATCATCATGTTTCACTCATGAAAGAAAAAAGAACATGATAACCAAGCAAGAAAAGGCTTATATATTAGGCAGTTGATCCCACATCGACCCAACAAGTATTGTGAGCTTTCCCCATCTCTTTATAAATAATATTTGATAAGTTGCATCTTCATCTAGCTATTGGAGTTGATCCCACATCGACCAACCAAAGCTTGCGACCTTTTCCTCCCTCATTATAAATAAGAAGTGGGGGAGTAAACATAGAAAAAGTTAGCCAATGGCATCAAGCCAAAATAAAAAAAGCTGTAGTCTTTCATGGCTTTTAGGCTTGCTTTGGGTTTGTTAGTTTAAATTTTGGTGGTATAAAAAGCCAAGTTAAATCAATGGTTAAATAACCGAAATTAACCGTAATCGATCTTTAACTGTGGTTAACCGAACCACTCATAACCGACTAATTGGTTGCGGTTTCGGTTTGGACTTTTCATTAACCGAAGCATTTGGTTTTGGTTATGGAAATGGTTATAACCGCACCGAACCGCACCATGCTCAGTCCTAGTTCAAGTCACACTTGTGACATAAAAAAAGGGGATCCAAGTTGAGTCAGGGGGTTTTCACCTATGATGGGTTTCCTCCTAGTCTCTAATAATGGTGGAGATGGTCGGATGAGTCAGTGTACCGTCAGTGATCCAAATTGTCGTTAAAAAAGAGGTCCACATCAATTTTACAAGTCACCATTAAAAGCGACTAGCTTAATTGGAAGCACAAGATGCAACTAGTAATTTAAATATTATTAATTTTGAATAGTTTATTCATTAAATGAAATAGCTCTTAAAGAACAATATCTATAAACCTGTTTGGCAAGATGCACATTATTGATTTATTACAAAACTTAAATTAAAAAAAAAAATTGACCCTTCTTGTATAATTTAAAAGTCATTGTCTTCTTTCTCTAGGGGCAGTTGAGTTATTAGGCTAATCCAATACTTGTAATATTTATTGTTTTAGGGGACTACTAATGGTACACGATAATTGCTATTTGGACTTGGTCATATACGCATTGTATAGATTAATACGATGCGTATAGCCCTTCACAATTTCCTATGCCCGACATCCTCGTACAACCTGGTCATTCCAACCCTATACGCATCGTATAGGGCAATACGATGTAGTTTATTGTACGAGGTACCTTCTGCTACTAGTCATCCATCACCTCGCTATACGCTCCGTATAGGTCTATACGCGGCGTATAACGATGTGATGGATGACTAGTTGCAGAAAGTACCTCGTAACCTATACGTATCGTATTGTCCTATACGATGCGTATACGAGGTTTGACCCGAGTCCTATACGCACCGTATTGCCCTATACGATGCGTATAGGGCCCAAATTTTGTTTATTTAACCATGCAAAATTCTCATTCGAACGTATCGTTCAAAAAAATTTCAAACAATCTCTTAAAAATTATAAACATGTCTTGGTGGTGGGATGGTAACTACGGTTTTCAGGTATATTCTAACGAGTCGCTGGAAAACAACCCGCAAAGTTCTGGCGTTCAAGAGGTGAACTGGGAGGAGGTCTCGTCCGACGTTTATTCTAATCAACGGGTAAGGCTTCCAGATTTGAACGAGCCACTGAGCAATCCCGAGTTCGTATACGGTGAACCGTCTTACCTTACACAACCCACGAACGACTACGTATACGGTGAAGTCTCTTATCCGACACAACAAACTAACAACTTCGTGTGCGATGAAGTCTCTTACCCGACACAACAAACCGACGACTCCGAAGACGAAGAACAAAACCATCAAAATGTGTCGTATAAAACTGACCAGAATTTTCAGTCTCGTGAACAGTTGGTGGATTGGGCTATCCGGAGAGGACGTGAGAATGGTTACGTCCTTGTCACCCGACGATCGAGGAGAAAAGGCGACGATCCGACGGAACCATTTATCAAGGTGTGACTTGTGTGTGACCGTCACGGCGAACGTGTGGTTGTCAACTTTTCAGTAGTTGTGGGTTGCCGTGTGCTTGTCGTCTGGAAAATATCGAAGCTACAGGTAAACTGTTCTGACTATTCAGTAGTTGTGGGTTGCCGTGTGCTTTTCAAAATGTTCTGACTATTTCGTTTAAAATACAGGTGGCATAATCCCTCTAGATGCGGTGGACGTCTTCTGGAGGAAAGTTGATTTAAAACCGTCGTTTGTCGATGATGAAAATGTAGACGTGGATAAAGTACTTGGTCAAGTGAGAAACAAAATTATGTCACAACCCGATCATGTCAAAAGAAGTATGCTGTCGAGAATCACAGGGGTGATCTTTCTGAGCAAAAGTAACAAGAAAGCGCCAAAGGTACAAGAAGATACTCGCGGTCGTCCAACTTTGAAAAAGCAACAACAAAGGAAACAGGATGTCGCGAGAAACAGCTCATTCACAGGATCCCAACAAAGCAAATGTGACCCTGCGAGACACAGCTCGTATATTGCGTCACAAGAGTCTATACAAGCGAGTTCGGTCATTCAACATCGTCGTTCAACGAAGGGTAAAGGAAAACAACCACAAGATGATAACGCCCATCTTGGGTTTCCACTGATTATGGGGAAAGATGCGGTTAACAATATAAATTGTTTTAAGGATTCGATACCGTCTTTATTTTATCCGTACATTTCACATATACAGGATGTAAATCCCGAGGGTAACTGTGGTTTTCGATCGGTAGCTTTGGGCTTAGGGTTAAATGAAAACCGGTGGCTTTTTATCCAACAACAACTTCTACATGAGATGGACAATAAAGAGGAATGGTGGAGAACTGTTTTTGACAGAGTCGCCTTTCAAGAGTATGATAGGCTACGTCACACGATAGATTGGCAGGATGTGAAAGCCTCACCAGTTAGTCGTTGGATGTCGATGCCATACACAGGACTCCTAATTGCTCAAAGATTTGGGGTGATTGTTCATCTTTTAAGCATCAACGGTAATCAAACATTTTTTCCTTTGTGGTTTGGTCCTAACGTTCATGCTCAACATCAAATCGTATCGTTAGTTCATGTAAAAAATGCTCATTTCATCCACGTCAAGTTAGACGGAGATTTTCCGATTCCCACGCCGAATGCACTTTGGAATTTGCACCGAAATGATTATGCAGCAAAATGGGAAAATATATACAGTGATCGTATTGAACGATTTAAGAAAATAATGGCTACTAATAGATCTAGATTTCCACAATACGTCACGAACGACGGATGATGTTTGTTAGTTTTAATTAAATATAATTAATTTTATTTGTCATTTTAATTATTTTAAATTAATTTTACTTAATTATAATTAATTTTTTATTAGTTTTAATTAATTATTAATTAAATAAAATTAATTTTAATTAAAAATTAATTAAAACGCCGCGTATAGAACTATACGTGGCGTATAGAATTGAATAAGAGGGAATTCAAACTTTTCAAATCTGAGATATTTTAAAGGCTATACGCATTGTATAGATCAATACGTGGCGTATAGAATATCAAAAGTTGGTGACTATACGCCACGTATTGATCTATACGAGGCGTATAGCCATTTGATATACCAAGAAAACGCAACATACAATGCCAAACGAACCAAAAAACCACACACAAAGCCATACGCGACCCGGTAAGAAAACGCTCGTTCGTTTGGATTGTCGTCTAAATTTTTTTTGTAAAGATACGTGTCCCAACCCGCGATCATTAATGTTAGCTTTATATTGAATATTAGCGGGTAAAACTAGGTAGATTAGCGATTTTTAAGTTGAAACATAAGAACTATACGCCATGTATAGGGTCATACGTGGCGTATAGTTCGTCAGAGGAAGACGATGAAGCCATAAGCCACGTATAGATCTATACGTTGCGTATGGCTCAGGTTCTACGCAACTTGGCCCGCGTATGGCCTGGGTGCCCGCGTATGGCTTAGTTTGCCCGGTAACTGGCCTGCGTATGGCTTGGTTTACCCGATAACAGCCTATACGCCACGTATAAAGCTATACGTGGCGTATAGGTTTTAAAAAAAATTATTACTATTATTATTATTATTTATTATTTAAAATAAAATATATTATTATTATTATTTATTATTTAAAATAAAAAAATTAATTATTATTATTATTTATTATTTAAAATAAAAACAAAATATTATTATTATTTATTATTTAAAATAAAAAATAATTATTTTTTATTTAAAATAAAAACAATATATTATTGTAATTTTTTTTATTATTTAAAATAAAAACAATTAATTATTTATTATTATTTAAAATTAAAAATTAAAAAGAATTAATTATTATCAGATATGGCGGATCATGATGATGATATTCAAATGGAGCAGCTAGACGATCATGCGCGCTACCATTTTCCTGATTTTCCGGCTGATTCGGAGGCGTATGCCCGGTGCCAGAAGCTCCGGGAGGTGCGGTTGGGCCTAGGGACGGCGGTGGATTGGGTGCTCCTCGAGGAGGTACAAGAGGCCGAGCGAGCTAGGGCCATCATCGGCTAGGACACGCCATGGTCGCGTTTTTTTGATCTTTCATTCGCGGAGACCTACCGAGAGGTGGTCGTCGAGTTTCTTTCGACGTTCATCTACTCAAAGGCTGGGCTGGCGCCTCTTCCCGGGGAGGAGCCGGATATGGATCCGGATCATATTTCATTTTGTATTTTTGGGGTCGTTTACCGTCAGACCCTCCGTCAGTGGGCCGTCACGACGGGCTTGTTCTACGAGCCTGAGATGGTCACGCCACTTTTCACCGAGGCGGTGACGGAGGTAGACAAGGAGGAACTCCTTGTTTTTTGGGACGTGATTTCAGATAGTCCTTGGTTGGGTACCAAGGGGAGGGTCTCGGGTATTAGAGACCCTTTGTATAGATATCTGCACCAGCTTATTTCGACGTCGATCGCACCGCGTCTGAAAAGCCGTGAGTGGTGCACTGATAGAGACCTTTTCTTTCTTTATTGCCTGCTTACTGAGAGGCGGTGCGACCTATCCACTTGCATGACACTTTATTTTGCATCTGCCTATATACGACAGAAGCGCGGGCTTTTGTATGGCGGTGCTTTCATCACGCAGATCATGCGGTCGGTTACACCATATGACGTCCATGAGCCTGCGATGTTACCGTCCATTCTCCCTGTCCGATTAGACTGTCGCACGGCGAGCGGCATACGCATCACGCACCGATGCCTTCGGTTCGTAGGGGCCGTCCAGGACCAGGTTTGGGTCCCGGTGCCGTTGCCGCAGATGCCTGGACAGGGGGACCCGCCTATGCCTCATCCGCTACAGGGTGTGGCGATGGAGGACGGGCCGCCGCACGTCGAGCCCATCCACGACCATTCGCCACAGCATTCCCGACACGTACGTCGGTCTATTAGGCTGGAGAGGGCCATGCATTGCTTGATGGCCTTGTTGCCGACTCACGGCGACAGGTCGTCAACTCGATCGCATGGAGGACCTGATGATGTGGGCGGTTGGACAGCTCGTGGATCTGTCACGAGCCGCCGGCATCGAGCCACGCCCACTACCACCTCCACGTCATTATCCGAACGACCCCGTTCAGGATGAGGGCAGGGCGGGGCGGGTCAGGGTGACGACGGAGCCGGTTAGGTTTAGTTCTTTTATTTGTACTTTGTTTCTTTCGTTGTTATGTATGTAAAACATTTTGATGTATATATTTAATTTTTTGTTTGGTTTGTAATGTTTAATATTTTGTTTGATTGTTATGTTTAATATTTTGTTTGGTTTGTAATGTTTAATATTTTGTTTGATTGTAATGTTTAATATTTTTTTTGGTTTGTAATGTTTAATATTTTGTTTGGTTATACTGTAAAAATATAATAAATGTTTAAAAAAATATAAAATATATAAAATTTATAAATAGATAACAAACTTATATTAACAAACTTATATAAATTTAAATAAAAATAAACAAAATATAAATAAAATAAAAAATATAATTAAATAAAAAATACCTATACGTGGCGTATAGGTCAATACGCCACGTATAGGATTCATAAACTCCCAAATCTTCCAACTTTTAAAGCAAAAATATAACCCGTGCCTAATACGCCACGTATTGAACCAGCCGCCAGACAGAGAATGACACGTGCCATTCTGTTATCAGTGACTGAACTCTATACGCCCTCGTATTGCCCTATACGAGGACGTATAGTGTGTCGGCGGGTCCAATTAGCAATATTCCGTGTGTGGTTAGAATCACCCTTGTTTTATTAACTATCATAATAGTATATTTTTTTAATTTTAAAATATATATAGCAAACAAAATTTTAGAACTGGGAATGTGCAAATAAGACCGATGAAGTTACGAAATCTATACTATATAATAAATAAATGTTTTTTCATGCCACGTGTCGTCTTCATATTCATTTTATTATTTTTTTCCCGTCTCTCTCTTTTATTAAATACGCCTATATCTTTTAATAATAATATATTTTTAAAGAAAATACTAATTATACTAATAAAACATATTTATTTTAAATTATCCCTTATTATAAAAAAAACTTTGAAATCTTAACTTTTATTTTCAATCAAATAGTAATGAAAATCAAAATATATTAAATAGTAGTTACCGTATTTTCGAAACCCAATTATATATTAATTTTTACATATTTTGAATTTTGTTTTCTATAGTTAGTATATGTAATACATTTTTACACCTATAAAATATATACATAAAGATTTAAGAATTTTATGTATTGATATTTTTCACCCCGTGTGTAGACACGGGTTCTAAGCTAGTAGAACATATAACAAAGTCTATAGACGTGAAGATTGTGCTTGCATGTTACATTTTATTGAAAAATATATTATAAGAATTGCAAATCATTTAACTACATGTTAAATCAAAGGATGTATTCTTTGTATTTGTATTGTAGATGGGTATAAAATATTGGTAAGACTTTTATTAAATGAACTTTTGTTGTTAAGAGCATCTCCAAGCTTAAATCCGGATGGGGACGGACGCCCATGTGGCCGAACAGCTGCGTTGGAGGGCTTGTCCGTGCATGTTCGTTTGGGATGGTGTTCGGAAAACCGGATAACCAAAAACATGGAGATGGTGGCCCCAACTCAATACACACACAATAGGTACAATTGTGGTATTTGCGGTCTGGCGGGGCAAAAAATGAGGTGGGCTTCCTAGTTGCTAAAGAACTTCAGAATAATATGTTGGAGATGATAAGGTACAATGATAAGATCATGGTGTTAAGGACAGTAGCGGTAACGCACCGCAAGTGAGGCTAGGGAGACAAGGAGGATAATATAGAGAGTTTTGGGATCGTCTAGACGAAGTTGTGGGGGCCATACCTAGGAAGAATAAAATATATATTAGATGTGATTTTAATGGCACATTTGGTAAGGATACGATGGCTTTCCATCTATGTATGGAGGTTTTGATTTTGGTGATAGAAACGAGAGTGATAGGGATCTTCTTGACTTTGCGGTGGCCCACAAACTGAATGAACTATTCATTTGAAAAACATTGATCAAAAGCATATTTGAATGACTAAAATTTAAAAGCACAGAACAACAAAGTTAACTGCATTTAGATGCCAAAAGACCAACAATCTGATCATTCGAATACGGTTTCGAGTCAAGATTGTCATGAAAGCTCGAATCTTGAAAGAAATCTGCAAAACTTTTATTCATATACAAACTGAACATCAACATGAATGTACCTTCTCATAAGTCTAACAATTGATGAAGTAAAACTAGCCAACATATGACATTCCACATGTGTTTTAGACTCTGAAACAACACCATGAATTACTATCTTTTCAAGATTCAGACATCTTTCTAGCAAACACTCGACCCAATCCGAAAAATGCTCATCAAGAACAGTCCATCCAAGATCCAAAACAGTCACATTTTCCATTGAAGACGAACCCTGCAAACAATAATGAAGAACACCCTCTTTCAACTCATCTCTCAACTCATAACTCAATGCAAGATAGTTCAATTCAGGGAAACATAACGCGATCAACTCCAAGTCAACGAAGTCAACCTCATCATCAAACACCACATTCCATAACCGAAGCCTTTTCAATCTAGAAGACTTTGAGATTACCTGATAGAACTTTGACCATATGATAGTGAAATTACTAACATCAATGGTTTCAAGATCATCCATAGGATCAATAATGTCAAGATGTAGAATGCTAACATCATCCATCTTAAAGTGCTTCAAAGTACCCTTCCCACTAAGCTCAAAAAGCTCAAGAGCACAATCTTTCAAATGCAATTTCTCAAGATTATCAGCTTCTAGACTAAACTTGTCCAAACTTATAGCTTCAATATACACCATCTTTAACGTTTGACTCGTCAACTCGACTGTCACTTGCGCGTCAGTGATGGCAATCTCGGGGCTTATAAGCCCCAAAGACTCAATCTTTGGACAAGCAGTGAGTAACAAATTGAGATCCAATGATGAAATGCTAACATAACTTAAAGAAAGTGACTTCAAGAAACCAAATCTTTGATAATTCGGGTCGACCCCAGTGATCGAGTTATGGGCTAAAACCAGTAACTCGAGCTTCTGTCGCGCACAAATGTCAAGAATGTTGACATTTGGCGTCGTACGGACATTATAAAACAAGCAACTTAATGTTTCTCTAGTGTACATTAACCAAGCAATAACAGCAGAAGCTGAAAACTCATCAACACCATCCATTAATATGGACAGACCTTGTAACCCTTTGGTTTGAAATATAGTTTGTGTGATTAATATCTCCAGCCTGCTCGTTGTGAGATCGCGAAAAACGGGCCAATCGTCTGAATTGAATGAAAGCATGTGAAGGTGTTTAAGACAAGCTTCCCGCCATTTCCTACATGTTGTTGAAGCGATTACTACGTCTCTAGCAGCCCGGAGATGGGATAGTATGTTGCCGATCACTTCAACGGGGAGACGATCCATCGTCTGAATCGCACGGATCCGTTAAGTGTGATTTATGAACCCTAATTTCAACATTTGAATAGTTTTGGGGGAAATTCGTGGATCTAAATCGATAATTGATGATCTACGAGAAATTTATGAAATGAATTGAAGAATGTAGGTATATATGTGGGTTAAATGTATTTGATCTAATTTTTGGATACAAAATTGTATATATGATTCAAAATTGCAGAAAATTTGGGGGGAAAGAAGGTACCGGAAAGAGATCGGAATTGGTGATCGGTGGTGGCGATTGGTGGGAGGTGATTCGTGTTGGGCTAACCTGGACGTGAAATGGAGCGCATGGATCCTATGGTCCGTTTCTAGAGTTTTTGAAGTTTTTAACGGTTATTCATGGTAACGTAATGTTGTTGTTAATAAAGTTTGTATTTTTACTTTGATTACAAAGAAATGTTGATTAAAATAGAGTGACAGGTAAACGGGTAACAAGCTGCGTCATAACCCTCTTTTGGATAGCAAAACCAATTCTACTAAAAACAAAGCTTTGAGTCTTAGAGGCCGAAAAAATACTAAACACGACCCGCTGAACCATGTTCAGCAATTCCACAGCCTCCGAGTCTAGGAAACCAAAAGTATCAAAAGCAAAAGGGATAAACACGTATTGATTATATAAAATTTGTCTATACAAGCATGTTTCCCTCCTGCCCACCAAAACATAAGAATATCAGATGGCCGAAGACTAGACCTCCTTTCAAGTGGATCCGTCATAAAGTTCACAGGGCCTTGTTTTTAGCAGAAATTAATGCCTGCTTAAAAACATCATAAAGAACATCACTAACCAAATCATGCCTGTATTTAAACCAAGGTAGCTCCTTGCAATGTATCGCATGCTCGACAAAAGAATCCAAACAAACCTTGCGCCAAACTGGGCATGGCTCATCAGTCGGAAATATAGAGATCAGTAGCCGGTACTTAAGGATAGCCCGAAACTCCATAGCCGACATATGTTTGTTTTTGTGTTTTATAATTATATTTTAATTGTATTATTTTTAACTCTAAAAATAGAATGTTGACTAATTAGGCTAGGAAGACATCTTAGTTATCTATATTTGTAATTAATGGTTGAGGTTTAAGTGGGAAAAAAGGGACCGTAGGGGTATCTTTCGAATAATCACTTTTATTGACCTTTTCAAGTTCCACCACCTTTTTAAGTGATCATAATTTTTTATACGACATTTTAAAAAAAATTAAACCATTAAATAGATTTTTTTTTATTTGAGTATAATGATACTATATAAAAATGGCGATTTAAAAAAAATACGAAAACATGTGCTGTTTCTGGTTAAATAACATAGTTAATAGAAACTGATTGTTTTCTGGTTAAATAACACAATTAATAGAAACAGTGATGTTTTTCTGGTACACAACAGCAAAAAAACAGTACAACAGAAAAACATTTGAGGAAAACAACACAAAAGAAAATTAGCACAACATTAAAAAACAGCACAGCAAAAAATAGGCACAGTAACCAACACAACATAAAAAAATAAAGCACATTCAGAAAAATAAAACTCCTGCACTTTCAGTAAAACAAAAAATATATCGCACTTTAGTCAAATCTAACACATTCACAGCTTATGTTTGCAATCAACTTCAGCTTTTCGTCAATTTCATATGAAATTTAAAAACACAAATGCACAAAGAAAAGGTATTCACTTTTTGAAGTATCATTAATTCTATGGATTGTAACAATTTAAATGAATTGCAGGTAAAATCTCACGAACAAAGAAAACTATTTAATAAAAAATTAACTGTTCAATGTTAAAATCAGTAAAAAATGAGTAAAAATCCGTATAAATCACTAGCTTTTTTTAGTGATTTTTTTATTGATTTTAACTCATTTTAGGGGTTAAGTTTGCAATCGTAAGTCATGTAGATGGCATATGGGATAATTTTCCGTTAAAAACTAACTGGTATTAACGTCAGGGTTAAAGGCACAACCATGTCACAAACGTTTGGACTAAGTTTGTAATTTTTAAAACCTGAGAACCAAACGTTCAGTGTAATCAAAACATAGGGGCCATTTGAGCAATTAACTCTAATTTAAATCATTCTCCAGTTTCATTTAACAAAGTTAGTAATTATAAAATAATCGAACTAACCATTAAAAAAAGCTCTGACAGCTTAATTAAATAACTTCTACAAAATAATCAGTTCATAGTTTTTATATAAATTATAAAATTTATTTTCTTAATTTGATTTAACATGTTAACGTAACTATATCGGTTACCCGGTGGTGTCACGGTCTAAGATTTTCATCAAGAGTTTAAACATTGGGCTTATTGTTTGGACTGCCTAAGAGAGATCTGGCCCACACCCATATCGAAGTAAAAACCAAAAATTAGGTGCAATTACCGTAAAGTCAGAAGTTCATAAATATTATTATTTTAATAAAATAGTAATATAAGTATTTAAGTAAAAAATAAATAAACAAATTTATATTTGTCAATTATTTTAATGACAATTGATGTCTGTTTGGCAAGCCAAAAGTTGTGTTTGGCAAGATGATAAGGGAACACTATTGACACCATTTTGCCAAACACGTCGGCTAGTTACACAATATTATTTTTTTATATATATAGCCAAGGAAGTGTGAGAGTAAAAGTGATGAACAGTAATACGCGGACCAACCAGAGACCGTCACATGACTCGTCGTAACTTTATACGTTTCTTTTATGCATTTAATTATGATTTTTTTTTGTTTAGTCACGTTAATATCACCGCCTCAAACGTTTAACGTCCGCCTCCAACCTCAGAGCGCGAGGCAAAATTTATTTAACGATGTTTCCTTTTTTGCTTAGCCACATTAATGTAATCGCCTCAATCATTTAAGTTCCGCTTTCCGCCGCTGAGCACGGGTCAAAATTTCTAGTTTAAATTATTTCTCTTCATAAAATAATCATGATTTTGTTAGGTTTTTCATTTCTATACATTGGTCTAGCACATTCCTCCTTTTGCTTAAAACCCTACTATCATTTCATCGACATCTCCGCATCTCTCCACCATCCCTCAAATCTTCTGTAAGTTTCTTCACTATTTCCTTCTTCCTTTACTCTAATTCGGCCTCTCTTCGCCGTAGATTTATTGATTATAGTACTTCTTTGTATACATGTCATCGTATCTATGTGATCTATCTAGGTGTGATTATGTAATCGATAGTTTGAGCGTTTGATTTAAACGGATTCATTCAATAGAAGATGAATAACTTTGATTTCTAGATAGATCTGTTGAATTCGCTTTTTCTAATTATGTCAAAATCATGCTTTTTGAATGAATTATTTTGTCGTCACGGAATCTACTCACACGTGAAATTGATGAACAGCCAGTTTAGTTTTCGTGATTCCGATGGATGATCCACTGATTTTGATGCTGCGATGTACTGTAACCCTAGAAATTTGAGTTAATTCTGTATTATGTTCTTCAATTTCCAGAAAGGAATTGTAAATACTTACCTTAAACCCTAGCCCTAGCATTAAGTGCCTGCTGTGATCTGAGATTTTGATATTTGATGATTCAGTTATATAAAATCATGTTGAAGAAGCGAAAAATAGATTTTGTTGCATTAACTGTCAATTTAAGACATAATTCCTTGTCAATTTTGAAGATCCACCCCCTTTCAGATGCAGTCAAAAAAATGGATTTTCTGTTGTTTGTGATAATCATTTTCTATTATTTGTGTAATCTGAAACTGAATATCTGATTATATGCGGATCCAGGTAACCATGTCATCGATCGGCCTTCCTACACAATGCATGGTCCAAACTGCACCTAAAACCTACACTCGACCTGCTGCTACCGCTTTTCTAAATCACAAAACCTCATTTGCATCAATGAAATCCATCTCGAAAGCCTTTGGGTTGAAATCAAGCTCGTTTTTCAAAACGACAGCCATGGCTACATACAAAGTTAAGCTCATTGGACCAGGAGGTGAAGAGAACGAGTTTGATGTGCCTGATGATTGCTATATTCTTGACTCGGCTGAGAGTGCAGGGGTTGAGCTTCCGTATTCTTGCAGGGCGGGTGCGTGTTCCACATGTGCTGGGAAGATTGTTAGTGGTGCGGTTGACCAGTCTGATGGTTCGTTTCTTGATGATAACCAAATGAAAGAAGGGTACGTGCTGACTTGTGTTTCTTACCCGACTTCAGATTGTGTGATCCACACCCATAAAGAAAGTGATCTTTATTGAGTGGGTCTCCATGTTTTCGAACGTTGTTTGTCTTTGTTGTCTGCAATTGAACCTGTCTTTTTCATTGTACTCATTAAGTGCTAGTTTGTGTTGGTTTCTTATGTTAGCAAAAAGATTTTGTTGATTGGTGGATTTTCTGGCAGATTTCATTTTCCTGATGATAAGGCATGGTTAATTTTATTGATACGAAGCTTTAGATGTCCGGTTCAGTAGGTTTCTATAAAAAATCTGAGCCTATAACTGCCCTTTTAACAAAGGTAAACCAAATCGGTCAGGTTGGTTAGTCAAACCGGCTTTTTAAAAATTGGTAGTTTGTTTTAAGATTTAAAATTGACAAAATAGTTCTTAAATATTAGACAAAAATGGTTAATTTTACACGATAGTTATCAAGGTTTTTATCAAGTGTTATACTAAAATCATTTAAAGGTTTTTTATTTTAAAGTTATTTGACTTTTATTAGATGTTATAATTTAATATTTATACAAAAAAATTTATAAAGATTGGAACATCTAAGAGCATCTGATGCAATCACACCGTGGTCCTATGTGGACTCTCCAATCACGCTGTGAACCAAAAGCCAAACCGTCCCCTCGAAATTTTTTTCACGCCGAGAAGTGTTCCCGTGATTTTTTTCACGCCAATCATCCAACATTTGAAACTAATATATCCGTTGTGCACTTAATTATCACACCACCACAATCACACGGGTATACCCCTTGCCAAGTGATGTGTGGTGTGATAATATGTGGGTAGTGACGTGACGCCACGTGACGTGCACTTTATTATCACACAACACCACAATCACACGGATATACCCCATGCTCTAATGAAAGTTGATTGACTTTAGAAGAACAAAAAGACTACTTTGAGTGACTTTATTGAAACATGAGAAACTTAGTTATAATTGTAATTCTTGATTTCTTTCCTTTAAAAAAATATGAGTAAACTACAATTTTCGTTCTTGTGGTTTAGTCATTTTTATCAGTTTCATCAAAAAAGTTTATTTTTCTCCTGTGTATACTCGTGGTTTATAAAACTTGTCATTTTCATTAAATTAGTTAACGTCATCCATATTTTAACATTAAATGAGGTGAATTTTTGTCTTTTTATATATTTCTTTAAAATATATCATTTTTGTCCGTATTTTTGTCTTTTTATATATATATTGATGGAGTTAAGTGATCGGACACAATTACCCCTCATTTGACGTTAAAATATGGATGAAGTTAAGTGATTGGATGAAAATGGCAACTTTGTAAATGACAAGGATACACATGAAAAAATAAACTTTTTGAATGAAACTGACAAAAATGGTTAAATCACAGGGACAAAAATGACAGTTTGCTCAAAAAAATAAATAGAGTAAATTTTGGTTTTAGTCCTTGTGATTTGCTCAAAATAACGTTTTGAGTTCAATAGTTTCAATTTCAACTTTTGAGTCCTCGTGGTCTGTCAATTGTCCCAATCAAGTGCAGGTCTCTAACACATCTAATTTTTCTGTTAATTTTTTTTATGAAAAGACGAATATACACATCGTAATAAATTTAAAAAAATATAAATTATATATCTAACCTAACCCATGCCACCCTTACCCCCCCCCCTCTCTCCCTTTCTGCTCTCTCCTTCCCCTCCCAAGACCCACCGCTCTTAACCCTAGCTTCTTCCACCTGTCTCATTTCAAATTATCGAACGCAGAGTCAATTTTGGAGTCCCAATTCGAAGGCAGATGAGGTAGGTAGGCAGCTGAGGTACGGTTCACGGCAAACATGGGTAGGGTTCACGACGTCCAGGTCCGCGATGAGGTAGGGTTCACGTGGCTTTTCCAGTTACGAGTTTGGTGGCGGCAAGGGTCAATTTTGGAGTCCAATATCCATTGGAAATTCAGAACTTTTAATCCTGATTGCCCGTCAAGTCATTTTGTAAAATTTCAATTGTGAACTCAAGATCACAGGTTTTGGTTGGGAACGGTGGTGGTGGAGCTCACCATTTCTGTTGAAACAATAAAAGTTGGAGATGATGTTGTTCTTGATACCGGCATAGATAGAGAGAGCATAAAGAGGAGTAGGGGTGGGGTGGGTTACCTTAGTAATAGTTATAGTAAGTATAAGTCTATATTTTTTTTTGAACAACCAACGAATACTATAAGCTCGGTCATCCGGGTAAATCCATTGGTTAAAGGCCACCAATGCCCGTAAACGCAGACAACGCTGGTTACCCGGCCCACCCACCATTCCAAGAGAAACCCATCATCCGAAGGCCCACTGTAAAAAAATCTCTTGCCTACCGAGCATATTACAACAAGTGAGACTCGAACCAATAACCTTTATATTAAAAGGTTATGAGGGTGACTCCTCTCAAACGAGTTGATCTGCGGGTGATTGACTCTATAATTCATTTTCAAAAGTCAAATACATAAACCAACACATCTATTGAGGTGGGGGCTGGTTCTCGTTTCCTGTGTTTGATCTTCAATTGGTTGATATTTTTTGAGGCAAATGATGTTTTCATTGAAGTATTGAACGTGGAAAGTAATAAATAATTAAATAAAATGAGGTCCAACCTGGATTTAAAGGAATATGTCGTACGTGGAAAAGGAACCGACCTTTTGGTGATTGCGATGTGCCTTTATCATTTCTTATGCTTTCTAGCATTTCAAATAATAATCGATTTTTCTACTATTTATACGTTTAATTCTTTCAATAAGTAATATAAAGTTGTTTTTCTATGAGTTAATGTGCAAGTAATTATTTTCAAAATACATAAAAAAAGCACACATTTTAGCAGGAAAGATATTGTTATTTTTTTAATTTTCTCAGTCCTAGTCGCCATCCCTTGAATCGACTCGCTCTAATACCATTAGTAACATAGTTATCTTTTCAATTTCTGTGATATACTTACTTAACAGTCCAACTAAGACAGCCTAACTTCGATACTCACATCAATTCACACGACTTGTAAAGGTACACAAGATTATAATGAACAAGGCCATAAGGACACTCCATATTTCTTAGAGAACTCTATGTTTAATTTTTCAAGAACTTTCATGAGAACTCTAGGTTTTTTTTAATTGCTCTTTGATTTAAGATTAATCTAAAATTTCCAAAATTTATAAGTTTTTTAATTAATATTTTAGACATATAAAAACACACCTAAAACCAAGGTTTGTGCCTCATTTACATTTTATCTTGGAGAAAAAGGAAATCATAAAATAAAAAGTGAAAATAGAAAATCAAGTATCATACAAAAATTGGTTAAGATTTTAAATAGTTATTGTTTATTTGAGGGGAAAAAAAAATTATTTTATTATAATATTTAAGCTAGTTAAATATTGAACAGTACTCACATCATGAGCTCATTAAGTATATAGACACGTTGTATAATTGTACACAAAGCTATCCCCATTGAATTTCATTGCTTATTAGAGCTTCAATCTTCACCGGAGATACTTCTTCCTGCAGGATAGCACGGCGGACGGCAGCCAATTTGTTTTCCAATGGCCACTATTATATCTACACTTGTGCTCCTCATCTTTTCAAGTAACCCCTCTTCTTTTCTCTTCACCTGTTACTATATTTCAAGATTTCTTTAAAACCTGATAGTTTTATTACACAAATATGGCATTTTATTGCATTTTCAATTTCATGTGTGAAATTTTAAATCTTTTTTATTTTTGTTAAGTTAGTGAATTCTCAAATTGGTCTGAAGAATCAAACATCAAGATTCAACATTTCTTTCATTTTTCTGTCACCTCTTGAATTTCAATGCAAATCAATCAATGACGTCATAAATTTCTAAAAAAGAGAGAACTTTGTGCAAAATTAGCAATATTGGGTTTTTTTTAACTACAAATTTGGATCACTGACGTACCACTGGAGTATCATCGTGCCACCAGTGGTACCACCCGATCATATTCCAACACCAAGTCACCAATTCAGGAGGAAACCCAATTTTTCTGGGAAAACCCCTTGTGAGATTCGAACTCAGGACTTTATGGTCACTGAACCTTATCCCACCACCAAGATGCCGCTGGACTATTATGCCTTTGGCCTCAAATAGGTTTTTAAATCTGGTAATTCGCTTGACTACATCAAGAACTAAATTTTAATAAAAAATTTCCCAAAATTTTTACTATGGAAATCAACAACTTTCCAAAAGGGGTTTTGAATCTTGAGTCATAATTCATCTCAAAATCCAATCTTTTTAGTTTTTACCATTTATTGGATCTTGATTTATCAAAATCATAAAACTTTCTTGAATTTTGCACCCCAGAATCATTTATTGGCGTCTACAGCCTCGGAGTTGGGATCAATTATGGTCAAATAGCCAACAATCTCCCATCTCCATCACGTGTATCGATCCTCCTAGGATCTTTAAACATCAGCAAAGTCAAACTATATGACGCAGACCCAAATGTACTAACCGCATTCGCGAACACAAATGTCGAATTCATCATAGGTTTAGGAAATGAATACCTTCAGAAAATGCAAGATCCTCAACAAGCCCAAATGTGGATTCAACTAAAGGTACTATTAGAGATAGATATCAGATAGAAATATTAATTACGATCAGATAAAAATATATTAGTTATGATTTGTTACGTAGATAAGATTTATGGTATTTTATATATTACCATAATTAGGAGTTGGGATTAGATTAGGTTTCCTTTATAATTATTTATATTGTATTTCTATAAATAGTTAATCAATAATACACATATCTAATGGGGTTTTCATTTTTGTACAGGTACAACCTTATATTTCACGAACTAGAATCACATGTATAACGGTAGGAAACGAGGTTTTAGGAGGTCAAGATCCTCAGTTACCACAATATCTTGTTCCCGCCATGAAATCAGTGTACCAAGCTTTAGTCAACCTAGGATTGAACTCACAAGTCTGTGACAACCGCTTATTCACTTCAAATCTTGAAAACTTCTTTTCCGCCTTCAAACGGTGCATTTCGTGATGATTTAGTGCAATATATTCAACCGATTCTTAGCTTTCATTCGATGTCTACTTCGCCTTTTCTCATTAACGCGTATCCTTATTTTGCGTATAAAAGTGACCCGGAAAATGTTCGAATTGAATACTTGCTTTTTGAACCAAATTCGGGGACTGTGGATCCGAATACGAATTTGAAGTATGATAATATGTTGTATTCTCAAATTGATGCGGTTTATTATAGTATAAAGGCGTTGGGTCATACTAATATTCAAGTGAGGATATCTGAGACAGGGTGGCCTTCAAAAGGTGACGTGGATGAACCGGGGGCCACAGTTGAGTACGCGGGGATTTATAAAAGAAATCTTTTGCAAAGGATGCAAGCGGGACAAGGGACGCCCGCTCACCCGTCACAACAGATTGATATTTACGTTTTTGCCCTTTTCAACGAGAATATGAAGCCCGGACCAACGTCTGAGAGGAACTACGGGTTGTATTATCCTGATGGCACTCCTGTTTATAACCTTGGTGTTCAAGGATATCTTCCTCGTATCGATTATTCATCTTCGGGTCAAAATGTAAGAAAATGACGTTTTTGCCCTTTTTGTTTTCGGGTTTTGATCAGTTGGAACTGAACTTGTGTTTGTTTTGCAGGAATTGTGTGTCTTTAGGGTTCTTGTTTTGCTCCTTGGATCTTTACTCATTGCTTAAAGAGACGGATGGTTTTACTAACTTTACATAGAAAGTTCAAAAATCCCTCATAAGGGTAGTCATTTGAGGTAATTTCAAGTCAAATATCTTTAACTTAAGGCCTAAGGGGTGTATATTAGTCATTTCACTAGTTTCTCTTTACCAACCCATGATACCATACCAATGTATTCACTCCATAATTTGTCATCTATACTAATAAATAAATGTTTAAATGAACATTTCTCACTTACTCATGCTTCCTTACATTGGTTTTTTCGTCTCTCTTTCCTAATAAATACGTCTGTATCTTATTAAATAAAAATGATATTATAAATATATTATTAAAGAAAATTTTAATTATATTAAATAAAAATATATAATAGAAAATCAAAATATAACTAATTAAAGAAAAATACTAATTTGTTATATACACACATTTTCATTTAATATATCTCAAGACGATCATAATAGTCTGACAAGTTATGATGTATTTACAAATTTATAAGTTATATCGTTTTCAATATACAACCCGTGTAATACATGAGATTCTAACCTAGTATACTAATAAATCCATGAAAAAAAACACTCCAAAATTTGTAAAAGAAAAAGAGTCTTCATGTTTCTATGACTTAAAGAGTTAAACTAGCTAGTGACCTTTTGATAGAAAAGTAACATATCTTTTTGAAACCAGCCACTTGCATCTAAAAACTAAGGCCAAAAACATAATCCTTTTAGAAAGATATTGTAGGAATCTCCAACCAATGCAAATTGGTACAATCCAACAAGTTTTGTCATGGGTCAAAAATAGTTACAATAATATAAGCAAGTTGAATTACTAATCAAAACGGGCCGGGTCGGGTCAGGTCAAAACCTGTTATGTTTTTACATACAAATGTATTATGCGATTCTTATAATTCTGAATATATTCTTGGTTCTGAAATGAACGTCTTTATATATCAATTTGTCATTTTTGTGTTGTTATAGGTACACCCTTTGTAATACATTGGGCTAATCATGAGTATGTATTTGAGTTTAAACTAATTCAAACTATTTGAAAAAGCCTAACAGTTTCTTAAAATAGAAGAGATATCCCCACTTGCAATCATGCATTTTAGAATCCCTAGAAAATGCGGTCAAAATAGAAAAAGAAGAGATACCGAGTGTTTCTAGGGTTTGACCGTATACAAATGTATTATGCGATTCTCATAATCCCCACTTTTTAACGACACAAGTGTTTTGCAGGGAGAATCATCGCCAGTTAACTTATGACTTCTACCACCGACTACCACCCAAAACCGCCAAGAACCACATACCACCGCGCCCCAACTATATTGGACTTGTACTTGGCATTTATTTGATGTATATAAGATGTTCATCATTTATTAACAATAAAAGCAACATTTATACAAGGAAATGGGGATTTTCTTTTTCTATTTTAATTTTAGGCTCTTTGATTATTGAGTTAAATACGGTTTTAATTCCTGAGGTTTGACCAAAATAACCATTTTAGTCCAAAAGTTTAAATTTGCTTTTTTTATTCCAATAGTTTCACTTTCGTATCAATTTAAGTTCAACCCACTAACCTCGTTAAATAATTATGTTAAACTAAAGAGTATTTTTAAGATACAATCATTAATACACATGATGACTCTTAATAAAAATAAAAAAAATAAAACTAAAAACAATGAAACACCCTTCTCTCTCATCTCTCTCTCTACTCCTCTTTCTCTCCTCTCTTTCTTGCAGCCACCACCGGCCAAACCTAAATCACCACCACCCATCGTTGTTTCTCTTTGACCAAAGCTACCAACTACAAAAAATTACTTTAGGACAACATCTTCTCCTGATTATGGTTTGTAACACCATATGATTAAAAAAATCAGTTTCAATTCATCTAAACCACGCCATTCAAAAAAAAAATTCATCTAAACCACAAACGGATCTGAATCTAAACAGATTCAGTTCAGTTTCTTCTTCCACAAACGATGTAAACCCAGTTTCAATTCAGATTTTGTTAGCATAAAGAATGGTAGAAGAAGAAAATACGGAGAGAAGGAGACTAGCTCAAAATCATCCATTGTTCTGTATTGATCTGTCATTATGCTTAAGTACACAATATCAACAATTTCCACCTGAATGAGCTAAACAGGTTACAATTAACAATCACAGAATATGATTTTGGTTACACTTTCTCTTGATGAACCCTAATCCCGTCACCTACAACGACCATCAGATCCGTCAAAATTGTTCACCACCACCACCAGATCCGTCACCTACAACCACCACCAGATCCGTCAAAACTCCCTCGTTTGGCCCCCTGGGTTGTTTCTGAATGCCAACAGCAACCGTTCTCTTTGATATCCATGTGAAAGAGCCAACATCAATAGAAAGCAACAGAAATCGAGCTCTCTCTCGTTCTCTTTGATCTGGCCTCCGAAAATCGAGTTCAGATCTAGGGTTTGGCGGTGTTGGTGTGGTGGCGATGGTGGTAGTGCGCTCTAGAGAGAGAGAGAGCGCGGCGGTGGTGAGGTGGTAAAGATTGTGGCGGTGGCGTGGGGTGGCAGCGGTGGGGGTGTGGCGGTGGCTAGAGTTGAGTTTTTAATATGGTTTTAGAGTATATAATGTGTTTTTTGTTTTGTTTTATTTATTTTAAATAAATTACACAAATGGTCCTCCAACTATTAAACATGTTCATAGGTTACATAATTAGTTTAAGGGTAGTTTGGTTTTTTCATAATAAATTAACAGAAAAATTGGATGGAGGATAGTGGGTTGGACTTAAATTGATACGAAAATGAAACTATTGGACTAAAAAAAACAAATTTAAACTTTTGGACTAAAATGGTTATTTTGGTCAAACCTCAGAGACTAAAACCGTATTTAACTCTTGATTATTTAATGAGGGTGTAAATTTTGCTAGAGTTTTATATTTTAGGTATGTGTTTCTGCTTCTTTTAAAATTACATTTTCTTAGTCAGTTTTATATAGTTTTTACAATAATTTTTCATAGATCTATTTTATTTTGATGTATATATTATATATATACTTTACTTTTACATGTCTACAGTTTACTTATTATCATATGATAATTTAAAATACAAAATGTTGTAATTTCATAAATAAAATGACTGTGATAATGATGTTGTACTACTTGTTTGGTTGTACATCAAGCAATAATATTGTCAATGAATGGATGTACTCCACACTTGTAGTTGGAGAGTGTAATATTGTCAACGACAGAAAGTATAATTTCTAGTATAATTAAAGGACAATCTGTGTAATTTACTCCTTTATTTAACACCGGCCACCTCAATATTCAAATGTGCTCAGTTTATTAAGACAGCGGTTTAACAGAAAATGCGTTAATATAATCTTTAGCTAAAGAATATTCAAATGTGCTAAAGAATCTAAGAGAAATGTTGTATATAAATTAGTTTCACACGACTATTCGATTGCGAGAAACGGGGTCACCATTGTCATAAACGTCTCGTATGAAAGCGAGGCTGAACCCGTGTACCCTGTATCCTTCTCCTTAAACTTTTCTGTCAAACCCTGAAAAATATCATCTTTAGATGCAAATATTACCTATTGTAAACACATCCTAATTAGGAAAGAACTTCTTGCTCACCATCACAATCATTCCACACCTGAAATTTTTTTAAACAAATCAGTAGATCATTAGAATTAGGACAAGTAACAAGCTTTAAATGTTAAATTTACAAAAATAGCCTTACTCGACAAAACTATCGAACGAAAGTTCGACTCTCCTTCCACTTTGGTTATCATATTTTGAAACTAGAAGTTGTAGAACAGAAGGTGGAATTGCAAATCCAAGACTGTAGAGGGCATCTCTTAATTCTGATGCATCAATTTTTCCACTTCTATCCCTATCAAATCTCTCAAAGATAGCCTACAATGTATAAAAAGAAATGAATCAAGAAACCCTAAAATCATGTATTTTTTACATCATGGAAATTTTGAATTTTGTTGTTGCGCGTAGTCTTTTCATAACTGGATCGGTAATCGAACCGGCCGCCTTACCGGTCAACAGCAGAACCGGTTTCAAAAACATATTAAAGTCATAAATAACTTAAAGATTAAAAAAATATTTATAACAAGCAAAATATGGAATTAATTTATCTTTTGGTGTGTGTTTGTAATGTTACCAAATTATAAAGCTTGAAGTAAATAAAATATTGAGCGTGAAGTAATAAATACGTCAGTTAATAAGATTTTTGAAGAAAAAAATATATAAAAAAAAATATGGCCAAGCCACTAGACTGATTCTCAGGTTCAACTGGTCTGAATCATAATTAAAGAGAACTCAACCGAACTAGTTATGATCGGCCGGTTCAGTTGTGAAAACATATAAGAAAATGGCAAAGAAACCGAATATTTATATCTATATAAAGAAGATATGGGATCAATTACTCACTCGCCATTGGCCAAGACAACTCCATAACTCAGCAAACTCTTTTGGACCTGAACATGAACAAAAAGAAAGCAACATGAAAATAGAGAATGGAAGGCGTTTCACGAAATAAGAAAAAAAAACATAAAACTTAAACAATAAGAAAACTCTATAGCAGCAAACAACGATGGCAGGTCAAAAGCCATAGCAGCGGCCGCAAAGGCACGGCGACAGAGCTATGGTGATTGGAGCTATAACTGCATTGGCAGGGGCTACGACCGTGACGCCGACAAGAGAATAAATAAAACCTACTAAATATCCTAATCTATTGTGTCCCCGGGGCAGGACGAGAGGGAGAAGAAGATAAAGAAAGACGTCACACAAGCAGACGATGGGAGAAGAGAGCTGATGACCAACCAAGATTCGGTGGCGGTAGCCATGCAGATGAACAATAGGCGGAGAAAAGAAGATGACAATAACCCTAAGGCTCATCTATATGAAAACACTGTGTATTATTGATTAACTATTTATATGAGTATAATGTTTATAGTGTATCTAATAATAACAAACCCGTTCGGAAAGGATGATTAGGATTCATGAATTGGAACATAAGCAAACGGATAGTTCGAAGGCTAAACTTCTGATAACCAGTACTGAGAGCCTGCTGCAATTCTTTGGTATCTATAAACCCGCTCCGATCCAAATCCACCATCTGAAAGCTCTGAATGACTTCCAGGCGAGTACCTGGTGGAAACGACGGCATCGGCTGGTACTCACCGTAATTGTAGGTGTGGTCAGGTTGTGACTGGGGTTCCGGTAAAGGTGGTGCAGAAGGAGAGGGGTTGTAGTAACCGGAATATGACATGACTGTGAATTGAGATCGGTGATTGTAAAGTTGATTTTTATTTGATGAATTAAGGCGTGACTGCATTCAATTCGGATCCTTCTGCTAGAAGAAATCTATAATTCAATGACTTGAATTTGGATGATTCCGTTAATAATTATAAAAATTTAAAGTAAGTTATACAAATATTTTCTTTTTAACTTTCAACTTATCTTCTACCCTTTGATCTACAAGATATATTTTCGTAAAAAAATGTTACAAGTCATATACAATCATTATATATATAACTTATATTAAAAAGCAACGTTTTTGAACAGTGAAAGGTTGTGTGCCTTTATGTTATTGGGCCTTTTGAAAAAAGACCGGGCTTCGACGCATGGAGGCTGGACTGTTGCGGATATGTCTTCTTTCCCTTCTCCCATTTACCCACCACACGCTATTTTAGAGAGAGAAACAAGTGCCAGAAGGTTCGCCATGGAGGTCAGCGATTGATATTTGGCGGTGGGGGGAATGGCAATCGGTCGTCGCCATAGAGGTTGTCGCTTTAAAAGGTAAAAGGAAAACTGACTTTACCTTCATGCCCTCATGTGTTTGGCACATGCCAAGATTTAACTGAGAAAGTGGATGGCAGTTAGGGTAAATGACAAGAAGCGAGACAACTTTTCATATAAAGGACAGCCATTGAAAGTCAACTATTTAAATGATCAATTCCATAATTTGTAATACTACAAAGGACAAAAGTTGTAATTTAGTCATGTTTTAACTTTGTTATGTGTAAAAAATCTATATTAACATGGTAAAAATAATAATGATTCATATTTACGATGAAAGGTCCAACCAAATATTAAACATTATGAGGTGTTTTTTTTTCTATTTAAATACAAGATGATAACAATTAATATTTGTTGGAGACCAACCAAGTTTAATAAATCTTCGTATATTCGTATATAAAAATATCATTAATATTATAGTTACATTATTTGCTTTTATCCATGGATATGAAACATCTCAATTTCCGTATAGAATCTAGTTATAATTACACACTAGTTTAGATCCCATCAATACACACAGGGTGAAAGAATATCTACAGATGTAAAAATGTATCATATACTAAGCAATTTGATTTCATTAAGTACTATTTAATATAATTTGATTTCATTTATTATTTGATTGAAAATAAAAGTTATATAATTAGATTTCAAAGTTTCATAAGGGATAATTTAAAATAAATGTGTTTTATTAGTAAAATTAATTTTTTCTTTAAATATATATTATTGTTAAAAGATGGAGGTGCATTTAATAAGAGAGAGAGACGGGAAAAAAATAATGAGAATGAATATGGAGACGACACGTGGCATGGAAAAACCTTTATTTATTATATAGTATAGATATAGATTAGTATTTTTCTTTAATTAGTTATTTTTTTATTTCCTATATATTCTTATTTAATATAATTAGTATTCTTTTTTAATAATATATTTATAATATAATTATTATTTAATAAGATAGAGGCACATTTATTAGGAGAGAGGCGGGAAAACCAATGTGAGGAGGCACGATAAAGTGACAAGTGTCCTCCTTAAACATTTTTTTATTAGTATACTAGCTTAAACCCCGTACGGGGTGAAAAATATCATATATAAAATTCTAAAATCTTTATATATATTTTTTACAGGTGTAAAAATGTAGTACATATACTAAGGATAAAAAACAAAATTTAAAATGTGTAAAAATTAATATATAATTAGGTTTTGAAAATACGTTAATTACTGTTTAATATAATTTGACTTTCATTACTACTTGATTGAAAATAAAAGTTAAATAATTAGATTTCAAAGTTTTTTATGATAAAAGATAATTTAAATAAATGTATTTTATTAGTATAATTAGTTTTTTTTAAATATATTATTATTATTATTAAAATATGAAAATGTATTTAATAAGAGAGAGGCGGAAAAAAAAATGATGAGGGTGAATATGGAGGCGATATATGGCAAGAAAAACCTTTATTTATTAGATAGTATAGATATAGATAAGAAAAAGGAAAATTCCAGTCATTAGTTTAAGTGATTAATTAATAAATATGTTTAAAGCAGTACAACAATTTATTTAAAAAAGCTAGTATTTTTTACAATATAAAACATAAATTGCTTACTCTTTTTGTAAAGCAAAGAAATATCAAAATTTTAAAATAACTTAAACCACCAACTAACTGACAATTAACCAACTTCCCTGATAAGTGAATGTTTGTAATAGTAACAGAAAGCCATGTTACTTCTTCCAAAACAATGTGTATAATTTTGATTTTGATTTTTTGTCTGAATAAATCAACATACCTGACTCTTGTTCCTTGTTAGGTTTTGGTACAACCTCTGATGCAATATGTACATGTCTTCTATTTCATGTATTCTATAACACTCTGACTGATCTCCTCAAGAAAAGAAACAAAACCCATAGCATTTGGAAACCCACTTCCATCAACATCCTGTTCTTCAATTAGATAACTCTCAAACAATGATGCATCTTCTTTACCACCTCTCATAAACATCAGTCTAGGAGTCATGCTTCTTTCTTGTTTCACTTTGTTTATTGTTGTTCTCAACAAACCTTAAAAACAAAACCAAAAACAAATTTTATTTATTCATTATTTTACAGGAAAACTCACGGGACCCAAATAATACTCTATAAAACGCAGTTTGCACTCGCAGATGACCTTCAAGGTGGTTAAAGTAAGAAAACCAGTAGAAACTGGATTCGAGTCTGAGACCTCTACTAGACAAGCGCTTACCACGCATGATCCTCTAAGGTTATATATTTATTTAGGAACAAAAAAAAGTTGGTTATTTTTTGAAGGGAAAAATGACTTACAGTCATGTGGTGGAGGATAAGGAAGGGTAGGGTCAGCTGTAGAGGAGTAAAATACAATTAGGGTTGTGAACGCATCAAGGAAATATATAGGACTTTCACTTGTCATTAGTGCAGCCCGGCTCAACGAATGACGAGGATATGCTAATTTGTCAGGAGTTGCATATGATGTCAGCAGAGGATATATTGCCCGGTGAAGAGAACTTGGTTCCAGCCCACTGCATTCATTTTTTTAATTAAAATAAACCTTGAAATGGATAATATAATCACCATATGATAAGTAATTAACATAATTCTGGATAAACTGTTATGATCACTTCTTTAACTAAATATCTATAAAACCATAGGTGTAAATTTAATTTACCAAAACATACCTGAACAAGCATTGAAGGTAAATCCGATAATCAGGGTGAATCCCTTCTTCATGAAACCGTAAAAGAGGATTTCTAAGTAAAGCAAATACTAGCCGCGGTAAAGTTTGTAATTGTGGGCATTGAGAAAATGTGACATCAATAAGTGTGCCATTTGAGCTTCCAAACTCATTGGGTGCATTTTTGCATGCATCGTTATATTGAGCAGAAAGGATAACAAGCCAATCATGTAGTAACATCCTGCCTTCTCTAACTCCTTCACTCAGTGAGGCTAGTATCACCTGTGACGAGAGTGCACAGTAGTCAGCTAGACACCGTTTACTTATGGATTTATCCCTAACAGGTCAAGTAGAAAATTATGCTAAAAGTTGGTTGCTAAAATCAGCTTGTTTCAACCTGGACCTGTTTTGACCCGCCCATTTTGCCAGTTCTAACAAATACTGTAGAAGGTTGCAAAAGAACTTACCTTGTGAACAAGTATTGAAAGAACGACTTCTTGATCGACACTATCGTATAACTCATTGAAGCTATGTGCAACTCCAAACTGTATTGTTCTTATTCTAAGTCGCCTTTTGATGGTATATTTTGATCTGCATAGATTCATATTCGTGTAAACAGAAAGGTACTCAAAAGGCATACTGTAATATTTAGGAGAATGATTAAATACAAATACATGCAAATCTGGCTTAGGGAGTTAGGGGTGTTTGGATTTGGGAATTGAAACTTGTTATCTGATTATTGTGATCTAAAATCACAAATTAGATTTTAATGTTTGGATAAACAGCTTCTGTTTGAGATAATTTGATTTTTAAGGGTCAAATAATCAGTTTCATACCAGATGCAACAAAACAGCTTATCTAGAAGTCATTCAAAATTACTTGCACAATTGAGAGATTTTAAAATTCTCTTTGACAAAACTACTCTTGTTTTTCACAATATGTCTTATTTGGTTGTTTTATCTATTAATTCATTAGATAATCAGAACTTGCCAAACACTCAAAACATCTAATTATTACAACTTCAAACAGCATATGTACATCCAAACACTCTTCTATAAACCTTTTCCCTTACAACTCATTATTTGATTCTGATTGTTCAATATTGCATAACCACTTTCAAAATGCAATATCCAAACACCCCCTTAGTGTTGATTGGCTGGCATGTAGCGATGACTGATTATAATGGAATAAACTGAATTTTTATGAAAAGGTAACAGAACCTTTTAGTATATTAATTTACTAATTGTCGGGAAAATATAGAAAAATATGGCAAAAACACATACCTACTTGTCATGTTTGAACCTGGAGTTGGATTTTTCTCTGGAGGCACAACTACGGTATACTGGAAAGCCAATTGTAGCATGGGAAGCTCAGAAGTGTGTCTGCAACATAAATGATCCAACAAATCAGGGCTCTAACTTTCAGAAGATAGTTTCAATAACATCACAGAACAGCATGGAATATGGAAATTTTACCTGGAAAACCCATAAGTATTTGCAAAATCAAAGTCATAAGCATATGCAGCATATGAGTCGCAACAAATAATATGCTGAACATTTTCATACTGTGGATCAGGGAAGAAATGACCATACTGCAGGCAAATAAAGTATGTAAATTAGAAGCATGATCAAAGAAGAATTATCTGTAAATGTACATTAGAAGCATGATCAAAGCAGAATTATAAAATAGTTCTGTAATGGAATGAACAGGCACTTACAGAATTTCCAGTTTTGAAATCCGTAGACGTCCTCAACCGCATTACACAATTGAAAGCGTATGGACGATTTAACATTCGATACCTACAAAATAAGTTATTTTTTATATAAATTAATGGGTTGCTTGGAAGTCACGTTTGAAAGTGATCAAGTGATTATGATAATCAAAATCAGATAATCAGCTATACTAAACAGGTTGTAGAAGATAATGTTTGGATGTGCTTTTTTATTTGAAGTTGTAATAATAAGATAATCATCTATTTGATATATTATGATAATTAAAGAAATTAATACACTAAACGACCAAAAAAGAGATTCTTGTGATGAAATGAGATACAACTTGTGAGATGAGAGTAAAAGTCGCATATAGATTATAAGGGGTCATAAGACATTTTTACCTTATACTTCAAGTCTTCAATAATCCATTTTGTTGCACTAGTATGAAACTTATTACCCAAAACTAATAATTTGACCCCCAAAATAATGAACTAATCAGGATCTGTTAATCCTATTATTAAAAGTTGATTGCTACGACATGTCGTATTAATAATCAGTTAATCAGTTTCAAAATGCAAAACTAAACACCGTCTAAACTCTAAATATATGTCTTAAAAGAGGTAAAATAGTTTTTGTTCCCTTTGTGATTTGTACAGAAGTTCAAAAATTATTTCAAGAATCCATTACTTACATGTCCTGAGGAAGTGTCGAATCATCAGTATTTGGGTACAGAAACAATGAACCTCCACTCTCAATACTAAGAAACTTCAAGGATGCCAAATCTGTGTACTCGTTTGTAACAGCAAGTATGTCTATACAAACACCTGCTTGGACAGCAACTGCAGCCTGTAAAATATACATGAATATATACAGTTCCTAAATAAATATCACTTGAGGAACACAAGTCCGTAATCAACATTCAGATTATTACCAAATCTTTGTAAAATGGTGTCTGTTCAGGTAGTAAGGCCAGCTCGGCATCCTCTCCTCTACTAGCATACTGTTCACCATATCTTCTTGTGTCCAGCTGCCCAGGTCCATAATCAGGAGGCCCAGATAGAAAAGCAAAGATTCTGGCTGCAAATGATTTCAATTTAGAAGGGACAAATTGTAGTTTTTTTCTTAATATTTTTTAGTCATGCAAGTAGTAAAGCATAAGCAAACCTAATGCAAAAGTGTTGCCATGTTCAGATCCAAGGTATGAGATAAGTGTTTCCATTGCCAGCCCAAAACCTCGTCCGCCACCTGTACCTTCCCATGATGACGTTGGCCTTAAGATTTCAAGTGCAGATGCAATTCGATCCTTACAAGTTTCTACCTGTAGCAAAAATAATGGGAATCAAAGACCTCATCAATTGTATTTGCAAATGGACCCTTCAAAGCCATGCATAAAAGTATGCATACGTGAAAACATACACAAGTTCTAAACAATTAGTGAACTATGGTTACAAAAGCTATATTGTCAAAATAATAATCTCATTTTGTGAATAAAGCACTTTAGACGACTTTCGATCCATTTAACCCATTCCAATTTTTAGTTAAACTTTTTGCCTTCGACTGTTTGCGATAAAAAAAGAACCCAAATCGACCATTCATAAGCAAATGGATAGAAAATGTCATATCTAATGATATGTAGACTGGAGTAAAATTTGTCAATGAACTTACTGGAGCCAAAAAGGAAAATAATGGCATGGCATCTTCAAGGTCAATTGATAGGGTTCCATCAGAATCCGCGGGTAGGAAAACATTTTTCACCACAGGAATAGGTCCTTGCACATCATACAAACCTAATTTGTGGCTGAATGTAGCAAGCCCAAAAAGAGACCCAGGCGCCAGAGCTATGATGTAAACTAGTTTTTAGCATTCAAAACACAATGGAGCCGGTATGCAATATAAATCCAAATAATAACAGAATTACCGACCTTCCAAAGCAGCTAACAAAGCACTTTTTGTAAGCTCTAAAAACTCTTCTGAAGCTGGAAAAGAGTAAACAATACATCAAAAGATCTTCTTGAAGCACTACATTTAAGGTTGAAACATAGCACAATCTTACATGCCAAATCAATAGCGGCAACATACACAGGTCGCGCTTGCATATCCTCCTCCTCAGAACCTTCAACTACAACATATAAAGAGTTGAGTATTATATGCATGAATATTGAAACCTATAATTAAAAGACCTAACAACTATCAAACAAACATTAAAGAAACATTCACCAATTCCTGATCAGCTACATTTTGCATTCATATGGAATTGAGTATACAAATGCATACAGAAATCTATAAACTAAAACAGACTCAATAACATCAGATCAACAGCTTCATGTATTAGTTAACATTTGCATTAACATAGAGACAATTGAATGATTACTTGGCAATTCGAGGTCGATGTAAGAAGACATGATCTCTGGTGGAGAATCGGAAGAAGAGTAACGAGCAACTGCTTGAGAGGAGAGGCCATTTAGGGTTCCACAGAGGGTGCAGGACCACGCGCGTTGATCTTGGTCACAGTACGTGTTGTAGTACCCCCAGCAATACTCACACCTAGGGATCAATTCTCCGCCCGATCCGTACAAAGGCGAGTTGCCGTTCTCGTCCTTGGAGGCGAACGGCGTCACCGTCACCCCCCACGGTAAGCCCGAAGATTCCTGCGTGTTCGGGTCCAACGGAAACCGAACTACCGTCGCACGCACCGCCATTATTTGTTTTGGGGCTTTTTTTTGTACGTTTGGTAATTTCGATCGAGGCGGAGATGATGGCGGAGGTGGTTCTACTCCGGCGATGTTAACAGCTTTCTGGGGTTGACGTCCTACGTATCGTCTACAAATCGTTTTGTGCCACGTCAGGTTTCCTGTTGACTAATCCACGTAGGACGGTGATTATTACTAAGTATGTGTGGTGGAAAAAAAAGAAAAAGGTCTTGGGAATTTTCGAATATGGCCACAGAAAAAAAGTCTGTAATCAGGCCAGGAGGTTTACTTAGTTGAGGGGTTGCTTTTGTGATAGGCTGCCCTAGATATTCTAGGTGTTACCCAATTATCCTGAAATATCTAGTTGTTGTCGTTCAAAAAAAAAATGTATGGTGGCTTGGCCACCTACCACCTTACTAGTAACGGGTGTCAAACATCGCTACGAGGGTAGCGATAAGGGGGTGTCATTGGCAGGGCGTGAGTGGTTTGGCGGGCGTTAAGAGTGTGGGTTAAGGTGGATCTGTCCCAATTGAGGTAGCCCAATTAGAATTGAGGGTGAGGCGACAAGAGGGTTAGGGCGTTGCCCTGCTACACTCAGTCTAATATTTAAAAACAATGTTTTCAAAATTGGAGCAGACAACGAAACGGTTATCTTAAAGGTTCATTGGTTGAACCGGATAATGTCATAAATATTAAAAATATATATATGTACAAAATATAAAATTATTGTATGTTTTGATGTCAATTTGTAATTTTAATGACATATGCAGACTTAAATAAATAAAATATGTAACTTGTAATACTAAATAAATTTTAAAAAATGAGATTTTGAAAGGAAAAAAATTAAAAAATTGAAAATCCGGTCCGACTTCGCTTCTAACTTTCACTTTAGTTGCTAAGGCAATCTCACATGCATAATCATAATAGATTTACTCTTAGATTTCCACTCAACTTCGCTTACAATTATGATTATGAACGAAACGGGAAAGCGTAAAAGCGAAACCGAATGGAAATAAAGTGTAATTTTTTTATTATTATGCTAGTAGGATTGCTCTTGACAAAAAAAGTAAAAATTACGAGTGTCGTTAATCAAATTGCCATATGAATTATCATCGGCTAATTAGTCATAATTTGGATTATTAAAATCTAATTTACCTTTAAAATTTTGTTAATTTTTTTTTGAGTTTTTAATATTTCAAAAATATCTCTAAATTTTATATATTTATGCGACGTTTATAAAATTAAATGACTTTTTTATATTAATAAATAATTTATATTCCATCAAATTACGTGAAAATATCATCAAATAAATAATGTGCCCTCATTGGGCCAAAAGCCCAATCCAATGGAACCGGTAGCTTCCTTCAGCAGGAGACCACCATAAGTTTACCAGCCGGAATCCCATTTTAAACCCAGAACTTCTCCCCGACTCCCCGTGGGCCGATCTATCTCCGGTAATCATCTTCTCTCTGCACCAAATTTAGGCATTTTTGGTCTAATGACGTTATATTGTATGACTATCCAGCTAGTTTAGATAAACGATGTTGATTAACTGTCTAGATTAACAATTCAGTGCGATGATATTGAGGTTTTATGTTTTCATTTCCACAGTTCGATTACGAATCGCAGGGATGTTATATTGACATTGATCTCCGATAGACTTACAAAATTTGTGTTTATGTTTGATATACACAAGTAAATAGTTGTTGAGTTCATTGCTCGTCAAGATCGGAGCTCATTTCAGAATTGATTTTGATCTAGTGACTATTAGAAGCAAATGTCGTTTTGTTACCGTAGTAAAATGCATAAATGAGTTGTGTATGCCATTATGATGTCCAATTCGCACACATAAACATGATTTCTTAATAAATTTGATAGGGTTTCTAAGTCCTTCCTCTTGGTCCACCCATGTTCATGTTCATGTAGGTGAATGATTGCTAGTAGAGTAGTAGGAAATCTGAACTCCATTGTGTTTATCATGGATGGAGATTGTCTGCTGCGATGACTTGTTGACTGTTTTGTCACCTTGGCATGACATTGTTCATTGTTATTTAGCATTTATTTTCACTTAGTCGTTGAGAACATATAGTTACAGACACGAATAGTTTATAATCAGAAAGCTTGCACATATTTTGTCAAAACAAAGATTTCATCTAAATGCTGCATAAATTTGCAGTAATGTACTCTACAAACATTAAGAAATTGTTGAATAAGCATATAACTACAGCTGTAAAGATTTATCATCAAAACTTACAGTATTGTTTCTCATTTTTGAAGTGAAAACGATTAAAGACATCTCAGCATGGCGACAAGACAGTTTGTTAGGTACGTATCTCGCAGGTTCTCAACCAGTGGTAAAGTACTTGGTGAGGAGGAGAAGGCTGCAGAAAATGTCTACATCAAGGTAATTATTAATGAGTAACTTACCATAGTCTATACTGTAAACTTGCTTTGACTAATGAATGCTCATACACACGTGACATGCTAATTTCTATGCATGTTTATATATGTTGTTGTTTTTCCAACATAAAGAAGTTATTTCCTTGTGATATCTCCCTCTCATCAACTCTACTTGATTTCTAAGTTTCTGGTTATTTTTTCCGTGTGGCAACTCATTTCAGGTGCTTGCAAATCTGTATTGTTTGTTTGATGTCAATTGTAATTAGTATCTCCTTTGAAATTGGCTTATGCGTATGGATGTTTATATAAAGGACGTTAAGGTTCTGCTATTACTAGTCTTTGAGATGAAAATCACTTTATTGCTAGGCCCGTATCTACTCACCTATTCTTCTCATGCTTGTACACAAATTTATATTTAATTTGTTACGTTTTTGTCTCAAGAAGTTTACAACCGATGCTTGTTTCTGGAGCAGTCAGTTCTAATGTTTTTTTTCGACAAGTTTGATGAAATTGCATGAAAGTGGTAGCAGTTCTAGAACATTCATTGAGCACAATCTAATATTAAGATGGTAAATTAGTAACTAAAGCTATACTTTGTAAACTTTATAGGACCAATAAAAACTAAGTAGTAAGACACTATCCTTTAGGAAAACTTATGAGATTGTGGAAGGTAAACTTCGAATATGTGGTTATTTTAATATACTTTTTTGTACTTCTAAATCTTTCATGAACATATGTTTGGTGTTGGTTCCAAATGTAAGATATCTAGGTCTGATGATCACTTGTGGTAACAGTAAGTCTCCAACCGAGAAAATTACTGTTACTGTCATATACTCTTGCTTGCATTTATGGCCATGAAGGAGCAACAATAGAATTTGAATCTTGGCGACAGCAACAATAGAATTTGAATCTTGGCGACCTTCTTTAACCCATTTTCTTAATATGCAAATAGACTTAATATTTGTCATTTAAATCAGTGTTGTAAAAATCTTTAATTGTCAGGCGTTGGGGTACAGACTAGCGATTGATCGGATTGGAACTTTTATATGTAATTTTTCAAACTTATATATATATATACATACATATTTTTATATGAGAAATTAGTTTAACATCGCCGGAATTTCTAGAGTCTTGCCGGAATGGGCCGATTAGCTCCGATTAGGGCCGGCTGGGACTGGCTAGGACCGATTTCCGATTGATTGGGCGATTTGCTCAATATTCCAAGGTTTTTTTCCGATTAGTGATTAATCGCCGATTAATTGGCGATTTTTACAACCTTGATTTAAATTATATATTAGCAACTATGCTGTTTTAATCTTTTTCCCATGTACCTATTTTCTTACCTAACCAACATCATGTTTATTACATTGTGGGTGGTTCTTTTTTTCTAATTAAATTATAAAAACCGCTACTAATGCTTAATCTGAAGGTTCATTCACTCAAATTTTAATTTACTTTCAATCTTAATCTTGCAGAAAACTGAACGAGAGAAATTGGAGAAACTTGCAAACAAGGTATCTCTCGATCGGTTTCTATCTCTCTATCTCTTTTGATATATTTCAGAGGTGGCAATTTTTACCCATTTACTTATTAGTGTGTCAATTTGGGTTGCACTTTATCTCAAAATAGGTCAAACAAAAAAGTTAGCTAAACAAGGTTTCTCTTGTATATTTTTTATACATACTGCCTCCTAACTCTCTTTATTCAATTTTTTTAAAATTTTAATACTAGCCTTTTTGTAATCAGAATTAACACATGAATTGTTTATAAAAAATGGACAAAAAATGTTTTGTGGTCAAGCCGGCCCCTTTCAACCTGTACTAAATATCACCCAAAAACCGGCTGACCTTGCGAGCTTGCCATGTCTAATATACCACATCTTGTGGAAAATTTGCAAAATTTGTTTTTATTTTTATTTTGATTACTTTAAAACTGAGAATTTAATGTTTCATTACAAAGAACTGGTAATATTGATTTAAATCCACAAGATTTCCCATTTATGTTGTTATTAATGGGTATTTTAGACATTTTATTACTAATCAAACACTTCGTCTAAACTGGGTGCTTAGTCAGAAGTTACTATTTTCCATGCAGTCTGCATAATACTCGGTTAATTCATCCAAGTTACAATAATGGTTGTTAGAGTTGGCAAGGGTTTTGCTCTTTCTCAAAGGGGTCAACTAAAAAGTAGCTGAAAAAGGAACGGGTCAAACGAATTGAAAATATCATTGTAATATTTATGTTTTTTTTTGTTTTTTTTTCTAATCATGAGTAATGCATTTTTTAAGAACAGACAAAATGGTAAGCCAACCCGACTAAAGAATGATCCTTTTCAACCAGACCACATTTGATCCGACCCACTCATATTTCCACGTATATGGATTTTACAATTTTTTGACCTTTGCGATTGGCTTTTCAGGGCCAGAAACCCGAAGAGACACCAGCAGTAAACACCAGTGAAGCAAAAGCAAGCGAGCCCACTTCCCCACCAAAAGGAGTATCAACTGATATTCACAGGAACTATGCTGTTCTGGCAGGTACGGTAACCGGTCTTAGCGCTCTCGGATGGTACCTTTTGTCCAAGGACAAAAAGACCGAAGAGCTTCTAGATTGAAGATTCCCTCTCAAGTTCAACATTCTGAAAATAAGAATTACATGATTCTGTAATCCATATTTGACTAAATACACACCGATGGCAGATTGTTTTTGTATTACAAGGGTTAATCAAACAGACTATCAAGACCCTAATCCGAGATTTGTGTTTTGTAATCGTATTTTGTTGACATACGAGGGTCCGGTAACAGGTATAACATGTTGGGTTGGCTTACCAACAGTTTTTCTAGAAGATTTTTATAAGTAACAGAAAACAACTCATAAAAGAAGCATATGCACAAACAAAGTTTCAAAGATTTTCAGAGATCCGAAATCGAAACTAGAAGAACGACAACATATCTTACCATACAAACATTTCTTTCAATCAGTGTCATGCTTCGATCTATTCGGTTTGAGAATTTATAGAACTTAGATTGGTGACTAATGGTCGGTTTTTTCCTTGATCACTTGACTGAGCCACTGGTTCGGGTTTATGAGTATGCTTAACCATCTGGGTCTTTGGCTTGATGGGTGAAGATTGAACAGACCAATTATGCAACCCTGGTCCATCAGATTCATCAGTGGCAGTTGAGTATCCAAGATGATCATTATCAGTGATGAATTCATGTTCATCATCATTTTCTTGTAAATGTGGATTTAATCCAGGCCCTTGATCGCCATTTTCATCCGACAGTGATTCTCGTGGCGAGGCCTGAGATGACTCAATAGCCAAATCCCGTCGTTCACGAAGGGTTTTTGAGATCAGTGTTTTCAAAAAGTTCATCACTTGAACCGCATACATCAATGCGGTCAACGGATCCGCCATCTGCAACAAAAAAGAGCAACCAAATTCATACACTTTCTTTAATTCTTCCAACATAAAAAAAACATAAAATAATAAAATAACAAACCTGAGTCATATTTGGGGCAAAAACCATTACAATATTGTGTGAATTCATCTTATTGACATGCTCGTGTTGGGTGACATCAGCCATCAGATTGACAGCCCAATCGAGCAGCGCGGTTTCTGTTGGCGGCAGAAGGCGGCACAGTCATCCTCTGATTGACACTGCATTACCTGCTCAGGTGAAAGTGGATCCAAGATCCCAGTTTTGGCAGTTCTCTGAACCATGCCTGCATTATTATCAGATTATCAAAAGTTAATTATGAAATTAAAACACTAATTACAATATAAAATAACAATAATCATGTACCTTAATAAGACCAGCCAAACAGTGTACATCAATACCATCTGGAACCACTCCACTGTTCAACTGGTTTCTTAGATGTTCTTCCTGGTTATTATCTGCATTAATCCTGAAAATACCTTCCGCCTGCACACAGTAATATATACAAGTTATATGTTAAAAAAAATAAAAAAAAAATAAAAACATTAAAAAAAAAACAAAAAGGTTGGAGAAACAATAACAGACCTGCAGACCACCTTGACTATACAAATGTTGTTGCATAAGCATGATTATAACAGGGATACTGTTTCCTCTGGAATCATATGACAACTGCATTGATTCTGTTGAAACACCAAAAACAATAGCACTACAGATCGAAATAAACAAATCGTTAGGCCGAAATTTAAAGTAAAACGGTATGAAAAATAGCAAAATATCATGAACTCCATTGTATACATTTAATGGATGGTTGTATAAATGAAAAGACTAGTGAAATCTTCACAATCGATATCTTTTCTGTTTATAAATTGACTTGTGATCAATTAAGTACGCAAGGCATGTTCAATACAGAACCAATTCTAAAAACTGCAATCAAGATTCTTGTGATTATGATCATAATGACCAAACAAGAACAACATTATCCCAAAAATTGTAGAAATTGAATGCAATCAAGATTCTTGAGATTATGAACCATAAACTTAACTTCCAAAAACTGTCACACCCAACAGAATTCAACAGCATTTGATATGGAAATCCAAAGAATCACAATGAATTACCAAATAAACCAATAAAAAGATAATCAAGAATGAAATGTACCTGGCACTAGGGGCTCTCCTGGACAGTTCAGGTTCAAACTCAACAGGCAAACCAAGGAACCCATTAAACCTGTCAAACGTAACATGTGCCACGTGGCGAACATCGGTTGGCCGTCCAATCTCCATCCCGGAAAGATCCAGCGGTTCTTCTGCCACGGTAGAATTAGAAGAACCCCAGAAAGATTTCCGAAACAGAGCCAACAAAAGTGCTAATAACGACAGTTGATGATCATCCCTATCCTCCCTGTTCTTCACATTACCATCATTGTTATGGTTTTGTAAAGAAGAAGAGGGTGAGTGGATGAGCTCTGCCATGGCTGTAAAAACAAGAAATTGGGGTTAATATTCTACAAAGATTCTTGAGTAAAATAATATTGTTTTGAGATTCTGTTACAATGCAGGTTTTGAATTGGGTTAAAATGAAAACTTTGAGAAACAAGAAATGGGTAAGAACATGAAAGAGGAAGGCGAACGTGAGGATCATGAAGTGAGTGGATGGAGGTAGAGGGTCTTGACCGTCTTGTTTCTTATATTCATGGTCAACTTATTTCGAGGTTAGTTTTTTGGGAAAATTCCCAAAATAAACATTTTCTAAAACTTTTCCCCAGAATAAACATAGACCAGTCAACTTCCCCAAAATAAACATGGATTTTTGCCAAATTCTAACTAAACTCGGCGTCTTCGCCGAGTTTACGTGGCGTCGTCCAAAACTCGACACGTGGCAATTTCGGCGGAACATGTTTAAAACTCGACAAAACCGCCGAAACATGTTTTCGTCGAGTTTTAAACATGTTCAGTCGTTCAGAAGTTTGTCGGCCTCGCCGAGTTCAGTGTCATATATCGGCGTTTCGCCTAGATTGCTTTACCCGGCGTCCTTTCACCTACTTATGACCAACTCCAGGTGTTTCGCCGAGTTTAAGGGAAATATTTCTGCGATTTCATATTACGGATTAACAAACCCCGGCGATTTCGCCTAAATAATAGTTCGGCAATTCGCCGAGTTAATAGTGGCCTTTTCGCCGCAATTCGTTCATAACCCGATGAAACTGCTACCCGATCATATAAGTATAAGTAGACATTTTATAAGACAACCGTGTAATATTTTGAAAACCAAGTGACTTCATAAAAAGAGTTATCAAATCAAAATAAGTGATATATGTTTGTAAACATAAAGCACGTCGTTTACAATCAAAAGCATTATTACTTTCAAACGAAACATACTCTACACCACCGTTTTGAAAATCCCATCTTCCACCGCTACAAATGAAATATTGCACGTTTCATTATGAAGTGAGTAAGAATATACAAGTTGTCGAAACTGAACCTTACAAATAAATTTGATATATATTATTACAAGAAAGCTAATTAATTAATTTGTACTACAATCCCACAACTAGCCTTAGCAATATGTTAATAATAGGAAGAAGGCCAGTATAGTAGAAACTAAATGGGGAACATTATGCTCGCTGTTGTTCCGACCATGGTGGGTTTTAGGTGGTCGGTTACCGCCTGCATATATGGGGATCATGACTCCTGGATCTCCACCACCACCATGACCGCCACCACCACCACCATGACCACCTCCTCCACCACCATGGCCTCCTCCTCCACCTCCATGTCTAACAACAGGATTCATTCCAACTTTATGCACCACAAGTTCTTCCCTTGTGTCTACAAAAAAATATAGTTCGATTGATACGTATATATAACAAATATCATTTTTGTTTTCAGAAAAGAAAAGAATAACTTACCGACACAACGGATAACTTTCTTAGAATTTGAAGACACATGAAGATGTAAACATAAGGAAAACAATATTAAGAACTTCATATTTGTCATCTTTGTATTCATGTTCCTGTTTGATGCTTTTGTTTGACAAAATATAGAATATGTATTATAGCTTGGCAAATAAGCAAAGATTTATTCTTTCCTTTTCAACATAATTAGCCATACATATATAATATATTCTCAAGGACAAACTGAGTATCATCAAGAGAATAAAACTTTAAGCTATATAAAAATAAACAAAAAAATAATGTATATTCAATAAAAATCTAACTCACTTTAATATATTTATTATGAACAAAATTAGCATTAGCATATGTAATGTTTGCGTCAATTATTTATTATCATTTTGAGGTAAATTTTAGCGGATATTTTCTAAACCAACACTACTATTAAATTGAGGATATAAATCCCTAAAATATAAATACATAATCATGTTTTAAAATAGAACATGTTATAGTATCTCTCTTGAGCAAATAACTATCCGTTACATTTAATTTATTTAATGTAATAAAGTCAAGTATATATATATTTTTTATCAAGCAATCGATGTCTATTGCATTCTTTTAAATTTTAATGAAGCCTCTATTACATCATTTTTAAAATGTATTACAACTATTTTTTTTAAATGTGACGGTCTTTGTTGGACTTAATCTTTGTTTGTTCAACATGAGAAAGAGGTGTTTTGGAGCTTTAGAAATCAAATGGGTCACATAATGAAAGTTTGAATTAGAATTATTGGTGGTGTCTAAATGGTGGGCGAGAGTTTGTGGATGGCTTCAAAGGATTGATTTGCAAGTTTAGTTAGTATTAGAGATTTAAATAATTAGTTAGTGTTTATCTAGTTGGTTAGGGATAATTCCAAGCATGTTAATTTGGGTTATCTTTAAAGTACGTAGTTGAGTCAAGTTAGGATTAGTTTTTTGTTTGGTTATTTACAGTGTCTTTGTATTACAAATTAATTAATGAAAAATAGAATGGAGTTCACGTAATTTGTTTTGTTCCATTAGTTCATCGTAATTAATCTAGTTCCTTTTTCATCCTTTTTCAAGCCTCCCACTAGCAAACAAACAAACAAATGCATTCAATAATTCCACTCATTAGAGATCGAGCTACTTGTAGGATCTGAAAAGATGTAACGAGGTAAACTTTACCTCTATTTCAAGGGATAACCTCTTGTTAATAGAAATAAAAATAAAAAATGAAAGGTATTGGCAACACAATGATGTGTTAATAAAAATGCTAATAAAAACAAAAAAGAATAACAATAAATTCAATATATATCATTATAAAAAAAGCTAATTAATTTATACTACAATAATAACACAACTAGCAAATCTATAATAAAAGGATCAAGGCCAATGTAGTAGAAACCAAGTGCGGAAGATTATGCTCGCCGTTGTTGTGACCATAATGGGTTCTAGGTGCTCGGTGACTGCGCATATATATGGGGATCACAACGCCTGGGTCTTCACCGCTTCCTCTCAAACCACATGACCACCACCATGACCACCTCCTCCTCCACCTCCACGTCTAACAGCAGTATTCACTCCACTTTTGTGCACCACAAGTTCTTTCCTTGTGTCTACAAAAGTTACAACTAGATTGATATGTATATAACAAATATCATACCGATAAATGTAATTGTGTCAAGATCTTTAATTTCCAACAAAAAAATAACGTACCAACATAATGGATAATTTCCTTAGGATTTGAAGATGCATGAAACATAACGAAAACAATATTAATAACATCATCGTCATCTTCATTTTCTTCATATTCATGTTCCTGTCGTTTGATGCTTTTGTTTGATAATTAAAATGTGGAATATTATTATTGCTTGGCATATAAGCAAAGATTTATTCTTTCCCTTTCAACTTTAACTTGTTTCGGGTAACCATTGATCTATCATATAATTTATAATTAATAACTACTTTTTCAAGATAATTAGCATGCAGGTTACAGATATTATGCATGTACACATTCGGATAGAATTTAGTTAATTTGAACTAATATGATCAGTTTTTGAGTATATTGATATTATAAATTTTAACTATGTTTAAAAAATATGACAATCTTTAATGAAAGTTGTTATGATGAAAATACTATTGAAATTGTGAAAGTAAGCACTAGGTGTTAATTAGTAATTTTGCCTACTTTGACTTTTAAAAGTCAAATCAGTGAATTATTGGAAAATTGACCTAGTGGTGTTTTAAAAAGTTTTACATGTTCTGGAAATAAAAAGACTCCCTGAATTCCACCAATTAGGGTTTCAGTACCGTCAACTAAGATTTTTTTTTCCAAAATTTGCAATATTTGATCCTTTCCTTTTTTTAGCCTAAACGCATAAATATTTGATTGGCATAATTTACGCATATAATTATGGTTTTAATTTAAGTATTTACTTCATGATTTGAAAATTTGAAAATTTGGCAAACCAGCCGAATTTAGAATCCCCTATATAAGTGTCCCTTATGTAATAACTAGGATAATTCAAAAATATATTTATGTACTTTTTCTTTAAAATTATTTCTTTGTGTTTATTCTTGATTCCGATAAGTGGTATTAAAGTTAGTATCCTGATGGCACACTACGTTGGAGTAAATCAACCTTCCTGTTCTTATGGTGGAGATCTAGGGTTGATGGTTTGTGGCTTGCGTTGGATGACCTCAATGCTATGACCGATAAACTTGAGACAATCTTTGAAGAATTACTTGTCGTTATTGTAGGTGGCAGAAACGTCCACAAAAACCACGAGGATGGTTACTATTGTGCTATTCTACATCCCATTGGTGAGCAAAGGAGGTGTTGGTAGCACTGGTCGTAGCTACCGACATCTTGTCAAAATGAAGAGGTCCATCCTTTACAGAAAGTGTTTATTGATATTAAAGTACGCATCTCCTAAGCAAAAATCTCATCTATTAACTATTTCTTAAGCGGGGTTGGTGGCCCAATATTTGGGGAGGTCATGGGTTCAAGTCTCATTCTCATCAGGATTTAAGAAATTTATCTTTCAAAAATAAAAAGAAAAAACTATTTCTTAAGTTTTAGGTGAGTTTTGTTAGCAAGTGTATTTTAAATTGTGAACACATTTGGGGCATGAATATAAGTTTAGGGAGATGTTCACTAGTTAGACTTAGAAGACTTGGTATTGCAATGACTAAATATGGTGATTTTGATCGAATGCATAATACACTAAATGATAAAATAATCGTTTTGTGTGGATAATAGGCTACTGTACTTACGTTGGAAGGAGCCTATTTTTGGGAATAAAGTGGAGTGAACAATTACCATTTTCTACAGTTTATTTAATGTTATATAATTGTGACTATTTAATAGGGGTGTGCTTGGTTTTGAGCCCCCACCGAATCGAAAACGAAATTTTCGGTTAAAAGATTTTGAAAACCGACCGATTTCGGTTAATCGGTTATTGGTAGTCATTCAGTTCGGTTCGGTTCGGTTAACCGCTACACCAAAACTTTTGACATGAGCTAAAAAAATTGAACTTTTGTTAAGAATCTGACTAGAAATCAAACCCAAATGCATATTATAACTAGGTGGCCTTAACTTGAATCAAGCAACTAAAATAATAATTATAATTTATTGAACCTTAACTTGGGTTTAATTGTAAAAAAATATTATGAAGTGGGCTACATACTCGGTTCGGTTAGTCGGTTTTCGGGTAATCGGTGAGGTTCTGTTCGGTTAATCGGTTCGGTTCGGTTCGGTTATTTTCGGTGATTGGTATATGGGTAACCGAACCGAAAAAGTCGGTTTTCAGAAAATTGGTTAACCGAATCTTTGGTTAGTTGTTTGGTTTGGTTATTTCGGTTCGGTTAAATCAGTTGCGGGTCAGTTAATTCGGTTTTCTGCTCACCCATACAGTATTTGATGCTTCATAGGATTAAACTATCATCATAAGTCTAAATATGTTAGATATAAAAGGCAAATTGGTTTTTAATAATCCAAATGTCACGTGCCTACCTTTCCATTGTTCCAACCATATTGATATGCACAAGTCTACATGCAAGAGGTGCAACCCTTCTATCTATGCATGCATTGACGTGGGTCAATAAAGGGTTTAGGCCTTTGGTCTTTTAATTAATTGTAATTAATTAAGTGAGTTAATTTTCATAGTAGTGGTTTAGTAGGTGGTTATTATCAAAGTAGTGGGTTTTGTGGTTATGTTTATATATAGCCATTTGATGATATGTTTTGGGGATTATGAAATGAAATTATGAATTTAGTCTAAACTCTCTCTAAATATTCTTCTGGTTATCTCTAATCTCTATTCTGTTTATCTCAACCCGATCGGTACACATCAGTGGTATCAGAGCGTCGTGATCCCCCGTACCCGAATCGAGTCAACAATTGCTCAGATGATCGATCTTCTCAAAAACCGACCTCGGTTCCCAGCCCCTACCACCGCTACCGCCGCCACCACACCACCTGCCACTGCCGCCTCACTACCACCAACCGCTGTCATCAAACCACCTCCATCAACCGTTGCTGCACCGCCTCCAAAAACCACTCCACCACCCGCTTCTATTGCAGCACCGAAACTAGCCCCACAACGATTACCATCACACGCTCCATTTGCACCAACATCAGTCTTAAAACGGGCACCTTCATCCGTACCGTCTACACCAAGACCAACCCCGAAACAAGCTGCTCGCACCAACCCTACAACAAAAACCACACAAAAAATAGTCGCTCACACCGTCCATGATATCACTGTATCAATCAGTGGCCCAAAGGAGGTTACATACCCATCGAAGAAGTCTATTAAATCAATGCCAGGAAGGAAAACATTGTTACACACAAAGCATGTGGTCGTGAATTGCGAATGGCGGCCACCGTGGCGTTTTACTCTGACGGGTCCTAATGCTTTCGGACGCCTCAACTGGCGGCCTACATGGTGCACTACCAAGGCTTGTTTCGGTTCCGTTCTTGAGGACAAGAACGATTCCAAGGGGGATGGAATGTTACGTGCCTACCTTTCTATTGTTCCAACCATATTGATATGCACAAGTTTACATGCAAGAGGTGCAACCCTTCTATGCATGCATGCATTGACGTGGGTCAATAAAGGGTTTAGGCCTTTGGTCTTTTAATTAATTGTAATTAATTATGTGAGTTAATTTTCATAGTAGTGGTTTAGTAGGTGGTTATTATTAAAGTAGTGGGTTTAGTAGTTATGTTTATATATAGCCGGTTGATGATATGTTTTGGGGATTATGAATGAAAAATATGAATTAAGTCTAAATTTCTCTCTAGATATTTTATCTGGTTTCCTCCTATTTTTCTTTAGAGTTTGACCCACTTAAAGGGTTATTTATCACAAATCCAAATTGGTACACATCACCAAACTATGACTCATTGACTGATAATAATCTAAACTAACTGTTTGTTTGGTGATAATCTCAACTTTCACTTTTATTGTCAATAACAGTCTCAGTAGCATAATTATCATATATTTACACTCGATTTTCCTTCCTTGAACTCCACCTAGGGTGTGATTACACCGTGCCTCTCAATTGACCAAAGGTTAGGCGCACGAAACCCCCAGCCGACCTTTTCCCCTATTTTCAATTTCTTTTGTTTTTGCTCGATTGTAGACAGACCTGTTGAGTTTTATTATTTCTTTGTTTGGGTTTTTTTTATTTTTGTTGGTGAAAACTTAAAAAGCTTATTAAGGGAAAGAGGAAAAAGGAACGCTGCACTCTCAAAGACAACATGACAACATAGAGAAATACATATTAGAAAATAAATTCTCCCAAGTATGTACACCCAAATAGAAAAATAGTGAAACCAGTAAAAAGAATTTGTGGGTCCGTTACTCTCATCAAGTTTCAACAAGCCATGGTTAAGGTGGATGCCAACCAAGTTATTACAACAAAAGTGGCAAACTTCGGCTTCTTTATTTAACTGATAGATATTAAATATAACGGATAGATATTAAATAGTGGTCGCTGTCGCGTGTTGTGACGGTGACGTTGACGTGGTTAAACACGTAAAGAGAAGCCTGTGAAGTTGCAACGACTCGATTATGAATATCAAAATATACATAAAAAAACACGTCACAACGGTATATTCGGGAATCAAGAAAAAGTAATGTCGTTGTAAAAATGAGCGTTAAGAAACACGAAAACATATTAAAAAAAATTAAAGTTACATCGTATTTTACTCGGCTCAGTTTTAAATAAAATTTACTTCATTATGTAAACTAGCACGGTTCTAGATAAAATCTACACTGAAACGTAGATAAAAATAAGTACGTCACAACAATATATATATATATACACATATAGGGAAGAGTTCAAATACTAACCAACTTTTTATGTGATAACCGTGCTAACCACTATAAAACAATCACATAATTTATAAATTATTTTTTTTAATTGTTAAAATAGTATTTAAGTATCTTGAATAAATATTTTGAACGTAAATACGGAAATGATTAGTCTTACGTATACATACCAAATAATGTTACATATACGTGACACATAGTGTTTACATATATGTAACATTAACATAATAATAATTGTTACATATACGTAACACTATGTTTGAGAGTGCTTATCATGGTTATCACATAAATATTGGTTAGCATTTGAACCTCACCCTATACATATATATATATATATATACATATATATATATATATAGGGAATAGATAATTTAATAACTCCTAAATATTTTGGGAACTCGTCAAAAATTCAATCAAAATCATTTTTTTTGTTTTTACTATTTTTATTGTTAGAATACAACATAAAAAAATAAATTTATATATGTAAATTTACATGTCTTCATATATTAAAAAAAATATACACTTGTGTAAGTTTACCACTTACACATGTGTAAGTGTTTATCATTTACACATGTATATAAATTATTTTAAGGATAATTTAGAGAAAAAGGATGAATTAATTGAAAGATAAATCATTTTTATGTTATATTTTAATAATAAAGATAGTGAAAACAAAAACAAAAATGTTTTAATTGGTTTTTTGACGAGTTCTCGTGAGTTCTCAAGTATTTATGAGTTCTCATTTGAACATAACCCTATATATAAATATATATATAAATATATATATATATGAGAAGGTTCCGCTAAAAAGTGAATTTTCGCTAATAAACCTAAGAAACTGGGTCAAACGAACTCCGATTAAACTAATTCTAGTGGCGTTGGAACCGGCTCGTCGAAATAAAGCTAGAGCTAAACCCTAAAAGCTAAACCCAAAAACCTAACCACGTCAACCCACCCCCCAAAAACCTAAATCCTCCATCCCCCACCCCCCCCCAAAAACCTAAATCCTCCCACCCCCGCCCCTCAAAATCCTCCCACCCCGCAGGTTTCAACGCCGCTAAAATGAGCTCAATCGGAGTTCGTTTGACCCGGTTTCGGTTAAAAGAGAAATCATTTCTTAGGTTTCTTAGTTAAAATTCACTTCTTATTTGAACATTCCACACACACACACACACACACACATATATATATATATAGTGAATGTATAAGATGAAAACTCCCCCAAGTTGTGAAAACATTGAAAACTCTCTAAAAAACGGATTTTTATAATGTTTTTTTTTGAAAAGCTTTTATATGTAAATTGAAAACTTTTTATAAAAAAAAATAAAAAAAAGCCAACCAGATGCTTTTATAAAAAAAAAATTTATAAAAATTATGCCCAATTGTTTTACATATGTAACATTTTTTTTACATATGTAATATGTTGTGTTACATAAGTAACACGATTTTTTACACAAAAATTTTGTCCATTTTTTTTAAAACCGCTCGGCGTTCTTTGTATTTTTTTTGACGAAAAATTTATAAAAATTGCTTAGAATGATTTCCAATTTAAAAAAAGAAAAACATGTAAAAACACGTTTTTAGAGAGTTTTCATTGTTTTTCTCAACTCATGTGGGTTTTCAAAATATCCATCTCTCTCTCTCTATATATATTTATATATATATATATATAGGGTTAGGTTCAAATGAGAACTAATAAATACTTGAGAACTCGCGAGAATTCGTTAAAAAACTAATTAAAAACATTTTTTTTGTTTTCACTATCTTTATTATTAAAATATAACATAAAAAATAATTTATCTCTTCAATTAATTCATCCTTCTCTCTAAATTATCCTTAAAAAAATTTATATACATGTGTAAATGTTAAACACTTACACATGTGTAAGTGGTAAACTTACACAAGTGTATTTTTTTTTTAATATATGAAGGTATGTAAATTTACATATATAAATTCATATTTTTATGTTGTATTCTAACAATAAAAATAGTAAAAACAAAAAAAAAATGGTTTTGATTGGATTTTTGACGAGTTCTCGCTGGTTCTCAAAATATTTAGGAGTTCTCAAATGAACCATTTGCTATATATATATATATATATATATATATATATATATATATATATATATATATATATATATATATATATATATATATATATATATGGGAAGTATTAAATACAAAGTATTTTTTGGTGAGAAATGTATGAAGTATTTTTAAGCGTTGATCTAGAAAATCAACGGTTAAGATCAAAGATGATTGTTTTAAGCGTGAAAAAATTCTGAAAAAGTTAAAATTGGAATAGTCTACCTTTATTTACTTTTTACAAGTTCCCCGGTTATTTTTTAAAACGAGCAAAACTTTTTTATACGACATTATTTTTAAAAAAAATTACACTATAAAATCGAGCATTTTATTCTCTTTAATTTGAGTATACTTTTGATATATTTTTTTTATAAAAAAAAAAGACTTTTTTAAACGTTTACGTGCTGAAAGTGATTACGTGATTAAATTATGAAAAATGTGTTATTTATACAACATACGTGATTACGTGATTATACAAATGTTGACGTTTTGTGAGTGATTACGTAATTATGTGATTACGCATTATACAAATGTTAACGTTCTGTGAGTGATTACATGATTATACCATTATACAAATGTCGATGCGTTATTATTACGCGGACGCATTTACCCCTCGCCCACTGAACACGTGTCGCATGCTGGTGCCTTCGTATGCTAAAACCACTTTGTACGATAATCGGCCCCTATATATATAGGGTGAGGTTCAAATGCTAACCAATATTTATGTGATAACCACTCTCAAACATAGTGTTACGTATATGTAACAGTTATCATTATGCTAATGTTACATATATGTAAACACTATGTGTCACGTATATGTAACATTATTTGGTACGTATACGTAAGACTCATCATTTCTGTATTTACGTTCAAAATATTTATTCAAGATACTTAAATACTATTTTAACAATTAAAAGAAAAAATAATTTATAAATTATGTGATTGTTTTATAGTGGTTAGCACGGTTATCACATAAAAAGTTGGTTAGTATTTGAACCCTTCCCTATATATATATATATATATATATATATATATATATATATATATATATATATATATATATATATATATATATATATATATATATGGAATGGATCACTTAAGAACTCCTAAATATTTTGAGAACTCGTCAAAAATTCAATCAAAACCATTTTTTTTGTTTTTACTATTTTTATTGTTAGAATACAACATAAAAAAATAAATTTATATATGTAAATTTATATGTCTTCATATATTAAAAAAAAATATACACTCGTGTAAGTTTACCATTTACACATGTATAAGTGTTTATCATTTACACATGTATATAAATTTTTTAAAGCATAATTTAGAGAGAATGGATGAATTAGTTGAAGAGATAAATTATTTTTTATGTTATATTTTAATAATAAAGATAGTGAAAACAAAAAAAATTGTTTTAATAGGTTTTTTGACGAGTTCTCGCCAGTTCTCAAGTATTTATGAGTTCTCATTTGAACACAACCCTATATATATATAGGGTTGTGTTCAAATGAGAACTCATAAATACTTGAGAACTGGCGAGAACTCGTCAAAAAACCTATTAAAACAATTTTTTTTGTTTTCACTATCTTTATTATTAAAATATAACATAAAAAATAATTTAAACAAAATATAGAAAACTAGGATTACAAAATAATAAAGGTAGTAAAAATATGTATAAATTTTTTTGTTTTCACTACCTTTGTTTTCACTTACACATGTGTAGATTTTTTTTAATATATGTATACATGTAAATTTACATGTATAAATTCATTTTTTTATGTATTTTAATAATAAAGGTAGTAAAAACAAAAAAATGGTGTTGATTGATGTTTTGACGAGTTCTCAAAATATATATGAATTCTCAAATGATCAATTCCATATATATATATATATATATATATATATATATATATATATATAACGTGGCCCAACCAGAGATTATCACATGACCTCTGATTTTCCCTTTTTTTATTTTATAAGAAATAATTTATAATATATCTATTAAATGGAAAGAAATAACAAGAATGAGGCTTGGCCAAGTAGTAGCACACTCCCACTTTAACACCAAGGTCGCAAATTTGAGTCTCGACCCCTCCAAAAACCTCGATGAGCCGGTTCCTATGTCGCTGGAATAAGTTCAATCGGAGACCTAGTTTCTTAACAAAAATTCACTTATTAACGGAAACTTCCCTTATATATATATTATTCAGTACACTATTTATGTTTTAAAAGATATTTAAACATATTACAAAATAATCTAAACAAAATATAGAAAACTAGGATTACCACCCGCGCTTTGCGGCGGGGCACGTAATTTTTTGTGCATATATATAGTCGAATTTGACGGTTGTATATTATAAAACGTTAATAGAACAAGAATATTAAAACTTGTAACGTAAAAATAATAGGAAAAAGTTGTAAAAAACAAAACTAAAAAAAACTAGACTAAGAAGTAAGAAATAACAAAAATGAACTAAAACCTAAAAAATAGGAATAATAAAAATAGGTTAAAAAAACAGATTAAAACCCCCTTCTCCCAATGGATCGAACACGGGTGGATGGGAGAGTGGGAGCGCAGCCTTTGATGTTAATTCCCCAAACATATTTCTTTAATACCATAAATAATTCAGTAAACATAAAAAATAACCGGCCACTCAAAACGTGCCACGTGTCACCACCGTCTAAACCCACAAATTGCGGTTAAGAACTGTTCACGGATTTTTGTATGTGTGTATATATAGTTATAACTAGGTTAGATTCATGTGTATTACACGGGCTGAATAAATGTAATGGTATATACTTAGTAATAAAGATTTACATATTATATATTTATGACATATTTCATAGTTTTTAATACAAATTTTAAAAACGTTATATAGTTAATTTTTTTTAAATTTTTATAAAAAGAATGAAAGAAATGTTCAATTTATAAAAATATTTTATGAACAAACCTATTTTTTTTAAATAAAACACGTTTTATAAAAATAATTATAGAAATCATTATTATTTAATAGAAGAGAGAGGCGGGAAACAAAAAATTATAAAAACAATTAAAGAAATTTGTATAATTAATAGGAGAGATGCGAGAAAAAAAAAGTGAGAATGCACAAAAGAGTAACAAGTGTCCCACTAAAATCTTTATTTGTTAGATAGTATAGATTGGAAAAACAATGATTGCGTTAATAACTAACCGTGTAAAATTATAAAGAACCTTTAAAAGACAAGGTATTAGGAAGAGTATAGTTTTAAGTCTTTATAGGTTGACTACCAAACTTTTATAATTTGCAAAGTAGCCTTAACCTTCATCATTTTTCTTTTTTTTTTTGTGTTGTTTTGTTTAAAGAAATTTAAATTTATTTCTTTAATTTGAAGTTTATTTCTTTTAATGAAATGATCTTTCCTTTTCCTTTTAGTTTTTTTTTTAACTATTTAACTTAAAAAATTTAACTAAAAAGTTTTTTTATAATTTTTTAATTGGTTTTTCCCTGTCATAATCTAACTAAAATTCAATAAAAAATGAACTGAACACGTTTTCGGCATGTTACGACTATGTTTGTTTTTGTTTCCTATATATTTTCTTTACTATAGTGGGTGTATAGAAAGTGATCGAGCATTTAGATTCTTCGTATACGCGTTTTGATATTTGGGATCGTGGCGAAATTTATGCCGCAGCGCGCGTCGAGATTGTGACAATACCATCCCGCCACAACGCGCGAGCTTGTAATGAACTAGTTTGATTTAAACATCAAGTGAGAGGGTAGAATGTAGACAATATGCAAACTGGGGTGAAATGTAAAAAAACGCAAAGATAAAGAATCAATATCAATATCAATACTATATAATAAATAAAGGTTTTTTCATGTCACATGTCGCCTCCATATTCATTCTTATCATTTTTTCTCCGCCTCTCTCTCTTATTAAATATACCTATATCTTTTAATAATAATAATATATTTAAAAAAAAATACTAATTATACTAATAAAACACATTTATTTTAAATTATCTTTTTCATAAGAGCGAATTACAAATTACGTACTTTAAGTATTACCCAAATTTCAGAATACGTACTTTAACTAAGGAAATTACAGAAAACGTCCTTTATGTTTAAAAAACCTTGCACGTTACGTCCTTTAGACTAACGAGCGTTAAATTTCACGTTAAATCCAGTCATGGTGAGGGTATTTTCGTCCATTTTAATTAGAGCGAATTACAAATTACGTCCTTTAAGTATTAAAAAAATTTTAGAATACGTCATGTAACTAAGGAAATTACTGAAAACGTCCTTTGTGCTTAAAAAACCTTGCACGTTACGTCCTTTAGACTAACGGACGTTAAATTTCACCGTTAAATCCAGTCATGTGCAAGCCACATGAGGGCAAATGTGTCATTTCACCTATACGGGGACTAAATGTGTAATTAACTTAAACCTTTAAATGTAAAATGTGATCCTTAAAGGGCTAAATGGGAAATTTGGCTAATACCCCCACCATAAGAACTTTCGGCTTCCGCCATCTTTAACACCCTCCGGCTTCCGTCGATCCACCATCACAATCACCATCCATCGCCGCCTTCCCTGATGCCTCCAACAATGTGACAATCCGGACTTTTCAGGTTAACCCCGTTAACCAAACTCAGTTAAAGTTAACATAGTTTAATTATCTCAAACCTTAGGGTCTAATCCTGTCATTATTCCAACTCAAACCGTAGGGATTAGTTATGTAATTAACCTAAACTCAATATGTTGACTCAGAAAAGTCAAAATTTAGGAGTTTTGTCTATGTTGACTTTTAAAAGTCAAACCCATGAAATTCTTGACTCAAATTCACAAATCTTAACCGAATTAGGTCCAATTTGTAACTGAAAAGCACATTAAACATCATAAACGACCATCAGTTGTGCTTTAATAATAGTTATTGCATCGAATTAATCCCAATCATGGGCATTCAAGTGAAACCGTCGAGCTTAATCGATCCAACCATTTCAATCATCATGCTCACAAATTAAGCACATTCACACCTTATTCGAACTCCCCTGAACCTGTTTCATCATTCGATTTGATCTGAGACGCAGCCGTGAACGCCGAAGAATAACCATTGAAGCCGCGGCCGACATCTACTCGATCTCCACATTTATGTTATCAATTCAGGTAATTGAATATACCTACAGCTTAGTTTTCATCCTTACATTGAAAGCCCTAACATAATTGTGGCTTATAACATCGATCCAATCAAGAATCGATCCTAGGGTTCATATACATTCGGATTTAATCGAACCCTACTCCAGATCCATTTTAAATTCAATTAAACTGTATGTGTAGCATCGCCATCACCCACCCGTTAAAAGTCTCATCCTAATTTGAAACTATATCATCGATTTCATGGCAAACGGATAGCTAGGGTTCTTCGTACGAACGGTTTAGTCGAACCACACCCTAGACCCAATTTCAATTCAATTAAACCTTATGAGCAGATTCGACATCACGTTTATTTTGTTAGCCCTATGATTTCAACAACTCTTACTATCGGATTTTATCAATTGGAAATTGTATTTTAGAACTAGGGTTTCGATCTTTAAAACAGAAATTAAGCGATTAGATTTGTTGGTTTTTCAATTAAATCCACCCGCAGGTTCTTTATGAATCGATAATCAAAACCCTTAAACCCATGTATTCATCCACGATCACAATCGGTAGAATTAGGGTGGGTTCGATCGGGTTTGCGTGAGGGGGAGGAACACATGGCTGCGAATGATTAAAACCTTTACAGAACCGGTTTCTGTTGCGAAACCCTTGATGGTTGTGATGGTTAAGACGGTTGACTGTGGGAGAGGAGACCCGGGTTCGAGTCCCTCCACCACCATTTTACTTTTAAACAAGTTTTTATTATTATTTTAATTATAAATTCACTCCCTATATTATTGTATTAGTATATTAATATGTTTTAGCCCTGGAAAACGCCCGTAGGCTCGGGTTTAGTTTTATAAACAGTTTCAATGTTTTCACCACATTTAAATAATATATACTTATATTATTTTCAACCCGTAACTCCGATTAAAAGTAATATATTTATATATTATTTTCGCCACGTTTATAAACATTTTGTAACGTTTCAAATTAATAAATAATATATTTATTTATTAACCGCGTTGTTATGATCCGAATAAAAATAATAGTTTTATTATTTTTGTCACACAATTAATTATCGTGTTATTTCTCTAAGTTTAAAATGATATAATAACTTATATTATTTTCCTAAACCATTATTAAATGGTACAAACACACGGATTTATTTATTAAATATTATTATTCGTATTAGAGCCGTTTGACACGAAAAGTATTTATCTTAATTAGTATATTAAGAAATCCTGATTCGCGTAGACAAGCCCGTCTACTCATTGATCCTAAATATGTTTTAGGACGTTCAAACCTTCCGTGTCATCGTCACAAAAATCCCATTGTATCCCTGACTATTATGCTTATAATTACAGGACATACGTATGTAGTTCACAGGCAAACTCGTGTGTTTCCTACTTGCATCCTTGTGTGGTGCTATCTACTCGTACATAACTCAGGTGAGTTTCACGGCCCATTTTTACTTGTTTTACTATTGGGGGAGAAACATGCTTACACACAAACATTATTTTACTTGTTTTCCTGTTGAGGAGAAACATGCATACTCACAAACAGTATTTTACTTGTTTTCCCGTTGGGGAGAAACATGCATACACACAAACAATATTTTACTTGTTTTCCCGTTGGGGAGAAACATGCATACGAACAGGCATCCGTTACTTGTCTCCCAGCCAGGGAGAGACATACACACGGACATGGATCACATAGTATTTCATTACCACTTGTGTACCTAAGTGCAAACATAACATGCAAAGTCCTTACACACTCGGACCGTTAATATATGGAGTATAGCGAGGAAATTTGAGTAGTACTACTGGGTTTGACAAACCCCACCCGGGTTAGTCGCGCTAACTTGATTGGAGGTCTAACGGGTGTAAATTGTCCTTAACACTTGCCATTGTTGATGTTAGCAATGGCGGAAGGCACCTAAACACAAACAGTCAGCTTCGGTTGCGAACGCTTAGAGTAACTTGTACATTGTCTAGCTAGCAATAGGTGTGACTTACGTATGTGGATACATCAACACTCAAACAGTTTATTTACATACAAACATGTGAACTCACCAACCTTGTGTTGACACTTTTTCTTACATGTTTCTCAGGTCGCTTTGGCACAGGTTACGCACTTAGGACATGCATGGAGTCCTACTGTCATATCATTCATTTCAAATATTTTAAATAGTTTATTTAATTACATTAATTGACGCTCGTTGCGTGTAATTATTTTTCCTTCATTTTAACGTTTACGCTTCCGCATTAACTCTAAACTTTTATGTTATGACATTTCAAGTCCCATATATTGTTGTTTGATGTAACTAATGACTGAGATCCTGGTGTGTCACCTTCCAAACGGTAAAACTCCGTTAGTTGAAATTGGGGGTGTGACAGATTGGTATCAGAGCCATTGGTTATAGAGAACTAGGATTGCATACTAGACTATAACCGTACACATGCATTAGTTACACGACACAGACACTCATACCTGACACATATAGCATCTATACATACATTGTTGTGCAGGCATGTTAATACCATCCGTATCATCCTCAGTTGGCAAGGGACACAACATTTGCATTGCTTCATCATTCCCAGCGGCGACACTCGGGAATCACTAGAATATCATCCACTCCCATCCGTGGGTAGCGAGACGAAGCCTTCGGAGGAGTCTCTCACACCATCTCCCGTTGGGTATGGTGGGTTTTCTCAGGTCCATGTTATGGACGACACTCAGCACTAACGCATATCTCTTTGGGAATTGGGATCGTCGGAGGCGAGTCCCTACTGTAGCCACCAGCAACAATACGCCGAGTGAAGGCAGACCGTTGCATGCATTATTTCAGAATCCATTGGCACGTAGATGTCATCACTTTACCGAGCCATGGGCTCGCGTCTTTGATCGATATTCTGTTGAGAATGGATCGAACACAAATCTGAGAACGCATTGTTCAATGCATACTCAAACCCTATCTTGACTCAGTTGAAAAGACGGCTACTTTGCTGCTTCCTATAACTTGTATTCATGAATTATTTTCATTTCTCGAAGTCGCATTTCTCGTACATGTTTGCTTCATGTTCTCATCTACAATCCGCTGGATTGGACTCTTGTATTGTGTTTCAACTCGAGTGAATGCTCAGATCAAACGATTCCTGACTACTCATCCTGATATGAGTCCTAGTTGATCAACTTATGATTAGTGACTAAGCTTTCCGATAACTTATCATCTCTAACAATACTCTGTATTCGGAAATACAAGCTAAAGGACATTATGACACAGAACAAGGAGAACTAGGGTGAGCATGCAAAGCAAATTATCATTACGGGTGCACACGTAATAGTAATTTGAGGTGCATGTAAGTCCTGGTGAAACCTAGTGTGTGGATAAATGGTCCTAATCGGCGATTTACAGACTTAGGTTTCCACTATATGTAGAGACTCTCATAACCCACTCAATGATTAGTTGGTATCGTTAAACCTGTTCAACAATTGATAGACGCGACTATCAGGTTGAAAATGTTTACGGATACACTGAATTATCATCAATGGGATCCATCAATGTTATTTTCACCCATCTAAGAGTCTTAGTGATCTTACGACTCTCATTCAAACTTAATCAATAGAACCACCTAGAGTGAAACTCTAGTAGAACCTCAGAGTAAAACCACCGACTCCAACTATGTACACAGAATTTGAGAAATTCTTTCTATGCTAACGCGTTATTCCTTACACTCCTACAATAGATCCCACTTGAACTTGTTACCTCATCCTGTGACTAATCCTTAGTCTAACTTCGAATTTTACTCCAGCATATTCAATCCTGTAAACGGATTTCTTTCTTCACGAAATGATCCCGTTGATCCAATGACACTAGGAAACGAAGATTTAACCTAACCAACCATCAGTTGAACGCAACTACTTAAACATACATCCTATCTCTTATGCTACTGGAATCTATATCTCATTAGACTTTTCTTCCTTACATGTGAACCTCTTCCCTTAGCCTATGCATTGGCTGACACTTGCCTTATAAGCGCGGGTCTCATTAGAAGTCTCAGCACGATTTCACAAATTCCATATTAGTGTGTCATGCTCTAATTCTATTAAAATCCAAGTATACTATTGAGATAGCAGACTGTAATACCCCGCATCGGTTGAGGGGGAGAACGATATGTTCCTTATTAGGAGGTGGATACCTTCTCTATTGAGACGCGTTTTGCCTGGGCGAGCAACTCGTCGGGTGAAAACAAAACCGTGAGTTCCTGGATGGGCAACCCATCGGGGGCAAAGCGGAGAATATCTTGGTACGGTTTGCTTGGGCTGTTACAGACGCTAAAATTTTTTTTGAAAGAACTCGCATTCTTGCAGATGTAAACTAGCATTGGTTAGTAATAAACTTGACATTGACCGTCTGCCAGTTACACTTGGCAGTTTTGACCTTATTGTCGGTATGAATTGGTTATCTGAGAACCAACCTGAGGCCATCCATTGTGACAAAAAATGTTTGCATTCCTCTCCTTAGAGGGGAAATCCTTTATGTCCAAGGCAAAAGGAGTGGTGCAGTCGTTGGCATCATATCCTTCATGAAAGTACAGAAATGTCTTCGAAAAGGGCATACGGCTATTTTGGCTCTCATTGCCGAACAACCATCTGAGGAGGAGAAGATCGACGACATACTGATCATTCGTGATTATCCGAAAGTATTTCCGAAGATCTACCAGGTCTTCCACCGCATCGTCAAGTCGAATTCCAAATTGATCTAGCACCCGGAGCAGCGCTTATTGCTCGGGCACCCTGTAGACTTGCACCCAGTGAATTGCAAGAGCTATCCACACAACTGCAAGAGTTGTTGGATAAAGGTTTCATTAGACCTAGCTCATCGCCATGGGGAGCTCCGGTCCTATTTGTCAAGAAGAAGGTCAGGACCTTCCGCATGTACATCGACTACCGTGAACTTAATAAAGTAACCAACAAGGACCGTTATCCTTTACCCCGCATCGATGATTTGTTTGACAAACTCCAGGGATCAAGCTTCTATTCCAAGATAGATCTTAGATCCGGTTATCATCAGTTGAGAGTCCGAGACGAAGACATCTCAAAGACAACATTCAGAACTAGGTATGGTCACTGCGAATTCATGGTCATGCCATTTGGATTAACCAATGCACCTGTGGTATTCATGGACCTCATGAACCGTGTGTGTAAACTTTATCTTGATCAGTTTGTTATCGTTTTCATCGACGACATTTTGATCTACTCCAAAAGTGAAAAGGAACATGAAGAACATCTTCGATTAATTCTGGAACTGCTTAAGAATGAACAGCTTTATGCCAAGTTTTCCAAGTGTGAATTTTGAATTCGGGAAGTTCATTTCTTAGGGCATGTAGTTAACGAGAAAGGGATACATGTTGATCCATCGAAGATAGAAGCCATCAAGAATTGAGCAGCACCGTCAACTCCGACTGAGGTGCGACAATTTCTGGGATTGGCTGGTTACTACCGTCGTTTCATCGAAGGATTTTCTAAGATCGCACAACCCCTTACTGCTTTGACTCAAAAGGGTAAGGCCTATACCAGGAGTGATAAACAGGAGTCAGCATTTCAACTCCTTAAACAGAAACTTTGCAGTGCACCTATACTAGCCCTTCCGGAAGGAACGGACGACTTCGTAGTATATTGTGATGCATCTATCCAGGGTTTAGGTTGTGTTTTGATGCAGCGGGAGAAAGTGATCGCATATGCATCACGCCAGCTAAAGATTCACGAGAAAAACTACACCACTCATGACCTAGAATTGGGAGCTGTAGTTTTCGCACTTAAGATATGGAGACATTACTTGTACGGTACCAAGTGCACTATCTACACCAATCACAAGAGTCTTCAGCATATCTTCGAGCAAAAAGAGCTGAATATGAGACAGCATCGTTGGGTCGAACTCTTGAATGATTATGACTGTGCGATCCGGTATCATCCGGGTAAAGCTAATGTTGTAGCTGATGCCCTAAGTCGAAAGGAAACCAAGCCCAAACGAGTTCGAGCATTACAGCTTACTATCCACCCCGAATTACCTAATCAGCTCCGTATTGCTAAACACGAAACCCTGAAAGAGGAAAACCTACCGCTGGAAGCCACATGCGGTATGGAAGCACAACTCGAAGTCAAATCGGACAGTATTCATTACTTCGCCGAGCGAATATGGGTTCCAGTATTCGAAAACTTAAGGGAACTAGTCATAGATGAGTCTCATAAATCTCGTTACTCCATTCATCCAGGTTTCGACAAGATGTATCGTGACCTGAAGGTACTGTATTGGTGGCCAAAGATGAAGGCCGATATAGCCACCTATATGAGCAAGTGCCTGACCTGCGCGAAGGTCAAGGTTGAATATCAAAATCCTTCCGGCCTACTCCAGCAACCGGAGATTCCCATATGGAAATGGAAGCAGATATCCATGGACTTTATCACAAAATTGCCACGAACTCCTACCGGATGTGATAACATTTGGGTAATCGTTGATCGTTTAACAAAGTCCGCTCACTTCTTAGCAATCAAGGAAACTGATAAGATGGATAAGCTTACTCGTATTTACTTGAAAGAAGTAGTCTCTCGGCACGGGGTGCCAATCTCTATCATTTCGGATCATGATGCACAATTCACCTCCCGTTTCTGCCAATCGTTACATAAAGCTTTAAACACGCGTCTAGATATGAGCACAACAAACCACCCTCAAACTGATGGCCAGACAAAGCGTACTATTCAAACCATGGAGGATATTCTACGAGCTTGTGTGATTGATTTCGGTAACGCTTGGGAGTCTCACCTACCGTTGGTGGAGTCTCATACAACAACAATTATCACACTAGCATCAAGGCAGCTCCATTTGAAGCACTATATGGATGGAAATGCCGTTCTCCTATTTTTTGGGCCGAGGTCGGAGATAGTCAACTTACGGGTCATGAGCTTGTACTAGAAAATACTAAGAAAATAGTTCAAATTTGAAATAATTTGGCAGCAGCTCGTGATCGTCAAAAGAGCTATGTCGAATAGCGTCATAAACCGTTAGAATTTCAAGTAGGGGATATGGTTTTGTTAAAAGTCTCACCTTGGAAGGGTGTCATTCATTTTGGGAAGCGAGGAAAACTGAATCCTCGTTATGTTGGGCCATTCAAGATAGTGAAGAGAGTTGGCCCAGTAGCGTATCAACTGGACCTACCTGAAGGACTTTGTGGTGTACACAACGTCTTTCATGTCTCGAACTTGAAGAAATGTATAGTAGACGAGTCACTCGCAGTTCCTCTTGAAAAACCGGTTGAAATCATGAATAAGGAAGTCAAAACGCTCAGACACAGTAAGATCCCTATTGTCAGAGTTCATTGGAGCTCGAAACGTGGACCGGAATTCACGTGGGAGCGTGAGGATCAGATGATGCGCAAGTATCCTCATCTGTTCAACCACTCCACGTCAAACTCTTACGGTACTATTCTAATTTTCGGGATGAAAATTCTTTCAACTAGGGGATGATGTAACACCTCAGAAAATTTTTTTATTTATTTATCTTAATTTTCGAGACGAAAATTCTTTCAACTAGGGGATGATGTGACAATCCGGACTTTTCAGGTTAACCCTGTTAACCAAACTCAGTTAAAGTTAACATAGTTTAATTATCTCAAACCTTAGGGTCTAATCCTGTCATTATTCCAACTCAAACCATAGGGATTAGTTATGTAATTAACCTAAACTCAATATGTTGACTTAGAAAAGTCAAAATTTAGGAGTTTTGTCTATGTTGACTTTTAAAAGTCAAACCCATGAAATTCTTGACTCAAATTCACAAATCATAACCGAATTAGGTCCAATTTGTAACTGAAAAGCACATTAAACATCATAAACGACCATCAGTTGTGCTTTAATCATAGTTATTACATCGAATTAATCCCAATCATGGGCATTCAAGTGAAACCGTCGAACTTAATCTATCCAACCATTTCAATCATCATGCTCACAAATTAAGCACATTCACACCTTATTCGAACTCCCCTGAACCTGTTGCATCATTCGATTATATCTGAGACGCAGTCGTGAACGCCGAAGAATAACCATTGAAGTCGCGGCCGACATCTACTCGATCTCCACATTTATGTTATCAATTAAGGTAATTGAATATACCTACAGCTTAGTTTTCATCCTTACATTGAAAGGCCTAACATAATTGTGGCTTATAACATCGATCCAATCAAGAATCGATCCTAGGGTTCATATACATTCGGATTTAATCGAACCCTACTCCAGATCCATTTTAAATTCAATTAAACTGTATGTGTAGCATTGCCATCACCCACCCGTTAAAAGTCTCATCCTAATTTGAAACTATATCATCGATTTCATGGCAAACGGATAGCTAGGGTTCTTCGTACGAACGGTTTAGTCAAACCACACCCTAGACCCAATTTCAATTCAATTAAACCTTATGAGCAGATTCGACATCACGTTTATTTTGTTAGCCCTATGATTTCAACAACTCTTACTATCGGATTTTATCAATTGGAAATTATATTTTAGAACTAGGGTTTCGATCTTTAAAACAGAAATTAAGCGATTATACTTGTTGGTTTTTCAATTAAATCCACCTGCAGGTTCTTTATGAATCGATAATCAAAACCCTTAAACCCCTGTATTCATCCACGATCACAATCGGTAGAATTAGGGTGGGTTCGATCGGGTTTGCGTGAGGGGGAGGAACACATGGCTGCGAATGATTAAAACCTTTACAGAACCGGTTTCTGTTGCGAAACCCTTGATGGTTGTGATGGTTAAGACGGTTGACTGTGGGAGAGGAGACCCGGGTTCGAGTCCCTCCACCACCATTTTACTTTTAAACAAGTTTTTATTATTATTTTAATTATAAATTCACTCCCTATATTATTGTATTAGTATATTAATATGTTTTAGCCCTGAAAAACGCCCGTAGGCTCGGGTTTAGTTTTATAAACAGTTTCAATGTTTTCACCACATTTAAATAATATATACTTATATTATTTTCAACCCGTAACTCCGATTAAAAGTAATATATTTATATATTATTTTCGCCACATTTATAAACATTTTGTAACGTTTCAAACTAATAAATAATATATTTATTTATTAACCGCGTTGTTACGATCCGAATAAAAATAATAGTTTTATTATTTTTGTCACACAATTAATTATCGTGTTATTTCTCTAAGTTTAAAATGATATAATAACTTATATTATTTTCTTAAACCATTATTAAATGGTACAAACACACGGATTTATTTATTAAATATTATTATTCGTATTAGAGCCGTTTGACACGAAAAGTATTTATCTTAATTAGTATATTAAGAAATCCTGATTCGCGTAGACAAGCCCGTCTACTCATTGATCCTAAATATGTTTTAGGACGTTCAAACCTTCCGTGTCATCGTCACAAAAATCCCATTGTATCCCTGACTATTATGCTTATAATTACAGGACATACGTATATAGTTCACAGGCAAACTCGTGTGTTTCCTACTTGCATCCTTGTGTGGTGCTATCTACTCGTACATAACTCAGGTGAGTTTCACGGCCCATTTTTACTTGTTTTACTATTGGGGGAGAAACATGCTTACACACAAACATTATTTTACTTGTTTTCCTGTTGAGGAGAAACATGCATACTCACAAACAGTATTTTACTTGTTTTCCCGTTGGGGAGAAACATGCATACACACAAACAATATTTTACTTGTTTTCCCGTTGGGGAGAAACATGCATACGAACAGGCATCCGTTACTTGTCTCCCAGCCAGGGAGAGACATACACACGGACATGGATCACATAGTATTTCATTACCACTTGTGTACCTAAGTGCAAACATAACATGCAAAGTCCTTACACACTCGGACCGTTAATATATGGAGTATAGCGAGGAAATTTGAGTAGTACTACTGGGTTTGACAAACCCCACCCGGGTTAGTCGCGCTAACTTGATTGGAGGTCTAACGGGTGTAAATTGTCCTTAACACTTGCCATTGTTGATGTTAGCAATGGCGGAAGGCACCTAAACACAAACAGTCAGCTTCGGTTGCGAACGCTTAGAGTAACTTGTACATTGTCTAGCTAGCAATAGGTGTGACTTACGTATGTGGATACATCAACACTCAAACAGTTTATTTACATACAAACCTGTGAACTCACCAACCTTGTGTTGACACTTTTTCTTACATGTTTCTCAGGTCGCTTTGGCACAGGTTGCGCACTTAGGACATGCATGGAGTCCTACTGTCATATCATTCATTTCAAATATTTTAAATAGTTTATTTAATTACATTAATTGACGCTCGTTGCGTGTAATTATTTTTCCTTCATTTTAACGTTTACGCTTCCGCATTAACTCTGAACTTTTATGTTATGACATTTCAAGTCCCATATAGTGTTGTTTGATGTAACTAATGACTGAGATCCTGGTGTGTCACCTTCCAAACGGTAAAACTCCGTTAGTTGAAATTGGGGGTGTGACAAACACCACTGTCTCCATCCAACCAAACCCGTTGTCTTCATCTTCTGCCCTAATACAATGGTTTCCGAACCCCAATTCAGAATTACAGGTCGTGTAGGTTTGGTCCCCTTCATCGGAATTGCAGGTCGTACAGGTTGGTTTAGTCCTCTTCATCGGAATTTCAGGTCGTGCAAGTTCTCGTCTCCACCCCCTATTCGAATTTCAGATCTGAAAAATCACTAACAGATCTAAGCTAGCTTCAATGGAAGACAGGGGTTGAGAGTTTCCCGCTATGAAAACGGGGGCTGTGAGTTTTCTGACGTGGTTGATTTATGGGAAGCATATACGAGTAAGTTATGGCATAAGTTATGGCTGAATTTGAAATTAGTAGAGGTAGAATTTGAATTTGTTGAATTTGAATTTGCTCGTGAGTTGGTGGTGGTGGCCGGCGGGTTTCAGGTAGTGGTAGGGTGGCATCACTGCATTTTAGCATTCAACAATGGGATTTAATCTAGAGATAGAGAGGGGGCTATTTTAATTTTTTTTTAATTAAAATGGTAAATGGATGAAAATACCCTCACCATGACTAGATTTAACAGTGAAATTTAACGCCCGTTTGCCTAAAGGACGTAACGTGTAAGGTTTTTTAAACATAAAGGATGTTTTCTGTAATTTCCTTAGTTAAAGGACGTATTCTGAAATTTGGGTAATAATTAAAGGACGTAACTTGTAATTCGCACTAATTAAAATGGTAAATGGATGAAAATACCCTCACAATGACTGGATTTAACGGTGAAATTTAACGTCTGTTAGTCTAAAAGACGTAATGTGCCAGGTTTTTTATGGCCTTAAAGAATCCTTTAATTTGTACTTGATTTCAACGTCTTAGTAATTTTCTCAACCACCTTGGTTTCTCGTGTAGTCGAGACGACACCTCCATGTTTGTTTTTAAACGTGTTTCTTGCATCTTATAGATGTTGTGTACGTTGACGATATCATCATAACATATAATAATGAAGGAACTATTCATAACTTCATATCTCGCATAAACAAGGAATTTGCAATTAAGAATCTTGGTTACCTCAACTACTTCTTGGGACTAGAGGTTTCTTACACGGACAACAGTCTCTTTCTCAGTCAAGCAAAATATGCACATGATATTCTTACTCGAGCTGGTTTGCTAGACTCTAAACCCTTGCCACCACCGAGACATTTTCCAGTGTTGGCTCGATTGTAGAAACCCCTACAATACCTTATGATTACCCGTTCGAACATCTCCAATGTTGTTAACCAAGCTAGTCAATTTCTACATACCCCCCCCCCCTCCGGCTCACTTTCAGTTTGTAAAGCGAATTCTTTGGTAGGTTAAAGGCACTTTTTCTTATGGTCTCCTATTCCAGCACCCTAATGCGACATCACTTCTTAGGTATTCAGATGGGACTGGGCTCGTTGTATCAATACTAGATGAACAACTTATGGCTACTACATTTTTCTAGTGCTAATATCATTTCGTGGAGTTCTAAAAAGTAACCAACTGTGTCCCAGTCGATAGGGGTGTTCAAAGTCGGATATCCGAAAATTCGGATATCCGAAATTTTCGGATAGTGGATTTCACTATCCGAATCCGAAATTTCGGATATCCGAATTTCGAATATCCGAAAATTCGGATACGGATTCGGATAGTGAAACGGATATCCGAAAATATAAAAAAATATATAAAAATAATATTTTTAAATTACAAAAACAATTAAAAACCTTAAAAAACATTAGAAAATATACATATAAAAATATATAAATATAATATATCGGGTTTTGATTCAAATTTTCTTATTTTTAAATAATAAAAACAATTAAAAAAATATATAAATATAATATTTCGGATATTCGGATATCCGAACTATCCGAAATATCCGAAAATCACTATCCGAATCCGAATCCGAAAATTCGGATATCCGAATTTTCGGATAATTCGGATTATGATTTTTTTGAACACCCCTACCAGTCGAGATGTGAATCCGGATATCGTGCCAAGACTAATAATGCTATTGAAATTGTGTGAATCGCACATCTCTTTCGTGAACTCCATGTTTTACCACCAAATAATCCAATGCTCCTTAATTTGTGATAATCGTATTGCCATCTTTTTAAATCAAAATCCTATCTTCACAAACGATCGAGCTAAACATATTGATCAATGTTGATTATCATTAAGCTCGAGAACTTGTATCCTCCTATCGTTTATATACTAAATCTGTTCCAACCAAACTTCAACCGGTATATTTACTAAAAGTTTTCCACACCCTCTTTATGAATATTTCAGTGCTAAACTCGGTGTTGTTCTACCACCTATTCGCTTAAACAGGGTAAACATGATCAAAGGATAATAGTATGTTATTAAGTATGTTCATTATATTATTAAATATAGTAATTGAATTGAATATTGGAAAATCCTATACTTCCCGACAATAATACGCGAGTCAGTTTCCAAAAACCATTGCAAGCTCAGGAAAAAATAAATAAATGAACTTCGAATCTTCGATGACCCATACTTTAGCACGTACTTGTGAGGAGAAGATTCGAAACCATTTTTTTTAATTAATATATATCAACTCGCACTTCACATATATTTGATATGAAGAGAGAAGACAGCCAGCAAGTATATAATAAATATTATATATAACATAATTGAAATAAAAAAAAGTAATTAATTCTTCAAATGGAATCTGATATTCTATGAGAAAAGATTAATAAATTTGAGTGAAATCAAAGATGTCCACACGTCTATCATGCCCAGTATGCAACGTGAAAGCCACATTCAAGGAATAATCTCCCAGAGAATCCTTATAAATACCGAACTATCATTTCTTCTTCTTCACTCCAATTCAATTAACAATTTGCTTAATAAAATGGTCATGGCGAACACTAAAGCAGCTGCATTAGCAGTTGGATTCATCTTCTTGAACCTTGCTGGTGTTCTCGGCTATGGTGGTCTTCAGTATGGGTTCTACAATGGCAAGTGTAAAACTTCAGATGTCGAATCCATCGTTAGAAATACAGTTATCTCTATGTTCCTCAGAGACCGAACGATCGCTCCTGCTCTAATTCGCATGCAGTTCCATGATTGCTTTGTTAATGTAAGTATTATATCTTCCATTTTCATGCATGCAAAAAAGTTTTAGAGAACCCTAGCTAACCCTAATTGATCATTTTAACTTTGCATGGATTAAAATTAAAGGGGTGTGATGCATCGATTCTACTCGATGGATCCAACACCGAGAAAACCGCACCACCAAATTTAAGTGTTAGAGGTTATGATGTGATTGATGCTGCAAAAGCCGCGGTTGAGAAGGTGTGTCCAGGAGTGGTTTCTTGTGCTGATATTATTGTTATGGCTACAAGAGACGTTGTTTCTTTGGTAAGCAGAATAATGCAATTAACTTTAATTCTACCGGTTTAAATAACTATGGAAATAGTTCGGTTTGTAATCGATTTTCGGATTTTAGATTTTTTTTAACTGATTGGTTTTGGTTTGGTTAATTAAATAGTTAACCCATCAGTTAACCGTTGGCTTTGGACGTGAGTGGATTGGATTCGTGTTAATTTTAATTAATAAACCCAATTATATTTTGGGTTAAATAAGATATTAATTAGTTTGTTTTATAAAGGAGAATGAGTAAGAACTAATATGCTTTTTTTATAAAATATTATAACAAAACTTTTCTGACATATACAACATATAATTTATAAAAAAATAAAAAAATATAATGGTTGGTTTTAGTGTTAGTTTGATTCAGTTAGTTCGGATATTTATAACCAAAACATACCAGTTATAAAAGAAATCATGACCGAACCATTGGTTTCTCAATTGGTTTAGTGTTTTCGATTATCTTAATTATAATTTGGTTACTCGGTTTTCCTACTTACCCTAATAGAAAATCATGTTAATGTAGAGTGGTGGAGGTAAATACAGTGTCCAAACAGGAAGAAGGGATGGACTTGTGTCTCTTGCGCAAAATACTCGAACCCTCCCAACCCCGTCTGTATCGGTGTCAAGTGCGATTCAAGCTTTTGCTAACAAAGGACTTACCGCTACCGACATGATTTATCTTCTTGGTAATTCACCACATTTTTATCTCAAGTGTCAGCAAATTTTCATCATTAGTTATTGCTATAGGTAGTAGGATAGACGGGTCGGATGAGTTGAGCAACTAGACAAAACAGGGGCGAAAACATATTATATACTAGGACGTGTCAAAATGGGTGAGGTTGACTTAAAATCACTTTATTATCTGAGTTTCTATTTCATTTAAATAACTAATAAGTTAGTTATAAACAAAAAAACAATATAATTACAATAGAAAGTTAAAGCTTTCAATAAAAGATGTAGAAGGTACTTAAATTAAAATCAAACTTAGGATAACTTTAACACGTTTAACATATTATAACATGTTACCTTATCAACTTTTGTTATTCATTTAAGATTAAAAATAATTAATATTGACTCGTTTATAAATAAACAGGTCAAAGCTGTCACCTCTAGCTTGTGGATATGTTTTAAGCTGAACGTTTGTTTTTATATAGGTGGTCACTCTATTGGAGTCGCTCATTGTTCTTTATTTAAAGATCGTCTTTACAACTTCAAGAACACCGGGAAACCAGACCCGACCATGGATTTGGGACTGTTAACATGGCTGAGGCTTACATGTGCTAAAAACGCAACGGTTGACCGCACTGCAAACTTGGATCAAAATCCTTTTAGCTCTGCAATTGTGGACAAATCTTTCTACAGTCAGATTATGTTGCATAGGGGAGTTCTTCAAATTGATCAAGAGTTGGCATTGGACAGTTTGAGCAAGTCCACGGTTGAAGCCATTGCTCGTTCTTTTGACTTTACCACTAAGTTTGGTCAAGCCATGGTTAAGATGGGTGCGATCCAAGTTCTCACAGGAACACAAGGGGAGATTAGGAAATCATGCCGAGCAGTCAACCCGTTAACTTTGACTTCTTTGATTAATTGATTAAAATGTGAATTTGGGTTTCTTATTTTCTTATGTCATTTTTAAATTTTCATGTGAGGTGTGAAATGTTGCTGTCTGTTACGTTCCAAATAATTTATTTTTTTATCTGTATTGAATAAAATGTATTTTTTTCAGTTTTTGAAAGGTCTAAACATAAAGAATTTTTGGAATATATATTACGGAGTAATATTGTCGATGTAACGTTTCTTTTTTTGATTAATTACATCTTTTTAAATATATTATTTAGAGAAAATTACAATAGTATTGATACAGTATTTTTGGGATGTGATATACCACTATAGCCATGTTAAAAGATACCACCCATACTACAAAAACGACATTTGCGACCGTCAAAACAGTCACAACTGCCCTTTTGCGATCAGTTTCGGTGGTCGGTTATACCCTAGTAGGTAATTAATTTTGCGACCAATTTTTGCCACCGAAATATTATTGTGACTGATTTTGCGACTAGAATTTCTGTCAGAAATCTAGTGACTGATTTTGTGACAAGACCTTTTTACGACCGATTTGTGATAGAACCTTTAGGTCGCTGTTTGCAGGGAATATAGTTGTACTCACGTGTTACATGACACAAGGGCTGCGTATCTATGCGTATTTCATGAAACGCCTGGTTAATTTCCATCTTATGCGAAACACCTCTCATGATATATATCACCTTTTTTGATGCGTATAATAAAAAAAGACGTATGTATTCATGATGACATTCAGTTCATACACGAATTAGCGTTGCATATGTCCCGTAATTTTGACGTATCTTGTTATTATTTAACACATGAAGTGTAGACAAATATGAAAACCAATTCATAACACATCATACAAAGACCAATTCATAACACATCATACAAAGAGAGATCTTCATTATGGGTCAATTTTTCCTATCTATGACGACGATCCAAAGTGTTGAAATGTGGTACATGACACTATCAACCTGTCAAAAAGAAATAGCACAATTAGTCATGGTGGTGTGCAAGACCAGTTTAATTACTGCTTCAATTCATCATGCTTGTAGACAACCTTCCATGGTTCCACGAGTCCAAGTTCATGTCCTTGTTGCAACTATTTATGGAACCTGATGATAAAGGCTAGAGCATTCATCTAGTTTTATGATTCTTTATAGAGTAAATTAGATTGTCCTTTAATTATACTAGAAATTATACTCTCTGTCATTTGACTTCAATAAGTACACCACAGGTCATTTTCTTACATACTTTTATACACCCTATGTCATTTACACTAACTGGTGTTAAGTTTTTCTGTTAAGTCTAGACATGAGGGTAGTATGGTCTTTTTAACTATTAAAGGATAATTTATGTAATTTAATCTAAAACCCTATTTTTATCTTATTCCCCAATTCAGACCCTCTCTCTCCACTCTCTGTCATACACTCATTCTCTCTCAACATGTGCCACGAATCACAAAAATCACCATCTGAGTTTGAAGTTTTCTAATGACCAAATTGGAAGCATCATTGAGCTTCTCCGCTCTAGAAAACCTCACGACCAAAGTTCCAAGTCTGTGACCCGTTGAGCTTCTCCGCTCTCGAAGACCTTATGAACACCAGATTTTGGTCGACGGTGGATGGGGTTTAACAGGCACGATGGAAAAGAAACCAAGAAGGATTTTGTGAACCCGGATCTGCAACTTATTGTGGGACCAAACTCCAAAACCGAATGTTCGGTATTGCCCTCTTCTCACTAATCTTCGTGTGAAGGATTTCGTTCAAGGTACCGCATCGATTTGTGTCCACAACAAACCGATTCCGGAATAAGTTAGCAAAATCCTTGTTAATCAACCTTTTTCTTCACCGATTTTGGTATCGGGTCTCTTAAATGGTGATGGAACTCCGCCCACGCCAGCGACTCTAAACGGTGCTTCCCTGTTCCTAGCATCGCAGGTGAAAAAAGCTTGACTACCCCAGCGGGTCCTAATCTAGTGGGTGTGAAATCCTCTGTGGTATATAATATGCTATTGCTTACACTTTTGATGTGAACATTTACTTGGGGCTGTTACTAGTGTGAAATCCCCTAGCATCGTAGGTGAAAAGGGATTGTGACCCCACGGTGGAAAAGAAACGGTGGTGGGTGGGTTTAACTGTCGGAGTCCACGATCTGACCGGAGGGTTGCAGTAGAGAGAATAGACGGCAACGATCTCGGAGGAGTCTATTCATACGTCTATATTATTTTTTGAGTAAATTACACGGATTGTCCTTTTAAGGGCATTTTACCCTCATGTGTAATGCGCATGTCTAAATTTAACACAAAAACTTAACACCAGTTAGTGTAAAGGACATAGGATGTGGAAAAGTATATAAGAAAATGACTTGTGGTATACTTATTGAAGTCAAAGGACAGAGAGTGTAATTTCTAGTATAATTAAAGGACAATCTGTATAATTTACTCTTCTTTATAATTGACGAGTTTTATTGATCATCACCATCTTAAGACGTCTACAGATGGTTAGTTGGGTAAATTTATCTTATGTATTTATTTTAAATGTGTATCCCTGACATGATTTTCTTTCTTTATTTTTCTATTTTAATTACAACTTTTATATATACCCAGTATATACCCGACGGGTTTTGGGTCGAGTATACCCAACGAGTATTTTTTACAAAGTAACAGGTTTACCCGATACCCGACAGGTTTTGGGCCGGGTATGGGACAAGCTTTTATAATCGGGTAAAACCCGTCCCAAACCCGACCCATTTTCATCCCTAACAACAGAGTTACATCTTTCCCATTGTCAAGCTAAAACATCATTATCAGTTGGTTTTAAAAAAAGTTCCATTTATAAATCCAATTTTATTCTTAACTTGCAAAGCCAGTTTCATGGCACTTGCGCAAACCGTGTAGTTCTCTGTCCCCTTTAACTTGATGTTAACAATATTCAAACTACTACAGTCACTGTCATGTAAGTACAAAGGGTCACTAGCCTCAATCTTGCTAATCATGGTTTCAGTATTCACAATTGGTCCAGTATCACCATGATAATCAAATACAACACAACAGACAAAGAATGAACAACACACAAGCATTCACACAAAAAATCAACCAAGGCCAGAGCAGGAATTCGTACCACTTATAGTGGCAGATCAGGAATAGCCAAGGTGATTATGCAATTTCACACAATTACAGATACATACAAGTGAAAACAGATGTCTACAACAAATACAGAACAATATAACAGATACAAGATAGTATAATACGCAACATGTATACGTAAACCACACAAAGAGGGGATGTCTCTCCCTATAAACCAAGAATCAACGCTGGTACTTCTAACTCAACCAATTAATGCCTAAAAATACAGTTTGGGTGAAAAACAACATAAATTAGAACAAGTTGGAACGAGCTCACCAAGGGGTGTCCAAGTTAGGGTATTCCTTCCGGTGGTTCAAAACTTGTAACCTTTACTTAGAGTTACACGGTCAAGACCAGAAAAGAAGCTCCTAAACAAAAGCTAGGGTTTCAAATTTGAACCCTAATCGATGAAACAAAAAATTCCTCAGATACGCCAGCCACTACAGGAGATTTAATCGTAACAGATAGAAACCCTAATCGACGAACATAATCTTCAGATAAACCAGCCACCGAGGAAGAGCAAATCGTCACACCAACTCAGAATGAACAACCAACAATTTAGGGTTTCAGATCTAAAAACCCTAACTCTAGAGATCTAAGAAAAATACAGCGTAAACACCAGTATTGAAGATGAACAATCAATCAAAGCCTTATAAGCTCTGATACCATGTCAAAAACATAGACTCGGAACTCTATCCCAACTTTAGTAGCACGAATATGAAGAGTTACAATTAAAGAATACTAGAAAAAATGAAATACAATAAAAAAGAACACTCAGAACAATAGAACTGCAATATACAGACCTAATACAAAACAAGAAACCTCTCAACAATACAACGGATTCATCAACGCGATGAAACCCTAGAAACTCTAGAAAAAAGAGAACGGCCGGAGAGAATAATCGAGAAGAGAAATGAGCTCATCTAAAGCCGGAAACATTCTCCGTCCTCTTATATAGAATCCATCAGGAACCGGACTATCCATGATTATCCAATGACCCTTGCGTCATTTAGTGATAAAACAGGTACAACCGGGTAAAATAAATCCCTCACTAGATTGAACCACTCCAAGCACTTCATTTAGCTGCAAGCCTAGGTACAAGCCCACGAACACATCCATCAAAAACCCAGGAATAAGTCAACTCTAGCTCAACTCACATATGCACAAAAATAAGAAAACATATAAAACCAATCAGACATATAAAGCCAACAAGGAATTTGAATTGTTGTTTTTAACAAGAACCAAAAAAACATTGTTCTAATTGAAGAAAACAAGAAATTGACAATTGAAAAACAGAAAACTACCACTTCATTGGATCTCTAATGAGAGAAAAAGTGTGTGATACAATGCAAGTTGATGTTAGAATCTTGAAATGTTCATGTCACAAAAAACTATAGAGTTCCAATTTAGAATGGTAATTGGAGTGACCTGATATGGTGATTGGAGTGACCGGATATTGTGATCGGAGTGATCGGAGATGGTGACTAGAAATGAGGAGAGAAGATTAGGGAATATATTTGTTTTTTTTTTCTCAACAGATGGATAAAATGATCATTTAAAAGACTAACAACGTGAGAAGTTAACAGACATCCATCTCATGGATGGAAAGTGTGAGGTCGAGTGAAGAGTAGGGACGATATGCGTAATTTCTCAAACTTAGAAACGAAAAATGACATTTTGATCGGAGTAATTTTACAATGTTTTAACTTACAATATTGATATTGATATGTGTTATGCTTAACAAATCTCATCATATTTGATGGACATGACTCCACCTAATGTAAACAAGACTAATAAAGGTGAATTATTAGTGATTAGTGAATGAAAAGTCGTTTAGACTAGGTTTAAGATTCAACAAATTAATTAATTATTGTGTGAAATATTTGCTATAAAAACTATGTCTTTTACTGATTATGTTGTTACTAAATTTGCGTTTTACTTTCTTTCTTTGGTTTATATTACAAAAAATAGTAATCATCTCGTCTAATATTATAAAATCAGACACGCTTTTTCTTAGTGTGTAACTTAGGATATAACAATGACGGATTTAGCTACAAGGTTAGGTAGTTGTTAATTGCATGTTCTCTTTGGAGGATCATATAGCAAATAGAAGATGAAAATCTTTCTAAATATGATGACGTATTTATTAACTTTTACATCTTATATTAATCTTGTTAGCAATGATGTAACGCTCAAAAGTTATCTAAATAGTTTGTACTATTAGACTTTTTTTTTTTGGAAGGCAAAAGGAATTTTAAAGAACAGAAAAAAAACAGTACAGCCCCTAAAAGAGGTAAAAAGGGGGGAAACAGAAAGCAAAATACAACCTGTTCACAAGAGACTAAATTTGGAAACTACACCATTGTTGCCAATCAAGGGATCCGATATTTGTTCGACTTCTCACCCAAAGAAAACTAGTACTCTTGTGGTTTTCGAGTAGGCGTTTAGTAGACACCTTCCGGTTCCTGAATACAATGTTATTTCTCATCCTCCAAAGGCTCCAAAGTGCGGTGTATGCTATGGCTTGAATGGCTTTACTATGGTTAGAGTGCATCGGGGCTGCTTTGAGTAGGTCCAAGATGTCCCCCACTGAGAAGGCGTATATAGGCGGCAGTTTACACCTGTTGCTAATATATGCCCATACCATTGATGCATAATAACACGAAGTGAAGAGGTGTTCCGATGTCTCGGGCAGTTCTAGACACAGGGGCACAAGTCCGATTCCAGGCTAACTTTCCTTGTGATAAGAGCTTGTCGAGTGGGAATCCGGTCTAGTTCGGCATGCCACGCGAAGATATTTATTTTGAGGGGGACGCAGTTACTCCACTAACAACGATTTTATATCCACATTCTGTTTGTTTAACACAATTTCTAATTTTTTTAATATTGCACCATACCCCAGAGAGGTCCCTTCGCCCTAGAATTATTGCACCATCTCGGATGGGAGCATGAATGCAAAGTATGACATCTTTCGACACCGCATGGGACTCGGTTTTAAAACGCCACCACCATTTTGCTAATAGACTAAGGTTAAGAGACTTCAAGGATCCAAGACCAAGCCCACCTGCTGCTTTTGGAGCACACACTTTTTCCCAATTAACCCAACTAATTTTCCTGTTATTCCCCACCTTACCCCAAAAGAAACCCCATCTTATCCTTTCCAAAGAATCTATAACTTTATCAGGGACCTTAAATAAAGAGAAGAAGTATACCGGTAGACTGTCCAAGACCGATCGTATAAGGATTAGTCGAACCCCAATGGAGAGATTTTGTAATATTCGGGATTTTTTGACATATTTTTTCTTAAACCCTTACCCGTGTTAGTAATTAAAACTCGAATTCATATTAAAACTATTTCCTTCAAGATGAATTTTAAGTTTTAGTTAAGGAAAATAAAACAATTTATACTTGAAACATATGTATATATATATATATGTATATAGATATATGTGAATGTTATTTGAAAGTATAAATATATATATATATATATATATATAAATTCTTATAAGTTGAAATTATATAAATGATGCAAACTCGTCTTTTTAGACTTATAAATAAATAAAGCATACAAATCATTTTTTTATAAATTTATAAAAATGATTGAGAAAACTTATTTAAACATATTAATTTTTATAAAAACTTTGGGGACCAAAACTGTCTTTTTCTGAAACTCCTTTTAAACTTAAAGGACATTTTAACACAAAATGACAAGACTTCGGAACTACAGGGACTAAAGTCGTGATTTGGCTAAACTCCCATCACCTAGAATCGGTTCAGAGTTCGAATCCCGTAGAACCCGATTTTCACTGGTTTTTCACGAAAATGCGTATTTTGGCCAGATTCGATGAACCTCGATCTCGCCTAAGGCGTGTGACCAACACCCGATGACAATCAATGCTTAATCCAACTTTAACAACGCGTAATTCGAATTTAAACCGTTTCTAAACCCAACCGTAATCGTCCCAACCAACCAAGCATTTAACGCAGGAATTCACTATAAAAACCAACTCACACACCTAGACGACATCACACTATAAGTCCCTGAACCCTCAATTCTTTGAATTAGCACCTGCATTGCTCGGTCCTTCCCCACGACAGCCGACTACGACCCCAAGCTCGTTCCCACTCATTTCGATATCATTTCAGGTAATTCAAATGTCCATTCTATTCGTTTTCATCCGATTATCAATAACTCTCTGTCAATTTGTATAAACAGAAGGTTAATCGGGTCGTATTTAAGGATTCTTGGTTCTAGGGTTCATACGGATAATAGAGGTGATTTGAGATTTTGTTTAAAAATTTCTTTTCCGAGTATAAACACTAACGAACCCGTAGTCGGGATGGTTAGTCGTGTGTGTACGTTGGTGACCCGGGTAGGGCCGAGTTCGATCCGGCCAGGCCTGAGTTCGATCCGGCCAGGCCTGAGTTCGATCCGGCCAGGCCTGAGTATTTTTTTTGTTTTCATTTTAATCAGTTTTAAATTCTTTAAAAATTATTCTAGAATCAGTTAAACTTATATAAACTTAAAACTGAATTTTAACTTCACTTTTATATTCCATAACTATTTTAGTAAATTTAATTTAGTTAAAAACTTATAATATTTAACCCTTTTAAAATAGTTTTAAATGCTTAAGAACTATAAATATATTGTTAAAACTTATAAAACTTATATTTTGTTTGAAATACTTAGGGTTATAAACTTTCGTAATTCGTTAAAACCTAATTATTTACAAGGGAAGTAATTATATCTTACTATACAATCATAAACTTATAAACTTTGTAAAACTAAACGAAAACCTTAAACTTGTATTGAATGTATTTATACTTATGATTTGAATACGAACATTAGTTAAAACGATTATAAACTTATAAATTAACGGGAACTCTAGTTAAAACCTATTAAACTTATGATTTTCTTTTTTTTTAGACTTTAAAAATGTTTATAAAACTTATAATTAAGATATAACCATATTCTATTTAATATCTTATAAACTTATAAGTGTTATTTAAACATATTTATATTACGAATTAATACTTAATACTTAGAAACTTAATCGAATCTCAAAAGATTTATGTTGATTAAATAAGTAATTATTCTTGTAAATTATTTATTTTCAAATACTTAGAAAACTATTTTGATTATTCTTACCTAACTTGTATAATGAATAATTGTGAAACTTTTAAATAATTATTTTAATTATTCTTATGAAATTTTGATATTCAAGTCTTACGTCATCCATTTAAAACCTTTTGTTTTAAACTTATTTTAAACTTTATAAACACAATCAATCTCATCCCACATTCAGAACCCTAGTCGAGCTTGAAATCCTAGATCCTTTGTCTTAGACGTGTAGAAGTAAACTTGAAACTTTAGACTTATATTCTTAGGCCTATTGTGAGGATATTCTCCCTCAAAGTCTTGCAAACTTACTCGTATCGGATACTCTTCATCAATCCAAGTGAGTATACTTAGCCCCTTTTTCCTTTCTATACTTTTGGGGTGAAACATGTTTAAAATTCTTAAACTTATACAATTCTTGTACAACTATAACTACGTGTTTATTCTTATGTTAAACTTGAGACTTGTATGCTTAGATTAAACTTAAAACTAGCATATTCATTAACTTTGATCAAGCCTATGGTAACAATGATGGATCTATTGCATTTGACCAATCCACCTTGATTGATTGACCCTTCGGGGGGAGCCCTTGGTGATTGTTACTAAACCAAACTTTCAAACCTGCGGGTTATGCCTAAACATGGTTGGAGGATTGAATGTGCACAATGTTTAAGATACTTGTTTCTCATACTTACATTATAGAATGCATATATCATAGTGAATTGTAATTCTTTTCAAATACTTGTTAAACTGTGTCAAAACCTTTGTATCTCACCAACTATTTTGTAGTTGACAGATTCTTTCACATGTTTCAGGTTCTACATCATGAGACTTATTTGTGATCACATAGGACGCTTCGGACCTAGACTACTTATTAAATAAATGTTGTATACTTGTTATTTTCTTTGTATTGAACCTTTGAATCCATTATTAATAAAATATTAAAACTTTAATAGTCAACCTTGTGCTATTGAACAACCGCGTCCGCCTCGACGTATAATCCGCCGTCGGTTGGGGTGTGACAGATTTTTAGCCTTCCATCTCGACAACCTTGCTTCAAATGTATCTATAATGGGCCTCCAATTTTTTATCAAGTTCATATTTACTCCTACCGTTATGCCAAGATACTTGAAGGGAAGCGAACCCACTTTGCAGTAGGCCGTATGGGCCAGGTCAGACACAGCAGATGTAGGGACGTTTATTCCCAACAAACTACACTTAGAAGTGCTAATTTCTAGCCCTGAGACAAGATAAAAACAACGCATAATACGGATTAAATTCTGGAAGTTCATGGGGGACCATTCTCCTATGATAATGACATCATCTACAAAGAAAAAGTGAGAAAGTAAGGGACATTGCTTGGCATTTGAATGCCCCGAAACATCCCAGATGACCCTTCCCGATTAAGTATGCAGTGAAGAGACTCCATGGTTAGTAGGAAGAAGAAAGGTGGAGTGATTCCTCACCTATCCTGTCAGGGGCCCATCTCCATAGCCCGACTGGCATTCATCTCCATAGCCCTTTTTCTTTAGCAGTACAGGCCGGCGGGTCGGGGTTGTGTCCTTCCGAGTTAGTTGAATGTGTTAGGCGAAGAGAATATAGCACGTAGAAGCTTATTATAGAGTCGGTAGTTCGACGGCTGGCTAAAGGAAGATAGCATATCATAAAGAGATGAAAAAAAGAAAAATGAGTCAACGAGGGACCTCTATAAAGTCATTATCAGATAGCTTCCAAAGGACTTCTTGCTAAAGAGAAATTGACATAGAAGCGGCTGATTCCAGGCTTAGTATCTTCGGTTTCATCTTATAGCCTGACTTGCATCACTCTAATAGGATTCCTTGCTTGCATCATATCGTACAAATAAGGCATTAGAGAGCCCTTTCTCTTCCTTTATTCGCCGCAGGAAGAAATTCCAACTATGCTGCCTTCTAACGATAGGACTGGAATCCGAGCTCCTAGGCAAAAGCTTGAAGCTTGAAGACAGAAAGAGAAGAGATTAACAGGATGCTTTATAGTCGAAGAGCATTACCTGATATGGTACATCAATACATGTTCCTAAGCCTATTCCAATCTTGTCTAACTTTGCTAACTCCCCCTTCTCAACCCGTATCTTGTTCTTTATGGAAACACTTCTTCGTATTCCATCTTTTCTCGAATCTCCTTTAACGGAAGAAATAGAAGCTCAAGAAGGAATACGAAAACCTAGTTCACTCGCTGAGTCTCTTTGCATCCATGGCTGAATGGTTAAAGCGCCCAACCAGGCAAATTCGTAGGTTCGATTCCTGCTAGATGCACTTTTTACGTTCAGTTCAATCGCTGCTCACGGAATTGATATATATAGCTCGCCCTTATAGCTTATGAGGCACTTAACTCGCTCAACACTCGTTCAAAACATCCACTCTTTCTTCACTCGCTAGGGAAAGATAAAGGATAGATGACTGAAAATCCCGCTTAGAGATCGCAAAAATATAGTCAGAGTAGGAGTTCCCATCCGTCGAGGTCTCGTTTTACCTGCCCTTGGGACTGGAACTGATTGGTTGCTTGTTGTGACAGGCAAGGTCTGAACATTGTCCCACTTCCCTCATCGGGTTCCTCTCTGTTCATCATGGGGTTGTTGGGATAAATGTGGGTTTGAGACGCGCGGGTACTCTTGATGCGAAAGGATATGGATCTAGAAGCCGAGATCAAAGCGTTAGTTCAAGATAAGAGCCCTTACGAACCAAGGCTTCTAAAGTTGCCGGAGGTCCATCATCAAGAATGGCCTAAGATGGTCAGAAGCATTCCTAACAATGCTAGCCACAGCGGAATACTCCGGCAAAACGGGTCGCCATTTCGCGAAATCGAACGCCCTAAGAGGAAGATTTCATTTGCTTTCTGCGAGAACACGTGAATTCCTTGGATGGCGACCCGTTGACCATGACCGAGGCTTTGGCCGAACGAAGAACACCTTTAGTCTACATCCTCCATTTAAACGGGAAGTTCATTTGGAGAAGTATAGATTTAATGAAGTCCCATGAAATAGTATCAAATGCTTTATTGAAGTCAATTTTAAATAGAAGGCCTTGATACTTAGACTTCCTTAGCCAAGAGATTACCTCATTTACCACAAGAGGCTCATCGAGAATATTTCTTTTGGCAAGAAAAGCAGTTTGGGAGTCAGAGATCACTGAGCTGATTATAGACTTCATACGGTTCGCTAACACTTTGGAAATGACTTTGCTAATGCTCCCGATTAGGGAGATGAGACGATGGTCATTGAATAAGAATGGATATTTGATCTTAGGTACCAAGGTGATGAAGGAAGAGCAGCACGCTCCACTGATTATACCATCGTGATAAAAAGAGTTGAGAATCCCAACAAAATCCTGCTCAAATAGGTCCCAGAAATGCTTTATGAAAGTAAAATTAAACCCGTCCGGACCCGGGGCTTTATCACCCCCACAGTCCCATACCGCCCTTTTGATTCCGTCAACGGAGAAGGGGTGGATAAGATGTGCAACATCATATTCAGATAGCCTTTTTATTCCATAGCAATTCATGGTTGGACGGGTCTCCATGCTTTCTTTTTAGATGGTGTCATTATCATAGGAGAATGGTCCCATATTAAGTACTATTAGACTTAATTACCTTTTTCATCACTAGAAAAACAATGTAATTAAAAACCCATATCTCCTCAAAATGTAAAACCCAATTGGGCATATTAGTTTTCCTTTGTTTTTATAATTATAAAATGATATATTTTGACAAATTAATATTTATAATATAAACATTATGTCAAAAACAAATTTAATAATTATTATTTTCACAGGTCTCTCTCTCGAAAGTTAAAGGTGGTCCGGAGTGTTATGTACTTATGTGTAGATTTACGTAAGTGACAACAATGGATCACGAATACAATTGTTAATCAATAATTCAAAAGTGAACACAAGTGCAAAAAAGTGTTTCTCAAAGGGCAGTTCTGTAATTATTAAAAGGGAGCTAAAAGTCTTGACTGGTTCAATAATAGTGGATATATTGTTTTTTGAAGGTCTGGACATGACTTGTTCAAGACCTTATGTCGTCGTTGCCCCATTTTTCCATTTTCACTCGGTAACCATTTCTTTCACCACCCCTATATAAATACACAGTTTCAAGTTTAAATAATCAACAACAATGGCTGATCAACACGACCCGGCCGACATGCACACAGTCCACGTCTATCGATTCTACCCGACCGAAGAAGAGCTCATTTCGTTCTATCTATCGAACAAGCTCCAAAACCATAGAACACGCGATCTCCACCGCGTTATCCCAGTTGTCAATGTCTATGAACACAATCCTAGCCTCCTTCCAAGTTAGAATCAATGGCCATATCCGATCTTTTTTCCATTTTAGGGTTTCTGATCAAATACTGTTTTTGTGTGTAGGGTTAGCAGGAGAATTATGCCGACGGGACACTGAACAGTGGTTCTTTTTTGTGCCTAGACAAGAAAGGGAAGCACAAGGAGGAAGGCCTAGCCGGACCACGGCCTCAGGCTACTGGAAAGCAACTGGTTCACCAAATTATGTCTACTCGTCCGATAACAAAGTGATCGGAGTGAAGAAGACGATGGTGTTTTACGAAGGGAAGTCTCGTACCGTGAAGAAAACCCAATGGAAGATGAATGAGTATCGAGCCATTAAAGAAGAGGCGGATGGTTCCAACGCTTTCCCCGTTCCAAAGGTAATCTCCGTGTTCATTATAGTAGTTTTATTAAAAAACTTCACAGAATAGAAGAGTAATAAAAACAAATTCGTGAGCTCCTTGTTAACATAAAACAGTAAATCTTAGTTGGTATAAATGACTGATTAATTCAGTTATACTTTGTTCGTGTTGATTTGTTATATGTTAATTAATGGGTTGGTTTAACTTTGGTTAAATTTCCACAGTTATGTCACGAGTTGAGCCTATGCAGAGTGTATGTGGTATCAGGAACTACACGAGCTTTCGATAGGCGACCTTTTGGGATAGGGCCAACTATAGAGATGATCAACGCGAGTACGGGTGCATCATCTTCGGTAAACATCCTATAAACGTATAGACCATTATCACTTCCATTTGTTCTTGTCCTCAAAGCTCATGGCTGTACAATGAAATGCTTAATATGGTGGATAATGAAGGACTCATGCCTCACCAAGAATGTCAACATTTTTCTGGTTGAATTCTAAGTAATTTTTCAATAAACAAATGATCAAAAGTTTACCATTTTCGGGTTTCTAGTTTCTATAGACGAATTCTTGGTAGATTAAAGTTTTCAAATTTAATAAGTTTTATATTAAATTAATATTTGTGGTAGTGCTAACCGTACCATGGTTATACATTATATTATGCATATATGAATTGAAGTGGTGTATGATGTATACAATGATGAAAAGAGATAAGGTTTAGAAGGCAATTTGTCATGTTTCGAGGTAGACTTGGAGGAGGATTAAGATGGGAGTGAGAATATATCATTAATTAGTTAATTAAAATAATAAATCAATATACGTCAAGCTCAAAGAATAATTTTATTAAAAGAATAGTTGTCTTAATAACTTACGTTGATTTTACCATTGTATACCAACTAGTTTATATATTTTTTAACGACAAATCTACCTTACTTATACTTATAAATTACATCAAATAATTCACTCATGTCTGGTTTTGAACCCAAAACCTTTTATCTAAGAAGCAAGAGTCTTTACCAAATAGGTTATTCATGTATTTACTGTTAGAATATTATTAGTATTGTTTAATAGTCAAAAAAAGTCGTATACCATGACTATTGACTTTTTGATGTAGTTCATTCTCAACATGTCTTGTAATCGTCAAAAAAGTATAACACGTGCACATACATGTATTTATTGTTAGAATATTATTAGTGTTTTGATGAAAGAAAGAAAGATATCATGATTATTGACTTTGTGAGATATATGGTCAACCATAGAGAGACTTTTCGATATATGGTCAACCATAGAGAGACTTTTCGATGTATGATCAACAAGAGAGAGAGAGCTAGCTTATGAATGATACGATTGACTACTTTATAAATTTTTAGATTAAGGTTTATAATTTATACATATAATGAGTTGATTTGAAAAGTTATTTAACATAGTATATGTTGAGTTAGGCTTAATTAGTTGAAGGAAGTAAACAATTTTTGGGTACACTTGGGTTTTGGCTTCATGAATAAGTGAAAAATTGAGGTGATATTTAGCGCAAGGAAGATGAAATTAGTTGGCATTATAATATATAACGGAAGATAAATGAGGTTTTCGCGTTTAAAGTTTAATGTTAACTTTTAAAAACTATGTTATTTTAGTTAGTTTACATCAAAACTATATAATTTTGATTAAAATTACGTTTTTCTAGCTAGACAAAACATTATAATTACTATCAGTTAGACGAATAGTAGTTTACAAATTGTGATTAAAGTACAAGTGCTTATAAACACATATATTAATTATTATTAAATATAGATTTCTTTTTCAAAAGTCACTTTTTTAATTGAATTGCACACGTTTTAAAGTTTTTATTTTTAAATTCAATTCCCGCCGTTATTAGTTTAATTGTGTTTTCCGTTCCATATTTCTTTAATAGAGCAAATTACAGAAATCGTCATTTATGTTTATACCTTTTTTCAGATATTGTCCTTTAGCAAAAAAAAATTATCAGGTATCATCATTTATGTTTAAAACTCTTGCATCTCTTGTCCTTTCTCCCAAGCGACGTTAATTTTTAACGTTAAAACCGGTCACGTGGACCCCACGTGAGGGCAAAAGGGTCTTTAACCCTAGCTGCAGATCCAACCATACATCCCCACCAGATCTTCATCGTCTCCTACCCCCACCTCCTCCGCCTCATCTCAGACACCATCATCTCCACCCTCCCCCTTCCACCCTCTACAACCTCATCTGCGACGTCCCCTACACCGCCCTCCCCATTGCCACCATCATCTCCACCTCCTCGCCGCTATTATCTCCACCTCCTCGATCTGTTTGACCAAAAAAGGTTTCTTGTTGTTCTTGTTACGGCGGTGGCAGTGGGTTTCCACGCCGGCGGTGGCAGTGGCTAAGTATGTGATTTAGTTAGATTTATCTCTCCACACACACACTCTCTCTCTCACTCTCTCTATCTATCTAACGCAGATCCTCTCCTGTCGCCTGAGTTCTGGATCGCAGATGAAGCAAAACTGGAAATTAGTTTCCCCTAATTGGCTAATTTGCTTCATGATGTTTCTAAAATCGGTTTCCCCTAATTAATTCATCAACGAAACCCTAGCAGAAATTCTATAATCGATTTGTGTATAATGATGTATGAAATCAGTAGGTTGAAATAGTCGGTTTTGAGACGTGGTTGTGGTGATGTTGATGGGCGGTGATGGTGGTTTTAACTGGCGGTAGTGGTTGAGAGGGGGGAGTAGAGAGAGAAGAGATTGGTAGAGCGAGTGGAGGTAGAGAGATGAATATCATTAGTTAATTACACAAATAGTCCTTTAAAAGATGGAAAGACCATTTTTTCATCACGTGAGTGGCACATGACTTGAGTTAACTGAAAAAATTAACGTCCGTTAGGTCAAAGGACGTAAACTGTAAAAAAAAATAAACATAAAGGATGATACCTGACAAACACGTCTCCGAGATTTCAAATGTCCAGCGCGACTACAGAGAGGCCTATAGAATATGAACTTATATTTAAAAAAATTTGAATTGGGTTAAAAAACCATTGTGTTTAAATTAAATTTGGGCAAAAATAAATTTGAATTTTAATGGGTTTAAACTTTATAGTTTTTTATAAAATATAATTTTGTATATATATATATAAATTTTAAAAAATTTATGCCCCTCGAAAACCATCAAAATTACATGCCTCTCGCGACAGCACATGTCGCACATGCCACTGAGCCACCTCTGATACCTGATATTTCTTTTGCTAAAGGATAATATCTGAAAAATTATATAAACATAAAGAACGAAAAATATAATTTACTCTCTTTAATATTTAAAAGAGTTCACCGCATGCAACAAAAAGAGAAAATATATCTACTTAAAATTTCTTGGAGTTCAAAAGTTGTAATCCTCATCACATACAAGACGAATTGTGATATCATAAACACTACGTACGAGAAAAGTTTTAATGTGCATAGTAAAACAAAGAAAAGTAATTTATAGGTAATTAAAAGAATCAACGTCCTTTTCAGAGATTTTACATCTAATCAGATTCGCTTCACACACATGCATATACATGTTCTTCAATATAAAAGTATAAACATCATATAAATACTAAGATATAATATTGTTTTAATTGTGATACATGTTAAGACTATTATATAACAGAATAAGTTAACATTACATAAAAATGCTAATGCAGTTCAATATTAAAAATTGCTTTAATACTGGATCGATGCGAGAAGTATAATTATATGTGATATATATATACCTATATAGGGGGAGATTCAAATAAGAAGTAATATTTCATTAAGAAGCCTAAGAAATGATAAAAACCTTAAAAAATTATATCAAACGAACTCTGATTGAGTCCATTCCAGCGGCGTTGGAACCGTCTCATTGAACTCTACCATCTTAGATTTTAGGGTTTAGATTTTAGCGTTGAACTTTATAGTTTTAGCCTTAGGGTTTAGCCCTAAGGTTTAGATTTTAGGGTTTAGGTTTTTTTAGGGGGTGGGGGTTTAGGTTTTTAGGGGGGGTTTAGGTTTTTTGGGGTGGGGGTTTAGGCTTTTCGGGGTGGGGTTGGAGGGAGGTTTAGGTTTTTGGGGGTGCAGGTGGAGGGGGGTTTAAATTTTTTGGGGCGGGTTAGGGTTCGATGAGACGATTCCAACGCCGCTAGAATGAGCTCAATCGGAGTTCGTTTGACCAACTTATTAGCATTTTCTAGCGAAAAACCACTTTTTAGTGGAACCTTCCCGTAGCTATATATATATATATATTAATAATTTAATTTTATAAAAAAATATTTTAAGTAATTATTAACTGCATCATCATTTAATACGTGTTGTTCTATTATTCCATGCCGATCAAGAACAAAAAAATTAGGCCTTAGAAAATGATGGCATATGCAGTCACCACTACATTCGCTTAAATCGTCCCATATGAAGTCGGGATAAGACTTGTATACAAGATATTAATTTCTAGTTTGGTGAGCTAAGATCGAGACATAAACACCATAGTTCAGCCATGTATGTATTCAAATAATAGCAACTCAAGTCGTAATTGGCATATAATTAATTAGTTTCAGATAAGCAGGCTCTCAAATCTAAACACATATCGATAATCATGTTCTTTTGCTCTATAAGTACACGAAACAGATTAAGGATCGTACAATTTATCATGCAACCTTTGATCCAAGTGTAACTAATATAATCTTTTGGCACACAGATGAGTTGGTTCATGATAGAACCTCATATGTCATGAATGACGACTTTCCAAGGGTCAGCTTACACCATCAAATGAAGCTTTTTTTCATGGTGCTGCATATATAACTCAATCATGTTAGGGATGAAGTTAGTGAGACAAGCATTTTATTCGGGCTGAAATATGGACTTCACCTGAGATTTTTTATAAGGTTAATTATATATAACCAGGGTTGGACCTTCGTGTGCGACTAGTAAAAATAGACGTTTAAAAACAAGTTAAACTTGCTTACCCTTTTCAGTTCGGGTTCAAGTAGTTCTTGAGTGAAAGACCCAACTTCTCAGTTTATACGGGAGCTATCTTTTAGGTTTGTTTTTTAGGCAACATGGGACATGAATATATATACAAGGAGAAAAGGAGAACTTTCTCATTTGGGTGATATGGGATAGATAAATCACAAATTGAACAAAGGGGAGGAGAAGTAAGTGAAAAAGAAAGCGGAGCGATCAAACTCTTGCATCACTATTGTTGTTATTAAATCCTGGGTATAATAATAACTTATATATATGTAAAACCAGGGGAAAGAACTTTTGCGGTCGTCCACCCGGCGGCCGGCACACCCTTAAGACCGGCCCTGCATATAACAAATATTTTGTTTAGAATCGTGAGAACCCTATAAGCAATTAAGCACCTATACATAGTGTTTTTATGTAAAGATAAAATTGAAAATCAAAAAATGGTTTATTTCTATTAATACCATATCTTTTTAAATAAATCTCAAAGAAATTGAAATCCAGATACGTTCTAGTATCTTGAGAACCGCTACTATCTTCCGTGCGTAAACTCATGAATGGTAGTGGAAAAGGTGTTTAGTTCCATTAGCTTCCTCAAATTGGCAACTTGCTTTCTGATATTTGGTCTAGTTGCTTTCTGTATATGGCTGAATATAATTGTTGTGCACTTAGCTCTTTTAATTTTTATTAATTTTGAAAACCTGTCTTATCAGTACTCCCTACCAAGAAAGCCATCTTATCCTCAAGGTGGCAAATCCTTCTACTTTATTAAAACTTCTCACTTTTCAGGCTTGTACTCTCCCTCTAGACCCCATCGGCCATGTGACAATATTACTTTCATCTATTAATTCAAAGATGAAAGTTGTTCTTGGTTTTTTGTTCCCTATATGATGTCTTCTTGAGTATACATGTAAAAGAAAAAACTGGATGTCACTACTAGAAAATAGACTATCACGTAGTGACAGAACTAAAACCTTTTACTCGGAGGGCTATCATAAAGTCTTTTTCTCTACCGACTATGATTAATAAGTGGTCCGACTTACTTAAAAAAACTGAGCTTGACAAATTCTCGTGACTAGAAGGTCAATGGACCCTCTTGAGCCTCCCTTTGTTCCGCCTCTGTTGTCACAGACCAAAAGTTAATGATGGACAAAACAAAAATCTAATAGAAAAATGAAAACCTAAAATTTTGATATCCGATGGTGATCACCGACAGATTTATTCTTATGGCTTGGGTTAAGGATTAAGGTCTATGTGACCCAAACTCGTGTTTTTAATTAGTAATTTCTTACTAAATATTCAAACTAATACAACCCTCACGCCATTTCCACTTGGTTAGAGACGAACGTTATGTACATTTTTCTACTCAAAACTCACTCATTGGTATAATAAACCTTAGCCAAACCTTTCTTCGAGAACAAGTAACTTGCTTCATATTCTTTCTTGTAAGACACTTCTAGCACCTCCATTTCACTTATTATAGCTTTAATTTGAAAATAAATTTTCACTTATTACACCTAAACACAACAGTCAGTTTTCTAGTAGTAATGTGTGTCTTGATTAGAGTGAAAAGAGAGGTCAAATGTATTTAAGATTTTTGGCCAAAGAATGCTAAATTTAAACATTATATTGAATAAACTAATTACATTATAAGTTGTACCAAATTTGGAGTAGTATAAAAATAAGGTAAATTGGGAAAAGAGTCAAATAGTAGAGGAAAAAGTCAACAATGTGTTTAGGTGTAATAAGTGAAAATCTGTTTTAAATTTAAAGCTATAAAGTGAAATGGAGGTGCTAGAAAAGAATATGAAGCAAGTTACTTGTTCTTGAATTTTGCCAATTTACCTTATTTTTAGGGAAAAATACTGTAATGGACATTAGCCGGCTAAAAAAATACCAAAATTGACATTTAGTCGAAACTACTTCGGCTAATCCTTTGGTTTTATTGATTATTGGTTTATCACTTCACCACACCGAAAAAAGCAGCAAGAAGAAGATGCTGATGGTAGTGAAGGCTATGAAAAGCACCAACTTCTTCTCCGTACGTGAATAAATGATGGGATAACAGGAATATTGTCACAAATGCACACAAAACTAATTTAATATTAATATTATTTATTAAAATAGGGAGGTCTTGGGTTTAAGTCCCATCTGTGACAAAAAAGGGGTTCCAGGTTGGACCAGAGGGTTTTCTCACCTAAGGTGGGTTTCCTCCTGAGGGTGGTCTCAGGTTCGGGACTGATAGGGACGGACTGATGTACGAGCTTCCCTTCGAGGACGTGCCAGCCTAGAGCCCTAAGGTTCCGTATTGAGTAATGGAGATGATCGATTAGACCAGTGGCCCTTTAGTGATCCAAAAAAGTGGTTCAAAAAAAAATTATTATTGTTTTCTAACAAACTAACAACTGTTATTGATATGAATGACTTCAGGTGGCATCTTTAATAGCAGTGTATAAAGTTCTTAGATTTTTTGCCCAGTACAGTTAATCGAGACAAAAAAAAACCAATTAACCGAAAACCGATCGGTTAAGGTTGGTCAATAACCAAAAATTTTGATTACGGTTCGGTGGGGGCTCAAAAACAAGCGCGGGCTACAATTTCTAGTATTAAATAGTTAGTAATGAAAATTTATAAATTATAAAGAAAATATTAAATAGTAACGATTTATGAATTAATAAAGAAAATATTAAATTGTTAGTAATGAACAAAAAACAAGCGGGAAAAAAAATCTTGTACTCGCAAAATTATGACATGTAGCGCAACCAACTTATTTATTAGGTATAGATTAACAAAAATGTTATTTGTAAATCTGGAATTTTTTAAAAAAAATTATTCAAGGATTAAGTTTCCAAACTTAATTTATTATAAGACTTTATTTTGTTAATTTTAAAATTTATGGATTAATCATGCACGATAAAGTATAAGAACTCAATTATATTAGTCTACTAGGTTAGAAACCCGGTGTATTATACGGTTGAATAAATGCAATGTTATATATACTTAGTAATAAATATTTACATATTGCATACTAGGTTAGAAATCTCGTGTATTACACGGGTTGAATAAATGCAATTTTATATACTTATTAATAAAGATTTACATATTACATATTTATGACATATTACATAGTTTTTTAATACAAATTCTAGAAACGCTATATAATTATTTTTTAAAAATGTTTTATAAAAAGAATGAAATAAATGTTCAATTTATAAAAATGTTTTATTAACAAAACTATTTTTTTAACTAAAAATGTTTTATAAAAATAATTATAGAATTCATTATTATGTAATAGGAGAGATAGACGAGAAACAAAAAATTATAAAAACAATTAAGGAAAATTGTATAATTAATAGAAGAGAGAGACGTGAAAAAAATTGTTGAGAATGCATAAAAGATTGACTAGTGTCATATCAAAAGCTTTATTTATTATATAGTATAGATGTGTAAAAATGTATTTTAAAATATGTAAAAATTAATATATAATTGGGTTTCGAAAATACGTTAATTACTATTTAATGTAATTTGACTTTCATTTACTATTTGATTGAAAATAAAATTTATATAATTAATTAGATTTTAAAGTTTCTTATAATAAATGATAATTTAAAATAAATATGTTTTACTAGTATAATTATTATTTTCATTAAAAATATATTAATATTAAAAGATAGAGATGTATTTAATAAGAAAGAGAAGCGAGAAAAAAATGGTGAGAAGGAATATGAAGACGACACGTGGCATGAAAAACCTTTATTTATTATATACTAGATTAGATTCCCGTGTATTACACGGGCTAAATCATGAAAAGAATATAATAAATAAATCTTTATTATATTAAATGACTAACTTTATCTATCACGTGTCTACTTCTGGTGAAGTCTAAATTTTTGTAACAATTATATTGAATTAGTTAAATATGTGTGTGTGTGTGTGTTTAAGCGTATGGAATTCTTTTTAACATAAATAAAACACTTATACAGTAGCAATTAATAATATTCAAAAAAATAAAAAATTAACACCTCTAAATCTTATGAATTAGTTAAATTTGATTATAAATAATGTATTTAAAAAAGTAAGTTATTGGTCAACCAAAATATATCCTACATTTAATGTTTAAAATTTAAAAGCATAATAAATATGAAAAACGTTTAAATGGTATTTAATCAAATTCAGAGTTTAAAAAAAATAATTAAAATTGATAATTGAAAAATGTTTAAGTGGGAAAAAAAGATTTATAGGCTCTAGAATAATGACACATGACACCTCAAAACCTTTATTTATTATAATTGATGGATTAGTATTTTCTTTAAAAATATATTATTATTAAAAAAATAGAAGTGTATTTAATAAGAGAGAGAGAGACAGGAAAAAAATAATGAGAATGAATATTAAGGTGACACGTGACATGAAAAAACATTTATTATTATATAGTATAGATTATAGATTTATGACATATTACATAGTTTTTTAATAAAAAATCTAGAAACACTATATAGTTATTTTTTAAAAATATTTTATAAAAAGAATTAAAGAAATGTTCAATTTATAAAAATGTTTTATGAACAAACCTATTTTTTTTTTAAATAAAAAACTTTTTATAAAAAGAATTATATAAATCATTATTATTAGTAGGAGAGAGAGGCGGAAAACAAAAAATTGTAAAAACAATTAAAAAAAATTTATATAATTAATAGGAGAGAGAGGCAAAAAAAACGGTTAAGGATGCATAGAAGAGTTACAAGTGTCCTAAAAAAACATTTATTTATTGATGTGCTTATGTAGTGGAAAATGTGTTTAGTTCTTTTTATTCAATTACTTACAAAAGGTAAATTGGAAAGATGTAATGCGTCAGGTACAACACCTAAATGCACAGCTGAAATCAGCACGCACATGAATTATTTTTTATGGGCTTCATGTTCAATTAATGGGCCGGCTGTTCTATTTTTGCAATAACTATTTGTAGGTCGGTAAATTTTAGAGGTTATTACGTGGGCCTAACTCTAAATCCACGACAAGCCCGTAAGTAACCAAATGAACCCTCAACTTTCTATATTCTATCAAATCTGGAAATAACCCCACTGTGTCATGTGACTTATAACAAAATTATTATTTTAATTGTAAGAGTCACCGAAAGGTATTTAAGTTTTTTAATATATGATTAAATAGACTTAGAAATACTTATGCACTTAAAAGTTAAAATAAGTGATGTAGTAAAGTAGGTTTTTTTTTCCCAAGCGATACATTGGGAAGTTTATGTATTATAAAAACAAAAAAAGTTTATTAATATTAGCAGCATTATATATATATATATATAAGGACATGTTCAATTGAGAACCATAATTTTGACGAGAACCAAAAGAACCATGCATTCTACACAAATGCATACATGCATCCTTACTTTATATATGCAAAAATGCATCCATGCATCCTTAAATTTGTATAGAAATACATGGTTCTTTTGGTTCTCGCCAAAACTATGGTTCTTATTTGAATATGTCCCTATATATACATATATATATATATATATTTAAAGATGATGGGGAAGTAGTACTTTGATAAGAGTTGTATATTGGTGGTGAACACTAATTAAGGACCCAGGTAGCACAACACTAATTAAAAATTTTATTTGTTTCAGCCGAATTATTCTTTACATAAATACAATTGTAAACTGTAATAAAACCAAAAACTGGGTTGTTTGCGGTTTAACTCAAGGACCCAGGTTCGAGTCCTAGGAAACCATATTGAGAACATATTTAACTGAAAATATAATTATGCTTTTTACTTTAGGTTTTATTTTTGTAACATTTTAACGTTAATTTTTTCGTGGGGTCAATAACAGTGTACGGGTTGTCAATACCGAGCGTTACAAATTTTAACACTCCAGCCGTAACGCGCGGGTTTAAAAAAGGTTCCATTGCTTTGCTTATGTGATGACGATGTTAGCTTTTTTTTAATGGAATTCAATTTTCCAGCTCCGTCATGCTGCTTTCTCGCTTCTTCAATACCAATCAGGATTTCCTTTCCCTTTCACAAAATAATATGCACGATCTTTTACTTAATTACATATCCATCCTTTTTATGTTTCTGTTAAACTCCGATTTATTTTCTGCTTCTCTTTTTGAGTTTTCATTTTTTTTATTTTGTTTTGAATATTATCAGCGTCTACGACACAACAAATGGGTTTAATCTTTTAAATATTAAGTTTTTGTACACTACGAGTATACCGTTGCGTCGTACCTTTTTTTATCTACATTTCAATAAAAAAAATTATCCACATTCGATATGGTCTACGTTTTGACTTTAATTATATTAAAAACCGAACCATGTGCGACATGTTTTTTTTATATGTATTTTTAATTGAACATGAACATAGAAACTTCGTACGCTTCTGTAAACGTGTTTAACCACATCAATGTGATCGCCTTCTATCTACGTTTCGATAATGTCTTAGCAACATCATTGGCGCAATGTGTGTGTTTACGTCACCGTTTCATTTTTTAATAAAGTTACGAATATTATCAGCAACTCTGTCGCAACTGACATTTAAGAGCCAAATCGCCGATGTGCGCGCCCCGCCGCAGCGCGCGGGCATGTTTACTAGTTTTCTCAATTTGGCAACTTGCTTTCTGATATAATTAGGTCTAGTTGCAAATGTATTTGGCTGGACCTAGTTAAATGAATAAGTAAATTAAACCAAGAAAGTTCAAGAAACAAACAAGAACATGTAAAGCCTACAAGTCAATTTGAGTTGTTGATCTTCCAAAGTCTAGATAGCCATATGTCCAATCCGATTTTTGGTCTAATCGGGTTTGTTCACGGGTCAGCAGGTCACGGGTCGTTGAGTCAGCAGTTAATTTTATTTTAACATGTTTATTTTATGCTTTGTTAGTAGCAAGTAGTAGGTTAGATCATGGGCTTATTTCCCTGGTCTTTAGCCTTTTATTTTACATGTTTCTGGGACTTAATCCATTCATTTAGTTATATCTAAAATTTCACATATTGTCTTTTGTCTTCAAAAATCACTCAAATTGTCTTTTATATTTAAATTTTGTACACTCTATGTCCTTTGAGCTAACTGGAGTTAACTTTTTCTGTTAAATCTAGACATGTGTCTTGCACATGAGGGAAGTATGGTCTTCGTTAAATACGGTTTTAGTCTCTGTGGTTTGACCAAAATAACCATTTTAGTTCAAAAGTTTAAATTTAACTTTTTTACTCCAATAGTTTCATTTTTTCTCAATTAAAGTCCATCCACTAACTTTGTTAAATATTATACAAAAAGACAAAAATACCCCTTTGTTAAATAAAAACTCTCACCCTTTTTATCATCTTCCCTAAACCAATCTACCCAAACCCTAGACACCCCATCCACCCAAGTCGCCACCACCTCCGGCCACACCGCGCCACCACCTCCGGCCACACTGTGCCACCACCTCCATCTAGACCTCATGCTAGGCCACAACCCTCCGTCCGACCCAACCATTCATACAAACTGAGCTTTTTTCTTCTTGTAGGCACTTATATTGGGACAGATGGACAATTAGAGGTTTTTTCAACTTTCTCTACCCTCCTTCTCTAACGACACACAAATATGCTGATGGTTCATTTTTCCAGTTAAAAACCCCCAAACATCCCAAATATAAAGCAAGAATGAGCCGGATGAAGACACCAAATTTATCCTTCAATCAAGGGCAGTGACAATTTCAAGAACCCAAACAAATTAATCACTTGATTTCAACTACAAAAACTTATAGAAAACTCCAATACCCACAACAAAATGAAAATCCTACTGCCCACTCTTCAAATCATATGCAATCATCTTTTATTTTGGTTTCAGTGGTCCTGGGTTTGATTTTTCTATGTTCAATTTTTTTCTGAAAGGGCTTTGCCAACCCCCTAGAAACCCCTCCCACATATGTTTTTTTCTCAGCAAACACAACACCAAATTTGGCTCTCTCGCCGTAGTTTTGAGGTGGGATGAGTTCTGATCGGTTAAATCCGGTGACATCTTATAGACTCCACTCAAACTTTCACCACCATCATAGATATGACCCATGGTAGATCTAAACAATCACTGCAATCTTGACCGAAGCGTCACAACCACCATCACCACAACTTGGAAATTGTGCGAATCGACCGGATTGAGTCCATATTGATGATGGTCGGACGATTTGGTGGTGTAGGGGTAGGAGCGACGGTAGATAGTCTACGATGTGATATCAACACAACAAAGAGAGGGGGTGGAGATGGATCGCTAACCTCATGCGAGGTTCTGGTCCCACACCTGCCGGAAAACACAGGAACAAAGGCAGTGATGGTAGAGGGGCCGCCGTTTGCTGGGGAGAGAGGGATAGAGAGACATACGCTTTAAGGAGGTAAAAGAGGGGAAAAGAAATGAAGGGGAAGCTTGTTCTAGAGTTTTTTTTATTGAGGAAAAGAACGAAAATGAAAGAAAAAGTATTTTAGAGTTTTTTTAAAAGGGAAATGAAGGGAAAACAAGCTTTATCTTCATCTTTTCAAATTGGAGTGATTTGAAGATAAAGGAAAAGAATAAAAAAGAAAAGTAGAGGAATGAATCCTTTCTTTTCTTTTATTTCCTTTAGTAAACTCGAGAACGCAGCGATAGAGTGAGAGAGAGAGTAGAAAAAGGGATTATATTTCCGTATATTAATTTTTGAACACATGGTTATTTTAGTCCATTTACAAGAAAGTTAACAGTAGTTTTGGATGGTGTAAAACCCTAAATCGGGTATCCTACAGTTAGTTCTCGTAACGGGTCATTCTCTTTAAAACAAATTTATTAGTAACCAAACTACAGCAGAAGTCTTTCAAAATCTTCAAATATTATATCACATCATTAACGTCATAAGTTTACCTCACGAATGCCTGCACACCAATCCGAGTAGCACCGCTCCCAAGCCAAGATACGTCGACTCCAAAACTCACCTGCATCACAATCTAACGTACATACAAAGTCAAATACGCTGAGTGAGTTCTAATAATTTAATTTAATTAAAAGCCAATTCATCACAAAAGTTATTTGAACCTTACTCAAGACCCTCGATTCTTATAAAATAGTTTTAGAATTCATTAACAAATAGATAACCCCTGTTATCACACGATATCCATAACCGTTCACTACCCAAGACTCCTCCCATAATAACCATCCCACAGTCTCATTGACATAGAACGAACTTACCACACTAATAACTCATACTCTAGTGCACATATTTACTCGACACTTGGTTAACACAACCAATCCCTAGACATCGACTTACTCAGCCTTGACCAAGGCTCTTACAAGTCAACTGACACGACAGTTGTAAACATCACAGTCCTGACACAACGGTCAATCTAACTCTACTCACTACGTTTATACTATCTCATGCACAATAAATATAACTCAACGCTTGTATGCAATTTAACGCAAATATATAAGCACACAAACACATACCTCATCACTGCACCCTCGTCAGGGTTACCCTCGTCAGGGCGTTCGACACACCCCAGGCTCATCATTAACCTGCTCAGAATTTGCCACCTTTGGTGACCTCCCGGAGGACTTAGTCCTCCACAATCCCGTTTGCCGTGCCATAAAGACAACCATGCAAACACAATTCCCGCCGTGTCACAAGGACAACGACACAATAACAATTCCCGCCATGTCAGTAGGACAACGACACAATACACACAACACATGTATAAACACATAACATTACACTCTATGTACATGACTCATTAACTGCACCTGCACTTCACACACATCACTAGGTTAAGATGTCCTACACGTATACATAAGCGTTTAGCTTATATCCCGACTCACCCCGACTAACTCATAATATAATACACTGCTAATATAGCAACACACATACAAATACTATGTATCGTTATCTAAGCACATGCCACGTACGTGCACGCCCTGTAACACCTCCTAGTCGTACCCCCACGACTGTAAATACAATCCCAACTCACCCCTATTAGGTCACTACACAACCCGTGACCGTATACCCACCTATAACTCGCACGTCCTATGGACACACACAGTCCCTTAGCCCACATTTAACTATTTTACTTCATAAACTCATCGGGTTACACTCCAAAGTTCTTTACCCATTTAATACAATAAAACGTGTATAGAATGTATGTACGAAAGCCCCAAAAACGTTAAAAACATTTAAAAGAGGGGATTAGAAACTCACCGGTTGTGAAGCTTTCCTTCCTAAGCCGCATACCCACAAACGCGTAGTCCAACGCGAACCTGTCGTCAAAATAATCATCCAGATCAACACTCTGACCTTTATAACACTAACCTACTTACTCAGGACCATCAAGCTACAAGCTCGGTCTAAATCGTCCCAAACCGTACAACCGGCGCGCTCATTCGCGTACAAAAACCCTTAAATTAACGTTACCGAAAAACGTTCCCGAAAGTCGTTTCCGACATTTTTCTCCTATCTCAAAATGGTCCCCAACAATGAATATAAAGTTCTATGGGGTCATACCTTTGCGTACAAGCCGTTTTAAGCGGTTTTGTACGAAACTGCTGAGCACCACGCGAGAAGAAAACTTGTTTTGCTCATATCTCGACCATACGGGCTCCGTTTAGCGCGATCCACCTATCCACGCGTTCGTCTCAACATGCCCAACCTCAGAAAATTATTGGTGTCGGCCGCCGTAGCCGCCGCTGCTGTCAGAACGCGGATTCATCTTTCAGCACGTTTGGTTTTGTGCGTCAATATTTGAGTAGCTTAAAACTGACACAAATGAACTCCGTTTTAGGCGAATAATATGTCCACGTGACCGTATCGCCGAACCCTTTCAGACGAACCAGTCTTCATCTCCGGAAACCGTCGCTTCCATCACCGGAAAAGCGAAACAGTCGCCGGAATCACCTATTTCACGCGTCCGTCTTCTCGCTGCTCGAATCCCTATCAAACGGACTCGGAATTGGACAAAAAATATATCCACGCGACCGTGTCACCAAACTCTACCACCGCCTACCATCGGCTTTGCCTTCCGCCACCGGAATCGCGAACAGTGGCCGGATTTCTCGCCAGAGGTCCCGTTCTCGCACGATTTCTTCACCAACCGTCTCCGGGTCGTTTTCTAGCAATCTTAACACTGAAACAAATCAAACTTACTTGAAAATCCTCCACAACCGAATACAAAGATGCAAAGAACATTACCTAGTTGTTGTACGGAATCCGTTGCTCGATACTGTCATCGGACCGTTGTCGTTTGCTCCCCTCCAGCCACTTCCTCCTCGCCGACTCCTCCTCCTTGCTCGCTACTCCTGCCGTCGCATACCTAGGGGTCACAAATGGACCTAGGGTTTGCGCAAAAGTGGTTTATAAACCACCCCATGTTTCTTTTCGAGTCCCCTAGTTCCATCTCGCATGATCCAGTCCCAAACTCTCTTTAAACAACTAACCGTGTTAGTTAATGTCGTTAAAACGTCTCATGCGTGACAAATCTTACCTCTCATTTTTAATTAATACAAGTTCGGGTCGTCCATTAACCCGAATTACTAATTTATAACATTCTGGGATGTTACAGATGGTGTTAATTGTCTAGACTTTAATTTAAACAAAAATGAAATTATTGGGCTAAAAAAAGGCAATTTAAAACTTTTGGACAAAATAGTTATTTTAACCAAACCATAGAGACTAAATCGTATTTAACTCTTTTACCTATTAAAGAACAATTTGTGTAATTTACTCTAAAAACCCTACTTTCATTTTTTTCCCCAATTCACACCCTCCCTTTCTTCACTCTCTATCTCTCCATACACTCTTTCTCTCTCAACCAAAACCCACCACCACATCTCCGGTGGTTTGAAGGTGTGGCGGCAGTGGTGATGGTTTGAAGGTGGTCATCCAAACCCCCAACTCGTTCCTAATTATGTGATATTAAATAACCAAAATCAGATAATCATAATAAAACAGGTTGTAAAAAATATTGTTTCAATGTGCTTCAGTTGTTTGAAGCTATAATGAATAAATATCAGATGGGTGGTTCATGGTTGGTAAATTATGATATTATAGGTTCAAAGAAGGGATAAACATGTAATTTTGTTTCTCTAAAATTTTGTTGCAGCTGATATGAACTAGTTATCTAAAATTTTCTTTGTGTATGTCCAAAGCCATTTGACATATTTCCTTGGCTTCATCAAACTCCAATGCTTGAATATGAGCTTCTGCTACATACCTGCAGGTTTCCCCAAATCGAGGATCCCCAAACCTGTCTTTGGATCCCCAAACCCGCTGAATAACATAATATGGAGTTTTCAATGTATCCAAGCATCGCGTGCGTATCACCTAACTGCATACACCCTGCAAATTTAGCTAGTGAGTTCTTATGGCCTTCACCCATGCTTGGTATCTTGATAGAACGTTCTAGAAGCGGAATGGCTTCACCATACTGCCCTATAACTACAGTACAATGCTGCTACAATATGCTAACACATGACATACTCTAAATTAAGTTTCTGAAATCTAATGCTTTCATTGCTCTTATACCCAATTCCAGAGATTTCTTTGGGTTTTCCCCTGATGATATCAACTCCTGAGTTTGCTTCAGTAAGTAAGGCCCTAAGTATACAGGATCTTCTTTCCCGTTCGATCCTTGTGGTGCACAGAGAGAGGCTCGACAGCCCTGCTAGGGCAGCGATAATCCACGATTCAGATCTAGTTTGATTTTCAGGAAAATAGAGAAAAGTGTGTTATGATCTGGGTTTGATTTGGAAAGAAATGGAAGTTGGAAGATGATGAGTTTGGGGATATTGGATTTGTAAAAATTTGTCCTTTATGATTTGGGTTTGATTTTTAATAAATTACATAAATTGTCCTTTTTGGGTAAAATGACTATTATACCCTCATGCCAAAACTTAACAGAAAAACTTAACATCGGTTAGTGTAAAGGACATAGGGTGTGTAAAAGTATCTAAGAAAATGACTTGTGGTGTACTTATTGAAGTCAAATGACAGATAATGTAATTTGTAGTAGAATTAAAGGACAATCTGTGTAATTTACTCAACTTTTTAACTTATGGTGTATTATTAATCAAGACATGTACTTGCATCTATATATCCCCATTGTTTTTAGAACACAATCATTATCTATAGGTAGAGTCGCATGGCTATCAATGTCCCTAAGGTTAGGGAAAACCCCACTGAGATTCACAGGAATCGTTGCGGTATATAGACTTTCTTTAGTTTAGACCAATGACAATAGAGGGTGTGGGTTTGTTTGGGGAAAAACATTCAGAAATGACCGGTGGGTTGTGTACCGGATGAAGGGCTGATTGTGTGACTTGTATAATATACACCTTAATGTGTTATTTATACTATATATTGTGTCTAAATTCATGAACTTACCAACTCTTTAGTTGACACGTATTTTAAGCATGTACTTATTCAGTTCAAAATCTCATTTACTGGTTTATTTACTACTTCAAGTTTCATATTTAATTTATTTTAGGCTTCATATTTTACTAAAATTATAAATTCACACAAAACCAAAAAACATAGTAGTTTTGTATTTTCTTATGAATTAGTAATATCTATTTAGTGTTAAGTTTTACATTATTTGTCTCTTGTTACATTGATGCCATTGATTTACCACCGTGGAAAGCCTGCCTCCAAATTTTTTGATTCTTTATAGCCATGCATGGTTGCAGAAACAAAAGTCTCTTTTTATGACAGTCTTCTGATATGAATAGTAAATTTGTGTTTTTCCTCTTTAGAGCCGACCAATCTAATAATGCAAAAGGCACATTCAACCGATGATCAATTAAACAAATCAAATTTAAGAACAAAATAAAATGGATGGTGCCTACAATTCCACAACTCGCTGACCTCCTAAAATCTAAAGACTCGTAATAATATACTAGTGGATTGGCTCGCGTAAGGCGGGTGTCATCGAGTCTCTTTATAAGAGCGTAATCTAACCCGACCTATCTTAAATATTAATTATATTTGGGTATTATTATTACTATTATAACTATGTAAATATTTAGTTAGTGATTTTAAGGGTGTGGATGGGACGGTTCGGTTTTGAGCCACAACCATAACCAATACCAAAATTTTTGTTTAAGAACCGGTCTAGCAAGCAAACAAATTTTACGCAAATAGATTTTTAGCAATGTTAGATAGAACAAAATGATATTCCCTCTTTATAGGAGGTTCTCCTACTGAAGTTCTCTAGCCATCGATATGTGATGGAGATAAAAAACAAAACCTCTATTTATCAAGTCTCAACATTTGGTTTTTTCATTCTCCTATTCGATGTGGGATACTGGGATGACTAGTAAACCAAAGTTTAAAAGGAGCTTAGAGAGTTGAAGGATGGAACACCCTCATTTTACTCCGTTAAGGAGTCGTTAACTTTGTTAAATGTCTTAGAAGTGTCTTAAAATGTGGATAAATTACCATCCCGTCCTTCCAATATGTTTAATATATAAATAGTGGGTTGGGTCGCGCAAAGCAGCGGGTGTCACCGAAGCTCTTTTCGAGAGCGTAATCTAACCCGATCTGGCCTTAAACACTGATTATATTTGCGTATTATTATTATAATCAAACCTGGCTCACAAGCTCACGAGTCGAGCCAAACCTAGCTCGGGCTCAGCTTGTTTATAAACCAAGCCGATCCAAGTACGCAAGTTTACAACCGAAACGATTTCAAGCCAAGCTTTTTTCAAGCAAGATGCAAATCTCGGTTAAATATCCAATTTTAACACTAAAAAATACTTGTTGTTTACCCAATATAGCCAAAAAGCGCATGAAACACATGGTTTAATTTTTTTAAGTAAGGAGTCTTCTCTATTTATAATGGTTTGCTTTATGATTAGGTTGGGTAAACCATCAATGTGGGACAAGCTAAAAAGTAAAAAAAAAAATATTTTGTTTAGCTTTAAAGGATTAGGCTTTGATTTACTTGTACATGGTGTTTAACAAGTGGTATTTAAGATGGTGTCTTAAAATTGTATAAAATTACCCTTTTACCTACCTAATAATATTTTTTATATATTAGTATATATATATATATATATAGATTATTGACCATAATTTCCAATTTAGCTCCTTTAATTTCATTACTTTACAATAATATAATAAATTGTTTAAGTCTTTTCTTACCTTAAAAATTACTAAGTATGTCTATCTAACGATGTGATCATTTAAACTTTTTATTTTTTTATATTGTTAGTTTAATATATAATTTTTGTTTTGCTTTTATAACTTTTTTGTGTGTAATATTTAAATACTTACATTTTGCATATTGAAAACAGGAAATGCACAAGGTACAATTACTAACAGCATCTTGATTTCAGATATTTTGGTTTTTTAACCTTTTTTGGAATTTATACTTAAACCTTTTAATTATAGCATTTTTACTTTTAAGCCCTAAACTTTAAATAAGTTTTTCTTTACTTTTCTTTTCATAAATTTATACTATAACCCATAAACTTTAATAAAATTATCATTTACACATTGGAATTTTTTTTCTCTTTTTTATACTAACCAAGTTACGAGACATGGCACGCGCACAATTACAACGAGGTTGCATGTGATAGTGTACAAGTTATCTAGCCACTTGTGTGCAACGTCGTTATGATTTTTTTTTTGAACTCTTAACCTTTTTAAACGATTTTAATTTTTTTATAATTTTATACAAGTTAATTTTTTAACGGCTTTTGTTACGGTTTCGTGTTTTTGTATAAACTTTTTGGAATATCACTAGCTATTTCACTACAACGCATGGCTGTATAAAGGTTTTGCTTTTTTATATAAAGTTCCGAGTACGCTTATTTATTTAATAAAAGATGACTTTTTAACGGATTCGATTTTCATTGCTTTATTTTATAGGCTTTCTAGGACGTTAGTTTCTTGCGCGCTTTAACACGCAGCAACGTCGTCTTTCTATATAATATCTTTAATATTATCAACGCTCTATTAAATGTTTCGCTTTTTTATGTATTGTGTGTTTTAACGTGCCGCTACGTGTGAGTTAACGTGCCGCAACGCGCGGCTCTTCAAAGACTTTGATTTGTTACGGTTTAACTTTTTTTTTATAAAGTTTCGAAACCGTTTAGTGTCCTCTTTTTTTTAAGACTTCGATTACAGTTTAGATTTCCACTTTTCTTTTATAAAGTTCGAAGTCGTTTGACATTCGATGCTTGTTGTGTCGTGGAGCATGGCCGCCGCAATGCGTCGGGTAAATTACTAGGTACTAACAAAACCCAAATAGGCAACTTATCCATGCTCCGCCGCCATCATTTATTTACTTTTTATTATAATTTATTATTTTATTATTATAATTAATTTTAAAATTATTTTGTTTTTTCTCTATATTTTTTAAAATATGATGTTTTATAAAATTTTGAATATACCGTTGCGACGTTCTTATTTTTATCTACGTTTCGGTGTAAATTTCATTCGAAACGGAGTTGGGCGTAATAATGTACAAGTCATCAAATCACAAACGTTAAACATACGAGTTATCAAAGCTGCTTCAAAGTTTTAATTTTTTTCATAGTTTTTTTTTTGTTTTTCACTTACAACTTTTAAAAGATGATGTTTTATAAAATTTTGAATTTGATGTTGTGACGTGTTTTAAACGTGTTTTAAACATTTTTTAAACCACTTGGTTTTTGAAACCATTCAATGTTCATCTCCAAATATACCGTAGCGGAGTTCCTCTTTTTTATCTACGTTACACGTCGCAACGTGATACGTATGAGCAGTAACTTAATTTATTTTATTCTACGTTTTATTTTTAGTTAAATACAATTTCTTTCGTAATTTTGCATATTGAGAAGAGGAAATGCACAAGGTGCAATTACTCACACCATTTTGATTTCAGATATTTTGGTTTTTTAAACTTTTTTGGAATTTGTACTTAAACCTTTTAATTATAGCATTTTTACTTTTAGGCCTCTAAACTTTATTTTTTTTACTTTTCTTTTCATAAATTTATACTATAACCCATAAACTTTAATAAAGTTATCATTTACACATTGTAATTTTTTTCTCTTTTTTATACTAACCAAGTTACGAGACATGGCATACGAGACATGACACACGCACAATTATAACGAGGTTGCACTTGATAGTGTACAAGTTATCTAGCCACTTGCGTGCAACGTCATTATGACTTTTTTTTTAACTCTTAACTTTTTTTAAACGATTTTGATTTTTTTCTAATTTTATACAAGTTAATTTTTTAACGGCTTTGTTACGGTTTCGTGTTTTTGTATAAATTTTTTGGAATATCACTAGCTATTTCACTACAACGCATGGGCTGCATAAATGTTTTGCTTTTTTATATAAAGTTCCGAGTACGCTTATTTATTTAATAAAAGATGACTTTTTAACGGATTCGTTTTTCATTGCTTTATTTTATAGGATTTCTAGGACGTTAGTTTCTTGCGCGGTTTAACAAGCCGCAACGCCGTCTTTCTATATAATATCTTTAATATTATTAACGCTCTATTAAATGTTTCGCTTTTTTATGTATTGTGTGTTTTAACGTGCCGCTACGTGTGAGTTAACGTGCCGCAACGCGCGGCTCTTCAAAGACTTTGATTTGTTACGGTTTAACTTTTTTTTTTATAAAGTTTTGAAACCGTTTAGTGTTCTCTTTTTTTTTTGAAGACTTTGATTACGGTTTAGCTTTCCTCTTTTCTTTTATAAAGTTCGAAGTCGTTTGACATTCGTTACTTGATGTGTCGTGGCGCGTGACCGCCGCAACGCGTCGGGTAAATTAGTAGGTACTAACAAAACCCAAATAGGCAACTTATGCATGCTCCGCCGCCATCATTTATTTACTTTTTATTATAATTTATTATTTTATTATTATAATTAATTTTAAAATTATTTTATTTTTTCTCTATAACTTTTAAAATATGATATTTTATAAAATTTTGAATATATTGTTCCGACGTTCTTATTTTTATCTACGTTTCGGTGTAAATTTCATTCGAAACGGAGTTGGGCGTAATAATGTACAAGTCATCAAATCACAAACGTTAAACGTATGAGTTATCAAAACTGTTTCAAAGTTTTAATTTTTTTTATATTTTTTTTTTGTTTTTCACTTACAACTTTTAAAAGATGATGTTTTATACAATTTTGAATTTGATGTTATGACGTGTTTTAAACGTTTTTAAACCGCTTGGTTTTTGAAACCATTCAATGTTCATCTCCAAATATACCGTTGCGGAGTTCCTCTTTTTTATCTACGTTACACGCTGCAACGCGATCCGTATGAGCAGTAACATGATTTATTTTATTCTACGTTTTATTTTTAGTTAAATACAATTTTTTTATAAAAAGAAATAAATAGCGTCCCGGCCCAGTGATTCACGTAAGTACACATACTACATTCCCATCCGTATCTACATTTCGAACCCGCCACGGAATACGCCATTTTAATTAAAAAAGGAAATGATTTACTCTTACAACTTTTAAACTATGAAGTTTTATAAAATTTCGAAATTGACATTGCGACTTGTCTATTTTTATTTACGTTTCGACGTGAATATTCGTAACGTTTTTTTTAAACCAACCGGTTGTTTTAAACCGTTTGGCACCCATCTCAAAATACACCGTTGTGACGTTTTTTTATCTACGTTTAAAACAACCCGCCGTAATTGACCGCCGACATGCTAATTTTTATTTACATTTCGGTGTAACTTTTTCGAATAACTTCACTTTCTTATACAACGAGGTAACTTTTTTGTTACTATCGAATATACCGCTGCAATGTGTTTTTTTAACGTCACGTTGAATGTACCGTCGCAATTTGCTTATTTTTATCTATGTTTTGAACCCGCCGCGGAGCGCGGATGGTAACCCACTAGTTATATATAAATGTGAATATGCCATTACAATGTGTTATTTATCTACGTTTCAATGAAAATTTACACAAATTAAGACATATCTAATATAATATACTTTATTGACATACATTCCATATTGAAGTAGTAATATCATTATGTGTTTGTTCATCTCGATCACTAATTGTTCTTTTGAATACAACTTCGTTGTTTGTTTCATCACCAAGAACATCACATAGTTTAACATGTGGTATGTAAACATCAAGGGGCGTCAAACACCGCTACGATGGGGGCGTTAAGGGGACGCCATGGGCAGGGCGTTGTGGGTTTAACGGGCATGAGAGGCGGTGGGTTGAGGTGTTTTGTCCAGTTGAGATAGCCCAATTAGCCAATAAGGGTGAGGGTGTTGCCCCACTACACATAGTATAACGTGTATTTTTCATTGTTTTTTTTTTCAAATTTCCTAAAGACATCCCAATAATTTCATATAGATGGATGGGAACGGTTGAATTGAAAGCCTCTTCCATGTAGTTGGTAGGTCATTTTCAAATTGAGAATGATTGTATCTTATCTTAGAATATGAAATCATATCCTTTATTAACCAAAGATATCATCATGACAATTGGTTAAAAATAAGTGGATTGTAATTTATAAAAACACCCATGAAATAATAGCATAGAAAGTTATAGTTGCCCTCGAGTGTTTTTTTTTATGTTCATTGATGGTGTGTTCATCTACTAAAGAAAAACAATTATGCCATGTGTCAATCTTTCCTATCAAATCAGGTTTGTTCATGTAATTGTAGCACATAACTTCGTCTCGAATTTAGATTGGCAAAGAACTCGAGTAAATATAGCTTAAGCCAACTTGACTTGAGCCCGATTGTATAAATTTTCGAGTCAATATAAACTCTGATCTTATTGGTTTGCTTCAATAAAAAGCCCACTTAATAGATCCCATAAATCACAACTTTAGTTATTTGCTTTTTTGATACCGCACATGTGGCCTTGAGTCTTTTCTGGCACTTCGGGTAGTCTTAGTCATCGAGGTATAAGTTCTCTTTTGGTTCTTTGATCCCTTTGACAGTCAATGACCCAAATGAAATCGGTTCAAAAATACTCAACCATGCTATTTATGTATATGGTTCTCAGTTCTATCGTCCAGTCGAGTCCGGTTTTAGGTTCAAAAATACTCAACCAGGCTATTTATGTATATGGTTCTCAGTTCTATCGTCCAGTCGAGTCCGGTTTTAGGTTCAAAAATACTCAACCAGGCTATTTATGTATATGGTTCTTAGTTCTATCGTCCAGTCGAGTCCGGTTTTAAAAATAGTGACTAAAAACTAGAAACTCTAGAATGCAATATTTAGTATGCTCGTTTATCCAAAATAACATAAAATATTTATTTTAGACACAACTTTATACACCAATAATTAATACAAGATATTATAATATTTTTTATTGTCTAAAAACTTTTATAATCCCACCACATTAAAATTTTGTCTATTAAAACTCTATAATTGGTAAGTGGATACATTAAATAAGTACCAACACATTAACAACGGCCGGTTTTAAACTAGAATCGAAAATATGAAGAAAGGTTGTCCCGATGGTCCCACTTACCAAACCCATTCAGCTCGCAAGTTCCCCACCAGTGGTGTCACAACTCACAACAAATTTTTTTTTGAACGGCGTGGACTCAACTGACACGTCCCACTAGGGGAGGCTCGTACATTAGTCTACCCGAACATCCCCAAGGAATTCGAAATCTGCAGAGGGTGTTCCTAGTTTTTATGAAGTGCACCTTGCAAGATTTGAACTCATGATCTTCATAGAGGGGAAACCCTTTGAGAAAACCCCCATGAACACCAAGGCAGAACCTTGATGGCTATAATAAATAAATAGCTTAAGCTGTCATGTCATGTGTCAATTTTCGATGAAATCTATATTTTTGTTTTTCGTATCTCACTCTTATTAAATAACTGTCTCTGTTATTAAATAATAATGATTTTAAATAATTAAATATCTAAATTTTGTTCTAATATTTTATTAAAGTTTAGTAAATCATAATAAAATTTTAATTATATCTTATCATAAAATATAATTTTATAATTCTTAAATTCTTATTATTTGTTATTTATAATTTTTAAATCTTCATTATTTTTTATTTCACCAATAACTGATTACATTCAACATACAAATCTTCATATAAGCTGCTGGTTTATAACAAGTTGGATTTATTCAACCCGTGTAACACATGAGTTTCTAACCTAGTTATAAAATATAATTGAATACTTTATATAACAGACGTAACAAACTATTGTAAAATGGATCGTTTATTGTTTTATATGTGTTTATACTTTTTTTAATTTCGAGTATTGGATGTTTATGATCATGGATTTGATCACATACTTCTTTGTATTATCTTATAATTATATGGATATAAAATTTTAATTTGAAAAAGTATTTTTGTTTATCGTTCTAACCGAAGGTACATGTATTTTTATATTTTGATATGCCAAAACCACAAATTACATGAAATGATCCAAACCGAATACCTCTCATAGTTGACATACAAAAGCATAAACATACTTCTTAAACCTTGAATAATTAAAATCAAACATAACGGAAGTCTATTACAAAATTCTCAGTTAATTAAAACATTCAAACATCATTGTTCAAATTCATAAAAACTATTCTCTTAGGAATGTCAGTCTTGTCAGCAGCAGCCATCTAGCCCTTTCGTTCCAAGCCCTCACGGCTTCATATCTTTTCCTTTCCTAGTTCCCTTTATTATCTGATGTGCATACTAAAAAGACAGCTAACGCTGGTGAGTTCAAGTTTTCAAAACATTTGTTAAGTAACTTTTCTTTCTCATGTTATTCATATAAAACACATTTAATGAAAACATACTTTAAACATTGTTTATACTACTAAGCAGATTTATCACAATACAACATGTAATTTTGTACTTAGCTATTTATGTGCTCAGTTACTTAAATCATACATTAATTTCCGTTTCTTTACTGTCCAATCACTATCAAAACATCTTGCCTCGCGACCAACAAATTTTTTTAAAAAATCATGACATTTTGGTTGACATGGTCCTTTAATTAGGTGAGCCCTTCTAACTTCGTCTCATTGATTAGGGTGATAAGATGAAATTGGTGGTCGTTTGGCGGGATCCCATGGAAGATTATCTAAATCTATGAAAGCGGGAGTCTTAGAAGATGAAGACCCAACTTTTCTTTTAAAAAACCTTTCAATATTCATACTCTTAAAATTGAAAAATTAAACCCAAATCAACAAACAAGTTTCACATTTTAACTAATCACTAATTAAATACACACATAACATACAAATTCAATTAACATATAAATTAAACTGAAACATATAAAGTCAATTAATACTGATCAAATAAAGAGTTGAATGGGAGTTGGGACTAACCTGCCAACGAACGATTCCAACTTAACTTTCAATTTTCAATTGGTTAGATAACCGAAAGTTCGGTTTTTGTTTTTTGAAACCGTTTGGTTTCGGTTTTTTCGGTTTTCAGTTTTCGGTTTTTAGAATGGGTTCGGTTTCGGTTTTACCAACTGGACTTTAATTTTTTGGAATAATTTTTTTTGTTAATTAATTATTAATTGATTATTACACATTTAGGCCTGAAATGTGTTAGCTACATAACTTATTAGTTTCTTATAAAATACTTAACATTAAAAAATAAACATTATATTAAAAAAACATTAATGCAAATATGTGTAACACATATACGCATGCACACAATATATTAAAAAAAATTATATGTATACGTTCGGTTCGGTCTTTTCGGTTTTCAAAAAAATACAAAACCGAAACCGAACCGTAATTTTCGGTTTTCAAAAAATACAATACCAAACCGTCAGTTTTTAGTTTGGGTCGTTTTTACGGTGCGGTTTTTCAGTTAATTCGGTTTTTTTCTCACCCCTAAAAGTTCCTGTCGCTTGGTTGCCTCCCTCACGGTAATGCCGCTAATTTTCTTTTTTCAATAGTTAATTAGGTTTAAAATTTTTAAATGGGTATAGGGTTATTTATTGGTTTATGTGTTATTTGGGCATACTGTGTTTAAAGGTTATTAGGTTAAACTATTAAATGTTTGGTTTAAGAGGTTTATAATTTATAGGTTATGGGTCAATTGTTATAGGGTTAAACGTTTGGTTTAATTGGTTTTTATTTATAAAATGTATAATCCTAAAAAATATTTCTTAGGGGTCGGTGTCAAAATTTTATGGTGGTCTCTCGAAAATATACCATATATATAACAAAAAAGAGTAAATTACAGATATCGTCCTTTATGTTTATACCATTTTTCAGATTGCGTACTTTAGCAAAAAAATTATCAGGTATCATCCTTTATTTTTAATTTTTTTGCATCTTACGTCCTTTGGCCTAACGGGCATTAATTTTTTCAGTTAACTCAAGTCATGTGCCACTCACGTGAGGGCAAAATGGTCTTTCCATCTTTTAAAGGACTATTTGTCTAATTAAGTTGGTGATATCCATCTCTCTCTGCCTCCACTCTTTTCTCTCTTCTAGCGATCGAATGCGAGTTCAAGAACAAACTCGTCTCCTGTTGTTCCCAAATTTACTGTTGATGGTATTACGGTTTGATTTCCTCAATGAAGAACTTCTCCAGCTTACACTACTATTGCTTCTTAAAACCTTCCTGTTAAACCCAATGTTAATCTCATTATTACAATCTTGCCACGATTCCGAGTAAGATCTTCGAACACCGCGTACAGTGCAGCATCGATCTTCGTCGTCTTCTTTACTTCGGCGGTGGATGAACCCCTAGAGCTTCCAAAGCCATTTTCGAGGCTTCTTTGCCTCCTTCTCTCCCCCAATAGGATGAATCACATTATCCCTAAAACCTAATTCAGATGTTTCAGAACAATCATCCCTTAAAGAATTCAAATTTGAATTCGAAACCTTAGGGGGATCAATTATAGCAGATGAAACTATCTTTGTTTCATCCAATTCTGCAACTACAGCAGCATCCATTTTTCTAATGGAATTGGACCTGTCAAAGCATTTTCTCCTCTTAGAGGGGAAATCAATTTCAGAAACATCACGAAGCAAATTAGCCATCTTAATCTGAATTTCTAGATCCACAAAATCTAGAAAATATTAGTACAAGTATGGATGATTTATGGAAAAGCTTGAAAATTCAGATGAAGATGCCACCGCCAGCGTGGAAACCCACTGCCACTGCCGTAACAAGAACAACAACAAACCCTAATCCGACTTCAATCACAAATTTTGTGCATAGCCTAGATCAACAAACCCACTGCCACCGCCGGATTCCTGTTCTCCCCCTCTGAACCATCCATTTTTGCCCAAACAGATCGAGGAGGTGGAGATGATAATGGCGAGGAGGTGGAGTTAACAGTGGCGAGGAGGTGGAGATGACGGTGGCAATGGGGAGGGCAATGTAGGAGACTCGAAGATGAGTTCGTAGAGGGTGGAAGGGGGAGGGTGGAGATCATGGTGTCGGAGATGAGGCGGAGGAGGGGGGTAGGAGATGACGAAGATCTGGTGGTGATGATGGTTGGATAGGGTAGATGAAGATCTAGGGTTAAAGACTCTTTTTCCCTCACGTGGGGGCCACGTGAGGGGTTTTAACTATAAAGGTTAACATCGTTTGGTGTAAAGGACATGGGGTGCAAAAAAATTAAACATAAAGGATGATACCTGATAATTTTTTTGCTAAAGGACGCAATCTGAAAAAGTGTATAAACATAAAGGACGATATCTGTAATTTACCCAAAAAAAAAATTATGGGTGTCGGCCAGCCCGCCGACACCAATGTAAGTCCGCCACTGCTGGTGGTGGCACACCGACGACATGGTGACATGGGCTACAATTGCAGTGGTAGGAGTTAAGACTACAGGGCACGACTTGAGAAAAATAAATACACATAATCTATATGTTTGTACAATGTATCCAGGAGGCAGGACGAGAGGGGAAGAATAGAAAGAAAGCCCTCACAAAGGGGGGAGATGGGAGAAAAGGGTTGACAACTAACCTGATCTCGTAGCAAAAGAGCGAAGAGGAATAGGAAAGTATAGAAAAGAAGATGGTAAGAACCTTAAAGGCTCTGTTATCACATAGAATAATGAAAACACATCATGTATTGTATATTATTGATCATCTACATTTTTTTGAATAATTACAATAAAAACCTAATCAAATCATATAAACTAATTATAATAAAGATTATTAAATTAAACCTTAGCTAACTAATATATTCTCTCTGATAGTATATTTTTTAAAACAAATGATTAACAGTTTAAAAAATCAAATATAATAATTTGAAAAGTAAATAAGTTTTCCTGATATTCTGACTTAATATAACTATGATAATGAATCATCGTAAATGAAAACTCGGAGTTATGCCAAGTTTCTACGGAGCTGTTAGCCAAATTTAGAAATCCCCCCCTAAATCGGGCACAACATGATACTTTTATCAACAACGAAAACATTATATTTTTTAAAATAAATTATTTCATCTAAATGTTTTTTTTTATAATTGAAGAAATTTTGTTATAATTAATTGCCGAATTTGGAAAACTCACAGGATACTCTGATCGAATTTATGAGATCCAACTAGAATAACGTTAAAAGAGCATCATTTTCATAGTATTCAACAAGATCCATTTGTGTTTTTCTTTTATAAACATCGTCACCCCTCTCTGTCTCTCTCATCTCCAACCTCCAATGGAAGCTCTAATCACTCCATTATCATCCCCTTCACTTCCACTTTCCCACAAACCTTATTCTTCTTCCTTTTCACCATTAACAACCCACCCATTCTTCTTCCCAAAACCCCACAAGAATCATAATCACAGAGTCCAAAACAGCAAATTTGGCAGTTTTCTTGATTTGATCCCGGAGAACAAATCAACTCCCATCAAATTTGACATCGATCGGGTCGATCCATCACATAAACATCGACTCGACGTCATCATAATTGGTGCTGGTCCAGCCGGACTTTGTCTGGCCGAACGGGTTGCACAGAACGGGGTCCGGGTCTGCTGTGTTGACCCGGATCCACTTTCTATGTGGCCTAATAATTATGGGTCTTGGGTTGATGAGCTATCAAGCTTGGGTCTTGATTCTTGTTTTGATAAGACATGGCCTATGGCTTCTGTTCATATCAATGATCATAAAACTAAGTATCTTGATCGGCCGTACGGTCGAATTAATCGAAAGATGTTGAAAAAGAAGTTGATTGGAGGGTGTGTTTCAAATGGGGTTAAGTTCCATAAAGCTAAAGTGTGGAAAATCAATCATCAAGAATTTGAATCTTCAATTGTTTGTGATGATGGGAATGAGTTAAAAGCAAGTTTGGTTGTGGATGCAAGTGGTTTTGCAAGTTCTTTTGTGGAGTATGATAAACCTAGAAACCATGGGTACCAAATTGCTCATGGGATTCTAGCAGAAGTTGAAGAACACCCTTTTGATCTTGACAAGATGCTACTCATGGATTGGAGAGATTCCCACTTGGGAAACGAGCCGAATTTGCGGGTTACAAATTCAAGATTCCCAACTTTTTTATACGCGATGCCGTTTGATTCAAATTTGGTATTTTTAGAAGAAACTTCGTTGGTTAGTCGGCCGGTTTTATCTTACAAAGAGGTCAAATCAAGAATGGTGGCAAGATTAAGGCATATGGGTATTAAAGTAAAGAGAGTGATTGAGAGCGAGAAGTGTCTGATCCCTATGGGTGGGCCCCTGCCAGTGATTCCTCAGCCTGTGATGGGGATTGGTGGAACTGCTGGGATGGCCCACCCATCCACAGGGTACATGGTTGCCAGGACACTAGGCCTGACTCCAATCCTGGCCGAGTCGATTATTGAGTGTCTTGGTTCGACCCGGATGATCAGAGGTCAACCACTTTATCATAGAGTGTGGAATGGATTGTGGCCTATTGAAAGAAGATTAACAAGAGAGTATTACAGATTTGGGATGGAGACGCTTTTGAAGCTTGATTTGAAAGGAACGAGAAGCTTTTTCGATGCTTTCTTTGATTTGAATCCAGAATATTGGCATGGATTTTTGTCATCAAGATTGTCACTTATGCAGCTTGCTATGTTAAGCTTGTCATTATTTGGGCATTCATCAAGTTCATCAAGATTTGATATTATTACTAAGTGTCCTGTTCCTTTAGTCAAGATGATGGGTAATCTAGTTGTAGAATCCATTTGATTTTGGACCAACTTTTATAAATGATTATGCAGATCATTATCATCTAACCTGCAATGATACGAATTTGTTCTTCTATATTCCCAATTTATCAATATTTTCATCCTAAACACAGTAGAATTATGCTTTTCATTAGTGTCCAAAGCATAATTGTATGAAAATTTAGAATTTGAACCATTCCCTAAAGAACTACTAATTGAGTTGTATTTTATCTCGAACGGGTAATCAGGTGAAGTTTTAAAATTTCGCTAAAATAAAAACGGGTCAAACAGAACAGCACATATCCATTTAGAATGCTCGAATGGAGCGATTATGGGATCAAGAACACCTCAAACTGCTTCATGTTGACACAAGGGTGTAACAAGCTTAGATGGGTGAGAGGTCATCCACAGTTTATTTTAATGTTTACAAGATACTCAATAGTTTTAGTTTATCTAATTCTGTAAATTTCTGAATAATTATTATGAAAATCAAAATCCAAACACCAAATTTTACTCATAATATTGAAGTGGAGCAAGTTGCCAACAACTCCTTTTATTATGTACCCAATCCATCATATCTAATTCTCTATACATGCATAAATATACCCCAACTCCCTTGGCCAATTCCCTATAAGCCTTTCAAATTTAAGCACAACAGCTTCTATGGATTCAAGTCATTCAACCAAAGAAAGTGGCGATATCCCAATCCCGATGACTAATTCTAAGTCATCGAAGGCTGCATCTCCTCCTCTCGTGACGGCAACCACCAAGAAAACCGCCAAACAGCCGCTAGTGTCAAGGTGGAAGAGAGGTCTTGGCATTTTTGACTTCATTTTAAGGATATGTGCCATTGGTGCTGCCCTGGCGGCTGCTACCGCCATGGGCACCACCAGTCAACAACTCCCCTTTTTCACCCAGTTTTTCCAGTTCAAAGCCGACTATAACGACCTCCCTGCTTTCACGTAATCCCATGGGTAATTCGGTAATTTCACATATCGTTTTACGTTCTCTTGACAAAGATGTTTCATTGTTTTTATGTAGGTTTTTCGTGATTGCAAATGCCATGGCTGGGGCTTACTTAGTTCTCTCGTTGCCATTCTCTATCGTATGCATCGTCCGTCCACATATCATAGGAGCTAGGTTGATGCTCCTTGTTTTCGACACTGTATGTTATACTACACATTTTTTCACAATTCTCAGAACCTAACCAGACCGGTCGATCAGACAAGAGACCAACTACATAACCGGTCCAGTTGAATACTTTTAATTTTTTTTTTGTTATTTCTATTCTTTTTCCTTCCAAAATCTCATTCACGGAGTGTTTCATTATTGTTTGAGGCTCCATAAACGTAATTTATTTATTCCAGACTTCATATTTTATTAACTTATAAATCCAAAAAAGAAAAAGTAGTTTTATATTTAACTTTTAAATTATTTAAAACGCATCAGATTTCGGTTCGACCAGTAGACTGGTAACACGACCTTCAGTGACCAATCTGGTTATAAAAATATTGAGTTTTTTATACACAACACTTGTCAAACAATCTTTTGTTCATTGATTAGTTTTGTTCCCAGGTTGCAGTGCCATTGGTGACTGCTGCTGCGTCAGAGGCTGCATCTATAGTCTACTTGGCGCACAATGGCAACTCAAACGCAAATTGGGTGGCGATTTGTCGGCAATTCGATGACTTCTGCCAGCGCGTTAGTGGAGCAGTGGTGGCTTCCTTTATTGCAGCACTCATTTTCGTAGTATTGGTTGTTGTATCTGCGGTGGCTCTGCGGCGGAACTGACGAGACTGTGTGGCTGGCTACTTTATATTTATATTATGTATTTTGTGTAATTTGTTATACTCTTATATATGTCAATGAGTCGTTTGTTCGACGTTGAATATGTATTAAAATATCTTTGGGATGAATGGTTTTAATAGGTTTAAATTATTACTTTCTTTTTTAGTTTTTCAATATTTGGACTTTATTTTTTTGTGTATTTTTTATATTATTAAAGTAATTAAGATGTTATTCGTATTTTAAACCGATTTGATCAATGGACCGGTAGAATGACTGGTTCAATGATCTGTCTAGTTTTCAAAATATTACGGAAAGCAATGTTGAGGAGGTGGAAAAAAGAGAAATGGTTGTTGCGGGAGCAACAAATTATGAGATGTTGGTGTGTGTGTATATATATCGAATCATAATATATCTCTTTTGTTAATTATAAAAATATGAACATGCCGGTTGACAAATGTCCCTATGTCCACAATCTAATCGCACTTCATATCTAACCAACCATAACCCTCATAGAAAGATTACAAAATATAAGCAAGTAGCTTATGGTCAATACCTCGACTCATATGTCAAATGCACTAAACAAACATTCAAAGTGATACGTCAAACAAGAGCTACGGTAGATACTACCATTCGTGCCACGTATCGACCATCTGAATTCAAAGACTGAGAACGGTCTCGAAGAAAAGAACCACAAATTGTGCTACCATTCGACCATGCATTAAACATCCTCTTAGCGTACATAGTTTTTAAAAAATGAAACAAGAGCAAAAAAAACTCAAATCTAACTTCAAACATGCCTACATATATGATGTGAAGGCTTTACAACCCTTCATTAATTTAAAAGTTATTATAAATTATATGTTAGAAAACTGGGTTCGTATATACTAAAGATATCCTGGATACTTTGATAATTGTGGATGTTCACTTTCAGATTGAATTATTTCCCGTGTATACGAGTATTCAATCGGATAAGAATCAGATATTCAAAGAACGAAAAATTATAATTTGTTAGGAAACTGTGTGTTACAATGACCAAATTCGCATGTATATAAAGAGTAATCAGAGGCAAGAGATCGTCATGACGGTTATTGGTTGAAAACCTTCATAACCATCAATTATTAACTGCTAAGTCATTCTACTCCAGCCAGGTGCGTTGCCCCTTAGACCCCACTAGGGGTTGCCGCCCCTAGGACCCTGCTAAATAGAGGCGCTGCCCTCGGATCCCCGTTGTTCAGTGGGCTTCGCCCCCTTGAAACAACAAGGTGTCTTTAACACTAGATATTATAAGATACTCAAACAAGTGTGTACTCCACACTTTCCAACTTGTTTGACGTTTCAATATGACTTATTATTTGGTCGTTAAGTAAATCCAAATACACAAAAAAAACTTGATGAAAGTAAAATCATCCACAAAACAACCATTTACAAACCAAATTATAAAAACCCACATAGTTTTCATAAGTACCTAACTTTTATAAAAGAATTAAAGATTTTATAAAAAAGAATAAGCCAAAAATAAAGTCCAAAAGAATTTTTCTTCAAGTAGAAGTTTTCTAAAAACAAAAGCTAACAAAAAGTGAACGTCAATGTCTTTTGAGCAAAAGTCACCCTCTACCTTGGTTGGTTAAATAACATTTGTTTGTTGATTAATTTTCTTTAATATCTCATGTTCGAAAATATAATTTAAAAAAGAAAAAGAAAACCACAAAAATAATTTGTTTTCTAAATGTATTATAAATATATGGTCATGCCAAAGCAATTTATAAAATCTTTAAAATATTTAATAAAAAATCATCGAAACAGAAGAAAAACGAGCAACAACATGCGACGTAAGCATTTTTGGATAGAGACGAGACAAACAGATCTTAGAACAAGATCCTGTTCCTGGGTTGTGTTCGCAACTCATAGCTCACCCTGACACGCACGTGCTTATCAAAATTCCGCCACGTGTTTAAGCATTCCCAATTTTCATCTCCATGTACGTACATCCCTCCGTATTTATACACACACATATCGTATCAATACAATGCATCTACATTCTCCTCTTCATCCTACCTTATCAATTTCTGCTCCACAAAAACCCTACCAACTTTCCCCTTCAATCAACACTCGTCAGATCACTACCCCGACTTTAATTCCTTCTTTCTTAGGTTAATTTCATTCTTCGATTATTTCTAGGGTTTCTTCGATCTCTAATTTTCAATTTCATATTCTTCCGTTTATCGTTGTGATTGCAGGTGTTATTGTTGGATTCCAACTGATCGGAGGTAAACAAAATACAATCGCATTACTTTAAAAAAGGGCTAGGGTTTGATTGTTCTTCAATCTCATGAGAATTGTTAGGGGAATGCACAGATCGTTTCAGCTGGGAGACGAAGAAGAAATCGGTTGGAAATCATTCACCGCTGGAATCGGAGTCACGACTCCCAAGGCTAGAACTCGTGATAAATCGAAAGCTAGGGTTTTGTAATAATCATCGAGAAAAAGGAATTCCTCTTTCTTTGTTTTTAGGGTTTCGGATTATCGGAAGCATGACTCGTGTTTTTGTTCAGAGAGGCAGTGGATCTTCTTCATCGTCATCATCTAATAATAATAATACAAACAGGCCGAGTGCGCAAATTGCAGGGGATGATGTTCAAGAACAGATTGTATGTGAAGATCTTCCTGTTGAAATCGAAAAAAATGATACAGTTGATGATTTTGATTCAACTGCTAGCGAGAAAATTGAAAACGAGACTGTAGGAACAGGTTCTTTGAGGATAATTGAGGAAGAAGAGGAAGATGAATTGAAAACCGATGATTATCCGCCACCGGCTGTTGGTGGCAGTCCGTATCCACCGCCACCGCCTGCTCCGCCGCCAAAACCTTCTTCAACAAGTTCCAACTCCAGGAGATTTGGTAATTCTTCTAGGAGAGCCACTGCGTGGCCGGTTGTTTCCACAAGGGCGTCGCCCGTGGAGACACGATCTTCATCTCCAAGGTCTCCTGGTGAGAATGATGGATACAACAGTGCTGATGAACAGAACCCTTGCTATGGATCGTCTTATGGTGATGCTGTGAGTTCTAGTCCTTTTAGTCACTAAAAAGAATTGAATATTAATCTGAATTATACGGTAAACCATTGGAATTATTGAGCAAAATGTGCACATTTAGTCTGTGACATAGTGTTACCCTTTAGTGGGTGTTATGAATTGCGCTTTGAAAGTGATTATATTATTATTGTGTTTTCAAGTGGCACATAACCAGTTTCTAGTGTTTGTGTGTTTTGGTTGTATGATTATTTAGGGTTCAAGTGATCAATATCATTTCCTAGTGTTTGTCTTATGATGATTGTTGAATTACCAAGGGGTCAATTAATCAGTATAGAAGTAGCTGCAGGAAAAAGTGATCCTGGTTATTTGATGATTTAGGGACCATTTTAAGAGAGAAAGGGGGGGGGGGGTTCAAATAGCTTATCTGTGTATCTAGTTATGTTTTAAGTGTACCGACAGTTCTAAGTGTTTTTGGAGCCGGGGGTCTCAGTGGAGCAGCCTCTCTATCTTCCTCCCCACGACTCTACGACTAGCTTTTGCTATGAGTGGGATTTTACTAGGTACATTTGTTTGTCTAAGTGTGGATGAAGAAAAGTATTTATGCTTATCTGCTTGTTTTTGGGTAAAATAAGTTGTATTCAATAAGCATTTTGAGTTGCTTAATTCAAAGTAATTACTTTTTGTGTATTCAAAATTACAGGTTTACCTGAGGACAAAATAAGATGTTTAAATAAACAATCCCAGACATCCCTTTTGCCTTTACTTGTAATTCCTCAAATTAGAACTTGCGATACACTCAAAACAACTAATTATGTGATTGTCAAAAGTTCAGACATGAAGATCTTTTTGCTATAAATGTTAAGACACGGTTGACTTTTTTTTTTGGAAAATGCCCCCTTAGATTTTGTATAGCTTTCCTTGAAAATATTTGTGCTAACAATAATAAGCAGCTGACTTCTCTTTGGCAGATAGTTCTGTAACATTTAGTTAAATAAATGCTTTTCTCTCAGGAAAGGGAACGTCAATTTGAGCTTGATATTAGACGCACAAAAGGTTATGAAGTTAAAAGAATGTTGGAAGATGGAAATTGTTTGTTCCGTGCTGTTGCAGATCAAGTTTATGGTGATTCTGAGGCATATGATTTGGCTAGACAAATGTGCATAGATTACATGGTATGTTAGTTTCTTCCGTACTTCTCATATTTCAAGTGAATTTTGATAAATACATTGAACTGCTTTAAGTCTTTTGTTGAAAATATAAAGATATTAAAGCAACCCCAAGTGAGCTGCAAATAACTATCTCAAAATTGAATTTAAAACATACTACATGTATATTTTAGAATTAGTGAATTGATGAAACTTACGTAGTGCATGTTCTTATATCTTAGTGAGCTGCAAATAACTATCTCAAAATTGAATTTAAAAATGCTACATTTATATTTTAGAATTAGTGAAATGATGAAACTTATGTAGTGCATGTTCTTATATCTTAGATAGAGAATGACTAAGCAACCTCCTAAGATTTAAATAATAAAGGGTGTTTGGATAATTTGATTTGTGTATTTTGATGTAGATGTTAGTTTACTGCTCCTGTAGTCTACTAATATTATTAGTAATAGTACTCCTTGTTTTTGTTTCATTTTGCGATCTATATCTACTTATATGTTACCTGCTTATTGCCTTATTTGCAGTTTATACTTAATATCTTAAAAAATAGTTTATGTGAATCGGGGTCCCTTTGGGAGCAGCCTCTCTATCATCCTATGATAGAGGTAAGGTTTGCCTCATCTCACCCTCCCTAGACCCTACCAATAGCTACGCTATGGGTGGGATTTTACTAGGCAAGTTAGTTAGTTAGTTTGGATTTGTGTATTGGAACTCTCCTTAGCTTTTACTGTTCTCAACAATCAGTTTTCAGTGTTTGTATAAGCAGTTTCTGCTTTGGTTTATCTGATTGTTTAGAGGTCAATTAATTGGTTTTTAGATAATTGGCTTCATACTAGGTGCAGCAAAACTGATTATCTGAGGGTGAAATAAAATTACCAATCTTTTAACATAATTTGAGACACTTTTAATCTCATTTCGCAAGATGTGTCACCTACTTTTACAGAAGTGATCTTTTTGTTCATTGTATCTATATTAAATAATCAGAATTTGCCAAAACGCTCACCCAAACATTTATCATATAATTACCTGAATGTATTATTTTATCAGTAACTTCAAAGTTCTTTGTGTTCATATATATCAAATAATTTTATTATCTGTAAATAGAGTTTATGGTTTAAAATAACCTAGTAATTTATTCATCCAGGAACGGGAGATTGACCACTTTTCTCAGTTTATAACAGAAGGTTTCACTTCTTATTGCAAGAGGAAAAGAAGGGATAAAGTATGTGAATTTGCAAAGTTACTGAACCATATGTTCATCTTTTATTCTTGCTTTAAGCATTTTTTTCATTAAATAGTAAATACAATATAACACAAGATAATTATAGTTTATCATTTATGAGTTCAGGTTTATGGGAACAATGTTGAGATTCAAGCATTATCTGAAATGTACAACCGGCCTATTCATATATATTCTTATAGCACCGGTATATATTTGATCAATTTATCATGTCATTGTGTTATAAAGAGTATTTGATTTTTCACCGTTCTTCATTTGACTTGCAAAATTTTAATAAATACAGAGCCAATAAACATCTTCCATGGGAGCTATAATACAGACACACCTCCTATCCGGTTAAGTTATCATCATGGCAACCACTATAATTCTCTTGTTGACCCGCGTAGGTTGACCATAGGTGCTGGGCTCGGTTTTAGCTCCCTGCAAGGGGTAAGTTTAGTTCACCAACAGTTGATTAAATAATATAACTTTTTGTATCTTAATTGGTTTTTTTCAGCTTTTTGACATTTATATATGTTTGTGGTTTGGGTTTATTAGGCAAATGTTGATAAAGATCAAGTGAAGGCAGCAATTAAAGCTCAACAAGATCAACAGATTGATAATGTAACCATTCTTTATGTGATTTAATACTGCAGTATTAATCTTAACTGTCTTCATGATCAGATCATGTTCTAACTAGTAGATTAAAAACAGGCTCTTTTAGCAGAGGCCCGATTTTGCTCTGATGTGGAATTAACTGAGAAAGAAATTGAGCGTATGGTTATGGAAGCTTCAAGGGCTGAGTATATGGCTAATGACAAGTTTAAGCAGCAACTGGGTCTAAGAGAATCTTCAACATCTGATGCTGAACCATCATCTTCTGGAGGCAGTAAGTATCTTTTCTTTTCTCCCTTTCAAAGCTGAATCTTGTTTTACCATGGGTTTAGAGGCAGCAAAATGGTACGGTAATGGGTCAAAAATGGGTTCATGTCAAAATTTGTTTTTTTTGTTGGTTAAAGGTTACCTTGAAATCTTTTTTATGTAACTAGTGTGTCAAACAACAAACAAACAAACATACCCAGTAAAATTCCACTCCAAAAGTAGGGTCTAGGGAGGGTGAGATGAGGGCACACCTTACCTCTTATTCCATGGGATAAAGAGGCTGCTCCCAGAGAGACCCTAGGCTAAAAAGAAGCATCCTTATATATAAAAAAACAGACATACCAAAAACAAGAATCATAACATAATTTACTAGTAATAGAAGATACACGACCAGGAAAACATAAACACCCTAAGAGTAAAGCGGCTAAGACTAGAGGCACACCTAAGACTAGAAGACACATCTAAGACTAGAAGACACCTAAAACTGAAGACCCACCTAAAGACTAAAAGGTACACTTACACACCTAAAACTAAATGCACACCTAACTAGTGTGTTCGATATGTTTACAAAATGAGTATACTACAAAATTTCAAGAAAAAATTGAAGGTTGAAGATAATGAGGGTGGTTTGGTCATTTTCCAATAGATTTTGGACCAAAAGGGTGCAATTGAAATCTTTTAGATTATGAAAAAAAGGTAAAATTAAATGACAAGGGACCACTTTTACGAAGATTTTCAAAGGACGGAAGAAAAATGTAGTTTACTCTTACAAAAGGTATACTATTTCAATAATAATCTAATTTTCTGAATAGGGTTAATTGACTGGATAAAGTTCTTTATTTTCATTTTTTTCCTGGTTTGGAATACTCTACTATTTTATTGTATGTAGCGGGTTCCTGAAACTTGGGATGATTTGCTAAATATGTCACTTAACAACCAATAGTGTCAAAAAAAAATCCATCCCCAACATGTACACAGTGTGCTTAAGTGGTCACCTTCAGTTAGCAACCCTTCAGTTAGTGACCCCATTTCGTGTAATTTAGTAAAGCACCCAAACTAGAAAAAGAATGAAAGTAGAGAACTGTACTAGTCGGTTTACCCTTTTGAATGATATGAGTTTCGAGGTTTTTTTCGCATTAAAAGTACACATTGGCCGATTTTCGACCCCCAGTTGACCTTATTAGAGATAAAAATACAACTTGAATCGACCCATTTCACATGTTAACGGGTTGAAACCGTCACCTGTAGAAGAAAGAGAGCCCATTTTTAGTTATTGAAGTTGAATAAAATGAACTTGGCAGGGCCATCAGGAAGCGAGAGCAAGGGTTCCGAAGGGTCGGTGTTATGCAACAGTATGCAAATGGTGCTGTCAATGGGGTTCAGCTACGTGCAGGCAATGGAAGCTTACAGCATATTTGGAGATGATGTTGATTCCATGGTTTGTTATCTTCTTGAAACCAGCAGCAGGCGCAAAGGCAAGGCTACTGAATAAGAAAACACTTGGCAGCCACCAGTATTATCATGTTTGTAGGGACTTTTAGTACTAATGGTATTATTAACAAATAAAACGGTTATTGCAAAGTTGTGCAAATAATACCTTTGTGTGCCTTGAATCATTGAAATTCAGCCAATTCGTTTTTTATAACGTGTGGTGAAGTTACACTCGAATAAAAGCATACTTCTTTTATGAGTGGAGGGAAGACCAAACTTTAGGTGTTTTTTATTATGAATTTGTATCATTATTTCTAAAACAAAATGTATTGCAATCTTTAGTGACCACCAAACTTTTACCTCAACACAATTCCACCAAACCAAACTTCGAGACATTGGTGGTGGTGGTTGGTTGATCACACACATAAACACCATGTCGTTAAATATTAATTCACACCCCTCCTCACACTTCAAATTGTTTGTATATACTTGCTTCTCTTTGGTGGAGATTTCACACCCATTGCAACTGACATGGGGTTAGTCAAGGCGGCGATTGGTGATGGTGTGGTGACCCTTTTGTGGGTAATTTGTGTTTCATGTCTCGGTGCTGCTACTTCCGCCATTGCTAAAGCTATCGGCATCCAAGGGGTGGCTTCACTTTTCATCACGATGTCTCTCGTCTTCATCCTCTTGTTCGTCTTCGGTGCCATTGCCGCTGCGTTGGGTAGCGCTAGTTTTAATCCTACTGGTACTGCCGCCTTTTACGCCCTCGGCATCGGTGGCAATTCTCTCATCTCCGCTGCAGTTCGTTTCCCTGCTCAGGTAATTGTAATTCAATCGTACGGTTTGACTTTTGAGGTCAATAAAACCATGCTTTAAAATTCCGTTGACTTATAAGGTCAACGTGTATATTCCAAAATCAAGAAGTCAAACATCACATGTTGAAACATAAAGGTCCATGTGTATTTAACTCAAAGTGAATGTTAGGCAAATCCCATTCGCATGAAAGGTACTAAGATACAATGATGTCCGGTCTTAAATACCACCAGCTGATTTGACACGTTGAACGTATTGGTTTTAGATGAGGATAGAACTCCACATGTAAACGTCTTTGGGTAAAAATAATTCAATATGACTGATCTCCTAGGAAGTTTCCACTCGGGTAACCAAAAATATAACTCATTGTGCGTAAAGCAGACAAGTTATAGGCGTCAGAGGTTAAGCAACATGTTCTTTACATAAACCTATCAAGTATGCGATTGAATGGTAATAGTAACTCAAACCGTACTCGACTTCTTAACAGGCTGTCGGCGCTGTGGGTGGTGCATTGGCAGTTCTTGAATTCATGCCATCGGAATACAAACACACGCTAGGAGGACCTTCTCTAAAAGTAGATATTCATACGGGTGCCATTGTTGAAAGCATTTTGACATTCACAAGCACAATGTGTGTCCTCTACATCATCCTTAGGGGCCCTAAAAGCATTATTATGAAAAACTGGATGCTTTCGATGTCGATGATGACACTTGTATTTTTCGGTCGAGGTTATACGGGTCCTTCAATGAATCCCGCCAATGTAAGTTTCACAAATTCATCTATATCTTATTTGCTTATTAAAACTGTTTATCTGCATATTCCTAAGACAACAAAATACGTGAATGGTATTTTAGTCATTTCATTTTACAAATTATAATGTCACGATTTTTAGGTGAAAACTTCTATAACCGGGATTTAAGTAAAGGGTGTTTTAGTCATTTTGCTTTACATTAATCTTGATTTGATAGGCTTCACTTCTTTTATGCAGGCATTTGGATGGGCATACATAAACAACCGACACAACACATGAGAACAATTTTATGTTTACTGGATTTCTTCATTTGTAGGGGCAATTTCGGCAGCATGGATTTTCCGTTTCGTCTTTCCACCACCTTCAAAGGAGAAATCTACCTGAAAAAAGCCGGATTCAAGCTCCGCGGTCACCGGAAAAGTATTTATGCCATTTCTACCCCTAGTACCGTATAAATGGCACTCTTTTGTCTTGTGTTTAGTTGCATCCGATGGAATTTATACTTTTAAGTTTGAACAACTGATGTCTTTAAAATATAGAATTCATTTGAATAAGAGTTGATTCAAAATCGAGATAACTTCCATTCATAATTTGATTGTTTATAACATTTATATATTTTATAAAACGCCACATTAAATAAATTTAAGTTTTATTTATCTACGTAAAAAAAGAATAGTATAAACAATGATACGCAAATGCTGGTAACAACTTTCAATATCGTAACCCGAGCGACGCCTGAGAATGACGTTGACTCAGTGACGGATCTAGAACAAAAGTTCAGGGGTAACGAATTTTTTTTTTGACCGTACGTTCATGTAAATGAAACAAAAATTTTTTTGAAGGTACTTTCATGTAAAAAAATTTTTTTTACCATACTTTAATGTAAATGAAAAACTTTTTTATTTACCGTACTTTCATCTAACAAATTTTTTTTGGACGGTAACATGTGACTGGCGAGGCGGAGGACTGGGGTTTGGCAGAGGCGGCGCCGGGCAAGGGTCTCAGCTCAAGTCGACCGGCTCGTCGAGTGGTCGGTCTCTAGCTCTCACAGTCTCACAGTTCCCGCTCTGTCTGTCTTTCTTCTTGGTCGGCTGCTTGTGTAAGTTGGGTTTGAGAATTGAGACTTTGAGGTATTGGGTTTTAATAAAAATTTGGGCTTGCTAAAGCCCAAATGTTTTATTAAAACCCAATACCTCAAAACCTTTAATAAAATGTGGGGACTTTTTATAAATTATTGGGTTTTCTTATAAAATTTTAGACTTTTTATGAAGTGTTGAGCTTTTAAAAAAATTTGAGGGGTAACGTAATTTTTGCTCAGAGGTAACCGGATACATAAAACCGTAAAAAAAATTGCACTTCGCGTAAAAAGTTAAGGGGTAGCCCTATATGCTACATCCGCCATTGCGCTGACTGACCCTACTTTCAAGGAATTTTGACACCGGCTTACAAGAAAATTTGACACCAACCCAAATAAAAATTAATTTAAGATTTTAAAACTTAACAAATATAAACCTATTATACACTAATAACTAAATTAACATGTATAAAAGAATTATAAATTAATTGGACCAATATCCTTTTATGATTTAAATTTAACCCAATAAACATTTTAAACAATCAAGCCCAATACAAATTTTTAAGCCCAATACACATTTTAAACAATTATTTGTTTCAGTTTTAGCGGCCTCCTTTAAACACCCCCATTGAAATTTCAGTCAGAGCGTGAGAGCTGACATTATGCCGCCCCAACAGATCAAGCCTGCTTGGTAGCCTGAGCCGGAATTCCGCCGACTACTAGTCGTCGACTGTCACAACGGCAAGGCCGCCGACCGCCACTGACCCGACCTATTCTAGCCATCACCAATTCGGATTTTAAATGGCCCCAATTATGATTCTAAACAATCCAATTCAAGTTTTTTTTAACTCTTACCCTAAATTTTACTTTAATATCTGATTATTTATAGATTATTGACTAGGTTATTGACTAATGGATAAGTGGATAAGATTATTTGCTTTATTATTTGGTTATTTGCTTGATTATGTGATTATTAAAAGTTACCATGTGTGTGTTTTGAGTTTAAATTTGTTAGCTTGAAACTTGTTGGTTGATTTGGGTTTAAATTTTTAAATTTAGGGAACATGGTTGATTTGGTTTTATCTTTTTTATTACGTGTCCCAACCCGAACTGAAAAAAAAAATATTTAGCAATAGACAACTAACCCTTAAAATTTCCAACCCCGTGAACAAAATTCATGGCTCCGTCACTGTATGCAAAACCTTCTCCACCCAAAAATGACGATGTGAAGAACATCGATACTAAACCAAGTGTCAGGGTTTATTCTTGGCTTGAAATGTTTCAGAAGCAAAACCTAGATCATTCATCATTGCGACAACACCGACAGAATTATGCAACAACTTAATTAATAATGAAATTATGTTTTAATATATTTTCTCTAAAACTCACACGTTACACCTTTACATATAAGGGTGTTACATGTTTTATATTATAATAGATTGGATGTGGAAACAACTTTCAAAAGATGAAAGTTAAAATAGAGAAAAGAATAAATATCCAACAAAATTAAAATAACTCTTCACACGTGGTCAGACATTTTCTCCCCCATCGTGAATTGTATACCAACACAACTTGTATGTTGGGTATAATAACACAGCTTGTATGTCGGCTGTAACAAAATTCGTTCACGCGCATTTAAATTTTGGATCTTTACACATGACCCCTTTCTTTATAACATTTTTTCATTCACAACTTTTTTATATTTATTAACTAGGTTAGAATCCCGTGTATTACACGAGACTGTATATTAAAAAAGATAAAATTTATAAATTTGTAAATATGTCATAACTTGTCAAACTATTATGATCGTCTCGAGATATATCAAGTGGAAATGTACGTGTATATAACAAATTAGTTATATTTTAATTTCTTGTTATATATTCTAATTTAATATAATTAGTATTATTCATTAATAATATATTTATAATATCATTATTATTTAATAAGATATATGTGCATTTATTAGGAGAGAGAGGCGAGAAAATCAATGAGATGAGGCATAAGAAAGTGGCAAGTGTCCACCTTAAACCCTTATTTTAGTCCTTATGGTTTGTGTCAATTGACTATTTTAGTCCAATAGTTTAAAAATCCTGATTTACTTCCAATAGTTTCACCATTTGTCTCTATTTTAGCCAATCCACCAACCTCCATTCAATTTTCTGTTAAGTTTTAAATAAAAAAACCAAAATACCCCTATTAATAATAAACAAAAATACTCTTTTATTTAGAAATACCCACCTCCACTTTCTTCTTCTCAAAAAAACCCTAAAATACCCGGCTCCACCCGGTCTAGCAACTGAAACTGAAAATGAAACTGAAATCGAAACAAGCAACTGAAAATGAAACTGAAATCGGAGATGGGTATTTTTAAATATCAAGTTCAGATCAAGTTCTGTGACCACGGTGGTGGTGGTCTGTGACCACGGAGATCTGGTCAACATTAACAAGATCTGGTCAAGCTCTCCTATCACCAGATGAACGACGACGGTGGTGGTGGTCTGTGACCACGGAGAAGACGAATCTGAGACGAGACTCAAACGGGGTAGCCGACGGGGTGACGGCCCAGGTGAAACAAGATGGCAGCGGCGGGTGGCTAAGATGAGCGACGGCTAAAGACGAAGATGGTGCGGGCTAGGGTTTTAAACCCTAATTTTTCCGACGACGGCGCTGTGGGGAGGTGGTGGTGGTGGTGGTGGTGGTGGCAGTAGCGGAGCTGTGGGGTGGTGGTGGTGGTGGTGGCGGAGCTATGGGGTGGTGGTGGTGACCTTCTGGTATTTTTCTGGCGTTGGTGGTGTGGTGGTGGCGGTGGTGGTGGTAGGGGGGGTGGTGGTGGTGGTGGTGAAGATGGAGGTGGAGGTGGAGGTGGAGGTGGAGGTGGAGGTTATTGTTATTTTAGAGTTTTATGAGGATAGTGATGGTGAGCCATAAGGGTATTTTTGTCTTTTCATAAAAAAACTTAACAGAAAATCAAACGGTGTTAGCCATCTAGTTTTAATTAGAACAAAATTGTAAGCCTCAGGGACTAAAAAAGAGAAATTTAAACTATTGTACTAAAATAGACAATGAGTCTAAACCACATAGACTAAAAGGGGAGTTTAACTCTTAATGTTAAATCCGGTTATCTAACACAACCATCGACCACCGGGGATGATAGAAAATCCAACTGAAACATGACAATCGGGTTACGGACCACACCAACCGATCGGTGGGACTACACAGTTTAAGGGTTCATTGACCACTTAACCTGTTAACATTTCTATAAGTAGGGTATCTAAATCGTTGTTTTCTTGTTGTTTGATCTCTCAAATTGTTACGAATAAAGTAAATCAAGTCAAAGTAAAAAAGAAAATTATTCTGACCACTTGGTTGGAAAGTCATAGTTAGAGTTGAGACTTTTTATGAGATCAACTTTAATTTCTTATTTTACAGTTCTGAGTTTACGGATGGTATTAGGTGGTCGCTGACCTAATTACTAGAAATAGATACCAAACATGTTAAACCGCATATCATATATCAATAATATCACATCTTATAACTTTAAATAAAAGTAATAAATAGTTTTACTATAAAATAATTTGACCACTAAAACCGAATTGTACCATTAAAACTCGATCATAATTCAATGGGCATAAGATTCTTGTGTCCACCAAAAACCCAATTTGAGTTCCCAAAATTCGCAATGTTAGTTTGAATTGTTTTCTTGATAGGTTATTAGGAAGAAAAGAAAATAACTAGGATCAACATTAATGTTGTACAAAATAGAACATTGACATCAAATGGTTGTGATGGCCTTAAAGTAATCCAATTTTGGTCTAACAAGTGATGGCATAGAGATAAAAGAACGAATACTTTTGTTTTGCAAATGATTCATATCGTTAATTGTACTCTATCCAAATTTTATTTGAATCAAATGATTCACGGCTGCTGTGATATCCAAGGATTTTCGATCTATATTTTTTTAAAACACTTATACGTGTTATCGTTTTCGGAATTTAAGTTCTATTAGAAACTATTTAATGCATAATAAAAAAATCGATTTTGACTAAAATATAGTTAAGGAATTTATATATATATATATATATATATACGATACTTATTTAAAAGTATATATATATACATATGTATTAAAACCTTAAAACTTTATAAGTTTATAATTACATTTATAAACTTATTCTATAAACAAATTTCATAAATTATTTTAAATATGAAACTTATAAAACTTGTTTAATTCTATAAAAGAAAATATAAAACCCAATTATTTTATAAAATCAAGGGACTGAAACTGTCATTAGGGAAACTTGTTTTAAACTAAACTTTATACTTTGACAAAAACCCAAAACTTCAGGGCCTGTTTTGCCCTTCCACCAAACTCCCGAACCCAGAATCAAATCACGGGTTCGAGTCCCGCAGAGGCCGTTTTGAGCCCTTTTCATCAAAATCGTGATTTCCGTCCACATTCAACGAACCTCGAGACTCGCCTGAGGCGTGCGATCGAAACCCAAGAACCATCAATGCTTGAACACGGCCCGAGACACGCATTCGATCCGTTTCCACTCCACCCGTCGCCTTCCCACCTAATTCGGCATTTAACCACGAAATCGGCTATAAATATCGATTTAAATCTTCAGTAACATCACACCACAGCTTCCTTCACTCTCAATTTCTCCGTTTAACACCTGCATTTGGTCGATTGAAGCTGCGACAGCCGACGGCAGGACCCAAGCTCGTTCTCACTCATTTCGATATCAAATCAGGTAAATTTTGTATGCATCTTGATCGATTTCACGAGAGGATTAAAAGCCCTATGTTTAATTTCATAAACAGAGGGTTATTCAATCCGCATTGGGATGATTTCATTTATAGGGTTCTTATGATTTGGGGGCGATTTGGGACTCTTGTTTTAAACATTCTGTCACGGGTAAATAATCACCGAGACCCGTAGGCGGGGTGGTTAGACGTGTGTGTATGCTTGGTGACCCGGTCACAAACCCGGGTTCTACCCGGGCGCACCCCCAGTTTTGTTTTTCATTTTTTTTATGCTTTTTACTCAATGATAAAATATCTAATAATTTTTATAAATTATATTAAACTGTTATAATTATAAAAATGAATTTTTATTACAATTTTGTATACAGGAACAATTTTTAATTAATTAAACTTAGCTAAAACTTATAAAAAGATTAACCTTTAAAAATAAAATATTAATGCTTAGATACCATAAAAGAAATACTCTTCTTTATTAATTTAGACAAAAAAAGAATACTTATAAACTTGTGCATTTTATAAGTTCAAGACTTAATTGTTTATTTATATGGAAACAAGAAAATAAATAAACATTCCTAATTAAAAACTAGAAAGCTATGAGTTTATAAACTTTATAAAGATAGAAAACAAAATCGGTTACTCATTTATTTAAAAACGTAATATTCTAAATTTATAAACTTTATAAGAAATCCTATTCTAAACAAACTTATAGAGGCTTAGCATTTATTTAAAATTTTAAACATTTTTTTATTGCAAAGTAAAATTGTAATATAGATATAAATACTTGAAAAGCTAAACGATTCATATTTCTTACTTTCAACTAGATGATTAACTATTCTTAGTAAAGATGCAAATTTTGAAATGATTATTATAAAACCTTAATGATTATTCAAAAAATAATAATTATCATTATATATTCTTTAAATAATTATTATAATAATTATTTATTTCTTAAATAATTATTGTTAAAACTTTAATAATTACTTAGTCTTCATTTAACAAATACTTCAACTTCATTTACGAATACTTGGAAAACTATTTTGGTTATTACTTAACATGTGTAATTAATAGTAGTAAAACTTTTGGATAATTATTTTAATTATTCTAAACTATAAACTTATGAAACTTTGATATTTAAATCTTGTGTCATTCATTCAAAACCTTCATTTGAAACTTTTGTTTAAACTTTACAACACACAACCATGCCCATCTCCCACTTGGAACCCCAGTCAATCTTGAAATCCTAGATCCTTACCTTAGCCTTGTAGAGGTAAACTTAAATCTTTAGACTTGTAATCTTAGGCTTATTGTGAGGATATTCTCCCTCAAAGTCTTGCAACAACTTAAACCTTGTTGGGTTCTCTTTCATCAATCCAAGTGAGTATACTTAGCCCCTTTTTCCTTTTATGCTTTTGGGGTGAAACATGTTCACAATTCTTAAACTTATACAATTCTTGTACAACTATGACTACGTGTTTATTCTTATGTTAAACTTGAGACTTGTATGCTTAGATTAAACTTAAAACTAGCACATTCATTAGCTTTGATCAAGCCGATAATAACAATGATAGATCTATTGCATTTGACCAATCCACCTTGATTGATTGACCCCTTCGGGGGGGATCCCTTGGTGTTTGTTACTACATTAAACTTTAAACTTGAGACTTATAAGGGTAACCTGCGGGTTATGCCTAAACTTGGTTGAAGGGTTGATGTGCACAATGTCTAACATGCTTGTTTTCTCATACTTACATTAAAGAATGCATATATCATAGTGAATTGTAATACTTTTCAAATACTTGTTAAACTGTGTCAAAACCTTTGTATCTCACCAACTATTTTGTAGTTGACAGATTCTTTCACATGTTTCAGGTTTACATCATGAGACTTATTCGTGATCACATAGGATGCTTTGGACCTAGACTACTTAAATTAAATGTTGTATTCGTATTTGACACACCCCAACCGACGGCGGATTATACGTCGGGGCGGACGCGGTTGTTCAATAGCACAAGGTTGACTATTAAAGTTTCAATATTTCATTTATAATAGATTCAAAGGTTTAATAGAAAGGAAATAACAAGTATACAACATTTATTTAATAAGTAGTCTAGGTCCAAAGCATCCTATGTGATCACAAACGAGTCTCATGATGTAGAACCTGAAACATGTGAAAGAATCTGTCAACTACAAAATAGTTGGTGAGATACAAAGGTTTTGACACCGTTTAACAAGTATTTGAGAAGAATTACAATTCACTATGATATATGCATTCTATAATGTAAGTATGAGAAACAAGTATCTTAAACATTGTGCATGTCAAACCTCCAAACCAAGTGTAGGCATAACCCGCTGGTTACCCTTATAGTATCAAGTTTAATAGTTTAAGTAACAAACACCAAGGGCTCCCCCCGAAGGGTCAATCAATCAAGGTGGATTGGTTAAATGCAATAGATCTATCATTGTTACTATCGGCTTGATCAAAATTAATGAACATGCTAGAATTAAGTTTAATCTAAGCATACAAGTCTCAAGTTTAACATAAGAATAAGCATCTAGTCATAGTTTGTACAAGAATTGTATAAGTTTGAAGTTTGAACATGTTTCACCCCAAAAGAATGCAAATGAAAAAGGGGCTAAGTATACTCACATAGATGATGACGAATATCCGGTAAGAGTAAGTTTGCAAGACTTTGAGGGAGAATATCCTCATAATAATCCTAAGAATACAAGTCTAAAGATTTAAGTTTACTTCTACAAGGCTAAGGCAAGTAATCTAGGATTTTCAGGATTTTGACTAGGGTTCCAATGGGAGATGGGAGTAATTGTATTATAAAGTTTAGATTCATAACAAGCTTTAGATAGCTAATATAAAGTTTATTTGGTTTGAAGTTTACAGATAATTATTGTTTATGTGTGTTAAGTAAACAGATTTCTAAATAGTTTCCCAAGTACTCTTTGCCTTTTTAGAATAATAACCAAACATTTAGGATAGTAATTAATTTCCTAGTAGAGTTGAATAACGTTTAAAAGAATGGTATCTATTAATAATAAATATTAAGTTTCTTAGATAATTAAATTATTATTAAGCATAAATAATAATTGTTTAAAATAATTATTTAAGGAAATAAATATCCCTCTAGAATATTTATTTACTTAAGAATTTATTTCAAAATATAATTTTTCACAAAAGATGTTGTTTAGAAGTTTAAATAAATAATTTATAAAAAATGGTTTTCTTGTAAACTTATACAAGTACAAATTTTGTTTTATAAACCTTTTTATACTTGTATAAGGTTTTTAAGTCTACAAGCATCCCATTTAAAAATGTATTTATCTTCTTAAATAACCAAGTAAAATATTTAGTTTTAAACATGCACAATTTAACAAGTTTCTAATGAAAGTATAAGTGTATAAATCTTCTGTGTATTTATATAAATAAAAGTTGTAATTATTATTAACGTATAAATAGAATAGCCTTTGTTTATTAAAAGAATTAATAACTATTTAAAGTTTCTAGGTTTATAAATTAATTTATGTATTCACAACAAATTTCGAGTATTAAATTTCATAGTTTAAAAATCGATTTTTATTTAGTTAAAACGTTTCCTGAAACTAAAAATAAAAATAGAAATCGATTTTAAGTGTATAAAGTTTCAACATATTTTATAAAAATTATTAAAAGTCTAAAACTGTTTTAAAAAGGCTAAAAGAAATAAAAATGGGCAAAACCGGTTCCCCCGGATTCGAACTCGGGTCTGGGACCGGGTCGCAATCACGCACACTGACTTAACCATCCTGGCTACGGGCTCGTTGTTAGTTTAACCGGAAAAGAAATCTTAAATACAAAATCCCGAAGTCGCCCCTTCCCCTTATGAACCCTAGTTCTTAATCCCCTGCATACGCATCGATTAACCCTCTGTTTATGCAAATTGACAGAGGGTTATTGATAATCGGATGAAAACGAATTGAATGGCCATTTGAATTACCTGAAATGATATAGAAATGAGTGAGAACCGGACTGTGGTGGTCGTCGGCGGTCGTGGCTCCCGAATCGACGAATGCGGGTGGTGAACGACTGAATTGAGAGTTTGGAGAGTTGAGGTGTGGTGTTTACTGAGATTTCAATCAATATTTATAGCCATTTTTTAGCATTTATTGCTCGAACGGGTTGCGGGTGGTGGTTGGGCCGACGGCTTCTCCATCGAGCCTCACGCGGCCATTAAGGTCGATATTGGTTACCGAGACGCGTTGGGTCTCGGTCGCACGCGAGTATGGGAGTTCGAGGTTCATCGAACCTGACCGGAAACGCGTTTTCGGAGTGAAAGGGCTGAAGGACCGGGTGATGCGGGACTCGAACCTGGGACCGTTTTTGGTTTCAGAAGTTTAGTGAAATTGCAAAACAGGTCCTCGTGGTTTCCCAGTTTTAACACTTTGTGTTTAAAAGTAGGATTTTAGTTTAAAACAAGTTTCATTACTTGACAGTCTTGGTCCCTGAACTTTTATAAAATCAAATGTATATATGTTTAAAATTTTAATAAGTTTTTCTCAAATGATTAAATTTTATAAAATATTTTATAAAATCTATTAATAACTTTAAGTAATTACGAACTTGTGAAGTTTTGAGAATTTAAATGATATTTTGTTTATAAAACACACACACACACATATATATATATATGTATAAGTATAATTTGTTTTTTCCTTGAAACTCATATCAATAAATTAATAACTATTATTTAATAAAATAGTTTTAATAAAATTTCAAGTTTTGAATTAAAAATACGTGCAAAGGTTTAGGGAAATACAAGTCGGAAAAATACTGGATATTACAGTATTATTCTTCCTTGTATTGAATCTTAAATTATTCATTAATAAAATATTGAAACTTTAATAGTCAACCTTGTGCTATTGAACAACCGCGTCCGTCCCGACGTATAATCCGCCGTCGGTTGGGGTGTGACAGCTGCCAATTAATTCTTTTAGTTTAATTCAATCACAATTTAGAAGGAATGTTGAATTCTTTTACTTGAAAGAATTTGAGGAAAGGTTTAAATTTAATTCCATTTGTTCTTTAACCAAACATGTTATCATTTGAATTCACATTTAAATTTCAACTCTGATGAGTTCTTTGAACGAAACAAATTAGAAATGAAATTATGTTAGGTTCTTGTTAAGAACTGATGATCATCAGTAACTTACCGCTTGTGATAAGTTACCACCAACGAAGAAGTTAGCGCTGATGGTGATAGTGAAGAGTCATACTGTTAGTAAGTAACTGTCATTGATAAAGAGTTTTAACGCTGATACAGTAACTTGTCGACAAGTTACTGTGATGAAGACTTATTCTTGAATGAATATTGCCACTGAAGAACTAAAGGAGCTGATACAAGTTGCCACTAATCGCAACTTGCTACTGCTAATCTAAGTTACTGTTAAGTGCTACTAATCGCAACTTGCTACTGCTGATCTAACTTAGTATTACGATTATCCTGATTATGTGTTGAACCAATTGATTCTAAAAACCTTATTATCATTACAATTATTCTTTTAACAATTGTTTGTATTGTTCTTATTGTAATTGAAAAAAAAACTAAAATATGTTTGAAATACATGATCATGTATTTTGTCCAAACCACGTGCCATTGCTGCGGTTAGGGTGTTGGGGGCATTAACCCTAATACTCATTTACTCACCAAAACTGGTCAATAGAATTCTGCCACCTCAAAACTACTAATTTACTCATTTACTCAGATTTCATTGGAAACACCTTACTCATTTACTCACCAACTTTTTTTTTATAATTAAACATTTAAATAATCAAAAACATACTTTTTTATTAATTAAAAAATCAAAATACAATAATAAAGTTACAAATAAAAAAAACAAAAAATTAAACATAATCGTCTTCTCATTTTTAGCAACTTCACGATCACGATTTACACATTTTTTCTTTGATATTGTCGTATCCTCAAGCTCACTAGCCGCAACTTTAGACAAAAATTCAATGCCATTTGAGTCGGAAATGTCGGAAAGAAGATAATCAAAAACACTAGAATCGGATTATCCCGAAGGCAAACAAAAAATGCTAGAATCGGGTGAAGACATTTTGTTATGCGTTCTAAAAAAATTAGAGAGGAGAGTGATTTGTGAGTGATTTGTTTAAAGAGGAGAGTGAGATATATATATATAGATAATTTTTTTTTAATCACCCAACCCACCCCACCCCCACCCCCACCAACGGCAAGTCTCAAGTTCACAATCGAGTAAATATACTCGTTCCCAACTACTCGGCCATTTTACCCGCCCCTACTCGAATTATTGGGGACAGTGTTCCACTTTACCCGAATACCCAATTCCCTACTCGGTTTCATCCGAGTTGACCGCCCCCAACACCCTTAGACTTCAAATTATAAACACTTGATTACTTAACGGAACTCGCCCCAAAATACTTCTCTATAAATAATCTCCGATCCGGAGAAAGTTTGTAGAGAGAGAATCACGACGGCATTGTTGTTCTCCGATCACCGTCAATTTCACGGTGTTGTGACTTTGATTCGTTCTCGTTTCTTATTCCGACTTCGAGTTCTGTGAGCGAATCGGTCGATCTGAGATCCGATCGATTCATCGGTTAATCGGAACCATAGAAGCCTGTGTATTTCAGATTGAGAAGAGCTGGAGTCTGTGCAAGAGAATTCTCATCAGTCCGTGAAGCCTCCTTCAGCAGCCGCAGCCGGAAACGGTCAGATCCGGTACCGATCTCCTTCGGCCGCGGAGCTCCTTGAAGGTCAAGTCTTCTCCTCGCCTCCTTTGGCGGATCAACTTGACAAAATGATCAAACGTCGTCAACCGCAGTACAACGAGCCCCTTGCCGACAAAATCCATCGCTACCGCGGGGTTATTTTGGTCATTTCGATTCCTCTTCTCCTCATCTCGTTCGTTTTGTTTCTGATGCCGTCTGCGCGTTCGCCAAACGATGGCGTTTCGCCTAACCGCAAGTTTTCCCCAAATTACGTGCTGCAGTCGGATCCGTCTTCGAATAGGTATGCCGTGATATTTGATGCCGGTAGTTCGGGGAGTAGAGTCCATGTGTTCTGTTTCGATAAGAATTTGGATCTTGTACAGATTGGCAATGAGCTTGAGCTTTTTGAGCAGGTACTTCATGACCTCATTTTGTTGATTTCATTATCATATACGGTGATTTATTCCTTTGGCGCACAATAATGTCAGATTTATCAACAAATATGTGCAATTAACTGTAGTTTAGTTTAGAAATCGAAATAGATAATGTTGTATCAATGAACATAAATTAGGGCTGTCGGTTCTGCTACCTTTTGCTGCATAAAGTATTGGACATTTGGTAGATGGTAATTAGATAAATTTTACTATGGAGATTAAATGAATCCTTGTATGTTAGTTTCTGTGAATGCACATATGTTAGACCATCCATAGTGGGTTAGTGATAGTGATGGTGATAAAGTGGTGCTACGTAGGCGCCACGTAGACAGTGTTGTGATCACATTAAAGGTCTGTAATGGTTTTTGTGTGAATATGAGGTTTAATTAGAAAAGAGATGATGAGGTGTAATATTATGATTGGTGGAAAAAATTAAAAAATCAAAATCAAAAACCAAAACTCTTGCATCACTCTGGTTGAAGCTGTCACGGGGAACCCTTTCACGCCCCCTATCACTCGGTGTGCAAGGCATGATAGGGGTGCCACGTAGGCTGGTCACGCCCACTACACATGGTCTTAGCTCTATTTGTAAGATTGATGTAATAAAAAAGATTACGTGTTCTGCTTATATGGACTAAATCAATAAGTCTCTTAGGATCAGAAACGAATAGATGACCAACTGAATCCAAACCTGACTGATTATAAGTTGGGATGCAAATGGGATCTTTAAGCCCCAACTAGGAAACTATATGTTGCCCTTATTGTGTACAGTTTTCCATGTTATCTACATTCTAGTGTACGGTGTACCTGCTGTCAGAAAATGACTCAGATTTTTCAAATGATATTTCTATATTGTAGTTGAAACCAGGTTTGAGTGCATACCCAACCGACCCAAAAAAGGCTGCAGATTCTCTTCTGCCTTTATTAGAGAAAGCAGAAAAGGTTGTTCCACAAAACATGCTCCAAAATACACCTGTCAAAGTTGGAGTAAGTGATTTGTATCATGTTTAATAAGTATTATCGATTTGGGATTTTGCTAGAGCTTCATGCTTATATACCTGAATTATACATCTATATGCAGGCAACTGCAGGTCTGAGACAGTTGGGAGTTGATGCATCTGAACGGATTTTACAAGCTGTAAATACTAAAATACTACTCTTTTGCAAAAAAAAAAATTACTTTAGAGGTTTCCTTGTCTTGTATGATGTTATTTATTTTGTACTGATATCTATTAGATTTTTTGTTGATATAGGTGAAAGATTTTCTAAAAGTTAAGAGCAGCCTCAAGTCGGATGATGATTGGATAACTGTTTTGGATGGAACTCAAGAAGGTGCTTATCAATGGGTAAACTACTTCTTACATCCTCCAGAATGCATGTGTTATTAGCATAAGCATTGCGCCCATTCTATGTTTGTTCATGGCATTCAGAAAATATTAAAGAAATAATACGTTTCAATATTGTGCTTTAGGCAGAGGTTTTTTAAAAACTAAATAACTTCGTTCTGACAGAACGTGTTCCTTATCATATCTTATACTTATTTTTCTTATTAAAACCTTTTTAATGTCTACAGGTGACCATAAATTATCTTTTAAAAAAATTAGGCAAGAAATATTCACAAACTGTTGGGGTAGTTGATCTTGGTGGTGGATCAGTACAAATGGCATATGCTATTTCAGAAGAGGATGCTGCAAAGGCTCCAAGGATAACAAATGGAGAGGATACTTATGTGAAGGAAATGTTTCTCATGGGAACCAAATATTACCTTTATGTTCACAGGTTTGCCTCCTTATTTATATTTTAAAAATGTTCACAGGTTTGCATCCTTATTTGTATTTTAAAAGAATAAAAAAATGCGAAGATGTAATATCTTTACAATAAAAATGGTTATCTTGTTGGTCTTGCAGTTACTTGAAGTACGGATTATTGGCAGCTAGAGCTGAGATTCTGGGAGTTGAAAAAGATTCCGATAACCCATGCAGCTTGGCTGGCTATAATGGTATGCTTAATCAGTCTCCCTGGCACTAATGTCATTTAACTTTAAATATTTCTTGTATTTAGTGTTCTGTGTATCTTTTATTACTTGTTCTAAAATGATTATATTAATTGTTATATTTGCCTTATATTTTAGGGGTTTATACATATGGAGGAACTGATTACAAAGTTTCAGCTCTTCCTTCTGGTTCAAACTTGAACAAGTGCAGGGAAGCAGCAATTAAAGCCCTAAAAGTAAATGAATCAGCTTGCACACACATGAAATGCACATTTGGTGGCGTATGGAATGGTGGTGGTGGTGATGGTCAAAAGAATCTATTTGTGGCTTCTTTCTTCTTTGATCGGGCTGCTGAGGTATTATTATTATTATTATTAATTTTAAACCATATCCTACAATTTTTTTTATAAAAACTCAGATAATTTTCCCTAATCATGTTTTTTTCATGTATTTAGGCTGGTTTTATCAATGCAAGTAAACCTGTTGCCAAAGTTAGTCCAAAAGATTTCCAGGTGGCGGCTCAGCGTGTTTGTCATACCACACTTGAAGATGCCAAATCTCAATATCCTGATGTGGACCCCTCTAACTTACCATATTTATGCATGGATCTTGTGTATCAGTACACTTTGCTTGTAGATGGCTTTGGTAAGTTGTACTTTCTTATATACACTAAAGGTGGAAAGATCGGTGGGTATGGTGGGTTTAATCACGGGTCAGAAACCTATTAAACACGTTCCCCTTTTAGCTATTTTTCATTTGACCCCGTTTGAGATAAAAACACAAAAGTAAACGGGTTGAAATGCAGACGTCTGATATTAATAGATAAATGAGCAAAATATAGGAAAGAAAATAACTTGATTGTGTTGTTGAACAGACCTGCAACCAGAGCAACAGATTACACTGGTGAAAAAAGTTGAGTACCAAAATTCATTGGTTGAAGCTGCATGGCCATTAGGCAGTGCAATTGAAGCAGTGTCAGCAGCTGGCTAACTACCACTACATTATCAATTGTATCATGTATTAAACTGGTGAACGGCAGGTTGTCGCCAGATGAACGGTTCGGTAAATGCTTTGAGGTTACCGGAAAATATTCTTTTCATTTTCTAGCTATAAATTTTTAAATTTCTGAGTCTTGGAAAAACACTGGTAACCGAATACTTTTAATTTTGATTTTAAATTTAAACATACTGAGACATAAGTAGGATTCATTTGTGTTGGTATCTAGCTAAATTTGTATTGGTGGATGAAAGATTGGTCCAAAGGAATATTTGTGTTCTTCATTTGCATCGTCTGTTTAACATGCACCAAACACTTGAAACTCATTTTCTATTATATATGATTTGAAACCGTGGCAACGAGACATGTGAGAACGGGTCAGATAAAAAAATTACATAAAAAAAGTAACCACTTAAGAAACTACCCTACAAGATTAAGAAAAATTAGCAATTGATCCATAATCCCTCTTGGTTATGAAAAGAAATGATAAACACTAGAGCATTCATAACACGTTCTTTATTTTTATCTTCATCTCTATTATTTAGATATTTCTTCTATTTTGCACCTCCATCAGGATCTCCATCTTCATCTTTAAATTTTAGAGTTTAATAAATAGAGATTCTCTAAATATAGAGATCCATTTTCATCAATCTCTATATTTTTTGTGAGTGTTTAGGAAAAAGAAAAAATAATGAAATAAATGTTTGTGAGTAAGATAGAGATAGAGAATGAGATTTGAGAGATTAAAACAAATTTAAAGATAAATTTGAAAAAATGTAATATTTAGTTAAATTATAGAGATAGAGATGAATATGCTGATGTGAATGCTCTTACCATATATTTGCCTAATATGAGCCTTGGAGCAAACTGCTACCTTGAGGTCATGGGTTGAAGCTGTGGGAATAGCCTCCTACACAAAGTGTAAGATAAGACTGCGTACATTAGATCGCGAAGCGATCCGGCCCCTTTCCAGACCCCCTAACCCAAATGCGGGAGCTAAGTCAAGCACCAGGTTCGCCCTTTATATATTTGTCCGATACCACTAAAGATACTACACAATTGTCCCCAAATGCCTAGAAGTTGGGTCCTAACAACACGCAAATATCCGAATGTTCTAAAAGCCATGTACATGACTTCAAATAGAACAAATTAGATCAAAAGCGGATTTAACCTAAAGCATTTGTGGTAAATGAGTATCCAATAATATTAAGACTTGATGAGAAGAAAAAGAAATTTGACAAATTGAAAGTACAACTGACAAAAGCAAGTATTCTGACTTGATGAGAAAGAAAAGAAATCAACAATCAAGGATTCACTTTTAAGGCAATTTTAGGAAACAACTAATGAATAACATGACAAGAAAGAAAATATAAATCAAATTGCTCGAAAGTGGCGCGTCTCTACTTACTCTAGAGCTTTGTGCCTCTGCGTGCTCGAAAGCTCGAGAACCTGTTCCAAGACATAAGCCATGGGCCGAATCCTATAAATCCCAAACCGGCTAAGCTCACAATTTCGCTTTAGTTCCGAGAGTTTGATTAGTTACAACGGTTTACAAACACCCCTATGTCTAACAACCCTTCTTATCATTAACACCAAATCAAACCAAGAACATTGAACATACAGATTTCAAAAGCTAAACATAATAGCCAAGTACATTGCTTTAACATGATCAACAAATGGATCTTTAAACAATACTACTAGGGTTTATGGGTTCATAAAGAAAACAACAACACTTAATCTGAAAACAAGTAGAACCTTACAGCAAACACCCAAACCACTAGCAGTTTCCACATGAACTGAAGCTCATCAGTTCCTACCAAGTGGCAAAGATCTACATGAATATGTCTCTTTGAAATCAGATTTCCTTGAAGATGTGAAAATAGATGCATACACTTCCTTGTTCGCATTCGGAGGGGCCATATCCGCAGCCTTAAACCGCTTCGCTTCATTTTTACCATTCACCTTTGAACCATTAACACCTTTCCCATTTGTTTCAATCTTCCCTGACACCTTCTCTGCCTTCAAATCAATCGCGTGCTTCGACCCGCTAAGCTGAACTCCATCATTCGAAACACCCGAATCTCCATTAACACCAAGATTCCCATTCTTGACTTTCTTCACCTTCTTCTCTCTCAATTTTGACTTTTCAACCTCCATCTTCTCCCTCAAAGCAACCACCTCTGATTCACTCCCATTGATCACAATCTTGTCGGATTCCGCAAACTCTTTATGACATACATGACAAGTAGACGATTTAACCTCCTTCAACGCTTTGGCACTTAGCACGTGCCCGCAGCTCTTCAAAGAATAAAACTTGTACTTCCCGTTGAACTCTAGCCCGGTGATCGGGCATTGAAACTTCACATCCGAATCTGATCCTGATCCTGATCCCGGTATTAATTCAAGCTCAATCGATATCATGTCTTTCAAACCCTTAATGTGAGAAAAAGCTTTCGGCAGTTTCTTGCTCAACAAGGCTTCCACTAAAGCCTGCTTATTGAACACATTCCCTAAATAATCAATCACAATCGGACGCTTCAACGGCTCATTCGACAACGCACAATTCAACCATTTCGATAGTCTCTGCTCGTTCGGATCAACCTTATCGGGCTTTTTATCAGCATACATGTTGAGGTAACAGTCGCGAGACTCCGCCCCCGTGGCGCCGCCATCGCCTCCGCCGCCGGGTAGACGGAATCTGAGGCTTAGTGTCGATGAGTTTGTGACTCCGGAGTTTTCAACGGTGTCGGAGTCCGGGAGAAGGCGGCCGTTCAAGGTGAAGAAGCTGGAGGATCCGAGGGTTTGATGGATTGACGTAATTTGGGAGAGGAAGGATTGTTTGAGATGGCGGATGGTGAGATTAGGGGTTAGGGTTAGGGCACGAGTTGGGATTTGAAGATCTGGGGCTTGAATGAAGATTTCTAAATTCTTGGAGTTGGAATTCATGATGTAATTGTAACGGATTCAAACGAATTTCAAGTACAAATCGGAGATTGAATGAGAATTTTTCTACTAACCTGAGCGATTGAACCCTTTGCCGTGACCTGATCGTAATTCTTCCTGCCGGATTATCGTCGAAATAGAAATTTATACCGACATATTGAAGAGAAATAAATTTTCATTCACACCCCTTACTTTATCGATGAATTCCAAAATGACCCAAATTTGTGATGTATAATACATATATATTTATTAGTATATTCGCGGGTTGATTTTCAATTAAAAAAAACATATTTTTTATTACAAAAAACACGTAGCAAGGGTATGTTCGAAAGTGTTGGAGAACAGGAAGTCAGGAGTACTAAAGAAGAAAGTCATAAAAGGGAACTGAAAGAAGGAATAAAAAACAAATTTTAAAATATAAAAAAGTAAAAAAATTCTACACGTCGCGACGGTAAAATAATACAAATTTAATATTCTTAAAAAAATATCAAATTTTAAAAATTATAACCTAAAAGTCAAATTATTAAGAAAAAAACCAGAATTTTAAATCTATATTATTAAGGATTTTTTTTATAGATCCAGAAAAAATATTTTAAAAAAAATAATGCTAACGTTAGCAGCTGAATCGGAGTGACGTGAGGCGGGATCAAACCCACACCCCTTGCCTTGGAGAAACGCATGGGGACAACTGCACCAACTATGTTTTCGTTGTAAAGACTAAGATAATTGTATATGTATACATAAAAACATATCTTAAAAAAAAACTAATTAAATTTTGTCACGTGACAAGCCCTGATTGGACCTCCATTTACAGTTCATTCCCTTGTGTTTTTAAATAAGATAGTAATTGCTTTGTTGGACCCGAACTCAATTGTCCTTTACATTTAGAATATGATGCAATGTTAGCCATAAAACTTCTTATAGTGGAGGTTTTGGTTTCGAATCCTGGCCAGAGCAAAAAAAGGTTCTGTGGCCAGATCAGAGGGTTTACCTAGTTGGGGGTTCCTCATGTGGTGGACTGTCCTGGATGTTTTAGGTGTTCCCTCGGGGAAACTCAATTATCCTAAAATATCTAAGTGTTGCCGTTAAAAAAAATTAGAATGTGACTTGAGAAAGAAATTTGCTGGGTCGTTATTCTTACTTCCACATCACAATAATTTCATTTCAAGAACTTATCATTTGCTCGACTAAATTTCCGTTTCAACATATTAAATCCCCAAGATCTTTCTCTTCCTCAACTATAGGAAATTCACATTCTATGGATATGAATTAGAAAACAACGGACAGAAGTAAGAGAACTTGGATTCTATCCAAAAAAATCTAAGAGTCTGTTTGGTTGGCAGAAATTGGATTTCAGCGGAATTGGAATTTAAATTTCATTCCTTAACATGTTTGGTTGGCTAAGAGAAGGAATTGAAATTGAAATTGAAATTAATCCAACCAAATCCTTAAACTAATGAATTCAAAATTCCTTCTCATTTCAATAGAATTCAGAATCTCTCACAATTTTAAAGGGTAATTTTGTCTTTTAGGTATTTTTAAATTACAATTCCATTAACAAATATGCTAACCAAACACATTATGAATTTCAAAGGAATCATTCCAATTCCAATTTCAACGAATTCTACGAACCAAACGGCCCTAACCTTGAATTAGAAGTTTGACTAATAAAGGACATAGTAAAAAAAAATTGTTGTTGTTATAAGAGCATCTCTAGTCTTGCAGGAGTTCACAAAACCTTCATGTCGGTATTTTCTGACAAAAACCCCGGACGCGAAAAGCCCTAAGGACCAAGCCCATCTCTCTCTCTTTCTCACATAAAACTTCCTACCATTCTTCACAGACGGTCCGCGAACTTAGAAACCACCCCCTCTCTCCTCCACATCTCCACTTTTCTCTTCCACCTTAGCTCACATTTGTATGTGGGCTTTCCATTGAAGATGCTCTAAGGAACAATTTGTAGAAAAGCCATTCGTAAAATTATATTAAAACGCTTTTATAGCCTGAATTACAATATAGGATGCAAAGAAAGTAGTAAATTACAGTACATGTTACAGCTAAAGTAAATCAAAATACAAGAAGAGTAGATGAAGAAAAAGATAGTGGTTGGATTCATATTCAATATGGGTCCCTTTAAACAAATTTCGAGTCTCACAAGAGAACTCGTTTGTTTCCCATGGAACAACAACCGAAGCAGTTAGCACTGCCGAGGAGGACACTAGCACTCCAAAGACTACCTTGAATAAGAACAGAAGAATGATTAGAGAATTGCTGGAAGTCTTTGTTGTGTGCTATAAATTCTAGTGTGTTGAAATACTAAGGATCCTTTAGTATTCATACTGAAAATAAAGTCGAAACAGCTTGACAAAGAATTAAAGAGAAAAATAAATTGCTTTGAACGTCTTCAATACCTTTTGTTCTATTTAATTCCTTGGATCGAAAATCAACTTCTGTTTCAACTCAACAGCAATGAAAGCACATATCTGAAGTAACAACGCAGTAGGAACTGAGTGGTAGGAAGTCTAGGTCTGAGTAGCCCAAGTAGCTCGACACCAACTGACCAGCTCGGCTGGAACCTAGCAGCTCGGCACCAACTGATCAGGCAGGTAGCAACACAAGACCTCAGTGGCAACCAAGTCAGAAGCAACAGACTGAGTGAAGTGCAAAGTGCGCCACATTGCGCCCATGGCCATGCGCAAATGCGTGTGTGTAGGAGTTAGGGTGTTTCGCACCCTTTAGGGTCCCCACTAGTGTTTGAAAACCGTTTGGTTTCGGTTTTTATAATGGGTTTGGTTTTTTCAATTTTATAAATTGGACTTTAATTTTTTAAAATAAAACATTTTTGTTAAATAATGATTAAATTGTTATTACATATTTGGGCCTAAGATTTTTAGGCTACATAATTTATTAGTTTTATAAAAAAATATTTAACATTAAAAATATGTATACATTTGGTTCGGTTTTTTCGATTTTCAAAAAATACAAACCGAAACAGAACCGTAATATTTGGTTTTCAATAAATACAAAACTAAACCGTCAGTTTTTTCAATTAATTTGGTTTTGATTCTGTTAACTCGATTTTTACTCGCCCCTGAATCCTACTAAAAACATAAAACTTTCTTGGCCCTTAGAGTCCTTATTCACATATTATTTTATTTTCAAATTTAAATTTTATATTTTACAAATTATGAGGTGAAAATATTGCCTTAGCTAGTAACGTGAGTAGATTAATAATTGAGTTCCTATTGTAAACGTGGAGGGAGGCATGTGGTTTTGATTACGATCTTTGCGTCGGCACACCATATCCCCAGTCTCAAACAGCCAATTGTCGCGATAATAACAATTTAAAACACTAATTAATATTTAATTATTTTAAGAAGTTTATTCGGATAATATCCTCTATAATAAATAAAGGTTTTGATATCGGATACTTATCACTCTCCTATGTATTCTTAACTTTTTTTTTCCCGACTCTATACAAATTTCTTTAATTATTTTTATAATTTTTTGTTTCACGTTTCTCTCCTATTAAATAATAATGATTTCTATAATTCTTTTTATAAAACCTTTTTTATTTAAAAAAAATAGGTTTGTTCATAAAACATTTTTATAAATTGAACATTTTCTTTCATTCTTTTTATAAATATTTTAAAAAAATAACTATATAACGTTTTCTAGAATTTGTATTAAAAACTATGTAATATGTAAATCTTTATTACTAAGTATATATAACATTGCATTTATTCAAACCGTGTAATACATCGGGTTTCTAAAATTTAATATGAATTAACACTTCTCATTTACATAAAAAAAATTAATACTCAATTAAAAACAATGTTTTAAAAATTAATTTAACAGAATTTACATATAATATTTTATTCAACCCGTATAATACACGGGTTTTAAAGACATAAATTTTTTATTACTAAGTATATAACATTACATTTATTCAACTCGTGTAATACAACGGTATTATAACCAAGTAGTATATTATATGTTCTATATACATGACGTGTTTAGGAAATTGAAAATATTATTTAAATAATATGAAACAATTATTTAGTTGATTAAAGTAATTGTAATTAAAATAAGATAAGCTATATTTAAATTAAAAATAATGATTTTTTTAATGACATTTTAAACATAATTGGACTTTTCTTAGAAAAATTAAAACTCATAGGAAATAGGCCAAATAAAAAATGTCATTTGAAGATAGAATTAAAAGTATATATTAAAAATAATATTTTTAATTGGAAAATATATTTACATATTTTTCATGAGAAGTTTTTTTGTTATTAAAGGAAAACTAGTAACCTTCATTATGCGTTGCGACAAGCATGTGTTATTAAAGTATGTTTATTTTATGCAGTTTATTTGCTCGGTTTTGAAAATAAAAACCTTGAACAAAAGATAATCTAACGAAGATATCATTTCAAATGATGAAGAAGTGATGTAGAAATGAAAAAAAAAACGAAAAAAGTAGTTTACCGAAAAGATAAAACCGTGTGAAACGGTAGAGAATAAAAACCATAAAAATAAAACCCAAATAAAAATCTAAAATTAAAAAAATTACATGTGTTTTACATCGATAAAAACATAAAAACAAATAGCAACATGGGTTTGAAGAACACCGATAACGACACCGATTTTATTCGTTTGATGCCGGTTCATTTCGTAAATGCACTGTAACTCAGTATAGTTACAACAGAAAAAAAAAATGCGATGGTTTTGTCATACAAATGTTGCACGATGTAGACAAGAAAACAAAGACGTGCTTTACTTCGAACGAAAACCATAAAAACGAACACCAATACCGGTTCTGATAACACCAATACTGGCAACGATGTTGTTCGTTCATTATCAGTTTGGCTCGTCATGGTACTATAACGTTAACAGTACTTGCTATAGCATACGATAAAAAAACATTATTTTTAATACAACTCCGTTTTCGGAAATAATTATATCGGAATGTCGACAAAAAAAATCTGAATAAGGTTGCATATTTAGTTTACGTCCTTGATCGACGTCGAAGTACCGATCAAATATAAAGAGCGAGAATTGATTACAAAACATCATGTAAATATAATTGTTTAATTGATTGTCACTATGAACTTTTGCATACAATTATGATCACTAATTATTTAAATACAGAAATATAAAGAATGAACACAACCAAGCTTGAGTTTGATATTATAATTAGTAATCTGAGTTCTCTATTAAATTAGAAGGTCACATAGACATGATTTTGATTATAACACTATGTTTGATGTACAATTGAAGGACCTACACATTATAACTAAACCTATAACGAATGACACCGATAAAGTTAGCCTATACAAAGTGATCTCTAGCGATTATCAACACAATAACATAAACTACAAACGTACATTCAAACCTTTAACGATTAAACACCGATGAAGAAGAATACATTAAATAGAACTAGTCATTGTATGTCTTAACAACAAACATTTGAAATAAACACATGAAAACACTACATTCATCAAACACATTCAACAAACACAATGAAATCCATGTCTAATCCAGAAAAGAACTCAATTTGAACTAAAGGAATTACAAACATACGCCTGGTTATGATCAAAGATGTTTAGCCAAACATGTTCATGATTAATGAAGATATGTTGCGATTTTGGAAAGCGATTGATACAGATTTGATGTTAGAACACTGTCACTGAGTTTCCTTCGTCTCCCCCTGTTCTCTAGCCTCCCAAGATGATTAATTTGAAAAAATGTCCGAATTCCCCCTCACAAGCTCGTGAAAACCAACTCAAAACTGCCTTGAAACGCTCAGGGCGTATCATACGCGTTCTCGTAATATCTAGTGTTTTGTATAGAATTTCCCCTCCCGTCGTTGAATAGATTATGGAAGTAGGTTAGCCATCTCAACTTGATGTCATGCTCCTTTACTAGAACTCGTACATCCTCACCCTTTATAAACTTCACAACTCCTAGATCCTACCTTCTACGCTCCATGGCCTTGTCAATCTTCACAACTCCCTCTTTTGTTTCCAGGCGTTCATACATCTGTTTATAGGTTGTGTTCTTTGCCTCCGACACTGCCTTCTTCGCCTCCTTCTTGGCATGTTTGTATATTTCTCTCAAACCCACTCATTCCTCCTCATCCGTGCACCACAAAAGCTCCTTAAAACTTCCTTGCTTGACCTTTATTTTGTCTTGCACAACCTTGTTCCACCACCAAGACTCCTTATTCCCACCTGACTTTTCCGTTGTGACCATAAGAGTCTCCTTCGCTACTTGAGTAATGGTAATCACCATAGCATCCCAAATCTGGTTTGTGTCTCCTTCCAAATGGACCGTCGTCGGTGAGATGACATCGTCTTTAAATAATGCAATCTCCTCGTCTCCAGATCTCCCTATCGAATCCTAGGTCTACTTGCCATCTCCCCCTTTATTCAGGTTATTTTTAAACCAGTTGATCGAAAATTATCCGTCACCTCACTACAATTTAAGTTTTTATTTTTAGTTATATTTATTTGTAGTTATATATACTACTGAATTAATACTTGAACAGTCTATAATATTATCTTGGTATCTAAGTAAGCTTGTTTCTTAAATTCTTTAATGATCTACTTAATATATACATTAATATATTAACTTTAATAATTTTAACCCACTATATTAAGAAAAAAAGAAAAAGTATTATAGTTTCTAGAAGAGAAACTCAAAAATAAAAGGAGTATTGATTTTTTAAGAAATCTTGTACGTGGCCATTTATGTAGAAAAGAAACAATTAATGATGGCGTCATGGCCAAAATCAAGATCATCTCCTCCATCTATTTAACTACCCCCTTTCAACTTCCGACACACAGCTCAACCAATCTTCACAATATGAGTCACCACCACCACAATGCTCCGTCCCACCACCAACCACCGCAACCGGTTGCGGTCCACCATGTCTCACACCAGACCACTCACCACACCCCAAAGTACACTGACAATAAGCCCACTGTTAGGTTTTACTGCAAGGCGAAATCTGATTACTCGCTCACGATCCGTGATGGTAAAGTCGTCCTCGCACCTACCAACCCTTCCGATAATCATCAGGTATGCTCTAATTGTTTGAATTCACAACTAATTTTGGAAAAAACCTTTTTGATTTGATTGACCTAATTTTTGAATTGTTACACAGCATTGGATAAAGGAAGAGAAGTATAGCACGAGAGTGAAGGACGAAGAAGGTTTCCCCTCTTTTGCTCTGGTCAACAAAGCTACTGGACAGGCGATCAAACACTCCATCGGTGCCGAGCATCCGGTATCACTTCTTCTGCAATCATAAGTCGATTGAATTTGATTCGTTATAATTGCTTTCCACTAGCAGTAGTTAGTTTCTAGTGTTTGGGTATAATGAAACTGATTTAGATTATCTGATTAATCAGTATTAGGTATTGCTAAACACTCAAACAGCTGATTATAGTAATTTTAAACCCTGTTTTGCTACAGCTAATTAACTGATTCTGATAACACCATATCACATATTCACTTTAAAAAACAAAAACCAATCCCAAACACCCCTTTATCAGCTTTAAAATTTTTAAAACTACATTGACACAGAGCGGGAGCACAAATATAAAAACAGAAATTGATATATTATTGAATGCCTAGTGTCACGGGGTCATCTTTCGAGGCCCGTGTGGCACCCTGGGTTGCCACAGGGCTAGCCAATCCATCCTGCTTATGTTCTGGGTCTACCGGTTTCGTTCTGCCTTGTACTCATCAGACGAGCGGAAACAGCTCGCGACCAGTGATGCATTTGGTGTGCAAGCACACCTAAGCATGTTCACGTCGTTTATCCCAGTGAGGCTGTGCCTGATGAAGTCCGGACTAGCCAGCAAACCCAAGCGTTCAAGTACAAACATAGCAAGGCGATCTTCAAACATTTGGCCCGTGACACTAGGCTGTTAAATCAAGCCCTATTTTACAGGAAATCAAAATTTGCAGGTTTGGTCAAGTTTTGAAAAAATGAAATTGACTTTGATTGCCTAAAACTAACAGAAAAGTTAACAGGTTAAGGACCAGGGACGCAAAGTGTTAAAACATCAAATGTCAGGGATCAAATGTGTTACAGGTGGACGAAACCTGATGTTTTGTTCAAACCTCAGGGACGAAAACTGCAGTTTACTCTTAATAAAATAAATTACTCAAATTAGAGATTTACTTTTTTTTTTCTAAAAATAGAAGTAAATAATTTAAAATTGCTAAAATTGAGGGAAATCATCAATGGAATTCGGGTTCGATTGTCAGTTTGTCACATGGTCCGGCTTGTTGAGATGTTTCCGTCTATTACTTATGGGCCAGTAACTCCAAACATAATGATAATTATGTCCGTTTTAAGTTGGCCCATTTTCTAGCCCCTTTACTCTTGTTCAGTTGCTCCAAGGATCAATCTGCCATCTCCTTGAGAGAAATTGATATATTATTGAATGCCTAAGCTATTAAATCAAGCCCTCTTTTACAGGAAATCTAAATTTGACAGGTCGGGTCAAATTTTGAAAAAATGAAATTGACTGTTTAATAGTTAAATTGACCGCCTAAATTAATAAAAGTAAATAATTTAAAATTGTTAAACTTGGGGAAAACAGTCAATGGAATTTGGGTTCACATACATAGTCCGGCTCGTTGAGACATTATTTTCTATTACTTATGGGCCCGTAAATCCAAACAGAACGATAGTTATGCCCGTTTTAAGTTGGGTCCTTTTCTAGCCCCTTTGCTCTTGTCCAATTGCTTCAAGTATGAATCTGCCAACTCCTGTATCAGCTCCGTATCACTCAGTAGAAATATGTCATTGTATCTTGCAAAAACCAGATTAGCTAATTATTTTGGGATTATGAATAATTGGATGTTGAAATCTGATTATTATTTATATTGTGAATGTTGGTGCAGGTTCAGCTGGTGGAATACAATCCAGATAAGCTGGATGAGTCTGTTCTTTGGACCCAGAGCAAGGATCTGGGTGATGGTTTTCATGCAGTGAGGATGGTTAATAATATCAAGCTTAATGTAGATGCCTGGAATGGCGATAAAGACCATGGCGGTGTTCGTGATGGCACCAAAATTTATCTCTTTAAGTGGACAAAGGATGATAACCAGAGGTGGACGACCTCTCCTTTCTGTAAGTTTCTTGACTCGAAACTGTTGTAAAAAAGTTAAAACTGTAACATCCGGCCTTTCGTACCACGGATTTGCTTTTGGTTGCACGGGTGGAGACTTCCCAGTAGGTCACCCATCCTAGTAGTACTTCCACCTGAGCACGCTTAACTGTGGAGTTCCCTTCTCATCCACAACCAATGCGCCCAAAACGCGTTGATGGCAGTTGAGGCGAAACATTTCTTATGAACCGGGCATCTCTCCAGTCCTGGCCGATGCAGGATTGCCTAGGGTGTTACAAAAACATTTCTGATAGTTTAGTTCATAAACACAAGGTTTTTGGAAAGTTACTCACTCGGCCTGACCCGATCAGTTTTTATGAGAATAAAAATACATGTTTTGACGCGTTATCTAACCCGTTAATCTTGTCATTGTTTTGAGATATTTGAATCAGTATTTTGATCTTGTAATTATCTCTTGTGTGCAGGATATATTTCCATGGCTAGAAGTTACTATGTGTGTTGATGTGGGTGCTTTGTTCATGGTCATGATGATGCTAATATGTATCAATGTATGCTTAAATAATGATGTTTTCAAATATTATGATGATGATGATGATGATGATGATGATGATGATGCATGTATTTGAATTAACTCTTCATTTTCTTATAAATGAGAGGGTATTCAGTATTATTAAGTTAACAGACTTGTTAAAATTTGATGAGAAATGAATCATTTTTTTTTTTCATTTGTGGACTACAAAACTAACTTAATTGATAGATAAGGAACTTAAATCTCAACCCATTTGTATTATCTAATTTTTAAGGTTATGTTATTGTAAAAGGATTACTTTTAGATAATAAATAAATAATTCTTTTAGAAGATAAATAATATTCGAACAATAAAAACTTCACAGATGCTAGAATGTAACCAAAATTATGAACATGGCTTGTGTGTGTAACGGCAACTTTATTAACTATATTGTGTTTGTGTCAAGATAATAAATCATCCTAGAGTATTAAGATTATGTTAAAAAAAAAAAAGAAGATAAAATTATACACATACTAGAAAAGATATTATCACACAAACATACCTAGTAATATCTTAACCGAGAAAAGATATTATAAAAAATTGTTAAATTGATGAAACCATTTTTAATATAAAAGAGATTATAAGAAAAATAGAATTTCCTTTGTAATAACTAGTGTACATTGTGTGCTAGTAAATGTAGTAACTAGTTTCTAGATGTATGATAAATATGTTTAAGTTCATGTAAATTATGACCAAAAAATATACATATATGGAAAAAATGTCTTGAAAGCTTATAAATACTTGAGAACCATGAAATCCACGTAAAAAACAATCAAAACAATTTTTTTTTGTTTTTAGTACCTTTATTATTAAAATACAACATAAAAAATGATTTATCTCTCCAATTAATTCATCTCTAAATTATTCTTAAAAAATTTTGTACACATGTGTAAATGGTAAAAATTTACGCATGTGTAGATTTTTTTAATATACAAATACATGTAAATTTACATATATAAATTCATTTTTATATTGTATTTTAATATTAAATGTAGTAAAAACAAAAAAAAATGTTTTGATTGATTTTTTCACGAGTTCTCGTAATATTTAGAAGTTCTCAAATGATTAAAAGGATGTTCTAAAATTTATAATAGTAATTTTTGCTTAAAAAGAATAATATCTTATAAAATTATCAATAATGTTTTTTAACATAATTTGGTAAGAAATCATATTGCATGTTACAACCAATCCAAAATAATATCGTAAAACATGATATAATTGTGTAGTCCGCCGATAACCTCTTGGCCTACCGGCACCTGGTGCTTATTTTTATTAAAGTAGTGCGGGTTCAAGTCCCACAAAATGGACAATAGATAGGTGGATTTTTGGAGTAAATTTTATGAGAATGTGCGTTCGCCGTTAAAAAAAATTACGTAGTCCGGTTTTACCATATGTGTTTTTTTCTCTTTATTATCACAACACCATCCATTTTATCACGTAAATTTTTTTTAACGGCGTTTGGTACTACCCTCAATACCTGAGTGAGCCTTCCTGAGACTGGATGTCAACCGTCCATACTGATTTTGACGATTCAGGCCTGACTCACCTAGTAACACCATCAAGGAGGAAACCCACCACTGTGGTAAAAAACCCCCATGAGTCAGGTTTGAACCTGAGACCTCAAAGATTTCAAGCCCTTACCATCACCCCCATGCCATTGGACCAGAAGGTCAATTGCAAACAACGTAGCAAACAACGTAAATATCCATCATATGTCCGATAGTTCGTTTCGATTAACCCAATTAGCAAACAACTTGAACTTTTAAATAAAAAAAAATATTATTACGTCATAATCTTGTTTCGAGATGTACGGGGCTTAAAATGTCATTTTTGGTAAGTTGGTGGGGGTGGTACGGATGACGTGGAAACAATCCTGGGAGTTGAACTTAGAAGCTCATTTTGAACCAATGCCCGAATTCTAATGAAAGCAAATTTCTTTTAAAGTCAATTTATTAAGTTTATATTATTATTTTTTCACCTCAAAAAGTGGAGGAAAAGGTCAAAATTAGAGAAAAATAAACGTGGTGGATTGTCAAAATTATGTACGGATGACGATATGTTGACATTATCATCACCTATCTTTTTCTTTTATAGAAATCAAGGATTTATGATTGAAATATGCATAATCTGTTTATAGTTTAAATAGAATGATTTAAGGATTATATATTTGGTATTATACGTAAATAACATATAGATAACTAAAATCAGACATCATATAACACGTAAAATTATTTTTTACCAACGTCACGTCATGATATTTAATATGTGGGTCCGTCTTGAATGCCACGTATCACTATTTTAGTTGTTTGATGTATAAGTTTATACGTATAGAATTGGTTGAAGACCCCCCCTTGGTGCTGAAGTGCCAACGAATAATATACAAGATGAAAATGAGCATGATAATGTTATTAGCACCGGAGATACTTCATAATTACGGAGTGATCTGAGAGTCAATCTTACTAATTACACATGTTAACTAGTGGAATATAAATCATAACCACTTTATTTTTACGTGTTTAGCTTGTTTTGTTTCGGATTGTATGAAGTGGGACACACTTTTTTGAAGTTACTTGTTTTATTTGTTTCTTAGCTATTTGAAATTTGTTTTCTTTTTAGTTTTGGTTCTATAAAAAATGTGAAAAATAACAAATTAAATTATATTGTTTAGTTAGGAAGATTATTGTAGCTTAAAGGGGAAATATAGCAATATTTTGGTTGTGAATATTTCACAAACAGCAAAACTTAATTACAATGTTAAATATTTCAAAAATATGACTTTAAGCACTTACCTACTGGCTACTCTATAATGTGTTTGCTTGTTAATAAAACAAGACTGCTATGAGTTTAATAAATAATTGCTCAAAATGTTGAAGTGGAGATGCCTATCCTACAAACGTTTTTTTTTTTTTTTTTTTAATAATAAGTAAATATTGTGCTGAATCTTAGAATGAATATACATTTTGGAAAATTTTCAAGGCGTTTAGATCCGTTTTATATATGCAATATTTTTTTAAAATTTAATTCATTTAAAATGTTATAGATAAAGCATAACTTAAATTAAATTATTTATAAATAAATAATGTGAAACTATCATCACGTAAACTTACACACAAAAAAATATATATCCAAAACTTGAATTACACAAGAATATATGTCAAGCTAAAGTTAATTAGGTATAATACAAACTATGTTTATATTTGCTTATTTTAATTATTGTTTAATGATCATTAATTAGGAAATAAAATAGCACTTTTCTTGGATCTAGTGACGAAGAGGAATATTACTCCTAGAATAAGTATTAAAACATGTTCCTTTTCTTTGTGTTGTGTCAAGGGTTAGCATTATACGGTCTAAACCTGTTAAACTTGTCCCGTCAGAACTCGGATATAGTTTATCCGGTCTGGTTCTTGATTTTGAACAACTAAGTTACTCGGTTTCAGGTCGGTTTTGGTCCAAAACCCGTAATACCCGACAAAACCCGATTAAAATTCAAAACCCATAATTGTCAAAATATACATGTCTTAGACCGAACTATATCCAAATTATATAAATTTCAACTCATCCTTCTCCCATAGGCGGACCTAGTGTAAATATGAAAAAAAAAAAATTTAGTGTTATATACGCGTTAAAATCCCGATCGCCCCCCATAAAATTTTGCAATAGCCCCCCGATCGTCCCCTATGAAAAAATTTTAGTGTTATATTTCTGGATCCGCCACTCCCTTCTCCCGGTATTAATCACCCTTCTCATTCAAATTTCTAGCGAATCCAAAGGTTTTCCCTCACCCAAACCATATTAATCAGATTAATTAGATTCAAAATTAGAAAACTAAAAAAATTTCGAAACCAAATGGCTAAACCTTCAGGATTAGTTCCAAACTTAACCTTTCACCGAATGTTTGGGAACTATAAGCATAAATAAAAGTTTAAAAAATAAATTACAACCAATCGGTTCATAAACCGAGACTATTCATTTCCTATAAATATTCAAAAAATTGAGTATCATATAATCCATTAATAGTTAAAAAAAAAATGGGCTGTTGCTTAATCGGTCTAAACATGTGATACCAGACCTGTTCAACCCGTTAAACCCGGACCGACCCACTGTTATCGGTTCGGTTCTCGGTTATCATATTTGCAGTTTTACGGTTTCGATTCCGGTCCAGATCAGTTTAGTTCAGTCCGGTTCTGGCCCGATAATCACTCCTAGTTATGTTTAGTACTTACTACAAAATTTTGAATAATAGTCTAAATACATAAATATGTATAATTAAATAAAATAAAGTTTAAGAAAAAATTATAAATTACTTTTTTTTAGAAAGGAAAAAAAAAGTAATTTATAATTTTTTCTTAATTATTTTATTTTTTGAAAGGCAAATTTCTCAATTCCTGTGAAAATGAGACTTGAACCCATTACCTTCTCAAAACTTGGAGTTTCCAGAGAATTTTTCTCTACCGCTAGGCCACCAACCCCAATGGCAACTTTATTTTATTTAATTATACATATTTATGTATTTAGACTATTATTCTAAATAAAATAAAGTTAAGAAAAAATTATAAATTACTTAAAATATCATATACATGTAGGGAAGTGATCGGTGTCGAAGGGACCGGTCAAAGATAAAGAAATAGAGTGTCCTAATCACCTTAAACTAGTTAGGGTAAGAAGGGTGTCGAACCACGAAGAGTTTGTGGTCGGTGCTCAACTTCAATTAACAATGCAAATTATGAAGTTACAACGGGTCTTTCTGACCAAACACAATCAATGATTTAAGTGAAAACTTTATAAACTCAACAAACAAATCAAGTACCAAACAAAACGGTTTAAGTTGTAAACAATAATTAAAAAGGGTATCACACCCGGGTTTCAAGTTCACAAGTAATTAGGGATTATCACACCAACATTTGAGTTCAAACAATCAAATGGTTATCCAAATCTAACCAAGAACATCAACATTCATACATCATCGGCAAATAGTGTAAAACAATATTCACGAATGAAATCGAGACAAATGTATGCAATATAGAATTAGATTAATCAATAGATTCAACATAAATCAAAGTTCATAGCAATTATCATCTAACGGGGTCAATGGTGCAAGAATTTATCGACTCCCGTGAGTTCATAACCATACTAAACACAAAGATTCAAGTGTTTCAAACCAAACGATTACAAGAATTGTTTCTCAAAGCTAGCACATGATAAAACCCTAAAACTTACAAACAATCCACCCGGGAATGATTACCGGTGGATTAGCCGCTCATGGTGGTGGAAATCATCTTCAATCTTTCAATCGGATGTTAGAATCGTGTTCTTTAGCCTCCAAGAACTCCAAAATCGCCCAAGAACTATGGTGTAAAAGATGATCCTTCATTTGGGGAAGAAATCCCCAAATAAACATTGAAAATCGGGCTGTTTCGCCCAAATTTCACGTCTGGAACGCAACCAGCGTAAGCTTACTCTGCCAGCTGAAGCTTCTGTTCAGAAATGTTACCGGCGTAAGCTTACGCTCCTATGGCGTAGGCTTACGCCCCTAGTGTATTTTTTTTTTAACCAAATATTTGGATTCGGCTTCTCGAGCTACCCAAGATTCATATATTATGGGTCTCGTAACTCATTTTCTAGCTCGAGATATGTCTGTTTCAAGATTCAGCTTCCAGAACTTTCACATCAGCCTCCATCTTTTGCATAGTTTCCGATCCAAACCCTCTACTTCCTCTCTAATGCTTCCAAAACACGTACTTAGCATCCAAACACCTACAAATCATAAACACATGCAAAGTAAACGCGTTCCATGCTAAATCACACATAAAAACGTATAGTTAAGCATCATAAACACCCAACGAACACCTACACATCACATCCCCACACTTGAGTTTTGCTTGCCCTCAAGCAAAGTCTTTTGCTTCAAATCCACATTTCAAAATCTCAAACAATTGTTTTAACTAAACATAAGCTAAGGTCCAAGGTCATGCAAAATTCATAAGAATTATACTCTCAACAGATTTACAATCCAACAAACCATCGATGAATTTTTAAACAAAAGGAAATATTGGAACGCGCTTAACTCATATCTAGTTATGGCTTTGCATGCACACACCCCTCACAATCAATCACTCCCCTCGGTTTCATATCTGGACTAGCGATGATGTGCTAGTATTTTTCACTCAAACCTAAACAATGAATCACATTATCATAGGCTTGCATATTGATCACATCTCCACCTACTAACACAACTAAAACACACAAATCAAAAGGTCTTTTAAGGGTTGTAATGTAGGCTAGGGTTACGGGTATGGATAAGGATTTTTAAAGTGGCTAAAGGTGAGTGGAATTCAACTAATGAAGATACACATCAACTCTTAAACTTTCAAAATTCTACTATGGGTATAAATGACCCATCAACTCTACAGTTCTTATTTCTTCCAACTATCAAATGAAACTTGAGTTAAACTGACCCAATAACATCTTTTATTGTAGTTCAAACTAATACTCAAAACCTTTGGGCACATGTTGACCCAATAATATTTTTGCATTTCTTTTTCATTCATTTTTTTTTCTTTTTTTTTCTCAATTGCAATCGCAACTACAACAATCTAAGTTAATTGAATTCCAACTCACTGGTTTAAAAAGAGAAAAGGCTAAAAGGTGAATGGGCTAATGTTATGGGTTTTGTCAACAGAAAAGGTATAAGCTCAGAGTGGGCATCTAGTGGATATTAACGGGTAAGGGTATAAAAATGGCTAAAAATAAAAAGGTTTCTCCTAATGCCTTTATCATTTTTGTGCAATTAATTGGTTCAAGGTCTCAACATGTATCAATAATATGCAAGTTCTAAAATGTGAAACAAAGTGGCTAAACACTCAAGTAAGAGAATATTTATATCAATTTGGCTCAAAATCTCACAACATGCTGGAAAATAGGTTACTGACATGTGCATGCGAACCATCACTTTCAACTTTGTCACTCCCGAATTCAACATTTCCATTTTTTTTTGTTGGAAAAACTTAATCAAGTAACTTAATGAATTAACCATGACCAAAGACCTCTACCAAACACTTTGTAAAACAATTATTCAAAAAATTTGTATGGTTTCCAAGATTTCCACATCCCCACACTTGAACCTTACATTGTCTCAATGTAAATAGTTGTAAAATATAAAAGTGCGGTTTGTGGGTGCAAAAACATCCAATACCCAATATCTTCAAATATCCAACTCAAAGATTACCATAACCATAAGCACCAACCCAACCACAATCAACCAAGTTTCAAACAAAAACACACCAAAACACACAAAAACAAACAAAAATAATATAGTTCAATCAAAGTAACATAAATATGAGAAAGAGTACGTGGACCTGATTAGAGGTGATCATAGAGTGCCTGAACCACCACCAAAAATGGACTCGTAAGTCTTCCATGAGTCTTCCCCACACTTGAGTGTTGCTATGGTGACGAAACTAAAACACACAGCACAAAACAAAACAAAGACAAAATAAAGACAATCACAAGCCGGGTTGCCTCCCAGTTAGCGCTAAGTTTATTGTCCTCAGCCCGACATTACCTCATGTGTCTCTCATGATGGTCGCAATGAACACTTACCGACCACATTGCCAACAAAAGCCCGATATCTTATGTGTTCCCTCCAAACTCGTTCTCTCAAAACCTGCATGTAAATGGATGCAATGTCCGAAAATCTAACTCCACATTTTCCCACCGAATTTCCAATGTATGCCCGGTAGTTGACATGTCGTGTCCAATCCTGCCTTATTGTGATCGACATGTCTGCTAAATCGATGCGGGCTTGCTTTCGACTAGACTGTCCAATGTCTTGTAGTCCCACCTTCCTAATCTTTATCCTCAGACCCTCATCCCCAACTTTATTGCCTCGAGTAACTAAAACGGGAGGAGGGTTAGAATAAACCGTCACTATCTCAGTCACTGATTCTTCAGAAGGTGCCATGTCATTGACTGAGTCTAAACATTCAATTATATGCTCCGAAAGATCCACAACCTCTTCTTCCCCCTCATCATCATCATCATTCAAGGATAGTGCACTCGTTAATTCTTCAGCAATTGAAGGCATTGGTGTGGTGTTATTCTCCACAACCGCATCCCCAATTTGTGAAGACACCCACATTTGTTTTGCCTGAGACTGTTCGTTAACTGAAAGGCCTCGCTCTCCCCTTCGCCTTCCCGTGCATAAAAGATCATATTTGTAACTTAACAACTCTAAGCGATATTGCTTCGAATGATGAAGTTGCGCCAACTCTCGATCGACTCGAGATAAACAATATTGTACTCGACGCTTCTCACAATCTTCATATTGATAAGGGATTCGACGCTACCAGACTTTCCCACATAATTTCAGAAAATATGGACAATCATTGTTCCGATGAGATGTGCTCCTACAATGAAAGCATTCATTAAAGTCTATATTCATGGTGAGATCATAATGCTTGAAATTCTATAATACATGAACAAGCGGTGAAGTCCTCCCGGATGAACGGGTACGCATGCACTATTCTGTCACCTGCACACACAAACAAACACCAAGCGTAACACAAAAATAGAAGAATATTATCCAAACAAAACAAGAAACAAGTAGTCACAAAAGTCAACTAAAATAAAACACCAAGCGCACACACTCCCCGGCAACGGCGCCAAAATTTGATCCGTGTCGAAGGGACTGGTCAAAGATAAAGAAATAGAGTGTCCTAATCACCTTAAACTAGTTAGGGTGTCGAACCACGAAGAGTTTGTGGTCGGTGCTCAACTTCAATTAACAATGCAAATTATGAAGTTACAACGGGTCTTTCTGACCAAACACAATCAATGATTTAAGTGATAACTTTATAAACTCAACAAACAAATCAAGTACCAAACAAAACGGTTTAAGTTGTAAACAATAATTAAAAAGGGTATCACACCCGTGTTTCAAGTTCACAAGTAATTAGGGATTATCACACCAACATTTGAGTTCAAACAATCGAATGGTTATCCAAATCTAATTAACCAAATCTAACTAAGAACATCAACATTCATACATCATCGGCAAATAGTGTAAAACAATATTCATGAATGAAATCGAGACAAATGTATGCAATATAGAATTAGATTAATCAATAGATTCAACATAAATCAAAGTTCATAGCAATTATCATCTAACGGGGTCAATGGTGCAAGAATTTATCGACTCCCGTGAGTTCATAACCATACTAAACACAAAGATTCAAGTGTTTCAAACCAAACGATTACAAGAATTGTTTCTCAAAGCTAGCACATGATAAAACCCTAAAACTTACAAACAATCCACCCGGGAATGATTACCGGTGGATTAGCCGCTCATGGTGGTGGAAATCATCTTCAATCTTTCAATCGGATGTTAGAATCGTGTTCTTTAGCCTCCAAGAACTCCAAAATCGCCCAAGAACTATGGTGTAAAAGATGATCCTTCATTTGGGGAAGAAAACCCCAAATAAACACTGAACATCGGGCTGTTTCGCCCAAATTTCGCGTCTGGAACGCAACCAGCGTAAGCTTACTCTGCCAGCTGAAGCTTCTGTTCAGAAATGTTACCTGTGTAAGCTTACGCTCCTATGGCGTAGGCTTACGCCCCTAGTGTATTTTTTTTTAACCAAATATTTGGATTCGGCTTCTCGAGCTACCCAAGATTCATATATTATGGGTCTCGTAACTCATTTTCTAGCTCGAGATATGTCTGTTTCAAGATTCAGCTTCCAGAACTTCCACATCAGCCTCCATCTTTTGCATAGTTTCCGATCCAAACCCTCTACTTCCTCTCTAATGCTTCCAAAACACGTACTTAGCATCCAAACACCTACAAATCATAAACACATGCAAAGTAAACGCGTTCCATGCTAAATCACACATAAAAACGTATAGTTAAGCATCATAAACACCCAACGAACACCTACACATCAGGAAGGCAAAAGAACCTGAATTAATAGAAAAACCTCAAACCCAAAACATTCGGTACATGCTAACAGGTCGAGTATTCCGATATAAGATTAGTTTTAAAATCTTTTGCATGTTTGGGACGAGTATGGTATTAGGTGACACACATCTAATTATCCAAACATATTTACCCGCATCGAAATCGAATATATATTATATATTATGTAAATTTAAAAGAATACAACCAATAGTATGTTAACTTGAAGTTATCAAAACTATAGAATTTTAAAAGTGCAGTTGCATATTTTATGTTTTAATTAATTTTTTGAGATGGGTTTAATATCGGGTTTCTGGTAGAGGGCATCCCAACAAGTTGTTTTAACCATATAAGATCATAAACGGGTATATCGATACTTGCAAACTTGATAGGTAATGTATAACAAACGTCCAATAGACACGAGACATGCTTTTATAATCTGGTATCATAAGTGATTATCAAAACTCGTCTCATAAGTCATACCCATCTATTTTCATCCGTAGAAATACAAGTAATGATGGTTATTATAAAAGGGACATTTACATATTTCCCTTGTTAAGTTCATTAAATACATATTTTTCCAAGCCGAAAAATCAATTATATATTTTTTATTCCTAAAACATATATATTACATATTTCTCCATCCTAAAATCATTAATTATATATTTCTCCAAGTCAAAAAATCAAATACATATTTCCCTTTCGTAAAACATATATATTACAATATAGGTTAGACTAAACGTAGTCCTACCGTGAGTGCCTGGGCGTGGTGCCACCTCACCCACCACGGGCATGAAACACCGTGTCGGGTGGGGGTGAGTGTGAGGGTGAGAGGGGCAAGGTGATGGTGTTAACGGGCGTGAGAATGGGGGAGAGACCAAAAGTAGGTGATTTTTTGTGGGTCTCACATTAGGCTCTCACCCCACACCATTACACACCTAGGTGGGGTGTGGGTGAGGGAAGCCCCGGTCTACGTGGCGCCTACGTGGCATCGAAAATCCACCACCTTCACCCTACCATTATACTTAGGTAACGTTTGGTATGCAGGAATGAGAAGTGGAATGGAATGGACGATTACGAGGTAATAAAAAAAATGGTGTTTGGTTGGACGATGTAATGGAATCACCATTTCACAAGGAATGTCATTCCCTCTAAATCTCTCGAATTCATTCCATCCATCCCCCCTTTTTTTTCATTTCATCTCCTCTTTCACCCTTTATCACCACCACACCCTCCACCCACCACCACCACCAACCACCACCCACCACCACCTCCCACCACCGCTTCCACTACTCACCACCACCACCGCCACCTCCACCACCACCACCCACCGCCACCACTCACCCCCACCTCCCACCGCCACCTACCACCACCACCACCGCCGCCACTCACCATCGATTTTATTCTTTCGTTTTTTCTAGCCTACCAAACAACATAAAGTAATGATTTATTCCATTCCCTTATGGTAACCAAACAAGACAATGTAATGGAATGGTCTATTTCATTCCTTTGTCCATTCCATTACCTCGTTCATTCCATTCTCTTGTCCATTACATTACCTCATACCAAACAGACCCATAGTCTTAGTTAAGGAAAAGGAAATTATGTAATTGATTTTTTGGAAGAGGAACTTATGTAATTGGTTTTTTGGCTTAGGGAAATATGTAATTAATGATTTTAGTAAGGGAAAATATGTAAATGTCCCTTAATGAAATGGATAAATCTATCTATTCTAATAAATAAAAATAAAACTGGGCATGTGACACTCCGTGTTACAACCTCACCTTTATTTTTTCGCATCTCTCTTATTAACTACGCCACTTTCTCTTCAAAATTTTCCATATAAAACATGTAGCAGATAAGGAAATTAAAGGAGAAATTTGAATAATAACATTAATCATAAAGATCAATTACCAATCACAACTATAATTATAGAACATGTATTTTACATATTTTTGATAAACCAATTATATTTTCTAAAAATCTGTTTAAAGTTGGTCAATTCTCTTATCTATACCTTTAAATCAGGGAGGATTTATTTAAATTACTGATTCTTTTTTTTATTTAATCTTATATTTTAACTAGAATAGGTTATATCAAACTATATTTAAGAAATGTATGAATATATTGCAAATTATAATTTCTAATGATGCTCATGTTTTTATTCTCTAACTAGGTTAGAATCCCGTGTATTACACGAGATTGCATATAAAAAATATAAAAGTTATAAATTTGTAAATACGTAATAACTTGTCAGACTATTATGACCATCTCGAGATATATCAGGTGGAAATGTGTGTGTATATAACAAATTATTATTTTTCTTTAATTAGTTATATTTTGATTTCCTATTATATATTCTTATTTAATATAATTAGTATTTTTCTTTAATAATATATATTTATAATATTATTATTATTTAATAAGATAGATGCGCATTTATTAGGAGAGAGAAGCAGGAAAATCAATGTGAGGAGGCATGAGAAAGTGACAAGTGTCCACCTTAAACCTTTATTTATTAGTATAGACTAGGTTAGAATCTCGTATATTACACGGGTCAAATAAATATAATGTTATATAATTAGTAATAAAAATATACGTTTTAAAAAACTCGTGTAATAAAATATAATATAGTCTTTTAACATATACATTCGTCAAAATATGTCTACTTTAACGTGACAGTTTTAAATTATATTAAGTTAATTTTTAAAACATTTTTTCTAGTCGGTATTACATTTTTTTTATGTAATTGATAAATGGTAATCCATATTAAATTTTTTTTGTTTAATGATATAATAACAATTCACAATTAAATAAAAAGTATTCATAATTAGATAGCTATTAAATATTTAAAAATAAATTTCTTTTAATATACTCTTTAATATGAGAGAGAAGCGGGAAAATAATTTTAAGAATGAACCAGAAGCTGACACGTGTCCCGTAATTTTACTCTTTTATTAAATAGTATAGATTTGTAAAATTGAAGTTATATCAAGGTTTATGAATTAAGTTCGGAAAAAAACGTATATACATATTTATGAATTATATTGTTTTCAATATAAAACTCGTGTAATACACGGGATTCAAACCTAGTATGTAATATATATGTTTTAGGAAAGGAAATATGTAATTGATTTTTTGGATTAAGAAAATATGTAACTAATGATCTTAGCAAGAGGAAATATGTAAATGTCCCATTATAAAACAGGTAAGTTAAACAAACTAAATTATTTTTCGATAATAATTTTAAATGATAACTACATATAAAAAAGTTAAAGATTCTAATCTATAGATAATTTATGTGGATTTTAACAACGTATTCAACTTCTTTACTTAAACTATTCGTTTCTTAAACTAAAAGCTCTAGGAAGCTTCTCACCAAATACATTAATAATAAAATCATTTATAGTATTCTAGTATGTTTTTAATTGGATTTAATATAGTGAAACTGAATACATTATTAAATTTTTTTTTTTGAACGGAGTGGGCTCAACTGGCACGTCCCATCAGGGGAGGCTCGTACATCATTCTACCCATACAACCCCCAAGGAATTCGAATCTGCAGAGGGTGTTCCTAGTTTTATAAAGTGCACCTTACAAGATTCGAACCCATTACCTCCACAGAGAGGAAACCGTTTGAAAAAAACCCTACTAACCACCAAGACAGAACCTTGATAACGAATGCATTATTAAGTGATATATAAAATTGTTTCAAAAACATTTACTTTTAGCTAAAAGAAATTAAACCTTAAAATTTTAAAAGTAAAGGAGTGGTGTAAGAAATAATAAAAAGAACTAGAACTTTTAGAGAGCAAAGTCAACGTTTGCAAATGATATATTTATTGACAAGGAATGCATTAGAATTAGATTTTAGAAACATGAGAATTGTGTATTTTTGACGATTTTTTTTCAAAATGCAAATTTATTAATAAAAGGGCACTTGCAAATTGACGATTTTCTAATTTAGAAAATATTTTCAACTACTTGTAAATATGATTAAAAAAATTATTAGTTTTGTGCATTTAAATGAAGCACGGAGATTTGTCATGTTTTTTCTATTTTTTTTCTTTTTTTGATTTATTTATTGTTTTTTACTTTTTTCATTTAATTAATTTAACCGTTCTTGAGTTTTAATTTATTATTTTTTAGTTTATTGATACTTTAGGGTTTTGGTACACACGTTTTGATATTTGAGATCGTGGCGGAATTACCGACACAACGCGCGGGAAGAAAACTCTCTAGTTTTTAAAAAAATAAATAACACATATATCAAATTTCATATATTGTTTAAAAATTAAAAATAGTTTATAGTATGTGCATTGTCCACCTAATTAAGGAAATGAAGCACTTAATTTAAAAGGTGGTTGAAAGTGTTTGAAAATTAGTTAAATATTTAAAAATCCTTTTGATGAAAAAATGAATTAAACTTATGAATTAAAACAAAATTACATGATGTTATTTTGTTGATTAGTAATGAGTATAAATATATAAACCTGGAAAAGAAATTATTTAAATTTCAGTTTCGTAAAGTAACATATAATAAAATATATATTATATGGAGTGTGTGTTTATAACGGTGTGTTGACGCGTTCTGGAGAAGTAGTTGTAGTTGTAACCCTAAAGCCATAAACCATTACTTAAACTTTAAAGCCTTCTTCCACAACTTTCTATTACTTTTGACTTTCTTTGCAATTCTATGACGTCCACTAAACTTACCATTCCCACCCCTATATTTTTTTAAAAACTTATACTTTCCCCCTAAATTCTTCTTCTTTTGCATGCTCCTTTTTTATAAATGTTTTCTTCATACAGTGTACTTATGTCTATGTATTGTTTGTGATGTTATATACGCGTTGCGTATTATTGTCTTATTGTACTTATGTATATGTGTTGTTGGTGATGTTATATCTGTTGCTACTTACTATTTTACCCTCTTTTGTTATTGGTAACTTCCTATGTATTATATTTCTAGTACTGTTTGTTTGCCTACTGTTAATAATGTGTGTATAGTTATGTAATGTTTGTTTTTGGAGCCGATGGTCTCCCCAAAGCAGTCTCTCAATCTCAGGGATAGATGTAAAGACCCCATCAATAGTTTTGATATGGGTAGGATTTACTGGGTATGAATATGGATATGGATATAGGGGAGGGTTCCAGAGAAAACCACATAGTTAGACGAAAACCGAGAAAACTAATTAAAAAAAAATAATTTTAACCAATCATATAATAATATTTTTTATTTTTTATTTTTATTTATTTATAAGAGTATCAATGTAATATTACACATTTTTACCAAAAAACCATTTAAGTATTTGCTTACGTATACTTAACACATAGTGTTACGTATACGTAAACAGAAAACAAAAAAATTGCGGTTACGTATACATAAAACACAATACTTAAAATGATTTTTTGTAAATTGTGTAATATTATATTAATACACTTAGAAATAAATTAAAAAAATAAAAAATTTATAAATTACTTGTTTGTTTGAGAAAATAACCAAGATGGAGGAGGGGTGATATGTATTTTACTATTGGATTCTTGAAAAGAAAAAAAGATTATGTAATCAATAATGGATTCAAAACCTCTTTAAGGGTTACAATAACAACATTTTTTTAATTTCTTTTAAAGTCAAACTATAAAAAATAATACATTATTGATAGAAATTTTGCTTGGTCAGAAGTTTAACTGACCCTTCCAGGCCACTTTTGGTTTTGCCGATGTGTGTTGCCTACAATTTCGTTCAAACAAAAATGTTAATTGTGAAGTTAAAACCCAAGAAAGAACTGAAGTCAGAATAGCTTATAAGCTTGCAAAATTAAAATATATATATATATATATATATATATATATATATATATATATATATATATATATAGAGAGAGAGAGAGAGAGAGAGAGGAAGGATCATGTACAAAACATAATTAACATAAAAAGTGTAAGAACCAACAAGGTGGTGACACGTGTACATGAGTGGAATTCAATGGAAGGGTAAAAGAGGGAATTGACAACTTCATTTGACTTTTTTTATTAAATATTAGTTCCACCCATTTTTTTTAAACTCAAATAACTATTATATACTTTATCATTTTTTAAAAAAAGTTACACCATAAAATCAAGAATTTTATTCTTTTTAATATGAGTATATTATTGCTATATTTTTTTTAAATGAATCTTTAAAAAAAATAATTTAAAAATGATACTGCACTGATAACAACACATGTAAATGTGATAACAACACAGTAAAAAATTTAGCAACACGGTGTAAAATGAGGTAACAACACATTGTACATGGGATACCAACACTCTTTTTTGTGTTATTATCCCGTTTATAATGTGTTGTTATCTCATTTTACAGTATGCTGATATATTATTTCTGTGTTGTTATCGCATGTAATCGTGTTGTTATCAGTGCAGTGATATTTTTACATGAGTTTTTAAAAAAAATTCATTTTTAAAAAAAAATATAGCAATACTGTACTCATATTGAAGAGGATAAAATTCTCGTTTTTATGATACGATTTTTATAAAAAAATAATAATGGATATAAAAGTTATTTGATTTTAAAAAAATTGGGGAAACTATTATTTAATTAAAAAAGTCAAAAGAGGGTGTCAAATTCCATTTTTACCCTTTCTATTGATTTCTCATTCTAATTAATTCTATAATTAATCCCTAATTAATCTTAACCTTTAAATTAGTTTGATCAAGGGTCTAGATTGTTTCCTACAATTTTTATGATAAATATGTTTTGTACATGATCCTTCTTCTATATATATATATATATATATATATATATATATATAGTATGGATTTTACCATTCATACATGGATAACACAATTATAAAAAAAGAATTTGCTATGACCCGGATTCGAACCCAAGACCTCCACTAAGGGAAGTCTTGGGGCTATCATTGTACCAAATGACACAATTAAAGTATTAATTAACCTTGTATTAACTGTATTTTCAAGACATGTATGATTTTTTATTTTATTTTTTATAAAAATGTCTTAATTACCTCATACATACGTACATATACATGAAAGAATTATGAGTATACTATGAATCGGCAGTTTCTTGTAATAAAAGTCCAAAAGTTTGAAAAAAGGCATATAGAAAGAGTATTCCTAAAGAAGTTGCTTGCTGTCCACGCAACATCGTTCTATTTAAATCCTATTACTCGCCTTCATTTTTCTCTTTCTAAAGTCTAAACTTCTGTATGCGGTTCCTCCATTTGAATCCAAGCTTCATCTTCTTCATCTATAACGATATACTCAATATATGAGTTCTGATTTCGAAACTAGATTCAGTTGTGTTTAAGCTGATCCTGTGAAACGTGAGGGTTTTCAATTTTCCAATGGACGGAGGATCGACGGTGGTGAATGACGGAGACGATGCGTTGATCGGTTTACCTCCGGGATTCCGATTCCATCCCACGGATGAGGAGATCATAACTCATTATCTCACGTCGAGAGTTGTTAATCGGAATTTCACCGCTAGCGCCATCGGAGACGTTGATCTCAACAGGTGTGAGCCCTGGGATTTGCATAGTAAGCTCTTCAAATCACTCGATTTCTTTTCTCGCCTTGATTATCTATCTCGAACTTCTACAAATTGTTTTGTAATCCTCGTTTGATAATTATTTGAAGACGATAGCTGAATTTTTTTTCTTGTTCTAGGTGGTTTAGAATTATAATCATGGTTTTTAGGTGTTTTTTGAAACTATTTTTGTTTTTAGGTGATTCGCTTTTTCAAATCCGGAACACAGATGATGTTTTGAATCTTTTATTGTTATTTTGCACTGTTCATGTCCGCTGGTTTGACTAAGGGATCACCTTGCAGATCACCTGAAAACAAAAACGATTTCAAAAAACACCTAAAAACTATGTTTATAATTCTAAACCGTTTAGATAAGATTCTGGTCAATTTTGATTTATTTTCATTATAAAAGTGGAATATATAAAATTGCGTCATCATCCTCAAAAGTCTATCATAATTACTAAGAAATTGTATCATAATTAGTCAAAGGTGATGTTACTTGGACAATCCCAAAAATTAGTTGGACACATATTATACGGCTCGTATAGCTCAATACTACCCGTATATGGTTTCATCAGCATTAAATGCATACCTATACCCGCAGTATAGGGCTATACGGGCAGTATAACTTTTTGGTAAAATTTTATAACAATAGTTAAACAAAGAAAAAAATTATATAAAAAACAAAATTCTATAAAAAATATTTGAAGTTAAAAAAAAGTATCTATACGATCCGTTAAAATATTATAAAATTTTATAATAATCGTTAAACAAAAAAATAAATTTTATAAAAAAATTTGAGTGAAATTAAAAAAAAAACCCTATACGGCCAGTAAAGCACTATACGGGCAGTGTAGCCCTATATTATACACATTCTTCCTCTCTCAACCAACCAATCATTGATAATTAGTGAACCTTATACGGCCAGTATAGCCGCCCTATACGGGCAGTATAGGGCACCCAGGATGTTCAAATAAAATCAAAGTTTGTCCAATGAACAAAAGAGGATACGGATAACATAAAATTAATTAATATGTTGCAGAGAAAGCAAAGATGGGGGAGAAGGAATGGTACTTCTTTTGTCAACGAGACAGAAAATATCCGACCGGGATGAGAACGAACAGAGCGACAGATTCCGGCTACTGGAAGGCCACCGGAAAAGATAAGGAGATACTGAAGAAAGGAAAGTTGGTGGGGATGAAGAAGACGCTTGTTTTTTACAAAGGAAGAGCTCCCAAAGGAGAGAAAACTAATTGGGTGATGCATGAATTTAGACTTGAAGGCGATTTCTCATATTACAACATGTCTAGGGCCTCCAAGGTACAACTCCTTTATGCATAGTTTTTAGTTAAAAGTAAGTTGCATTTAATGTGTCTTTGGCTTCAAAAAATTGAACTACAAATTAATTCAAATATTCATTTATATTTTTTTATTTTCTGTAAAATTAATTTTTTTTATCGATTTATTAATTTCAGGATGAGTGGGTAGTAAGTCGGGTTGTTCAGAAAAACACTGAAATTATGAAAAACCCGGGTGCAGATCATGGAACGACGAGGATGAACTCGTTTGTGGACGAGTTATTAGATAGTCCACCATGGTTGCCACCGTTGATGGATTCTCCGGCTCCTCGTTTTGACCCGGATAGACCTGGGTGTAGTTTTACTCACTCGGATAAAAACAACGTTACCAATAACCATAATGAAAATTCGAGTGTTCAGAAATTTAAGGGTTTATTTGGATATGAAAACTATTCATCCCATTTCCCTCATAACCAATTTCAAATACCTCAAAAGGACCAAGATTATAGAAACTTTATTGTTTCTCCTTACAATTACAACTTTGACACCAACTCCTTCCTAATGAGCCCATTGAATGACCACCAAATTGACTTCACTTTTAGTACAAATTTCCCAAACCTATCATCCGGGCCAGCCCGTTTTATGGATCGGGCTAGTGTGCTAGAGGGGGAGGTTGAGAAAGCGGTCGGACAATGCAAGGTGGAGCCATATGTTACAAATAACACCTACCAAAACAACAAGATTAGTGTTTCGTCACAAGATACAGGGATTAGTAATGACATGACTACAGAAACATCTTCTGCATCCATGCATGATATATACGGGTATAAGGCTTTATGATCATCTAGAGGACCGAGTTGTATGCACATTCAGAGGTGGATTCTTTGTTGGAATATTAATCAACAAAGATACAATGGTGGCTTGATTTATTTGATCATTTAACCGTCATTGTTGATCATAATCATTGTTTCGTAGGATCTTCTAATGTAGTTTCTATCATAAGGTAGATAACTAGTGATCGAGTGACTTATCTTTTGTTGGTTTGTGTTTAGGATAGGAAATTGATTGGATGTAAATTATGTGTACATAACTTATTTAAATCTTAATTTGAGCTTGATAGTGGGTGTAAAGTTAAGTGTCTTGATGATCAAACTCAATTAACTCATATTTAGCAACTAATCAAGTCTGGTGATCGACAGGGTCGGACCTTCAAGAGATGGACGGTATCTACAAGGGTTAAATGAGGGGTATTTAGGTCTTTTTATATATTTCTTTATTTTAAACCCTTAACTATTCCCTCATTCCCTTAAACCGTATTAACCCTAATTACCCCGTTACGATCGTCCATGTGGCCATCATCTTCTTGAATTACGATCGTCCATGTGGCTATCATTTTCTTGAATTACGATCGTATTTGTCCCAGTCAAAAACCCTTCAAAGTCGATCATAATTGAATCCCGATTTCCCAAAGTCCGGCTCCCCTTCTTGATTTACGATCGTATTTGCCCAGATCAACAACCCAACTAAAACATGGTTTGAGGGGATGATGTGAATAATTAAGTGTTTAAAATAAAGAATTATATAAAAAAGACCTAAATACCTCTCATTTAACGTTAAAATATGGATGGAGTTAACTGACCGGAAGAAAATGACAAGTTTTATGAAACACAAGAATACACATGAGAAAAATAAATTTTTTGAATAAAACTAACAAAAGTAACTAAATCACATGAACGAAAATGATAGTTTACTTTAAATTTTAAAATGCAATTAAGTATCTAAAATTTCTAATCAATTATTGGGTGAACCTAAAATCAAATTTAAGGTAATACCCATCACAATTTATAACTTAAAACACATAACGAAACACCTCTCAAAAGTTTTTATGCTCAAAATATCGAATTGAATGTGACATGCAACGTTACTTGTACATAATGGAGTGGTGATTGTACAAAGGTGGTATATTCCAGTTGATTGAATTGTGGAGTAAGGTTCGGAAACCGTGTCAGAAGACTTAAACGCAGCATATGGCGAAATTCCAGGGTTTTACATCTGTACCAATATTAATATAAATATAAATATAAATTTCCAATCCCACCGCCCGCGGCCGCCGGTTTGCATATTTAACGGACACGTTTCCGGCGGCATATATGACGATGATTCTTTCATCATCGGAATCTTTTTAAGTTATATTCTTCCGCCGGCATATACCACTGTTTACCTCTTCCTTAAGTATCTCCAAGTAGAATATCATTCTTGTAAGCAATCATAAATTAAAAAAAATATATAAACTTATGATATCGACGACTCATAGTTTCAGAACATAGAAATAGCTCGAAATGACTTAATTTCATGCATGAAACATTCTTAATTGTTACAATAAAAAAAAAATTTAATTGTCACTTTTTATAGCATATGAAACGAATTAATTATCCATTATTAACGTTTTTAAAGAAGAACAAAAAGTGTTTTTTTCAACCCAATTTATAATCAATTTTATCTGCATAATCAATTTGACAATATAAGATTAAAAGATCCCTAAACCTTCTACATATTGTTTTAAATATGGTACGTAAAACACTTATGTAACCATCTAGTCTCGCAAATGTGTGTAAACGAGCTAAGCCAGATTCTGAGTTACTCGAGATTGACTCGTTAAAAGCTCGAATCAAGCCGAGCTTAAATGAGTCCGAGCCTTAAAATAAGTTTGTTTAATAAACGAGCCCGAACCCGAGCTGGTTCGCGAGCCTAAACGGGCCTACTATTTATATTATTTTTATTTAATATATTAAATATATATTTATATAATAATAATAATTAGTATATATAAAATTATTATAAAAATAACTAAATAATATGTATTAAGTTACATATAAAAGTTATAACATATATATATATATATATATATATATATATATAAACTAATTAATAAATAATAAACGAGCCGAGCTTGAGCTTGAAAAGCTACTTACGAGTCGAGCGCGAGCCTAGTCAAGCTCGAGCGCGACTCGTTTCGTTTACACCTGCCCACTCACTTTCTCTCTTCCACTGCATTTAATCAGTACTATGTAAAAATTCTTATTCTGATTTTCACATTTTTTTAGTTATAATTAATTTTATATTGAACGCCTTCTTATATATCTTGTCTAGGATTAAACACCATGTTGAAATTTCACCATGTTGAAATTTTTTTCCAAAAAATTGTCTCACAGAAACATTCTGATGGTTAAGCGATGTACCTCACAATCAAAAGATTATATGTGTTAAATCATATTGAGTGCATGATGTGGTCTATTTATCCTATAAAATCTAGAAATTGTTGTTAAAAGAAATAAAAAAGAATTAACACAATTAAAAATGTTTTATTTTCCCTTTCTATGTATGATGTTGAAGTTTAGACACGACACCCTCATGACAATCAAACAATAGTGTTTTGAAGTCGTACTTACACTAATTTATGTATACGGTGGCCTTTTATGTGTGAGTAATACATGTATGGTTAGCATCATCCATGAAATACGGAATTGTGCTTTATCAAGGAAATCAACAAGGGCCCAATAATTGTTGCTTTTGGTACAAGTTATATCCAAAGTATATTCAATTACAAACTACAATCTTCTTGATGTAATTATTTTTGTGGTTTGAGGAAGATTTTTAAAATATGCTAATGGAGCAATACAATATTTTAAAACATCTGTAATTTTTTTTATCGATATTCACATGCATGGGTATTTATTATTCGAATCGGTATTTATTATTCAAATCTATGGGTATTTATTATTCGAATCGGACTTGAATAAAACCGAAATTCGAACAACACTGAATGCGATTTTCGAAAATACAAATCATGTTAGCATTTGAGCGGAGTTCCAAATTCTGTTTTTGAATGAAATTCGAATTTGTGATTTATGAACTAATTTGACCCTTACATCCATAATTCGGTGTATTTAAAATCAACCATTTTCGAATCAAACCTGTTTTTTGAATTTGAATCACTTTCAAAAAAATCAAAATTCATATACATCAATTCGAATAATCGAATAACATGAAACCGATTTATAAATGACGTTGCTAAATGTGTATCACTAAAATGGGAAAGTTTGACACAAAGTGACGCAAGTGTTACTCAAAAGATGAAGTATAATAAGGGGGTAGTTTGGTAGTTGATATATAGTAGAGGGGCTAGAAATGGAAATGAATAAAATTAGAAAATTTTAGACAGGTTTGGGAAATTGCTTGTGTGGAGGATTTTGCTTTCATTTGAAATCAAAGACTCCGTGTGGTTTCATGCTTCCCGGGAGAGCATCTCAATCTCAGGCCGATCAAAATTTATTTATTTTTTATTAAAATTTAAGAAAGAAAATGAAATTAAAATCGCTTCAATTTTATTCTTTTCTTCAAATAAATTCAAGAATCCTGGATTAATGCATGGAAACATGGGACTTTGGTGAATAAATATTTTAATAATTTCATTCCAATACTTGTTTATTATTTTTTATAGACAAGGTATTAAAATGCTTGATGGATGTTTTAATGGGGGCATCATATTTAGAGCAAATACATAATTAAAAGTTAACTTTAGGTGAAGGGGGTTAATATATATGAGTTAGTGACTCATTCATGGTAACTTTTATGTTTTTAATGATTTGAGATAAATCATCTATGTAAAAGAGAATGGTAGCTTTGAATGAAATTATGGGGTGTGTAGTTCCTAGGGCTTTCACAAAACCATGCTAGTGTTCTAGGACCAAAATGGACACCATGGTGAGGTGATGTGCGCGGCTTGGGAGAGTCTTGTGTGAACATATATTGTTATTTATACGCCCAGAAGGTTCAAAGGGTTACACCTACCTATCCTATGCAAGATTCAACTATCGAGGTTCATTGGGAATATTGTGTGTTTTGAATCGACCTCCATTCATGTGGGAGATTGTTAGAAAATTGTGAAAAATGATTTTTTTCACAAAACTGAAAATGATTTTTCCCAATTTTAGATAGAAATAATTATATGTAACTAAGGTTAATATACTTATTTTCTTCTGGGTTTGTTTTCTACTTTGTGAGGGCTTTACAACAAACCAAACCATGTCCAAGACAAAGCTAAGAGGAATGAGATATTGATACTCAAAGTTGGGTATGTGGAAAGAACAAAGTTGCGAAAATTGAGTAAGAAATGGATGGAACTTGTCCCACATAGGTGAGATGATGAAACTTTGAGTTCTATATAAGGATGAGCACCCCTTAGCTATTGTGGCCTTAACCAAGGGACAAAGCACCCCAACTCAAACTCGAACACACGTGTGCACATGTGAGGTACGTGATGGGCACAATGTGGTGTTTTGATAGCGCATTTTGAACTTCCCACACTTAGCTATTGTGGCCTTAACCAAGGGACAAAGCACCCCAACTCAAACTCAAACACGCGTGTGCACATGTGAGGTACGTGATGGGCACAATGTGGTGTTTTGATAGCGCATTTTGAACTTCCCACACTTATGTTTGTTGCGAGCCGCCTTTGTATTTTTGACCTTGTACGCGTGGTTCAGAAAATGGATGGCGAGGGTCTGAGCGGGCTCCGTGGCAGGCGTGTGGCGCTTCAACATGGGTGCTAACTAGGCGGGCTCAATGCAACGGTGTGTGGCGCGTGTGCACATGTGAGGTAGGTGATGGGCACAATGTGGTGTTTTGATAGCGCATTTTGAACTTCCCACACTTATGTTTGTTGCGAGCCGCCTTTGTATTTTTGACCTTGTACGCGTGGTTCAGAAAATGGATGGCGAGGGTCTGAGCGGGCTCCGTGGCAGGCGTGTGGCGCTTCAACATGGGTGCTGACTAGGCGGGCTTAATGCAACGGTGTGTGGCGCGTGTGCGCATGTGAGGTAGGTGATGGACACAATGTGGTGTTTTGATAGCGCATTTTTAACTTCGCACACTTATGTTTGTTGCGAGCCGCCTTTGTATTTTTGACCTTGTACGTGTGGTTCAGAAAATGGGTGGCGAGGGTCTGAGCGGGCTCCGTGGCAGGCGTGTGGCGCTTCAACATGGGTGCTGACTAGGCGGGCTCAATGCAACGGTGTGTGGCGCATAGCGGGGTTGTGGGCATAATGTGGTGTTTTGATAGTGCATTTTCAACTTCACACACTCACGTTTGTTGCGAGTCGCCTTTGTATTTTTGACCTTGTACGCGTGGTTCGGAAAATGGGTGGTGAGGGTCTGAGCGGGCTCCATGGCACGCGTGTGGCGCTTCGGCATGGGCGGGCTCAGTGCAGCGGTGTGTGGCGCATAGCGGGGCTGTGCGCGCCTGGTGGCCCAAGGTCTGGAACATGGGTGGCGCGTTGGGCGGCTCCGTGTGACACATGGCAAGGCGTGCACGAGTAGTGACGCTGACCGGTGTTGCGGCGCGGGTGACATGCGGATGAGAGCGCGCAGCCTAGCATGTCGCGCTACAGGTCTAGACACACGCATCAGGGCGTGACGCGCTTAAACGTTGGACTCGCGCGCCACCATAATTTTAAAGCTCAGAGACTTAAAACTTGACTTTGTAGTAAGTGGTTACAAGAAAAAGTTGAGATGAATGGCATTAAACATGTCAATAGAGAATTGGTTGCCTTAAAATCCGATAATTATCAAAGGAGTAAACTGCAGTTTTCGTCCCTGAGGGTTACACCAAAAATCACTTTACGTCCCTTCTTTCAAAAATCTGCTATTTATGCCATCGTACTTTCTGATTTCACCACTTTCAGTCCTTCCACCCAACGTCCGTTAATTAAATGTTTGACGGCAGGGGTACCCTCGTCTTTTCCAACATAAGAAATGAGGGCAATTTGGGAATTTAAATTCCTTGGTCATAACCCTAACCATTATCGTCCCTCAAATCAAACACTATCAGCATTCCCGTCCCTGAAATTCCCGATTGCAAGCTCCCGCTGGTTTTTGAAGCTGAGACGATGACGAGCACTCTTTGGATGATTCGTGGAGAAAAACTTGAAGACTATATCAAATTTCAAATTTCACATCCAAAGAGTGCTCGTCATCGATTGGACAAGATTTTCAGTATGTTCAAACGAATAGGTTATGACTAGGGAATTTAAATTCCCAAATTACCCTCATTTCTTATGTTGGAAAAGACGAGGGTACCCATGTCGTCAAACATTTAATTAACGGACGTTGGGTGGAAGGACTGAAAGTGATGAAATCAGAAAGTACGATGACATAAATAGCAGATTTTTGAAAGGAGAGACGTAAAGTGATTTTTGATGTAAACCTCATGGACGAAAACTACAATTTACTCTTATCAAAGAGTTGCATAATCAATACAAATTAACCAATCATGTTGAAGAACTATTTATAAGGCGTTCAGATTGATAATTGGTATTCGATTATCTACCAAAATATCTTGACATTGTAATTTGTAAGAAGTGTCATAGCCAACTAAAAGGGTAAGTGGAATGGGCATGAACAAGGAGATAACTTCGGATTTGATATTGGGCTCATTACCCATATTATATGACCCATCCATTATGAAAGAAAAGTATTTGGGCCCACCTCAAATAGCAAATACCCAAATGAGCCGAATTTGTTTCATTAGGAGGAAAGTAAAGAGACCGAGTAAAGAGCAATCTGATTTCGTTCTTTCTTTTTTTTATAGGCTTGGCTCAAATCAAGTTCCTATTACCTGTCAATCTTGGAAACTGTAACTAATTTTGTGGGACTTATGGGCGGTATCTTGAACGTTTTTTTGCTGTACATGCTGTATAATTCGAGATCAAACTATGGTTTTTACCTTCTTTGATCTTTATGAGTGTCTTTTACGAGTTGATAGTGCAGGGGCACACCAGGTGTTCGACGTATTGTCCAAAAGAATGTTGGAGGTGTGTATATGTAATATGGTCAAGCCATTGGTCTTTTTTGTTGCACACTCTTGTGCTTTTGAGGTCTTAGAGTGAGTGAGGGGTGGATTTTTTTTATGGGTTCTGCATGTGTAGTACTTATACTACGTTTAACACATGATGAATAAGCATGATGCTATCACCAACAAATTTGAACCCAAGGCATACAGGCCTAAAGGATGATGGTTAAACCATCTTGAGTGTGTTTCTTAGCTAATTGTATTTGAATTTTAACTGTTCATGCAAAGTGTAGACAGTTTCTTAACAAGGGCCCGCTCAATGGGGAGTGAAATAAAGCAAGGGCTTTGAGCCCCACTTCCCTATGGCCCCCCAAATTGTAAAAAGAAAAAATATATGTATGTAATTTGAGCTTTGAGATTGTTAAAGTTGACTGTCTGGTTTATGGTCTATAATTATGCGTGCACATAGATGATATAGGAATCATAGGATCGAAAGCAAAAAATTTTTGGACGAAAAGGGCCCCTATTTTATTATCACTTGACAATATGGGGGCACCCAGTATGATTCATCGAAGTGGCAAAATAGGTGGGTCAGGTAACGGATCAAATGGATCATTTTTTAGTATGGCCCAAAACTGGTCGGGTATACACCTCTTGTCCAAAAAAATTATTCTTTTATAATCAATAAGTTGATGACACACGATTAAACTCTTGAGTAAAATGATTTACTGGGTTTTATGCATTAAAAATACACTTTGGGAACTTCTAACTAGTTCAATCAATTTGACATGTTACATTTTAAGATACTTCTTTTAAGTTTTTAACTTTTTGACCCGTTAGAAATGCCCAAATTAACCTATTCAAAAATAGATGGGTCGAAATTACCATATCTAACTATTCAAATAATCGTTCTTTTTTCCTGTTGGCTCTAGTTGGAATTAACTCATGAAATATGAATTAGTCTTGACTCAATGTTGACTTCATTTCAGTTACATTGGCATAAGTTCTATCAATGCAGGATATGGAACTGTGCCTTTGTTGATTTTAGCGATGAAGGTTTGGCAACGCAAGCACCACGCCAATTGAATAGGTAATTCATCATAGCAGACCAAAGAATTTTATTTTATTCCATGTTTACATCATATATTTTGTAATTTTTTATGTGCTAGTTCCTTAAACTTTGTTCAGGTTAAGGTTTGTTGATAAAGTTGTCAGCTGAGAGAGCTATTACACCACCACATATTACTGGATCTCAACAGAATAATCCAACGGCGGGGAACGATGCCATGTCATCAAGGGATGATGCTACTGTAGTCAAAGATTCAAAGCAGGAATTCATGACAAAATCTTTGCCACACTTGAACCTATTGCTGAAAAACTTGGGGCTGAATACTCATTTCCTCCTCACCGTGAATAAGTTATACTTCCACACTCCTTGTTTCTTGAATACATAAATTAATCTAAGTATTTGGCATTCTAAAAATCTTTTAAGTTTATTAGGGCAAATGCCATTAAATAAAATCGAGTTTCATCATTGTTCCACCTAAGTCGCTAAACTTCTTTTATGAGGTTTAACACTTTAACCACTCAAGTTTCAATTTGTTTCCAGTCTTCAAGTGCTGTGAATTATTTTGAAAAAATGGCATGCTATGGCGAAGTGACATGCCGCATGTGCAAAATAGCTGCTGACTTGGTGTCCCAGTTGTATTAAATTGATGACGTGGATGTCCATTGTGTATATAGCTGACAAAGGACTCAATGCCATGAGTTTATACAAACTCCAGTTTGGGCCATCTCTCAAGTGGTGAATACTGTTGAACTCAACCACTATGATTATACAGATCAAGAAATTTAAAGATGCATTAGCAAAACACAAGCCTGATCGATGCAGTTTAGGCCCGCCAAAGGGTCTGGAGGAGAAAGAATTGGTGGCACTCGGGGCCAATCGGGACCTTTCGTTTGTGTATAATCCAAAACCCGAGCACCAGGAAAAGGAAGTCACACCACCACCATTGCCAGCGGTGGCAGCATCGAGTTCGGGCTCACCGAGTCTCCCTCTTCCTCTTCCCCTGAAATCAACATTGGAATCAAAACAAGACAACCAAGATAAAACATCGAATCTTTCTGTGAAGTTAATGTAGGTAACATGCCCTGATTTAACTTAATTTTTCTTGATCAAGCTTCTATTTTTTGAATGTCCGGTGAATTCTGAATCTATACATATATGGGCAAATGGCATGAAAAAAGAAACAAATTTTAAACTTTTTCCTGATTTAAAATTATGCGCAATTTATTTATCAAGCAACCTCATTTTAACTTATGCACCTATAACCTATGTCGCAGTCGTAGATGCCATGCCAGTCATCTACATCAGATGCAACATGCAAAGAAATGCTTCATGTTATAAGAACTAAAAATATAAATTTAGTTTACAAATTTGAAAAAAAATGATCATTTCTATTTCATTTTTTTATAAGAGCTAATATTCAACTTTCCTCACCATCAAGATTTTGTACATCAGAACCATGGTAAGTCTTATGTAAAACCTGAATTCAGAACCTTTGCAGAATCGGGTCGGGTCGTTATTTAACACCCATTTTTGAAGATTTTTTTTTCTTTTTTAGAGGCTACCATGGAAAACTAGTGTGGTACGAAATGTGGGTGGCAAAATCTTGTGGTGTCTCCCTTCTTCCGTTCACACGAGTTTTATCCAAGTAATATTCACTCCTTTACTTCACAGGGGTAATATCGTAAATTTACATTCTCTAGCTTTAAAATATGTGGAGCTACGTGGGTGACAAAGAGTACGATCACGCGTTTCTTCATCTACCATTTATGATATTATCTATTTATTGTGGTCCTGAATTTCATTTCTTTATTTACATTTTGACCCCTGAATTTTGCCGGGTGTCTTTTTCTACTTTCATATTTAATTTAGATATTTAATTAGCTTTCCAACCGACAAAAGAACCTGAACCTAACAGGAAACCTAAAACCCGAAACATGGGACGCCTATACGGGCATGGGACCAGATACAAAAATGGTTTTCTAATCGGTTAGGGGTGAGCAAAGGGTCAAATCCAGATCGTCCCGACCCAAAACCGATTAAATAGAAATTCTTGGACCGAAGACCGTACCTATTAAGGGTGTTTCGGGTTGGTCTCGGGTCGGTTCATCGGGTTTCTCGGCCTCTCGGGTATGGGAATGCTATAAACTAAATATATTTGAGGACTAAAGTAGAATTTCATCCAAACATCAGGGGGTAAACTGTAACCACAGACGACATATGGTACCATCATGAACTGGTTATCCAAATTATCCACCGTTGGATTATGTTATCTGATGTCAGTATGACTAGGAAAAGAGAGTCCAGGGAAATTAATCCAGAAAGAAAAAATAATGACCCCACAATTTCTTCAATCTCAATTTCAAAACCACTTTTACTCTCACACGTATACAAAAACTACACAATAAGCAATCATAAAGACCTAATCCCAATTGCCCCTGTTCACGGCTTTGACTAGAAGCAACCCAGAAACCCTAAATTGAATTGGGGAAGATCAAGAATCAGAATCATGGCTAAGATCATAAGTAATGGGTATAAGTTTTCTGGCTGTAATCATGGTTTTGCTTGTAATAAATTTGATAATTTATCTCCTGTTATGATAAAGATGCCGGTTTTTTCAAATTCCGGATCAAATTTGACCCTCCGGTCATCGGCCGCCGGCGATTTCTTTGGTCGGCGTGTGGCTTTAGGAGGTCAAGAAAGAAGGGTTGGTACCCAAGCAGGTGCTGCTTCTGATGCTAAGGTTTGTTTTCTGATTTTCAATTTATGAAGCAATTTGTTTTAAATTCAAATTGGGGGTTTCAAGAATCAAGATTTGATTTTTTCTTTTTCTTTTTTGCCAAAAAACAAGAAAAAAGAAAACTTGATATTTTTACCTAGATATTAATTTTTACAAAATAGGTAATTACTGTTTTACCATGTTTAGGAAACCAGAAAAAGGATGAAACTTTTATGATCTTTGTTGATGCTGTTTTGATACATTTTACTTTATTTCATAGGGTGCTAAGATATGGATCTTGATTTATAAATCTTGCAAGAAAGCTCTTAAATCTTGATGGTTAAGAATTTGATTCATGAAATATATAATAAAATAATCAAACTCACCATGCGAATACTATGTTCTTGATTTATTTCCTGCAATTATTAGTGATTAAATATCTTGAAATTGGGATTAAACAGATGAGTATTAGCATTGGGAAATCTTTAAGATGGTGGGAAAAAGGGCTTCAACCAAACATGAAGGAAATAACAGGTGCAGAAGATCTTGTTGAATCTCTTTTAAAAGCAGGTGATAAACTGGTTGTTGTTGATTTCTTTTCACCTGGTTGTGGTGGCTGCAAAGCTCTTCACCCCAAGGTATGTAACAATTTCAATTTTTTTTAACAGTTTGTTTATTTTTTATAACACCATTTTCTTTTTTTTTCTTTTTTTTTTGCAGTTATGTCAGTTAGCCGAGATGAATCCCGACGTGCAATTTCTGCAAGTGAACTATGAGGAGCACAAATCAATGTGTTACAGTCTCAATGTTCATGTTCTTCCGTTCTTTCGGTTCTATCGTGGGGCTGAGGGTCGTCTTTGTAGCTTTAGCTGTACCAATGCTACGGTTCGTGTCAAATTTATTTACTTTTTGTTTATTTTAGTAACTTTAGAAAAGATGATAATCTGAACTTTGAACTCAACCACTACGATTATACAGATCAAGAAATTTAAAGATGCATTAGCAAAACACAAGCCCGATCGATGCAGTTTAGGCCCGCCAAAGGGTCTGGAGGAGAAAGAATTGGTGGCACTCGGGGCCAATCGGGACCTTTCTTTTGTGTATAATCCAAAACCCGAGCACCAGGAAAAGGAAGTCACACCACCACCACCATTGCCAGCGGTGGCAGCATCGAGTTCGGGCTCACCGAGTCTCCCTCTTCCTCTTCCTCTTCCTCTTCCCCTGAAATCAACATTGGAATCAAAACAAGACAACCAAGATAAAACATTGGTGTCTTCTAGGAGATGAGTTTATTTGAGATTATCCTAAATGGTTGCATGTTTAATGTTAGTGTTTGTACAGGGTGTTTTTGTACTATGTTGTGGATGTTTTTGTTGTGTAAATAGTACAAAAGGTCTAGCCACAAGTGTGTGCACACCTGTATGCCCATTTTGTTGTGGCATCTAGAAGCTTAAATTTCTCTGTAATATGTATTTGAAACAATGTTTTTAGTTTGAAGTTATGAGTTACAACCCATTTATTTATATATAGTTAGCCATAAATACTGTGATGCGTTTAATCAAAATTATTCATTATTTACGTATTTTTTTAAGATTTTAATAACTGGTAAAATAGATCGTTTTTATACGAATATATTTAAATTGGTATATATGTATTTTCATCAATTTGTGTGTTTTAGATATTATAAACTAGTTTAGATCCCGTATATACACACGAGGTGAAAATATACATAAAATTTTTAAATCTTTATGTATATATATTTTACATGTGTAAAAATACATCACATATACTAAGGATAGAAAACAAATTCAAAATATGTAAAAATTAATATATAATTAGGTTTTGAAAATATGTTAATTACTATTTAATATAGGTAGACTTTTATTTACTATTTGATTGAAAAAAAGTTACATAATTAAATTTTAAAGCTTTTTATAATAATGGATAATTTAAAATAAATATGTTTTATTAGTATAATTAATATTTTCTTTAAATATATATTATTATTAAAAGATATAAGTAGCCAATGGGGTTGGTGGCCCATTGGTAGAGGAAAATCGTCTAGAAACACTAAAAATTGGGTTGGTCATGACTTCAAGTCCCACTCCCATAGGAATAAAGAAATTTGTCTTTCAAAAAAAAAAGATATAAGTGCATTAAATAAGAGAGAGAGACGAGAAAAAAATGGTGAGAATGAATATGGAGGCGACACGTGGCATGTTAGTATAGATTATTATCATTTTTCTTTAAAATATGTTATTATTAAAATATGAAAGTGTATTTAATAATAGAGAGAGACGGGAAAAAATGATGAGAATGAATATGGAGTCGACATATGGCATGGAAAAACCTTTATTTATTAGATAGTATAGATTGGTATTTTTCTTTATTTAGTTATTTTTTGATTTTCTATTATATATATTTATATATGTATATATATATATATATATATTTATATATAGGGGAGGGTTCCAGAGAAAACCACATGGTTAGGCGAAAACCGAGAAAACCACTAAAAATCAATTTTAACCAATAATATAATAATATTTATTTTTTAAAAAAATTATCAATGTAATATTACACATTTTTATCAAAAAATCATTTAAATATTGGCTTACGTATACGTAACCAATAGTGTTACGTATACGTAAACAGAAAACAAAAAAAATTGCTAACCCATAGTATTACACATTATTTTAGTGGTTTTCTCTATTTTTGTCTAACTTTATGGTTTTCTCTTGATCATTCCCCTATATATATGTATATATATATATATATATATTCTTATTTAATATAATTAGTATTTTTATTTAATAATATCATTATTATTTAATAAGACACATGTGTATTTATTAGGAGAGAGGCGGGAAAATTAATGTGAGAAGCAATGAGAAAGTGACAAGTGTCCCTCTCAAAACCTTTATTTATTAGTATGTATAGATATCTACACATGTGTAGATTTAGTATAATTCTCTGACCGCACAGAAAGAGATGAGAGAACATATGGAAATTATTTAATTATGTGCGTAATTCATTTCATTTTTTTATAGTTATACTTTTTAATGTAGGTAGAATTACATATATTCACTTATTTTAAAACCTAATTACATATATAGCTAATTCAAAACTTAGATTACATATATCCTTATTTTATTGGGGAAACTACATGTATCCTCCTATTTTAAAATCTAATTACATATATACCTAACATAAAACTTAAATTACAAATATCCCTTTATTTTATACATTTTGGTGATTGTTGAAAAAAAAAGTAAAAACAGAAAAAAGGTAAAAAAAAGTTGAAAAAAGAATAAGTAAAAACAAAAAAAAGGATAAAAAAACTAGTTAAAAAGGGTATGTTTGAAATTTTTAAGTTTTAATAAAAAAAAGGTAAAATAGTAATTCCATAATTTATTTGTAATAAAATAAATCAAATTGGTATATTTGATATTTTTTACTTTAAAAGAGCGGATATATGTAATTTATATTTTAGGCTAGGTATATATAATTTATAAAGTTTGTAGGGTATGAAATTGCCCCTTTTATTCAACTTTTAATAATATAAAATTGATTTTATTTGGTTCTCGCGAGTTATTGTAATATTTATGGTTTTTTTTAAGAATATGACTTAAAAAAGTAATAACAGATATTGAAAATAATAATAATAAATGTTAAAAAAAAAAGGTTTTTTTAAAGCTACACACCTCACCTAATTGTTTTTTGAGCTAATTGCACAAATGAGACATGTGGTTTGATCAAGTTGCACGTTTGGCCTCCAGATTTTAAAAACTGAAAGCTTAGCCTAAACTTTTATGACATGGTTACGACTTTAGTCCCTTACATTAATAGTAGTTAGTTTTTAACGTAAAATTAGCTCATGTGCAATCCATGTCATTTACGATTGCAAACTTAGCGCTAAAAATGAGTTAAAATTAATAAAAGTTAGTGATTTTACCTATTTTTATGGACTTTTACTAGTTTTTATAGATTTTTTTACTAACTTTTACTGATTTTAACTCATTTTAAGGTTAATTTTGCAATCGTAAGTTATGTGGAAGGCATGTGGGCTAATTTTCCGTTAAAAACTAACTAGTATTAACGTTGGGGCTAAAGTCGCAACCATGTCACAAAAGTTTGGGCTAAGTTTATAGTTTTTAAAACCTGAGGGTTAAGCGTGCGATTTGATTATAACACATAGGGTCATTTGTGCAATTAACTCTTGATTTTTATTTGACAATTATAACCTATCAAAAGAATCTTATTCGAATTCGAATCCATTCGAATAAACCGAATTAGAAAAATAAAAACAAAAATTACAAATTTTCAGATTTTTAACTGTCTAACTCATACATAAATGCAAAAAAAAGTAAACATAAAAACTAAAGAGTCCAATACTTAAAAGCCTTGAAGGTTGAAGATTTGGAGCTTATACGATAAAAAAATCTGTGTAGTTAATTCAAATTATTCGAATGGAATTCGGATTATTCGAATCGAATTCGAATTCAAGATATTAAATTCGAAATCGACTCGAATTCGAAATCCTTATTCGGGTTTGGATTTTTTATTCGAATTCGGTTCGAATCGAATTTCGAATTCAGTTCGAATCGAATTTCGAATTATTCGAGTACAATTCGAATAATGAACACCCTATGTGTGATTTAAAATATAACCTTAAAATAATTATTAATTTCTACAGAAAAAGGTTTATTTTATAAAAACTAACAATTGCAACAAAAATATGAAAAAAACGATAAAAGGGTTTTCAAATAAATAGAAGATGTAACTACGTTTGAATCACATATAATATCTACAAATTTCTAAAAATTAAACATAGTTGCAATTATTTTTCCAAAACACATTTGTATTCGTAAAACGATTTAAAACTATTTTATATAATAGTTTTAGATTATCATAGAACTAAAATAATTAGAGTTAATTACATGATAGTTCATGTTGTTTGTGAAAAGTAACAGGCATAAGTACTAATGTTTCAATTTGAAAATACGGGTATTATTTTTCGATTTTGTAACAATATTGGGTATTAAGACTAACTATCGTTAATTTTTCTGTTAAGTTGGATTGAAATTACCAAAATACCTTTAATATTAATAAAAATAAATAAACAAACATATTATTAAAAATAAAAGAGTTAACTACACTCACCCCCTCATCTCTTTCATCTCTCTCCTCCCAACCACCACCGCCGACCTCCTCCTTCCAACAACCATCGCCTACTGTTTCTTTCTAACATCCGCAAATCACGACACTTATTTATAATACCAATAACAATGCAGAGACGTTGTGGACTAATCACACCGCCATAGATAGTGCACATCACCGTGCCACGGTGACGCTTATGGTCCCAATAGGAGGATATACTCGAGTATTGAGTTAATAGACGGTACATCAAAAGTCATATAGGTGTAAAGTTATTCAAAGGACAATCATACAATGGTCAATAATCATGTTCGTATCAATAATCATAATCACATCAATAATCATGTCAATGGAACATGCGATAATGAGTGAATGATCTATCGCATGAAATCATGGAATCATAATTTAATACGAACTTGTAAGCAATAACAATTCACTTCGATGACGTAACGAAAATGATGCTAAAAAGAGAGACCACAAAGGTGTACCTTGATGGTGATAAGCAGCAAACGTTGTGAATCCTAAGCTCATGTTAAATTTGTGTGAGAACCTACATAATTTTTTTCTCGTAATTTATTATAATATGAACTCGTTAAATTCATTAGGATTCGTTTTGTTAGTTGATATTGTAATAATTCTTGATTAATTTGATAACGCTTTAAAATTTAAGGTTTTGATAAACATGAACTTAAACTTAAAACAATAATCATTAAGTCATTAAACATGTTTTAAAAATGTTAACGTTTATATTATGTCTATATTAATAGCTTGAGAGTCGGGGGAAGATAACACTTTTATATTATATGGAAATAATTGTTTCAAAATGTATATAAAAAGATCATGGACACTCGATAACTAAAGCACAATTGTTTGAACGTAAAGATTGAGGACACGTGAGTATATATTTGTAACAAACCAAGTAAGCCGTGTCAGAATATTGTCCGCTTTGCTCCCGATAAGTTGACCATGCAGGAACTCACAGTTTTGTTTTCACATAACGAATTCATTGTACGGGCAAAACGCGCCATGCTAAAGAATGTTTCCACCTCTTATAAGGAAGACTTCCTTTTCCCCTCAACAATCGACTAATCCATAAAGAGAGCACACTTATAAACCAAACATAAGAAGAAGAAAAACACTTACAAATAAATTTACTAATCCAAAAACAAAACACATCACTAGTCTATATGAATAATACCTAATATGAAATAACTTTGAAGTTTTTTGAAATTCAAATCAAAACTAAAGAGTTTAAGTTATAACTTTATTTGAAACAAGTTGGTGAATTTGAAATTTGTTAAGGGTGAATGTGAAATTTACCCATGAAAAATCACATTCTTTGTGATTTTATGTAAGTGGGGGCACATGTAAAGATAATAGTCTCTCAATTTTCCAAATTACCCGCATGTAAAAACAATAATGCCTCCCTATATAAACGTCTCTCAAATTTTCAAAATTTGAAAGAAAACCTACTATTTTTCTCTAACAAAAAATAACTTTTTAAAAATAAATTCAGTCATACATATACTTAAACAAGAATAATAATCGGTTGAACATAATAATAAGCTAAAAAAACAAAATATACTTATAAACCAAATATAAGAAGAAAAAAAACACTTGTTAGATAACGAGTTGCACAAAAGTTCACGTACAATTTTTTTCTACATAGGATCAATATGCAAACATCTTCATAAAATCATTGCCAACTCAAAGATTTATGTTTTTGCGCTCCAAGCTTCAGGTCGCTCCCCGCTCTTAGCTTGCGGGAGAATATTAAACCATATTGTATTTAGACATAGTTGAGGATAGATTATGTAATTTTCCCTTTGTATATTATACCTCTTGTAAACCCATTTAGGGCAACAACAATCGATACAATAAATAAAAACAAAAAACACTTATAAATAAATTGACTAATCCGACAACAAAACAAAACAAATCACTTGTCTACTTCAATCAATTAGTTATGTTTAATATGTAAATATTAAATAACTAACTAACTAACTAAGATTTTTTGAAATTCAAATCAATCTAAAAAGTTTAAGTTATAACTTTATTTGAAAAAAAATGGGTGAATATGAAATTTGCCTATGAAAATTCACATTCACGTGTGATTTTATGCATGTGGGGCACATGTAAACACAATAATACCCCTTAATTTTGTAAATACTAAAATGGGGTGGGATTTAAAATATAACCGTAAATAATAATAATTTTCTATAGAAAAGGTTTATTTTATAAAAACTAACAACTAAAACAAAAATATGAAAAAACGATAAAAAAAATGTTAGTTTCAAATAAATAAAAGATGTAACTACGTTTGAATCACATATAATATGTACAAATTTCAAAAAATAAACACAGTTGCGATTTTTTTCCAAAACATATTTGTATTCGTAAAACAACTAAAATTATTTTATATAATAGCTTTAGATTATTATAGAACTAAAATAATTAATTACACCAAACAATAAGTTATTTATAAGAGTTCACTGTAAATACCTTAACTTGAAAATATTAGACTACTATTGAATAAATACAATGTTATATACTTAGTAATAAATATTTACATACTACATATTTATGACATATTACATAGTTTTTTAATACAAATTTTAGAAACATTATATAATTATTTTTTAAAAATGTTTTATAAAAATAATGAAGAAATGTTTAATTTCTAAAAATGTTTTATGAACAAACCTATTTTTTTAAATAAAAAATATTTTATAAAAAGAATTATAGAAATCAATATTCTTTAATATGAGAGAGATACAGGAAACAAAGTTATAAAAAACAATTAAAGAAAATTTGTATAATTAATAAGAGAGAGAGGCGGTAAAAAAGGATGATGATACATAAAATAGTGACAAGTGTCCAATCAAAACTTTTATTTATTATATAGTATAGATTCGTAGTGGGTTGGCGCCTTTCACGCACACCACCACGTCGGAGCCACATCGACCAACTCTTTCATGCCCGCCCCCTCCGCCTTGTTGGACGTTAGCCGGGCAACGCCCCACCCTTTACGCCCCCTTAACGCCCCCTCTGACGCGGTGTTTAACGTCCTACACGTCCAAAATCCTGTAAAACTAGTACTGACTCATGAATCACGTGTATGGACGTGAATTGGCTACACTTACTCTTGCTACTTGTATTCACACTGTATTTTGCCTCTTGCCCCTTGCTAGGGCCATTCTATAGTTTAATGAATTTTTTTTCTATGCTGTTCCAAACATAAAAAAAAGCTTATTTTTTATTTTTATAATATATTTAAATAATATTTTAAAACGTGTAAAATAACGAGGTGACACTCATGTTTAATAACTTGACAGTATCATCATTTCACTTACTAAAAGTATTTCCTCATAGATTAGAGACTTTTTTTTATAAATATAAGGACATATAAGTGAAAAGTAAATAATAATTGGGTGTAATAAACCTAAAATAATAAATGATTTAACTATATCTTACATGCATTAATCACTAATAAAAAATTAAAAAAACTTACCGTTTTAACTTGTTACCGGATTTATTCATCCATCCCGTTTATTTAGCCACATTCAATTTCAAATCAAAGTATCTGTAAAAGAGAAAATTAACATTAATTGCAATGCAAAATTAATTTGGTTGTAATATTTGAACATTGAATGTCAATTTCACCCATAAAACAATGAGTAGTCTAGCATGAGAAGCAGAAAGAAGAATGTAGCCAAAGACAACTTGCCGATCATTGATGGCCCATGCATGCACTCACGGCGGCGGTTGTCGGCAAGTCATCCTTGGCTGCACCCCCAACATTTCTGCTACCACCATGTTAGGCCATGGGTGAACCTTCAAATTAATCTTGTCTATTGCTTAGAACAAGAAGATGAAGATGGAGTGGGAGTAAATGGTGGTGAAAGAGAGGTCTTATTATGAGGGTGAATGGGGCTATTTATATGGACTCACGTGTTTTTAAGTAACAAAAATAATAATTAATTAAGTAAAGCCAAAAATACATATATTATTTTAAATAGTGTTTATTTTTTTCGATTTAAATATGGTTAATTATATTATACCCAAATTATAGTGAAATTTCATGTAATTGTAATTTTATATAATAAAATTTTTATTATACCCAAATATAGTGAAATTTCACGTTTATCACATCTAATATTTTGTAAATTTTAATTTATAGGAAGTTAAGGGGAAAAAAACTAATATCCACCTTTTTAGATATCAATAAAAATAGGAGCAATTACATATATCCTTTAAAAACTTAATTAATTACATATATATTCAGCTTAAAATTTTATTTACATATATTCTTCATTAATTACATATATACCCAACTGGATAATAGAATCGATCAGAAGCAATGCTGGATGTTGGAATCGCTCGGAAGCGGGAATCAGAAGGTTAGGGTTGAGATCGATGGAATAAAAATAGTTGTATTTTTGTAAGGTTAAAATGGTATTTTTTTTAAAAAAAAGGGATATATATAATTTAATTTTTGGATTGAGTATGTATGTAACTCTATCATAAAAAAGATTCATGCTTCATGGGTTGTTTAAATTTATATAGCCATAGATGATTTGGTTTTCTTAAACATCTACAATATTATTTTTTGAAACAAAATATACATTATAAAAATATTTTAATTTTATTACTAAGAAGCTAATAATTTTGAAAATAGGATTCTTCACAGAATATATATATTTTACAATTTTATAACTATGTAAAGAAAAGAATTAAAAAAAAAGGTTGCCATAGATGGGGGCTGAAAGGAAGAGAAGACAGGTTGTTAACCAGGTCCAACAATCTTCTTCCACCTAGTGCTTTTAAAATACATAAATAATTACAACTTTACCCCTCACCGTCAAAATCTAACACCATACCCATACCCATACCCATACCTATACCTATCCCATAACCCATATTTAAGGTATTTATCTTATCTCTTTTTATTTTATTTAAATAACTAAAATATTGCGATTAAATAAGGTAAATCATAAGTTTATAAATTGTATAAAAAAATATGTAAAATCAGAATATAATTTTTATGGTGAAAGATTCATCTACAATTGTATTTTTCGTTCATAATTCATTACAAATACTTTTTATGCATTTATATATTTTTTTTCCTTTCAAATGATAAAAATAAATTTTATTTTTTTTGTAATTTAAAAATATAAAATATTGCACGACATAAGGCGGTGGGACTTGGAGTATTAGAAAAAAACCAACCTAAATAAGTATATTATGATGTGGCGCTGTCGGCTCACCACGTCTACCGTCGTACCATTGTAGCAAATATAAATTAAATTTTCTTATTTCCGAACTTGTAATCTAGACTTTTGTAAACAATAATGCCGGTCGGGTCAAAAGTTATAAATTAAGTGTTAAACTTCACTATTTATTACATATTACGTATATATATATGTTAGTATTTACTTGAATACGGGTTTGATCTTTAGCATAGATAATGTTAGGCTATGTGTAACGGTTTCACTAAAAAGTGAAAAAAAATGTCAGCCACGTTAGTAGGAGGGTAATCACGCCCCGAATCACTAAGGTGTTTAATGGTTTCATCATCCACACATACATACACACACACTCACACTTGCCTCCAATGCTCGTGATTTCAATCCCCCCCCACCCAATAACGCCTAGGGAGTGCTGTTCCACGCATTTTTGTCATTTTAGTATCAGCGCGAATTGAGGATGAGATCGGTACCGGTACCGAAAATAGCGATACCGAGTTTATGGAGAAGAAGTTACCGACTACAGTACCAGATCTATCGATACTGGTTTTTCGGTACTTTACCGCTCTGGTACCGCTTCCCCTTCTTATAATAGAAACATTACTTCTTATAATTTTCCTTCACGTTTTTTGATGTTTTAGAAACACTCAAATCTCAATTATATAAATAATCAAATTAAGATAAATAAACATACTAAAAGTGGCAAAAGAGTTTGTGGATAAATTAAGCACTAAAAAAATATATTAATAAATACTCATTTGACAAATATACCATCAATAAGAAACAGAAAGTCGGATTGTAACTTCAATTTTGAAAATCTAAAAATGATACATCGTTTATATGTTCGGTTTTAACCTATAAATGAACCAAACCAGTTTATGCTATAAAAAAAAGAGGTAAAAAACCTTAAGTAGATTGAAACCTTTTAACTTAAAAGGAAAATAATGATAGTGTATAGCAACCTCTACGTGAACTTATGTGCAACAAGGGTAAACTAGTCACTAATTTAAAGAAAGCTAAAGGGTTAAAAGCTTAGAATTAAAATTTTTTTTTTGACTTTATTGTGTGCAACTAATATGATACTTATTTTTTTTAACGGCTAGGAAAATAATTTTATAAAAACACCAACTCTAGCAAAATCGCTAGAACGAACGAAAGCATATACATAAGTGAAATACCCTTAAGAAACAAAACATGAACAACCCGACGTTATATGACTATCTACCATCAATAAGCAAAGCTTCATCGTCCCAAACTTCAAAGGGACCAACCCAAAACTTCGGAACTTGACCGATATGTTATTCAAATAAAAGAGTTGACTTTGACCATATCCAATGTATTGGATATACAACATTTGTTGTTGAAAATCTTAGCGTTTCTCACCTTCCAAATTTCCCATCAAGTGGCTACGGCAATGGCATGAATTAAGTCTCGAACCGGTTTATTTACGTTTAGCGGCTACGGCAATGGCATGAAACCATAAGGGTAAAGGGGGCGCCCTCAGGTAGAGGAGATCGGGTTTGCTTGTATGCCAACATGATAAATGGGAACAAGTGCCGTTGATGGGGGCAGAGTTTTCTGGTCAATCGGAAAATAAACGAAAGTCTTCGGATTCCGACAACTACTCAAATGATGAACACTTTACTAATTGGGCACCCGACCTTAACGAAGACGCAACTTCGACAAGACCAACATGAAAAGCAAAGAAATCGGACGAGTCGTCAAGCAAAGGTAGTTTAGCCGAAGCGGTTGCTCAATACACAACGATGAAGGAGCTACGGGAGTCTACACAGGAGGTTATTTTGAAAGAGCTATTGGAATAAAAAAAGACAAAAGATCAAGATATTATGGAGATGGTGGAAGAGCAACGGGCAGCTATTTGGGAGGATCGTATGGACCGTGATTTAAAGATGTTTACGGATCCTCACAACCATGTGACCGAACCGATGTTGGAAATAGTTCTAAAACGAAAACGTGAAATAGCTAGTCAATACGGGTGGCCTTGTGATTTCTAGATTTATTTTTATGAACTTTTTTAATTTATTGTTTTTTTTAATTTATTGTTAATGTACTTTTTTTATGAATGAAGTTGTTTTTATTATTATTATTATTATTATTTGTTTTAACTTAAAAAATGAAAAAAAAATTATGGTATTAGGGTTGTGCCCCCAACACTTTAGGGTATTAGGGTAGCATTTGGGTAAAAGTAAGATGACACACCCTAATTGTATGATTTTGTTAGGATACTTTTTTGATGAGGGTTGTGCCCCTTCACCCTGACGCTGTGTTCCCGAGTTTAGTAGAGGGAAGAAAAGAAAAGAAAGGATTTCTTCCCTTTCTTTTCTTTTCTCTTCTTTTCCTTTCTCTCCAAATCTTTTTAGATTGGGATGATGGAAATAAACCTTGTTTTCCCTTCATACTTAAAAAAACTAGGAAACACTCTTCCCCTCATTTCCTTTCTTTTCCCCCCTTCAAAAAAACTCGGAAACAAGGGTTTATTTCCCCTTCCTTTCTTTTCCCTTCTTTTCCCTCCTTAAATGAGACTCGGGAACACAGCGTAAGGATCACCCGTGTAATTTACTCTTTTAGTAATGATAGTTCCCTAATTTCATGATGTAGAAAATTGGAAGTATCTTTAGTTATCATCAAAAAGTTAATAAAATAGTTATTGTAACATATAAGTTTTTTTTAGAACCGCTATTGTAACATATAAGTCGCCTCATCTTTTGGAAGTCTCCGTATATAAGATGAAAACCATTTTTTTACCACTCACTATTAATTTAATTGTATTCTGAAAAGAAAGTGATTTGTATAACATAAAATTACTTTATACATTACAAAATTTAATTCTATTTGTTTTGAAAAAACATAGTCATACATATCCTAACATAGTTATTAAAGAAACCTTAAGTTACCCTAGAAATAAAAGAGAGTTTAAATTGAAGGCTAAGTGTTTGAGCGTGGAAGTGGGATGGCTTGATCCATCTCGTCTATGAATGGACGTGGAACATTGCCCCAAGGGGCGTTATTAGGGGTGTGAATGGGGGATGCGTGATTCAAATCACGGGTACGGGGCATGTGTTTGTGTGTGTTATGTATATGTGTATATATATATGTATATAGATAGTGAAACTATTATACACCTTAGGCTGTGTGTAATGGATGGAGTGAGGGGCGTGACCAGGCTGACGTGGAAGGGGTGAGGGGGCGTGGAACACCGCGCCGCCCGAGCGGGAGAGGGGGGCGTGGCATGGGGGGAATTGTGAGGGGGCGTGAGTGTGGTCAAGGGCACAGGGGGAGGACCTGCAGCAAGGTGAGGTGGTCCAATGAGAGGGAGGCTTGGGCGTGAGGCGTGAGGGGCATTACAGATAGTCTTAGTAATTGTGTTTAGTCATTAGTACATATCGTTTTTCAATGTTTAGTAAAACCGTAACAGATGAAGTATAAAGGTAAAAGTTTCCCAAAAAGGAAAGAGAGAGAAGTATCGGTAATGTTAAATGAAATAATTGAAAAGGTGGTAGAGGAGTGGTAGTGGCATCGGCAGTTGCAGGGAATCCTTGGAACACTCGCCCATCAAACAGAACGACTCGGAAACCAAAGACCTGTCTGTTGCAAGTGCATGGGTGATTCTGGACTGTCCACACGATTCAGCACTCCTACGAAAGATTTTGGGACCTCCTTTGGCTTTTTATATTTATATCAGATCAGTTTTTAAACATGTCAGATAAATTATTTTGTTTATCTAATTTTTTATATTTGATTTTAAATTAAATTTGTTACCACTTGTAAAGGTGAAGGGATGGATAACTCATTTACTCATCAAAACTGGTCAATAAAATTTTATCATCACAAAACTACTTATTTACTCAGATTTTATTGAAAATATCCTACTCATTTACTCACCAATTTTTTTAAATAAACATTTAAATAAAAAAATCAATTTCATTGAATTAAAATTAACATTAATACAATTAAAAACCTAGAAACATAAAAATAAAAAACCTACAAATAAAAATTAAAAAAACTAGAAAATTAACAAAAAAATAAAAGCTAGATAATAAAAATAAAAAACCTAAAAGGTGCATTGTCATCCATACTTTGCCGCAATTTCACGTTTACATTGCAATACAATCGACAAGTACGGTTCTACGAGATGATCATGCGATTCGGTGAACGTTTTGATGTCACGATCCTTTTGTTTTTCAATCATCAACTCAATCGCCGTTTGTTCTCTTTTTAATTTTGCTTCCGCCATCTTATCCCGAATATTTTCTTTTTTTTCTTTTTCCAACGCTTTCATACTCCTGTATTCTTCGACTATGTCTACCAAATTTCCCTTGCTAGATAAACTTTTGGCTGATTTCTTCCCCGGACGTTTTGGCCTTGTCGGTGTCGTGTTGTCTTGCGGTTCGTCGTTCACGTTTATGTCGGGAAAGACGTTTGTAAAACCATTCGAGTCACTTGGGGTTCTCGACTTGGAAGTTTTTGTTCTTTTTAAGGAGTGACTTCCTTCTAAATCCTCACCCATCAATGCTATGGGTTCCCATTTAGCATTGTTGTGTACAACCTCCCAACATTTCAGGTTGGTGAATGCCCTTTTGTACACTTTCTTGTAATGGCTTAAAGCCGCTTCTACAAGGTCCAAATCATTTGTACCACTCGGCCTTCTTTGTTTCTATAAAATTTTAAAAATATATATATATATAATTTGAAACGTTAGCTTAGAAAATAAAAAAAATATATATATAATTTGAAAATAAATCTTACCATTTGTTGGTAACACCCGTTGAAGGCGGTCATTTTTTTATTAAGATGCTTCCACTTCCAAGACACTTGGTCAATGGTGTAATATCCAGGATTTCCCGACCCGTTTAATAGATATTCAATTAATAAATATAAAGCTTTTATACTTGAAACCGATATATAAATATATATATATATGTATATATATATATGAGAATTTTATAAGAATATATGTATAAATATAAACTCTCAAAATTTTAATAAGTTTGTAAACTCATTTTAATTATTTAAATTTCTAAACAAGCAAACCATATAAACTCAAATTTTAGATTTATAAACAAATAAATCATTTTTATAAAGTTATAAAAATGTTTGGGAAAACTTATTTAAACATATTAATTCTTTTTTTATGAACTTCAGGGACTAAAACTGTCAAAGCCCAAAATCTACTTTAAACTTAAACCAAGTTTTTGACATGAAATAATAAAAGCTTGAAGTTTCAGGGACTGAATCTGTAATTCGATCAAACTACTGAGACTAGAACTAGTCTCAGGTTCGAATCCCCTCAGTCCCGGTTCTACCTTCAATTCATCCAAATCGCGTAATCCCGTCCACATTCGATGAACCTCGGTTCCCATTCGCGCATGCGACCGTAACCCGAGTAAATTCAATGCGCAATCTCGAGTTTAACGACCGCGTGACCCACATTTAAATCCGTCTTGTTCATCCGTGAACTCCCCAACTAACCGAGCATTAAACTCTGAAATCGTGTATAAATACTGGCATAGGAACATCAACGACACCACAACACAACCACTCGAACCTTCAATTCCATCATATCATACCTGCATTCTCGGATTCGGACCTGCGACGGCCGACTTGGAACTCAGTACCGTTCTCCCTCGTCCCGGCACCAATACAGGTAATCCAAATGCTTTATCACTTCGCCTTCATACGAGGATCAAAAGCCCTCTGTCAAATTGCAATGACAGAGGGGTATTCGAATCGTATTTTACGAATTTCGTTCTAGGGTTCATAGGGAATTAGGACTGATTTGAGTTTGTGTTTATAAATTTCCTTTTCCAGATATAACACTAACGAGCCCGTAGTCGGGATGGTTAAGTGTTTGTGTATGATGGTGACCCGGGGTAGACCCGAGTTCGATTCGGTCTGGCCCCAGGTTTTTGCCCCTATTTTTCTTTTGACTTTTTAAACAGTTTAAAAAATTTCTAATAATTTTTATAAAATCTGTCACACTTATATAAACCTTCAAATGATTTTTATTTACATTTTTGTATACAGGAACTATTTTAATTAATTAAACTTAGTTAAAACTTATAAAAAGATTAATCTTTAAAATAAATTTTTAATGCTTAAATACCATAAAAAATACTTTTTATACTTATGTATTAATTAGAAAAAGAAATACTTATAAACTTGTGCATTTTATAAAAGTTATATCTAATAAGTTCAAGACTTATTTGTTTACTTATTTAGAAACAAGAAATTAAATAAACATTCTTATTTAAACTAGAAAGCTACGAATTTATAAACTTTATAAAGATAGAAAAATCGTTTACTCATTTATTTAAAAACGTAATATTCTAAATTTATAAACCCTATAAATATTAAATGAGAAACTTTAAACATGTATAAACACGTAAACTTTATTTAAATACTTTAAGAAACTCTATTATAAACTTATAAACCTTAAAGAAAATTAAATTTAAAGTATAGACTTTATAAGAAATCCTATTTTAATAAACTTATAGAAACTTGGCATTCATTTAAAAATTATAAAGTAATTGGTAATATAGATGTTAAATACTTGAAAACCTAAATGATTTATATTTCTTACTTTCAATTAGATGATTATTTATCCTTAATAATGATGCAAATTTTGAAATGATTATTATAAAACCTTAATTATTATTCAACATAATAATTATCATTATATATTCTTTAAATAATTATTATAAATATTTAATAATTATTTATTTCTTGAGTAATTATTGTTAAAACTTTAATAATTATTTAGTCTTTCAGTTAACAATTACTTCAACTCCATTTACGAATACTTATAAAACTATTTTGATTATTACTTAACATGTGTAATTAATAGTAGTAAAACTTTGAATAATTATTTTAATTATTCTAAACTATAAACTTATTAAACTTCGATATTCAAGTCTTGCGTCATTCATTTAAAACATTTACTTTAAACTTGATCTTATGAACACAAATCACTCCCGTCTCCCATTGGAATCCTAGTCAAATCTTAAAATCCTAGATCCTTTGTCTTAGACTTATAGAAATAAACTTGAAACTTTAGACTTATATTCTTAGGCTTATTGTGAGGATATTCTCCCTCAAAGTCTTGCAAACTTACTCTTATCGGATACTTTTCATCAAATCCAAGTGAGTATACTTAGCCCCTTTTTCCTTTCTATACTTTTGGGGTGAAATATGTTCAAAACTTTAAACTTATACAATTCTTGTACAACTATGACTAGATGCTTATTCTTATGTTAAACTTGAGACTTGTATGCTTAGATTAAACTTAAAACTAGCACATTCATTAACTTTGATCAAGCCTATGGTAACAATGATAGATCTATTGTATTTGACCAATCCACCTTGATTGATTGACCCCTTCGGGGGGGGGGGGGAGCCCTTGGTGATTGTTACTGAATTAAACTTTAAACTTGAGACTTATAAGGGTAACCTGCGGGTTATGCCTAAACTTGGTTGGAGGGTTGAAGTGCACAATGTTTAAGATACTTGTTCTCATACTTACATTATAGAATGCATATATCATAGTGAATTGTAATTCTTTTCAAATCCTTGTTAAACTGTGTCAAAACCTTTGTATCCCACCAACTATTTTGTAGTTGACAGATTCTTTCACATGTTTCAGGTTCTACAACATGAGACTTTATCGTGATCACATAAGATGCTTGGACCTAGAATGCTTAATCAATTAGACTTGTATTCTTGCTATGTATTTGATTTATTCCTTGTATTGGAACCTTGAAGTTATTTAATAAAACTATTTAAACTTTAATAGTCAACCTTGTGCTATTGAACAACCGCGTCCGCCCCGACGTATAATCCGCCGTCGGTTGGGGTGTGACAAATGGTTCGATCGTTTTCACCAAATAAAGCGGTAAAATGCTCTAGAACTTTCTTCCAATACGAATCCCTTTTTTGTTGATTTCCTTTTATTTTATTTTGGGTCTTATGAATATAAGCTTTGACCACAGCAAGATCTTCTTTTTCGGTCCATTTCTTTGGTGGTAACCGGTTTTTGTGTTGTCTTTTCGGCTTGGCGCCAACATCTTCGACTTCAACTTCTTGCTCATCAACATCCTCATCTTCCATTTCTTCATCAACATCCTCATCTTCTCCTTCATCTTCGGATTTCGAACGGATGATGTCGTTTGGATCACGATACGGTTGGTTTTGGTACGAAAATTGAGATAGTATATTTGGATCCATATATTGATCCGAGAATGAGCCGCATGAATATTGAGATAAAATATTTGGATCCATATCTTGAGATAGTATATTTGGATCGGTTGAACTTTGAAGGTAGTAGTTTGAATATTGAGGTTGCGAATAGTTTGGAATTGGTTGAGGAGGTGGTTGGGTTCGTCGGGGAGCGGCTTGGGTTCGTTCGGGTTGCGGTTGAGATTGAATTTTTGGCCTAAATTTTCTAGTCTTTGTTGATTTTTTTTATGACCCTTCCATTTTTTGTAGAGTGTAAATATATAGATGAAAGATATATAGATGAGAGCAAAATATGTTTGTAGAGTGTAAATATATATAGATAAAAGAATTAGTACTTTTTTAAAAAACCCCCAACGGCTCTCCCCATTTTCACGCCCGAGTAAATTTACTCGTTTGATCAACCCGATTGTGGAACTCGATTCAAAAGGGGCGGTGTACCCCCTTACTCGGACACCTTTTCTCCTACCCGGCTTGGTCTGGGTAACCCACCCCTTTCACCCTAATGGGTTTGCTTCACTTTAACCTACTTAAAAAAAATAAAAAAATAAAATTAAACATTTTTTAGAGATAGGAAGAGAAGAGAGAGATAAAGACAACTTAGAGAGAGAGTGTGGTGGTTGTTTTGCTTGGTGGAGTGATGTTTTGCCGCATTTTGTTAAAAGTGAAGTAACTTCTAGGGTGGAAATGGTGTTGCTTCACCATGTTTCACTTCCACATCATCATTGCCGCACCAACGGCATTATCGTAACACATACCCTAAGTACTAAAGTGTAGATGTGAAAAGATGAGTAACAAATTCATTTGAATATATATATATACATATATATATTTTACACATGGATACGAGACGTGTTAACCAAAATACCTAATGACAAATAGGGTAACTGGATAAGGTTTTTATATCTGGGTCGAAATGTTACATATGGATATGTGATTGTAATTATTCTTTTATATAAATATAAGAAGAGTAAATCACAAAAGTAGTTATATTTTTAAGATGTGTTATAACTCTATAGTCATGTAAGAAAAAAAAATTACATTTGTAACTACTTTTACTTGCATATCAGAGTTTATTTCCATCTATTCATACTTAAATAGTTAAATGCACATGACCTTTTTAGTGTATTACACGAGTTTGTATCACGTATTACTACTATTCATCATAAAACCTTGTTTTCTAATAAAACAAGAGTGAAACAAATTATATTACTTTTTTTTTCATGACTATAAAATTATAACAAATTAAAGAGGTGGGTTAATTTGATGATAGTTCTAGTATATAACAATCACCAAAAAAGATTATGAGAATATGGGGTTTGGAATCCTATACCATACCAACTTTTAATTGCCTTCATTTTGCCAATTTCTGTCCTTGTCTCTCCACCTCCGTGACTACTAGTAATGCGTGTCAGATTTAACCAATTCTTTATACGCCTCTATATTTTTTATTTTGTTTGCTCTTCAAACAAATACAATAATTCACTCACATATTCGATATAAACTTTAATGGCTCACCGTTAAAAAAAAAAGAAACTCACTAAATATTTAAAATAAAATATGGTTTTTAGACTCAAATAGTTAACAATTCAGTTATAGTAGTTAAGGAAAAAAAACCGTTAACAGGTCAAAAGTTTTAATTATTTAACAGATACATATTATTTAAGATATCAACAAAGTTTTAATTTAATGTTTGAGGAGACAAAAATGTAAAATTATATTGTTATTTTTATATAGAATCACCTTCTATATATACTAACTAGTTTTTACCCCCGCGCTTCGCGGCGAGAGTCTGGTCGTTATTGGTTTGGCTCGTTTGCGTGGAATCGCAGACTCGTTATAACGTACGATACCCAAAAACACTCGAAGTTGAATACAACTTTGTCTTCAATAAAATTTAAACCAGAACGTAGACAAAAGAAATTATTAAGAAAACGGCGCATTCCGTTATTTAAAAAAACATAACGAACGAAAGTTATCATAGATAACGTTGTCGGCCCCATTGTTAATAAAATTTAAACGAAAGCATAGGCACAACGGTAAAAATAATGTTAATAGAAAGGAAACATAAAACTAAATAATAAAAAAAGGGGAAAACAAATTAAAAAAATTACCGGTTCGGTTCGTCGAAAATCATAAGGCGAATCGATAATACCAATATCGACAATGATGTTGTTCGCCCATAATAGGTTCGGTTCGTCATGGTACCACAACGGTAATGGCACTCGATACAGGCAACGATAAAAAAATCGATTTTGAATACAACTCCGTTTTAAAACAAATTTATATCGGAACGTTGACAAAAAAAACGGCACACCCGTATTTTGAAAAAAGTTAACGAACGAAAGTTTATTGAACTTATGTGGCAAATCTATAAAAAAACGGAGTTTTGAGTAAAAAAAATTACAGCTTATTTTGAACTTTAGTGACCAGTTTATAAAAAAAACTTTTATAAGAAAAATAAAAAAAAAACCCTACTATTCATCCCCATGAGAAATAAATAGTAGGGTAATGTGAACAAATAAAATAAGAAGATACATAGTGGTGAGAGGTGACTAGCAGTAGCTGTTATTAACTGAGCAGATAAGCCTCAGACTGACCAGCCCACCACCTGTCTTTATAACTCTGATACCTTGCTTCAATAACGCTGTAAAAATTATAAATAAAATTGAATAGCTAATTTGACATATATGAGAAAAATATGTTTATTTTTAATAAATATTGTATATTTACTAAATGTAACTGTATGTTTAAGAAATAACTACCAACTAAACATTTGAAGAAAAAAAATGAAACGTATTTATCTCTGTCCACATACGTGACACGTTTTGAACGCATTGGTTGTGGATAAGAGAATTCTTATTATTCCATAGTCAAGACTTAAACTTACTTTTTTTTAAAACAACGACTACTTTTATATAAAAATAAACACAGCTCCTAGCAAAAATGCTAGATCACTAAAGGTACATTTACACCTGAATACTTACGGTTACAGAATACAACCCCAGACTAGGAACAAAAGAGACTACCCGTTAACCCGATGTAAAAACCATATTATCCCACATATACCAATCAAATCTATCCGATTTTGACCTGAACTTAATCCAAGTGAATGAGTTAACTTTGACCTTCTCTTTCGCCTTGTTAATGTTGCAATATATGTCGTTAAACTTGGATGGAAGAAATTAAATGCTTGTTAGATCTTAAAGAGTCTATAGCATATGTAGAATTATCATGTAGATGATTTGGTGATCTTGGGTTGGGTTACAGAGCCCACAAAACATACTTGTAGTTAGCCGCAAAGCCCGTTACAGACTTTTATGTAGGAGGAATTACCTAATAACTCAATTTGCAACGCCACCGACAAATTTAGTCCTTTAACTTAGTGATTATTACCATTTAAACCCTCAACTTTCTAAAATTTTCATTTAACCATTGTATTATGTATTATATATTCTTTTAACCCTATTAATTTTTTTACTAAATTTTATTTTCTACAATAACTTTCGTTCGATAACTTTTTATAAATCATTAAATATATTTTTAGGTATCGTTGGTAATATCGACTGGCGGTAATGTGCTGGTACCTAGAAGAATGAGATTGACACCGACTAAAGAACGTCAATATCGTTGTATAATTGTCTGTTACTAAATGTTTTAACGAGTTTGCCGTTTCAGTGTTAAGTCATGTTTACGTCGCAACGTTAATTTTATACGTTTCTTTTTGTTCTTAATCACGTTAACATGACGCCAGATTTAATGATAACACTTCAGCTTTCTCCATTTTCATATACTACCCTTCAACTTTCTAAATTTTAAACATTTCCCTCAAGTTTCTAAAGTTTTAGGTTTACCCCTGTATAAAATTCTCAACTCTATTTCTCAAATTTCTAAACTCTCAAGTTTACCCTAAAATTTCGTTTCTTTTTTCTTTAATTTTTTTTTATATTCGTTTGTAAAAGTTAGTTTTTTTCTATTTTTAATTTGTTTTTTCTTTAGTGAATTTTTCGTTTTAATCTTAACTTCTATTCGCTCAGCAATTTATCTATTTTTCGATCTCCAGAACCGAGTCGTGATACGTTTCTTTTATGTACTTAGTCACGTTATTATCTTTGTGCTACACACGTAACGAGGTTCGCAAACCCGTCGCATCGTGTGGGCTTTAATTATGTACTTAAACACGTTAATGTCACCGTACAGCCCCACCGCAACGCGCAGGTCATTATTTCTAGTGTGGATTGAAAACTCAATGCTCCACAAATGTGTGGAGAAGTAAATATATAGAGAAAAAGAAGTACATCAAAGGTTTTACAACGGAAATACATAAATGAATAATGAATGGAAATAATTATGAAGGTGAAGTGTTAATATTCCCCCTCAAGCGAGAGGGTGGCGGACCAAGGCGAAGCATGCGACGAAAAACTTCAAATTGAGGACAAGGCAAGCTTTTGGTGAAGATGTCCGCAACCTGAAGCTTGGTTGGTATAAATTTTGTGTGAAGTTTCCCTGAGCACACAAGTTCCCGTATAAAATGATAATCTAATTCGATGTGTTTGACCCTTTTGTGAGAGATGGGATTTTGAGTTAGGAAAATAGCACTCTGGTTATCACATAATAGAGTTGGACGAGCTGGTGGTAACGCATGCAATTCCTGTAGTAAATGAGTTATCCATATTAACTCAGCTGCTGTATTTTCCATAGCTCGATATTCCGCCTCACAGCTCGAACGGGAGACAGTCGGTTGTTTCTTAGCGCTCCATGAAACTAGGTTTCCCCTTAAGTAAATCAAGTACCCATAGGTGGAACGACGAGTTTCGAGACAACGGGCCCAATCAACATCCGAGTAACCAAGTAAGGTAGCTTGTGGTTGAGTACTGAAGGTGAGACCATATGTCAACGTCCCCTTAATATAACGGAGGATGCGTTTAACTTGTTGATAGTGTTCGGTAGTGGGTGCATTTAAAAACTGACTTACCAGATTAACAACATATGAGATATCCGGGCGGATAATAGTTAAGTATTGGAGTGCACCAACAATGGAACGGTAATAGGTTGGGTTCGAGTAGGGTTCTCCGTCTTTAGTTAGTGCAATGTTTGCAGAAAGTGGGGTGTGGGCAGGTTTGGCATTCGTTAGTTTGGCATGATCAAGAACCTTTCGGGCATATTTAGATTGATGTAGGAAGAGACCATCTGAGGAATATGTGGTTTCAAGCCCGAGAAAATAGTTCAACTTCTCCAAGTCCTTATTTGTGAATTCCCTGTTCAAGCATTCAATAAAGTTACGAATGGTAGTTTCTTGATTGCCAGTGAGAATTATATCATCCACATACACTAACAGATATAGGATGCAAGAGTCTTTTTTAAATACGATCAGGGATGGGTCGGCCCGACTTCCGGTGAAACCATTGTTTAATAAAAATGAACTTAAGCATTGAAACCATGCACGGGGTGCTTGTTTGAGACCATATATGGCTTTGTTGAGTTTTCACACATGATTAGGAAATTTTGGGTGGAGGAAACCCGGGGGTTGTTCCATATAAACACATTCATTAATACGGCCATGGAGGAAGGCGTTATTTACGTCTAGTTGGTGCAAGTGCCAATTGTTGAGGACTACCAATGATAAGATTACACGAACCGTGGAAGCCTTGATTACTAGGCTAAATGTATGAGAGTAATCAAGTCCCGGTGTTTGACTAAATCCTTGTGTTACAAGTCTAGCTTTAAGACGTTCAATGGTTCCATCGGAGTTAAATTTAGTACGGTAAAGCCATTTAGAACCAACCACGTGTCGTTTGGGTGGACGGGAAACCAGATTCCATGTATTATTTTTATGAAGAGCATCAAGTTCACTTAGCATATCATTAACCCATTTGGGTTCTTTGGAAGCTTTACGGAAGATGGTAGGGTCAGTGGAGGTAGATAACGCTACATGTAGCGGGTGATGTTGTAACTGACTCAAGTAGGCTACGTGACGGGGTTTAAAGATCCCTTCCTTGGCACGGGTAGTCATAGCGTGTGTAGGGACGGCTGGTGGGGGGTGTAGGTGTCGTGGGGTGTTGAGTGGGTATTGGGTTGGTGCAAGTGGTGGTTGGTAAGATGGTAGTGGTTTTGGTTTGTTGAGGATTAGCAGGCAAGGTGGTAGTAAGGTTTGAAGGGGCAGCCAGTGTAGTAGGGTGAGGAGGAGGGATGGGGATGTTTGGGGAGATGGGTTCGGTTGGTGAGGGAGGAGGTGTGAAGATTTGATTATGGATAGTGGGGGAATGGGTTTTCCATGCAAAGTTGACATGGAGTGGCGGGAGGAGGGGTGGGGCTGGGTTGGGGTGAAAGTGTAGGTGCTGATGTTGTAGGTGAATTAATATCAAGGAAGGTGGCAATTTGTAAGGGTGAGTGTGTGTTTGTAGTATGGGTGCTGTCTTAAGGAAAGTGAGTTTCATCAAACCGAGCATGTCGGGAGACATAAACCTGAGATGTGGTAGGATCTAAGCATCTAAAACCTTTGTATTTGGGGCTATAGCCAATAAAGATGCAAGGGATGCTCCTGGGTGAAAGTTTATGTTCCGCATAGTCACGTAAGAGGGGGAACACACGACATCTAAAAGTTCGAAAAGTGTTGTAATTTGGCACTTGTTTGTAAAGAAGTTCAAATGGGGACTTGCCATTTAGGACAGGTGTAGGTGCCCGGTTAATTATATAGACCGCTGAGGAGAATGCATCGGCCCAGAATGAAGGGGCAATCAGGCATTAAATAACACAGACAAGCCGGTTTCAACGATATGGCGGTGTTTTCTTTCCGGCCGGGCATTTTGTTGTGGCGTATACGGACAAGATAGTCTGTGAAGTGTCCCATTTGCTTCAAATAGGGATCGTACTCGATTATTAACAAACTCCGTTCCCCCGTCACTTTGGAAGATTTTTATTTTTCTTGAGAACTGTGTTGGGACAAAGTTGACAAATACCTCCAACGCATTATAAACCTCGGATTTTAGTTTAAGAGGATATAACCATGAGAACCTAGAGTAGTCATCGATGAACACAACATAGTATCGATAATGGTCTTTAGTAATGACTGGTGAGGGTCCCCAAACATCACAATGGACAAGGTCAAGTGGCTGAGATGCACATTTTGGATTAAGTGCAAATGGTAATTTGTGGCTTTTGGCCATTTCACATGACGAACAAATGCCCGGTTTGGGTAATAATGCATTTATAGATAAATAACCCAGTTTTTGCAAGTAGAATATGTCCCAAACGGGAATGCCAAATCTCAAACGAGGTTTTTGGAGTTTTATTAGCAACAAGTAAAGCATGATGATCCGAGCGCAAGACGTAGAGTCCACTTTCAAATGTTCCGTGGGCCAGTTCCTGTTTTGTTGTCTGATCCTGAATAAAAAAATGGGGGTATGAGAGTAAGACATCCACATTATTATCTTGGGTTAATTTGCTTATGGATAGTAGGTTTTTGGTGAGGTTTAGAACAACCAATATGTCTTTTAATAAGATATTTTTGGAGAGAGAGGAGTGACCCGTATATGAGATTGGTAGGGTTTGCCTGTTCCCAAAAGTGACAAAAGTGTTACCTGAGAAGTAGACGGGTTTAAGACGGTTTCGGTGGATGCCGTTATGTGATCCGTACCAATCGGGTCCGGAAGTAGTGACATGACATTGAGCAGCAAACGCAGTGGCTAGATCATCACTATTCGGAGTAGTTTGTGATGCATAAGATGAGAGTTTTGGGCAGGCATTAGCATAATGGCCGTTAGTCCTGCAAAGTTGGCAGTGGGGTGGGCGTCTCCCACGTCGCCGGCCACCAGAAAACTGAGGCAAATGGCTGGGTTTGTTGCCACGACCTCCACCAAAGATTGCTGTGGGGTTACAACAGATAATGCAATAGTAGTGCTGATGGAGCGATGAAGGGTTTGGAGGAACAACTCATGGCTTTCGGCCCTAGCCAACAGGTCAGCGAATGCGTGAATAGGGCGAACAGATCAGACAGAAATGGAGAAGTTCTCAAATGCCGAGCCAAGGCCACAAATAAACCAATGCATCTGATCATTGGCATCAACGGGGTGTCCAATTGCAGAAAGTTGGTCACACAAAGTTTTGAAGGCCCGACCATATTCAGCTACAGATTTGGAGTCTTTGACGATAAGGCGGAGTTGATCACGGAGGGTATGAACCCGCTCGATGGACGAGTTGCCATAGGCTGCTTCTAAGGCCAACCAGATTTGACGCGCAGTGGATAAACCAACAATAACAGAAATCGCTTCTTCAGATAAGGAGGCATGGAAGATGATTATGGTTTCTTGATCCGCAACTATCCAGGCGGAATGGGCAGGGTTTTCCACCGATTTGTCGGAGACAATGATGGTGGCTGCCGGAATGATGCTAGTTCCATCCGCATGCCCAAGAAGGTGTTGATAAGAGAGTATGAGAAGCATTCGGTTTTTCCATAATAGGTAATTGGTGGATTGAAGTTTGATTGTTAGCATATGTAGGAGGGTGTTGACAGGGATTGTAGTGTCGAGGGAGGAGGAGTAGGCCATGGGAGGTAGGAGGAAGCGAAGAAGAAGAAGAAGGGTGGGGGGTGAGGAAAGAATGGCTCTATACCATGTGGATTGAAAACTCAATGCTCCACAAATGGGTGGAGAAGTAAATATATAGAGAAAAAGAAGTACATCAAAGGTTTTACAACGGAAATACATAAATACATACATAAATGAATAATGAATGGAAATAATTATGAAGGTGAAGTGTTAATAAGGAATCACAAGATGTTTTGGCGACTCTTATGTAGAGGTGAAAATAAACAGGTTCGGCGTTTTCAAACCGGTTCGGGTGAAAACAATTCCAATCCGATCCGTAGGTTTTATACCGGTTTCAAATTATATACATTAAATCTGATTTGGGAGAAGCTAATTATATAATACGTTGAATTTGGTTTAATCCAATTCAACTTTTATCCGGATCGATTCCTATCTCTTCAGTTTTTCCCTTAAAAACCAGTTTCAGCAAAACCGGTTTAGAATTCTGGTTTTGCCCAAAATCCGGTTTTCCGTTGGTGAACCTCTACTTTTATGTATACACGCGTATCTGTGTGTGTATGTGTGTAGGCAATGGTGGATAGAATTTAAAGATGCTAAGGCAATGATTTTTGGCTTCACATTTTCAGGGATGTATAGTGGTTTAAGTGAATGTTAATCAATCCATCTTACGCCTACTGCTCGACTTTTCAATCGAGAGGTCTCTTTATTGTCTTCTCTTTAAATTGGAATATGTTAACGCCTGAAACACCCTACTTATTTTACTTATTATTTTATCAGTGTTTAGTGCAGAAAATGGTCCCAGTTTATCAAAACCTTGCCACTAAATGACTAAGGTATATTTTTCATTTATAAATATTGTTTTACATGTACAATATCTTATTACATAATCTAGGGATTCTTCATTCCGTCTGGCCTCATCCACATGAAGCTCTATTCCACGTGCTTCTTTCCTTCAGTGTTAGGAAAACGTTTTTAATTAGATTTCGCTAAGTAAGTACACTGCATCTTTTCATTTCATTATGAACCCTTTAGGTTCTTCTTATTGCTCAAGTTTTCCAGGCTCTCGGCGCCCCCGTGACCATCTCCGGACGTACCTCCGGGCACGTCATTCGTATATTTTATGGGTGTGCTAACCCCCTCGCAACCATCTTAGGCCGTACCTCCAGTCCGAGTATTGGCAAGGTTCTTATACTCGTCAGTATAGACCCATTGCATTTGTCATGAATACTCATTCATTCCTCAGCCTCGTAGGCTTGGAATCTTTTACTCTTTCAACCTCATAGGCCTAGAGATCTCCTTTTTAGTTCTCTTCTTTATTATTTATTGAGATCCACCTTACAGGCCGGGTATCTCATTTCATTTGGGACCTTGAGTATCTTTTACTCACAGCCTCCCAAATGTATCAAACATTTATTTTCATTTCACGTATATGCTTGATTTACTTCCCAACCAATCCTCACTTTAAAACTTCGTAACGATTTCTCCACGATGTATTAAAAGAGTTTAATATAGGAAGTACCAGCGGCGTATCCACCACCCTTTTACCACTTCGTGAGTACTCCGTTATTCCATTTTAGAGTTTAGACTTGTTTCATCATACTTATTCATATTTGCATGTATCATCATGCATTCACGTATTCATCATGCATTTCACGTATTCATATTCATCACGTATTATTATGTATGGTATACTTTCATCATATATTCATACTCGTCATATACTGTAAACTGGAGTGATTATCCTTCCAAATTAGTACCTCCAACAGATATGTTCCCAGGAAAGAGTGACGGGTCTAGGAGAGATTTATACACCACTCTTTCCTTAGACAGAACATTCCGTTTGTTAGATAATTACATACTGGTTGGAAGATCTCTTGTACGTTTACTATATTTCATTATCATCTTTTAGTCTATACCCCTAAACATTCATAATGGTTTCACTATGGAGTATCAAAGAGATTTATATATAGGAAGTACCAGCGGCGTATCCACCACCCCTTAGATACGTCGTGACTACTCCATTATACCCGTTTAGTGTTTAGCTTAATCTGCCATTACCCCGTACCCTCATCATATACTTATCACATAACACATATCATTTGAGCACGTAATTCACATAATCGTGTCTAGGGTACGGGTCCAGTGTACTTACTTTATCCTCGGGTAGTCCCTAAGTTCGTTCCTCGCTTTAAACGCTTCTCCGAACTTGAACCGCACTCACAACGTACCGCATTCGTAACCACCGCACTCGTAACCGTTACCCCGATTCCTTGGTATGCGTGTGTGTGAAGTGGTGATGATAGTTTTGTGTTTTCAAATGAACGGCCAACACCATCTATTTATAGGCTGAGTTGGGGCTCGTGTCGGACCGACATTAGAACCATATCGGTCTGACATCCCCTATGTCGGCTTATTTGGCTTGTTGAGCACATAGCGGACCGCTATGTGTATGGATGTCGGTCCGCTATCAAGACACGTGTAAGAATTTAGGGCTGAGTCATAGGACACGTGTCAGTACCAGAAAATTGCGGCGCAATAGCGGCTATCGGACCGTTATCCAACCGTTGTCGGTCCGATATCTGACCCTTGGCTCATTTCTGACCGATGGGAAGGGTGATGTCGGTCCGACGTCCATCCAGATTTCAGAATATTCCTTTTCAGTCCCTGAACTTTAAGTCTCACGTATTCTAACCCTTCTACTTTAATAAAAAGGTCATTTTAACCCATAGGGTTTCTTCCAATGACCATTTTAGTCCTTCAACTCGTATTTTTTTTTTAAGAAATTAGGGTGTTACAACGTTTCTAATCTTCCCTCTATTATGTTAGATATAACTAACAACTTCTCCCTAATCTTGGTAAGGATCACCACACTCTTATTTCTTATCGAGATACATGTCACTTTGATGGCATATCTAACAAGATAGAAATCACCTTTACATCTTCTTCGTTCTATCACCTTTACAACTTCTCTGTGATCTTGGCAGAGATTATCACTCACAAATGCAACATAAATGTTGGGTCTAGTTTGAGAATGATGTTAATCAATTAAAGCGATCACGAGAAGTTTAGTTTCGCGTATGAAAATTGGTCAGAGTCGCTAACGACACTGTGAGAGTCGCTAGGCTAGCTTCAGCCGACTCTCTGAGAGTCGCTAGGTCGGTGTCAGCCAACTCTCGCTGAGAGTCGGCCTTGCACCTAGCCGACTCTCTCAGATATCCTATATATACCTGACCAATTTTCATTTGCATGGACCTTCTTCCACACATTTTTCAGTGTAATTTAATTTGTTTAGCTTGTTTGAGAAGTCATTACTTTGTGTTTGTTCCACCACCACGGGGGAGCTCACCCGTGGTGGATGGCGATGGTAGATCGTTGTAATCATTCCAGGAGCATACTGTAATCATTTTTGCGGAATTATAATCAGATTCAAGTGGCTTTTATTCTTATCAATAATAATGTTAATAAATATTACAATATGCGTCATAAAACAAAAATCGTCATCTTTCAAATGTAGTCCAAGAAATGAGTGCATGATAATTAGGGGGATCCCATCAATCATTTGACATACAACGAGGGCAATTACACTCGAAACCAAACCCATTGGACAAGAGATTTTGTCTAGCATCACGATCCATGCTTGCATCAATGTAACATATCCTTAGTTCTTCACCTGCCAAAAAAAAAATTCAAGGCTCTTACTATATTTCTATTATAAAACACTTCAAAATTTCATTTTTACCAATTTTTTTAAATATAAATAATAAAGTGACTATTATACCCTTCATCTCCTAACATTTTAAGTTCTCATAACCTAAATCTTTACACAAGGGAAGGGTATTTATGTTATAACGATGAAAATGGGTATATTTGATAATGATATTATGATTTTTTTGTTGGTTAATATGATATAATTCAAGGTTTAGAGGGGGATATACGAAAGTATCCCAAAATAGGGTAGATTTTTTAAAATGGACAAATAATCTTTAGGGGCTTGGTTGAAATAAAAGAAAATTTCGGCCAATTTCTCTATTTTGAATATATATGACTAGCCCTAGCAATCTTGACCCAAAGTAGTTGTAATGGGTTGGTATGGGTGAGAAATTTCATGCTTCGGGTTGAAATGGGTAGCGCAGTAGCACGGAAACGGGTCAAAATCTAAAACCATATGATATTTGGAACGGGTTCAAATGGGTAAGGATGAGTGGGAACGGGTCAACGTCTTTGACAAGAAAATACCTCACCTCCACCCTCAGGCCTCAAACAACCACCACCTCACCTCCACCCTAAACAGATCACCACCTACGACCGCACCACCACCAACCACCGAAACCATCCAACATCCACTGACCAACGCCGCCACAACCACCACCGACCAACGCCACCACAACCACCACCGACCAACGCCACCACAACCACCACCAACCAATGCCGTCGCAACCACCAATCATCATCATTGTTGTAACGATAGTCCACAAATCCACAGTCACCGCCGGTCCACCCTCCGATGTTGCTACAACATATTAAAAAAATCTCCCAGTGGCGTTCATAATCTCTCCCGATAGTGTCTGGCAGTTGCCGGTGGAATAAAGTTGACTACTGCCATGCTCTGCGTTGACTACGACTATTATGCGAGGATGAAAGAAATCAAATGGAATTAAAAGTTGTGGGAATTTACAGCAAGAAATACATATCAAATGGAAAGATATTTAAGTTTCCCATAAAGATTAGAATAGTGCATACAGCTGTTTCCAATGTTTAAAACATATTTTAAATAAAATATAATAAATAAAAACACTAAACAAAATAATAACAATTTTAAAAACAATAAAAGAAATAACTTTAAAAAAGTGTTGCCTAATTTTTTTTAAAGATATTCATTTTAACCCGAGCTTATTTTGGTCTAAACCGGTTTTGACCCGAACCAAATGCATACTTTTTTATAATGACCCGTTCTGACCCGAACCAAAGCATCATTGTTTAATTTTGACCTGAACCAAAACATCATTGTTTAAAACAACCCGTTTTGACCCGTACTCATTCTTGTCACAACCTGCTCTAACCCGAACCAAAATATCATTTTTTAAAAACAACCCGTTCTGACCCGAACCCATTCTGACCCGAACCCGTTCTGACCCGTGACCCGAACCCGCCCGCCCCGCCCAGTTTGCCAGGCCTATATATGACTATATGATTAATAAATTTAGTTGGTTAAATAACTTGAGTTTAGCAAAAACCCTTTTTATAAAGCACAATAAGAACCAAAATGCCAACAACAATTTCATACTAGAACAAAGAATACTTTAAAGATTCACCTGCTTCAATTTCTCTCAGAGCTTTCAATCTTGCTTCCACATTTTCCACCCAAACTATGTGTGTATTGGGATCTATAACAGAGAAAATTAAGCATGTCAAATATGTATCAAAGTCTTACTGTCATTATCCTCTAAAATAGTTTTTGCATTATTTAATTTTCTTGTTTAATGCAGATGATTAGGATTACGTAGGTCCCACTGAAGAATATAAGTTCTTACCACAGTCATGATTATAGAAAGATGGAAGCATATATACAGCATTGCCAACAGCAGCTTCTGATTCTACTGATGCAGCAGCTAATGCAAGTAAATCTTCGTAGGTATTTCCAGCCAGTTCAATACGGAAGGCATTGATGCGTATGCGTGCCAGGACCCCAGCATACCATTCGATATTTAGAACTATATATCAATTATTTAAAGTCATAAAAGAATAGTTTTGTCACTCAAAGTATATTTTGAACATTTAGAAGTCGGTTTCTGAAAAGTGTTGTGTATTTTGAAGACAACACATATGGTAGTACCTAATAGTTGTTTTAAATATTTTTTGTTGCAACAAAAGCATAAGTAATACCATGAAGAGGACCCTGGGGGTGCTTATTGTAACAGCTTATAAGAGGAATCAAATGATAAGCTTACTGAAAACAACTTATTTTAATATGCAGATAAGAACACAAGTTGTTTAAATAAGCAAAACCCCAAACACCCCATAAATCTGCCTTGGAATACACATCATTTTGAAACCAAAACATACAAATTTCTTATAAACTGATTTTATTTTATTTGGTCTAATTTGAAACAGAAAATCATTTAATTAAAGTCAGCATTAATGATCATCATGAAATTACATGTCAGTTGTTCGCCTTTCATGCCTGAATCTTCTAAGGCATCTCTCAGCAAACAAAGCTCCTCTTCCATCTGGCAAAATATGTGTTGTAGGAAAATATGCACACTTGAAACTGGTTGAAAATAACAAGCTAATGTAGCAACACCGAGGATTTGGGAATGAGGGAATGGGAATGGAAACAATAGATGGCGTTTGGTTTAAGCGGATGTGTTCTAGAATCAGGAATCATATCCCTACAATTAGGTATTTTCCATGTCTGCCATAGGGCGCGATTCAGAAGCTGATTCCTATTCTCATTCCCATTCCACCTTGTTAATAATTTAAACCCGTTACCATAGTGAGTCAGACTTTGAACTAAATGGCACCTAACCTTCTTACTTGCATATTTGTTCTAGAATTTTCTCGAGACGACAATAAGGCTTACCTGTGATATCATTTCAGCAGACAAGCGTGCAGGCTGAAGTATGTCCAAACTGTCTGCAGAAGCCACTCCTGATATTACCATGCAGGCCAATCGTTTGGCAAGAAATGGATATTTCAAACCCCGGGTTCTTTAAGAAGAGTAGTTTTAAAGAGAAATCAAAATATGATAAATACAGATATAAAATGATAGCCATAAATAAACATGAGTTTAATTAATATGATATATTTCTCAAGATCATGATCCAAATAGCAATATCGTCTAGCATAGTTATAAATGGAAGAATCATCAAATCTGTTGGTTTAGTAAGTATATAAACGATAGAGAATTAAGAAAAGCGTTTGCTTTTACTAACAAAGACCAAGTGAATAAACAATTTATATATTTTCTCAACTTCATGAGACAAATAACAATATATGCCTCTTATCTTTCATGCTAATAACAATCTTTCTGTGTTTTGCTTCATATGTAACAACAGGCTATAGCTATGGAAAACTAAAAGAGCTAGTATATTAGGAAAATGCTCACCGACAATGAGCAACAAATGCTGACCAGTCAGCTTCCTTTTCAACTTCATAAAAGCCCTAATAAAATTAGCATATGAGTAAGAGTTTGTAGGATATGCTTATGCTTCATTTCAGGAAGCATAATTTTTCAAATTCTTTTCTAATTGATGGTTAGTTTAATATTGTAAATAGCAATCTCTACCAACATTATATAATTAACTACTGTCATTAACCAAAATCCTAAGTGCTGAGTCTTGTTTCTTTACTCAAAATTGATAAGAAGGCAAACTGCTATGAACTACTAATTTTTTTCAAGCACATTGGTATACGTCAAAAGTAAAATGGGGGAGGCTATACAGACACCAGCCCCTACTATTCAGACACCAGATGTTACGTGCCGTATGAGTTGTAATTTTTCCTTATACGGGTCGTGTAGCTTTCTGACCGACACAAAAGCAGCTGATGTGACAGATCCTATATGGGTCGTATAACTTTTTTCCGCCATCTATATGGCCTGTCTATCTATAGCAAGAGCCTTATATGATTCAAACAAGTTACACTTCAGTTGCAAACGAATGTGGATGGTATTCTTTAAAACATGTTACACTACCCGTTCAATGCAGTCACCAATTAATATTTGACATAAAAGTTTTGGAATTAAGACGAATTACTGATTAAGGTTTTGTAGCTCAAGGTCATGTACCATTACTTAATATTTTAGTTTTCGCAAATCAGTCGAGTATAATCAGGCCTTATTCTCAGAGACATAACATCAAACATGTGGTGGGCAGGTATATGTCTATACCTTCGCTTGCTCCCTGCATTCTTCGCTGCAAAACAACACTTTATGTGGCTGAAAGTCCGAAGGTTGTGGAGTATTCTTGAGACAGAAGTAACATACTTTTTCAATTGAGGAGATAGAAGGGTGAGAGACGAGGGGTTTGGCAGTATGGATGAGTTCGCCTGGTTCTATGCTCCGAGTAGCGAACACACCACGACCTGCTGATTCGGTGAGTAGAACCTGGATAGGAGGCGGTGATGGTTGACTGGGATTTGACCCACGGCGGTCATCGGTGGCGCTGGTGGTTGAGAAGAAATAGGAGGTAAGAAGTAGCTTGCTTCGCGGAAAACATCGCTGTGCAAAATGTCTGGAAAGATGTAACGGTAACATTTTGATTGGGATAGAATTGTCTCACCTCACCCTCCTCTCTAAATAAACACATGTAGTTTATAATTTATAATTTTTTTTACATATTTCTCCTTATTAAACTTCTAAATTACATATATCTCTAACCCTAACTTTAATTACATATTTTCCCAATTAACTTAAAGTTACCCAATTACCCCTCACAAATATTTAGGATGAAAATATATGTAAATAGTACTTTAATTGGTTTATTAAGGATAAAATGATAATAAAATAAGTTATTTTAAATGAATTGGATAAATATGTAATATATATGTTTTAGAAAGAGGAAATATGTAATTAAACTTTAAGATTGGATAAATATGTAATAAAGAAACTTAAGAAGAGAATATATGTAAATGTCCCTATAATTTATATTCGCTAATACTGACTTGAGACTTGAGAGTCACCTATATGGCTGGCTATATATCTATTATTTATATTTCTTACTTTGTTATGTTTAAAATCTCACACGACTAGCATTCATAGTTCATGATGTCAACGACTAGCACCAGGACACATCAAAGAAGGTGATAAGGAGACGCATGTCACCTATATGGATGGGATGCATACGAGAAGGCGACACTGGAAACATGAGAAACATATTATGCTCAATGAGACGATCGCTTCATCTTCCACCATCCACGCCTCAAAAGTATAGTGTATCCATATTTACCAACTGTAACATGTCTCTCCATGTGGTCCTACTATATAATTCACTTAATATTTTTGGACCAAAATCTGATGTTTGGACATTATGTCTGAACCCCAGCCCAGATACAGGTATCACAAGATTTGGGCAGCTTTTCAGAAACTTCAAAGTTTTAATATACAACAGGAGCCGGAGCCAACTTGTACTATTACCAAATCCAACATAACTTCAGACTTCTAAAACACAGGGGCTAACAAGTCATTTTACATTATAAATATAAAAGCTTCCAACCCTCTTTCTTTCTGGCCTCGTTATCTAATAACCTTCAGGGCTCCTGCTCCTCACCGGGCTGCGACTCCTACTCAGGGACCCGTATGGGCTCCTCGACCTTAAGTAAGACCTTTCTCTGTACCTTTGGTCTCGGGGTGAGATGGACCTGTTCCATATTTAACCCCACAATTATCATCCCATCTTAGATTATGAATAGGTAGATTCAGGTCATGCTTCGGCCAAAATAAAAAAATAGCCTAGAAAGATGAGATTCTAAATGGTATTTTTTAATGCATAAATACATATATTCAAAAAAGTAATTAATATATAATATAATTTTTTAAATCATATTTGTTAAACAAAGTATTTATTAGAAAAAATAAATAAAAAATCTGGAAAAAAAGGCCCACTTTGACCCCAACAGACTCCAACCCGCCCATTTCGTGATTTCACCCCCTTATTACAAATGATTACCGAGAGTAGCCCCGCCTAGGGGAAGGAGAGTAGTAACTTGGACTACGATGGTATGACCTTCCACGACCCGGTGAACGAGAATAACGGCTGGATGATCCTCGACGGTCATATGAATATCCCCTGTCATGATTTTTTTATTAACAGAAAGATAATACAAACTATATTATGAAAATAACAATCTTATTTATTAATGAAAACTATTTAGGAGATTTTAAGCATTTGAAAACAGCGACTTTCGAATCATCCCACTCTTTCCTTTTTAGTTGTTATTAAAAATTACCCTGTCAACCCAAATCAAGCCAGCTCTATGTACTTGGGTTATTATACACAAAAAACTATGCTGTCAAATGCGCTAGGGGCACTCAAGGCGCATAGGCACCGTATTTATTAGAAAAAATAAAAAAAATCTGGAAAAAAAGGCCCACTTTGACCCCAACAGACTCCAACCCGCCCATTTCGTGATTTCGCCCCCTTATTACAAATGATAAACAAATGATTACCGAGAGTAGCGACCCCGCCTAGGGGAAGGAGAGTAGTAACTTGGACTACGATGGTATGACCTTCCACGACCCGGTGAACGAGAATAACGACTGGATGATCCTCGACGGTCATATGAATATCCCCTGTCATGATTTTTTTATTAACAGAAAGATAATACAAACTATATTATGAAAATAACAATCTTATTTATTAATGAAAACTATTTAGGAGATTTTAAGCATTTGAAAACAGCGACTTTCGAATCATCCCACTCTTTCCTTTTTAGTTGTTCTTAAAAATTACCCCGTCAATCCAAATCAAGCCAGCTTTATGTACTTGGGTTATTATACACAAAAAACTATGCTGTCAAATGCGCTAGGGGCACTCAAGGCGCATAGGCACCGTAGGCGATTTTAAGCATTTGAAAACAGCGACTTTCGAATCATCCCACTCTTTCCTTTTTAGTTGTTACTAAAAATTACCCCGTCAACCCAAATCAAGCCAGCTTAATGTACTTGGGTTATTATACACAAAAAACTATGCTGTCAAATGCGCTAGGGGCACTCAAGGCGCATAGGCACCGTAGGCGCAAGGCGCAAAAAAAGCGAGGGCCTGAGATAAAAAAAAAGGCGCACGTAGAGGAAAAAAACAAAAAAATATATTATACATTGAAAATTAATACCACACCACTAATATAAAAAAAAAGCTATTATAATTAGTACCAAAAGTTAAAAGTAATAGATATTCAAAAGTAATACCAAAATTTGAATACCAAACATTCAAAAGGAACACCGTTCAAAAGCAAAACCAAAAGTTCAAAACTAATACCAATTTAGATAGTCCCTATTTTTTCTAGGGCAAGCCGCCAGAGACAAACACAAAAAATAAAAAAAAAATTGAAAATATGGAAAGGATTGCGTCTGATTGAAGAAAGCCATCGCCTTGGTTGGTTTAGCACTTGACAAAAAGCCCTCGCCTGAGCTCCTTTGCAAAAACAGCTCAGACTTGCGCCTTGGCCACCTCCAGGCGGTTTAGGTGAGCTGGGCTTTGAAATTGCGCCTAGGCGCTCGCCTTGAGGGCTTTTGACAACACAGACAAAAAGAACAACAATTCATTATTCAACACATAAAACTGACCTTGAACGTTCTCTTGCCCTCATTTCTGAAGGCTTTTTCCTATTTTCCTCAGCAAACACAACTGTCAGCTCTCTACCATGAAGGATTTGACCATCCATATGATATTTGGCCTCAGCAGCATCGTCTGGATCAACATATTGAACAAAACCAAAACCACGTGGCTCACTGCAATAAAAACATTACTAAACTTCATTATATATAAAGGACTTAAGAAGCATGCATACATAAGACCCATGTATGCAAGATTGCACATACGAACAGCATGTCTCTTATGTCTCCCACACACAATAAATATAAATTTGAAAAATAAAACAAAATCAGGGCCACAAAAAAAATGATTCTTAGCAAATGAAGGCTCCAAACAAATGATATAAAAATACCGCTGCTAACCTTGTGTAGTCAAGGTTATTATGTAAAGTTCTTCAACACTTGAACTTCTTCATTATGTAACATAAACAACTTCAATCTTCATGTAAATAAAATCATCTTGACAGAAGTCTTGTTTACTTCATGTCTTCAACACTTTCAATAAACAAACCATTGCCCATAAAATTTTTTAATGTAATAAGTTATCACCATATAGTTGAATGAACAAAAGTGTGTTTTAATTGTTTTTAACAATGTAATCGTTAGCTTTAGAAAGAGGAAATTAAATAACATGCTCTTAAGCAGCAAAGGTCATTAGCTCACCCAGTATAGTAGTCACGAGGTAAGTAAACATCCTTCAGGGGGCCAAACTCTCCAAATGGTCCACGAATGTCTTCTGGTCTGCAAATATAAACAAACTTATGATTGGAACATGTTCAATTAACAATTTATATTATTTACAATGGGGTAGAATAGAGTAAGGAGAGGAAAGCAGGAGAGATGACTTCTTTCCAACTACCAATATTGACTTTCCAGTGCTAACTTCCACTTTGCATCAATATATGTATCGAATGTAGATACTGGATACAATATTGAAAAATAGATTGAACTTGTAATGAACAGAAATGGGGTGAAAGGTTATAGTAGAAACTTTTTAGAGCTAAAAACTAATGCCATCTCTCAAATATGAATTTTAAGAAGATTCAAGTCCAATATCCAAAATCAAAAGATTAATCCATTCCACGTGATAAACAGATTTGAGTTCCACAAATATCTAATATGTGTTGATTAATTCCTGATTTCCGGGTGATTTAGAATCAATCAATCACGAGAATTATGGGCTGTCAGATCTTCTATTTTTGGGATATTATTTACTTGATTTCTGCATGTTTTTAGCCTTTCCTATTTTTCCTTATTTTGGTTTTGTTATTTATAGGAGACTCAATTCTCTTAAGGATAGTATCCCTTTATCATTTTCTCTTCTAAATTACTAATAAAATCTGTGCCGACTTCTTTGCATTGTCCTCTATATCAATTGTTTTTCTAACATTTGGTATCAGAGCCTTGCTCAAAAGATACAGATCCAATCAGCCTCAAACTCAGGTCAAAGGTGTCGACCAGATTCTAGCAGTCCATTGCCATGGCCAATGATGCTGGGAACAACCGAAATAATGCCATTGTTATTCCGGTTAGAGAAGGAGGCTCGATATCATATCAGTGTCCTGTGCTCACTGCAACAAATTTCACATCTTGGGCGATCAAGATGGAATCTTTCATGGACGCCCAAGGTATTTGGGATGCCATAGAACCACCGGATGAGACGGAGGTGGACATCAAGATTCGAAAAAAGGCGAGGGCCTTTATCTTCCAAGCACTGCCGGAAGATATCTTGTTGCAAGTCGCAAAGCACAAGGAAGCCAAGGAGGTTTGGGATGCCCTCAAGGTTCGCTTTCTCGGTGCCAATCGGGTTCAGAAAGCAAGGATTCAAACACTGAATCGGGAGTTCGAGTTGCTGAGTATGAAGGAGAATGAGAGTGTGGATGACTTTGCAAGTAAAATCGGCACAATTGTATCCAAGTTTCGAGCACTTGGATCAACTATAGAAGAAGAAGTGCATGTAAAAAAGCTTCTAAATTCTGCCCCTGACAGACTACTACCGATTGTTGCTTCAATTGAGCAATATTCGGATCTGGACACAATGCCATTTGAGGAAGCCGTGGGGCGACTCAAGGCATATGAAGAACGGGTTAAACCCCGTGAACAAAGCAAAAACAATTCTGCCCAGCTTCTGTTTACAAAGACAGATTGGCAAGAAAGGCAGAAATCTGGCCAAAAACATGCAGGCAGAGGTCGTAGATCAAATGACCACCGTGGGCGTGGTCGGGGCAGGTCTAATGGTCGAGGACGAGGAGGTTGGCAGAATCAAAAACTTGATCAAGAAGGTGAGCCTGCTAGGCAGGAAAGGCGAGGGCCGAAGTGTTTTAATTGTGACAGAATCGGTCATTTTGCAGCAGATTGTCGAGCTCCTCGACGAGCCGAAGCAGAAGTCAATCTAGCACAAGAAGATGAAGAACGTACCCTGCTGATGGCACTATGTACACCAGAAGTTGTCATGCTAAATGAGGAGAAGGTATTTCCCCATTTGTACTCACAAGACAACAGTACTTAGACAACGGAGCAAGTAATCACATGACCGGACGACGGGATTACTTCAGCGAACTAAATGAAAGAACTGTGGGTCGAGTACGGTTTGGAGACGGGTCAGCAGTAGAAATCAAAGGAAAGGGGTCGGTGCTTTTACAATGCAAGAACGGTGATCAAAGGCTTATCACGAATGTCTATTTCATACCAGACTTGTGCAATAACATTCTCAGCCTTGGACAGTTTGATGAAGTGGGTTGCAAGGTAATCATAAAAGATGGTCTCTTGAGGTTGTATGAACGAACAGGAGACTTGTTGTTAAAGGTAAGCAGGTCTCAAAACAGACTTTATAAAATAAAGCTTACAATCGCAGCACCCACATGTTTACTCACCAAGATGGATGAGACTGCATGGCTTTGGCATGCACGTCTTGGCCATCTAAACTTTGATGCTATGAAAAGATTAACAGGAGATAGGATGGCACATGGAGTACCAATGATCAACCACAAATCAGAATTGTGTGAAGCTTGCCTGGCTGGGAAACAACACCGAAGACCATTCCCGAGTCAAACGGTGTTCCGAGCGAAACAACCACTCGAACTGATACATGCTGACCTGTGCAGTCCTATTACACCAAGCACACCATCAGGAAACCGGTATTTCCTTCTCCTTGTTGATTATTTTAGCAGGTTTATGTGGGTAAAAATGCTCAAGTCAAAAGACCAAGCTTTTGAGGCGTTCAATCAATTCAAGAAGGCTGCTGAATTGGAAAGTGGGTACAAAGTGAAGTCTCTGAGAACTGATCGTGGAGGTGAGTTTGTTTCTACAAACTTCGAGCAACTTTGTCATGAGGATGGGATAAATCGGTTTTTAACTGCACCATACACGCCACAGCAAAATGGTGTGGTTGAACGCCGAAATCAAACCATTCTTGGAACAACAAGATCAATTTTAAAGGCCATGAAATTACCTCAGTGGCTGTGGGGTGAAGGAGTTCGACACGCCGTGTACATCTTGAACAGGTCGCCAACAAAAGCCTTGGAAACCAAGACCTCGTATGAAGCTTGGAAAGGTCACAAGCCAAACTTGGATCACTTAAAAGTGTTTGGTTGTACTGCTCATGTCAAGGTACCATCGGTTAAACTCTCAAAGCTGGATGATAGAAGTGAACCTATGGTATATCTTGGAAGTGAACCGAGAAGTAAAGCCTATCGGCTTTACAATCCACAAAGCAAGAAAGTCGTCGTTAGTCGTGACGTCCGATTTGAAGAGAATAAGCCATGGGATTGGTCCAGCAATCTCCAAACAGAAGAAGAGGACTGGATTGAATTTCTTGTCCAAAATGAAGAAAAAATTATAAATGGTCCACCTGACCCTAATCCGGCTGCCCCCTCGCCCAATCAAAGCGAAGATTGGGCTAGCCAATCTGTTACAGTTGCTCAAAATGAACATGGTCCAACAGCAGAGGCTAGCAGTCCATTACAGAATGGGTTTGTCAGCCCAGGTGCTTGCAGTCAAAACAGCCCAGAGCTGTTTGAAAACACAAGCTCTTCATCAGCAGGTCCAAGTTTGATTCCAAGATCAACCTATGATGACACACCAACAAAGGGATTTCGTTCCATTGATGATGTGTACACAGATACAATTCCAACTCAACAAATACCCTTTGAAAGGCTTTTGTTAATGGAAGAAGAACCTGCAAACTATAAAGAAGCCAAGAACGACAAGAATTGGAAAAAGGCCATGAAGGAAGAGCTAGAATCAATTGAACGGAATGGAACGTGGAACTTGATAGCACCACCCAAAGGAGCTGCACCCATTGGTTTAAAATGGGTTTATAAAATTAAAAGAGATGCAAAGGGGGAGATCACTCGGTACAAGGCAAGGTTGGTGGCAAAGGGGTATGTACAAAAACACGGCATCGATTACGATGAAGTATTTGCCCCTGTAACGAGGATGGAAACGGTTCGATTAATCTTAGCCTTATCTGCTCAGAATGCTTGGGAAGTCCATCATCTCGATATCAAGACAGCTTTCTTGAATGGTGACTTGAAGGAAGATGTTTTTGTGCACCAACCAGAAGGATATGAAGTACCAGGGAAGGAACATTATGTTTATAAACTGAATAAGGCCTTATACGGCCTAAAACAGGCGCCAAGGGCGTGGAATTCAAAGTTGGATGCAACCCTTCAGCAGCTTGGTTTCAGCAGGTGTCCACAAGAACATGCAGTTTACAAACAGAAGAGAAATGAAGGAATTCTGATAATTGGTGTCTATGTAGATGACCTGATCATTGCTGGCCCAAATGCAGGTGTGATAACTCAATTCAAAGAAAAAATGAAAGGGCAGTTTGATATGAGTGACCTGGGATTATTAAACTACTACTTACAGTGCTGGGATTTCAATAAAGCAATCAGGTTATGCAATCAAAGTGCTTAAGGATGCCACGATGTGGGAAGCCAATCCAACAAAATTTCCTATGGATTCAGGCTTACGACTCACAAAGGAAGAAGAGACTGAACCGGTTGATGCAACAGAATACCGAAGACTGATCGGGCGACTTCGGTACTTGACTCATACCAGACCAGATATAAATTTTGCAATCGGGGTAGCTAGCAGATTTATGGAGTCACCCAGAGTGTCACACTTGCAAGCTGTAAAACAGATTCTGAGATACATAAAAGGTACAGTAAGCTTTGGCATTCGGTATAGAAGAAATGGAGATGAAAAGCTGCTGGGCTACAGTGACAGCTCACATGCCACTGATCGAGTTGATGGGAAAAGCACAACTGGAATGGTGTTCTATTACGGGGGTGGCCCTATAGCATGGTGCAGTCAAAAGCAAAACACAGTTGCTTTGTCATCATGCGAAGCTGAATTTATGGCAGCAACAGCTGCAGCTTGTCAGGCGATTTGGTTGAAGAGTTTACTTGAAGAAATGACCGAGAAAAGTGTTGAAGCAATAACGGTTCGTGTGGACAACAAATCGGCAATTCAGCTAATCAAAAACCCTGTTTTTCATGGAAGGAGTAAGCACATAGATACAAAGTATCATTTTATTCGAGAATGTGTTGAAAAAGGGAACGTGGTAATTGAGCATGTAAGCGGTGCTGAACAGAAAGCCGATATCTTAACCAAAGCACTACCAAGAGTTAAGTTTATCAAGATGAGGGAATTTTTGGGTGTTGAAGATCTGAAAAACGGAATTAAGGGGGTGAATGTTGATTAATTCCTGATTTCCGGGTGATTTAGAATCAATCAATCACGAGAATTATGGGCTGTCAGATCTATTTTTGGGATATTATTTACTTGATTTCTGCATGTTTTTAGCCTTTCCTATTTTTCCTTATTTTGGTTTTGTTATTTATAGGAGACTCAATTCTCTTAAGGATAGTATCCCTTTATCATTTTCTCTTCTAAATTACTAATAAAATCTGTGCCGACTTCTTTGCATTGTCCTCTATATCAATTGTTTTTCTAACAATATGTTGCAAAAAAAAGTAACCAAAGAATTGATCGATAGAATTGAAAATTTTACCAAACACCAGCACTTATTTCTTCAAACCTTATTTTTCAAAAATGTTGTTCATTTTCAAATTACGACATCATTATGATGCATGCAGCTTACTCCATGTAAAAGGTCTACTTGCTAGCAAGCAAATTTGAAGCATCAAGTTTTTTTCTTATTACAGTGACTCATTGTGATCTAGTAAAACAAGTTACAAAGTTCAAAAACCTTTTTTACTCCAAACTTTAAACTTCCTACATATGGATATGAATGCAACATGATGAAATGTAACATATAAAATTGATAAACACCTCATTAACCTGTGATAGAAATAGTAAATATCTTTCAAGGATGAAAACAAAACTAAAAGAAATCAAAAATACATCACAATTACGAGTCGCGGAACAAGTTTATAAACAGAGTTCAGAACAAACCTACAACCACGGCCGAGGTTGCGAACCAAAAGGCTAGTAGGAAGGTCTCTACCACGACCACGATAACAAGCCCTAGGGCTCGGACTTCTGTAGCTTCTGCTTCGGTATCTTGGTGGTGAAGGGCTGTAGCTGTAGCTTCTGCCTCTCATTTTTCAACCTGCATATGAAATTAAGGACATATGAGTTATATACGACCATAACCAGCTACATTACAACGACGACAAATTGCATAATTCAAGTTAATTTAAAAAATGATGGCAAGTATAACGCAATCCATAGCCTAAAAAGTAGGGCTGGCAAAACAGGTCTAAACATGTTAAACAGTTCAGACACAACACGATTAACTAATCGTGTCATTTTCTTCTAACACGAACCTGTTTGCAAACGTGCTACACGACAGTCGACACGACCTGTTTAAAACGATTAATATCACCTATTTAGTGACACGACACGGCATGACACATCCCAGAACATTTAATACAGTTAACAAATAACAAGATAAATTAAAAATCATCAAAAATTAAAATCCATAACAAAAATATCCTTCAACAACCCTTGACGTATAAATATGTATATTTAAAAAATATATATATATAAATATGTATAATCGGGTCTAAGCAGGTTAAACATGTTAACCCAAACTTGTTTAACTACTTGACAAGGGTGGTGTTAGAAATTACCGGCCCTAATAAAACAATGACCTAACAAACATGACGCAAATAAAAAAAGATGATGATAAGAACCGCGATTTGAAGCATATATCAAACAATAAGGAACATCGAACGAATCAGTAAGCAAAGAGATTAAAAATCGATAACAATCAACTCAAATTCTACGTGATTTTGTAAGGAATCGTGATTTGTCAAAAGGAATTCCATCGATATGATAAAAATTACAAAGAGGATACGAAGAAAGCATTCGAATCAATGAACATGCTGCGAGATCTAACCGATTATGTAACAGAAACCGTAGTAATAAACTTCACAATTCGTACAATTAAAAGAAAAATCAATCTAATTTAGAGGGAGATGATTAAAAGAGTACCTTCAACGAAAACGATCGACCGATATTCGTGCCCTAATTCGCCGTGAAGGGATTGATTGGTTTCATCAAATACGATTGGGGTTTTATTTCCCATAGACTGTTCTCGAGAAGCTTCTGCATAGCCTAAAAGGGTGAAAGTATTCATTTACAACCCTTAAGTTACAAACTTTGGCTGTTATAGTCCAAAAGGTCAATATTTTATCACTTTAAGTCCTCATACAATCTAATGTTGATAAACCACCGCCCTGTATTTTAGAGGGCGATCATCGGCGGAACCAAATAGGGATACCAAGTTCTCCGTTAGTAGGATGATTAACGCAGACGTCATTTTAGGGTTTGACCCTCAAGTATCACGGTTAAATAGTTGAAGTGAAGAAAGAATAGTAAAGATAACATTATCAGATTTTTTTCGAGTCAGCGGCGAACACGTGATGGAGGGCAGTAGGGGTCGAGAGCGTAGCAATGTTAATGGTAGGAAGAAGAAAGTAAACAAGAAACACAAGTGATACGTGAACTGGTATTTAACCTTTTTGTTTGTTAACTTATATTATCTAAGACTTGTTAGAGTAGACAGATCACGTACTCAACGATAATATTGCAAGACTTATTTAAGTATGCAAATAACACATGGGTCAACTCACTCAACGATAACATTTCACTAGAAAACTCATTCAACGATAACATTTCACTAGAAAAGTTGAAATGACACTTGAAAAGTAATTTAATTTAATAGTTTGTTTGATATCAAAATAATGTATAAGTTTTTATTTTATTTAATTATCTTATTATTTTATCAAGAGTTATTTTATTTGATTATATTTGTTTTTTTTAATACATGTATGTCTATTATCATCTAAAAATGTATGTTTATAAATATATATTTTTTTATAAAATGTTTTTCTAGCAACCAAGTTTATTAATACTAATTTAAGCAACAAGATGGGTGATATAAATTATTTATGAGTTATATACTTATACTAGGTTAGGTACCATACAAGGGTTGAACATTTAAAATTATATATCAATTCTACTGGCACAAATGGCAATGCAAAACAATAATCATAACTACCCATGATAACAATACAATTGAAAAAAAAAACAATTATTTTGTGACATTTGTTAACATTTTCAGAAATATCAAGTGCAACAGAAAGATAAACCATTAATAGATTAACAATCAAATGAAAACATGTCATGCAAAAAGACCAGATATATAGTGCAGATAAACATGTACGTATGTCAATCCAAATAAACTCCTCATACATGGGTATTGCATTTGTTCAACAAAAGTTCAAAAGATTGTTCAATCTGGTCAAATCAGATCTATATTCACGAAACTTGGTAAGTAGCATTCTTTCCCACATGGCTGCTTTGTCATGTGTAAATTATAAACCAAAATCATAGGAAGCTTTCAGGATATCGGCCTTTATTGATTCAGTGTTGGTTCCAAAAGTAGTGAACGGTAGTTTGAAACATTTACCATCTTCCAGGGGCGGATTTAAGGGGTACCTGCTGCTACCCCTCAACTTTCGACACGCAGTGGGAATTTTTTTTTTTAACCGTTTTATGTTTCCCAATACCCCTGAACGAAATTTTAGATACCCCTGAAATTTTCTCACAAACAAATCCCAACACTAACCTTTAAATTTTATAAAAATCATAACACTTTATAAAAACCCAAGAAATTTTAATAAAAACATTATTCTACTAATTAAACATGGTATTTGGGCTTTAATTAAACATTTGGGTTTAATTTAAAGCCCAAATGTTTAAATGAAAATCATAACACTTTATAAAGCCCAAATTAAACATTTGTTGATCCAAAGCAGTGACACCGAAATGGAGGTTGTTTGAGAAACACCGAGACACCACTTGAACTTCTCTAGAGGGACTTGAAATACAATTGAGATCCTGAATATTGGTTGAAAAATACGTGTGAGGGTGGGGGTGCTTGAGCCGTTAGTTTGGAGTTAGAGTGGAAGAGTTGGTGCTGCAAATTTTGGTGTAGGTAAAATGAAAGAAGGATGGTTTATTTATAAACCTAACATATTTTAGAAAGGCAAAAATATTAGGAATCGGGTGGGGATTCAACGTTTCGGAAGAGGGGCTTATGGTTGCAAGTGGGTGTGGATCAAAGGTTGGGCTTTGTGTATGTTAAAAGTAATAATCACTAAGAGGAAAACCTTGATATTGCAAAAAGTAGTGTGTTTAGGGTTTAATTTGCGAAGGCATCAAATGTAAAAGGGAGGAGGTTTATCGAAAATTGCATGGAAAAGGGAATTGTGAGTTGATTTTTGTCATCAAAAAAGTCAAAGAAATAAAAAAAATTGTTTCATTTACTTAAATATAAAAAAAAATTGTTTTATTTACTTGAATGCACGGGAAAAAAAATTTTGCCCGATACTCCTGAATTTTTTTCCTAGATCCACCACTGCCATCTTCCATTGCTTGAATGATAACTTTATTTGCTTAGCAATCTGTGTATCAATAGCATATGTCACCCAATATCAGACTAAACTAAAAAACATAAAACCTGCAGAATTCTCATAATCTTCATCTTCTTTGAGTTCTGCCATACCAACAAAATATCCCCTGTTCATTTCATCTTTAATGCCCTAAATCATAAAAATTAAAATATTAACAACTTACAATATGATCCATTGAAGAATCAACTACAATTATAAAACACCAAAACAAACATAAAAATTGAAAATCCAATGAGGGCACGGGTTCGACCCCAACCTCATGTTTTTTTTTCTATTTTTTTCCCACTCATGTGATAGAAGTTTTATCAATATCTTCCAGAATTAAAAGAAAAACCGAAGTGACATTTCCTTCATATAGCTTTGTCAAGGGTTCGACTCTTGTATAAAGCAAATCAGGTTTTTTTTTCATCTCTATAGCAAATTCTTTTCTTTTGACTTTTATTTATTTTAAAAAGTTCAAATATTATAACAATTAATTTTCTTATCTAATTCAAATTTAATAAAAAAGTTATATAAAGTTAATTTTATTTGTTACTCAGTTTACTAATTAACCTTTTAACTAAATTTGTAACTTTTTTTACTTTCTTTATATTATTATTACTAGGTTAGAATTCCGTGTATTATACGGGTTGAATAAATGTAATGTTATATAATAAGTAATAAAAAAAATTATGTCTTTAAAAGCTCGTGTATTACACGGGTTGAATAAAATATAATATAATCTGTTAATACATACACTTGTCAAAATAGAACAATGTGAATATGTAAATACATGATTAAAAAGTTTATATTTGAATCTTATATGGCTATAAAATTGTTTTTAAATTGTAGAATTCATAAAAATATGATAGAACAATTTAATTGATGATAAATATAATTTTAAATTTAAAAATCTGTATATAAAAATTGAAACAACTAATTAATTTAGTCGGCTAAAATAATGGAGTTGATTATTAATAGAAGAGAGAGATGGGAAAATGATAATGTGGAGGCCTAGAAATATGACAAGTGTCCCTTCTAAAACCTTGATTTATTAATATGTATGTATAGATTATCACTACTTTATTTTCTAATGATTTTTTTTATTTATTTTCTTTTTAACATTACCTTATTAACTTTAAAATTATTACGGTATATTACTATTACTAGGCGTGAAACCCGTGTATTACACGGGTTGAATAAAAAAATATTAAATAGTTAGTAATAAAACATGTTAGGTTAAACATAAGAAAACTTATTTTCATAAGAAAACTAGAAAAAACCCCCCCTCCCAATCCCCTAAAATTTTAAACCTTAATAATTTTTTCATATATTTTTTTTTAAATTACACCAATAAAATAAAACATTTTTTTACATTTAGTTTGAGTATAATTTTACCACATAAAAAACAAAAATTAACGTGTCGAACCTTTTCGATACTGCATAAAAAAATAAAAATTAGTTTGATGATACTACATATATGGAGTATGATCATATATGCAATATGATCAGAATACATATATGCAGTATCGAATAAATCCGACACGCCATTTTTTTTTAATATAACAGCATTATACTTAAATTAAAGATAAAAAATGTTTGATTTTATAATATAATTTTTTTTTATAAAATAATAACATATGAAAAAGTTATTAAATTTTAAAAACTCACGGGGAGAGTTTCTACTTTTCTCAATAAATGAACCCATTGACCATTATTTCCCACCAAAACTCACATACGCAAAGAGTGCAATTTTCATAGGTGTTATTTTAGGTACAAATATTCAAGATTCCTTCATTCAAAATCCAGTCAAACAACCGTTATCGTAATTTTAGGTCGACACGTGATCCAACGTGTCACCCGAATCACGACGTGATTCACTAAGCTACACCGCCCCCTTGTTTTAAACATCACGCCGTGATGTGTAGGCGTGATATATTTCACGTGAGAAATGGCAATTCTTTGTCTTCAATGACCGTTGAACGGTAACATATATTACCGTTGTAATATATTTAATTTAAATAAATAATAATTTTTATTATTACTTACTATAAATAAATCAATTTTACTCCATAATATTCACTCTTCTACTCAATAATCTTTTAATTTTCTACTCTTCTATTCAATTTTCTAAAATGTCTTCATCATCAAGCGAGGAAGCCCGGGTAATGGCGTTCGGAGCTATGGCATCGGCGGCGGTTAGGTGGTGGCAAGAGGCGGAATCGTCATCAAGACCATTAAAACGAAGCGAACGTCTCAATCGTGACCGGGCGGCGGCTAACACACTATTACTCAAAGATTACTTTGACTAAGGTTATTTATACGGGGATGAGCAATTTAATACACGGTTTCGAATGACTCGGAGATTATTTTTAAGAATTAATACTGATCTCGAGAGAGACGTGCCTTGGTTCCGTCAACGTGTTGATGCAAGAGGTCGGGTTGGCTTCACCTCCATTCAAAAGTGTACGGTCGCGATTCTTCAAATGGCATATGGTACCGCTAGTGATTCGTTTGACGATTACTTGAAGATGTCAGGACGAACGATCAGGTCATGTATTTACAAGTTTTCTAAAGCTATAATTTTATTGTACGGTAAAAAATATTTACGTAAACCGTCGGCTAGCGACATTCAACAGTTATATGCTTTTCATGAAGCTAAACACGGCTTTGTCGGGATGCTTGGTAGCATAGATTGCACGCATTGGGATCGGAGAAATTGCCCAAATGCGTGGCGAGGTCAGTTTGCACGCGGCAATCATCCTCGGCCAAGTATTATGCTTGAAGCCGTGGCTTCAAATGATCTATGGTTTTGGCATGCATTCTTTGGCGTTGTCGGTGCGAACAATGACATTAATGTTCTTAATCAATCGCCTATATTCGACGATATGATTAACGAAACCGCACCAGACTCATCGTTTGATCTTAGAGGATCGCATTACAAGCGAGGGTATTATCTAGCCGATGGAATATATCCGGAATATGCAACAATTGTCAAGTCTCTTACGTGCCCGGAAGGTATTAAACGTAATAATTATAAAAAGGCGCACGAGGCGGCAAGAAAAGATATTGAACGAGCGTTCGGTCTATTGAAGAATAAGTGGCATATAATAGAAAGGCCGGCTCAATCTTGGTCTCAAATCAAAATCCGAAACATTATGTATGCTTGTGTGATTTTGCATAATATGATTTTAGAGGATCAAGGAGCGACAATTTGTCAATACAACTCAAATGAGGAGGAGGTTACGTACGAAGAAATTGATGAAGATCAAAAGCGAGTAAACCGTCAAGAAATACGCAATCGAGAAATTCATAACGCACTAAAAGCGGACTTGATTGAGTATGTTTACGAAATATCAAATCATTAGTAATGTTATTTTTTTATTATTAATGTAATTTTTTTTAATTATTAATGTAATTTTTTTGTTATTATTAAATATTATTTATTATGTTTTATTTTATTTAAATAAAAATTAAAAAGATATGATTTTTCAGAATCTGACGTTGCTTTTGATATGAAACCCTAATATTACGCCTAAGATCTGTCAAATCCTCCATTCAGCCTAAAATTTTCGATTTCTTCTCAAAATTCTCCATTGAAGAGATTGTGCATTTCATGTTGGTGATAGAAAGCATCTTTACTTCCAGGTGGCACGGAGTGTGTAACAGTGATGGGTAGTTTAGGGGCGTTGCTGGCATTTAGCTCACTTCTTTTCTCACTTGGAGATGCATAAGAGACAGGAACATCCACCTTTGTGTGGAAGAGACTACATGGCTTATAGATCTGCTCTTTGTGTCTGTCTTTTGATATTATTGTCACAATGTTTACCGGTACGGTTTTCTTCTGATATTACTATCTTCTACTATCATTCAAACTTCTGATTTTGATCCATTCAATCCAAACCTCTTGATAACATATGTTAACTAATTCAATTTTGATTTCTTAGTATATTTAGCCCTTTGATTTTGAAATCCTGGTTATTTGAACTGTGGATTTTAGATTTTACTTATTGAACTGCGTAGTAATACCTACAAGAAGACCTTAATGAGATTGGGATTTATAGATTAGGCTTTTGACTTTATCTGCCTCTATCATTGACTTAGAATTTGGTAACTGAAAGATCACCTTTGAACTTTCTAATCCTATTAAGGGTTTATGCTATTTGATTTGTATTTTTTTTTACCTACTCTTGTAGGCTCATGCTTTGATTATATAAGATAGCAAAAAAGAAGGAGAAACTCCTACATAAACAGCACCAAAGAACCCCTGCGTACATGAACCTTCATGCATTATATACTAGATTAAATTTGTTGTTACTGATATTAGAAATCTGGAATTAGTTGGGCCTGATGTCCTATTGTTTCCTCCTTGGATTTATTGCAAATTGATTTGATTTTGTTGGTTCCAAATTTATGTTTGATTGATAAGCTATTTTTGTTTCAATTCATTGCTCATTTGTTATTGTAACTATACCGCATGAGATATTAAAGGCGCTTGAGTATCTTCCATGATCATGGCCTCATTCATCTAGATGTCAAAGTGAGTTCTTTTTACTTCACATTTAAACCCAAAGGTCACAGAATTTGTATCAGCGCATACTTTTGCTTTTGTGTGTCAGTGTGTGTGTTCTTCACCTTAATTAGAGATATATGTTGGTTTTGCATTGTTATGATGCCTTATTTGCTCTTTTAATAGGCTGGAAACATTCTCGTTAGTGAGCGTAAGGCCATCAAGCTGGGAGATCTTGGTGGCCTATTTGAGTCTGGTGATAGACAACGCACGAGAAATACATTTGTTGGGATGCCATGCTGGTAATACGTGCATATCTTTTATATAAAAGAACGAATTTCATTGATCATATTTCTAATTAATAATGGATGACATTGTATATGCTATTGTCCATATTGATTTTATCTTAACTTATATACTTATTATGGTATTACATTTTTCTAGGATGGCCCCTAAGGTTATGAAGATTTTATTAACAGACTCAGCAAGTCTGAAATGGTGGAATGTGCTACTGAATTTCTCAAGAAAATGATTGAAAAAAGATATACATTTGAACCTGCATCCTTTATGCCAGTAATTGATGGTTTGCCCCTGACAGGAAATAAACGTGAGGCTGATGAATTTGCTGAGTTGATGCTTGAGATGAGTTCGGTGTATTTTAACCCTGATACACCATCTTCATGTGATTGTTAACAGAGATGATGGCAGTGGTGCTACACTTAAAATTTTGAATAAGATACAGAAAGGATGGTGTCATGAAAGAATATTAAATAGCTGTTAAAAAAAATAAAGAATATTAAATATGCAGTCTCAAAAGTATGACTTCAGATTCAAACAAGTTATTTTTCCAATCATTCATATAATTCATGATCTTATTTTGCTTTAATTAATATCTTCTATTTCTTTTCCATTTATTGTATGCAACGAGTATATGCAATGGGTGATGACTACCTAGATTTTGCAAAATTGCCCAAAGGTGAATATACTTAACAACTGCACTTGAGGTATGATTCCCTCTTAAATGCTTGCGTATATGTTACATTTGCCTTTTTTCTATATTGTCATGTGCAGGATCCATGTGTTGTTGTTATTGATCATGGGAGCTACGCTGCCTCAGGAATCGAGGGGGATCATGCATTAATTGCTGTTGAAAATTCAAGGTTTGCATCATCCATAATTATATGTGATGTAGTTGATGAGTTGCTTCTTGATGGTTTCAAGAAGTTATCTTTCTTCATTTTATTTGTTTTGCAGCAAAGTGTGAGCATTAGTGGACAACTATGTTTTTTTTTCTGTTGCATGGGCATACTTTGGATTATTCAGCAAAGTGTGAGCATTTCTCTTTCTGTATGAGTGTATATATCTTTTAGAAAATTAGGATGTGGTCTCATGTATATTACTATTTCAAGCCCTTTGTTACTGGTATATTAGCCTCTTGAAGGTATTTCAAAGAAAAAAGAAATTTGATGTGGTTTCAAGCCCTTTGTATTTCCAGCCCTTTGTTACTGGTATATTAGGTGTACAGTACAACATTTGAAAAAAAAACTTTTATCATCATCATCATCATCATATCTTCTTTTTTAGTTCTTATTATTCTATAGCATTTTTTCTTTCCTTTTTGGAATCATTTAAGTAAAAGCACATACTAGATTATCCATATTGGAGTACTTTGGTAAGGCTGGGGAGTATCCCGTGGAAAGTGGGCGTGGAGATGAGGTGGCAGGGCGTGGGCTGTGGAACACCGCGCCCATTGGCGGACTTGTGAAGGCCTCACCGGGTCGGCCGACACCGTTAAATTTTTTTTGTTATATATATGGTTTATTTCCGAGCGACCCCCAAAAAATTTTGACGCCGAACCGCATAAAATTTTGGAATCGACCCCAAAGAAATATTTTTTCGGATTATAGACTTAAAAAAAACCAATTAAACCAAACCTTTAATCCTATAACAATTGACCCATTAATTATTAACCTTTTAAACCAATCATTTAATAGTTTAAATTTAACCCAATAACTTTTAAACAAAATAGACCAAAATAACACATTTTACATAAACTCATAAATAAACCTAATACTCATTTAAACTTTTTAAACCTAATTTAGTATTGAAAAAAAAATAGCGGCATTTTTAATGTGAACCAAGCGACAGGACAGGAGTGCCGACTAGAAGCTTTGAACTTGGAAATTGGAAATTGGAAATTGAACTTGGAAGCAGGTCTAAAATTGAAGCAGGTATAATATATTGGAAATTAAAAACAGGAGGTAACAGGTTGATGATTTAACTTGGAAGCAGTTAATCAGGTTAGTGATTTAGTCTCAATTTCTTTTTCACTCTCTATTTGTGTTTTAGTTTAATTTATGTGTTTTACTTGTTTGTTGATTTGGTTAGTGATTAGTGATTATGTGTGTATTTGATTAGTGATTAGTCAAAATATGAAACTTGTTTGTTGATTTTGGTTTAATTTTTTAATTTTAGGATTATGAATATTGAAAGGTTTCTTAAAAGAAAAGTTGGGTCTTCATCTTCTAAGACTCTCACTTTCATAGATTTGGATAATCTTTCATGGAATCCCGTCGAACGTCCACCAATTTCATCTTATCACCCTAATCAACGAGACGAAATTAGAAGGACTTACCTAACTAAAGGACCATGTCAACCAAAAGTTCATGATTTTCCAAAAATATGGTCGGTCGCGAGGCAAGTCGTTTTAATAGTGATTGGTTTAAAACTTATCCAAATTGGTTAGAATATAGTATTAAAGCCGATTGAGTATTTTGTTTGTATTGCTACTTGTTTAAGGACCTAGTTGGGGATCACAAAGATGCGTTTGTTATTGATGGCTTTAATGGTTGGAATAAGAAAGATAAATTGGTTCTTCATGTGGGGAGATGTTAATAGCAAAAAACAAGCGGATGGACTTCAATCGGAAATGAAAAAATATGATTTTGTGTTTTACCTACACTTGATGAAGCATGTTCTAAATCACACAAACATATTGTCACAATGTCTTCAAATGAGAGGACAAGATTTGTTGAATGCAATCTCTTTGGTCAAATCGACAAAGCAACAACTCAAGAAGCTTAGATTAGATGGTTTTGAATCATTTTTAAATGAAGTCAACTTCTTTTGTGAAAAACATGAACTTGAAATGGTGAATATGGATGACTACTACATCAACACAAAGAAGCCAAGACAAAAGACAAATATGACATATCGTCAATATTATGAGTATGATTGTTTCAACACGGTGCTTGGTATGCAAATCCAAGAGTTTGGAAACCGTTTTAACGAGGTAACATCCGATTTACTTATTTATATATCCGCTTTGAGTCCTTGTGATAATTTTCGTGAGTTTGATATACCAAAGATATTATTATTAGCCGAGATGTATCTATATGATTTTAATGAACATGATAAGGAAGACCTTAAGATTGAACTCCCAAACTACATGGATAATTTGAAAGTGGATATAGGATTTGCGAACTTGAATGGTTTATCTAGTCTTGTAAGATTGATGGTCGAAACAAAGAAACACCAGAACTTTAAGTTAGTGTACCGTTTATTGAAGTTGGCTCTCGTTTTACCTGTCGCAACAGCAAGTGTTGAGAGATGCTTTTCTGCAATGAAGTACGTGAAGTCGGATTTGCGTAATTGGATTGGTGATGAGAATTTGAGTGATAGTTGTGTTTGTTATATTGAAAAAGAGTTGCTTAGAAAAGTTTCTATAGATGATGTAATGGTTCGGTTTCAAAAAATGAAAACTCGTAGAGAACAATTATAGGGATATATTGTTTTTTGATTATGTATTTCTAATGACAAACATCGTATTATTATTGTTCATCTATAGTTTTGTTTGTTTTTTTATAGTATTATTGTGTGATCCGATCCAACCTGATTCGACTCGAGCCGAAAAAACTAATATTTAGTTATTGACAATCGACCTCAAAAATTCTCCGACCCCGATGAAAAAAATTCGTAGGTCCGCCACTAACCGCGCCCCTTGCGCATGGACCATGGCGTGGAGAAGGTGGCGTGGGTATTCCCACGGTGTGGAAAGGGAAGAGGTGAAGGAGGTGGGGTCAAGACCAATGATGTGTGGACACGTGTATTTTTGTAGGTGGGTGGAAAGTGGAACACCACGCCCCCCATATGTTGAAATGATGTGGTGCTGACGTTGAGGGTGTGGAGGTGAGGAAATTGTGGGTACTCCCCCAGCCTAAGACTTCTGTTTCCCACTTGCTACTTAAAAGCAATTTTTAAACCATCACGTCACAATGTTTCCTTTGTAGATCTTTATGCAACTCATTCCTACGTTATGGGTTAAACTAGAGGTGGTAATTTCAACCCAACTGCTTATGAACATGTTGATTAGGTTATGTTTTCTCTTTAATGAGTCAAACGGCTATAATAAGAAAATAGCTTAAGAAAGAAATGATTTGTTTCAACCCATACTGATTTTGACCCAATACCCAACACACTTTTGTCCAAATCATTTTATTAAAAAAAAACTATATTACTGTTAAAATAATATTATCCTTGAAATAATATGTATATACACACATAATACAAGTCATATGTCTAAAACAACTTTTATGTAGAAGCATCTTGGATATGTATATTACCATGTCTATGTCTATCATGGTGACACTAGATCATTTTAGACAGAAGAATTATGATTTAAAAAAGAAGAATACAGTAAGTTTATATTTTTTTTGGAACGACAACATCTAGATATTCTAGGATAATTGGTTTTCCCTCGGGCAACACCTAGAATATCTATGGCAGCCCATCATAGGAGGAACCCCCCAACTAGGTAAACCCCCTGACCTGGCCACATACCCTTTTTTTGCTGTGGCCAGAATTCGAACCCAAGACCTCCACTATGAGAAGTCTTGGGGCTATCATTGCACCAAATGGACAACAGTAGTTGTCACACCCCAACCGACGGCGGAAACGTCGGGGCGGGACATGGAGACTGTTCATGATCACATGGTTGTCTAATGTTGTAATAGATTAAACATCTTATTTAAATCCAAAATTCAAACCAAACAAGATTCAACAAGTACATGAAATAGAAATACAAAACTAGTTCTTTTATTTAGAATTAACTATGTCCACATCTTATATGAAGCAAACTTGATCAACCTCAAACATTAGTACCTGAAACATGGTTAAAACAATGTCAACTAAAGAGTTGGTGAGAATACATAGGTTTTGACTCTAAATGGTAGCATTGTGTTGTGTGCATACAATCCGTACAAATCATGGTAAATAAGGCAAATATGGAGAGATACTATTGTGAAACCAAATTGTACAATCAAACCTTTGTAACTAGCATGCAAAACCAAAATGTGTTGTCGGTAACAATCACCCTACCTGGGTGGGTTTGTCAGACTCAATAGATCTATCATTGTTAACCGTCGGCTTGTGTAGTTAATGATTGCACATGTAAATTGCACACAAATTGTAGTTTGCACACCTAGTACTCAAGTATAAGGCTCAAATTGCACACATGAATGTAGGGTGGAATTGTATTGTGTAGTTTGTAAACATTGTATAATTGTACTCATGTTCCACCCCAAAATGTAAATAGTGTAAAAAATGGTCTATGTAAACTCACTTGTATCAAGCATGTAGATTGCACAAGGAAATAGATAGCACAATGTTTTGTAGGTCACTGGGTTTGACCTAAAGTGCAAATGTATAAGCCGGAGTTAATGTTGTGTTCAAGGTCTAAAGTAAGTCTAGGGTTTCAATGGAATTGAGTGTAAGGTCTTGTGCAATGAATTTGTGTTATAACATGTAAATGATATGTTTGTGTTCATATTTTAAATAAGGAATTTCTAAAATAAACATGTGAGTTCAAGTATATGATTTTATTAATCAGGGTTTAAATAATAAATTCTTTTTATTCATTTTAAAAGTAGTGTGGAATTTATATTTTATAAAACAAATAAATTTATTTTATTTATTTATTTATGAAAAGTTTGTCAAATAAATGGGAAATTATACTAAATATAATTAATAATCCCTAAATAGGTTATTTATGTAATAAGAGAATTTCATTTTATATATATATAAAAAATGAGAATGTATTTATATAATTAATTAGGAAACGGTTTATATTATTCGTTTTTATGAAATTTGTTTAAAGTGGGTTTAAAATTTTGCCAAATTTATCTAAAATAAGAAATTTTAGATTTATAATGCAAAGGTTGTTTTTTTTTAAATGATTTTATATTAAAGGATGAGATTTCTAAAATATTTAATTTGAAAAAGAGAAGAAAAAACATGGTGGCCTTGTGTCATATATTGTTAATTATTATACTAATCGATCCTATGTGGTATTAAGTTTATAAAATAATTTTTTGGAAGTAAAAGGGGTTGTAAAAATAAAAAAAGTTTGGGGCTTGCCCGGAGATGGTCTAGTGTGTTATCCGCTGGACGAGGGGTACCAACCCGCGTACAAACTCAGTTTATTTGGGTATTAACAGTGGACGAGAAAGGGCTGGCCTGGTCAAACGAAAATGCGCAAAAAGGAGCCGGGTATGCGTGGGTTGTGGGTTTCGAACCCACGCCACCCGGTTCAATGAGCAGTGCCTTAACTAGTTGAGCCGGGTAGTTCGCTAGTCTAAAGGGGGCGCCGTTAATTTAAAATTGAAGCGTGAGTCAAGCCCCAAATCAAACCGAATCGCTATGAACCCTAATTCCCAAATTGGACCCGATTGATTCTGTTCCTCCCGATTGATATAGGGCTTTTGTTGGGCATGTAAAAACGAATTGAAAGGCATAAGCATTACCTATTATGGTGAGGTATTGAATGCAAACGGCTAGCTAGATAGAAAAGGGTGTTCGATGGAGTGTTTGGTGAGTTCATACTGGTCTATGCGAAGGTGTGGGAGTGAATTAATTGGGTTGATTTAATCTTAAAGGTTTGATTCGATTCGGGTTTGAGGATGACAGCTGCAGGGACGATTTACGCGTTAATTAGCGTAATTCAAGATGAATTGGGTCGCGAATGTTGTCTGAATACATGCAAGGAGTGATTGCGCGTGATTTGCGGGCTCTTAAACGCGTTAATTGCACGAATTAGTGCTTGATTGATACGGGTTTGACTCTGTGGAGTCAAACACGTTCGAATTTGAAACAGACCACGCAAAGTGATCGAATTGAAGTTCCAATTGGGCCTGGGGATGGTGTATGATCAAATATTCGTGTATGGGGAGTCCAATTACATAATTTGGATCCGAGGCAGCTCTGGATTGTGGTGTTCTTGGGCTGTGTTGACTTCCAAAGTCAAAACTGATGAGGATGGGGGTTAATAACCTGAATAAGGTCAATTGGAAGGGTTAAATGTTAATATTGCATTGTGTGGGGTTCAAGTTAAGGGTTCGAACGGTTAGGGGGGTTCAAACCATTAAATTGCATCTATATGTTTATGTATATATATATAGGGGAGGGTTCCAGAGAAAACCACAAGTTAGGCGAAAACCAAGAAAACCACTAAAAAAATAAATTTTACCCAATTATATAATAATATTTATTTTTTGTTTTATTTTATTTTTATTTATTTATAAGAGTATCAATGTAATATTAAACATTTTTACCTAAAAAACATTTTTACACATAGTGTTACGTATACGTAAACATAAAACAAACAAATTGTGGTTACGTATACGTAAATCAAAAAATTGTTTTTGGATACGTATACGTAAATAAAAAAAATTGCCTGAAATATTGTGGTTTTCTCGGTTTTCGCCTAACTTTGTGGTTTTCTCTTGATCTCTTCCCTATATATATATATATATATATATATATATGTATATATATGTAAAATCATGGAATTTGGTTTGATGAGATCATGGGATTAACATGCTTTGTATAGCACAAATTATTAAACTAGAAATAGAATTTGAAATATTGTTTGTTGCATTTAATATTTACAAGAAAATCAAGGATTGTTACAGTAGTAAGTTTATATTAACTTGCCACATGATGCAGATGAATAAAATTTGTGCTTAGTTTTTTTGTTTTTTTTAACTTGGGCTTGGAAATAAATGGATCTAAGTTGATCTTCTAATATAAATTTAAAGGTTGCAAGATTTCTTTCTAAAGAGCATGCCATCTATTTCATTGAAGATTTAAAAATAACTTTGGGCTCTTAATGAGGTGATTTAAATAATTTTTTTCCTTTTATCAAGCATAAGATCTTATAGGAGTCTATGAAAGAATTAGACATACCCAAGTAAGTAGAATGCCACGGGTTCAATCTATAGGGATGGTTATTATTCGAATCAGGATTAAAAAAAAGACAAAATTCGAACCTAACTGAATTCGAGTTTAGTATTCGAATTTGTGAATTTCGAAGTGATTTGATCTGAATATTCAAATTCAAATTACTTTTTATTTTTTATTATTATACGTAATACATAATTTCAATCATAAGAAGTATCTAAAGATTTGTGAATTATACTGTTTTCATTATTGAATCCGTATAATACACTTTATATATATATATATATATATATTTTATGTATATCATTTTAAAGAAGTTTATATACATTTTATTCATTTTTTTATTATTCAAGCCCGTGTAGTACACGGGTCTCTAACCTAGTATATATATACACACACACACACATAGGGTAAGGATCAAATATGAACTTATAAACCAAAAAACCAAATTCTGATCACACATTTATTTTAATCTTATTTTAACTCATTCTTCAAAAGTCAAACATCCAATTAAATATAATAAATATATGGTCAGAATTTGGTTTTTCAGTTTACACATTTAAAGTTGGTTGACATTTGATCATTTTCATATATATATATATATATATATATATATAGGGGAGGGTTCCAGAGAAAACCACAAGTTAGACGAAAACCGAGAAAACCACTAAAAAAACCAATTTTACCCAATCATATAATAATTTTTATTTTTTGTTTTAGTTTATTTTTATTTATTTATAAGAGTATCAATGAAATATTAAACATTTTTACCAAAAAACATTTTTACACATAGTGTTACGTATACGTAAACATAAAAAAAAAAATTGCGGTTACATATACGTAAATCAAAAAAATTGTTTTTGGATACGTATACGTAAACAAAAAAATTGCCTAAAATGATGTGGTTTTCTTGGTTTTCGCCTAACTTTGTGGTTTTCACTTGATCCTTCCCCTATATATATATGGGAGGCGAGGTTCATGAGAAAACCAATTACATAATTTATAAATTATTTTTTTTCTAATTATCAAAAGGACTTTTTTTTAATAACAATTTTTTCCTCTTAAATATTGAAGGATTAATCTTGATTAAAGATAATTATTAATACTAATTTATTAATTGTTATTTAAGTTCGTATTAGACTATGAGTGAGTTTGTTTATTTATTTGATTATTTAATTGAGTTTGAGCTGGGTTAGGATTAGTATATGATTTATTATAAATAGATGGTTAGAGATTAATTGTAAAGTGCGGTTTTGGTTTTCAATATTAATAAAAAGTCGATCTTGGTTGAGATCAAATTCTATGTTCGTGTTTTTGGGCCTGATTTCCAACAATTGGTATCAGAGCTTCGTGTCTGTGGTTTTGAGAGTCGTTTTCCAGAGAGAGGAAGCAGCCTTTGGCTGCAACGCTGAAGACGAAGAAGAAGCAGACTAGTGATCGACGAAAGAAAGAAATAAAAAGACGACTAAGAGGTGTGCATATTTTTATTTTTTGTGTGTTTAAGTTGGCTTGGGCTGCAAGTGTGGAGCAACATGATTGTATGATGATAGCATCAGCAATCGAATGGTTTGTTGGTCTCGGGGTTGAGATCGCAGCAACAAAGATCGAAGAAATATACGGTTGAATTTGATCGACAAGTTAGCTAGCTGGGGAATTTATTGAAGGAAGAGGACACGTGTGATTGAAGAAAGAAACGGCAGCAAATCACATGGAAAATCAATTTTCAATATGCCACCTAAATCTTGGGGTTGATTTGGATGGCATAAATTAAAAATTAGTTTTGTTATTTTACTCCTATTTAAATTAGTAGTGAGGTGTTTGGAGACCGATTAGAAGCTTTGTGTAAGACAGAGAATAAAATCGTGAGATACGGTTTGTGGGGTGTTTGTGTGATACAATCAAGAAACGAAGGGTTGTGCGAGTTAACCAAAGAAGATATCGATCTGAGCGATTCAGACTGAGTGAAGGATTGATCACCTGCGAAGGATATATGGATCTGCAAAGTGTTTACCTGTGCGATTCAGGGTGGTACGGTGTGATACCGGTGAAGGAGTACTAGAACCTGTGAGCGGTTTAAATGAAGTGAAGAATACATTCAATCTGTGAGAGATTGTTCAAAAGGCTGTGAGAGTTGCGTGAAAGAAGATCTGTGATATATCAAGAACGATCCGTGTGATACGAATTAGTGTGGAAGATTCATGGCAAAACCTGTGAAGGGTGAGTTCAGAAATGGCATGGAAGACCTGAGTGATTCAGGATGTACAAATCAAGATTAAGGGGGAGAATGAAGGATTAATCTTGATTAAAGATAATTATTAATATTAATTTATTAATTGTTTGGTTGAGTTTGTATTAGACTAGGAGTGAGTTTGTTTATTTATTTGATTACTTAATTAAGTTTGAGTTGGGTTAGGATTAGCATAGGGTTTATTATAAATAAATGGTTAGGGATTAATTGTAAAGTGTGATTTTGGTTTTCAATATTAATAAAAAAGTCGATCTTGGTTGAGATCAAATTTTGTGTTTGTGTTCTTGCGCCCGATTTCCAACAAATACCACACAAACATGTCACTTGCAGGATTTGAACCGACACCATTTTTTTGTGGGCAATCACCAATGACACTAGAGTAGAAGGCCATGTGCAAAAAGGTATTTAATATCTATTAGAGCATTTACATCAGCTCCACCATCCTCAATCCTATAATTTAACTAAAAATTATCATTTTTTAAATTTATATCTCACTTTTCAAAAAGCTTCCACATCAGACTTCCCATATTTATCCCTTATTTCAATTAAATAATCCTTCTTTATTTGTTTATTATTATTTTCTCTTTCTTCCACTCACACACACTTACAAAAAGTTAGAAATAATGAATAAGGGGTGAATGATGACCCTCTAAATATAAAGGGTGGTTAGAGTTTCCTCTAAAAATATAGAGGATGGGGATGGGGGAACTGATGTTAGCGTAAAATTACATGATTTTTCATGTTTTCTTTATAATTTAGAGATAAGGGTAGTGATGGAGGAACTGATGTGAATGCTCTTACATAGAGGAAGGTTCAAGTACAAAATCTATTTTCCCTAAAAAACGTAGGAAGTAATTTAAACCTTTGATTAAACTAATTTAATGTCTAAAATTGATTTAGAAGTTAATTAATGGCTAGAAAGGTAAAATAGATATTTTGCCCTTTTGTTGAATTTCTTTACCATTAAATATTAGTTCCACCATCTTTTTTAAACTCAAATAATTTTTGTATACAACATTATTTTTAAAAACAAATTACACCTTAAAATTAAGCATTTTGTTATCTTTAATTTGAGTATAGTAATGTTATATCTTTTTAAAAAACGACATTTTTTTTAAAAGACTTAGTGAAAACGGTGCTGGTTATTAACCAGTACAATTATATAATGTAATAACACAATTGTAAATGTTAAACCAACACAACTTACAGTCATATAACTGTGTTTTTTTCTCCATGCATAAATAACACGAATACCCTTTGGCCATGGAATCAGTATTGTACACGTGGCACACTCTCCTTTCTTCCTATGCTTTTTAGGCAAAAAGCACTTATATGGTAACCTTCCTCCTATTACATATATGTTAAAAATAAATACGAGAATAAAGAGTGTTTGGAGTGATAGCCCACCACCATCTATGACTCATTTAGCCATTATTAACCGTGTAATAGGAAACATAACCCATTGTTTACCCGAGAAGGTTGTTAAAATGTCATGGATAAGGCCTTAAGGGTGAAGGGGGCGCCTCGAGTAAGGGCTTGCAGGTTCACGGGTTAATCGGGTACGCCGCCGCCGACGTTTCGCGTACACATTCGGGTAAGCTTTTGCGGGTATATGTACCCGAGTCTCCTTTGTTGAATTGGAACGTTGTCAAACGGCTTTATAGCCGTTGGGATGATTAAAAAAAACTTTTTTATCTTTATAAATACCATACAAACACAACACATTTTTTACACCCAAAACCTTTAATCCTTCTACTATATTTCTACCCAAAAAATTCTTTTTTTTATCCATGGATTTCAAAAAATCAAAGGCCAGTTCTAGCCAGAACCAACCAATACAACAACCGAGTCAACCAATACAACAACCGCATCAACAACCGGCACAATATAAATATTATCCGTATTCTCAAATGCCCGTATTGCTTACTAAAATTGCACCCGGTCAATACACCTATCCCTTACAAGATCAACTTACGTTTGGCCCTTTTGCACCCTGCTACCAAAACCTGCCATACCGTAACCCAACCCGTGACGATGAAGATCGACCACTCCCGATCTTCGATGACGACGTGGAAGAAGTAGAGGTTGATGAAGAAGAAGATGACGACGTGGAAGAAGTAGAGGTTGATGAAGAAGAACACGGAAATAAAGGAAAATTCCACGCATGTGCGGCACGCCAACAGTGGACCGATAAACAAAATCTTTCTTTGTGTAAGATCGGAAATCAACAAAAGAGAAGCGGTTTTGGAAGCGAATAACCGAACTATTCACCAACTAAATTCAAAATGGACGGCTTTAAATACTCAAATGAGTTGGTTCAACGGTTATTGGATTCAATCGGTATATTTCTCTTTTGTTTATTTAAGTTTATATTTGTTGTTTTTTATTTTTATTTAAGTTTATATTTATTATAACTATATACGACCGTCTACGTGTGAGTGGATCCGCCGACTTAGATGTGATGAAGAAAGTGATGAAAGACTTCCAAACTAAACATAAAAAAACTTTTCCCACTTTGAGTGTTGGGAGCTTGTATGCAAACATGATAAATGGGAACAAGTGTCGATGGGGGCGGAGTTTTCTGGTCAATCGAAAAATAAACGAAAGTCTTCGGATTCCGACAACTACTCAAATGATGACCCCTTTACTAATTGGGCACCCGACCTTAACGAAGATGCAACTCCGACAAGACCAATATGAAAAGTGTAACATTCCCGATTTTCCAACCCTATTTTAATTTATTTAAATTAATAAAATAACGGTACATCATTAAACTTTGTACTTGTTCAAACCCACACCTCATCAATTTTTAACTAAACGCATTTTTAAATCCGAAGTTTTAGAACTCAAATCACGTGGTAACACCTCCTAGAGTTAACTCAGTTAGTAATCCCGTTAGGTGTTCTGTTAAATCCTAACCAAGCTAATTCTGTCAAAGCTGAATTTGCAAGGGCTGATTTGTAAATAACCAGAAACCCTAGTAGGCACGGTCGCGCCACGTTTTGGCACGGTCGCGCCTCGTCCGGCACGGTCGCGCCACGTTTTGGCACGGTCGCGCCTCGTCTGGCACGGTCGCGCCTCTTATAGGCACGGTCGCGCCTCACACCAGTTGAAACGTAAAAACAGCCTTTAATCGCTGGACCGTTCGGTTTCGTAACCTTTTCTCACATTAACAAACAATTAAGAGTTTAAATCATTTTCATTATAGCCAATGAACCCGTCTTGATCGATCATTTTCCAAAGTATCAAGACTCTCCTTTGTGACCATCAAATTCATCGTTTCATTGTAAATCCTCTCAACCAAGCAAACCAACACATTAATCGATCCTCCCTAAGGCTTCAGAAGACATCATTTTGGTCGGAGTTGCGGCAGAGAGCACCGGAGACCACACCGCCGACGTCGGAACTTGTTCTACCCGTCCGCTATCAATTTGTCGTCCTGTCGGGTAATTGAAACCTTCCCCTCAGTCGATTTATTCTATAGATCAAAAGCCCCAAACTAATTTGGGCATTCAATATCGAAATCTACTCGAACCCGAAACCATATTTTCATTCAAAATAGTTTAATCAAATCCGGTCATAAACATGTTTTAAACACAATTAATCTACACCAACAGACTCGTAATAACCTTGTGAATGAAAGCCCTATCAATTCCGACTCCATCAATATAAGGATCAACCAATTCGTGTCTGTTTTGAAAGAGACACGGTCGCGTTAATCATCTAGCGCGGTCGTGCCTCGGGAGACGCGGTCGTGTTGACATACAACGCGGTCGTGCCTCCTGCTCAGACCCAGACATGCTCGCTGGCTAGTTCTGGTTGTGCCCCTGGAGCATAGATACGGTCGTGCCTGTCCGAGGCACGGTCGTGCCTAGTGTCTTGGCTAGTTGTCCTCTGTTTGACCAGCGCGGTCGCGCCCTGTCTCAATCGGTCGCGCCCGACCTAGCACGATCGTGCCCTTAGCTGGCACGGTCGTGTGTGTTGGCAGAATATTTATAACTTTTTTTTTTTAACACATAGTATTTCAGATTAATTTCTAAAATAAAAGTGATTGAAATTATAAAAATCAGTATTATTTTATTTATAAAAGATCAAATGTTTAATCTTAAGATAAATGGAAATTATTTAAAAGTTCAAACATTTAATTTATAAATCCTACTCTTAAATAATATTTTAATGTTTAAGTTACATTTTTTTTATAAATAAATGAATAAGTTAATAATTATTTATTTGATTTATAAGTAAACAAAAACATTTATTTAGTTATACTAAATTACATATAATACCTACATTATTTCCATAAACAATAATTATTTAATCTACTTAAGTAATTATCCCAAACTCAACATTTATTTAAAATGTTCTAAGAATATTCATTTCGAACCTTCTATTTTACTTTCAAGTACCAAATCACTAACTCCATCCAATTCAACCATAGACGTAGACTTAGACTATTGTGCATTATTAATGCAATATATATTACACTTTAGGTTATCTTGTGCATCTCAAGGATCATTATACTACTTAGTATTTGTGCTAGCTACGCCTTCGAAACATGTGAGTATTCACAACCCCTTTTTACTCTTTTACATTTTTGGGGTGAAACATGAACACTATTCAACTTACATGTTTACATTTACGCAAACAACACAAGTACAAATCCTACTTACATTCATGTGTGCAATTTGAGCTTTATGCCCGAGTGCTAGGTGTGTTAACCTCTTGTATGCTATTATGTGCAATCATTAACTTTTCAAGCCGACGGTTTTCAATGATGGATCTATTGAGTCTGACAAACCCACCCATGGTACGCGGTGATTGAAACCGACAACACACTTTGTTTTGCATGCTAGTTACAAAGGTTTGATTGTACGTTTGGTTACACAATAGCTGCTCCCCATAAATGCCTTATTTATCATGTTATGTAAAGGATTTGGTTTACAAATTATATGCTATCTATATACAACTGTGTTATACTCATCAACTTTTTAGTTGACTTTATTTTATTCATGTTTCAGGCCCCAATATGTGAGAATGACTCAAGATGTGCTCAATATAGGATTTGGACTTAGCAAAACAAAACAAGAATTTTATGAGTTATTTTATGTTCTTTGTTTGAAATTGATTTGTACTTGGATTACTTGTAATGGAAATTTGACTTTAATATATTTCAATTTAGTCAACCATGTGCTATGAACAGTCTTACATGTCCCACCCCGATGATTCCGCCATCGGTCGGGGTGTGACAAAAAGCAAAGAAATCGAACGAGTCATCAAGCAAATGTAGTTTAGCCGAAACGGTTGCTCAATACACAACGATGAAGGAGCAACGAGAGTCTACACGAGAGGTTATTTTGAAAGAGCTATTGGAATAAAAAAAGACAAAAGATAAAGACATTAACGAGATGGTGGAAGAGCAACTAGCGGCTATTCGGGATGATTGTATGGACCGTGATTTAAAGATGTTTACGGATCCTCACAACCATGTGACCAGACCGATGTTGGAAATGGTTCTTAAACGAAAACGTGAAATAGCTAGTCGATACGGGTGACCTTGTGATTTCTAGATTTATTTTTATGTACTTTTTAAATTTATTGTATTTTTTTTATTTATTGTTAATGTACTTTTTTTTAATTAATAAAGTTGTTTTTATTAATTTTATTTGTTTTAATTTTAATAAAAAATTAATTTAAAAAAAATAAAATTTTTAATATATTAGGGTTGTGCCCCCAACACTTTAGGATAGTATTTAAATAAAAGTAAGATGACACATTCTCATTAGGTATTTTTGTTATAATACTTTTTTAAAAGGGTTTCACCCGAAATCACTGTTTTGTTCAACAAATTAATTCATCGGTTGGTTGATTGGAGCATGAGTTAATAGGGTCCTATCCTAGAAGGTGGGGTTTTTATTTATTTTTGCTTTTACAATGAAACAAGTGAAATGATCATGTAATAACTTATAACATTCAATTTTAATATAGTTGGTGTGAGTTGACAAAGCGCGTTACAACTAAGACTAACCTCTAGTTTCTCATAGTTACATATGAAAACCAAAACATCGTAATACCATAAAAAATCATTCGTGTAATTTAGCCTAAAAAAATAGAAAAAAGTGTCGCTTTTATACATTTCAAGACATTTATAACGTAAAAATATAATTATATCAAAAATAATTATTTTGAAACCAATTATGATTTTATATCTTATCTTTTCCTGTTTTTCTTCAAATATGTACTTCAATTTTATTTACAAATCAAAATGGTGCAATTAAATTCCAAATTAGACCATTTTAAAAGAAACTCATGTAACACGAGAAAAATCTATTTCCCATGTTCCTACAAAAAGTCAAAAAGTCACCAAACGAAATTGAATTCCAAACCAGATTACAAAAAGGGAAATTCTAATCTTGCACGAAATTTTTCTATTTGAATACGCCGCAAAAAGTTATACGACCCATAAAAGCTTAAAAAACAGACATGCAAGTGTCATTTCTGGTCTGGCGGCTGACCTTATACGACCCATATAGGCCTATACGCCGCGTATAGACCTATACGACCCATATACGTCTATACGCCACCTCTTTTTTTCAAACTTGAGCAAATTTTGATTTGTATATGGCGGGTATAGCCCTATACGCACCATATAGCCCTATACGACCTCTATAATACCCTATACGACCCATATAGGTCTAAACGCCACCTTTTTTTTTCAAACTTGAGTAAATTTTGATTTGTATATGGCGAGTATAGCCCTATACGCAGGTGCCTATACGCACCATATAGGCCTATACGACCCATATAGGTCTATACGCCACCTCTTTTTTTTCAAACTTGAACAAATTTTGATTTGTATATGGTGAGTATAGCCCTATACTAAACTATATTATACTAGATTAATAAAAGCTATACTAATCTATACTATGTTATACTAAGCTATAATATGCTATACTATGCTATACTAAGCTATACTATGCTATACTAAGCTATACTATGCTATACTAAGCTATACTATGCTATACTATGCTATACTAAGTTACACTATGCTATACTATGTTATACTAAGCTATAATATGTTATACTAAGCTATACAATATAGTTTAGTATATCTTAGTATAACACATTATAGCTTAGTATAGCTTAGTATAGCTTAGTATACTATAGTATAGCATAGTATAGTATAGCATAGTACAGCTTAGTATAACATAGTATAGCTTAGTATAGTATAACTTAGTATAGTATAGCTTAGTATAGCATAGTATAGCTTATTATGGCTTATTATAGCTTAGTATAGCATAGTATAGCTTAGTATAGCATAGTATAGCTTAGTATATGATAGTATAGCTTAGTATAACATAGTATAGCTTAGTATAGTATATCACTTGAGTTTGAACGAGCTTCCGAAAGCCATGAAATTATAGGGCTATACTCACCATATACAAATCAAATTTTGCTCAAGTTTGAAAAAAAGAGGTGGCGTATAGACCTATATGGGTCGTATAGGGTCTTATAGGGGTCGTATAGGCCTATATGGTGCGTATAGGGCTATACTCGCCATATACAAATCAAAATTTGCTCAAGTTTGAAAAAAAGAGGTGGCGTATAAACCTATATGGGCCGTATAGGGTATTATAGAGGTCGTATAGGGCTATATGGTGTGTATAGGCTATACTCGTCATATACAAATCAAAATTTTCTCAAGTTTGAAAAAAAGAGGTGGCGTTTAGACCTATATGGGTCGTATAGGGTCAGCCGCCAGACCAGAACTGACACCTGCAGGTCTGTTTTTTAAGGGTAGGGGCTATACGCCCCGTATTGACCTATACGAGGCGTATAGCTTTTGACGATGTGTCCAAATAGCAAATCTCGTATCCCATTAGTAGGCCCCTTAAAAAACACATGTAACACGACATGAATTCATGAATCTAATTATCCATTACCCCTGTTCATCTATTTTACTACACCCATACCAGATCACCATCATCAGTGCCACGTGGTTGGAACCACCATATTTCTTCATACAACCTCCACCATTGTCCCCATTGTGGGTGCCCTAATTTAATTTGATCATAGATAGGACCTGCAGGTACAGACATTGCCAACATTATTAACATAAGAGACACCAGCTGTGTGTTTTTGTGTGTGAAAAAGATAGCCTCATCCTCATCATCAACAAGAATTTGAATCAAATTTGAATCATAAGGTAATAATTATGCATTTACCATTTACTTCTCCATTGTTCTACATGATGATCTCTTGTTGAAATCTTGAATTTAAAATTTTGTATTTTGCCATATGGGTTTTGTTTGTTCTTGATTATAAATTGGTGTGGTACCATTTTCTTGATTTTTGATCCAAAAACTCAAAATGGGTGATCCAAATCTTGCATTTTTGGCTCATGGATTGTGTTGGCCAAAAGTTTGATAATTTACCACTTTATTATCTTCTGATTTATATATAATATTCTTTTTTTTCTTGATTATAATATATATAAACCAGATTATGAAAGTAGTCTTTGTATTTGTTTGGATGGACCTACTATCTAGCATATGGTTCCACAGCCATGAATGGAGTTTTGTTATCTATAAATTGCCATTTTAGTAAGTAAAAAGCTAAATCTCCCAACCTTTTGACATCACCACCATTTCATCATGCATTGAGCTACTTGTAATATCATGTACCACTCCATTAGTGCAACACCTAAGGTAAATCCCACGTCAGACATGAGAGATGATGTTGGGTTCATAAGAAAGGTCGGACCTCATATACCATCTACACGTTTTGGGCGCATTGTCCGTGGATGAGAGAAGAACTACACAGTTAAGTATAATTGCGTGCTTGAGTGTGAGTAATCCCAGTTAGATATTACAATCAGGGTTCTTGTTCTAGATTCAATTACATGCTTAATTATTAGTGGGCCCATATGAAATAAATTTAGTGTGGGAACAGATATGGATGTTTAACCTAACATGTTTAATTTTGAGCCATCTTGAAAGTTGACATTCATAACCACATAATTTTATTTCACTTTTTTAATCTGTTTTTCTTCCACATACCAGGTTAAAAAAAAAGGTTGCTGATCTCAAACATACCTAAAACCAATTTGTTTATGGAAATTATAATATAAATATTTCATCCCCATTTGAATATCAATGACACAAATAGTCTAGCCCTGCCAAGATGAAAGATGGTTCTTCAGGGGTCTCTAAGCTTTAGTGGGAAGAAAATGGATAGTGTTCTTCACATTGAATCTTCTTCTTCTTCTTCTACAAAAAATGAGTTTTTGCATATAAAAACCTTTGAAAATGCATTGCCCGAGCCCGAATCTCCTTTGCCCGAGCCTCTTATGAAGCGCCATCTTGCAGCATTGAAGCTGCAGAAAACTTATAAAAGTTTCAGAACCAGAAGACAGTTAGCTGACTGTGCAATACTTGTGGAGCATAGATGGTTAGTACTTTGTACCCTTGATTTTCTTGCAACGGATACCAATGTTTATGCATAGATTACAAGTCGTTTAAAGCGGGATTGTTGAAGTATTGAAAGTTTGATATTTGTTTATTTTTATGTAGGTGGAAACTGTTAGATTTTGCTGTGCTTAAGTGCAGTTCGGTATCATTCTTTGAAATTGAAAAACCAGAAACTGCTGTTTCTCGTTGGTCAAGAGCACGAACCAGAGCTGCAAAGGTACATATTTCTTCCTAGAGGTGATAAATCGGGCGGGCTGGGTAACTGGTCATATGGGTCGGGTCGGGCAGGCCCTTTCTTGTTTTATGAACTATTATAAGATTATAGGTTCAAATAATAATATAGTTTTGTTAATAAAATGATTTTGGAGGGTTTAAGCATTTGAGATAACTTTGGGCTATAAATGACCCGTCTGACATGGTCAACCCATTTGACCCGTTTTCTTATTAGTTATGTTTCATAACTTTGCAGGTTGGAAAAGGCTTGTCACAACATGCTAAGGCTTGTAAACTTGCTTTACAGCATTGGCTTGAAGCAGTAAGTCTTTTTATTCTTGATTACTTGAAATATCTTTTTGGAATTTAATTTTAGTGATATAAAGTTAATTTTTTATGAAAACAGATTGATCCCCGACATCGTTATGGTCATAATCTTCATTTTTATTATGTCAAATGGCTTCACTGCCAAAGTAGACAGCCCTTCTTCTATTGGTAAGATAGAATTCGACTAGAAAAACACTAGAGGTGGCAATTTTGACCTATATACTTATAGATGGAACGATTTGGGTTGTGTATTATCTCAAACGGGTCAAGTCAAAAAGTTTAGCTAAATATAGAACAACTCAAATGGGTTGACACATACTAAAAAGAGCACATTAATTACTTATAAAAAGGTAAAAATGGACAAAGAAGTGATAGGGTCAACCCAGCCTATATCGTTTGACCCGTACTAAGAAAACGCTTTTCAACGATTTGGGTTGTGTATTATCTCAAATGGGTCAAGTAAAAAAGTTTAGCTAAATATAGAACAACTCAAGTGGGTTGACACATACTGAAAAGAGCACATTAATTACTTATAAAAAACAAAGAAGTGTTAGGGTCAACCCAGCCTATATCGTTTGTCCCGTACTAAGAAAACGCGTTTCAACTGAAGTATGTTTTGACCCGTTACCCAACCCACGTGACCTGTCTCTCTATCTACCTCTAGAAAACATATCAAGTTGACTAAAGTGCATATTTTATGACACAATTTATAGGCTTGACATAGGGGAAGGCAAAGAAGCGAATCTTGAAAGATGTCCACGTCCAAAGCTTCAAAAACAATGCATCAAGTATTTAAGTCCCGTAAGTTTTATATAATTCGTGCTTCTGGATGTGCTTCTTTTAAGCAAAATATACTAAACCATGACAAAAATTAATTTGACAAAAAATTTCAGATAGAACGGGAGGCTTATGAGGTTACAGTGGAAGACGGGAAGTTCATATATAAATTGAGCGGGGAACTTATTGATACGAGAAAGGGGCCCGCCAATACCAAATGGATATTTGTTCTTAGCACATCATATATATTGTATGTTGGGAAGAAACACAAAGGCAAATTTCAACACTCGAGTTTTTTGGCTGGTGGAGCTACATTGTCTGCTGGACAATTGGTGGTTATAGACGGGATCTTGAAGGTGTGTTTATATAATATAGGTGGCAGAATTGGGCGGGTTGGGTAATGTGCTAAAATGGGTCATTTTTCTTTAATGATGGTAATGGGCGGGTTGATCTGAAACACTCTTCATCAAAATTTATTAACTTTTTGTAAATAATTTGTGGGGTTAGATAATGACAAAAACCAACCAACTTTCAACATTTTGTTGCTTTAACCAATTTTTTTTTGCAGTGGTTTTGTTCCTGCACCTTTTTTTACTTTCAAAAAAGTTAGATTAGCTAAGTTTAATCATTCTTTTATATTGGTTTAAATTATATATATATATATATGGAGAGAGAGATTGAGACGTTCAATCCATAACCAATTTTAAGTTGAGAACCACATAAACACTTGTATATAGTGCATGTCACATGTAGTGGGAGAAGAAAAGAGAGGCGGTTATGCGTTTACAATTTACATAATTGCTTTATGCATCATAGTTAAGGCAATATATACAAGTGTTTAAGCGGTTATCGTAGTTCTTTACTTAAAATCAGTCTGTATTAAACGACCCTCTCTCTCTACACACACGGACGGATGTTTGTATAAGTCAAAGAAAGTTAAAGAGACAAAACTATTGTGAGAAGTTTAAGGTTTATACCGTCAAACTATTGCAAGTTGGTTGGTTTTTTCCATTATTAACCATGGTTAGTGTATCATATATGGTTAAAAGAAAGTATCATTTCAAAATTAATCTAGTAATCAGAATAAACAATTTAGGAGTTTTATACTTAAAAATATGCTTTGTGACTTTTTAAGCTAAATCTTTTACTTAACCCGCTAGATATAAAACATAACCAAATCGACCCATTGTGAGTAAATGGATCGATATTGCCAATAAAATGTGTAATGTCTATTTGAAATTGTTAAAAAAGCATGATCTTAAAATGTGGTTAATGTTAATTTCATGTTGATAGGCTGTCTGGCCTCACAGTGGACATTACCTCCCAACCGAAGAAAACTTTGACGCCTTCATGTCGTTTCTTGAGCAACATCAAATTAATGTCCAAACTATCAAGGTAAGATAACTATGCATACTAAAGATCATGTCTTTTTTATACATGGTAATAATCATACTTATGTAGTGACTACTGACTTGTACCCATGCATTTAAAGTTGTACAATGCTCTAAGGGGTGTTAATGAACTAAATATGTGTTGATCATTCAGAAAAGCCCAGATGATGAGGAAGAAGTCCCCAATGAAAAAGTGACGGGATACGAGATGCGAAACTGTGTATCAGAGCCCACTATCTGTTGGGCTTCAGAAGAAACCGAACCCAAGTGCAACAACAGCAAAGATTCTAAACCATCAAGATTGTCAATAAGTTTGAAGCCAATGATCACTGCACTTGAAATCCCGAAAAAAGAAGACATCCTTTTGGCCTTCCAAAAGGAAGAGCCCGAGCCCATGCCCGAGCCCGATAGCTGCTCTGATAATGATGATGAAGCAGCAGAGGAACTGTTGTCAAGTATTAAACTCATGGCCTCAAAACGAAATCTTTTTGATTTTGGGGAAGAAGCGTATACCGACCCAATCCCAAAAGAAAAGATTATGCAAAGGATAAATTCCCATAAAGAAACAAAGTCTTTCCAGTTGGCTAAGCATCTTAGTTGTCGGTGGTCAACGGGAGCTGGCCCGCGAATCGGGTGTGTACGGGACTACCCGTCTGAGTTACAGTTTCGGGCTTTGGAAGAAGTGAGTTTGCCACCCAAACAGTCTCCTTGGAGATTGAATTATAGTAATAGTGATGGGAGGAAGAAATCTTATTCTATGGAAAATGTAAACTTGCTAGATATAGAGCTACCATGAGAAACATTTCATTTTGATTTGGGTTTTCAAGAGGTCTTGAAACTTTAGACTAGGAATTCTTTTTGTAATAATATGTTTGATGTGATGATTACTCCTTTCTCTTCTATTAGAGTTACATTTGGTTTGTAGTTGGGAATCAATATGGGGTATGTGTTTGATAATATACAACTTGGTTTTAAAAAGCTTGAGGTGCTTCGAGGCGTTTAGGCTCGAAAGCCGAGCCACGAGGCGAGAGCTTCACGTAAACGAGACGTTGTTTTATGAACAACCACCTAAATATATGTTCCATATATTGCCATAACTACAGTTCTCTGAAAAGCATCAAACATTGATGTCACTAAACAAGAAGTCAACTTTCATCATTCTTTTGAATTAAAAAATGTCAACTCTGGTTAAGACTCACATGCTTACATTTGTAGTAAGGATATATTATTTTTTAACAATATTAACCCGTTATTTGGTTGTATATTACAATGAACAATATATTACATATAACGAACCCTCAAAAAATAAAAACAAAATAAAAAGAATGATCAGATGAAAGGGAATATGATGTACTCTGCATAAAATAAATTCCATACAAAACGATAGTATCCTGCAATCGCCTCCTGCAAGTTGACAAAAATAAATATTAAATAAAAGTATCATATTCAGGTAGGACTATAGGAGTGTGAATTTCTAATACCACACGAACCTAACACGTAATTCGCGGGTTTAGGTTTAATTCAAACAGGTTTGGCTCAGTTTCGGGTCGAACCCGCAAACATAGTTAGCTAAACGGGTTGGGTCATGGAGACCCGGCTCACAGGTTGCACTTTTGTTTTTGTCCAAAAAATGTGTTTTATGCCCCAACTTGAATTGGTTGTGCCAAAATTTAAACGTGCTTGTTTTATACATATTTTTACTTTTGGTTGTAATTTTTTTTAATTTTGGAGTATTAATATGTAAAAATAAAAAAAAATCGGGTTAAACAGGTTGTGTTTATGTCAACCCGTGAATACGCGTACAGTCTGACACAATTCTTAGGTTTGTGTCGGATTCGACCTGCCAAACCGCGAAAATGGCCGTTTAACCCCCTAGATTCAGGTGCAACTTCTAATCCATGAAATCAAAGTAGATAACATGAATAAGCTGAATCTATAGGTTCTTGATTACAATCTGGTGATTGAATATATGAAACGATTATCACCTAGTATTACCTGGGTATAATTGGCACGCTCAAGTACCCATGCCTGCATTTTGACATTTTGTTACTAATTTATCAACACCATTGATCAATTTGTATAGTAAACTCATCCATATCAATTTCGCAAGTTGAAAAGTAACGGGCTACTAGCATCGAAAGTAACCAACTTTGGTCTGATTTTGCTCCGACAACAGGTTTTCAAGCACCACATCATAACCAAGTCAAAAAAAGGTCAACATGTTCAGCAATAACATTTTGACCCGTTTCCGGGTTAGATTAACCTTAAAAAAATTGATAGTTCGTTGCCTTCAATGAAAAAAACTAAAACATGGCTCTTTTTGTACTAAAAATATTGGTTACCTAAAATAGAAATTGAACCAAAAGTGGGGACAAACCTGGAAAATCAAACAGGAGGCCAAGATTGTATGTAATGGTATCATCAAGCTGCTCCTGAAAGCCTGCATAAAATGGATTTAGGGAAGAGTATACAATATTACTCTGAGCATACAATATTATTTGGATGGAAAGAGCATAGCATATTAAGGGTGTTCATAAACAGTTGAAACCGACTGTACCGCCCAAGCAGAACCAAATCCGCCAGTTCAGCCAGTCGAATATGGTATATTATGTCATATTCATGAACATCATTAATAGAATTAACTATATGATCAATTAAAAAAAGTAATTTGAAGTAATGATCTTGAAAAGAAATAAAAAAAGGCCCAAACCAAACCGTTTTTGGATGATTCAGCCGGTTTGGTTTGCGGTTTTCCAAAACAGTAGTTACAGGTCAGCCGGTCGTACAGGACCGTGAACACCCGTATGACTAGTGGTGACAATTTCGACTAATTTATTAATGAATAAGTCGATTCTTGTTATGTTTTATCTCTAATCGATCAAACACGTAAAAGATAGCTTACAAGAAACATGGCATATGGGTCAACTGGGTAGAAAGCCTTACAGAGTGTATCTCTAATGCATAACTCAAAAGGTCGATTATTATTGAAATAATATGATTCGTGTGTTCATATTTGGCACACTATTTATTTCTTTTTCAAAAGGTAAAACTTGAAAGTTTAGAATCGTTACGGGTCAACCCAAACCATTAAACTGCCCAACCTGCCCATTTAGACGCCTCTACATATGACGAACCATAACAAGATGAAGTGGTTTTCACCTGAGGCATGTAGAATGCTGCAAGGATGGAACCAATATAATTGATCAGCAGAAGCCCGGACCCTAGTAATGCAATGTTTCTTACTCCAAGTTTTGTTGCAAAAGTAGAAATCTGAAACCTAAAAGTTCTCAGAAAGTGAGCAAAAAAAGAAAGACAAATTAAAAAGCAATCCATGATAGCTATTGCAAGATGTTCAAACTAAGGATTCAGAACTTACTTTCGATCACCCTCTACATCAGGAAGATCCTTAGTAATGGCAATTACTAAAGCAAACATTGTAACAAATGTTGTGATAAAAGCCACTGGTGAGCTGTGAAAATTTGAAATTAATATATTAAGTTCAAATATAACGAGTTACCATATGAAAGAGACGTCACAAAAATTGACAGCATTTGATTCTTCCAATATCTGAATTATCCTTCACTAATTATTTAATAAAGGAACCTTGTGGGCCAAAATCAATGCATTCAAATATATATTTTTCTTACGGATGGTAATGGGCAAATAGGTAACTCCAACTTGAAATGTTCCCAAATCCCAAGAACAAAAACGCTGCAAGTTTTATGGGATATCATACTATCCTAGGGGTATAAACCAGCCGAGTTGCTTGTGAACTAATTGAGATTGGCTCGCTAAAAGCTCGAATCGAGACGAGCTCAGGCCCAAATTGGAGCTTGTTTAATACATATAAATGAATATAGTTTAAAACATTACCCACAAGCCAAGCTCGAGTTCTAGACTAGAGCTTGAAACGAGCTTGGCCTCTCTCTTAAGTTGAATGAGCTGAGCTCGAGCTTAGTATGGCTTGGGCTCGGCTCATTTACACTCCTAGGACATCCCGGAAAGAAAAATACATTGGTAGAGGTGGCAAATTCGACCCATTTACTAATATGGGTTATGTTTTATATCTCTCTAGTCAAATGAGTAAAGTTCAAAAAAAAGAACTTAGAATAAAATAGGAACGGATTGAAAGTCACATGAAGTGCATTTTTAATGCATACAACTCCTAAATTGCTATATTAAAAAACTAATATTATGACTTATTACGTAGTTTCTGTGATCATATTTAACACATTATTTATTTATAAAAAAGTTCTAGAATTGGATAGAAAATGTTTGTAGGTCAACCCAACCCGATTCTGACATGTTTACCATTACTAAAAGATTACCCATTTTGACGTGAACCTGCTGTAACCCGTTACCCAATTCACAAAGGAAAGGATTAAAACATACAACGAGAACTAACCTCCATTGAAATGTTAGGCCAAGAGCAGCTCTCACCGCATAATATACACCAAAATTTAGAAGAAAACCTCTTACCTAAACAAATAAATTATCAGTCATAAATATGTCAAATTATGATAACTTTAAATGCTGATTATTTTTCTTAAAAAAGGTAAAAAAACTATAACTGGAAAGGAGAACGGAAAAGTACCGTAGCAATTATAAGAAATGCTACAACTGGAAATCTCTTCATTCGAAGTGGTGGAACAGAATAAATGGTGCCCAGAAAAAGACCAAAACAGTAAAGGGAAGTGATGAACTGGCCAAAGTTCAGCCCAACAATAATAACGCCTACTATTGCAAACGATAACACCAAAAACCATGCTGACTGGACAGAGAGATCCCCCGCAGCAATAGGTAAATAGGGCTTGTTCACCCTGAAATTTAAATCAAAGTCCAATAAAAATAAAGCACAAAGTTACACTGTATTTTGTTAGTATTCATTGTACTATCTGATTATTACAATTTCAAATATCAAAAGCACATCCAGACACTTTCTACCATCCACTTTTACATCTAATAATCTAACTCTGATTATTCAATGTCACATAACCACATTTAAAACGCACATCCAAACACCCTTTTAGTTCAAAATGAGTTTTTTTTTAACGGCAAATCTACACTACTCCTACTCCTACTCATAAATTACACCAAATAATTCACTCAATGCTTAGGTTAATGGGTTTGAACCCAGGACCTCCCATCTAAGAGGCAAGAGCCTCTACCAAGTGGGCTAGTCCCACATAACCACATTTAAAATGAGTTAATAATCATACTTCATTGGTTTAAAGGTACACAAAGTAGATGTACAACTTGATTATAAAAAGAAAAGGGTATAAAATATGTTATGCTTACTTATCAATTCCTATATCATAAATCTGATTGATGCCGACTATATAACCATTTCCACATATCAGAGCAATAAGACCAGAAAAAGCCTTGAACAAAAGTGACCACCGAATCAGATTTGGGTTTTCAAGCAGTGCTCTCGTTACTAAAGACCTATCAACAAAACCAATTAAAATAATTATCAGTTTTAAATGTCATAAAGCTTGCAACTAATGGACAGTTAGTAATTGCTTACACTGATCCTAATGCTGTTCCACGGATCGTGTGGGGCCTTAAAAATCTCCAGAACGCATCTCTGAAATCTGCAACTTTATTCAATGGTGCATCCGATCCAGCAGCACCAACTTGACTGCAAGCCTGTTGGTCAAAATTGTATTTTGGGGATTTTTTTGCAGTAAGAACAAAGCTTAAAACTGTTATAATACAAATGGGCAGTGATTGGATATCTAAACGCCCTTCAATATATCTCATATAAGGGTATCATTATATCATACATGTAGTCTAATATCATTATGATGAGGAGTTGATCCAGGAGTTAGCGGACTCCTACCAGGACCAGCTAGACAGGGGAAAACAGGGTAGAAAAGACTCAAACTTCAAACGAGCATAACTTGGGCTAGGAGTGGAGTTAGAGGGCTCATAACCAACGGACGGAAAGTTCTCGACGAGCCGGATGGTTTGGCCCAACTATTAGACCCGAAATCTTTCAATAAAGGCTCCGATTTCATCAATTAAAGATTTCCCCCAATTTCGCAATTTCCAATTATTTCCTTTTTGTGTGTAATCCACATGAATCGTTGATTGATCTGATTTACGCAACTATTTATGGTTTCAATTTCAGTATTTAAGTGTTGATTTGCATTTTCAAAAATTTGGTCCCCCTTGTAAAAGGCACCTCTTGTAATGGTTTAGTCATTCAGTTATATATCAATTTCCTTTGAAAATATTTCACTGTTTATTATCTTGCTTCCGCTCCACATCACATTACTTTCCTAGTTTCCTATAAAGATGACAACCAACAAGTAGTCAAATAGATCAAGTTTCACAAACAGAAAATGTGACAGTTTTGTCACCTAAACGGCTAAACCCTTGAGGCAAGAGTGCCTATCACATTTCTCAGTTTAATTCCCCTAATTTACAAACCCTAAATCGCTCATAACTTGTTCAAAAGCTCAAAATGCAATGCCAGCATGATTTCCAAATCAAATTCCATTCTATCCTCTAACTAAAACACAATTAATTGATCAATTTTTTTGTTCAAACTCACACAATTCACAAGTTTTCTGAGCTCAAATGGATAAGGGTTTCTTAACATATAACAGATATTATCTGTAACCAAATCATGGTTGACAGCAAAGATGGCGTGAAATTGATGAATTCAGTAAACCTAAACCGGAATTTTCTCTGATTTGTAAGAACTGCACAAGGATAGGGCGTGAATTAAACATACCGTAATGGAAATTTTCTTCGAGTGTTTGTTCGAAACGAGTTTCGAGCTTCTTCTGGTGCTGAAGCAGTTGGTTGTTACAATAGATGTATCAGGGCACTTGAAAACCGTATCGCATAATTTGCATTTGGGATTAATGGGTGGTTTTGTGTAACGTGAAGATGTACCATACAGTCGAAGGGAAGAAGATGAGAGTGATAACTCCATTGTGACGGGGAGAATGAACTCACTCGTCCTACCTTTTGTTTGGTTTCTCGTTTAAATGACTTGATTAATTTTATAAAAAATTTAAAAGAAAATTTAAACTTTTCCTGTATTTTTAAGTAAACCATAAGTTTTGCCTTACGCTTCGCGACGGGAAATGGATCTTAAACGGTTGAGACGGCGGTGACATTAACGTGTCTAAGCACAAAAAAAAACGTAGTTAAATACATAAAAGAAACATATGAAGTTACGGCTAGTAGGTTGTGGAGATCGAAACATAAATAAAAGATAATTAGAGAACGATACCGATGTTTTTCAGTCGGTTTCGGTCTCATTCTTCATGGTACAATCACGTCACCGTCAGTCGATATAACACACGATACCTAAAAAATACGTTATCTTGAATACGACTCCGTTTTAAAAAAATTATATCGGGACGTCAAGAAAAAAAAATAAACAAACAAACGCGAAAATTATTAAGGAAAAATCAGATTATATATACTACAAGGGGTAAACTCAAAACTTTAAGATTATTGATAATTTTACAAATTAAAAAAGAATTGTAGTTTAAGTGATTTTTATAGATATTTATTTTTTAAGTAATTTTGGGTTAAAGTGGTCTTGTCACCTGTAGAAAATATATGTTAGTGTTTGGGTTCATGCCAGCTTTAACCCGTCATTTTTTAAGATTGCTCGTAACGAGATCCTTGGAGGCCACGGATCCCTCGTAGTCGGCTGTTGTGCGACTACATCAATTGGGAGTGTTTGAGGTTTACGTTTGTGGAGACAAACACCCACGGATGGATAGTAATGGGCCCTTTATTATCTTTTTCTTCGTCCTCTGCATCTCCTTCATTCTTTATCGTTGCATCTAGTGTTCAATAAACAATAGCATCGACGTTTCAAATTGTAAGTATGCTTAATTACAATATATTTTTTTGATAAGAAAAACTTAACAAATAAATACTCTTTTCTGGTAATAAACTTATCGAACTTGTAGTCGGATCAAAGAAATTCACGTGGTAAGACTACACTACTACTTAATCTATACTATATAATAAATAAATGTTTTGGTGGACATTTGTCATTCTCCTATGCACCCTTAACATTTTTTCCTCACTCTCTCTCCTATTAATTATACAAATTTCTTTAATTGTTTTTATATTTTTTTGTTTCCCGTCTCTCTCTCTATTAAATGATAATAATTTATATAATTATTTTTATAAAACGTTTTTATATAAAAATAGGTTTGTTCATAAAACATTTTTATAAATTGAAAATTTCTTTCATTTTTTATAAACATTTTAAAAAAATAACTATATAGCGTTTCTATAATTTGTATTAAAAAACTATATAACATGTCATAAATATGTAATATGTAAGTTTTTTTAATAAGTATATATAACATTGCATTTATTTAACCCGTGTAATACATTGGGTTTATAACCTAGTTTGTTAATAGTTAAATAAGTAGCCCACATGTGTACAAAGTCCGCGAAAGGCCCAATAACGAAGCCCAGCTAGCCGCTATAAACGCAATTAGGGTTTTGTATCGCCATCGCAAAGATCTCGGGAGAACTACACAACCAGCACGCCGTTCTCTCTTCCAAACCCTAACTCGAGGTTAGCCATATCACTTCTTCTATTTCAATCGCACTAGTTCTGCTTATTTTTGTTAATCATTTTGTTTGATGCATCAAATTTGAATTCCTTTTTCTCTGCTGTTAGAATGGAGGTTTTGCCACCACTTTCTGAAGACGGAAAGACTCACAGCGATGTCTTGCTGTTCAATCGCTGGACCTACGACGACGTGCAGGTTAATTTATTACCAGATCTACGTTACATTCATGATATTCATCTTAAATGTTTGTATATAATCTGTGCTTTGATATTAGTTTTTCTTTAATTAACTTAGCTTGAATTACCGTTTTAGAACTGATTTAATAGTCACGGTTGTTAATTGATTCGACTTTGTTTATTGTACATAGATCAATAATATTCATAGTGCATTTCAAAGTAATTTTTTTCTGTAATCATGTTAGAGTAACCTATTGAATTGGATTTGAGTATGTGGTTCAAGATGTTAGTATAAAAATTCTAATTCAAATAGTACGTGGTTCTTATCGTTATGTATGTTATTTAGCATTCTCAATGATTATCATCAAAAGGGCTATGATATTAATAATCATATTTTATTACAACAAATGGAATTCTTGTGTTTGTGTGATTACAATTGCTTGCAAGATAATTTAAGTTCTCGTGATTTGAAAACGAGCTTATAAACATGTTTTGCTTAACAAGTCATTTATTTGAATATTGCTGGATTTTGAAAATGTTGTATATATATATAATTATTGATGTATGCAAGATAACTTCAGTTCACTTGATGTGTAAACAAAAATAAATCATGTATCTGTTTGTCAACATCAATCTTCCATTTGAAAATGTAGCCAAATAACTGGAAAGTAGATTTCGATTTATCCTGTCAGGGTAACTCAAAGTATTCTCTGAAAGTATCGAAGAACCGTTGCCACTTTAATGTACTGCGGTTTATTTGAAAAGGTTGTACAAGTAGAAACAGAGGATGTGGAGTAAATGCTGAAATGTTAATGGAGTATTTGTATGTGGAAAGACTCACACAATAATAGAGACTGAATATTTATATATATTGTTTTTGTGTGCAGGTCTCTGATCTTTCTGTGGAGGATTACATCACTGCCACTGCTTCCAAGCACCCAATTTACATGCCCCACACAGCTGGTAGGTACCAAGCTAAGAGATTCAGGAAGGCCCAATGCCCAATTGTTGAACGGTTGACCAACTCTCTTATGATGCACGGGAGGAACAATGGTAAGAAGTTGATGGCTGTTCGCATTGTCAAGCATGCTATGGAGATCATCCACCTTTTAACCGATGCTAATCCCATCCAAATCATTGTTGATGCTGTCATTAACAGGTACACTTACATTTCATTGTTCATGCTTCCATAATAAGAAGTCTGCTAACACCCAATCCTTAGATCAGGTTAATGGGCCAAATGGGTTCTTTTTTTTAAATTTAAAATGAGTATGGATGCATTATTAGTTAAGTTGTTATTTGACCTCTTCACAACATATTTTTATCTATTTTACATTAAACCTGTTGACCCATTAGGTTTTGATGTGTGCAGGTTTATATTTGTTAAAGGTGTTAATTAATAACAAATTGTTTGTTAATAATTACAGTGGACCAAGAGAAGATGCTACTAGAATTGGGTCAGCTGGTGTTGTTAGGCGTCAGGCTGTTGATATTTCACCGTTAAGGCGTGTTAACCAGGCTATCTATCTTCTTACAACTGGTGCACGCGAGAGTGCGTTTAGGAACGTTAAGACTATTGCTGAGTGTCTTGCTGATGAGCTTATCAATGCCGCCAAGGGTTCTTCCAACAGGTACATTATGCAGAAATACAATCTTTTTTTTCCTTTTAAGAATTGGTTTATGATTGTGGTTGTTGAATCATATCCGATGATCACTTTGTTGTTTTTGCAGCTATGCTATTAAGAAGAAGGATGAGATCGAGAGGGTTGCAAAGGCCAATCGTTAAAGAAGATTTAATGTTTGGGCACTCGATTTTGGTTGCCATGTTTTGGTGTTTTATGAAAAAGAATTAATTATCCAAACTCTTGCCAGTTTTTGTTTTATTGTACTTTTACCTCAAAGAAGATTGTATTTTTGTTATGTTTGTTAAGTGTTTTTTTGCGTTTCTTTGTCTTTAGGGCTTCTATTTCACTGATTTTTAGTTTTACTAATCACCGATGACCATTCAGTGCAATGGATGCTCCAAGACTTTTCATAGTACAAGTTTTGAGTTTGAATCCTGGCCACAACAAAAAAGGGGTCTGGGTCATGGGGTTTACTCAGTTGGGGGATTCCTTTTGTGGTGGGCTGCTCTGGATATTCTAGGTATTATCTCGGGAAAACCTAATTATCCTAGAATATCTAGATGTGTTAAAAAAACAGTATTAGGTTTAGTTATTAATAAGCCATCTTTATCTTTGTAATTTTTTTTTTACCTAATTCCATCTGTTCTGAACGTAATTTATATGTAGATTAAAATAAACAAGTCGTAAAAGTATATTTGAAAATTATATAATCAGATATCTTTTAAAAGTTAATAGAAAACAAAATATACTTGAAAGTTATTATATTATTAAAGTAATCAAATTTAATAAAGAAATATTTTTAAAGCTTATACTTATATATTTACGTATCAACTATCAAACACATGTAATTAGAGATGCACAAACAAACCGGATCCGAATCCGATCTGACGGATTATCCAAAATCGGATCCGACACTAACCGGTTAAAAAAGAATCGGACCGGATTTTTTGGGATCCGGCGGATCCAGAACCGGTCCCGGGGCTTTATACGGACCGGATAAAAATCGGACAAAAAACGGATAAAATGAAAGCGGTTTTTTTTGGACAAAATGGAACCGGTTTTGTCCGGTTCTAGTCATTGGGGGGAAAAACGGCTATATAGCCGTTATTATAACCATTTCTTTGGTTTTTTTTGGTTTTTGAGACTTGAAACTTAGTATAAATAGGTATTTGGGTATGAGTTAGTTCACAACAACGTTCTAGCCATTGGGGAAAAAATGATCTAAAAACACAAAAAATGCTCACTTTTTACGCTCTCATGGCTTCTGGTTCCGCTTCCGCAAGCACTCAAAATTCTGTTGGTGATTCTACTAGCGACGCCACAGTGGTGAGAGTACTTCTTTGCTCCCGAAACCAAGAGATATTGGCTCATTTCGAGTTATAAGAAATGTCGAACGGTTCACAAAAGGCTCGTTGCAAACGTTGTGGTAAAATTTTGGGTGTTGCGGGAAATATCACTTTGAGGAAACATATTGGTAGTCACGCAAAACACACTCAAGGGAAGATCAAACTCAAATTGGAAGAGATGGAGGAGTTTGGCAATACAATATCGAGAGGGTTCGTGAGAGAATGACACATTTCGTCATTCAAGAAGGATTGCCGTTTGATCACTTTGATAACCCGCGTTCGACGAGCATGATACAAGAGACGCTTCAACGGAGTTACACAAATGTAAGTCGTTTTACTTTGAGAAAAGATTGTTTAAAAATGTGGAAAAGAGCTAAAAAAGAATTAATTTTAGGTTTTGAAAATTTAAATACCGGCATTAACTTAACCACGAACGTTTGGTCCGCTCCACATGGTTTACCCGAATCGTACCTTTGCGTTACCGCACATTGGGTTCAACCCGAGTCGTGGCAAATGATGAAGCGTGCGATTGCGTTTGATTATTTTGGATATCCACATACAAGTGAAAACTTATTTTATATTTTAGACTCAGTAATTCAAACATATAAAATTCAACCAAAAATATTTTCAATATCTTTTGATAACGCTTAAAATAACACAAACGCGGTGGAAAAATTAAAAATAAAATATGAACCGCCTTGTAACTGTGTTTTCTTTCATAGTCGATGTGTTGCACAAATCATTAACTTGGTTGTCCAAGACGGTCTAAGCGTCCAAGAAATAAGAGACGTGAAATAAAAATTTAAAGTGATGTTACGGGAATTTTTAGCACAAGCAAAAAAAGATATATAAACTATAGAAACCCGTGCCAACAAACGGATTCCATCTTTTTAGGTTTGAATTGGGACGTACCTACTAGATGGATCTCGAATGGAAAATGTTTGAATCGGCCTTAAGGCAAAGAGTTACTTTAAAACATTTCCATGATGAACTTGTCCAAAAGAATCGTTGTTCACAAAAAATTTGATAATACAAGTTGGGATACGATCGAGAAACTAACTTGCTTGAGGTTTTTAAAAATGCAATTACATTTTTATCGAGAGTTTATTATCCCACGTCTTCGCTAATACTTCAACAATTATATTTAATATGTAATAAATTAAAAGAGTTTGAATATCACGGCCGTATTTTTGAAAAAAATGGTAACACCTATGAAAACTAAATTTAAAAAATATTTTTGGGAAATGCCGGCCGTTGTTACATGTTCGGCCGCCTTAAACCCAACGATTAATGTAACCGGTGTTGAAACCTTAATTGGATCAATATCGGACGATTTAAATATGTACGAGAAAGACTCAAATTTTGAATCAAATGCAATAAAGGATTTCAACTCGGCTTTTCAAACTATGTTTGATTATTATTTACGCAAATATGGTGGAAGTGGTAATCCATCAAACATATGTGAATCAATGGCTTCGGGTTCAAGTTCTAGTAGTTCGAACCCGATGCTAAATTTATTTAACACTTTAAGAAACGAAAATACTAAACGAGCTCGTGGAAGCACAACAAGTAGCGAGCTCGGGAGATATCAAGCAACCGACTTTATTTCAACTCTAAGATCCGAAGAGTTTGTAAACTTTGATATCTTGAGTTGGTGGCAAGGAAGGGAATCCCAATATCCCGTTCTAGCCGTAATGGCCCGTGACCTACTAACCGTCCAAGCTTCCACGGTAGTTTCAGAATCTGTCTTTTCTCTTAGTGGCAGAGTTTTGCCTATTCAAAAAACGAGGATTACACCGGAATCTATGGAGATGTGTATTTGCTTGAAGGATCATTTGGATGCCGTCTAACGTGTACAACATGTTGCAAAACTAGAAGGCGAGATTGACATTGAACAAGAAATACACGAGTTCGAAGTAGAACAAGGGGCGGCGAATCCACTTTCGGACGAAAAACAAGCTTATGATTAAGCCCAACGTATCTCAAGCGAAGAAAATTGAAAACCGATGTTACGAGTACTAAGACGAGCAGACGACGAATAACAAGTCACAATAAATAATATATATTTTGTGATTCTATTATGTTTTTGTAACTTTTTTGTACGAACTTTTGTTAAATCACTTCAAAAAATATAAAAAATAAATAAAACATGTATTTTATAGTGTATCTTTGTTTATTTTTTTAAAAATGAATTTCTTTTTAAAAAAAAATCCGGTGGAACCAGTTTTTTTTTGTCCAGTCCGGTTCTAATAGGTTCCACATCTTCACTCCTAGAACCGGATCCGATTCCACTGTGTCCGGTTGTTGACCGCCGTTGACGGATCCGAACCGGATCCGGGTAAAAAAAACCCGGTTTGTACACCTCTACATGTAATAGTATATATTAAAAATAATACCTTTTCTGTAACAACTTTTAAATGTTTAGTGACTGATATTATATAAAACATTAGGTTAAAATCCCACGTATTACACGGGTTGAATAAATATAATATATATATTGAGTAATAAAAAAATTATTTTTTAAAAACTCGTGTTTTACACGGGTTAGAATAAACCCGTGGAATACAATATAATTTGTTAACACATACTGATGTGCGTGAAGTATATATATTTTGATAAGAATTTTTCACACAAATGTCGGTTTTAAAATTGATTTTCACCTAAACTAAACTACACACACGAAGGCAAGTGCACCTGTCGAGTGGTAATATAGAATTGATAAGAACCGGATGTCAATTCATGGACACAGTTTAACATTCAATCCAGATATTCAATTGTTTAATTAAGTAGAGAAAATATTTTAATATTCCGATTTCTTTTTGTGACTCTTTTCTTTTGAAATGTCAATAATTAATTTTTGAGAAAATTGCAAGGATTTAATTTAAAAGTGATAAATGTTTTAGTTAGACAATCATCTTAGTTTAGAATCCACTCATTTAATTATGTCGAGACAAATTATATGGCTAAAACTAGCAATTATGTTAATGTTATTTGAAGCAATTGAATTAGAATCATTTCAAGGTTTTTAATCCCATAATCATTAAGAAAGACATATATGAGTAAATTACATGTTGCCCACTTACGATTAGTTTAATTAGATAAAAAGGTGTAATTTCTTAACTTATGAAATTCTAGGCCAAAGTCATATAAATTTTAAGCTTGAGTCATCAAAACTTTAATTAACACAACTATTGTTCAAAGAATAATCATAACATTTCTCTTAGTTTTTCCAAACACAATTAACGGGTTTGCATGTCTCAATGTTTATTTCACAATAAAGGTTTCAAAGATTCATTTCTAATTCTTAGCTATAATATCATACAAAAAGATAGTAAAGTTATAAATAAATGGTAGTCTTATAGGTTTTCCAACACAATATAATTTCCCATTTATAAACCTTTAATTGATTCATAAACATTTAGACATGCAACTCCATCAAGAGATTAACACAAACTTATCATTACATTAACATAATATTTTAGCCATAGTCATAAGTTCAACATAATTAATTAAGCTTCATCAAACTAGGATGATTGAAAAGAGGTTTAGCTCATGGTGAGCTTGCAAATAACAACACAATTGGAATACATGCAAATCATAATAGGATCAAAGATATAACCAAATTTTCTAAGTGGAGTGGTGTAGTGATCTTCTAAGTGGAATTTGATGATGGAATGGACCTTTCTAAGCCTCCAAATGGTCTCCCAAGTCTTGTTCCCGAGTGTTTAAGTGGGTGGAATATTTCTCCAAGAACTCTCTTTCAAATGAGCCCAAGAGGCTCTATTTATACTGTCTGAGCAATGGGGCACGGCCCGTGCCGGGACCACAGTGTAGCCGTTTTTGTTTTCTGTTGCGAACGTACTGAACATGCACTGGGCACGGGGGCGTGCTTGGTGGGGCACGGCCCCGTGTTACACCTGGTCGGGGGACAAAGGTACACTGGTACAATTCTAAGTTGACCACGGGGGTGTGCTTGATGGGGCACGACCCGTGCTTGGCTGGGAGACTTCTGTCTTCTTCTGCAAGTTGGGGCACAGGGGTGTGCTTGGTGGGGCACGGCCCGTGCTTGGTCTTCTGAGTTGTCTAATTTCTTCATTCTTCGCCACTTATTTGCTTGATTGTTCCTTTTAAGCCAGGAGTTTCCTAGAATTCAAATAGAAGCTAAATAAGCGGCAAATTCAATCAACGTATAGAGAAATTGACAATAAATGGGATGCAAATGATGTGAAATATATGTATAATTTAGAGCAAATCACATACACTCGTAAAAAATATATAGGAGATTTATTAATATAAAGATTAATATTTTCTTTAAGAATATATTATTATTAAAAGATAGAGGTGTATTTAATAAGAGAGAGAGGCGGGAAAAAAATGATGAAAATAAATATGGAAACGACACGTGGCATGAAAAACCTTTATTTATTATATAGTATAGATTTAGCAAAGGAGCAGTACCCTATTCAATAATTTGTTGACCCCTATGTAAGTGTTTAATTTTAGATTGCCTTTAGATGTAGGAGCAGTGCTTTCGTTTTGGCGTGTTCTTAATTATATAATTACAGTGGCCTTTAGGCTGTGGGGAGTACCCCGTGAAACCAATCTTGGAGGTGAGGTGACAGCCGTGAAAGCGTGAAACACCACGCCCTCTTGGCTGGTCCACGATCATGGAGGGCCGACGTGAAGATCTCCACCGGTGTGGAAAGGGAGGGGTGAATGAGGTGGGGTCAAGAGTCAAGATCAATGATATTTAGACACGTGTATCTTCCAGGTGAGTGGAAAATGGTACATCACGCCCCCATATGTGGATACCGTGTCAAAATGATATGACAATTACATAGAGGGGTGTGGAGGTGTAGAAATTTATGGATACTCCCTTAGCCTTAGTAATAGCTAGTTTAATATATGAGATTATTATATGACCCTGCCATTTTATGTCCTGCTATTATTACCTGATGTATGATACATGAGTTACTATTACCTTCATCTATCTTTAACCCCCTTACCCGTTTCATGTCCTCATTTGTTTACTGTTTATACGATTTGCCTTTCCATAATTTTCTTATTTGTATAAAACGTTTCGTCGATTTGCCTTTCCATAATTTTCTTATTTGTATAAAACGTTTCGTTGAGCCGGGGTCTCATAGGGAGCAACCTCTCTATCCATTAGAATAAAGGTAAGGCTTGTCATTATCTCACCCTGTTGTTTAGTGGGATTTTACTGCTTATGTTTGCTTGTTTATAAACGACAAAAAAACAAGGCTAATGCAAGGATCACATAACCAACTTCGTACACTAGAATCATTAGCAAGATTAATTTCAAGTAGATTAAAAACTATAGATCGTAATTAAAATAATGAAATCATCGTGCATACCATTAAACATTTCAAACCCAAGGACAAAAGAGTCATTTACATAAGATTCGCGCCATAAAACTAATATTCATCGTCCTGCTGACCGTCTTGCACAACTTCCTCATAATCTTTCTCCAGAGCTGCAAGATCTTCACGCGCCTCCGAGAACTCACCTTCTTCCATCCCTTCACCCAAATACCAGTGCACAAATGCTCGTTTCGCAAACATCACATCGAATTTATGATCAATCCGACTGAAAACTTCCGATACCGCCGTGTTGTTGCTGATCATACAAACCGCTCGTTTCACCTTCGCCAGATCTCCGCCCGGAACCGCCGTAGGTGCCTGGTAGTTGATCCCGCACTTGAATCCCGTCGGACACCTGATTTTTTTTTTAAACATTCTGATATAAATTATAAATTTTATTGAAAACATAGTTAAAAATAATAATTAAACAAAACGATGTATTTAGATTTTTTAGAAAAATCAAATTATATGTTAGATGTATTATTATAAAAGAAAAGGAAAACGAAATGTATTCAACCAGCGGATTTGTTAATCCTCTTGGCCAACCAACAAACCTATAAACCAAAATGCTTTCACCTAGAAATAGGGCTCGGCTCGTTTAATTTGCAGAGAGCTCGAGCTATACTTCTGAAGCTCAAGATCGACTCGTTTATTATTTATTAATTAATTTTTTATATATATTTATATTACTTTTATGTAATTTTTATATATAACATATTATATATTATTTAGTTATTTTTAATCATAATTTTATATATAAATATATTTATTATATTAAAAAAATTTATATAAATAACATGCTCATTTAGGCTCGCGAGCCAGCTCGGGCTCGTTTTACAAGCTTATTTTTAGACTCGGGTTCGAGCTCGAGCTCGTTTAAGCTCGCCTCGATTCGAGCTTTAAGCGAATTGATCTCGAGTAGCTCATACACGCTTGGCTCGTTTACACCCCCACCTAGAATTCAAAATGAATTTAAAAAATCCCCTACAAATATCAAAATTCTTAAACTCACCAGTCTACGAACTGAATTGTCTTTTTGGTTTTGATCGATCCGACGGCTGTGTTAACGTCCTTCGGAGCGATGTCTCCACGGTACATGAGGCAACATGCCATGTATTTGCCATGCCTTGGATCGCACTTCGCCATCATGTTAGACGGGTCAAATACGGCATTTGTGATTTCAGAAACTGAGCACAGCTCGTGGTAGGCTCGCGCAGATGAGATTACTGGTGCGTATGATGAAAGCATGAAGTGGAGCCGTGGGAACGGGACGAGATTTGTTTGAAATTCTGAAATATCGACGTTCATTGATCCATTAAACCTCAAGGAAGTTGTTAAAGATGAGATCGTTTGAGATATTAGGCGATTCAAGTTCCTGTAAGATGGCTTTTCGAGACGTAACCCTGTCCTGCATATATCATAGATCGCTTCGTTGTCTAATTGCACCACAATGTCTGTGTGTTCGATCATTGAATGAGTCGATAACACAGCATTGTAAGGCTCCACAACTGCAGTCGAAACCTAAAGTTCACCAAAACAAAATGAGAACTTACAACAAAACATAGGGCAAATTACTTTGATCAAACGTATGCTTTTAGGCCTGTAAACGAACATGAACGGGGCTTGTTCGTGTTCGTTCATTTACCTTTAACAGAACAAATGAACAAACACAAACACTTAAACGAACGGATTTTCTTATTCTTGTTTGTTGTTTAAGAAAATTAACGTGTTCATTTTCGTGTATGTTCGTTAATTTTCTAAACGAATGGTTCACAAAGACAAATGGACATAAATAAACATAAACTAACACCAATTAAAAGTAAAAGCAAATATCCAAATTAAAGTCTACCATCATCCTTACATTCAACGTTTCAAAAATAAACAAAGATATCAAATTGATTTTAAATTAGGCTTTAAGGGCTTTAAAATATGAAAATCAAATTAATTTTAAATCAACAGTAGTCATAAATATATTTGAATTAATATTTAAAAGAACGAAAATAAATAAACGAACATTCATGAAAATAACATGTTCGTTTAATTAAATGAACAATAAACACTGTGTTCTTGTTCGTTCATTTATAAAATGCACGAGAAGTTGCCGCAGAACGGTTCACTGAACTTACCTTTGGAGATGGAAATATTGTAAACCCTAGTTTCAACGTCTTCCTATACTCGTTGGACAAGCGTTCCAAGAGCAATGATCCTAAACCAGAACCGGTGCCACCACCCACGGCGTTGAACACCATAAACCCTTGCAGATTACTGCAATTGTCCGCTAATTTTCTCACACGATCAATGCAGCGATCGACGATTTCTCTTCCCACTGTGTAATGTCCTCTGGCGAAGTTATTGGCTGCATCCTCCTTGCCGGAAATGAGTAGATTGGGATTGAAGAGCTTCTTGTAACTCCCTGTTTTAACCTCATCGATCACCGTGGGTTCAAGATCAATAAATACAGCCCTGGGGACGTACTTTCCGGCCCTGCCTTCGCTGAAGAAGGTCCCAAAGGAATTGTTTGAGGTATTGCTACAATCCAATGGTAGAAAGTTATCAGATAATAATAATACACATCAATGTTTTCATAACCAGACAGGTCACAGAACCAGCTGCCTTATGGGTCCACCAGTCCGACCCATGTTAAAAACCAGACAACGTCATAAATAATTGGAAAAAATACAACTCTGAAACTATTTTATATTTTAGTGTGGATTTGCAAGGTTAACAAAATATGAATAGAGATTGAGGTAGTAAATAAATGTGGAAGAAAAAATATATATATTGAAAATCAGGTCCAACCACCTGTTAGGTTCGCCGGTTCAACCTGTCTGACCCATAATCAGCCAGTTCAGAATAGACTGGTTATGTAGCCGGTTCTGGGAACAGATAAATATAAAAGAATGAACATATGCGTACTTAGGCATAAGTCCATCAGGTTGAATGCCATGTTCAAGGCAGTAAAGTTCCCAACAAGAATTTCCGACTTGAATTCCGGCTTGTCCGAGATGGATGCTCACGATTTCTCTCATTTTCCTCTTTTTCTTTTTTGCTCTCTCTGAGAAACGATATGCTACGATACCGTTTCGCGAGGGAGATGGAAAAGAAAAAGAGGAAAAGTTTTATTTAAACCAATCTTACTATTCAATAAACAAAACGTTGTTGGTTATTATATAGGCTCAATCAAAAATTTGTTTGGTAAAGCAATTGTTATGGGCTACCTCTAGATATATGTAGATATTCATATAAACCATACATTGTTATTCCACAAAACATGTCTAAAGATAGATAGAAAATTACCATTTTATCCCTTTGGTTGTTAGTTTGTTACCAATAATCGCCACAAAAACAACTTCCATCTCTAAACCGATGAAACCGAATCGGGTCCCGTAGAATTATTTCCCGGTTTTCGACCTTGGAGATCAGTTTCATCACGGTATGACAATCTTGGCATACTCTCAAGTTCTTCATCACTCTCACAGGAGCAGATATAGGCAAACTTATCAAACCTAGGACAACTGCTAATTTTTCACTATGGTGATTTACCGTTAAACCGTTCGTGTTTTTCCCGTCAACATAACCGATTTTCTTGATTTTCTCGAGCACGTTGTCTAATTTTTCATATATCTTTTCACTTTGAGGGTGGGATTTATCACCAACCAAGAAAGAATGAACTCGGCTTCCCACCTCAATCCAACTTAAACCAGGTTCTTTCTTGATCCTACGGTTAGTCATCAAGTCTCTTACTTTTGTAGCCTGTGTTTCCATTCCAGCGTCGTTGTAGATGTTGTAAAGGAGCACGTAAGATGAAGATGCTTGTGGTTCAAGTTTGATTAATCTCTCGGCTACACGTTTTCCAATCTCCGAGTTCTTATGAATCCTACACGAACTTAGTAGGGACCGCCACATTACAGGTGCGTGACTGAAACCCGAGTTGATGATAAATGATTCAGCAGCGGATAGTCTTCCAGCACGCCCGTATAGATCTACTATGCAGGCACAGTGCTTTTCAGTTGGTGTAATACCATAGTCTCTCTTCATGGTTTCATAACGCCTGGCCGATTGGAAAATATAGTTAGCGGTTTCCATCATAATGAAACACATAATGAAGGAATGGTGACAATTTTGACCTATTTACTTATAAGTTAATCCGGGTTGTGTTTTATACTGTTATTTCAAACAAGTCAAATGGTCAAACCAAAAAAGTTAACTAGAAGGGAAACAAGTCAAACGGCGAAAGTCACCTACAATATGCATAAAACATCCCAAGTCAATTTTACTAAGATTATTATATTTAATCACTATTAACACATTAATTAGTTATGAGTGATTGTAAGGAATAAAAAAGTACTAGGGGGTCAACCAGCCCGACCAGTTTTGACCCGTTACCCAACATGTTCAATCCACCCTTCTTACCACCTCTATAAGTCATAAACAGAGTAAAATGGTTACCTGAATCCTTCCTCAACAAGCCCTCCATGACTACATGCGGTAAGAACTCCAAGAAACGCCACATCATTTGGCGCAATCCCACCGCTTATCATCAAGTCAAAGATGGTCAAAGCTTCCTTTGCACACCCATGATATGCAGCACTACATATCATCACACTCCATGAAACCACATCAAACTTATCAGCTACCTCAAACATCCCATTTGCAGAATCTCTGTCACCCGACTTTGCATACATGTATATCAAAGAATTTACAACCACACTCGACTTTATAATCCCAGTTTTAACCGAATAACTTTGAATCTGCTCACCAGATCTCACACCACCCAAATTAGCACAAGCACTCAGCACGGTTGAAATCGCAAATTCATCCGGTTTCAATCCAAAACTAAGTAGTTCACAAAAAAACATTAACGCCCGTTCATATTCACTGCTTTGGGCATGACCCGCAATCACAGATGTCCATATCACTATGTCTTGTTTATTAGTCGAATCAAAACAAGTTAACGCGTCATTCATTAAACTCCACAAAGAGTAGAACTCCACAAGCACACTTCCAATGTACTCATCAGACTGAAGATTGTTCTTAATAACATGTGCATGAATCTGTTTCCCATACTCCAAATCTTGAAACGCGATACAAGCTTTAACCATTGTAGAAAATGTAAACTCTGAAGGCCTTAGCCCATGCCTTTGCATATTAATAAAAAGATTTAAAGACTTCTTAACCAACTCATCATCAACTTCCTCCCCACGAAGCATCCCGGCTATCATCGCATTATACATGACCACATTTTTGACACGAAGAAGATTAAAAACCAAAATTGCATCATTCAAATCCCCGGTTTTAGCATACATGTCAAGCAACGCAGTCCCAACAATAACATCAAGATCCCACCCTAGTTTCACAGAGCACGCGTGTAGTAACTTACCCCATGCTAACGAAAAGTGGAAACTCATACAACACGCGTTAAGAACACTCCCCAACACATAGCTACTGAATTTCACTCCACTTTGATGCATTTTAACCAAAATCTGTAACATTTCATTATGCAAACCAGCTTTAACATAACCAGCAATCATCGAGTTCCATGAAACATCATCTAATCCATCACATTTATCAAACACGACCCGTGCTTGATCCACTCTCCCACACTTCGAATACATAGCAACAAGTGGATTAGTCAAAAATGCATCTACACCTACACCACTTAAAATAATCAACCCATGTATAACCTTCCCTAGCTCCAGATCACCAGTCTGGGCACATATGCTAAGCATGCTCGCATACGTATACTTACTAACATTAATATTTTGAATCCGGGCTTCACGGAACACTTCTTTGGCATTAATGTACTGACCCAATTGGGTATACCCAGAAATCAATGAGTTCCATGAAACAATATTTCGTTCAGGCATTTCGTCGAACAGTTGGAGGGCCAGATCTGGTTCGTTACATTTTAAGTACATGTTCATAAGGGTGTTGTGTAAAAACAAGCGTGGAGTGTGACCCGTTTTCAGCATGTGTGATTGTACGAGCTTGCCATGGGCTGAACACCCTGAATGCGTGGATGATTGAACCAGTTTCGTGTAGGTTGCATCATCTAGAGAATTACCCGGTTCGCGTTGATGGATGGTCTCAAACAATGAGGAGTTTCTTTCAAATTCTTGTATTGGATGATTGAAAACTACGGGGACATTGATCATGTTTGATAAAGATCGGATTTTTGTGGGTTTTAGTTGGGGCAACATGTGATGATGATCGAGAAGTAAAACTTGTTCGCTGATTTAGAGATTGGATACCATTAAGTTAATGGCCTAAATTGAAAAAACTTGTTGCTTAGTCTGAGTTGAAATTTTGGTCCTAAACCATCGATTTTACACTTTTACTAGGCGCTTGGGGCTATATACTTTCTCTCTTGACCAAACTATTTTTCCTTTCTTTATTTAACTTATCTTATATAATCAACTAATATTAAAATAAATTAAACAAAACTAAATGCTTATATATCCTTTATATTATTTCAACTACGTACATTTCAATAAGGGTCTATAGTTTTTATTCGTGGTTGGTTGGTTTTGACAATGCTACTACGTGTCGTTTGATGATTGACTTTTTTTTCATGATTTTCTGTATGTATAAAGGATTAAATGGAGGACCTTAAAGATAAAAGTCCTCCTGGCCCAGAGGAAAGGCGCGCCCCGTGGCCCTTATCCACCCGGGTTTGAACCTTGGGTGTGGCAGTCATATGTTTAAAAAAAAATTTGTTATTTTTAATCCAATTTTTTTTCTAGGGTTTAACGAATTATTTTAGTATGGAAGAACATTTTATTTTTCTCATATTTTTACGTTGCAAATTTTAACACTCTCGTTCTATCAACGTTTCAAAACGTACAAGCGCAACTTACGACTATAGTTTTGAGGATAGATACGTGTCGTGCCGCGTGGCACGAATATCATAACTAGTTTTTAACAATATGATATTGTTATTATTATTATCGTTAATAATATTATTATTTAGAATAATAATGTTTGTCTCATCATCCATATAAGGTGTGTTATATCACCTGATACATAAATAGCTTCACAATTATTACTCTTACGGTTGATACTGCGTTAACACTGCTCCATCTTGATTGACTCATATTGTCACGTGGCAGCATGTGAGTGGACCAAGTTTTTATTTTTTTTTCATTTTCAACTCTTACATTATGTAGAATATACGCTTTTAACCCATTTGATTTTCTGATAATTTTGTTTTTCTGTAATAACTTTCGTTCGTTAAGTTAAAAAAAAAAGAATGTGCGGACGTTTTTAGTTTTTTTTACGCTCCGGGTTTTTTTAAACGGAGTAGTATTCAAAATCGAGTACTTTTTGGATCGTATAGCGAGCGACGTTACCGTTGCGGTATCGTGACAAACCCAACCGCTTATGAGCGAACAACACCGTTGTCGCTATTTTGGTTTATCGTAACCGGTATCGGTATTCGCTTTTATGCTTTTCGACGAGCAGAACCGATAACGACCAAACTCCTATTGTGTAATCTAGGGAAGAAACAACCACGCTCCCACCGCGAAGCACGGAGTCTTTGTATTTTTTTATCCGGTTTTTTTTAGTTTTCTTTTTAAATTTTTTTTTGTTTCCTTTCGTATGTTTTAACGTTTTGATTTACTATACAATACGTCCCCACCGCGTAGCGCGGGTTTTAATTTCTAGTTCCATCTATTTATTATTGATCCTTACCCTTTTCACATTATCGCCCGGTTTTTATATTTATTTTTTAATTATGAATTTGATTGTTTGAAAATTTATATAAGTTAAAAGTTTATAACCATTATAAAGATAAAGATAACTTCACACAATAGTAACTACATTTCACAAATGGTCCAATAAAGTTACTCAAAATCTTTTTCTCATTTTAGAGTCACTTAAGTCTCATTAGACATTTCAAACTTTTGAAATTAATTTTTTATATAAATGTTATAATTTTTAACATCAAATGACGTAAGTGAACATATATGAATCTTGATTACTATTTAATAATCAGTAACATATTACAATTACTATTAATAATACTATTCACTTACTCTTATTTTGCAACATCCGTGTCCAATAAGGTTTTTTTTTTTTTTTTTTTTTCTCTCATATTCACCTCCTTCAATTTTCATAAGTTAAATTCACTGTACGACCCCGTCGTAACGCGCAGGTCATGATTTCTAGTTACAATTAATATTTAAAGATAGAAATAAAAGTTTACTATATTCTTTTATTGTCAACAAACCAAAAACCTAATCATGTTAACAATCCAAGTCAACAACCTGCTATTCTGTATTCTGTCAATTAAAAATCTCGTTAATCATCAAATCACTATCCTACTAATCATGATTAGTAAATTTGTTAACTAATGTTTTAACAAAATAAAAAGTTTTACATATAGATAAGGAGATGCTTGAATTATAACAAATATCACTTAGAAAGATACAACCAACAGGTCATAACATGTTTCACTTGTGCCAATTACCCAAAATATGGACCATCATAAGCATTCCAAGAGCAGTAAGGCTTGTCTTCTTGTCTATCCTCTCAACCAAGTGTTCCTATACGATGAATTGTCACGCAACGAAGCATCATGTGGCTTATATTCCATAACGTATCCGTGTGGAAGCTTCAAGTGTCGTTTTATATTATCTCTTAAAGCCATCACCACCTTGTTACAAAAAAAGAGATGCGGTAAAATGTAAACAATAGAACAGGTCAACAGGTCAAATGGGTAGTTAAAGGGGGTTTTGAGTCGTGTTTTATCTCAAACGGGTCAAATGGATATAAATTGTCACTGTAAAAAATTGTTTTGTAACATGATTAATGTGTTAACTAATTTAAAGAAAATGAACAAAAGTGTTGGGAGCCGGACCAGCCCGACCCGTGTCAACTCGAACTCGTTTGGACACATTACCTAAGGCACCCAATAAACAGGCAAGATGATATAGTGTTTGGTAAGTTTTTACCTGATTATCAGATGCATTGCGGTTCCATACGCTCAATATATCCTCGTTGAAGCGGACGCTCAACACAACCCCACATATATTATCACTGTAATCAAGTTGATCACCTACCAATGCTAAAACCTGGCACCCACTCAAACAAGAAAACAGTAACCGTTGGCTATAACTTGGAATAATTATATTATTACAAAATACAACTGAAAATGGAGGCAAGTATCGAAACAATGTGGTTACAGCTTAAAGACAAGTTGTCGCATGGTTTGAGGGATATAAAATATTAGGTCCTTGTTAAACAAACCAAAGAAAAAAGAACAAGAATCAAAACACAAGTTGATTTGATAAACAATAATCCCTTAATAGAAAAGCACCATATAGGCTTTCATTTGAATGTTGATAATAATAATGCATGCAAAGCTGACCGTGGTACACAAAATAGATGCAGTCTATATATCATGTCCACATATGTCCATACACATACTATAAGTTCCATTGAAAAATATACTACTGTGTGGCAATGAACCATTAAAGAGATGATATAAACCATGCACACAAACGTCACACACACAAAAAGATAGCTTTTCTTCCTTACCAAATCCTCCCAGAAACGTCCTGAGACAGCCTTTTTAAATCGTATGATCCACTTACCACCATTGCAATTAGCAGAATCCTGCAATACCAGTAACCAGACAAAACCAAATGATTATTCATTAACATTTAATTTAAGTCAAACTAGCCTAAATGGGAAGGATTGACAACAACGATTAACTGACAAAGCAGTAAGAGTTCAAATATCCTGTGTACCTCCCATAGCGGACGGATCCCATGTTTGAAAAGATGCAAATCAGTTGGGCTTGGCAAGGATGATGGACGAGCCAAATGACAATAGCACACCCATAAACCTTCAACCTGTAGTTCATGCAAGATATATCAGTCAACAAAAATATCCACCAATTTTGCATCTAAAGAATATATTGATGAAACTTTACCGTGCTAAAGTCCATTATCTGCTTTATATTGTCCTCATATGATGTCTGAGTACGGACTCCAGGTGTGCGGCGAGTGTACCAAAATACAAACTTGTTCTGTTGGAGTATAAATAAATAGGCATGATGATCAAAGACAGTTTAACGCAAACTCTAAAAGATGACAACAAGGAGACGAAATTTTCACGCAAGAAGATATAAACCAATAGCACTTAGCACAGTCATAGGTGTTGATGCTAGCTTCGTTCTAGGTTTGCCCTTAGTTGCAGGTGAGCCTCTAATCTTCAATGCCTTTAGTCGTATCTACTTTAGCCTTAGGGACTTGTATGTCATAGTGGCCTTTTCTACATGGTTATGACACGGATTTGTATGTCTGATTGTTCTTATATCTGTTATGGCTACTTTATTATATGGTTATGACATGTAGTTCTTTCTTGTATGTTTTCTGTATGCTTCACATTTTAGATTTAGGGACTAGTAGTCTAGTATGCATGTTGCTCCTTTTGTCGGCTTATGGTACTAACTTATATGTCTTGTTCTCATATACGCTTTGATACTAGATATTTGTTGTTTGTTGTTTATTGTATGCATGTTTAGTATGTTTTCCGAGCCAGGGGTTTCTTTGAGTGCAGCCTCTCTACCTTGGGATAGAGGTAAGGTTTGCCCTCATCCCACCCTCCCCAGACCCTACTCTTTGAGTGGGATTTTGATGGGTATGTTTGCTTGTTTTAGCCCTTAGCACGTTTGGATATCTGATATCTAAATAACTTGTAAGGCAAAAGTTTCAAGCAAACTTTACCTTTTCTCAACAGTTAAAAGCATTACAATGAGACAGCTAACAGGTTAGAATGTCTGTCAATTGTCATCAAACAATATAAACATAAATGGCAGCTGAGCTACTTGGTTGATAACAATACAACCAATACTAAGAGGTTGACAAACACTGGGCTCGATTGACAGCAGCAAACAAGCTCTAGTTAACAGATAGATTCATATTTAAACAGTATGAGCTAATCTGAGTACTGCCAAACCAAACATATAAACCATCTTCTTCAGGCTTCTCAAATGAAACTACTGACTGACTGAGTACTAAAATATCAAATTCAACTGAAATAGAAATGAAATGGTAAAATCATAGAAATTCATCGCGGAAATTAGTAAAAAAAACATTAAAACGAAGAGCAACTTCCGAATGCAAATAACCTAATTCATATTAAACTACAGCACTATTCCTAGACCAAATGTTAATCTCAAAAGTAATAATTGAACGCATATGTGAGTAAGCATATCGAGATATACCTTGAGAGGATGCAACCCGGCTTTAAGCTCGCGTGATTGTCGTTCGCGGTCTTCGGATGAATCGTACTCTGATTGAGAGCTGTTCGCATTCTTATCGGTTTCCCCTCTCTTCTCCGTTGATGCATCCATCTCCGACAGCTTTTCCGGTAGGTTTTGGGAAACCCTAGCGCTCTCACTCTCGCCTGTTTTGGGATTGATTCAAAAAGAGGGATGAAATGAAAACCTTTCGTCTGTATCAATCGGGCGTCCGGGTCCGGGTCCGGGTCATACTTATTTGCTCCGATATGTTCTAACACGTAGTTACGCCATACTTTCTAAATAGTGGGACTCTACCCTCCCAATCAAACAATCCTTTCAAATTTTTTTTTGAACGGCGAACATTGAATGTTGTGACGTCGCACCCCCGTCATATGGGAAAGCCTCGTCCAACTCTGGCCAATATATTGTCTTAACCGGGCCCACTTGGCGTCAGAGTTGGAGAGCATCCAAGGAAAAATCCCACCCAATACGGCCCCTTCCGGGCTTGAGGGAGAGCCGAGGCTCGAACCCTGGATCGGCGTGGGTAAAACCCTGGTGCATCAGCCTAAGAACTAGGCCTCATTTGCATGCCTCATAAATTAATGGTGGTGGCAGGGATTGAACCCGGGTCCCTTGGGACTTCAGGACTCACCTCAACCACTACACCACAACCTCTTTGGCCTTTCAAATTACCTTCTATGATGTGAGTGGTACCATCCAACCCTTTAAGTTTTATTTTTTTAAAATTAAAATAAATTAGTACACTAAAATTTTAATTAATTAATTAAAAATATATAACAATAAATAAAAAGACAATAAAAGCTTGATGGATCCATTTATCATGAACCCGTACAATCTCCCAACATTTGACTTTGATAAAAGTTTTTTTTTGTTTTTTTTGGTAGTCACTTAACGCTTTATTCATTACATCCAAATCGTTGGCTCCACTAGCACGTAGAAGATCCTACAAATTAATACATTAACAATATATTAATTTTAAAAAAAAATATTAACAGTAAATAAACGTACAAAAAATACATACCGCTTTAACCCAACATCCGTTGAAGTAACACATACTTGTATTCAAAGAATTCCACTTTGAATTTAGTTGGTGTGTACTTCGGGGGCTTCCTCCAAGTTGAGAATTGTAATGCTCAAGTATCTGTTCCCAAAAAGTATCTCTTTTTTGTTGATTTTCGATCTTCGGGTCTTCAGAAATATGGCACCAAGCCTTACACAAAGCTTCGGTTTGTTAGGGAGTCCATGCTTGACGGGCCGCCCGATTGCTGAATTTTCTTTTTTGGATATACATATTGTCTTCAATTATGTTCTAAGCTAGGATCCTCGTCAACATAGTAATCGGCACCGTCATCATATATGGGAAGTTGACGTTCTTCTTGACGGGTGGGTTTACGAAACGGTCGGTTGTGGTATCGAGGTGCAAAAGGATCAAAAGTTTGTTGATCTTGTAGGGGATAGGTGTATTGTCTCGGTGCAACTTGCATAGGCATGACCGGTATATGAGGATACGAAAAATGTGGGTATGGAGTATACGGTTGTTGGAATTTCTTGGCTCGATAGTTGTTGGCTAGAACCGCCTCTCGGTTTAGAAACTTTTTTTGAATCCATTGTATTTTTATGTAAAGAATAGAGGAGAAAGAATGTATTTTTTGTGTATTGAGTAAAATGTTTGGGTATGTATTTATAGGGATAAATTTATTAAATTTAAAAAAAATTATTTTAAACGGCTATATAGCCGTTCAACGGTCTCTTCCAACGGCAACATCCAACATTTCGACGGGTTTCAATACCCGCCCACTCTACTCGTTGAACCCGCTTTGGATGTGGCGGTGTACCTGTCACACCCCGGCCGGCAGCGGATTATACGCCGGGGCTGACGCGGTTGTTCATAAGCAAATGATCATCTATTTAATGTGATAGTATTTATTATTCGAATTAAAAGCATCCGTTACAACTGGATATAAGAAAACAAAGCGTCCAAAACATAAGATAATCCAAATTTAACTAGGTCCAGTCCTATATGATCAAGTTGAGTCCTCAAACTGGTACACCTGAAACATGTGAATAAATGTCAACTACAAGTAGTTGGTGAGTAACATAGGTTTTGACACCAAATAAAAGTTGAGTAAAAAGTAGTTGTAATTCAATATTGTTCACAGCATAACTAAGGCATAAATGTGAAAACATACAAGGTTCCAAGCGTACAATTCAATCCGTAGTAAATGGAAAACTGGTAAGTACAATCTCACTGATTGTGTTTTAGAAAAATAGTAATATGGTACACGCAAAACCCGCCAAGGTTCGTGTTAACTGGAATCGGATTCTCATATAAATGATCATGTTGGGTACTACCTTAGGCCTGGGTAGCAGGTTAATGAATGTACTAGCATGAACACATGTAATGGTCACCAAGCAGTTTAAGACATAAAGCACATAGTAATTTGCATGAGAACAAATGGTATTGAATTTGGTAAGTATAGTATGTAAACATGTTCCACCCCGAGTATTTGTAAACAATAGTAAAGAGAAAGGGGGCTATGAAACTCACCTTGTAATGAAGCTAGTAAATGGTATGAATTGTTAAGGATGGATAGGACTCGTGAGGATCACTCACAATCAACCTACACGGAGAAATTTGTATTCTAGACTCAATGAGAATAAACAATTTTAACTCCATTTGGGTCTCTAGAGGTTTTGGAGTTTGGGGTCGGATGTGGGGTTTGTATAAGTTTGTAGAAAAATATATATATTTATATTGATAGGTTAACACTAATTAAAATTAATTAGAAACTCCAATTAATTATATAGTATTTACAATAATATAGATATGATTGAATTTATTTACATAATTATTCTAAAATAATTTAATAAATAAATTATGAAATAGAAAAGGTTTGAATGATAATACGTTTGGATTATTTATATAATTATTCTCAAAATCATTAGTAAATAATTTATGAAATGAAAAGGGTTTCAATTAATTATTTTATGTAAATAAAATAACTAATTAAACTATCTAAATAATCTCTTCTAAATGATTTATAAAAGAGGTAAATATAAGTGTTAAATGAGATAAATTGATTTTGTATAATTATTCATCTAAATTAATTATTTAAGCATTTCTATAAGTTTTAAAATGTTTTAAATAATTATATATTTTTTTGTCACAATAATTATTTATAAATTTAAAGATGTGAGATAATAATGTTAAACAATTAGTTAAAATTTGTTTAATACATTACTATTTTATAGATAAAACAATATAATTAGATTTGTCAAAATAAAATCATTTATACTGCTTATTTAGGAATTTATAAAATTTCTAATATGTTTTTAATTGAAATAAATAAGACATTATTTTATGTTTTCTGATTTTATAAAAATTAATAAGCATTTTTATTGGATTTGTAAGGGATAATTCTGAAATTTAAATCACTAATTCTTGACTTAAGATAATTATAAATCCTTCAAAACATAAAAGAATAATAAAAAAAGGGAGGCCGGGGGACTCGAACCCGTGACCTGTGGGTTATGGGGCAAGCGCTTTAACCATCCGATCTGGGCTTAAAGCCTTGCTAGAAAAAGACTTGCCATCCCTTTAACAAGTACACAATCGTCCCCCTTCTTCTCCAACACCCAAACCGTAAACCCTAGCCCCTACATCGATTCGATTGGCCAACTATCGGTCACGAAATCATGGGGCTATTAATCTATGGATAGAAACGAATATGTTGATGCATAGAATACCTGAAATAGTTACGAAACGAGGGAGGACGACGGGTGAGCAGGTCCGGCGTCTCAAGGCTTTACTTCGTGTTCCAGAAGCGGTTTTAGGTGCGTTTGATATTTCAAAGAGCTCAAAAGGGATGTTGCGAAGGAGTGGGACTCCATTTTATAGGTTAATTCCACATAGAACACACGAAACGATTTGTTTCGCGACTAGGACGGTTTCGGTTTTTAAGTCTGCGTTAATTCCTTTGATTACACTTAAATTGGCTCGGTAAAGTTGTTAAAGAGGAGTCGGCTAACGCTTATGCACGTTTTGATGTCATTAAACATGTTGAAATTCCATGAATTGAAATGGAATCGATCGGGTTTGACTTTGGAAAAGTCAACAGTAGCGAGTTTGGGAAGAATGGGTTTAAAACCATGTATTTGAGCAAATTAAATTGGTACAATCGTCTCGGTTTAGCCGAGTAACATCCGTGTATGGTTCGGGTGTATTAACATCATGGAATTCGAGCAAATTGAAATTGGTTTGGGTTTGTTGACTTTTCTAAAGTCAAGATTGGATGAGGTAGGGTTCAAAACCAAGGAGGTTCAAATTGGGAAGGTCCAAGGTGACCAAGGGGGTTTCAAGGGTAAATAGTGGGGGTTCAAAACTTGTGAGTGGGTTCAAATGAAAGTTGGAGGGTTCAAAGTCTTGTTTATTTTGTTTGAACACCCTTTTTAAATCATTTACAAGAATTTTTTATAAAGTTTATAAATGTCTAATTTATTGTTTGCTTTTATTTAAGTTATTTTGGAAGGAGTAAGCTCCTTTTCTAGTAAAGTTTACAAATTGAATAAATGGTTTATCAAAACATATATATAAAATCACACATTCATTTAAAAATAAATACATGTGTGTGTATATATATATAAGGGGATTGTAAATGTGTGCTTTAAACTCAAAAGTTTTATATTATTATTTTTTTTTATAAAACTAAAAGTTATGGGTTTGATGTAGTTGGTATAGTCCAATATATATATGTATGGATAAATAAATACATATGTATGTGGTAAAGAAAAAAAGAAAAAAAATATGGCTGGAAAATCGTGGATATTACAGTATCCCCAAGTTGAGGGAATTTCATCCCGAAATTCAACTGTTGAAGGCTACTGAAATCAGGAAAAGATGTGAGCTTGGATTCTCGTCGAGCTTTGATTGTCGGTTCGAAGAGTATAGTGGGCGACAAGGTTCAGGGTTGATACTCAAGGTCTGGTCAGGTTATCGCATGGATGGTGGTAGTGGGTCTAGAAGAGGATTAAAGAGAAAATTGCCCTAGGATAATTTTGGACTTAAATGATGGGATGCATTATTTGTAATGAAAATGACGAGAATTCGATGGTTACAACTTGTTTTGGTTATAGTCCATTATGTTCAAAAGGTATCACTAGGTAAAGGTTTCTCAGAGATTGGTCAAGGTCAAAGTAATAGAACACGTGACACGAACAACGCTACTACTGACAATATGACATAAATACTTATATATAAGAAATACTAGCGGCGTATTCGCCATGTCCTTATCATATCGTCTCAGTTTTGTTACGATGTATCACGATAGGTTTTATGTCTTCACACACGACAGAATTTCTTATGTTTTCCATGCGCTGACTTTCATAATTACGTGTGCACCCGTAATTACTCAAATCGTCGTATGGTCCGTATATATCATTCCATTGTGTGTGGGTACAAAAGGGGGAACACCAAAAACATTTAGTTCTTAATTATTGTTTTCATGTATAAGTTGTTAATAAGTGACTGTGTCTCTAGATGGTAATGTCAGTCAGGAAGTAAAGACTAACAATGTGGCACAACCCCATACATGGGCGTCCTGAGTAGATGACATATCCCTCCAGATTACCCATAAAGTTGATAGCTCTCTCGTGTCTGAACAAGAATACGTCAAACCCCGAGTAGCTCAAAGTTTATAGCTATCAATTTTCATGGATAAAGTGAATGATCATGTCTCATGTATATAGTGGACAATCAATTGTGAACAATGTAAATGGTCTAGTTTCGTATGTAATGTAGACACTCATTATCCATGTATAGCGTAATTAATCTTGTATTATGCATATTGTGAACAATCTAGTATCATGTATATTGCAAATAGTCAAGTTTCATGTATAACGTGAACTATCAAGTTGCGTGTATAATGTGAACAATTTAGTCTTAGGTATATTATGAATGTTCATATGTAAATAATTGAATCTCCTGAGTAATGTAAGCTATCGAATCTTGTCGGTGATCGAGTGCTGCGGGCAAGCGTGTTGCTTGGTGTTTTATGTACAAGGTAGGTACTTGGGTTTTAAATTCTTAATTTGGTTGTGGTTTGTATGGGTCGCCTACGCGAAATGATTCATCTCCTTGAAGTGACTAGTAATCTCATACATTTCCGAAAGTGCAAGATAGTGAGAAAGTTTTACAGATATTTAGAATAATACGCAGACGAATAACTGATTTGAGCTTTTTGTTTGAAAATGGCAAGTAATTGAAATTTATCCTTGTTTGTAAATTAATAAGTGAAAGTAATAGGTTAAATAACTAGGTAACTGAGTAAATAAAAACTTTTTATTTATTTAGTTATCATAAAGGGAATGTTGCAAAAGAAGATAATGGTCACATTATTTCGTGATTAGGCCAAGACTTTAAGAGGTCGTAACGAAAAAATTAATCGAGTCATAATTAATTATTAACTAAGATAATGAGATAAATGTTTTATAAAACAAATTGCATTGAGTTCCTTCACAAGGTAAAGGGGTTTGTAAATAATTTATAATTTAGATAAAATTTATAAACCAAGGGTTTGATAAAGGTTTTGTTTGAACAAAAATAACTACATTAGTCAAATTAGGAAATAACAAAACAATTAGTTTACAAAGGAGGTTTAGATGTCAATTATTAAGGAGAGTTAAAAGTAATAACATTTATATTTGGGTACAGGATATGAGTTTCAATTTAAGTTTTAAGAAAAACGCTAAATAGAATATCCGGTTAACCTCTCAGATAGTTTTCCACCAGGAGGCAGATGAGCATCAAGACGAACATCTTTGAGGTTATTCGTATTGCAAACCGGGCTTCGACTCTAGTTATTTCTGTACGCGCATCAAGTATTCCCTGGTCTCCATTCCTTGCCTCAGAAACTCCGCGGTCCTTACATATAGGTGAGCGGTATCAGCTGGAACTCCTATTGCACTGGTAAGTCCCATAAGTTGTCTTGCTCTTGGTTCTAGATGGTATAGGTTAGGTGCTAGATGAGGGTCTCTCGATGGAGGTGATTCAGCTGTTTGGAGCCTCAAGCCCGTTCCTAAGCCAATCTGTTTTGAGGTTAAACATGGATCTGGCAGTTAGTCGTGCCGGTGACCAGTTGCCTGGTGATGGGAATCCACAGTCTTACTCCTGTGCTGACTCTGTTGCGGGTGATACTCCGGGGAGTGAGGAGGGTAAGAGGCCATGTCCAACACGGAAAAGGTCGTAAGTGATATTGCGATGGTAAGTGTTAAGTACAAAGGTGTTTATGAGTTTAATATTGACTAATCATAACACCGAGTCCTCAAAATTGTATGTTAGGAGTAACACTTGACCTATAAGTAGTGTACCCACGAAAAGAATTCCCAGGAAAGAGAGGTGGGTCACAAGGGACACACTGAAATACTCAATCTTTCCTTTGTCAGAATCTTTCATGGACTTACACTCACTCTTCCAGCCATTATGTACCATTAACATTATTATTTGAACTCATAGTTATGGTGAGAATCGTTAGGGATTTTTGTCTTGTGGCTCAAGGGTGAGTTTAATCTTCTTAAGCAGCTTCCTTTCGTTGGATGGTGGGGTCTAAGGGTGTAAATCTCTCACAAGAGATGATAAGGATGATAAGATTTTCAAGGCATAAGGATGGAAGGTATAGGAACTTAAATAAGTTTAAGTGTAAGAATCAAATAGGGAGGTTTAGACTTGTGTACCAAATTTTAATAATTAAGCGAATGATGTTTAGATTGCATTCATCTGGCATATAACCAAATGGATGTTGTGACAATTCAAAGTGATTCAAGTTCTTATACTTTCAAGAAGACATGCTTTAGCCTACAGGTGAACACTCACTTCGGGAATTCCCAGGAAAGCATACGGATCCTTCGGTTGATTTGGATTTTTATGAAATGCTTTCCTAGACAGAAGACTCAAAGTACAGACATTCACCCTTCCGGATTGCGCACGTTCTCTACTAATTTTCAGAACCCAAAACTTTAACGGGATTTTAAAATTTTAATAGGCATTGGGCCTACGAGTTTGAATCTTTCCATAAGTTATTAGTGATGATGTGTGAAAGATGAAAGTGTATAAAGTCTTGTATAGCAAAACTTAGGATATCATTTAGTGGTATCAAATAGGTATTGTGTAGACAATTCAAATAGTGTAGCAATTAAGGCATCACGGGAGTAGTAATTTTTGTGAACATGTAGGTTATCAAGTAACATAGCACATAAGATAATTCGTATTGTATTATGCAATGTAATTCACTAGATAATATGTAGGATAATTACACAAAGGTACCCTAAGGTTATAGACTATAGTCTAGAAATATGTTTCAAGTAATCCATTTAGTTTCAAATAGTTTCATGTAGTCTCTTGAATGTTGCAGTTCATGTATTTGCACTACCTAGATAGAAATAGGTAGATATAGATAGGTAAGTGGATGTAAGTATGTGTATAATGAGTATAGAGTGGAGTTCCTAGAAAAAGACACGAGTTAAACTCATGTTTGGGACTCCTAGGTTATAGTCTAGGTCATGTGTGTTTAATAACCTAATTCCCTATAACCATGGCTTTGATACCAATCTGTCACACCCCGGCCGGCAGCGGATTATACGCCGGGTCTGACGCGGTTGTTCATAAGCACATGATCATCTATTTAATGTGATAGTATTTATTATTCGAATTAAAAGCATCCGTTACAACTGGATATAAGAAAACAAAGCGTCCAAAACATAAGATAATCCAAATTTAACTAGGTCCAGTCCTATATGATCAAGTTGAGTCCTCAAACTGGTACACCTGAAACATGTGAATAAATGTCAACTACAAGTAGTTGGTGAGTAACATAGGTTTTGACACCAAATAAAAGTTGAGTAAAAAGTAGTTGTAATTCAATATTGTTCACAGCATAACTAAGGTATAAATGTGAAAACATACAAGGTTCCAAGCGTACAATTCAATCCGTAGTAAATGGAAAACTGGTAAGTACAATCTCACTGATTGTGTTTTAGAAAAATAGTAATATGGTACACGCAAAACCCGCCAAGGTTCGTGTTAACTGGAATCGGATTCTCATATAAATGATCATGTTGGGTACTACCTTAGGCCTGGGTAGCAGGTTAATGAATGTACTAGCATGAACACATGTAATGGTCACCAAGCAGTTTAAGACATAAAGCACATAGTAATTTGCATGAGAACAAATGGTATTGAATTTGGTAAGTATAGTATGTAAACATGTTCCACCCCGAGTATTTGTAAACAATAGTAAAGAGAAAGGGGGCTATGAAACTCACCTTGTAATGAAGCTAGTAAATGGTATGAATTGTTAAGGATGGATAGGACTCGTGAGGATCACTCACAATCAACCTACACGGATAAATTTGTATTCTAGACTCAATGAGAATAAACAATTTTAACTCCATTTGGGTCTCTAGAGGTTTTGGAGTTTGGGGTCGGATGTGGGGTTTGTAAAAGTTTGTAGAAAAATATATATATTTATATTGATAGGTTAACACTAATTAAAATTAATTAGAAACTCCAATTAATTATATAGTATTTACAATAATATAGATATGATTGAATTTATTTACATAATTATTCTAAAATAATTTAATAAATAAATTATGAAATAGAAAAGGTTTGAATGATAATACGTTTGGATTATTTATATAATTATTCTCAAAATCATTAGTAAATAATTTATGAAATGAAAAGGGTTTCAATTAATTATTTTATGTAAATAAAATAACTAATTAAACTATCTAAATAATCTCTTCTAAATGATTTATAAAAGAGGTAAATATAAGTGTTAAATGAGATAAATTGAATTTGTATAATTATTCATCTAAATTAATTATTTAAGCATTTCTATAAGTTTTAAAATGTTTTAAATAATTATATATTTTTTTGTCACAATAATTATTTATAAATTTAAAGATGTGAAATAATAATGTTAAACAATTAGTTAAAATTTGTTTAATACATTACTATTTTATAGATAAAACAACATAATTAGATTTGTCAAAATAAAATCATTTATACTGCTTATTTAGGAATTTATAAAATTTCTAATATGTTTTTAATTGAAATAAATAAGACATTATTTTATGTTTTCTGATTTTATAAAAATTAATAAGCATTTTTATTGGATTTGTAAGGGATAATTCTGAAATTTAAATCACTAATTCCTGACTTAAGATAATTATAAATCCTTCAAAACATAAAAGAATAATAATAAAAGGGAGGCCGGGGGACTCGAACCCGTGACCTGTGGGTTATGGGGCAAGCGCTTTAACCATCCGATCTGGGCTTAAAGCCTTGCTAGAAAAAGACTTGCCATCCCTTTAACAAGTACACAATCGTCCCCCTTCTTCTCCAACACCCAAACCGTAAACCCTAGCCCCTACATCGATTCGATTGGCCAACTATCGGTCACGAAATCATGGGGCTATTAATCTATGGATAGAAACGAATATGTTGATGCATAGAATACCTGAAATAGTTACGAAACGAGGGAGGAGGACGACGGGTGAGCAGGTCCGGCGTCTCAAGGCTTCACTTCGTGTTCTAGAAGCGGATTTAGGTGCGTTTGATATTTCAAAGAGCTCAAAAGGGATGTTGCGAGGGAGTGGGACTCCATTTTATAGGTTAATTCCACATAGAACACACGAAACGATTTGTTTCGCGACTAGGACGGTTTCGGTTTTTAAGTCTGCGTTAATTCCTTTGATTACACTTAAATTGGCTCGGTAAAGTTGTTAAAGAGGAGTCGGCTAACGCTTATGCACGTTTTGATGTCATTAAACATGTTGAAATTCCATGAATTGAAATGGAATCGACCGGGTTTGACTTTGGAAAAGTCAACAGTAGCGAGTTTGGGAAGAATGGGTTTAAAACCATGTATTTGAGCAAATTAAATTGGTACAATCGTCTCGGTTTGGCCGAGTAACATCTGTGTATGGTTCGGGTGTATTAACATCATGGAATTCTAGCAAATTGAAATTGGTTTGGGTTTGTTGACTTTTCTAAAGTCAAGATTGGATGAGGTAGGGTTCAAAACCAAGGAGGTTCAAATTGGGAAGGTCCAAGGTGACCAAGGGGGTTTCAAGGGTAAATAGTGGGGGTTCAAAACTTGTGAGTGGGTTCAAATGAAAGTTGGAGGGTTCAAAGTCTTGTTTATTTTTTTTGAACACCCTTTTTAAATCATTTACAAGAATTTTTTATAAAGTTTATAAATGTCTAATTTATTGTTTGCTTTTATTTAAGTTATTTTGGAAGGAGTAAGCTCCTTTTCTAGTAAAGTTTACAAATTGAATAAATGGTTTATCAAAGCATATATATAAAATCACACATTCATTTAAAAATAAATACATGTGTGTATATATATATATAAGGGGATTGTAAATGTGTGCTTTAAACTCAAAAGTTTTATATTATTATTTTTTTTATAAAACTAAAAGTTATGGGTTTGATGTAGTTGGTATAGTCCAATATATATATGTATGGATAAATAAATACATATGTATGTGGTAAAGAAAAAAAGAAAAAAAATATGGCTGGAAAATCGTGGATATTACAGTACCCGTCAAGCCGCTGGATACCCGCTTGGTACCCGCACTCCACTCCCACCTCCCTAAAATGTTCTTATTACGTCAGATGTTGGTAACATAGAAAACCGCTCCCCCACTCACAATGGTCCTTGTTTTTGAAGATCCATCGAAGCAAACTTGGTCTAACGTTCAACTCATATTGCACTGTTACGGAGACCCTTACTTGTTTACGGAGACTCTTGTATCAATATTGTAATCGTGACTTATTAACTAAAAATTGCCAATGAGATGGTGGTGGAGTGGTAAGGGAGAGACCTAGTGTTCCTTGTGACCCAGGTTCAATCCCTGCTCTCCACATTAGTTTCTGTGGCATGCAAATGAGGCCTAGCTCTTAGGCTGATGCACCTGGGTTTTACCCACGCCGATCCAGGGTTCGAGCCTCGGCTCTCCCTCAAGCCCGGAAGGGGCCGTATTGGGTGAGATCTTTCCTTGGATGCTCTCCAACTCTGACACCAAGTGGGCCCGGTTAAAACAACATATGTTGGAAAATTTTTGTGAAAATATGTTTTTCACATATTTTGGACTTAAATAATTATTTATATTTGTTACAAATATAATTATTACTTATTACGTTCGTATTCTATTACGTGAGAGGATCACAACGAACCAAATCATGTCCAAAATACAGCTAAGATGAATGATATATCGATGTTCGAAATTGTGTGTATAAATGTTGAGACATTGGAAATTGAACATGTCTTGGGAATTGAGCTTGTCCCACATCGGAGGAATGAGAAACTATTGATTGGCTTATAAGTGTGAAGGTTCACACAAGAGTATTCTTGTATACCAAGACACACACAGTGACAGTAGCAAGGGTGCAAAGCACCCGACGCGCCCGCGCCGGCGCCCGGGCACGGGACCGGACACGGACACGGACCCGGACATGGGACCGAGGAGCGATGTGCGTAATGTGGCGTTTTGATGGCGTACTTTGCACTTTTAACTCCCAGAGTTATGATTGCATTAGTTGCAAACTTAACTCTCTGAGTAATGAGCTGCCTTAAATTGCGAATTAAGTGTCTAGCCTATATAAACAAGGCTTGGGTTCATGGTTTCATACACCTGCAAAATTGCACATGCAAACACACTCTGTTCCAGAAGAATTTCTGGCATTCTTCAAGCTTCGCGCTCTTGTTTCAGGTATAGTGTCGGGTGCTAGGCTAATCCCGGCAGTACTTCCTGCTTCGGCTGTTGTACCCTGGGAGACAGACGGGTTCACCTGGGTGGCCCGAAATCTGTTTTAAGAGACCTCTGTTTAACAGAAATCCTCAGCCTTTACCCGGTTTTGGTTTCATTGTATTTCGTTTCTTTAGTTCTTTTATTTCATTCTGTAATTTGTTATTTTATTTTATCATTGTATTGTAATCAGTTTTGTTCAGTAATAAAAGTTTTGGTTTACTTTTTTTACTTATGTGAATGGTTGTCCTACAAGCTTAAAACAGATTTTTAAAACTTCAACCGTTCACTGTTTTAAATTTTTTTATTTCGGTTTACAATCTATGTTTGCAAGCTTTCTATAAACTTTGTTATTTGGTTTTCTATAAACCAGGTTATTCTATAAGTTTGTTTCAACTAAACGTGGTATGTTTATTGGAAAGGGTTATGCCCATAATGGTATGTTTAAACTCAATGTAATGGCTATAAAAAATAACATGAATAAGAATGCTTCTACTTCTGCTTACTTGATTGAGTCTTCTAATGTGTGGCATGGTCGTCTTGGTCATGTTAATTTTGATTCGATGCGTCGTTTAATTAAATTAGATTGCATACCATCCTTTTCCATTGATTCAAAGTTAAAATGTAAAACTTGTGTCGAAGCCAAACAAACAAGATCGTCATTTAGATCGGTTGAAAGAATAATCGAACCCCTTGATATGATTCACACAGATGTTTGTGATTTTAAATTCATTCCCACAAGAGGAGGAAATAAGTACTTTATCACTTTCATTGATGATAGTACTAGATATTGCTATGTATATTTACTTAAAAGTAAGGATGAAGCAATAGACTAATTCATTTTATATAAAAATGAAGTGGAGAACCAACTTAATAAGAAAATCAAGGTTGTGAGAAGCGATAGAGGAGGTGAATATGTTTCACCATTTGGAAACTTATGTGCACAAAGTGGCATAAGACATGAGATAACCCCACCATATTCTCCACAATCAAATGACATTTCGGAACGAAAGAACCGTACCTTAAAAGAAATGATGAATGCCTTGTTATTAAGTTCTGGGTTAATCCCGGACGTGGGGGGAAGCCGTTCTGTCGGCTAATTATCTTTTGAACAAGATACCTTTCAAGAAAAAGGATGTAACACCATATGAGTTGTGGACAGGGAGGAAACCATCCTATAAATACTTGAAAGTGTGGGGGTGCCTAGCCAAAGTGGTGGTGCCACCACCAAAGGTTCAAAAAATAGGACCCACGACCATGGACTGTGTGTTCATAGGTTATGCCCATCATAGTAGTGCATATCGGTTTCTGGTACATGATTCAAAGAATCCAGAAATACACAAGAATACTCTAATGGAGTCAAGGAATGCATCATTCTTTGAAGATGTGTTTCCATGTTTGGAAAAGGCGCATGCAAGTTCATCAACACCGGTTGATGAGATTGTCCATGTAACATCCCGAGTTTTAGAGCGCGAAAGAATTCACGAGAAAATTTAAAACTTTAATAAGGAGAAGAGAAGCGGGCTTGGGCCGGGATGTATGGGCCGAAAGGGGCAAGTTTGGGCCCTTATAAGCCTCAAGATCAGCCAAAAGCCCTCATTTACATCATCCATTTCCGTTTTCTAGAGAGAGAGAGTCTAGAGAGAGAAAGTCCCGGTTTTCGGATTAGAGCTTCAAGGATCGTTAGCAAGAGTCTCGTGAGTGTTTAGCAATGAGAAGGAAGTGATTACAGGTAACCGATTCTCCTATATCTGAGTTTTAGTTCGTTTTTGGGTTTTTTTCGGGTTTTGGGTGAAAAGGTTATGTTTAATCGGATGAAACTGAAAGATAAGCATAGATTTGAGTTCCTTAATGGAAAACGAGCGTTTTGAATGCAAACAGGTTCGGGATCTTGAAGTGATCAGGCCCGAATGCGAAAGTTAGGGTTTTCCGCCAAGAACAGGTCGACAGAGCAGGTCCTGCGCACTTGCTAAGTGCGCAGAAAGGGAAGCCTGCGCACTTGCTAAGTGCGCAGGAAGAGCAGGAAGAGGAACCTGCGCACTTGCTAAGTGCGCAGGAAGGGAAGACTGCGCACTTGCTAAGTGCGCAGGAAGCAGTGTCTGCGCACTTGCTAAGTGCGCAGGCATCAGGACTGATTAAGTGAAGTCTGTATGTTAGAGTAGTTAAACCGATAGAGTCGGTAGTGGTCTGATGTGTATTTAACTAATCAATTCAGATCGGAAGTGACGTTGTTGGACCTTGTTTAGGACAACCCGGATTAGCTTACCAGGTGAGTTCTAATCCCCTTTTTGCCTTCTTTAGGGGTGGTATGCATACTTAGTGTAAAGTGTTTATTATATTTTATATATTATAAACTGAATAGAAAAGCTATGTTTTAGTGAAAAGTTTAAAAGAGGCAAAAGTATGTTCAAGTAAAGCAAGATATATATTTTGGCAAGCGTTTACTATATTTTCATATACATAAACAAAGGCATAATATATGTGTTAGTATGTTCAAGTAAAGCAAGTTATATTTTATGGCAAGCGTTTACTATATTTTTATATACATAAACAAAGGCATAATATATATGTTAGTATGTTCAAGTAAAGCAAGATATATATTATGGTAAGCGTTTACTATATTTTCATATACATAAACAAAGGCATAATATATGTGTTAGTATGTTCAAGTAAAGCAAGTTATATTTTATGGCAAGCGTTTACTATATTTTTATATACATAAACAAAGACATATTATATATGAAAGTTATGAACAAGATTTACAGAAAAGTTTTATGAACAGTAAAGTGAACAGCTTTCCTTCGGGAATGAGTACCAGTTTGTAAATGTCCTTAGGACAGATGTTACTTGTACAAGATGTCAGATATGGGTTCTACCCATTAGTAAGAGTCTCGGTGGCTCGCTAACAGTTGTACAATTGGAATGAGTGACGGCGGTTGCTCGGGGGACTACGCAATCCCCCATGTACCAGTTAAGAGGTATTGATCATGAGGACAATACCCGGTGTTGATCACGAGGACAACATCGTGTCATGTGGTGTTGCCCGCAAGGACAACATCATTGGGTCACGAGGACCCAGAAGGTATTGATCACGAGGACAATACCAGTATGTAACAGAATTGACGGATAAGCGGTAGTGTCGGTTCATGGTGTAAGCCATGGGGGTATTGACCGGGTACTTGTCGGTTCATGGATGTAAGCCATGAGGGCAGTACAGTGACAAGGAATTGACGGTTAAGTGGTACTGATCACGAGGACAATACCAGCAGTGATAAGAATTGACGGTTAAGCGGTATTGACCACGAGGGCAGTACCAACAGTGACAAGGAATTGACGGTTAAGTGGTACTGATCACGAGGACAATACCAGCAGTGATAAGAATTGACGATTAAGCGGTATTGACCACGAGGGCAGTACTAACAGTGACAAGGAATTGACGGATACTTTATGAATGTTTTTATGAAAAGTGAAGTATGTAAAGTTTTGTAAAGTTTTGCCTTAAGGGCAGTATGTATGTATTAGTAAATCTTTTGTATAAATGATTTAAAGTAAACGTTAGTACTCACTCAGCGTTGCTGATTTTTAGTATGCATATCAGTTAAGTGTAGGTGGCAGTAGATGGAAGTGGATGCTTGGCTTGGCAAGAAGAGTTACCCGAAGACCAGCAGTTGGCATCCTGTTTATGTTTTCTTTTGATTATGTATATTAAGACATGTTTTAGTTGTATTTGACAAGTTATGTTTAGTCATGTTATGTTTCCGCTGCGTATGTAGAGAAGTTTAAATCGTTTCCGCTGTGTTAATGAATGTCTTATGTTTAAAGTGCTATGTGTTGATGAGTAAATCCAATAAGTGAGGTCTCCCGGGTTTGGGGCCTCACAGTCCAACATGAAACACAAGAAGAATCAGAGGCAGAAGAGGTTGAGCCAAGAAGAAGCAAAAGGCAAAGGATTGAGAAATCTTTTAGGCCTGACTTTCTTACTTATATGGTTGAGGGTGAGCCCCAGACCTATCGAGAGGCGGTCTCCTTTTCAGAAGGACCACAATGGAAAGAAGCCATCAAAAATGAAATTGATTCTATCTTACAGAATCACACTTGGGAGCTAGTAGATCTTCCACCAGGTAATAAACCACTTGGATATCGTTGGATATTTAAAAGGAAGATGAAAGCTGATGGCTCCATTGATAAATACAAGGCAAGGTTGGTGATCAAAGGGTATAGACAAAAGGAAGGTCTAGACTATTTTGATACATACTCACCCGTGACTCGAATAACTTCCATAAGGTTGGTGATTGCAATTGCAGCAATGAGAAATCTTGAAATACATCAAATGGATGTAAAAACTGCATTTCTAAACGGGGAGTTAGATGAAGAGATTTACATGGAGCAACCTGAGGGTTTCTCTGCACCTGGTCAACAGGGCAAGGTGTGTAAACTTGTTAAGTCATTGTATGGTTTGAAGCAAGCACCAAAACAATGGCACCAAAAGTTTGACCAAGCTATGCTTAACAGTGGTTTCAAAATAAATGAGTGTGACAAATGTGTCTATGTGAAAGATACATCTAAAGGATATGTGATTCTATGCCTTTATGTAGATGATATGCTTATTGTTGGGAGTGATGATAAGATGATCAGATCTACTAAAGACATGTTGAAAGCAAGATTTGACATGAAAGACATGGGTCTAGCTGATGTGATTCTAGGAGTAAAGATTACTAGAACCCAAAATGGTCTTGTGTTAAGTCAATCCCACTACGTGGACAAGGTCCTTGAGAAGTTCAATGCGGAGGACAAAAGTGTGGCTCAAACTCCGATTGATACTACCCAACACCTGTCTAAGAATAGAGGTGAGGGTGTTGCTCAGTTGGAGTATTCAAGGATCATTGGCAGTCTCATGTATCTCATGTCATGTACCCGACCGGATTTAGCATACGCTGTTAGCAGGCTATGTAAATATACTAGTAATCCTAGTTCTGAGCATTGGAAAAGCATGACTAGATTGCTAAGGTATTTGAGATACACGAGGAATTATGGACTGCATTATGGCCAAGATCCAGCTGTTGTGGAAGGATACAGTTATGCTAACCGGATATCCGATATGAAAGATTCCAAATCCACAAGTGGTTATGTGTTCACCCTTGGAGGATCTGCTATAGCTTGGAAGTCTTCCAAGCAAACTCTCATAGCTAGATCCACAATGGAATCTGAGTTTATCGCGTTGGATAAAGCTGGAGAAGAGGTGGAATGGTTACGCCAATTCTTGGAATACATACCAAGATGGCCAAAGCCATTGACAGCCATTTGCATACATTGTGATTGCCAATCAGCGATTGGAAGAGCTCAAAGTGCAATGTATAATGGTAAATCAAGGCACATTCGAAGGAGACATAATACGATACGACAACTTCTCTCAACGGGAGTTATCTCTATTGACTATGTGAAGTCAAAGGATAACATTACGGATCCGCTTACAAAAGGTTTAAGCAAAGAGATAGTACATAAGTCGTCGAGAGGAATGGGACTAAAGCCCTTGGAATAAGTTTGTGCAAAGGAAAACCTATCCTAGAATAGTGGAGATCCCATCATCTAGGCTCAATAGGACAACCTAACTGTACAAACTGAGGTCATTGTGGGGGAGTACCCCAACATTCAAAGGGATTTGCATACTTCCTAGTCCTATTTCTATAACAAGTTAGTGATATCAAAGGAGGTTACGCATACGCCTTTAACGATTTATCTGAAATCACCTATGTGAGAGAGAAGTGGGGTCGCTTCAAATGGAATTGTGGGGGGCGCAATTCCTAGAGCTCTCGCAGAACCAGGCTAGTGCTCCATGACCATAACGGACACAACAATGAGGGGTTAGCTAGACCAGGAAGAGTATTGTGTGAAGTGTGATACCGTCTACATAAAAAGGGGTTTAGTTCAAGGACACCAAGTCTACTAACCGCTAGAAGACCAAGTATACTTCACAAAGGAAGGTTCAAAGGGAACACCTACCTATCCTGCAATATTCAACCGCTGACACTATATCTTGACACCTGAGTGTATGGATCAATCTCTATTCATGTGGGGGATTCTTGGAAATTTTTTGTGAAAATATGTTTTTCACTTATTTTGGACTTAAATAATTATTTATATTTGTAACAAATATAATTATTATTTATTACGTTTGTATTCTATTACGTGAGAGGATCACAACGAACCAAATCATGTCCAAAATAGAGCTAAGATGAATGAGATATCGATACTCGAAGTTGTGTGTATAAATGTTAAGACATTGGAAATTGAACATGTCTTGGGAATTGAGCTTGTCCCACATCGGAGGAATGAGAAACTATTGCTTGACTTATAAGTGTGAAGGTTCACACAAGAGTATTCTTGTATACCAAGACACACGCAGTGGCATCAGCAAGGGTGCAAAGCACCGGACGCGCACGGGCACGGGACCGACACCGGACACGGGACCAAGGAGCGATGTGCGTAATGTGGCGTTTTGATGGCGCACTTCGCACGCTCGCATCGTCGTGAGCCGCCTTAGTATTTTTGAATGCTGGCTCGCGGGTTCGGATCCGGTTCAAGCTCTTCCAGTTGCGAGAGACTCTTCAAATTCATCAGTTGCAGACTTAACTCCCAGAGTTATGATTGCATTAGTTGCAAACTTAACTCCCTGAGTAATGAGCTGCCTTAAATTGGGAATTAAGTGTCTAGCCTATATAAACAAGGCTTGGGTTCTTGGTTTCATACACCTGCAAAATCGCACATGCAAACACACTCTGTTCCAGAAGAATTTTCGGCATTCTCCAAGCTTCGCGCTCTTGTTTCAGGTATAGTGTCGGGTGCTAGGCTAATCCCGGCGGTACTTCCTGCGTCGGCTGTTGTACCCTGGGAGACAGACGGGTTCACCTGGGTGGCCCGAAATCTGTTTTAAGGGACCTATGTTTAACAGAAATCCTCAGCCTTTACCCGGTTTTGGTTTCATTCTGTTTCGTTTCTTTAGTACTTTTATTTCATTCTGTAATTTGTTATTTTATTTTATCATTGTATTGTAATCAGTTTTGTTCAGTAATAAAAGTTTTGGTTTATTTTTTTTTACTTATGTGAATGGTTGTCCTACAACATATTGGCCGGAGTTGGACGAGCCTCTCCCATGTGACCGGGGGTGCGACGTCACAATATTCAATGTTCGTCGTTAAAAAAAAACTAAAAATTAGTATTCAAGTAATTTATGTTCAGCTCAAATTAAGTTTACTTTAAGTCTTTAAGCTTACCTTGGATCATAACCTGTAAATTTTGACGACAAGATGTTTATCTCAGTTTGATCTAGGATATTTGTTCTTTCATCCTTATCGAGTTATGGATTTACATTTTTTCTCATAAATCGGTTCGTCAAATTAACTAAATTTATGACGAAAGAACTATGGTGACATGAGCTACGACTATGACAACATGAGTTATGAATGTGGTTATACGGTGACGGCGATAAGATAGCATAAATAAAACAAAATCTATGTATGTATAATGCACCAACGGGGCAGAACGAGAGGATGAGAGGAGAAAGAAAGACATCGCACGAGCCACGAGGGGTCGATAGGGTAAGAGGGTCGTCAGCCAAACCATGATATGACCGTGGAAGGCGCGGAAGAATATGAGAGAGACCCTAAAATCCCTAATAACATATAGAATAATGAAAGCCTCACTAGTTAGGTGGGTGTGTTGTTGAAATGGAGTTCCAGAGTTCGAATCCTAGCATCCTCACCTCAATTCATTCTCACTTCTTTTTCTTTTGTATGCCACCCATTCATCATCCTAAATCATAAGCCCAATGTTTATTTAACTAAACCTGTTTCTTTTTAATTCTCAAGTCCACTAATTTTTTAATTACACGCCATAATTTCTTGTATTTCAGTAAATACTTAACTTAATTTAAAACCATTATTATTATTATTATTATTATTATTATTATTGTTTTATTATTCTATATAAACTTTTTTATTTTCTAATTACCGCCGAATCGATTAAGTGGTCCCTAAAAGGATGTGATTAACGTACATATTACAACCTATTTTTCAACACATTTTGTGAAATTTGGTAAAGATTTCTCAAATGCTATTCAATGAGGACTTATCTATTGTGGCCTATGTTCCATTTAGATTATTTATTTTAAAAAAATAACACTAATAATAAATAAATAAATAAATAGTAATTATGATTCATACATGATCCATTTAAGTTGCTTAATTTTTTTTAAATTAATATTTATAAAAAAATTTACAAGATTGAAACACTTAATAAAGTTGAGTGACTTTAGAAAACAAAAAGATTTTGACTGACTAAGTGATACATTCAAGAAACTTAATTACTATTATATAAAGGTTATGGCGTAAGGATCGGCCCGGGAAATAGATAAAGTAACAAATGGATTTAGGACTTTTATTGTAGAAATTAGTGAAGTTTCAAACAAATTAATTTATAGAGGTAGACTTGTATTTCCCTAAACTTGTAGTTTAGGTATCTAAAGTGACATTTAATACCATAAAGTATATTGCAGGCGACCAAGAATTTTAAAGCAAGTCTTCTAGAAAACTCCCAATAAAATATCAAAGGGAGCATATAAAACCATTTTAAAATTAATTAGGTTTACATCATGTAGGTCCCATGGACCACCCCAAATTCATCATGTTATTAAATTCAATGTTTCAATGCAAGAGCAATAGGACACCTTTAAGGTGACTATGCTCCAAATGTAAGTTCCCCACTAAACCACCTTCAATAATTCGTAAAAATTTCATCTTGTTTTATTTAGATTCCTCTTGAATCCAAGAAGAATTCACCTTTGATGCAAAAAAGATGGATCTTGAAGATGAAGATTGGGTGAATGTTCATTATGATGGGCTTCTTGAAGTCCATGATGACCGGGATGAGAAATTCTTCTCAAGAACATACGTCAAAAGTCCTATAAAATGTTACGAACGAGATTACTTCAATGCTAGAAAGACGCCTCAATATTTCATCGAAGATGAATCGATATTTGAAAAGCAATTGGATCACAAAGAAGGAGTCAAAGAAATCATCAAACTCCCGATATTGATCAAGCAGTCTAAAGAAACTTCATTTGAGTCCGATCCTGATCATGATCCTGAGCAAGAGTCTAACTCAAATCAGGATCCGATCTTTCATGTTTTCTTTAGAAAAGAAAACCAATTTGTCGAAATGAAAATGGGTTCTCCAAGACTGAGTTCTCAAGAATCTGATCTGTCTCATATTGAAACGGCTCCGTTTCAACATGATGAAAAGTGTGGTGATCATGTGGTCAATTGTTCATCACCATCAAAGATGATCAAGAAAGCAGTTACTTGGAAAGAAAGTAATCAAAGATTGAAATTTTGGAAATGGGGTTTAAGTGGGATTGGTGTTTTTTGTTCTGTTGGCATGACTGCTGCTACCATTTGTATCATCATATGTGGAAATGGCACAAGGCACAAACAACAAAACCAAAAGCTTAGGATTCAGATCTACCCAGACAAGGTTTGGTCACTTTTTTTTATACATTTTTACACACTTAATTAAAATGCTTTGAATTTATTATTAAAGAGAAAACAACTACACATAAGGATATATCATTGTCACTATTTAGGCTTAATCCTACCGCAACTACTACCGGTTCAACTAACTGTCAAATAGATTGCGACTAGCAACTCGCTCGTAAATAACTTGGTAAAAACTCGCTAGTAATTCAACTCAAGATGATTTGACTCGAGCTGATATAGAAACATGCATAATCATCAAAAACTCAAAAATAAACCAATCATCTCACCGATCTGTGAGCTGACTGGAGTTGAATACAAGCTCAGTTTCCAGCTAATCGAAGATTTAGAGCCTTTAATAACTAATAATTACTAATTGTGCCCTTAATCAATTCGATTTTATATTTAAAGAAAAAACCCGTAAATTATATATAAAAAGTATTTTCAATATATAATTTATATAGAGTTTTTTATATGGATGTATGGTCAGAGGATAAATCAAGTGGTGCAAAAAGCAAATGAAGCAATGTCATCAATGAGAGGACTTCCATTGGTGAAGGCTCAAATCACGTATGGCGGACACTACGAAAGATTCTAGACCAACTTGCCATCTAAATTATGTACATATTAATGAGTATATATATATATATATTTGTGTGTATGTGTATGTATATATGTGTGTATTGTTAAGAAATAATGTTTGTAAATGTTATTTGTAAAAGATACATGGAAAATAGTTAAAACCGAAGTACCTCTGGGTGAAGGATTGGGGCCTAGTGGTAAAAGAAGAGTCTCACAACCAAAAGATTGTGGGTTTTAACCTTTGTCCATGACACCAAAAAGAGATTAAGTTTCAAAGATCATAGACGATGGTAAAATCATTTCATAAAAAAGGTTAATGCTATAAATGCTAACATATTTTCCTTATTTTACACAAATTTATTTAAATCTAATTTTTCTTAAATGACTTGTTATTTCCTAAATTATAAAAATACTGATATTGTGATGTTCTAAGTTTACAAAAATATTGACATAGATACTTTTTTAATCATTTAACATTATATGTATTTTTATTTAGAGTTAAACGAAAATTGACGATGTAGCGTTTTATGCAAGTAAAAAAAGTCTATACGACATTTACGTCAATAAAAGAACAACCTACATGGTTTTTTCATATGCAATGATTGTAGCGGTAACTAATGTTTATCGATGATTTCACATACAAGCATATTCGTTAAATAAGTTTAAGAAACTTTATATAGTAAATTGAGTTGAATTGAAATTTTACAAAACAAAATTATTTAATTTTATGGTATTAACCAAATTAAAAATCAAATTTCGAGTTGGTTGATCGATTTTGATTACGTAGATTTGAGAAATTTTAAGCAATAACTGATGAGTTGGACACTGACAGCTCCTTCTTTATCTAGAAAGATGCAACCCTCATGGTTTTTTTATACGCAAGCTATTGTTTTAAAAAATTGTTATATAAACTTAAAATATTAATAAAAAAATTTAGTTCACTTCATGTTTGAAGAAAAAAATAATCAATTTTGAGTTAGGTAAGTATATGAGGTTTAATAAGCATGTCGTGATTGAGTTTACCCGTCTAACTTGTTTAACAAATGAATCGTGCTCATGTTGTATGAAAATTAAAAGGTCATTCCATCTAAAATTAAAATTATAAAATTTTTAAAAGTATATAATTTATCTGTTCAAAATGTCAATTCTTTAAATCGTTTATAACACATCAACAATTACAAATTTAAAAAACATAGATCTAACTTATTTGTTCAACCATATTACATTTTTATTACTACCCGTTTATAACTAGTCAAAATGTTTACGATCCGTTTATAACTTTATTACAGTTTATTACTACTTGTCAACCTCTTTTGACTTGCTAGCTCATTTAGATAAACATGCTAAATGAGTCGTGTTCATGTATGGTTTTAAGTGTGTGTGGGTTAGGGTTAATATATTTGACATAAATAAATAAATGAGTTGTATACGGGTTCTTTAATTTCAACTTAAACCTACAATACAACACAATCGTCATTTCTAAACCAAGTTATTAGAAAAGAACGGTAGTAGATACTTTTATTAATAGAAAATTAATTAACGACTCATTTACACCCTATAGTTTCAAGATAAAAGCTTAAGGAAATGATCACTCGCCAACAATATACAAGAAAAAAAACTATTGATCATTAGAAAAGCCGTTATTTGCTAAAGTCTAAGGAATGTAGGAATCATAATGGGACGGGTTGGGGATAAGTATAGGTAATCTTAGTCCCATACCCGATTATAAATCATTTCATACTCGGTTCTATACCCATTGGTATACCGTTGGTTTGTTAAAAAAAATTCCACCTTGAGTTTTTCAAATACATTTCTTGCTATTTTAATTTTTATACTTTAATTACCCAAACAAATTAGAAATATAAAAACTAAACGTTAATGAATTAGTAGATTACTATATTACACAAGGATATAGAGAAATAAAAAGAAAATGTTTACGGGTACGGTTCAGGTCAACGGGTATTTATGTTTCGGTAGTCGGACCAGGTATCATCTAATACCATACTCATCTCGTACCCATAAATTTTTTTTAAATTAATCTTATACCTGATCTCACATCCAAACACCCATCCCGTTACCTGTCTCATACATTTTAAGTTTACCCGTCAGGTTTGGATTATTTTCCATCCCTTTACGGTTTTTTTAACGGCAACACCTATATATTGTAGGATAATTGGGTTTCCCCGGGGCAACACCTAGAACATCCAGGGCAGCCCATCACAGGAGGAACCCCCAACTGGGTAAACTCCCTGACCTGGACACAGACCCTTTTTTTGCTGTTGGCAGGATTCGAACTCAAGACCTACACTATGAGAAGTCTTGGGGCTACCATTGCACCAAATGGCCAACGGTTCCCCTTTTACTAGGCTTTAATAATCTAGTCTAGACTATCCCATTTTTTAAAATTGTTATAATAGTTTGACATTTTTTTCTTTGTGATTATTAAATACGAGTGACATCCACTTATTATTTTTATACACAACAGTTGAATTAATCTAGTTTACTAATCTTCACGTAATATAAGTTTAATAAACCATACTTATATATAATAATCTTTTTAAAGAAAACCCGACAAGCATACGTAAACCTAAAAGAGGCAATCTCCCACTCTTGTTTATTATTGTGGAGTGTTCTTTAAGTTTAAAGGGTAATTAAAGAAAAGGCTATATAATTTTTGCATAACTTCTTTACATGTGATTCTATTGCACAATGTCAAATCAACCATTCTTGATTTAATCTAGAAAAAGACTTGATTAATTGAAAAGATAAGGGTCATTCGTATGTATAAGAGTAAACTACGGGTTTAATGCATGAGGTTTGGATTAATTCTCTATAATACATGAGGTTTGGATTAATTCTCTATTTTGGTGCAGTAGTTTTAATTTCACTTTTTTAGTCAATGTGGTTTCTTTTTTGTCTCAATTAAACCCAATCGTCTAACGCCACTTGTTTTTTCTGTTAACTTTTCTTAATTGACCATAATTACCCTGTGAGATAAAACAAAAACAAAATAAATTGCTCAGCCCCTTCCTAACCAACACCACCTGCTTTCTTAATTGACCATCGCCGCCACCACTTGAAAACTACCGCCGTCACCACGGCTTGAAAGCCACCGCCACCACCTGAAACCTACCGCCATCACCATCCACGACCTGTTTTCAGATATTCCCAAATTAGGGCTTCTAACCAATGTTTTAAATACCGGTTCAAACCGGCCGGTAATACCGGTTGAACCGGGTTTCGGTCACTGGCCAGACAAGTTTGAGCCCGGAAATTAGAAAAACGGTTTGTAAGTTGTACCACCGGTATTACCGGTAATACCGGGTTATACATTTGTACCGTTTTAAGTTTGAACTTTAAAACAAAAAAAATTGTTCGGTTCCTTTTAAAAAAAAGTTAACGACCCAGTTTAGAAAAAAAAAATTGTGTAACCATCACCATTCTGCTTGCGGTTAAATAATTGCTCGGTTACCTAAGGCCCATTTTAGAAGAAAAAAAATTGCACACTTTTTTTTAAAAAAACTTTGTTGGAAATTTAGTGCTTTTGGATTATTTTTTTATTATGTATTAACTTTTAGATTATTTTTTATTATGGAATCATGGACTTTTAGATTATTTTTTGAGTTAAAGTTGTATTTTTATGGAATTATAGGGTTAACTACTCAACCCGGTTGAACAGCCCGGTACAACCGGTTGAACAGCCCGGTACAACCGGTTGAACAGCCCGGTTCAACCGGTTGAACCATTTTTTAGCCCAACCCGGTAAGGTTTAAAAACCGGTTTTAAAACATTGCTTCTAACCCCATACTCAACCTAGTTTGACAATAGGGCTTCCATCCACGACAGAATCAGATGGGGAAGAAGCTTCAAAAAATTAGATGGGATATTCCTTTGTCTCTTTCACCTTCAAAAAATCAGATGGGGAAGAACACCTCCTTCCCCAAAAGCTTTGTCTCCAATCGCCACCACAATGGAGAGACGGTGGTGGATGCTCGCGTGGGCGGTTGTGGAAGCTCGTGTGTGTAACACCCCAATTTTTAAGAAAAATAAGTAGAAGGACTAAAATGGTCCTTTAATGAAACCCTAGGGAGTTAAGATGACATTATGTTAAAGTATAAGGGGTTAAAAATGCATTTGACTCAAAGTTTAGGGGCTGAAAATGAAAATTTGAAGTTTTAAACCTGTGACAGACCGTCACGGGAGATAACGGTCCGTTACGGATGGTGACGGACCGTCACACTGCATAACGGTCCGTTAGGCTTGACCACGACAATCATTGAGGGGATGACACGTGTCAGCTGACTAAGGCACGCGTGGAAACCCTATGACGGACCCTCACGAAGAGTAATGATCCGTCAAAGCCGCAAATTATACCGCTCATCCAGAAGTTGAAGCGTGGCAGGTGTCTCATACTCGTGACGAACCGTCACGGGAGATAACGGTCCATTACGGTTGCCGCAAGAAATTGGGTGACGGACCGTCACCATTGGTAACGGTCCGTTACGAGGCTAGGAGTGGCCTATAAATAGAAAGGTCAAGATTTCAACTTTTGAAACATCTCAAACATCATCACACCTTGCAAACACACATAGTTAGTCTCGATAGGCGTGTCCAGAAGTCCCAGTTCACGTATAGAAGTCCGGTTTCCAGTCTTTCGACCCCAACACGCAGTAGATAGTTCTAAGGTAAGGTTCTGACCAGTTCCTAATAACTTGGTTATTCCCACTACGCTGGGAACTTGTAATTGAGTAATGTTGTAATGACTTAGGACCCTGATCCAAGTCATTGTGCTACTTACGTTAGCGAAGGTTAAGGTTATCTGAACAGGAAGGAAGTTAGAGGTGAGTTCTATGATGCCCCTTTTAAACGTTTTTAAATGTTTTGGGCATGATGCATGTGTTATGAATGTTTTAGATACTATATGCCATTGATTTAAATCTATGAACCAGTATCCATGATGTTGTAAAAGAAATGATTATGTTATAAAATAAAAGGTAACCATCCGACCAGTATGTAGTTATCTGGCAAATGGAATGTCATGTCTAAGGAAAGAGTGGTGTATAAATCCCTCCTGGACCCGTCATTCTTTCCTGGGAACATATCTGTTGTAGGTACTACTCTGGGAAGATAATCACCTTATTTTTAATAAGAAAAGAATGATGATTTTGAATTGAGAAAGGTTTTAAAGATTTGTCTTGGGTTACCCATATAAGTGATGATGAAAGATTGTCATTGGCAGTGATTACATTGACAAGAAATGTTTTGACCATATTTGGTCTGTAAAGGAAATGTTTGTCAAATTCCACATAATATCTTGCAACTTATGGAATGGAACGCGGACCGTTACATTCCTTCGTGGTATGTAATGGGGGAATGGACCTTTATAAAGGGAATGGAAAGTGGTGACGACCACTTAAGAGGTTTACGAACCTCGATAAGATATAAGTTATACAAGGTTAATGTTATGTTGAGCAAGGGCGAATGTGAAAAGAAAAGATGCTATGTTAAAGATATTTTAGTTAAAACTTAGAACTCACTAGCATAAGCTGACTCATGTTTAAGCATGTGTGTCAGGTAAGAATATGGCATCAAGCAGTAAGGATAAGGAGGCATCATGAGCATGTTATCTCGTATCAAAAGCTGAAGACTGGCATTAGGATCATATTGTACTTTCTTTAAAAATGTACTAAGAGAAGTTTTATAAATAAAAATGATGTTTTTAAAGTCTTTCGTTGTGTATGTTTCTCTGATTACTATATATTCATGAGTAAATCCAACAAGTGATCGGCATTCCGGGTGATCTGGGATGTTGGTGTCATTGTGTGACAGGAGGTTGCTGGTAGAAAGAGAGAAAGAGACGGTGGTGGATCAACAACACCTCCTTCCCTAAAAGCTTTAATTGCTCAGCCCCTTCCCTAACCACCACCATCACCGATCAACACCGCCTCCGTGCCATCGGAAAAAAACGAGTTTCAGATGAAGGGTGAGAAAGAGAGCGAGATTTGGCGGCGGCGATGGTTGGAGACAGCTAGACTCTCATGGTATTTTATGTCATATCATTACAACCGAAAGTTTTCAAATAATTTATTTCCTTTTACTCTCATTTTGATTGGTTCACTAAATTAAGTTTTAGAAAAAATGTTCTAAAATATAATTAATTTGTGGGCTTATTTCTATAAAAGATGAGGGATATTTTATACAACAATATTTCTCCGTGATTTAAATTTTGAAATCATAACAAATATGAAAACGTATAAATTTTAATGAATCAATTTTGAAATTTTAAGAAAATAAAATAAAATAGACAATTGAAAAAAAATCAATTTTTTTATTTATTTTTATCTTTTTTAGCAATGATGATTATGTAACAAGATTAACCCACTATATGAAAATATATGAGGCTCTAATTTAAGTTTTATCTCTAATAGTTGATCATTTTTATTATAAGTAGAAAACTTTTCATGCCACTGCTTAAATTAATAAAAATCCAATTTTTTATTTTATTTTTTTGACTAAATTTAACAGTATTCGAAATCTACATTGAATTGAACAGGCTTGGAAATGACTTGCTAAGTTTTTAAATAATATGCCGACGAATATATACACCTTAGTGGCACTTGAGGCGTTCCTTGAGATTAATTGCTTATTTTAGCTCTTTGCATATGCTTATATATGTTTTGTAGATGTGACAGCTTCGACCTATTTTCTTATGAACTGGTTGATTTGGGTTATGTTTTATCTTTAGCGTGTCAAACGGTTAAAATGAAATAAAAATAGTCTAAAATAAGAAGGTATATCGGTTGAAAGTCGCATAAGTTTAAATTTCATGCAAATAATTATATTCAGATTATTATATTATAATCATAATAATATAATTTTTTAGTTATATTTGACATACTAATTTTATGAGTGCAAGATTCTTTTTCTCGTTTATCTTATCTCAACTATTTAATATTTTTTTATTAATATTTACTTTATTCAATATTTTCTTTCTCAACTATTTTTGTTTATTACTAATTATTTAATATATATTTTATTCAACACGTATATTACATGAGTTTCTAACATAGTAAAAAAATAAAGCATTAAAAGTGTCAAACGATAAATCTATTCTAATAAATAAAAATAAATATGGACACGTGTCAATCTATGGTACAATCTCAAATTTATTTTCTCGTCTCCCTCTCTTATTAAATACGCCTTTCTTTTATTAAATACGTCAATCTCTTTTCAAGATTTTCCATACGAAACATGAAGCAGTTAAGGAAATTAAAGGGAAAATTGGAATAATAGCATTAATCATAAAGATCAATTACCAATCATAACTATAATTATAAACATCATTTAAAATAGTTAATTTTTAAAAAAAATTTCAATTTCGTTTTCTTTATTAAAATTTGTATTTTACATATTTTTGGTAAAGCAATTATATTTGCTAAAAATACGTTTAAATTTGGTCAATTTTCTTATCTACACCTTTAAATCAGAGAAGATTTTATTTAAATTATTGATTGATTTTTTTTATTTCATCCTGCCTCTCTCTCCTCCTTCCAATCAATTTCTTCGATTCCTAAATTTAGAGCATTCGTAGCAGGTTTCATATACTTATCCTTATAATTACACTAAAATCACTATATTTTCTCTCTACTTTTCAATTAAATAATACTTTTTTATGTCTTTATCATTATCTTTTATCTCTCCTCCACTCACAACCACTTTTAAAAAATATTAACAAATTTATACAGGTGAACAGTGTTTTCACAAATATACAAAAAAATTATACCTTTTATCTCTCCTTCACTCACAACCACTTTAAACCACTCCTTAAAATATATACCAAAACCACTCACAAACATATAGCAAACCGGCTGTGAATGCTCTTACTTCCCTAATTTCATCAATTAACTTCCATTCAATATTCGTATTTTAAACAATTAATTTAAAAATAGTGTAGTAACTTTATAGTTTTGGATCCTATACCATCTTATTAATAGAAAAGAACACGATTGCTGTTTAAAATAATCGGGTAAAAAGTTGTAAAAAAAATTCATTATTGTCGATATTCATTAGTTAACAACTTTGTTTGATTCTAAATTATGTTTCTAAACTCACAATAATCATTTTGAAAACATGAATTCAAATACTTATGAATAATTAATTTTAGCTAAAAAATATGACCTATTTTTTGAACCAGTTTTGAAACGTGAAACCTTAATATACCAGTAATGAGAAGTATATAACTGTATTATCAATTATAGTTTTTTTAATAATTCAGTCCGTATAATACAAGGTTTCTAACCTAGTTATCTAATAAAGTAAAAAATAATAATAATATATTTCTTGGTCTTTAATTATGGAAGTGATTGAATATACAACAACTAACTTAAAATAATCCTATGTGTGTTGTTAAAGCATTTTGTTGTATAAAACATATCATACGAAATGAAAAGATTTATGAAGTTAGGTTGCTTTTGAAAGCAGTCTTTTAAATGATGTAATTACTTTAAAAATCAACACTCTATTTATTTTATTTTAAAAAGCATATAAAAATATAAATTACGAAAAATAGCATTAAAGTTGTATATGAGACACATGTAGGTTTATATGTATGAGACACATGTAGGTTTATATGATCAGGTTTATGTAAGAACTGCCACAAGAACGTGAAGGGTTAAGCGTGATTAATGGTTTGGATTAGTCACGAAAACAATTGGAAATGGTTTATAAACATGTATTCATAAAGTAATTAAAAGAATGTTTTTATAAACTGAAAGATGAGAATGGAAAATGAGTTTTCATAATTTGATAAAGTGAGTTTTTAAGACAAGCGTTTGGGTAAGTTGTTGAACCGAGGGTTTTCGGAAAGTGTTGTTGCCTGAGAGTAAGGTCACGTGTTGGCAAGTTAAAGTTCACGTGAGGTGGAAGATTTCAAGTCCACATGAAACAGATATATCATAAGGAAGTTAAGTGGCAAGTATTGTTTGTGTGACAAGTTGCAAGAAGTGTAAGTTATGTTGTGCATCGTTTTGTAGCATTTTGAGGTGTGAAAGTTAATGTCATAAATGGACGTTTAATTATGCTTGTTTTTTAAAGTTAAATTTTTATTTTTGATAAAGTAAAGTGTTATAAGTTTTTATTAAACTATAGATTTAGTACGTATTTCAGGATGAGTCATTGAACAGTGATAGGGCATCACCGTTCTATCAGACAAGGAGAACATCAACAGACATCTAAAAATAGGGTTTATTTTATAAGCTTTAAAAAAAAATATAAACTATGTAATGTGTTTTGAAATCTTTTGGTGTGTGTGATAAGTAATCCAATGTGTTGATGTCAGTAGAAAGAACTGGAGGGACTGAACTTTGATTAAAACAAAGATGAGGGATCATTGGTGTTAGAGGTGCACAAACCGGGTTTTTTGAACCGAACCGGTTCCAAACCGGCCCAAACCGGTTTGCGTTGACCAAGCCTTAAACCGGTTTTGACTAAACCGGTTCGGGTTAAAACCGGTTTTTAACATATAGAATCCCGAACCTGTTGAACCGGTTCAGTTCGGTTCTGGACCGGTTCGGGTTGATGAACCGGTTTAAACCGGTTTTATAAAAAAAAATTTTAATTTTAAAAATAAATATTTAACAAATAAAAACATAAAGTTCAACATTTATTCATACCGTAGGAGTTCGTAAATCACAAAACATTACAAAATTAAACATTACAATTCGACAAAAAGAAAAAAATATTTTTTTTTGAGTTTTTTTGTTTAATTTTCGCCGTCATTCTCGGAGTTACTAGTCGATCCTCTTAGTCTATAATCTTCGGCGAGTTCTTCATTTGTAAGTGGGCTCGCCAATCCTTGGTTGACCTCAGATTCGTGTATGAATTCTTCAACTTTAATTTCGTCTTCAAGCGAACTCCTATCTTGTCTCCTATCTACCGCATCCAAATGGTCTTTCAAGCAAATGCACATTTCCATTGCCGCGAGAGTGAGTCTAGTTCTTCGAATAGATAAAACCCTACCACTAAGAGAAAAAACGGATTCCGAAGCTACCGTGGAAGCTTGGACGGTTAGTAAATCACGGGCCATGGCGGAAAGGACCGGAAAAGTAGATTCGTTTCCTTTCCACCAAGCCAAAATATCAAAGTCCTCAAAAACATCCGGACTCATAAATGATAAAAAGTTTGTTCCCGTATACCTTCCGAGTTCGCTACTCGGGGTGGACCCTCTAGCCCGTTTAGTAAATTCATTTCTCATTTCGTTATACAAATTTAAGTTCACATTCCTCGAGCTGCTACTTGATGCGCCCGCGCCCATCGTATCATGTGGGGTTTGTGTTGTACCATATTTATGTAAATAAATATCAAACAAATCTTGCAAACATTTGTTAAAATAAGTTTTTGTTACGGTTGAAAAATGAATATCTTCGGCATTCAAATCCAAATCGTAAGTTATTTTATCAATCAAGGTTTCAACATCGTAAACATTAATTGTAGGGTTTAATGCGGCGGCACAAGTTATAACCGGAAACATTTCTTTAAAATATTTAACAAATTTTTCTTTCATCGGTTTTATCATTCTCGTAAAAAGAGTATTTTTATTTTCAAGTTCGGCTAATTTGTTACACATTAGAAATATTTGTTTAAGAGCCAAGGGACTTGTCAGGTAATAAACCCCGGATAAAAAAGTAGTGGCGGTTTTGAAAACTTCGAGCAATTCGGTTATATTTTCAAGAATGTCCCAACTCGTAGACGAAAAACTTTGAATTTTACGACGCGGTCTTGAGGAAAGCATATCATGAAAAATTGATAAAGCATCTTTTTGTCGTATAGCACTATGAAACATTTTATAAGTTGAATTCCACCTTGTTGGGAGGTCCCAATTGAGACCTAAGCAAATTAAACCCGTATCGTTACATAATCTAATATATTCATGGTATCTTTTTTTACTACTACTAAAAACGTCTTTAAGCATGACTCGAAATGCATTACTTAATTCAATAACGGGTTCAACCGCAAGCCCGTCTTGCACGGCTAAGTTGATGATGTGTGCAATACATCGACTATGGAAAAAAGCGCCGTTGCAAATCGGATTATATTTTAATATTAATTTTTGAACCGCATTTGTATTATTTGAGGCATTATCAAAAGATATTGAAAATAATTTATTTTGTAATTTAAAATCGGTTATCACACCATCTAAAATGTGAAATAAATTTTGACCCGTGTGAGGATATTCAAACATCTAAAACGTGATTGTACGTTTCATCATTTGCCACGTATTGGGATCAACCCAATGAGCGGTAACGCAAATATATGAGTCGGGAATACCATGTGGAGCCGACCAAATGTCGGTGGTTAAGTTCACACCGGTTTCCAATTTTTCAAAACCTAAAATTAATTCTTTTTTTGCTTTTTTCCACATTTTTAGACAATCACGTCTAAGAGTACTACGACTTACTTGATGATAACGTGGTTGAAGGGCTTCTTGAATCATCCTCGTCACGAGTGGGTTGTCGAAGTGGTTGAACGCCAAACCTCTTTGAATAACTAACTTCGTCATTCTATCTCGAACAATATTTGGATCGAAGTTCCAAATTCCACCCTCGCTTGTCATAGATGCTTGACCCTCACCCGGAATATTCTTCAAACTCGGGCACGATTTTTCCAGATGAGTTTTTAGAGTAGAATTTTATTCCTTTTTAAAAAAACCACCACAATTTTTGCAACGAGCACGTTCCAACCCGTTAGACAACTCACATAGATCGTAGTTTGACCAAATTGCGGGGTTCCTCGTTGTTGGTATGATTTTCACAACGCTAACTTCGTTAGAGGAAACACCAAAACTTGAATCTGCCATAGCGTTTTTTTGAGCGTTTTCGAGCGTTTTTTTATAAACGAGAGTGTAGAGAGCGGGTTTGAGAAGTGTGATTTAACCAAAACACCCACTACCTATTTATAATGTGTTTGTGTGTTAAAATGGGTGAAAAAAAGGTCAAAAAAGGGGTCTAACGGTCAAAAACGGCTATATAGCCGTTATCCTAACGGTTATTTTTCGAAAATTAACGTTAAACCGGTTTGGCAAACCGGTTCCTCAAACCGGTTAAAAAAAAACCGGTCTTAAATTATATCCATGTAAACCGGTTCAAAACCGCCGGTTCAAACCAGTTTGAAACCGGTTCCACCGAAACCGGTTTTAAATCGGGTCGGGTTTCGGTTTGAAACCAGTTCAACTATTCCAAACCGGTTTTTTTGCCCACCTCTAATTGGTGTTACTACTTGTAAAAGATCAATAAGAATCCAAAAGGTGAAACTCGATTTCAGTCTCGAACTCAAGACTTGCTTCACGGAGTAGGCTTGAGATTATATTCCGAACACACGTGACACGTTTTAATCGGATGAGTTAATATAATATAATGTTTAAGATTTATTTGTAATAACTAAATACAAAAAAGAATTATTAAAAATATAAATAGATAACAAAATGAAATATAATCTACTTTTTTTGTAAATTCAATAAATAAAATGGTATAAAGATTTTAGTTAAATAAATGATAATATTGTTTTGTTAAATAAAGCAAAAAAGAAAATTAATGATCGACTAAAGGGTTAAAAACGATAAAAGAAATGAACAACAATACATCATAGATTCCATTTTGAGATTAATAATTAAAATTAAAATAGAAAATATACAAAAATTGTACATATCATCATTCTGAATCACTCTCCATGTTTCCCATGGCCTTCAATCCTGTTGGTCTCTGCATTCATATCCCATTCAAACATAAATTACAACTTTCAAGATACATTTAACATTAATATATAAGATGTACAAAGATCCCACTATAGGAATTAATTTTAAATTACTAAACAATTTCATAAAATTCATATAACATAATATTTAGCCAAATAAAAGTTAATACTAAATATAACCACCAACTTAAAATTTTTATACTTACCCATTTAACTAATTAAATATTTATATAAGGAAGATATTCGTGTTATAGATATGAAATTGCCATCAAAGATGCAAATTTAATCAAGAATAATCATAAAACATACCTTCTTAGTGCTCTTCTTTTCTCTGACCTCATATCTCTCTTGACACATATCGGTCAACCATGCCCCTGGACTCACCAACTGCTCCACCCACCATTACAATTATATCATAGGGACAAATTAGTAAAAGTACAAAGGATGTGGGCATATAAAAATAAAGAAAACAACCAATTTGAAAGGAAGAATCTTTTTCCACAAAAGATCAAAAATTTCAAACAATTTTAGTTCTTAATAATGAGGGTTAAAGATACTAAACCCACTTGGAAGGCAAGATCCTTTCCCAGAAATGGTTACATTCAAATACAGCAATGTAAGATTCAAGTGGGTTTAGAAAATAAACCCATTTATTACAAGAAATATACCACAACTGGTCAAACAAAACTTCCAAAATTGAGGTTAAGAAAATAAACCCATTTACAAGATAGAATCTTTTCAAAGAAGGGGTAAAAGATCACATAATTGTTGAAATAACTTGTACCACTTGCATAAAAAAATCAGTAATTTGTGCTGATTTTATGTAAATACAAAGAAAATGGCCAAAGGTTTCTAGAAAAAAAACAAAGAACAATTATTAAAAAAAACATGTTAGGTAAAGAGAATATATGTTTAACAAATGTTTAAAAATCAGCAAAACCATGCATTAATCACTTGTACTTCTTCTAACTTTGGTTATTCAAAATTTTATGCCTTATATTTATCAGAAAACACACAGCCATGCAATAACCACTTGTACATCTTGCATTAAAACTTGTACCTTGTTATCATCAAGAATTTTAGGGGTAGAAAATTTTCTTACATTTGTAAAACACACACATAAAGTGAGATCACTATGTGTTTTATGCATCAAGAAACAAAGGCAAAATTAATCAAATTATCACTTACAAGTATAGTTCTTTGGATCATTTTAGCCCTCTTCTTAGGCCTATGAGAAGGCTTACAACCTTTCATTGCCATGAAATCTTCTTCTTTCTCCTTGCTTGTTAATGCTATGTACAGTTTCGGCCACACATGTTTGCTTTTACTACCTTCATCAAACACCCCTCCGCCGCCGCCGCCGTCGACGACTGATATCTTCGGCTTCTCCAATTTATCCTCTTTCTCCGATGAGGATTTCCGGTTGCTTTCCAATCTCAAAGTCGTCATCGCCGCCGCCTCAGAGTGCCTGTAACAAATTCGCAATTTTTGTTGTTATCTCGATGCAAATCCGCATCTAATATCTAGCCAATTTTACAATATTTTCGATTTACACTATACTTTCAGCCAAAATTAGGGTTTTTTTTGTAACAAACGTGATGAATTGATGATATAACAAAATCACATCTGATCTCCATGATATTGGTCATAATTTCCGGTTATAGAGTATTTTGACATCAAATTCATCTCGAATTTCCTGAAATTTTCTCAGAATCTAGGGTTTGTAGTTTTTTAGGTCATAAATTGGGGAAATTGCTTTACCTTGTGAGACGAGTAGATGGCGGTGGGAGAGAAGGTTCTCTATTATCATTATCGGAGCTAAAAGTAACAAAATGAGAGTTAATTTTCCTGCGAATTCTCCGGCGGCCGGAAACGGCAGAGGATGAGTCAGCCGTATCATCGCGGTCTCTAACTCTCACACATCTGAGCCTCTTCTTGTTCCCCCATCTTAAAAACAAATCCGTTGTACTCTCCGCTTGTTTACACCCTCTTTTGTCTATCTTCTCCATTAACAAAATCAAATTTTCAAAAAAATTACAAATTCACAGGAAATTGAGGTTTAGGTTAGAACAGAGATCTGATCGATTTGTTCGAAATGTGGAGAAATTGTGATATGTGCGAACATAAATGATAAACCTGCAAAATGAAGAGATCTGATTGTTGAAAACTGATTTGGTCTCCATCTTCTTCTTGTTTTGGAATTTATATATCTTAAAACTTTGTTGTGAGATAAGTTGTGATGTGTGGTGGCCCTTGGATTTTGAATCAATGGTGGATGATGATCGGCACAGGTTTAAGTTGAACATTTGTCACTTAAGGGGTGTTTGGGATTACTTTTCAAGCAACTTATTAACTTATTACCTTTTTTAAAAAGGTAATAAGTTAAAAGTTTGTTTGGATAATTGATAAAAAAGTTAGTTTTATAAAGAAGGAAAAGTTGTTTTTGAGAAGTAAGTATTTTTAACTTTTGTGAGAAGTTAAAAGTTGTTTTTGAGAAGTAATCCCAAACACCCCCTTACTCATGTTTTCTCACGTTAGTTTTCTCGCCTCTATCTCCTAATAAATTCACATGTATCTTACTAAATAATAATAATGATATTATAAATATATTATTAAAGAAAATACTAATTATATTAAATAAGAATATACATATATATATATATATATATAACTAGGTTAGAAACCCAGTGTATTACATGAGTTAAATAAATGCAACGTTATATATATACTTAGTAATAAAGATTTACATATTACATAGTTTTTTAATACAAATTCTAGAAATGTTATATAGTTATTTTTTAAAAATGTTTTATAAAAAGAATGAAAAAAGGTCTAATTTATAAAATGTTTTATGAACAAACCTATTTTTTTAAAATAAAAATGTTTTATAAAAAGAATTATATAAATCATTATTATTTAATAGGAGAGAGAGGCGAGAAACAAAAAATTATAAAAAACAATTAAAGAAAATTCGTATAATTAATAGAAGAGAAATGCATGAAAAAAATGATAAGGATGCATAGCAGAGTGACAAGTGTCCCAAAATATTAGAGTATAGATAGGAAATCAAAATATAACTAATTAAATAAAAAATACTAATTTGTTATATACACATATTTCCACTTGATATATCTCGAGACGATCATAATAGTCTGACAAGTTATGACGTATTTATAAATTTATAAGTTATATCGTTTTCAATATACAACCCATGTAATGCACGGGATTCTAACCTAGTATATTATTATATGTAGCTTAGAACCCGTAAGATGAAAAATATCAATAAATAAAATTCTTAAATTTTTATGTATATATTTTACAGGCATAAAAATATATTATATATAGTAAGGATTATAGACAAAATTCAAAATATGTAAAAAATAATATATAATTGGGTTTCGAAAATAATGAGTTACTAATTAATGTAATTTGACTATTATTTACTATTTGATTGAAAATAAAAGTTTACATAATTACATTTGTTACTTATAATAAATGATAGTTTACAATAAATATGTTTTATTAGTATAATTAGTATTTTCTTTAAAATATATTATTATTAAAAGATATGTGTATTTAATAAGAGAGAGCCGGAAAAAAATGATGAGAATGAATATGGAGGCGACACGTGGCATAAAAAAAACCTTTATTTATTAGATAGTATAGTCTGATTTTCTCTTTCGTGTTTGGGCTTGGGCTTCCTTTCTTTCCTTTTTAAGTTACACAAAGCCCAAAAGCAACAATACAAGCCCATAAAGGAGTCTTTCGAAGTTCGTTGTCTATGTCATGGTACGATGGAGTATAGGTGTTAGAGATGCACAAAAAAAATCGGTTCCTGAACCTGATCCGGGGGTTTACTTAGAACCGGACCCGGTTCGTTCCCGATTTTCAGTGGACCCGGTACCCGCTTGAACCCGCCTGTTCCGAACCGGTTTACATAATCCGTTGATTGACCAGTTCCGAACCGGACCCGGTACTCAGTACCCGGTCCGGAACCGGTTACGAAAAAGAACCGTTTTTTAATGGCTATAAAGCCGTTATACCCGGTTTTTGAACTTTTTTTTTATATATTTTAGGCCTATAAATACTTGTTTCATGTTTTGGTTGATCACACAACTTCAACACGTAATACCAAACGAAAAACACGCAAAAAATACTCGCAATTCTCTCAAAACAAACTCTCTTACTCTCATTCTACATTTCTTTCTACTCTCTACTTATTTTCTTGACACTATGGCTGCCCCTCAATCACAATCTTCCTTCGGTTCAGCTATCGTTCCTTCCATGCCGATCGCTAGCGTTTGAACTTTTCTCGTATCCACATTCCGGATAACTTTTGTTTCATCTTTTAGATTATGTAATAACATTTTATAGGTTAGAAAATAAAATATTTTCAGTAGCGTTCGATAACGCCTCAAACAATATTAGAGCCGTTGAAAAACTTAAATTAAAATATCTATAGATTTGCAACGGCGCATTTTTAACTAGCGATGTGTTGCACATATTATTAATTTGGTGGTTCAAGATGGGCTCGCATGTCCACACCTTGTTACGTTTAAAACCGGTTTTCGACAAATGATACATGATGTTTTTAAAAAAAGTAGGAAAAGGTATACCGAATATAAACAACTATGTAAGGATATGGGAAGAGTTTGTTTAGGTCCTAATTGGTATGTACCTACTCAGTGGAATTCGACTTGTAAAATGTTTGAATCGGCCTATAAACTACGAGAAGTTTTAAAATCTTTTCATACTAGTCTTGCAGAAATTGGTCTAGTCGATCCGTTTCCGGATGTAGCTTGGGAAAATGTAGAAAGTCTTACCGATTTTCTAAGCGTTTTTAAAATAGCAACTACAAAATTATTGGGGGTTTATTATCCTACATGTCCATTGGTGCTTTCAGACTTATTTTTAATTTCTGAAACTATAAAAAGATTTGAAAATAGAAACCGTATGTTTGAACAAATGATATCACCAATGAAAGAAAAATTTTAAAATTATTTTAAAGAACTACCAGTTGTTTTTACTTGTGTGGCCGCTTTAAACCCGGTTTTGAATGTTATGGGGGTATAATTATTGATACACGCAATAAGTAATAATTTACAAATGCACGAAGATGACCCCTATTGGGCAAATGATATAAATAATAATTTTCAAATTAATTTAAAGTTCATGTATGATTTTATTTAATTAAATATGGACCCAACGTAAACGTCACAACGAGTGTTGGACCATCACGTTCAAGCGGTGGCTCGTCTGTGGACCCGGTTCGGGCATTATTAAATTTTGTCCGAACTGAGACAGCTAAACGACAAAGGGGTAATGCCCCATCAAGCGAGCTTGCGAGGTATACTGGGTCAGATTTCATATCCAATGTGCCCGAAGAAGAAGCTAGCAAACCTGATCTTTTGGCTTGGTGGAAAGAAAAGGAATCCCAATTTCCTATACTTGCCGCAATGGCCTGTGATTTACTAACCTTCCAAGCTTATACGGTAGATTCAGAATCTGATTTTTCTCTTAGTGACCGGGTTTTATCGTTACAAAGGACAAGACTAACCCCGGAGTAGGTAGAAATGTGCATTTTGTATAAATGATCATTTGGACGTGGCCGATCGTATTCAATACAAGACAAACCTCGAAGATGAAATAATACTTAAAGGAAGAGTACACAGCGAAGAGGTGGATGAAGAACTGTCCTCCGGCATATCCGATGAAGAAATTGCACAGGATGAAGCGTTTCGTTCGCAATAGGAGTATAGGAATAAACGTCTATAAATTTATAATGAATGTTTCTTTTTTATTACTATTTAAAATAAATAAAATAATGTATTTTGTTTTGTGTGGGAAATAAACGTCTACAAATTCCAAATATTGAAAAAAATAACAAATTTTTTTTTGTATCCGGTTCCAGTACCCGAACCGAACCGAACCCGACCCTGCCCTGTCTGGTTCTATTCGGGTAGGGTTATTCATCTCTAAAGTCGGGTCCGGTTTGTACCCGGTTCTTCCTTGAACCCGGTTCTGTTCTACCCGAATGGCCCCAATACCCGGTTCGTACCTGGTTCCGGGTCCGACCCAAAACCCGATTTGTGCATCACTGACTCTAATAGGTGTACAAAAAAACCGGTTTGGAAACCCGACTCTTGTGTAGGACGAAACCGGTTTAAGTTACCCGGTCTGAAACCCGGCCCAACCCATAGGTTTAGCATAGGTTTGTAAAACTTTTTTGGATGCCAGTTTGGAACCCGAACCGAGTCGGTTCGTATGGTGAAACCGGTTTCTAGCGTTGAAAAAAAGAGCCGTTAATGACCGTTAGCCTTTTTTTTGACCGCATTTCGTAATATTTTTTTTTACTATTCCCCCCCCCCCATTATTTTTGTAAAGCATTTCAATTTATGTTTTTGTAATTTTTTAAATATTTAATAAAAACTCGAAGTTTATTTTGTTTTATTTGTATTTTATTAATTAAACTGAAATACGTTAAAAAAAATACATAGTGGTCAATACTCGTAATAAAAAAAGAAACTTCGATACGTTATTTTTAGCCTTTGCCGGAACCCGAGCTGGCTCGTACGTAATCATCCATAGCGACTTACTCATCGGTAAGTTAGTTCGTCAATCCTCCTTTTACCTCGTCCTCGTGTATCTCACCTTCTACAAGGTTTTGTCTTCACGTGATAATATATGTTGCATTTGAAACCTTTGTTAATGTTTTTGTCCTTTTATATATATTTGAGGGTATCTGTTTATCAAGGATTCATTATACATTTTAGATACATAAGAACGGTAAGTCTCATATCTTGATATTTAAATTTTAACATTTAGCGTTTTTCCAAACTCAATCCACATTCCATCTTGAGTTTGACTCATTTAGAGCTCTATTTTTAAAAGCTCAAGTTCGGGAGTCTATTCCTAGTGCTTTCTCTACTTGCCTATTAAGCAATCATCAAGTCTTCTGTTTCAAACTGGTTAGTCATCGAGCCGTAAAATATGCAAATCGATGTCGTTCATTTATCTATGGATAAATAATCACATATTATTCTATGTAGATCATATCAAAGGATGAAAATAGTAAACGACTACGTGAATAGGATGTGAAACTGGATAAGGGTTTAACGTGATGCGATATAGTTTTTTGTAAAAAGAAAATGCCTTTTAGTTGCTATCGATCATGTGGCTGGAGACTTGGCAGCTTGAAGCATTTCAACTATGAGCGTCTTCACATCCCTACAAAAACAAAAGAAGATATAGAACTCGAAACGACATGTTAGAATATATTTAGAGATTTACTTTAAGAAGTGGCTATTTTGACCCACTTTCTTAGAACGAGTTGATTCAGGTTGTATTCATCTACGAGGGGTCGGATTAATATTTTTTTGAACAGGGAACAGTGTCAAACGGCTTAAAAGTCATCCAAAGGTTCAGATTATTATTGTGGATTTGTAGAAATATTGTTTTTGTGATCATAATTAACGCAATAAATTTTTATAATTTATTTGAAAAACAGACGAAACATGTTTCTGGATCAACCCAACCCGATCCACCCTGCTTTTATTGTTACTAAAAAATGACCAATTTCAACCTCCATCTGTTTTGACCCATTTCAACAATTCAACCTGCTCCCCTTTTGACTCGTTACCCAACTAGCACATCTTGAAACCCTTACTTTCTATGTTCTGCACGCCTAGGGAATGGAATCCGAAGCTTAAAGTCCCTCCCTTGATAGCCAGCCTGAATTAAAAATGTCAAAGAAAAGTTAATAATCATAGTTTCATTACATACAAATTTTGTTTTAATGTTAGATGTAAGTAACATTGCATTGTAGCTTTTGCTAGAACTCTAAAAGAATACAAATGAATTATGTATATATGATAAATGAAGTTTTCTGAGGTTTAGATTGATTAAATTCCATGTGCTGAGTTAGAAAATGATTACTTGGTGCTAAGTGACTGAAAATAACATCACCTTTACATTGAACCCAAAGCTATCAAGATCCAGCATGTATGCAAAGTCCACCTGCCAAATCAAACTATGGTAATAAGATACCATATCACAGTTGCTGATTTTCCAAAATTCAGTGTTTTATATTTTCAACATGATTAATTATATGCATTTATTAGAAGACTAAGATTTTCTTTCTAGTAAAAATGGTTAGTCATACAAGAAGACAACTCAAGATTATAGATTACCGGGACTGATGTTGAATGCTGAACCATGAGTTTTGTATCATCTGAATGGTCTTTATTCATGTGAGACTGCATTGAAACACTATGAGTTGATTAAAGATCAACATATTAAAATACACAAAAAATAAAGGAAAAAAAAATCTTGAGATGTGTCTACTCTGTAAACTGGTATTTTCGACCCAATTATGTAAAACTGGTTTATTTAAAACGGGTCAAGTGGGTAAAAGTTAAAACATTGGCTTCAATTGAAACGAGTCAAACAGGGTGAAACCTGCCCAAGGTGTGCTTGATGCTTACAACCTTCCAAATCAGTATATTAAAAAAATTATAATGTTATTCTAATAGCATAAATTTAGTATACATATTTGATACATTTACTATATATAAAATGAAAGTGGAATCACACCGTCACAGGCTTGGCGAATTGAGAGATTGGATCCACCTTTGCCGCTGCAAATTCCTCCTTTGTGAATTCTGAGATTAGTGGGGAAATTTTGATAATTCAAGGGTGAGAATGAATATATAAATCATAAAATAACTATAATTAGATACTGGGACAATAATCCGGAAATTTGGAAATCTTTTCATTTCTTTATTATGGCATGTCTCCATGCCCCTTTTTAGCCATATATCACTTAAGCAAATAGCAACATTTAACCACTAGAGACAACTCATTTGCTCATTGATGTCAGATAGGCACAAAACGGATAATAACAATTGAAAAGAAAAGAAAAGGTTCAAAATTTAGACAAACCTCCTGACCCTAACAAAGCTGTAGCAACACCAGAAACAAATCTCACAACTTTTGGCTCAATGCGCATAAATTGGAAGTCACCAAAGTCAACCTTCAATTATTATCAAGTCTTGGTGTCATTATAAAATGTCAAATATAAGACAAAAAGCCACAAGTATAAGGTATTAGGTTATAAAATATTTTACCCAGAATGCTTCAGGATGTTTTGCCAGGTATGCAGTACGTATAACATCTCTATCCTCATTGGGAACCTTTAAAATTGATCAAACAAATCAATCAGTGATAAACTTAGTATTCAAACAATTAAAATCTAACTAAAAGTAATCTTGCTTACAGGAACAGCATCACCATGTACAGTTATTACTAAATCGGTTCTATCTTCAGGGTCTTTTGCCACAAGCAATGAGCATTTAGAATTAACTAGGAGATCCTGCAATTATGATCTTCAACATTAATAGTTTAAGATTGTTATAAGATAACAAAATTCTTGGTTATACGTTTGTGTGGCTATAAAAGGTTCATGTTTGAAAACCTTGGTATGAACTGCCAAACTGCTAACTGCTAATATGGGAGATCCATAAGCATCACATGCAAAATCAACCATTGATCCCGATGGATAACCGTCATACTTCTGCAAAGTAAACACAATTATATTAATAATTAACTAAGAGGAAAAAATTCAGTATTGAAATATGAATACCATGCCAATATTGTGAAAAAAGAGACCTTATTATATGCTTGCTAAAATTTGGAATCACGCTACAAAACATCCACTCCAAAGTACACTAAAAGTTTGACTTCACAGTCAAAATAGATGATTTTTGAATTTTGCATATGACTTGTATATGCATTCATCAAGAAGATTAATAGTACTGGTACCAGCAGACATCGGTAATACTCATATATGTAATAACTCGTTCATGTTTCCTCCAAGTATATGTAAATTTATATCAATAAACGATCCAAAAGTTGGCTCATTCGACCAAAAAAAACCATTTCTAAATTTTGCGAATGAAGACTACTCATAACCAGGTAAGATCCACATTTCATTGACTTGATCACATATTACTACTCTAAATTCAACCTCATTCCAAAACATCAAATTTTATATCAGCCCAGAAAAAAAACTATGAGATATAACTTATGATAATCAACAACAGAATACGCAAAGAACCTGGGAATAAGTGGAAAGAAAACCACGGACGCTATGATGAAGGACAGTTTTGACCTCTTCTACAGGAGGAAGTCTAGCAGCCTTTTCCTACAATAACAAAACATATATCAAGCACACACACAAATAAACGAAAACAAACGTACCCAATATAATCCCACTCATAGCAGAGCTATTGAAATAGAGAAGCTGCTCCACTGAGACCCACGGCTCCAAAAACCTCTTTTTTGTACGTAGTATAGTACTCCAGATAGCATAAAATATGCTAAGAGAATAGTACTAATAATGAAAGTTGTAAACTACCGCTATTTGTGTATGTTCTAAAGAATGAATACAAACAAAACACACTCAGGAGTACCTGATGGGCTTTGATGAGTTGAAAGACATCAGCAATAGCATCACCAGATGAAGCACTCTGATTAAACCACAAAACAAAAATCTCCACCATTTTAGTCAAATTCTATTAGGTTGAACTAATTTATAATTTATACACAATCAATAACAGAACTAATACACTAGGTTGAAACTTCATACGGCGGATGGAAAAATTAATGATAAAATTAACCATGAAAATGAACGAGAATAGGAGGCTAATCAATAAGTAAACCTGCGAAGGGGCTTGGGTAGATGAAGCCATGGCGGAGATAGATGGAGGACGGAGACGATTGTTGGAGAAGAGGTAGGAGGATTTGGAGTGACAGCTGCTAGTAATTCGGCCATTGTTGTTGTTGATCAACAATCGATTGAAATCAAAATCGAGAATACGGGAAGTAATTGAGCATCGTAGAGTCGAAGGTGCCACCAGATTGTTCATCTTCCCCAATTCTGTCGCTCACACACTTCAAGTTTTCCTTTTCTTTTATCAATAATATCTTTAAATTGACAAAGAGGTTGTGGTGTCCCGGTTGAGGTAAGGCCTGAAGTCTCAAGGAATCCGGGTTCAATCCCTGGTAACACCATTAATTTTTAAGGCATGCAAATGAGGCCTAGTTCTTAGGCTGATGCACCAGGGTTTTACCACGCCGATCCAGGGTTCAAGCCTCGTCTCTCCCTCAAGCCCGGAAGAGGCCGTATTGGGTGAGATTTTTCCTTGGATGCTCTCCAACTCTGACGCCAAATGGGCCCGGTTAAGACAACATATTGACCGGAGTTAGACGAGGCTCTCCCATGTGACGGGGGTGCGACGTCACAACATTCAATGTTCGCCGTTCAAAAAAAATAATATCTTTAAATTAATAACATATTTTTTTCAATAATATCGGTTTATTTTTTTAAACGACAAATGTTACTCATATTATACTTTATAACAATAATTTTAAACTACCATTGATATCGGTTTTCTATAATCTTCAAATTGTGTTAAGTTACAACGAGTTAAGTTTGAGATTAAATTAGAATTTAGTTAACATACAACTTAAGTTTCAACCTAAATGGTTTATTACTTTTTTTTTATAAATCTTTAAATTTATTTATCAAAAGAAATATAAAATTACATACAGTTAAACATTCAAGTTTAACAGGTTATGAAACTTTTGCAAATAAAATCAACACTTTTACTTTTAATTAAAAAATGTGCATATCATTCCTTCTGGTGGATTAACTTGCACTAGTAATTGAATTTAACTTAACTTGTGGATAGATGCAATAGATTTTTCGTAACTTTAGTGTGAAATAAAAAACATATAATAAAAAGTAATTAAGTGAACACATATGATCTTATGTCTCCTTTCATAATACCACAAGTGAACTACTACTATCTGTTTTTGATAAATGAAATAAGCAAATGAGAAAGAACAACTTCAAGTAATCAAGTGGTGCTAATTTGTTTTTGGCTATAAGAGTGAAAACTTTCCTATGAGGTCACTCATCTCTCGATTGCTTCCACCCAAACACACTTAGCTCTAAAGTTCTCCTCTCATCTACAACAAATACGTCCAACACGCATTGGTGGTATTTGAGGCAAACAATTCCTTATGAATCAAGCATTTCTCCTATCCATAAGTGATGTGTGATTTGCCTAAAGTGTAACAAATAAACAATCTTGGATACTCTCAAAAACACATTTGGCAGATAATCATAATTCGTAAGTAGTTTACTTCTATAAAATCACTATCAAAACAGAACATGCAACACGACATGTTGGGTAGTGTTCGATCCTCTACGAATTTAGGCATACAAGTACATATCAAATGTTTGGGTTGGGTAACAGGTCAATGCGGTTTCAATTTTGAATTTCTTAGATTAATTAGAATTACAAAAATAATGAAATTCGAAAAATGATGTAATTTTATATTTTGTTTCAGGCCTCCAGAAAGGTTAAGTCGTCCTTCAGTTTGCTTGTAAGTTGTAACTTTTCAAGGGTATCGTGCTTAAGGGTGTTCATCGGTTCGGTTAACTGTTTGTTCGGTTTTGATTTTTTTTAACCCTTATCCGTTAACCGAACCAAACAGAATTGAAAATTTTCTAACCGAACTGAATTCAACCGAATAAATCGATTTAAAAAAAAGATATCTGAATGAACCGAATTCGAATAAATCGAATCGTATTAGAAATATGTCTAAGTACTTAAGTGCATACAAACCATGGGTGGCTCTATGTTGTGGATATTTAGACTTGTGTCTAGGGCCCCCAATTGTTTTTGAAAAAAAAAATTATATATATAGTTCAATCTAGATTTTTTGTTTTGTGTTTAAAAATATTCAATCATACTTTAACAAAAAGATTTTGAGCCCAAATTTTTTTCATATATGCATAGTCCAATCCTACTTTAATAAGCCGTTTTTTGCTCCACTCACAAAAAATCCTATATCTGTCACTGTTTATAACCATGACAATTGAAAGAAAGCCTCAGAATTTTATTTCGTCTTGGGCCCCCAAAATGGTTGAGCCGGCCCTGATACAAACATGTCTTTTATGGCACCGCAAGAACAAGTCATTCTTTTCCAAATTAAAAGCTGATGTTATCGAATCACTCATACAACTGAAAACATTGACATAATCCGTATTTATTCTTAACAGTTATACTAATCATAAACATGATATATAATAACTGTTTCCCGTGTTAATTAGATTTCAAAAGATGCTCGTTTGCGATGCTTATAAGGCCGAGGAGAGGCTCAGTGGTGACAAGAGAAGCATTAGCAGCAAACTCATCCTTAACCTCGTATTCAATCGTTAATTTCTCAAGACACGATGAGCCTGTATCATCGTTTGGATTCTCTTTGATCTCGAACCTTATCCTATATAAGGAAAATCCGATATCGAGAAATCCCCCTTCCACCACTTCAGTTTCTTTGATCATATTCTCGTTATCAATCTTTGTAAACTTCTCCTTATAATACGGGAAGCCTAACCCTGCACATACGATATGGTGTAAGACTCACTTTAATTATGTGACTTTTATTATCATTTATTTAATTATATTGATCATTGACTTATTTACCCTTATGACTTAATTGGTAATTATTCGATGGACATAATTAATTACCCTTACTATCCTAAATAAGGTTTCCCCTTAGATGTATATATATAAAGAGCTTATTAGAGGGTAATGACTAATGAATAATTAATCACGAAATCATTAACACGACAAAAGATCTCGTCCCTCTCTCTCTCTAAATATTGAGATCTCTCTCACCTAAACCATCGTAACAGTAAACCCGATCATCAATATCATGTCGACTTCCCTCTCTACGGTTACTGGATTATCAGGTACGTTTATTTATCATCTTGTTTTCCATTAGATCTTAAAAAATTGATCAACATAGGGGTGTTCATCGAATCGTTTTTAAGGATTTTCAAATTTAATATATTTATAGTGAATTGAAATTCAAACCAAATTTGAATTAGAATTTGGAAAACCGGATCGAAATTTGCAAATTCGAATTTGGATTGATTCGAATACACCAAATTATGAGAAAAAAAATATATAAAATAAATATAAAACTATCTATTTTTTCTTTTATAAAAACTATATATATATTTCAAATTTGAATATTCAGGTCGAATCGATATAAAAATCATAAATTTGAATTTGCTTAGAAAACAGATTCCGAAATTCGGTTTGGATACTAACCCGGTTCGAAAATTCGAAATCTGATTATAATTCAAACTGGATTCGCCTCGAATTTTAAAGATTTTTGAATCCAACTCGAATAGGGACATCATTGCATCAATTATTCCATTCATTTTCATCAAGATTTATCATCTTTTAGTTTTTATGCATGATGAGATGTACGTACCTGGCTTTAAGGTGAGCTTGAGAATAGTACCGGGTCCACCATCGCCTTCCACCACGTCAACCGCTTCAAGGATTTTTCCGGCAACGAGCTTTCCGAGCTCAAGACTGCTGAAGAGGGCCCAAGCTTTGCTTGCCGGCACCTTCACTTCTGCCTCTTCCGATAACGATCCGAACATTTTTATTTGTGGTGGATGGAATAAATATCGCTGGTTGATTTTATACACAAAAATTCCAAAATGGAATAGATTGCATTTATTGTATTTATTTGATCTCGAAAGATTCCTAGTTGTGTTCTTTGTCTTTTTCTCTAGTTATTTATTCGTTAAACAGTCACCGGTCAGCCAGCTTTTTCTTTGATTGTTTTTATTTTATTTTTATAAAAATTACATATATTTATTTGTTTTTTAATTAACCCAAATTCAAACTGAATCAATTTTCAAAATCGAACTCAGTTTCATAAATTTCGAACTCAAATAACCAAAAAACCGACCTGATGAATACCCTTACTCATACAAAACTGGTCCTCTTAACTTGTTTGACATTATTTTTCTTGTCTACTTTTTTAATAAATAAAAACTTAATATTTAATATGATCATAAAATATAACTTATGTAAAACTTTTTCTCAAGAAACCAATTTAAAAAAAATCCAAACATCTAAATACACGTTAAAAAGTATAACGCCTATGATACAAGTATACAATAACTTTCAGTTAAAAATTTGGTCTACCAAACTATTATATCTTTGTTTAATGTGTTAGGTGAGAGTGACATATCCTAGAAATCGATTATTACAAGGAAAAGTAGAGAAGAAAAACTAAAATGGGAGCAACTAAAATAATTTTTATTATCACGCTATTTTAATTTTAATTTTTATAACAATTAATAAAAAATATAAACAAAATATCACAAGTTTAATAAGGATATGTGTCATGTCCGATGAATGTGAGCTAAAAAAATATTGACATGTAGACATTGGCTGTTCACACTCAAACTCACTAAACATGTTTTATGGTTGTGAGTGTGACCACATTTTTAACTATTAGTTAATCATTGTTATTAAACATTATATATATATATATATTTAACATAAAATTATTTTTAAACGCATATTTATAAAAGAAACCATAAATAAAATACTAATATTAATTAAAAAAAATTATACACTACAATTATAATAAACGCATCAAAAAATTTCCTAAAATTATTGCATGCCATATTTGTCCCCAATATTTTGTTTCATATTCTCGGCGTATTCACGTTCTCGCTCTGTCAAATGATTGACATTATTAAAAAAGTATTTTCATATCCAAGTACCTTTGTTTTTCTCTATTCAGCTTTATCTTTTCTGATGTTAGCTCGTTAAACCAGTTCATCCTCTCTGATGTGTTCCAAATTACACATGAATTTTACACACATTTCCCTATATTTTGAATTATTTTAATAGAAAACCTGGTGAAAATAGTTACTTAATCATGTTTTCTATGGATTTACATGTTTTAATGCAAAATGAAGATAATTGTGAAGTGTTTGAGCTGTTTGGAAGACAGCTAGAGAAAAAAATCAAACCCAAGAAAGAGGTACGTATCGGACGCTAGAAGAGGTACATGTGTACATGCATGTAGAAGCCCGTATTCATTTGACAAGGTACGACATGCAAAGACTTAGGCGTCGCGACCCAATTGAGGAAGGTACGACCCGCATGAGGCATGTACGGCTCGTATGTCGGCCAAGTCAGAAGCCCTAAAGCATGACTATATATACAAAGTGACGGCCACAATGTTTAGGATCGCGATTTTGGGGCTGTGAAGGTCTGTTTGGAGCAAAGAAGAAGATCTGGATCTGAAGAAGCTTGAGGATTGAAGACTTGGCCTGGTTTGCGTCTACACACGTAGATCGCATTGGTTTGCAATCCATTTTCAGTTTGTACCTATCTTCTGATCATGTTTAGGTCTGATTTGAATTTGTTTTACATTACCATGTCCGGCTAAACTCTTATAGCCGTTTGGATGAGATGATTCGTTGTTTGGTTTGATGCTTTGCTTGATAATACTTATGATTGTGTGATTTTATGAAGTTTGTTACTTTTATCTGCCTTTGATTCAATACTCATTTCAGTAGTTATAAACACCGATGCTGTTGGGAATTTCCTAGTCACCCGTGGCGAGATAGGCATAGGGTGGCTAAGGAGTCTTGGAGTGCAAGACAAGCTATAATATTTAATTAATTGTGAATAATTATCAAGAGTCCTAAATGGATTATGTTAAGATTAGTTATATATAGTTATTATGCAAGTAATTAAATAGAATCCTATTAGTAGCCTAATGTGATAGGTTAGCTATATATATACCGTGTAGGGTATCATAGATTGTAATCAAGTAGCCTATGTAAACCGAGTCAGGGTTTGCTAATTCTAATCAAGTTTAGAGTGAGATTTCTTGATATCATTAAACGTTTTGGGAGTTAGCCAATTACATATGTGTTTTAACTTTGGAATACAAACCAATCACAACGTCGAATATATGTTAACGATGTGATACTATCTAAGACGTCATTACTCCCTTGTTTGTTGTTGTTACCTTCCATGAGTTCGATATCCAATATAAAGGTTTAACTCCAAGCTAACTTCAACACATAACATTAACATACTTTGAGTTTGAGATCGGTTATAATCACTTGTTAGTATTCCTATTAGGGACGTTTGCAACTTAGGACATTCAACTTCCTCTCAAGTTTGAGTACAATTCTTAAGTCATGGTTTACTTATTTTATAATTATAACATTTCATCTTACTCAACTTTATAGTTGCATTTGTTTTCAAAAACTGGTGTGTATTTAAGGATATGAAAAAGGGTTAAGCATTGTACAGATAGAAGAACTATGTGTACTACCAAAGGCCGTACGTGGTCCATATCATTCATCCTAAAACCAAAAGGTTCAAAGAGAAGGTTCAAAGTTGAATCATTATTTTAACTTTCAAGCATGAAGAAAACCATTTACATCCAAGTAAGAAACTACTTGCTCAGCCATATCACATGGTGTGGGACAAGCTCTCCATTCTTCTGTTCAATCTTGATCTTCAAAAAAAGTAGACAGGGTTCATTTTTGGGTTCAAAAATGAGAAAACAGAGGTTCAAATGAACTGTTTAGGTACCTCACAGTTCAGTGGTGGTTCATAAGGATCATCAATTCCAGTAAAGCCTGCAAGTGCCTTGAGATTGTATGAATGAGAATGTGATGGTGATCTCTAAGGGGTTGTTTGGGGTTCGCTAATTAAAACTGCTTATCTGATTATTGTGTTTTGATAGAATAATAAATTGTTTTGGGGGAGTTCGGATTGCTTATCCAAACTATTTATTTCATTATTTGTGAGTGAAATAAGATGTTTTGAATAAACAGTTTGAGGTTACTTATTTCAAACGACTAAGTAAGTAGATAAACGTTTTTAATAAGCGGTCTCAAAGACCACCATAGTACCATGGTGCCACGAGTGGGTGTACTTATAGTTTACAAGAATCGACGGTTTAGACAAAAAGTTTCAAATATGACAGTTCCATTTTCTTTGCATCAACACAAGAAAATTAGGGAGACTCGAAAGAAAAGTCGATTATAGCGGTTCAAAGATTCGGTTCCTAGTAAGGGCCATGACACACTATCATGAAGCTAGTCCACAAACAATATTCAACATATAAGAGTCAATTTTATTTGGATATGCATGGTGTATTGGTGTTTGGATGTGCCTTTTTAAAGACATTATTAGATAATTAGTTGTAATAAACGAGAGTGTTTTATACTGTTTGAAATTTGAATAATAATCAGATAATCAAATGTGTTGAGTGTTTGATATTTTTTATTATTATTTAAAAATAAATAAATATAAAATGACCAAAAAACACATTTTTTTAAAAAGACAAGACAGTTTGTGAAATGCAAATAAAAACTATTTCAAAATAAGGGGTAAGCAAAATGAATAGAAACTATAAACATATTTGAATTTAATGTTTGTAGGAGAAACTAATTTAGGTTTAAGTGATTAAAAATTCAGGTAAAATCCTACCTTTAATCTTTCCGGCTCTTGCAAGCTTGTAAAGGCCTTTTGAGTCTCTTCCTTCACACACTTCAAGAGGCATGTTCATGAAAACCTGCAAAAAGTGTCAACAAATTTAACCTTTTTAATACATAAACACACACTCACAGACATAAAAACACACAGAAAGAAGCATTGCCTCTATAAAATTTTTATCTGTCAACATTGCCCGGCATGCATCGCGATCTTCTATAAGGAGATATCAGGCTGGCTATACAGATTAAGCCAACATCTGCAAACAGCTTTGCTACTTCCCCTAATAGATTATAAAATCAAGTCAGCATTAGACCAACATGTCAAATCAGATAATTATATGTTTTGAGTGTTTATCAAACTCTTGATTATTTAAGAAATTAGTTGATAAATTGACCAAAAAGAAAGTTTCTTTATTTAAAAAATTAATCAGTAAACTGACCAAAAAGATACTCTTTTTGCAAAAAAATAAAGAAAATACTTACCAACACGACGAATATTTTCAGTTCGATCTTTGGGTGAAAACCCAAGATTTTTATTTAATCCATGCCTAACATTGTCACCATCAAGAACATAGGAGATCTTTCCCCTAGAGTGAAGTTCTCTATTCAATGAACATGCAAGTGTGCTTTTTCCTATAAAACACCATTAAAAAGCAGTTAAGATATAACGGGTCAAATGGGATATCAAAAAATGATATAGGAGGTTTTATGCATTAAAAATGCAATTTGATCAACCTATTTGACATGTACCCTTTAAGCCTTAAGAGACAAAATATAACCAGAATTGACCCATTCGTAATTAAATGAGTCGAAATTGACACCTTTAAGCGTGTGACTCATGCTCTAGAATAAGAACTTAAAAGCTTGACTGCAAACCTGACCCACTAAGACCCGTGATCCATACAACACATCCCTTTTGGTTAATCAGATGTTGCCTTTCCGCCTTCCCAACTGCACATTCTTGCCAGAAAACGTTTGTTGGATTTCCCATTGCAGACATCATACACCAATTTCACTCCTCTACTTGCAAAACAATCCTGTAAACATATTACACCAATCAATATTCTAAAATATATGCAAAATAAAGTTCCAATATAAAGCATTCTTAAATCTTAATTCACAAGATAAAAAACCAATTTTTACTAATAATTGTGCATTTACTGTGGCCCTGAAGAAAGGTTCATTTTTTCATGATTTTGATGCTAATAAACTACAAATATCTACTTCAAATTAGCATCTTAAAAGTGAAAAATTAATTAGTTCCTTGGTTACCTAACTGGACCATGGGATCAACCATCAATAACTCAACCATGAATATGCAGGCACTAATCAACATTTTGATAAAACTTAAAACAAAAATCCAGAATTTTAGCAATAAAATCAGCGAATGGCTAACTCGAATCCAAGGCTAAAATGCGCATAAAATTGGAAATATGAAAAAGAAGAAGAATAATTAAAGTAATTCGTTCTTAGGAGAATGACAAGTAACCTGATTCTGGAGAATCGAAGACCTTGAATGTGAAGAAGATGGATTAATTTGAGTGGCTTTTAATGTAATCGATGAATGAATATGGACGTTTTTGCAGGTATTATTATGAATTAGTTATGAGGATTGGAATCCAAATGAGTGTTAGAATTTGGGGAAATTGAATTCCATGACTTTTTTGGTTGGTTTTTGCCGCTCATGCTAATAAATGCTGGCTCCATTTGGTAAATTCCGCCGACTAAAACATCAGGTCAAAAGTTGCGAATTTGATGATTTAAGTCCTCGTTACACTTTTGAGTAATTACATGTATGGTCCATGTAATAACATTATATTTGAACAAGATGAACAATAATCATTTATTATTTATAGACTAAATAAGTAAATACCAAGACTCAAAATTAATGATCGAAAGAGTCTACTTGAGACAAAAAAAAAAAAAGGAGGTTCAGGTTGGGCTAGAGGGTTTTCTCACCTATGATGGGTTTTTCTTGAGAGAGTGAAGACGATCGGGTGGGTCAGTGGCCGTCAGTGATCCAAATTGCCGTTCAAAAAAATTATATAGCTTTACAAAGGCCATAAAGCAAACAGTTGATGCGTAAGGTACATCTAGTCAATGCATCACCTACCTCTCTCTCACTCACCGCCTCTTTATCTCTTTTTTAACTTTTTTTAGGCCAACAAGAACATGACACTTGTCATGCTTATAGGTTTTTCCTTTTTTTTGTTTTTCATTTATAATTTTTAAAATATGATGTTTATATAAAATCTATACTATTTAATTAATAAAGGTTTTTCATGTCACGTGTCGTCTTTATATTCATTTTCATCATTTGTTTCCCGTCTCTCTCCCTTATTAAATACACCTCTATCTTTTAATAATAATATATTTTTAAAGAAAATATTAATTATACTAATAAAACACATTTATTTTAAATTATCCCTTATTATAAGAAAACTTTGAAATCTAATTATGTAACTTTTATTTTCAATCAAATAGTAACGAAAGTCAAATTAAATTATATAGTAATTAACGTATTTTTGAAACTCATATATATATATATATTAATTTTTACATATTTTGAATTTTATTTTTTATCCTTAGTATATGTAATACATTTTTACACCTGTAAAAATATATACATAAATATTTAAGAATTTTATGTATTGATATTTTTCAGCTCGTGTGTAGTACACGGGTTCTAAGCTAGTTATGAATATACAGTTGCAACGTACTTATTTTTATCTACGATTCGATGAAAGTTTCATTTAAAATGGAGTTGCATGTGATAGTGTACTAATTATCAAAGAACTTGCGTACATCATCGTTGTGAACTTTTTTAACTCTTTACTTTTTATAAATGGTTTTTGCTTTCTTTTTCAATTTTGTTACCGGTTAACTTTTTTTAACGGCTTTGTTAAAAAAACAAAAAACCAGATGAGTGTTAGAATTTGAGGAAAATTAGATCTCTTAAATTCCATGACTTTTTGGTTGGTTTTTGCCGCTCCCGCTAATAAATGCTAGCTCCATTTGGTAAATTCCGCCTGTATAAGACGACTAAAGTATCGCATAAATACACTTTAGGTCCTCATTTCACTTTTGAGTAATTACATGTGTGGTCCATGTAATAACATTATATATATCCTGAACAAGCGTATCGATGAACAATAACCGTTTATTTATAGACTAAATAAGTAAATACCAGAGCTCAAAATTGATGCACCGAAAGAGTCTACCTGTTATATAACTTACAAAAACCATAGAGCAAACGATCGATGTGTAAGGTACATGCAGTCAATGCAGCACCTCTCTCTCTCTCATTTCTTTTAGGCTAATATATCACCCCCACCCCCGCGCCCAGGATGGGTTCATCGTGACTGATTGATACACAATCATAGCAGCGGAAACATAACTTAAAGTATAAATATTATATTTATTACTATTCAAAGGTTGGAGTACAAGCCTTAAAATAAAATACACTATTTACCAAACTTTAAATAACGGTGTACAACTATATTGCTCCGAAGGCTCGTACTATAGCTAGCTAACACCAGCTATCTTCAATCCTTGGCTATCCAGAGCCACAACCTAACATTCACATGAGAAGGTTTAAAACATTTTTCAATTCAGTTTACACTGGTGAGTTCCCAAACAATAGTTTTGGTTTTCAAAACACTCACTCAATCGAGTCAATCAGGTGTCCTAGAAATGCTTTTAGAAATTAACGAAAAAAACCATGCCATCAAATTCAAGATAATGTGGTTGGCATCACCAGCACTATCAACCAGTCTCCTCATAGTGCTCAATCCCCTCAGGGCACGTAATACGAGTGGCTATACCATGGATGTGCGCACACAAAGCACAAGCATCCACCATGAATGTAGGCACACAAAGCCCAAGCATCCACCAAGGTCATATGCATATACCACAATTCTACATGTCATATTGATTTCATTAACCCATGGTAATTTCTCATTTATATCAGGAAGTTTTTCTCAAAGGTTTACACATCTCACTTTGAAAACTAGTTTAAAAAAAACTTGTGAGAATGTGTCAATCAAAGCATTTCATTTTCCAAACTCCCAAAACCTTTGCAGATGAAAGACCATTTAACATGGAGTTATTGCAATAAATTTATACTTTTGAATTTTGATAATTGTAAAAACTTTGTTTTATTTTGAGCAAAACTAATCTACACTATATAATAAATAAAGGTTTTTCATGTCATGTGTCATCTCCATATTTATTCTCATCAATTTTTTTTCCCGCATCTCTCTCTTTTTAAATACATATCTATCTTTTAATAATAAAATATTTTTAAAGAAAATACTAATCTTTATATTAATAAATCTCCTGATATATTTTGACGAGTGTATGTGTTATCAGATTATATTGTATTCCACGGGTTTATTCAACCCGTATAAAACACGAGTTTTTAAAAAATAAAATTTTTATTACTTAATATATAATATTATATTTATTTTTTAACTTACTAAAGAGTAAAAGAAAAATATTCGATGTGCATAAATCAATTTTATTTCTGACCGTACAACTCGATACTGCAGGCACTCAACCCCGTATTCTGTTGATCCAAATTGATCCCCAAAATATCTTCTTGCAAGGACGAATGCTCGAATTTCAACGATGCAGTCTCGTCTATTTCCGGTGTCAACCACCGTCGATGGCACCGGCATCCCTCTCCGTTTTAGCTTCAATAATAACCTCATTTTTCTAATCGGCACTTCCCGTACGCTCTACCGCCGGCGGATCGGCGTTACATGTGCCGTCTTCAACAGTCAGCTGAATCACTACGCCGTTCTAGGTGTATCAGCAGACACTTCAACCTCGGATATCAAGAAGGCATATCGTCTTCTCGCTCGAAAGGTATACCATAACAGTGTGCGTCTCTGATTTCAATTTATGCTGTTAGGGTGAAAAAATTGTAATTATGCGTGATGCTAGGGCTGGGATTAACATCTGTGTGAAAATTACACGAAAAACGTGAAACAGGCTTCGGTTAACTGTTTGAATATGCTTTGATTTTTATGCTAAATTAGTTGTGTAAGAGGAAACTTGTGATGGATACCTAACAATCCTGTAGTGTAAGCAGAATTTATTTCATCTAGTCCTTTTCAAAGGCTTGATTCCATTTTGTAATTTAAATTCCATTTGGTGAGATATTTTTGAGTTTGAGATCATTCTAGTAGGAAGTTAAGAAAATAGACAAAAACTGAAATGAAGTGTTTGGTTAGTGGATCATTCTATTAGTATGCACTATGCAGACTGAGGTATATTCATACCAAAGGGTTTGTAGCCTAGCGGTATCAAGGTGTGTAGTTAATGTGTTCCTCCTCAAGTGGTTAAGGGTTCTAGTCGCATGGTGGACATTGGTGTAGATTTAGGAATAGGTTTAGAGGGTGTGTGAGTTAGCTGTTCTAGAAAAGAAAAACTATAACTGTTAGTTTATTGCCTGCAAGATATAAATTATTAACCAATTGATCACAAGGAAAATAAAACATGTAATGAAGTAGAAGACTGTTACATTAGTTGCAAGTAGTACACAAAAGGAAATCAATTGGACAAAACTGAAAGTGTGAAGACCAGTGTTTTTGACAGATTTTTATAGTTGCAAATAAGACGGTATACTTTTAAGATTTTCATACATGGCAGTCTTACAAACAAACAAACATACCCAGCAAAATCGGGAGGATGAGATGAGGGCAAACCTTACCTCTATCCCAAAGGATAAAGAGGTTGCTCCCAGAGAGATCCTGGCTCAGAAAAACCTCTATTTTTTGGGACAGAAAAAAACACGAAACATACGAGAAAGTATCATGACATAGTATCAAAACATATTTTATTAGAAGCCGAAGATAAAAGAACTGAAATGCATAATCATAGTAGTCTTACAGACGAGAGCAAAAGAAAAGGAAAGAAAATTTGCTCATAAAGTTTACCTTTCTGTAACTATTGTTTACTTTACCTTGACCTGAGAAACAAGGTTTACTGTATTAAATATATAGACCTTGTTTACCTTAGTCTCCACATTATTGAAGTCAATATCATAATTCTGCAAGGCTACATGGATAAATTAAATTTTGATGGAAAGGTAATAGAAAAAACATCCGTGTGATTAAAAGACAATCTTGCGTATGCTATAATCATTGTGATCAACCTTTCTTTGACATTTTTGTCTGTTAAGATATAGACGATTATCTTTGCAAGAAAGAACATTGATGTGAGTCTATAATTCACATTCCAGAATCACTTCCTAGCAGAGTCTATGCAATATTTTGTCATTAATAATGACTTTTTACAACTGTTAGTAAGAAAATCAAGATACATGGTCTTACCAAAATTAAAACTTCAGAAAATAATGTTGAACATGTGTTGACTCACTATTTGACAGCTTATTGATTAATTAGTTTCCCATTTTCTGTACTCAAGTCCATCTGATGAGTAAGAAGTATCTTAAAGATTTATATGCAAGTTAACCTAAAATATCCTGGATCATACCAAAGTATAAAAATGACTGATGCTATTTTTGTTATAAGAAGTCATACAGAAAAGGAGAGATTATTTTTCACCTGTTACTCCAAAAAAAACTCAGTTTAACAATGCGAACTTTATGTTTAGAATATGCTTCCCTTGATGTTAAACACACAGGTGGTCTGATTTGAGACATGAAATGGGGCGCCAGAAATATCGGGAATGGCGTGATTTTTATGATGACATGGACGATGATACTGATGACATGGATGGTGTCACGAATGAAAGAGGCTCTTTTATTGAAGTTTTAAGATCTGCATTTCTCTCCATATTCTTACTGAAAACTATAGGGGCAAAACTGTCTTTAACTTTTAGCAGTGTGATGGCTTTGCTTGACCCGGAGTTGGACCGCGGGTATATGGTGGGTTATGTGGTTGCATGGGTGTTAGGGGTAGAAGTGGAATTGTGCTTACTTTATGCCTCTCTTTTGCAAGTTGGGTATGTGGAAAAACAAGCAGTAATGTTGTTGCACTGGTGGTTGTATCCATGTGGGTCGGGTCAAATATTGCAAGGTTTGCTCCACTTCCACAAGGTGCCCTTCTTACTCTTTTGTATATGTCAGTTAAGCTTCAGGTTGATTTAAACTGAACCTACATCATAGTTACTGGATCTCTGTTTTTTTGTTTGTATATATTTTTCCATAAAAACCCGCATTAGTAAGCGACATGGATAAACCATAGTTCAAAACGATTTATTTATAAGCAAACGTGTCAAAATATATATAACAGTAACAAGCAATAGGGGTGTAATTGTCAAATTAAATATTATAGGGGTGTTCAATAGTCGTTGAAACCGACTATGTAACACCCCGACCCGGCTATAGGGCCGACGTCACTTTTACAGGAGTCAGAGACAAAAACATAATTCCATAAATGTCTTAATGAGTTACAGAAGATTTAATCCTAATAATTTAGTAATAATTACATACATTATTAAAGCTCAAAAGCTATGCTACCAGCAATGTTGATTTTTAACTCTCTTCACACTTCCCTTTTATCCTTGAGAACCTGTAAAAAGAAAAGAAAAGAAAAGCGAGGGAGCTAAATGCCACGAACGGATAGTTTTGATAAAATGATAATTATAATAATGCATATATTTCTATGGATATAACATGGTTTGTAAACTTGTATATCTGAGAGTATTCAAAACTTGTAACTAGAGGTGGGCATTAGAACCGGATCCGGATCCGATCCGGTGGATTATCCGGAACCGGATTTAATGAGAACCGGATTTTTTGAAACCGGACCGGGTTTTTTTAAAACCGCTGGATCTGGGACCGGATATATGGTTTTTCAAGAGACTGGATCCGAACCGGATAAAATCGGACAAATTTGGAACCGGACAAAATCGGATACAAAAAATCCGGATAAAATTGGATATTTAGTTAGATCCGGTTCCAAATAGGTTCCAAATCTCATACCCCAAAACAGGATCCGGTCCTTGACCATCGTTGACTTATCCGATCCGGATCCGGTTCCAAAAATATCCGATTTGTGCACCTCTACTTGTAACTTGTAAACATGTAAGTTCGTAGACTTGTAAATTCGTAAACTTGTATGCATGTAATCCAGTAAACATGCAACTCGTAAACTTGTAAGCTTGGAACCCGAATTTTAACTCGTAAACTTGTAAACTTGGATCCCGAATTTTAAACTTGTAAACTCGTACGCCAGTTTGAGATCCAAAAGGTTCGGATTTCAGGGTTTAGCAGTTTAATGGTTTGGTTTGATTCGAAACTTGGAACTGTGTTTAACCCTTTTATTTTTATGTATACTTTTTTTTAAAACATGTAGTTATACATATGTATGTTTTTCGAGCCGGGGTTTCTCTGGGTGCAGCCTCTTTATCGTATAAGGTAGAGGTAAGGTTTCCTCTCATCCACCCTTTCCATACCCTATTCTTTGAGTGAGATTTTGCTAGATATGTTTGTTTGTTTAGTTATACACATGTATTATAATCATGAACTATTTTAATATTTTTAATACAAACTAATGATTTAAAAAAATTGGTTTAAACTTTCAAAATTGAACCCAAACTAGTAAAATTGGCCGGTCTACCTCACCCATCCAATCCGGCCGGTTTGGTTTGTTTCTGAAACCGGGGTTAGTATTCCGGTTTTTTGTCAAAACCAGATCATGAAAACACATATTACATCTTCTAAAGTCCAAATTACAAATCATTATTACACATAAATATTGCAAGTTTGAAGATTTTATACATTGATTGGTGATACAAAGAAAAACCTAACACAAAGTGGTTTGACTTTCTCAACTCAATACATGAAAACTGGAATCATAACAAGGTTTGACTTTTAAAGTCAAATCAAATCCAACGATGAACAATTCTAAGAACTCTTCACTTTCCCATCTTTCTTAATCTGGTTTAAATTCCTCCACAGATACTTCCCACTAGCCATATCAACAAATCCCCAAAATCCATTTTGAGCCATCTGAAATCCCATAAAAACAAAATGAGAATTTAAACATATATAAAGAAAGATACAAGGGAGAAAATAGTAAATTCATAAAACCATTACCTTGATGATGTTCGATTCTTGTTTGTTAATGGATTCATCCTGGTCAAAAACAGTGTGTTCTGTTTCGGAAGAGGTTCGAACCGACTTCCAGGCCATGTAACCGGCTAAAAGAGCTGAGAAAAACACCAACAGGAATCTCATCGGACACATCTTGTTGTTGGACGAGGTTTTGATTGGGAAAGTAGTAAGATATGATTTGGTGGAGAGAATGATAATATAGGAATAATGTTTAGATTTTAGAGGACGCGTCTCTGTCCCGGTTGGAGTTGGATGTGGTTTTGCGTTTAAAAAGTCAAAGGTGGCTATACCTACTATTCTTTGCCATAAGGGTATTATTGACATTTGGTATTTCTTATTATTTATTTAGTCTTGAAAATTAAAACGGAAAAAATTAAAAATCTTGATTGTTTATTATTTAAGCAATAGAGTTAATTATAGGTAGAGCTATTCAAATTGCTTGATGCTCGATCGAAAAATCGTTCGACTTCGGCTCGGTTTGTAAACGAGCCGATCGGCTTGTAAACGAACCAAGCACGAGCAAAGGCATGCTCGCTCGTTTGGCTTGAATTATTTTTCAGTTTATTATATATATATATATATATATATATATATATACACACACACACACGTACAAAAATACAATTACATTGGCTTACTAACTAATTTTCTATACTATAAAATTGGCCGAATACTATAAAATTATTAGCCTAGCCCACTACCTAATTGTCTAAGATCTAAAACTTCAAAACCATAGTTACATAAACAAATTACCTAACTCAGGCACTTCATGCCCTCAATCCTCACACTAGGGTTGTCCAAATTGCTTTACGCTCGAAACTAGCTCGATGCTCGATCGATTTCGGTTCAGTTTGTAAACGAGCCGAACACGAGCAGCCCCTTGTTCGGTTCTGTTCGGCTCGTGAACCACTCTAATTATAAGGAGTAACTATGTGTTGAGTTTAAATCACGGTTTGATTTTAAAGTTCGTTGATGTTAAAAAAACAAAATACAGAGTAACACTATCTTAATTTGAATGACTAGATAGTAACGTTCATTGGGACAAAATTCATAGTTTTTTAAAAGTTAGAATAAAATTCTTAAACTATCACAGGACTATTCTAAATAATCAGGATGGAAACTTTTAAACTACAAGTAATAAGTGACACTATTATATTTTTTAACTTGAGAAATCAATTAAGTTTTCTGTATAATTGTAAACATTTTTATAAACAGGTAAAAATTTAGGTGTATAAAGTAATTATAAAACTTATTTACTATTTAGTCATTTTGTAAGTTATCAAATAAAAAAGTTTATAACTTCAACCAATTATAAAATAATAAAATCTCTTTTAGGTATTATACATTATTAATCAATTATATATATATATATATATATATATAGGGTGAGGTTCAAATTCTAACCAATATTTATGTGATAACCACTCTCAAACATAGTGTTACGTATATGTAACAATTATCATTATGTTAATGTTACATATATGTAAACACTATGTGTCACGTATATGTAACATTATTTGGTACGTATATGTAAAACTCATCATTTCCGTGTAAAATATTTATTCAAGATACTTAAATACTATTTTAACAATTAAAAGAAAAAATAATTTATAAATTATGTGATTGTTTTATAGTGGTTAGCACGATTATCACATAAAATGTTGGTTAGTATTTGAACCATTCATATATATGAAGAATTAAGTGATGACAATTACAAAGAAAACCTACATATCTTATAATTATGTTAAAAATATTACAATAAACGATAACTAATATATCTTATCTAATACTAATTATATAAAATAAATTGTAATAATGACAATATACAGTTTGGAGCTAAATTATTATTTTATTCGAGTGTTTTTGTGAAGTAATATCGTTGAAAAATTCAATTTCAAAAAAATATTTGAAGTATACAATGCAAATTGATACAAAAGCGTGTGGTATAGAATATAGATAGAGTAAATTACTATTTGCGTCCATGTGGTTTACATGATTTAACGCAATGCGTCCCTAACACGAATTTTTAACGCTTTGAGTACCCGTGGTATACAATCTGTAACACTCTGAGCCCCTGGGCCTAACTTCGTTAAATTCTTTCCGTTAAGTTTAGTTTCAACATGCTGCAGATAGTTAAGTTTTGCTGCTGATCTAGTTTCGACAGGGGTATCTGCGGATAGAGGTGCACAAAAGAACCGGAACCGGAACCGATCCGATGGATTATCCGAAACCGGATCCGGTGAGAACCGGTTTTTTTAGAACCGGTCCGGATATTATGAGAACCGCCGGTTCCGGGACCGGTTCTGGGTTTTTTGACGGACCGGTTAAAAATCGGATAAAAATCGGATTTTTTGGAACCGGTTTTTTTCGGACATTTCGGAACCGGTTCTAGCCGTTGGGGTTAAAAAAAACGGCTATATAGCCGTTTTATGGCCGTTTTTTTTGTTTTTTTTTTTGTTTTTAAGGATTGAAATTTAGTATAAATAGGTATTGGGTGTTTGTGTTAGTTCACCACAACATTCTAGCTCTCAAAACTCAAAAACGCTCTCAAAACGCAAAAAAACGCTCACGTTAAGCAAAAAAAAAACGCTCTCATGGCTTCCGCTTCCGCAAGCACTCAAAATTCGGTTGGTGGTTCTACTAGCGATGTTACGGTTGTGTCAATACTTCCTTGCTCCCGAAACCAAGAAATATGGGCTTATTTCGATTTATGCGAAATGTCGAACGGCTCGCAAAAGGCTCGTTGCAAACGTTGTGGTAAACTTTTGACTGCGGCGGGAAATAGCAGTTTAAGGAAACATATTGCTAGTCACGCAAGACACACTCAAGAAGGTGAAAATCAAACTCAAATTGGTAGGGATGGAGGAGTTTGGCAATACAATGTCGAAAGTGTTCGTGAGAGAATGGCACATTTCGTCATTCAAGAAGGCTTGCCTTTTGATCATTTTGATAATCCGCGCTTGACGAGGATGATACAAGAGACGCTTCAACCGAATTACACAAATGTAAGTCGTTCTACTTTGAGAAGAGATTGTTTAAAAATGTGGAAAAGAGCCAAAAAAGAATTAATTTTAGGTTTTGAAAAATTAAATACCGGCATTAACTTAACAACGGACGTTTGGTCCGCTCCACATGGTTTACCCGAATCGTACCTTTGCGTTACCGCACATTGGGTTCAACCGGAGTCGTGGCAAATGATGAAGCGTACGATTGCGTTTGATTATTTTGGATATCCACATACCGGTGAAAACTTATTTTATATTTTAGACTCGGTAATTCAAACTTATAAAATTCAACCGAAAATATTTTCAATATCTTTTGATAACGCTTCAAATAACACAAACGCGGTCGAAAAATTAAAAATAAAATATGAACCGCCTTGTAACGGTGTTTTTTTTCATAGTCGATGTGTTGCACACATCATTAACTTGGTTGTGCAAGACGGTCTAAACGTCCAAGAAATAAGAGACGTAAAAGAAAATTTTAAAGTGATGTTACGTGAAGTTTTTAGCACAAGCAAAAAAAGATATATAAACTATAGAAACTTGTGCCAACAAACGGATTCCATCTTTTTAGGTCCGAATTGGGACGTACCTACTAGATGGAACTCGACTTGGAAAATGTTTGAATCGGCCTTAAGGCAAAGAAATACTTTAAAACATTTCCATGATGAACTTGTGCAAAAGAAACGTTGTTTACAAAAATTTGATAATATAAGTTGGGATATGATCGAGAAACTAACTAATTTGCTTGAGGTTTTTAAAAATGCAACTACATGTTTATCGGGAGTTTATTATCCCACGTCTTCGCTAATACTTCAACAATTATACTTAATATGTAATAAATTAAAAGAGTTTGAATATCACGGCACTATTTTTGAAAAAATGGTAAAACCTATGAAAGCTAAATTTAAAAAATATTTTTCAGAAATGCCGGCCGTTGTTACATGTTCGGCCGCCTTAAACCCAACGATTAATGTAACCGGTGTTGAAACATTAATTGGATCAATATCGGATGATTTAAATATGTTCGAGGAAGACCCACATTTTGAATCAAATGCAATAAGGGATTTCAATTCGGCTTTTAATAATATGTTTGATTATTATTTACGCAAATATGGTGGAAGTGGTGATCCATCAAACATACGTGAAACAATGGGTTCGGGTTCAACTTCTAGTAGTTCAAGGAACCCGATGCTAAATTTATTTAACACTTTAAGAAACGAAAATACTAAACGAGCTCGTGGAACCACACCAAGTAGCGAGCTTGGGAGATATCAAGCAACCGACTTTATTTCTACTCTAAGATCCGAAGAGTTTGAAAACTTTGATATCTTGAGTTGGTGGCAAGGAAGGGAATCCCAATATCCCGTTCTAGCCGCAATGGCCCGTGACCTACTAACCGTCCAAGCTTCCACGGTAGCTTCGGAATCCGCTTTTTCTCTTAGTGGCAGGGTTTTATCTATTCGAAGAACGAGGCTTACACCGGAATCTATGGAGATGTGTATTTGCTTGAAGGACCATTTGGATGCCGCCGAACGTGTACAACATGTTGCAAAACTAGAAGGCGAGCTTGACGTTGAACAAGAAATACATGAATTCGAAGTAGAACATGGGGCGGCGACTCCACTTTCGGACGAAGAACAAGCTTACGATGAAGCCCAACGTATCTCAAGCGAAGAAGAATGAAAACCGATGTTACAAAGACTACGACGAAGAATATTGAAAACATAATAAATAATTAATGCTTTGTGATTCAATTATGTTTTTTGTATTTTTTTTGTACGAACTATTGTTAAATAACTTTAAAAAATCTACAAAATAAATAAAACATGTATTTTATAGTGTATCTTTGTTAATTTTTAAATTTTTTTTTTTTCGGAACCGGTGGAACCGGTTTTTTTTAACCGGTCCGGTTCTAAATATCCGAACCGGTCCCAATAGGTTCCAAGTCTCCACACCCGGAACCGGATCCGAACCGGAACCGGTTCTAATGGATCCGGTTATTGACCAACTTTGACGGAACCGGTCCGGATCCGAACTGGATCCGGTTCCAAAAAAAAACCGATTTGTGCACCTCTATCTGCGGATAGCCTTAACTAGATCAACAACAAAACTTAGTAGTTTCGGATGAACTTAGTAGTTACGGGTTAATATCAGTAACCATCTTACCCCTATCAAAACTAAACTTAACGGAATTTTTTAACGAAGTTAGGCCCAGGGGTTCAGAGTGTTACAGATTGTATACCACATATACTCAAAGCGTTAAAAATTCATGTTAAGGACGCATTTTGTTAAATCATGTAAAAAACATGGACGCAAACGGTAATTTACTCATAAATATTATTGTATTGAGATATACTTGATGGAATTGGGACATTCAATCTCATGACATATAAGAAGTTAATTAATATTTAATATAATAAAAGCGATTAACAAGTTGCTTTAGCTATAGCCTATAGGAAAAGAAATTGTCACAAATGGAATTAAATCCATTTTAACAATTAAAGTGGTTATAGAGGATTGTCTAGCTGGTGATCACTCTTATTACGTGTTTTAATTTGTTTACGTAAATCCCTACTTGATCAACAATTATAATTTATGAGCATCTTCAGTTTCCATTAATATTTGTAACATTTAACTTTCATATTTCTATGTTTTTTTAAGAATATAATACATAATATTTTAATCTTATATGGTCTAGTGTTCAATTTAATGCATAACTAGCTTATAAACCCGTATATCACACGGGTTGAATAATCAAAAGAATATATTTTATAAATCTGTATATACTTCTTATGACTTAAAATACATTTTACATATAATAATGAAAAAATGAAAAGATAGAGTTATAATTCATAACCTTATAGCACGTCGGTGATATCGAGGTATAATACGACATTATATACGTCATGAAACATTTGTTTTTCTTCTTCACCTAGAAAAGCTTTGCTCTTGCCGGCATGTTTGCTCCTAACTGTATTTGTAACCTGCATTAAAATTTTGGAAAAAAAAAAGTAAAAAAGAAACAGAACTATGATAAATTACCAAAAATACAACTATAAAATTAACATAATTTTCCCAGGTAAAATATTAGTCATTGAGTTTTTGTTGGTAAAACAGGTTATCCAACCAACCAAAATGTCTATTTTGATAATAATCAAACCATGATTGCTTGACATGGTCTAGGTAACCAAAATGGTCTAAGGCTATGTAAAAGGCTAGAAATTATTTAGTATAGTTGTAGTTAAATGCAGAACGTTGTATTGATCTTTATTAAAACATGAAAAAATCAATCTTGTAAATCCAAAATCTAGAAGTTGATACATAGCCTGAGTCCGCACATATGCAGAAACAATTGGCACAGTGGTACAAATTGATTGAGAGTTACAAAAAAGAAAATAATAACATAAACACCAAGATAGTACAATTGTATTGATAAAAAAGATAACAGTAATATAAGTCATTTTAGCAAGCAAATATGGGCAAAAACCGATCCCTATGCAAAATGATATATCATAAATGAACTTAAAATCTAAAGTTACCTGATTTAATGTTTCTTTAGGTTATGGAGCATATGCTTGCCAGTATGAAACAACTTTTTGTATGAAGGTGACTCGGTTCTTTCGGTTCATCATTCCAATTCAAGCACTAATTTTAAAAAAAAGGTGAACAACAATCAAAGAATAAGAATCAACCATATATTGACAGTGCCAACCATATTTTTTTTTTTTTTTTGTAAATAGTTAATCCACAAAATAAAATTATAAAACCTATACTAATTACAATAATAAACTTAGTTTTTGAAATAAAAGAGGCTCCGAGCATTAAAAATACACTTTGGCCACCTTTTGACCCATTTAACATGTTAGATTCAATTGACCCGTTTCTCTTCTAGTTAAACTTTCATAGTCATTTGACCGATTAGGAATAAACATAACTCAAAGTGGCCCAATAATAAGTAATTGAGCCAAAATTGACATCCATTGGGACAAATTGATTCGCCAATTTTAATTACAAAGCTCAAATTGTATGAAATGAATAAAAAATTATAAATACCACAACGCCAGCACCTTCGATGCGAAGCTTTTTGACACCTTCAGTGTTGCCATGACTGACTCGTTGATACAAAAGCTCATCCTTGATTGTCGTAAACCAATTTGATAAGAAACATCATTTAAATTATTAAATAATTTCAGAATTCTCAAGGGGTATCTGCTAAGTATGCAACATGGAAATTACTAAACTGGCATACCCTCCTTTGAGATCTGAATGATTTTGATCTATTTTTAATCTAAGCTCAACAGCAACACCTGGTTCCTGCAGTTCATCCACCAAATCATTCAAAACTTTGCTACATCCAGTTTAACCCGAAGCTATAGCTGATGCAAGTTTGTTTAATAACTTAACCTGCAAATGAAGGACAGTAAAGACAAAATGAATTTCACTACCAGTCAACATTTGACAAAAAAAACATGTTTTTTAGATCAAGAAGACGCGTATATACATGTTTATATACTTCTATTATTTCTTCAAGTTCCTAAGGAAAGTTGGTGGAGGACGATGCTTCGTTCCTGTTTCCTGAACAATATACTTCAGAGATTTAACTTCAAGCATTTACAAGAAAAAACACCTAAATGCTCAGCTTAGTGTCAGGAAATTTGGAGCAAGCAATTTACATCTTGAACCATATCCTCATCCATAACCTATCAAGATCATTACACATCACCTTTCAGATTATGAAATTTGGTGTACACGTGGCCTTTCATTTCACATGCATGTGCAACCCTAATTCAACTAATTTGTCATAAATTCCAAATTCAACTTGTACAACAGGTAACAATCAAAATTTCAGTCAAACAAATTCCAAAAAGAAAACAAAATAGCAGGGTTGAAGAATTGAAGCAAAATTTGCCTAATTTTAAATAATCAAAATTTCAAAGAGAAAACAACAGTCGGGTTCTTCAAACCGTAATTAGGGTTGAATAATTGAAGCCATTGATTGTTATTAGGGGTTGTTTTTGTAAATTTTCAACCCTAATTACCAAATAGCCTTTTCTGCCTCTAGCCTAAGGCGAGATGCACGCAGAGTTGTCGCCTTAGTTGACCATTTTAACTTTAACTACACCTACATATTCCATATAACTTGCAATATACAACAGTCCAAGAGAGACTCTAGTTTCTGCATTCTAACAATGACAAGCTCAATTTTACCTCAACGCAAATAACAATCACATATATAGCAATCAACATATGCATATGCTAATTCTTCTCAACACAATCCAAAAATCATAGTCAATTACTTAAAAATATTAAATTGACATCAAATAAACCCATAACCTACTACTTTCTACACATTCATCGCTACAGAACTTACTCCAAATTAAAAATCAAGTTTAATATAATTCCCCAAACACATCCAATGATCAACTACATTTAAGTATCATCAAAATGTAACCTGAAATCCATGACATAAGTGCATAAGCTAAGATAATAAAACAAAATTCACATAAATAAAAAATTGATAATTGGTTATTAATCCCAAAATAATACACATAAATTATAAAATATTGAAGAGAATTGTTCGTAAATATATTAAACAGTACCAAATTCACCCAATCGTGAGAAAAATGATTCATAAAACAAAACATGGAATATTGAAGAATTTAAGTTGATTTGTAACAAAACAATAAAAACCCCCAAAATTTACCTGGGTGGATGCATACAATTAAAAAGCTTCTCAAATTCACGATTAACATCTAACGCAGGAAACCAGTAATGCATTTTGTTAAATTAGAAAACCAAAAATGCAGAATTTTGGCAGCACAAACACAGGATGATACCTAAAATCAGTAAAGCAGGTAAACAAATCAAAATTGATACCAATCCATGGCGTTCACGGGACAAGAAGCATAGTTTTGTTGGCTCATGGCTTGAGAGTAAAGCTGGAAGAGAGAATTAGCGGCGCTGCTAAAATTGGAATACATCGTTCGATCGACTTCGTCTAGGCTCGTTGGCACCGACTTCCTTTTCTTCGCCATTGTTCACAAACAAAAATTGGGCGTTTTGTGTCCTCGATGCCCTACGGGAAACAAAATTGAAACCTAAGTAGCCTCGTTGCCACCGATCTCCTCTTCTTCCCACAATCCCTTCCTGTCGTCCTCCATTGTTGAGTTTCACATCGAATGGTAGAAGACAGATGGAATGAAGCGGCAGATAGAATTAGGGTTAGGAATGTATCGGGTTAAAAGATCCGCGTCATTTACCATGTAAACCATTTGACTAAAAGAAACATTTAGACGGGAAAAATCAACTCTACTTGGTCTAAAAGCATGACACGTGACATAATTAAATATTTATTTATTAATATGTGCGATATAATTACTATAATATAGAAATAATTACCAAAGCTTAGGTTACGGTTTTGATCATAACTTTTTAAAATTTAAGGGTTTGGTACTTATTGTTTTCTGATTCATAACACATTTGGTTTCTTTTATTAATATCAATTTAGTATGACATTTAACTTTTGATTAGTGCATGATTAATGGACATGAATGTTATAGTTTGTGTAATTAAAATAATGAACATAAGGTTCATTATGTTTTAGAGAGAAAAGTAGCAAAGATAAAAAAACCGGATATCTTTGTTGTAAAGTTCCATAGAATTGAGAGATTAGTTCTCTCTAACTTTTCTACCATTAACATCTTCGATTTTTTCCTACATTTCTAAATACACAAATTACCCGGGGATACATTGGGTGCGTGGACATCTCTGGCAGTACACATACTGTTCCGGTTGTTGTACCCTGGGAGACAGACCCGTTCGTCTTAGAGGAGACGCGAAATCTGTTTTAAGGGACCCGTGTTGAACACGAATCCTCAACCACAGCCGTCAACGTCGTTTACTCAGTTTTGCAGTTAACGGTGTTGGAGTCAAGAACGCGGATCTTTAGCTCAAGGGAAAACAGAGACAAAGCCAAGGAGACTGCAAGAAGACTTTGTTCAAGAACAAAGTTAAAGACTCTACCTATTGAAGGTATTGGTTTGAATCAGTTTATATTTATGTAAAGTTTATTTCGTAGTTTACATGTTTGTTTTGTTATTGTATCACGGTATTTGCTACTATTTATTTTTCCATGTTAATAAATAACGAAAGCATCGTTATTATGTTTTATTTTATTTTAAATAAAAAGTGACCCACTATTCCTACATAAAACCCCTCTTTCTTTCACCCATTGGGCCCAAGCCCATACCCCACTAGCCCATTCTTCTTTTCTTTTATTTCTTTTCGTCCATCCTTGGGCCCGGGTATAAAGGTCGGGTTTTCGGATGTTACAATTATAGGGGCTGGTTATTGGTGGGAGCCCGACTGTCTTCGTGTTTATTCTGTATGAAGTGGTAGTGTATGATACGTGGTGGCGGTGGCAGCGGCAGCAAGATGCTTATTGGTCTATTTGGTATGAGGTGGTAGTGCAAGTTCCCGGAGTGGTGGAGCAAGCGAGCTGCTAGTAAAATAATCGGGTGGTTAATTAAATGTTGCTGTTTTTTTTCGTATTTAAATTGTTGTGTAAATTTTGCGGTTGCCATTAAAAAATCTATTATATTATTTTTATAGATATTCTCGTATGTTATACCTAGCCGGCAATCTTGGTCGGAAATGCCCGACAGCCGGCTTAGCCGACGATCTTTACACAGTCTTAGCCCGCCAACATAACTCATAAAAAAATTATAATTAATATTCATAAATACATAAAATAAAATAAAATTATAATTGATATTCATAAAAACATAAAAAAAAAACACTTCAATATATGCAAAATTAGAAATACAATCCAATTCTCAGCTGGAATGGGAATACAACGAAATTTATAAATCTGATATGCCGTAAACTGCCTAAATTTAATTACTTTCTCCTTAAATTCCCCTTTTAAATTTAGCGGTTTATTCATGGGTAAATGTTTCAATAACATACAAACAAAAACCCCTGAATTTGCAGTTAGATTATGGCGGTAGCTTTGGACATATTCATGAAAACAAAATGCAGTTGCAGTTTTAGAATATGGTTTTAATAAATGATTGGAAAATTGGGGTGGCATAATTATCTAACGCATGTTTGAAGATCCATCTTTTGTCACTTGTATTTGTCTAATTTGCATCATTCTTCCTACCCATGATTCAATATGTTGTAACAATATACATATTAATGTTAGTAATATATAATATACATATACAGTTATTCTTCGTGGATAAATAAACTTTAAATATATAAATAAACAATTTATTGGAGCGATATCCTAAAAGAGTACCCCCAAAATTCTTTGTCAAACTTTACAACAAATTCGAATAAACCAGACTAACAAAACTGTGTATCTACATGTTATAAAATTCAACGACATTTACAGACCATTCTTTCGATTCTTCACACGGAAATACCCATTTGGGTTTTTTCTTGAATATTTTCTGACTTCTCCAATTTAGACGAAGAGGATGTTGTTGCATGCTTCTGTAAAGATAAACGTCTCCAGCCAGTTGTAGTCCACTTTGCCAATTTACGGGTCCGGTAACACCACCCACAACTTGTCCAACCTATCCTGCAAGCTTAACAATATTCTTTTTACCCCCGAAATTATTAAAAACCTACTTTATGTGATACATGATTATAAGCTACAACTCAATATAATGAATGATTACAAGCTACAACTCGGTATGATGTATGATTGGGAGCTACGACTTCGTATGTTGTTAGGAGCTACGACTCTATATGTCTAACAGATATACATATATAGGATTATATATATATATATGTGTGTGTGTGTGTATGAGCTATGTCTCAGTATGATGATATGCTATATGAATGATGAATTGTCTGATTTCTTAAACTAGAACTCATCAACGTTAGCTGACTTTTAGTATGCACTTCAGATTAATGATAGATTGGTTACGAATGTACTGGACCAGGACTGATGGATACCTGACCCAAGACTGACATCCCGTTTCTATGTTTACTTTAAAGACCATGTTTTATGATGTTTAATGACTTATATGTATCGAATTATGTTTCTGCTGCCAATGTTATGAAATTTAGTTATTGAACTATGATGTGAATGAGTAAATCCAATGCGTGAGGTCACCCTAGAACGGGGCCTTACATTGTCTCATCCATTGATTAGTGACACAATCATCTCGACCACCCATGCGAATCTATTTTACATTTACTTCGTGCTCGTTTTTCAATTCCTTGTAATAAACCTTCGGGCTCTACTTTATGTCATTCTTGTCAACTTGCTAAGAATAAACGTTTACCTTTTTATGACTCAAATTCTTTTACAATTGCTCCCTTTGATTTAATACATTGTGACATGTGGACCTCACCGGTTTTAAGTGAATCATAATATAAATACTAAACGGTTCTAATTGACAATTTTACCCATTATGTTTGGATTTACCCACTTAAATACAAATCTGAGACTTTTACAAACTTTGCCAAATTCCACCAACTAATTGCTACATAATTCAACCTAAAACTAAAACTTTTCAATGCGATCTCATGGCAAGTTCGATAACAATGAATTTAGATCATTTTCCCAAACTCACGATCTCGTTTTTCGTTTCTCATGCCCTCAAACATCCCTGCAAAACGGAAGGTCTGAAAGAATGATCCAATGCCTAAACAATATCCTTTGGGTTGAAGCCTTCCACACCGCCACTTATCTCCATAACATACTACCAACCAAAAGAAACGAACGAGAACAACAACAACCCAATACCAAATACAACCCGAGCAGCGGAAGCATATATGAACAAAAAGAAACGAACCCTAATTCAAACGAAGTCGACAACAATGACAGAATACGAACCAAACAACAAATATGAACCTAGCAACATAATCAAATACTAACAAAGACTAAAATCACAACCTATTAAAATCGATTCGCGAAACTTGTGCTTGCTACAAACTATTCCATAATCAAATCAATAAACATGAATCAAATAGGCTCTCGTACCATGTGAATTGATAATGATATACAGAGAATACAACCAAGGTTTGTTATTTTAGATGAAAGAAGAAGTACAGTGAAACAAAAGAAAAGTTAGACAATAAATAGGGAGGCTATCTAGGTTAACCTAACTAAACGGGATGAATAAAAGCCCAATACAAAAAGAGTCCAATAACTTATTATGCTAACAGAGCCGAGCCTCAGCTAACCTAAGCTCAAACTTGAATCATTTAACTTAAGAGCTCAAGTTTGAGCTTGCTTTATTTAGAAATTTATTTCTAAAGGTCAACTTGTCTCAGACTAGCTCGTTTGTTATTTATTTATTTTATTTATATACATTTAGTCATTTATAATTATAATATATATAAAACATAATATATACTATTTACTTATTTATATCATCGTTTTGTATATAATAAAAAATATTATGTAAATATATCTTTAATATACAAAATAAAAAATATATAAATACGCTAATGGATTGACTAAAGACTCGAGGTTGAGGGAGCGAAGTCCATCTTTTTCCCCCTTCTGGGTCTTTGCTGTTGTGCCAAGCAAGGGAGTTCTTTGATAACTCTACCAAGAATTAGGGTGCAAGCAAGTAATGAGTCACTTGATGTCTATGCTGGGAAAATTAGTGGAATTGCGTCAGAAGCAAGGAATCTTAGACATACAATGAATGACAAAATACTTGTCCGGAAACTACTTGGTTCTGTATGAGAAAAGTTTATACAAATAGTTGCTACAATTAAGCAGTTTGTTGATCTTAACACAATGACGTTCCTAGAAGTTGTGGGAAGATTGAAAACTTTTGAAGAATGCACTAAGAATCAAACTAAGGAGGAAGACGTGTCTAGTAAATTACTATTCACCAATGAAGACGGAAAGGAGAAGACTAAACACAAATGTGAGCATTGTGGTTGTGGAACTCAATTCAGGATGACAAGGCGATGGTCGAGTACAATGGGACAAATGTCACATAAGGTGTCACAAATGTTACGAACTTAGACATTACATGAACGAATGTCCAAATTAGAAAAATAAAAAAAAGAGGAAGCAAATTTGGTTATTATTTTCATTTATTATTCTTGTATTAAGCTGTAATTATCTCATTCTTTGTAACCACATTTGTAATTATTTTATCTATATAAACTCCTCTCATCCTTGATGAGGAGCATGTTCAATATCATTCACATGGTCCCTCTTTAAAGTTCCTTTAATCCCCTCCTCTCTTCCCCTCCCTCCCTAATTCTCCTGCCTTCCATGGTTTCCTCCTCCATGAATGATGGCATCCCCTTAACCTCCCTCATGCATATGCTCACTATTAGGCTTTCATCCACCAATTACAGAACCAAATGCTCCCTATTCTATCATTTCAGAACCTGCTCCGTCACGTTGATGGCTCCACTATTGCTCCTGCCCCTAACAGCTTCAGACAAAACTGTGCCTAACCCAGCGTTCGCTTCATGGTTAGCGGCTGACCAGAAAACTATTATTCTCTTACATGCTTCCCTATCTGAAGAAACTGTCACTGTGATCGTTGGCCTGTCCACGGCACGTGAAATCTGGTCCGCTGCATATGGAAACTCTTCCATTGAACGTGTCCACACGCTCCGCAATCAACTCCGTCTCATCACTAAAGCTTCCAAATCGGTGGCTGAATATGGTCGTTCATTCAAAATGTTGTGTGACCAACTCTCGGCTATAGGTCACCCTGTTGACACTAATGATCAACTCCATTGGTTCTTTTGTGGACTTGGACCCTCCTACGAAACTTTTTCAACCACTGTTAGAGCCATCCGTCCAGCCCCTCTGTTTGCGAACCTCCTTGCTCGTGCCCAAGGACATGAGTTATTTCTGCAGGCCCTACATCGTTCCTCCTCACCAGTTGTTGCCTTCGCTGCTGTTAATCAGTCTACTGCGACCCCTACTAGGGGCCGTGGGGGCCGGAACACACGTCCTAATGGGCTGATTGGAGGCCCTGGTAGGGGCCGTCGCCCTCCGCATTGCCAACTTTGCCGAACAAACGGCCACTATGCAAATGCTTGCCCGCAACTATCGTCATATGCTACTCAAACCTGTCCATCAGATGATGACTTAGCAAAAGCTTTTGCCGCTCACTGTCATGTAACCAATTCCGGGCTGATTGGTTTGTTGACTCTGGTGCTACGGACCATATGTCCACCTCTTCCGACTCCGTATCCAGCCCTTCACCCCTACCAAGTACTGATTTTGTAACCTTTGGGAATGGACAGTCCCTTCCCATCTCTCATAATGGACACTCCCGTCTTCTAAACAACCTTCTGTTAAAAGACATTTCGGTCGTTTCTCACCTTACCAAAAACCTATTATCCGTAAGCAAGTTAACACAAGATAATAATGTGGATGTGTTACTATCTCACCCCAATTTTTTTATTCAGGATCGACAAACGAAGCGGGAACTAGCTCACGGAAGATGTGAAGGTGGTCTATATGTTTTACATTCGGGCCATCATGCATTAGCTGCTTCAAATAAACGTCCCAAAGCATCTTTTGAAACTTGGCATTCTCGTTTGGGGCATGTTGCCTTTGATAAAATTGTTACTTTACAAAAGCTTGGACATCTATCTATTAATGCTTTATTACCTAAACCGGGTGTTTGCACCTCGTGTCAAATGGCCAAAAGTCATAAATTACCATTTGATCTTAATCCTAAACGTGCATCTCACCTGCTTGATATTGTTCATTGTGATGTTTGGGGACCCTCACCGGTTATATCTAATGATTCTTACCGGTATTATGTTGTATTTATTGATGACTTTTCTAGATTCTCATGGCTATACCCACTAAAACTAAAATCGGAGGTTTCTAAAGCTTTGGAAATCTTTATAGCCTTTGTCCAAACACAACTTTCAAGGAAAATAAAAGTTTTTCAAAGTGATGGGGGGACGGAGTTTGTTAATAACACGGTTCGGTCGTTATTTGAAACCAATGGCACTCTTCACAGATTATCTTGCCCGTACACACCTCAACAAAATGCTAGGGCGGAACGTAAACACCGCCATATTGTGGAAACGGGGCTTGCTATGATGTTTAACGCCCATTTACCACCTCCCTTTTGGTTTGATGCCTTCTCATCGGCCGTATATATCATCAACAGGTTGCCAACCCCCTTATTAAACGGCAAATCACCATTTGAATTACTTTACTCTCATGCTCCAAATTATGACACCTTTCGAACCTTTGGTTGTCGTGTGTTCCCGTATCTTCGGGACTACTCGGAAAACAAACTTGCACCACGAAGCTTACCGTGTATCTTTATTGGCTATAGCCCAAATATAAAGGCTTTTGATGTTTTGATCCCACCACTTCCCGAGTTTATATCACTCGGCATGCACATTTTGATGAAGGCCTCTTTCCCTTCACAGGTAACTCTGCCAATAATCCCTCCACACCTCAACTTGTCACCTTCATTGATGGCAACTATCCTACACACCCATCACCCCCTATTCCGACTACCACTCCATCAACCAGCCCTCCCAACACACCTTCTGTCCCTTGTCCATTATGCATGGATATACCTTCTCCCACCACTACTATTCCTCCACCCATTACCCCAACCTTTCCTGATAGCACAGTCACCCAGACTACCAGCACTAATGCTTCACAAACTGCCGACATCAATGCCCCCCAAACTCCCGATTTAGGTACCTCTCAAACCACTGAAACTATTTCTGCAAACCCCACACCAACTCCTACCCCTGCTGCCGCACCCACTGACCCAGCTCCAGAACAGTTCCCCTTACCGGACCCTATACCTCCCCCACACCCCATGACCACTCGCTCCAAATCCGGAATTTTTAAACCCAAGCATGTAGCAGACTTATCTCAAGTTACTAATCACCCATTGCATACAGCTTTATTTGCTGCTACTGACCCTAAAACATTTACCATGGCTTCCAAAGACCCTAAATGGGTTAACGCCATGCACATTGAACTTACAGCCTTATATAAAAACAACACGTGGTCCCTTGTCCCTCAACCACTGAACCGACAAATTGTTGACTCAAAATGGCTTTTTCGAACCAAATTTCACTCCAATGGGTCTATTGAACGTTACAAGGCTCGACTTGTCGCTCAAGGATACAGTCAAACTCCGGGCCTTGACTACTCTTACACCTTTAGCCCAGTTGTTAAAGCGTCAACAGTTCGGGTCATACTTTCCTTAGCAGTTCTAAACAATTGGAAGTTACATCAACTTGATGTTAATAATGCCTTCCTTCATGGCCAACTTGATGAATGTGTATACATGGAACAACCACCGGGCTTCGCTCATCCTCAGTTTCCAAATCATGTATGCAAACTAAACAAAGCTCTCTACGGGCTTAAACAAGCCCCCCGTGCTTGGTTCCATCAGTTAAGCACGTTTCTCCTAGCAAATGGTTTCTCCAGTAGCCGGGCAGACACATCTTTGTTTGTGTTCAAAAGGGATAGTTGCATTATGTACTTATTGGTCTATGTTGATGATCTTATCCTAACAGGTAACAATGAATCCATACTCAAGGTTTTTACTGACCGCTTACACAAGGAATTTGCCATTAAAGATCTTGGGGAATTAAATTAGTTTCTTGGACTTGAGGTGACTTACTCCGTCGATGGCCTCTTTCTAAATCAATCCAAGTATGCTAGGGAGATTCTTGATCGGGCTAAAATGGTAGATGCTAAACCTGCACCCACCCCGCTATCCGCCGACATTTCGTTCTCTAAAGAAGGTGAACCTTACTCTGACCCAACCCAATATAGATCACTTGTTGGAGCCCTTCGATACTTGAAGATCACTCGTCCTGATATCTCTTATGCCATGAACCAAGTTAGTTAATTCCTAAGTGCCCCAACAATTGAGCATTATCAACAAGTTGAACGCATACTTCGTTATATCAAAGGAACATTAGCATATGGTCTATCTTTCGGGAGGCGCTCCAAATCCAACCTACTTGGATACTCTGATGCTGATTGGGCCCGATGTATAGAAACTCATCGCTCAACATATGGTTACTCTATCTTTTTGGGGGGGAAATCTAGTCTCATGGAGCGCAAAGAAACAACCATTTTTTGGGGGGGGAAATCTAGTCTCATGGAGCGCAAAGAAACAACCAATCGTCTCTCGCTCGAGCTGTGAATCTGAATATCGAGCCATGGAAAACACTGTCGCTGAATTAATATGGATGACTCATCTTCTCTAGGAATTACATGCTTTACCACCCGATCGTCCAACACTCCTTTGTGACAATCGTAGTGCCATCTTCCTCACTCAAAATCCCATTTCCCACAAGAGAGTCAAGCGTATAGAATTGGATTATCATTTTATCAGGGAACTAGTCGCTTTCGAAAAACTGCACACCCGTTTCATATCGACCAAGCTCCAAGTTGCGGACATCTTCACCAAAAGCTTGCCTTGCCCTCAATTCGAGTTCTTCCGTCGCATGCTTTGTCTTGGTCCACCACCCTCTTGCTTGAATGGGGATATTAACTCATCAAGACTATAGTTATTATTTTCATTTATTACTCTTGTATTAAGTTGTAATTATCTCATTCTTTGTAACCACATTCGTAATTATTTTATCAGTATAAACTCCTCTCATCCTTGATGAGGAGCATGTTCAATATCATTTACAAGCTGGCATCGACGATCGCTTGGAGCCCGTTTCCGCGGGGTCCCAAATTTTTAAAAAAAATTATGTGTATATATATAAATAATTTTTTTTTAAATTATAACCAAAATAAGTAGATGAAAATTTTTGTTGAGAGACCCATAAATAAAAACACAGAAATACATTTAGGTAAAAGGACCATGCAAAGATTGAATAAAGAAAAAGGCACACGAGAATTATTTAAATTGGTTTTTGGGGTGTGACGGCTGTTTTGGTGTGGAACAAAGAAAAGAAATCGAACAAAGTGACTTACGACAATCGAACAGAGAATACTAGACATGGTGAATACAGTGAGCAAAAAGTTACAATCGGGTGATATGCTTCTTGATGATGCTATTAAAGAAGTGAACAATTTGATTGAATTCTTCAATAAATTTAGAGAAACCGGGTTCTTTGATTCGATAGATTGCCATTGAAATGGGTATTGACCCGGTATTCCCTCATAGGTGTCCGCTTCGTAGAAAAAAATAATTTGATGAGAATTCAAGTGACCAAGAAGTTTTATTTTCAGCTGAGGATAATTTTAAAGTTAACTACTTTTTATATATTGTTGATCAAGCGTATGCTTCACTTGAAACAAGATTTGAACAATACAAAGCTATGAAAAACTAATTGGTTTTTTGTTTCCTGATAACTTGAAGTATGTTGAAGACAAAGAGCTTAAGGCGTGTTGTATTCTTCTTGAGGATGCACTGAAGTATGAAGGAGAATCAGATATTAATGGTGTTGAGCTTTATATGGACTTAAAGTCGTTTGACACTATATTACCTAATGATATTCTCAAACCTACTGATGTTTTAAAATACTTGAAGCAAATCCATTTTTTTCCTAATGCATTAATTGCATACCGAATCTTGTTGACTATTCCAGTAACAGTGTCATCTGCAGAAAGAAGCTTCTCAAAATTGAATTTGTTGAAGTCGTACTTACGAACGAAAATGTCTCAAGAAAGACTTAATAGATTGTCAATGACAGCTATCGAGAACGATATATTAGATAGTGTCAATTGTGAAGAATTGATCAACAACTTTACTTCGAAAATGCTAGGAGAGTCTCTCGATTTGTTTAACTTTGTTTTGTTTTTTTTTTTAATTTTGTTTTGCATTTGTTTATTGCTACAAAAACGTTTTTTTGTTTATTGTTATTACAATTATCATCGATCTTTGAAAAAAAAAATTATATTTAAGGGCCCGTTTTTTAGTACTCATCTGGGACACCCGAAATCTCGGAGACGTCCCTGAATTATCGACGAAATTTCGTAGGTATATGTTAACTCAAATTTTTACCGGGATTCATTATGTCCACACGACATGTAGTGGGGATACGGTTGGTAGGGTGGAAGGAAAACTGAGCGCCTAAATGAAAATTTATCCACAACATATTGTGGGGATAGGTTAAATTAATTTTTTTTTTCTTTTTTTTAAATTTTATTGATATTTTAGTGCTTAAAAGGTAAAATCTAGACGGACCTATCCCAACGACATGTCGTGGGGACAGGTTAATTTAAATATTTTTATTTATTTTAATTCTGTTAAATGACTTATAACCACAACATATCGTGGGGATAGGTTCATTTAAATTTGACTGGTCAAAAGACCACCGACGACACTCTGACTTATCCCCACGACTTGTCGTCATGATAGATTTTTGCGAGGTTATGTTTATGTATGCGTATACGTGTATGTTCATTTAGGATAACCCTTTAAAATATACCCGTCCGAAATTTATTTAATAGAGATAAAATTTGGATTGTCCCATTTGTGACTACTTTTTGACTATTCGATCTCATTTAGGATATGTATACATTTTACAGGATTGACATTGATGAAAAAATTTGTAACTATTTCTCCTTACTCCTTCGAGTTTGCGGTTTATCCGTATACTTGGGGAGTTAAGGGGAAATACTGTTGATTTTGTCTTAAACAGTCAGCTCGTTAAAATGTATACATATGAGATAGAATATTCAAAAAGTGGGTTAGGATCCATCGCCTTAGAGCACTGATGAAGTCATACCTTCATTTATATCATTTATTGTATGTACGTATATGTGCATGTTTATAACACAATAGATATGATAACTGATAAGAGTTGGGTTAAACTGGGAAATCGAGTTAAAATGACCAGAACCCACTTTAATAGATTTAGAACATCAATTTTTAACTTTAAACGGGTCAAAATAACCCAAACCCACTTTAATAGATTTAGAACATCCACTTGTTAGTTTAAATGAGTCAAAATGACCCGAACCCACTTTAATAGACTTAGAACATCCAATTGCAACTTAAAACGAGTCAAAATAACCCGAACCCACTTTAATAGACTAAAAGTTGGATATTTTTGCTAGTAATGTTAGTATTTGTTGCTATTAACGTAGGTTGATTGAAATTTGGGAATTGTTATCGTTTATTACTTATAGTTGAACAGTTTGGTTATCCATTTACATGAGTTATGCTATCGAATTTTAGTAAAATGTTAATTGTATGTTTATTATATTGTTTAATGTAGTAGATAATTCAAGAGGAGTTTACGAGATCCTCGAGCGAGGCTGGTGATTCATCAGCTGTTGATGAGATTGAGTGTGTCGAGCGTGCCTTACGTCAAAGGTGTGGGCATATACGGGGCGTTGATCGTGTTGTGAGACATCCCACCCCCATGTGTCTAGTACTTACCCACTCCACACCAACAATGATCACATCAAGTGGATGAGAGAGTGGAACAACTCCAACAACTACTACTACCATCACAACAACAACAAGAACATCACACAAAACAACTTTCGCAACAGGCGTAATAAATGCTAGAAATGCAACACCAAATGGAAGAAAATGTCGTCTATGGGAGCGAAGAAGTAGTAGTGATGATAAGTAGTCGATAGTTTAGTTTGGATGTTGCGAACATTTTGAACAATTTGGATGTTTGGTTTGATTTGGATATGCTATTTGTTGTGAACAATTTGAACAAGTAGCCGGTAGTTTAAATTGTTTGTTATTTGTGTTTTGAAAATTTTGAAATATTTTGAATATTTCTGAAAAATATTACAAAAATAAAAAGACCAATCCACACGACATGTCGTCGGGATAGGTCTTTTTTTTAATTTCTATCCTATCCACACGACTTGTATAGGTCAACCCTATCCACACGACATGTCGTGGGTATAGGGTGGACCTATACCCACGACATGTCGTGTGGATAGGGACCTATACCAACGACACGTCGTGTGGATAGAATTTATTTTATAATTTTATTTATTCAAACTATGCCCACGACATGTCGTGGGTATAGGCCAAGCAATACCGACTACACTTATACCGACTACACTTTTGACCTATTGGATAGAACCTATACCCACGACATTTCGTCGGGATATGTCAAATGACCCTATACACATGACATGTCGTCGAGATATGTCAAGCTTATTTAGTGAGTATAGGGTCATATTCTTGTGGTGTAACGACATGTTATGATAAAAATATTGCTTTATCCAATACTTAAAGAAAAAGTATGATTGTTTATGGTTATATTTTAATCCTTAAAAAGTGTGGTTGTATGATCGAGTGAAATGTGAAGTATGAGGTACACATATATTAGAAGTTGTGGTACACATATATTGAAACGTGCTAAAATAAATTGTTGTATTATTGAGAGATATACAAGTTGCAATATTCATTTTAGAAATATGGATGAAAAAGGCAATTGTTTCTCTATCATCACTATTCATTTTTGTTGTTATTCTACGCAGTAAGGATGTTTAACACTGTTTCAAACCAAAAGTCCAAACCCAACTAAATCGTCGGTTCAGCCGCGTTAGAAGTAACACAATTCAGTTTACGGTTTAAAGATCCGGATTTCATGGTTAAGTTTACGGTTTGAAACTGGCCGGCGAAACCAAACCATCTGAGATACTAAAAAGTAAAAAAGATATTTTTTAATCTATATAATTTTAATAAAAATTAAAAAACAATTTTTTCACCTCTAAGAATCACTACTAGATAACATATATATTTTCTAAAAAGGTTTCCGACAAGTTACCAACAAAAGAAAATTTCTACAAGTTAGCGACAATTTTTCGATAAAATTTCTACAATTTTACGACAAAGTTATTAAATAAGTTAACTTATTAATTTAATATAATCGTCGGAATATTGTCGGAAATTACCGACGAAAGGCTTTTGTCGCTAATTTGTCGGAAAATTAGTCGGGTCTTTGTAGGAAAAAATATTTCCTACGGGATTTTTCCAACAAACACTTTTTTGTCGGAAACTTGTCGCAACGGCCAATTCCGATAAATTTACCACGAAATCTGTTGTCGTAAATTTTTCAGTTTTTTGATTGTGAATCTAACAATTATAATATGTATAAATATTTTTAACTATAATATGTATAGATACCTATGGCTTAGGGTACCAAGTGCGCAGAAAATGTGTCTCTCTCAAAATGATTACGTTTTTAAGTCTAGTGTTGGACAAAAATGTGTAAATTTATGAGTATGATTAAATAGTATGTGATTTAATGGTTATAAAAAGAAAGTATAGATTATTAATTTAACTGATCTTGTGCTCGTAAGTTATTTTTCACTTTTTTAAAACCCTTTATTACTTAAAAGGTAAAAGTTTGCTCCTTATTTTAAAGCCTACCATTTTCTCTAAACTTCAAAGATTTAATGGTACGATTTGGTGTTAAAAAAATGTTGTAACCGTCAAAACCGTACCATATTGGCGGGTCTTGCCAATCCAACCAACCCATCTGGTTCGGTTTAGTTTCTCCAAAAAATTTAATTATCGATTCGACCCAAAAATTCCTTTAAAAATTAAAACCGTCGGAACTTAATAAAAAGAAAGGAAAAAAAAGAGAAAGAACCATATATATATACTCAACTAAATTATGTGTTATCATTGGTATATTATATTGCTGATAAATAAGTGAACGTTAATAAGAATTTTATTCAAATAAATAAAAAAATTGTAATTGTAGGATATAAAATAATAATCATGTTATTATTTTAAACAAAAGAATGTCAGATTACTTAAATTAAGCTTTTAAGTTTTATAAAATGCATATTGTGTGTTTATAACATATTATAGAAAACAAAACAATGTGTTCGTTTAATAACATTTATATAATTCAATATATAAAACCACAATGAAGTTATAAAAATGTAATTAATGGGATAAGTTAAAGTTAAAAAATTTGAACTTTGGGATTGTAGAAGATGGAAAGTAAATTAACATATATAGAAAGATAAGATGTAGGGTATATATGGGATCATTGACCACAGGCACAGCACTTCCAGAAGTACTTATTTAGTACCTGCACAAGTCTTATTTAAAGCAGCAACGCATGAAGGCCATATATGCCCAAGCAAAAATAAAGATGAAATTAATAAACGTTCTACATATGAATGATGGCAATGGAGATTCAAGTTATGCCAGCAATTCCTTTCTTCAGGTCTCTTTTAAGTTTTAATCATCCATCCCCCATGAATATGTAAACTGTTCTAGCTTTTGGATCCGACAATGGTTTCTCAAGTGCTTTATCATAACTTTGTTTTCAGGAACACGCGATACGGAGAGCACTGCCATTTTTAAAGCATACAATTAAGGGTATGGCTAATCATGATGCCTTCTTCAACGGTTGTTTCATGATCGCGGATTTAGGATGTGCCTCTGGCATGAATACACTGTTGGTGGCATCTAACATTATTGATATAATCCACGAGGTGTGTCAAGAAAATAATCGTAAAGCACCACAAGTTCAATTGTGCTTAAATGATCTCTTTGGAAATGATTTCACCACTGTTTTTAAATTATTACCCTACTTTTATGAAAAGCTTAAGAAGGACAAGGGAGAAAATATTGGTCCTTGTTTTGTTTCGGCTGTTCCAGGTTCTTTCTATGGTAGACTTTTTCCCGACAAAAGTTTGCACTTTGTTCACTCCTCGTACAGTATTCAATGGCTTTCTCAGGTTTGTATAATATCCAACTCTATAGTTATTGTTGTGGGTTTTGAAATTCGTATGAATGGGATAGATTTCTGAATCATGTGGTCACTTTCAGATTCAAATATTTCGACTGTATTCAAAATCTTCAATCGGATAAGACAAAAAGTGAATTCTAAGAACGAGATGAACTTTCTAGAAAAATGAAGTGTGAAATTCGATGTTAAAGCCAGATCAAACTGAATCATTTTATAGTCATAATGAATAGTTACAACTTTTCATGAAAAGTCATTACTGTTGACGATTATAATACGTTAGTAGGAACTTTAGTAGAAAAAACCATCAGTGGTAACTTTTTTTTACTTCGACCACAAGTAGTAACATAGTTACTACCAATCATTAGACCATTAGTAGAGTAGTAAATAGTTACTACCGATCTCTTAGTTGCTACCAACCATCAATAGTAACAATTTATTACTACTAATCACGAAGTTACTACCGATGATCAGTTACTATCGATGCTTCATTTACTACTAGAACTTTAGTTACTACTGATCATCTTTATCAAGTCATTCTCAATGATCATGCAACTCAGAGACCCGCCAGGGGCTTTGTGCCTTGGACCCCACCGGGGTTTCCACTCCTTGGACCCTGCCCAAGGGGACGGTGGTAACAATTTTAGAGGTTCCTATAATACCAAAGTTAGAGTAGTCTCGATTGAATGTGCACTCCACACCTTCTAATTAACTCGTATCAATGTATATTCTAATTTCCATTTGGTCTTAAAGCTAATCCAATTACCTAAATGACATTGATGCCACTAAAATCACCAACAATCATGTGCGATATGATTATAATTGAAATTACGAGCCAGAAAATCAAATAAGAAATAGATACACCGGTTAAAAAAAACCCTGAACTATGTATTTTCAAGATGGAAAATCATTTATACTCTAAAAAACAAGTTTTGTGGGAAGTAAATTTGCATACATGTGTTTATATCAAGGACTCCACCTAAACCAACCAATCAAGATGATCATGTTCAAGTTATTGTGTCTACAAATATGGAGTACAAACTGTTTTGGATAATAGTCCATGTAATATGTGATGTGCAGGTACCTGAAGGTCTTGAAGGTAATAAATTAAGTATATATATTTCGAAAATAAGTCCTTCGAGTGTACTGCAAGCATACGGAAAGCAATTTCATACGGACTTTACAAAGTTTTTACAACTACGCTCTGAAGAAATAGTACGCGGTGGGCACATGGTTTTAACATTACCTGGTCGGAGTAAAATTGATCCAACTAGGGATGATTGTTGGAGTCTCTGGGGTTTACTCACGAAATCACTACTTGAAATGCTCAAAGAGGTATAATATGTCTAATATTTGTATCCAAATTCTAACTCAAACTAACGAAGAACGTTTATGTTTTACGAAATACTACAGGAGTTGGTTCGAGAATCAGATATTAACTCGTTCAATCTCCCATTTTATCTTCCATGCGAGGATGAAGTTAGAAACATTATTCAAGATGTTGGATCGTTTTCTGTTGATAATATGAATGTTTATGAAGTCAGTTGGGATCCAGATGATACCGATTACACAAATATTAATGGTTTAAAAGAGCCTGTCACAAAGAAAAACACAGCAAAGGTTATTAGAGCTATTACAGAACCATTGTTAACTTCTCATTTCGGGGATTCCATAATTGACGTGCTATTTAAGAAGTATGAGAAGCATGTGACGGAGCATTTAGCTATCAACAAAACAAAACAATTTACCATTGTCATTTCATTGACCAAGAAATAGGTCTGAATCTTCAAGGACTGTTTGTGTCAGTTTCTTAAGTTCAGGGTTATAGCTGTAGAGATTGCTTTTTCGTTTGTTAAGTCTGATTAGGTCAAGAAATAGGGACGACTCAATAAAGTTTCAATCGTTGGTTGACATTAATTTGATCTTTAATTCTATTGTATTCAATTGAATTGTTCCGCAAATTCGTCCGCATTAAAAGTTTTGGTATGCATATATATTAATAGTTCTATTCAGCTTATATTAAACCGTGCTAAAATAGTCATCAAGTTCTGTCTTGATAGTCAGGGGGGTTTTCCCAAAGGGTTTTCCTTCTGTGGATGTCATGAATTCGAATCTTGTAAGGTGCATTTCATAAAAACTAGAAACACGCTCTGCAGATTCGAATTCCTTGGGGGTTGTATGGGTAGACTGATGTGCGAGCCTCCCCTTGTGGGACGTGCCAGTTGATCCCACGCCGTTAAAAAAAACGTGCTAAAATAGGTTGTGGTTATATGATCGAGTGAAATATGAGAAATTATATACTTATACAATGAAGTGTCGATACTTTCTGTCACCATTATTCATTAATGCCATTGTCTGTGGATTAAATGAAAGCACGTTGCAATATTCTTTTGTTGGAGGAAAAATATCATTCGTCTTGCGAAATGATTTAACAAAAATAAATTATAATTTAATTATACACAAAAGATTATTTCTTAATGACACCAGAAAAAGAAAAGGACCATACTCAAATAAGTTAAGTGTTATTAATATTTATTAGGGGATAAATAAGTGAATGAATTTTATTCAAATAAATAATATTTTATTTTTTGTACCTCTAAAATAAAATTATTTAGCAATTTTAAACAGAAGAATGGTATATTACTTAACTAGTTTATAACCCGTGTACAACACACGGGTTAAAAAATATCAATACATAAAATTTTTAAATCTTTATGTATATATTTTATAGCTATAAAAATGTATTACATATACTAATGATAGAAACAAAATTCAAAATATGTAAAAACTAATGTATGATTGGGTTTCGAAAATACATTAATTTACTATTTAACTTAATTTGACTTTCATTTACTATTTGATTGAAAATAAAAGTTACATAATTAGATTTCAATATTTCTTATAATAAGGAAATATTTAAAATAAATGTGTTTTATTAGTATAATTAGTATTTTCTTTAAAAATATATTATTATTATTAAAAGATAGAGATGTATTTAATAAATAAGAGATGCGAGAAAAAAATGATGAGAATGAATATGGAGGCGACACATGGCATGAAAAACCTTTATTTATTATATAACTAGGTTAGAAATGTAATGTTATATACTTAGTAATAAAAAGTTTATGTTTTTAAAACTCGTGTAATACACGGGTTGAATAAACACGTGTATTACATTGGTTGAATAAAATATAATGTAATCTATTCATACATACACTCATTAAAATGAAACAATGTGAATATGTAAATATATGATTAAAAGTTTTTTATTTGAATCCTAGCTGGTTATAAAATTGTTTTCAGATTATAAAATTCATAAAAATATGATTGAACAAATTAATTGATGATAAAAAATAATTTTAAATTAAAAAATGTGTAGATAAAAATTGAAACAAATAATTAATTTAGTTGCCTAAAATAGTGGAGTTGATTATTAATAGGAGAGAGAGGCGAGAAAATGAGAATGAGGAGGCCTAGAAATATAACAAGTGTCCTTAAATTTACTTGTTTATTAAGTAGTATAGATATAGGTAGATTTATACTTTTAAATTTGATAGGATGCATATTGTATGTTTTTGATGCATATAGAAAACAATAGTTAAATAATATTTATATAATTTAATATATAAAACCACAATGTTACTAAAGTAATAAAAGTGTAAATAGTGGAATTAATGTAGAAGATGGAAAGTAAATTACTATAGAAATATAGGGGAAAAATTACTAAAATGGACATTTGACAAATCTACTTTTTTAAAATAGACATTAACTTTTTAACTTACTAAAACATGTTTATCAAGAACAATAGACGGCTAAGATGGTTAGACGTAGCCGGCTAAAATTTCCGTGCCTGAATGGAATTTGTCAAATGTTACACCAATTAGAAACTGACACGTGGCATCACGGAATTTTATGCCGGCTATTTTAGACGGCTTAGCCGGCGTTTTTTGGCTCGATTGTAGCCGGCTAGGCTCCTTACCCGGCTTGGCTAGTCTTAGTCAGCGCTGACCTTATATTTTAACCTATGGCCGGCTACTTAGCCGTCTTCAGTTTTCTTATATATATTTTTTATTTTTCATAATATTTTTTGTAGTTTAATTTTCATAAATCACTCAAAATTAGTATTAACTTCTTGTAGTTTTTTTTGTCATTCTTGTTTCATGCACGAGTTACTTAAAATCAAATTAGACGGAGGATCATTTATTAGGCCATGGGGAGTACCCCGTGAAAGATCCGTGGAGCTGACCTAGCCATCGTGGATGGCGTGGAACACCAAGCCCACCTGGCTTGGACCACGCTCGTGGAGCTCCTCCGTGAAGATCTTCACATCGTGGAAATGGACTTGTAGCCGTTGGGGTGGGGCCTACCCACTCAAACGGTCAGCTTCTTCTTCTCAGGTGAACTCCAACGCTTCTTCTTCTCCGGTGAACTCCAGGCTTCTTCTTCTTCTCCGATGAACTGCGCTTCTTTTTTTTTTACTTCGATGATAGGCTGCAGGTTAAAGACCAATCCTTTATATATTATATAACAAGGGTTTGACTACATGAAGCCCAATTATTTCTTTAAAGGCCAATTAACTCCTAAAGCCCAATTAACTATTCAGCACAAAATTATTATTATTATTAGTAGTATTATTATTATTATTATTGTTTTTATATTTATTATTAAAAAAAATAATATTAATTTAAATTAGAAAAAGAAAATGACGTGGCAGTGTGGAAATGTGAAACCATTTCCCTCAAATGTGGAGAGTGTGGAAAAGCTGTGGAATCTGATGTGACGCTAACGTGGAGGGGTGTGGAAATGTGTGGGTAGCCCCCTGGCCTTAGGATAAGAGGTATATACTCACGCGACGGTATGCGTGAGGGGCCTCACGGCGTGAAGGTGATTAGCACACCACCCCCCTCATGCGTGAAGGGGGTGTGAGGGTGTTGTCGTGAGCTGTTTCACGCGAGGAAGAAACCCATTTGTGGGTGTTGGGTGGGTCCCTCATTGTGGGTGTGAGTGTTGGGTGGGTCCTCTATGGTCAAATATATGATATTTCACTCACTTGGGTATTTCTCTTGCCAAGTGAGACCCAAATGAGGAGTTTATCACGCTGATGTGTCGTCAATGTGATAGAAAATGTACTCTCACTTGGCTCTCCCAAGTGAGAGTGTACCACATACTCTTAGAGGCCGAGATATTAAAAGTGACGAAAGGAATTATTGGTGGGTGGAAGGCGACGTATGTGGGTTCCTTAAATAGTTAAATTAGAGTGAAAATAGAAAGTGGTCCAGTTAAATTTGAGTGATATAACACTTTGGATTACAATGTGTGTACTCATATCTGGCTATGGTGTCTATCCTTTGAATTTTTTTTTTAAAATGGGCTATGACAAATAGAGTAATCACATTTGAAGATTTTCGATGAGGAAAGGAACGTAAGTGTGGGGAGGGAGGATTGCAAGCATCCCACCCGATCACAGTGATGTCAGTAAGGTACACCATGTCTGGCTGAAGACATTAAACTTAGTGCTCTTGGGAGGCAGCCTAAGGTTAGTTTGTTTATTTTATTATCTAGTTAAATGAACGTTGTGGGTGTGTTCTCTAGAAACCCTCACGAGACTCAACTCGTCCTCTTGGGCTAACGAGGGGTTTAAAAGGCTTGTTGCATATGCTAAATGCAATCGTGATTCCTACGAAAGTGAGTTAAGACTTTGTTTTATTTATTTATTGTGTTTTTATGTGCGTGCCGGCCAAGTGTGAGAAATTTTAATGGGTTTTCAAGTGAGTGTGCGTGCTTTCAAATGAATGGTAGCCCGTTTGTAGAATTTATAGAGGTGTGTGTTTTTTCGGTTTTTATCGAGTTAGTTTTATGTTGTTATATATTGAGTCAGTCTGATGATTTTTGGTTTGTTTCGAGTTTAATTTTTCCAGTTTTGGATTGATCCACCCGTACTCAATCTCCATTCGGGTGGTATGTTTCGAGCTTGATTTTCTTGTAAAAGGCAATCCGATAGCAGATTTTGAAGACGATCGAGAAGGAAATGTTATACGATCGTATGAGTTTGGATTGAAGACAGTTACAGCTTGCAACCAGGTAAGTCTTTTCCAATTCTCTGTATATTTTTATTTTTGTATATTTATTTTTAATCGTCTCTTATTCTACATTGAGGGCAATGTAGAGTTTAAGTGTGGGTAGGGGAGACTGAGTCTGTATAGTAGAAAAAAATTTCAAAAATGTCCTTGAATTATAATTTTTGCAAACAAATAAAAAATGATAGGTAGAATTGGAAATTGTGTTTGTGGAATTGAAATGAATAATAATAAAAAGCGTGTTTAATTTGTAACGTTTTGGTAGGCCCAACCGACGTAAAAGTTTAAACATCCTGATAGTGTATCTAAGTTTAAGTGAATAATTAATTCAGAATATATTGTGGGTTCTCATCTTAGAGGTGCCGGTAAGGTCGAAACTGTCAATATATGATGATAGGTACCACTATAAAAAAAATTTATAAGTTTTTAAAATTTTTGGCACACCGCTTTCTTTTTATGAAAATAAATTCGAAAGTTGGTGACGCCCGCATTCCATAATCCATCGTGCATGAGCTTAATCAATTAAATTGAAAACTTAGGTTTCGCCTACGTGTTACCCTCCGGGATAGCGACTTGGTTGAAACACCCATGGCGCGGGACTTAAGTGATCAATATTCTGGATATCTAAGTTAGGTTTATGTGTTACCCTCCGGGATGACGACTTGGGGGATACACCACTAAACCGAATCTTATGAACTTCATTGCTAAAAACTGCAGCCTATGTGTCACACGTCGAGTTTCAGCTTGATTGAAACACCACTGGGTTAGGTTTATTCATAATATTAATAAAAGATCGTATCATTCATCTATCGATCCAGAATTCCATAATTTTTAAAACTTATAAATTAGTGTTTATAGTTGTGGGAAATCTATAAGGTTTAACTCGTGCCTAAACATGACCGTGAGATGGGATTAGGCTGAACTGTAGCTTTCTGAGTGTGAGACCCATAGATAGACTGATGGTTTGGTAATAAATAGGATATTAGATCACAGAATTAGGGGCTCGATAAGTCGGTGGTTGGGTTTAATCGGATAGAAATACCGATTGTTACAATTAACGCGTTAGCATGTTTTAGGCTATAAAGTATGAAAGCAGCTTCCAATTATGATTCCATTGCAAAATATTTTTCGAGACGAAAAAAGATAAGTGTGGGGATGTGATGAGTGGTTGATAAACCCGTGCTAATTATATATAATCATATGTTTTTAACTCAAATAATGTGTGAAATAATTTAGTTTGACTTGTTTTTATATTTTATAGGTTTAGATGTATAATGAGTTAAAAATAATAAGTAAATGAAAAAAATAATAAGTAAATATGATTACACAAAAATTAATTAGAGCTCAAAAGATTAAATTATTGTTTGATATTCAAATCAACTAGTAAGTGTTATCCGCGTGTTGTGACGGCTCGGTTTTGAACATCGAAACGTAGATAAAAAACAACGGCAATGGTATGTTAAGTAAAGATAAAACCATGTAAAACTGTCTATAAAATAACAAAAATGTCATGTAATAAAAATGAATGTTAAGGAAACACGATAGCAAACTTAAAAAACGTTTAACGAAAAATAAAACCATGTAAAACTGTCTCACACTCGGATATATTATTTAAAAAGTAAGTTTGTTATTATAATTAATTAAAACATTACGGACACCTCTCACATTGCACTTAATAATTAAAAAAGAGTAATGAAAAGAAAATGAGTAAATCAAAAAAGAAGAAAGAAAAAACAAAATTTGTTAAGCATAAGTTTCGAACCCACAACCTGAAACATAGGAAAGAAAGAAAAAAACTACATCAACACCAAAGTTTGATTAAATGTTATATAAAACATAAAATTGGGTAAAAAGAAAAAAAAAATGCCAAGGAAAAAAGTAGAACCCGGATCCAGGAAAGAAAAAAGACCAAAGTCGCTTCAAGCTTACCAAGTGCGCCACATTTACAATTGTGTTTTTGTAGACAAATATTTGTATTTATAAACTGATTTTTTCATAAAAAACAAAAATAACACCGTAGCTAAGCGTTGCCTTTTAAAAGGATTACTAATCGCAAATATGGGTGCGGGAGACTCACGTGGAACATGTTGGACGATTTTAATCAAGAGCAGGAGACCATCATATTATTTGTGTAATTTGCAATTTTAGATAATTGGGGTTATACTCAGGGGCGGAGGATATAAAGGGTCCGAAGGGGCCCCGCCCCTCACGATTTTTCGCTCAGAAGGGTTAATATATACGTATTCGGCCGATTTTTCGCTCAGTAGTGTTAATTTATATGTATTCGACCGAAAATTTTATAGTTTCGGCCCCCCTATATGAAAAAAAATTCCTCACCCCCTGCGAAAATTTTCAAGCTCCGCCACCGGTTATATTAAACTTTAGTGGGATGAGGTGAATCAAACTAGTTGGACCAACAATTATGTATTGGGCCAGGCATGCATCACGAGACCAAGCAGAGGAAAAAGAAAAGAGGCGACATTGAGGGTTAGGGGGTGACACACGTTTTTCGAGGGATTACTTTGAATATATTATTAATTTTCTTTGGAACGGCAAGGGAGAAAGGCACAGAGATCGGAACAATACTAATCATCAAAGGTATTTTTTTTTTTATAGGTAATTTTTATTTTTTACGTGGCAGTTACATCTTTAAATTAGAGACCCGTATCCCACAACCTGACCACTACGTTGTCTGAACCGGGCCCGCGCGGTCAGAACGAGAGGCATAGGCTATCACCGAGAAACCATGGAACCTGTTGCCACTTGACAACAGTTGCGCTGCTACACGGGCCGAAACCCGCTAGCGAAACGCACTCCGGACTAAAACCCGGGGTGGCTCGGACTCGAACCTGCGTGGGCAGGTTGAGTCTTCATTGCCTTAACCACTAGGCCAAAGCCCAGTAGTTATCATCAAAGGTATTATGAGCGGCTAAAATCACTTGTGACTTTCTTCATGCGGACGGTTTGTATAGGTTTTATATTTAATTCAGTTGTTTATATTTTTAGATTTGTTTAGTTTCTGACAATAACAGAACAGATTGATGTATTGGTTGATTGAAACAATTTATTTTTGTGTTTTGAGTTTTTTTTTTACAATCGCGTTCGGTTAATGACAAAACCTAGAAGCAGGTTGGGTGACTAAAGGGGGTTAACTAGTAAATTGGGTGATTGGATTATACTGGTTTATGACAAAACTGGTTGTATAGGTTTGCTGACAACAACACGTCTCCAATTACTATTTCAACTGATTTTCCAACACTATGTCTATGTGGTGTCTAAATTTAATAACTGAATTTTATATGAAACCTAAAACCTGAGGTTACATTCTTTATTTAATTTGAATTTTAATCAACATAATTTACTAAACTGAGCAATTAATCTTTCCACTGATTCCCTGTGGATTCGACAACTCTACTTTCCTGTCTACAGTATAAGGTAGCTAAGTAGTGAATTTTATAAATGTTTTTTATTGACCTTGACACAGCGATCAGTGACTTATTGTTTTTAAGTGGTGATCATAGGGCAGATCACTATTTTCAAGATTCAACAAACGAAAACACGGTTTTAAGAATTAGACGAGGTGACGAGAAGTTCTAGAAACATATCCAAGATAATCCCATCCCCGAGAATGTGATGCATTACATAAACGAGGCAGGTTTTGCGGGTGTAATACTTTGTGGTAGTCGCTGACTTGACCGTCATCTGATTTCCTCACTTGTTGAAAAGTGGCGTTTGGCGTCCCGAAACACACACTTTTCATTTCACAATTGAAGAAGTCATGGTAACTATACAAGCCGTACAAGTTGTGTGGGGTTTACCAATTAATGGTAATGTTGTTAGTGGTGTAGATAAAAGTTCACCACATGTAGACGTCATATTAAAAATTCAGAATTTGAAGGGTTTTACACCAGGTGAGTGTTTTTTCAGATACCAAAAAATTAGTCTATCGCGTCTTTTTTAGCAAATCAAAATTGCCCAACCCGTCAATGCAACCGATCTACAATGTCTGTAACGAGCAAAACTAATAATTTATTACTTGATCGTTGCAACGTTATTTCCTGATTCTGGTAGCAACTGGGTTAATATTTCTTACTTAAAGCACGTCGAAGACCTGACTGAATGTGCCGGTTTGAGTTGGGGAAGTGTAGCATTGGCCTGTTTGTATCGGCATTTATGCAGAGCCACCAACATTAATATTCAAGAGTTCGGTGGTCCTTTATTTTTGTTGCAGTTATGGTCTTGGGAGACACTGTCAAGGTTCGCCCCACAAATTTACCATGATTTTGATTATACAAAACCATATGGAGCTAGGTATGTGAAATATGCAAATTAATTATACCTTTTTATTTTAATTTAAGTATAATAACTTTTTCTTGAATTATATGTGTTGAACTGACTGAGTTATTTTTTTTAAAGATGGCGCATGCATTTAAATTATTAAGACAATGTCATCCATTGTTTGACCGCATATCGGTCTATTTTATATTCTTTAACCGATGAGCAGGTAATTGAAATTATAAATAGTATCTTTAATGATACTAATCCTAACCACGTAGTATTTTAAATAATATATCACCTTAAACAATAGTTTTATTTTATTTTAACTAAATTAGTTTTTTTATTAGTTTATCTGGACGACATACGATTCAGTTTATCATCTACTACCCCAAATGTGTAAAGACGGTGAAGACATTTGGAGGAGCGAGACATATATGATATTTTGGGAAATTATCGAACCCCATTTACCAAGCAAGGTTATGAGACAGTTTAGCATGTTTCAACCAATTCCCACAAAAACACTTTTCTCTGTAGATGAGCATAAAAAATCCATGAAACAAATCGTGCGGGTGGACGGCGCGTAAACTGAGTAACCGAGCATCAAAAATACGTTAATTCATGTCACGACCAAATTTATAAACAATGGTCAAGCTATAACCCTACACAATCTGTATATAATTTAATAAATTTGCATGGAGAAGAATCACTACCTAAAGCTGTCGTCATTTCAAATGATGGCACCTTTTTCTCCTCGTACTTTCTTCGTACTTTGTACCTTGAATGTGTGTACTTACTGCCAAGTGTCAAAGGGGGGATGTGTGATAAAAAGTTGTCGCCATTTCAAATGGCGACACCTTTTCTTTGTATACTCGCTGTAGACAGACCCATCTAGGATGACTAGCTAGTACTCCTGAAATGACTTCTTTTATTAAATAGGGGTTTGAATGTATTTAAGGAGGTGCAATTGCAAAGCAGCCTACCTAAACCTCTCGCCATTTCAAATGACGACATCTTGTACTCTTCTGCCAAGTGTAAGGAGGGTGGTTGAGTGTGGTTTGAAGGTATTAAAAGCTATCGCCATTCCAAATGGCGACACCTTTGCCATTTGTACGATTGCAGACATGTTTCAAGGTTGAATGACTATTAACAAAGCTGCTGCCATTTCAAATGGCTACAGCATTGACAAGGCAGAGTGACTAGGCAACTTAAACAGATGAGACGGAGGATGACTGGAGGTTGTCGCCATTTCAAATGATGACAACCTCATATGTGTTAAACGAGAGAGAAAAACCCAAATATGATCACTCTATTTGTCATAGCCCATTTTAGCAAAAACCATTATACATGTGGACCTTCCCCCTTGAATTCTCATATACGTAACCTTTCATTTGTAGACCCATATAACCATAAAACTGAGCTGGAACAACCATTTTCTGTATACAATATAACAACAAAAAAACGTGTTAATTAATACCTTGTTCAAGTCCAAAAAGAAGATGCCGTTTAGACAAACAATTAGCTTAAATCACTAGTTTGGGGTTTTAGTATAGATAACATTTTGGAACTTTTTTGTAAAATCGAGGAGTTAGCAAAAGTGATTTGGTTTGTGGGTAATTCTTGAAATTTTTTGGGTTTATGGGGAGTCCACTCCTCCCACAAACGGACTCTGACTTTTCAAATTTGGGTTCGCTCCTCCCACAAGCGGACTCTGACTTTTTTCGGAGAAATGGTGGAGCTCTCCCTCAATTCCGATTGTCACCTAAGCCGTTTCCCGAACTCTGCTTGCCACATGAGCGGACTCGGCCAAATTTGAAAAGTCAGATGTTGAGAAGAACGGACTCCCCATAAACCCAAAAAGTTTCAAATTTAACGACTTTTTTATGGTTTAATTGTTTCAAAGTTGTCCGGTCGTTGATTTTGTACCAATGCACCCCCCTACTAACTTCTGGTAATCCCAACTTGTGTACTACTATCATTCTCATTATTGTCTTTTAAATCTTCAAAAATAACGGTCTTACTCTGTAATACGTCCAATCATTTGATGGCAATAGGGCATGGTTTGCTAGGTAGGATGTTCACGTTCGGCCTTTTTGATCAAAACTTTGGGCCAAACAGGGTTTGGTTGGTGGGCTGGACCCAGCCGGTTTTAATGGTTCGGTTTGACAATTTGAACCAAGTTTTTGTATATTTTTTTTTAAATCGTTAGTTTACAAGTTCATGACCTGCATATTCTAAAAATAAATTATAAAATAAAAAAGGTTAAACCGTCGATTTTATTTATATGGCATCCGATCATTAAACCACAAACCTTCAAAATCGAACTGTAAAAATCTCAAACCGACCGAATAGTATCGGTTTGGATGATTCAGTCATGTAAACGGTTTATGAACACCCAAAATTTTGCACTATTAATATCAGTGGTTCATATTTTATATCTATTTTAAGTACTATCATCTCATGTATTTGTTTGAACCAATCTTTTAAAATCGGTGAAACTTATACATACATACATATATAAATGTGTGTGATCAAATATAAATTCCATTTTCCTATGAAATTATGAAGGATTATGGATTTCTAGACAAAAAATTTAATGGTTAGGATTTATACGGTTTCAATTTCATAATTAATTGAAAGTTCTTAATGGGTGGAAGAGATAAAAGGAGAGAATCCCTCCATGTGTTGAATTTTTCCATTAAATGCTAGTTCACTAATTTTCTCAAAGTCTAATAACTTTTTCATGCTTCAATATTTTTTTAAAAAAGATTATACAGTAAATCGAGAAATTCTCTTTATAATATTACTAATTTTTTTTTAAAATGGCATTTATTTTAAATGTGTAATGCACTCACAAATAACATGGTTGGGAAGAGTTCAAATAGTAACCAACTTTTTATGTGATAATCGTGCTAACCACTATAAAACAATCACATTATTTATAAATTATTTTTTCTTTTAATTGTTAAAATAGTATTTAAGTATCTTGAATAAATATTTTGAACGTAAATACGGAAATGATGAGTCTTACGTATACGTACCAAATAATGTTACATATACGTGACACATAGTGTTTACAAATATGTAACATTAACATAATGATAATTGTTACATATACGTAACACTATGTTTGAGAGTGGTTATCACATAAATATTGGTTAGCATTTAAACCTCACCCTAGTATGGTAAACCCATTTACACGGTACAATTATATACCAACCTTCTCCCCATATTTGATGTGCAATCGATTCATGATTTCGACTATTTGAGATTTGTTAAGTTTCAACTGGTTTAACACACTGGCTATTTTTTTTCCATTAGCACCTCTTTCTTTTGGTGAAAACATGTAATACATCAAGCCCTTGTTATGCTATATTGAAGGTCACATTATTTCGTTAAATTAGTCACTAATGTAATAAGCTCGACATAACTTGTAGACGTTATTAGTCTAACATAATACGAGGATGTTTGGACTGTAACAACATTTTCAATGTAAAATCTTGTTATTGTCTACTTAAAATGCGATTAAAAATATAGGTGTAACTATAACAAAATTGGTTTATGATGAAAAGATTTTGTAATATAATACTTGATAGCTCCTATATATCCTCGTGCATTAGATCATCGTTATCTATTGTATTCTCATGATTTCAACAAATATTATGTTGTATGTATCCATGTATAATCAACTAAAAAAACTGTTGGCAAAATTGTAATTATCGTTCATTCAAAACATAGAAAAATATAGTTCTAATACAAACACCATGCATCGAGTATCAATTAATATGATAAGTTAATAGAGAGTTTAAAACAATACAACCCACGTAGTAAATCCCGAACCGCATGAAACTGTGACCTACTACCAGTCACATGAGTAGATGATCCTCGATCAGTAGGCTTGTAAACGAACCAAACGAACACGAACACGTTCATGTTCACGAACATAAAAAATGTAAGTAAACAAACATAAACGAAATTAAATGAACAGACAAACACGAACGTAAATGAATGAACGAGACACGTGTTCATGATCGTTTATTTAATTAAATAAACAAAAAAATATGTTCATGTTCATGTTCGTTCGTTTATTAAATAAACGAACTTCCCTGTTCATGAACGGTTCACTAAACGTTCGGTCCGTTTACATGCCTAACCTCACATTATGAATCAACCACGATCAGCAATTGATCTCGTGATCTGAAAAACCTTTGAAGTTCAGTCTCTTTCATGTTATCATATAAGCAAACTCTCTTACGAACCTCCATCAAGATCGATCTCTACATGTGAGTTTAGAATAAATATTAGCTTGAAGTCGTCTCGGTGGTGGTTAGCATCATTCTTCAAGTTCCGGAGCCAGAATAGAGGTTCTAAACACAAGAAACTGGTACTGTACAGGTAGTATACAACGTATATGAAGGATAAACCTTTATCAATATGTATGTAATGTAAGTATCATGAAAGTACATGTAAAGTATAAATTTGCACATTTCCTCGTATATTGATAGTTTAATTAATACTACATTATCCGAGTCTTATGTAATTTAAGATTATTATTAATTTGTTATTTGAGATGTTACATTAAAAACATACAAAATAATTAGAATTGAGAAAAACAAGTCGAGTTGTCTCGATGCAGGCCGAATACAAGCACAGTTTGTGAGAAGATTGAGACCAACTCTTTCAGCTGCACCCTAACTCAACAAACAACCGATCATCAAAAACCGATCATATACAAAAAAAATCTTGAAAGGGTGCACAATAGTTACGAACAAGACCTGATCATAAATCAAATGTTCTTGTTCATCTGCACCCTGACTTAAAACTCATATTCGACACACCTCTTTCTTCTTTCTTTTTTTCTTTTGACCTTTTTTCTTTATCATCTATATTATGATTTTACAGCAACATAGCATGGTCATCTTTACATAACGCCAAAATTTTCCGCTTACACGGAATCCCAGTTTGTAGAACTCCCGATGGATTCGATTCCAGTAAGGTTTTTCAGCAAAATGTAGCATCTGTTATGGGCATCAGTCAGCATACGGTCCGACCATAACACATGGATGCAATATATAGGTTTTTTGACCATTTTTCCTGCAAAATAAACATACAACTCCTTCAGGAAAAGACTGCTTACAACGAATGCTATAAATTGCTAATCTTTTCTTTTGCCTTTTTAACAGATTTATAAATGTTGTTTTGTCTAATCTGCATTTGATATTTTTGTTTCATGCAATTACAATTGTGTTGGGCTTGAGTGAGGCGAAAGGGTTCTTGTATGAAACAAAAAATAGTTGCATGAAAAAACAAAAAAAAAATCAACGTATTTACCAATGGTGGCAAGATGGAGACGTTATGCACCGTGGGTAACTAGTCAAAACAGGTTCGGGTTGAAAAGAGGTCATTTTAGTGGGAGAATGAACGGGTCAGACCAGGTCAAGTGGGGTTGACTTGCAATTTGCAAAAGATTTTTGTCCTTCAAATATTTTCATGAACAATTAATGCACTAGTTATGATTATAAAAAATAATATTATTACAATAACTATCTATATCTTCGAATAAAACATTTCAGAAGGTTCTATGCATTTATAATTAACTTGGACAACCCATTCCCGGTTAGCTAAAATTTGAATTTGACCCGTTCGAAATATAACACAATCCAAATCAGCACATTCATATAGATTGGCCGAAATTGCTAGCTCAAGATGGTTGTTTTGAAACCATTTTAGCCATGGATATCATGTCCCTTTTAACAACTCTAAATATTGATGGGAGAATATTAAAATATTATTTAAAGAATACAGGTTTTACCTTCACATGGGTACTCGGGAAGGCAGATGTTCTCAAAGTTTCTTGGGTCTCATCCATTATTTTACGCCTGGGGATACTCAATATAAAAGCTGCCTGATCAGGTGTAGCAGCCATAGATGTTATCCTGTACCCACTTTCCCATCTACGGTGTATTCCATCACTTGGGTAAAGAAAATCAAGTTCTACAACCTAGATGTTAATTACCAAAATATTAACAATGCGCTTTCATCATTTGCCAATTTAACATTATGCTATAACTTAAATAGATTCGATAAAAAAAACTTAATACTACCTGTTCAGAAAATCCTGCATTTCTTGACATCACGACACCCCAACGACTGGCAGCCGTAGTCATTGAAGTGACATGAAATCCTTCTTTCCATTTCTTACTGATCCATTTATATGGAAATGACTCACTCACTTTATATGATTGTTGAGTATAAGGTGTTCCTGAAAAAATACACAAGATAAAAAGATGTTAAAAGAGGAAGAAAAGTAACCATTTAGTCTTTTCCATAAAAAAGGAGAAAAGTAATCATTATAGATGGACAAAATCGGATTTACATTTTGGAACTTATTATTTAACTATTGTATTTGAAGTCACACTAATCTGTTTTTAGTCTTTAGATAAACCGCCTTCACGGTAACTTCAATGGTGCCAACGAGGACACCCAAATAACTATTGAAGGACAAGTCCTGCAGACAACCATAAAATGTTTAGGATCGTCCGTCCAGAGTGACGGGGAAATTGACAATGATGTAGGTCATCGAGTTTAGGCAGATTGGTACAAGTGGAGAGCAGACTTTTTATGCAACAACAGGTTCCCAAGGGAAATTCTACAGGGTTGCAGTTCCCCGGCTATATTATACAGAACTGATTGATGGGCCATCAAGAACACACAAACGTGTAAGTTGGAGGTAGCAAAGAATTCTTGGTTTAAAAAAGCGCGCCTACCCAAGGCGCAGGGTCTTGGGCTTTAGGTTACATAAGGCGCGCCTAGGTACAAGATGCGCGCGCTTCTGCGCTCTGAGACGCTTTTCTGCGCTTAAGGGCTTTTTTTGGTATGTTTTGTTTCTGTTTTGGACTTTTGCAAGTGGTAGTAACTAGTAATTTTGGACTTTTGGTGGACTAATGGTTGGGTTATACCCTCTTTTGGATGTTTTAGATGTTTAATATCAAGTAATGTGTTTAACATTATTGGGAATTTAGATGTTTAATATCAGTTAATTTAATGTGTATATACATAATTTACATGTTTTTATAGTATGTGCGCCTCGCGTACGAAAAGCCCTGCGCTTTTGCGATTTGCGCCTCGAAATTAGACCTCGTCGCCTCGGTGCGCTTTCCGCTTTTTAAAACCAAGGCAGAGATGAAGACGATGAGGTAGATGTGTGGGCACACAAGGTTAAACCGGATAAGAAATGAAGTATTCCGGATAAATTGGGGGTGGCATGCATTTCGGATAAGATAAGAGATGGGAGATTGAGATGGTTTGGCATGTGAAGAGGAGCCAAAAGGCGAATCGTGTAAGAAGCATGGAAACCCTCAAAGTGGAGGGGAGGAGCAGAAACAAACCCAAACTGACATGGGATAAGCAGATTAAGCAGGATTTGTTAGACTTGCACCTCTCTTAGGACATAATCAGTGATAAGAGTTCTTGGAGAAGACGGATAAAGGTTAAGGATTTTTAGGGGGGTATATATTAGTTTTAAGTCTTTGTATCTTGACATGTCCTGCCCTTTCTGTTTTCCATTTCTATCTAGGTGTAGGTGCTAGTTGTTTTTTAGGTGATTTGTGATTTCTTTTTCTTTTCTTTTCATTTCATTTCTTCTCTGTTCCCCTCTCCCTTTCTCTACTACTATTGACATATTTTTATGCTACTAGTATTTTTTCTACTAAAAAAGGATTTGTTTTGGAGCCTAGGGTCTCACTAGAAGCAATCTCTCTATCTCTTGGGATGGAGGTAAGGCTTGCCCCCATCTCACACTCCCCAGACCCTTCACTGAGTGGGACATTGTTGAGTATAGTTTTTAATATGTTTCAAAACAACTACAACAATATTGATTATCAAAGGGTAACATGAAATTATTATTTAACCCCCTTTCAACCTAATTTGAGATGCTTTAACTTTCATTTCACAAACACAAACCGTCTCACTTTTTTTTACTTCACAAAATATCAACTTTAGTCGTTTTATATATTAATTACACAAAAGCCAAACACTAAAACATTTAATGATCTCATTATTACAAATTTAAACAACATGCGCACATCCAAACACAATTTTCTACAATACGTTTTATTACAGCTGGTTATGTTACCCCGACTAATCAAATATCACATACTCATTTTCTTAAAACACATCCAAAAAACCCCAATTATGGTTAAGGAAACTAATTTTTTTAAATGATCCAACAATTTTTAAATCAAGTGAACTAATTAAAAGGTTTTAGAACATACAAAAGTACTACACTTCAAGAGACTTTTAAACCACAAGTCCATTCCGTTTTTAGCCAAATTTTAAATTTTACCTATTTAGATAATTGGCACATTTGCATATACATGGGTTGAAATTGCAAAATAAGACATACTACAATAGAAGCAGATCTAACCTTTAGACATGACAACCAAAGAGCTTCCATTAGCTGCACCAGCTATTGAACTGATGTAGAAGTTCTTCTCCCACTGTTCCATAATCCATTCCTGAAGAGGAATTAATAATTTTTTGTTAATAATTAAATGCAAAAATATGAAGTTCATAAACTTGGGAACAAAATCCAGTTCCTTGTGAAGAACTGAAGATTCAACACAATCTGAATAACCTTGTGAAGAAAAACTGGTGAAACTTCATAAACTTGGGAACAAAATCCAGTTCCTGCGTCCATAATTAAAGCCCAAAGATTTGAGGCTGATGCCGCACAGCTTATGTATAAACCGTCTTCATTACCCTTTTCTACATGCTGGCGAAGTCTTGCATCTGCAACGTTATAGTGATATCTGCAACAAAAAAAAATGTTTTAACTTGAAATATCAGAAGGTCGATATTATTCTTCAAACCAACTTGTCTAATATCTCCACTTGTAGACATTCTTGTTTAATTGATAAACAAGAATATACGGATACACATACAAACAAGTTGAGTAAACAAGCATTGATATTTCTTATCACTAACAGATGGATACTATATACTGAAATACCAAATGTCAATACTATCTATTTATAGAGTTCGATATATACCAACTTTTTTTATTTTTTTGTAAATGTTAATATATATACACGATAACATATCTTTTTGAATATCATTAATGTATAATCAAACAACACACCTTTGCTTCATCGGCCGACGTGCATTATAAACAGAAATCCATTGTGTAGCAGGACTACCTAATCGTACTTTCTTTTTTGGTTGTTCATCTTCTTCCAAATTAATAAGCAATCTACCCCGTTTCTGTCCAACCTAATGAACCAAAGCCACAATAAAAGAAGTTTATATCTAACATTCCCTAAACAAATAAAATAAAAATTATTAAAATGCAAAAACCTTAAGTGCCCCGTCAATTCTGATTGGTCTTAATGATGTCACGGGTTCAATAAGACTCTCAAATAAAGAAATAAGCTTTGAATAATTAGGCTCCTCGTCGAATTTCAAATTTGTAACTGCTTCAAGAAAATGTTTAAATGGAGCAGGACAAAAGCAACACATCAACTCAGGTGATGTTGCCATTTTCTTTTTACAAACAAGAAAACTCTTGTTATCTCCCTGTAATGTGAAATTACAAATAGATAAGTTCAAAAATGAAAAAAAAAAGTAATAAAGTGAAAAGGATGAACTGACCTGGTAACCTTGCCATGGTAATCTTCCTTTAATGAGAAATATTAATGTGTACGCAAGTGACTCAAGGTCATCCCTTCTACTTCCTGTTCGACCTAAATGTGCATGTACACTTGCATATCTTATAGTACCTCTGTCAAATAACAATGTTGATGAAAATTTATATAAAAAAAGAACTAATCGTTAAATACTAAATACACAAAAAAGAAAATGAACCTGAATATATCTGGCCGTTGATCATATTCAACATGCTGACTAGATGTTGACTCTTTCCATTTTGATGCTGAGACAGACAAATAACGTGTTAATGACACTATCAAAATTTCAAAGATAGTAATGATATGGAGAACTTTTAATTAAGATATTATAATAGAAAAGGTCATGAAAAACATACCTAAACCAAGATCAATAAGATATAATTTCTTTTCATCTGCAGATCCTGATTGACCAAGTAAGAAATTTTCCGGCTTCACATCACCATGTACAAATCTTAATATAAAAAATAGAGGTCAATAAAATGTTCAACGACAAGTGTCCTTAAATTGTCATTATAATGTTTAAAAATGTCTTACCCCTTCGAGTGAAGCTTTTCAAGAATTGATATTGACTCAACAGCAATGCAAGCCGCTATACTTGGTGACATCCTGTAAAAAGAAATAAAAAAAAACAATTAGGGAAAAATTATGCATGTGGGACGGAAATTTAAAAAAATAAACAATCATCTTACGATTGGCCTAAAGAATTCCAGACATCCCAAAGACTAGGTCCAAGCATGTCCATAACCTTGCAAAAAAATTATATATACAAATTATTCACCTACAAAATGAGTGTTTCATGATGTCAAAGTCAAAACTCACCAGAATGTAAAAATCGCCTTGCCGTCCCTTGTAGTGAACCCATGGAATCCCATAACATCCATTCAGCGTGCTTTTGTAACAGAAAGATCATAATGTCATAAATTACTTTATGCCTCCAAATATTTTAAAATTGACGAATAATTAAATACCTGTAAACTTGCCACTCATAAGGAGGACCATAGTTGCAACCCTTACTATTACGATGCTCAAACTTTAATGCTACCTATAATAATAGAATCTCAAAGGGATCAAATTTTGGGTGGTATGAAGAATGAACAAGTAATTTTTATTTAAAAAAATCAGTCATTGTTTTAGCATACCTCAACTGCATCTGGCCCTGTTCTTCCGGCTCCACCACTTACCCTCCTACCAACATAAACCTGCCCAAAACCACCCTTCCCCAACTTTATTTCAGTCTTATATATAGGAGAATTACCTACTTGTACCTGCATCAACCCAACAACAGACGTCAAATTTACAAATTTTGTACGAAGAATACTAATTGACTATCTGATTATTATGACTTCAGATCGAAAGAACCGGATTTTATGTTTGGATAAACAGATTCTGCTTCTGATTATTTAACGGTCAGATAACCAGTTCAGGGTATGAGTTGCAACAAAACAGATTATCTAAAAGTTAAAAAAAAATACTTACCCTTTCAGGCACAGCAGGTGTGTTTCCTTCTTCTTCAACTCCAACCATTTTATCAGCACTTCCGCCCTCCATGGCAATATCTTTATCTGCAACCATGTCTGCTCTATTAAAAACAGGTTCACCAACTCCAAGTGCCACAGGGTCAGGAACAACTTCACACGGTGATTCTTGGTCCAAATCAATCAATCTAACACCTCTGCCTCTACCGCCAACCGCCGGCCTACCTGGTGTTGCCGTCACAAGCCCTTTTGCTACACCTGTACCATCACCTCTTCCCCTTCCGCCACCTGTCTTCCTTCTGGTTCTGGTTGGTACAGTGATGTTTTTGATCGGGTCAATTGGTTGAGTGGCAGGCTGGAGATCACCTAGCCGTTTTGATCTCCTTGCTCCACTTCTCAGTTGTGGCATCATCACCCATGCAATTTATATCAAACTCATACCCCCGGTGGCCCGTTTAAAGCCTTCAATTATCTATATAAAGTAACAAACAGATGTAAAAGAAGAAATGAATTGAAACCAACTAATAATAGAAAACTTTAATGCCAAAATTGCTTTCAAACAACAAAAGCGAATATTAGAAACAATGTAGCTAGCAAAAATAGTATTATCTAAATCCACAAGCATCAAAGGAATAATTACAAAACAAATTGCAAAAATGAGACCAGAAAATTTGCTTAGTCAGGAAGCAGTATGTGTCAAAACTGTACCATTTTTAACAAAATCCCCTGCAGATATTTATAAAGATTCTACATTTTGCTTCAACTTTGATTCTTTCAGGACCAAAAAATTTAGTAATTCAACAGCACAAAACATATAGATCCTAAAGTAAACCACTGCTTCTAAAATCAAATCAATTTACTCAGCAAATGCATAAAAATACAGATAAATCCTTCAACAGATAAAATCCGTAACAGAATCGAGCAGCTTCATGATGCGTAACTCATTACAACTACTTAATCCGATCATCGGAAATCCCAGACGTATTTAGCAATTAAAAAAATCAAACAGTAGATCGATTATACCTCAGGAACTGCAAAATTAAGATGATCGGAGCCAAATGCTTGATCAATCGGCAACTTTCACACACGAAAACCTAATTTCTGTGAACCGATCGGCTCTCAGATCCTTCCGGTAAGAACAAAAATCGTTCTCTGTGCCTCTTCGTTCACCTTATCTGTTGAAGATAAAAAGATGTATAAAATCTTCTGGCATAAAAATCAAAAGTTGTTGTTAGTTTAGGGATTTAGGGAAGAAGAAATGATGATATTGATGGATTTAGGGGAAATAATTTTGAAATGAAAAAACGTACATATTGCGAGATATGTTTGTGTGATTCTTGCGGCAATCGGTGTCTGATGTGTTTCTCTCTCTCCTTGCGGTCTTGCCCTGGTGCTCGTCTGTCCGAGGCTATTTTATATTTAATAAAAAATATTATTTAAATTTTTTTATTTTTCTTATTATTCACGAAAATGCAAGAGAAAAGTAAGCATGCGACATGTGGCCTTTATTATGGACCAATTATTATTTTGGGTCGTGCTATACGTACCTCTTTCACTGATTTTTACTTGTTATACTCTCCTTTAAGTTTTTTAAATAAATACAATTCAAACATTTTTTGTCTTTTTTACTTCTGTTTTTTTGTTAATTAGTCATTGTTGGTTAAAAGTTATTTTTTCAGGAGGTATGTATAGACTAACCCGTTTTTATTTTGTAAAAAATGTTTTTAAACTTAAAAAATGGTTTTATAAATAATGATTATTCGTATGAGGTAAATGAGGAGAGGGGGGTACGACAAGTAGGAGGGTGGAGAGGTATACGTTTTATTTTATAGAAAGTGTTTTAAAACTTAAAATAACGGTTTTATAAATAATAATTTTTCGAATGCGGTAAAATGACAAGTTTAAAAGTTGTTTTTTCAGGGGGTGCGACAAGTAGGAGGGGGATATGTATGACCTAACCTGTTTTTATTTTATAGAAAGTTTTTAAACTTAAAAAAATGATTTTATAAATAATGATTATTCGAAAGAGGTAAAATGAGGGGTTACCACAAGTAGGAGAGGGAATGAGTATACGTTTTATTTTATAGAAAGTCTTTTTAAACTAAAAAGAACGGTTTTAGAAATAATGATTTTTTAAAAGGGGGTAAAAAATGACAAATTTAAAACTTATTTTTTCATAAAGGGGTACGACAAGTAGGAGTGAGGGATACGTATATCCTAACCCTTATTATTCTAGTTCTAGTATTTTTGGTATTTGAAAATTTCTAGTCTCAATTTTAAAATCTATTGGTTGAATCAAAAGGGCGGACCGTTAAATTTGTGAGAAATTCTTTTTTTTTAATTCGTGAATCAAGAAGTTATAATTTCATTACCGACTGAATTTTATCTGTACAAGTATTTGATACATGAACGTTAACATTAAGAGCAAAGGGTATACTCATGTGATTGTGGTGTGGGGTGATAATAAAGCGCACGCCACGTCACTGTCTTCATTATCACACCATCCATCGCTTGACAAGAGGTATACCCAAGTGATTGTGTACCTGAAACATGTTAAGTAAACTGTCAACTTGTGTACCTGAAACATGTTAAGTAAACTGTCAACTAAAAATAGTTGGTGAGATACAAAGGTTTTAATACCGTTTAACAAAGTCTTTGAAAAGTTTTACAATTCACTATGTATATGTATTCTATGGTATAAGTGTAAGAACAAACAAGTTAAACATTGTGCATATCAACCATCCAACCAAGTTTAGGCATAATCCACAGGTTACCCTTATAAGTTTAGGTCCAGTAACAATCACCATGGGCTCCCCCCGAAGGGTCAATCAATCTAGGTGGATTGGTCAAATACAATAGATTTATTATTGTCACTGTAGGCTTGATCAAAGTTAATGAATATGTTAGTTTTAAGTTTAATTTAAGTCTGCAGGTCTCAACGGCACATAACACAAGAATAAGCATATAAACATAGTTGTACAAGAATTGTATAAGTCTGAAAGTTTAATACATGTTCCACCCCAAGTTTATAAACAATCAAAAGAAAAATGGGCTAAGTATACTCACTTGGAATGATGAAAGAGTGTCCAACAAGATTTAATGTAGCAAGAATTTGAGGGAGAATATCCTCACAGCAAGCATAAGAACACAAGTCTAAAGTTTCAAGTTTGATCCTATAAGTCTATGGCAAGTAACTAGGATTCTAAGATTGACTAGTGTTCCAAATGGGAGACGAAAATGATTTGTGTTTATAACGTTTAAATCAAATTTCCAATTGGGGTTTGAATAAATAACACAAGACTTGGATATCAAAGTTTAATAAGCTTATAGTCTAGAATAATTATTAAAATAATTATTTAGAAAACTTTAAAATTATTAATTATACAAGTTAGGTAATAATAATTTAAAGTAGTTTTCTATTATTTTATGAATAAGATTGTAAGGATAATTTAAATGAAAGACTAAATAATTATTAAAGATTACTAATAATCATTTAAAGATTAAATAATGATTAAGGATTTATAATAGTTATAAAGAAATAAATAATTATTAAGGATAAATAATTATTTAAAGGTAAATAATTATTAAGGATAAATAATCATCTAATGAATAACTACTTTATCTTAAATAAAATAATCAATATAAATCATTTAAGATTTATTAAAGTACTAAGTATTAAGTATTTATTTTATAAATTATCTTGTAATTAAATAATGTTAAAAGTGTGGTTATAAGTTTAAATGATAATAGGTACATATAAGTCTATAAAAATGTTAGATAGGTTTTCTTGTAAAGTTTATGTTTTATAAGTTTACGAAAACATAAGTTTATAAAGTCTTAAATAAAGTTTCTTATAAGTTTATAAGTATTTAAATAAAGTTTATAAGTTTATAAATGTTTTAAAGTTTCTTTTTATTTTATAAAGTTTATAAATTTAAATAAATAAATAAGTTTCTGTCTATACAAAATATAAGTTTTATAGAATGAATAAGTTTATAATTTATTAGAATAAAGTTTATGTTTCTGTTTTATAAAATTTATAAGTTTATAAATTCCTAATCTCAATTAAACAATGTATATTTATTTTCTTGTTTCATTCAAATAATCAATAAACAAGTCTTGATTTAAATAGGTATAAACTTTATAAAAATGTAAAAGTTTATAAGTTTCTATTTTTATATAAATATGTAAGTTTTTTATAAATTTTTCTGAGTTTATATAATTTTTATAAGTTTTTTTTTGTTTAAATAGAAGTTTAATAATTAGTTTAAAGTTTTAAACAAAGTAAGTTTATTATAAATAACAAATTAAAGTTTCTGAGTTTATAAAATAATTTTTATTAAATGTATAAGTTTATAAAGTTTGAAAGTGTTTTTATAGTTTTTTTTTTAGAATTTAAAGTTAATTTTAAAGATTAAATCTTTATAATTTTTAACTAAGTTTAATTAATTAAAAACAGTTCTGGAATACTAAAGTGTAATTAAAAACCAGTTTCAAGTTTATATAAGTTTTACAGATTTTATAAAAAAATATTAGAAGTATTAAAATAAAAAGGCTGAGACAAAAAAAATAAAAAGGGGCAAAACTCGGGCTGGCCGGATCGAACCCGGGCCACCCGAGTCACACACACAAGCGCACAAACCACTCGACTACGGGTCTTGTTAGGTTATAACACAGAAAAAGAAAAAGATAAGCACATTCCCAAATCGTCCCTAATTCCCGTATGAACCCTAGAATCAAATCCCTAAAATACGAATCAAAATCCCCTCTATCATTGCAAATTGACAGAGGGCTTTTGATCTACGAATGAAAACGAAGGTTTTGGTCATAAGAATTACCTGAAATGATATCGAAATGAGGGAAAACAGGTTCGAGCTTCAGGGTCGGCTGTCCAAGAATCAAACGAGCAATTGTAGGTATGATATGGTGCAATTGATTTTTCAGATAGTTCAAGTGTGATGTCGCTAAGGCGAAACAGTAGGTATTTATACTCGATTTTGATGTTTAATGCTCGTACGGTTGGGAAGTTTACGGGTGTGAAAAATGGATTCGAATTCGAATATCGCGGGGTTTAGAATTGAATTTTCGCATTGAAGAGCATTGGGTTTGGGTCGCACGCTCGAGTAGAAGCTCGAGGTTCATTGAATTCGACCGGGAAACGCGTTTTCGAATAAACGAGCTAAAAACCGGTTCATGTGGGAATCGAACTCGTGATCGATTTCCAGTTTCAGAAGTTTAGGTTTATTACACAACAGGTCCTTGAAGTTTACGAGCTTTATCATTTTATGCTAAAACGTGATTTCTAGTTTCAATAAATGACAGTTTAGTCCCTGGACTTTTTATAAAAATAAATGTGATTTATTTCTTTAAAATCTAGTTAAGTTTTTATAAGTTTTATTATTTTATAATTTTATAAAATAACTTTTAGGTTCATAATTTATAAGTTTCAAGGTTTTAAATGTTTATAAGTTTATTAATCATATTATTTACATGATAATAATAATTATAAACTCATAAAGTTTTAAGGATTTACATATTTTATTTATAAGATGCATATATATATATATATATATATATATATATATATATATATATCTCAAGTGCAAATGTTTTTCTTAAATATATATCAATTAATTTAATATTGTTTAATAAAATATATTTTTAATAAGTTTCTAAGATTTAAATTTCATAATACATGCAGGGTTTTAGGGCAAGATACATCAGAAAATTCTGGATATTACAAAAATAGACAAAATATATAGTTAGTCCCTGTGGTTTTTTAACTTACATAATTAACCCTAAAGTACAGTTAGTTACATAAATGATCCTTTATAAAATAGGGGCATTTTCATCTTTTCACCTTAACTTAACAGAATAAATGGATGAAGGTTAGTGAATTGGTTAAAACTGAGACAAATGATGAAACTATTGGATGTAAATCTGGATTTTTAAACTATTGGACTAAAAGCGAAAATTGACCCAAACCACAGGGACTAAAACCGGGGTTTACTTTATAATAAATGAATAACTTTATCCGCCACGTGTCAACTTCTAGTGAAGTCTAGATTTTTGTTTCCCACATCTCTTTCCTGTTAAATAACTCTATTTCATATTAAATAATAACGATTTTAAATAATTAAATATCTAAAATTTATTATAATATTAAAACTTACTAAATAATAAGAAGATTTTAATTATATCTTATTTTAAAGTATAATTTTATAGTTCTTAAATCTTCATTATTTATTATTTATAACTCTTAAATGTTTATTATTTCTTACTTCACCAATAACTAATGACATCCGACGTACAAATTTTTATAAAAACTATTGATTTACAATAAGTTGGATTTATTAACACATGAGTTTCAAACTTAGTTTAGTATAATTTTTTTTAGAAATAACTATTATTTTTATTTTTGTTGTCAATCTAAAAAATCTAAATTTTATTTAGCTCATGTATGATTTTTTCTCAAGATATAAATAAAGTAGAGGAGTAACTAAAAAAAATAAAACAAAAACAATGGCTATGGTTTACACTTCCATCTTCTCATCGAACTTCATCCATCTTCAACCTTCAACAAACCCCATCGCCAAAATCACCTCTTACTTCCCCTCTAATCCTACAAAATCTCACAATAATTTCAATCCGCACACCAGAAATTTCCGATTGCCAAGAGTCGCATCGATTCCGTACCCGCCTATCAACGTCGGTTACCTCGAAACGGAATTCAGCGGCCATGGCGCCTCATTCACACGCCTCGGCGAAAGTTGCGTTGTCAGGATGGGATTGGACAACGGCAGTGTAGCCACTCTCATGCTGCCAAGTGGACTGATTACATCCTACAAGGCGCCGATGTGGCATGGCGGATTACTGGAGTTGCTGCATACGACGGTGTCCGAGGCGGAAGACGACAGTGGTGCGGTTATTCGTGGCGGCGTTTCGTTAGCTTTCAGATGTGAAGGAGGTGCCGAAAATGGAGGGATTTCGTGGTCTCCGAATATGTGGAATCTTCGCAGTGTTGGTGGAAGTCCTGATGAGTCGATTCAGGTGAATGCATTACTTGTTTGTACCGTACAATTCTATGAACTTTACATGATCAATATCTTCGTTCTCATTAAAATTTCTACTTTAGGGTTTAAGATCTGGGATTTATGATTATTTTAAAGCATATTTAGGGTTTATGTTTATTTTAAGCCTCAAAGAAAATTGTTTATTGTAGAAAGGAAAGCTAACTAAATCATATCTTCTTTATCATAGTAAAAATCTATACCTAATAAATAAGTAACTGATTGCGTCACCGCTGACGGTTGAGCCCAAGATTCTTTTTCCCGTTTATTTTTTTACAATCCTGGTACTATAAATACAGCTTAATCGCAGACATAATTAGTAACTATTTAAAGTCTTTTCAGTCATATCTTATCTCAAAATATCGTTTTATAATTCATAAATCTTCATTTATAACTATTTATTATTTTTTTTATTCAACCCGTGTAATACAAGTGTTTTAACCTAGTTATTATAATAAACCCTAACTAACATATTAAACCGGGCCTAAAATTTTGGGTTCTTGACTAGTTAAGAGAGGGTTTGGGGTCGAATTTATACGAAGGCTAGACTGGTCAAAGTGCATTTCTATGTAAAATAACTGGACATCCTTTTGGATGACTTTTAACTAGTTTAACCTGTTTTATTTTTAACAAATTTAGATTTTTATTTATTTGTCTCTTTATCAATTAGATATAATTTAAATAATTTTTATGTAAGTGAGTTGAATTTGTCTAATAATGTGATCTGATTATATTCTAGGTAGAATTGATCAGTAGCAATTCAGAAGACAAAATAGAATTCAAACACATTGTGACTCTACAACAAGATGCCATAAGCTCAGAAATTGTGGTTACCAACTTGAGATCATCATCAGTCCGACTAACGGGCTCGGTCATTGGTCACTTAGCCATAAGCACCCCGGAAGCAACTTATGCAATCGGGCTTGAGAGCTCTAACTACTTTGTTAAGCCACCACTTTTCTCAAACTTCAGTATCATTCCTCCTGATTTCAACAGAAATGATTCGGGTTGGGTTCAATCGGGCCTCAAACAACTTTTATCGGGATGGGGGCTTGGAAGCCAGATAGATAGTTCCAATGATGGAACCGCAAAAAACAGGCAAGAAGATGAAGATATTGAAGGTGAAGAGGAGGATAACTACAAGCATTTAACTGAGAAACTGAGCATGATCTACACCAGTGCTCCTAGGAACTTCACCATCATGGACAGGGTACATCTCTTAAAGCACACCATTTTTACCTAAAATAGCAAGTACAAGTCACAAAGCAATAGTAAAAACTAGTGACAGAACCAGAACTTATTGGTCATCATGAGAAGTTCCCTTCTCTACTCACTAAAACTAACGGGTCAAACTCATGTTTTTCTTAAAAAAACATCTATATCTATATCTATACATACTAATAAATAAAGGTTTTGGGGTGCCACATGTCACCCCCTCATGCCTCCTCATATTGGTTTTCCCGCCTCTCTCTCCTAATAAATGCACCACTATCTTATTAAATAATAATGAGATTATAAATATATTATTAAAGAAGAACAATAATTATATTAAATAAGAATTCAAAATATAACTAATTAAATAAAAATACTAATTTGTTATATACACACACATTTCCACTTGATATATCTCGATACTATCATAATATTCTGACAGATTATGACGTATTTATAAATTTATAAGTTTTATCTTTTTTTAATATACAATCTTGTGTAATACACGGGATTCTAACCTAGTAATAATATATAACAAAAATCTGAGGAATTCTGGTGAGCAGAGGGTCAGCGGACCCCTCTGACCTGGCAGAAAAAACTGACTCGGTACTAACAAAATACTCAATACACATTGTGCCTTACAGGGTAAAAGGAACTCGGTGGTGGTCGGTAGAGATGGCTTTAATGAGTTGTACATTTTCAGCCCTGGCTCGAGCCATAAACCATATGGCAAGTACTCGTTTCTATGCATCGGTCAAGCCGCATTGCTCAAACCAGTGACCATCGGTCCCGAATCTGAATGGAGAGGTGTGCAGCATTTGCACAACCCAAATCTTTAAGTATGTGTACATTATATTGCATCTTATGTATAAAAATATTCCCTGAACATTTAAAAATATTCCCTGAACATTTAAAAATAACGGTCACTTGGTTTAGACCACTGTTGACAAATGTTTTTAACCTTTCATTTTTGCTCCTAAAAGGTTTGTTTTGAATAGGTAAAACATTCATCCTGAAAGTTACTATTTATAGAAAGCAACAATAACCAATTGGTTTGCCTATTGTTTCGCTAGCTCAAACCCCCGCATTCGGGCTCGATTAATTCACAAAACGAAACAATAATCAACAAAACCGGATAAATTTTGGCAAAAATGAAAATGAAATCTAATTAAAGTAGGTGGTGATGGAATGTCAAGTTCCCAACCATCTAAGAAGGTGGTGAAGGGCGGCACTGGCGGAACCACCCATCCTCCAGCCAATCTGTAAAATTTGCACGGCGGATTTCGAGTGGGTGTTATGTCAGCGTATGAAAAGACGACGTTGATACGTCTGGTGAGGCATCAGGGGATTACACGAATTACACGGTTCATATCCTGGCTACACCCGACAACCAACCTGAGACATCAGTGGCTACAAAAGCTGAAGAATAATACGTTTCTAATTCACTTTTTACCGGAGGTTTCAATAGTGTCACACGAGCCCGTCTCATGGATAAAGTGATTGATTCGGAGGTGACCCACCCGCAAATGGCGGGATCAAAGGGTTCATCGTGTGCCAAGCCAGCTTGTGATGGCAAGGTCATGGAGGATGAGAGAGGTGTTGATATCGATTCTTGTGAATGCAGGTTTGTTTATATTTTGTGCGTCCCATAATAAAAACGGTTAAATGACTCGGGTTTTTGTTCCTTTTACAGGTTTAAGATTTGTAGAGATTGTTTTTTAGATGCACAGAGAGAAACCGGGTTGTGTCCGGGATGCAAAGAACCGTATAAAATGAACGACGGTGATGGCGGCTCAAGCACTGGAACATGGTCAGGGCCTGATGGGAGAAGTTCGTCGTTGATGAAGAGGAACAAAAATGGGGAGAGATCGGGTACTTATGGGGTTGGAAACGCGTATGGGCCACCAGATGGTGGTGATGGGAAGAGCGGTGGTAGTGGTCTTGGAGATCCGGGTGATAAACCATGGCGACCGCTCACCCAGACACTGCCGATTCCAACGAGTATCATCGGCCCGTATAGATTATTGATAGTGGTTCGTTTCATCGTGTTGTGTTTCTTTTTGACATGGCGAGTTACGCACGTGAATGATGATGCCGTGTGGTTATGGTTCATGTCTATCGTATGCGAGATCTGGTTCGCGTTTTCTTGGATCCTTGATCAAATCCCAAAACTCTGTCCGGTAAATCGGTCTACTGACCTCCCGCTTCTTCATGATAAGTTCGAAAAGCCAGATAAAACCAATAATCCAAAGGGTCGTTCTGACCTCCCCGGTGTTGATTTCTTTGTATCAACCGCTGATCCGGAAAAAGAGCCACCGTTGGTCACTGCCAACACCATCCTCTCTATTCTGGCGGTTGAGTACCCGGTTGAGAAGGTTGCTTGTTACATATCGGATGATGGGGGTGCACTTCTAACCTTTGAGGCAATGGCGGAGGCTTGCAGCTTAGCCGATCTATGGGTGCCGTTTTGCCGAAAACACGACATAGAACCACGGAATCCTGATACCTACTTCTCATTGAAGGGTGATCCAACCAAGAACAAGAAACGAACGGATTTCGTTAAAGATAGGAGGAGGGTGAAACGAGAGTATGATGAGTTTAAGGTGAGGATTAATAACTTGCCCGATACTATAAGGAGAAGATCGGATGCTTTTAACGCAAGGGAGGAGATGAAGATGATAAAGACCATTCGGGAGAGTGGTGTTGACCCAACCGAGCCAATAAAGGTCAAACGGGCCACATGGATGGCCGATGGCACTCACTGGCCCGGTACATGGGCTAACCCTATCCCTGACCACGCCAAAGGCAACCACGCTGGTATTTTACAAGTAATGTTAAAACCTCCATCTCCTGACCCTTTACACGGGTCAGGGGAAGAAGGTCTCGTCGACTACTCAGATATCGATATAAGATTACCGATGTTTGTATACATGTCACGTGAGAAACGCCCCGGCTATGACCATAACAAGAAAGCCGGGGCGATGAACGCGCTTGTACGTTCCTCCGCGGTCCTATCAAACGGGCCGTTTATCTTGAACTTAGATTGTGACCATTATGTATACAATTGCTTGGCGGTTCGAGAAGGGATTTGCTTCATGATGGACCGCGGTGGTGAAGACATTTGCTACATTCAATTCCCGCAACGGTTTGAAGGAATCGATCCTTCTGATCGTTACGCCAATCACAACACGGTCTTCTTTGATGGAAACATGCGCGCACTTGACGGGATACAAGGCCCGTTTTACGTGGGAACGGGATGCATGTTTAGACGGTTTGCATTATACGGATTCGGTCCACCGAATCCCGGCTTGTTACCCCATGAAAAGAAGGGTGGTGGTGGTGCTGAATCGGGTGAAGAGACACGGGCATTGAAGGCTACTGATTTTGATCCAGACCTTCATGTTAATGAACTACCGAGACGGTTTGGAAACTCGATACTTTTGTCGAATTCGATACCAGTAGCCGAGTTTCAAGGCCGCCCGATTGCCGACCACCCGGAGGTCAAGTATGGTCGACCACCTGGTGCCCTTCGGAAAGCTCGTGAGCCGCTTGATGCCACTACAGTTGCCGAAGCTGTATCTGTAATTTCTTGTTGGTAATGAAAATTTGGAATATGTTGATGAAATACCGGTCATTTGGTCAACCATGATTGACCTACTGGCCCGTGACAATTAAATTAAATTTTCAAATGAAGATTTTTTATTGTGTAAAGTTAAAAAAAAACTTTGACTCACTTTAGTAATACTCTTGGAAAATTCGGTTAAATTTGGATGAAGTTTTTTTTTTTTTTTTTTTCATTTTTAAAAACTTAGCCAATTTAATTTTAGTATATTAAAAGCTCGCAAAACTAATTCTTGTATATTAAATTCTCTAAACTTGTCTAAAATGTAAGTATTTAAAAAAAGATTTTTTAATATAATGACTAGTTAACTATTAAGTTGGTCAAACAAGGCGAAATATTTCTTTTTTAAAATAGCATTGAATGTCATTTATCAATTAGAAAGTCACTGTTTAAAAGAAAATCACAAATATGTGTATTGAAACATCATTAGAGACTCTAATAAAAAAAAATTAGTTTAATGATTTTGTAATATATTTTCATAATGTAACATTAGGCATATTTTGTTCTTGACTTCTTGTTGGGTTTAACGTTAAACACAGGTACGAGGACAAAACAGAATGGGGTAATCGAGTGGGTTGGATATATGGATCAGTAACGGAAGATGTGGTGACGGGGTACCGAATGCACAACCGTGGGTGGCGATCGATCTATTGCCTCACAAAACGAGACGCTTTCCGTGGCTCTGCACCGATCAATCTAACCGATCGTCTCCACCAAGTCCTCCGGTGGGCCACCGGTTCCGTCGAAATTTTCTTCTCAAGAAACAACGCGTTTCTAGCCTCACAACGCCTCAAATGGCTACAACGTTTAGCGTACCTTAACGTTGGTATCTACCCCTTCACATCTCTCTTCCTCATCGTTTATTGTTTCCTCCCGGCGCTCTCACTACTTTCCGGTCACTTCATTGTTAAGAATGTCAATGCCACTTTTCTCATCTTCCTGTTGCTGATGACGTTATGCTTGATCGGACTTGCGGTGTTGGAAGTCCGGTGGTCGGAAGTGTCGTTAGAAGACTGGTGGCGGAATGAGCAGTTTTGGTTGATTTCTGGTACGAGTTCGCATTTGGCGGCGGTTGTTCAAGGGCTTTTGAAGGTGATGTTGCTTCTATCCTAATCTAATCTAACTAACCACAATTGAAATAACCGAAAATGTCTTAACGGAAATAACTGAACCATCTGGTAAATTGATGGGTTGGTTAAGATTTCTTGAGGATCGACTTTTATAGTTCGGTTATGGTTATATCTTTATAAATAGTTGAATTAAACGGACTGAACTAATATTACAAACTAATCTTTATATGTCACACCCTCATTTCTCGGTGTATGACTTTGGTTGGATTTACATACAATATACAGTGAAAGACTTTAAAAAACTTACATTATATAGTTTATCCCTATAATTAAACCATTTTTCAAAACTATAGGATATTAATTGTCTTTTTGATACACGTTCTAAAACATGTACTAAAATAATCAATTTTTGCGGTTGAGTCTATACTTTAACAAAACACACTTTATTATTAAAATATCATTTAATCCTTTAAAACTCACTTTATTAAATGATTTAGTTTTAGATAATCACACCACACCTTAACCAATAATAACACACCACACACACATAGCACACTTTAGTTTACTCACATCACACCACGCCACACTTAGCAGTTTACCGTTTGTTTAATAACTCACACTTACCAAAAATCAAATATTAGCTACATACGTGTATTGGATATAGTTGGGCCCAACACACTATCAACGTGAGAACCACACTGATTTGCCACCGTCGTGGATTACACACTCATTTGTCACCGCCGTATACTTCACACACTGGTCAACATGTTTTTCTCACTTCTGACCATAACATCCTAACCCTTAGCTCAACATTCGTCAAAGACTTTTAAAACACTTTTACACACACTTTAGTTAAACTTAAACACACATACAAAACACCACATCAACACACTATCAAGGTTAAATATCTCAAATGAGCCCCGAATTCCCACACAAAACCCTTCCATGTTTAAACCCATTAATACCACGTTTAACAATTTAAAATTGTTCACACAAAGTACGTGAATTAACCCAAAACATTTAAAACACTTTAAATAGCTTAGAAAACTCACCTCAAGTGTTTACACACTTGGTCTAGCTTTCCACACACTCGTTTAGACTCAACGCCTAAAACCGCCACAACTGACGTGAACCGTTGCCGCCACTTGTTTCCGACTGGTCGTGATTTACTACCACCACAACCTCTACTCACCCGCAAACGCCTAAAACCCTAACGGGTTCACCACCACCTTTTCTCTCACTAAAACACACCACACTTCGCCTCACACCGCCGTGCACCACCACCACATCAGCCGTTGGACCGCCTCTTGACCACCATGCACACATACCACAACTTCCAGCGTGCTTGTTGTCGGTTACACACACACAAACACACAATCTCTCTCTCCCTCTCGTCGACTTTATTGCACCACCACCTTCTATTGCCGCTAGTCTCCACCACAAACAGCCATCACATGCCACTGAGATCACCATCACAATCACCACTGGTCACAACCTTGTCGTCGCTAGCCACCAGACCTCACCACCTATCTATCTTTCTATTCTCTTTCTCCCTCGATCTCTCTCTAGAACTCACTCTCTATCTCTTAGTTTCTTTTGGGAGTAGCCGACGTTGGAATGAGGATGGGGGAGAGGGTCGATCGAATATCATGGGATTATTGAGAGATAAGGGAAGTTAGTTACAAGCCAAGTTGATCCCATCTCTTCGATATTCAAATTAAAGTTTTTCTCACGGGAAAATTACCAAAATAAACATTTGACCAACTCATTTTACCAAAATAGACATTGACTTTTAGCCTTCAATTTCACATACATTGTCTCACAACTGCCGGCTAAAGCCGGGTAATTAGCCGTCATAGATTTCAGTGCATTTTAAAGCGCTGGTCCAATGAATAAGTTACGTGTGGCAGGCTAATTAGCCGTCCCATGTAGGCTAATTAGCCGTCTGATACCAAAGTCTTAGCCGACGCTTTTTCCATTTTAGCCGTCATTGGTAAGAGCGAACCTCGTAATTAGTAAAACGTTGAAATACGTGCATGGAACGGCTCAAATGGAAAAAGCGCCGGCTAAGCCGTTGGTATCAGACGGCTAATTAGCCTACATGGGACGACTAATTAGCCTGCTACACGTCGCTTATTTATTGGACCAGCGCTTTAAAATGCACTGAAATCTATGGCGGCTAATTAGCCGGTTTTAGCTGTCAGTTGTGAGACAATGTCTATTAAACTGAAGGCTAAAAGTCAATGTCTATTTTGCTAAAATGAGTTGGTCAAATGTCTATTTTGGTGATTTTTCCTTTTCTCACGCCTCAATTATCCACACACACCTTTATTTTTTATTAAAATTAATTAACACACAAAATTTATATATATAATATAAGTTTTCGGCCCACATATATGTATATATACACATGACACACGCACAAACACATATAACACACGATAACACTTAATCACATGTGAAATGAGTTAAAATGAATAGCCTTTAAAACCGGGTGTTACATTATATTTTATAAATAATATTATATACGTCGGGAAAATTTTGCGTAATTTTTTTAACATATTAGTTGTGGCATGTATTCTCCTTTCTAAATTAAAACTATTGTTAATAGTTTATTTAACTAAATATATAAGTGGATCTATTAATTGAAATTAGCTTGAATCCCCTCACGTTCAAAGCTAGCGGTTAACCGAAACTGAATCATCTTTTCTAATAATTGAACCGTTTATAACCGAAACATATGTTATAGGTTTGGTTTTAGCTCATAACCGAGCGGACCTCCGCTCTCCCTAGAATTAATTGTTCTATTATCATATAGTATATTGAATTAAGATTTTCTTAAAGGTGATTGCTGGAATTGAGATATCGTTTACTTTGACCTCAAAAGCACTTGAAGATAGCGATGATGCTTACGCCGAGCTATATCTAGTGAAATGGACTTCGCTCATGATTCCTCCAATTGTTATCGCTATGGTTAACGTTCTCGCGATGGTGGTTGCGTTCTCAAGGACGATTTATAGTACAGCGCCGCAATGGGGGAAGTTTGTCGGCGGTGCATTTTTCAGTTTTTGGGTGTTGGCACATTTATACCCATTTTTCAAAGGATTGATGGGGAGGAGAAGGAAGACGCCGACGATTGTGTTTGTGTGGTCCGGGCTCATCGCTATCACCCTCTCGTTGTTGTGGGTTGCTATTAACCCAATCTCCGGTCCGGCTGACGCTGTCGCTGGAGAATCTAATTTTAAATTCCCATGAGAGAATAAGATGTTTGTTTGTAACATTACGACATGGCCTGTGACTTCCGATCGGTAGAGCATTTGAAAGTTGTCTCATATCATGTTTAGTTTTTTTTCCCTTTTCCTTAGAAAGTAACTATAATAAATTCATTTTTAATAGTAGTAATGTATTTTAGTTACAAATACTATTAAAAATGAATTTATTTTTAATCTTGTTCGAGAAGTTAGTGTTTGGGTTCTTCATATCTTACTTTCCCTTAGTTAATATTATTTTCTTTGAAATAAATATATCATTTTCCCAGTCTTATATATAAAAACCAATGAATTATTTATTATTATATTTTAATTTTAAATCAACCAAATAGTTTTTTTTTTCTTTTTAAAATATTAACTAAAAATAAAGGTGAATAAACTACAAGATCTGCATTCAAAACAATGCCACGGAGTCTGAACATATCATGCACGGTGACTTAAGCAATGACGAAGATTTATCAGGGTGATGCGGTCACCATCGACGCCGGTGCACCTATTAATACGCACACCTCCGGCGTAAACATAAAACCATAATCAAACCTATCTTCATTGCTGCCGAAATAACTACCCAATCTAATCCCCTCCCACTCCAGGACCGGGTTGCAATCGTCATCCGCGGCTCTCGCGGCATCGGCAAAGCCATCTCCCTCCACCTCGCATCCCTCGGAGCAAAGCTCGTCATCAATTACAGTTCCAATTCCACTCAAGCAGATCTAGTCGTCTCGGAAATCAATTCCAGATCTCAATCTCAGCAATCCGAGTCAGCAATTTCAGTCAAAGCTGACGTGTCTGATCCGAATCAAGTTAAATACCTGTTTGACGCTGTTGAATCCGCCTTCGATTCTCCGATCTACATCGTTGTAAACGCCGCCGGTGTCATGGACGCTACCTACAGTTCGATCTCCGACTCCTCCGTCGACGAGTTTGATAAGATATTTGTTGTGAATACTCGAGGCGCTTATTTATGCTGTAAGGAGGCGGCGAAGCGGTTGAAGCAGGGCGGTGGAGGTAGGATTATTTGTCTAACGACGTCGTTAGTGGCGGCTCTGAGGCCGGGGTATGGGGCGTATACGGCGTCTAAAGCGGCGGTGGAGGCTATGGTGAAAATTCTAGCGAAGGAGTTGAAGGGGACGAAGATTACAGCGAACTGTGTGGCTCCGGGGCCTATTGCGACGGATTTGTTTTTTGAAGGGAAAACGGAGGAGATGGTGAATAAGGCGGTTGAGGCGATTCCGTTGTGGCGACTTGGGAGGCCGGATGATGTAGCTCCGTTGGTTGGGTTCTTGGCTAGTGATGCTGGAGAGTGGGTTAATGGTCAGATAGTTCGTGTTAACGGTGGATTTGTGTGAAAGTTGTAATTAATCATAAGTCAATAACGATCATTTCATGGATTTCTTAAACGGTAATTTTGATTTAATTCTTTGAAATTCGTTTCAAGAGAGTTCACCTAATGAATCAATACTAAAAGAGTTCTTTGGATCGCCTAAGAGTTGGCTCCGCTCCTTATCATGATCGAGTCTTACGTGTGTTTTATAGGGCTTAATTAACCAGACACCATTGACGGTTGATACGGTACAGGTAGTATTGTCGACTACAGGTCGTATTGCATGCTAGTGGTGTTGGTCATTGTCGCTGACCAAGTGATACAGGCAGTATAGTCTGCTGTAATACTTAGTGATGCGGGTGGGTATAAATGGTAATTCACTAATTGATAATAATTAAAAAATGAAGGGTTTTGAAAATTATGTATTGAAATAAGGAGAAATGTGACGAGGAAGACATTTTTTACGGTGGTGATCATATTTTTTTTGAAAGGCAAATCCTTTTAACACCGTGGGAGTGAAACTTGGTGTTTTAAGTGGTTTTGCCTTTATCACGGGACCACCAACCCCAGTTTATAATGATCATATACCTTTAGTTTTAAATATTATTTCTATAACTTTTGAAATATACGTTTTAAAAATATATATTATTTATGTTATAGTGATATAATTGTATAAAAAGAATTAAAATTATGTTTTTTCAAGGTGATACAAGCAGTATAGCTGGCAAGGTGATATAGACATATTGAGTTATACAGGCAGTATGGCTAGCAAGGTGATATAGAGAGTATTAGATCATACGACATATATTATGTTTCAGACGTGAGTGATGTGACTTGTTTGGAACGATACCACCCGTATTATCCGATATGGCCCGTCTCACATGATGTCTGATTTGAGGGGTGGTGTACCTAAAACAATACTTGTTTTATATACTTGTATGTCAGAGATATCTCAAAAACATATAAAAAATATCTAGTACGTAGTTCAAACAAAATTTAATTTACTATTAGGTACAATCACTAAAACAACTTAAGCACTAAAGTGTCGATATACAAATACCAAACTTGATAATGACAAGAGATGTTATATGAAAATTTTTCGGTCTTAAACTTACTACTATATAGTTGATGTGTTCTTAGGTCAACAACATGTTCAAGTTTATATTAATATGCCATTGTTGATAGATTAGCTAGATTCTCTAGCTTGTTCCAAAATTGTATATGCATTCTATAAGAAAATCATCAAAATATGTAATATTTTATAAAATTATGAATATACCGTTACGATATTCTTATTTTTTTCCTAAGTTTCGGTATAGATTTTCTTTAAAACAGAGCCGCCGATTATGCTCGGGCATAACCCGCTAGTTTGATATCTTCATTTTACAAGTTAAAAAAACTCTGAACTAATTTTTTATTATTTCATGTTGTTTGTTTATATCACTCTGATTGTAATTTTTAATTAATGTAATATTAAAAAAACTTAGTTAGTGTATGCGTCCAAAATGTTATAGAAAGATAAATATTAAATAGGTGCCATTAGTTTAATAAGTCTTTAATGATTAGGCCAATGAAAAGTCCTCATTCATAAATTAGTAATAATAAATAATAATATAAAAGCTTAAATCGGGATCTATGACTCGACACAATCCGGTAAAACAATTTCAATGACACATCCTGACAATAAATTTCCTAATAAATTTTCGAACACCAAAAAAAATTGACAGCCATGGAAAAAATTCCAGCGTACGCCACTATCAACCTGACGACATGTTTACAATTTGATTACAATCTATTTACAAACCATCAAAATGATTACAACCCGTTTAAATATATGTCTTACATAGTTACATGTATTGTATTAGGGCTATGAGTTACATGTGTTGTATTTAGGGGTGTTCAAAGTCGGATATCCGAAAATTTCGGATAGTGAAACGGATATTCTGGTATGTGAAATAATTATAAAATCAATTTTTGATTAATCTACGAAATTACGACGCGAATACATTTTAGTTTTTAAAAAAATAAGAAGGCTAAACACAAAAAATAAAAGCTATATACTTCATATATATTGTATTTATAACACTTTCTAGGAAACAATATATAAATTTGACCAAAACAATATAATTTTCAAAATTACGACGCGAATATGTTTTATATTTTTAAAAAATAAGAGAGCTAAACACATAACATAAAAACCATATACTTTATATGGATTAGGTTCAGGTAAAAATGATTTTAATTGTAAGAGGCACAACCTAAGTATCTAAAGTACTTCGCTCATTATTGTGTAATTCGCTCATTATTGTGTAATTCGCTCAAATATGTCAGGTCATTGTGTAATATGCTCATTGTGTAATATCAGTTCATTGTGTAATGTCAGATCTGATCATTGTGTAATATCAGACCTTGTATTACACATTGATCTGGTATATTACACATTGACCTGGTATATTACACATTGACCATTATGCCCTCCCTTTAAAAACAATAAAATGACACATGTCAAACTTAGAATCTTTCTTACCCTTCTTATTTTTAAAACCCTTTTTACTATAATCTAACCCTACTTTATATATATATATATATATATATATATATTGTATTCATAACACTTTCTATGAAAGATATCTTAAAATAAATAAATAAATTATTTTCGGATATCCGAATATCCGAAGTTTTTGAAAAATGCTATCTGAATCCGAAAATTCGGATATCCGAAATTTTGGATATCTGAATTTTCTGATAATTCGGAATTTCGGATATTTCGGGTTCGGTTTCGCATACGGATACTTTTGAACACCCTAGTTGTATTAGGGCTATGCTACCGTTTTCAATGTATCCGAATTAAAGTCAACATCTTCGATATTATAAATCCCAGTCTCACTAATTTCAACTCGTCAGCCAAAATCCTCCCTGATTTGAACCGATCCAATTCTTAGGATACAAGAGGCACAACCTAAGTATCTAAAGTACTCTAATGGCTCCAACCACATCATTTTTACTTAAATCTAACTCAAAGTACCCTAAGTGGTAGAGGCACAACCCTAAGTATCTAAAGTACTCTAATGGCTCCAACCACATCATTTTTACTTAAATCTAACTCAAAGTACCCTAAGTGGTAGAGGCACAACCCTAAGTACCATAATTCCTTTTTTTCTATTTTTTAAATTAAAACTAATTATATATTTAAAACTAAAAAAGGTTGATGTATTTATAGTTTTTAAAAAATTCGATCTTTTTTTGAAAATCACGGTAATAATACCGTTGGACAACGGCTTCACAAACTCCACACACGGGTACTTATACCCGAGAGCAATACCTGAAAGGATTGCGACGGTGTACCTGACATACACGAGCTACCCGAAACACTTACCGGAACTACGCCCCTTCCACCCTTACAAGAAAAAGATCTATTCAGACCGGGTTGGTCTATTGGTGTACTCAAGGAGGGCGGGAGTCGAAGTAATCATGCACGTGCCTAATTTGCTTACCATCCAAGGACATAATAGTAATTTAAGAAGGGCTAAACCGAAGATATTCGGAGGTAGGAAGAAGGAATGTTAATTTTTTTTTTTCATTTTTTAAATTAATAAATGTTTGTTTGTGTTAGTTTAAAAAATTAATGAAGTAACACAAACGAACACGAACAAATCATTTGTTTAATGAACGAACACGAGCACGAATAAAAATTTTCGTTCGATTATGTGTTTTCGGACTGTCTGTTTGTCCGATAAATTTTTAACGAACGAACACAAACAAGGTCTCGTTTGATTCGATTCATTTACAGCCCTAAAGATTTTGTATTCAATAAGAGTGATCTAACACGTTTGTTTGTGATGTATATCCCTACGTATGAAGACAGCCAAATCAAAGGGAAGGACTTCAATTAGAAGATAAAGTAGGGTTAATGAGTTGAATGTTATGATTACTTAGAAGACTAAAGTACTAATACCAAATTGTAACCGTTGGACTGAGTTACACCAACGTTAAATATTGCCCAAAGAAACACCACATCACAGAAATAACATGCCTATAAATATGACTTACCATTTACCACAACCCTACCACTAGGGTTGGTGGCCTGGTGACAGAGGCAAAACCTCTTGAAATACCTATTTTTGGTGGTCTTGGGTTCAAGTCCTACAGGAGTAAAGAAATTTGTCGTTCTAAAAAATTTACCACCAGCCCTTAGGTTAAGAATTCAGACACATTTAAGGCTAAACATATGTATACCAACTCTCATGCTAAAGCTTTCTCAAGAGGCTAGACCCTTGTATGGACATGACGAGGCTAACGACTTTTCTTACTTTAGATTTTGCTACAAAATTCGATTCGAAATCCAACATAACCATAAACTAATTAAAAAAAATCATAAAAGGGTCCTAGTATGTATACATCAAGTGACATCATCATAATTGTCGTATAGATGGTGATAAAAGGTTATACAACCTGTATAACATCTGTCATTAGTGTATGCCGTCCTATCAATTGCTTCTGCGTCAGTCAGAAAGCTAATACTGCCCGTATAACTTTCTATCATACGACCCGTATAAATGAAAAAAATAATATATAAGACCCGTGTAAGAGAAAAACATAACTCATACTGCCCGTATAAATAAATTCACAACTCATAGTTTGTATAACCTTCCTCATCATAAAACTATAAACCAAACAGAATATACTCCATATTTATTCATTTGCTTAAAGGATGTGCCACCACGTTTTTGCTAGTAAACAGTCATGTCTAACCCAATTAATTACACGAGTGACGAGTTTTTCGGTTAATCAGATTAATTTATTTGCTTAAACAATTTATGTTCGGATTGTACTAAAATTAAACGGTCCACCTTTTTAAAAATAGAATAAAAATAAATCTATAAATTCAATCTGTCAAACCGTTTACCACCTTCTTAACCAATTTACAAACCCAACCTATTTACAACTCGTTTACAATTTGATTACAACCAATTTACAAACCGTCAACACGGTCGCAACCCGTTTGACCTCTTTAAAAAAAAATCTATTCAGACCGGGGGTGAGTCAAGGTAAATCATGCACGAGTTCATTTGCAACCGTCCAAGGACATAATAGTAATTTAAGAAGGGCTAAACCGAAGATATTCGAAGTTGGGAAGAAGGAATATGTGGTGACAGATTTTTCCTTGAAAATATGATTTAGCCAAAACTTCCACAACTCAATCACTCACAGATCACAACAAATCGTGTTCAAATTCGTCAGAATCAGAGACTTTTGCCTACAAATTACTTCAAGTTTCATCCAAATCGATCAAACGCACTCTGTTAATGGCAGAATTCACCGCCATCCGACGCCTGATGCCGATCTTCACTGTTGACGAAATGTCGGTAGGGTTTGGCCCTAAGGACGTCATCGGCGCCTCCGTACACGGCGGCAGAAGTTGCAGGGGACTAAGAGCAACAGTCAAACGGAAGATCACAAGGTTAAGCAATTATAACCACAATCACACCACTCGAAGTACCAAAGTTCTCGCGTCGATGTCTGGAAGTAAGCCGAAGAGCATCAAAGGCAAGGAAACAAACGCGGTTGCTGATCAGGAAGCTATTTATGATGAACTGTTGGGAGATCCTGAGTATGAGAGTGATGATCTCTTTTGTTTTAGAGGTTTAGTTTTGGACATCTCGTACAGGTTTATGATTTTCACCTTTCTATTTTAAAAATTAAAATCGATGAGGTGTTACTTCAAATTTGTTATTAGTTTGATGCATTATTGTTGCTTAATTATCATGTAGATGTCTGTAACTGTTTAAGATGTATCTATGTGTTCTTCGAGTTGATACTGCCCTTAGTTATGCTTGTTAGAATCACTTTTGATCTGATTGTGATGGATATTGATGGCTGTCAGTGGATCTGATTGTGATTATTGTGCTAGGCCTATAAATGTTGTCTGCTGGAAACGTGCCATTTGTTTGGAGTTCATGGAAAAGGTTAGACATGTGGAGACTTGTAAAGATCTAAATTGTGAAATTAATTGATTTGATCCTTAATGCAGTTTACTATGTGCTTTTATATCTATTCCAGAGGGGACTATTGATATGAGTTCATGGATTTTAATTTTCTGGAGTTTTAATTTGAATGTATGGTATACAGGCTGATGTGTTGGAATATTATGATCAAACTGTGAATTCTGTGAATGGATCCTTCTATATACCTGCTGTTTTAAGGGTAATATGTTGCTAACTACTGTATTGTCAGTTTATTAATCCTTCTGGTAAACACATATATCTATCTGAATCTAGGAATGTTTGAATGCTTCATTTTGTCTGTTCTGTCAGGTTCCACATTTACTTCAAGTTGTGAAGAGGAGAAGAATCATCAGTACACTTAGTCGAAAGAACATATTGGCCCGTGATAATTTTTCTTGCCAGTAAGTACTCTGCTAAATCATAGATGTTGAAATCTTTATTGAAATTGCTAAAATACTTAAAATTGTTAAGAGAAGTGAAAATATGAGATTGGATTATTCATGTGGACATAGTTTGACTTATATCGGTGTGATCATTGATTCATATATCTATTTGCTGATCCAACAGTATGAGTAACGGTGAAAAGGGTAAACATGATTTTTTTTTTGGCATACAGCTAAAAGTAGAATTATGTTTAAAAGTACCGATTTCAATTTGTAGTGTGACACGTTATTTCTTATATCTACAGGTATTGTTCTTCAACCACAAACTTAACTATTGACCATGTTTTACCTATGTCACGTGGTGGCGAATGGGAATGGGAAAATCTGGTAAGACAAGATTTGTTACATTTGCACCCTATATACGATTAACTTCTATAAATCAAATTTATCATTTTCTGGAGATGTTTTTATCAACTAGCATCGACCATTGTAGACACAAATGTATTTCAAGACTGGTTTGATATGAAGAGAGCAATATAGAAATACTAGTTTGGAGTATTAATTGCACAAACAATCAAGTAGAAATCATGTGTATAAGTTATAACCATAGCAGTAAAAGTTGCAAGGCGCACTCAAGGCGCATAGGGCTCCCTTGTCGCCTAGGCACAATGTGAAAAAATAAGTGCACGCCCGAGATAGAGAAGGTGCAATAATAGTAAAGTTAATATTATATAATAGGCATAGAAAATTAAAAAAATTAACTTTTAAGTTTAAAAAAAAAATAAAAAAAAGTACGCCGTCCTCGCCTTGCGTCTACCTGAGGCACAGTCGCCTACGCGTGCGCCTTTGCACTTTTGACTACTATGGTTATAACACATTCATATTGTGTTTATTCTTATTTTCTTTTCTTTTTTAATAGTTTTTTAACAAGTGCTACTGTGATTGTTCTCTTTAACAGGTTACTGCTTGTTTAAGTTGCAACTCAAAGAAAGGTCAGAAAACTCCCGTGGAAGCAAATATGAAGCTGCATAAGGCCCCGAAGGTATTTTTAAATTTCCTTAATCAGGACTTGTATGCTTACAGAGTTTAGATTTTGAACTCGTCTAACTTTCAAACACTGCAGCTTAAACTAAACAAACTTCCAATTTTAAAAAAAATTCCCATTAAAACAAAAGTTAACAAACTTTAGTCTGATTTCTATTTCAAGTAATCAAATTTTTTAGGCAAGCAAAACTCATCCAACTTTCAAAAATTGTGATTTAAAGTAAACCAACTTTTAAAAATTTCAATTTAGGTAATCGGAGACCAAAATTGATGACATGGTAGGTGATGTGTCAGTAAGTGTTGACTATGCTAATTTTTTTGCTGACGTGTCACATAAAAACCATCTAAGTTAGGTCATCACCCTAAATCACAGTTTCTAATAACTTAACGGTTTTTCGTGCTTCAAAAAGTTAGTTACCTGAAATCAGAGTCAAATCAAAGTTGACTACCATTTATGCAGTTCTCTCAAATTCTTTTATAACACTTCTGATTTTGTTTTGAATAAAGTGTTTATATAATTATATGTTATCCTTATTTATTAAATGGAAAATTATGTTATCCATTTGCTCTTGCAGGCTCCCAAGGACTATGATATAATTGCCATACCCTTAACAAACACCGCGATAAAGATGCTGAAAATGAGAAAGGGGACTCCAGAAGAGTGGCTTCAGTATTTGGGAGGTCCATCTCCTTGACATCAAATTAATTTCGTGATTCAACCCGAACACAAGTGTATTTACATAATTTAATGGCCAAGGTAAGTGCCTAACCCTGGTCTTTAATTGGTAACTCTATTGTATATAGACTTAAGTTAGTATTGTATGTATATTTATGTAGAATGTGATTCTACATTTCTGTTGATATATGTATAAACTCAAAGCCGCATGTAAACAAACTGATATATATACAGGCTTCTTTATTATGATACTTTTGCCACAAAATTTACATATGTGCCAACACTTGATAGATGTTGATATCATGATCTAGACTTGGTTTTAAAAAGCCCGATGTGCACCGAGGCGATAGGGTCCCCGGAGCCGAGGCGAAGGCCCATGAATCATGTAAATGAGGTGTAAGGTATCTTCTTTATATTTCTTATAGGTTTCTACCGTCGTGTACCAAAAAAATTGATATAAATAACCTTTATATATGATTTAATATATAAATAACCTTTATGTATAACCTAAAAAGCTATATGTACAACTTCTCGATGCATAAAATCTACTCATGTACAAAAGGCGCCCCCGATGCGCGTGCCTCATGCAATTTTGACCTTCGCCTCGGCCTCGATGTGCCTGCTTCATGTCCATCCATCGCCTCATTTAGTCGGATGCGATGAACTTTTCGTCTGAATGCGCTACCCACACTAAGGACCTAGAGGTATTTATAGGGGTGGCTCGAGTGCACACAAAAAAAGCTGAAGCTTAGGGCCCCATATTTAAGGGGGGCCAGCTTTTAAGGTTTAACTTAGTTTAATTTTCTAGTTTTGACAAGAGCAAAGAATTAGTATAATTGAAAGAGTTTTCTTTTCAATAAAACAATCCAACTTTAATATGTGATTGTGACTTTTAAAAATTGTACACAAAAAAATGTACATCATCTTATTTCCACGTTTTAGGATTCTAAAAAATATGTTTTTTTTACGAAAAGGCCCTGATCTTAGAATTCGTATTGGGATCTAAAAATGTTGAGCTGATCCTATATTTACTTTAGAAATGTGTACGGAAGGATATGAATCGAGGTTAGTTTAGGGGTGTTTGGGGTTTTGCTTATGAAGTTTGGGACTGTTTATCTAGACAGCATATGTTACAAGGAGAAAAGATAATCACCATATTGAATACAATTTATATTACCTTGCGGATAGCTTGTAATTTTAAATCCAACAGAAATAATTAGTTTGAAATAAATAGTTTTAAATTGCTTACTGAAAATAACTTATCTTAAAATAAGCAGAAATACACAGCTATTTTTCTTAATCGAGACTAGGGCTGTAAACGAACCGAACGTTTAGCGAACAGTTCGTTTAATAAATGAACGAACATGAACAAGGAATTCCGTCCAATTAGCTAAATGAGTGAACATGAACAGAGGTCTCGTTCGTTTAATTGTGTTCGTGAACGTTCGTTTATTTACGTTCGTTCGTTTATGCTCGTTTACGTTCGTGTTCGTTAATGTTCGTTTGTTTATGTTGTTCATTAAAGATTTTTGTATATTTATATTTTATTTTATCTGAACTTTTTATATTCTTTAATTTTTATTTTATTTTTTAACCTAACAGTTAACTAATTAAAGTAAGTTCGATACAAGTACATAAAACTTGATATTAAAATGATCTTATTAAATTTTCATTTCGGAAGACATTAGGGTTGACATCAAAAGTCTCAAACAAGGATTCGTTCGGTTCCGTTCGTGAACAAATCCATTTCCTTAATGAACGAACACGAACATGAAATTTCGTTTGGTTAGTGTTCGTGAACCGTTCATGAACAAGTTAAATGCTAAACGAACGAATACAAACAAAGCTTCGTTTAGTTCGGTTCGATTCGTTTACAGCCCTAATCGAGACACTCCCCAAATACCCCCCGAAATTGCTTATGATATTATACTCATAAATAATTAAACGAGAAGTTTAGATAAACAATTTCAAGTATGGGATGATAATATGTTGTGTACAAGCAATCTCAAGTTCTCAACGGATGGCAAAAAAAAAACCCGAGTCCAGCGGGTATACCCAAAACATTCGTGGCAAGTATACACAAAACATTGCCATCCCTATCTCAACCTCATATATGATTTTAAAATTATGGTTACATGACTCACATACCCGTCTGGTATCCATTACTCATTACCCGTCTGGTATCCATTACTCATTACCCGTCTAGTACCCTTTAGTCATTACGTGTTAGGTTCACCGGTTTACTAGCAAGTTACATGTATATCATTATTGATCTTATGTGATTAAAATGTATCTAGGATTCTCATTCATCTCAAAAATCGACTTAAAATATCAAATACTCGACTATATTTCTAACGTTTCTATATTTTTTTTGATAATTTTAAATTTATAACAACTTCAAAATATCATTTATTATATTTTTAAGACTATATAATATATTTGGTTTCGATTCGGGTAAACGGGTATGGGATCGATTTTACGTAATCATATGAGTATCACCTAATATCATACTCGTCCCAAACCTGTAAAAGCTTTTATAACTAATCTCATACGTAAATGCTCATCTCATTACTCGGCCTGAATGTTTCGGTTCAAACTTTCATGGGCTTTTTTGCCTTCCACATTCCAAACACCATAAAAATGTATACTTAATTACTTATTGCATCAACGTAACAAGTATATCAAAAGTTAAATAAAGAATTATAAGCTATATACATGTGACGTGTCGATTTCTTTTCATTTGTTTGTGCAATTAAATGAGTCTGTCATTTCCTATCAACATGCCATATGTATACCACATCAAATTTGGTATACTTTACACTTTTAAATGCATAAGGTACAAGTTATTATAGCATGATTATTCTTTCTGGTGCTACAAACAAGATTGGCTACATATCACATGACATCTGACATCCAGAAGAGAAATTTTTTTTTTGAAAAGCAAAGCAAATCAAAATACACCCGAAGAATAGGGTGACCCCGCCCTCCCAGGAGGAAATCCGTCACAGGGAAAAACCCCTGACTCGCCCAGAGAATTTCTGACTCAGACGAGATTTGAACCGGTGACCTCTTAAATGGTTAGGCTCCCGGGCTACCACTGGACTAAGAGGCTAGTAGTAGAAGAGAAATTTAATTTTCATTTATTTCTTTTTTCTTTTTTCCATCAACACCAATAATGGAGGTACAAACTCATCTGCATGCTTTCAATTTGGTCTCTGTACACTCACTTCTTGGTGTCGCAGGTATGGTCTACCCTGATCTGCATTAAGACTTGTACATCCTGCTTTAATAGTTGTTTGCCTAGTAAAACTACAACAATGAGGTGATTCATTCAAGTACAAAAAGCGGTTCTTAATGGGATACTTGGTATATATATAAAGTAAAGTATTTTTACGTCATAAAGTTGAACTAAGTTACAACTTTTAATGCATGATGTACAAATCAATGTTGAATACCTTCCGTTTTAGGTGTGTGCGCCAATGTTATTTGAACGGCTTCATAATTAGTTTATAGAATTTTAGTGACTGTGTGGCATACATGGGGGAGTTAAGGGTGAATTTACGACACGACATGAAAGACATCACAAACCTAACACAATATCGGCAAGTTGGGTTTATTCTAAACAGGTTCATGTCAGTTTCAGGTAAATTCGCGAAACACCCTCCCTTCCCTGCGCTAACCTGAGCGATTTCGATCACCTAGCAAGCCTTTTATTTGGTAGGCAACAAATGTTTGGCTAAATGGGTTGGGTTTGAGTTATTTATTTTTTAAATGTATTTTTATGTCATAACTTAAAATGGTTGGGTATTTTATACCAAATTTAAAAATTAAAAGAAAATTTGACATCAAATGTTATATTTTAAACGTAATTGACTAATTGTGTTAATATTTTTCTGTTTGTATTTTTATTATAAGTTTGTAATTTTTAACGTGTTATTTTTTTCTATACACTAGAATAATACAGTTTTATTAACAATTTTTAATCGTGACACCAGTAAAAGAAACTCTGGTGACACAAAACTACTCAAGTCCACAAAACAACCCTACTAGTGAGTAATGGTTATATTGCTTATCAATGTGTCACAATATCGAGTATAAGATGTGATACTATTTGTTAATGACTAGTTGTTTTATAAACATTATAATAATAGAAATAAAACCTAAAATATTCAATCTTATACATCAAATATCAATATATTTCAATAAAACGAATACAGGACACGCCAGTAATATGCTTCCTTAGATCATGTTTTTAGAAATTAGAATATTGTACTTAAAATCCAAGAACCGAAAACCGCACCAAATAATACTTACTTTGATCTGTTTTGGGCTGATTTACTGAGAATACACTTTTTTTAACGACAATTTAATCTACTCACAAATTTTACACCACTATCCATTGTGGGGTTAGAACCCTCGACCTCTTGGAGAGTGACACCATTTAACGCATCTTAATACCATTGAGACAAAGGCCCTTTTGTTAAAGTTTAAGTGTATTCTCAACCAAAGGGCTTTATAATGGTGATGTGTGTTTCGAAACAAATGCACAAGAGTCAAAAAGAAAATTGTGTGATGGAACACAAAACTAAAAATGTCGGTCACATTCTACTTTTTTTTTAACATCAACTTTCATTAAGACAACACCCGACCTAAACAGGACAGGAGGAACACAAAAATTACATACTTACAAAATTACAAAGTTACACCAATTCTCCCAAGAAGTATTTTTGAATTTCGATATGTTGGAGAGCCATAAAAACCCAACAGCTTTTACCAGGCTAATGATATTCTCCACTTTGATGGGTTTGCCGGAAAACACCCACCCGTTCCTCGCCAACCAAAGACTCCAGCACCCAATTATGATTATAACGTGGATCACCTCCTCCTCTTTATCTGAGATCCCAAAAAGCCGTGAACTTCCAACAGGTCCTTAAAAGAGAAAGCAAAGATGTTCGACACCTTGCACCACTTGCTTATGTGCTGCCACAAAATCGTCGCTGCCAAACACGAAGTGAAGAAGTGGTCCACCGAATCCTCCCCTTCATTGTAGAAAGTACAAGAGACATCTTCCACTTCAAGATGAAATTATACGTACATACTTTTATACATACACGTGTATATATACACATATAAATATACAGTGGCGTAGCCAGAAATTTTTTCCTATGGTGTCATTTTTTTCGATGCTCGGGTTTATGATAACCCGGAGTCAAAATTTTCGGGTCGGGTCGAATCACATAATAAAAGTCAATATCATAATAAAAGTACAATGTTATTGAAAAGAACACATAATAAGCATGGCCTTTTAATGATATAAACTAATTGAACATGGACTTATAATGGTTATTTGGGTTAAAATATTACAAATTAAACATGGCCCTTTAATGATCTAAAATCCACTATTAAAAATTAAGTAATTAGGCTTAATTTTTAAACTATAAATGTTTTTATAATGTCAAATGTTTGGATATTTTTTTTATATATAAAACCATCAGTGTCAATCGTAAAAAACAATGGTGGCAATATGGTGTCAATCGGAATTTTCCTATTACACGTTAAATATGTGACGCGAAATAGACTGATATCGGGTGACACCGTTACCACCTATATGGCTCCGCCACTTTAAATATAATGAAATAAAAACTGAAATTATACTAAAGATTAAAGGAAAACTTTACGGAACAGTACCTGTCCCATTCTTCTTATGCTACGTGGCATTTTTTAACTTTTTTTAAAATTTTTTTTCTTAAACTCAATTTGTGTAATTAGAGCAAGGGGTATAAGTGATGAGGGTGTCAAGTGATGGAAAGTGCACGCCATATGGCGTCACGTCACTTCCTACAATTATCACACCGTCCATCACTTGGCAAGAGAAGTGATTGAGGTGGTGTGATCATTAATTACTTTTTTTAAATTTAGTTGAGTGGTGTGAATGTAGTGTGTGAGAGAGAAGGCTAGAAAAAAAGTATCCAACGTTCACTTTTTGCCTCATCTCCGTGAAAAACTTCACGCTACAACATCACCCCCTCCCTCACGCGGACAAGGGGGCAGTGTTCCTTGGTGGTTCACACCGTGATGATCCATCCATATAGGATCACGACGTGCTTCTTTAACCCTTACCGGATGATCTTAGATGGCTTTGCTGCCGTGGTGGTCTTCATATTCGACTACCATTCAATCAACGCTGTTTCAATTCATTTCTCTCTCCATTTCCGCCGGTTAATTAAGTTTTTACTCCTTTTTTTCTTTTTTTAGTTAATTAAAAATTTTCATCTGATCAATAGGATTTTGGATAGCTTTTTAATTCCGGTGGGGGATTTGCGGAGGAGGTATGTATACCAATCGGAAAGATTCACGAACTTCTTTGTCCTTAATTTTGTTTTATAGCTTGCTCATTCCCCTTCGGGAGTTAGCCTAAATTGGTATTTATAAACAATTTTTTTAATTTTTTAATTGAGGGTTGGCTGGTTTACGGGGTGTCTGTCTACCCCCTCCCAATAAGTTGTATCCATCCCTACGCAGCAACATGCGAGTGAAGTTAGCTAGTTTACATAAAGTTATAAGTTACTAATCCGTGTCACATGTTTATATGTATGGGTTTGAATTGTATACGCACAGTTTGAATATGGATACATTTTATAAATAACATCTAAATTCGAACCTTGCATCTAAAATGTATTACATATGATAGTTCTTAAAAAAATAACATACGAATTCTTTTGAGACGTTGACAAGATTATAAATTATATGAAGTTAAAAATGGTTGAAAGAGAAAATGGTGTGTCTACACTAGTTACACATTGGTACGTCTAAACTAATAAGAAAACTATGCGTCGATCTAACTTACAACAGTCCAGTGAACAGGTCTAACGCATAGATGACAACATGTGAATATAATGTTGTGTACAAACCATTACAATCATGCGTTTAAAACCAATTGTAATTAAATAGACGCATATATGCTTCACCTAAAATACATGTGTCTCATCTGAAGTATACTTTCACATACAAAAGTCACTTTTTTCATTAAATTGCACTTATATATATAAACTTAATTCAAGAGTATTAGTTTATAATCTTTATCTGTATTTTAAGCTCTTTACAATTATCAAACTATAAGCTAAAATTATTAAATAAAAGCACCCTTTCTTTTCTAAATGCTAAGATTAGTAATTCTAGAATAAGGCCAAAGAGGTTATGGTGTAGTGGTTGAGGTGGGGCCTGAAGTCTCAAGGGACCCGGTTTCAATCCCTGCCACCATCATTAATTTCTAAGGCATGCAAATGAGGCCTAGTTCTTAGGCTGATGCACCAGGGTTTTACCCACGCCGATCCAGGGTTCAAGCCTCTGCTCTCCCTCAAGCCCGGAAGGGGCCGTATTCGATGAGATTTTTCCTTGGATGCTCTCCAACTCTGACGTCAAGTGGGCCCGGTTAAGACAACATATTGGCCGGAGTTGGACGAGTCTATCCCATATGACGGAGGGCGCAATGTTACAACATTAAATGTTCGCCGTTAAAAAAAAAGTAATTCTAGAATAAGGTAGTTCTTTTAAGACACAATTTACAAATCATATATTGTTATTCATATGGATTTAGAATAAAGATTGTTCCTTTTCACCTTTTCCTACTTTTAAATAATCATAATCGTTTGAATATTTGCCGAAACCAAGGATATGTGACTGGTGCATTTGATTTTTTGCAGGTTGTGTAATTTGATGTTTTGTTTTTTTTGGAATTGTTCTTTCTTTTTAAATATTTATTATTAAATGTAAGAGTTACAATATATATTTCGTTTTAGAGTATATTTTATTTTTTATTAAATTTAATGTTACAATAGTCATTTTGTAAAAAGTTTATAGATTTTTAATATGTGCAAATAAAAATAACTAAAAGTTTTAGGATTAGAATGAACACTGGAGACTATGACCATGGATGACAATAAGACGTGTATGGAAAGAATATTGGTAATAACAGTTTCATAGTCGATTATAAAATCGTTTCCTGTATCTCCAGTCACATGCCTCTCATACCAGATAACCTTTTTTTTTCTTGAAAAACAAATTTCTTTAATCCTGTGGGAGTAGAACTTGAACCTATGACCTTCTCAAACCTTAGTGTTTCAAAATGATTTTCCACTTATACCAGATACTTGATTACTCATTATATGTTAGTTTGCTAAAAATTACATGTTCTGATTCCCATCTACATTTCTTAATTCTTACTATTCTAATTTCTATAAAATTTTATTAAATATAAAAAACCAAAAAGTCATTGGATTACTTAATTGCTTAAAGGACAAAGAAAATATGATTGGGTATGTTCTCACAAAGGACATAAATATTTTTTTATAATCTATAGAACATATTATCTATTATTCGAATAAATTTATGATAGAGACCCATTGAGCGAGTTAGACTCAAGAAATTAAAGAAGAACAAGAGTACAATTTTACTACAATTTTCTGCTTGTTTTCTTACTCAAATCAAAGAGCCTTTTATAGACTTACAAACAAAAGAAATAAACTTAAAATAAACCACTAACCCACTACTTAAAATAACTAACAAAACAAAGATATGCATGACAAAAACAAGGAAATAAAGGAGGATGCAACAACCCATCATCCCACGTCTCATGGAGTGCATGATGTGCATGCAAACATGGAGTTTCAAGTGACGTGGTGAGGAAACCAAGAGTGACACGTACAAGGGCGGAGGATATAAGGGGCCCGAGGGGGCCCCGGCCCCTCCTGATTTTTCGCTCAGAAGTGTTAATATATACGTATTCGGCCGAAAATTTTATAGTTCCGGCCCCCCTATATGAAAAAAAATTCCCGGCCCCCTGCGAAAATTTTCAAGCTCCGCCACTGGACACGTATCAATTTAAGTGCTTCTATAAAAAGTTGAAATAATCATATATGTTTACTATTCACCTCTAGTTTCTAAAAAAATGATAAAGTGTAACAAATTGAAAGAAAAAAAAAGAAGATATTTGACATCTATTTTATAAAGTTACAGGAACCATAAATAAACTTTCTTATTCCTTACTACATATAACACAAATAAATGTAACATGCTGCACATATCAGTTTCCCTTTACCTTGTATGTCTTTACAATTTGCTCAAAATATCTTTTTCATACTTTCATGTAAAGGAAATCAGATCTTTTTATCACCTTCATGTAAAACAATAATTACTATGCATTTTTAAAAAATAGTAATCCCAAAAAACCATCTTGTTACATCACTTGCAAAAAGAAAATACTAGATAAGTTTTTTTATTAAAGTATACAAACCTATCCTTTTTACACTTTCCTTTTATACATGAATTTTTTACTGATTATCAACTTTTTAAAATGAAAATATAAAGAGAAAAGATAAATAAAGGAAAAACTTATTTTCTCCTCAGACTATCCGTAATGCGCCCCACGCCCTAAGCCTCCCTCTCATTGGGCCACCTCACCACCTGTAAGTCCTCCCCCCTCGCGCACGTGGCCACATTCACGCCCTCCATACAATTGCCTCCCACGCCCGGGCGGCCCGGTGTTTCACACCCCTCACCCCTCCACGTCAGCCTGATCACACCCCTCACTCCACCCATTACACACAGCCTCATATACTACATACAAGTTGAAATCGAAACTATGATAAATACGATTTTAATTCTCTTGAAACTTCATATGAAATGGGGGTATAATGTTTACCTTAATATATGTTTTATAACACACTTGTATATTTTTATGTGTTTAATTTATTTTCTAAAAGCTAAATCAAATTTATATATTTCAATTCATTTCTAATTATACACGAACATAAATCTATCGAATAAAATTTTTTCATCTATTTATACAGTCATTTTTCCATGGTCGTCTCAAGTTTTTTTTAGGCATAATAAAGTTGGACCCTTTTCGTCAATTTTTTTTTGCTTTTAATCCTCTTTCTGTATAGACCATAAAGCCTACCGTCGACAATTTCAATGTACAAATTACATACATATAATTTTTTTAGAATTTGAGGGCCCTAGAGAAGTGGGACCCTAAAAGGTGTACATGGGGCATGACTTGGCTCCTGCATTTGCACAGGGGTCTGAGAAAGGCCGGATCACTTCGAGATCTGATTTACGCAGCTTTACTCTACACTTTATGCAGTAGGGTTTTTCCCACGGCTTGAACCCATGAACTTGAAAACAACAAACTTACTAGTTACACCAAGACCCGCCCTCAAACTCTTACTTTATTTCACTCCCCCTAAACGGCTCATACTCACTCTTGAAAATACACTAAAAACATAACTTTTTTTTTTGAACGGTGAACATTGAATGTTGTGACGTCGCACATCCCGTCACATGGGAGGGCCTCGTCCAACTCTTGTGTCACACCCCGCCAAGGCGGAAACGCGAGGCGCGACGTTCACTGGTTTCCAAAGCATATGATTACCGCAAACACATACATGTAATTGGATACATAATCAAGTTTAAAATATTTACATTACAAAATATCAACTTGAGTTTACAAAAGGTTAAGATTTCGCAAATATGACTCAAGACCGTGAGTTATACAAGAGAAATCCTCCCAAAAGCCGTATCCACGTGCATGCATGTATCCTACATTGCTAACCTGATGACCACGTTCAATTTCCTGAAAACATACTTAAAATTGTCAACACGAGGTTGGTGAGTTCACAAGTTATTATAAAGAGTTATCATAAACCCAATGTTTAAACCTGATCATTTGCCGATCAAAACTCTTTGTTAGACCTGATCACTTTACCCTGATCAGAACTCTTTACTTTAAACCTGATCACTTTACCCTGATCAGAACCCTTTTGTTAAACCTGATCCCTTTACCCTGATCAGTATTCTTTTGTACAAAACCTGATCATTTTACCCTGATCAGAACTCCTTTGTATAAAACCTGATCATTTTACCCTGATCAGAACTCTTTTGTACAAAACCTGATCATTTTACCTTGATCAGAACTCTTTTGTATAAAACCTGATCATTTTACCCTGATCAGAACTCTTTTGTACAAAACCTGATCATTTTACCTTGATCAGAACTCTTTTGTATAAAACCTGATCATTTTACCCTGATCAGAACTCTTTTGTACAAAACCTGATCATTTTACCCTGATCAGAACTCTTTTGTATGTATTACCAATGAATAAGAATACTAATCCGATCTATTGACCCCATTTGTAAGCTTGCAAGGAATACAAAATAGTATGTAATGTACGAGACCGTAACCAAACCCCAACTTTCTGTGCCTCACCTCGCCTTTCTGCGAGTAAGACAATATGCGGTCATTCGGCCATTTGGACCCCTGGTTAGCGCGACTAACCATGACCGGAGGCGTCACCCCCAATAGTACTATTCATAAAATCCCGGGCTAAATCCATAGCTAATGGTTACTAATTTATTTCGAGGACTTTAAGCGCTCTATTGTTCCCTCAATACATACATACGGTCAGATCATTAGTTTCATTCATTTACATACGAAAATTCTTTTACAAGTATGTTTCCACCCCAAATCATTTATAAAACTTAGAAAAAGGGGAATTAGTGAAACTCACCTCGACAATATGAATGCTAGCAAATATTTGAATAATCGGCAGACTCGCCTATCCGTATCCTAATTACACAAGGATAACACACACGTTAAGACTACCCGTCTTAAACGCAATTTGTTCACCCGACTTAGCAGTTCTGATTGCTTTTGTTTTAATTATCTTTTTAGTTTTTCCCAACACTTGGTTCGTTATGAAAATAGTTCTGAGTTACTGCCCAATGGGGCTGATGAACAGGTATCGAAACTTTCTTAGTTTCGATTGAACAGAACAGATGTCGAAACTTCCTAGTTTCGACAGGGCAAAACAGGTATCGAAACTCCTAGTTTTGATTATGTAATAGGCATCGAAACTACCTAGTTTCGATTAAGCAATATGTATCGAAACTACCTAGTTTCGATTGAACAAACAGATATCGAAACTCCTAGTTTCGATAGAACAACCGGTATCGAAACTTCTAGTTTCGATTGAATAACTGGTATCGAAACTCCCAGTTTCGATTGACCAACAGGTATCGAAACTATAGTTTCGATACCTGCACTTTGATTTACAGAATTCACTCTGTATATTTTTATGTTCAAATCTTGAGTTTGACACAGTTTTCTTGTTATCTTACTTGCGTTTGAACGATTTGTATGTATAGTTACGGTTTTTAAAGCAACTAAAAGCGATAATAGTGAGTTTTTACCTCAAACAGGGAATGGTTTCTGAGAGAAACAGAGAAGATAGTCTTGAATTCTTTTGTTAAGCTTTCTTCAAGAATACTTGAAATTCTCCTTATGACACCGAATTATGGTGATTTTCGCTTTAAAACTGGGTTTCGAGATGAAAGAGAATTGTGAAATTGCCGTAAGAGAAATGAGAAAGATTGGAAGTGAAGGTGAGGTTTCGACTGAAGAGGTATGGTTTTCCTCTGAATTTGAGTGAAATAGGCAAGTGGGAGAATGGCTCCCTGACTCTCGGCCAAGAAAGTCAAGAAATAGTATTGGGGTTAATGATAACAAATTTTTAAGTATTAATTTATTATGGTATTAGTATCAATTAGAGTTTTAAAGGGGTAATTTAATTCGGTTTCGATTCTTCATGGTATTATGATTTTTAACCGGTTTATGGCTTGTTGAAGAAAATATTGAAACCTTGATTTGTATAATTCGCTGAGGTGATTATTTGTAGGTATAAGTACTTAAAAGTGGCGCTACATAGTAACGTCTTCGAGAAGTCCATTATTTTACTTTTTCGTATAATATATGATTTAGTCTTAACCATAAATTATGGTTCAACGTAAATTTTGTGTAACATATATATGTATATATATATATATATTTTTCTGGTTATTTTATTTAACCATTTACGTTCGTATTAAGTCGGGTTATCCTGCTTACTTTTTCTAGTAACTCTTTACGGTTTACTAGACTTGGAATAAACTCCTTTGCTAGACTTCTTGACTTTACTTAGTCAAAATAATTATCAGGAAATAATAATTACGAACGTGCGTTTATGAAATGTGGATATTGACCTGAAATGCTGGGTGTCACATCTTACCAATATGTTGTCTTAACCGGGTCCACTTGGCGTCAGAGTTGGAGAGCATCCAAGGAAAAATCCCACCCAATACGACCCCTTCCGGGCTTGAGGGAGAGCCGAGGCTCGAACCCTGGATCGGCTTGGGTAAAACCCAGGTGCATCAGCCTAAGAGCTGGGCCTCATTTGCATGCCACAGAAACTAATGTGGAGGGCAGGGATTGAACCTGAGTCACAAGAAATACTAGATCTCTCCCTTACCACTCCACCACCAGCTCATTAGCTACTAAAAACATAACCATTTTCTTGGTTTTCTCAATTTAAATTTTCCTACATTTTATCTGCCGACAAAAAAAAAGAAATTTAATAAAAGAAAAGTTTCGCTTTACTCCAATTTTTCTCCATAAATAATATTCTTTGCTCCAGTTTCTTATCTGAATACAATTCTGTTTTCAAAACCCCTATGGATTTCTGCCAGAATATCTCCCTTTCCGGCGGTCTTCCGGCCAACTATCAGCCGGAGCAACACCTTCATTGCAGCCTTGATAACCTCCTTTCCGGTCATTCCATGGTACCGTCATCTTTCTTTGTTCTTAATTCAGTTGTACCTTCATTACAACACAAAGTACACTTGTAACCCATGCAAGAAATATTGTACATTTTCTTTTTTAAAAAATAACATTTTTTAGTTCTCAGAGAGCAATCATGCATTTGTGACTTGTACTTCATGCATTTAATGTTGTACCCATTTTGAATGCAGGAAGAAAGTGATATCAACATGGAATGGCTGTCAATATTTGTGGAGGATTGTTTATCCAGCAGTGGGAATTGTATGCCACCAGAATCAAAACCCAAACCCCAGAGTACAACTTGCAATGCACAAGGTACAAACACAGCAGCAGAACCTAAAGTGAAAGAAAAAGAAACCCATTCTACGCTTAAACTAGTTGTACCTTGCAAAGCAAGAGGAAGAGAAGCCCAACATGCTGGTTAGCCGAGAGTGAGCTGATTTTACCCAAGAAATGTACAACTCCCTACAGCAGCAATGTCGGGCAGGAGGAGGAGAGCAGCGGGCAGGGGCAAGGAAGGAAATGTACACATTGTCTTTCACAGAGAACTCCTCAGTGGCGGGCAGGACCACGGGGACCAAAAACATTGTGTAATGCATGTGGGGTGAGGTACAAGTCGGGCAGGCTGCTGCCCGAATATAGGCCAGCCAAGAGTCCTACTTTCGTGACCCATAAACATTCTAATTCTCACAAGAAAGTGTTGGAGATGAGAATGTCTCTTTTACCCTCCTCATCCTCTATCAATTCCTCTTCTTCCTTCTAGTTAGGGTGAGGGCTTAGTAGTAATCTTCCATCTTAGCCCATCATGTAAAAATTAATGGAGATGGATATTTTTTTTAAATTGTTATGTTTTAAATTTATGGTTCCTAGTCACTTCTACTTGTTATTTTGAGTTAATTGCACAAATGATCCATGTGGTTTGATCAAAGTGCACGTTTGGCTCCCATGTTTTAAAAATTACAAACTTAGCCTAAAAAATTATGATCTTCTTGCGTCTTTAGCCCCTAACGTTAATACCCGTTAGTTTTTAACTGAAAATTAGCTCATATGTCATCCACGTGACTTACGATTGCAAACTTAACCCTAAAAATGAGTTAAAATTAGTAAAAAAGTAAGCAAAAATCTATAAAAGTCTGAAAAAATCATTAATTTTTAACTGATTTTTATAGTTTATTTTTTATTTATTTAACTTATTTTTAGGGTTAAATTTGAAATCGCAAGTCGCGTGGATGACACATGTGATAATTTTACTTTAAAAACTAATTGGTATTAACGGGCCAAAGGCGCAATTATGTCATAAATGTTTGAGCTATGTTTGCAATTTTTAGAACCTGGGGGCCAAACATACATTTTGATCAAACCATAAGGATATTTGTGCAATTAACTCTATCGGTTTTATAATGACTTATACTTTTAAGGTATAGCAAGCGCTAGTGGTGCGTACTCATCTTGATAAGCCCAAGACTATACAAACCAATAAACCTTGATCATCCGTAGAACAAAAGGCTTGTCCTTTTTGAAATAATGTGTCACACTCAAACGAGATAGTTCAGTGACAAGTTATTTCTTTGGTTACGATTTGTATCATCTACTACTTACTGCTTCAAGGCAAGTGCTCTCTTTTCTTAAAGCAATTTCGCATCTTTCCGTCTTTCGACTTGCGTGCTACGGATATTGACGAATTGCCTTCCAAAATATAATGAAGCAACGTGTGTATTGAAGCAATAAGTAGTAGACGATACAAATCGGAATCAAAGAAATAACACAAGTGGTATCAGAACGAGTTTGACCATGTGGTTTGCTCATGCCACTCTCCCAAGTTAGATGAGGTGGTCCACGATGGTGGGTGGGTCGATGAAGGTTGTCGGCGTTTGTGGAGATGGTAATGTAGGTGGGATTGTGCCTTGTGGTAGGTAGTTAGTTGTGAACGGCGAAGAGAGGTGAGATTAATCATTAAACAAAATAATAATAATAACAATAATAATAATAATAATTTTATATAAAGTGATTTAAACAATAGATCATTTTGATTAATGTACTAGCGGGTTTGATTTTTGTTGTGAACTAGATGGTTATACCCATGTTCCGCGGCGGGTGTCGGGCCGATCGTTAATAAAATATAAATGAAAACGTAGGCGCAACGGTAAACAGAATAAAAAAATTACCGATTTGGGTCGTCGAAAACAAAAGAAAACGAATAACGATACGGGTTACGATAATACCAATACCGACAATGATGTTGTTCACTCATAATAGGTTCGACTCGTCACGGTACCACAACGGTAACGACACTCGCTATAGGCAACGATACAAAAAAACTCGATTTTTAATACAAATACGTTTAAAAAATATATATATCCAAACGTTGAAAAAAAAAATTAATAGAAAACGAAACAGGCTAAAAGCGCATATTATATATAATAGGAGGGGGTGAAAGTGGAAATTGGAAAAAAATGTTGAAAATGGAAATTTAAAAAAAAAAGCAAACACGTGGACCACTAAAACCATTTCACTGTACATCCCATTTGGTGTTAGTAGGTAGTAATGAAGGGTACGATATGTATTACATATTTAGATTATTATTTTATTATTTTGATGAATTTCTCTATTTTTTATTTTTAGAAAAAACAAAGTCTCCAAATAAGTTAAATAATTATTATTATATATTTAGAATTTTTTTTGAAAAATTTGTAATTTTTCAAATGAATTAGAATTGAATTTATCAAAAAGATTTGAATTTTTAAAGGAATTTGAATATGTCAAATTCAGAGTGTATTTGAGTGACAAAACAATCATAAAAGAATTTGAATATATCAACCTAGCCAGCGCCGATGGTGGTGGTGGTCAGTGGCAGGGCGATGCCAGCGCCGATGGTGGTGGGTGGCCAATGTGATGACGTTGAGTGGTCGGAGGTTTCAATTCTTTTTGTTGAATTCCTTCACAATTTTGAAAGGATTTGAAATACCTTTTTGAAGAAATTTGAGAAAATTAATTTTGATTCAAATTCTAATTCATTTCTCAATCGAACACACTAATGATGAAATTCAGATTCCAATTCAAACAAATTCTACGAACCAAATACATTAAGAAATGAAATTCAGATTTCAATTCCGATGAGCTTTGCCAACCAAACGAGCCCTAGGTGTTCCTCATCAACAACCCCTACAACATTAACATGAAATGAATTTTCATGCTTTGTTTGTTGTATTTAAAACCTTTGTTATAATTTTTATGTAGTAAACTTTTATTTTGTTACCATTTCATATAAAGGAAAAGAAAAACTATTACCTTGTCTTTCGATTGGTTATAGCAAGTGAAAAATGATGCTACACCATATTTTTTTCTAGCCAAAAAAGTCAACCGCATAAATGAAACCGGTAAACAAAATAAAATGTATGTTACGTCACATGATAAAAGAAAAAAAATATAACAAAAATATAGAAGTTAACTACGTCGTAATACAATAACCTTTATAAAATTTGGGAAAAAAAGTAGGCAAAGGATTCGTATTAAATAGGGGTCTCTTAAAAACAAATTTCGAGTCTTTCAAAAGAACTCGTTTGTTTCCTAGGGTATAATAGCCGAAGCAGTATGTACTGTAGGGATAGACCGTGCACCCGAAATCGTACCTTGAATCGAAGAGGAGAGGATCAAGAACATGCTGGAAATTGCTTTATGTGTTTGTCAATTGCTAGTAAATTCTGGTGTGAAAAACTACTAAGGATCCCTTTACACTAAAACAAAGTTGAAACAACTCCATCAAGAATTAAACGAAAAAATAAATTGCTTTAAACATTTTTAATGCATTTTATTATGTTTTGAATTCTCAATCGAAACTGATCATATTTTATTTTAGCTCAACAACTGCACATCAGTGCAAACCGATCCACTGATCCGGTAGTGGAAACAAAGATCCACTAAGAGAGCAAATCCATTGATGACATCATCAATGGAAACCCTCACGGGAACAGATCAACTGACCCAACCCATCAGATGATACGAGACATCAGTGGAACTTGCACTGGTGCAGCAGTGGAAACGAGCTATCGGTGGAACATCCACCGGTGACGTCATCATGCGCAACTATGACGTCATCAGTGGTAACCAGACCCGACCCATCAGTTGTAGTTGTTATTATTATTATTATTATTATTATTATTATTATTGTTGTTATTATTATTATTATTATTATTATTATAAATTTGAGGCATTGCATATCAACATGTTCTTATATAAAAAATACATATTTGTTGTTTTTATATGGACTGTGCAAAGCATTGAAGCAAATCACCTCCCTGTTAGGCACCGGCTAGCTGTTGGTTATATGGTATTGATGTTTGCCTTTAAAAAAAAATCACCTCCCATGCCTAGTGGATCATGAAGACATGATCTGACTAAAACTTACAACACTTACAGCATACAGTACAACTGCTAAAGAAGCAGATTTTGGCTTTTTGTGCTGGATATTGACTAGTGAGCCCATCTTTACACATATCAAAGAACTAATGCACATGGCATATTTCAAAATTGGACACACAGAAGGTCCCAAGAAAGTACAAAGATTCAAGCTGCCATGTTCATTATCTGTTTTTTTTTTAAACCGGGGAAATCCGCTTACGCGGTAAACCCCTGAGCCCCGACCAATACCCTACTAACCAGTCAAAACAAGGTAAATCGCGGCCTAAGCCGAGTAGGTGGCCTTGTGGATTCATTATCTGGTTTTAAGTGTTCTTTAATGGGTGTTGCAAAGGGTGTCTGTGAGCCACACACAGGAGAGGGAGGAGATGCGTTCGTCAACACGAACGATGTCCGTGAGGTCTATGAGAGAGGGAGGAGAGGGAGGAGTGGGAGGGGGCGTCTAGGAAAAAACAGAGAAATTCAAGCGGGCAGCTCCAACATGGAGGAGAGAAGAGTGGGGCATCTTTAGGCTTTGTGTAATGGGTTAGTGAGTGTGACCATAAAGTGGTGCCACGTAAACTTCACGTAGGCGGTGGGTGTTTCCACACTCACTAGACATGTTTAATACATTTTATAAATTACTTTTAACAATTAATATTAATTTTTTTTAAAACAACTGTCAAAACCACTTACGAGATCAAAAATATTTTTTTTTAAAACAACTCCGTTTTCATTAAAATTTCATCGGAATGTTAAGAAAAACAAATATTAAAAAACTACTGTGTATTTAGTTGTTTTTTTTTAATTACCAAACACAAGTTATTTGAGAAAAATCAAATTAAGTCTTAAATTAAATATTGAATTACAAAATTAAAAAAAAAGGTGAGGTGTAGCCTGATGATTGGCCATCCCATGAAAGTCATTTGCTCTCACGTTCATGGTTGGGCTCACGTTCAACGGGCCACGCCCCGCTCACGGACACCCGGTGCGGTGTTCAATGGCCTGACGGCCCTTCACGCCCTATAACGCATAACCGAAGAAATGGACATTTTTAAATATTTATCTATTTACCTTACGGGTGTGAATTGCTGACACAACACGTAAATACGAAACAAATCTAACAATTAACACGTCGGTTTGAGTTTAGTCTAAACGGGTTCAGAGTCAACCCGTGAACACGTTCAACTAAACGGGTATTGTTCGTGTCAATCCGACAGGTTCACGAGATGACACGTTTAACCCATTTATTTTTATATATATTTCTTAAAATGTGTTTTATGTAATAATTTAAAATATTTAGGTACTTTTTATGCTAAAATATAAAGGTTTAAACCTAATCGCTTAAAAAAATAAAAAGAATATATACAAATTTGTGATTTTAAAGTATTAATTGCAAAATGATAATAATTTTTTTCAGGTTAAACGAGTTGTTTTCGTGCCAGCCCGCATATACACGTGCTTTTTTCGGGCTCATGTATCTGACACGATTTTCAGGTTCGTGTAAAATTTACGGGTTCGCATTGGGTTTGACCCGCCAACCAGCAAACACAACCCTTTTAGCAGAACTAATTTTCCTGCTGTAATTATCAGCATTTTTATTTCATCATCTCTGTTATTGTATCACTGTGAGGTGAGATCAATGGCATCTAAAAGCAGCATTTCCAAGTTTACTATACATGTCTTCAATGGTGAAAAATACCAGCTGCTCTGCTAGCCAAGATGAACACAAGCAGAAGAAATTCGACACAAAAGTTTGATCGACTTCCATTGAAGACTCTGCAAAGAATGATAATCAAATCAAAGTTCATCCACAGTTCAAATTGTAAAACCAAGGGAGCAATCGAAGAATGAATGACCTTCTGGCTAATGTGCATAAATACCATTAATGCGTTTTCGGCTCATTAGCTGTAGACGAGATGATAACTCCACACTAGACGGGTTTAGGTGGAGTTAGGCTTGTTTGTGTGGGAGCAATCGAAGAACGAATGACCTAGTTCCATTGCTAGTGGAGACTATTTTTTGTTTCTTGTAATTATATGTTTTAAGTGTTCGAAAAGTGATGCAACAGTAAAGAACTTGAAAATCAAATTCAGATCATGTCTAACTACTTACTTTTATATCTCCTCAATATTAATGAGCCTAAAAAAGAAATCAAGCCATGTACTCTAAAAAAGGCGCAACGTAACTATGCAGAACTTGAAAATATGCCAAAAATTAAAGGGGCCAGATCCAGAAGTGTTGTTGCTAGGTAATTGCTTACGCAACGAGCTCATCTTCAAGAAAACTGTACTCGAATTTAAATTCTGTCTTGATTCTTTGGCACCTGCAAATCAAATTAAACCGATTGTCAGCAAAATGACCACGATACCCCTATTGATACGATGTAACCATGTTTATGTAAGTATCTTGAAACGGGTACGAGTATGTTTAATGTGTTAGAATCAATGAAGCAGTGGAAGCGCTTGAGTCCCTTTAGCAGAGTTCTCAGGATAGAATCTAGCGTTCAATGGTTTTCTGCCTTTAACCCTTTAAAGGTGACATGTCTAGCGCAAGCTGCGTTTTACCTGATCTCATTGGTTAGCAGGGTATTGGCGGAGTTCCGTGAGTTTTCCCGTAACAGATTCTCACGGTTACTAAAAAAAATAAAGGTAAAATACTTGACTAGTAATTCACTTTTTAATTTCATTCATGAATGCTCTCCACAAAACAAACACCCTTTAGTTAAATATCTACAATATATCTTGTTGAACATAATCTAACATGTCGGACCATCAGTGGTTACTAACAGGTAAATAGGTAATTTTAGTTGAAAATTTTAGTAATCAACCCTGATCAACTGACAACCAATAGAACTAGATGGAAAATATATGGCATCAGGGGTTACTAACGGGTAAATAGGTAATTTTAGTTGAAAATTTTAGTAATCAACCCTGATCAACTGACAACCAATAGAACTAGATGGAAAATATATGGCATCTAAGATACAATTGCCAACCATTTACATATGAATGGGTCAATTCAAGTTATGGTTTATCTCCAACGGGTCAATCGAGCCAAATCAAATATTATTATCTACAAACTAGGGGTGACGAATCCCAACACGATCTAAATGGGTTTGGAGAGTAAACGGATCAACACTGCTAACTCATTAATTAAACGGGTCAGGTTCGGGTTGATCTGACCAACCTCTTTCCAACTCGTTTAAGATTATGAATTAAAAAACTGATAAACTAAGCACGCCAACCCGTAGGCCTGACCAACCCGTTTTACATGTGTCCAGGTTAAGGTTCAACTTTTAGACACGGTTAAGTAATTGGGTCGGGTTGGGTTATACGACCACGCCACCCGACATGAATCACCACAACAAAAAGCGTCGAAATTAGCCCAAAGTATGCATACAAAAATGTTTACAGAAAATAGAAATTCCAGACAAAGTATTTCGGATCAACCCGGCCCTACCCGTCCATTCAGTAAGATGAATCTACATGAAAAGCAAGGTTTGAAGTAATCATACCAGCCCTGTTGTTGCATCTCATCATTGCCCATATGAAAATCAAAGTAGACATAAGTTCCCTGCTCATAATCATCAGTGGCAATTCTGGGCTCTTCATGTCGTTGAAACCATGTGTTGAACTTTTTATGGTATCTCCATGATTGTTTCTTCAGTTCTTTCGCAGCTAAATATTGCTGATATGTGTTCTGCATAAAAAAACGGCACATTATAGAGCCAGATTCAAAGTAAGTTTTGCCCAAAAAGATAATTGTAACAGAGAAATACAAGAGAATAACTGAGAGGTGAAAAACCTGCTGATAATAAAATGCAAAAAACAGAGTATCAGCCCCAGCGTTATCAGATCCAAGGTGTTCCCAAAAGGCTGGATTGCTAACAATTGGAGCCTGCACTTGGGGATAGCTTTGAGGGGTCACAGCAGGGTGCCTCTGAAATCCAGAAAAAAATAACAAATTGAAAAAGTAAAAGAATTAAGAAATTCACAACATGCTCACTAAATGTAGAGGTGGCAAAATGGGCTGGTTAGGTAATTTTTGGTATTGGGTAGGTTGGGTCGACCCAAAGCACATTTGGCCAACATTTTTTAAATCTTTCTTAGATAAATTAGTGTCAGATACTTGGACATGATTAACAAACTACACCATTTCAATAATAATACAAAACTTTTCAACAAAATGATTTAGGAGGTTTTATACATTAATACACTTTGCCCAGCGAGACCGGATCTGTTTGACACATTTCCCGTATCTTTTTAACCTGTTTTTTTATTTCACCATTGGTAAATTTTTGGTATGGGTCAGGTTGGGTTGACATGAAGCATTTTTGTCATTATATAATTTATATATAAGTAGTGTCATATATTATTAAAATATATTATTATTTCAACAATATTCTAATTTTTAGGCATGCAGATATAAAAAACACTTTGGGAACTTTCAACCCGTTTGACATGTTGGACCCATTTGACATGTTTCTTTTTAACCTATTTTTTTTTATTTTTACCTATTTCACTAATTAGAGATCAAACATGAAATCAATTTCACCATTAGGTATGGGTCAGGTTGGGTTGACAAGATGCTCTTTTGTCTAGTGTACTCTTATTAGATATTAGTGTCATATGATTTCAGAAGCTATATTTTCAATAATAATCTTATCTTTTGAACAAAATGATTCAGGAGGTTTTATACATTAAAAAAATACTTTAGGGCATCTTTCAACCAATCTGACCTGCTCAGCTCATTTGACCCATTTCTTTTTAACCTATATTTTACCTATTTTACCAGTTAGAGATGAAACAAAACTCAAATCAACACATTTAACTAAAAGTGATATAGCATAAGGAAGAGAAAATATTCATACTGGAATGTAAGTCTTTGCACGTTCAGAATCTTTGGGTTGTGGGAGCTTGTAAAAGGAAGACTCTAGCAACTGCATGATGGATTGCTGATCATGAGTGGGTCCCGCAGTCAAACTTAAGCCACTAAGGCTGTCACCAATTGCACCAAGGTCAGACACACTTCTTCTACCAATGACCCCGAGGTTAGGGGTTTGACCCGGTTGTAAAGATTGATCAGGAGAGAGATCGGTATCTCGGGTAACTTTATCTGCCTCAATCACTGAGCCAGATACTCCAGCCTATAACAATTGGAAAGCAGTTGATAAATTATGAAATGTTGACTTGTAGAAATAATCAGCGTTTAGTATCCTGGATAAACAGAACCTGCTTTGATCATCTAAATGATCACTTCTGGACAATCTGGTGGCAATTGATTATCAAAGGATAAGAAAGATTACCTAAACACCTCTTCTTTTAACCTGAATTAAGGAACTCTTACTTATAACGAGGGTACGAGACGTATCCCATTTTATACAAAAATGTCTTTTTTGGTCAAATTTCTTAAATAATCAGAATTTTCTTTAACACTCAAACAAATTAACAATTGATCATCTCATACTACAACTTCAAAGAGCAAAACCAAATCCATCTAGGCCTGTCAACGCTTTGGATCGTGATCTAGATCTGCTCTGATCCAATTCATTTACATGACCCAACGGATCAAAAAACAATATCCATTGATGTAGGCAGATCAATACTTGGGTCGACCCGAGATTCATCGGGGGTCTATGCATTTAAACCACCATACAGCTCCAAGATTAAGAAAACCACAATAAAAGGGCCAATATGGGTCATGATCCGACTATTTAGATTATTCGGCTCATGAGTCAAAATGTCAGATCATGATCCATTAGCTAATGGCTCAGATCAAGATCCATTTTATCCGGTCACGAGTCAGGTCAGGTCATTAACCAATCCGATTCAAACCGCCCCATTGACCTGTCCTTTACAGTCTGTTTTATTACCATTGATTAGCTAATACTGATTATTCAAATCCGGTCACTTTCAAAATGTCCAAACACTCTGCTTAATGTATGCACTCCAAGATTTTAATAACAAGCAGCACTATGGTTATCATAGGTAAAATACAAAGCTTAAAAATATACCTGAGTATCTGCTGTGTATGGCACCTTTGAATCATCCTCAGTGGCAGTATTTTTGTCAAGCACAGAACTTGTGGCAGAATCATCCGATAGATTTGGATGTTGCTGAGGTTCATCAGCTTTCACATGCCCAACTTCTAATTAAGAGTACAGATTGTTATTTACAAATATTATTATTTATCTTCTTCAAGGTAAATACCAACTTTAAATCGCCATGTTTAAAACACAAAAGAAGTCCAAGGTTGTTGTTTAATCATCAAACATACCAGTATCTTTCGAACCAGTTGGCACGAGTGTGTGCTGACTAGACTGTGAATGGATTGAACTTGGTTTTTGCTGTGCTGATGTGGCAGCAATAAGACCTGCACCTTGAGGTGATACAGCTGAACTTTGAGAGTTGAGCTGTAATTATAAACAAAGTGACTAACACATTTTACCCACGTATAAACAGATGGCAAAATATTCAAATACATGTAACAATAAAATAATAATGATTAAGACAAAATACATGCCTGTTTAAGAAGTGGGTTTTGCTGTGTAATAAATTGTTTATGATTTCCACCAGAAAGGGAAGGCATGCCAGGTACATTACCCTGACCCTGTTGTACCTGTTGTAACCGTTGCAAATAATTCTCCCTTTGGTCTGGTACAATTTCAGGTCTTCTATGAACCTGTCACAATAAGTAGCATAAATAAAGAAAAAACATAAACTGTTGTAAGATAACATCTATATACAGAGTTTACACTTTCTATACAGCATAAATAAAGAAAAACATGAATTTTGCCAAAAGAAAAAAAAATACACTTCGGGACTCAGGTTATAATTCATTGTAGATTTTATAATAATACTATTTTCTTACTGTGAATTCAGCAGTCAATTTTTTTGTTTCAAAACTCATCTTAGTAAGAAATAGCAATTAACAAAAACTACATTTATGAATGGGAATCATAGATTACAAATTGTGAGAGAGAGAGAGAGAGATTAACAACATACCCCTTCATGTTGACTTTGGAAGGGACTCCCTGGCCTCCATTGTATGCCAGGAACTCCATAAGATGAAAACACCCTGCTTGTAACACCCCCCGCCTCACCATTACCGCCACTGTCACCGCCACTAACAGCATCACTGGTCTTGCCACCTGGCGGCAATACCATTCTACTACTGAAAGGAGAAACCAACGGTGGCACAATTCCGCTACCGCCAAGTCTCTCATCAGCTCCTAGCACAACTCTCCGTGGCGTTTCTGAAGAAACACCAAGGGATCCACTGCTAGAAACCGTACCACTGGAGGTAATAGGGATGGTGATTGAGGGCATATTGGTCACACCACTTCTACCAAGATTCCTTAACCCTGCTTCGGGAAGAGTTGGTGATGGTTTTCGACCAATCTCTTCCTCGGTGGCATTGTTTACTGGTGAGGGAGGAACAGAAGAGGTTGAATTGTCCAAAATGCCCTTAACAGAACTTGAACCTACAGGGATTGCATGGGCTCCTGCTGATGTTGGAGAAGCAGACTGAATTGAAGTGTTCTTAGGGCCCGCATCATCAACTTGCTCCTGGACTGTATCTCCCTGTTGAATAGATGATGTAGTGTCCTACGAAGGAACAAAAGGCCAAAATTACATTTATTTATCAGAAATATGAAGACAAGTAAACAAAAGAAAGAATTAAGAATAGCATGAAAGTCAACTTGCTTAAGGAACAAACTTCACATATTTACAAAATTGTCTGGCACCATATAGGTTGTATGAGCTGTGCAAAATGCCTATATAATATTGAAACTTAAAAACTAAATTCAGTTTATTTATGTTTCTAAGTAGAGCTGTTGCTTACCGGAGACTGAGCTGAAGATGTAGACAAGGCAGATTTTATGTTTAGAGCAGCACCAGTAACACCAATGCCCTGCCAAAACATAAATCAAACCATGATCACAGCATGCTCCTTCATGATATGCTGACAGTTGATATTACAAACAACAAACGAAGTGAAAACATGAATTACCATGTGATTGTTGCAATAACACATAGCCATTGCCCATTGGAGTCTTAAAGATATAATATCATAAATAAAAAGATGAAAAGGAGGAGACAAACTTAGGAAAATTGAAAAAATTACCAAACAATAAAATATTTTTTCAGTTTACCTTAACAAGACCAGGTGGACCGATGGTAACTAGATCTTCCAGTGACTCTACCTTGTCCAAAGGTAAGGTGCTGTATAGCATGTCCACATCATCAAATTCATCAAAAACTTCCTGTAGAAGAAATGAAAACGGTCCCTTGGTACCGAGGCAAAAACAAGAACTCAAAATTTGAAAAAGCATGAAAAAAAAACCTAAAAGAAAAAAACCTGATTTCGTTCCACATAGTCGTCCAAGAAATCCTTAATATCATTAACTTGCTCAGGATTCAACTCATCATTATCCAACAGTCTCAGTATCAACTCTAACTTCATTATGTGAGCCTTGTGCCGAGCAATTGATGACTCTAGATGGGTCTGTGAAACATGATTATTAGATTATGGAACTGTAACAGGTACTTGATAGACGTTGACCTCCTCACTCATCTTACCAATCTTGGTGGCCTTGTTTTCCCTTTTTTAACTGATAGACCCTCCATCTCAGCTTCATAACTATCAATTTGGGATTCCAACTCAGACACCTGATAAAAAACGGTAAATTTAAATACAATGTCCAATTGATGCATATATATTATCAAAATACTATGTTTTCCCTTTTTCAACAACGCCCTAGCAATATAACTAGTTAATTTGAAGATACTCTATTCATGCAAAACATAACAATATTAGTAGTAATAAGCACAACAGCTATCAAGTAACAAAAGCAAGAGGCAAGACCACACACTATAAGTCTATAACCATAGTTCCATACCGTATTGTTCAACCAATCTCTAGTCTCTGACTTGGCTTTCTCCTTTGGATCCTACAACAGACAATCAATAAAGAAGCCTCACTAAAAACAGACTTGAAACCAATGTTAATACTTATAGTTTCTTAGCATATGTAGAAAAGGGTGATGTGCACAAATGCCCAATTTCAGATTCACAAAAGAATATAACGAATACCGTTTTAGGCTGCTGTCCGAGGCCTTCCTTAGAAAATGCTTTTGTCTTTGTTTCTTTTTCACAGATCTTAAAGCGTTCCATTTCTTTTTCAATAAGCTTGCGTGCATCCATCAGAGCCTGCTCATAAGAGGCACTAACCTATGTCAACACTTGTCAGAAAGAACATTTTAATAAAGAAAGACATATTGGAATCCTTAAATCCAAATTACTAAAGATAGAATTGATGTTGAAATTAAAAAGCATTTACAAGCAGAACACATATAGCTAATGCTGCAGATTTCACTACTATAATTTCAAATTTCAATACTGCAACAATATGGCAAACAATGTTTATTACTTCTATTACTTGGATAAACAGCAATCATAATAAGCATCTATGAATCAGTAATAATTGCAAACCAAAACAACCAAATTCCAATAATAAGTAATAATGGAGATTGAACTGACCTTCTTATCCTTGATCTCGCTTGACTGTATCCATGTCTTAATCTGGTCTCTATACCTCTGAAGCTTCTTGATCTCCTTCTTCAAGTCGGATTCAAACTTCTCCTTCTGATTCGCATTGTCAGTATCGTAAACCTAAACAACGAGATTTTGACAATCGATCGTTACACATTAGCGTGCGATTTTAACATATAAACCCTAGAAATTGAAGAAAACTGAAGAATCACCTTGTTCCAGATGCTATCGAAAACGTCAACGCCTTCCTGAACTTTCTTCAAAACCCGATCGATCTCAATTTGAAGCTTTCTACTCGCTCCCATTGAGTAACTGACAAATGTGGCAAACTGTTTGAATTAACAGAACTTATCATTCAAAACACCAGCAGTGGCAATCTATAAGTTGTGTTCTTCGCCTGATTAGGGTTCTGATCTTTTGAATTTCTAGTAGGATCTCTGTGAAGACGATGATAATGAGGGTAAAGATTTATTTAGCAACAAACAGGAGATAAAAATTCGATTTATAATTATTATATATATTAAGAGAGAAAGTTAAAATTTGTTTATTATTATTATTATTATAAATAGAGTCAAGGTTACAGATTTTGGTGAGTGATTTCATCAAATCTAAGGTAAATATATGCGGATTTCTTTTGATTCGAATCAAAAGAAAAATTTTATAATAAATCTTTTATTTTTAAACAGAAAAAAAAGTAGTGCGTCTAGCACATTGAAACGATATGTCTACTCTTTATGTTTGATTTAATGATGTGATTACTTTTGAAAGTCACAAAAATATAATTTCGTACTAGGTGTGTGTATATATAATCACGCGCTATATGTTTATAATTATATATCCCATATGTATAATCACGAACCACTATAATTGTTTAAAATCATATACCATAATTACGTGTCACGTAAATAATTATGCATCTTCTTAAAAGATCATTAAAAACTATAACAGTGTTATACTTGTTGCTACAAGACTTATCACCTAGAGACTTAAGTCCAGAAGCAATGTAAGATGGAGGATAAGCTTCTACTGTAAGAGTTTCCGATTGCTACTTCCGGGTTTGGGCTCAGAAGTAGATCTGCAAAACAGGTAAGCATCGTGAGTCTCGTCACGGCAGAAGAGATTTCTCCCCGTGACCACCCTCCGGTGTGAGAATAAGTATTCATTGGATAATGAAGAGAATGAAGGGAAATATGTTGAAGTGAAGTTATGAGTGTGAGTGTGAGTGTGAGTGTGAGTGAGTGAGAATGTATATAATACCTTGAGACTGAGTAGGCTATTTATAAGGCTCTTATGGCTGAGGTATCATGGCTGGGTTGAGGCCCTACTCCAGGTAATCTGTCTTCAATTACCCGCACCTGATTATGCTTATTTTAACTGTAATACCTTATTTTGTGTTGAAGAGGTTCAAGACATATTAATGTTATTTGTCTCCCTAGTTGACTTGTATCTCTGATATACTGACCATGTACTTGACTGGACGTCTGTTGAGGTCCAGGCTTTATTAATGTCATTTGTCTTCATAGTTGACCCTTGTCTCTGACATACTGACCATGTAGGTTAACCCAGTTGGTCAGGGATCCGGGTACGGGCTTTGGCTTCTTATCGTTTTGTCTTGTTATATGCCTGGTGATATTCTCTGGTAGCCAATGGACTCCTTCCGTTTATGTTGCTTGTCTTCTAGTTTAGTGTTTCCATCTCGTATTTTTCTAAGTGTTTGTGTCACACCCCGCCAAGGCGGAAACGCGAGGCACGACGTTCACTGGTTTCCAAAGCATATGATTACCGCAAACACATACATGATAAATGGATACATAAACAAGATTAAGATTATACATTACAAAAACATAATCTGAGTTTACAAAAAGTTAAGATTTCACAAATATGACTCAATTCAATGAGTTATACAAGGGAAATCCTCCTTGAGTAGTATCCATCGTGCATGCATGTAATCTACATTGCTAACCTTGAAATCACGTTCAGTTACCTGAAAAACATACTTAAAATCGTCAACACAAGGTTGGTGAGTTCACAGGTTTAATCAAATTGTTCTTTGTAAACTTCATTTGTTCATAAATAATTCAGTTGCATGTGATAAACAGAATAAGAATTGTTGACCCATTTGTAAACTAGCTAGGAATACAAATAATATGTTCATACATGAGGCGTAACCAAACCATGACATGTGTGAGCCCCTATTAAGCGTTATCAGATTCTATGCGGCCATAAATCCTCCAGATTGTGGTTAGCGCGACTAACCATGACCGGGAGACGTCACTCTCCATAGTACTATTCATAGGACCCTAGGCTACAGTTAATGGTTACTATGTTGTTCCAGGGGACTTTAGCGGCCTCCAATGTGTTGTTCTCATCCCATGTAAACATAAAGTCGTGTCTTATTCTCTTGTTATCCCATAAAATAGTTGAAGTATGTTCTTCCCCCAAATATTAGAAAACAGTAAAAAGAAAGGGGCCGTGAAACTCACCTTGAGTTTGTGTATATACTTGTGATAAAACTTGTTGTAGTCAACCTTGACTATTTGTACCCTAGATACCAAGGGTAAATTGTTGTTAAGACCAACGTCTTAATTGTAAATTGTTCACCGACCTTGTAAATCTGATTGTGTTTGTTTAAACATCGTTTTAGTTTTCCAACACATGTTTTGTTGTAAAATAGTTTTGAGTTACTGCCCAACTGAGACTGTTGTACAGGTATCGAAACTTCTTAGTTTCGATGGAGAATATGTGTGTCGAAACTACTTAGTTTCGATGGAGGGTTAGGAGTCGAAACAACCTAGTTTCGATTGAGAAAAAGGTATCGAAACTACCTAGTTTCGATTGAGTATTTGCTATCGAAACTACCTAGTTTCGATTGAGTAAAAGGCATCGAAACTCCTAGTTTCGATGGATCAACAGGTATCGAAACTCCTAGTTTCGATTGAGTTAAATCGAAACTCCTAGTTTCGATTACTGGACTTCTGTTTGACAGAATCAGTCCTGCATATTTTTATGTTTTAAACTTTGAATTTGATACACTTTTCTTGTTATCTTACTTGTGTTTGAACATTTTGCATGTTTGGCTCCGGATTTTTAAGAAAATAATATGAAAATATCGAGTTTTTACCTTTAAAACAGTGGCGATGATGATGAGCGAAAACAGAGATGATCTTGAATCTTTTGCTAAACCCTTTTCAGAAACACTTGAAAACACTGAATCCTGATGGTTTTTGTCTTAAAACTTGGCTTTGATTTTGAAGATAAATGGAGAATTTGCCGTATGAAATGAGTGTGATGAATGGGAATTGTGAGAAAAATGATTGAAGCGAGTATGGTTATATGTGAGTTTTCTCAGTGAGGTATGGGTCGAGTAAGGGAGGGATTTCGCTGGCTTTTTCGGCCAAAAGTCAAAGAGTAGGTTGGTTTATAATAATAAAACAATTAGATTTAGGTATTAATATCAATTATAGTTTTAAAGGGTAAATAAATCCGGTTTAGATCCTCCACGGTATTATAAATTTATTCTGAAAATAATTTATTGTTCTACGCAAAGTTTGTGTAAAATAATATATATATGTATATATATATTTTTCTGGTTATTTATTTTAACCACTAGTGTTCGAATTTAGTCGGGTTATAAGTGTATGTGAACCGGTAACTCCTAGAATTACCAAATGTGAACTGAGACAATGCTCGGTTTTTGTTAGACTCTAAAGTCCTTGTTTGCGAAATTAAATAAATCACAAAAATAATTATTATGTAAACTTGTTTATAATGTGTACGGATATTGACCTGAAATGTCGGGTTGTCACATTCTCCCCATGTTAACAGAATTTCGTCCCAAAATTCAATTCGTGTCCTCTTGAACTGGTGCATCCTCAAACAAGGATGGGTATTTTGTTTTCATTTGGTCCTCTCGTTCCCATGTATACTCAGGACCACGCTTTGAGTTCCAACGTACTTTAACCAGTTTGATCCGACTACGTCTCAGCTTTTGAACCTTCCAATCTGAAATCTCAATCGGTTCCTCGATGAAATGAAGTTTATCGTCAATGTGAATCTCGTCAGGCGGTATGATCAATGTCTCGTCTGATAAACACTTCTTGAGATTTGATACATGGAACGTATCATGTACATTGCTTAGTTCTTGTGGCAACTTGAGCTTGTAAGCTACAGGGCCAACCCTAGCCAATATTTCAAACGGTCCAACGTATCTAGGATTGAGCTTACCATGGTTACCAAACCTCGCAACACCTTTACATGGTGAGACTTTTAACATTACTCGGTCACCAATTTGAAATTCTAATGGTTTTCGTCTGTTGTCAGCGTAGCTCTTTTGTCTATCTCGGGCCGCTTTCAGACGGTCCTTAATTTTGAAGATCTTATCAGTGGTTTCCTGGACAATCTCAGGGCCTGTCAAATGTTTTTCACCAACTTCCGCCCAACATAGCGGTGAGCGGCATTTACGACCATATAAAGCTTCAAACGGAGCTGCCTTAATGCTCGTATGGTAGCTGTTATTGTAGGAAAACTCAGCTAATGGTAAATGAGTATCCCAATTTCCTCCAAAATCAATTACACACGCACGTAGCATATCCTCTAAAGTTTGAATGGTCCTTTCGCTTTGACCATCTGTTTGTGGGTGATATGCCGTGCTCATGTCAAGACGTGTGCCCATGGCTTCTTGTAATGATTTCCAGATTCTAGACACAAATCTGCTATCTCTATCCGATATAATAGAAATTGGCACTCCATGCCTAGCCACAATTTCCTTGATATAAAGCTTTGCAAGTTTCTCGGTTTTATCAGTTTCTTTCATAGGTAGGAAATGAGCTGATTTTGTCAATCGATCGACAATTACCCATATGGTATCATAACCACTGGATGTCTTGGGTAATTTTGTGATAAAATCCATAGAAATTTGTTCACATTTCCATTGGGGAATTTCAGGTTGTTGTAACAAACCAGACGGTTTCTGATATTCGGCTTTTACTTTTGAACATGTTAAGCACTTACTGACATATGTGGCAATATCTCCTTTCATATTGGGCCACCAATATAATTCTTTTAGATCCTTATACATTTTATCTGAACCTGGGTGAATGGAGTACCTGGACTTGTGGGCTTCGTCCATAACTAACTCCCGTAAGTTACCAAAACGGGTCACCCAAATTCTATTCATGAAGTATAAAGTGTCATCTGACTTAGACTCCAATTGCTTTATCATTCCTCGTAAAGCTTCATTCTGAATGTTTTCTTCTTTGATTGCCTCTTGTTGTGCCATCCGAATTTGAGTAGTAAGATTCGTGTGAATTGTCAATTCTAGGGCACGAACACGAAGAGTTTTAACTCGTTCTTTACGACTTAAGGCGTCTGCTACGACATTGGCTTTACCGGGATGGTACTTGATATCACAATCATAGTCGTTTAGTAGTTCTACCCAACGACATTGTCTCATGTTAAGTTCCTTTTGATCGAAGATATGTTGAAGACTCTTGTGATCAGTAAAGATAGTACATCTTGTACCGTAAAGGTAATGTCTCCAAATTTTGAGCGCGAACACAACTGCACCCAATTCCAAGTCGTGGGTCGTATAATTCTTTTCGTGCACTTTTAGTTGTCGTGAGGCATATGCGATGACTTTTTCTCTTTGCATTAACACACAACCAAGTCCTTGGTGTGATGCATCGCAGTATACGACAAAATTTTCGATTCCCTCCGGAAGGGATAGGATTGGTGCACTACACAGCTTCTGTTTCAGTAATTGGAAAGCTGACTCCTGCTTGTCACTCCAATCATACTTCTTTTCTTTCTGGGTTAATGTGGTTAAAGGCAAGGCTATTTTTGAAAAATTCTCGATGAATCGTCTGTAATAACCGGCCAAACCTAAAAATTGACGTACTTCTGTCGGAGTCTTTGGTGCTTCCCAGTTTTTGATCGCTTCAATTTTAGATGGATCAACGTGAATTCCTTCCTTGTTGATGACATGACCAAGGAAATGCACTTCTCGGATCCAAAACTCACACTTAGAGAATTTAGCGTAAAGTTTCTCGTTTCTGAGTAGTTCTAAGATTAATTTCAGGTGATGTTCATGATCCTCCTTGGTTCGTGAATATATTAATATGTCATCGATAAACACAATCACGAATTTATCCAAGTATGGTTTGCACACGCGGTTCATGAGATCCATGAAGACAACTGGTGCGTTTGTCAAACCAAATGGCATAACTAGGAATTCGTAGTGACCGTAACGAGTCCTAAACGCTGTCTTTGGTACATCTTCTTCTTGGATTCTTAGTTGATGATACCCTGAACGTAGATCAATTTTTGAATAGAAGCTAGCACCTTGTAGTTGATCGAACAAATCGTCTATTCGAGGAAGTGGGTATCGGTTCTTGATTGTAAGCTTGTTTAATTCTCGGTAATCAATACACATCCTAAAGGTTCCATCCTTTTTCTTTACAAATAGGACCGGAGCTCCCCAAGGTGAGAAACTCGGTCTTATGAAACCTTTATCAAGCAACTCTTGTAGTTGATTTGATAATTCTTGCATTTCAGAAGGTGCTAATCGATATGGTGATCGGGCAATTGGTGCGGATCCTGGTACCAAATCGATTCGGAATTCGACTTGCCTCGGTGGTGGTAATCCAGGTAAGTCTTCAGGAAAAACTTCGGGGTAATCCCTAACGATTGGAATATATTCAAGTCGACGTTCCTTGGGTTTCTTTTCGACGACGTGAGCCAGGAATACGCAATAGCCTTTACGTAGATACTTACGAGCTTTCATGCAGTTTATCATCCTTAACGTTACTCCACTCTTCTCACCTTGAATCGAAAGAACTTCTCCGTTTGAGAGTGGGATTTGGACAATCTTCTCAAAACAAACAATCTCGGCATGATTCTTTGACAACCAATCCATGCCAATAACAACGTCAAAGCTTCCTAAATCAACGGGTAACAGATCTATACTAAATGTGTGGTTTTTAAGACATAAGGTACAACCCTGAATGACTTCTTCGGTATTAATTAATTTTCCGTTCGCTAATTCAATTGTATACTTTTGGTCTTGTTTACTGGGCTTAATACCGAGTAGGGACTTAAAGTCATTTGACACAAAACTCAAATCAGCACCCGTATCGAAAAGTATAGAGGCATAGTGATTATTTATCGGGAACGTATCAGTGACAATGTTTGGATCTTGTCGTGCGTCACCAGCCCCCATCACAAATGCTCTTCCACGGGCCTGATTGTCGTTTCGGTTCTTCAACTTTGGACAGTCTTTTCTGAAGTGCTTTGGATCTCCACATTCAAAGCATCCTTGATTCATCCTTTCTGTTCCTGGGTTGACTTTTCCTGCTACTTGATTTATCTTGTTAGGGTTTGTATTGCTCCTACAGTCATGGGCTAGATGTCCATACTTTTTACATTTTCCACATTGGGTACACTTTCCACTGTGATGATATCCACAATTGTCACACCTTGGTCGTGCTCCAAGGTATCCTTTTTGTTCCACAGTGTTGGCGACAAAGGCTTTCATAGTTTCAGGTCTCTTGTAAATTTGATTCTTGTTTTGATTAATTGGTTTTCCAAACCATTTCCTCTTTTCTCCAGATTTCCCTCCTTCGGTCTCCTTCTTCTCAAACAAACCATCACGTACAGCATTATCCCTTAGCTTGAAAGCTAGAGTTATGGCGCTCTTGGCATCCATAGGGTTCGATGAAGTCACCAGACTTCGGATTTGAGGTGCGAGACCCCACAAGTATCTTTCAACCTTCTTGTATTCTGGGGTAACCATGTGTGGAACCAAGATTGCTAACTCATTGAATCGGTCAGTGTAGCCAGCAACATCGTCTCCTGTCATTTGTAAATTCCACAATTCAGATTCGATCTTTTGCAACTCATTTCGAGGACAGTATTCCTCGATCATCATGGCTTTTAGGTCTTCCCATGACAACTCATATGCTGTCTGCCTTCCCAAAGTCTTTACTTGTGAATTCCACCAAGTTAAAGCTTTATCAATGAGTGAGCATGTAGAATACTTCACCATGCAGTCAGCGGTGCATTCACTAATATCAATCACCGATTCCATCTTCTCTATCCATCTCATTAGCCTAACTGCACCCTCAGTGCCATTGAAGTTACGGGGTTTGCAAGATAGAAAGGTCTTGTAAGAGCACTTCCTAATTGGAGCATCTGTAGAATTACAAGTCATAACGTCATTAATTCGGATCATGACTAGGTGTTACGGCTTATTTATTCCATTACCTCCGGAACCTCCAGCTGTACCGCTACCTCCTGCACCTCCTCCGCCGGTACCACTGCCGGTTCCTCCTCCACTATTTTGGTTTGCCTCATACTGTTGCATAGCAGCAGCTACTCGTTGTGCTATGAGTTGTTCCACATTTGGAGAAATTGTCTCGTTGTTGTCACCAGTAGTGTTACGGGTTGTCCTACGGTTAGGTGCCATGACGTTCTTTCTAATCATGTCAATTAAAAAGAAACAACATTATATAAAAATAATGATAGATCATGACATAAGGATACAACAACATCAAACGTAAACAACTATCATTACAACATAAACCATTACATACATAGTCAAAACATACATAGTACATTGTTCCCAAAAGATAAGGATACAAAAAGGATGGGTTCACATGACCTCATCAGTACTAAAGTTTTAAACTACTTAATGTACTACGGGCACAACCCGCCCGTAATAGGTTTAAAAGAAGAAGTGAGAGTACAATCCAATCATCATGGCAAGTCCCGCCATGACAAAGCTAGCTCTCGCCACAAATTCTGCAGCCAACGTCCTTTCTTCCAGCGCCTCCACCATGTCTCGGACAGTGACAGTGAACTGCCAGTCCATGTCGGCTCTCAACTCCAGATAGTTAGTGGCATCCTGTATGTTTCGGGTGCGGTCATCTAGAGTCTGAACTCGGGATCCGAGTCCTTGACGAAGTCGCGTGGCTGCATCCCCCTGTGCCCGGATGTCATCTAGGAGATCATCAAGACGCTCCTCATGCGTACGAACGCGAGCTACCAAGGTAGGCACAGTGAGCTCTATGGCTTCCCCAGTGTGAGGTAGGGGTGTTGGGGAGTTAGAAGACTCTCCAATCTCAAAGGTAGATGGGATGCTCTCCATCTCCCTCCAACGTGCCAGAGTACGGGGCATCCAACGGATAGTTCCCACGGTAGGGTGGTAACAGGGTCGTTTCCTTGATGGCTCCTCATCAGTCTCTAAGTTCTTCGGGTCACGGGCTGCTAGAGTCCTCTTGTGCGGAAGTCGAAACTTCTTTCTAGCGCTTTGTACCTTCACTGGTCCTCCGCTTTTCTTTCAGTAGACGATAGGCGGTTTTCCCAAGGCGACATTAGGTGGTGTGGAGCTACGGGTTTGTACTCTATTTTTGGGATGTGAGGCGGAAAGTTCCTCGTTTGATTCAGTGTCAGAGACGGGATCAGAATGTGAATGTGACGACATGCTTATGACTACAATATCCATATGACAAAATGACTGGTTATACAATGCTTATGCAATGAAAACGTTTTAGTGAGTCATTTAGATTATAGACTAGGTTCCAATTTAGATTCCTAGTTCGCTATAATCAATGGCTCTGATACCAATTTCTGTCACACCCCGCCAAGGCGGAAACGCGAGGCACGACGTTCACTGGTTTCCAAAGCATATGATTACCGCAAACACATACATGATAAATGGATACATAAACAAGATTAAGATTATACATTACAAAAACATAATCTGAGTTTACAAAAAGTTAAGATTTCACAAATATGACTCAATTCAATGAGTTATACAAGGGAAATCCTCCTTGAGTAGTATCCATCGTGCATGCATGTAATCTACATTGCTAACCTTGAAATCACGTTCAGTTACCTGAAAAACATACTTAAAATCGTCAACACAAGGTTGGTGAGTTCACAGGTTTAATCAAATTGTTCTTTGTAAACTTCATTTGTTCATAAATAATTCAGTTGCATGTGATAAACAGAATAAGAATTGTTGACCCATTTGTAAACTAGCTAGGAATACAAATAATATGTTCATACATGAGGCGTAACCAAACCATGACATGTGTGAGCCCCTATTAAGCGTTATCAGATTCTATGCGGCCATAAATCCTCCAGATTGTGGTTAGCGCGACTAACCATGACCGGGAGACGTCACTCTCCATAGTACTATTCATAGGACCCTAGGCTACAGTTAATGGTTACTATGTTGTTCCAGGGGACTTTAGCGGCCTCCAATGTGTTGTTCTCATCCCATGTAAACATAAAGTCGTGTCTTATTCTCTTGTTATCCCATAAAATAGTTGAAGTATGTTCTTCCCCCAAATATTAGAAAACAGTAAAAAGAAAGGGGCCGTGAAACTCACCTTGAGTTTGTGTATATACTTGTGATAAAACTTGTTGTAGTCAACCTTGACTATTTGTACCCTAGATACCAAGGGTAAATTGTTGTTAAGACCAACGTCTTAATTGTAAATTGTTCACCGACCTTGTAAATCTGATTGTGTTTGTTTAAACATCGTTTTAGTTTTCCAACACATGTTTTGTTGTAAAATAGTTTTGAGTTACTGCCCAACTGAGACTGTTGTACAGGTATCGAAACTTCTTAGTTTCGATGGAGAATATGTGTGTCGAAACTACTTAGTTTCGATGGAGGGTTAGGAGTCGAAACAACCTAGTTTCGATTGAGAAAAAGGTATCGAAACTACCTAGTTTCGATTGAGTATTTGCTATCGAAACTACCTAGTTTCGATTGAGTAAAAGGCATCGAAACTCCTAGTTTCGATGGATCAACAGGTATCGAAACTCCTAGTTTCGATTGAGTTAAATCGAAACTCCTAGTTTCGATTACTGGACTTCTGTTTGACAGAATCAGTCCTGCATATTTTTATGTTTTAAACTTTGAATTTGATACACTTTTCTTGTTATCTTACTTGTGTTTGAACATTTTGCATGTTTGGCTCCGGATTTTTAAGAAAATAATATGAAAATATCGAGTTTTTACCTTTAAAACAGTGGCGATGATGATGAGCGAAAACAGAGATGATCTTGAATCTTTTGCTAAACCCTTTTCAGAAACACTTGAAAACACTGAATCCTGATGGTTTTTGTCTTAAAACTTGGCTTTGATTTTGAAGATAAATGGAGAATTTGCCGTATGAAATGAGTGTGATGAATGGGAATTGTGAGAAAAATGATTGAAGCGAGTATGGTTATATGTGAGTTTTCTCAGTGAGGTATGGGTCGAGTAAGGGAGGGATTTCGCTGGCTTTTTCGGCCAAAAGTCAAAGAGTAGGTTGGTTTATAATAATAAAACAATTAGATTTAGGTATTAATATCAATTATAGTTTTAAAGGGTAAATAAATCCGGTTTAGATCCTCCACGGTATTATAAATTTATTCTGAAAATAATTTATTGTTCTACGCAAAGTTTGTGTAAAATAATATATATATGTATATATATATTTTTCTGGTTATTTATTTTAACCACTAGTGTTCGAATTTAGTCGGGTTATAAGTGTATGTGAACCGGTAACTCCTAGAATTACCAAATGTGAACTGAGACAATGCTCGGTTTTTGTTAGACTCTAAAGTCCTTGTTTGCGAAATTAAATAAATCACAAAAATAATTATTATGTAAACTTGTTTATAATGTGTACGGATATTGACCTGAAATGTCGGGTTGTCACAGTTTGTGTCGATATATCCTAGCGTGTGTTATTACGATTAAGTTATCAGGATACTATAGAGAAACCATGACTTGCCAACGCGCACAGTTCGAACTTGAAAACCCGCACGGCCGTGGCTCGAGTAGGACTCGCCACTGGATACCGGGACTGGGCCTGAGCCGCGGCTCAGGCGTTTATCAGGATACTACAGAGAAACCATGACTTGCCAACACGCACAGTTCGAACTTGAAAACCCGCACGGTCGTGGCTCGAGTAGGACTCGCCACTGGATACCGGGACTGGGCCTGAGCCGCGGCTCAGGCGTTTATCTGTCTAGTGAGTGACCACCGGGACTAATAGTCGTGCCATCACTTCTTCCTCCGCCGGGACTAGACACGATCCGAAGCAGGCTGAATGGGAGGTGGCCATGACTGGGAGCCGAAGCAGGCTGAATGGGAGGTGGCCGTGACTGGGAGCCGAAGCAGGCTGAATGGGAGGTGGCCGTGACTGGGAGTCGGGGCTTGATTCCGTGACTGGTCGGGACTATTTCCTTTGTTCCAAGGTTTGATCTTAAACCCCTTCTATACTCAAATTAAAGATAATAAAATTATCTATTTTATGATATAATTTGAAGAAAAAAAAGTAAAGCATATAAAAGTTATTCAATTTAAAAAAAAAAATGGTGGAAGTAGATTTAACCTCAAAAAAAAAATCAAGAATAGTGGCTATTCCTTTGTTAACCATTGAATTATTGTAATCAATGGTGTAATATCATTCATACACTTCTCACAACAAAAAAAAAACCTTTTGGTGTGTTTGGTTCGTATAATTCAATGGAATTGGAATCTAAATTCTATTAGTCAATGCGTTTGGTACGCATAATTTGTTGAAATTGAAATCTAAATTCCACTTTTAACGCGTTTGGTTGAAGCATGAATTGAAATTGTAATTAATTCCTCAAATTCCTTCAAGTAAATGATTTCAACATTTTTTTTTCAAATTGTGAATGAATTCAACAAAAGAAAATGGAATCTTCGATCACTTACCGTTGTCGCATCCGCACCCCTACCCCCATCGGTACCCTCTGCGCCGCCACTAACCAACCATCGCCACCCGCCCTCGACACCGACCCCCCAACCCCCGGCCGCCAACGGCTACCTTCCACCGCCCGCACACGACCCACCGCAGCCACATAATTTAGGATGACATCTTTTTATATACCCAACTACATATAGTTATTTAAAAATAGATAACTGTAGATAAATTGGTTAGTTTGCAAACCCCAAAATATTACGTTGTATTTTTTTAACAGCAAATTTTTCTTCATAAATACCACCTAAACCTGTCACTTACAGAATTTGAACACAATCAACTTTTGTGGGTAGTAATCACCAATGACACTAGACCAAAAAGGCCATGGACAAAAAAAAGTTGTTTACTTTAGTGTTTCACACTACGTCATTTATTATCGAACTTCTGTCTAAAACGAATTGAAAACCAAACCATGTTCGATTTCCATTACGTTTGTTTCAAAATAAAATTTATTTGATTTTCTATTTTGTGTTATACTACGGTTCCAATTCTTTATGATTGTTTTGTCACCCAAATAGATTACAAATTCAATATCAAATTCCTTTAAATTCAAAATCTTTTTGATAAATTCCGGTTCCAATTCTTTCAAGTTTCAATTCTTTCAAATTCCAATTTCCTTATCAAACACATCCATGTTAGTGTTTAAGTAAATGACACACTTAGTTAAATGTGTGATCTTTAGGTTCAATTGTCGTGTCAAACGCGACCCGCTCAGCACAACACGACACATTGACACGCTCAGCACAACCAAAATGCTATAAACCCCAAAAGGCCAAAAACCCCTTGCATGATTTTCAACATCCGAGACCCGACACCGAGACAAATGTGATCATTGTCACAACTTTTGTTACAAAATGTGATCAATGTCACAACTACCAAGTCATTCCCAAGTATTTTTGTCTCTAATCATCTTGAAATGATCATTGTCACCACAAGATTAGATCTCAAATACTCGTTCACCTTTATAAAGCACATTGCATCAAATCTAGACTCAATTTTATCCACCCTTTAATGGTTAAAACAATTTCTTGCCTATAATCAAAGATGACAAGCATCTATATCACCAAAATTCTAACTTATTTCCAAAAACAAAAATGACACAACTATTGTTTCAAAATTGTTCTAGAATAAATTACCTCTCAATGTATCCAATCCAAATCTTCTAACATCATTTGACTTGCTACCTAATCTTGATCAGAACCATCATCAAACTCTGAATCTCCATCTTCATGATCAACCCATTCGCCACTCGATTCAACCTCTTCATCCTCACAAGACTCTTCACCATCGATCCCAATCGAATCATCTTCAACCAATTTATCCAACTCAGGCAACATTTCCAAACCTTTCTTCCTATAAATCAATCCAGTTCTCATAACATGATGAAACTTCCCTCTAAACTTAGCAATCTCGCTAGGATTAACCAACTTCCCCCTTCTATACCCTTCTTTTAACGCCACCGATGTCGTTTTACACTTCAAAGAAAGGTAAAAAATCCCAGGATACCGCGTAAAGATTCGTGTAAACCTAAATGGCATATTGTACTCATCTGTCAAGTTCCTCAAGTAATTCCTTTTGGTTTTCTTGTAAACAGTCAAACTCAAGAACTCATGTAGAACACCAACAATTCTCTTCTCCATCAACTCACTTTGAGGATCAATGCTGCTTGAATCTTCATATGGAGATATGTATGGCAGTTTTTGAAACTCATCCATCCAAGATTTCACCTTCTTTTGTGCACCATAACCTCTGGGAAAACTTAAAGGAAATGCTAATGCAGTTTGCCCCCTTGTAAACCTCCTATAAAGGCTAGAACAATCGCCACCATTATTGATGCTTGATTCCTTGATCTCATTACTCTTTTGAAGCTCAGAAACAGCAAATTCATCAATCCATTTCTCAAGTTTTATACATGTTAATCCATTTGAGTTTTTAAAAATTCGAAATTTGTCTTGATTTTTTTCAATTAGGGTTTTATCGTAATCGTACGGAAACCCTAGATCCCATCTTAACGGATGGAGCGATTGGAGAGGTAATTGTTTATCTCTGCTCATCATCAACACTCTACAGAGTGTTTCCACGATTTGTGGCTCTTGATTTTGGTAGATTTTGCGTTCTAAATTGTGCAAATTTAGGGCAATGTTGGTGAGGCGGAAACAGGGGAGGGAAGGGTATTTAGGGTGGGGGAACTCTTCGAAGAGAGTGGGGTAACGGCGGATGAATCGAAGGGTAGGGATGGTGATTCCGAGGAGTTTTTGGGTGTCGGAGATGGATTTGGGGGTGAGGAATTGGGCGGCGGGGGGGCGGTGGATGATGGCGTCTTTGAGCAAACAGGCGGCTTTGAGATCGGTGTGGATGTCGATGATGTTGTCTAGGGATCGGTTTTTGACCCATTTTAATCGGACTTTTGTGATTGTTCGATGTTGTTGGTGGTGAGAGAGATGGAGTTTGAAGATGTTTTGAAATGATGAGAGTAAATCGTTAATGGTGGCTCTGTGCTTCATTGCGGCACAGAGTGAACTCAGGTGAACAGTCCGCTTGTGACGACTTAGCTTTATGGGGAAAAGGTGTTTTAAGTTAATATTATTTTTTTCGTCAATAATACGGGGGGAAAAGGTGTTTTAAGTTAATATTATTTTTTTCGTCAATAATACGGGCCTGGTAAAATGTTTTTCCCTCATACGAGCTATAGTACGTTTTTTTGGCAACAATATGAGACGTTGAGATGTTTTTACACTCATGCAAGCCGTATATAGATATAATACGGGTCGTATTACATTTTTACGCCTACAATACGGGTCGTATGAATGTCTAGACTTGACTAATGTGACGTGTCTAGAACGATATCGGCTTGACTAAGCATGATACGACATGTATGTATGTTGTGTGGAAAGTGGTGTACCTATATCAAATCCCAAAAGTTAATTTTTTCTTTTTTCTAAGAAAAACCGTATTTACATACTTAATTTTCTTTTATCATTACATGTAAAATGATAGGCGTGTCACATAAGTATATCATTAAAAAACTAATATGTATCAACAGTAGAATCAGGGCCTCAGAGGGGTTCGCTGACTCAATTGATATATCAAAATTTGTGTTTTTAGGGTCTCTAAGGTAATCCATTTTTAGGGTTAATAATCACCATTAAAGTAGTTGAAGTGAATAGAGAAGAGTAAATATAACATTATTGGAATCTTTTCCAGTGACAACAACGGTTAGAGATGAGGGGTGGCAAAGGGTTGCTGAGTCCGTCGACAACAACTGGTTGTCAGTGGAGAGAAGAAGAAAGAATAACAAAGAAAGAACAAGAATGATAGCTCTTTATAAATTGATAGCATAATCCTTGAACTTTTTTTCTAACGCGTCTTGTTGTGGCCTACAAGATGTAAATGAAAAGAGGGTCTCAAGATCCAACGATATCACACTATAAAATACCAACCATTTTTACTCCGTATCACATTCATTTTATTCTTCTCTCAGCTTCTCAATTTACTCATCTTCTCAATACATTTTATCCAAAAAAAAAAGGCCTCAAGATCCAACGATAATAGACGCCAAAAAAATAAGAGCAAAGATTCTGGCAATGACACAAGCTCTCAACAACTTCCCCAATTTCATCAATTCCAAACGTCCATGTTTTCGCCACCACAGTTTAACTACCAATCCCAAATGACCATATATTCGCCGTCACAATTTCACAACTTTTCGATACAACAATCTTACAACGAATTACGACATTCACAAACATTTGTTCTAGAAACCCAGAATCCGAATTACAGGTACAGTGACCAACCCGATGAATATAATGACCGCGGTGACTCTCCCCCACAAATCGAACTAGCCCCTTTCGGTTCTACTAAAAAAACCAAGACCATGGAAGGACGACGAAGAACAAACGTTAGTGAAGGCTTGGATCAACATATTCGAAGACTCTGATAATCAGAAATCAACAAAGATCGGAAAGCTTATGGAGGCGGATTCTAGATCGTTCCGTAGGATAATGAGAACCAGTGATCGTGGGGAACCGGTGGTCGTATCGTCCACCAAGTTAATTTTGAAGAGCCTGAAAGACCGCAACGAAGACTGAAGGTGTCATCTACCTCACAATCGGATAACAATGAACAACTAATAAAAATAGCCGCTAATTTTACAAAGTTGAACCAGAATTACAAAGCCGAGTTTGAAAATAGAAAACACCTCATGGAGGAGCACATTAACTAGAAACAAACAAACCAAGGATTATCGTTTCTTTATAATACTCCATGATCATTTGAGAGGACCGGGGTCCGGGGCTAACCGAAACATTAAAAAGGTCGAAGGCCATAGCAAAACGTTGGTGTTGGGAGAAAAATGTAATTTTACTTATTTTAATTATGTTTGTTTTTTAATTAATGAAATGTAATTTCCTTTTAGTTTAACTTCTAACTAGTTTTTCCCCATGCGCTACGCGGCGGAAGTTTGGTCGTTATCTGTTTGACTCTTTTGCGGGGACAAAACTTACGTAGAAACGCAGACTCATTATAGCATACGATACAAAAAAAAACCCGATCTTGAATACATCTTCGTTTTCAAACGTTGAAAAAGAAAATTTAAAACCGCGATTTGCGGCAGAAAGGTTAAAATTTGTAACGTTCCCTTTTGACGACCACTCCAATGTTATTGACCCAGCAGAAAAACTAACGTTCGACCGTTAGAAAAAACCCAAAAGTAAAAAACAAAATTATTTTTTTTAGAAAAGAAAAAAAAGCAAAAAAAATGTTGATTTAAAAAAAGAAAGAATAGTCTCTCCTTGGATTTAAACCCACGCCACCCGGGTTAGTGATAGGCAAGCCTAAAACCAGTCCAACCAAGACAACTTAGTTTTTAGCAATGTTTTCAGAACCGGACCGGACAAACAACCGGACGTCTTCACTGGTCGGACCGGATTCAAGAACCGGAAGACGCAATAAATAATATAAATATTCATAAAAATATATAAAAAAATATAAAAAATTCCAAATACTACATATACAACCATTTAAACAATTTTGAGTCAAGGACGAGGGTTGTAAGTCTGTAGGAATTTTAATTCTTTTGAATCTTCAATTTTAATTTTGATTAGGGTTTTGGAGGACCTGTGACAGCGAATAAGTTAAAATGAAAGAGCCAAATTGGGTTAATATTGTAAATAGAAGTAAGTAGGAGGACTATAGGATAAAAAAGATAAAAAATAGTAAAAAAAAAATTAAATTACCCGGTTCGACCACCGGTTCGCGGTTCGACCGCTGAATCGCTTGGACCGCCCGGTTCAACCAACAAACGGTCTCAGAGCATGTAATCGGACCGGTGGAGGTCACGGTTCCCGGTCCGACCGGTCTGACCGGCCGGTCCTGTCCAGTCCGGGTTTAAAAACATTGGTTTTTATTTTTCTTTTCTAAACCCTCATGTGTCAGAAAAATCTGCTAAAACAAAAAAATATAAATAATAATGCTTTACACGTGGCCACACCTTAGTGGTGGGCTGTACATGTGGCAACCAGTTAATGGAAGGGGTACTATTATAAAGAGTTAATAATGAAATTTAAATTTGAAGTATTTTTAATTATTTATTTTAAAATTTTAATTTTTAATTAGTTGAATCTTATTTTTATTTAAAAAATAATAGGGATGAGAGGGATACAAAAGATACCACACCATTGCTGCGGTAGTTAAACCAAATTCAATTTAATGTAAACTTCAATTTTTGGCTTAGCCATGTTTCAAGGTTCCAAATTCAGTGAACTTTATATAAACATATACTCAACATCTCTTAACTATTATTATAACATACCTAAATTCCTTTGTTCTTAATTTGCAAATTCAATTATATTAAAATATGTTAATAACACTAAAAAAAAAACTACAATACTAAAAAAAAAAACACTTAGAAATAAAAAATACGAACAAAGCTACATTGCAAAACACCAAACCATACCAAAAAATATCAAAACCATCAAAATTCTGGGATTTTAACCATTCAAATCCACAGCACAACTCACAACCGTAATCGGTATCAAATATAAGTCGAACAAAACGCCATGTTTCAGTGTCGATGAGAATGTTTTCTACTGCTATAAAACACATCTCCACCCCTTCGGTTTCTTCTTTCTACAATTCTGAAAATAAACGACACCACTCCTACGGCAGCCATTGCATAGAAAGCTTTGTAAGGAGCCAAATCTAAGCCCGAAAGATAACAATAATACCCGGCAATCAGGTACACAAACCCTTGTCTTATTTCATACCCTCTCATTCCAGGTATCTGAAAGAAGACGTTATACTCGGGTTTTGAGTTGCAGATACCGTGCAGAATGATACCCGTGCAGAGCATGGCATCCAAGAACCATGGGAAGTTGAGACCCATGCTTAGCCTCTGCAGATAAAAAGATTTCATAAGAATGATTAAATCCCTCAACTTTTAAAACTCAGCGATGGAGTCCCAACACTATTATGAACATAAAAGTTCGTTTAAGGCTTTTTAAAATTTAAGGAAAAGATCCTTTTTACATAATTACATGATTAAGTTCATACACTTTATTAAAGAGCATTTTTTGTAATTTTTGAAAGTACAGGGATTTTAAACATGCAAAAATAAAGTCCAGGGACTTGGGTGTGAATTTAGTGGAATGTAAGTAACTGAAATTGGTTGATGTTTTACCAGACATGTAAAATAAAAAGGTATACATTTTGTAGTCATATTTGATACAAGATTATTTATAGAAAAAACTAAACAATTTAGACGAGAAGTATTTGGGTCAACCTGTTTGACCCGTAACGCAACCCGTACATTTTGGCACCGCTATGTTAAATGTTCTAAAAGAATAGCATCTGGTAAGAATATGGCACATTTTGCAAACAAACCATGTTTCTTGTCAAAACTCATAATGCAAATCGCATGCTACATTTTTGTAAGAGTGTGGAAATGGAAGAAAACAATCAAGATTTACATTTTTTGTCTAAAATCAGCCTTTTTGTAAAATATTATGCTTTTCATTTTGCATTTTTATAAGAACAAATGAGAAAGCATGCGTAAATAACAATGATAAAAGAAATTATGGTACAAAAAGGTCGATGAATTTTAGAAGGTATATAATATTCATAAACATGAGAAACCATGTGTAAATAACTAGCATGATGTGCTTGTGTACGTAACTATATACGATCTTAGAAATCCTTTTTCATTTTGTTGATGTATTATTAGTAAACAGCTTAATGGACCGTTAAGGACTGTTTATCTCTAAGTGGGTTAAAATGGAAAAAATAACAAAAAAACAGCTAAAAAGAAAACATGTCAAACGGGTTGGAGGGCACACAAAGTGTTTTCCAACACTTAAAACCTGCCAAATAATTTATTAAAAATAAGATTATTTTAAATAATATAAGTATATAACTTTTGATCATATTTGATAGAATAACTATTGTTAAGAATAAAAGGTTGAATGGGTCGGAAGGTGGACAAAGTGTTTTTCCATGCATAAAACCTCCCATATCGGCAAAACATTTACTCAAAAAATTAGATTACTATTAAATGGTATAACTTCTAATCATATTTCACACTAGTTATTTATAAAAAAAAAGGTTGGACAAAAATGTGTCGGGTCAACCCAACCCGTACATAAATAATATACCTTTTAAAACTTGACACACTAATTATTTATATAAAAAGTAAATAACCTTGGACAAAAGGTGTTTTCGACCCAATCCGTACAAAAAATTATCTGTTTTGACCTGTACCCCGCCCGCCCATTTTCCCACCTTTAACAATGAGGGAACTATGAATTATACCTCCAACCAAGCAACAAGTGATGGAAGGAACATGAGCAGATAAAGAAGATGCAGGATTAGCAAGCCATGGCGGTGGTGGAATATCTCCAGCTGTGTGTCACCATAGCTTCTTGTAGAGTCCGGGGTGCTGGAACTGTGGTCATCCACAGGTAATCCCTCCTCTGATTCATTATTCTTGAAATTGGATGATTTTCTGCTATTTCCAAACCCGAATAAATCTTCCGTCCGAGCCTTGCTGGATGCTGTAAAAAAGCTATAACACAGAAAAAGAATATTTAAGTTGTAAGATAATTAATACTAGAGGTAGCAAGATGGGGGGTCGATCATGTTAGGTAACTGGTCAAAACAAAATCATAATAAACTTTGTTCATGAGAAGTATTATAACTAATCGATTCCAATTTTCTTTTGGTTCCGGTTTAGCCTTGTCTCACCTATTTTGAATAAAAACATCTGTTGTTGTGGTTGACAGTATTATCATGAAATCAAACACTTATAGGTTAATTGCAGTTTATTTAGACTTTACAGCTGGCAATCTTGAGCCATTCACTTATGAATGGGTTAATTTGGGTTATGTTTATCTCCAATGGGCCAAAAAGGCCTAACCAATGAATTTTTTTAAAAAGGAAAAGGGTCTGAACAGGCTGAAAGTCTTCCAAAGCATACACATCCTAAGACGCTTAATGCAAAGCAATAGTGATAATATATTTTTTGCAATGATATTTAACTTATTAATTATTTATTTAAAAGAACGCATAGAAAGTCTCTAGGTCAAACCGATCCAACCTGTTTCGCCTCATACAAAAATTACCCGCTTTGACGAGTTCCCAACCCGCCCATATTTTTCACTACTTAGTTTATCCATGGATCCATTCAACCTTGGCGGTCAAGAGGGGCAAAAGTGGAATTTTACCTGCACAATGCATGGTGACAGCAGAGCACATGTGAGAACACCAGAATAAGGAGACCTAAAGCTGGATGGACAAAACAGACCAAAACAATAGCAAGAAGTGATGTGGCCAATGACGGATTGGCATTTATGGCCCTAATTACCTGTCACACAACGATAATAAATACTTTTTAGATAATATCCAGATGTGGGAAAAATAACTGAAAAGGAAGAAGAGCAAAAGTTCAAAGAGGGCTAGAAGCAATATCTGGATACCTAAAAACCATATAATAATTACCTTAAATGAAAAAAAACTAGTGGAGAGATCAAGTATCCACCATCTCCACCTGCAAGGATATCCATGAAATGGGTTAATTTGGGTTATGTTCTATCTCTAACAGGTCATACGGGCCATATAAAAAAAGTTAAAAAGAAAGGTTGAAAGTAGCAAATGTGTTTTTTAATACATACAACATCCTAAGTCGCTTTAAGCAAAAAAAAGAAGATTATTATTGTAATAATATAGTGCGAAAACTAGAAAAAAAAGCATCATGTTCTATTTTATTGATGATTAAAGCTTGTTAAAATATAGACATAGAAAACCAATCCAACAAACTATATAATACTTACTAGTAGTGCACACATGGTAACACACTATTAATGCACATCTTATTTTTATGACAATAAAAATATGAACATGTGATACAAATGCTAAATATAACTTATTCACATGTTCATATCCTACATTCTTAAAACATAAGCAAGAATGTCCAACAGATCAAATTTAAAGAAAACAAGTAAAGAAAAACAACAATTATTGGAGAGAACACGCGGTAGATGCACAATCCGACCGTTGCTCGACCGAGCCAAAGAGTTCAACAAATTTAAAGAACCAAACAGTAGAAGACCTACGGTCGATGGACGGATTAATCGTACCGTGTGTGGACAGATTAAACACTTTGAACTTCAATTTGTCAAGCCAACAAAATGCCTACTCATCCTTGGGTATATAAGACACTAATTTAAGGATAAGTGATGTGTGTTTACATTAAGTTTAAGATCACTTAAAAATGACTATATATTTATAAGGCGCTTTTAAACACATCTTTTATAAACTGAATCAAAGTTTTATAAAATATTTTGAAGTTGATAAGAGAGAGAGAGAGAGAGGGACTGACCTTGTCTTAAAGAAGACATGTATTCTGGAAACCAAATGGGAGAGGATTAGGGTGGCTAATACTAAAATAATTACAGTCCCGTTTGCTATTAGATAGCAAATCATTGAGACAACAAAGAAACTACCAACTGAAGGAAACGGCTTTGGATTTAGACAGGAATAGAACAAAGCAATCAGAACGGGTAAAATAGCAAGTGGAATAAAAGGCAGTGGCATTCTCAGATTTGATTCTACTGCAGATAGCAATGAAGGAACAGTCAAATCAAGCTCCCATGCATTTGCTTGCCTCATTAGGGCAAAAAATACTACAGCAAATGAGAAACCAACAATCTGCATGACAAAAGTAAATTTGTAGTAAGCTAAAATAAATAAGAGTGTCACTAATTAACAAATATGCAGAACACTATAAAAAGGTAATTTCTAAGCATATAGTAATCCCATAAAATCTAGGCTAACACAAAGCAGGATTTTCTTTTTTTCGTTACTATCTTTCTTTTCCTTGCACGCAGTGTGAAAAAATAGAGGTAGCAAGATGGATGGGTTGGGTAATGAGTTGAAACAGGTCTCAGTACGGGGCTGGCCTAAATTTCCTTTTTCATTTCTTAAATTTTTTATTTATAATTAATGCATTAGTATGATTAAGAAAATATATTACCAAATAACAAACTAAGTAAATGAGTAAAGCGATTTAGGAGTTGTATGCATTAAAAATATACTTCGGGCGACTTTCAGCATGTTAGATGCGTGCGGCCTATTTGAGATATAAATAACTTAAAATAACATCACATTGCCTTATGTCAGTTTATTCATTATTAGTAGATATTTGTGGAGGAAAGCAAAAGTAAGGGATCCTGCAATTTTTAATGTAAACCAAGTATTATTGAATTGATACATTTGCGGAGAAATTTTGGCAGTCACATAAGTAATTCTATTATACAAGTAACATTTAAGAATGACTTATAAAAGTTACCTGGGAGTTATATAAAAGCAAAAATCTTCTGCCAGCAGCAGTTGGAGAAACAGCAGCACTAGTTTTATACGAGCAATGTGGATCAATCTGCATACACATCACCTTCATATTAGAATTTGAAATTTTATGTGAAATTATTAAACTAATGATGAACACCGTATACACGTTAAATCTACCAGTAACAAAACATTGGTCTGCTCAGATCCTGGAGTTGAGCTCCAAAGTGCAGGTGATGAGTCGACTTCTATTGTATGAGAATATAAATTAGGAAAAATGTGAAGACCAGATGTAGGGTCCCTCGCAAGGGCAACAGGTGGAAAGCATCTGAGCTTGCAAAGTCCTACAAGATTAGAAAAAAAGGAGCAACCATTAATACAAAATTTATGAAAAAGAGTAATGATTTAAAAGGTTTAAGAAGAATTTTTCACAAATAGACTCTACATTGACCCAAAGGTTTTAGTTATATAAAGGGTAATTGCATAAAAAGCTAACCAACTTTGGTCCAATTTCTATTTGGGGTAACCAACTTTTTTACCCCAGACAAAGGACTTACTTTCAAAATTTTCGATTTAAGGTAAGGCACTTTATTTTGCTTCTATTTTGGTTGGTGGGTGTTGCACTTTTTATGCAATTATTTTTTATTGTTAACCTATTAGGAAAGAACCAAGATTATCTGGGGACTTTCCCATTAATAACCCATGAAATTATTTCAAAACCAACTTATGTAAATGGAAATCTAATTGTATGATCAGTAAAGTCAAGAATAAGGTATAGGGAAATATTAATATATCTGTCCTTATAGTATAATTAAGCTTTATGTTTAAGTTATAAGATGTAGAATATAGTGATGAACTGGTTGGCAAAGTATACCTGCTATCTAATTAATCATCAAGCAAAGGGCAGAGAGAGAGAGAGAGTCTCAGATAGTCTGAGTAATGGTCAAAACGGGTGTGGGTTGAAACAGATCATTGTTAGTACATGTTGAAACATGTCAGGCCAGGTTGACAGGCACACACTTGTTAGCCCATTTTTATAAATGATTAACGCATTATTTATAATCACAAAATATTATTACAATAATAATTTGAATCTTTGAGTAAAATGATTTTATGATTGTATGCATTACGGAAAAGGTAGGACAGCTTTCAACTTGCTCAAGCTCAACCAGTTAACCTTTTAGCAAATTCATTTTTATTTGACCCATTTGAGGTATAACATAACCCAGATTGACCTGTTCAAAAGTGAATGGATCTATATAGCCTCTTATAATCTACAGCAACAAACGGTAATCCTGGAAGGTTGCCAGACATATCACCGATGAGAATAATTCAATGTAAGTTTAAAAAATGAAGCAAGAAAAAAAAAATCTTACTGCCACTATTCATGTCTCCAGCTTCTTCAACAGGAAGTCCAGACTTTTTTATCCCACAACCTGTAGTTTCTAAGGAAACTGTAGCTGGCAAAAGCCCTAAGTTGATACTGAATGTAATATTTATTACAATAGGATGATCCTCCTTGATGAAAATGTCCTGCAACATGTCAATTCCAGTGGTTCCCACTTCTATGAATCATGAAGAAATGAGGAATGGATTTAAACCTAATAAGACAGCTGTGTGTGTATTTAAAAGATGAAAAAAATGAATAAAAAGAGGGGGCGCAATTCCCGACATGACACAAGAACAAAAGGGTAAGCATGGCTAATCTGTTTAGTAAAACCTCAGGATGAGCTGATCGGCCCGTTTCAGCCAAACCCTTAATATTAGAATTAAAAATAAAATATTACAAACTCAACCTCTTTACAATCTGTTTAGCACATTGACCTCACCAACTCATTTAATCCGCCAACCTGTTTGACACGTCTAGATGATAGTTATATGTGTCCGGGTTATAGTTCAGCTTTTCAACAAGATTAAGTAATCAGATATCCAGGCCGGGTTATACGAACCAGCCAACCCGAACCTGACATAAATTTCCACCCAAAAGGTATAGAAAGGCAGAATTAAAATCATCACTGTATTCAAGCACAGTAGATACTTATAGAAAAATCCGTTAAAAAAATTCTAGAAAAATACTAACCTTCTGAGAATACATTGAAAGAAGCAACGATTTAGGAGAAAATTCTTTATGCCCTTCCTGTGGGTTGAAAAACTGTCCAACTGCCATTGAAGCTGCGGGTGGAGGTCTCCCTGAAACAGTCTGGATATATACTATACTGTCAGTTGCTAAATTCAAAGCAATTACACGAGTGGCTTATAATCTTTGTCAATATAAAGAATTGGCATACCGAGATCATTACAAACAAATAAAAAGAGCTACAATATAATAAACTACTCTCCACAACAAATATAGAACGCAAACAACATTAATTCCAAATTATCACCACTTATCCGTATCATATCCAAGTGCATGTTACATGAGCAAAAAACAATGCATGTCAGTTATTTTACAGTAGAAAGAATGAAACAATGATGACATAATTAAGTACAGGGGACTCAACATTTGAAGTTGAAATGTCATGTAAAATGAACTTTTCCATTTTGATTATAAAACAAGTACATGACCAGTCAAAACTCTAATTATTTTCATCTCTAAATTAGAAGTTGAAAGAATATGAATGAAGGACAAACTTGAAGCCATCTTATTTGTTGTGCTTTACAGGACAGAAGAACATATCAAGGGCTGAAAAGAAAGTATATACCAATGGAGATGTGATTCAGTTCAGTTCTAGAATTATTTTACTATAATCTCAACTCATCTATACATACTAATAAATCAAGGTTTTGGGAGGGACACTTGTCATATTTCTAAGCCTTCATATTCTCATTTTCCCGCCTCTCTCTCCTATTAATAATTAACTCCACTATTTTAGTCAACTAAATTAATTATTGTTTCAATTTTTATATATAGATTTTTAAATTTAAAACTGTGTTTATCATCAATTAAATTGTTCTATCATATTTTTATGAATTCTACAAACCGAAAACAATTTTTTAGCCATCTTTTTTTTTTAAAGGCAATTTTATAGCCATCTAAGATCCAAATAAAAACTCTTTAATCATGTATTTACATATTCACATTGTTCCATTTTGACGAGTGTACGTGTTAACAGATTACATTATATTTTATTCAACCCGTGTAATACACGGGCTTTTAAAGACATAATATTTTTATTACTAGGTATATAACATTACATTTATTCAACCCGTGTAATACACGGGATTCTAACCTAGTGATATAATACACATGATAAATTTAACAAATAAGAAGAAATTACCGGGCTTGGTGCAACTGATATTGTAAGGAATCTGAAACCATGCATATCCTTAGGGTCCAACCAAAATACAGCTGATGGTGGTGGTTGTTCTGTCTGACTTCCTGGTTCAATCTACATACATGACAGTAAATTTAAATATATAATCAATTTAAATAGCTCATCACAAATTATACTTGCACCACTGATAACTTGAAATTTTTAGATTTTCCATCAGAAACACACAGCAACTGCCTAAACCAGATGAATATAATATGTAGAGGTGGCGGGATTGGCGAAGAGGACAGGTTAGGTAATGGGTCAAAACAGGATATTTTTAGTGCGAATTAAAAAAAGACGTGCGGGTTGGTTGGATTGAACTGCAAACACTTTTGTCCATCTTTTAGATTTTTTTATAAATAATTATTATTACAAAATTAATATTATTACAGTAAAAATCTAAATCTTTAATAAAAATGAATCAGGAGGTTGTATGCATTAAACTTTTAGTCACTTTCCACCTCTTTGACCCATTCTCCCCATTTAGCAAAAACTTTTATTTGACTTGTTTGAGATGAAGTGTGGCCCAAATTGGCCTATTCATAAGTAAATTGGTTAAATCTGCCACCTCTAATATTGATATGCACTCTAACTGAAAATGAAAACGAGTCATATTTAATGTATATAAGAATCCTGCAAAAAGGATAAAAAGATTAAAAATTAAGAAAATGTTATGCAAGGGTTTTAGTACCTGCCTTGGTGCTGGTCCTGAAGGAACCTGAACTATTTTTGATGTCACTTCTACAACCCTTTTGCTAAGAGGCAAATTTGGCATAGAAGTTCCTTTTTCAGGCCAAAGATGAAGTCTAACCCCATAGCAGGGAAGAAGATTTGTCACAAGAACAAAATTGGTTCTTCCATTTGATCCCTGATTTTATATTTGTATTAGAATATAAGATAACACACTATATGGTAAACCAACAGAACAACACTAAAGCATCTATTTAAAGTAACTTGAGATTTTAGCTACCAACAGATGTTAAGGGAAAAATGCCGTTTCAACTACTGAATTCAGCTCAGAATAATATCCCTATAAATAGAATGTATACCCTAATGAAAATATTACAAAACTACCCTATTAACCAAGCCTAACATAATTATTCATGTAGTAATACAACAACGTTAATAATTAAAACAATCATTCATAAAATGTAAGGTTTTTTTAAGTTCCAATAGGTCTAAATGATGTAACTAGTTTATGATATAAGGGGTGTATGTTAAAATCATATTAAAAAAAAGAACTATAAAAAATATTTCTTATTTTAAGAATCTGTGTTGTTCTTTTATGATGAGATAATAGCAAGAAGTAAGCATCAATAACGTGTCAGTTTGAGTTTATTTTGAAGGTAACGAAGAGAACTTTTAAATGATATAATTTGTATAAAGAAGTATTTCAGTTATATATATATATATATATATATAACTAAAAAAGGGGAAAATTAACTAAGAATAAAAAAGTGATAACGAGTAGGTTTTTTGTAATTAACTCATAATAGGAGGGTATATTTATAAAATTTCGAGTAACTACTTAATAATTGGAAGAGTACTTAAGCCCATTAATTAAACAGAAGACAGCATCAAATTTTATGGATTTCCAATTGAAGGCCAATTCATGCTTAATTGACTGACATGTGTCCAATTTCGCCCAATGATGGCATCATCACCATCATCATCATCATCATCATCATCATTATTATTATTATTATTATCATTATTCGGTTTTATTACATAAAAAAAGAGTGAACAACCATTAATATACGCGAAGTATCACTAACCAGTTCTTTTATGTCCAACCATCTTCTTCTGCCATCCATTGCTAAAATAGTTACTGTTGGTGTCTTGATGTAAAGATCCTTTTCAAGTCCCTCATCACTCCAACGAATTTTACTGGGACATGCAGTAATATTTGTTTTCACAGACCCTGGATAGCCATACAAGTCTCTTTTATGCTTCTATAATGGAAATGTGCAAGTATCACATCAATTGGAAACATGAAAAGTACTCTCTCCTTCCTAGATTAAAAGAGCCTTTTGACAACATTTTAAGCAATAATGCAATATTACATACTTATAATAAAAAAATGTAAGAAACTCAACTACAATTCCTGCTGACAATCATAAATTTTAGTTAAATCACATGAGTGCCATTTTAATGTGTTCTCACTAAATTTTACATATTAGCCCTAGTTGAAAAGTTTATCTAGATTGTGGTGAGTTACCTACAAAAAAAAGGAAAAAAATTTGTTTTATCAACAAAAGGCACATTTTTCTGGGACTGAGATGAAAAAACTAACTCCAAAAGAATATAGAATATAAATTCTTACAAACACAGGGATTATAAGATCAAACAACTAGAATAATAAATAGGGAGTATGTTATTGACACCACCATCAATCACATTAACACCCTTCACGTTCTCAGTCTTTTTTCTTCTCATTCCCAATATTGCATTTAATATTACATCAAAATAACAATAATCAGATAATATAATTTATCCATCCACTCTTTTTATATATGTGTATGCATAATGGAATCCACTTTAGGCAACATCTTTGGGCATAAGGAAAATGCTTAATAGTTGTCTAATTTCATAATTGTTAATGTAACACCTTAGGCGAATCTCACATTGGACGTGGATAAGAGAGAAGTTGGGTTTGTAAGGCCAAAGGGCCTCAAATACCACCGATGCGTAGTATCATGACCTACACGTAGGATCATAACCGCTTAGGAAGTTAGGATCATGAGTCCTTAAGGGGGAGACAGTGTTTGTAACACCTTAGGTAAATCTCACATCTCTGTATCGTTCGACATGGTGGGGCAAACCTCATCAAGAACAATGAGTCCCTACTCCCTGAAGGGGTGTTTGTACCACCTTAGGAGAATTTCACATCGGTCATGGACACGAGAGATGTTGCGTTTATAAGGAATGTTTGGACTCAATACCACCAACGCGTTTGGGCACTTTGGATATGAATGAGAGGAGAACCCACATTTAAGTGTGTTTAGGTAGCAACCCAAGGAACCAAAAACAAAACCTTGAGCTCCCGGAGGGCAAAGCGGACAAAACGGGTTGGTATGAGGGTCCAGGTGCTAAGATAATGGTATAAGTAGTAGACCAAGTGTTTGCTCTAACACCACATCAATCATGGATAAGAGAGATGTTGGATTCATAAGGAATGTCTGGCCTCAAATACCACCAACGTGTTTTGAACGCTTTGGCTATGGACAAAGCCTTGAGCTCCCGGTGGGTGAGAATAGCATTAAGATGGGCGACCTCCTTGGAAGTCACCACCCAAGTAACCAAAAACAAAGCCTTGAGCTCCTGGTGGGAAATCAGACAATAGTAGTTGGTATGAGGGTCAGGTAAGACACCCAAAAATTTCAATCTGGGATTCATTCTAATTATAGTACAATATTTTAAGAAAAATTGCTTAAGATGTTCATCATGAATAACCAGTGTAATGGACAATAACAATGCAGTCACACAAAATGGTCGGTAAATGGAAATATCCATTTAGTAAGGCTCTAATATGAAATTCTACTATGGTTTAAAAGTCGTAATTCACAAAAAGATGAGAAAGCTCTAAACTAATGTTCAGATTTCACACACGATGGAAAATTATCGTAAATTTATAATGTCAGTGTCCAGCATAAGCAAGTCATTAACCATATACGACATAAAGAAATTGTACTTTTTCTGTTTATTTAAGAAATAGAAGTGAAATATACCAGAAAATTTTCTCTCTTTCTGCATATGGAGATGTGGCGACTGCTGATGATAATCTGATTGCCCCAACAAACTTCCTGGCATTCCACTTTGAAGCATTTTTGTAAATATCGCTAGTCTTTTCCTTGTGCCAGAAATCGGGTAACCCGTTTCAGGGTCTACCAAACTAAGAAGAGTATGTGAAACCTGAAACCATTTAGCAGATCAGATCCATTAAATGTATAAAAACTTGGAAAACTACAAAGGAAAAGAAAAACTCACTTGCACGACGAGTTGATTACACCATAAGATAACCTGGTGTTCCATTGATAGCCATACATTCTTCACCCCCATGCTACTGATCATAAAACCATGGGTAGTTGGAACGATGCCATCAACAGATTCCAACTTTGACCTTATCTACATTGAAAAAGCTAAGGTGTCAAACATGCTGCAAGTCGGAGGTCAATACACTACAAAAATATGTGAAATTTTGGCAGATAATGCAAACACGTAAATTTTTTGATTTTTAATGCATTTGTAAGTGTGTAAAAATATTTCAAGTTTTTAAGTGTTAGAAACTAATGAAAACATAAATCTCATAAGCGTATAGAAATAATAAAGAATCTCCACATTTATAAGCACATATAATGTAATAATGTGGATATTGAAAAAAAGTTCACACTTAAAAGTGTGGAGATTAGAAAAACTGAAATCTAGCAAATTCCTCTCTCTGAAAAGTGTGAAGAATTAAACCATTTCTCCACACTTTTACTGTGTGTATTTTTAACTGGGTTCTCCACATTTTTAACTGTGAAGATTTAGACTTAATTTGTTGCCCCAATTTTTTCGCATGTGTTTACAATTCTATGCATTTTTAGGTGTGTGTATATGCCCAATAAAGAGTGTAAAAATGGAACTGATATTACTTTTTTCATGCTTAAACCAAAAAGGTCAGGATAGACAAACTAAAGACAAAGAAACTCAAAAGGAACAATGCTGGTAGTAAACAAAGAGAGGCAATAACGGTAGCCTAGTTGATAACAAACGATAAGATTGACATGGTGATGTAATAGGTTCAATGTCCTACTCCAGCATAGCATCAAGTGAGTTTTTAAAGCTTTTAGATGCCATTTATTATCATTTAGATGCCAATTATTGTCCAGTCCTACTTAAGTACTGAATAATATAAGCTTTAATAGCAATTGGTACTATGTACTATGCCTAAAGCAAAGATATAGTATAGCATGTTCACGTCCATAAGACAAACTTCGTTAAAAATCACACTGTTAAGAAGATGATACATATAATGTGTTACAATTACAAAAAGCAAAAAAATCTTATTAATCACTATTAAAGAAACCTAATGGACAGAAAAACAATAATCTTGGACATATTAAGAAAAAACATTCAAATGCAATCAAGTCGATCAAAAGCAAAATGGTGTTTTCTTATAAGTTATATCTGTTAATTGATTGAACTGTAACCTTTTCAATCATATGTATATAACGAAGCTCAGAACTAATATCACGAATATTAAAATAGATAAAAGAATATGCAAGAACAGTTAATCACCTGGTAATCATTACCACCACCGGAAATGGAGATAACAACCACTCTAGATAGTTGAGGGCTGGAAGAGTGAATTCCTGTTCTAGAGGTTTGAACCTCATAACCCTTTCTCCATTTCTGATTTATGTATTCATAATAGTGACCTAATGATGGTTGCAATGCCACAGGAGGTGACCTGCAATAAAATTATACAAATGTTACAGTATATTTATGGCATCATTAGATGCAAGATAATGTATTAAGACCAAGAGAACTCACTGATGTGGAGCTGATAGTGTAAGAATAGTTTCAACGGCTGATTTTCTCAAATTAGGGTGCACTACCGCAGCTCTAGCAACAAAACCACCCATTGAATGGCCAACCAATATGACACTATTGGGCAGACTACTGGGTTCAATAGCGCCTTCTTTTACTCGAGCGTCTTGAGATTCTTTATATTGATCCAGGATCTACAAGCAGAAGCAGACACTTGAAACTTGTTTGCAAAAGAACTTAACGTAAATGGAATGCTGTTGTCTCAACTCTGACAAATAAAATCAGTCTCCAAGTGCTATTATAGGTGTTTTATGCAAAGATAATATAGTTGATACCCTGTTAATGGCATATACTACATATGCTGTGTGTTCTTCAAGAATTTGACCATCCATTGCAGAATGTTCACCTTCAAGGTCAACTGCAAACCAGTCAAGCTTGCGTGTATATCGGTTTAATATTGGAATATTTGTTTCATCTATGTCTAATCCCTCCTCAAACATTAAGGAAGCTTCTTGGTACAACATAGGTTCAGGTGGGCCACCTTGATAAGCCCTGTCAGATTCTGCCGCTAAGGACCTGACCTGTGAGAATTAGTTCAGGATAAAAAGACATATCAGATATCTTGGGGATAGGTGGTTCAATGATTAATGTATATCATAAACGATAGAGGGATTTTAGACTTAGTTTTTTTGCAGTTGAAACTTGAAAAAGCCCCAAGTCATAAAGTCATAAACTCACAAAGTGCTTCATAAATACTCATATCAAAGTCCAGACACAAATCATTACAAGTGATGGTGGGGCTGAAAAGAAAAGGAAACATAGCTAAACTACATATCAGAATAACCATAAATTCACCTGCTTGTAGCTGCCTCCATTGCCAGGGATGAAAAGAACAGGAACCCCATTAAGTTGTTTAACATGCTCATCAAAATCAATTTGTTTCCACCCCTCGTGATACAAATACAGTCCATACTTCGAAGAAGGCAAATTTTTCGTTGCTGATATTGGAATGTAGGTTGGGTACATGTATGTCATGGTACAACCATTTGAAATCGGCTTTAACAAATCATATATAGCAACAAGACCAATCCCAACTGAAAGAACAACAATCGTTGCTAATCGAAATTTAGCCTTGAAGCCTTCCATCTTTTCAATCTACAGTAAGAAAATCCTCCTCAAACTTGCATCCTTCAAGCACAACCAAACAAAATTAAGAGACATCCTGTTTGTCATGAACTATATAAATCTGTTTCTGTCATATTCATTAAATACAAGAGTTTCATTTTGAGATAGTAACGCCCACATTTATGCCTGTTGTGTAAAATTTTCTGATACCTACCTTGCATTAAATATCAACTCTTATATATGATTGCCCTATCAATACATGAGCTGAGAACATATAAGTGACGTCACAGAGTACCATGAGAAATTAACAAATACAATCCTACTGCGTGATTTATAGTGCATGTGTATATCGAACTTTCGATCTCTATTATATCATAATATCAGATAGTCTGTAATTGATTTATGATGCAACAACTCAAATCGTCTCTATCGGCATCATAATTTGCTATAATCTAACAATTAGGTATGTGAAATCGTGTGAATATGTGTGTGAAATACGATTTCATTTGAAATTGAGAACATTATGAGCTACGATTTGTTAAAATCGGAACTCGGATCTGCAATAACACATACCTTAGATTGATCCGCCAGCGGCGAAGAAAGGTGACCGACTACCGTATTGAGTCAAAAAAGGATGAGTGATTCAGAGCGTGTAATCTAGAATTTTGATTGTTTCCTCCGCTGCTGCTCGGAAAAGGAGGCCGGTCTGGCTGTGGGAGTGGATTTTCCGGCTAAGTAGAGAGACTGAAATGGACTGAAGTAAGAAGTCAGGGGAGTTTAGAGGAATTAATTAAACACATAAAAGTCTTTAAAAAGTTTATTAAAAAGCCTTTTGTTGACGCTTTTGAGGGGAATGTTGTCGTTTGGGGCATGACCCGTGTCGTTTTGCTTCATTTTCTTCTCTTAAATAGCAAAAACAAAGGTGGTTGTAATTTTTATAGTTTTATGTTATTTAAAATAAATAGTTAATTTAGAATAAAAGACAATAATGGAATGAACAATTTGGACACAATGAGGAAAAACATTTTTAGTGTATTCTTTATATAATATGATTTTATTTTAGATTTTGAAGAATGAGTAACGACTCCTCGTACAACATCAAGCTTCAGTTTAACTTGGGGGCGGTGATTTAGTGGGAATGGGTGGCAATGTAGCTTTTTTACCTATTCCATTAGGAACCGTGGATTTTTTGATACATCACATTCATGCATTTACGATTCATGTGACGGTATTGATACTTCTGAAAGGTGTTCTATTTGCTCGTAGTTCTTGTTTGATACCGGATAAATCAAATCTTAGGTTTAGTTTTCCTTGGGATGGGCCTGGAAGGGGGGGGGGGGATGTCAAGTATCAGCTTGGGATCATGTCTTCTTAAGACTATTTCTGGTTGTACAGTGCAATTTCAGTAGTTATATTTCATTTCAGTTAGAAAATGCAATCACAAGTTTGGGGCAATATAAGCGATCAAGGAGTAGAAACTCGTATCACGTGAGGAAACTTTGCGCGTAGTTATTACTATTAATGGGTGGCTCCGCGATTGCTTGCATGGTTTGTTTGTTTGGCTCTGAACAAGTCAACTCATACGCTCTAATTCAGTCAAAGTCTGCCTAGAAGATTTGATAAAACATAAGTGTAACATTTGGATGTGAACCATCTCCTTGAATTATTACATTATGAAAATCTTCATCTTCCATTGAAAAATGATTTTTAGGATAGGATTGGTAGGTTTGAGGTTACTTTATATAAAGTGATTATTTTCTTATCTTTTGTAATGCGCTTTATTTTGAAGTGTTTGTTAAAAAAACAAATTGTTTTGAGTTTGTTTTACGTTTAACATAATACAATAAATAGTTAGATATATAATAATCAATCTCAAACACCCACTTCAAATTGTATCTCTTGTTTTTTTTTCATAAACCTTGATTTGTTGTTTAAGTTTCTTTGAATGCTTCATAACATTTTGTAGGTCCTCATTTTCAATGGTTTGTGTTTTATGTTATTTTTATAGGCCTTAATTTGGTGGAGAAAATGACTTAATGATTTTTTTTTTTTAACAGCAAATGTCCGGACACCCGGGATCATCCTGGCAAACGGATCACCCTTCCGCCCGAAGAACAGAAGGAACCCCACAACTGGGAAAACCTCCTTGCTCAACCTGGAATATTTTTGTCCCAAGCGAGACTTGAACCCATGACCTTCTATTTGGAAATTCGTGGGGCTACCACTCACCCAGAAGGCTCGGTGGTAATGATGATTTATGTTCTATAAAATGATTTTGTTAATTTTTGTTTAGCCTACAACTTAAGCATTTATACGACATTGTATTTATAGTTTAGTTTGAGACAAGACTAAAGACTAGGATGGTGTTTATTCTTACCACTTATCACTTTTTAGGCTAATGTGGGGGTGTTTACAAAATGTCCAAACTCTTCAAACCGATCGAAAAAAGACTTATTGGCTGGTTTGGGCGGTTTAAAATATATATACCTTCAAAGAGTATAAACCGAACTGTTCAAACCATACATATTTGGGCCTAGGCTCATGTCCGTTCATTTGTTTGGTTAAACTTAAACGAACAAAAACAAACAAGGCACCTTTCGTATTCGTTCAGTTTGTTTACAACCCATATTGATGGGGAGACGTTATTCCACTATTTATAAAAGTGTTTTCTTTTTTACTTTTCATTCTACATTCAACTTGAAATTCTATCTCTTCTCGCTTCTCCCTTAACCCCTCACACCACGGACGTAGCCTCACACCATACATCAAGAACGGTCATCCTCGTCCCCAATATCCCACTAACACACCAAAATCCAATTTGTTCAACACACTCAATCAATGTTACTTTTTCTCTCATATCCAATGTCGACACATAACAAAAACACCCTAACGTCGTTGCTAGCATCATCATCCATCCACCTTGCAACACTCTAGTTCTGATTTGGTGAGCCCTAGCACAACCTCCTTTCCTCGTGAGTCAGGGTTAGAGTTGTTGATGGCTTTGATGGAGTAGGTGGTGGGTGGTAAACTTTGGTGGTTCTAGTCTTAACAAGGCATAAATGGTTTCCATAAACAAAAATACATTTTCCTACCTAGTTGTGTTTGTAAATATCTATCTAACAGCCACATAAACATTGAAAGATTTAGAAACATGGATTTTTAACTAAAGATTTTGGTTAGATGCAAATCTATAATAGTTTCACATCTTCATGAAAACTCACATGATTGATAGGTAACATATCCTCAACAAATATTTGAAGTTACAAGAACTTAAGAAAATCAATGTATAAATATGTCATGTTCACACAGATTCGTAGGAGAGTCACGCACGTTGTTATCATGTTCATCTCGTTAATACCTTTTCAAGCTCGAGCTCGGCTCGGACTCGATTTGTTTTTTATATATTAAATATTTAATTTTTTTATTTATATACATATATAATTATTTTATATATAGGCAATTATAACTTTATATATAATCAACTATATATTATATTTAATTTTTTTATCTTAATTATATATATAATATTTATAATTTAATTATATATTTATTCTCTATAATTAAAAGTTATTATATTTATATGAATTATGAGATCACAAAGTCTAGTCAAACTCAATTTTTTGAATCGAACTGGCCCGGACCGGTTTGGGGGTTTAGGTTTTTATGCATTGTAAACCGGTTTGAACCGAACCGGTTTGGGGGCAAACCGGGTTTGACCAAAAGTCGACCAAACCGGTCTGGTTAAAAAAACCGATTTGTGCACCTCTAATCTTGATGTCGCCCACCGTATTATCCACACTTCTCCTTGTTAACCAAATTACCCAAAGCGTGAAATATGAGATTAAAATTCTGATCTTGTTTAACTTGCAGTAGCCATTGGAACTGTGAACGAGAGCCGACAATACCTTCACTGATCTAATACCCAACAGATCCATGGGGAGCCAATTGGAGACCCGTTTCCAGGCTTCACTCGCAACCGGACAGTGAATGAAAAGGTGGTCTTTGTCTTCAATTCCCGGCCGACATAATGCGCATATTGGAGACGGAACAGTGACACCCCGGACCCCAAGCGAGGATGCCACAGGAATTCAATATTGCGAGCTGAGATTCTTCCAACCATTTCCTGCAAGACCCGGTGGAGAATGCCCCAAAGAATCCCCACTCCATACCCATTTGTCCGGCTCAATACTAAAGTCATACGACTTTACCATTTCTTCCAAATCCAGAATTTCATCCCACCTCATCTGTGATGCCCTCCTACTGTTCCAGCCCCAAGTAATAGACGCTACCTCAACTCCCGACCACATAACCCTATCCTTTATTGTGCAGTTTTTCTAACTCAAAAAGCCTAGGGAATAGATCTTTAAAAGGTTTCGAACCGAACTAGGGCTGAGCATTCGGTTCGAACCGGACAGGAACCGTGAACCGTTTGGACGGAAATATGTTACCCGAGGACCGGACCGGAACCGTATTAAACGGGTCGGAACCATTTAATTGCTGGACCGAACCGATTAAGATAAAGTTCCACTTTCATTATACCGAATTATGTTTCCTGCAAAATAAAGTTCCAAACCAACTCCACAAAACAAAAAACAAACCCAAAATACTCCAAAACGGTTCTAACGGGTCCGAACCGGAACGAACCGCGAACCGTTTAATGGCCATATGAAGAACCGAGGACCGGACCTGTTTAGTATTTCGCGGGTCGGTTTCGGTTCCAACCGGTCCGGTTCTACGGTTCAAACGGGTCCGAACCACGAACTGCTCACCCCTAAACCGAACCACCTATCCTTCCAGAACAAAGCAGAGATCCCACCCCCACACTTCTTTTGAACAGGCATTTGACCGATGGCCTGTTATCGATTGCATCCGATCCCGCAGATACGATATTTCCCCAATTGTCTGCAACCCCCTTTTTTTGCATAAATCCTCCAAGGAACCAAATGACTTATTATGTAGTGCTTTAACAACTTGAGCCCATAATCTCGTCGGATTGTGTACCGCCTTCCACCTCCATTTCGTAAGTAATGTCGTATTCACTACGGGTGTTTTTAAGACGTTTTTGAGCTCATGTGGCATGTTGAAGAAACATCTCAAACACAACTATAGTTACAGTTGTGTTCGAGGATGCAAATCAAAGAGAAACAATCCCTTAATTAAGGGATTTTGTTACAAACTATCCATGTTTAGACCATACTCAAAATTTTCTTTACATGTTGACGTGGATCGATATTTCATAAAAGAAAAACTCGATGAAGGGATTATATACCCTACCATTTGTTCAATCAGAAGATCAATTGGCAAATGTACTAACGAAAGCAGTATGTGGGAGAGTGTTTCACAAGTGTATCAACAAGTTAGCTATGTGTGACCCCACTACCAACTTGAGGGGGAGTGTTGAAAAACAACTCAAACACAGTTGTAATCACAACTATGTTCAAGGATGCAAATAAAAGAGAATCAACCCTTTAGTTAAGTGATTCAGTTACAAACAATCCATGTTTAGACCATACTCAAATTTGTATAAATAAGGCCTTGCATCTCTTGTTAAAAAGATAATAGAACTCTGAATCTTTTCTTAAATCGCTTTTCTCTACATGGCATCGACGTTTTGGGGGAGGCCATTCGTGTGTACAATGATGGGGTCGGACAGATTATGTGAGATGGGAGGAGATACGTTTTTGGATGTGAGAGGGTCAATCTGGGCACGCGATGACGTGGTTGGTATTTCTAGGCTTATTGGAGATGCTTTTAGGGTTGTTAACAACCAAGTCGAGTATCATGATATCTAGGCTCAACGAGAGCTCAAGCTTGAATAGTTTTTTATTTTTTATTTTAAATTAGGCTCGATGTTCGAGTTTGAGATCAATACTCGTTTATTTATTTGACCTTTTTCTTATGATTAGGTCTTCAATCTCAAGTTGCTTGTTTATTAGCTCGTGTTTGAGCTTGAATAATTTCATTTATGAGATTAAGAACGTGTTACATAGTTACAGGCTTATATTGTAGGAGTGTGCATAAAAACCAAATAACCGAACTATAATTGAAATAGCTGAACCAAAATAACCGAACAAATTGAGAAACCGATAGTTTGATTATGGTTATACATGAATAATAACATAATTCACTGAACTAAGGATTAAACCATCTTTTATACTTTTATTATTTATAAATAGTATCTTACATGTAGGAAAAGTTTTGTTATAATTTTTATAAATAATATATTAATTGTTGCTTTTTTTTAATATAAATTAGAGGAATTGCTAATATTTTACTTGACCCAAGATATAGTTAGATTTATTAATTGGAATTAACCTGAATCCACGCATGTCCAAAGCCGACGGTTAACCAATGGTTACCCGAATTAACCGAACAATCTTTCCCAATAACCGAATCAACCCAACCGCTTTGGTTATGAAAATCCAAAAACCAAAACATTGGCCGTCTATAGGTTCAATTTGAGTCTATAACCGAATTGAACCGACTCTTGCTCTCCCCTACTTTTTTATCTACTGGTCTCGACTCAATCATTAGAGTGTTGATGAAATTTGGTCTCATGGAACCTTTTTCCTTTGGTTTGTTGAAATAACCACACTTGCTTCCTCTTACACAATCATTTACAACCTTGGTTTCCTCCTTGCGGTTTTACTCAGCATCACTTGGCAAGCTCCCTTGAGGTCTTTCGGCCGACTGACCCGATTAGGTTTCCAAGCTTTGGATGACATCGTTTTGGTTCTGATCCCGAACACTTGTAAAGGGTGTTGAAGATTCTCATGGTCAATAGCGATGTAACGACCCACCTATGTGGTATTTGTAGTAGTCCTGACAAAATAGGCGGGTCGGGGCCGAGTGGAGTAACGGGTCATACCGGATCGTTTTAGAAGAGTGTAAATTTAGTTCAAGTCAAAACAGATTTTAATCAAAATAGGTTTAGGTTGAAACGTGCCTAGAAAAATGTATCAAATGAATAAAATAATACGTTCAACAACTATATGTGATCATCATTGTGTTTGAAATATACAAAAAGGACATCATTCCCAAATTATAAACACATCAGAAAAAGTAATCAATTGTCATTAACCGCCAATGTGGGACTAGCCCACTTGGTAAAGACATATGACTCTTAGATGAGAGGTCTCAGGTTCAAACCTAGGCAATGTAGTAGTTTAGGATTATTGGTTTAAAAGTAGAGTAGAAATAACGTTTGTCGTTAAAAAAAAAATTTGTCATTAACAATAGAATTAGGTGAACTATGATCCATACACCTTGCATTTAAGTATTTAACACCATTTGATGTGACTAATGCCTAACACTCTACATTTGTTTTTACCCATGATAACCAATCATAACCATAGTCATGATTCCTTATTTATATTAAATCATTATAGTTTATTAATTAAATTTGATACACCAATTTGTATATAAACTTAATATAATTTTTTTAAAAATTAAGTTAATTATTATTCTTTTTTTTAATTTAAGTTAACTATTTTTTTTAAATGTGTAATTAAATATCAAAATAAAATTAATAACAACAATAAAAATTTCACTAACAAATAAATAAATTAATTAATTTACAACTACATATTCAGCAGGTTTTGCTACCCAATCTTTATAAAGCTTCTGACGTGATTTAAATACGTTTTCCCACTCAGCTATGTCTCTTTCACTCCTTAGTATCCATAAGTTGTGTGTGAAACCCATTGGAAACTCTCCTTGCATTTCTACCATTACATCATGATTTTTATTCACCAGTGCAATTGTGATTATCTTTTTATCTGGGTACTGGTCATGGTCTCTCCAAAGCGGAAACAATGTCGAATTATTATTACCTTCTTTAGATATCAAATGAAAAATTACGTTAAACCTGTTCGCAATCAAAAACCCCATCTTTGGCATAATCATCCAGTATTTTTGTGGCGCAAAACTAGGACCCGACCACTCTAAGGATGAAAACACCTCATTGTATTCGTCCTGGAAAGCCTTTCTGTAATATGTTTCAAACTACACCATCTCATCAATTAGTAGACTCCGGATTAATAGCCATTCATCTTCACCGTACATGAGAGCAAAAGCTGTTGCCCGAAACCCACAATTTCCATCACTTAACACATCTTTTATATCTTCCACGTACGGTTGAAAGACTGTTGGAATTTCATCAATATATTTGTGATAGTCTTGTGATTTTTTATTAGTAACATTGTGGGTCAACCCTAGGAAATCGTAGACATGCGTACTTGAAGGGCCGACGCCTGAAGGGTTGGTTAAATAAGTTTGTTCGCCACTATATTCGTTCAACCCAAAGAAATCATATCTTGTAGCACCTGAAGCGTTTGTGAAATAAATTTGTTCGGCAGTATTCTCGTTCAACCCGAATAAATCATATGACAGTGCGGTTGAAGGGTTGGAGAAATAACTTTTCCCGGCGACATCTTGATTCATTAAAGGACTCTGTTTACTAGGCACCTGGTAGCTTCGCTGAAGGGGAGGTTTAATTGTTGCAAGGTCCGCTTTTTTGTTGTTTAGATTTTGTACTTGGCCTTCCACGAACTTTTGTTTGCACTGCGGGCTCATCATAAGTCGTGCTGCTAGGATCCTATATAGCTTTTATCTTTTGTAGCCAGCTCTTTTTCACTACTGCTTTTTTTTTTGTTGTAAGCCTCTTTAAACGCATGTAGTTGTTCACAAAAGTCGGTATCTGGATCATCGGGTTCATTTGATTCATGCTGGTTCAACAGTGCCGGTTCTAAATCAAGCTTCTTCCAAAATACATGTTCTTTTTTATTAACATTATTTTTTGTCGTTGCACATGCTCTTTCATTTAAATTTTATTAACAAATTGGGCGACACCCGCGCGGAGCGCGGGTATAACCATCTAGTTTGATTTAATCAGCTATTAAAATTTACCTCTGAAATAATACAATTTTAAAATAAAGTATTAGATGTATTACGTATTCCTTTTAAAAAAAGATGTATTATGTATAGATGGATGGTACTCTACTCTAATATACTTTTTGTCGGTTAATTATTTTAGATACTCATTAAAATAAAAGATAAAATAATTTGGATAAACAGAGATGCTGTCATTCTTCAAATTTTGTATTTGATGCAAAAAGTTTATAAAAAATAGATGATTTTTGTTAGATGATAGTGTAACTTTTTATTAAAAAGTTCATTAAAAAAGATTATTAGAAAGGTTTATTAAAAAATAGGTGTACTTTTCGTTAGATCATTTTTGCAAAAAGTCTATTAAAAAGATTAATGGTCATTCAGAATGAGCTGATGGTGAAATGCAACACCATTTTTTATGTTTACTATTTATTAAAGTGTCACAAAATTTTATGTAACTTTTTATTAAAATGGTTCAAGCCTTGGAGACCGGTCATAGATAAATTTGCCAAAAAGCTTTCGGGTTGGAAGGCAAAATATTTGTCTATGGCCGGGCGCATCACCTTAGCTAAAGCGGTTCTCGAGAACATTCCTTTATACTATTTATCGATTTGCAAAGTGCCTATTAAGGTGATTAATGCTATTGAGGGAATTAGAAGAGACTTTGTTTGGGGTAAAGTCGGGAATAGGAGGAAAATGAGATGGGTGGCTTGGAATAAAATCCAAACGGCGAAGCGGTGGGGAGGGCTCGGTTTGGGAGAGATCAGAAGTCTTAATTGGGCGCTGCTGTGGAAATGGAGATTCAAGATCTATCCTGAGCAATTGTGGGCTTTGGTGATTAAAGCTATTCATGACAACCACAGGGGAGTTCAAGATATTCCTGTGAATAATAATCTGACAGGGATAAAGACCTTAGGAAAGCAGGTGTTACGATTATAGGGGACATGGGGATGGAAGGAGGGGAGGGGAGGACGGTTAGAAAACTTTTTTGACAGCCATGTTTAGATCGTAGGTTGAGGAGCAAATTGGTGAAAAAATTAACATGGGGCGGTTTAAATGGAATAATTGGATCCCAAAAGAATTGCGTATTTTGCTTGGAGGCTGTTGTTGGGTTGCATCCCTTCAAAGGGGGCTCTGGTTCATCGAGACATAAATATTGGAGATACTACTTATGGTCTTTGCAAGTATGGTACGGAAACTACAGATCATTTAGCAGCCTCTTGTATTATGGTTAAAGCGATTTGGTGGCACATTCATGTTTGGCTCAAGATTCTGTTTCATGGTTCGGCTACATCGGGATATGATATTCTCAAGGATTTACATAAGCACAACGGTTCCTATCAGTGGAAAAAAGTTCTGCAAGTGGTGATGTTAACTACGTGGTGGAGAATTTGGAAGGCCCGGAATAAGTTAATTTTTGAAAGGGTTTCTTTTTCGGTTATAAAGGTGGTGGAAGCTATCAAAGAGGACGCCTTCGTATAGCTCAAACATAGGTCCTCTATTGGTAATTTATATTGGGAGAGATGAGGTGATTTTAATTTGAGAGATGTTATTGTTTAGTTTTTTATTTGGGATTCCCAGTTTTTCGCTGGCCCCTTTGTCCTGTTTTATTGGTTAATAAAATGACAGATGTTCAAAAAAATATAGCTTTAGTGGTGTATTAATCTCACCACCCAATGTAAAAGCTGATAAATATAGACTCCCCTCTAAACCAACTGTCATATTTCAGAAAATGATTGCAAAACTAACGTTATTTTACAACTGTCATATTTTAGAAAATGATTGCAAAACTAACATTATTTTAATAATAACCATGTTTTTAATTAAGTTATGTTAAAACAAAATAAAATAAAATAACATGAAAAATCTTAACAAAATTATCAATAATAAGCACCCAACTCATTAAAGTTTTATGGAATCGTAATTCTCATTGCCCCAAGAATAATTACAAGCACCATATATATGTCCGCTAATACTCATCACCCCTGTTCGATTCAAACAAACACCCATAAGACCATCCGGCCCGCCCCAACGTAGACCACACCATTGCCGATGCGGCTTGTGCCTCATGGACCACACAGCGAACACCACGCCCCTTTGTGGTCCACGGCTGGGCATACATGCCATCAACACAACAACGAGTTCTTCCACCTTCATTTTATTAAAAAAAAAAATTTTTTTTAACCAACCAATACTATTGTTTTTATTTAAGTATTTTATTTATTGTTTTTTTTATTTGACAAAATATAATCTTATTATTTGTGTTTAGAAAATAAAAACAAGTGGAGATGATGTGGAAGTGGACGATCTTGCACCCTTGGGCGCGCCCGTTAGTCTAATGGTCTATCTAATTTGTGCATATTAGAGCATTCACATCAATTTATTCATCTCTATCTCTATAATTTAACTAAATATTACCTTTTTTCATAGTTTTCTTTAAATTTGTTTTAACCTCCCACATCTCGTTCTCTATCTCACTCACAAACACTTATTTTATTATTTTTTCTCTTTCATATACTCACAAAAAATATAGAGATTAATGAAAATGGATCTCTATATTTAGATAATCTCTATTTATTAAACTCTAAAATTTAAAGATGGAGATAGAGATACGAATGGAGGTGTAAAATATGAGAAATCTCTAAATAATAAAGATAAAGATGAATATAGAGACACTGATGTGAATGCTCAAAGAGCCAAAACGTTTTCACCAAACTTCATTAAATACATGATTAACCTGAAAACAGTAGAGAGGGGGGGCAGCAGTTTGATCTGTACAATACTTGAACCTCTTACAAAAAGTAAAAAACACACCTCTTTACACTAACACAATCCCAGTTCCTAACACCAAACAATACCATCAATTTCTATTCTTTTACTTGAGAAATTATACAAAGTCCTTTGTTTGATCAATTCCATTCCACATTTCAAAACCATCGACCCCTTGGCTCGACTCCGACACATCAGTGTCATTTCCTCGTAACTTCTTTAGCTTTGCAACAAGAATCCACATATTTGCAAGCTCGTTTTCAAGATACGCCTCTCTCTGTTTGGACTCCTCAACGGTTTTTTGTAAATCGGACTCTATTTGTTCTTTTTCAGAAAGCATGGCTTCATAAGACATTTCTCTTTCTCTGCTTAACGCGAGTTCTCTCTTTAACTCCGATTGTGTAGGACTGGGTTCTTTTTGTCTGAAATAGGTGGTGTTGTCTTTACGTCCGTTTTTAGTGGGGCCTGTTGGTCTACGGTGGTGGCTCGGGGAGTTCTTGTGGGACGCCAGCTCAGTGGATAGTTTCTCGTTGTGGTTCATTAGTTTTGCAACTTCTTCAGATAGTGCTTTCAGCTCAACTGCAGCGGCTGAGGCTAAGCCTTTGGCATATGAGCATTCTTCTGCTAGTTTTATGTTTCGGGCTTCTAATTGCTCTTTTGACTCGGTCAACTCTGTCACTTTCTCCTCAAGTTTTTCAACCTCGTGTGCCTATTTTGATGTAATAGCATATTAGTTTGAATGATGCTTTGATGATTCAAATATGTTCCTTATTAAGGATCGATTCGGGTTAGTTATTTATGACGGGTAAATTTTAAAAAAAAATAGCTAAAAAGAAAACAAGTTGAAAGTAGCCAAAGTATCCTAATTTTGTAATTCAAAAAATTAAACAGTTACTGAACTAACACATTTTTTATCATCATGTTTTACATGTAATTATGTAAAAAAATTGGACAACTTTTGTATGAACCAATAAAAATGATACGGGAGCATCCAAACCATTTAACGTTCGGCCCGTATGGAGAAAGCTTGGAGTGGGGAGCAAGTTAAAGATTCAGATGATCTTTTAGCTATTTAAAATTATTTGTTTCCAGTTTTTAGGATATATTGTTACCTATTTAATCTATCAATTATTTTGTATAAATAGGGGGTTAGGGTTTATTGTTTAGGAGAGTTTTTTTATGATGAATTAAGAAGTTGTAAGCGTTAAGCTTGCCGGCCGAATTCTTCGGTTCGGGTTATTTGAATAAACGCCATATTGTTCTTGAGCCATTTGAGTATTACCATGGATTCGGTATCATTTGGTATCAGAGCTAGGTTGTTCAAATGGCTCAACGAAAAGTTAAGTTGGGGCATAATGGTAATTTGGATATGGATGCACAATCAGTGAAAAAAAATATTATTTTGGTGATATCATATTTATATGTTTGGGTGGGTGATTTCATCATGCCCAAGATTGGTACTATGTTTGGATGTCGCATGCAACCGGGAAAGCTAGTTTCAGTACATGACAATAATGATTTGTGAACTCGAATGTTTTACAAGACTCGAGGGCGAGACTTTTTCAAGAGGGGGAGTATGATACGGGAGCATCCAAACCATTTAACGTCCGACCCGTATGGAGAAACCTTGGAGTGGGGAGCAAGTTAAAGATTCAGATGATCTTTTAGCTATTTAAAATTATTTGTTTCCAGTTTTTAGGATATCTTGTTACCTATTTAATCTATTAATTATTTAGTATAAATAGGGGGTTAGGGTTTATTGTTTAGGAGAGTTTTTTTTATGATGAATTAAGAAGTTGTAAGCGTTAAGCTTTCCGGCCGAATTATTCGGTTCGGGTTATTTGAATAAACGCCATATTGTTCTTGAGCCATTTGAGTATTACCGTGGATTCGGTATCAAAAACCAAGAATCAAACCAGGATCAGCTATCACCTCTCCGTTTCTTGGTTATAAAGTTTTTTAAATAACAAATTCTTGGTTGGAAAATTTTAAATATCGGCTCTAGGTTCAGCCTGTTCTAGAATCAGAACCAAACCGATTTTTCCTAATTTATTTTCCGAACTTAAAACAAAGTCTTTTTGTATTTAATATATTTAAACCCAAGTTAGTAGTCAGTTAACAGACCTGTTTTGGACCAAACTGGTTATAATTTATAAACCAGATTCAGACTGGTAGGGACCGGTTTAGACCAGTTTGGCTCTCGGTTCTTGATTTTACAATTACGGCCCAGTCCAGTTTCATACCTATGAACACCTCTTGTTTAAACCAGTACCAAATTATTATCCATGAACCCGCACCCATTTTGCCACCTCTAATTAAACCCGAATATGAAAGCAGTAATATGGGAATGAACCTGAGATTGACGAAGCAACGATATTCTGGCATCTATTTCAGCATCAAATTCACTCTGTGCATCGGAAAGTTGTTGTTTCAAGGAATTGATTGTTTCTTGTAGTCCTTGACATTCATTGATCTAGATGAAACATAAAATCTCACAAAATAATAAGCAAGAAAAATCATAATGTTTTAGGGAAAAATAATCATATCAGCACGGGGTTCTTACCTTTTGGTTAAGCTGCTCTTGAAGTACTCTAGTATCCCCTACTTTCACCTGCAAAAGAGATAGCAGAATAGGTCTCAAATTAGAGCATGATGTTTCTTAAACTATATCTTTCTAGAAATTACCGAAATGCCCCTAGATAGCAGAGTAGGTAAATGTGTGTTTTCCAAGACAACATACCTCAAGCTCAAAGGACTTCTCACTTAATTGTGCTTCTAGCTCAGAAACAGACTGCATAAGATAGAAAATTCACCTTAGAATGGAAAAAATACACTAAGAGGCATGTATAGTAGTTGCTAGAGGCATCATACATAAACAATATTATTATTATTATAGTAATAATATGATACGACAAATTAATCATTCATAATAATCAGGCTTCATAAATAATCGGGTGAAAATTTACCCCTATAGTAATAGCACTTACTCGTGTTTGTTTGTCTTCATCCATCTTGTGAGAAGATGATACGACAGAACCAGAAATCTTGTCTTCTAGTTGTTTGATTTGTTCATTCAATCGGGCAATCTCCACCTGTAGGTTATAATAAAGTGTTCTCATCAGTATATAAACAACAGCTACAGCTGATGAAAGATTAAGTTATAAATTACTTTTATAAATTCCCTCTCAGAGTCTCTTGAAGCATCAGGTGACAATCGCTTTAGAGCACTTAAATGAATTGCCATCTCCTCAGACAAAATCTTTTGCTGCTCTTTAAGGAGGTCAATTTGGTCAATTGTTTTTAGGCTGATCTGTCAATCACATACAAAGGTGGAAGAATTCCCAATGTCAAATCACATCTATATATAATTCCAATGCAGATGGACTCATGTAATGTACTTTCAACAGAGTTCCTGAGTCAAAGATGTTTGCAAGTTTTTTTAGTAGTATTGACTATAGCATCAATGAGACTCCATATTGCCGCACCTCTTAATGATCCGCTACACTTTTGTCTTTTTGTCCAAATTATTAACTTATTTTTAAAAATAATCAGTGTGTCAAATATGTATAAAATACAAATATATAATTTCAACAATAACGTAATTTTTTTAATAAAATGATTTCAGAGTTTTTATGCATTAAAATACACTTTAGGCGACTTTCAACCCACTTCTTTTTAAATGTTTTTTTTAACATTTTTATCCGTTTGATCCGCTAAAATAACCCGAATCGTTCCATTCGTAAGTAGATGGGTGGAAATTGCCGAAAAGAATATATGACTAGGAACCCAAGATACAGACTACCCAATTGTAAGAGATGGTGGTTCCAAAAATCTATCTAATATTTGCTCATGCTATTAATGTGTAGACGAGTTTATTCATGAACGTAGAGATAAAAATGAAGGGAAATGCTTACTAGAGGACTCTCTTGTTGCAAAAAGGTATCCTCATTGATTTCTTGATCTTGTGGGGCCCCTGGTGAGAAGTCAGCAGATCTGCATTCTGTAGGCAAAGAGTGTGAATGCCTGGATTCAACAGGATTATCAGCTTGAGGAGTCGAAGGTGTGCTAATAGATTTGGCCCCACTTGATTTATCACTGGTACTTGTCAAAGCCCCCGAGATACTGTCACGTCTCTGGTAAAAGCAAGAATATTAAAAATATTGATAAACCTCAAAAGGTAGATCCAAAGAACCATTGCTATCGAATGGGGTTACAAAAGTCATGTGTTTATAGGGTAGGTAATACTTGATACATCAAAGTATGTAAACTTAACAATAATGATATAACTATAGTCACTAATATAGTTTAAATGAACTTAAAGGTGACCAACTAGCACTCACAGTACATCTGATGTCTCCACATTAAAGGAAAACCTTTTGTTACGATAGAAGTATAAGTACACTTCCAGTTTAAGTCGATTGAAATTAAGTAGTAAGACCACTTTGCCAAACAGAAATACTTGAGAATATATGGACCTAAGCTAAGCTTACATTTTGTTCAAAGAAGGGTAAAACAGATAGTGGTGCATATTTATGTCTTGCATACTGTATCCATCAATACATGGGTTTCCATTCATGAAGTGTGATATTATTTAGTAAAGCAAAGCTGAATAACCCCCTTCAATATTTTTCATCACCTAAATATGTGTAAAAGAAAAGTATTGCTAATTCTTGCACAAATATATCTCGTAGTTTTGTGATTCATGATCTCAACTGAAGTTAAAAACCACAGCTTGAGAAATAGTGAGAAAAAGTATTACGAACTACGAAGTAAGTGAAAGCCATTACTACACTCAGCTTGTTAAATAAGAACCCTAATAAACAAAGCAAGAATTGAATAGCAGACTGACCCGATGTTTTAACCAATTAAGTAAACCAGGCTTTTTTGTCTTTTTGTCATCCTTCAGTGCATCGTTATTACTTTCCACACTTCCATCAAGAGAAACATACAACTCGGCGTTTTCATCATCCAAAATTAAGTCGCGTTTTCGTTGCGGGAGATATGCAAGCTGGCCAATGCAAGAGATTATGTAAGTGCTAAAGGTGGCAATTTCAACCATTTGCTTGTAAGCAGGTCAATCTAGGCTGCTTTTCTCAAATGGGCCAATTCAACAAATCTAGTGAAAAGAGAAAGTGGTCGTATGGGTTGAAAGTCAACCAAAGTCTATTTTCAATGACAACCTCCTACATAATTTTATTCAAAAAATTGATTTTTTTTGTAATTATATGATTTTTATAATCATAATAACTATTTTTAAAGAATCTGAAAACAAACAAAGAGTACTAGCAGGTCAACCCAACCCGGTCCAAAAATGACCAGTTTCAACCCAAACCCATTTTGATCCGTTATCCAACTATCAGACCCACCCATCTTGCCACACCAGTAACAATTACATTTTTGGTGTGTCACGAAATCAAGGTATATTATGTGTAAGGATTGCAAATAGAAAAATGGGAAAGAAACCAGTTAACTCTATCAGAGTACCTCTTCTTCTCCTAAAGAATGTCTTCTTCTTAAAGTTGACCGATGAGGAGGTCTAGATGAGGGCGGAGACTTGGTGGAAACTAGGATTAATTTGGTCAGCCTTTGTATTCGGCTTAACAAAGCAGCTTTGGCTTCTTCTTCTTGCTCCAATCTTGATTGCAGCTTCATTTGACCATCTTCTAGCTATAAAGTATAAACATCACAGATACCCAAAAGAAAATGGATAAATAAGGAGAAACAATTTTTTAAAGGAATACACAAGTGACATGATGTTTATACAATTTACTAATTCTCTTCACTATTTCATGGTTTTTATTATTTTCCGGGATAATGTATGTGTATGCCACCCAAGTATCCAACTTTTTTCATTAAGGGCGGGCGTACCCGGTGCTTGACTTAGCTCCCACATTTGCGCAGGGGCCGGATTGCTTCGCGATCTGATGTACGCAACCTTACTCTACACTTTGTGCAGGAGGCTGTTTCCACGGCTCGAACCCGTGACCTCAAGGTCACAAAGCAGCAACCTTACTAGTTGCTCCAAGGCCCGCCCTCAACTTTTTTCATTAAGGAATACACATATATTGCGGATCTGGTGTCATTTATACCAACTTTAGTCAAAAACATGCCAGATGACAAAATGGCGTCAAAATCTTTGAAAAGACAAATACTTCTGATGAGGCGTCAAAATGTTCCCGCCCTCAACTTTTTTCATTAAGGAATACACATATACTGCGGATCTGGTGTCATTTATACCAACTTCAGTCAAAAACATGCCAGATGACAAAATGGCGTCAAAATCTTTGAAAAGACAAATACTTCTGATGAGGCGTCAAAATGTTCAAGGTAAAAATTTGTCTTTTCAAAAAAATTTAAAGCATTTTCATCATTTGGCATGCTTTTTTTATAAAATTGGTATTAAATGAAATCACATATACATCAGTGGCCTATAAGTAGTTTCACTAAATGTGAAAACTTGAAGGTTACGGCAGCTGAACAAGAATGATTGATCACTATGACCGCACGTTGCATAAAAAAGAACAAAGCATGTGGTTTAATTAAAGAAAGTACCTTTTGTTTAAGAAGAACGATGTCATCTCCTCCATTATCTTGAAACTGAGGAACCACAACAATGCCACTTTTTAATTGTTCTAGCTCCTCCTTCAATGATCGAATTTCATTTTGGTATTTCTTTATAAGGGATTTCTCATCAATAATCTGCAAAAAGATAGGCTTGCTATAATATACTTAAAAAGGAAGATAACTTTCGAGAGACCAAAGGTTTAATGTCCTAGTTCCATACCCTATTTTGTGCTGCCTGAATTTCAATGTGTTTTGCCCGGTGGGCAAACTTTAATGTATTGTGTGTCTCCTCTGAATAGCTTGATGAGGGAGTAACAGTGCAAATAAGCTAAAAAGGGACGCAAATAAGCACAATATTATGGTTCAAAAGGACAGTGTTTCCTAAAACCTGATTAATTTGAAACTTATATGCAAGACTTACAGAAACTCGTCCATGACCACTTAATGAAGATTGAAGAATCCTAGTCAATTTTGAGTCCCTGTATGGTATATGAGCTGCCCTCACTTCTGTCAATTTTGATATAACCTGTACCAGTTTTGAGTCAGCAAACTCTAAAAGATATCCAATTATCAATATAAAAAAGCAAACAGAAAAACTCATCAACGTCAAAGATTAGACTCACACTACAGATATAAAACAAAAAAACTAGTAAAGCAAGTGTTGGAGTTTAGTGAGTTACAACTCTACGTGCTATACTGCATATATATTCCGTCATTCCAGTACAAATTAAGAATTTTATTGCCCAAAGACTTCAGATATAATGATATGAAACCTTGAAGCAAACTATCGGTAATGATCCTTATTACTTTTTTTCCCCACATACAAATACAATGCTTTGTGGCAAGATGAGTTGGGAACATTGATATGACCAAAAGTAGACATTTGTAGAGCAAACTATTACACTGATAAAATAATGGCAATGATTGAGGCCTCACAGTTCCAAGAGTTAGAAGACTTTTATTTATGTAGGATCCTTCTTTCCGACGAACACCAATTGTTTCAGCTTTAGAACTCTCAGAACCTGCCAGATCTATGAGGTTCTGCAATTGAAGGTGAAATGAAGAATGATTAAAACTAATACAATATAAACAAGAGACAGTAATTTTACAGCAATGAGTGCACAAGGCTGGTTATTGTAAAAATAATCTATGAAAAAGAAACTATGGATAGAATCAAGACAAAAGCAAGTAACACCTAATAACAAACTTACAAACCTAACATTGATAGAAACAAAAATGAGAAAATGGAAGGCGGGTTCAAAAGCATACCAACTGCGACAAGTTAACATCCCCGTCATCACCATTTTCACCACAAGGGCTACTCTCTATTGTCTGTTAGAAAGTAGGAAAGTAACAAAATATTAACAAAAAATTAACCAGAAAGACAAAAAAGTACTAAGAAACAAAATGATTAATAGTAACAAACACAGATAATACAAGATCTAGTAATGAGTGCTTACATAGAACAAGAAGACCTCAGTCTGAAAACATGCGCATTTATATCATTTTATTTTATTGTGAAATGAGGGTCCGTCTCATGTGTATGTTTCAAGTATGTGCATGCAAAATTGCAAACGACTATTTTATTGTCAATGCCATATTCTAATTACTCATCAGTGATGCAACTTTATGTTTGCTATGACTGAAGCAAATACCTACATAGACATACATGAATCACATATAGAAGTGTTGTGAAGATAATGTGGTGCTTATAACCGTTGCAGATTTTCATGCTTAGGTGTTCCTTCTAAAACCATATTATATAAGCTAACCACCTCAAGATTGATCATACATGATCTACAAACTTTTTACACGGCGAAAAAAATCAAATGAATTATCTAAGCTAATTCAAAAAGTTACCAATGTAAATATTGTGTGACTTCTGCTGCTGAGCAAATTAAAGTTTGTTGAACCAACATGTCTGTGCTCTGTTATAACAAAGAACAAAAAAGATAAATCGCTTCAAAGTGGCCTACCATCTGGGATGTAAAAGCCTTAAATGCATGAGTATAGAACAAAAAGACAAACCTTCTCCAGCTGCAATAAGGGAAAGTGCATGGGCAGGAGATAGCACAACTTCCTCCTTAACACCTTCCACAAAGGTTCCCTACAAGGAAAAATCATCGTGTTTTTTCATTCAGAATTGTTAAGAGTCTGATAGAAGTAGAACAGAATGCTTTCAAGACAAGGGAGTTTTGTTAAAGTCATGAATTAAATAGGACAATAACATGGGATCTAAAATAATGGTGGTATATTATACTATAATATTAGTAATGTATGTTGAGTATAGTATTGTCATGCTTTGAAAATTCAATGAATTGCTTCTTTTTATTATGAGTCTTTACCCCACCCCCCCCCCCCCCCAAAAAAAAAGGAATTTTTCTTTTTCTGTGAAACAAGTCATGTAAATTGACTTTAAGCGCCAAAAGCTAAAGCTTCATTCCAAACAAACGACCCAAATAAAAAATTGGACGATATGATAAAACACGTATCAGAGTGATATGTAAACTTACCTGACTATCCTCCCTTATTCTTAAATTTTGCCCTGCTGGATTCAACAAGTCATTAACAACCTGAAGAATACAGGAAATTTTAGATTGCAACATTACATAAAAAAGAATGACCAAGGAAAACTAGCACCAGGGTGGTTCCAAAGGCAGCATACAGTAGCAAAAAGATAAATTACATTCAAGACTGAACGAACTAGAAAGAAACCAATACAAAGAAACTATAGAAACAAATAAAAACTGGTACTCAACACATATATAGTCAGTCACATAACAAGCAAAGCCTGCACTGATTCTGGTTGAGATTGAAAAAGGCATGTAAAGCAGATGAAAACAACGGCAAAGGTAGGACCAACCAGTCATTAGGGATGAAATTATCAAAGACCAGGTTTATTTGACAAATAGTGAGGGCCAAAAAAGATTGTTCAGCAGCCTACCTCGTTATAAATTTCCAAATATGAGACTCGAAGGAGAAATTCACGACTTGGAGTCTGCAAATTTATAAAGATTATCAGATATACCTCTTAAAACAAGTATAACTTGCATAGATGGCATCAAAAGTTTAGTCATACGTACCTCTTGAATTATACTGAAAACATCTTTTACTGCCAATGGGATTATTCCGGGGGACCTCTGATCTCCCTGACTTGTGTACATGACAAAATTAATCAAAACAAATACATAGAATGCAACAAACAGAGATATCATAACAGCTTTGAGATTCTTTTATTCATGCGGTATGGAAGTTGAAACGTTAATCACAGAAATTATAAATCTGAAGCTTATAATAGCAAGCTACAATATTACAAGAAAAGAAAAAAAATGTACTTACATGCATGGTGTGAGTCTTTCCACTACTTGTAACACCATATGCAAAGATAGTCCCTGGTATTGAAATAGGTCAAAGAATATTTATGTGAGGTTATGCAGACATATATAGAAAATTGACAACAACTAAGATAAAAAAATCTACTGTTTTAAAAAAAATAAAAACTGGTCTAAGAATGCTTAAGTTATAAGAAATATGGCAAACAACACTTTAATGTATAGAAAAAAGGGGTGCCGATTTTATTGATAAATAACCAAAAATCATCTGCACAAGAGCTCCAAATATCTTGAACTTCAGAACAATCATTATAAGATGCTATATATGATCTTTTAATTCATATCCACCTCGGATTAAAAAAGCGCAAGGTGCTTCGAGGCATTTAATGTCCCAAAAAAGACCGAGGCTTGTGCATCACACGTGTCTCTCTCATGTTTTACATATCAACCTTTTTATCAAATAAACCTTTCATAATTTCTTTATCTCTTTGGTTGTTACATATCAACCTCCTACAGACCCTAATTTTGACCAATTTTGACCCAGAAGTACATCAGGTGCCACCTCAAGCTCCTAAGGCGTTTTACAGCTCGCCTCGTGCCTCAGGTGCACCTTTTAAATTAAGGTATCCACCCCATCTGGTGGCAATACCTAAGGATTAATTAAAACAGATAAACTGCAATGCATAACATAACAAAATTACATACCATTAACGCCTTCCATAGCACCGCCAACAACATGATGTGCTGCAATATCATATACATGACGTGTTGTTGTGGTAGGCCCAAACACTCGATCTATATATAAAAAGAATGAGATTTACAATGTCAATCAAGATATCCAAACCTTTAATTTATTTGGTTTCAACGGAACCATCTCTAAAAGAAATATTTGTAATGTGGAAGTGGAAGATTATATGAAGATAATGAAAATACACCAAATTTGGATCTATAAACAAAATCAACCTCGGTTACTTACAAAAGAAATGTTGAAGAACTAAAACAAAGATAATATAACAGAAAGCTAGCTGCGTATCTTCTTCATCCAGAGATCTTATATAGGACTAAAAGGTGAACCAAGAGTCATCTTTAGGAATCATATTCTATACAGTTTTGATTGTTGAAGGTAATCAAACGTGTTTAAACATGAATTAGCCCTCTACTCTTACAATAGCACGTCATTGGTTGGATACATAATACTGAGCAACTACGAGTATATTGACCAGGTTAAAATAAACTCTGCTGCTATTCAAAAGTAAAATGCTAAAATCTGTAGTTATTGATGTTTAACCTGATCAACTGCTGATCATGTTATTTACAATTGAGCTTTAGAAATTGATATGCATAAAGCAGGAATGGAAGCACATGAAAACCATATTATACACTTTTGAACAAATCCTAAACTGTTCATTTAGTCTCCTAAAATGGTAACGTAAACAAGACACAAGGATTCATGGATAAAGTGGCTTGAGCTCGACTAACTTGGTCAAAACCACTACTCAGATTCCAATAAATCTATAAAAGAAATTACAATAGTACAATTTCAATCTCTATTTTGAATTCGGATAAAACCTCAGATACTTGACACGTATCCATATTCACTTCATCAATTTTCATAGACATATTCATGTTCTTCAATATGAGCTTGACCACTAAGGTAAGACTTCTCAAAAGTACAGTTTCAGTTTATGACTTCTCAAGTAACACTAGCTTATCGAGTATTTTACAACGGCGTTCCGGTAAAATTCTTGAGCCTCAAAATGCCAACAGTGTCAAACTCCCACGCACGTCATAATTTCCTCCATATTAAACTTCTTAGCCCTTCTATGTTCTTACTACTCAGTTTAACTCGTCATTAGTTTTTTATTTATTTATTCTATACTCTCTCATACACTAATATCAGTTACAGAGTAGTGATTTCGCAGCATGAATCCAAGTTCTAGAATATTAAGTTCAACCACTGACACTGACCAAGAGTAAGCATGTTTCATCATAATGTACCATACCGTATGCATAAGCTATCGATGGAGTATGCTCGTACCGCACAATTGTTTCTCCGTCCGCATACCACGCAATCTCCTCCCCCTGCCGTATTTCCCTCTGACTATCGGAAACGAAAACGAATTTACTTCTAACAGGAATTAATCAAAATAATAACAATAATAATATCACATTTAACTGGAAATATTAGCGTAATTTGATCACCTGAGAGGCCGGAACCGGACTGTAACCGTGACATTCTCCTTCGATCTCTCTGAACTCAATGGCAAACTCTCCGAGTAAAAGTGCTGTGGCTTGCTTTTAGCTGATGAAGCCGGAGAACTCAAATTATCAACCGAAACTTCTGGAACATGCTTCGAGGATGACGTTGTCGACGATGCCGGCGAATTCGCATACTTCGAAGTCGATTTCCTTGATTTCAATCCACCTTGAGTCGACGCCATCGTAGAATTCAATTTCTAATTACGATTAAGCACAAAACATAATCCGCTTTCTGCAAAGTTTCTGTTAAATTTCTCAGGAAAACTCGCATTTATAGAAGAATTAGGATCTGACAGACGAAACGTGGATGAAGAACACTGTAATTTTAGAGTAATTGTAAGTGATTGATCGTTATTGTGAGTCTGATTGGCTATTAGGGTTTATTTGTGCTTGCTCGGAAGAGATGATCAATTGATCATGAAATGAGAGGCATATGTGTTCTCCGTACGATTCAGGGAAATTTTCAGGCCACTAGAAAATGCAAAATAAAATAATAAAATCAAAGCTGGATAAATTTCAGGTCCACCTTTAAATTACTATATTCAAACATCTTATTGTCAAAAAAAAAATAATAATAAAAAAAAATAAAAATAAAAAATTTAGCAACATTAAGGTTTGAGAAATTTCCTCCCACATAAATAAAAAAAATTGTCTTTAAAAAAAACCATTTTACAATAATATTTTTTTTTCTTAGAAGTTTTAGTATACGATATTTTTTTATAAATTTGTATATATTATTATGTTTTTTATCTATATTTTAATATAAATTTAAATACTTACAATTCTCATAATGAGAATACCCCATGCATAAAGTAAAACCATTGAATACATGCATCTATTTTGTTTTTTATATGATTTTACATTTAAACCCCTGAATTTATAGCATATTTACTTTTAAGCCCTTAAACTTTAAAAAAACTATCATTTACACATTAAATGTTTTCTCTTTTTTTACCAACGGGGTTACGATACATGGCATACGCACAATTATAACGGAGTTACGCTTGATAGTGTATAAGTTATCTAGACACTTGCGTACAACGTCTTTATAATTTTTTTTAAGTCTTTACTTTTTTAAACAGTTTTTGTTTTCTTTTACTAGGTTTTCCTATTAACTTTTTTTAACATCTTCGTTACAATTTCTTTTTTTTTTTGTATAAAGTTTTTAGAATATTACTAGCTATTTCGCTTTAACGTGTGGGTTATTGTAAAGGTTTTGCCTTTTTATATAAACTTTCGAGTACGTTTATTTATTTCGTTTAACGATAACTATTTTATAAGCTTTTGATGATAATAATTTCTTTCGCGGTTTAACATGCCGGAACGAGTTTGGACACTCAAAAGGCAAATGACAAAAGCCTGATACATAAAGTACAAGCTCTTAAAGCATATTTTATTTTGTCTTTTTCTACATACTCTCTCTCTTCAATCACCCATTGCCTTAATTCCACTACAAATAACCCTAACGTGATACTCTCATAGCTTCCGATCTTCACCTCCGCCTTTGCATTCATCTCGACCTTCAACGGCAAGCTCTTCTTCTCCTTCAGGTCTGACTTTAAATCTCCGTTGTAATCAATATTTTCCCCTCTTACAACTGTCTTCAACGTCGTCGTACTCTTCTTCGCCGCCACAAACGCCGGAATCGAACCGTCACCGACGTCGACTCCATCTGAATTAATCGATACTGAAACGGGATCTTAGTAAAACGCTATCTTATTATTTAGATTACTAGCGACTGCGGTTAAATTGAATCGGGAAGTGAGTTGATTAGATGATGTGATATTGAATTGAGAGATTTGGAGGTTGGAGACGGAGAATGAAGGACGATGGGGCCGTTACGAGAAATTTCATGGCGGCAGCGACGGCGGAGATGATTAAGAGCATGATGATGAAGGGTTATCGGTGGGGACGGGAACGATAGACTGGGTGAGCGACATTGTAGATTTGAGGTTTGGTGGTGGCGATTGAAGGATAACTAAAACCTATCAAACAATTTAGTCGTTAATTAGATGGTTATTACGATATTAATAACAGAGGAACATTTAATTTGTCATGAATTTAAACCCTGAAGAGAACTTATGTGTATTTCACATTTCAGTTACAAATTAGATTAAAGAAAAATGTAAAATTCAAGTCCTTTGTCATGTTTATTTAATTAATGAAAGTGAGTTTTGACCTACCAACACATTCTAAAATATATATGTATAGAATATATGAATACTCTGTTCATTTTAATTTGAAGACGATTTGAGACTTAATACAATTTTAGGTTGGTTTTGCTGATATTAAAGTCTTTGTTACATGATTATGTAGCTCCATTTTCAACTTATAGGGTTTGTGTAAAAGTTTTGCATTTTTTTATAAAGTTTTGATTACGTTTATTCATTTCGTAAACGATAAATTTTTTACAGGTTTCGTTTTTCTATAGTTTTATTTTATAAACTTTTGAGAAGTTATTTTCTTCTGCGGTTTATTGCGTCACAGCGTGCGTGACACAACCAAATTTGGTTCAAATCTTTCATTTAGTGAGTTGGTTAAAGACATTTTGTCTTGCACGTATCTTTGGAATCAGGATGGGTTCAAACCTTGCCTTTAATATATTTTTTTTGGTTTTTTGTTTTCTTAAATTTTTTTTAGTTTAGATTACTTTTTTTAAATTACTAGGCCGCAATTTACGAGGCATAATATTTTTTTTCTATCTATGTTTGAATCTCCAAAACCGATCCGCCTTAATTTCATACATTTCTTTTTATTTGCTTAACCACGTGAATGTCACCGTCATAATGCGTGTAACAAAAGGTCGCAAACGCGGCATTAGCCACGTTAATGTCATCGTAACGCTTTGACGCAACGCACGGCTTTTATGGTTTTCGACGAGCCGAATTGATAACGACCAAATTATCTCAAAAACCGATCCGTCTCAGCTTCATACGTTTCTTTTATGTACTTAACCACGTGAATGTTACCGTCATAACACGTGTAACGAAGTTCGTAAACGCACCCTTAGACACGTTAATGTCATCGTACGACCACACTGCAGCGAGCGGCTTTTATGGTTTTCGATGAGTCGAACCGATAACTACCAAACTACTGTCACATAACAGGAAAAAATGACCAAACTTATTTTTATCTACGTTTCGGTGTAAATTTCATTCGAAACGGAGTTAGGCGTAATAATGTACAAGCCATCAAATCACAAACATTAAACGTACGAGTTATCAAAGCTGCTTCAAGATTTCAGTTATGCTCTTCTGGTAGTATAGCTGACTAATGTCCATTTTGGTTTTTTTTCCCTATGGGATATATGGAATTGATAATACTACAAAGCATGAAGACAAAATCGAGAAATGGGTAAACGAAAATGGCAAAACTTAAAGAAGTTAGAATACAAAGTCATCTTTCCAGCCGGAAAATACGCATGGCGATTTTCCGACGGATACTCTAGATGTCACTCCGGCAAGATGTTATACTCACCTTTAAAAGCTTCGAAGCCCGAGAGTGACCATTTAACAGTATAGTCAGACACTGACGGAACACCACGACGGTGAGAACGGGTTGAAGAACCTGCCATTTTTTCTCTAGATCAAGGAAAATGGAAGATGAAGAAGCAAAGATAGGAAATATAAAGAATTTATAAATGATAAAGCAGGCACATATATATATATATATATATATATATATATATATATACACGCACAAAAATGAGTGCCCAAAGGGAACCGTCAGTTTCATAGGATGAAGGCTGTAAAATGCCCCAATGCGCCACCAGCAGCAAAGGACAAGACGTTCCACACCCTCTCTCCAAAACACATTAATGGCAGCATTATTGTCTTGACACTAAGCAACACACGTCATTTCACTCTGACAAAACACACACTTGCCGCTGAATAAAGCATGCACTTCCACCACTCGCCACCAGGCGCCAAGTGTGTGTGGTTATACTATACTACTAACCCCATCACACAATTTCTTACATGTTTTAGACCAGTATTCACCATGAATATAAACACTGAACTGGGGTGGGGTGGGGTGGGGTGGGGGGTTGAAGAGGTATAACCCGGATTGGAGCGGATGCTACCTTTAGCAAAGAAAACCGGACCCGACTTCAAAAACGTCACTGTTAGGACCGTTATTACACGTGTCAGCAAGATAGGCACTCAGAAAGGTGTGCACCCTAAGAAACGACCCACTACTAAGTAACAGAAAAGGGTATAAGTAGTAAGAAAAAATGTAATACCCTCTCGATTTCTCTCTACTAAGAATTATTACTGCTTGGGTTTTCCGACGACTGATTCTCACGCCGGAGGGTTATTACAGGGGTAATCCCTCCCCTGTGATGCCTTAACGGTCTGTTAATTGCGCAGGATCGTAAGGAGTAAATCGGAGAAATTAAGAGTCGTTTCTTTAGCCGGTCAGATGAGCGAGCATTGACGTCATAACCCGGATTCACGAACCAACCCGAATTTACGTCAACAGTCAATTTCCAAATAATAAAATGGTCATATGCAAAGTTGAACCCTAACGGCATTTCATATTTCTCCAAATTATATCATATTACTCCAAATCATACTTAAAAGCATTGTACGTTATGCGAAATTTCATATGAACGACGACGATAACAGTATACAAAAATCGCCCTGAAATTATGTGAAATTTGTAAGAAAAGATTCTACAAAAAGAAAAAAAAAGTCAAAGTTACTGGTCTTGAATCTTCATTTTTGACATCCATAAAAAACAGTTTCATGTAAAACATATTCATGAAAAACGTCAAGCGGTAATCGAAGGCGTCATATCAGCAAGAGCACGAAGGTAAGTACTGTGTTCTGAAGTCATTGCAAAACCAGGTATGAAATCACGAAAGAATCTAAGAACTGCAGCTAAGTGTTGTGGGTCACTTGATGCATATGCTGCTTCTAGAAACAGTGACGGCCTGACAGTATTAACCTGATTCATAAACAAAATGGGTCAAACAAGTTAGGTAAGAAGTCAAAACAAGTACTTTTCGGTACGGATCAAAATGAGTGCGGTTGTGTCGACTAAAAAAACGTTCTGTCCAAAACTTTTATGTATTTAACTAAACAATAAATGACAAAGATCTGAAAACTAATTATTATTTTAGCATAATCTAATATTTTGAATAAAATAATGGAAAAACATCGCTCAATAGTAACCAAGCTTCTGTTCCATTCAAGTGACTCAAGTTTCACATTCCTATGAAAACTTTCATGACTGGTTACACCCTAAACGAAAAAATTATGAAACTTAGTCACTATTTACTTACTTTTTTCTATTTTAAGTTTAACCTATTTAAGTAATCGGTTTCCGGTATCCATTACGAAAAATAAAAGAAGTCACAAAATAGTAACTAAGTTTCATTAGTTTAACCCGAATGAGAAATTTCACAAAAAAAAATTATATTATTTCATAGTCCAAACTTTTAAATAAAATAATTTAGGAGGTTTATGCATTTAAGATACACTTTAAGCGACTTGTAACCTGTGCTAGTTTTTTTTCCCATTTTACCTATTAGATAAAACATTAACCCAAAGTGACCCGTTCACAGGTAAATAAGTTAGAATTGCCACCTCCAACTACACATATCAAGTCGAACCATAAAGTAATGAGGCACCAGATTTGATCCATGAAAACTTGAAGTAAAGTTGGTGACGAGCTTTTAGTGTGTAAAGGTTTATACTATGGTGTAGATTGAGGTGAAGAATTATAACCTTATTTTTTCGTGCAAAACGCAAAGCTTCAAGATAACATCCATCTTGTACAAGTAACACAACATAGTTATGATGAAGCATGAGCTGCCTCATCATATCCAGTCCCAACTTCCTTGTTTGGATGTCCTGACGGCCCGTCTCTAGCAGTTGAAGTGCAACCTCTTTCGAGGGTTCGATTATCTGCAAAATGGGTTTAAGATAAACCAAATCGAACCACCACACAGTTTAGGGAAAATAGATGTGGCAAAATGGGCAGGTGAGGTACGGGTTAATACAAGTCGACCCAAAATAGCATATATATAGTTTTAAGCACTAAATATGAAGATAAAATTAGAAACTATATTATTACCAAAATAATCCAACTTCCTTTCGCATCTGACCAATTTCCTTTTTGGTTTAAATCGTTTAGCTTATAACCCGTGTGACCCCTTAGAGAGAGAAGAGATCGGTTTTTTTACATAGAATACCGATTTACTTTCTCATTTGTCCCAAATATGATAAGTTACTAACTTTTTTGCCTTTGGGTCATTAAAAGATGGCCTTTTGTCCTGTTTGGGTCATCTTGTAACTTGGAAACCGGGTAAGCAAGTAAATTCAGGCTATGTTCTAATTCTAACAGGTCAAATGGGTAAATTTGATAAGTTCAATAAAAAAGAAGCGGGTCATATGGATTGAACGGGTAGAAAGTTACTGAAAGTGTATCTATAATGCATACAACAACAATAACCATAGCTAGTAAAAATCCCACCAATGGCATACAGCTAGTGGTAGGGTCTAGGGAGGGTGGGATGTATCTATCCTAGAGGATAGAGAGGCTGTTTCTAGGGAAGCCCCCCCCCCCCCCCCAGCTCCAATAGCATACATCTCCTAAATTGCTTTAAATTAGTATTTATAATCTTATTATTTAACACACTAACTACTTACAAAATTTCTTATAAATAGGACAAAAAATGCTTAGGCTTAATCCAATCCAACCTGTTTTGACATGCATAAAATTACCTGTTTTGGCCCATTACCCAACCCGCCTGAACCACCCATCTTGTCACAGCTATTGAAGTGACGAAAAATCCATACCTTGCTCATAACGAATAGTCCAAGTTCGGCATAGCGCTCATCCCGGGCAAGCAACCGCACTGCTAGCACATAGATGTTTGGGTGCAGTTTTATTTTCTCCAAGTTGGCACTGCAAAAGAAGAGACATGATAAGGACCATCTAATATTTGTAAAATAATTTAAAAGAAAAAGAGAGATTAGCAGCAGGGTGTAAATATCAAGAAGCATAAGTTGTTGAAATTTTTTTCCTTCAAACTCAAAGCCTGGCTAGGCGTTTGAAATAGATGATCATATGCAAATAATCAATTATTATTGATTATTGAAACAAGAAAATTTCTGAAATCATACTTGACACTATTACTTGTAAAAGAAGTTCAAAAAATTAGGACGAGTGCTTCAGGTCAACCTATCCTGGCGTATTTTGACCTGTACAATAGTTACCAATCCTGACCAGTTACCCAACCAGTCCAACCCACCACCTCTAGACTCTAGTGTGAAACATGCAATGACATAGCCCTACAGATACAAACTAGTAACCATTTCTTGATTTCTGAAAGCTAGGATCATCATCCAAACTGCTATTAAATGCAAACCGAATAAAACTAAGAACCAATTACCTCCTTATGAGCTTTCTCAAGAAAAAAAAACAACAAAAAAAAGTTACCTCCTTATGAACTCCACAATAATGGCAAACAAATAAGAAGCATCTGCAATCATCTCGTCCTCCACTGAAGCAAAAACAAAACTGTGCAGTTCATCCGGTGAAATGGCTGCTGAAGTAACTTGAGACTCTTGCTGTTCAGAAACATTAGCATTCAGTGGTTGGTTCCCTAAACGATCTCCAATTTTAGAAGCTTCTTCTGTATTTCCACTAGATGAATTAGTATCAAGAGATTTGCCCTTTGCTTTCTTAAAATTAGCATTATTATCCTCAGAGTCCGACGTGGAGAAGCCAGAATCGTGCACAGTTCTACTTTCAACTCCACTTGCAGATTCATTTTTGACAGATTTGCCAGATTCACTGTTTTCCGGTACACCGGAAACTGGGGTTTTCTCCAGCTTCCCGCCCTTCAAATAACTACCAGTTTTAAGTGAATACGCAAAAGATTTAACCAATACGTCTATGGCCCGGAAAACCATAGGGAGAGGTCTTCGTTCAATGATGACAGAGCGAGCTAGTTCCATACATATATGTTTAGCCTGAAAAAAATAAGAAAAAAGATGTAAATCACAAAAAAGGACGCACTTGCGACTGTATTTCTTAGAGGTGGCGAAATGGACGGTTCAGACGGATTGGGTAACATTTCAAAACGATTACTTTTTTTGTACGTATCAAAACGGGTTGGGTCATCCCGAGACACCATGTCCAAAATTTATAAATAATAAATGTGTCACATGATTAAAAGAATTATATCATTTCAATGATGCCTAAATATGAAAAACTATCATTTAGGTGGTTATTTATCCATTAAAAATTACACTTTTGGCAGCTTTCGACCCCATTGACACACTAATTATTTATGAAAATTAAAACTATTTTAATGCATAAAAAAATTAATATAAAAAAAATAAATTTTCCAAAAATGACTAAGACAAGTTTATCATTATATTGTTTCAATATTACCTTTTTATACTATTTTTATTTTGATGTTAATCTGATTTTTAATAAAATGGTTTAGGAGGTTTTATGCATTAAAAATACACTTTGAGCAACTTTCGACCCCTTTGACTCGATTCCTTTTAAACCAACTTTTTTGATTTTACCTGATTGACCCGTTAAAGATAAAACATAACCCCAATTAGCCATTCATAAGCAAATGGGTCAAAATTGCCACCTCTAGATTATTTGTCAATGCAAAAAATTGTTTGAACATTTATTTCATCAAACTTAAAGGCACTCCTAACTCGAGAAGCATTGAAATACTTACTTTCTTTGTTTCTAACTTCCTCCGCTGCAAAAACTCTAGAACAGATGGCACTTCTGAGTTACTTGCAGAAATTGCCTGCAATCATTGGAGACAAAATAAATAAAAAAATAGTACAATACTAAAATGGGCGGCCATACGGGTTCAGGTAGGCAGGTTGATATCACCAAACCAAGATATGACCCATTTAGTCGATAGTGTCGAATAAACCCAACCCTAAACTGGACATGGCCCACGTAACCCGTTTATCTAAACGGGTCAAACAAGATGGTGATTTGTAGGATTGGTAAGGCAAATGGTTTGTAACTGGGTCGAATTTAAAAAAAATTCTATTTTTAAATGGGGTTGAAGGGCCAACCCATTTATCCACAACCCACCCCAAACACGACCCGTTTATAAAATGGGTTAGGCAGGTCGACTCGTTTCAATCCAAACCCATTTAGATCCCAAACTAACCCGTTCATTTTCGTATTGGGATTTGCCACCCTTACTACAAACTACCATCACAAGGAACATACTAAAAAGAAAAACATCCACCAAAACTTGCCTCCAAATCCAAATGTATTTTCCACAAAAATCCATTGGCAACATCACATACAAGATCAGGGACAAGAAAAATCCAGTCATCACCATATAAATTAGCCGTTGCATTATTTGTCAGTGTTGTTTCTGAACTTTGTGCATTTGTCCTACTTGGCGAGCCCCTTATCAAAAGAGGAAGTGGAGCAGATACAGGCGTACGTGAATCTGCAAATATATCGTATAATATAATAACTTTTGCATCCACTTGATGAATCAGCAGAACATTGTCGACCACACTCACAGCTATCTTGCTGGAATATATAGGTAGAGAACCCTGTTGAAAAAGAGAAAATGTTAAGTACTTACCATTTTATTGAAAGAAATCAATTATAAAAGATACAGAATGAAGAAACATCTACAAAAGATTTTAAAGGACACTGAATCGTTAATTTAAAATCCAGTACTGGTGAAGAGATGTTGATCCATGAAGGCAATGGCCATGATGAGAGGTTTGGATTTGCATTTTGAAACTGATTATTTTATTATTATGATGGCTATAGTTAGTAATGTTTGAGTATTCAAATTCTATTTCTGATCATTAGATTATTTAGGGGCCAAATAAGTAGATGACCATTTTTCATATCACTGAAAGAAAACAATCATCTTTAAGTAAAACAAAATTACTATCCTTTCTTTTCGCCTAACTTGGGAGACTTCTACTACCATTTCACAAAATGCCTCTTCTTCTTTCACTCGAATGCTCTTTCTTTCCGGTTTATCTATTGATACACGCATATAGCATTAATTTTACCTTTGAACCTCATCTTGAAATAGACTGGATTTGTGTAACATAGAGGACTTTTTACTCTATGGCTTCTACTTGTTTCATAGTTGATATACACATATGGCTTTGATTTCAGTATTTCACCTTTGATTTGATCTTGGTTTAAAGGTTCATACTGTTTGCAATGTGTGTTCTAGATATTCATAGTATTTATGGTGTGTGTTCATTGTATGTCGTTGGTGATGTTAGGATTTGTTATTAATAATATAATGATAACTAAATGAATAGACGTTCAAAAGATTAATAAAAAAATAAACATTACAAAAAGTCCATGTCATTTTTTTTAAAGGCAAATTTCTTTAGTCCATGTCATTATTGACATGGATGCCGCAACAACTAAAATGTAAACACAACAACAACCATACCCAGTAAAATCCCACCAATAAACAAGCTATTGGTAGGCTCTGGGGAGGGTGGGATGTAGGCAAATCATCAATCTATGACCAGTAACTTGTTCAACCGGTCACACTTTGGTATAATCATTAGAAGTTGAAAGATGCTAATTCCGAGATAAAATTACTTTATTGACATGATTAGTGAAAAGGTGAAAGCTTGTTGCCATTATATGCCAAATTCCCAAATGTTTGATTTCTAATAATAATAACTTCTAACAGCAGAAGAACATCCAAACATTATTTTCTACAACCTGTTTTATTACAACTAGTTATTGTATCTGATTATTCAAATCACATAATCATTTTCAAAACGCATATAATTTCTGTTCCTTTTCCTTCTCTTTTATGAGGTGAGGCAAGCATGTTTCAAACCATTAGCTAGTTTTGAAAAAATGACACAATTTAACAGGCAGCATGAAGATTTTTATATTTACTTTCTACTGCTCTCATCATTGTACAAAAGTACAATTTACCTGTTGGATAACAGCATCTCGGTAAAACCTATATGAATGCAGTAGCATTGCAACTCTATCAACTTGTAAGCAGTATATCCTTCCATAACTGAAATTCCATCAGAAAATTAGTATAAGAAAGTCAAACCTTTAAAAGGTCAAATACCAATAAATACAAAAAGCTTACACAGTGACAATATGAACATCTTCAGCAGCAAGAACAGGCTTACTGTTAGCATCCAACTTTGCCATTGCCATCTCAAACCTTGGTAACCGAATTACACCAGCAGAGGAAAGCTGGACCAGAAATAAATGAACATAATTTATTTTGCAAAACTAGATATACGTTTCTATCGATAAAATTCTAGCAGTTTGACTCTTTTGCATGATCAACTATGACATGACAACTACCCAATGAAGTAGGGTGTAGTATATTAGTCATATTTTATTTGTACAAAACTCAAGGGTACCATATTGCAAATATAATGGTATCATAGTGTAAATATCTTGTAACCCTATTCAGGAACAATAATTCTTTCATGGATGCTTGACTGGTTCAAAGATAAGCGAAATGTTAATAAAAAGGAACCAACTATTAGAACACCTTAAAAGCAAGTGGCTTTATGGTTGGCTATACCTGATAGCCAGTAAAGCTTTTGCATTGCATTCCTGAAGCAAGAAGGACCAACCGGCTTTCATGTGTGTAGATGTACCAACTCACATTCATTTTCTTTGTTTCAACCAAATCAAGTGCTTTTAACTCTGGCATGTAGGTGTAGAGGTCCAGTCCACTGTAAGTCAACTCTAATAAGTCGAACAGAAATATGACTTCATGAGTTGAGAAGTAAGCAATTCTTATTTCTTAACAGATGAAGCAAAACACTCATTAAAGTTAAGATTCATAAAAGTAATTTGTGGGTGATATGCATAAACTCAAAAGCTCACATTTATCAACTTCACTGTATTGGATCAGCTATCAGCTTATCTTTTATTCTTTTGCAAAATCATTTGTTAAAATTTTATATTTTATATTAACAATTTCCTACTCGAGACATCTTCCATATTCAGGAGTAGGTGGGCTTTAACTATTAAAGCCATGAGAGAGATTTCTATTTTAATAATCATTCACTTAATATGCAACTTTTTAGCAAGTACCTGGTCTTGACAAACACAATATCACAAACCGCACAATCTGTCCAAAAGAACCCCAATATACTATCTGACTCGGACTTTGACTTTTGACTAAAAGTCTCTCCAGTTTCTTTAACCCAAAACTGAACCTCGTGATTTGATCTTTGAACAGCTATAAGCTTTAAGTCTAAAGAATAGCGAACAGACAGTACCGGCCCCTCACTTATTGTATCAGTTGTTGGGGCAACATCAGAAGTAAAGGGAGAAATTTTCCAAGACACAACCTGATACATCAGCACAAACTCAAAGATTTAAACTTGTACAGATTTAGCTAAAAAAGAACTAAAAGTCTAAAATATGGTGAAATGAACAGAATAATATATGGCTCTTCAAGGTTTACCAACAAAATAAATAACTAAAGAAATTTCCATGGACCTAAGCAGCAGTTACCTGGTCAGAGGTTGGTGAGATTAATAGCTTATTTCCATCATCATAAAATAAACCTCTTGATCCATCATATCTGCATTTTAAGGGTGGATAATGAATGTACGCATGTGACAGCGCACCAGATCCACCAAACCCAACCATGGGTTGAGAATTGGATGTATTCCCAAACATTTAGACCAGTTCTTTTTAAATGTTTAACACTTGAATTGGATTTAACGTTTGAACTTGACAAGGAAACCTTATCTGGAGAAATAACACTGAAGAACAAAAATAACGGTGAATATCAGTTTGATGACAAAAGAAGGAACAGGGAAGTATTTACAAGATCTTTAAGCTTGACATTTAACCTTTTTATGTAAGTAAAAATATATATGTAGCTCTGATATATTTGTGAAGGAAAATGCTGTAAATTTATGGCTTTCCCTTAAGCTGCAGAAGAAAGATAAGCAATTTGGTAGAAGTATTAGTTAGATGAACACAAAAACTAGTTAAAAAGGTAAAACTCCAAACATATTAATAAGCAATCAATACCACATTCTGCATGCAATTCCTTAATGCAAGAAATTCTTTCAAACACATATCACGTTCAATTTGAGGAACCTTTGCAGCAACACAACTCCCATATTCTTTAGCCTGCAATTGTTTGTTGATAGATATAGTGACATAACCATCAAGATTTATCCAAAATTATCTTTTTGTAAAATGATTCCATCAATTGGCAAATATGAACCAGGACAGTGGATAATGATGTACCCACATCTGGCCAATGAGACGCAGGCCCAACATTGCCAAGAAGGCCCAAAGAAGTTCAGGGCCCTACCTTCTCAAACAAGTATATGGTCTGCCCCTGGATCTTCATTCAAACTAGCAATGGACTGGCACTAACCAGAGGATGAATCATCTACAGCATGCAGGTTCTACTTACAACCACAGAAAGAGTCTTTCCCCTGGCTTTGTGGCCCTGTCCTGGGTAACACACCCAGGCTATAGAAAATGCCTAGTCCCTGGGAGTCTTAGCTTGTGCTACAAGTAGTGAACAAAAACCGACAAAACCTAAAGAGAGAATATCTTATGAGGACTACCCTCGAGTGACGTCAGGGTTGGTTACTACAATCACACTTGTTGCTTTCCTATTAGCCCGTTCTAAATGGTTTAGAATGCTACATTCTGACTGGACCTCATAAACTTGCACTTTCAGGTCTCTGTTTGGGTAAAACCTCATGATGTCAGTATGTCACATGATATCACATAATTAGCCCTTAATGACATGCTCTCCACTCTTCTCTCATGTAGGCAAGTAAACATCCTTGTCTTTTAGAAGACGTGTGATGCATATACAAAGGAGAGATCATTATCCCAAAGAGGTATTCTAACAATCCCCAATATTTAACACTTAAATTCACCATGGCTGACTTGAGCTTCACCATGTAAGCCCTCTAAAGTGTTCGGTTTCTGTTTCAGGATCCAAGAGAAGACAATTTGATCTAGTTTCCTTTCAATCCCATCTTTGCACCCATCGCATTTTTATGCATGATTGGTAAACATGAGTGTTTACAGCTAAAACTCTTAAAGAGTTTATATCAACATTTAAACTACTGATATACAGTTTCTCTTTGATCTTAAAATTTGAAGAAGTACAACTAATTAGCTGTAAACACAAAAATATAGTGTGTACAACCTACTTTCATGTCTTAGTAGTTTACTTCTTAAAATATTACCATCTTGTATATGTTTAATCACAAAGGGCTTTTTTCTTAAAATCTAGTTCTTATAGTATTTCTGTTCACTTTTTTCGTATTTGGTGTCATCTTGATCTTTGAGTAAAAAACTACATTAAACTACAAACTGCTGTAAATTTATTACATTTTGAGCTTGTTTTAAAAAGCGAGAAGCGTACCGAGGCGACGGGGTCTAAAACTGAGGCGCAAAAGCGCTATGCTTTTCGTATGTGAAGCGCAAGATGATTATATAATTTTTTTTATATATCCCATAGGTTTTTAGCACCCCCTACCCAAAATTTGGCTTACCCAAAGTCCCAAAGCTATAAATAAGCTTTATATATGATTTAATATATAAATTATCTACATGTACAACCTAAAAAGCCTGCTGTACAACATCCTGATGCACAACTGCGCTTTTAGTATATGAGGCGTTCGCCTCACCGGCGCTTTTCGTACAACTCGCGCCTTATGTACACAAAAGCGAAGGGACTTGAGCCTAGGCGCGCCTTTTAAAACCAAGATTTTGAGTAAGAAAATACAATTATGTCAAGATGTGAAAGTATCATTTTAGTGAAAAACTGGTGTTGGGTATATGTATTTTGTGAATATGGAAAGTTACAAATCTGGGACTCAGTATAAGGGATAACTTATCAGATAACTAGGCAAGTGCATTTATATCTTTATTTCCACGTGGGTCATTTTTCTTATGATCATGATGTTGTGTAACATTAATATGGAAGACTGAACTAAAATCGTTTTAAAAATTCTTGAAGGGCAAATTACAACTAACAGGGTTTGCATGTCTGTGAGAAAAATAGAACTTGTGTTGCATTATATCCAGTGCACTTACTTTCTTGAAATCTTTTTCCCAAATGTAATTATGTGAACCTTAATAAATTTGAAAATTAAATAGAAAACATTGCTTTAATCTCATTTATGCACTCATTAACAGCTGTTCAGAAGAAAAGTAACAAATCTGTACTTTGATGGATTCACTTATGGATCCACACCTTCAAGACATTAACCAAATAGATAAAAGTTCTAAGCAAAATTGCTATCGTTTAACAGCTTACCTGAGCTCCACAATTCACCAGAATACGTTTAAGTGGGGAAGATGTGGTCCTTTCTTTCATTATAAACTACCTGATAAATGCAATTACATAATATAGTCAGGTTTCCAAAATTCCAAATCAATTCACAGTTACAGATACTATTCTCTTAACCAATTCAATAGGAATAATACTCCATTCTTCCAAGAAACGCACCACCTTTTATTTTGGGCTGTCACAGAAAACGCAACGCTCTCTATTTTAAAACATTCCAATTCAAATTTACCTAGCAGCTCAGTATCAATCATTACAGGAAAGTAGTGAAACTGATTGTGGTCCTAATCTTGTTAACTGGTGTTTTACTTAATTGATCATTAGTCACATACTTTCAATTAAACTAACCCTAGTTTGCATTTTACTTCCAGGAAAGAGGGAGTAAACTCTGTAATATGTTACATTATAGCAACGATCAATTCTAGTAATTGAGCATCATGTATATCAATAACTTACTGAATCAAAAACTATAATGATTGTTCATCATAGAGTAGGTAGATTGGATCCATAAACCCTAACCAACACCTAGCATTCGACAAATTGCGCGATAGAGCACCTAATTTTTCATGAAGTACACCAATCAGACACGGATTTAACTAATTACGGTCTTCTAAATCTAATTGATCACAAACTGAGGGATTAAGGAATGTTCGATCTCCATTACTTATTACACTTATGATATCTCAAAATAAGTTATTGACTCAAAATTACCTCATCAATTAGGTTCGAATTATGCAGCAAACATCGGCGAATAATCAGAAAGCAATCCGCACTCGAAAATTGTTACGGAAGGGAGTATCTTCAAGGAATAGCAGAACCACGAACCGGCCGTCAATGGAGAGTTATTTTGGGAGAGGGCACAAACGGATCGTAAGGAAAAACAATTATCAATATACTTAAAACTAGTGTCGGTCAACATTTCTTAATATAACTTCAGCCCCCAACTTTTACTAAATGTTAAAAGTGACCCCTTAATTATATAGGATGTCACTTTTACTCCCTAAAGTTTTAAAGTTTCAAGTTCATCCCTATAACATATATAATTTGATTTTTTTTTAAACTTTTTAGTTTGTTGTTTAATTTTTTCTTGAAGTCGTGGTAAAAAAATTATTAAATGGAGTCGTTTTGGAATAGAGTATTTTTTTTTATGTAGTGTGAGTTATATCGACTGCTGGTACCGGGAAGAATGAGACAGACACCGACTGAAAAACATCGGTACCGTTATATAACTATCTTTAGTCTATGTTTCGGTCTCCACAACCGAGTCGCCGTAGCTTCATATGTTTCTTTTATATATTTAACCACGTTTTTTTTATTGTGCTTAACCACGTTAATGTCACCGTCTCAACCATTTAAGGTTCGTCTCCCGCCGCAGAGCGAGAGGCAAAATTTATTTAAACACGACTCTTTTTGTGTTTAGCCACGTTAATATCACAATCTTAACCGTTTAAGATCCGTTTCCCGTCGCGAAGCGCGGGGCAACATTTCTAGTTATAGTCATTTAGTAAATGATAAAATAATAACTAATTACATCCCGAATCGGCGTCATTCTTTAGTCATGTGTGTTTTTTAATCATCGTGAGAACTCGTTATCAGTAAATTTACGAACTTCACTAATAAACTGCTAACCAATAAGATCATGTAAAATGTAGTTTACGTCAAACAAGTAGAAGCTAGATTATGTGTTTTGAAAATATCATTCTTGCGTTGTTAATCCCATCACGTCTCTCGTACATGTTTGTCCTTTGACTTTTTTTACCGTTTGAAACATGTATGAAAACACTTGTTTCACTCGTATTTTCGTCAAATCAGTCTTTTTTATCAAACTCTAACAACAAGGCGAAGAAGCATGTGATTATGTTTGTCTAATTTATACAACGATGCCCTACAAATTTGACTGGGACGAATATACTTCACACACTTTTCTTCACGTGGATGGACCTTTATAGCTTTATTGCGAAAACATCGAAAAGGTTTCTTTAGTGGTGGATGGAGGGAGAAATGTCTAGTGAAGATATGTATTTTGTAGAGTATCACCTTGGTTTGTAGTTTGATTTCGGTATAGGTTTTGTAGGTTTATGATTTGGTTTATGTTATCTATTTTGGATTTTGTTTTATTTATGATGCGTGATTTATGTTTGGTTGTATTTAATTTGGTTGGTTTAGGTTTCATTTGTATTTAGTTTGGTTGATTTAAGTTTCATTTATGTGTTTTTGATTTAGGCATAAAGTTGTATTTTTTTTATGCCTTTTAGTTCGTGTTTTGTGTTTGATTTGAGCTATTACTTTTGCTTGTGTTCGATTAACTTGTTTGTTTCAAATTTATCATAATTTGTTTCTTAGTGTTTTTTTTTAGTTTTTTTTGTACGACTGAAAATTTTACAACTCACAGTCTAACAAGAAGCTAGACCGGAGAAGAAAAAACAATTACATCAATAACAAAGGGTTTTACAACCAATTTACCATACCAACACTTACTTTATTGTCCCTATTAACAAACCATAAATATGAATAATTGATAATAGAATCAAAGATCTTCTCCCGCAAATTGATAAGTTTTCCGAAAACAAAGTCATTCTGAAGTCTCCATATAACCCAACGAGTAATCATGATAATAGCCTCTATTAAGTCTCTCTTCTAGTTTGCAATCGAACTCGAGTCAAGCCAAATTATTATCGCCGAAGGGATTCTAGAACTCGACAAAGGCATATCTAACCATTTTTCAATCGCACTCCAAGTCTTCAAGGCTAGATCACACGTACCAAAAATATTCTCCATCGACTCCACTTCTTTGTCACAAAAAGAACATAACATGGATGGAACATCCAAACCTTTGTCAACCAAGTTCACTCTTGAAGAAATACAATTTAGCAAGATCCTCCAAGCCAAAATATTAATTTTCCTTGGGACAAACCTATTCTATCTAGTAGAGCCATTCTCATCAAGTAATAAGATTGAGTTGATATGTCTTCGAACCATCTTGACTACCGCCCCCCAAATCCCACAACCATCGATCCGGCTCATTCGAACAATCATATTCGTTCACAACCCTAAGCAGCTCATCGAACTGATGCATTTCTAACCCCCACGCACATCCCTTCGCCACTTCCAAACCCAACCGGTATCACACCTCCTTTCACTTATAAGACAATTCCTTTCCACCTCCAATCTAAACATCATAGGAAACCGAATATGAAAAGCTTTATTACCAATCCAACATTCGTTCGAGAAATAAGTGTCCATTCCAATTCCCACCTTCTTTCTTAGACTTGATAGAGGGATAACACCAGTATCATTTAGATTAACAACAGAATACACAATTCTATTTCAAACACCTTTCTTTCTACTCCCATGAATAATTTCATGAAAAATGGTGTCGTTTCCATGAATAGATTTAATGATCTTCACCTACATATCTAAAGGGTTGTTAAAGAATCTCCATCTCCATTTTTGCAATAATGCCATATTTATCGATCCTGATACCCCATTTCTCTTTACCCGCTAAAACAAGATCTCATTTAACCTAAGCTATCTTTCGATTATTCTTCGTGTCTCCCCAAAAAAATCTTGAACGTAAAGATTCAAGCTTTTTATATACCTTAACCGGCATACTTAAAAGAGATATATCCCAACACAGATGACAGAAGCACCGACCTTCCTCTTATAGATAACATATTTGCTTTCCAAGAAGAAAGCTTATTAGAAAATATATCGATAATAATTTGCCAACCTTGAACTCTTCCCATATTCGATCCCACCAGAATCCCCAAATAGATAAACAAAATCTTTTCCGGTTTCACACCATTAAAAGCCGCAACTCTCTGCACTTCTTGAAACTACACCCCCACACCATATAAACTTGATTTATGTAAGTTCATTTTTAGACCGAAAACCAAGTAAAAATAACTCAGGACCCTGATTATAATCTCAATATTAGACGGAGACCATTCCCAAAAAAAAGAACACCATCCGCATAAAACAAATGCTACAAAATAATATTATCTTTTCCCACTCTTGCCCCCTTAAACAAACCCGCTGCCACAACGTCTTCGAAACCTACGTGAAGGCCCTCAATGACTAGAATAAACAAGAAAGGGGAAAGCGAATCCCCCTGTATTAAACCCCTTTCTAACTAAAACTCTATTGAAGGACTACCATTTACCAATACAGAAGATCTGGCAGATTCCAGGCAAGCTCTAATCCAACTTAACCACGTAGAACCAAATCCCATAAATGACATAATCCTTAAAAGATACGTCCATGAAAGAGAGTCATACACATTCTCAAAATCAATCTTTATTATTAAAAGATTTTTTTGCTTCTTGTACCAATCAACCACCTCATTCATGATATGAAGTCCATCAAGTATTTGACACCCACTAACAAAAGCCGATTGTTCCGGACTTACCATAGAATCCATCACCTGAGCTAGCCGAGAAGCCAGAACTTTTGCAATAATCTTGTACTACAGATTAATAAGGCTATCCGGTCTAAGATTAGATACTAACGTAGAACTGGATACTTTAGGGATTAAAATAATGAATGTCACATTACAACATTTGGGGATCTTGGCATGCAAAAAGAAATCTTGAACGAACTCCCTTATGTCTTATTTTACCACTTCCCAATTTCCGAGGCATGCGAAACATCCATTTCCTTAATCTGCGTAATTATGTTTCTTCGAGCTACTTGAACTTAGTTCAAGATCGGTCATAAAAATGATTTTGAAATATCTAGTAGACGAGCCCAAGCTTATGAGCTCTCAAGCTCTAATCAAGTTTTACGTAAAACGTATAAGCATACACAAATGCTTATATATAATATATTTTGTATATGACATAAATAAATGTTTTATATCTTGAAATGTTAACGTACACACCATATTGTATATCCTTTATAGTGTATTATTTGTGTATATCCTTTATAGTGTATTATTCAAATAAGTTAAACCGTTATGATGCTAGAAATATTTCCTTTGTTGTATAAATCATTTATAGTGACATAATTATGTAATTTTACTATCATTAGGTTATGTTCAAGTTCTGTTTTAACCATTATACTTGTTTGAAGTATTTACTTGAAATAAGTTTACGTTGGAAAAATTATGAAAATGAGTTTTCACTAACTTTGGACATAAATAGTTATGTATAATTGCGATTATTATAACTATATTTTTTTGGGTTTAAATTCTACTATATAAGAGCTTCACAACGATTCAAACCGTGTTAGGGTATCGTAGTAACTTCAAGTAGAAACTGAAACCTTTTTAACTAAGGAAGACGTTTAATACCTTAGTTGAAACAAAAACATTAAACGAGTTTAATCGTATTAAACACAGGTTGATCTTACAATTTAACACTCAAGTTTAATAGTGATGAGTTTCTAGTTGATTTAACACTAGAGGAATTAATATGTCCATGCGTTATGTGATAAAGTATAGGGTTATCGGGTTAAATTCAACAAATCCAGATACAACTCATGTGTTTATTTGTTTCAAAGACATCAACCCTAGAGATGCACAAATCGGTTTTAAACCCTAAACCGGTTCGGATCTGGTCAACAAAAGTCAAAACCTGATTTTGGCTAAACCAGTTCGGGTTGAAACCGGTTCTTGAGGCGGGTTTGACCGGGTTCAAACCAGTTTCATCCTATAGGGTTACAAACTGGTTTAAATCAGTTTCACCCAAACCAATTTTGTTTTTGATTCGGGATCGGTTTCTAAACCGGTTCCGGTTCACAAATTGTTTTTTTTGTTCACCTCTAATCAACCCTAACCCGGATTCAAACATAAACCTTGTAACTCATTTATATAAATGGGTTGTCCAAGTTGTAAACACGTCATAAACGGGCTGACGGGTTGATCTTATAAAAAATAAATTTTATCTAAGTTTAGACATGTTGATGAGTCGACTCAAACACAAATGGTAATGGTTTAATACATTACAATTTCAAACTTGATTATTTTCGTGATTAGTATTGATCAGGTTAATTTTTTATATAATATTTGTCCAAGTGATGTAATGTTTGTACTTAGATGTCTTGGCTCTCCTCCTTCGAGATCCATCATCCAAGTCCCTTTTGTAGCTTGTTTGGTTTTTACTCTTGTTGGGTTGGGCCTTTTAATGAAGACTCTTGATTGTTAACACGACTATTATATATTTCATAGAATCTAATTAACCATATGAGGTTATTACTTAAATACAATGTAAAAGAATCTTACATTTTTCAAAACCGCATAAGAAATTTGTTACCGGACTGTAACAAAATTTAGGGGTGTCAAATGTGGTTGACAGGTTAGCGGGTTGAATTGTTCAACCCGAACACAACCTATATATTTGTTCATGTAAAAAATATCAAACTCTAACCCTGACACACTTAGGAGCGTGTAACCCAAACACAACCCATTTTACCCATTCATCTAAATGTGCCAAAAGGGTTGACATGTAGTAATCAAATTGTAAACGTGGGCTAAACAGGTAAACCCGAACTTGACCCATCTAATTGAACAAGTCAACCCGAACATCACTTTTTTTATTAAACCGGTTAGATATGACAACCCAATACCTAATTTTTTTCAGGTCGTGTTCGTGCCATGTTCCGTCTCTTGTCGGAAATTGTCACCCTATAGTAATAATGTCTTTACAGTGCTTTCACAATGCTTTCTTCTTGAATAAATACACACGTCGGAACGCGTTCAACACAAAACTAGTATCAAACATAAAGCTATGAGAACCAAATAAACACTTGTATGTAGTGTATGAAAGATAATTGAAAGAACAATAAGAAAACTATTTTGTATAATATATTTAAAACTATTAACATAAATGTCTATATAGTGATCGTAGTTTTCAATTTAAAATTGTTCATATATTTAACCTATATCTAGAAGTCAAGACAACTTATGCAATTAATTCATGGCCATAACTCGAACACGTGTTCTAGATTGAGTCAGAGGTGCACAAATCGGTTTTTGGGTTCAAACCGGTTTCGGCTTGGTTTAGCAAGGTCAAAATCGGTTTGGGATAAAACCGGTTTTTAAGGGGGGTTTGATCGGTTTAAAACCGGGTTGAAACCAATTTTTAAGGGGGCTTTGACCGTTCGGTTTAAGTTAAACCGATTTTAAACCAGTTCTGTTTTCTGTTTGGACCCAAACCGTTTTTTTTTTCACCTCTAGATTTGGACTACACTATAAAAGTTTTGGGTTTGGGCCCAAAGTCAAAAAGGCCCGTTATAGTATGAACTATGAAGTATGAACGTCAACGTGGATTCGTGGAAGCAACGAAGCCTAGTAAAATAATCAAGTGCATTTTAAGATAGGAAGTAAGGAACTAGAAACAATAATAAAATTTATTTTACTGGATATCTATAAAATAAAACGAAGTAAATTATTTTTTACTCCGTCGGTTATTTCCAATTCTTTATGTAACATTTAACAAAATTAAATACTTTAATGAAGTTACTTATTTGTTTTTTTAAACAGAACCGGTCTTATTAATGGTTTTATTATCACTTTTTATATTTGTAAATAAAAGAGCAAATTACAAATTACGTTCTTTAAGTATTACCAAAATTTTAACATACGTCCTTTAACTAAGGAAATTACAGAAAGCGTCCTTTATGTTTAAAAAAGTTTGCACGTTACGTCCTTTGGCCTAACGGACGTTAAATTTCACCGTTAAGTCAGGTGATTAGTCATTTCACCCATCTAGGGACTATATTTGTAATTAACTTAAAGATTGGGCTTAGTAGTTATTTCCGCTCTTTCATCTCTCTCTAACTTAAAGATCACCGCTCTTTCTCTGCCCTCTCGTGCTTGAGAAACACTCTGGTCATAATCACTGCTTGAGATCCAGGAGAGGGAGTTGATGATGGAGATGAAGATGCATCGCAAAACCACCCTAGATACAAAACCCCCCTAAACCTAGTCGTCTTCCTCTGCATCATACGAATTGGGTTCCACCAAATTCCATACCCAGGTAACCATTAATTCTCAAAAACCTCCGGTATACATCATTTATCGTTTGTGCTTCAATCATAAACATTCGATTGGTGTTTTGATTTCGTATTTTCTACTAATTTAACATGTAAATACCTTTTTGAATTTTGAATTTTAGTTAGTGAAAGATGGAGTCACAGATCAAGCACGCAGTGGTGGTGAAAGTGATGGGGATAACTAGATCCAGAGGGCAGGTGACCCAAGTTAGGGTTACGTTTATGGATGACCAGAACGGTTAATCGTGAGAAACGTCAAAGGACCGGTCAGAGAAGATGATTTTGCCTGTTTTTCATTTTCCCAAAGTCCTTGTTTAAGCTTTTATGTTAAATATGGTTTCTGATTTGCTACTTTTCATCTGTTTTGTTTCAATTTTAATGGAGAATTTGTCTACGTGCATTTGTTTATGTTGAATCTGGTTTTTGGATCGTCGCTGATGATCGTGGGTTTGAGGTTGGGATAAACTGATAAAAGAAAGAGTTGGGTGGGGTGGGGTGGGGTGGGGTGGGGTTTGTAATTGCCTATAAGTGAAAGGGTAAATTGGTCATTTTACATCTAATTAACAAGGGGAGAAGGAGGGGTGAGTAAAAAGACATTTTTGCCCTCACGTGGCAAGCATGAGACCAGAATTAACGGTAAAATTTTACGATCGTTAGACCAAAGGACGTAACGTGCAAACTTTTTAAACATAAATGACGTTTTCTGTAATTTTCTTAGTTAAAGGACGCATACTAAAATTTAGATAATAATTAAAGGACGTAATTTGTAATTTGCTCTAAATAAAAATTCAATCAACGATATTAAATAATGTATAAAAATTGAGATAAATTATATATTATAACCATGTATAATATAAAAAACACATGTGAACATATATGGGAGCTATAAACATAGCTCAATTAATAACTCTCAATCACGAGTGTCGGTGGCTTTTTGTCTACGACGAGTTCTTCCCCTAATTTTAGTCAAATGATAAAACTCACCTCTTTAATTTGTAAAGTTTAAATTTAACCCCCTCAAGTTTTTTAAGTTTTGAGTTTACCCCCTTAGTGTATATAATCTATTTTTTCCTCAATAACTTTCGTGTTTGTTTGCTTATTTTTTTGTTAACGTTCCGGTGTAAATTTTGTTAAAAACATAGCCGTATTCAAAATAAAGTATTTTTTTAGGTATTGTGAGTTATGTCGACTGACAACCGTGAAGAATGAGACCGAGACCGATTGAAAAACATAGGTACCGTTATCTAACTGTCTTTTATTTATGTTTCGACCTCCGGAACCGAGTCGCCGTAATTTCATTCGTTTCCTTTTGTGTTTAGCCACGTTAATGTGACCACCTCAATCGTTTAAAGTTCGCCTCCTGCCGCGGAGCGCAAAGCAAAATTTATTTAGCCACGTTTCTTTTTGTGCTTAGTCACGTTAATGTTATCGCCTCAACCGTTTAAGCTCTGGTCCCCGCTACGAAACGCGGGGTACAATTTCTAGTTACATCGAATAAGCGAACCACATAAATACCTATGTTAATTGTTTTTTTTATTGTCCTACATGTTTAATTCACCTTTATTTACACATGTATTGCAATATATTCAAATTTTTCAATAACTTTTAATTAAAATATACGACTTTTAAACTTTATTACATCATTGGTAGGGCAAATGTCATACAAAATCGGATTTTGAGCCGAACCAGATCGGTTCTAAAACCAATTTGCATCAACTCAAAGAAAGTCAAAACCGGATCGGCCTAAACCGGTTCGGATTAGAAACCGGTTTTATAAGGGGAAAAACTAGTTTGGTTTGAACTGGTTCAGTTTGGTTTTATCTGGTATCAGCTATATATATATATATATATATATATATATATATATATATATATATTCTTAAACCGATTTCAAACTGCCGGATCATGTGGGACTAGTTTCACCCAAACCGGTTTCACTATTGGTTTCAGATCGGATCTGATGGTTTCGGATCTCAAACCAGTTTGAATATGCACCTTTACATTGTTGTATTTAATTATCGGAAAAAATTCACTTAATAGTAACAAAGTCCTTCACCCATTACACTAAAGACATTCAAAGTTTTTGTCTCTCTATGACACTTAACTTTCATTAAGCGATCCCATTTTTGTAACATCTCAAAATTTCAAAAGCTAATGGTTCCGGTCGGAGGTGGCCCGAATCTCTTTTAAACAGGTATGTTAGCATATATGGCGCGCGAATTGTATGTCAATGGGCTACATAAGGGCTTGGTTAGTCGTTTTAATCATAAACCGAGATCGAAACGTACGAGATGGATTAAGAGGGACCCGAATGGAAAATTATAGGGGTTTAAATACCACCTAAGCTACAAACCCTAGCCATTCGGCTAGGGAGTGTGCTCGACGACAGCAAAGGAGACGCAGGGGAGAGAGAGAGAGAGCGGCCAAGCAAAGCGGCGGCGCTACGGCGGCAATGAGCAGGGAAAGAACTTCACAATTAGCCAAGGTAAACTCCGTCTTTACTTTCTACGTATTTTGGGTATGCTTATGGCTTGAAAACCTGACTAGGGTTGGATTCGTGTGCATGGTGACCGAAGAAGGAAACAAGAACAAGGGACGGCCGGTGGTGGTAGTAGGCGCTGACGACAGCGGCTCCAGGCGGTGACAGGTGGCCGACGACCACTTGGAGGTGGTGCGGGACGGTGATGAGCGACTAAAAGGAGCCAACGGTGGGGATGGCTGGTACGGGTTACGGCAAAGGCAAAGAGGACGATGGAGACCGGCAGAGATGTAGGCAATGGCTGCTATGACGGAAACTGGGTGTTCTACTACGGCGGCAAGAAGCGAAGGATGAAAAGGGTGTTAGTGGTGTAAGGTTAGCGCGATAAGGACGAGGAGGAAGATGGACATCGACGAGGACGACCCGGAGGTGTTGTAACAATGGTGGTGGTGCTTGGCATCGTTTGCACGCATGCAAGGGTAACCCGACTTGAGCCTACGCGATTTTCGGAGTTAGGGTTTGCATGGTGTGACGAGGGTTGCATGGCTCGGGAACATACGTGCATGGGAGCTAGGGTTTGGGTACACGAATCCTAAACGGATCCGGAACTATATATTTCGTAAACAGGTAAAGATTAGGGTTCTGTGGAGGAGGAATGACGAGCCAATGGGAATGAGCTCCGAGATGTAGTTTATTTTATGCGTACCCAACGTGTGTTTAGGACGTGTTTTGATCATATGATCATACGTGTGACAGGTTTGGGTGTAGAGCACTAACAGACAAGTTGCAGAGCAAGGGCTAAGGCTCGGCCTAACCGGCGAGTTTCTAATCCCCTCTTTTACATATTTTAAACGTTTTGGGGCTATCGTACATACATTCAAGACGTGTTTTATTACATTAATTGTGTATCGAGCTTTGGGGTCTAATCCGATGAGTTTACGAAGTTAACTAAATAAATATGGGCTAAGGGACTAGATGTTACCCTTAAGATGTGTAGGTTAAAGGTGGGCGTATGGTCACGGGTCATTTAGTGACCTAACAGGGATGAGTCGGGATTGTAGTTACGGGCCGTACGGGTACGACTGGGAGGTGTCACATGGTGTGCATGTACGTGGTATGTGCTTAAATAATGAGACATAGTATTGTATGTGTGCTGCTATATTAACAAAGTATTGTGTTATGAGTTAGTCGGGATATAAGATCAACGCTTATGAATACGTGTAGGATATGTTATCCTAGTGCTATGTGTGAAGTGCAGGTGCAGTTAACGAATCATGTATATAGAGTATATTGTTATGTGATTATACATGTGTTGTGTGCATCGTGTCGTTGTCCTTGTGACACGGCGTCTATTGTGTTTGCATTGTGGTCGTTATGACACGGAAAACGGGATTGTGGAGGACTATGTCCTTCGGGAGGTCACCAAAGGTGACGATGTCCAACAGGACAATGATGAGCTCAGGGTGTGTCGAATGCCCTGACGAGGGTGCAGAGAAGAGGTATGTGTTTGTGTATTTATATTTGTGATAATTTGCATACAAGTGATGAGTTATATTTATTATGCTTGATACACTATTAATGTGATGAGTTTTATTTATTGTGCTTGATACAATATTAATGTGATGAGTTATATTTATTGTGCTTGAGATAACATTAATGTGATGAGTAGAGTTAGATTGGCCGTGGAGACATGATTGTGATGTGATGATCTTATCGATTATGTCAGTTGATTTGTAAGAGCCTTGGTCAAGGCTGAGTAAGTTGAGGTCTAGGGGACTGTTGTGTTAACCCAGTGTCGAGTTAATACACGTACTCGAACATGAGTTATTAATGTAGGTTAGTTCGACCTATGTCGATGGGACTGCGGGATTATAGTTACATGTGGGATGAGTCTTGGGTATTGAGTATTATGGGATATTGGGAGATAACATGGGTTATCTGATGGTTAATGAATTGTAGATCTAATATATAAGGACCGTGGGTCCTGAGTAAAGTTTAAATAACAATTGAGACGAGTAGGTTTTAATTAAACTAAACTATTAGAACTCACTCAGCGTAGTTGACTTTGTATGTTATAACTTAGATTGTTTTGCAGGCAAGTCTACTAGATGAGGTATCTTGGCTTGGGAGTGATGCTACTCGGATTGGTGTGCATGCATTCGTCAGGTAATGTTGTGATAGTTAACGAGTTTTAAAGATAACATTGTTTTGAGAAAGACTTCCGTTGTTTACTTAAATGAAAGTTGAGCGTTTTTAAAGAATTTACCTATTGATGAGAACCAACTGTAGGGTGCCGGGTTTAGGGCCTTACAATTTTGTGAATTTGTTTTTATAAATATTTAAATTTTAAACTAAGTGACTTAAATGGAACAAATATGAATATTAGATTACTATTTAGTGATTATTTTCTCCAATTTAATTTAAATTGAACAATTATAAAACTTGATTATTATTTTGTGTTTTTTTTTTCATTATCACCTCGCTTTCAAGTTAGATTTAAAAAAATAATCAATAAATATTAACCAAGATTTATACATGTTTCATTTATGTCACTTAATTTTAAATACCAAATGAGGCCTATTAAGCAGCCTCTTAAAGGCTAGGGGATACAATGCTATCATAATTTAATGTTGAATGTGTTGAAAAAGCTTATTGAATTATAATCTACTCATATATCTCTTAAAAAGACAATTAATTATAACAAGTTCAAGGATCACTCAATGGGAAATTTTAAAATATTGGTTCATTAAATCTAAAATAGATGTAGAAAGTGAGAGGTTAAAAGGTATGTTTACTATAATTCGATAAATAATCAGAACCTATCTATGTTTTTAGGTTTTGCTCAATAAATGAAAGTTATGTTAATATGATGTTTGAACCTATCTATGTTTTTAGGGATATCATCAAAATGATTGGATTTTCTTTTATTATAAGTAAACATCGTAATCATGTTTCACTAGGACCCCTAGATTAGTTCCTGACACCAAAATCAAGAACTCAATCATAGAGGACAGATAACGTTGTTTCTTAAAATACAATTAATAGTTATGTTTAAATATGATCATAAGGTATTCCTTTTGATTCAAATACCATAATAACCGTATGTTGTTTTGTTGACTTTACAAATAAGCGCGTAAACGTTATAATCATATCCTATGGAGATATTTGGACTTGTAGGTGCCATTAAAGTTCACATGTGCATCTTCTATATGTTTTGGAAGATGCAATGCTTTCAACTAACAAGCTTCCATATAAAGGGTCCTACCATATGTTAAAGCTTATAACTAAAAGATTGAAGTTAAAAGAAGTTTGTGTGGATGAAGTAGTAGAACAAAAGAAGTTCAAAGGAGAGACATATTTGTATGTGGAAATCTAAGTACTTTCTATAAGGGACCACATTGATAATGGCAATATATAGCAAAGATGATCATTATAAAGAGAGGTCAAGAACAATGGACCACCAAAACATGTGTTGTATGAACTTAAACCTCAACCTATATTTTATTCCATAATAGAATAGACAATCATTGACATCTATTTTAGTGACTTATATATCATTCAATAAGAGTTGTATAAACTTCTTCTATTCACATTTTGTTAAACTTGCATATGGTCAAAAGTCAAAACATGTGTAATTGTCAAGTCACCAATCACTCATGTTACATGCCAATGGAAAAAGAATAAACAAGTGAGAAGTACTACTTGGAAAAATAAGTCGACTTGACTATAATTATATGTATGAATTATTTTTGATAATGGAATATAACCCGACTAATTTTATTAAAATGAAAGGACACAAGACAATCAAAAGACCCCGAGGTGTTGGCCTTGGGAGAAAAATGATCAAACAAATAAAACTAGTTTTTCAATGACAATCAGCCCACCTAGATAAATAAAAGGAAAAAAAATTCCCAAACTAAACATATATATGACTATTCTTCTTCCCTAAACTAAAAATTGATTTTTTTTGAAAGACAAATTTCTTTATTTCTGTGGGAGTGAGACTTGAACCCATAACTTTCTCAAACCTTGGTGTTCTTAGAGGATTTTCCTCTACGATTGGGCTACCAACCCCAATGGCAAACATTGAATTTTTAACTCCCACTAAATATACATTACAAAATCGCCGGAACATTCATCAAAGAGTGCGAATTAGTCGGAAAAATGGATAAAGAGGGATGCAACACGTGTACTTTTTTTGAGTGAAATCGCCGAGTTTTTAAGTATTCCGTTGCAAGAAACTCTCTTTTGAAAGCATAGTACTTGAATAAACATTACTAGCAACCTTGAGCTTCCGACTCCTACACTTGGGAGTCTGTCATCCATGGTTGATTCTCATTCTTATGGCTTCTTTTACATGATTTATTTAATGATATAAGAATATACATGATGGCTTCTAATAAAAACTAACTCAAAGTTATGGAGGTTAATTGCTACTCTTCAGCCTGTGGTCATATTGTCTACCGGCACCAGCTGGTGTGGATAAGAGCTCTGTGACCCTAAAGTCACAAGTTCAAATCTCACTACAGCACAAAAATCTTGCTGTCATTAACAGGGGTTGTCAATGAGCTCTTCAGGCATAGACAAGTCAGGGGGTTTTACGAGCTAGTCGGTTTCCTCCTGGAACGGGTTGGCGCCATCCTCGAGCGTCAAACTAACGATGGACGGTTGAAATCCAGTCTGAGGTGTGGACATACCTGGGCTATGAAGAACCCTGCCACTGAGCCCGAATTACATCGCCGTTAAAAAAATTTGCTACTCTTCAACTCGTGTTCAGAAGTAACAAAGTGGCTTTGTCATTTGTCAATAGTGGGCAACTAATATTAGCATTTACATAATTTGTGTACAGGAAAAATAACCTGCATTATATATAATAAAATATAAAATAAAATAAAATAGTTAGTTGCTCCATATCAAGTCAACATCTCAATCAAAGATGTGGACCATTTAGTTGGTCAATGAAGTAAATTTAGGGGTTACCAATTCATTTGAAACTTCTTATTTTTTGAGTTGAATTCCTTCATAAAATTGAGACGATGTCTTTGATTATCAAACAGAAAAGCAAAATATATATATATATATATATATGCATTTCTCTAGCTATTAATTATTTACTTGTTTTAGTTAATTAATTGTATAAAATTAATTTTGATTGAATTTGATATAGAATATTTTAGTACATAAAAATCAATATTTTTCATTCACACCTAATCCCTAAGATATTTAAACCGGTACTGTGAAGTAAAATGAAATTTGTCGGTGGATGAAATTTTCAATTCAGAATCAAAGATTAAACCAGCTACCCTCTACATTCACCGAATTCAGTACAAAATTAATTTTAGGTAGAAAGGGCTGTAAAAGCATTCAAATCAGAATTGGCATATATATACCGTATCCTTAAATTATAAGGGGAAAAAAAATTAGATTTAAGTTAAAAAGGTATTATATTAGGTTTTTTAAAACTTATCTTTATCCTTAAAATTAAAATAAAATAAACACTAGAATCTTAAATATACCAATTCCTTAATCATTTCTTTAAATTTATAAGGATAAGGAATGAGATGTGAGAGTTTTTTAAAAAATGAATAATTTTTTTTATGAAATAATGATTTTTAGTTAAATTATAAAGATAAAAATAATTGATAAAGAACCTGATATAAATGTTCTAAATCACATAAACAATAATACATATTATTTTACAATTTTTTAAGTGTCACTCTACCCCTCTCTCTCTCTCTCTCTCTCTTTCTCTCTCTCTCTCTCTCTCAACACACACACACACACTAGGTTTAGAACAAGTGTTAAACAAAAAGAAGTATTAAATAGTTAGTAATATAGATTTATAATTTATAAAACAAATATTAAATAGTAACGAAGATTTAAGAATTAATAAAGAAAATATTAAATAGTTAGTAAGGAAATATTAAATAGTTAGTAAGAAAAAATAAGTGGAAAAGATTTTTTGGGCGCATAGAATTGTGATACGTGTCACAACCATTTATTTATTTATTAGGTATATATATATATATATATATATATATAGATATAAGGGATGGTTATAATAAAAACTCACTTGAGTTGAAGAAACCCACGAAACCCTGTTTTATATATGTAAAAAAAAAATCTTTTATTTTTGGGATGCATTCTACATTCAATTTTATCACTTTTGGCGAAAAAATTATAAAAAAGCGCCAAGCGGTTTTTTTTATTTTTTTTAAAATATGACGTTTATTACATATGTAAACTCAAAGGTCTGACGTTTATTACATATGCAAATGCTAACGTATTGCATACGTAAGCAAAAAAACGCTGATTTTTGTCAATTTTTACATGTTTTTTATTTCTTTTTTTATTCAGCGTTTTTTATTTTTTTTTGTGACTAAGCTTGTTTTTATATAAATAATCAATCCCAAATTTAAAAAAAAAATTATCTAAATTTTTCTAGGGTTTAGTTGGTTTCTTCAACTCAAGTGGGTTTATATTCTATACTTTTCCTATATATATATATATATAGGATTGAGAACATGTATTAACACTGTTTTCGTGTCAAAACAAAAAAAAACCCGCAAAAATCGATTCAATCATTAATTTTTTTTGAATAACATTATTACACGAATTCAACGTCATGTTATTTTTTGCATTTTTGTAAATTTGCAAGTGTAAGAGAGTTTACACCGGTATAAGTTTTTACAAAAAAATGTATTTTTTGTAACTTACACCGGTGTAAGCTTCAACCCTTACATCGGTGTAAACTCTCATTATACTTGCGAATTTACCAAAATGCAAAAAAGAACACGACGTTAAATTCGTGTAATAATGTTATAAAAAAAATAAAATGATGATTGAATCGATTTTTGCGGGGTTTTTATTGGGATTTGACACGAAAACATGGTTTTGATTGGATCCTTACCCTATATATATATATATACATATATATATATATATAGTGAATGGATTATTTGAGAACTCATATATATTTTGAGAACTCACGAGAACTTGTCAAAATATCAATCAAAACCATTTTCTTTGTTTTTACTACCTTTATTATTAAGATACAACATAAAAAAATGAATTTATACATGTAAATTTACATGTATACATATATTTAAAAAAATCTACACATGTGTAAGTTTACCACTTACACATGTGTAAGTGTTTACCATTTACACATGTTTATAATTTTTTTTAAGAATAATTTAGAGGGAAGAGATAATTAATTGGAGAGATAAATTATTTTTTATGTTGTATTTTAATAATAAAGGTAGTGAAAAAAAAAATTGTTTTAATTATTTTTTTGATGAGTTCTCAAGTATTTATGAGTTCTCATTTGAACCTAACCTTATGAAATTATGAAAATTGTCTCAATCTCTTTCTAAATTTCTATCTAGTTTCGTTCTATATTTCTTTTGGCCAACGATTAACCGTTGGAACCACATCAGTGGTATCATAGCCTTTTATAGCCATTAAAACTAAAGAACTTGAACTAGACTTGAAATAAACCAAGTAACCCAATATTCTAATAATTAGGAGAACCACTAGTACTACTTGGACTTCAACTTGGTTTTTTAACGAGTTCTCAAAATATTTAGGAGTTCTTAAATAAACCATTCCATATATATATATATATATATATATATAGGACGGTTCCACTAATAAGTGGTTTTTCGCTAATAAATACTAAGAAGTGGGTCAAACGAACTCCGATTGAGCACATTCCAGTGGCGTTGGAACCGTCTCATCGAACCCTAACTCGGATCCAAAAACCTAAACCCCCCTCCACTCGCACCCACAAAAACCTAAACCCCCCTCCAACCCTACCCCGAAAAGCCTAAAACCACCACCCCCACCCCCCAAAAACCTAAACCCCCCCACCCCCCTAAAAAAAACCTAAACTCCCCACCCCCACAAAAAAAAAACCTAAACCGTAAAATCTAAACCCTAAAAGCTAACGTAAAATCTAAACCTTAAAAGCTAAACCCTAAAAACTAAGATGGTAGAGTTCGACGAGACGGTTCCAACGCCGCTGAAATTAGCTCAATCGGAGTTCGTTTGATATCGTTTCTTAAGGTTTTGTCATTTCTTAGATTTTTTAGCGAAAAACTATTTTTTATTTGATCCTCCCCCTATATATATATATATATATATAGTTAGTTAGTTAGGTTCAAATGAGAACTTATAAATACTTGAGAACTCGTCAAAAAACAAATGAAAACCCACCTAAGTTGTGAAAAATCTCTAAAAAAACGTGTTTTTACATGTTTTTTTTTGAAAACTTTCTAAGCAACTTTTATAAGATTTTCGTTAAAAACAATAAAAAAAACGCCGAGCAGTTTTTTTTTAAATGGACAAAAAATCCCGTCACCAAGTGTAAAAACATCGTGTTACTTAAGTAACACATGTTACATATGTAAAACAACTGGACAGAATTTTAAAAAAAAATTATAAAAAAACCGTGTCGGCGTTTTTTTGATTTTGTTTTTAAGTTTTGAAATTAAATATAAAAGCTTTTCCAAAAAAAAAACTTTGTAAAAACCCGTTTTTTGGATAGTTTTCAACGTTTTCACATCTTAGGTGGGTTTTCATCTTATATATTCCCTATATATATATATATATACTAGGTTAAAAAATTTATATTAAGTAATAACAAATTTATTTTTAAAAAACTCGTGTTTTACATGGTTTGAATAAACCCGTTGAATACAATATAATCTTTTAACATATACATTCGTCAAAATATGTCAGGAGATTTATTAATATAAAGATTAAAATTTTCTTTAAAAATATATTATTATTAAAAGATAGAGGTGTATTTAATAAAAAAGAGAGACGAGAAAAAAATTATAAGAATGAATATAGAGGCGACACGTGTCATGAAAAACCTTTATTTATTATATAGTATAGATATAGATATTTATATTCTTACAACTTAACATTCATGAATGTACAATATTTCTAAAACAATTCAAAGAACACGGTGTTTTATTCTCTTGGGATGATTTGATGGAGAAAAGTTATCTTACAAGGTTGAGAAGGGGACACGTTCGTGAACCTATTTGAATCTCGATAACTACCAAACACGTACGTATATATTGAAATCAAGAAAGGGACCATGTATCATTGACATAAACTTGAAGAGCTCCATTGAAAATAAATGGGTTGTACATGTTAATGCAACATCTGAAAAAGATGTCATGGTTTCTGGTGGTCCATAACTACGACTTCCAGACAACAAATATTGATGCAGATGCATCACAATAAAGTTGTATACGTACATACATGCATTCATACTTTCTGAGTGGAGATTTTAATTTGGATGTGTTTGTATGTTAAGTGACATGATTACAATGATTTGAAATATTATGAAGATGATGGTGAAATTGTACAACCTGTGGAATATGTAATTAAAATCTTGTGATCCTTTGGGAAAGTCTTTACGCATGCATGGTTTTCTAATGGAACTTAACAAAAAAAAATTACTGACGGTTCCTACTTTCACCGAAGCAGTGGCGGACCTACCCTATCCAGGGTGGGTTAGCCGACAACCATGGATTTTCTTTTTAGTTGTTATATATGCGGTATAATCTCCACCGACCCCCAAGAAATTTTAACACCGACCCCCATAAAATTGACACCGATCCTCAAGAAAAATAAAATTTTCACACCAACCCTCATTTAAACTAATAACTTAATTGGACATTTAGACTAACTTAATTGAACTAAAAACTTAACCATATAAATAATTAAATATACATTTATTTAACCCATTTAAACAATTAGAATAAGGTTCATTTCAAAACATGAAAATTCTGTGAGAATAGAGAGAACAAATCTAAATCTTTTAATTTTTTTATCAATGGTAAAAAAAATTTAAAAATTTATCTTTCTTACATACAAATATATTTGTTTATGTACAAAAAAAAATCATTAAACTAGTTTTTATATATTTAAAAGTTTCCTACACATATGTAGGTAAAAAAAATCTACACATGAATTACACATGTGTAGGTATGTATATAAACGAAATTTATTCTTATTTTTTTGTTTGAATTTTATGAAAAACAAATAAACATTATATTTGTATCATTTTCTTATATTTTAAAACTTTTTAAGATTTAAAAAGTGAATGATTCGTTTTGTTCTGCGTGTTCTCGCAATATTTAGTGTTCTGAATTGAACACTCCCCCAAACAATTAACCCCATATTTAGTTAACCAATTAACTCATTACACATTTAAATAATTAAGCCTATATCAGTTAACTCGTTAGTCAATTACTCATTTAAATTTTTAAACAATTCAACCTAATAAAAATTCCGACTAGCCGCAATGTGATCCATCGACTTCGATAGTTAGACGATTCATATTCACGGCAATTTGATTCCATCGATTGTCAAACAATCACAATTCTAAGTTCCTTCTCACAATTTCACGCTATTTGCTAATCACGATTCTCGTCCTCGGTTCACTGTTAATCACTGCCTTGCGCCCCTGCCTCCTCATGATTTCAGGTAACATTTGTTTAAAATTTTCTCTAAATTTGTAATTTTGCTTACAATTTTAATGCTATACCATATGTAATATTTGTTAATTGCTATGTCATATATGCTATTTTTCTCAAAATTTTAAAGTTTGACTATTACCAATGTGTGTAATTTATAAATTGCAATATGACAACGTGTGTATTTTGATTACGACCTAAACTGGATCGCAAAAATTTAATATATAGCGATAGACAACCGATCGTTAAAAGATTCTGACTCCCATGAAAAAAGTTTCTGGGTTCGCCACTGCACCCAATGATACGTGAAATTAATCTATTTTGCAACGTGTACAAAGTCTCTAGTTTTTACTGCATGGACATTCTAGCTAGATTGAAGTTTATAATTTGTGAAAGATCTAAACATTAAATTTCCGCCTTTACGGTTTCTCTCTCGCAAACGTATACGATGTATTATACATATGGCATGTATATGCACCGTATGTCATATTAAAGACACCTAATTTTGAAAGTGATATTACGGAACATCCGGATGGTGACTCTTTTATTTTATATTAACACCTCTTTCAATAGATACAAAGAGGGAGACCAAAAACTCTTTTGAACTTGTTATAGGAGAGAAGTTAGGGTTTCAGAAGACGGTGACCCTTTTCTTGTCCTTACTCATGTATTATCCATCACCATTCTTCTATTCCAACTTTAGTCCTCCCACTTCTATTCTTTTTATTTATCAGCACTCGGCCAATGTTATTAAAATCGGATCGAACAGATTGGTCGGATTAGAACTGGATCCCTAAACCGTTCGATTGGTATGGATAGTTGGATTGTCCGGTTTCGACGAATGATGGTTGAACCAGTGATCCGGTTCAATATTTGGACCGCTTTTGAGTTTTTTCTATGAAAATATATTTTTATAACTTATAATATTTGAAGTTGGTATCTCTTTGGGAAGATGTCGGTACTGTATTTTTCGGTAAGTAAATTAAATACCCTCACATCCACAAAATCTCTTCATTATTTTGGTTTTTTTTTATTTTTTCAATAATAATATATTTCTTTTATTCTTTTAAAAATAAACAACATAACAATATACAATTAATAATTTATATAATATAAATATTTTATAAATTAATTATGACGTCATCCGGTTCAACTGATGCGACTAATGAACCGGTAGTTTGGCTGGCTTAATGATCGGTTTGGTTTTCAAACATTGCATTTGGTCATTTTATCCTTGAGCAGTATGAAGGATTCATCAAAGAGATAAATCTTAGGGATGACGTTCATCAATAGCGAACCAGTACTAGATCTTGATCGAAGATGTCCATTGGATTCTAACAATATGATCATTAGCTTTATACTACAAAGTTATCTTGACTAGATTAGATTTGGTTAGTTTTCATATGGGTTAAACCGTAACCTAGGGGTGAGCAAACCTTAACCGTTAACCGAAATTAACCGATAATCGAATCGCCACCGAACCGGATTAACCGATAACTGAAATTAACCGACGGTTATGGTTAAGGTTTTTTGATTAACCGATCAACCATTTATGGTTATGGTTAATGATGTCCCATAACAGAACGTTAACCGAACCGAACCGAACCGATACAACCATATGCATAAGATATATGCATAAAATATAAATGATATCCCTCATTAACTATGATTATGGTTAAGGGTGCACAAAATATATGTTTACAAATATATGCACAAATTTTTCTGTCTATTCTTAAAGAAATTTGTAGATAACTAATGCATTAATTATGAATTTATGACTAAAAAAAGATAGTATTACTAACATAATCCCACGTCTTATATTAAAAAATGTGATTCGTGATCACGGAACGAAAGTGGTTAATTAACCAAAATTAACTGAAACCGGCCCATAACCGATGGTTAACCGACCAAGTGGTTATGGTTATAGTTATGGAAGAAGGCATAACCGACCAAACGGTTATGGTTATAGAAAAGACCAAAACCGACTCATAACCAACTTTACACACCTACCCCTTGAGTTTATGGAGCATGGGTTCTTTTACATGAGAAAAAAAAATAGTGGAAGATCATATATACCATAGGTCAACAGAGTACTTTTATCTATATTATATACATATGGGGGTTGGTTATTGTATAAAGTATTTTTATCGTACAAAGCATACGAAATAACCAGGACACGACACGTGTCCTTGGGGCGAGGGGTAAATTAGCTCGTGCCATGATTACACACAAAGTTAAATAATCACGTTTAAAAAATTACGTAACCCATATGATAATAACGCAATCTATGTTTATAATTACACAACCTATTTTATAATCACGTACAATGATAATTATGCAAGTTATACATACAACACATTAACATTTGATAAAAAAATTGTTTTTTATATAAAAAATATAGCAAGAATAAACACAAATTAAAGATAATAAAATGCTTGATTTTATGGTGTATTTTTTTAAAATAATGTCGTATAAAAAGTTATATGCGTTTAAAAAACATGAGAGAACTTAAAAAAAAATCAACAATTGTAGGCTATTCAAATTTTACTCCTTCAAAACATTTTCACATTTAAAAACTGCATGCTAACGTGATATCCCTTCATCTCAACATGATTTTCTTGATCAGTGCCTTAAATCCTTTGTAGTTTTTGTACAATAAAGGACCTTTGTATTTTAACCTTATTATATATATACTTTCCATATATCTATATATATATATATATATTATATTTGTATGCTAGCAAGCTACAAAAAGAATGTGTGTGAGTATGCATATACATGCATGGATGTAGCTAGGTAAGAATATGAGGTACCACTTGCGACAACAATACAACATGATATACACGAAAGCTAAAAAGAAACAAAAACAAGAACCCAAGTGGGAAACTCTATCCCTTAAGAGTCACCACACAAAGAATATAGATGTTTGTCACAATGAACATGCATTTGAAAAGTCCAAGTAAATTCTAACCAGGTAATATATATATATATATATATATATATATATATATATATATATATATATATATATATATATATATATATATATGTGATGGTTTGATACGATCCATATGACCATGAGCAGGATCCGACCAGACCCGTTAGAGTTAAAAGGATGGTACTTGGATTGAAGACCCAGCCACATGACCGAGTCAATTGGAGGCCACTTCCCCACGTCCCAATAGTAGTAGGCATGCATGCAATTAGGAGAGAATAAAGTGCACGTTTCCACTTTCTGTTTCAGTAGTTATTTCCTTAGATTTAGGTGCATGTAATTTTGGTTTCAAGTGTTTATATTGTGCTCTGCATTTAGAAAAATGCAAGCAGAAAATTGGTATCAAAATTAGTGTTTCTTCTTCATCTTGTTCTTGGAGTCTAACCCGCTTAAAGGGTCTATATCTTGGAGTCTAACCCGCTCAACGGGTGCCTATCACGGTTCCACTAAGAAGTGGTTTTTCACTAAGAAATACTAAGAAGTGGGTCAAACGAACTCTGATTGAGCTCATTCCAACGGCGTTGGAACCCTCTTATCGAACCCTAACCCGGACCCAAAAACCTAAACCCCCCTCCACCCGCACCCCTAAAAAACTAACCCCCCTCCAACCCTACCCCGAAAAGCCTAAAACCACCAACCCCCAAAAACCTAAACCCCCCCAAAAACCTAAACCCACCCCCAAAAACCTAAACCCCCAACCCCCACAAAAAAAAAACCTAAACCATAAAATCTAAACCCTAAGGCTAAACAATAAGACTAAAACCCTAAAATTCAAACGTAAAATCTAAACCTTAAAACCTAAAATTCAAACGTAAAATTCAAACGTAAAATCTAAACCTTAAAACCTTAAAACCCTAAAATCTAATATGACAGAGTTCGACGAGACGGTTCCAACGCCGTTGAAATTAAGCTCAATCGGAGTTCGTTTGATATCGTTTCTTAAGGTTTTTGTCATTTATTAGATTTTTTAGCGAAAAACTACTTCTTATTTGATCCTCCCTATATATATATATATTGATAATTTAGTGTTATTAAGTCATCTTAGTTAGTTAAATATGAATAAACATTAATACGAGCCAAGAAGAATTTGGGCGATCATCAGTAACTAAGGTACTACTAACACACAAATCATCAATAGTAACTAAGTTAGCGCTGCTGAATGATTTCCTGCCAGTAGAACTTATTCCAATAGTAACCAAATAACTATCAACTATTTTAACCACCAACTACACATTGTTTCGTGAAATGCTGTGTTGTTTCAACTAAACATTGTGATAGTTTCCTAATTATAAAACACAACTGTTTGATTTATTTGTGGCACACATTTTTTAGAACATAAACCTTATACTTGTTATTGTTTTTTTTTAATTATCTGATTAAAGATTTTGAGAGTAATATTAAATTAAATACTTTAAATTGAGAGTGATTCATATACGATCCAGAGAGTTATTCAGAACTTTACCAAACTATAAAACACACACACATATATATATATATACACACACACGTATACACACATATATAATTATATTTTCTCATATATAATATATGTTATTATCTTCTTGATAACCAAAAATTAAAAACATTATATGGAATTGAACATATACACAAAAAAAAAAAAAAAATCATGAAATGACATATTTGGGGTCTAAGTTTAAAAAATTGATTGCATGGTTTTTATGCAAGGACTTTTTTTGGGAGACCTCACTTGTTGGATTTACTCATAAACATAGTCATCAAGCACTGATATTTACATTAAAAGCATTCAACATAGCGAAAGCGTATAATAAGTCAAATACGTAACAACGAAAGTCTTAACATAAAGAAACATTATCTGAACACATAGTTAAATAAAAAAAATAGGATGTTAGTCTTGTGCTGGATAGCCTTCATGTCACACCCCGCCACGGCGGAAACGCGAGACGCGACGTTCATGGTTTCCAAAGCATATGATTACCGCAAACACATACATGATAAATGGATACATAAACAAATTTAAAGTTTTACATTTCCAAAATATAATATGAGTTTACAAAAAGTTAAGATTTCGCAAATATGACTCAATTCAATGAGTTATACAAGAGAAATCCTCCTTGAGTCGTATCCATCGTGCATGCATGTAATCTACATTGCTAGCCTTGTGATCACGTTCAATTTCCTGAAAAACATACTTAAAATCTTCAACACTAGGTTGGTGAGTTCACAGGTTTAATCAAATAGTTCTTTGTAAATTTTGTTTGTTCATAAATAGTTCGGTTGTATGTGATAAACAGAATAAGAAGTGTTTGACCCATTTGTAAACTAGCTAGGAATACAAATAATATGTTCATACATGAGGCGTAACCAAACCATGACATGTGTGAGCCCCTATTAATCGTTATCAAGTTCTATGCGGCCATAAATCCTCCAGATTGTGGTTAGCGCGACTAACCATGACCGGGAGACGTCACTCTCCATAGTACTATTCATAGGACCCTAGGCTACAGTTAATGGTTACTACGTTGTTCCAGGGGACTTTAGCGGCCTCCAATTGTTGTTCTCATCCCATGTAAACATAAAGTCGTGTCTTATTCTCTTGTTATCCCATAAAATAGTTGTAAGTATGTTTCTCCCCCAAATATTTGAAAACAGTAAAAAGGGGCTGTGAAACTCACCTTGAGTTTGTGTATCCTTGTAATGATACTTGTTGTAGTCAAACTTGACTATTCGTACCCTAGATACCAAAGGGTAAATTGTGTTAAGACCGAACGTCTTATATTGCAAATTGTTCACCGACTTTGTAAATCTGGTTGCTTTTGTTTAAAGTATCCTCTTAGTTGCTCAATACTTTTTTTGTTATAAAACAGTTCTTAGTTACTGCCCAAAGGGGACTGACACAGGTATCGAAACTTCATAGTTTCGATTGGGCAATTGAGTGTCGAAACTTCCTAGTTTCGATTGTGTAGTTTGGTGTCGAAACTTCCTAGTTTCGATTGAGTAGTCAGGTATCGAAACAACCTAGTTTCGATTGAGTATTTGAGTGTCGAAACAACCTAGTTTCGATTGAGTAAAAGGTATCGAAACTACCTAGTTTCGATTGATCAACAGGTATCGAAACTCCTAGTTTCGATTGAGTTAACTGGTATCGAAACTCCTAGTTTCGATTACTGGACTTCTGTTTGACAGAATCAGTCCTGCATATTTATGTTTTAAAACTTGAATTTGACACACTTTTCTTGTTATCTTACTTGCGATTGAACATTTTGTATGCTTAGATACGGTTTTAAAGAAAATAAAGTGGATAGTATTGAGTTTTTACCTTAAAACCGAGATGAAGATGATGAAAGAAAACAGAGAATGATCTTGGTTCTTATGTAAAATTTCCTTTAGAACACTTGAAATCTTCTTAAAACACCGAATGATGGTAGTTTTTGTCTTAAAACTTGGCCTCGATTTGGAGAGAATGGGAATGTTTGCCGTATGGAAATGTGAGTGATAAAACGAGTTCGTGAGGTTTTGATTGAAAGGGTATGGTTTATCTCTGTGTTTTGAAATTATGAAGTATGGGTTTAAAGATATAGGATTTGAAAATTGAGAGAATGGGAGTGTGAAAAGGGAAGGGCTTTCTCTGGCTTCGGCCGAGAAAGTCAATAAAAGTGGGTTGGGTAATTTGATTTATCAAACAATTAGTTTTAGGTATTAGTTTAATATTATTTAGAGTTTCAAATGGTAATTAAATTCGGTTTATACTGGTATGTGAACCGGTAACTCCCAGAATTACCAAAAATTTAAAATGAGACCATGTACGGTCTTTGTTAGACCTTAATATCCTTGTTTGTGAAATTAAATAAATCACAAAAATAATTATAACGTAAACTTGTTTAATACATGTACGGATATTGACCTGAAATGTCGGGTGTCACATTCTCCCCATGTTAACGGAATTTCGTCCCGAAATTCAATTTGTGTCATCTTGAACTGGTGTATCCTTAAACAAGGAGGGGTATTTTGTTTTCATTTGGTCCTCTCGTTCCCATGTATACTCAGGACCACGTTTTGAGTTCCAACGTACTTTAACCAGTTTGATCCGACTACGTCTCAGCTTTTGAATTTTCCAGTCTGAAATCTCAATCGGTTCCTCGATGAAGTGAAGTTTATCATCAATGTGAATTTCATCAGGCGGTATGATCAAAGTCTCGTCTGATAAACACTTTTTGAGATTCGACACATGAAATGTATCGTGTACGTTGCTTAGTTCCTGTGGTAGCTTGAGTTTGTAGGCTACAGGGCCAACCCTAGCCAGTATTTCGAACGGTCCAACGTATCTAGGGTTGAGCTTACCACGGTTACCAAACCTTGCAACGCCTTTCCATGGTGAGACTTTTAACATTACTCGGTCACCAATTTGAAATTCTAATGGTTTTCGTCTGTTATCAGCATAGCTCTTTTGTCTATCTCGGGCCGCTTTCAAACGGTCCTTAATTTTGAAGATCTTATCAGTGGTTTCCTGGACAATCTCAGGTCCTGTCAAATGTTTTTCACCAATTTCCGCCCAACATAGCGGTGAGCGGCATTTACGACCATATAAAGCTTCAAACGGAGCCGCTTTAATGCTCGTGTGGTAGCTGTTATTGTAGGAAAACTCTGCTAACGGTAAATGAGTATCCCAATTTTCTCCGAAATCAATTACACACGCACGCAGCATATCCTCTAAAGTTTGAATGGTCCTTTCGCTTTGACCATCTGTTTGTGGGTGATATGCCGTGTTCATGTCAAGACGTGTGCCCATGGCTTCTTGTAATGATTTCCAGATTCTAGACACGAATCTGCTGTCTCTATCAGAGATAATAGAAACTGGCACTCCGTGTCTTGCCACAATTTCTTTAACATAGAGTCTTGTAAGTTTCTCTGTCTTGTCAGTTTCTTTCATTGGCAGAAAGTGAGCAGATTTCGTTAAACGGCCGACAATTACCCATATGGTATCATAACCACTGGAAGTCCTGGGTAATTTCGTGATGAAATCCATAGAAATTTGTTCCTATTTCCATTGGGGAATTTCTGGTTGCTGTAGTAAACCAGACGGTTTCTGATGTTCGGCTTTTACTTTTGAACACGTTAAGCACTTACTGACATACGTGGCAATATCTCCTTTCATATTGGGCCACCAATATAATTCTTTTAGATCTTTATACATCTTATCTGAGCCTGGGTGAATGGAGTACCTGGACTTGTGGGCTTCGTCCATAACCAACATTCGTAAGTTATCGTTACTCGGCACCCAAATTCTGTCCATGAAGTAAAATGTATCATCTGACTTAGACTCCAATTGTTTGATCATTCCACGTAGTGCTACATTTTGGATGTTCTTTTCTTTAAGTGCTTCTTGTTGTGCCAATCGGATTTGAGTAGTAATATTCGTATGAATTGTCAATCCTGAGGCACGAACACGAAGAGTTTTAACTCGTTCTTTGCGACTTAAAGCGTCTGCTACGACATTGGCTTTTCCGGGATGGTACTTGATATCACAATCATAGTCGTTTAGTAGTTCTACCCAACGACGTTGTCTCATGTTAAGTTCCTTTTGATCAAAGATATGTTGGAGACTCTTGTGATCGGTAAAGATAGTACATCTCGTACCGTAAAGGTAATGTCTCCAAATCTTGAGTGCAAACACAACTGCCCCCAATTCCAAATCGTGGGTCGTATAATTCTTTTCGTGCACTTTTAGTTGTCGCGAGGCATATGCGATGACTTTGTCTCTTTGCATTAACACACAACCAAGTCCTTGGTGTGATGCATCGCAGTATACGACAAAATTGTCGATTCCCTCCGGAAGGGATAAGATTGGTGCACTACACAGCTTCTGTTTCAGTAATTGGAAAGCTGACTCCTGCTTGTCACTCCAATCATACTTCTGTTCTTTTTGGGTTAATGTGGTTAAAGGCAGGGCTATTTTTGAAAAATTCTCAATGAATCGTCTGTAGTAACCGGCCAAACCCAAAAATTGACGTACTTCTGTCGGAGTCTTTGGTGCTTCCCAGTTTTTTATTGCTTCAATTTTTGATGGATCAACGTGAATTCCTTCCTTGTTGATGACATGTCCAAGAAAATGCACTTCTCAGATCCAAAACTCACACTTCGAGAATTTAGCGTAAAGTTTCTTGTTGCTGAGTAGTTCTAAAATTAATTTCAGGTGATGTTCATGATCCTCCTTGGTTCGTGAATATATTAATATATCGCCGATAAATACTATCACGAATTTATCCAAGTATGGTTTGCACACTCGGTTCATGAGATCCATAAAAATAGCTGGTGCGTTCGTCAAACCAAACGGCATAACTAGGAATTCATAGTGGCCATAACGAGTCCTAAATGCTGTCTTCGGTACATCTTCTTCTTGGATTCTTAGTTGATGATAACCTGAACGTAGATCGATCTTAGAGTAGAAGCTAGAACCTTGAAGTTGATAGAACAAATCATCTATTCGAGGAAGTGGGTATCGATTTTTGATTGTAAGCTTGTTTAATTCTCTGTAATCGATACACATTCTAAAGGTTCCATCCTTTTTCTTTATGAATAAGACCGGAGCTCCCCAAGGTGAGAAACTCGGTCTTATGAACCCTTTATCAAGCAACTCCTGGAGTTGATTTGATAATTCCTGCATTTCAGAAGGTGCTAATCGATACGGCGATCGCGCAATTGGTGCGGATCCTGGTACCAAATCGATTCGGAATTCGACTTGCCTCGGTGGTGGTAATCCAGGTAAGTCTTCAGGAAAAACTTCGGGGTAATCCTTAACGATTGGAATATCATCAAGTCGACGTTCCTCGGGTTTCTTCTCGACGACGTGAGCCAGAAACACGCAATAGCCTTTACGTAGGTACTTACGAGCTTTCATGCAGTTTATCATTCTTAATGTTACTCCGCTCTTCTCACCTTGAATCGAAAGAACTTCTCCGTTCGAGAGTGGGATTTGGACAATCTTCTCAAAACAAACAATCTCGGCGTGATTCTTCGACAACCAATCCATACCAATAACAACATCAAAACTTCCCAAGTCAACGGGTAACAGGTTCTTAAAACATAAGGTACAACCCTGAATGACTTCTCCAGTTTTAATTAATTTCCCGTTTGCTAATTCAATTGTATAATTTTTGCCTAGTTTGCTGGGCTTAATACCGAGTAGGGACTTAAAGTCATTTGACACAAAACTCATATCAGCACCCGTATCGAAAAGTATAGAGGCATAGTGATTATTTATCGGGAACGTACCAGTGACAATGTTCGGATCTTGTCGTGCGTCACCAGCTCCCATCACAAATGCTCTTCCACGGGCCTGATTGTCGTTTCGGTTCTTCAACTTTGGACAGTCTTTTCTAAAGTGCTTTGGATCTCCGCACTCAAAGCATCCTTGATTCATCCTTTCTGTTCCTAGGTTGACCTTTCCTGTTACTTGATTTATCTTATTAGGGTTCACATTGCTCCTACAGTTATGGCTAGATGTCCATACTTTTTTACATTTTACACATTGAGTACACTTTCCACTGTGATGATATCCACACTTGTTACACCTTGGTCGTGCTCCAAGGTATCCATTTTGTTCCACAGTGTTGGCAACTAAGGCTTTCATAGTTTCAGGTCTCTTGTAAATTTGATTCTTGTTTTGATTAATTGGTTTTCCAAACCATTTCCTCTTTTCCCCAGACCTTCCTTCCTCGGTCTCCTTCTTCTCAAACAAACCATCACGTACAACATTATCCCTCATTTTGAAAGCTAGAGTTATGGCGCTCTTGGCATCCATAGGGTTCGATGAAGTCACTAGGCTTCGAATTTGAGGTGCGAGACCCCACAAATATCTTTCAACCTTCTTGTATTCTGGAGTAACCTTGTGTGGAACCAAGCTTGCTAACTCATGGAATCGGTCAGTGTAGCCAGCTACATCATCCCCTATCATTTGTAAATTCCACATTTCAGATTCGATCTTTTGCAACTCATTTCGAGGACAGTATTCCTCAGTCATCATGGCTTTCAGCTCCTCCCAAGTTAGTTGGTATGCAATCTGCCTTCCCAAGGTTTTCACCTGTGAATTCCACCAAGTTAAAGCCTTATCAGTGAGCGTGCATGTAGAATACTTCACCATGCAATCAGCGGTGCATTCACTGATATCAATCACTGATTCCATCTTCTCTATCCATCTCATTAGCCCAACTGCACCCTCGGTGCCATTGAAGTTACGGGGTTTGCAAGATAGAAAAGCCTTATAGGAGCACTTTCTATTTGGAGCATCTGTAGAATTACGAGTCATAACGTCATTAATTCGGATCATGACTATGTGTTACGGCTTATTTATTCTAATACCTCCGGAACCTCCAGCTGTACCGCTACCTCCTGCACCTCCTCCTCCGGTACCACTGCCGTTTCCTCCTCCACTATTTCGATTCGCCTCATATTGCTCCATAGCAGCAACTACTCGTTGTGCTATGAGTTGTTCTACATTTGGAGAAATCGTCTCGTTGTTGTCTCCAGTAGTGTTACGGGGTATGCTACGTTTTGGTGCCATGACGTTCTTTCTAACATATCAATTAAAAAGAACAACATTATATAACAATAATGATATCACATGACATAAGGATCCAACAACATCAAACGTAAACAACCATTATCACAACATAAACCATTACGTACATAGTTAAAACATTCATAGTACATTGTTCCAAAAGACAAGGATACAAAAAGGGATGGGTTCTCATGACCTCATCAGTACTAAAGTTTTAAACTACTTAATGTACTACAGGCACAACCCGCCCATAATAGGTTTAAAAGAAGAAGTGGGAGTACAATCCAATCATCATAGCAAGTCCTGCCATGACAAAGCTAGCTCTCGCCACAAATTCTGCTGCCAAAGTCCTTTCTTCCAGCGCCTCCACCATGTCTCGGACTGTGACAGTGAACTGCCAATCCATATCAGCTCTCAACTCTAGGTAATCAGTGGCACTCTGTATGTCTCGGGTACTATCCTCCAGAGTCTGTACTCGAGATCCGAGTCCGTGACGAATTCGCGTGGCTGCATCCCCATGTGCACGGATGTCATCTAGGAGATCATCAAGACGCTCCTCGTGTGTATGAACACGCGCTACTAATGTAGGCACTGTGAGCTCCATGGCTTCCCCAGTGTGAGGTAGGGGTGTTGGAGAGTTGGAAGACTCTCCGAGCTCAAAGGTAGATGGGATGCTCTCCATTTCCCTCCATCGTGCCAGAGTACGAGCCATCCAACGGATAGTTCCCACAGTAGGGCGGTAGCAAGGTATTTGCTTAGGTGGTTCTTTACCAGTTTCTAAGTCTTCCGGGTTACGGGCTGCTAGAGTCCTTTTGCGTGGAAGTCGAACCTTCTTCCTAGCACTTTGCACCTTAACTGGTCCTCCGCTTTTCTTTCGGTGGACGATAAGCGGTTCTCCCAAGGCGACATTGGGTGGTGTGGAACTGCGTACTTGTACTCGATTTTTGGGACGTGCGGCGGAAAGTTCCTCGTTTGATTCAGTGTCAGAGACGGGGTCAGAGTGTGAATGTGACAACATGCTTGTGACTACAATATCCATATGACATATTGATTGGTTATGCAATGCTTTATGCAATGAAAACATTTTAATGAGTCATTTAGACTATAGACTAGGTTCCAATTTAGATTCCTAGTTCACTATAATCAATGGCTCTGATACCAGTTCTGTCACACCCCGCCACGGCAGAAACGCGAGACGCGACGTTCATGGTTTCCAAAGCATATGATTACCGCAAACACATACATGATAAATGGATACATAAACAAATTTAAAGTTTTACATTTCCAAAATATAATCTGAGTTTACAAAAAGTTAAGATTTCGCAAATATGACTAAATTCAATGAGTTATACAAGAGAAATCCTCCTTGAGTCGTATCCATCGTGCATGCATGTAATCTACATTGCTAGCCTTGTGATCACGTTCAATTTCTTGAAAAACATACTTAAAATCTTCAACACTAGGTTGGTGAGTTCACAGGTTTAATCAAATAGTTCTTTGTAAATTTCGTTTGTTCATAAATAGTTCGGTTGTATGTGATAAACAGAATAAGAAGTGTTTGACCCATTTGTAAACTAGCTAGGAATACAAATAATATGTTCATACATGAGGCGTAACCAAACCATGACATGTGTGAGCCCCTATTAATCGTTATCAGGTTCTATGCGGCCATAAATCCTCCAGATTGTGGTTAGCGCGACTAACCATGACCGGGAGACGTCACTCTCCATAGTACTAATCATAGGACCCTAGGCTACAGTTAATGGTTACTACGTTGTTCCAGGGGACTTTAGCGGCCTCCAATTGTTGTTCTCATCCCATGTAAACATAAAGTCGTGTCTTATTCTCTTGTTATCCCATAAAATAGTTGTAAGTATGTTTCTCCCCCAAATATTTGAAAACAGTAAAAAGGGGCCGTGAAACTCACCTTGAGTTTGTGTATCCTTGTAATGATACTTGTTGTAGTCAAACTTGACTATTCGTACCCTAGATACCAAAGGGTAAATTGTGTTAAGACCGAACGTCTTATATTGCAAATTGTTCACCGACTTTGTAAATCTGGTTGCTTTTGTTTAAAGTATCCTCTTAGTTGTTCAATACTTTTTTTGTTATAAAACAGTTCTTAGTTACTGCCCAAAGGGGACTGACACAGGTATCGAAACTTCATAGTTTCGATTGGGCAATTGAGTGTCGAAACTTCCTAGTTTCGATTGTGTAGTTTGGTGTCGAAACTTCCTAGTTTCGATTGAGTAGTCAGGTATCGAAACAACCTAGTTTCGATTGAGTATTTGAGTGTCGAAACAACCTAGTTTCGATTGAGTAAATGGTATCGAAACTACCTAGTTTCGATTGATCAACAGGTATCGAAACTCCTAGTTTTGATTGAGTTAACTGGTATCGAAACTCCTAGTTTCGATTACTGGACTTCTGTTTGACAGAATCAGTCCTGCATATTTATGTTTTAAAACTTGAATTTGACACACTTTTCTTGTTATCTTACTTGCGATTGAACATTTTGTATGCTTAGATACGGTTTTAAAGAAAATAAAGTGGATAGTATTAAGTTTTTACCTTAAAACCGAGATGAAGATGATGAAAGAAAACAGAGAATGATCTTGGTTCTTCTGTAAAATTTCCTTTAGAACACTTGAAATCTTCTTAAAACACCGAATGATGGTAGTTTTTGTCTTAAAACTTGGCCTTGATTTGGAGAGAATGGGAATGTTTGCCGTATGGAAATGTGAGTGATAAAACGAGTTCGTGAGGTTTTGATTGAAAGGGTATGGTTTATCTCTGTGTTTTGAAATTATGAAGTATGGGTTTAAAGATATAGGATTTGAAAATTGAGAGAATGGGAGTGTGAAAAGGGAAGGGCTTTCTCTGGCTTCGGCCGAGAAAGTCAATAAAAGTGGGTTGGGTAATTTGATTTATCAAACAATTAGTTTTAGGTATTAGTTTAATATTATTTAGAGTTTCAAATGGTAATTAAATTCGATTTATACTGGTATGTGAACCGGTAACTCCCAGAATTATCAAAAATTTAAAATGAGACCATGTACGGTCTTTGTTAGACCTTAATGTCCTTGTTTGTGAAATTAAATAAATCACAAAAATAATTATAACGTAAACTTGTTTAATACATGTACGGATATTGACCTGAAATGTCGGGTGTCACACTTCACGCCTTCGCACGTCCTTTCTTCTTGATACCTGAAGTGCATACTAAAAGTCAGCTAACGTTGGTGAGTTCTAGTTTAAAACAAGTAGGCATTAATGTTTTCTTATGAGTATAAATATGTATATGTATATTTGTACTTCTTTACTTTACTGCTTAATATAACATTCATAAATGAGTACGTATATCAATACATACATGCTTATTTCTTGGTGCACATTCATTGGTCATAGACATATGGGTGATCAACCCGTCATTTTGCTTGCGTGAGTCACAAAGACAAACGCCCTCGAACTACCGTCGTAGCCCATTTCATTAACCGTTTGGCACCAGAAACCGTCCGTCTTCATTAACCATCCAAGAAACCTTTGGCCGTCCGTCTTAACCGTCCTACCGTCGTAGTCCGTCTTCCCCCGTCTGTCCTAAGGCATCCGTATCCCATTCGAACTAATTATACAGTCGTGCATCGAATTAGCGACTGACTCTACCGAAGTAGCCTTAGTTTAGTCTACCTTTATAGACTTTCATTTCTGGCTGTATAATAGTCGAGTGGTCGTCCGTCTACAGAAGTAGCCGTTGTCATCGTTTCCCTCCATAACGTTTACATACATACATAACATGCGATATATATAAATATGAAGCATGATTTCTTTCATTTACGCCATGTCATTCATTCATTCATTTTATTCTTTGTATACATACATTTCATTCTTTGTCCTTCATTCGTTTTCATATGTCAAGTATGATCACATTAACAGCCTTATACATACATATATATATATATATATATATATATATATATATATATATATATATATATATCACGCACGATCACATTGGCATTCATAACATTCATTCATTTACTGTATACACTTCAGCCCCAAAACATTGGAAGACGTTTACATATAACACATAAGGGGCACATAGAACTCACCTGATAAGCGGTTCCTGAAGTATACTAGCTGATTAAAGAGTGTCACTTAGGCCACACACAATCTGTATAATCAAGTCATACAAGATAAGATAATGCACCTAAACGACACTACACATTTCTATTCTTAGGGTTAGGCGAATCTTGAGTAAGTTCATTATTCATAGGCTTAGGCGAACTTGGTAAGTTCGCTTTCTTTGAGACTAGGCGAACATAGGTAAGTTTGCTAGTTTGTCTCTTTGGGCGAACATAGGTAAGTTCGCTAGTTTGTCTCTTTGGGCGAACATGAGTCAGCGAACTTGATAAGTTCGCTCAAAACGGTTCCAGGCGAACTTGTTAAGTTCGCCCGCGCGACCTTCTTTCCCACAGAGACCCTAGATATGGATCTCAGATTTACGTTCAAAACGTTCTATTTTCATTCATGAGCTTAAATAGGTAGTTTGTTTTGAATTTCATACGTAAAAACCATGTCTTTATGTGATTTAAACCTGAAACCCCAAACTTATGAAAAACTCATATTCGAGCTTGAAGGTTACCTTCTAGAGCCTGGTTTCAGTTGCTTTGCGATGCAGAGATGATGTCTAACAATCCCCGAGCTTTTGAACCTATTCCTAAGCTTTCTCTCTTTAACCCGTGCTCTCCTTTCTCTCTCTAAGTTTGCGTAAATGAGGGTGGAATGGGAAGGAGGGGCTGCCTTGGCCTTATATACATGGGCTCCCCTCCGCCCATTGGAGTCGAGCCCAAGCCCGTTCCCTTTTCTTTCATTCTTTTCGTTTTAAATCCTCGATTCAACCCCGCTCGCGTTATTATTTATTCGTTTATTATTTTCGGGATGTTACATTTTGAGTTTTCAAATTGTAACAAATTTAACTTCTAATGCTAATTTTTATAAAACAAATTTGTTAAATTGGGTTGAAATGACAATTGTATACTTTTAAAAAACTATGGGGGCTATTTATGTAATTACTCAAATTATAACAAAAAATTTAAAAATTAAAACCCAACCCCCACCCTCCGTCGATGATTCACATCCAAATCAGATCGTCGACTATCCCTATGGCTGCTCCATTTTAATGCTCTAAACCCAAAATGTAACATCCCAAAATTTAACGGCTCGAGAAACAAGAACGACAAATAATACAAGCAAAGCGAAGTCCCAGGTTTAAAATGAAAAATTTGAAGTTTCGAGCCATAACGGACCGTCATGGACGGTAACGGTCCGTTACGAGCCATGACGGACCATCACAGAACGGTAACGGTCCGTTACGGGTTGAGCAAGAGTTTGATCCGGAGAATGGCACGTGTCTAGTGACTCATCATTGCGAAGTGACGCGTGTAAACCCTATGACGGACCGTCATGAAGGGTAACGGTCCGTTACGTGTTGGCGAAGATCTTGGCGGCTAAGGAACAAACGGTGATGGACCGTCACCGTTGGTAACGGTCCATCACGGACCCAGGGAGCAACCTATAAATAGAGGCATCAGCCATTTTCTTTTGACATAACAAAACAACAACATTACTATTATCACATACACATACGCATACCGAGGCAAGGCAAGCACGACGGTTATGAGCGTGGTGGTTACGAGTACGGTGCGCAGCGAGTGTAGTTCGAGTTTAGAAAAGCGAGGAACGAACTTAGGAACTATCCAAGGACAATGTAAGTACACTAGACCCGTACCCTAGACATGATTATGTAAATTATGTGATTAAAATGATATGCGTTATGTGCTATGTGTAAGACAAGGGTACAGGGTAATGAAAGGTTAGTCTAAACACTAAACATGAATAATGAAGTAGTCACGACGTATCCAAGGGGTAGTGGATACGCCGCTGGTACTTCCTATATATAAATCTCTTTGATACTTCGTGGTGAAACCATTATTAATGTTTAGGGGTAGAGACTAAAAGACAGTAAAGAAAATATAGTGAACGAACGGGAGATCTTCCAACCGGTATGTAGTTATGTGACAAACAGAATGTTCTGTCTAAGGAAAGAGTGGTGTGTAAATATCTCCTAGACCCGTCACTCTTTCCTGGGAACATCTCCATTGGAGGTACTACTCTGGAAGGATAATCACCTCAGTTTACAATATATGACAAGTATGGATATGTGATAAAGTTGAACACGTGAATACATGCATATGTAAATACATGATGCATGATGAGTATGAATACGTGAATGCATGATGATACGTGCAGGTATGAATGAGTATAATGGAACGAGTCTAAACCCTAAAATGGAATAACGGAGTACTCACGAAGTATTAAATGGGTGGTGGATACGCCGCTGGTACTTCCTATATATAAACCCTTTTTGTGCCTCGTGGAGAAACCGTTACGAAGTTTTAAGGTAATGACTGGTTGGGAATAAATCAAGCATATACGTGAAATGAAAACAAATGCTTGATATATTTGGGAGGCTGTGAGTCTAAGATACTTAAGGTCCCAAATGAAAAAAGATACCAGGCCTGTAAGGTGGATCTCAATAATAAAGAAGAGAATTAAAGAATAAAGCCTACGGGGCTAAGAAATGAATGAGCCTTCGTAGCAAATGAGTCTTCATGACAAATGCAAGGGGCCTATACTGACGAGTATAAGGACCTTGCCAATACTATGACTGTAGGTACCGAGAGCCTGAGAAACTTGAACAATAATAAAGAACCTAAAGGGTTCATAATGAAATGAATGATGCGGTGTACTTACTTAGCGAAAGCTAATTCAAAAACGTTTTCCAAACACTGCAGGAAATAAGCATGTGGAATAGAGCTTCCTGTGGATGAGGCCGGACGAAATGAAGAATCCCTAGATTATGTAATAAGATATTGTACATGTAAAACAATATTTATAAATGAAAAATATACCTTGGTCATTTAATGACAAGGTTTTGCTAAACTGGGACCATTTTTCGCAATAAAACTCTGATAAAATAAGAAAGAAAAAGTAGGATGTTTCAGGTTGGTATCAGAGCACGGTTTGAGGGATTTAAGTATTAGAAGGGATACTTCAACTCAAACCCTAAGTGCTCGTGATATAAATAGGGATTCAATCTGAGGCTGTCCAAGGAAGCAGGTATGTATTCCGGTGCTTAAACAGAATTGTGTGAGTATACGTGGGCAGAAATTTGTATGAGATAAGCTCCATGTGATAATTGGGAGTATCATGATACGTAACATACATTGCCTTATACCTGACCAGTATTGGAGCTAATGTATGGGACCATTATGATATCGCAAACATCGTATGATAACTTATATCAGCAGATAGTATGCCGAAAATGTGACTATGCATGATTAAAATGCATGAATGAATGTGCATATGTGTAAAATGCATATATGGGGCCTTTTGTGAAACCCTAGAATAATTGAATAGGGTTAAACTAATAAAAGGCCTGTAGTATAAAACCCTAGACTATGAATAGGGTAAATGAACGAGAGATTTAAAACGATGCCATGTTTCAGCAAACGATGGCTGAACATCAAAACGACAAAATACGTGATGAAGGGAGTCACAGGAGAGCTGAATCTCCACCTCCCGAGGAAAATGAGGTTGAGCAAGTTTCAAAAAATATTTGGAGACAAATCCCAGTAGAAGTAGGAAAGGCTTTCGATGCAAACTTTCCGATCCTACAAGCTGAACTACATAGCTCATTAGAGAGCTGGTTCGAAAGCCATAAATATATTAATCATAACGGAGAAGGAGGAAATCCAAAAGTTGATACGAAGTCAACTCGTTGTACATACAAGGATTTCATGATATGCAAACCTTTAGAGTTTAAGGGAGATGTTAATCCCTTAGAAAGTCAAAGATGGATCTATTCAATAGAAACAACTTTTGATACATGTTACTGTGAAAAAGAAGATGAGGTTACCTTCGCCACTAACCAACTAAAAGAAAGAACCAACGATTGGTGGGGCGTGGTAAAGAGAGAGAAAGGAAGAGACATAATTAAGGAGATGAGATGGGAAGAATTCAAGGATATCTTCCTAAAACACTATTGCCCTCGAGCGAATCGAAAGAATCACTGAGGAGTTTCTTCAACTCCATCAAACAACGGAATCTGTAGATGAAATCACTGGGATCTTCTTTGACAATGCCAGGTTCTGTCCAGCTTTGTTAACAACCCCGGAAATGTGGATGACGAGATACCATCTCGTTTTGAAAACAAAAATTAGAGAGTTTATCCATCCATCCAAGTGCGCGAGCTTGGAAGAGATGATTGATTGGGCTCGGGAACGTGAGACGGAGCTCAAAAGACAGGATGAGAGAGATGGAAAGAGGAAAGGAGAAAGTTATCCTTCTCCTATGCCTCTTAAAAGGTTTAAATTTACCAAACCAAGAGGCAATTCCTCCTCAAGAAAAGGAGTACATGATTGCAAGACTCGTGGAAGAAGACACCCAGGAGAGTGTCGGTTCAACCCCACAAGTTGTAATAAATGTGGGAAGTTAGGACACACTGCATTGCAGTGTATGAGTGGAACAAGATTATGCTACAACTGCTATAAACCTGGACACTTCAGCAGGGAATGTCCTAAGCAAAAATCTCAGACAGAAAAAGGATCTAGAGTGGTAGAAAACGAAGTTAAAAGGATCGAGGCTCCGAATCCAAGAGGCAGGGCTTTTAAAATCACCATAGAGGAAGCGAAAGATGTTCCTGACGTTGTATCAGGTACATTCCTCTTGAATTCCCTACCTGCTAGTATTTTATTCGATACTGGAGCTAGTCGATCGTTTATTTCGTTAAAATATGCAAACTCTAGAAACTTCAGTAGAAGTAAGTTGGCTAGGGCATTAGAGAACGCGAGTGATCGAAACTGCATAGTAACTGAAATATGCCGAGATTGCCGACTACTGATAGAAGGAGAAGAATATCTCGTCGACTTAATCCCGATGCCGATGCAAGAATTCGACGTAATCATTGGAATGGACTGGTTGTCTTCGCATGCTGCAACGATTATATGCAACCAAAATATCATGCAATTCACGACACCTATAGGAAAGGAAGTTAGTGTCCTTGGCGAACGACGGAACCCGATTACGTTATGTACGATGGCCAAAATAAGTAGCTACGTGAGACAAGGTCACCAAGCCTTCTTAGCCTACGTAGCTGACGTAAAAATGAAAGGGAGGGAACTGGATTAAGTTCCAGTGGTAAAAGAATTCCCAGAAGATCTTCCAGGTGCTCCACCTGAGAGAGAGATCGAGTTCAAAATTGATTTAATTCCTGAAGCTAAGTCGGTAGCTAAGGCTCTATACCGATTAGCACCAACAGAAATGAAGGAGTTAATGTCACAACTGCAAGAGCTGTTGGACAAGGGATTTATACGCCCTATGTGTAAGACAAGGGTACGGGGTAATGAAAGGTTAGTCTAAACACTAAACAAGAATAATGGAGTAGTCACGTCGTATCCAAGGGGTGGTGGATATGCCGCTGGTACTTCCTATATATAAATCTCTTTGATACTTCATGGTGAAACCATTATGAATGTTTAGGGGTAGAGACTAAAAGACAGTAATGAAAATATAGTGAACGAACGGGAGAACTTACAACCGGTATGTAGTTATCTGACAAACAGAATATTCTGTCTAAGGAAAGAATGGTGTATAAATCTCTCCTAGACCCGTCACTCTTTCTTGGGAACATCTCCATTTGAGGTACTACTCTGGAAAGATAATCACCCTAGTTTACAATATATGACAAGTATGGATATGTGATAAAGTTGAACACATGAATACATGCATATGTAAATACATGATGCATGATGAATATGAATACGTGAATGCATGATGATACGTGCAAGTATGAATGAGTATGATGGAACGAGTCTAAACCCTAAAATGGAATAACGAAGTACTCACGAAGTACTAAATGGGTGGTGGATACGCCGCTGGTACTTCCTATATATAAACCCTTTTTGTGCCTCGTGGAGAAACCGTTATGAAGTTTTAAGGTAAGGAATGGTTGGGAATAAATCAAGTGTATACATGAAATAATGCTTGATATATTTGGGAGGCTGTGAGTCTAAGATACTCAAGGTCCCAAATGAAAAGAGATACCCGGCCTGTAAGGTTGATCTCAATAATAAAGAAGAGAATCAAAGAATAAAGCCTACGAGGCTAAGAAATGAATGAGCCTTTTTGGCAAATGAGTCTTCATGACAAATACAAGGGGCCTATACTGACGAGTATAAGGACCTTGTCAATACTATGACTGGAGGTGCGTCCGAAGATGTTCATGAGGGGGTTAGCACACCCATGAAAGAAATGAATACTCTGACCGGAGGTACGTCCGAAGATGGTTAGCAGGGGGTTAACACACCCATAAAATATACGAATGACTTGACCGGAGGTATGTCCTAAGATGGCCACGGGGGCACCGAGAGCCTGAGAAACTTGAACAATAATAAAGAACCTAAAGGGTTCATAATGAAATGAACGATGCAGTGTACTTACTTAGCGAAAGCTAATTAAAAAAACGTTTTCCAAACACTGCAGGAAAGAAACACGTGGAATAGAGCTTCCCGTGGATGAGGCCGGACGGAATGAAGAATCCCTAGATTATGTAATAAGATATTGTACATGTAAAACAATATTTATAAATGAAAAATATACCTTGGTCATTTAATGACAATGTTTTGCTAAACTGTGACCATTTTTTGCAATAAAACTCTGATAAAATAAAAAAGAAAAAGTAGGATGTTTCACAAAATGACAGCACCACTTTCTAGGGCATCAATTTTCGTTTTTGCTTAGTCAACCTGGTCTCAGAGACTATTTTTCAAATGCACTCCCCATCTCCACTGCGTGCCACTTAAGTCGACCATTCTCCAGTTAATCTCCCGACCGCCTTCTATTTCCTTGATTAATCTCTGGCCGCACAAATCAAACTACACCACACTTGTCACCACCTCCCCTTCTCCACCTCCAACAACCCTAATCTTTTAGTGAAGTTTGCTTTGTGTCCTAACCTCATGCACCTCCGCCTCTCCACCTTCTGCAACCTAATATACCGATTTGCCCTAGTCTTTGGTTTTGACCTAATACATATACCTACTAACATTTTTATCAGTTTTGTCTCGGTTGTTGATAAACAATCTACAACCAGAACTTGGTGGCATTGAGTGCTTAAGAATCCAGGAACAATGGCGAGAGGAGACCATGATGATGAAAAAGATGGCCGGTTCATTAAATACTGAAGAATCATGATATTCCGTCTACCAGAGATTAACTAGAGAAGATGATTGATTCATTCAAGGAGGTGGGAATGAAATGGGAAGGTTATTTTTTATTTTATTTTAAGTAAATTACATAAATAGTCTATCCAGTTCTTAAATTGTGATTTTAGTCATATAACACAAATTTAACATAATTTTTCAATAGAAGTTAGTGATAAAACCGAAAATGTTATATTTGAGAACTTGAGGCATCCATCAATAATCACCGAAATAAAGAATGAGGTGAGGAATATTTTATCGGTGAATTTTTGTCTCAACTAGTGTAAAAGTTTAACATATTCCACGATGTAGCAATTTTGGTCTCAACTAGTACAAAAGTTTATGTAAATCTTCCTTTCACATGGTCTCAACTATAAAGAATTGTAAAACCAAAATCTTATAAAGGTGATATACTTTAAGTGGTATTAATTGTAAGCACGACTCTGCCTTAACTATGGTAATATTAGGAATAGTTTTCAAGTGAATAACATATTTAAAAATTAAGAAATTGTTACTATTTATTTTCTAAACGATAAACTTGGATTCAAATTTATTTATGACAAATAGATAAAATATTTAAAAATAAAAATATAAACTTAAGACCAGAACTAGAAAATATATAATAAGTACGTCTGAGTAAACTAGCAGTCCAAGACCTTGGATATGAATACAAACAAAAGATGCATATGCAGTTTGTTACTCTTACCATAATAGGAATTGATTTCGATACATAAATTGCTCAATTGCATGGCAAAGTATTTTTGGATATCTAAATTAATTATTAGTATTTATCTCTATCATTATATGTGTGAAATTTGATGCATGTGAGTAAAAGTGTCAGAGATTCTATTGTTGGTAGCTTCCATATATAGTAATGTAAAGTTGTTGCCATGTTCATACACTTTAACCAATTCATATATATTGTTGAAGTTATATAAGTTTCCATATTTAGTAACAAGAGGTCAAATGCATCATGAAATATGACCACTTAAAGAGTGTTTTTAGCCGAACAATTAAAGAGGTAATAGAGTAAGGGTAATAACGTAGCGGTGTTTTCTGCATGACGGGAGACCAGAGCCAACTCTATCGTCCGGGTGGACACAGATGGAATCTCGCTAGAGATTCACAGGGGGATTGTATTACGCGGGGATACAATCCTAAACAAGAATGAAGTTATATATTTAAAAATATATGCAAGTTTAACATTATTTAAAATCATTTATAATATAACATTTTCACCTCATGTTATACCACACTTTAAATATCAATACTTTCTATGCACAACAGGGGCGCATCCAAGGGTCGTCCAAGGGATGGCGAGGCCTCCGCTAGATTCTCTCAGCATTAGAGATTTTTCAGTGTTTTTCTATCGGCTCCTTGTCAAATATCTCGAAGGCCCCTTTCTAAATATCTTGAAGGCTCCTTTTGTGGCATTCGATGATTAATAAACCGAGAGAGAAAGAGAGAGATGCAAATTTGGCGAGAGAGTTGCAGTCATGGAAGTTTCGGCGAGAAGATAACTTTTGTTTTTTGAAAGACGACTTTCTTAAACCCCTACTCTCTTTGGGAGCAGCTCAGGTGTTCCTGTGAGTCATGCATGTCTTTCCCAATGGGTTGTAACCGCAACGGATTCGAACCCGGGACCCACCTAGGAGGAAACCCACAACTGGGAAAACCCTTGGCTCAACTTGGAACAATTTGTCCCAAGCGAGACTCGAACCCATGACCTTCCATTTGGAAAATCATGGGGTTACCACTCCACCAGAAGGCTTTGTGCGGCGAGAAGATAACTGAAAAGCAAATTTCTTAGGAATAATTAGTGGTTAATTTCAACACAAGTTTCACATTAACCCTCTCTTTTTCAAGTAAAGTTTTAAAATCAACATTTAAGTTGATTTGAATTTTAAATAACCCTAGAGTTAAATATCTCATATTGATAACAAATTAAATTTAGTATATAAGTAATGTATTTTGTTGTTAGATAGGTGAGATGGTTGATAAGTGTTTTTTATTTTATTAATTATTTTAGGTCTACAAATGCTTTTTTGTTTTCTTATATTTGGTTTATTATCGTGTTTAATCATTTATTTCTTGTTTAGAATAACCATATAATTGTAAAAGTTTAGAAGAACCACATAACTGCAAAAGTTCAATCAAGATAAAGCGGTTTTCTTTGACCTGACTTGTTTTGACCTTAATTATCTATTATTTACACCCACTCACAAAAAACCCGACTTGTTTTGACCCTATCTATTTTTTACACATATTCATAAAAATTTCTTGATCCGTCACTGATCCACAAGCTTTTGTAGTCATGTCCATACAATACTTTTAGTGAGTTATGAGTGTCTGACCCAACAATGTTCATCCATGGATGTTAGTATGGGCAGATAAACCCACAAATTTTGTTCATGGACAAGGGGAGTCAATAAAATGGATGTTGATGTTTAATGTCCCGTTCATCTTTCGTTCGTTTATTGTTGATGTTTCTTTTATGACCGTGAGAACCTGTTAACGGAAAAAGTACAAGATATCATCAATACCCTACTAACCAATGGAATTATGTAAAGCGCAACTTGATTTTTAAATTAAACTGGACTCAAACCTGAGACCTTTGCAAGATGGATTCAAACGCCTATAAATCTCCTTAAAAGGTTATTTATTGCAGATGTTATATAAAGTTGAGGAAAATTGATCGAATGGTTCTTCTACAAAAGACTCATTGGTTTTGCAAGCTATGTGAGTGGAAGTCTTTCTATGTTACCTAACATCCACATGTAATTTGTAAAACTAACAATTTCTACTTATCGATTCAGTCAACTTCTTGACAAAATCATTAAAAAAAATTCTTTTACTTTACTTAGCACAATTTGTAGTATTGAATGGAACACTTGTACATACTCTTCACTTATATCAAATAATTTATATATATGATCCGAACATGTGATCTTTTGATCATAACATTACTAGTTACAGGAGGCACTACAAGAATTTTAGGCAGATTCAACGACTTTTCTCGACGACATGTCGTCGATATAGCCTTTCTCGATGACATGTCGTTGAGAATTCCCCCGTCGACAAAACTTCGTCGAGACCACTTAAAATGTCGTCGAGAAATGGTATAACATTACTAGTTACAGGAGGCACTATAAGAATTTTAGACAGATTCAACGACTTTTCTCGACGACGTGTCGTCGATATAGCCTTTCTCGATGACATGTCGTTGAGAATTCCCCCGTCGACAAAACTTCGTCGAGACCGCTTAAAATGTCGTCGAGAAATGGTCGTCGAGGTTGATTACACTTGTCTCGACGACATGTCGTCGAGACTAGGTTGTCGATGATAACTTTTTACTTTTAAAAAATAAAGACAAAATAAAATTTAAAAAAGTCAATCTCGACGACATGTCGTCGAGACTGTTTATTTAAATTTTATTTTATCTTTAAATTTTATATTTAAATTTTATTTTATTTAAAATTTAAAACATCAATCTCGACGACATGTCGTCGAGACTGGTTAATTTTTTTTTTGAATTTTAAAAATTTTCCAGTAATTTAATACACAAACATTCAGAACCTGTCAAACCTGTTATATATTAAAACATTTCACACCAATATATTACATAAAACATTCAAAAAAAGTATACAAATTGTATAAGTTATTACAAATCGTTCAAATTAAAGTTACAACCAAGTTTATTCATCTTCATCGTCGTCATTTTGGTTGCCGGATTGGTTGCGGTCCTGTTGCATTTGTTTCACGGTCTCATTCAGTTGACGAATTTGTTCTTTTAATTCGTTAAATTGAGACTCGGAGAGAGCCAAAACATTAGTGTGCATGTTTCTAACCTTTCTTCTAACTCCTCGGCTCCAACCGCATCTCTCGCCAATGGCACGTTTTATGACATCTTGCTCATCAACCTCTTTGCCGGCTTGTTGCATCCGGGTCAATTCTTCTTGAATTTTATTATGTAATAAACAAAAAATAAACATATATCAAAAAAATTTTAAAAATCCGAAAGCATAACTACTACAAAATTGATAGCCAACCTACTTAACAAAACTCAATAAACCTATAATAACACCAACAATAACAAATATGATTAACATTATAGTGTATTTCCCAAACTAGAAATACAATATACAAACTTATTACTCAAATAATTTCTTAACCTACAATAAAGGTATCAAAACGCAATAGTATACATGTATTATTGGACTTATGTTAAACGAGTAATTTTGACCCATTTAGAATGGGTACGTGTCATTTTGACTCGTTTATACTTTGATTCACAACATAATAACAAAATATATATACTTACTCAATCGTTTTGTGCCCGATCGTTGACCTATGTGCCGTGAGACGTGTGCATACGTCTCCAACCATCAATCAGGCTGACGTTTCCACCTTGTTGTACCTATAAATAACAAAAATAATATTACTAATATTTGACTAACTTATGAATTCATTTTTAGAATAATATTAACAACTTTTGTTACCTACTCATATCGTCGTTGAGCATATGACTTGCTCCCACTACTATTGGCATATGGTTGCTTAGTTCGGTTTGAAGAATTTTGATTGCAGCGTGCAATATACGCGGGTACAAGTTGTCGATGAGGGAATTCCAATTGCCGGAACTGATGGACTCATGAGGATGATTCCTTGCTTCTTCCACATCCTCGTAACCATCAACCGATTCAAAATGTTTCTTTAAAGCAGATTTGCGGTCACGATATCTACGGGCACAATCATCATGGATGCAGATATTTGTGGCCATTACGGTGTGTTACTCCAGCTTTCTAAATCAAAGTAATTCTGTAAAAAAAGTTAATTAGGCAACATTTAATAATTATGAATGTTAAAAAATTACATTTTATACTTACATGAAGATTGCGAAATACGGTGCTTTGATGCTCCCTAGGAACGTGCTCCCAACCATAATAGTGTGATGGGATTTTCTCTTGAGCAATAGTGATTTGTCGTACAAACCATCGACCGTTCGGACCGACAAACTTGTATGTCTCGTGGGTTGGATCAAGCTCAAGTGGGAGTGGCTTGTTTCCATTTTGGGCGAACGCCTCTAGCATATCAAGGTTTCTACCACGGCCCCTTACCTTTTTCGAGGCAGCTGTTACATGAATTTGAAGAATTAGCGAATTAAAAATATACACAATATAACTTACAAGACTCGCAGATGTTACATGAATTTGAAAAATTAGCAAACTAAAACAAGTAACTTACAAGACTCGCAATCTGTAGGGAGCCTCCTAGAATTTCCCCGCGGATCACGACCCCCACCATCACCACCATGTGAACGAGCATAAGTCGCCATATATACCTACATAAATTTAAAGTCAATAAAATTTCAATCAGAATAAATTATAAGTGTCTATATACATCAATAAAATAAGTGTTACATACATTATAAGTCAATCAGAGGTATTTGAGTCAAAACGGATTAAAAATATATACATGCACATATTCATCTATACTCATACATATATACATAAGTGTCACATACATTATAAGTCAATCAAAAGCATAAGTCGCCATATACATACATATATACATACAAGTATTTGAGTCAAAACGGATTAAAAATAAAAAAATAATGCATACAAGTATTTGAGTCAAAACAAGTGAAAGGTTCGTGTTCTAATTAATAACATATATACATGCACATATTCATCTATACTCATACAAACCATACATACGTAACACCACCAATAATTCATCTATACAAATAATACATTTCACAAATATATACAAATACCCAAATAAATAATACATACAAACTATACATTACAAAAAATAAATAACATCATACAATTCATACAAATAATATATACATAACACCACCAAAAATAGATCTATACAAACCTACAATTCACCAATTTCATAAATAATCCATACATTTATATATTTATACATCTATATAAACATATAATTTGTCACAAATAATACATACATTTATATATATATATATTCAACTAAAAAACAATTAAAAACGTACAAACTCTATATCTATATAAATTAACCATCAATTTCGCAATATTAACCATCAATAAAAAACACGAACCGTACATACTATACATCTATATAAATTAACTACCAATTTCATAAAATAATACATATATTCATCTATATTATTCAAATAAAAAACAATTAAAACATTTATACAAAACTAAATCTCTCAAATCTAAACCTATTACCAAAATATTAAACAAACATTTATAAATCTATATAAAACTACCCAAATACACTTATAAACACAAAAATTATACATATTACCTCCGGATTTTTCTTGAAACGACGAGATGTCATCGGAAAAACCCTCAATCTAGCTTCCAAGCTCTCACCTACACAAGATTTATATTAAAAATTTGTGGCGAATCGTACATACTAATACATACATTTATATATATTCATCTATATTATTCAACTAAAAAACAATTAAAATGTACCAACTCTACATCTATATAAATTAACCATCAATTTCGCAACATTAACCATCAATAAAAAACACGAACCACACATACTATACATCTATATAAATTAACCATCAATTTCACAAAAATGATACATATATTCATCTATATTATTCAAATAAAAAACAATTAAAACATTTATACAAAACTAAATCTCTCAAATCTAAACCTATTACCAAAATATTAAACAAACATTTATAAATCTACCCAAGTACACCTATAAACACAAAAATTATACATATTACCTCCGAATTTTTCTTGAAACGACGAGATGTCGTCGGAAAAACCCTCAATCTAGCTTCCAAGCCCTCACCTACACAAGATTTATATTAAAAATTTACAATTATAAATAAAAATTACAAAAAAAAGTCAAAATTGGGTCTAACCACTTGAATAAGATGAGTAATGGTGGAGGAGGTAGAAAACGGTGGAATTTGAAGTAAAATGGCCGGATTTGTGGGTGAAAGCCGAGAGGAAGGTTGAGAGAAAAAAAGGGGGCCAAATGAGGAAGAAAAGGGTTTTCTGCGTCACTTATCACCGGGTAGGACTAGTCTCGACGATATGTCGTCGATACTGGGTCCTTTTATTTTCAATTATTTTAATTATTTTAGTTATTAAATAAAAATAACCAGTTTCGACGACATGTCGTCGAGATTGGGTCCTTTTATTTTCAATTATTTTAGTTATTAAATAAAAGTAATTTTTTATTGTATACCTTTCTCGACGACATGTCGTCGAGATTAGTATTGGGTAAGCGCCAAAATATTTCACCTATTCCCGCTAAACCATCTCCGACGACCTGTCGTCGAGAAAAGGTGGAAAAAAATGAAAAGTGGCTTGAGACCATCTCCGACGACCTGTCGTCGTATCTGGGGTATCTTTCTCGACGACATATGTCGTCGAGACTGGTTCGACGAAACTGCTAACATTTCTACTAGTGAGGGCTTAGCCATAGCCGTTGAAAGTTGCACAATGGACCACATTGGCAGGGAGAGGGAAAGGGATGGGTGGACTCAACCCGTATTAAATTATTAATTTAAACCAAAACCACCCATAAGGCTATAAAGAACCAACACCAACTAAGAGGACCAATGTTGTTCCTCATATTTTTTGAAACTTTTGTCATATTCTTAGAAGTTTATATTTCTGTTGTAAACAATGCAAATTAAATTACACCGTGTAAATACTATTAAAAGCTTAATTAGATGTCACTAGAACTAAAAGCAAAAGATATTGTGCACTTTTGTACGTTCTTTGCTTGTGCAAAAGCATACATAGGATCGGTGTTTGAGTTATTCGAATCACGATATTGGAATTTGAAAATGTTGAAACTGAATTCAAATCGAAGTTTGAAAAACCAATTCAAAATTCGGGTTGATTCAAATAATATGAAATATTAAAAAAATATATATATAAAAATGAAAAACAAAACTATTGTTTATAAAAAAATATAAACTATATATTCAAATTTGAATATTCAGGTCGAAATAGTTTGAAAATCACTTCTATTTTGATTTGAAAACCAAATAATTCGGATACTAATCCGATTAATTTGAGAATCGAATTAAAATTTGTAATTCAAAGTTGGTATGGTTCTATTTAAGGTTTTTTCAAGTCTGATTCGAATAATAAACACCTACAAAGCATGTTAGTTTTGGTTCGAAACCAATTAACAACGAGCAAGATAACTAAAGAGGCTTGTATATGTTAATCGGAATAGGTTTGCATATTGTTATGTATGATCACTAAGTCTCGACTGTGATCGCTAACTCTCAACTATGTCAATATTGTAATATTGCAACAAAAAGCCATTGTTGGAGTGTGGATAAAAGCAACGGTTTTTACTGTCGCAAATGGTCGATGTTGTAGTAATATCCTTTTAAAATGAACGCACGTACAAAATGAAAATGAACGAAGGTGCATGCATAATTAATTAAGTTCACAAGCGAATGAGTTTCTTAAGAATTAAAGAAAATTAATAGATATGTCTACGTATATTGTGTGTCTATGGAGGATGGTTCTTTACATAACCTTAAATATTGTGTATTTATAAGAATCATTCATCTATTTGTATATTTATCTCAAATCTAACATAACTAGTTACATATATCATTATTATGTGAATAACTTGAATTGATATATGCATATTTTCTTAATTTTATGTTTATTTATATTGTAAACATCTATATTATAATTCTTTGATCTAAAGATGTGCACGAAATTTGTTATTAGAAAGAGGAGAAAGTAAGAAAATAATTCCAGATATAAATCATTTAGATTTGTTATGATTATATTGCTTTATTTAATGTTTAATACACGAGTTCTCACATTATATATTTGTGTTTGTGTAAAAAAAAACTTTCTTTTTCTCATTTAACCACATTATTGTGGTTTTGTAAACAACACATCCTCTCTCTCACATGTATATTTATATATCTACTGTCGAGGAGTCCTTTTTTAACGGGTCTCGTATTTTTTTGGCTGTTGTTGATGGGTGGTAACGGGTCAAGTTGTAGATCGTCTGGATAAGCGTCGTCGGTGTAGGGTCAATTCCTTGTAGTGTTTATAATTATATCGTTTTTGATTATTTAAACCCGTATAGTACACGGGTCTCTAAGCTAGTATTTATATATAGGTAGAATTACATATATCCTCATATTTTCAACCATAATTACATATATACCTAACCCAAAACTTAAATTACATGTATCCCCCTATTTTATAAAAGTAGCCTTTTAACCTTACAAGAAATACGATTATTTTTATTCCATCGATCCCAATCCTAACCTTATAATTCCTGCCCCCGATCAATTCCATCATCCAGTTGAGTATATATGGAAATAATGAAAAGGGATATACATAAATAAAATTTTGAGTTGAGTATATATGTAATTAATAAAGTTTTTAAGGGATATACGTAATTGCCCCTATATATATATAACCAGAAGAATTAAGGTTTATCCCCGTAGATAATTAAAATACTAGGAATGTACTAAATTATAAAATTAACCTCTATAAAAAAAATTGTGAGCAAAAACAAATTCCTTAGATTCATTCGCTTGGCCGTCCCTTAGATAAACCTTCAAATTTTTTAAAAGAAAAGGAAAAGAAAAAAAACCACTCTCATGATCCATTTCAGTCTGTCGGTTTACGGTGTTGATTGGTGTCGGTTTACTGTTTTTTGTTACTTCACTTTCGTAATCATCGTGAATGATGGTGGAACCCTAACAACCATTCTCATCCTTTTCAATCTGTACAAGTCTCATGAACCACACACATTTTTTCATATTTTCTTTTTCTTTAATTAATTTTTTGCTCATTTTTATGGGTTTATTTAATATGATTTTGTTTTATTATTTTAAGCATTGCGTAAAAAGAAAATATCTTTGGTGCATGAGACATTTTTTTTCTTGCAAATAACTCATTAATTTAAAATTTCTGGGCATTATAAAAAAAATAGGAAGATGAGGTGTGTGTCTATATATATATTCAAAAAGTTTATTGAGTTCTTTTATGTAAATTTATTTACGATTCTAACATCGAAATAAACTTGGTGCTGGTGCCATCACCATATTATTTTTACTTGCTCTATAACACATTTTAAACTTTTTAATCAATCATTATTTTACTTTAACATTTATATTTAATATATCACCTCCTTAATATGTTTAATCAAAAAAATTTAAAGTCTTATTTTTCATTTACTTCATCTTTTGTTGTTTTTTTATTTTTTGTATTATTACCATTAATATTAATAATGATAATATTAATATTTTTTGTTTTTAATGGGTTTAATAAAAAAATCCAGTTTTTTCTTATAAAATCAAATAAAACATTTTTTTAGTTTTTTTTATAAAAACATTTTCTTTAAAAAAATTTAAACACATTTTTTTTACTTTTAAAAAAATGTTTTTCTAGTATTTTCATAAAAAGTTTTTTTTAAATGTTGTTTTTTTCAAATTTTATAAAAACTGTTTCTTTTTCTTTGAAAGTTTTTTTATTCATTATTTTGTATCGTTTCTAAAAACGGTTTATTTTTGTTTTTTTAGAGAAAGCTTAAAAAAACGGTTTTTGTGTTCTTTTCTGAAAATGGTTTTTAAATTTTTTGTAGGAAGCTTTTTCTTAATTTTTTTTATTGTTGAAAGGATTTATAAACGTTTTTTAAAACATTTTTTTCTAACTTTTAATAAGAAAAATGGTTAGCTACTTTTAAAAAAAATTTGGTATAAATAATAAATAATAAATTTGGTATAAAAATTTGGTATAAATAATAAATAATAATAATATTCTATATAAGATAAAAAGAAAGGACAATAAAACACAAAATAGAAAGAAAAAAAAATAAAGAAAGAAACACCGATTATCGTGATATTTTAGGAGAGAGGTATGACAAGTAGTAGTGATAATCTTAAAAAGGATATATGTTTTCTTTAACAAATCGCAAATGCACCTTTAAGTGTAAAATATATCAAAATGGAGTATATGTTTTATTTTTTTCTTGGGATGTAAAACTTTTATATAGATACTTGGTTATAGACCCATGTATTACACATGTTAAGCAATAAAAACGATATAAATATATATATATATATATATAATATGGTTGTATACGAATGTGACATGCTTTCATTTCTTACCATATAATGTAATACGATTACATACAAATGTAACAAAAACTAGTGTTAGCTGCCCGCGCACTGCGGCACGTTTAACTGTGAAAGAAATTAACGTCCTCGAAAGCTTATAAAATAAATCCATAGAAAAAAAACCTTTAAAAAAAGTTATCGTTTACGAAATAAATAAACATACACAAAACTTTATATAAAAAAATCAAAACTTTTACACAAACCCACGCATTAAAACGAATTAGCTAGTAATATTCCAAAAAGCTTTATAAAAAAAAGCGAAACCATAACAAAGTCTATAAAAAAAGTTAACCGGTAAAATTATAGGAAATGAAACCAAAACCTTAAAAAAATAATGAGTTTAAAAAGTTCATACCGACGTTACACGCAAGTGCTTAGATAACTTGTAACTATCATGCGCAACTACGTTACATACTCCGCAGCGGGTTCAAAACATAGATAAAGATAAGCAAAATACACAATGGCATATTAGTACTAACCCCGTGAAAAAATGCACGTCAAAACTGTGAAAACGTCGATAAAAAGATAAAAAAGATAAAAAGCAAAGTAAAAAAGAAAATTAAAAAATCTAAAAATTTAACTTTTTTAATCTTCAAGTGTTGTATGGTAACTTTTTTTTTAAGTTTAGGGATAATAATTAAAATTGGTAGAAAAAAAAAAGAAGCTAACTAAAGTTCAGGGGGCATATGATAAATATTTAGCATAAGACAAAATGCTTGGAGTTTTGTATTGTCGTACCATGTGCATAAGCTATTTCCATTACGCATTTTGTTAGTAATTGAATGTAAGCATGCTACAAATAAAGAAAATCAAAAGACGTCATATTTTGATACAACTAGTGGGCGAAACACGCGTATTATTGTAAGGATGTTAAAATTTGTACGGCTTGGTTTCGACAACCTATACACTGGTATTTATCCTGAGAAAAAAAAAATCACGTCAGAACAGAAAATCCATTTTTTTTTTAAACATCATATTTTAGTAATTGTAAGAGTGAAAAAAATATAAAAAATGGAACCAACAACTTTAACATCTCAAACTCTAATCAATGGTGGGGAGAGTTGAACCCCTTACCTCCTCTATGAAGTCAAGGGGCAACAGCCACTTGTACCAACTTTCCTTTAGGTTTAATCCCGCCCGAAATTATATAAATCATAACAAAAAAAAAGTTACTGTCCATAACACTCACAGAACCCACGTATTTTACTAGAATATATAATTATCTTTTCTAAAAGATATATGTCACTCTATAGAAACATATTTGTATATTTCTAACATTTTATTAATATTTTTTTTATCTACTTTGATTTTTATACATGGTTTTAATGTGCTCTTTTGATAGTTAGTTGAACATATTAAATTCTTGACGTACCATTTTTATTTCTTTTTTATAAGAGTAAATTACATAAATTGTCCTTTATTTATACTATAAATTACACTTTGTGTTCTTTAACCTAAATAAGTACACCACAGGTCATTCTATTACATACTTTTATACACCCTATGTCTTTTACACTAACCCCCATCCATTTCCACCGTTAAATCCCATCATGTGCCCCTCACATAATGGGTAAAATAGTCATTTTACTTGTTCTTTCTCTTCCTGGTTAAATCATCCCTAAATCAGTAACAAATGGATTTTTATTCATGGAGTAATTCACCGTCTAATCAATTGAATTTTTATCAGTGCTTCTATTTGTTCAGTAGATTTGAGTTGTTCTATATATATTGGATTTCTTGAAGGAATTGGATTTCTTGATGGAATTTGGATCTCCTTGATGATGTGAAGGAGGACAAGCAGGCAGCTGCGAGACCCGACCGTCATCTCTGCCCTTTGTCTGACCCGTTTCTCTAGCTGAGAGACCCGACCGTGCCATCGCCGGCGATGCTAGGCCAAAACCCTAGCCGCCCCCGCCGTCTGTAGCCGCTTCCACCATCTTTGCCGCCTGGTGCGGCTGTTCCAGGCCGCCGGAATGCCAATCTGTGAGGTTGTCTTTTTCTAGGCTCGGGTCTACCACCTGTACGGTTGTTGTCGCCGGAAAATCCATCGTCGTCTCTGATGGTTGTGGTTGCCGGAAAAGCGGGAGAATGGCAAGAGACCGGAAAAGCGGGACGGTCGGAGCTGCTAACGGTCAGAAAAGTGGGAGAATGGCTAGAGACTGGTAGGTTATGGTTTGCCATTTTTGTTTTAGTTTTCAACGGTGATGAGTAGATTTAGCGACTACTGTTCGATTCCCATGGTAGTTGCAGGTCGATTGGAGCAAAAGGTTTAGGGCAGATCGAGAAAGGAGTAGATCTGGTTGCATAGAACACATACTCACAAAGGTCGATTGGAGAAAAGGGGGGGATGGTTCAACAGATCTGGCTGCATCTAAGGCGGGATCGTTTCCGGACGATGGTGGTGGTGTTGGGGAGGTTGCCGGGAGGGGGTGTGATGGCAACGGTGGTGTGATTTTGGGTTCGATAAGGTTCTCCAAGTTTATGAAGAAGATGGAGTGAAAAATTACAAAGATTGTCCTTTTGAGGGCAAAATGACCATTTTACCCTCATGTGCAAGGCACATGTCGAAACTTAACACCAGTTAGTGTAAAGGACATAGGGTGTATGAAAGTATGTAAAAGAAGTACATGTGGTGTACTTATTGAAATCAAAGGACACAAAGTGTAATTTATAGTATAAATAAAGAACAATTTATGTAATTTACTCTTTTTATAATTATTATTACCAAGGTAAATGTCTATCTCTAGTAATGGTTGGTAACCATGACATTTAACTTAGTCGATACATAGATTTTCGATCACATGCTTATATATAACTTGATCGTTAGAGTTTAATATTCCTTTGGTATAAGCCTCTTATTTAACCCAAGATTTATTTTTTCTATTTCATATTAGTTAGCTTAATTGCATAACGTACTAATCCATATACCACCACCTCTAACACAGGAACCCCCTGTGGCAGGACTTGAACTCTGGGCTAGGTGGGGTTAGCGACATCCTAACCAACATGTCGTTCTATATATATATATATATATATATATATATATATATATATATATATATATATATATATATATATATATATATATATATATATATATATATATATATATATATATATAGGGACATGTTCAAATAAGAACCATAGTTTTGGCGAGAACCAAAAAAACCATGTATTTCTACACAAATTTAATGATGCATGGATGCATTTTTGCATATATAAAGTAATGATGCATGTATGCATTTGTGTAGAATGCATGGTTCTTTTGGTTCTCGCCAAAATTATGGTTCTCAATTGAACATGTCCCTATATATATATATATATATATATATATATATATATATATATATATATATATATATAAACATATGATCAAAAGGTGTGATGATAATCTAATTATTGGGATAAACCAACATAAAATCATGTTCCCTGATCATACACACACCCAAAACACCAACACTAAGATTTCAATGTGTATACAATGTTTTTCAAACACATTTTATATACATACATTATATATACACATAATATTTTATAAATTTATAAAAAAAATTATTATATATGAAACTGACCAAACAATATAACATACTCAATAGTAATTTTGTGAAGTCCAGCTTAGAACACATATTTATTTACCCTAACTATATTCTATATTTTAACTAAAAAATAGTTAACAGTGCTATGTAAAAATATGTCGCATATTTGCTATGAATTAGCTACCTATTTTCTACGGAGACATTTTGCTAAGATATAGGCACGAATTTTCCGTCGCAAATGAAATTCGTAACAAATCAAAAATATATATTTAGAGAATTAATTAAATAAAATGAAAAATCCACAGCAAAAACAGAAATTGAAATTAAAATAGAGATATAAATAATATAATAAACTTCGAAGCAAAATCAAGAAATAAATATTATAAAAGAAACTAAAAATAATTTATTAAAATCCATAGCAAAATGGGTTTATTTTAATATTTATCGTATTACTTTTGGATAATTTTGATAAAATCATAATCGGATAATTTGATCTTTATTATATTATGTTTAAGTATTTATCTTTGTTATGATTTGTCCATATTTCTACGAATTTCAACATATTATTAATAGGTAAAAATGAAAAAAATATAAAAAGGAAGTTTTTTTTAATTCTAAAAAGAAGACTGTAGCACAACCCGTAGCAAAAACTTTACAAAGTATGTCGTTAAATCTGCATTAAAAACCTAACAAAATCCGTAGAAAAATACACAGCAAATTTCATTTCCGTGGCAAAATCATAGCCAAATCCATAGGAAAAAAATCCGTATGAATGATCTTAACCAACTATATAGCAAAATTCCGTAGCTAAATCCGTAACAAACATTTCCCTCGTAAAATCCATAGCTAAAATAACGAACTCTTTTTTTATCATTAAAACCGTTGCAAATGTGATTCCTTTGCTAAAATTTGTAGCAAAATCAATTAACAATATGATTAGCTATTAACCAAATTCATATAAAAGGAATTTTTACTATGAGTTTAACAGTAACAAGTAGTACCTATTTTTTTCTTTCCCAACAACATTCCTAATAGTTTTGACTAAAAGAATCTAACGTGTAACAATGGGATTGATTTATACCACTGTCTTTATCCGTAGTTTATTTTTGCAATTGATCATCACTTCACCGTTATACATTAATATCAAGAAATGATGTGAGCATGATTAAAAAAATTTGATTACTCATGGATAAAAAAAGGGACTACTAATCGTATACGGGAATTGTTCTTTGAACCGGGCTCTATAAGCATCGTATAGGGCAGTACGATGCGTATATCCCTTCACAATTTCTCATACCCGATAGCCTCGTACAAAGTGGTTATTCCAACCCCTATACGCATCGTATAGGGCAATACGATGCGTATAGGGGTTGGAATGACCACTTTGTACGAGGCTTTCGGTTTGACCAGGATCCTATACGCATCGTATAGCGCTATACGATGCGTATAGGGGCCAAATTTTGTGTATTTAACCATGCCGAATTCTCATTTGAACGTGTCGTTCAAAAATTTTCAAACAATTTCCCTCAAAAAATTATAGCCATGTCTTGGTGGTGAGATGGTAACTACAGTTTTCAGGTAAATTCTAACGAGTAGCTGGAAAACAACCCGCAAAGTTCTGGATTTCAAGATGTGAACCGGGAGGATGTCTCGTCCGACGTTTATTCTAATCAATAGGTAAGGCTTCTAGATTTGAACGAGCAACTAAGCAATCCCGAGTTCGTATACGGTGAACCCTCTTACCTTACACAACCCACGGACGACTTCGTGTACGGTGAAGTCTCTTACCTGACACAACAAACTGACAACTTCGTATACGCGGGGAACAAGCTGGCTAACGACTCCAAAGACGAGGAACAAACCTATCCAACCGTGTCGTATAAAACTGACTAGGTATAACATTCCTATATATATATATATACACATACATTTAGTTTGTTGTTTATTAACTTTTACCGTAACGTTGTTGCAGAATTTTCAGTATCGTGAACAGTTGGTGGATTGGGCTGTCCGCAGAGGACGTGAGAATGGTTACGTCATTGTCACCCGACGATCAAGAAGAAAAGGCGACGACATGTCGGAACCGGTTATCAAGATGTGGCTTGTGTGTGACCGTCACGGCGAACATAAGTCTTCTGCCACGGTTCGACGTGCCGGTAGCAAGAAAATAGGTTGTCCCTTTAAATTGGAAGGAGAGCACTAAGTTAATACTGGTGATTGGAATATAACGGTGAAGGATGACAGTCATAACCACGATCCTAGTCAACATCTTGAGGCGCACTCGTTTGCCAGGAGACTGTCTGAGTCGGAACAACTTTTGGTGGCGAAGCTGTATTCGTAAAACATGTTGCCATGAAACATTCTAGCAACCATAAGGGAACAAAACCCAGAGAGTAGTTGCATTAAAAAGGACATTTATAATGCGATACAAAAGATAAAAAAACAAAACGAGAGTCGGTGAAACTCCAATTCAGGTTCTGGAGCACCTGCTTTCTTCTAAAGATTATATATAGGAATGTTATACCTAGTCACAAATGTCATGGAGGAGGTATTCTTTGTTCATCCGAAATCGTACGAGATGTGGCGTGTGTTCCCGCACGTGTTGATTATCGACGCGACGTACAAAACAAACATGTATAGACCTCCATTTGTCCAAGTGGTCGGTGTGACCTCCACACACCAGTCGTTTTGCGTCGCTCATGCATTTATATCTAAAGAACGGGAGGAAAACTTCGTTTGGGTGCTACTGCAAATCAAAGGTATGTTGCATAAGTGTATGGAGCCGCGTGTGATAGTAACAGAAAGGGACAAAGCTCTTATGAACGTGTGTGATAAAATATTCCCGGATAGTTCCAAGAACCTATGTCGGTGGCACATACACGAGGATATCTCAAAACATTGCAAGGCATCGTTTACAGACGAAAATTGGGCAAATTTCAAGTATTCATGGTGGGTATTGTGTGTGTCTCCCACGCAAGATGTATACCAGTACAACTTCAACCGGCTTTACGAACGACTGTATGCAGCCAAACGAGGAAGTAAGTTTTGAATATTAAATATTTATTAGGGTTTAACTTATTTTCAATATTAAAATTTTATTAGGTTTTAAATTATTTTTCCAGGAGTTATAGACTATGTGACCAAAAATTGGTTGGACCCATATAAAGAAAAGTTTGTATCCGCCTGGTCCAACAGAAACCTCAGTTTTGGTTAACATACAACGAACCGAGTCGAGAGCAAGCATTCACTCCTAAAGAGCTATCTTAGAAATACTAACAGCTCGCTAGATAAACTTGTTAGGTTTGTTGATGAAATTGTAACAGATCAGTATATACAATTACAGTTTTGGTTTAGAACAAGCCTCATAAGAAAAATGGACAGCCACGTAGCTATTTAAACGTTTGATAACCTACACAGTAAAGTTTCACATAAAGCTCTAAATTTGTTAGAAACCGAGTGGTACAATTTATCAACTATACGGAAACAAAATGCAACGTGTGGTTGCCAACTTTTCAGTAGTTGTGGGTTGCCGTGTGATTGTCGTCTGACAAACATCGAAGGTACAGGTCAACCTTTTAATATTTATCTTGTTTTTTCTAATTTCAAACTGTTCTGACTATCTCGTTTTAATACAGGTGGCAGAATCCCGCTAGATGCGGTGGACGTCTTCTGGAGGAAGCTTGATCTAAAACCGTCGTTTGTCGAGGATGAAAATGTAGACGTAGATAAAGTACTTGGTCAAGTGAGAAACAAAGCTATGTCACAACCCGACCAGGTCAAAAAAAAGTTTGTTTTCGAGAATCGCATGGGTGGTCTTTCCTAGCAAAAGTAACAAGAAAACGCTTGTGGTACAATAAGATACTCGCGGTCGTCCAACTTTAAAAAAGCAACAACAAAGGAAACAGAATGTCGCGAGAAACAGCTCGTTCACATGATCCCAACAAAGCATATGTGACCCTGCGAGACATAGCTCCTATATTGCGTCACAATATTCTCGACAAGCGAGTTCAATCATTCAACACCGTCGCTCAACGACGGGAAAAGGAAAGCAACCACAAGATGATAACGCCCGTCATGGGTTTCCATTGATGATGGGGAAAGATCCAGTTAATAATATAAATAGTTTTAAGGATTCGATTCCATCTTTGTTTCATCCCTACATTTCACGTATATAGGATGTAAATCCCGACGGTAATTGTGATTTTCGATTGGTAGCTTTGGGCTTAGGGTCAAATGAAAACCGATGGTTTTTTATTCGACAACAGCTTCTACAGGAGATGGATAATAAAGAAGAATGGTGGAGAACTGTTTTTGACAGAGTCACCTTTCAAGTGTATGATAGGCTACGTCACACGATAGATTAGCAGGATGTGAAAGCCGCACCAGTTAGTCGTTGGATGTGGATGCCATACACAGGACTCCTAATTGCTCAAAGATTTGGGGTGATTGTTCATCTTTTAAGCATCGCCGGTAATCAAACATTTTTCCCATTATGGTTTGGTCCTAACGTTCACGCTCAACATCAAATCGTATCGATCGTTCACGTCAACAATGCTCATTTCATCCACGTCAAGGTAGACGAAGATTATCCAATGCCCATTACGAATGCATTTTGGAATTTGCACCGAAATGATGCTGCAGCAGAATGAGAAAATATATACAGTGATCGTATCGAACGGTTTAATAAGATAATGGCTAGTGTTAGGCATAATTTTTCATAATACTTCACGAATTATGGATGATGTTTGTTTAAAATTTTATTTTATTTGATTATTTTTTATTAGTTTAATTAATTTTAATTATGTTTTAATTAGTTTTAATTAATTTTAATTAATTTTAATTAGTTTTAATTAGTTACAAAAAATAAAATATTTAAAAAAAATCCTATACGCCACGTATAGGCCTATACGTGGCGTATAGGACTAGGGAATACCAAAGGTCAGTCCTATAAGCTACGTATTGCTCTATACGAAACGTATAGAGCTCTTGTATACACATCAGGCCCCTCGTACAGATCCAAACGCGCCCCCCTCTTTTACACACAAACACATACGAAGCCTTGCTTGATTAAGATTGTCGGGTCGGAAATCTTCTCTTTTACTCGTAAAGGTACGTATTCTAGCCTCCCGGTCGATAATATCGGTTTAGTTTTGATTATTAGCCATTAAAATTGGGTAGAATAGGTTTTAAAACACTAAAATTGATGAACTATACGCTACGTATAGCCCTATACGTAGCGTATAGTTCATCTGTGGAAGAAGATGAAGCCATACGCCACGTATAGACCTATACGCTGCGTATGGCTTGTGTTGCCCGGTAACGACCTGCGTATGGTCTGTAGTTGGTGCATATGGCTTGAGTTTCCCGGCAACTGGCCTGCGTATGACTTGGGTTACCTGCGTATGGCTTGGTTCCCCGGTAACAAGCTATATGCCACGTATTAGGCTATACGTGGCGTATAGCTTTTTTTTAAAATTAAATATTTTCTTAAAACATTTAATTTATATTATTATATTAAAATATATTTTAATATTAATTCTTAAAATATTAAAATAATAATTTATTTTTAATTTATATTATTTTCAGATATGGCGGGTCACGATTATGATATTGATACAGTCGGACTAGATGATCTTGCGCACTACCCGTATTTGCATTTTCCTCCCGACTCGGACGCTTTTGGCAGATGCTAGAAGCTACGGGAGGCGAGGATGGGGTCGGGGACGGCGGTTGACTGGGAGCTTCTCAAGGACGCAGAGCGGGCCAGGGACATCATCGACGAGGACACACCGTGGGACCGTCTGTTCGATCTTGCATACACGGAGACATACCGAGAGATCTTCATCGAGTTTCTTTCGACGTTCGTGTATTCAGAGGTGGGGTTGGCGCCTCTAGAGGGGGAGGAGCAGGCAGAGGAGCCGGATTAGGTCTCCTTTCGTATTTTTGGGCACGTTTATTGTCTCACCCTCCGTCAGTGGGCCGTGGCGATGGGTTTGTATTTCGAGCCCGATACGGTCACGCCACTTTACAGCGCGGCGGTGACGGAGGTGGAGAAGGAGGATCTCCTTTTTTTTTGGGGTTTGATTTCAGATAGCCCTTGGTTGGGTACCAAGGGGAGGGTCTCGGGGATTAGAGACCCTCTCTATAGATATTTGCACCGGCTTATCTCGACGTCGATCGTACCGCGTCAGAAAATTCGTGAGTGGTTCACCGATAGAGACCTCTTCTTTTTATATTACCTGTTTACCAGCATTCAGTGCGCCCTGTCCACATGCCTAGCGATTTATTTTGCGTCTGCCTATATGCGGCAGAACCGCGGGCTTTTGTATGGCGGCGCTTTCATTACTCATCTGATGCGTGTTCTTACACCGTGGCATGATCACGAGCATGAGACGTTAGCGCCCATTCCCCCTGTTTGATTAGAACGCCGCACGGCGAGCGGCATGCGCATTACCCACCGATTCCCGGGGCTCGGTCTTCGGTTCGTAGGGGCCGTCCAGGACCAGGTTTGGGTCCCGGTGCTGTTGTCGCCGATGCCGGGACAGGGGGCCCGCCTATGCCTGACCCGCTACATGGTGTGTCGTGGCCGTAGCCGCACGTCGAGCCCATCCACGACCAACCGCCACAGCATCCCCGACACGTACTTCGGTCTGTTAAGCTGGAAAGGGCCACCCAGGCATTGCCTGAGGGACTTGTTGCCGACTCATGACGACAGACTCGTCATAGCGAACGCATGGAGGAACTGATGATGTGGGCGGTTGGTCGCCTCGTGGATCTGTCACGAGCCGCCGGCATCGAGCCACCACCACTACCATTGCCACGTCATTTGTGACATCCGGACTTTTCAAGTTAACTCCGTTAGCAAAATCCGGTTAAATCCTAACCTTGTTAACCCAATTCAAATCCCATGGACTAATTCTGCTAAAAATTAAACTATAACTGCATGGACTAGTTTTGTCAAGTCCCAAAACTGAATCTATTGACTTACAAAGTCAAAATCAAGGGAAATTAAATCATGTTTGACTTTTGAAAGTCAAACTCGCGACATTCATCAAAATTCAAACCACATGATCGATTTCTGTTGAAGTTAGTAACTGTCATGCAAGTTAATATCATTAACGACCATTATGGACCAATTAGCAGCTTCATCAATCGCGAATTAATCCCAATAATGAGAATTAAGGCCGTAACCATCGACCATCGTCATTTATCCATCAAATTTGACGAATTCTTGTATCTAACTCGCAAACAAACCACCTGCACACCTTAAACGAACCCCTGAGAAGCCTCTGCACACACCAATTTGATCGAAATCACAACAGAAGTGGTCAGGAATCAAGCCAGTCACTGTCGGCATCCATTTTAGTCGATCACAGTCAATTCGAGCACTATTCTGGTAACTAAACCATCCCTTAGCTTCGTTTGAGTCTGTTAATTGAAAGTCCTATGCCAATTGAGGCTCACAACACCAAATTAAACATAAATCTATTCTAGGGTTCATCCCAAATTCGGTTTAATCGAAATCTGGTTTAGACTTGATCTCAATGCAATTGATTGATACGGTTACCTTCGTAATTACCTACCCTTTGAAAGCCCCATGATAATTTAATCAAACAACATCAGATTAACCATGACCTCTAAACTAGGGTTTGTTCATAACTGTTTTGGGGGATTTGGCCCTAGACCCAATTTCAATCCAATTAAACTACACCAATAGATTCGCAAAGTCATAATTAGTAAAAGCCCTATGATTTTAACAACTTTCATTATCAGAGTCATTCAAATCGATTTGGTGTTCTTGATCTAGGCTTTTGGCTTTTGAATCTGCTATTAAACGAGATTAGACTTGATGATTTTCAAAATAAACTTGCCTACAGATCCGTAATGACTCGATTAACAAAACCCCTAACCACTTTTACTCAATCGTGGTCAAAATATGTGGTTATGGGACTGGTTTGGGGTCAGGTCGTTATGGGGGAAGAAACCACAGGATCATTGTATGTTAAAAGCTTCTGGAACCGGTTATCTATGCGAAACCCTAGCGGATTGTGTTGGTTAAGGATGTTGGCTGTGGGGGAGGAGACCCGGGTTCGAGTCCCTCCACCCCCATTTCTTTTTAAGCTAATTTTTAATTATTATTTTAATATAAAACCAATACCCTATATTATTATATTAATATATTAATGTGTTCTAGCCTCGTAAACCACCCGTAGGTTCGAGTCTAGTTTTATAACCCATATTTATTACTTTTAACCACTTTTAATATAATATATTTATATGACTTCAAATTAAAATAGTATATTTATATTATTTTCACCACATTATTAATCATTTTGTAACGCTTCAAACTAGTGAATAATATAATTATTTATATTATTACCCACGTTGTTATGTTCTGAATAAAAATAATAGATTTATTATTTTTGTCACGCAATTAATTATCGTAATATTTCTCTAAACTTAAAAATAATATAATAACTTATATTATTTTCCTAGACCATTATTAAATGGTACAAATGCACGAATATATTTAATTATTAATATTATTCGTAATTACAGACGTTCGACACGAAACACTTTTATCTTAATTATTATATTAAGAAATCCTTATTCCCGTGAACAAGTTCGTCTACTCGTTGATCCTAAGTATGTTCTAGGATGGTCAAATCTCCGGTGTTGTCGTAACAAACTATTATGCTTATAATGCTAGGGCATACGTAAACCGTTCACAGGCAAACACTTGTGGTCCCAATTGCATCCTTGTGTGGTGCTCTACTCGTACATAACTCAGATGAGTTTTCACGACCCCTTTTACCGTGTTAAATTGGGGGAGAAACATGCATACAAACGAACATCATTTTACTTGTTTTCCTGTTGGGGAGAAACATGCATACAAACGAACATTATTTTACTTGTTTTCCTGTTGGGGAGAAACATGCATACAAACGAACATTATTTTACTTGTTTTCCCATTGGGGAGAAACATGCATATAAACGAACATCATTTTACTTGTTTTCCCGTTGGGGAGAAACATGCTTGCAGACAAACATCCTTTTACTTGTTTTTCCGTTGGGGAGAAACATGCACACAAACAAACATGGATCACATAGTATTTCACTTTCACTTGTTTACTTAAGCGTAACACACTATCATTGAAAGTCCTCACACACATCAGACCGTTAATATGGATTTAGTGAGGTAATGTTTGGTAGTACTACTGGGGTTTGACAAACCTCACCCGCGTTAGTTGCGCTAACTCGATTGGAGGTCGAACGTGTGTAATATTGGCCTAAACACATTGCAAGGGTTGATAGACCTGGCGGGAGGCATTCAAACACAAACAGTTAGCTTCGGTTGCGAGCGCTTAGAGTAACTTGTACATTGTCTAGCTAGCAATAGGTGTGACTTACGTATGTGGATCCTACAAACACACAAACATTTTATTTTCTTACAAACCTGTGAACTCATCAACCTCGTGTCAAAAATTTTTCTTACATGTTTCTCAGGTCGCTAAGGCACAGGTTGCACACTTAGGACATGCATAGAGTCCTATTGTCATTGCATCCTTATGCAAACTTTTAAAACAATTCACTTGTTTTTATTAAACTAAACTTGGGCGCGTTTGTTTTGCGCAGTAACTATTTGACATAAACCGCTTCCGCATTTAACTCTGAACATCTAATGGTTTTGTTTAAACTCATATAGTGTCATTTGACGTAACTAATGACTAAGATCCTGGTTTGTCACATGCCTAACGGTAAAACTCCGTTAGTGGATTTTTGGGGTGTGACATCATTATCTGGGCGACCCCGTTCAGGATGAGTGCGGGGCGGTCTGGAGGACGGCGGAGCGGGTCAGGCTGACGGCAGAGCGGGTCAGGCTTAGTTGTTTTTATTTGTATTCAGTTTGTTTTTTCTGTTATGTATATAAAAATATTTTGATGTATATATTTAATTTTTTGATGTACTGTATATAATGTTTTGGTTATTTGTTTGGTTGTAATGTTTAATATTTTTGTTTTTTGTAATGACAAATTATAAATGTAAAAATATAATAAATGTATAAAAAAAATTATATAAATTAAAAAATAGGTAAAAATTATATAAATTAAAAAAGATAACAAACTTATGTTAACAAAGTTATATAAATTAAATTAAAAAAGATAATTAAATAAAAAAACCTATACGTGGCGTATAGGGCAATACGTCACGTATAGGATTCTTAAATCCCAAATCTGCCAACTTTTGAAGCAAAAATATAACACGTGGCCCATACGCTACGTATAGCTCAATACGCCACGTATGTAACCCAACCGCCAGACATGGAATGACACTATCAGAAACTGAAACCTATACGCCTCGAATTGGTCTATACGAGGGCGTATAGGGCAGTGGCGTGTTCAATTAGCAATATTCCGTGCCTGAATAGAATCCCTCTAAAAAAATCACTTTTTATTATCATAATCATTAACATGTGTATAATAAAAGTGATCACGTTAACTAAAATCACAATAATTAATTTTTATTTTTGAGATAAAATTTTTACGTTTAATTAGTAACTTTTTAAGTGCTAAATAACTAATTTGATATAAATTATAATAAAATTGATTATCTTATCCTTATTATAATAAATAAATAACTTTATTTGCATGTGTCGACTTCTGGTGAAATCTAAATTTTTGTTTCTCGTCTCTCTCCTATATATAACTATCCCTTCTATTAAATAATAATGATTTTAAATAATTAAATATCTAAAATTTATTCTAATATTTTATTAAAACTTAGTAAATTACAAGAAGATTTCAATTATATCTTATCTTAAAATATAATATTATAATTTCTTAAATCTTTATTATTTCATATTTCACAATGACAAATGACATCCAACAAACAAATCTTTATAGAAACTGCTGTTTTACAACAAATTGTCTTTATTCAACCTACGTAATTCATGAATTTCTAACCTAGTTATTTAACAACTTACTAGTTTATAATCCGTAAAGTACATCATCATGTAAGAAAATATTATGCTTTATTCACATTTAAATTATTTTAGCGATTTTTAAGGATTAGGGAGGTGTATGGTTCGATTCGACCGGTTTTAACTAAAATTATGAACCATATAATTAGTACGGTTTCGGGGAACAAAAATCCGACCATGCCGGGTTGGATCTTGGATGGGTCGACTGGACCTGCCAGTTTTGTCAATTTAAGGATGTAAGGTTCAGTTTTAACGACCAATTGTTTTTTTATTTTGTTTAAATCTTTAGTTTGTATTAAAATTTTAAAATAATAAAGATGGTTCATAATTATAATACATATACATAATAATATATTCTAAAATTAAAAAATATATATAATAAATATTAAATGACCGGTTTAATTTACATAACAGGTTCTAAATTTCAAACTGGACCGAACTCTTAAACCATCCTTTCATTAAAAACCAAACCGTTCGGATCTCAAATAAGCCGTACATACCGACTTTGTTTTAAACACTTTAGTCAATAATATTTTTCTTGTCTAGTAATCTATTATTTACTTTAATAATAATAAAAAAAATCCACAAACAAAAACATTCGCATTGAAAGATAATTTCCCAATCCCACAATATGTATCTTCTTTATAGGTCCCCTACCCCAAGATGTAACTCACAATCCCCCTTCTTCATCCTCCTCCTTCCTCCTCGCCATTGTTCCTCGTCCTCCGACCGCCACCGGCCACTTTCCGATGGAAAAAACCGACAAAGAGACTCATGATTTCATGAACGTCGAATCCTTCTCTCAACTTCCCTTCATTCGTCCCTCACCCCACAAAGAAAAAGGCATCAGACTCTTCGGCAAAGACTTTGGTGGCCGCAACGGAATCACCGACGACTTTGACATTAGCGACAACGTGGCTACAGACCGCGAAGAACTCAAAGAAACGAACGAAACTAGCCGGAAATTCGAGTGTCATTACTGCTGCAGAAACTTCCCTACCTCACAAGCCCTAGGCGGCCATCAAAACGCACACAAAAGAGAACGACAACATGCTAAACGAGCTCACCTCCAGTCAACCATGGTCAACGGCAGCTTCTCGGAGGCACAAATGTATGGTCTCATGAACTACCACCGCTTCACCACCACCCCACCATCCTTTAACTACCACCACACAAACACCAATTCCACCAACTACAACCACAGGCTTAGTTATTCATCTAATTACACATCTCATCAAACACCTATCAATGGGAGTCCTTTAGCCTTATGGAGATACCCTAATCACCAAAACCCTACTTTTAACCGTGACCGTTTGATCAACAACCCATCGAAAGACGGATTGGAAGCGGCAAGAATCCAGACGAACTCGAGTTATATGTATGATTCAAAGCCAAGTGTTCAAGATCAAGTTAGTCTTGATTTACGTCTGTGACATTATAATTATCTCAAAGTTCATAGCTTTAATCTATCCACCATTTTCTCTTCTCTTTCTTTTTTTTTAAGTTTTATTTAGAAGTATAATTAATATTATAGAACTACCATTTCATTTTTTATGCTCAAGTACGTATATTAATTAGTCATGAAATATTCTAACAATAATATTACTTTTATGTAAGTGTATGTATTTGTAGTTAGAGTTGAAAAGATAACAGATCAAAGATCCGATCGAGAAAACTGTTTCTCAAAATTGGATCAGTTTTTGATTCATTTTGTTCGGCTTATGTTTTCGCAGAAATTTTATGTTTTTAAAAATACTTTCTTAAACTCAAGATGAGCGGAACAAATTTGATCACTTTTTGATTCATTTTGTTTGGCTCATCAATTTTAGGTTTTTATAAACATCCACATTATGTTTAATTATTGACTTTAGTTTCATAATTAGAAACCCTAAAATGGTGATGAATATATATAGGGTTAGGGAAAGATATGATCAGGAACAAGAAGTCAACATAAGAACCAGATAATTTAATAAGACATTAAATTATTTTATTAAATTCTGAAAAAAAGTTAATGAATTAAACGTTAGATATGAAGAGTCAACATCTGGTTTCAAACAGTGATTGTACCCACAGAAGCAAATGAAGCTGTGTTCATGAAAGAAAAAGAGTGCTGATGCCTTTGACAACTTCCAAAGGGTATACTCCCACTTAACCATGCTATCTATATTTGTCTAAAGTACAACTGTCAGCTGCTCGAGTGTGCTTTCCATGCTTGTACATTTACAGGAACTTTATACATATTTTATACATATATATGTGTGATCAAATAGAAACTAGTAGGTTACATTTTTATTCACATTTGAAACCATTAGAAAAATAATGTTTTCACATTTAAATAAAAATCATCTCATATTTCTAAACATTTATATAAATATAATGTTTTTTTATATATAAAAATATTTTCTTGTGTTTTAAATTGGACACATTGCTAATTTTTGAGCAAATGGTAGTTAAAATATGACTTGTAAAATACTGAAAGTTCGATATAACTAATATTTTGAATTATTTTATTGGAAGGAAATTGATTATTAAGTTTTTGGGTAAAATGTGAATTTATGTAAAACTGATATATAGTCATATGATTTAAGTTAGTTAAGAGAAAATATGACAATCTATAGTGCATAATCATGCCTCTATGAAAAAGTACACTGCAGTGTGATTTCATGAATTTATTATTAATTAGTTTACATAGTAATGTGATATATTCAGACATTTAAAAAAATTGTACCTTAATGACATTTTGATAAGTTGGGGACTATTTATGTCATTTTTGCAAAAATAAGTCTGTATATATGTGTGTTTGACTAAGTCAGTAGATGACAAAGAATCCCAGAGAGTTCTATATATGTATAAATCTTGCTTACAAGAATATATATATATGACTTTTATGAAAGTGAAGGTGATGGAGTTGATCAAAATGAAGGTGAGTGGAAGATGATAAATGATAAGTAGTTGCTCAATCGTAATTGTGTATATAACGATTAATTAAGATAAGTAGTAGGTCATTCCATTTGGTTTTGGACCGTGAAATTGTTAAAAAGAAATTTAGATTCCCTAATTTAGGTTTAATTTTTATCATTTTAAATAATTATAATATTTAAGTTTATTTTTTTATATTAATTGATTATAATATTTAACAAACTACATTTTCAAATGCTAAATTTGGGTAGGTTGCGGTTTTATCTTTTGGTTATATGAGACCATCTTATGTATAATTATATTTAAATTTTATTTAAAACCAAGAAGAGTCAAATATAATATATTTGTTGTTCTTTTTTTTATAATTACTTTCATGTTTCTTGTCGTTTATTTTTACGAAATAACTTTTTCTTGAGTGATTTCTTAATTTACCGCAACCTGACTCTTTTATCTACATTTTGATATTAAAAATCGAGTCGGCGCAACTTCATATGTTTCTATTTTAACCACGTTAATGTCATCTCCGCAACGTACGACCAAAATTCTCTCGTTAAAAGTTTATGTAAAATATGCACATATATGGTTATAACACAAAGCATGTAAACATATCACTTAATTTGTGTTAAAACGTGAAATTTGGTGAAACCAAGGACAAGTATATCCTTTTTGCAAATAGCTATATATGTCACAAACTATGAGACTTTTGGAAACTAAAATAAACTAACTATTTCATTCTTTTATATAGTTGTGTGGCTTTATAAAACTTAAAACGTTTTTTTAGTAGATTATGTAATTATTAAAGTGTATAATAAGCTCAAGTACTTAACTTGTTAACCCTCCTTGTAATCATGCACCTAGCGTTTCACTAAGCGTATGTATTGTGCATTTGTGTGGTTTAATATAGCAAACCCACACAAGATTATGGTTGAAGGCATATTGAAGGATAGAAGATCATGTCATTGTCTATTATGCTTCTTGTATGATATTTAACAAGAAACTTACATAATTAGATATGAGATTAACTTTGAACACTATATTTAGTAAAAAAAACGTATTTTTCTAACTAACAAATAACATTTAAAGTATTTTGAAATGTATGAATATATGTTTCCTATGATGCAAAACAAGTTTCTTAAATGTATTTAGAATTCTTTTGCTATATATTTGACTTTAAGTCAACATAAAAAATCTGATCCTTAAATTTAAGGATGTTATACGACTTTTTATCTTTGTTTACCTGGTAAGCGTAAACATGTCAAAATGTTAATTTGACATGACAATATATTATTTTCTTGATAATTTATTTTTTTTTATTTAAAATATTGTTTCCTGATCAAAATATTGAGTAAGTAGGGTTACGTGTCATTTGTAAACATCAAATAATAAAAGAAACCGAACGTTACCATGTCAGCTTAACATTTTGACATACTTACTTGATTTTTAGGGTACCTGATAATCTTAAACGGGATAAAAATCACCTCCTTATCGAAATTCTAAAAGATCTAGACATAGCCATTAACCAACAAAAAATCAAAGGAGGCAAACTTTGGCACTTGTCGACGACCCTTCTCTAACATCTAGCTTTATATGTGTACACATGTGCGCACGTTTATACCCGTGCTAAGAAGCTTAATTATTAAACACAAGGAATCAAGGATCCTAACATACCAAAAAGCAATTTGAACAACATATGGACCATACAACTTTCGGGGAAGACAATCATTTATAGACAAACAATCTAAAGAAACAAATGTAATGTAAGGAATACTATTCATAGTAAAACACAAAAATCATTTATGAATCCTACAAATCTTTTAAAAGAAAAGGATTAAAGTAAACCACCTCGTGTAGGCCATGACACTACACTTGACCCAAGGAAACAAACTTCACTATCATCTCCATGGACACTTTGTTCCCCCAATCAAATTAAGAATCTTTTAATTTTTATACATTTTTCTATTGAAAAAACCAAAAGAGTATATAAAGGGGAATGCTTCATCTAATATTAATTTCTTCGGTATTACATTCAAGTCACTAACATTTTTTTAACTATAAAAACCACTCAAGTTTTAATATTGTTCCATTGTTGTAAAACCTTTTTATAAGTGTTAATTTTTTAATTAAGTGACAAATAGTATATATATAACGTGGTAATTCAAGAAGATGATAGTCACAGGGACGCGCGTAGTTCAAGAAGATGATGGTCACAGGGACGATCAGGATTAAGAAGATCATGGTCACATGGACGGTCGTAATTGGGTAATTAGGGCTAATACAGTTTAAGGGGATAGAGGAAATAATTAAGGGTTTAAAATATTGATAAAATAAAGAAATATATAAAAATACCTAAATACCTCTAATTTAACGTTAAAATATAGATGGAATTAACTGATTAGATGAAAATGACAAGTTTTGTAGACCACGAGGATACATAGGAGAAAAATGAAAATTTTGGATTAAACTGACAAAAGTGACTGAACCACATGAACAAAAATGACAGTTTACTATATATACTTTTACCAACATGTTTTGCTTGAAATTTTGTAGAGTTTAGTCTAACACTCTTTTAATATCTGTGTCACTAAACTATAGTTTTGTAATTTCTAACAAGTGAATTTAGAGCAAAAGTTGTTTTTTGAAATGAAAGATGCACAAAAGCAGAAAAATAAAGTCAAAAAATTATTATTTTTAATTTAAAAACAAAAGCAAAGAAAAAAGAGAGTGAATGGGTTCAAAGCAATGTTTTGAAACCCGGACCGGACGTCGGACCGGGAACCGGTGGTCTGACCGGTCCGGTTACATGTGTTGAACCGTTTCTGCAGCGAACCGGTGGTCGGACCGGTTGAACCGGCGGTCGGACCGGAAACCGGGTGGTCGGACCGGTTGAACCGCTTGACTATTTTTTTTTTAATCTTTTTTAAGTCTCTTGGCTTCTTATTTCGTAGGTAATTGTTAGTTTAAAATTATTGGAATTGACTTGTTGGTGGTTTTTGAAAGGATTAAAAGCTATTTAGACTGATATATTTTTATAATATTTATGACGTCGTCCGGTTCTTAAATCCGGTCGGACCGGTCCCGGTAAGGAGACCGGTTCGACGTCCAGTCCGGTTCTGAAAACATTGGTTCAAAGAAAAGGGTAGAATTGAGATTTTACTAAATTAGGGAATATCATCAAAGGCAGTTTGGTAGTTTATTGAATGGTGGGTGAATGAGGCATAAATAGAGTAGATACAAGATGGCATTGGTTGAATTCTATGACACAACTCATTTGAAGCTGTGTGTTTCTGGGACCTACTTGTGTGTTTTCTATGTGTAATTTTTTTTTCTTCTTCTTCTATGTGTAAATGTAAAATATGAAATCCTCTTTTATTTCAACTTTTTACCAATGTTTTCATAACTCAGTTGTACCGTGCGATCAGACTAGAAACTAGCAATAGAACCTGTGCGGTTAAATATATTTGAACCTCTCTTTTGAACTAGCATATTACCAGTCAGATCGGTTAAATCTGTGAACTGGACCGGGTGGTCGGACCTAATATCAATATATTTTTTTATTTTTCCTTCAAATTTTCATTTACATTTTATAAGTTCGTTTACTGCTTCAAGCTTCATATGTTAGTTATTTAAGGCTTATATTTTATTAAAATTGCAAATACATATAAAAAGATAAAGTAGTTTCGTATTTTGCTTTAAATTAGTTATATTCATATATTTTTAATTATTAAATTATTTATGACGTAATCCGATTTTTTTTAAATCGGTCCGAGAGTGGACAGGTAAGGCGGTTGGTTCGATAACTACTCCTGTTATGAAAACATTGCTTTTTCTTTATCAAAATTGCTATAAGCTTACAAGTCGGTGTTAACACGTTACACGTATCAGTTAACAAACATACACATATCATTTCGTTCCTATATAATCGATAATTTGCTTTAAATAAGTACAGGATTGAGGTTTAAAAGAGGATTCGTTTTAAAGACATCAAAGACTATCAAGTACAATGAACTAAGCTTTTTTTGTGAAATGTAAACGTGAAGAAAATATGAAGGATTTTATTGCAAAAAGGCATAAATTGTAGGGGCTATATTTTGCAATTATAGATTAGAGCATTTTACTTTGTGGGTATCTTTGATCATATTGGAAAACCAAACAAAACCCCCCCCTGCAATAATATTGTCTATCTATGGTAATTTCCAAGGTTATCCAACTTTTTTTATTTAATTACATAATTTTTATTTAATATTTATACATTTAACAAATAACAATCGCATCATCAAAGAATCAGAAAATTAACTTGACAAAAATAATTTAGCCTTTTTAGTTCAATAAAAATTAGACATGCATAAAATGTAACTAAGTATTTGTAGGGTGTAATTGGTTAATTTTAAGTTAATTGAGAAAATATGTAATTAAAGTTGAGGGTTAAGGATATATGTAATTTAGAAGTTTAATAAGGGGAAATACGTAAAAAAAAACTTATTTTTATTGGGTAAGGTCCAGGAGTACATTGAATTATATCAGGTGGGGTCAACTGATGGCATGCACAGAGAGGGAGAGTACAACAAAAGAAGGGGAACCATAAAGACAGACGAAGAGTACACACACTGTGATCTGGACCACTTTCTTTTTTCACTCGAATTTAAGGAACCTCGCCCCCACTCATTCCCATACTTCCTTTCCTCATTCAATTAACTTTTTTTTTAATAAATACAATATGTTTAGTGTTCAGGTTTAGTCTAAACAGCCTCGGGTCAGTTTCAGGTCGAAACCGCAAACACCTTTAGCTGAACGCATCATGTGCAACTTTGATCTGGCGGCTTCATGGATTGACCCGTTTAGTTTTAAAAAGTTATTAAAAAACATGTTTTATGTAGAAATTAAACCCATCAGTATTTTATGCTGAAATTTAAAAGATAGAGAAATGAGTATCAGCTTTTATAATTAAAACACAACTGTTTTTTACGTATTTGTACTTTCTGTTGTAAATATGTAATTTTAGAGTATTAATATACGGGAAAAAGGTTAGGCGTTAAAAGGCAATTTTCGTCTTAAGAAACCAAACTAATGGAACAAAAATGGTCAAAATATTAGGTAGGGCAGTGGATAAATATAGTTTTAAAAAGGTTTGCTGAAGGTAACTCTTTCCCTATACCCATCATGAAATTCCTGGGCAAGATTTCCTAGTTTGTGAATGACAAAACAATTTAGCCTAAAAACATGGTAAGAAATAGTCATTTTGAAGACAAATTAATATGAACATGTGGTACTACCTCCCCCCACCCTCCCCCACAATGTGTACCTGAAGCATTGAAGATTGTACTATATGTCGGTAGATGTGTAAATAATCGATGACTATACGGATCTTTTAAGGTGTAAATGGCCTCCAAAGAATCCCATGACAACACTGCAGGATGTACATTGTATATTTGCTGTGAATCTGTGATTAAGTAAAGATTTCAAATGAAACTGAGGCTAAACTCTTGTAACATCCAATGAGCGATGACGATTAATATTTCAACATTATTATTAATTTATTAGAATAAAGGGAAAGTAAGTAATTTTAAATTGAAAACTTTTTGAGAACAAAATGTTACCATTTCTATCCGCGGTCCCTGAGAAAAGGGAAGTGTTGCGATTGCAATTTCTACGTGTTAGGTATAGAACAATCACCCTTCAGGTAAACAAGATAATCTGCATAAGAATCGCCCTGAATTTCAAATTGTAGGGAAACCTTAAAGTTTGAATATTTGAAATTATTTCCCCTTATTATTTACCGCGAATAGAGAAACTGCTCATCTGATCCCGTGAGCCGTAGGATCATTTCAGGATTAATCCTAACCATGTTAATTATAACTGCTCCTCTATTCCCGTGAACCGTAGTGGTAGAGGATTAATCCTCACTACCGGAGGATCAGGTTTAGGGAGCTTTTACCTTCTCTGTCATACGCTTCCCTCCTCCCCCTTTTCCTCCCCACATCGACGACGGTTTTGAAGAAGCAGACTTCAATTCCGCGAAAGGTCGCAAGAATGGGGCTTCTCAGACACGCAATCGTGGAGCCACCACTTCCTTCTACAGGTCATGGAGTACCTTTGACCGCTGTCGGTCGTCTTCTCCGATTCTCTAAGGTTGTTAATCTAAATCAGTTAAACAAATAATTAGGTTCCATTTAATCAAAAATCTTAATTTACTGCTATTTTGTAGTTAGGAATATGCAATTGATGCTTTTATTTTACGAAATCACATTCAAGCGTCCCGTTTACGCAGCGTTTTGCCCGTTTGCGCCTCTTCAGTTCGTGTTTGTTTACAAAGCTGCTTTTAACTTGCTTTCGTTTTCTTCAACATCTGGAACATCTTCGTTGTTGGATTGGGTTAAATGCACGTATTTTATATGTGACTGGTAAAGGTTAGTATTCTCTTTCGCTTGGAACTCCGTTTCATTGTCATTTGCTTGTAGTTTGTTTGACTTTAGGAGGGTGTTTGAGAGTGTGGTGAGAAAGTACTTATCAACTTATTAGCTTTTTAAAAAGCCAATAAGTCAATAAGTCATTCCAAAAGCCAGGATTTTTTGTCTTTTGAGAATGGCTTATTGGCTTTTTGAAAAGCTAATAAGTCAATAAGCGCTTTCTCGCCACACTCCCAAACACCCTATTGTAAAACGAGTTATGATCTAGGGCTTTTGTTATCATAAATTGCAACTAATTTCATGAATCATACCGTATTAATTAGCTTAATTAACTGGATTTGTGGGAGTACCCACATATCAAGATTCTGAATTTGCGTGATCTTTGTGGTTCAATTTTGCCCTAATTTTAAGGATTTTAAGAATTATGTTTGCTCTGTTCTTGCTGACAGAAAACCCTTATGAGGAAGGGTTATTGATCTTGAGTAATTGTATATCTTTGTAAACTTATACCTGCATACACTTGCTTCCCAAATGTTGAATGATTTTGACTTTTGTGGTTTGTTGACTTTGACTGTTCTTGGATTCTAATTTGAATGAAATAATTGATAAAACAAGATTAAGATACCCTTTGATCATTAACAGAATTAATCAATCATTTCCTACGTGTTGTATATTTGGTTTAGCTTTAATGATAGAATTGTATGTTTGAATGATTTAAATCTAATATTAATCAATATACATCACACATATGCAACACAAAATTGTTAGTGACAGTGAGTTTTGAAACTACTACGCCTACCCAAAGAATTTAAAATTTATTATAGTTTATTATATATTTTTCATATGATTTTTCAGTTTACAAGTTATATATTTTCTTTTATATCACTGCTTGAAGTAGGTTTAAAACGGTAATTTTCAATGTAATATTAAATAAATTTTCATGATTGGTAAAGTATGTGTGTTAAGCACAAATGTTGTAGTTTTGGTTTTAACTTCTTGATTTTTATTTTTAACACAGAATCTTGTAGACCTAAACTAACAACACCAACTTTTGGTAACAATGACAATGGAAAATAAGTTCAGCTTGATTTTACAATCAAGGTTCAAATAAGAAGAAACAAAAGTTACAACAAAATATAAACATTATTAATTTCATTAATATCCTATGTTTGTATCTAAAACCCAATAGATATTTGATACTCAAGTAGTTACAGAAATATGTAAATATATTACCACACCATTTAGTAATCTGCTACATGATTTCTGGTGTTAGGCCTGAAAATCCTAGTAACTTGGCCAAAGTGATGTTCAATTATTCTTTCTGCATGTTAATTTGAATTAAGTTTTAGGTATAAACTATCATTTTAAGAACCAATTCTTAAGTTCAATCTACCATGAAGCTGTGTAAGGTTTTGCAAATCAGCTACAAATTGCACATCCAAACATTAATGGGGTATAGTCAGCTACAAAAATACGTGCATACAGAGACAACGAGCAATTATCAAAATATGGAGACCCAAGTCTGCAAGGGCTATAATGTTGGGTGAGATTAAAAAGCTCATCGAAGCAAATCATCTTTTTCACGATAAGCTAAACTTCCCAACTTTAAAAATAAATAATGTTTTTAATAAATAAATAATGTTGGGTGAGATTAGCAGCCCAAATCTTCGTTTTTTTTGTTAACTATTAGACTTGTGCTTTTATCAGACATCTTATCTGGTTTTGTTTACAATTCAATATATATATATGTTAAAGTACCCGATCACCGGACGGGTATAAAACTAATTCATATTGAGCATGGAAACAACTAGAATATCAGAATCTAGAAATTGAAGTTTTGATGTGCTCTAAATTATACATATATTTCACATCAATTGTATCCCATTTATTGTCAATTTCTCCATACATTGATCGAATTTGTCGCTCATTTAGCTTCTATTTGAATCTCAGGGGACTCTTGGTTTAAAAGGAACAATGCAGCAAATAAGCGCCTAAAAATGAAGAAATTGGGCAACTCAGGAGATCAAGCATGGGTCGTGCCACACCAGGCACGCCCCCGTGCCCCATCATGCAGAGAAGATAAAAACCTTCCAGCTAAGCACGGGCCGTGCCCCACCAGGCACGCCTCCGTGGTCAACTTAGAATTATACCAGTGTACTTTTGCCCCCGACCAGGTGTAACACGGGGTCGTGCCCCACCAAGCACGCCCCATGCCCGGTACATGTTCAATACGTTCGCGACATAAAACAAAACGGTTACACTGTGGTCCCAGCACGGGGTCGTGCCCCATTGTTCAGACAGTATAAATAGAGCTTCTTGGCTCATTTTTGGAGGGAGACCTCTTGGAGAAAATTTCATTCACTCAAACACTCGGAAACCAGGCTTGGGAGATCATTTGGAGGCTAAGGAAGGAAAAAAAACTTAATTAAATAAACATGTTTGGCAGTTGATCAAATGTTCAAAAACAACCCATAACAAGGACAAAATGCAAGTTACTAATTTCAAATAATGTGATTAGTAATCAACAAAGTGATTTAGGATTAAAAAAAACTATCAATATTAAAAAGAAAATTATGCACTTCTTTTAGAACGCATGGAATAATTTGCTTCGTATGTGGGTCCCATCTCGGTTATCATAGCATGAAAAGTAAGGGGGTGTTTGAAATTACTTATTAAAACTTCGTATTTCAAAACAGCTTATTTCACTCGCAAATCCCAAACACCCTCAAATCTGCTTTTACGTTGTATCAAAACCATAGTCACAGGAAACGCTAGACTAGCCGCGAGCAGCGATCCGGATCGTTTGTACCGGATTCGGGTACAAAGTCGTACTGATCGCCGTTGGTACGCGATCCGGATCGGTAAAATTAAGCGATCCCGATTGAACAACAATTCGAACCTTTATCATCCAATTCGCGATCCCAATCCCGTTGGTACTTGGTACACGATCTGGATCGTTCCAAAACGTGTACCAGAATCTCAAGATGTATTTCAACCTTTTTTTTTGAACGAATTCAATGTCCGCACTACAAAAAAATTGTCATTCAGTCGCACACAAAAAGTGACACAAAAAAACAAAAAAGTGCCACTAAAGACTCTTATAGGAATGTGCGGCACAAAAAAAATGTGCTACTAGAAGTGCTAGCACTAAAGTTTTTTAATGGCACTTTTTTGGTCTGTCACTGTAAGCTTTTAGGCTTTTAGTGGCACTTTTTTGCCACTATATAAACAAAGATTTTGTGACACAAATTTTGTGTCGGTAAAAACTATTTCTAATTACATTACTTTAGTGGCACATAATTTTTGCCACAAAAATGACATCAAATTAAATGCCACTATATAGACGTTTATCAAATTATTTATTTACATTATTAAGTAAAAATAAAACTATAAAATGTTGAAATCATAATATCACCACTTCAATTAAAAGTTCGATCGTCTTTCAAACATATTTCAAATGTTTGCAAACAAATGCATACTAACTATCAAACTAAGTCTAAATATCAAACATATAAAACAGAAAACTAGCAAATGTTTGAATAAAACTTGAAACTCATTGTGTTCACAAAGCTCTTTCACAATTTTCATGCGAGTAATTATCAGACTCTGCATTACTTTCTCTTTTCAATTCTTCTTCAATGGAGCTTTCAGATGAATAGGATTATGTCAAATAATTGGACTCCACCATTAGCACAAGCTCATCCTGTTACAAAGATTAATCAGATTTTGAAGTATATTATTGTATAATTTCAAAGGAATAGGATAATGTCAATTTATTTTTTATGAAAAAAATAGACTACAAGGTCAAAAACATGTCAGTTTGAACTGAAATATTAGACGAATTATGTATTAAACTGCAATTATCATAGTATAGATGGTATCTATGTGTAATGACAACCTCTATATACTGCTATGTAACCGTATTATATACGCAATCAATATAAGATGCCTTCATGGTTTAACTAGAAAATATATAAAAAGAAGAAGACAAATATCCACTAACTGAATGAAGGCTTTCTCCCAAGCCACGACTTTTTAGTTTCGTTGCTTTCCTTATCGATTGCGTTGTTCATGGGATGAATTACAATAAGCGCAGACGCTTGTCTTTAAATTGTCATTATAGGGTCACTATGTTACATATGTACATTTGTAAAAAAAACAGATCATAAAATCACCTCAAGAGTAATTGTTACCAGAGATACCTCATAATGTTGTGCTTGGTTCTAGTGGGCCTTTGAATGCACTCATACAATCCTCATCAGAAGTGTAATGCTAAAAAATAAATAATCCAAATGACCGATTTAAGAGGGCTTCAATTTTTCATAATAGATGCCAATAAAAAAAACTATAACCAACCCAATTTTAAGGCACAATTTATCAATTTCCATTTAAATGTTAATTCCATTTAGTTTTCAGCTTGGGGCTGTCAATCTGGTCAAGAATAGTAATTTTGACCAAGAAAACATATTTTCAACCATTCATATGAACCATGAACATGGAGACATATCCTGTGTTTATACCTGAAAGCAGTATTCAGCATGGTCAACGCCTGCAAATCCTTCGAGATTTTTAGGGTCCATTTTGAAATAATACAGCATAAATAACCAAAAAAATTGGTCAGACAATAAAGAGCATATGTTAACAGTTTAATCAGCAATTCATAAACCAAAAAGCAGATTATTAGGCATATATAATTGAAAATTACCAAAAGTTATTTGGAGAACTTTTTTTTTTCATGACGTAAAGTTTGGTCAAAACTACACAATATGCTTGTTAGGCTGTTAAAGAAACCAATGATCCACTATAACTTACTTGAATTCCATCAACCTATTATTAAAACAACTCAAACTACAAATTATGCAACTAAAGGCATATATCAACTTGATTTCAAGAAAGCAAAACAAGTATTACCTTTGCCTGCAAAGAATTAGAATTGAACTGATCATTTAACCCCTAAAAGTTAAATAATCAGTAGCTAGATCTGTTTATCTCAAGTACTTATTAAGAACATAAGTCGTGATAATCAGTTCCAAAACATCCCTGTAGTTGTGAACATCTGAACTTGGAATTCAATTTTACATGAATTTATGTTTTATAGTCAACCTTAAGAGAGACAATCCTCACTGAGCAAGAACCCTTTATTCCATACCGTATTGTTCAACCAATCTCTAGTCTCTGACTTAGCTTTCTCCTTTGGATCCTACAACAGACAATTAATAAAGAAGACTATAAACAGACTTGAAACCAATTTTAATCTTATAATTTCTTAGCATATGTAGAAAAGGGTGTGATCTCCACAAGTGCCCAATTTCAGATTCACAAAAGAACATAATGAAATACAGCAACTCCTACCATTTTAGGCTGCTGTCTGACGCCTACCTTAGAAAATGCTTTTGCTTTTGTTTCTTTTTCACTGATCTTAAACCGTTCCATTTGTTTTTCAATAAGCTTGCGTGCATCCATCAGAGGCTGCTCATAAGAGGCACTAACATATGTCAACAAAAATACCACAGATATGTGTATTAGTAAATAGATAGTCCAACAAAAAAAAATTGAACAAGTATATTCAACACATACTACTGTTTCTATAATGCAGATCAATTGAAACCACAATCGCACAACAATTAATACATAGCAGCTAGTTCATGATTCATATCGATAATAAAACTACATGATATCATCCCCTCCCATAGAAGTAAACAATTTGCAAGTGACATGGTTTAAGAAATCCATTTGAACATTGCTCTAAATACTAAACAGTAAACAAAAACAATATCAAACAAACTCAAAACCATCAAATTTAATGATAATGAACAACAATCAAAGCAAAAAATTGATTACAATGAATCTATTCCAACACATACTACTATTTCTTATTTGCAATTTGAATGAAACCACAGTAATCCAACAATAAACACATACTTCAAAGAAAGTGAAATCGAAACCCTAACATACCAGCGAACATATACAAACAGAAATTCAGATACCTCATACCTTGCACCACTATGTCGCCGTCGAAATCGAAACCCTAACATGCCTAACACACAACTTCCGATTTTAGGGGACGCACAAGCTCCGATTTTAAGTTACGTTGAAGGTGAGGCTGTCGATTTCAAGGGAAAGGCTACCTGAAATCAATTGCAGGTGAGGCGATGCTTTCAGGTCGATTTCAGAAGGCAATCGAAGGTGAAGGAGGGGAAGGGTTGAAATTTTTGGAATGAGGGAAAATGACTTTCAGAAGAAGCGGTAAGGAGTGCGTGAAAATTCAAGAAGAAGCGGTCAAGGAGGGAAAAGGATTTTAAGGTGAAATGTTAGATAAATGTCACTAAAAGCGTGTGTCAAGCAAATATGACATATGCAAAGTGCCATTAAAAACCTAAATTAGTGACACAAACGTTAAATTTCATTAAAAATGTGTTTTTTTTTTTTGTAGTGCTGTGACTTTTGTCTGGGTATCTCAATAGTCTCTGGAATCTCAACAGGTTTTTTTTGAACGGCTCCTTTTGAATGAATTGAATATTTACTCTATAAATACACATTTAAATTGAAATTTTATGAAAAAATCTCTTTTAAAATGTTTTGTATATAATACAACTAGCTTAGACCCCGTGTAATACACACTGGTGAAAAATATCAATACATAAATTTCTTAAATTTTATTTATGTATTTTACAGGTGTAAAAATGTATTACTGTATATTAAGGAAATAAAACAAAAATAATATATAATTGCGTTTCGGAAATACGTCAATTACTATTTAATATAATTTGACTTTCATTTACTATTTGATTGAAAATAAAAATTACATAATTAGATTTCAAAGTTTTTTTATAATAAAGGATAATTTAAAAATAAATGTGTTTTATTAGTATATTATTAATTTATTAAAAGATATGAATGCATTTAATAAGAGAGAGAGACAGGAAAACAATGATGAAATTGAATATGGTGACGACACGTGGCATACAAAAACATTTCTTTATTATATAGTATAGATGTACCGGACTATATGGTACACCGTACCACGTACCGAATTGGCGTTCCAAATGAACCTACCCCCCTCGTACCGAATTTTGGAAATGCACGAACCACGTATCAGTTTTCGTTCAGCGTACCAGAACGTACCGCGATCCATGTGACTATGATCAAAACGCAGTAAGCACTTGTAATAAGCAATCCCGGTTCCCAAACACCCCTAATTAATAGGACCCACAACCAAGTAATAAGCACTAAACTAAAACCAATGACAAGAGGAAGAACGGTTTAATGCATGTTAGAATTTATTAGCATCAGGAAAGGAAAGTGACCTAGCAGTGATGATAATGATATGCTTACTTATCTTTTCAGATCTGTATCATTCTGTCCCTAAAGAAATTAACCATTTAGTAAAAACTTTCAGAGCAATAGTAAAATGCAGGCACGGTCGTCGTACATGGAATTAATGTTCATATAAGCATCTATCCAACTATTTAGACAGATTTTCAGATTACATTAAATTATCATACATCATTCTACATGTGATTAAATACGAGTGTTTTAAACAGCAAGTACGAGAAGCCTATATCATGTGATTAATTGCCAGTTATGCATGGCTGCAGTTCCCTAGCGTATGGTATGGTACACGGGCCCACTCCACTACTTTTGTATTAAAATCAAACAACAAGGAAATTTTCATGATTGGTCTATTTCCCAAAACATATATATATATATATATAGATCCACCTAGGTAATTTTAGTCAGTTTACAATTATTGTTTTTGTAGTAGATATGTGTTCAGCCCCCACATAGTACTCATATATTTCCCAAAATATATATATATATATATATATATATATATATAGGGGCATGTTCTTTTGAGAACTAATCATATGTTGAGAATCGAAAGAACCGCACAAAACGTATACATATCGCTTTAGTGAAAAAAGTAAAATTCAACAACAATGTTTTATTTATCTCTTCCCACTCTTAGTTTGAGTTTATCTCCTCTCCTGAATTTTTTTAAGAAAAGTATAAAAATATCCATATATGCATTCATTTGTGCATATAGTGTGAGTGCATATATGCATTAAAAAAACGACTATAAATTCGAGGTCTTTTAAAACCAAACCTTAAACATATTGAAATGTACATGAATTCTAGTCAATTTATATTATAAATAGAGGAAGAGTTAATGTGGTTCTCACGGTTCTTAACATATGGTTGGTTCTCAAAAGAACATACCCCTATATATATATATATATATATATATATATATAGATCCACCAAGGTAATTTTAGTCAGTTTACAATTATTGATTTTGTAGTAGATATGTGTTCAGCCCCCACATAGTACTCATATTTAGTGTGTGAATATAAACATTTGAACAAATAAAGTCGAATACTTGCAAACTAAATACAAATATGTGAAACTATTGTACACTTGCATACGGCCCCTACCAACGTTTTAGTTACAGAATTACGAAATTACCATTACCAAAGAACTAGAGACTCAAGTCCCGATCGATTAACACGAACACGATAATTTGGATAAGCTCCCAAATAATTTTATTAACAAAAAAAACTGACTCAAAAACTTGATTACAGTGATAACCCTAACACGGTTAACACTTGATTACAATGTCAAACCCAAACATGGTTTATATAGACTAACCCTAACTTGTTAGCCAAGACATTACCATACTAATTATAATGAAATTAGGAAACTTAACTAATTTAACCACAACTTGTCAAACTATCCCCTCCATATTTACCTACACGTAAATAGTAATACGGTCCTCCCATATTCACCTACACGCGACTACGAGTCCGTAATTTCCAACAGAGACCTCCTTGCCCTGCAATAAATGTGACAGCTCAGTTTTTGTGGATACCGAAAGAAATTGCATCTAACTGTTCTAAGTTTTTGTGGATACAGAAAGAAATTGCATAACATAATATAATCATGAAATATCTTATTTTCTGAAATCCAAACTGATCTAAAATTCTAAAATAATTGGATCTTTCATATCTAGTAGAACTTTGATTGAATGAAGTCCAATTTTAGCATGGAATCTTTATCAAACCAGTAGTGTTAGAAGGTATTTTCTATATGATGTCTGCAATAATGTAATTGATGTGAAAAGGCAAACAAAGAAATAAGAGTAAACTTCGTTTTTGGTCCTTGTGGTTTGGTCAAAATAACGGTTTTTTTCATTAGTTTCAATTTGACTTTTTGCTCCCTGTGGTTACCTAATTGTCTCAATTAAAACCCTGACACTAACTCCGTTAGTTTTCTCTGTTAAAAGTAAGGGTATTCTAGTCTTTTCACATACATCGACTAATTGTGTAATCTACTCAAAATAAAATAGGGACTATTTTTGTAATTTAATCAAACCCAACCCTACCATCACTTTATCCCATTCATCTCCTTCATCTCTCTTTTACAACAATGATCTAGCCACCATCAAAGCACCACCACCATAGAAGCAGCAGCCATCTCCGATCACCGCCACCCCCCTCCAGAGTCCAGGCCAATCTCACTACCACCATAGAAGCACCACCACCACCACCAAATCGCTGACTCGTCACTATGGGTTTTGTTAAACTAGTTTGTAGGTGGATTTGGAGAGTTAATGGTGGGAAGAAACGCTTTTCCGACAAGCTTGTACAGATCCAGGCGGCGGAGACGCGTGGTGCTTGTTTCTGGCAGATCCGGCGAAGAGGACAGGGATGACGATAATTGCGATGATCCGGCGAAGAGGACAGGGATTCGATTTCAAGAATCAAATCAGATATGTTATTTGGTTACTGGTTCCAATGATTTGGAAGGGAAGGGGGTGGTCGATGATGGCGATGGTGATGGTGGTGGTCGGTGGTTACGATCTTCTAGGTGGGTGTGGATGATGACGATGGCTGGTGGTGGCAGGGGGAGGGGTTGCAGGTGGGTGTGGATGATGACGATGGCCGGTGGTGGAAAGGAGAGGGGATTTCAAGTTCTTGGGTTTTGTTTGTGGAAGACAAAGATATGGGTTTTTGTTTTAATTAATTCACACAAATAGTCCTTGTTTTATTTTAAAAAATGACACAATTAGCCTTTATATATGAAAAGACTAAAATGCCCTTATTTTTAACAGAAAAAACTAACGGTGTTAGTGAGTTGGGCTTAATTGAGACAAATTACATACCACAGGAATCAAAAAAGTTAAATTGAAACTATTGAAACTAAACCGTTATTTTGACTAAACCACATGGGCCAAAAACAAAGTTTACTAAAAAAGTAATGTGCATGAAACTTTAATACAACCTTCACAACCCACTGCAGACTAGTGGAAAAAATAAGTCAATCCAGCTAGCCAACTAATAAATGTTCCCGTAAATTTCATTGGCATGACCTATGATATAACATATTAAACAGTTATTTAGAACTGCCTATCAAGTCAACATATTAAACAGTCCTTTAAAACTGCCTATCAATTCAACAATTTGAAACATTTGAATTCACAGGTTTGTTGAGATCACATTTATTATCATGCTACTTGAATTATTGCATAAGTATAAATGCTCATAAAACAATAGCATATATTAATAAACAAATTTGTATAAACTATATGCAGTACAGTAGCAAAACAAATAAATCAGGTTCAGTAAAAAATAAAATCTCGGTTTTGCACCGAAAGTTGATCATGGGAAGTGTATGTGTCTTCGATGTATCGAGTAATCAATGAAATACCATAATGTAGCATAGTAAGAAGTTTGGGAGCCATGTCCTGTAAATTCAGCCAATATTATTGTCCAAAAACAACTAGTTGTATGGCCGTCCCAGTCCGGGTTTCCAAAATAATAAAATATTTAATGTAGATAGATCTTTTTTCTCCGAAAGATGAAGATAGAAATCCAATTATTATTTTACTTCTTCTTTCAACCTATCACTTTAATTATATTCTTCATTTTCAAACGAATCAGAAAAAAAAATGGTTGTATTATACAAAACAAATTTGAACTTATAATTGAAACACGCATACAAAGAGGATTCTTAACCGTTCATGAAGAGAATATAGCGGAAATTTTAACTTATAACTGAAACACGGTTTAAAAACTTGTATTTAATGTTAAAAGGATTACAAATTGAACAACATGAGATGAGACTAAATCTTGTAGTAATCTGCATCACATATTAAGTACACTTTTATACAAGACAGTTTCAATTACAAGAATTAATGAACAAAGCATGGGGGAAAGCCAGAAATGCAAATAAAGGTGAAAGAAGAGCTGCAATTTCTTTGCAAAAGGAAAAAAAGAAATCAGTGTGTACCAGGAAAGAAAACAAATATGAGACCTATATCCCTCTGATATATGGGATGAGAGGAGCCCATTGGCATGAAACATGTCATATGTCCTTGGATAAGTGGGAAATGGTTCACACCTATGATTGAATACAAGAAAAGAAAACAAATATAAAACCTATAATTAATAGTTCATTAGTTGCAATATGCTAAAAATGGTAAATTCATGGCAAACACAAAAGGCTAACACCAAAATCTATCATGTTTCTTTAACCGTAAATTTGAAGTTTCCTAGTGATTTGTTATAGTGAAAAAAAAATCTTCACCAGTAAATCCAGCTCATCAAGAGTAGGAAAGTTATGCAGACTCACATGAAATTGTGATAATTTTATTTGTTTTGTTTTTTGGCCTTAAAACAAAGTGGCACAAGCTTTAGTCCTTCACACATCTGATTATTAAAACAAAAGGAATATATAGTCCATTTTGTGAAAATTATTTAAAAATTTATTCTAAAAAGTTTTCTAGATTTGGAGAGAGAGAAAACAATCAAACATTTACACCTGCATTTGCATAAAAATCTGAACGAAAAGACACCACCCATAAAATTAAGTCGAATCAAACTAACTCCTTATGTTCTTCTCTACAAGGAGGAATGACACCATGTGCGCTAGATTCAAAACCAAATAAATTTCAATAATTTTTGCTTTGACAAATATTAAACGTGAAATTTATGTTCCGACAAAGGGAGAAAGTGGTTCTACACGCCAAAATAGATGAACCCATTTTGACTTGTTACCCGACCCGCCCGTTTTGTTAGGCTTAGGGACTATAGTCTCACCTAGTTGAGTAGCATTGGGGATCAGTAGTTTTCTGCCAGATAAATGTTTCTTCTTGTCGACCAATCAAAGTCCAACAAACTTTGTGGGTGAATCCTTCAATCATGCTTCCTGTTTCTGTACTTAATGAAGTCCCATTTAATACAAAGTAGCCTCCTGGATTTAGTATCCGGTTAGGTTCAATAAGAAACATTCCATCTGATTCATGAAACCAATATTATAAAGGTATTAATATTACTTTCAACCCAAATCAAGAAATATAATTACATACAAAAACAACTACCTTTTTGGTCCCATGAAACACCACATTGTGCATAGTGAACCATATCATATGACAATGATGGAAAAATGGAAATTTTATTGAAATAAAGTTGCCAATAATTGCTGGAAGGCCTCTTTCAAGAGTTAACTGAACTTGACTACCAGTTAACTCATATGCAGCCATACATACAGCCATTAGTTTCAAAGATAGTAAATGAGCCCCAAAGCTGCCAAAACCACAATCAATATCAAGCACCATGCGCACCTGTTGATAGCAATAGAAAGAAAGATAATCAAACCCAAAGTGTAACAAAGCAAATTTAACTATAAAACACTAAGATAAATCTATATAATATAAGGTCAAATGGTCAATACTCACACCAGCTTTCCAAAACTCTGCAACACTCCCTAATCCTATCATCTCTGCAACTCGACGTGAATGATCTTTGACACCATAAAAAAACTTAGCATTTGCATGCTAACTGTTTTATAGTGTGTGTACATGAAAGCTGTTTTTGCTTCCTCAAAATCTCCATCCTCCATTTGTTGATGTCATGCCAGCCATCACATTAGATGCCTCAATTCTCTCCTCTTCTCTCTGCAGATACGCGACTCTCATTAAATCAAAATGCACAAAAGATGTCTAAACTTGAATCAGACCAAACCATCAAACCCAAAATTTAAAATAGATTATATATCAAACTCAATTCATAACAAAAGAAATGATTGAAATACCAGAAGCTAAATTAACGGCTAGGCGAAGGAGAAACCTGCAAATTAAACTTGAAATCAAATCAAACTTGAACTTGAAGAATTTTAAACCACATATATTATTAAATGATTTCAGAAATCGATATTGGTCAAATCAATAAAACTAAAAGAAAACTGGTATATATATATTGATTAAAAGCAAATCATTCAAGCAAAAGTTTAACACAAACCTGAGAAGGTAAGCCTTCAAAGGGGGAGGTGAAATCTTCCCTAAAAAATTCTGGATCAAAATCTACATCATCAAGGTCATCTTCTGCAACAACAACAAAAAAAGTCAAAGAAATCAATTTGTGTTTTAGGGAGAGTGAGCCTACTAATGATAGGTAAAATCCACTTCCTAACCACACAAATGAAAAGAGATGAAACCCTAATTACCCAATGTGATTCGTTAAACCACCAACACAAGATAATCAAAACAAAATTACAGACTTGCTCAAAAGCCAATTTATAAAACTGAAATCGAAAGTAAAATTCTAAATCATTACTTGATAGTAAATTACCTCGTAATTGGCGGTGGTTGTTGAGACAGCGGAGGAACTACTGCGCACGAAATTGTTGTGATTCCTGTCGGATCTGAGATTGATTGGATTTGAGCGATGAGTTGATGAAGTTTGAATTGAGAAGGAGATGAAATAGGGTTTTGAAACTGAAATTGAGGTTTTAGGGCAAGTAAGACAAGGGTAATTGAGGGATTTTGAAGATAGACATGAAGGAGATGCTTGCGTCGATAGAGTGGTCGGAGATGGTATGCAGGCGGTGGCCTTAGGGCCCGGCCTGCTCGCACCGGTGAGCTAATGCAGCCGCCACGTCGATTTCACCAGGAGAGAAGAAGATGAGTAATGCAATAATGGAATATCGATGTATGTGTCGAAGATTAGTGAACAAACAATCAATCAATCGAGAAATCAGGCAGGAGGAAGACAATAGCTGGGGAGAGGGAAGAAGACGATTGGAGAACTTGGGGGATGGAATGAAGATATGGAGTGGATGCAGTTACGAAGGGAGTGGGGGAAGTTGGGCAGTTGTGCAGGAGTGGAGTGAAGACCGTAGAGATGTAAGCAGTTAGGAAGAACATGGTTAATCCGGGTGAAGTTTTTGACGATCCCTGTGAAAATACAAAATTTTCTTTAACTGTCAAATTTTCTTAATTTAAATGGTCATCATCTTCTAAAAAGTTAGTTTTTTTATTTTAAATGGCTGAGATCTAATTTCAATAAATATAATTGATGATTGATTCTTCTCGGTCTATATATTTATAATCATTATAAAATTAAGAGTAAGTTTCGCTTTTGGCTCATGGGGTTTGGCTTGTTTAACCTTTTTAGTCTAAAAAAAAATCTTTTAACATATCAGCCCATGAGGTTGTATTTTTGTAACCATTTCAGTCCATGACATTAACCCTGTTAACTTTCTCAATTAAGTATAGTCATTTTTTCTAAGTAAACTAGTTTAACATTTTCAGTTGAATGAAAACTCTTACCAAATAAACATAATACCTATGAGACTCATGTGCTTTTTGAGATAGGTAAACGGCACGAGTGTTCTTGTTGTCTTGAAAAATATTGGCTAAGGCATTCCAAGCCTCACAAGCCGTAGTGTTTGGCTTAAGAATCGTATGTAACAAGTCATTAGAAATGGTGTCATAGATCCATTGAAGGACTATGGCATCTATGCGATCCCACGAGTCATCGGCCGGTGGTGGTGTTTTGTCTTTGTCACCCTCCTTAGAAGATGAGGGAGTGACGACGGTAGCAGGTTTGGGTGAGAGATGATCAATGACAAGGAATGCCCGGCAATGAATTTTAAAGACTTCCGACCACGACGAGTAATGGCCGGACTCCATCTCTAAGGTGATAGGGATGAAATTCTTGACATTCGTCACGGTTATGGCGGGATGGATTTTGGAGTCCATGGCAGCAGGAAGTAAATGCAAGATAGGGAGGAGGAGGAGGATCGGAGGGAAGGTAGCCGGAAAAGTAGAAGGAGGTTAGGGTTGGTCTCGTGATAACATGTCCATAGAAAGATGAACACTCATGTGATATGATCACACATTAAAAGATTAAGTTGACTAGGTGACATGCTTTTCTTATTAAGTGAAAATAACACATTGTTACTTTATGATGCATGATGTAGGATGGGAGGTAAGTGTTCTCATCAATTAAACACCTCACATGTCCAATTGGAAGGACATGAAGGAAAAGACACCTTATCAGTTATGAGTTATGAGTGTTATATGATGGTGGGGTGGTCCTGTTAACATTATATTTGAAAGAAACATATGCAATGAAAATGAAATATAATCTTGTTCTTATGTATACTAAATGATTTATTGGAAGACAAGAGTTTGCAAACATCATAAAATGATATGTTTTCTACTAAATAACCATATAACAAATTATTTTAAGAATTTTACTAAATTCAATACATAGAAAATAAATGGATTTTTGCCCAATTTTGGTTTGACTAGGTGTCATGGATGTACACCTAATATTTCATGATCAATGGTTTTATTTGTTAAGTATGGTCAATGGTATAAGGTTAGACTATGAAGGAAATTGACTAATACAATAATTATAAAATGTTAAAAGTGTATAAAAAAAACTTTAAATATGATGCAAAGTCACGAGTATTGACACATAATAGTCTGACAAGTTATGACGTATTTACAAATTTATAAGTTTTATTTTTTTTAATATACAATCTCGTGTAACACACGGGATTATAACCTAGTAAGATTATACGTGAATGATTGATTTCTATACCATAAAGCACCCTTATAAATAATTACAATGATCTCCTTAATTATGGAGATGAGATCAATGATTGAGCTAATTACACGGAAACAATATACATGCTAAATATAGTTCTATTATCTTGCAATCGGTAATGTGTCATCCATTTTCTCAAGTAAAGACATAACCTTGCAATCAGTATGAAATTCATGTTCCAATAAATCATATATCCAATTCATGTTTTAGTAAACCACATATAGACTATAGTTGCCAACTTTATATATAGAGTAATATCAATGCTATCTTTTAGACATGCTATCATTTTTTATTTGATAAAAAATAAATTATGATATAAATTACACCTAAGAGCTTGAAATTACATCCTGTTGTTTCAACTATATTAAACGATATTTTAAATTGGTTAACAACAAAAAAAAATACATTTGTATCGTTCCTCGTAATGTGAAGTGATTCTAAAAAAGAACTCGAAAGATTCAAATATAAAGATAAATAAATAACACGTCTCATTCTTGTCGATTCGTTTAACACATAATTACTTTAGATCTTTTTATCTTTTGTGATGAATTGATTAAACTAATAAAAATAAGGGGCATTTACATATATCCTCTTCCTAAGATCCTTTATTACATATTTACCCAACCCTAAAATTTAATTACATATTTCTCCTTCCTAAAATCTATATATTACATATTTATCCAATTATCGTTGGCCATTTTGTGCAATGGTAGCCCCAAGACTTCCCATAGTGGAGGTCTTGGATTTGAATCCTGGCCACAGTAAAAAAAGGGTCTGTGGCCAGGTCAGGGGGGTTTACCAAGTTGGGGGTTCCTCCTGGGATGGGCTGCCCTAGATATTCTAGGTGTTGCCCCGGGGAAACCCAATTATCCTAGAATATCTAGGTGTTGTCGTTCAAAAAAAAACATATTTATCCAATTAATTTAAAATAATTTATTTTATTACCATTTTACCCTTAATAAATCAATTAAAGTACAATTTACATATATCCTCTTCCTAAATATTTGTGAGGGCCAATTTAGTAATTTTAAGTTAATTGGAGAAATATGTAATTAAAGTTAGGGGTTGGGGATATATGTAATTTATAAGTTTAATAGGGGGAAATATGTAAAAAAAACTTAAAAATAAAAGGGGTAACGTTCAAAACGATTTGGTAATTTGATCTTAATTACGTCCCCAAATCTATAATTGTCTCAAAGGTACAAAATATGAAAGTATCAACTATGGCGGCTCTACCTTCTTTCCACTCGGATGGGTTGGAATGTTGGATAGTGGAGGATTTTTGATAGTCAACATTCAAGTTGGCTCCTTGGCGGACAAAATAATAAATAAAGATAACCAACTTCTACTAATAAAAATTGTCATGTTTTCACACTCAATTTCTCATTTTATTTGTAGTATTTTCCTTCTTTTAATCAGTCACATATATTGGTTAAACTCGTTAAATTATGATACGTACAATATATTTTGGTTATAGTTTTTCTATGTTACATAACATCTTTAATTAATAACAGTAGTAGTAATAATAACGAAAATCATAAAAAATAATTAATTTTATGAGTGCGTTATATATGGTCATGTTAGAACGAGTACTCTTAGTCGCGTATCTACTTTTATTACATATGCAACTTTTTACTATCAGTAATGACATAAACTAATGAAAATATTTGTAATTATAAATGCCGCTAATTCCAAGTCACGAAGAAACTAAAGCTAGGATCAACGACATTTTGCCTACACAACCCAAATCACTTGTCTACCTCTTCATTCTTTCGCGTGAGGTGGGAATTATTGGTTTCGCAATGCGATTTTTGTGTGGAAGGGTGTTTTATATTTATATGTGAGTAAAAGAAGACACATAACTAAATATTCACTTATATATATGGCTATAAACGTGAAATTATTATGATATTACCATAAAGAAATAACACACTCACAAAAATGAGTACTTTTGTGATTTCACTAATTATAATGACACTAGTTTAGATCCCGTGTCTACATACGGGGTGAAATATATCAATACATAAAAATTTTAACTCTTTATATATATATATATATATATATATATATATATATATATATATATATATTTACATGTGTAAAAAAATATTACATATAGTAAGGATAGAAAACAAATTCAAAATATGTAAAAATTAATATATAATTGGGTTTTAAAAATACGTTAATTACTATTTTTTAATATAATTTGACTTTTATTTACTATTTGATTGAAAATAAAAGTTATATAATTAAATTTTAAAGTTTCTTATGATAAAAGATAATTTAAAATAAATGTGTTTTATTAGTATAATTAATATTTTTTCTTTAAATATATATTAAAAGATAGAAGTGCATTAAATAGGAGAGAGAGGCGGGAAAAAAATGATGAGAATAAATATGGAGGCGACATGTGGCATGCAAAAACCTTTATTTATTATATAGTATAGATTAATAATAATGGTAATTAATAATAATAATAATTAATAATATGCAATCCCGTTGATTACTCCCTTCCTTCATTATATATTTAATGTATTTATTGTATTTCCTTCTTTGTATATTTTGATGTTAATATATAGAAGTTACATCTCTAAATCAAGGCAAGAGAGATTTTTCCTATTCGGTCAAAAGTCGGTGTTATTAAACCCATCCCCAAACATCAGGCATACTTGGCTCATGTCATGCAACACAATCTCTATTCGGCTTTATTTGTTGCTTCCGATCCCAAAGGTTTCCGAACCGCATCAAAAAGTCCTCACTGGATGCATGTTATGCGTGAAGAAATTCTTGCTCTTCAGCGGAATAAAACTTGGGATTTAGTATCGCGACCCACAATCACAAATATAGTCGGTTCCAAATGGGTCTTTCGCACTAAATACCACTCGGACGGCTCGATTGATCGACATAAGGCTTGGCTTGTCGCACAAGGATTCACTCAAATCCCAGGTCTTGATTTTTCTTACACGTTTAGTCCAGTCGTTAAAGCTTCAATTGTGCGTGTTGTTCTATCATTGGCCGTCATTAATAATTGGCCACTTCACCAACCAGACGTAAACAATGCTTTCTTAAACGGCTCTTTGACCGAAACAGTTTACATGGAACAACCACCAGGATTCGTTGATTCGGCCTTTCCAAATCATGTATGCAAGCTCAAAAAGGCTATTTATGGTTTAAAACAAGCACCGCGTGCATGGTTTCAAAGGCTAAGCTCATTTCTTGTCAGTTATGGTTTTCATGCAGTCGGGCCGACACATCCTTATTTGTTTTTAAGAAAGGTGATTGTTTTATGTACCTATTAGTTTAGGTGGATGATCTTATCCTCACATGTAACAAACCCATCATGCTCACCAACTTCATTAATCGTCTACATAACGAATTTGCTATCAAAGACTTGGGATCCTTGAATTATTTTTTGGGTTTGGAAGTTGTTCATACAAATAACGGGTTGTTCCTTAGCCAGGCCAAGTATGCCCACGATATCCTCACTCGTGCTGGTCTAGTGGATGCCAAGCCTGTTCCCACACCACTTGCCACAAATGACTCATTCACATCCACCGGTACTCCATACTCCAATCCTACCTTATATCGCTCGATCGTTGGGGCCTTACAATACCTAACTATTACTCGGCCGGACCTAGCTTATGCTGTTAATCAAGCGTGCCAATTCTTACACGCTCCAACCGAACATCATTTTCAATTGGTCAAAAGAATATTGCGGTATGTAAAGGGCACAATATCACATGGTCTTGTTTTTCAACAACCTAAGCATACTACTATTTTGGGGTATTCAGACGCAGATTGGGCTAGGTGCATTGAAACACGACGGTCTACGTATGGTTACTCCATTTTTTTAGGGGGCAATCTTGTTTCTTGGAGCGCCAAGAAACAACCAACCGTCTCTCGGTCAAGTTGCAAGTCAGAATATAGGGCGATGGCAAATACCGCGGCGGAAATCATTTGGATCACTCACTTATTACGTCAATTTCATGCCCTTCCACCAGATAGACCTACACTACTTTGTGATAACCGTAGTGCTTTGTTCATGAGTCAAAACCCCGTTTCTCATAAACGGGCCAAACATATCGACTTGGATTATCACTTTGTTCGTGAACTGGTCATGTCCGGCAAGCTTTATACTCAATTTGTTCCTACCAAGCTTCAACTGGCGGATATATTTACAAAAAGTTTGCCAAGACCTCAGTTTGAATACTTTCGGGAATTACTTCGTGTCTGTTCATCGTCGTTTCGCTTGAAGGGGGACAATAATATGCAATCCCGTTAATTACTCCCTTCCTTCATTATATATTTAATGTATTTATTGTATTTCATTCTTTGTATATTTTGATGTTAATATATAGAAGTTACATCTCTAAATCAAGGCAAGAGAGATTTTTCCTTATAATAATAATAATAATAATAATAATAATATTACATGAAAAAATGAAAAAAATGAATTATAAATCTTATTTATTCGAAAATGCATAACCTCAATAAAAATATATGAAAACCAAATAAACTTTCAAACAATACAAGAAATTAGTAATGGAGAACATAAAGATTAAACTCGACAACAGCATCACCATTGTTCATGTTAAAACTATGAGTTCTTGCCTCCGCATATCCACGTGCAAATCGGAAAAGCCCACTTCCTCCGACGATCGGCATCTCTCTGACCGGTGACATCACCGCATTCCGACCCATAATACTCAACGTGCTACCGTTATACTTCCCTTCTACAAACACATAGTTCATAACCATCAACAATCCCATTTCATTAAAACCCGCTGACGTGTACATCCCTTGTGCTCTACCCACCAGCCTGGAGGTTCGTTCTGGTCCCGCGGTCAACGGGTTGTCGATCATGCTGATGTCACCGAAACCAGTGGCCGCAGTGCGGTTGGTTCTGGTGGCTTCAACGATCCTGATCGCGGTGGCATTTGGGCCGCTAACGATGTCGTGAAAGTAGAAACGGAAATGACTTAGCTTTTCCTTTCTTAACCCTAAAGATCGTTGTGACAACTTTCTTGAAAATTGTTGGGATTCAACGGTAGCAAGAAAAGATATAAGAAGGATAGTGAAGATAATAATAGCATTTTTTGATGCATATTTAGCCATTATGGGAAAGGAAGAGAAGAGTTGGTGAGATATGCCTCTGGGGGTGGTTGGTTTATATACAAACTTACAAAGACAAAAGTTTCTAGAAGACTTTTTTTTGGGTCCAAAGTCAAAGTTGGAAATTTTTCATTCAAATATTTCCGTATACGGGAATAAGTCATGTTTAATTTATTTTTTTATTTATTTTGTAAAATGGTTAACCTTTTAATTTATAAAAACTTTGTAGTTAGCATGTAATTGTTTTATTAAAAATATTGTTTAAAGTTTATATTTTAACTCTATAGCTTCTTTACTAATAGTTGTATTTTTGAAAATCGATTAACAATTTTTAAAAAGGAAAATCATAAGAATAGGCATGTTGTCCACATTTTTTACTTAAATAGGCATTGACTATTACTCCTTCATAGCTCACACACTCATAATCCGGTACGTTTATAGCCCACATACTCATAATCTGGTACCTTTACGGCCCAAACACTCATAATCCGACACCTTCAGAGCCTACACTACATAAATCCGGCACCTTCAGAGCCTACACTCTTTAAATCTGGCACCTCACAGTCCACTAAATATTCAATGCCAATCAGGCTCCTTCACAGCCCACACTCCATAAATCCGGCACCTTCACAGCCACACACCCATAAATCCGGCGCCTTCATAGAGGTCGATAATCCGGCATCTCCACAATCCACTTAAAAGTCAATTCCTATTGTATAATTTTTTTTAATCACCTTGCATATTTTAATGTTTTTTTTTAATATATATGCTAAAAGTTTATTCAGTTTGGTCAAACGTATGAGAACCAATGGAAGTTTCCTTTAATGGGGTTGTACGGAAAGCATAAAGAGGGATTAGGTGACAAAAGACGCACAAGACTCTCTCTATTGTTACTTTGTATCATATACGGGGAATTTGAAGCCCGCCACATGCGAATATGTAATATCTAAAGTCAACACGTGAATATGTAACATCTAAAGTCATGTGTTTATATTGAGTCTCATCGGCGGATTTAGAGGGGGTCCAGAGGGTCACTTGACCCTTCGGCCGTCGAAGTTGACGGTATACTGGAGTACTCAAACGAAAAAAAAATTGTATGGTGACCCTCTTGATTAGCTCTCACGGAGCATTTAAAGCTAAAATAGAAAAGAAGAGTATTCAAAGATTTTCAGGCGATGGCGGCGCCACGGTTGTCCGACGAAGTTGTTCTGGCTGGGATTGTGGGACGAGAGAACAGAGAAGAAGAAAGAAACTGATGTAATATATTTAAACAATGTTTTATGAGCTTTTCTTAAAAGTAAAACCCACCTAAATATATAAACAATCTCAAAATAAATAAATTAACCTACTCGCTACTGCGACTCCTATCTTAAAAGTAACTACCTGTCTGCTCCTACTCTTTTTAGACTACATCGTTTCCCACCTCATCGCCACTTTCAAGATGAGGTATATGTCAAACACTCAAACTAATTAATTTTTCATTTGATAATTATTAATAGTATATTTTTTTGTTTTATTTTACATTGTTTGATATTTGATTAGTTAATATATTATTTAATTTAAGATTTATTATTTTAGTTTGTCAAAACTTTTATTATTATATACAAAAACTCTTTTTTAAAGAGATATTTTTGTAAAAAAAACTAATAACTAAACCAATATCAAGACTTCATCAAATCTATTAAACCAAGTAATATATATTCTATAAATATTTGAAGGCGAGTAAGGAGACATTATTTAACGAAGGCCCACTTTACATAAACCATGTAACTAACGAATGTACATCATTTTTACTTTTTTTTTTAACGACAACACATACATATTCTAGAATAATTGGGTTTTTTTCGGGCAACACCTACACATCTAGGGCAGCCCACACCAGGAGGAACTCATAATTGGGAAAACCCACTGACCTTGCCACATACCCATTTTTGTTGTGGTCCAGATTCGAACCGGCGACCTCCCATTTGGACGTAACCGGGGTACCGTCAGGACAAAGCCCCTTTCCGATAAAAGAAAAACACATTTTTACTTGCGACCTCCACAGTTAAAAACTTCTAGTTCCGCCACTGTTGAGTCTAATCCTAATCTAGGTCATTCCGGTTAATGTGGATATGGTACTTCGTACAAATTAGGTGAAAATATTTACCATAATTAGAAGAAAAAAAACATTAATCCTTATTATAATAAATAAGGACCTATGAGTACACCTGTCGTGCTCCTATGATCTTAATTTCTGATTCTTACCTATTTTTTCCTCCTTAGTCATCTTTTCTAATTTACAAAGTTTCCATATTTATATCCGTAACATTTATGAACTTTCCATAAAATAAAATGGTTTGACTAAAAAATAAAACATGTCCACTAAAGTTAACGATTCAAAAGTTACTAAAGTATATTTTTATTAAAAGAAAAGACTTAAAACTAAAAGAGTTAATTGCATGGATGGCCCATGTGGTATGCTTCGATTTCACTTTTGGCCCTTAGCTTTCAAAAATCACACGGCTAGACCATAAGTTTGCAGTTTGTAACATCATTAGCCCCCAAATTAGATGAACGTTAATTTTCTCTGTTAAATACATGTAAAATAACTAATTTACCCTTTAAAAAATACCCTTAATTATAAAAAAACACTTAGAATAAACCTTATGGTGGGCCCCACTTTGAAACATCAACCAACCCCCACCCCCACCCCCATCATCTTCCTCCTTACCCACCACACCACTCCCGACGTCGCTTTTTCCGGCAAATCCTGCAACTTCCGACGAGGTGTGGTTAGTGACCAACACCACCCATCTCCAGATGGTTTAAACAAATCACCAACACCATTCAAATCCCCGATAACCCATCACAAAAACAATACTTCTGTTTGAAATTGAAATCAAATTAGCCCTGATACCTAAATCAAAATCAATCCTTTACAGCTAAATCAAATTAAAATGGAGTCCAATGGTGGCGGCTTTGAGACCGGGATTTGGGGCTTATGCAGTGTCTAAAGTAGCGGTTGACCAGTGACGGATCCAGGAATTTTTTCCAGGGATCACTGGTTTTAGATGTTCCAATTTCATAGGGTCGGGCATAAAAAATATCGGGCCAGGGAGGGGATGGGCGGCTCGACCATTTTGGAGGCCTAAAGCGAAGAAAAAATTTGAGGTCTTTTTCTAATTTTTTTAAGTTTTTAGTTATGATTTCCATTTCCATTTGATTTCCGATTGGAATTTCGTGAGGGCTTGATAAATGTTAATCATACGAGACTATAACTTTGATTAAAGTGGGTTTTGATTCAAGCATTCCATCAAACAACTGGTATGCTAAGTATGACCTAAACATGCTCATGTTCATAAACCATTAACAAACAATATCAAAATTCACAGCAAATTAGTTTCTTTTTTTTCTCATACATGCAATTCACTAAGAGGGTGTTTGGGATTGCTTATTTAACTCCAAAGGTGCTTTTTGTTAAAAGTGCTTATTAGCTTATAACTTTTTGAAAAAAAGTTTTTAAAAAAGTGTTTGGATTAGCTTTTGTGGTGGAAAAAGTCAATAAGTCAATAAGTTGTTTTTTAAAAAGTGTTTGGTTTAGCTTATTCACGTAAAATGATCAAAAAGAACATTTTTATATTTAAAACCAAAATGATTAAAAAAACATTCACGTAATATAATGATATATATGTATTTGTTAGAAATTGTTAGGGGTAGATTGGTAATATTTTATTGCAAAAGCCAAAAGCCATTTGAAAAACCAGGAATTTGTGGCCTCATAAAAAACAACTTTTTAGCTTTATCAAAAAGTTAAAACAAAATAAGCTTTTATGTTTGCCAAACACTTTTTTTACCTTATTGGCTTTTGAAAAAGCCAATAAATCAATAAGCAGATTCCCAACGCAATTCCGAACACCCTCTAAATCTCCAAACCACAAATATGAAACTCTTACATAGAAACAAAAGATTACCTCACTAAGCCTCGATTCTTTTGTGGTATACCAAAAAACAAAACCCACCACAGGCCCAGAATCCAAATCAAATAAAAATAAGTTATAAAAAAAATGACAGTGGGAGGATTCGAACCCACTACCTCTAGGCTATAAAACAAAGCCTAAACCACTGCACCACTTCTTGAACTTTCTATATGGTTCACCCACTTGAGAGTGGGAGGATTCGAACCCACTTGATTCTTATAAAAGTCCAAGAAGATATCAAATCCACAGAAATATATAAAATGAACCGGAAAAGTCATAACTATTTCAATTTTTTTCATCACAACTTTAATAGCAAGCAATCACAAGCATGTAAACAATTAAGAGGGAAGATGAAATTTTCAAACCCAAATTTTAATTACACGTTTCCATGTTAATCACACAAAAAAGGGGAAAAAGCAGTAAAACCATAAACGATAGTGATTTATAAATATATATGAATTAAAAAAACCGATGAAAATAAGAAATTGAGAACTTACCTAGTGAAACAATGGAGGCGCAAGAAATTGAGAACTTACCTGTTGCTGCGTTGTTTCCTGTTTCTTTTGTGGTATACCAAAAAACAAAACCCACCACAGGCCCAGAATCCAAATCAAATAAAAAAAGTTATAAAAAAATTGACGGTGGGAGGATTCGAACCCACTACCTCTAGGCTATAAAACAAAGCCTAAAACACTGCACCACTTCTTGAACTTTCTATATAGGTTCACCACAGTTTTTTTACAAGATATATTTTGTAAGTATGACCCATGATCACCAAACATCAACGACCTTAAATTAACTATAAACATTTTGTTTACACAAAAATAGAGGTGCATAAAACCGGGTTTTGAGTCAAATCGGATCGGTTTTACCACCATTTTGGATTGAGTAAAAAAAGTTAAAACCGGATCGGTCCAAACCAGTTCGTATTAGAATCGGTTTTACAAGGGGAAAAAGGTTATCCGGTTTGAAACCGGTTTTAATCCGATCAAGTTTGGTTTTAACCGGTTTCAGTGATATATTCTTAAACCGATTTCAAACTGGCGACTCAGACCACTAAACGAAAAGTATTTTATACGGACAAGTCACAAAACCTTGAACTTTATCAAATTCGGCCCAAATACACGGGCTTCAAAGTTCAAACCCACATAACTACATAAGTATTTACCAAAAACTCAAACGGCCCATCATCACGGCCCAATAATCAGAAACCCTAATTAAACTCCAGCCTCCCTTTAAAACCAATATATCTAGGGATTTGATACTTTTGCCTACACACAAACCCTCAATCGATCGTGATTATACGGTCGAGATCGTCAGGAGAAGATGCCGGCCGGTCATGGATTGCGTTCGAGGACAAGAGATTTGTTCGCCAGAGGATTCAGGAAGAAGGGAACTATTCATCTATCGACCTATCTCAGAACTTATCACGTCGGCGATTATGTCGATATCAAGGTGAACGGAGCTGTGCACAAAGGCATGCCGCATAAGTTCTACCACGGCCGTACCGGCCAGGTCTGGAACGTTACCAAGCGCGCCATTGGTGTGGAAATGAATAAGCAGGTCAAACTTTTATCATCTCCGTTTAAATTTTGTATTTAGCTTGATCTGTAACTCTATTATCTATTTATAAAGCTTTTAGTTATGATTTAGAAGCGATTGGATCAGAAGTTAATGCCTGGCTTTATGTGGTTTAATTATTTGTAAATTAGGTGTAGAAAGCTTGTACGATATTCAGTTTTAAGAGAAGCGATTTGATTAGCAGTAGTTGATTTATTCATTTGGTCTGAAATTTTCTGAATTAGTAGTGAAGACTTTAACAAACTTAGGGTTTTTAAAGAATTAATTGTTGTTTTGTTTATTTGGTGTTAAATTATATGTTCTTACTTTTTAGTTACAAAAACCTATCAGTCTTTTAGATGTTTTGAGAAGTGAGTGTCTAAAGAGTCAGGTGTTTGATTTGTGTGGATTTGAGTGTATTTATAGTTGAAGTTAAAAGAAATCAGTAGATGATGCATATGAATTTTGCAATGACAGTGGTATTTTTGGTTTTAAAAAGCGCGCCTAGGCGCCCCTGTGCTTTTGTGTACATATGTACGAAAAGCGCACAAAAAGCGCAGGCGAGGCGCGCTCCTTATGTACGAAAAGCTTATTTATAGCTAAATTCTTGGTAGGGAATGCTAAAACCCTATGGGATATATGAAAAAAATTATATAATCATTTTGTGCTTTGCGTACGAAAAGCAGTGCGCTTTACGCCTCGGTTTTAGACTCTGCCGCTTTGGCGCGCTTCTTGGTTTTTAAAACCAAGGTGGTTTTATGGTTTATCAGTTTAATTCATTTATAATTCATCCTTCATTTTATGACCTATTTCTGTTACACAAGTAAACTTGAAGATTATAGAAAAATGATTTCTGAAGTTGAAGAAAATTGGTGTTTGTCTTCAAATGTTCTCATTTTGAGCAACCGAGTGATGTTATAGAGAGCTTGATTGAGAGGCGGTTTGACAACTGCTTATGATTTGAATCTGTTTTTTCTTTTTCATGTTACTTTGTTTTTTTTTAGTCCCAAAATCTTAAATTAATATTTCAATTTTCAAATAGTGTTGTTTGTCATATGTAAGTTTGGGATGTTATGTTCTTTTAAGTCTGTTGTTTTTGCAATCTTGAACATTTATTTGTTTTTAGTTAAATTTAACCTTTTGTGGATCAACAAACCTGTTCAACTCTAGCCTGCTTTGCATAGTTCCATTATATAATTTCAAAAATTTCTTAAATATATTATATTTGATTACGCAGGTTGGCAACAGAATCATCAAGAAAAGAATTCATGTGCGTATCGAGCATGTGATGCCATCCAGATGTACCGAAGAGTTCAAGCAAAGGGTTAAGAAGAATGATCAACTAAAAGCTGAAGCCAAGGCTAAGGGTGTTGTCATCAGTACCAAAAGACAACCTTTGGGACCCAAGCCAGGGTTTATGGTTGAAGGCACAACTCTAGAGACAGTCACTCCTATTCCGTATGATGTCGTCAACGATCTCAAGGGTGGATACTAGGTTAAACCTTGTCTTGTTTTTTGTTCAATTTTGTCCTACGTTTTGAAACACTAGAACTGTTTAATGTGTTTCGTTTATTATCTAAGACTCATGTCATTCGATATTTTAAGTGATCCTGTGTTTTAGTTTGAATTAGGCTCGTTACAATATTATGTTTAGTTGTTCAAATCAAGGATTGGCTGGATTGAGAATTATATCGTTGGATTTTGGTGCAGTTTTGAATTTGGTATTTTGCTGGGTCGGTTGACGGTTTGGAACTTAAAAGTATTATATGTTTATTAGTCATCATATTTTTTTTTAACTTTCAGTACAAAATAATGATTTTTAGAAATAAAAATAAAAAACCGGTTTATAGTGAAAAAATCAAGCGTCTAGTAGAAAAAAATTTATGTTGATTGAGATGCGGATAAAGAAGAATGTTGCAACAAATTAAATCTTTAACCTATAAAATGATTACAAAATATGTCACGTGTCATCACCTCCTTCACACTCAGAAAAGTTTACCCCCCATTCTACTTTAACCCTTTTAACAAGTTACGCCCGGGTCATAACCCGACCCTTGACCCTATCATTGGATCTAACTTAAAGCCAATGACCCGAACCTTGTATCATTCCTAACCCTAATTTTCATCGCCTCCCACCTGATTCTCCTTCTCACGCTCATCGACGGCTTTGTCTTCAAGATTCATTCTTCAAGCCGCGGTCGATAAGAAACCTAAATCTCGAATTCGTTCGGTCGATTACATGATTCTCACGAATAGGTATGTTCACTTTGAATTCGTTCAGTCGATTACACGATTCTTTATTATTTCCTTCGATTTCTAAGTTCCGATTGATTAGGGTTTTGATCCGGTTAGTTTTAGGATTCATAAACGTTCATGTGAATCATATTTGCTAATTTGGTTGGTTGCTAAACTGATTATGTTCCTTATATAAGTTTTCCTTAGTAATTCCATTTCAAATCGAAATCGAAAGTATGAACCGGGTTTATAACAATGAAACTTGGAGAAGGACCCTGATTTTTACTTTGCTTTGGGCCACCAAATTACACACCTTGAGCCGCCCCTGCACTAATCACATATAAAACTCAAGCTAGAAGCTTGAATTAAGAATTTGGTCTTCCTTTTTTTGTATCTTCTTAATAGACTTTTATATTGAGTCTTTTATTTGATATCAAGGAACTGATCTTATATTGCAATCTTTACTTAGAGCAATGTATCAATTCAAGCTTCATAAACGTTCATGTGAATCATATTTGCTAATTTGGTTAGTTGCTAAACTGATTATGTTCCTTATATAAGTTTTCCTTAGTATTTCCATTTTAAATCGAAATCGAAAGTATGAACCGGGTTTATAACAATGAAACTTGGAGAAGGTCCCCTGATTTTTACTTTGCTTTGGGCCACCAAATTACACACCTTGAGCCGCCCCTGCACTAATCACATTATAAAAGTCAAGCTAGAAGCTTGAATTGAGAATTTGGTCTTCCTTTTTTTGTATCTTCTTAACAGACTTTTATAGTGAGTCTTCTATTTGATATCAAGGAACTGATCTTATATTGCAATCTTTACTTAGAGCAATGTCTTTATCATGTCTAATCCCAAATCTAAGTATCCTATCTTTGTACTGGATAAAATCACTTTGGTTAATATTTTTTACAAATTAGTATTGATTTAACTGGGTTATGAATCATAAATTATGATTATGTTAATTATATATTTATATTAATAACTGTAATGTGGTTGTTCACTATAGATTCAAGGGTACTCATCACAGTTGTTAATGTCTTCTACTTTTTTTTGGCTACGCACATTTATAAACACTTTGAATAAAAGTATGCATTGAGATCATAGGTGTAACGAACCAATTTCCTGATTTGTTCTATAATATATTATTTATATTGTAGGGGGTTTTTTAAATAAAACAAGTTGAGGGTTTATTTTAAATGATGGAATTAAGTAGTTTTAGAAGAATGAGTTAAAATATCAAGTGGGGGACTGAGCTTGCAATTAGCTCAATCTTGATTTGGTGGAGCTTAAAAATGGCGACACAAACATTTTTGTATGTGTGTGTGGTTCGCAAATTAGCAGGGAGCAAAAGGAGGAGAACCAAAATCACGAAATTGATGATATGCATGTGGAACTAAGATGATTTGGAGTGTTTATCCTCTTCAAGATTGCTAGTAAGTATCATCTTCCTCATCTCAATCACCATCTATGGTGTTCTTGAGCAAAAAGACCCAATTGGGTCAATTGGTGTTGTGATTTGGGTTTAATGTCGTTTGTAAACCTTAATCTAGTATTATTAATGTTGGAGAATCATGTTTTACATGATTATAACATCCAATTTGATGATTTCAAAATTAGGGTTCTTGAGGTCAAAATTGAGGGTTTTCAAAATTGATGAAGTTAAATGATAAATTGGTGGATGGTAAGTGTTTATTGTGTTAATAAACACATTTTTAGTAAAATCCCTCAATCACATTAATGAATCAAGAACCTTGGAGAATTGAGTGAAATAGGATGAAACCTTAACGGGTCAATATGGATTGATTTTGATTAGGAAGGATAAAAGCTTGTGTAAAGCTAAATAAACCAAGATTTGATGATAGTGAAGATCATAAGATCTTGGGTGGGCGTTAAACTCTAATTAATGTATGTATTGGGGTCATTTAGATTACTAAGACATGTGGAATGTTAGGTGATCAAGGCGTTAAAGATGTTAGCTTTGAAGACCGAATGGAACCTTCATTAGCAAAGGTAAGTGCTTTGCACTTACTTAGTAGTAGATAAGTAGTTTGACTATGTGGTATATGATCAAACTAAAGTGTGAAATGTGGTAAAAGTAGTGTAATTGACTAATGTGGTAAATAGTCAAACGCAATGTGGTAAAAGTAGTGTAATTGACTAATGTGGTAAATAGTCAAATGTAATGTGGTAAAAGTAGTGTAATTGACTAATGTGGTAAATAGTAAACGTAATGTGGTAAAAGTGTTGAAGTTGACTAATGTGGTAAATAGTCATACATAAAATGGTAAAAGTGGTGTAAATTGACTTAATATGTAATAAGTTAAATCATTAAGGATAATGGGGATTGATATAAAATTGACTTAATATGGTATAAGTCAAACAATTGTGGATAATGGTGAAATTGGTGTAATTTGACCTTAGGGGTATAGGGTCAAACTATTATGTTGAAATTGGTGTAATTAGACTATGTGGTTAATAGTCAAACTTGAATATGCAAATGTGGTAAATAGGTTTAATTAGACTATGTGGTACATAGGTTTAATTAGACTATGCGGTTAATAGTCAAACTTGAATGTGCAAATGTGGTAAATAGATGTAATTAGACTATGTGGTTAATAGTCAAACTTGAATGTGCAAATGTGGTAAATATGTGTAAGTAGACTATGTGGTTAATAGTAAAACTTGATTGTGCAAATGTAGTAAATAGATATAAATTGACTTATGTGGTTATTGGTCAAACTAATGGGTGATATGCGGTTAAATGGTGTAAATGACTCAATGTGGTCAAGAGTCAACTAAAATGTATAATGTGGTAACATTAGACTAAAATTGACTTAATGTGGTGAAAGTCAACCATTGATAGTAAAACGGTAAATTGGTTAATTACATGGAGTGTGGATACTTCATGGAGGTGTAACGTGAAGTGTGGATACTTCACGGGTGACATGAAGTATGTATACTTCATGGATCGGCATAGAGTCAAATACTCCATGTGGGAATACGAGAGGTGGATCTCTCGCTAGACATGTGGATATGTCAAGATAAACCAATGGTAAAACATAAGTCATGTATGGATTAATACATGTCTTGAGTTGTAGGTCAATGTGTGCCTAAACTAATGAAAGGGTGGGATTAAAAGTTAAACACCTAACGAGTGGGAAACGGGTTGTGGTACTCGAGTATGGGAAATAAATAAAAAATTGCAGTAAAATACCATCAGCCCAGCCCCTGCAGTAAGCTACGGCCTAGAAGTAGCTTACAGCCCTCCTCCAGATAGCCTACGGCTGGATTGGGCCTTACGGCCTAGAAGTTCTGCCTTACGGCCACACCTTACGGTATGGCGTACGCTGGAATTTCCGGATTTTTGGGTTTTTGACCAATTGTTGTTGTAGGGACTTGTGGGAGGTCCCTAAAACTTCTTATCTATACTAACCATGTTCAAATTAATGTTTTGAATGTAGGGAAAGCTTCGGAGTGATCTCGGGTCCTAGATCAAGTGGATTGGATTCTCGTGGTCGTGTATTTCAATTGTTTTTGTTAATATTCTCGCGTGGAGTCTTTACAAACTATTGGGAGTTATTACAAGTTGTGGATAACTTGTTAGTATTTTTGTTAAACTAATTTAGGTAATTATGTTAGTTTAATCCGTGTTTGTAAAACTTAACGTGTGGATACGTTAAATGTCGTTTTGGGACCTAACTTTCGCGTTGTTTTAAAAGTTTAAATCGGTTTGAAATTTTAGGTGTTACAATTTGGTATTAGAGCAATGGTTTGAGGGATTTGGGGTGCGAGACACCAAACTCAAACCTATAATGCTCTTGATATGGTCGGAAAATTGAGAATCCAATGATGGCGTGACTGAGAAACGGAGCTTAAGGGTCAAGGTTAGTATTGATATTGATGTTGTATGTTTTAATTGGTGTCCAATGTGAACTAATTGTGCCGAAAGTTGTTAAGGGATTTGTTATATGGAGATAGTGAATGTAATTGGGCATACTACATTATCAATCATGCCTGGCCAGTTTGATTTTTAATGTAACATGTGCGAATACCTTCATAATAACCATATGATGATGAACACCGACAATGATTAAGTGAAGGTGGTTATAAGTGTATATGTATAAATTATATGTTTGTGCATAGATGATTATACAGGGGAAATTAATATACACATAGGAAGAAGTAGAGGCCCATAAGTTGGTAGAATACCTACAAACTTATTACTTCAAGGTCGGGGATGACTGGGGGAATCATAACTTAGTGGGCAGAATTTGTAGATAGAAGTTGATTTGAAGACTCATGTATGAAGGAGTCTATGTGGATATCACCTCGAGGATGGGGATGAGCTTCGGATTAGTCGGTAGAAATGGAAAGCATCGTTTTAGTGGAGGATGACTAAAGCTTCCTGACATGTCTATCTTCCTTCAAGGAAGGTGGGGCAATCTTCTAGAGAAAGAGTATGAAGCCTTAAGGGCGGGAGGATCAAACGTAGTCGAACACGTGGAGGAAGGAAACCTTGTCTTCACAAGGGGTTCGTGGTGTGCGAGCCAAAGGAGTAAAATTGTAGGAGTTTATTCGTTGGTTAACAACAATACATCACTATAATGGTATTGGCTTTGAAGCAATCCATTGTGATGGGCGGATGGAGTACTACTCGCGAGAGTCGTCTCCGAAAATGGCAGATAATAGGTTGTGATTTCTCCGTATAGAGAAAGGCTTAAACATGTGGATGCAATGCATCGAGGTGAACTCGAGAGACATTGTTGAGTTAGCTTTGTCCACAAGCCGATGTGGATCTTGCAATTGAGAGTTTTCTTAACGTACATTAGACCAGTGGATTAATCAAAAGATTGTGAGCATGTCGTATGATTATGTGTGGTCTTGCCTAAATCTTGGATTAACGGAGCGAATGAGGATATATCAGCTTTCTCGATGCTATCGGTTAACTTATAGCGTTGATTCTCCTTCTTGGTGTACAACACGGGTGGAGTTGATTATTATGTGATACGAGGAAATCAAACTCGGGGAACTAGTGGGGTGTGAGGAGGAATTAGTGGTGGCTTCAAGAAAGCCAAATATTCTAGCCGAGCTAGAAATCTCTTTGGGAAGGCAATACGTGTTGTTGCCATATGTGTGAAAGTTACATAGGTGAAATGATGGGACACACTACGCCATAGTGTTCTAGTCCTAATCATGTGTGCTATGGTGATTACAAATCAGGACACATTCGAAGTGAATGTCCCGAGTTAAAGTATACAAATGAAAGGGGGAGAAAATAGAAATTTTAAGGCTGTCGAGCAGAACATTTCTAACTATCAAAGACGGGGCTGAAGTATTTTAGCATAATTGTTGGATTAGATTATATGTGAATCGGTGGATTCAGAGGTTATCAACATTGCGGATTTCATAATGCTGACAAATGTATGAGTTAATAATCGAAAGATGTGAGTGAAACAATCACATGGAATGGAGTCCTAAGACTGTAGAAATTGTGGGGTTATTTAGTAACCGTATCGATGTCGTATATGACTAAAGGGTGATGTGTCGATCCGTTCTCACCTAGAGACGGTGAAACACGTGGCGCATGAATTGATGTATGCCTGGCTTATGCCATTGACACCAACCGGGGCAATGGAATACCCGATGTTTCAGTTGTGAAGAAGTTCATGAGGGTTCTATACCCGAATATCTCTTCTTGGAGTGTAATCGTTCTCTTAAGGAAAAGAAGAATGGAAGAGTGTATACGTACGTTAACTGTCGAGTTTGAACTAGTGACTAAAAGCCCTAGTTTCAACAAATGAATGTTGAGGAGGGTGATTTCCCATGAATGGAATCATTTCCGATATGAATTGCGGATGTAACTTTCTGGCTTCTTAGAAGTTACACGGTTTATGTGGATCAATGCGATGGGTGTGTAGGCCCATGTATGCTAATACAGTGGTCGTTTATTCGATGATAGTCGTTTCTATGTTCGAAGCAAAGTTGTTCAAGCTCATTATAATCGTGAGTTTCCTGAAATTCCTTGAAAGGAGAGGCCTTTCTTCGGAAAGATTCGGTGTACCATTCGGCTTTTGTGGAAATCCTTTTGGATGAGGTGGTGAATTCTGAAGAAATTTATGTTAAACCGTCAATGATTGAAGTAATCAAGGGGTAAATGGTGTTTGGACTCCTAGAACTTCTTAAGAGGCGTTGCAAGTCTTAGAGCTTCACAAGCGTTGATTGAAAATTAAGTCTTCGAACTTCAAAATGGGATTGTATGATTGAGATCTTTAAATCTCAAAGGATGAATTTCGATTAAGTCATTGGAAATTATTATGGTGTTGGGATCGGATAAGGATCCTCTCTTTAAAATTATGAAAGAGGTTTTGGCTATGGCATTTGACACGTCTTTCTTTAGGAAGACCGTATGCCTTGTAGATTGTTTTGGTGCCTCGTAGATTAGACTCGATTATGTCTATTTGCAACGAGACAGGAGTATCGCATATTCTCATACTCAGTTGTGAGCTTCATTGTAACAACTAAATAAGAGAACTTGGAGGGGGAGTTGATGAATCTACTTGCGAGCGAGCGTTAGAAGGTTGAGTTGAATTCCCCGAACTTCAACAGTTATCTTGAAGTCTTTGAACTTCATAGGTGATTAATGAGACTTAAGAGTCCGATGGTTTGTTGTATGTTGTTTTAGAGTTTAACTTTTGGTGGTTGGGGATGAAAAGAGACACAATCAATTATGAGGTTATAAGCGCCTCACTTGCCTACGGGTTAAGGCCGAATACCAAAAGTGTACCTACTCTCCCGAGTGGTCGGAGAACTTTGGTTCAAGAAGTGTGTGATACGACATGGTACATCTGTACCTGTTGAGTCGGATTGAGGTGTTAGTTTCTTCTTCGATTTGGAGGAAACCGTGTGACTAATTACCATTTGTTGAAAGATGGTGTCATCTTATCTACCATTTGAGTATGCATATTCGATTAATTGAATTACTAAATTGTGAACGGTATCGAATACCGTTTGGTTGGTATTGAATGTCGTGAAACTAAGAATCATGGCGATTCAAGACTTTACGTGAAAGATCTTGTTTATTGAGTGTGATTGAAAAATCTACTCAAGGTGGATAGAAAACCCTAAGTGGATTTAGGGAGGAGGAGTATGGAAATTAAAATGGGAACTTCGGCGATATAAAAGTTTCTCTTTAATAAGGTGGTGTATTGTATTCGAAAACGTGGGTGGCCAAGTGCTAATTTAGAGGAACCGTTCAGACTTCACCTTAGTTTGTAAAGTGGTATGTCGTTAGGAGTTACTTGGAGGATCGTGTAGACTCCATGATGCATTCCTCGTTGTTCTCCACGAGAATGTGTGGCGAGAGAAGTGGATGTTGCTTCTAATATCGGTATTGAGGCGATAGATGATGGATGTTTCATCTAGAAGAACTGGTGACTACCTTAGGTAGTTATGCGAAACGCTTGTATCATAAGCAGATTAACCGTAGCATAAGCAGACTAACCAAGTGTTGGTTCAACGGGATCATAAGATAAGGGCGGAAACTACTCGGGAATCGGAGGACAGATAATCGAGTGTTACCCTAATCTTTTGGTGGATCGGGTTTCGGGGACGAAACCCAAAATTAGGGAGAGTGATTTGTAACGAACCAATTTCCTAGTTTGTTCTATAATATATTATTTATATTGTAGGGGTTTTTTTAAAATAAAACAAGTTGAGGGTTTATTTTAAATGGTGGAATTAAGAAGTTTTAGAAGAATGAGTTAAAATATCAAGTGGGGGAACTAATCTTGCAATTAGCTCAATCTTGATTTGGTGGAGATTAAAAATGGCGACACAAACATTTTTGTGTGTGTGTGTGTGGTTTGCAAATCAGCAAGGAGCAAGAGGAGGAGAACCAAAATCACGAAATTGATGATATGCATGTGGAACTTGGATGATTTGGAGTGTTCATCCTCTTCAAGATTGCTAGTAAGTATCATCTTCCTCATCTCAATCACCATATATGGTGTTCTTGAGCAAAAAGACCCAATTGGGTCAATTGGTGTTGTGATTTGGGTTTAATGTCGTTTGTAAACCTTAATCTAGTATTATTAATGTTGGAGAATCATGTTTTACATGATTATAACATCCAATTTGATGATTTCAAAATTAGGGTTCTTGAGGTCAAAATTGGGGGTTTTCAAAATTGATGAAGTTAAATGATAAATTGGTGGATGGTAAGTGTTTATTGTGTTAATAAACACATTTTTGGTAAAATCCCTCAATCACATTAATGAATCAAGAACCTTGGAGAATTGAGTGAAATAGGATGAAACCTTAACGGGTCAATATGGATTGATTTTGATTAAGAAGGATAAAAGCTTGTGTAAAGCTAAATAAACCAAGATTTGATGATAGTGAAGATCATAAGATCTTGTGTGGGTGTTAAACTTTAATTAATGTATGTATTGGGGTCATTTAGATTACTAAGACATGTGGAATGTTAGGTAATCAAGGCGTTAAAGATGTTAGCTTTGAAGACCGAATGGAACCTTCATTGGCAAAGGTAAGTGCTTTGCACTTACTTAGTAGTAGATAAGTAGTTTATATGTAAGTATATTATGTGGTTTAATTCTATTTACATGTTGTATGTTGATTTCGACTATGTGGTATATGGTCAAACTAAAGTGTGAAATGTGGTAAAAGTAGTGTAATTGACTAATGTGGTAAATAGTCAAACGTAATGTGGTAAAAGTAGTGTAATTGACTAATGTGGTAAATAGTCAAACGTAATGTGGTAAAAGTGGTGAAGTTGACTAATGTGGTAAATAGTCAAACATAATTTGGAAAAAGTGGTGTAAATTGACTTAATGTGTTATAAGACAAATCATTAAGGATAATGGGGAAATTGATATAAAATTGACTTAATATGGTATAAGTCAAACAATTGTGGATAATGGTAAAATTAGTGTAATTTGACCTTAGTGGTATAGGGTCAAACTATTATTTTGAAATCGGTGTAATTAGACTATTTGGTTAACAGTCAAACTTGAATATGTAAATATGGTAAATAGGTTTAATTAGACTATGCGGTTAATAGTCAAACTTGATTGTGTAAATGTGGTAAATATGTGTAATTAGACTATGTGGTTAATAGTCAAACTTGAATTTACAAATGTGGTAAATATGTGTAATTAGACTATGTGGTTAATAGTCAAACTTGATTGTACAAATATGGTAAATAGATGTAAATTGACTTATGTGGTTATTGGTCAAACTAATGGGTGATATGCGGTTAAATGATGTAAATGACTCAATGTGGTTAAGAGTCAACTAAAATGTATAATGTGGTAACATTAGACTAAAATTGACTTAATGTGGTGAAAGTCAACCGTTGGTAGTAAAACAGTAAATTGGTTAATTACATGGAGTGTGGATACTTCATGGAGGTGTAACGTGAAGTGTGGATACTTCACGGGTGACATGAAGTATGAATACTCCATGGGTCGGCATAGAGTCAAATACTCCATGTGGGAATACGAGAGGTGGATCTCTTGCTAGACATGTGGATATGTCAAGACAAACAAATGGTAAAACATAAGTCATGTATGGATTAATACATGTCTTGAGTTGTAAGTCAATGTGTGCCTAAACTAATGAAAGGGTGGGATTAAAAGTTAAACTCTTAACGAGTGGGAAACAGGTTGTGGTACTCGAGTATGGGAAATAAATAAAAAACTGCAGTAAAATACCATCAGCCTAGCCACTGCAGTAAGCTACGGCCTAGAAGTATCTTACGGCCCTCCTCAAGATGGCCTACGACTCGATTGGACCTTACGGCCTAGAAGTTCTGCCTTACGGCCACACCTTACGGTCTGGCGTACACTGGAATTTCTGGATTTTTGGGTTTTTGACCAATTGTTGTTGTAGGGACTTGTGGGAGGTCCCTAAGACTTCTTATCTATACTAAACATGTTCAAATTAATGTTTTGAATGTAGGGAAAGCTCCGGAGTGATCTCGGGTCCTGCATCAAGTGGATTGGATTCTCGTGGTCGTGGATTGCATTTGTTTTTGTTGATATTCTCGCGTGGAGTCTTTACAAACTATTGGGAGTTATTACAAGTTGTGGATAACTTGTTAGTAATTTTGTTAAACTAATTTAGGTAATTATGTTAGTTTAATCCGTGTTTGTAAAACTTAACATGTGGATACGTTAAATGTCGTTTTGGGACCTAACTTACGCGTTGTTTTAAAAGTTTAAATCGGTTTGAAATTTTGGGTGTTACAATGGGTTGTCTTAATATGAGAGGGATTAAAATAACATGTCCTATATTTTTAATAGAAGTGGGCCCTTTTTCCTTAATCAGTCAACTTGACCAACATTAAGATATCATAATCCGTAAAATATATTATGAGAGGGATTAAAACAATGTATCATTTTTTGGTTAATGATTTTATTTTATCCTCTTTTGCCAAAGGAAGGCCGGAGTTAGGGAAAGAACTGTTTCTAGCATGGGTTGGCCGGTGTCACTTATATTGATTGTTTTAATGTTTAATAACAAACATTAAGCTGCATTTTCTATCACGTATCTCTACTGTATTTGTGTTAGGGTCTGTTTTTGGACTACTATCATGTTGTGTGTTCTTGCTATACTAAATGTTTGCACACTCATCACAAGATTTACAAGGGTTGTCGGGGAGCTTTTTAGAATGCTAGTTTATGTGCTTTTTATGCAAGAGGATGTTTGGGTGTGTAGTGGCATCTTCTTTTATTGTTTACTAATGGAGTTGTTAATTATCTTATTTAACATGGTTTTGTTTTGGAAGTGCAGGGAGTAATAAGCGAATTTAGATGTCCTAAGGGAGAAAATAATATAACTGAAGACTACCAATTCCATTGGCTTTATACAAATGGTCTATTGACAGTCATTTTCTTCAATTCCATACGTGAAATTTGTTCCTAGTAAGTATTCTCCTCACCAATTCCATAAGCAAAAATAAGTTGAATTTTATTTGATGTTTGAGTGATACTTGCAGTACGAGGAACAACTAGTTGAAGATGATGATGATGACAAAGACGATGACAAGTATGATGATGACGTGGAAGTTGAGAATGAATTTCAACCGTGTGCATGATTTTGTAATTTTGTTGCTCTGTTTTTTACAATCTTCCTGTTTCAAGTAATCTGTCATTTACAAATAGATGATGTTATGTTTTTACCAATTATGTCAACTAAAGGAATTGTTTGAAAATGAAAAGCTCAATTGGGTTGGACAGGTCATACACCAGAAGTCGCTCATAATGTATTTTTAATTCATAAGTAGAAATTAAATGGAAATTTAGTTTTTGGAATGCAGATATGTTATTTCGTATACAAATTACCTCATGTGCCATCTATGTGAGGGTAATTCGGACTTTTCAAATCTTTAACCATGATAAAACACTACCATTTTCCCTCCCGATTACAAACTACGTTGCTGAAGATGAGACCCCACCTCGTTTGAGCCCTCACTTCATTTTTTTTAATTATCTAATTATTTTATAAATAATCATTTAAAAAAATACCACTTAGAGCACGCACATTAGATTCTTTATTCACACATTACCTTTCTTTATATTGAGGAAAAAATAATGGATTCTTCTATTTGCAAGCTCCATCAAATTCTCTAAAGTAGGGAGCAATTATAGAGAATAAACAGTGACTCGGTACATACAAAGATTCATTATTTATTCTCTATAATTTTTGTGAGTAGTTTTGAGTATAAGAAAGAGAAAATTTAATAAAGAACTATTATTTAATTGAATATGGATACATATAGAGAACTAGATGTGTAATTCAGACTTTTCAAATCTTTAACCATGATCAGACTTTTCAAATCTTTAACCATGATAAAACACTACCATTTTCCCTCCTGATTACAAACTACGTTGCTGAAGATGAGACCCCACCCTGTTTGAGCCCTCACTTCATTTTTTTTTAACTATCTAATTATTTTATAAATAATCATTTAAAAAAAATACCACTTAGAGCACTCACATTAGATTCTTTATTCACACATTACCTTTCTTTATATTAAGGAAAAAATAATGGATTCTTCTATTTGCAAGCTCCATCAGATTCTCTAAAGTAGGGAACAATTATAGAGAATAAACAGTGACTCGGTACATACAAAAATTCATTATTTATTCTCTATAATTTTTGTGAGTGGTTTTGAGTGTAAGAAAGAGAAAATGTAATAAAAAAAAATAAAGAAGTATTATTTAATTGAATAGGGATACATATAGAGAACTAGATGTGTGAGGTTTTTAAAAGATTTTTAAGTTTTAAGGATAAATGTGTTTTTAGTTAAATTATAGAGAGAATATAGATAACCTACTGTGAATGCTCGAGCATCCAGAACAGGGTCTTTATATCCATCTCCATCTCTATCATTCAAATATTTCTTTTTATTTTGCAGCTCTATCAGGATCTCGATCTACATATTTAAATTTTAGAGTTTAGTAAATATAATTTTTCTAAATATATATATCCATTTTCATCAATCTCTATATTTTTTTGTGAGTATATTGGAAAAAGAAAAATAATAAAATAAATGTTTGTGAGTGAGATAGATAAGGGTATAGCAATTGGGGTGGTGGCCCAATGGTAAGAGCAAAGTCTCTTAACACCAAGGTTTCGGGTTTAAGTCCCGGGGAACTCAAGAAATTTGCCTTTAAAAAAAAGATAGATAGAGGTAGAGATAAAGAACGAGATCTGAGAGCACTTATAGTGAGTTCTTTATCATCATCCATATAATTTAACTAAAAAACACATTTTTCTTATCAATTTAAATGTTTTTAAAAAAAACTCTACATCTGATTCCTTATATTTATCTCTATTCAGTTAAATAATACTCTTTTAATTATTTTTTATTATTATTTTTCTCGCTTCCGCTCACAAAAAAAATTATAAGTGATAAATATTGAGTTGGTAATATAAGAAATTAAAATTCAATCCATATATATTATTCTTATAATTTAAGTATAAAGAATAATATAAAGAATGAGATGGAGTGGGTAGAGCATTCACATTAGTTCGCCTATTCTCATCCCTATCTCTAAAATTTAAAGAGAATATAAGAAATTATTGTTTTTCACTCCACATCATGATCCCCATCCTCATACCCCATCACTAAAATTTAAAGAAAAACTTTATGAGCCCTCTAAATATATGGAGGTACTATTCAACACTATATTATTTTTTATTTTATTTTTGTGAGTGTTTATGAGTGGATGAAAGTAAAAAAATATTATTTAATTAAATAAGGATAGATATGAGGAACATGATGTGAGAGGTTTTAAAAAACTTTTTAAATTTTAAAGGTAAATGTGTTTTTTAGTTAAATTATAGGGATGAAGATGAGGAGACTGCTGAAAATGCTATAATTTTGAAAGTTTTTTTAAATTTACTTTAAAATATAAGGATAATGTATGATTTACAAAACGCATTGTGAATGTTCTGAAAGGTTAAATAAATTTAAAAAAGGCCATGAGTTCAAGTCCCACTAAAGAAATTTATCGTTAAAAAAACAAATTTAAGAAAATATTATATTTAGTTAAATTATAGAGTAAACTTCGTTTTTGGCCCATGTGGTTTGGTCAAAATAACGGTTTTAGTCCATTAGTTTCAATTTGACTTTTGCGCTCCCTGTGGTATCTAAGTTTTCTCAATCAGGCCCCTGACACTAACTCCGTTAGTTTTTTCTGTTAAAAATAAAGATATTTTATTCTTTTTACTGATATGGACTAATTATGTCATTTTTTTAAATTAACACAGGGACTATTTATGTAAATTACTTAAATAAATGTTTTAATAACTAAAGCACAATATATATATATATATATATATATATATATATATATATATATATATATATTTGTAGACATTTACAACCACCACCATCACCCTCTACTGCCACCACCACCCCACACCACCTGCACCACCCCACCCCATACCTCCGACACCACCCATAATTGTTGCTCCCAAAAACTGAAACCGCTGGAGAATGAAGGACCCGAACGATTTGGGATTGGGGAGTCTCATACCTGGGCAGAAACTCCAAAGCGTTTAAAACCCAAAGTAAGGTTGCAATCTGAGGTTGGGCTGAAACTCCAAATCGCTTAAAACTCCAAATAGATTTGGGATTGGGGAATCTCACACCCTGTACTCAGAGTTGCAATCAACGGCCTGGTGTGCCATCCCATCATCAAGTACTCGTAATTTCTTCCACCCTGTACTCAGATTTGCCCTCCTATGTTCGAATCGAGATCAAGAAACATGTTTTTAGGGGTGGTTGCCCTCTGTTCAAATCGAAGATTGATTTTGACTTTATCCAGTCAAAATTCTTCTTTGTGCCGGAAAAACGGGAAGGCGGTGAGGGTGGGGGTAGGCGGAAAACACTGTCGATGAGGCTGGCGGCGACGGAAGCAGTGGTGGTGGAGGACGTTGGTGGCGATGACAAGGAGCGGTTGTTTAACGGGGAGGGGGTGAAATTTGTTCGTAGCAGGGGGAGGTGGAGGAGGAGGGGAGGGGAGGGATGTGATGTATACCAATTTGGATTTGTGATAAATAACCTTTTGAGTGGGTCAAACTCTAAAGAAAAATAAAAGAAAACCAGATAGAATATCTAGAGAGAAATTTAGACTTAATTCATATTTTTCATTCATACCTAATTCAAATATTACTTGGCTATTTATAGCCTTGCAAACAACTAACTACTCACCCATTACTAAACCCACTAACAATTAACTATTGACCCACTATTCTAGAATCAACTAACAATTCAAATAAACAAAAAAATGCAATTCAAAGTAAACCCACGTTTACTTGCATGATGTGTGCATGCATAACATGGATCTCATGGGAACATGACATGGGGATCAGGTACATAACAGGATGATCGATGATGGCGATGGTGATGGTGGGTGGTTACAATTTTGCAAGTGCTGGTGGTAGCAGGAGAGGCCGAGGGGGAAGGGAGCGAGGGAGGCTGGATCTAGGTAGGGTTTTTGTTTTTGGGGAAATAGATTTGGTTTTTGTTTTAAGTAATTTACATAATGGTCCCTACGTTAATTTAAAAAAATGGCATAATTAGTCCATATCAGTAAAAAGACTAAAATATCTTTATTTTTAATAGAAAAAACTAACAAAGTTAGTATCAGGGTTCTGATTGAGACAATTTAGATATCAAAGAGAGCAAAAAAATCAAATTAATACTAATGGATTAAAACCGTTATTTTGACCGCGTCAAAAACAAAGTTTACTCTAAATTATATTATAGATATAGAAATACAATGATATAAACGACATTGTAGGCTTCTGGCTTTATTAAACGTTCAACCTTTGAATAATTTTGTATTTTTGGAAGCCTCAAAGATAGGTGGGAGTCAAATCCCTCATCTTTTTCTTTCAGAATACAGTCTCCAAACCGACCCTATCAGAATCGCAAACACACACACACACTCCTGTTCATCTCCCAGCTGGGTTTAGGGTTTCCAGGAAGGAGTCCGATTGATCCCAATCATCAGTAAAAATGTCTCAAACTGGAAAATTAATGCCCAATCTCGACCAAAACAGTACGAAGATCCTTAATCTTACCGTCCTCCAGAGGATGGATCCTTACATCGAAGAGATCTTAATCACCGCCGCTCACGTCACCTTCTACGAATTCAACGTCGACCTCAATCAATGGGTTCGCATTTCTCTCTTACACTTTCCTCAATTTTTGATTTACCGATAGTTGTTCATAGTTAATTTTGTTCCCAATTTTAAATCATTAGGTTTTTAGAATACATACAGGATTTTCATTAATTAGGATGTAACTTTGATAGTATTTGAATCCACAGATCACAGAATGAAGTATTCTAGACGTAATCTCCTTTCTTAAGGGTATGGAATTGTTAATTAACTTTTGTAGGGTTAGATCAGGGTACCAAAATATAGCTTTAAACTTTCAATTAACTTTTGTAGGAATTGGGATTGATGATCAATAGAGGAGTTTGAGATGTTAGAATTTGTGAAAAGGAAAAGTAATTGTGTATCAATCCCATATTAAGGATCAAAAGATCTGGATGAGATCATAGTTGTCCAAGGAGCAAGGCGCATAGCATAAACATACCATTTTTAGGGGTTTTAGACATGTTTTAGGGCTGGTTCCAGGACATTTTTGGATGTTTCAGACCAGTTTGGCTGGAATTTTGCCGGATTTGTCCGGAAGCTCGCCGGAACGCCTGGATAGCCATGTGCCGTTTTCCTGCTCCTCGCCTCGCCTGAGCGCCTAGGTCGCCTGTGACAACTATGGATGAGATGTGGGAATATCATTGAAGCTTTTACATCACTACTGTGAACTATGCATATGCAATGTTTCCATCAAGTTTGCTATTTTAACTTTTATATTGCAAGATTCTCAAATATGTTTCTATTCTTTAGTTGGATGTTGCATATTGTTTCAATTTTTTGAGCTAAAATTAGGACCTTGAATTGTTTTTGAATTAGATTTGTATTGCAAAGTTTTAAGGCAACCCGGAGTGATTTGAGTGAGTTAAAAGAGTTTATGACCTCAAAAATCAATGTTTGTGCCTATCGCTTTGCCTTTTGTGTAATAATGTAGGTATGCTACCACAACAACAAAGGTCTAAACCAAAAATGATATGTTGTCTAAAAAAATGCTATCGACAGCATCTATACTCAGTTTTTTATTATCTGATTCATAACTAGATTTCTCATATGACATATGGAATTTCTAACTAATTTCATAGACTTAAAAATCATATTACGACTTTAAGTATTGGACCCTTTCAAATATGTAATTTTGGAAGTAGCCTTTACTTATATGCATCGTAAGTAAGCCCCAAAATATAGTTTGATCTTTGAGTGTAACCCGATAGGTTATTGCAACTTTGGTAGTAACACATATCATATCATGTCATAGAGCAAAGACATAACAAATACATCTTCGTAACTGACAATGAAATTGGGATGGTATTGAAGCTATGGAGAGAAGTTTAGTTAGAGCGTTCTTACATATTTCTGCATATATATCTTAAATTTGAACCTAGACTAAGTTCATAAGAGATACTTTGCACCTATCTCATGAAAGGGTTATTTTTTGTAACATGTTTTTGAGCTTCCTTTCTTATTTGTTTCGTCTTTTGTTTCTCAGAGTCGCAAGGACGTTGAAGGGTCTCTCTTTGTGGTCAAGAGGTGGTAGTTAGTGCAAATGTTATCTTGTTAATTTCTATGTTTTTGTTACCAACTGTAGTTACCAAGGGGTCTAAATTTATCATAGCCAATTACATCTGATTTTACTTCATAAACGAATGACATTCTGGTCATATAAGATATAGAAATAGAAATAGAAATAGAAATAGAAACAAGTTTGTAGGTTAATTGCTTTTTTCTGGAGAATGCAAACTGCCCAATCTAATATATTTTCTTCTTCACTGTAATGGCAGGAACACTCAGCCGAGATTCCAATTTATAGTAATGAATCGACGAAATACAGGCAAGCTTTCTTCAACTTTTATTACATTTTTTTTGATTCTTCATTTCATTGGATGGCCCTGATAAAGTTAACCAGAAACATGGAGAACTTCATGCTCTTCACTTTAAGTGTGAAAAATTCAAATAAGTGTGTTAATTTAGCTAGTATGTTGTAGTGAACGATACTTGCCCATCTTGCAGTACAAGTATGGAATCAGATAATTGTTTTTATTTTATGATCTTTGACATATTATTTTAATATTTGCAGAAAACCTTGTGGAGAATCTGTTAGGAGATTTTGAGTTTGAACTTCAAGTTCCATATCTGCTGTACAGAAATGCTTCTCAAGAAGTCAATGGTATTTGGTTCTATAATACACGCGAGTGTGAGGATGTGGCAAACCTTTTTACTAGGTACTTAAATTTTGTTAATTTTCTTTATGCTAGCTTTATTAACTATTTCCAATTGTCAATAATTAGATGCATGACATCTATTACTATTACTCGAATGGACTACAATGAATATATTATGTATACTTGTAAAGTTGTAAGTAGTAGCTTTTGTAGCTTTTAGTATGTGGCAAGATCAGAAAATACATAGCTTATTTGTGTTGTATTAGTCATTGATTTATTAATTGGTCTTAATTCTCATTGGTACCTGTGTTCCATGATATGTATGAATGCAGTTGGTGTTAATAAACTTGTTCATTATCGCTCTTTTTTCCCCCTACAGGATACTTGGTGCATATTCAAAGGTTCCCTCAAAGCAGAAAGTGAACAAAAGGTAGCTTAGTATTATGATGTAGCTTCTACATCTAATTCAGTATGTTTATTGTTATTTGTTGTAGGTTATTTTTTATTTGTCAATTTTAGATACAAAAATCCTTTAATTGTTTAAAGCTGGGTTAATAGCGTCATCAGCAGACAACCGAAGGGCAGAACTTTTTGATATTTTTATGCTTTCGTAATCTCTTTTGAGCTCCATTTTTCTTTATCCATAAGTTGGAGCATAAAATTTTTGGTACGGACTAGGTTGACCCGAAACACTTCTTGTTATTTTTTAGAAAGTATAAAAAATTCTTGAGTCCAATGTGACTACTCAGGATATTATTTCAATAATCTAATATTTTAATTAAATGATTTAAGTGGTTATAAACACCTGTTTGACCTGTTTCCTTTTTAGGTAACTTTTTTTAATTTTATCTGTTTGACCCATTAGAGATAAATATAAATCGAACCAACCTCCTCTAGTTCTCAGTTCTAATTTGTCACTTAACCTTGTCATATATTATGTCCCATTTTTTTTATGTTTTGTTGTGTAGTGAGTTTGAAGAACTTGAAGCAGTACCTACCTCTGCTGTAATTGAAGGACCACTGGAGTCAGGGTTGACTACCTCTCGGACTACAGATGTACCTGAAGATTCTTCATTTATTAACTTCTTTAGTGTATGTATCTCTATCCATACTTATCTTTAGTTTCTGTTTGCTGCATATGCAGAGTTTGTGATAACATGCTCTTATTTATAAGTGGAATAATCGGTCATGCTAAAACAGGCTGTAGATGAATGGTGGTAGTGTTTGGATGTGCTTTTGTTGTTTGAAGTTGTGATAATCAAATTTGGGTTAATACCATAACCAACATACTTTTTCATTTTGCACAAAAAATTCCCTCAACTGAATTTTAACACACTAACCTAACTTGTTTAGTTTATACAAACCTGTGAAACTAATGACAAATGCTGGTTACTTGCACAATCTATGCCACTTGACATCCACATCAGCAGAAAAGGCCTATGTGACATCTACATGTGTGCAAGTAACCAGCGTTTACCATTAGTTTCATAGGTTGGTATAAATTTAACAAATTTAGGGGCTCTAATATGTCGGTTTGGTTTAGGGAGTCTTCCTAAAATGAGAAGTTATATTAGTTCTCAATGGTATCAAATAATCATATTTTTTAGTGTTTGGGAAATTCTGATTTTTTAAGGGAATTAAGGATAAATTGACCAAAAAAGACATTTTTGCAGGAAAAAAAATTGAGATAGTTGTATAAAGTGAGAGTAAAGTCACCCTTTATCTTAAAAGAAGGGTTACATAGGTAATTTCCGGTTTTGTTACAGCTGGTTTGAAAATGATATATTTGATCCCTAAACAATCAGATACTCAAAAGCTAAATCTATTTAATCCAGACATAAAATCTGATTACTACTTCATGTGATTATATTCAGATAATCAGTCCCAAAACACATACCCTAAGTGCATTTTTGTGTTATATGCTGTCATGTGAAACTGATTGGAAAGAGGTTTAGTCTGTGATGTGTCGTGTGGCATGCGCGTCCCCATAGATATTATGCGTGGTTCTTAATTTATGATCTCTTTTTTTTTACATCAAGTTTTCTCACTGCAGACTGCTATGAATTTGGGAAATAGTAATAATACTCCAAATCCAGTTAATTCCATACAACCTTATCATAATTCAACAACAATTCCTTTATCTTCTCGTGATGCACCTTCACCTATGGTCAACAATCCACCATTGCAGTTTCCGTCATCCGCCACACCAGTACTGCAACATGACAGTGTTGACCAGGTTAACAACACCAACCACTTAACCAATCTTATTAAACCTCTTTCTTTCTTTACACCATCTTCTTCCACTCCATTGATGAGACAGCCTTCAACACCTGTGCCTGTTGCTGCCCTTCAGCAGCCACTGAATGTACAAAGAAGTGTTGGTATTCCCTTGCTTCAGCCATTCCCGCCACCCACACCACCGGCATCACTCACTCCTACCGCCGCTTCTGGTCCATACTATGGACCGTTGACCAGAGAGAAAGTCAGAGATGCTCTTGTAGTGCTTTCACAGGTATTAAAGCCTATTTTATTTAGAGGTGGGATTGTGCAAAGGGACGGGTTGGGTACTTGGGTTGGTTGGGTCGGTAACGGGTCAAAATGGGTTGGGGGTAAGAAGTGGCCAATTTAAGGAACTGACCCGACCTAATTTTTCCTTCTATGTTGATCTCATAATAACCAATATCTAAAATAGTAAGTTGTAATCGTCTTGTTGCAAAATTTAGATTATTAGTTAACTAGTTTAGTTTTTGTAATCATTACTAATTCTTTAATTATTTATAAAATTTAAGAAAAAGGATAAAAACGTGTTGGCGGGTTAACCCAACCTAACCCGTTTGGCCATAAGTTCTTAAGCTTTTTTAAGTTTTAGCCCATTTAGACCCGTTTTAATATGTTGTTTCACCACCAACCAGTTTTGTTCTGTAACCGCTCATTGATATCCATTTTACGGTTTTGCCCTCTTCAAGAAAGTTTCTTGTATGATTTTGATCTTTTCAAGAAAGTACTACAGGTTCTTGCAAGTAGTCAAAAACTTGATAATCATAAATACTATGATTTTAGAATTGTTTTTTCTTAATGTGCAGGATAACCAGTTTATCGACATGTTCTATAATGCTTTACTTAAAGTACACCAGTCATAACAGAGAGTAAAAAACCCAGAAACAATGTAGATTTTGAAGATTTTTATGTTGGCTTGGAAGTTGGAACACTAAAGGTTTATTATGGTTGTACTTGTATTGTTGGAATTTCAAGTTATATCTAAGAAAACAATCCTATCCTTTTTGTACTGATATTTATAATGTTTCATACTTATGGTTGATTAGGGCTGGGTTTTTTTAACCGTAACCCGAAGCCCGAACCCGATTAACGTGTAACCCGAATCACCGAACCTGAATAAAGAATAAAACCGAACCCGAAGTTTAGTGTTTGGATCGGTAATCAGAATGACATATGGGTTTAACCCGATTAACCTTATTAAAGTTTAAACACTATGTGGAATTTTTCTAGGGGTTGGAGACTCCATTCGATATGATTACTTAGCTTTCGACTTTTCACATCAACTACCCATTCGATTAATTCTTCTGTCTTTGACCCATTCGATTAATTCTTCTCTGTCTTTAAATCATCCGATTAAATCATTTGAAAGAGAAGAAGTTTCATTCGATAGTTTACGTCAATCCAACTGCCGACCTTGAGAGTGTGCCCTATATTTTAAGGGCCCAAAAATATTATTTTTTCCGTGTTTTCTTTGGCGGGAACCACAGGAGGGCGACAACCTGGTCTAACAGAGGAGAGAACACTGAAGAATAAATACCATTTATAGTAGCATTTCTCGTTTACCGGCCGGCGACATGGTTTTAACTTTAACAGAAAAAGAGGAAGTTGGAGAACAAGATGACTAGAGTATAATATAGGCACACCCTATATTTCAAAATGTAATTTAAACCAATTTTTTATTATTTCTTTTTAACGAAAAAAAAAAATAGAGTTGTAGGGGTGTACAACACTATGCTTCATTGGGCAAACATCATTCAAGTCAGAATAGTTTTATGATATTACTTATTTATTGCTTTTTAATATTTTTGGTTTATAAATATATCTTTTACAAAGAAATAAACCAATTAATTTTTTATGTTTGATTACCCCCGTTCTACAATATTTTTTTAGTTATCATTTCCGTTTAAAAAAAATTAGTTATGATTTTATTTAATTAGTGTTTATTATCTTTTGGCATTTATCATATTATTTTTAGAAAATACATAGAACTTGAGAATAACTTTTATCATGCAAATATGTCTTTATAAAAAATATTTTGGTAAAGAAACTTTAACCATATATATCAAGGCTTCATTAAATCAAGAATGTCAGTAAAGGCTAGCGATTCGTTTAACTATGTAATTTATATTATTTTGTCACAATAACTTTGTTTTGTTTATTACTATTACATTTTTTATCGTATTAATGATTTTTTTTATTATATTTTAGGTTTTAGGGGCCCGTTTATTTTAGTCGTACGAGGCACTTGAAATCTCAGGACCGGCCCTGATTATCCAAGACATCTTAAAGACTCATTCTTATTCGATCAAGGTTCATTCTGCCTATCAAAATTCCAAGACATCTTGAGACTCATTCCAAGCCATAATCCTACAGTCATTCTGCTGTTGAGATAAATAAACTAAATATTAGGTATAGGGGTCAAGTTGTCATTTTAGAAAGTATAGTTTATATCAAATATGTATTTGTAAAAGCATTCACATTGTGATCTTTATCTCATTCTTATAATTTAACTAAAAAACACATTTACTTTATCAATTTAAAGTAATTTAAAGGTTAAAAAAAAACCTCATATCCGATTCGTTATATTTGTAACGAACCAACTTTCGGGTTTATCCTATAATGTGTTCATTATATTATAGGGGGTGTTTTAAATAAAAGAAAGTTGAAGGATGTTATTTAAATGATGCATTTCTTTAACTTTGGAAGGGGAGACAAATCAAGAAGTGCAGGGACCGTTTCTATAATTTTGGCAACCCTGATTTGGTGGGATTAAGGGGTGGCGACACACACACTTCCCAGGTGTGTGTGTGTCGTGACTTTTAAAGGAGAGAAGAGGGGATGATGATCAAGATCAAATTGATGAATTCATGCTTGGATTTGAAGGTTTTTGTACACTCATCTTCTTCTAAAACTCCAAGTAAGCATGCTTTCATCATCTTAATCACCATTGTTGGAGTTTTGATGGATTTTAGTAGAAAACCCAAATTGGGTTAATTGGTATGGTGATTATGGATAAATGTCGTTCTTAAACCTTAATCTAGTGTTGTAAATGGTATTCTAACATCCAATTTGATGTTTGAAAATTTAGGGTTCTTGAAGTAAAAATTTAGGGTTTTTGAATTGGGGATGTTAAAATGGTGAATTGAGGAATTGTAAGAGTTTGTTGTGTTCATAGACACAAAACTTAATGAAATCCTCAATCAATTTGGTAAATCAAGAACCTTGGAGAATTCGGTGAAAATTGGATAAAACCTTAACATGTCAAAATGGGTTGGTTGGTGAAAGCTTGAATGAAGCTAAACAAACCAAGTTAGTTAATGGTGAAGATCATAAGGTCTTGGGTGAGAGTTAAACTTCAATTGATGTATGTATTGGGGTATTTTAGTTTACTAAAACATGTGGAATGTTTAGGTAATCAAGGGGATAAGGGGATAAAGGTGTTAGCTTTGAAGAATGAGTGGAATCTTCATTAGCCACGGTAAGTGCTTTACACTTACTTAGTAGTAGATAAGTACTGGTTACATGTAAGTAGATGTGTTGTTATTTCTATTTATACGTTGTGTATTGATTTTGACTCATGTGGTAAATGGTCAAAGTAAAGTATGAATGTGGTAGGATTGTTGTAGTTGACATAATGAGGAAATTAGTCAAACTAATGAATGACACTTGGTAGAAGTGGTGTAGTTGAACTATGTGGGGGGGGGGTATAGTCAAACTAAACATGGTAAATTGGTGTAATTGACTAGTGTGGCACAGAGTCAAACTAAAATATAGAATGTGATGATTTGTTGTAAATTGACTTAGATAAGTCAAACCATTTGTGGATAAATGGTGAAATTGTTATAAAATGGACTTAATGTGGTATAAATCAAACAATTGTGGATAATGGTGAAATAGGTGTAATTAGACTATGTAATTAATAATCAAACTTGAATACGCAAATGGGGTAAATAGGTGTAAGTAGACTATGTGATTAATAGTCAAACTTGAATGTGCAAATGTAGTAGATATGTGTAATTAGACTATGTGGTTAATAGTCAAACTTGATTGTGTATGTATGGTTAAATGGTGTAAATGACTCAATGTGGTCAAGAGTCAACTAAAATGTAGAATGTGGTAACATTAGACTAAAATTGACTTAATATGGTAAAAGTCAACCGTTGGTGGTAAAATGGTAAATTGATTGATTACATGAAGTGTGGATACTTCATGGAGGTGTTTACGTGAAGTGTGGATACTTCACGAGTGGTAGTGAGGTCAAGTACTTCATGCGAGAAAGCGTGTGGTGGTTCTCGCAATAGACATGTGGATATGTCAATTTGATGAGTGATGAAATGTTAGGACTTGTATGGGTTAATACATGTCTAAGTTATAGGTCTTTATATGCCTAAACAGTTAAATGATTGAACTTGAAGTCAAACACTTCAAGGGTAAAATTCGTGTAGTGGTACTCGGGTTTGTGGGTTGATAACTAACAAATTTATGTTAGTATATGTGGGTAAGCTTAGATGTGGTTAAAATATAAGTTTATGATGGTTTACGGTTCAAAAATGCAAACGGTTCGGTCGACGGGGGGTTGCATAGGCTAAAAACTGAAAAATGGTCAGTTGGACCTGCAGGCAGCGTATCATACGCCCGGAGCATATGATATGCCCAAATGAGTCTGGTAGACGCTGGATTTTTTTGGGTTTTGGCCTGTTGTTGTTGTAGGGACTTGTGGGAGGTCCCTAGGGCTACTTATCTTTACTAACCATGTTCAAATTGATGTTTGAATGTAGGGAAAGCTCCGGAGTGATCTCGAGTCTCGCATCAAGTGGATTGGATTCTCGTGGACATGTTTTGTAATTGGTTTTTGTCAGTCTTCTCGTATAAAGTCTTTACAAACTATTTAGGGTTGTTACAAGTTGTGGATAACTTGTTAGTAACTTTTGTTAAACTAAATTGTGGAAATTATGTTAGTTTAATTCGTGTTTGTAAAACTTAACGTGTGGATACGTTAAATGTCATTTTGGGACCTAACTTTCGCGTGTTTTAAAATGTTTAAATTGGGTTGAATTTTTTGGTGTTACAATTTAGAGTTAATTACTTTTTTCGTCCCTGTGGTTTGCTCAAAATAACCATTTCAGTCCAATAGTTTAAATCTTGCCAAAATCATACCTGATCTTTCATTAACGTTTTAATCAACTCCACCACCTTGTTAGATCCATCAGTGTGCCCCTTACGTGAGGGGCAATTTTGTCATTTCATTTTTACACTCCACCCCTTAAAAATAAAAAACCCTAGTTTCATCAAGTTCATCGTTCTCACTTCTCACCCAAATCACTTTACCGCTTCCTAAACCATCTTCCCGCTCTCAAAGCCATCTTCTTTCTGGAGCTTCATTAACGATTTCACCATCAAAGGTTAAAACTTTTATCATCTAACTATGACTCTGAGTCTGTGGTGGCTTCGTCAACCGGGAGAGGAGTTTGATCCTTATGAAGTCTACGGTGAGTTTTTTGCATAACCCTTTTTTTTTTAAAAATTTGCTTCGATTGTTGTTTGATAAAAACCAAATAATAGTATTATACAATTTTATTGATTTTTTAGGGGGTCACCCAGGAATTTTCTCTATGAAGTTTAACCATCGGGGTTTGTTCACAAAGCCCCTAGGTAGAAGATATGTTAATGGTCAGGTTAGCTTTATAGATATGATTGACTCGTTCGAGTTTTCACTCAATGAGGTGGATACCATGATACAAACCTTAGGTTATCCGGAAGATGAAGTTATTTATTACCATTATAAGATACCTGATCAAGATCTTGATTATGGTTTAAGGGCTTTAAGAAATGAGAATGATATCTTGGGTTTGTTAAAGTATGTTGAGGAGTTTAAGGTTATTGAAATATTCACTGAGCATGGACACAAAACAATAGATAATGGTTCAGTTGTGATTGAGGAACTAAATGAAACTGAAACTTCTGGTATTAGAAGGCAACTAGCCATAGATTGGCATGAACAAAGTCATGTAGATAATGACATTGATGAACAACCTCATGAGGATGCACATGGCAATGGTGATGATGATGAACACAATGGTACTGAGTCTGAGGATTCTGATTTCATTGTTGATGCTGACAATATGATTGATGAGGATGAAGTAGACATGGAAGATTTTAGAGCTGCAGTGGACAAGGATGTTGATGAGGAACATCTTGAGAATAATAGTGAAGATGATGAGCATGAATCTGAATTTGAGCTTGATGATTTTGAAAGATTGAGTGATTCTGATGATGACCCACCTCTAAAAAAAGCAGTGAAAAATTTAGGAAGAAGAAAAGACATGCCAAAGATCTAATAGTAGAACCTTTTTATGTTGGGAAACCGTTTTCAAATAGAGAAGAAATCAAGGCACTACTAAAGAAATATGCCATTGATAGTATAAGGGAGCTTAAAATTGTAAGAAATGACAATGATAGATTTCGTGTTGTGTGTGGGGGATTAAGTCCAAGTGGTTTAGGTGGTAAGCATATTGAGGACAACACTGTGAAAGAAAAGGCAGGTGGGACCCAAGAGGGGGATGGGTCAAAAACTTTATTGAAAAATGACAAGAAAAAGAATCTTGTGCCAGCTTGTCCTTTTATATTGCACATCTCCAACCACAATAAATATGAATCTTGGGTGGTGAAGACTTTCATTAATGCTCATAATTGTCTCCAAACTAGAGAAGTGAAGCTTTTTACTGTGAGTTATCTTGCCAAAGTTATTCAAGGTATAGTTGCAGCGAACCCCACCGTGCCACTTAGAGCCCTACAAGAACAGATCCAACAAAGGTTTCAAGAATGAATGTTTTCATGGCTAACGCCATTGCTACACATAAGATTGAAGGTGATTTCAGATTACAATATGAACTACTAAGGGATTATTATGATGAGCTTATCATATCCAATCCTGGAACATCTGTGAAAATTGAGGTGGAGAGGGAGTTCAACCCAACAAGCACAACCAGACAGTTTAAGAGGATCTACATCTGTTTAGGGGCTTTGAAGGAAGGGTTTAAAGATTATGGAAGGAAAATATTAGGATTGGATGGTTGCTTTATGAAGGGGCCATATCCAGGACAAATTCTTACTGCTGTGGGAATAGATTCTAATAATGGCATCTATCTGGTTGCAAAATGCTATGGTTGAGGCTGAAACCACCTCATCTTGGACTTGGTTCTTGGAGTGCCTAGGTCATGACCTAGATTTGTATGCAAACTCCAACTTCACTTTTATTAGTGACAGACAAAAGGTATTTTTTATTGATTATATGTAAATTCCAGTTTCATGTATTACATTACTTATATCATTTCATCATATGTCTAGGGTATTATACCTACATTAGAGAAGCTATATCCCAGTGCTGAACACAGGTTTTGCTTGAGACACTTTCATGAAAATATGAAGTCTAAGTGGAGGGGTCATTTATTTAAGAATCTGCTTTGGAAGTGTGCTACTGCAACTACTATTCCACAATTTGAAAAAGCTATGACACTGTGAGGATCCAAGATCAAGCTTTACATGACTGGTTACAGAAAATCCCACCAAAACACTGGTCCAAAGCTTACTTCAGTAGTATGTTTTTGTACTTAACTTATGCATAATTTCTGAATTTAAAGGATTACATCCATGATTTTATTGTATGACTTATGCAGGAATAGCAACAAGTGATGTCCTTTTGAACAATCTATGTGAGGTGTTCAACAGACAACTAATTGAAGGAAGAGACAAGCCCATTATCACCTGCCTAGAGTACATAAGGGAATACTTGATGAGGATAATTGTTGTTGTGCACAAGCAGATTGCCAAGGCAGAAAGTCATTTGACTCCCAAAGCAACTAAACTCTTTGAAGCCATAAAAAAAGAAGCCTCTGATTACACACTTATGTGGAATGGGAGGAGCAAATATCAGGTGAGTGGGCCTTCTCAAGATCAATGTGTAGTGGATGTTCAACAGAAAACTTGCTCATGTAGGAGGTGGGAGTTGACTGCCATGTCATGTAAGCATGCAGTGGCTGTTATATGGAATATGGTCCAACATGGCATGGATGTTGGCATGCCAGAGTCTTGGGTTTTAGAAATTTATTGGCTAGACACATGGAAGAAGGTATATACAATTACAGTTGACCCAATCAATGGTGTAGATCTTTGGACACTTTCATAATGCCCAACCACTCTTAAACCTCCAAAGCATCACAAACAAGTTGGGAGGCCAAAGATAAAAAGAAAGAAAAGTGCTGAGGAGTTGTGTCAACCTCTTGTCAAAGATGGGAAAATGACAAGGTTTGGGAACACTGTAACATGTACAAAGTGCAAAAAAAAGGGTCACAACCAAAGGTCTTGTAAGGGGCAGGGGAAGACATCAAATCCAACATCACAACCATGAAGAACCGTTTGATTGTCTTTTGAGTAGTCATGTACTGGTTGTCATGGTTGTCTTTTGTAGTTGTTTTTTGACTTAACACTTTGAACTTGGATTGACTACTGTCTTTTGGATGTAATTTGGTTATCTTTTGAACTATGTTGAATCATTTTCTTGCAAATGGTTATCTTATGCATTGCAAATGGTTAATTGTTGTTGCAGCTTTATGGCTATCCGGTTTTGCAGCCAATTTTTTGTCAATTATTGCAGCTTATGTTTGTCAATTGTTGATGCCAATTTTGTGTAGATTATATGAATGGTTATAACCTAAATTTATGCAGGTCTTATCAATTGAAACTCACTGCTTTTCATCAACAAAATTTGCAACTTAGTGCATTTCATTTCATTAACATAATGATAATACATGATAACATAGGAATGACCTTTACAACCTTTGAGGTCATTTTGAAATCAAATACAACACAAACCAACTTAAACCTAATAAAATCTTCAGCCTTTGAATTTGAGTTCCACTTGTTCTTGTCATGGCTTCATGCCTATTGATGGATCTCAAGAGTCCCGAAATGATTTCTGCAGATCTTTGACACACGGGGGGATCAAACCAACCAACAAAACCATAAGTTGATCCCTGTAAAGAAAAAATTAGACCAAATTCATTACAAAAAATTAGTACAAAATACTTACACTTCTGGTGCAACAGTAAAATCTCCTTCCAGGATTTGAAGATGTCCATGAGGTGCGAGTCCCTGTAGTCGAGCCATAAGAACATATCACCCTTTCATTATTTCGTATGTGATGAACTCGTTCAATATGCTTCATCGTCTTTGATTTTGACTCCAGGTCTTGATTCTTGAGTCTGTTGTGAATCCCTGTAGTTAAGCCACTTAGGGTTTTTGATTTTGGTAAAGTGATTTGGGTGAGAACGATGAAACCAGGGTTTTTGATTTTTAAGGGGTGGAGTGTAAAAATGAAATGACAAAATTGCCCCTCACATGAGGGGCACACTAATGGATCTAACAAGGTGGTGAAGTTGATTGAAACATTAATGAAAGATCAGGTATGATTTTGGCAAGATTTAAACTATTGAACTGAAATGGTTATTTTGAGCAAACCAAAGGGACGAAAAAAGTAATTAACTCTACAATTTGAGGGGCACACTGATGGATCTAACAAGGTGGTGGAGTTGATTGAAACGTTAATGAAAGATCATGTATGATTTTGGATGTACTAAAAAGTAGTTTAATAAAGGTAACTAAATTAACCTAATTCTAGACTCTAAGTAATACTCTAGACTCACTAAGACACACTAAACTACTAACCGGAAAGTGTACCGATCGACTCTAGTATAGCTAATGTAAGTCCGGATATCGAACCCACGAGACTCTATCGAATTACGTTAACGACTCTATCTAGACTATGACCGACACTGACTGAACTAATTGTTTAATTGTTTGGGGGGGTTTCTAAAAATCCTAAAAATGCAATTAAATTAAACTAAATTAATTAACTAAATTAACCAATACGAATTAACTTGGACTTTTACTCAGATGGTGGAAACACTACCTAGACTGGAATCCTGATTGCTTTTAGTAATGATTTTATCTGGAAATTGTTTACTATGGAACCGGGATCATAAAGTTCTCACCCTTCAGGATATCTAAAGGACTCCTAACCCTTCTCAAGAGCACGCTATGATACCCTAAAGGTTGTTTAGATTACCGGTTATTAGACTCTCTTTCAAGACACCTAACAGTTTTATGAAAGTACCCTTAGAGGCTTACTCCCTTTCGAGACCTAAACCAAGGATAGAGTTGTTTTCTCGATTAGACTTGCTAGAAAATAGCCAAAAGGTTCACTCCTAACAAAGCTCCTACCTTTCAGTTTAATGACTTAGACCTAACAATAATATCGCACCTTTCAGCTATTGATGATTAGTAGAACACTTGATTTTATAAGATTACCAAATATTACTTCTAAGGTTTAATGGCCAATTTAACCCTAAAGATTGAAGATTTATTACGTGATATAGACACTCACCAAAATCTAAAACCTAGCAAGACTCTATTACGTGATAAAGACCGTCACCAAGAATCTCACGAAACAATAAACAATATTCAAACAATATCAAATATGCAAACACATCTAATTAATAGAACAAATCGCCTACAATTCATAAATAATCCATAGATCCATAATAAAAATCAGAACTTTAGACAATCATTCATCTAGTCTAGGTAGTACGATAAATTTAGCCAATCAAAGTCATTGAAAACATCAAGAATGAAGTATAATCAAGAACACAAAACATAGTTTAAAAAAAAGAAACGAAAGTAAAGACACCCGAATGACACAAACGTGACCCGGATGATTCTCCCGACTTCAATCCTTCAACCAGCGACCCCAAGAACTCAGAAATGCCTCAATCAATGCTCCAAAATCGCCCAGGGTTATGTTCATTCGTAACTAGGGTTTAGGTTAAACACAATTAAGTATTTATATGTTTCACTTAACAAATCCCAACCCAACAGCTCCAAATCTGGCGACAACACATACTCGCGGGGCGCGATAAAATCCTCCATGTTAGTCGCGACCCGCGACCGTCTTCATGACGTCAGCACATTTAACCGTCTCTCGCCTCCCGCGAGAGGAATTACCTTTATTGTCGCGGCCCGTGAGAAACCACTATTCCAGCACTTTCAACGCGTTTCAGCTCCCGAGCACTCCAATACGTTCCAGGACTCGACTTTTTCATGTTTCCGCTTGTTTTCCTCACTTTTCAGCTATTTCTACGATTCAAGACCTGCAAAACGCAATTGGATTAGAAGTACGCAAATTCTGACGAAAACCAAACTAACACTAACGAAATCATACGAACTGTACACGATAAAAGAATGTATTTTGCAATACATCAATTTTGGCAAGATTTAAACTATTGGACTGAAATTGTTATTTTGAGCAAACCACAGGGACGAAAAAAGTAATTAACTCTACAATTTATCTCTATTCAATTAAATAATACTCTTTTAATCATTTTTTTTATTATTTTTTCTCTCTCTTTCACTTATAATTCGATGAGCTTAAGATTACTTTTCCAGCTTATTTTTAATTCTTTTAATATTTTCTAAATCTTCATTACCAACAATTTAATATTCCTAAGATTCTTTTTCCATCTTATAATTTCTAAATCTTTATTACCAACTATTAAATATTTCATTTATTAAACCCGTATAATACACATGGTTCTAACCTAGTATATTATAAAAGTTTATATGTGTATGTTCTGTTCGATTCGGTCTTCTCGGTTTTCAAAAGATACAAAACCGAAACTGAACCGTAAATTTCGGTTTTCAAAAAGTACAAAACAAAACCGGTGATTTTTAGTTTGGGCTGGTTTTTACTAGTGTTTTGAAACCCGGACCGGACCGGCCGGTCAGACCGGGAACCGATGGTCTGACCGGTCCGGTTACATGTGTTGAAATGGTCCTGCAACGACCCGACGGTCGGATCGGAAAATCGGTGGTCGGACCAGTTTTTTATTTTTTTTATCTCTTTTAAGTCTCTTGGATTCATATTTCGAAGCTAATTGCTAGTTTAAGAGTATTGGAATTGACTTGTTGGTGGTTTTTGAAGGATTAATGGTTGTTTGAATTGATTTATTTTTATAATATTTATGATGTCGTCCGGTTCTTAATTCCGGTCCGACCGGTCCGACCAGTGGACGGTTAGGAAAACCGGTTCAACGTCCGGTCCGATTATGAAAACATTGGTTTTTACAATTAATTCGGTTTTTTTCTCACCCGGATCCGGAATTTGATAAGACCCGTCCGAAAAAACTGAAACGGAAACTATCCATCACTCGACCCGATAATCTGCTTTTGTGTTCTGACTCTATCCTTCACCCCACCTTCTTTAACACCACAAGCTTTATTCACACCGACGTGGCTCTTCGCCGTTCGCTCCTCCGCCGATCATTCTCTTTCCCTTATACTGATTCCGCCCTTCGTCTCCCAAAACCTAACGATTTGGTAAAATCACCGTTCGCCGGCGAAACTTTGTTATATTCTTATATGTCCAATGGCCATTTCTCAACCGCACGCTCTTCCCAGTGTTTGTTGCTCGCGTTCTAATTCCTTAACGAAGTAAGCAAGCTGTTTCATTCATTTGAGTAACTATTTATTATATTGTTTAATTGTAATTGCTTGTTTCTCCTTTTCAATTCCGTTGGTTAGCTGATAATCTAGTGAAAATTTGAAGCAATTGAATCGTTTGTGGTAAATGATTGTGAATTAGGTTTTTGATGTTAACTTGAAGTGCTTAAAGTTGAATTGTTAATATCATAAGTCACATACTAGTCGTTGGATAACTGGATCATGGAAATGTGTTCTAGGTAGCTTTTTGTTTGGTTAGGTAGGGTTAAGTAAACCTAGCTAGCTATCTTTGATTATAGTTTCATCAGGTATTTTTAATTAATTGATGGTGATATTGGATCATGATTATCTTTATTGAGCATTAAGAGAGTTAACTTTCTAATATTGCATGCATGATGCAGATCTCTGAATCCATGGATTTCGTTTAAACATTCCAAAACTTGCTTTTGCCACAAGAAGGTTTATTCAAGGAAAAGGTTCCGGATAAATCTTTGTTTGTTAGAAGATGGGAACCTCGGTCTCAATTCCACATCACTAGATTCTCAATTATCCTGTTTGATCTATTACAAGTCAAGAAGAGCAAGACATGTTTTGCCATTTGCTTCTGCTGATGATGGTTTAACAGTCAATGGTAGTTCTCAAGTAAGTGCTAGTGGGGATGTTGAAGAAATGAGGGTTAAGCTTGATGAGTCGTTGCAAAATGAAGAATACAATAGTGCACTTATACAGTCTTTGCATGATGCTGCAAGGGCATATGAGTTGGCCATTAAAGAACAGAGCACTGCATCCAAGTTATCGTGGTTCTCAACCGCTTGGCTTGGTATAGACCAAAATGCTTGGGTGAAGGCTTTATCTTATCAGGTTGGTTTCGAATGTTCTTGTGATACTTGCACCTCATGTTCTTTCTAGTGGTGAATTAATATTTGCATAAATGAATGCATGTGTACTTTTTTTTTATGTGTTTTCAGATCTGCGTATGACACTTATATCGGTCTTATGTTCTTATGTGGCGCATCTCTGTTTCCTGTATCCCGTTAAACGAAATTGTTGTTTATGAAATTATGATTTATCGATTTAAGAGTAGTTTTCATGTTGAACAAACAGAACATTAAAAATGAGTTATTCAAAGAAATTAAGTATGTTCTTGTGCAATATTCTATATAAATTCTGATTTTGAACATGACATATTAGGTACCAATGTACCACTCTATATTTGTTTAATCCAAATTCTGAATCAAAATGAGCCTTATATTTTCCTTTGTACTCTGTAGAAGATGTAGACATTAACATCATAAGGCCGCCATCCAACTAATTGTTTAACCACAATACACTGGACTAGAATTATGAGTTTCGGATTTTGGAAGGAACTGGTCAATTTAAACAGTATTATGTTACTGAACATACTTATGTAGACACCAGAATGAGAACTAATAGCTGCAGACAACTTTCTGTGTTCTGGGGCTCCTCAGAGCAGGGAGAGATACCGACTTAGACCTGCCAACTTTCATAACTTGGATTGTGTACAGACCTGAGGTTGATATGACTAACCTTCCAAACCCTTAGGAGCTTTGGTGTGTGGGGTCACCCTTTAATCCTTTATTGATGCTTTTTAATAAAAAAAATACTCCACATGTTATATATATAGGCTTTCACCGTTTCTGAAAATGCGTTTATTGTTGAGTGTGGAGTACTGGAGCCTGATTGGAAATGTTGCAACATTCTGCCAGGACATTTTTTTTGCCAGACAAACAAACGACCGCTACTAGGCAGGAGTTCGAGCATAGGTCATTGCCCTAATCCGAGATTAATAACTGTTATTGTTTTTCATGCCTTCGTGTATTCCCATACTCGTATTATTTTTTGTCTGCTGTCTGATTTACCCAACATGTATGCCATATGATTGAAAAATGTAGCAAGTTAGAAAGAAATCTACGATGTATCTTAAAAGACCATGATCACTACTACAATCCATATCCATGAAAAATAATAAAACATGCTTTGAATTTCTAAAGTGGAGAAACATTCTATTAAAACTTGGAAACAATTATATATCTACCAAATTCACAATTATAATCTATTGGCTGTACTGCTCAGTTATGATCTTCCTCATGGGTTCTGTTAACATATGACATAAAGCTAATAACTTTCAATAACTTCAGGCCTCAGTGTATTCATTACTGTTAGCAGCATGTGAGATATCATCTCGTGGAGACAGAAGAGACCGAGACATCAATGTTTTTGTCCAAAGGAGGTATGAATTTTGAGTAATCTCTTATTACTTCATTAGATATTTCCTGTTTGCATGAAGAAATAAAAGATACAACCATCTTTATTTTGTTGCATATAAAGTCAAAAAAACATCTGTGTGTAAGTCAGTTTGATTTTACACTCTGCATTCATCAAACAAAACACTGTTAGGAACAACGTGGCGCAGCGGAATCAACACACACACATGCACAAACGATAATCACGCGGTACAGAAAAATAAACGACACAAGAATTTTACGTGGTTCGGTCCCAGTGGGGGACCTACGTCCACGGGCTGCAACTAGGTTATTTCATTAAGCTCTAGGCACACAGATTACAGTTACAACATAGGGTATTTATAGATTAAAACTAGGGTTCCTAACTTGTTCTCCAAGTTAGGCCCAAACCGTAGAGATAGGCCCATTAGGGCCGGCCGCCTTTAAACGAGACTCCACACCTAACAATCTCCCACTTGGAGGCTCGAGCAATCCTCAATCCACCATCCAAGCAGACCCTATACCAGTAACTCCAGTAATCTTCAATAACAGAAATCCTCCAAGCCTCCAGTTCTAAGAACAAGCTAACACTTCACTATTAGAAGTTTCCAAGCCTCCAGCTCCCAAGAACAAGCTAAGATTTCAAATAACAAAAGTCCTCCAAGCCTTCAGTTCCCATAAACAAGCTAGGACTTCAATCCAATCCTCCTAGTTGCAGCAGCCAACTCCTCAATTACCAGAAGAGCCCGTTGAAGCTCTCCCGAGCTCCAACCCAGCAGTCATCACTGACCCAGCCATGGCAAAACCCGCCATTGACTCATCCTAAATCTCAACCGACACCTACTCACTCGAACTACCGACTCCAGAGACTTCCAGAGGAAACACCACTCTCCAAAACCTGCAAGTACCATGTAGAGATTTTCTCATTTGGAATTCCGGTCTTCAAAACCCAACGGTGTTTTGAACTGTACCCAGAACACGTCCCATGCTCCCACTATTCCCAAAACCCCTGACCTGGTTTAAACCTCCGAATGCACTCAGCTAACATCTCCGTGGCTCTAGGATTCACACTTGCAAAATGAATCCACTTAGCTCTACCCGATGCAGCGAGCCAAGACTTTAATACTCAGAAGTTGGTTCCCTTCTTCCAGCGATACATAAACCTGTATCTTCCCAAAGTCTTCAAACAATAGATTCACCAATGCTTCACAGAAGTGAGTAATGAAGCATACCAGAATCTTGAACCCAAGAGTCTCCACTGCCTTCACTGAGTCCCAATGCATCAACCCAGACACATTCTCAGAAGCAGAATTTACTATCTTTGACATCGACTCTAAAGAATGTCCCACATAACTCCATGCAGCTCCACCAAGTCAACTATGCCTAGCTCCCACTGTCCCTGTTATCCCAACCCATTACCAAAACCAACATTCCATGAGATTATCCCCGATCGTACTTTCCCGGCAAACGTCTTCACCCAGCACAAGATCCCGGATCCCCTCAAATGTCGAACCACTGATCACCACCGAACAAGAAATAGCTTCACAGTTCCAGACCAGCTAACCGACAAATGGTTATAACAGCAGTAGTGCTTTCATGAAAGCAAACGGTACCAAGGATTCCGCGACCGTACACCCGATCGGCTAATCCTAACCGAAAAATCTTTCAACCGAGCAATATCACCTTACTTCCTTTTTTTTTCACTTATGTCGTCACCAACACACCCATTGGTTCCATTTTCTCCAGGTTTATCCAACACCAGTACCCCATTCAAGTTCCATTTTGACAAACCCATCAACCAAAATACATAACCATCAAACCTTCGATTACACCCATCCCGTCTTCAGCTATAACAATAGCAAACAGGAAACAAATCGAAACAGTGAAACAAACACAACACTTGCACGGGCTTGAACTTGACAGATGTTCTATAGAACATGTCAAATGACCGATTTGCTCCTGCAATAAACCTCGCAGACAAATCTAAACCCGAATACTGAATTTCACATAACCCGGTTCCCAAACAGGTGATAATAAACAGTCAACAGAAACTAACCAAATCTCTAACCTTTACCCGACGAATCCAAGAGTTTTATAACCAAACCCTAATCGGCGGCTTCAAAGAGATTAACCCGGTACTATAAACAAAACCATTTATACATGCGATATCATAACCCGAGACACCTGACTCGACGCTTCACCTGCAAACCTGAGTGAAACCAGCAACTCCACCACAACAGAAACTCTAATTGCAAAATCACTCCAAATCAGTCCCGAACAACCCTGTTTTCTCCAAAACATCCTTGTTTTTTTCCCTTTTGCGCAACCTAGGGTTTGAAAAAACCCTAATTCCGGTTGCCCTAAAAACAAGAAACTAGGCTGCGAATCAGCCCTGGAACAGCAGCAGAAAAACGAAAAATTTTCTGGAAAACACTGTTCATGCCGGAAAACACTGTGCACGTGGAAAACACTGTTCACGGTGGCGGCGGTACTGTAGCGGCGGCGGTACTATAGCACAGATCTGTATCAACCCTCGATCAGCCTCTACCCTTTTTCTCGATCGAAAACCGTGCAGACCGTGTGTAAATAACGAGCCAAAGCTCTGATACCACTTGTTAGGAACAACGTGGCGCAACGGAATCAACACACACACATGCACAAACGATAATCACGCGGTACAGAAAAATAAACGACACAAGAATTTTACGTGGTTCGGTCCCAGTGGGGGACCTACGTCCACGGGCTGCAACTAGGTTATTTCATTAAGCTCTAGGCACACAGATTACAGTTACAACATAGGGTATTTATAGATTAAAACTAGGGTTCCTAACTTGTTCTCCAAGTTAGGCCCAAACCGTAGAGATAGGCCTATTAGGGCCGGCTAACCCTAATTAGGGCCGGCCGCCTCTAAACGAGACTCCACACCTAACAAACACAGGATAGAAGGGAATAAACCTCAAAATCTTTTATTGGTGGTTATCTCAGTTTGATAAAATAGTGTTTGTTTTTGCGTTGTCGCACTCTAAGCTCCTACTATTAGCACCTAAAAACAGCAACCCGCTTGAGTGGCATTGGTAAGCCAGCTATCATGAGTTTTTGCTACTGTGAATATTAAATGATCTATTGAAATATGATTGAAGAGAATTCATTTAATTCCTCCTTTTCCCTCTTCTTTCTGCAGTTTGTTAATTTTACTTTTAAAATGACATTCTTTATTTCATTTGGGAGAAGTCGATTCTCAGAAAGTGTGCGCGTTGTATGTGTGTGTGTGTTTTCTTCTGTTTATCATAAGTATTTCTTAATCTAACTATAACTTTTATGCAGTCTCTCACGGCATTCTGCTCCCTTAGAAAGTGTAATCCGGGATGCACTATTAGACAAGCAGCCAGAACTTTATGACTGGTTTTGGTCTGAGCAAGTGCCATCTGTTGTGTCCAGTTTTGTCAATTATTTTGAGAAAGATCAACGATTTGCTGCTGCTACTGGAGTGTAAGCAGTTACCTCATATATGCAGTGTAATTTTCGGTTTTACTTTCGGGGTGGCAAGATGTGTGGATTGGGTAATGACATGAAACTGGTACCTTCTTAGTATGGGTCTAAACGGACGAGGCGTTAAGATAACGTATCTGAGGCGACGCCTCAGGGGGGCTTTTTATACGTACGCCTCTAGGTGTCGAGGCGTTAAAAAAAACGTTAAAGGCGTACGCCTTGAGGCACGCCTCTTGCTGTTTTAGGGTTTAGATGATGAAATTAGTTAGGAAAGTTCTATATTTATAAGATATATAACTTTTATATGCTGTTTTAGACTTTCTATGATGAAATTAGTAAGGAAAGTTCTATATTTATAAGATATATAATTTTTATATTTATTTTTTAATTCCGCCTCGGTTCGCCTCGAGGCTTACGCCTCGTGAGGCGAAGGGAAAACGCCTCGAGGCGCGATTCCGTTCTTTTAAACCTTGAGTTTAGGTTGACCTGCAACTTCTTATCTTTCAATTTTTGGGACTGCTATATAAATAAATATTGGTGTTGAATATGATTACGAAAAATTCTATTATTACAATAAACTTCAATTTTTTAATAAACAATTCAGGAAGTTGTATGCATTAAAAAAACACTTGAGGCAAATTTCGATATGTTCGACCCGTTCCCTCTTTAGCTAAAATTCTGATTCTACCCGCTTGAGATAAAGATAGCCCAAATTGACCCATTCACAAGCAAAGGGATCGAAAAGACCCCCTCCATTTTACATCATGCTAACTTGCTTCTTTCTCCAGGCTCCGAAAAGGCACATCCTTGGGTTCAGGGGATGCAAGTGACAAATCGTTGCTCCTGTTTTCCTTGAGTTGCATTGCTGCAATAACAAAACTGGGCCCTACAAAAGTTGCTTGCACACAGTTCTACTTTGTTCTTCCTGAGTTAACTGGCAGATTGATGAGCATGCTGGTTGAATTTGTTCCTTTACGCACGGCCTATAGTTCCATTAAAGAAATTGGTCTGCGCAGAGAATTTTTGGTCCAATTTGGACCTAGAGCTGCAGCATGTAGAGTGAAAGATGATCAAGGCACTGAAGAAGTTCTATTTTGGGTTAGTCTTGTACAAAAGCAGTTACAACGCGCTATTGATAGAGAGAGAATATGGTCAAGATTGACAACCTGCGAAAGTATTGAGGTAAAAAAAACAAAAAACACAGGGTTTTATATTGCTCCAAACACATATACCTACCTAAAAGCAGTTCATGCTATTAGTTATTCCATTGTTCATTTCGTAACTTATCATGGTTATTTGTAAAATTGGTTATTTCATTGCATTTTGTAAGTTACTTTATTAAATGTTATCCCTCTGTTTTAAGCAATTTTCCAGCATGAATATCAATGTTAGTCGTGTTATGTAGTTTAACTTGAGTATTATTCCTGTAGGTTTTAGATAAAGATTTGACTATTTTTGGATTCTTCATTGCTTTGGGAAGGAGGACTCAGTCATATCTATCTGCAAACAACTTTGAGTCTGTACCTAAACCTATTGAAGGATTGATCAGGTAAAGTTTTCAGATGACATATTTGAATTTGCAAAATCTGAATCGACATCTGATTATTTTCTGTCTTCAAAGCAGGTATCTTATTGGTGGCAGTGTGTTATACTATCCTCAACTTTCATCAATAAGCTCTTATCAACTGTATGTGGAGGTTAGCATAGTTGGATTAATATATCACGTACAAAGTTAAATTTGCATAATTCTTAAATTTGAAAACACTTTTTAGGTTGTATGTGAAGAGCTGGATTGGCTTCCATTCTACCCAGGAAACATTGATACTCAAAAACACTCACATGGCCATAAAAGTAAAAAAGGTCCTCCAAATGAGGAAGCTGTCCCTATCGTTTTAGATGTCTGTTCACACTGGATTCAGAGCTTTATTAAATATAGTAAATGGCTTGAGAACCCTTCTAATATAAAGGCTGCAAGATTCCTTTCTAGAGGGTATGCCATCTATTTCGTTGAAGATTTAAAATAACTTTAGGCTCTTATTGAGGTGATTTAAGTCGTATTTTTCTTATTCAGGCATAAGATCTTACAGGAGTCTATGGAAGAATTAGGCATACCCAAGTAAGTAGAATGCCGTATGTCCAATCTCTAGGGGTGTTCATTTCGAATCAAATTTGAAAAAAAACGAATTTCGAACCCAACTGAGTTCAAGTGTTTGAGTTACGAATTCGAATTCGGTTTTCGGCTCGAATTCGAATGTGATTTTCGAACCGATTCGACCCGAATATTCAAATTTTATTTATATTTTTTTAAAAGTACATATATTATTTATTTAAATATATATATATATATATATTAATTATTTATTATTTTCTCATAGTTAGGGATATTCGAATCAACCCGAATTCGAACCAGTTATTCGAATTCAAATTTGGTTCGAATCAAATTAAGTTTCAAAATTTTCAAATTCGAATACGACCCGATGAACAACCCAATCTCTTCTATATATCTATAGATTACAATTTTGCGGTGATTTTTAAATGATATCACCTGGGTATGCTATTAGGCAGGAAATATTTGTGAAAACTTGATAAAAGACAGAATATTATGTTATATTTCGTTAATGATCAAAACATGTAAATATATAGACGTAGGGAACCAATTCTAGTTGCTATCTAGTTCCTATTCTATCCTAATCTAATAATATATCAAGTTAATAATTTGATCATATCACCTTAACTAGTACTTATCTAGAAATTAAATACTTGACTAATGTATATGAAAAACAACATAATAATATAAATCTCATAAATTGGAAAATGAACTCCAATGCTAGAACACATTTTACATAAGAGTTTTTCCCCTACTTTATAGCTAGAACACATTTTACATAGAGTTTTTCCCCTACTTTTTAGACCCATTATTTACAGGATATGGAAATGTTAATGCAGGAAGCTGATGATTGAAAGGAGTACCACAAATAATTTTGAGCTTACTCGTTCAGGTGGTTATGCTCCATTAAAAAAAGAACTAGATTCTTTTGACAAGGTATCTTCATCTTTAGTTCTTTCACTAAATTAAGTTAAAATTTTCATTTTTCAATATTCTTTGGCTTCAGTGTGATTAGTGATTGTATTTTCTCACCGATTTGAGATTTTGAACCTTGGGAATGTAAGATGATCTCAATATATGACTATATGAGTCACAATTATACATATCTACAGAACATAACCAACATAAAATAGATGACACTCATTTAGGGTCCAAACCAGTTACCAAGAAAACTCACTAAAGCTTTATGGGCAAGAAGGATTAATATTCTTATATATATAGGGGCACAAATTTTTAAGTAGAGATCTGCATAAGCACGTGTACGTAGTGCTGGCCGTATATAGTGGGAGAGGGAAAGAGAGGCGGTGATGCGATTACATAACCGCCTTATGTATCACATCTTTAGAACTGCGAGAATCGCATAAACAATATAACCAACACAAACTAGATACAAAAGGCATTCAAGTTCCACCCTTGCAGTTGAACTATGTGGCCCAAAATGGTTTAGTGTTCTTATGTTTAAGTTCTTATCGGATCCCTCCTCTCGCTCTATATATGTGTGTGTGTGTAGGGGAGTGAACATAAAAAGGCTTCGTTTCGTGAGAAGGATTTTGCGCATTAAAATCAAAAACTTATTTATATATATATATATATATACATTTAATTTTTTTCTTGAAAACACTAGGTCACACGAGGATTTGAAATCGTGGGGGTGAGAAAAAAAAACATTTTTAAATTATTTTTTAGTTTTTGTGGCAAAAAATATATAAATGAAATTGCGCATCATAATTAGAACATATTTTTTTTTAATATCCTTTAGGAAGTCAAGGCCACCCAAGGATTATAAAATTTTGGGAATAAAAAAATAATTTTTTGTACCCTTCTTTGACTTATCATGAGTTTTAGCCTTCTTTTGATCCTGACTAAAAACACACACACATAAACATACACACACACGCATATATATACATATACATATATATATATATATGTGTTATATATACATGTATATATTATATGGCATCAACGACTCGTAGGTTGGGTTTATGAGAACTCATTTTCATAAGAAAACTAGAAAACTCCCGCCCTCAACTTTTAAACCTTAATAACTTTTTCATACGTTATTTTTTTTTTTAAATTACACCAATAAATTAAGCATTTTTATCTTTAATTTGAGTATAATGTTGCTATATAAAAAAACAAAAAGTTAACGTGTCGGACTTTTTTGATATTTCATACTGCATGATGATACTACATATATGCAGCATATGCAATATGATGATTGTTAGGTATCAAGAGTCGTTAACGCAGCGGAATCACACACACACGCACACAATCGATAAACAGAAAAGTAGAAGACACGAGAATTATAGTGGTTCAGCCCCAATTGGCCTACGTCCACTTTGCAACTAGGGTTTAATCTTATTAGGTGCTCAAGAGAATACAATTACATCAGGAATATATTTATAAGACTAGATTAGGGTTACTAATTAGGAAATAACTTAATCAACAAGTCAATGGGCTAAACAGCCCTAAAGGGCAGCCGCCACCCTCATGCTGACCCAACAGCCGCAAAACAGGCCCAAGGCCCTGTTGTTGTCGGCAGCCCAAATCAGCCCAGGCCCACCGGGCCCAGTCCGGCCCAATAAGCCTTCACACCCAACAATCTCCCACTTGAAGGCTTTGCTCAATCCACAAACACCATCCAAGTAATCCCTGATCCAGTAATTCCAGTATCCTTCATATCCAAAGTCTCCCGAGCCTTCAGTCCCCATAAACAAGCTCAGACTTCATCAATTTTCCCCTAGTTGCAACCCCCCTTCTCATCATGTACATGAAAGGGCAGTTGAAGCTTCCCCGAGCTCCAACTCATTCTCTAGCTCAACTGGTTTGCACGATCCACCAGTTCCAGAGATAACCCGAGAACCACCACTCTCCTCCTTTAGCAAGACTTCCATAGGAGAGATTTTCACAGTCGGACTACCGGTCTTCAAAACCCAACGTTGTTTTGTAACTGTACCCAGAACACGCCCCATGCTCCCACTGTCACCAAACCCCTGACCCGGTTTTGACCTCCGACCCCGCTCAGCTTGAATCACCTTGGCACCAGGCTCACCTCTTGCAAATTGAACCTTCTTTCGCCCCTTTGATTCAGCGAACCTAACTTTGTTTTGAGGGACGGTCATACTTCCCTCAGCAGGTACCTCCACCATGTATAAACAACCTCGCCTGTTTCCACGAGCAATTACCAGATTACCTTTAGTTACTTTCCACTTGCCTCCACCAAACCTTACTTCTAGTCCCTGTTTATCCAGCTGACCGACAGAGATAAGCTTACTCTTCAAAGCTGGAATAACCCTGACATTCTTCAAGTTCCATGTGGTTCCCAAAGAAGTAACCAAATTCACGTCACCCATGCCCGTAACATCAAGAACATCACCATTAGCTATTCGTACCTTCCCAAAGTTACCAACCTTTAAATTCTCCATCGTCTCCCCGCTGTGCATCGCGTGAAACGAAGAACCAGAATCCATAACCCAAGAATCTGTAGAAGACTCTACGCAGCAAACCAAAACATCATCATCAGATTCCTGAACCGTGTTTACCTGCCTTTTGCCCTCATTCTTCCCAGACTCTTCCTTATTCCTTCCTGGACACTGACTTTTCACATGTCCAAACTCATTGCAGCTCCAGCATTTCACATTCTTCCGAGCTCTAGACGAACTCCTTCCCCTACTCCCACTGCTCCAGTTATTTTCCCTTCCTCTGCCCACATTGAATATACCAGAAGACGAAGATCCTCCACTAGTGTTCCTCCGGCGAATATCCTCACCCAGAATACTATCCCGGACCACGCTAAACTTCAAATTCCCAGCTCCACCAGAATTAGTGATCGCCGTCACATAACCTGACCAGCTGTCAGGCAAAGAGGATAACAGTATCGCAGCTTGAGTATCATCATCAAGCTTTGTCCCAACGGTCGATAGCCTGGACAAAATTGAATTTATATTATTTATGTGATCAGGCACCGAGCTTCCCTCATTCATCCTCATCATGAATAACTCCCTCAACAGGAACACTCTATTACCGGCAGACGGCTTTTCATACATGTTTGACAGAGCTGTCATCATACCATAAGCCGTGGTTTCCTCTTTGATATTGAACGCTACGCTCCTCGTCAAAGCCAGTACAATCTTACATCTCGCCTTTTTGTCCTTAGTGTTCCAAACCACTTCGTCAGCCTTACTCATTCCATTCGGTTTTTCTGCCAATACCATCTCCAAATCGTTTTCACCGAATAACGCCTCTATTTGCATCTTCCACCATGCAAAATCAGTCCCGTTAAACTTTTCGATTCGAATTTTCCCGTCTTCAGCCATTGCAAACGAGAATCAGAAAAAACCAAAATTAAGAAAGTTCACCAACCGAAGTCAAGCAACCTCCAAAGAAACCCTAAACCCTGAAACACCCGAACCGGCGCTTCACCTGCAAAACCCGTGACCAGCAGCAACTTCAAGGGTCCAAAACAGGAAACCCTAATCACAAATCACCCCCAAATCAGTCCCGAACAGCCCCTTCTTCAGCGACCGAAACAGACACAGCAGCAGCAAACAGCACGGAATCAGCCAAATTTTTTTTTTTTCTTTCTAAAATCACTGTTCACGACGGAAACACTGTTCATGCCGAAAAGTACTGTTCACGCCGGAAAGTACTGTAGCGGCGGCGGTACTGTAGCAGCAGATCTGAAATCCTTGACAGCAGTAGACAGCCTATCAGAACCACAACGGCCTTCTCGAAACAGCCTTTAACCCCTTCAGCGATTGAACCAATGCAGACCGTGTGTACACAACGAGCCAAGGCTCTGATACCACTTGTTAGGTATCAAGAGTCGTTAACGCAGCGGAATCACACACACACGCACACAATCGATAAACAGAAAAGTAGAAGACACGAGAATTATAGTGGTTCAGCCCCAATTGGCCTACGTCCACTTTGCAACTAGGGTTTAATCTTATTAGGTGCTCAAGAGAATACAATTACATCAGGAATATATTTATAAGACTAGATTAGGGTTACTAATTAGGAAATAACTTAATCAGCAAGTCAATGGGCTAAACAGCCCTAAAGGGCAGCCGCCACCCTCATGCTGACCCAACAGCCGCAAAACAGGCCCAAGGCCCTGTTGTTGTCGGCAGCCCAAATCAGCCCAGGCCCACCGGGCCCAGTCCGGCCCAATAAGCCTTCACACCCAACAATGATACTGCATATATGAAGTATAATCATACTACATATATGCAATATCGAATAAATCCGACACGTTAAAAAAGTTTCTTTTTAATATAGCAATATTCTACTCAAATTAAAGATAAATAAATACTCGATTTTATGGTGTAATTTAAAAACAGAAATGATAACGTATGAAAAATTATTAAGGTTTAAAAATTAAGGGGGGAAGAGTTTTCTAATTTTCTCATGAAAGATGACTTTTCTCTTGATCCTCTCCCTATGTGTATATATATATGTATATCGTGTGAGTGTTTGTGTTAAAGCTATTTTGGTTTATTTCTGGAAATGAGTAGCTCCCTTTTATCTTTTAAATCAAAGATTCGGTACTGAAAAATAACCCAGTAATTTCTAGGAGTTCTTTAGGTCAGTGACATCTACTTTGTTTTTCTTTTCTCCTGATCTCTTTCTTCTGAATTCCATTTTGCATGCTGTTTGGCATAAAATTTCATGATTTTTATTTGGTTATTTTTGTTTATCTTATGGAGATGGAATGTTGCATCTTGTTGTGATGACATGTGAATGGTATTATATTTAGGCATTGGAGAGTGTTGATGAAGCCCTTATAAGGCTTGAGGAACTACTTCAAGAATTGCACGTATCCAGCTCCAGTTCTGGAAAAGAGCATCTAAAAGCTGCTTGTTCTGACCTTGAGAAAATAAGGAAACTTAAAAAAGAGGCTGAATTTTTCGAGGCATCTTTTAGAGCCAAGGCTGATTCCCTTCAGCAGGTATTTTATACACACACCTATATGTTGCTTTGTGATGCAGAACAACACTAGGAAAAATGACAATTCACGTCTTTACAGCTTCGTAAATAACTAATATTTGCATAGTTGAATCGACCTACTGAAAATATGTATACCTGCTTTTGATTAATATAAAGTTCCAAAATTTGAAAGTTACTGATTGGTGGAATAAATGTATAAAAAGGTATTAGAAGGTTTATACTAGTTTAATATGAGGAGGCCAAATGGATAATTTTCAACCATTATAAGACTCAAAACTGCTACTAAATATTGAAACAATAATTTTCATAATCAAGATGGGCCAAACTTGCTTCATCGAATGATTTAAGGAATTGGGGCGTGACTGGTCCTTTCAGTATTTTCTCTTGAAAAGCCAGATCCACTACTTAAATCTTTACATGTTACTATCTAGTGTAAAAGTTTATTTTGTGGTAATACTAACTCAATATCACATTCAAAATCAAGACTTTAGTATACCCTATATTTCTTACCACTGACCTATGACTAAAACCATTTATGCAAACTTATTCTGTATATCGACTTGTTTGTATCTAGGGAGATGATGATGGTCTTTCAGAGTCTTCTGCTAGGAACAAGAGGCAATCTGTTGGCAAGAAAAATGATAGTTCTAGCATAGACATGGATATACCCAGCAGGTATTATCGTTTGGCAAAATTAAGAGCACTTAGCATAAGATTATTGTTTCATACTTTTTAATTTTTATTTATTTTTTCCTCTTTCTTATGCTCTACAGTAAACCTAAGGGTTTATGGAGCTTTTTGGTACCACGTCCAAGCCCAACTCCTGACCTCCAATCAGAAACTGCCTACCAAAGTGTATGCCTCAGAATTACATCTATGATGATCTATATTTAGTTTTATTTGAATAAAATACCAACATACTTTTTCATCTGTCCTGTTTTAGTCATTGTACTTTTTTGTGTACATCTGAGACATTAAAAGATGGCTTTGGGTCCGATGGTCATCTTGTAACCAAAAGGTCGGTTTTAAAAGATTTACGGGTTCCAAAATGACCCAAACGGGACACAAAACCATTTTATAATGACTTGGATGTACAAAAAGGGGACACGGACTTTAACAGGACAATTGAGAAAGTATCTTGGTATTTTGTGCAAAAAATCCTTATATATACTCGTATAAATTTTTGTCTTGGTACAGATCAGCTCCTTTGACCAATATGGTAGTTTTCTAAGTTCAAATTTTGTAAATAAAGCTAAGGATTTTTTATGAGTAGTTGATGGAGTGCCTTTCGTTTGGACAGTTGATGATAATATGCCTATATGCTTTCTAAAATACCTGTTAAAAATCTTTGTTCAATTTGTTTTAGTTCTTGTTAATTATCTACTAGAAATATGTGTTGAATATGTTGTACTTAAATGGATATATAATCCAAATGTTAAATCTTTTTGTTTTTCTCATATTCTTCTTTCCAAACTTACTTTTGGCTGAGTAATCAAGTTTGTATGTAATGCAATATATTTTTAAGCTGCAAGTTGGAATTAATCATATTTATGCAGGATGATACAGGTGTATTGGAATCAGATGAAATCCAGCGGTTTGAATCATTAAGAAATGAGCTTATAGAACTTGAAAGGCGAGTTGAAAGAAGTGCACAACGCTCTGAGAATGAAGAGGTTCTCTTGTTAATTAGAACTTTTTTTTATCAGTTATGTTTTATCTTCTATTTCAAGTGCAACCCATCCCACTCACCAAGAAAATATTAAGAATTCATAAATCCTCAATTACTAACAAATGTGGTCCAAGGAAGAAGAGGGCTTGGAATTCATTACTGCTAAATCATATGACGTAGAGGTCACAAGACATGCGGGTCAGTTGGGTTGGGTAACAGGTCAAAAGTTTGGATCAAAACACGCATGTTAAACGGGTTGGCCGACCCACAGCACTTTTTGGTCTTCTTTTTATTTTGTTAAAATAATTATTGTGTTTATGATGTTTACAAATCTATATTATTAAACTAATAATCTATTTTGTTTTAAACAGAACTGTTTAGGTCGTATATTTAGCATTTTACGATTTTTGACCCTTTGAACTCTTTTAAACAATTTCATCTTTAGCTAGTGTTTTGTATTTAATGATTTGACCCATTGTCAATCCGTTCTCATATTAATATGGTCACCTGCAATATTGTGGCTGGTTACTACAAAGAAATTGATATGATAATGTGAGATTTTCATTTTAGCATAAGGGTTTAGTAGTTCAATGAGATCTTGTTCATTCAACAATTATTCTGCTTTCTTTCATGTTCCCCGAGTCATTTTAGGGTTCTTTTTTCCATAACGATATTAATGTTTTTTTTCCCTTCGTTATGAATCTAATGGTCATAATTGTATACTTCACTGTATTTGTTTATAGGAGGATATCAAAATGGCTAACAATCCTGCTAATTATTCTAAAGAAGCTGAAGGGGTTCAATTGGTTAAGGTGCAGGAGAAAGAGGATATCATTGGAAAGTCCATCAGCAAATTTAAAGGAACTACCACGGTAAATACTTCTTCCTCACTCTCATAAATTTAAACTTATATTATGATCTGTTATAGGTTGAAATATTGACCCATTTACTTGTGAATAGGTTGATTTGGGATTTGTTTATTTTGGAAGGGCCAATAAAATATTTAGCTAAAAGGGTCAAATTAGAATATTTAGCTACAAGGGTCAAACGGTTTGAAAATCACCCATTGTTGTTTTATTCAAGCCACCTGGACTGTTTGACGAGTGCTAAAAAACAACCAGTTTAACCTGTTATCCAATCCTTTTGACTGACCTATCTTGCCAGCTCTGATTATGCATCGACTTGCTTTCTTTGCATATCAACTTATTTGATCATATTACAAAAAGTGTGACATCCTATTAACACTAGTGTTTCTTCCTCTTTAGGTTGATTAGATTTCACTCTTATTGAAATGACAATACTGCCCTAAATGTGATTATTGTGTTGCCAGCAAAGTGAAGCATCTTTCTATATAGCAGTTGAATAACCAAGAGCTGTATAACCCTAGAGGTTAGAGGTGGCAATTTTGACCCGTTTTCTTTTGAATTGGTTTGACCCGTTTGCTTTTGAATTGGTCAACTTGGATCATGTATTATCTCTAACGGTCAAACGGGTGAAGTACAAAATAATAACTAAAAATAAAACGGGTCAAACAGGTCAGAAGACAACTAAAATTGTATTTTGAATGCAAAAAAAAACAGAACTTTTGTAATCATATTTGACAGACTAATTGTTTATAAATATTAAAAAAGTCGGGATAAAAATTGTTTCAGCCCAATCCAACTAGACTGGAGCCATACAAAATCAGTAAATCACACCCATTACCCAAACCGCTCATTTTGCTACTTCTAGCCTGTACATCTGTTTCAACTCTGCAAACATTTGATTTTGCAAAAAATTCTTGATCACAATTAATATTTCCTTTGCCAACACTCGAAATGCTTGGTGGCTGATAATATTGTATCTATAAGCAGGATGTGCTGCAGGGTACTCAACTTCTAGCCATAGATGTTGCTGCAGCTACAGGATTGCTTAGAAGGGTTATTATAGGGGATGAATTGACTGACAAAGAAAAGCAAGCCCTTAGAAGAACTTTAACTGATTTGGCATCAGTAATTCCAATTGGCTTTCTCATGCTTCTACCTGTGAGTTTCACTATCCTTCTGATAAATTAGAGGTGGCAGTCTTGACCACTTATGAAAGGGTCACTTGTGTTCTATCTCTAGCGGGTTAAATGAGCAAAATAAAAAATAAATAAATTAAGAGGTTAGAGAGAATGAGTTGAAAGTCGTTTTTAACACATCCTCAAATTATTTTGTTCTTAGAGTTACAATGTTATTGAAATAATAAAAATTTTATAGAAGAAAGTTAAAAGATTTGTAGTTAAGTTTTTGTGGGTTGACCCAACCTGTCTGACCCACTCATTTTGCCACTCTAGGATAAGTGGTCATTGTTGTTATCTATCATCTTAAAACAAAACTTTTTAGTTGCAACTTTCTGTTCTAAAAGAAATCCTATTTCAAACTTAATACGAAGACAAATTTCATCATCCTAAGCAGTCATTATGTCTTTTTTTATATATTTCTTTGAGATTGATAAAAAGTCTGTGTTGCTTGCTTTAATTACTTATAAATTGGTAAGTGAACTCTTTTTAGGAATAAAGGAAATACTTCAGAGAACACAGATTGAATCTTATAATTTTCAGTGTAGTTATGGTATTTGTTGTCCAGGAAAAGACACCACCTTTATTTGCAGATGCTAATTAATTATCCTCTGAGCTTAAAAGTAGATACCAAACCTTCTTTCTGATTTCTATCTCCCAATTTACAATTTTTACTGTGCATCTGCCATAATTTGGAATCCAACTAATAGAAAAACCAAGAAAACATTCCTTTTTTTCTTCAAAATTTTTCTCTAGAGGTGAGTTTCAACTTTCAACCCGTTACTTATAATTAGATAGGTTCAAGCTGTTATTATTTATTTTTGTAATATCCAACTGTCATACAGATAAATCAAAAGTATTAGTTTAAAAAGAAACACGTCAAATGGGTTGAAACTCTCCCAAGTATATATAAAAGCACAAGACCTCCAATTCTCCAAAACTGGTTAAATAAAAAAATAAATTTGTAATCAAATTTGACACACTAAAATGTTGGCCAAATGTGTTTTGGGCCAACCTGACTCAGCCCATACTCAGCCCATCTCAACCAGTACAAAAAGTTACATGTTCAACTGAACCCATTTTGACCTGTTTTTTTCTAGTACTGACCTGACCTATAATCTGTGATGCAGGTCACTGCAGTTGGGCATGCAGCAATGTTGGCTGCCATTCAAAGATATGTTCCGTCACTGGTGATTGCTTCATATCCGGCTTAAATTCCCTTTAGTTTTTTCTTGCATAAAAAATATATGTTTTTATAATCTCATTTGTTTTTTGAAGATACCATCCACATATGGACCTGAAAGGCTGGACCTATTAAGGCAGCTTGAAAAGGTCAAAGAAATGGAGACCACAGAACCGAACCCCCCAGAGTCGGCTACTGATTGAACATAGCCTGAAGAAATTTCTATGAACAGCGTGTGAAGAAATTTCTAACCATCAAACTGCTGATTATATATTCAAACATGGAATTTTATCAAGTAGCTCATTTTTCATCTGACGCGGATTCTGAATCTGTTGGATATTAGGTGAGCGTAAACTTCATTTGTAATTTTCGAGGTGGTGCTTTCGACCCATATATTTATAGCGGGCCTATTTGTTTGTGTTATTTCATAACGCTTCAAATGGGTTTAGCTAAAAAAATTGACTAAAAGGTAACGGGTCAAATTAGATGAAGGGGTCAAACGGGCTGAAAGTCATCCGTAGTGTACCCAGATGTATAAAAGCCCCTTAACTCGTTTTGTTAAAGGAAGGTTATATCATCTTTGTTATCCTACAGTTTTGTTACTCATACTTGGTACGTTTTTTGTTTATAGAATTAAAAAATGAATAAAATATGTTTTTGTGGGTTGGTAGAACCCGTTTCGACCCGCATTTTAAGTTACCACATTTTGACATGTGGCCCAACTTGTCTATATCTTGTTTCTTGAATGTTATTAGATTTCCGATGATTATAGATTTAAAGCTTAGTGTTTTTGTTTTGCAGTTGGCAACATACACGAATGGTTCAGTTTCTGGTGGTTCTTAATTTATACACAGCAACTACAACACTGTTATTTATATGAAACGGCTACTTGTAATGCATCGGATAATAGCTACTCCAAAAAATATTTATTTTCTTTGTCTAGCCTGTAAATGAACTGGTTCGTTCATTTTAGTTTAAATGAACAATGAACAAAAGGACTCTGTTTCAAATTAATTCAATTTAAGAGAAACTAACACGAATGTAACAAACATGCATGAAAAATATTGAAGGTAGTTGTTTTCGTTGCTCTAAATATAATATTATATATAAATCTATATCTAATATTGGTGGTGTTAGAGGTGTTCTAAATATAATATTATTTATAAATCTATATTTAATATATAAGTGGTTGCGCTACTAACTATTTAATATTTCATTACTAATTCTCAAATCTTTATTGCAAACTATATATTTATCCAACTCAAAACCAAAATTGCATGTCTAATCCTTTGTAAATTTCATTAATTGCATATTTACCTTAAACCCAAAATTAATTTAAAAACTTAAAATTTTAAATATATAAAGTTATTAATTCTTATAAACTAATTAATAAATATAAACCTATTATAAATCAATTAGTTAATTGGATCTACCGATTAATCTTTATAAACAATTAAGTCCACTAGGCACTAACCGTTTAACCCAATAACCTTTTAACCTAAGCCCATCTATTCCCTTCTAAACAATGAACTAGCCTTGTCAAACCTTTCCCCTCCCCATCGAATGTGATTCCGTGAAACAGAAACAAACGACTATCAACTAAGAAGCGTCTCCTCCCACTGCCCAAATCTGCAATCACCTACCACTGTCGCCTGTTGAAGTGTTGCCCCTCAACTCTCCCGAATTCGGTTCTAAAAGACCAAACAATCCCAATTTAGGTATTTTTTTTTACTTTTTCTGTAATAAATTAAGTATTTTTTGAAATTTTTTGTCACATGTAACATCCAAAAGGGAATTCAAAATAAAGTCATCCACGTTCACTATTGGCCACGGTGAATTAAATGAAAAACTTAGAATACGTTATTTGAAACAACGAATTCACATTTATTTTTTCTTTTTTAAATTTCTTTCAACGTATAATTTAGTTTTCTGTAATAAGTTCGATATTTAAAATAAATATAGATACACAACTTTTGTTTAAATTCTTTTAATACATTTTGATATAAACTTTATTAGAAATAAGTTATATTCGAAATAAAGTAACTTTTTTTTTCTTTTTTAAATTTCTTTTAACAATAATTTAGTTTTCTCTAATAATTTAAAATGTTCAGTATTTAAAAGTATCTAGATACACAGTTTTGTTTTAATTAATTCTTTTAATACATTTTGATATAAATTTTAGAGAAAACTAGTTGTCTCCAAAATAAAATAATTTTTGATATAACAACATAAAAAAATACCTTATTTTGTATACAACTTTATTTTTAATGAAATTATATATCAAAATATAGACATGAAAATTTAATATAACACAAAAAAAAACACCCCATGTTTACCATTTGTACAAGAAGTTTTAAAACACACCATTACATATAATAGTTTAAATGAGAGCCAAAGTTGAACGGTTGCAATTCCGCTCAAATGCGGTCACGTCGTGCTAATTTTTTTCGTTTTCACCCCTGTACTATATATAATATACGTTTTTAACTTGTTTAATTTTCTATTAATTTCGTTTTTCTTTATTAACTTTCGTTCGTTAACTTTTTTCAAAGAACGGATTGACTGTTTTTATTTTTATTTTTTTGTCAACGTTCCGATATAAATTTATTTGAAAACATAGTTTTATTCAAAATCGAGTTTTTTTTGTATCCTAGCCTATGAAGAGAGCCGTTACTGTTGTCTTGGTTTTAAAAAGCGAGAAGCGCACCGAAGCGAAAAGGTCTAAATCCGAAGCGCAAAGCGCAAATCGCAAAAGCGGATCGATTTTCGTACGCGAAGCGCAAGGTGCTTATATAAATTTTTATATACATCCCATTGGTTTTTAGCATCTCCTACCCAAAATATAGCCAGAAATATGGTTTATATATGATTTAATGTATAAATTACTTACATGTACAACCTCCTTAGCTAAATGTATAACACTTTGAAGCACAAAAACAGATCCTGTACAAGAATCGAGGCTTTAAGTGCGTTTTTTTCAAAAAAGTGCGAGTCTTGTACAATGTGCGAGTTGTGTGACAAGACTCGCAAAAGATGGCGCCCTAGGTCGAGTTGCGAGTTACTCGCGAGTACTTTCGCTTTTTAAAACCAAGACTGTTGTGGTATTGTGATGAACCGAACCTGTAATAGGTGAATTAGGTGACCTGAAAAATGCCACAAAACGCGGGTATTCAACTAGTTTATATAAACAGGATGAGGAATCACCTATTTTTTTAAAAAGAAAAAAGAAATCATATACACATACCTAATTTTCTTTGGGGTGGTGTGGGGCTACTATACATATGATGTCTATCCTACGTAATCTTAACAGTTGCCAACAACACCCTCACCGCACATTCATTGGACATTTCTGTCCTTTTCATCTCCCATTCCGTTCTACAGCTGCAGTGCAGCTGTTCTTAATGGTCCAAATGTCTCATCAGTTATCACATTATGTTAAGATGCCTTCAGAAATTTTTTTTAATTTTTATATAATTTATTTATAGAAAAACCAAGAATGATTAAATAGGTTTTCGGTTGATGGGGGTAGGAAATAAAGTAATTATCATTATATCAGTCCTAATAGAAGTATTTGGTTGATATATGTGAGTTTCGAAAAAGCTTTGAATTTGCACTGTTCTTAAAACTGGATTTAGACTGGTTGGTTGTATATGGAACCAGCTACATAACCGGTTCATTTGAGTATTACTCTTGATCGTTTTCATTTGAGCCAACCAATTATGGGTCGGAGTGAATTTAAAAATATATGGTTATATCCGCCTTCGAAAAGCTTCATTTATTATTCCAGTCTCCATATTTTGTTTATTCAAGTGTTCATATTTTGTTAACATTTCAAATTTACATCAAAATATAAAACAGCTCCAAATTTTATTTTAAGTTATATATACATACTAGCTTTAATCCCGTGTGTTACACGAGGTGAAACATTAAGATTATATTTAATTAATATTTCACATCTCTTTCGATCATTTCTCTTCACAAGTCATTTCGATCATTTCTCATCCTTAGATTTTCTTGCCTATAACATCATGAAAATACAATTATTCTATGTTTTGACTTTTCAGGTTTGATGTTTACTTCCTAGCAGGTTCCTCGCACTCCGCGGTAGAGGTGGACATTATAACCGGATCCGGATCCGATCCGATGGATTATCCGAAATCGGTTTTTTTTGGAACCGGATCGGATATTTTTGGAACCGCCGGATCTGAAACCGGTTATATGGTTTTTCAAGGGACCGGATAAAAACCGGACAAAATCGGACAAATTTGGAACCGGACAAAAATCGGACACAAAAAATCCGGACAAAATCGGATAAAACCGGATAAAAGGTTCCAATAGGTTTCAAACCTCACACCCCAAAACCGGATCCGGTCCTTGACCAACGTTGACTTATCCGATCCGGATCCGGTTCAAAAAAAAATCCGATTTGTGCACCTCTACTCCGCGGCGGTTGTCGGGCCGATCGTTATAAAACTTAAATGAAAACGTACGTGCAAAGGTAAAAGTAATGTTAATAAAAAAGAAACATAAAACTAAATAATAAAAAGGGAAAAAACAAAAATAAAATATTACCGGACCGGGTCGTCAAAAACCATAAAATCGATTACGGGAACCGGTTCCGATAATATCAATACTCTTGCAATGATGTTGTTTGCTCATAATAGGTTCGGATCGTCACGGTACAACAACGACAACGGCACTCGCTATAGGCTACGATAAAAAAAATTGTTTTCGAATAGAGCTCTGATTTCTAAAAAATGTATATCAGAAGGAAAAAAAACTAAAAACAGACGCATTCTGTTGTTTTTAAAGATAGCTAAAGAAAAGATATTTCAGGAAAATGAAATTGTTAGAAAATGAAACGGGTTAAAAACTGTGTTATATATAATATAAGAGGTGAAAAAAAAATGAAAAAAAAAATTACATCCTACTATTTAACTCTCATACTTTTTAATCAATAGAATAATTTTCTACTATTTAACTCATACTTTTTAGTCAATAGTATAATTTCCTATCTTGTCACATCTAAACTTCATTTTACATCTATAAGCCCATCTTAAATCCTTTTTCACCATCTAACTTAGAGGTGAACAAAAAAACCGGTTTGGAAATCCAAACCGGTTTCGAACCGAAACCCGACCCGGATGTAAACCGGTTTAGTCGAAACCGGTTTTAAACTGGTTTGAACCGGCGGTTTTGAACCGGTTTAATGTTATGTACGAGACACCGGTTTAGAACCGGTTTTTTTTGAACCGGTTTGTCGAACCGGTTTAAACCGGTTTAACGGTAATATCCGAAAAATGACCGTTGGGTAACGGCTATATAGCCGTTTTTGACCGTTAAACCCTATTTTTGACCGTTTTTTTCACCCATTTTAACCCCCAAACACATTATAAATAGGTAGTGGGTGTTTTGGTTAAATCACACTTCTCAAACGCTCAAAAAACGCTAAAAAACGCTCAAAAAACGCTCAAAAAACGCTATGGCAACTTCTTCAAGTTTTGGTGTTTCCTCTTCCGAAGTTAGCGTTGTGAGAATCATACCAACAACGAGGAACCCCGCAATTTGGTCAAACTACGATCTATGTGAGATGTCTAACGGGTTGGAACGTGCTCGTTGCAAAAAATGTGGTGGGTTTTTTAAAAAGGATTCAAACTCTACTTTAAAAACTCATATGGAAAAATCTTTCCCGAGTTTGAAGAAAATTCCGGATGAGGGTCAAGCATCTATGACAAGCGAGGGTGGAATTTGGAACTTCGATCCAAATATTGTTCGAGATAGAATGGCGAAATTAGTTATTCAAAGAGGTTTGCCGTTCAACCACTTCGACAACCCGCTCACGACGAGGATGATTCAAGAAGCCCTTCAACCACGTTATCATCAAGTAAGTCGTAATACTCTTAGACGTGATTGTCTAAAAATGTGGAAAAAAGCAAAAAAAGAATTAATTTTAGGTTTTGAAAAATTGGAAACCGGTGTGAACTTAACCACCGACGTTTGGTCGGCTCCACATGGTATTCCCGACTCATATATTTGCGTTACCGCTCATTGGGTTGATCCCAATACGTGGCAAATGATGAAACGTACAATCGCGTTTGATATGTTTGAATATCCTCACACGGGTCAAAATTTATTTCACATTTTTGATGATGTGATAACCGATTTTAAATTACAAAATAAATTATTTTCAATATCTTTTGATAATGCCTCAAATAATACAAATGCGGTTCAAAAATTAATATTAAAATATAATCCGATTTGCAACGGCGCTTTTTTCCATAGTCGATGTATTGCACACATCATCAACTTAGCCGTGCAAGACGGGCTTGCGGTTGAACCCGTTATTGAATTAAGTAATGCATTTCGAGTCATGCTTAAAGACGTTTTTAGTAGTAGTAAAAAAAGATACCATGAATATATTAGATTATGTAACGATACGGGTTTGATTTGCTTAGGTCCCAATTGGGACCTCCCAACAAGATGGAATTCAACTTATAAAATGTTTCATAGTGCTATACGACAAAAAGATACTTTATCAATTTTTCATGATATGCTTTCCTCAAAACCGCGTCGTAAAATTTAAAGTTTTCCGTCTACGAGTTGGCACATTCTTGAAAATATAACCGAATTGCTCGAAGTTTTCAAAACCGCCACTACTTTTTTATCCGGGGTTTATTACCCCACAAGTCCCTTGGCTCTTAAACAAATATTTCTAATGTGTAACAAATTAGCCGAACTTGAAAATAAAAATACTTTTTTTACGAGAATGATAAAACCGATGAAAGAAAAATTTGTTAAATATTTTAAAGAAATGCCTCCGGTTATAACTTGTGCCGCCGCATTAAACCCTACAATTAATGTTTACGGTGTTGAAACCTTGATTGATAAAATAACTTACGATTTGGATTTGAATGCCGAAGATATTCATTTTTCAACCGTAACAAAAACTTATTTTAACAAATGTTTGCAAGATTTGTTTGATATTTATTTACATAAATATGGTACAACACAAACCCCACATGATACGATGGGCGCGGGCGCATCAAGTAGCAGCTCGAGGAATGTGAACTTAAATTTGTATAACGAAATGAGAAATGAATTTACTAAACGGGCTAGAGGGTCCACCCCGAGTAGCGAACTCGGAAGGTATACGGGAACAAACTTTTTATCATTTATGAGTCCGGATGTTTTTGAGGACTTTGATATTTTGGCTTGGTGGAAAGGAAACGAATCTACTTTTCCGGTCCTTTCCGCCATGGCCCGTGATTTACTAACCGTCTAAGCTTCCACGGTAGCTTCGGAATCCGTTTTTTCTCTTAGTGGCAGGGTTTTATCTTTTCGAAGAACTAGACTCGCTCCCGCGTCAATGGAAATGTGCATTTGCTTGAAAGACCATTTGGATGCGGTAGATAGGAGACAAGATAGGGCTTCGCTTGAAGACGAAATTGAAGTTTAAGAACTCATACACGAATCTGAGGTTAACCAAGGATTGGCGAGCCCACTTACAAATGAAGAACTCGCCAAAGATGATAGACTACGAGGATCCACTAGTAACTCCGAGAATGACGGCTAATATTAAACAAAAAAACTCCAAAAAATAAAAATATATTTTTTTTTCTCGTATTGTAATGTTTAATTTTGTAATGTTTTGTGATTTCCGAACCCCTATAATATGAATAAACGTTGAACTTTATGTTTTTCTTTTTCTCGTATTGTAATGTTTTGTAATTTTGTAATATTTTTTAATTTATTTTATAATTTAAAAAAAAAAAAAACCGGTTTAAACCGGTTTATCAACCCGAACCGGTCCAGAACCGAACTGAACCGGTTCAACAGGTTCGATGTTTTATACTTACTAAACCGGTTTAACCCGAACCGGTTTTGGTCAAAACCGGTTTACTGTTCGCGTTGACCAAACCGGTTCAGGCCGGTTCGAAACCGGTTCGGTTCAAAAACCGGCTTTTGTGCACCTCTAATCTAACTTAGACCAACAAAGTGAAAATTTTAAATTTTATGAGCTGGAATTTCGTTATAAAAGTGACGGGTCTAGGATTTTGATGAACGGAGGAAAAAAAACAGGTTCACTAAAATAGAATAGGATTATGTATATAACAAAAATTTGAGGCTCAAAATATTTTTATTAAAAGTAGGATTGGACTGAAATTTAAAGAATTTAGATTAAAGTATGCATATATATATATATATATTTTTAAGAATTGGAGTCTGAATGCGCAAGCTAAAAATTCTATGCCGCCGCATATACATCCAGTCATCCACCCTATTGATAAAGTCAACTTTTCTTGTTCACTCTTTGTCTAACGCAATATGTCCTTTCTTCATGTAGATTAACAAATATTTAATACGATTTATTATTAAGGTCTCATTTTCAGTAATTAAAGACTTTTTCTCATCGCCAAAGAGGTTGTGGTGTAGTGGTTGAGGTGAGTCCTGAAGTCCCAAGGGACCCGGGTTCAATCCCTGCCACCATCATTAATTTCTGAGGCATGCAAATGAGGCCTAGTTCTTAGGCTGATGCACCAGAGTTTTACCCACGCCGATCCAGGGTTCGAGTCTCGGCTCTCCCTCAAGCCCGGAAGGGGCCGTATTGGGTGGGATTTTTCCTTGGATGCTCTCCAACTCTGACGCCAAGTGGGCCCGGTTAAGACAACATATTGGCCAGAGTTGGACGAGTCTCTCCCATGGTGCGACGTCACAACATTCAATGTTCGCCGTTAAAAAAAAAGACTTTTTCTCATCGGACCTAGAGACACCACCATTCACATACAACTCATCAAACTTCATTTTGTTAGTCAAAGACACTTGTCTATGCTTGTAAATGTTTTAAGTTACAATTAGCATCATCTTAATTATTATTATTATTATTATTATTATTATTATAATAATAAAGGTCAGGTTGACATGAGGATGATCTTCAGATTCCATTCTATATGCAAGAGGCTATGATGAGACACCAGGTGAAGCTATTTTTCCTGTCAATGGCCTATTTATGTCCTGATACAAACCAAAACCAACCCGGTCTTTATTCTATGCTTTTGGGATCAAAAAACACTTATCTATAGCATGTAATTAACACATCAGAAATACCTTCATAGATGTCGAATGATTGGAAAATTCACACTTGCCAGTTCTGAGCTAAAACCGGGATCTGGAAGGTAAACATAAAAAGTATTTCATCAGATACTTACCTAAGCAGCAGAAGACATAATTAAAATCAAAGCACATGGTAAAAAAAATTCTAAAAAAGAAAATGAAGCATTCCAATCTTACCGTTTGACCCATTTGCTGAAAACAAACAAACAAAGAGTATAAAAATAAACATATAATAAACCAAATAACATGAATCTAACCCGAAAAAAACCAGCTTTTTTGTATATTTTTCTTAGAGGAATATAATCATTTAAATGATGTCTTCTTTAATAATTTAGTTATTTTGTTAAAAAATAGTGAAAAAAAGTTTAGTATCATTACAAGGTTGTATGCGGGTTTATTTGACCTGCATCATTTTGAAATTCAATTTGAATTCGACTCGCCAACCCAACTCATTTAATACCTATATGTGACCTTTCATTTGGAAGGAAGAGAAGACCCTTTTAACAACTGTTTTTGACTGTAAACATACAAATACCTATACAACAGATGTATGAATAAAAAATTGTATCTATTCAACTTAAATTTTGGATCTGACCCTCCAACCCAACCCATTTAATAATCATATGTAAAATTTTATTCTTTTTAAAAACCTAAACTGAAGTTTAGTTTGCTGGCATGACAGCCTCTGGTCATTGGAAGCTTAGGCTTTATATTATTACCAAAAACGGGTAAATTTTAACAAATTTTCACCCAAATGAATATACCAATTAGACCCAAAGTTCTCTATGTCACATAAACAACCTTTCAGTTTCAAGTTTACCATTATATAAAATGGTAAAAATGATAAGTCTGATACATTCAAAGCCAATGATTTTAGAACAGTACACACACCATATTAACTTCAATACATTTCGAGTAAATTGGGCTATTAAATTCATGCCAATAAATGTTGATCAACGATTCTTTTCATGTTTATACAGTATACAGACCAAACAGATAACTGAACAGAAACTACAAATATACACAATTCTAATATATCCATTTAGCAAAGACTGTAGGACGAAAATTACATTTTTCTACAATTTTTGTATCATAATTACTATAAAGAACATAACTTTAGCTAATAAACAACTAAACAATAAGAAGGAAGGGTGAATTAGATAGATTAGGGTATCTCTTTGGCATGTGCACTATTGGGACTCAGCTAACAGTGGTAGGTGACAAATTTATTTGTTAATCAAAATCAAACAGAAAATTCAAAATCCTTCATTTCGTTATATTGTTTTTTATTACCAAGTTTAACACCTAGCCTGATGAGATATGCAAAGATGTGTTTTTTGAAATAAAATGCACCAAAACAGAAAAGTAAGACATCATACATTAGAGTTCAACTGTGTTACTACATCCCAATCACGTCTATTTAATTAGATGACCCGTAACCTTATGTTCTCGTTTGGTCAATTTTCTTAGTTATTTCATTAGATACAATAATTTTTGCAAACCACACAATCCTAATCATAGTAACATACATATGTGAGATTGAAATATATGTGATTGATTTGAATCTAGTAGAGGGATAACACCAAGCAAACTTATCAAATTTCAAAACTACAAAGGTAAAAAAGTATTACCTTTTCTGATTCATAAGGTGAAGAACGTGATTGGAATGGTAAAAGGCAGACATCGAATCTGAGAGCCACCACCGAACCCTACTCTATCATCACTTTTGAATTTCAGTGGTGCCAAAATAATCAAATCAACAAAGGAAAAAAGAGTGAATCGAAAGAAAAATAACAGAAACACGAATGAAAATTAAATTTGATATGGAATCGTACCGTGTGTGGAAGACTCGGCGATGGTGAAGGATGAAAATTAGGGTTTGGTGGCGATGATTCTTCGTGGAGAAGATGACGAAGAAGAAGAGACCAAAGAATCGAGTGTGAGGAAGAATGAGCGACGATTAGGGTTTCGTGGCGATGATTCTTCGTGGAGAAGATGACGAAGAAGAGACCAGACAATCGAGTGTGAGGAAGAATGAGTGACGATTAGGGTTTAGGTTCAGATCCGCGTGTGTTTACAAAGCGGGTCAAAAGATCCGCGTGTTTTGTAAGTCAGGTATACAACAATGGGAGGGAAAACTAAGCTGAGAATGAACGTGAGACTGACATGTGGTAAAAAATTTAGTTTTTTTATTAAAATAAGGATACACATACACACACGCGCGGCACACACACATACTGACATACACACGCGCACACACGTTTCCGGTACAAACAAGCGTGGAGCAATTAGAGGTGACGACACCTGTACATGACGACGAGGGGTATTTTTGCATATTTAAATACATGAATTTATAGCACGTATAACAACACCATGTGAACATATCCGCATCGTTCAAAATGAGATATCCGCACCGTGTAAATAGTATAACCGCACAGTTACATGCGCAGTGCATTACACTTTAAAAAAACATTATTTAAAAAAATATAACAATATTATACTCATACTAAAAAAAATAAAATTCTTGATTTTATGGTATATTTTTTTTTAAATATTAAAGTATACAAAAGTTATATGAGTTTAATTAAAAAAACTTGATGGAACTAGTATTTAATAAAAAAAGTTAACACAAGGGGATAATTCCCCTTTTACCCCTCCCAACAGTTATTAACCTTTCAATAATATATATATAATTTTTAAATTATATATAACTTCAATCAGTTTAGAAATCGGACATACCAGATGGACACCTTGAGGCTAATTATCAAGAACTTGTTTAGAAATAGCGTAATGAAAGGTATACATTATGAATTTCAGAAATAGCGGCTAGTTTGATGGTCGATTTGGTTATGAAAACATTATGAATTTATAAATGGTTTAGTCATTAAAACTATTCCAATGTTGTTTCATTCTCTACAAATTTAACGGTGTTTTTCCCCTCAAAATGTAGAATTTTTAAATTTTATTTTAGGCCATATGCAGCCAGAGTTTTTGAGCTCTACAGACTGTTGACATGGAAGAGAGCGTGTGGAGAGAGAAGGCCCGTTGTCCATGGCAATGGACTACAATGGGAGAGGAAGTTGAGTTCTGAGAGGCGGAGGAAAGGTAAGGATGCCCTAATCCATGACTTTGGAGAGATGACAGGATGGTTCGTGGGATAGACTATTTTGAAACTGTAACCTGATTCGTTGTTGATGCTCTAATGAGTAACGTACTCACAATTTCATACCTGTAACAACTTGTTAAATTTACCCCACATGATCCAAAAATATATATTTTGAAGGTTTTTGACCGAGTATAAGATCCTTTTGAAGGGCATCTAGGATGGCATTTTTATAGGTTTTACAAAAGAAAAATAAAATCTGGCTGAAAATCTGGGATCTCCTCATTTTGTGCCATCCAATCAAAAATAATTGAGACTCGAATTCCAGAGATCTAATCCTTCATGTTGGAGGTATCTCAACTGTTACACATGACACAGAGAATTCAGTTAGGGCCCACTCAAGATTTATTATTTCCAAAATCCCAAAATAGACCAAGAAATTTGAAATTATATTTACAATCTTCTAAAATTTAACTACATAGTTAGTAAATATTGTATTAAGTATTTAACTACAACTATGTAAACTAAAAAGATACAAAATGCATTTTGTTTTTATCTTTAATTTGGTTTAATAAAATATTTATTAGTAACTATAGACCATCTTAAAAAACTAGAACTTTTTATAGCAAACTAACAAATTTAAATAATACTCACAAATAAGTTGAAAGTTACGAAAATTGAAGATATTTTCTTTCTTGAAATTTTTATATGACATTTTCCGTCGATACACACATATGCATGTAAAGTTAAAAAATATTAAAACTTCTAGGTATGCATATATTCATAAAAATGTAAATTTTTCTATTTTCAAAGTAAATCTAAACACAAATAAAATAATACACATGTACAAGAAATTATACATACAACAATATCTTTTAAAACCCGCAAACAAATGATTTGCAAACGTACATATATATGCACATAAAATAGTTTACTAGTTTATTTTCACAATAAATTCATACAAAACATTATATTCATAATATGCACATGTGTATATAAAATAAATGTATATACAACCACCTTTTTAAATAAATCCCGAACTTAATAATATTCACATGAGTATGAAAAGCAAACCTAGTCTCCTTTCGGCTTTCTCAATGAATTTAAAGACAGAATATTTTATGTATCATCTACTATAAAATATTGAAAAACATTTTTTATTTGAGAAAAAAAAAACCATTCATACACAACTCTTTGCATACAAGATTCCATCCGAAAAGAAATAAATGAATGATAATTTTTTTTTGATAATATATGCCTAGTCATGTGAACCATCATTACAAATCTAACCGTCTATTTCATGAAAACACGATGCTAAGAAGCTCATGTCTTTGACAATCGTATCATAACGACTACATAAAGAACTTTTTACGACAAATAAAGCCGTCACAAATTTGTAAAAAATAGCCTTTTGCGATATATTTTTTCATGTAAGATACAATTTTATTATGTGACTCTTATAATCATTTATCTTATTATTAAATGATCAATTGATTTATTTATTAATCTATGACTACTAATTAGTTGATGAGTCTAATTACTCTTAATGAGCCATTAATGGGTTTCCCCTTTGGTGTACATATTTATAGATAGATAATTAGAGGGGATAGACTAATCATCAAATCAAGAATTCCATCACCACTAAAAGGAATTCGTCTCTCTCTCCCATAACCGTGAGTTCTTACGAACTCACCTTAGCCATTCTAACCGTACGCCCTAAACGGGAACCCGATCCACATTCGAGATCATGACGTCTTCCCTCTCATCGGTTAGCTTAACATGTATGTTTTATATTATTGTTTTCCATTATCATGTTACAAGAATTGATCAACATCTCCATCTCAAACAGTTTTTTGGCTAATTTTTATGACGAAAACGGTTTTGCGACGGATATTAATGGTCGTATATAGTTGACATTTTTTTGCAACGGATTTTATTTGCAGATGAAATCATTTACGACAGATAAGCGACAGGTTTTTTTAGTAATGTCTTGCGACATTTCTGTCATAAATCCATCACAATATTCAGAAAATTAAAGTTTATTTTCTTAGTTTTTTCTATTTACACATATATACAAACTCAAAATCAAAAAAAAAATTTCTACAAATTCATAAATCAAACAAAATATTCTATAAATACGGAAATCAAACAAAAATTCTTTGAATTCGCAAATACCATAAATATATACAAGTTTGAGCAACGTGCATTACCTAGATCTTGAATCTGGAGCTTGGAAGTTGCTTGAAACTCATCCGATGGAATCTACACATGGTGGAAAATGAGATAAAAGATGGTCAAAATAAGCTTGAAAATAAAATATCTAGCAGCAAAATAATTAAATTTTTTGTTCAAAGACCAAATAACAAAATAACCCTAATCTTACAGGATAAAGCTTTGGAATAGGTGGCGGTATGTAGTCTTCTAAAACTTTAAGCCCACGATCAATGTCTCTAGAATTCAGGGAACATCTCTTGTTAATAACTTTTTAAAATATAATGAACAGTTCATCGTTAACATGTCATGTTAGATCTTAATATGTTAGCTTCTTGTAACGGGTCATATTAGTATGCAATAACTTATAATGAGTCGGATGTGTTTTAACGAGTCATATTTAGTCTTAATTGGTCATATTAGGTTTTAATGGGACATATTAATGTAATGGGTTGTAACGCGTCAAACTAGGCCTTATTATATCATATTGTAATTGGTCATATTGGGATGTAATGGTTTTGTAAGCCATCATATTAAGATATAAGTAAGGATTGATCTTAAGAGTCAGGATAGCTCTTAATGGAGCATAAAAGACTTTAATAAGTCATATTAGGCTATGTGTTATGGGCGTTAAAAGAGGGGGCGTGAACACCACCTCCCTAGGGCGTTATTGGGGGTGTGGGGCGGTCCAACGTTCGGAAGAGCCGTTACCGCTTGTAGCCGTTGGTGATTTAAAAAGGAAAAAATTTAAAAACTACTATAAATATATAGTCTATACTTTTCAACCTTCATACATAAAAAATATGGGTGTGACATTTAGTCCTGAAAAAGCATGGGAGATTTTGAGAAAAAAGTCTAAAGTGAGCGCACGTCCCATTGATGGGACAATCGTCTAAACGGACAAAAACGTCATCGTCCAACGAGTATACTTCGTCTCAAGCTACATCGGATGCGTGTTCCTAGATTAATCTAAATGATACGGATGACAATAATGATATATAGGATGAACCGGTTCATCCGACCGAGAGAAATAAAAAAGGGAAACGGAACATCTTCAAACGTCCCATAGTACAAAAATAGTTTTGATAAATTAGACTCTAAACTTGACAAATTACTCGGGTTTAAAGAAGAAAAACAAAAAAACCCTTGATATTAGATACCTCGCGATAAACATCGACCATGTGACGGGGATAGATCTTGAACTCGCGAAAAAGAGAAAAGAAGAATCCGGGAACAAATATCGAACCGACAATGTTTAGTTATTTTTTTTTATTATTTCATGAAAGTAATGTTTTTTTATGTTCTATTATTTTTTTTATGAAATTAATGTTTTATTTATTTATTTTTTTGAACGACAAACGTTACAATTTTAACACTTTTTTTTAACGGCAAGTTAATGTTTTATTTTATGTTATATTATTTTTATTTTATGAAATTAACTATTTAAATAATGATTAGTTAATGATTAAAATTTTAACACTAATTGTGAAACCATTACACACCTTATTAATTCTGTCTAATGATCGCCCTTTCGATGATATGACGGGACGTTTTTCACTTTTTAGTGAAACCATTACACATATATAGCTTTACATCTTAATGAGTTAGATTGAGTTGTAATGATGCATATTGGCTTGTGATGGGTGAAGCTAGGTCTTAGTAGATCATATTAGGATGTAATGGTTAACATTATGTTGTAAGATGTCACATTAAGCTATAATGACGGAGTATAGATATGTGTCCAATACTGACTATTTTGACTAATTATGGATGTGTTTGACCAAATATAACTATGTTCAACCAACTATCATTTTGTTTGACTAATTATCATCATGTTTGACCAATTTTGTTTGTATTTGATCAAAATTGACTATGGTTGACCAATTATCGCCAAGATTCACCACTTTTTGATTGTGTTTGACAAAGATTGCTCATGTTTCACGAATTATGGATATGCTTGACCAACAAATCCATTACAAAATTAACAAAGAAAATAAAATGTGTCGCTAAATTAAGACAGACTTAAACTCATCATTAATTTTGCGACGGTCGCTAATCCATCTTAAATACCTCATTATGTAGTATGCTAGGATATCTACATAAAAGCATAAAAATGTTCGTATACACATAGTGCTATGATTGATATATATATGGGATGAGAACAAGTTTAGGTTATAAGCAATGACTTGTGTTATATATGGACATTTAATAGATACATAATCAACTTTATTTAAAGAACTTTGAGAACAATATAATCATCTACCTATTACAAGTATAATCCATAAGACGGTTATATAACCGCGTAATTACCTTCATTACTCTCTCCCACTATATGTGATTATTATTACGTATAATTATTTATATGATTCTCTATTTGAAATTGGTTTTGTATCTAAAGATCAATACATATGTGTGTATATATACACGAGTATATATGAGTACATATTTAAATGTTCTATTAAACAAATATACAATAAATTGTGGTACATTACAATAGCTTGTAGTCGGTGTTCAACCCCATAAATACAAAACAATTTGATTCAGATGCATCATAGATCACTCTAATTATTGGTTTGTTTAGATAAGACAATTCATCGAGTCCATTTTTTGACATGTATGATAGATCAAATTAAGTAAGACCAAATTGTATTAAGAATTGATACACTAGCGATAGTAGCTTATACATTTTGTTACTAGAGTAAGGTTGGACTCATAAAATATAAGATAAATTGTATGAAAATATAGATAACTAGCTTGACTTCTCTTTCTATTGCATTATAAAACTTGTTTTATTGATGTACGTATTAAATTTCTAAAACTTCTTCTTCCTCTTCTTTTTTAGTATGTATTTGTGTACATTTTCTTTATGTATTCTGGCTACTTTATATGATAAAAAAATGTAGTCGGTTACATCGAATGGTAAAAAAATAAATGTTATCTACATCCAAAAATAAGTTTTAAAATTTGATAATTAAAAAGTAACTATTATTTTCTGCCTTTCAAAAACAAAAGTAACTATTATATAATACATATGAAAATATGTGTGAAGTTAATACATTTTCATGTAATTAAATAATACCAACCAAAAAGTTTGAATTAAAATCTTAACATGAACAGTAGTGTCATTAAAGAATACATAAACAAAATATTTGTCTCATAAGAGGAGGCAACAAAATCCTGAATTGTGTATTAATGATACCAAAAACACATGGAATAAATAATAAATCATTTTCAAAAGTAGAGATTATAATATTCATAAGCTAAGATAATTTTAACTACTCGAATCAAATTAATCGGTTATTTCCAAATTATATTTCCGAGTAAGTGATAAACATTATTCACAAATTAATCTACAAAAATATATATTACTAAAAACCCTATAACACTAATTTGTTTTAATCCTTAGTTTGGTTGTTCTCATTCTCTAGATAATAACTATATTAATTCGTCTCAAAATAAAGATTAAATAAACATGAAAATAAAACTAACCATGTCGTGATGCGAATTGTTGAAACTAAGGTTATAGTGGTGGTCTGGTTGACCACCCTGGCTCGAACCATTCGCAGTCGATGGCTCTGAATCGTCTGGGCACTCTAGGTTCACTCCAAACAACCTCAATCGTCTAGTTGCTACCGCTCCTCTTTGGTAAGTATCTACATTTTCAAACATCTCTCATGCAATTCCATTTTATGAAAAAAATTACGGAAAAATTCACCTAATGGTAACCAAGTTTTTTAAATGTTTCATTTAAGTCACTCAAACTTTTTTTGTCCATTTAAAGTCACTCAACTTTCACTAAGTGTTCCAATCCTATGTAATATTTTTATAAATGTTTAAATTTTTTAAAATTGAATGAGACAAATAAAATATATATGAATATTAGTTACCAATAAGTGAAATTTTTATTCTAATTAACTTAAAATAGGAGGTAACAGTGAAGAAAAAAAATTCACCAAATAATAAAAAATTTTAAAATTGTTATATTTAAGTTGAATTGAAAAAAAATAACTGCTAAATAGCAAACAAGATTCATATATGTTTTATTTATCTCATTCAATTTTAAAAAAATTTAAACATTTATAAAAATATTACATAGGATTGAAACATCTACTGAAAGTTGAGTGATTTTAAAGGGATAAAGAAACTTTGAATGACTTAATATGAAACACTTATTAAACTTGGTTACTATTGTGTAAAGTTACCCAAAAAAATTAACTATCCACATTTTCAAAATTAAAGTACTGTAAAACTTCCTCTTATATTTTATAAATTTTGATTAATTAAATAGTAATTTCAAACTATATTTTAAGAAATAAATGTATTTAATTTTCTACAATAATTTGATAAGTGACCATCGGCCAATTATGGCTTTATACTCATAAAAATGTGATAATTGTAAAAATGTACACCCATAATGTAATAGTTGTGATATATTTTTTATTTTTATGTTTTTATTTTATCTAAGATTTTTATAAGAATTACCTAACTCTAATATTAAAAATAAATAATAATAATAATAATATTACCTGCATGAGGCAGATGTTGGGAAGGATAATTAGCCTGCGCATCGTAGAACACCCTAGTGCTCCACTCGCTAACTTGAACACCACCGTCAAGGGGCTGAGCCGCCACCGTGGCAACAGCCCGGCGTCTCCACCCTATAAACATCCTATCAGAATCCAACACATGTCGCTGGAACAACACCACATCGCCGGCATCCAAACGTTTCTCCTTCACGTACCGGCTCCAACCCTTGGTCAAGACATAGCTTTGACTACTGTTCCAGTACGAGTACCCGAACCGCCACAGCTTCCCGGACTCATCCTCGAAACTCAGCAACGATCCTTTCTGTTGGTCGGTCGGGAAGTAGTTCTCGGCGTGTTGTTTGGGAATGACAAGGCGGTTGAGTTTTCCCACGTCGCTGGGAGTCAAGGGTTTTTCAAACATGTGTTGTATGGGAAACTGTTGATTGTGGAGGTTGAGGTTGAAACCGACGGCGGAAGACGGTGGTTGATGGTTGTAGTTGTGGAATGTGGGGCTAGTTTCCATGATGGGGTGGATGGAGAGTTGGGATTGAAGGACAGGTTTTGTAGCATGGAGAATGAATAGTGAAAAGAGAAATGGTCTTGTTTGTCTTTACACGTGAGAATACTGTGGGTGTTTGCAAGTACAAAGGCGGCTGCCCCAACTTCATACAAAAATTTATTTAGGTCATGCATGTATATATACTAGAGGAGTCGCGCGATGAGGCATAAACACGGATAACGGTAATCACGTAATATGTTAATTTTTTTTAATTTATTAAAATTATAGAAATATCATACTCAAATTAAATAGAATAAAATACTCGTTTTTATGATGTAATTTAAAAAATATATATATTAACGTATGAAAAAGTTATGACTGTTTAAAAGTTATGAGTGACAGTTGGTTTAAAAGTCAATAATATATTTTAAATGATTGTGTTATATGTTTTAAAAGTTATAATTAGAGCATGTGGTATACCCAAGTGTGTGAGTGGTTAGTGAGGGGAAAAGTGGTTGTCACGTGACGTCACGTCATTTTCTCCAATTCTTACACCACACTCACTTGGCAAGGGAAATACCCAAGTGAGTGAGTGAGTGAGGTGTAAGCATTAAATGTATTTTAATTTAATATTCATTTAACTAATAAATTTATAAAATAAATAAAAATTAAAATAAAAAAGAACATAAATAAAAACTAAAATAACAAAAATAAAACTACTCGATTCCATATTTTGCCTTGATCTCGTTTTGTTTCCTCTCGAAAAAGGCTTGTCGGGGGCCAGTGATTTGATCAATGTCGAGAGCGAGAATTTCCAACTCTTCTTTTTCTCTTTTCCAATTAAATTTCTCTCTTTCTCTCACGTTAAATTCTTCCATTTGTTCGACCATTTTTTGGTCGATGTCGATGTGAGTTGGAACCGAGCCGGATCCAAAGCCCGAAGCTCGTGCCTTTGCTTTTTTCTTGCTGATCGGAAGTTGTATGTCGTCCTCGTCATCCATCATCTCCCGGTTGAGATCATACATTGATCTTCCGTCGGACGCGGTCGGACTAGCGTCAATGTCCGCCGATGATCGTTTCTTTGACGATCCGTCTCCGCTTGGATTCACGTACAATGTTTGCCATTTCGGCGATTTCCTTAATAGTTCCCAAGTCGCAATTGGAGTTTGGACTCCTCCATCGTCTTGATACCGGGACGTTGCTTGCATTAAAATGTCGGTATCACTACAACCGCTTTTTCGGCTTCTATCACATTGTTGGTAGATGCCGTGAAACTTTTAGACTTTTCGGTTAATATGAGTCCATTTAAAACTCAATTGGTCTATATTTCGATACTCGGGGGGTACGCCCATTAACGCCTCAAACTTTGTAGCGATATGTTTCCATAACGTTTTTTTTTTGTTTTGGGCGTTACCTAAAAAAAATTAAACATAATTAATATTTGAAAGGACCCAAAACGGGTACCTCTCATAGTTGGCAAACATAACATAAACATAGTTCTTAAACTTTGAATCAAACATTAAACTAACAACGGAAGTCTTATACAAAATTCAGAGTTAACAAAAACTTTAAACATTGCATTGTTCAATTTTCATAAACTAAGGATAACGGGGATGTCAGTCTTGATCAGCAACAGCCAACAACCATCCATTTCTAAGCTTTCGCAGCTTCAGATCTTTTTTTTCCTTTGCTACCTGATGTGTATACTAAAATAGTTAGTTAACGCTGGTGAGTTCAAGCGTTTCATTCTTTTTCTTTAACTTTATATCAAGGGTTTTCTTTAAAACATTCTTTAAGCATACATATTATATTATATACGTAATACAATAAAATCTTTCTTTCTTCCTTCGCATACATACGTATCTACTTTGTACTATTTTTTTAAGGCATACATTAACGTCTATAATCTGTTTTCATTCGTAAGCGTCTCTGTGTCCCCGGAGGAACCTTTGGTATTGTGGACAACCGTTACGTATCGCAGTCATTGCCACAACCTATCAATGCTTGGGATCAACCGTTACGTATCGCCGTCAATGCCCAACACATATCTATCTTTTGGGAATCAACCGTTACTTATCGCAGTCATTAATTTCCCCTTACCTCTTTCTCTTTGGATGATCTTCATCACCCGAGTAACCGTCGTTACTCCTCTTAATCACTTGTACAACATCCTCGTTACAATGCCCTGCCGAGCACTGTCCCGATTTTTCATATGGTAACGTCATGGTCTCAGCCCATGACGTAACCATAAGCTTCGGGAAGCACTAGCCATCAAGACTATACTACTTCCTTAAAACTTTATTCGAATAAGCATACTGTTACAGATTACACAATGTATTTTACTTTCTCTTTCTTTCTTTCTCTTTGTTTATAAAACATATAGTTAAATAAATTATTCTTCTTTATTTCTTTTGTTTATAAAACATATAGTTAAATAAACCATTCTTCTTTCTTTCTTTCCTTCTTACAAGGCATTCGGTTAAAAAACTGTTATTATTCTTATCTTTTTTTCTTATAAAACGTTTGGTTAAACAACCTTTATCTTTCTTATCTTTCTTTCTTATAAAACGTTCGGTTAAACAACCGTTATCTTTCTTTTTTACAAAACGTTCAGTTAAATAAACCGTTATCTTTTTATCTTTCTTTCTTACAAAACGTCCAGTTTAACAACCGTTATATTTCTTTCTTACAAAATGTTCAGTTAAATAAACCGTTATCTTTCTTTCTTACAAAACGTTCAGTTAAATAAACCGTTATCTTTCTTTCTTACAAAACGTTCAGTTAAATAAACCGTTATCTTTCTATGCGAACGTTTAAGTAATAAAATACATTTATTATAAACGTCTAATTCTTGAGTATGTAAACCACCCTAAAACAGTAAAATATGGATTCTTGAACTCACCTGATTTCTTAAAAATTACACACCCAGCAAGAACTTCGAGTTAGGTGGAGGCTAATGGATCTGTTAAGAGTCACAAACTAGACTAATTTAACACCAAGTCATTCTGTCCAAAAACCTTACGTCTGAAAACTATTTCGGTCGAAATCTTTATCGTTCGAGATGTCTAAATTCCCATTTTTATTTCGTTCGAAAACTATTTCGGTCGAAATCTTTTTCCTTCGAAACATTTACTTCTGAAACTATTTCGGTCGAAATCTTTTTCGACCAAATTTTTTTCGATCAGTCGTATCTTGTCCGAAAATACTTTTCGGACGGCCTGACTTTTCGGACCATTCAACGAGATTTCGGACGATTCATACGTTCTTGGCCAAATTCGTAGTTTTTTTTATCAAAGTTTGAATATTTTTACGTCCAAAACACTTTTTTAGCTTCCATGAAGCTAGATCAATGCTTTTTAGGCCGTTTTACACGTAAATATCTCGACTTTTGATTTAAAACCCACTTAAAACCCTAAAACCCATCTTTCAACAAAAACTCAGATCTGGTATCAGTTTATTACCTATTTTTCCGCGTGCTTTCTCCTTGTCCGCTCAACAGGAAGCTCTAGTAACGATCTCAGATCAATGTGACAGCCTTGGGACTCGGGTTTGAAGCTTTCTCTCTCTACTCTCTCTCTCTCTCTAGAACTTGTAATCCCTCCCTCTTTCCTCCCTTATTCGACCCAAGCCCGATCCCATTGAGCCCATCCACGTTTTTCCTTCCCTTTATTTCTTTACGAGGCCCGTTTTCTTTCACTTAACATTATTTTTGACCTTTGACGCCTTCTATTATTTTCGGGATGTTACAATATTAATTTGTATAATGAAGTAATAAAAACAAATAATATTAAAATCCTAAATACCTATAATGGGATCCTCCGACACGTCGACAAACGCCCTAGTCAAGTTTAGCTATTCGTCCACATTCCACTTATTTGTAACCGGTGAGCATGCTTTTGTTGTAGATATTTTATTTTTTTTCTTTACCTTTACGCACGGGTTGCGTTTCCTCGACGTCATCTTCTTCCTTATTCGGAACGGGTTGCGTTTCTGGAACAAACTCAGGATCTTGTGAGTATCTGACAGGCATATTGGGCATAGTAGGCATGTTGAGACACGTAATGAAGCCAAAATATGGGATCGTTAGGATTCATGACTTGGATGATGAGATTTTTTATAGAGAGAAGTTGAGTTATAAAATTGATTGTGAGAAGATGAGAGTTTTTTAGTGTGTTTTATAAAATGGGGTTAAGTGGTTATTTATGGTGGGTAAAATGTTTTTTTTTAAATTACCCTTCAACGGTAATATTATTTAATTTTTTAGCCGTTGAACGGCTTGAATCAGACTCTCCACCCGCGAAGATATTCACGTGGAACCCTCACACCCCCCTCACGCCATCAAGGGGGCTGTGTGCAATACCCACTCACGTCGTGATAGTGGCTCACGGATGGTCTCACTCATGGTATACCATTTGATCTTACTTAAACTCTTAAAATTTTGTAAAATTACCATTTTGTCCTCCTCATATATATTATAATATAGTGTATATATATAAGTATATATTATTGAAACTTAATTGTTTTGTTTGCGATCATAATAATGTCTTATTATAATTACCGGATTTAATATTAGTATAAACCGCAAACAAACTCGTCGCAGTAGAATCATCCTATTATGTTACACGACAATATTTGAATTGATAAATTATTGAGAACAGTTAACACGCGTGAGAACAAGAAATATTCACATGTAATGCTCTAAACCCGGGAGGTATCACTTGTTGGATTTACTCATTCACTTAAAATTCATTCATAGCAGCGGAAAGTAAACGTCATTACATAGTACCAAATTGCCAACTAACTAAAACATTGATCATCAACATAGTTCTCTCATGAACATAACATTAAAGATGCCAGATCTGTGTGCCGAGTAACTCCTTAGGAATAGCCAAGCATGCATCCACCCATTACCCTCCTATGCTTAACCTGACATGCATACTAAAAGTCTGCTTTCGCTGGTGAGTTCAAGTCTTCCATTCATTTTAGGAAATGGTATCGTTCATTCATTCATTAGGGTTTAAACCATTTCATAAGAAAACATGGATTTATCATTCAGCATCCAATCATCATCAAAACATAGTTTAACGGAACATTCTTTCATTATTTATCATTCGTTTAAGTCATACATTTATTATCTAAGTCTGTGTTACCGTTCATTTCGTATTATATTGTCCCTGAGGCTTAAATGCGTGAATACCGACAACACAATACATTATGTCAATTCTTTTCATATTGTCCTTAAGGCTTAACTGCACGAAGGCCGACAATATCCTTTCAGCCTTTTAATTGCCCCTATGGCTCTCACGTCCATAGACCGACAATTCACACCGACGGCTACGGCTCTCACATCCAAAACACATTCGGATCATAATTTAACCTTCACGGGTCACGTTAACCTCGAGTGACTGTCGTCATTCCCATCGCTAGTTGTACAACAGTGACACCATTGGCTGGCCACATAGGCACTACCCCTGTTGTGCCTATGGCACTATGGCTCAACGTCCATAAACTACCATAAGGCTGGGAATGTGTATCCCCAGACTTCATTCGTCAATTCGTTCGCTTAGCATATTAGACATGCAATGACTTCTTAAAAACATTTTCCCTTTTTCCTTTCGTAAAACATTTCATTCATTTGAAAACCCTTTCTTTCATTTATAAACCATTCATTTGTAAACATTTCATTTCATAAACATACTTGTTTCATAAATCATTCCTTTCTTAAACCGTTCGTTTCATAAACCTTTCCTTTTGTAAACCGTTCGTTTCATAAACTGTTCGTTTCATAAACCTTTCATTTCGTAAACCGTTCATTTGTTTCATTTTATTTCATTTCGTAAACATTCTAGTTCAAATACATTATCTTTTGCAATCGTTTCTTTTCATAAATCATCATATCATAAACATTTCATGTGAGTATGCATATCACCCTAAACAAGTAAATAGAGATTCTTGACTCACCTGATTGTTGGTTCGTGAACCTGAACTGGATGTCTACTAACTGTGGCATGCTAAACGATCTGCATAAAAGTCAACACGTGAAATCTATCAATTCTAGGCTAGTTTCGCCTCTTTAGTGTTGCTAGGCACCTGGTCAGTGTCGCTAGGCAGTGTCGTCAGGTACACAATCAGTATCGCCAGAACTCGCGTTCTGGACTTAGTGTCGTAGGTCTTACTATCATTCACTTTAGTGTCGCCACATGGATGTGGCGACACTTTTAGTGTCGCCTGTTACACGTGTCATCAATCATTAACAAACCTCGGGATCTACACCCTTTTTTTCCCGATTAATGTTGCCACTGGAGGCAATGTCGCCTCAAGTGTCACCACACGAACATCAAACACTAACAAGCCTGTTTTCGATCCAAGCTTGTAACTTTTTACGTCCAAAGCGTTTATTTAGCTTCTATGAAGCTAGATGTGGTCTTTATTTCCCCATTAACATGTAAAACTCTTGCATTTGAGATGAAACCCTAGTTTGACCCCAAAACCCATTTTAAACATAAAACAGAAATTCCAGGTTCGATTCTTACCTCAAATCAAGCGTTTCTTCGTGTATTCTTTCTTACTAAGACTGGAGAAACAGATTACGAACAATCTTCAAGCTTTTTAGGATAAATCTTGACTTTCTCTCTCTAGAAATCTCCACTCTCTATAGACGAATTTGTGGTTTGAAATGCAAATGGAGGCTGATCATAAGGGCATTTGGGTTTATTCCCTTCCTCCATCTTGTACATTGAGCCCAAACCCGCTTCCCACGAGCCCGTTACCTTTTCCTTTCATTCATTTAGCCCAAATACATTAGTCGGGATTTTTCTTTCATTCATTTAGCCCATTACCTTTTCTTTAATTGTTTTGTTTACGGTCATAATGACTTATTATAATTACCATATGAGTAAATTACCGTTTGCGTCCATATGGTTTACACGATTTAACACAATGCGTCCCTGTGAGAATTAGGGTTATAAAAAAAGTAAATTACCATCTTACCCATGTCGAAACTAAACTTAACGGAATTTTTTAACGAAGTTAGGCCCAGGGCTCAGAGTGTTACAGATTGTATACCACATGTACTCAAAGCGTTAAAAATTCATGTTAGGAACGCATTGTGTTAAATCGTGTAAACCACAGGGACGCAAACGGTAATTTACTCTTACCATATTTAATATTAGTATAAACAACAAACAAATTCGTCGCAGTAGAATCATCACATTATGTTACACGACAATATTTGAATTGACAAATTATTAAGAACAATTAACACGAGTGAGAACAAGAAATATTCATACAAAAGTTATAAATCAACTTAATGTTTGAAAAATCTTGGGTTCATGACCAAACATGTAGTACTTGATGTTGATGTTTATAACTATATGTTTGAATAAACTTTAATTTTCTCAAAGAATCTATGTCTTTTGTTCATCATATTTAAATATTCAAGTTGAAACTTCACGAATTTGGTCTATAACATTTCAAATACACAGATTGAAAAAGTGCTGTCAAATATCACTATCATTCACGACTAGAACTCTAATCCATACAATTTTTTTGAAGACCTAAATTTTCGGGGTCTAAAGCAGAGTTTTTCTTATAAATTAGTAGACACGTCCGTGGTTGCGTTATTTAAGTTACAAGCATTGGTAATGTGTTAATTCATACTTATTATTTTTTAATGGTCCCACTTTTTACACAAATATTATAGCATAGTTATCATTTTAATAAACTACACATACATTTTAATATAATATAAATAAATATAATAAATTATATTTAAATATATTATAGAATTCAGATTTAATAACATTGATAAAAAATTATCATATTTCATAATATATATATATATATATATATTTAAATATATTTCATAATGTTACATAAAAATTAATAAAATAAAATAAACATTTAAGAAATATGTTTACTGATTTTTTTTAGTTACCAAATTGTATAGATTAATCGAATGGCACCCTCAAAAAAATCGTTAAATGCTATCTAACGATTTTAAGAAATATGAAGGATCACGACCTAAAAACAAAGCTATCCCAAACAAGCAAACTCCTTGTGAATAATTTCACATCGGTTGTCGCATGCATTGTGGATGCTAACGAGCATTCACAAGGACATGCAACATCTTTGGAAAACCTAGGACATGCATGGTGGATGCTAATGAACATTCACAATATCAAAAAAGAGTTCTACTTTACCTTTGTGACTTGGCTTCATGCTTTTGGACATATTTTCTATTATAGTGGTGGGATTGTAGTCTATTGCAACGAGAGAAAGGAAACTTTGCCAAACATTCATGACCTTATTTAAGCTATCTCTTTCTGTTCAGTCTTGTCAACGAATGAATTTACTACTTTTCGCTAACATTCCATTAGCATGGTGGATTATAGACCGACTTTCACGTTCTATAGGAAGCGGACTCGAATTAATTGTTTCAATGGCAAAACTACTTTCCTTTAGCAAGTAATTGAAATGTCAAGTTTGTAATATGTGAATATGTATTAATACTATAAAGAAAATAACTAAAATAATTATCTAAAAAAAAATAAAAAATTAATTATTTAAAAATTCGTTATATGTAAATGATATATTTGTTTAGTAACTAGTGGGTTACACCCGCGCTTTTTGTGTGATAAAACACAAATTTTAAAATTTTTTAAAGAAAAAAATGAAACTATCGGAGAAAAGGGGTTCGAACCCTGGCGGTGTGGGTGATAGAAAAGAAGCAAACCACCAGGACAATTCCTAAATTGTGTTATTCAATGTCTCAAGTCTCAACACCTATATATTAAGGGGTTTTTTGGGATTTCTTTTCAATTCTACTTATTGACTTATAGCTTATATAAATAAGTTATAAGTCATAAGTAATTACCCACTTATTTTTTAAAAATGGAATAAATAGGTGAATAAGTTAGATTATCCAAACACCTTATTAACTTATTTAAGTTAATAAGTCAATAAGTAGCATAAATAAGTAATCCCAAACATCCCTAACATAAAAATGAAATATTTTTAACTTTTTTAAACAAAAAATAAAAAAATGAAAAAGGAGGGTTCGAACCCTGGCGGTAGTCTCAAGTGTAGATTCTTTCCCTGAAACCCATTTGTTAAATGACTAAAGTTGGACTTCAAAACTGATATGGTTCAATATATATTTCACGATATTAGTTTATTTTAAAGCACAAAATATATGCTATTAATGGAAACATCCTCATCAGAACGAGAGGATAAAAGTAAAGTTGCATAATTATAAATCCTTTTACTTCATTTGCAAGCAAGTTTTCAACTTTTATAAAATGTGAACCAAAAAACTTCCCGTTGTTATCTAATGTGAGTCGTCATGTATGCAAACTTCCCCCTTCATGAAAAACAATGATCATAAAGATTGAGTTCAAAATCCCATAATACAACATATTGTTTACATACTGTTTGGTCAATGAACAACATAATACAACATGAAAAACACTTAACTAAAACATAACAGTAACTTTAGTCTTATGTTCTCCACTACCATTGTTTTACCAATTCTCCAAGTCTATTATTATCCACTGCCCTTGTTCTCGCCATCTTTTCGTGTGTGTTGATTGAGTTCAAAAGCCCCGGTATGACTACAACGGCTCTTTGACACACTGGAGGGTCAGCCCAACTGACTAACCTAGAACTCCTTCCCTGTGATCAATTTACCCGTGAGCCAAGAATTAGGTCAAGCAAAAACAATCAACTAGATTGCAACAATATTCCAACTTACTCAGCTATTGCCACAATAAAAGCGACGACCAGAGTTTATATCTAAGAGGTGCGAATTAAGGTTGGTTAACCACATGAGTAGAGCACCATGACTGATGGATATGTTGTTGTTGAGGTTGTAGTTCCACTGATGGAGATGTCGATGTTCAGGTTTCAGGGACGATCCACATGGGCGATCGTAATTTCAATTTCTTTCGCGATGTGATCCTCATGGACGATCGTAATTGCGGAACTAAGGTTTTTATGGTTTAAGGGGGGGGGGATGATTAATGGTTAATTTAAAAATGAATAAAATAAAGAAATATATAAAAATATACAAATACCCCTTATTTAACGTTACAATATGGATGAAGTTAATCAATTAGATAAAAATGACAAGTTTTGTAAACCATGAGAATACATAGAAAAAAAAATAAACTTTTTGGATTAAAATGATAAAAACGCTAAACCACATGAACAAAAATGACAGTTTTATATTTTTAGTTTTATAAAATATATTTTTAAATCTAATGTGGTAAATGAAAAAAAAGGTATCTTTTGTGTCTAATAAAGTCAGAGTAGGATTCTGACAGCAGTGAGTCCGGTCTGGAAAAAGAAAAGAAGAACCTAGAATCACATCAACAGTAGTAACATGTGCAATCAATCAAACTTCAAAGGCAAACAATAAAACTTTATTTTTTATTTATTTTGTAAAGTATATATATGTTATTTTTGTTAAGTTATATATAGTAAAGATTGAATCTCGTTGGGACTTGGGATAACTAAATTATTGAAATATATAAATAATTAGTTTATGTTATAAATTGAAACATAAACATAAAAAAAAATCCAATAGGCTGTTGAAAATTCAGTGAAAATAGTTTTTCACTAACTTTGATTAATGAGATTTTAATCCTCAAGTTGAGTGGTTAGATTGAAAATTTTAGATTTTAGTGTCTCTAATGAGAATTTGTTACATCTTTTGTGTAAATATGTTACAATTGATTTAACTCATGACATAATTAAAAAGAATTTTAATTTCTCTTCTTAATTAGTTGTGTTTATTACTTTTAATTTGGAGTAAAGTCTTTTTAATTTGTACTCTTGGTTTATTTTCTATGGAAATACAATGACCATTTTTATTCATTTTTATAACTAGAAAAAATTGTAGTAAAAACCACAACTTGAGAGTTGAGAGAAACATTAGAGAACTATTGGTGTCAACAAGTTCAATAGAATTGAGAGATGAGTTCTTTCTCTAATTCTTCCACCATCTCATACTTCATCTTTTTCCTACTTTTTCTAAATACATTATTTACCCGGTGATACCTCGGGTGCGTGGACATCTCCGACAATACACGTACTGTTCCTGTTGTTGTACCTTGGGAGACAGGCGCGTTCGTCTTAGAGGAGGTGTGGAATCTGTTTTAAGGGACCCGTGTTGAACACGAATCCTCAACCACAACCGTCAACGTCGTTTGCTCAGTTTTGTAGTTAACGGAGTTGGTGTCAAGAACGCGAATCTTTAGCTCAAGGAAAAACAGAGACAAAGCCAAGGAGACTGCAAGAAGACCTTGTTCAAGAACAAAGTTAAAGACTCTACCTATTGAAGGTATTGGTTTGAATCGGTTTACATTTATGTAAAGTTTATTTCATAGTTTACATGTTTGTTTTGTTATTGTATCACGATATTTGCTACTATTTATAATAACACGGGTTTATAATAACCCGGAGTCAAAAAATTCGGATGAGGTTGGGTCGAATCACATAATAAAAGCCAATATCATAATAAAAGTACAATGTGGTTGAAAAAAAACACATAATAAAAATACAAAATCATTTGAAATATATAAAAAATACATTTTATAGTTGCTCCATACGTGTTTTCATGTTTTCAATACTTTTTTTATAAAACCAATGGTGTCAATCGTAAAAAAACAATGGTGTCGCTCGAAATTTTCCTATTACACGATACATATTAGACGTGAAAATCAGTGGTGTTGAATGAACCCGTACACCAATATGTGGCTCCGCCACTGCACATGAGGGTTTCAAGACCAAATTTGAGATACCGACCTATGTTTCCAAGTCCAAGAACACCAATTCCCGTAGATTTTAACTCATTTCGACCATAATTAATTTCGAATCCACGCCTATCACCACCACCGTTGGTGCTGGAGGATGTTGTCAAGGGACACATATGTATGCCTATTTTAGCCGCATTTAACTCTGAAACTACCAACTCCAACATAGTGCTTACCACCAAATCTATACATACTAATAAATAAAGGTTTTTGTGCCACGTGTCGTCTCCACATTCAATTTCACTATTTTTTTTCCGCCTCTCTCTCTTATTTAATGCACTTCTATTTTAATAATAATATATATTTAAATGAAAATACTAATTATACTAATAAAACACATTTATTTTAAATTATTCCTTATTTTAAGTAACTTTGAAATTTAATTATGTAACTTTTATTTCAATCAAATAGTAAATGAAAGTCAAATTATATTAAATAGTAATTAACTTATTTTCGAAACCTAATTATATATTAATTTTTACATATTTTAAACTTTGTTTTTATCCTTAGTATATGTAATATATTTTTAGTTTTACACCTGTAAAATATATAAATAAAGATTTAAAAATTTTATATATTGATATTTTTCATTTCGTGTGTAGACACGGGATTTAAACTAGTTAATTAATTAACAAAAACGGGGTAATACATGTGAAAAGAGGGAGGTTGCCATTTATATGTTTGAAAGATATTGATGATAGGTTACCATATATGGTAGGTTTTGGAACTTTTACCGATGGATTACTGATAGAATTTCTTGTAGCAAACTATACTCATTAATAAACTTTTGAAAAGCCAGAGAGAATCTTATCCGAAGTCTTATTTTTAACATGAGTGACGTATTACCGACGGACTATACTTCCTGAAAATAGTCCCACACACGACGACTAAAATTGGACTTACCCGTGTTAGGTGTCTCTTGGTAATCCATTGGTGATAATATCTTTTTCCCCCTAATTTAGGCTATTCGTCGCATATTCGTTGGTAATTACCGAAGGATTACAAGCGGTTTTTTAATTATACTTTTTTTTGTTTTTGGTGGGATCCATCAGTAATTACCGACAGATAACGGCCCGCCGATATTCACTTTTCTCATAGTGTTGGTACTTTTGCATAAATATGTTTTCATAGAAGGTAATTACTTTTAATCATGGACATAATTTTCATAATCGTTGTATAGATTAATGCCTTAATTAGAAGAAAAACTGGTAGCAATGCATAGTGATTATGAGGCACGGGAGGCGGCAATACAGTCGAAGTTGTAGGCAGAGAAAAAACATTTTGAATAAATGCTCTAATCGAGGCTGAGTAAAGAGTTCAACGCTTTTATTCCAGCACCACTGATCACAGATTTTGATTGTAATGAAAATGATATCTTATGGTGTATTCTTATTATTATTTAGAATATGCTATTACCATGTTTAGGAAATCAACAACATTTATTTATTTTTTAATAAAAATTAGCTATCGATCACTAAAGGAAAAAACCATTAGCGATCTCTAGATGATAGATCCATTGTTGATTCATAGGTTAAATTTATGCCATTGGATGAAACATATGTTTCTAATCTGATGCGCTAGTAATATCTTGTAACACCCCAAAATCTAAGAAAGATAAGCCCGGGAAATAAGAATGGCAGTTAAACCAAAAGTCCAAGGACTAAAAGTGAAAATAGTAAAAAAAAAATGGCCGTAACGGACCGTCATCGGGCGGTAACGATTCATGTTGAGTCATGAAGGACCGTCACGGGTGATGACGATCCGTGCTGCAAAACCAGATGGCGGTTTAGGGTTTGCATGGGAGAATGACACGTAGGTGGTGACTCAGACCCATGACGGACCGTCACGAGGCGTGACGGTCCGTTACGATGTCAGAAAGTGCTTGTGTAAGGCCCCTTTCACGAGAGATCTCACTCGTTGGATTTACTCATAAACATAGTCATTAATCACTAAACTTTTAATTAAAAACATTCAAACACATTGACAGCGGAAGTCTTAACATTAAACATAAAACATTGTTTTAACATAAATACGATTAACGGGATGTCAGTCTTGTGCTAGGTAGCCTTCATGCCTTAGCCCGTCCTCTCTTCTTGTTACCTGAAGTGCATACTAAAAGTCAGCTAACGCTTGTGAGTTCTAGTTTAAAGAAAGTAGGCATAACCATTATTTCTTGTCATGATTTTCTTATATATATATATATATGTGTATATATTTACCGTTTCGATTCTTTCTTTCACATTTCATTCTTATGTGAGTACGTATATAGATACATCCATTCTTACATTCATTTGTGCCTTTGCTAGTCTTACACATAAGGGGGATCAACCCATCAATGATTACGTGAGTCACAAAGACAAACGTCACGGTCTACCGTCGTAGTCTGCCATACATACAACCGTCCGGCAACTAGTGTCCGTCCGTCATTATCTTACAACCGTCCTACCGAAGTAGTCCGTCATTACCTTACAACCGTCCTACCAAAGTAGTCCGTCATTACCTTACAACCGTCCTACCGAAGTAGTCCGTCATACTTACAACCGTCCTACCGTAGTAGTCCGTCATATTTGTCTAACTGCCCTAAGGTATCCATCTCCTACCCGAACTAATTATACAGTCGTGCATCAATTTCGGGACTTACTCCACTGTAGTGGCCTGTTTAGTATACCTTTCTAGACTTTCATTTCTGGCTGCATAATAGTCGAGTGGTCGTCCGTCAACCGAGGTAGCCGTTATCATTGTTCCATCCATAACGTTTATTCATACATAGCAAGCAATATATACATGAATATAAAGCAAGATTTCATTCTTATACGTTATGTCATACTTTCATTTCCTTCTTTGTAGTCATTGGGTCCATTCTTTGTTCATCATTACTTTCATGTAACACGTATGATCATATTAGCATTGTTATCATTCATTCAATTAGTGTATACATACGTTTCATTCTTCGTTCATTGTTCATTTTCATATATCACGTATGATCATATTAACATTAATAACATTCATTCATTTAGTGTATACACTTCAGCCCCAGAACATTTAAAAACATTTGCACGTAACACATAGGACTCACCTGATGAGTAGTTTATGAAATACACTCAGTTGGTTATTGAGCATCATTAATGTCAACCACAATCTGTATAATAAGGTCATCCACATAAGGTAGTGTTCCTTATTGACACTAAACATTTCCATGCTTGGACCTAGTAGTTTCGATAAGTAGTTATATCGAAACTATAGTAGTTTCGGGTCATGGTTCATATCGAAACTATTTGTTCATATTTAAACTATTTGTTCAATCGAAACTATTTGTTTAATAGAAACTACTTTGTTCAATAGAAACTACTTTGTTCAATAGAAACTATTTGTTCAATAGAAGCTACTTTGTTCAATAGAAACTAATTTGTTCAATAGAAACTATTTGTTTAATAGAAACTACGGTTTTGCATGAAATGCTTGGTTTTTTTCCAAACAGTTCAAGATTAAAACTTTTTACGTTCAAAACATTCCTTACACTTTCGTGATACTAGATCTATAATTAGTTTCTCAATCCATACGTAAAAACCTTTCCTTTTTATCAAAATAGTCCGATAACCCTTAAACATACAAAAACTCATTTTTCAAACACAATTTCAGATCTGAACCTTTAAATACGTAAAGCTTCCAACTTTAATCGTTCAAAAGACTTGAAATCATCTTATATCTATAAATTCTCCACAACTTGTTGCTAAAAATATAAACTTTACGCACAGTTCTTACCTTTGTGAGATTTGCTGACACGCATACGAGTAGCTCAAAACCATATCAAACGGTGTCCGATTGAGGCGATTTAGGTGTCCACGGAACCGTCTCACCGAGATCTACCAGATTCCTTCTTATCAGCCGCCGGAAACCACCTCCTCCGTCGCCGAAAAGCTGAAATAGTCGCCGGAATCCTTCCAAAATCACTGTTCTGTTTGGGACAGCAAAACTCGACCTACATTCCTACAAATCAGAAACCCAACGGTGGAAGTCTTCGTTTATATTCTACGAAGCTGCAGTAAAAATTTGAGAACGATCCAATTGTTAGATCTCTAGGGATTGTCCGATCTTTGATGCTAGGTACCCCAAAAACGGGATTTCCTCCCTTTTTTTCTTTTCTCTCTTTTCTTTTGGCCGAAAATTTGAGGAGAAATGAGGTGGGTTGCATCTATTTAAAGCCTCCTAATATAACTCTAGCTTCCCCTACAAGTTTGTCCTTCATTTTACGTTTTCTACCCCGGACTTTATAATAATATAATCGTTCATGCTTATTCACGTTTTTTTGAAAACGGGATGTTACAGCTTGGTCGACAAGAAAGTCGGTGACAGACCGTCACCGTGGTAACAGTCCGTCACGACCCTAGGATTTAGTCTATAAATAGATGTTAAAGCTTTCATTTGAAATCACAAACACAAAAACATCTACTACACTTTTGATTTCAGTTAAGTCAAGACAAGTGTGATACGCTGCGAGTGCGGGTTGATTCCCGTGAAGCGTTTAAGTGAGAGCACGAGCGTAACAAAGCCTTGAGGTTATAGTAAAGTACACTGTACCTGTAGTTAGCTTTACTTGTTTATGTGATAATGTGATTCGGGTTTGCTAATGTACGGGGTAATGACTATGCGAGAATATGGTATGAACAAGTCTAAACCCTAAAACCATGTAACGGAGTATTCACGAAGTATCAAAGGGGCGGTGGGCATGTCGTTGTTCTACCCTATATATAAAGATCTTTGATGCATCGGGGATAAACCTTTACAAGGGTTTAGGGTAAGGACTGGGTTCAAAGGCATGATGAAAGTACATACCAAAAAATCATGACAAGATGTTATGTATACGTGTTACATATGTGTATTTGATGAATTGGGAAGCTACGGGTCTACGATACCCAAGATCCCAATTAAATATAAACAAGGGGCCTAGCTTATGGGCGAAAGGACCTTGTGAGTGTGAATGAGAAACAAGGGGCCCAGCCTACGGGCGGAAGGACCTTGTGAGTGTGAATGAGAAACAAGGGGCCCAGTCTACGGGCGGAAGGACCTTGTGACTATAAATGAGAAACAAGGGGCCTAACCTACGGACGAAAGGACCTTTGAGTGTGAATGAGAAACAAGGGGCTCAGCCTACGGACGAAAAGACCTTGTGAATGTAAATGAGAAACAAGGGGCCCAGCCTACTGGCGGAAGGACCTTGTGTGTGTGAAATAAGGGGGTTGAGCCTATGGGCGGAAGGACCTTGTGAATTAAATGACGTGGAATAGGTAACGTCCGAAGTTCCACGGGGCCTGTGGTGCCTCGAGAAAAATGAGCTAAGGAACCAAAAAGTTCTATAAATAAAAAAAATGGTTTTAGAAACAGTCAAATCAGTGTACTTACTTAACGTAAGCTAACGTAAAAACGTTTTCAAAATATTGTTGGGAAAAGCACTCAGAATAAATGAATGAAGCTTCTAAGGACAAGGCCAGTCGGAGAAAAGAATCCCTAGATCCATTGTAATCTGTATATTAATGTTTGTAAAAAAATATTTATATAATAAGAATACCTTTGTCACCATGGTGGCAAGGTTTTTGACAACTGGGACCAAAATTCCACTAAACTCTTGTATTTTAAAGGATAAAGAAAGTAGGGTGTTTCAGGCTGGTATCGGAGCACCGTTTGAGGGATTTGAATATTAGAAAGGATACTTAAACTCAAAGCATAAGTTCACATGATATAAAAAGGTATTCAATCTGAGGCCGTCCAAGGAAGCAGGTACGTATAACTGAGTGCTAGAAAATATATGCGTTATGTGTGCTGAACTTTGTATGATAGGAGCACCATATGGTAGTTGGGGGTATCATTATGTGTATCATAGATTGCTTTCATACCTGGCCAGTAAGAGGGTTAATGTATGAAATCATTATGATATCACAAACATCATATGATACTTACATCAGCAGATAGTAAGCAGGAAAATGAATATGCATTAATGAAGATGCATAGATAGAAACACATAATTAGCCTTATGTGAAACCCTAGAATGCTTGAACATGTTAAGAATGACATAAGGTCTGTAATGTGAAACCCTAGACTTCCTATTAGGGTAAACGAGTGAGAAACTGAATGAATTCGTATCTCAACAAACAAATGGTTGAGCACCAAAATATGGAAATACGTAACGAAGAGAGCAATAGGAGAGATGCGTCTCCACCTCCCGATGAGAATGAAGTAGAACAAGTCCCGGAAGCTATCCAGAGATAAATCACGTTAGAAGTAGGAAAGACATTCGACGCCAATATTCCTATTATCCAAGCTGAGTTGCAAGGCTCTCTCGAAAGCTGGTTCGAGAATCATAAAGAGGTAGAGAAACCTCAAAATAAAGTTGACGACTTACCGAAGGTTGATACTAAATCAATCCGATGCACGTATAAAGATTTTATGACGTGCAAACCAAAAGAATTCAAGGGAGCTGTGGATCCCTTAGAAAGCCAAAGGTGGATTTCTACAATGGAAACGATATTCGACACGTGCTATTGCGAGAAAGAAGATAAGTAACATTTGCCACCAATCAGTTCAGTGGAAGGGCTGAAGATTGTTGGGGTGTCGTGAAGCAAGAAAAGGAAAGAGATAAAATAAAGGAGATGAAGTGAGAAAAATTTAAAGAATTCTTCCTAAAACATTACTGCCCACGAGCAGCAACTGATAGAATTACGGAGGAGTTTCTTCATCTCCGACAAGACAAAGAGTCGGTAGATGAAATCACTGGCATTTTCTTCTATAAGGCCAGATTTTGGAATAAATTTTTGGGAAACAACTTCATTTAAAGGATTTTTAAAGACAGTTTTTGTATCACACTTTTATGAACTCACTTAGCAGTCACTCAGGGGCGGATGTATGTGGAGGGCAGGGGTACCGACAGTGGGAATTTTCGACGCGCAACGGGAATTTTTTTTTTACCGTTTTATGTATCCAGATACCCCTGAACGAAATTTTAGATACCCCTGGAATTTTTTCCTAGATCCGCCACTGCATTCACTAATCTTTTAAGTTAAACGTTTGTCACGTACAGGATTACAAATTGAAGGATAAGGTACTCGGGTTCTGAGGATCGAAGACAAACACACTTTTGGGATTAACCATTTATTAATTTAGGTTATGCCATATATGTACATGTGATGTGGCAACCATCAAACCCCACTTTTAAACAAGATTATAATGTAACCGGTACAGTGACTTTTATTTAAAACGCTTCCGTCAATTACTTTGTAAATGAGCAAATTTTATAAATGTATCCTTCTAAGTTTAAATTATTATTAGAATAATTTAAAGAAACGTGGGTGTTATATAAACAAGGCATGCATACAACTCGAATATGCTATTTTTCTTTATTAATGGCCACTTTATATAGAAAAACTTTGTTTCTTAACAAGATATTAGTTTTAAAAAAATTATAGGTTGTAACTAAGTGTGTAAAACCTCCGGGCGCATAGCTCAGTTGGTTAAGAGTGGAGTGCTTTGCACCCTTAAAAAAAAAATAGGTCTGGTGTTCGAGCCATGCGGTTGACGCCCCCATCGCCTTGCCGCTGAGTCAGTCCAATTTTCCTCTCACGTGTTGGGCCTGGGATGGTCTGATGTAGGCCGGTTCACTGTCCGGTATCACATCGAGGTGCACAAAACGGTTTTTTAACCCGAACCGGTTCAAAACCAAACCGAACCGGTTTGGTCAACAAAAAGTCAAAACCGGTTTGAGTTCAAACCGGACCGGTTTGAAACCGGTTTGAGATGGTCCGTTGAAGGGTTTGACCGGTTTAAAAAACGGTTTGAAACCGGTTTGACCGGTTTAAAAAACGGTTTGAAACCAGTTTTTAATCGGTTCGGTTCGGGTTAAACCGGTTTCAAACCGGTTTAAATGTATAGGTTTCAAACCGACGGTTTGAACCAATTTGAAACCGGTTTGGTATAAACCGGTTCATGACCGGTTCGGTTTTCGGTTTGAAACCGGTTTGGTTTTTCAAACCGGTTTTTTTGTGCATCTCTAGTATCACACATCTTGCATCCTTAAAAAAACATACCATGTAAAGAGATTATGGTAAAAGAATGCAAGTTTTTGTAGATTTTAAGTGATGTAATAATCCGAAATTTTAAACAGTAATAAAAATAACAATAACAATAATAGTAATAATACAAATGCAATTGAAATAACGATCACATTTATATTAAAAACTTTAGTAATCCGAAGTTGAGGTGTTTTAAGTAATTCTTGTAATTCTTGAAATCAAAATATAAAATTTAAATAACTATAAATATGCATTTTTAAATATAAAAATAAAACTACATAAATTCTCCGGTTTTAAATAAGTAAAATGAAATATAATATTGAGAAATTATACAAGGTTTAATAAATTATTAAAAGGATTTAATTATGGAAAAATGTAAAAAAGAAACTAGAAATATAAACATATTTGGCCCATGATGACTGGTCCACTGAACTAACCTATTCAGCCCAATTGTGTTTTCACCAACCAAGTGTTATATTTCAGTGACTTCAGTCTACTAGAATTCAATAGCAAGTTTTAATAAAGAGAAATTCTAACCACACACGAAATATTAGTAATTGGACACGTCTCGTATAGGGCAATACGAGGCGTATAAGGTGTAAGTCTTCTGACATGGAATGTCACGTGTCATTCCTTGTATGGCGGCTGGGACCATACGTGATGTATTGCCTATACAAGGCGTATGGGTCACGGGTAATATTTTTGTCTCAAAACTTAGCAGATTTTCGTATATAAAGACACTATACGTGACGTATAGGGCTATACGCCACGTATAGGAATTTTTTTTAATTTATATTATATTTATCTTTTTTAATTTATTGTTTGTTATCTTATTTAATTTATATTATATATAATTTTTTACATTTTTTTATTATATACGTTGTGTTTGTAATTTCCGTAATTTTGTAATTTATATTATATATAATTTTTATGCTTTTACATTTATAATTTATCATTACAACCAAGTAAACAAATTAGACATTACAACCAAACAAATAACCAAAACATTACATATATTACATCAAAACATTAAATATATTACATCAAAATGTTTGTATATACATAACAAAAGATACAACTGACTAAAATAAAAACAACTACGCCTGACCCGCGCCGCCCTGATCCTGACCGGCGTCTGCCTGATACTGACCTGCGTCGCCCTGATCCTGGCCGCCGTCGACTGGATACCGATGTGGCGGTGGTGGCTCGATGCCGGCAGCTCATGACAGATCCACGAGGCGACCAACCACCCACATCATCAAGTCCTCCATCCGGTCGCTATGACGAGCCTATCGCCGTGAGTCGGCAACAAGTCCGTCAAGCAAGGCCTGTGTGGCCCTATCCAGCCTAACAGGTCGACTTACGTGTCGAGGATGTTGTGGCGGCTGGCCGTGAGCGGCCGACTGGTCGTGGACGGGCAGCGAGAACTCCATGGCCACCCCCTGTAGCGGGTCCGGCATACCCAGCGCCGGCTGGTCCGACATCTCCCGGTCGGCCTCTATAAACCGAAGGCCAAGCCCTGGGAATCGGCGCGTGTTGCGCATGCCGTTCACCGTGTGGCGGTCTAATCGGACAGGCTGGATGGGCTCGGGCATTTGATGCACGTGATCAGGCCACGACGCAATAACACACATCACGTGTGTGATGAAAGCACCGCCATACAATAGCCCGCGCCTCTTCCTGTGAAATGTAGACGCAAAGTACAGCGCTAGGCATGTAGCTAGGGCGCACCGCCTGCTGGTAAGCAAGCAAAAGATAAAGAATAAGTCTCTCTCTGTGCACCACACACGGCTTTTCCGACGCGGTGCAATAGACGTCGAAATAAGCCGTTGTAAATATCTGTAGAGGGGGTCTCTAATCGCCGATACCCTCCCCTTAGTCCTCAACCATGGGCCATCAGCAATAAGGCCCCAGAAAACTAGAAGATCTTCTTTATCTACCTCTGTCACGGCCTCGGTGTAAAGAGGCGTGATTGTCTTGGGCTCGTAATACAAGCCCGTCTCCACTACCCACTGACGGAGCGTCAAACTGTAAGCATGGCCGAACATACAGAAGGAGATCTGCTCCAGATCCTCTGGCAGCTCGAGCTCATCCCTCTCGGCATCGGACTCCTTCGGCGCCGGCTCTGTGATGGTGAACGTCGAAAGAAACTCGACAACCACCTCTCTGTACGTCTCGGTGAACGCCAAATCAAACAAACGATCACATGGCGTGTCCTCGCCAATAATGGCCCTGGCCCGCTGCTCCTCGTCGACATCCTGTAGAAGCGGCCAGTCCACCGCCATCCCCGGGCCCATCGTCACCTGCCATAACTTCTGGCACCGACCAAACGCGTCCGAGTCGGGCGGGAAATCCAGAAAAGGGTAGTGAGCAAGATCGTACACATCCGACGCCTCCATCTCAACATCCACATCATTCTCCGAATGCGACATACCTGGAAAAAAAATTAACGACGATATATATACTACAAATATTAAATAATTAAAAAAAACAATTGCTATACGCCACATATAGCCCTATACGTGGCGTATAGTCTGTCACCAGGTAAACTAAGCCATACGCAGCCAACATGGACCATACACAACCAAGATACCGGGTAAACTAAGTCATACGCGGCCAACATGGAACATATGAGGCATCGTTACCGAGTAACAGAGCCATACGCCACGTATAGCACCATACGTGGCATATGGCTTCATCGTCATCCTCAGATGAACTATACGCCACGTATAGGGTTATACGTGGTGTATAGTTCATCAATTTCAGTAAAAAAATACCCCTATTCTACCCACTTTTAACCTTTAATAATCAAAATAAAGCAAATATTATTGAACGGGAGTCTAAAATACGTACCTTTACGAGTAAATGTGGAGATTTTCGACCCGACACTCTCAATCAACGAGCGTATGCATATGGTGCGTATATGTTTCTGTGTAAAAGCTTGGGTTGCGTTTGGATCTGTACGAGGGGCCTTTTGTGTATATCAGGTTTTTATACGCCACGTATAGGACAATACGTGGCGTATAGCTCCTGACCTTCCGTATTCTATACACAACGTATAGGGCAATACGATGCGTATAGGCAATAAATATCTGAAATTTGAAAATTTCAAATTGTCCCTCCATTTCTATACGCCACGTATTGCCCTATATGTGGCGTATAGAAAATTTTTAAAATTTTTTTTATTAACTTTATTTTATTATAGAAATAATTAAAGGAATATTAATGTATTTTATTATAGAAATAATTAAAATTTTATTAACTTTATTTTATTAAATGTATTTTTATTTATATACCGTCGGGCATTACATCCTGTATATGTGAAATATAGCGATGAAACGAAGATGGAATGAAATCCTTAAAACGATAAATATTATTAATTGCAACATCCCCATCATCAATGGAAACCCGTTATCATCGTGTGGTTGTTTTCCTTTACCAGTCGTTGAACGACGGTGTTGCATGACAAGTTTATTCGACATTACGACTGAACTCGCTGGTCAAGAGTCCTGCGATGCAATATACAAGCTATGTCTCGCAGGGTCACATCTGCTTTGTTGGGATTCTGTGAACGAGTTGTTTCTCGCGACATCTTGTTTCATTTGTTGTTGCTTTTTCAAAGTTAGATGATCACGAGTATATTCTTGTACCACAAACGCTTTCTTGTTAGTTTTGCTTAGAAAGACCACCCCTGCGATTCTCGACAACAGACTTTTTTTCACCTGATCGGGTTGTGACATTATTTTGTTTCTCACAAGACCAAGTACTTTATCCACGTCTACATTTTCATCCTCAACAAACGATGGTTTTAAAGCAAGCTACCTCCGGCAGACGTCCACCGCATCTAGCGGGATTCTGCCACCTGTATTAAAACGAGATAGTCAGAACAGTTTGGAATTATAAGAAATGTGGTAAATCTTAAAATGTTGTATTTATGACCTATAGCTTCGATCTTTTCCAGACGACAAGCACACGACAATCCACAACTACTGAAATGCTGGCAACCACACGATGCATTTTGTTTCCATATAATAGATAACTTCCGCAACTCGTTTTCTAACAAATCTAGAGCCTTATGTGAAACTTTACCGTGTAGGTTATCAAACAATTCAATAGCTTCGTGGCTGTCCATTTTCCTTATCAGGCTTGTCCCAAACCCATATTGTAATTCTACTTACTGAGGTGCTACAATTTCATCGACAAACCCCACAAGTCTATCCAGTGAGCTGTTAGCATATCTAAGATAGCTCTTTAGGAGCGAATGCTGGCTCTCGACTCTGTTCGTTGTACGTTGACCAAAATTAAGGTTTCTGTTGGACCAGGCTGATACAAACTTTTCTTTATATGAGTCCAACTAATTTTTGGTCACATAGTCTATAACTCCTGAAAAAATAATATAAACCCGAATAAATATTATAAATTAAAAATAATATATATGGATAAAAATAGAAACTTAATTTCTCGTCTGGCTGTATACAGTCGTTCGTAAAGTCGGTTGAAGTTGTACTGGTATACATCTGGCTTGGGAGACTCATACAATACCGCCCATGGATACTTGAAATTTGCCCAGTTTTCGTCTCTAAACTGTGACATCAAGCATTTTCAGGTTAACACCGTTAACACAAACTCTGTGATCTAAATCATTCATGCATTACACTTCGAATCACACGAGTCTGTCCCCGAACGTTGGTGAAAATCAAAATAATATCCCGAACAATTATATTTAACATAATTTATGTAGAATTATGTGTTATGTGATTTTATGCTTATTTTGTGAACATTCGTGAAACCGCGTACGTTTACGCGTAACAACGTGATTTTAATGCAATAGTGATTTTTATAAATAGGTTTTATAAAAAATAATTATTAGAAACCATGTTATTTAATTTAAATTAATTAAATTAACCCATAGATCACCCAAACCCATGTTATAACCCATCCTAAACCCATGGAGTGCATTATATATAGAATTTTTATAAAACCCTAGTCCCATTATCCCTCCCCCCCCCCCTCCCTCTCTTGAAATCGTCGACCACCCACCACCATCAAACCACTCCTTAATCGATTTTCATAATGCAATTGCTCGTGTTTTTGATTAATCCAAGTGCTAATCATCACTAGTAACGTATCAAGTAAGATTTTTATTCGTTTTTATATGCTTTTTGCGATTATGGTTTATGTGAAACCCTAGTTCATCCAAACAATGATTTTCATCAATAAAGATGTCAACTTTAATGTTAATTATATGTTGTTATGATATTTGCATGGATTTGATGTTGTTAGAAAAACCCTAGTTGCATGAAAACCGAGGGTTACTATTATTAGTAACTTTATTGATTATCTAGATCGCATGTTAGACGTGATTGATGTGATATGATGATGTTTATACATTAGTTGATTCGTGATAATGTGTTTTGGTGAATTGGATTTCATGTATCTAGCTCGGTTTCTTAGGGTTTCTAAAAGTAGAAACTTTAATTGTCATGAACATGAATGGTTTGCAATTTGGACATGCATGTTGAAGTTTGATGATAATTTTATGTTAGTTAGGATGTAATAACATGTTTTGAAGTGTTAGATTCTAGAAATCACGCATGGTGTTCATAGCTTGCTATATATAGTAACTTTTTGGGTTTATCAATTTGGGATGTGATTTCTAGACATGGTTGATGCAATGTGATGATTTCTTATGTGTTATGATGAACATAGAAGCATGTTAGGAACTTTAAATCATTGAATTTGCAGTTGTGTTCTTAACTTACTTTAAAAGGAAACTTTAATTGGGATTATGCACTACATGTTGAGTTCTAGACATATAGTATGTGATGAGATGATCTAGGGCGTGTTAGATTGGTCTTCTGAACATGTTGGTAAAGATAGTTTCCAGAAAACGTGAGTCATGATTATACCTTCTAAATGTGAAAACTTACTAAATGTGGTAATTGTGCTAATATGCTAGAACAATAAGGAATTGTTGTCAAGTGTTATCTGCATGATCTTATTTGTATAATGTGATAGTATTATACTAATTGAACATTAATTCATACGTTGAGTCACCAACGGGTCATCACGTCAAATTTGGTCAAACTTGGTCAAACTAGTTAACTCTTTTCAAAACACATAAACAATGAGATTATTTGGATACAAAGGGTCTTATGAACCAACTCGAACACACACTCATAGACTTATGTAATATAGGTAGTCGTTAGCGGGTCACCTGTTTATTACTAGATTTTTTAGCACGCACCCTAAGGTGAGTTTCATGGCCCCTCTTTTACTTACTTTTCTTTTTTGGGGAGAAAGCATGCACACAAACACTTTTGGATTTCTGTATTATTGTTATATCACTTGCGTACTAAAATGCAAACATTACCATGAAAGTCCTTACATCTCGAACCGTTAGTATAGGAACATAGCGAGGTAATCTTGAGTATTACTACTGGGTTTGACAAACCCCACGCGCGTTAGTCGCGCTAACTCGACTGGAGGTCGAACGGGTGTAATATTGACCTAAACACATAGCCATTGTTTCGGTAGACGTGGCGGAAGGCAAACAAACAAAACAGTCAGCTTCGGTTGCGAAACACTTATAGTAGTATGAACATAGACTAACTATCTATTGATATACTTTATTTACATTATCTTGCAAACATCAAACATTTATTGATTTACAAACCTATGAACTCACCAACCTTGTGTTGACACTTTAAGCATGTCTTTCTCAGGTCGCTAAGGTACACATCAGGATTAGGATGCATTAGAGTTGCATGGCTTTCATTAAACAATTTAAACACATTTCTATTTACTTTAACTTCTTTGGTTTTGGGCGCTTTGTTTTGCGCATTGGTCTTTCTTGAATTTACTATTATTTTGCGCTTCCGCATTACTTTCAAACTTAACAGTATTTTCTCATGTCAATGAGCAACTTTGGTATTTTTAACTCATATAGTGGACGTTCAATATAACTAATGACAATGATCCTGGTTTGTCACGCGACTCGCGGTATAACCCCGCAGGTGGAATTTAAGGGTGTGACATAAATGATGCCTTGCAATGTTTTGAGATATTTTCGTGGATGTACCACCTGGATAGGTAGTTGGAAGTGTCCGGGAATATTTTATTACACACGTTCATAAGAGCTTTGTCCCTGTCTATTATTATCACACGCGGCTCCATACACTTTTGCAACATACCTTTGATTTTCAGTAGCACCCATACGAAGTTTTCCTCCCGTTCTTTGGATATAAATGCATGAGCGACGCAAAACGACAGGTGTGTGGAGGTCACACCGATAACTTGGACAAATGGAAGTCTATACATGTTTGTTTTGTACATCGCGTCGCGTGCGGGAACGCACGCCACATCTTGTACGACTTCGGATGAACAAAGAATACCTCCTCCACGACATTTGTGGCGGGATCCCCCCGAGTATAGTATACATACTCTTTAGAAGAAAGCAGGTTTTCCAGAACCTGCATTGGAGTTTCACCGACTCTCGTTTTGTTTTTTATCTTTTGTATCGCATTATAAATGTCATTTTTAATACACCTATTATCTGGGTTTTGTTCCCTTATAGTTGCCAGAATGTTACGTGGCAACATGTTTTGCCAATACAACTTCGCCACCAAAAGGTATTCCGACTGAGACAGTCTCCTGGTAAACGAGTGCGCCTCAAGATGTTGAGTAGGATCGTGGTTATGAGTGCCACCCATCACCGTTAACTTCCATTCACCAGTATTTTCTTTGTAATCTCCTTCCAAATTAAAAGGACAACCTATTTTCTTGCTACCGGCACATCTAACCGTGGCTGTAGACTTACGTTCGTCGTGACGGTCACACACAAGCCATACCTTGATAACCGGTGCCAACGGGTTGTCGCCTTTTATCCTCGATCGTCGGGGTGACAATGACGTAACCATTCTCACGTCCTCTGCAGGCAGCCCAATCCACCAACTGTTCACGAGACTGAAAATTCTGCAACAACGGTACGGTTAAAGTTAAGCAACAACAAACTATATGTAAGTATATATATGTAGGAATGTTATACCTGGTCAGTTTTATACAACACAGTTGAATTGGTTTGTTCCTCTTGATTCACACCTTGAACGCCAAAACTTTGCGGTGATTAGAATGAACGTCGGACGAGACCTCCTCCTGATTCACATCTTGAACGCCAGAACTTTGCGGCTTGTTTTCTAGTGACTAGTTAGAATATACATGAAAACCATTGTTATCATCCCACCACCAAGACTTGGCTATAGTTTTGTGAGCTATACATGGAAAAAAAAATTTAACGATACGTTCAAATGAGAAATCTGAATGGTTAGATACAAATTTTTTTGGAGCTATACGCATCGTATAGGCCAATACGATGCAGTTTAGGATACGAGGTACACCGACAACATTGTACACATGGTCATTCCAACCCCTATACGTATCGTATAGGGCAATACGATGTAGTTTAGTATACGAGGTACCTTCTGCAACTAGTCAACCATCACATCACAATACGTCGCGTATAGTGATGTGATGGTTAACTAGTTACAGAAGGTACATCATACCCTAAACTGTATTGTATTGCCCTATACGATGCGTATAGGGGTTGGAATGACCATGTGTACGATGTTGTCGGGCGTTGGAAATTGTGAAGCGCCTATACGCTTCGTATTGTCCTATACGAGGGGTATAGGTCCTGGTCCCCATAGTAATTCCCGTGTCTTATTAGTAGTCCCTTTTATTAATTAGGTTTTATGAACTTTATGAAATAATAAGCTAGTTTCTAATTTCATTTGTTTACAAATAATTATGTGAATGGAAAATTTTCAAATTAACCATATATACATATATATACATTTTATTAAATATAACAATAAACAGATTTGAGTTTTGATTTATGTTGCAAATCAAAGAATTCATTTCTAAATTTGAATTAAGTATCTACAAGTAGCTTCGATAACTTGTACGTTTGTGCTTTGAGAATTTGTACATTATTATGCACAACTCGGTTTTGAATAAAATTTAAATCGAAACATAGATAAAATAAGCACGTTGCAATAGTATATTTGGAATTTTTGAAAACATCATATTGAAAAATTATAAGAAGAAAAACAAAATATGTTTAAAATTAATTATAATAAAAACATTATAGAATAAATTAAAAAAATTGCCATGTGTCTAAAGATGAACGACAATGCTACTATTCATAACATGTTGCATTTTATATATTTTTATTATATTTTCTATATTTTTTAATTTCCATAATTTGTATTAACTTTCAAATTTTGTATTAATTTTTCAGAAAACATAATTTAAATTTTTTAATTTGGAAGTAAATTAGCGAATGATTACGGAGTGAGTAATTGTCGGCATTATTTTGTTAAGGGTCGTCGGTAATCCATCGGTACTAGTGTATGTGCCATTGGAGAAGATTTGTCAACCATCAAAGAAAACCTGTCGGTGATCCATCGATAAAAGCGTCGTCGGTAATCCCTCGGTAAACAAATTACCCATGCTTGGTTTCCCAACAAATTATTACCGAAGGATTCTCATCGGTAAAGACTATCACCCACGGATATCCGACATAATTGTCTATCGATGAAACTTTTGTTTCTAGTAGTGATTATATGTCTTATTGATAAAGATAAAAGTGTAACCACTTGGGAAATACTTTTAAAACACTGTTTTTTGGTAAATAAAAAAGATGTAATTATATATCATAAAAGCATTTTTCACCTCTTCATTTAACACATAATATAATTCAACACAATAACGCAAGTTTAGTGGTATATACTTGATGGGTATTAGTCGATAATACACAAAAATAAAAGTGCAATGACGCAACAAAGCTGAGCCACGGCTCAGCACTCCATGTCATGGCTTAAGTGCAAGTCAGAGAGTTCCAGTCTTAAAAGACAGTCACAAGACAAGGATACCAAAGCCACGGCTTGGGAGGAACCAAGACCGGCTGTGGCACCCTAAACCCCGACTTAGCCATGTCGTAAGCAAAACAAGTACAATCCCAAAACTCCTTTTATAAATATGAGAGTTAATTACACGGATGGCCCCCTATGGTATGCTCTGATTGCACTTTTGGCCCCTAACTTTGAGAAATTACATGGTTTGACCATAACTTTGCAATTTGTAAACCATTGGCCCCTAAAGTCTATGGACGTTAACTTTGACTGTTAAATATTTTAAAATGAATAAAAAACCCTTTGAACTTACTTACACGGATGTCCCCTATGGTATGTTTATATTTCACTTTTGGCCAATAACTTTGAGAAATTACAAGGTTGGACCATAACTTTGCAGTTTGTAATACCATTGGCCTCTGTGGTATTCTCATATTTCACTTTTCGCCCCCCCAACTTTGAAAAAATACATGGTTGACCATAACTTTGCAGTTTGTAACACAATTGGCCCCTAAAACCGTTGGGAATCCGTGTACCAGTTTTAACTTTTAAAACAGTTTTATTAATAAAATTAATTTAACAAATCATATTTGCGTTTAGCTGAAGCGGTTGTACACGTTAACGGTTCTAAATCAGAATCCCGTCAGTGATCCGATTACACACGTAAAGACAATAAAATAAACACCAACCATAGTGGGTTAGAAAGTAATACCTTTGACGATACCCAAAAGACTCGCATTTTGAATCAACGAGCGTCTCGCTAGTGACACGTTCACGATAACCCGTAATAACGAAAACTCGTCTCACGGTTTCGCGCAAGAACCTGATCCACGCAACAACCCGGCTCGCAACGGGTGGACGGCGGCGGCAATGGGTTGCGCACGACAGCTGTGGTGGAAGCTGGACACGACAGCGTAGCGGTGGTGGTCTCCGGCGACGATCAGCGCACGAGGGGGGTCTGGTTTGGGTTTTGCGCAAGAAAGGGAGGAGGCCAAAAAGTATTTAGGGTTTTTGATTAAGTTTGTATTTATAATCTCTATAATTACAAACTACACCCATTGGAAATTAACAATTAATCCCCTTTGTAATTAACAGTCAATTACACTTAATCCTTCGACTTTACTAATTGACAAATAACTAGTAAATAATAAATGTTTATTGTTTAACTCTTAAAACCAAAACGTTTAACCCTTCGTCTTTTAACTATTTCACTAAATAATTAATCGCAGAATTAAACCATTAAATATTTCACTAAATATATATCCACTGAATAATAAATCCGCGTTTCGTGAACTATAACGTTTACGACTAAACATTATTAATTGCTCGTTGTCCAAACTGTAATTTTTTGGATCGTACATCTATAGTAACGTAAATATTATAGATGATCGGACATCCAATATCCAACAAAAAGCATATTAGAAAAATCAATTGAAGCAGAGAGAGATAAATATAACATTTAGTTGAATTTTATTTAGTACTTGAGATGCTTGATGTGTTTGTATTCTCAATTGCTTGCACATTTACGTGTTTGTTTTAATTTATTCTTGTCAAAGATTCTCTTGATTACAAATTCCATAGTTGGAATCGATTTTGATTAACGGATCTAGTCTGAAACCCGTTTCATGGGTTTCTTTGGGTTGTGTGGGAATCCAAGAATTTGAGTAGCCAGAATCCATGGATTTATTTGGTTGCGTCAGATTCCAACTTATCGGGTCTGAAGTTGTGAGGAAATAATGAGGTGTTGCTGGAAAAGTAAGATGGCTAAAAATGGTGGTTTGATCGGTGGTGGTATGACCGATGGAAAGGAGGGGAAGAAGAAGGGTACTTTAAGTTTAGGTAGGGTGGCCCCTACCACTTTAATATAATACTTTAATTTTTTTTATATTTTTAATATTAAGAGGTATTTTGGCTAGGTATGTTCAAAAAATGCGTATTCAAAATTCCGAATAAAAGACCAGAAATTACGAATTCGAATTATTCGAAAATTTGGATAACCGAAATTTCGGATTCAGATTCGGATATCATTTTTAGAAAATTTTGGATATCCGAAACTAAGTTTATATATATTTTTTAATTGTTTGTATAATTTAAAAATAAAAAAATTTGAATTCAAACCTGAAATATTATACTTATATATTCATATACGTCTTTTTAATTGTTTTTTTAGTTTTTTGAATTTATTTATAATTTAAAAAAATTGTATTTATATAATTTTTTATTGTTTCAGATATCTATTTCACTATCCGAATCCGTATCCGAAAATTCGGATATCGGAATTTTGAATACGGATTCGGATAGTGAAATCAACTAAACGAAAGTTTCGGATATCTGAATTTCTGGATATCCGAATTTGAACACCCATAATTTTGGTCTTTACAGATGTACTTAATAGCCAAAGTTAACATCCATCCATTTGTAGGTCCCGGTAGGTGTGACGGATCTCTAGACTCGAGGTACGACACGATGATAACGTGTAGAATCCATGATCAACGTGCAATGTGTAAAGCAGTCAACAACACAAAGTAAATAATCCTCTTTGTATTTCTTTATCACAACTGTTTAAAAGTTCTTGCACTATGACTTTCTGATTTGTTCTATCCCACACTTGAGCTAAGACTTGTAAACCTATTTATAGGGAAACCACAAAGATTACATGCATTAAGTTCGTCCCTCAAGATGCTTAGGCGAATTTGTTAAGTTCACCACCCTAAGAAGCTTATGCGAACTTAACAAGTTCGCTAACTTACAACACATAATTTTAACAGCAGTTACAAAACATATCCTAACAGACTCCCTCTTAACGGTTGCTAACAATTATAACACATTACAAGTCAAAGACTATAAGAATAAGACATAGAATCTTCAAGCTCGTTGTCACCAGAATATGCTCCAACAGACTCCCCCTTAACAACAGCTTCAGAAGATTGTCATCAGTATTCAAACAGATTGTAGTCATCATCTTGTTCATCTGCACACTTTCTCTTTCTAGAAGAAAAACTTGGGAGAAGGACCCCTTGTCAACTTCTGTCTGCAAATTTCAGTTTTTGGCAAAGAAAACCATCCAAGTATAACCAACAATTAAGATTTCCATGGAGGGTGGAAAAACAAAATCTTTTTGGTTTTTGTAAATGAAATAAAACAAAAACAAAATAAAATCTTTTTGTTATATCTTCGTACAAACTGAAATGAAATGAACTGCATTAAACAATAAAGCACATATTTTTGTTGAACATCATGAGCAAGAAGATCAGATCAGTATATGATATATCAATCACACTTCATGAATAAAAATCTATATATCAAGGTAATTTGGTATCCTATGCCATTCATTCAAACCTTGATCAATTATGCTAATATCCTTTCAAGATTATCATATTTCATGTAATGATACGCGATAAACATTTAAAGAAAACAGGATCAGGCTATGACACATATATTTACATTGTCAATATTATAAGATTTGAAACTAAAAGCATCTTCTTCCCACTTTCTTGTGAGTTAGTGTACCATTTAAGTATGAAATACAACGTGTACCCCACTAGTATGCCAAAGAAAATAAACTGCAACTATCTCAAGACATACAAGATTTTACTAAAGATTATCCTAATTTCCAGAATGAAAAGACATCACTTAGCACGTGACTAGCAGAATCCAAATTGGATTGTATAAGAATTAATGAGATTCATAATCGAATGATTCAATGTCTTGGCTTATATATGTGGAATCATAAGATTCGGGTACGTGGATCCAACTGTTATCTGGATTATGAATTAAATGGAATCAGTATAGATTGAGTATCAAGATGATCCAAGGGCTAGTATATGTTTGCCAGATGTTGTCAAGTACATATCTTGGTAAAACTTCAAATTGCATGTTTTTCTGGACATGGGCAATGAAGCAAACCGAATGAGTTGTGCTAAGGGCATAACCCGAAACTGGTCTCATAGGACAATTCTTATTAAAAGCTAATATTCTTTATCTGATAGTATAACTGCAATACACACACCCAGGCATAAAATGGGTTCAAATCACAGTTGTAACATATGCAATTATGTTTTCACACTACTAATGGTTCAAAAACGCTTTTAGCCTATTGACAATTCAAATTATGTGCATACACAACACTATCATTTCCTATTTGTGCAATCTCTTAAGTTTAGATCAAAACATATAGAATTCAGATATATTGAATAAACATAAACCACCAACCAGTCAATCTAAGGTCATGTGTGACTGAAAATCTACTGATGTACTATCATTTCTTCTCATGCTCAAATTATGTCAATTTTATCTTTTTCAATTTGTTTGGATTTTATAAAACTTTTTGAAAGAAAATAAATCTTCCATGAAAATGGTTTTGAAAACATTCTGCTTGGTTACTCAGGATTTAGCATATCAATCAAAAACTCAAACCAGTGTAATCAAATGTCTTTGCCCTCGTCACCAACACAATACTTTACTCCCCCTGTCTTGTAGACTCCCCCTCAACTAGTCAAATGGTTGCATCAACGACTTTATGGTCACCATCGTCATCCTAAATATAAGGTTATCTTTTGGGATTGGTCATACTCTTTCCAAACCAACATTGTGTGTGACATTATTCTCCCCCTGAGCATCAAGTCGTTGAATCAAATAGATTTATCAGTAATCAAACAACTCTTTGCTCCTACAGATGCCATTCCCTGTCATGTGCTATGAACAACCACTATTAACGACCCAAATGGTATTAATAGTCACTCTTGGTTAATCCTGCACATCTAACAAGAAACATTAGTTTGATAATGAGACCCAAGCCATGGTGGTCCTCGGTCGTCCATCTTTATGAAAATAATTGGCTTCACGAAATTCACTGTCGAATCTCTCATCAATTTTTGGTGATGGCTCCGACGAATCCGAAACAGAAACTTTAGATTTCCAAACACACATCCGTTCATTAAGTTCTTTCCTTTTAAAATGTGAAGTGTTTGAACATTCTGGTTCATTTGAAACACGTTTAGATTGTGAACCTCTTGTTGTTCTAAAAGTTTTCTCAATCTTCTGTTTCTCCTCCGTCGCTGAGGTCTAGAAAGCCTAACCTCAGATTGTGAATTACCCTTTGGTGTATCACGAGGTTTAACAAAAAGCTTAACATGAGGTCTTACCTTTTCCGTGATAACATGTCGGTTACCATTGACGTTGTGAGGAAAATTAATCCTAATGTGACCCATAATACTACAATAAAAGCAAGATTGCTTCTCATGATATTGTCTCATATAAGAAACTTCCAACTATCTGTGCAGTCTAATCACTTCAGCTTTAAATTCTACAAGCTCCTTATTTTTCTCAGCAAGATCAGTATTTCTTTTCTCAATTTCTGCATAAGACATATCTAGTTGATACGCCTTCTCTTTGATCTTTAAGGTTAGAGAATTTATATCCCTATTCAGTGATTCTTCCTCTCCACAAACAAATTCTCATTATCCTTTAATTTATGATTTACCGTGTGCAATGATTTCATATTACAAATGAGATTTGTGTTGTCATCCATAACTCTAACCATCTTATCCTTCAAAGCAATACAATTAGTACAAAAAGATTCAGAGTTAGAAACTACCTCAACTGTTTCCTCTGAAGAAGATGTACCGGGAGCCATGAATCCGTGAGAATCAGCTTCTTTCTTTTGTTCAACATTGTCTGGCTCTGCATCAATTATCTTTTCTGATTCACTCTGATCCTCTTCAACTGTCTGGAAGCTTTCTTCAGTCATCACATCACTCTCGCTAGACTGAGCGCTTTCACCAGATCGAACACTCTCACTGTCATTTGATTATGTAGAAGAGCCACTTTCAGAATCACTCGGTTTCTCTAATTCTTCTTTGATCAAGGCCACAAACGCTTGAGTAGTAACTTCACACCTCTTCTTCAATGCTTCCCATATATCTTTTGAATATGTAAACTTCTTGAAGTTATGGTAGAATTCTTTTGGTAAAGACATTTGTAAAGTCACACGCGTCTTCATCTCTCGATCATACATCTGCTTTTCTCTTTTAGTAAGAGCTGACAATGGTAAAGGAACATCATCTTGACCCATGAACGAATACGTAGGATGTATATATTCTTCCAAGATGGGTATCCAAAAACTTGCATCAGTGTGTGACACGAACTGCTCGAACCAATTTTTCTAGCTAGTGTAATCTTCTATGCACATAAGCCTCGGTGGCTGTGTTCCGATCTCATTATCACAGTTCAGCATAGTCGAATCATCAGACAAATTCGTCATGTCAAGAATTTTGTGAAAATGGCCTAAACAAAAATTTTCCCTCCAAAAATATGAATTTTGGAGAACGAAAATTCCAAAACCACTATCTTCTCAAAAATAGCTCGAAACAAGCGTATAAATGCCCCCTCAAATTTTTGAACAAGAAAAGTTTTCCCACAAAAAAAAACTCTAATTTTTTTTATCAACACTAGCAAACTTAATAAGTTCGCCTGAAACAACCTCTAAGCGAACTTAGCAAACAACTAGAAACTCAGCGAAGATGCTTGAGCGAACTTGGTAAGTTCGCTTGGAACTGCTCTGGCGAACTTGTTAAGTTCGCTAGGCTAAGTTCGCCTGTAACTGAATCAACAAGTTCGCCTGAAACGCTGAAACTCCAAACTTAACAATCTTCACGAACTCAGACCTCTAAAAATCATAATTTCTGACGTATATGATCGAATATGATGAAATTAAACCGTAGGAATGATCAGGAAGTGATAAGGAACAATCCTATTGGATCAAATTCTTCAAACGAATCCAAAATCAATCCAAAATGATCAAAATCAATCCATTTTTGTCAAGAACACGAAAATGATGAAAAAGTCTATAAAAGCAATGAACTTTGATGTTGATTGTACATGAAAACACCACGAATCTGCTGCTAATCGAGAGCAAAAGCTCTGATACCAATTGTAGGTCCCGGTAGGCGTGACGGATCTCTAGACTCGCGGTAAGACACGGTGATAACGTGCGGAATCCATGATCAACGTGCAACGTGTAAAGCAATCAACAACACGGAGTAAATAATCCTCTTTGTATTTCCTTATCACAACTGTTTACAAGTTCTTGCACTCTGACTTTATGATCTGTTCTATCCCACACTTGAGCTAAGACTTGTAAACCTATTTATAGGGAAATCACAAAGATCACATGCACCACAGGCGAACTTATCAAGTTCGCCCCTCAAGATTCAAGTTCGCCACCCTAAGAAGCTTATGCGAACTTAACAAGTTCGCTAACTTACAACACAGAATTTTAACAACAGTTACAAAACATGTCTTAACAGACTCCCTCTTAACTGTTGCTAACAATTCTAACACATTACAAGTCAAAGACTCTAAAACTAAGACATAGAATCTTCAAGCTCGTTGTCACCAGAATATGCTCCAACACCATTTTAAAAGCCAATGGTGTTACAAACTGCAAAGTTACGGTCCAACCCTGTAATTTCTCAAAGTTAGGGGCCAAAAGTGAAATATGAGCATACCACAGGGGTTATCTGTGTAATTAAGTTCAATAGGTATTTAAACAATTTAACAGTCAAAGTTAACGTCCATCCATTTTAGGGGCCAATGGTGTTACAAATTGCAAAGTTATGGTCGAACCATGTAATTTTCTCAAAGTTATGGGCCAAAAGTGCAATCAAAGCATACCGTAGGGGCCAATGATTTTTAATAATCTTTCCTTCTAACTTTCCTTCCAAAATGGACGGATTTGGAGAGAAAGTAATGAAATACAAATATAAGGTTTTATCGTGTACCATTTTACCCTTCCATTTAACCTATTATATATATATATATATATATATATATATATATATATATATATATATATATATATATAGGGTTAGGTTTAAATGAGAACTCATAAATACTTGAGAACTCGCGAGAACTCGTCAAAAAACCAATTAAAACCATTTTTTTTGTTTTCACTATCTTTATTATCAAAATATAACATAAAAAATAATTTATCTCTCCAATTAATTCATCATTTCTCTCTAAATTATCTTTAAAAAATTTTATATATATGTGTAAATGGTAACCACTTACACATGTGTAAGTGGTAAACTTACTAGCTTTCTTTTCTTTCATCAATTCCCTTCTCTTCTTTCTTTCGTTTATAAAACTCAAGAACATAATATAAAAGGAAAAATAAAGAAAGTACAGCGTACTTGTAACAAGATTTACAACAAAATATTCACGATTTTATTTGTGACATGTTTGTGTAAATAGTGAGTGGACTTTAAACAATTATCGTTACATGTTTATGTGTCTTTTAAGTTTATCATGCATTTATATATTTTATTGATACCCACCAAACATATTTGTACTTCATTAAACTCATTTTAAATGTTAGCATTCCTATTACTAATAAGATTAAAGTACAACCGCTATCAACGGTCCATTTTTCACCAGTTTGACGCCACCTCATGCTGTTTTAAATTTTTTTTATTTTCACCATAAATTTTTTTTATTTTCACCACTCATACTATATATAATATACGATTCTAACCCGTTTAATTTTCTAATAATTTCGTTTCTTTGTAATAACTTTCGTTCTTTATTTTTCTTTTAGAAACAAAACGCGCGACTATTTTTAGTTTTTTTTCAACTTTCCGATATAAATTCGTTTGAAAACGGAGTTGTATTCAAATTCGACTACTTATTTTGGTATCGTAGCGTATAGTGAGTGTCGTTATCGTTGTTGTATCATGACGAGGCAAACCTATTATGAGCGAACATCATCATCGTTGGTATTTGTGTTATCGGAACATGTATCAGTTTTCGCTTTTATAGTTTTCGACGGCCCCACCCGATAAAGACCAAACTCTTGTCGCGCGTTGGTGAAAAACAACTAGCCTCCCGCGACGAGGTGCAGGCTTTTGTTCATACAAGCCTATTTTCGTTACCTTTTTTAAAGAACAGAGTGCGCGGCTTTTTTATTTTTTTTTCTCAACGTTTTGATATAATTTTTTTTTGAAAACGAAGTTGTATTCAAAATCGAGTTTTTTTTTGTATCGTAGCTTATAGCGAGTTCCATTACCGTTGTTGTACCGTCACGAGCCGAACCTATTATGAGCGAGCAACATCATTTCCAGTATTGGTATTATCGAAACCGGTTTATTTTTGTTTTTTTCCCTTTCTTATTATTTAGTTTTATGTTTCATTTTTATTAACATTAGTTTTACCGTTGTGCCTACGTTTTCATTTAAATTTTATTAACGATCAGACGGACACCCGCCGCGGAGCGCGGGGAATCATCTAGTTTTTATAAATTTACCTTAAAAATAATCGTGCCAACATTATCCTGTCCCTACGTCGTAAATAATTTGAACCCACAAGTAGGCATATGATTGCTTTCTTGTCTTTCTTGGGTTGGCTGGGGGATGATAGGGATCCTAAAATAACCCGATACTGGCGGGTATACCCAAAACTCGAAACATCTGGGATGGGTAAACCTAACAGGTACGGGACCGAGTATGAGATTCATTTTAAAAATTTTCGTGGGTATGAGATTAGGTGATACCCGGCCCGATTACCCGAAACACATACCCGTTTACCCGAACCATATACCCTATACCTGAAAATTTTTATTTTTTATTTTTATTTACCCTTAACCCATGCTTATTAATGCTTCATTTTATTATGTTAATTATATGAAAAATTATTCTTTCTTTTGAAATATGTATTTATAAATATAAAAAATAGGGTTATAGAAAAGTACACGACATATACCCGACGATGCCCGCGAGTATACCCGATACATAATACTAACGGGTATGCCCGATACCCGCGGGTATACCCGATAGGCGAAAACCGACGATTAATTACACGACACAAACCCGACGTCGTCGGCCGGGGTATGTGACACGATTTTACAACCGGGTATGGGTTTAGGATTACCGATATCCGTCCTGAACCCGGCCCATTACCATCCGTAGGGGATGATAACATGGGTTCGATAACTCTTCTAGAGCCGGAATGGTGGCCATTTATATCTTTTTCAGCCATTTCTCCCCCAATATTGGACCACATTATGTATGGGCTTTAAAGGCATTTATGTCCTCAATAATTCATCATTTGTAGCAATATTACTCTATTTATATTTTCTTTTAATAATATATATATATAGATACAAGTTTTCAAATTAATAGAAAATATTAGTTGTTTATAGTTCCGTTATTAATAAAAATGACTAGAGGTTCACTGTCAGAAAACATACTATAACCGACGAAATTAAACAAAAAAAAAGTAACTAAAAATTTTGAATTCTTCTGTAATTTGACGGTAACTACTGACTAGTTTATGTTGAGGCCTTATACAATAAAACATTAAAGAAAATAATATTCCTATGGTTCATCAGTGATCCGTCGGTTAACATATTATCAATGATTCATCGGAATCGGTCGTTGATCCGTCAGTGACGTCTTTACCCATCACCCGTTTAACCGTTTTCCTACAGAACTTCACCTACAGATTACCAACGGTTCCCATCTTCATCACGAGACACCATACGGATTTGTGTGAAAGTTATTTAATATGTAATGGAAGAACAATTATGACAAAGACAATATAACGATCTCGATTGGTACCATGATTTATATTATGTACTTTTAAATAAACATGAATGAAAAATATGTAAATACATAATTCTAAAGTACCGTGGTAAGAAATTAATGTAAAAGTACAATAACACACAAATGTATTTTCTGTCTACAAAATAAGAAACAATTGCATCTCACTACAAGTAAAAATGCAACCAGCACAATCAATATATACCAATGTCAACAACATAATAACAGTACGATATGAAATGAGTTTTTGAATTAAGGGTGTTCATGATCCGGTTTAAACTTGTAAAATAGGTTAATCGATCATCGGTTTGGTTTCGCTTGCGCCTTTTTAGTTTTCCAAATTGGAGTTCTTTGACCTCCAAATCAAAGTGAACTGTTTGGTTTGCGTCTTGGTTTAAAAATCGTTGAGTATCAAAATGAAGTAGGCCGATTAATTAATGGGAAATTATCAAAATGGACATTTGACCAGTCAAACTTACTAAAATGGACAAACTTTTTCAGCCTACTAAGTTGTGGTCATTTACACCATTAGTCGGCTGAAGCCGTCTAGTTCAGCCTGCTTGAAAATCCGTGCCCAACTTCCTTTTGTCAGATTTTTAACCAACCAGAAAGTGACACATGTAGGCTCTGAAGCCCAAGCTGGCTGAAGCCCACTTCCAAGTAGGCTAAGTCGGCGTATCTTTTTCTTTCACCTGGATTAGCCCGCTTGGGTTTGGCTGGCTTAGCCGACTTGTTTCAGCCGGCGCCGAATGGCTTAATACACTTGTTAGCCGGCTGAAGTGCGAGTACTCGATGTTGCTAAGTGTGATTGTCTGTTTTCTAATCGATATTACTGCTATATTTATACATGGATAAGCCTAACTAACTATCCAAAAATCTTGGATCTCAGCTAATTCTTCCCTTATGACCGTTGTAGAAGCTTTCTACGCTCATTCCACACGTTTCTATTGACTAGACGACCGGGTATTCAGGGATAAATGGTAACACACGTTTTACCTGCAAGCAATAAAAGAAATAGATGACAAGTAACCGTTAGTAGCATTAGTATTCAGGATACCGAAATTACTAGGATCTTGGATTCCGGATTTCGCTAGATTCAGGATCCTGCATGAAAATCAATCCCTAACAATTGTCCCCAAATTTTGACAGCTGTCCACAGAAGTTACAGCTGTGAAAATTTAAAATTCGAATTTCAAAATTCAAATGGCAATGTGATAAGATGTGGCGTGATAAGCGAGGTCACGATGCATCGTCGTTCGAGGCGGTTTCATTATTACTCCCTTATAATTATTTTTTCTTTAATTTACAACTTCATCTTCTACCTCTCTCTCTGGGAATTCAGGTATGATTTTCTTTTCTACCTTAACTTTCTGATTTTTATATAAAAAATGTCTAAAAAGACCACTCGATCATCCTCATCTTCCGATGACCTTTACGGTCAACATCTGCGTTCTAATCCTGATTCCGAAAAATGTACTTTTACCGACCATGATATCAAACTCCTTGAATCAGGGGGATCCTTTCTGAAAAATACCGTCTTTAGATCTTTTGACCCTAAGACGAGGGCGGATTTCACTTCTGATAGTTGGGTCTGCTTTATGTCTTTTCCCTTTACCATAGGCTTCTCATATCCTTTCCCTACTTTCACCACTAAATTCTTTAAGAACACAGGTTTGAGCTATGCTCAAACTATGCCCATGATTTGGCGAACCCTACATATTTTGGAAATCTTGATCCGTAATCATGCTCTTGACTTCACCATCTCGGAATTAGCTTATGTTTATAATCTGAGAAGTTACGGTTCCTCTCGTTTTCTATTCCAAATCAAGTCTAGCCAAAGTCATTTGATTCTCAAAACAACCCAGAACGATTCCAACTGGAAAAACAATTTCTTTTTTATGAGAAGGGACTCGATTCCTGGTGGGAATAAACTGCCGGTGACATGGATTGTAAAGGGTAGGATTCTATCTGTAGGATCCTTGTTATTCTGGCATTTGGGATATTGACTCTTAATTTTCTCTTGTTTTACAGCGCCGAAGCTTTCAGAACTTGCTCCTGCTACCGAGGATACTGCCAAAAGAGTTGCATTTTTCTACAGTATCGAGCCGATCGAAAGAACTTTCAACGTCGGGGTTCCATCGGTGGAAGAAAGCTCAGAAACCTATCCTTCTGTTTCGGAGATGTCTGGTAAAAAATCATAGTATTTTGTTAGTCAATAATATTAGTAATGATCTGACCTGTTATTTTGAGATAGGAATTCGCAAATCAAGCTCTAAATTTGCTCTTGAGGATATTGACAGCATGCTTTCCAAGGGAAAAAAACATCAAGAGGGAAGCAGGTCGGCCATCATTCCCATCTGCCAAAACAGAAGTTCCCAAACCTGAGTCTTCCACTGCTCTCCCCAAGTCCACATCCCACAAGAAATGAAAACTTGTCGATCGTGCCGAGGTAGCCATCACTGAATGTTCAGACTATGCCGATCTTCACAAGAAGCTTCACACTCTCGGTCATTTGGTAAGTGACATTCAACATCCTGGATCCTGGTCTTATTCTTATCCTGACACGCTATTTTTGTGACAGGCTCTGGAGAAAATGACCAAGATCCACGAAGCATTGGTGAAAGAGGCCGAAGACAGCAAACAGATGGTCATTGACCTGCAAAGGATAGGGGCAGCCAAGAACAAGAAGTTAGCCGATACGACCGATGAGCTCGATAAGGTGAAAGCTGAGCTTCAAGATGCTTATGCCCAACACGCCCAGGATCTTGAAGAATCTCACGAACAGGCTAAAATGTCAGGTGCAATTTCAATCTGTCAAGCCAGAGTCAAGATGGCTGAAGAGGCCGCCGATAAGGATTTCGATCAGGCTAACTGGGATGTGCTGGGCTGGAAGAAGCTGATTGCTGAGTTGGATGGAGAGCCAATGCCGAAGGTGAACGAGGGCAAATTGGTGGCTGAAGGTGAGGTGGAGGGTTCGGTGAAGGAGGCTGCAGAGGTGATCGGTCAGGGCAATGAGGGCAACAAAGAAAAGGCCTGAGCCCTGAGTTTGTGATATTTATGGTTTTAAACTTTATTCCTGTTGGTTTGTTGAACAATTTCCTTTTTCTTGCTTCTGGGGATCCCTAAATGGGATGAACAATTTAACACTTTGTGCCTCGGGTGGATGGGTCCTTTTTTTGGATGAAGCCCGGGACACACTTTATTTCCTGCACTTTAAATGTTATCACGTATCTTTTGACTGCATGCCATGATTGTTATATGTTTGGTTGTGTTTGTAGAAGATTAGGATTTGTTAGGTAATTAATCCTTAGAAAGAATAAGTTTAGGTATATTTTTAGGATACCCGATCCTCAATGACAATTTATAAATAACGCCTCTAGGTTTTTAATAAATTTTGACTTAGAAAAATATAGTTTGATCTTGATAAATGGTATAAAATATCAGTTACAAACATATCATGACTCAGTCCTGCGAATCTCAAATCTTCTATAAATTAAAAATTAACAAGTAATACATACCTTTGTTGAGAACTAAGTCAGGTAGAAACACATACCAGATTATGATGTTGAGTTAGAAATATAACAACCGTTGGTTGCCCCCTGTGTACAGTCATTAAATACGCCGTAGACTTAGAATTTGTACTTCAGCATCTTCATAAGTCTTTAACCCGTTTAAGGATCTTGAGTCAGCATATTGATGCTAAGTTCTTGAGTTAACACATAAGTGTTAAATACCTGTGACAATTTAAAATCGTGGGCCAAGCCAGACTTAAGTTAGAATGATATAGCCAACAGTGATGAAATTATCAGCCACTGTTACATGGACTGGTTGCACCACCTTGAACTATACTTGAATATCGTGCGCTGCAGGCGGAGTGTTTAAACTAATTCTTAGAAAGGTGAAAACCTTTAAACCTTAGAAGGTATGCAGGATACCTTAACTTAGGAGAGATGGCCGATCTCTATCTTATGTCGGGATCCCTGGAGATACTTCCTGCAAAACAGGAAATCTTGGTGAAGGTGGGTCAGGCTAACACCCCTCCGACGCTCAAGTCAGTATTTTGATAAAGAGTAATAAATATAAAAATAGTCAGAGATAGAAGACATACCGGTCTTAGATAGAATTTAAGTTCTAACTTACATAAAATAAGCTTTGAGATGGATAGCATTCTAGGATCTCGGAAGGATATCCCCTTCCATAGTAGCCAACCAATAGGCACCCTTTCCTGCTTCCGAATCAATCAAGTATGGACCTTCCCATTTTGGTGCAAGCTTTCCATCTTTGGGATTGGTAGTATTTTGGAATGTCTTTCTTAATACAAGATCCCCCACTTGGAATCTTCTAAACCTTATATTTTTGTTGTATTAATTTGGTATCCTCTGCTGATAAGCTGCAATGCGAACTTTGGCAAGATCTCTGAGCTCATCCACAGTGTAAAGATCCAGAGCAAGATCTTCATCATTGGTTTCTGGAGTTTGGAGATTGGTTTTGGAAGTAGGGATAACCATCTCCATATGGATCATGGCCTCAGTACCAAACACCAATGAGAATGGAGTTTGACCAGTTGCATTCTTCGTGGTCGTCCTATTTGTCCAAAGTTCAAATGGTAGTTCTTCAGCCCATCTTCATTTCTTTGCTCCCAATCTCTTCTTGAGGTTGTTGATGATGATCTTGTTGCTGGACTCCGCCTGCCCATTGGCTTGAGGATGTACCGAGGTAGAAGTTATCATTTTGATTCTCCAACTGGCACATAAGTCAGTTGTTCTCTTGCCAATGAACTAAGATCCGTTATCACATACTATCTCTGCCGGGATCCCAAATCTTGTCAAGATGTTGCACTTGATGAAGAAGATGACCTCTTTTTCTCTGAATTGGACAAACGCCTTTGCTTCAATCCATTTAGAGAAGTAATCTGTCATTGCTAGCATAAAGACCTTTCCTCCTGGTGCTTTGGGAAGTTTGCCGACTATATCCATTCCTCATTTCATGAATGGCCATGGAGAGATAATTGGATATAAAGGCTCTGCTGGTTGGTGAAGTATGTTGCTGTGTCTTTGGCAAGAGTCACATTTCTGGGAATAAGTCATAGCATCTTTCCTCATGGTAGGCCAGTAATATCTTGTCCTCAGAATCCTTGAGAATAACGCCCTGCCCCCAGTGTGATTGCCACAGTCACCTTCGTGTATATCTTTCAGAACTTCATGTGCTTCAGGATCCTCCAAGCATCTTAAGTATGGACCTACAATAGATTTTCGATACAAAACATTCTGCAAAATTATAAAACGAGATACCCTCATGCGAAAAGCCTTGTGGTTCTTTTCATCATTTGGGATCTCACCATCCTGCAGGTATTTCTTAATGGGCGAGATCCAGGATCCTTGAATAGGTTCAAGATCCTGAATGTCTGCTTCTTCTTCTGTGTTGGATACTTCGTTTATCTTCTTAATTGCTAGGCTCAGAATATGTATAATAGGTATTTTGATACCTTCTGGTATTTTAAGAGCCAAAGCAAGGTTTGCTAAGGCATCAGCCTCAGCGTTGTCTTCTCTAGGTACTTGTGTAATACTCAACATTTTGAATTCCACATATAATTGCTTAACTATTGTGAGATATTTGGCTAACTTCTCTCCTTTTACTGCATAAGAGCCATTGAAATGGTTAGCAATTAACAGTGAGTCTACACATACATGAAGTTACTTGATCTTGATATCCTTAGCTAATTGCAATCCTGCTATCAGTGCCTCATATTCTGCTTCATTGTTTGTAGCCTGGAACTCATAACTTATGGATTGGGGTATTATTTCCCCTTGTGGCGATTTTAGTATGACCCCCAGACCTGTTCCTCTTACATTTGATGCACCATTAGTGAATAAGGTCTACTCATCCTTTGACTCTTCTAGTTGTTGGACTTCAAGGTCTGCTTCGTGTTGAATGTCATTGCTGAAATTAGCCACAAAGTATGCAAGTGCTTGAGACTTTATTTCTGTTCTAGGTTCATATATAAGGTTATAGGCGCTGAGCTTGACAGAACACTTAGCCATCCTTCCTGACATTTCTGGCTTTCTTAAGACAAACTTAATAGGATAGTTAGTCTTAACATGAATAGCATGAGTTTCAAAATAATGTCTAAGTTAGGTGGATGCCATTATTAAAGCTAAGATTAACTTTTCTAAATGAGAGTACATGGTTTCTGCCGCGAGTAGGATTTTACTTACATAGTATACTGGATGCTGCTGGCCTTCATGATCCTTTACTAGGACAACACTAACGGAACTTCGGGATACTACCAAGTATAAGGATAATGGTTCGCCGTCCTCTGGTTTCATTAATAGAGGAGCTGATGACAAGTATTCCTTTAGTGATTGGAGTGCTTGTTCATGCTACTCTGCCGGTTAGTCGTAGAATTCCTTGCACTTTTTTGAGGATCTTGATATGAATCTATTGAGTGCTTCTACTATGTCGGTTAGTCTCTGGACATCCTTGGTGTTTGCTGGGGTTTCAGATTGATGATCGCTTTGATTTGCTCTGGAATGGCTTCTATCCCTCTTTTGGTTACCATGTAGCCCAAGAACTTTCCTACCCCTACTCCAAAGTGGCATTTTGAAGGATTCAACTTCATGTTGTATTGGTCCAGGATATCGAATGTGTCTCTGAGATCCCAAAGATGATCTTCAGCTTTCTTTGACTTTACCACCATATCATCTATTTAGACTTCCATAGTATCCCCAATCTTGTCTTTGAACATCATGTTTACTAGTCTCTGATATGTGGAACCTGCATTTTTAAGACCAAATGGCATAGCTATGTAACAAAAAATACATGTAGGAGTTATGAAGGCTGTGTCTTCCTGATCCGATGGTTCCATTTGGATCTGTTGAAATTCTGAAGAGCCATCCATAAAAGTCAGGATTTCATGGCATGCTGTAGCATCTACCATTGAGTCTATGATTGGTAATGGGAAGGGATCTTTAGGACACGCCTTATTGAGGTCCGTGTAGTCTACACAAACTCTCCACTTCCTGTTTTTCTTCTAGACCACTACCACATTGGCTAGCCACCTTGGGAATTTTACTTCCCTTATCATTCCGGACTTGAGGAGCCTTTCCACCTCTTCTTGGATGATCACGTTTCTTTCAGGAGCAAAATTCTTTCGCTTTTGGTGTATTGGCCTGAAACTTTTGTCAATTCCAAGTCTATGGGTTATGATATTTTTGGATATGCCTATCATGTCTTCGTGCTTCCATGCGAAGGTTGCTTTTCTACCCTTCAGGAAGTTCAGGATATCTTTCTCAATATCCTCAGGTATATTGCTTCCTATAAGGACTTTTACATCTGGATTCTCTACATCTAAGGATACCTCTTTAACATCATGTTCTCTAGTTTCTAGAACATCCCTGGCTTGCTTTGTTAATTGCTATGCTTGCCTGGTTTTGACGGAGGCTTTCATCGAAGATGTATAACAGTTTTTGGCCTCCTGTTGATCGCTGTTGATCTTTACCACCCCCCAAGGGGTTGGCATCTTGACACATTGGTGATATATTGAAGGTACTGCCTTCATGTCATGTATCCAAAGTCTCCCTAGAATAATGTTATAACAAGATAAAGAATCAATGACACAAAACTTTTGTATAGAGTTTACGCCCTCGATGTAGATTGGTAGTTTTATTTCTCCAACCGTGTTTTTAACCTCTCCACTGAATCCTACCAACACTGAGGATTTCGAGATGATTTCAGAATCTGGGATCCCCATTCTCTTCAAGACTTCATGCTGAATAATGTTTACAGAGCTTCCTCCGTCAATCAGTATCCTGCGGATGAAGTGGTTTGCAATGTACATCGTGATCACTAGGCCATTGTGATGAGGATCCTTCACGTCATTTATGTCCTCTTCGTCAAAAGAGATCACCTTCTTTTCAGTCAGGTTGGAGGTTTTAGTAGGCATGTCCCCTTTCTCTGTCTTTGCTTATTTGGCGTTCTGTTTTGCTTCAGAGTAAGATGTACCACAAATATTAGATCCACCAGATATAAAACCTATTACCTTGGCATCTGGCAGGGGGAGATGTTGCTCTTTGCGGGATCCTGTCATGATCCTTGACTTTATTCTTTCCTTTGCCTAGAACTTTAAGATGTTATTTGCTTAAGAGATAGCTTATCTCCTTCGCAAAGCAATACAATCTTCAGTCACGTGGCCAAAGTCCTCATGGAAAGCTCACCACTTGGACTTGTCCTTCCACCCAGTACCCTTTTCAAATTTGCGAGGCTATCTAGCTTTTTCTCCAAGATCCTGCATAGCGAATAGTAAACCTGTTGTGTCAAGAGAAAAACAATATTCAGATAATTTAGGATTTCTTCTTCGTCCTCGTCATCTTCCACAGCATTAACTCTGTGATTGTCAGGTTTGGAATAAGGCTTGGATCTATAAGGCTTGAAGGGAGCAGACTCAGTCTTTCGGTTGGGCTGATTATAACTAGTTGGAGCATCCATCCGTTGCTGAATCTTTTTGTCGTCCTTGAGTCTAATAAATCTTAGTGCCCGGTTTCTGACTTCATCAAGGTTCTTGCAAGGATTCATGACAAGGTCTTCTTAAAATTGGGAGTCTTTTTTCAATCCCATCTTGAATGCCTGGACAGCAGTGGCTACGTCAAGATTCGGGATGTCCAGGGATTCCTGACCGAATTTGCTGACATAATCCCGAAGGGATTCTCCACTGCTCTGAGTTATCCTGTATAAGTCACTTGTTAATCTTTCAAACCTTCTGCTGCAAGAGAATTGATTGTTAAACAAATTGATTAAGTGAGCAAACGAAGTAATAGGATAAGGTTTAACGTTAAGTAGCCATTTCAGGGATGATCCTGTTAAGGTAGAGCCGAAGCCTTTGCATAAGCAGGCTTCCTTTAGGTCCAAGGGAATGGGGTTTATCTCCATCCTTTCCCTATACCGCGCGACGTGCTCCTAAGGATCTGTAGTTCCATCGTACAACTTCATGTTAGGAGTCTGGAAACGCTTGAGGATCTCAGCATCACATATCGGTGGAACAAATCTGGAGATCCTGTGACTGGTAGAGGATATCTCCGGTATAGGTTGGACTACACCTAGTATACTGGAGATCATCTCTCTTAACTTATTCAGCTCCTTGGCCATGGACGGAGTGATTTCTGTATCATACACAGATTCGTTAGTGTTTGAAAATTGATTAAAAATGTTACCGATATCAGGATTTCGGAATGATGATCCCAGAGTAACTCCAAAATCCTTATTTGTCGTAACTCTAACAGCCGGGGTAGGGCCAACTGCAGTGATTCCTGTATGCATTGGGAGAAAATCTCCCTTATGGACTCCGAGGATCCCGAATAATTAAAATCCAAGACCCTTGACTTTAATGGGGTCGTCACTTCCAATGGTTTTTTCGATTCTTTGACCTTTTCAAGCTCTCTGAATAGCATCAGGTTAGTGTTTTTCTATTGTTCCATCTATTGCTTCACTTCTGAGAACAGATTGAGGATATCATCATTTGAAACTAGCACGGGTCCTCCGGCGGGTATTCCGGATCCTAAAAAACCTGCAGAAGTAGTCTTCTTCGGCTGATTGACTTTCTTTTGGAATGGAGGAGGAGAAAGAGGGTTATTCAACCCAGAGCTTGAAGATGGAGTAGAAACAGAAACGTTTTTAGATTGAGATGACATTTTCGAAATCAGTTTTGAAAGACAATGATTGAACGCAAACTTGAGTTAAGATTTGAAGATAAAAAGCATCACTTGCCCCACGGTGGGCGCCAAATTGTTTTGGGTAAAAATTATTGAGGTTAATTTTGTAACCAAACTTAGTAAGTGGAGTAGTGTGCTTGTAAAATCAATGAAAAACAATATAAGAATGTAAAACTTGACACGACTTGATCTTTAAGGATCTCCGACATAAAACCCCGGGAGGTGACAATCGACACCTGCTACGTTTCTTGAATAAATGATAAAAAGATTACAAGTGTTGAGCAGTAGATGGTCGATATCTAAGTGTTACAGAACTTGTTTGCGAGTACTCGATGTTGCTAAGTGTGATTGTCTGTTTTCTAATCGATATTACTGCTTTATTTGTACATGGATAAGCCTAACTAACTATCCAAAAATCTTGGATCTCGGCTAATTCTTCCCTTGTGACCGTTGTAGAAGCTTTCTACGCTCATTCCACACGTTTCTATTGACTAGACGACCAGGTCTTCAGGGTTAAGTAGTTACACATGTCTTACCTGCAAGCAATAAAAGAAATAGAGGACAAGTAACCATTAGTAGCATTAATATTCAGGATACCGAAATTACCAGGATCTTGGATTCCGGATTTCGCTAGATTCAGGATACTGCATGAAAATCAATCCCTAACAGTAGTCGAATTCCGGCAGGGGGAGGTGGCGAAGGCAGTGGTGCTTTGTGGTTTGAGAGAAAGAGTGTGGGTGGTGGGATGTGGATGAGTTAATTTATATATTTTTAATAATAAAGGTATTTTAGTAAATTTATAACAAGTTAACAGAATCATTCTAACGATGTTAGAGGTCTGGCTTTAATTGAAACAAAAATAAAACCACAAGGATTCAAAAAGTGAAATTAAAACTATTGACTCAAAAAGTAAATTGGAGCAAACTCAAAACGAAATTTACTCAAAAGATTATTTCCTTTCTTTGATCCCCGCTTCATCTTCTTCGCCGAAACCAAAATCCGCCAGGTTAGTCCTTTCTCTCTTCCTGTTTTTGCTTTCACCATGGGTAAAAATGATATGGCGATTTAGCTTTCGCTACTTGATCATGAATCTCTTTCCGTTCATTGTCCATCATACTCCATTGGGGAGGAATTTGGTCCTCAAGTTCCTGATAAGGAGACTCAGATTAACAATCTGTCGAGTGATTGTGTTGGCTTGTATACTCGATTTTTTGAGTTTTTAAATCCCTGCCTCCCTTTCGCCCTCTTCTTTCTTCAAGTTCTTCAATCCCTTGGTCAGCACATATCTCAACTTGCCCCGTTTGGGTTGAGTAAAATTACCCTACTGCTGCTTGATTTCACCAATTCTTCCGACTAGCTCACAATGGCGACTGTTTGACGATCAAGATGTTGAAGGGAGGGAATCCCCAATATATTTTATCAATCTAAAACATTGATGAAGAACTGCACAAATATTTTATTTTTTTTCTGGATTAAGAGGTCTGCCATTCCCTTTGATATGCCTTGGAGAAATCCTCGTGGCTCCCTTGCCGTGCCTAAATTTCATGACATGTCCTTTGATGCTTCTACCCTTGACCCACGTCCATTCTTATCATGAACATGCCTTGGTTTGGGATGGTATTAGTCGTATATGGAGTTATGAAGATACCAAACATGTGTTTGTCAAGGGGAAGAAAGGTATACACTTGGTTATGCCATAATGTGTTATTAGTTTTTTATTTCTGTTCTCATGTTTTCTTTTTTTGTGTTTTGTATAGATGAGCCTGCTTGACTTGTTATCTGAAGGTTCCATTGGGGATGTTGGGTATCAGTCTCGACCCTTTGGAAAGGGTGGGGAGCATGTGCTAGTAACTCATGGCCTTAATTGTTATGATGGGGAGAGTTTGAGAGCGTGCTTGATGATGTTGTTCCTGGAGGGTCTGAGGATCCTAGTCATGTTCTAGGCGTACATGATCCTTCCATGTTGGCTGTTGTTGAGACTAAGGTCCCTAAAACTACTTTTGGCAAGAAAGTCAAAAGAAAAAATATTGTGTATCTTAGCAGTGGTCCTTCAAAGAAGACAAGCTACATCATCAAAGCGGCCTCCTACACATCTGGATTATGCTGACGGTGATATGAAAATCTTGGATGCTCCCATGAAGGATCTTGCTGAGGGAGGGGACGAGTCTACCCATCATAGTTTTGGCCACTCTGCAGCGAAGTCCTCTCATGTTCAAGCCGCTCATGAAGACCTTGGTAATTCTCCTTTTGTCCCTGGTTGGTTTGTTACAGTGTTGTAAAAATCGCGCCTAGGCGGCGCCTAGGCGCCGATTAGTCGCTAGGCGGTGGGTCGACGATTATTTTTGGCCAAATCGGACTAAAAATCGCTAATCGGAAAAATTGGGTCAAAATCGGGCCTAAGCGGACCTAGTCGGCCAAAAATCGGCCACTTCCCGTTTTTCCGGCGAGATTCCGGTAGGGTTCCGGCGAGTTTCCGGCAGGTTCCGGCGAGATTCTGGCGACTTTCAGGCAAATTTCCGGCGATTTTCAGTTTAGTTCTTGTAATTTCCAGCTTCTTTAAAAAATGTGTGTGTGTATATATATAATTTTGAAAATTACATATAAAAATGTGTGTATATATATAAAAAACTGAAAATTACATATAAAAATTTCAATCCGATTAATCCCGCCTAGGCCCCGATTAATCCCGCCTAGGCCTAGGCCCCACCCCACCGCCCGACTAGCGCCTAGCGATTTTTACAACACTGGTTTGTTAGCAACAAGGATATCCTTGGCGACCCGTTGGTTTGTCGCCATATTGTTCACGAGTTTTCTTCCCCTGTTGAGAGGGTTAAAGCAGGTAAATTGGGACCTGAAGTTGTTATGGAGGAAACTTACCAGCATTATGCTAAACTAAGTTCCCTTCTTCCCATTGCTCTTGACATACTTACTGCGTTGAGGAGCACCATTGGCTGTCAGTAAAGCAAGGTTGCCATCCTCAGAGGCGTGTTTCTACTGGGCATGCCTCTATGTCGCCCTTAAGGAGGAGGTGGCCAAGTTGGAGGTTCAACGTGAAGAGTATCAGGCTGTTGTTGAGAAGGTTCGTGATGATCATGTGTAGATTTGATCGGCTCTCTAAGGGAGGAGAAGCATTAGTTGGAGGGAAGGTTGGTGGAGGAGAGGAAGAAGTTTGAGCTTGAAAAGGTGGAGTTTCTTAAGAGGGAGAAGTCGCTTGAGGAGAGGTTGCCTGAGCTGTTGAAAGATTGTTGTTGGCTGATTGAGGAGGGTTTCTGTCATGCCTTCGGTTATTTGGCGAGAAGCAAAGAGTATCTGACTCTGTTGGCTGCTATAAAAAGGAGCTTTGAGCGTCTTGGTATCCACGAGGGGATAGAGCTAGGTTACATTGCGTGCTCCAACCAGGTTCCTCTCCATTCTGTTAAGGGGTACAATCTGGGTGCCAAGAAGAAACTCGTGTCAAATGTCAAAGCTTATGAGGATGTGTCCTTTCCTTATATTGTCTCCCTTGCCTCTTACGGGGATCGGACTATAGCAGACTTGAAAAGCCTTGAGCCAGAGGGGTTAAATAAGGAGAAAGCTTTGAAGTGGATTACTACCGGGAAAAGCAAGATTGGTCAGACAAGCAAAGCTAGTGCTAACGGCGTCATTCTTCATTCTATGTCTATGAGGATATGTGGGTCTGTCCAGAGGAGCGTTGATATGGTGGAGAAAGTGGCTGGGGAGGACGTTGTTGCGAAGGTGCTGCTCGTGAAAGATGTTACCTCTGGGAATGTTGTCGATGATGTAGAGAATGCTACCGTTGACCTTGGTGGGAAGGAAGCAAGGGATGTTGTTGGTGATGCTGGTGTTGATTAAGGAGGGGATGCCCTTCTTTAAATGATGTATTTTCTTTTGAACATTATCTAACTTTTATGGGGGGAATGTCCCTTGTTATTTTGGGCTTTGTACTTGTGATGTTTTTTGGATGCTCCTTCTTGATTGGAGTGTTTGTGTTTGTGCTTGTTTGATGTTGATCTTCTCATGACATCTTTTTTTTTGTGTGCTACATGATAACTTTTGTACTTAGTTTGTTTTTATAATCGCTCATTTATTTGATAGAGTGGACTTGCTAGTCCAAATTTTTTGGTATATTTCCTTTGCTTAGACTATTTAGACCTTGCACGAATAGGACAAAGCTTTGTTCCATGGAGCTATGTTGTTATGGGTTGTTCTATGCTAAGTTTTATGATGGGGGTTAAGACTACTTCTCATGGGACTATATTTTCATGAGGGGGTTAAGGCTGCTTCTTTTGGGACTATATTGCATTAAGTCGTCCAACCTTTACACGAGTGAGGCAGGGCCAGATCTCGTGGGGCAGAATTGTTTACGGGATCCCAGACCTTTGCACGAGTAGGATACGGCCGGATCTCATGGGGCAGTATTGTTTTAGGGAGCCCAAACCTTTACACGAGTAAGACAAGGCCGAATCTCGTGGAGCGTTTTTATTGTAATTTATGATAGTTATCTACAACACTTGTGTTTTCTAAAAGATGTCTTCCATTAACTTTATTAACATCCGGTCATTACAAAAGAGAGATTACAATTCATGAAATCATTGGCCTATGTGGGCCGGTAAACATAAATTAAGTCAATAAACCTAACCAAGATAGGGGATGACTTTCCTACCCTTAAAAGTGGAGAGAGAGCCTTTCCTTTTGCTATGGATTTAAACATAGAAGCGGCACTGGTTTGTTATTCATTGTTTTTAGTTTGTAAGATCCTTTCTTGTGTGCTTCCTCAACTTGATACGGTCCTTAACTTTCTGATTTTTATATAAAAAATGTCTAAAAAGGTGCAAGTATATTAAAATATATTATAGCAAGGTGCAAGTCTAGCAAACCATGTCCAATCCGCTCATCCCAAGTATATTAAAATATATTATAGCAATGCATCACACCCGTTGAAAAGGTAGTTCTTTTGTATAAAAGTATGTAGGCTTATATCAAATCAAAAAATAAAATTCTATGATATTTTTATAATACTTATTTAATAAAATATTAAAATTAATAAGTTTAATCGTTTGTATAATAATTAAACGAGTCAATAAACGATAACTAATTAACAAAATAATAGCTTAAAAACCTTTTGATTTTATAAACAAAATATTATAAGAAAAAAAAAAGAAAGAAATAAGCATTAATTATCTTTTAGTTCATTCTGAATCTTGTGGTCCTATATATTTCCTTCCTCCATTCCTTCTTATCCCACAAACGCAGGATGACTGGTTTTATTCCCAACAGGTATTTGACTCTATTAGCAACGAAATCTCCCGTCACTAAAAGACGTCTTCTTTTTCTCCTTTACCTTTATATAAATTCCTTGAAAGTTAACATTACAGTTGTAATAACACAGATTAGAAGGCAAAGTCGCCATAGTCACCGGCGGTGCAAGCGGCTTCGGCGAAAGCACGGTGAGGCTGTTCGCTAAACACGGCGCCAAAGTCTTGATCGCCGACGTCCAAGATGACCAAGGACTTTCTCTTTGCAAAGATCTTGTCTCTGAATCCATCAACAACGTCATGTACGTTCATTGTGACGTCACTCAAGACTCCGATGTGAAAAACGCCGTCGACACCGCCGTTTCCAAGTTCTGGAAGCTTGACATCATGTTTAACAACGTCGGCATCCCGGGGAACTTGAATTTCACGATCTTAGATTCCGATATCGACAACTTCAAACGCGTGTTCGATGTAAACGGGTTTGGATCGTTTTTGGGAGCTAAACATGCTGCTAGGGTTATGATCCCAGCAAAAACCGGAGTGCTTTTGTTCACTTCAATTGTAGCGTCGGGGGTTTCCGGCGAGTCGCCGCATTCATACACGGTGTCGAAGCATGCGGTGGTGGGGTTGATGAAGAACTTGTGTGTTGAATTAGGGCAGTATGGGATTCGAGTGAACTGCATTTCACCGGGGTCCGTTTCGACGCCGTTGTTGACGAATGCGATGGGGTTGGAGAAGACGGCGGTGGATGGTATTGTGTGTGCGGCTGCGGTGTTGAAAGGGGTGGTGCCGACGGCGGAGGATGTGGCGGAGGCGGCGGTGTATTTAGCTAGTGATGGTTCGAAGTATGTGAACGGAGTTAATCTGGTGGTGGATGGAGGTTATAGCACCACGAATCAGAGTTACTCTAGGGTTATTAAACAAACTTTTGAAACCCTAGCTACAAAAACATAATCACGTACGTTATATGCGGTTAATTAGTTTTGTTCTTACAAGTTGTTTTGATATGTTTCTAGCAAAATTGTATGCGATTAGTCATATGAATAAGAAAGTTTCAACTTTGAATGGCTTGCAATAAATATAAAAATATGAATAATATATATATATATATACACCGTGACACTGCTTAATTATTCCGATAGAATTTAGTGTGTATTAATAACTAAGGTCACTAATTTTCTCTTTACTTTTGTATTTATAAGAGTTCATTAAAAAAATATTATTTATTTATTTCATAACCATGATAATTATAAGGCAAAATCAATCATTTTGATTCAACTTTTACCAAAATAAACATCGATTTTTTTTTCTTTTCTTTAATAAATCGTCACTAAATGAGATGTGGAGAGGTTGACATGAGGCACGACTCGGCACAAAAGGCTCATTATGCATGTGACGTGGTGTAATTATGTGCTGACACGTGTCCAAAGAGTGCACAATATGCTAGTGTGTCCTCACATACCGACTTATTACAGGGATTCCACCGGCTCATTACGTTGGCCACGTGCAATGGGCACTGCCGGATCATTACGTCGCCCAACAACCCAACCTACCAACGCCTCATTACGCCGCCCAACAACCACACCTACCACCTGCTCAATACGGTGGCCACGTGGGCACCGCCGGCTCATTATGTCGACGACCGTAGAAAAGAAAATGAAAATTAAAAAAGCTAGTCCTTGTTTATATTTTTATCTTTTTCTTAAAATTTATTTTTTATATTTGTTTTTATATTAAAATTTAAAACACTACTTTTAAAACATTTTAAAGAATAAAATGTTCTAAAAACGGTGGTGTAATGAGATGTCGAAGCTCATTTGGTTTGGCGTAATAGTCGGCATGTGTGGCTGTATTGAGCCGTCAGACTCAATGTGGTCGACGTAATGAGTCTGGTGACCGCAGACGTATTTACCCGAGAAGTGGAGACACCGCGGTGTATTACGCACTTGGTGTACACGTGGTGGCTTTTTAATGCACCATGTCAACGGCGTAATAAACCTTTGGTGCCCATTCCTGCTATGTGTCAAGGTCACCTCTCGTTTAGTCAATGTTTAGAGAGAGAAAAAATAAGTAAATGTTCATTATGGTAAAGTGGTTTGTCAAAATGTTTATTTTCATGATCTTTCCCTAATACATTATATTAATTTATTATTTTTCATTATGTTATAACATGCAAAAATACCAGATTTTCTAGTTGAATCCGCAAATATGTTTGGCTAAATAAACATGACATTTTCGGGTCGATCAAATGGGTTCGAAGATTGACCCGTTTAACCTATTTAACTTTAAAAGGATAAAAAAAATTTTCATAACTTAAACTAAATTGGTATTTTATACCAAAAGATTTAGATCATAACATAATTAAGTATTAAATTTTATAGTTTAAACATAATTATTTTGGATTCTTGTTGCGAACAAGTTTAACCCCAACCTATGAGCACAATCCATTTAACGACTCATGTTAGATATGTAAATTAACTAAGTATCTTTTATCGTAATATTAAGTTTTATCTAATAAAACTAAAAATTATAATCGCGTTATTTTAATGTTTATGCTAAAATTTAAAATAATTATTTTTTGATATAGGCCGACGTTGACATTGTCAAAGTCATGTCACTAATCATAATATGTGTCCTTATTCGATTGTTCAGTTGTTTGACAGGTCTTTTTCTATGCTTGTTAGATCAGTTATTTAACTTTTCGCAATTATTTTGCATATAATTTTAATGTTACTATTATAATACATTCATTATGTTCGTAACTAAACATCCACAATCATTTTAATGATAATATTATACTAGGGAAATACATTCCTTATAAAGTTGTATTTGAGTACGCATATTCGAAAATAAATCCATGGACAGTAAAGTTTTAGTATATTATTTTTTTTTCTAAAAGATATTAATAATAATTTAAATAATTAAAAGATTCATGGGCAAATATACCCATTAATTCGAGAGTTTGGATGAGATCGGAGCAACTTTGTGGAAATATTTAACTGAGATTGTAATAGTGCATGAAGAATGGGTCCATATAGATTTATTGCTAATGGTCACATCAGTATCATATACTTTAATTTCTTTTATGCGATTGTTGCTATTTTTCATTTACAATAATATTATCCATTTATATGAGTATGGCTTAAATTAGAAAACGATTACGTGAATATTATCATGAGTGAATCAAAAAGTCTGTTACAAGCGATCGATCTGCAATTGATTCACAAATTTTGAATTTTATAAAACGTATTATAATATTCTTCTGATTTGTATTACGATTTCGTCATTGTTCTTCTCATTATTGGAGGATGTCTGTTGAATTGAATAAGTAGTTATCTCGTACGAATGTTAATATGATTTTTTCTTATTTGAATTGTTAATATTTCATTTTTTTCATTCTTGTATTTATGTTATCATATTTACCATTTAGGTTATTGATTTATTCTCTGTTATTAAGATCCGGTGGTGTGATTTCATTCACGGGGCGTGGGGTGGTCTCAACGGTCAAAACGCCTAATAACTTTTTAGCCGTCGGAAAACTTTTATAAAAAATCTGTAAATGCTCTATACCTTTCAACCTTCAAACAAAAACCACTACTAGAAAACAGACTTTTAATGACACGTGAATTATGACACACAAAGTGTGTCATATATAAAAAAATGTCATTTTTACTAAAAATATTGAAACACATTTTTGTGTGTCATCTTTCAATGTCATCTTATGTTTTCTAAATCCCGCCCTTTTCTGGCGCCCATTTTCATGTGTGTATCCAGAGAAAGAGATAGAGAGGATGAGGGGAGCCGCCAGCCACCTCCGGCGGACTCCACCTCCGACGACAAGTCCGGCGGTCCCCAGCGGCTCAGCCGCACCCCTCACAGCCACTGCGACGAATGGCGGGAGATGGTGGTGGTCTCCGACCCTGAAGTGGCGGACGATGAGGGTTAGGGCTAGGAGATGGCGGCGGTAGCGGTGGTGGTTGTTCTGAAACCCACAACCACGATAGGCGGCGACGCTACATCTTCATTAGCATCGTAACCGTCAAACGTCCGTTCAAGTCATCTAACCATGGATTCCTTTCAATTTCCTCTGTCGCACCCCTTAACCATTACCCTCCCTTCCCCTCCGTCACCTTTCGTTGCCCTCACTCCGTGATTAAGCAATTATCTTCCATTCTGAAGTGGACAGCTAGGTCTTCTTCAAAATTGCCATTATCAGGTATATCTTATATCTAGGTTTTGTTATTTACAAATTTATGAATCTTTGCTTAGTTTGTTTACACATTTTTTCTTAGGTTGGGGGAAGGAAAGATGAATACACGGATGCTGATATTGATGGAATTCGTGAAGAATTGTCGACTTTTGTAACAAACTTTTTTTTCGGTGAATTTTTGTATCGACATTAATGAAACGTTGAATTTGGAATCGACTTTTGTTACTTTGAAATGTTTGTTACTATTTTATGAAATGGATTGTTTTGCTATATGTGTATTTTATTTTGTATTATGAAATATTGGTTACTATTTTATGACATTAATGTGAAAATTAGTAATTCTATAAAAAAATATTTCTTTTTAAACACTTAAAACCATGACACACAAATACGCGTCATCTTATTTATGACAGGGTCTTCCTTGACGCGCATTGCATGTCGTAAAGGCATGTCATAAATGAGCGTTATAAAAAGATGGCACACAAATGTGCGTCATCTTCGTTCTTGACAGGGCCTTCCTTGACATGGTCCGGCGTGTCATCTACCCCCTTTTATGACACGCATTGCGTGTAATTAAAAGTCTATTTTCTAGTAGTGAACAATTTTCTCTCAACCTACATACAATTTTCTCTCAACCTCCAATTATGAATCATTAGAACCCAAACAACCCGTTTTTTGCTAACCGTCAATTCAACTATAACCAACGTTACGACCAAAGCAACTTCTTCAATCCCAATTTTTTTAGTTACGTTTATCGTCCTCAATTTTCACCCAATCCAAACGAATCACAATACACATTTGGTATCTGGAACCAAAACCAAACCCCTCCCATACTCGAAACCGTACCCGAAACACAACCCACACCTGAAACCGTCCCCGATACACAACCCACAAAAACAAAACGATCACAAAAAAAAACCCACAACATCAACTCTCGATTATACCCCACATACATATGAAAGGTGTACCATAGATGAAGAACTAGCTTTGGTTCAAGCTTGGGTCGAAATATCCAAGGACTCGAAAATTGGTAAATTTTATCAATGTTATTTATTTTTTGCCTAAAAGTTATTTTATATATTTTAACAATGTGTATTATTTATTAGTTATAGGGAATAATCAATCGGGACAATATTTTTGGAAGCACCCTAGTAGAATTACATATATAATATGAACAATTACATATATGTAACATGAACAATTACATATATTATTATTTATACGTAATATAAACAATTACATATATGTAATATGAACAATTATATTTCTAATTGTTCAAAATATAAATAACTACATGCATGTTCATATTACATATTTGTAATAGTTTATTACATATATGTAATAGCAGACGCTTAATTTTTTTTTCCTTTTAATATAGAAAAACTATACTATAATTAAAGATAAAAAAACTCGCTTTATAGTGTAATTTTTATAAAAAAAAATAACATTGTATATAAAAGTTATTAAAGTTCACAAAACAAATAGAGGAACTAGTTTATAAAAATTAATCAAAAAAGAGAGGAGTAATTTTACCTTCTTGTCCTTAATAAATCTCAGTCACTCATTTAAATGAGAATATAATTAAAAAAAATCAAATTTAATTTCAACAACTAATTAAAATAAGCTGAAAGTAAATTAAAGGCTTAGATTTTGTTTTTTAGTTTTTATATGGGGGAAGGGTTTTTATTTGATTATTTTCGTATACACACACATATGACGTTGGAATTCTCTTGATGTGTTGAGGAGATGGAATGTCGTTTGAGTGAGTGAGGGGGGAGGGGTACGCACATAGGTCATCGAGAGGCCGAGAAGAGAGAGTGAGTAGATACCATGGTTGATATAGTTCTCGCAATTATAAATACTTTTGTTTATAAGCTTTTAAATTAACATATATAATATAAAGTTTAAGGAAATAATAAACTGTTAAATTAAAAAAATTAAATAGGCTAATATTGTGTCTTTTTATAAGAATACCATTACTTTGCTTCTAATAACATGAACATGATTAATCCTTTGTTTAATAACTACGATGTTTGTGAATTGTGATTGCTTAAACTTTATTTTTTATTAAATATAACATTTGGCACTATAACTATCAAATATATATATTTTAATCAAACCCCTTAAAAAAACTAAAACTGATAATACATATTATTCGTATTCGAAAAATTCATACAGCCATTATAAACTAAAAATAATATTGAAGTGGGTTTCAAGTTGACTGGGCCTTAATTGGGGCTCTGTTTTTAACTTTTCCTCAAGGCGAAGTTCGGACGTAACCATTGAACCCAATTTTCTTTTAGCGTTGAATTTGCTCATAATAATACTATACTCATCTAATTTTTTTAAATTAATAAAATATATAAAAGTTAGTAAAAGAAGATTTAAATAATCCACATTCCCCCTTTCGAATCTTGATTCTCTTATTATGTGTTCTTGTTAATATCGAAATAGTGATGTTCAGTGGCGGAGCTTGAAAACTTTCACAGGGGGGGCCGGGGATTTTTTTTACAAATAGGGGGGCCGGAACTATAAAATTTTCGGCCGAATACATATAAATTAACACTATCGAGCGAAAAATCGACCGAATACGTATATATTAACACTTCTTAGCGAAAAATCGGGGGGGGGGGGGCGGGGCCCCCTCGGGCCCCTTATATCCTCCGCCCTTGGTGATGTTTATATGTGCATATTCCCTACAGAAGTATAACTGCACTCTAATTATGTGTTTATTCATAAGCTCGACATAAATGTGACTATAAGCAAATATAATATTCTCTCTTAGCAAAATGATTAATTGAATATATAAATAAATATTAGATAATGAAAAGATCAAAAACCATATCATATAATACGGACAGAAAAGTTTATTATATTGTAATTTATTACATTATGATATATTTTACAATATGTTAGTCTCCCTTTTTAACTAATTATCGGTATTGACCGAGATGGTATAAAATTTAGGGGTCTTAGTGTCGTTATTATAAAGCATGTTTAGGGTCAAACTTGTTATGTTATAATTAGTAGGGGATTAATAAGTATTTAGGTATTTAGATAACCGTCGTTTGCATATGTATATATAGGGCTATGGTGTTAAACATTCAATGTAATCGATTATCATTTGCAATTCAGTGTAAACGTAATTCTAAATTCATGTTCATCTTGTTCATTCTAACATGTCTTTGATTACCCAACAATTGGTATTAGAACGGTGTTTAAGATCTGTTCAAAGAAGCAAGATTATCAATCTTCGCTTGAAGAAATCAAATAAGAACATCACCAGTCGGGAAGAAATTAATCAACAACATTTTGGCAGGTTTAATGATTAAACCCAGAGGCGACCGGAAAAAAACAGTGGGCTATTCTTGCAAGTAACACGAGGTTAGGAAACTCGATCCAGGAAGAAATAATAGTTTAGCAAAGGTTTGATCAAATCTGGTGGTGACTGAAAGACCAGTGGGGAGAATATCAAATTGATCTGAAACAAGAAGTTGAAATCAAATTTGATCCGAAATTGGGATAAAGAAGAAACAATCAATGGCTGAAAAATCACCCAAGAACGACGAAAACATATCAATTAAGGAAGGAGGGACTTCAATGACGTCTCAATGTCCAATCCTAAATTCTACAAATTACATAATTTGGGATGTAAAGATCAAGTCAATCTTCAATGTTCATGGGATCTGGGAGGCACTCGAACCAACATGTGAAGTCGATGCTAAGAAAAACACAATGGCCATTGCATATCTATTTCAAGCAATGCCGAAAGAACTTGTTCTTCAAGTTGATCAACATACGAATGGCAAGGATATTTGAGGAGACTTGAAGACTCGATTTATGGGCGTTGACAGGGTCAAATAGGCTAGACTATAAACACTTGAATCAGAGTTTGAATCTTTGAAGATGAAAGACTCTGACACCCTTTATGACTTCACAAGCAAAATTAGTAAACTAGTATCAGAAGCCAACAATCTTGGATCCACAATTGATAACAAAAGACTTGTCCGGAAACTACTCAGTTATGTACTAGAAAAGTACATTCAGATTGTTGTTGCAATTGAACAATTTGCCGATCTTAATACCATGTCATTTCAAGAAGCCACCGGGAGAATAAAAGCTTACGAACGTAACATCCTGAAAATAAAACGACGAGTTATTATAACGGGTAAACATGTGACGAAAAGAATAAATAAACGCGGCATGAAGGGCCGGCGGGACACGCCAAGCGAACTTAAGGGTGGCGCATAAGGGGGAGGAGTCTCCTTATAAATAGCATAAACCACCACCTTTTCTCTCATTTGCAAGTTTTAGAGAGAGAAACCGTAGAGAGATGAAATTGGGGGATCGACCCGAGATTCAAGAAACGTGTTACCACATAGCTTGGGAGCATGACCTCTGAATCAGACGCTTGATTCAGGTAACGACTCGTTTCGAATCTGGGTTTTTGTTTAAAATCGGGTTCCCAGGTATTATTGGTAAAAAGGTTGGGTTTTATTAACCAAAAGAGAAAAGGATTATAGATCTGGAATCACGAGAGGAAAATACACCTTTTGAACCTAAAAAGTTCCAAGCTTGACGAATCCATCGATCCAGATCTAAGTCCATGCAAACTGAGGTGTTTTGTATGAAGTTTACGGTTTTGATAAAGTATGCGGTTATGATAAAGTTTACGGTTTGGATGAATTTCACGGCCGGGCAAAGTTCACGATTGTGAAGTTCACGGCTGATGAAGTTCACGGCTGATGAAGTTTGCCGTCGGGTGAAGTTCCCGGTTGTGAAGTTCACGGCTGATGAAGTTCACGGCTGGTGAAGTTTGCGGCCGGGTGAAGTTCACGGTTGTGAAGTTCACGGCTGATGAAGTTTGCGGTTTGGGTAAAGTTTGCGGTTAGGGATGAAATGTGATGAGTTGTACGTAAAGCTAAGACTAGGTTGCGTACGTACAGGTTAGAAGATCTTTTAGAGACCTTTGACCGTGTTCATCTCAGGTGAGTTCTAGAAGCCCTCTTTTAAATGTTTTGAATAATATTTTTGGGCTGGTGTGCATACGTAACGATGTGACTGTTTTATAAAACGATGTTATGAATGATGTATGTGACGTTTTAAGAAATGATGTTTATGAACGATGTTTTAAAAGGAAAGGTTATGAAAGAAGTGTTTATGAAATATTTTGCCAAAAGAAGTTTACGAACGAATGAATGACTTTTAATAAAAGGTACGAATGCTTTAACTGAAGTTTTGAAGTAAAAAAAGTGAATGTTTACGAAAGTTACAAACGAGTGAATCTGCCATTATTCCTTAGGGAATGAAGGTTATGGGTATGGGAAGTATGTTATGGGCCTTTACCTCTTAGGGGCCTTTGTGGCTGGCCAACTGTTGTACAACTGGAGTGATGATGGTCACCATGGGGATTACCGTGATCCTTGAAGTATGTACGATTTACCTTACGGGGTAATCATGCTGGAAGTTAGGTATGACTACTCGTCGGAGTATCATGCTGGAAGTTAGGTATGACTACTATTCGGAGTATCATGCTGGAAGTTAGGTACGACTACTCTTCGGGGTATCGTGCTGGAAGTTTTGAATTGATGGTTACGAGAAGGCGCAGATTCGATATGTTCGTTGACTTATGGGTTATGTTGTTTTGTTATTGCATTATTTTACGTACGATTTTATTAAATGAAGTATGAAGTTATGTTTTTGGCAAATATTTGAAGTTAATGTTTTATGAAAAGCTAGAACTCACCAGCGTAGCTGACTTTTTAGTATGCACATTCAGGTTAAGGCAAGTTATGATGATGGATGGTGATGTTGGGCGGCTTGATGAGTTACCCGACTGATATGAAGACTGGCATCCTGTTACGAGTTGTTTATGTTATGTTTATGTAATTGGCAATGTTACGCTTCCGCATGTTGAACAAGTTATAATTATGTTGAAAGAATGATTCCGCTGCGTTATTTGATATTCAATTTTAAGAACTGTTTGTGAATTAGTAAATCCAACGCGTGAGGCCTCCCGGGTTTGGGGACTTACAACGAAGAACGCATCAAGAAGTCAAACAGGGAGGAAGATATGAATAAAAAACTTCTATTCACCAAAACATAAGGAAAGGAAAAAAGAACAAAAATGCAAGCATTGTGGTAGTTGGAGTTCAAATCAAGAAAACTTTGGACGTGACCGGGTAGAGGTCGGTGGTCCAGGAAAAAGTAAAGTTGATGAACGAGTGTGGCAGAATAAGAGCCCCGTAAGATGCAACAAGTGCAATGAACTCGGACATTTTAAAAATCAATATCAAAAATGGAAAGAAAAGGAGGAGATTAATCTGACCCAATACGAGGATATTGAACCAACATTATTATGAAGACAATTCGGGTCGTTAAGAAAGTTGAAGATCTTCCTTGAACTAAATTTAAGTTAAAGGGGAATATTGATAGTTACACTAAATTATAAAGTTTAAAGGTCTTAGTATCGTTATTATAAAGTATGTTTAGGGTACTGTCTTTGATTACCCAACAGATGGTCCTTAACCTATTACCATTGAAATATGAGGACTTAAAGCAAACCGGCTCGCGAACCAGTTACATGGGCGTCCCTCTCTTAATTGGACCCTTGGGGACCAATGTGGGCCGTGGGCACCCTGACCGATCATCCCGGGCTTTTAGATGTTTGTTCATCTCTACTTTTCTTGAGTCTTAAGTTGGGTTCACCTCTTTAGAGGTAACCCATCCCTGGAAAGAGAACTGGCTGGCCCAACCCATTTATAGGGTAAAAGAAAAACCATTAAAGTTTTAAAATTCTATTTAAGATAATCTTACTTGCTAAGCAGTCAAAATGATGATGTGATAGCTAGCATGTCTATAACGTTAACAATTTTAACTAACTTTTGACATGGTGAAACCGGTTACCTTATGTAATTACCTTAATCCAAATGTTTTTCAAGTTTGGATGGTTTTCTTGGCCTAAAATAAGTTGGTTACCCATAACAAAAATCAGACCAAAGTTCTATGCAAGCAACCTTAATTTTTAGTTTAACTAAGATGATATGTCAAAATTTTCCCCTCACAAATGATTAGGCAACTATATTTATTATGGTTGGCCAGATAAATAAATTTAATTTATTTATACATTCTAAGTTGTATTTTTAAACTAAATCTCAGTTATTAGTGCATGGCAGAGTTTAGACATTTGATATGTGAAATTAGAAAAGTGTGTGTTTGTGAGCAACCTACTATATATTATTATAAATCTTTAAAAAAACTGCAATTTAATGATTTCAACAACCTTTGTTATTCAGTTATTAAGAATAAAATAAGAAACAACTACCTCTATCTCTATTTTTAGATGCCATTAAGTTTGCCAGTTTTTGTTTCAGACACGTGCCTTTATTAATTGAATCCTTAAAAACCTAGGACTATCTTCTTTGCATTCTAGTCATCGGGGTTGGTGGCCCAATGGTAGAGGAAAATACTTTAGGAACACCAAAGTTTGATAAGGTTATGAGTTCAAGTCTCACTCTCATAGGAATAAAGAAATTTACCTTTCAAAAAAAAATCTTCTTTGCACTGTTCCAGGGTGTTATTTAACTTGTGAATAAAAATGCATAGTTATAAAACCACAAACGTTCACAGACGTGTCTATTTATTTGACACGTTAATAACAACCATAAATATTTCTATAAACTTTTCCCAAACAATGATTCCATCATATAAACATTGTTACCAGTGGCGGATCTAGAACATAATTTCAGGGATAGCAATTTTTTTTTCGCACATTAAAAAAACGATAATAAACACAGTAAACACATGTAGTTAATAGATTTCTCCTCTCCGACATTTGAAAGCTTCAAATCAAGCCATTACATCGTTTTCTGTTACTTTATCAAATGTTTCACTTTCGACCGCACAAACTAGAGCATTGTTCAAATACTCTTTGCCCATTCGATTGCGTAAATCCGTCTTGATAAGCTTTAATTTAGAAAAACATCTTTCAACGGTTGTTGTGTTTTGGTATTAAGTGACTATATTAATTTATATTTCTTTTATTTTATTTTAAGTTTATAGTGTTAAGTTGAATGAATTTTAGAGGTTTGTGAAATATTAAAAGTTTATAACCCTAGCATATATTCAAACGTATTGAATCAGCCGTCGTCCTCATCTTCACTTTACTCTCTCTCTCTCTCTCTCTCTCTCTCTCTCTCTCTCTCTCCCTCCCTCCCTCCTAACTCTACTCCATTTTCTTCTTCATTCTCCGGTAAAATACCTCCAAGGCAACCGGATATCAACATCTCAAACTTCAAGATCTGCGCTAATCCATTAAAGATCCATTTTTGAGGGGTAACCAAATATAATTTCAGGGGTAACGTAATACGCTGTAAATTTTTTTTTTCTACTTCGCCGGAGAAGTTGAGGGGTAGCGGGTGCTACCCCTACCCTTCACATAGATTCGCCCCTGATTGTTACAATTTCCACATCATCAGCACCTTTTACCTAAAACATCACAAAAAAAAACCAACCCACTTCAACCCGTATATAACCAACAACAAGAACATCAAAAAGTCCCACAGACGTGGCCTCCCAATGGGTCAACCGTGGAAAACCAGTCTGTCGTGTGTCACATCCTTGTTTGTGGGCTCACAAACGCCTCATAGCAGAAGCTCTTAAAGGCTGCCATAATCGTGACACTCATACGAGGCTTCATGCGTCGAATTGCAGATTGATCAATATGGTCAGGTTAACGGGTTTGATGTGAGGTTTCTTGTTCGCATCAAACCCTTAAACGAGTGCTAAGGGTTGGTGGTCATAAATTGTATTGTTAATTATGCGATTGTATATTAGTAGTTGGTAGTTTGTGTATTTAGTTTTATAACCAGAAAAAGTTATAGTCTGCATGTGTTTTGAGAATCCTAGGCTAATGAATCAATGTCAGCAATGAATCAGTGTCAGCAACACGTTGCTATCTTTATTAGTTTATGGTGCTAATAACACACTGCCATTGAAATCTAATATGGCATTTGAGGTGTAAGCACGTGACAGAAGCAAGAGTCATGTGATAAGAGTAGAGGGGGCACTCTTCATTCTTTCATAACCATCCCTAACCAACTACAAATCAAACTGTGTCATATCATTTCTTTCTTGAACTTCTCTAGACTTCCCTAAAGCTGTGGAACACTAATCTTTCTTCCCTAAACTTTTCTAGCCATTTTTTATTTAATAAATAATTTAATTTATATATTTTTGACAAATAAAATACAATTTTCATTAATTAAAAAACAAAATACATTAATAATAAAATAAAACTAGCCGTCTAAATTTGGTATGTGAGTATTTTGAATGTGTTACACGAGATGAATCGAAGGTCTAAGTATGTATCTTCATCCCTCAACTCCAAAATGGTATTATTGTCAACCACTTCATCCGTTGGAGGATCCGGCACGTACTCTGGTGATATCTCCCTCCCTTCATTTTTTAAAATCATGTTGTGTAATAAAATGCATGCGTACATTATATTCCTAATTTGGTTGCGATGCATCGCCCGTGTCGGTCGTTGAACTATCCACCATTTAGCTTTTAACACACCAAATGCTCGTTCGACATCATTTCTTGCCGACTCTTGTGCCTTCTTGAACCTTATTCGCTTATCCTCGGTTGGATAAGGGAATGCTTTTACAAAATTTGCCCAAGGAGGGTATATCCCATCGGCTAGATAGTGGTCACGCTTGAATTGTACCCCGTTTACATGAAACGGACACCTCGGCGCGGTTCCATGCACAATGTCGCTAAATAATGGAGATTGGTGGAGGACGTTGATGTCTTCGTTCGAACCGGAAACACCAAAGAAAGCATGCCAAAACTATAAAGCATGTGATGCCACCGCTTCAAACATGATAGTTGGGTATTAGTCACCTCTCATATATTGTCCTCGCAAATGCATTGGACAATTCCTCCAAGCCCAATGTGTACAATTCCTCCAAGCCCAATGTGTACAGTCGATGCTACCAAACATCCTAGGAAAACCGTGTCTACTTTTATGTGCGGCATACAAAATATTTATGTTAGTGGCAGTAGGTTTACGTAAAAACTCATCACCATATAGTATAATAATTGAATTATAATAGTATTATAGGTATTCATGAGAAGTTCTTTCAGACATACCCAAATATTCATTATAGGCATCAGGAACATTACCGTATGCGAGTTGACGAATCACCGATATGCACTTCTGTAACGCCGTGAAACTCTTTTTCCACCTCATGTCATAACCTTCTTGAAACCATTCAAATCTGTTGTCTATATCATCAACTATTTTTAAAAATAGTTCTTTTGACATCCGAAATCTCCTCCTAAACGTATCATCATTGAATGTTGGTTCTTCAACGAAGTAATCTAGCATTAAACGTTCGTGTGCAACTTCACAATCACAAGGCACATGGTTTCTTGATTGTACGGTATCTCCAACTTCATGACCCAATTAGGCATTAGAAACATTAATGAGAAATTGGAAATTACGTTGTCTCGTATCACTGGACGAATCACCGATGTGCACTTCTGTAAACCCAAACTTGTTTGTGTCAAATATATTAACCGTAACCTAAAAACACTTAAAAATCAAGCCAATCGGATCATCAAGTTAAATTTAACGGGTAAAATAAGTCAACAAGAAAATGACCCATGCATTTAATTAAAATAAGACACTGTTTATTAAACAAGTTAGATATGATAACTTGTTTTATTTTGTTATTTTTGTGCACGTTAGGTTACCAAACCTATTAGGAGTGCTATGAAGAGTGTTAAAAAACATGATGAGACTTCACATTTATCATCAAGAAATTATGATTATGTATTTATTTAAAATATAGTAAGGTTTTATTCAGTAATGTAACTATGTTTGTGATCTGAATTTTGTATAAATGGCATGTCAGTTCTAGCTGAGTTGGGTGTTACAAATATAGTTGTTGAAAATTTAAAAATTTTAAATATTTTAAAAAGATTAAAAAAATATATTATAATATAAATATTTAATAATATACAAATATGGGAATAGATCATTTGAGAACTCCTAAATATTTTGAGAACTTGTCAAAAAACCAATCAAAACATTTTTTTTTGTTTTTACTACTTTTATTATTAGAATACAATATAAAAAAAATGAATTTATATATGTAAATTTACATGTATTCGTATATTCAAAAAAATCTACATATGTGTAAGTGTTTATCATTTACACATGTGTATAAATTTTTTTAAGAATAATTTAGAGAGAAGAGATTAATTAATTGGAGAGATAAATCATTTTTTATATTATATTTTAATAATAAAGTTAGTGAAAACAAAAAAAAAATATTTTAATTGGTTTTCTAACGAGTTCTCGCGAGTTCTCAAGTATTTATGAGTTCTCAAGAGATTCTAACACATACAAATATTTATAAATTTTATTAATAAATTTATTTTAAAACCTTTAATATATATATATATATAACAAACTCAACGTTCGACTCCGCCCTTTCTCGCGAGTATCATCATCTAATAATTGTTTTATTGGATAGTTAAACCATAAAATCTAAACGTCATTACAATGTGTGATTATAAATTTATGTGACATTCTTTTTATTTTCCATTAATTATTTAGAAGTTTTTACTTTTATTGTATTTTCTTGATTTTGTTATGTCTTCATATTTTTGTTAGACATATATTTAGACAAATGGTTTAGGCATATGAATTATTTTTGTTTAATATAGTACCAAATCATAATTACTATTTATTGTTATATAAAAGAAAATTAACCCATAAAATTAATTAAATATTTTAATGTTTTGCATCTAACACTAATTAATCATAATTATTATTTTCATCTACTTATTATTGAATGCAAAGCGACTCTCATATACAAGAAAATTTTAAAGTCAATAGACAAGCATGAAAAACTACTTCATCTACTATCAATTAAGGGTGTTCATCAAATCGAATTTGAGTAGATCGTATCAAATTATTCTAATTTTGAAGCTGGATTTGAATTCAAATTCGATTCGAGTTCATTCGATTCAAATTCAAACAAAAATAATAATTTAACTTACTTCCATTTTCAAAATTAATGCAAACTTGAAACACTCAAATGTCAAATGACCAAAATCTAAATTGTTACATCGAAAATACAATTTCAAACTAATAAATGAAGTTCAAATAAAGTGTCAAGTGGACTGTAGTAATGAGGAACAATGATGGACTGTCGATAATGAGAGACGATGGTTGTTATTGACTGGTATTAGGGTTTCATACTTCATTGATAATAGGGACGATGGAGATGGAGGATGTTGAAGTTGAGAGCAGTTGTTCCAAACTCTAAATGTGTAAGGCCTCAAACCCGGGAGGCCTCACTTGTTGGATTTACTCATTCACAAACAGTTCTTAACTTGAATATCAAATAACGCAGCGGAAAATACTTCAATAAAACATAACAATTACATTGTTTAACAACGGAAGCGTAACATAGTCTATTACATAAACATATCATAATCTAATCATAACGGGATGCCAGTCTTCATGATCAACCGGGTAACTCTTCTCGCTTGCCAAGCATCACCGTCCATCATCCATACCTGCCTTAACCTGAATGTGCATACTAAAAAGTCAGCTACGCTGGTGAGTTCTAGTTTTAACATAAACCTTAACTTCAAATAATTTGCCAAAAACATAACTTCATACTTCATTTAATAAAAAGCGTACGTAAAATAATGCAATAACAAAACATAACACTTCATAAACATAAGTCAACGAACATATCGAATCTGCGCCTTCTCGTAACCGTCAAATCCAAACGTCACATACTAGCTGAATAACCTAAAGATCACCACCACTAGGCCCATCAATCACCGTACTGTCCTTCGGGTGAAGAACTCTTAGGGCCCGATACTTAGGTTATTCAACACTACTTCAAGCACGGCATCACAAGGATGACACGTACCAAACTTCAAGCACGACTACCCTGTAAGGTAAATCGTACCAAACTTCAAGGATCACGATAATCCCCTTGGTGACCGTCATCGCCCCAGTTGTACAACAGTTGGCCAGCCACAAAGGCCCCTAAAAGGTAAAGGCCCATAACATACTTCTCATACCCATAACCTTCATTCCCTAAGGAATATTGACAGATTCGTTCGTTTGTGACTTTCGTAAACATTCACTTCTTTTACTTCAAAACTTCAGTTAAAACATTTATACGTTTTATTAAAAATCATTCCTTCATTCAATAAACACTTCGTAAATTTCATAAACTTCTTTTGGCAAAATATTTCATAAACACTTCTTTCATAACACTTCCTTCCAAAACATCGTTTATAAACATCATTTTATAAAACGTCACATACAACATTCATAAACATCGTTTTATAAAATAGTCACATCATTACGTATGCACACCAGCCCAAAAACATTATCAAAACATTTAAAAGAGGGCTTCTAGAACTCACCTGATAAGCTAATTTGGGTTGTCCTAAACAAGGTCCAACAACGTCACTTTCGATCTGAATTGATTAGTTAAATACACATCAGACCAATACTGACTCTAACGGTTTAACCCTTCTAAACATACTAACTTTACTTAACCAGCCTGATGCCTGCGCACTTAGCAAGTGCGCAGACCTTGCTTCCTGCGTACTTGTTAAGTACGCAGGACCCTCTTCCTACGTACTTGATAAGTACGCAGGACCCTCTTCCTGCGTACTTGATAAGTACGCAGGACCCTCTTCCTGCGTACTTGATAAGTACGCAGGACCTGCTCAATGCGTACTTGATAAGTACGCAGGACCTGCTCCGTGCGTACTTGATAAGTACGCACGATCTGTTTCTTCGCAAAACCCTAACTTTCGTATTCGGGTCTGATCACGTCAAGATCCCGAACATGTTTACATTCAAAACGTTTGCTTTCCATTAAGGAACTCAAATCTATGTTTACTTTCCAGTTTCATCCGTAAAAACTTTACATTTTCACCCAAAACCCAAAAACGAACAAAAACTCAGATTTAGGTCCGATCGTTACCTGAATCGAGTTTCTGGTCCGGAGGTTCTTCTCACGAGCTCTGGAGCAACACACCTCTTCAATCTCGGGTCGATCCGCCAACTTTCTCTCTCTACGGTTTCTCTCTCTAGATGTTGCAAATGAGAGAAAAAGGGTGACATAGGCTATTTACAGGGGAGGCTCCCCTAGCCCACTGGCCCATCCGGCCCGACCGTCATGCCTCGTTCCCCTAACCCGCTGGCCCATCCGGCCCGACCCGTCATGCCTCATTCGTTTATTCCGTAATTATAACTGTCGTTTTATTTTTGGGATGTTACAAAATGATATTAGGGATTTATATTTTAGTTATTTGTTAATTGGATTTGGGTTGGATACTTGGGTAAATGGATATTTGCTAATTAGGTTTGGATCTTAATCTCTATTACATTAAACAACCCAAAGTTAGAAGCCTAAATTTTATTTATATATAATTAAATAAGTGTATATAAAAAATTATATGTATAATTTGAATTCGAATGGAAAATCACAAATTCAAAATTCATATAAAATTGAATTTCGAATCTGTGATTTTCGATTCGAATTGAATTGTATTTCAAGTTTTTGAGCCCAATTCGAATACTAAACACCTCTAATTCAATTGGTTTTATAGTAGAATAACAGGTGAGCTGGGTTAATTAACCAGGGATCCTACCAATTATGGTATCTTGATTGTTATGTAAATGGCACCCTGGTTTAAACCCAGTTCAACAATCAAACGACTCAGTGTAGATGACCTAGTTAGAGCATATGGTGCAACTTTGTTAAGAACTAGCATAATAGAGCAAGTTGATCCTAGTGTCTTCTATCGTAAGCCTCTGTGTTTGGTAGGGGTGTACATGATTCGTTTTTAAATCACTAAACCGTTCAAACATGTCATCGGTTTGTTTTCTTTGTCTTTTCTTTAATTCGGTCGGTTGGTTTAGAAATTTTCAAACCGTACTGAATAGTTTGATTTATGGTTTATGTAGCTTTATATATATATATATATATATATATATATATATATAATACCTAGGGCTTTAGTTTTTAAGATAGACCATACACATCATTAATGGACTTTGCGTAAGAATACAAATACAGAGAGTTAGTTTTTCAAGTTTAACTGATGGAGTACTATTGCTTCTTTATTTTGATCATATTTTATGTTTCTTTTTCTGTTATAAAGGATCAATCACCTGAACCCTAAAACCAAACAGAAGTCAAACCGTTAATAAAAGTTTGGTTCTATTTTAACTTTCAATGGATTGATTTTGGTTTAAAATGACAAAAAAAAACCATTAATAATGATTTAGATAATAGATTGACCTAAAACCCGTTAAAACCGGACTGTAAAACCTCTTAGCTAGTGTTCTGGTCAACAAGGGCAGAACATTTAAGGGCCAGAGGGGGGCCAGGCCCTTCCTATTTTTTTGCTCAAAACTCAAAAGTATTTATTTCAGCCCGCTAAATTTATTTCATATTAGTTATAGTGTTTGAGTATCTCCTAATGCAGACCAAAAGCCCAAATCTAGTTTTTTTTTTTGATTTATGGTCTTTATTTGGTAAACAAAATTAGTTTTTTTATTTATAATATTTTTTGCTTCCAATTTAATTGTTCAAGTTCCGCCACTACTGGTCAAGCAACGTGATAGAGATTGATATATCAACTATGGTATAGATAGGTGGGATCAGGTGGACCATAATTGAAGGGATGCATTAGGTTTGAGTTAGAGGGGAGGATAGTTGAGTATAAATTCAATCCTACATAGGTAAATGGAAACTTAAAATTAATATATATATATATATATATATATATATATTAAGTTTAATAACTAACTTTATTTATTACGAATTGAATTTAAAGTGGAACACCAATAAGCTTATATGTAGGGTTTGATGAAATTTATGGTATACTGGTATGTAACGATATATCGTAACACTTAATTAATAAAGTATAGATGGTACATTTTGAAGTACTTTGATAATCATTTAGTGTCTATGTATATCCAAACTATTTAGAATAATAGTTATATTTGAAAATATGAGAACCTATTTTTCGTAGCTTGGGAAATAATTATTTTCTTTTCTAACCGAAGCAACAAGATAATTTTTTTTTTCCAATAAGACTTTAGATATTGTTAAACATTAAAGAAAATCAATAATTAGTATCATTTATCTTATCAAATGATTTTAATATGCTATTAAAATTAGGGTTGTCACGTAAAAGCTTCAATTTGTACAACCTAGTGAATATGTTATATGGATAGTGAAATCATTACCTACCTTAGTGAATATGTTTAGTGATTACTCTTCTGCTGACGTAGTGAGACGTTTTTCACATTTTAGTGAAACCATTACACATATACTTATATCTCATAATATCCCATCCCATGTATAAAAAATATTAATACTTTGTCTTAAAATTGAATCTTTGATACAAACCGTTTTATTTTCCTTAAACTAAATCAATAAAAAAATAAATAAATAAAATATTAAAGTAAAAGGAGAGATAATTTGGAAATAAAAGAAGCATATTAATTTTTATAAATCTATGCCTGTCATATATAACTGAAATAGAACGTTCATCATAAAGAATTCAAATAGAGTGTGGTTGGAATCGTTAGAAATTTAGTTTTCAATTTAAAGCATTTAGCTGCTTTATTAAGTTGTACTGTACAACTGTTGTTAATATATGCATGTATATTGGTAGCTACAAGTTAATGCTTGATGACCAAACGACGTAGTTTCAATTAAATGGCTTGTACATTTAGCATGAATATATGTACATTGTACTTCCATCCATGTTTATTGGTAGCTATATAACTTGATGAAAAAAAGTTAGGTTTTGATATTATCGACCGTTAGTAATTAATAACTTCAGTATTTCGGTTATAGTTATCAAGATTCTGCATGAATTTGATCATAGAATAAACTAGATAGGCAATATGGTAGTTGTACAACATACTAATGGATCAGAATTTATGTCGTTTGGTGTATCTCTATTAAGTATTGGACATATTTTTTAACATGAAATCAAGATAAAAGAAAATCTTTTATGTTTTAGGTTGTTATTTGATTATCCGAATCAAGTGTCAATCGGGGATTTTGATACCTCTAACCCGACTCAAATGAGGGTCGATAGGTACGGGACAACTGTACTCATGCATGTGGAAGCAAAAAAACATATATTACGATCAAGGATGCTAGAAAAAGTTGAATCTGATGGGAAACCTGAAATAATTGGGATGAGCATTTCGGTATGAGACCGGGTATGAAATTAATTATAAAAAGTTATTCTCATGTTTGGTGATGTCTACTCGATTACCCAATCATATATTATATATCATATAATTTAGAAAAAAGAAACATAATAAATAGTTTTTTAAAAGATATTAGAAACTTAAAATTATAAAAAGTTCAAATTAATATAGAAATGTAGTCGAGTATTTATATTTTAAGTTGGAGTTTAAATTGGGTTTCCGATAGTGAGAATCCCAAACAAGCAGTTTTTAACCACATAAGCTCATCAACGGAGAAACCGGCCGTCATAAATTTATAATCAGGTATGAGACTATGATTTTCAAAACTGGTCTCATATCCTTGCATTGTCATTCCTAAATCTGACACCGAATCGATCACAAGAACCATCTTTTATCTCTTTGTCTTATTGCGTTTTGAGGACAAAACCGAAAGATGAAATATACCAATCTGAATAGACCCATAAAATGAACACGACTACCTAATGTTGTACAACATATACCAATATTAACACAACAAGAAACAAATATAAAGGAAGCTAAAGATTAAAATGACATATAGTCACACAAAAAGTGAAACAAACAAGACATTTATTCCACACATGAAAGTTATAATTGCACACCAAGATTGATTAAATGAATGACAAATGCCTAAACAATGAATAATTGCTATATTTACTTCTTATTGGGATCTTTTTCATCATTTATTACTTCTCTACCCCTCCATTTCCATCTTCTTCTCCCTACCCCCCCCCCCCCCCCCAGGTCTTATAAATGGCCTTACATCCTGCAAACAACAAACCCATCTCAGCATCTCTCTTTCTTGACAAAAGCTATCAACTTTAAGGTAAGACATGTGTTATATGATCATGGGTTTTCATGATCATGTTGTTTCTTGATCAAAGGTTTGATCTTTTTAACATCTTTCATGTTTGATGTTCAGGAAGTTGACTTGTTGATTAATCAAGAATGACGAGCAGAAGAACCGACGGTGGAGATGAACTGAAGCTTGAGCTGAAGCTGAACTTATCACCGCCGAGGACTCGCTGGCCGGTGACGGAATCACCAAACCGGTCGTCACCGATCACTGTGTCTCCGACGAACTCGTGTGTGTCATTGGAGCAAGGTCAAGATGAGACGCCGGAGCTCCGGTACTCAAGCAGCCCGGAAACAACGTCGATGATGCTGGCCGGATGTCCACGGTGTCTGATGTACGTTATGCTTGCGGAGGAGTACCCTAAGTGCCCTAGATGCAAGAGCACTGTGTTGCTTGATGTTGTGTTTGATAAACCCATCAAGAAAATGAGAAATTAGTTAAAGTAGTTAAAATGTTTTAAAATTCTAGAACTAGAGGGAGTTTATGTTTATGTTTATGTTTATGTTTGTTATTTTATTTTTTATTTTTTTTTATTTTGTTGAGTGATGTTTACTAATTACTAGAGCTCTTAGGTAATTTTGGTGTGATTAAGTATGGTGTTTGAATGACAATTATTCTATATTATGCTTCTTGTTTACTTTCTTTAGAAAAAGGTGATAATTTTTCAATAAATTTTCCCTTAAAAATTATAATTACTTTTTTTTGAAGTAAAGATAAGTTATACTAGTAAATTGAATGATATAAACTTAGTATATAACTTCATATGTGGTAAAATTTATGTAGAAAGTAGTGTTTTGAAAGCTAGATCTTTATCTAAACCGACGGCTCAAACGGTTTATCAATTCAGCTAGTCGTTCAGGTGTTAAAGACCAGTTGGCCAGCAAAAGAAGGTGATTATTGATAGTAATTTTGTCTAGCTGGCTCAAAATTGACAGGCTCATTTGGTTTAGGGCCATTAACTCATAACTATCGACGTTCCCAGGATGACCAGTCTTATTATTCAATCTAACAATTAAAGCACACGTAAAAAGAAACTTACGATAAATAAATGTGAAAATGATTTGTGGTAAAAATGTGTAATTTGAGAAAAATAATGCTACCAAAATGTAAAAGTTATGTATTATTACTCGTGTAATTATCTCTACTCTTTTTATCTTAAGAATTTTTTTAAACCTTATCCATACATGAAATAAGTATATTATAATAGTAAATTGGTAACTAGTCAAGGTTATATAAATAATTTTGCTTTTGGTTTAGCACTTTAGCTTACATTAATTACTGTTGGTTGGGCTAATTTGTTTCCCGTTTAAGACCACAAGTACTATTCTCTAGTATTTTGACCGATCAACGGTCAACTATTTGACCAATAAATATGAAAACAAAAGGTCAAAGAAAATTAATTTTAGACATGAGTACTAAGAAGTGTAAGATTTTTGTGTTCTGATAGATTTAGACTCGAGTTTACAATAATTAATTTTAAAATATATGAAAGCAGAAATATTTTAAAATATATGAAAATTTTATCAATGAACTATAATATATGAAAATATAAAGTCTGACACTTATATGTATAAAAATTTATACTTTTAACACCTGAAAAGTTATTTGTCTGATGGATTAAAAATTACGTACAACTCATATTACTAAATTTAAATTTTTGGTTATATTCTTCTAAAAGGTGTATTTAAGTATTTAATTTTCTAAAATCTAAATTTATTAACTTCAACATTTGAGATTCCGTTTATTAAATTTGAGTATACACCAAATTTAATGCCTATTTTGAATTTAAATAAAGTCAGAAATAGGAAATCTATTTGTGTCCATATTCCTTGATAGTAACAAATTTGAGTTTGATCAACAATTTAATATCGGCTGAAAAATCTTCGGTCTTTTTATCCTACAAGAATACTAGCTAATCCACTTTCGGTTTCTTGGTGGCATCCTTTTTCTATTTTCACTAAAAGATTTTTATAAATAAGTTTGTGAGGTCGGGTCTTGGAGCCCTATGGATTGGATCTAGCTTTTCTCGAGCCTTATTTAGAGTTGTAACATGAAGAAAACCTGTTAGAAGGGGTCCTGAGACGGTAGCCTCGAAAAAGCTATCCCACGGTCAATAAGTCGGTACATGTACGACCAAATATCTCAATATACAACATCATGAAGGAGATGTGGGTCGGATAACCGGATCGCATCCGGGCCCAAACCCAAACGTTAAACCAATCCGAATATATGTGGTCAAAACGCTTTATTAATATTTAAAAACGATAACCATGCATATATAATTTAATTTTTAAAGGTCAATCAAGTTGGGAAGTGAGTTTATGTATATATATATATTTTCTATGTAATCCAACTCCATAGATAAGGACACATGATTGTATTCAAATAAAAAAATTGTAACGTCAAAAAAATCGATTAGGAAGCAAATTTGTGGATCGAATTAAATGTTAAGTAGCATATGAATTATGGTTTCGAGTATTTTAGTTATGTTCTTTATATGAATTCTCATCCTTATTCTAATAAAAACCAATGTTTTGAAACCCGGACCGGACCGGCCGGTCGGACCGGGAACCGGTGGTCTGACCGGTCCGGTTACATGTGTTGAACCGTTTCTGCAGCGAACCGGTGGTCGGACCGGTTGAACCGGCGGTCGGACCGGTTGAACCGCTTGACTATTTATTTATTTTTTAATCTTTTTTAAGTCTCTTGGCTTCTTATTTCGTAGGTAATTGTTAGTTTAAAATTATTGGAATTGACTTGTTGGTGGTTTTTGAAAGGATTAAAAGCTATTTAGACTGATATATTTTTATAATATTTATGACGTCGTCCGGTTCTTAAATCCGGTCCGACCGGTTGGACCGGTCCGACCAGGAGACCGGTTCGACGTCCAGTCCGATTCTGAAAACATTGATAAAAACTAAATGTTTTTGTCACTTGTCACTCCAATATTCAAACTTTTTTTCCCACCAAAACCCATTAACCTCTTTTGTGTTTCACGCGGATCCTTCAACGACCCGTTTTGTTCCACCTAACCCTAATTTCAAAATCTTTCTCCTCATTTCTCATTCCTCTCCTGTTTCTCTCATCTGTTCCTCTCCGCTTCCGCCTCTTCCCAGTTTACAGTTCACCTATATTCACAGCAGATTGAGAAAACAAGAAGGCGAGCTAGGGATCTTAGTTTGTTATTGATTCAATCTTCATTTAAGCAAGAAGAAATGGCGAAATCGGTGAGTCCATGTGCGATATTGAGCATCATATGTCGAATCCTAATCACCTTAAATTACTTAATGCTTGCTTGCTTGCTTGCACACATCTCTACAAATCATCTCTTCTCTCTCCCCTCTATAAACAGTTTTCCTGAGCAAAAAGAAGCAAATTCACCTTTCAGGTAAGCCTTTTTTTTTCTCTCTTTTAAATTTTGATTTTATGAAATTGAAGCTTGATTGATGTGTTTTTTCATCCGTCTTGACTTTATTTTCCGATTTATGAACAGAATTAATAGCGGTGTTGATCAATTAGGTTAGAATTTTATACGATTTGTGTATCCGACTTCTATTGAAATGCATATGTATGCTTTTTAGAGAAAATGTTAATATATATTAATCAAGTGCCCAAAGTTGGTAAAACGGTTGAGCATTAGTCAACTGTTTTCAACTTGATTTGGAGAAACTTTTGTAGATGGACACTCTCATATACTCTAATCTTATTTAAAGTGGGATGTTTGAATACACATGTCTTAGTTTTTTTGTGGTCTTTATGATCTTATGGTGATTTGTTTTGAAAATTGCTCTGTATTGTAGTCTATATGATCTTATGGTGATTTTCTTTGTTTTTCAGATGGTGGACTCCATGAAGAAACTAGCAAAGTTGGATATTGAATTGACTGCAAAGTTGGATATTGTTGCTGGCTCATTGTTCATTTGAAGTTCATTTGTTTTATGAATTAAAGAAATAAAATAGAAAAAATCTTGAAATTGGGGGAATTTTGAAATTAGGGCCACAAAGGATAAATTTGGGCCCAATATTCTGTGGGATCTGTGACTAATATAAAAAGTTTTCATTTTTCTATGAATTACCATTCTGTATCACTAATTAAGCATTCTTGATTCTTGCTCATGTTTATCATTATAATCATACAACTAATTGTCCTGTTAATTATTGTGGTAATAGGGGATGTTCCTGCTGTGGTTAACATCAATGATTCCACATCTAAAACCACCTGCCTGCAATCCATTAACCCAAACCTGCAAACAAACCGCACATTCTCAGTTTGCTTTCTTGATCTTTGCTTTCATATTAATCTCAATGGGGTCAGGTGGTGTAAGACCATGTTCTTCAGCATTTTGGTGCTGAACAAATAGATGATAAGAACAATCTTAACAACGAGAGAGGATTAGAAAGCTTTTTCGGGTGGTATTATGCTGCTGGTGCAACTGCAGTTTTAATTGCTTTCACTGGCATTGTTTATATTCAAGATCATGTATTCATGTAGTATGGAAGGTGGGTTTTGGGGTTCCTGCAATACTAATGTTGTTATCAACACTTTTGTTCTTTGTTTGTTCTAGACTTTATGTGAAAATGAAGGTTAGAAAGAGCATATTTACTAGCTTTCTGCAAGTGAACATAGTTGCGTATAGGAACAGAAAACTACCTTCTCAGCTACCGAGTTCTGATGGGTGCCAATATCATAAGGATTCGCCCAATGCTCTGCCCACCAAGAGACTAAGGTACTGTTTTTCTTTCAATTGAGGTGTAAAATAGGGAAATTCACCAAAATGTACATTTTTACCAACTTTTAAGCCAAAATATATATCGACTTAATAGTTAAGCCCGTGAAAGTTGACTGTATATCTTAGTTGGATACAAGAATGTGATGGGTTTGCTTAGGGCATCATGGAGGATATTAACCGGAGGATTTCATTTTTGTTTGCAGTTTTTAGTTCGTTTACGGTTGGAGGTTGCTTTGTTCAGGTAATCTAGTTAAATGTTACTTAGATCTGCGTATATATTAATCTTTTAATTTACATTCAAGTTAGAATAATAAGTAAATTACTGTTTTTTGTTAGTTTGCAATTCAAATTCAAATTAATTATTGTTGACCTGAAGATTAGGATTAGAATCATAATTATTAATGAGATAATCATGTTAATTTACAATTACCTCATTACTTATTTTCTATGCATCAGCTTTTTATTTTGGCCTTAAATAGTTAGAAAATGAGAATGATGGTTAGTGTTGGGCATTGAATGTTTAACTTGGGAAGCAGGGGTGGGGGTATAAATCCCTCTTCTAATAAAAGACTAAGTCTTTTGCCACTTGGCATCACCACAATTAATCTCACACTCTCCCCCCACCCCCACCCCCACCCCCACCCCCACCCCCCAAACCACTTAATACTAATTTGTCTATTACTCGGATCTATAAGACCCGTTTCTTTAAAATTCGCGGGTCATAACCCGATATAATGAATCATAATTATTTCCATAATTAAGAATATTCAGTTACGTAAATTATTAATATGTGTAGTCAAACTTTAATTACAAGGTTTCCATACTTACGAATTATAAATTTCAAAATTAGTTATCTATTTAATGTCAAAACTCTAACTATTTAAAGTCAAACACAAATCACAAACTTTAATTATTTCCATCACAATTAATTAAATTCGACTACAAAAACAAATACCATAATCAAAATGTTACAATAATTACGAATTAAGAATTTTAATCTCAAATTGCAAACTTTTCATTCCATCGCGAATAATTAATTTGATTAAAAAATACAATAATTGAAATGTTACAATAACTACGAATTAAGAATTTTCATCTCAAATTGCAAACATTAATTCTTTTCATCACAAATAATTAAACTCGTTTAATAATTAATGGTTACTATAATTACGATTTTCAATCTTAGATTTTCATGTCAAATTCAAATTTTAAAATTTTTACATTTCCCAATATAGTGCACCATAATTACAGATGGAGTTATAATTATGTCACATATTTTCGCCATCTAATTAATTAATTTTCAAATTAAATTATTGTCATTTTATATATAAACTCACTGAATTTTTTATTTAAGCAGTTTTTAAAAGCATTACTTGTGTGTTCATAATCATATGAATTATTTATGTGTTATACGAAACTGAACCACAACGGCAATCACAGTCTTTCAACAGGACCATTGCTTCAAATCTATTAACCCCTATTATCAGTTTACTTAACCGTAGTTCGATATCCATGTACATACTTTTTTTTATACTTTGTTTAGTGGTTAAACAAATATGTGTTAATATATAATAATGAATTCAAAACATTGTTATTTGGATTATGTTACTTTTTTTATTTGCAAATCATCTATTCAATCTATTAATGCCTATATGCACACGTATTGAAGAGTAGTAGGTAATTTGATGAGTGTACAATTCGTTATTGTGTCTGTGTACAAGTTGGTAATGCGGGTTTTTGATATTTTTGCGCATTTATTTGGCGTTGGTGAAGATGTGCTTTTTGATAGGTTTGTGCTGTAATTTTGGGTTTTTAATTGTTTTATGGGATGCAGATTGTTGTGCATAGCACCAACTCAATAATAGGGATGCAAAATGATTAAAACAAGAAATCAAGTTTTTTTTTTTTTTTTTTTTTTAATAATTTTTCTGCTTAAAAATTGTTTCATTAAACCCTCACATTGCACATTTTGAGAATTTAATATTTATTTATTTCGTGAATTTGTGTAAATATGAATTGTGTCATTTCAATGTGTATAGTTACAATAAAAAAAACTTATTGCATGGCGGACTTAAAGGACAAGGTGAGTAGGTAAAGGCCCTTTCAACTTTGGCTGCCTCAATAGTGATTTTTATTTTAGATTTTATAAATAATATGTTCTTTGTGTAATTGTTTTGATCCGACCCATTCCAAGCCCAACTGGCAGGCCGGGGTGAACTTTTTAGGAAGGCTTTCGCATGTATTTTGGTTATTCTAATACATTAATTTGATGATCTTTGGAACGGGTTGAGGCGAACTTTTTTAGGAAGGCTTTCGCATTCGAATCTTGTGAAACTTTTGGGATATTGTTATGAGGGAAAAAAACTATTACTTGTATATGAATTCATGCAACCAGGCAGCTTCGAGAACCATCTTTTTTTAAGTAAGAATCCTTCACTAAATGTTAGTCATGAAACAATTTCAAACATTGTGCTTTTAGGTTTATCATATTTAATTGAAGCGGTCATGATTCATGTTCAAATTTAATATGCTAAGTTTGAAAAGATTTAACTGTGTTGTCCGGTTATACTTTGGTAGATTTCTGATATTGCATTTCAAAATTTAGGAGAATGGGTTGGGGTTTTTGTAGAATTAACATTTTCATGATTGGAGTAATTTTCTATTGTTATGACTTATGAATGAAATTAAAGAAAACATCAAGGTGAATCAGGAGGTCCCTTATTTGGTCGGAAATATTGTTGAGGTACAACATGTGCTTCCTTGATTTTGTTAACTCTCCTGCTTTGATTTTGTCGAATTACTAAATTTGTTGTATGATGACTACTTGAGGAGTCCAAGGCCGTGTGTGAAAAGGCTAAATTCGCATGGATAACAATACTGAAAGGTGTAAACGATTGCATGAGGAAAGAAAAAATAATGAAATCATATGATTTTTACGACGTGTAAAATCCGTATTAGCTTCACATCTTGAACAACTCTATAAGACTACATTTCATTTCCATTTATAAAAAAATAAATGTTTTCACATGACCAATCTATATTTATGCAGTGTATTTTTTTATGTTTTGATTACTCTCGTTAATATAATCTTAACGTTTAACGAGATGAAAAAAATAATTAATACAACATTAAATGTTGTATAATAAAAAGGTGTTAAGATATTAATCAATATAATCTTAACGTTTTATCATGTGTAACACACATGATTAAAGTTAGTTAACATATAAATAAATCTTTAATCTAATTACAAAAGTTTGACATGTGTCAGCACCACATTAACCCTCCCCGCCCATGAGCTCTCCTAACCCACTTAGTAAAACACGCGGATCTTTCTTGACCCGTACCCAATGGAAATTCTGAAACCCCCTACGCAGTTCAAATCCTAATTAATGGAATCAAACTTCTGCTATCCCTAACTCACCCAAGGATCGGATCGATCTGAGCTAGCGTCGATCGATCTTGCTTCGCTTCATCTGTTGGAATCTCAACTCTCATCTATACTCTTTACATGCCTTCGCCAAATCAATATCTTCTGTAAATCTAGTTTGAAAACGGGTTAGTTGTTTGATTCTTTGCATTTGACAAATTCAATTTATCTTTCTTCAGCTAATCTTTCATCCACATTTGGTTTGATATTTTGGGTTTAAAAACCCTAATTTTCGAAACCATCTGCATCTCCTAATGATGATGATGATGAAGCTGCATCTCCTGCTAGCGATTTTGGGTTAGTGTTTCCAGATTAAGATGAAGATTTCGCGATTTTGGGTTAGTGTTTCCTACACATATCCATGTGTGTGTGTGTGTGTGTTTTTCTTTTCTGAAGTCAGATGAAGCAAAAGCATCAATATGTGTGTGTTTCAATTTCAAGGCTTATCCACAAATCGTTAGCAAATCAGTTCTCCAAATTTTGGACTAGACCTGATTCCTAATCCTGTAAAGCGATTGAACTAATGACACTTGCATGAGGTACTTGAAGGTACCCCATTTCATCTTCCCCGTTGAACTGATACAGTTCACATCAAGGGTTAAACGAAGAAACTAAAAGATGGAAGGAAATTATCTCAAATCTCATATTTCATTCATATGATTTCCAATGATATAAATAAACTTTAATATTACAATTAGCACCCCCAACTAAACCAAAATAAATATACTAATCCCTAGCTTAATAATAATAATAAAAACAATAATAATAATAATAATAATAAAAGTAACGTAACAATACTCCCCCCTTAACCTACTTTTTGCCCTAAAAAAGTAAGCTAATCAAATTCTAGCATAAAAGATCATAAAAAAAAATTAAAAAAAAAGTGCAGCATCCATGGACTCTTTTTGGAGCCGACCCGTTCCACGGTGGACGTCATTCGGTTCGTCCAATGGCATTCGGTCCTGTGTCAATGAGACGCCACGGCGGATGCCATTCGCGTCTCTCGGTTGCATCATCTATCGATGTCATTTCTTCCTTTGCGGGCACCGGTTTCACTGCTTGCTTCAACAAGTTCGGAACCACTGATGGTGCGGGTTTTGGCACTGGTACGGGTGCGATTGCTGGTGCCTGTTTTGGGTGCGGGTTTGGGGTTGTTTTAGGTGTAGGCGGAGCAGGTTGTGATGCTTGTTGTGGGCCTGACTTCAGCGTTGCTGGTTCGGTTTTCTTGGCCATAAATATTTGTTCATGATGTTTCATCAATTGTTCATGCTGCTTCATAGACTGCTCATGTTGTTTCATGAGGGCGGCTAGGGTTTCCTGGAGGACATAAACCGCTTTTTCATGATCCTTGAAAGCCTTGTCTACGTCTTGATTATGAGTGTTCATCATGGTAGTGTGATAGAATTCCGATGGGGAATCGGAACGGCTCTGATACCCTTGATAGGGTTAAAACCAGAATTGGAGAAGAAGAAACTAAAAGATGGAAGGAAATTATCTCAAATCTCATATTTCATTCATATGATTTCCAATGATATAAATAAACTTTAATATTACAATTAGCACCCCCAACTAAACCAAAATAAATATACTAATCCCTAGCTTAATAATAATAATAATAATAAAAATAATAATAATAATAATAATAAAAGTAACGTAACAAGCATTCAATGACTTTTTGTTCCAGACAGTGTACAACTGAACTTGCAGGTGATGTCACAATTGAGATCGGAGAAATATCGGGTTTCATCTCCATAAGGTGCTCATTAATCTAAATTCGTTTTTAAAATATAATCTATACAATATAGTTACTAATTTACTCTGATTTAGGCCTATTAATAATCATTGAGTTTCAATGCAAGCTTTTGTTAATTATGATTCAAGTTTCAACTTAGAAGTAACTAATGCAACTTTGTATACTTTTGTTCCAAGAACAACAAAATTGAAGGTAGGGAGTATGTTTCCATCATTGATGAATTTATAGAGGCCACTGTCAAATTCCAAGAATATATTTTTCATCTTGCTATATCAGGTACACATTTAATTTCAATTTTCACATCGTCACATTCGTATGTGTTGTCTATTTGAATAACCAGAGCCATTTAAATGTCCTTTATTGAGATTAATTAAAGAGTTGCTAGATGATGATTAGAGTTGATTCAAATAGGAAGCTACTGCTGGAAGAATGGGTCATTAGAAGTAAGGTAATCGAAAAAATAAGATGAAAAGTGCTTCCCTGGAACATTGTGATATTTAATCTTTATCTTAAATTTAATTCAAGACCCCTTCTTTTAATGTCAAACATAGGAAATTTCAAATTCAAAAATCGTATGGATTTATTACCGTTTTAGACGATTTGTTTTCACTTTTCGAATCATTGAATAAAATTTCAAGTATATCCATTTTTATTTCCCATGACATACATAAAATCCGTATGAATTTTGAAGTTTAAAAGTATTTCATTTGACTTCAAAAGTCAAAGTATACATATTTTCTGTGCGAAATTCGATTTGTTAAATTTCCCATTATGGCTTATTTGTAGGTTGTATCAACCAATATCATGACTGTGTTGAATATAAAATGGTTCCTTCAAAAATCCTTACTTGCCAAGCTCATGAAGATCAGCTTTACACCGGCTATAGATCGGCTGTGGAATCTACAAGTCAAGAGGATGCTTTGGTATCTTACACCTTAAACCTTATTTTCTCCAAATTCATATCTTACAGATAGATTTAAAATACATGTTAATCATTATTATTTATTAGAGGATATAAAATACACTATTTATTATTATTTATTTGGGTTTGGTAATCTTCCCAGGAATGCAAATGAAGCTACTTCAAAGTTCAAGTCATTGATTTTGGACCATGTCTTATTGAATTCAATCTCAGAGATATATTATTATCTGGTTGTCCACTCATGTAAAAATTAATGTTGGTATAAAATATTGACTTGAACCCATGACCTCCTCAAACCTTGGTGTTCTTAGAGGATTTTCCTCTACCACTGGACCACCAAACCCAATGCCTACGTTGTGGCAGTATGTATAGTGAATGGTGAGAATTTAAACTGTTTTTTTTTTGTTGCAGGGTTTAGAAATTTAAGGGAATTACCTTGACTTTTTGGATGTTACATGTAAATGTATTTAGATATTTGTAAATTGTAATTCTATTTATAGATTTGTAAATTATAATTATAACAGTTATCATTTATCATTATTACATGTAATATGTAATTATTTATCGTAAGAAGTATTTAAATATTTCTTTATTGTATATTTCTTAGTACTCAACCTCCGTGTAATACACGGGTCTATAACCTAGTATATATACACAAGGATACAATCAAAATATAAGGAAATAAAAAACTACAAATTAGGAATGACAACTAGTACATAAACCTATTTATAAGTAAATAACAATCATCGAGAAATGCATGGACTTGATTGTTTCGGTTTCATGGACTTGATTGATTTGGTTTCCTTAACGTGTCCCTGCAAGATGGACGACCGAGAGAAAAATCTGATCTTGGATAAAAGAAGATTAAATTAGGTACGAAGAAACGGTTCGGTTAGGACATCAACAAGTTGATCTTCTCTGACAATATGAGAGACTTGTATGGAACCATCATTCACCTTCTCACGAACAAAATGAAAAATCCAATGCGAGGTGCTTCATGTGAGAATGGCACACAGGATTGGCGGAGTAGTGTGTGGCACTTAAGTTGTCATGATAAATGGCTGGAGTGACACCAGATTTGAAACCAAGTTCAGGCATTATAGAGATGAGCCATTGTACTGATGACCGTCATCAAGTCAATCAAAAAATCAATTAACCTAGATAGCTATTGTAAGTCGAGTATCGTATCCACGAGGAGCATGTGGTTAGTATTATATATTCATTTGATTGTGTAAAGTAGAACACAAAGATTTGATTGTTAAACAGCTTGAATTACATAAGCTATAAACAAAGTAATCGAGTAAAGTTCAAGTAATTAAAAATATGGACACACCAAGGTTCAGGTTTAGGCATTCAACAGACAATCTGACTTAATCATACATTCATCACTACATAGACATAGCTTAACTTATCACATTTGCACATAGGATAACTGATAGACGCTTTAATCAAATAACAGTCCCTTTAACGATTCTAGACCAAATAATTTATGTTGTTCTCTGACGCTATCAATCACAACACCTTGTTCTCTGATGATGAAAACTAAATACCAGAAATAATATTCTAAAATGTTCAAAATAGCAGATCATTCAATATAGAAACACGATAAACACATGAATTCACTAAAAGCGTCGAGTACTCAAACATCTCAAAGCAAATTCATGTAAGATGTACTTATAATTCAGACTGAATATCAAATAAAATCAAACCCTACACCTAGATGCAATTATTAAGAGATCTAGCTACTAATGGTGATGGAATTCGAGGATGAAATGTGAATTCGGGGAGCAAGTGGCAAGATTTGGATGATAAAAATACTCTGTCACTTAAGCCTTTTCAACCTCCTATGCTCCTTGGCTCCCCCATATGTGGACATTCATTTTTCCACAAATTAGGGATAAAAACTCGTTTACAAATCGTCGAAAATTGCACCAGGCCGTGGCCTGAGCGTAGGGCTACACCCATGGTTACGCCCCTTCTTTATTCCATTTTTTCAATTTCTTTAATCCTTGTTGTCATATGTTCACAATACGTCAAGTTGCAACAATAGAATGGGCGTACTCAAATGCCGATGGGAGTTTGGCTATGCTGGTGCTCAATCTAGCCTGTTTTGATCCTCGTGCACATGTCAAACTCCTGTCACTTGATATATCTTTGCTACAACCCTACACAAACGAAATGTTTACAAAGTAGCAATATTCCGCCTCCATTGAGGAACGAGCTAGGGTACTTTGTCGTTTAGAACTCCATGCAATAGGATTGGAACCAAGATAAACTATGTAATGAGTAGTGCTTCGGTAATTGTCTGTCACTCGCCTAATCCGCATAAGTGAAGGCATGTAACTGTAATGGTGAGTTGTGTTTGAGAAGTAAGCCATCATGCAATGATCCATGGGATAGCGTATTAGGTGCTTAAGGGCATGTGCATAAATTGTGAAAGCTTATTAGCAGTTAAAGCTACATCCAAGTGAGTGAGGTAAGGCTCCAATAAAGTGCCCGATATTGAACATGTTGCTAAAGGCCAAACATTCTAGTCTCCTGCCTTCTATTAAGTACCCACCATCTTTGACATCTCCTTAAGTTGATGTTGTCAAAGTGTTAAGAGGGCAAGAAGACCCAACCCTATATAATAATCTTAAGATGAAGATACAATTTTAAATTCATTAAAAGTGTAAGAAGAGTCAGCCTTTTGTAAAGGAGTACGAAATTGGATGACCCCACATTTTTCTGTCAAGTGTTATAAATATCTATAGTTATGGTACGACACCACTCGTACTCTCACCTTTTGATAATTTTTCTGTCAAGTGTCATAAATATCTACAACTATGGTACGACAACAGTCGCACTCTCACCTTTAGATAAGTTGATAACATTTGGCCACCGAGGATCATATGCATTCAAACCACCACATTCAAGCACTAAACTACCCTTGCACGCCACCCTCCTATGTCTATTGTGCTATCACCTTCTGTTAAGTTGTTACGTAACACCACTTTGCTAAAGACCTTAAGTGTGTTTTTATTAGTGTCACAAATAGAATACAACCAATACATAATAATCAGTGATAGATGCTTGTTTTCTAACTATAAATGTAATAAATTTACTATATTTAAATATATATGTATATTTTATTTTTCTTTTATGAAGAAGATAAAATTAGGAGAGTGCATTTTGTGCTCATCATTTTTCTTCATTATTCCCCCACTCACCTCTTCCCCCCTTAATCAAATCGATTATCTTCATACTATACTTTTGTATAATCAATCCATGACGCTTGGCTCAGGAGGATCCACTGTCGTCGGTAAGTTTTCTCCGATCAAACATATCTTTCCGTTTTTTAGGGTTTTCCCCAAATTCTGCTTATTATATCGTAACATTCGTCGCTATGATACCAAGATCTTCGAATGATGTACCGAGCATGCAAATTGATTCGTTAATTGTATTTTCAATCAAGAATTTTAGGTATTACATTGAACTCCGTTAACCCTAGGTCTATTAGGTTACATTGAAGTTGATTCTAATTATCAATAAAATGCTTATTGTTTGATATAATTGTGATCAATATTGATCTAAGATCAAAGTTTGTATGTTCTCTATAATCAGATTTGGTTTGTATCAATGGCTTAGAGTAAAGATTTGGTTGTGATTGTTTAAAGTTGTCTGCAGTACCTAGAAATTTCAGATTGCTCGAGGAGCTTGAGCGTGGTGAAAAGGGTATTGGAGATGGCACTGTGAGTTATGGAATGGATGATGGTGATGACATTTACATGCGGTCTTGGACCGGAACCATCATTGGCCCTCACAATGTATGATTTCTAAAAGTTCAAGAACCAAGAGCCGAACCGATATAAGCAACCGGCTAACTGGTATCAGTTTGGTTAGGTTTGGTTCGGTTCTTTTGGTCTGGACTGATTGTTGCATACACTTAATTGTGTTGCTTCTGTTTGTGCAAAATATGTTGATTTAGAACTATAGATCATGTGTAATACTTTTATTTTTGTGGGTTCTTAGTCTGTACACGAAGGCCGCATCTACCAATTGAAGCTGTTTTGTGACAAAGATTACCCAGAAAAGCCTCCTACTGTTCGTTTCCATTCTCGGGTCAACATAACTTGTGTCAACCATGAAACCGGAGTGGTAAAAAAGCATTACTTTTTGTACCAATTATCTTGCATCATAACTCAATCATTGTGGCTTTTTAATATTAGTTTGCTTATATGTTTGAATCTGGATATGTTGTTACACTTCTTCCTTGTATCTTGCTGCATATTTTGTTTTGAAACTGATTATTTTAACATGTTGTCACTAGAATCGAATTTTAATAAAATGAGCATACCCGGTGCTTGACTTAGCTCCCGCATTTGCACAGAGGCTGGGGAGGGGCCGGATCGCTTTGCGATCTGATGTACTCAGCCTTACCCTACACTTTGTGCAGGAGGCTGTTTCCCACGGCTTCTCAAGGGCACAAAACAACAACCTTACCAGTTGCTCCAAGGCCTGCCCTCTGGAATTGAATTTTATTGTTTTGGATAACTAAATCCTGCTTCTGTTTATCTGATTGTTTAGGAGTCAGATAATTTGTTTCATATTAGTTGTGCAACATTATCAACGGGTAAAATGAAATTAAAAATGTAACATCCATAAAATGGTTTTTCTTTATGAAAAAACTTTTATCTAACCAATTTATAGTTATTTCTGTAAGCAGGTTGGTGAGTATAGCAATAAATTGATTAACCAAAGGATTTTCCTTACAAAAATAACCATTTTATGATTGTTAATTATTGCCTTTAGGGTTAAGGTTAACATTTCTCAAATAAAATTAACAAATTACTCCTATGTTTAACATGCTTTGAGAGACTAATAATACGTATCTAGGGGTGTAACCAAGCCAGAGCTCGCCTTGTTCAACTTAAATGAGCTCAAGCTCGATCTCAGCTCATTTCGAGCTCTATATCTAAAGCTCGAGCTTGCCTCGTGAGTTATTTTTCAAGATCAAGCTCGGATTGTTTATTATTTATTAATTATTTGATTATGGTTTTATACGAAGCTTAGACTTGGGCTCATTTATTAAATCCAATCTAGGCTCGAATATGGGCTTGAGTTTGTTTAAGCTCGGCTCGATTCGAGCTTCTAGCTAGTTGATCTCAAGTAGCTCACAAGCGGCCCGGCTCAGCTCGGTTACACCCCTAGGTGTATCTCATGTTTTTTCAAGAATGTCTATTATGGTCATTTCATGTGTTAATTTCTTAATTACTCAAAATTTGTCACACACTGCACAGCATCTCTTACGACCTGTTTTGCTGCAACTGATTATCTGATTCTGCATATTCAAAACAGCAAACCAATTTCAAAACGCACATTCATACACCCCTCTAACTTAGATGTTGAGATTCCAAGAATGGTTGTTATTACACAAAGATTTCATTTTCTGCTAAAAAAAGATTGCATTTTTGATTCACAGGTGGAGCCCAAGAAGTTTGGGATACTGGGCAACTGGCAAAGAGAGTACACAATGGAAGACATACTGGTTCGGTTGAAGAAAGAGATGGCATCCCCACATAACCGCAAGCTTGTCCAACCCCCGGAAGGTACTTGTTTCTAGGTGGTGAAGGGGTCTTTAACAATGTTGTGATAGTTTGATTGAATCAAATGACATTTTAATGGTTTTCGGATGCCTTTAAAAGAAGCCATCTAATGGCAACAATATAGACTCTTGGTCTTGTTTGAGTAACAGGATTCGAGTTCTTGTCAACTGTTTAATATAATATGTGATTGTTTTGCAAAATCTATATTTGATTTGGGTGACTTTGGTTGAGGCTTTGAGGAAGTTTTTATGTTGTGCGAGTTTGTGCCCGTGGCCGGACTATATTATTGATAACCATGGTTAAGGTGGTAAAATTGGTGGGGGGGGGGGGTGTTTATGACCAGTTGCAACCGATCAAGTCGGCTGGTTCAGGCGGTATGAGATTTATGCAGTTCGGTTGGTTTGAGATTTATATAGTTTGGTTCACGGTGGTTTAATGGTTCGTTTCATGGTTTAGAGATTGCGCTGAACTGGCGTTTACCTTTATTATTTATTTTTGGAACATCCAGTAATGCATATGTATAAAACCCCTTTTTCAGATATTTTAGTTTTAATATAAATGATTATCGTGTTAACACAAGTTTACTGATAATCACATCTGAGTGATGATATATATTAGGGGTTTTTAAAAAATATATTTTTAGTTTTTTAGTTTTTTTTAAACATTTTTTACACATACATCCCACCTAAGCACTTGTAAGGATCTCGCACCACTTTTGCGGGGAACAATCACCATACCATTAAGCAATGAGTATGTATTATTAGTTACCTTCATCCGATTTCATCTAATTTGACTCCTTAAGTAGTGAAAATGTTATTAATTTTCATGATAATATATAAATCACTTGTTAAACCCAGTAACTAAATCTTTTGTTTTGACTTTTATATATAAGTCGCTCATGTTCATCCTATTATCTTTCTAATTCTCATTATATCTGCCAAGCACTACGTACAGCATCAAATGATTTTTTAACTAAATTTAGTTATGTATTGAACGTCCCCTTATAAATAACCACATAGAAACCAAAAGACATTTGTATTTTATGTCCGAAAAGGTGGATGTGAGTAGGTGTATATTCTCTTAAGAGCATTCACATCTGTTTCTTCATCTTCATCTCCATCTCTATAATTTAACTAAATTTCAACTTTTCTCAAATTTATCTTTAAATTTGCCTTAACATCCCACATCTCATTCTCTATTTATATATCTCTCTCACTCAAACACTTATTTTATTATTTTTTTCTTTCTTACACGGTCACAAAAAAATATAGATATTTTAGAAAATGGATCTCTATATTTAGAGAATCTTTATTTACTAAACTATAAAATATAAAGATAAAGACGAAGATTGAGAGCCTGATTGAAGTTCAAAATAGTAGAAAACTCTAAATAATAAAGATAGAGATAGAGATAGAGATCTTGATGTTTACTAGGTTAGAATCTCGTGTATTACACGGGTTGAATAAATATAATGTTATATACTTGGTAATAAAAAATTTATGTATATAAAACTCATGTATTACACGGGTTAAATAAAAATATAATGCGATCTATTAACACATACACTCGTCAAAATATGTCTTTAAAAAATATATTTTGATATGACAGTTATAAATTCTGTTAAGTTAATTTTTCAAACAGTTTTTTTCAACTAGGTATTAACTTTTTTTTTGTGTTTTTTTAACGGCACGTCGGTTAGGATGACGCTAACCTCTCCTAGCCCGGAATTCGAAATCTGCCCAGAGGGTGTTCCAGATTTTATTAGTGCACCTTGTCAGACTCAAACCCAGGACCTCCACAGAGAAGAAACCCTTTGGGAAAACCTCCCTGACCACCAGGGCAGAACCCTGATGGCTATCCATAATTAAATAATAAGTATCCATAATTAGGGGTGTAAACGAGCCAAACTGGCTCGCAAGCTGCTCGAGATCGGCTCGCTAAAAACTCGAATCGAGCCAAGCTTAAACGAGCTCGAGCCTAAAAATAAGCTTGTTTAATAAACGAGCCCGATCCCGAGCTTCACTTATCGAGCTCGAGCCAGCTCGCAAGCCTAAACGAGCATATTATAATTTTTAATTAATATATTAAATATATATTTATAAAATAATAATTACTATATATAAAATTATGTAAAAATAACTAAATAGTATATATTATGTTATATATAAAAATTATAATGAAATTTATATAAAAATAATTATAAATATATATAAATTAATTTAATTAATAAATAATAAACGAGCCGAGCCGAGCTCGAGCTTGAAAAACTATCCACGAGCCGAGCCGAGCCCGAGCTTTAGACATAGAGATCGAATCGAGCCGAGCTCGGGCTCGGCTCGGCTCATTTACACCCCTATCCATAATTAGATTTATAATAAATATTTAAAACTATATTATTTAATAGAAGAGAGAAATAGGAAAATCAAGCTAAGGATTCTACAGAAAGCGACATGTGTCCCCTACGACTTTTATTTATTAGTATCAATATTTTAAAACATTTTTTTCAACTGTTTTTATTTTTTTTATTTAATTGATAAACGTTAATTCATATTAAATTCATTTGGTTAATAATATATAATAATTATCCGTAATTAAATAATAAGAATCTATAATTAGATTTATATCAAATATTTAAAATTATATTATTCTAATATCATTATTTAATATGAGATAAAAACGGGGAAAATCATGCTAGGAATACACCAAAAAGCGACACGCATCCCTTTAGGACTTTTATTTATTAGTATAAAGATATTTGATGTCTTCTTTTATTATTAAAATATCTATGATAACATATACTTAAAATATATTTTCATGTCAAAATGTTGAATCGTTAAAACAAGAATTAAATTATTAGTTTAGGAACCTAAATATAAAAATATACTGTCTTTTAACCTAGTCTTTTTTTTTAACTTTTTTTAAGATAAAATAAGATTTTAAATCGCTTCCTTATTTTCGCGATAAAATGTGGGTTTTTTTCTATTCAGGGTTGTACATATATTTTTCCTGATTTATTTTAAACTATTAAAGGTTCATATAGTTTCTATAAAACCCAATTCCAATAAGTAAATGGGCTGGCCCCAATTATATTGGACATTAATATTAATTAATTGTGGCTTTTAAAAGTCCAATCAATAAGTGATTGGGCTGGCCCAAAGTATATTGTTTCTGAATGTTAATGACGGTTAAAAAATAATTAAAAAAAGCCTTTTCTAACATGTTTATTTAATTAAAATTCAAGTCCCTCTTCATTTCAAATGGCCCAAGTGTGCACAAAATATTTGTCAAATTTCACAAACACTTATTATTAACTCTTCTATGCATATCAGGAGTCTGAAGACTAATACTACGTATTCTTTTCATATCCTGATTGGGCTTTTGGAGCTATGTGTCTCTCTGAAAGCAGCATCTCTATCATCCGGAATAAATGTATGGTTCGTCTGTATCTCATCCTCCCTAGACCCTACCAATAGCTTATATGAGTGAGATTTTACTGAATATAGTTGTTGTTTTTGAAGACTAATACTACATACTTAGTATGTCTTAGAAACACATGCCTCCTAACACCCAAGTATCAACCTTAGATTTTAATTGTTTTTTAAACTATATTAACTTTTTATTTTACTAAAGTAATTCAATATATTAATTAAAAAAACATTTTAAAATATGAATAACATCACCTCGGACGAGGTTTCGTGGAATCCATTGACCAAATTCATGATTATGCTTTGTTTACTCATGAAAAAGGAAACGCTCCATGCCATTTTAGGAAACATATGACTCAGAGCAGAAAGCACGTGCACAAGCTCATTGCACATGGCATGATTATTAGAAAAAAAAAACCTTTAGGTTCAAAGATATCAAACGAATTTATTGATCCTTACATGTTTTAAGCAATATGTATTTACTTTATTTTTCCTCTTATAAATAAATGATTAGAAATATATGAAGCTCTCGAAAAAGTAAGACATTAAGTTATGAATGTTACTTTTAGTTTTATTTTGAAATTTAATTTATTTGTGTTAAACCGTAAATTAAAATTGTATAATAGTCACCTTAAGTAGAATTTTACAAACGTGGAAGCAAAGCAAAAGAAAATTTTAATTTCTTATTACAAAATGAAGGATAAGCTACATAAATGAACCTAAATAGCGAACTTAACGAGATTAACAAACTATTTACCTTCCTGGTCCTTGTACTTTTAAAGTTTGACGTTTTCATCCATAATTATGATAAGTCTTCATTACCCACCACTATTATGATAAGTTTGCCGAAGAGGCTCTTAATTTCTTTTGGAGTCGTTGCAGCAGTAAGAAAGAAGAGCAGACGTCGATCTCTTTCTACTTGATTCTGGCCGAAAGCAAACAAAGTTGAGGACGACAAGAATTAATTTGGGATTTGACGGTAAAGAGGGGACGAACTTGGCAAAAGGCGGCAACTATAATCGTGGAGGAATTCAGATAAGGAAGATCACAAAACAAGCTAACACATACCGCAAGGAAGTCATTGTTGGATTTCGAAGAATAGAACCAAGCAACTAGGCACACACGAGGAATTAGTGGCTGGAATTCGATTAATTCAGAGCAAGATACCAAGTAGATGTCAATTTTTTTAAGCCGATAATTAATTCAGAGCAAGATATCAAGTTTTTAAGCAAGTAATCAGCAAGTTTGAGCAAGAAAAAACAACAAAGTTTTCCAGTGATCAGTAAGTTAATCTGAATATGCACTACTAAAAAGTTGAATTGTTTCCGACATAATAATTCATAGGAAATTTGTAGGAAACACCGTTTAGCAACAAAATACCGACAAAAACCATTTGTTGGAAAAAACCTCGTAGGAATATTTTTCCGACAAATTTCCCACAAAATAGCAACAACGGTGGTTTGTCGCTAAATTTGAGACAAAATTCCGACAAAACTTAAAATTTATGTTAATTTTTTTATTAATATAATAAATTATGTTTATTAATAATTTTAATAGAGAATTTAAGTAACAATTTCACTATTTGTTGGAAAATCGTCAGAAAGTTTAGACATTTACGACAAATTTCTGAAAAAACTTTTTTTACCTTTATTAAATTAATAAATTTTATTTATTAAAAAATAAATGAAATAGTTGTCGGTAAGTTATCGGAAACAGCGTATAGTTAGCGACGGAATCGCGACAAACAAAATTTATGTAGCTATTTTATCAGAAAGTTGTCAGAAATATTTGTGTTATTTATTTGTTGGAAAGTCGTCACTAAGTTGTGGGAAACTTCTGTCGCTGGTATTTTGTCGGAATTTTTTGTGGGAAAATTTCCACTTTTCTAGTTATGGTGCCGCAAATTTTTCACCAAGAAATGAGTAAGAACCCTGATCTTTTGATCAGTGAAAGGAGCAAGAACCATGATCTGTTGATCAGTGAAAGGAGCAAGAACCCTGATCAGTGAAAGGGAAAGAAATCAGAAACCATTCGGTTCTGATTAGTAGTAAGAGCAAGAGCAAGTTAAGCACGAGCAAGAGCAAGTTAAAACAAGAGTAAGAGCAAGAGAACGAGCAAGCAAGAAAGTAAGCAAGGAGATATGGCAGACCCGAACAATGCATTGGGTCCGGTTCGTAAGCAAGGAAATGTGTCACTTCAATGCCCGAAGTTGACTGAATCAAACTACACTACGTGTTTGATTCTCATGAAGTAGATCTTGAAGGCCTACGGCCTTTGTGAGTGGTGAGTACAGCAGTAGGAGAACAAGTGGATGAAAAGAAGATGTCTACCACAAAAACAATGATCTTCAGACATTGCTTGAAGATATCTTGATGCAAGTCGCTCAATGCCAGAGTGCGAGAGAAGTGTGGGAGTCAATCAATATTATACACCTAGGAGTAGATATGGTTCCAAAAGCATGTTTACAAACTTTAAGGGCCAAACTAAAAGCCTTGGAGATGAAAGAAAATGAAATTGTGAATGGTTTTGCAGGAAAATTGAACGGTGTAAGAGCTAAGTTTAGAAGTCTTGGCTCTATTCTGAAAGATATGGTGATTGTAAGGAAGCTAATCAATTCAGTTCTAAAGAAGTTCCTACCAATCATAGCTTCCATCGAGCAGTATTCAGATATTGACAGGATGCCTTTTGAAGAAGCAGTAAGAAAGATTAAAGCATTTTAGGAACTTCTCAAAAGTTTTGATGCACCAGAAGAAAATGATCAAAGCAAGCTTCTTATGGCAAGTGCAAGTACTCAGAAAGAGGAAGATCCAGAGAGTTGGCATGATGGTAAAGGTCGAGGTGGTGAAAATCAAAGTCGTGGTTGAGGAAGAGAATGTGGAAGAAGTCGTTGGGACATAAGTGAGTTAAGATTCTATGAATGTGGGGATCTTGTCACTTTGTATACGAGTGCACCAAGTAGAAGGACAAGAAGAAAGAAAAGGAGGGGGAAGCTCATCTTGTTCGAGCTGAGGTGAAAGAGATACTAATGTGAACACATAACGATTATAGGTGCTGATTGTTGGACTTCATTGTTGGAGATTTGTATGGAAGGAGTTTTAGTATGTTTATGTTAGTCTTTAATTAGTTTGAATAAATTAGAGTATCAATAGGAGTCTTTTATTTAATTTAATAGAGATAATTCCAAGGCTTGTTTGGTTTATCTAGTAAGTATTTGAGTCTTAGTAGGTTTAGAATGTTTGGATCTATTTATATGAGTTTTTTTTTTGTTTGCAAGTTAATCATTCAATAAAAAGAAAGGAGTTTACGTTTATTTGATACCTAGATTTCAAAAAAGAGGATATATAATTATGTCCACTAGTAGCCTCGGTATACAAGAGGATTGGAAGATTCACAAGGCAAAGAAAAGTGATCAGGGGTTTCATTATTAGAAAAAAACATGGTTACAACGAGTTGAACCTTGAATAGATGGAATAGGAGGTGAGGATTAAAAAACGACTAGGTGAAAGGAGCGCAATATTGGTCAAGCATCTTTGTGACATTGATTCCACTTGTATCAACTAAGACTAACTGTAATGGTTGAACTAAAAAGTAGAAAAAATGATTGTCACGTTACTGTCACGTAGGCAGTAGGGCTCTCACTAACAAAAATCTCAAAAGTGTGTAATGATATAACAAAAAAAACAATTATTTTTTAAATTTTTTTTACATAAAAAATGTTGGTTAATTCATTGATTGGATGATTATGAGTCGGCCCCACACCCAAAACACATGCCCGTTAAACCAACGGCACCCCTCTTTGACGACTTTGTAATGGTGTTTAACGCCCACTTTGACTGATGTGTACAGCCCGATACACATAGTCAGGGCCGGCCCTGGGGTAGGCTGAGCCGGACCTCCGGCTAGGGCCCTTTTTTTAGGGGGCCTAAAATTTTATATATATGTTTTTTTATAAAATTTTATATACCGGTTTTATATATTAAGACCTTTTTATAAAAACTTAAAAACATATTGGAGCTTTTTTATAATGGTTGGACCCTCTTTAATCTTTATAATGGCTAGACCCTCTTTAATCTTTATAATGTAATGGTTGTACCCTAATCCGATTAATCTTTATAATATAAATATGTAATGGTTGATTGGTTGGGCCCTAATCCAGTAATCTATTTAATCTTTATAATATAAATATGTAATGGTTGAGCCCTAATCCAGTAATCCATTTAATCTTTATAATGTAAATATGTAATAAATTGGGCCCTAAACTAGTAATCTATTTAATCTTCGAATTCCATGATTAGAATATTCCATCTTCGAGTAACATACTATATTTTTTCTATGTTTATTGCTATAATGTTAATCGTCGTTTAAAAAGATTTAGTTTATATATTTTGTTCGTATGGGCCTTTTTTTCCGACTCAACCAGGACACTTAAATGCTCAGGACCGGCCGTGCACAAGTGCACATAGTCTAAGAATCTACCGGTGTAAGTGACTCTACATACGCTACACACCACAACCAATGCATATATATACAAGGTGACTCCACTTGTGCCACCACATGCTGTAATGCATATATAGACATTATCTTGAATATCATATGCCATCTCAAAAAAGTTATTTATCTTTGAGACAAACATATGATTACTACTAGGATCAACCGGGTAGCATTCCTTTTTGACATAACCCACCACACTGGCACGAGCCAATGCGGGTCGGACAGTCATTTTAGAGAAGCACGAACGCAAAATGAGGGCAGAACAAGGATCCCATGAGACTCATACCCACATAAGGTTTCGTACCCAAGATACCAAGCAATGCTCAATGGGCCACAATACCGTCTGATGTCATGAGTATGACGTACAAGACGCAAAGCGACACCGATCGACCAGGACAATTTTATGTAGGCAACACAGAAAACCAACAATCCACTTATACAACAGAAGCCTTAGTAGACAACTAAAGAGGTATGTCAGAGGGAAGTTGTTGTGCAAGCAAAGAGTCAACCACCTGTAACAAACCAAACACTACTAATGCACCTTTACGGTTTACATTCCCAAAGATCACCGACCAACTACTGGTGTTTTGTTTTGCCCATGGCCTTGTAGCGTATAGGCATTGGTGTATGTCCCATGGTCGATGTATGGTGTATGGAATAATATCATGAAAGCTACAAATGATCTTATGCAATTTGATTTGGATGTTAAAAGATTGTTAAGTGCAAAGTTAAAGATGGAGAATATGCTATGTTCTGGTTGGATAATTGGTGTGATATAGGTTTATTCAAGGATATTTTTCCTCATCTTTTCATGCTTGAAAGTGTTAAAAATGTTAAAGTTTCTGAGAGATTGATGGCAAACGTGTCGGATGATTCTTTCCTATGGCATTGGACGAGGCCGCCTTAAACCCTTATTGAAGTTCAGGAACTCCATCTCTTGATCCGGCAAATGCGCTCCTATTCACTGCAGGTTGGTAATGATGAATGGAAATGGGGTGATGGTACTATTGGTGAATTCTCGGTATCAGCTATCAAATAATCCATTAACAAAGCATTGTTTCCGGATGATCTCGTGGCGAGCTCTTTTCTTTGGATCAAATATCGGGGTAATTTACAATTCTTAGGGTGGGAAAATTGGTGTGATTTTAATGTAAGCTCCTTCTTTTTGATGTAATTGTTCTCTTTGTCATGTTCTAGCTTCTTGCTAGTGTGGCTGTTTTGTTTTAATAAAATTTTTGTTGCTGGTAAAAATAGCATAAATTTTTTTGGAAATATCAGAGAGAACAAGAAGAGTGAAGAGAAAAAAATAAAAATAAAAACTTGTATATTTCAAACCTTTTTGTCATTTATTGAAAAGTAATTAATTAGGAGAACCATGACAAAAGCACTACTTATAAACACCTACTTGTTTCTCGTACGTGTTCCCAACAAATATAATATTTTTGAATCGAATGCGCACAATAAAACAAAAATATATGTATTGCGTTATGAAATAATAAAAGTAAGGAATAATTATAATTTTTTTTTAAAGAACATCTGTATAACCAAAGATCAAAATAAAGTAGGTTGCTTTTTCTGTAATATACTTTATTTACAAGAATAATAATTAAGAAAACAAACATGCATCATCTTGTATATATCTATGCAAGTAGAAAAGCTAAGAGACAGTCATACAAAAACCAAACCCCCCCTGCCCTATATACATATGTATGTATGCATATGTATAATATAGAAGAGGTTGTGTGCTTTTGCAGCATACGAGTTCAAGATTACAAAGGAAGAGGTGCACAGTTTACGATTAATCATCCGTACGTATTTTCTCGCGTAGCCCCCATGGAGACTTAATTATCACATTTACTCTTCTCATCTTCATCCACACTTTCCCCATTTTTAAATACTAAATAATATTTAACATGCACACTTATACATGCACACTTATACATGCACAAGTAGCCACAGAAAATAAATATATATAAGCTTATGGTTAAACAAAAAGAACTAATTAAAGTGTGTTCACTACAAGAATTTTAGGCAGATTCAACGACCTTACTCGACGACATGTCGTCGATAATGCACCCGTCGGTAAAGCTTCGACAGAACTGCTTAAAATGTCGTCGAGAGAAAAATACCCTTTTACGACGACATGTCGTCGCAAAAGGGTTGCCGGGATAGCTTTTACACCATTTAAAATTAAAGATAAAATAAAGATTAAAAAACACCAATCTCGACGACATGTCGTCGATATAGGGCATTTAATTTTTGTTTTATCTTTAATTTTAATTAAATATTTTAAAATTAAAAAACATCAATCTCGACGACATGACGTCGAGAAATGTCTGATTTAAAAAAAATTTACAATTTATATAAATTTCCAGATTTTTAAATTAAGCAAACATTCAGAACCTGTTATATATAAATTAAAACATATTATACAAAACATTCAACAAAAATAAACATGTGTAAGTTATTACAAATCATTTCAAATATTACAACCAAGTTTAATCATCTTCACCATCGTCATTTTGGTTGCCGGATCGGTTGCGGTCCTCTTACATCTGTTTCACAGTCTCATTCAGTTGACGAATTTGTTCTTTCAATTCGTTTAATTGAGAGTCGGAGAGAGCCGATACATTAGTGGGCATGTTTCTAACTTTTCTTCCAACCCCTCGGCTCCAACCGCGTCTCTCGCCAAAGGCATGTTTTAGGACCTCTTCCTCATCAACATCTTTGCCGGCTTGTTGCATCCGGGTCAACTCTTCTTGAATTGAATTCTGTAATAAACAAAAAATAAACATATATCAATTTTTTTTTAAATCCGACATCATAACTACTGCAAAATTGATAACCAACCTACTTAACAATACTCAATAAACATAATAATTCACAAAAACTCAATAAAAACCTATAATAACACCAACAATAACCAACATGATTAATATTCTAGTGTATTTCCCAAACTACAAATACAATATACAATCTTAATACTCAAATAATTTCACAAACTACAATAAACCTACAATAAAGGTATCAAAACGCAATAGTATACATGTATTAGTGGACTTATGTTAAACGAGTAATTTTGACCCATTTAGAATGGGTACGTGTCATTTTGACTCATTTATACTTTGATTCGCAACATAATAACAAAATATATATACTTACCCAATCGTTTTGTGCTCGATCGTTGACCCATGTGCCGTGAGAAGTGTGCATACGTCTCCAACCATCAATCAGGTTGGCGTTTCCACCTTGTTGCACCTATAAACAACAAAAATAATATTACTAATATTTGACTAACTTTTGAATACATTTTTAGATAATATTAACAACTTTTGTTAACTCATCGTATCGCCGTTGAGCAAACGACTTGCTCCCACTAGTATTGACATATGATTGTTTAGCTCGGTTTGAAGAATTTTGAGCCAAGCGTGCCATATACCCGGCATTAAGGAACAAGTCGTCGATAAGGGAATTCCAATTGCCGGAACTGATGACTCAGGAGGATGATTCCTTGCTTCTTCCACATCCTCGTAACCACCAACCGATTCAAAATATTACTTTAAAGCAGATTTACGGTCACGATATCTACGGGCACAATCATCATGGATACCCGCAGATATTCGTGGCCACTGCGGTGTGTTACCACATCTTTCTAGATCAAAGTAATTCTGTAAAAAAATAAAGGTAATTAGGAAACATTTAATAATTATGAATGTTAAAAAAGTACATTTTATACTTACATGAAGATTGCGAAATACGGTGTTTTGATGCTCTCTAAGAACTTTTTCCCAACTAGAATAGTGTGCTGGGATTTTTTTCTTGAGCAATAGTGATTTGTCGGACAAACCATCGTCCGTTTGGATCGACAAACTTGTATGTCTCGTGGGATGGATCAAGCTCAAGTGGGAGTGGCTTGTTGCCATTTTTGGTTAAAGCCTCAAGCATATCAAAGTTTCTACCACGGCCCCGTACTCTTTTCGAGGTAGCTGTTACATGAATTTGAAGAATTAACAAATTAAAAATATATACAGTATAAAAACAAGTATTTAACTAAAACAAGTAACTTACAAGACTCGCAATCTGTAGGGAGCCTACTAGAATTGTCGTGCGGATCACGACCCCCACCGTCACCACCATGTGAACGAGCATAAGTCGCCATATATACCTACATAAATTTGAAGTCAATCATAATCATCAATAATATAAGTGTCTACATACATTAAAAGTACTTCAGAATTATTAATAATAAGTGTCTACATACATCAATAAAATAAGTGTCACATACATTATAAGTCAATCAGAATCATCACTAATATCATCGTTGTCATTCTCATCCGAAGTGTATGTGCCTTCATCTTCTTCATCATCATCATCATCCATAATTTGGGGGTTAAGACTCGAGTGATCACCTTCACCTAAAGTCGACACCATGGACAAGTAGCCTAGGTCGATAAACATACTACATGATTGAGTGTCATGTACGACTGGTACAACACTGGTACTTGGACCCTCGTTAACATTACTTTCAAGGTCTGAGTTGAAAACCAAGTTATAATCAGATGTTCGAGTATCGTGAAGTACATCTATCTCGTTAACAACACCGGTATCCTCCCAAAGTTTCCGATGATGATAGTCTTCCACAACCTTCCACTTGCCTATGGGGCGAGAAGGATCTTGGAGATAAAACACCTGCTTAGCTTGTGTGGCTAAAATGTACTGTTGAGCATCATACCATTCACAACCAACATAACTTTGACGGCTGGCGTAGATAATAGTTAGATTGTCCTTTTTAATTATCCGTCCGTTACCCAACGTGTTCAACCATTACTACAACAGAGTAACTACTTAAATTATTCAACTCTATGATACTCTCAAGTTCACCATAATATGGTGTATCATCTTCTCCGAATGAAACAACACCACTGTTTTGGGTAGTGCGTCCCAGATCATGACTGTGTACCACAAATCTAACACCATTGACGATGCAAGCAGTGTAAGAATATGCACTCAACAGACCATGTGCCAATGCCCTGAGTTCGTCGGTACAGTCGGGAGACGTGTTTACCTTAGCATTGAGCCATGGTGAAAAATCAGTTTCTACATTTTTGTCAGGAAACTCAGTTTTAAATTCCGTGTACGATGGATAGAAAAGATGTTCAAGTTATTTATTTATTAAAAACTAAAATTAAAAGAAAAGTTTGAGAAAAACTTACGATAAGTAGCTTTTAATTTCAACGCAGTTGTCCAGTACAAACCATCCTAATGAATTTTTGGCATTTTCACAAAGTGGAGTGATTTTCTTTGCCGATATTGGTCGACATTGTGATGAAAACACAGAGTATTGCCTCTTTGGAATGCCAAGATCTTCATTTCTATCAGCACGATTGAATTTGGTTTGTACATCCTCAAGATACTTAGAGAAAAATGTCAATACTTCTTTTACAACATAACCCTCCGCTATTGAGCCTTTGGGCCTCGCCTTGTTTCTGACATACGCTTTCAGCTTTTTCATATATCTTTCAAAAGGATACATCAATCTCATATATACAGGACCACCAAGAATAGCTTCTTCGGGTAGATGAAGAATTACGTGAACCATTATGTCAAAAAATGCTGGCGGATATATCAATTCAAATTGCATAGTATCTTTACCAAGCTATCATGTGCTTCTTGCATGTCTGTCATATCTATTGATCGTGCACATATGTTTTTTAAATAATGTGCAAATGTCACTGATTGCATTTTTACATCCGAGGGCAGACCTATTCGGATCCCTATTGGTAGCAATCGCTACATGAGAATATGATAATCATGAGACTTTAATAGTGGTGTGGAGGACGGAGTCCTTCTAGGGTCATCATTATACGTGTGCTCTGGTAGTCACCGTATGGTAGATGATATAGTCACCGTATGGGTGGCTGAGTAGTCATCGTAGATGACGAGTGTGTCGCTATTTTTAGTGGCGGGGCCCTGTAACAAGGGTGGAGTTGAGCTTATGAAGAGTGTCCCGACGGGGATAACCCTGATGAGGGAGCAGAGAAGAGGTATGTGTTTGTGTGCTTATATTTGTGTTAAATTGCATACAAGTGATGATTTATATTTATTGTGCTCGAGATAGTATAAAAGTGATGAGTAGAGTTAGATTGGTCGTGGTGCCATGATGGTGATGTGATGTTCATAACGATTATGTCAGTTGATTTGTAAAAGCCTTGGTCAAGGCTGAGTAAGTTGATGTTTAGGGATTTGTTGTGTTAACCAAGTGTCGAGTTGATACGTGTACATGAGCATGAGTTATTAGTGTAGAAGTTCGACCTATGTCGATAAGACTATGGGATAAAGATTATTATGGGATGAGTCTTGGGAAATGAGCTATTATGGGATATCGGGTGATAACAGGGGCTATCTATTGGTTAATGAATTGTGAACCTATTTTATAAGGACCATGGGTCCTGAGTAAAGTTTAAATAACTTTTGAGACGAGTTGGCTTTTAATTAAACTAAACAATTAGAACTCACTCAGCGTAGCTGACTTTTTATGTACGATAGATTTTTTTGCAGGTAAACGTTGCGTTATGGTATCTTGGCTTGGGAGCGGTGCTACTGTGATTGGTGTGCAAGTATTCGTGAGGTAACTTAATGACATTAAAGACTAATTAATGTTTTTAGAAAGACTTCCGCTGTAGTTTAATATATCTAAAATGAGTATTTTCAAGGGAATAACCCGTTATGAGAACCAACTGTAGGGTGCCCGGTTTTGGGCCTTACATGTTTTATGCCATGTCATATATTTTGCCGTGAATCTGGAACTATATATTCGTCGAAGCCGAGAAGTTAAAAGAAAGTAGCGCAACACTTTACGTGACACTTTCTTGCCACTTGTGTTTGGGTTAACCCATCTGCTCTCGTTACAAACCGGACAGTTTTCCTTTGACTCATTCTCCTTCCAAAACAGAGCACAATCATTGATGCAAGCATGGATAGATTGATATCCTAACCCAATTTTTCTCAACTTCTTTTTAGATTCATAGTGAGATTCGGGAATGTGATTCTCTTTCGGTAATGCAACTCTTAGAAGCTCTAAAAGTTGGTTAAACGAAGTATCCGTCCACTTGTTCATAACTTTAATATGCATCAGTTTAGGGAAGACATCCAACTACAACCAGGGTATCACTCGGTACGGAGCTCTTCAAACAACGTGTTAAATTCAGGGTCTAAACCAGCTCCACTTCCATCTTCATTTGCATTTTCTTCATGTGTATTTTGCTGCGCCATAACATCATCAAGCGCATCAAACATCTCATGATCTGTTGCTGCAACACTTGCATTTGAAGCCCAAAGTGCGTCTACATCCGAAGCATTAGCATATTCCTCGCCGTGATAAAACCAAGTGTCGTATGCTTGTAGAAACCCATGAACACTTACGTGTGAATAAACCGAAGACGGAATTTTCCGATAAGAGTTGGCACATTTTTTACACGGGCAATAAATCTTGGGGAAACCCTGCGGGTTTTTGGATATTGGTTGTGTGGGAGGTGCATGAAGACACACGCACTTAGTAGGGGGTGTCATCATCCAGATGGTGTTTTCACGTTCTCAAGGAAATCCGGGTCTGATGAGGATTTTGTATTGGGGATCCCAAGGCCCCAAGATCCTGGGATGGTATTTGAGATTAGGACCCCGCAGGGAGTGATGGGAGATGTCGCTCTCCTTGAACGTGTTTTCTCCCTTCCGGTTCGAACTGTTAAGAGCATCCCCCCAAGCTGTCGTTTGGCATTTGCACAAGCTTTGACAGGTGCCATCCGTAAAGTAGTAGCTTCCCCTGGGACTGTTGAAAACTGGGTCAAACTCTTGCTCTTACCCCGTTGTACCCTTAAGGTGGTTAAGCCGACTGCCAGGCAGGAGCGAAGGTCGGGTAATCGAAATTCCTTGCAATGTGATAGTATTTTGCGGGCCTTAGCTATGTGGAAGGAGGGCTCTGGTTTCGAGGTTTTGGTCAATTCCGTCCTCGCCGATAGTGGAGAAGGGGTCGTGCGTGGGGGGGAGGCACACCGGGAGATAGCTGAGGAGGTTAGCCCCAACATCAAGCAATGTCTCAGGAAAGTGAGTGATGGTCACTTCAATGCTGCAGTTAAGGTGTTGTGTTCAAGTGGGGTTGCTCCCCGGGGGAATCCACCATGCAAGCCCTTATCGACAAACATCCCTTCGCGCCGCCCCCGAACCTCCCTTCAATTCCTCTTTCCCAACCTGCGTTATCCGTGGATGAAGACTGCGTTAACAGGTGTGTGAAATCTTTCCCGAAAGGGACATCTTGTGGGTGTGATGGCCTTCGGGCCCAACACCTGTTGGACGCTCTTAGCGGCGAGGGGTCGGCGACTGCCTCGGGACTGCTTACTGCCATCACTGAAGTGGTAAACCTTTGGCTAGGGGGGTTATGTCCTAGGGTGCTCGCGGATTTTGTTGCTTCGGCCCCCCTAACCCCTTTGTTGAAGCCTGATAATGGAATTCGCCCCATTGCTGTGGGGGCAATTTGGAGAAGATTGGTCTCCAAAGTAGCCATGAAGAAAGTTGGGAAAGAAGCTGTTACGTACTTGGAGGACTATCAATTTGGGGTGGGGGTCCCCAATGGTGCGGAGGCAGTGCTGCACAGCGCTAACAGGTTCCTTAATTCTTTTCATTCAGATGGCTCGCTGGCCATGCTTACGGTTGATTTTTCCAACGCTTTCAACTTAGTTGACCGTTCGGTTTTGCTTCGCGAGGTCCATCGCCAATGCCCCTCCATATTCCCGTGGGTTCAATTTCTGTATGCCCAGCCTGCTAGGCTATACGTGGGGAATGACCGCATCGGGGCATTCACGGGGGTCCAGCAGGGGGATCCCTTGGGACCTTTGCTTTTTGCCCTAGCCTTACACCCCTTAGTGCTTCAGGAGCAGGAAAACTGCAAACTCCCCTTCCATGCTTGGTACTTGGATGACGGGACGGTTATCGGGGACGCTGTTCAGGTTGCTAAAGCTCTTGACATCATCGGTTCGGAGGGTCCAGCCTTGGGGCTACGGCTTAATATTAGAAAAACTGAGGTATTTTGGCCGACATGCAACGGGGTGAAGGTCCGGCCAGGGCTTTTCCCCAATGAGATTGGGAGGCCGGAGAGAGGTGTCAAACTGCTAGGAGGGGCAGTCAGCTGTGATGCCAGTTTTATTAGTGGTCTAACGGCTAAGAGGGCAACGCGAGCTGTTAACATCATGGGACACCTTCCCTTGTTGCCGGATCCTCAAAGCGAACTCCTCTTGCTTAGATCTTGTATGGGGGTTGCAAAGTTGCTATTTGGTTTGCGAACTTGCCAACCCCCCTTTGTGGATGATGCGGTTTCATGTTTTGATAAAGGTCTTCGAGAGGAAATAGAAGACATTGTCGTATGTGAGGGCCCTTTTTTTGGTGAACTCCAGTGGCGGATCGCGACCTTGCCGATGCGGCTAGGTGGGTTGGGCCTTCTGTCGGCCCGGGATGTGGCTGCTTATGCCTTTGTGGCTTCCAGGTCTCAATCTTGGGAGTTGCAGGACCACATCTTACGCAACAGTGGGGTTGCTACCACTGACCCGGATTATGCCAGCGCCCTGGATCGATTGCATGAATCTCTCCCTGATTTGATCTCGGCGGTTTCTCTAACAAGGACACCGCCCCCAAAAAACCACAGAAAACTTTGGCGAATGCCCTTTGTTGTCGAATCGCACAAAGTCTGGGAGAAGATTTCCTTTTGTCCCCTCGCCAGAAAGCCGTCATTGAATGCTTACAGAGGCCTCACGCCCAGGATTTCTTAACTGTTATTCCTATTGAAGGTCTGGGTCAACGTATGTCAGCGGTGGAGTACCGGTCAATCCTTAAGTACCGTCTGATGATCCCCATGTTCCCGAATGATGAAACTTGCCCAGTCTGCCGTAAAGCATGCCTGGATAAATACGGGGAGCATGCGTTACACTGTAGAGAGCTGCCGGGGTTTAAGTATCGCCATGATTTTGTTCGAGACGCGTTAATGGATATTCTCAGACGAGCAGGGATCTCGGCAAAGAAAGAGGCACCGGTTAATTTTCTTACGGACCCGGCGGAAGGGAGGTCCACCCTACGCCCGACGGACGTGCTAGTTTTTGGTTGGGAGGGCGGGAAACATGCTTGTGTCGATCTCACAGGTGTATCCCCCCTAGCTGGGTTGCGGGAAAATGAGTTTGTGGCGGGGCAAGCGGTTATGAAAGCAGAGTCAAAGAAGGTGGAAAGGCACGCGAAAGCTTGTGAGGATAATCAACATGCCTTTGTCCCCCTGGCGTTTGACACGTTCGGCTCCTTGGCGCTTTACGACTCCTTAGGGGCGAGGCTAGAGTAGATTAGGGTTTTCCATTCAGAAGGGGATGGCGGCGCAGTTTGTTGCCCGTCTACCTGCTATCCTTATGTAATTTGCCTTGATGATATATAATGTTTTTGAATGAAAAAAAAAATAAATAAATAAATCTTTCCATTGTCGTTAACATAGTTTTTGGCATTATCGATAAACTTTTGAAGACCTTTTATGAAATCCAGATGATTACGATCTCGCAGTGCAATCCAACTCTTGTCAATTGTCATAACTGTTTTTTTATTAACTGATAGCACATCAAATGGAATATCTATAGGTGATGGATCCTAACCCACCTTTTGAATATTCTATCTCATATGTATACATTTTAACGGGTTGACTATTCAAGAATAAATCGACAACATTTCCCCTTAACCCCCCAAGTATGCGTATGAAACGCAAACTCGAAGAGTAGGAGAAATAGCTATCAATTTACTCTTGAAAAGTCAACCCGTTAAAACGTATACATATCCTAAATGAGATAGAATATTCAAAAGGCAGTCCCAAACGGGGACAATCCAAAATTTAACTCTATTAGTTAAATTTCAGACGGGTATTTTCTAAAGGGTACAATCCATAATTTATCTATGTTAGTAAGTCAAACACGGACCATTTGTTTTTTATTTTATTTTTCAAAAAATATACTTTATATAAATAAATTAAACTGGTTACGTATCTTTTGCTAAAATAATAAACCAATTTTCCAAGATAAATGGGTTAATAAACGGATCGTGTTCGAGTTCGATATACTAAAAAAGTGTTACATAACCTAAACAATTTTTGGTTTAGTAGAAAAGTGTTACCTTTTTAGTACGGTCAAAGTCGAACGACAAGAGAAAGCTAAACAAAAAAATCCTATATATTCGTTACAAATGTATTAGATATAAAAAATCAAAACGGATTAAATATATACATACATACATTCATCTATATTCATACAAATAATACATTTCACAAAAAATAAATAACAACAATATATTCATCTAATTACAAATACCCAAATAAATAATAAATACAAATATTCGGATCAAAACAAGTGAAACGGTTCGTGTTAGAATTACTAATATATATACATACATACATTTCTTACAAAGGGTAAAAAAACATACATAACACCACCAATTTCATCTATACATTCAACTATATTAATACAAACCATCAATTTCACAAAAAAATAAATACATAACACCATCAATTTCACAAAACAATACATACATCTATATATTTATACATTTATACAAACTTACAATTCACCAATTTCACAAATAATACATACATCTATATATTTATACATCTATAGAAACCTACTATTCATCAATTTTACAAATAATGCATAAATCTATATATTTATACATCTATACAAACCTAAAATTTTATAAAATATACATATATCTATAAAAATTAACCATCAATTTAACAAATAATACATACATTTATATATTCATCTATATTTTTCAAATAAATAACAATTACAACAACAATTTAACAAAACTACATACACAATACAAAAATTGGGGCAAAACCCAAATACACTAAATTTCACACAAATATATACATATTACCTCCAAATTCGACGAGATGTCATCGGGAAAGCCTCTAATTAGCTTCCAATCTGTTCGCTCCACCAAAATCTCACCTTACACATGATTTATATTAAAAATTTTCAATAATAATGGAAAATGTCTAAAAATCAAAATATGCTCTTACCACTTCAACAAGATGATTAATGGTGGTGGAGGAGGTGGAATATGGTGACCAAATGAGTGGAATGGGCGGAAATGAGTGTGAGCCGAGAGGAAGAGTTTGGAGAGAAAATGGGTGAAAATGAGGGTGTTTGGCGTTTCTGCTGAAGACAAGTCCAGGTCGGACCAGTCTCGACGACATGTCGTCGAGATTGGTTCTTTTTTTTAATTAATTTAATCAATATAATTATTAAATAAAAATTAAAAAAAATTTGGACGGCTATTTCGACGACATGTCGTCGAGATTGGGTTATTTTCTTAAATAAAAAATAATTATTATTCTACCGGGCAAAAAAAAAGAAAAAAAAATTAAAATTAGCAGTTGCGACGACATGTCGTCGAGAATACCATAGGGTGAGTGCCAAAACTTTTCACCGATTCCCGCTTAACCATTGCCGACGACATGTCGTCGAGAAAAAGTGAAAAAAAGTCAAAAAACGAATCTGAGCATCGCCGACGACATGTCGTCGTAACTACCCCCTCTATATCGACGACACGTGTCGTCGAAACTGCCTCGCTGAAATTGTCAATCTTTCTTGTAGCGGTTAAAAATATGATAAATAAATTGTCTCCTCCCTTTGTAAAGTTTATTTACAACTTTCATGAATCAATTCAACTATGAATTTTACCCGCCTCGCGTTGTGGCGGCGTCGAATTCCTCACGGTACCTTAATGGTATCGGCGTGCGCTAAATCCTCAAAAAAAAAGTTACTATCATTTCCTAAGGTTCTTAAATAATAAGGATAATAATATTACCCACTTGTAAAGGCTTTTTAAGATCCCAACAACACCTTAATAAAAATAAGATATCTTATAACAAAAGTTATTAAGTTTCTCATAAGACTAAGTGTAGTAGGCTAGCGTGGCATTAAACACCACGACGGGGCCGGCGCCGGCGCCAAAGGGCGGGTGTGAGGAGTTTAACGGGTTTGAGGGCAGGATGCTCTGTATATATTGAGTTGGGCCAATCATAGATGAAACACTACAATAGTAACACGCTATAGGTACGAAAAAAATTAACCCTATATAGACGACAAGTCGTCGGGACAGCCTATCCCGACAACATGACTTGGGTCACCACCCTCATTTAAAGTTGTCTGCATGGGCAAGTAGCCTAAGTCGACAACCAAATTACCAAAAGTTGATTGAGTTTCCCATGTAATATATTGAGTGACTGCATGGGGAATAGGAGTTTGGTCACCACCTACTTGACTTGATTCACCAACTTCACATCTGGTGTCTACAACCAAAGTATAATCATTTGATTGAGTGTCGTGCAATATATCTATCTCGTTAACAACACTAGGATGATCCCAAAGCTTCCGATGGTGAACGTCCTCAACAACCCTCCATTGGCCAGTGGTTCAAGAAGGATCTCGAAGATAGAACACTTGTTTAGCTTGTGTGGCTAATATACATTAGACATTGTCATACCATTCTTTACCAACATACCATTCACGACCGATGTCAATTATAATAGTATTGTTTTGTTTAATTAATCTTTTACCCCTCGTGTCGAACTATTTACAACGGAATAGTACAACCGAGTAACCATATATGTAGTTCAACTCTATGATCTCCCTCTAGTTGACCATAAAATGGAGTATCGTCTTCTCCTATTGTAACCACACGACTATTCTGAGTAGTGCGTCGGGCATCACGATTTTGTACCACAAATCTAACACCATTAACTATGCAAACAGTGTAAGAATATGCGTTCAAAGGACCATGTGCCAATGCCCTTAATTCTTTGTTATCGGGTGTAGAAGATGTAGATGAAAATATATTTGCTTCATATTTTAACCATGAAGAAAAATTGGTTTGCATATCGCGTTAAGGAAATTTAGATTCAAATTCACTGGTAAATGGACAAAATAAAAATCAAATTATAAAATCATAATAGCTAAAATGAAAATATAATAATAGTTTATCACTGGTAGATGGACAAAAAAAACTTACGATTTGTAGAATTTGACTTCATCGTAGTTGTTTAACACAAACCATTGAAATGATTTGTTGGCATGTTCAGAGAGCGCGATGATTTTCTTTTTCGATATTGGTCGACCTTGTGATGAAAACACTTGAAACTGCCTTTTGAGAATGCCATCATCTGCATTTCTATCTGGTCGGTTAAATTTGGTTTGCACACCGTCTAGATACATAGAGATGAATGCCAATGCTTCATCTACAACATAACCCTCTGCAATTTAGCCTTCAGGCTTGGCTTTGTTTCTAACATATGCTTTGAGCTTTTTCATATATCTTTCAAAAGGATACATCTATCTCATATACACAGGGCCATCAAGAATAGCTTCTTCGTGTAAATGAAGAATTAGATGAACCATTATGTCAAAAAATATTGGAGGATATATCATTTCTAAATTGCATAATATCTTAACCACTTCCTCATTTGCTTCATACATGTCTTTCACATCTACTGATCGTGCACAAATTTTTTGAAAGAATGTGCAAACTTTATTGATTGTTGTTGAAACATTTTTGTGCAGACTCGATCGTACCTCTATTGGCATCAATCGTTGCATGGGGATGTGATAACCATGGGACTTTAACTCAATTATATTTGAATTATTAGGAAGTACCTTATTTTTTAAATTCGATCCAAATCAATCAGGCAGTCTCACTCCTCTAATAAACTGAAAAAAGCGTTCTCGATCACTGGGTGTGAAAGAGTAAGGAGCTTGAGGTTGGTACAACTTGTTGTTTTTTTGTGTTAGCCATAGGTTATGTCGAATACCCATATTTTCTAAGTCTCTACGGGCTTGTATGTGTCTTTTGATTTATCGTTCATCAACAAAGTACCCAATAAACTCTCACACACATTTTTCTTCACGTGCATAACATCAAGATTGTGTTTTAAAAGCAGAGAAGACCAATAATCCAGCTCAAAAAAGATACTTTGTTTAGTCCAATTCAACTCTGATGCGACACGCTTTCTTTTTACACATCCATGCCTTGGATGTTTCCCCGGAACACGATCGGGGAGACTTTTTAGTTGTTCTAATATTTGAGCATTACTCAATCGTCGGGGAGGATCTCTTGTCTCTTTCTTGCCATTAAACGACAAATCGTTCCTCCATTTACACTTTCTAGGCAAGAATCTCCTGTGGCCCACAAAAGCTATCTTATTCGTTATAGAGCACGAAGGTGTGTCAACGTTACACGTAGGGCATGCTTTATAACCTTGACCACTCCATCCAGACAAGCTACTACGAGCAGGATAATTGTTTATAGTCCATAACAGTGCGGCATGCATCCTAAATAAAGTTTTGGTTGATGCATCTCTCACCGGGACTCCTTCAGCTCACAACATTTTCAACTCATAAACCAAAGGGCTTAAGAAATCATCAATGTCCTTACTAGGTGATTTAGGCCCGGGAATTAGCAAGGTTAACATGAAAGAAGACTCTTTCATACATAACCACGGTGGTGTATTATATGTTGTTAACACAACCGGCCACATACTGTAAGTCTGACTTATGTTACCGAATGGATTAAAACCATCGGCAGCCAAACCTAAGCGGACATTCCTTAGTTCTTTAGCAAAATCCGGATATCTCTCATCAAATTCTTACCATGCCTTCCCATCGACCGGATGTCGCATCATACCATCCGTTGAGCGTCTAGTATTATGCAAGATCATATTTTTTGTCGTTAATCTTGAACTATACCTTCGTCGAAGCCGTGAAGTTAAAAGAAAGTAGCGCAACACTTTCTGTGATAATTTCTTTCCCTTTGTGTTTTTGTCAAACCATCTGCTCTCATTACAAATCGGATAGTTTTGCATTGATTCATTCTGCTTCCAAAACAGTGCACAATCATTAATGCAAGCATGGATAGACTGATATCATAACCCAATCTTACTCAGTTTTTTCTTAGCTTCATAGTGTGACGTTAGAATGTGATTTTCCTTCGGGAATGCAATTTGTAGAAACTCTAACAGTTGGTCAAACGAACTATTCGTCTATTTGTTGATAACTTTAATATACATCAATTTGGCTAGGAAGTTTAGGGAAGACATTTCACTACAACCGGGTATAACTCCTTATTTAACTCATCAAACAACGCATCAAACTCTGGGTCTAAACCAGTTCCATCTTCATCTATATTATCCTCGTTTGTACTTTGCTCTGCCATCACATCATCTATGGCATCAAACATCTCATTATTTGTTGTTGTAGTAATTGGAGGAGTAGGTTTTCTTCTTAGGGCAAAAAATGATGCTATCTTCGCCGCACAAGGATGCTGTTCTCCGTGATAAATCCAAAAAGTGAAACCCACGGACATGTATGTGGCCATATATCGTCTTCAAATCCTGTCGACACGCATTACAACAACGTCTACACGGGCAAAACGCTATACCTCGACCGTCGACATGGTTCTTGGCAGTCTCTATAAAGTTGATAAGATCGTTTAAGAAAGCCGTAGAATTCGGATTTTCCAGTGTAACCCAGCTTTTATCAATTGTCATATCTAGTGTCATATCTATTGTGTTATAAACATACACATATACGTGCATACAATAAATGATATAATTGAATGTATATGATTTGATCGGTACTCTAAGGCGGTGGATCCTAAACCACTTTTTGAATATTCTATCTCATATGTATATATTTTAACGAGTTGACCATTTAAGAAAAAATCAGCAGCATTTCTCCTTAACTCCCCAAGTATGCAGATAAACCGCAAACTCGAAGGAGTAAGGAGAAATAGCTATAAATTTTTTCTTAAATGTTAACCCGTTAAAATGTATACATATCGTAAATGAGATAGAATATTCAAAAAGCAGTCCCAAAGGGGACAATCCAAAATTTATCGTTATCAGATAAATTTCGGACAGATATATTTTAAAGGGTTATCATAAATAAACATACTATAGTGTACACAAACTAAAACATGACATACATAAACAAAGACGCACACAAATAACATTAGGGGTGTAAGAATTTTCTTATATATTTTTTAAAACTTTAAATATATATTTTTTAATATATAACTAATATTATTTATAAAATCATGATAAACGAGCCGTTTACACCCAAATAAAAAATTAACTACACAAAAATAATATACATAGGTAAAAAGGTCGGGATACGTATCTTAAATAAGTTTAATGAAACAAAAATATGATGTTATTCCCACCTCGTCAACCGCAACGAGTTTCGAACTTGTAACAAAATTAAATAAAGTTACATATACATACAAACATATATACATACATACAAATATAGAAACATACATACAAAACATACACACACATATAAACATAAACAAACATACATACACATATAAAGATAAACAAACATACATACACATATATACATATTATATACATACATATTATATACAAACATACATACATAATAAAATAGAAACATATATACAAAGGTTACATACACATATAAACATAAACAAACATACATACATATATAAACATGCATACACATAAATAAGAACATACATACACATACATAAGAACATACAAATACATACACATATATAAGAACATACATACACATACAAGAAAAATGGTTTTTAGCGACGACATTGTGTCGTCGCTATAGAGCCAGCAGTACAGACGACAGGTCGCCGGCGAAGGAGAAGGCGGAATAGCTGAAATTTTTATGCGTCGGGGGAAGCAGTGCCGACGACAAGTCGTCGCCGAAGAAGAAGGCGGGACTGAAATTTTAGGCGCTGAAATTTGGAACCCTAAAAACGTACTTTTTCCTCATTGTTCCATACTTCCCCCATCCTCCATCTCCCTCCACTATCTTCGGCATCCGCTACCACCCCCACCACACCATCACTAACAACCACCGTACGACCACCAACCATCGTTGTTCACCAGTGGGTTCGTCTCTCTCTCTGTATGTATCTCTCTCTAGCTTTATGTATCTCACTTTGTCTCTCTGTGCGTAAATGTGTATGTGTTCAACCTGTTGAAACTGTGGCGTTTGCAATTTTGATTAGTTGGGTCACAAATTGCTGCAATTTTGTCTCTGTGTTGTGTTTTTCTTAATTTTTATTTCATTTCTCCTGTTGTTTGTGACTAAGAAAAGCAACAATCCATTCATGTATGTTTGTTAATTAAGATTGGAAACCTAAAGTACTAGATGTCCTTGATTGGTATCCTTCAAAATCCTATCAATTTTTGTTATATCTCTTCCCTTGGTGATATAATTTTGGTGTAATGAATATCTATTTTTGCACTTTTTTTCTTTTTCCTCAGCATTGGGAGTGGTGATGTTGATACATCAACTGTTGTGAAGGCGGATGCAAATGGTTGTATTCGTGGTGCATCAGGTTATTTTATTTGACCACAGATCTTCTAGGCCATATGTGAATCATATTGATTTTTTGCATTTTGTATCATATTGCTTTCTATTGAGCGAATATGTATGTCCAACAAATTTTTGCATGTATGTGAGTATGTTCACCCATTTATGTAGCTAATTTTCTACCCATTTATGCAGCTATTTTTGCAACCAAAGCATCCATTTATCTGTCATTTTGCATTTATTTTTGAAGCCATTTAGAACCACTGGTTTCACATAATTATTACACAGTTGTAGCCATTTATGCAACTAGTTTTCTGCCCATTTATGCAGCTTTTTTTGCAGCCAAATCATCCATTTATCTAGCCATTTATATACATGACATTATATAGCATTGTTGTAATCATAATTGACTTGGTTTGTAACCACAGGTGGGATGGCAATGCAATTGTTTTCATGTAATTGTTTTACTTCAAATATTGATCAGAAGCGAGAAGCCCTTCACGGTAGCATTTCTCATGCTGGTAAACACATCTACATGTGATTTTGTTTAATTGCTTGCATATTGTTTTTCTCTTTGATTGTTTCCGATTGCTTATGTCAAGATGTTAGTTATTGGTTTACTTTGGATGGTGATAAAAAATTTTCATTATGATCACATAACGAGTTTTAAAACGCACCCCTTAATGTGCTAATATGGCCTTATATCCATGTACCAAATATATAATGACATGATCCTAATCATATAGATATTAAAGTTACATGTCTGACAATATCAAGTTGCAAATTTAAGAGGAATTACCTATTGTTTTTCATGTTTATATCCTTACAGCACTCCTTTGCCTTAATGTTTTCTCCATGTGTTGAGTAAACATCATTATGATCATGCAAGAAAATAGTTCAAGTCTCTGTGAAGCTTTAAAGAAGGAAGCAGGTATAACTTGAAGTTCTCAATTAAGGTTAGCAATGACATAGTTTGCGGGCTGAAGTACACCAACCATGTCTGGAAAACGGGCCTCAAAGGTACCCTTTCTATACGTACCCTTAACCTTTCGATACTGATGCTTTTTAATCATTTTAGTTGTTTATGAGAATGTGTTGAATTTTATTGATGTAGTTGACAACTCAAAAGAAATGCTTAGCCGTACACATGTAATGCCTGAATAGGTTACTCCCTCAGGTTTTTTAGCTAGAGGAAATTATTCTGTAAAAACCAAGGTAATTTTTTAATGGGTCAAATCAAAACGGGTTGGGCTGACCCAAAGGCTAACACACCTTTGGTTTATGAATAATTAGTGTGTTAAATATGATTATAAGAATTATGATATTTTAATAAACCAGCTTCATATAAAGATTTAGGAGGTTACTAACTTTTGACCCATTTCCTTTAAAGCTTATTATTTTTTGATTTCATGATCTGATGTTTGTTTCTATTGTTTTTTTTGACCTCATTATGTTCAGTTTGTCGATGACGATAATAAATGTTACCCAGAGCTTAACTACACTTTTGAAGTAGATCAAGAATGTTTCTTCATTGCAGAACCACTTTATGGTTCGTTCATTAGGATTAAGAGGGAATTTTTGAAATGAGTTTTAGATCAATCACCTATTTTCAACGACATTATTGCCTGTATTAGCTCAGTTTGTTTCATGTTTTGACCCAGAAGGTCAAAGTTTGTGAAACTAAGGTAGAAATGGTTATTATAACATGAAGAACAATGGTCATTACTGGTTCAACAAGTGGGTGGCATGAAGAACAGTTACAACTTCAATGGCTATATCCAGGTCCGTTCCATGAGTCTACTTTTGAGTAACAGTCTTGATGAAATGGATGATGATGATGATGAAATTACTCAACCTGTCGAAAAGGTGTTACTTGTACTTTTTGTCACCCACATTTTCTTTTCCTAACATCTATGGTTGGTTAGTGCATCTGTTAATGCTAGTGGCATCATATTAATCTTGCTTATTTGGTAATCTAGTCACTAGTGCAAGCATCTCTTACTATTGATTCAATTAAGAATGATAGATAGTCAGATGTTTGACTTCTTAAAGTATCCATTTTTCTGGATATAGATTATCTGCTTCATTTAAATTCATCTCCTGTCCTTTATTGCTTCAGTACCTACTGATATTATTGATAGCCCTCTGAAGCATATGCTAAATTTGCTAAAGTATTTTTTTCACCTTTTAGGTGGAAGTTAATCCATCACTTTCTGCTCATGCCAATGCTCGACGGTGGTATGAACAAAAGAAAAAACAGGAAAGCAAGCAAGAAAAGACTGGTTGCTGAAAAGAAGACACGTCAGCAACTCTCTTAGGTAATTTTACATCAAACAGTTTAGCTGAATGTGTACTTATCACGTCAGCCATGTCTTTCCATAGCTTCTATGTTTCAGTTCCAGATGTACTAATTTTGCATATGGTGAAATTATCAGGAAAAATCTGTTGCTGCCATCTCACATATACGAAAAGTGCATTGGTTTGAAAAGTTTAATTGGTTCATCAGCAGCGAGAATTATTTGGTGATCGGTGGACGAGATGCTCAACAAAATGAGATGATAGTCAAGCGTTACATGTCAAAAGGAGATCTGTGAGTGCATACTTCTAGTTCTAACTTTTAGCTGCGTGCAGCTTAGTCTTTAACGGACTATACAGTTTTTTTAAGCCCTTTGAATGATTTCAGTAGATAAATTGCTTGTCATGTCATAGCATATTTTGAGTAGAATAAAAGATGGTAATTGTAGTTGCTAGTCTTTCGATTTACTAACAGCTGGGAAAGAATAAAAGAGATTTATAAGCTGTATTCTAATTTACGCTTTCGTAATTGTAATTTTGTCGACAACCCAGGAAAAACAAAAAAAAATTAAAACAATATTTTTTTAGTTTCAGGCTGTCGTCGCTAAAGGTCTTAAATGATTTTATTAAATATTTATTTTTAAATTCTATATTTAATTTGGCGACAGCCTTTTAGCGACGACATGTCGTCGCTTTAGGTCAGATCTATAGCGACGACTTTTTCCCGACGACTCTTTGCACCTTTGGGCACGAAGCAACGCCCACGGAACTTTTAGCGACGACAATTCGTCGCGAGGGTCATTAGCGACGACAATTCGTCACGAGGGTCATTAGCGACGACAAAAGTCGTCGCTAAAAGTCGTTTTTCTTGTATGATAAGAACATACAAACATACAAATACATACACACATATATATATACATAAAAAAATTCCCAAATTTTCAAATTACATGCACATACACAATTCCATACATAAACATGCATGCAAACATACATACACATACATAAGAACATACAAACATACAAATACATACACATATATACATAAAAAAATGTCCAAATTCCATACACATACACACAATTACATATACATATATAGGGTGAGGTTCAAATGCTAACCAATATTTATGTGATAACCATGATAACCACTCTCAAACATAGTGTTACGTATATGTAACAATTATCATTATGTTAATGTCACATATATGTAAACACTGTGTCAGGTATATGTAACATTATTTAGTACATATACGTAAGACTCATCATTTTCGTATTTACGTTCAAAATATTTATTCAAGATACTTAAATACTATTTTAACAATTAAAAGAAAAAATAATTTATAAATTATGTGATTGTTTTATAATGGTTAGCACGGTTATCACATAAAAAGTTGGTTAGTATTTAAACCCTTCCCTACACATCTAAACCTAATTTCATCAAATAAATATATATCTAAACCAAATTTCATCAAAAAATTACATACAAATAAACACAAACATACATACACATTACATACATATACATACAAACATACATCTAAATCTAATTTCATCAAAAATTACTAACCAAAACGAGTAAATTGCCTTCAAATAGCTTGAAATCTCTCAAAATTCGTGAAAGCTTCAAATATCTAAGAAAAATCAAAGAAATTAAGCTTAAAACCCAAAAATGTTAATTTTTTGTGAAGATTGAGACCTAGATGTTTACTCACCTCAAAATCCGAGAGATTGGTGAAAATAGCTCCAAAAAAGACCAAAAAATCGTGAAATCGCCAAAGAGAGAGATGGGAAGATTTTGGGTTTTTTTTGGTGAAAATGGGAAGGAGAAAGCTGTCTACTGAGTTTGTTCACGCTGAGACCTATACCGACGAGTGACGACATGTCGTCGGTATAGGCTCAGTTGTCGTCGGCGTAGACTGTCTGTACCAATGACATGTCGTCGGTATAGGTTGATTGACCAGTCAACATTTACTTAGGCCTATACCGACGACATGTCGTCGGTATAGGGTTATTTTTTTTTATTTTTTTTTTAAAAAAATTTCTTCACGAAACATAAATAAATAAAAGGAAAATAGTCTATACCGACGACATGTCGGTATAGGGTCTCCTCTACCAAAATTTGGGTTTGCCCTATCCCGACGACATGTCGTCGGTACAGGGTGACCTATCCCGATAACATTTGTCGTCTGGATAGGCGTCGTCGGCTTAGAGTGATATCCTTGTAGTGAAAGTCGAGACGTCGTTCCACTACACATGGTCTACATATTCGATTTTTTTTCATAATGTTGTATCTTCACTCACACCTATATAAACATTTTTTCTTTACAATACAAATGAGAACTTAAATGCATGTATATTTAACATTGGTTCGTTACAATACGCATAAGAATTTAAATGCATCTACCACAAAACCAAATTTCAAAGCAAGAGTTCTTGAATACTCATTTCACTGACAACTTAATTCAATGTTAAACATTTAAGTGAATCATCAATTTCATTTGATGCGGTACAATCTACATGAAAGAAGTAGACATTAATTTTAATTTTTTTAGTAGACTTTAATTAAACACTTTAAAACATAATGTTAGAAAATCTATAAAATGTTGTAATCTTTATATACTTGTGATATTTTGTTTTTTAGCCTATTGTGTATTTATTTATGTTTATAACGTTGAATTCTATGAATGTGGAATTATTTAAACTGTCATTAAATTTGCATTAAACCACACTGAGTTGCACTAGTTTATATATTATAAAAAATACTTTCAAATCCCAATGGTTTTTCACTTAAAGACAACTATTGCCTCTCCAAACCCTATGTTGTGAATCTTTGACGTTTGACCAACACACCCCACTTAATTTCTTTTGTTTTAGCTAGAGAAATAATTAACATTGAAGATATTAAAAAAAAAGTCTGTTTGTTTGTGATTATTGACAATTTGACACTATACAAATGTATGGTGTTATTTCTTATTATTTTTAATAATAATATTTACCGGGTAATTCTCGTTACCTAGAAAAAGTATGATCTAAAACTTGACTCGATCGTTATTGGATTCATGAATCAAAATAGAATATCAAAGGGATAAGTAAATTTACAAGATAATAGTACCTCGTTAGATATATGAAGTATTACAAGAAAAGTTTAAAATTTTATCTTATATAGGTTGGATCAAAAGTTTCATGTACGTCACTAGGGATGAGATCGGTACCGGGGTACCGGTACCGGTACCGAAAATACCAATATTGAAAATACCAATATCGAATTTTTAGAAAAATAGGTACCGAATAATGTATCGAATCTATCGGTACGGTACCGGTACTTGTACAAAATGTTCATCTCTAGATGGTACCAAAAATACCAATACCGAATTTCTAAAAAAATGGGTACCGAATACCATACCGAATCTATAGGTACGGTATCGGTACCGGTACTCGGTACCAAATGCCCATCCCTATAAGTCACAACAAAATGGATGAAAATAAGAGTAAGTGTAATTTCTTCATTCACATTAAGGGTGTAAACCTGACTAAGCTCGAGCTCGCCTCGTCTCAAGCCTTAAATACATTTAAAGCTCAAGTTCTGATCGTGACTAATTTAAAAGCTCGGAGTCGGTTTGAGATGGACTTTTTTTATTATTTAACTATTTTTATCAATATATAAATATTTATACACTTATAATTAACTATACATAACATAACACATATTATTAATTAGTTTTTTATCATAACATTCAGAACTATATATTTATAACAAACATTAAGAACATTGCAATATTAGTTATATATATTTAATTATCTTGATGTTACATAGATTAAAACATCATTTGCTAACACAAATACACCCTAAAACATTACAATTAATATTATAAATGATGTTATTAGCACTTGAAAATAACTAAATAAAACACTCCATTTTTCAAGTGCTAAAAACATCATTATACACTTATAATTAAACCAAACCCAATTTTGATTTTGTTTAGCATAAATTAATTAACAAAATCAAACCAAACACAAGTTAAGTAAAGAACATAATGGTAGAGTTAATTAGGTGATCACGTGCACATGGATTAATGATCTCCATGCATGAGTTTAGAAGACAAAACGTTGTTCCAGATTTCAGTGAAAGCCCTGATGATGATCCCATGATAGTACGGAGAATTCAGCTGCAAAAAACAGTTCAAAAGCTCTCTCAAATCATCTCTCCCATAAATCTCCTTCTCCATTATCATCTGCAGCATTGAGTCCCGGAAATCCACGTAAGGGTCGTCGGAATCTTTCTCCACCGCCAGGCTGTTGCCGCCGATCCTCCCAAGCCCTTGAACGGCTCTCAAGCTTCTTACTTCAGAGTCATCCACTGTAGATTCCGGTGAGAATGTGGTGGTGGTGGTGGAGGGAGTGGTGGTCCATGATGTGGAGGCGGAGGAGTGGTGGTGGTGGTGACGGCGGCGGTTGTGGTGGTGGTTGTCGGAGTTGTTGTAGTGTTTGTATTTGTTGGGTTTTGGGTGGAAGATTTTGGAGAGTTTTAGTCCCCGGCAGCCGGAGCCGCAGCCGACGGTGACGGCGGTGGTGTTGAGTGAGATCTTTTTGTTGATGGTAGGCATATTGTGTTGAAGGAGAGGGAAGTTGACTCATTTTTTACTCTATATATTCTACTTTGTTTGCAACCAGTACTTGCTAACGTCACGGTACCTTCGTTTACGGTTTCGTGACAGTCCAATCACGAGGATGGACAGATTGTAACCCTAATTCTAAACCCTTTCCTACCCAATAAAAAAAAGAAAAAGAAAAAGAAAAGAAAGGAAAATACTTTAAATATTTTTACTCTTTTTTCCTTATAAAAATTATAAGGTTGAAAAAAAATTAGGATATTTTATTATTTAAAGTCTATTTTATGCAAGTTTATATTTTAGTTTTATATGATATACACGTTTGATATTTAAATAATTAAGAAGTATTTATGTAAGAGACTTTAAAGAATACATTTTAGAATGGATAACGTAAAAACAAAATGTACTTTTGGGTATTTTGGAAGTAATGGTATATATGTATTTAGATATTTTTTTAATTAATAAATTAAAATATACTCTAGCTTAAATAAATAAATAAATAAAAATCAACTTTACTTTACAGGTTTCAGTCGAGTGATATTTAACTTTATCTAACTTAGAAAACTAACCAACCCCCCACCTGTTAAAGTATTTTTTTACTTTTTAAACTTTAATTTTATTTTTTTACCTATTTTAAGATATATTCCAGAAATAACAAATATTACATTTTTATGTGAAAACGTGATTTTGAACGAAATAAGTACGCATGGGTTAAGTATAAATGATTAAAATGGCCAGATAAATATAGGAAACCAATAAGTTTGTAAGAAAGTATTTCTGACCCGAAAGGTTTAATTGATATTTTAATTATGAATTTATTTATTTATTTATTTATTTTATGGAAACTGAATAAATGGTATATAATATTGTAGATGCGTAGTGCTACCAAAAATAAAATAATATTATTAAGGTATAAATGGAAGAGTTTGGAAGCTGGCATGACAGTAGCTTAGGTAATTAAAAAATATATATATTCATTTAAAAAAATAAGATAATTAAATAAATTATAGAAATTAAAAGAACCCACAAAACCCGCCGGGTTTAACTCCAATGGATCCGAGATTACCAGATCCCACCGGATAACATCAATTTCATACACTCCATTTTTTATACTTTAAATAAAAGACCGTTTGTGGATTTTATATTGTTACAAACACTCAAAACTATATTTAGTATTTTATTAAATTAATAAGTTATGAGTTAAATAGAATATATATATATTGACATGTTATGTGAATAAAAGAATGATAATGTTTGAAGCCTGTCAAATAATGTGATTATTTTGGTATTTAGTATCTTTAAAGTTTATATTAACAAAGGGTTGTTTTGGTACCGTTCATATGAAATGTGAATTAGTTTTGTGTATTTAACAATGTTTAACAAAGGGTTTAAAAGAAAATATTGCTTTTAACTTGTGTATGACTATCATAAATCTTTGGGTTTGTCATGGTGGACGGTTTGATAATAACATTGTCATGGTCGAGTGTCGATTGAAATTTGTAATAATGTTGTCACTATATGATTAACATGTTAATGAATGAATCTGAGAGTGTCATCTACGACGATATGTTTAATACATATCAAAATAAAGCAATGACGAGTCCATCGGAGTCATCTTTTGTGTGATACGACTGACATGAGGTTTTTATTGTAAAACATATAGATAATAGAGGGAGTAACTCATACATTTATATGTATGCATTTAGTTTTTCATTATTTATTTTTATATGGAATTAGGGTAGATGAAAGCCAACTTGATGTGAGGAAGATCTATGCAACCTTCAAGGAGTGATGCACTCTTGAACATATCATATGTCTCATGTTCTAATCATGTTTCACTTGTTTACTGTCATAACCTCTTGAAGGCCACATGTGTAGCGCAAGCTACGATTTGCCTGATCCTGTTAGTTAGCAATAGGTGGGTACTGTGAGTTTTTCGATAACAGATTCTTATGATTAAACAAAAAAGGTCCATGCGGTGTGGCTTCGTGATGGTACCTTCGTCTTACTCCAAACCTCACATGGACGGTCCATATTTGGAGATCACCAAAGCCAACACAACATAATGTGATAATGTGGTACTGGTACCACACGCATCAGGACTTGTACTCTCCATTAGAGCCCATTGAAAAAATTTGAGGTGAGTGATTGAAATTAAAGGCTATTTGAAAGACATGACAAACATTACATCCACCTGCAGACTGTAGAAAAATGGGCATCATGACCCTCTTCAGAAATGGTGTAAATATATATGCATTAACTCTCAACATTTAAAGATTGTTCAGGCTCAAAACTTACCGTCACCATTCAATAATCATATCTTCCAAATTCTGAATCAATAATAACAACACTCATGACCCCACGAAAACGATCACTAATGATACAAGCTGTTTCACATTATATGTTGAAACTAATTATTACTTACAATGAGATCTCATAGAGGGTGGAAGACAAGTTTTAAAAAAAAACAGCAATAAATCTTTACTTAGACATTGAAAACTTTTCTTGATTTTCATTTAATAAGCAAATTACAAGTTGTCACTCGTTCATTCGATTGATTAGTTGTTACATTTAATTTCTTAGTTGTCAGCTGATGACAAATGAGTTATAATCTCCTTTAACACTGACCTATTGTAAGCGTAAAAACTTATTATATATTATAATATACCAATTTTCCCTTGAAGAATATTTTTCACTTTTTATCTTTTCACTTTCATGTCGCGTGAAACACGATGGGTTGCATTTCCATCCTACAATGGGTTCACGCGACCGATTGCATTTCCATCCTACAATGGGATGGTTGTGCATTTGTTTGTGATAAATATGCCATTGCTTGCCAACCCACAAACAAGGTCATCCATAGGGTTTCATAACACTCCCCACTCACTTAGAATCTTATTATTAAATATAATTTTATACAACCAAATTGGATTTTAATAATCCAAACTATGACCCATTGGCCGATAATAATCCATACTAACAGTTTGGCTGGTGACAATCATAACTTTCACTTTTGTTGTCAAAGACAGTCCCGGTAGCATAATCATCATAGATTTACACTCGAGTTACACTTGTTTTCGCTGAAAATGATGATTTTGAATGAAATAGAGAAACGTATAAGCGAAATCGAGTGTAAATCTATAATGATTATGCTACTAGGATTGTCTTTGACAACAAAAGTTAAAGTTATGATTGTCACAAGTCAAACTGTTAGTATGGATTATTATTAGCTAATGAGTCATATATAGTTTGGATTATTAAATCCAATTTACCTTTTATATAAAATATATGAATAACTGTATGAACAAATTACTGTATATTTTTCCCTAGAAAGTATGTTGATAACATAATAGCCATAATAAATTATGACAAAAAAGGTTGATTTCGCTTTTAAATCTTTAAATAATCACAATTTACTAGACACACTCATAGAGCTAATTACCTATTAAACACTATTGTCTGTTAACATTTTATTTTAACTAATTGATTATCTGAATTTGATTATTCCATATCACATAACCACTTTCTGAACATAATCCTAAACACACCCTTATGTCAAATGTATTAAAAAAAAGATTCATGTTCTAGTAAAAAGGTACCACTCTTAATGCATATGGTACAACTCTTTAAATAAATTTCAACCATCTATAGACTATAGGTTAATGATGAAAATGGGATTTCCATGATACCTATCAAGGATGTATAAATGGGCATAATTATGGTAGAGAGCTAATTTATAGTTCATAGGGTACACACTTTGCATTGATTTTTTACAATTAATAAAGAACGTACACACACATTTATTCACAAGGTTCATGTGAGCTAAGCCTATTGATGCTACAAAGATTGAACCATGGTCCCATCAAACTATGGCTTTGTTGATCAATGATGCTACATGCCGAGCCACCCACAACGAACCAGCCGCGGTGCAGCAGAAAGAATGGGTGTGACCCTCTCTTTCCACTTCTACAACGGCATCCGGCACCTGCTTCACCACCTGCTTCGTTTTTATTAATTTTTTTTTAAACAAAATTGAAAGTTTGTAGCTTTTTAGGAGAGAGTTTGTTACATTTTTATGCAATTATCCCAAACAAATATCTTGAAAAAGAAAACAAAATATTAAAAGAAAGTATGCATGCCAATGACATCAATGGTTTACCTCATCATGCATGTACAATGGGGCCCAATGATCATCATCACCATACAAGAATGCAATCCTATGTCTCTTTCTCCTCATGAACTCCCAATCCGGTGACTTTACAAGCTATAAAAAAAATATTATGTTCACCAAAAAAGAATAGAATTCAGTTAATCTTTGACTCCATTTTTAGTACTTTTCTTTAGTTTAATTTATCAGAAAATCACAAGAATAATCATGTTTTAGGGAATATTTATACCCTAGTGTGAGACAATTTTCACCTCTACAGGCATGAAATATGTTTTTCGTGTATCTACTTTATGTTTATGTATCATCGTAAATGTTTTGAAATGTACAAACTTGACCCATTTTTTTATTTTTTTTACTTATACCCGATTGTCAAACATCTACCTTTTTCTTTCGCGTATCCACTTTTTTAGTATCTACGTTATTTCGCTTTACTTATTTTCTTAAAAAAAGGGTAAGGTTTCTACATTCCAAGACATTTATTATGATAAGCGACATAAAGTAGATGCACAAAATTTGTTCGCGTATTTCATGACTATAGAGTAAAAACGGAAACACATTTACAAAGCTGGTTGCTTTTCTTCTCTCTTTTGTGTGTGTGTGTTGGGGGGGGGGGGGGGTTACATACCTCTTCAAATTCTGTCATGGCCAAATAAAGCACATTGCGCATTGTATGATACTGAAACAAGATTAACAATAATTAACATAAGAACAACTAATTATATCTCTATTCTCTATTAAGAAATATAAAAAAAAAATAACATTCCAATTTGTGAATCTAAACTTTTAAAAATGAAGTCAGAAAGGACTAAAAGGACCACTTGAACAAGAAGAAAATAGGTCCCATACCAACTGACACAATAATTCTCAATTTGAATGCATAATTATAGGTGTTTGAAGATGATAAATGAGCAACACTAAAAATATAAAGTGGTGAAATGTCACATACTTATTATAGTTGTTGCAACAAGTTTCAAATTCTTATCATAATTCACAAATACATAAATAATACCCATTTTATAATTCTTATAATAAATTAGTTTCACCTTAAGAATGCTTGTACAAAGAGCATTGATAGCAGTAGTAGACCACGACTTCCCTAACGAGTTTTTTGCTATAAATCTTGATGCTGAAATTGGTAGGAATCCCAACAATGCCACTGTAGCACTGATCAGATTAGATTGAAGTCGAGACCTGATATTAACAATTTTTTTAAAATAATTATCAGATTATTACAACTTTAAGTCATTATAGTTGATTATATGATCCTGATTATTTAAAATCACATAATCACTTTCAAAATGCATAAGCAAACACTCTAAATCAAAGATTTTAGAGAGAATTATAGTACGTTTTCAAAATATTTGCAAGCAAAAGATCATTAATTTTAGCAGCAGAGATATAAATGGTGATTTAGTGGTAGGGTATGATGATAGTGACAATTGTTTTACCTTGAAATTTTATTAATAATAGACTGTTGCTGAGATTTTGCATTCACTGCCAAAAATGGATAGAGCGCGATAAAATATGCAACCTGTCGTATAAGACATTAAGACCAAAGGATCAGAAGACAGCTTATAAGAATTAGCATATTATTCAGTATTACAGGTGTCAAGATTGACGGGTTGGGTAACGGGTCATTTTAGTACGGGTCAAAGTGGTCTAAGTTGGGTTGGGTTGACTCACAAACACTTTTTGTCCATTTTCAAAAATATTTTTACGAATAATAAAACTGTTAATTCAAAATAAAAGAAAAATATGATTACAGTAACAGTCCAAATATTTGAACAAAGTGACTTTGGAGGTCGTATGCATTGAAAATAAACTTTGGATGATTTTCAACCCGTTTGACCGGTTCAACCCTTTAGGCCGTTTGACCGTTCCCATTTTAGCTAAATCTTTTCATCTGACCCACTGAAATTAAACACAACTCAAATCGACTCATTCATAAGTAAATGGTAATTTCTTAAGTGATCACCTTTTCAGGAATTCGTTTAAATATTTCCAAAGACATATACGATCCAATTGAGTGTCCCACCTGTAGAGAAGACATGATGTACTAGCCTTAGGTAGTTGATGCAATAAGTGAGTTCATTTACAATAAAATGCAAGTAAAATAAGGAAATAAACCGTATCATTTTTCATAAAACATACAATATTTCATATTTATTTTATCGCACTTCACCATTTTTTGTTAGCTTGCAGAAAGAACAAAACTTGATGTAAGAAGCAATAAAACACACCAAAATAAGAGGGACTTCAAGAGCTTGCAATTCCTGGTGGATGAAATTAATCTGAAGGAACAAGAAGATTAATCATGTCAATAATCAGTTATTAGCCTCTAGATAAATAGAGTCTGCTTTTATGTATTAAGTTTTCTAACCAATTAGAATTTGCTAATATTCAAACAGTTAATTATCGGATTATTACAACTTTAAACAGCAAAAGCACATCCAATTATCCAAACACTATCTTATAATTTTAGAAAATTAGAAAGATTACCTTGTGATCAATTTGTTCCTTTAGTGTGAACACCTTCCCCTGCTCCCAATCCTTACAAAAATCAAATATAATCACATTAATATCACAAGATTTCAAACCATACTGGATCATTGGATAAACATATATTCTCAAAATTACGAATTTGGTCAAAGAAAGATCTCAAGAAATATAACAAGTGACCAAAATAATTTTTTTCTTTTTGTCTTTTGATGGAAGAAGAAACAAGTTCACAATTTACTGATTAAAAAAATCTTAATATTACAATGTTTCTTCATAATCTCAGTTGAAGCAAAATTAAGTTTACAAGATTGCTGCAGATGCTATGGAAATTCAGCAAAAAGATTTCCAATTATCCATGTCCGTTGTTGATAGCTTCTTTCATGGCATAAAAAAACATTTATTTGAGCATGTAGTTAAACAGAAGTGTTTTACATTGCAACATAACAAGTTGTATACACATTTTGCAAACACCAGATACTGAAGAAGATGCACACAATGGATAAAATTTCGGTTTGTAAAACTATAAAGAATACCTTTTCTGAGTGTGATATATGCCCAATTGCTGATCATAAACACAAAAAGACACAAGTAGTCAAATTACAAATTTGATTTTTAAATTATTTTATAACCAACTTGATCTATAATTTTTTTTTTAAAAATGAAGGTAAATGTTATAGATTATGTCAGTAACTGCAAAACATGAAAAGGAGCAGCCAATCCGTACCTGTTATAGAAGCAGCCTCTCCCATTTGCTCATAAAGAGACTCCAAAAAATCAGTGTAAAATGAAATCACTCCTGTACTGATAACTTATTACTACCCAAAAGATTGTTTAACAGAATAACTCATTAAATTATTTAAACCAAGCATAAAAATCCATACAGGCCCCTGATAACAGTGAAAAGTTCACTATGAATCACAAAGAGATTGATGAAGAAGGCAACTATAGTATGTGAACGAAGACCGGTGTCTATGCAGTCGATACCACCGATATCTCGGTGATATCTCGGATATCGGTGGTTTCACCAAATATCGGTCCAAATATCGGTGGCGATAATATCGGCGATATTTACCGATATATCGCCGATATAGGGTTTGACATATCGGTCAAAATACCGAGATATCGGTCCAAATATCGGTCCAACTTGTTATCCCACTTTATCCTTCACTCGATCGGGCTTTTCTTTGATAATATTCAGTTAGAGTAGGATATGATAACATCCGGTTACATTAATCTTTATGTTAATATGGTATGTTAGTTGGTTTATGTTGATAAAATTCAGTTACATTAGTTGGTTTATGTTGATATGATAACATCAAGTTACATTAGTTGGTTTATGCATGATATAAAAATTACCGATATCTCACCGCGAGAACCGATATCTCAGATATCGGTCCTTGACCGATAACCGATATTTTTTCACATTAACTGCATAGACCGGTGTAAGGAGAAACAGCGTCGTCTAGGGTTCGCCTATAAGAATACCCTCATGAGTCCTCAGGGTCAGAGGCGGCGCTTCATGTGCATGCGGATCAAAATTGGTCAAATATAGAGTTTGAGGAGGTTGATATGTAAAAATGACCAGAAGGAGGAACAGATTACAAACGGTTTACCAGATTAAAAGGCTAACATGTAAAAGATATGAGAGATACGAGAGAGATGCAGCTTTTGGTTGTACATAGAGTGCCTCACGCCTAGGCTTCATCACCTAAACGCCTCAAAGCGTGTCACACTTTTTTAAACCAAGACTCCAATACATCTCTCTCAAACAACCATGTCTTTTATGTTCTCCATCTTCACCTTCTCCCTCATCTATACTAGTTTACTACCCAAACTAAGTAATGAAAATTCAAACTAAACTTCCCCTCCCTTCAAAGAACAGAAATACAATCTTTTTAGATCACACCTAGACTTGACTGACCCAAAGTAAGGGAAATGGGTTGGTTTGGTTTATATTTTTTGTATTTTGGGTTGAATTGGGCAACACCATAACAAAGAAAGGGTTGAAATGGGTAACGCCTTAACACATGTTGGGTCAAGATGGGTCGCTTAAAAACTATGTAAATTTAGGATGGGTTCAAACAGGTAACAACGGGTCAATGGCATGTTTGATGAGAAAATCACTTAAGATTAACACCGACACCACCACCCACCGCCTCTTGCACCACCACGACACCACCGTCACTAACTGCCGCGGAAAAAAATATAGCATATTTTGGTATTTTTCTTTTCGAAGATAACTATTTCAACCCGAGCCACTTTTTGGTTACAACTCATTCTAATCCGAAGCAAATTGATACTTTTCTTAAAAACGACCCGTCCCGAACTCATTTTGGCCATAACCCGTCCTGACCCGAACCCGTTCTGACCCATTACCCAACCCACCCATTTTGCATGGCTTAATCACACCTTTATTGAAATGCAAGATTGATAGGATGCTCATATGATCATATATCATATATGACAGCTGCATTTTTTCTTTTCATAAACAAACAAACAGACTGATGCAGTGGGGGCCGGCCCGAGTGGTAGCCCAACCCGGTTTACAGTAGCTCCAGCCAGTCGAAGACCCGGGTTAAGGCCGATCAGCCCTGACTTGGAAAGCAAGCTGGAATCGTTATTTTAATTATTATTTTTCAGTATTATTTGTTAAGACTTGGTATTTGATTGTGTTTCCTTTTTCCTGGTTTATTGCCTAAATTATGGGTTAGGGTTAGGCTTTAAATAATTCTCTATTTTGTTTGAAAGAATCAGTTCTTTACTATTGATTATTGTAAAGAACACCTTTGAGGTTTATTTGAACCACTCGGTTCGATTTAAGCTTTTGATTGAATCATTGTTTTTGAGCCATTTGATTGCTTCCGAAACTGCATCAGTTCATGACCCGGTTTACAGCAGGTGTTCTTTGTATCAGAGCCAGGTTTGTTCAAATGGCTTGTGAGAAGGATTATCATCTGAACTACAGATTCGCCGGACGAGGCAGTGGTCGAGATGTGGTCGGATCACAAGGTTGCAAATTTCAGGAAACCGACTCAGAGGTTTTCATCCGGGATGAGAGCTTTGGGAAGAAGGAGTATCCTGGAGGTTGTAGCAATATCTATCCATCACTTCCTTTTTTCGATGACTATGGAGATGAGGAGGTGAACAAAAAAAAGTATGCATGGGTTATGAGAGCCTTAAACGAGGTCGTTGTTCAAGAGGTCGAATCGGTGCAGCAAAGTGATATTGGATCTGGGTCTGGTTGGGACCATCGTATGGCACCATGGGTCTTGATGGAAAATCATGTAATCAAGAGTTATCAGGAGATGCTCATATGTCTTCTAGTAATTTTTATGAACTCTTAATGGGACATATGGTGGTTATAGATGGTCCATCAGTGGTGTATGATGGTAGCACAGTTCAACTTGGTGATCAAAGTTTGGATCGTGACTTGGCACCGAGTTTGGAAAATCAACATGTTACTTTGGTAGAGAAGAAGACAGACCCTCTTCCTAAATTTGAGGAGGCTCTAAATAGGCCCCAAAAATATGGTTGGCAGTACACAATAAACGCGGAAATATTCCATTCGACCCTGGTGACTTTGGTTCGGAGGCAAAACTCGATGACGAGTTTTTTTCAAGAAGGGGAGAATGATGCAGTGGGGGCCGGCCCGAGTGGTAGCCCAGTTCATGACCCGGTTTACAGCAGCTCCGGCCAGTCGAAGACCCGGGTTAAGGCCGATCAGCCCTGACTTGGGAAGCAAGCTGGAATCGTTATTTTAATTATTATTTTTCAGTATTATTTTGGTATTTGATTGTGTTTCCTTTTTCCTGGTTTATTGCCTAAATTATGGGTTAGGGTTAGGCTTTAAATAGTTCTCTGTTTTGTTTGAAAGACTCAGTTTTTTATTATTGATTATTGTAAAGAACACCTTTGAGGTTTCTTTGAACCATTCGGTTCGATTTAAGCTTTTGATTGAATCATTGTTTTTGAGCCATTTGATTGCTTCCGAAACTGCATCACAGACGTAACTAGTAATATCCCACTCATAAATAGGTTCTGGCAGGTTGAAATGAGCGCAAATCTTACCTTTATCCAGGCTGCTCCCAGACACACAGCGCTCATGATAACCTCATTTTTTTTTTTTTATTGGAAAGGAAAATACAGAAAACATACAAGAAAATACATGTATCATAACAGAATTTATTAGTATCTAAGACTAAAGGATGAAATTACCTGGATTTCCAGGAACAAAAAGAATATGCAGTCTGGGATTTGTGGCATGAATCTCCACTAACTCTGTCTTCCAACTGCCCTCCACAAATCACAGATTTAAGATTAATCATAGATATAATAATTAACAAATACAGGAGGGTAAGTGAAGTTGCATACCCAGAAACATTGCACAATCTGAAATTAGGAACAGAATCAGATTTGTGGCGAATCAATTGTGATTTCTCGTGACCCATTTCAGAGATTCTACCGCTGCTGAATGCAATTGCAGTACTGTAACGGCACCGATGAGATCGGTTTTTGCAAATTACAGATGAATCTAAATCAAGAAAATAGATTTTGGCGGGGAGCACCTGTAACGAATTGGGGGAGGGAAAGAGAGAAGTCGAATAGATAATGACGAAAGCAGAGGCCACGACTGATGGATAGTCATAACACAACTCCGGCGGAAACACCAAAGTTCCTCCACGGACACCCATAATGATTAACATACTTGTACGTCAAAGTACAACTACACGAAGCCTATGTGATTAAACCATTAAAAATATATCAATTACAAAAATATTCATTTGAGTGTAATAATTGGTAAGTCACCCGGTACTACTCATATTTGTAAATTAAAATTAAATGGTTTGACACGAAACATGCACGATGACAGTTGATATCTTTAAGACTTTGACATAAATAAATATATGACACGTCTTCGGGTTCACCTATTTAACCCATCAACTCGAAATCATTTAACTCGTCAACCAGACATGAATTACACCTCTAAATTAACCAAATAGGAAGGCAATGTTAAATTAAAAACGGAACTAACATTACTAAGTAAACTTTACTATGTTTTGTTATAAATACGATCGCAGTATTAAACCTAACATCTCTTCGTGTATCACAACCGTTTAAGATGTAGTTACGTTTTTTTTTCTTTTCGATTATCACAATCGTTTCATAAGTTATATCAAAACACTTGAGTCAGTGAATACATATTTTAGAACGTATATTTTTTATTATAATAAAAATTAAGAACATATAAATGAAAATTATAAATACTGATATGAACATTAACTATCTTCGAACAAGCGAAATGCATAAACCAAAATAATCCAAAAGATCACATAGAAGAACAAGAATTGTGCCGAAAGTTGTTACTTGATACTATACATGTATTCAATTTTATAAAATTATAATAAAATTGATGTAAATCCATCCATAGTTGGGCCTTTTAACTAGTTTAAAACCCTTTAAAAAAAATGGGCCGAGCTAATCATTAAGGGTGTTTAAATTCGGATATTCAAAATTTTCAAATAGTTGATTTCACTATTCGATTTCGTATTCGAAATTTTCGTTATAAGGATGGAGAGGGCACCCGCTACGACGAGGCAGGCTCCTTGCGGCTTCAACGGCGCCACCGCCCGCCATCCCCACTACGCCAACAAACGGCGTCACGTGGCTTCAAGATGCGGCTTCCCACCATAGCGCCCTGGTAAGCTTAATATGACCGTTGGAGAGGATGGTGGGTATGGGCTTCATGGCTTGGGTGCCACCACCTCTGTAGCTTCGTACGGTTTCACGGGGCTTCAAATGACGTGTCACACTCTCATTGGTGGGTTTGGGCTTCAAGTCTTGGGTGTCCCTCCACCCTAAAAATGTGTTTAAGAAAAGTCAATGTAAAATTAATTATAATTTGAAAATAATACACAAGCAATACTTTGGAACTAATTTTCTTCATCCGATTGGAAAAGTTGGTTTAACGTTGACCTAACGCAACCACCCTTCACCTTTGTGATACATCATTGTCTACGGAGTTTCAATATTTTATTTCTTTTAAAACTTATTTAATATTTAAATAAATACATCATGACTATATCAAACTTCAGAAATATTTTACATTAAAAAATATTAGAAACCTTATTAAACGTTAATCAAAAGTTATGCAATCACCAAAAAATTAATAAAATTTGAAACCTGAACTAATAAAGAATAAAAAACAATAATTAAAATACAACTTTACCGTGAAAAAATATTGTGCATTTTTAAAAATATCCTTAAATAAAAGGTTTTCATAGCTTTTAGGATTACGGTTGATAAAAAAAATATCCAATGAAAAACTTGATACTGAACCCTATTTCACTTGTGAATCACTAAGTTGGTAGAAGAAGGGCAAGGACCGGGTGTCCCCAATCAAGAAACTAGAGATGGGTGTTAGGATACCCCTAGGATCATTAAGCCTGTACCTAAGCCCGTACCCGACTATTTATGTGAATGACGAAAATTTCTCAATTCCTCGCTGGGTGTTGCTAAAAGCTCGTGGATCTAGTGATCCGAACTTGAGCAGCAGAGTCAAGGAAAAGACTTCCCCGGTTTGGAGTCGTCTCACTGATGATGTTTTATCGTTAACTCTCTCAATATTTTCTTTCTTAAAAGCCTATCTTAATCTCATGTCGGATGTTGGTCGCAAAGAGATGTCCATTTTGTTTGTGCTGAGACTAATATTGTTCTATTTTACGGTTCATTCCTTATGAGCCTTCATTGTACTTCTAGCTCATTGTCATCTACACTCTTGACTATAAGAATTTTTCGGCCGTTAAAAAAGTTAGAGTTTTTCACTACCAATATGAAATGATTGTTTGTAATAAATAGTTAAAACTATATAACAAAACAGGCTCATGTTTCAAGGTTTACTATTCTTTGTTGTGTTTGGTTTAGCGGTGTAAACGAGCCAGGCCGGCTCGTGAGCTACTCAAAATCGGCTCGTTAAAAGCTCGATTAGAGCCGAGATTCACTTATAGTTATCGTGCTCGAGCTAGCTCTCGAGCCTAAACATGCATATCATTTATATAACTTTTATTTAATATATTAAATATATATTTATATAATAACAATTACCATATATAAAATTATGATAAAAGTAACTTAATAATATATAGAGTTAATTGCACAAATGGCCCCTGTGGTTTGATCAAATTGCACGTTTAGCCCGCAGGATTGAAAAAATACAAATTTAGCCTAAATATTTGTTAGTTGGTTGCACCTTTAGTCTCTAACGTCAATGTTAGTTAGTTTTTAACAAAAAATTACCTCATGTGTCATCCACATAAGGGTTTTTAGACTTTTCAAATGTTAATAAACAAAAATGCATAAAAGAATAAGTACAAAACACCATAAAAAATGTCCCCCTTGTAAAAAATGCATAAAAAAATAAACAAATTTTAAACGTGTAATTTAATCAAGCCACAGGGGCCATTTGTACAATTATCTCTAATATATATTATGTTATGTACAAAAATTATAATAAAAATATATAAAAAAGTAATTATAAATATATATATATATATATATATATATTAGTAAATAATAAACGAGCCGAGCTTTAGGAATAGAGTTCGAAACGAACAGGGCTCAAGCTCTCTATAAGTTAAATGATTCGAGCTCGAGTCTGGTTGAGTTTGGGTCAGATCAGCTCGGCTCGTCTCGACTCTTTTACACCCTTAGTTTTATTCTTTATTATTCTTTGTAAGCATTAACAGTCCCTAACTTATTGGGCAGTAAACTCTATTACTTAAATATTAATACGGATAGAATACATCCATTGTTTGTAAACATGAAAACAACAATTATTGGTTGGAATATGTATTTAATTAGTCTTAAGAAATGTAACATCAATGAGATAATTAATAAAAAAATAACTTTCAATAGTTAACTAAAAACTATGACCCGCGCGTGGCGGCGGGACCGTACGATGATACAAACGTATTTAAGTACATATTTAAAGCCAACACGATGCAACGGGCCTGCGAACCTCGTTACGCGCATTGCAGCGACAACAATAACGTCACTACGTACATAAATGAAACGTATAAAGTTGCCCGGACTCGGTCATGGAGATCGAAAAATAGATAAATTACTGCACGAATAAGAGTTAACATTGAAACGACAAATTCGTAAAAGAAGTTAGTAATTCAGTAAAAACAAAAAAATAGAAAAAAAGTAATTTTTACAAACGAATATAAAAAAATTAAGAAAAAAAAAAAGAAATTTAAGGGATAAACTTGATAGTTTAGAAATTTAAATAGTAGAGTTTAGAATTATGTGCAGGGATAAACCAAAAATTTAAAAAGGTTAAGAGGTATATTTAAAAATTTATAAAGCTGAGGTGACCAATAAAAAATTTGATAAAGTTAAGGATGTATTAATAAACTTTGGTCGGTGGCTTGTGAGTGGCCACCGACCTTAGTTTTTAAGGTAGTTAGAGTTAATGATGATACAACCCTTTTGTTATCGTCTACTGATTCTTTTTTTTTAACGACAATTTGGATCACTGACGGGACACTGACTCACCCGATCATCTTCACCTTTCTTAGAAGAAAACCCACCATATATAAGAAAACTCACTGGCCTAACCTGGCCCCCTTTTGTTATCGTCTATTATACCTAAAGTTAATTATATTGGTTCTAGATCTTTATAGATATGATTGTATTTCAAGATGAAAATAACATAGTCGGGATGATAGATTCATGTTGAAAATCAGGCCCAAGAAATGAACACATAATTTGATCTCAACCAAGATTGACTATTTTATTAATATTATAATTCTTGACACATATACAATGATCCATAACCCATCTATTTATACTAAAATAAACTTTGTTAACCAAGTAATCTAATCCTACTCAAATACTTAAAGATAATACCAAACAATAAACAAATAATAAAATAAATAAGTATTAGACTTCTAGGACTAAAAACTTGCAATTTCCTCCTTACATCCCGTAGACTATTAGACTTAACAAGATTAGCCTAATAATCACCCCCTAAACTTGTCATGCACTTCTCTTGGACCCGTTCACCGTCTTGACCCTTCCCTAGGCCTCATCCTAAATCATCCCGACATGAACTTCCACAACCACAATGTTCACATACATGTTTTTTCTCCTTTGCATATACCATTGTTATCTCCTCTTTTTCACTGCTTCAAACCCACTTGACCACTATCGATCTCCCTCTTCCCGGGTCACCAGAACAACCCCGTTCTTGACCACTAATCGAAGAAAAAAAACAAGCTCGCTACCTTGCTGCTTCTTCCCTTTTTCTTCTTTGACGAATCTTTTCCCCGTCAACCTACCCGCAAATCTGATCGGATATCTTTTGCCAAAAAACAACCTGACCAGGTTACTCCGTTTTTATCCTTGGCAGGATAGATCGGGTCGATTGATCAAGTATTGAAGCTGTCTTATCATAACTAGATCAGATCACCATCAACGAACACCGAAATCGCCCCTTCTCGGTCTTTTCTTCCCAGCCCCGCAGTTACAGGGGCTGCTCCAATTCCCCTTCCTAAAAAAACGACTCTCAAAACGACCTTCTCTTTAACTAAGCTCTGATACCAATTGATTGTTGGAAATCAGGCTCAAAAAACGAACACAGAATTTGATCTCAACTAAGATCGACTCTTTTATTAATATTATAATTCTTGACGCCTTTATACTTATCTCTAACTCATCTATTTATACTAAAATAAACCTTGTTTACCAAGTAATCTAATCCTACTCAAATACTTAAAGATAATACCAAACAATAAACAAATAATAAAATAAACAAGCATTAGACTTCTACTAGGACTAAAAACTTGCAACTTACTCCTTGTACTCCGTAGACTATTAGACTTGACAAGATTAGCCCAATAATTTAAAGGTTTAAAGGATTTTAAAAATTAAACCTTTTAAATTACAATATGTATTTTTTGCTTTCTTTTCGATAAGTATTTTTATTAGACGTCATAATAAAATTTCTTCTTGTCAATATTTTCTACTTGATAATGTTCAATGTACTTAATCTCTTTTGTAATACTATTAATCTTAAATAAACTTTTAGTAACTTTATGTTTAATATCGATAACGGAAATAGTGGACTTTATAAGGTCTCCGTATTGGTTTTACGGTCCCTCTTTCACGTCTCGTCCCGTCACGTCAGCGCCACATCATCACAAGGGCTTTCACAGAATCACTAAGGTGCGTAGTGGTTTCACGCCCCGCATTAATGATTTAATTTTTTTATATTTCGTTTTGTTAATTTTTATTAGCATTTGATACTTATTTTTCAAAACAATTATTTATTAGTTGAAATGTCGATCCAAACACGTTAAAAACCACTTACGTGACGAAAAATAGTTTTTTTTAAAACAACTCTGTTTTCGTTAAAATTTATATCTGGATGTTCAGAAAAATAAAATAAACAAGCCCGTGTATTTCGTTTTTTTTAAATAATTACCAAGTATGATTTTAGAGTAAAACCAAATTTAATCAAAATATAAAGATTAAATTAAAATTTTGAAAAACAAATTGTGATGTGTCCTTGTATGATTGGAGATGATTTAAGTTCATTAAATGCAATTTTGTCCTCACCGGCGTGAAAGTTCTCACGCCCAACAACGCCTGTGGGGGTGGTGTTCACTGGCGTGAAAAGCCTAGGTGGCTCACGCCCCCCTCTTTCACGTTTGTGTTACGGATGACCTAATATGAACTTATATTAAGTTTTGATGTATGATTTCTTAAAAGATGCTTAATTATGACAAAAAAAAATCTAAACATGTATATGTAAACAATCAACGTGTGAAACAATTTGTTTATTTGTAACTGATTAAATCAATTTTTTAACGAAATAGTTTCACTTTTTTTTTCGAAAGGCAAGATTTTCTAAAAAAAAGGAACCCCCAACCAACAGATACAAAAGAAACAATAACGGAACATAATTATATAAGATTGAAGCTAATCCAATTTTTCCAAGAAAGATTTTTAAGGCTAGAACGGCTTTTGAGCCATAAGAAACCTAAGGTCTTTATACTCTCAATTATATCTTCCACCTTAGGTGGTTTATTTTTAAAGAGAAACTCGTTCCTTTCCCTCCATATGCACCAACATGTGATAAAGATAATGTCTTTGAATACTTCTTTGTACACCTTATCCAAAAAAACGACTTGTGAATCTCAATGAGATCACAAACCAAAGCATAGATCGGGTTGATCTTGCAGCAAATACTAACGTGTTGCCATACTATCGAAGAAAAGTAACAAGATGTAAAGAGATGGCATGCCGATTCTTGCAAATTTCACACATAGTGGGCAAAAATTAGAATCAATGGGAACATTGCGCTTAGCCAAAGCCACAAGTGAAGGGATGCGATCTAGTTCAACCCTCCAGCCAAAAATGTTACACTTAGCGGAGACCCATTTGCACCAATCCATGACATAGTTGTTGTTAGAAGCCCGATCTTCGGCTATTAGGGAATTAACATCTTTCACCGAGAATTCCTTTGAGCGTGACCCATCCATTCCCAATTGTCTTGGTTGCTCGATAAAACCATCGGCCCTAGCATAAGTGAACATTGAGACCAATCATTTAGTTCCGTCATGGAATGTGGCAACATCTTCCACCTCCTGTGAGGTATATATAACGATCTATCTTAAAATGAAATAACGATCTATCTTAAAAAAAAAATAGAACATTTTAAAAAAGAATAAAATAATCAAACAGTAAATTATATTTTTAAATCGTGGTATATATATTTTTTAAAATATCGGCTTATTTTATAATTATAAAAGTAAATTGCATTTTACATCCTTTAGGTATTTAACAAATTTATGTATACGTTTTTAAACTAAGGAAATTACAGAAATCGTCTTTTATGTTTAAATTACAAGATTTAGTTTAATATCGAAATCTGAAATTTGATATATATACTTAAAGGACGAAAAGTATAACTTATTATTTTATGAATGACAAAAGGACCACGTGAGGGGCATATGGCTGCATTTTACGTTGTCGAACTCTATAATTTTTTTTATTTTAAAGACTGAAATTTAGTAAATAATTAAACAACTTAAAATATAATTTACTATCATTATAATTTATAGTATATTTCCAAATAAGGATCAAGAATTTATGAAAAGGGTGGAAGAAGTGAGGAGGCGTTGGAGGCAAGTAAACCCCACCTCCCAACCGCTTTATAAATACACATACATATACAGACATGCTTATATATTAATAACCTCATTCTTCTTCAACAAATTTCTCTTTTTTTAATTTCTTCACACCGATTTCAAAGCCCCAATTAATTTCTTCAAAATCCCATCAACAATCCAAGATCTTTTTTCAATTTCACCAAAGGTAATTCGAGTTCTTCATACCAAATTGAGTTTCTGTTTCTGATTGGGGGTTTTCAAATCTGTTAATTGATGGATTGAAATGTTCTTCGTGATTCGATTCGATTGGACACGATTGTGATTTTGGGGTTTTTTAAGGACGAGTGCTTTTTATAAAGAATTAATTGAAAAAGAATTATTCCCTCGCTGACTGTATTGATCTTTTCACTTTTGCTTAATTGAAGTAACACTTGATTAGTATCCAATTAGGTTAAAATTTTATATCATTTTTTTTAAATTCTTTGAAAATTGATTATGATCATTATCTATACAGTTAATTTAGCTTGTAATTTTGGCGGGAAAATTGAAGATTGGAGAAGATGTTGGGTGAGCTCATCACAAACATTCTTATGTAAGTTGATTTCATCTGGTTTTGATTTGGCCATTTGGGGAAAATTGGTGTTTGGATACAGGGATATGTGAGATGACCCCATGTTTGGTTATGGGTGCAGGTTGATTCTTGGATATGCTTATCCAGCTTTTGAGTGTTTTAAAACCATTGAGAAACATGGAGTTGAAAATGGTGAATTAAGATTCTGGTGTCAATATTGGTGAGTTTTCAATTCAAATTCAGTTATTGGAAGTTGACTTAAGGGGGTGTTTGGTCAACTACTTGGTCAAAATTGATAAATGGATGATTTTAGGTAATTGGGTTTGAAAACATTCATGATTAGACACCTAGGAATATTGGGTGATTTTGAGTGGGAATGATAAGGTTTGCAAGATACCTTTTGTTGTAATTATTGGAAGAGAATGATGGGGTTTGGGTTGCTTGTTCATGTCGTAATCAACCAATAGTTTTCTTAAATTCTTTAAGAATAATGTTTTTAAATAGGACTAATGTATTCATCATTGGACATTTTATATGTTATTAAAGTTTTAAAATTGTTTCATTTTGGTTGTATTTAAAGGATAAATATGACAAGTGACGATTATAAAATCGGATTCTGTATCCGGGTTTAATTTTTATATCCCCCATGTACTTGATTTTTTTAATATTTTTATAGCTTATATGTTATATATTTTATTTTTTATAATTTATTAATATATTCAGTTTCAACGTCAGTAAATGAGTATGGTGTTCTTAGATCACCTAATACCATACCATACTTGAACCCGTGAATTTTTTTATGATTAACCTCATACACGTCTCTAATGCCCGTCCTGATATCCTGATATTTTCATTGTTTGTTTTTTTTATAACTAACCTCATACATTTGAGAAACTTTTTTTTTGTTGCTATTTTATGACATTAACTATTTCTTTTATGACGTGTCTATCGGTGACCTAACAAACTCAATGGATATGTGTTTGCTTTTATTTATTTGAAGAAGTGGACCCCACTTGAGTCATGCTCTTGGGTGAGGTCTTGAGTGAGAATGATGATTCAAAATTCACATGGAACATGTTTGCTTCTAAGTTCTATCAACTTCTTTATTATGTCTTCTAACTTTAGCAACAAATAGCAATCTTGAACGCTATATGCTTGCTTATTTCACAAGAAATTGATATTTTTCAACCAATTATACAATCTTTTTGCATAAAGTTTGCGACTTTCACGTAACGTGTTCAACATTTCATAACAACTTGATCATGATGCGAGTTGTTGGTTACATGTTGAATAACTGGTTTTGATTGCTTCTCAGGGTGATCGTTGCAATACTCACTGTTTTTGAAAGGGTCGGTGATTTGTTCATCTCATGGTATGGTTTCTTTAAAGTTCATAACCGCGTGAACCCTATATTTAGGACCGTGAAAATAACCAATTATGATGAAACTTTTGTAGGGTACCAATGTATGGAGAGATGAAGCTAGCCCTCATTATCTACTTATGGTATCCTAAAACTAAGGTAAAAGAAAATATACCAATATGAGTGGTTGTACTTTATGCATTTAAAGATGTACTTACAAAAAAGGAAAGTTGTGACTTGTGGACCATTTGTGTAGGGAACATGGTATGTATATGAAGCAATGTTGAGGCCATTTGTGGAAAATCATGAGACAGATATAGAAAGAAGTTTAAAGGAATTGAGGGCCAAAGCATGGGACGTGGCAATTTATTATTGGCACAATTCTACAGAATTGGGTCAAACAAAGTTCTTTGAAATTTTCCAGTATTTAGTATCTAAACCTTCAAGACCTGAGGTATGTCATCTTTTACCTTTCCTTTTCTAAAGCATTTTTCTTTTGGTTTAAATTGATTTTTCAAATTGGGTTTAAAATGACTAAAATAATTAGATACGCGATGTGCAATGTCGCGTATAAATTCACAAATGTATTATTATTCACGTAAGAAACAGTATATTAGCAAGTAGAACAGATATGTTGATGTGACTAAAGATTTATGTATTTCAAGGTTGTATGAGTGAAGTTGTTATAAGTAAAAGCATATGGTGTATAATACACTCACAAAGATGATTACTTTCATGATTTTCTCGGTTAAAACTTAAGGAAATAAAAAAAAAATACACAAAAATATATTTTTTCAATATTGTCTTGTGAAATAGTAAAAAGCATATGGTGTGTAATACGCTTAGAAAGATTATTACTTTCGTGATTTTCTGGATTAAAGACTTACAAAAATAGAAAAAGAAACACACATATATATTCTTTCAATATTGTCTAGTGAAATGGTAAAAGCGTATTGTGTATGATACACTTAGGCTAAGAGGAGTATTCACATATTTCCACACCTCTCCATGTAAGCGCCACATCATTTCCACATGGTATCCACATATGGTGGGGTGCGGTGTTCCACTTTCCACTCACTTGGAAAATACACGTGTCTACACATCATTGGTCTTGACCCCACCTCCTTCACCTTTCCCTTTCCACGCTGTGGAGATCTTCACGCTCGTGTTCCACGCCAAGGGGGTGTGGTGTTCCACGCTGCCACCTCACCTCCACGGTGGGTTTCACGGGGGTACTCCCCTTAGCCTTAAAAAGATGATTACTTTCATGATTTTCTCATTTAAATACTTAAAAGAATCCAAAAACACACACAAATATATTTTTTTCAGTGAAATAGTAAAAACATGTGTGTATAATACACTTAGGAAAATGATTACTTTCATGATTTTCTCGTGTAAAAACTTTTAAAAAAATCAGAAAAAATACACAAAAATATATATTCTTTTAATATTGTTAAAAGCGTATCATGTATAATACACTCAGAAAGATAATTACTTTCGTGATTTTCTCAATTAAAAACTTAAAAAGATTAAAAAAAAAACACACACACACACAAATATATTTTTTCAATGTCAATTAGTGCTAGAATATAAAATTTGTGATCAATTGAGCAGATTCTACAACATAATCAGAACTCCGGGGACGGACGTCCACCGCCGCCACCGGTGACTCCAACATCTTTTTACCGATCAGTGCAAGCTGAAGACAGGTGGGAACCCACTGCTCCACCAATGCAAAACACCAGTCGCCACCGGGCCGTATATGCGGAGGAACTCCACCTTCCGCCATCACCAAGTAGATCCAGTTCGAATTCGGGTCACAGAGAACCCGTTTGGCAAAGATTCAGACGATCCAGGGGACTTTGATTTGTTGAATCACAACTAGATGTACAAATTGTAAAGAAACAAAGAACACAGGAAAAAGAACAAACAACAAAGAAACTTGTATGTTGATTTTCAATCATTCAATTCAATTTTTTTTTTCATTTCTACAAATGATTATGTTATCGCCATGCGCGAATTGACGGGAGGAGACAGTCGAAAGCAGTGGCTATGAGGCGGAGGAGGGTGCCGGAGAATTGGGTCCACATGCGGCGAAAGGTGGTGGATCCATTTGGTTGATGGGACGTGGACATGGGTTGGAGATAAGCCCAGGCCGCATGCTTCACAAGGCGGTCTCGAATTAAAATTTCATAACCCGAATTGGCGGCAGAGAGTGGAGTTTTGGGGGACAGGACGACGGTTGCCAGCGATTGGAGAATGTCCCGGAGGGAGGTGTAACGGGTTGGTTTGATGGAGACGAGCTCAAAATCCACTGAAGAATGGGCTGATGGTGATGATGTGGCGGTGGTTGTGGTGGTGGCGGTGATGGTGCTCCGTCGGAGAATGATGGGGATGGGTGATGTGGTGGTGACGTTCATGGCGGAGATGAAATTGACTGCCTAAGAGATTATGGGGTCTTGCTGGTCGTTCTAAAAAAAAGATACAAGAGAGAAGATTTTATAAGAAAAAGGTTTGTATTTGAAAATTGTTATATATTTGTGTAGTATGAGTAAAGCCAATAATTGGCGTATTTTGTGATGACTTGATATTTGTATTTTCTTCAAGATTTATGAAGATGGTGGGATGTGATTTTATTATCTAAACTATTAAACATGTTTTATTAATTTTGTATCACATGTTATATAATAGAGAAAAACAATTTATTAGATATATTTATATGCACATTTGATTATTCGAAGGTCACTCTTTCAATTCATGAAATTAAAGCAGTTTAAAACTCTGAGTTAGTTTTATAAAACCTTGTAAAATTTGGTTACTATTTTTTGAACTTTCTCTAGTATTAATTCAGACAAGTTTTTATTTATATAGTTACAAAAAAATAAGAAAATTTCACTCGTAGTAACCAAGTTTTTCAAGTGTGATATTAAAATCATTCCAAGGTTTTGTCCTATAAAGTCACTCGACTTTCATTAGGTGTACAATCTTATGAAATCTTTTTATAAATGTTATATTTTTTTTAAAGTTAAGTGAACTACATGGAACATAAATGAATCCTAATTACTATTTAGTGATTATTTTTTCTTTAAGTTTCACTTAAAGAATTATGAAATTTGGTTATCATTTAGTTATTTTTTTTCGTCAAGGTTACCTAGTAATTAGAATTCATATATATTTCATTTAGTTTTCTTAATTTAAAAAAAAAAATTAACGGTTGTAATAAAATTCATAAGATTTAAACAATTAATAAAAGTTAAGTAATTTTAGAGGAACAAAAATACTATAAATGACTTTAATGAAACACTTGAAAAACTTAGTTATATTGTTTAAAGTTACCGAAAATACTATCACATAAAAAGTCGTGATAAGTAGATGTATTTATGTTTAGAAAATATTTTTTTATATAAGATGTACTTAGTGATATATTAAATATTTTAACAATATAAAACTTAAGTCCTTACCAAAACAGAATATCATTTAATCAAACTCTAAAATCTCAAAAAGTTATGCAATCAAAACAGCCTGTAATTTTTTTTTTCAACGGCGGTGTTATCAGGTTTAATGACATGTTTTTTCATTGCCCAGGTATATATCCATGCCTCAAACGGAATTGACTAATTTAACTTCGAATTAACAATTATAATAAAATATTTTTATGACGCAAGATTAGATTTCATTCCTTATTTTATGTTATTATAGATTTTTTTTTAAAGGCAATGTTATTATAGATAATCATGGGTGTGTTTGATATTAATTATTAAATCTGCTTTTGTACTTATTCTAATTTTATATAGAACACTTTTCAATATTTAAATACTTTTGGTTAAAAGACATTGAGATTGGTGATCTAGTGATAAAGAAAAATCCTTTAAAAAAATCAAGGTTTAAGAAGGTAATTTGTTTAAATCCCACTCTCAAGAGAATTAAGAAATTTGTGTTTCAAACAAAAAATACTGTTGGTTAAAGCATAAGCAATTGCAATCATTATATTTCTCGTAACATTTTTGTTTTATTATTTATTTCTACTTCCATTATATGATTTCAAACGTATAAGTGATAAAATTAAAGTACCTCGTTTTAACTATTTATTAAATCAAAATCCCTTAAAATTGTATTCTTTTTTTCACTCGCATTTTTGTAAATCTTGATATTTTAAATATAAAAACCAAAAAAACACAACAATTAATAAATACAAGACATTGCAATTATTGATAAAGATCTTAAGATCATTCACAATAAGTTTGGTATATTTTAGTTAATTTAAGAAAAATCAAAAATACTCCTTCATCTCATTCCTTAAAGCACTTTTTATTTTTAAAATTTAACAACAAAATTTATTGAAGACTACATACAGTGGTAAACATATCAATCTCAATTCATCTCATATCCTTATATTTTTAATACTTTTGTGAGTGAAAGAGAGAGAAACAATGGTAAAAATTGATTAAAATAGTATTGTTTTAATCGAATAGAGAAAAATATAAGTAACCGGATGTTGGGTTTTTTTTAAATCTTTAAATTGATAAGGTAAATGTGTTTTTTAGTTAAATTATATAGATAATTATAAAGAAACCATTGTGAGTAGGGGTGTTCAAAATCGGATATCCGAAATTTCGGATATCCGAAAATTCGGATACGGATTCGAATAGTGTTTCGGATATCCAAAATTTGGGGGGAAAATATGAAAAGTTTTGTTTGAATTCTGAATAAAAAAACCAGTTCTAACTTCCAGACAAGTCCCAACAAATACAAAGTTACAAACTAAAAAAACAATAACAATCCAAACAAATGCAAAGGTAAACAACAACATTCAAAACATTGATTCAATCTTTAAAATAAGAGCATTCAAAACATTGATTCCTTCTTGAAAATCTTGATCTTTCATCAAACTCTTCCGATCTTCCCATGCCAATCTACCATTGCTTCAATCTTTAACACAATTAAAACACACACAAATCAAATTAGCAACAAACACACATATATGAGTTGCAGTGTATAACTATAGATTCTGAAAAATGATTAATCAAAAAACCAACTCTCTTACAAGTGGATGACAGTCCATTAACAATAGAATTTGATAATCACATAAACAACAATTACATTCACAAACGATAATCAATTGAATAGATCTACAAATAAATTATAGAAAAAGCAACTCACAACTCCAGTAGGTGAATAGGTCATGATGATCAACTTATGGTCCCCTAGTAATCCTTATAAAGAAGATCTGCATCACACAAGACATAGATTCAAAATCAACTTCATCGGATCCAAAATTTCAACACTAAAACAGGCATATATCCAAATAAACAATCGTTTATACATAAATCAAACTTTATCCAGTAAAGTTTATATATAAAAATGAATCCGATAGCAAGTTCTTCGATTTGCAGCAAAACAAAATGTCAGTGACCTAACAAAAATCATTTCATGAACAAATTGAGTTTTACTAGATATGTGAAACCAAGACCCATTTGCAGATCGTTAGTTCCCAAAACCCTAGAACACCAGATTTATATTCTTATCTACTAACATTTGTTACACCAAATCACACATTAATAACTTGGAAGGATTCACACTTTCTAACCTACAATGGATATGGGCAGGTGGCGATGAACGGGTGAAGCCAGCGGATTGGTGGTCTTGTAGAACGGCAATAGACGGAGACGTGGACGGTGGAATCTAGAGAAGTCGTGAGGCGTGGAGGCTGGAGGCCTAGAGCGGGAGAAAGAAAACGACCAGGGAATATGATTTAGGGTTTCTCATTCTCCATGCCTTATATATAGTATAATAAATAAATAATTAAAAAAATACAAAATTTAATATTTCGGATATCCGAAAATTTTCAAAATCAATATCCGAATCCGAATTTTCGGATATCCGAATTTTCGGATAATTCGGATTCAGAATTTCAGATAAATCGGATTCGGATACGGATTTTTTTTAACACCCGTAATTGTGAGTGCTCTAAGGGTATCTATCAGCTACATAAACATAAGCGTAAAGCTCACAATATAAAAATATGAAGTACAACTTTGAATTTGTGAACAACGATAGTAAACTTTTAATTCTCAAAACATTATTTGAAACAACACAATAAAGACCTAAAAAACGAAACCTAATGATTCTAGAACTTAGAAACTACTTTTAATATATGAAAACTAGAAAGCAAAACAAATAAGAAACTAGATCCTAAAGCGTATGTTAAGCCATGTTTTTTTCATTGGTATTTGTTCAAATCATACCAATTTTAATATAAAATCTTAATAACGTATTTTTAGCTTTGTTTCTTAAGTTTCATACCTTTTATATAAGGCTACGTGTAGTGGGGCAACACCCCTTGCACACACGCCACCACTTCATTCGTCCACGTCACACAGACGCAGTGGAGCTGCACCCAAGCCACCACACTCACAGAAGCGCCCCACGCCCCCTCTCACAGAGGGATGGCATGGTGTTCCACGCCCTCACGCCCGTCATGTCAACCAGCCACGCCCAGTCACGAGAATATTACACATAGCTGTAACGAACCAACTTTCACGTTATTATTATAATATGTTTTCATATTATAAGGGGTGTAATTAAATAAAATGCAAGTTGAGGGTTGGTTGCTAAAGGTGGATTGTACCTAGTTTTGAAAGAAGGGGTCAATTATGAGAGTTGAAGGGGCTAATGTGAAAAATTCAAAAATCATGGCTTCTTGTGTGTGGGATACGCACAACACACACACATTTGTGTGTGTTCTTGCGATTTTGACTAAGGGAGAACAAGGAGGAAAAGCTAAGGATTGAAATTGAGAACTTGCATGTGTAATCAGTTGAATTTGGTGCATTCCTCTCCTTTCAAACATCAAAGTAAGCATCCATTCTTCTCTAAATCACCATTTAAAGTGTTCTTGGTGGGTTTTGGTAGAAAACCCAATGGGTGTGGGGATTTTGGTTTATTGTTGGTTATAACCTTAATCTAGTGTTGAAAATGGTGGAGAATCATGATTAACATGATTCTAATATCCAATTTGTTGATTTCAAATTAGGGTTCTTGAGGTGAAAATTGGGGGTTTTCAATATGATGAAGTTAAATGATGAATTGGTGGTTAATAAGTGTTTATGGTGTTAATAAACACAATTTTAGTAAAATCCCTCAATCAATTTGATGAATCAAGAACCTTCGAGAATTGGGTGAAAATTGAATAAAACCTTAACGGGTCAAAATGGGTTGGTTATTATCTTGAAAGCTTGAAAGAAGCTAATTAAACCAAGTTAGTTATTGGTGAATATCATAAGAGCTTGGGTGGGTGTCAAACTCCAAGTAATGTATGTATTGGGGTAAATAGGATTACTAAAACATGTGAAATGTTTAGGTGATCAAGGTGTTAAAGATGTTAGCTTTAAAGACCATTTGGAATCTTCATTGGAAAAGGTAAGTGCTTTGCACTTATTTAGTAGTAGATAAGTAGTGGTTACATGTAAATAGATGTGTTGTTATTTCTATTTATGTGTCGTATGTTGATTTTGACTTATGTGGTAAATAGTCAAAGTAAAGTGTGAATATGGTAGAATTGTTGTAGTTGACATAATGTGGAAATTAGTCAAACTAATGAATGTCACTTGGTAAAAATGGTGTAGTTAAACTATGTGGAATATAGTTAAAACTAAACGTGGTAAATTGATGTAGTTGACTAGTGTTGTATATAGTCAAACTAAACTATAGAATGTGGTGAATTATTGTAAATTGACTTAGCATGGTATAAGTCAAATCATTTGTGGATAAATGGTGAAATTGATATAAAATTGACTAAATATGGTATAAGTCAAACCATTGTGGATAATGGTGAAATTGGTGTAATTTGACTGTAGTGGTATAGGGTCAAACTATTATGTTAAAATTGGTATAATTAGACTATATGGTTAATAGTCAAACTTGAATGTGCAAATGTGGTAAATAGGTGTAATTAGACTATGTGGTTAATAGTCAAACTTGAATGTGCAAATGTGGTAGATAGATGTAAATTGACTTATGAGGTTAATAGTCAAACTTGATTGTGCAAATGTGGTAGATAGATGTAAATTGACTTATGTGGTTATTGGTCAAACTAATGGGAGATATGGGGTTAAATGGTGTAAATGACTCAATGTGGTCAAGAGTCAACTAAAATGTATAATGTGATAACATTAGACTAAAATTGACTTAATGTGGTGAAAGTCAACTGTTGGTAGTAAAACGGTAAATTGTTTGATTACACAAAGTGTGGATACTTCATGACGGTGTAACGTGAAGTGTGGATACTTCACGGGTGGTAGTGAGATCAAATACTTCACGGGTGAAAGTTAAGTCAAGTACTTCATGGGTGACATGAAGTGTGGATGCTTCATGGGTCGGCATGGAGTCAAATACTCCATGTGAGAAAGCAAGAGGTGGATCTCTCGTTAGACATGTGGATATGTCAAGTTGAAATAATGGTAAAACATACAATGGTATGGACCGTTATATGTTTAAAGTTGTAGGTTATTATGTACATAAACTAATGAATTGATAGAACTTGTGTTAAACTCTTAATGAGTGAGAAACGAGTAGTGGTACTTAGGTATGGGGATGAAAAACTAACAAATATATGTTAGTATATGAGGGTAGACTTATATGGAGTATAAATATAAGTCTATGTTCAATAACGGCTTAAAAATGCAAACGGGTCGAGTCGGGAGGGTCGAAAATACCAAAACTGCAGTTAAAAACCCATCAGCCCAGCTCCAGCCTAGCAGTAGCCTACGACCCAGTCAGGGCACCTAACGGCTGCTCCCCTCTGCCTTATGGGAGGTTCTACGGTTTCAGCATTGGAAGTAAGCTACGGCCTAGCCGTAGCCTACGCCCCCCCCTACGGCTGGATTGGACCTTACGGCCTAGAAGTTCTGCCTTACGGCCACACCTTACGGTCTGGTGTACGCTGGAATTTCCGTATTTTCTGAGATTTTGGCCTGTCGTTGTTGTAGGGACTTGTTGGGAGTCCCAATGGCTTCTTATCTTTACTAACCATATACAAATTGATGTTTTGTATGAAGGAAAGCTCCGGAGTGATTCTCGGGTCTTGCATCATGTGGATTGGATTCTCGTTGACCTGTTTCGTGATTGTATTTGTTAACATTCTCGTGGGGAGTTTTTACAAACATTTTGGAGTCATTAAAGGTTGTGGATAACTTGTTGTGGTTAAGTTTTGTTAAAACTACTTTTGTGGAATTAGAATAGTTAATTCGTGTTTGTAAAATGAAAACGTGTGGATACATTAAATGTTGTATTTGGGACCGCTTCCGCGTCGTTTTAAAAACGTTTTAATCGGTTTGAATTTTTGGGTGTTACAATAGCCTAAGTATCTACCAATTTATGTCCTGAAAATTGAAAGTACACCGTGTATAGCCGAATTTCCAAGTTTTGAATTGCTTGTTAAACTATTAAGTTAATCGTTGACATTTAAGTAAAAGACAGATAAAATCCACGTCTTTACTTCTTGTCACTCATAGGCTTAAGCGTAAGACGCTTACCTTTTGGGTCTCAAACGTTTCATCTTTAAGTTCTCTTAAGTTAAACGAGTCGAGCTTGACTCATTTACACCCTGCTCGTAAGTTGTGTCCAGCAATAAGTAGTTTATGCATAGGGTACAAATAATATATGCAGGAACTTACTCAGATACGACTCTATGAAGCACTGCCCGATACAGAAGGCGACAAAATGCACTCATCAGAGTATGGGGCGCCTCATGCGAAAATCAACGCCTCGTGACCGCCTTGTTGAAACGCTACACATCACCTCCACTTATGCGATTTGCCCACCAGCCCGGTCACCTTACGTGTCAGGCAAGCATTATTTTTTAAACCAAGCTCACAAAACTCAAGCCCGGGTATCTTGAAAATTATATAAAAAAAACCATAATATGTTGTATACAAAGACAAAGATAAAAGTGATTTAAATTCTGATGCAATTACACTAAAATACAAAAACAAGATAATAGATACAGGTATAGATACAGCAAACTAAACTGTATAAGAGATTGCTGGTACTTCGGTAAATTGAGCTTAAGAACAAACATAATCAAGTTTTATTCCAATGGAATTTTGATTTACTGTACAACAAACCTGAAGCTGCTTTGATTTCCGATATCATGCTCATTGTATCCTCTTGGATCGTTTTATCTGAAAATCAACAGTCATTTGGTGTTGATGATGTTGACCTGACCCGACCCTTTTGGTGGTTCTTTGTTGACCTCAGCTCACCTGAGTGCACCATTTACGGGTGCATCAGCGTGACCAGATGGTGGGGTGGTTGGCCTTGGTGTCCCCACTTCTGCTAACCCGAATTCTTCACTAAGCAAATCAACACCATCCCAAGGTACTAAAACTAGTCAAGGAATGCACTTCTTCCTATCAACATTTCAACATATCATTTTTTTTTCAGTATATTTTCAACATTTATGATTTGGAAAACGCACGAAATAGAAACCAGTTTTACATTTATTCTAGTTTTTAGCAGCTAACGCTAAATTATGCGAAAACTAGAAACCAGCTTACAATTTACTAGGGATTTTAGCAACCAGCATCACTTTAACTAATGTGAACTGCGCTGATGTGGCACTGGTTGATGCCATGACAGCTGCCACATCAGATAAAAGTGTAAAGTTCGTTACTATTTTATGTCGTTTGCCCATAATCATCACTAAAAGAAATTAGGAGTTTTGAAATTGGGTTGACAATATTCCTCTATTTTGTTTTTAGTAAAAGTCAAATATTGCAAATTGCAAAAATATTATAAACAATGGGCATAAACCCCAGATAAATAGGAAAAAAAGGATACACTCTGTGTTCCAAATATCAGTCAACGGGACCTCTCTATCTGATAGAAGCCAATAGTCTGCATCATTCTACAACAAATATACAAGTTCAATAGATATACCATTTGCACAATTAGACGTCTATTAATGGATCATAGTTACTTACATCAACATCTGAAGGCACTATTCTCATAATCCTCCCAGGTGAATCTTGGGGTAAATTAGAATCAGAATTCATATTATGAACATGTTGTGGTTCGATGCTGGCCTCTGGATTGTCATCAGAACCAGAACTGGATGCCACTGGTACCATGGTCATAGATTGATCAACCCCATCAGCATCCTCAAATTTTTCTTCAAATTGACTAAATATATATGATATTTTGTGTTGATCAAAACCGAATTAAATCAACATAAGCATGTAATGTAAATCATAATATAAATTGCATGTATGATGTACCTGACAAGATATACATCAATAGGGCCCATTGTGCTTCTAAGGATTATCCTGTACCTCCTTTGTGGATAATCAACAGCCTGGCATACCAAGAAAACAATGTCCCTCACTTATTGAATTAACCATGAATTGTAGAAAAAAAATATTAAAAAGATTAAATTTTGATTTCATACTAACCTCATCAGGATCCGGGACTTCAAGAGTAGTCCCATGAGGAGCCTTGATTGCTATCAACGTTTCGTTCTGTCAATTATGAGCATCAGATATTTAAAGTCTAGTGAAAGTGTGGATTTACATAGCTAAAATATAAAATAAAATAACCAGTTAGACTTAAACCTCACCTGGAAGCATGGTAGGCCTTTTATGTCGTCTTCAGTCACAAAAAGCCATCTAAAACAGTGGGGGATCAATGATATATAACATTAACAATATTTGGCCAATGCCACAAACACAAGTGAAGGAGATAAAAACATTACTTTTGATTCATGTTATCTTCACTCAAGTCCTGCATTTTTTCCTGCATTTCCCTGCAAAATCCATGCTAAATAAGATGGATTTATAGTAGCTAATTTGGCAACTCTGGTATTTAAAAAAAATATATGTAACCTGATGCTTTCATCTAATCCATGTTCTTCCATTGAAAGTTTTTCAACTTCTGCCTGTAGCAAAAACCAAAAGTTAAGAACTCTATGGACTACGACATGTGCAAAAGAATCGTGACATACTTCAACACTATAATGAGAGAGAGAGAGAAATAAAAACGAACTACATGCAATGTAAATAGAGTGGCATGATGGTCTGGGCTGGGCTGGGCAGGATTGGCCCGCAAACACTTTTTTGTCCATTACAAAAAATAATGTGTTAATTAAGATTACAAGAACAACATTATTACAAGAGTAAATTACTAATTTAATTTGAATAGAACAAACTTGGAGATTGTATGCATTAAAATAGACTTCAGGCACTTTCAATCCGTTTGACTCGGTTGACCCGTACCCCATTTAGCTTATTTTTTTTATATGATCTATTTGAGATAAAAACACAACCCAAATCAACTTGTTCATGAGTATACATATCTATATTGACATCTCTAAAATTAAATACCCACCAATTCATACCTGTAACAAAGCAACATCATCCTCCAACTCCCCAGGTTTTGAAGCATCAAGACCTCTAAATTGATAATTAAGATATTTCACGTAAGTTTAAACGGATCTTAGCTTCTCATTTGCATGGTATGCGTATGTTGCAAAAAAGAACAACTTACTTCCATTGGATTCTATTTTTGAGCTTCTTTTCGATTAGACCAATCCCTTCAAGAACATTTGTTATATCATATATCCGCCTCTTCTGCACCTGATACATCAGTTCATCACAACTTGTTAACCTATACCTTACTACCTTATATAAAAATCATATAAGATACGTTTTTTTCTTCAAAAGGAAAATAAAATAAGAGTACCTCCAAGGTGGCAGCGGCATTATTCAAATCAAGAATGCCATCTTCAGCATGTTTGATGAGATTGATGAATTTTTTTGTCAAAAGACCTGCAAAGGTTGAAACTTTCTGTTAACAAATAATCCTATTTAAATATGAAAAATAACCTTTTGAAGAATCAATAGCAATAAATCAACCGAAAGTTACCTAATGAGCTGTCATACCGGCAGGCACCAACTGGAGTTAGTGAAGAAGGTGAACCTGTGTTGAACATAATTAGTTTTCACAGTCAGGGAAATCTTTCCTTGGTAAATCTTAAGTTGTTAAAAAGCAATCCAATTCATTAGTTCTTCATGATAGCTTGCATCTTATAACTGTTTTTTAGTTAACTAACATTTGTCGGTTGTCACAATAATTAGTTTTTGATGTTTGGATAACCGGATTCTGCTTCTAGTTATCAATAGGTCATATAATCGGTTCGGATAATCAACTTCATACTAGCTAAAACAGAACTGATTATCAAAAGGTAAAACAAAATTACCTAATTACCCTTTCTTTTAACTTAATGGCATATAATATTACTCGTTTATTCCCATCTCAAACACTGAAACACATGTCCGAACTCCGAACACTCCCATAGTGTCTGCTAGTAATGCAAACACATAAAAACTTCAAAACATGCCTCACCAGAATTAGAAACAGGGGTCTGAGGAGCAGGTTTGTTGCTTTTTGTGACCTTTGAACGTGCATTTATCCTTCCACCCTTTGCAGATATAGGAGTGTGAAGTGGACTATTAACTGCAGCAGTGTAACCGATACTTGCCCACTCATTAGACGGAACATCATTGTAATCTGTTCCAAGTTTTCTCTTTACTGGCTGTGGAACAGTAATCACATACAGCAAAACAATAACATTTAAAACTTCAACCATGAAAACAAAATAACTAGAAACCAATCCATGAATTCAGAAGAATAATTTTGTGACTGATACTTCATAATAGCATCAATATTTCAATTAACTCTCTGTATACATGATTAACAGCATAATGTAACATCTGCTTTTTGTTCAAGTTTCATAAAGGACAGAAAAATTAACACAAATTACTTGATTATATATTAACTGCCATACTTGATACCTCTGTAACACCCCAACCCGGAATGGGCTGAAGCGACGTGTCACCTTTACAGAGTCAGATCGAAAACATAATTCCATAAATGTTTAACAACTTAATAGGAAGCAAGGCCTAATTCAATTCAATTTTTGTATTGTCCAATTGTCTTTTCATACTCTCGAGCACTCTACCATATCCCGTCCCCGAATGTCTTGACAATCTGACATAAAGCTCGCTCACTCAATCACAACCTCAAGGAACAAATTTATAGGACATTTAACTTCACTTTGATCTATGTGTAGTTCTCCAAAGCAATTTATAGATTTGAACAAAATTAAATTAGATAATTCATGAACACAGTTAAGCATCAGGCAATTCCTAATTTGGATCCCAACTATATATTTTTTAGGTCACTTTCCAACCAATTGGAGAAGCGCAGCTGATTTAGGGCATAATCGAGCACGAATTAAACTCGAAACGAAAATATATTGTACAAATGGTTGCATATGTAACATTTCATACGAATTTGAGACTACTCTTGAGCAAAAATCGCTCAGGTTTGAGCCTTCAATTAATCAACAATTAGCACCATAAATAGCATGATTATCACAAGTAAACGTTTACACTACCGGATATTTAACTACGATTACTTCGGCGCCCTGATCGACGGTGCCGGAGACTCTATTGCCATCATTTCCAGATGAAAACCGGTGGTAGTCGTGGGAAGGAGTGAACGGCGGTCTTGTCGAGGAGAAAGGTAAGTGACGTGTCATCGGATGCGAGATCTGTCCAGTTCTGCCGCCGGCAACCGATGTCTGCAGTGGTGGTGGAGCCGCCTGGCGGTTTGGAGCTCGAGCTTCAGACATCATATAATTAAAAAAAATATGTGAAATTAATAAAGAGAGTCGGTTGATTGTAACGACTGAATTCAGTGTAGAATTGGGGTTCTAGAGAGAGAAAGCAAGGGATCTGTGAAAATGGGGGTTTTTGTTTTAGAGAGAGAAAACGAGGGTTTGGAAGTGAAAGCAGAAAACGAGGGAAGGGAGGGAATTTTTGGTTCGGATAGATGTGGAGGGAAGAGAAATAAAAAAAAATATTTGGGTGGAATACAAGTCCTTATACTTTGGGTTTATGACTTTTTGGTCCTCGAAGAGTATCTCCATCGCTGAAGACGAGCGAACGAGGTGGCGTTTGAAAATCGGACATCATCATCGGAAGAGCCCGCTTGCTCGGAGTTTTGTTTGGTCTCGTCCGGAATTCCAAAAGGAGGTAAACGCCTTGGTGGTGGGCCCTTCTCACACAAGCATTGAAGGAAATATATAATTTGAAAGAAAAAAAGTGTTTGAAAAAGGATTTGACGTTAGAGAAGAAAAATGGTGTTTTTAAAGATGTGTCAGCTGATATGCTGCGTTTGTGAGTGTTTCAGTGGTTTACCATAAGAGGTGCTCTAACGTACCAATTAGTAGAGATGTGTAAAACAAATATGAGCATGAGCATAACCATCTAGGGTTGCAAACGAGCTCAACTCCGTTCGTTAGTTACTTGAGATCGACGTATTAAAAACTTAAATATTGCTGAGTTCAAAACAAAATTAGAGCTTGATTAATAAAAAATCCTAAGTTTTATATACCGAGTTTTATAATAAATATATAGTACATGATATGTATTGACGTATTGTTGTAACATCCTAGTTTTTAAGATTCAAATACCAAAATAATTTACGGAAAGATAAGGTCCCATAGAAAATTTTGACATAAATTTACTCTAATTTTATATTTATTAATACATTATTATTTGTTACAAAAATCTAAAACATCTAGTTATTTGTACATTGTTGTAAGATTCCAAAAGTTTAAGTAGTACTACATAAAAGTATAGAAACCATTTAACATTAAGGTTCACTATTTCCAACTATAGAAGGTGATGCTTGGAATCTCGAAACATTGATCTTCAAACACCACCATGTTCGTGAGCATTACATAAGAAAAACCAAACAATCGCGTTTAGTTTAGTAATTGCATGTAAAAACTAAGTAAACCGTGCCTAAATATTGTCTGTTTTGCTCCCAATGGGTTGTCCATCCAGGAACTCAAGGTTTTATTTTGTTTTCTCTCTCTCAACCGATGTAGAACTTACATTGCATAATTATTATATAAGCCAATGTACACTTGAACCCAACTCCACAAAAAAATAAGAAACTTAGAAATTCTCGAACACGGATGTGTAAGAACATGACACGGTCGTGTTAGTGATCCATAGTTCAGACTTTAACAATCCTGCAACTTATTCGGCAACCATTTGAGGGAGTTACTCAACCACAACAATAATCTACCCATATGCAACTTTTACGTTAATACATTATTTTGTAACGCCCTTTAAAGAGGCTAAACAAGAGTCGATTATCAACAACTTTATCCGTTTGGAACAGTACACGGTACATGTATTTCATTATTATATGGCTCTTGCTAGTCTATCCAATAGTGGCTTACAATTTTTCTAACCCAACTCAACACCAACATATGTCACATTCACAACATTGTGACTATTCATGGATACCCTAATGAATTTCCACAACACTTAGGGTGGAGGGGGCACCCACTACGTCGTAGTGGGGCTTCCACGGGGGTAAATTTTTTTTTTTGTAGTACTACTTAAACTTTTGGAGTTTATATAAAAAAACTCATAATGACATAATAAAAAACTACAATAAATGAATAACGATTAATGAATCATACATAACGATTAATGAATCATGATACATACCTCGAATAGTCTAGTGGGCCTTTTTTAATTTCTAAGTGGGTTCATATGATAAATGGATAATACAAGTAGTGGGCATTTTTTTAATTTCTAACTGTGTTAATAGGATAAATGAATAATAGTGGACTTTTTTTAATTTCTAAGTGAGTTAATAGGATAAATGGATAAACAAGTAGTGAGCCTTTTTTAATTTCTAATTGGGTTAATAGGGTAAATGGATAATACAAGTAATGAACAAATTTTAATTTCTAAGTGGGTTAATAGGATAAATGAATAATACAAGTTGGGCCTTTTATAAATATATATATATATATATATATATATATAGGGGAGGTTTAAATAAGAAGTAGTTTTTCGCTAAAAAATCTAAGAAATGACAAAAACCTTAAGAAACGATATCAAACGAACTCCGATTGAGCTAATTTTGGCGGCGTTAGAACCGTCTTGTCGAACTCTACCATCTTAGCTTTTAGTGTTTAGCTTTTAAGGTTTAGATTTTACGTTTGAATTTTAGGGTTTTAGCCTTATGGTTTAGCCTTAAGGTTTAGATTTTATGGTTTAAGTTTTTTTTTTTGTGAGGGTGGGGGGTTTAGGTTTTTGGGGGTGGGGTGGGGGGTTTAGGTTTTTGGGGGTGGGGTGGTGGTTTTAGGCTTTTCAGGGTGGGGTTAGGGGGGTTTAGGTTTTTGGGAGTGCGGTTGGAGGGGGTTTAGGTTTTTTGGTCCGGGTTAGGGTTCAATGAGACGGTTCCAACGCCACTGGAATGAGCTCAATCGGAGTTTGTTTGACCCACTTCTTAGGATTTTTCAGCGAAAAACCACTTCTTAGTGTAACCGTCCCCTGTATATAATATATATATATATATAAAATTTAAAAAGTACGGGGCCCTTAGGAGATCGGGCCCCGGACGGTCGCCCTCCCCACCCCCCTTAAGGGCCGCCCCTGCCGCCACCTCCGTGGCTTCGTGGGGCTTCAAATGACGTGTCATATTGTCTTTGGTGGGTGTGATGCTTCAGGGCTTTACCCCATCCACCCTTATATGTTCAAATTCACAACTCCATGAAGTATGTTTACGACATGGGTCCACTTTTGACATGTAATCCTTTTACGACTTAACATCACATTTGTCATTAAATTGATTTTAAGCTGAAATAATAAATCATTGTAAGGATTTGTTAAAATAGTAATTAACTCCATTATACTATTCTTATTCCACTAATCTGCAGTTTACATCAAAATGACTTTAAAAGTTTCATAGCATGGATCTTCAATAAACTATTCCACATCGTTGATTGCATAAAAAACTCAGGGAGTTAACATGCAGATGAATGCATACCTACAATGGTACTTCTGATTTCTTTTATATATCTTTAACTAATTCATAAGTTTAACAATGTTAATGTTCTAATTTTCCAATTTTCTTTGTTTAGGTCATGACATAGCCTACTCCTACTCAGGAGCTAGTAGCTAGGGACAGGGCCGGTCCCGAGAATCCTCAAAACGTTTTGGGCTCAGGGCATGTAAAAAAAATCGGACCCTATAATATAAACTCAATAATCATATATAAAAAAAACATAATACGGGCTTATATATATATATATATTTTTAAATTGGGCTTATATATATAAATTCTTTTTTTATTTCTTGGTTTTAGGTTCAGATTTATAAATAATTGGGCTTGTATATATATATATATAGATTAAAAAAAACACATATATATAATATATAAATAAATTAAAAACTTCAGGCCCTAGGGGAGACTGGGCCCAGGACCATCGCCCTCCCTCTAGGCCGGCCCTGGCTAGGGATTTGTATAGCAATTAGTGGTGATTTAAGCATGTTTTCTAAGATCGTTATGCTCTCGTGCCATTTTTTTCTTATGTTAAGAGATTACAAGATTGATGGACCCAAGATAACGGGTCAAAACAATTATTTTTTGGTAGTGCCGAAACAAGTTGGTTGACCCGAAAAAGTTTTTGTACTAAAATTATAATCTTTTTAAGAATTTTTTGGTGTGTCTATATGATCACAAAAATTATATATGTTTTAATAGTAAATAATTTTTTTTGAACAAAACGAACTAGGAAACTTTACTCAATAAAAATATGTTATGGGCGTCTTTCGACCGTATTTCTTTTTTAACTAAATTTTATTTTACCCATTTGACCCATAGGATAAAACATAACCCAAAATACATGTTTACTTGTACACAAATCGAAGTTGCCACCTCTACTGATATGTAGAGAAAGAACAATATAAACAATTATTCGTTTTGTTAATAGATTGTCTTTTTATGATTTATTTCCATTACCTACAGATAGAAGAGGTCATATTAATTACGACTCAATGTTGATGTTACTGTCACTCCTTACTCTCTTCTACCTAAATCTCCATGAATTTCTTGTCTTACTACCACATAAATGGTACGATCAGATCTATCCACTTTAACTACTATCACCGCAGTGGTTAATTTGTGGTTAGGGGGGAGATGCCCATCGAGTTTATCAGGTTTTGTTGCGTCTGCTCCTCTTACACCGCTCTTAAAACCCGACAACGGGATCCGACCTATTGCAGTGGGTACTATATGGAGGCGGTTGGTGTCCAAGGTTGCTATGAAGGGTGTCGGTAAAGAGATGGCCAAGTACCTTAATGATTATCAGTTTGGGGTTGGTGTGTCGGGTGGCGCCGAGGCCATATTACATAGCGTCAACCGGGTATTGAATGAACGTCACACAGATGGGTCTCTGGCCATGCTTACAGTAGATTTTTCTAATGCATTTAATCTGGTGGATAGATCAGCCTTACTTCGCGAGGTCCGGATGAGGTGCCCGTCTATTTCTTTGTGGGTAGAATTCCTATATGGGCAACCAGCTAGATTGTATCTTAGAGACGAGTACATTTGGTCCACCACCGGGGTTCAACAAGGAGACCCATTGGGACCACTTCTTTTCGCTCTTGTTTTGCACCCCCTTGTGCATCAAATTAGAGACAATTGCAAGCTTCTTCTTCATGCTTGGTATCTTGATGATGGGACTGTCATTGGAAATTCAGAAGAGGTGGCTAGAGTGTTAGACATTATTAAAGTGGTGGGTCCTACCTTGGGTCTTGAACTGAATATTAAGAAAACTGAGTTATTTTGGCCTTCATGTGATGGTAGCAAGTTTCATGATGGTTTATTCCCTAAGGACATTGGGAGGCCGTTATCCGGGGTAAAACTTCTTGGGGGGCCGTCAGCAGAGATGCAAATTTTATTAGTGGGTTAGCTAAGAAGAGAGCTACTAACGCTGTTAATTTGATGCGTCTTCTTCCAAAACTTCGTGACCCGCAGAGTGAGCTACTCTTGCTTCGATCTTGTATGGGTATTGCCAAACTTTTCTTTGGCTTGAGGACGTGTCAACCCGTACATATGGAGGAGGCAGCGCTGTTCTTTGACGAAGGATTGCGTGGGGCGATTGAGGACATAGTTGTTTGTGGGGGTCCTTTCTTTGGAGACTTCCAATGGCGACTTGCTTCCCTACCTATTAGGTTTGGGGGTTTGGGGTTGTATTCCGCTGTAGAGGCTTCATCTTATGCCTTTGTAGCCTCGAGGGCCCAATCTTGGGCGTTACAGGACCACATCTTACGAGACAGCGGCATATGTGGTATGGATTCTGATTATGATTGTGCTTTGGCTTGTCTTCGTGATACGATTTCAAGCTTTGACTTCAGCGGTTTCACTAATAAGGACACCGCCCCCCCTAAAGCACAACATGCATTGGCAAGTGCCCTTTTTAGTAAAATCGTCCGTGAAATGGAAGTCCAGTTTGAAATGACCGTTAGACAAAGAGCTGTTTTTTAGTGTCTACGAGCACCACATGCTCAAGATTACCTTCTCGCGATCCCTATAGATGGGCTAGGCCAACATATGTCGCCGGTGGAGTATCGTACTATCCTTAAGTATCGCCTCATGATTCCACTATACCCGGTTGACGAGTTATGCCCTGTTTGCCGTAAGACGTGTTTAGACTCCTATGGGGAGCATGCGGTTCATTGTAGAGAGCTCCCGGGGTTCAAGTACCGACACGACTTGGTTAGGGATGTTCTTTTTGACATATTTAGGCGTGCCGAGGTTTCTACTAAGAAAGAGGCACCAGTGAATTTCTTGACGGACCCATTGGAAGGAAGATCAACACTTAGACCCGCTGACATTTTGGTCTTTGGGTGGATAGGTGGGAAACATGCGTGTGTAGATCTAACAGGGGTCTCCCCTCTGGTGGGCTTGGGAGTTAGTGCTTTCACGGTGAGTCAGGCTGCTCTAAAAGCTGCTTCGAGCAAAGTGACCAAACACGAGAAAGCGTGTCTTGACAACCAACACGTGTTTATACCATTTGCTTTTGACACTTTTGGTTTCCTTGCACCAGAGGCCGTGGAGTTACTCAACCGAGTACAGCGGGTCATGCATAGTAATGTTATGACCCCAAGATCTGTAGATGTAGTTTTTAAAAGACTTGGTTTTGCTATTCAAAAAGGGTTGGCGGCGCAGCTTGTTGCCCGTTTGCCTTCTATCTCTATGTAATTTCCCTTTGGGAGTTGTGTTTTATTTAATAAAAATTTGTTTAATTGAACTGCATTTGTTCATTTGGTTCCAAGATGTTGAAAATGTGTAATTAATAACTTGTGTATTTTACGACAAACTTTTAGGTGCATGAAGTTTGCCTACCTTTGGCTGTACATATAAACTTCATTCAACAAATGTTTTACTTGATGAATAGCTCAATACTCATTTCTTAGACCGTGGTTTATTTGCCCTCCCACTCAAATTTGCATATTTTATTGAATTATACCTTTAGAAGATTGTATAATTATACTCTATATTTAAAAGAGAATGAAATGAATAGTAACATATACAGGCTATAATGCAACATGTACAAGTTGATGCTGTGTGTACATGTTGTTAGGCAGGGTTTACAAGTCTGTTACCTTTTTGATGGGATAAGAACGATCTCCCACCCACAACTCCATTTCTGGCCGGCACCCAGTCTCTCTCTCTACAATTGCGATCGATCACGAAATCACCGTTGTCGACTAGATCTGCTCTAAGAACGGAACGGTCGCCCACAGGTAAGCTCCGTTTCCTCGCCGCCTACCAGACTCCCTCTCTCTACGATCGCAATCGATAAACCACCGTTGTCGACAAGATCAGACCTAAGAACTGACTGGTTATAGCTTGGCGTCTTTCTGAGCGAATGGCTTTGGTGGAGGATGGGTGGTTTGCAGGCGGTGGCAGTCATGACCGGCAGGAAGCCAATGGTCTCTCATCTGTTCTTTCAATGTGTGTCTAAACCTAATTTTAACCCCAATTTTGTTTAATGCTTGGTATTAAATGCACGGTGTTTTATTTTCTCACTTACTTCTAATTTTTTGATGTATGTTCATCAAGGCATATCTGCTTGCCCGTTATGGAGGAGTAGCTCCTAAAATGGCAGAAGGAGCTCATTCCTAAGTGATTGGTCAGGTACGGCATGATCTAATCACCATTTGTGTATTTAATTGTTGAAGCGCCGTTTGTGTATTTAATTCTGAATGTCTCGCACCAGCAGAGACGACATGACGATTTTCAACCGGAGGTCTCTGTTATGTTTAAAGCCGGAAATTGACCGTTATTTCTTGCACCAGAAATTTCATTTTATTATTAACGAACCAGTCAATTTGTGTTGCATTTTTATCTCCTAAGATTGAAACATTTGTTGCAACCTAGCACTCAATGGCAATGATGGGTCTACCGAAGAAAAAGAACCAATTATTTTAGAGCTCACATATAAGTATGGTGTAGCTGAATATAGTAAAGGAAATGCATATTTACAGGTAAATCTTGCACCTTGAGGCTTGATTTGTTAGTTTCATTTTTGTATGTATTTCTTAAGTTTGATGGTATGATGTTAGGTACTTAGATAATGGTGTTTAGGTTGCAATTAAAGCTGCAAAAATAAATTTGCTCTAGGTATTAGGTAGATTGGTTTACATGCCAAACAAAGATTAGTATAGTTAGATTTTATTATCTATGATCTTCAGTTTCTGTTTATAACTAAAATGTAGCCTAAATTTAAGAATTCATAAGTAGTTATGAAGAAAGAATTTGTTTAATCTACCTTTGCCTATTTGTTTAGAGATTGGTTTTGTTACTTTTATCCCTCGCGTGCTAGGAAAATTTGGATATGGCCTCATTTTGTATCACTATCACTTTGCTCCCTTGAATTGGGTAATACTTTTATCACTATCACTTTGGGCCTTAATTTTTTGATATATCTCCAGTAGACTAATAAGTTACTCTCTTTTTTGGCAGGCAATGAAAACAATTCAATCTGCAGATCAGATGAAAGAACTAAATATCCAAGGTATGATATATGAGCCGGCTTACTACGTATACTTTTATTTGTACAAGTTGAAACGGGTCGATTGGACCGAAAACTTCTTTTTTTCTTTTAAATTTTAATTTCTTCTACGGATATTTAGCATGTCAAAAATGATTAGAAAGGTTATATTATTTCAATAATAGTATTAATTTTTGTTTAAAATGATTTAGGTGTCTTTTTGCAGTAAAATTCAATTGGGCAACTTTTAACCCATTCAACCCATTGTCGTGTTGTTTTAGCCGATTCTTTTTTTTACCCATTTGATTCGTAAGGGATAAACATAACCCAAGTCGACCCATTTTTAAGTAAATTGGATGAAATGGCCACCTCTATTTTTAGTCTTATGACTTATCAGGAGGTGGGTACTTTCATATAACCATCTCCGATTTACACCATTTTTTGAAATTGTGGTTGCAAATCATATGATCCCTTAATTTCTGCTGCTTAGTTTATATGCATTGCTGAATTTAGTTTCATTTTTATGTTGCTCAGTTTTTGGATCGTGTAAATTATGGTGCTATGAGCAGGGATTCTTTTAGGTTTTTTTTGTGGTTTTTGTTTCTAAAAGCTGCTGTATAGTTAACATGAGAATTCTGACAATTTTTTTAATCCCGTTCTGACCTGAACCCATTCTGATCCGAATTTAGGTTCGTTTTTATGTTGCTCAGTTTTTTCGATCGTGTAAATTATGGTGCAGGGATTCTTTCATTTTTTTGTGATTTCTGTTTCCAACAGGCGTTGTACAGTTGCATGAGAACTCTGACAATTTTTTGAATTGACCTGTTCTAAGCAGACCCAAAATAATTCACTTTTCTTAAGTTGGTCGTTCTGTTCGGAACCCATTCTGACCCGGTACCCTGCCCGGACCGACCTGGCCGTTTAGCCGGTTATAATATCCGCGATAATTTGGAGAATTGATCACTTAAGTTAAATTCAATGTTGAAAGTTATGATATTCTGTATTTATTGTGTTTACCTTTGTGCAATTCTGCAGCTTCGAGTTTTGGTTGAGCTCTATCGGGGAAAGAAGCGATTTTACAGGTATTTTATTTCCATGGGCCTGCATCTTTAAGCAAATCCAGCTAATTTTTGGATCATTTTTGGGATATTTTCTTTCTAGAGGGAATGTATATTTAATGTTTATATGCTCGATAAGATTTTGAAAAAAGAATTTATTTGTTTTCTCAATAAAATGTCACAAATTATGAAATGATAATAGAATACAAAAAGCAGTATGATTTTAAATTTCATAAGAAACTGAAATATCACACTAGCCCCCAATAGCAGCGATAAGAAAATTGTCATTGATTTTTGTTAGCGTCTATGTTTTATGTTGATGAATGATGTCTGCGTTGTCAAGTTTTTTTTTGCAGGTATCCTGTGTGAAATTAGGGTTATTACTACCTACTACTGTTACTAATTGGTATGTACTTCAGCTTCTTTTTCCGCGCTCTTTTGTAATTTGCAGTTATAGTTATGTTTATGGATTAAACTGTTCCACCTTGGCAACGAGATCTTTGTATTTGCTGTAGATTTGTACGCATTAACAAAAAAAACGCTTAATTCGTTTTCTAAAATTGCATTTTTTTTTCCCTTTGGAAATGAAGAAGGATTGCACATGTCTGGTTTTTATGTACAACAAAAGTATTCGCATATAAGTACGTGGTTTTGGATATACATTCTCTAAGTGATTATTGTGACTTTAAAATAAGAAGCGTCATGATGGATGACTTAATAATTTTGTATTTGTATCTATTTTCAATAGTTATTTTTTTTAACAATTGTTTAAAAGTGCTATTTTCAAGGTAATTGCATGAGTATGCTAAATTCTAATCCATATGCTAAATTCTAATCAACAGGTTCACTTGAAATATGAATCCCGAGAAGAGGTAGGTAGAAAAATGTATCAGCACCATAGATCTCATAGGTGCTGATACATTTTTCTACCTACCTCTTCTTTTAACTAAAGCATGCCATACCCTGCCACAGTTTAGGTTTTCATCCACGCACCTTTTCTTCCATCTCCATTGAAGCCCTAATGGAGGGGGAAAGGGGAAGCGGAAGGCGATGCACAACCGCCGACAGTAGCCACCATCACCGCCACAGTCGTTAGGATCTTGATGGTTGTAACCCTCCCACACGTCGTCCCCCCCGCCATCCCCTCTCCGTCCTTCTAGGTTAGATTCCTCTGCACAGGTTTGTACTTCACAGGTATGCTTTCTTCCTCTTCTGTCTTGTACTATTTTATCTTCTGATTTTTGCTGTTGTTTTTTCAAACGAGGTAACCGGTTTTAGGATTTTGGAAGACGACTTCAGCGGTCGATGAGTCTGTTTGTAAGATTTTCTATCTAATTTTCTGTTTTAGGGCTTCATTTCTTTTGTTGTTTTAAAGTTAAATCACAGATCCGTTCTTCCCCCCTTTATTACATAAAATGCTTTTGGGATTTGACCAGAGAATATGAGCAAGATGTTGACTAATGCTGATCGAGTGGAACATAAGAGAATCGGCTTCCTCGGCTTTGTTGATAGGTGCGGTGCTTGGTCAAATCCAAGCTTTTTTGCTCATTGTCTCTACAAAGCTATTGTTAAATTTTATAGGTATAAAATCTGCAGGTTTTAGGCTTATTGAGAGTTAAAATTACCTAATTTCTCATTGACGGTTTCAGTCTCCTGTTCGTTGAACAACCGAAGCCGAAGAGGTAAAGCTGATTAGTATGTTCCCAATACCCTTCAATAATGTAAACTGTTACTAATATGGGACATCTACAGAGAGAGCTTTGGTGACAAATAAACTAAAACCGAAAGAGGTACGATTTGTTGGTTATTTATGTATTATTTTGATGATTTGATCTGAATTATTTTTGTGATATGTTCTGTTTTTATTAACAAAAACTTTTATAGGACGAAAATTTTCAAATAGGTGAGGTGGTAATTTCAACCCGTTTAGTAATGAGGGTGCGGTCCTACCATTGGTTGCTTTGTCACAGTCTGGTACCCCAAGAACCAAGGAAAATGTGTTTTTTAATCTCTTTGATGCGTATGATTATCACACGCCCGTATTGGATAAATAAGAGTATATTGTGTTTCTTGCAGGCTCAGTCACTGCTTAGCTACTTTAGAAACCAGCGGCATGGCAATGGTGGGAGGGGATGGGGAGGAATGCGTTGACGTGTTGGCGGAACAGGTAGCCGACATAGAAAATTGAACCTGGAGAAACAAATGTTCCCGCCGCAACGCGCGGTGGGGATACAACTAGTTTTATGAATTTGTAAATGTTGGTTAGAATAGTGACATTTGGATATGTAAGACCCCGTTACCGGAAAGTCTCACTCGTTAGATTTACTCAATCACATATATTTCAAATGCTGATATTTCATAAATAAACTCAATGGCAGCGGAATTACATTATTTGTTCATACATCATAATTTCTCAACTAATTAAAACATTTAAACATTGTCTTTAAATCATAAACATAGATCGGGATGTCAGTCTTGAGCCAGCTAGCCATCCTTGAAATCCAGCCAACCCGTTTAGCATCTTTGTTCATTCTTTTCTTTTACCTGAAGTGCATACTAAAAGTCAGCTAATGATGGTGAGTTTTAGTTTAAACAATCATCATACATTCATCATGAAGTCATCATATTAACTTTGTATACTTTCTTAAACATAAATCGTAATCGTTCAGTTTAAGCACATAAAGATGATCATCTCGTAGTATCCGACTACCGAAGTAGTCGTTATCGTTCGTCTACCGAAGTAGCCATATAATGTCCGTCTACCGAAGTGGCCATTTAACGTCCGTCTAGCGTCGTAGCCATTTCATTCGTCTACCGTAGTTGCCGTTTTACATCTGTTTACCGAAGTAATCGTTTCCTTCATTCTACCATCGTAGACCGTTTCATCCTTCTACTGAAGTAGCCGTTCCATCCGTCTACCATAGTAGCTGTTTGACATCCGTTTACCGAAGTAACTGTTTCATCCGTCCTACCATCGTAGTTCGTTTAACCCGCCTACCGAGGTAGTCATTTCATGCATCTACCGAAGTAGTCGTTATGCATGTCTACCGAAGTAGCTATGCATCACCAGTTCACCGAAGTAACTGTTTTATCCGTCTATCGAAGTAGTCGTTTCATCTATCATCTGAAGTAGTTGTTCACGTTTGTCATGTTAGCACATAGGCACGTATGACTCTTTATTACTTTAACACCCGTTTGTCACATGGACAACGGTTTCATCATTTGTTGAATTAACATATTACTACGTTTAACTCCTCTATCCTTTACATCCGTTTACCTCGTGGGTAACCGTTTCATATCGTATGTGTTGGCATGTTTTCACATTAGCCCTTTATACTTATCGTCTATGGTGGCATGTTTACATATATAACCCTTTTTACTTTATTGTCTATGGTGGCATGTTTACACATATAGTCATTTATACTTTATCATCTATGTTGGCATATTGACACGTTAGCCATATCATACATCATCAGTCATACAGGCACTTACATACATTTAACCATTTCCTACTTTATTATTCACCTTTATACTTAGCATGTTTAGCCATTTCATATTCATAACATTCATCATCATACGAGTATGCATCCCAACCCAAAATTTACAGACAAGAGGGACTTAGAACTCACCTTATGAACGGTTTACTTTGGAAACTAATAAGCTTCGGGCTAGACGAGCGCTACGTGATATGTATGAAATCAATACGTGAAATCTATCAACCTTTGTTAGTGTCGCTTATAGTGTCGTCATAGGCTAGTTTCGCCTGGGTCAGTGTCGCCAGGGGCAGTGTCGTTAGACCAGTGTCATCATAACTTTCATTGTGGACTTAGTGTCGTTACAACTAGTGTCGCCACCCATTAGTGTCGCATAGAATTATGGTTTCTTCTATAACTGGCCACGACTAGTGTCGCCGGATGAAGCTCTTCCCAAACATGCCCTTTTTTGATCCAAGATCATACCTTTTTACGTCAAAATAATTTATCTAGCTTCCATGAAGCTAGATCTATGCTTTATTCATCATATTTCACGTGAAAACTTTTATATTTGAGATGAAAACCATAGTTTTACTCCAAAACTCATTTTAAACAGAAAAACATTTTACTCCAAACCCCATTTTAAACAGAAAAACAGAGATTCAAGTTCGATCCATACCTCAAGGACAACGTTTCTTCGTGAATTCTTGATCTCTAACAGTGGAGAATAGTGTTGGAGTAGATCTTGAGCAATTATGGAGAGTTTCTTGGAATTTCTCTCTCTAGAACTATCCTCTCTCTCTCTAAACGAATTTTGATGGTGGAATGGAATGAGGAACGAGAGGGTGGCGGCTAGGGTTAAGCCCCCCTCCTTCTCGTTTCATCTTTCCATTACTACCCGCTTTAGTCCTCAATCTTTATTTTCTTTCTTTGTAAAAATATATTTGCGGGTTTTCGGACGTTATAGGATATTTTCTATAATTTGGATGTTTGTGAATTCTTAACAATTAGTGAAATTTGGATAAATATTTGAATATCAAGAAAATGAGATTACTCACGAGAGCTTTTTCCATAGTATCAGAGACTAAAAAAATAGTCAATGAAAAAACATAGTAGGGACTAAATAAACATATTAGAGACTGAAAATAAATGTTATCTTAGATTGATTATCAGACTCTAAAAGTACATATTAATGATTAAAATAACATGTTATCTGAGATTAATTTTCAGTCCCTAAAAGAAGCATATTATCGACTGAATTCATGTGGTACTGGGGACTAATTCTTAGTCCTTAAAACATGTTATTGGTGACTGGTTTGATATGGAATCACGAACCTAACGAAACGTATTAGGGACAATATAAACATGTTTAGATGACTGATTTTCAGTCACGAAAGTTACACATTAATTAGGGATTGAAATATCATAGTATCCGAGACTGATTTGCAGTCACTGAAGAAATATATTGGGGACTGAAATCACGTGGTACCGAGGGACAATTTGAGGACTGGATTTTTATGTATCGGAGACTGACCATTAGTAACTGTTGGTGTCATACAATGGGGATTGATTTTTAGTTACTAACAACACTATCTAGTACTAGGTATCCGTTACTAACTAGGGACTGATGAAATCAGTCCCCGATAACTATTAAGTACTGATAGGGGAGTATCCGAGACTAATTTTTCAGTTTTAAATACCCTTCTTTTTTATAGTGGTATACTGGTATGTCATGTATTCATATTACCTGTGTATACATGTTTAGATGTGTCAATCTTTGGTCTCATAGATGAGGTCCACTCATTTAGACTTACGTCCTATCAATGTGAAATACATATATTTCCCAACAAAAACAATGGTTTGTTTATCACATAACTAATATATATTGGTGTCCATTGTTGAAGCATAATGAATCCATGATCTATCCGTATATAGGAAAGACACTCTAATATCAAAAGCATTGTTGCTACAACGAAATATGGCCCGGGCGTCGTTGTCGGGTTAGTCAATACCCAATCGTCCTAAATCGTTCCCGGGTAAGATTCGAGTTACAACAACGAAAGAACATAGAAATAATACCGAACATTAAAGATATATCTAAGATATTATTCATATATAAATACGTTAACAATACATGAATATATGTGTGTATAAACAACAAGAAATAAATGGTAGATGAGAAGTTAGTAGAACACTTGGTTCTGCAGCAAGAAGCTGTTCCCCCCTAAGGTGGGGATGCTTCAATAGCTTGGAGTTGTTTCATTAGCTAAAAGGTGTTAAGTAGGAGAAAATGCACCAGAGAAAGATTAGATGCAGGAGTGGGTCTTTTTTACCGCAAATGGCATGCCATGAATGAGTGAGGATAATCCTCTATTTATAGTAAGGTTTTTCTATGTGAGCCAACTTAGGCCTAATTGGCATGTCATAACGTATCAGGCTTATCAAGTGGGCTTTGGCCTACCCACGTCATCAAGTACCATAACCAACCTAAACATTCTAATATCATTATGACGCTATTCCTAAATGTTATACACTTTAACACACAAACAAACTATTCTACATGTAGCATCTCTACCCGAATGACATGTTACTATTATAAAAATCAGAATAAAACAATTTTGGATTAACATCTGTATGATCGTTTAATCAACCCATATAGTAAACATGTTTGTAACATTTTTTTTAATCAAACATTATAATACACGGGTTTATAAGCTAGTTCATTATATATAACTATTCAACTTTGATTATTAAAAAAGAAGAAGTAACATATATAAAAAGTAACAAATATATTTCAAAAGATGGGTGCTACCTAGACACCAACCTAACCTAACCTAACCTAACCTAACCCCTTATCTTCATCTATCACTTCACTCTTCACATCTCCTCCTTAAAATCAAAACCCCAAACAATCAACACCACCATAGCACACGCAGCAATGGCGGCTTCATCTGCTCCTGCAGCTCTCATTTCTTCCCCAAATCCCAGGTCTTCTTCTTTCACCTCCCCCAAATCTCAAACCCTAAGCTTCTCCAATTCATCCTCTCTGACCTTCCAATCTAAATCCTTCCGTTCATCCCTCTCCCTCCGCCCTTCCACCGCCCGCCGGAACTCATTCGTCGTCAGAGCTGTAAGTACTCCCTTTCCCCAAATCTTGCCTTCGAGTCTCCGAATTTGATCTAATTGATGGTTTTATTTTCCTAATTTCGCGTGCTAATTGATGGATTCTGGAATTTAGGGTTAATATGGTCAATTGTGAGTCTGAATTTATACTCAAATGCTTATGGAGGTTATTTTAAGTGATTCTGGAATTTAGGGTTAGCATTGTGTGCGTATGCCAATATGTTTTGAATTGAGGCATTTATTATAAATCTTGTTATCTGGCACTTGATTACCTATTGGATGATGATGAATACTAGTTAATTGCAATCAAATGACACCATTTTTTTTATAATTTCAATATCCTAGTAGCTAGTTCAAATTTTGTGATCATATATTGGTTAATTGGGAAGTAGAAGTAGCGCTTTTGGATCTGAAAAAGATGTATGATTAATCTTGGTTGATTGAGGCATTTATTATAAATCTTAAATAGCGAGGGGCTTTTTAAGCCAGCCGCACAGTATAAACATGCCCCTTTTAGGGGTTTTAGACATGTTTTAGGCTAGTTTACTTTCGACGTGTTTTTGGCTGGTTTAGACATGTTCCGGGACATATTTAGATGTTTCAGACCATTTTTAGATGCTTGAGATCGGTTTTAGACGATTCTGACTAGTTTTGGTCGGAATCTTGCCTAAGCGCCTTGATAAACGCAAGGCGGTATGGCCTCGCCTCGCCTAGGCGAGCGCCTTTTGGGCCTTTGGCTACTATGCATCAAATACATATTGTGTTCTTTTTTGTCCCTAATTTGTGTTAGCTATCTCTCATGTTGACATTTTCTTTTTAATTTTTAGGGACCACCACTAGTTGGAAACCAGGCACCTGACTTTGAAGCCGAGGCTGTTTTTGATCAAGAGTTCATCAAGGTAACTGAAATGGCTTTTGATGCATGCTTTTGAAACTATTTATTGTTTGAGTGACTACTTTTTTTAAATTAGTAAGTGTAGTTTTTATTCATGCCAGCGACCCACTATAGTACTCTATTTTGTTCCCGTTCTCCTAATGATCGATTACATAAACTTTTCTCTTGAAAAAAAATATATTTTGTTCTTCATTAGCTAATGTATACTATTTTCATACTCATTGATGCAACCAAACAGATATATGATATCCAACTACGAATATGAACTGCATTTTAGGATCTTTAAACGTCCTTGTTTGTAATAATCAGTTAATCGGGAGTATGTTAAGGAATTGAAAATTTTGTAACTTTGTACCAAATTTGTCACTGCAGGTTAAGCTCTCTGAATATATTGGCAAGAAATATGTCATTCTCTTTTTCTACCCTTTGGACTTCACTTTTGTTTGTCCAACAGGTGAGTAGCTCATTGCTTGTTAAACATATACCAGAATATAGATGCATGTAAGTTGTAACTGTAGCTGTTATATTTTTTGCTTCAAAATTTACTAATTTTGTTTTCTTATTGTAGAAATCACTGCTTTCAGTGACAGATATGCAGAATTTGAGAAGATAAATACTGAAATATTGGGCATTTCTGTAGACAGTGTGGTAATTGTTCCTTACACGGTTACACAAGCTTTTGTATATTACATAATAATCATCTTTTCAAATAATAGTCTCACTAAATGCTTTTTGTGATGACTATCCGGTTATCTTCATAAGTACTTATAGTTCTATATGTATATTACTATATTCAGTTAAAATTTCTAATATTTAACATTTTTTTGTATAATTAAATCGCTTTGAAGGTTACCAATATGTGGAACATGTGATTTTTTTGTTTCAAGAATATTTGGTGTTTGTTTTCTGCAGTTCTCCCACCTTGCATGGGTTCAAACCGATAGAAAATCCGGGGGTCTTGGTGATCTGAACTACCCACTGATTTCTGATGTTACAAAATCGATTTCAAAAGCTTTTAATGTGTTGATTGAAGACCAGGTGCACATTTGTAATAATTTTTTTTTGCTAATCTTTAGACCATTTGTATATAACTATTTACTATGTCAAAATATTGGTTTTCAATTTCAGGGAATAGCATTGAGAGGACTTTTTATAATCGATAAGGAAGGTGTTATCCAACACTCAACAATTAACAATCTTGCAATTGGTCGAAGCGTTGATGAAACATTGAGAACACTTCAGGTAAACATGCATCATGAGCGGGCTGTGTAACGGGTCAAAATGAGTTTTGTACTACCGCGTGTCGGTTGGGTTGACTTTGCAACCGTCTCCAATTTTTTTTATAAATAATTAGCATGTCGAATATAATTACAAAAATATATCATTTCAATGGTTATCTAATTATTTGCATAAAACAATTTAGGAGGTTTTATGAATCAAAAGTACACCTTGGCTGTTTTGACCCGTTTGACTCGTTTCCTTGTTACCTTTTTTCTTTTCTTTTATTTTATCTGTTTGACCCGTTGGAGATAAAAGTAACATAAAACCCATATCTACCCGTTCTTAATAGTTTAGAAGCTCATCGGTAAATTGTGTTTCTCTGTTTGTACCGTAGGCATTGCAATATGTACAAGAGAACCCGGATGAGGTATGCCCTGCTGGATGGAAGCCAGGGGAGAAGTCGATGAAGCCCGACCCGAAGGGCAGCAAGGAATACTTTGCAGCCATATAATTAGATAGCTGTATTTTTTTTTGCTGAATTGAATTTTGGGAGTATTCTTGATAAATGATGTTTCATTTTCAGTCCCTCCCAAAAACCCTTCTGGAGTCTTGACTATATTTCTTGAAACATTGTTGTAAGCATGCTAAAGCTCAAAACTTCTAATGAGGTGGAATGATTTAAGGAAATTTACTCTTATAGGACTATTAGCAGGTTAGTCCATACTCCACAGGTTGTTTTATTTTATCATTATAAATCAAACCATCATACCAAAATTTTCACCATGGTGGTTTGGTCATCCGTAGTGGTTTCACTAAAAAGTGAATCACGCCCTGTCACGTCACCGTCACGTCAACAATGGACAATCAGTAAACCGAATCACTAAGATGTGTAATGGTTTCACTATCCACACACATATACACAACACACACCCCAATATGCCCCACGCTAGGGGTGTTTATTTTACCGGAAACCCGAATACCGAACCCGACCCAAATTAACCCGAACCCGATTAAGATGGAACCCGAACAATCCGAACCCGTTTAAGATGGAACCCGAACCCGAAGGTAGTATTCGGTTTGGTAATTGGGTTAAAAAAGGTTAATCGGGTTAACCCGATTAACCCGAATAATAATAAAAAGGTATTTTATTATTAATATTTATTTGTAATCTTAGCTCAGTATACATCTAACCATTTTTAATGCTTATTTTATTTCACTTTTTTTTTTAATTATGATTGAAAACATACGAGTGGACTTGAATGTGAGAATTTGAATAGTGAACATTGTTAACGAGTTTGTTGGTTGATACGATTAGTCGTTTTTTTTAGTTTGTATTATTGGTTGATACACTTTGGTTTTTTGATTATTTTATTTGGTGTTTTTTTAGTTAATATGTGTTTAGTGCATGGGTTTGAATGAAAAATCATATTGAGAAGGTTTTTATTTGACATTCTATGCTTATTATTTAATAAATATAATGTTAAGTTAAATAATAAAGTATGCGTTACAACTTGTATTTAGAAACCCGAATACCGATTAACCCGACCCGAATAAACTTGAAACCGAATAACCCGAAACCGATTAACCCGAATCTTATTTGGGTCGGTAAACGGGTAGGATTCTTATAACAAAAAACCCGAATAACCCGAACTGAATAACCCGAAACCCGATTAAAAAACCCGATGAACACCCCTACCCCACGCTCTGGTTCACGCCTCAGGGGGCAGTGTTTCGTGCCAGTGGTTGAGCCAGGTGGCTCACGCCTCCACTACGGAGGGCATTAGTCTACTAAATATTCCTAGTAAAATGTTTGTTGCTATTTCCCTTTTTCACCAATGGTTCAGTTTGGTTATTTATTCATCATGTTTACCAATCTAACATGTCTTATTAAACATGTTTCTACCATATGGATAAAGTCAAGGCATATTTGACCAATATTCAAGTTATACATCACACAGCCGAATAATAACATATTCATATCAATTTCTCCATGTAATTACTTGTAAAATCGAGTATACAAGATTTTAGACTTTAGGGAATTGTATGAACTTACTCGATTATTTGTAGTTCATTACTCGTAAATCCTTGTACATGCATGCTTTCCCGACTTCCTAAAAGTCAAACGTGTCATTAGTATGCATTAAGCGCATTTGCACACCTCATTAACACTTGGCTAATTATGTTTACTTACACGTTAGAATTTGTTTAATCCCAAATGAATTTCATATTTTAGAATATGGACTCCTTTAACATCATTTTTACTAGAAGAATCACACTAGGGTTCATAAACCATCAAAATCTCTAAACTTAGATACTTACTTTTGGATTTTTTTTTCTATTTATGACACTTAGTCCCTCAAGTCTACTTTATGATATAATTTGCTTCAACATTAGTCATTCACACTTACAACCCCTTCACTATGAATTATTATAATTTAGCTCCTATTTGCTCGACTATACAATAAAATAAGTTGAAGCTTAAGACACCCATATTTAAGGGGCCCACAAATTTTAGGGCTTTATTTGGTTTAATTATCAGGTTTTGACGATGAGAGTAAAAAAATAGTATATTTGAAGGAGTTTTTTTTTTCACAAAAACTCACTCCAATCCAACTTTAATATGTATGATGTGTGCCTTTCAGAAATTGTATACACAAAATGCGCATCATATTCTCGCGTGTTAGGGTTCTAAGAAAAAAACATTGATTTTATAATTCGCTTTAGGCCCCCCAAAAAGGCTGAGCCAGCCGTGTTTGAAAATAATAAATACTATCTCTTTCAATATATTAAGATAAACATTATAAAAAATAGTATGGAACTTAGTTATTCATATAAATCATATTCCAAAACTTTAGGAGGTTACATGCATGTTCATGAAAAGCGTAAACCAACAAGTGCTACAAAATTGATATTGGAGTGGGATGGAAATATAAGTTCACAAACACTAGCTTAGCCTAGTGGCAATGGTGTATACCCAAGACTTCACTAAAAATTGGGAGGTCTTGGGTTTAAGTCTCGCTTGTGACAAAAAAAAAACTTGGTCCAGGTTGGGCCAGAGGGTTTTCTCATCTATGATGGGTTTCCTCCTGAGGAAGGTGGAGATGATCATGAGGTCACCTGAACTTGCTTCACCAAAACACACTTAATTGATAGTTTTCCTCTCACCCACAACCAATATGCCTAAAACGTATTGGTGTATTTGACGTTGGACACGCCTCATCACCCAATATCTCTTATGTGGATGAAAGGCATGAGATTTATTTAAAGTGTCAAATATAACATAAATAAAAAAGAAAAAGAAAAAATTACCAAATAAAACTTTAATCTTTAAGCTTCATTTAGTGATTGATAAAGATGCTTTCAAATTGTTTCTAGACCTCAATAATCGTGGAATGATACATACCGATCAATGATATATTGATGTATTAACCCAACCAATGAATCAATAATTCGATCCTATTAATAGGTAGATGAAAGTTTTTAAGGAAAAAGCAATGAACTTCATGTGAAAATCATAAGTTGCAAGTTTATAACAACAATAAAATCCAAGTTTTGGCTTGAGATTAGTATATGATGTTAGAACAATTTCACATCTACGTAAACAACCATGGTCGAGACCGGGAACAAAATTAGCTATGAAAACATTATAAGCAGCTTAGATGGACGTCAAATATGAGAAATAGAAAAGATGAGTTTGCCCTCGCATGCTAGGCAAGTACAACCCCTTAACAGAAACGTCGTTAGATAGAAGGATCAACATCGTCAGGGAACAGTAAAATTATGGATGCATAAGAACGTTTTTTTCATAATCAGTTTTATGTTGAGAACTGTGAAAACCGTATTGTATACTTTCACATTTTGCTTTAGGTGCAATACATAAGACGACTGGTTTCTGTGCTTATAAACGCGTGCTATTGTGAGACTATTGATCATCATCTATTAATATATACAAAATGTAAATTAAAATTAAAACGAGAAACATGATCATACATATAAAAAAAGATAGAAGGATTCCGTTGGAGATATTGATAGTTGGTGGCCAACAGAAGCACGAAACATGAGGTTTGAAGTTTCAAAATAGTTGGAAGTACCACAATTTTTTACTAAATTATATATTAATTTTTTTTTGGAACTAAAAGATCACTAGATTCCTCAAATAAAAAAAATAGGGATTTAAATATTTTGCGATCCGATTTAATTGGATTCTACCATTAAATAAATTTTTAATTTAATAAAACATACACATTTATTGAAATAAAAACATATCTTCTATTTTTTGGAAAGACAAAACTAATCCTCCTAATTCAGGATTAGATAAAACCCGACTCAACCCGCCCAACCAAGACTGAAAACAGAAGTCAAGCACTAAGATTCGAATTCAAGACCGAAGCCTAGGTGGTAAATAAAAACATATCTATTTTTACATTATAATAGGTACCATATCTTTAAAATTGTGATATTTCGAACCTCAAGATGAAAGGTAAGGTTTGTTTCGTGTTTGAGTGTGATGTTGTCGGATGTGATGCTCACATCATGTCGATAGAGATTGTGATATCGATGAGAAGACAATTAAATAATTAATGTGAATGTTGATGGAGAAGGTATTTTTTGTTATTATAAATATTACTATAAAAACTAGTTTAATAACGCTTAAAATGGTTTAAATGTAATTAGTTTAATTACATGATGAAGATCTAATGAACAGGTCATTTAAACACCTACAAATAAATGTATTTTTTTTAATAAAAATAATTTTACAATGGGTTTTTCAAAACAAATTAAAAAGTTAATCTTGCATTCTCAGATGCTAGTATTTTTTTTTTATAAATAATCATCGCCGTTCAAAAAAAATAAAAGAAAACTAAAGGGTCAATATTTTGGTATAACTTTTGCATAAAATTGTAACATACATAATAACATCGTTAAGTATTTATGTAAGTATTTAATTTAGTTATAAATTAAAAAAAATCAAATGTTCTTAAACCGCCTATAATCACAAGTTTTCTGATTTATTTTACAGTTATTACACTGTTTTTTAAAATCATGGCAGTATAACAGAATTCAACTAATTTAATATAAACATTATATAATATTTACAATACAACTAATTAAGATTTTAGAAAGATAAATATAATTAAATACCCATTAAACTTGCAAAAGATAAAACCAAAGTATCATCTCCATCTCCATATCCATATCCATATCCTATACATGAAACGTGAACCCAAAAACCAAAAACCAAAAACCAAAAACCAAAACAGTCACTGCCTCTGGAGATGTACCATTTCATTGCTTTTATATATATAATCATAAATATATATACCCCCAAAGCATGCATGCTAGTTTCACCAAAAAGAAGCGCGATCCATCGTATTTCTACGTTACGTTTGAACGCCTGCATCGGGTACATAATTTAGTCTATCGACCTCGTCCCATGTCAACTTTGCTGCAATTTCATCATATTCTGGAACGAATTCCTGGAATCACATAATCATAAGATGCATAAATGATATTTGGATTATGTAAGTTATTATTTTGATATTAAAATATCAGTGGCAGAACTTTAATAATTAAACTGGGGGCAGAAAATATTACACGTAAAAAAACCAAAATTTTTAGTGGATTTGTGAAACAGATTTGGGCTTTTGATCTGGAATAGGAGGGGCTCAAACAATATAACTAAAATGAAATAAACCTAGTGAGCCGAAATCGATACTTCTGAGCAAAAAAAAAGTGTGGGGGAGCCTCTGCCCCTAATAAGTTTCGCCCCTGTATTAAATGGTTATATATAATTAGTAAAATAAGTTGTAGGAGATGCTGTTTTACTGTTTGAAGTTGTATGTTAAGGCATTTGTTTGAATGTATAAAAATTGTTTTGGGTATAACTAAATAAACAATAGATAATATAATAAAAAATGTATTCTTCTCTAGTTTTTTTAATTTTAATATGCATGGAAATCATTAAAAATATAAAATAATGCCCGTGAAAGGATTATTTGTTTAATTTTATAGATTTTAATATGCATGAAAAAAATCAACCTTTTTGATCCAAAACATACTATACTTTTAGTATTATTATTTGAAGAGGGTTGATAAAAACAATTCTCCAAAAAGGATTCCTTTATTATTGTAATGTTCTCTTCAATCTTCTTGGAAAGATCCTTCATTTTTTTTCAATAATTAGTGAAAGGCAGTTAAATATGGAACCAATTTTAAGCAGAGAATTAAATGGAACAACCACTTGTTATTTTATCTATCAAACTACGTAAAAGTGTGTTATGAGATTCTCGAGATTCTCAACTTAAAATTAGTTCTATATAGAACGCACCCCTGTTGAAATAAATAATATCTAACACTGTTTAAAAAAAAACTACATCAAGCTATATTATGAGTAAAACATTATATTTTTAACTAACCTCGAGCTGCCTGACCAACTGTTTGGCGGTTGGGGCGGAGACAATTATCCGGCGAGCAGTTGGTGAGACAAAGCCTTCATCAACAGCCTTATCTATGAAAGACAGCAAGGAGTTATAGTAACCCTCCACATTCAACAGACCAACCTGGACATGATCCACAAAATAAGATAACCGTTATTAAATGGGACCCACCATATTTGTAACTTAGAACCACAAAATAAAATTAAAAATAAAAATAAAGAAATAAAAAAATCAGTTATGATGATGCAACAAATCTTCCAAAACCATCTTCCAAAACATCTACTACCCACATGCATCTTGTTCTTCTATACTACCAACATTTGACCAAAAAGATGCCCTTTTTAATTCTCTCAAATTTGGTTTTCAATCAAAATCATTGGAAAACAACTTTTTATGCATGATGTACAACATACAAGTGTTAATTTTCTTACAGGTTTATGGTGGATTTTGAGCTGAGCCCATGTGATGACTTCTAGCAGTTCTTCAAGGGTGCCATAGCCACCTGAGAAATTCATGAATCCAACATGATTTATTTTAAAAATATTTTCAAGATTTTCTTTATGAAGCTAGCATTTATAGAAATCCAGGGCGGAACCAAGGAGGGGTACAAATATTCGTTGGATTATTATTATAAAATCTAAGGTTTTTATAAAAAAGAAAACATTGATTCTTAGTTGTAATTAGTAAAGATTATAACTTATAATGACCCCGACAAGAAGTTCTGATTCCGTCACCGATAGAAATTATACCCGGCAGGGCGATAAACGCATCAGCTTGACGAGCCATCTCAGCTTTTCTTTCATGCATATCGGCAACCGCTTTCACTTCACCAACCGTCTCGCCAGTTATCTGTTAATCACAAAATATTTTATCAACTGTCATAAAAGATGGGACCCACAAGATAAAAACATAAACTACCTAAATGGGTGTTTAAAAGAACTAAAAGTTTAAAGCTTTTTATTTCTTTTTCAAGATTTCAACTGAATTGGAAGAATTTAGTTAGAGTAGAACCAGCAACCAAATAAAATAGAAATAATAAGTTGATTTATTGCTATTTATGGCTCAAAGGGACAAGAAAGACATATTGTAAAAATTGATTTGAAAAGGGAAGTTGATTAAATGCAGTTTGTATCAAGACATGTCAAATCAGCATTAAGAACACAATACAGCTTTCATTAATGGCTACCCATCTTCTCCCGAGCAGAAAACTCCCAAAATCAGACTACTGTACAACTCTTAAAGCACAATGTACAAGTCAATGTGACACTAAGATAACAACCAAAAGAAGAAAACTTTGATTTGAAGGTTCCTGAATATACCTCTCTGGGCATTAGAGTCCTTGGTATAACCCTGCAACAAACAAAAAGATATGAAATGGGACTTTTTCTTGGAGGAAATTCCCAAAATACCCTTGTAGCAGTGACTTGTATTAGTGTAATCAGAAAGGTAAAAGTGTCATTTTCTATCAAGAAAGTTGGGAGAGACATACTTGAATCACTGCCTAAAAGGTTTCATACTTTTTACAAAAAAATATAACTTTTTACATGATTTGTTTTACCTTTCTATGTACAAAGTCCCAGTATGGACTGACAACCAATATGGATGTTTTTATCTTTGATAAAAAACATGAAAACAAAAGATGCTTCAGTAAAATTTAAATCTGTGTAATCAAGAAACCATTTTTTTTATACAAAACACCATGCTTTTTAAAGTGTGGGACTATGTTTTCAATCTTTCACAAAATTAAAAGTGTCAACTTTTTCAAGAACTTGATGTTTATGTTCAGTTTTCAGCAGGAAAAAGGTGAAAAATAGCTTGATTAAGTACACATATCAGAGATTTTAAAGCATTTGATCCCATGATGTCTGGCTTTGAGCTCTGCAAAATCTCATTTTGCATTGAGTACCGTGAAACATGCATGATTACCTTTGTGTAATCTTTGACTCCTGCTGTCAAACTTGTACATGCTAAATTTGCAATTAGTAATAATTTTTTTCATCTTCAACCCAAATTCTTCTTCCATTCCATGTATTTTAGTATTTGAAGATATAATTACACCTTTCTTTCAAGAAATTTTATTTTATGGTTATTAGTTTTAAAGTTAAAAAATGGTCAATTTGACCATCAAAGTCAAGAAAAAGCAACCAACCAACATCACAATAGGCAAGAAGAACAAAGAATTATGAAGTAAAGGTGATGACTCTCTCTTGGAAACTTATATTTTAACTACTTTTATATTTCAAAATAAAGTTATATCAATCATCAATCTTCACTTTCCTTTTCTTTTGGAAAGGGGAATTGTCTTTATAAAAAAAAAACTTGTTTATTATTTAATTAGTTCTTGTGTGTTCTCTTACAAGATTTTTTATTTTTATAAAACTTTGAAAAAATTTACATTTTTTTTAAAAGGCAAATTTCTTTTGAAAATTTTTACATGGATTTGGCATTTTTGCCTTCAACTTGTGAAGTACTCAAAATACATAGATGCATAGACACATTCAAAGTCTAGAGAGAGAAAGGAGAGTGAGAGAGGGAGAGGGAGAGAGTGAGAGTAAGCATACCCTAGAACATGGCGCCCACCATCATGAACTGCCTGAGAAACAAGACCCATCAGACCCACGCTGCCACCTCCATAGACTAGATCAATCCTTCTTTCCACCTTCCAATTTTCATTAAAAATATAAAAAACATGACACGTGTCACAAACCCACTTCACCATTTCAGAATCAAGAAAACAAACCCATCATTATCTCATTGTAAACAATAATACCCTTTTTTCAAGATTCAATTTTTTATTAAGTTGAACCGATTTCATTCAACCCCATGAACAAAAATGATGATGAAGGCCTTTGATTGGTGTGAAAAAAGCTGAAAACATGCTTAAGAAATAGCCATTATACTAATATGGCACGTTTGGTTCCCCATTCATATGCACACACCATTCTGTTTGATTTTTTATATATTTTTTTTATAAAATTTTGTTTTTTTACAACCTCCCACCATAAACCTAGATCATGCAAGAAGGCTGCTCAACTGACAGCACGTTACAGCTAGCAATTTCTCTCTCTAAACGCCCACACACACACTCTCTCTCTCTCTCTCTCATGCCAAACATAAACCCTAACTTCCATTCTTCAATGATCCTTTTGATTGTTAATCGGATAACAATAGTCTCAAAGAATATTAAAATGGGTTCTTGAAATCTTGAAAGAAAATGGTGGGTTTTGATCAAGAATTGTGGTACAAAATGGGTTCTTGAAATCTTGAAAGAAAATGATGGGTTTTGATAAAAAAAAAATGGGTTCTTGAAATATTGAAAGAAAATGGTGGGTTTTGATCAAGAATGGTGGTATAAAAATGGGTTCTTGAAATCTTGAAAGAAAATCAAGAAGGTTATGTTTTATATACATATATGTATGTGTATATATATTGTTGTTCATGCAGAAAGAATTTTGATTTTTTTTTAGAGTTTAAAGAAATATTATATACCAGTTCTTTGCCAAGCTCAATGGCAGCTTCTTGGTAACTTTGCTTCTTTCCTGGGCTGCTTCCACAGAAGACACATATTCTCTTGAATCTTGATACTGTTTCACCTTCCATATCTTACTTTCTCTCTCTAGAAATATTGGGGAAGATGATGATGATGATTTGGTTGCTTCCTGGAACAAGGGAGGAGGAGGGGGGGTTAAGAAAGAATGAAAAGTATGTGTGAATGTTGTATGATATTTAAAAATGTAAATGGATATAAAGAAGAACACCACTGCCCCACCTCTCTCACGTTCTCTTAACCCCGTGGCCAAGTGAGATTTTTTAGGTTATTTAATATTTTCAATTTGTTACAGACAATTTAGGGATTTATTTTAAAATTTTGTTACTTGGGTGGGTAGCATAGTGGTAAGGTTTCAAATCTTGATTTGTGTATATTATGAATCGGTGTAGTTTAAGAATAAGAATAGATGGGTGTGTGTGAGTCACCGTTCAAAAAATCTTTAAAATTTTATTAGTTTAATGAACATTAATTTAAAAAATAAATAAAAAGATATAAAGTGACAATGCAGAAAAAATGGATATTTAGGTGTAGTGTTTGAATTTCATAAAAGTGATTTGAGTTTAAATCTTTGAAAGTGTAAGGTTAGATAATATTTAGGTGTAAAAAATTGTTAACAAAAAAAATTACTTTAATGAGATGTATAAAAAATAATGTATGAAGTTGTTTACTAGAATTATTGTAAGCCATTGAAGACCTAATAAGTTAGCTCTTATGTGTTAGATGATTAGTGATGTTATATACATGCACATTAATTGTCGCATCCCAAAACCCGGGCGAGTGACTTATTGAATTTACTCTTCAAACTATAATCAAAACGTTCATTCTCACAGCGAAACTCTAAACCAAACAAAACCACACTAAATTTTTTTTGAACAGCAACAATAATATTATTTACTTAACAAATAGTCACTGTTGGCCATTTGGCGCAATGATAGCCCCATGACTTCCCATAGTGGAGGTCTTGGGTTCTAATCCTAGCCACAACAAAAAAAGAGTCTGTGGCCAGGTCAAGGGGTTTACCCAGTTGGGGGTTCCTCCTATGGTGGGCTGCCCTAGATGTTCTACGTGTTGCCCCGAAGAAAGTCAATTATCCTAGAATATCTACGTGTTGCCGTTAAAAAAAAAAAACTTAACAAATAGTCCAGTGAGGAACTGGACATGCACACGATAATGATATCAAAGATACAATACAATCTGACTAAACCTGCTAAACCATAGGAAACCGAGGGCGTTCATTTGATTATTGACAATTGGTGGACCATTTGAAGTTTATTTTACCTTTGGTTAGGTTATATAGTACATAGTGTGTTTTAGTTTGATTCAGACTTCCGCTATGAAATTGAATATTTTGGTTATGGTTTAACGAGTAGACCCAATAAATTGCACGCCTAGGTTTGGGGGCATGATATATATGCACAAAAAATGGATCGTTTATTTTTTAATATTTAAAACTAAAAGAAGATTTTATAGATATAATGTTTATTATTTTTCACCCATCTCTTCTGAAATTAAAAAAAATGAATTTGAAGTATATAGCTTGCACATGTATATGTCATGTGTGGTTTATATTACTTACTCGCACTTATACATATGCAGGTAAACAATACAAAATAAGAAAAATGAACAAATTAGTTTGAAACTTTTTGTCTACACAATATACACATTTGTACATAACAAATACAAATCATCTATTAAAAAGTTAAATGGTTTAAATAATTTGTTCTGTATGTTCTCGAAAAAAATTAGTATTATGTAATTGAGGTACATTTTTTTTGAACGGCAATTTGGATCACTGACGGGCCACTGGCTCACCCGATCATTTTCAACACCCTCAGGAGGAAACCCACAATAGGTGAGAAAACCCCCTGGCCCAACCTAGAACCCTTTTTTTTGTCACAAGTGGTACTTGAACCCAATACCTCCATATTTTAATGAAGTGTTGGGTACCTCACGTAATTGAGATACATGTGTGCGTTTTTTTTGTGGGTTCTTGTTTTGTTAATTGAATAATACAAAACTAAGGGGAAATTTCTTAGTTTTTATTGAATTTATAAGTATATAAACATATTCATAATGAAGAGTTTCACATCATAAGTTTATATAAGAAAATCCTCTTAACACTCATAATAGTATGGAAATAATAAATAAAAAATAATCTACATTTCTAATAAACCGACCATGAAGTGTGCCCGTTAACACAAGAAAGTGTTCTAGTAAAATGAAAGGGCACTTTAAAGTGGCTAATGAAAGAAATGTTGGTATTTAGAGCTTGAATTAACATAAAATAACAATGAAAGAACAAGAACGATGATCAGAAGCTTTAGTGTTATTGAAATACTGAAATTGATAGTGTACCGATACATGAAGAATAGCACAACTATAAATACTAAGAAAAATACGATGGAAGAGGAACAACCCTAAAGACTAGGTACAGCTAACAACCTAGCCGTTAGGCCTTTATTCAAATAAGAAAAAAAGTCTATGATCACGTGTGCAAACATCTTCTGATCCGCAAATGGGGTTTGAATCATTCTTCATCACCCTCTCTTGAGTCAAACTCCATCACCCCCAACTTGTGCCTGAAGAACACATAGTTGTCTCTTGAAAGAGCCTTTGTCAATACATCTGCAAGTTGACTGTGAGTACTGCAGTATTCCAAGCTTACTTGCTTCTGCAAAACCTTGTCTCTTAGGAAATGATACTTTAGTTCAATGTGCTTTGAACTGCTATGCATAATGGGATCTTAGACAGATTGATGGTAGATTTATTGTCGTAGAAAATCACAGTGGGCTCTTCTTGTTTGAATCCAAGGTCTTCAAGCATTCTCCTTAACCAGATGGCTTCACATGTAGCACCAGCAACTGAAATGTATTCAGCTTCTGTGCTCGATAATGTAATCGTTTGTTGTTTCTTTGATCTCTATGCCACTACTCCACTCCCTATCGAAAACAGATATGCTGAGATACTTTTTCGATCTACAATACTACTGGCCCAGTCACTATCACTATGACCCACCAGTTTAATTTATTACGCCTTTTTATATCCATATCCCAAACTGTGTAGTGCTTGCAACATACCAGAGGATTCTTCTAGCAGCCCCAAGGTGAATTTTGGAGGGTTGTTGTATAAATCTGGAAACAATACCTACTGAATTAGGGGTGTTCAAAGTCGGATATCCGAATTTTGGATATCCCAAAATTTCGGATAGTGGACTTCACTATCTGTATTCGAATCCGAAATTTCGGATTCAGATAGTGAAACGGATATCCATTTTTTTTAACTTAAATATATTTTTTAAATTAAAATCTAAATATATAAAATATACTATATAAACTTCATCTTTATGAAATAATTAAAAGAATATTAAAAACCTAATTTTTGAGTAATTTACGAAATTACGACGCGAATATGTTTTAGTTTTTAAAAAAAAATAAGAAGGCAAAACACATAACATAAAAATCCATATATTTCAAATATATTATATTTATAACACTTTTAGGAAACAATATATAAATTTGGCCAAAAAAATATAATTTTTGAAATTACGACGCGAATACGTTTTATTTTTTAAAAAATAAGAGAGCTAAACACATAACATAAAAACCATATACTTTATATATATATTGTATTCATAACACTTTCTAGGAAATATATCTTAAAAAAAAATATTTTCGAATATCCGAAATTTTTAAAAAATGTTATCCGAATCCTAATCCGAAAATTCGGATAATTCGGATTCGGAATTTCGGGTTCGGGTTCGGTTTTAGATACGGATACTTTTGAACACCCCTATACTGAATAGGCCAAGTCAGGTCTAGAGTGAGTTAAGTAAATAAGTCCACCAACCAGACTTCGAAACAGTTCCTCGTTGTTTCTGTCTGCTTCATCATTCACCTGGGGTTTTTCATTACGGTTCATTGGAGTGATTTCTTCTTTGCAGTTTTTAATTCCAAAACGATCAAGAAGGTTGTTAGCATATTTTTCTTGACATAGAAAAATACCATCTTTGGTTTGTTTTACTTCTAAACCCAAGAAATACTTAAGCTGCCCCATGTCTGTCATCTCAAACATTTGCATCATCCCATTTTTAAACTCTTTCACCATGTTAGCACAAGAAGAAGTATAGATGATATTATCTACATATAAGCAGACATAGATAATATCACCTGAATTCTTCCTTTTGACATATAAAGTGGGCTCATTTTGACTTCTTGCATAACCATGTTCCATAAAATAGCCATCAATTTTAGAGTACCAGGCCTTAGGAGACTGCTTTAGCCCATACAAGGCCTTGTTCAACTTGTAAACCATATCAGATTTACCTTGAACAACAAAGCCTTCAGGTTGCTCTACATAGATATCTTCAGCCAAATCTCCATTGAGAAAAGCCGACTTAACATCCAATTGATAGATCCTCCACCCCAACTGAGCTGCAACTGCAAAAATAACCCGAATCTGGCGACCGATGCAAATGTCTCTTGGAAATCTATACCAGGCTGCTGAGAGTATCCCTTGGCTACCAATCTAGCTTTATGCTTTAACACTTTTCCATCAGGTCCTATCTTGGTTTTAAATAACAATTTTACTCCAACTATATTCCTTTCAGGAGGTACATGAACTAATTGCCATTTCTTGTTTCTTTCAATAGCCTGCAGTTCAGTTGACATTGCCTCCTGCCATTCTTTGTGTTATGAAGCCTGCATATAGGTGATGGGATCTGAAATATTGAGAGCAAATTGATATGTAGTAAGATCATCTTCCCCTTCAGATAACCCTGTGTATAAATCTTGAAGCCAGGCTGGAGGTTTGGTGGATCTTCTAGACGGTCCAACTATGTTTGTATGTTGGGTAAGGTTAGGTGGCTGTAAAGTTATAGGACTAGATGTATTGGGCGGTGGCTCAAGGGTAGGAGTAGGTGAAGTACTGTTAGGGATTATATTGTCCAATGGGTTATCAGGTGTAGGGCTAGTTGTCTGGATATTAGTTGGCTCATAAGGAAATGGGTCCACAAAGGTATAGGTTACACTGGTTGAGGTTTTATCATTACTCCATACCCATTTGGTATCTTCAAGAAACACTACATCCCTACTTACTGAGAATTTCTGTCTCTAGATTAAATAACCTGTACCCACTGCTTTGAGCTGAATATCCAATAAAGATATTCTTCTCAGATTTATTATCCAGTTTTCTTCGTAATTGAGAAGGTACCAGGGCATAGGAAATACAGCCAAATATCTTTAAATGACGAACATATGGTGTTTTACATGTCCAAGCTTCCAAAGGGGTCTTTTGCACCACGGCCTTCGTGGGTGACCAATTGATGGAATAAATGGCAGTACCTACAGCCTCGGCCCATAGGTAGTTAGGTAGTTCCATGTCTTGTAGCATGCTTCGAACTAAATTCATAACTATACGATTTTTCCTTTCCACCACCCCATTGTGTTGAGGTGTAGATAGTTCCCTTTCTATTCCAACTTATTCACAGTAGGCATCAAACTCACTTGAACATAATTCTCCTCCCCGATCTGAACGAAGGACTTTAATAGGCATGCCACACTCTTTTTCGACCAAGGCTTTAAAGGTCTTGAATTTCACAAAAGCTTCATGCTTGTTAGCCAAGAAATAAATCCAACTCATGCGTGTTAAATCGTCTATAAATAACCAGTAGTACAGACTTTTACCTAGGTTGGGAACTTGCATGGGCTCACACAAGTCTGTATGAACCAACTCCGACTTGGATTTTGCACGCCATGAGGAAGCTTGAAATGAGTTCCTTGCCTTTAATGCATGCTTCACAGACTATGGGGTTTTGAATTTTAGGCAATCCAATCACCATTTCTTTATCATGCAAAAGCTTGAGACCATCAAAGTGAAGATGGCCATATCCGCAGTGCCATCGAAGCATCTCAAGATCATTGGGAGATAAATCTTGGGTTGTGATAAGACTAGTGGCATCAAGGACAAACATGTTGTTGCTGGCCACAGTGACTTTCAAAAGAATTTTTCCTGTTTCTTTGTTTGTGATTATGCACTTGTCATCAGTAAATTGAAGTGAATAACATTTCTTCATGAGTTGGCCAACACTCAATAGGTTGTACTCAAGCTTTGGTGCATAGTAGACCTGCTCCAAAAGCTTGAGCGAATTGCCACCTGCGGGGATCTTAACAGTTCCCTTTCCTTCTACATCGAGCCTTTTCTTGTCACCCAATCGAACTCCCAACTTGAATGATTCATCAAGGTTTATAAAGCTATCTTTGGACCCTGTCTTATGATTAGAGCATCCGGAATCTAGAAACCACAAGTGATTGGGTTTACCTGAACTAATGGGGTTTGTAATTAACATGAAGTGGTCAGCAGTAAACTCTTGTGGTAAGGTGACCGCAAGGAACAAGTGTTGATCTTCTGCCTCAGCATCTTCATCATTCTCTTCATTTGCTGCAACATTAACTTGTGCTTCATCATTATACAAGCAACATTTTTTGAGATGCCCAAACTTCTTACAACAATAGCATTGAGGCACCTTACTTCGGTCAAGTCCCCCTCTTCCACGTCCAGTTCCTCTTCCCCTAAATGGTGATCTGCTACGTCCTCTCCCACTGGGTGTTTTTTGTTCTTGAAAAACCTGCAACGCTTGTTCATCTTGGCGTTCGATTGGTTTGCTAGTTCTGTCAAGGGAGGTTCTGCTGTTGATTCTTTCTTCTTGGAACTGTAACAGTCCCATAAGCTTGACTGGTGTGATTTCGGACGAGTCAAACACCACCTCTACAGATGGTATGAAATATTCAAACTTAGGAGCCACGCTCCTAAGGATTTTTTTTCAACCACCTTCTGGTCAGATAGTTCTTCACCATATGGTCGTTGTTGTCCGACGTTGTTCATGACCCATGAGAAGTAGTCACCCACAGTTTCATCATCTTTCCTACTCAGATTCTCTAATGCTCTGCAAAGTCCTTGGAGCTTAACGGACTGGACTTGGGAGTCCCCTTGGAATTCCACATGTAGGGTTTCCCAAGTGTCCTTGGTTGTATCAGTAGCAACAATTCGAGAAAAGAGGCTGTCATGCACACCTTGTTGAATGATGGTCATAGCTTGAGCGTCCTTTTTCTTTGCCTCACTGTTATCAAGAGCACCATCTCCGATTACAGTTATACCAAGGTATACGACATCCAAGAGTTCTCTTGATCGCATAATCGTTTTCATATGCAGGCTCCAGTGTTCATACCTTTCTCCTTTGAACACTGGTATGAGGGGAGTGGTTGTGGTAGCATTCGTCATCGTATCAGTCATGGAAGAGGATGGGTGGAGAGAGTAAAGGATCGAAGAACTAGTAACCTAGCTTTGATACCACAATGTTGGTATTTACGCTGTGTTCCCGAGTTCACTAAATGAAGGAAAAGAAAAGAAATGATTCATTTCTTTTCTTTTCCCTTCTTTTCCTCTCTTTTCCTTTCTCTCCAAATCTTTCCATTTTGGAAGGATGGAGATAAGTCTTCTTTTCTCTTCATTTCCATCCTTTAAAAAATCTCTGGAACACCCTTCCTTCTATTTCCTTTCTTTTCCCTCTTTAAAAAAAAACTCTGAAACAAGGGATTTCTTCCCTATCATTTCTTTTTCCTTCTTTTCTCTCCTTAAATGAGACTCGGGAACGCAGCGTTAGAGCTTGAATTAACATAAAATAACAATGAAAGAACAAGAACCATGATAAGAAGTATGAAAGTGCTTTAAAGTTTAACCAAATGAATTTTTTTTAAGAACGTTTAAACAAATGAATGATTTATGAAATTTAAATTTAGAGTTAATAGCGTAACCTTACCAATTATAAATGAATTTTATTACATATTATAAAGACATCGGTACTACTATCTTGATTTGTAAAGTATGGTTTTTATTGTATTTAAGTGCATTAAAACTATATATCTATGGGATTGACCTTTAGCTCTTGGCTTCGGCATGAGGTATATAGAGCGTGAGCGTGAGTGAGACCTATGTCAAAAAAGTGCACGTCACGTAGACACCACCTAATAATCAACAATTTTCACATGGTAAGGGGTATACTCGTATGAGTGTAAGTGATGTGAGTATTAATTATTTTTATAAAATTTAATTAAGTGGTGTGTGTGTGTGATTGAGAGAGAGAGAAAGCCTCCACGCCCCGTGAGAATTCTCATGCCAAGGGCTTTCACGTCCCATGTAGGTGGTGTTTCACGCCCCATCCATGCCCAGTATACTCCTTACCCTAAGGGCTCTCTAAATGCTCGAAAACACTTATTGTATATTGAGTTAATCGTAAGACCTTACCGTGTGTTCCCTGATTATGTTGATTCTAAAATGTATTTCACAATTTCTATTTATATATGTTAGTGACACATTCCTAGAAAATGTGTAAATCTTATTATTTTATAAAGATTTTTTTATGTGTGTTATCTTTGTTTTACATATACTGTAACGTGTATAATATAATGTATTAACATAGTCTATTATATAGGCAAATTGGATTTTAATAATTTAAACTATAATCTATTGGTTGATAATAATCTATACCGTTAATTTGACCAATGACACTCCTAACTTTTACTTTTGTTGTCAAGGACAATACCACTCGTATAATCATCGTAAATTTTCATTCGCCTTTAGTCTTATTGATGTGCTCTAAATTATACATATATTTCACATCATTTGCATCCCATTTATTGTCAATTTCTTTACACATTGATTGAATTTGTCGCTTATTTAGCTTCTATTGAAGTTTCAGGGAACTCTTAGCTTAAAAAGAACAATCAAGCGAATAAGAGGCGAAAAATGAAGAAATTGGACAACTCAGAGGCTCAAGCACGGGTCGTGCCCCACTAGGCACGCCCACGTGCTTCATCATGCAGAAAAGACAAAGATTTCTAGCTAAGCACGGGCCATGCCCCACTAAGCACGCCCCGTGGTCAACTTGAAATCGTACCGATGTACTGTTGTCTCCCGACCATGTTCAACACTGGGTCGTGCCCCACAAAGCACGCCCCTGTGCCAAGTACATGTTCAGTACGTTCACGATAGAAAACAAAAACGGTTACGCTATGGTCCAGCACGGGGCCGTGCCTCCTTGTTCAGATAGTATAAATTGAGCCCTTTGGCTCATTTGAAAGAGGCCCCTTTTTGAGAGAAACTCACTCATTAAAACACTCGGGAACCAGGCTTTGGAGACCATTTGGAGGCTAAGGAAGATCCACTTCATCATCAAATTCCACTTGGAAGATCACTACACTAATCCACTTGAAAACTTTGGTTATATCCTTGAACCTATCATGATTTGCATGTATTCCATTTGTGTTGTTGTTGTTTGCAAGCTCATTATGAGCTAAACATCTTTCCAATCATCTTAGTTTGATGAAGAATAATTAATTATATTGAACTTATGACTATGGCTAAAAATTATGTTAATGTAATGATAATCTCATGTTAATTTCTTGATGGATTTGCATGTCTAAGTGTTTATGGATCAACTTAAGGTTTATAAATGAGAAATCATATCGTGATGGAAAACCCATGAGATTAACATTTATTTGTAACTTTAATATCTTTTGGTATAACGCTATAGCTAAGAATTATGAATAAATCTTTGAAACATTTATTATGAAATAAATACCAAGGCATGCAATCCCGTTAATCGTGTTTGGAAAAACTAAGAGAAATGTTGTGATCCTTCTTTGACAATAGTTATGCTAGGTAAAGTATTGATGACTCAAGCTTAAAAATTACATGACTTTGACCTAGAATTTCATAAGTTAAGAAATTACACCATTTTATCTAATTAAACTAACGTTAAGTGGAGAACATGTAATTTAATCATAGATGTCTTTCTTAATGATTATGGGATCAAAAACCTTGACATGAATCTAATTCGACTGCTTCAAAGAACATTAATATAATCACAAACTTTAGCCATATAATTTGTTTCGACATAATCAAATAAGCTGATTCTAAACTAAGATGATTGTCTCACAAAAACTTTTATTACTTTTAATCAATTAAGTCTGTATAGTTTTTCAAAATTAATCATTGTCATTTTAGAAAAGAATTTATAAAAAGAAATTGGAGCTACAAATATTTTCCCTTGTCAACTAAACAAATTGAAGATTTGGGTCAAGACGTTAAACTGTGTTCATGAATTGACATCCGGTTCTTATCAATACTATATTAGCACTCGGTAGGTGCACTTGCCTTACGTGTGTGTGGTTTAGTTTAGGTGAAAACCAATTTTAAAACCTACGTTTGTGTGAAAAATCTTTATTAAAAATATATATACTTCACGCACATCACTTATCTACTTTAGTCTTAGGGACTTGCATGTCATAGCGCTCTTTCTATATGGTTATGACACATATTTGTATGCCTTATTGTTCTTGTATCTGTTATTTCTACTTGATTCTTGTTTCATATAGTTCTTGTATGATTTCTGTATGCGTCACATTTTAGATTTAGGGATTGTAATGCATGCTATTCTTTCTGTCTGCTTATGGTACAAATTTCTGTGTCTGGTTCTTATATATGCTTATGATACTGGATATTTAATATTTGTTGTTTATTGTATGTATGTTTTATATGTTTCTTGAATCGGGGGTCTCTCTGGGTGCAACCTCTCTACCCTATGGGATAGAAGTAAGGTTTGCTCTCATCACACTCTTTGCAAACCCTACTCTTTGAGTGAGATTTTGCTGGGTATGTTTGTTTCACTAACAAGGATGATTATGAGCAAAATGGGAAAACATATATTTCTTGTAAGCTAAATCAAATTAAAATCTTGTGTAAATCGAGTGTAGATTTATGATAATTATGCGAGTGAAGTTTCTCTTGACGAAAAAAGTGAAAGTTAGAAGTTTCATTGGTCAAACTGTTTGTATGGATTATTATCATCCAATAATCCTTAGTTTTGTTGTATGATAAGTGGCCAAAGTTTCATGTATTAAACGGTGCAATATGTTATATTTATGCAAATTAATATGTGGAATACAAAGGTTTTGTGTAGCTGTGCATGTGCAGGTGTTGGACGCTTAAAGTATGAGTTTGGAAGATATCAGACGAGAGATGAAAGAGTCGAAAGAGACACGGAGAAAACGGGGCAAAATACAGATCCAGCGTAAGCCTATGCCACCAGCGTAAGCTTACGCCCCATCAGCGTAGGCCTACGCCTGAGTGTTTTCTTCACAACAGCCTTCAGGCCCCTAGCGTATGCCTACGCCACCCCAGCGTAAGCTTACGCTGGGTACGTTTCAGACGCGGAACTTCGGGAAAACAGCCGATTTTCAATGGTTAATTAGGGTTTCTTCCCCAAAATTCGAATCCATCTTTTACACCACAGTTCTTGGGCGATTTTGAGAGGATTCACACATCCACTTGAAGATTGAAGATGATCTCCCTCACCATGAGCGGGTGATTCACTTGTGGCTTCCTCCAGGCGGACGGTTCGTATAGGTTTTTGTATTTGATTCAGTTTATTCATGTTTGGATCTTGTTAGTTTCTGACAATAACTTGAGAGATTGATGTATTAGTTGATTTAAATAGTTTATGATTATGCTTTGAGTTTGCTTGCTTTACGATCTTGTTCGGTTGATGACAAAACCTAGCAGCAGGGTTGGGTGACTAAAGGGGGTGACTAAAGGGGGTAACTTGGCATTCATAAATTGGGTGATTGAATTATACTGGTTTGTGACGGAACTGGTCGTATAGGTTGCTGACAACAGCCTGTCTTCAATTACTATTTTAACTGATTTTCCAACACCATGTCTATGTGGTGTCCAATTAAATAACTGAGTTTTTCATAAACCTAGAATCTGAAGTTTGGAGGAGGTTGCATCTTTATTTGATCTGTGTTTTTATTCTAATTATCAAACTAAGCAATTCCACTAACCACTGATTCCCCGTGGATACGATACTCTTCTTACCCTTACTAGTTAAGTGTTTAAGGATTGTTTTTGACCGACCTAACGACATCGATCAAAATGGCGCCGTTGCCGGGGAATCGGTGCGCTTAGTTCTATTGCTTTAGTTTATTGTCTTTAGTTGATTTTAATTCTTATCAAAACCCCAAAAAGACTTCCTTTGCTTCTGCTTTTTTTTTTTGTTTATTTTGTTTATTTTTCGATCAGAACTACTTGGGTGTGCCACTTGTGCAGGTAGGCATGGACAGGAATTATCATGATGACCAGTATTACTATGAGCCATGCAGTAACTGTGGCATCACTGGCCACTGGGCACAAGATTGCCCAAGATACAATCAATGTGGTGGTGGTCCTGAGTACCCAAACTATCAGGGCAATTACAACCAAGACTACCACCCGAGCGGACCACCTGAACAAGACAACTAACAATCTGAACTGGATGTCATCCGGTCAGATATGAAGGAGATGGCCAAAGTGGTACAAGAAGTGGTGCAGCAACAGGAGAGCCAGGCAAAAGCTCATCAAGCTTTGGTAGATCTAGTTGCCAATCTAACTGGGGTTGTTGCAAGCATCATCAAAGAAGTAGGTAAGCCTTGCAGTGCACATCAGTCCTCAAGTTCCCAAACCACAAACAGTGCACACCTAAATGATGTAAGTCTTCAACCCTCATCTGATTTTTCTGATGTTGAACATACTCCACCACTGGTAGTAGAGAGAGTGGTGGAGTATAGTGAGTCTGAATCTGATCATAATCAGGATTTAATTTCACAAAATAATCTGAAAAATAAAAATGTGAATAAATCTCTGAAAATTCCATTCCCTTCGGCTTTGTTACCACCAGTGTTCTCACCAGTATTAAGTGAACGGGATCCAACACAAGATGAAAGATGGGAGAAATTTAAAAATCATAAAATTAATCTACCATTTTTGAAAGAACTTAAAGAAAATTCTGATAGTGTTGAGTGCTTGAAAGGTTTGAGTACCCGTAAACGACGGCACAAATGTCCCGAACAGGTAAAGCTAAGTGCTAGTGTGAATGCTGTGTTTACGGGTATCTTTTCCCCAAAACTCCAAGATCCAGGGACACCTATTATTTCTATACATATAGGTGAAATTAAACTGGATGGAGCATTGCTGGATCTTGGAGCATCTGTGAGTATAATTCCAGGGAGTCTGTATGATCAGCACGATTTTGGTCCATTACAGAGAGTTAACACCACCGTGGTGTTAGCTGATCAGACTCCCGCACATCCTCGGGGGATTGTAAAGGATGTGATTATGAAGGTAGGAGAGTTTTATTACCCAGTGGATTTCTTGGTGTTGGATTGTGTCAAGAACACAGAGCCAACTATTATTTTGGGTAGACCGTTCTTGGCCACTACCCAGGAAAATATTAACTGTGCTGAGGGAACGGTAAGGATGAGGTTTGGGGCTCAGAAAATGAGTCTTAAAATATTTTCAAACTTGCCAACCCCGAAAGCTAACAAATGTGGATCACCTGAAAAGGTGAATCACACAGTCGAGAATGCTTGTGTTGTGTCTGACAGGTCAGCTGAGATGAAGAATGGTGAGACTCCAGACAATGGGAAGAAAAGGGTCAGAAAGAGAAAGCGGAAAGGGAAGAAACCGCGAGTTCATGATGTAGATCAAGAACTCTTTTCTCTGTTTATGAAGGCTTGGAAAAAATTGGATGATGAGAGGAATTTAAGTGTGGGGAAGGAGGACTGCAAGCATCCTACCCGACCACCATGACCGAAGTAAGGTACACTGCGTCGGGCTGAGGACGTTAAACTTAGCACTCTTAGGAGGTAGCCTAAGGTATGTTTTACATTCATGTCTAGTTAAATGAACTTTGCGGGTGTGTTCAATAGAAACCCTCACGAGACTCAACTCGTCCACTCGGGCTACCGAGGGGTTTAAATGGCTTGATGTATGTGCTAAATGCATCCGTGATTCCTACGAAAGTGAGTTAGGAAATTATTTCTTTGTTTTCTTTGTTTTGTGTGTGAGCCGGCCAAGTGTGGGGAATTTTCATGGGTTGTCAAGTGAGTGTGCGTGTTTTCAAATGAATATAGTTTTATTTTTGCATATTTATTTATTTTATTTTATTTTATTTTATTTTTTTTTCATCGTCTCTCATCCTACATTGGGGGCAATGTAGAGTTTAAGTGTGGGGATGCGAGACTGAGTTTGTATAGAAAAAAAGTATATATATATAAAAAATGAAAAATCCATAAAAATTTAAAAATTTTCAAAAAATGTCCTTGGATCAGAATTTTTGTAACTAAATGGAAAATGATAGATATAATTGGAAACTATGCTTTTGTGATTAAAAACAATAATAAATAGAAAACGCGTTTGATTTGTAATGTTTTGATAGGCCCAACCGATCTAAAGAGCTTAAATATCCTGATATTGTATCTAGGGTTAATTGACAATCAATTCAGAATATCTTGTGGGTTCTCATCTTAGGGGTGTCGGTAAGGTCGAAACTGTCAACATAGGGTGATAGATACCTTTATAAACAAAAATTTATAAGTTTTTAAAATTATTTGGCACACCGCTTTATTTTTATGAAAATAAATCCGAAAGTTGGTGGCGCCCGCATTCCATAATCCATCTTGCATGAGCTTAATTAAATCAATTGAAAGCTTGAGTTTCGCCTACGTGTTTCCCTTCGGGATGGTGACTTGGAGGATACACCCATGGGCGGGACTTAGGTGATCAATAAGTTTGGATGACTAAGTTAGATTTATGTGTTTCCCTTCGGGATGGCGACTTGAAGGATACACCCATGCTCCGAAGCTTATGTACTTCATGGCTTAAGAACTGCAGCCTACGTGTCATATATCGTGTTCCAGCGTGATTGAAACACCACTGGGTTAGGTTCATTCATAAAATAATAATAAAAGCTCAAAAACATGCATCCATCGATCCATATTCCCATAATTTTCAAAAACTCGTAAATTAGTGTTTATAGTGGTGGGAAATCTATAAGGTTTAACCCGTGCCTAAACATGACTTTGAGATGGGATTAGACTAAGTTGTAGCTTCCTGAATGTGAGACCCATAGAGAAACTGTTGCTTGGTAATAAATAGGATAGTAGATCACATAATCGGGGGCTCAATAGATCGGTGGTTGGGTTTAGTCGGATAGAAATACCAATTGTTACAGTCAATGCGTGATTATGTTTTAATTGTATGAGATTATGAGAGCAGGTTTCAATTATGATTCCATTGCATAATTCTTTTTCGGGACACAAAAGAGTAAGTGTGGGGATATGATAAGTGGCCAAAGTTTCATGTATTAAACGGTGCAATATGTTATATTTATGCAAATTAATATGTGGAATACAAATGTTTTGTGTAGCTGTGCATGTGCAGGTGTTGGACGCTTAAAGTATGAGTTTGGAAGATATTAGACGAGAGATGAAAGAGTCGGAAGAGACACGGAGAAAACGGGGCAAAATACAGATCCAGCGTAAGCCTACGCCACCGGCGTAAGCTTACGCTCCATCAGCGTAGGCCTACGCCTGAGTGTTTTCTTCACAGCAGCCTTCAGGCCCCCAGCGTAAGCCTACGCCACCCCAGTGTAAGCTTACGCTGGGTACGTTTCAGACGCGGAACTTCGGGGAAACATCCGATTTTCAATGGTTAATTAGGGTTTCTTCCCCCAAAATTCGAATCCATCTTTTACACCACAGTTCTTGGGCGATTTTGAGAGGATTCACACATCCACTTGAAGATTGAAGATGATCTCCCTCACCATGAGCGGGTGATTCACTTGTGGCTTCCTCCAGGCGGACGGTTCGTATAGGTTTTTGTATTTGATTCAGTTTATTCATGTTTGGATCTTGTTAGTTTCTGACAATAACTTGAGAGATTGATGTATTAGTTGATTTAGATAGTTTATGATTATGTTTTGAGTTTGCTTGCTTTACGATCTTGTTCGGTTGATGACAAAACCTAGCAGCAGGGTTGGGTGACTAAAGGGGGTAACTTGGCATTCATAAATTGGGTGATTGAATTATACTGGTTTGTGACGGAACTGGTCGTATAGGTTGCTGACAACAGCCTGTCTTCAATTACTATTTTAACTGATTTTCCAACACCATGTCTATGTGGTGTCCAATTAAATAACTGAGTTTTTCATAAACCTAGAATCTGAAGTTTGGAGGAGGTTGCATCTTTATTTGATCTGTGTTTTTATTCTAATTATCAAACTAAGCAATTCCACTAACCACTGATTCCTCGTGGATACGATACTCTTCTTACCCTTACTAGTTAAGTGTTTAAGGATTGTTTTTGACCGACCTAACGATATCGATCATTGTATAACAACAGCCTACTAGCAACCAATATATAAAATATATAAACATAAGGACAAAGAATATGAAGAGAAAGAGAGAATGAGGGAAAGATAACTATGTTAATATTGTTCTCAACAAACAACTAGACCTATATATAGGTCTTAGGAACCAATACAATAAATATAAATTTATGAAGAAAATAATAACCATTAAGAAATTTAATCCACACTTAATTATATTGATAACCATAATAAATAATATTTATAACACTCCCCCTTGGTTATCAATATATCATACTTAATACGCTTGGAGATGTTGACTCGTTAAAAACCTTGCTAGGAAAACCCAATGGGATATAACCATAGCTAAGGGAAAAAGAGTGGAACACGTATTACTCCCCCTGAGTTATATAACCTTCAAATGGTAGGTTTCGATCTTTTGTGAGAGTTGCTCAAAAGTCGTGTATCCAATGATTTGTTGCTTGATCTTTTAATGTGCAACCCTTTTATGCTAAGCAATGATGTATCATCTTCATATAAGACTCCTAGTGTCTCCTCCCATAAACAAATACCACAAGATCCATAAACTTGTTGTGTTACATTCCCTGCATGTACAAAACTATCCAAACTTGTTTTGATGGGTTAGTAAAATATATTCAATACCTTTTGTACCTTAATGGTATCCAAACATTTGTTTTACCCATTCTGATGTCTTCTTGGTGGACAAACTAGCACAAAACAAAATGTATCAATTGCACTTCAACTATGGTACTTATGGACTACGATTTCCTCATTCTTTGATAAGAGATGGCACAAGACAACGATTGTCCAATCTTTAATGTACTTTGATGATAAGATTTATAATAATTCATAAACTTCTTTAGGGTTTGACTAATTATTCATGTGCATACACTCATCAACATTTGTCACATAAACTTCCTCATTTGGCACATCAATATCATATGCAAAGATTGCATTAATAAGTCTTTAATTTCCAAACTTGATATTGTACCATTTCATAGTTTATTGAGATATCATATTCACCGGATATAATTTCTTCTATGTATATTTATTGGTGCACAAGAATTACATTCTTAAGATGTTTCAAATTACATTTTAAACACTTAACTGCTTTAGGAAACTCATGATGAGTTCCAATTATATTCATGTTATCAATGTATACAAATAGTCGTAACATATTTGGATCCATATATGTATAAACTAACCACAATGTTCTCGAGAACTTACTTTACTTGATTTTAGCAGTTTAAATCCTTCAAGGACTTACATGTAAAGTTCAATATTATGTGAGTCACAACATAAGACGCGATCAATTCTCTTTTTATATTACCAGACTAACGAGATATCAAAAAATCGATGCAATCACCACTGGAATATATATCTCCTCATAATCAACACTAGGTCTTTGTGAAAATACTTGTGCCACCAATTTCGCTGTATATCGATTAAATTCATATCATAATTTCGCACAAATATAGACATGTTCAATTTCAACATGTTTTACAACTTCAGTTGTATGGACTACTAGTCTCTTGACTTTTTTTTAGTGAGAGAATTTAATTCTGCCTCATTTGCGTCTTTACATTTTGGTCAATGTATTTTCATTCATAGGCAGATACATTTGTATTATCGATGTCGATTTTGATTCGATTCCATATATTTCTAAAGATGATATAATTTACCGATATCTCATTAATTTCATGTACCTGAGGTTTTTCTAGAACCATCATATCTAATGTCTCTTTAATTGACCCTTTTACTTTTACTTAGACTTACCATATTCTTCTAGAACCATCATATCTAATAAGTATTCTTCATGAAATTTATATTAAACATTTAAAAATATATTCTTTTAATATATTTATTTAATAGGAGAGAATATAGTTTCTATCTCCCATAATTTTTTTGATTTAGTTTTAAACAATATAACTTATTTATTAAGAAGAAATGTTGATTTAAAATTTCACCTAAACTACATACAAACATTTATATCCTTGCATTATTTATGGCTTGTCTTTTGTAATCAATAACCATTTTTATGGAAAGATAAACAAAATCAATACAAATGTTAATCAAATTCTAAATTCTGTTATTTGGTATTTAATTGAAAAAAAGATTGGGAGAAAATAAGCGGGAAAACACATTTTTTGCGGTACTAGAAAGGTGCCACGTGACACTCAAGATATTCATTTATTAGAATAGATTTCAAAAAAAAAAAAAACCAAATAAGAATAAACAATCCAAAATATTCATATAAATTATCTAAATAGTATATTAATTATTTTTTACAATACCCAGAAATGATTAAAGTTGAAAATCTAATAACTATAATGGCTAATTGGTAGTGAATGGTGTTACTTTCGAATTCTGCTTTCACCGATTTTCTGTTATAAACCTTATAAATACCAACTGCTCAGTACAACCTACAACATGAAATTAACGTCTTTTGAATTTTTCAGTAACTAGGTTCTTATGGTTAAAAAAAAATAGTAATAAAAGTGTTAAATTACTATAAAAAAAAGTTCTCTTGCATATTCAACAATTAAAAGAAGGTAACTATTTGTTAAATCTTTAACAACAAGACAATCAGTTAATCACTATACAAATGTTTATAGAGGAGATCAAGACCAAATTCTTACGTTTGGATAAAGAATCGGACAAAATGTCGTATCCTAGAATGAAAATCATGGATGTAATTTTAATTTTATATCCTTTCAATATGCATAAGTGACAGATTATTAGTGGATGTAGACTATATTCTAGCATCTTGCTAGTGTCGTTTATTAAAAAATTTCATAGTTAAAAAAACTATTTTTTAAATTTAAAAGTAAAAGAATTCGTAAACCTAGTTTTCTAAACCCTTTTTTTTTTTCAAATTTAATCATTTTAGCAAACAATCATGTTCTAGAAAAATCTAATCCCATAAAAGAGGAGCAAATTATGTAGAGAAAAATTCCCGTGTCTCGCGTCGGCTGTACATGTCGTGCTCCGCTCACGTTTTCGTATACCCAACAAAATATTTTTTCATGTCTTCTTTTAGAAAAAAATCATAATAATTTTTTATTTTAGTTATTTCATTATTTAAAATACTTTTTGGTAAGTTTCTAATTCTTATAGCTTCTATCATCTGGTAATCACCATGAAAATTTAATGTTTTAATTTCATGCATATTGTTATTTTTTGCTTATTAAAAAAGATTTTAAATATATAATTAATAATTATTACTATATTTTTAGTGGAAAAATATTCTTTTTTTATAATTATTTTTAATTTCGTGCACGCTGAAACACACGCACATTCTTAATAATTCTTTTAATATCAATTCTATTATCAGTTTAATAATTATTGGAGTTGGTGGCCTAGTGGTAAAGAAAAATCGTTTAGAAACACCAATATTTGAGTAGAAACACCAAAGAAATTAGCCTTTAAAAAAAAAAACTTATAACTTATTTAACATTAAAGTGTTTTTTTTTAAATGATTTATATCCCTGGTATATATAAATAAAAGCATACTTAATTCAGAGATAGTAAAGCATTCAAAATCTAAAAAATATATATAAAAGAAAGTTCAAGTCAGGGGTCTATTAATACTTAAAAAATGTATTCTATTAAAAAATAGAAGAAATTCTTATGACTTAAAGAGTAATTTTTTCATTGAAATATTGGTGTATATATATTACCAATAGTCAACGTAAAACAAAAATGTAAGAATTTGATATAAATGAATTAATCAAGGGAAGTAATTGCCTATCATTTATAATTTACAATTTTTTTAATACATTAATAATTCTTCTCATGTCTGGGTTTGAACCCAGGACCTCCAATCTAAGAGTCAAGAGGCTCTACAAAATGGGCTAGTCCCACATTGACAAACATTCATATATAACACTATTTAAAAAATACTTAGAGCACATGGTGTTGCTTCGGTATTGGCATGGATGTGCCCATATGACAATTTTTGCAGATTTGGAAAACCATCTCCATGCGGTTTTAGTGGGGGATGGTTTGCATCGGTTTGGTGAAGCCGAGTATATCGTTTGACAACGGTTAAAAGAATATGGGCGTCTCCAACAGATAGAAATTCAAAAAAAGTTAATCTGTATAAATACCAACCAAACTCAATATAATTTACTTAATTTACTCTGATTCATCATTTTTTTATTTTAGAAATGAAATCATCATCACCAACAAGTTTTGAATTTTTATCCTCGTCGCACGAAGACAACGGTAGTTCGTTTGAGGTTACCACCCAAGCTGCGACAACAATAGCACAAACAATTTTTCATCTTTTTAACGATGCAGCAACTCTAGACACAAGAACATATATAGATAGAGATCGTGTGGCTGCTCAAGAATACCTCGCTTAAGATTATTTCGTCGAAAATTGTCTATACGGGGCCGAGATGTTCAGGACAAGGTTTCGTATGCGGCGTGAATTAACTTTATGAATTGTTGTCGACATGGAAAGAGAATATCCGTTTTTTAGAGTTGCATGGGATGTTAGAGGCAAAAGGCCGTTCACTCCGTTACAAAAGTGTACATCGACAATACGTTAATTAGACGGGACAGTTCCAGACGCGTGTGATAAATATTTGAAGATGTCTACAAGAGTTTCACGTTTAAGTCTAGACCTTTTTTTACCGGTATCATTCACATGCACGAACACGAATAATTGAGCAAACCTCTCCATCGTCGTCGACCCAACCAACGCCACTGCCGCCTGCCACCTACGACCGTCGAGGTCTGCAAGCCGCCCGCTGTTTCCACCTGCCACCGTCGCAAGAGGAGAGACATGCCAAAGCTGGTTCTCAGGTTAGAGCCGATCGCAAACAAGAACAACAGGATCAAATCTGGGTTGTTTTGGTGAGCTTTCCAGTTTCGTGTTCCAAATCAAGAACTAGGATCATTGTTTCATGGTGATTCTGATTGGGTTTAGCTGCTAATGATAGAAGGTATTGATCTAAACCTAATCTATGGTTGGTTTTGTTTAATAATAAATTATCAATATACTTAAACTTAAGTGTCGGAAAACTTTTTTTAATCTAAGTTCAGCCCCCAACTTTATTAAATGTCAAAAGTGTCCCCTTAATTTTGTAGAATGTCGAATTTATCCCCTCAAAATTTTAAAGTTTCAAGTTTATCCTTATAATATATATAGTTTGATTTTTAAACTTTTTATTTGTTTGTTTAATTTTTTTCTTGACGTTATCAATATACTTAAACTTAAGTGTCGGCAAACTTTTTTCAATCTAAGTTCAGCCCCCCAACTATATTAAATGTCAAAAGTGACCCCTTAATTTTGTAGAATGTTGATTTTACCCTCTCAAAATTTTAAAGTTTCAAGTTTATCCCTATAATATATTTAATTTGATTTTTTAAACTTTTTAGTTTGTTTGTTTAATTTTTTTCTTGACGTGGTGGTAAAAATTTTATTAAAAACAAAACTTAAGTGTCACCGCCTCAACAGTTTAAAGTCTGCTTCCCGCCGCAGAGCGAAGGGAAAAATTTATTTAAACACGATTTTTTTTGTGCTTAGCCACATTAATATCATCGTTTTAACTGTTTAAGATCCGTTTCCCGTCGCGAAGCGCGAGGCAACATTTCTAGTTTTATTTTAAAACCCTTGTATGAAACCTAACTGTTCCAACATTTACGTGACAGTGGAACTCATCATATACTTCGAGGGAATTTAGTGGTACATATATGGTTTTTTCGAGCCAAGTGGTTATATTTATATTTTATAATTTTAATTTTAAGCTTAAGTAACATTTAATTTTAAGTTTATGTAATTTTTAATTTTTAGTTTATGAATTTTTTTTATCTTTAATGTAACTTTTAATACTTATTTTTTATTTAAAAGTATATTCTATTATTTTAAATAACAAGAATTTAAGAAATATTTTTAGGATAAAGATAAAGGTTAAAGTTAGATGATAATAGTGAAAATAAAAAGACGTTTGAAAGTGTACGTAGTATTGAAAAGAAAATGATTGTTTATAAAAAAAGCGTTTGTAAATGTAAAAAAAAGGATATGTTGAAGATGCTAATAAGTATATAGACAAAGTATATAATTGAGTAAATTACGCTTTTGGCCTATGTGGTTTTACCTATTTAACTATTTCAGTACAAAAATGAATTTTTTAACATATCAGCCCATAATGTTGCATTTTTGTAACAATTTCAGTCCATGACACCAACTCTACTAACTTTTTATCTTAAGTATAGAGGCATTTAAGTTATTTTATTTTTAAAGGATTGCTTTAACCCTTTTAGTCCAATAAAAAACATTTTTTTTGTTTTTTTCATAAATTTTTTTTTTACTTATTTAAAACGTTCTTCTAATTTTTTTAAATCATTTTTTTAGTTTTTCTTCTTCTTAAAAACGTGTTTTTTTAACTTTTTAAAAAACGTTCTTTTAACTTTTCTGAAAAAGTTTTTAAATTTTTTTTTTAAAAGCATTTGTAAAAACATTTTTTCAGGTTTTTGATAAAAACCTTTTTTAGCTTTTTCATAAAATGTTTTTTTAACTATTAAATTTTTTTTTTTTTTACTTTTTTAAGAATGTATATTTTTTGAATTTATTTTAAAAATGTTTCTCTTATAATTTTTAGAGAAAGTGTTTTATAATCCTTTTGAAATTTAGTTTTAAAACGTTCTATTCAACCGCACAAACGATTGGAGCATGTTATATACTTGAAACTAGGCCAATAAACGAACCGATGATTATGTTAAAAACCTCGTGTGATTCTTCGAGCTCATCGATATCATCGTAATCTGGTAACCTTTTTTAGAAGTATGATTCACACAAGTTTCTTTTCTTCGTCTTCGATTCCCTAAACTTCATATACATTAACTTAGGGTTATTTTCACCAAACTTAGAATTTTATGAAATTATTAAATAACTATTTTTAAAAAGGTAAAAAAAAGTTTATAAAAAAAGTTAAAAAAAATGTTTTTTATGAAAAAAACAAAAAAATGCTCTTAAAAAAGTTAAACATGTTCTTTAAAAAGGTAAAAAAGAAGACGTCTTTAGAGAAAAGAAAACAAAAACAAATTATTTTAAAAAAGTTTGAAATAATGTTTTTAAATAAGTTAAAAAAGAGTTTTTCTTGACTGAAAGTGTTAGACTACTCCCTTAGAAATAAAATAACTGAAACAAATTATTTTAAAAAAGTTTGAAAGAACGTTTTTAAATAAGTTAAATTTTTTTTATAAAAAAACTAAAAAAAATGTGTTTTCTAGATTGAAAGGGTTAAACTAGTCCCTTAGAAATAAAATAACTGAAATGCTCTTATACTTAACGAAAAAAGTTAACAGAATTAGTGTCATGGGCTGAAAGGGTTACAAAAAAACAATCTCAGAAACTGATATGTTAAAAGATTCATTTTTAAACTGAAATGGTTAAACATGTCAAACCAAGGAAAAAAAAAAAAGAATTTACTCTATATAATTTAACAAAATGCCAATGTTTTATGAAAAGTATGAACATGAACCTTGGGACACTTGATTATTTTATTTCTCTCTTTTACAATTTAGATTATATTTAATTTCTTTGAACTTAATAACAAACAAATGGTTGGCTCGTTTTTCAGGCCCACCACCTCCATTTTTTTGAAAGACAAATTTCTTTTACTCATTTGAGAGTGAGACTTATCATTAACCTTTTCAAACTTTTGGTATTTCTAAAGGATTTTCCTTTAGAGTAAACTGTAATTTGTACCCCTATGGTGTAGGTCCGCTGACACTTTACAACCCTGTTTTAAAATAAGTGTAATTTACCCCATGTGGTTTGGTTTCTCTCTCTTTGCACCCCTGTCATTATCTTTTCTAATGAAAAGACAATTATGCCCCTAACCTCACCCCATATTTACCTTCTTCTTCTCCGGTGAACACCTTCTTCTCCGGTGTTTGAGTAGTATGGAACGAGCGTTTAATTTTGCTGATAATCAAGTGTTGAAGTTATATGGGTTCAGGCACAGGGGACTTTTGAGCCCTAAGATCAAAAGGATCATAAATGAGACTGCAACTCCGTTGCAGTATGTAGATGAGTTTGATATTCGGCATTCGGCCCAAGGGAGTAGCAACTGAACCGTCATCATTGTAAGGAGGTGATGGTCTTTATGGGTTTTTTTTTTGAGTTTTAAACAAGTTATAGTTTAATTTATTACCACTCTATTTGATTTGGTTCAAAACAATGTAGAATTCTTTTGTTAAAATTACTATGAAATCTTCAATAGTTGGGAAATCATATGCAAACAGCTGGTAGGCAAGGTATAACGAAGGGTTGACCATTTCGGCTTCTCACCCGTCTCCATCTGGGTCTGCTAATGATCTGAGAATTTGATTCAAATCGTGATCTAAATACAAGAATCTCTTCATAATTACAAGATCCAGATCCGATCAGTTTATTATTCAATGTTTTCCTGTCGATTGAGATGGCGGCGGCGTCGTTGGAGTCTTTACGGCGATACCGGCGGACGGAAAAGGGGAAGGGGGCGGCGGCAGGATCAAATGGTGAGGGAGAGGGGTGCAAAGTGAGAAACATATAAAATCACAGTGGTGCACAGAACGATAGGTTTTGAGTTTTGGGTGAAATAACCTTAATACCCCTAACAGAGTTAAAAGATTAACGGTGTTTGTAGCGGCAGGGGTGCAAAAAGAAAGAGAAACCAAACCACAGGGGGGGCAAATTACACTTCTTTTAAAACATGGTTGCAAAGTGTCAGCGGGCCTAAACCACAAGGGTGAAAATTACAGTTTACTCTTTCTTTTATCATTGGGCCACTAACCCCAATGGCAAGCGCCTCCATTCAATCCACCCAGGTTCAAATCCCCCCGCCCCTCCCCACCCCCACCCCCACCCACTTTGATTTCTTTTTTTTTTTGGATTTTTTTAAATATTTTAGTATTAGGTTTATTTTTTATTAACATTATTTTTAAAATTGAGTCTACGTTTCTATTTAAATTTTGTTAAAAATCGGTTAGCCTCCCGCCACGAAGGACACCGGTTACAAACGAAATAGAACATTATTTTATAGCAATAAAAATGTTTGTTTTTATCTTATGATGTTTTTTAAATAATATTATTTTTCATAAATAATAATTTTGTCTTTATATGAAATTTATTTATTTCTATATACAGGCTGCATATAAAAAACAAATGAAACTGTAGCAGGATTAGGAAAGTTGCATGCAGGAGAACCTGTCGGCCCGAATTCTATTCTGTCGTCTTTCTTTTCTCTAAACTGAGAGCCAGCCTTTATGTTTTCCGGCCCATAACAATCTGTTGGGCCTAAATTTGTTCAGTTTTTTTTAACGGTAATTTGGATCACCGACTCACCTAATCATCTTCACCTTTCTTAGAAGGAAACCTACCATAGATGGAAAACCTCCTGGCCCAACCTGGGCCTCATTTTTTTTTGTCAGAAGTGGGACTTGAACCCAAGATCTCCCGAGTTTTTTTTATATTATAAAATAAAAATAAAAATTAAATTTCTTTTTTCTTGCTACCTTTTTGAAAAATTGAAAGAGTAAATTACAGAAAACAAACATCTTTTATGTATATAAACAAACATCTTTTATGTATATATCAAGTTACATGTTTGGTCTTTAATCTTTATTAATTACATTATTGAACATTTTTAAACTAAAGGGTTTGTAACATATTGTGCCCTTTCCATTAATAGAAGTTAACCTTTTTTGTTGGTTAGTTTTTTTTTCTAAATGACCATTTTACCCCTACCACTTAAATGACTAATGTGCAATTTTCACTATTCTTTTTCTTTACTTTTTTTTTAAAATTTTATTACTTTTTTTTTATAGTTTTTCATTACTTTTAGTTTATAAACATATCTTAAATACTATTAATTAATTAGTTTAATTCTTTTCTATAAAATATATTTTTTTATAGATTTTTTATCACTATACTAACTTATAGTCTTATAGTTTAATAACCAAATCAAAACTTTCAAAAAAACACAACTTATTAACCAAAAAAAATACGCATAATTTTTTTTTAATTTTTTGAAAGGCAAATTTCTTAATTCATATGGAAGTGAGACTTAAACCCATTACCTACTCAAACCTTGGTGTTCTTAGAGGATTTTTCTCTACCATTGGGCCACCAACCCCAATGGTACACATAATTAAAGAGAATTGGATTATCACAAAATTTGATTTAAAATGTGTTTAATAGTTTAAGAAAGCTTTCATATAACTCAAGAATAATTCAGACTTGAGCTTTTGAAGGGTTCTATTTATTATGGTTTATCATATGATCGGGACGATGACGATAACTTGATCGGGTTTTGTGACAGCGTGACTGACCAAACTGATGGAAGAAGCACAACTGGCATGGCATTCTATTATGGTAATGCTCTTATTTCGTGGAATTATCATAAGCAAAAGACGATAGCCCTCTCGTCCTGTGAGTCATAATTCATTGCAGCAGCAGCCACAACTTGTCAAGCTATGTGGTTAAGAGGTCTTTTGAGTGACTTAACTGGATGTGAAGAAAAAGTTCTGCTCATGCTAGTGGATAATAAATCTACGATAACTCTAATGAAGAACCCGGTTTTCCATGGTTGTAGTAAGCATATTAATACAAGATTTCATTTTATGCGTGAATGCATAGAACGCAGAGAGGTTCGAGTTGAGTATGTTAGTGGAGAAGAGCAACGGGCGGATGTGTTGACTAAAGCACTCCCTAGGATAAAGTTTGAAGAAATGAGGAGATTGCTTGGAATGATGACTTGGGTGGTACAAGACAAGGATAGAGGGATGTATGTTAAATTTAATCCTTGTTTACATATGAAAATAAAAGTTTGGGGAGTCCAAACCCAATCGGATAAGTATGTTTATTATTTGTTTTCTTGTTTTCAAGGTTAAAGAGTTTAGGTAGAATTCAAATTTTTTTAAAAGTGGTAGGTCTTTGTAATTTGAAGTAGCTTTCCTTTGATAATTAATAAAAGAGTCGTGGGAGTACCCCAAAACATGAGTATTTTGTTGTGCTTTTGCTTAATCGATTGTTACCTAATAATTGGTATCAGAGCGGTAGGTATCAAAATGTTTTTAAACATAAGAGATGTAAAAAGATTCTTATATACAAAAGAATTGTAGGAAACGGGAAACCAAACTTCAGCGTCTCTTTTAATTTCTGTTACCTTTTAAAAAGAAAATAAAATAGATACAAAACAAATTGGGCCTCGTTTATTTCCCAATCACTACTTGGGCCTTCTGGGCTTTACACATATATAACTTGGGGAAACGGTACAGGGTGTACAAGGCCCATTGTGCAATTTACATTTCTATATAACGGTTGCAAAATAGCGGCCGTCACAAATCCGGTTGCAAAATAGCGTGACAGATCCGGTTGCAAAATTTGCGACCATATAATTTTGGTCGCAAAATTTATGACCGTTCATTTTGGTTGCAAACGATGGTAGAAAAATAAAAAAACAATAGGTTAAAATTTAAATGTCTGTCAGAACCCCGTAGCAAAGTCATGGAAAAAAAATTAAAAATAAAGTTTGGTCACAAAATTTGCGACCGTTTCAAACCGGTCACAAAAAATAAAAAAAAATAATAATTAAATTTAAAATTTAAATGATCGTCATAAATTGATCGTAAAATTTACGACCTTTTCGTTTCGGTTTGAAAATTGTTCTTATGAGATACTTAAGAATAGTTCTCATAAGGTACTTGCAAATGAAGTGTTGTATAAATGTATAAATTAAGTTACTTGAAGAATGTAAACACTCAAATCTACATATTTTATTGTTTACTATTTATATAAATATAAGTTTTCATCAATTTGTAGAGTTTTTATATGATATCGGATAAAAAAGAAATTAACTAGAAAATTATTCTGAAAAGTGCAATTTTTTTCCCAAAAAATTCTGGCAAAATAACCAGCGGTCGCAAATTACCCGCAAAATGGGATTACCACATCAAATCGATTGCAAAAGTCTATTTGCGACTGATTTACAACCGAAAATGCGTTCACAAATACCTAATTTTCTAGAAGTGTTTTCTGCGTACATACACGTAGACATGTATGCATGCGGATATATACACACCCGTACATCACAACATATTTATATTAGTAAACAAAATAGTATACGTCCCACGCAAATGGTACCTATTTTTTATACCACGTTAAACTATTTACCTTCATCGATCAGTCTTTTCAACTTGAACATACGGACACATGTTTCCCAATCGAATGACGTGCAGCACTGAATCTAATTTGTACTGTACATGATCATATTATTCTCTCTTTATTTGCTGTAGTTTTAAAAAAAACAAGAAAAGTTAAAGAAAGGAGAAATATTTTTGTAATTTAAAACAAGAAAAGTGGTGAAGAATTTCAGGAATATAAGTTGGTTTAAATGCAACACATGGAAATGGAATAAACAACTTTTTGGAAAAGAAATGTCTTGTGGTACGTTATTTGATTAGTCTCCAAGGCTGTCATGTCAAAATTTGAGCAACTTTTCCCACTCCTCTCTGCAGTTTTAACCTTTAAAACTTTAAAGCTTTAATTTCCCTTTTCTTTTCAGGGGCATTTAAGAAATCTCACAAGTTAAGTTCTCTTAAAATATCGTGGTTAATTTAGAAACTTGTTGATAGATATTAGGGTTTCATTGAATCACAGGCATGCAGCAATTAAAGAAGGTTTTTGAAGCTCAAATGTCTGTTATATGATTTGGCTTTTTTATAGTAAAATAGTTAGTACCCATATATAAACTCATATAGTCATATTAAAACAAGAAGGGAGGAACCCTACTGTAAAGCAAGATGGTAGTTTGTCCTTTTTTTTTGTCATTCTTGAAGTCAATAATGTTTTAAGTGAGTATTGTTAAGGTACAATATGTTGGGCTTAATTCCCGACGTAAGCAGGCTAGGAGTTGGCCCGACCCATTCACATGGAGGTGTTTGAGTTGAGTTGGCTAAGGAGCATTGGAGTGCAAGGCAAGCAATGATATTAATTAATTAGTGGATAATTATCTAAGTATCCTATAAGAATTGTAATAGGAAGTATGTTAGATGATTATTATGTAATTAATTAATAGGAATCATAGTTATAGTCTAATGAGGATAGATTAGCTATATATATATATACCATGTAGGGTATCATGAATTGTAATCAAGTAGTTTATGTAAACCGAGTTAGGGTTTGCTACTTGTAATCAAGTTTTAGAGAGAGATTTCTTGATAATAATAAACGTTTGGGAGTTAGCCAATTACGTATGTGTTTATACCGATTCAGGACTTGAATTGGTATCAGAGCCAGGTTAAACAAGAAGGTTTCCCTGGCGAGTACTAACCCTAATCGCAACTCTTGTCACAAGAACTCAAATCTGATCAAGGCGGATTAAGATCACGGTGCGGCAAGAAACAAAGTTGGTTGGTCAATTTCGGATAAACCAAGGCGGCTTGCGATCAAGGTGAAAAAATAAACAATCTGCTGATCATAAACCTGAAGAATCATTTCTCTCTCAAAAATAAACAAGCTTGCGTCTGAAACCTGGAAGAACACCGACTTCAAGACTTTGAGGAAGAAGGTTGCATATTAAGTACTACGACTTCATCAGGGGAAGAAATGCAAACCACTTTGAGAAGGAAGAAGGACAGGATTAACCTACGACCTGCAAGTGTCAAGCTTTCCAGAAATCGTACCGTACCCGCGACCCGATCAGGAATCCATGATCTGCTACCTGCTTTTAGTCGACCAGAACGTAGTTTGATTCCAGCCCAAAGAAACAAAAGTCTGTTATTTTTGTTCGTATCGATCAAGACATGCAATCAGGACGCTACGATTGAAGTTTCTGCAAGCAGAGGTTGCTACTTGATTTCAGAATTGGAAATCTGATTAAATCGATCAGAATTTGCTCCTCGATTTAACTAATTTGAGACCTTATCAAGTCGAAATAAGAAACTGCAATTTGATTCAAGGCAGTCGTGTAGGTCTGGGTTACACAAATCGAAGGTTTCTTCTTGAAGTAAATTAATTAGGAAGCATGCACACAAGCAGGTCCTTCTTGAAGCCTATCGCAGGTAGCGATCAACCAATATAAAAAAGAAAAATTAGAAGCACGCAAGTAAGTCATTTATTGTAGCACACAAGCAAGGAGGAGAATTGATCGAAGATAAAGAAGCACACATGTGAATAAGCAACTAGGCAGGCATGTGAGAAACGACAGTGCACGGGACGAAACGGTAGACAAACGGGTGTTTGTTTGTGGGTGTGTTTTCGGTAGCTGGTTGAAGGAGATAACCAGGAAACAACCTCAAAGAGTATTATTGTTGCGATTGGACAATACATCACACTCGCGAAGAACCTGGATTTCCATGGTCAAAGCAAACATGTTAAATCCCGTTATCACTATATTTGGGAATGTGTTGAAAGTGATGAGGTGGCGGTTAAGCACCACGGGCAGTACGGGTATGCAACTTAGGACCAAGATACCCGAAGTAGTGTTCACGGTTAATGCTACAAAGAGGATAGGTGGGACGAGCGGAATATTGAAGGAGAAAGAATGATGCGCTATTGGTTCGAACATGTAACGGTCGAACAAGTAAGCGGCGACTAGCAATGAGCCGACAATTTAACAAAGGCTCTCCTGAAGTTCAAGTTCAACGAAATGCGGGAGCTAATTGGAGTTGAAGACCCACCTAATTCGAGTAGAAAATTAGGGGGGGGTTGAATGTTGGGCTTAATTCCCAACTCTAGTAAGCAGGCTAGGAGTTGGGCTGACCCATTCACATGGAGGTGTTTGAGTTGGGTTGGCTAAGGAGCCTTGGAGTGCAAGGCAAGCAATGATATTAATTAATTAGTGGATAATTATCTAAGTATCCTATAAGAATTGTAATAGGAAGTATGTTAGATGATTATTATGTAATTAATTAATATGAATCATAGTTATAGTCTAATGATGATAGATTAACTATATATATACTATGTAGGGTATCATGGATTGTAATCAAATAGTTTATGTAAACCGAGTTAGGGTTTGCTACTTGCAATCAAGTTTTAGAGAGAGATTTCTTGATAATAATAAACGTTTGGGAGTTAGCTAATTACATATATGTTTATACCGATTCGGGACTTGAATTGGTATCAGAGCCAGGTTAAACAAGAAGGTTTCATATATAAAATAATAAAAAAATTGTAATGTATTGTATATTATTTATTAACTATTTATATGAGTAAAATAGAATAGTTACATAGGAATTAGAAAACCTAATAAAATTTTATCTCCTAATTATAATAAATATTACTATAATAAACCCTAACTAATATATTATCTATAATACACTTGGGTTAAGGGTTTAATTGTAATTGTTAGTAGTTAAAGGGGTACTTATTGTCAGGCAGTTAAGTTGATTAAGCAGTGCTGATGCACTTAAAGAAGCTAATCAGAAAGAATAATTAGTCGAGAATTGATGCAAGTTTATGTTTTTGAGTTTTAATTCTTCTCCTTCTTCCTTTCTACAAATCTAACCCTAACATAGTTTTGTTAAAGATACACTTCATAGTTTAGCTATAAAGTACGCGAGTGTTTTATCAATAACTCTAATTAATAATCTACGACCTAAATTAACCATTAATGACTTTAATTGGTCATCATTGACCCTAATTGACTAATAATGACCAACATTGATCATGAAATGCCTTAATTGACCATCATTATTAGCCCTAGTTAACTATCATCAATGACCAAAAACGATCATCAATAACTCTAATTGACCTACAATGACCCTAATTGATCACAAATGACTCTATTGACTATCAATTACTCTGATTAACCATCAACGACTTGAATTAACCATTAATAACTTTAATTGGTCATCATTGATCTTAATGGACTAATAATGACCAACATTGATCATGAAATGCCCTAATTGATCATTAGTGACCTGTATTATTATTATTATATTTATTATTATTATGATTATATTTATTATTATTATTATTATTATTATTATTGTTATTAATGTTATTACTGTTTTATTATTATTATTATGTACACTAAACCACAAATTTATAAATAAGTTCTTAATTAAAAAAAAAATAAACTAAATATGTAAATTACACGAATTACAATATTACATTACAAGATCTCATGTATAGATAGATCATATTATACTAGTTATTCTCTCATATATCTCTACATGTGCACATGAGAGTCCCCATGGCTTGGAGGGGGTACCCGGGCAGTGCTTTGCTGCCGCGTGTGTCCATTTGGGTGCCCATGTGCTTTGCAGTTTAAAGGGTTGAAATACTGGACGGGTACAATGTAGACTATTTATAATAAATATTCACCGGTGTGTGTTTGCTATTCTTAGAAACACCATGATGTTGGTATATATAGAAAACTTTCCGACAACATCATCCGTCGGAAATATATCGTCGGTGCTAGTGATGTTTTCTTGTAGTGTACGATCAAACAGAATTGTAGGTTTTCAAGAAACTTAAAGAAAGTTGCTACTAATACGAGACATTTATTTTTAAAATTGTTAGAAATTGTGTAGCTTAGTCTGCTCAGTATATAAAATTTATTACTATAACCTGGAGGTACTAACTTCAAGTTATTTGCCAAAAATGAGAATAAGTCATGGAACTATGGTTGAGAATACGTATTTTGCTTTATGCAAAAGCAAATGAAGACTAATTATTAGACACTTGATAAACAACAAGAAAGAAAGCTTCACTTTGATGCAGATGTAATGTAGTCTGGGTTATTTTTCCATTTATATGAGGAAGAGAGAGCGCATGTTTGTTTCATTCAAACACTCCTTTTGTAGCATTGGCCAGAAACACTTTGCATTCAAATTATTTGGTGCTCTCTCTCTCTGTCTTTTTGGCCATCATCATATAAAATAAAGATTCATCAATCTTTTTGACTAGATTTATTGAGTAATCATCTTTAACATATCTACTGACTTGGTATAAAGTTAGAGAGATATTGTTGGGAATGTTTTTAAAATGATAAATTGTATATTTTTAGGGTTGAGTCTGAGGAAAAGTAGAAAATGAAAAATAAACATAGAATTGATTAGCAAGAATTTGGTTGGTTCCGTGTAACACATCTTTTCTGATTAATAGCCTCACCTATCGAATCTCGGGTTGTTAAAGGTGATGTTTCAAAGGCTCATGACCTTTTGGTTGGTGGTTACTGCTGAACCATTGTGACTCTTCATAAAGGTCCCTATTCGAAGGGGTTTCTTGACCATTTGAAAGGTCATGACAACAACCCAACCTCATCTGTGAAGAGGAGAGAAAATCCTTGACATAGAAACTGAAATTTTGTTTCTCTTATATATTAGATTATTAGAAAATTATGTTGGTATGAAACACGATTTCTAGTTACTTGAAATATTTAAAACTTCAATATATTCAAGCAATTTATTTTGACCCTTGCAGTGTTGATAAAATATATTACCACTACAACCCAAGGCACATTGTTAAATTGAATAGCGGGAGCGAAATTGCTTTAAAGATAGAGATTATTTGCCTCGAAAGGATAACTGTAGTGTCTATTGTTGCTTCCGGTTACTAATGGCTATTATTTAGAACCTCATGCCGTACACATATCTGGGCCCTTGCAGTGTTGATAAAATATACTACCACTACAACCCAAAGCACATTGTTAAATTGAATAGCAGGAACGAAATTGCTTTAAAGATAGAGATTATTCGCCTCGAAACGACAACTGTAGTGTCTATTGTTGCTTCCGGTTACTAATAGCCATTATTTAGAACCTTATGCCGTACACATATCTGGGCAGAAGCTAGCCAAGGTATCTAGTGGTATATTGAGTATGGTTGATAAAAAAATACACTATAAGGTAGTAGTTACCGTTTGATTAAAAAACATAACACTTGTATTTCAAAAAAAAATATTATTCACCATAGAGCCTGATATTTGTTGTAAACAGTATTCAAGAGGATACTTCGTTGATTGGACAAATATAGACCGATCTTTGTTGTAAACCTACGATGCCACCAAATAGAGCCCCATTTCTTCTAAGTAACTAGACATTATGCGTGGTTCTCAAATAAATCTTGATTTCATACTCTAAACACTTAGTTTTACTCTTTGGCTCTAGGCCTAATTAAATATAAGAACTTGTTTCCCTTTAAAAACCAGGTTATATTTGATGAGACATATCCCTGAATTTGTAGTAGTTTCTTAAGTTGAGATTGACAATGTAACTTGTAATACTCGTATTTTTGGAAACTCTTTTTAAAATATTATCCATCTCTTTTTCTCTACTAGGAGCATCACCGACAACCGGTTCCATCATAAATTCATCAGTGAAAGTGGTTACCCACAAGATTCCTTCGGTGAAAGTCCGTCGGTAATCTGGGCATGTGTAATTTGGTTTCCAACGGATTATAGAGCGAAAATTCCGAGGGATTACCGATGGATAATTTAGCGAAGGATTATCGTCGGATCTTGTGCGACAAGAGGGTGCAGGCTGGTTGGTGTAAATGGAGAGCGGCCTCAGGTGTTTTGTGCGACAAGAGGTTCCCAATAGGGTTAAAGGGTAAATTTTATAGGGTAGCAGTTCGCCAATGATGTAGTCCATCGGGTGCAGGCTGTAGGGTAGCAGTTCGCCAATGATGTAGTCCATTGGTGAAAATTCCGGGGACATCGACAATGATGTAGTCCATCGGGTGCAGGCTGGTTGGTGTAAATGGAGAGCGGCCTCAGGTGTTTTGTGCGACAAGAGGTTCCCAATAGGGTTAAAGGGTAAATTTTATAGGGTAGCAGTTCGCCCAGCGATGCTATATGGAACCGATTGTTGGGCCATCAAGAAGACACAAGCTCGAAAAATGGATGTAGCTGAGATGAGGATGTTGAGGTGGATGTGTGGACACACAAGAAATGACCGAATAAGAAATGAAGTTGTTCGAAAGAGATTGGGAGTCACATGTATCTCAGATAAGATAAGAGAAGGAAGATTGAGATGGTTTGGACATGTCAAGAGGAGACAGAGCACAAATCCAGTGAGAACGGTGGAAACTCTCGTTGTTGAGGGGAAAAGGAGCAGGGGGAGACCGAAATTAACGTGGGATGAGAGAATTAGGCTTGATTTTCTAGATTTACACCTCTCAGAGGACATGATCAATGATAGGATTTCATGGAGACGTCGTATTAGGGTTTTAGGATGAGTGACCCGTTGTGTGGGAGAGTAGAGTTGTTTAGCAAAGATTTTGCGTATGTCTTGTTTCTTGTAGGTGTGTTGTGTTTCTTGTGACTAATATACTTTAGTCATACACTGCTAATTGTTAGATTACTGTTAGATTTATTTTACTTTATTACTCATTAATTTTATTTATATTTTTATCTTTTTCTTTCCCATGGAGCCGGGGGTCTAAACGGGAACAGCCTCTCTATCCCTTGGGATAGGGGTAAGGTTTGCCCTCATCACACCCTCCCCAGACCCTACTAATAGCGTTAGCTATGTGTGGGATTATACTGGGTACGTTTGGTTTGGTATTATCGTCGGATCTTCTCTGGTTACAGGCAAGTCTTTCCCGGTGGCCGACAAGTTTTCTCCGGTGAATATTTAAAGATATTACCATTGGATATTCCCTCGGTAATTCGCCAGTAATTTAATTCCAATTAAAAAATTAATATTTATTTATATTTCTGGAAAATTAATACAAATTATGAAAATTAATATAAAATCTGAAAACTAATACAAAATATGAAAAATTATGGAAATTAATACAAAATCTCGAATTTAGAATTAAATTACAAAGTTACAATAATTAAAAATAAATTCTAGTTATGAACTCATCTTGAGCTAGATTTAGCACGTCTCTCGTGACGATCTTTTCTCACAAGATTCAAAATTAGGTCTATGAAGTCAAATATATTGTTGAGGCTCAACTTTAGCTCATAGCGTGACGATAACTTGTTTTGGACTTGGTTTTGGCACATATCTCGTGATGATCTTATCTCAGGTTAGGTTTTAGTACATCTTTCGTGGCGAACATGTCTAATGATTTAATTTAAACATGTCCAAGGAGAAGCCAATCATTGTACTTGAACTCGGTTTTAGCACGTCTCTCGTGAGGATAGATTTTAGAGTATGATGTTGGGGACTTCTGTTGTCAAGGGGTGTCTTTGATTCCATTAGAGGTTCCATCTCTAAAGAAAATCTCAATGAGAACCTCTCGGTTTTTGGTTTTTAGCCTCTTCATATGGTTTATCAAAATTTCTTAACCAGATTGAGTATTTACCCCCGTACTAAAACTTAGAAAAACATCGTAGAAATCTGTAAAAGATAGTTTTAAGTTGGGTAATTAGAATATCAAATAATGAGGACGAGATTCAAGGCATATTAACATGTCAAAACATCAATCTACCATACACATACACTAGATTAACATCACCAATAGCCAAATGATTAATGTACACTAGAATAATGAATATATTAACTCACAATGAACATCAATAGACCAAACAATAAACAATACAACATATATAGAAGCAAGAAACAAACCTCGACTTAGAGGTATTCGGCCGAGAATCAAACCGGCACTGAGATATGGTTCGATTGATGATCAAACCGCAACTAAGAATGGAATTAAGCAATAATCAGATGATGACTGAGAAGGGGAACAGTCTGTGATGGTGCGGCATCGACTGTGTGGTTTGTGGTGCTTACTAAAGGCGGTGGTTGCAACATGTATAGCGGTGGCAACTGAGAGAGAGAGAGACGAGAGACTGGTGGTGGTGGTGCGGGTGCGGTGGACAGAGAGGGAGCCAATGGTGGGTCGGGTGGTTAGCAAAGGAAGTGGCAGCAGTCATGTAAGAGAAAAGAGGGAAACTCAAAAGTGGTCATATAAGAGCATGTTTTTTTGTGATATTGTAGCTTGTTGATCATACACACTTGATAACTTGAGTGTTTAGGGACATGTATGTGATATATGATCATTTGTTGTTAGCATATGATAATACAACTTAATCATTTTTGTTATTATCAAAACAAAGGTTTAATAATTTTCAATACATTGTTATCCCAATAGGTTCGACTAGAACAAGTTGGGGTAAGTGTGATTATATCGGGATCAAGTAGCAAGAACTAGAAGATTGGGGTGATTATAGACAATTAAATAATTTAAGAGAGACTTGCAAGACAAGAAGATGCAGAAGAGATAAAGCATTTGGGAACATACGTAAAGGAACTTGAAATCGAGTGGGGAACTTCGGAATTGGAGATTGATCTGCTAGAGCACACAACTAATATGATGAGGATGGATTTGATGCAGTGGGGGGTTGCTAGTAGTGGATGACTTGAAACTTGTCGTCGGAGCCGGAGTAACGCAAGATATGGTACTAGTGAATGAATTCAATTGCGCGATGTTGGTACAAAGAGATACGATGCACACTATGGAGGTGAACATGAAATTCAGAAAACCATATTGGAATTATTGAACTAGCCGGAACTATTGGGCGTGAAAGAACTCGAGGGATCAAATCAAAGTTAGGGGCGAGGGATGATTGTTGGCATAATCCCGATTGGTTTCTAGTGTTTATTAGCATATAAATAGATAGGGTAATCATATTTGTAACAAATAAAGTTTAATCAGAATGATTATAAGAACTGGGTGTTCTAGGAATTTTGATTTTATTCGTTCATATTAACTCGGATCTTGAGCTTCATTGATTCAATTTGTTTTTATTTTCATTTTGGTTTTGCTTTAGAATATTAGTAAAAAAATCGTTAGTAACAATTTTGTTGGTGATTTTAGTGTCATCAAACTATTTTGTGTATTTGGATTTACTTGCTGGTCAAATGAGAAGTCATATGAAAACATCAAACAAGTTGGAAAGTGTGGAGTGCACACTTGTTTGAGTATCTTATGACTTCTATGCTAAAAACACCTTGTTTTTAAGGGGATGAAGCCACTGAACAACGTTAGTTTGGGGCAACGCCCCTGGTTAGCAGGGTTCTAGGGGCGGCAACCCCTAGTGGGGTCCAAGGGGTAACGGCCTTTGCTGGGGTTAAGCTGCCATGTCAGCTTAGAAAAATTTTATTTTGCATGTTTTGTTATACATATAAAACTGAATTTGAAAGTGAAAACTGTTGAAAGTTGGTTCTCCGGGCTAGATTACTCATGCTGAGTAAATTTACTCATGCTGAGTAAGCTTGCTTCTTCGGAGTAAGTTTTGCCTCTCCGGAGTAAGTCTGCCTCTGCGGAGTAACTTTGGCTCTACAGAGTAAAATGACTTAGTAGTTAAAATATGACAGTTGTAAACCAATAATCGTCATGACACTCCTTTGCTTCTGATCACCCCTTATATATACATGCGAATTTGGTCATTCTAAGACATACGAAAATTTCTTAACAAATTATATTTTTTCGTTTTTTCAATCTCTGATTCTTATCTGATTAAATACTCGCATACACTACTAGAAAACATGTATATTTTTACAAAAGTTTCCGATAAGTTACCAACAAAAGAAATTTCCAACAAGTTAGCGATAACTTTCCGACAAAATAAAAACAAAAAAGTAACCATAAGATTTCCTACAGTTTTCCGACAAATTTATTAAATAAGTTAACTTATTTATTTAATATAATCGTCAGAATATTGTCGGAAATTACCGACGAAATGCTTTTGTTGCTAATTCATCGGAAAATTAGTTGGTACTTTGTCAGAGAAAACATTTCGCACGGGGTTTTTCAAACAAAATTTTTTTTGTTGGAAACTTGTCGCTAACGGCCAATTCCGACAAATTTTCCAAGAAATCTGCTGTCGTAAACTTTTAAGTTTTTTAGTAGTGATACACGAAAAATAATTCAATCTGAAAGTGAATCTATACGATTATCAGAGTATCCAGAATATCTTCAATAGGTACGAACCCATAATTCCTACAAGTTTGGCATACTATTTAACCTAAAGACGGTTTAACCCGGACGTATACACACAGAGCAGATTATAAAGACTCAAAAGATAGCTGAAGGATAATCGTACAAATATTGTTCCTGATTCCTTTTAAAGCTGAGTTGCCTTTGGGACTGATGAATTCTTCCTGCTTGTCAGCACATGCATTCTGCTTTTTACTACAAAATCCACTTTGGCCCTCTAAATCTTTACCCCCACCCCACCCTGTAATCTCTCTACTTCACCATGTATTGAAGATTCGAGATTTTTTTATCCTAAACTTAACTCTTTAAGTTAAAGCTATTGATCAACAATCATTTTCTTCAAGAAAATAAACATGAGAGCTGGTGGTTTCACTATCCAACAAGCTTTAAGCTCAGATGCAGCAAACATTATAAAACAGGCCGTCACACTTGCACACCGCCGTGGTCATGCTCAGGTGACCCCTCTTCACGTAGCTAACACCTTGCTCTCCTCCACCACCGGACTTCTTCGAACCGCCTGCCTTCAATCGCAATCGCACTCACACCCTCTTCAGTGTAAAGCTCTCGAGCTTTGCTTTAACGTCGCCCTAAATCGGCTACCCACATCCTCATCTAGCCCTATGCCAAATCATAATCACTCCTCACAACATCCCTCCATCTCGAACGCTCTAGTTGCAGCCTTCAAGCGGGCACAGGCTCACCAGCGGCGTGGATCGGTTGAAAACCAGCAACAACCGTTGCTCGCTGTAAAGATTGAGATCGAACAGCTTACAATATCGATTCTAGATGATCCCAGTGTTAGTAGAGTGATGCGAGAAGCCGGGTTTTCCAGTACACAAGTGAAAACCAATGTTGAACATGTTGTTTCTTTAGAGTTATCCTCTCAGAGACATCCTCCTATCGCTTCCAAAGACTGTTTGAAACAAAATAGTACCGATAATCGACTTCATAATCAAGTTAAGGTGATGAATGAGGATGTTATGTGTGTAATTGAATATCTTTTGAACAAGAAGCGACCGCGAAGCCTTGTGGTTGTAGGTGAGTGTGTTGCTACAATTGAAGGAATAGTAGGAAAAGTGATGGAGAAGGTTGATAAAAGAGAAGTTCCTGAAGCTTTAGAAGGTGTTAAGTTTATAAGTCTTCCTCTATTCTCTTTTGGTCAACTCTCTAGAGGAGATGTAGAACAAAAAGTTGGAGAATTAAGGAGTCTAGTAAAAGGGTTTGTGCAAAGAGGGGCTGTGCTTTACTTAGGGGATCTAGAGTGGATTAGTGAGTTTAGGATTAGTTCAAGAGGTTATGGAAGGGGATACTATTGTCCGATTGAACACTTGATTATCGAGTTGGGACGATTAGTTTCTGATATAAACGATGAGATTAGCGTGAAGCTTTGGGTAATGGCGATATCATCGTTTCAAACATTCATGAAGTGTAGAAATGGAAACCCTTCACTAGAAGTCATTTGGAAGCTTCATCCTCTTACTATACCAGCTGGGAGCTTAAGCTTGAGTCTTGTAACTCAGAGGTATAATGAGTCATTGAAGCTTTACATGAATTTTCTTTTTGAACTTTAATTCATAGTTCAATAAATTTGATGTATTTTTGTTAACCCCTTTAATCATTTCTCATGCTTCTTTTTCTGTGCTTTGAATAAGTATTCCTATGAAGTTCATTGAAGTATATTACAACTTTCTTTTTCTCTTTCTGCTTTTCTTTTTGATCATATCATTTGTAAAGTAACATTAAATCTCAATCAGTATTTATGTACAAAATTAAAATAACTTTCTGACCATTAGATTAAAGATACCATGTCTCTAATAATTTAGTCTTCATCAGATGACCATTTTAATTCCTACAGTGGTATCCAAAGTGAGTGTGAAAGCAAGAACGGCGACAATGGGGCTAGTCGGATGATGTGCGAAATCCGAGAGGCGAATCAACTTACATGTTGCATCGATTGCTCGGTGAATTTTGAGAGTGAAGCTAAAAGCTTAAAATCCTCAAGCATCCCGCCATGGTGGTCTGATGAGAAAGTAGTAGTCAATAACCAAGATCAGGTATCATAATTGTTATTTTACAAGTGCAAACATATACCCATCTAATCTTACTCATAAATCTACACCATTATTTACCATAGGACTCGAGCCCTCAAGCTCAGGCGGGACACCATTGTGTACACCACCTTCATAATTATTTCTCTCTACTTTCTACACTATAGATTTATATGATACTATACATTCTTTAACTTGGATAATAGTATAGTCTAATATTATTGTTATAAACTAAATTCAGGAATGTGTTTCAGTAAAAGAGTTGTGCAAGAAATGGAACTCAATCTGCACTTCAGTTCACAGGAACAAACCCTTGTTTCAAACAAGCTTAAGCTTCTCTTCTGTTTCACCTTCTTCACAAGTTTCTTGCTTTTCCTACGATCAAGAAAACCCTAATTCCACTAGAAACTCAAACGATGACCGACTTTTGGATTTTAAAGCCCTAGAGAAAAACTTAGAACCACATAATCTTCATGATGAGGGAGAACCCAGACAAAGGTTTCAATCAAACCCTAATTCCACTCCAAATTCAGCAACTTCAAGTGATCTTATGGAGGTCGAATACGTGCAAAAGTTCAGGGAGTTCAATGGAAAGAACTTGAAAATTCTATGCAATGCATTAGAAGAGAAGGCTCCATGGCAGAAGGATATTGTTCCTGATATCGCTGGTACCATATTAAAATGTAGATCAAGAATGCTGAGAAGAAAAGAGAAGCAAAACAATGATGAACCGAAAGAAGAAACTTGGTTTCTATTCCAAGGAATCAACTCACGATTAAAAGAGAAGATTGCTAAAGAATTAGCTAAGATTGTTTTCGGGTCGTATTTGAAATTCACTACCATTGCTCTAAGCAACTTCTCAACGTCCCCACGAGGGGATTCATCTGATGAACCGAGAAATAAGAGGCCTAGAGATGAACAAAGTAGTTATCTTGAAAGATTTGCTGAAGCAGTGTCTGTGAATCCTCATAGAGTGTTCTTGGTTGGGGATGTAGAGCAAGCAGATTATTGCTCTCAAATGGAGATCAAACGAGCTATAGAAAGGGGGAAACTAACACACTCAAATGGTGAAGAAGTTGGGTTTTGTGATGCGATAATCGTGTTGAGTTGCGAAAGCTTTAGCTCGAGATCAAGAACATGTTCTCCATTAGTGAAGCTGCAGAAAGTACAAGAAGAAGAAGGAAGCCCGAGTGTATCTTTGGATTTGAATGTTTCATTTGATGAAGATCATGAGGGGCAGTCCATGTCCATAGATGATATAGGGTTACTTGAATCTGTAGATAAATGTATCAATTTCAACATTCAAGATTTGTCACTGTAAATCTTGAATCTTGAACTTAATATCCTTCCAATTTGTCTCAAAATTCAAATGAGAAAGCTATTTCTTACTTCAAATTAATTCCGATATATCTCAGTATTAATTTACTTGATATGAGTTATAGTTAATTATAAGGTAGGAAATTGATACGTCATAGGTTTTTTTTTTAATATAAACATGATAATGGTGCTTAATAGAATTCATCTTAGGAATAACACATTGCCTTTTCCAAAAAGATTTTAAAATTTCATAAAACTTGTTCACAAATAGGAACATATGGCAATCAATATATAAGACCAACTCGGTGGGGCTAACACAAATTATTTGATTATAATTTCCCACAACGAGTTAAAAAGTATGACTTTGAAAAGTAGTTTAAAGTAAATCACTAATAATGATGCATAAAATGAGGTCTTTAATTTAAATATAATAACGTTGATTAGGTTAACTTCATCAGTTACTGGACATAAGTATTGACATTTTTTTAACGTCATAAGAAATTTTATTAGCATCCTAAATCCTCACAATTAGCAAGTTGTATATGTGAGGTAGAAGTCCAATCCATCCTAGCTTTTCATTTTTACATGCATATGAACCTTTTTGGCATTTTCTTTCTGGCTCATGATCATCTGTGTACATTTATGTGCTATGTGAATATGAGAGACGAGAAGGACTGTGGTTTCGTATTTTGAATTTTAAATGTTTTCCAAAAATAGAAAGTTGTGAAAACATTTTGATGGGATAGTTCCTGTTATTATTTAAACTTGTTGATTATAGTGCATGATCAATATTAACTGGTTTTGGGCTGTAGTAAATGTTTTTTTCGTCTGTATTGTTCGTAATCATGAATGAACAAATCATCCGGAGTAAACAATTTGGTCCAGAGGGCAAATTTGGCTTGATGGTGTGGGTATCAAAGAAGACTGTCCACCCTTTTGTTTCTCCTACATAAAAAGGAGTAATGTAATTGATAATTGTTAAAGGGCAATTCTAATGGGACACGAAATATTACTAATTGCACATGCCGCAACCCTATACGCCCTCGTATAGGCCACTACGAGGCGTATAGGGTTTAGTCTCCTGACCGAGAATGCCACGTGTCATTCCCTGTCTGGCGGCTGGGACTCATACATGACGTATTGCACTATACGAGGCGTATGGGTCACGGGTTATATTTTTGCTTCAAAACTTGGCAGATTTTGGGGTTTAAGAATCCTATACGTGGCGTATTGGTCTATACGCCACGTATAGGTTTTTTTTAATTTATGTTATATTTACCTTTTTTAATTTATATAACTTTTTTAATATAAGTTTGTTATTTTTTTTAATTTATATAATTTTTATGTTTTTTTAATTTATATAATTTTTATATTTTTTTTAATTTATATAATTTTTATCCTTTTTAAACATTTATTATATTTTTACATTTATAATTTATCATTACAAACAAACAAACAAATAACCAAAACATTATATACATTACATCAAAAAATTAAATATATACATCCAAATATTTTTACATACATAACAGAAGAAACAACTGAATACAAATAAAAACAACTAAGCGTGACCCGCCTCGCCGTCATACTGACTCGCCCCGCCCTTACCCTGACCCGCCCCGCCCTCAGCTTGACCGGGGTCACCCGGATACTTACGTGGCGGTGGTAGTAGTGGTGGCTCGATCGTTAATGGGCTCGGCGTGCGACGAGTTCCCCATCTCCACACCCTGTAGCGGGTTAGACATAGACGGGTCCCCCTGTCTCGGCATCTACGACAATGGCACCGAGACCCAAACCTGGTCCTGGACGGCCCCTATGAACCGAAGGCTGAGCCCCGGGAATCGGTGCGTGATGCGCATGCCGCTAGCCGTGCGGCGGTCTAAACGGACAGGGGGAATGGACTGTAACATCTGATGCTTGTGATAATGCCACGGGTTAAGAACACGCATCAAATGAGTGATGAAAGCGCCGCCATACAAAAGCCCGCGCTTCTGCCTGTGATAGGCAGACGCAAAGTAAAGCGCCAGGCATGTGACTAGGGCGCACCGCCTTCCGGTAAGTAAGTAGAAGAGAAAGAACAAGTCTCTCTGTGTGCGCCACTCAAGGCTTCTCAAACGCGGTGCAATCGACGTCAAGTTAAGCCGGTGTAAATATCTGTACAAGGGGTCTCTAATCCACGAGACCCTCCCCTTGGTATTCAACCAAGGGCTATCAGAAATCAGGCCCCAAAAAACATGGAGGTCCTGAACGTCCACCTCTGTCACCGCCACGGTGTAAAGTGGCGTGATCGTTTCGGGCTCGAAATACAAGCCCGTCATGACGGCCCACTGACGAAGAGTCAGACGGTAAAGCTGACCAAAAATCCTAATGGAGACCTGCTGCGGCTCCTCTGCCTGCTCCTCCCTGAGAAGAGGCTCTAACCCCTCATCTGAGTAGATGAACGTCGAAAGATACTCGACGACCACCTCTCTGTATTACTCGGTGAACGCCAGATCAAACAAACGATCCCATGGCGTGTTCTCGCCTATGATGGCCCTGGCCCGCGTCGCCTCTCCGACCTCCTCGAGAAGATCTCTGTCCACTACCGTAGCTTCTGGCACCGGCCAAACGCGTCCGAGTCGGGCGGGAAATCCAGATAAGGGTAGTGCGCCAGATCATCTAAGTCCACCATTTCAATATCATCCTCGTGATCCGCCATATCTGATAATAAATTATTTTTTTAATATAAATAATATAAAATAATAATAAATTGTTTTTTAATATAAATAATATAAAATAATAATAAATTGTTATTTTTTTAATTTTAAATATAATAATAAATTGTTTTTTAATATAAATAATATAAAATAATAATAAATTGTTATTTTTTATTTTAAATATAATAATAAATTGTTTTTTAATATAAATAAGATTAAATAGTAATAATTAAAAAAAAACCCTATACGCCACGTATAGCCTTATACGTGGCGTATAGGATGTTACCGGGTAACTAAGCCATACACAGGCAACCCAGACCATACGCAGGTCAGTTACCGGGCAATCCAGACCATACGCGGCCAATGTAGACCATACGTAGGCCGGTTACTGAGAAACCGAGCCATACGCAACGTATAGGACTATACATGGCGTATGGCTTCATCGTTTTCCTCAGATGAACTATACGCCACGTATAGTGCTATACGCCACGTATAGTGCTATACGATGCGTATAGTTCATCCGTTTCAGTGTTTATAAACCCTATTCTACCTATTTTAACGGCTAAAAATCAAAATTAAACTTATATTGTTGAACGAGAGTCTAAAATACGTACCTTTACGAGTAAAAGGGAAGATTTTGGACCCGACAATCTCAATCAAGCGAGGCTTCATATGTGTTTGTGTGTAAAAATTGGGGGGCGTTTGGTTCTATACGAAGGGACCCCTGTGTATATCAGAGGCCTATACGCTTTATATAGGCCAATACGTAGCGTATAGACCCTGACTTTTGGTATTCTATACGATACGTATTGACTTATACGCTGCGTATAAGCATTAAATATCTAAAATTTGAAAATTTCAGGTTTTCCCTCCATTTAAAGGCCCATACGCCACGTATAGGCCAATACGTAACGTATAGGCCAATACCTAGTCCTATACGCCACGTATTGCACTATACGTGGCATATAGAATTGTTTTTTTTTATTTTTTTATTAACTTCATTTTATATATTTAATATTTAATATATACGTTAATTACTATTTATTGTAATTTTACTTTTATTTACTATTTGAATGAAAAATAAATTGCATCAGTAGCCATTATCATAAAATAAATGTGTTTTATTAGCATAATTATTATTAAATTACATTATCCAACATTCATGACATATTGTGGAAATTTATGTGCATCACTAGCCATTATCTTTTTAAACCGTTTGATACGATCACTGTATATATTTTCCCATTCTGCTGTAGCATCATTTCGGTGCAAAATCCAAAGAGCATTCGGTGTGGGCATCAGAAAATCTCCGTCTAACTTGACGTGGATGAAATGAGCATTGTTGACATGAACGAACGATACGATTTGATGTTGAGCGTGAACGTTAGGACCAAACCATAATGAGAAAAATGTTTGAGTACCGACGATGCTTAAAAGTTAAACAATCACGCCAAATCTTTGAGCAATTAGGAGTCCTGTGTATGGCATCGACATCCAATGACTAACGGGTGCGACTTTCACCTCCTGCCAATCTATCGTGTGACGTAGCTTATCATACTCTTGGAAAGCGACTCTGTCGAAAACACTTCTCCACCAATCTTCTTTACTGTCCATCTCCTGTAGAAGCTGTTGTCGAATAAAAAGCCACTTCTTTTCATCGAAACCTAAGCCCACAACTAACGATCGAAACCCACAGTTACCGTCGGGCATTACATCCTGTATATGTGAAATGTAGGGATGAAACAAAGATGGAATGGAATCCTTAAAACAATTTATAATGTTAACTGCACCATCCCCCATCATCAATGGAAACCCGTTATCATCTTGTGGTTGTCCTTTACCAGTCGTTGAACGACGGTGTTGCATGACGGGTTTATTCGACTTTACGACTGAACTTGCTGGTTGAGAGTCCTGTGACGGGTTATACGAGCTATGTCTCGCAGGGTCACATCTGCTTTGTTGGGTTTCTGTGAACGAGCTGTTTCTCGCGACATCCTGTTTCCTTTGTTGTTGCTTTTCCAAAGTTGGATGACCACGAATATCTTCTTGTACCACGGGCGCTTTCTTATTAGTTTTGCTTGGAAAGACCACCCCTGCGATTCTCGACAAAAGACTTTTTTTGACCTGATCGGGTTGTGACATAATTTTGTTTCTCACAAGACCAAGTACTTTATCCAAGTCTACATTTTCGTCCTCGACAAACGACGGTTTTAAATCAAGCTTCCTCCGGAAGACGTCCACCTCATCTAGCGGGATTCTGCCACCTGTATTGAAACGAGATAGTCAGAACAGTTTGGAATTAGAAAAAAGAAGATAAATCTTAAAATGTTGTATTTATGACCTGTAGCTTCGATCTTTGCCAGACGACAAGCACACGGCAACCCACAACTACTGAAAAGCTGACAACCACACGATGCATTTTGTTTCCGTAAAGTTGATAACTTATACCACTCGTTTTCTAACAAATCTAGAGCTTTATGTGAAACTTTACCGTGTAGGTTATCAAACAATTCAATAGCTTAGTGGCTGTCCATTTTCCTTATCAGGCTTGTTCCAAACCCATACTGTAATTGTAAATACTGATCTGTTACAATTTCATCAACAAACCCAACAATTCTATCTAGCGAGCTGTTAACATTTCTAAGATAGCCCTTTAGGAGCGAATGCTGGCTCTAGAATCGGTTCGTTGTACGTTGACCAAAATTGAGGTTTCTGTTGGACTAGACTAATACAAACTTTTCTTTATATGGGTCCAACCAATTTTTGGTCACATAGTCTATAACTCCTGGAAAAATAATTTTAACCCTAATAAATATTTAAAATTAAAAACAATATGTATAAGGTAAAATTAAAAACTTACTTCCTCGTCTGGCTGCATACAGTCGTTCGTAAAGTCGTTTGAAGTTGTACTGGTATACATCTGGCGTGGGAGACTCACACAATACCGACAATGAATACTTGAAATTTTTGCAGTCATCGTCTGTAAACGATGCCTTGCAATGTTTTGAGATATTCTCGTGTATGTGCCACATGCATAGGTACTTGGAAGTGTCCGGGAATATTTGATCACAGGCGTTCATAAGAGCTTTGTCCCTATCTGTTACTATCACACGCGGGTCCATACACTTTTGCAACATCCCTTTGATTTTCAGTAGCACCTATACGAAGTTTTCCTCCCGTTCTTTAGATATAAATGCATGAGCGACGCAAAACGACTGGTGTATGGAGGTCATACCGACAACTTAGACAAATGGAAGTCTATACATGTTTGTTTTGTACGTCACGTCGATCATCAACACGTGTGGGAACGCACGCCACATCTCGTACGATTTCGGATGAACAAAGAATACCTCCTCCACGACATTTGTGGCGGGATCCTCCCGAGTATACTAGACGTACTCTTTAGAAGAAAGCAGGTGCTCCAGAACCTGCATTGGAGTTTCACCGACTCTCGTTTCATTCTTTATCTTTTGTATCGCATTATAAATGTCTTTTTTAATACACATACTCTCTGGGTTTTGTTCCATTATGGTTGCCAGAATGTTACGTGGCAACATGTTTTGCGAATACAGCTTCGCCACCAAAATTTGTTCCGACTGAGACAGTTTCCTAGCAAACGAGTGCGCCTCAAGATGTTGACTAGGATCGTGGTTATGACTGCCATCCTTCACCGTTAACTTCCAATCACCAGTATTTTCATCGTAGACTCCTTCCAATTTAAAGGAACAACCTATTTTCTTGCTACCGGCACGTCTAATCGTGGCCGTAGACGTACGTTCGCCGTGACGGTCACACACAAGCCACACATTGATTACCGGTGCCGATGGGTCATTGCCTTTTCTCCTCGATCTTCGGGTGACAATGACGTAACCATTATTACGTCCTCTGCGGACAGCCCAATCCACCAACTGTTCACGTGACTGAAAATTCGCAACAACGGTACGATTAAAGTTAATAAAAAACAAACTAGATGTAGGAATGTTATACTTGGTCAGTTTTATACGACACAGTTTGTTCCTCGTCTTCGGACTCGTTAGCCGGTTGTGTCGGGTAAGATAGTTCACCCGCGTATATGAAGTCGTCGGTGTGTTGTGTCGGGTAAGATAGTTCACCCACGTATACGAAGTCGTCAGTGTGTTGTGTCGGGTAAGAGACTTCACCGTATACGAAGTCGTCCGTGGGTTGTGTAAGGTAAGAGGGTTCACCGTATACAAACTCGGGATTGCTTAGTGGCTCGTTCAAATCAGGAAGCTTTACCCGGTGATTAGAATAAACGTCGGACGAGACCTCCTCCTGGTTCACACCCTGAACGCCAGAAATTTGCGGGTTGTTTTCTAGTGACTCGTTTGAATATACCTAAAAACCGTAGTTACCATCCCACTACCATGACATTGCTAAAATTTTGAACGATAAGTTCAAATGAGAAATGTGCATCGTTAAATACAAAAACATTTGGCCCCTATACGCATCGTATAGTCCTATACGATGGAGTATAGGATACTATACACATCGTATAGTGCAATACATTGCGTATAAGGGTACGAGGTACCTTCTGCAACTAGTCAACCATCACATCACTATACGCCGAGTATAGGGCTATACGCGGCGTATAGTTATGTGATGGTTGTCTAGTTGCAGAAGGTACCTCGTACCCTAAACTGCATCGTATTACACTATACGATGCGTATAAGGGTTGAAATGACCAGGTGCACGATGTTGTCGTGAGTTGGAAATTGTGAAGTGCAATACGCATCGTATTGGCCTATACGAGAGCATATAGGCCCGATCTTGTTAGTAATTCCCGTGTCTCGTTAGTAGTCTCCTTGTTAAATATACAAACATTTACTAAATTTATAAATATGATTAGCTTACCTAGGGGGTGTTTGGGATTACTTCTCAAAACTATGTATTAACTTTTTAAAAAAGTTAATAAGTAGTTTTGAAAAGTAAGTGGGACTTACTTTTCCAAAACTACTTATTTCTTCTATATTTCAATCTCATTTTGATTTATCCAAACAAACTTTTAACTTATTAACTTTTAAAAAAAGTTAATAAGTTAATAAGTAGGTTAATAAGTAATCCCAAACACCCCCCTAGTGAATATGATGTTCATCGAAACCCATAGACCCTCTTGTATAAGGAGATAGTTCATTAGACCAATTTTTAACCATTTCAGGGTGTTCCAAATCTGTAAATAGTAAAATATATGTATAATATATAAAGAACAATAAAATTTAACCAAAAAATACATTAATACCCTTACCTTACACAAACGAATTAAAAAATAAAAATATTGATATGTGGAAAAAATTTCGGAAATATATATATGTTCCGACTATTTTCCGACAATTTACAAAAAAAAAACATATATTTTTTTTAACTTTTTAAGTAAATAAGTTACATTATTTAATAAATATATGGAAAAATTGTCGAGTTGTCGAAAATTGCTTATAATTGGCGACAAAAATAGCAACAAATATATTGGTTATCGCTATTTTGTCGAAAAATTTAGGGTTTTATTTTTTGTTTTTACTTTGTCAGCAAATTGTTGCTAACTTGTGGAAACTTTGATTGTCGGGAATTTTTGTGGGAATATTGCAGTTTTCTAGTAGTAGCTTAAATGAAGCCCGATATTCTAGAGGATCGTGGCACAACATCTATGCAACTAGGCTGATTACAACATATAATTTAAGAAGATAAGGATGTCATACAAATGGAACACAAAGCTGAATCAAAACAGAAAAAACGGCCAATTAAAATTGTCACTCAACCTCAAATTGACCAAGATTGATCACTTATTTAACTGAGCATACTCAACGAAGACAAACCAAGTGTATGGACTATCCATATCCAGATACTTTCGTGTATTACTTGAGTGTCCTAGTGTAACATCCTAAAAATTTATGAAATGTGTTATTTTATATTAATATCTAAAGAACAAAAGTTAAAGGACTAGGGGGGTGAAAAAGAAACAAAGGAGGGAGGAGAACACCCCTTCCCTCTGTCACACCCCGCCCTAGGCACCCCCTGGACGTGTGCGAGCCCGATTGATATCATCTTTGAACTTTGATTTCAAAGTTTTTTTTTAAAATACAGCGAAAGTCTTTTTCAAAAGAATCGTTTCAACATTCTTTCAACCTCAAGGGTTGTATTTGTAAATATCAAAACTCAGTTGGTATACAAAAGTTTAATATTTACTTTATAAACATAGGGATTTAAATACCCTTTTCATTTTGATTACAAAACAGTGTTTGAAATCAAATACATTTTACAGCCACTGGAAATAGTACTATCCAGGGTTGATCAATCCCCTGATCCTATCCCTTTTTCTTTTCTTTAGGATTTTCTATACACGAGGCCTGAGAATCCAACGTGCAAGTTATCCTTTTCATAGGTCAGATCTGATGTCTGCCTCTCATATTTTCTTTTCTTAGGTCAGATCTGATGTCTGCCCATACCCCATTCTTATTTCAGTTTATTCATTTCCTGAAAACATTTTGAAAATAAAACGTCAGCGCGAACGCCGGTGAATACAATTATCTTGACATTAAAATCGTTTGGCACAAATAAGTATTAATTTCATAATCACAACTTTATGTTCAATCCACACATTCAACGGGCCCGTCTTGTTCAATCGTACCACAGTATACACTGGCGTCATGTCTTATAACAATGGACATGTTTGCCTCCGAAGTTGGTATAAGACAAGCACCAGCCACAATCCAGGAATTTCACCCGAGACCCGTGTATCCCTCGCAAGTTTTACGCATACCCATGGCCTGAATGCTTTGTTCGTAGAAGAACGTTGAGCATTGTTCCCTTAACCTTTAATTGGCCATTTTCGTAAATAAAATGTTTGACACAAGTTTTCAGAGAGATAAAGTATTCACCTTGGTTTATAGGAATGAGCCTCTAAGTTGAAAGCTTATAGACTATCTTCTTAACTTGATTTTTCTAGCGTCTTAATCTTTCTACGAGCGTTTCTTCCTACACCGGGCACTACAACGAGCGGGAGTTGAACCGGGATCGTCGAGAGCGAGCTAGGACGTTTCTGGAATGGATTTGTGAAGAGAGAATTGATGTTGGTGTGAATAATGGGAATGAACTCGACCATCTATTTATAGGGCAAAATCTGAGCCCGTGACGGATCATTACGGGTGGTGATGGTCCGTCATCAGATTAGGGTTCACGAGTCATTAGACACGTGTCACCCTCTGGTCATTTTGGGTAGTGACGGACTTTTACCAGGCGTGACGGTCCGTTACGGAGTTGATACGTGGCGCACCAGGGTAAATATGGGGCCGTGACAGACCGTTACCAGGCATGACGGTCCGTTATAGGGTTTCCACGCGTCAGAATTCAATCCTTAGTCACCGGACACGTGGCGCTTCATCAGGGTTCGCGTGCCCCACCCGTATCGGACTGTTACCGTTCATGACGGTCCGTTACCGTCTGTGACGGTCCGTTTCCGTTGAATTTTCATGATTTCTACTTTTTGAACCTTGGTCTATAAGTTATTTATACTTATAGTCCTTGTGGTTTGTACCTTAGTAAAATCTTGGACATTTTCGTGGCAGGTGTTACATCCTCCCCAACTTGTTTTAATCTCGTCCTTGAGATCATTCGAATAAGTAAGGATATTTCTTTTTCATTTTTGACTACAGTTCCCATGTGTACTCAGGGCCACGTCTGGAGTTCCATTTTACTTTCACGATTTTCAATTTCTTTCTTTTCAATTTCTTTTCCTGCCTGTCCTCGATTTGCAAAGGTTGCTCCACGAATCTTAATTTTTCATCTACCTCTACATCTTGTAGGGGCATTACACGAGATTCATTTGCCAAACACTTGGGTAGATTTGACACATGGAATACATCGTGTACTCCATTCATTTCTTCTGGTAATTTGAGTTGATAGGCCAAAGGCCCAACTCTTTTCAGGATTTTGAATGGTCCTACGAATCTAGGACTTAATTTTCCTTTCTTCCCAAATCTTACAACGGCTTTCCATGGTGAAACTTTCAAAAGAACGTTATCACCGACGTTGAATTCTAACGGCTTTTGTCTCTTATCAGCAAAACTCTTTTGACAATCACAAGCCGCTTTCAATCTATCTTTTATTTGAGTAACTTTCTCAGTCGTTTCCAGGACTATTTCAGGTCCGGATAACTGATTTTCTCCTATTTCGGACCAACAGATTGGAGTTCGACATTTATGACAGTATAAGGCTTCAAAAGGAGCGTCCTGTATACTCGTATGATAGCTATTATTGTAGGAGAATTTCATTAGAGGTAAGTGGTCATCCCAACTTCTTCCAAGATCGATAACACAAGCCCTTAACAATTCTTCAAGGGTTTAAATGGTTCTTTCACTCTGCCCGTCCGTTTGAGGATGGTAGGCAGTGCTAAGATTCAATTTTGTACCTAGAGATTTTTGGAAAGTTTTCCAGAATCGAGAAGTAAATCTACTATCTCTATATAATATAATAGATAGTGGCACACCGTGTAATGATACGATTTCATTAACGTACAATTGTGCTAGTTTATCCATGCTGAACGTTTATTTCATGGGAAGAAAATGAGCTGATTTAGTAAGTCTGTCAACAATAACCCAGATTGTATCATTCCCATGACTGGTTCAGGGAAGTTTAGTAATAAAATCCATGGTAATCATCTCCCATTTCCAGACAGGAATTTCAAGTTGCTGTAACAAGCCAGGTGACTTTTGATGTTCAGCTTTAACTTGAGAACAGATTAAACATTTTGCAATATAGATAGCGATATGCTTTTTCATTCCTATCCACCAATAATTGGCTTTTAGGTTTTTGTACATTTTATCACTTCCATGATGCATGGTGTATTTAGATTTGTGGGCTTCTTCAAGAATTTCTTCACGTATGTTTCCATAGATAGGAACCCAAATTCTTTTAGTCATTCTAAGAATCCATCATTACCTTTGACCAATTGGTCGATCATTCCTCCCAATCCTTCCTTCTCAAGGTTGGGTTCTTGTAAAGAAAGTTTCTGAGATTCCTTAATACGAGTGATAAGATCGATTTGGAGATCGAGTCTTAAAGCACGAACTCGTTTAGGTTTCTCATGTTCTTTTCTACTCAAGGCGTCAACTACAACATTAGCTTTTCCTTCATGATAGCAGATTTTGCAATCATAATCATTTAGGACTTTCATCCAACGTCTTTGCCTTATATTTAGTTCTTTCTGACTGAATATGTACTTTAGGCTTTTATGATCAGTGAATACGGTGAATTTGACTCCATATAGATAGTGCATCCATAATTTCAATGCGAAGATTATGGCGCCCAATTCTAAATCATGAGTCGTATAATTCTTTTCATGAGTTTTTAATTGACGGGAATCATAAGCAATAACTTTGCTTCCTTGCATTAACACACAACCAAAGCCGGTGTGTGAAGCATCACAGTATACTGAAAAGCCTTCATTTCCATCTGGCAAGGCCAGTATGGGTGCTTGTGTCAGTTTTCATTTCAGAGTTTCAAAAGCTTTAGATTGTTTAGGACCCCATTCATACTTAACTGACTTACGAGTCACAGAAGTTAATGGTACAGCAATTCGGGAAAAATCTTGGATAAATCTTCGATAGTAACCAACCAATCCGAGGAAACTACGGATTTATGTTGGAGTCTTCGGGATTTCCCATTTCGATATAGCCTCTATTTTAACCGGGTCAACTTGGATGCCATCAGCGTTAATGACATGTCCAAGGAATTGAACTTCTGATAACCAGAACTCGTATTTTGATAATTTTGCATAAAGCTTTTCGTTTCTCAAGAGTTCAAGCAAGATTTTCAAATGATTAGCATGATCTTCCTTACTCTTAGAATAGATAAGGATATCGTCAATGAATACGATAATGAATTTGTCCAAGTAAGGTTTGCAAACTCGATTCATCATATCCATGAAAGCTGCTGGTGCATTAGTAAGTCCAAACGGCATTACCGTGAACTCATAATGTCCATACCGAGTTTTGAAGGCAGTTTTGGGAATATCTTCTTCCTAGACTTTCAATTGATGATAGTCCGAATGAAGGTCGATTTTTGAAAAGCATCGAGCTCCCTGGAGTTGATCAAAGAGATCATCGATTCTGGGGAGTGGATAATGGTTCTTAATCGTGACTTTATTCAGTTCACAATAGTCGATACACATGCGCATCGAACCGTCTTTCTTTTTAACGAACAAGACCGGAGCTCCCCAAGGAGACGAGCTTGGTCTTACGAATCCTTTTTTGAGTAATTCGTCCAACTGTTTCTTTAATTCTACCATCTCTGATGGAGCTAATCTGTACGGGGCTTTGGAAATTGGTGCTGTACCGGGTACTAGATTAATTCTGAATTCCACTTCTCTTTCAGGTGGAATTCCAGGCAGTTAATCGGGAAAAACAATAGGAAACTCAGCTACAACCGGCATATCTTCGATCTTCTTTCTAGTGTCGGTGGTTACAGATATGAGGTATGCTAAGGATCCTTTTCGTAAATATTTTGTAGCTTTTAACATGGAAATTATTCCAACAGAGTTGGATAATTTATCGCCATGTATAGTCAAGATATTGCCTTTTGAACGAAGTTCTATAACTTTCTTATCACATAGGATACGGGCTTCGTTAGAGGCTAACCAACCCATTCCTAGAACAATGTCAAAACCCGCCAAAGTCATTGGCAACAGTTGTGTAGGAATAACATGTCCTGATAGTGTGATATTACAATCGTTTAGGATTTTAGAGATTTGGACTAGGTCCCTGTTGGCAGTTTCTACCATATATTTCTTGTCTAATTTAGCTAGTGTTTTATTGAACAATCAACATAATCTATGAACTATAAAACTTTGGTTTGCACCAGAGTCAAACAAAACTCGAGCGTAAATATTATTGACAAGAAATGTACCCGTAATGACATCGGGCATACCTGCTGCTTCATGAGTATGGAGAAAGAATGCTCGCGCATTCTTCTTTACTACATCTACAGGTTTTGGACCAGTCCCATCAGGTTTCTTTAGCTTGGTACAATTGATTTTGATGTGGCCAGTTTCACCACACTTAAAACAAGTGATTTGCTTCTTCTTAAAACAATTCTCTGTTTTATGACTAGACATCTTGTAAAAGTTGCAGAAAAGTCCAGTACGACATTGTCCTAAGTGCCCTTTTCTGCACTTGGGATATTTCGGAATGGAAGAGTTGTTGTTTCAGGGAGTAAAATTGGATTTCTTTGATCCACTTGGGCCTTGCCCAGATTCCTTCTTCTTCTTTCCCTCCTCCTGATTTCTAATCAAACTGCTGGTTAGTGATGCTCCTAGATCCATAGCATCATCAAGATTTTCACAATTTACGACTTTAACCATGTCACGAATTTCTCCAATCAAACCCCAAATATAACGCTTTATTAGGTTTGATTAAGGGTAGCAAGATGTGGAACTATTCTAGCATATTCAAGGAGTTTGGTGGAATACTCCTGATGATTTGTTCCTATCATCTTAAGACTCAAGAATTTTTCTTCTATCTGTTCCCTGTCATTCTGGGGAACATACTTCTTTTTTACTCGGGTTTTGAAAGCATTCCAGCCCATTGCATAGGCTTCTTCTCTTCCTTTGGCAGCAACAATGTTGTTCCACCATTCTAATGCTTGGTCCTTGAATAAATTCAAGGCATAAAGAACCTTGTCTTTTTCAGCACATTTGCTGATAGCCAGTACAGATTCAGTCTTTTCTATCCACCTCAATATAGCAATTCCTCCTTCTCCCCCAGAGAAGTTATATGGCTTGCAGTCTTGAAACATCTTGTATGTACAGCCAACCACTTTTCTCTTCTTTTCTATATGACCATAGTTATTTCCCACACTCTCATCTTCAGAAGAGTCATGGTAATATTCTTCTTTCCTAGTCTTTTCGGTTTTATGAGTTGCGGAACCTTCAGGTTTCAGAGTAACTGGCTGTGACTGTGTGATAGTTCAGGTATGCTGGGCTAAAGGTGTGACTGAGTGATAGTTTATCAACTTGCATTTTCTCCATTTCAGTAAAGATCATAGGAAGGGAATCCTTGATTCCTTCTGCAATCATCTTTTGGAGTTCCTTTCGGGATTCAGTAGAAGTTTCTTCTTTCCCCTGGTGTAATGTGAAGGACCGGTATTTTTTGACATACTATATAGAAATGAGATTGGAATCAAAACAAAACCTTTTTATTGATAATAATATATTACAGAAGATGATACATACATAAATTATTGTTCCTAGAAATTTCTAAAATTCTTTTCTTTAAGAGTTTTTATTAGCAAAGCATTCCGAGTTTCCACTTCAACTTTCTGCCGTTCCAATTCAGCTATTCTGTTCAGCAACATTCGTTCCCTTTCACTTTCCGATGCATTCTCATTTATATGAGGAGCAGGTAGGGGAATCGTCTCATAGTATGGAATGTAAGGTATATTAGAGTCATCATGTTCTTCTCTTTCAGGATTATTCTCATAAGGTATATCGGCATATCCCTCATGAAAATTTCGAGAATATAATGGGGTGACATTATAACTTCCAGCGATAGGATCAGAATGAAAACTTATAGAAGGATTATAGGGAACACTAGGGTTTCCTATTTCTTCGAGGCTTCTAAAAGTTGAACTTTCAGTTTGCTCATTATTTTCTATAGTTGTTTCATTGGTTTTTTGTTCATGATAACTAGCTAGCTAGGACCCTTGCCTTTTCCGACAATTCTGAAAAATAAACAAAATGATATTTTATTATTATAGAAATATATTACAAAACACAACAAAAACGATTCTAATCTTTCATAAGCTATTTTCCAAGAGTCATCAAGTCCTCTCCATATTCGTATACTTGTTGCCCATAAAATTTGGTTCTTGCTTTGTTCATTATCTTCTTTCTTGTTACTTCGTCCGTTTGGCACAACGAACGGTCTAAACATTCAATAGGAGAAGATGGCATACTTTCCGCATAACCATATTTAGGAGGGGGCTTACAAAGTCCCATCATAATTTCATTAAAACATTTTGGTATTCCAGAGGAGCTTGGAAACACTCTTTGAAAGGGCCATCATATGGAGGTTCAGGAAACATATAGGGGTCATATAAAACATGAGTTTTAGAATTATAAGATTGATAGTCGGAGCTATTTGAAATAGGATTATTGAACGAATAGTCTTTCGGGTTTTCAAAAGCAGGTTTATATTGGTGGGATTCCTCAGATGGATCCTCTTCTGTTGAATTATTCTGCTGAATATAACTTGATTCAGCTTCATTGTTTCCTTGCAGTTGTTGGTTATTTGTATTCCAGTTGCTGAAGTTAGAACCAGCCTCCATCCATTGACTAGAAGAGTTATAAGATTGAGGGTGGTATTTGGGAGAGTTGTTACTAGGGAAAATGGAAAATGGATCATTGTTATAGTAGGGCGAAGAGATAGGGTTCATTTGAGATCCTAAAGGATGATACTCAGGTGACTCTTGTTTAATTGGACGATTGGGGTAATAATAAACAGGTACAGAGTTATCTCCAGACATCTGCAATCTTAAAATATTAGTACTTATCTTATTTTGGTCAAGACTTAGATACTAAGGCCAGTATCTTAATCTTAACTAAAGTTCTACAAGGATGGTAATCTTTCTAGAGTAGTACCTCCAACAGATATGTTCCCAGGTAAGAGCGACAGGTCTAGGAGAGATTTATACACCGCTATTTCCTTACACAGAACACTTCCGTTTGTCAGATAACTACATACCGGTCAGAAGGTTACCTTGTTTTCTTATCTTAATTTTTAAATAATAGACAAGCTTATAGTTAAAGCCTAGATACTAGATCCAAGTATCTAATTCGCTAAAACCTATGGCTCTGATACCAACCTTGTCACACCCCGCCCCAGGCACCCCCTGGACGTGTGCGAGCCCGATTGGTATCATCTTTGAACTTTGATTTCAGAGTTTTTTTATAAATACAGCGGAAGTCTTTTTCAAAAGGATTGTTTCAACATTCTTTCAACCTCAAGGGTTGTATTTGTAAATATCAAAACTTAGTTGGAAGACAAAAGTTTTATATTTACTTTATAAACATAGGGATTTAAATACCCCTTTTATTTTGATTACAAAACAGTGTTTGAAATCAAATACATTTACAGCCACCGAAAATAGTACTATCCAGGGTGTATCAATCCCCTAGTCTTATCTCCTTTTTCTTTTCTTTAGGATTTTCTATACACGAGGCCTGAGAATCCAACGTGCAAGTTATCCTTTTCATAGGTCAGATCTGATGTCTGCCTCTCATATTTTCTTTTCTTGGGTCAGATCTGATGTCTGCCCATACCCCATTCTTATTTCAGTTTATTCATTTCCTGAAAACATTTTGAAAATAAAATGTCAGCGTGAACGCCGGTGAATACAATTATCTTGACATTAAAATCATTTGGCACAAATAAGTATTAATTTCATAATCACAACTTTATGTTCAATCCACACATTCAGTGGGTCTGTCTTGTTCAATCGCACCACAGTATACACTAGCGTCATGTCTTATAACAATGGACAAGTTTGCCTCCAAAATTGTTATAAGACAAGCACCAACCGCAATCCGGGAATTTCACTCGAGACCCGTGTATCCCTTACAAGTTTTACGCATACCTATGGCCTGAATGCTTTGTTCGTAGAAGAACGTTGAGCATTATTCCCTTAACTTTTAATTGGCCATTTTCGTAAATAAAATGTTTGACACAAGTTTTCAGAGAGATAAAGTATTCACCTTGGTTTATAGGAATGAGCCTCTAAGTTGAAAGCTTATAGACTATCTTCTTAACTTGATTTTTCTAGCGTCTTGACCTTTCTGCGAGCGTTTCTTCCTACACCGGTTGCATACCCCTAAATTACACTAACAGAGTTTTACTGTTTGACATGTGACAAACCAGGATCTCAGACATCAGTTACATCAAACGACACTATATGGAACTTAAAATTTCATAACATAAAAGTTCAGAGTTAATGCGGAAGCGTTTAAATCAGAAAGGAAATGCGCAAAACAACGCGCCAAGGTTTATTTTAATAAAAGTAAGTGAATTGTTTTAACGGTTTGGATATGAGTGAAATGATAGTAGGACTCCATGTATGTCCTAGTTGTGCAACATGTTCCTTAGCGACCTGAGAAAACATGTACGAAAAGTGTCAACACAAGGTTGGTGAGTTCACAGGTTTCAATAACAAAGTAAATCGTTTGCAGATTATGTACATTCCAATATGCATATCTATAGGTAGCTAACCTACGTTCCTGTCTTGCTAAAGCGTTCATAACCGAAGCTGACATGAGTTTGTTTGTTTGCCTCCGGGCAGGTCTATCAACTCTGACTAATGTGATTAGGCTAATATTTCACCCGTTCGACCTCCATTCGGGTTAGCGCGACTAACGCGGGTGAGGCTTATCAAGCACCAGTAGTACTACTAAACATTACCACGCTAAGATCCATATTAACGATACGATGTAAGTGTGAGGACTTTCAGTGATAGTTGCAATATGCTTAGCCCCAACAGTGATATCATATGAAGTACCATAATCAAAATAGTTTGCGTCATGTTTTCTCACCCAACGGGAAAAATATGTAAAATGATGTTTGTTTGCGTACCTGTTTCTCCCCCACGGGAAAACAAGTAAAAGTATGATGGTTTGTGTACATGTTTCTCCACCAACAGGAAAACGAGTAAATAGGGGCCATGAAACTCACCTGAGTTGTGTACGAGTAGAAGATAGCACCACACAAGGATGCAAGTAGGAAACACAAGAGTTTGCCTGTGAACTGCTTACGTATGCCCTAAAATTATAAGCATAATAATTAGGGATACAATGGGGTTTTGTGACGACGACACGTAAGATTTGAATGTCCTAAACTATTCGTAGGATCAACGACTAGACGAACGTATCCACGTGAATAGAGATTTCTTAATATAAAAAATATTAAGATAAAAATGTTTCGTGTCAAACGAATAATAATTTAAAAATACACGTACCCGTGTGTTTGTACTATTTAAAAGTGGTCTAAGAAAATAATATAATTTAATATATTATTTTAAGTTCGCCGAATTAAATAAATAATCATTATCATGGCAAAAATAATAAATATATTATTTTTAATCGAGGGTAAATAACGAGGGTAAATATTATTTATAATTGGAGTCACGGGTTGAAAATAATGTAAATACATTATTTATTTGTAGTCGAGGTTTGAAAATAATATAATTATATTATTTTAAAAGTGGGAATATAATAAAAAAAATAAGTTATAAATTCAAACCCGAGCCCTCGGGTGGTTCCCGGGGTTAAAACACATTAATATATTATTATAATAATATAGAGATTATTTTTATAAGATTAAAATAGTGAAAAAGTCCCAGAAAATAAAATGCAGGAGACCGGACTCGAACCCGGGTCTCCTGCGTATGGGTCATGTGCATTACCAAGTCCGCCCGCTAAGGTATCGTGACAGAAATCGGATTGGAATGCTTTTAACATATGATTCCCCTGTGATTTCTTCCCCTATAGCGACCCATCCCCAACTGTCACACCCCGCCAGGGCGGAAACGCGAGGCGCGACTTTCACTGGTTTTCAAAGCATATGATTACCGCAAACACATACATGTAATTGGATACATAACTGAATTTAAAATATTTACATTACAAAATATCAATTTGAGTTTACAAATGTTTAAGATTTCGCAAATATGACTCAAGACCATGAGTTATACAAGAGAAATCCTCCCAAAAGCCGTATCCACGTGCATGCATGTAACCTACATTGCTAACCTGATGACCACGTTCAATTTCCTGAAAACATACTTAAAACTGTCAACACGAGGTTGGTGAGTTCACAAGTTATTATAAAGAGTTATCATAAACCCAATGTTTAAATCTGATCTTTTTGCCGATCAAAACTCTTTGTTAAACCTGATCATTTTAACCTGATCAGTACTCTTTCGTTTAAACCTGATCACTTTAACCTGATCAGAATTCTTTACTTTAAACCTGATCACTTTACCCTGATCAGAACTCTTTTGTGTAAAACCTGAACATTTTAACCTGATCAGAACTCTTTTTATAAACCTGATCACTTTACCCTGATCAGAACTCTTTTGTGTAAAACCTGATCATTTTAACCTGATCAGAACTCTTTTGATAAACCTGATCACTTTACCCTGATCAGAACTCTTTTGTGTAAAACCTGATCACTTTACCTTGATCAGAACTCTTTTGTGTAAAACCTGATCATTTTAACCTGATCAGAACCCTTTTGTGTAAAACCTGATCATTTTAACCTGATCAGAACCCTTTTGTGTAAAACCTGATCATTTTAACCTGATCAGAACTCTTTTGATAAACCTGATCACTTTACCCTGATCAGAACTCTTTTGTATGTATTACCAATGAATATGATTACTAATCCGATCTATTGACCCCATTTGTAAGCTTGCAAGGAATACAAAATAGTATGTAATGTACGAGACCGTAACCAAACCCCAACTTTCTGTGCCTCCCCTCGCCTTTCTGCGAGTAAGACAATATGCGGTCATTCGGCCATTTTGACCCCTGGTTAGCGCGACTAACCATGACCGGAGGCGTCACCCCCAATAGTACTATTCATATAATCTCGGGCCAAATCCATAGCTAATGGTTACTAATTTATTACGAGGACTTTAAGCGCTTTATTGTTCCCTCAATACATACATACGGTCAGATCATTAGTTCCATTCATTTATACACAAAAGTCTTTTACAAGTATGTTTCCACCCCAAATCATTTCAAAAACTTAGAAAAAGGGGGATTAGTGAAACTCACCTCGACAGTATGAATGCTAGCAAAAATTTGAATGACGGCAGATTCGCCTATCCGTATCCTATTTACACAAGGATAACATACACGTTAAGACTACTCGTCTTAAACGCAATTTGTTCACTTGACTTAGCCGATCTGATTACTTTTGTTTTAATTATCTTTTTAGTTTTTCCAACCTTGTTTTGTTATGAAAATAGTTCTGAGTTACTGCCTTATGGGGCTGATGAACAGGTATCTAAGCTTTCTTAGTTTCGATTGAACAGAACAGATGTCGAAACTTCCTAGTTTCGACTGAGTGAAATAGGTATCGAAACTACCTAGTTTCGATTGGCAAGAATAGTATCGAAACTACCTAGTTTCGATTGTACACAGGTATCGAAACTTCCTAGTTTCGATTGAGTAAATAGATATCGAAACTCCTAGTTTCGATAGAACAACCGGTATCGAAACTCCTAGTTTCGATTGAATAACTGGTATCGAAACTCCTAGTTTCGATCAATAGGTATCGAAACTCCCAGTTTCGATTGACTAACAGGTATCGAAACTATAGTTTCGATATCTGCACTTTGATTTACAGAATTCACTCTGTATATTTTTATGTTCAAATCTTGAGTTTGACACAGTTTTTTTGTTATCTTACTTGCGTTTGAACGATTTGTATATTTAGTTACGGTTTTAAAGCAAATAATATGGATGGTATCGAGTTTTTACCTCAAACCGAGAATGGCGATCTTTAGAGAAAAACAGAGAAGTAGTCTTGAATCTTTTGCTAAGCTTTCTTCAAGAACACTTGAAATTCTCCTTATGACACCGAATTATGGTGATTTTCGCTTTAAAACTGGACTTCGATTTGAAAGGGAATTGGGAATTTGCCGTAAGAAAAGAAAAGGTTTGAAAGGAATGGTGAAGTTTCGTCTGAAGGGTATGGTTTTCATCTGAATCAAAGTGAATCAGGCAAGTGGGAGCATGGCTCCCCTGACTCTCGGCCAAGAAAGTCAAGAAGTTGTTTAGGGGTTAATGATAACCAATTTTTTTTTTAATATTAATTTATTATGGTATTAGTATCAATTAGAGTTTTAAGGGGTAATTTAATTCAGTTTCGATTCTTCACGGTATTATAATTTTTAACCATTTTATGGCTCGTTGAAGAAAATATTAGAATCTTGGCTCAACGTAAATTTTGTGTAATATATATATATATATTTTTCTGGTTATTTTATTTAACCATTTACGTTCGCATTAAGTCGGGTTATCCTGCTTACTTTTTCTAGTAACTCTTTACGGTTTACTAGACTTGGAACAAACTTCTTTGCTAGACTTCTTGACTTTACTTAGTCAAAATAAAATATCAGGAAATAATAATTATGAACGTGCGTTTATGAAATGTGGATATTGACCTGAAATGCTGGGTGTCACACCAACTCCCCTCCTAAATCATCAAATTTGATCGCGATAAGCTAAGGGATCAGATGGGTTTTGTTCTATGATGAATTTCGAGTCTGTGGGTGTGATTATTTGCAAAAATCGTTGAGTTAAGACTGTTAATTTCATGTTCAAACATTTGAAACCCCAGGTTGTGAACTCAAGATCAAAATGATCGATTTTGATAAGGTTATGGATTAGAATCATAGGGCATTCACTTGTTAAAGGTTTGCGAACCTGTTTGTGTAGCTCAATTAGATTGATATTGAGTTTAAGTTTAAAACCCCCAAATTGTTTTGATAACAAACCCTAGATTCTAGATTTAGGTAAATTTGATATTATAAGATCGAATTATCATAGGGCTTTCAAAGAGTAGGTCGTTTCAAAGCTATCCATATTAATTAATTGGATTTAGATCGAGTCCACGGTAGATTTCGATTAAACCCGAATGTTATGAACCCTAGAATCGGTTCTTGTTTGAATTGGTGATATAAGCCCAATTAACCATAGGGCTTTCAATCTATGGACATAAATGAAACTAAGGGTGAGACCAATTACTAGAATTGATATCGGATTGTAGGTGCTCGACTAAAATGGACTCCGACGGTGAAGAATTTGATCTCCGACTACTGTAACTCCTTCTCTGATGGAATTGATGTACACAGAAGTTTTAGAGTGATTCGTCTAGTGTGTGAAGAAGTTCGATTGTGGGAATAACAATCGAATTTGATGAATAAGTGATAATGGACGACGGTCATGACATGATTACTCACGATTGGAGTTTAGTTCGCAGTAATAACAATGATGAATGCTTTAATGGTGTCGTTAAGGGTGTTCAATGCGTTACAGTTACTGATTTGAACTAAAACCAGTTGAAATCCGCGAAATCAAGCTCAAGGTCATACGGTTTGACTTTCGAAAGTCAATGCAAATCAAAATTGAGTTAGTTACAGCCTTAGTCCCTCTGATTTCATGCACTTGAGTTTAGAAATTGGCAGAACAAGTCCCTTGGGTTTGAGTTAGGTTAAGAACAGGTTAGTTTGACTATCAAAAGTCAACAGGGACACAAGTATCTAATTTTGACTTTACCAAGTCAATTAGAATTGAGTTTGGACTAATTAGACAATTAGTCCTTGTAGTTAGGGTATGAAGAAATGACAGAAATAGTCCTTGAACTTTGAGATAGGGTTAGATAGGTTAACTTTAACTGGACTTGATTAACAGAGTTAACTTGAAAAGTACGGACTGTCACAACTGGGCACTACAACGAGCGGGAGTTGAACCGAGATCGTCAAGAGCGAGCTAGGACGTTTCTAGAATGGATTGGTGAAGAGAGAATTGATGTTGGTGTGAAGAATGGGAATGAACTTGACCATCTATTTATAGGGCAAAACCTGAGCCCGTGACAGACTGTTTTGGGAGGTGACGGTTCGTCACCAGATTAGGGTTCGCGAGTCATCAGACACGTGTCACCACTGGTCATTTTGGGTCATGACGGACCGTTACCATGCGTGACGGTCCATTACGGAGTTGATACGTGGCGCACCAGGGTGAATATGGGGCCGTGACGGACCGTTACCATGCGTGACGGTTCGTTATAGGGTTTCCATGGGTTAGAATTCAATCCTTAGTCAACGAACACGTGGCGCTTCATCAGGGTTCGCGTGCCCTGCCTGTAACGGACCGTTACCGTCCGTTACCGTCTGTGACGGTCCGTTACCGTTGAATTTTCATGATTTCTACTTTTTGAACCTTGGTCTATAGGTTATTTATACTTATAGTCCTTGTGGTTTGTACCTTAGTCAAATCTTGGACATTTTTGTGGTAGGTGTTACACCCTCACCCTCCTCATTCTTCCAATCTACACATACTTCTAGAGAGAGAGAGAGAGAGAGAAAGTCTCGGTTAGAGAGAGTGTCAGAGAAACACCATCATCTAGCCTCCTATCTCGCTCGTTTCTAGTTCTAGATCGATTGGGGAAGAGTTAAGCAAGAGATTCTGAAAGTTTCAAGGTATAGATCGTCCTAAATCTCCCGCTTTTAGGATTTAAATAGGTTTCAAGTAAAGTAAGGTTTCATCCAAAAAGGTCGGATTTTTTACGTGTTATATCGCATAAAAACCTTATATCTTGCAACATAGATTTTTTACAGGTCAGAAGCCTCATGCAGAATAGTTAGGGTATTAACGAAAATTAGAAAAGGGTACTCACATGAGTACCCTGTGCGGTTACTAGAAGTACTCGCATGAGAAATCTATGCGAATACTGGGAGTATTCGTACGAGTACTCATTGCGAGTACTTGGTGTGGTTGAACGAGTACTAGAGTATTCACAAGGAATACTCTCTGCGCATACTCAGAGTATTCGTAATGAATACTCTGTGCGCATCCTTACAGTATTCGCAAGAAATACTCTCTGCGCATACTCAGAGTATTCACAGTGAATACTCTCTGCGCATACTTAGAGTATTCGCAAGGAATAATCTATGCGTATACTAAGAGTATTCGCATGGATATTCTGGCTCATGTACCTAGAATATTCCACTATAGTCGACAATAGCAATCTTTATAGATTTTTGTGTGTTGATTCTTATGCAGATAATATAATAGCCTAGCCGACTGTTTGAGAAAATACAGTAAATTAGGTGAGTCTAGATCCCTTTTTATGCCTACTTTGGGGGTGGTGTGCATGCTGTGCAAAGTGTTATTATAATTTTGTGTTAATAAACGAAAGTAAAGGAAGTGTTAAAAGAAAGATAAAGCAGGCAAACGAATGTTTTATACAAGTAAAGATTATTATGAAAGTTTAACGAAAGTTAAAGAATGTTTTTATAAAAGTAAGAAGGTGAAAGTTTTATAACTCATTACATTATTTATATCTGGGAAAGGTAAGGGAAGGGTTCCTTCAAGAACATATGTTAGTTTAAACTTGGCAACACCTTTATAAGGGACTTTGTGGCTAGCCAACTGTTGTACACCTGCTTCAGTATGCTAAGGGTAACGACGGTTACTCATAGGGTGAACGCGATTCTCAAAGTGTTTTGTCTGCATCATGAACGGTCGTTATGATAAAGGCACTACATATACTTCATGGACGGTCGTCATGAACGTTACGTATACTCCACGAACGGCTCACGAAGAATAACATCGAAAGGAATTGACGGATAAAGTGTTGAAGCGGATTAGACAAATAATGTATGATTTGGCAAGAAAGTGTGTAAATGATTTCCCTTTACTGACACCGATGTTTTTGTGTTTAGATCCTTCTTACTTTATTATATCGTGTGTTTTCTTTTGTAAAGTTAGAACTCACTCAGCATTAGTTGACTTTTAGTACGCACATCAGGTAAAGTGTAGGTTTTTGAAGGTAGCCCATGGATGCTAGGCTTGTAGCAAAGAGTTACCGCCTGTTGAAGATCTGGCATCCCGTTATCTGTTTATGATTTGACTATGTTATGAAAATGTTTCTTGAAACTAAGGACATGTTGTAATTTGAATGAATATTTCCGCTGCTAAATTTGAAGTTTTAAGTTTATGAACTATGTGTTGATGAGTAAATCCAACGCGTGAGGTCTCCCGATTCGTGGTCTTACAAGTTGTTATCAGAGCAATAGTTTGAGAGATTTAGACATTCCCTATGTCTGAACTTAAACTGGAAATGGGACCAAGTAATGAATGCCAATATGGGCAACTCGAAGCTAAAGCATCAGACAAGTGTAGTAAGTCAATTTTCTCCGTTAGATGAGATATATTAGGGCAAAGGCTTTTAATGTTAATCATAAAGGTGATCAAATAGAAAAAAAGAAGTAGTGTAATGGTTAATTGCATATGACCAGTGTATATTGACAGCTTACCTTACTTATTGTGTTCTACTTGTTAACTAGCATGATGACATTGGATTCCCTTATTCCCTATCTTTCAGTTTAGAAGAATGGAAAGACGAGGAGGCGGTAGACGCGGCGGTGGGTGTACTGGACGTTGCGGTAGACCACCCGTCAATCAAACACAGAATGATGAGGAAAACATCCATTCTGGCCCAGAGGTTAGCCAACATGAGACGAATGAGACCCCAATGGTCGATTAACAGTTCAATTTTGAACCGGAAGTAAAGGTAGCCCTGGCTCGAGAGTTTGTAGAGCTGATGCAGGCTACCTTACCTGCGATGCTGACTGAAGCAATGAAAAGTGCTAATGGGCCTGATGGCACAAATCCGGGCTCTTAGGAACCATATGTATTAGTAAACAATGCACCGCCTACCCGCGATTGTGACTTCAAGTCCTTCCGGGGTAGTGACCCGCTAGTTTTATATGGGAAGAAGGATGCAATTGCGACCTTCGACTGGGTAATCCGAATGGAGGCTACAATTTGCCACAGCGAGTGTCGGGAAAACCAAGCTATCAAGTTTGCTGTGAACTAGTTAAGGGAGGAGGTGTTGCACCGGTGGGAAACTGTGAGACAAGCTAAAAGCAACCGGGAGATCGAGTTGATGAGATGGGATGGTTTGAAAGAACAGGTAATTAAGAAGTCCTGCCCATGAAACGAGATTGAGAAGTTTGAAAGAGAGTTCTTGGGACTGAAGGTCGGATTCATGACATACCGGCAGTACATCTCCAAATTTAACAAAATGGCACGACTAGTGCCCTATCTTGTTACTACTGAAGAGTGAAGGATCAACTGCTACATCCAGGGGTTACCTTCTAAGGTTCGCACCTTCGTGAAGGCAAACACCCCTCAGACCTTTGAATTAGTGGTTGAACTAAGTGGGGTGGTGTATGATGATATATGTTTGAATGATTCGGTGACTGAAGAGCCCAATAAGAAGATGGTCTTACCGAGTAAATGAATTGGTGGGAATTTTCACAATCTCAGAGATAAGAAAGGAAGGGTGCAAATTGAGGATATGTGTGGTAAGTGTGGAAGGAGGCATGGGGGAGAATGTAGGATAAGGATGGTTGGGTGCTTTAAATTTGGGAAGATATGACACTACTCTATGGAATGCCCGAACAAATGCACATACTATACCTGTGGTGAGACTGGGCATTTGAGCAGGGATTGCAAGAAAACAAGAGCTGGTGGGTTAGGGAAGGAGAAAGCTGTAGAGAAGCCAAGGGCTAGAACAAGGGTATAGTGGAATATGATGTTATGTCAGGTACGTTCCTTGCTAATCATACTTATGTATCAATTCTTTTTTATTTGGGTGTAGGCAGGAGCTTTATATCCCCCACTTTTTGTTCCCTACTGAAAAGTAAAGTTAAAACCATAGAAAGGGCCTTTAAACTAGAAATTGCTATTGGTAAGACCACCACGGTAGTAGAAGCTACAGATGACTGCTTGTTAGGGATTGAGGATCCTATATTTCCTGCTAGATTATTCCTGTTAGCCTTAGGAGGGTTTAATATAGTATTGGGAATGGATTGGTTAGCTGCCAATGAAGCACAAATTGTAGGTAGAAAGAAGATGATTCATCTCAGAGCTCCTGATGGTAGTCTATTTACAGTTTATGGGGACGGAGAATGTACATTGCCTAACGTCATTTCAATGATCAAGGCAGAGAGTTTTATGAGACACGGTTGCGAGGCTTACTTGGCATATGTCATTGATGAAAGAAAGAAATCTACAGAGTTGAAAGATGTGCCCGTGGTGGATAATTTTCCAGAGGTGTTCCCCGAGGACTTACCTGGGATGCCACCCTATCGGGAGACAGAGTTTCAGATAAATTTGACGTCAGAATCCCAGCCCGTTGTGAAAGCGCCTTACCGATTGGGTCCATCAGAAATGAAAGAATTGATGACTCAGTTAGAAGAGCTTTTTGAGAAAGGTTTCACCAGACCGAGCATTTCACACTGGGATGCTCCAGTGATATTTGTAAGAAGAAAGACAGTAACATGATTATGTGCATTGACTACATAGAGTTGAATAAGCCCACAGTAAATAATCAGTACCTGTTAGTAAGAATAGACGATATATTCGACCAATTGCAAGGAGCAAGTTAGTTTTCAAAGATTGATCTTAGGTCGGGTTATCACCAGTTGAAGGTTAGAGCAGAGGACGTACCGAAGACTGCTTTCCGTACGCGTTATGGACACTATGAGTTTCTTGTGGTGACGTTTGGATTGACTAATGCCCCTGTGACATTTATGGAGTTGATGAACAAAGTCTGTCGTCCAATGTTGGATCGGTCAGTGATAATATTCATAGATGATATTCTGGTATACTCAAAGAGTGAACGTGATCGTGTTTGTCACTTTAGAGAGTACCAGATGTCACACCCCAACCGACGGCGGATTATACGTCGGGGCGGACGCGGTTGTTCAATAGCACAAGGTTAACTATTAAAGTTTAGATATTTCATTAATGAATGATTTAAGATTCAATACAAGGAAGAATAATACGAATACAACATTTAATTTAAGTAGTCTAGGTCCAAAGCATCCTATGTGATCACGAATAAGTCTCATGATGTAAAACCTGAAACATGTGAAAGAATCTGTCAACTACAAATTAGTTGGGGAGATACAAAGGTTTTGTCACAGTTTAACAAGTATTTGAAAAGAATTTACAATTCACTATGATATATGCATTCTATAATGTAAGTATGAGAAAACAAGCATGTTAGACATTGTGCATATCAACCCTCCAACCAAGTTTAGGCATAACTCGCAGGTTACCCTTATAAGTCTCAAGTTTAATTCAGTAACAATCACCAAGGGCTCCCCCCCGAAGGGGTCAATCAATCAAGGTGGATTGGTCAAATACAATAGATCTATCATTGTTACTGTAGGCTTGATCAAAGTTAATGAATATGCTAGTTTTAACTTTAATCTAAGCATACAAGTCTTAAGTTTAACATAAGAATAAACACGTAGTCATAGTTGTACAAGAATTGTATAAGTTTAAGAATTTTGAACATGTTTCACCCCAAAAGCATAAAAGGAAAAAGGGGCTACGTATACTCACTTGGATTGGATGAAGAGTATCTGACAAGGATTGAGTGTAGCAAGAATTTGAGGGAGAATATCCTCACAACAAGCCTAAGAATATAAGTCTAAAGTTTTAAGTAAAAGTCTAAGACAAGGATCTAGGATTCGGGATTGACTAGGGTTCCAAATGGGAGACGGATATGATTTGTGTTTAAATCAAGTTTATAATAAAGGTTTTGATACAAGACTTGTATGTCAAAATTTAATAGATTTATAGATTAGAATAATTATTAATTAAAATAATTATTAAATAGTTTCACTATTATTAATTATATAAGTTAGGTACGAATAATCAAAATAGTTTTCTAAGTATTTAGAATTAAATAATTTACAAGAATAATCAACATAAATCATTTGAGATTTGATTAAGTTTCTAAGTATTAAGTATTTATAAAACAAGTAGATTCGTAATATAAATACGTTTAAATAGATAATAACACTTATAAGTTTATAAGATATTAAATAGAATATGGTTATATCTTAATTATAAGTTTATAAGTATTTTTTAAAGTCTAAAAGAAAACCATAAGTTTAATAGGTTTTAGATAGAGTTTCTATTAATTTTTAAATAAAGTTTTACAAGTTCATAAATGTTTAAAGTTTTTATTTAGTTTTTTTTATAAAGTTTATAACTTTATAATTATCTAGGAAATAAATAAAGTACCTTTATTTCTCTTTTTAAAATTTATATAAACAAATAGATTTATGTTTATAGATTTTTTTTTAAAAATAGTGTATGTTTAACATTTATTAAAGTTTCTCTATTATAATATTTATAAGTTTATAAATAATAAAATAAAGCATAATTAGCTTTCTTTTTAAATTAAATAAAAGATTAAAGGTTTAAAAGAATTCCTTTAGTTTTAGAAAAACAAATAATAAATTAAGTTTTCTGTTTTCAATAAATAGTTCCTGTGAATTTATAAGTTTTATAAAAGTTTTTTTTTAAATGTTTCTATAGTTTTTAAACATTTAAAACTATTTTGAAAGGATTAACATAAGGATTAACATAAGTTTTAACAATATTTTAATTAAATAAAATAGTTCTGGAATATTAAAGTGTAACTAAAAATCGTTTTCATGTTTATAAAAACTTTACAGAATTTATAAAAATAATTAAAGCATTTAAAATTGAGTGAAAAAGCATAAAAAAAAATAAAAGTATAAAAACGGGGCTGCCCGGATCGAACCCGGGTCACCCGGTTCGCACACACACACACTTAACCATCCCGCCTACGGGTCTCGGTGGTAACATATCCGAACAAGAAATTGGTAAACGCTATTCCCCAAACGCCCCCAAATCTGTATGATGAACCCTAGAATGCAAATCCTTAAAATTCGAACCGAAATCCCCTCTGTCATTACGAATTGACAGAGGGCTTTCAGTCTTTGGATGGAAACGAGCCTTTTGGCCATTGAAATTACCTGAATCGGTGAAGGAATGAGGGAGAACGGTCCTGGGCTCGAAGTCGGCTGTCGTGGGAAAGAACTCGGAAATGCAGGTTAGCTTTCGACGAATTGAGGATTGAGATGCTTGTAGTGTGATGTCGTCTACTCGTTGGTACTCATATTTATGACGATTTTGTGAAAAAAATGCTCGATTAGGTGGGAGTTAACGGATGGGTTAAAGCGGATCGAATCCGGCTTCACGCGTTGGTAAGTTTGAAATTGAACATTGAATGTTCTCGGGTTTTGGTCGCATGCGTGAAAGAGTCCCCGAGGTTCGTTGAACCTAGCCGTTTTTGCGTTTTCGGGAAAAAGACGGTGGAAGACGGGACTGGGGGGTTTCGAACTCGCGACTGGGTTGGTGTTCCAGAAGTTTGAGGAAGGTACAGAACAGGTCCCTGAAATTCCAGCTATTATCATTTCATGTTTAGAATTTAGATTTACTTTAAAACAAGTTTCAAAAATGACAGATTAGTCCCCAGACTTTTATAAAAATAATTATAAGTTTTATAAAATTTTGAATAAGCTTTACGAGTCTTATTATTTTATAATTCTATAAAATAATTTATGAGATTTATTAGTTTATAAGTTTTTTTGTGTGTTTAGAATAAGTTTATAAATGTAATTATAAACCTATAAAGTTTTAAGATTTTAATACATTTTATAAAACCTATGTTTTTTTAATAAGCCATATATGTATATATATATATATATATATATATATATATATATATATTTCCATATATATCAAATATGTTTGTATTTATTATTTAAGAAAATAGGTTTTAAATAAGTTTTCAAGATTCAAATTTATAATACGCGTAAGGGTTCAGGATAAAGATAGGTCGAAAAAATCCAGGACATTACAGTCTCCCCTACTTTAGGAAATTTCGTCCCGAAATTAAAGTAGAAGGTTCATGCTTTCAAGATTTAAGTTTATGATTCGTACAAGGATAATGAGAGGAATACTTTACGTTCCCGGGTAAACCCTGAGTTACGTTTAGATTTCTAGAGGGAAAGTATCTATAGGAATGAGATTTCGCTTGAGTTTCTAAGTTTTCAAAGCATATGGTTGTCAAAAGTTTCCTTACGAAGCATATAGTCTTATTGAAATAGATGAAGATTTGTTTTCAGAAATGCATTTGAGAGAATAACTGATGAACTTCCATTCAAGATTTAAAGTGAGATGTATCACTCAGGATTGCTACGGTACCTAAGTTCCGTGGCTACCTTTTACGATAAGTCTTAGATCTTAGCACACGACAGAGTTTTACTATGCCTTCCCATTCGTTGATTTTCATACTTACGTGTGCACCCGCAAGCATTTAAATCGTCGTATAGTCTGCATAGGTCCTTCCGTTTGTGTGCGGATCAAGAAAGAGTACAAGAATTTGTTTAACACACGACTAAGGTTTCCACATAAGAGTGATCATTGATTAACGAGTCCCTTAGAGAGAAACGTCGTTCAATGATTAAAGAGAGAAGAATGTGACAAGATTTATAGTTTCAAAGTTTCCTCGTGATTGAATAAGAATACCTCAATTATCGAGTAGTTTAAAGTCTTTACACTTTCCTCGTGTTTGATCAAGAATTCATCAAACCTTGAGTAATTTAAAAGTCTTATACGCTCATCATGTTTGAACAAGCATACGTCAAATATGGAGTAGTTTAAAGTCTCATACGTTCATCATGTTTGAACAAGAATAGGTCAAACATGGAGTAGTTTAAAGTCTCATACGTTCATCATGTTTGAACAAGAATACGTCAAACATGGAGTAGTTTAAAGTCTCATACGTTCATCATGTTTGAACAAGAATACGTCAAACATGGGGTAGCTCAAATTGTGTTTGAACAAGAATACGTCAAACATAGAATAGTTTAAATTGTGTTTGATCAAGAATGCGTCAAACATAGAATAGTTTAAATTGTGTTTGAACAAGAATACGTCAAACATAGAATAGTTTAAATTGTGTTTGAACAAGAATACGTCAAACATAGAATAGTTTAAATTGTGTTTGATCAAGAATATGTCAAACATAGAATAGTTTAAATTGTGTTTGAACAAGAATACGTCAAACATAGAATAGTTTAAATTGTGTTTGAACAAGAATACGTCAAACCTAGAATAGCTTAAAGTCTCTTAGTTTAGCTTCAGTGTATAGAAGTATACGATTACGTTTCGAGTATAAAGCGGTTATATAAATACTCTAGTGTTTAAGAGAGGTATGGGACAGCGTTTGGAACAGGATTAACCGTTATACGCTTTCTCACAGAAGATTCGAGTTGTCCAGAAGATTTGGTGGATCCCGATGTTTGGGTTTGAAGAGAAGACTAGGGAGGTATTCTACTAAAGAGAGCAATGTCTCCCTTCATTTTAGTTTCTAGTATCAAGAATGAAACTTTCTCGTGTATTTGAAATGTACGTTTATCAAGTCTTATAGGGTTTGGTTAAGATGGACACACAAAAGTTTTCAAGACTAAGAATCCAAGTATAAGTTTGAAAATAGGATAAGTCAGTTGAGTTTCAAGTTTCAGTTTTAAGCTTCACATGATCCCTTATTGGACATGCCTCCTTTGGTGGTTTAGAAGGTGTTTAGTTTCAGGAATACGGGATTGAGTATTTGTACAAGTTTTACATGACTCAAAAGTCTCCGACCTTATAGTGGTGTATACGAAGTTTAATGTTTTAGCAACGGGTATTTGAGCTTTTAGTTCCCGTTGTGATTTATAGTAAGTCTTTTACGTAACAAGAGTTGAATGAGGAAAGTCTCCAAGCATAGGGTAACGGGAAAAGTTTCGATAAGGTTTATGATAGTGTGTTTACAAATGATTTATCTTGTTTCACAACAGCAGGTATAGTTTTCTTTTATATAAAGCGTAATTAAGATGTTAAAAATGACGAGTTGGACATTGATAAATAGTATAAGTAAGACTTATGAAAGGGTATGTATGATTGTCAAACGAAAAGTTGGTCAAGTTTAGAAGTGTGAAGTCTATATAAGAGGTAATGATCATAGTTGATTACGGCAGTGGTTCGTAAGTCGAGTTGTTAAAAGAGTGCTTACGAATTAGAAGGTTTGTTCAAAGTTTATTCTTCAAGTATGCGTGTGTCATTTAGGATTTTTATAGTTTAATGCAACGTTGTTAATTATCTCAAGTACTAATGTGAGCTACTCTTGACGAAAGTGTTTGGGTAGAAGTGTTAAGTTTGTAATGATGAAAAGAAAGTTAAACTAGTAGATGATGACAAGATGAAATTTCCAAATGACTTTCATTAAATGTTTTAAAATTGGGGCTTCTAGCCCTTACATAAGACAAAAATTAAAATTTGGTAGGAGTAGAGGCTTCATGCACGCCTTAGATAGCTCTCCACTAAGAAACAGATTAATACTATCACAAGTACTACTAGGGTTACCCGGATGGCAAACCTAGCCTCCGCTCTAGTGGTTTCGGTACGGTGCTCGAGGATTTCTCTGTCTTCCTCCAAAGTTACGATCTTTTCTTCCTGGATCCAGATTTGATTAGCCAGTCTGTTGATCCTTTGGTTTAACAGGTCGTGCCGTGCCCTATGCTCTATCTCCCTCCTCGTAAATTCTTCGGTTTCCAGAAACCTAGGAATGTTAGGCACCGGGATCCCCATTGCCACGGCAGGTACTCTGGTATGCCTAGCCCTTAGGGTAGGGGTAGGTGCTAGGTACGGGTCCCTTGGTGGTGATGAGAACCGGTGGTGAAGATGAGGTGGTTGATAGGGATTCCTCGGTGGTGATGTCCTAGGGTTTCTAGTCCAGTTGGTGTTGAGTTCAGCTCTTGCCCATGCATTAGGATAAGGACTTGGTTGATACACCGGTGACTCGCTACTCTCTTCTCGGTCGGACTCTCCTCCTGGACGATACACTGGTGAAGAGTGTGAGTGGGAGTCCATTACCTAGCAAGAGGGAGAGTAGAAAGAAAGGTTGTAAGTAAGTTGATCAAATATATTCAAAAGTTTTTATACATAATACTAGGTTATCACAGTAATATTTTCAAAAATAGTTTTAATTGGAAGTTGATGGGCTAACGAGGAAGATTCCCGGAAGAAAGGGGTGGTCACAAGGACTCACTTAAGTACCCTATTTCCCTAGCCAGAACTTCCTCATGCGCCTACAACTTCTCTCAGTTGTTGTCACCGATGTTTGGGTTTATGGTACTATGTCAAGGTTCATTGTGGGCTTAGAGTCTTTAAACGTGGAGCTTGTTTGTTCTATAGTAGGCTTCTTCCTCTACAAGGAAATTACTTAGGTTACAATGTACTTTAGATTTTAAAAGACGTTAAGTTTTGTTTACAGGAACGGTGATACGTAAGTTTTAAGGACGTATGAAGGTTCTGAGTTTTAAAAGTGTAACAAAGTTTTGAGTTAGTCATAAAATGAAGTTTGCTTGAGTGATGAAAAATGAAATGAGACACAAGGGTTTCCCCTTATGTGCCAAGTTTATAAAATAATGAAGTTTATAGGAGAATTTGTAGAGTAATACATAGTTTTAAGGTTTGTATTACAACGATCACGAAGTTTATTGGGTAGTATCTATAAATATAAGTTTATGTATGTAGTATAATGTCGTAAGAATTTCTCCTTGAAGGTAACTCCTTCAGGTCATGACGAGTAAGCATGCTGTCATGTGATAAGACGGGACTTAAGAATCATAGAATAAAGGTTATAGAGGAAAGTTTTTGAATCATGAATTTATGAAGCGTAAATTATTTTGAGATGGTACTCATTTAGTGCATATCACTAAGTGAGTACCTTGACATATCAAGAGAAATTTGAGCTCACTAATGTTTAGAGAAGTCGTACATTCCTATAAGTGGATACTCATCCCAAGAATTCCCAGGAAAGAATACGGGTCCAACGGTTGATTTGGATTTATACGAAATGCTTTCCTTGACAGAATTTCCCAGAATACAGGTATTCACCCTTCCGGTCCGCACAAGGTCTCACACATTATCTAGAACTTAAATATTCTTGACGAGATTTTAGTAGTGGATTAGGCTTGAAGCCTAAGAATGTACCCTCGATGTAGTAGACTCTTGTAGCATGTAGATAAGTAGAAACGTAGAATCTCCAAGCGTTCACGTATAAGATTTAAGAATAGAATGAGGAGAAAAGTTCCTAGTAAAAGGACATGAGATAACTCATGTTTGGGTCTCCTAAGTTATAGTCTAGGTCATGTGTCTAATAACCTAATTCTCTATAACCAAGGCTCTGATACCAATCTGTCACACCCCAACCGACGGCGGATTATACGTCGGGGCGAACGCGGTTGTTTAATAGCACAAGGTTAACTATTAAAGTTTCGATATTTCATTAATGAATGATTTAAGATTCAATACAAGGAAGAATAATACGAATACAACATTTAATTTAAGTAGTCTAGGTCCAAAGCATCCTATGTGATCACGAATAAGTCTCATGATGTAAAACCTGAAACATGTGAAAGAATCTGTCAACTACAAAATAGTTAGTGAGATACAAAGGTTTTATCACAGTTTAACAAGTATTTGAAAAGAATTTACAATTCACTATGATATATGCATTCTATAATGTAAGTATGAGAAAACAAGCATGTTAGACATTGTGCATATCAACCCTCCAACCAAGTTTAGGCATAACCCGCAGGTTACCCTTATAAGTCTCAAGTTTAAAGTTTAATTCAGTAACAATCACCAAGGGCTCCCCCCCGAAGGGGTCAATCAATCAAGGTGGATTGGTCAAATACAATAGATCTATCATTGTTACTATAGACTTGATCAAAGTTAATGAATATGCTAGTTTTAAGTTTAATCTAAGCATACAAGTCTCAAGTTTAACATAAGAATAAACACGTAGTCATAGTTGTACAAGAATTGTATAAGTTTAAGAATTTTGAACATGTTTCACCCCAAAAGCATAAAAGGAAAAAGGGGCTAAGTATACTCACTTGGATTGGATGAAGAGTATCCGACAATGATTGAGTGTAGCAAGAATTTGAGGGAGAATATCCTCACAACAAGCCTAAGAATATAAGTCTAAAGTTTTAAGTAAAAGTCTAAGACAAGGATCTAGGATTCGGGATTGACTAGGGTTCCAAATGGGAGACGGATATGATTTGTGTTTAAATCAAGTTTATAATAAAGGTTTTGATACAAGACTTGTATGTCAAAGTTTAATAGATTTATAGATTAGAATAATTATTAATTAAAATAATTATTAAAAAGTTTCACTATTATTAATTATATAAGTTAGGTAAGAATAATCAAAATAGTTTTCTAAGTATTTAGAATTAAATAATTTACAAGAATAATCAACATAAATCATTTGAGATTTGATTAAGTTTCTAAGTATTAAGTATTTATAATACAAGTAGATTCGTAATATAAATACGTTTAAATAGATAATAACACTTATAAGTTTATAAGATATTAAATAGAATATGGTTATATCTTAATTATAAGTTTACAAGTATTTTTTAAAGTCTAAAAGAAAACCATAAGTTTAATAGGCTTTAGATAGATTTTCTATTAATTTATAAGTTTATAAGTGGTTAAATAAAGTTTTACAAGTTCATAAATGTTTAAAGTTTTTATTTAGTTTTTTTTATAAAGTTTATAACTTTATAATTATCTAGGAAATAAATAAAGTACCTTTATTTCTCTTTTTAAAATTTATATAAACAAATAGATTTATGTTTATAGATTTTTTTTTACAAAAGAGTGTATGTTTAACATTTATTAAAGTTTCTCTATTATAATATTTATAAGTTTATAAATAATAAAATAAAGCATAATTAGCTTTATTTTTAAATTAAATAAAAGATTAAAGGTTTAAAAGAATTCCTTTAGTTTTAGAAAAACAAATAATAAATTAAGTTTTCTGTTTTGAATAAATAGTTCCTGTGAATTTATAAGTTTTTTAAAAGTTTTTTTTTAAATGTTTCTATAGTTTTTAAACATTTAAAACTATTTTGAAAGGATTAACATAAGTTTTAACAATATTTTAATTAAATAAAATAGTTCTGGATTATTAAAGTGTAACTAAAAATCGTTTTCATGTTTATAAAAACTTTACAGAATTTATAAAAATAATTAAAGCATTTAAAATTGAGTGAAAAAGCATAAAAAAAATAAAAGTATCAAAAACGGGGCTGCCCGGATCGAACCCGGGTCACCCGGTTCGCACGCACACACACTTAACCATCCCGCCTACGGGTGTCGGTGGTAACATATCCGAACAAGAAATTGGTAAACGCTATTCCCCAAACGCCCCCAAATCCGTATGATGAACCCTAGAATGCAAATCCTTAAAATTCGAACCGAAATCCCCCTCTGTCATTACGAATTGACAGAGGGCTTTCAGTCTTTGGATGGAAACGAGCCTTTTGGCCATTGAAATTACCTGAATCGGTGAAGGAATGAGAGAGAACGGTCCTGGGCTCGAAGTCGGCTGTCGTGGGAAAGAACTCGGAAATGCAGGTTAGCTTTCGACGAATTGAGGATTGAGATGCTTGTAGTGTGATGTCGTCTACTCGTTGGTACTCATATTTATACACGATTTTGCGAATAAATGCTCGATTAGGTGGGAGTTAACGGATGGGTTAAAGCGGATCGAATCCGGCTTCAAGAGTTGGTAAGTTCGAAATTGAACATTGAATATTTTCGGGTTTTGGTCGCATGCGTGAAAGAGTCCCCGAGGTTCGTTGAACCTAGCCGTTTTTGCGCTTTCGGGAAAAAGACGGTGGAAGACGGGACTGGGGGGTTTCGAACTCGCGACTGGGTGGGTGTTTCGGAAGTTTGAGGAAGGTACAGAACAGGTCCCTGAAATTCCAGCTATTATCATTTCATGTTTAGAATTTAGATTTAGTTTAAAACAAGTTTAAAAAATGACAGATTAGTCCCCGGACTTTTATAAAAATAATTATAAGTTTTAAAAAAATTTGAATAAGCTTTACGAGTCTTATTATTTTATAATTCTATAAAATAATTTATGAGATTTATTAGTTTATAAGTTTTTTTGTGTGTTTAGAATAAGTTTATAAATGTAATTATAAACCTATAAAGTTTTAAGATTTTAATACATTTTATAAAACCTATGTTTTTTTAATAAGCCATATATGTGTATATATATATATATATATATATATATATATATATATATTTCCATATATATCAAATAAGTTTGTATTTATTATTTAAGAAAATAGGTTTTAAATAAGTTTTAAAGATTCAAATTTATAATACGCGTAAGGGTTCAGGATAAAGATAGGTCGGAAAAATCCAGGACATTACACCAGAGATACTCGAGAAAGAGAAGTTGTATGTGAAGTTCTTAAAGTGCGTATTTTGGCTCAGGAAATTTCAATTCCTAGGTCATGTTATTAACCCGCATAGGATTATGGTGGACCCATCGAAAATAGATTCAGTGATGGAATAGAACGTCCCAAAGACGCCCACTGAAATACGAAGTTTCTTGGGATTAGCAGACTACTACCGGAGATTCATTCAGGATTTCTCGAAAATAGCTTCGCCACTGACAAAGCTAACCCGTGAGGAAGTAAAGTATAAATGTGGTCCAGCCCAGGATAGTGCATTTGCAGAGATGAAGACAAGACTGACATAAGCTTCAGTGCTAACCTTACCCGATGGTAATAAGGACTTGATAGTATATTATGATGCCTCTTACCAAGGGCTTGGATGTGTACTTATGCAGAGAGGAAAGGTAATTGCCTATGCATCACTACAGTTAAAGGCACATGAGGTCAACTACCATACTAATGACTTAGAACTTACTGCTGTGGTGTTTGCATTACAGATTTGGTGGCATTACCTCTAAGGGGTTAAGTGCACCATATGTTATGATCACAAGAGTCTGAAGTATTTCTTCGAGCAGAAATATTTGAATATAGGACAGAGACGGTGGTTAGAAATGTTAAAGGATTATGACTGTGAGATCTTATACCACCCGGGAAAGGCTAATGTCGTAGTCGATGCATTTAGCGGAAAGGAGAACTAAGCTCCTATCCGAGTGAAGCCTTACAGTCTGATAGTGACGCCAAATTTCTTGAGTCAAATTAGCAAGGCGCAGGATGAGGCTTTGAAAGCGAGAATGTGAAACAAGAAATAATGGTGGGTCAATAAGAAGTCCTGGAAGTTAACACTCATGGTGTAAAGACCAGGTTCGGCCGGATGTGGGCGCCTAAGAAAAGCGAGCTTAGGGCTAAGATTCTAGATGAAGCTCACAAGTCTTGTTATTCCATTCATTCGGGCACTGCAAAAACATACCAGGATCTAGAGAAGGACTACTGGTGGCCGAGTATGAAGAATGATGTGACCCTATATGTAAGTAAGTGTTTGACTTGCTTGCAGGTAAAAGCCGAACACTAGAAGCCCTATGTCAAGATGCAGCCATTAGAGATACCAGAATGGAAGTGGGAACATATCACCATGGACTTCATAACAAAGCTACCTCGTAGCTAAAGGTTATGACACCATTTGGGTGATTGCGGATCGAGTGACAAAGAGCGCAATTTCTTTTCTATTAGTGAGACGTTCACTTCAGAGCGTTTGGCTGAAGAGTTCATTAATAAGGTTATAACTCGACATGGTGTACCGGTGTCAGCTTTTTCAGATAGAGACACGCGGTACATGTCCAGGTTCTGGAAGAAGTTCCATGACGCAATGAGAACGAGCTTGAACATCAGCACGACATATCACCCTCAAACGGATGGTCAGTCTGAACGAACCATTCAAACTCTTGAGGATATGTTGCGTGATTGCATTATCAACTTTGGTGGAAGTTGGGACAGCCACCTATCACTCGCGGAGTTCTCCTACAACAACTAGCATTCTAGTATAGGCATGTCTCCTCATGAGATGCCTTATAATAGAAGATGCAGAACTGTGGTGTGTTGGGGAGAGATTGGACAAAAGGAATTGGGAAGCTTGGAAGTGGTGAGGGCAATATCAGAAAAGTTCGATAAGATTAAGGCACGGTTGAAAGCTACACAAGATAGACAGAAATCCTATGCATATAAAAGATGCACACCAATCGAATTTAATGTTGGAGACAAAGTTATGTTGAAAGTATCTCTGTGAAGGGGATTATCTGATTTTGCAAGCGGGGGAAACTAAGTCCAAGATTCGTTGGACCTTTTCGAATATTGGCCCGAGTGGGAGAGGTAGCCTACCAGGGGAACTTGATGGGATTCACACGACATTTCATGTGTCACATCCGCAAAAATGTCTAGCCGATGAAACCGCTCATGTGCTAATCTCAGACATTGAAGTGAATAAACAAATGAATTATGTGGAGATGCCAATGACAATCACAGACCAAAAGGAGAAGAGGTTGCGTAATAAGGTGATCCTTCTATTGAAGGTCTAATAGAAACACAGAAAGGGGTCAGAGGCTACGTGGGAAGCGGAAGACGAGATAAAAGAATTGTACCCTAGATTGTTCGATTTATAATAGGCTTCGAGGACGAAACCTCTTGTAAGGACGGTAGACTTGCAACAACCTAAAATTTTATGAAAAGTGTTATTTTATATTGGTTTTTTTTTACATATTTCCCTAATTAACTTAAAATACCCAATTGCCCCTCACAAATAATGAAAACCTACTGGACGCAATAGTGGGAAGCAAAACTGAATCGTCTCTCTGGACACAATCTTCATCGCTGTGACGAACGCAACACGACTGCCAGGGGATGAACGCTCTGATGAACTAAATCGATCCCTCCATCGTTCTCAGGGGACGAACTCACTGGACGCACACGACGGCCAGGTTTGATTTTTTTATTTTTGTGTTTCCTATATGCACTGGACGCAATTTACATTGTGTTTGTATGTATTTTTTGTGTTTCCTATATGCACTGAACGCAATAAACATTAGCGTTAACGATTAAAAAGTTCGACTCCAATTGGATTTATTAGCGTTCCATATGTTCGTGTTAACATCGACTTGGTTTGGATTGAAATTGAGGATATATGTAATTGATATATTTAGAAAGGGGATATATGTAAATAGTGCTTTAATTGGTTCATTAAGGGTAAAATGGTAATAAAATAAGTTATTTTAAATGAATTGGATAAATATATAATATATAGGTTTTAGGAATGAGAAATATGTAATTAAATTTTAGGGTTGGGTAAATATTTAATAAAGGAATTTAGGAAGGGGATATATGTAAATGCCCCTTTTATATTAATGTCTAAAGAACAAAAGTTAAAGGACTAAAAGGGGTGAAAATGAAAAAAAGGAGGAAAGGGAATACCCCTTAAAAACCCAACCATCACTCCCTCACCCTCCTCAGAACCTCTTGTAAGGAGGGTAGACTTGTAACATCCTAAAATTTTATGAAAAATGTTATTTTATATTAATGTATGAAAAACAAAAGTTAAAGAACTAAAGAGGGTGAAAAAGAAAAAAAGGAGGGAGGGGAATACCCTTAAAAACCTAGCCATGCATCACTCCCTCACTCTCATCATTCTTCCAACTGCGCATACTTCTAGAGAGAGAGAGTCTCGTTTAGAGAGAGATTGTAAGAGAAACACCGCCATCTAGCCTCCCATCTTGCTTGTTTCTGGTTCTAGATTGATTGGGGAAGAGTTGAGCAAGAGATTCTGCAAGTTTCAAGGTAAATATCGTCTTAAATCTCCTGTTTTTGGGTTTGAAATAGGTTTCAGGTAAAGTAAGGTTTCATCCATAAAGGTTGGATTTTTTTACGTGTGATATAGCATAAAAACCTTAGATCTGGCAACATGGATGTTAAATAAACGTTTTGAACAATAAAAGTTAGAAGCTTGATGCATAAATTGAATCAGAAGCCTCATGCAAAATAGTTAGGGTATTCATGAAAATAAGAAAAAGGGTACTCGCATGGGTACCTTGTGCGGATACTAGAAATACTCGCATGAGTACTCTATGCGAATACTGGGAGTATTCGTACGAGTACTCATTGCGATTACTTGGTGTGGTTAAACGAGTACTATCTGCGCATACTCAGAGTATTCACATACTTAGAGTATTCGTAAGGAATACTCTTTGCGCATACTCAGAGGATTCGCAATGTATACTATGTGCGCATACTTAGAGTATTCGCAAGGAATATTTTGTGCGTATATTGAGAGTATTCGCATGGATACTCTAGCGTTTGTACTTAGAATATTCCACTATAGTCGACAGTAGCAATCTTTATAGATTTTCGTGTGTTGATTCTTATGCAGATAGTATAGTAGCCTGGCCGACTGTTTGAGAAAGTACAACGAATCAGGTGAATTCTAGATCCCATTTTTATGCCTTTTGGGGTGGTGTGCGTACTGTGTAAAATGTTATTATAATTGTGTGTTAATAAACAAAATTGAAGGAAGTGTCAAAAGAAAGATAAAGCAGGCAAACGAATGTTTTATACAAGTAAAGATGATTATGAAAGTTTAACAAAAGTTAAAGAATGTTTTTAATAAAAGTAAGAAGGTGAAAGTTTTATAAGTCATTACATTATATATATTTGGGAAGGGAAGGGAAAGGTTCCTGCGGGAACATATGTTAGTTTATGCTTGGCAGCGCCTTTATAGGGGCCTTTGTGGCTAGCCAACGGTTGTACAACTGGTTCAGTATGTTAAGGGTAACAACGGTTACTCATAGGGTGAACGTGACCCTCAGTGTTTTGTCTGCATCATGGAAGGTCGTCATGATAAAGGCATTACGTATACTTCATGGACGATCGTCATGAACGTTACGTATACTCCGTGGACGGTCGCCATGAACGTTACCTATACTCCGTGGACGGTTGTCACGGAGTCGAAAGGAATTGAAGGATAAAGCGTGGAAACGGATTAGACAAATAATGTATGATTTGGCAAGAAAGTGTATAAATGTTTTGCCTTTACCGGCACCGATGTTTGTGTGTTTAAATCCTTCTTACTTTGTTATATCATGTGTTTTCTTTTGTAAAGTTAGAACTCACTCTACATTAGATGACTTTTAGTTTGCACATCAGGTGAAGTGTATGTTTTTGAAGGTAGCTTGTGGATGCTTGGCTTGTAGCAAAGAGTTATCCAGCTATTGAAGATATTGCATCCCGTTATCTGTTTATGATTCGACTATGTTATGAAATTGTTTCTTTCAATTAAGGACAAGTTGTAATTTGAATTAATATTTCTGTTGCTAAATTTGAAGTTTTAAGTTTATGAACTATGTGTTGATAAGTAAATCCAATGCGTGAGGTATCCCGGGTTCGGGGTCTTACATCTAGATAAAATTTAGAGTTTTATTGAATTGTTAGTCATTGTAAAACACTATTCGATATTCAGTACAAACTAAACTTTGTTTCTAAATCCATTCTTCATTCTACACAAACAGTTTATTATTTGTTGAGATCATTAATCGTCAACCGAACTCCATGACTAATAAGTGGAACTTGAACCTACAGAATAACAATTTCGAAATTGAACATCAAGGAACACATATGAACATGAATGACAAAAACCCTGTTGACCGACTTTTTAAGTTTAGTTTATTAAATAAAACCAAAATATTATTCAATATGAGTACCACTAAGTTATCTTTTCTTATCTTGGGATATGATTAAAGGTATGTTGTATAAGGTTAGTGCAAGAACAAATAAGCTTTACTTTTACCTGCTTATAAATTAGAAAAAAAAAAAACAAAATCTTCTCTACGATATATCAAGAGAAAGAAAGAACACAACTTTTTATGTTGTGTGATGTGTTTCCCAAAAAGAATAGCTTTCGACCTACTAGTTTTAGTAAGACCCAATATTAGGAAAAAAACATTAAAAGATGGGATTTAATTTAATATATATTCATGATTTATACAAACTAAATAAGAAAAAGAAAAGAAAAACTATAACCTAAAAAGCAAAAGCAAGAAACATTAGCATTATGAAATTCAAAGATAAGCATACCTTTAAGATGCCTACTTTAGAATCACCAAAAAAGATTATTATCTTCTTTGCTTTAAACTTTTTATTACCCATTACCATAAGGATAGGATTTGTCTCAAAATCCTTATCTTTTTAACTTAACTAGGGTTTCTTCACCCCAAATGAGTGACATTATAAGTTAGCATGAATCGTAAATGATTACGAGCATTTTTGTGCAATCATATTTGGCAATAACCAAACGTGAGATCAACATTCATGATCTCTAAGCTGTTAAAAAATATTCATGATCTCTAAGCCGAGTTATGAATAAGTCATGATAGAAACCAGCATTTTAGTGCAATTCCTTTTTAATTATTAGAATTAACAAATACCAACTTGTTCGTAATTGTCCATGAACATAAGTGCTTTCATATTGGAAATTTTGACACTAAAATATTGTGTCTATTTGTCCAAAAAGATGCAACACTTTTATTGCTCCCAAATAATCATGACTTGATAATATTAGAAGCTTTCATATTTGTCTACAAAAGTTATTATTTTTCCTTATCAATAGACATCTTAGATAATTAAGTGAAATACTTTGAGTAAGTTTTGTGCTTTCATATTCTCATATACGAGCTAGATAGAATATTTGTCTTGGGGTAAATTTTACATTAAAAACTTAATCACACGGAACTTATTTATGTAAGATGACATAGTGAATGAATAAACGGACTGACATGTCCTAAATTTTAAATATACACCTACATGTAAATTCTTCAGTACTTATATGCAGCAAAGCTGAATAAGTCGAGCTACAACAAAGATTTATCTTACCTAGCTTACTCAAATTCAACATGGCTTGTTATTATCTAAAACAATAAAGCATTGCGAGTTGCAACACATGCTAATTTTATTGGTCAGTGAAATACTTATCTTTTTAATCTAACAAGGGTTTCTTGAAATCATCTAGGTTCTAGTGAGTTTACATTGATCTTATGTGCATGAAACAACATTCGAAACCATATGTTAACTTCAATAACATGTGTGGAAAGATTTACAGGATTTTAATACTTAACTTTTGGAGCAATACAATTAAAGGTATAGAACTTGAATTTGGAATAAACAAAAACACAAGTTTTTGATCAAAACAATAAGATCGACTCTTTTTTTATTAATGAAAGAGGAAGTACAAAATAACCTAAACTATGACCCCCTATTTATAGCTAAATAACTTTTTTTTGAACGGCAGACTTACACACAATCTAAATCTATTCCTAAATTTACACCACAACTAATTTACAACAATCGGTCACAGATGGGGCTTAAACCTTTGACCTCAATGGGAGCATCACCACTAACTCCAATGGTGTTGCCATTAGACCCAACCCCCACGTCAATCAAGACTCATTATCCTAACCCAACTAGGAAATTAAATAAATTTATCCCTAAAAAAACTCTAGTGATCGACACAAATCAAAATCTAAACAAACTAATTTAATAAACTTACTAATTAACTCATCTAGACTATTAGACTATGACAAGATTAGCCTAACAATAATTATACGAAAAAAATTCGTTTTATTTAGTTCGTTTTGGTTGTAAACCATATAACTTTGACAATACTTAAAAGTTGTTAGAAAAAAGTCACCTGAATACTATACCTAGGTGGATGAAAATATCAAAATATATATAGTAGCTAGGTCGTCCTTATTGAATATAGATTAACAACGGGTATAATTGAATTGTAAGTCATGCATTTATTCGTTCATGCATGTGGGGATTCTGCCCACTGCCCACGCCCAAAAAGGGAATAAATCTCGCTTCAAGTGAAACGTTAACGTATCATATTATAAAATATAGAAAAAAGTTGAAACTAATACATGATATATAAAAAGTGCCTGTTTATTAATATATGGTAATTACAAAACTGCTAGTCTACAGTAATTTATGTCACATTAAGTTATACATCGAAAGTAAAGAGTCCCTAATTGTTTAAAGTTTGAATCTTAATATTAGTTATTACTTCATAATTAAAATATCAACGATACATTAACAATTAAACATATGATTTAAGTTTTTTTTTTATTCTGTCATTTAGTTTTTGGTGATGAACAAATAGTTGTTAACCCACCTCTCTCTTTCTTTCTTTTATCAACCAACTTCACTCTTTTTCTTTTAATTTTCTTTTAAAAATGGAACATGAGTCCTCTTTTTTACTAACCTTCTAGAAAAAAGTTTCGTAATCTAATTTTTATGGATTAGGATACAATTAATATTTTTCATGCATTATACCATGAGGAAGCCACGCACGGATGACAAACATCTAGCATAAATTTATAAATTAACATATGGTCCAAGTTATACTTGTGGTGCTTAAAATTAATTAGAATAAATAAAATAAAATAAAATATTCTCGATGAATTTAACGCATCCCCTAAGTGACAATATGTCATATTTGTTCTTTTTCATATCTATTTGAAAAAAAAAGGGAATGCCGGATACCAAAGATTTAAATACGTAAAAGTCCTTTTTTGAAAAATGAAATCTTATAGATAAAAGGTTGAGGATCGTGAAAATATATTCAAAATAAGAAACATTAACACTTTTGGTGATAAAGCAAATGAGAAAATAAGTTTTTTTTGGTTCCTGCGACTGGTCTCGCACTTAAAATCCTATTTTTAATTACTTTTTTAGTTGATGTTATTCTGAACCAGGTAAACATTTTATCAAACGAAATATATTATTCAATCCGGTTTTAAATTCCTTTTAGTTTCAATTATTATTTCTTTTAAAGGCAAATTTCTTTAATCTTGTGGGAGTGAGACTTAAACCAATAATCTTCTCAACCCTTAATGTTTCAAGAAGATTTTCCTTTATCATTGAGCCACCAACCGAAATGGCAGTTTCAATTATTTTTTGGTTCCTCAATTTCCTTTGCCCTTCTTCTTTATCGATACCCTCTCCACCGCTCCTCGCCGATCAATGATCCTTCTTCTTCGTCGACTGTGTGGTCAAGTGTTTTATAATTTATTTGATACTAGCTTTCATAAACAAGTAGACTAGGGAGGAGTTGACATAGATTCACAATAATAGAGTTTGTCATGATGTTAATGATTAAGGTATTTTCGTAACTTACGGCTAACAAGGCACAGCGAGCTTGAAAAATAATTCTTATATTGCTTTAATTGAGATTACAGCCATATATAGCATATGTGTACGATAAGAAATAGAGAAATGATTGGAGGAATATATGGAAACTATAACAGCTATTGACAACATATTAATTCAAAATTCGAATTGATTCGGTATCCTTAATACGCCCCGCAAGATGGAGGCTCCGTTGGAGACTCCAATCATAGAGCGAAAGTTGACAAAAGGTCCCCTAGGTAACGGTTTTGTCAGCATGCCAGCAAGCTGAACTTTGGAGTTCACGTGTTGGACCTTAAGTGTGTTGGTTGAGACCTGTTCACGAACAAAATGGTAATCAAGTGCGACATGTTTCATCCGGGAACGGTAAACGGGATTTGCTCAGAGATAAGTAGCGCCAATATTATCACAAAATATTGTCGAAGGATGTGGAACAGAGACGTCCAGTTCTGTCAGTAAAATTTTAACCTATGATAACTCAGCAGCGGCGTTGGCTAAAGCTTTATATTCCGCCTCGGTTGAGGATCGAGACTCTGATTTTTTCCTAGTAGACCGCCATGAGATAACGTTGGAGCCAAGGTATAGTAAATATGCAGTTGTAGGCCGACCCGAATCATTTACACCACCCTAGTCAGAGTCTGAAAAATCCAAGAGATTGAGAGGAGAACGACGTTGCAAGAAGAGACCATGGTGGATTGTGCCTTTGAGGTAATGAAGAACACGCTTTAGAGTTTGCCAGTGAGTTTGTTTGGGAGAGTGCATAAATTGGGAGGCTTATTAATGGCAAAGGAGATATCGGGTCGAGTGAAAGCAAAGTATTGAAGGGATCCGATAAATTGACGCTATGGAGTGGCATCAACAGAGGGTGACATGTCATTTGGTGAGAGAGGATCCGATGAGCTGAGATGAGTGAGCACATCCTTGGCACCATCTATATGAAAGCGAGTGAGTATGCCGTGAATATGGCGATGTTGGGAGAGGAAGAGGCCAGAGTTGATGGGAATAACTTCAATGCCAAGGAAATGGTGAAGTGGGCTGAGATCCTTGACTGAGAACTTGTTGCTTAGAGATGTGACAAATTGGTTAAGAAAGGTAGGATTATTGCCGATAAGTACAATGTCATCCACATAAACGATGAAGTAGCATGTGATGTCATGGTGTTTGCAGATGAAGAGTGAAGCATTTACAAGAGATTTTCAAAATCCGGATTTGAGGAGGAAGTTGGTTAACTCAATGTACCAAGCACGAGGTGCCTGTTTGAGACCGTATAGAGATTTTTTCATTTTGCAAACGTGATAGGGAAATTGAGGATGGAAATAACCTGGTGGATGTTGTATATATACTTCCTCATGAAGCGTACCATGGAGGAAAGCGTTGTTGACATCAAGCTGGCGAAGAGGCCAATCTTCGGAGAGAGAAATGGAGAGAACAGTTCGAATAGTGACCGAGCTAAAGGTATCGAAATAATCTTTGCCAAATTGTTGGTGAAAGCCTTTAGCCACTAGTCGAGCTTTGTACTTAGCTATTGAACCATCCGGGTGGTGTTTGATTCAGAAAATCCATTTGCAGCTAATGGGAATGTGAGACATGTGGGGGACAAGTTCCAATGTTTGATTTTGCAAAAGTGCATTAAATTCTAAGTCCATGGCACTCCTCCATTTTGGATTTTGAATGCTTGAGTATGAGTGGTTGGTTCAATTCTTGACCGGATAGGATGAAGTGTAGTTGAGTTGATGAAGCTGGGGTTGAAGTATTTTGGGTTTTGTTTGCGTTGGCGAGCTGGTAGGACAGGTGGTGGCGGTGGGATTGGAGGTGGTGTAGGTTGGGAATGCGAGGTGGCAGTGGAGTTGTTTGGGGTGGGGGTGGGCGATGAGGGGTGTGAGGATAGGCCGACAGTGAGGGAGATGGGGAGGTAGATAAGGGTGATGTGAATGGTGAGGGAGGGGGAGTAGGTGAGGTGGCGGCTGTAGGGGAGGTAGTTGGAGTAGAGGAGGTAAGGTTGTGTAAGGGAGTGGAAAGTTGGTCGGAAACAGGAGATGAAGGGGGTGGAGTATTAGAGTGTGTTTGGGAAGGTTGCATAGGAGAATTAGAGTGTGCATAGGAAGGAACAGTGGGTTTAATGGGTGGGGTGGAGATGGAGAAAGGATTCGGCAGTGGGTAAATGGTCAAAGGCAGAGTTAGTTGGTATGAATGGAAAAATATTCTCCATAAAATCAACATGTCGGGAATGATATAGGCGGTGGGAGGCGAGATCCTAACATTTATAAGCGGATTTGGATGTTTTGTAGCCTAGAAAGATGCAACGGGTTAAGCGTGGTTGGAGTTTAGATGTGTTTTAGGGACGCAACCAAAGGTAACATAGGCACCCGAACGGTTTCAGTTTTGAGTACTTGGGTTGGCGATTGTACAAACGATCGAAAGGAGATTTGGACTCAAGGATAGGGGTGGGGAGACGATTGATAAGGTAGACATCAGTTTGTAAGGCATGAGACTAAAAAGTAATTGGTAGGTGGGCATGATGAAGGAGAGAGAGATCGGTTTCAACGATGTGACGATGTCGCCGTTCGGCAACACCGTTATGTTCTGGAGTGTGTGGAGGTGTTGTGAAGTGGGATATGCCTTGAGATTGAAGATAAGCTATTAAACCAATGTATTCTCCTCCATTATCAGTGAACAAGGCATTTAATGGTGTTTGGAAAAACTTTTCCACTAAAGTTTTAAATTGGGGAAATAGTATAGAGACATCGGATTTACGTTTCATAGTATACAACCAGGTATATTTGGAATAGTAGTCGACAAAGATAACATAGTAGGTATAACCATCATTTGATGGTTTAACCGAGCCCCATACATCAGAGTAAACTAATTTTAATGGTGTGGTTACATGAAACAAATTTGAGCTAAATGGAATTTTGTGACTTTTATTAATTACACACAAATTACAATGAAAATTGGACATTTTATTAAAATTTAATCCTAAGGTCTTGAGAAAAGCATTGAAGACTTTGAGTGATGGATGTCCAAGTTTATGGTGCCAAGATTGAAGAGAATCGGTGGATGTTGAGTTGATTTGCGGAGATGATGTGAGGGAGTGGGATGCTGCATAGTAGACATCATTGGCGTTAATGCACCAGATTAGTTTCGCCCCCGTGCGAAGATCCTTAACCAAGAAATAATATGGAAAAAGTTCAACCGAAACATGATTAGTTTTGCATAATTTAGCAATAGAAATAAGCTTATTACGGAAGTTAGGAACAAGGAAAACATCATTCAAAGACAAAGGACGAGAGTGAGTGGGAATGTGTGTGTAGCCGATGTGTGAAATAGGTAGACTGTTACCGTTCCGAAGTACAATCTCATCAGGTCCTCCATAATCTAACATGGTGGGTAATGATGCACGGTCGCAAGTGACATAGTGAGATGCTCCAGTGTCAAACATCCAAGGTGACGACGAAGCCATGGATTGAGACGAGGTGGTGTGGGCAACCGGGCTGTTTGAGTGTGGCACGGAGATGCTGATGTTATTATCTCGATGGAAACGTGCAAGTTTTTGGCAATCTTTGGTATCATGCCTGGGTATGTTACAGAAATGGAAGTAGAAATTGTTATGAGACCCACGGTTGTTGCTGTTGTAGTGTGATTGATGTCATGGAAGTCTGGATCCTCCGGGTGCCACGTTGTAGGATCGGTTATTGAACCGAGTGGGGTTGATGGTGGTGTAAGACCGAACATGCTCTTTTTGTTTAGTGTTCACTTTGGTTATCACCTGAGCGGGTGTCATCTCCTTTAAGGAACGTTCTGTCACACACCGGCCAGCGACGGATTATACGCCGGGGCTGACGCGGTTGTTTATAAGCACATAATCATCTATTAATGAGTGATAATATTTATTCAGCATTATTAAAGCATCCGTTACAAGTGAAAATAGAAAACAAAGATTCCAAAAATAAACATAATTAAGCTTCATTATTACTAGGTCCAAAGTCCTAAGTGATCATGTAGTATCCTCAAACTGGTGTATCAGAAACATGTGAGTAAATGTCAACTACATGTAGTTGGTGAGTAACATAGTTTTTACACCAATCAAAAGTTAAAAAGAATTTACAATTCAATACGTTCAAAGCATAATCTAAGGTATAAATGTGAAAACATAGAAGGTTCCAAGGCGTACAATCAAACCGTAGTAAAGGGAAAACTGGTATGTACAATCCAACTAATTGTGTTTTGGAAAAAGTAGTAATATGGTATACACAAAACCCACCAAGGTTGTGCTAAGTATGCTATCGGTTTCTCGTATAAATGATCATGTTAGATACAACCTTAGGCCTGCCTCACAAGTTAATGATTGTACTAAACATGAACACACATATGATCGCCAAGTAGTTTAAGACATAAAGCACATAGTTAATAGCATGAGAACAATGATATTGAATTTGTATATGTAATGTATGTAAACATGTTCCACCCCGAGTATTTGTAAACAATAATAAAGAGAAATGACGCTATGAAAGTCACTTGTAATAAGGCTAGAAGTGGTATGGATTGGTAAATATTGATAGGCCTCGTGAAGATTTCTCACAATAAACCTACACGTGTAATGGTACTCTAAATTCAATGTACGTCAAAAAGGAATTAATGAGATTTTGGGACTTTAGGATTTCATGGGGTTTGGGTTTGAAGATGGACTTGTATTCATATATTTTGCAAGAAAATAGAAGTATTGAAATATTAATAAAAGTAGTTTATAAATTAATTAGAATTAATTAAGACTTCTAATTAATTACATAGTAATTTATCTATAATTATTCTAAAGATAATTAATAAATAAAGTTATGGAATGTAATAGTTTAAATAATAACTTTGGTTTTATTTATATAATTATTCTAAAAATAATTTATAAATAAATCTTGTAATGGTAAAGGTTTAATTAATTGATTTTATCTAATTAAAATGATTAATTAAACTATTAGTTAATGTAACTAAAATAGCTAATTAATCTATTAATTAATTCATTTTAATTGAATTATAAAAGACTAATAGGCTTTAAATAGAATTAATTGAACTTTGTATAAAATAATTATTCACAATAATTAATTAAGTATTTTATAAATTTAAAAGTGTTTTAAATAATTATTCTCACAAAAATAATTATTTATAAGTTTGAAAGAGATTAATAATGCGTACACATTAAAATTTGTGTAATAAATATTATTAATATAAAGATAAATAACATAATTAAATTTGTTTAAACAAATCATTTAGATTATTTTATTTAGAAATTTACAAGTGGTTTAATTGTATTTTTAATAAAATAAAGTAGTTGAAATACTATTTTATATTTTCTGTTTTTATAAATATTACAAAATATATTTATATAATTTATAAAAAATAATTTGGCATTTTTAAATATTAGATAATGTATTAAAAGAAATAAAAAGGAAACGAAAACCAAAACTAGGCCTGGCAGGATTCGAACCCGCGCAAGGACCGAGTTACACTTGCACACACACACACACACACTAACCACTAGACCAGGGCATGATGCCTTGGTCTTAACCGGCTCGTTTAATTTAAAAATACAAGTTCCTAAGTCATCTTCTTCCCCATTTGAACCCGTAACCCTAACCCATTCAATACTCTCGTTTGAGTAGACGATCGAACCCGAAATCATTAGGCTTCTGATCCTCGTATCAATACGAACCTAATGACACCAAAATTAGCTATAATGGTTATGTAGAACGAGAGAACGACTGAATGAAATAGGGACGGCTTCTTCTGTTGAATTGGGTTGCTCAGAGGTGGATTCAGACGCGATTAGTGGTATGGGGAGCTTGTAGTGTGTTTCGTACATGATTACAAGTCCCTATTTATAGTTAATTTGCACTGTAATGATCGATCGAGTAAATGATTGTGAGTGGGTTTATCGGTTACGAGTTACACATCAAAACTATCATAAAAACCCAATTAATCGTAGGGAGTGGGTCGTTTGATATCCTAAACGTGATGCCGGTTTCAAATTCGTGTGTAAATATCTCAAATACAAGTTCGGGTTAAACGTGCGAGAACCGGTGGTGGTGGGGTTTCGAACCTATGACTGGTTTGGGGGAAAGAAAGAATGCGAAATGGTAGAACAGGTCCCTGGGGTTTCAAACCTTTATTATTTCATGCTTAAACTTGTTTTTAAATGAAAACAAAGTTTCAGAATTTACCATTTAGACCCCGAACTTTTTATAAAACATAAATTTATTAAATCTTATAATTTTTATAAAATCTAATAAGTCATTATGTTATAATTAAATGTTATAAATGTAAATATGTAATTTACTAAATAGAAATAAATTTTTATTTTGATTAAAACATATAAACCCTAATTTTTATAGAATTTAATATTTAACTTTTTATAAACTGTTTATTTATAAATATATGTGTATATATATAGGTTTAGAAATAACTTAGCATATATATATATATATATGTATATATATATAGGGAATGGTTCAAATACTAACCAACTTTTTATGTGATAACCGTGATAAACACTATCAAACAATCACATAATTTATAAATTATTTTTTCTTTTAATTCTTAAAAGAGTATTTAAGTATCATGAACATATATTTTGAATATAAATACAGAAATGATGAGTCTTACATATACGTACCAAATAATGTTACATAAACGTGACACATAGTGTTTACGTATGCGTAACATTATTTGGTACGTATACGTAACAGTATGTTTGAGAGTGGTTATCATGGTTATCACATAAATATTGGTTAGCATTTGAACCTCACCCTATATATATATATATATATATATATATATATATATATAGGGTGAGGGTTCCAGAGAAAACAACAAGTTAGGCAAAAACCGCGAAAACCACTAAAAAACCAATTTTACCCAATCATATAATAATATTTATTTTTTGTTTTATTTTATTTTTATTTATTTATAAGATTATCAATGTAATATTAAACATTTTTACCAAAAAACATTTTTACACATAGTGTTACGTATACGTAAACATAAAACAAAAAAATTGTGGTTACGTATACGTAAATCAAAAAAATTATTTTTGGATACGTATACGTAAATAAAAAAATTGCCTGAAATGATGTGGTTTTCTTGGTTTTCGCCTAACTTTGTGGTTTTCTCTTGATCCCTCCCCTATATATATATATATATATATATATATTTATTTAATAGGATAGTAACAATTATTTATATAATTCCTTATATAAATATTTATTATGTTTTAATTTGAAATAATTATACTTAATGTATGTATGTATGAACACTCATGCAATGGATAAACAAGGTAATTTCATAGATGCAAATCATAAGAAAATAGAATTACAAGTTCCGGAGTAGTTAAAATAGAGGCCGGAATTTCCCGGGGATTACAGTCTCCCCTCCTTTAGGAAATTTCATCCCGAAATTGATTAGGAAGAGGGTCCTAGAAAGAGATGTGGGTATTTAGTCTTTATTTGATCCTCACGTTCCCAAGTGAATTCTGGGCCACGTTTGGATTCCCACCGAATCTTAACGATTGTAATGTGACTTCGCTTGAGTTGCTTAACTTCTCGGTCCATGATCTCCATAGGCTTCTCCACGAAGTGCATTGACTCATCAATGTGAACCTCGTCAAGCGGTATGTGGAGATTTTCTTCGGCTAAGCATTTCTTCAGGTTCGAGACATGAAATATTAGATGAATGTTGCTGAGTCCTTCAGGTAGATCCAACTTGTAGGCTACTTTCCCATTCCGTTCAAGGATCTTAAAAGGACCTACGAATCTTGGTGCAAGTTTTCCCTTCTTTACAAAACGGACTACGCCTTTCCAAGAGGAAACCTTGAGAAGAACCAGATCGCCGACTTGAAATTCCAAGGGTTTTCATCGGCATAGCTCTTTTGCCGACTCCTTGCTATTAGAAGGTTGTCTCGGATTAACATGATCTTGTCGGAAGTCTCCTTGATGAGTTCGGGACCAGTGATTTGTGCTTCACCAATCTCGGTCCAGCAGATGGGAGAACGACACTTTCGACCATAAAGTGCTTCGAAAGGAGCCATGTCAATGCTCGTGTGATAGTTGTTGTTATACGAGAACTAGACTAAGGGTAGATGTAAATCCTAATTTCCCTTGAAATCGATGACACAAGCTCTAAGCATATCTTCGAGGGTTTGGATCGTTCGTTCGGATTGACCATCAGTTTGCGGATGGTAAGCCGTACTAAGATTCAGTTGAGTACCCAAAGCTGCTTGCAAAGATTTCCAGAAACGAGAAGTGAATCGTCCATCACGATCAGAAATAATGTTGAGAGGTACACCATGACGGCTAACAATCTCATCAATGTAGATTCGAGCCAATTTCTCAACTCGATAGTCTTCATGAATAGGCAGAAAGTGAGCAAATTTTGTCAAACGGTCGATGATTACCCAAATACTATCATGACCATGAGACGTGTGCAGGAGTTTGGTTATAACGTCCATGGCAATACACTACCATTTCCACACTATAATCTCGGGTTGTTCAAGTAAGCCAGATGGACACTGGTGCTCGGCCTTAACCTTCAAGCAAGTAAGGCATTTGGACACGTATAGGGCAATGTCCTTCTTCATACCAGGCCACCAGTATTAAGTACGAAGGTCCTTGTACATTTTATCCACACCAAGATGCACTGAATAACGAGTCTTGTGAGCCTCGTTCATGATAAACGTACGAAGATTGTCACGGTCCGGAATCCAGATACGATTCAGGAAGTAAAGTAACCCATTGGGTTTGGTTTCAAGTTAGAGTTCAGCACCGCATGACATTTAATTGTACATGTTTCATTCAGTGACGGAAAGGTGTTGTGCCTCAAAGATGCGAGTTTGAATGTCATTCTGAATCTAAATGTTATGGATCTTGATATATTCTTTACGACTAAGAGCATCGGCTACGACGTTCGCCTTACCAGGATGGTAACGAATATCGCAGTCGTAGTCGTTTAGGAGTTCAACCCAATGCCTTTGCCTCATGTTGAGTTCTTTTTGATTGAAAATGTGTTGGAGACTCTTATGGTCGGTGTAAACCACACACTTGGTACCATATAAGTTGTGCCTCCATATTTTGAGAGCGAATATGACCGCACCCAGCTCAAGATCGTGCATCGTATAATTCATATCATGGATTTTGAGTTGTCGGGACGTATAAGCAATCACTTTGCCTCGTTGCATTAGAACACAACCAAGGCCTAAGTGGGAAGCGTCACAGTAAAAGACAAAGTCTTCAGTTCCATTGGTAAGAGTCAGGATAGGAGCCTCACACAATTTTTGCTTTAGGGTTTGAAAGGCTTCCTCTTGTTTTGGTCCCCACTCGTAGGGCTTGCCTTTATGTGTTAAGGCTGTGAGTGGCACCGCGATCTTTGAAAATTTTGATATGAAACGACGATAATAGCCCGCTAAGCTAAGAAACGAGCGGACTTTTGTCAGGGTCTTTGGATCTTGCTAGTTCTTCACTGCCTCAATCTTAGCGGGATCCACGTGAATACCCTTCTCGTTGACTATATGCCCCAAGAATTGGACTTTCTTTAGCCAAAATTCACACTTGGAGAACTTAGCATACAACTGCTCCTTCTTGAAGAGGTCCAAAACCAAACACAAGTGTTCTTCGTGTTCCACTTTTGATTTTGAATAGATTAGAATATCGTCAATGAAGATGATCACGAATTTGTCCATGTATGGTTTACACACGCGGTTCATAAGATCCATGAATACCGCAGGTGCATTGGTTAGTCTGAAGGGCATAACCATGAACTTGTAATGACCGTATCTTGTACAATGTCGGATTCAAGGACTTGTAGCTGGTGGTAACCAGAACAAAGATCAATCTTTGAGAAATAAGTCGAGCCTTGAAGTTGATCAAACAAATCATCAATCCTCGGAAGTGGGTAACGGTTCTTCACAGTAAGCTTGTTGAGTTCCCGGTAGTCGATACACATCCGGAAAGAACCATCATTCTTCTTGACAAATAAGACGGGTGCTCCCCAAGAGGAAACACTGGGACGTATAAATCCTTTGTTAGAAAGTTCTCAAAACTGGCTTGAAAGTTCTTGCATCTCTGATGGTGCAAGACGATAGGGTGACTTAGCCATGGGATTTGCTCCTGGCACTAGGTCAATATGGAATTCAACTTGACGTGCGGGAGGAAGACCGGGTAAATCTTCGGGAAAAACTTTAGGAAAGTCTTTGATCACATGAATATCTTGGATGCTTTTGCCCTTGTCTTTCCGTTCCACAATGTGTGCTAAGAAAGCTACGCACTTCTTTCGTAAGTACTTCTGCGCGGTAGTACAAGACATCAGCTTGAGTCATTTTGACGGCTTCTCACCATAGACGTTCAAAATATCGCCCGAGTCAAGAGGGATACGGATATATTTGTTAAAACAGACGACTTCAGCAACATACTTGGTCAGCCAATCCATGCATACTATGATGTCGAAACCTCCGAGAGCCATAGAAATAAGATTAATCAAGAAGTCATGGTCGTTCAATTTTAGGATACAATCCCTAATGATGATGTCACAAGTAACAGAGTATCCATCCGCTACTAGGATATCAAAGGATCTGTCTAACTTAGTTCGACTCATAGCGAGTTGTGGTTCAAATTCAAGGACACGAAATTCTATCGGAACCAGTATCAAACAGGATAGAAGCATATTGGTGATTAATTGGATACGTACCATTCACCACGTCGTTGTTGGCTTGGGACTCATTGGCATTGATGTTGAAGGCACGTCCACGAGCTACGGGGTATGCATTTCCCTGATTCACATTTCCTCGGTTTGGTTCGTTTTTCCCTGAACCATGTTGCCCTGGTTTAGGTTTGCTTGGTTCACAATTACTAACCTAGGGCAACGGTTCCTGAAATTATTTGGGTCACCGCACTCGTAACAAGCATGACCCTTGGTGATAGCAGCAGGAATAGGAACAACAGGTTGATAGGCTTGGTTAACTCGGGGAACACTACGACAAATGTTAGCTGTATGCCCAGAACATCCACAATTGGTACATAGACGACATGGCATGTTGACAGTATGATGGAGCTGGCATGTGTTACACAGAGGTAGGGTTCCCACATATGGCTTCTTGTTGGGGTTAAAGGCATTAGGGGCTACTTGGGCTAGAGGTGTAATATCCAAGATTTTCCCGACGAAATTTCTTTCCTAAATTTGTTATAAATACAATTATTTAGAACCTATATTTATCTGATTTATATGCTTATATGTATATATATATATATAATTGAAACTTATTTTAACATATATATATATATATATATGTATGTATCTTATGGATAAAAGGTATTAAATTCTTAAAACATTATAGATTTATAATTATATAAATAATATAATTTATAAACTTACTTCTAATACTTAAACATGTAGACTATAAGTCCTATAAATTATTTTATAAAATTATAAGATAAAAGATGACAAAACTTATAAGACTTACTTGGTTTTATAAAAATAAAACATATTTATTTTTATAAATAAAGCCTAGGGACCGAAACTGTCATTAAGGAAACTTATTTTAAAACTTAAACTTAAATTTATACATAAATGCCAAAACCTAGAAACATCAGGGGCCAGTTCTGTAATTAATCCAAACTCCCTGAAACCAAAATCGGTCCCAGGTTCGAAACCCGCCACCCACAGTTTTAAGCACGATTTCATCCAAATCGCGAAATCATCCACATTCAACGAACCTCGGCCATCGCCTCACGCGTGCGACCGTAACCCAAGAACCATCAATGCTTAAACTCGGCCCGAGACCCGCGCAATTTCAAATTCGACATTTACTCCCGTGAATCTCCCAACTAACTAAGCATTGAATGCTAAAATCGGCTATAAAATCAAACCCAGTAGCATCAACGACACCACACCACAACTCCTCATACCCTCAATCTCTCAAATTAACACCTACATTGCTCGATTCTTCGTCTCGGCAGCCGACGGTCACCTTCATCCCGATCTCCCTCGATTCTGCATCATTTCAGGTAAACTCGATGGCCAATCGACTCGAAATCTCTCGACGATCAAAAGCCCTCTGTTTAATTCCATTAACAGAGGGCTAATCGATATGTATTTTGTGGATTTTGATTTCTAGGGTTCATGACAAATTTGAGATCGGTTTGAACTTGTGTTTATCAATTGTTTTTCACGGTTACAACACTAACGAACCCGTAGTCGAGATGGTTAGTTGGTGTGTGTATACTTGAACCGGTCCCAGACCCGAGTTCAAGCCTTTTGAGCCGGGTTTTGCCCATTTTATTTTTTTAGCCTTTTTAAAAAAAAATAGTTTTAAACCCTTAATAAATTTTATAAATTCTGAGATATTTTTATAAACTTAAAAATGAATCTTATTTACACTTTTGTATTCCAGAACTATTTTATTTAATTAAAACTTGTTAAAACCTATAATGTTTAATTCTTTAAAAATAGTTTTAAACATTTAAGAGAACACTTCTAAAATTTATAAAACTTGGACATTCAATAAAAATCGTTTTTATAAAATTTGAAACTTAAGTTCTTATTTTTTTATATAATAAACTTATTTTAATTGAAACTTTAATTTAATAAATGTTAAACTTATACATTTTATATTTCATATAAACAAGAAATCCATTTGTTTATAAAAATATAAAACAAGAGAAATGATTATACTTTATTTGTCTTCCAAATAATTATAAACTTGTATTTTAAAACATAAAATTTAATACTTACAAATTGAAAGAAACCTTAAGAAACTCATTTAAAACATTTATAAAAACTTATGGTTCTATCTACACATCAAAAACATTTATAAACTTGTAACTAAAACATAGACTTTATAAGAAATTTTGTTTGATAAATTTGTATATACTTGTTATCTATTTAAACTTATAAACTTTAGTTAGTTACAAAGTAATTTGTAAATCAAATGTTCAATACTTAAAACCTTAATAGACTTAAATAATATACGTTGATTATTCTAAAATAAAGTAATTATTCTTTTAGAAAAATTATTCATCCTTAAAAATTAATTACTAGTTCTAAACATTTTTACAGCTCTTTAACCATTAGTTATTCTTTAATAATTTTATTTAACTTTAACAATTAGTATGCTTTAAGTAATTACTATTAAACTTAGTAATTATTCTAAACTAATAAACTTATTACATGTTACTTTAGAGTCTTATGTCATTCAAGATTCCTATTCGAAACTTCAATCTAAACTTTATAAACACAATCTTTCCCGTCTCCCATTTGGAACCCTAGTCGAATCTTGAAATCCTAGATCTTTTTTCTTAGACTTTTACTTAAATCTTTAGACTTGCATACTTAGGCTTATCGTGAGGATATTCTCCCTCAAAGTCTTGCAAATACTTATCCGTGTAGGATACTCTTCATCAATCCAAGTGAGTATACTTAGCCCCTTTTTCCATTTACATTCTTTTGGGGTGAAACATGTTCAAACTTCAAACTTATACAATTCTTGTACAACTATGACTATATGTTTATTGTTATGTTATACTTGAGACTTGCATGCTTGAATTAAACTTATAACTAGCATATTCATTAACTTTGATCAAGCCGATAGTAACAATGATAGATCTATTGTATTTGACCAATCCACCTTGATTGATTGACCTCTTCGGGGGGGAGCCCTTGGTGATTGTTACTAAATTAAACTTTAAACTTGAGACTTATAAGGGTAACCTGCAGGTTATGCCTAAACTTGGTTGGAGGGTTGAAGTGCACAATGTTTAAGATACTTGTTCTCATACTTACATTATAGAATGCATATATCATAGTGAATTGTAATTCTTTCCAAATACTTATTAAACTGTGTCAAAACCTTTGTATCTCACCAACTATTTTGTAGTTGACAGATTCTTTCACATGTTTCAGGTTCTACATCATGAGACTTGTTTGTGATCACATAGGATGCTTTGGACCTAGACTACTTAAATTAAATGTTGTATTCGTATTATTCTTCCTTGTATTGAATCTTAAATTATTCATTAATGAAATATCGAAACTTTAATAGTTAACCTTGTGCTATTGAACAACCGCGTCCGCCCCGACGTATAATCCGCCGTCGGTTGGGGTGTGACAAGAGGGGTAGCAGGTGTGATAATGGCAAAGTTCTTGCCATTCCGCTTCCTATTATTGAAGGAAGACTCAGCCTTGGCTTCCTTGATGGGTTCGGTAGTGGTTTTCTCAAGGGTCTTCTTGGGCCCCTTTTTAGATAAAGTCCCTGCCTTAACATGATTGTCTGACAGGGTAGCAGCAAGACAGATTGCTTCCTCGAGTGTGGCACTATTGCTACCCAAGACGGTGTCTTGGATCTGCATGGGCAAACCATTGATGTATTTCTCAATGGATCGGGAAAGAGGAGTGACCATATGAGGCACCAGAAGGCTAAGCTCTTGAAAACGAGTGGTGTAGGCAAGGACTTCACCACTATCCTGTTTGAGATCCCAGAACTCTGCTTCTAGTTTCTTGATCTCATTACGGGGGCAAAACTCATCAGTCATGAATGTCTTAACATTAGCCCATGGTAGAGCCAGTGCAACTTCAATCCCACGGTTACACTTTTCCCCGTTCCACCAGGTGAGTGCCCTCTTCTGGAAGACACTAGTAGCATAACGAACCTTTAGGTTCTCAGGGCAGTCGGCATTGATGAAGGTTCCCTCAATGCTTTCGAACCATTGGAGAAGTCTAGCGGCTCCCTCGTTCCCGTAGTACTTGGTGGGGTTATAGGAATTGAAATGTTTGAATGTGCACGTGGTGTTTCTTGGAGCTGCATTCACATTCAGCTGGTTGACCATAGTTAGTAGGATCGTAGTCATTTGCTGGATGATCCTGTCGGTGAGGTTGTTTCTACGTTCATGACGAGGAGGCATTCTACAAAAGGGATGAACAGGAGTTTCATAAGATAGGAATCATGTATAAGAGTTTGTAATAAAATCATGGGGTATTTAATCAAACATGGGTGGTACCCATTATAAATGGATACGTTGACTTATCAAAGTATTTTAAGTTCACTTCATGTCTAAGAAGTCATGCTTTAGCCTATAGGTGGACACTCATCCCAAGAATTTCCAGGAAAGCATAATTGGTGCATCGGTTGATTTGGATTTATACGAAATGCTTTCATAGACAGAAGTTCCCAGAATAAAGGCATACACCCTTTCGAATTGCGCAAGTTCTCATTCATTAGTTAGGACCTACATACCTTTGACGAGAGTTTCATTTAGATTAGATCCTTAGGTCTAAGAGTATGTTTCAAGTAATCCATGTAGTTGTTGTGTATGCAATTGTACTATGTAGAGAAGAATGGATAGATGTAGATAGGTATAGGTAAGTGGATTTAGTATAGAGTGGAGTTCCTAATAAAAGACACGAGTTAAACTTATGTTTGGGACTCCTAGGTTATAGTCTAGGTCATGTGTGTCTAATAACTTAATTCCCTATAACCATGGCTCTGATACCAATATGTCACACCCCGGCGGGCGGCAGATTATACGCCGGGGCTGACGCGGTTGTTCATAAGCACATGATCATCTATTAATGAGTGATAATATTTATTCAACATAATTAAAGCATCCGTTACAAGTGAAAATAGAAAACAAAGAGTTCCAAAAATAAACATAATTAAGCTTCATTATTACTAGGTCCAAAGTCCTAAGTGATCATGTAGTATCCTCAAACTGGTGCATCAGAAACATGTGAGTAAATGTCAACTACAAGTAGTTGGTGGGTAACATAGGTTTTGACACCAATCAAAAGTTGAAAAGAATTTATAATTCAATATGTTCAAAACATAATCTAAGGCATAAATGTGAAAACATATAGGGTTCCAAGACATACAATCAAACCGTAGTAAATGGAAAACTGGTATGTACAATCCAACTGATTGTGTTTTAGAAAAAGTAGTAATATGGTATACACAAAACCCGCCAAGGTTGTGCTAAGTATGGTATCGGTTTCCCGTATAAATGATCATGTTAGATACTACCTTAGGCCGGCCTCACAAGTTATAATTGTACTAAACATGAACACACGTATGATCGCCAAGTAGTTTAAGACATAAAGCACATAGTTAATAGCATGAGAACAATGGTATTGAATTTGTATATGTAATGTATGTAAACATGTTCCACCCTGAGTATTTGTAAACAATAATAAAGAGAAATGGCGCTATGAAAGTCACTTGTAATAAGGCTAGAAGTGGTATGGATTGGTAAAGATTGATAGGCCTCGTGAGGATTTCTCACAATAAACCTACACGTGTAATGGTACTCTAAATTCAATGTACGTCAAAAAGGAATTAATGAGATTTTGGGACATAAGAATTTCATGGGGTTTGGGTTTGAAGATGGACTTGTATTCATATATTTTGTAAGAAAATAGAAGTATTGAAATGTTAATAAAAATAGTTTATAAATTAATTAGAATTAATTAAGACTTCTAATTAATTACATAGTAATTTATCTATAATTATTCTAAAGATAATTAATAAATAAAGTTATGGAATGTAATAGTTTAAATAATAATTATGGTTTTATTTATATAATTATTCTAAAAATAATTTATAAATAAATCTTGTAATGGTAAAGGTTTAATTAATTGATTTTATCTAATTAAAATGATTAATAAAACTATTAGTTAATGTAACTAAAATAGCTAATTAATCTATTAATTAATTCATTTTAATTGAATTATAAAAGACTAAATAGGCTTTAAATAGAATCAATTGAACTTTGTATAAAATAATTATTCACAATAATTGTTTAAGTATTTTATAAATTTAAAAGTGTTTTAAATAATTACTCTCACAAAAATAATTATTTATAAGTTTGAAAGAGATTAATAATGCCTACACATTAAAATTTGTGTAATAAATATTATTAATATAAATATAAATAACATAATTAAATTTATTTAAATAAATCATTTATATTATTTTATTTAGAAATTTACAAGTGGTTTAATTGTATTTTTGATAAAATAAAATAGTTGAAATACTATTTTATATTTTCTGTTTTTATAAATATTACAGAATATATTTATATAATTTATAAAAATTAATTTAGAATTTTTAAATATTAGATAATGTATTAAAAGAAATAAAAAGGAAAAGAAAACCAAAACTAGGCCTGGCAGGATTCGAACCCGCGCAAAGACCTAGTTACACTTGCACACACACACACACACACTAACCACTAGACCAGGGCATGATGCCTTGGTCTTAACCGGCTCGTTTAATTTAAAAATACAAGTTCCTAAGTCATCTTCTTTCCCATTTGAACCCGTAACCCTAACCCATTCAATACTCTCGATTGAGTAAACGATCGAACCCGAAATCATTGGGCTTCTGATCCTCGTATCAATACGAACCTAATGACACCAAAATTAGCTGTAATGGTTATGTAGAACGAGAGAACGACTGAATGAAATAGGGACGGCTTCTTCTGTGCAATTGGGTTGCTCAGAGGTGGATTCAGACGCGATTATTGGTATGGGGAGCTTGTAGTGTGTTTCGTACATGATTACAAGTCTCTATTTATAGTTAATTTGCACTGTAATGATCGATCGAGTAAATGATTGTAAGTGGGTTTATTGGTTACGAATTACACATCAAAACTATCATAAAAATCCAATTAATCGTAGGGAGTGGGTCGTTTGATTGTCCTAAACGTGATGCCGGTTTCAAATCCGTGTGTAAATATCTCAAATACTAGTTCGGGTTAAAGATGCGAGAACTGGTGGTGGTGGGGTTTAGAACTTGTGACTGGTTTGGGGGAAAGAAATAATGCGAATTGGTAGAACAGGTCCCTGGGGTTTCAAACCTTTATTATTTCATGCTTAAACTTGTTTTTAAATGAAAACAAAGTTTCAAAATTTACCATTTAGACCCCGAACTTTTTATAAAACATAAATTTATTAAATATTATAATTTTTATAAAATCTAATAGGTCATTATGTTATAATTAAATGTTATAAATGTAAAAATGTAATTTACTAAATAGAAATAAATTTTTTATTTTGATTAAAACACATAAACCTTAATTTTTATAGAATTTAATATTTAACTTTTTGTAAATTCTTTATTTATAAATATATGTGTATATATATATAGGTTTAGAAATAACTTAGCATATATATATATATATAAATATATATATATATATATATATATATATTTAATAGGATAGTAACAATTATTTATATAATTTCTTATATAAATATTTATTATTTTTGAATTTGAAATAATTGTATTCAATGTATGTATGTATGAACACTAATGCAATGGATAAATAAGGTAATTTCATAGATGCAAAGCATAAGAAAATGGAATTACAAGTGCCGATAGAGGCTGGAATTTTCTAGGGATTACACTTTCATAATCCATGAGTTTGTCAAACAATTCGGGATATGAAAAAGGAGTTTCTCTGACCTTTAGAAAAGCAGTAATGTGATTGTATTCGTCACCGAGTTGAGTGAGAATATGGACAATCAGATCTTCTTCATCAATGGGGCTTTGAGCCAAGGCGAGTTCATCTGCAATAGCCTTCATGTCATGTAAAAATTTTATAACAGTGCATGTACCTTTTGGGTTTTTGGCAAGTTTGGATTTGAGAGATAAAATTCTGGATGTAGAGGTGCTCGCATTACTTTTGTTCAGATTTCCCAGGCTTGTCGAGAGGTATCAGCAGATGAAATAATTTGTTGGATTGTATCAGAGCAACTACCGAGAATGACCCCAACAATTATTTGTTCTTGACGAAACCAAGAAAGTAAGGCAGGATTTTGTTTTGAAACATCATCTTTAAGTGTTTGTGAGGGATGGTCTGATTCTAAGAAGCTGTCTAGATTCAACCCGATCAGGGTTGAAAGGACCTGCTTCCTCCGAATCGGATAATTGGTTGGTGTGAGTCGGATTAGGAAGTGGGTGTTGGTAGCGAGTAATATGATGGTTTGATGATGTAGAGTCAGCCATGGTTCGGAGAAGGAGTTTTTCGATTAGGGTAAGGAAGTGAAGAAGGTAGGGATTGGCTCTGTGGAGCTATAGGAGCTTCGAAAATAATTCGTATATTTCTTTCATTGAGATTACAACTATATATAGCAGATGTGTACAATAGGAAATAGAGAAATGATAGGAGGAATATATGAAAACTATAACAACTATTGACTATACAATTGAAACATATTAATTCAAAATTCAATTTGTGGGTGTAGTGGTGCTGTCGGTGGTGGTAGGTGTAGTGGTGCTGTCGAAGGTGGTGGGTGATGGTAGAAAGGTGCGGTCCTAGGGTTGGGGATGAAAGAACAAAGGATACCAGGAGGGTGGTGACTAATATGCCCATTTTAAGAAATAAAATATTATTTGTAACAAAATTTTTATAAGTAAAATAATTTATTATATTTATAAAATCTACACCCATTTCAAGAATTGTCTTTTAAGAGTAAAAAGACTAAAATACCCTCATATGCATTGCATATGAGGTGACTTAACTGAAAAACTTAACGTCAGTTAGATTAAAGGACAAAAAACGAGAAATTTTTTCAAATAAAGGACAATAAGTGAAAGTCGAACTTTTAAATGACTCATTCCATAATTTAGGCAAACTTAAAGGACAAAAATTGTAATTTAGTCTATTAGATACTAGGTTAGAAACTCATGTATTACACGAGTTGAATAAATCTAACTTGTTGTAAATCAGTAGTTTATATGAAGATTTGTATATTAAATATTATCAGCCATTGGTGAAATAAGAAATAATGAAAAGTTAAGAATTATAAATAAGAAATAATGAAGATTTAAGAATTACAAAATTATATTTTAAGATAAGATATAATTGAAATATTCTTATGATCTAGTATGTTTTAATAAAATATTAGAATAAATTTTAGATATTTAATTATTTAAAATCATTATCTATATACTCTATAATAAATAAAGTTTTTGTTGGGACACTTGCCAATTTTTTATGCATACTCAACTTTTTTTCCCGCCTCTCTCTGCTAATAATTATACAATTTTCTTTAATTGTTTTTATAATTTGTTGTTCTCGTCTCTCTCTCCTATTAAATAATGATGATTTCTATAATATTTTTTATAAAACGTTTTTTATTTAAGAAAAATAGGTTTATTCATAAAACATTTTTATAAATTAAACATTTCGTTCATTCTTTTCTTAAAACATTTTTAAAAGATAACTATATAACGTTTCTATAATTTATATTAAAAAACTGTGTAATATGTCATAAATATATAATATGTAAGTCTTTATTACGAAGTATATATGGCATTGTATTTATTCAACCCGTGTAATACACCGGGTTTCTAACCTAGTTATTTAATAGAAGAGAGAGGCGGGAAACAAAAATCTAGACTTTACCAGAAGTAAGTCGACACGTGACATATAAAGTTATCAATTTATTATAATAAAGATTTAATCAGACTCTCAAAATATATCTGGAATGAGTTTGCATGTTATATAAGATATTTTAACCGATTTCTAATAACCAACAATAAAAGTGATATATGTGAGAACTTTGATCCATTTGTTTATGATCTTTTGTTAAGAATGCCAAAAAATATGATATTAATTTTGGTTTAAGATCGCTTCCACTTTATGTATCAAATTAGAGTGTATTAAAATAAATAATTTAATTATGAAATATTAGTGTAACAATGAGACCCAGTTAAAAAAATGTAAGAATAATTCTAAGAACAAATACATTATTAATGTTTGTTCTTAAAAATAAAATATATTTAAAGACTAAAGTTAAAATGACATGACGTGATAGTTATAAGAATAAATTAAAATAGATTAAGGGTGATTGTATCGGTCTTTGTGTTGCATGTCCCTATAAAAAATGACACATAAAACTCACATGAACATGCCTACACGGTTAATCCAAGTTAACCTTCTTTAACCTTGACCACTTGCTCGTCACACGATAACTTTCTTATTAATATAACGTTTCACAAAATGTTATCATCTATCATTTGACACCTCGATCAAAAGACTCGTTCCCATAACCTATTCTCTGAATTGTAACTCGAAGTGTGTTCGTCTTTTCCGTTACTTTTCATACAACCATCCTCATTTAATTTATAAAAATATATAAAATTAATAATATTTATTTATTCAAAATCACATTTAAGCTGGCACCATGTCGGGTCAGATTCTCGTTCACTTGGAGACTCGGTAACCGACTTAAACGGTCGTTCACAATCCCGTCAGTCGAACACCTTGTCACCATTTCTTCTCTGCTTAACCGGAACCGTGCTGAAACTCGGGTGATCCCACTATTCCTCATCGCCGGAACACAACCACCGCTTGTACTGTCGTTGCCGTATGTGGCGTTACTGCTGCTAATTCGTTGTTGCCAATCATCGATGAAACGCCCCAAATACGGGGGTCTCAAACGTTGGATTTACACATCGGCAAAATAATTCTTAAACTAAAAATTTCATTCAAACACAGCGGAAACTTTGTTTAATCAGACTACACGTCTTTACATCCCATAAATAGAAACATAAATTGTCTTGAAGATAAAACAATAACTAGGATGTCAATCTTTTCGCTGAGCAGCTCACCGAGTCACGAGCATCCTAAGATTCTCAAATCAACCTGATACACATACTAAAAATCAGCTACGTTGAGTGGGTTATATCAATAAACATATCTTTAAACTTTATCAAATTAAGATCAAAACCTTCTTTAACTTTAAACAAAACTTTATCTTTAAAAATCATGAAAAACTTTATCGTTATCTTTAATGAACAAACATGCACTCGTGTAACTCTTTCATAGTTTCATCTATGTGCTTGTATTCATAAACACTTGAACTTCTTAATTTTACCCGATGTAAAGAGTCACTCTAGCGTATGTTCATACACGTACTTTCTGATTGAAAAGTCTTATTTTTATTCCTTTTCTTTATAAACGTGTGATAGAAGATATTAATTTAATATGGCAAACTCGCCCTTTTAGCTACAAACTTTTATCACCCTCGTTTTGGGTCACTATCAATTTTATCACCGTCGCCGATACCCTATCTAGGGTGCAAACGGGTTGAACCGTTTATGAACTACTCGAAATCAGCTCTGTAAATGTTCAAATTGAACCAAGCTAAATGGGTTCGAACTTATATTAGAGCTTTTTTAATCAACGAGTTTGAACATGAGTTTCACATATCGAACTTATTAGGCTCGTGAGTTTAAACGAGACTATTATTTATACAATTTTTATTTAATAAATTAAATATATATTTACATAATATCTATTATTATATATAAAATTATAATAAAAATAATTAAATAATATATAGTAATGTAATATATAAAAATTACTTTTATAAATAAATAAAAATAGTTATAAATGTGTATAAATAAAAAAATTAAATAATTACTAAATAATAAACTAATCGAGCTCGATCCGAGCTCAAGCTTTTGAAATACATCTCTAAACAAGCTAAGGTCGAGATCGAGCTCTCTTAGTTAGTTAAACGGGCTGAACTTGAGTTTTGACGAACTCATACTCGACTTGACTTGTTTACACCCACGTATCTTCTTTTATATGCATAAACTAATTAATGCAAGATTTCAACTTAAACCTTGAAGTTTAGCATTAACAAATTCCATCGTTTTGAGATATAAAAGCCTTTGCATATAGATATAAAGTAAGGGTGTAAATCTAAGTAGAGATATGAGTTGGTTTTTTAAAATATGGAGCAAAAATTTAGTAGTTATTTTAGATTAGTAATTAAATAATACCAAAAAATGTTTACAAAATGTACAAAGTGGACGGCCCTTTTAAAACAAAAGGTTCTCACTTTCTAAATCCCTTTGTGGGTAATATAAAAACTTTACTTTCATGCAACTTTTCCCCCTCCTTTTTTATATGCCTTTGCCTTTTTTTTCACATTTTTTGATATTAGTTTTATTTTCAGTAATCTTATTTCGTAAATTGTACAAGTAAAAAGTTAATATACTTGATTAGTTCATTCCCTTTTGTCCGGTCCGAATAGCTTGGAAAATGTTCAAGCTGACCAATTCATAGTGTTGTGTTACACTGATCCTAGCAACTTGTCGTTTTGCGCTAACCAACTCTGAGTTGCTGGCCATTAAAGGAAATGACGGTTTCTTCAACTGTTATTTAGTTTAATACAACATTCTTGGATGGAGAGCAAAGATAGACAAAATCCCCACCTTGGGAAGAGGAACATACATGTCAATTCGCTATCTTACCTGTTTTGTGGCATTACTCCGGAGACGGCGGATCATCTCTTCATATCCTGTCACGTGACTTCGGTCTTATGGCACCTCATAAGCAACTGGTGCAGTATCCCACAAATCTATGCCTTGTATTTTAAAGATCTCTTAACTCTGTACGAATCGGCCCAAATGGTTAGCTCACAAAAGGAAGTAATCCATGGTATTATCCTATTCGCTTGCTGGTGCATATGAAAGGCTAGAAATGAAGCTCTTTTTTCAAACAGATTGGTCAAGATAGAGAAAATTCTCGAAGATATAAAGTCGCTCGGATTCCTTTGGTTAAAGAATAGATCTAATCTCAAATCCCTTCAATGGAAATGACCGGTATAATTTCAATTTATTGTAATCCCCCTTGTTTTGTTTTGCCTTTTCCCGGTTTTCTCCGAGGGATTGGTGGTGTTTATATAAAGTTTGCTTTTCAAAAGAAAAAAATTATTTGAGTTAAAACCGTTGAGAATTTTATAGGGTTTAGCTATAAAAAGGAACTTGAATATTCATTTGTAGTTACAAGTTACATGAGTTATGAGTATGTGCATCTGTTTATATGCAAATCACTACAGACCTGGCCTGCCTTCAGCTTCTGAGCCCAGGTTTATGGTGCCAAGCCCAGTTATTGTTTCTGCTCTTTGTGTTAATTAGGTGAGCCGATCTGTTTCGTTTTAGCCCATAGACTATCCACCCAAACGTCATCTGATCCAAGGTCTGGTGTGTGGATGGTGCGGTTCACTTCCCGGTGGTTGACCCCTGACACTACCACTACTAGAAAAATGTTGTTTTTCCAGCCAAAAAAATCGTTAGAAATTCAGATAATATTCTGACCAAAACGAAACCCTAAATTTAGTGACAAATTACTGACAAAGGAGATACTCGATCGTCGAGTGTATAATATATTTGGTTTTATAAAAATATATCAGTTTTAATAAAATAATAATAAGATATATAATAATTTAATAATAATAACAAATAATGAATAAAAAAATATAAATAATATGTTTTGGTCGGAAAATGGTCGGAAGTTTCCAACCAGTTTTCGACAAAAAACATATTATTTTTGTTTTTTTATTTATTATTTCTTTTTATTAGTGTTTATAATAAATTTATATTATATTTATAATATACAGAGAGTGTATAATATATTTTAATTTATGTTTTTATAAAAATGTATCAGTTTTATAGAATGTATACGATATTTTTGGTTTTCTTTTGTTTCCAAACATGAAAATGTGCAAATCCGGTGGTTAGCAATATTAACGGCTTAAAAAACATGTCTATATTTTGTCCGGGCTATTTTTTCTGGAAATGACTAAGTGAAGATAAACTTATAAATCTATCAAAGCCTTCCAATAAGGTAAACTATAGACGGTAAGAAAGACTAGCCAACGTGAATAAACTTTCGCATTGGAACTATTCGGATTGAATCCATCAGTGCATAACCTAAGACGAACATTTCGGATGTTGTCGCAAAGCTAGGGTGGTTCGAGTCGAAATGCTTCTAAGCCTGACCATCACTTGGATGTACCATCACACCTAGTCTCATTTGATAATCTTGATGCCAAGTTATATGTTCGGTTGTCTTGTTTTACATGTTTTGGAGTCCAGGAGTAATCGACATGTAAGTCAATATCAAACTAGGGGTTCTGCCATTTGTCTTGTAACGACATTCACCGCACAGTCGATAATAGGACAATTCATAATCATCCTTATAAAATAACATGCAATTTTTTTTTCTTTTTGCAAGCATGAACCTTTTGACATGGTTGGCCAAGTATTTTTAGTTGTTCTTCATCTCATAAAAGTTACTGGGTAGTTTCTCTCCCCTTGGGTGGCATATCTTTAATGATGGAAAGTATATGGCTACAGAGACGATCATAATTAAGAAGATGATGGCCACATGGACGATCGTAATAGGAAAATTATGGTTAATACGGTTTAAGGGGATGCGGGAAATAATTAAGGGTTTAAAATATTAATAAAATAAAGAAATATATAAAAAGACCTAAATACACATAATTTAGCGTAAAAATATTAATGTAGTTAACTTATTAGATGAAAATGTCAAGTTTTGTAAATCACGAGAATATACAGAAGAAAAATAAATTTTTTGAATGAAACTGATAAAAATGATTAAAACATAGGGACGAAATCGCACTTTACTCTAATAGTAAATAAATTTAAATGCAATAGAATGGACTTTTCCAAGACCACAAATATACTAAGAGATCGGATTACATTTATTTACAAAGTGTTCAATTAATCCTTAGAACAAGTTTCTTTAACAGGTTATATTATAGAAAAAATATCATGTATTAAGTAGTACTATTTAACAAATTATGTTATTTCTACTATCTATATGTGATATACTAGTCACAACTCACAAATATAACCATTTTACATTCATTTGTTAAAAGTTAAAACACACGAACATACCTTGTTTTTGTGTCAAACTAAAAAAAAAAAATTACCGTCCAATTATTTCAACGTTTTTAAGTTGTTATAATTTTCAATATTTGATCATACGGTACACAGAATTACTTCTAGAGGCATCATTGTGTCCCCAGACACACGCCACGTTCACATTGGTTCAAAGTCCAAACACACGTCATAAAAACTACCTTCCCATCCCATGGGCCAAACAATCAAACATGCACAAAACCTCTAAATTAATGATACCCATTTTCATATTTAGGATACTAATTAATGCTTAATAGAAAACTATAAAAAAACATAAACATTTATAAATATCATTTAAATTTGTTTTAGTTTCTAGTCTCAATGGGCATTTTATATTCTGTTTATAGCTTCTTGCTATTGTAAAGTAATAAAATATTTATCATTAAAAAAAAACTTAAAGTGATTCTATTAAGTACTTCATTTACATTTATTGACACAACATTTCACGTATTAAATTCTATCTTAAATTATTTGAGTAAACAATAAGCAATTAATGAATCCCAAATAAAATAAGCGGGTCATTAATATCCTTCTAATAAAAATTTATATGATATATAATTATTAATAAATCTAGCCCGGCATCTAACGAATTTTCAAATGCAATGACGTAAAGTGAAAGTGACACCTCATCTTCCTCCCACATGCATCTTCTTGACTTCATTTCTACTCGTATATTCAAAGAAACCGTAAATATTAAAACTTAATATAAAAAAAATCCAATAAAATCATATTCGTAAATAAAATATATCATAATCATTAATTTGCGGTACAATACGTCCAATTTGTAATCTTGCCATTATTTCTGAACTTCTTCTTTTGCTTTCTAGCAAAACTAACAACCTAATCCACGTATGCATGTATCATAAATCATAAAATGAAAATAAATAGAAAAACTTAACATTACCCTCCAACTAAAAAGTTCTGATTAAACATTAACGCTGCATTTCTGAGCGAGCTGGTACTTAACTCCGGTGACAACTCTGGCAATCCCGGAGTTCTTATTTCCGAACGGGATATATGCCTGACAGGTGACGTGGAGGTGGAACCTACCGGAAATAAAGCTACCAACTTTCCATCTCACACGTCCATTTAACTTGATCACAAGACTGATGGCACCGTTGGATTGATCTTGAGTTAATGCCGCGCCGTTGTACGGAGCGACGGGGACGTTGGTGCCGTACACAAAGGGTGACCAGATGTTGACGTCTTTGTGGCCTTGGTAGACGGGTTGGATGACGGTGAAGTAAGTGATTTGCTGGCTGTGATAGGTGGCGAAGATGTTGAGTTGGTCGTAGTAGATGCCGATTTTGCTGTTGGGGTTTCGGGCGGAGACGGTGACTTGAAAGTTGGAGGAGAGGAGGATGGGGGCGGAGACGTTGAAGCCGTAGATGGTGGCGTCTTGGAGGACGAAGCGTGGCTTTTTAGGTTGGAGAATGGCCCATGTGATGAAGAAGATGAGGAGGACTATGGCGGCAAGGATGCCTAGTCCGATGCCTATTCGCTTTATTTTCTTCTTTTTGTCGCCGTGGTGGCTGCATTGTTTGACCGACATGGCGGTGGGTGGTTGTTGTGGTGCCGGCGGAGGAGGAGGAGGTGGTGGTGGTGGAGAAATGGAGTGGCAAGAAGTGTAGAATTAATATGAAGAGAGTCTTTTGTTTTTATGGATCTTAAGAATGTGCACTCACATATATGTTTTGGGAAAATAAACTATTTTTATATCATTGTTTAAATAATTTAATAAGATACAATGTATTCGCGTTTTTATTATTAAATTAATACATAAAATAAAGGGAAAAAAAATATTAAAATGGACATCTTCTAAATGGGCGTCGGCTAAGCCGGCAAAATTCAAATGCTTAGCCGGCAAAGACCAAAGGTTTAGCCGGCGTTGTACCGTCTAAATGTTCATTTTGATAATTTTTGGCCGGCTAATGTCCATTTTGGTATTTTTCCCTAAAATAAACTAAATGGTTTTTTTTTATTATTTCTAGAATAAGTTATAATCATGAAAAAAAAATTTCAAATTACTTTTTGCGAACATTTTTTTTCAACAAAAACTTGAGAAAAAATTGACACCTTTTTATCATTGGAACGTAAAATAGACTCATAGATCCATAAATATGCCACGAAATTCTGAGTGGTACTTTTTTATTTATTATTCTTTAAAGTAAATAAATAAGAGTTAATTGGCACGGGTATATAGATAGTCAACCATTTAATTAACTTTTAGTGGTAGAAAGTGTAATTTTATTTTTTGAACATGCAGGATAATTCTATGATTTAAATTAATTAATAATAACTTAGTTTTATGTTTCTATGTATTATATTTTTGCTCTCTTTAAATATATAGGAACTGGTTTTAAGAAAATATAACTGAAATCATATGATATTCAAATACTAATTTTTCCCCTTAAAATACACGTGGTTGGAAATATACATCATTAATACCGTTTAATGATTGAGAGTGAAAGCTAAAAATTTATTTTAGAACAAACAAAGATCGATATATAAACATTTACTTTTAAGATGGAGCAAATATTTCTTTTTTAAGCTCATTTTTAATACCAAACTATGTGTATTAATTAGTTTGTCAGCTTTACTTTATGTGTTAAAAACTTAATTATTATTTTATGTTAGGTGCAATCATTTTTAATAATTCTTTTTACTACAAAATACACATATTAAATTGAAGTTTTATATTGAGCTTTTTGTAAAAATGCTCATAAATATAATTATGAAAACGCGAAAAATAAACATAAAATCTCATACATGAAAAAGAATTAGAATAATATAATGTACTCAAATTTGGTTGTTGGAGTTCTTACTTTTATAAATCTTTTTATGGGATTTTAATTAGGTACCGTCAGTGCTGCTTATTTTTTTATTTTTTTTTAAATAATACACTTGGAATTTTTAAGAATCAAATTTCAAGAATATTGAGATCCCAGGTTGTTCGAAAATTGTGTACAGATCTGGCCGGTTTCCTATTACATTGATTTTTGGATTATAATTTAGACTTAAATAATTCACTTTTCATAACTGTGATGTTTACTTTTAAGTTCACCTTTATTGACACATTAGTGAGGTAGGACAATTAATGATTCTAACTTTCAAAGTTATTTTTATTTCTTTTCCTTTATGGTTTTTTAGGTAACTATATTAGTTTATAAATTTTGAGTATGCATTTTTTGGGACAAAAGAATTTTATAAAACGACTTAAAAATTTTCCACATGAAACAAAAAGGTAATATCGTTGAAAAACAAGTGTAGACTTAAATAGTGGTGAACCCAATTTCCTTTTGATCAAGCTAACATCGTTGAAAAACGTATATAAATAAATGATTTCTCTATATAGTTTTATAAATTGACTTAATTGGAAGTATTTACAAAGTATTTTCAAAGGTTTTAGCCAACGGACTAAAAAAAGTTAGCGGGTCAGCTGTGAGTGAGGTACAAAACGTTTTTATTGCTAATCAAAACATTTTGGGCGGTCCCCTAATAATTAATGAAATAGTTTCAAGGCTCAAAAAAAAAAAAAAAAACCAATAGATTCTCAAAATTGATTTCGAAAAAACGTTTGACACTATAAACTAGGAGTTTTTGGCCAATGTGATGGACCAAATGGGGTTTCAAAGTAACTGAAGACGCTAGATTAGAGGGTGCCTTTCATCAGCCACCATATCGATATTAATCAATGGTGCACCATCAAAAGAATTTGAAGTTCAAAGAGGGGGTTAGGAAGGTTGACACACTCTCGCCTTTTCTCTTTATTTTGGTGATGGAAGCTTTATACGTCTCAACAAAATCGGCTTGTAACATGAGAATTTTTTATGGGATAAAAATTTTAAGTGAAGGTTCGGTCTTATCACACATGTTTTTCGCGAATGATATGGTGTTTAAAGAGGAATGGTTGATGACAAACGGTCTAAATGTAGCAAGAATATTAAAATGCTTTCATCTAGAATCTATAGAAGGAAAATAATAAATTATTTTCCTTCTATAGCATCTGGCCTACAAGTAAACTTAAAGAAAACAAAATTGTATGGAGTTGATGTATCAAATGAAGAAGGGATAGACTTGGCACATTTAATCGGATGCCAATTTGGGTCACTCCCCTTCATGTACCTTGGGCTACCCGTAGGAGCCAACATGAATTGAATTAAAAGTTGGGATGCAATTATGGAGAAGTTTAAAAGGAAGTTATCAACTTGGAAATCTAAAACGTTATCTTTTGGGTGCAAAATTACTGTTATTAAGGCCGTGTTAGGGAATTTACCAATATATTATTTGTCGCTCTTTAAAACCCTGATACAAGTAATTACAAAAATTGGAAAGCATAAGAAGAGCTTTTCTTAGGGGTTCTTTAAAATGAAGCTAAAAAGATTTCATGGGTGGCATGGAAGAGAATAGTAGCTCCAAAGGAAAGGGGAGGCTTGGGAATAAGGGGTATTCACTTGATGAACTTAGTCCTTCTCTAGAAATGGCTATGGCGGTATAAGGAGAATTCAGATGCAATGTGGGTTTCATTCATTAAATTCTTTCATAGAAGAAGAAGGCCAGAATCATTTCCGATAAAGAAGTCTATTCCCGATGTTTGGAGTTCAATTCATAAGGCGGCGATGGAGCTAAAGGAGACAATGTTGACATTTTTTATCTCTTTAAATGTTCTGCAGGTAACGGTGAAAAGACGATGTTCTTATGCGAAAATTTGCCTGAAGTTGGTGTATTAAAGGATCTTTTTCCTAATCTATACAAGATAGAGCAGAAAAAAGGGGCACTACTGTGTGAAAGACTCGTGGAGGAGAACAATCAAGCAAGGTTAATTTGGTCAAATTCTGTCTCAAGAAAAAATGTCAAAGTCTCAAGATAAATGGATATGGAAAGGTCACCCATCTGGTAAGTTTTCGATTAATTCACTTAGAATAATGATTGAAATGGAGGTGGCAAAACAAGATAATATAATCTTTGATTGGTCAAAGTGGATTATAATTAAGATAATTTTTTTTATTTTGAAGAGGCGTGATGGAAAGAATCCTACTAGTTTGGCGCTTATGAGGAGAAATATCCAACGAACAAATTTCACGCGTGTGATGTGTCTGGGCTACAACCGGAATCGGGCGACCATCTACTTCTAAATTGTAACATGGTGCTCAAATTTGGAGTAGAATTTGGAGCTCGTTTAAGTTGGCAGGGACGAGAAAAAATCGGTGAAAGAGATATGGGGTTTCTCAAAGGACCTTTGAGGGGATATACAATACAAGGAAACTTGCCACGTAATTATTTTAACCAATATGTGGTTCATCTTGAGGACGAGGAATGAGGTAACTTTTAACGGATTACATTGGAATCAAGAGAAAGTTGTCGAGGAGATCAAAGCAAACTCGTTTTTATGGGTCAAAAACAGGGGAAACTTAAAATCTATACTTTGAAATGATTGGTGTAATTTTAGTTTATTCTCTAAGTTTAGTCTCTTAATCACCTATGTAATTTTCCCTCTAATTCTTAATAAAATTGTTTCTGCTTTGTCGCTCAAATTTTTTTAAACAAAACTACATGAAAAAGATACCATCTTTTCATGTGTAAAAACTACAATAATTTTTTTTTTATATTGGCATCTAATGTATCTTTTGTATGACTTACCTAAATAAAATTATATTGTATAATATGTTTTTTTAGTGGCGAAGAAATTTATTTACTTACAATTCTAGCAAGGAGCTAGATTAAAAGTACAAACCAGCCACAGTAATATCAAGACAAGCTAACAAAATTGAAGTTACATCAGTTTTTCCAATCTAACGTTCTGAGCTTAGCTCTGTTTTGTAGCCATGTAAACCCTTTCGCTCTGATCTCTTCAATTTCCTTGTGAATGGAAGTATGCTGATTGTTGAAAATTCCGTCATTACGAGCTCGCCAAATAACCCAACAAGTAATCTAAACAACCGCATTAAACATTTTTTGTGTAATGTCGATATGTTTAGATGATTGGGGGAGTCCAGCATAGCGGTAACCGAGCTGCTGGGAGATTACACGAGACCCAAATGTGTGACCAAAATTTTTTTGCAAAATCACATGAGATGAGTTGGTGGTCTATCATTTTCGGTTCATTTATGCAAATACCACACATATTTTGCAGGGATGTTAACTCCTCTTTTAGATAAAGCTTCTAATGCGGGATCAGAAGCAATCAAATGGCTCATACTCTTGTTATTACAAATAAGCTTCAAACTCAAATGCTTGGAGAATCATAATTCAATAATCAAAACTATCGTCCCATAGAAAACCAAAACAAATGAATAAGAGTTTAACTCCTACATACAAGGAGAATAGATAACGATAAAATAGACTTAACTTGACTTAGCTCCCGCATTTGCGTAGGGTCCGGATCGCTTCGCTATCTGGTGTACGCAACCTTACCCTATACTTTGTGCAGTAGTCTGTTTCCACGGCTCGAACTCGTGACCTCAAGGTCACAAGACATCGATCTTACCAGTTGCTCCAAGACCGCCCACATATAACATTAAAATAGATAAAGAAAACTCGAAATTCAAATAAATAAAGATAGTCTCAAAATGCTCATGCATCATACTCCCTGGCTTAGAAAAAAAACCCGTCCTCGAGTTAATGCCCCCTGAGTCGAAGAGAATATCTGCTCAATTAGTTTAACTTCACAGGTCGTCTCCCCCACCTCTTGACTCGTACCACCTTTGCATGTGAGCATCGATTCTTCTAATGAAACTTCAACCACTTTAACATGCCTTCTCGAATAATTCTTCTCGTTCATGACACCCGATCCCTTAATAGCCTCGTGGGTGTCATCGTACCCCGTCAGAGCTCCGCTAAGAACTCTACTCACGAACAAAGTTTCTTCCCGATCGATTTCTTCTTCCTCGTCCCCGTATTTATCAAACACGGGTGTAGAATCGTAGATAAATCTGTCATTGGAAGGATACTCTTCATCCCAAACAGCCTCGTCCCAAACGGATTCCGCTGGTTCCGTTTCCTTCAATGCCGACAAATCGTCACTTGAAGGATACTCCTCCCCAGAACATTCGTCCCTTACGGACCCTTCCGGTTCGGTTTCCTTTAATGCGGACATGGATACTAACTCCAATCCACGGATTAGATGTTATAGCGGTCCAACTTGTTCAACCTCCCCCAATCCAAGTGACGTAGTGCAAAGCACACATCCTTATTCCTATTGTTTTAGTTAGTTTTATGTTCTTTTTGAGTCGTTTTTGTATTCTATTGAGTCGTTGATGTGTTTACAGGTGCTCGAGTTGAATACAAATGAATATCCGAAGAAACCGAGCAAGAGAATGAAGCCTAAGAATCAGAAGTGAAAAATGGTGAATTTATTGCCTTCGCGGTACGCGAAGAACAGAAGACCAGTCCTCGCGGTACGTGAGGAAACATAGAATTGAGCCCGACTAATTTGGCCCTCACGGTATGCGAGGGGCCGGCTAATGTGTCTCGCGGTACGCGAGAGATACGTTATTTCGCAAAAAGCCCTAATCGGCTTTTTAATCAAATTGTAATGCCATTAGGAGAGGAGTTCGATTGTTTGGTCATCCAGAGCAAGGGTTGAGGCGATTTTGGGGCTAAGAAAGTGGAATCAAGTGCAAAGTTGAAGACTTTGATCCTCGGGTTCATTGATTTAGCGTTTTCGGTTTCAAAGTTTAGATTTTTGTGTTTGAATTCTGTGATTGAACCATGTCTTTGTTTGATTCTTCTGTTTTGAATGTTTTGAACATGTGTGTTGACTAGATCATTAATACTGCCTAGGTTACATGATGATTGCTTGATAAAGTTATGATTTTTATCGGTTTTTGGTTATAATTGATGGTTTAATGATTTTGTAAATAATCTTAGTTAATAAATATGATGATATAGCATGCTTTAATCTGATGTGTGATTGATTATAATTTCGTATGTTGTTTTTGGATGTCTTCCAGTTTGAATAGCGTATCTAGGTCATATACTTGAGGGTTTGTGATTGTTTGTGTGGTTTGCTAGACGTAGTAACCATATGAATTGTGATTGAGTATAGATTAGATTGAGTGTGTATCCTATCTCAATACCCGAGAAGAGAGAGATAGTCGTTTAGTCTTCGTCGTTAGGAATCCGAGTGTCATCTGTCTGAGAGGAAGTTGGTTTAGGTGTCTAGTGATTGTTGCTATTCTGAGTCATAGTTGTTATCCTGAGATTACCCCGTGCATTCTTCGAATGTATTGTGGACAGTGAGAGTGAAGGGTGATCTGTCTTTTGGGTACATTGTCATTGTTGGAGAGACCTAAAGGTAATCCACTATCTGGTGAGTTATTACACCTTTAGGTTCCTTAGTTGTTGACACCCTGAGAGTGATTATGGATCCATTAGGTAGTCTAGAGTTGTTTCCTTAAAAACTCAGATCCATCATAGTTTCCAGAACCGGTAGAAGTTGTATTTTGCAAGTAGGATTCCGACCTAGGTGGTATTCTTCCCATTCCTGGTATTTCCTTAGTGTTTTACCTTGATAGCTAGAGTCGACCTTGTTTTCTGCATTAGTAGTCTAATCATTAGTGTAGTAAACCCCCCATCAATCAATCTTTAGTCCGAGTCAGAGTCTAGTATAGTTATCATAGTGTCTCTAGGGTTCGATATTCCGGTTTACCATTAAGTTGTGCTACACTCGATGGGTACACTTGCCTGTCAGTGTGGTTTAGTTCGAATGTACTCCATTTATTACTTAGGAGTCTAGGTTACGTTTTGTTATTTATTTTATAGACCGTCTGGACGACATCACCAAGGATAAGTTGTGGTAGTCGTCTGACCTGCTCAACCTCACTATGGAACAAACCCGGAGCACCTCCAATGTTGCCTCTATCGGTTGTTCTACGATTAAGATACCCACTTGTAGAAGTAGTCATCTGATAAACCAGAGTTCTGATACCAAATAATACTCCTAACATAAGTAATCAAATGACTCAAAATCTTGTTAATCCAAATAAACATCAAACTCAAATGTTTGAGAGAATCATAATTCAATAATCAAAACTATCATCCCATACCCATAGAAAACCAAAACAAATAAATAAGAGTTTAACTCTACATACAATGAGAATAGATATCAATAAAATAAATAAAGAAAATTCGAAATTCGAAATTCAAATAAATAAAGATAGTCTCAAAATGCTCCTACATTAGCTTCCATGGTCGATAACCTATTCAATAATGCTCTCCAGCCAAAGAAATTGATTTTTAGCGGAACACATCTAATCAAACGAAACATGGGAGAATCATGGTTACATAGAGTTTGATCGATTCCCCCGCTTAAGAGAATTAACTGAGAACTTTCCTAAATCACTGCCAAGCCAAACCAATTTATCACTCTGGCCCGTGAAATCCAACCGGTTTAGGAGCTGCATACTAAGCCTCCATTTCCAAGTTATAAGGTTGTCTTGTTGAACCAAACGATCAATCACTTTGCCAGGGCCGTCTCCGAGAATTCGAATGCCCTACACAAGCCGTAAAAAAAAGGCCCATAATGAAAATTACTTTTTTTAAAAGGCCCAATAATTTTTTTTTAAAGCCTCGAAAATTTTAAATATATATATACATTTTTTTTTTGGGCCCCTTGAAATGTTGGGCCCCCTACGGTCGTGTTGCCCACAATGCCTTCCGGCCGCCCCTGCACTTTGCAATGTTCTGATGTTTCAATAGCAAATAAGCTATTAATGGGTACGGAGCAGACCAACAAACCAGCCAAAAAAATTGTTCATATATCTTTTTAAATCTATTGAGACTATTGATAGATCAAATTCGATTTTACAGATATTTTTCACATACCTAGAAAAATACAACCTTAATATCATATAATAAGAAGTAAATAGAAAAAACGAAAATAATTGTAGGAAAGGAGGTGTGAAGTCAAGGAAAAGAAAGGTCGGTTCTAAGTCCGTAAATGAACCAAAAAGATGTTGATCTATTCGTGTTTGTCTTTTAAAAATTTAACCGAACAAACACGAACCCTTAAATGAACATGTGTTCTTCTTCTTGTTCTTTTTTCAAGGAATTGAAATTAATGTGAGCGCGTCCGTTTATGCTTTGTTAATATTCTAAACGAACACAACCGGACCATTCTAAGTTTGAATGGGCTAATAGACTGATGTGTCTAAACGAACGTTTCTAAAATTTAAAAATCAAATTGGTTCTAAATTACTATTAGTAAGAGTTTCATGTGGTTTACCAAAATTTTGGATTTGGTGTCTAGCTTTTCAAAAGTATACGGATGGTCCATGGGGTTTGTACTTTGTAACGTCTTTAGTCCCCAAACTTTGCCAAAAGTACATGTATGGTCCATGTGGTTTGCACTTTGTAACGCATTTAGTCTCTAACTTGGATCGTTTAAAACTTTTAGATTTGTTGGTTGGGGACTAAATGCGTTACAAAGTGCAAACCACATGGACCATCCATGTACTTTTGAAAAGCTAGGGACCAAATCCAAAATTTTGATAAACCATAGGGACCATCCATGTACTTTACTATATTAGTAATAAATTTATTCAAATGAATATGTAAACACAACATTAGCAAATATAAATGAACGACCATAAATAAGCGTTCGTGAACGTAAAGGAATGAGTATGACTTATATTCATATTCATTCGTTTAATTAAATAAACAAGAATTTTTATTTATATTTATTGATTTATTAAATAAATAAAATTCATGTAAATTGTTTCCTTTCGGTACTTTGTGAATCTTAGAAAAAAAATTGAAGGGTATAATTTGTAGAGAAAAAAAGTTAGCAACAAAAAAGTAGTTAAATCAAAGGTGCAATTATTGTTACAATGATGTCCCATTCTCAACTAACGGCACCTCCTCTCTTTCTGTACCCGTTTAATCATGTTTCAAAGGTGTAATGTAAGAAAATAAATTTTGTTATATTCTTTAGAGTTAAATACGATTTTGGTCCACGTGATTTGACATAAATAATCATTTAGTCTAAAAGTTTAAATTTTATAACATTTTTAGTTTAATAGTTTCAATTCTATAACAATTAAAGTCCAGTACACTAACCACGTTAGAATTTTTCTATTAACTTGATATGAAAAGACAAAACTACCCTTATTATTAAAAATATTAAAACCAAAAAGACCTAAATATATATATCTACCACTCTCTCTTTACTCTCCTCTTCTATCTTCTATCTTCCCCGTCTCTCTCACTACCCTCACCACCACCTACAAGACCACCACAGCAGGGGCAGATGCCACCACCGACCACCACCGCCAAGCCAGACGCCACCGCTGACCACCACCGCCTGGTCAGACATCACTGCTGACCACCATCTTCACCGTAACAATCTCTGGTGGGCTCAAACAAGATCTAAAACCTTGTTTCGGGGTCGATTTGGACCCATCTCCATCCTCTCTCTCTCTCTCTCTATCAAGTCTTCCCGGAGAGGAAGGGTTCGAGAGACTTGAGGCCAGCCTCGGTGTGGAGATCGGAGAAAGTAACAGCCATCTCTGCAAAGTTTGAAGGGATGAGGAAGTGATAGTGGGGAGGCTGAAGCGGCGAGGAGGGTTTGTGGTGAGAAGAAAGTGGTATTTATTGTTGGAACGGGAAATCATGATGAGAAAGTGACGTACACAAACCCCAGATGTGTTTGAGCCATTTGAAGAATGATACAACATGAAATTGGTGTGGAGTTTGGCCAGAGAGAGAGAGAGCAGAGAGGTGGATTGATTAAGTGAGAAAGAGGGGTAATTTTAAGGTTAAGAAAGAAAGGGATGAAGGCGCTGGTGGGGGGAGAGTATATAGAGAAGGGGGTTTATAAATTTTTTTTGTTTAATTTAAATTTTTATTTTTTATTAAGAGGGGCATTTTAGTCTTTTTTTTTAAGTTAACAGAAAAATTTGGATGAAGCTAGCGGACCGGACTGTAATCGATACAAAACTGAAACTATTGACTAAAAAATGCAAATTTAAGCTTTTTGACTAAAATAGTTATTTGTGTCAAAACACATAAACTAAAACCGTATTTAACTCTATTTTTTAATTGAAACCACAAGTACTCAAAAAGTCCAATTAAAACCTTTGGACTCAAAACGATTTTTTAACCAAACCAAAGGGATGCAAAACGAAATTTACTCTAATAATAATTGTAAAGGAAATATTTATTTATTTCAATAAATGAAATGTAATCAGGCTTGTATGAATGAGACCCACAACCACGTGCCTTAAATAGCGCTGATGTAGTTATAAAATAACGAATAAACACTTTTGACGCAAATCCCAACCGGTATGAACATCATGGTTGATACGTCAATAAATCTTCTCCGATCAACTCACCGTGAGACAATTGAACTTCGCAGCTAGCTTGATTGATTCTCTAATCAGATCTGCAAAACAGAAACCATGTTAAAGCGTCACAGGGAGGGGAAATTCCCTACAACATCCATCCGACGTGAGAATAAGTTATAAGAGAGGAAACTCAATGGTGAAGATGAAACGCAGATGTGTGTATTGAGTGAGAACATGGGGGAATATTACCTTATTCCTATGCTAATATAATATTTGGATTAGAATTTTACCCTTAATGATTGCGTGAGGGTTGTGGGATCCTTAGAGAGGGTCCTGCAATTGTAATAATCACTTCTTATTGGTGAGAATGAGAAAAGATAAGGGATGTGACAATGGTATTAAATTCGAAATTTCCTTTTCAAGTTCATTATCACAGAGTTTAGTATAGTCTATGATGAAGTCAATCTCGAGTCAATGGTCTACTACTTGTTAAAAGACCAAAATGAGCATAGAACCATCATTTTTTTAATTAAACCATATTTTGTTAATTAGTTGTTTAACGACTTTATTGAAATATATTTGAATGAACATCGTATGTATATGTTTTGGTGTACACGAACCCTTTTGAGTAAGAGTAGTAAAATGGGTGGGCGGAGGTAGGTTTTGAAACGAGTTTGGGTTAGCTTTACTATCAGATGTATTTGGATCAAAACATGTTAGGTCAAAATAATGTCACTTGTTGTATTGGGTTTTTTTTAATAAGAACATATTTGTTAAATGCAACTTTAACATAATAACTTTTTCTAAACTTTCTCGTGTTTTTTTTAAACAATTTTATTCAAAAAAAAATTCGCGTGAGCATTACAGGAGGTTGAGATTATTATTGTAACTAGAGTTGCCAAAATGAACGGATTAGATCGAGTTAGTCATAGTTTATTTCCAAAACGAGTCGGGTTCAAATGGATCACTTAATAATGAGCCTAGTCCGGGCCGAGGAACTTTTTTGTCTTATTTAGTAAATAATCAATTTATTAAATTTAATTATAAAAAACTATTAATTATTACAACACCTTGTAGAAAGTGAAAGCATGAAATGAAATTTTAGCATCACAGTTTCTACCAAATAAAATTAACGTCGACGCAATCTAAATAAAGTATATTATATGAAACGAGATCTATACTATATAATAAATAAAAGTTTTGGAGGGACACTTGTCACTCTCATATGCATCGTTAACATTTTTTCTCGCCTCTCTCTCCTATTAATTACACTTGTCACTTTAATTTTTTTATATTTTTTGTTTCTTGTCTTTCTATCCTATTAAATAATAATGATGTTAAATAATTAAATATCTAAATTTATTATAATATTTTATTAAAAATTACTAAACAATAAGAAATTTTCAACTATATTTTATCTTAAAATACAATTTCGCCAATAACTTATAATATACGACATACAAATCTTCATAGAAACTGATGTTTTATAACAAGTAATATTATTTAACCCATGTAACATATGGATTTTAACCTAGTTAACAATATAAAAAAACATTATCGAAAACAAATTTAAATAAAAAAATCAAAATAAAAGGATCATGTCATTTGGATTGGACCCATTGTTTTTAAATGGGCATTTTGATTCCGCTCAAATACACATATTCCAGATAATTCATGCGGCCCATGTGAACTTAAAAGACTAAATAATAACGAAAGTTGACCCAACGTTGGCCCATATTGCTAATTGCCCTACCAAGTACCAACTTTAAGTGTGGGAGACGCATCTTAATGGGACTAAGTATAGGCGCACAAAAAAATCTGGCTGGGAACCGAATCCGTTTTTAAACCCGACCTCAAACCAATTTTGAAACTGGGTTGGTAGAAACCAGCTTGGACCCGAGACGAACCGTAGGGTTAAAATCGGTTTGTAACCCCTTCGTTGAAACAAGTTAAAACAAACATAACCGGATAAAACCCGTATCCAAACCGAAACTGATCATTTTCCCCTTATAAATTGGTTTGAGCCAAAACCTGGAGTTGACCAGGTTTGACCATACCCGATCCGGTTTCAACCCAAACATGTTTGGGTCTAGAAACCGACTTATGCACCTCTAATGCTAAGGGTATCATTTTTAAGGGATTTTGGACATAAAAAAAATGAGATATTGCATGTAGGAATGTATCTAACTAGTGGGTTACACTCGTGCTTCGCGGTGGGGTTAGGCTGATTTTTAATAAAATTTAAACGGAAACATGGACGCAAATTTTAATAAAAAAAGAAACATAAAACTAAAATATTTAAAAAGAAACCAAAAAACAAAAAAAAAATGTCAAACACCGGTTGGGGTTGGGAGGGGGGGTGGTTTGAAGATTCGAACCCGCGCCCTTTGGGTCACGGGGAAGCGATCTACCAACTAGGCATAACTCATTCTTGTTAAGTGTTTGTTTAAAAAAAACACACACATATATATATATGTGTGTGTGTGAAGTTTTAAATATAAAGGCATTGTTTCGTACAAAGCGTGGATCATTGATATAGAAAATCAAGGGTTAAGATCAATGATACTTGTTTTTAAGCGTGAAAAGTTAAATTGGAATAACTTACATTTGTTGACTTTTTTTAAGTTTTTCATTTTTTTAAAACACGTGGCTGCATCTGATTGGACATTGATTTACTGTTCATGTCTCTCAGTAAAGTTAGCATTTTGTTATAATACATATTATTATAACTTACGATAACGAGAAAGAAAAAATTTAATTAATGGAAAACAAGATATTTCTCACTCATACTATTTAGGAGTGCTAAATAGTCATGTTTGTGGTTTGAACCTGATAGGAACCCGAGAAATTTAATAGACCCCAAATATGAAACGAATCCAAAAATCATGTTCGACACAAAAACCCATAACCGCCCGATTCTATAATCTTTTTTTTTGGAGAATATTCTCTCACTCTCGGAGTATTCTTTTGTTTAATATTTTTATATTATGACCAATATAGTCACACTCTCGGCTAATTCTTTTTTAATATTTTAATTTTATAATTAATTTTTAAGATGGTTTAACAACGTCCAAAGTTACAAGTCAAGGTTATGAATTATGATGGAGTTTGCATTATGCGTAATGAGCCAAATTGGTTTAAAAAAAATTGACGAAAATAAGTATATGTTTTTATTCACCGTTTTGCTCACGGATTGTAGTTAGTCGTCATGGTTACGCCGTATGTGATTTTTTTTATAGATTACTTTCCAATGATTATAAATATTGTTGAAGCTTCAGCCTAGACATATAAAGATGGTTGAAATTGTACCTGAAAAAGTAAAAACCAAGATGTGAACTTAGCTCGAGCTGGGGACACTCGTTGGGGTTTTTCTTAAGACTACATTGATATTTAGACTCATGGAAACCGGTTAGAGAAGTGCTTATTACTTTGTCTAGAAAGGATACTGGAAAAAAAGTCAAGGCATTGCATTTAATTTGGTTGAGAAAATTGAAAATTTTAAAAATTGTGTTTATTGGTCATTTAATGTTGAATTTATTAAGAAAAACAAAGTTCTGGTTCTCTCACTAGCAAAACAATATTCGTGTATAATCGCTTACTCATGTTTTTTTGTTGATAAAATGAAGAATATTCTTTGCAAACTCACGTTAGAAAAGTTAGTAACAATATATTAACATAAAAACGTAAAACAATTGTATTTTATCTAATATAATGGTTAAACAATTGAAATTAAATGAAGATGATATATTGGTCAATTTAACATCAGGCCTCTCATATCATCCAATATTCTCCGTTTTGCCTATAAGGAGATCACGGATTTGTTTTTTGTTACCCGGGTGGACACTTCCCAAGAGGCCGCCCATCATGGTACTACTCCCATATGAGGAAACTTAACTCTAGGGTTCATCTCTTAATTGTTCACAGCCAATGCGTCCAAAACACGTTGGTGATATTTGAGGCGGGACATTCATTATGAACTTAACATCTCTCATGTCTACGACCGAGGCAGGATTTGCCTAGGGTGTTACAGTCACCCGCCCTTATGGACTTTTCGTTCTCGATGTGGTTTGCTCGACCACCACAATAAAGGATGTGGGATTTGCCTAAAGTGCCCCTCTAAACACCCCGGGGGACTCAAAATCCCGGATGGCATATGAGTGGCTTTGATACCATTTGTTACACCCGGTCTCTCACATTATCCAATATTGTACGATTTGCCCACAAGGATTTCACAGATTTGCTTTTGGTTGTCCGAGTGGAGACTTTACATGAGGTCACCCATCCTGGTACTACTCCTACCTGAGCACACTTAAATGTGGAGTTCGTCTCTCATACACAACCAATGTGCCCAAAACACGTTGGTGATATTTGAGGCGGGACATTTCTTATGAACCCGCATCTCTCCTTTCACCGCCGATATGGGATTTTCCTAGGGTGTTACAGGTCGAGGAATGAGAACTACACATTTTCATTGATACTATATATTAGGTTGGTTGAAATATGACAGCTATAATAAATAATGATAATACAATGTTAGGGGACATGAGAACTACGAAGCATTACATAACCCATTCTTTCTATAAGAAGCTAGTTTGTTGTAATTACACCTCTAGCTTTAACTGTTTTTTTCATGTATTAACAACATTTCACCATTGTTGTATCATATTGTTAACATCGGTCACTAAATTAATAGGGTGAAAAAAAAATCTAGACGATATCTATCTAGAAAAAGACGCTAACATATGACATCAACAACAACGTAAAATTAATGTTGAAAATTTACAAACCTTGATAACAAAGTCTAAATACCACACTACTATCTCCCACCATGTATGCTTTATGCTCTCTTTGTATGATCCAATGGTTAAGAGGAATTCAGAAACCTATATGTCGTATTAAACATCCATAATACGAAGAAACTAGAACTAGAGCAAGAAATGAATGTTGGTTGAAATGGGTTCTTAGCCAATTTAAGACAAACTTTGATTGTTATTCCTTGTTTCTTTGCTATCTCTGTATAATGCAGTTGTAAACGCATTAAGAGGTTTGTAAACCTCAAAGATGCAGATTTAATTTCATATAAAAGGGCAAGAAAACTCAGTTATTTGCAAACGAGCAACAAGATGGGCGTAAGCCCTACCATTTTCCCCCGATTGACATGAAAACATGCTTCTATGAAGTGGAATTATCATGCTATAACCTTCTGATAAGCTAAAAATATTGCACAACACCATTAACCTTACGAAACAACCAGAAACAACAATTGATGTTGTGATTTAAAGATTTTCATACGCTTGGATCAAGATCATCATCTATAACATGCCATTGATTCATATTACTCTATATTTGTGTATAGATGGCGTTTAAATATGTTTAAACTTCATGCATTAGATATTAATACTAATAAAGAGATACGCTAATTTTACGGGTAATACATGAGTTTTGTTCATGTTGTATTGAATTTCATCATCAAAACGTTTGTTTTCTTGATGATATGCTAGAGTCGTCTAGTGTATAATATTCTTTTAACATGTGTTAATGATTGAAGAAGGATACACGAGCCAAAGTTGATAAGTGACCATGGTGTTGCGTAACTCTTGACTATAAGCTAGCATAATTAATATCTTATATGTATCAGATCAAAAAATAACTATTTTCATGATTTTCTTTTTCATAAATATATTCCAACCATGTGAATTTGATCAACTAACATCTTGCACAACATGTTCATCTATGTCATTTTAGTTGTCATATCTTTGTCCTATATGCCTTATAAATTTTTTCTATATAAAATGGTACTATACATTATATTATACGATACAAATGTGATACATAGAACATATCTAAGGTCGAACAATTATAACAACATATATGGTTGTACTATTATTGCATACCCTTCACTAGAGATCTCTAGTCCAATAGTGAAAATTTCAGTTTAGGTTTGGCTTACGTAAACCTTTAAAAATGATTTGATGGATTTATATGGAGGGGCGATTTTTATGAATATTGTTCTTTAGTGATCCATAAATCTCTTCGTCCATTGGAGTAAATTTGAACAAAAAAAAACACTATATTTATATGGTTCACTTGATTAACATCATTGAGCAATATTGCTCATAGCTTGTTAGAGAGACATCATAATATTTTGATATAGATTTCCAAGTATTAAAAAGATAAAGTTATAACTTATTATAAGGACATGTTTGGTATAAAAGAAACTTTTATTGATTATTTATAAAATAGTTTCAATATTTAAGTGACATCAATAAAAAATCCGCCGGAGATAAGTCTAGACTGCTCCGGTTATAGTTCTTCCTCCGGCGTTCTCTTCTTGATCGCTTCATTACCACAAGGAAGTAAGCATTCTTCTCTCGAACTAAAACCAAGAAATCAACCTTACTGGTGATCAGAATCTTCCGGCCTTCAGATTGAGTCTCCGGCCTCCTGCTCTCGACCAAGTAGGTAGTCAGATTATTGTACGATATACCAATCATCTGCTTCAACATTGTTCGAAACTTGTGAAAATCAATGGTAGGATCGATCTCAATGTTGCCTGACGTTGATTTGACGCTCTCCGTTGTATAAAACCACCGGAAACTCTTCTGCGACCTCTACTTGCACCATATTTTACGATCAATATCTTGTGAATTAGCGTTTAGTGGTTTTTTATATGATTCGATACATAGGGGATCGAGGTTATATATAGGGTTAGGTTTTTTGATTTATGGTAAGTTTTAAACTTAAATGGGTTTCAGATTCTCTCTCGGGAACCTTGGGGCTCAAGTTTATTATTAATAATATTACTTATTTATTCTTTTATTATTATTATTATTATTATTAATAGAGTTAAATGTTTTTTTCATCCCTGTGATTTGGTAAAAATTATCATTTGAATCCAAAGGTTTAAATCTTGCCATTTAAATTCAAAGTTTTCCTAAAAATTATCATTTGAATCCATTTGACTACACCTAATTAACACTGTTAAAATTTTTCGTTAAATCTCCCCCACTCGAGGGGTATTTTAGTCAAAACAATTACAAAAATAAAGAACCAACCCCACGTGAAATGTTTTGTGAGTTCAGTCTCTTTAGCAGGTTATATGTGGACCACATATCTCTACCATTTATAGGACCAACTGTATACTTATATACCTTCTTCCAAGTGTCCAGCCAAGAAACCTGAGAGACCTAACTTTTAGAAATGGCAATCTCGATACCATGGATTGCCATGTTCCGGTTGACCGCCACTACACGCTTACATGGCATGTCAGTCAACTAGCCATAAGAAAAAATATGGACCCTTAAATCAGCTTCAACAAAATTCAATAATAAATCCCCACATAATTAAAAAAATCAGTACAAAACCTCCTGAACATGATTAAAACAACGACAACATGACATCTAATAGCATCAGTAATGATCTATATCATTGATTAAATTAGCAACACAAATCCAACAGCAAAAGACTACAATATCAGTTGGTAAAATCAACACCAAGATCAGTGAGCGATTCTTCATTGTTACATAATTTTGTCTTAATAGTAGCGCATAATCACAAAATCAAGAACAATGCACAATAGGACCAAAACACCAAATCAAACACTAGTGTCGATTACATTCGATAATACAATGGCGATAGCGACTGTGGTGGCGACAGACAAACTTACCGTAAAACTCATGTGGATCGAAATCGTCCGTAGGGACACGAACAAACCAGAGTTCTTTAAACATTACTTGCGATTGATTTTGGGTATGAAATTGCGATTGCGATTACTATGTTTGCTTTTGATTATGGGGACGAAAGAGATTAATTTTGGGGGTGGGAATTCATTTTTTGCGATTACCTAAAAAGATTGAACGCATAAAACTCTTCATGTGGGGCTGGTTCTTTATTTTGTAATTGTTTTGACTACAGTACCCCTCAAGTGGGGAAGGTTTAACAGAAAATGTTAACGGTGTTAATTATGTGTAGTCAAATGGATTCAAATGATAATTTTTATGAAACCTTTACATTCAAATGGCAAGATTTAAACATTTGGATTCAAAAGATTTATTTTTATGTGAAAACTAAATAAGTTAGGGTTTTCAATAATTAAGGACACGTGTCATTCCATCGGCGACACTATTTTGACGACACTAAGAAGTGTCGTCATGCATGTGCACGACACTAAGGAGTGTCGCTATTGCCATTTGGCGATACTACAAGGACGACACTAGTGAACGACTCTAATTAAATCCAGAGCAAAAGTTCTGGCGACACTGATCCCTGACGACTCTAGTGTTGGCTACACTAATGCTCAGGCAACACTGATAAGCGACACTAGCAAAGTTTAACCAATTCCACTTATTGTATTTGTACAGATCATGTAGCACTTGTGTAGCCCAAAGCTTATTAGTTTCCGCAGTAAACCGTATACCAGGTGAGTTCTAATCCCCCTTTTTGCATGCTTTAGGGGTGGTGTGCATACTTAGTGGAAAGCGTTTGTTATGTATTTTATATTAATAAACAAAAGTGAAAGTTATGTTTTAGAGAAAAGTTTAAAAGAGGCAAAAGTAAGTTGTAAGGAAAGTAATGATATATATTCATGGCAAACGTTTATTATAATTTATATACATAAACAAAAGCATAATATATGGGCAAGTAATGTTTCAACAAAGGACAAGTATTTATGGCAAACGTTTATTATATTTTATATACATAAACAAAGACATATTATATGTTTAAGTTATAAACGAGTTAAAGAATGTTTTATGACAGAAAGGAGGTAAGTGTTTTTAAAAGAAGTCATTTCATTGTCAACGAAAAGAAAGTGAACAACTTTCCTACGGGAATGTGTACCAGCTTGTTAACGTTCACTCGGGGACAACAGTTACTTGTACAAGATGTCAGTTATGTGGTAGTGCTCATTAGTAAGAGCCTTTGTGATTCGTTAACGGTTGTACAACCGTGATGGATGACGACGGTTACTCGGGAGGTTCACGCAACCTCTCTGTAGCGTTAAGCGGTGTTGCTAGAGGCCAATACTAGTACTCTTCGGTTCATGGTCGTTGATCATGGGGGCGGTACAGGTTAAGCAGTGTTGTTAGAGAGCAATGCTAGTACTCGCCGGTTCATGGACGTTAGCCATGGGGGCGGTACAATGTAAAGGAACTACGGTTACAGTGACAAGGTTTGACACATAATGTATGGCTTAAATCATTTTAAAAGTAAAGTATGTAAAGATTTACCTTAATGGCGTCATGTATGTTTTAGTAAATCCTTCTTACTCTATATGTATGAATGTTCTAAGTAAACGCTAGAACTCACTCAGCGTTGCTGATTTTTAGTATGCAAATCAGTTAACTGTAGGTGGCTATAGATGGATGTGGATGCTTGGCTTGGCAAGAAGAGTTACCCCCCGAATATCAGAGTCTGGCATCCCGTTTTATGTGTAAGTTTATGTTGTTTTAGAAAAGTTTTAATCGTTTCCACTGTGATTTGTTGAATGTCTTATGTTTATAAGCTATACGTTGATAAGTAAATCCAATAAGTGAGGTTCTCGGATTCGGGGCCTTACACGTACCTTTATTTTTACTATTTCTATTAGTGTGTATGTGTTAAATAAATTCTTTTCGTGTAATTTAAAAAAATGTTTATTATTATTATTTTTTAGCATTTTATTTTAAAACCGTTCATTTTTTAAAATCATTGGTTTTTATTCGTTTTTTAAACTTTTCGTTTCTTCAAAATCGTTCGGTTTTAAACCCTTCGTTTTTTAAACCGTTCACTTTTCTAAACGTCTTTTATAAACGGTTTTAAAATATGTATATTTGATAAATAGGTACATTTGCAACTTTTCAAATGAAAAATAATCATGCGCTAAATGACCGTTTTATATTTCAATTCTAAAAATCACCATGTTGATAAAACAAATAACATATATAAAAAACCTAAAGTTACATGACATAATCGAAGATTACAAATAAATATTAGTTCTTAATTACTTCCAAGGAGAATTGTCATTTGACCAATCTGAATCGTGCTTGTCTTCGAATGGGTCATGGAACTCGCCTTCGAATGGTTCATGGAACTCGCCTTCATACTGGTCTTCATATACGTACTTGTCTTTGAATGGGTCTTCCGGTTCGTCCACCGGAAGGTCTTCCGGTTCGATCACCGCAGGGTTTCCGGTTCGACAAACGGAGGGTTTTCCGATTTGTCTACCGGAGGGTTTCTTGTGCGTAAAGAAGAGGGTTTTCCGGTTTGAAACCCTGAGGATTTTCTAGTACCTCTACCTGAGGCGGTTTTGGGAACTAAAAAACTGTTTCTTCGATTTGACATGTTTGTGTGGGAATTGAAAGTGAAAGTAGAAGAGTGAAAATGAAACTTGGACATGTTGTGAATTTATAAAAGTTACAAAATATAGTCTTTGCACATATAGCTATTAGAAATATAGCCTTTGCAAAATATATATTATACGAACGATTTAAAAAAATGAATGGTTAAAAACACACGAATTGTTTAAAAAAAGTAGTTTAATAAACAAACGATTTAAAAAACGAACGATTCAAAAAACGAACAATATTAAAAAAGAACGGTCTTAATATAACAAATTTTTAAAAATAATAATAAAACACAATTTTTTTAAAATATACAAATAAAAATGTTTTGTTTAACACACATATATTTGTGATCGTCAACAAACAAGAGAGAGATCAAGGTAGGGGTGATTAGGTAACAGACTTAACAGATCAATAACCGAACCAAACAATTAACCGATGGCTCGGTTCAACCATTACTAAAACAATAAATTGTGGGTCAATATCGGTTATGATGTGTGTTAAAACTGAATCAACCGAACCGAATGTCATCACCTTGAAATAAATATAAAGATACCATCAATATTTTTAATACTCGTTGATTTCTTCATCTTTTAAATCTTGTAACTTGATTAGCACCTCGGCATATCTGAAATCAGCAAATCGATGGTGGAATCCATCTGTAAAATCGATAAAAGAAGAAAAAAAATTTAACCCTACTTGCAATGGGTGCTTACCTTGGAACACCTGCAATTGCTATCACCTTACCATCAAAAGAACAGGGAAACTTCAACCCTAACAAAACAAAAAATGAAACAAAGCAGGACACGTGTACAGGTCAAGAACTGCCCACGTTCAAAGCAATACCTTCCGGCAGCCCTAAAACCACGACAACCACAGCCATCACGACACCATTGCCACCTAGGGTTCCGCCAAAGCTAATAGGATCGACCTGGCGGCGATTGCGGACCATGGCAACCATTGGCTGCCGTCGATTGAGCGCAAAAAGAGAAAGGCGGAGAGGAAGAAGCCATACGCTTTCTTGGAGGGATGAGAGAACCAGCTAAAGAGAAAGGTGGAAAGGAAGAACCCATACACTTATAAAGGAAAGCAAAGCAGACTTGTACCTGTCGCATAAAAGGTTGCAAAACACTATATCTACTCCTCAGCCCATGGGTTTTAAAAGAGTTAGTAATGTAAAACACATGCATTCACTATTGAATATGTGTATTTACTTATAAATACATTATACGAATGTAATGACCTTTTTTTTCCAAATTAACATAAAAAACATGTTATATTTATTAGATCTATTATATATACATTTAAAGATGAATGAACGGAATAGTATAATTTTTTGCTTTTTTGGCTACAAAAATTTAAGTATTCTTATTTTGGCCATAAGATTTCATTTCAAGTTTGGTATATATAGCTTTTGGCTTTCTTATTTTGGCCACAAAATTTCCTTTCAAGTTTTGTTTTTTTTCTTTTTTCTTTTTTTTTTAAAATTTCGGTTTTAGGTTTTTCTTTTACTAACGTTATGTTTATCGTTGCGTCTGCGTTTGTATTCAGACTTTTTGATGTTCGCTTTTACAACGGAGTACGCTTTTGGGTTTTAGGACGGAGTACGCCTTTGGGTTTTACGGTGGACTGACGATCACTTTTATGAATGATTACGCTTTAGGGTTTTACGGCGGAGTGACAGCCGTTACAAAGTGTTTTTCTATTTGCTTTTTGATATTCAGGATCGTGTCGTCGCCGACGGCCGGGGTTCGAGGTTGTGCCCAGCCTAGATTTTTTTTATGTTCTTTGTAAGGCCCCAAATCCTAGAGACTTCACGTGTTGGACTTACTCATTCACAAACAGTTTCTTAAACTTAAATCATGTTATATTTATCAGATATCTATACTACTATATAAAGCATATCGGGTGGGCAAAAGGGTAATTTTATCCAATTTTAAGACATTATCTTAAATACCACTTGTTAAACACAATGTACCTAATTCTTTAAAGCTAAAGAAAATGTTTTTTTTTTACTTTTTAGCTTGTCCTGCATTGGTGGTTTACCCAACCTAATCATAAAGCAAACCACTATAAATAAAGAAGTCTCTTTACTTGAGAAAATTGAACTATGTGTTCCATGCCCTTCATGCTCTTTTTGGCTAAATTGGGTAAACAAGTATTTTTTTTAGTGCTAAAATTGGATATTTAACCGAGGTTCGAATCTTGCTTGAAAAAAGCTCGGCTTGAAATCGTTCCGGTTGTAAACTTGCGGACTTGGAGCGGCTTGGTTTGTAAACAAGCTGAGCCCGAGCTAGGCTTGGCTCGACTCGTGAGCTTATGAGCCAGGTTTGATTATAATAATAATAATAAGAATACCCAAATATAATTAATGTTTAAGGCAGGTCGGGTTAGATTAAGCTCTCTAAAGGAGCCTCGGTGACCCCTCCGCTTCGCGCGAGCCAACCCACTATTTTATATATTAAACATAATGGAAGGACGAGATGGTAATTTACCCACATTTTAAGACACTTCTAAGACACTTAACAAAGTTAACGACTACTGAACGGAGTAAAATGTGGGTGTTCCGTCCTTCAACACTCTAAGCTCCTTTTAAACTTTGAGTTTACTGTCATTCCACATCGAATGGGAGAAAGAAAAAAGCAAATGTTGAGGCTTGATAAATAGAGGTCTTGTTTTTTATCTCCATCCCACATCGATGGCTAGAGAACTTCAGTGGGGGAGCCTCCTATAAAGAGAGAGTATCAGTTTGTTCTATCTAACATTGGTAAAAATCTATTTGCGTAAAAATTGCTAGCTGGCTAGACTGGTTCTTAAGGTTCTTAAACAAAAATTTTGATATTGGTTATGGTTGTGGCTCAAAATTGAACCGTCCCGTCCACACCCTTAAAATCACTAACTAAATATTTACATAGTTATAATAATAATAATAATACTCAAATATAATCAGTATTTAAGGCAGATCGGGTTAGAATGCGCTCTCCTAAAAAGACTTGGTGACACCCGCCACTTTGCGCGGACTAACCCACTAGTATTATATATACATTTAAAGATGAATGAGAGGAATAGTATAATTTTTGGCTTTTTTGACCACAAAACTTTAAGTATTCTTATTTTGGCCACAAGATTTCATTTCATGTTTGGTATATATAGATTTTGGCTTTCTCATTTTGGCCACAAAATTTCCTTTTAAGATTTTTTTTTAAATTTCAGTTTTATGTTTTTCTTTTATTAACGTTATGTTTATCGATGCGTCTGCGTTTGTATTCGGACTTTTCGACCCTCGCTTTTACAATGGAGTACGCTTTTGGGTTTTAGGATGGAGTACGACTTTTATGACGGAATACATCTTCGGGTTTTACGATGGAGTGACGATCACTTTTATGAATGAGTACGCTTTAGGGTTTTACGGTGGAGTGACACCCGTTATAAAGTGTTTTTCTATTTGCATTTTGTTATTTAGGATCGAGTCGCCACCGACGGTCGGGGTTCGAGGCTGCGCCCAGCCTAGATTTTTTTTATGTTTTTTGTAAGGCCCCAAACACTAGAGAACTCACGTGTTGGATTTACTTATTCACAAATAGTTTCTTAAACTTAAGACATGTTATATTTATCAGATATATTATATATACATTTAAAGATGAATGAGAGGAATAGTATATTTTTTAGCCACAAAACTTTAAGTATTCTTATTTTGGCCACAAGATTTCATTTCAAGTTTGGTATATATAGCTTTTGGCATTCTCATTTTGGCCATAAAATTTCCTTTCAAGTTTTAATTAATTAATTTTTTTTTTAATTTCAGTTTTAGGTTTTTCTTTTATTAACGTTATGTTTATCGTTGCGTCTGCGTTTGTATTCGGATATTTCGACGCTCGCTTTTACAACGGAGTACGCTTTTGGGTTTTAGGACGGAATACACCTTCGGTTTTTACGGTGGAGTGACGATCACTTTTATGAATGCGTCCGCGTTAGGGCTTTACGGCGAAGTGAGAACCGTTACAAAGTGTTTTTCTATTTGTGTTTTGATATTCAGGATCGTATCGCAGCCGACGGTCAGGTTCGAGGCTGCGCCCAGCCTATATTTTTTTTTGTTTTTTATGTTCTTTGAAAGGCCCCAAACCCTGGAGATCTCACATGTTGGATTTACTTATCTACAAACAGTTCTTAAACTTAAAATGAAATCATTGCAGCGGAAATTTAATTGTCATTACATAGTACCCAAAATACCAACCAAATAAATCACTGTTTAACAGCAAATAATTCTCATAATTAACGACTGTAGATGGCAGAACTCAAGTGTCGGGTAACTCCTCGGGAATAGTCAAGCACGCATCCATGCCGCATACTTCTATGATTAACCTAACACGCATACTAAAAGTCAACTAACGCTTCCGAGTTTAAGTCTTTCATTCATATAGGGAATGGTCTTATCATTCAATTAGTCTTTAGGGTTTTAAATCATTTATAAGAAAACACGACTTATCTTTTAGCATTCAATCATCTTTAAAACACCGTTTAACGAAACATCCATTTAAATATTTACATTCATTTAAGTCATACATTATTGTCTAAATCTGTGTTACCATACATTATATTGCCCCTAAGGCTTAACTGCATGAAAACCAACAATACAATACGTTCCGTCCCTTTTATTGCCCATACGGCTCATACGTGCATAAACCGACAATTTTCATCGATCTCCATGGCACACTGGCCATAATACAGTCGGATCATAATTTAACTCGTGGGTCACGTTAACCCTGGGTAACCGTCGTTACTCCAGTCCCATATGTATAACATCAAATCCATTGACATGCCACCAAGGCACTGCCCCTGTTGTGCTTATGGCCATACGCCTCATACATCCGCAAACCGGCTAGTAGTAGGATCATACTCACGGTCTTGGCCACTACTTCCCATACTTCTTAACCGTCAATTCCTTCCTTTTAACAGATTAGATATGTAATGAATTCTTTAAAACATTTTCCCATTTTCTTTTCATAAAACATCCCATTTATTTGTTTTCCCTTTCTTCATGTAGAAAACCATTCCGTTCGTAAACCTTTCATTTCATAAACATTCTTGTTTCAAACATCATTCTTTCAGTAAACCAGTCATTTCATAAACATTTCATTTATCAATCATTTTGTAAACTGAGTAAGCATATCACCCTAGAAACAAGTAAATAGGGATTCTTGACTCACGTGTTAAGCTATCCAATACGTCTTACCAACTTGGTCCAAAAGATGGCACTCCCAATCTGAATTAATGATTAATAATACATTAATTCTACACTTTCTAATACCCCAGCGAAACTAGGCAAATTTCGCTTCTTGAGATCAAGGCGAAACTAAGTTAGTTTTTATTTCTATACTTCAGCGAAACTAGATTGCTTTCGCTTTCAGATATCTCAGCGAAACTAGGTAGTTTCGCTTCTTTATAAGCTAAGCGAAACTAGGTAGTTTTGCTTTCCAGCTAGTTTCGCCTTGTAGTTTCACTTAGTCGTCTTCTTCACACAGAAACCCTAGTTTCTGCATGAAGATGGCGCCCAAGCCCAAAAACCACCAAGGTCCGAACTTTTAAGGTCCAAAACTTGTGTTTAACCCTCGCAAGTCTAGATCTAAGGTCCTTTTCCCGTTTTACACGTAAAAACCCGACCTTTTTGATTAAAAACCCATAAAACCCACTTTTAAGAAAAAATCAGATCTGGGAGTGTTTCTTACCTCAAAATGTCACACCCCAACCGACGGCGGAATACGTCGGGGCGGACGTGTAGAATGTTCATAAACACATGATTCAACTAACGCTTCATATATTAAATTTACTAAATTTCATAACAATGTTCAACAAAAAAATCAACAATCAAGGAAAATGAAATACATCAACAAATTCAATTGTTTTATTTCAACTAGGTCCTCATGTCCTATATGTAGCAACTGGAAACATGAACTCAAAGATTTGCACCTGAAACATGATGAAAAAAGGGTCAACTAAAAATATTTGGTGAGCATACATATGTTTTGACTCTAAATGGTAGTATTGTGTTGTGTGCATACAATCCATACAAATCATGGTTAATAAGGCAAATATGGAGAGATACTATTGTGAAACCAAATTGTACAATCAAACCTTTGTAACTAGCATGCAAAAACCAAAATGTGTTGTCGGTAACAATCACCCTACCTTGGTGGGTTTGTCAGACTCAATAGATCTATCATTGTTAATCGCCGGCTTGTATAGTTAATGATTGCACATGTAAATTGCACACAAAGAAGTTTACACACCTAGTACTCAAACATAAGGCTCAAATTTGTACACATGAATGTAGGGTGGAATTGTATTGTGTAGTTTGTAAACATTGTATAATTGAACTCATGTCCCACCTCCAAAATGTAAATAGTGTAAAAAGGGGCTATGTAAACTCACTTGTATAGATGGTGTAGCTAGCACGAACAATAGGTAGTAAAAGTGATTCTTGTAAATCACAAATTTAACTTAGAGTGAGAATATATGATCTTGAATTAATAATGTGTACGGAGTCTATGTCATGATCAAATGTTCATCGGTTTGATATGTGTGGATTTGTACAAGGGTTGTGTCATTTTATGTGACAGGATGTAACTCGAGAAAAGTTTGATATGTAAATTTGTAAGTTCAAAGTATATATGAAAAATAATATTTGTCTTTAGGGTTTATGTTTAATTAATTTAAATAAATAAATTCATTTAGGGTTTAAATAAATAAATCTATCTCGTTTATTCATTTAATAATAATGTGTCAAGAAATATTGTAAATATATATTAGTATATAAATAGTTTGTGTAGGTTTTGAATAAAATAATTATATATAAGCTTTTTATTTAAAATTTATTACTTTTTAATCCACTAGGAAAGATTAAATAATTGGTTTAAAATTTTCAAGTTGATAATTTGGTTTATGAAATAATTCCCGGGCCTTGGGGTTTTATAAAATAATTTTTATAAAGGAATTTGGGTTTAAACAAAATATATTAAAATGATTTAAAAAAAACAAAAACTGACTAGGGACACACGACCGCGCCAATGTAGGGCACGACCGTGCTTAGGCTCGGGACGCGACCGCGTCTCGTTAGGAGGCACAACCATGCTTGGAGTAAGGGCACGACCGTGCTAAGGAATGAACACGACCGTGTCTGGTTTTCTCAAGAAAACAAATTGACTAGATCTTGCATTAAAAATAGTTGGATTCATGGGGCTTTCAAAGAATGAATGTTTGCGAATGTAACCATGTAATTTAATTGAATTGAGGTCGTGTCTAGGGTGTAGTTCGATTAAAACGTATATGTCACGAACCCTAGGATCGATTAACGTTAAATTCGATGTTGTAAGCCCCAATTGGGTTAGGGTTTTCCATCTACAGATGAAAACGAAAGCGTAGGTGTGATTTGTTACCTTAAACGATCTCGAATTGGTGGGGTTCGACCAAACGGAGTTCCGACTCGATCTCCGACGACTCCGGCTTCGTCTCCGGCCAAATTAGCGTGTGTAACAGCTTCTGAGAGGTTCGACTAGTGTGTGTAGAGTGATTGGTTTCGAATTAGAATGACCAAATGATCGATTTGATGAATTCTAAGAATGGCTTTGACGGTTACAAATGTGACACTCTTAATTCGCAATCAAAGTCGTTAAAACGTAATAAAACGATTTACTGATGATTTAAAACGACATTGTGGTGCATTTCCGTTGAGGATTTGATCGGTTTGGGACGTTACGGAAATGATTTGCGTCTTTACTGCACGAGGCGCGACCGTGTCTGGAATTAGGCACGACCGTGTCTATGGTCTTGGCGCGACCGTGCTCAAGCAACGACGCGACCGTGTTTAAGAGTTTTTGGTTAAATGCAAGAAATAGTCCTTGTAGTTTGGTGTTTGAGTTTGAGGAATGGCAGAATTAGTCCCTAGGGTTTGTGATTGGATAACTTGGACTAACTTGACTAATTGTGTTTGTGTGAGATAACAAAACTTGAGTTAACGGAGTTATCTCTAAATAGCCGGATGTCACATCATACATATATATATTTTTGTAAGGCTAAAAGATGAATTTGTATGAATGAAATTATGAATTTAATACACTTTTGTAATTATGGTTAATGTGACACAATGTAATGAACCAGAATTGGAGTTGAAATGCTATTACTACGCAAAATAAAGCATAAGAAAATCATGGATGTTACACAAAACAACGTACTCCTTCAGCAAATTCTTCCCCCGAGCAATGGAGAAATATGGAGGATCGATCTTTAGCCCAAACTGAGACTTTCTCTCTCTAGGATTTTGGAGATGGGGTTTTGAATGCAAGGTGAAGGGAATGAAGAGAAGACCAGGGTTTTAAGCCCATGCCCCTTATCCATTTTCGGTCCAAACTCCCGAGCCTATCAAGCCCATGATCTTTCTTTTATTCTTTTCTTTATTTTCTTCGAAACCCATTTTATTAACCGTTATTATTTTCGGGATGTTACATTCTTTTTTGTTGTTTTGGGTTTTTAAGGGTGTATGTGTTGTTGTGACCTGGGTTTGCAATCGGATTTCTTGATGCCTTAAAGTTTTACGTCGGAATGGCCATTGTTGCTCCGTGTTTTGATATTCGGGATCATAACGGAATCACCGACGCAACTCACGGGGATGAAAACATAGTTATATTTACCGGTTAAAACAAGCAAACATAAGTGAATAAATATTAGAAAATATAACGGTTAATATATGGTTAACATATGTATGTTTATACCTATACATGCCCGACCCAAAGGGAGGGGCAAGGTGGGCCACGGCTCCAGGCCCGGTCTTTCAAGAGGCCCGAAGTTTTTAAAAAAATTGTATATGTTTTAAATAGTATATTTAATTTATACATTCATTTTGTGTACATCAAAGTTTTCTTAGTGCAATTGAAAATACCATTGCAAGAAAATATAAAGGTCACAGATTCAAGTCTTGGCAACAACACTATTTATTTTTCATGTGTCATATTTCTTCTTTTCTCTTCTCTTTTTTTTCTCTCTTTAAAAGGTTGTCCCACAAAAATCCATAATTGTTTATATATATATATATATATATATATATCTATACTACTATATAATAGGGATTAGAAAGATAACAATGCAAATTTCAAAAAAAATTAAGACACCTTGTACCATTGTTATACCATGATGTACACATTCATAAAGCCTAAAATGAGTACAATTACCTTATAACCCCTATTTATAATTAAACTCTATTAATTACCATTTAACCCATAAAATTAAAGCTTAGATAAAAAGTATTGAGTGGGTAGATATGTTTTTTTACCAACTTTTTTTAGTTAATGTTAAAACACATCTTTATGACCATTGTTAAAACCATATTAATTACCAATTTAACATACTCAATTATATATTAAAATGATTTCAGTCCGATCATAATTTCATGATAAAAAGTGTTATATGTATCATAATAAGTGAAGTGGATGGAGAACCTGCTTATTATCATGGTGATTTATATTATATGAAAGAATATAAATCCCAAACCATCCTTTTAAAAAAGCTAGGATATAAAGATAAATATACATACTTCATAATAAAAAAAAATACATAATATATCTGCAGATTTGTTACTTTAGGTCGCTGCCTCCGTTCACTTCTTCGCTCGCCTACTTCTCAACCCCTTTCCTTGCAATGATGATCATTAACCACATTCAATGGCCCGTTTACGTTTACGTTACACTTCTTCCTTTCCCTTTTCTTTCACCATCGTTCCAGACAACCTCCATTACCACCACCAATGATGCTTCTTCCACCATTGAAATTACCATAGTGTGACTGATGACGGCTGCTTTTCGATCTGGCTGGGTGGCTTTGGTCCGCCAGTCTTCTGGGTTTGTCGGTTGGCCTGCGTAGGTATTTTTTCGGTTTTACTTCCTTTGTTACGTTCCTACCCTTGCTTTGGTTTTGATTGTAACTTCTCGATTTTGTATTTGCATTGTGTTTATCGTTGTCTATTGTTCCTCATCATCTTTTCTTCGCAGGTCTGTTTTGTTAGATTGGAGCTTTGGGATTTTGGGTATGTTCTTCTTGCTTCTTTTGTCTCTCATATTTTTTTACTTTGCAGGTTTTGTGGTTCGTTAGATTAGCTGTTGTTGATGGCTCCCTCTGCTGTTAGTTGGTGTGTTATTGATTCCTTTATTATATGTTCTGCTTTACTTTTGAATATCGATCTATGTAACTTCAAGTTTTACATAGAATCTTGCTATGTTTTAAGATGAATTTACAAATTACAACCCCAAATATAGCTAACAATTTTGTCAAGTTTTCTCTTGAAATTTTGTTAGGTTTAATTGTTCATGGAGGTGCACGATTGTATAGGGGAATCTGTAAATATCACCGTTTTAATGTGATTAGAATTAGGAAAAACCGAGAGGATGATCTCACAACCGAGACAAAGAATGTAGAAAACGTACACTTTTTATTTGTTTTACATTATTTTTTTGGCAAATTGTGTTATTTAATCTTTATAATGTATTAGTTTTTCATGTTCTGATGTCGTTAGATTGTAAAGAATATTGAAGAATTGAAGTAGTCTGTGAAAGATAGAACTTCAGGTTTGCTTTTTCGTGTTCTTTTTTTTAATCTTTGTCCCTGCTTTTGATTTGATTAGATTAGTAGAACTTATGTTTTGTTCCATGATGTTTAAAAATAACACATGTTTTGCATCATTATTTGCTCATTGTATCTTGTTCATATTGAGAGTGAACAGATTTTATGCCTTTTTATTACTTGATTACCTACTTTTCTGAGAGTTATCTGTGTGTGCTTCAACTTTTGTTGTTAGAAAAACATACATACTCTTCTCAGAACGTCACTTGATTATGATTAGAATGTGACATATATCAACCAAGTGGACTCCTGACTGGTGGTTCTCACAAGTAAGCAACATTTCATAAATATTTTTTAATTTTCACATACATTATCATAAGATTATTTTATCAGTGTACTCAAGGATTCACAATGGAAAAAAGCTTCATCTTTTTTACCTTAAATATAAATTGTTAATACACAGGGGTGGTGGTGAATGGTGATCTACTAAAGCAACAACATGCTTTGGAAGAAGCTGAATCACAATTATCTTTACATCAAAAGCGACTATCAGAAATCGAATCCAAGGTTAACCTTCAAAGCTACTTTGCTTCTTTCTAAAGTCTAATATAATTTTTACATAAATTATTAATTTTTATAACGGCCGACACTAACCACAGATTAGAAGTATACTGAAAGAAGACGAACTGCAGGTTTTTTTGGCTGCAAAGTCCACCTATCTGAACGCATTTTCCCAAAAAAAATTAACCTGTAAAGTCGAGCACAACGCATATCAACAATAACCTGAGGTGTATTCAGATTTAACGCGAGCTGTATTCAGATTTTGCAGATTACGGATCTTTGCCAGCACCATTTTGGATGCGAGCTACTTTTTGCTAAATGGACCTGCAGATTGAAGGTAAAATTGCACAAAAATTCATTAGGCTCCAACTTAATTTTGATGTTCTAACCATCCCTTAATTTCTTTCTTCTGCAAGCTACTTCTAGCCTTATGTAGAAACCAGCTGGTAAGTATAAATGTTGTCTAAATGATGTGCTAATGGGTCAACGCATACTGATCCATCCTATTTGGACCCAGACCCACTTGAATTGAAAATGACATATTTGTTGATTTCATGACTTTAATTTAGTGGATTTATTTTAGTCATGGAATCCCATCTCCATAGCTTTTCAAAGTTTGTAAATCAAGATTTCCTTATTGTTGCTTTCAGGTTTGAGTTTGAACTCACTATTATTTTTTTTGAATTTTCACATACATATGTGAGTTAGATGCCAATTTGTCATTGATATGGCCAAGTTGCTCAAAGCTCCATAGGTGAATCGATTTGACGTTGTATTAATCGATTTGATGTTGCATTTGCCTTTACAAATGAGGTGTAATTTATTAAAAACATTCATTTAATTAACCAAATATTTACACAATTAATTTATCAGGGCCGCACATCATGCGGGTTCCCTACTAGATCACAATAGTCAAATTTTTTAATGTTTCTGGAACAAATAATTACAGATGCATATACCATCTCAATTTCATGGAATATAAAGTGTGCAACACTTGATCACAATAGTCTATTTTTCCCTAAATTGAATAAATAGTTCTGGAACAAATACTCTATTTTTCCCTAATGTGATTCATACATTTGGGCATAATATTTTGTTTATTTTGTAAATTGTTTTTATATCAATAATATACACTATATAATTTGTTTCTTTTGAGTATTTTTTCCTGGTATAGGACATATAAATGGGTGTTATGTTCTTCCAGAGTTGAGAACTTAGGATTTTGAATCTCACTTTTTCTAATTGCATATCATATATTTTGTTTTGGCAAGATTTAATCATACCATTTGTATTACAAGACTTTTGGCAGCACCTTTTGTAGAAAATCTTCCCTGTTGTCATCAGTATCTCACTGTAGATTTGATAATTATTAGACTTTTTAACAAGTACAAATACTTTGTTTGCTGAAAATTTCTACATTTGTCAAAAATGATATGGTGGCTCTTATCTGATCCTGGCACCTTTACTGTTTTACATTCTTTAAAACTTGTTAATTTCATTTTTACTGGTCATAAATAAATGTAGATCAAGTGTTCAAGCTTTTTATTTTTGTATTTCTGTTTATGTAGACAACTAGACAAGTTAGTTTGTTATATGTTTAGATTTGTTGTAGAGTTTTGGTTGCTTTGAGATGGTGGATTCTAAGAGAGAGATGGAGAATGGTTCTTCACCAACGCCATCGCCACAGATGGCGGATGTGAAGAAATATTGTGTGATCTATGCAGTTAATATCGCCAATATCTCGGCGATATCTCATCGGCGATATCTCACCGATATCTTTTTTATCGGCCCCCTGACAAAATATCGGTGAAAATATTGGTACCGATATTATCGGAGATATTTGCCGATATATCGCCGATAATTTAAGTTCAAAATATCGGCGATATCACCGATTTTCATGGTAAATTTAAGTTGACCCATTTTAATGTTTTTCTGCCCCCAACTTAGCCCATTCCTGTTTAAAAAATGTTGGCCCAACTTGTACCCATAGCCTAAAGTCCAAAACCCATCGAATTTCATGCCCTAACTTCAATCGGATGTTCCAATTCACGCTGCTACGGTGCTACCTGCAATCGCACACCCACCTTAGCTCATTCACAGACCTGCAGTCCAACTCTAATTAGATCATGTTTTTATTTTCTAATATAAAATATTTACACCTTTTATGTTTTTGACTTTTGATTTGACTATTAATATTATAATTATATATATATATATATATATATATATATATATATATATATATATATATATATATATATATATATATATAAGTTTATGCATGATATAAAAATTACCGATATCCCACCGCGAGAACCGATATCTCAAATATCGGTGCTTGACCGATAACCGATATTTTTTCGCATTAACTGCATAGGGTGTGATTGACCAGATGTCATATCTTGGACCGACTGAGGCTGACGTTCACAGGAATGCACTGTTGGAAACTTCAATAAGAGGAGGTTCTTCGTCGTCTGGATCAGGTTCTTCTAATTTTTCAATGATTAATGTATATAATTACAAACGTAATGTGTGCATCACTACATTTCCTTTCAAAATTTTGCAACCTTACTGAATTAGTAGTTGTTGCCGACAGCGCCTACATCTTACTTGGGGAAAACACAATTTGCTACTAACTATGACCTCAAGATGATTTATTGTTATTTGGCTGTCTAGAAGCTATATTTAGGGCTCAAATAGTTGTAAACTTAACATTGACTTCTTTCTAGATTGAATATATTATGATATAGTCTTAAGAGGTTGTTCAGAATTTGAGGCAACTAAGTCTAAGAAACTTGCAGATCATCAGGGAACCTATGTTAAGACATTAACCCTATGTAATTGATGGTAATGATATTCAAAGCATAGGTCCTTGGTTTAAAAAAGCGCGAGGCGAGGCGAAGCGTTTCGGTCCCAAAATTTGAGGCGCCACGCCTCAAGCTAGAGGCGAGGGCTTCACGTATGCGAGGCGCTAAGCTAAAAAAAGTAATAAAAAATTTAGTAACATTCTTAAAACCTCCCACTAAATGTTGTTTCAGTCTAAAAACTCCTCTTTTGAGTAATTTTCACAAAACTTGCAAGAAATATTCGTCCTAGACGGATCAGTTGATGTGGATCCCAAGTTAGAAGACTTGCTTGAATCAGAAACCATTATGCTATAACAAAAAACAACTTAAAAAACTGATTTAAGTAAAGAGGAACTGCAATTGGAACTCAAATTCATAACAAAACAGTGAAAAAAAACGTGAAAATACATGAAGCGGCGCCTCGCCTCGCCTCGCGCTTCAAGCCTGAGGCGGCGCCTTGGGGCGCTTCATGTATCTCGGGCGCCTCACCCATTTGAGGCGTTTTGCCCAGCGCCTCGCGCTTAAGGCAGCGTCTCACGGCGCTTTTTTAAACACATCATAGGTCAACAAAAATGTGTTGCATGGAAATGTAAAAAGTATACTGAATTGCTTTTTCACACTTTATTTTTGCAGGTTTAGTACAAAAGTTGTAAACTGGTTTGTCATGAAGAGTTTAGTTGGTTTGCTTTTACAAGTTTCATCACTAAACATGTCATTATCTTCATTGCTTTAGCCCTGTTTCCACTGTTCATTTGACTTGGAAATATCAATATTAAATGGCTATGTTAAATAGTGTAAAACATTTGTAGCAAGTACAAATAAGATTTATTTAAAAGAAATCTAACTTTTGTTGATTTCTATGTCTGATTTTTCATTAAAAGAGATGGCAACATGAGAGGTTAGATGTATACGGGTTGAAACAAATATCATAGAAACACTTATAAAGTTAAAAGATGATTAATGGGTCAATTATGATAAGAACTGTTAGAGATATATATTAGATAGAAAATATTAATTACGATTAAATAAGAATATGTTAGTATATGATTTGTTGTTTCTCCCAAACAAACCCCTAAATTTACGCTACGTTGCAACGCGCGGGCTCCCCACTAGTATGTTTAAACTCATTACATATAAAAAAAAATATTGAGACCCGCTTTTTTATTACTTGTCACGGGTCCAAAACGTTTCAAGGATTCACGGGGCCGACCTGTACCTATAGTTTATTTACAGATGAATACACTATTAAGAACTATAGTACCTTCAGTGTACATTCACCGATGAATATAGCATATAAATACATAGTGTGTTTAAGTATGTTCAAAATCAAGTTACGAACTAATGTGAATTTACCTTAACTATGAAAATATCGTCGTGTAGAATTTTATCAAATCTGACGTTGATAAAATTGTTTTCATGTTGTCATATATTTAATGATTTTATTTAAAACCATTCATACATATTATACTTTATATAAGTTAGTCATAAAGATATGGTTGCCCTACTTTAATAATATCTTGGACATTGTTGTCTAGAGGATGCCGTGGTCCCATTGGAAAAAGCATAACTAATGGAGTGAGGGCCATTTCATCGAAAAGGAGTGTACCATCTAGAGTGCTAACCAAACATACATTTTTTTTAGAGTTAAATGCTTTTTTTAATCCATATGGTTTGCTAAAAATTGTCATTTAAATCTAAAAGTTTAAATCTTGCTATTTGAATCCAAATGTTTCATAAAAATTGTCATTTGAATCCATTTGACTACATCTAATTAACACCGTTAAAATTTTCCGTTAAACGTTCCCAACTTGAGGGGTATTTTAGTCAAAATAAAGAACCATCCACACGTGAAGGGTTTTGTGTGTTCAATCTCTTTAGTAAGCCATATGGGGACTAGGGCTGTTAAAAAAACTCATAGGAATTCGTTTTTTACATATAAAAAAATATCTAAAGAGATTGAACATATAATACATATAATATTTCGATCTTAAAGAAATTGCGATTGCGATTACGACGTTTGTTGTTGATTATGAGGACGAAAGAGATTGATTTTGGGGTTAGGAATTCGTTTTTTGCGATTACCTAAAGAGATTGAACGTATAAAACCCTCATGTGGGATTGGTTCTTTATTTTTTAATTGTTTTGACTAAAATACCCCTCAAGTGAGGAACTTTTAACGAAAAATGTTAATGGTGTTAATTAGGTGTAGTCAAATGGATTCAAATGACAATTTTTTTAAAACCTTTGGATTCAAATGAAAAAATTTAAACCTTTGGACTCAAATGATAATTTTTAACAAAATAGAAAGATGAAAAAAGAACTTTAACTCTTTTTTTTAAATTCACTTTTTAAATTCACTTGTATGGATGTAGATAGGCCACGCTTATTAATAAAAACCATATTGTACACTCAACATTTTGTAGCTTTCTAAATTTTTTATGGCTCATAGTTTTAAAAAGCGGGTACCGCATAGTTTTCTTTTACTTATATATTTGAGTTTCTATGCTATTGTCTGGTTTAACCAAATTAACATCTTTCAATCAATGTTTTCAGAACCGGACCGAACGTCGAACCGGTCTTCTTACCGGTCCACTGGTAGGACCGGATTTAAGAACCGGACAACATCATAAATATTATAAAAATAAATGAATTCAAACAAACATTAATCCTTCAAAAACCACCAACAAATTAATTCCAATACTTTTAAACTAACAATTAGGTACGAAATATGAATCCAAGAGACTTAAAAGAAATAAAAAAAATAAAAAAAACCGGTCCGACCACCGGGTCGTTGCAGGACCGTTTCAACACATGTAACTGAACTGGCCAGACCACCGGTTCCCGGTCCGACCTGCCGGTCCTGTCCAGGTTTCAAAACATTGTCGTCAACAAATAAATATTTGATAGTTATTCAGTTATTCTTTTATTTAATTTTTCTTATCATCTTTTATAAGTTTTACATGAAATATTGATCTATCTTCTTATATTATATTATAAAAAGATCAACGTAAGTAGAGACAAATGACATTTATCATGAAACTAGTTATTCATTTTCTTAAGTATTATCATATGAGTTTATATTAGATCATAAATTCACTACAAGGTTTTAGGGCAATACAAGGTTTTAGGGCAATAGCGGCAATGTCGCCGCTAAAATTCATCGCAAATAAAAAAAAACACCACTAAAAAGTCGCCGCTAATGCCCCGTTTCCGGTTTTATGTTTTTTTTCCATATTTTTCAGTTTTTTTTCAAATACAAAATATCTGTAAATTTCCAGTTTTGAGACATACAAACATATAAACTACATAAACATATAAAAACTACATAAATATCATCATTCGCTAATGTTTGGGACAATAAGTCATAAAAATAAAACTACATAAATGTAACATCCTAAAAACGCCATCAATAAATGAAAAGAAATAACGGGAACTAAAAGAGGTTTATCAAAAGACAAGGGAATGGAGGGTTTGGCTTGGGCTCCTTCTTTCTCGCATTGGTTAGGGAAGCCCGCCCTTATAAAAGGATTAGGGCAACCCCATCCCACCTCCACCATAATAGTTATAGAAAAAGGATCTCAGTCGACTTCTGGTTTAGTTTCTTTCCTAATCTCTTGAAACTTCAAATTCTCTTATGCGGCCGGCTGATATTCTGGTGTTTGGTTGGGCAGGGGGAAACACGCTTGTGTGGACCTTACAGGAGTGTCCCCTCTTGTGGGGCTTAGAGACAATGGGGTTGTGGCGAGTCATGCTGCTTTAAAGGCGGAATCAGGCAAAGTTGCTAAACACGAGAAAGCTTGTTTAGAGAACCAACACATGTTTATCCCTTTTGCTTTTGATACTTTTGGGTTCCTAGCACCGGAGGCAATGGAATTCCTAAACAGGGTTCAACGAGTCGTGCATAGTAATATTTCGGCCTCTAAGACCCAAAACTTTGTTTTTAGTAGGATCGGTTTTGCTATTCAAAAGGGGGTTGCAGCGCAACTTGTTGCCCGTTTACCTGCCACTACAACAATATCACCCTATACCGACGACTTTTTTTGACCCTATAGCGACGACTTGTCGTCGGGATAGCTTATACCGACGACATGTCGTTGGGATAGGTGTCGTCGGGATTGAGTCGTACCAATAGCCCAAGATTATCGTCGGGATATGTGTCGTCGGGATAGGTCAGCCTATACCGACGACTTGTCGTCGCTATAGGGTTTAATTAAAAAATTCAAAAAGAAACCTTATACCGACGACATGTCGTCGGTATAGAGTCCAACCCTGTACCAACGACATGTCGTCGGTATAGGTTGACCCTATTCCGACGACATATCGTCGGTATAAGGTTTTTTTGTTTTTTTAATAATTTTTGAAAAAGGCCTATAGCGACGACATGTCGTCGGTATAGGTCTTTTCTGTTTTTAGTTTTTATTTTTTAATATTTAATATTTTATCAAGAAATATTAAATTTCTAAAAACAAAAACCTGCAAATCATAAATATAAACCATTCAAACATTCAAATCGGATAAAAACTAATATCCGAAACATAAACCAAACATCCAAATTGTTCGACACACAAACTTGTTCGACACACAAATTTGTTCGACAAATCAAACATTCAAAACATAAATTTGTTCGACACACAAATATGCAAATTGTTCAAGACAAATACCAACAAAAAAGGCAAAGGCTCAACTACTCCAAGCTAATTATCATCGCTTTTAGTTCGGCGATCCCACATTCGACGCATTTCATCCATTTGTCGTTGCATTTCAAGCATTTGTTGATTATGTGTACGACGTTCTTCCTCTCGTCAACCGCAACGAGTTTCGTACTTGTAACAAAATTAAATAAAGTTACATATACATACAAACATACATAAGCATATGAATAAATACCCTCTTATATACCTACACATCACAATTACATACATACATACATAAATAAAAGCCCAATTACATAATTACAAATATATACACACAAATATACATACATAAATAAATGTCCAATTACATAATTACAAACATATAGATACAAACATACATACACATATATACATTCATATTAACTAATCATCATAAACACAAATTACACACATACATACAACCTAATCATCCAAACTAATCATCAAAAACATAAATTACACACATACATACAAACTAAACATTCAAACTAATCATCATAAAGACAAATTACACACATACATACAAACACTAAATTACATAAACTAAATTATATAAAATAATCACACATCTAAACCAAATGACCTAAACTAATCATAATTTAATAATTCCATCATACATACAAATATACATACAAACATACATACATACACATACATAACACATACATACAAAATCATAAAAATCTTAGATCTAAACCAAATTTCATCACAAATTAGTAATTAAAACGAGTACTTACCTTCACAAAGCTAGAAATCAAGAAATGGTAAAATTCCTCCAAAACCTAACCAAAATAAACAAACAAAACTTTCAAAATCTTGAAAAAGTAGCTAAAATATGAAACTCGGATGTTACCTCACCTTAAATCCCGAGAGTTTTTGTGAAAGTTGCTCCCAATAAATACCATCTTATATACCTACACATCACAATTACATACATACATAAATAAAAGCAAATTACATAATTACAAACATATACATACAAACATAAATAAATGTCCAATTACATAATTACAAACATATACATACAAACATACATACACATATATACATTCATATTAACTAATCATCATAAACACAAATTACACACATACATACAAACTAATCATCCAAACTAATCATCATAAACACAAATTGCACACATACATACACATACATACAAACTAAACATTCAAACTAATCATTATAAACACAAATTACACACATACATACATATACATACAAACACTAATTTACATAAACTAAATTATATAAAATAAGCACACATCTAAACCAAATGACCTAAACTAATCATAATTTAATAATTCCATCATACATACAAAAATACATACTCATACATACAAACATACATACACATACATACAAAATCATAAAAATCTTAGATCTAAACCAAATTTCATCATAAACACAAATTACACACATACATACCAACTAAACATTCAAACTAATCATCATAAACACAAATTACACACATACATACAAACTAAACATTAAAACTAATCATCATAAACACAAATTACACACATACATACAAACACTAATTTACATAAACTAAATTATATAAAATAAACACACATCTAAACCAAATGACATAAACTAATCATAATTTAATAATTCCATCATACAAATATACATACTCATACATACAAACATACATACATAACACATACATACAAAATCATAAAAATCTTTGATCTAAACCAAATTTCAACACAAATTAGTAATTAAAATGAGTACTTACATTCACAAAGCTAGAAATCAAGAAATGGTGAAATTCCTCCAAAACCTAACCAAAATAAACAAACAAAACTTCAAAATCTTGAAAAATTAGCTAAAATATGAACCCGGATGTTAGCTCACCTTAAATCCCGAGAGTTTGTGTGAAAGTTGCTCCCAAATAGCCCAAAAACGTTGAAATCGCCGGAGAGACAAAATTGGGGGAGTTTTGGAGAGTTTTTAATGAAAATGAAGTTTTGCCGTCTAGTTTCCCTATTTGTTCGCGCTGCACCCTGACGTGAGGTCGTAGTCTCACTCAAAAATAAACCAATTACAACTAAATAGCCAACGGTAAGTGGGTATCGAACACGAGGAGTTTGTGGAAAATGTGTTATCTAAGTAGCTTTTATAGTAAACTAAAATTAAACTAGATTGCAGAAATGTAATTTTCAGAATTTTGATTGTTGGTTTTGAAAACTAGAATTATCTAGATTAATCGCAAATCAAAAGTTTGGTTTTGTAAACAGTTTAGAACGATAATGATCATCCCGAGTTTCAGGTTTTAAGTGACAACTAGTGTTCATGTTCAACTGGAAAGAACCACATAGACATGGCTCATGTAAGATTAATTGTTTGTGATGAAAGGGAACTAAGTACTCGGATTCCTAAAATGCGAGGTTGTTACCCGATGATCAATTAACATATATCAAACCCCTAATCCCTGCCATGATATCCTGATTGCCGACGGCACCAAGAATGTATGGTTTAGAACTATGAGCAAACACACATTAACAATTTACAAACAATCATTCGAACATCATAATAAACTTAACAACACATGCAAAGTCTACCATTCCAGAAATTAAAGAACAAAACATAATTGTCACAATCAAACCTTACATTCGGGATGATCACCAATGGAATTAGCCACTCATTCCTCGGTAAATCATCATCAAGCAACTATCAATGTTCATGTGAATCAAAAACACCAACCCAATTGTTCCAAATTGTTTCTAACCAAGAAAATCACCCAAAATCGCCACTGAAACTGCTGCAAAACGTCCCCTAATGATTGGATATGAAAAGCCCCTTGAAGAACTGTTTTAATAGGGCAGTTACACTTTTCACGCCAGTGACCACCGTAAGCTACGGTGCCCACCGTAGCTTACGGTGGTGAGCAACATTCTACGATGGTCCAAAACTGCCTTACGGTGCCAAGAAAATTTCCCAGATGCCACCGTAGCTTACGGTGACCACCGTAAGCTACGGTGGAGCTCAGGTCATTCTCTCATTTTCTTTGTTTGTTTCAATGATGATTGAGTCTCTTTCCGCTTGCTTCAATCCTTGCGTTAAATGCATCCGATTAAACTCTTTTGTACCTGAAACATTAAACCACCATAGTCATCTAATTCTAATAAGTAACCGACTTAAATGTAGGATTAAAATACCATTTATAGCACTTAAGGGTCGTCCTACGGACCACCCGTCACATCCCCACACTTAACCGTTGCTTGCCCCCAAGCAACTCATCAAAAACCATTTCCAAGTTCACACGCGATCAACATGAATCAAGCAAACAAATGTCCTCATTTTACTAACTTTTTCTTAAACCCCGCATAACACACCCCTCACAATGACTCTTCTCTCGGCGACAAATAATAACTAGCAAGGATGAGCTAGAACACACTTAAAACAAATGGGTGATTGCACAATAATAGGCTTGTACTTAAATCGGTCCTTTGCCTAAAGAATTTACTAAAATGCGCACGTGAATCAAAGGGACTTAAGGGTTGGAACGTGGCTAGGCATATGGGTAGGACATGGAAATATATATGTAGTAGCTAATGATCCGACCCGGTCTTATTATTACATCTAAATAAACTCAACTAATTAACTAACCACAAAGCCTCGCATTTTTTTTTTCATTTTCATTCTCCTTCAACTACCATCGCATTTATTTCATTCTTTTTGCATTTTTCTCAGATTTTTTTTTTCATTTTTAAACAAAACAAAAACATCAAACACTACGTACTAAAACTACTAAACTACTAAACCGGGTCTTCTCAAACAGGTAAGATATTTTGGGCGGTAAGCATGGGTTATCAAATGATAGGCAATAAGCTCAAATATGGTTACTAATGGACCAAACCCCCGCCCCTCTCGCTACCATGCTCATATGTGTAATTTATGAGGCCCAACCCCCGAATCCCACACTCACACACATCGTGACGAGGCTACCTAAATGCCCTTATCCTTTTCACATACATATCAAGCTAAGGCCTCAAACCGAATTCAAGCACAAGTTCTAATGCACCCCCACCCATTGCCACTCTCATCAAAGAAAATATTTCTAACAATTCAAATAGATGGCTCAAACTCTCACCAAGAAAAAGGGTATACGGGGTTGCCGGAGTGTTATGCGGTTTCAATACTTTAACTTTTCAAATTTAGACCATTTTTCGCTTGATTTCATAATTTTTTCAAAAAATTTCCCCCATCCCCACACTTGGGATACATTGTCCCCAATGTATGGCTTTGAAGAGAAAGATCGCTCAAAACACACCAAACTTTTTTTTTTTTTTTTTAAATTCAAAACTAAACAAACACCACCAATCTTTCACAACCCAACAACTAAATACCTCAAAACACCACCCAACCGCCCAACCATAAACATAAACATAAAGATATACAAAAATGTACAAGATGAGATAGAACACGACCTGATCAATAGTATCTCAGTTGAGGAGGTCCGAAAATGGACGTCATCATGTCGGAAAATTCTCCGAACCCGAACGAGCCACTGCTACTATCACCTTGATCTCCACCTTGATCAGCTTGTTGACTTCCCATGCCTGTGTGTGGATCCACCCACTGAGAATGATGCAATGGTGGGGTAGGATAAGTTACACTACCATCTTACGGTGGTAGAGTAGAGTAATCCACAATAGGAGGGTCGGCAACAACTGGTTGACTCGCATGCCAAGCATCATGCATATGTCTATTCCGGTCATCCAGGTAACGGTTGTTGATCTCCTCTTCATGAGCAAACATGTGAGCCCTATTCCACTGCTCTTGCCGATCATAATTTTGCTTCAAAGTTCTCTCCATACTCGCTCCCATGAATGTTTGATGATCATAAGATACTTGTCTTGAGTCTTCCCAGTCAGAAAAGGTAGGTGGACGCATATGCTCAACAACTTGCTCCATCGTCCCAACATGAGCCCAATTCGGATCATACGGCATTTGTGCATAATCAAATGCACTTCCGATGTACCCCGACTGGGTTCCTTCTCTTCTTCCACTTCCACTTTCGCTCAGGCCTCCTCTATCCGTTTCCATTGGTACCACGTAAGGGTCATCCATATAGTCATCATCCCCACTCGGGGCTTCCTCTTCACTATCGGGCTCATCAGCCTCACCCGGTCGGAACGGCCTTGCATCCACTTTCAAGGCCCTCCATCTCTGACCCTCACTCTTGAGCGTATGATACCTCTCCGACTCGACATATTTCCATCCAATTCCCAACTGCTTAATGTCAAACGGCTTGAATTTCTTGTAAGAGCCTTTATCCTCGGCTTGAATAGCTCCATACTTCTTCAACAGTGCAGTAATCAACCGACAATGTGGTATTATCTTTCGTTGATCACTATTCCGACTTATCCATATATTATTTAACACTAAAAATCGGAAAGGAAAAAGCGGAGCCCCATTCAACAAGGCATACAAGATTGGCACCTCCGGATATCGCACTTCAACCTTGTCACCCCGTCGGGGAATGACATTTTGTGTGCATATAATCAACATCAATTTAGCCTCGATCCTCAAATTCTTACGGTATAATTTCCCATGTGTAGTACCGGGCAAAAACAGATAATCCAACATCATGTGCCATCTTGGATGCTTCTCTGGCTCAAAATACAAATCCTCCAGCCGCGGGATCATGTATTGATTCACTGGTTTACTATCAAACTTGGTTATCCTACGCAATGTGTCGAATGACATCTCAACCTCAACCCCGTTGACCGTCCCAATCAACTTCATTTTTGATGCACCTTTGTACGGGGGACATTTTAGAGTGGCCATCCACTCTTGAATTTCCTCAACATACAAATTATTAGCCTCTTGATCGTAACATTTCAGTGCCGCTTCCCACCCCAAAGTGCGAAACTTATCAATGACCCCGAACGGACCGAAATCTTTTTCACGAACTTCTTTCTCACAAATGAATGCTTCTTTCCGTTGGGTTAACTTATTCATTTGATCATGGAACAGTTCCGCCTGCCATTCATTTGGTTGCTCGTGTAAAGGCCCAGATGTCCACTTCGGTTTCGGACCTCTCGGTTGCTCTTCCTCCTGTTGTTCTTTTTCATCTTGATCCGCCAATCTGAGTAGTCTTCTTTTCCGTTGCTGATTCTAAGGTGGGTTACTAGAAGACCCAACTTGTTCTTTCCCTTTTCGACCCATAACCTCTGATTTGATGGTAATGAAAACAACAAGAACTTCAAGCTAAGCAAAAACCCACTAGAACCCCTAAATTTTCGGACCCCTAATGTCCAAAATCGACCACCAAAACAGAGGAATCTTTGAAATGTAAGCACAAATCTGGAATCCTTGCGAAATTTTAGCCGAAATAGACCCAAAAATCACTCGATTTTGTTGAGATTTGAGAAAATAGTGAAGGATTTAAGTAATGGAAGTTAGGGTTTATGTTTGAAGATGAATGGGGAAGGAGGTGATGTTTGGTGGTGAAAAAGGGGATAAACCCGTATGTGTGGTTGTGAATTAAATGAGATTTCGTTTTTTTTTTATATGACCCGGATTTATGAATCAGACCGCCACCGTAGTCTACGGTGACCACCGTAGTCTACGGTGACCACCGTAAGTTACGGTGGTCACTGGCAACAAAATCCCACCGTAAGGCAGTTTAGGAATGGCGTATGGTTTTAAATCCCCACCGTAAGCTACGGTGCCACCGTAGCATACGGTGGTATCTGGCACTTTAATTTTTCAAATTTTTTTTTCTTTTTTTTTTAAGAATTTTTATAGTTTTTATATTTTTCAAAAATCATGCCCTACCCCCATTAAAAACCCGTGTTGTCCTCAACACTGTGTTAGAGAAATTCGTAAGAACTTCCCCACACTTGTTTCAAACACAAGTTAAACGTGAGTACGGTAATTGTTTAAAAACAACTAAATTACACTAAACTAACTATTTACACTACTAAACCTGGGCCTCTCATGCTTGTTCTTCATTTACCGGGCGTAAAATGTAGCCCACCTTGTCAATTTCGAGAGTGTTGATGTCATTTCCTTCCAAATACGGCTTGAGCCGATGCCCATTCACCGTTTGCTTCGTATTAGTATGAATATCTTCAATATCAACATCCCCGAATCGACCCACTCGCGTGATCACGTATGGCCCCATCCATTTGCTTTTCAACTTTCCCGCAAATAGCTTCAATCGCGAGTTGTACAACCATACCTTTTGACCCGCTTCAAAGGTTCGCTTCCTGATCTTTGCATCATGAACCTTTTTCAGTTTGTCTTTGTACGCGGACGCACATTCATATGCTTCATCTCGAATCTCTTCAATTTCACTCAATTGAAGCTTCGAATCCTACCCGGTTCATCGTAATCCGCATTCGTCGTTTTAATCGCCCAATGTGCCCGATGAGCTAACTTCATTGGTAAGTGGCACCCTTTCCCATACACTAACCGGTACGGAGTTGTACCAATAGGAGTTTTATAGGCCGTTCGGTAAGCCCACAACGCATCATCCAACTTACTTGACCAATCTTTTCTATCCGTTCGCACCGTCTTCATGAGAATTTCCTTGATTTGACGGTTGGACACTTCAACTTGTCCGCTTGTTTGCGGATGATACGGCGTAGCGATTCGATGGTTCACATTGCACCGCTTCAACAATTTTCCAAAGTTAAAATTTTTAAAATGTGAACCGCCGTCACTAATTATAACTCTTGGAATCCCGAAACGAGCAAAGATGTTGGACTGAACAAACTTGCACACAACCGAATGATCGTTGGTTCTTGTAGGAATGGCTTCAATCCATTTCGAGACATAATCTACCGCCACAAGAATATACAAAAACCCATTCGAACTCGGGAATGGACCCATAAAATCTATGTCCCACACATCAAATATCTCAACCACCAAAATAGGTTGCAAAGGCATCTCATCCCTCTTCGAAATACTTCCCATTTTTTTGGCAATTTAAACAATTCCGGGCAAATTCACACGCATCCTTGAAAATGGTGGGCCAATAAAACCCACATTGAAGAACCCGATAACCGGTTTTCTGCCCACTGAAATGACCCCCACATGCTAATGAATGTGCATGAGTCAAAACCTGCAACACCTCGGTGTCGGGAATACACCTCCGAATCACTTGATCCGACCCAATCTTGAAAAGGTCCGGTTCATCCCAAATATACTGTTTCACTTGAGCCATAAATCGTTGCCTTCTCTTCTTCTCCCAATGGCTCGGAATGGAACCCGTGGCTAAATAATTCACAAAATGAGCATACCACGGTGCGGTACACACGGCTAGCAATTGCTCATCCGGAAATCGTTCATTTATTTCCATCGTGTCGTCAACTCCCTCTAACGGAATCCGGGATAAGTGATCCGCCACAACATTTTCACATCCTTTTTTATCCCGAACTTCCAAATCGAACTCTTGTAAAAGCAACACCCAACGAATCAAACGGGGCTTTGCATCTTTCTTCTCCATCAAATATCGGACCGCACTATGATCCGAATACACCACTACCTTGCTTCCCTAAATGTAAGACCGAAACTTATCCAATGCGTACACCACCGCAAGCAATTCCTTTTCCGTAGTTGTATAATTTAACTGTGCCTCAGATAATGTCTTACTCGCATAGTAGATCACCACTGGCTTCTTGTCAACCCTTTGACCCAAAACTGCCCCAATAGTGCTATCACTAGCATCACACATGATCTCGAATGGCTTCGTCCAATCCGGTGGTTGCAAAATAGGAGCTTGCACCAACTGTTCCTTCAAAATATTAAAAGCTTGCAAACACTCATTAGTAAAATCAAATGGAACATCTTTAAGCAACAAATTACATAAAGGTTTAGTGATTACACTAAAACCTTTAATAAATCTTCGATAAAAACCCACATGTCCCAAAAATGACCTTACCCCTTTAACATTTTTCGGTGGAGGCAAAGTTGAAATTACCTTTATTTTTGCCTTGTCTACCTCCATCCCTCTATTTGAAATCACATGACCTAACACAAAACCCTCTTGCACCATGAAATGACTTTTCTCCCAACTTAGCACCAAATTTTTCTCGACACATCTTTTTAAAACTTTTTCCAATTCGTCGAGACAAGATTCAAAAGTTGGGCCAAAAATGGAAAAGTCATCCATGAATACTTCAAGTGACTCCCCGACCATGTCCGAGAAAATACTCATCATACAACGTTGAAAAGTGGTCGGGGCATTGCACAATCCGAATGGCATTCGCCGAAAAGCGAAAGTGCCGTATGGACACGTGAATGTGGTTTTGTGTTGGTTATCCGGATGAATAAAAATTTGGTTATACCCCGAATACCCATCCAAAAAACAGTAATATTTTTGACCCGACAATTTTTCAATAATTTGGTCAATGAATGGTAAAGGGAAATGGTCTTTAGAAGTGGCGGCATTCAATTTCCGGTAATCAATGCACACGCGCCACCCGGTGACCGGTCGGGTGGCGATTTGTTCTCCATTTTCATCTTTAATTACCTGAATACCTGCTTTCTTTGGCACTACCTGTGTAGGACTTACCCAAGCGTTGTCCGAAATAGGATAGATAATTCCCGCATCTAACCATTTGATTACCTCCTTTTTCACCACTTCCCTCAGATTGGGATTCAACCTTCTTTGGGTCTCACGAGTCGGTTTTGCATCATCGGCGGTGATAATCTTGTGCATGACTATGGATGGACTAATCCCTTTTAAGTCGGCAATCGTCCATCCTATAGCCGCCTTGTTCGCCTTCAATACCTTCAATAACCCCTGCTCTTGAGCCACATCCAAATTGGAGGCAATAATGACCGGTGATGTGTCATTGTCCCCCAAGAATGCATATTTCAAGTGGCTAGGCAAGTTCTCCAACTCCACTTTCGGTGGACATTCCAGTGACGGCTTCGTATCCGAATTAATTTTCGCCGGTAAACTTTCAATTTGATGGGTCCACGGTGGTCGCCCTTCTTGAACCGCTAAAGCCTCTTGCCTTTTCTCTTCCATCCTCAATGCACATACATGTACCTGTTCAGAAAAATCACAAACACAAGTTTTCAAGACATCTTCCTCATACTCGTGCGTGTCACACCTGTCAACTAAATCTGCCATAAAACACTCATCACCACTCAAAGAGTTAGAAACGTTAGTAAAGACATTTAATCTCATTTTTCTATTTCCAAAGGTCATATCAACTGTACCATATCGACAATCAATAATGGCATGAGCGGTGTTCAAAAATGGTCGACCCAATATGACATTTTGTTGTTGACTTGGGTCAACCGATGAGTAGTCCAAAACTAAAAAGTCAACAGGATAGTAAAATTCATCTACTTTTACTATCACATCTCGCACAATCCCTCGGGGAAGCTTGTGAGATAAATCGGCTAAAACAACCGTTGTCTCGATCCGTTTCAATGCACCAAAATCGTATTGGTCATATAAGCCCCCCGGTAAAATACTTACTCCGGCACCAAGATCCAATAACGCCCTCGACATTTGAAAATTTCCAACTTGAATATTAATTAATGGCGTTCCCGGATCTTGGAGCTTAGGAGGAAGATCCCCTTTTAAAACTGCACTTACCCGCTCAGTCAAATTAACCTGTTTAGGCACTTTCTGTTGCCTCTTTTGGGTGCACAATTCTTTTAAAAATTTTGCATACACGGGTACTTGCTTAATTGCCTCAAGTAAAGGAAGATTTACTGTTCTTCTTACCTGGGTCTATTAAAGCCGAAGGAAAAGGGATAGGATTTGACTCCCCCCCCCATTTTTCTTGTTATTCAAAAGTTCACTTAGACCCGGTTTTCCAAATACTTTTTCAAAAGTTTCACTTTTAGATTTACCCAATGGTGATGATTCGTCATCATCACTTTCCACCCCCGCAATATCCTCAACTACCCCTTCAACCAAATTCGGTGAAGAGTCATTTTTGTATTCTTTACCACTTCTCAAAACACTTACATGATTAATAGGAACATTACGTGAAGAATTATGAGAGGGGTTTACCTTAGTGTCGCTTGGAAGTTGACTCTTATTCTTCTTCAAATCCGCCACTTCGGTTGCAAGTTGACCCATTTGGGTGGTCAAAGATTGAATGGCCTTGCCACGAACTTCGTCTTTTTGTAGACGAGCATCATCCAACTGATTCCTTCTTTGCATCTCTTGTTGCATCGTCTTTAACACATCCATAACCTCATTCCCACTTGAATTGGATGGTCCCGGTCCCCCAGTTTGTTGTTGGTATTGTCTTTGATAACCTTGATTACCTTGATTTGCATATGGTTGACGCGGAACAAAGTTTGATTGAGGTGCTCCTTGGAAATGTGGGTTGGATTGATTCGCGGGATTGCCATAACGAAAATTCGGGTGATTTCGCAGCCCCGGATGATACGTATTTGAATTCATGTTATAATTTCTACCACCCCCACCTTGGCCTTGACCTTGAATTGCATTGACTTTTTCAAAATTTTCTTGAACTCCCAAACAATTATCCGCTGAATGGCCCAATTCATTACAGTTAGTGCAAACATCATAAACTTGATTAGTAGTTTGCACATTACCATCCTCCACCGCATGCAATTGGGTTCTAGTAATGGCCGGTCTCGCTCTCCTAGATGATTGAGCCTTCCTCTTTGATGTGACTGCCATTTGTTCCAAAAACGCCCAATCGTCTTGCTCGTAATTAGTACCGAATGTACCATTCGTGATAGACATTAACTCACGAGCATCTTCGGAATTCAACCCTTCATGAAACGCGTTCAACAATTCCCACAATTCGATCCCATGATGAGGGCAATTTTTTATCATCAAATTAAACCGTTCGAAAGCTTCGTGAAACATTTCACCTTGTTGTTGTTGGAAGCTTCTCAAGCTTCTTCTCGCATCGTTGGTCTTTTGGGCTGTGAAAAATTCTTCTAAAAATCTTTGTTGCATCTCCGCCCATGTATAAATCGAAGCCGATGGTAAAGTGTAAAACCATCTCTTCACTTTATCTTCCAACGAGAATTGAAACAATACCAACTTTACTTCATCCGATGAAAATCCTTGCCCACCGATAGTATTGCATATCTAATCGTATTCCTCCAAATGAAAATAAGGTTCCTCCGTGGCTAATCCCTTATATTTCGGTAAACTTTGGAGGGAATTAGTTCTAACTTCGAACGTCCTCCCTTGATTGTTTTGAGGAATAACTACCGGTGAAGGATTGTTAGTAATGTGCTTCAATACCCCTCACGGCCTCCCGATTATATCTTCTTGGCACGTACAACGGTACTTGTGGTGGCAAACCGGCTTGCCTAGGCATTTGTCTTCGAGGTTGAACTTGTCTAGGAATTTGTTGTTGAAATTGTGGTTGAGGTTGAAATTGTGGTTGAGGTTGAAATTGTTGTTGAGGCACTTGTTGCTCATATTTTTGAACTTGTCGAGGTTGACCTTGTGGAGCTTGCGGTATATCTTGCGGTCTTCGCACAAATCCACCCCCTCCTTGAAATCCCGTTTGATTTCCATTACCCCCAAGGGTATATTCACCTTCATCATACCCCTCATAATCATCTTCATAACCGTCATCAAACCCATCATCTTGCACTCTCATAAACGGCATCGCGGGAGATTGTTGATATTGGAACCTCGATGGTGGTTGTTGTTGTTGAACCGGGGTGGTAAAGGTTATAGGTGGGTCTTGTTGAAATGGGAATGGTTGACTCTGTTGGGAGGACGATTGACCTTGAGTCGGGAAGAAATGGCTAAATGGTGGTAAGGTTGATGCCGTTTGGTAGCTCAATGGATTTGGTGGAAGTGTGCTTGTAGGAACAGTGGTATTTGTGGGTTTGCTCTCACTTGTTATAGGACTTGGGGGAATAGGAGGTGTGGTGGTTGGTAGTGTTTGACCCGTCGTGAGAATTGGTGGATCCATGATGTTTTTCGGTGTAGTAGGAGACCCAATGACTTTGTTCTCCCTAAGTAAAACTCGGTTCTTTGAAAGTGTCCGTTCAATTTCCGGATCAAATGCTAATGGTGATGACTTTTTGGAGCCTCTAGTATGCATACACCTGTAGGTACCTGCACACTAACACAACCAGCGTAAACCCGAAAATAACAAACAAAAAACTACGAAAGTTAACACACGTTGCGCACTACTCCCCGGCAACGGCGCCAATTTGACGTGAGGTCGTAGTCTCACTCAAAAATAAACCAATTACAACTAAATAGCTAGCGGTAAGTGGGTATCGAACACGAGGAGTTTGTGGAAAATGTGTTATCTAAGTAGCTTTTATAGTAAACTAAAATTAAACTAGATTGCAGAAATGTAATTTTCAGAATTTTGATTGTTGGTTTTGAAAACTAGAATTATCTAGATTAATCGCAAATCAAAAGTTTGGTTTTGTAAACAGTTTAGAACGGTAATGATCATCCCGAGTTTCAGGTTTTAAGTGACAACTAGTGTTCATGTTCAACTGGAAAGAACCACATAGACATGGCTCATGTAAGATCAATTGTTTGTGATGAAAGGGAACTAAGTACTCGGATTCCTAAAATGCGAGGTTGTTACCCGATGATCAATTAACATATATCAAACCCCTAATCCCTGCCATGATATCCTGATTGCCGACGGCACCAAGAATGTATGGTTTAGAACTATGAGCAAACACACATTAACAATTTACAAACAATCATTCGAACATTATAATAAACTTAACAACACATGCAAAGTCTACCATTCCAGAAATTAAAGAACAAAACATAATTGTCACAATCAAACCTTACATTCGGGATGATCACCAATGGAATTAGCCACTCATTCCTCGGTAAATCATCATCAAGCAACTATCAATGTTCATGTGAATCAAAAACACCAACCCAATTGTTCCAAATTGTTTCTAACCAAGAAAATCACCCAAAATCGCCACTGAAACTGCTGCAAAACGTCCCCTAATGATTGGATATGAAAAGCCCCTTGAAGAACTGTTTTAATAGGGCAGTTACACTTTTCACGCCAGTGACCACCGTAAGCTACGGTGCCCACCGTAGCTTACGGTGGTGAACAACATTCTACGATGGTCCAAAACTGCCTTACGGTGCCAAGAAAGTTTCCCAGATGCCACCGTAGCTTACGGTGACCACCGTAAGCTACGGTGGAGCTCAGGTCTTTCTCTCCTTTTCTTTGTTTGTTTCAATGATGATTGAGTCTCTTTCCGCTTGCTTCAATCCTTGCGTTAAATGCATCCGATTAAACTCTTTTGTACCTGAAACATTAAACCACCATAGTCATCTAATTCTAACAAGTAACCGACTTAAATGTAGGATTAAAATACCATTTATAGCACTTAAGGGTCGTCCTACGGACCACCCGTCACACCCTATAGCGACGACATGTCGTCGGCATAGGTCCGCTTGTCGTCAGTACAGGTGGCCTATAGCGACGACATGTCGTCGGCACAGGTTTCGTAGGATGTTGACCAGTCAATAAAGGTAAAAACCCTATCCCGACAACATGTCGTCGCCATAGGGTTTTCCAGAATTTTTTTATATTTAAAAAAATAAAATTATTAAATAAAAAAAACAAAAAGAAAATCATAATTAACCTATAGCGACGACATGTCGTCGCTATAGGTTTTTCCCCAAAAATTCATTGGGCGCTAGTTTTCCCTCCAACCTGCTCAACCCTATACCGACGACATGTCGTCGCTATAGGGTGTCACATTCAAAATTTTGGAAAAACCCTATCCCGACGACATGTCGTCGCTATAGGGTTTTCCAGAATTTTTTTTAATTTAAAAAAAATGATTAAATAATCAAAACAAAAAGAAAATCAAAATTAACCTATAGCGACGACATGTCGTCGCCATAGGGTTTTCCATAATTTTTTTTAATTTAAAAAAAAATTTTGAAATCCTCAATCACTGAAGAATTAAGTGGGAAATTCGTAAGAAAAATCGAACCTAGCCTCAACGGCATAAAGTCAGTGACTCCCGATCCAGATGTTATGTAAATCCTCAATCAGAAGACCCACGTCATTGACATGAAGAAACCTCACAAAACCAAACACAGAACCGACCTTTGATAACCGATCGGATAGATACACATCTGCAACTATCTCATAATCCTAGCAGAACTTCCAAATCTCATTCACTGAAGAATTAAGTGGGAAATTCGTGAGAAAAATCGAAACCGTTACCTGAGCAAGATTCATAGAATAAGAAGGATTTTTAATCGGAACCCCACCGTGCAAGACATTAGAAGTCTGTTGATTGCCTTCACGATGTCTCGGACGTTTGTGAAACACCCAAGACCAGCCTGTATGGCCCCAAACTGGGTACCCTACAGTTGGTTCTCATCACTGGGTGTTCTCTTTAAAAATACTCGCTTTATTACAAACAATCAGTGGAAGTCTTAATTTAAAATAGTTGTAACCCTTTATAAACTCAATATCAATCTTAATCTTATCTTACAAATGCCTACACACCAATCCGAGTAGCACCGCTCCGTAGCCAAGATACCTCACCTACAAACAATCTAACGTACATACAAAGTCATCTACGCTTAGTGAGTTCTAACAGTGTATATTAACAAGAAATACCATTTGATTGAACTCAGAACATTACAATCCTTTATAAAACGGTTTGTCGTTTATTGACATGTTAATAACCCACACTTCAACACTAACCCATAAGGGTTCAACGACCCAAGATGTAACATCCCGGTTTTTCATAAAATAACCGGGTTTGTAATTATGTAAATTATTGTAAAGGTTAACGGGTAATTAACGGGGTTTTGGCGGGTTTTATTTAAAAACGTGAACAAAACCAAGCCCCGGAGACCTTGGGTGCGCGTGGGCCAAGCCTGGCCCTAGGGAAGAACACCCTTTAGGGTGCAACGCAAATATGGAGACCCCATTTTCACATTCAGCCGTCGAAGAGCAAGGAGGAGAGGGAGAGAGCCGTTCATCGCGTTTCAAGTCCGATTTGAAACGAGGTGATTCGGGATCCTTGAATCAATACTACACATGTTTCATAATTCTATGGTTTAGAAGAGAAGTTGAGTTTCAAAGAAGACGAGGTGATTCGGGAATTCGATTGGCACGGGTTCTCCGATCTAGAGGTATAATCTTGAAAACCTTCCTGTTTAAATGCTTGTTTGTGATCGTAGGGAACCTTCATGTGTGTGCATGGGTTCGGCCGAACCCTAGAGGTGGCCGGTTGGGGGGATGGGTGTCCGACGAGGCATGAGGAAGCCCGGAACCCGTTAAATACACAAAGAATTTTTCCAGAATTTTTTTTAATTTAAAAAAAAATTTTGACCGACGGAAATTTAATAAATAAAAAAGAACAAAAAGAAAATCAAAATTAACCTATAGCGACGACACGACATGTCGTTGCTATAGGGTTTTACAAATTTTTTTTAATTTAAAAAAAATAAAATTATTAAATAAAAAAACAAAAAGAAAATCAAAATTAACCTATAGCGACTATAGGTTTTCCCCAAAAATTCATTGGGCGCCAGTTTTCCCTCCAACCTGCTCAACCCTATACCGACGACATGTCGTCGCTATAGGAAATGTTGGAAAACCCTATTCCGACGACATGTCGTCGCTATAGGGTGTCCCATTCAAAATGTTGGAAAACCCTATCCCGACGACATGTCGTCGCTATAGGGTTTCCAGAAATTTTTTTAATTTTAAAAAAAAAATTTTGACCGACGGAAATTTATTAAATAAAAAAAACAAAAAAAAAATCAAAATTAACCTATAGCGACGACAATAGGGTTTTCCAGAATATTTTTTAATTTTAAAAAAAAAAATTTTGACCGACGAAAATTTATTAAATAAAAAAAAACAAAAAGAAAATCAAAATTAACCTATAGCGACGACATGTCGTCGTTATAGGTTTTCCCCAAAAATTCATTGGGCGCCAGTTTTCCCTCCAACCTGCCTCAACCCTATACCGATGACATGTCGTCGCTATAGGGTCTCCCTACCAAAATTTTGGTTTTGACCTATACCGACAACATGTCGTCGGTATAGGGTGACCTATCCCGACGACAAATGTCGTCGATGCTGGTGGCGTCGAGACAGGGTCAATTTGTTGTTCGTCCTATTTTAATTCTAGTGTTAAATAGAAGTTGGGGGAAAATTCTCTTATTTATCAATATAAAAAAGGGAAGAAGTTTGCAGCTAAAAACAGGCTTTATGAATTGAAAAAAGTTAGAAGCACGGCTAAATCCATCACATATTAAATAATAGATTGGAGTTGTTTCCTCAAATACATTTACATCAATGTGGATTTAAATATATTTTTTTTCTCAATCACAAATCCCTCAAGCCTAGGGATGTCAAATGGATAGTATTTCCTCATAACCATTGATCAACTTAAATCAGGGTTACCAACCCATTTTCACTTTTTTACGTTTCCAACTTTGAGGCAATAAACAATGTCTTTGACATCAACTTGACTGCATGACTCCATGTTAGCAGCCGCAGGTTTTAATTTCAAATAAATAGTAAGATACAATAGTTTTAATAATTATTTTATATTACACAATATTTTATGGAAAAAAACAAAAAAAGAGTAGATAAGTTTAAGGGAAGACTTGTGCTCATAATTGAATGGTACTTAGCCCCTAGAACAATAATGTTTGACGAAAGTTCAAGTTACCTTTCGAAAAACAGGCAAGGATTAGATATGTGGAGCATGGAAAATAATGACACAATTAAGTTTAATTGTTGACTTTTATGTTAATGATACATTAATCTAAGTGCATAATTAATTTCATGTGATATAATTTTATATACTATATATTAAGAAATGAATTTTTTTATAAAATTATATTACATGTAACAATATTAATCTTTAAATTGATCCTAAAAGCATCTCCCACGACAAAAGCAAACGTCTAGGTGGCCAGACAACCCCCTCTTGGAGGGTTCGTCTGAACTCTGATGGTAGGGAGGTCGTTCATAATTCTAGATGCGACCGGAGGGACGATGGTTGGGCCCCTCTCACACAATAACAAGATAGTATATATATATATATATATATAAATATATATTATTTTAATTTTTAAAATGTCAAAGTGGACGTAGCATTGGAGGGAAATAAGTATGTTTGAAAATAAGTGAAAATCTTATATGATAGTTGATATGACGCATTTGAAAGCGGATGGATTAAATGCTATCTTAGGTCACTGTATTATTACTCTCGTTACGAAATGTAAATATAACTAGGGGAACCCGTGCTCCGCGGCGGTGCAGCTATGTAGTTAATGCGGAAAAATATCGGTTATCGGTCAAGGACCGATATCTGAGATATCGGTTCTCGCGCTGAGATATCGGTAATTTTTATACCATGCATAAACTTATATATATATATATATATATTATATATATAATATTAATAATCAAATCAAAAGTCAAAAACATAAAAGATGTCAATATTTTATATTAGAAATTAGAAACATGATCTAATCGTAAGCAATGAAATCATCCTCCGAATCCACATCAACCAAGCTATCCAATTGTTCCTCCAGATCATTCACTTCAACTGTAATATCATCATCATCATCATCATCATCATCATCATCATCATCTATATAGCGCTCTCTTTTGCTCCTAGTACTTGGCCCAACTTCTTCGTTTCCTCCCATTGCCTCTCGCGCAACCGACCAAAGAAGACCATCTGTCCCATCAACAAACTCTTGAAGCTCAACTTCTGTTGGTGTAACCCAATCATCATTTTCCTCTACGTCTCTCAACAAAATAGGATCCAAAGATTTATTGGTTTTTAGTGACTTGTAGCGCTTTTGTACGTCTCTCAGCCGATAATGGGCTTTGGGGACAAAAATTTATAGGAAAAGGGCCAACTTATTTCAACCGAGAAACTCGGTCGAAACAACAATATCGTTTTCTTAAAATATCGGCGATATATCGGTAAATATCGCCGATATTATCGCCACCGAGATTATTACCGATATCATGGACCGATATTTTAGAGAGGGGCCGATAACCGATATATCACCGATATATCGGCGATATTAACTACATAGCGGTGCAGTAAATCGCGGTAATGGTGCGCTACGCCACGGGCCAAGTAATTTTTTTCATACTTATAGTCGTATTTGGTGGTTGTATATTTTAAAACGTTAATAGAACCGGAGTGTTAAAACTCGTAACGTAAAAATAATATAAAAAAGTTGGGGAAAACGAAACTAAAAAAATGGATTCATAAATAACAAAAATATACTAAAAACGAAAAAAAATTGAAATAACAAAAACTGGATAAAAAAATTTGGAATAAAATCTTCCCTACCCTAAGATCGAACCCGGGTGGATAGGAGAGTGGAGGCGCTGACTTGCCACTGGGCCCGCGCTTCTTGGCGGGACATGTATTTATCCTAAAAAAGCAAAAAAAAAGTGGGAAAAAAGTATAAAAATAACGTACCGCACACTAAAACAAAACGTACGATGAAAAAAAAATTAAAAAGCCATTTAAAAACCACAAAATAGGTAAAAAAAACCTAGGGTTCGAACCTGGGTGGTGGGGGCTTGAAAGGAAAAAAGTTACGTGTTTGGACCAGTTGGGCTAGCCCCTTGTAGTGTTAATCTTCAAAGCTAAAATGTTAAAACACAAAAAATGATTAAAATAAAAACCTTTACCAGGATTCGAACCTGGGTGAATGGGGGAGTGGAAGGCTGGGGCGTAGGAGGTGTTATCGTTGAGCCATCAAGCTTATCTTGTAATTTCCCTAAACATAAATCTTTAATACATTAACAATTTCGGTTAAAATATAAAAAAAGCGGCTAACCAAAAGATGACACGTGATAAAACTGTCAAAATCCACCGATCAACATCTAGAACTGTTCACTCCTTTATGAAATGTATGTTATATAATAAATGATATCAAACCATCAATGACTCGAATTCAACATAGTAAATCAGCATGCAACAATCCATGCTCATTAACAAATTTTATACTAGTAATGAAACCTGGCAAAATTAATATGTTTGTTATACACAACTTTAATTTATGTAATTCTTTATGTTATACTATGTTAGAAACTCATGTATTGCATCAAAGACTGAATTGATAAAAGATTGTAATAATTTTGGATAACTCCCAATGTTTATTAGTAATCAAGAAAATAACTCAAAATTCAATTACAATGCAAACTATAACTCGGTTTATATAGAATAAAAACTAAACCTATTTGAATACAAATCCAACTCCTATTTGAAAAGAACCTAGCCGACTTGCAGGTCCTATTTTACCCCCACTGACTTGTGGATGAACCCACTTGTAGCTTGGGTCGGCCCAACTCAAACCAACTTGTTTGATTCGGGAATTATCCCATCAATCACCCCCTAATTTCTGACTCAAATTAGGTAGATCTTTGAAACCAAGTAAATCTCGCATCTTCTTGAACTTGATTCTTGCGAGAGCTTTGGTTAATATGTCGGCACGCTGTTTATCCCTAGTAACCTGTTTCACTTGAATTTCTTCTCGTCCCACGCATTCCCGAATACAGTGAAACCGGGTATGAATGTGCTTGCTTCTACCATGGAACACCGGGTACTTTACCAACATACTTGCAGATGAATTATCCACTCGTAGCATCACCTTTTAAGCCTTTTCCTCGGTTATCTCGCTTAGTAATTCTCGAAGCCATATTGCTTGACACGCAGCTGCAATCTCTGCCATATATTACGCTTCACATGAGGATAGTGCCACTGTGGTATGCTTTTATGAACACCAAGTGATTGGTGCATCTCTGAGATAAAACACGTGATCCGTGGTGCTTCAACCATCATCCACATCAACATTATGGTTGATGTCGTTGTACCCATTTAAGACAATGCTTCCTCCACGATCATACTTGACACCATAACTTAGTGTTCCACGTATTTACCTCATTATATGTTTTATGGCTAATGACTGGGAAGATCTCGGGTATTGCATGTAACGACTTATTACCCCAACTAAGTAGGCAAGATCGGGTCTTGTTTGTAGTAGATACCAAAGGCTACCAACCTGTCGCCGATATTCCGTGGGATCCACTTCTGCTTCATCTTCACACTTTGACATTTTTACATCGGGTTCCATGGGGCAATGAGTCCGATTACATGATTGCATACCAGCTTCTTTTAGGATCTTCAACGCATATCCTTCTTGTTTGATAGAAATCCCTTCCTTCATTTGAGTAACTTCAATGCCAAGATAATAGGTTAACTTGCCTAGGTCACTCATCTCGAATTTTTCCGCCATTTTCTTCTTGAACTCGGTGATTTCCTTCCGGTTTGAACTTGTGACTACCAGATCATAAACATATGGTTGAATTGATAAAAGATCTGATTTTCGCAAGAAGTGGGAACGGGCAATGAGAGCGGTACTAGAATCCATTGAGAAAAATAACACGTGGGCTCTAGTCAACCCCTAATGGTGCAAAAATCATTGGTCTCAAATGGGATGAATTCTTGCGTCGCCTTTTGGATCTTTGGATTCAGTGTTCTCCGATATTTTTCTTGATCACGTTCTTGATTGAGGCTCTGATACCAATTCAAAGACTAAATTGATAAAAGATAGTAATAATTTTGGATAACTCCCAATGTTTATTAATAATCAAGAAAGTAACTCAAAACTCAATTACAATGCAAACCATAACTCGGTTTATATAATGGCTAAAAATTAAACCTATTTGAATATTAAAAACTAAACCTATTTGAATATAAATCTAACTCCTATTTGATATGAACCTAGCCGACTTGCAGGTCCTATTTTACCTCCACCGACTTGTGGATGAAGCTACCCACTTGTAGCTTGGGTCGGCTCAACTCAAACCAACTTTTTTGAGTCAGGAATTAATCCAACATTGCATGGGTTGAATAAAGACAATTTGCTTTAAACCAACAGTTTCTATGGAAATTTGTATATTGGATGTCATCAGGCAACGTTGAAATAAGAAATAAGAAATAATGAAGATTTAAGAATTATAAATAAAAAATAAAAAAGATTTAAGAATTATAAAATTATATTTTAATATAAGATATAATTGAAATCTTCTTATAGTTCAGTAAATTTAAATAAAATATTAGAATAAATTTTAGATATTTAATTATTTAAAATCATTATTATTTAATAGGAGTGAGAATTATTTAATAGGAGAGAGACGAGAAACAAAAATCTAGACTTATCAGAAGTTGACACGTGACAAATAAAGTTAATTCATTTATTATAATAAGTATTTTATTTCTACCTAATATAAGGTGATGGATTTAAAAAAAGAAAACTAATATATACTTGAGAATCATTATAAAGAAAATGAGAACTATTATTTCGCTCTTAGTTGATCGTCAAATATCATTCAACTTTGTTTGAACTGAACTTTAATCTTCATTAACGTTGTGTTCCTGATTTTAATAAAAGAAAGAATAGAAGATAAGGAATTAAGGCGAGAAAAGAAAGGGATGATAAGAGAACAATATAATGTAATTGCGTGTTTCAAATTAAGTTCAAAAGAAATGAAAAGAAATTAATGATTTTATTTGTATTTGTATTTGATTACTTTCTCTCCTAATACGTCCATTTTGGGAGGAAAGTTAGGAGGGATGATTATTAAAAATCTTCATTTTTCTTCTTTCTACTTCTTTTTATTATAAAACTTAGGAACACATTTTTTTACAGTTTCTTTTCATTTTCTTTCACTTCTCTCTTTTAAAGTACTTGGGAACAGATCGTAAGGGGGCACGAAGTCGTTTCAGGTAGGATAGCAGGGTAATGTGGGACCAACAGGAACACCACATTCATCTTATTGCTTCTATAGAGAGAAAGGAGAGTGTTTAGAGAGAGAATGTTAGGGAAATCACCATCTTTCCCATTTCTGACTCTAGATCGATTATGGAAGAATAGAGCACGAGATTCTGCAAGTTTCAAGGTAAGAATCGATCTTAATCTCATGTTTTCTTTGAAATGGTTTAAGGTGGGTAAAACTAGGGTTTTGCTATAAAGATCGGATTTTTACGCATGAAATGGCTTAGAAACTTTAGATCTAGCTTCATGAAAGATAAAAAACTATTTGGATGTAAAAAGTTATAATTTTGGATAAAAAACGATGACTGGTTGATGAGAGTTCATCGGTCGACACTAGTGGCGATACTAGTGTTCGTTAGGCGACACTAGTCGTGGGACCTTGGTGGACGATGGCTATACTAGTGTGGCAACGCTAAAGGTAGACGACTCTAAAGTCCATAATGAAATTTATGGTGACGCTACTATAGGCGACACTGCCTGGTGACACTAGTCGTGGCGAGACTATGAAGCGACACTAGCCATATCTGATGGATTCCGTGTGTTACTTTTCATGTAGATCGTATAGCACACGACTTAGCTTAGACCTTCCATTTCAGATTAGTTACCGATAACCAGGTGAGTTCTAGATCCCCTTGTGCCTACTTTTGAGGCTGGTGTGCATACTCGTTAAGTGTTTACTAAAATTGTGTGATATCAAACGTAAGTGAAGGAAGTTTTAAAGAAAGTTAAAGCAAGGAAAATAAATTATTTGCACAAGTAAAGATGTTTATTAAAGTTAACGAAAGTTAAATAAACGTTTTTAATAAAAGAAAGAAGGTAAATGTTTTATAAGTCTATACATTGTCTATATCTGGGAAAGGGAATGGAAGGATTCCTTCGGGAACAGATGATGTGTTATACATGTTTTGGCAATTCCTTTATAGGAGCCTTTGTGGCTGGCTAACGGTTAAACAAATGGTTCTTCATGATAAGGATTGACGATGGGCATTCATAGGGTATATGTAACATCCCGTTTTCATAAACAAGTGTATAAGAATGAAATTGTAATTATTGTAAAGTCTGATGTTAAAAATGTAAAGAAGGAGGACAAACTTAGAGGGGAAGTTAGGGTTACACTAGAAAGCTATAAATGTGTGCAAACCCCCTCATTTCTCCTCAAGTTTTCGGCCAAGGGAAAAGAGAGAAGAGAAAAAGGGAAGAAATCCCGTTTTTAGGGTACCCAGCAGCAAAGATTGGACGATCCCCGGAGATCAAGCCATCAGATCATTCTCAAATTTTTACTGGAGCTTCATAGAATAGAAACGAAGACTTCCATAGTTGAGTTTTTGATTTGGAGGTCTATAGGTCGAGCTTTTTGGTCCCGAACAGAACAGTGATTTTGGAAGGATTTCGGCGACTGTTCGCGTTTTCGGTGATAGCGGAGGTGGTTTCCGGTGACAGATAAGTGGGGATCTGGTAGATCTCAGTAAGACGGTTCCGTGGATGCTTGAATCACCTCAATCGAAGTTCGTTTGCTATAGTTATGAGTTACTCGTATGTGTGTCAGCAAATCTTGCAAAGATATAGAGCGACGGTTACTGGACCAGTTTCTAGTACACAAAGGATAGCTTGACAGGAGAGTTCCTATTGCCCTTTTTCCTAATGGTTTTGGGCTAGCATACACACTGGTAGAAATATTTGAAAGGCAAAGTATATTATTTTATAAAAAGGTTATTTTTATAAAATGAAAGAGAAAAACAGTATTTTGTAAAAATGTTATTTTTATAAAATGAAAGAGAAAGACATAGTTTTTTTAAAAAGGTCATTTTTATAAAAAGAAAGATAAAGTGTTAAAGAGAATAGTGCTATATTTGAAATAAAATTTTAAAGAAAGTAAAGAGCTAAAGTAAAGAAGGTTAAAGGAGTTGTACCTCGGTACAGCTCGACAGTGACAGATACCATGTTATATGCTTATGTGTTAATATGTGCTATTTGTCTATATGAAAGTTTATGTGATTACATTTCTATTTTGTGTAATAGTGTAATTGCATTGCATAGTAGAAAGTCTTAAATGCATACTAAAGTAGAAGTCTCACCCTGAGGTGTTAGCAATGCTAAAGGAGTCTTACCCTGAGGTGTAAGCAATGCTAAAGGAGTCTTACACTTTGGTGTAAGCGAGAAAGTCTTACCCTGAGGTGTAAGCAATGCTAAAGGAGTCTTACACTTTGGTGTAAGCGAGAAAGTCTTACCCTGAGGTGTAAGCAATGCTAAAGGAGTCTTACACTTGGGTGTAAGCGAGAAAGTCCTACCCTGAGGTGGGAAATGCTAAAGGAATCTTGCACTGAAGTGCAAGTGGGAAAGAAAGTCCCATCCTGAGGTGTGGGCAACACTAAAGTAAAAGTCTTACCCTGAGGTGTAAGCGAGAAAAGGGATCTTGTTCTCGGACCATGATTTATATGTGATAGTTAAAGTATGTTAAAGTCACTTGTCCTGAACAGGTGAAACGATAGACAGACAGAGTACAGGAGGACACCCGGTTTTCCTCAAAGCTAAAGTTTTAATAAAAGACAGTAACGTCACAATTTTATAATTGTAACGTTGTAAAAGTTTTAAAGTAATGTTAAAGTGTTTTAAAGATAGAGAAAGAAAAGCTTATTTTATTTTTATAAAACTAAGCTACCTAAAAGAAAGTTTATAGTTTAAAGTAAAGATAGAACTCACAAGCGTTAGCTGACTTTTAGTATGCATGATAGGTAAAAAAAAGGTACAGAGCAGTTAAAGTAGAGGAGTCGTGAGGGCTGGATGGCATGGGCATCGGGTTGCTACGCTGAAGACTGATATTTCCTGTTCCTGATAGTTTATGTTTCAAACAATGCTTTAATTGATTTGGAATTTATGAAGGTTTTGAATTAAAGACTTCCGCTGTAACAGATTCTGATTTCTAGTCTAAGAACTATGTTTGTTATGTTTTGTGCCAACTATGAGATGTACCCGGATTGGGGCGTTTCAGTATACGTAACCCTAAGTGTGTTTTGTCTACCTAGTGACAACGAGTCATAGGAGACACAGTGGGTAGTTGAAAACCTAGTGACAACGAGTCATAGGATACACTACAAGTACTTCATGGTTAACGAGACGTGAAGGACAGTACCGAATGGAATTGGAGGTTAAAGTAAAGATACATAATAGACAAATAACGTATGATTTGAAAGGAAAGTGTGCGAAAGTTACGCCTGATGTTTGTGTGTGTTTAAGTCCTTATCCTTTTGTTAAAGTTGTATGTTTTATGTAAAGCTAGAACTAACTCAGTGTAGCTGACTTTTAGTATGCATATTAGGTTAAGTGTAGGTTGGTGGATGCTTGGCTTGCTGGGAAGAATTACCCGATTATCGAAGATCTGGCATCCCATTATGTTTAGGTTTTTAATGTTTGGATTGTTAAGACAGTGTTTTAATTGTTCCGAAAAAGTTTATGCATTGTAATGAAGTTTTTCTTTTGCTTGAATGAATTTCTATGCTTAAGAACTATATGTAAATGAGTAAAACCAATGTGTGAAGTCTACCAGGTTTGGAGCCTTACAAGTTGGTATCAGAGTAATAGTTTGAGAGATTCGAACATCCCAATGTCTGAACTTAAACTAAGAATGGGATCAAGTAACAGGTGCCAGTTCGGGTAACTCAAAGCTAAAGCATCAGATATGTGTAGTAAGTGAAGTTTTCCCTGTTAGTAAGTTAATATAAGGATGAAGACTTTAGTATTACTCATGAAAGTGAAAAATTAGAAGCCAGGAAGTAAGTGATGGTTGATTACAGATGGCAAGTGTATATTAACAGCTTACATTACTTGTTGTATTCTACCTATTACCGAGCATGATGATGTTAAATTCCTTTATCCCCTATTTTTTAGTTTAGAAGAATGGCTAAACAAGGAGGTGGTAGACGTGGTAGTGGATGTACGGGACATCAAGGCAGACAACCCGTTAACTGAAGGCATGATGATGAGGAAATAGTTCATACATGCCTAGAGGCTAGCCAACATGAGACGAATAAGACCACGGTGGTCGAACAACAGTTTAGTGTTGAGCCAGAAATGAAAGTGGCTCTTGCCCGTGAGATCACTCGTATGATGCAGACTACTCTATCGGCAATGTTTGCTGAGGCAATGAGGAATGCTAGCGGGGGAGCTAGCACGAATCGTGGTACTAGGGAACCGAGTAATGTGGTGAATGAGGCACGCTTTCCCGTGGCTGTGACTACAAGTCCTTTTAGGGCTGTGATCTGCCAGGTATGGATGGGAAGAAGGAGGCGGTTACCACTTTTGAATAGGTAATCAGAATGGAGGCCACCATTCATCTCAGCAAGTTTAGGGCAGACCAAGCTGTCATGTTTGCCATACATTCGTTTAAGTAGGAGGTGATGCATTGTTGGGAAACAGTGAAGCAAGCTAAGGGCAATCGGGAAATCGAGTTAATCAGATGGAAGGATTTGAAGGAACTCGTGATCAAGAAATTTTATCCCCGAAATGTGACCGATAGAGTAGAATGAGAGTTCCTTAGGTTGATGGTAGGATTCATGACGCACCGACAATATACCTCCAAGTTCAACGAGATGGCGTGGTTGGTACCCCACCTTGTTACCCCTAGAGAGCAAAGGATCAAATGTTACATCCAGGGATTACCTTCCAAGGTTCGCACCTTTGTGAAAGCTAACACCCCTAGTACCTTCAAGACGGTGGTTGATCTGAGTGGGGTAGTGTCAAATGGTCGGGCCTTAGATGATTCTTCTCCTGAGGAGCCCAAGAAAAAGCTGGCCTTGTATGTTAAACGAACCGGTGGAAGTATTCACGGTTTCAAGGACAAGAAGGCAATGAGGAAGTGTGTGGAAAGTGTGGAAGAAGGCACGCGGGAAAATGCAGAGTGGGGATGAATGGGTGCTATAAATGTGAAAAGACCGGCCACTACCCTTAGGAATGCCTGAACGAACGCAAGTGCTATAACTGTGGTGAGACAGGGCATCTGAACCAGGATTGTAGGAAGCTGAGAGCTGGTGGATCGGGGAAGGAGAAAAGCACTGGGAAAAAGGATGAAGGGCCTCGGTAAGAACTAGAGCCTACAAGCTTAACTAGAAGGAGGCAAGGTAGGACCTTAATGTTGTGTCAGGTATGTTTCTGATTAACAATGTTTACGCTTCTGTTATTTTCGATTTTGGTGCAAGTAGGAGTTTTGTGGACTCTACCTTTAGTCCCTTATTGAACAAAATGACCAAACTAGTTCAGGATGTCTTTGAAGTAGAAACTGCCATTGGTAAAACTACTAAGATAGTGGAAGCCATAGATGACTGCATTATTAAACTAGAAAGTCATAAATTCTCTGTGAAGTTGTTCCTTATGACTCTAGGAGGATTCGATGTGATGTTGGGTATCGACTGGTTGTCTGATTATGAAGTGCGTATCATTTTTTGAAAGAAGATGATTCATCTCAAAGCGACCGATGGGAGTCCAGTCACGGTGTATGGTGATAAAATTTGTATGGTACCGAAAGTCATTTCGATGATCATGGTGGAAAAGTTTATGTGGCGAGGGTGCGGGTCTTATCTGGCATATGTTATCTATGCGAAAGCATAAGTGAAGGAAGTGAATGATGTAACAGTGGTGCGTGACTTTCCAGATGTGTTCCCTGAGGACTAACTAGAGTGCCACTAGAGTGGGAGATAGAGTTTCAAATCGATTTATTGCCTCGAGCGCAGCCTGTCGCTAAAGCAGCTTACAGCTTGGCTTCATCAATGATGAAAGGGTGAATGTCCCAACAGCATGACCTCCTGGACAAAGGTTTCATCATACTGAGTATCTCGCCCTGTGGTGCTCCGGTGCTATTTGTTAAAAAGAAGAATGGTAGCATGCGGATGTGCATTGATTATTGGGAGTTGAACAAACTCACCATAAAGAACAGATACATATTACCGAGAATCAACGACCAGTTAGATTAGCTACAAGGAGCAAACTGGTTTTCATGGATCGATCTTCGGTCGGGTTACCATCAGTTAAAGATTAGAGAAGAAGACATACCGAAGAAAACCTTTCGTACTCGATACGATCATTACGAATTCCTAGTAATGTCCTTCGGGTTGACGAATGTGCCGGCAGCGTTCATGGATTTGACGAATCGAGTATATCGCCCAATGCTCGATAGGACTGTCATTTTCTTTATAGATGACATCCTGATTTATCCAAGGGCAAAGAAAGACCACGCCTATCATCTGCGATAGGTGTTGGAGATGCTAAGGATGGAGAAGTTGTATGCGAAGTTTTCTAAATGCGCGTTTTAGGTATGGGAAGTTCAGTTCCTAGGCCCTTTTATCAATCTAAACGGAATCTTGGTGGATCCCGTGATAATTGAAGCAGTTATGGAATGGAGTCCCCCTAAGACACCGATTTGGAGTTTATTCGGACTCGCGGGTTATTGCCGGAGGTTCATTCAGGACTTCTCGAAGATAGCTCCGCCTTTGACAAGACTGACTAGAAAGGAAGAGAAGTTTGATTGGGGTTCCAGGATAGTGCATTTCGAAGAGCTGAAGAAGAAGCTGACTCAAGCACCAGTCTTAGCCTTGCAAGCAGATAACGAAGATCTGGTAGTTTACTCTAACGCTTCGTATTAGGGTCTAGGTTGTGTACTCATGCAGCGGGGCAAAGTGATAGCTTATGCCTCGCGACAACTAAAGACGCACGGGGTTAACTACCCGACTCACGACTTGGAACTTGCTGACGTAGTGTTCGCGTTAAAGATTTGGAGACATTATCTTTACGGGATCAATTGCATTATCTACACTGATCACTAAAAGCTTGAAGTACTTCTTTGAGCAGAAGGATCTTAATATGAGGCAGAGGAGGTGGTTGGACCTAATAAAAGATTATGACTCTGAGATTATGTATCACCTGGGAAAGGCTTTTTATGTTAACGTCGTTAGCAACCCGACTTTTTATGTTAACGTCGTTAGCAACTCCGTTAAAATTTTCTTATAAAACTTAACCTCGTTAAGATTATCCGGTTAAGTCCTAACATAATTAACGAAATCAAATCTCAAGGACTACCTCTGACCATTTTTCAAACATAGAAATATGAAAGATCAGGGACTAGTCTTGTAATAAAGCCAAAGTCAATTCTGTTGACTTTTAAAAGTCAAAATCATGCCTTTGATTTCCAATTCAAACTCCTTGAGCCGTATCCTATCCCAATCCATAACCGAATTACACATTAATGCTTGGAACGATCGATTATGAACAGTTTCTCATCATCATTGCACGAATTAAAACGAATTATGAATATTAATCATGTAACCGTCGATCTCAATAACCATTTTCAACAGAACTCGATCAATTCGTGCATCATTCCTGAAATTGAACTCTCACACACTCTAGTCGCGTCCATCAGTAGCAAAGCCATACCCCAGTTCAGTCGGAAACAAGGCCGTGATCGACGGAGACTAACCCGCACGTCGTCGGACTCAGTTTTGGTCGAGCACTATCAACCCGACATCCAATCTGGTAATTGAAACCTTCCTCTGATTCGTTTTAGTCTATAGAATGAAAGCCCTAACCTAATTAGGGCTTACATTATCAAATTCTAATCAAACCAGATTCTAGGGTTCATACGTTTCTAGTTTGGTCGAACCCTAGCAATCCGATATCGATTAATGAAATTGAACGTGTCTTTAGAGTCGTCTCAGTAACTGGATTGAAAGCCCTACGAAATATTGAACTCATATCATCGAATTCAACACAATCCATAACCTAGGGTTTTAGTATGTTCATACGGAAATTTTGACTATAGGATTGATATCTTTGGAATTAAACTTGTCCTCAGGGTCGTATGACACCGATTTGCAAAACCCCTATGTCCACAGGATCGATCGTAATCGGAATCGGTCGGATTTGGGGGTGGCATTGGGTTCGATCGCGACTTGAAATGGGGAAGGGGGCTCTCGGTAATGGATGATTAAAAGCATTTCAATTCGGATCATATTGCGAAGCCCTAGCGGGTGGGACTGGTTAAGGTGTTGGTGCTTGTGGGAGGAGACCCGGGTTCGAGTCCTCCAACCCCCATTTTGTTTTAAATCGATTTTTAAGCATTATTTTATTATAAAAACTAATCCACCATTATTATATTAATATAATAAAATGTTTTGAACTCGAAAATCGCCTGTAGGCTCGGGTTGGTTTTATAAATTATAATCGTTATTATTTCCACTTTTAAAATAATATAATTATATATTATTTTCAAGACACGACTCCGTATAAAATATTATATTTATATTATTTTCAACCCGTGACCCCAACTAAAAATAATATACTTAAATATTATTTCACCTAGTTTATTGATCTCGTGTAAACGTTCCAAACTAAATAATAACATAATTGTTTATATTATTTACACATATTATTATCCTAGAATAAAAATAATATATTTATTATTTTTGCCACGTAATTGATTATTGTGCTTTTTCTCCGAACTTAAAATAATATAATAAAGTTTATTATTTTCTTAGGCCGCTATTGAATGACACAAACGCGCGAATATATTTTATTAAATATTGTTATTTGTAATTAGAAACGTTCGACACGAAACGCGTATATTTTGATTTTTATATTATGAAGTCCTTATTCCCGTAGACAAGTTCGTCTAACCATTGATCCTAAGTATATTTTAGGACGTTCGATCTTTCCGTGTCGTTGTCACAAACTCTTACGTGTTCCTAACTGTCACATCTTATTCTAGAGCATTCATAGATTGTCCGCGTGCAATCCATTTGTGGTTAGTGTTGCATCTTTGTGTGGTGCTAATTACTACGCTCTACTCAGGTGAGTTTTCACGGCCCCTTTTTACTGCTTTTAAACTGGGGGAGAAAACATGATTCAAACTCTTTTGATTTTTGTACTTCATTTTATATCAATTGTTATGACTATGCGTAAACTCTATCATGAAAGTCCTCACATCGAACCGTTTAAATATGAATATAGCGAGGTATGTTGGGTAGTACTACTGGGTTTGACAAACCTCACCCGCGTTAGTCGCGCTAACTCGATTGGATATCGAACGGGTGCAATATTGACCTAAACGTGCACCATGGTTGATAGACCTGGTGGGAGGCAATACAAACAGTCAGTTTACGGTTGCGAGCGTAATAGCAAACATGAACATGGGTTAGCTACTCATTGGTATATATATGTTGATTGTACAATAAATCTGGTAAACGTTTATTTATATATTGAAACCTGTGAACTCACCAACCTCGTGTTGACATTTTTACTTACATGTTTTCTCAGGTCGCTAAGTTAAGACACAGGTGCACAACTAGGATCATGCATGGGATGCTTCTGATTTATTGATGTCTTGCTACTTTGATTATTTTCTTTTTATTATTGTTTGGACTTGGACGTTTGGACTTTCTTTTTGGGGCGCGTGTATTTTGCGCATTTAGTTTCTTTACGCTTCCGCATTTAAACTCTGAACTTTGATTATATTACACTTATGTCCCATGTAGAGTCATTCAATGTAACTAGTGTCTGAGATCCTGGTTTGTCACTTCCCAAAACGGTAAAACTCCATTAGTTGAAATTAGGGGTGTGACAGATTGGTATCAGAGCCATTGGTTATAGAGAACTAGGACTGCATACTAGACTATAACCTCACACATTAGTTACAAGGCACAGACACTTATACCTGATACATATAACACCTATACATACATTGCAGTGCATGCATGTTTATACCATCCGTATCACCCTCAGTTGGCGAGGGACACATCATTTGCATTGCATCATCATTCCCAGTGGCGACACTCGGGGAATCACCGGAACATCATCCACTCCCGTTCAAGGGCAGCGAGACGGAGCCTTCGGAGGAGTCACTTACATCACCATTACCTGTTGGGTATGGTGGGCTTTCTCAGGTCCATGTTATGGACGACACTCAGCACTAACGCATATCTATTTGGGAGTTAGGATCGTCGGAGGCGAGTCCCTACTGTACCCGCCAGCAACAATACGCCGAATGAAGGCAGACCGTTACACGCCTTATTGCAGAATCTATTGACACATAGATGTCATCACTTTCCCGAGCCATGTGCTCGCTTCTTTGGTCGATATTCTGTTGAGAATAGATTGACCACAAATCTGAGAACGCATTGCTCAATGCATACTCAAACCCTATCCTGACTCAGTTGAAAGGACGGCTACTATGCTACTTCCTATAACTTGCATTCCTGAATTAGTTTCATTTCTCGAAGTCGCATTTCCTGTACATGTTTGTTACATATTCTCATTTACAATCCGCTAGGTTGGACTCTCGTATTGTATTTCAACTCGAGTGAATACTCGGATCAAACGATTCCTGACTACACATCCTGATATGAATTCTAGTTGATCAACTTATGGTTGATCAACTTATGGTTGATGACTACACCTTTCAATGACTTATCATTTCTAACAACACTCTGTATTCGGCAATAAAAGTTGAGGGACATTTTGACACAGGACAGGGAGAACTAGGGTGAGCATGCAAAGCAAATTATCATTGCGGGTGCACACGTTATAGTAATTTGAGGTGCATGTAAGTCCTGGTGAAACCTAGTGTGTGGATGAATGGTCCTAATCAGTGATTTACAGACTTAGGTTTCCACTATCTGTAGAGACTCTCATAACCCACTCAACGATTAGTTGGTATCGTTAAACCTGTACAACAATTGATAGACGCGACTATCAGGTTGAAAATGTTTACGGATACACTGAATTATCATCAATGGGATCCATCAATGTTATTTTCACCCATGTAAGAGTCTTAGTGATCTTACGACTCTCATTCAAACTTAATCAATAGAACCATCTAGAGTGAAACTCTAGTAGAACCTCAGAGTAAAACCACCGACTCCAACTATGTACACAGAATTTGAAGAATTCTTTCTATGCTAACGCGTTATTCCTTACACTCCTACAATAGATCCCACTTGAACTTGTTACCTCATCCTGTGACTAATCCATAGTCTAACTTCGAATTTTACTCCAGCATATTCAATCCTTTAAACGGATTTCTTTCTTCACGAAATGATCCCGTTGATCCAATGACATTAGGAAACGAAGATTTAACCTAACCAACCATCAGTTGAACGCAACTACTTAAACATACATCCTATCTCTTATGCTACTGGAATCTATATCTCATTAGACTTTTCTTCCTTACATGTGAACCTCTTCCCTTAGCCTATGCATTGGCTGACACTTGCCTTATAAGCGCGGGTCTCACTAGAAGTCTCAGCACGATTTCACAAATTCCATATTAGTGTGTCGTGCTCTAATTATATTAAAAGCCAAGTATACTATTGAGATAGCAGACTGTAATACCCCGCATCGGTTTAGGGGGAGAACGATACGTTCCCTATTAGGAGGTGGATACCTTCTCTATTGAGACGTGTTTTGCCTGGGCTAGCAACTCGTCGGGTGAAAACAAAACCGTGAGTTCCTGGATGGGCAACCCATCGGGGGCAAAGCGGACAATATCTTGGTAAGGTTTGCTTGGGCTGTTACAGACGCTAAAAAAAAATCGAAACAACTCGCATTCTTGAAGATGTAAACTAGCATTGGTTAGTAATAAACTTGACATTGACCGTCTGCCAGTTACACTTGGCAGTTTCGACCTTATTGTCGGTATGAATTGGTTATCCGAGAACCAACCTGAGGCCATCCGTTGTGACAAAAAAATGTTTGCATTCCTCTCCTTAGAGGGGAAATCCTTTTTGTCCAAGGCAAAAGGAGTGGTGCAGTCGTTGGCATCATATCCTTCATGAAAGTACAGAAATGTCTTCGAAAAGGGCATATGGCTATTTTGGCTCTCATTGCCGAACAACCATCTGAGGAGGAGAAGATCGACGACATACTGATCATTCGTGATTATCCGAAAGTATTTTCGAAGACCTGCCTGGTCTTCCACCACATCGTCAAGTCGAATTCCAAATTGATCTAGTACCCGGAGAAGCGCCTATTGCTTGGGCGCTCTACAGACTTGCACCCAGTAAATTGCAAGAACTATCCAAACAACTGTAAGAGTTGTTGGATAGAGGTTTCATCCGACCTAGTTCATCACCGTGGAGAGCTCCGGTACTATTTATCAAGAAGAAGGACGGAACTTTCCGTATGTGTATTGATTACCGGGAGCTGAATAAAATCACAATCAAGAACCGCTACCCTTTACCCCGCATCGATGATTTGTTTGATCAACTCTATGGATCAAGCTTCTATTCCAAGATATATCTCAGATCCGGTTATCATCAACTGAGAGTCTGAGATGAGGGCATCTCAAAGACGGCATTCAAAATTAGGTAAGGTCACTACGAATTCATGGTCATGCCCTTCGGATTGACCAATGAACCCGCGGTATTCATGGACCTCATAAACCGCATGTATTGTGATGCGTTCATTCAAGATCTTGATTGTGTGCTGATGCAACGCGAGAAAGTGATCGCATACGCTTCTTGTCAACTGAAAATCCACGAGAAAAACTACACGACTCATGACTTAGAGTTGGGAGTCGTGGTATTTGCACTAAAAATCTAGAGACACTGCTTGTACGGTACCAAATGCACTACCTACACCGATCACAAGAGTCTTCAGCATATCTTTGAACAGAAAGAGTTGAACACGCGACAGCGTCGTTGACTCGAACTCTTGGACGACTATGATTGTGCTATCAAGAATCACCCGGGCAAGACTAACGTAGTAGCCGATGCCCAAAATCGAAAGAAACTAAACCCAGACGAGTCCGACCATTACAACTCACTATCCACCCTGGACTACTTGATCAGATCAGTAGTGCTCAACTCGAAGCTCTGAAAGAGGAAAACCTATCGCTGGAAGGTACACGCGGTATGGAAGCACAACTCAAAGTTAAATCAGACGGTACTCGCTACTTCGCGGAGCGAATATGGGTTCCAAAGCACGGGAACATAAGGGGACTTGTAATGGATGAATCTCACGAATCGTGCTATTCTATTCATCCTAGTTCCGATGAGATGTATCATGAACTAAAGGTTCCCTATTAGTGAATGAACATGAAAACTGATATGGCCACCTATGTTAGCAAGTGCCTGACCTGCTAGAAGGTCAAAGTCAAGTACCAAGAACCTGCTGGGTTGTTTCATCAACCGTAAATTCCGATGTGGAAATGGGAGTAGATTTCCATGGATTTTATTGCCAAACTACTCCTAACTTCTATCGGATGCGACACCATCTGGGTGATCGTAGATCGCTTGACAAAATCTGCACACTTCCTTGCAATCAAAGAAACCGACAAGATGGAAAAAAAAAAACTCACTCGTATTTACTTGAAGGAAGTAGTCTCTCGACACGGTGTGCCAATTTTTATCATCTCGGATTGAGACGCTCGATTCACTTCTCGGTTCTGGCAATCATTGCAAAAATCCCTAGGCACACGTCTAGACATGAGTACAGCATATCATCCATAAACTGATGGTCAAACGGAACGTACCATTCAAACCTTAGAAGACATGCTACAAGCTTGTATGATAGATTTCGGTAACAGTTGGGAAACTCACTTGCCTTTAGTGGAGTTCTTCTACAATAACAGTTATCAAACTAGCATCAAAGCAGCACCATTCGAGGCGTTATACGGACGTAAATGCCGATCTCCTATCTGTTGGGCTGAAGTTGGGGATAGCCAACTTACGGGTCCTGAACTTGTTTTCGAAACTTCTGAAAAGATTGTACAAATCCGAAACCGTATGGCGGCAGCTCGTGATCGTCAAAAGAGCAATGCCGATAAGAGTCGTAAACAGTTAGAATTTCAAGTAGGTGACATGGTTCTACTCAAAGTCTCACCTTGGAAAGGTGTAATTCACTTCGGGAAACGAGGCAAACTGAATCCTCGTTATGTTGGACCATTCAAAATAGTGAAGAGAATTGGCCCAGTAGCTTATCAACTGGACCTACCTGAAGGACCTAGTGGTGTACACGATGTCTTTCATGTCTCGAACTTGAAGAAATGTCTAGCAGACGAAACACTCGATGTTTCTCTTGAGGAACTACACATCGATGAACAACTACGGTTCGTTGAAGAACCGGTGGAAATCATGGATAAGGAAATCAATGAAATGCAGTAAAATCCCTATTTTCAGAGTTCATTGGAACTCGAAACGCGGACCGGTATTCACGTGGGAAAGCGAGGATCATATGATACGCAAGTATCCGCATCTGTTCAAGCAATCCACTTCAAACTCTTAAGGTACTATTCTAATTTTCGGGACGAAAATTCTTTTAACTAGGGGATGATGTGACATCCAGAAATTATTTATTTATTTATTTAGTTTTCGGGACAAAAATTCTTTTAACTAGGGGATGATGTGACAACCCGACTTTTTATGTTAACGTCGTTAGCAACTCCGTTAAAATTTTCTTATAAAACTTAACCTCGTTAAGATTATCCGGTTAAGTCCTAACATAATTAACGAAATCAAATCTCAAGGACTACCTCTGACCATTTTTCAAACATAGAAATATGAAAGATCAGGGACTAGTCTTGTAATAAAGCCAAAGTCAATTCTGTTGACTTTTAAAAGTCAAAATCATGCCTTTGATTTCCAATTCAAACTCCTTGAGCCGTATCCTATCCCAATCCATAACCGAATTACACATTAATGCTTGGAACGATCGATTATGAACAGTTTCTCATCATCATTGCACGAATTAAAACGAATTATGAATATTAATCATGTAACCGTCGATCTCAATAACCATTTTCAACAGAACTCGATCAATTCGTGCATCATTCCTGAAATTGAACTCTCACACACTCTAGTCGCGTCCATCAGTAGCAAAGCCATACCCCAGTTCAGTCGGAAACAAGGCCGTGATCGACGGAGACTAACCCGCACGTCGTCGGACTCAGTTTTGGTCGAGCACTATCAACCCGACATCCAATCTGGTAATTGAAACCTTCCTCTGATTCGTTTTAGTCTATAGAATGAAAGCCCTAACCTAATTAGGGCTTACATTATCAAATTCTAATCAAACCAGATTCTAGGGTTCATACGTTTCTAGTTTGGTCGAACCCTAGCAATCCGATATCGATTAATGAAATTGAACGTGTCTTTAGAGTCGTCTCAGTAACTGGATTGAAAGCCCTACGAAATATTGAACTCATATCATCGAATTCAACACAATCCATAACCTAGGGTTTTAGTATGTTCATACGGAAATTTCGACTATAGGATTGATATCTTTGGAATTAAACTTGTCCTCAGGGTCGTATGACACCGATTTGCAAAACCCCTATGTCCACAGGATCGATCGTAATCGGAATCGGTCGGATTTGGGGGTGGCATTGGGTTCGATCGCGACTTGAAATGGGGAAGGGGGCTCTCGGTAATGGATGATTAAAAGCATTTCAATTCGGATCATATTGCGAAGCCCTAGCGGGTGGGACTGGTTAAGGTGTTGGTGCTTGGGGGAGGAGACCCGGGTTCGAGTCCTCCAACCCCCATTTTGTTTTAAATCGATTTTTAAGCATTATTTTATTATAAAAACTAATCCACCATTATTATATTAATATAATAAAATGTTTTGAACTCGAAAATCGCCTGTAGGCTCGGGTTGGTTTTATAAATTATAATCGTTATTATTTCCACTTTTAAAATAATATAATTATATATTATTTTCAAGACACGACTCCGTATAAAATATTATATTTATATTATTTTCAACCCGTGACCCCAACTAAAAATAATATACTTAAATATTATTTCACCTAGTTTATTGATCTCGTGTAAACGTTCCAAACTAAATAATAACATAATTGTTTATATTATTTACACATATTATTATCCTCGAATAAAAATAATATATTTATTATTTTTGCCACGTAATTGATTATTGTGCTTTTTCTCCGAACTTAAAATAATATAATAAAGTATATTATTTTCTTAGGCCGCTATTGAATGTCACAAACGCGCGAATATATTTTATTAAATATTGTTATTTGTAATTAGAAACGTTCGACACGAAACGCGTATATTTTGATTTTTATATTAAGAAGTCCTTATTCCCGTAGACAAGTTCGTCTAACCATTGATCCTAAGTATATTTTAGGACGTTCGATCTTTCTGTGTCTTTGTCACAAACTCTTACGTGTTCCTAACTGTCACATCTTATTCTAGGGCATTCATAGATTGTCCACGTGCAATCCATTTGTGGTTAGTGTTGCATCTTTGTGTGGTGCTAATTACTACGCTCTACTCAGGTGAGTTTTCACGGCCCCTTTTTACTGCTTTTAAACTGGGGGAGAAAACATGATACAAACTCTTTTGATTTTTGTACTTCATTTTATATCAATTGTTATGACTATGCGTAAACTCTATCATGAAAGTCCTCACATCGAATCGTTTAAATATGAATATAGCGAGGTATGTTGGGTAGTACTACTGGGTTTGACAAACCTCACCCGCGTTAGTCGCGCTAACTCGATTGGATATCGAACGGGTGCAATATTGACCTAAACGTGCACCATGGTTGATAGACCTGGTGGGAGGCAATACAAACAGTCAGTTTACGGTTGCGAGCGTAATAGCAAACATGAACATGGGTTAGCTACTCATTGGTATATATATGTTGATTGTACAATAAATCTGGTAAACGTTTATTTATATATTGAAACCTGTGAACTCACCAACCTCGTGTTGACATTTTTACTTACATGTTTTCTCAGGTCGCTAAGTTAAGACACAGGTGCACAACTAGGATCATGCATGGGATGCTTCTGATTTATTGATGTCTTGCTACTTTGATTATTTTCTTTTTATTATTGTTTGGACTTGGACGTTTGGACTTTCTTTTTGGGGCGCGTGTATTTTGCGCATTTATTTTCTTTACGCTTCCGCATTTAAACTCTGAACTTTGATTATATTACACTTATGTCCCATGTAGAGTCGTTCAATGTAACTAGTGTCTGAGATCCTGGTTTGTCACTTCCCAAAACGGTAAAACTCCGTTAGTTGAAATTGGGGGTGTGACATATAGTTTGATTGTGATGCAAGATTTCTTGGGCCAAATCAGCAAGGCGCAGGAAGAGGCATTGAAAGCCGAGAATGTGAAGAATGAAAGGATGGTGGGTCAACAAGAAGTCCTGAAAGTTAACACTCTTGGTGTAACCACCAAGTTTGGCTGAATTTGGGTGCCTAAGGAAGGTGAGCTCAGAGCTAAGATTCTAGAGGAAGCTCATAAGTCTCGTTATTCCATCCACCCGGGCACTAGAAAGATGTATCAGGATCTGAAGAAAGACTACTAGTGGCCGAGCATGAAGAATGATGTGATCCTTTATGTAAGCATGTGTTTAACCTGCTCACAAGTGAAAGCCGAACACTAGAAGCCTTATGGAAATATTCAGCCATTAGAGATACCTGAGTGGAAGTGGGAACACATCACCATGGACTTCATAACTAAGCTATTGCGTACAGCTAAAGGTTATGACACCATTTGGGTGATTGTGGATCGTTTGACGAAGAGTGCTCACTTCCTGCCTATTCGTGAGACGTTCATTTCAGAACGGTTGGTAGGAGTGTTCATCAACAAAGTTATAGCTCGGCATGGTGTACCAGTGTCGATTGTTTCAGATAGAGACACACTGTTTACGTCTAGGTTCTAGAAGAAGTTCCATGGCAATGGGAACGAGATTGAACATGACAACATATCATCCCCAAACGAACGGTCAGTCTGAAAGGATTATTCAAACCCTAGAGGATATGCTTCGTGCTTGTATTATTGACTTCAGTGGAAGTTGGGATAGTCACCTGCCACTCACAGAGTTCTCCTACAACAACGGTTATCATTCCAGTATAGGCATGCCACCTTACGAGATGCTCTATGGTAGGAGGTGCAGGACTCTAGTGTGTTGGGGTGAGATCGGGTAGAAGGAACTGGGGAGTTTGAAAGTCGTGAAGGCTACCTCAGAAAAGTTCGAACAAATAAAGGCGCGCCTAAAAGCTGCACAAGAGAGGCAGAAATCCTATCCAGACAAAAGGCGTCGGCAAATCGAATTTGATGTTGGTGACAGAGTCATGTTGAAGGTATCTCCGTGGAAGGGTGTCATTCTAGCTTAGTCCCCGATATGTTGAACGGTTTCAAATTCTAGCTTAGTAAGGGAGGTAGCTTATCGTTTGTAGCTACCAGAAGAACTCAATGGAATACACCCTATATTACGCGTGTCACATTTACGAAAATGTCTAGCCGATTGTAAGTCCCCAAACCTGGGAGGCCTCACTTGTTGGATTTACTCATTCACAAACAGTTCTTAAACTTGAATATCAATAACGCCGTGGAAAAATTCATTTCAAACATAACATAACATCGTTAAACATGCGGAAGCGTAACATTGTCTATTACATAAACATAACATAACCAACTTCATAACGGGATGCCAGTCTTCATATCATCCGGGTAACTCATCAAGCCGCCCAGCATCACCGTCCATCATCATAACCTGCCTTAACCTGAATGTGCATACTAAAAAGTCAGCTACGCTGGTGAGTTCTAGCTTTTCATAAAACATTAACTTCAAATATTTGCCAAAAACATAACTTCATACTTCATTTAATAAAAGCGTACGTAAAATAATGCAATAACAAAAGCATAACACATCATAACCCATAAGTCAACGAACATATCGAATCTGAGCCTTCTCGTAACCGTCAATTCCAAACTTCAAGTATGATACCACATAGGGCATCCATACCAAACTTCAAGTACGGTACCTGATGTCGTCCAGACGGTCTATATAAAAACTAATAAAAACCTAACCTAGACTCCTAAGTAATAATAGGAATACCTATGAACTAAACCACACGGACAGGCAAGTGTACCTATCGAGTGTAGCACAACTTAATGGTAAGCCGAGTTATCGAACCCTGTAGACACTACGATAATAATACTAGACTCTGATATGGACTAAAGATTAATTTGGTTTGGGGGGGGGTTTACTACACTACTATTTTAAACTAATGAATGTAGAAAACTAAGATCGACTCAAGCTATCAAGAACAAGAACTAAGATGAAATCAGAAGATGGGAAGAATACTACATAGGTTGGAATCCTACTTGCAAAGCACAACTTCTATCGGTTATGGAAACTATAATGGATCTGGGTTTCTAAGGATGACAACTAAAGACTACCTAATGGATCCCTAATCACTCTCAGGGTGTCACCAACTAAGTAACCTACAAATGTACTAACTCACCAGATTGTTGGATCACTTCTCAGGTATTTCCAACTATGATAAAGTACCCTAATAGACAGATTACCTCTCAGTATGTCCGTCCACCAATACACTCGAAGAATGCACGGGGTAATCTCAAGATAATAACTATAACACGAATAGAAACAATCACTAGACACCTAATACCGGCTTCCTCTCAGACAGCTGACACTCGGATTCCTAATGACGAAGACTAAATGACTAATTCTCACCTCTCGGGTATTGAACTAGGATACACATTCAATTCTAATCAGCAATCAATGACAAATCCTATGGCTACTACGTCTAGCAAACTACCCTAATCACAAACCCTAAGATCTATGACCAAGATACGAAGATCAAACTGGAAGACAACCACAATCAATGCAAGGAATTGAAATTAAACACAAGATCAGATCTAAACATGCAATAACATCACAATTATCAACTCAAGATTGCTTACAAAATCATTAATCAATTAATTAAAATCCAAAAACCGATAAAAATCGAAACTTTAACAAGTATTCATCATAAAATCTAGGCAATATCAAAGTTTTAGCCTAGGATCATGCTTAAACAACCAAAACAGAAGTAAAAACACAAAACCATGGTATCAAACATCCAAATCAAAGATAAAAATCCAATCTTGTAAACCTAGAACGTAAAACTACGAACCCGGGATACAAAGATGCAAGCTTTAGCCTTCAATTGGCTTCCTTTTCCTCAAAATCGCCTCTGGTCTCTCTCTAGACGGCAAAAGATACGAACTCCTGGAATAATGGCATAAAAATTCTATTTAATTTTAAAATATAGGGTTTTGCGGAAATTCCATCTCTCGCGTACCGCAAAAGATTCTGGACAGCCCCTAGCGTACCGCGAGGGCCAAAATAGTCGGGGCGCGTATCTGGAGTCCTCGCGTACCGCGAGGCTTTCTCTTCTGGTCTTCGCATACCGCGAGAAGTCAATAATTCAACATTTCTTCTTTTTGAACTTCCGGCTTCATTCTCTCGCTCGATTTCTTCACATATTCACTTGTATTCCTCCCGAGCTCCTCTAAATATACAATAGACTCAAATGTACATTAAAACGACTCAAAACAAAGATAAAACTAACTAAAAACGCACAAAACACTAGGAATAAAGATGTATGCTTTGCACTACATCAGTACCACATAGGGCATCCATACCAAACTTCAAGTACGGTAACACATAGGGCATCCATACCAAACTTTAAGTACGGTACCACATAGGGCATCCATACCAAACTTCAAGTACGGCATCACAAGGATGCCACGTACCAAACTTCCAGCACGATACTCCGTGGAGTAGTCGCACCTAACTTCAAGCACGATTACCCCGCAAGGTAAATCGTACCAACTTCAAGGATCACGGTAATCCCCATGGTGACCGTCATCACCCCAGTTGTACAACAGTTGGCCAGCCACAAAGGCCCCTAAAAGGTAAAGGCCCATAACATACTTCCCATACCCATAACCTTCCTTCCCTAAGGAATAATGGCAGATTCGTTCGCTTGTGACTTTCATAAACACTCACTTCTTTTACTTCAAAACTTCAGTTAAAGCATTCGTACGTTTTATTAAAAATCGTTCATTCATTCATAAACACTTCGTAAACTTCTTTTGGAAAAATATTTCATAAACACTTCTTTCATAACCTTTCATTCCAAAACATCGTTCATAAACATCATTTTATAAAACGTCACATACATCATTCTTAAACATCGTTTTATGAAATAGTCACATCGTTACGTATACACACCAGCCCAAAAATATTATTCAAAACATTTAAAAGGGGGCTTCTAGAACTCACCTGAAATAAACAGGGTCAAAGGTCTCTAAAGTATCTTCTAACCTGTACGTACGCAACCTAGTTTTAGCTTCTCATACAACTCATAACATTTCATTCCTAACCGCAAACTTGTAACGAACCATTTTTGGGTTCGCAATATAATATGTTTAACATATTATAATGGGGTTTAAATAAATTGAATGATAAATGGAAGTTTATTGTAAACAATGGTTTTAACTAGTTAACTACTAGTTTGAGATGAAGGAGTCAAAAACGAAAGTGTAGGGGGCTGAAAGTAATTATTAAAAATCAGATTTTAGTTATTAAAAATCAACCTACACACACTAGGTGTGTGTGTCGTGTGTGTCGTGGATGAGAGAAAGAAGAGAGGGAGAAGATGGTGATGATTAAACAAGCTCAAGACCATAGATTGATGGGTTACATGTGAAATCAATGGCATTAGGAGCATCCATCTTTATCAAGGCAACAAGTAAGTAGTTATTCATCTCTAAAACTCTATGGTTTTATGTTCTTGGTGGATTTTATGATGAAAACAAAAATGGGAGTTTAATTGATGAAATTGGTGCTAGTTAAGTGTTAATCTAGCTTGAATAAGGGTAAAGGGGATAAATAACATCATCTAAACATCAAATTCAATGATTCATGAATTGGTGTTCTTGAGGATGTTATGGAGTTTTTATCTCAAAATTGTCAATGATAAATAGGAGATTTTGTAAGTGTCTAAAGATGAGAGAAGACACAATAATTGAAAGAAAACTCATTTGTTTTGATGAATGATGATATTGGTGAAATTGGAGAGTTCATATGGGTATGATAGTAGTGAGATTTAATTGTGCCCATAAGGTGTTTGATGAAATTCCTAAATGAATTGAAAAGTGGTAAATGGGTATTTGAGGTTTGGTTAAGGGTGTAATAACCAAACAAATATAGAATGTGATGATCTTTAAGATCATAAAGGTATGTTGGGTGTCAATTGGTAATCAACAGATTACTAATTTTAAATGAGTTGTATAGGTGATCAAAGTGGGAAAAGAGGCTAGCTTGGAGGATCAAGCGGGATGCTCTCTAGCTAAACGGTAAGTGCGTTGCACTTACTTAGTAATGTTAGATGATGGTAGCTATACGTTTAAGTTATGCATATGGATAGGTAGTTTACCTTATGTGTAATTATACGTGTATGTTGGTAAGGTTGATTAGCATATGTTATATATATGGAAAAAGGGTGGAAATAGAGTTGGGATTCTTAAATCCCAAATATGTGAAAGTAACCAATAGGTTATAAGGATGTTTGTAGCTATTATGAAAATATTATTTGCATAATAATAAGGGTGATAGTAAGTAAGTGTGATGCGTTTACTTGGTAATGTTAGGTAATAATTGTTAATTGAATATATGCATATTGAATAAGTAGATAAATTATGCGTATATGTGTGAATGATATTATGTTTAAGGATGAATGATATGTTGAAATTGTGGATATGGTCTAAGAACTATAAATTGGATGGAAAGTAGTGGATATGGTCCAAGGACCATAAATTGGTAGAAAATGTTGGAATGATCTAAAAACCTCAAATAATGAGATATGATTGTTGTATGAATGTAGTTATAGTATTAATACTATAATGGATATGTGGATATGGATTTATGGTCTAAGAACCATAATGGATATGTGGATATGAAGTTATGATCTAAGAATCATAATGGAAATGTGGTGATGAAGTTATGGCCTATGTGCCATAATGGAAATGTGTTGGTAGTGCGGGATCTTCTAACCCGAAAGGTAAGTGTTTTTGCACTTACTTAGTAATCGATTGATAAAAGGTGCTATATGCAAATGTTGTATGCATAATGTGTTAAATTTGCATATTGTGTTATGTGGTATGTAAGTGCTTTTGCACTTAGTAATCGATTGATAAAAGGTGCTATATGCAAATGTTGTATGCATAATGTGTTAAATTTGCATATTGTGTTATGTGGTATGTAAGGGCATAAGGTGTATGATTAAGTGAATGAAATGTAATTATAGTATTTATACTATAATGGATACGTGGTTATGGAGTTATGGTGTAAGTACCATAATGGATATGTGGATATGAAGTTATGATCTAAGAATCATAATGGAAATGAGATGATGAAGTTATGGCCTATGTGCCATAATGGAAATGGAAAAATGTGTTGATCATGAATGTAAAATGAAAAGTGTGAAACTTGTAGGTGATTAAGCAAGTGATATGTAGCCTAATGTCAATTTGGGTGGAAACGGGTCAAATGGGTGAACGGGTGAAACAAGTAGAATTTTATTTGTTTGTTATGTTTTATCTTCATTACTAATGGTGATATATGTGGTGTTATGTAGGAAAAGCTCCGATGTAGTCAAAGTTAAGTCCAAGGCTTTTGGTGGGATTCTCGTATGCGTTATGTTATTTTGGTGGTATTTAGAAACCCCTTAAATGGATGTAAATTGGATACACAATCGTGTTTTGGTGTATGTTTATGATTTTGGTCAAAACCCAAGTGTTTGGGAACTTTGGGTGTCAAGTGAATTGGTAAAAGTTGAAAATTGACTAAGTACGGAAATCTGCAGGTCCATGTAAACTTTCTGTGAATACAGGTGGCTCGCGGTACATGAAAAACCAGAGGAGGTTCTCTCGCGGTACGCGAGGGACCTGTCTTTCGGCTTGGCTTTCTGAGGTTCCCTCGCGGTACGCGAGGGGGAGGGATCTGTTCTCTCGCGGTACGCAGGAGAAAATAAAAAAAAATTCTTGGGAAATGCTTCCGCGCGTTTAAATGTTTATTATAACCAGTGTATTAAAAGTGGGGCGTTACAAAACTTCACCCAACCGCAAACTTTACCCAAACCGCAAACTTCACCTAACCGTGAACTTCACCCAGCCGTGAACTTCACCCAACCGTGAACTTCACCCAAACCGCAAACTTCTCCCAACCGTAAACTTTACCCATCCGCAAACTTCACCCTACCGTAAAATTTACCCAACCGGAAACTTCATCAGCTGTGAACTTCACCAGCCGTGAACTTCACTCAACCGTGAACTTCATAAACCGTGAACTTTCCAAACTGTGAACTTCCCAAAACCGTGAACTTTCCAAACCGTGAACTTCCCAAAACCGTGAACTTCATCAAAAACCGTGCTTTTGCATGGATTCAGATCTAGATCGATTGGTTCATCAAGTTTGGAACTTTTTACGTTCAAAACGTTTGTTTTTCACTCTAGATGCTAGATCTATGTTTATTTCCAAGTTTCATACGTAAAAATTCCATCTTTTATCCAAAAACCCGAGAAACCTAACAAAACTAAAAACTCAATTCTAGGTCGAGTTGTTACCTCTTTCGAGCTTCTGAATCGGAGGTTCTGCTCACGAGTAGTGTAGGAACAAGATACTAGCTTCTCGGACCGATTCCGTCAACTTTCTCTCTCTACGATTTTTCTCTCTAGGGTGGCAAAATGAGAGAAATGAGGAGGGTTTTGGCTATTTATAGGGAGGCTCATCTCCCTTGATCGCCACCCTTATGTTTGCCGGCCCATCCGACCCGGCCCATCATGCCTCGTTCATTTATTCTTTTCGTCTCGCATTTAATCCCATTATTATAAATCGTCTTTTTATTTTTTTGGGATATTACAAGTCTACCCCCCTTACAATAGGTTTCGTCCCCGAAACCTATCATAAGTTAAACAGTCGAGGGTATGACTCCCTCATTTCCGTCTCCGTTTCCCATGTAGCCTCCGATCTATTTCGGTGTTTCCATTGGACTTATAACTTTGTTACGTAACCGTTTCTCATTCCTGTCCAGGATGGACACGGGTTCTTCGATGTAGTTAAGGCTGTTGTCGACCTCTATGTCAGTAAGTGGTACGTGAGCTGATTCATCCACCAAACACTTTCGCAAGTGTGATACATGGAAGGTAGGATGGATCCCACTTAACTCATCAGGCAACTCCAACCGATAAGCAATTTCACCAACCCGTGTCATTATTCTGAATGGTCCGACAAACCTCGGACTTAACTTTCCTCTCTTTATGAATCGTTTGATTCCCTTCCAGGGCGACACTTTGGCCTTCGTCGTTTATCTGCGTAGGATTTCTGACGATCTTGGGCGGCCTTCATTCGTGCCTTAATCTGGTCAAACCTTTCTGATGTCTCTTTAACGACTTCAAGACTTCCCAATTCCTTCTGTCCAATCTCACCCCAACAGACCGGGGTCCTGCATCTTCCCCCATACAACATTTCGTAAGGCGGCATGCCTATCATCGTGTGATGACTATTGTTGTAAGAGAATTCGGCTAATGGCAGGTGACTATCCCAACTGCCCCCAAAGTCTATAATACAAGCACGGAGCATGTCCTCCAACATTTGAATGGTCCTTTCGGACTGACCATCCGTTTGCGGGTGGTATGCCATGCTGATATTAAGCCTCGTGCCCATTGCTTCATGAAATCTTTTCCAGAACCTCAATGTAAATCGTACGTCCCGGTCATATACAATTGTTAAAGGCATCCCATGCCGTGCTACTACTTCGTTAATAAATACCTCTGCTAACCTTTCCGATGAGAACGTCTCACGAATAGGTAGGAAATGAGCACTCTTCGTTAAACGGTCCACAATTACCAAAATGGTGTCATGACCTTTAGCTGTGCGAGGTAGCTTGGTTATAAAGTCCATTGTAATGTGTTCCCATTTCCATTCCGGTATATCAAGAGGTTGAATCTTCCCATACGGTTACCGGTGTTCGGCCTTTACTTGCGAGCAAGTCAGACACTTGCCTACGTATTTCGTCACCTCATGCTTCATTCTAGGCCACCAATATTCCTTCCTCAGATCTTGGTACATTTTTTTGGTACCAGGATGGATAGAGTAACGAGACTTATGAGCCTCATCTAAGATCTTGGTTCTAAGCTCGCCACCCATATGTATCCATATCCGTCCAAAACGTGTCCTAACACCAAGGGAGTTATATTCCAACTTGTCCTGTTGGCCAACCATCCTTTCTTTCTTTATGTTTTCCTCTTTCAGTGCCTCATCTTGAGCCTTTTCAATTTCCCTCATAACGTCCGGTGTTACCACCAATTGGCAAGCTTTCACTCTAATAGGAGTAGGCACATCCTTTCGGCTTAGAGCGTCAGCCACCACGTTTGCTTTTCCAGGATGGTATATGATTTCACAGTCATAGTCTTTCAAAAGTTCTAGCCATCGTATCTGGCTCATATTAAGATCCCTTTGTTCGAAGAAGTACTTCAAACTTTTGTGGTCGGAGTAAATAGTAAACTTCACCCCGTAAAGGTAGTGCCTCCAGATTTTCAATGCGAATACGACAGCAGCTGGTTCCAAATCGTGAGTCGGATAATTGACTTCGTGAACTTCCAACTGTCGTGATGCATACGCGATCACTCTCCCGCGTTGCATCAGCACACACCCTAATCCCTGACCCGAAGCGTCAGAGTATACTACCAAATATTCATTGCCCTCGGGAAGGGCCAAGACTGGAGCTTGGGTTAGCTTCTGTTTCAGCTCCTTAAATGCTTCATCCTGGTTTGGACCCCATTCGTATTTTACCTCCTTCCGTGTTAACTTTGTCAATGGCGAAGCTATTTTCGAGAAATCCTGAATGAATCTCCGATAGTAGCCCGCCAATCCCAAGAAGCTGCGGATCTCAGTTGGCGTCCTAGGAATATCCCAATATCTTACTGTCTCTATCTTTGCCGGGTCATCCATAATTCCGTTCGGGTTAATGAGGTGACCTAGGAATTGGACTTCCCTAAGCCAGAATGCGCATTTGGAGAACTTAGCATACAACTTCTCCTTCTTTAGAGCTTCCAACACCTCCTTCAAGTGACATACGTGATCACCCTCATTCTTGGAGTAGATGAGGATATCATCGATGAACACAATTATCGATCGGTCCAGCATCAGTCTACACACCCTATTCATCAAATCCATGAACGTCGCGGGGGCATTCGTCAATCCGAAGGACATCACGCGGAACTCGAAATGTACATAACGTGTGCGAAACACGGTTTTCGGTATGTCTTCTTCCCTCACCTTCAACTAATGGTACCCGGATCGAAGGTCAATTTTTGAGAACCAACTTGCGCCCTGTAATTGATCGAACAAGTCCTCGATCCTTAGTAAAGGTACTTGTTCTTCACCGTTGGTTCGTTCAACTCCCTGTAGTCGATACACATTCTCATAGAACCATCTTTATTCTTCACAAACAATACCGGAGCACCCCAAGGCGAGATGCTCGGTTGGATAAATCCTTTCTCAAGTAATTCATCTAGTTGTGCCATTAGTTCTTTCATCTCCACTGGTGCTAGTCGATACGAAGCCTTAGCCACGGGCTGGGCATCTGGTACTAAGTCGATTCGGAACTCAATCTCTCTGTCAGGTGGTATCCCAGGCAAATCCTCTAGAAACACCTCCGGGTACTCGCGCACCACGGGTACATCGTCTAGTTCCTTCACTTCCTTACACTTGTCAATCACATACACCAGATAAGCCTCGCATCCGCGCCTCAAGTATCTTGTTGCCTTAATCATCGAAATGACGTTGGGCATCGGGGCGTCACGATCTCCAAGAACCTCAACTTCGCTACCATCTGGAGCCTTGAGTCGGATTATCTTTCGTTTGCATATAATTTGCGCTTCGTTGGCAGTTAGCAAGCCCATACCCAACACGACATAAAACCCTCCCAAAACCATCACGAACAACCTGACGGGGAATCTACGGCCTTCTAGTTTTATCGTGGAACTGTCAACTACTTCGGTCATTCTTGCGGTTCTACCCTCAGCGGTTTCTACACTAAAGGCCCTTTCTAGTTTACTGACTAAGTATTTTACCCGTTTACAAAAAGTGGAAGATATAAAACTTTTACTGGCGCCCGAATCAAATAACACAGATACAAAAGTGTTTTCGAGGATGAACGTACCTGACGCCACATCAGGGTCTACCTTGGCCTGTTCTTGCGTCAGTGCATACGCACGAGTCTTTTCTCGGGGCCTCTCTTCTTTCTTCTCCAGGCCTTTCCCCTTCCCGGCTTCACCCATCCTGGGCTTAGTGCATTCCCGACTCATATGACCATTCTCCCCACAGTTGTAGCATTTGAAGCCTTGTGGGCATTCGCGGGAGTAGTGTCCGGTCTTGCCTCATTTAAAGCACAGATTTGACCCTAGCCGACATTCACCCACATGCCTTACCCCACATTTTCCATAGACTGTCGTCTTGCCTACCCTGGCCTGTTTTTCCTGAGCCCCAAATAACTTCCCACCTGATCGCGTAGCGGGAAAACCCAGTTTCTTCTTAGGCTCTTCAATGGCAACGACATTCAATGCCAGATCATCAAACACCACGCCACTCAGTTCTACTACCGAATCGTAGGTAGTAGGGGCGTTTGCCTTAACATAAGTGCGGACCTGGTCCGACAGCCCTTGAATGTAGCAGGCAATCTTCCTCTGCTCAGTCGTGACAAGATGTGGCACCAGACGTGCCAGTTCATTGAATCGGGTAGTGTACTGCCTGTGCGTCATGCCCCCGACCTTCAACCCCAGAAATTCCCTTTCTACCTTCTCGATCTCATTCCTTGGACAGAAATTCTTGATCACTAGAGTTTTTAGAAATTCTTGTATTGCCATCTACAATTAACCATTACACTACCTTTCGATTTATATTTGACCACCTTTGTGATTCCATCAGAACACAAGTCCCAACCTTAACACTTTCTAAGGCATACTATATATATATATATATATATACTACCTTCATAACTGATGTTGTGGCTCGAGTTACCCGTACTGGAATCCGCTTTCGGTCCCATTCACAGTTTAAGTTCAGACACCGGAAGTGTCCAAATCTCTCAAACTATTGCTCTGATACCAACTTGTAAGGCCCCAAACTCAGGAGGCCTCACTTGTTGGATTTATTCATTAACAAAAAGTTCTTAAACTTGAATATCGAATAACGCAGCGGAAAATTTTAGTTCAAACATAACATAACATCGTTCAACATGCGGAAGCGTAACATTGTCTATTACATAAACATAACATAACCAACTTCATAATGAGATGCCAGTCTTCATATCATCCGGGTAACTCATCAAGCCACCCAGCATCACCGTCCATCATCATAACCTGCCTTAACCTGAATGTGCATACTAAAAAGTCAGCTACGCTGGTGAGTTCTAGCTTTTCATAAAACATTAACTTCAAATATTTGCCAAAAACATAACTTCATACTTCATTTAATAAAAGCGTACGTAAAATAATGCAATAACAAAAACATAACACATCATAACCCATAAGTCAACGAATATATCGAATATGAGCCTTCTCGTAACCGTCAATTCCAAACTTCAAGTACGATACCACATAGGGCATCCATATCAAACTTCAAGTACGGTACCACATAGGGCATCCAAACCAAACTTCAAATACGGTACCACATAGGGCATTCATACCAAACTTCAAGTACGGCATCACAAGGATGACACGTACCAAACTTCCAGCATGATACTCCGTCGAGTAGTCGCACCTAACTTCAAGCACGATTACCCCGCAAGGTAAATCGTACCAACTTCAAGGATCACGGTAATATCCACGGTGACCGTCATCACCCCAGTTGTACAACAGTTGTCCAGCCACAAATGCCCCTAAAAGGTAAAGGCCCATAACATACTTCCCATACCCATAACCTTCCTTCCCTAAGTAATAATGGCAGATTCGTTCGTTTGTGACTTTCGTAAACACTCACTTCTTTTACTTCAAAACTTCAGTTAAAGCATTCGTACGTTTTATTAAAAATCATTCATTCATTCATAAACACTTCGTAAACTTCTTTTGGCAAAATATTTCATAAACACTTCTTTCATAACCTTTCCTTCCAAAACATCGTTCATAAACATCATTTTATAAAACGTCACATACATCATTCATAAACATCATTTTATAAAATAGTCACATCGTTACGTATGCACACCAGCCCAAAAATATTATTCAAAACGTTTAAAAGAGGGCTTCTAGAACTCGCCTGAAATAAACAGGGTCAAAGGTCTCTAAAGGATCTTCTAACCTGTACGTACACAACCTAGTTTTAGCTTCTCATACAACTAATTACATTTCATTCCTAACCGCAAACTTCACCCAACCGCAAACTTTACCCAAACCATGAACTTCACCTAACCGTGAACTTCACCCAGCCGTGAACTTCACCCAAACCGCAAACTTCTCCCAACCGTGAACTTTATCCATCCGCAAACTTCACCCATCCGCAAACTTCACCCAACCGTAAACTTCACCCAACCGTAAACTTTACCCAACCGCAAACTTCATCAGCCGTGAACTTTACCCATCCGCAAACTTCACCCTACCGTAAACTTTACCCAACCGCAAACTTCATCAGCCGTGAACTTCACCAGCCGTGAACTTCACTCAACCGTGAACTTCACAAACCGTGAACTTCACAAACCGTGAACTTTCCAAACCGTGAACTTCCTAAAACCGTGAAATTTCCTAACCGTGAACTTACCAAAACTGTGAACTTCATCAAAAACCGTGTTTTTGCATGGATTCATATCTGGATCGATTGGTTTATCAAGTTTGGAAATTTTTACATTCAAAACGTCTGTTTTCCACTCTAGATGCTAGATCTATGTTTATTTCTAAGTTTCATACGTAAAAATGTCATCTTTTATCCAAAACCCCGAGAAACCCAACAAAACTAAAAACTCAATTCTAGGTCGAGTTGTTACCTCTTTCGAGCTTCTGAATCGGAGGTTCTGCTCACAAGTAGTGTAGGAACAAGATGCTAGCTTCTCGGACCGATTCTGTCAACTTTCTCTCTCTACGGTTTCTCTCTCTAGGGTGGAAAAATGGGAGAAATGAGGAGGGTTTTGGCTATTTATAGGGAGGCTCATCTCCCTTGATCGCCACCCTTATGTTTGCCTGCCCATCTGACCCGGCCCATCCGACCCGGCCCATCATGTCTCGTTCATTTATTATTTTCGTCTCGCGTTTAATCCCATTATTATAACTCGTCTTTTTATTTTTTTGAGATGTTACACCGATGAAGCAGCTCATGTGCCGCTTACAGACATTGAGGTGGATGACCAATTAAATTATGTTGAGAAACCTGTCGCAATCACCGACCGAAAATAGAAGAGGTTACGTAGCTTGGTGATCCGTCAGGTGAAAATTCAGTGAAAGCACAGGAAAGGCTTAGAAGTCACATGGGAATCTGAGGAAGAAATGAAAGAGTTATACCCATTTTTATTCACCTTGAGGTATGTTTTGTAACATCCATGATTTTCCGGTACTATTTTAACTTATCTATTTATCTATTTATTCATTCTTTTATGACACTCCGTTTGAATCCCGTACATAGCCAACATTTTATGTCATATTAATTATTATTTAAACGTACATTAATTTCAAATTTCAACCCTTCAATAGCATATTGTTTTTAATTATATATATAACATATGTATGTATATTTATATAAGCATATACTTATATATATACTTTGTTATAATAATTATGAGCTTTAGTTACGTATTTACATCTCTTTATATATATATATATATATATATATATATATACACACACACACATGTACTTAATTACAAATATACATGTAAATATATATAAAATTATTTATATCAAATAAACCATTTTACATAATTTGTAATATTATAATGATGGAATTTCCTATATAAAATTAGTTTAAAAAAAAGAATATTTTAGATTTTATTACAAGTTTTATAAAAACTATTTTATAACAAAACTTCAATTAAATTAGTCTCGGACCTTTTTTAAAACAAAGAAACCCCTCTCTAAAACACTTGAACCCCCCACCTTTGAATTTGAACCCTCAAACCCTCAATTATGACCCGGTTTGACCCCGAAAGTCAAACAACTCAAAACTTTGCAAAATCAAGGCTGCCATCGATGGATCCCGACTGTTTTGGGCTTCCCATGTTTACACAATCAATACTCGACCATATCCTGACCCATTTGACAACCCAATTCTACAATGTACGCGGCTAATTTTGAATTCGAACAAATTGACTTCTCCAGGTCAAAGCCGAATCAATTCAACTCCAAATCAAGGAATTAAACACAATTAAAACCCGCAAATCACGCACAGACTATACACGTTTGTATTCAAACCACAATCGCGACCCGATTCATCATGAATTAAACGGATTAATGCGAAATTGGTGGCAACAGCTGTCACACGCAAGGATTCAATTGAATCAAGCGTTTTTTTATATAACTAATCAAATTAACTCGTCCCTCACCGTCGCACAACTCTTTACAAGCCCTCCCAACTTTTTTGGATATGCATTCCACCTCCAGACGTCAATCGAGCACCACGCATCACCGTGCACGCGGGTTCTGTCGATCTCACTCATTATCTAGCTAAAACAGGTAAATCTTTCATCAATAGGATCGTCGTAAACCACTGATCAAAAGCCCCATCGTCTCGGGCTTGTACCAGTACACGAACACGACCAATTGGGGGCTAGGGTCCGGGTTTCATGTTGGGGACGGGATGGATGATTTGGGTTGTTTATTTAACGATTAGAGGGTGGGTATTCTTTCAAGGCATATGCCCTGGTCTACCGGTAACACTCATGCATCCCATAGCCGAGGACGCGGGTTCTAGCCAGCCTCACACCCTGCCTTTTTGGCCTCAAACCCGGATCCCCTGCTACCATTGTTTAACAAATATTTGAACCGGTTTAGGACCAAGTGAAGAGCCCTGATCCAGTGGTTAAAGCGCTTGGGCTCCCCAGCGCAGACCCGGGTTCGAGTCCCTCAAGCCCCATTTAATTTTTAAAACCGTTTTTACAGCTCCAAATTATTTATAAAAATCATTTTATAAAACCTAATACCAAATGGAAATAAATTGTGCAAAAATAATCTGATTTTTAAGTTAGAAATATTATTTTCTATATTTAAATGATGCTAAAACTACACTTACAATATAAACAAATTATGTTAATTGAATTTATTAATACTTTTATATTACCCATTTTTATAAAAATATATATACACTATCATTTCATAATCAAACTTTTATATGCATATTAGGGTAAAACCCAAACAAATAAAACTCTTTCTAAATATATACTAACATATATATTTACATCCTCCATATTTTAAAAAAAAAGAACATACTATTTTATTTTAAATAAACTATTTAGTTTAGTTACCTTTACACACATTTAGAATTAAATTTATAAAAGATGTATATACTAAAATATATATCTACACTCTATTTTGACACATTTTCATGGATAAATAAATAAAATAAATTTATTTATTATATAATTCCACGCTACTTCTAAATAAATAAATAAATAAAGTTTATTATTTAATTTATTTATTTAGTTATTCAAACCTAAATCCTAAATCATTTATTATTAAAACCATATACTTCAAACTTACATTTTTATTAAAACTCTTACTCAAATACAAACACAAACATATACACATCCCCTTACTTAATATAACACAAACTCTTTGTACAAGTCCCTACACTCACTCCCATTGAAACCCCAGACTCTACCTTAGACTTAATGCACAATGTTAATACAAGTTTATAGACTTCCACTCTAGGTTAACTTTGTGAGTTGTAAGGATCACTTTGCTACCTATTTTCTCGTGCTATCTACATCTTTGATAAAAGTGAGTTTACATAACCCCTTTTTTATTTTGTACATTTTGGGGTGAACATGATTTACATTAAAACTATTTGCAATATTACACAATACAATTCTGCATTATGATTTCATGTGACTATTTGTGCATTATGCTTGAATGCTATGAGTTATTACTATACATACATGACGCAACTCGTATAATCATTAACTCCGTACAAGCCAACGGTTAACAAAGATAAATCTATTGAGTCTGATAAACCCACCCGAGTAGGGTGTTTGTTACCCTACATTAGGATAACACTAGGTGTTATGCCCTACATTAGGATAACCTGCGGATTATGCCCTTCAGTCACAAGGTTTGATTGTACACTTAGTATAACTATAGATTCTCCATAAGTGTCTTATATGCCATGTATCATATGAATTGTATAAAACATTTTGAAATCATTTTCGTGATGCCAAAACTTATGTATGCTCACCAACTTTCTAGTTGACCCTATTTTTAAATCATTTTTCATGTACAAACAAATGAGTTGAACAAGTTGCTTTCACTTAAGTTTGAGGACCTAGTTAATTAAATTATGAACTCATTATGTATTTTCAATTTCTTATAATTGTTTGGATTTTGTATGGTTTGAAATGAAATAATATATTACAATTTAGTCAACCATGTGCTCATGAACAGTCTACATGTCCCGCCCCGACGTTTTCGCCATCGGTTGGGGTGTGACAGGTTTCAAGGACAAAACCTTTTGTAAGGAGGATAGACTTGTAACATCCTAAAATTGACATTTTGTTTTGTGGTTCAGGAACGAAAGGAGCAAAGATCGAGGGCCAAATGGAGTTAAGCGCGAAAGAAGGGAAGGGAAGGAGGGCCTTAAACCCTAGTCGCCCCCTTCATCCTCCTCAGTCGCCACCTTCATCTTATTGCTTCTAGAGAGAGAAAGGAGAGTGTTTAGAGATAGAAAGTTAGGGAAATCACCATCTAACCTTCAATCTTGCCCATTTCTGATTCTAGATCGATTGTGGAATAGTAGAGCACGAGATTCTACAAGTTTCAAGGTAAGAATCGATCTTAATATCTTGTTTTCTTTGAAACGGGTTAAGGTGGGATAACTAGGTTTTTGCTATAAAGATCATATTTTTATGCATGAAATGGCTTAGAATTATAGATCTTGCTTCATGAAAGATAAACAAATAATTTGGACGTAAAAATTTATAAATTTGGATAAAAAACGATGACTAGTTAATGAGAGTTCATCGGGCGACACTAGTAGTGGGACCTTGGTGGACGATGGCAAGACTAGTGTGGCGACGCTAAAGGTACACGACTCTAAAGTCCATAATGAAAGTTATGGCGACACTATAGGCGACAATATAGTGCGACACTGCCCGGTGACACTAATCGTGGCGACACTAGCCATATCTGATGGATTCCGCGTGTTAATTTTCATGCAGATTGTATAGAACACGACTTAGTTTAGACCTTTCATTTCAGATTAAAAGTAAGGCTAAATGTTTAGCTACATATGAATTTGAAAAATTCTGAAACTTTATCAAGGATGGTTATTTGATATGATGTTTTGTTTACTATTAGTTTAGTCAGTAAGAACTTACGAGCAAAATATATGTGTATTGGTAATGTTATAGATCAACCAAATAAACTTGAAAGTTGTTTGGCAAACACACTCTGTAACATTAAGAGACCTGATTGATTACGAGGTAGCCTTTGAACTGGTCAACATGTTTCTAAAAGTTACCCATTAAGAGGCTCCATGAACCATTAAGAGGTTTCTTTTATGTGAACCAAACACACTCTACCTCTGACTGATTCAGATGTAGCCTCTTAATGTAATCATTAATAGGCTACCAAACAGCCCCGTATTTGGTTATTTGGTATGATGTTTTGTTTACTATTAATAGGTGTAGTTTTAAATCCAACTTGTCCCTAAGTGGACCAAGGGAGAAACTTTATATGGGCCAGAGGGGGCCCAGGCCCTCCTCCCCCCACTTTTTTGCTCATAACTGTAACGAACCAACTTTCGGCTTTACCCATAATATAATAACTATATTGTAAGGGGGTATATTTTTATAAATTGAAGTTGGAGGCATTTTATAAATGGTGGAAACTTGTAGTTTTGGAGCAAGGAGTCAAAATTACAAGTGCAGGGACTGATCTTGTAATTGGCTCAAACTTGATTTGGGTGGGGGATTAAAATGGCGACACACTCTTGAAAGAGTGTGTGTGTGCCGTGGTTTGCAAGAGAAAGGGGGAGAAAAGGAGCCAAAATCTAGATTCAAGAGTTGCATGAAGAAATCAAATGGATTTGGAGTGTTCATCTTCAAGCAAACATCATGTAAGCAATCCTTCCATCTCTTGAACCTCCATTAGAAGTGTTCTTGGTGGGTTTTGGTGAAAATAAAGCTAGGGGTTGAATTGACGGTTGTTTATGATTAAGAACTTGTTATCTAGCATGATTAAGGGGGTGTAATGCTTAATGACATCCTTGAACCATCCAATTTGATGATTTCAAAATAAGGGTTCTTGAGACCCAAATTGGGGGTTTTGTAATTGAAGGTGTTTAAATGGTGAATTGAATTTGGATAAGTGTTTATGGTGTAATATAAACACATTTTCAAGTATAAAACTCAATTGTGTTGGTGAATTATAAATTGGATGAAATTGTGGAAATTGGGTGGAACCTAAACGGGTCAAAATGGGTGAATGATTGTGTTGGGAGGTTAAAACTTGTTTAAGGTGTAATTATTCAAGTTTAGAATGGGTTTAATCTATAAGGTCTAGGGTGGGTGTTAGACCCCAATTGGAAATGGTGAATTGGTGGATTGGAAGTTTGATTATAATGGGTCAAACGGGTCATTTGGGTTGAAAAGGTGGTATTTGGGTGTTGGGGGGTTTGATTAAGGTCATGTTAATCAAACTAAGTTAGGGACTTGATATTTAGATCATAAAGGTGTGTTGGGTGTTAGTTGGTGATCATTGGATTACTAATTGTAAATGGATTGTATATGTGATCAAATAGTAAGGAAGCTAGCTTGGAGGATCAAGCGGGATCATCTTTGGCAAAGGTAAGTGCTTTGCACTTACTTAGTATTAGATAAGTAGTTTTGTGTAAGTAGTATGTGTGGTATGCTATTCACATGTTATTGTATGTTTGACTCAATGTGGATATTTAGTCAAACTAAGCCATGGATGTGTGGCAATTTGGTAAATGGTCAAAGTAAAGTGTGAATGTGGTAGGATTGTTGTAAATTGACTTAGTGTGGTATAAGTCAAACCATTTGTAGATAAATGGTGAGATTGATATAAAATTGACTTAGTGTGGTATAAGTCAAACCATTGTGGATAATGGTGGATAATGGTGAAATTAGTGTAATTTGACCTTAGTGGTATAGGGTCAAACTATTATGTTGAAATAGGTGTAATTAGACTATGTGGTTAATAGTCAAACTTGAATGTGCAAATGTGGTAAATAGGTGTAATTAGACTATGTGGTTAATAATCAAACTTGATTGTGCAAATGTGGTAAATAGATGTAAATTGACTTATGTGGTTATTGGTCAAACTAATGGGTGATATGTGGTTAAATGGTGTAAATGACTCAATGTGTTCAGGAGTCAACTAAAATATATAATGTGGTAACATTAGACTAAAATTAACTTAATGTGGTGAAAGTCAATCGTTAGTAGTAAAACGTTAAATTGGTTGAGTACATGAAGTGTGGATACTTCATGGGGGTATAACGTGAAGTGTGGATACTCCACAGGTGGTAGTGAAGTCAAGTACTTCACGGGTGAAAGTGAAGTCAAGTACTTCATGGGTGACATGAAGTGTGGATACTTCATGGGTCGACATGGAGTCAAATACTCCATGCAGAAAAGCGAGTGGTGGTTCTCGCAATAGACATGTGGATATGTCAAATTGAGTAATGGTGAAATGTTATGACTTGTATGATTCAATACATGTCTTAGATATAGGTCGTTGTATGCCTAAACAATTAATTAATTGAACTTGAAGATTAACCACTTCGAGGGTAGAAAACGAGTAGTGGTGCTCGGGTGCTCGGGTTTGGGGGTAGATAACTAACCAATTCATGTTAGTAGATGTGGGTGATCATATATGTAGTTAAAACATGAGTTTATGATTGTTAATAGTTTGAAAATGTAATCGGGTCAGTCAACGGGGGGTTACACAGGCTGAAAATCAATTTTCAGGCATTTTTTACCTTGTGTCAGCGCATCATACGCCCGGGCAGCGCCTCATACGCCCGGAGCGTATGATACGCCCATTTGGGTCTGGTAGACGCTGAAATTTTTAGGTTTTTGGGGTTTTGCATGTCGTTGTTGTAGGGACTTGTGTGAGGTCCCTATGGCTACTTATCTTTACTAACCATGTTTTAATTGATGTTTTGAATGTAGGAAAAGCTCCGGAGTAATATCGGGTCTCGCATCAAGTGGATTGGATTCTCGTGGACATGTTTTGTAATTGGTTTTGTTAATCTTCTCGTATAGAGTCTTTACAAAGTTCCACAAACACACTAAAAAATGTTTTTTCCCCACTTTTTTGCTTACAAGTATGGATTTCGGCCTACTAGTTTTATTTCATATTAGTTCTAGTGTTTGAACCCCTCCTAATTCAGACCAAAAGCCCAAATTTGTTCCGTAAATCTACTAAAAAATTTGATTTTTTTATGTGTAATATTTTCGGCTCTCCCAATTTAATTGTTCAAGTTCCGCCACTGAAGTGGACATCTTAGTGGTTAAATGGTATACCTCATAACCAAAATATTAAGGGTTCAAATTCTACATGTTGTAATCTATAACATATAGTAAAAGAAAATGACGGGGGACACGTGTCACTCTCTGCTTTCTTCTCGCCCTTATTTTCCCGCCTTTCTCTCCTATTAAGTACAAATTTTTTCGTTTCTCTCTCTTATTAAATAATAACTATATTCAGAAACAAAACAAAGTCAATTATGAATAGTTATTATATTATCAGGTTGTTTTTACATTTTAATAAACTCCACTATTGTGGATAACTAGATTAATTATTGTTTCAATTTTTATCAACAGATTTTTTAATTCAAAATTTTGTTTATATATAAAATTAATCATGGATAGTTATAATTCCTGATGTTACTTATCATTTTTGAAAAATAAATTTGTATTATAGATAGTTATTATATTATCAAACTGTTTTTACATTTTAATAAACTTCACTGTTTTAGACAACTAGATTAATTATTCGTTTCAATTTTTATCTACAAAATTTTGAATTCAAAATTTTATTTATTATTAGTCATATTTTATAAACTGTACAAACTAAAAACGATTTTCTAGCCATGTAAGTTCCGATTAAAAAAACATTCAATCATATCTATAATCTATAATCTATAACATATAATAAAAGAAAATGATGGGGGACACGTGTCACTCTCTGCTTCATTATCAGCCTTATTTTTTCGCCTCTTTCTTCTATTAAACACTAATTTTTTCGTTTCTCTCTCCTATTAATTAATGATATTAAATAATAATTATATTAAGAAACAAAACAAAGTTAATTATGAATAGTTATTATATTATCAGGTTGTTTTTACATTTTAATAAACTCCACTATTTTAGACAATTAGATTAATCATCGTTTCAATTTTTATCAACATATTTTTTAATTCAAAATTTTGTTTATATATAAAATTAATCATGGATAGTTATAATTCCTGACGTTACTTATTATTTTTGAAAAATAAATTTGTATTATGGATAGTTATTATATTATCAAACTGTTTTTACATTTTAATAAACTTCACTGTTTTAGACAACTAGATTAATTATTCGTTTCAATTTTATCTACAAAATTTTGAATTCAAAATTTTGGTTATTATCAGTCATATTTTTATAAACTGTACAAACTGAAAACGATTTTCTAGTCATGTAAGTTCCAATTAAAAAAATATTCCATCATATATTTACATATTTAAAGATATAATTTTTGTTATGATTTGTTAAATTCCACTGTATTTTTTGTCATATTATTATAGCCGAAAGTATTCAAGTAATTATTTTTTTATTCCTATTTCAATTTATATCATAACTTATTTTACTCTTTGTACACGTTTATATATGTTTTGTAGATGTGGTTACTTCGACCCATTTTCTTATAAACGGTCAATTTAGGTTATGTTTTATCTCTAGCGGGTCAAACAATTAAAAATCAAATAAAAATAATTTAAAATGATAAGGCATGTCGGTTGAAAGTCGCTCTAAGTTTAAATTTCATGCAAATAAATATATTTAGATTGTTATATTATAATCAGAATAATATAAAAAATTTTAGCAATATTTCACACTAAGCTATACCTAATAAATAAGTAATTGTTTGCGTCACGTGTCATAATTCTGTGAGCCCGTGATTTTGTAACCGTTTGAAAATTTTCCCACTTATTTTGTTGTGAGCCCAAGCTATACCTAATAAATAAGTAAATAGATGAAATTTTTTTCACTTATTGTTTGTTAATTATTTATTATCTTCTTTATTAATATTTACTTTATAAATATTTCTTTTTTTTAATATTTAATTTCTCAACCATTTCTTTTATTTTTTTCGCTTATTAATAACTCTTTAATATTTAATTTATCCAACCCCATGTAATACACGGGTTCTAACATAGTGTATTTATAATAGAAAATCTAAGAATTACTATTAAAAAACAAAATCCAAGTTATATCTCATTAGACCCCATTGTAAACCCAAGTTATGTAATCAGTATTCTTGGAATATAGTCCTAATGATTATCCAGATCATTTTAGGTTTTTAAGTCGGTATATTATCCGTAAACACATCTAAAATCATTCCGTCTTTCATAAAAGTTCCACTCGAAATGACATCAACATTCAACGCATGAAGAAATAAAAGGAAGAAAGTCTTTTTCCACTAGTTCATGATATATATCTTGACAAATAGGCTCCATTAGCTTTGGTTTGGTTGCTTTTTCTCTCTTCTTTTCCTTTTCATATTTATATTTTCAAATAACTACTTAAAATAATAATTCTAGTTTTCCTGTAATCATGAGATTTAAGTATGGTTTAGTTCTATGGTTTAGTTCTAGTTTAATTCAAATAACTTCAATGAATTTTGAAAGAATCGGTAGCATATGCATCCAACAATAATGTTACAAAAATAGTCCATAAAATTCTCTCTTTTGTTACATTCAATATCGTACGCACCTTTGATGATGTTTTATTTTTTTTTCACTTCAGTCGGTGATTCTGATACTATTCCGCTTCAATTGTGATGATGTATTATACCAAGATATAAAAATATTTTGTAATAATTTAACATAAGGTTGTAAACGAACTGAACGTTCAGGGAACAGTTCGTGAACCATTCGGTGGGGAAGTTTGCTTATGTTTGTTCGTTTAATAAATGAATGAACATGAATAAGGAATTCCGTTTCGATTAATTAAATGAACGAAGATGAACAAAAGCCTTGTTCGTTCAATTATGTTCGTGAACGTTCGTTAATTAATGTGTGTGAACATCCGTTCATTTACGTTCGTTCATGTTCGTTTGTTTATGTCGTTCATTAAAGATTTTTTTATGTACTTAAATTTTATTTAAACTTTTTATATTTTTATTTTATTACTCATTAGACCTTTTAAACATTTTTTTATCAAGTATTTTAGGATAATTATGTCTAAGTACTTAAAACTTGATTTATCTTTTGGATAATTGTGCCTAATATTTAGGATTAACAAAATTGTTTGTAATTTTCAGTATGTGTTCGTTTACGTTCGTTTAGAAAGTTAACGAACGAACATGAGCAAATCTATTTCCTTAATGAACGAACACGAACATGAAATTTTGTTTGGTTAGTGTTCGTGAACGAGTTCAATGCTAAATGAACGAACATAAACAAGGCTTCGTTCGATTCGGTTCGGTTTGGTTCGTTTACAACCCTAAATTTTCACACCTTATGTAATTGTTAGGAGATGTTATTTGATACTATTTTCACTATATTTATATGTTTATACCATATAATTAGTGATAATTAAATGAAACACATAAAACCTAACATATTTTCATTATTTTATATACACAACACTTTTAATAATTTTTCATTTTAAGCAATTATCATTAACGTAATGTGAATATGTGATTACTGTTATAGCCTCTATCTATCATGCATATTGTTTATATATATTCGGTCTTCGGTTTATACTTGGTTATTCTCTAATAAGTCTCTCTCTCATATATATATATATATATATATATATATATATATATATATATATATTTATGATATAATATTACGGTTGCATTTGTTTTTACAGTCTTTTTTTATATAATCACTCATTGTCATATATATATATATATATATTTATGATATAATATTACGGTTGCATTTGTTTTTACAGTCCTTTTTTATATAATCACTCATTGTCAACACCTTTCATACTTTATACTTATGAGTTAGTGATTTGTGAACATTCCATAATGATTCAATGCAAACATCCGTTCATCATTGATAAATAAGACTAAAAAAGAAGCTACAATATTAGATAAAATGAGCTTGCATGTCATCATTTATTATTTCTTGTCATCTTATCATCACATCACTACTTTTCTTCATCTTTTACCCATAGAAATACCCATCTATCATCTTTCAAACTATTTTTAAATTTTTTAATACAAATAATATTTACTAATTTTAAAACAATTACCTAATAAAAATTATTAAAAAATGTCATTGATAATAAAAAAAATTACATAATAATACAAAAAAACATGAATAAACATTACATAATAAAAATATAATAAAAAAACACCACTAAAACCGGATTTTTTTAACAATTCTTTCCTTTAACATTTCGTTGCACGAAGGGTCAATTCAGCAAGATGATCGGTGATAGTCGTTAAGATTTTAAAATCTTCCCTCTCCCTTGCATCTTGCCTAAACCAAAAAAAAATTTCTTTTTGGATTTTTTGTAAGTGGCGTTAAATTTCTCTCTAACTTACCTACTAATTTTCCAATTTGTCATTCAGTAAGGTTAACAATGTTGCTTGTTTCCCTTTATTCCTCTTAGTCGGACGTTGTGGTGAGGTCAACGTGACAACATGCATCCAAAGCAATTGTTGTAAAATCATTTAACTTGGATGTCCTCTTCCGTTTCAAAGTACTTGATTCTTGAATCATTCCAGGTAGCGTCGCACATTTTAAAGACTTACATAGAATATCCCAAGGTGCAATATGAGGAAAAGTAACATGATGTTCCAAGCGGTATTTATCACTGACCGCCTTCAAAATATCAGCTTCATTTGCACCACTTTTCCTTTGAATAAAGAGGTTGTTGTCGATGCCTCTAAACTTCGACACATTCTGTTTTAAATCCCTCCACTTTGAGGTTTGTTGATGGTGTGTACGATAGGAGTTCAGAGCGAAGTTGATGGTGAAAGTTATCTGTAACGCGGTTCCAAAAAGTACATGCAGTTTGCGAGTTACCGAAATGTATATCCAAGCACGTGCCAAAGCCTCTTCCTCGATTGTAGTCCAAGATTGAGCAGGAGCCAAAACCAGTATGACTAGTAGTATTTACGGTTGTTTTAGAGCTCTTAACCGCGGTTGCAATGGTTCATGGTGTCCCCCATGGTCCCTATTGTCCAAATCGGATGGGCGGTGTATCGGGATGACCATAATGGTTTTATGTTTTGTAAGAATTCTCAATGATGTTGACCAAAAGGCTTTATAAATATGTCTTTCACACCATTCAAATTTATAATATTAATAGTTAAAAGAATATGATAGTGAGTTATATTTACTAACAGATGTTAAAAGCGTAAAAAGGTTAAAGGTAATCGAAATGGATAGAGCAAGGATGATTGATATAGTTCATCATGAAAAAGTTAAAAGGTAAACAAAAATTCGAGAATAACTACTTAAATAGAAATACTTATATAATGATATTATTTTCAAATCAAATTTGTAAATATTAATAAAGATAAATTCTAGCGTCTAACATGGACCTAACAATCTTGATCTAAAGTAGGGAAAATGTATTGGTTTATGTAAATAATTTTTGTATTTTATGTTGAATTAGACAACATTATAATAAAGAACGGGTTGAAATAAGTAACATCTTAACATATTTTGGGTCAAAATGGGTTATTGGTTCGCCTAAAAATTATGTCAATTTGAATGGGTTCAAACGGTTAACAACGGGTCAATGACATGTTTGACGAGAAAATCACAACATTAACAACGTCACCACCACCTCTTGCATCACCGCAACGCCACGGTCACCGACAGCCATCAAGGGTTAACGACAGTACGATCAAAACATTGATGAATGAGCATTCGACACGTGTCGGGTAACATTAAGTCGTAAAGGATAATCATTTTTTACCCATTTAGATGTCGACACACGGCTCGCTGCTGATTGGATGTTTTTCTGACTTTATGAGGTGGGACCCACCAATCTATCTCAATCGTGGAGTTGCGTCCTACACAACTTTTATAAAATAAAGTCAAAAAGGTTTTTGTTTTGGGGGAAAAAAGAAATTACTTTTACCAGAATAATAACTATTACTTCCAGAAAATTAATGCATTATTGACTTGTACAATGTGAAAGAAATAAATATTTGTTTTGAACTAATGGATCCTTGATCTGAAAAAGAAATTTTCCGCTTGATTAATTGGTGTACTGTGGGGCCCAGTGGTTCCCACTTGGTTCCCGATTCCTATTTGCGGGAAAAGCAGGTCACTTCTGTTTAGTGTTCGGTGATTGACACGTGTACAGTGCCCAATACCCGTTGTTTGCTACAAATTCATTGATCAACGTTTATGTTGTTGGCATGATTTTAATTCTTTAAGATTTTTGCTTCACCGTTATTAAAAAATTTAAGAAATATTAAGAAAAATAAATAATCTATATGTATATTTATTAGAGGTTTTAATTGAATTAGGTAGACGGGTTTAAATTAATGAATTATATGTGGCTCATACGTATGTTCGTGTCGAAGTTATCAACTTTAAACTTGAACATATTTAAAATTATGTAAGCTGAACATAACCCTATACCACATTTAATATAAAAGAGTTGAGGGGTTATAAATGGGTTTTAAACAGGTTGTTCGCAAAAATTGAATATGGCATGTTTAATATGCCCATTATCTGTTTAATAAAACGAGTTAAATGTAAGAAAACAATAATAATAATTTTTATGTTGTGTCACGAATTGCACCTTTAATATTTACACATATGATAAAAGATTAAAAAGTTAAATATTGAATTAATCAACCAAGTATCCTTTATATAAATTTGATTTTTTTTTTCAGTTTTACGTCACTTTATTATATACTAGCTTAGACCCCGTGTAATACACACGGGTGAAAAATATCAATACATAAATTTCTTAAATTTTATTTATGTATTTTACAGGTGTAAAAATGTATTATTGTATATTAAGGATATAAAACAAAATAAAAAATAAAAAATAATATATAATTGGGTTTCAGAAATACATCAATTACTATTTAATGTAATTTGACTTTCATTTACTATTTGATTGAAAATAAAAATTACATAATTAGATTTCAAAGTTTTTTTTTATAATAAAGGATAATTTAAAAATAAATATGTTTTATTAGTATATTATTAATTTATTAAAAAATATGGATGCATTTAATAAGAGAGACAGGCATGAAAACAATGATGAAATTGAATATGGTGACGACACGTGGCATACAAAAACCTTTCTTTATTATATAGTATAGATCAGTTAAAATAAAACTTATCATTTAGACACGTATTTATATTAATATAACATTTGACGTGGATAAAAGCATGTTTTTTTGTTTTTTGTGGTAGTCACCTAACGCCTTCTTCATTACGTCCAAATCGTTGGCTCCACTAGCACGTAGACGATCATATAAATTAATACATTAACAATATATGAAGAATAAAAAAACATTAAGAATAAATAATTTTTAAAAAAAATACATACGGCTTGAACCCAACATCCGTTGAAGTGACACATACTTGTATTCAAAGAAGTCCACATCGAATTTAGTTGGTGTGTAGTTCGGGTGCTTCCTCCAAGTTGAGAATTGTAATGCTCAAGTATCCGCCCCCAAAAATTATCTCTCTTTGTTGATTTTCGATCGCCGGGTCTTCGGAAATATGGCACCAAGCCTTACACAAAGCTTCGGTTTGTTTGGGAGTCCACGCTTGACGGGCCGCCCGTTTGGTGAATTTTCCTTTTTGACGGTTTCTTCGTCAACTTCAACCGCCTCATCTTCTTCTTCTTCAACTTCAACCGCCGTCTCATTCTCTTCTTCTTCAACTTCAACCGCCGTCTCATCCTCTTCTTCTTCAACTTCAACTTCTTTTTCAATTTCAACTTCTTCTTCGTCTTCGTCAAATGGATATATATACATATTGTTTTCGATATCGTTCTCCACTAGGATCTAATCGACACCGTCATCATATATGGGGAGTTGACGTTCTTATTGACGGGTGGGTTTACAGAACGGTCGGTTGTGGTATCGAGGTGCAAAAGGATCCAAAGTTGCTTGATCTTGTAGAGGATATGTGTAGTGACCAGGTGCAACTTGCGTAGGCATGACCGACATTTGAGGATACGAAAAATGTGGGTATGGAGTATACGGTTGTTGGGGAGTTTCTTGGCCCGATGGTTGTTGGTTCGAAGGTTGTTGACTAGAACCGCCTCTCGGTTTGAACACTTTTTTACGGCTAGAATCGCATCTCGGTTTAGAAACTTTTTTGGACTCCATTGTATTTTTTATGTAAAGAATATAGAGGAGAAATAATGTATTTTTTGTGTATTGAGTACGATAATAGGTTATGTATTTATAGCGGTTAAATTTATTTAAAAAATTAATTTTTTTTTTATTTTTCCAACGTCTAAAAGAGCCGTTCAACGTTCGATTTTTGGAGACATCCCCATTGTTTCGGTGGGTTTCGAAAACCTCTCAGACTACCCGCGGGTACCCGCATGGTGTGCGGCGGTGTACCCGCATACCCGAGCTCCACTCCCACACTTTTCGTTCAAAAAAATAAAAATTGTTCTTTTTAGTTCGACAACCGAACAAGCACTACAAAGAATTGGGCCAATAGGGGCGACAAATGTCGCCGCTAATGCCCCGAAATGTCGCCGCTAATACTAATAGCGGCGGCAGTCGCCGCTAATACTTCGCCGCTAATACTCCGCATGTCGCCGCTATTACCTGTAGTCGCCGCTAATAAACAACTATTAGCGGCGACATCTGTCGCCGCTAATACCTGGAGTCGCCGCTAATGGTTGTTTATTAGCGGCGACATTTGTCGCCGCTAATACTCCAGATGTCGCCGCTAACACTCCTGTCCGTTTTTTTGCAGTTTTTTCTGCATTTTCATTATTTCCAGTTTTCTAAAACAAACATAATTACAAAACCTGCATTTTTTTGCCGAATATAACAGAAACATAACCATAAAATTACTAATATATAAAGTTAAAACATAATGTAAAGATTTTTGACCCATTTAAGTTATTCCGAATGTTAATACAACATAAAAACTAAACAATTAATCTTCATCCATATTGTCGTCGCCCTCGTCGTTGCCACTGCTACTTTGTCCCATTTGTGAAAGATTAAACTTGTTAAGTTTATCTCTAAAAGTCGGGTCGTCGAACAACATGTTAGTTAGTTCCTACAATTACATACAAATTTAGTTATTACATATATATGTCTATATAAAAGTTTCAAGTCAAAACAATTCAAGTCTAAACGGGTCAAATGATTCATTTTACATATAAATGTCTACATACATACAAGTTTCGAGTCTAAACGGGTCAAATGATTCCTTTTACATATATATGTCTACATACATAGAACTTTCAAGTTTAAACGGGTCAAATGATTCCTTTTACATATATATGTCTACATACATAGGACTTTAAAAGCTAAACGGGTCAAATGATTCATTTTACATATAAATGTCTACATACATACATACAAGTTTCGAGTCTAAACGGGTCAAATGATTCCTTTTACATATATATGTCTACATACATAGAACTTTCAAGTCTAAACGGGTCAAATGATTCCTTTTACATATATATGTCTACATACATAGGACTTTAAACGGGTCAAATAATTCATTTTACATATAATTGCCTAAAGTCAACAAACAATTTTATACCCGATGAAGAGTTGTTGTGAACGACGTCAAGATCTTCGGTTAAGTCATTGTTAACATTTTGAACATCCGGGTCAACATCTTGTACATTCTCTACGCGCCCATCATGTAATGGTAGATCCCAAATTTTTCGATGATTAACATGCTCGACGACCCAGCGATGGTTATTGTTTTGGTTTCCTCGAGAAGGTTCTTTGATGTAGAACACTTGTTTTGCTTGCGAAGCAAATATGAGTTGGTCTTCTTTGTCCCATTCTTGTTCTGTGTTGATACTGGTGATATTATTTTCATATCTAACACCCCTTCGAGTATCAAACCACTTACACCGAAATAGGACAGTTGAATACCCATTTGGATAGTGCATCTCAATAATCTCTTCTAATTGGCCATAATATTTCTCACCGTCCTGTCCATCCACTAAAACCCCAGAGTTTTGCGTCATGCGCCGTGCGTCACGGTTAACTACCATAAACCTAACACCGTTGACTATACAACTAGTGTAAGTAGAGGCGTTTATATCCGCACCCATTGAAAGAGCATACAACTCTGAGTGAAATTCTGGAGAATTTTGTTTTTTCATTGAATAGACCTAACAAATATAGAAATGTGTGTTATATGTGTATTACCTAACAAATATCTAGTAATGTGTGTAATATGTGTATTACCTTCTCGAGAAACCACCTCGGAAATTTGGTTTTAACATCATCTTGGGGGTGTTCAATTTTGAATTCACTAAATTGATGACAAAAATATAAAAGATGTAAGGAAAGGAAAAATACTTAAACTAAAAAGAAAACTTAAAGATAGAAACACTTACTTCATGTAGTTCCTGACTTCTTCACAGTTATCAAAGACAAACCATTCTATGTTGAGTTTTTCGCTTACAGAAAGATGTTTGATCTTCGTTGCGCTAGACGGACGACATTTAGACTCAAACACCCATAACTTTCTTTTTTCGACAACGACATCTTCGTTTCTGTCGGGGCGATTGAACTGAGTCTGAACATCTCGAAGGTACCTCGAACAAAATAATAGAGCTTCTTCCGCAACATAGCCTTCGGCTATACATCCTTCCGGCCTAGCCTTGTTTCTCATATAATTTTTTAGTTTTTTCATATACCTTTCAAACGGATACATCCATCTCATACATACTGGACCTCCACGAATCGCTTCATCAGGTAACTAAATGAACCATAATGTCAAAAAATGCTGGAGGATAGATCAACTCTAACTGGCACAAGATTGTAAAAATGGCATCTTTCGCTTTATTCATATCCTCCACCAATAGTGTCCTAGAGCAAAGTTGCTTAAAGAAAGTACAAAGGTCTACTATTGGTGTATAAGTATCTTTTGCCAAAAACCCTCTAACCCCAATCGGTATCAAACGTTGCATGAGAATATGACAGTCATGAGATTTCAACCCTATAATGTTTGTATTGTTATCTGTCACTCTCTTGCTGATATTAGATCCGAACCCATCCGGCAGTTTAACATCTTTTATAAACTTGCAGAAAAGCTTTCGATCAGTGACCTGGAATGAGTACTTTGGGTGCGGCTTACATAACTTGCCACTCGCATTTTTTTTCAACCACAACGTCTTCCGAATTTTTAGCTTTTCCAAGTCGATTCGTGCGTTTGTCGTGTCTTTGGTCTTATCGTTCATTAGAAGAGTACCCAACAAACTGTCGCACACATTTATCTCAATATGCATTACATCTAAGTTGTGCTTCAGTTGTAGAGTGGACCAATACTCAAGTTCAAAAAATATGCTTCGTTTGGACCAGTTCAACTCGAACTCCTCCCGCTTTCTCATAACACCTCCAAAATCTCGATGCTTGCCCGGTAGACGATGTAGTAGACGATCGAGTTGAGCTTCTATGTCAGCAGAACTAAATTGTTTCGGAGGGGCTCTTGTCTCGGGTTCCCCGTTAAAGTCCAAACTTGTTCTCCACGGATGGTTAGCATCTAAAAACCGGCGATGACCGACATATACGACTTTATTTGTTACACGTATTGAAGGAGTGTCTTCATTGCAAGTCGGGCATGCTTTGTAGCCCTGTCCGCTCCAACCCGATAGACTACTACGAGCTGGAAAGTCGTTTATAGTCCATAACAACGCCGCCTTCATTGTAAAGAATGTGTTTGTCGCTGCGTCTTTAGTACGTACGCCCAAATGCCACAAGTTTTTAAGCTCATCCACTAACGGTCTAAGGAAAACGTCCATGTCCTTCCCAGGTGATTTAGGGCCTGGAATCAACAAAGACAACATGAATGAGGACTCTTTCATATATAGCCATGGAGGCAGGTTGTATGTGGTGAGTACAACCGGCCACGTGCTATGAGCCGAACTCATGTTACCAAATGGATTAAAACCGTCAGCTGCAACCCTTAGGCGAACATTTCGAGGTTCCCTCGAGAAGTAAGGGAACTTTATGTCAAATTCTTTCTGATCGCCCAGTACTGTGCCAGATCATATCTTTTGCCGTGTGCCTTGAACAATACAAACGCCGTAGTCTAGGGGTCAAAGGAAAGTATCGTAAAACCTTGTGAGCTACCTTCTTGCCCTTTGTGTTTGTATCGACCCACCGACTCTCATTACAAACAGGACAATTATGCAATGAGTGGTGTTCCTTCCAGAAGAGAGCACAATCATTTTTGCACACGTGTATCGACTCATATCCCAAACCAATCTTCTTTAGTGTCTTTTTGGCTGCGTAATGCGAAGCGGTGATCTTATTGCCTTCTGGATGTGAAGATCGCAACAACTCGAGTAGCTCATCAAATGAACTATTAGTCCATTTATTCTTCACCTTGATATGCATAAGCTTTGCTAAAAAGTCAAGGGAAGAAAAATTAGTACATCCGGGATATAATTCTGATTGGACTTCCTTTAACAGGTCTTCAAAATCATCACAGACACCGCTACTCTCTGTACCCGAGTTCCCTTCGTCGAGGTTGGTATCCTCCTCCATAATATCTTCAATAACGCCGGCCATATCGTTTCCTGGCACAACATCATCTACAACTACAACTTGAGGAATTAAACTTTCACCGTGATAGATCCAATCTGTGTACGTCCGACAGAAACCCCATGCATACAAATGAAACTTCACTTTTACCCAGGATAGCATTACCGAATTCTGACATTTGGTACACGGATAAAACACAAAGCCTCTTTTGTCGACATGATCTTTGCACATCTCGATAAAAGACTTGAGTCCTTTTTCATACTCCTCTGAGCTACGGTTTAAATTTTTAAGCCAACTTTTATCGACAACCATGATGAAGCTGAAACATAATTTAAGGTAATCAAAATGGTAGGATAATGGTAGGCTGCTAAACCCACTTTTTGAATACCTTATCTCATATATGAATGTGTATTAAAACTTAAACAACTAATATATATTACTCAACGTTTCTAACTTAAATAAATAAATACATATATTAACTTAAATACATACTTACATATATACATATATTAACATACATACATACATTCATACATATAGACGTACATATATACATACATACATAAAAAGATCTATTAATAAAAATATATATAATATAGTTTAAGATAATTAAATTATAATTAAGGAAACCAAGAAATTTATTATAGGCTTCATAAGTATATTTATGTTTTTCATTTACTATAATACAACTTTGATATAATTAATCTAATAATGTGGCTTTACAAATTTGGGGTAAATTCCTTCTTAAAAAATCTAACAGTGGCATTAAATGGATTAAATTCCTTCTTCTAAAAAATTATATACACACATATGCATACATATATGATTTGTAATCCTTTATCATTATAGGCTTTATAAGGATATTAAATAAGGAATGAAGCCCTAAAACTTAAATGTAATACTTACCAATAAGTTCTTTTATGAAGTGATAAATTAGGATTTTGGATTTGTAATAGAATTCGATCCCTAACACAAAACTAGACTTTATAAGTTTCTAAAAAATTGTGTGTAGTTGCTAACACTACAAGAAAATTCAACAAGTTATAATCAAACTTTAAACGAAACCATATATGTTGTTGGTAAGAGTTTCTTTCATGATTAATTGGTTTTGATATATCTTAGAGAAGAAAAATAGACTTATTTAGGAAAAAAAAACTTATGCCTCTGTTGAAAGTCGACCCTTTAGCCTAAATATATGGCACTTTCTAACTGTTGTAGTAATACATAGATGCAATAATCGTTTTTGCCTATAAACTCTTTTACATCAAATCATCTTTGCAAAACATATAACAGAAAATACATGGCCGATTCTGTAGTTTAACAACCACGAATTTTGGTCTCAGATTGTTTAATATCATAATGATTAACACAAAACAGATTCTAATCATTAATTGTCACAATATTATTTAACAAACATAAATCATAGGCATATGTATGCCTCCAAGTTCTATAGGCATATCATACATACCAGAAAAAACGGCGACACGGAGCAGGGATGGGTGAGGGTAGCCGGAGTCGGATCGTAAAACACCCTATATAGAAGGTAAATTAGAACTTTAAGAAAAAATAGATGATACAATGAAGAGAAACCATTTAAAGAGAAATTATGGTAAACGATTTGAAGAGAAATCACTACCTTAAGTAGGTGGTCCGGCGAAGAGAAGGTGGTTTCTGGTGAGCAGTAGATGGTCCGGCTAAGAGAAGGTGGTCGGCGAGCAGGTGTGGATGCGTGGTGGAGGTGTTGGTCGGCGAGCAGGGGTGAATGTCGCCACTAATCAGTGGAGGTGGTGGTCGGGAAGCAGCATGGCGGTGGTGGTCGGGAAGCAGCAGGGAGGTGGTGGCCGGCAAATTGACGGAGATGGAGGTCTCGCGAGGGTAAAGGGAAAAGTAGGGAAAAGGGGAAAGTGAGGCCTGGAGGGAAATAGCCCGCCATATTGTGCAGGGCATTAGCGGCGACCGTCGCCGCTAATTCCGTCGCCGCTAAAGCCTTTAGAACAACAACCGTCCGATTAAAATCCACTCCACCGTCAGATCTTTATAACCCGGATCGTGAGCAATAGCGGCGACGTTTCTAGTTGTCGCCGCTAATAGTGTCGCCGCTATTGACTCGTTTTCTTGTAGTGAAGATATGAAATGAAATTCAAATATTAATTCCGTCATTCTAATGAATTCTATAAATAAATAAATAGACCTGAACTTTGTGTATAAAATATTATAACTATTTGTAAACCTAACATTTCTCAAACGTTTTTAAATAATAATAATAATAATAATAATATGGAGTCTTTTCTGTGTCCGTTTGGTAAACCAACTAACATAAAATGATGGAGGGTTGTTTGCTAGGATTTTTTATTCATAGCATCTAAATAATATGACAAAAAAATCTTGTTAAATTCAAACATTTAGTCGTTATCTACGATACTTTTTAAGTTATTGTCATATATAATGTTTCTTTTTCATGAATTTTACAGAAGTTTTTCGAAATATAAAATAAACATGGTTAAATTACAATAATATAACAAACTTTTATTGAATTGTAATATGTATGCAATAAACTATGTTTTTTATGTTTTAATGAAAAGTAATTCAAATTTGTTATAATATAATATAAAATTTACCCCCGACTTTCGTTAACCGATTCATTCCAGACAAGAAGAAAATATACGAATGAACATTAATACAAGATAGGAGGTGTGCACTACACGATTGTTCAAGGCTATTCTAACTTCTGACATCAACGAACCTTGTGATTCAAGGGGACGAAGCCCCCTAGACCAGGGGTTCAAAGGGAGCACCGCCTCCAGGTGGGATCCAAGGGGCAGCATCCCTAGAGGGGGTTCGCGAGCTGGCCCAGACAGGGTCCAAGGGACTGAGCCCATAGTTCAAGGTACCCACGGCGAGCAAAAGTTCGGTTACCGTGATGAAAGCATTGAAAATCGCTTGTGATCTAGTCTGGTTGCTTGGTTTAATAGCAACCATAATAAGTAGCAACTAAGATGAACAACAAATATGTTACCAGTAGTAATTGTAATTAGTTACTTGGGCTATCGATAGTAACTGCGATCAACATTAACTTGGGCTTTGTGTAGCTACCACACCCTGGTTTCTAGATACGCGACATATGTTGGATTTATACATTCAAAGATCTAGGGGTGCTAAAATTCGGATATATAAACATTTCGTATTGATTTCAGTTTCCGTATCCATATCCGAAATTTTGGATATCCGAAATTTCGAATACGGATTGTAATACTGAAACAGATATTAATTTTCTCGATCAAATAAAGACATAATATCATCATCTTACAATCAGTAATCTGTCATCCTTTTTCTCAAGTAAAAAATGACATCGTTATCTTGTAATCAGTATGAAATTCATGTCTCAATAAACCATATATTCAATTCAATGTTGCAAGTCAAAATAAAAAGTTTCAAAACAAAATTTCCACAAGCTTTCTATGTTCAAACTTCCTTGTTTTTGTCACAGTCCGCGTGCAACACATGACAAAGAAAAGATACATTATCATTACAAATTACAATCAATCTGAAGGATAGATCATTGCTATCTTGAAAACGAATTACAATCCCTTTTTGTTGAAGAATTCATAAAGAACGTACAAATCAAGAAAACTATTAACGACAAAATAATATGAGACGTACCAAGGAGAATATTCCACCCATGTTATAGGGTCGAATGGTTGATTGGAAACATTTAACAAGTATGAAAATAACTCCTTTCATAAACGATGGTGTTGAATTTGTAATCAAATATCTTATCAATTTATTTTTGTATCCTAGTGAGATTAACATACAGAAATAAATTGTTGTATGAATTGTAACTTAAGCAAAAACAAAAACATAAATAGAAAACAATATACCTTAGGCAATTTCGAATGTTTCATCAATGATAATGGTGGGTTGTTCCAAGGCTAAGTCCTTCAAACCTATGATATAATAAAAAAAAAGAAATTGTTGTATGAATTGTTTAATCAAATGTTTGACCTTATAATGCTTCCATGTTCTCGATTTCGAGTAAGGTATCTTCAGTCATAATTATATTATCAGAAGCATATAACCAATCTTGTGCACAGACTAAGGCTTCCACCATTCTTGAGTTTAAGGCGTTTCAAAAATAAGCATGCACCCGTCCCCCGGTGCTAAAAGCCGACTCGGAGGCAACCGTAGATAGAAACTGGAATGACAAGAATATCTTGGGACATCTTAGCAAGAATGGGTTTCGGATTAGGCTTGCCTTCAAGAATTCAAGTGAACAGTAATCTTATAAGTATAACTAACAAATATATTTTATAAATTATTAGATAAAATATTTAGGATTTTTAAATATCCGAATTTTTTTAAGATAACTATCTGACTCCGAAAATACAGATATCCAAAGTTTGGATATATGAATTTTCAGATAATTTGGGTTCAAAATTTCAAGTTTTTCATTTGGATGTTCGTATTTAGATCTTTTTTAACACACCTACAAAGACCTCTCTATTACATACGGAAGTCTCAAAAATAAAACTTTACGTCTTTAAGTACAATGCAAACACAATTCTTATATATAGGGTAATCAGAGTTTAGCAAGCTGATACCATGTTCTTTCCTCTAAAGTTAGGATTATTAAATTAATCTCTGAAATACATTCTTAAATTAATAGGTTAGTTTACGCCGGTGAGCTTGTATTTTAAAAACACTTTATAAAACAGTTTAAATCATATAAACCATTTACTTCACATAAACACATTGTCATGAAAACCTCATCTCATTCATCATTCTCGATTAATGTTTAAAACTTTACTTCCCGTCATTGACTCATGACTTGTTAAGGGTTTTGTTATACCTTACTCCCAGTCAACGCATGCCACACACTCGGCCACCTCATGTGGACTTTAACTCTATCGCCTCACGTAGACTTTAAGTCCAGATACGTGATCTATTTTGGCACCACTCTCCCCTCTAACAATCACAGTCACTCATAAACACGCTAACATGCATGCATGCATGCCTCAAAACATTTAATTCAATAAATAATTTAACTAATATGCATTAACACTTCAAAAATAACATCCTTGCATGCACTCCGTCCGAAAAAGTTTTAAAGTTAAACACGGCATTTAAATCACAGGAAATCCACCTTTTAACATTTTTAAATGGTTAACATGCTTACAAACTTACTCAATGACCCGGGGCCCGTCCTAAATTGCTCGTTAATCTTGATACGAGTACTCGACTCGTGTCTGGATTTGTTGTCATCCAACAAAATCGTTGAACCGTCGCCGCTTCCCTGACATGAATTGCAGATCACAGCCCCTCGGTTCTCTCTCTCTCTCGTCCGGTCTCTCTCTCTCTCTCTCTATCTCGATCGGATTTAATGAGAAGGGGTGGATTTGACCAATATTTGTAGGTGGTATAGTCCCTATCTTCTAGGTAACTACGTCTTTTAAGGATGTCAATCCTTACCAACTTAAACTCCCTTAAGATAACTAGGATTAATTAAATAAACCTATCTTTATCCTATGAAAACTCCAATTAATCCTAATCAAATCTTAACTAGAAATTGATTAAGATTGTATCACCAAATCTTCACTTACAAACCAAACCCTTTGAACTTCGTAATTATTATTGTTTCAAAACACCAAAAATTTTAGGTGTTATAATAGTAACTACGATTAGCAGTAACTTGGGCCATCAATAGAAACATGGGTGATCAACAGTGACTAAGTTGATAGGAGTCAATCATGAGTAGTAACTTAGTGCTGAAGGAGTTCCTGCCAACAACAGAGTTGTTGCTGATGGTAAACGAAAGTTGTGTTGTTTAAACTAACGTTGTGATGGTTCCCCAACGATAAAACAAAAATATTTGGTCTAATTCTGCTACATGTTTTAACAACAGAAAATTTATTGTTCTTGTTTCTCTTTCAATTATCGGATTGAGATTTCAAGCGTATAACCATCAAAAAACTTCAATTCGAAAGTGAACATACATGATTAAGTGAGATATCCAGGATAAATCCAAACTATAAAACCTAAGGTCTGTTTGGTATGAGGTAATGAAATGAACAAAGGAATGGAATGAACGAGCGAATAAAATGGACAAAGAAAATAAATAGACCATTACCATTCCCTTGTAATGTTTGGATACCCTATGAGAATGAAATAAATCATTACTTCGTGCTGTTTGGTAGACAGGAAAATATTTTATGAAAAATAAAATATTTGTAACTAATAAATTTATACTATGGGCAGGGTCATGGGATGGGTCATGGGTCAGGGAATGGGTCGGGTCATGGGTTAAGTCACGGAACTGGTCATGCTTTAAGCATGGTTCGGGCCATGGGACGGGTCATTCTTCAGGTCATTCTTCAGGTCATGGGTCCGGGCATGGGTCGGGTCATGGGTCATGTCACGGTTCGAGTCGTGGGTTGGGTCATGGTCGGTCCATGGTTCAGGTAATGGGTTGGGTCATGGTTCGATCATTATTTAAACAAGATCATTCCATTCCTTGAATGAATGAAAAGAAAACATTCATCCCCCAAATAATGAAAATCATTATAAAGGAAAGAATCACATTCCTTATGTAATGGTCCATTCCGTTCATATATGATTATCAAACTTGCTTTGTTTTATTCCAATGTAATAACTCATTCATCATCTATTCATGCATACCAAACAGTACCCTACATTAAAATTAAAAAGTTGAAAACCAATATGTATGAAGATAGATACTCCCACATACAAATATAAATAAAAAAAATACATTAAAAAGGAAGTAGAACTTAAATTTTTATAGCAATAAAGTAGAATGTATAATGGTAGTCGGCCCGGTGTTCCCTAAAGGATTTAATTGCTTTATCAACAAACTCTTCAATCCAACCACACGAAATGTGTCAAACTAGAAACCTGTAAATCTATATCTATATCTATACTATCTAATAAATAAAAATCTTTGAGGACACAAGTCATGATTGTGCGCCTCCTCAACTTGTATTTTCGCGTCTCTCTCTCCTATTAAATTAATAAATTTATTTAAGTGTTTTTATAATTTTTTGTTTCCCGCCTCTCTCGCTCCTATTAAATAATAATGATTTATTATAATTTTTTTATAAAATGTTTTTTATTTTAAAAAAAAGTTAGGTTTGTTCAAAAAACAATTTTATAAATTGCACATTTCGTTCATTTTTATATAAAACATTTTTAAAAAATAACTATATAACGTTTCTACATTTTGTATTAAAAAAACTATGTAATATGTCATAAATATGTAATATGTAAATCTTTATTACTAATTATACATTGCATTTATTCAACTCGTGTAATACACCGGGTTAATAACCTAGTCTATAATATAATAACATACTAGTTTAGATCCCGTGTATACACACGGGTGAAAAATATAAATAAATAATTTTTTTAAATCTTTATGTGTATATTTTACATATATAAAAATGTATCATATATTAATGATAGAAAACAAAACTCAAAATATGAAAAACTAATATATAACTTGGTTTCGAAAATAAATTAAGTACTATTTAATGTAATTTGATTTGCATTTATTATTTGATTGAAAATAAAAGTTACATAATTAGATTTCAAAGTTTCATAATGGATAATTTAAAGTAAATGTGTTTTATTAGTCTAATTAATATTTTTTTAAATATATATATTATTATTAAAAGATAAAGGTGCATTTAATAAGAGAGTGAGGCGGAAAAAAAATGATGAGAATGAATGTGAAGGCGACACGTGACATGTAAAAACCTTTATTTATTATATAGTATAGATTAAAAGAAACACATGTGAACTATATAAAAATAATTAAGGAATATACAATACTGTGTTCTCAAAAACGATTAGATCAGACCTGTGGGTTGACCAGGAATCAGACTCTTCATAGGTCTAGTATAAAAGCCAGTTTTTGAGACGGTGATTTTAGTTTTTTGAAGCGGTTTTGGACTGCTTTAAAAAATAACTCTCAAAAAATCAATCTATTTTTTGGAGCAGTTTGAAAAACCCGCTTTAAAAAGGTGAAAAACCGCTCTAAAAACAAATCCAATTAAAAAAAAGGGGAAAACTCGCTTCGAAAAATATGTAGAACCGCTTTAAAAAGTTGTGTTATGTGGAAAAAAAAAAGAGCTGCGGCGAGACACCGGAGCCTTCTCGGCCACTTCAATCCCCGATCTCCCTAACTCTCTCTTCATCACTCATCATCGCCACTGGTGGCTGCCGTAGCCTTGATTACAGGAGTCTTCTCGTTCACCTACAAAATCATAACAAAATCAAAACCGTCAACGAACTTTTACACAAATAAATGGATTAAAAACATATATAAATAACTTGGAGGTTGATTTGATTCACTTTACCTTCGACATGACGACATTTGGTGATAATTCTTCGAGATCTATTGTAACATTCAAAATTTTTCACATACCGAGTGCGGGTTTTAGCTTTAGAAAATAGTGGGACTAAATGAGCCGGGTCGTAGGCCAAGGTCGGGCCTAGTGGGCCTGAGGTGGAGGAGGAGCCTCCAAGACTCCAACTCTCCTCCCCACACCCAATTCTTCACTTCATCTTCTTTCCCCATTCTAGAGAGAGAAACATCTAGAGAGAGAAAATGTTGGTTTTAGCCAAATATCGATCCATTCTTCTTTTCAAGCGATAACACGAAGCATCTTTGAAGAAATGAGCCGATTAGAGGTAAGAAACTCATCCAAATCCGAGTTTTTGTTAGAAATGGGTTTTAGGGTTTTTTATGGGTTTTCTTCAAAAAGTTCGGATTTTTACTTGTGTTTATGTCTAAAAACCATAAATCTAGTTGCATGATTAAGAATAAAACAATTTGGACGTAAAAAGTTGATATTTTGGATCAAAAAAACGAAGAATCTTGCCAAAAACAGTTGAATCGTCCGAAAACTCTTTGAATGGTCCAAAAACTATGAAGTGTTCGAAAAGTATTTCGGACGAAATAGATTTCGGATGAAAGACATTTCGGGCGAATTAGTTTTCGAGTGAAATGATTTTCGGACAAAACTTTTCGATCGAAATAGATTTCGACCGAAAAAGATTTCGGACGAAAAGAGATTTCGGACAGTGGAGTTTTCGACCAAGTAGATTTTAGACGATAGATTTATTATGACTCGGAGTTAACACGTTTCGTTTATGACCACTCGAACATATCGCCTAGCACTTGTTGAGCCTTATACTAAGAAGAATTAGCTAAGAAAAACCAAGTAAGTTCTAATCCCATTTTTGCCTGCTATAGGGGTGGTGTGCATGATTAGTGAAAAGTGTTTATAACATATTTATATTAACAAACAAAAGCAAATGTTATGTTTCAGATAAATGTTTAAAAGAGGCAAACGCGTGATTTATATAAAGTATAGTTGTATCATTGACAAGCATTTACTATATTTTCATATAAATAAACAAAGTCATGATACATGTGCAAAGTATGTTTCAAGTAAAGAAAGATATAATTATGGCAAGCGTTTACTATATTTTCATATACATAAACAAAGGCATATTATACGTGTTAAGTTATGTTCAGTAAAACAAAGATATTTTATGGCAAACGTTTATTATATTTATATACATAAACAAAGGCATATTATATGATAAGTTTTGATCAAGCTAAATAAAGTTTATGAAAAGAAAATGAACAATTTTCCTATGGGAATGTGTACCAGCTTGTTAAGGTTCCTACAGGGACAGATGTTACTTGTACCAGATGCCGGTTATGGGTTATGCCCTTCTTGTAAGAACCTTTGTGGTTCGCTAACGGTTGTACAACTGGGATGAGTGACGGCGGTTGCTCGGGGGTCTACGCAACCTCCATGTACCTGTTAAGCGGTATTGATCACGAGGACAATACCATGTCAAGCGGTGTGGATCACGAGGACCACACCATGTTAAGCGGTATTGATCACGAGGACAATACCATGTATTGATCATGAGGACAATACCAGTTGTGACAAGGAATTGACGGTTAAGCGGTACTGATCACGAGGACAATACCGGTTGTGACAAGGATTTGACAGTTAAGCGGTATTGATCACGAGGACAGTACCAGAAGTGACAAGGAATTGACGGCTATCGTATCTTTTAAATGTTTTTAAAAGTAAAGCATATAAAGTAAAGTATTTAAGGTAAAGTATGTAAAGTTTTGTCTTAATGACAGTATGTATGAATTATTAAATATTTTGTATGATTGATTAAAATAAACATTAGAACTCACTCAGCGTTGCTGATTTTTAGTATGCACATCAGTTTAAGTGTAGGTGGCTATAGATGGATGTGGATGCTTGGCTTGGCGAGAAGAGTTACCCGAGGATCAGAGTTTGGCATCCCGTTTTATGTTTAAGTTTATATTATTTTAAGACAAGTTTCAATTCGTACAAGACAAGTTATGTTTAGGCATGTTATGCTTCCGTTGTTATGTTAAAGTTTTAATCATTTCCGTTGTGATGTGTTGAATACCTCATGTTTATGTGCTATGTGTTGATGAGTAAATCCAATAGGTGAGGCCTCCCGGGTTTTGAGCCTTACAAGTTGTTATCAGAGCCATAGTTTGAGAGATTTGGACATCCCCGATGTCCAGACTTAAACTGAGAATGGGACCATGTAACGGATACCAGAACGGGTATGCACATCAGTTTAAGTGTAGGTGGCTATAGATGGATGTGGATGCTTGGCTTGGCGAGAAGAGTTACCTGAGGATCAGAGTCTGGCATCCCGTTTTATGTTTAAGTTTATATTGTTTTAAGACAAGTTTCAATTTGTACAAGACAAGTTATGTTTAGGCATGTTATGCTTCCGTTGTTATGTTAAAGTTTTAATCATTTTCGTTGTGATGTGTTGAATGCCTCATGTTTATGTGCTATGTGTTGATGAGTAAATCCAATAGGTGAGGCCTCCCGGGTTTTGGGCCTTACATCTACCCACCTCCACCTTGTATATTACGTCGGTCTCCGATGATAAAAGAGATGATGATGGTTGTTTGGCTTTCTTGCGGTGGTGCCCTAGCAACGGTACTCGAATTCACTGTCAGATGCAAACCTAATAAGATGAAATTAGTGCAAACCCTAAATAGTCAACAAACATATGCTTGGGTTACTTTTTTCGCCGGAAACAACCTTGCACAACTAGCAAGTACTTGAAAAAAACGCCATCTGTCATTGTGAAATCCGCCACCGAAGGCACCAGTGTTGCCATCGCATATCACCAACGGGCATCAGTAACCACCCAATTAAACACACCATCGCCATCGGACCATCTGAAGCCACCATCGGAGGCCGATCCCCCCTCTCCTCTCTCTCTAGAACTTCTGGTCTCTCTCCCTCTCTCATTCTAGCAATCGTTTCTCTCTCTATAGACGAGACAAGAATTGAGAATAAGAAAGGATAGTATGGTCTTTTAGAGCGGTTGTCATAAAAACCGCCTTAAAATGTATTTCTTGAGGCAAACATTGAAAACCGCTTTCAAAGATGTATTTTTTAGGCGATTTCTAAAAACTGCTCCAAAAGACCTATTTTTAAAGAAGCTTCTATTTTTAGTGGCGTTTATTATTTTTTAATAAGTTTTTAAGGCGGTCTCCAAAAAATAATTTTTGACCGCCTCAAAAGATCTATTGTGTATTACTAGGTTCAGGTGGGTTAGACAGCTAATGAAGGGACCGACCAGATCTTTAGACTTGGTGATTGAACCAGAAAACCATGGACCAGGTTGAGCCAGATCTTACAGACCGAGTCAGGTCACATCAAACTTGATTCAAGAAATTTCTTTGTTCCTCAACTCATAGAAGAAACTCTTACACTAAGCAATGTGAGATAAGTGAAATTTTTCATAAAGAGCAAATTAATTGAGAAGTAACTTTTTTATTTGAACAACGTGGAACAAGAGATGACTTTGAGTTAATTTGAAGTTTTAAAAGTTACATTTTAGTTTGGAGTAAATTAACCCCATTCCTAAGACCACTCCGGTAGGTTTATCCGGCACCATCACTTCATAAACCACATTCGAAACAAGCCCCCTTGCTACTCGTCTCCGCCACGTTCTACCTCCCTTCAATTACCAGAACCACAAAACACTCCATTACAACACTTGCGTGAATTCTTCGGCAACCTGTAACCAAGGGCGGACTTACCTTAGCCCGAGGGGTACCTATCGGTACCCCTCAACTTTCGACGCGTAGTGAAATTTTTTTTTACCGTTTTACGTTTCCCGGTACCACTGAACGAAATTTTTGATACCCCTAAAATTTTCTTACAAATCCTAACACTAACCTTAAAATTTTATTAAAATCATAAAACTTTATAAAAACTCAAGAATTTTTAATAAAAACACAAAAATTTAATTAAACTTGACATTTGAGATTTAATTAAACATTTGGGATTTAATTAAACATTTGGGGTTTAATTTAAAGCTCAAATGTTTAATTAAAGCCCAAAAGCCCTAGTTTAATTAAAATATGATACCATGACCCACTTACCCAATACCCAATTACCCATCCATGACCATCGACGATTGAAAAAAAGAAGCACAATGTCGATGAGTTGCTGCGCTGCACACACGCCACCAGCCACCGGGCCCACCACCGCTAGTCCGCCATTCCGCCACCACCAGCCATCGGCGATTTCCCAGCATTCGCTATTCCCCTCAATTGCTTATTAAGGTATTCTACTAATTTTGATTTAGGGTTTATATGCAATTTTAGGATTTATGTGTAAATGTGCAATTGGGTGAAATTGGACTTTAAGATATAGTTTAGTTTCTTTTTTTAGTTGTTATTACAACTTGTTATTGTGTATTTAATATTTTGATTATAGGAAAGATGAAACCACAAACTAAACAAGCTCAAATTGGTAAATTTTTTAAAAGAAAATTCCAAGATAATGATGATATTGATGGAAGTCCAAATATTGCTAATGATGATATGCAACAAAATGATGATATTGGTCCAAGTATAGCAAATATAATTGATTTGAAAAATCTTCCTTCAGATCCCGTTGATAGACCACTTATTGCTAGTTGTCACCCTAATCAAGTAGATGAAGTAAGAAGACTTTATCTTGTTAAAAAGGCTTTTTAACCATGAAAGCATATATTTCCATGCAAAATGTATTCCGGTCAGGCTAGACGTTTTGTTGTAGGTTGGTTTGATACATATCCGTGGTTAGAGTATAGAACTAAAGCAGACAAAGCATATTGCTACTTGTTTAAAGAAATCATTGGTAATCAAGGTGGGAGAGATACCTTTTCAAGTAAAGGCTTTTGTAATTGGAGTAAAGGGGGTGCCTTAAGAGATCGTGTTGGCTCAGTTAACAGTTCTCATAATAAGGCTATGTAAAAATGTGAAAATCTCTTGAAACAAGAGGGATCCATTCATGTGAAATTAAATAACCAAACTGAAGAAGAAAAGCTTGCAAATAGGTTAAGATTGATGGGTTCTGTTCGTAGTGCTAGATTGTTGTTAGAAAATGGTTTACAATTCGTGGTCATGATGAATCGGAAACTTCTCTTTCTAAAGGGCGTTTTCTTTCAGCTTTAAAGTTCCTTAGTGATAATAACCCGAAGATTATAGATTTGCAAATTTGGATGGAATATGTGACCTTGCTCGTCTAACGGTGGAAACCGAAAAACATCAATCTTTCCCTTTGGTTTATTGGATATTGAAGCTAGCATTGGTTTTACCGGTTGCAACCGCAACCGTTGAAAGATGTTTTTCTAAAATGAAGTTTATCAAGACGGATTTACGCAATCGAATGGGTGAGGAATATTTGAACAATGTTCTAGTTTGTGCGATCGAAAGAGAAACATTTGATAAAGTGACGGATGACGATGTAATAGCTCGATTTCAAGTTATCAAATGTCGAAGAGGACAGATCTGAGATCATCTATTAGGTATTTCTTTAGTATCATGTAATATCATTTTTTTTGTTTCATTTACTTGAATGTACGAGAAAAAAAAATTGGACCGATACCCCTGAATTTTTTTCCTAGATTGTCTGTAACCATCTCTGGCAACGAGCCCTCCTGCAACCAGGAACGCCGGTGATCTGTTAAAGAATGGTAACAAAATATCTAATGGTGGAGATGAGTGGTGGTAACCTTTGTCTGGGGTTTCATTAGCTCGGCGGGGAGATAAAAAAAGTAGCATGTCACCGGAATTAGTGGAGATGGTGAGAACTAGAGGACTGCTGGTTGAATCAATGACGTGTTTTGCTACCATCAATTTCACTTTCATCTATTAACACAAAACATAAAACCTCCATTACACTGACTTAAAACATTCATTATCAGTTTTCTAACCAGTGGACTATCCTTACCTTTCTATGGCAAAATTACAATGAATTAGGCAATCGAGGCCTTGGTTTGGTTTATTATGATTAAAAAACGAACGGTTTAAAAAAATGAACCATTTAAAAAACGAACGATATTAAAAAAAAATAAAACGAATGATTTTAAAAATAACGGTTTAAAGACGAATGATTTAAAAAAACAAACGGTTGAAAAAACGAACGATTTTAAAAAACAAACGACATTAAAAAAAGGTTTAAAAATGAACGATTTAAAAAAGGAACGGTTTAAAAAAACAAACTGTTTAAAAAACAAATGGTTTAAAAAATGAATGATTTTAAAAAACGAACGATTTAAAAAATGAACGGTTTTAAAATAACGAACAATTTTAAAAAACGGACGATTTAAAAAACAAACGATATTAAAAAGGTTTACAAACGAACGATTTAAAAAAATCGCACATTTTATAAAAATGAATGATCTAAAAAAGGAACAGTTTTAAAATAAAATGTTTTAAAAAATAATAATAAAAATGTTTTTTCATTATACAAATAAAAAAATATTATTTAACATATATGTATACATACACACACTAATAAAAATAGTAAAAATAAAGGTATTTTTAACTATTTGAATCCCTGAGGATGATTTGGTCATTTCAGAAAAAAAAAGTTTACGATAAAATCTAATGACGTTAGCCATATGAACTCAAATGTAATCAAAAATAAAAAGTCAAGATGTAAATCGAGGTTTTGAAACATAAGAGAATCAGATGGTTAAAATGGAAAAACATTAGAGACTCAAATAGTAATTAACTATTTTGTCTGAGTTACAAGTTTCAAACTTAAAACCTGTGATAGGTACTACAATGGTATTTATTAACTTATCTATCATCTTAATTGTAATATACATGTGTAAGCATATATATTTCAGATAATTTTTATAATTTAATTGGCTCTAAGCTAATAACAAAAACCTATATATTTTTATACTTTTAAGCTTTTTTATATATATTTACGTCTAATTTACTTACAATAAAGGCTATATGTGGCCTGCCAATGATTATTATTTGTTTTCAAAGACCATGGGGGATTTAGTTATTCATGTGGCCGTTTATGTAGATGAGATCCTCCTTACAGGCAATGATGAGGAGTTATATTTCACATTTCAAATCAAGGATCTTGGTACTCTTAACTATTTCTTGGGGATTGAGGTTCTCAAGACTAATTTGGAGTCGTCATGACTCAACGCAATTTTGCCAAAGATCTCTTGATCGAGTTTCATGCTGATGACCTTACTTTTGTTTCGTCGCCTTTACCTTTTCCTTTACAACTCAAACTTAGTGAAGAACAAGTTCTCGATGAGCCTTTAAAATATCGTCGGCTTGTTGGTAAGTTGAATTACCTCACTCGCACATAGACTAATCTTGCTTTTGATGTTCAGTTCCTTAGCTAGTTCATAAGTGATCCCTAGGTTCCTCACTGTGATGCTGCTGGGTATACTCTTCATTATGTCAATGGTACTTGTTACCTTGGTTTGTTTTTCAGTGACCACTCCGATATGTCTTTAACCGCTTATTGTGAATCTGATTGGGCACTTGTTCTAACACTCGTCGCTATGTTAGTGGTTATTTCATTTCTTTTGGTGGCAGCCTCATTACTTGGAAGTCCAAGAAACAGGTCACCATTTCACTTAGCTCTGTCAAAGCTGAGTATCAGTCTATTCGCCAGGTCACATAGGAACTTGCGCTTGGTTGACTCGTTTGTTTGTGGAATTTCAAGTTCTTGGTCTCACTCATGTTCCTCTCAAGTGTGATAGTCAAGCCTCTATTCACATTGCCAAGAATCTCGTTTTTCATGAACGCACCAAACATATTAAGTTGGATTGTCATTTTGTTCGTGAGAAGCTTCAAGATGGGTTAATTTTGCTTTCTCACACTCTTACTTCTGATCAACTTGTGGATCTATTTACCAAGAGTCTTGCTAGTCATTCGCACTCAGATTTGATTTCCAAGTTGAGGTTATATACACCTCCAACTTGAGAAAAGGGGGGACGAAAGTTTAGTTTCACGGGGTCTGTTAGCTTTGTTTTATCTTCTGTTTCTTGCTTCCTGCATATAAGTAATTTTATAACTACTATTTGAGTTATTAATCAAAACAGAAAATTCTTCTAATTACTTTCTCTCTAAATCAACATAGATGGAGTATGAAATTGTTACTAATGTTTCAGATGACATGACATGTTTTTAGATGAAAAACATCTCATGGGTTATAAATGGTTAAAAAGACAAATGATCAAAAATGAAACAACTTTATTTTATCCAAATTAATTTATTTCTAGAGTCTATAACTTTATATGAGTAACGATTGAACTCAATCAATTGTTGTCATTACTATTTTGTTTCTTGGTGAGGTCTATCCTGTATAGGTACTAAATTTGGATCAGTAACAGTGATTAATTTATAGGTTTCGTTATAAACCTAATTAATTACTTATAATTACTTAAATAAATTGTTCCTAAAGGTAAAACATTCTTATTTTATAGGAATTTTTATGTCAGAAATAATGGTATATCGCCAAAGTATCAATATCAAGCGTGTGTTGAGTAATGTAATTTTGATTGACATTATCAAATTAAATTAATACTTTGATTAACTAAAGTGTTGCTATTAAATTGAATGTTATTAGTTTAATCTTTTAAATATATATTTTTTTGAACGACAACACCTAGATATTATAGGATAATTGGGTTTCTCCGGGTCAACACCTAGAACATCCAGAACAGCCCACTATAAAAAACTGTAACTAAATAAACTTTCTAAACTGACGATAGACCCCATCTTTTAAATACTTAAGTGACATGCATGCCCATCCACTTTAGTAACAGGTCATAACTTTTATAAAGTAATAAGTTATTTAATGATTAAAAAAATGAAAAAATAAATAATTAAAGAAAAGGGTTAGAAAAGGTTAGGGCAGGAGAAGGAGATGTTTATATCCTCTTACACAACTTTGATATCACAAAAGCATCAATCCCTATTTTCTATATTGTTTTCTTTTATAAATAAATATTCCTACTCCAACTCCTCTTCTACTCTCTCACACCTAAACACACACACACACATCTATCTACATCTTTGGATCTCTCTCTCTCTGTCTCAAAGTTGTCTTTGATTCAAGAGTACTGAACAGGTTATGATCATCAAAGCTTCTGCATCAAATGATTTGAAAAAAGGTCAAATCTTTTAAAGAGGGAAACCTCGTATTCAAGAACAATATATATCTATATCTATCTCTATCTGATTAATATTGAAATCAACTAAATTGAAGTTCTATATTTTATAGTTTTGATGATGGATGATGATATGACTTCTCTTTCTGTGTTTCAAAAGTTCAAACATTTCACACACATATATTCTTCCAATCTTTATGGATAATATTAGCTTGCAAAGAAAGATTACTGCAAAATGAAACTTGAGCCCATCCTCTGTCTCTCTCCCTCTCTCTATCTCACACACACACATAAGAGCTTTCTCTCTCTATACATATATATAGGACATATAATATAAGTGTGCCTGTATAGATAGACACATATATACATGTGGCTATCTATTTATCTGTAGTTCTATATACACCTCTCTTCTCTCTCTCTCTCTCTCTCTCTCTCTCTCTCTCTCTCTCTCTCTCTCACTCTCACTATACTTATATTCTTGCAAATTAATCTATCTGCCTGCAGTTGTTGAATGATGATGATGATGGAGCAACACGTGCACAATCATATTACCATTAATGGGTGCTTCTGGATTTTGTAAAAAGATGACCACTTGATCATTCTTGAGTTCATTCTCAGGGTTTCTTTGATAATATTTTCTGGGAATTCAAGAAGATATTTTCCAATTTTTACAGTTGCGTATGGGTTGAGAAAACAGGTAAAAAAATGTTTTTTTTTAGTATTTTTTTATTATTGGCTAATCTTATGCATACAAGTGTCTTTCTTTTATTTGATCATGATAAAGAATAATTGTTTACAGGTTAAAAAGATATAAAAACATCTATGGCGACTTATTACAATGGAAATTCAGAGATTCAAGGTGGAGATGGGTTGCAAACACTAGTTCTAATGAATCCAGGATATGCATATTATTCAGATGCACAGCAATCCACACAACAGCAACCAGGGAATTTTGTTTTTCTTGATTCCAATCATCCTGGAAACAATCCGGTCAACCATCACCATCAGCACGCAAGCATGGCGGCGCCGCCGCCACCGCCATCCCAGACTCAGCAACTTGTTGGCATACCGCTGTCGGCGTCACCATCCTCATCTGTCCATTCCCAACACGACGTCTCCTCGTTGCACGCGTTCATCCCACGGGCTCAGTACATGTACAGCCCGGTGCAGATGGTGGCGGCACCACCACGTGAGGTCACACCGTTTCAGCAAGGTCTTTCTTTAAGCCTGTCTTCTCAGCAATCAAGGTAGGTGTCACAGGTCGTCTGTTTCCGACGACTTTCCGACAAAGAAAAAAGTTTGTCAGAAAAATATCATTCATCCGGTGGGAAGACTTTTCTGACAAACTTTAGTCTAATATTTTTTATATTTTTTATTTTTTATTTTTACAGATTACCTATTTCTCCCACCGGTGACCGGAGAGCGGCTATCGCTGGTGGTGCGGGTGGTGGTGGTGGATCCACGTCATCAGCATCCGGAATTTCCAATAATGTCAATGGTATGCATAACATGTTGAATTCAAAGTATCTGAAAGCAACCCAAGAAATTCTTGAAGAAGTTGTGAACGTTGGAAAAGTAGCTCTCAAGAACCCGGATCAATCAATCAAGGATCTCAAGATTACAGGAGGTGATGGCGGATCACCACCAGCGGCCACCACCGGAGAAGGAGAAACCACCACCAAATCCAGCAGTACTGCTGAACTTACTACAGCAGAAAGACAAGAAATTCAGATGAAGAAAGCAAAGCTTGTTAACATGCTTGATGAGGTAACCATTTTCATTCAAATTCTATCTTTATATTAATATAGATTGAATCTTTTTCCAAATTAATTTGTGGGTAACATAAACCATTTCATCTTCATTCAAATTATATCTTTTTATTAATAAAGATTGAATCTTTTTCCAATTAAATTTGTGGGTAACATAAGCTGGTAACATAAACCATTTCATTTTCATTCAAATTCTATCTTTATATTAATAAAGATTGAATCATTTTCCAATTAAATTTGTGGGTTAAATAAACTGGTAACATAAACCATTTCATTTTCATTCAAAATCTATCTTTTTTATTAATAAAGATTGTATCTTTTTCCAATTAAATTTGTTGTAACATAAACCATTTCATTTTCATTCAAATTCCATCTTTTTTATTAATAAAAATTGAATCTTCTTCCAATTAAATTTGTGGGTAACATAAACCATTTTATTTTCATTCAAATTCTAAGTTTTTATTCACAAAGATTGAATCTTTTTCCAATTAAATTTGTTGGTTTTGAAGGTGGAGCAGAGATACAGACAATACCATCACCAGGTGCAGCTTGTAATCTCATGGTTTGAACAAGCAGCCGGAATCGGGTCTGCAAAAACATATACAGCACTTGCTCTACAGACAATCTCAAAGCAATTCCGGTGCCTAAAAGACACGATTATGGGACAGATCAAGGCCGCCAGCGTTAGTTTAGGGGAGGAAGACAGTAAGGCGGATGCTGGTGGCAGTGGTTCGAGGCTGAAATTTGTGGATAATCAACTCCGGCAACAGAGAGCTCTGCAGCAACTGGGAATGATCCAACATAATGCTTGGAGACCCCAAAGAGGATTGCCTGAGCGTTCTGTTTCTGTCCTTCGCGCTTGGCTTTTCGAACATTTTCTTCACCCGTAAGAATCAAAACCTGAAATTGAACATAAAAAGTTTTTTTTCTTTTATTTTGTTCTGAATTTTATAGATTTGTGATTGAATTTATGAATTTGATTCAGGTATCCGAAGGATTCAGACAAACATATGCTTGCTAAACAAACAGGTCTAAGTAGAAGTCAGGTAATTGATTATTTATTTATGTACCTGTAATTGGATTTTAATAATCAAAATATAACACGTTAGCTGATAATAATTCATCCTATCAATTTAACCAATGACATTTCTAACTTTCATTTTCGTTGTCAAAGGCAATTCCAGTAGCATAATCATCAAAGACTTATTGTTGATTTTCATTCGAGAATAATAATGGGCAACGAAATAGCAAAACATATAAGCGGTATCGAGTGTAATTTTTTTTATGATTATGCTACTGTGATCGCAATGGGCAACGAAAATGAAAGTTTGGATTATCATTGGTCAAATTGTCGGTAAGGATTATTATCCGAATGTTGGATTATTAAAATTCAGTTTGCCTTGTTTATTTAATAAATATTTTCTCTGTTTTGTGTTGATTATTAAAATACCGACAATTTGTCATAGTTTGATCACTATAGGCAGTGAAAATGAAAGATCATTATTGGTCAAATTGTCGGTATGGATTATTATCAGTAAATTTGTCATAACTTGAATTATTAAAATTCAATTTATATTACTTATTTAATTATTTATTTTCCTCTGTTTTGTGATGATATACCCCCTGAATTTGAATGATTTTGCTTCCTTACAATTTATAAACCCTAGGTTTCAAATTGGTTCATCAATGCTCGAGTGAGGCTATGGAAGCCGATGGTGGAGGAGATGTACCTAGAGGAGATCAAGGACCAACAACAGAACGGAGCAGAAGACGAACAAAACGACGACAATTCATCTTCCAAACCGGACAAAACCCAATCGCCGGAAAACTCAAACAGAGTATTCCGAGCCACCAAACAAGAGAAATCCTTCCATCCACCGCCTCCAATGACCATTTCAACCACCGTCTCAACCTCTCCCGCCGCCGCCGGAATCAATTTCCAAAACCCCTCCGGTTTCAATCTCGCCGGAACCCTAGAAATGGACGGAATCGCACAATTCAGCCCCAAAAAACCTAGAAACGGGCCAAATCAACCGAATCAAGACGGAGGATTCACACTTACCGCCGGCAATCAAACCAACTTCATCGGCGGACTCGGTGGTTATCCGATTGGGGAGATAGGAAGGTTCACCGCCAGCCAATTTCAACAACACTACTCAGGCAACGGCGTCTCTTTAACTCTAGGTCTACCAGACCGTGAAAACCTATCAATTTCCGGCGGCCACCAGAGTTTCCTCGCTAACCAGAGCATCCAACTCAGCAGAGGACCGGAATTAGGGGAAGAGAATGATTACACCGGTATGAATCCACCGTCTTCTTCACACATATACGAGTCGATGAACATCCAAAACCGTAAGCGGTTTGCTGCACAACCGTTACCGGATTTTGTGGCCTGAGCAAGAAGAAATTATAAAAGGATTTACCCTAGAACACATTCTATACTTTGGTAATTTGGTTATTATAGATACAGATTAGGTTTTTTATTAATGATTGGACTGTATATTAATTTTGTATCAGCAGATGCATAGGTGGATTGGAATGTATGTATGTATGTAAAACTAGTTATATATATTTGGATTGGGGGTATACAAAAAAACAATATTTATAATCATGGCATCTTCATCTTATCATTTATATATTTTTTTTAACGGCAACACCTATATATTCTAGGATAATTAGGTTTTTCTGGACAACACCTAGAACATACAGAGCAGCACATCACAGGAGGAACCCTCAACTAGGTAAACCCCCTGACCTGACCACAGACCCTTTTTTTTTGTTGTGGCCAGGATTCGAATCCAAGACCTTCACTATGGGAAGTATTGGGGCTACCATTACACCCAATGGCCAATGGTCTTCTCATTTAGATAACAAGGTTTTCTTGGATTCCTACAATGTTTCTCTTAACGTTTTCTTAGCTTCTGTTTGTGTTGTGTAGTCCGGTTTGTCCTTATAAGTTTGTGTATTTTCGGCTTCCCGCTGGCTTTGGCTTTCAGTGAAATTTCGGTTGTTCGAAAAAAAGATAACAAGGTTATTGATATAAAAGTTAGGGGCCACATGGCAAAAGTTGTTTGGATAACATCAATGGCTCAATAACCTTTATCTTTTCCCCTTTCTCTTTCCTCTCTCGTCCCCTTTGCATAACTGGTCCGCTTTATATCTTCTCGTATGTAATTTGAATAGAGTTATATTGTATTCAATTATGTATAAACTTTACAATGAATGAGCTATATATAAGAAAACACAAAGAGCTAAACTATGGGACTAGGATTTGGGTCAAACTATAACCGATGTCTTCGGTCAAGACATAACCGCAGTCAAACTATAGCTGACGATAAATAATCAGTGGGAATATTTTCAATCAATGAGAAGTTCTAACATGCCCCCTCAGTCGAAGCGTCTGGTTTGCAGATGTTGAGACCGGAGCAAAATTCTTCAAATAATGCAATCGGCAAACAATTGGGTGAAGATAAACCGCATTCATGTGCATCTCTCTCGTTATTAATGCCACGCGTTCTCTCATAAGTGAACTTTCTTTTGAAAAAGCAACTAAAGAAACCGTTAAAAGAAGATAAAATTAGCTCGAGATGAAAAACAAGGAAGTTGTTATGAGAAAAAACATAAAAGGTAAAAGACAAGGAATTACAAGTGGTAGAGGAGAAGCTTGTGAGAAAATAATAATAATAATAATAATAATAATAATAATAATAATAATAATAAAAAGATTCAGAAACTTTTGGATGAACACAAGGTCCTCTTGCATGCAAAATTGCAAAGACACGTGACTTTGAGTTAGAAATGAAAGAAAAGTTAAAATCATTAGACAATGATTTTAAAATCATATTCATTGAGATGGAGAAATAAGGAAGTTGAAGGCAATCACTTGGAAGGAAAAATTGCAAAATGAGAACAAGCACTAGAGAAGAAACTTAGAAAGAGAAGGATGCTGAGTTAAACATGAGAGCTTTGAAGGAGAAATAGGGATCATAATGGAACGGGTTTAGGACAGGGTATTAGTAATCTCAGTCTCATACTTGATTATAAAATCGTTATCCATACCCGGCCTAATACCCGTCGAGTATTTATCTAGTAATTATTCGTCGGATATCGGGTATACCCGTGGTTTGATAAAAAAATACCCTTTGGGTATTCCAAGTATATTTCTTTTCCATACCATTATAAATTTTATAATTTATGTATATAACAATTACACCAAAATAAAATATGAAATTACATATATATGAACATCACCATAAAAATGTTTGAAATTTATGTCTATACTCTTTAATAAATAAAGGTTTTGGTGGAACACTTGTCACTTTCATATGCATCCTCAACCTTTTTTCGGCCTCTCTCTCCTATTAATTATACAAATTTCTTTAATTATTTTTTTATAATTTTTTGTTTCCCGTCTTTCTCTCCTATTAAATAATAATGATAATGATTTCTATAATTCTTTTTCTAAAACGTTTTTTTATTAAAAAAAATAGTTTTGTTCATAAAACACTTTTATAAATTGAACATTTATTCCATTCTTTTTATAAAACATTTTTAAAAAATAACTAGATAACATTTTTAGAATTTGTATTAAAAAAACTATGTAATATATCATAAATATGTAATATGTAAATCTTTATTACTAATTATATAACATTACATTTATTCAACCAGTGTAATACACGTGGTTCCTAACCTAGTATCAATACTAATAAATTAATATCTTTCCTGACACGTGACATCACCACAACAATTCTTTGACTACAATTCCCGCCTAAACTCATCCCTAATATTTATGGATTTATTTTAGGTATTTTATCATTGAATTAGTCAAAATCTTCCCCATTCACTTGATTTCCTCTCAATCTTTAATTCAATTACTGCTCCATTTTTTCGAATTGTACGCATAATTAAGGAAACAACTGTCTCACGACGATTCAATCAATTGCGAAGCTTTTATCTCCTATCGATTATTTTCCGTCGACATCTATCATGGTTGATTTGTAGGGTGGTGAAATTACAGGGATTTTTCTATCATGATTTCTTTCCTTCTATCGACATCTTCTGTTGTACTAGAGAACTCCAACTACCCACAAAACGTGGCAAGGGAAGGAAATGGTGGTGAGAGCTCCGACGTGGTTGATCTTGAGCCGATACTTCTGGTAAGTGGCATGGGTGGGTCTATTTTGAATTCGAAGCCAAAGAGCTGGTATTTACTTCTTTAGAAGCAGTAATTAATCAAGATAGCGGGGGAATTTTCCTAGAAATTTATGTGTTTTAGAATTTCAGGCTACACAGAATCATTGGATGATACTTGTGATATTGTGGTTCCACAAGATGACTATGGACTGTATGCAAGAAAGGAACTACATTGTTTGGATATGGATACAACTTCCGCCAACGCAGTAGGTGACAAAGGAAATGCTTTCATGCACGCATTCAAAGTAATTATTGTGACTTCATTATTAAAAAATTCAAAAGGAAATACCAACTATATTCTTGGCAGAATTGACCAATCAATGGATGGCCTGGTGTCAAGGAAAGCTGGAGACTGGCTTCAAGGAGAAGATAAGTCAACCAGATATCACACTCGATGGGTGGAATGTTAGTTTCATGTTTCATCTCACTTCATTCTGATGTATGACTTTCATTAAGAAAACTTCATTATGCATATTGTTGATGCAATGAACTATATAATGCCATGAAGAACATGACATGCCCATCTACTTGCTATAGGTGTTTGCCAGGTATGTGGATAACTATTGCAAACCCTTTTCAAGGTAGCTATGTTGCTTTTCACTGTTGGTTGTATATCTAATATCATCTCATTAATTAAGCATATTCTGTCTTCTTAATGAAAAAAGAATTTTATCTATTTTCTTGAATTTACGAATGATTTTGTTGTTTGTTTAAATATCCCACATACAATTGTGTGTAGCCAAGAAATCCAAGTAGAAATACTACTATAAAAGAGTAGGCACCAACATTTTTTATCCCAATTTTTACTTACTTTGATGTATTTTAGATTTGATGTATTTTGGAATAAATGCTTAATTAACATTCAAGTTGGTGAAAAGCCTCCTTTTGTTATTCATAATATTTAGAACTACCTGAATGGCCATCATTACCAGAATATCATGCATGGGGTGTAGATGGTCAAATATTAATGATTCTCCCAAAACCATAGATGGATTCATATCCTCGCGTTCAGTAATGATGTGATGTAACATCTCAAAAATAGTAAATAATAAAGCGATAGAGATTTAATCATCAAAAATGAAAGAAAAATGGATGGGCTTGGGCTCGGCTCCAACGGGCCGAGGGAAGCCCAGGTATATAAGGGCCAAGACAGCCTTGAATCTCTCATTTTTCACCAACACTTGCAATCTAGAGAGAGAAAGGAGAGTCGGGTCTAGAGAGAGAAAGTCGACGGATCGACACGAAATTGAAGGAGCACGTTACTACTGAGTTCGTGAGCAAAACCTCCGAATCAGAATTCCAATCCAGGTAACGATTCGACCCTAAACTGAGTTTTTGTTCGTTTTGGGGTTTCTCGGGTTTTAGCTAAATAGGAGACGTTTTTATGGATGAAACCTGATAATAAGCTTAGAACTAGCATCTAGAACGAAAACCGCACGTTTTGATCAAAGAAAATTGTAAGATTGGCATGATCAGGTTAGCATGCAAGAATTTCGGATTTTTGTCCAGGAAACAGGTATTGTGTACTTATCAAGTACGCAAGAAGGACGTCATGCGTACTTACCAAGTACGCAAGAAGAAAGATCATGCGTACTTACCAAGTACGCAAGAAGAATGCTCTGCGCACTTGTCAAGTACGCATGAAGCAGGTACTGCGTATTTATCAAGTACGCATGAATCAAAGTCTGCGCACTTATTAAGTACGAAAGAACAAGTCCCTGCGCACTTGCTAAGTGCGCAGGCATCAGGCTAGATAGTGAAGTCAGTATGTTCGCCTAATTCAATATGATTAAACCGTTAGAGTCAGGATTGGGTCTGATGTGTATTTAACTACCTAATTCAGATCGTATGTGACGTTGTTGGGCCTTTGTTTAGGACAACCAAGACTAGTTTATCAGGTGAGTTCTATGTGCCCCATTCTGTGTTATGTGCAAATCATTTTAAATGTTTTGGGGCTGAAGTGTATACACTAAATGAATAAATGATATGAATGCTAATGTGATTATACGTGATATACTAATATATATTTATATATATGAGAATGAATTATGAACAAAGAATGAAACGTATGTTTACAAAGAATGAATGAAAGAATGACATAACGTAAATAAAGGAAATCTTGCTTTATACTTATTTATATTGCATGTTATGAATGTATGTATACGTTATGGACAGAAACGAAGCTAACGGCTACTTCTGTAAACGGACGACCACGTGACTATTTTACAACCGGGAAAGATACGTTCCTTCGCAAGCTTGGACGTACAAAAAGCATAAATGGGTGGTCGGTAAATGCTAAAATAGTATAACGGTTGCATAAACAATAGTTCGCGTGGGAAACGGATGCCTTAGGGCAGACGGGCGAATACGACGGACTACGACGGTAGGACGGGTAAGACGGACGGCCAAAGGTTGGCCGGACCAAAGTTAAGGCGGTCGGTTTCTAGGACCGGACGAGTAAAAGGGCTACGACAGTAGCTTAAGGGCGTATGTCTTTGTGATATACGCAGTAAAAGACGGGTTGATCACCCTTATGTGTTTGACCAATGAATGTTAAGGAAAGTAAAGGTGAATGCATATCTATGTAATCACATAAGAATGAAGAAAGAAAAGTAAAAGCTATGAATACGTATTTATATAAATTTATGTATATAATTATGTATACTTATAAAGAAAAGAATGTTCATACTTAATAGTTTTAAACTAGAACTCACCAGCATTAGCTGACTTTTAGTATACATTTCAGGTACAGAAAGGAAGGGTCGTGCTATGGCGTGATGGTTACCCGGCACAAGACTGACATCCCACTTTTATATATGTTAAGAAAAATGTTATGTATTTAATTGTTAAGACTTCCGCTGTTATGTCATGTTATGTTACGTTATGTAATGATTGAATTCGAATGTTTTAATTTAAGTCCAGTATTTATAACTATGTTTATGAGTAAATCCAACAAGTGAGGTTACCTGGGAAAGGGGCCTTACAAGTTGGTATCAGAGCAATAGTTTGAGAGATTCAGACATCCCTAAATGTCTGGACTCAAGCTGATTATGGGACCAACGCACGGATGTCAGTCATGGGTAACCAACGCCAACGCCAGCATGGTAAGTAAGTACTAAAGTTAATGCACTTGGATAAGAATAGATACCTTAACTTAGAACAAATAGATGTCAATGTCACAACCGATTTGAAGAGTTTTGAACCCGAAAAACAACGTAAATTAGTAATCATAAACCGGTCACTGTAATTAATAATTTACCTTGCTCTTACTGTTCCAAACTATGATCTGGAAAAATGACATTGATGTATTCCCTTTATAACTATCAGGAAAATAAGAACTACGGCTGGTGGAGGAAGGACCGGACGCCGAGGCGGTCGCACTGGCCGAGTCGGTAGACCTCCATTGAATCAAAGACATGAAGAAGAAGAAGAGAGTGTGCACGCCGAACACACTGAGAGTGTGCACGAAACAGATGTGACCCCAATTGGGAACGACAATCAAGGGACTATACAGTTGGAACCTGAGGTCAGGGATGCTATTGCCCGTGAAGTTGTACTCACCCTGAAGAAAGTATTGCCTAATCTACTATCTGAGGCACTAAAGAAAACTAGAGAGGAGGATGAAGGAGACCATGAAGAGAAAGTGTATGACAGTGATGGGGATGAAGTGAATGTGAGATCAAACAATTGTGGGTGTACTTACAAAGGTTTCAAGGACGGAGACCCACCCAAGTTTGATGGTAACAAGGATTCGGTGGATACGTTCGAATGGATTGAGAGGATGAACGTTGTAATCAACATTAAGGAATGTCGACCGGACCAGGCGGTTAAATATGTTGCTCATTCTTTCACCAATGAAGCACTAGGTTGGTGGAGAAACATTCAGAAGACAAAGTCGCCAAACGCTCTTGCCAGAATGACATGGGAAGACCTGAAGAAGCTCATAATCCAAAAGTTCTGCCCACAGAACGAGATTGATTGTGTGGAGAACGAGTTCCTAAACTTCAAGGATGGCAACAAGACTCATCGCCAGTATACTTCAAGATTCAATAAGCTGGCCCAACTGGTACCATACTTGGTAGAAACTGAAGACCGTCCGATCAAATACTATGTTAAGGGTCTGCCGCAAAGGGTCCGGGTCCATGTGAAAGCTAACCTACCCTCGACCTTCGATTCAGTAGTGAATCTGAGCGGAATTATCTACGACGATTATGCCAATGAGGACCCGGCACTTGAGACACAAAAGGGAAAGTGGGAGAACCCATCTAGAGGCATCGAAAAAGGGAATGTAGCAACTGAAATTAAGAAACCAAGGTCGTATGAATACGAAACTTGCAGGAAATGTGGAAGGCAACATCTTGGCGAATGTCGAATCGGCACCACCACATGCTATAAGTGCGGGAAGCCGGGTCACTTCTCCCGAGAATGCGTAAAAAACGTCAAGTGTCAAGTATGTGGATTGTTTGGACATCTGACAAAGAACTGCAGGAAGGCCGGCCAATCTGGTTCGGGAAAAGAGAGGGAAAAAGAACAGCCGCAGGCTAGGACTCGAGCCTACGCCCTAACCGAGGAAGAAGCAAGGGGAAACCCTGATGTTGTGTCAGGTACGTTCCTAGTTAATGATGAACATGCTGCTATTTTATTTGACTCTGGTGCTAGTAAAAGTTTTATATCCAATGCATTTAGCCGTAAACTAGGTTGCACTATCAACACCATAGTAAAGGCCTTTAGCGTACAAACTGCCGTTGGTAAAAATTCGGCAATATTTCAAGTAACAGAGGATTGCATCTTAGAAATAGAGGGCCATAAGTTTCCTTCTAGATTATTCCTTCTCACATTAGGAGGATTCGATATAGTATTCGGTATGGATTGGCTAGCTGCCAACGAAGCTCAAATCATATGTAAACGTAAGAGGATACACCTCAAAGCTCCTAGCGGCAGTCCAATTACGGTTTATGGGGATTGGAATTGCACGATGCCGAACGTCATCTCGATGATCAAGGCTGAAAGTTACATGAGGCGCGGTTGCGAAGCTTATCTGGCGTATGTTATTGACGATAGAATGAAAACGAAAGAACTAAAGAATGTACCCGTGGTGTGCAACTTTCCGGAAGTATTCCCTGAGGATCTACCTGGGTTGCCACCCGATCGGGAAATAGAATTCCAGATTGACTTACTGGCAGGAGCTGAGCCCGTTGCCAAAGCCCCCTACCGATTGGCTCCGTCAGAAATGAAAGAATTGATGTCTCAACTAGAGGAACTAACAGAAAAAAGATTTATTAGACCGAGCATTTCACCATGGGGCGCTCCGGTACTATTTGTAAAGAAGAAGGACGGCAGCATGCGCATGTGCATTGACTACCGCGAACTGAACATGAGGACAGTAAAGAACAAATACCCACTGCCTAGAATTGACGACCTTTTTTATCAACTGCAAGGTGCGAGTTGGTTCTCAAAGATCGATCTTAGGTCGGGTTACCATCAGTTGAAAGTAAGAAAAGAGGACGTACCAAAGACCGCATTTCGCACGCGTTATGGGCATTATGAGTTTCTCATGATGTCCTTCGGATTGACCAACGCACCAGCAGCGTTCATGGACTTGATGAATAGAGTATGTCGACCCATGTTGGATCGATCAGTGATAGTTTTTATAGACGACATACTGGTATATTCGAAAAGCGAGGGTGATCACCACTTTCACCTAAGAAAGGTTCTGGAGGTGCTAAAGCAGGAAAAGTTGTACGCAAAATTCTTCAAATGCGCGTTCTGGCTTAGGGAAGTCCAATTCCTAGGTCATGTAATAAACTCAAACGGAATCATGGTGGATCTTGCAAAGATCGAGACAATAAAGGAATGGAACGTCCCAAAGACACCAATAGAGATACGAAGTTTTCTGGGATTGGAAGACTACTATCGAAGGTTCATTCAAGATTTTTCAAGAATAGCCTCGCCACTAACTAAGTTGACACGAAAGGAAGTAAAATATGAATGGGGTCTAACCCAAAACAACGCGTTTGAGGAACTTAAGGCACGATTAACCCAAGCTCCAGTCTTGGCACTACCTGAGGGAAATGAAGACTTAGTAGTCTACTCTGACGCTTCGGGTCAGGGTTTAGGTTGCGTACTTATGCAACGAGGGAATGTAATTGCTTACGCCTCGCGACAACTAAAGATTCACGAGGTTAACTACCCAACACACGATCTAGAGTTAGCGGCAGTAGTTTTCACGTTGAAAATATGGGGGCACTATCTGTATGGAGTTAAATGCACCATTTACTCCGATCACAAAAGCCTGAAGTACTTTTTCGAACAAAAGGAATTAAACATGAGACAAAGGAGGTGGTTAGAGCTATTGAAGGACTATGATTGTGAGATATTGTACCATCCAGGCAAGGCAAACGTAGTGGCTGACGCTTTAAGCAGAAAGGAAGAATCGGAACCTATACGGATCAAAGCGTGTCAGCTGATTGTAACGTCTGATTTGATGAGTGAAATATCAAAGCACAAGATGAAGCACTATTAGAAAAAAATATAAAACGGGAAAGAATAGTAGGGCAACAAGGAAATTTGGATGCAAATGCATACGGTGTACGAACTAGGTTTGGCCGGAGGTGGATACCTAAGGTTGGCGAGCTTAGAGGCAAAATACTCGATGAGGCTCATAAGTCTATCTATTCTATCCACCCAGGGACAAACAAAATGTACCAAGACTTGAAGAAAGAGTACTGATGGCCTGGCATGAAGAATGATGTGACTGAGTACATGAACAAGTGCCTAACGTGTTCCCTAGTTAAGGCCGAGCACCAGAAACCATGCGGTAAAATGCAACCTTTATTAATACCGGAATGGAAGTGGAAGGAGATCACGATGGACTTCATTACCAAGCTACCGTGAACAGCTAAAGGCAATGATACCATTTGGGTGATCGTCGACCGCTTGACAAAGAGTGCTCACTTCTTGCCAATACGTGAGACTTCATCGTCTGAAAAGCTAGCAGAAATACTTATCAAGGAAGTTGTAAGTAGATATGGTATGCCGCTGTCGATTGTGACCGACAGGGATACTAGATTCACGTCAAGGTTTTGGAAGAAATTCAACGAAGCAATGGGCACTAGGCTGAACATCAGCACCGCTTACCACCCCCAAACCGATGGACAATCGGAAAGGACCATTCAGACCTTGGAGGACATGCTCCGGGCCTGTATAATTGACTTCGGTGGAAGCTGGGACAGCCATCTACCATTGGTAGAATTCTCATATAACAACAGCTATCACTCAACTATTGTCATGCCGCCATTCGAAATGTTGTACGGAAGGAGATGCAGGACTCCGGTTTGTTGGGGGGAAATTGGACAGAAGGATTTTGCAAGTCTCGAAGTGGTCAAAGCTACTTCCGAGAAATTTGATCAAATCAAGGCTCGAATGAAAGCCGCAAAGGACAGACAGAAATCATACGCGGATAAGAGAAGAAAGGATTTAGAGTTTCAAGTAGGGGACATGGTACTGTTAAAGGTATCACCATGGAAAGGAATCATCTAATTCAGAAAACGTGGCAAACTAAGTCCAAGGTTTGTCGGACCTTTCAAGATTTTAACAAGAGTGGGTCAAGTTGCTTACAGACTCGACCTACCCGTCGAGCTTAGTGGAATACACCCTACGTTCCACGTGTCACACTTACGCAAGTGCTAGCTAACGACACAGCTCACATATCGTACGACGAGATCGAAGTGGATAACAGTCTAAATTATGTGGAGGAACCAATAGCCATTCTTGACCGAGCTGAGAAGCGACTACGCAATAAGACGATTCCTTTAGTCAAAATACAATGGAAGTACAGAAAAGGGTCAGAAGCTACATGGGAAAAAGAAGACGAGATGAAGGGACTATACCCTAAATTGTTTAACGTATAATTGGTTTCGAGGACGAAACCTCTTTAAGGAGGGTAGACTTTTAACATCCCAAAAATAGTAAATAAGTAAATAATAAAGCGATAGAGATTTAATCGTCAAAAATGAAAGAAAAATGGATGGGCTTGGGCTCGGCTCCAACGGGCCGAGGGAAGCCCAGGTATATAAGGGCCAAGACAGCCTTGAATCTCTCATTTTTCACCAACACTTGCAATCTAGAGAGAGAAAGGAGAGTCGGGTCTAGAGAGAGAAAGTCGACGGATCGACACGAAATTGAAGGAGCACGTTACTACTGAGCTCGTGAGCAAAACCTCCGAATCAGAATTCCAATCCAGGTAACGATTCGACCCTAAACTGAGTTTTTGTTCGTTTTGGGGTTTCTCGGGTTTTAGCTAAATAGGAGACGTTTTTATGGATTCAATCAATTGCGAAGCTTTTATCTCCTATCGATTATTTTCCGTCGACATCTATCATGGTTGGTTTGTAGGGTGGAGAAATTACAGGGATTTTTCTATCATGATTTCTTTCCTTCTATCGACATCTTCTGTTGTACTAGAGAACTCCAACTACCCACAAAACGTGCTACAATTCCCAATGCAAGGGAAGGAAATGGTGGTGAGAGCTCCGACGTGGTTGATCTTGAGCCGATACTTCTGGTAAGTGGCATGGGTGGGTCTATTTTGAATTCGAAGCCAAAGAGCTGGTATTTACTTCTTTAGAAGCAGTAATTAATCAAGATAGCGTGGGAATTTTCCTAGAAGTTTATGTGTTTTAGAATTTCAGGCTACACAGAATCATTGGATGATACTTGTGATATTGTGGTTCCACAAAATGACTATGGACTGTATGCAAGAAAGGAACTACATTGTTTGGATATGGATACAACTTCCGCCAATGCAGTAGGTGACAAAGGAAATGCTTTCATGCAGAATTGACCAATCAATGGATGGCCTGGTCTCAAGGAAAGCTGGAGACTGGCTTCAAGGAGAAGATAAGTCAACCTTATATCACACTCGATGGGTGGACTGTTAGTTTCATGTTTCATCTCACTCCATTCTGATGTATGACTTTCATTAAGAAAACTTCATTATGCATATTGTTGATACAATGTACTATATAATGCCATGAAGAACATGACATGCCCATCTACTTGCTATAGGTGTTTGCCAAGTATGTGGATAACTATTGCAACCCCTTTTCAAGGTAGCTATGTTGCTTTTCACTGTTGGTTGTATATCTAATATCATCTCATTAATTAAGCATATTCTGTCTTCTTAATGAAAAAAGAATTTTATCTATTTTCTTGAATTTACGAATGATTTTTTGTTTGTTTAAATATCCCACATACAATTGTGTGTAGCCAAGAAATCCAAGTAGAAATACTACTATAAAAGAGTAGGCACCAACATTTTTTATCCCAATTTTTACTTACTTTGATGTATTTTAGATTTGATGTATTTTGGAATAAATGCTTAATTAACATTCAAGTTGGTGAAAAGCCTCCTTTTGTTATTCATAATATTTAGAACTACCTGAATGGCCATCAATAACCAGAATATCATGCATGGGGTGTAGATGGTCAAATATTAATGATTCTCCCAAAACCATAGATGGATTCATATCCTCACGTTCAGTAATGATGTGATGTAACATCTCAAAAATAGTAAATAATAAAGCGATAGAGATTTAATCATCAAAAATGAAAGAAAAATGGATCGGCTTGGGCTCGGCTCCAACGGGCCGAGGGAAGCCCAGGTATATAAGGACCAAGACAGCCTTGAATCTCTCATTTTTCACCAACACTTGCAATCTAGAGAGAGAAAGGAGAGTCGGGTCTAGAGAGAGAAAGTCGACGGATCGACACGAAATTGAAGGAGCACGTTACTACTGAGCTCGTGAGCAAAACCTCCGAATCAGAATTCCAATCCAGGTAACGATTCGACCCTAAACTGAGTTTTTGTTCGTTTTGGGGTTTCTCGGGTTTTAGCTAAATAGGAGATGTTTTTATGGATGAAACCTGATAATAAGCTTAATTAATGTTATATTTTAGTAAGGTTGGTCAAAGTTACTAGTACTAACCCTTTCGAAAAGGGAGTTAGTATTTCGTAACGAAACAATGGATACGGTCGGCCAACTGTTCCTAATAATTCTCGGGATCCTAACGAGGTCTCAAGTACGTCGGCTGTATCGTGATTTATTATTCGGACTAAAATTATCCTGTCGACTGGCGTACGCCTGTCGTGTAACTTCTTTTGGAAAGTCGGAATGCGCAATTTCCTCCAAAGCTATTTTATGAGTGCTCTTACTTAACAATTTATATTCTTAAAATAGTTTTCTTTACTTGTAAAAATGTTTTAAATAAATATAACTTTCCTTCTCAAGGTTGGATATTCGACTCTCTCGGTTGGTACGCCCTTGAATACCAACACAAGTGAAGTAAAATTATACCGACACGAACCACAATGTCAAGTTAAGACACGGATGACTCGTTGAATACCAAAACCTTCAATCAACCCATAAAGTTAAACCTATGCTAACTGGGCCCTTGGTAGCACCAAGATTTGTAAATAGACAGTACAAACTCGAATAAGTTTCCCTAACAAGAAGTCTTGCTTAAGTAACTCACAATATTTAAGATTATTAAGTTGGTTTAAAGCTTATCCTTATCTTTTTAAGATAATTTAAAAGAAAGACTTTAAGAACAAAACATACTAAAAATACTTCATTAATTATACAAAGTTCAACCAATCCAAGTAACGCAAGATGACTAGCCACGAATAACCATACAAGTGACTTCACTAACCCTTAGATCATGTGTGGAAGAGATCCAACACCAAGGGAGACTGGGTGTAGGTTGCTTCTTGTTTACTTGAATGAGAAGAATCATTCCATATTACAAAACTAGAAAAAGGAAATAAACAAAGAAAAAGCTAAAAATGGAACAAAACTGAGAGAGTTTCGACCCTAGCAAAGCACTAGGGCTTCCACTAATCCGATCTTGGACACCTAAAACACTAGAATGAACTTGCTATTTATAGGCAAAGATTTGGGCAATGTAAGGCCGTGCATTGGGATCTGGCAGCTTTGGAGAGTATATGGGAGTGTGAACCACTTTGCACGACCGTGAAAAGCCTCTTTTTGGCTTCTGTTGAATTTTTGACCTCTTGTGCTAACTTCTTGGATGCATGATCGTTCAATTGGCTTTAAAGTGCTAATTTCCCCTTGATTTCGAGTGATTTCTTCATATTTTTGTATTCAAGGGATAATTTTCCTATTATATCAAAAAGGAATGAATTAGATATCAATCCATATCAAATTGCCTATAAGTGTGATAAATATGAGGATAATTATGCATGAAAAACATGTATAAATTATGACATATCACATAGGAACAAAAAACGTAACGTACTTTAACTTTTTGAAAAACATAACTCACTCAACAAAAATTCCACACCTTGCCTCGGTTGGAACGAGTCTAGTGTTGATGTTGTTGTTGCTCCTCATCCTCCTGCTCGTACTACTACTCATTCTCTTACGATCACTTTTCTCATGCCAATGTCACTAACACCAGTATTACTACTGATCCTCCACTTATTTAGTGAAGCTAATGGTTCTCTCGTGAGTGGGTTGTCAGGCGTCAGGTGGACGGGTCAATCGGATTTGAATTGGACTCGTGTGTCAAAAAAAATACAAACATGATTTGAACCCCAACCCGACACGTAAATGGTCATCATCTTAACAATCTTCAAAAACTATTTAGTTATGATAACTTAACATCTCTAAATTAAATACACTAGTACACAATCGATCTTTTACGGCGGTCAAAAATTATTTTTTGGAGCTGTTTTTAAAAAAACCGCCTTAAAAAATTTATTCAAAAACAATAAACATCTCTAAAAATAGAAACCATTTTAAAAAATAGGTCTTTTGGAGCGGTTTTTCAGGTTCGCCTCAGAAAAGGTATCATTTAGAGCGGTTTTTAGGACAACCGTTATAAAAGACCACACTATCATCCTTTCTTATTCTCTATTCTAGCTTGTTCGCCTCAAAACTTTTTTCATGTAATTGAATGCTAGAGTGAGAGAGGGAGAGAGACCAGAAGTTCTAGAGAGAGAGACAGAGGGGATCGGCCTCCGATGGTGGCTTCAGATGGTCTGACGGCTACTCTAATGGCGATGTTGTGTTTAGTTGGGTGGTTACCGGTGTCCGTTGGTGGTCTGCGATGTCAACACTGCTCCGATGTCTTGCCGGACCTCACTTTTTTTTTCCAGATAACACAACTTTTTGAAACGGTTTTTTAACTTTTTTTTAGAGCGACTTGAAGCATTTTCTTTAGAGCGGTCCAAAACTGCTTCAAAAAATTAAAATCACCGCCTTAAAAAATAACTTTTGTACTAGTGATACTATTGTAACATCTAATCAATACTTTACAAAAATGATATAAAGAAGAACTATAATGGTATATGTATTTAAATAGATTTTCAAGTAGCTTTTGAACTCTACTTTTTTATTTTAAAATGAGTTTAAATTCTACTTATTTAATATGTCGAAGATGAAAAGTAATAACGCGTATGCTAGAAAAGAACAAAAGGCTTACAATTTTCAAAGAGAGAGAACCTTGTAATAAGGTACCAGTCCGTAAATTATAAGTGGAGATAATAAAATATATACAAATTTAAAGTGAGCACTATAAAAAAAGAGTTAAAAACAACACTACTAAAAAAGTTAAAAACAAGAAAACGAAAACATTTTTTCTTCTTTTGACCTTCTTTTTATTCCACTTTAACGCTTTTTTATATTAACCGAAAGCAGCCATTTACCATTTCAAACATAACACTTGACCCTTAAAATATTTTATTTATATATATGAAGATAGATATAATAGTTTTCATTAACATAACATAGAATTTTGACAATTGTTTATATACAAGTTTATTCACTACAAGAAATAAGGGAATTAGGGGCGACAGTATTAGGGGAGATAGGTGTCTTTAGCGGCGACACCTCTGACCATCCGCGTGCTCCTGCAACGTCAACGGGGATGGGAATGACAATATGGATTAACTAGGTTTACGGTTTTCATGTATTTTTATGTTTATGACAATATTTTGGACAATATATGGAGTTTTTATGTTTATGTGAATGGAAATATTGAAAACCGGAAATATCAAATTTGCATTGGTATATATTTAGCGCTCTGTGAAAAACTAGAAATGTTGAAAATAAAGCAAAAAACTGTAAAACGGACTTTTGGACAATAGGGGGGCGACAGTGGAGTATTAGGGATGACAAAAGTCAAACAGACCCGGCAAAAATAGAGTATTAGTGGCGACATTATCGCCGCTAAAGGTTTAGCACTATTATCGGCGATAGTGCAATAGCGGCGACAATAAGCAATAGGGGGCGATAACTTGGACATTAGGGGCGAAGCAATAGCGACGACCTTTTAGAGGCGACATACCGCCGCTATTAGCTTTAGCGGCGCCAGCTTGGGGTATTACCGGCGACAACTGTCCCCCTAAAACCATGAAATCTTGTAGTGATTGTCTAAAAAATTTACAATATTTGATTCGATATATCTTATCAAGAAAAGTTTCTTAATAAATTATCTATTTTATCATGGCAAAACTTAAAAAAAGTTTTACAACAATGAGACAATTTTGTCATCAAACGGATTATAGGAATAACATTTGGAACTGAAAAGTTTGATTACTTTTGAAGTAACGTGAATTTTTCTTATTTGATATTTATAAGGATAGTGTAAACGGTGTTTTCACACACTCACCTATCGGACCGGGAACTAGCTAGGGGAATCATCGGTTAAGTTTGTTAGTTAAATCATCTAAGCTATTGTTTGTTCTTTTATACTGTTAAAATCATATGTGTTATTTGTAATAAATGTTATCAATGTATTTAATTAACATTATCTGATATCAACCACTTGAATCGGTAAAACCTGTTAGATGTCCGGTTCATAGACACATTTGGCTTTCAAAATCTTGAGAAATACATTCGATCTAATTCATTATCGACAAACGTCGGTGGCCAGACTTCAAAATTTAAGAACTAGTAATAATGGGATAATGAAAGCAAATAGTTGACATGTTTAGAGAGAGAGAAAAGTCAACAATTTTATTAGGCGACCACCTTCTCAATTCACGATCACCACTAATGCCATTTAAAAACAACTCATTGTACGTTGTGACTATTTTCAAACATGCCATCAAAGTTTTCTTTTTCTCAAACTAGTCTTTTTGTTTTTGGTTTTTCACTTTTAGTCCTTAAATTGAGTTGGTTGATCATGTTACCTTCAAAAACTAAAAATAAGTTTAAAAATCTTTCCAATCACCCTGTTCAACTGGTAACCGGCTGGTTTAAACAGGTTTAAATGGATCGGTTATGTACCTTCTTCCCCGATGGTTCGATTCTGTAACATTGTTATAGGCATAACCTACCCTTTAGTACTAATACTTCTTACATTATTGAACACTTGTGAACTAATTTGGTAAATTGTCATGGTTTCTTATGTAGAACACACATCTCAAAAACTCAACTGCCTTTTAGCTAGAAACATGGATAATCTAGAACTACAAGACCTTAAAGGTAAACTCAAAAAATAGAATAAACCCGTAACAACACTACTAGAAATCTAGGCAGTTTCGACGACCTATCTCGACGACACGTGTCGTCGAGATTGGTTCAACCTGTTACGACGACAGGTCGTCGGCGATGCTTCCCAATCTCGCGAATTTTTTTTGCCACTTTTTCTCGACGACAGGTCGTCGGGGATGGTTAACCGGGAAAAGGTGAAAACTTTTGGCGCTTACCGGGAAAAGGTGAAAACTAGTCTCGACGACATGTCGTCGAGATTGATATTTTTAATTTTGTTTTCCTTTTTTTTTTGCCTGGTAAAATATTAAAAAATTAATTTTTAAAACAAAATACCTTTTCTCGACGACATGTCGTCGAGATTGGTATATAATAAAAAATTGTTTTTATTTAATAAATAAAATAATTAAAATAAAAGGACCCAATCTCGACGACATGTCGTCGAGACTGGTCTAACTGGGCATTAACTCGCAGAAACCCTTCTCTTCCTCATTTCTGCCCTCTTTTTCCTCTCACGATTTCTCTCGGCTAAACCCACAAAATCCGGCCATTTTTCTTCAAAATCCAACGTTTTCTACCTCCTTCTTCACCATTACTCTTGTTATTCAAGTGGTTAGACCCGATTTCGACTTTTTTTGTAAATTTTCTTTATAATCGTAAATTTCTAATATAAATCTTGTGTATGTGAAGTTTTTGGCTAAGTGGAGGGATTGGAAGCTAGATTGAGGGTTTTTCCGACGACGTGTCGTCGTTTCAAGAAAATTCCGGAGGTAATATGTATATTTTTTGTGTTTATAGGTGTATTTGGGTAGTTTTATATAGATTTATAAATGTTTGTTTAATATTTTGGTAATAGGTTTAGATTTGAGAGATTTAGTTTTGTATAAATGTTTTAATTGTTTTTTATTTGAATAATATAGATGAATATATCTATTAATTTGTGAAATTGGTGGTTAAGTTATATAGATGTATAGTATGTAGGGTTCATTTTTTTTATTGATGGTTAATGTTGTGAAATTGATAGTTAATTTATATAGATGTAAAGTTTGTATGGTTTATATAGATGTATAAGTATATAAATGTATGGATTATTTGTGAAATTGGTGAATTGTAGGTTTGTATAGATTTATTTATTGGTGGTGTTATGTATATATTATTTGTATGAATTATATGATGTTATTTATTTTTTGTAATGTATAGTTTGTATGTATTATTTATTTGAGTATTTGTATGTATTTGTGAAATGTATTATTGGTGGTGTTATGTATATATTATTTGTATGAATTGTATGATGTTATTTTATTTTTTTTAATGTATAGTTTGTATGTATTATTTATTTTGACTCAAATACTTGTATGCATTATTTCTTTGGGTATTTGTATAAATTAAAAGAATATATTGTTGTTTTTTAATTTTTGTGAAATGTAATACATTTGTTTTTTATATCTAATACATTTGTAACGAATTTATAGGGTTTCTTGTTTAGCTTTCTCTTTCCGCTTGACTGTGACTGCATTAAAAAGGTAACACTTTTCTACTAAACTAAAAATTGTTTAGATTATGTAACACTTTATTACTATATCGAACTCGAACACGATCCTTTGTTAACACAAATATCTTGGAAAATTGATTTATTATTTTAGCAAAAGATACGTAATCAGTTTAATTTATTATATAAAGTATATTTTTTTGAAAAATCTGATAAAAAACAAACGGTTCGTGTTTGACTTACTAACATAGATAAATTATGGATTGTACCCTTTAGAAAATACCCGTCCAAAATTTAACTAATAGAGTTAAATTTTGGATTGTCCCCGTTTGGGACTGCCTTTTGAATGTTCTATCTCATTTAGGATATGTATACGTTTTAACGGATTGACTATTCAAGAGTAAATTGTTAGCTATTTCTCCTACTCTTCGAGAAACTGAGTTTCCTGCCAAAAATGTAGAAACTGAGTTTTCACCATGGCTCAATGCTAAGGTAAACACGTCTCCTGACTGTACCGACGAACTCAGGGCATTGGCACATGGTCCATTGAGTGCATATTCTTACACTGCTTGTATCGTTAATAGTGTTAGATTTGTGATACACAGTCGTGATCTCGGACGCACTACCCAAAACAGTGGTGTTGTTTCATTCGGAGAAGATGATACACCATATTATGGTGAACTTGAGAGTATCATAGAGTTGAATTATTGATGTATGTAGACAATTTTATGTAGGTATATATGGCGACTTATGCTCGATCACATGGTGGTGACGGTGGGGGTCGTGATCCACGGCGGAATTCTAGGAGGCTCCCTACTGATTGCGAGTCTTGTAAGTTACTTGTTTTAGTTTGCTAATACTTCAAATTCATGTAACATCTGCGAGTCTTGTAAGTTACTTATTTTAGTTTGATAATTCTTCAAATTCATGTAACATCTGCGAGTATTAAATTCATGTAACAGCTTCCTCAAAAAAAGTAAGGGGCCGTGGTCGAAATCTTGATATGCTGGAGGCGTTTGCCCAAAATGGAAACAAGCCACTCCCACTAGAGCTTGATCCAACACATGAGACCTACAAGTTTGTCGGTCCGAATGGTCGATGGTTTGTTCGACAAATAACTATTGCTCTCGAAAAAATCCCATCACACTATATCGGTTGGGAGTCTATTCCTAGGGAGCATCAAAGTACCGTATTTCGCAATCTTCATGTAAGTATAAAATGTAATTTAATAACATTTATAATTATTAAGTGTTTCCTAATTACCTTTTTTTTTACAGAATTACTTTGATTTAGAAAGCTGGAGTAACACACCGCAGTGGCCACAAATATCTGCGGGCATCCATGATGATTGTGGCCGTAGATTTCGTGACCGCAAATCTACTTTAAAGAGACATTTTGAATCGGTTGGTGGTTACGAGGAGTTGGAAGAAGCAAGGAATAATCCTCATGAGTCCATCAGTTCCGGCAATTGGAATTCCCTCATCGACATATTGTATCTTGATCCCGCATATATTGCACGCTGCAATCAAAATTCTTCAAACCGATCTAAACAACCATACGCCAATACTAGTGGGAGCAAGTCATTTGCTCAACGGCGATATGAGGAGGTAACAAAAGTTGTTAATATTATTCTAAAAATGAATTCATAAGTTAGTCAAATATTAGTAACATTATTTTTGTTGTTTATAGGTACAACAAGGTGGAACCGTCAGCCTAATTGATGGTTGGAGACGTATGCACACGTCTCACGGCACATGGGTCAACGATCGGGCACAAAACGATTGGGTAAGTATATATATCGATAAGGGAATTCCAAGTTTGGGAAATACACTAGAATATTAATCATATTGGTTATTGTTGGTTTTTATTATAGTTTTTTATTGAGTTTTGTTGAATTATTATGTTTATTGAGTATTGTTAAGTAGGTTGGCTATTGAGTTTTGTTGAATTATTATGTTTATTGAGTATTGTTAAGTAGGTTGGCTATCAATTTTGTAGTCGTTATGCTGTCGGATTTTTGAATTTTTTTTTATATGTGTAATTTTTGTTTATTATATAATACAATTCAAGAAGAATTGACCCGGATGCAACAAGAAGGCGGAGAAGTTGATGAGGAAGAGGTCCTAAAACGTGCGCTTGGCGAGAGACGCGGTTGGAGCCGAGGAGTTGGAAGAAAAGTTAGAAACATGCCCACTAATGTTTCGGCTCTCTCCGAGTCTCAATTCAACGAATTAAAAGAACAAATTCGTGAACTGAATGAGACCGTGAAACAGATGCAACAAGACCGCAACCAATCTGGCAACCAAAATGACGACGATCAAGATGAATAAACTTGGTTGTAACTTTTATTTGAACGATTTGTAATAATTTATACAATTTGTATACTTTTTGTTAGATGTTTTAAATAATATATTGTTGTGAAATGTATTAATATATAACAGGTTTGACAGGTTTTGAATTTTGTGTATTAAATTACTGGAAATTTTTAAAATTCTAAAAAATATTTTTTTTTTTAAATAACTCTTTCTCGACGACGTGTCGTCGGATTGAGTTTTCCAGATTTTAAAAAAAAAAGATTAAATAACTTTTATTTGAACGATTTGTAATAATTTATACAATTTGTATACTTTTTTATTACCGACGGGCTAAAATCGACGACATGTCGTCGATAAAAGTGTAATCTATCTCGACGACGTTTTCTCGACGACTTTTCAAGTAGTCTCGACGGAACTTTGCCGACGAGTCAATCTCGACGACATGTCGTCGAGAAAGGCAATTTCGACGACATGTCGTCGATAAAGGTCGTTGAATCTGCCTAAATTTCTAGTAGTGCAAGCTAATTAAAGTACCTAGTATGGAAATTGCTTGAGAATGATATTACGAAGAATTCAAAGATCAAATCAATACTAGAACGACTAATTAAGAAACCAATAAGAGCAACATAACTTGACCGATTATGTGACGTTATTAGGGAACGGTAAATATCACAAATGTAGATACAACATGCTAAAAACAAGCCCATACTTATTTGGTAATCTATAGCCAATATTCTTTAGAACAATAGTTCATAAAGTAAGTATTTAAATCATAGTTTTTTGGGATTCGAAGATGACCAATTTATAAATTCCACTCACTAAATGAAAAGAGTGACAGATTTGAAGGACCTAAATTTAGACATTTACTTCTTAACAGAGAAGTCTAGTCTTCACACTTTGCCACCGCACTTATCTCGCACATGCATTTATAAATTATAACAAAGATAAGTTGTCATCTTCTTGAGCCTCACAAAACTCTTTGAAAAGTCAAACCTCACCTCTCTTTGACCAACAACTTGCTTTACTTTTTCTTTATTTTGACTTTCAAACCCAAAAAACTATCCCATTTTCTCACTCATCCACACCATATATATATATATATAAAAACCTCTGCTTTCATTCATTCAAAACTCAAGAAAACCCTTCAATTTTCACATTTTCTCAATCTCCTTGTTTGAAATGGATGATCTCAAAAATGTTGAAGTTCCCACATTTTTCATATGTCCAATCTCTTTAGAACTCATGAAAGACCCCGTAACACTTCCAACCGGAATCACATACGACCGAGATAGCATCGAAAAATGGCTATACACCAAGAAGAACAACACATGCCCGGTTACAAAGCAAGTCCTTTTAGATCAAGACCTCACCCCTAACCACACCCTTCGCCGATTAATCCAATCTTGGTTCACCCTTAACCCGTTGTCCGGTGTCGAAAGATTGCCAACCCCGCGGCTTCCGATCTCCAAATCCGAAATCTTGAAACTCCTCAAAGACTTGAAGCATCCGAATTTGCGAATGAAATGTTTAAAAAGATTGAAAGTTATTGTCTTGGAGAATGAAACGAATAAGAGGTCAATGGAAGCAGTTGGAGCGGTTGATTATCTTGCTTATGTGTTAAATGATCATAATAATACGACGTCGTCTTCACTGGCGGGAGAAGATTCCGACGTGGAAGGGTTTGAGTTGGTGACTCCGGTTGACGAAGCAATAAGCATTCTTTTCCACATGCAAATGTCCCAAACCGGACTTCAGGGTTTGTTTATCAAGACTGGTGATTTTGTTGAGACGTTAACGCGTGTAATGCAACGCGCCGGTAACTATGAGACACGTACGTACACCGTCATGTTGCTGAAACTTATGTTTGAGGCGACGGAGAGCATGCACGTGACGCCGTTGAAGCCGGAGTTCTTCAAGGAGTTAGTCAGAATCTTGACCGATGTGATCTCCCAAAAAGCCACCAAAGCGACGTTGAAACTGCTCATCAACGTTTGTTTATCAGGGCGGAATAGGATAAGAGCGGCGGAGGCAGCGGCGGTTCCGGCGTTAATCGATATCTTACTAGATTCCACCGATAAAAGGATCTCCGAGATGGTGTTATTGGCGTTAGATCAGCTTTGTCAGTGTGCTGAAGGGCGATCTGAGCTGTTGAAACATGGTGCGGGTCTAGCGGGGGTTTCAAAAAAGATTTTTAGGGTTTCACCGGTGGCGAGCGAAAGGGCGGTGAGGATAGTGCATTCTGTGGCGAAGTTTTCCGGAAACGGTGGTGTGGTGGCGGAGATGTTGCAGATAGGGGCGGTGGGGAAGCTTTGTTTGGTGTTGCAAGTAGATTGTGGTAGCAGAATGAAGGAGAGAGCTATGGAGATTCTTAAGATGCATGCTAGGGTTTGGAACAATTCTTCTTGTATACCACGTACTTTGATTTCTTCATATCCATCATAAGAATGAAATTAAGTTTTAGGCTTTTAGGTTAGATAATTTGAAGACATTTTTGGCAATTGACTGATTGTATAAAGATTGTGATTTTAATTTAGTCCAACTTTTCTAAAATTTCATAGTTTTGAGCAAAATTTTGGTGCTTTATAGAAGAAGTTGGATCAATTTGTTATGATTTGTTGATTTTTTATCAAAATATTAAAATATTGAGTTAACCTTCTTTAAGGTAGAGATAAACACCCTTTAAAGTTTAAACTAGTGTTGAAAATAATATTAGGCTAATCTTATCATAGTCTAATATTCTAGAGGACTAATAAATAAGTTTATTAAATTAGTTTGTTTGGGTTTTGATTTGTGTCAATCAGTTGGAGTTTTTTTAGGGATAGATCTGGTTAGGATTATGAGTCTTAGTTCACAAATTTTTAGCTATAAATAAGGGTCATAGTTTAAGTTATTTTGTACTTTCTATTTTATTAATAAAAAAGAGTTGATCTTACTGTTTTTGATAAAAAAAAATCTACGTTTTTGTTTGTTTAAAATTCAATTTCAATACTTTTAATTGGTATCAGAGCGTTAAAGCTCCAAGACTTGGGAGAAAACAAGTTGTTGCATCAGTCATATAACACCAAATTTTCGTATCAACATTTTAACAATAGAAGTCGGCAAGTTAAAAAGTTGATGAAATTACCACAACTTCAATCCTTGTGATCAGTCAGACTTGGTCCTTCCCGCTAAGGATAAAACGTAGTAACTAGGGTAGGTTGTTTTTTTTTACAGAAGATATCTGATCGGATTTGCAGGAGACTTTGAATCTAGTCTTGCCTAGCAGGTAAAGAAGAAAAACGGTAGAAGCAGCAGGGTAGCGGGCTTGTTTTTTTCTTTGATCGGTGGTCAAGAACGGTATAGTTCTAGAACCCGGGAAGAGGGATATCAAGATTGGTTAATCTGTAAATAAGAAGATGTCAATGGTACCTACAAAAGAAGGGAGTTCTATGTCATATCAGTGCCCGGTTCTGACTCCTACAAATTACCCGGTGTAGGCTATCAAAGTTAAGTCGATTATGAATGCGTATGACATATTGGAGGCGGTCGAACTAAGGGTGTTAGGGGTTGCGGTGGATCCAAAGAAATCAAAGCGAGCCCTTACTTTCTTGTTTCAAGCCATACCCGAATATATGGTGTTGCAAATGGCAGGTTACACCGATGCACAACAAGTATGGGATAGGCTGAAAACAAGGTCATTAGGGGTGGATCGGTTGAGAACGAACAGACTAGCAACATTAAAGAGGGAACTCGAAGGACTACGTATGAAAGAGGGTAAGTTAGTTGATAATTTTGCAACTAAACTTATCGGGTTAGCTTCAAAGGCGAGGACTCTCGGACATGAGATTGAAGAAAAGGAATTGTGAGAAGGTTACTTGATTTAATGCCTAAGTCTTTTCTTCAAATTATGGCCTCAATTGAACAATGTTTCGAGTTGGACTCGATGCTCTTTGATGAAGCCGTTGGAAGATTGAAGGCATATGAGGAGCGTATCAAAGGATCCGATAAAGGAGAAGACATTAGTGGGAGCTTGTTGTTTGCTAGGAAAGAAAAGGAGAAAAAGCATGTGTGTGAACATTTTGGTTGTGGAAGTTCAAGTCGGGATGATTTAGGACGAGGCCAAGGAAAAAGTCGGGGATCCGAGAAGGGTCAATGCGGTGAATGGGTCCAACAAGATAAGAGCCACGTAAAATGTTTCAAGTGCGATGAGTTTGGTCACTTTGCGAATAAGTGTCTAAAACGGGGAAAGAAGGAAAAGGCTAACTTGGCACAGTATGAAGAAGACAATGAACCAACTTTATTTTGATGAGAAGTGCATGACAAGATTAGGGAGGTGATTGTTGGGCTAATCTTGTCATAATCTAATAGTCTAAGGGATTAATTAGTAAGTTTATTAAATTAGTTTGTTTGGATTTTGATTTGTGTCAATTACTAGAGTTTTTTTAGGGATAGATTTGGTTTAATTAATTAGTTGTTTTATTTTATTTCCTTGTAGGGTTAGGATTATGAGTCTTGGTTAACAAGTTATTTAGCTATAAATAGGGGTCAGAGTTTAAGTTATTTTGTACTTTCTCTTTTATTAATAAAAAAAAGTCGATCCTATTGTTTTGATGATAAAAAAACCTATGCTTTTGTTTGTTTCAAATTCAAGTTCGATACCTTTAAATAATGTCTGGGTTGGAGTGATTGATCAACATAACACATATATTTATTTGTTTTAAGAATATCAATCTCAACACGGAAATAATGAAATTGTATAACTTGAACAGTCAAATGGGTTGAAACCGCTTTACTTATTAATTTAGTTTTAACTTATTTTTTTCTACATTTTGTATCTCTTTTGAAAGAGCTTTTACTTCTTAGTTTACTTTTGTTATTTGTATTTTAATTTTAGTTTTGCTTTATTTATTTTTTTACGACTGAAATAAACCGTCAAAAATTAGCAATTGATATGCGATCGACTTGGATGTGGTCGCTAGTTTTCCACCATTTTGAATTCGGTTGCCAAATCTACTATCGTGCTTTCAGTCGTAAATACTTAGTTCCGTAGTAGTGACCCAGAATACAACCCGTTCGATTAAACGTGTTAAACAAATCAACCCAAACAAAAACCGTTTATTAACATATTAGAAAGAATAAACACTTTTGAAACTTGATTACTATTCTATGACATTTTTTTCTAAAAATAATAACTTACAACCTAACTATTTCCATTTCATGTTCGATCGAATAATATCAGGAATTACCGCCATTATTAAATCCTAAATCTTGTTTTAAAAGAAACTCAATCTTCAACCTCCCGAAAGGAAGGAAATAGGAAACCTCTTAAAATAAAATATAGAATTAACATGTTTGTAATATTTAGTCTGATTTTAGGTATGTTCTTAAAATAAATTGTTACATTTAAGAAATAATAGTTGGTTGGATGGACCATGCCGTGTCGGAAGGTCAGAAATCAGGATCTTGAAATCTTAACAACTCAAGATTTTTCGGTGTATGAATAAATATCTATATTATCTAATAAATAAAGGTTTTTTCATGCACGTGTTGTCTTCATATTCATTATCATCATTTTTTCTCGCATCTCTTATTAAATACATCGTTATTTTTTAATAATAATATATTTTTAAAGAAAATATTAATTATACTAATAAAACATATTTATTTTAAATTATCCCTTATTATAAGAAAATTTGAAATTCAATTATGTAACTTTTATTTTCAATCAAATAGTAAATGAAACTCAAATTACATTAAATAGTAATTAATGTATTTTCGAAACCCAATTATATATTAATTTTTACATATTTTGAATTTTGTTTTCTATCCTTAGTATATGTAATACACTTTTACACATGTAAAAAATATATATATAGATTTAAGAATTTTATGTTGTACACAGGTTCTAAGCTAGTTGTATAATAAACTCGAGTAAAGTGTCATTTTCATCCATGTGGTTTGGTTATTTTAACCGCTTTCATTCAAAAACTTTTTTTTCATTTTTTCGTCCATGACTTTTCAAAATCTAGTCATTTTCATCTACCTGACTACCTTCGTCTACAACGTTTTTGGATGAAATGGCTAAAATGGACAAACCACATGGATGAAAATGGCTAGATTTTGAAAAGTAAGGGACGAAAAAGCTAAAAAAAAGTTTTTAGATGTAAATGGTTAAAATGGTCAAACCACAGGGACAAAAATGACACTTTACTCAATAAACTCTTATGCGTGTATTCTATAAAATGTATATATAACGCTTAAACTATTTAAAAAATACATAACATGATAAACTAACACCAACATATGTACCATTTTCCTCTATGTTTTATTTCTCATTTATTAATACTTTTAAAAAACATAAATTTTGTGTATACCTAGTGTTTGGAGGTATACAAAAGCGGAAATTATGAAAAGAAAAGGAGATTTACGTATACATCTTTATCAAACGGTTTTTCAGACTAAATTTGAAGTTAAGGATAAATAAAGGAAAAGAAATTTCATATATTATAACTTATTATTGTACTCATGGGTTGAATGTGAATTTATTTATGAGTTATAGTAATTCATAATAAATATAAAATACGTAAATAGATGTTTAAGTCCTCCTGCCACCTAAATAATTTATTATTCAATTTATGTTTTAAATTAAAGTAAAACAGGTGGTTAGCCGAAATGTTGGAACAAGTATTTTCATTTTAAATAATAAATAAATTCAGACGAATATTTAAAATGCACTCTCGTTAACAAACTATTATTCTTATCAAAATGGTGGTCGTTACTAAATTTTAAAATAAATATTAGACTTTCTAGAAAAATTCCCACAAAAGATAGTATAGACTAATTTTTTGATAAAATGTTAATATATATAATACTTCATTTTTATCCATAAAATATATTAATAAGAATTGTTCATGGAACATACATAGTAATCGTTTAAAAGACAATTTTATACTAAAAGGGTATAGTACCTAATATGATACAAACTTATCTAAATAATATTTAAAATATATGGACTAACTATTCCACAATTATTCATAACACTCTCCTTTGAGTATGATCTCGTTTCTTTTGGACCTTGAAGGTGTTGAAATATTTGCTCTTATCCCTTTTCAATACTTATAAAACAAACCATATCTCGCCAAAAGATTTAAACATATATGTCATGTACAAAGAGAAACATGATTCTATTATGTAATCCAACTTTGTGTGTTGTAGTAAAGCACTTAGAATATATACCAAAAGTTGATCGGAACTATTTAGTTATTGACCAATTTAGCAAGTGAAAAGTGTGATAACTTGTTATTAAAGGTTTCATGTTAAAGCACATCGTCTCATCATTGGCTTTGCCATTATCTAGATATGTTTGATTTGCGTTACAAAAATCAGAATTTGTGTGTGGACATGAGCTAATTGATGTTCAATGCTTGTGTTAATCGTTGAAAACCTGAGAAGTAAAGTCGCCATCACTGCCACGGAGAATATGATAATCTGAAACAATGTCTTCAAATCTCGTGTATTAAGCAATCAATTGCGCAAACTTTAAGTTGTGAATCATAATGCAGGACAATTATACGGTTCTCGATCTCTGAATGATGCATAATGAATGATTGAAGAATCTCAAAGTTTTGGGACATGATTTATCACCTCTCAGCATCAATATTACCCGAGATGATATGAATATTTCTTGTGAATCAAGAAATTAGCTATGATACATAGGGGAATGTTCAAATAATAAATTAATTTTCGCTAAGAAACCTAAGTAATGATTTCTTTTTTAACCGAAACCGGGTCAAACGAACTCCGATTGAGCTCATTTCAGCGACGTTGAAACCGACTCGTCAAGGTTTAAGGGGGGTGTGGGGTGGGGGGATTTAGGGTTTTTGGGGGGTGTGGTGGGTAGGTTTAGGTTTTTGGAGGGTGGGGGTGGGGTGGTTGGGTTTTGGGTTTAGCTTTTAGGGTTTAGCTGTAGCGTTTAGCTTTTAGGGTTTAGCTTTAGGGTTTAGCTCTAGGCTTTATTTTGATGAGCTGGTTCCAACGCCGCTGAATTAGTTCAATCGCAGTTCGTTTGACCTAGTTTCTTAACGAAAATTCACTTTTTAGCGAAACCTTCCTCAACATACATAAACTTTTGATTTATGATTATATGTAATATTTGCATAATATAAATGAATGGGGATGCAACTAGTTCATCATCATTTCTTAAACTTTGTTCCTCTTTAAGTTGAAATTAGCTCTTCGATCTAGAGTCTAGACCCTCCAATTAGTTTTTAATTATCAAATATAATAGTTATATTTGACTCTGTCGTATGAAGTGAGGAAATATATTTTAGTATATTTTATCTATTTGTCGGACACATATTCACAATCAATACTATCTAATAAATAAAGGTTTTTCATATCACGTGTCGCATCCATATTTATTCTCATTATTTTTTCTCGTTTCTCTCTGTTATTAAATACACATTTATCTTTTAATAATAATATATTTTTAAAAAAAATATTAATCTTTATATTAATAAATCTACTGACATATTTGACGAGTGTATGTATTAACAGATTATATTTTATTTCACGGGTTTATTCAACCCGTGTAAAACACGAGTTTTTAAAAAATAATTTTTTTATTACTTAATATATAATATTATATTTATTCAACCCGTGTAATACACAGGATTTTAACCTAGTTTATTATTTATTAAACGTGATAATCATTATTCTGAACACACATATTACAGTCAAAGTGCCAAAGAAAAATCATCACCATTTACCCCAATAAAATGACTTTATAATAGAAATTTAAAACTACACAAATGAAATAAAACAACTAACTCGATCAATTTATGATATTTTAATTTACACTTGGTCAATCATTCATTCAAACGTTAAGAAAATGACACACATTCAAACGTGTTCTATCAACCATCAAGACGGTCATTTTCCTGTCATATTGAAGGACTGTTTGAAAATTACATAAAATGTTTTTTTCCCACGTAAATATGGTAGTCGAACCGTTCGTGAACTACTTCAGATCAGCTAACTAAAAATTGAAATCGAGTCAAGCTAAAATGACCTAGAGCACGAGCTTGAACTTAATTATACTGGGTCTCATTTAATAACCCGGGTTTCACATATCAAGTTTGAGTCTAAACGAATTTTTTATTTATTTATTTGTAATATATTGAAGCTGAAGAGGAAGAATATGACAAAAGGACGGTTTTGCCCCTCACGTGAGGGGCACATGATGTGAGTTAACCATGATAATGGATAAGAGTTAACTTAAAGGACAAATGGTGTGTAAAAATTTTCAAAACAGGACAATCTATGTACTTATTGAAGACAAAAAACGTAGAGTACAGTTTAATATATAACTAAAGGACAATTTATGTCATTTACTCTTTAATTTATTTTGTTGTTCTTAAAATGGCCATCATGATAGTATCTTATCGCGTTCATGAAAGCAAAACGATCAATAAGATGTAAATTCCTTTATATTTTAAAATAATCTTATAAAGCAATTTATATATTGAATAAAGTAATAAACGATCAATCAAGTACTATATTCTTTAACTAGTAAAAAGTTATAAATTTGTATTTGAAAAGAAAAACTTCTGATATATTTGATTAAATTATTTTGAAGTTTTAAATATGCTTTTACATTATATAAACAATTTTGTATTCATAAATCATTTAATAAATTTGTGGTTAATTGGATTTTCAATGGCGACAAGCCGACAAAGATCTGGTTTACACAGATTTCTTGAAGTTTCGAATGAGATCGTAAGTCTTGTGTTAAAAGTCACATCCAAGTAAATTAAAGCTAAAAAAATAATAAATAAAGCATCTACGCGTGAAGGGCGTGATCCTCATGAAACACCGCCTTCTTGTCTGCATGAGGGGGTGTGAAGCCTATGCGTGAAAAATCTCACGGGGCAATTTTTTGACCATTTGAATAGTGCCGTTGAACGACTACTTTAAAAGAAGTTAATTTTTTTTAAATTAACTCTATAAATATAATATTTTTATATTATTTTTTTATTCACAGATTTTAAACTCTCCCATCTCAATTTATACTCTCAAATCTCACTTTATTTTTTTATATAATTTTGCAAATGAATCTCAACGATCCAACCAACCCAATGTTTTGGATGCATTACGCGCAACAACAAAACGCGTTCAACGTATGCCCTCAACAAGTGAACATGTTCAACCAACCAAACATGTTCAACCAACCCGGATACATACCACATATGCCTAACCCAAACACCCCCGAGCCCGACTTTGTTCCCGAAACACAAGAGATGCCAGAATCTGTTGCTGAAACACAACCAACACCAAGCGGAATGTCCCGTAAAAAGAAACTAACACAAAGTGTGGACCACGAGGAAGTGGGAGCCCGATGAGGAGTTGAAATTGGCAAGGGCGTTTATCGACGTGTCGGAGTATCCCGTGATCGGTATTTAATTTTAATTATTACAAATTTAGTAGTTAATTATTAATACTTTATTATACTAATTGTTTGAAATTTGTAGGTAATGCTCAAACATCCCAAGCCATATGGTCCCGTATAAGTGTAAAATTTCATAATCTAATGGGTGAACCCGAGTACCAAAGATTTTCAACTAAGTTCTAAATGGACCCATATAAACAAAAAGGTTCTAAAGTTCAACGAGAGCTATCAACAATGTGAGAGGAGCCGACGAAGGGTTGTAATAATACCGATGTTTTAATACAAGCAACAACCCGCTTCCAAGACGATCATGACGGTCAAGCGCCAATATCGATTTAAGAAGTTTTGAGGAATTCGCCAAAAATGGCAATCATTGTACGTTACATCAAGTGGTGGATCGTCAAAAAAACAATACTCGACCGAGATGAACGATAGCCCTATCGGATTCGATGGAAGAACATTCTATGATCTCAACCAAGATATAGCAGATGATGTGGAATAGATACCACGCTCGGTCGAAAAGTAAAAAGCAAAAGGCAAAGCATCCGGCTCGGCTTCCACTCACGTTGAAATCGGTCAACAAATGGTCGATCAAATGAAAGAATTTAACATGAGTCAAAGAGAGAGGATGGACCTGAAGAGAGAAAAGGAAGAGTTAAAAATTCTGGCCCTTAACATTGATCATCTACATGGACCGGAGCAAATATATATCGAGAACAAATAAAAAGCTATCAAGGAAAAATATAATATTGGTTAATTTATAGTTAAGTTTGTGTAATTTTATTTATGTTTGTTTTTTTATTTTTTTTTAAAATTTATTTATGTCTATTTTTAATTTAAATTAATTTAAACAATTAATAAATGCTTACACAACTCTCACTTATTTGGTTATACCACTTAGGGTTTGGGCTATACCCTCACGGGTACCCCCATGTGAGCATTCTCATGGCATGAACATAGTTGGAACACTGCCCCCCGTGAATGGGGGGTGAGGGGGGATCCGTGAGAGGCTTCACACGGGTGGGAGCTGATTGTGACCGTTGAACGGTAAATAAACCATTAAATAATATGACCGTTGCAAATAAAAAAAATATTTTATTTAATATTTTTTACCCTATAAATAACCCATTAACCCATTTTTTTATACACGCCAATATCAAAAAAATCTCTACTCTCTCATTTTTATAAAAAAATAACCATGAACCCAAACGACCCGATGTGGTGGTTTCAACATTACGGCAATCAACAAAACGCGTTCCAAATCCGTTATGGGCTCGAGGACTAGTTTTTTTGTTTATTTTTTAATTTACGTAATTTTTATTTTATGTTTTTAATGAAATTTGAATTTATGTTTTATTTTTAAAAATATTAATATTAAAATAATTGTTGAATTTAATGCTCACTTGGGCATTTCCCTTGTCATGTGAGACCCAACACCCAAGTGAGGAAGCAACCAAGCTGAAGTGGCACCCACGTGACAGAAAATGTACTGTCACTTGGCTCTCCCAAGTGACAGTATACCACATACTCTTACCATATGAGAGTGGTGTGAGCAACCCACCCGGGTGAGGTGGCGTCCACATGACAGAAATGTCGTCGTCACTTGAGCCTCACTCACTTGGGTATACCACATGCCCTTATAAGAGTGTGTAGTGGTTTAAGTTAAAACTGAAAAGGTTCTTGTCACGTCACTGTCACGTAGGCAATGAGACTTTAACTAACTAAACTCTCAAAAGTGCATGTGTAGTGGTTTAACCGAACCAAATTAAATAAAGAAAAAAATAAAAAAGCGGGTGAGGCGGCTTGATGTGATTGGTTTGGCGGGGAAGGGGCTAAACCCTTCCTTGGCGCCCATCTGGATCTGTTTGGCGGGCGTTAATATGCCCATGTGTTTTGGCGCAAGTCTTGATAACGCCCGGTACACTTAGTCTGATAAATTATTTATTTTGAAAAATAAGAAAGCCATAAAATTATGAAGTTTTAATATTCTTCTATTAAAACACTTAAACTATAAAACCACTCAATAAATTCTCAGTGTACTTTCTTTAAACTATAAAACCACTCAATAAATTCTCAGTGTACTTTCTTTAAAGTATAAAACCACTCAATTTAATTTGTTCTATTGTTATGAAATGTTATAATAATATTAATTTTTTATTAAAAATTTGGTTATTATTGATTAAAATATTCCAAAAAAAATAAAGTTAGATAAATGATCTCATTCAAAAATTTAAATAGAATTACTAGTGTGAAGCAAGTGAGGAAAAAATAAAAATAGAAGGGCTAGCATTCATGCGGAAATAACAATTTACAACAATGTATACATCAGTTAATGCTCATAAAAAGATGAAATATTAAAAAAAAAATGATTGCAAGCAATATTTTTTATCGTTTTGAGTCGTCAGCCATGTAGTTTGTCCTGCCTATTTAAAAAATAAAGGAACAGAACAAGTCAAATATTATCTATGAAAATAATAGAATTCAAAGTTTCAATTAACAAGAAGAGATGCATAATAAAATAATTGTAGTCAAGTCTACTGATAATAATGTATTACAAATGATTGCAAAAAAAAATATATGATTACGTATAAAGTTAAATCTTTTAGCTTGACCCGTATTTATATAAACGAGTCAAAATTGTTACCATAAAAAAAGAAATATCAAACCTGAAGCATTTGCATCAACTTTGGGTGTTCTAGAACTGGACAAGTTTATCTCGATCACCCAACAGTTCCTACGAATAAGAAACAGCAAGAAAAAAATATCAAATAAAAGTTGCATATCATTAAAAAGTGATAACCATTATATAAAAACTAGATGTCACAGTTTCAACCCGTTTACTTATTAAATAATTATTTGGCTTATGTCTAACACTCTAACATCTCAAAATATAAAATTAAAAATTAACATGTAAATTATCATCCGGTTGAGGAAACGGAAGCCCGTCATTAGACTGTGAATCCTCGCCACCAAAAACTATGTTTCATCCTTGAAGATCGTCAGCTAAATCGGGTCTCAAATTCTTAAGGCTCGTTTGGTTAGCAGGAATTCGTGGGAATTCAATGGAATTGGAATCTGAATGATCAACGTGTTTGGTTCACATAATTCATTGGAATTGGAATTTGAATTTCATTCTTAATGTGTTTGGTTAATAAAGGAATTGGGAATCGGAATTATTTACCTCAAATTCCTTCAAATAAAGATTTCAAATTCCTTCCAAATAGTGAAGAATTCATCAAAAGGAAATGGAATCTCCGACCACTCACCGTTGTCGTATCCGCACCCCCCACCCCGCCGTTGACGACCGCTGACCCTGTCGCCGCCACCACAACCACCCCCGACCACCGCCACCGGCACCTTCGCCAAGCGCCACCGCCGCCCGCCGTCCACGGCACCTTCACCAGCCTCCGCATACCACCGCCGCCACCCCCACCCCCCAACCACCAAGATCTCTTTTGAAGATGAATGCAATGGAAATCAACATAATAACTACTAACTAACTTGAAGTCTAATTTTCATGTACAACTTAGAATTTAAATATCACACACAAAGTAAATACACATACACATATATCACACAGTACATACGCATAAACACATATATATCACACTCAGTATATCACATATATATTCATACGCATACACACAACATACATATTCATACATATATATCATCACACACAGTACATACTCACACACACATATCACACATATATCATCACACACAGTACATATTCACGCACACATATCACACACGGTACATATTCACACGCATATATCACACACAAGCCATTGATGATAAATTCCATACAAATCACACACATTAACAAAACATGTATAGTATAGAAACGGTTCTCACGGGTTGAGTAGGATCGGTTCTTCGGTTCTCACAGGTGGAACCGTATCTTGCACATTCCTAGGCAGCAGCGATCGCGCGGGGACGATCTAGTGGTAGGTGGTGGTGGTGACTGCGGCGTGGCTGGTGGTGGGGGTGGCCATGGTGGGGTGGTGGTCGGTGGTGGGGGCGAGGAGCGGGTGGTGGCGGAGTGGTCGGGTGGCGGCGCGGGTGGTGGTGGTGGGGGTGGTCGGGTGGCGGCGCGGGTGGTGGTGGTGGGGGTGGTCGGTGGCGAAGGTGGTTGGGGTGAGGTCGGTGGCGGCGGTTGGTGGGGGGGCGGTGGTGGCGGGGCCGACAACAATGGGTAGGTGGTGGTCATAGTGATAGATTACAATTTCTTTATGATTGTTTTGTCACTCGAATGAATTAGGAATTCAAATTCCTTTAATAGATTCTAGAGTAAACTGTAATTTGCGTCCCTGTGGTTTACTCCAATCTACACGTTGGGTCCTTACGTTTGAAATTTCGACCTCTGAGTCCCTGTGGTTTCTATTTTTGTTCTATTGGGTCTCTGAGGCTAACGCCCGTTAATGTTCTGTTAGTGATGGAGGGTACATTCGTCGTTTTGCTTGGCTTTTTGGAGGCAATTTCGTCATTTTATTTTATTGATATCCTCTGGACATTTGATTCTAATCTGCATACTAAACCCCACCACAATGACCACCTGACAACCATCAAATACACTCCAATCAACGAATTTTTTGTTAAAATGGGCCATGAGGTATTGTGTAATCACATTTGTGGCTTTTCTCTCTAGGATGACGCATATGGGGTTGTCGCCCTTCCAGGTTCATCAACCTCTCACTCCAATCATTTGATGTGTACTGGTTGTCAGTGTACCAAAAGCTGTCGCCATTCCAAAGGGCAACAGCTTCCAGTCACACGTCCACCTCAGCTTAATATCCTTGTCATTATCCTAGTCAAAGCTGTCGTCATTTCAAATGGCGAGAGCTTTCTTAATTGAATAAAAAGTTGTGTTGTCTAGGACCAGGTACGGATGTCAGAACCTATCGCCATTCCAAATGGCGAGAGCATTTAATTTGTGTTGTCCCATCAACCACTCAAAGCTCTCCCATCCACTCAAAGTTGTCGCCAATGGGTATGGCGATAGCTTTAATTTTGTACCGACCCCTTTAAATTGAACCGAGTTGTCCCATCAACCACCCTTGTTACGCGTGTACACAGAAAATTCAAACTCGTCGCCTCTGGGAATGGCGAGAGGATTAGGTGAAAAAATGTGGAATTAAATGAGGCTGGTGGTGTTTTATATATTCTATTTTTTACCCATCTTTTCACGAGGTTATATTAGACGCGCAAATTTCAATATTCATCAAATATGTTTGCTCCCATATTCGTTCAATTGTATTGGGGTGGTAATGTTTTCTACGAAAATGAGATTATTTCATGTGATAGTTCCACTAAAAGTTGTACGATTATTGTACAACAGAAAATATCATACGAAGAATTCGTTGATATGATTTATCTTCATCTTCAAATTCAAAAGGAGTTTTATACGTTGAGTATGAAACTATATTACACTTTTCAAGGGTTTTCCCAATCATCTGATATTTTCAATGATCCTAGCCTTGACGTGCTGTATTATTTAGCCACAACAGATCCAAGTTTTCGTCCTAACGTATATGTTGGTATTGAGCCAATAACGTTTGTACAAAATTCTAGTTGTATGGATATCCTACGTGGTTTTTCTATATACGAGGCTGCTCAACAAATGAATTATTCCAATCAAGAGAATCTAATTCACTTCAATTTGAAGCCGGTCCCTCTACTAATACCAATATTGATGACGACTCCGAGCCGGATACCCCTCCACCAAGCACTGAAGAATCCGAAGGCCTTCCATCAAATGAAGAATCCTCCGATGATGATGCAGTCCAAGTTGAAATTCCTGAGCAGTATAATTATACTGCTAACCTTGAATCCTCACATATAGTCACCAACTACTCTCAAGATCCAGAAGAATTGAGAGAGTATGAAGCTATCGATTTTGATGACGAAGAAGACATGGATATATGGAACGATCAGTCTAGACAAATTCGTCTTAGTATGTACTTCAGAGATAAAGAAGAGTTGATGGGTGCAATTAGGCGATGGAATATAGATTGTAATCGTGAATTATATGTTGTTGAATCCAAATATAATAAATGGAGGGCAAAATGCTACACAAGAAGCCCTAAGTGCAAAACTAATCATCTAGACGCCCACCCATGTAAATAGTTTGTCTACGCGTCCAAAAAGAGCAATGACCACATGTTTAGAATTGTTAAATGGGTGGATAGGCATAATTGCTACGGGACAGTTGTGAAAAACAACAACAGAAGTTTGACAACCAAAGATATTTCAAGACACATCATCCATTTAATTCGTCAAGACATTTCATACCCCGTGAAACAAATCAAGACACATTTAAAAAACCAGCTTAGAGTTGACGTTTCTTATAGTAAGGCGTGGCGAGCTAGGAAGGCTACTATAGAGAGGATTTACGGTAGTTGGGTGACCAACTTTCAAGAGTTACCTAAGTACACTTCAGCATTACAAGCATCGAACCCTACTACTGTTGTTGAATGGTTACACAGTCCCTCCGGTTCTTCCCAATGCCATACCTTTAAGTATGTGTTTTGGGCATTTGGGCCGGCAATAAAAGCATTTCAGTTTTGTCAGCCTGTAATATATGTTGACGGCACCCACTTGAGGGGAGACTATCGCGGGAAGTTGTTAGTCGCAGTTACAAAAAATGCAAACAACTACGTATTGTCGGTAGCTTACGCGATTGTCGATGAGGAGATGGTGGACAATTGGTGTTGGTTTTTGCAACAATTTTGGTTCCACATCGCCATGCAACGAGGTCAAAAGTTGTGTGTTATCTCTGATAGACACAAAGGAATTATTAATGCGATGAAAACTCTTCCAGAATGGAAAGCTAATGGTTTTCATCGATTTTGTCTAAGACACGTCAGAAGCAACTTAATGCAGAAATTTAAGGTGTCTAGATTGAAGCAGTTGTGTTGGGCTATAGGTCCACAACACAACAAAGGAAGTATGATCACTCTGTTATTCTAATGACAAGCCTTGATGCAAATGCGTGGGAATATTTGCAAGCGATAAAAGAGACTAAGTGGAATCTTCTCCATGATAAAAATAATCGTCATTGGGGAAACCTAACGACAAATATCTCGGAGGGTTTTAACAATGCGTTGCGGGGGATTAGGCTTATGCCTATTAAGGTCATTATTGATTGTATATTCAATAAAGCAGTGGAGCACTTTTAGGAAAAATAATGAGATTTTGCGGGGTTGCGATACACGATTGCCCCCTCGCATGTGGCGTCGGCTTCTTAGCCGTGAAAATCGCTCACAAGAACACGACATAACTAAGTTCGGTTATATAAGTGGGAGGTACAGGGTACGGACGAAACTACAAACAAACGAAACCGGTGGAAATGAGTATACTGTCGAGTACCTAAAAGGAACATGCACCTGCGGGAAATGGCAAATTGATAGATTTCCTTGCTCACATGCTATTGTAGTTTGTCATCAAAGAGGTGATTCAATTAACAACATTATCAGTAAATTACACACCGTCGCTGCGTATAAAGCGCAATACGATGGTGAATTTTTCCCGCTACCTCACATTGATTATTGGACAGACCCGGGTTGGAAGATTAAAACAGATTCGTCAAAAATTACCACCTCAAGGGGTAGAAGGAGTGCTAGAAGAATATACAACGAGATGGATGTTCGTCATCCCGATCAACCTCGTATTACTAGATGTGGAATATGTAAACAATTGGGGCATAGAAGAAATAATTGTACGAACGCGCAAAAGTGATTAGTAGCTTGTTTTGTTGTATTATTAGTGTCTTTTGTTGTTTCATTAGTGTGTTTGTTGTTTTATTTTAGTTGTATTTTAATTTCTCTTGTCAACATAAATTAAAGTAAACATAAATTAAACATACTAACATAAACATAAATTACATGCTAATTTTATAAATAAAAATAAAGACTACACTGCCATAAAACATACCTAGTCTAAGATTCAGGATTAACATATGTTGGACATCGAAAATAATATAATTTCTCAGCCATGGAACGTCGATACTTCATAGCTGTCTCTTGAAAATCCATCGGTATATCTAGTTGTTTACCCATAACCAAATGTTCCATTACCATACAAGCATGTACCCCTGAATTTTGATGTTGCCAACCAATGTGTCGCGGCTTATAATCATCGTTATCGTAAATGTGGATTATCTTTTCTTCCCTTCCAGACTTCCTCCAGTACCCGATGTTAACCAACAACGCACCAAAATAGACAATAAATTTTGTCAACATCGGATAAACAACTTCTTTATATTTTGGGCGGCTAACACCATCATAATTGTACTGTGTTAAATTCATACTATTGAGATCAACTCCGATAAGTAACCATTCACTTACACTAATTAAAAGTGGAACATAAATATAATCTACCTCCCAAAGTGGTGGGGAAAATCTTTTTGTTCCAATTGAAATTGCAAATGTATCTTCTGGTTGTAGTAAAAAGTGATTGTAAAACTGTGGTTTTAATAAAGCCCAACGCATATTTAAAGGACTATTTTTAATTAGTTTGGTATGTCTCCAAATCATTAGTCTTTCCACCCACGCTTCGATATGCTGTAAAAAAAACAAAGACATTATTTTAGAGGAAAACATAATTTAAAAGATACAAAACTATTAAATCTTACCGTTGAGGATAAACGACCGTAGTTTTGGCATCCTAAAAGAGTACCCCAAAATACTTTATCAAGCGCTACAGCATGATCAAATAAACGTAAATAACAGACCTCTGCATCCACGTGTTTATAAAACTGGATAACATTTTTAGACCAGTTTTTCGACTCCTTACACGTAGTCGCCCATTTTGGTTTTTTAGGAGGGTTATGTTCTTTATTAACCGGTTGATTCTCTTCGACAGGCGAAGATGATGCCCCAACATCATTTGGCTGTCCCTTTGGTAGACGAAGACGTCTCCATGGTTGTGACATCCAATTTGATGATTTGTGTATTAGTTGTGAGTGGTATTGATCTTGATCATTTTCTATTTCATGGTGGTTTTCCATGGCTCAAGAGATAAGTATGATGGGTTTCCATGGACATTGACATGCATTTATAGGGCTAGGATTCATGAAAGAGAAAAATCACTTCTTTTTTTTGATAATTTACCCTTTAAAAAAAGTCCAAAACCCCGACTTAGACCTGTTATATCTCTCTCGCATGAGCTTTGTTTCCGATATTTTTTGTTTCGTTGCGAAGCCCTCACGTAAGAGATCACGAACGCAGAAACAAAAAGTAATGAAAAACGTGTTCTACTAGTATTAATCACGGTCAAAGTTTGGAAATAATCACTTTTTAATATAAAACATTACATTAAAAAAACACCAAACATTATAATAACAAATAAATTAACCATTTCTTCTTCGCCGGCCTTGTCCTCCACCGTGTCTTTCATTTGGTCCGTGTCTTTTACCTGTACCACATAATGGTGGGAGAATATTTTCACGTCTGGGTCTACCGGTAGCTATATTGTATTCATGCATTTCACCATGGAATTGTACCTCGTCCGTCTCATCAGCCTCGCCCGCCTCGTTTAGTCGGACGTTTATGTCAACAGGTGAAACCCGCCTTGTAAACGGTTGCGAACTAATTGGTGTTGGATTTGCAAACTCGGAGAAACCAAGTTTTGGGGATGTATTGGCATGTTGACCGAAAGCGGGGAACTGATATTGTGGACTCACCAAAATTTCATCATTTTGTTGGTAATAGTTTGACAAACACCCCTCATCATAATTGGGTGACCGATTAAATAGACCAAATGATAATGATTCGTCGTCACGCTCATAATTTTGGCTAAAAGGTGGTTCGGTCATATGTGGGGAATACATATCATCACCCAAATTAGGAATAGGGTGGTAACTCGAGGTAGACAAATGTTCTGAAAAAGCATTTGGTGAAAAATGCTCTTGTTGCACCGATGAAGTATGATCCATGTTGGTGTTGCCACCATGTCGACGTTGTCTTCTATTCTGTCTCCGTAAGTCCTGAGTTACCGGAGGAACTTGATAATTCCCCGCGGTAGGGTTACCACCTTGTGTCGCATACATCGGCTGATAGTTCATATGATGTTGTGAATTTGCAAAATTCAAGAATTGGTCAGCCATACCCCTTATTTGAGTTTCACCAGATTGCTGCATAATTTGGCTCATCCCGTCATACTGCATATGTAATAGTATGTTAATTTTTTTTAACATAAATAAAATAGAATAATAAAAAAACAAGGGAATAATACCATCATTTGCAATCTCCCACCATCATTTGCAATCTCCCGCCATCATTTGGAAATCCATGTTGGGCCACCTGCTTATAAGTTGGATTATTTGTGTATAGTAGGGTACGAGACCTAAACCACGTCATGTACTCTTCACATGCAATATATGAAGCAGACACATTTCCAAACACAATTTGGTCATGACAATTGATCCATGCATTAACATATTTTTGATGTTGGTTTAGCCAATTTACGCGCCGTCCACCCGCACGATTTATTTCATGGATTTTTTTATGCTCGTCTACAGAGAAGAGTGTATTTGTGGGAATTGGTTGAAACATTCTAAACTGTCTCATAACCCTGCTTGGTAAATGGGGTTCGACAATTTCCCAAAATATCAAATATGTCTCACTCCTCCAAATTTCTTCATCGTCTTTACACATTTGGGGTAGTAAATGAGAAATGGAATCGTATGGCGTCCGGATAAACTAATAAAAAAAAGTAATTTAGTTAAGATAAAATATATTATTATTTAAAATAATATATTATGTGGTTAGGATTAGTATCATTAAAGATACTTTTTATAATATCAATTACCTAGTCCTCAGTTAAAGAATGTAAAATAGACCGATATGCGGCCAAACAATGGATGAAATTGTCTTGAAAATCTAATGGCAGGCGCCATCTTTAAAAAAAAGTTAACTCAATCAGTTCAACACAAGTAATTTAAGAAAAAATGATTGTACTTAAATTAAAATAAATAGGTATAATTACACAACATAATTCACATACCTAGCTCCATATGGTTTTGTATAATCAATATCATGGTAAATTTGTGGGGCGAACCCTGGCAGTCTCTCCCAACACTATAACTGCAACAAAAATAAATGACCACCTAACTCTTGAATATTAATGTCGGTGGCTCTGCATAAATGTCGATATAAATAAGCCAATACGGCACTTCCCCAACTAAACCCGGCACATTCAGTCAGGTCTTCGACGTGCTTCAAGAGAGAAATATTAACCCAGTTGCTACCAGAATCAGGAAATAACGTTGCACCAATCAAGTAATAAATTATTAGTCTTGCTCGTTGCATACATTGTAGATAGGTTGCGTTGACAGGTAGGTCAATTTTGATTTGCTTAAGAAGACGCGATAGACTAATTTTTTGGTATTTGAAAAAACCCTCACCCGGTGTAAAACCCATCAAATTCTGAATTTTTAATATCACGTCTGCATGTTGTGAGGTTTTATCTACACCACTAACAACATTACCATTTATTGGTAAACCCCACAAAACTTGTACGTCTTGTAGAGTTACCGTGACTTCTCCAACTGGGAAATGAAAAGTGTGTGTTTCAGGACGCCGCCTTTCAACAGGCGAGGAAATGAGGTGACGGTCAAGTCGGCGACTACCACAAAGTATTACACCCTCAAAACCTGCCTCTTTTATGTAACGCATAACATTCTCGGGGATGGGATTATGCTGGATATGTGTCCAGAACTTCTCATTACCGCGTCTAATTCTTGGAACCGCGTTGTTGTTTGTAGGATCTTGAAAATAGTGATCTGCCCTATGATTACCACTTAAAAATAATAAGTCACCGATCAATGGATCTGATGTAAAACAAACATCCATATTATAATTGTTGAATAGATGATTTGGTTTGTTGTGATTGAAAGGAAAAATAAAATATATGGTTTTGATTTACTATGCTATTTCATGAAAAAATTGGTTTACAAGAATATATAAAACACCACGAGTCTCATTTAATTCCACATTTTTTCACCTAAACCTCTCGCCATTCCCAGAGGCGACGGGTTTGAATTTTCTATACAACATTAAAGCTATCGCCATTCCCATTGGCGACAGCTTTGAGTGGATGGGACATCTGTGAGTGGTTGGGACAGCTTTGAGTGGTTGGGTCGGTACAGCATTAAATCCTCTCGCCATTCCCAGAGGCGACGGGTTTGAATTTTCTGTGTACACGCGTAACAAGGGTGGTTGATGGGACAGCTCAGTTCAATTTAAAGGGGTCGGTACAAAATTAAAGCTATCGCCATACCCGTTGGCGACAGCTTTGAGTGGATGGGAGAGCTTTGAGTGGTTGATGGGACAACACAAATTAAATGCTCTCGCCATTTGGAATGGCGATAGGTTCTGACATCCGTACCTGGTCCTAGACAACACAACTTTTTACTCAATTAAGAAAGCTCTCGCCATTTGGAATGACGACAGCTTTGACTAGGATAATGACAAGGATAGTGACCATGATATTAAGCTGAGGTGGACGTGTGACTGGAAGCTGTCGCCCTTTGGAATGGCGACAGCTTTTGGTACACTGACAACCAGTACACATCAAATGATTGGAGTGAGAGGTTGATGAACCTGTCGCCCTTTGGAAGGGCGACAACCTTATATGCGTCATCCTAGAGAGAAAAGCCCCAAATGTGATTACACAATACCTCACGGCCCATTTTAGCAAAAAAATTCCCAATCAACCCCCAAACCACCACATTGCATTCATGAAGATCTCATCCAAATCAATCTTGAGCCCGTGTCAAGCAGGGGTTCGAAACCCTCCAAACACCCTCTCAACCTCACAGTTAGTAGCTTGTTTCAGACCATAGCCATTTCCGGGGGCCTGAATATCGGCAGAGTTAGTGGCTTGTTTCAGACCTTCCGAGGCAGAATTAGCTTCTCCAACACCTCCGACAGTATGGATGGGCTGCATCTGGCCAGTCATCGGAACCAATACGTTGCTCGGTTCCTCTCCCCCGTTATCCACAACACTCTTCGCCTTGTCAATGCTTCCGAGGCAGAACAAATCTGTTGATGGAAGAAATGAGGGGGACTATTAAACTCTCTCTCGAGGAGACCATGAAAGAGAAAGATAAGGAACCTCGGGGTTGTACACTGAAGGATTTCATGGTGATCAAGCCCAATGAATATAACGGGCAAGTGGACCCGATTCTGAGTCACATGTGGGTGGTAGACATGGAGTCAAATTTTGAGACGACAAGGTGTAAGCCCGAGGATAAAGTGATGTTTAGCGTGCCACTATTGACTGGGCGGGCTAAGGAGTGGCTGCTGAATCTCCGAAAGGAGAGGGGTGAAAGAGGGGTGACCTCCATGTCATGGGAGGAGTTTAAAGCGGCATTCCTAAAGTACCATTGCCCACAGGCCGCTATTGACAGGATGACCGAGGAGTTTCTCCTCATGAGGCAGACGACAGAGACTATTGATGAATTAGCTGGGACTTTCTTCGATCGGGCCAAGTTCTGTCCAGATGTGGTGTCGACCGAGAAAGCCAGAATTGACAGGTTCTATGCTATGCTGACGGTGGAGTTCAGGGATAGCATATCTCCATCCTCATTTACCACACTTGTAGACTTAATAAACAGGTGTCGGGAAAGAGAGGTGGAGTTGAGAAGGCAAGAAGCTAGAGGAGAGAAGAGGAAAAGGGAAATTGTAGATCAAGTGGTGAACAAGATAAAGGGCGGGAGCCCTAGTAAGAAGCCTTTTACCAAGTTCTCTTCTCGAGGATGCAAAGTTTGTGGGAAGGAGCACTATGGGGATTGTAAGAAGGGAACGTCGAATTGTTACAAGTGTGGGAAGCCGGGGCATATGGCAAATCAGTGTCCAAGCCAGATTCGTATATGTTATAATTGTTACAAGCCAGGACACCTTAGGGCGGATTGCCCGGATTTGAAGCAAGGTGGAAGCGAGAGAAAAGTTGAGATACCCAGGCCTAAGGGTAGAGCTTTCCACATATCTGCGGAGGAAGCAAAGAACGATTCGGAGGTGGTGACAGGTACATTCAAGATTAACTCATTACCTGCACTAGTTCTATTTGATTCGGGGGCTAGCCGTTCTTTTGTTTCCTTGAAAATTGTTAAGCATTCCTCTTTTGTAAGTAGTAAGTTAGATGAACCCTTAGAAATCGAAGCGGCTAATGATAAGAGTTTCCTTGTCTTTGACGTTTTTAGAGATTGTAAGTTGGGAGCGGGGGGCGAAACTTTCTTTATTGATTTGATTCCTATGGCTATGGGAGATTTTGATGTTATTGTGGGGATGGATTGGTTGTCAAAGAATAAGGCGAGTATTTTATGTGGACCGAAGGCGATCCAACTTGTTTCCCCGTCGGGAGAGTCCATCTACATAGAAGGTGATAAAAAGGGTAAAGTAAGGTTGTGCACTTATGTGAAGGCGACCAAGTACATGGCGCGTGGGTGCAAGGCGTTCATGGCTTGTGTCGCGGATGTGAATGAAAGAGTAAAGGAGATTCACGATGTACCGGTCGTGAACCAATTCGTAGATGTGTTTCCTGACGAGTTACCGGGGATTCCGCCGGTTAGGGAGATAGAGTTTGGAATTGACTTGATGCCGGGTGCTAAACCGGTAGCTAAAGCGCCTTATAGATTGGCACCGCCAGAAATGAAAGAACTCATGGAGCAATTGCAAGAGTTTCTTGACAAGGGTTTCATACGCCCAAGTGTTTCACCTTGGGGTGCGCCCGTTCTCTTCGTCAAAAAGAAGGATGGGAGCATGAGAATGTGTATGGATTACCGGGAGTTGAACAAGTTGACAGTGAAGAATAGGTACCCATTGCCTAGGATTGACGATCTTTTCGACCAATTGCAAGGGGCGTCATGGTTTTCTAAGATTGACTTGAAGTCCGGGTATCATCAGTTGAAAGTGAAGGAAGGGGATGTTCATAAGACAGCTTTTCGCACTCGTTACGGTCACTATGAGTTTACGGTTATGCCTTTCGGTTTGACCAACGCACCTGCGGTTTTCATGGATCTCATGAACCGGGTATGTAGACCGTTCCTTGATCGTTCGGTCATTGTGTTTATTGACGATCTTCTCATCTATTCAAGGAGCGAGGGTGATCACGCTTGTCATTTGCGTGAGATTCTTGAAGTCTTGCAAAAGGAGAAGCTTTATGCTAAATTCTCCAAGTGCGCATTTTGGATGCGCGAGATCCAATTCTTGGGTCATGTGATTAATGAAAGAGGAATTACCGTTGACCCATCCAAGATTATGGCGGTTAAAGAATGGTCATCACCGAAGACGCCTTCGGAGATTAGAAGTTTCTTGGGGTTAGCGGGTTATTATCGGAGGTTCATCGAAAACTTCTCTCAGATTGCTTTGCCGATGACGAAGTTGACTCGTAAGGAGACAAAGTTTGTTTGGAGTCCCGAGCAAGAATCTGCCTTTCAACTCTTGAAAGAAAAGTTGACTAAGGGGCCTGTTTTATCCTTGCCGGACGGGACCGAGGATTTTGTTGTTTATTCGGATGCCTCGCATTCGGGGTTGGGGTGTGTTTTGATGCAAAGGGGGAAAGTGATTGCCTATGCATCTAGGCAATTAAAGACTCACGAGGTGAATTACCCAACCCATGATTTAGAGCTTGCAGCCGTGGTTTTCGCGCTCAAGATTTGGAGGCATTATTTGTATGGTGCTAAGTGTACGATCTACACGGATCACAAAAGTCTCAAATATTTCTTTGACCAAAAGGACCTCAATATGAGGCAAAGACGGTGGCTTGAATTGGTTAAGGATTATGATTGTGAGACACTTTACCATCCGGGTAAAGCGAATGTTCTTAGTAGAAAGTCAAGTCATTCACCTATCAAGGTGAAGTCATTTAAGATGACAATTTCATCATCTCTTATTGATGAAATCCGGGAGGCCCAAGTGTTAGCACTTGGTGGTGACTTGAAGAAAGAACGGATGATTTCTTATGTCCATATTTTCCGCAGCTCGAACACAATCGGCATGGTAAATTGGCAGGATGATGGTACTTGCAGGTCTGGCATTGGGGATTCGGGCCCTGATAAATTTTCGGGTTTTGACCCAAAGGGGCCACTTGATTAGTAGGTACAGCGGGAATTACGGCTGCAAAGTTTCGACCCTTTCGTTTCTTGTTGCGGTTAGAAGACTCGGGTTTTATATCTTTGACAGCTGCAAGAGTGGAGACAACCTTCTTGGAACCCTTTCTTGTTAAGGTTCCGGCTTTGACATGGTTGTCGGATAGTGTAGCAGATAGACGGATAGCAGCTTCAAGAGTAGGAGGATTGCTTCCTAGCACAGCATCTTGAATTTGCATAGGCAGGCCGCCTATGTACTTTTCAATTCCCCGAGCAAGGGGAGTGATCATGTGAGGCACTAAAAGACTTAGTTCTTGGAACCGGGTGGTGTAAGCCAGATTATCCCCGCTGTCTTGGGCAAGATCCCAAAATTCAGCCTCGAGCTTCCTCATTTCATTCCGAGGACAGAATTCATCAGTCATGGCCTTTTTCAGATCATCCCATGATAAGGATGTAGCAACCTCAGCACCACGAGTGCGTTTCTCACTGTTCCACCAGGTGAGGGCTCTCTTTTGAAGTACACTTGTGGCATAGCGAACCCGAAGATTATCGGGACAGTCACTGTTTAGGAACGTGCTTTCCATGCTTTCAAACCATTGAAGTAGGCCGGTAGCACCTTCAGTTCCGAAGAATTTAGTAGGATTGCACGAGTTAAAGTGCTTAAACGTGCAATGAGGCGGGTTGGTACCACCGTTCCCTTGGATGTTGTGAGACCCGTCACTGTTGTTATTTGCTTGAGTCATTTGCCCTACTAGCTGGGCAAGAAGAGTAGCAAGATCCGGGTTGGAAGTGCTAGAGTTTGCACGTCGAGGAGGCATTCTAACATCATAAGAAAAGACAAGGATATTTTAGATAAGACGGATAAATACGAGTTATAGCGGGAAATAATGTAAGCAGAAATATGAGATTTATCATGACGCGTGCTAGTGCGTGTGTATTTATTCTAAGTTGATAGGGGAAACTAAGTCATCCTTTCCGGGTAGGACATGATGTTATAGATCATTATTTGCATAATAGAAATTTGCCGGGACTTGCATGCACCACAAATTGTTATTACGTGTGCACCCGTAATAATGATTTGTTTTGCATGTTCGTCTAGTTTTTCCTATTTTGCTATAATGTCCCCAGATTTTGAGTTTAAGTTCGGATCGTATCCTTGCGAATACATTGACTTATCAACGTTAAATAATTCCTCAAAACTTTCAAAGAGACATGCTTTAGCCTATAGGTAAACACTCACGTCAGGAATTCCCAGGAAAGCATACGGGTCCGTTTATTTGGATTTATACGAAATGCTTTCCTAGACAGAAAACCCAATGTACAGGTGTCACCCTTCCAGATTGCACGTGTCCTTTACTGGTTTCAAGAAATTAAGTCGTTGACGAGATTTTAAGATTTTAGTAGAATTGAGAGTTTATGTGTATAAAATGTGTAGAAATGTTGCAATTTATATGGATAAGGAGAGAGTATGGACAAGGATTTGTAGTGTATTTGTTTGCATAAGTGTGTAGATCAAATGTGTATGTAAAGTATGTATCATGTATCAAAGTCTTGTATGTATGTGTATAAGTCTCATGTACCAAACTTGGGAAAATTCAAATAATACCTAACTACAAATAATTCACATAGCAATTAATCATTTAGCACATAACACATAAAAGGGAGTCCTAGGGTTATAGTCTAGGTCATTGTGTCTAATAACCTAATTCCCTATAACCATGGCTCTGATACCAATCTGTCACACCCCGACCGATGGCGGAATCATCGAGGCGGACAATGTGATGATTGTTCAAAAGCACATGATAACTAAAGGTTGCATAATTCATTCATTTAATTTAAAGACAACAAGTTCCAAATACAATACATTTCAAATAACCTAGTCTAGTTCAAAACATTAATTTATTTAACTAGGTCCATAGTTCCTAAGTGGAGAGATCTTCGGCAAGCAGTCACATATCCAAACCTGAAACATTATTTAAATCAAGTGTCAACTAAAAAGTTGGTGAGTACATAGGTTTAGTAAATCCAGTAAATAGTAGTGTAAATCGTTTTGCAACTCATTGTTTATCTTGTTAAACATAGCATAGGATGTAACATTTATTTAATCACAATTCAAACCGAGTTTGACGCGCTTGAACAGAGCACAACAGCTAAGTCCGGTATGCTTGAATATAGTTACCCACTATATCCGGTATGATTGAATATAACACGCGGTTATATCCGAGTATGCAGTAATAAACACCCTAACCGGGTGGGCTGGTCAGGCACAATAGATCTATCAATATTACAGTTGGTTGTCTTGTGTTTAAATGTATGTACATCCAAAGAATAAGCATATAGTCTCATGTATAACACGTATAAACAGTGTGAGTAGCATGTATAATGTTTCACCCCAAAATGTATGAAAATGTAAAATAGGGGCTATGTAACTCACCTTGCAAGCGGGTATTTTCCACGCGTGTAGGTGATAAGTATGCGGAAGCCTAAGCACGTTGATACCCTATGTAGACAAATGGGTATTATTGTATGCGTATAGGTGTGTATTTGTATTTAAATGTATATAGGCTCTAATATAATTTTCTTTAATATTTATTTGTATAAAGTATAGAAATAGAATGATAATGGGTTTTTTTGTAAAACTTTAACTTATAAGGATATATATATATATATTGTTTTAAACAAGTATTATTATATTCAATGTATTTATATAATAATAACAAAAGAAAAGTCTTTATTTATTTAAACAAGTTCATAAAATAAAATAAAAAAATATAATGCTAGGTTCATATAAAAATAATGAGACATTTTATATATTATATGTATTTTAATAAGTTTATAAAATGTTACAAGATTTATAAAAAGATATAGAACATTTTATATTTAAAAATGTAATTAAGTGAGTTTATAAAGATATTTCAAGATTTATATAAATATGGACATTTTATATCTAAAAATGTAATTAAGTAAGTTTATAAAAATATTACAAGATTTATAAAAATATAGGATATTTTATGTCTAAAAATGTAATTAAGTAAGTTTATAAAAATATTACAAGATTTATAAAAATGTAGGATATTTTATGTCTAAAAATGAAATTAATTAAGTTTATATAAATATTGTAAGATTTATAAAAGTATGTGATATTTTATATATATTTTAATGTATTTTAATAAGTTTATATATATATAAAATAAATGGGATGGTTTATAAAAATATAGTTTAAATTGATTTTAAAATAAACGAACGAGTAAACCGACTCGTTTTAGTATTTATTGCATAAAAAGAGTATTATGATAATTAAATAAAATAAATAAATGAAAACAGAATTAAAAATAAATAAAAAAAATTTGGCCGTAGGCTAACCGGGATCGAACCCGCGACCTTTGACACAAACCCACACACGCATAACCAGCCGGGCTACTGCCCATCGCTGGTTATGTGTGTGTCATTTAATTGATATACACAAGCGCGACCCTGGTCGCTGGTCCTCGGCAACCGGCAAACCGTGTCCGAGGACATTGGTTTGCCCGGTAATCAACGGTTTATTGCCGTGATTTCGATTTGGGGAGGTTACCTGATGATAACAGAAGGTACAGGAATCGAATCGAGGCTCGAACCCAGTCGCGAAGGGCTTGGTCGGCAGAGACTTTTGAATCGAAATGTCCAAAACGGGAATCAGACTTCGGGGTGGAATCAGGCCTTGATATCCTGGTCCAAGCTTCACTCAGAGTCGACGAATGCAATGGTGCCTTCAATTTGGGGTGAGAGTGGGTGTAAGAGGGGCATCGAGTTCGAACAGGTTCGTTAATGGCTATTTATAGTCGAGCCTAAACCTGATAATAAGGCAAGCAATTGAGCATGCCTGAACATTCGTCTGGACGAGACGAAGCTAACCAGACCATCGACAGGCGTGGAGGTGGCCTGTCGGGCCTGAATTCGGGCGTGGGTTCTCGGCCACCAACAGGATCAGACAATCCCTGTGATGGGGAGACCAATTGGTCGAGGGGTCTAGTTCGCGTGGGGGAGACGAAGTCGGGGAGGCTTTTGTCGGGTGTGGAGGTGCAGGGGACAGGCTTGTCGAGCGGGTCGCCGGAAATTCGCTTGGACCGCCGGACAAGGGGAAAGGGGCGACCGGAATTGCGAATTCGACTTTGGCAGATTTAGTCCCTGGAGTTTGGTTTGTTACAGAATAGCCCTTAAATTAAATACCGGATGAATCCCTGTGGTTTCATTTGACCAGAAACAGCCCCTCAATGATTTTAGTTTAAAAACCTTCTAGTTTAGTTAATTACAAAATGAACCCTGCACTTTTATTTAAATAAATCAATTCAATTTCTTTTAAATTAAATAAACTTAAAAATACTTTTATAAACTTATTTTATTATTATTTAAATAATAATTTTAATAAAAGTTACTAACCTTATTAAAATATGTTATTTTATTAAATATGTAACCTTTTTAAATATAGATTTTTATATAAAATTTTATATAAGTTTAAAACTTATAAAATTTTAATTATATTTATAAAATAAAATATATATATATATTTTGTACAAAATTAAATAAAAACATTTGCATTTCATTAAATGGAACGATGATTACATAATTTGTATTACAAAAGCGTAATAAAATTCGGAATGTCACAGTCTCCCCATGTTAAAGGAATTTCGCCCCGAAATTCAACTAGTGGAGGCTATGAAAAGAGGTGCGGATACTTGGTCTTCATGTGGTCTTCACGTTCCCAAGTGAACTCGGGTCCACGCTTAGACTCCCAACGGACCTTGACAATGGGGATGCGCCTACGCTTGAGTTTCTTGACTTCTCGGTCCATGATTTCCACGGGTTTCTCAACAAAGTGCATCCTCTCGTCAATACGCACTTCATCAAGAGGGATGTGGAGATTCTCGTCGGCTAGACACTTTTTCAAATTAGATACGTGGAAAGTCGGATGAACGTTGATGAGTTCTGAAGGAAGATCGAGTTTGTAGGCCACTTTTCCTACCCTTTCGAGTATCTTGAAGGGACCCACATATCGAGGTGCAAGTTTTCCTTTCTTTCCAAATCGGACTATGCCCTTCCAAGGTGATACCTTTAGGAGAACCATATCCCCAACTTGAAATTCCAAGGGTTTCCGTCTTTTATCGGCATAGCTCTTTTGCCGACTCCTTGCCACTCGAATGTTGTCACGAATAAGAAAAATTTTATCGGTGGTTTCTTGGATAAGCTCGGGACCGGTGATTTGTGCTTCACCAATTTCGTTCCAACAAATCGGTGAACGACATTTTCGTCCATAAAGAGCTTCAAACGGTGCCATGTTAATACTTGTGTGATAGCTGTTGTTGTAGGAAAATTCGATCAGTGGTAGGTGAGAACTCCAATTGCCACCAAAGTCAACAACACAAGCTCTAAGCATATCCTCGAGAGTTTGGATTGTTCGTTCGGTTTGCCCATCAGTTTGAGGATGGTAAGCCGTACTTAGATCCAAACGAGTACCAAGTGCTGATTGCAATGATTGCCAAAATCGGGAAGTAAAACGCGAATCACGATCGGAGATGATGTTCAAAGGGATCCCGTGACGACTTACGATTTCATCAATGTAGATCCGAGCCAATTTCTCGACTCGATAGTCCTCACGAATAGGCAAGAAATGAGCAGACTTTGTAAGTCGGTCGATAATAACCCAAATACTATCGTGTCCACTAGAAGTGCGTGGAAGTTTGGTGATAAAGTCCATAGCAAGGTTCTCCCACTTCCACACGGGAATTTCAGGTTGTTCGAGGAGTCCGGAAGGCTTTTGGTGTTCGGCCTTCACTTTAGAACAAGTTAGGCATTTTGCCACGAAAAGGGCAATATCCTTTTTCATGCCGGGCCACCAATATTGCTGACGGAGACCCATGTACATCTTATCAGCTCCGGGATGCACCGAATATCGAGTTTTGTGGGACTCGTTCATCAAAAATATACGGAGATCGTCGCGATCGGGAACCCAGATACGGTCCAAGTAGTACAATAGGCCGTTGGCTTTGGTTTCTAACAAGAGTTCTACACCACATGCCATTTCTTGATACATGTTTCCCTCGGTAACCGAGGTGTGTTGTGCTTTGAGAATACGGGCTTGGATATCGTTATGAATATAAGCACTATGAAGCATGATATGTTCTTTACGACTCAAGGCGTCGGCTACAACGTTTGCTTTGCCGGGGTGGTAGCGGATCTCGCAGTCGTAGTCGTTTAGAAGTTCAACCCATCGTCGTTGCCTCATATTAAGCTCTTTTTGATTGAAAATATGTTGGAGACTTTTGTGGTCGGTGAAAACCACGCATTTGGTACCATAAAGATAGTGTCTCCAAATTTTCAAGGCGAAAACGACAGCACCAAGCTCGAGATCATGGGTCGTATAGTTCTTCTCATGGATTTTGAGTTGACGTGATGCGTATGCAATTACTTGGCCACGTTGCATTAGAACACAACCAAGACCTTGGTTGGATGCATCACAATAAACGACAAAGTCGTCATTACCACTAGGAAGAGTTAGTATAGGAGCATTGCAGAGCTTGTGCTTGAGAGTTTGAAAAGCTTCCTCTTGCTTGGGTCCCCACTCGTAAGATTTACCTTTATGAGTCAAGGCAGTGAGTGGAACCGCAATCTTGGAGAAATTTGAGATGAAGCGACGGTAGTAACCTGCTAGTCCAAGGAAGGAACGAATCTCGGTAGGAGTCTTAGGAGTACTCCAATTCTTTACCGCTTCGATTTTTGCCGGGTCCACATGAATTCCCTTATCGTTGACTATGTGTCCCAAAAATTGAACTTCCTTTAGCCAGAATTCACACTTAGAGAACTTGGCGTATAGTTGTTCTTTCTTCAAGAGTTCCAGGATCAAACGAAGATGTTGTTCATGCTCTGCTTTCGTTTTAGAATAGATGAGAATGTCGTCAATGAAAACGATCACGAACTTGTCCAAATAAGGTTTGCACACACGGTTCATGAGGTCCATGAAGACCGCAGGTGCATTAGTCAAACCGAATGGCATGACCATGAACTCGTAGTGACCATATCTAGTTCGAAAGGCCGTCTTTGGAATGTCTTCATCGAGAACACGAAGTTGATGGTATCCGGAACGAAGGTCAATCTTGGAGAAACATGTTGAACCTTGAAGTTGATCGAAAAGATCGTCAATACGGGGTAAAGGATAACGGTTCTTTATTGTAAGCTTGTTGAGTTCACGATAATCAATGCACATTCGAAACGATCCATCCTTTTTCTTTACGAACAGCACGGGAGCACCCCAAGGTGAATGGCTCGGGCGGATGAATCCTTTGGATGAGAGTTCTTGTAATTGACTTGCGAGTTCTTGCATTTCGGAAGGTGCAAGACGATAGGGGGCCTTTGCCACGGGAGTTGCCCCGGGCACAAGGTCGATACGAAACTCCACTTGTCTAGTGGGAGGAAGACCAGGTAAATCCTCGGGGAATACCTCGGGAAAATCTCGGATGATTGGAATGTCTTGCAATTTCTTACCCTTGTCTTTCGTGTCAACTATGTGGGCCAAGAATGCAACGTACTTTTTCCGCAAGTACTTTTGTGCCAATGTGCAAGACATGATTTGAAGACCACGACACGGTTTTTCACCGAAAATAACTAACGTGTCACCCGAAGGGAGAGGTATACGAATGCATTTTTCATAGCAAATAACCTCGGCATGGTGCTTGGATAACCAGTCCATGCCAATTATAATATCAAAGCTTCCCAATTGCATTGGAAGGAGATCAACAGAGAATTCATGATTATTAAGCTCGAGATCGCAGTTGCGGATAACAGAGTTTATAGCAATAGATTTCCCGTTTGCTATTTCCACGGAATAAGGATTGTCAAGTTTCGTTCTTTGTTTAGCAAGTTGAGATTCAAAGGTAAGAGACACGAAACTCCTATCGGCACCGGTATCAAATAAAATGGATGCATAATGATTATTTACGAGAAACGTACCGTTTATCACGTCGTTGTTTGCTTGTGCCTCATTAGCGTTTATGTTAAACGCTCGTCCTTGGGGACCACCTTGACGATGAAGTTTTGGGCATCGGTCACGGAAGTGGTCTGGGTCTCCACACTCGTAACATGCCCTACCATTGGGAAGTGCCGGATAGTTGGGACGGATGGCTGGAGCAGCTTGATGGACGGGAGGGCGGGTACGGCAAGTAGTGACCACGTGTCCATATTTTCCGCAGCTCGAACACAATCGGCATGGTAAATTGGCAGGATGATGGTACTTGCAGGTCTGGCATTGGGGATTCGGGCCCTGATAAATTTTCGGGTTTTGACCCAAAGGGGCCACTTGATTAGTAGGTACAGCGGGAATTACGGCTGCAAAGTTTCGACCCTTTCGTTTCTTGTTGCGGTTAGAAGACTCGGGTTTTATATCTTTGACAGCTGCAAGAGTGGAGACAACCTTCTTGGAACCCTTTCTTGTTAAGGTTCCGGCTTTGACATGGTTGTCGGATAGTGTAGCAGATAGACGGATAGCAGCTTCAAGAGTAGGAGGATTGCTTCCTAGCACAGCATCTTGAATTTGCATAGGCAGGCCGCCTATGTACTTTTCAATTCCCCGAGCAAGGGGAGTGATCATGTGAGGCACTAAAAGACTTAGTTCTTGGAACCGGGTGGTGTAAGCCAGATTATCCCCGCTGTCTTGGGCAAGATCCCAAAATTCAGCCTCGAGCTTCCTCATTTCATTCCGAGGACAGAATTCATCAGTCATGGCCTTTTTCAGATCATCCCATGATAAGGATGTAGCAACCTCAGCACCACGAGTGCGTTTCTCACTGTTCCACCAGGTGAGGGCTCTCTTTTGAAGTACACTTGTGGCATAGCGAACCCGAAGATTATCGGGACAGTCACTGTTTAGGAACGTGCTTTCCATGCTTTCAAACCATTGAAGTAGGCCGGTAGCACCTTCAGTTCCGAAGAATTTAGTAGGATTGCACGAGTTAAAGTGCTTAAACGTGCAATGAGGCGGGTTGGTACCACCGTTCCCTTGGATGTTGTGAGACCCGTCACTGTTGTTATTTGCTTGAGTCATTTGCCCTACTAGCTGGGCAAGAAGAGTAGCAAGATCCGGGTTGGAAGTGCTAGAGTTTGCACGTCGAGGAGGCATTCTAACATCATAAGAAAAGACAAGGATATTTTAGATAAGACGGATAAATACGAGTTATAGCGGGAAATAATGTAAGCAGAAATATGAGATTTATCATGACGCGTGCTAGTGCGTGTGTATTTATTCTAAGTTGATAGGGGAAACTAAGTCATCCTTTCCGGGTAGGACATGATGTTATAGATCATTATTTGCATAATAGAAATTTGCCGGGACTTGCATGCACCACAAATTGTTATTACGTGTGCACCCGTAATAATGATTTGTTTTGCATGTTCGTCTAGTTTTTCCTATTTTGCTATAATGTCCCCAGATTTTGAGTTTAAGTTCGGATCGTATCCTTGCGAATACATTGACTTATCAACGTTAAATAATTCCTCAAAACTTTCAAAGAGACATGCTTTAGCCTATAGGTAAACACTCACGTCAGGAATTCCCAGGAAAGCATACGGGTCCGTTTATTTGGATTTATACGAAATGCTTTCCTAGACAGAAAACCCAATGTACAGGTGTCACCCTTCCAGATTGCACGTGTCCTTTACTGGTTTCAAGAAATTAAGTCGTTGACGAGATTTTAAGATTTTAGTAGAATTGAGAGTTTATGTGTATAAAATGTGTAGAAATGTTGCAATTTATATGGATAAGGAGAGAGTATGGACAAGGATTTGTAGTGTATTTGTTTGCATAAGTGTGTAGATCAAATGTGTATGTAAAGTATGTATCATGTATCAAAGTCTTGTATGTATGTGTATAAGTCTCATGTACCAAACTTGGGAAAATTCAAATAATACCTAACTACAAATAATTCACATAGCAATTAATCATTTAGCACATAACACATAAAAGGGAGTCCTAGGGTTATAGTCTAGGTCATTGTGTCTAATAACCTAATTCCCTATAACCATGGCTCTGATACCAATCTGTCACACCCCGACCGATGGCGGAATCATCGAGGCGGACAATGTGATGATTGTTCAAAAGCACATGATAACTAAAGGTTGCATAATTCATTCATTTAATTTAAAGACAACAAGTTCCAAATACAATACATTTCAAATAACCTAGTCTAGTTCAAAACATTAATTTATTTAACTAGGTCCATAGTTCCTAAGTGGAGAGATCTTCGGCAAGCAGTCACATATCCAAACCTGAAACATTATTTAAATCAAGTGTCAACTAAAAAGTTGGTGAGTACATAGGTTTAGTAAATCCAGTAAATAGTAGTGTAAATCGTTTTGCAACTCATTGTTTATCTTGTTAAACATAGCATAGGATGTAACATTTATTTAATCACAATTCAAACCGAGTTTGACGCGCTTGAACAGAGCACAACAGCTAAGTCCGGTATGCTTGAATATAGTTACCCACTATATCCGGTATGATTGAATATAACACGCGGTTATATCCGAGTATGCAGTAATAAACACCCTAACCGGGTGGGCTGGTCAGGCACAATAGATCTATCAATATTACAGTTGGTTGTCTTGTGTTTAAATGTATGTACATCCAAAGAATAAGCATATAGTCTCATGTATAACACGTATAAACAGTGTGAGTAGCATGTATAATGTTTCACCCCAAAATGTATGAAAATGTAAAATAGGGGCTATGTAACTCACCTTGCAAGCGGGTATTTTCCACGCGTGTAGGTGATAAGTATGCGGAAGCCTAAGCACGTTGATACCCTATGTAGACAAATGGGTATTATTGTATGCGTATAGGTGTGTATTTGTATTTAAATGTATATAGGCTCTAATATAATTTTCTTTAATATTTATTTGTATAAAGTATAGAAATAGAATGATAATGGGTTTTTTTGTAAAACTTTAACTTATAAGGATATATATATATATATTGTTTTAAACAAGTATTATTATATTCAATGTATTTATATAATAATAACAAAAGAAAAGTCTTTATTTATTTAAACAAGTTCATAAAATAAAATAAAAAAATATAATGCTAGGTTCATATAAAAATAATGAGACATTTTATATATTATATGTATTTTAATAAGTTTATAAAATGTTACAAGATTTATAAAAAGATATAGAACATTTTATATTTAAAAATGTAATTAAGTGAGTTTATAAAGATATTTCAAGATTTATATAAATATGGACATTTTATATCTAAAAATGTAATTAAGTAAGTTTATAAAAATATTACAAGATTTATAAAAATATAGGATATTTTATGTCTAAAAATGTAATTAAGTAAGTTTATAAAAATATTACAAGATTTATAAAAATGTAGGATATTTTATGTCTAAAAATGAAATTAATTAAGTTTATATAAATATTGTAAGATTTATAAAAGTATGTGATATTTTATATATATTTTAATGTATTTTAATAAGTTTATATATATATAAAATAAATGGGATGGTTTATAAAAATATAGTTTAAATTGATTTTAAAATAAACGAACGAGTAAACCGACTCGTTTTAGTATTTATTGCATAAAAAGAGTATTATGATAATTAAATAAAATAAATAAATGAAAACAGAATTAAAAATAAATAAAAAAAATTTGGCCGTAGGCTAACCGGGATCGAACCCGCGACCTTTGACACAAACCCACACACGCATAACCAGCCGGGCTACTGCCCATCGCTGGTTATGTGTGTGTCATTTAATTGATATACACAAGCGCGACCCTGGTCGCTGGTCCTCGGCAACCGGCAAACCGTGTCCGAGGACATTGGTTTGCCCGGTAATCAACGGTTTATTGCCGTGATTTCGATTTGGGGAGGTTACCTGATGATAACAGAAGGTACAGGAATCGAATCGAGGCTCGAACCCAGTCGCGAAGGGCTTGGTCGGCAGAGACTTTTGAATCGAAATGTCCAAAACGGGAATCAGACTTCGGGGTGGAATCAGGCCTTGATATCCTGGTCCAAGCTTCACTCAGAGTCGACGAATGCAATGGTGCCTTCAATTTGGGGTGAGAGTGGGTGTAAGAGGGGCATCGAGTTCGAACAGGTTCGTTAATGGCTATTTATAGTCGAGCCTAAACCTGATAATAAGGCAAGCAATTGAGCATGCCTGAACATTCGTCTGGACGAGACGAAGCTAACCAGACCATCGACAGGCGTGGAGGTGGCCTGTCGGGCCTGAATTCGGGCGTGGGTTCTCGGCCACCAACAGGATCAGACAATCCCTGTGATGGGGAGACCAATTGGTCGAGGGGTCTAGTTCGCGTGGGGGAGACGAAGTCGGGGAGGCTTTTGTCGGGTGTGGAGGTGCAGGGGACAGGCTTGTCGAGCGGGTCGCCGGAAATTCGCTTGGACCGCCGGACAAGGGGAAAGGGGCGACCGGAATTGCGAATTCGACTTTGGCAGATTTAGTCCCTGGAGTTTGGTTTGTTACAGAATAGCCCTTAAATTAAATACCGGATGAATCCCTGTGGTTTCATTTGACCAGAAACAGCCCCTCAATGATTTTAGTTTAAAAACCTTCTAGTTTAGTTAATTACAAAATGAACCCTGCACTTTTATTTAAATAAATCAATTCAATTTCTTTTAAATTAAATAAACTTAAAAATACTTTTATAAACTTATTTTATTATTATTTAAATAATAATTTTAATAAAAGTTACTAACCTTATTAAAATATGTTATTTTATTAAATATGTAACCTTTTTAAATATAGATTTTTATATAAAATTTTATATAAGTTTAAAACTTATAAAATTTTAATTATATTTATAAAATAAAATATATATATATATTTTGTACAAAATTAAATAAAAACATTTGCATTTCATTAAATGGAACGATGATTACATAATTTGTATTACAAAAGCGTAATAAAATTCGGAATGTCACAGGGGGCCACGAAGATGTTTTATGATTTGAGGTGTCATTTTTGGTGGCCGGGTTTGAGGCGTGATATTTTTAAGTATGTGGAGAGGTGTCTCACATGCTTAAGGGTTAAGGCGGAGCATCAAAAGCCGTATGGAAAGCTTCAACCGCTTGAAATACCGCTTTGGAAATGGGAAAATATAACCATGGATTTGATCACTAAACTACCAAAGACTCGAAAGGGTTATGATGCGATATGGGTAGTAGTGGATCGGTTGACGAAGAGTGCACATTTCCTTCCTATAAAGGAAACGTATTCTTCGGATAGATTGGCGGAAATGTATGTGAAGGAAATTGTGTCACGTCATGGTGTGCCGGTGTCGATTATATCGGATCGTGATACGAGATTTACTTCTCGTTTTTGGAAGAAATTCCATGAGGATATGGGGACTAGATTGAATCTTAGCACCGCTTATCATCCACAAACGGATGGTCAAAGCGAGCGAACGATTCAAACGCTCGAGGATATGTTGCGAGCGTGTGCCTTAGATTTTGGTGGTAGTTGGGACGACCATTTACCGTTGACGGAATTCTCTTACAACAATAGTTACCATTCTAGTATTGGTATGCCGCCTTTTGAGGCATTGTATGGGAGAAAGTGTCGAACACCCGTGTGTTGGGGTGAGATTGGTCAACGGGAGCTTGGTAGTGTCGAAGTGGTCAAGAAAACTAATGATAGTATTGACCAAATTAGAGCACGCTTGAAGGCGGCTCAAGATCGCCAAAAGTCTTATGCGGATAATAGGAAGCGGGCGATTGAGTTTCAAGTGGGGGACTTTGTGCTATTGAAAGTCTCTCCTTGGAAAGGGGTGATAAGGTTTAGGAAATGGGGGAAGTTAATCCCACGTTTCATTGGACCGTTTAAAGTGATGGCAAGGGTGGGTGCGGTAGCTTATAGATTGGAGTTACCGGAGGGACTAAGTAGACTTCATAACACGTTCCATGTGTCTCATTTGCGAAAATGTTTAGCGGATGAATCTACTTTTGTTCCATTGGATGATATAGAAATTGATGAAAAGTTGAACTATGTGGAAGAACCGATGGCAATCTTAGATAGGAAAGTGAAGCGGTTGCGTAATAAAGAGATTAGCCAAGTGTTGGTTCGATGGAAGCATAGAAAGGGGGCGGAAATGACTTGGGAAACCGAGGAAGAAATGCTCAAATTCTACCCGAACCTTTTTATGTGAAGTCGGGTTTCGGGGACGAAACCCAAATAAGGGGAGGTGATTTGTAACGAACCAAAATCCGGGTTTCGTCTTCAAATAATTAAATATTTATATTTAATATTATGGTGGAAATAATATTTTATAAATAAGTTGAAACAAGTGGGTTTCAAGTTTGTAATGGGATTATGTTAGTTTTAACTAACTATAGAACGAATTGGGTAAAATGGAAGTTAAGGGACTGAAATGGTAAATATGGCAAATCTGCCATATTTGACCATATGAAAGTCAAAATTCAGCATTTGGTATGTTGGGGTCGTTCATATCAAGAGAGAAAAAGAGAAATCAAGTTTGAAGCTCAAATCATGCAATTGAGGCTTGTTTTGTGAAGGTTTTGGCTCACACAACACCTTCATAACATCAAGTAAGTGATTCTCTTTCTCTTGATTCCTCCATGTATGTGTTCTTGGTGGGTTTTGGGTGAAACCCGAAATTATGTATGCATGTGATGAAATGGTGTTAGATTATTGATAATCTAGCTAAACTAAAGTTAAAGAATGATGATTAACATCCTAGAACCCTTTGATTTTGATTATGAGAAGTTAGGGTTCATATGGTGAAAATTGGGGGTGTTTGGGTCATAAGGCTTGAATGGTGAATTAATGAAGATTAAGTGTTTTTAAGATGTTAGACACTAGAACAAACACCAAATTAACTTAATAATAATTTTTGAAAGAAGAATTAGTGTTAAGATTAAGTTAATGAAACTCAAGTAGGTGAGTTTGTGGTGAAAGAGGGTGTTTGGTTATGAGGATAACCCAAACGGGTCAATTTGGGTTGGAATTGGGAAATTGAGTTGTGAACTCAATTGTAATGAAATTTTGGTATATGTTAGATTACTAAACTAGGCAAATGTGTTTAGGTAATCAAATTGCAAAGCTTGAAAGCGGTGCAGGATCTTCTAACCCGAAAGGTAAGTGCTTTTGCACTTACTTAGTTTTGATGATAAATGAGTTTTATGCAATGTTGTATGTATAATGTGTAAAGTTGCATAATTTGTTATGTGGTATGAATGAGTATAAAATGGTATGTATAATTGAAGGAATGTAGTTATAGTATTTACACTATAATGGATATGTTGATATGGAGTTATGGTCTATGAACCATAATGGATAGAATGGATATGGAGTTATGGTCTAAGTACCATAATGGATAGATTAGTTATGGAGTTATGATCTCGTATCCTTTGGATATGAAGTTATGGCCTACGTGCCATAATGGAAATGGAAAAGTGATAATGAAATGATGAAAGTAACTTGTAGGTGATATACAAGTGTATGAAATCCTTAATTGGCCAAATAGGTGTTAACGGGTCAAATGGGTAAAAGGTGTGAAAACAAGTTGTAATCACTTGTTTGTTATGTTTAACACATTACAATGGTAATATGTTGACGAAATGCTAATGTATGGAACTATAATTGACCAAATAGAGGCAAACGGGTCAAATGGGTGAAAAGGATGAAAACAAGTTGTAAATACTTGTTGGTTGTGTTTATCTCATTACTAATGGTTATAAGTTTATGTGGTTATGCAGGGAAAGCTCCGAAATAGGTCAAGGTCAACGTCCAAGCTTGGAGGGTTCTCGTATGCATTTTTGGTATTTTGAGGATTTTCGTAAAATCCTTGTAAAGTGGTGTAATTTGGCACAAAAGTTATGTTTTGATGTAATCATATGTTGTCATGATGTTTTTGGTCAAAAATCTAAGTGTTGGTAAAGTTTTGATGTTAAGCAAAATGAAAAAGGTTGGAAAAATGGTTAAGTGTGAAAACTGCTGAAAGCTGGAAACATTCTGAGAGAAAGGGTTACTCGCGGGCCGCGAGAGTCCAGGAAGGATTCTCTCGCGGTACGCGAGATGGTTTTTAAAAAAAAAAAAAAAAAAAAAAAAATTCCTGGGTTAAGACTTCCGCGCGTTAAAGTTTTGTTTTTAAAAGTGGTGTGTTTCATGGTGGTTCAGTGGTGGACGAAAATCCTCTACAAACACCAAGGTTTAAGGAGGTATGGGTTCAAGTCCCACTTCTAACAGTAATTAAGAAATTTGCTTAAAAAAAGTGTATACGAGTAATGTATTTGGATGAGTTTATTTTATTTCTTATTTATTTTTGAATCAATAACATATTTTTAATATTGAGTAGTTTGAAGTTAATCGTCATAGCTACACGGACGTAAAATGTTAGCAAACCGAGTTTTTTCTTGTTGTCGACTGTTTTTGGTTGGGTTGCTTAACATAGCTGTTTTGGATGCATTAGTTTTAGCGTTTTAGGTTGTGATTAATTTTATCATGTTTAGTCGAATAAAATATCATCATTTGACCCGTTTTGACTGGTGCAATTTTCCCATATTTGACATGATTTGATATGTCAATTTTTGCACCCGCTGAACGAAAATTCTGGATCCGCCACTGCTAGCAACATACTCCATCCACATGCATAGAAGGAAGCCTGCTGGTATTGGGCTTCTGAAGCCTAAACGTGTCTCTACGGGTCGGGCCTGAAGGAGTTGTAAACTGGCTTGAGCCCGTGGAAAACGCACTTTGACTCATATTGCCACCAAGGGAGTTATCGGCCCCTGGTTGCACCTTCCAATGGGGTAAGTTTTCTTCTAAGTGATTGCCCATTTTGAGAAAACTAGTCATGCATATTTTCAGGACACTCCCACATAAACTTCTCCATAACTATCTAAACTCAAAAGGTCAACCCGGTCAATACTAAAATTTGAAATCTTTTATATCTTTGACGGGCGTTGACCTTCACTCGACATTGACCGACCCATATACTTGATGTGAGTTCTATGACCCTAATATTTTACATTAGTTGTAATCAATACTAGCGATAGTGAATTTATTGCATGATACGGAAACACTACATGAACCTAAAACGTAACTACGGGTTAAGGTTTAGTCTAAATTGGTTCTAATCAATTTCAGATCAACCTACGAACGTCACGGGTTAACCTGTTTATTTAAAAAAAAAAAAATTAACATGCAATGGTATTTTGATGCCAAAATTTGAAAGATAAAATGGAATTGACATCATACTTCATAAAATGGTATTTTGATGCCAGTCAATTTTAGGGTTCAAACCAAACACCCTGCAATTCATCTCTTGAGGTTAATCCATGGCGTCAGTTCGGATGATAGGCATGTCTTCTTTCTACTCTCTCTCTCTCTCTCTCTCTCTCTCTGTGTGTGTGTGTATAAACCCTAAATCTATTGTTTAACTTACTAACAGTCAATTGTTTCAATCCCGCTTCAAATCAAGCAGACATTGCCGTTAACTTTACAGGTTAGTGCCGAGTTGTATCGTAGGATTCAAAAGTCCATGAGATTTCAGTGATTGATCGAATATATTGATGCAGATGGCATGTTCAAAGGTGTATATAACGGAAAACAATGCCATTTACCTGATATTGCAGCAGTTTTAACCAGGGCTTGGAGCGCTGGCGTTGATCGAATTATTGTAAGCTTAGTATTTCATCAAAAACCTAGGTCAAAATAATTTAATAGTAGTTAATTTGACTTTGTGATTCAGGTCACAGGAGGATCACTTGAGGAGTCAAAGGAAGCTTTAGCTATTGCAGAAACTGATGGTCAGTAGTCAGTGTGTGCTGATTTTAGTATATTAATCTTACCAATTTCATAGTATTTGATTTTATAGAATACTTGTTCTTAGAGTGCATTGTTTGTTGCAGCAAGACTGTTTTGTACAGTTGGAGTGCATCCGACACGATGCAGAGTGTGTATATCTTCTTAACATTTGTTGCTGATCTTTTTGTCCCTTGAACATAAAAAATATTATTGTGTGTATGATTCTTTTTAATATGGTTTAGGAGTTTGACGAGAGTGGAGATCCGGAAAAGCATTTCCAGGCTCTCTTGTCACTGGCTAAAGAGGGAGTTGATAAAGGGAAGGTAAGATTAATATGAACTGGAAATTTTCCAAATCTGTTAAATTTGATGCTGAATAGTTATTCTGTTATTGAATTCTCATATTTTTTAAAAGGTAGTGGCAATTGGTGAATGTGGATTGGACTATGATAGAACTCACTTTTGTCCACCGGATATTCAAAAGAAGTACACGCTGGTTGAACCATATGTGAATTTTATATAAAAGTTGCACATTGGGGATATGGTTTATTGGTTAATTTTCTTTTATATTGTTATCACTAGGTACTTTGAGAGGCAGTTTGAGTTAGCACATATCCTGAAGCTTCCAATGTTTCTTCATATGCGAGCAGCTGCTGGGGATTTCTGTGACATTCTTGAGCAAAACAAGCACAGGTATGAATGTATGATGCATACATGTGCGTGTATCTACGACTACTAATAAGATATGTTTAAAGCTATAAATGATAGTTAGTCAATGAATCTTCACACATCTCTTTGTATAAAAAGTAATCAGTTGGCATTCAATCAGTAAGTGTACTAAATATTACACATGTGCGCGCACACAGACACACACAAATAGCTTTTCAACAGACGGAAACATTTTATTAATTATATCAAGTGCCTGAAAGACATGTCCCTTCACAACACAAAACCATCTACGTCCTATGAGCATAAAACATAGAACAAAGTTATAACTCAGACCCTAAGTGATATCAAAATTTTTGACCTGGTTAGTGTGCTACATCACATGCCTGAAAAAATTAAAAATATTTGCTGCAGCTCAGAGCCTCAGACCCACTGAAGGCCTAGCTTCTGACTCAAAATTATCATCCAAATTGGTTGATTACATCCATCTGAAAGTAGATAATAAATATAGGTGCTTACTGAATCTTGGGGGGGGGGGGGGTCACATACTGTTTTAAATCTTCATATGTGTCCTCCCAAGAAAAAAAAAGACTGCATCAATTCCACCTCCCAATTCTATTCCTGATCAACTTATTTTTCAAACTCACACGCTGAACCATAATGGCTAGAGCATATATTGGAGTATATTCATCTCTCAACACTAATCCACAGAAATCTCTTCTTCTACCTTTCCTGATCCATATCAGAAAACCTTTTCTGCATATATTCACCCATTTGTGATTAGGTTGTAAAATCATTGTTCTCTTTGCCCATGTGTGTGAAAACCTTTCTTTGGGTACAACATCTAGGCCATAGTCCAACATTTCTACTCCATTTTTGCAAACCAATTAGTTAATAGTGCCCCATTTTTAATCGCAACTCACTCAAAGCTAGACCATAGTTACCGAATTCACTCACTCCCCCGCGATCCCCGTATTGGATCGCGATGTACCAAATCGAAATTCGCCTCATACCAAATCGCTCCGGTACGGCGATCCAAATCGATTCCAGTACGACGATGTTTCTTTAACCCAATCTTCGCTGGAAATGGAGAAAGCAACCGTCGGTGGTTGGTCTTCCGTGGTTGTGAGCATAAAAGATAGACCCTTTTTGCCCATCGTCGTTGGTGTTGCGCGCAGCTGGCGATGAGAGGCTGTGGCGGCGGCTATAAACGAGAAGAATGAAAGGCTGGAGTTTTTTTTTTCCGTAATGCCCCTTATGCTTTAAAATAGAACACAACTCATCCACAATTACAATAATGCCCCCTCATGCTTTAAAATACAATTTGTGATAGAATCTTTTCATGTATTCCACAATTACAATAATACCCCTCATTCTTTTTTTTTTAATTCACTTTGACACTGAATTAAAGTTTCGAAAAATAATACCAATTTTCATGATACGCCGTATAAATTCGTTTTCTGTTTGATTTTGGTACTTTGTATTTTGGAATTTTGGTAATTTAGATTTGGAATTTGGTAATTTCTTTTTTGAATTGTGTACACCGAACCGAACTACATGGTACACCGTACCGGTTCGTACCGAAATGAGCCTACCCCCCTCCGTACCGAATACGTTAACTCTAGCGAATTGCGTACCCGAACCGCGTACCTGTACCGGAGCGAACCGCATATTAGGTAACTATGAGCTAGACCACTTGGTTTCTTTGGTTTGATGAGATCTGATTCCAACAAACTGCACAAGTTTCCTGCCCTCACCGTCTCCTTTCCAGAAAAGCATCCTCCTTATCTTTTTCTAATTCATTAACAACCCCATCAGGAATTAAACACCGTTTTAGTTTAAGTCGTCCTCCCTGTTTGTGAAATAAACGCAGATTTTTAATTGACAAGCCCCTCTCTAAGTTTCTGTAATATCAAGTCCCAAAACTAGCTGATCATGGATTCCCAGTTATAGTCCCAAGTAATGAAATGGTATCGTCCCAATAGAACATCTTATATTCGTGCCCCATTCTTCTACAATCTGACCTTCCACATCGAACCATGTATCACATTTTTCTTCAAATTGATCTTAAGCCCTGATGAAACCTGAAAGAATCTTAATATTCTTTTCAAGTTTTCCAAATCTTCCAATTTACCTTTAAAAAAATGCAATATGTTGTTAGAGAATTGCTGGTGAGACACCAAGAACTGGCTTCCCAATCACACCAATACCTTCAAACGACCGCAACAATTTTCCTTTCTAAAAGCCTTTCACTGGCTGTATTATTAATAGATAATAAAGTGGAGACAATGGATACTCCTGCCCAAGGACTAGATGCATCCAAAACTGTCTCTATGGGGAACCCGTTCACCCAAACTGATAGGCTAGATTTCTAGAAGATTGAAAACGGCTACTCGCCTACTCATCCCACATTCTCCACCTCGATCCAAAACCCATCACCTTTAAAAAAACACACCAATTGAATCATATGCTTTTTCAAAGTCTAATCTCAACAATAAGCCCTTTATTTATTTTTTGTTAATTTGAGGCTGCGTACCACCTCATTTGAAATTAGAGCACAATCTACCTCTCATAAACGTGGACCGGAACCATAACTTTGACCAACACTTTCCTTAGTCTCAAAGATAAAACTTTGGCCAACACTTTATATATACTACTGATTAGTGAAATAGTGTGGAAATCATTAATCGCAGAAGGGCACACCTTTTCTGGAACTGAAGTTATAAAGGCCTTGTTTACATTACTCAGCAATCTTCCATCTTTGTATAACTTTTCTGTTATATATACTGTACCACATCATCACTAAGGGGACTTTTGGTTCACAGAATGTTTTGGAATTGGAATTGGAGATTTAAGTATTCCTTTGAAAATCCATAATGTGTTTGGTTGATACATTTATTAAGGGAATTGGAATGTAAAAATACCTAAAATGACAGCATTACCCTTAAAATTAACAAAATGTAGAACAAAGATTCAAAATCGAATATCTTTAAAAAAATTGTTTTAAAAAAATGAAAAACGGCTAATGTCCAGTTCATAATAATATTATTAGGGTTGAGGCGGGTTGTCTCCCAAATTCTTCTATTCAGTTTTGTTATTTTCGATAGCATGGGCCTTTCAAACCAAACAGGCGCCCTAAGAACATCACTTAGTAATCTTACATCTAGTTCTAGAAATGTGTTTGTCTTCACTATATAAGAGTTAACATTTCAGTATTTCATTTGATTTGTTTATTTTAACAAAGAATACTGAAACGGTTTAGGAAGATTGAAATTCAAGTGTATGTGTAAGAGTGAAAGACTAGAGGTCTATATCCTTGGTTTGTTCCCTGTTAAACCAAGTAACAAGATGGAAAAATATTAAATGTTATGAATTTGGTTAATCTTTTTTATTTTATTATGTATAAATAAAAAAAAGAATTTGGTTAAGTATTCTTTCATTATGCGGCAGGTTCTGTGGTGGAGTTGCCCACTCATTTACTGGTAGTCCTGATGACCGTGATAAGCTTCTGGCGTTTAGTAATCTCTTTATAGGTCAATATCCTCCTATTTGGTCCCGTTTTCATTTCTTGTTGAACTAAATACATGTTGTAAATTGTATTCTCATTTCCAATAATGTACAAGTTCCTAGTTTTAAATTTTAATGTCTTATTTCTTCCAATAACAGGTATAAATGGATGCTCTTTGAAAACTTCTGAAAACCTTGATGCTCTAAAGGGCATCCCAGTTGATAGAATGATGATCGAGACAGATTCTCCTTATTGTGAGATAAAAAACACTCATGCTGGAAAAAATTTCATAAAATCCACCTGGCCGTCTAAGAAGAAAGAGAAGTATGACCAGGATTGCCTAGTCAAAGGTCGGAATGAACCATGTTTGGTTCGGTAAGTGCATTTCCATAATGCTCATCGTATTAAACATAATTGCATAGTACATTTTCATTGTTAGGGGTATGGGCTGATTTGGGTTACTTTTTTTTTCATTTACTTCAAACGGGTCAAAATAAAAATAAAATAAAATTTAGTTTAATGGGGAACACGTTGAACGTCACCTAAAGTCAATTGTTTAATACGTACAACCTTCTAATCGTTTCTCTAAACAATTTAGATGATTATTCTAGTTATATTGCTGTTGCAATCATAATTACCATTTATAACATATCAACCATCTTCAGGCAAGTCCTTGAGGTTGTCGCAGGGTGTAAAGGTGTTGCTGATATTAACCACCTGAGCAGAACCCTATACCACAACACGTGCAGGTATTTTGTAAATCTTTAATCTCACTAATTTGCATGCTTTAATAATTCAGGCATTATTTATTAGATGTCTACAGTACCTCTTAATGATGAAATTAGTGTTAATAATATTTTAGTAACCATAGTTGTCAAGGCGCATAGGCGCACTCAAGGCGCAAAGGCCGAGCCCGGAGCCTAGTTGCAAGGCGTAAAAAAAGCGAGGGCTTTTTTAAGCTAGGCGCATAGTATAAGAATATCATTTTTAGGGGTTTTAAACTTGTTTTAGGCATGTTTAGGGCTAGTTTGGTCTTTTTTTTTAGGGGATTCTAGGCTTGATTAGGGGTTTTAGACAAGTTCCGGTGACTTTTAGCAAGTTCCGGCGACTTTTTAGCCAGAATCTGACCGGAAAACGCGCCTAGGCGCTCGCCTGAGATCGCTTTTACAAGAAAAGCCCCAAATCGCACTTAGGTCTCTACCAGGCACTAAACTTGCATCTCGTTGCGCTTCTGCGCCTAGCGCCATGACAACATAGTATAAATCATTTGGTTCAATCACTTAATTTAAAAAAAAAATGAAATCTTTCATCAAACTAATGATCGTTCGATCATTCACGTGCAGGGTTTTCTTTCCTCATGACTTGGGTTCTGCGGCAGATGCTATTCTTTCTGGTGCTCAAATTTCCAAGTAATGTGATTTATTTGCTACATACTCTTTTCTTTATGCAAAACCAACAAATGCACTGTTTAGAGTTACATTTTAAGATTATATGCACCAAAAACTAAATTCTAAAACATGTTTGGCTCATTTACAAACAACTTTTAATACCAGACCATAACAAATACAAAAGATTAACTGGTCTATTATGACCAAAATCCAAGAACATTTGTTTATTCAAAACCCATTTTACCAAATGCATGTTTAAGCTGAACTAATATTTGATTTAATGACTCAAAATTAACATGAAACACAAAATCACAAAAATGGACTATATCAGACCATCCACCCAAGGTAACAACATAACTTTTGATCTCGAGAAGCTCGTTCATCTAAGACATTCATTATATACAGTATACACATTAGCAATTTAATGCTAGTAAGTACACGAATTTAAACCCGAAAACAAATGAAAACATTAATGGAAATCTATACTTAATAAATAAATAACTGGTTACGTCACGTGTCATAATTCTATGAGTCCATATTCTTTTTCCTACTTATTTCTTCTCAACTATTTAATATTTCCTTTAATACTATTCTCTTTATTCAACTATTTAATATTTGTTCTTAACTATTTAATATTTTCCTTTATTCAACCCGTGTAATAAACGGGTTTCTAACCTAGTATAGTTATAAAACAACTTGGAATCAAACTTACAGAAATACTGTAAGGCTACGATGTCCCACAGTAAAGCTACGGTGTCTGCATAAGACCTTTCCATTGTATGATGATCGTTTGCCACACAAAACATTCCGGTTCACCGTAGGGCTACGATTATCAGTCGTAGGTCTACGGTGCTCCGGCCCGAATCCTGCATGGTGACAATAAACATCCCAAATTTCAACTAACATGCAACAATTTCTCCTTTTATTCATGTTGACAAATATAATAAATAATAATTTTCACTTGGTGCACACATTTCACAAATCAACCGTATTAATACTTTGATTGTCAATCAATTACACTAATGTTTAGAACACAATTTATCTTAAAAAAGCCGTTCTATAACAAAAATAACCAACATGCATCATCAGTTCCGTTGCTAGCTATCAAATTAAATGTCTAGCAAGTGTAAATAATCCATACAACGTTTCTAAGTTAATGGACCATAAATTTTTCAAAATAATTTTGTTTAGTCTAACTACTTAAGTGACTTAACATTTTTGACCCTCAACTTTTTGTTTTTTTAATAATTACACTGATTCCATTTCTTTTTGATTTGGTCTTCATTTGACATTTTAAGATCACAATGACAACAATATACGTAAATTGGGAAAACTTCACACTAATAGCATTTATGGTGGATCTTTCATCCCCATCCCTATAATTTAACTTAAAAACACATTCTAATTTTATCTTTCATTTTTTAAAAACCTCATACATCCCATTCTTCATATCTATCTCTATTTAAGTAAATAATACTTCTTTATTCTTTTTTAAATTAATTTTTCTCTTTCTTTAACTCGCATTTACTCACAAAAAATATAAAAAATGGATATGGGTGAACAGTGACCCTTAAATATGGAGGATGGGTTTACTTTCTTCTAAAAATATAGGAAGAGGGTATAGGGATGGGGAGGGGAGGGGAGGGGAGGGGAGGGGAGGGGAGGGGATGGGATGGGATGGGATGGAGTGATTTTTTTGTTGATTTTTTAAAATTTTAAGGATGATAAGAGAGATAAAGGATCAGTTGTGAATGCTCTAATAACCAAGTTTTTTTTAGTATTTCACTAAAATCATCGAAATTTTTTTTTCCTGAAGTCATTCAACTTTCTGCAGTAATCTTTTATAATTTAAAAAAAATAAATGAGCCAAATGTAATATATATGAATCTTGATTAGTATTTAGTGATTTTTTTAAATTAACTTGATATAGGAGGTAATTGTGAAGAAAGAAAAAATTCACTAAATAATAACTAAGTTTCATAGTTGTTTAATTTAAGTCAAATTGAAAAAAATTAATCACCAAATAGTAAACAAGATTCATATATGTTTCATTTGGCTCACTTAATTTTTTATTTTATAAATCCAAAATTATATAGGATTGGAACGCCTAATGAAAGTTGAGCGATTTTAGAGAACAAAAAAAACTTTAAAATAACTTTAGTGAGACACTCAGAAGACTTGGTTATTATTCTATAAACTTACCCCTAGTAAATTTTATAATAGTAAACTTTGATACTTTATTATTTCACAACAAAATGTTATATTTTGGATTTCGAGACGATACCACAAAAAAGTATAAGAACTTTTTTTTAAGGGATGGGCTAAACGTACCCTAATGTATGCTAAATGTACCTTTTATCGAGTAAAATGTGAGATGGTGTGACTGATTTAGCATCAGAGGAGTAAATTTAACACCTCTTTTTTAACTTTCAGTTGAAAACACAATCGTTATCTTACTAATTGGACTTTGACTTTTATTGCCTTTTGTCAAATTACCTCGTTTTATACTGGTTTTCACAATAATTACCTACGATTCCACCAACAATTCTCTCATTTTAATCACGCTCCATTTAATTGCTCAGAAATACTGCCGGAATAAATTTTCAGATTTTGGGTGTATATAATTATTAGGGCCAACAATTTTGTTAACATATATGACTAGATACCAAGTTAAACCGTGTCATGTTAATGACATGATTAAAAACGTGTCTAAACTGGTCGTCACGGTAAAAAAACATGACTAAACGTGTTGAACCAACTTAACTCGTTTATGACCCACATAACACGTTTAACTTTTCTTGTTAAATAGGATAATAGGTGACACACCACGTGGATGACCCATATATCAAAACGACTTAGTTTTATAAAATTCTTCCTTATAAAATAGTTGAATATATTATGACTAAATATGGATTACAATTTTCTATAACTTTAATTTTACGTTCTTAGTTGTGTCTTATTATTTCTTAACCGTGTTTAGTGAATTGTGTTAAACGTGACGTGTCATTCGTGTTATTAAGTCGCTTATATTTAATCGTGATAAACGTGTCGTGTCTGTGTTATTGAACTGGTTACATATAATCATGTTAAATTTGTTGTGTCACGCACTCACTAAACATGTTCATGTTAGTATTTAAAAAAATGACATGTTTAGTTAAATGTGTCGTATTCGAGTTCAGTAGTCATGTTAAACATTTTGTGTCAAACACGATCTATTTGACACAACACGACACGTTTTACCAGCTCTAATAGTTATCGATAAATCGACAATTTTGACTCATTTGCATAAAATAGGTTGGCTCATATTGACCTATTTTACATTTTGGGTGTACATAATTATCAATAGATGTGACAATATTTTATTCCAACAGGTTAATAGTTGTGAAAAATATATTCAAATTGTTATAATTTTTATGATCAATTTATGAAATAATAAAAAGATTATTAGATTTACAATATATTCTTTGTGATAATATTATAAAAAAATCTAACATGACTAGTAAAATCCCACACATAACATTATAACAATGATACTAGTAAGGTTTGGATATTTGAAATAAGATTATATGCTTTAATTGTCTACACAATTTAAAAATCATGAAAATATGGCCTAACGTGACCCATTTTAAAATTGTATTAAAAATTGCTTGTTGATTTGTGTTGATTAATATACGATTATATTTCACATGAGTCGTTCGAAGAGATTATTGGTTCTTCAAGATTGTCTTTTTAATCATTAAGAAATAAGATATGTGATCTATAATCTCTTATAATTATATATTTTAGTTTTTGTGTAAAAGTAAATATTTGCACTAATTCCAAGTCTATTTTTCATTTGGTCCTCATTTGACATTTAAAAATCACCATGCCACAACAATATAAATAGTAACTTTTATAATAATAAACTTTGATACTTTATTATTTCACAACAAAGTGTTATATTTTGGATTTCGAGACCTTACAACAAAAGGTATAAGAACCTTTTTAACCTTCGCTTGAAAACACAATCACATTTTTACTAATTTGACTTTTACTTTAACTTTTATTAACTTTTGCCAAATTACCTCATTTTATACCATATTTCACTATAATTAATTCCACCAACCATTCTCTCATTTTAATTATGCTTCATTTAATTGTTCATAAATACCTCAGGATATTAATTTTCAGATTTTGGGTGTATATAATTATTAGGGCCAATGATGCGTGGTGTTATATATGTATAAATAAATATATATTTTCTTAATGGTTTCACGAGATCAGATTTTAAATTTATAAAATGATAAATACTTAAACTTAAAAATACACACAATAGGCAAGTGTACATATCGCATCGTAATATAGTTTAGGTAAGAACCAAGTATCGAACCAATGGACACGGTCAAGTTTCAATACTCAACATTTGTTATCGTTTAGCCGGTTTAATTAGTGAGTGGGTTTTGTGTGCTTGTGAAGCGAAAAAGTAAATGACACGTAAGTAAATAACGGAATGTAAATAACAAATATGTGCGTGAACTTTAGGAGTGTGATTTTGCTCTCTGGAATGGTATGTGGAATGAAGAACCCAAGCTATCTATTTATAGGCTTCAAAATGGGCAATGCACAGCCGTGCATTGGGTTGCATGGTAGTGCAATGGTCCAAAAGGACACATGTACAGATGGCAGGGTACGAGAGCATCTTGGGGCACACGGAAGGGCAATGCACGCCTGTGCATCCCTCTGTTTCTTCCCTCCTTTTGTCTTTTGCTGATTGTTGACCAATTTTGACTTTCTTTGGTGTTAAAGCTCGGATGTTTCTTCCCATCTTCCGAGAAAGCTTGATTTCTTGATGATTTTGGCTTGTTTTCGCTTTGTTTCTCTCGAAATGTGGTTTAACCTGCATTTGTAAATATATGCGTTATCAGTTGTAAGGTTTTTATTTAATTAGTACCATAATATGGGGATTATTATGCATGTAAAACATGTATAAATTATGACATATCAGCAAACAATTTAACACAACATGACTTGATACGAAGTTAAACGGATTAGCGTTTGGGGTAAACGGGCTCCACATAAGCGGGTTACCACATTAATGACACAATTAAAAATATGTCTAAACGACTTGAACCCACTTAACCCGTTATTGACATGAATCACGTCTAATTTATCAGACTAAATATGTTAATTATGACAATTTCGAGTCATTTGTATTAAATAGGTTGGCTCATGGTGACCTACTTTTTATTTTGGTTGTACATAATTATCAATAGATGTAACAATATTTTATGATCAAATTGTCATTTTTATGATCACTTTATGAAATAATAAATAGATTCTTAGATTTACAGTATATTCTATGTGATAATATTATATGTTTTAATTGTCTATACAATTTAAAAATCACGAAAATGATGACATGTAAACCTAACTTGACCCATTTCAAAATTGTATAAAAAATTGCTTGTCGATTTGTGTTAGTTAATATACGATTACATTTTCGCATACTTGGGTCTGTCGAAGAGATTATTGGTTCTTCAAGATTGTTTTCTAATCATTTAAGATGTGATTTATAATCTATTATAATTATATATTAGTTTTTTGTTTAAAAGTAAAATGTTATGACTTTCACGATAGAAATTAGATATTACTCTAAAATAACCAGACCAAAATAATGCACACTCATTGTAGAAAATCGAATGAATTATAAGGATGATCTATGTGGTATGGGTGCTTCATCGTGCTGGTATTGACTCTCGCATTATCTAGCAATCATTGTGATTTCAGGCACCTAGGAACTTCGGGGGAGGGGACGAAACCCTCTAGACCATGGGGTTCCAAGGGGGCATTGCCCCTAGTGGGGTCTTAACGTCTCGCTCATTGGTACGAACTGATCATCAGTGGGAACTAATTGTCAGTGGAAAGTGGTCCATCAGTAACAACTATGATCAGCAACAATTGTGTTGTAGATGTAAGTGCGAGCAACAATAATTGGTGATGTCAGTAGTAACTACGATCAACCGTAACTTTGGCTATCGGCAACATATTAGGCGAGAAGCAATAACTAAGTTACTAATGACAGACAACTCACTGTCAGTAACTAATTAGTTACTGCTGAAGAAGTTCCTACTGAAGGATTTCCTATTGACAGTTGTTACTACCGATGGTAACTAAATAAATGTAACCGTATTGACCATCAATCGACACACTCTTTCATGAAGTGTTGTGTCGTTTCAACTTAAAAGATGTGATGGTTACATGCCTATATAAGTAAGGTATTTAGTCTGTTTCAATATACTTTTTTTCACATAGAAATTCATACTCATTCTTGTTGAACTTTATAAATTATCCATTTAAGATTTTATACCGGCGAAATACTTTATTTTAAAAGTGAGATGTTTAAATAAACATAATATTCAAGAAAGTTCAAAAATCACAAAAATGTCGTTATACTTGGATTAGGTACACGAGAAAGTGTGTTGCTTTCTTGAGCACCATGAAACTAGATTTGAACCAAGAAATACCACAAGCCATTCCATAGTCCATGGAGAATCAATCATCCGGGCAACCAAACCAGACCACATAAGTGAAAGCTTGACTTTAGAATTAGTGAAGAAACACAAGACTAGAGGTGCAAACAAGTCAAGCCGAGCTCAAGCTTGGCTCGTTTAACTTAAGAGTGTTGGTGATTTTAGTATCATCAATGTCATTTTGTATAACTGGATTTACTTAAAACAAAATAAGAAGTTAATATACACTGGTTGAGTTAGGAGGTGTGGAGTACACACTAAATGAAGATTATTCTGATTTTTGAAACCATGAAACCTCTAACGTTGTTAGAGGCAAAGCCCCTAGACCATATGGGTTCCAATAGGGCACCACCCTAGGGGGGGGATATCGATAGAAACTGATCATCAATAGTAAAACAGTATCAACTGATATCAATAGTAATTGATAGCTTCGGTAGTAACTTTGCATCAGTAGGAACTGAGTGATGAGCAGTACCTTTGTCATTACTAATGTTTAGTAGTAACATGGTGGTTTTCTACATAAGTTCCTACTAATATAACTACAACAATTATAATCGTTAACTGTCATACTCTTTCATGAAGAGTTGTAATGATTTATTGTGATTGTTCAATCCCTATATAAATGATTCATTTGGTCTGATATAGAGACATATGTTCCTACAAATTTTCACATAAATTCAAATCTCGTTCTTTCAAATTTATTTTCCGTCTTATCCATTTATTGATCTCGTATACAGGCGAAATACTTTAATATGAAAGTGATCATTTAGTTTAGAAAGCTATCCAAGTACTACGAAATCTAGAAAATTCTACAAAAATAGCTCGAGCGTGGCTCGTTTAGAGCTCTATTTCTAAAGCTACAGCTTAGCTTCTAAGTAGTTTTAGGCTCAGGCTTGTCATTTACCATTTATTAATTATTAAATTATTTTATTTATATACATCTATAACCATTTCTATATATATATATATATATATATATATATATATATATATAATTAGAATTTTTATGTATAACATAATATATATATATATATATTATTTAATTACTTTTATTATAATTTTATATATAATAACTATTATTATGTTGATATATATATATATATATAGAGAGAGAGAGAGAGGTTTAAATACAAAGTATTTTTTGGTGAGAAGCGTAGAAAGTATTTTGAATCGTTGATCTAGAAAATTAATGGTTAAGATTAAAGATTATTGTTTTAAGCGTGAAAAGATTATGAAAATGATAAAATTTGAATAGCCTACATTTGTTGACTTTTTACAAGTTCCCCCATTTTTTTAAAACGAGAATAACTTTTTTATACGACATTATATTTTTTTTTTAAATTGCACCATAAAATCGAGCATTTTATTCTCTTTAATTTGAGTATACATTTGCTATACTTTTTTTTTAATCAACTTTTTTTTTAAATGTTGACGTGCTGAGAGTGATTACGAGATTTTGCATGATTACGTGATTAAATTATGAAAAATATGTTATTATACAACATGCGTGATTATACAAATGTTGACGTTCTGAGAGTGATTACGTGATTACGCCATTATACAAATGTTGATGTGTTATTATTACGCGGACGCATTTACCTCTCGCCCACTGAACACGTGTCGCATGCTGGTGCCTTCGTACGCTAAAACCACTTTGTACGATAACCGGCCCCTATATATATTATTTAACTAGTTTAGATCATGTGTCTACACACGGGGTGAAAAATATCAATATAAATTTTTTTTAAAATTTTTATGTATATATTTTACAAATATAAAAATATATTACGTATACTTAAGATTGAAAACAAATTCAAAATATGTAAAAATTGATATATAATTGGGTTTCGAAAATACTTTAATTACTATTTAATATAATTTGACTTTCATTTACTATTTGATTAGAAATAGAAGTTACATAATTAAATTTCAAAGTTTTTTATAATAAGAGATAATTTAAAATAAATGTTTTTATTAGTATAATTAATATTTTTCTTTAAATATATATTATTAGTAAGTATAGAAATGCATTAAATAAGAGAGAGAGGCGGGAAAAAAATGGTAAGGGTGAATATGGAGGTGACACGTGGCGTTAAGAAACATTTATTTATTATATAGTATAGATTACTTTTATTATAATTTTATATATAATAACTATTATTATGTTGATATATATATATATATATATATATATATATATATATGGGGCATATCAAATAAAAACCCTGAGTTGTTATGAAAACTCAAAAACTTATTCTTAGCCACACATTCTATTTATTTTATTTCTGATTATTTTAATCAAGAATGACTTTTATGTCTTTTTATCACTCTCTCTCCCTCCCTCCCTCTTACCAATCTCTTTCAAAATTACAAAACCAGATCTATATCCTCTTTCTCTCTAAACACCCAAAATCATATCTTTTCTTTCTCTCTCTCTCTAAACATAGGTATCCAAATCGAAGAGCAAGATTAGTTAACCAGATCTAGATTTAGGCAAGAAGACGCCACCGTCAGTGACCACCTGATGGCAGTCGTCGGAGCAACGCCACCTTCAAAGGCTTGAAACTAGGGTTTGCATTTTCGACGAATAAAGCGTTTCAGAGCATCAGCCGCCAAGACCTGCAACTCCGACTGCAATCATGGTGAGTCATACATCCTTCAACATCTCGATCTCTATCTCTATCTGTGCTTCGATTATTTCATCTGTCTGAATCCTTTTTTGTCATTTATGGTGTCGTGATTTGATAATATTTGCTATGACTTCGATCAAGGGTATTGGTCGTCGTTTTGCCAATATCGTCTGCAAAAAGGCCAACGTCGACACGAACAAGAGGTAGTTTAGTGCCTTAAGATTCTGTTGTTGAGATCTAGTTGATAATTTTCTCCGGCGTTTGAATGTTTGATCTGTATTTTACTGAAATCATAATCATGTTGAGATTTTAGCTTATATGTTAGTGACTTATTTGATAATTCAATCCTATTAGCTGTATTGAAAGCGTGTTCCTAGTTTAGTTAGCTAAATATACATTTATTGCAAGTGTTGAGACAGTTTATGAATCAGTAAACAATGCCACTATTAGGAAAGAACTTTAAAAAAATCTTAATTATTTGTATGCAAAAAATCATAAATTTGTTTTTCTAAAATCTGTCACACATGGACTATGGATTTCATTTTTTTAAACCCAAGCTTAAATGCTTTTTGGTGAGCAGATAGACATGTTTATCATCTGCCTTTCATTCGATTCTCATCAATTACAGTACTTTAGGATGATTTCATTTTGTAGAATTGTTGAATGAGAAATGCAGAGTGTTGATTGTCTTTTGAATGTACTTCCTAACTTATGCATGTTAATATTGCAGTCATCTGGTGAGTACCCATCTGAGTTCAGCTTGTTCCGGTGACCAAATACCACACGTTTACTCCGACAACCCTGGGAAGATCACACCAGTGCTGGCTCTGAAGGGACGAAAAGGGTGTTACAAGATAATGTAGTACAACTTTCTTGCATATGTACAAGTACTTGATGCATTTGTAATTTGTTTGGTCCTATAAGAGATCCAAGAAGATCATATCGAAAATCGCCAGGTATCCAAGAACATCAGTTTGTCTTGTTTGTTACTTGCAAGAACTGGTTAGAAATTTTTTACATATATTTTATGTTTTTTTATATTATTTAAGTAGAATCAATGTCATCTTTGTATATAGGTTTTCATTCGAAATATATTGTTCTTTAAAACAACATTTGATTATGGGTTATACCGTCTTTTTGTATATAAGGTTTTTACACATGTGTAAACTGAATTTACACAGTTGTAAACTGGATTTACACATGTGTAAAAAGTTTTTTCCTTTGTGTATATACATATGTAAACTATTTTTTATATTTCTATCTCTGTTTTAGGGTTCTTTTAAACTGTGTAAACTGTGTATATGATTTTTTACGCAAGTGTGTAAACTGTGCATTTGATTTTTACACAAGTGTATACTTTATAAAGAACCCTAAACCGTGTATTAGATTCTTTATCTCTATTTTGGAGTTCTTTACACATGTTTAAAGTCAGTTTACACATGTGTAAAGAGTATGTTCTTCAATTATTCTTGTTCTGATGCGTAATTGAATTTACCCATTTGTTTTTTTGATTATACACAATGTAATTATTTGTAAAGATATTTGTGTATTTGAATGTAAATTTCTTTTTTCTAATTTGTGTATATGTTTATTTTGTAAAAATATTTGTGTATTTGGAAGTAATTTTATGATTTGTGTATATGTGTAAACTAAATTTACACATGGTTTCTTTAAAAATCATGTTTTTGTAATTGACCTGGGTATATATTTATAGAGAGAGAGAGATATGGAAATATTCATTATTTTGTAAAATAAAAAAAGAAAAAAGTGCAATTACCTTTTTACCCCCTAATTTAATCTAAGCTACAAGTTTTTTTTATTAAATATATTAAAAATACAGAATAATTACAACCACATATTAAAATATTAAAAAATGAATGTGTGGTCCATATAGAGTTTAAGGGTTTTCACAACAACTCAAGATTTACAACCGATACGTCCCATATATATATATATATATATATATATATATGATTAGGTTCAGGTAAAAAGGATTCTAGTTCTAAGAAGGGTGAGAAGGATTTAGTGCCATTAGATCAAATTGTAGAAAAGATTTAATGGTTGAGATTAAATTGTAGGAGAAAAAGTTGTTGGAAGGGTATTTTAGTCTTAGTCACTTTTGTTGACTTTTTATCAAGTTCCCCCTCATTTTAAAACGTTCATAACTTTTAGATACGACATTATTTTTTTTTTTTAAATTACGCCATAAAAACGAGCGTTTTTTTTATCTTTAAAACGAGTATAGTGTCGTAATAAACAAAAAAATTTTTTTTTTACGTTTTCTAGCTCATTATGTAATTAGTCAGGTCAATGTGTAATACAATTAAATGTGTAATACAATTCATTGTGTAATACAAATTTAAACTAAAACGTAGGCGCAACGGTAAAAATAATGTTAATAGAAAGGAAACATAAAGCTAAATAATAAAAAAGGGAAAAAACGAATTAAAAAAAATACCGCTTCGGGTCGTCGAAAACCATAAGGCGAATACCCATACGGATTTCGATAATACCAACATCGACAATGATGTTGTTCGCCCATAATAGGTTGGGCTCGTAATGGTATCACAACGGTAACGAAACTCGCTATAGGCAACGGAAAAAATTTGATTTTGAATACAACTACGTTTTAAAAAAAATATATCGAAACGTTCACAAAAAAATGCAAATAGTTGCGAACTCCGTATTTTGAAAAAAGTTAACAAACGAAATTAATATAAATAAAACGGGCTAAAAACGTATATTATATATAATATAAGGGTTAAAATAAAAAAATAAAAGAAAATTATTTTATTAGCACGTGACACTCCCCCCATTTAGGGAGTTACTATTCACACTCGTTCCTCTTTAATCTTAGCTTCTAATATTTATCATTTTTTTTTCTTGTTACCTTTAACTATTTTTATTATAAAAATATTTTATTTTAATGGTATGTTAAATGTAGTAAGGGTATAATTGACATTTTATTAATTAATTAAGTCATATATCTTAACTAGAAATTTTGTCCCGCGCTCCGCGGTGGGAAGCGGACCTTATACGATTGAGGCGGTGACATTAACGTGACCAAACACAAAAAAAATCGTGGTTAAATACATAAAATAAAAGTATGCAGTTACAGCGAGTTGGTTGTGGAGATTGAAACATAGATAAAAGAAAATTATATTACGGTTCAGATGTTTTTCAGTCGGTATCGGTCTCATTCATCATGTTACCAGCACATCACCGTCAGTCGATATAACCCACGATAACTAAAAAAACACTCTATTTTGAATACGACCCCGTCTTTAAAAAAATTATACCGGGACGTCAAGAAAAAAAATAAACAAATAAACGTAAAAGTTATTAAATAAAAATCAAAATATATATACTACATGGATAAACTTGAAACTTTATAAACTTGAGGAGGGTCAAACTGAAAGTTTACAAAGTTTGTGGTAAGTTTTATTATTTGACCAAAATTTAGGGGGGAGAAGGGGTTGGTGACCTTTGCCACCGACACTTGTGTTTAAGATTAGTTATAATTGTTAAGTCTTATTTATTTACTTGTTTTTTTTAATATAATTTGTAGTTTGTTTAAATTAAAACTTATAGATAAAGTTGAAGGGGAAAGGAGGAAAGCTAGATACAAAGTTGGAGCTATTTTTTTTCCATTTTAAGGGGAACAATAATCTAATTATATTTGAACTTCTACTTTTGTATCATAACTTTTAATTTGAAGCATGATCTCTAGGATTGCCTACCATCTTCATGACATGTGTAACCTACATTGTTAAGTAACAAAAAGATATTCTTCTCGAAGTATGATTAGGTCAAAAGTAGGATCATATAATTAGGGATTTAAGTATGGTTCAAGTCCTCTAGGAACACTTAGGTTTGAGGATTATATATAAGTATCGAAATCGGGCCATTGGGGTTGGTGGCCCAGTGGTAGAGGAAAATCCTATATAAACATCAAGATTTGAGAAGGTCATGAGCTCAAGTCTCACTCCCAAAGAAATAAAGAAATTTGCCTTTAAAAAAAATTATTGGAATCGGATTAGAAAAAACTGAATTCCGAATGGAATCGTATTCATTTTAAAATTCAAATTCAGTTTTCTAATTTTGATTTAGTTTGGTGACCGATTTGAACTCGTATTTCAATTTTCAAATCGAATTTGAAATAGTGATTTTTGGGGTCGGACTAAGATGAATTTCTAAATATGAATAATATATATACCATGTGAGGTTCTTTACATAGCCTAAATTATTACGAGAGCAAAAAGAATAAACTTAAATCATTTAACTTTTTAATCAATAGTTCATATTTTTTTAAATATTATAGTTCTTACATATAGATGTGTAATTTTATGTGCAAAAAACCCTTCAAACTTAAATTTTCATATGTTTTTAAATTTTTAACATTTGCCTACACATGTATAGGTTATGTATAGACCATATAACCTATATGTGACTTACATATGTGTAGGTTATACACATAAAAAAATTTGTTCATATATTCTTTTTTTTTAATTTCATGAGAAACGAGTATAGATTACATTTCTGTTGAAAGAAATTTAAGATTGAAAAAATTACTTTATATTAATTTTATTCTGCATGTTTACGCAATACATAATGCTCTGCATAGATTTGGTATTACACTTAGACTCGCAAAATATGTACTTTTATTTAACGCATGAATTATATGGATAATAACCTCATTTCTTATTGATTTGGTATTAGACTCGCAAAATATATACTTTGGTATTAGACTCGCAAATTTAGAGATAAACTAAAAAACGATGCAGTTTTTTTTAACATCAACACCTAAATTTTCTAGGATAAATACATCACATATGCACCTTATAGGATTTGAACTCCTGACCTTTTGGTTGTGAGACTGGCATACTACTTAATCACCAGAATTTCCCGTTAAGCACAAAAACCGATAACAACAAGAATCTTAACTACTTTATGCCGGCTATTGGGAATCATCCTAGGACCATAATAGGTTAAAAAGATTGGACACGAACACAAATACAATACAATAAATAAACACCTTGAAACCTTCATTCCAACCCTCTTAAGTTCTGCGCGTTTTGAAGATTAGAAAACTAGAAATAATTTGTTGATCTTTCAATTTATTATGAACTGCCAAACATATATTTAATAAGGATATAAGTTCTCATTTATTCCTTTTTCAAGTTTATCATCAATTATTCTTGTATATATAATTGTACAAATTACACAACTTGATAGAATTGTTTTCTAAAACTACAATTAACATGTTAATTTGGCACTTAAAGTCAAAAGTTTAACAACTACGAGTATCAAATATTGAATTGAATAGCATTTTTGGGTTATTAATGAAAAAAAAAAATCTTTTCTAAGTTCCAATCTTAATTATATAATCATCTAATGTGTTGGGGAAATTTCAAAACAATATAAAAGGATAGTCGTTTGTTTTGGGTTAAAGGTCGGCACAACTTATTTAGGGATTCAAAACGGAGTTTAAATCTGAGACATAAGCCAACCCCACCTACAAATAGATCAATGAATTGATTTTGGTGGGTTTGAACTTGCAACTCTCATTTACGGAGTATAATTTTGTTTTGAGTAAATTACTGAAAACAACTTTTATGAGTTTATGTATGTATAAAATTACTTAATCTTCACTAATTACGTTAGACACCCTTTTTGTATATGGTTTACATCAAATTATAATATTTAGACTAACAAACGTTAGATTTTTCAGTTAAATAACCAATCTATCCACCATTCTTTTTTCTTTAAACAAAGAGAGAGCATTTTTTTTATTAAAGAAACAAGAGGGTCAAGAAAGTCACCTCCTCAACATCCACCACTAATGACACCATGACGTCAGAGCAACAACCACCACCACCGCAGGCAAAACTTATTCGGAAATTAGCTGTGAAGGTTGCCGACACGCTTGACTAGCTTCCGACGGACGGATTAGGTAGTTCGAGTGCTTACGTGGTTGCAGATTTCGACGACCAGAAGAAGAGGACGTCGACGATTTCTAGGACACTGAATCTTGCATGGAATGAGATGGACGTGCCACCATCTAAAAAGAACGCGTTGCCGCCGCCACCGTAGTAGGAAGGGAGGAAACTGGAGGAGGTAAGAGTTATGGAGGTTCCGATGGAGATTTTACATCTACCTCCAATGGTGTCAGTGGAGGAAGCTCCAATACTTTGGCCTTATTTATTTTATAATAATAAGTGTATTTTGGTCATTTTAAAAATCTAACAAAAAAATCTAAAGTCTGTTAGCTTAAATGTTATAATTTGATACAAACCATATACATAAAGGGTGTCTAGCGTAATTAGTGAAAATTAAGATATGTGAGTGTAATTTGGTATATAAATAAAGGTTGTTTTATCTAATTTAGTTTTTTCTTTTTGTGTTAATGGAGAACTTACTTTTACAATGGACCCACTTAAAAAAAAACTTTAAGTATCCATTCTTTATACACCAGGTGTGGTGATTGTGTACAAAGTACAACTAGATGTACATGCCTTTTAGAGGAGAGGTCTCATGTTCAAACCTGGACAATAAAGTAGTTAAGAATAATTGGTGTAAAAAATAACATTTTTCGTTCAAGAAAAAAAAAATACACATGAACACGTGAACATAGTATTGGAAACATCTATCATCCTGTATAGTGTTTAAGAAAGCAATGTTTGGACACAAAATTCATGTGGTCCACCTATTTAATGAATCTTATAACAAATAAACCCCTATAGGATATTCACTTCTATTACTCACTCTGCTATATAAAGATATACTATATTTAAATTACCACCACAATCAAAGTGGGAGGAGTTCGAATCCTCGTACTGAATCAAAATCTAAAAGTAATTGCTAGGGTAACACTTTGATGAAGGTAAAACGTTCCTGGATAAAGTAAATTTATCTAATATATTTGGTATGTTGGTGTTGTACTATGATGGATGCCATAAACCACACTCACATTATCATAGAAGATAATAGTAGCACCGAAGACGGGAGAATGTAAATCAAGAAAAAAAGGTTATGAGACCATGATTTAGGAACAACACTGACAACACCACTATATTCAGCTCCAACACTAGGACGTACAAAACATGCTGATGTTTGAAAGACCAGGAGACTAGATTGTTTTTAAGGAATTCAAGCACCCCAAAGGTGGAGCAACATGTCTCTAGATATACGCCCATTCCGATCTGGTGTAGGATATGAAGGTTGTGTTTAAGGGTACTATGAAGATATATGAGAGTAAGTTTAAGAGCAAGCAAGATAATGCATGTAAAGACAAACTTATTGAACAACATTAGTGATATTGGGGTGGGTAAATGTTAAATATTATAGGGCACCCATAAGGTTGAGATAAAAGTAGGATCGGAGACATGAATGCTACTAGACTAGAGTTTAGACATTGTGTAACATAAGTGTTTCAATAATTCCAAACTTCCATTAATCTTAGACGAGTATATCCCTAGCAAACGATGAATGGTTTAGGAAATAACCAGAATCCAAACGGTAGTGCAATGCCAAGAAGTAAGAAAATAAGCCAAGGTTAGTCATGGAAAACTTAGAAGAAATACGAGAGATAACACGATTTACAAGAGAGTGACACGATTTACAAGAGAGTGAGTGGATGTTGTTTGGATAATATCATCTACATATGAGAATAGTATAGTGACATATGTTGACCCAGATCCTTCTTCCCAAACACAAATCACACAAACAAAAGTCGCACCACCTTAAATTATGATGGCTGCGATTAAAGATCAGATGGAACCAAAAACTCACGTAATATTCATTCACATTCTTAATAAAAACCTACGTACATGACCCTTTAAATAGGATAAATAAAACTATTCCTACCTTGATTCAAACACCTAAAGATAATCCAAACATCTCTTGAATTTATCCCTACTTACTAGATAATTACCAAAAAATTCAAGTAAACCTTCAAACAATAAATAAATAAAAGACTCATACTTATCTCCTAATTAAACAAACACTTGCAAATCCTAGTTTTGACCCTACAGGAACTTTCGGTCAACTTTTGATGACAAGAATAATTCAAACTCAAACTTTCACATTTGACCTAGTAAATTTCAACTATTCCAAAACACCCCCCTTGAACTTTATAATGTGAACAAACAAAGATTAAGTCCAACAATAGTGACATATTGATATGTAAAATAGATATGTATCATATTTATTGCTAGAAAACCCTAAAGAGGTGATAAAGACAACAAATTGGTTGTACCACACACATGGTGCCTGCCTAAGGCCAGGAAGGTGACACACGGTGGGGAGAGAAAAGATGGAGTACTTCAGAGGCTGTTCAATATAGACAGTAGATCACTGATCAATAAAATGTTCTTAACATCAAGTTAATGAATTAACAAGCCTAAGAATGAGAAATGGCTTTGTTGAGAACAATGTGAATGGTGTCAAGTTTAACAACATGACTAAATGTCTCGTCAAAGTATAAACTAGATTCTTGCAAAAAAAACTTGGGGCGACTAATTAGCCCTTGTATTCATGTACCTTAATGTGACTATAAAGCTTTTATTGGAAAAATAAAGCTAGTCTAGTTAACGATGTTTGCATATGGAACTAAATCCCAAGTATGGTTCAAGATAAGCAAAAACATCTTGGAATCCATTACATCTTTCTAACTAAGATCATAGAGTTCTTAGCAGGAGACCGTTGAAAAACATGTAATGGCCGAGTGGTTTAACAACTGACACAAGTAAATAGAATGGGCAGTCATTAGATCCCCACGTATGGCTGAAGTTGTTGGAATTGTTGGAACGAAGAAAGGAACGAGAGGATGACGCATGAGAAGCATGTTATAGCATGGAGACACCAATGTTAGAATAGAAGCACCATTGTGTTTGTCCTCGTATTAGTATCCATCAACATAGAAGTACCCAAAGTCGGAAAGGAGGACCCTTTAAATGTAGGGTGTAACAAAGGAGGCGTGTCAAATGGAAAATACCATAACTAGACTTGGACAGGGAATATGAAAGGAAGAATAGGGAGCGTTGTCCTCATCAAAGGTAACATGACAAAGAATAATTAATGATCTTATAATTTTGAAGATCAAGATAATAATACCATTTGATGATAAACCTAAGTACACACATGTAGTAGATTGTGGAGCCAACTTGTGTGGAGATGTGGCATGAGAGTTTGATTCTCAAATTATAAGGTTGTGAACCATGATTCATACTTGTTGATGTTGAGATCCAGGCTTGTTACATGTCTGGTGTTGTGATCCTTAATTCACATGTATGAGATTTTTGGACTTATTCACACATTAGGATATTATGGATGTGATCCACACATGTAATTTTGTAAGGAGAAATAGATTCACATGTATTAGTACTGTGTAGTTATTTTGCATATGATTATGTTATTATAGTCACATGTTAGTGTATGCTTGTGCAAATATATTGGTAGAAAAACATTAACTTATTACTATTCACATTAGTGGTTTTCTTGATCAATTTGGATAAATTTAGTAAGATTTGAGACATTATTTATTGTGATGCTTATCATTATCTAGTGAATATATGGAGTAAATTGGTAAATTGTTAGAAGTGGGTTTATTTTTGTCTTATGGTTATGGAGAGCAATAGTTTTTGTATTGAAGGCTTAGGCTATCAGACGTGATTTTCACTGCTGAATGCCACTTTAATGCCACATCACCTTTCATTGCTTCATTACAAATTGGTTTTCATCATATCATCACCATATTTTATTTTTTAAATACAAAAATTTTGATTATATAAATAAACAATTTTCATTAGTAATTAAAAAAAACATTACATAAATAATAATTAAAAAACATCATATCCAAATGTGTGAAGAAGATGATGAAACCCCTTTTGCTTTTGCCTTGTCCCTCCTGATAAGGCGTTTTGGTTCGCCTAGTTCTTCATCGAAAACATCCACATTAAGATCCATAAAAGAACGTCCATTCGAACCAAGACTAGTCGTGTTCTCGAACGTATCCGACGACTTTCGTTTCGAACTGCACGATTGTTGAACCATTTTGCACACCATCTCCCATTTAGAGCGCTTTCAAAGGATTTCCCAAGCCGTGACAGGAGTGAAGGCACCACGATTTTTTGGACTTTATTTTTCAAGCGAGATATTTAAAATATCGCCATCGCTCATATCACTTTTGTATTGTATGTATAGATTATTGTAGATACCAGAAAACTTTGAAACCTTCCCTCTCAGGTCACGAAACTTTTAAGTAAGTTGATCGTTTGACCAGTACTCGTCACGACCCATCATAAAGTGAAACTTCCTTGAAGCCCAGTTCCACAGTTGTACCCGGGTTTGCGCATTACCAACTATCGGATCCTCTTAAACATCCACCCAAGCACAGGCCAACGCAAATTCCTCCTTGGGAATCCACTTTTGAGAGTTGCCACCTTTTTATGATGGTTCGGGTTGGGTCTTAGGTATGGGTTGGGATTGGGTATCGTGTATGGGTTGGGATTGGGTCTCCGGTACGTAATCGGGCATGGTAGGTCGGTAGAGTTATTGGTTGCACCCGAACGGAAGTTGAGGTGCTCCAAAAAAGGAGTCGTTGGTCCTCATTTGTCCGTCAACTTTCTTTTCGACCAGCTACTTTGTTGAAGCATCCCAAGGGCCAAGAAGTTTGAAAACATATTTTTGCTCCTCGTGGTATTTTTCAAGTGAAGCGTTCAAGATACTGACATTACTTTTACCACTTCTACAGTTGTTCATTTTATTATTATATATATAGCAAAATTTGGACACTCGTTGACGAATCTCCCGCCACTTTGAAGTGATTGTGTCCAATAACCGGTAATCTTCTCGACCCATGAATTCGTGGAACTTATCCACTACCCGACCCCACATCTTCCCATGTGTTTGGGTGCTTCCAATTATTGGGTCTTCGGATACATCGAACTGCGTTAAGGCTTCTTCTTCTTGGGCGTCCACTTTTGAGGGCTTTGTCTTTTTTCCCCCTTTTTGCGTGTGATTTGGGTCTCGGATATGGTTTGGGTCTCGGTTATTTATTGGGTCTCTAGTACGGTTTGGGAGTCAGATGGTAAGTCGAATTGTGGGCGACAGTATTGTTTGGTTGGAGGTGGTTGTTAGGTAGGAGACGGTTGTTGCTGTTGCATTTGACTGTTGGGTAGGAGCCGGTTGTTGTTGCTGTATTTGGTAGAATTGAGAGGGAGGCGGAGAAGGCAACCAAGATGGGTTGACGTTGTTCGGTTGGTTCGGGTCCATTTTTTGGATTAGTTGAAAGAGTGTGAGTTTTTTTGGATTTGGTTGAGAGAGTGTGAGAGTTCTTTTATAAAAAAAGGTGTGTGTGTATATATAGCAGTGGTAAATGAGTTAAAAGATTATTATTTTTTAAATCTACTCGTTGAACGGTCATGAGACTGTTGACCCTCTCCTCCACGCTCGTTGAATTCTCAATGAAATCAAGCCACACGCATGAACCAAACATAGAGGGTGCGATGTTCCATAGGCCATGCGGTCCACCTCACTTCCACGTGACTCTTTCACGCTAGTATATCGAACGGTCTTATACTACCTCCGTTATAAAACTTTGAAATTAGATTTCTTGCACAACAACCAATACAAAACTAAATATTAATCATCTTCGTAAATCTTTTTAGTTATCTTATTTTCTAATTTGCATTACCTGACTTCCTAACAAATAGGTTTTTTTTTCTTTCGGGTTATCATCTTGTGATAGAGGAAATATTTTTTCTACATTTCTTAAACCCTATCAATAAGTTGTTATCCGTAAAATTTTGCTAGGTAAGATTGTTTGTATTACATCACTTCCTAAGATATCAACATCTAAATAATATAAAATAAACATAGGGATATTCCATTTTTTATATTAATATAAGTATCAAGTGTTATTGTTTTTATTGTTTATTTAACCTCGAAAATTGTCACTAACAAAATAACGGTAAATTGTATTTTAATAATTCAAACTATCATCTGTTAGCAGATAATAATTTATACTGGCAAATCGATCGATGATAGTTCTAACTTTCACTTTTATCATTCCGTGGGTCAAAGTTTGGATTATTAAAATCCAATTTGACTAAAATAATTTAAGATGGTATATTTTTGGTTACTAAAATAATATGATCATATTACAAAGTAGGTAAAGAAAATAAAGTTAGTGTAGAGTGAATAGATAAAGGGCTTATATGATTGGCCACACACCTCTATTTACATTCCAATCTCCTTCCTTCACCATTCTCTTTCTCTGCATCTCCTCTTTCTCTTTCATCAATCTTGTATCAACCCCCCCGCCCCCCACCCTTTGTTATTGTCACCCATCAACAGAATATCCCCCCTTGACTTTCTATTGAATTGGGTTCTTGTTATTGCATACTGATTTTCATGCAACTTCAAATTGGCAGGAATTCAGTCAATAAGAACTTCAATTTGGCTATGGATTCTGTGTATTACAAAGAACATGATGATGGAACTGCTTCCAACCCGGTGGGAGGATTCAAGAATTCATCAATGGAAAAAGGGGATATGACTCTTTTTAATATCTTTCATGGTAAAATTTAAACTTTTAATGGAAGTTTTGGTTGAAATCATGTTTAGGAATAATTATGACAATATTTTAGGGAAATTTATGAATAGATCACATCATTTTTTTTATTTGAGGACTTAGCGGTACTTGTTTAGGGCTTGGATTTGAGTATGATTTCTGAAATTTTGGTATAAAGGTTGTATTTTGATCTTTAAAGTGATGCAGGTGAATCCAAGAGTTCATCAAATGGTCAAAAACCAGTACAGTTACAAGCTGCTTTCACTTTGCAATCTGCTCCACAAGTTCTTGGAGATCATCTTGAGCTTGGGTTTGCTCAGCCGGCTGTGGTAATGATTATGTTTATTTATATGATTTTGATTGTAATCTTTATGATCAGTGATAATACTTTTTTTGGATTTTGATGAATTATGATAGGATACTTTTTTTGGATTTTGATGAATTATGATAGGTATGTGGCGCGTATCCTTATGGGGATCAATGTTATCGCTTTCTCTCTGCTTATGGACCTCAAAGCGCGGTGTGTACTTTCATTAAGAATTTATTTAATAAATGTAACACGCGTTTATTATTCTTGTTGCATTGTGTGATTTGGTTCTCTTTTGATAATTAAGGGTCGGGTTATGCTGCCTTTTAACTTAAGCACCGATGATGGACCTATATTTGTGAACGCAAAGCAGTATCATGGAATAATTAGGCGCAGACGATCACGTGCTAAAGCAGAAATGGGGAAAAAGGTTATGAAAAGTCGCAAGGTGAGTTGATAATGTGAAATGACCTTTTTACCCTCAAAAGCCATCCCTCTTTCTCGTAGTTTGATATTCGTTTGGTAATTTCTTTTGGCAGCCATATCTGCACCTGTCACGCCATCTCCACGCGAAACGCAGGCCAAGAGGTTGTGGGGGCCGCTTCCTAAACACTAAAGAAATGGGCAAGGATAAAACTGGAATCTTGGATTCAAAACCGACCGATCATCCAACCGGTTCTCAGAGATCCGAGGTTTTACAATGTGACCACCAAACAAATGGTAGAAGGTCCTACATGCCGGGATCCGAGGTGACAAGCATATTCTCCATGGGAGACCTCAATCACTTCCCGATTGGGAATCTTTCAGCTGTTTCTCTTTCAGACATGATGGTGTTTGGTCTTGGCATTCAAAACAAATGGGTTGCAGCGGATGCTGGTGACAGTATCCGCTGCAACCTGACAATATGATGGCATATGGGGTCTGATGTGTTTACACATCAGGCCCCATTCTTAGATAGTCAAATAGGACTGGGTCTTTCCCGCTGTTTGGCTATGGCAAATCATCCTTGGCTTTGTGTTAGGGTTGTGTCTCTAATCTTCATTTCCCCTGGGAATTGTTTAGAGATGTTGATAACCTTAATACATTTTGATGTACAATCATTTCTTCTAGATGTGTTTGTTTCATCCTATATCAATACTTTGTTGTTGTATGAAATAAAGGAACCTTGAAACTGTGTTTTCAAGGTATGTACCATGTGCGTTTTAGACTTCCAAACATTTGGGAAATGCCATGCATTGTGTTTTGATTTATTCTAGTTATGCATATGTTGCTAATTATAAAATTCCCTTTGGGGTAGTTTTGTAAATTAACATGGATGTTGGATATTTATATTTACAAGATCATTTTATTTGTTTGGATTAATATTTTTCTTAATTTTAGATTTATTAATGTGGCATATCTAGAGACCTTTTAAAACAGAATGAACTCTAATCAGATAATCGAGAGCACCGTATATACCTTTATGTGCATTTCTTTAAATGCTATATATTAAACAGTTTTTCAACCGTCTCTCCTACTCTCTCGCCCTATATGTGATTATCTTTTATATACCACATACGCGTGTTTATGTGATTGTAGTAGTTCTTTAGCTCAAATCGATTTTGCATTGAACGCGTCCTGCAACTAATATAGGATAATATTGTTTTGTAAGGTTAAATTTAATATTTTGGAAAAACTATAAAACGGGAATTGAATTATTTTAATTAATTTTTAAAAATTTCATATATGTTTTCGACATTACAAATTTAAAATAATAATTTTTTTTTTCAAGAAAATACTTTTCTTTTCATGACAATAATAACCTTATCTACTCTGTTTCTCAGTAGCCATAGGAGGGGCATTTCATCCTCCTTTTACATTCTGCAAATCAGAACCCAAAATGTCTGCAACTGCTTCTTCATCATTAATCTCCATCGCCAATCCTTCAAATTCATCTTCTCAACTCTGCACCTCCAAAATCCTTCGTTTAATTTCAATCCCCAAATCCCACTTCAAAACCCCCAATTTCTCATTCAATTTCAAAACCAATTACTCTAATTTCTCCACTCTGCTTCGATCCTCCTCCCCATCATATGAAGAAATTCAAATTGAAGACATTTCAGAATCAGAATTATCAGAAATTGAAGAAGAACTAGAAAGCGATGAAGAAGAAGAAGAAAGCGAACCCGAATCGCCGGAGGCCGGGAAGCTTTACGTCGGAAACTTGCCGTACGCGGTTACTTCTTCAGAATTGTCCCAAATTTTCGGAGAAGCTAGTAATGTTGATTCTGTTGAGGTACTGTGTTTGATTTACGTTGATAATTGTTGGAATTTTGTATAATTTTGAGAATGATTCGGTTTTCGGTAACCCTAATTTTGTGTTGGATCAGATTGTTTACGATAGAGTTACAGATAGAAGCAGGGGATTTGCGTTTATTACAATGGCGAGTGTTCAAAAAGCTAAAGAAGCCATTAGAATGTTTAATGGATCAGTAAGTCCTTCCTTCAGGTTTTGGGTTGTCAAATCTAACCCGTTTAATAAACGTGTCGTGTTCGGGTTAACATGTTTAATTAAATAAGTTGACCCGCCAACCTGTTTAATTAACAAGCGTTTAAGTTTTAACCCATGTTTTACAACACATTGACCCGATTAACATGTTTACAACTTGATTACTACCTGCCAACCCATCAACCCGTTTGAGGCGTTTAGATAAATGGGTTAAACGGGTTGTGTTTGGGTTACATGATTTTAAGTGTTTGCGGGTTAGGGCTGATGTTTCTGACATGAATAAAAATATGGGTCGTGTTCGGGTTAAACATTTTGACCTGCTAACCCACCAACCTGACACGATTAACACCCCTAAACTTTCATACATTCAAACTTGAATTATTGCTTGAAAATCACAATCTTGGCCTAATGATTGTGATGATAATTTGCAGCAAATTGGTGGCAGAACTGTGAAGGTAAACTTCCCGGAGGTGCCTAGAGGGGGTGAGAGGGAAGTTATGGGCCCGAAAATTAGAAAAAGTAGCAGAGAGTTTATTGAAAGCGCGTATAAGATCTATGCAGGTAATCTTAGCTGGATTATAACTTCGGAGAAACTTAAAGATGCTTTTGCTGATCAGCCCGGTCTACTGAGTGCAAAGGTCATCTATGAGAAACACTCAGGCCGGTCTCGAGGTTTTGGATTTGTCACTTTTAGTTCCGCGGAGGCTGCAGAGTCTGCACTTAATTCGATGAATGGAGAGGTAAGTTTCAAAACTCAATTGTGTTAAAGGTGGCCTGTTTCAACCTGTTTACTTATGAACGAGTTGATTTGGGTTATAGTTATTTTTAACAGGTTAAATAAGAATATTAGGTAAAAAGAGAACAGGCTAAAAGTCTTCCAAATGTGTAGTTTTAATGATTCAACTTCATAAACAGGTTATTAAAAAACTCAGATTATTAACGTAAATTGTAATAATATAATTTTTATAATCATGCTTACAAACTGCAAGATATAGGTTACTTTTAAAACATAGTAGTCACAAGCGCAAAAGGCGCCCAGGCGAGGCGAGGCACAGCCATACCAACTTGCGTCCATCAAGGCGCTCAGGCGAGGATTCCTGTCAAAACTGGTCTGTAACATCTAAAAATGGTCTGGAACATGTTTATATTGTGCGTCTTGCTCTAAAAAACCATCGCTTTTTAAGTGCCTTGTACCTAGGTGATAGGCTCACCCTGTACACCTTGAGTGACCTTGAGCCTCTTTGACTACTACGTTTTAAAATATATATCACACGTGTTTTTTAACCATTTGATGCGACATAATTCTCAAGTCTTACGAAAATATGCAATTTGTTGCATTAAATAATAAAAATGGTACATATGTTGCCTTTAGTGGTCACAAATTGCATACTTCGGTAAGAAATCCCAAAATATGTTAGCATTAAATGGTTAAAAAATAATACAAGGTACATATATAGGTAAATACTAAATAGGGAATGTTTACAGGTTAACCCGCACTTAAATTGCCCATTTCAAATCGTTACCAGCCCATTTTGCCTATTATAGTCTGCAACTTTGTGTGTATGCTTCTTTAATATTAGTTTTGTTGTTGAATAGGAGGTGGAGGGTCGGCCTTTGCGACTGAATTTGGCTGCAGGAAATGCCGACACACCTCGTTCACCACAATCAGGAACAACTTCTGAGATCAATGCTGGCGGAAGTGAGATCCTTTCGAGCATTAGCTCCTCATGAGGAGAAAATTTGTAGTTGGGTAGATATTTATATCTTTGTTTGGAGGACATGAGACATAGAGACACCCACACAAGTTTTGTGCAAGAAATCAACATTTTATGTGGTTTGGTCATGTATTTAAGTACAGTATTGGAAGTATTCATTTAGTTTATGAGAAATGGTAAAAAAATCTTGGTACTTATCCTTATAATGTCAAATGTTGATCATTTAAACAATCTTGAATACTCATTCAACTACCTCTCACTCTCTCTACGCTTACTCTTGAACTCAGATCTACAAGTGGTGTGGAGCAATGAGGTGTACACACGCGGTATTTTCCACATGAGTGGAAAGTGGAATACCACGCCCCTCATATGTGAAAACCGTGTGGAAATGATGTGGCGTCTACGTGACAGTTTTCCCACTTAATATTGGTGGAGGTATACCCCTTAGCCAAAGCAAAGTGAGCTCTATTCATAGAGAAACACTAACCCAACTTTGCAATCTATTCCTCCTTTATCCTTATTCACAACAGAGTCCCCATCGTTTAGACTTATGCACACCTACCTTTGACCTTTCCAGTGTTGCACATCCTGTCCTTCAACTTTATTAGTGAGTTTGTCCCGACTCCCGAGACAAATAAACACAACAAAATAAACTAATGTAGAAACTTAAAACTGATAATATGTTAAAAGTAGGAGTGTAAACGAGCGGAGCCGAGCCCGAGCCTGACACTAATCAAGCTCGTCTCGTTGGATAATCAGCTCGATCTCGAGTCTATAATTTTGGGATCGAGCTCGGCTCGTGGAGTGAAAATAAAGCTCTAGATCCGCTCGACAAGGCTCGATTTCATTCAAGACGAATAAACGAGCAAAAGCTCGGCTCGAACTCATTTATAGGAAGCCTTAAACAAGCCAAAGCTTGGCTCGAGTTTAATTGGGGGGGGGGTGTTAAATTCAATAATATATTAAACATATAAAAAAATAAAATAAAATCTTACTAGACGAAGCTCGCGAGCCTGTACGATCTTAGAAGTCAAAGCTCGAGCTCGGACTCGATAACTAAATGAGCCACATTTTAGGGTCGAGATTTGTCTCTGGCTTGTTAAGGCTCGGCTCGTTCGAGTTTTTTACCGATTCGATATCGAATAGCGTGTATCGTTACAATCTGTCACACCCCCGCCAAGGCGGATTATACACGGGAGAGAGACGAAATTGAATCATTACACATGATCAAAAAAAATTTCTATTATATTAATCGAATAGTTGATTACATTGATTACAAAAGTCAAACAAGACAAATAGAACAAATAAGTCTTCTTTTTGTTAATGTCTAGCTAAGTCAACTAAAGCATGAGTCATTGAAATCCTAGTGTGATCAAAGCAGCAAGTTAGTTTTCATTACCTGAAAAACATGCTAAAATAAGTTAATTAAAAAGTTGGCGAGAAACATAGGTTTAAATAAGTATATAGTAATAGATAACAAGATGCAAATCATAAACAAGTTTCACATTCTAAGTAAGTAAACTATTATACATGAGTCCACAACCAACCCTATTGTCACACCCCGAGAAATGACACCCTGGGCGTGCGACTCCTATTTGCACCTGTTTTGAACAATCGTTTTATTTGCACAACGGAATTTTCATGGTTATGAGTTTTATGAAAATTCTCGATTTTTGTAGTCGACTAACTGCCATTTTCATAAAACATGGGGAATTAAACACCCCTAATAATTTACAATCATTATTCTGAAAATTCGAAGTTTTATACTTCGGATTACAATATTGTTTAATAATATCCGAGCCACGGGAGACATGCCTCTACGTACTGTAATCACTATCAGCTGATTCAAAGCTGGGTAATGTATTCTGGAGTCTAGGGGTATATACTCCCTAAACCGCTACCTTTTTATCAAGGCTATTCATGATTTCCTGAAAACATTTTAAAAATATACCTCAACAAAAGTTGGTGAATAACATTTACAAGACACAAAACATTTTGCATCATGATATCGTTCAACTCATATAACCATATTTTACGATAAAATACGCATACACTACCACAATTTATACCCTAACAACTGGAATACAAATTGGTAAAACTCTCAGAACTCTTGGTACCCTCCGGTAACGTTATTTCTCACTAATTTGTATGAAGCTAGCTATGCCATAACCTTCGCTATGGCATATATAAGAATTTGATCAAACCATACGTATAAAAATGGCAAGATGCTTCCTGTAAGTTACATTTACGCTTATACTTATTCAGCAATTTCATCCCATTTTGAAAACATAAAACATTTGTACAGTTTGATAAAAAGTATAAATGTATTCACCTTAAAGTTGAGTTCTTAATTGAAAGCAGCGCTTCGTCTCTTATCTCAAAGATTTCTGGTCCTGATACAGTAACCCTATGTTAGGTTAGGGTACACCTAACTAACTATTATTTTGGTTGATATTGGCTAACGATGTATTGGTTAAGCATGGATGATCAGTCCATGCCTACCTAAAGGTAGACTACCCAATATCTACCCTGATAATAACCCTAAAGTCTATTATTATCATGGTTGATATTGGCTAATGCTGCTTTGGTTAAGCATGGATGATCAGTCCATGCCTAACTAAAGCTAGGCTACCTAATACCTACCCTGACAATAAACCTAAAGCCTAATAATAATAATAAAAATAACTAATAATTAACTAGATATAAAGTTAAACGAGAATGTATCTGAAAACTATCTACGACAATTTAATGTAGAGTCTCCCTACTCGTACTCCAAAATAACTATCAACAATATCCAAAGGGGTATTGAAAACTCGGGATTCTTTTTATAATAGAGCGTTCCTAAGAAACTTATAATCTAACTGATACCTATATAATCCTATTTATAGCTGGAGTATAGTGACTTAGGGGCTGTTTGGTAGCATCTTATGGTCATTAAGAGGCTACCTCTTAATGGTTCAAAACCTCTTAATGATTAAGAGGTAAGGAGCCATTTAACTTGTGAGGACTTACCATTAAGATGTTACCTCTTAACCATTCAGACTTAAGATTACCTGTTAACCATTAAAAGGTTGAACCATCAAGAGGTAGCCTCTTAATAAAGATGCCTTATTCTTGTTTAAGTTTCGATGTGAGATATGAAGTTGAATACGTCAACATGACGTACTGGACACATATATTATGAATGTTAAATGTTATATTTTTATTATTATTTTATTATTCTAATTAATTTAGCTGATTGTCTCGTTTTTCTCTTATAACTCTTAAAATATAACGTTTTATAAAATTTCGAATATGTCGTTGGGACGAGCTTATTTTTCTCTACAAGTCGACCTAAGTTTCGTTAAAAAACGGAGCAAGTTTTAAAAATAATATTATTTTATTATTATTATTATATTATTATTAAACGATCGACATTAAAAGCTCGTCTAAACCTCAAATTTCGAGTAGTCATTTTACTCATTTATGATTAAGAGGTCGAGCGTTATAAAAATAATCGAGGTATTACACCTATTGATCGAATGATCTCCCGTCCAACACTTTGTCACAAGGGTGTTAGGCTATAGTATAAGTGTCTAAAATGTAGTTTCTGAACACTCAGCTCCTTCCAAGTTGACCGGAATACGTCACAAGAAGGACGCTCGGAATTGATCGGCATGCATCAACCCGAGGACCGGATGGGCTAGTCAGGCCAATAGATCTTTTTACGTACTCCTGTGGCTTCCCCGAAGTTAATGGTTGTCTAGATTTTAGAAAGTAATAGAGACTTTGTAGTAAAAAGTGACATAGCAACATGAATAAAACAATTTAGTTTTACTAGAATTAGAAAGTTTGTTATTGATTGTAAAAGTATAGTTTTGACTCTAGAACTTGGTTTCGGTTTTGATATATGAGCATGTTTTTCACCCCAAATATAAAAAAGTAAAGAGGGGCTATGAACTCACATTGAAAGTTAGAGGGTTGAACTTGTACTTGATGTAACTTGGATTTGAATGCCTTAAGGATTCCCTAAGTAAGTTCGTTAAGTTAGAAAGCAAGTTAAGGATAGTTGAGGGGTTGATAGTGTAATTAGTTGAAAGTTGTTGTTGTACACTAGAGTGGTTATCGTTCCATAGTAGTACCTCCAACGAAAAAGTTCCCAGGAAAGAGATGGTTGGATCAGAACCCCGTCTTTCCTAGCCAGAACCCTCTTGTTTGTCAGATAGCTACATACTGGTTTGAAAGTTATTCTATTTGTATACTTAACCAAGTTTAGGGTGTGTTTTGTAAAGTTGGAAAAGTTAAGGGTTAAAAGTGAAAATATGAACTTTAAAAGGATTGAAATATATAAATTGAATACTAGAGGGGTTCAATTGAAAATGAGGAGTTTTACTACAAACATGAAACTAGAAGTTGAAAGCAAACAAGAAAGATCAAAGTCAAAATTTTTATATGAAAAGTTTGAACGCGTTTGAAGGGTTTATAAAACTATTTAAGATCTGGGATTTTAACAAAATAATCATTAATATATCAAGCAAATTATAAGAAAAATAATTGCTTTTTATCAAAAACTTAAATAGGTGAAGATTACAAAAGTAAAACTTGGACAGATTCTTGATAGATTTGCGAAATGATTTTGTTTTGGCTGTTTGGGGGTCAAAATCTTAGAGTTTGAAGGATTTCTTTATATGGTTGAAATCCTGAGAGTCTGAACTTGATTTAAAAAAAAGAACCATTGAAAAAAGTTTAGTTTTGAGAGAGATATGGCATTTTGAAGTCAGATTAAAGAATCTGTCAAAAAACAAATTTTGATGTTTGATGATCATAATGAAAGTTTTGATTAAATAAGACTTGATTTGGCTTTTGATCTTGAATTAGATCTATGATTATAACATAAACATGTTGAGGAATCATATATCTAAACTAGTTATGAAGAAAATTGAAAAGAAAATGTATAAACTATATAGAACATAAGAAGAAACTTACTTAGAATGAAAATATATGAACTTGAATCTTTCAAAGGAGGAAATGAATGGTCTTTCGTAGCTAGAAAACCCTAAAGAATCGTTTGAGGTGTGAAGAATGAAGGTGAATTAAGGGCTCTGTTTATAGGGTGGGTTTAAAAGGTTTAAAGGCAAAATTAGTTAGCTAGTTGGATTAGGATTGCAAAAGATGAAGATAGTTTGATCTAATCCTATAATTTTTGAAAATTAAATATGGGTATAAGGAATATTCTATGGTTTATAGGATATGATAAGGTAAGTAACTAATAAAAAAAATACTAACATTAAATAGGAATTAGTTTGTAAAAAGAGATAAGACCAAACATGGATTTATATTTAACATAAAAATTTCAAAATAAAGATGAGGATGGGGACTGGAATTTTTGGCCACGTGGGGGAATTAGGGTAGGGTTAAGTTAGTTAGTTAGTTGGTTGGCTATTAGAATAGGATTAGGATATGTTTAAGAATAAAATAATAGTTTTAATACATTTAAAGGTTTTTAAAAGATTTAATTATTTATATTTATTCACCTACTACTAATATTTTTGAAAATAATTATAATAATATAATAATATGTAATTAGATAAATTAACACTAATTATTCATGGGTTTTGAAATGTTACAAAAGAAACCATAAATTTACACATGTGTAATTCTTGTGTTTGAAATTTTACTATGGTTTAATAAAGTTACAAACTTTAATTGTTTAGTTTAGGATAGAATCTAGGAAATCCAAAATTAACATAAGTAGCTAGTTCATTAAAAACACAAGAATCAGTCATAGAATCACAATAGAATTAGTAAGCCGCTATAAAATGCAATAGAATACTCACTTTAGACTAGTTTTAGTAGTATGAATTAAAATGATATCATAAGTAGTATGATGCACAAATAGTTTCATAGCATTAGAATTAAATGAAGATTACAAGATAGAATCATAGAATCAGACATTGAAATCAGGGATGTCACACTTGACTCGTTTATACCCCTAGTTAAAAGTATATTTTCAATTTTAATATGAAAGTATATTCTTGCAATAATGTGTCTTTAATTTCCAAAAAAAAATCATGGATAAAAAGAAAGGGTGTGGTTTGCACAGCTCTTACAAACTCAAGGTATCTTTTTGCAATTTTTGGAAATTAGAAAACCAGTCAACATTATTTCGACTGCTTTTTCCGTCGATCTCTCTCTCCAACGATGGCGATTCCGGCAACTTCATTCCTACTCTTCGCCGCCGTGATAACCCTCACTACGAAGGCGTATTTGGCGGAATCAAGCAGTGACAACAACCACGTATTCTCTCCGTGCGCCGATGCCACGGTAGAAAAGTCCGATGGTTTCACTTTTGGAATCGCTTTCGCGGCGAGGACTGCGTTTTTCTATAACAAATCCGTCCAGTTATCACCTTGCGATAGGAGGCTCTCTCTATCGTCCGCGAACTCACAGCTTTCGGTCTTCCGACCTAAGGTCGATGAGATCTCCCTGCTAACCGTCAATTCCAGTAGCTTTTCGCCGGTAATTTCTCATCTCCTGCGAGTATTTCTGTATTTGTGCTTTTTCTAATCGTTCACCGTAGAAGTATTTGATCTGTGTTTCATATTCAGTTAATGAGATTCCGGTGGTGTAAAGGACACCGGAAACCTAACGAGAAAGGATAATTCGTTTTCTGTTCTCTAGATTCGTCAAATTACTAGCTGCCAATTGAAATAAGTTAATCGAGTAGAAACTAATTCTATATGATAGATCGGAGGAATCATCTTAGATTTATTCTCTTAAGATGTCTTCGTTTTGAGGCTATAGTTACCATTACTCATTGTGGATTAAGATGAGAAGAGATTAGAGAAGGCATATAAGAAGTTCATCTTTCATTGCTTTCTTTAAAAAATTAAACTGGAAGTCTGGAATGAGCAGTTACTTTTAGAAGAACATGATAATATTCTTTGCTTAATTTCAAATAGTATCCGATCAATCGAATTTGAATAGTGAGTGGAATATAGATTTGTTTATTGGTTTGGCTAATTGAATTCAAAGTTGAACACATCCATATCCAATGCAATTACCTATCACTTACATGACTCGCGAATTCATATACCTTATATTAATGAAAGTTCTATGTTTGATCTGTGATGCGAATATGCATACAAATTATCAGTATGCTTTAGGATTTGTACTGGAGCAGTAGGTTGCATGGAGACATGGATTTATATGAGATGTGTAACTGTCTAGGTTATGATATTTTGTTTTTTTGACACAATCAAAGAAGCATACCCTTGAACCCCTAATCTGTAGGTTGATTGGGATGAAAAGAATCATTTGATACCAGTCAAGATAGACTTTGATAATAAAGTACTGAGTTATAACAGAGAAATACACATGAGATAGCATTTTGAAGCCTTTATGGTTAACTTTATGAATAACAATGAAAAATTAGTAACTTTCTTTCACAACTGAGTATTGTGCTCCTACCCTCTGCTTTGGTTATTACAAAGTATCGATAGGAAATTAATTATTTCTTTATTGTTTGTGATACAAGTACAAATTCAACGAATCCACTTAAATATTGTTCCTTCCTTTCTGTTTGTTTCTTTTCCAGAAGCATCATACAATGTATTATGTAGATGTCCTTCATTGAATTTGTTACCTTCACTAAGTTCTCAAACAATGATTCTTGTTTGAAATAATGTAAAAAAAATTATTACACAGCCTTATTTATATGTAAAACCGTTTGTGTAAATAAGATTGGCGCCATATTGCAGCCCGTTTATAAAGTTATTATGATCATATCACACATTTGACATGACAGGATTCTTACGGTGGGTACATGGTAGCATTTGCTGGTAGAAAATATGCTGCAAGGTCCATCCCTGCTTTTGTTGCAAACGGTACATATACCGTCACGAGCTTTACCCTGGTAAGATAATAAATAATAATCTTCTATCCAAATATATATTTATTTTCCTTAATAATCTTCTATCCAAATATATATTTATTTTCCTTTCTGGGATGTCCAAATATAAATGCAACATTCTTATCAACAAGACATAGATCCAATATTACCACCTTGCCCCTTACTATTCTCTACAAAATATTGATTCTTGTGGTAATTGAAGGATATTCTGGATATTTGACTGATAATAGTGTTGGGTGAACTATGTGATACACAGCATTTTTTTTCAGGGGCTGAGGAGTGCATCTTTTTCCTATTATATTGAACTAATTAACATACTACATTAAACTTTTGGTATGCAATTTTTATAGACATGAAATTTCGGCCCATTTACGTAAAATGTGTCTATTCGTTTGTGTATTATACTGTTATCTCTACATGGTCAAATGGGCAAAAATATAAAAATTAGTTTTACAAATTAGGTATTATTGATTTATTAAAATAATACGGAGTACGAATTTGTAATAATTGACAAACTAATTATTTATTAAAAAAGTTGATTAAATTTTTGGAAAAAAAGTGTTTTGGGTCAATCCAACGGACCTGCGCATTTCAGTTTGTACCGAACAATCGTCTTTTTGACCCGTTGCCGAACCTGTTGTTTTTTTGGTCATAGGTTTTGGAATTCCAAAAGGGTAGGCTACAAAATTTATACTGGAAGAGAGACGGGTGTTCTTTATGTTCGGGCAAAAGCAACTTTGTGTGCCTTAACAATCAAGATTGCGCACTGAGAACCAGTTCATGCAAGACCAAAGGCGGAAATGTCGATTGTAGCCTTGGAATACAAATTGCATTTTCTGGGACAGATAAACATGAATCTGTTTTCAATTCATGGTATGAAGTCGAAAACCTTCGACAATACTCACTTTTTGGTCTCTACAAGAATCTCAAGGATTCTCTTACTAGCCAGTACAGCAGCTTCTTTTAACTGGAATTTGATTAATGTTTTTGTGTGTGTGTGTGTGTTTCTTGGTGTCCATTTTATTCATTTTTTTATTTTAGAAAAATCTATTGATTGAAGACATGAAGATGTGATATTGTATGTGGTGTTTATCTTTATTAGTTAACTTGCATTATTTCTGTCCACGACAAAAAACAGATGCATTGATATTGAAAGATGTGTGCGTTTATAATACCCGACTAAAGGTTAGGATTTGATTTGATGATTGAAGTTGGGACTTGTGACTTGTTTAAACTTGTGACAGACAAATTTAATTTGTTAGACTATCCTGTATACTATAGTGGAGGGCGATCGTGGAAATGAGGTGGCTAGCTTGGCTTGTGGAACATCGCGCCCCCTAGCATGGTTCACTAGCATAGATACTTTTCATGGAGAAAGTCACCGCGTGGAAAGAAGCCACGGTCGCATGACCGTTGAACGGTGAAGTTTTTCAAAAATTTAAAAAAAATTACTCTTTTAAATAATTACTCCTATATATATTTACCTTTTTACAAAAATTCTCACTCTCTCAAACTACTCTAAAAATTCACCCACTCTAATTTTTATTTTTTTTTAAATGAACCCGAGCCAATCGAACAACATCAACCCGTTTTGGTTGCCTTCTCCGCCTCATGCTCAATTCTAACAACGACAACAGTGTACTATATGTTATATATCTATTTTTCGGAATGCATAACAAATGAAAACCCAACTAGGGGTGTCAATTCCTGACACGACCTGAACACGACACGAAAATAATCAGGTTTTTGGGTTGGTCATTTCAACCCGTTTTAAAAAACAGGTCGGGTTGACCCGTTAACCCGTTTAGGTTACAAAATATATTTTTTTTTATTTTTCTTATTATAGAAACGACTATTCAGTTACTTTTGTATTTAATGTTTACTATATAAAGGAACTGAATTATACCAAAACTTTTCCTTTTTTTTCTTTCTAGAGATAATTATTCAATTAATTTTCGGTTTACCTTAAATGAATTAGATTTTGGATTTAGTAATTTATGATTTTGATTTAGATAAATGGGTTAAACGGGTCAGGTTCGGGTTGACCCGTTAACCCGTTTAGGTTACAAAATATATATTTTTTTATTTTTCCTATTATAGAAACGACTGTTCAATTACTTTTGTATTTAATGTTTACCATATAAAGGAACTGAATTATACCAAAATTTTTCTTTTTTTTTCCTTCCTAGAGATAATTATTCAATTAATTTTCGGTTTACATTAAATGAATTAGATTTTGGATTTAGTAATTTATGATTTTGATTTAGATAAATGGGTTAAACGGGTCAGGTTCGGGTTGATCCGAATTTAAGTGTATCCAGATTATGGTTGAAATTTTTTACACGAATAAGAATATGAGTCGTGTTCGAGTTGCATAATTTAATCCGTCAACCTACAACCCGACACGATTGAAAATTTGTGACTACTATGAGTGCAAACAGCATATAGATACTTCTATATTTAAAAACGTATTGATGGTTAGCAATTTATATTGAAGCATTAAAAAAGAATTTATGTGAATTTATGTTCCCAATCCAAAAAAGGAAAGAAAAAAAATAGAGCAGAGACAAGGAGACTTTAGCATCACATTTGATTTCATTTAAACTTGACATATATCTTTGGGACATTTTTTTTTTAACGGCAACATCCAGATATTCTAGGATAATTAGGTTTTTCAAGGTAACACCTAAAACATCTAGGGTAGCCCACCACAGGAGGAACCCCTAACTGGGTAAACCCCTAACCTGACCACATACCCCTTTTTTGTTGTTGCGAGAATTCGAACCCAAGACCTCCACTATGGGAAGTCTTGGGGCTATCATTGCACCAAATGGCCAACGGTCTTTGGGACACTTAACATCTTAAATATTATAAATGTAACTATGATTTATTGATTTATTGTGTCTAGGTTAAAATAAAATAGGATTATTGGATTTTAATAATCTCACATTTTACCAATTGGCCAATAATAATTCCAACTGAGAATATTCTTACCACCAGTCCCTACTTTCAAACTATTTTCTTACATTGGACATCCCGTTAAAAAAACTTAACGCCGTTAGATTTTATATGATGTGGACATCTGCAAACCGTCGAAAAGTCGAGCCAAGCTAGCAGTGGTCCTGTGGTGGGTTTTGAAATTGGCTCTGGTGGTGTTTAACTGGTCTAGTTTGTTCGGCAAGTCCAAACAGAGACAACGGTGGTGTTTAACGAGACAAGTTAAACACCATCAGAGCCAATTTCAAAACCCACCACGAGACCACTGTAGCTTGGCTCGACTTTCCTGCGTTTTGCAGATGTCCACGTCATATAAAATCTAACGGCGTTAAGTTTTTTTAACGGGAGGTCCAATGTAAGAAAATAGTTTGACAGTAGGGTCTGGTAGTAAGAATATTCTCAGTTGAGATTATTATTGGCCAATTAGTAAAAGGTGAGATTATTAAAATCTAATAATCCATAATAATAAAGATATTTTATGTTGTTAAATAATCAATAAGCATAAATACATACTAAAATGCTTTGTTTTATCAATGTGCTACAAAGGGTATGTTAGTATATAAAATATCTTTGGGACACTTAACATCTGAAGTATTATAAATGTAGCACTTTTTTTTACCATTTTTCTCCTCATCTATTAGTATATATAGACATTGGATGTGTTAGTTTAATTACACTACTCTCAAAACTAAAAAACGCTCTATAATCTACACAACATTTTTCATGACGACTAAACTCCAAACAACAATGAAGAAGATCTCGCATAGAAATGTTTTGTTTTCTATTTTTTAAGCTTAAGAATGTATTTCGATTTTTTGTTTGTAATATCCAAAATAAAATAACTGGTTTTTTCATACAGTTTCACAAACCGGTTTCACTTGATCCAATCCCGATCCGATCTGGTCCGGTTTCACTCGGTTCAAATTTTATCCCTTCAAAGCCGGTTTCAAACTGAAACCGGTTTGGACCCAATCCGGTTTTGACATCCGTTGACCCAATGTGAACCAGTTTTAAAACCAATCTGGTTTGACCCGAAATCCGGCTTCTACACCTCTAATCTACATATCTTGCAATTAGCGTTTTTTTTTTTAATATGTAGCTATGTATATTTATTATATATATGATATTTTTTAGTTTTCTATTGTTTTTTAATTAATTTATATATTTTATTTTTGTAATTTTTAATATATAATATGAATACACATATGTTTACATTCAATATAAATTTTATAAAAAAACTAAGTCTTATCTAATATAGATTCTTTTCTGTATTTATATAAAATATTATATATTAAATGTTATAAAAGAAAAATAAAATTAGAATTTAAATAAAAATATTAAAAAATTAAAAAAGTTCCAATGGGTGTAAATTGTGGGGAAAATCATCAATATAGCCATTTGACCAATGAGAATTAACAATATAGTCTTTGAGTAAAAAGTTTACCAAAATATCTAACTAATCAGGTGACGCCATGTGTCAAAAAATCAAAATTTTAAGGAAATATTTCGTTGGCAATATTTCGCAAAAAAGTCAAAATTTCGCTGAAAAAAAAAACAAAACAAAAAACAAAATTTCGCCATTTTTATTTAAATTTTAATGTAGTTTTTTTTCGAATTTTTAATATAATAATTAATTTTAAATTATTTTTACCAAACAAAAATTAATTAAATATTATTTTCAAGCAAATATTTATACCACTCTCTACCTTTCATTTTTCTCAACCAATCCTCACCCATAAATTTTTCTCAACCATTCCTCACCCATAAATTTATCATCAAACTTTATCCAATTTATCATCAAACTTATCTCACTCTCATAAATTTATCATCATACTTCATCCAATTATCTTTTTACCATCAAACTTCTCTCATAAACCTCATCAAATTACTACTTATTTTTTAGTAATGTCTTATAATATTATATTATGTATCGATGAAAAATGAGAGTTTGTTAACGATGTTGAGGAGTACGTTCCTCTACAAAAAAAAATGTTTGCATCGTGTTTTCTGTCTACCTACTAGTATTAGTTACATTGCATTGAAAAATCTTATTTATGAAAGATGTGTGTTTAAAAATGTCATACGTTTTTCTTATAAAATGTCTACTTATACACATTCAATTGATATATTGGATGATAGTGATATTTTATATTTTGTAAATGTTGTTTTGAATGACCCAAATCAAATGTTTTCTTTGTACGTTACTGAAGAATCTGGTGTTGGTAGTAATTCAGCTGTGCCGTCATTACATAAATATGAACATGAGTTTAATGAAACACAATTTGATTATAAAGTTCCAGTGTCTTCATCCGAGTCTAATGTTCCACCTGACCTTTTTTGTCGATGCCCGAGTCATTGACTGATCCTACAATCAACAAAGTAAAATTCCAGAACTCCAGCTCTTCACGTTTTTCAGAGGTTCATTTTTTTAACAGCAAAGAAGAATTAAAACTCGAACTGGGTAAGATTTGCATTACTGGATGTTTCGAATATAAAGTTGACAGATCTTCGAAAACCAGATTCGAGGCTTCATGTCTTAATGATGGTTGTGAGTGACGTATAAGATTGAAAACACCAACTTTTTTCAAGTGAGATTCTTTAAAGATCAACACACATGTTCAAGGACTCAGACATATCCTCATATTCGTCAAGCAAATAAAAAGGTATTGGGTGACTTGATAAAAGATCAACTGAAAGATAGCGGGAGGATATACCGGCCGAAAGATATCGTTACTGATATTAAAGAGAAATACAAAATAGATATATCTTATTCTCAAGGCTGGAGAGCAAAATCTTTCGCGCTTGAACTGTTGACCGGTTCCCATGAGGATTCATTTGCCAGACTCCCAATTTACTGTCATAATTTGAAAAAGACGAACCTGGGTACAGTTACCCACATATTAACGGACGTAGCAGGAAGATTTGAAATGTTTTTTATCGCTATTAGTGTGGCGGTAAGTATATTTTTTTAAATTACCCTATTTATTTATGTTATTTTTCATTGTTTGCCAAAATTTAATATAAATATTTTTATACAGATTCGAAGTTTCGTCGGTTATTTGCAGCCGTTGATAATTATAGATGGAGCACATTTAAAAGGAAAGTTTTTGGGAACCATGTTTCTAGCAGTAGGCATGGATGGAAACAATCAGATCCTGCCCATCGCATACGGTGTTGGTAAAACTGAGAGTTGTGAATCATGGACGTGGTTAACTTAATCTATACATATTAATAAATAAAGGTTTTTGTTTGCCACATGTCACCTAGAGCATTTGGAGTGTTTTCCCGCCTAAATCACAATCACTTACTTTTTACACGCGGATCCTTGATGGGTTCGGATCCTACCCATGAGGATCTCACTCATCATCTTTGGAGGAAAGCAGTAACCCTAATTTCATTTCTCCTTTCATGATTTCCTGATCTCGCTCTGAAGCCACAAATATGATCCATCCGGCATCCACTAACCCTAATTTCGTTTCTCCTTCACGCTTTCCAGATCTTGATATCTTTTCCCGCCTGCTTTGCCTTTTCTTTTCACGCTTTCCTGATCTCGCATCTCGATTAATCCATCTGCTTTGCTTTTCTTTGCCTCAGCCAGGAATCCCTTTGTTGCAGATAGTCATAATTGGTGAATGGCGAGGGGGCTTCTACGGCAAGAAAAGGGTCGGCTTGAATCAAAGGTAATTTTTGTCTTTTTTTTTCTTTCAGATTCCCATGGATCTGTAATCTGCATATGTTTTTCTTTTTTCTTTTTCTGTTTGATCTGTTTAATATGAAAATGATTATATTTTTGGTATTTCTAATGATAGGATCTGTTTTTTTTATGCATCAATTCAATCTAGGACTGAATTCTATCACATTCTGCTTGAACCATTTGCCATGTACATTGTAATAATGTTCTTTTCTAATCCATTTAATTTAATTTGGATTTATTTGTATAATTTCTATTGATGAAACTGTCTCATTTTTAGTTTGGATTTATTTGTATAATTTCTATAAATGGGTCATTTTTAGTACTGGTCGGGTCAAGTTGAGCCACATACACGTGTAGTTAGATATTTGAATAAAACAATTTAGAGGTAGTATACATTAAAAATACACTTTAGGACTTTCAACCTCTTCGACCTATTGGACCCGTTTGAAATAAAACATAACAAAATTGACTTACCCATAAGTAAGCGGGTCAAGCTTCACACCCTATTAAATCTCTACACATTTATTTTCACAATCGAAAAGTGAGGCTAACTAGTCATAATTTTGCAGGAGTTGCAAGGTGTTGCAGCTGGCAACAAGTGGCTATGGACATCAACATAACAATATTTTATAGCATGTTCTTGGTTTTATTTTGTAAGATTAATTTAGATAATCATTGGTGTATGCATTAGGAAGAAGTAAGCTCTTTATTGAATATTGGCACGGTGCTTTCCTTTGACTATTTTTTATCTAAGTTGTCAAACTGATATTCTTTTGGCTTATGGTACGGGTCACCCATTTAAAAATGAATGATTAATATGTCAAGAAATTAGACATGTGTTAATGATGTTTTTTTTTTAATTGCAGATATCTCTAAATCTTAGTTTCTTGATTTATCATGTCTAAACAAGACCCATGATTAATATCCTATATGTAATTATGTAGGTTTATGGTTTTTTGTCCTTTGATGTAGGCTATGTAGAGAACATGTGTTATTGATGTTTTGTTTCTTAATTGCAGATAGGATATTGAGCAAAAATGGGTGAAGGTTAGCTGTCTGTAATTCTTAATTTAGTTTTATGAATAGGAAGACATTAAATAAAGATTCACTATAGTTTATATAGCATCTGGTATATAGTGATTTATGATTAATTTATATAACATCTATTAAAGATTCATGAAACTTTGTACAAAAGAGATGTTAAATTTGTGAAGGATTGTGATTAAATTTAGGATATGGATATTTTTTGCATGATCATATCCCATTTTGGAGACATAATATGGATTTGTTTGAATCTAAAATTGAATTTGAATATTTTGACTTGTATATAAATATATAATTTGTTAATTCATCCGGATCTAAATTCATCCGGATGGAAACTAAAGATCCGTATCAAAATTTATAAAGCATCCGTAGCAAAATTAATTCATCCGTAGTGAATTTTTAATGCTTCTGGACCAATATTTAGCTCACAATATAATTTGCTTTACAAACCTTGTGTATTAACATTGACTCTTTTTTTCCAATTGACCTCTGTATAAACATCCATTCCATGTAAATAACTCAATTGTTCCACACACCTTCCTTTTGACTTTTCCAATTGATCTCTGTAGAAACATCCATTCCATGTAAAAAATATTACAAAGTATACTTCTATGAATTATTTGTAGCTTTTATGTATAAACTAATCACTGTTCTAATTGTTTGTAGCATTTTATTTTATAGCCTGCGGGGATCGTTATGAAATTACTCTACATCTTAATTATAAAGGTGGATTTATTATAAGGTCATCTTCCTTTTTCAACTATGATTTGTTGTTCCATTTCAACATATTTATTCTGTGGTCTGTGTACTACTGATCATTAGCCAACATAATAAAGGTGGCAATATGGGTGGATTGAGTAACGGGTCAAAAATGACAACTTTATTATCGGTCAAATGATTCGAGTCAAGTTGACCTGGAACACTCACGATCCAAATCATTATTGTACTGACGCAAGAAATATCAAATTTAGATGCAAATGGTCATATATAGTGAGAGAATGTTTAATGGTACCATCAGTATCTTGGTAGCAAATGGTCATTCATAGTGAAAGAATGTATAATGGTACCAATAGCAGATACTAAGAGATATTGAAATTAGGTAATAATTTAGACATGGTATGGAGATCCCTTGATGTTATGTTACTGTAATATTGATCATGAGGTTATTTGATGTTGTGTTAGCATACCAAAAGGATGCTTAATTAATTAAGGGAGAGTCATAATCTAGGTTAACAAGAACAAAGGGAATGTTCAAAACCTTTTGGATTATCAAGAAACCATGATTATTCGGAGAGTAGGGTTAAGGTTGGATGTTAAATTGTTGCATGAACAATTTGGTTTTATGTTGTTGAGATCAACAACATACAATTTTATTATTTAGACAACTGATGAAGAGATATAATGTACACAAAAATGATTAGTATATGTTGTTCATTAATCTAGATATGGTATACGAGGGCTCTTGGGAAATAGAAAGTTCTGATAGAAACCAGAAAATAAAAAAGCAAACAAACGATTCAATTGATAATAAACTCAATTTGAGAAGGGTGATTTCTTCAAGTTACAAGGTAACGAGTTTGATGAACATAAACATCGACTCCTAACATATGAACAGAAAAATACACTTTGGATAACAATTAATTTTTTGAATAAAGTAACGGAAGTGGTTTTATGCATTAAAAATACACTTTGGATAGATTTTGAACCTATTTGGCCCGTTTCCTTTAACTAATAATTTTTATTTGGCCCGTTAGAGAGAAAATATAACCAAAATCGACCTATTAGTAATAGCTGCAACCAATTTAGTTCCTTCTCTCTGTTAATGTACCGACCAGATATATTGACATATGGGAGCCAGTTACATTAGTGATAAAAAAGGATGACGGCTTCAGAATTGTTGAATTTTTTGAATTTAATTGACACAAAATGTATTTATTCCATGTGGGAATCTCGTAGTTTCTTATCATGGTTAACAATGTAGGCATTATTGATGAGCCAAAACTAAGTATTTTAGAGAACGACAAATCAGACTTTGAGCGTGTTATTAGCGTCAACCTAACTGGAGTTTTCTTGGGAACCAAGCATGCAGCACGTGTGATGATCCCAAAGTGTAATGGGAGCATCATCACGATTGCGAGTGTAGCCTCCATAACTGGCGGGATCACATCCCATGCATACACAAGCTCAAAGCATGGTGGGGTGGGACTTATAAAGAATGCTGCTGCAGAACTTGGGAGGAGTCAAATTCGTGTTAACTGCATATCTCCCTATGTTATATTGACTGCGGTAACACATAAGTTCTTCAGTATTATGGTTAACTAGTGGTGCAATGCAGTTTCCCATGTCTAAGGCAGAAGCCTTTGGAAGTGTTGAATGACAGCTACGAGTGGTGCAAATAAAACATCAACAGTTGTATATAAAAAAGTATTTAGAAGTTTATAAAAAATGTACACACTTTATCATTTCACAATGTTTCCTGTATTCAACCAAGTTGCTTAACATCGAGCTTGAGCAGATAAGGGCGGTCTGCAAGTTTTTAGATGATACATGGGAACCCAAGTTTATGGTGATTGTAGCATAGAAAACTCAACACAACAAGTTTTTTCCAAAGCAACTATGGTTACAATTTCCACCAGGTTAATAATATTATTTTTTTTAAGTTATTGATTTTATATAACAAAAAAAAAGATTGATTCTTTCGTGTTACAGTAACGATTGTTGAAAATAAAGTTTGCCATCATATATATAATGATTTCTACTTATGTCCTCAGAACGAAGCGATCGTGAGTGTGTGTTGTATATTAAACCAATAGTTTTATATGCGATAGCGAATATGAATGGAGATAACTGTTTTAAAATAAATGATATATGTTTCTTTTAATCAATCGTGTAGTACACGGGTACTAACATAGTAGAATATAAAACAAAAGTAAATAATTTATTATCTAAAAATAGAGACTAACCTTGAATGCCCAGATAAATCCTTTGATGCTATAAGTTAATTTTATTTTTCGTTCATCTCTATTATTTTTAGAAAGAGCATTATGAATATGTGGGTACATGTGTTTCCAAATATAAGAACCCCAAGGATAATCACTCCATGCCCCTAGATTATTAACAATCTTTAAAAGAAATGGATCCAACAAATTTTTAGGCTCTAACCCCTTGAATCCATTTTCAACCAATAATAACAAACAAACCCGAACAACATCTATATCTTCTAAAATTAGAAAATCATTTTTTTAAAATATATAATAAACCTTCTAACTTAACTTTGTGATTACCAAGTAACCTTTCTTTAAAAAATAGAGCGCTTTGGTAATTTACGTGAGGTTTAACTTCCTCAAATCTAAATCCAGTAACCAAACAAAATTCCTTAGGACCAAAAGTTAAAGTCTGCCCACATATTGAAAATTTTATGTCATTTTCTGGATTCTCAGTGAATATTTGAGTTTGAAAAATCAAATGAACTAATGGTGGATCACTGCTAGTAGATTCACAGTTTAACCATTTATCAAAACATGTGTTGCTAAAAATAAGGAGTGCACTTGGATATGTTTTTAACTTTTCAAGTATTTGTTTAACAATTCATATTACATCTAACAGCCACCTGGACGGGATAAAAGTGATCCTGTATAAAAAACAAAAATATATAATCACTTTTAAATAGTTTAATGAGATTGATGAAATAATGAAAGTTGGATATAATGAAAGATTAGATGATAATAAATAATAAACTTACATTAACATCCATTCTCAGTGATGTATGGCGTGAGATTCGATATAATGGAAGTGGAGATTCGATATAATGGAGTGAGATTCGATATAATGGAAGTGAAAGTCGAAAAATTGAAGATGGAGTCGATATAATGGAGTGTATGGCGAAGTATATAGAAGTGTGAGATTCAAATCTGGTCAACCAGCGAAAAAAGTGTCAAATCATAACGTTAGATTCCCTAAAATTTCGCTAGATTCACTGATACTTCGCTACAGTATTTCGTTAGATTCGCTGAATTTTCGCCATCAGTATATTACCTTTATGTCAAAATCATACCCACTTTTCCAGAGATTCTCTTAAACTTCGCTACTTTTCTGATTTTTTTTCGCCATTTATTCAGATTTTTTCGCCATCACCTTTTTCAGAAAAATTGCCACTTTTTATGTTTTTTCGCCACTTTTTACTGATTTTTCGCCATCACCTTTTTAGACTTTCCAGAAAATTTCGCTACTTTTTATCAATTTTTCGCTGATACATTATTGAAAATTTCTCCACTTTTCCTCAATATTTCGCTGACCACCTTCGCTGATACCTTTCTGGAATTTTTCGCATCAATTTTTCGCTATTTAATATTTTTCGCTATGCAATTTCACTATTATCAGATATATTACAAAAAAAGTTTGATTTTTTTTAGCAGCAATATATTGAGGTGGGTCCGACAAAATATTATGGCAATATTTCACCATAAACAGATATTTTGGTAAAGATTTTAGTCAATTAGTATATTCTTAAATCTGAATGGTCAAATGACCGTTTTGGTGATTAGCCCTAAATTGTGGAATCTTGGTAGTTTAACACACCTTTTTTTTTTGAACGGAACACCTAGATATTCTAGGATAATTGGGTTTTTCCGGGGCAACACCTAGAACATCCAGGGCAGCCCACCACAGGAGGAACCCCCGACTAGGTAAACCCCCTGACCTAGCCACAGACCCCTTTTTTGCCATTACCAGGATTCGAACCAAGACCTCCACTATAGGAAGTCTGGGGCCCGATAGTTTAACACACCTACTGACATCTGTTATAAAGACTCCCCCTCTGAAACGTAATCTCTACTATTCACACTCAAAATTTTCAATCAACTGAAGAATCCAATGGCAGGATTTCAAAGCAAGCTGTTCGTCGTCTTCCTTTGCTCGCTTTCTCTGGTCGCTCCTTTTGCCGACGCCATAGATGTCAAATACTGCAGTAAGTTTCTTAATTTTCGTGTTGAGTAATTAGGTAGGATTCGAGCATCTCGATTTAGGGTTTGTAGAATCAGTTTCGATTTGCGATGTTTGATCCTTGCTTTACATGACTAGATTTAATTTCTTGTTATTGCGTACTGTTTTAGATGCAAAATTTCCTAGCGTTTTAGATGCAAAATTTCCACCAAATTGACTGATTTAGATGCAAAATTTCCACCAAATTGACTTTTAGAGTAGCTCCTAGCGTTCCGATAATACTCAATTTGGCGTTTGATGTGAAACTTTAGTGCAATTAGGAAGTTCAACGTGTTTAGTAATGGAGCATCGTTGTCTAGATCTGGCTTGAATTTATACGTAATAATGGAAAATATTGAGTGCTGCTTGGCAATGTTTTCAGAACTACAGCGAACCGGTCATCATAGAGGTCCACTGGTCAGACCGGTTGGACCGGATTTAAGAACCGGATGACGTCATAAATAATATAAACATAAAAACTATGTATATATATGCAAAATATAAAAATATTTTGTGTTTTGATGTTAATTTACAATTTTAATGACATATGAAGAGTTAAATAAATAAAATATGGAACTTCGAATACTAAATTTTTTAAAGAATGAGATTTTGAAAGAAAAAAAAATTTGGTTCACCGGCTCGGTCGGTAACCGGCAAGTTCAAACGAAAACGGTTCAAATAGGCATAATCGGACCGGTTTTATGCCCTATTCCGGTCCAACAGGCCAGTCTGGTTCTGAAAACACTGCTGCTAGGTGCTAGTATCAATATCTATTTGAGAATATATTAGTTAGGGTTTATTGTATAACTCTTTACCATAACTAGTTATCTGATTTGTTAGGTTTCGTTTGTAAATTGTAATTATCCTCATTGTATTCATATAAATAGTTTATCAATAATACACAAACAATACCGGACTGGGTTTTCACTATTCTATAATATCTAGGTTTAGGATTTCTGATATTGCCTGTTAGAAATCAGTGATTTGTTTGCAGCAATTGTGAAACTATTAAGTAGAGCCACTAGAAGCCATGAATAACCTTAGTTTTACAAAAGCATGGGTATGTGATCACTGCTTGCTGTACTGTTGACAGTTATTCATTATAGCCTTATAAGGGTCGATATAACGAGCATGGAAGTCCATCGTGTTTATATTAATCCTTCTGATTTGAAGGAAACATAATTTTTGGTAATATCAACTTTATAAGACCACAATGGCTGTAGATGTTTTCAGGTGACTGGATCCTATAATTCATTTTATTTATGTGTAAAAGGAAACACATCTAGCTAGATTCTCACGTTTTATTTTCTGTATGTTTTATTATCAATGTCATAACTTTGAACTTGATGTACAAACAAATAAACGTAGTACGTACCCAATAATATCCCACTCATAAGAATAGGGTGACTAGGGTCTGGGGAGATGAGATGAGGGCAAACTTTACCTCTATCCCAGGAGATAGAGAGGATGCTCCCAGTGAGACCCCCGTTTCTTTTTTTTATACAAGTAGCATAAAGTATATATTAGTAGTAGAAAAGAAAAGAAAAGATATAACGGATCACCTAGAAAGTAACTATCACTGACACTAACTTGATGTATAAACAGAGCATATTTTTTCTGGGAAGTTTATTTTATTGTTTCGGAAGCATACGCGTTGGATCAAGATCTTATATTTTGTTATACATGTACAGATAAGAACACCAATTATGATGTCAAGGTAAGTGGAGTTGATATTACACCTTACCCGATAGAAAGAGGCACAGAGACCACCTTCACCATTTCTGCATCTACAGGTAGACTTGTATTCTAGTTGCGGAAAATGGGTATTAAGTGCACCTAAAATTGATTTAGCACAGTGTTGTAACCTAGGCGCCGATTAATCGCTAGGCGCTCGGCTAAGGAGGAATTTTGGGCCTAGGCGGACCTAGGCGGCCAGATTCCGGCGAACATTCCGGCGAAAACCTGAAATTTCCGGCGAAAACCTGAACTTTCCGGCCAAATTCCGGCGAAAACCTTTGGTGTGGTTTAAAAATGAACATTTTTATGAAAATTACATATAAAAATGTGTGTATATGTATAAAAATGACCATTTTTATAAAAATTACATGTAAAAATGTGTGTATATATATAAAAAACTGAAATTTACATATAAAAATTCCAATCCGATTAATCCCGCCTAGGCCCCGATTAATCCCGCCTAGGCCTAGGCCCCACCCCACCGCCCGACTAGCGCCTAGCGATTTTTACAACACTGATTTAGCATGTAACATGTTACATTCTTCAGCTCATATTTATAGTGAATGTTTTTGGAATGCAGAAACACCGTTATCTGGTGGGAACCTTGTGATTGATGTTTCATACTACTGGTTTGGGGTCTATAGCGAGACTAGTGACCTCTGCACAAAGACAACTTGCCCTGTTGCCACTGGTGACTTTGCAATCTCTCACTCCCAATCCTTGCCTTCAGTAACTCCACCTGTAAGTGGTTTTCTCGTCTTTTATTTATTCAAAATGTTTCTTTCTTTTTTATATTTATTTGATTATTTCCATGCAACCAATTAAGCACGAAGTCAGCCAAAATGGTGTTCGTTAAAGGGATCAGATTGGTTTGTTTATTGTGGGCTTCTGTCTGGGCCTACTTTCTGCAATCTGATTCATGGGCCTGACCTGCCTAGTTGGCAAGAGGACAATAGCCTTTATTCAGTAGAGGGTCCTGATTGCGGTCCATTAGAAGAAACAATATTTCTGGGCAGCTACACTTCGACTTATTTTTTGCTGTTCGATTTCATTGGGTTTTATATCATGGTCCTACCACTAGGGCTGCAAGCGATCCAACGTTCGGCGAACAGTCGTGAACCGTTCGGCGGGAAGTTCGTTTATGTCCGTTCATTTAATAAATGAACGAACATTAAAAAGAAATTGCATTCGTTTAGTTAAATGAACAAACATGAACAGAGGTCGTGTCGGTTGATTTATGTTCGTGAATGTTCGGTAATGTGTTCGTTTATGTTCGTTTGGTCTTTAAAGGTTTTAATATTTTATATTTTATCATTTAAAAATATTTGTTAATCGTGTTTATAATAAATATGTTAAGTATGTGGAGATAATTATGTCAATTGTCAAATACTTCATATTTATTTTTGGTGGATTTTGTGTAATGTTAATTTGAGATGAAAATACTGATTTTATTCTCAAATGTATTTGTGTTCTTTTGAGTTCATGAACGTTCGTTTGCGTTCGTTTCTGTTCATTTACGTTCGTTACATGTAATTATCGTACAAACACAAATGAGCACGAACAAGTTCATTTCCTTAATGAACGAACAATAACAGGAAATCTCGTTCGGTTATGTGTTCGTGAACTGTTCATAAATAGGAAATTTCCTTAATGAACGAACACGAACAAGGCCTTGTTCGTGGTCGTTCGGTTCGTTTGCAGCCTCACCTACCACATATTTGATTTATCAACCTAACTAGTATTATTGTTTAATAAATTCAGGGCTCATATACACTCACAATGAAGCTACAAGACAGTAACAAAAAGGAGTTGACATGCATCACGTTTGATTTCAGCATCGGTTGGTATAGCTCCGAGGAGGCGGTTGCTTCCAGTTAATTGGTTGAACCCGTCTTTTTCAACCAACCAGCCCATCAATAAATAGATATTGGTCATCGTTTTGTGTAACTTATATACAATAACCTATGTTTATGGTTACTCTGTCTGTCCTTTGTATGTTTAAAACGATGTTTCCCACGTTATTCTATCTCCTTATCACCATGTTTATATTCGGTCCCAACAAAAAAAGGGCTCTAGTTACTTTGCTAGCAGGTCATGGTTCTTGATCTATCGGTGCCAGTGAAACATTCCCTTTAACCTTTGTAAATGCATATCCATGATGATGCATCATGCATGTATTCATTTCCATTTACATAAACTCATTAACTACTCTAATTTAGGTGCTAACATTTTTATATAAACAATTACATGTGCAGAATAATGTCTTGACTGAGCCTGTGTAAAGGAGGTCCGGTCCATGAGTATCCTAATCAAGAAATGGGCAGCGGGGTAGTTATGAGAAGAAGACATCATGAGAAGCTGAGACAGGTATCATGCTTCTGGCAAAATGTCGTCTTAACGCCTCTATTATTTGTTTAACTTTATATCTACAAAAGTCTACTAGATGAAAAAGAGTAAAGGTAGGGGCTTTTTGCCATTAGCAAGACCCCCCTTGTGAGTCAATTATTAGTGGTACCACACCTTGTCTCCCATTGTCTTTAGCCTAATCCGGTTCACCATCTCCATCATTGCCAAAAGTTTTACCCAATCTATGAGGTCCTTTTTGTCATTTCATTTAAAGAACACGTGTGTGATCACAATTGGTCGATTATAAGTTCATAACCAGATTTCCATAACTTAGTTTCTCCAACCAAAATGCGAACATGCGAGCCCACCAAAGACAACCACTAGGTAAGATCTTTACCCCTCACCTTCTCTTGTACTCCCTCTGGTCCCATCAAAAGTGAGATGACTTTTCTTCTTCTTTTATGGTGGTTACAAATAGATTCATGATAGTGCTTTAAGGTTATTTTAGGTATTTTACAAAGACTTGGTTTGTTATAAACCCACCTCAGATGGGGAGAAGTGTAGTGATAAGATGAAAGGAATGAGAGGAAGATTCTTATGTCTAGTTTTCCATGAAAACAACTTCAATCAAAACTCCCAAACACCAACACTCTCAAGTGAAATCAGGAACGAAGAGAAAACCGAAAATCGTTTGTTGCTGGTAGAATTTGAAGAGAAGTGTCCACCGGGAGGTAGTGATTCCGTCATTCTCTACACTACGAGTTTGAGAGGTATACGTAAGACCTTTGAAGACTGCAACACTATTAGGTTTCTATTAGGAAGTTTTCGGGTTACGTATGACGAGAGAGATGTTTCCATGCACTTGGAATTCAGGGAAGAGTTGTGGCGGACATTGGGCGGCAGGGTTGTCCCGCCAAGGCTGTTTATTAAAGGGAGACACATCGGTGGGGTTGATGAGGTGGTCGGGTTCCATGAGCAAGGGAAATTGGTAGACCTTTTGAACGGGATACCAAAATGTCCTGTAAGTGGACCGTGTAAAGGGTGTGGGGGGATGCGTTTTGTGCTCTGTGTTTCGTGTGATGGTAGCCGGAAGGTGGTGTTGGAGGAGGTAGGTGAGAGCGATCCCCCGTTGCCGGTTAGGTGTGTAGAGTGCAATGAAAACGGATTAGTAAAATGTCCTGTTTGCTTTTAGATCACACTCAACGTAGGTTTGTATTAGGAATTCTATGGTGTCAAATATCATAATCTCAATGCCCAAAACAAGGGTCCAAAATCATCGTGTCCATTGATTAAGAGTTAAAAATATTTTATTTTGTGATTAAGAAAAGTTATAAATGGGTCGGGTTTAGGAGGGGTGATAATGGGTTGGGTTTGAGTAAAGTGTCGTACTCGATGGTAAACGGTATCCTATTTTCTTCTTGTTCACGCGTTTCTCTCCTAGTATTAGGGATCCCTGTTTATGAACTTACGTGTTTGAAACTGCCCGTTGTGGTTCCCATTACCCGAAATTCGATCTCAAACTCACCCAAAAACTGGCTTGATTATATGATAATTGTTTCATATTTTCAAATTTCTAGCAAGTTTAAAATAATAGTTATGTATAATTTTTTTAAGATTATAGACTATTAGTATATTCGGTTTTGATTTGGGTAACACATGTATGGGATTGGTTTTGGGTAAGCATACGAGTGTCACTTATCATACAAGACTCAAACCTACGAAAAGTTTTATAATTAATCTCATACCAACTCTCGTGCTCCGTGAGAGATCCAAATCAACTAATTTAAACATTGGAGTAGATGCTAAGCATACGAGTGTCACTTATCATACAAGACTTACGAAAAGTTTTATAATTAATCTCATATCAACTCCCGTGTTCCGTGAGAGATCCAAATCAACTAATTTAAACATCGGAGTAGATGTTAGGTCGTGAAATATTATTAGATGGATTGTTAATTGAGTATTTTTCATTTTCAAATTTTTTTTGGTCATAACTCATTAAAGAATAATAACAAACTAGTTTTTTCATCTTCGCACGTTGCGGCGATGGATTTTCGCGGTTTCACTCCGTTTATCGATATTTTTAATCTATATAAATTAAGCGAGTACAATTAGTGTTATATTGTACATTTGCAATTCAATCCGATACAACTTCCAAACATAAAAACAAATGTAAGGTTGAAGTGGATAACAACAGGAAGTTTGGCCTCATGAACAGGCAAAGAACCGTAACATGTTATTCCAATAAATGTTGAATTAACACGGCATGAGCCCGTAAATCAACTTTATAAACGTTACTTGCACATAATTTACTCCAAATAACGTGACATTGGATATAAATATTGCCATTGGCGTTGTGGGTGGTGGCGTGGTTGTTTTTTTTTATCTGCAGCCTTTTAGTTCTTAACTCTCAACCAATAGCATCATGGCGACATTTTAGGTAAAGTCTTTTGGATGAGTGTTTGTGGTGATTTTAGGTAATTTGTGCGTGCAACTCAATCTGCAATAGAGTGTCGACCTGTTTGAATGCCATTTCTTCCCGATGAAACAAAAGCAATGTGCCGATATTTATCTGCAGTTTCTACGGCCTTTTTTTCTTGTGTTTTCTATTTAGAAATTTCTTTTCTTAACCATCTGATGTGATTCGTCTTTATCATTCGTGTGTTTGTATTTTTGGTCCATATGTTTAAGTTACTTGGTTTAATTTGGCCGCAAAGATCAAGGATCTCCAAATGTTTTAATTCAATTTGGATGATCTTCTTGTTTATTCATGCACCAAAAATAACAACAATGTAAGCCAATTGAAAAAAAACGTAATTAGAAACGAACCTGTGCAAACGCAATCAGAGTTGGAAAAAAGAGTGGAGGAGCGCCATATACAAAAAAAAAAAAAACCGGTAGAAGAAGAGGTGACTGACCAAGTTAATTTACCTTCATAAAGAGATTACAGCACAAAATCATATATATCAAATCAATTATCACATTTTTCTTAATTTTATCATTCACGCTAACAGTAACATGACAAAAAAAAATTCCCCATATTGAACAAATTTCCTGATAGCAATTCAACAAATAAAAAATAAACATAATGAAATTAGAGTTCAAGATCACCTGTTTAGCTGAGTAAACACTACGTTTCCTGTATCAGACACGATTATGTTGGAAATCAGGCTCAAGAACATAAACACGGAATTTGATCTCAACCTAGATCGACTCTTTTATTAATATTATAATTCTTGACATAATAAAATAAATACAATATAACCCTATTTATAACTAAACAATTCTAATTATACTAGACTACAACTTTCAATTCTAATCTAACTCAAACTCATTATATAAATATTTAAAACCAACTAGATAATCCTATCTAATAAAACTAATAAACATGACTCAATAAACCATAACTAATCTTTAACTCAAAACATCCTTATCCAAACCCCTTTTACGTAACAAACAAATTAGGATTAATCCTTCAATCTCCCCCTTAATCCTAATGTGTTTTGTCAAGATCTCCTAATCTTTAAAGTTTTGAATTCTTGTTGCAAAACTCGATCCACGTTTGGCGTCCCAATTATTTGAACCTCCACAACAGGAACATTAACTCCAACGATAACACCACTACCCATGGTCACTATAACACCCTCGTTACCAACCATCTTCATTCTGCCTCTTCTACTATCAACTGCAATCCCACTTGACCACTATCAACCTCTCTCTTCCCGGGTCAGCGGAACAACCCCGTTCTTGACCACTGATCAAAGAAAAACAAGCCCGCCGCTTCTACCGTTTTTTCTTCCCCTGCTAGGCACGACAAGATTCAAAACCTCCTGCTTTGACGAATCTTTTTCTGCCCGCCTACTCGCAAATTTGATCAGATATCTTCTGCAAAAAAAAACAACCTACACCGGTTACTATGTTCTTATCCTTGGCGGAATGGACTGGGTCGATTGATCAAGTATTTAAGTTGTCTTATCACAACTAGATCAGATCATCATCCACGAACACCAAAATCACCCCTTCTCGGTCTTTTCTCCCCAGCCCCGTAGTTAGAGGGGTTGCTCCCCTTCCTTAAAAACGACTCTCAAAACGGCTTTCTCTTTCACCAAGCTCTGATACCAATTGTTGGAAATCAGGCCCAAAAATACGAACACGGAATTTGATCTCAACCAAGATCGACTCTTATATTAATATTATAATTCTTGACACAATAAAATCAATACAATATAACCCTATTTATAACTAAACAATTCTAATCATACTAGGCTACAACTTCTAATTCTAATCTAACTCAAACTCATTATATAAATATTTAAAACCAACTATATAATCCTATCTAATAAAACTAATAAATATGAATCAATAAACCATAACTAATCTTTATCTCAAAACATCCTTATCTAAACCCCTTTTACGTAACAAACAAATTAGGATTAATCCTTTAGATTATACCCCTTTTGTTCTTTGCTTTAGTATAGTCGTTGGCCTTCTCTGTAATCCCCAGGAAATTCCGGCCTTTACCTTTACTTCTCCGGTACTTGTAATTCCATTATCTTATGATTTTGCATCTATGAAATTATATTTATCCATTACAACTCATGAGTGTGCATACATACATATATTGAGTACAATTATTTCAAATGCAAAAATAATAATTTTTTGTATAAGAAATTTTATAGATAATTATTACTATTCTATTAAATAAATATATATGTAAATGATAAGTTATTTCTAAAACTTATATATATATATATATACACACACATATTTATAAAGAAACAACTTACAAAGGTTAAATTATAAATGCTATAAAATTTGAGTTTATGTAAATAAAAATTATTTCTATTTAGTAAATTACATTTTCACACTTAAAACATTTAAATATAACATAAATGATTTATTAGATTTTACAAAAAATTATAAGATTTAAAGACTTTGTGTTTTATAAAATTCCAGGGTCTAAATGGTAATTGCTGAAACTTAATTTCAAATTAAAATAAAGTTTTTACATAAAATAATAAAACCCTCAAACATCATGGACCTGTTTTGCCAAAAACCCAAACCTCCTCCCCTCCCAACCGATCACAGGTTCGAAACCCCCCACCACCGATTTTGCCCGTTTATTCTTGAACACGCAATTGAGGTATTCACACACGAAACTGAAACCGACAATGCGTTTAAATCAATTGTAACATCCCAACATCCTTTTCACTTAAAACACGAGATTGTTTAGGACTAGGTTGTCAAGAACAAAGACTTAGTATAGTGACTTAAACAACAAATTTAAACTAAAAGACCATAATGTTCATCCATTTAAAACCTAATATAGTGACTTAGTACTGTTAAAGGGGGGCTAGTGCTAATTAAGAAGTGTGAAGGGGAGCAAAATGATACATCCATTTAAAACTTAAACACCCCTGCATATGTTCCAGCCGTCACCATGTTGCACCTCCATTCTTCTCCCTCTCGTGAACCAGCAACCTCACACCCGAAGACCCTAATCCAACCTTTAACCTGCAAATTCGTTTGGACTTTCATGAAACCGAGAGCATGGCTATGCTCGCAAGCGGCTGCAAACGAGAAAGGGAGAGAAAGAGTTGTTGTTGTGGGAGCAATCGCGAAGAAAGGGGACGAACGGTGGTGGTACGGGTAGTTATTGACGACGACAATAGAAGGACGAGCTGCTGCCATGGCTCCGGCAGCAGCAGTAGCTCAGTGTGACGGGTTTATGGTGGTGAATGATAACTGGCGACTGTTGTACTCCGGTGAGGAAGGTCTCACGGTATGCGGTGCGACGAGGATGTTGGTGTTGAAAACAACCTCACGGTGGTGGCGATATGATGGTCTCACGGTAGTTTCGGGCAAAGAGGATTCACGGTGAGTTTCATGATGGTGGAAATGGTAGTTTCGGGTAAAGGGTGATTCACGGCAGTAGTTTCGGGAATGATGGTGGCGGCGTGATTATGGCAGTAATAGTTTCGATGGTGATGATCCTAAAATAGTATTTTCGGTGATGACGATTCTATGATAGTAGTTTCGATGATGATGGTTATATGATGGTGATGATGATTTCAAAATAAAGATGACAGCATAATGATGATGATGGTGTTGTTTCAAAAGTATAACCGGCGAGTCGTGACGAGTTGCAGGTACGATTGAAAAGAACGGTTCGGGTCGAGTCTCGATTATATCTTACGGGTTCGTGTTCGGGAAGGTATACCCTCTAAAACTCATAGAACAATAATTAATATTATTAATTCGAAGTTACAAATAGCGTATTGAGGACGGATAGCAATGACTTTATTTAATATAAATGATAACCGACAAAGATTTATTATTATTATTTGATAAGAGCATAAAAAGATATCGATGCTAGAAGTTAAGACTCAATTATGATGGATTATTGATTGATTTGATAAAGGAAATAGACAACCAATGTTGTCGGGCTTTAGATAAAAACAAACGGGACTCTGTCCAATTTCCATTAGGATTAAAGAAGTATATTTTATAAATATGGACGTCCTCTTTAGGGATTGGGTTGTTTGGGAAAGAAGACTGATGTTAGCGAAACTACTAAGTTCGCTTGAATCAATGTAGGGCGAACTTTATCTAAGTTCGCCAAACCCTAAAGATAGAAACAAAGTGTCAGGTTAGGCAAGTTATCTTAACTTATACGAATGGCTTATACAGATTTTGTGTGACACCTAGAGACGCCGACTGACCAGTGATAGTATCTCAGGACCCGCTCAGCAGGTGAATTCTATGTGCCCCCTATGTGTTACGTGTAAATCATTTTAAATGTTTTTGGGGCTGAAGTGTATACATGATATGAATTAATGTTATGTTATATGTTATATGACAATACATGCGGAATATAAGTATAACAAGTATGTTTATAAATAAAGAAATAAAAGCATGACATAACATATAAGAAATAAATATTGTTTTATATCAATGTATATATTGTTTGCCAAGTATGAAAATTATGACATAACGTATAAGAAAGAAATTTTGCTTTATATCCGTGTATATATTGCTTGCCAAGTATAAAAAGTATGACATAACGTATAAAAAAAGAATCTTGCTTTATATCCATGTATATATTGTTTGCCAAGTATGAAAAATATGACATAACGTGTAAGAATGAAATCTTGCTTTATATCCATGTATATATTGCTTGCTAAGTATGAATGAACGTTATGGAAGGAAACGATGATAACGGATACTTCGGTAGACGGACGACCATTCGACTATTATGCAGCCAGAAATGAAAGTCTAGAAAGGTAGACTAAACTAAGGCCACTACGGTGGAGTAAGTCGCTCAATCGATGCACGGCTGCATATATAGTTCGAGTGGGAAACGAATGCCTTAGGGCAGACGGGCGAATATGACGGACTACGACGGTAGGACGGTAAAGACGGACGGCCGAAGGTTTGCCGGACGGTTTAAAGATATGACGGACGGTTTCTAGTGCCGGACGGTTAAGTAAATGGGCTACGACGGTAGTTCGAGAACGTTTGTCTTTGTGACTTCGTAAGCAAAGTAACGGGTTGATCACCCATACGTGTATGACCAATGAATGTGCACCGAGTAATAAACATGTATGTATCTATATACGTACTCATTATGTATGTTTTATGAAAGAAGTAAAGTAAAGAAGGTACAAATAAGTATATACATATATATATATATTTATCATCATAAGAAAATGTTAATGTCTGATTGCTTTTAAACTAGAACTCACCAGCGTTAGCTGACTTTTAGTATGCACTTCATGTAGCAAGAAAGGAAAGAACGTGCCAAGGCGTGAAAAGTATGACATAACGTATAAGAAAGAAATTTTGCTTTATATCCGTGTATATATTGCTTGCCAAGTATGAAAAGTATGACATAACGTATAAAAAAGGAATCTTGCTTTATATCCATGTATATATTGCTTGCCAAGTATGAAAAGTATGACATAACGTGTAAGAATGAAATCTTGCTTTATATCCATGTATATATTGCTTGCTAAGTATGAATGAACGTTATGGAAGGAAACGATGATAATGGCTACTTCGGTAGACGGACGACCATTCGACTATTATGCAGCCATAAATGAAAGTCTAGAAAGGTAGACTAAACTAAGGCCACTACGGTGGAGTAAGTCGCTCAATCGATGCACAGCTGCATATATAGTTTGAGTGGGAAACGAATGCCTTAGGGCAGACGGGCGAATATGACGGACTACGACGGTAGGACGGTAAAGACGGACGACCGAAGATTTGCCGGACGGTTTAAAGATATGACGGACGGTTTCTAGTGCCGGACGGTTAAGTAAATGGGATACGACGGTAGTTCGAGAACGTTTGTTTTTGTGACTTACGTAAGCAAAGTAACGGGTTGATCACCCATACGTGTATGACCAATGAATGTGCACCGAGTAATAAACATGTATGTATCTATATATGTACTCATTATGTATGTTTTATGAAAGAAGTAAAGTAAAGAAGGTACAAATAAGTATATACATATATATATATATATATATATATTTATCCTCATAAGAAAATGTTAATGTCTGATTGCTTTTAAACTAGAACTCACCAGCGTTAGCTGACTTTTAGTATGCACTTCATGTAGCAAGAAAGGAAAGAACGTGCTAAGGCGTGAAGGCTACCTGACACAAGACTGACATCGTATTATGTGATTATGTGTTTTCAGACAAATTGTTTCCTTTAATTGTTAAAGTCTTCCACTGTTTTTTGTAATAGAATGATGTACCCTTTCGCTATGTTATAAAGGTTATAGTTCATTCAGTTTTCATCACTATGTTTATGAGTAAATCCAACAAGTGAGGTCTCCTGAAAAATGGGGCCTCACATCAATCAAGCGACCCACTACCCCAGTTTAATTAGGTTTTTATGACAACCTTGATGCCTAACTCGTAACTGAAACCCCATGATCGAACTCTTTAATGAATCGGCCTAACCTGATGAAATTGGGTATAAATATCCACCCACAATCATCAACGACACTCATTGCAAACTCAACACCTCCTAATTCACATCCCATTCCAATGAGAAATCGCAAATACGAGCCGTTTTACCGGAACCTATTCATCGAGTCATTCTCCTTCAATTCATATTCGTTTCAGGTAAAATTGGTGTTGTTAAGTTCGTATCGATGTAGGGATTAAAAGCCCTATCAAATTGGGCTTGATCGTTTGCTCGATCAAGCCAATTTGATGGCTAGGGTTTACGGGTTCGTATAGGGAAGAAGATGGCTTTAGGCTTGTGTGTTTTAACCAAAACGAAACCAAACCAGACATGGCTTCGTGCCCTGGTCTGATGGTTAGTGTTGTGTGTGCGTGTGAACCGGCAAGGGGCGCGGGTTCGAGACCCGGCCACCCTTTTTATTCCAAATTGTTTTCCTTTAAACCATTATTTCACCTTTAAAAATTCTAAATTTAATTTTATAAATTCTATAAAGGTAATCTGAAAGTTTTATAAAAAAACTGGAATTTATAAAATAATGTTATTTATTATGTTCTAATTAAAAACATATTATAAAACATTTTAAGATTTATAAATAAATTATGGAAATGATTTGTTGAGGCAAATTTAATTATATTATTTATATACTATTACACAAATCTTAATTAAAATGTTTAGGCATTTTAAATCCTTTCAAACTTATAAATAATTATCTTGGTAAGAAAAATTATATAAATACTTTTAACTTATAAATTCCTAAATAATTATTCTAAATAATTATTTTATATAAAGTTCAATTAATTATAATTAAAACTTACTTAGTCTTTTATAATTCAATTTAAATGAATTAAGTAATAGATTAATTAGCTATTTTATTTACAAATTAATTAACCATTTTATCTACAATAACTAATAGTTAATTGATCATTTTATTTACATAAAATCAATTAATTAAACCTTTACCATTTCAAGATTTATTTATAAATTAGAATAGTTATTATTTAAACTATTCTATAACATTATTTATTAATTATCTTTAGAAAGGTTATATAAATTAATTAGAAGTCTTAATTAATTCTAACTAATTTATGAACTATTTTTTTTATTAACATTCAATACTTTTGTTTTCTTACAACATATATGCATACAAGTACATCTTCAAACCCAAACCCCCGTGAAACCCTAAAGTCCCAAGAACCTCCTTAATTCCATTTAGACATACATTGAAACTTAGAGTACCATTTCACGTGTAGGTTTGTTGTGAGAAATCCTCACGAGGCATGTCAATCTCTACAAATCCATACCACTTTTAGCCTGGATACAAGTGAGTTTCATAGCCCCCTTTCTCTTTACAAATACTCGGGGTGGAACATGTTTACATACTATACATACCAAACTCAATACCATTGTTCTATTGCTAATTACTATGTGCTTTATGTCTTAAACTATTTGGCGACCATACGTGTGTTCATGTCTAGTACAATCATTAACTTGTGTAGCAAGCCTAAGGTAGTATCTTTTATGATCATTTATACGGGAAACCGATACCAGTTAACACAGACCTTGGCGGGTTTTGTGTGTACCATATTACTACTTTTTCCCAAAACACAATCAGTTGGATTGTACTTACCCGTTTTTCATTTACTACGATTTGATTGTACACTTGGAACCTTGTGTGTTTTCACATTTATGCCTTAGTTATGCTTTGAACATATTGAATTTCAAATCCATTTTGTTACAACTCTTGTTTGGTGTCAAAACCTATGTTACTCACCAACTGCGTGTAGTTGACATTTACTCACAAGTTTTAGGTGTATTAATTTGAGGATTCAACTTGATCACATAGGACTTGGACCTAGTTTAATTTAATTATGTTATGTTAGAACACTTTGTTTTCTTATTTTCAATTGTAACGGATGCTTTTAATTCGAATAATAAATACTATCGTATTTAATAGATGATCATGAGCTTATGAACAACCGTGTTAACCCCGGCGTATAATTCGCCGCCGACCAGGGTGTGACATTCTCAACCTCTTTACTTGAAGCTGAATACAAATGAAGGAATAGAAACGACTGCAATACCATAAAATGTTGACCCTGACAATAAATCTAACCAACTAACAAAGGAAATGGGAGCCATTTTGTGACCAGCAAAAAGGTGAAGTGCAGCCCACGAACCAAACAATTCTTGAAGTCAGTTCGTATGAGCTACGTATACGTAACTCGTATGAGCTACATATACGTAACTCGTTTGAGATATGTATACGTAACTATTTTTTCCCATTTTTTTTCTGTTGGCCCATATGTAAATATGTAAACCTGAGTTTTTTCTTTAGTCTACGTATATGTAACTCATTTACCATTTTATTATTTATGTTGACACACATTTACATATATGTGTAAATGTTTACATATACGTAAGCATATATGTAATTATTGAAAAAAATGAAAAAAAAAAAAATTGTACAGTCGTTCCACTATTCTTCAATAATTTGTGTAAATCATGAGTTTTGATTTTGAATAAAAATGATTTTAGGTGGAGATTTGGGAGAGAGAGAGAGAGAGAGTTTTTTTAATGGATTTTGATTGTTTTCAAAATATAAAAATTGCAATCTACCTAATATACCCTTATAGCATTTAATTAAATCCATTATCTATTAGATATTTAAAGATTTGCCAGTGATTAATCTCATCCATTGATCAAGTTCAATCAATGATCAAAAGTTGGTTTTCTTGGTTTTTACATAACTCTTGGTTTTATCTGGAACTCTCCCCTATATGCATATACATATATAGATGCGGTTCAAATGATAATCAATATTTTATGTGATAACCAGTATATAAATATAAATATATATGGGTAGGGACCAAATGAAACCATAACATGGTGTTACGCATATGTAACGATTATCATTTTGTTTTCTGTTGACATAGTGTTACATATACGTAACACTATGTGTCACGTATATGTAACACTCCTCATTTTTGTATTTATGTTCAACATATATGTAATAGATACTTAAATACTCTTTTAACAACTAAAATAAAATATAATTTATAAACTATATGATTGTTTAAAAGTGTTTATCAAGATTATCACATAAAATATTGACTATCATTGATCCATATATATATATATATAGGGGTTGTTTATCGTACAAAGGGCCCTTAGCGTACGAATGGTCCCTAACCATTGATTTAATATGATCCAGGGTTTTAAATCTCGCGGTGGCATAAACGTAAATATTTTGAAAAAAATAAAGAATCGTCCAGATAAAAAAGGATATTAATGTCAAATTTTCAATTCACGTTAAATTAAATCACGCTCTTTAATGAAAAACTTGAATAAAATCACGTTCTTTAATGAAATCACGTTTGATGAAATTACGTATTTCAAAAACTTGAAATCATGTTTAATGAAATTAAACAATTTAATATGATTTCAACTGAAAAAATGAAATCACGTTTAATAATTTTAATAAAATTAAAAAATTTAATGTGATTTCAGTTAATTCAATTCACGTTTAAAGAAATTCATCAATTTTAATGCAATTCATCAAATTTTCAATTCACGATTAATGAAATTAAACAATTTAATGTGATTTCAATTGAAAAAATAAAATCACGTTTTAATAATCAGGCTTTGAAAATCACGCTTTGGATTTTAATGTGACTTTTCACATTAAAATGTAATCATGCTTTAAAATGCAATCCAGCTATGTGGACTTTCAACTATGTGGAAAATGTAATCCAACTATGTGGAATTTCACGCTTTTGATTTTAATGTGATTTTTCAATTTGGAAAATGTTACAAAATGAAATCAACGCAATTGATTTGACCAATTTGGAAAATGTTACAACGTAATCAATTTGGAAAATGTTACAAAACCACCACTTTGGAAAATGATTTGACTTTGAAAACCACATAGTTCGTATGTTACAAAAACCAACGCAAATTTAAAAATGTAATCACGTTTTTTATTAATGAAATCACTTAATTCAAAAAATGTATGCACGCTTTAAATAATTACGCATGTATAATTATTAACCAGTAAAATAACAAAAATATCCGTCCCGCTCAAAATTAAAAGGAACACGCGGCGCGCAGCTATTCTTTCGTACACTTTGTATGAAATAAGCCCTTGTATACTATATATATATATGTATATATATATATATATATATATATATATATATATATATATATATATATATATATATATATAGTATAGGGTTCCACTAGGAAGGAAAAAAAGTGTAGGAATGATTTTGAGCCCTTAATCTTGGAAATGAAGGGTTTCTAAGAAGGTCACATAAAAATGAAGTGATTTTAAGCCTTGAAGGATATAATAGTAATTGCTTCAAAGAGAGAGAAATAACATACACATGCAAGTCACATGCATTTTCCACCCTCATTTTTTAAACGTTTATATATTTTTATATGTCATTATTTAAAAAAAAATATACCATAAAATCAAGCGTTTTTTTATCTTTAAAACGAGTATGGTCTTGCTATATTAAAAAATAAATAAAAAATCGCTTAACTGGGTTTGTACGTTTTTAACAGCGTCTTCATGGCGTTTTTTCAAGACGTTTTTCATGGCGTTTTTTCAAGACTTTTTTCACTGTGTTTTTTCATGACGTTTTTTTCATGCCGTTTTTTCTAAACTTTTCCATAACGTTTTTTATGATGTTTTTTCATTGCGTTTTTTATGACTTTTTCACTGCGTTTTTTCATGATGTTTTTTTCATGGTGTCTTTTTCATGGCGTTTTTTCAAGACTTTTTATGATGTTTATTTTACTGCGTTTTTTCATTGCGTTTTTCATGGACGTTTTTCACTGCGTTTTTTTTTCATTTTGTCTTTTTCATAGAGTTTTCTGTTGTTTTTGATAACCGATCGTTCGGAAAACAGAAAAAAGCATGTGAAACTGGGCGTGTTATGGTGTTTTTAAACTTGGCAACTTTATGGTGTTTTGAACTGTGATTGTGTAGAAAACATAAAATGCGTTTTATGGTGTTTTTAAACTGAACAACTTTATGGTGTGTTTTGAACTGTGCAAACTCTTTTTCATGGAGTTTTCTGGTGTTTTTTTATCACTGATCGTACGGAAAAACAGAAAAAACGTATGTGAAACTGGGCGTGTTATGATGTTTATAAACTGGGCAACTTTATGGTGTGTTTTGAACTGTGATTGTGCATAAAACAGAAAATGCATTTTATGGTGTATTTTTTTTATGCAATTACCATTATGGTTTTACGTAAAGTAACACAATTTCATTAAGTGTCGATTTTGTTTTTACAAAAAAATATAGCAATACTATACTCGAATTAAAGGTAAAAAAATGCTCGATTTTATGCGTAATTTTTTTAAAAAAATAAGGTCGTATGTAAAAGTTATGTACATTTAAAAAGAGTGAGGGAATTTGAAAAAAAATCATCAATTGTGGGTTTTCCAAGAATGCCCTTACATCCCTTATTTTTTGTACACTTAAATCTGTACTCTTGATCATCCAATTGAATGGATGAGATTGTTTCTTAGGCTTATTAGCCAAATTACACTTCTTAGTGAAACCATCCCTTATATATATATAAACTCAATATGCGCCACACATTCAATTTATATATATTTTAACTTGTGGTCAAGATTAATTGTAGATTTTTATTATTTTTTAAACAAATTGTGTGGCTAGGAATAATTAAAGGGCTAGAATGGTAATTTCATGTTTTTTTTTCCTTTTTAATTAAATCAAGATTTGAGAATCTGGAATTTTGATAGAATTTGAAGAACATGCTCTCTTACATATGTGTAAAAATCAAATACACGTTTGTAAAAATAAAATAAAATGATTAAAAACATATACACAAATTGAAAAAAACAATTATACATCAAAATACCCAAATATGTTTACAAAAAACATACACAAATAAAAAAATATATATATTTTTACACTGTTTTGAACCCAAATCTTCTTCTCATACCTCGATCCCTTATTACACACATGTAAAATCAAAATACACATGTGTATGAATCAAATCAAAAAACCTTGTGAACATTTATTACACACTGCATGATTTTAATTATCTCCAGGTATGTGTACATTTGTGTAAATTCAGTTTACACTTGTGTAAATTCAATTTATACTTTTGTAAATTCAGTAAACTAAATTAACAGTAAAATTTTACAAAAGAAACCTAAGAAACTGAAATTTGTATTACAAAATACACATGTGTAGAAATAAAAAAAAACATGTGTAAAATCGTATATGAATGCAAGAAAATCTTTTTATTCCAATCTCTTCAAACAAAAAGGTTTCAAAAATTAAAGAATCTAAGAGAGGACAAAAAAAATTGCTGATAACCCAATAAATGTGTTTGGTCCTAAAACGAATATAAACATGTGTAACTTACTTTGTGTAAATCGAACATACACATGTGTAAATCGAATATACGCATGAACAAAACCTTTTACACCTGTGTAAATTCAATTTTAACATGTGTAATAATCAAATAAACTTGTGTAAAAACTATGTACACAAATCATAAAACAATTCTACATCCACAAAACCCAAACATGGCAAAAATGTTATACACATCAGATTAAAACTCAGATCAGATCTAAGAAAAAATAAATTACATCCTAGAAAAAAAATTCAAGTGCAGGTGGAAAAAAAAAATCCTATATTTTACCATTGTCTTTGGTAACATATAAATTACAACGACATTTGTTAATAAAAATTTACAACGGTACAGTTGGGAAAAAAAATTACAACGGTGGCTGTCGTCCGTTCATCGCCCAAATAAATTACATTCTAAAAAATTCATTTATTTTTGTGGGGAAAATAAATACAACCCACAAAAATTGTTAATAAAAATTTCTAGTGCAGGTGGGACAAAAACGGACCTCAGATCTATAGGTTGCTCACCGGTCTTCATCGTCCTTACCGGTTGCTCACAACAAAAAGAACTCATATTGGATATTTGGGTTCAGAGATGATGATAGCAATGGCTGTCGTCCGTTCAACGGCCAAAGACCAGTGCAAAAAACCCTAGCTACCACCAATCGGAGGCGGTGGGTGAGAGGCCTGAAAATCCGGATCTGGTTCTACGATCTTGGAGTTCGACTTTCATCTTGTTTGCAATTTCATCCACGGTTGGGGAAGAAGATGATTTCATCATCTGATTGTGTGTGTTTAGAAAGAGAGAGAGATTTTTTGATCTTTAGAGAGAGAAACGAATCTTGATATAAGAGGGATGATGGAGGTTGAAAGTAGGTTTAAGAGAGGGGGGGGGGGGGAATTACACCAATACCCCTCCAGACTAAAAAAAACCAAAAAACCCAAGAAATTAATGAGTGGTCCGGAATTAGCTTAAAGGTTTTCACAACAACTCAGAGTTTTCATTTGATACGTCCCCCCCCCCACACACACACACACACACACATATATATATATATATATATGGTGCAGTTCTAATCAAAACCCACTGTTATTGTCAAAACCCTAAAACCCTGGTAAAAATTGATCAAATCATGAATTTTTTTAGTTTAATGAAATTATTACACGAATTCAACGTCACATCCTTTTTGGCATTTTTGCAAATTCGTAAGTGTGAGAAAGTTTACACTTGTGTAAGTGTAAAAAAATAAATGTTGTAAAATTTACACCAGTGTAAACTTTCTCACACTTACGAATTTATAAAAATTCAAAAAAAGATGTGACGTTGAATTCGTGTAATAATTTCATTAAACTAAAAAAATTCATGATTTGATCGATTTTTGCTAGGGTTTTAGGGGTTTAACAATAACAGTGGGTTTTGATTGGAACCGCACCCTATATATATATATATATATATATATATATATATATATATAGGGGATGGATCAAGAGAAAACCACAAAGTTAGGCGAAAACTGAGAAAACCACTAAAACAATGTGTAATACTACGTAACCGTAATTTTTTTGTTTTCTATTTACGTATACGTAACACTATGGGTTACGTATACATAAGCCAATATTTAAATGATTTTTTGGTAAAAATTTATAATATTACATTGATACCCTTATAAAAAAATAAAAATAAAATAAAAAACAAATATTATTATATTATTGATTAAAATTGATTTTTTAGTGGTTTTGTAGGTTTTCGCCTAACTATTAGTTTTCTCTGGAACCCACCCCTATATATATATATGGGGGACGGTTCCACTAAGAAGTGGTTTTTCGCTCAGAAATCCTAAGAAGTGGGTCAAACGAACTACGATTGAGCTCATTCCAGCGGCGTTGGAACCGTCTCATCGAACCCTAACCCGGACCCAAAAACCTAAACCCCCCTCCACCCGTACCCCCAAAAACCTAAACCCCCCCTCCAACCCCACCCCGAAAAGCCTAAAACCACCACCCCACCCCCCAAAAACCTAAACCCCCCACCCCACCCCCCCCAAAAAAAACCTAAACCCTCCACCCCCACCCCCAAAAAAAAACCTAAACCATAAAATCTAAACCCTAAAAGCTAAACCCTAAGGCTAAAACCCTAAAATTCAAACGTAAAATCTAAACCTTAAAAGCTAAACCCTAAAATCTAAGATGGTAGAGTTCGACGAGACGGTTCCAACGCAGCTGAAATGAGCTCAATCGGAGTTCGTTTGATATCGTTTCTTAAGGTTTTTGTCATTTGTTAGATTTATTAGCGAAAAACTACTTATTATTTGAACCTCACATGTATATATGTTATATTTTATAGTTTTGTGATGTCTTAGTTAAGCTTGTAATGTAAGCAAATGGCATTAAACTACAAATATTGTAGGTGGTCCAAGAGGGTGGTAGTTTATTGCAGGGAATTGAAGTCAATATACTACACCCACATAAATGAAGCGAATGGGATTGGGAACTTACAATTACGAGTCATTGACTTAAGCAAGTTTTTGTGACCAAGAAAGTGTAAGATTATTAAATTCATCGTTTATATGTTACATAGGTATTGAAAATAGTATGGTCTTTTTTAAAGTTATAATATTTAGCTGTAACACGTGTATTTCTTCTAAAACTTTTTTAAACATCATTTTAAGCATTTAAATAATTTTCAACCTAAAGAGTTTATTCTGAGATACATCTCGAGGCCCTACTTTTCTTCTTTGAAAGCCTGGAGTTTATTATACATATAGGCTTATTAATAGAAAACATTCTTGTAAACATTTGAAAACACACCACCTATGGTAACCCGTCACGAAGTTATGATGCCTAGAAAGCTTATTTTCTTCTAACGCACGTAGAACCCAACATCTTTCGGACCAAGTGCAAATCGAAGGTTAAGGTCTGTACGGTGATTATCGATGGGGGAAATTGTGAGAATGTTGTCTCTCTTGCTATGGCTGAGAGACTCGGGTTAAAATAGGAAAATCATCTGAGCCCATATCAACCTTCATGGTTGAGGAAAGGGAATACAGTTCGGGTTGATAAGAGGTGCTTGGTTAGTTTTTCCATCGGGTCCAAATAAAGTGACGAGATTTGGTGTGAGGTTGTTCCGATGGACACTTGCCACCTTTTGTTGGGTTGGTCGTGGCAATACGATAGGAAGGCGGTTCACGACGGGTTCAAAAACACTTACCGGTTCCAGAAGGATGAAGTAAGCATTACCTTATTACCATGGGATAGCAGGGTGAGAAGAAGAAGGACTCGTCAGCCTTGAGTTTGTGACGATTTAATATGGGACATGCATGGGCTGATCATTGCCATTATAGGTATTATTCGGTTAGTCTCCCTGATACGTTTACACTAATATTGTCCCTAAGTTGTCTATTGGAGTTGGGCTTGTAGAATCTGATAAACACTCAGGTGGTGCTTCGAAGGTTGAGAGTGGGGGATCAGGTACTCTTTTGTTTAGCATAACTACTATTGTCCTTCCCAATTTTGTTTATCGTTATCTAGTGGCGTTAGCACAACATGCACCCAGGTTTCATCGGGCCACGGTTCAAATTTCGGTTCGTGATCAGGGTTATAACCGTGTGGGGTGGAGCTTCATATGGGTCCTATAGTTGTTTTAAGTTCACAACCAGTGACATAGTGATCAGGTTGGTGTTTATTGGGTTTGTTTTTCTGGATTGGGTTAACAACATGGTGTTCTTGATGGTTAGGTTCACGAGTTATGATCCATGGGTTATTGATATTGGCTTGGTTACGATTGAGCTTCGGCTTTGTGGATGCATGCTATTAATGGGTGTTTGGCGGGTCTCTTATGTTATGTGGGTTTTGCTGAGCTATTGGGTGATGATCGAGTTTTTCTATGTAGCGGGCTTCCAATGGGGGAGTATGAGGCGGGAGAATCCACGGGTTCTTATGTGGGTTATTTGTTTGTTACCCAGTTCGACCCGGGTATGTATCTGATTAGTGTATGGAACCAGAGGAAGGGGTCGGCATGTTGGGGGTGGCAAAGGGGGAGCTCAACACGAAGAAGATTTAAATTAACATAATCTTTTCAATTATTTAAAATTATTCCTTTCTTATTTTTCGGATTTTTATTTCCTATTCAAACTATGATTTATCCCTATAAAATGGGATCTAGGGTTTTTGTTTAGTTGGTTGAATCAAACAATGGTGAAATTGCTTGATGCGGGAACCAGACTCTGATACCAATTGATAAAACCTTGTGACGTGCGGATAACATGGATCGAACAATAATCTTGAATCAAGAACATGTAAAGATGGGTGTGTAAGAGTATGATAAACAAATAAGAACATATAAGAATTTGTAAGGACACCAAAGCACAAAGAATATCATGAAATTACTCTTTATTCATGTAAATTATCATTAAGAATTTACAATGAATACACTAAGATCTTGATCTTAGTGATGAAACTCTCTTCCACCCCTTGGATTATGTCCAATGGGTGAGGTTGCTTACATGGTGGCTAGGGTTTACCTTACACACTAACACCTTCCATATGTAAGTTGAAGATGATATTTATAGACTTCATGACCTAATTATTGCAACCAAGTAATTAGAAAAGTCTATTTTACCCTTTTATGAGATACTAGGGCAAATCTCATAAATCATAACATGTCAATGTTGTTTGTATTAACTGTGGGAATTGATTCAAACAATTTGCCTCATTGGCACTAACTCGGTTCATCAGTAGTAAATGAGTTCTTCATTAGCTGGCGATGTTGGTCATCAGTAATGGTAGGTACCAAATTAGTCATCGGCACTAACTAAGTTCTTCAGTACTGATAGTCTTCAAATTCAATATTCGATACTAAGTTGCCTTTCATTGGTGGCTGCAACTTAGGTCTTCATGTACTTGATGTTAGGTTCTATGATATTCCGAAGCGATCTATTACAACATCTTTCATCATACGAATCTATACAAATCAAAACCTTACACGATAACAAATGACGCATTAGATACTTCCAACTCTATTAATATGAAGTTTACACATAAATTGAGTATTTTCTCTAATAAAGTTAATTTTGACTTTTATACATTTTATGTAACAATTCACAATTTTCAAATTGAGTTATATCATCAAAATATAAACCAGAATTTCAATTTCTCATTAATATAATATATACAATCAGCAAGTTAAATACTATTTTTATTGTTTTTTTTATTAAAAAAACTTGTATATAAAACTACTAGCTTAGAACCCGTGTACTACACACGGGGTAAAAAATATCAATACATAAAATTCTTAAATCTGTATGTATATATTTTACAAGTGTAAAAATGTATTACATATAATAAGGATATAAAACAAAATTCAAAATATGTAAAAATTAATATATAATTGGTTTTCGAAAAACCTTTATTTATTGGATAGTATAGATGGAGCCGACACGTGACATGAAAAAACCTTTATTTATTGGATAGTATAGATTAGTATTTTCTTTAAAAATATATTATTGTTAAAAGATAAAGGTGTTTTAATAAGAGAGAGAAGCGAGAAAAAAAATGATAAGAATAAATATGGAGACGACACGTGACATGAAAAAATCTTTATTTATTATATAGTATAGATATAGATATTAAAACAAAAAGCTATCAAAGAGGGTGATCAATGGTTAGAGTACAACCTTATTAACCCAACCCAGTTTTGAATCTTCCGTCCCCAAACTTTTTTTTCAGTTTCTCTAGTCCGCTCCATGAGCCGCAATTAGTTCACTTTTATTTTAAATTTATTTTAATGTTTATAATAAATTTTATACCTATTTTATTTTTTCTCTTATAACTTTTAAATTATTGTGTTTTCATACACCCTCATTATATCGTTGCGACGTGCTTATTTTTATCTACTTTTCGGTATAAATTTTATTTAGAACAATCCGGTCTAAGTTACGTAAGTTTTACACGTTGGTTTACGTCATGATTTCGTACATATTTCATTTCTCTCTTATACTTTTAAAGTATGATCGATGTTTTACAAAATTCAGATTACACCGTTGTGACATGCTTATTTTTATCTACGTTTCGATATCATTTTCTTTTCAAAATCTGACCTGGGCTTGCTCTCCAAGCAACTTATTTCTACCTATAAAAATTTTATACAAAACGGAGCCGGGTTAAATGTGCAATATTTTTACTTCTTTTTTCGAAATTCACTTTCGCGTTTCTTAACGCTCATTTTTATAACATAACTTTTCTTGATTTATGAATATACCTTTGCGACATGCTTTTCTTACATACGTTACGATATTCAAATTGAGTTGTCGAAAGTTCATACGCTTCTCTTCACGTACTTAACCATGTCAATGTGTGTGGTAGCCATTTCTCAAGCTCTATCCGGAATCAAACCCTAAGAGCATCCCCATCCCCATCCCCATCCCCAACCTCAACCTCAACCTCAACCTCATACTCAACTTTTAACAAAATTACCCAAAAAATCACTTCAACCCATTTCCCATCCCCATCCCCATCCCCATATATTTAGGGAAAAGTAGAGTAGTGCCCCATATTTAAGAACTCATAATTCATCCTCATATCTATTATTTTATATTTTTTTATGAGTGGATGTGAGTGTTAGAAAAAATAATAAAAAGGTATTGTTTAATTGAATAGAGATAGATATGGGGAACGTATGTGAGAGATTTTTAGAAAATGATAGGTAAATTAAGAAAATTGTGTTTTTTAGTCAAATTAGGGGATGGGGAAAGGGAGTGAACCGCGAATGCTCTAACTCTCTGTCACCCATCATCATTAAAATGGCACAAGCAAACCATCGTACGGCCGCCGTAATGCGCGACATTGTTATCTGGTTATCATCAATAAGAAAATATTTATAACATAAAATTTAAATCCGAAACAAGAACCACCAACACTTTCGAAACTCTCCCAAGATATATATTTTCAAAAATCAAAATTGTTCACCTCTTAATTACTCTTTTTACCATACATGCTCCCATAGTTAGACTATTCGTAATGGTAGGGTGAAGGTGGTGGATTTTCGTTGCCACGTAGACCATGACTTCCCTCGCCCTCACTCTCACCTAGGTGTGTAATGGTGTGGGGTGAGAGCCTATACTGAGACCCACAAAAAGCAACAACTTTTGGCCTCTCCCCCATTCTCACGCACATTACCACACTCACCTTGCCCCTCTCACTGTGACAATCGCGGTTTTTCAGGTCCTTACCGTTTCTCGACTTTTTATACGTTATATTTTTTAAATATTATGATTTTATATATTTTTAGTGTTTCTAGGAATACTACCTTAGACAAACACTAAGGTCCGAACTAGAAAACCCGGTTAAGTGCATACACTGCATATACTGCGAACGCGTTAAATAAACGGTAAAAATTTAATTCTCGAAAATATTTTTTATATTTATATTTTAGTTAAGAATAATGTTTTATAATATTATATGTGCTAACTTTTGTGATTCTTGATTAAACTAACGATCACAGGTGGTTCTTCCATTAAAAAACCGGTATTTACCCGGTATAACTTTTTAAATTTTTTTGAGTTTTTGTGTTTTAAAATTTTCTAAAATTCATTATTTTGGATACTAGAATTTTATGTTTAGATAAAAATATTTATTAAAGTGTTTAGGAGTGTATTTTTATAAAAAGTGGGTATTTTTTTATAAAATTTGTCTTTTAAAGCTAGACTTGCTTTTCCACTATAAATACCCAACCCCCACCCCATTTTACCCTTCCCTTCTCCTCATTCCAGCCGTACCCCCCCCCTCTTCATCAAAACACCCACAAATCTCTTATCAAGCTCAAGAACACTCCATGCAATTTTGATTCTTGATTTGTTATTGTTTGTGACCATATTTCTAGTGATTTAAAGGTATTTTAGCACGTTTTTAGTCTTTGATTTTTCTGTTTTAATAGTTGCATGTGTTCTTAAGAACACCAAGAACACACACACTACACACACTCACCTTGATTTTCAAGTTTTGTTGTTTTTATGAGTTTTAAGCTTGATTCTGCTTGCAAGATTTGATGATCAAAGTGTATGAACACTTGGGTGTTCATATTTGCATTTTCTTGAATTAAAAGAGCATTTTATTGATTTTTGAGTCTTTGATCTTGGAATTGAACCACATTGTGATTGTAGGTTATAAATCAAAGAAAACTCAGTAGCTTAGCATCAAATTTCATCATCATTTGTTGAATTTGGAAGGTATAATCCTTGATCAAACTTGTAGTTTAGCTTAAATGATCAAGAACATTTTAAAAATGGTTGATTTAGCACCCAAATTTTTTTTTATACAATAGAATATGTTTTAAAATGAGGATCTGGAAAATTTGGTTATCTAACTCTTTATAGATTTTTTTATTAAAAATCCTACAAGTTTAATACATGGAAATTGGGAAAAAATACTTCTGAGTATTGAAAAATTCTGGAAATTTGAAAGTAATTGTTATATGATGAACTAAGACTTCTGTCCAAATTTTATGAAAATTGGAGTTGCTTAAGTATGCGTTTAGTATTTATAAAGTTTAAACGGACGATTTAGGGTTTGTACACTTCTGGATAAAATCAGGACTTGAAACTTGGTATGGGATCTTATAGTGACTTAAAACTAATATGGTAAACATTTGGTGAAGTTTTGATGTGTTTAACTATTTTTCCCGAATTTGTAAAGTTTTAATAATATTAAATTCATATTAAATAATCTGGATATTTGAAAAATATGAAAATTGGTCAAAAATTTTTATTTATATATATGATCAATTGGTATAAATTTCAACTAGTAACTTTATGTCTAAGTATGGCTTTGAAATTATGGTCCAATTAAATTTTATAAAAAGTTATTAATTTTGGAAATTTTTATATAAAATTGATTTTATAAAAATTCTAGGGGATTTTGGACAGAAGTATAACCCCATTTAAAACATAAAATTTGACTTTTAAATTGGGTGCTAATATCACACTAAAACCCAAATTTCGGACGAATCTGATTTTCAAACCGTAAACCGGACTTTACGCGCGTAATCGCGTTTTTGATCAAACGAAACCGTGACATGAGATTTTATCAAATGTGACTTTTTAACTACTGATGTTATTTATTAAAATCTAAAACTTAAATTTTTAAGGTTATTAATTCATATAAAAGCCGGTTTTACAATTCTTAACGGTTCGTAGGCACGTGCACGGCTTTTGGCTATGCAGTTGACTGCATAGCCACTTTTGACTTTTGTTGACTTAGTCACACATATTATGTTTCCTAAATACATTTTGTGTCTACTTGTTAGTGGGATTCGGTTAGGATACCACCGTTGGCTGTTTCACTGTTTTACCGCACTTTTTCGTGTTTCATTCTTAGGTGAGTTTCGCGGTCCCACTTTTAAATGTTTACTATTTTACGGGGGAAAAGCTGTTTCACTACATGTTGTTACTTGGGATTAGGGTTACCTGGGTTTACTTTTAGATGCATTAAGTCCCCACTTTAACGCAATCAATTAGCTTGAATAGCCGATGGGAATTATGAATAGTACTATTTGGGTCGACACCCCAGCCCGGGTTTGGTCGCGCCAACCAGACTTGTAGGGTCATTTGGGCGCATAATTAGCCATAGTAGGTGTTCGCATTTAACACCTGGATACATGGGCAACAACTAGTCTGACGGTTTTGATTGTGGCTCAGGGTAACTAAAATCTTAACATGTGTACTTTATCATCTGTGGATGGTTACTTTTACATTTTAAAATTTATTTACTTATTTTTTTGAGTCGCAAAACCTGCGTACTCACCAAATATTTTTATAGTTGACCGTTTTCGAAACATGCTTTTCAGGTAAACAAAATTGAAGCAAATGACTGGTTTGGTGAATTGCTTTTGGGGACTTTCTTTTGGATTATGACTTGGTTGTTGGTTTTGTATTCTTCATTTGGGATGTTTGGTTTATGCAGACAACCTGAATTTGTATTTTGGTTTTCGTGGTTTGTATGACACTGCTTGGGTATGTTTGTAGTGGTTCTTTGAAATTTGCAGTGTACCCATTAGCATTCTCTTGCGCCTAAGTGTTCGATGCACCGCTCTCGTCTCACCTCCGTGTTTCCGCCTTCGGCGGGGTGTGACACTCACCCCCACATGACGCGGTGTTTCACTCCCGTGATGGATGAGGTGGCAAACACCCCCCCCCACCCCACCCCACCCCACCCCACCCCACACTACACACAGTCTTAAAATTGTAGAAAAAAGTCAGTTCTGGACAGCTAACTAATAATTAGAAACTGTGGAGTGTGGATTATTCCTGCTGCATAATAACGAATATTACAACAACTGCAATCATGTGAATTAGTCAAGAATGGCCTGCTCCCGACCACCACCCATGCAACTATATAAATTAACAAGCTCATGATTTCAACCATGTAAACCGTCAAAAATGGAAGTATCACTCACCACTTCCATTTTACTAGCCACCATCGTCTTCTTTCTTTATCCACCAAGAACCTCCTTCCAGAGCCATGGCGACTCCCCATCATCGGTCACATGCATCACTTAATCGGTATGCACGTAAAGCTTAAGAATATTAAAGTAGTTATTATGCAGTTCTGCTATGATATCATAAAAGAAAATCCTAAACTAACCTTAGCTATAATATATATGCATGAACAAGCACACTTTTCTGCCCTAATACCATAAAGAAAATCGTAAACTAACCTTAGCTATAATATATATGCATTAGCAGGCACACCATTCTGTTCTAATACCATAAAGAATAAACTAGCCTTAGCTATAATATATATGCATGAACAAGCACACTCTTATGCTGTAATGCCATAAAGAAAATCCTAAACCAACCTTAGCTATAATATATATGCATGAACAGGCACACTGCCACATCGCGGGGTTATGGATTTAGCCCGAAAGTACGGACCATTGATGCATCTCCAGCTCGGAGAGGTCTCGGCCATCGTAGTGTCCTCTCCGAAATGGGCTAAAGAGATTCTAACCACTTACGACATCCCCTTCGCCAACAGGCCAGAGACTTTAACCGGCGAGATCATTGCATATCACAACACCGATATCGTCCTCGCACCCTACGGAGAATACTGGCGGCAGTTACGCAAGCTTTGCACGTTGGAGCTTCTAAGTGTGAAGAAAGTAAAGTCGTTTCAATCGGTCCGTGAAGACGAATGCTGGAATTTGGTTCAAGCGGTTAAAGCTTCAGGTTCGGGCAAACCGTTTAATCTTTCCGAGCACATTTTCAAGCTGGTTGCAACTGTTTTGAGTAGGGCGGCGTTCGGCAAAGGGATCAAGGATCAAAAGGAGTTTACTGAGATTGTGAAAGAGATATTGAGGCAAACTGGTGGGTTTGATGTTGCGGATATCTTTCCATCTAAAAAGTTTCTTCATCATCTTTCTGGCAAGAGGGGGAGGTTAACTAGTATTCATAACAAGCTTGATAACTTGATTAACAACCTTGTAGCTGAACATACTGTTAGCAAGTCAAGTAAAGCTAATGAGACATTGCTGGATGTGCTGCTGAGGCTCAAGGATAGTGATGAGTTCCCTTTGACAGCTGATAATGTTAAAGCCATCATTTTGGTTAGCATTCGATACCAATATATACTTTTAAATTTAATAACATGTGTTTTTTTGGTTATAGTTAACCGGCAAATTGAATTTTAATAATCTAAACTATAACTTATTAGGTGATGATAATCCATATATACTATCATTTTTGGTCGATGACAATCATAACTTTCACTTTTGTTATTAATAGCAGTCCCAAAAGCATATTAATTATAAATTTACGCTCTAGTTGCACTTAATTTTGACTCGATTTTGCTTGTACGTTTCTTCATTTCGCTCAAAATCATTATTTTGAGCCAAATCAAGTGTAAATAGAGCGTAAATTTATGATTATTATGTTGCTATTGACAAAAAAGTAAAAGTTATGACTGTAATCGGCCAAATTGATAATATGGATTATTATCAGTTAATAGGTTATAGTTTGTATTATTAAAATCCAATTTACCTAGTTAATTAATATCATAAAATACTGATATATTGTCTTATTTTTCATGTAAAATTCTCCCAACATAATTTTGATACGTTAACATAATTTTGATACGTTAACGTCTCTGGATTTATAAAAAGTACATGAAAAAGTTATTTTTCATATACTGATTTTGTATATTAAAGTGTTTAAATTCGTCTAAAATGCATGTATCGTTAAAAAGTTTTTTAGAATAATACCGACTTGTTAACTTTTAAATTATTTAAAATAAGATGTTATAATTTCTTTTTCTATTTTTTTACAAAAATGTTGGATTGCTTATTTATTAAACTTTTACCGACTTAAGAGTTAGATATTAAGTCATTATTTATTAAAAAAAAATCACTATTACATGGATTTTAGATAAGTTTATTGGCTTTAATATATAAAAATTAATTTGTTAACATATATTTTTTACATGTTAAAATGCTATAATATTCAAAAAATAGACTGGATTACTTTTTTCATGAAAAACAGTAAAATATATTGGTTTTTATGATATTAACCTTGTTCTTAAAACCGATAACGACTTACGGTTACATGAACTGATCTAGGACATGTTCGGTGCGGGCACGGATACATCCTCCGCCACAGTCGAATGGGCGATTTCCGAGCTAATAAGGTGTCCGAGAGCGATGAAGAAGCTACAAGCGGAACTAAGGCAAGCACTAAAAGGTAAAGAGAGAATCAAAGAAGAAGATATTCAAGACCTGCCCTACTTAAACCTTGTGGTCCGAGAAACACTAAGGTTGCACCCTCCACTACCGTTGGTTATGCCACGAGAGTGCCGCCAGCCGATGAATTTAGCCGGATACGATATAGCCAACAAGACCAAACTTATCGTCAACGTCTTTGCTATAAACCGAGACCCCGAATACTGGAAAGACGCTGAAAGTTTCATCCCCGAGAGGTTCGAAAACAGCAACACCACCATTATGGGTGCAAATTATGAGTATCTACCGTTTGGAGCTGGGAGGAGAATGTGCCCTGGGTCTGTACTTGGTTTAGCCAACGTGCAACTCCCAGTGGCTCATATTCTTTATTACTTTGATTGGAAACTTCCCAATGGTGCGAGCCATGACCAACTTGACATGACCGAGAGCTTTGGAGCCACGGTCCAGAGAAAGACTGAGTTGCTACTGGTACCAAGTTTTTAAAAATATTATTAGAGTTGGGAGGTCAATAATTTGTTTTGTGTGTTTGATTGCTGCAATTTTATAAATGTTATGTGATATGTATGATGTTGGTTGTCTATATAGTATACAATAATGAGTTTATCTTTTCATAATTCATGACATTGGGGGTGGTGGTCAAGGTCATGGGTTCAAGTCCGAGTAAGTGAAGAAACTTGCCGTTAAAAAAAATCTTTTTATAAATCATGCATATGAAAATATTGATGTTAATATTAGTATTTATAAAAGGGAAAATTCCTAAAGTGTACTTATTACTTTTCAAATACCCCGTTTTTAAGTGTTGACTTTTTAAAAAGTCAAAAATGTTGTTGTATGTTCCGGCAAAAATGTCGAAAAAAGGACATAAAAGGGGGCGACGTGTACTAATAATATGATAACACGTATACAAACGTGTGAAAACGCCGTCAAAAATAATAATTTAAAACTCAAATCATAGTTGGTAAGTGCGATTTGACAAAAAAATAAAAAAACCAAGTCGCACTTCTCAAGTGCAAAATGATAATTTTAATTATTTTTTTAGGCGGATAAAGGCGTAAACGACTTAAAGCTTTTTCATGTTTCTTTTTCAACTTTTTAAATTTTTTAATAATATAGTTATTTTTACTTACATTTGTTTTCTCTTATAACTTTTAAAATATAATATTTTATATCAATATAAAATATATAATATTTGATCCGACTCCGTTTTGAACAAAATTTATACCGACACGTAGATAAAAATAAGCACGGCGATGGTGATAAATTCCAATTCATTTATGATTTTGTCACCTAAATGCATTTCAATTTCAAATTCTTTTGATAGATTTTAAATCCTTTTTAAAAATCAAGTTCCAAATTCAATTCTTTCTAATTCTAATTCATTTAACAAAATTCAATTCCTAAAAAAAACATTTCACGAACTAAACGTACCATAAAGTTCCTAAACTTATCTAGAATTAGCGTACTTGTGCAAACAAAAATTAATAATGACTATTACCCCCTTAAACTAGCAAAAAAAATGATAATTAAAGTGGCAATTCAACATGTATTTTTGCACAAAACAAGTTATACATCTTATTTTGATCAATTTAAAAGGTAACAATCACTATTATTAATATTTTATTTTTGGCAAATACATTCATTTTAGATAGGTTATGGGATTTCAATCTACCAAAATTGGCTGAGGAGACATTTTCTTGTATTTTTAATAAGCTTAAGAACTTTAATATATCAAAGTTATATATTTTTTTTTTCATGTAAAACAATAAGGTAATTGGTTTTTTTGTGGTAATAACACTATGATATAATATGATATGGTATGATATCATATATTATGATATGATTATAGTTACAAAATAAACATTGTTATATATACACACAAAAACAAAACCTAAACAATATATATTGTATTATATAATTATATATATAAAAATACATAAAAATAATAAAGTAAGTCGAGCTCAAGCTTTGGACATAGTACTTGAAGCGAGCCAAACTTTCTTAAGTTAAATGAGTTGAACTAAAGCTTAGTCAAGATCGGACTTGTTTGGACTCGTTTACACCCCTATTTGCGAAATTCTAGCACACAACGATTGTGTTCTATGCGCATCAGTGTTGCCCATTTACTATTAGTCTTAGGAAAAAGTGTGTTTATTTTTTTAAACGACGAACATATACACACTTTACTCTACACCTATTCTACTTCTAAAATCACCACACTTATATTAAAGAGGATTTGAACTCACAACCATTTAGTTGAGGATGACACCACTTACCACCACGATGTCCTCTTGGGATAAAAAAAATGTTTATTGGTATATCAAAGATTCATGGATCAAACTTTCACCAAACAGATCGACAAAAACCTTGAGGTCTATGTGGATGACCTGGTAATCAAAAACAAAACAGAGCTGGGGATGGTCAAGGATGTAGAAGAAACTTTTAAAACACTCTGCGAGGCTGACATGTTCATATTGAGTCTCCATCTTTTCTCTGTACATGTTCATTTGTTAACATTGTTAAGGTGTTGATCCGTTTACGACCCGAACTCATTTAACCCAAACACTAACCCGTTTAAATTTGTGTAAATCATGTCAGGTTAGCGGGTTGTGTCAAAAAATGGCAAGCACTATACGATCAACATCCAATCAATCATAATGTTTAAATCAAAATAAATCACCTCATAAGGAAATAGAAGTAAAAAAGTAGTTTTAAAGGCGATGAAGTGTAAGCTTCCACTAACTCAAGTTTTAGCGGAAAACTAAGGGCGTAAACGAGTTAAGCCCGAGCTCGTCTAAGATCAAACTCAGCTCGTAAGTAGTTTTTTGAGTTTGAGCTCGATTCGGGACTAACCTACTCCAGAGTTGAGCCCGAGCTCATCCAACATACATCATCATCATAAAAAGGACAACGCAAAGCCTCAAAGATCTTTTGCTGCGCTCTCCTCTTCATGACCCATCGTTTCAAGACCCGACTACCTCGATTCTTCGCGCTCTCTCTCATCACCGATTTTCTCTCTCTAAATATCCTCCCAACCTTCCGCCAATTCCTATCAAAAACCCTAGATTTTCTCAGGATGGATTCATTCTTCTTCTCCGGCGATGACGACTCTCTGTTCGGCAACAGCACCGTCCGTTCAATCCAGAGTTTATCCGACCTCGACGACGAGAGGCTTTATCTCGTCGATCACAGGTAATTTCCTGAAACTGCTGTTTTGATTTGGCGATGCAATTGCCAGCTTAGCTAGTTAGTTAGTTCAATTTTGTTAAATAGGTTTTTGTCAATCGGTTCGTTGCATTTTCAGGTGGTGGAATGAGACGCGGGAGTCGATGTTTAGGGAAGTGGACGGCGTTTCGTACGCTACAAGTTCCTGCTTCTCTGACGATTTCGAATCGGAGATTGTTCTGAACATGAGAAGAAGTGAAAGCGACTGTGATGATTGCAATCGAGAAGAACAAGGGGCTTCCAGGCATGAGTATGCGTTGATTTCGGAATGGATGTTCTACCGGGCTCTTAAATGGTTAGGAAATTTATATTGAATGAATGGCTCTAGGCAAGGGTTTATTACTTTAATTGTGTGCATTGATTTTTTTAATTTTGTTATGGTTGTGGTAGTTATATATCTAAGCTGTTATTGGATACGTTTATATACTTTGTTACATTAATATCTGCAGATAGCTACTAATCTCTATTTAATTTTGCTGTTTTCATCTGTAAATGTAAGCAAATTTGGACTAAATTAGAATCTGATTCACAGTACTGTCAACCTAAAAATCCACTTCACATTAATGCATATGGTAGTGGAATGGAGAAGTTACATGGAACTAGCGTCAAACCGTATTCGGATAAATCTAAGAAAGTTAAAGGATCTTTTAAGTGCATGAATACTTGATTTCATATAGTAATATTTGATGTTTTAGGTATATGTTAGAGGATTTGAGATGGTCAATCTCCCAAGAATTAGAGTGGAATGAGAGACAATTTTGGGGCAATTTTCTGTTATATTCATTCATCATGCTTATACTCAAAACTCAAGGCCATTTAGAGGCTTACAAACAAGAGGGAAATGAACTTAAAATAGACTACTAACCCACTACTTGGAACAATTAACATAACAAGGAAATGCATGACATAAACTAGGAAATAAAGGAGAATGCAACAACCCATCATCCCACGTCTCACGGAGTGCATGCGGTGCATGCAAGCATGGTGTTTAAGGTGACGTGGTGAGGAGACTAAGAGTGGGCACACATCAATGCTTGACACTCAAAAGTGTTTTTGTCCTCAAGGACGAAATCTGAATAAGGCTTGGTAGTGCGCCATGGTGGTCGCCATTTCATTCTTCCAACGTCATTCGAGGCAGTATCCGTGAAGCGCCACGGTGGGCGCCACTCGCGTCTCTCTGCTACACATTCAATCGATGCTTTGTTGTTCGCATGCGAGCTCTGGTTGGTGTGCTGGAAGGGTGGAGGACCAAATACAACTACAATGGCGGTCGGTTGGTCCGGTGACTTCGAGTTAAGGCGTGGTGATGGTGCAGATGGGACAAGTGACGGTGCTCGTTTTGGTATCGGTGTCAGTTTCTATTTAGCAGATGCGGTTGGGGGGCTCGTTTGGCAGGTGATGTGGTGGTTGATGCTGAAGGGGGAGGAGGTGGCGGTTTAGGGTCTTTGTTAGCTAGTATGTTGATGATTTTGGCAATAGTTTTGGTTTGGGGAGGCATGTGTGTGACTAGGGATTTTATTAGGTTGGCAGTGATGGTAGAGATGTTAATGGGGGGTTTGAAGTTGTTCTTGAAGTGTAGGGGATTGGAATATCTTTACTGGATTCACGACGTGGAGGCATGGGAACGATCAATGAAAGCACCAATTGTTAGAGACCTATTCGAGATGATCAATCTCCCAAAGAATTAGAGAAGAAACGAGACACTCTTTCGGAGCAATTTTCTGTATATTGCATAAAGTTGTCCCGAAATTGTCTCTTGTTCCTCTCTAATCTTGGGAGATTGACCATCTCAAATCGGTCCCTAACAATCGGTGCTTTCATTGACCTTTCAATGCCTCCTTGACGTGAAACTAACACCGATGAACCTAGCCCTACCCTTTGTGGACATCTTCAAACTCTCATCCAAATTGCTACCTCCACTGCCAATCGGATCGATACGCTAGTCACACACATGGGCACCAAAACCATAGCCACCAATCACCATTGTTAACATTCTATCGACCCGCAACACCGACATATCAACATGCAATGACCCCCCACCACCCGCTCTACCGTCTGCACCATTACCAAACAGGAGGCCGTCACCTGACCCGTTTGCCCCAATACCAGCCACAACCCCATCTCCAACAATGGGTGTACTAGACCCATCACTGTCTCTGGTTCCGGAGGCAAGAGCTACCATCACAATAGTTGGACCGAAGGACATTAGAAATCTGTCGAAGAAGGCTGTGAATTCAACATTGGCAAATAAGAAGTTGGCACCGATCAGCGGTGCAACCGGAATACACGAGTGGCGCTCATTGTGGCGTTCCACTCAAACTTCTCCGTATACCGTCAGAAGATTCTAATGGCGACCTCCGTGATGCTTCCATTCCGTCCTTGAGGACAAGGACGTTTTCAAGGGGGCGGAATGATACATGGCCTCCACGTAGCCCTTGCACACATGTCCACCAGCCATTGCCCACCACCTTCCCTTGTTTTCTTCCTTAGTTGTTTGAGTTAGTTAATTTAGCAATTCATAATAGGTAGTGGGCTTAATTCAAGTACTGGTCGGTTCTTTTTGTTTTTGTTTGTACGCCTATAAAAGGCTTGTCTGTTGGTGAAATGAATAATGAATGAAAAAATACAGAAAATTGCTCCGAAGAGTGTCTATGTTCTTGTCTAAATCTTGGGAGATTAGTCATCTCGAATCGGATTTTATCGTTATAGTACCTCTTTTCTGTTCAATGTTCTTGGATAGGAAATTGGAAACCGAGGCTACTGGAAAGCAAGAAGCACTTGTATCTATATCTATTTTAATTAAAAGGTATAATTTAATTATTGTTTATGACTATATTTGTGCTTTAAAGATCTTTTCGATTGCTTCATCAGCCTTCATGGATACGTCACCTTGGAATATAAAAAAATGCTACTTTTGGAATTAGGGTAAATCCATCTTTCAAAGGTAAGTTTTTCTTTAGAATATATCATTTGGAAGCCATTTAAATACAATCAACAAAATGCACTATGCTCCCATACCATAAAGCAATTGTAACACCACACTAGGATTCCTATACAGCAAGTTGGTAAGAACACGCCACCCTATCGAAATTTCTTGTAGCTTCAGTTTAGAGTAATAACTAGCTTGTTGCTCATAAAGCATATTAAAACTCTCCTTTACTTTACTCGGGGCATGTTATACTGTAGGTATTACTTTATTTTCTTATTGTTATATATGGACAACTAACTAGATTTAGTATACCCTTATTGCTAAAGAATATACAGAGATCTCAAACTCTTAATTATTCCTCTTTTTTACTGGAAATACTTTCATGTTCACTTTTATTAACCATTATATGTTCAGAAAACAATTTTTGTCCAGAAGTTTTGACAATTTACTATTTATAGTATTTTCAAAGTCATTTATAACATTTGTTTGTGTGCAATGATGTGTGACTACTGAACTGCTTGGTATTACTGCCCGTCATTAATATGCTCTTCTTTGCAGGCATTATGATATGAAGTATGCTGAAAACTTAGTAGCCATAGAAGATAATAAGGCAGACTTGTTTTTCTTACAAGTCAGGCTTTCAATTTCTAGAACAACAAATTCATTGGTTGTAAAGATTAACCAAAAGGTATATAACTAGTTTTTTGTTACTCCCTCTGGTTTTTTCTTGAAGATTACTTTTGCTTTAAAATGTTGTAGTTATCTCAGTTGTATTGGTTTGATCAAATCAGAGTATCAAACCTGTGCACTGCTACACTAATCAGTCTAGTTTCTACTTTGTTCTTTGCCTTTCTCCTTGTTGCCATTAACTTTCAAGTTTCAACTTGATTCCGTATGTAGTTATTTTTCTACTTCTCGATATAATTTGTATATATCCAGCTAACCAATATGTATTTTAATGTTTTCCATACGTTAATCTGTTGCTCAGGACAACGGGGTTGGAGCTTTTAATAAATCCTGCCAGATATTTAGTATCAACTCTGGCTTGGTGAGTGCCTTTTGACCTCTTTTGTTTATTTGTTGCGGTCTTGTGGGCTTTATTGAATTAATCTATTTATTTTGCAGTTGAAGATATGGGATTTTTCAGGGCAAATTACCAAGTTTTTCCTACAAGGCAAAATGTTACCTGATAGTTTTGAACTAGTGAATGAAGAGGTAGTTACTTTAAATACATTACTTACCAACCAACTGTCTTGGGCAACCTTTTTTTTGGTTATTTTAGTTATTTATAGAACCAGCTATTAAACTTTCAGTATGTTACTGCAGATTTCTTTGGAGTTACAAGTTTATGGTTTATCTTACGATGCCATGCTTAAAGAAAATGATATGGCAGTTGAAGACGCGAAAACTGTCCTAAAGGTGAATGGTCACTCTGACAAAGTCAAATCATACATCAGACTTGGTCAACCACCACTTGCTAGCAGCTTCAGTAAACCTTATCAATTGGGTTTTACCGGATTATACAATCTTGGAAACACATGCTTTATGAACAGTGCAATTCAGTGCTTGGTGCATACTCCACAGCTTGTTGATTATTTTCTTGGGGACTTCAGAAAAGATCTGAACTTTGAAAACCCTTTGGGCATGAATGTATGTATTTTGCAAATATTTTATTAGCAGTTCTTAAAAATAAAGATTATGAAATTACCTTTTGCCCATGTTAACCAGGGTAAGCTTGCTTTAGCATTTGGAGACTTGCTTAGGCAACTATGGACACCTGACGCTACCTCAGTGGGCCCACGTGCTTTCAAGTCAACATTAGCTGGTTTTGCTCCTCAATTTAGTGGATATAATCAGCATGATTCGCAAGTTCGTGATCTTCACCTTTTATAACTATGATACGCCTTATTGTTGGATATAGTATATCATATATTTTTTTACTTTAAATACAGGAATTTCTTGCTTTTCTACTGGATGGACTTCATGAAGATTTGAACCGTGTTAAAATCAAGCCTTATAATGAAATAAAAGATGTTGATGGAATTTCAGACAAAGTAGTAGCAGATGAACACTGGAGAAATCATTTAGCTCGCAACAATTCCATAATAGTTGACCTGTGCCAGGTCAGCACTCTAATATTTTCATTTTTTTGGTTAATACTTATCTGATTACTATCATGTATTATCTTTATTTTACAGGGGCAGTACCGGTCAACTTTAATATGTCCTCTTTGCAAGAAACATTCTGTTACATTTGATCCATTTTTGTATGCATCTCTACCTTTGCCTTCAACAACAATGAGGGCTATGACATTAACTGTGTTGACCACTGATGGGTCAACTTTGCCAATTCCAGTAACTGTCACTGTCCCAAAGTTTGGGAAGTTTAAGGATCTTATTCAGGCTTTAAGCACTGCTTGTTCTTTAAGGGATGATGAAACTTTGCTTGTGGCTGAGGTATGTACTATCAAGTCTTCTTTTAATTCCCGGTTTTCCCTAATTACAAAAACTGAGTTACATAAATATTAATATAATATCTTTTGGCAGATATACAACAATTGCATTCTTCATTTTTTGGATAAACCATCTGATTCTCTAGAGCTGGTTAGGGATCATGATCAGCTTGTTGCTTGTAGGCTACCTAAGGGTCAAGATTCACTGCCATTGGTTGTGTTTACACATTGCCATTTTGAAGAGTAAGCTTTTTTAGAAAAAAAGAATTATTACTTTTAATATTCTTACATTATAATATATTGGGCCATCAGGTCAAACAGTCAAGGGGGTCCACCTAGAAGGTTTGGAATTCCTCTAGTAGCAAGGATTCCCGAGTGTAGTGACGGTTATGAGTTACAAAAGAAATTTCTTCAATTACTTAATCCATTTGTCATGCGGGAAGAATTTTCTTCAGATTCTTTAGATGATGATTCTATAAACATTGCTAATCAAGACACTGAAATGGATGACGTGGCGATTGATTATGTGTCAAACAGTGATGAAGTAAAGGGAAAAACTGCTGTGGATGAAACCTTTCATTTCTCACTGGAGAAAGAAGGTTTTTTTCCAGCAAGATCCAAGATTGTGATGGATGAACCATTATTAATCCCGCCAACCCGTAAAATTTACGTTCTTGTTTCGTGGCCCGAAGAAGTGTCCAAACAGTATGATACTTGTATTTTAACCCATTTACCAGAAATAAGTGTGCTTTCAAGCAACCCGCCAGAATTGATTTCTTTATCTAAATGCCTAGAATCTTTCTTGAAGGAAGAACCATTGGGACCCGAAGACATGTGGTATGCTCCATTTTTATGCTAATTTCATATTTTAGGTGGGTTTGGTTGCCGTTAATGAAGTATTAATTGGGAATATTCTTAAATGAATTAATGCTGAAAAAATTCAGGTACTGCCCTAAATGTAAGGAACATCGGCAAGCTAGCAAAAAGTTGGATCTGTGGAGATTGCCAGAAATACTAATTATTCATTTGAAGAGATTTTCATACAACAGGTTTCTTAAGGACAAATTGGAGACTTTTGTTGACTTTCCTATTGTTGACTTTGACCTTTCGAGTTACACTGTTCACAAAGATTCCCAGTCCTGTTTTCGCTACAAACTGTATGCAGTAAGTAATCACTATGGTGGCATGGGTGGTGGCCACTACACAGCTTTTGCACAAGTTAGTAACCATTTATAAATCATTTAATTCAATAATTGAAATAATATAATTATAATTTGAACACTAATTACTTGTTGATGCAGTGTGGTGAGCAGTGGTATGAGTTTAATGATAGCCAGGTTTTCCCCATTAGTGAAGGCCAAATCAAGACATCTGCAGCCTATGTGCTATTTTACAAGAGAATTTGATATACAAGTCAAAATATGATGAGTTTGTTTTGGCCCAATGGTTTGATGGTAGATTTTGGGGCTATTTATATATTACATCTCATAGAAATAGGTTTTAGACGTCATTTGTTCAGTTTTTTTTTATATATTTTTTTATTGGTGTTCTGTTTATATTTTAAAAAAATAATTATTTTGTCCAGGAGTATTTATATTTTATTAATTATTTTTAATATGGTAATCAAATTTACTAGCATGAGAGAGACGATTTGATGGGTGGATATGTGGGGGTCGGATGGACACTTTTGTTCGTGTTAGTTTAAAATTTATAATCAAATGTAACTTTAAGTTTTTGGTGGTTAATGAAATGAGTTTGTTTGTGTTTGTTTATATCTATTTATCAACAATACTAATGCGATATTGTTTTTAATTTTAGCATTATAGGTTAAATAAAACATAAATAATCTTATATAATAGATTTTTTTTAATATTAGCAATAAATTTATTTTTAAATTAGACATGAAATAAAAACACCTTATTTTTTAGGTTTTTTTTTCTTACTTTGTCAAAAATTACAACTACATAGCATAACAAGCTTATTTAATAATATTTTTAAATACTTTAAAACTTATATTAAGTTCTTATAAGTAATATTAATTTTTCATGACTCAACATATTAGCAATTTATACCAGGGGAGGCTATATAGACACTGTCCCCGTGCTATTCAGACACCATATACTATACGAGTCGTATGAGTTATGATTCTTTCTTATACAAGACGTATGAGTTATGTTTTTCTTTTATACGTGACGTATGATAAAAAGTTATACGAACTATATAACTATTTGACACAAAAGTGACTGATATGGTAAATCAGTGACGGATGCTATACAATATGTACAACTTTTTTTTCAACTGTAAAAATTGTAAGCATGATATGTACAAAGTAAATACATTTTTTTTCTTAAACACAATGACACAAAGGTAAAGTAAGTTGCATTTTAGATGTAATTAACCCTTAAAAAAGGGCAAATTGCATAAAAGAGTAACCAGATTTTATTATTTTAGTCAAGGAAACCCTCAAACTTTTAAAGGCTGCATCTAAAGAACACCACTGACACACTACGGGACGTATGATATGCGAAAATGGTCATATGAGTCGTATAACGTGCTAGGCTGGTACATCATACAACCAATAATATTGTTATATGGTCCGTATGAGGTGATGTCGTCAAACTACACGACCCATATGATTTGGTACACTAACATAAAAAGGACTGACGTGACCACTGGCAAAGTCATACGGCTTGTATGACTATTTTTGCTATATCATACGACTCATATGACGACATCACCTGATGTCTATATAGCATCACTGAGGTATCTATAACAGCTTTTAAAAACTTTCCATTTAAGGTAACAATCTAAGATAGCGCGTTCTCCTCAACATAGTCAAAACCTATCAACAAGCCAGCCGCCAGTCTGCCACATATTATTTCACGCCGGCCACGGATTCAAATTAAATTTCTTGGAAGTTTGATGGTTTTTAAAAACTTTTTAATGCAATTATAATTTTTGCCAAATGATCTTTTTTTTTTGTGTTTAAATGTGACAGCATTGTGAAAAACATCATAGAGGGTCCTTCGCAAAACCTATTGGAATCGGTGGCTCAACTGATTGCAACAGCTACCTTCAACAATCACTCCCAAATCTCTGCTGTTCGTGTGGTTGTCGGTAAGCCTCATGTTTCAGTTCCTGGTCCTCTAGACTATTTAGGTGTGGAGATTATTAGATATAGAAGCACAGATATGCCCCTTTAAGATTTTATGTATGTGGTACAAATTGAGATGCACAAAAGTACACGTGCTTCATGAAAATTACTTTAAGATCGTTTTTAATGTTTAAAAACTAACGTGACATGACATGACACTAACAATATTAACTATTAAGGACAAATTGCTCTGTTTTTTTTTTTTATTTCATTAGTTAAAAAGGGTGTTTGAAAAAGGTATGTATCGAGTATTTTGCATTGTTGTTCAGTTTTATGTGTCGAATATTTGAATAAAATATATTTATCTGGAAAAAAAAAAGTTGAATGAAATTCTAAATTGCAATAGTTGTTAACTTATGAAGTATGTTTCTCAAAAACCATTTAACATGATATGAGATAAGAGAGTAGTCTCCAAAACATATGGTATGATGAAGATATGTGTTTATGTATTGATTATTTACACATTAAGAAGATTAGTGAATGAGTTTTCAAATTTATAGATTCACAAAATGGTGAAATGGACAATATTGTCCATTAAAATATACGCATAGAGTGATCATAATATAACTATTATTATATCAACTTATATATAAGAGTTTATTGATTAATTATTATAACATGATATTTGAACTAACTCATTGAGTAATCACAAGATCATATAATTAAACAAATTTTAATATTTTCTTAACTGTAAACAAAGAAAAATTAATGACTGATATTTTTTCCGATTAAGTCATGCTTTCTGAATAAGTAAAAGTTAAAACATATTTTTTTATGGTTATCATGATATTCTTATCAAATCTATTAATTTAGAATCGAGTAAATTACACAAATCGTCCTTTATGTTTACACCCTTTTTCAGATATTGTCCTTTAGCAAAAAAATTGACAGAGATTATCCTTTACGTTTACAAATCTTGCACATTACGTCCTTTGCCCCTAACCCAGTTAATTTTTTTCGTTAAGTATGTCATGTGCAAGGCACATGAGGGTACTTTGGTCTTTTTACCCATTTATTTAAAAAATATCTCAATAATTATTTTAATTAAAAATTTAATATATATATATATATATAAACCTAATATAAAAGAAGCATACCCCCCACCTACCAACCCACCCGTCATCTCCCTCCTCATGTAATATACAGTGTTTTCCGATGTATCTTTTCCCTAAACGCTTACCGTGTTATTTTAAACTTTAATTCTTATTTTCTTAAATAGTAAGTTTTTATTTATTTAATATGAATCTAAGGAAAACATTCATGTATGTATGTATATATATATATATATATATATATATATATATATGTATGTTTATTATATTTTATCTTTATTAAACAAGATATTATTAAAACATATAAGTTTATAATTATATAAATAATTTATAAACTTATTTCTAAAACCTTTAAACTTACAAATCATAAATCCTAGAAATTATTTCATAAAATAATAAAGGAAATAAAAACTTATAAAACTTACTTAGCTTTTATAAAAATAAAACATAATTTTTTTATAAAAAGTCCGAGGACCAAAACTGTCAAATGCGAAAACTTGTTTTAAACAAAAGATTTAACTTAAACATGAAATGGTAAAACAGAAACCTCAGGGACCTGTTTTGCCATTTTTCCAAACACCCGAAACCCAGAACCCGTCATAGGTTCGAGTCTCGCAAGCACCGATTTCCGCCCCCATTTTCTCGAAATCGCAATTTAGGCCAGATTCACTGAACCTCGGGCATCCTAACTCGCATGCGACTCGAAACCAACAACCATCAATGCTCGACTTGCCGCCACGGCCGCGCATGGGTCCGAATTTAAAGCCGTCAGCTTCAACCCCCACCTCCCCAACCGTTCACGCATTGAATGCCAGGATCGGCTATAAAATTGAACCCAGTAGCATCAACGACAACACACTACAACTCACTACTCTCTCAATTCGTTCAAACACACCTGCATTTGACGATTGGAACCGTGGACCGCGACCTCGACCTTCAAGCGCGTTCTCAATCGTTACTACATCAAATCAGGTAATCCTTGTATGCATCACGATCGATTTCATGAGAGGATCAAAAGCTCTCTGTTTAATTTCATAAACAGAGGGTGATTCGATCCGTATTTGGACGAATTCGATTCTAGGGTTCATATCAATTTGGGGCTGTTTGGGAGTGTTGTTTAAAAATTTCTTTTTCCAGATAAATACCACCGAGACCCGTAGGCGAAGTGGTTAGACTTGTGTGTGTGCTTAGTAACTCGGTCCCAGACCCGAGTTCGAATCCGGGAACCGGTTTTGTTTTTTTATTATTATTTCTTTTGCTTCCTTCATTTTTTTTAGCCTTTTAAACAAGTATTTAAACTTTCTAATTATTTTATAAAATCTGAGAAACTTTTATGAATAAAAAAAAGGGGGTTATATCCTACTACTATGTTTTAAAACTATATATTTTTTTTAACTAAATAAGCTTAGATAAAATTTACAAAGAGGGAATCAATTCATCCTTATTAATGGTTTTGATTCTTAAAGAAACTATAAAAATAATTCTGAAGCTTTATAAAAATCTATACTTAACATTTATAAAACTATTATATAAATGTAAATCTATTTTGTAAAACAAATACTATACCGTAGCTATTTATTCTCTAAATGTTTATACATTTATAAACTTTATAAAATTAAATCTTGAGTTTATAACTTTATTTAAATACTTCAAGAAACTCTATTTAAAACACTTTGTAACAACTTATAGATCGTCCTCGCAATTAAACTATTTATAAGCTTTTAGACATTACAATAAATTCTATTTTATAAACCTATGAAAACTTAGTATTTATTTAAACTTGTAAACATTATTTGATTCCAAATCAAATTATAACATAAATATTCAAACACCCAACTACGTTAATAAATTTTAAATGGTTTAGATCCCTAAATAAAATAACCATTTCTTTAATAATTGTTTATCCTTAACAATTATTCACACTTTAAACAATTTGTACTAATCGTTTATCTATCCTTTAAATGTTGAATCCTCAAAGAATATTTACCTTCTAAATACTTATTTATCTTTACGATAATTGTTAGTAATCTTCAATAATTATCCATACTAAATAATCATTTTAAATATTTAAATGACTGTTTAGTCTTTCATCTAACAATATGTACAACTACTTAGAAAACTATTTTAATTATTATTACCTATTTGTGTGTAATAATTGTGAAACTTTTAAATAATTATCTTAATTAATTATTCTAGGCTACAAACTTATTAAGATATTGATATTCAAGTCTTGTGACATTCATTCAAAACCTTTATTATAAACTTGGGTTAAACTTGATTTAAACTTCATAAACACAATCAATCCCATCTCCCATTTGGAACCCTAGTCAATCTTGAAATCCTAGATCCTTCGTCTTAGACTTATAGAAATAAACTTGAAACTTTAGACTTATATTCTTAGGCTTATTGTGAGGATATTCTCCCTCAAATTCTTGCAAACTTACTCTTATCGGATCCTCTTCCTCAATCCATGTGAGTATACTTAGCCCCTTTTTCCTTTCTATACTTTTGGGGTGAAACATGTTCAAAAACATTAAACTTATGCAATTCTTGTACAACTATGACTAGATGCTTATTCTTAAGTTAAACTTGAGACTTGTATGCTTAGATTAAACTTAAAACTAGCACATTCATTAACTTTGATCAAGCCTATAGTAACAATGATAGATCTATTGTATTTGACCAATCCACCTTGATTGATTGACCCCTTCGGGGGGGAGCCCTTGGTGATTGTTACTGAATTAAACTTTATACTTATGACTTATAAGGGTAACCTGCGGGTTATGCCTAAACTTGGTGGAGGGTTGAAGTGCACAATGTTTAAGATACTTGCTCTCATACTTACATTATAGAATGCATATATCATAGTGAATTGTAATTCTTTTCAAATACTTGTTAAACCGTGTCAAAACCTTTGTATCTCACCAACTATTTTGAAGTTGACAGATTCTTTCACATGTTTCAGGTTCTACAACATGAGACTTGATCGTGATCACATAGGATGCTTAGACCTAGAATGCTTAATCAATTAGACTTGTATTCTTGCTATGTATTTGATTTATTCCTTGTATTGGAACCTTGAAGTGATTTAATAAAACTATTTAAACTTTAATAGTCAACCTTGTGCTATTGAACAACCGCGTCCGCCTCGACGTATAATCCGCCGTCGGTTGGGGTGTGACACCTCACACCTACACCTGCACTGGCAGCACCACCTGCAACCGCCACCACCCTCCACCATCTCCTCCTCACACCTGCATCTGTACCGGCACCACCATTTATTATGTTGTGTCTCTCTCTCTCGTTTTGAGTTTGATTTCGAGATCTTAAATCAGGGTCCTAACTTTCTAGATCTTAAATCGTCCTATTGGTGATCGGGAAAAAGGGTAAGGGGTTAACAATTGGTGGAAGAATCTAAGCATGGGTGAGTGATTATGAGAGAGAAAGAGAGATGATAAGTGAAATAAATGGGTAAAAAGACCATCGGAGGGCTGTGTTCCTTCTCGCTCGCCTGAGCATCGGAGGGCTAGGGCTAGGGTTAGGGTTTTGCTCATTTAGGGCAAATTGAAGATGAATCTGTGTTCCTTCTCACTCGCCTAAGCATCAAAAAACGGCGGTGGATGGATTCCGGCAACTTTGATCGAGTGAGTTGTGTCCTATCAATCTCCTCTATGAATCCCCCATCACAATTAGGGCAAATTAAAGACGAATCTCGTGAATTGGTAAGAACACTTATTGTGGATGGTGATGGTGCTCGTGGCTGCCGGAGGTTAGGGTGGTGGTTGGCTGGTGGTGGCGGCTGCTGGTGGTGGAGAAAAAGTAGAGAGAGAGAGTTGAGAGAGAGAGAAGAGAAATGAGAGAGAGTGAGAGGTTATGTTTATATATATTTTTTTAATTTCAGAAAAAAAAATGTGAGTAAAAGACTAAAACACCCTCATGTGAGTGACATATGACTTGAGTTAACTGAAAAAATTAACGCCCGTTATACCAAAGGACGTAAACTGCAACAAATTTAAACATAAAGGATGATACCTGATAATTTTTTTTCTAAAGGACGGGATCTGAAAAAGCGTATAAACATAAATGACGATATCTGTAATTTACTCTTTAGAATCAAACTAGATCTTATCATATTGAAAAAAGATATTGTTAAGTCTATGGCCATCAGAGGTCATGACTTAGAGCTTCTCCAACGTTACATCCGGATGGAGACAAACGTCAAGGTGGCAAATGGGTGTGATTTAGAGTGCTCGTTTGGTACCACATTCGTTTGGCCTCATCCAGAACTCCAAAATGGACGCAAACGGGTTGTGGTGGTCCCCCTCTCACACAAATAATGAATATATATATATATATATATATATATATATATATATATAGGGTTAGGATATGGTAAAAAGGGTTTTAAAAATAAAAAATGGTAAAAAGGGAGGGCATTTTGGTCATTGTGTAAAATATGTCAGGTCATTGTGTAATATCAGGTCTGGTCATTGTGTCTAATGTCAGGTCATTGTGTCAAATATTTTTCATAATTGTGTTATATGTATTCATCATTGTGTTTTACGTTTTAGATTAATTTCGTGTTATGTTAGATTAATTTCGTCACTGTTTTTTATGTATTATATATAACAAAGTAATAAAAAAATATTTGACACAATGACCTGCCATTAGAAAAATATTTGACATTAGACACAATGATAAAAAAATATTTGACACATGAGGGTACTTTGGTCTTTTTACCCATTTATTTAAAAAATATCTCGATAATTATTTTAATTAAAAATTTAATATATATATATATATATATATATTTATATATATATATATATATATATATAAACCTAATATAAAAGAAGCATACCCCCCACCTACCAACCCACCCGTCATCTCCCTCTTCACACCTACACCTGCGTCGGCAGCACCACCTGCAACCGCCACCACCCTCCACCATCTCCTCCTCACACCTGCACCTGTACCGGCACCACCATTTATTATGTTGTGTCTCTCTCTCTCTCGTTTTGAGTTTGATTTCGAGATCTTAAATCAGGGTCCTAACTTTCTAGATCTTAAATCGTCCTATTGGTGATCGGGAAAAAGGGTAAGGGGTTAACAATTGGTGGAAGAATCTAAGCATGGGTGAGTGATTATGAGAGAGAAAGAGAGATGATAGGTGAAATAAATGGGTAAAAAGACCATCGGAGGGTTGTGTTCCTTCTCGCTCGCCTGAGCAACGGAGGGCTAGCGCTAGGGTTAGGGTTTTGCTCATTTAGGGCAAATTGAAGATGAATCTGTGTTCCTTCTCACTCGCCTAAGCATCGGAAAACGGCGGTGGATGGATTCTGGAAACGTTGATCCAGTGAGTTGTGTCCTATCAATCTCCTCTATGAATCCCCCATCACAATTAGGGCAAATTAAAGACGAATCTCGTGAATTGGTAAGAACACTTATTGTGGATGGTGATGGTGCTCGTGGCTGCCGGAGGTTAGGGTGGTGGTTGGCTGGTGGTGGCGGCTGCTGGTGGTGGAGAAAAAGTAGAGAGAGAGAGAGTTGAGAGAGAGAGAAGAGAAATGAGAGAGAGTGAGAGGTTATGTTTATATATATTTTTTTAATTTCAGAAAAAAAAATATGAGTAAAAGACTAAAACACCCTCATGTGAATGGCATATGACTTGAGTTAACTGAAAAAATTAACGCCCGTTATACCAAAGGACGTAAACTGCAACAAATTTAAACATAAAGGATGATACCTGATAATTTTTTTCTAAAGGACGGGATCTGAAAAAACGTATAAACATAAAGGACGATATCTGTAATTTACTCTTTAGAATCAAACTAGATCTTATCATATTGAAAAAAGATATTGTTAAGTTTATGGCCATCAGAGGTCATGACTTAGAGCTTCTCCAACGTTACATCCGGATGGAGACAAACGTCAAGGTGGCAAATGGGTGTGCATTAGAGAGCTCGTTTGGTACCACATTCGTTTGGCCTCATCCAGAACTCCAAAATGGAGTGGTCCCCCTCTCACACAAATAATGAATATATATATATATATATATGAATATATATATATATATATGTATATATATATATATATATATAGGGTTAGGATATAGTAAAAAAGGTTTTAAAAATAAAAAATGGTAAAAAGGGAGGGCATTTTGGTCATTGTGTAAAATATGTCAGGTCATTGTGTAATATCAGGTCTGGTCATTGTGTCTAATGTTAGGTCATTGTGTCAAATATTTTTCATAATTGTGTTATATGTATTCATCATTGTGTTTTACGTTTTAGATTAATTTCGTGTTATGTTAGATTAATTTTGTCACTGTTTTTTATGTATTATATATAACAAAGTAATAAAAATATATTTGACACAATGACCTGACATTAGAAAAATATTTGACATTAGACACAATGATAAAAAAATATTTGACACAATGACCTGACATTAGACACAATGACGAGCAAATTACACAATGATCTGGAAAACGTAATTTTTTTGTTTTTTGTATATAACGACACTATACTCGTTTTAAAGATAAAAACGCTTGTTTTTACCATTGTGTTTTATGTTTTAAATAATTTCGTGTTATTTTTGTCATTGTTTTTTATGTATTACATATAACATACTGATGAAAAATATTTGACACAATAAATTGACGTTAGACGCAGTTACCTTACATTAGAAAAATATTTGACATTAGACATTATGATGAAAAATATTTGACACAATAACTTGACATTAGACACAATAACGTGACATTAGACACAATGACGAGCAAATTACAAAATGAGCTGGAAAACATAATTTTTTCGTTTTTTGTATATAACGACACTATACTCGTTTTAAAGATAAAAAAACGCTCGTTTTTATGGTGACTAATGGAAGGTCTGGTCATTGTGTCAAATATTTTTCATCATTATCTTAAATGTATTTATCATTGTGTTTTACGTTTTAAATAACTTCGTGTTCTTTTTGTTATTGTTTTTTATGTATTATATATAACAAAGCGATGAAAAATATTTGACACAATAACCTAACATTAGACACAATGACCTGACATTAGAAAAATATTTGACATTAAACACAATGATGAAAAATATTTGACACAGTGACTTGACATTAGACACAATGACCTGACATTAGACACAATGACGAGCAAATTACACAATAAGCTGGAAAACGTAATTTTTTTTCGTTTTTGTATATAACGACACTATACTCGTTTTAAAGATAAAAAAACGCTCGTTTTTATGGTGTAATTTTTTTAAAAAAATAATGTCATATATAAAATTTATGAACGTTTAAAAAAATGAAGAACTTGATAAAAAGTCAACAAAAGTGGTCATTACTAAAATACTCTTCCAACAACGTTTTCTCCTATAATTTGATCACAACCATTAAATCATTTTCAATTTGATCTAATGGCACTAAATATTTCTCACACTTTTTATTTTAAAAACATTTTTTATTTGAACCTAATCCTATATATATATATATATGGAGGTTCAAATAAGAAATGGTTTTTTGCTAAAAAAAACCCTAAGAAATGACAAAAACCTTAAAAACGATATCAAACGAACTCCGATTGAGTTCATTTTAGCGGCGTTGGAACCGTCTCGTCAAACTTTACCATCTTAGCTTTTAGAGTTTAGCTTTTAAGGTTTACATTTTAGGGTTTTAGCCTTAGGGTTTAGATTTTAAGATTTATGTTTTTTTTGGGGGGCGGGGGTGGGGGGGTTAGGTTTTTGGTGGTGGGTGGGGGTGGGTTTAGGTTTTTTGGGGGTGGGGTGGGGGGTTTAGGTTTTTAGAGGGTGAGGATGGTGGTTTTAGGCTTTTCGAGGTGGGGTTGGAGGGGGTGCGGGTGGAGGGGGTTTAGGTTTTTTGGGGCGGGTTAGGGTTTGATGAGACGATTTCAACGCCGCTGGAATGAGCTCAATCAGAGTTCGTTTGACTCATTTCTTAGCGTAAATTCACTTTTTAGCGAAAACTTCTCGTATATATATATAGGATTGGGTTCCAATATTAACCTACCTTAAGGGTGTTAACCAAATAACCCTATCATAACCATTCATTTAATATAAATTATTTAAGATTCCAAATTTGTGGATGAGATGAGATCAGGGGTAATTAAGTCATTTTGTTTTTTAATGTCTGTCAATTCCTTTTTTTCTTTTTCAAGAGATCGTATTCTCTCTCTTCCTCAAAAAGCACTTTCCTAAAACCCAAAACTCAAAACCCAAATCATCTTTCTCTGTTTCACCTCCAAGCTCATCTTCTCACCCTAAACACTATACTAATCGACCCAGGTATAAATCTAGTCTCTTAATCCACTTCCCATCGTCCTTACCTGATGGTGTTCCCCATTGAAAACCCTAAAACCAAGGTGCAAGTGCTGTTACGTAAGGGTGTGGGCTAAGTGGTTGTGGTCATTTTGTCAAATATTTTTTATCATTGTGTTATATGTATTAATCATTGTGTTTTATGTTTTAGATAATTTCGTGTTATTTTTGTCACTGTTTTCTATGTATTATATATAAAATAGTGATGAAAAATATTTGACACAATGACCTGACATTAGACACAATGACCAAACCTGACATTACACAATGACCTAACATATTTGAGCGAATTACACAATAATGAACAAATTACACAATGAACAGGAAAACGTAAATCACAATGATTAATACATATAACACAATGATGAAAAATATTTGATAAAATGAGCAAATTACACAATGAGCTGGAAAACGTAAAACACAATGATGAATACATATAACACAATGATGAAAAATATTTGACAAAATGAACATATTACACAATGAGCAAATTACACAATAATGTCGTTTTTGTATATAACGACATTATACTCGTTTTTGTAATTTTTTTCGTTTTTGTATATAACGACACTATACTCGTTTTAAAGATAAAAAAGCGCTCGTTTTCGTCATTATGTTTTACGTTTTAGATAATTTTGTGTTATTTTTGACATTACACAATAACCAGACCTGACATTATTGTGTAATTTGCTCATTGTGTAATTTGCTTATTTTGTTAAATATTTTTTATCATTGTGTTATATGTATTTATTATTGTGTTTTACGTTTTCCAGCTCATTGTGTAATTTGCTTATTTTGTCAAATATTTTTCATCATTGTGTTATATGTATTCATCATTGTGTTTTAAGCTTTCCAGCTCATTGTGTAATTTGCTCATTACTGTGTAATTTGCTTATTGTGTAATTTGCTCATTTTGTCAAATATTTTTCATCATTGTGTTATATGTATTTATTATTGTGTTTTACGCTTTCCAGCTCATTGTGTAATTTGCTCATTTTGTCAAATATTTTTCATCATTGTGTTATATGTATTACACAATGATCAAACCTGACATTACACAATGACGAGCAAATTACACAATGAGCTAGAAAACGTAATTTTTTTTCGTTTTTGTATATAACGAGACTATACTCATTTTAAAGATAAAAAAACGCTCGTTTTTATGGGGTAATTTTTAAAAAAAAATAATGTCGTATGTAAAAGTTATGATCGTTTAAAAAATGGAGGAACTTGATAAAAAGTCAACAAAAATGACCATGATTAAAATATCCTTTCAACAACTTTTTCTCTTATAATTTGATCTCAATCATTAAATTCTTTCTACAATTTGATCTAATGGCCATAAATCCTTCTCACCCTTCTTATTTTAAAAACCATTTTTATTTGAACCTAACCATATATATATATATATATATATATATATATATATATATGTAACATCCCAAAAATAAAACGACAGTTATAATAACGGAATAAACGAACGAGGCATGGCGGGTCGGGTCGGATGGGTCAGCTGGCTATAAATAGCCTATGCCACCCTTTTTCTCTCATTTGCAACTTTTAGAGAGAGAAACCATAGAGAGAGAAAGTTGGCGGATTGACCCGAGACTTCAGCAAAGTGTTACTCCATAACTCGTGAGAAGAACCTCCGGATCAGAAACTCGATTCAGGTAACGATCCGACCTAAATCTGAGTTTTAGTTCGTTTTTGGGTTTTTCAGGTTTTGGGTGAAAAGGTAAGGTTTGAACGGATGAAACTGAAAGATAATCATGGATTTGAGTTCCTTAATGGAAAACGAACGTTTTGAATGCAACAGGTTCGGGATCTTAACATGATCAGACCCGAATGTGAAAGTTAGGGTTTTTCGCGAAGAACAGGTCGTGCGCACTTGCTAAGTGCGCACGGAGCAGGTCCTGCGCACTTGCTAAGTGCGCAGGAGGAGGGACCTGCGCACTTGCTAAGTGCGCAGGAGGAGGGACCTGCGCACTTGATAAGTGCGCAGGCAGCAGGGTCTGCGCACTTGCTAAGTGCGCAGACATCAGAACTAATTAAGTGAAGTCAGTATGTTAGAATGGTTAAACCGTTAGAGTCGGGATTGGTCTGATGTGTATTTAACTAATCAATTCAGATCGGGAGTGACGTTGTTGGACCTTCGTTTAGGACAACCCATATTAGCATATCAGGTGAGTTCTAGAGCCCTCTTTTAAATGTTTTGTTAATGTTTTTGGGCTGGTGTGCATATTTACGAAATGATGTTTAACGAAATGATGTTTTAACGAAACGATGTTTACGAAAGGAAAGGTTTTGAAGTGTTTTTGCCAAAAAGAGTTACGAATGCTTTATGAACGGTATAAATGAGGAAATGTTTAATGAGAAGAGAAAGAGGTAAAGGTTTTAAAGAAGTCATTACAAATCTAATCTGTCGAATGAATGGAATTGACGAATGAAGTCTGGGAATGAGATTCCCAGCCTTGTGGTAGATTATGGACAGCGAGCCATAGTTGCCACAAGAACAACAGGGGCAGTGCCTCTGTGGCATGTCAATGGTTATGATGTTGTACAACTGGTAAGGGAGTAACGACGGTTACTCAGGGGTTAACGTGACCCTATGTAAGGTTAAATTATGATCCGACGGTGTCATTGGCCGTGAGCCATGGCCGTCGATGGAAGTTGTCGGTTTATGGACATGAGAGCCATAAGGGCAACTGAATGTGTATTGTCGGTCCTCGCGCAGTTAGCCTTGGGGGCAATACCAAAAAGGGAATTGACGGAATGTATGGTATTGTCGGTCTTCGTGCAGTTAAGCCTTAGGGGCAATACCATACTGAATGACGGAACGAAGGGTAACACAGATTTAGATAATAATGTATGACTTAAATGAATGTTAAAAGTTTTAATGAACGATCCGTTTAACGGTGTTTATGATTATGATGTTGATGATGATATGGGTACGAAACCTTTTTAAAGATGTTAGATTATTACATGCTTTTGTGAAAGGTTTTTACTAAATGAATGATACGTTTTTGGCAAATGTTGATGTTAAAGTTTTTATGAAATGCTAGAACTCACCAGCGTAGCTGACTTTTTAGTATGCACATTCAGGTTAAGGCAGGTATGGACGATGGACGGTGATGCTTGGCAAGCGAGAAGAGTTACCCGGTCGATCATGAAGACTGGCATCCCGTTATAAGTTGTTTATGTTAAGTTTATGTAATTATGTATTTGACAATGTACGCTTCCGCATGTATGAACAAGTTTTTAGTTATGTTGAATGAATGATTCCGCTGCGTTATTTGATATTCATGTTTAAGAACTGTTTGTGAATGAGTAAATTCAACGAGTGAGGCCTCCCGGGTTTGGGGCCTTACAATATATATATATATATATATATATATATAGGGAATGGATCATTTGAGAACTCTTAAATATTTTGAGAACTCGCGAGAACTCGTTAAAAACAAGAAAAAAATCATTTATTTGTTTAAAATACTAAAATTAATATTCGAATACAACATTTTTGTATGAAATGATATGTGTAAATTTGCATGTGATCGTATATTATAAACATTTTCACATGTGTAAGTCTTTACCATGTACGCATGTGTAAATGTTTATAATATACGAGTACATGTAAATTTACATATATTAATCGATATAAAAATGTTGTATTTTAACAGTAACGTTAGTATTTTAAATAAATAAATGATTTCTTATTGTTTTTCGCGAGTTCTCATGAGTTCTTAAAATATTTGGAGTTCTCATTTAAAGCTACTATAAATATATATATATTTATATATATATATTTATATATATATATATATATATATAATTATTTTTAAAAAAAAGATGGTGTTTGAAAAAGAATATAGTGTTGAAGGAGAAATAAGTATTTTTTTAAGGATAATTGTGAATCTGATGTGACAGATGACATGACGTGTTTATAACGTTTGAATAGTTTAGGTTGGAGATGTTATTTGGAGAAAGGATCAGAAAAGAATAAAATTAAAGGTTTGAAAATATTCAACTACTATTAATTGTATGAGAAAATAAGGTGAAATCTATACTATATAATAAATAATGGTTTTTTCATGATACGTGTCACCTTCATATTCAATCTTATTAATTTTTTCGCATCTCTCTCTTATTAAATACACCTCTATCTTTTAATAATAATATATTTTTAAAGAAAATATTAATTATACTAATAAAACACATTTATTTTAAATTATATTTTATTATAAGAAATTTTGAAATCTAATTATGTAACTTTTATTTTCATTCAGATAGTAAATGAAGTCAAATTATATTAAATAGTAATTAACGTATTTTTTAAACCCAATTATATATTAATTTTTACATATTTTGAATTTTGTTTTCTATCCTTAGTATATGTAATACATTTTAAACATGTAAAATATATACATAAAGATTTAAGAATTTTATGTATTGATATTTTTCACTCTGTGTGTAGACATGGGTTCTAAGCTAATTATCATTAATCAAATGAATTTAATATGAATTAACATTTACCAATTACATAAAAAAATTAATTAGCTGTTTTAAAAATGAACTTAATAGAATTTATATCTGTCACTTCAAAATACATTTTTTTAAAAACATATTTTGACGAGTGTATGTGTTAACAGATTACATTTTATTTTATTCAACCTGTGTAATACACGGGTTTATTCAACCCGTGTAATACCCGGTTTTTAAAGACATAAATTTTTTATTACTAAATATATAAAATTACATTTATTTAACCCGTGTAATACACGAGATTCTAACCTAGTATGTAATATATGTCTACACAAAATATTCAAATCGCGTTTCTTGTAATGCTATTAACCGAAATGATATGTTAACTAATCTTGTAACTATTATGTTGCTTAAAAATAAAAAATAATTGAGTTTTACAAAACAATTTAAATAGTTGGGTATAAATATTAATTTTTAGAGAGGGTCTTGGGATGATTTTTGCATTGGAATCATTGGCGGACCTACCTATTGGTAGGTGGGTCAGTCGACCCTCGTGAAAAAAAAAATATTTGTTATATATGCAGTATAATCTCGATCGATCCCCAATAAATTTTGACACAGACCCTAAAAAAATAATTTTTAACACCAATCTCATTTAAACTAATAACTTAATTGGGCATTTGGACTAAATTGGACAAAAAAACTTAGCCGTTTAAACAATTAATTAATTAAACCCACATAATCACATTTAATTAACTCATTACTCATTTAGACAATTAAGTCCATATTTAGTTAACTCATTACCCATTTAAAATTTTAAACTATTTAACCTAATAAAAAAATTTAAGTAGCAGCAATCCTGATTCTTGATCCATTGACGTTTCATATTCACACTTCACGCAATATAAAGAATGACAATTTGCTAATCACGATTCTCGCCATGCCTCCTAATTGAAGTTAACGCAATCAGAATAACGATTAATTACGATTCTTGCCCTACCTACTCACGATTTCAGGCTCTTAGTTATTCACGATTCTCGCCCTGCTAGTCGGTTCACTGTTCACAGCCTCACGCCCCTGCATCCTCACGATTTCAGGTAACTTTTTTTTCCCTCTAAATTTTGCTTATCATATTATTTTGCTATAATGCTATGTCATATATGCTATTTGCTAATCGTAATCAATGACAATATGTGTACTATGTTACCCGACCAGACCTAAACCGGACCAAAAATTTAATATTTAGTGATAGACAACAGACCCCAAAAATTTCCAACCCCAAAAATTTATGACCCCATGGAAGTCCGCCACTGATTGGAATAGATTTTTTTTATAAAAGACTTTTATAAATAAAAGTTGCAGGGAGCGATGCTGGAAAAAGAAAAAAATCATTATAGTTTATTACCATTGGAAATGTTCTAAGATCATATATAATGGAGGTCCGTCTGCCCTATGAACGCTAATGTGGAAGAGAGAAGGCTGAGACGCAAAGGAAAGGTTGATAAACTTTGTTGGTTCATGATGTTGAAGTTTTGTGTGCAAGCGATTTCGTCGGAGAAAGCCGATATAAAAGTGTTTGGCTCTTCGATGCGTTGTAGATGCTCTAACAACATTATCACCGTTGTCGCTTGAAATTCCTTTAAGTTGCATTTAACTTTCTGTCATTTTTTTTTTCTTAAAGGAAATTCTTGTTGTCAACCTCTTTTAATTGTACCAATTAACAATTTAGGTGTACACAATTCGGGTCAAACAATTTAGAAAAGGAATAACCAAACAATGTTTAGAAATAAAAATATCAATGATCATTAATTCATATTGAATGGAATTGTCAATTATTGTATTCCTATTATTCACAATGTTTAAGAGCAATATTTTAAATTATTGATACTTTGTTTATTATGGAAGGCTTAATTACCAATTTAAGTACATAAAATATCATTAATCACCGAACAAATTTTAGTCATCACTTGTTCAAAAATAATGTTTAATTCTTGTGATAGTTAAAAGTTGGTTTCTAAAGAAAACAAAATATTCTGAAAATCATACATTAAACCGTGAGAATATTGGTCTTTTTATCTTGACAAGCAATATTGTTCTTTATAGGAAAATAATATTTAAATATAATATTATAAAAACTCCTATTATTATACTCTACCAATATATCACGAAACGAATATCAGTATATCACCCTGTTTTATTTTTTAATTTTTAATTCTTCTTAAATTTCTAATGTGACACCTTAATTTCAACAAGTTAAAGTTTTAATACTATTCACGTAATTATTCACTTAAAAAGAATACTTTATTCATCACTAACGGAAAACACAAATCTTTCATTTATTTAAAATTGTACAAACAAATCAAAGTATAAACTTTATTTTTAGAATAGCCTCTCGGTGCACCTAACACTCCTGCTTCTTATGACTTTACCTTTGCTACTAAAAATCATATATTCTCTTGAAATACATGGTAAATAGGTCAATTGACATTTTAGGTTCTGTAACATGTGAGGTTATCATCTATAACATTTGAGATTGCCCGAAGGTTATCATAAATCAACCTTAAACTCTTCTACCGTAGAAATGTCAGTCATTTACTCTATCAATTGTTCTAACTTTTTAGTTTTAGACCTCCTAATGGTAACATTTCACTCAACTTCTATACAAGACGTGTCAGGGCACAAGGGGCATACCCGGGTAAGTTGTTGCGGGTAGTCGGGTAGCCACAGGTACCGCCGCAAGGGTTGCAGGTACCCATGGCCGGTATGCTTCTCGGCTATATGTACCCCTGTGACATTTGGTGATGTAGTCGTTAACTTTATTAAAAAAAATAGTTAGATTACTTAGGGTTGTGCCCCCACCACTTAAGGTACTTTGGGTTGAATTTAGGTAAAAATGAGGTGTCACTCCGTCATTGGACAGAATCATTAGAGTACTTAAGGTATTAAAGTTGTGCCCCTTGCTCCATTATTACCTACTTAATGATCTGATTCAATTAGTTTAGTCCTTAACACATGACGTTGTCACATTCTCTTTTTAATTTAACGAAACGCCACCACGTTCTTATAAATTTCTCAAACTTCATTTATCAAATATAACTAACGATTTCTTAAATTTTAAAAGATGGATTACAACTTTAATAAACACATCAACCTAATACACCCTTTTCAACTTCTATAATGATCTCTAACATTTATACAAAAACATGTATATTTAATTACTATATAAAACTTCACAGTAAAAAAATGATTTGTGGTTAGGTCAGGAGGTTTACCTAGTTGGGGGTTCCTTCTGTGGTGGGCTGCCCTGGATATTCTAGGTGTTGCACCGGGGAAACCCAATTATCCTAAAATATCTAAGTGTTTCCGTTTAAAAAAAATATATAAAACTCCACTTTACAACTTTATTCAAAACTCATAATTTAATAAGTTCTTCTCGTTCTTTCCGTTACTAATCATCACCACGGCGATACCTGCCACCGCTAACGAACACCAACATGATATAACCCTACCAATTGACTATAAATTTGCAGAAGTTCAAAATTTATATCATATAAATAGAAAGCATTCCATCATAATAAATTCATAATTAATAAGTCCAGTTGTCTGCTTCTCAAGAATTAAGGCTGCGACTTTTATGAGCCCAACCGTAAACAATCACAACCACAAAATCCCCAAGCTGACACACACACACCCTTTCGGTCTCCGATACATTCAACCTGTAAGTTCAATTTCTTGATCATAACTTGATGGTTTTATGGGTTGTTTTTATTTAGGGTAGGTGATTTGAATTTCCCTAATAGTACTATAACTACAAGTTTGCTGCTAATTGGATTGGGGGTTTTTCAAATAAGTAGATTGAATTCATCAATTCTTGACCTTTTTGCCATTTTGAGGATTACCCTTTTGAAAATTGAATGAAATTTGAAAACTTTTGCACATGGGTGTTATTAAAGACATCAAATTTGTACCAATTTGATCATTCTGGTTGACTTTTGATCATATTTTATTTCATAGTAAAATGTTTTGTGACTGTTTCTGATTATTTCATTAGGAAAATAATTTTTTTTAATGTGGATTTTTGCAGAAGATCAGATTATATTGGAAGATTATAGTCATATTTTACTTCATAAATGGAGGAAAAACAGAACATATCTTGGTACAGAGAGAAACTGGACAAAACACTCATGTCTCATGATCTTTCTAATATGGAATCCTTAAGAACCCTAGTTGAAAATCAAATGTCAAAGTCAACACAAAGTGAAGATCAAGGTGGTTTTATTTATGATTTTAGCATTTCTTGATAACCCGTCTTGCGGATTATTTAATTTGGATGTAAATATGTATATTAATTACAAAGATTTTGTATTATGCAGAAAATAATGATATTTTAGTTCGAAAAAGAACTGAGGAAGTGGCTAATTTTCTCAGCATGCTTAGAAGTGCTTCTGGGAATGCTGTTGAAGGCTCAAAAGCTGATGAGATACCACATGGTGGTTGGAAAGTATGTCATAAAATTATTATTATTTTTTATATATTTTCTTGATTTTTTTCATCTTCGGTGTCAATTATTTGTTTCTGCTATTTAAGATTTCGATTCTGTATAACAGATAAAACACGATAATGAAGATTGTCGTGTGATGTATAGGGAGGGACCCGTTGGTACTCCCTTTCATACATTACTTGTGGAAGGATATATAGATGGGCCTCTAGATGTTTGTAAGTTTGATTAGAGGCATTTCATGCATTTGTTCACATGGATTTTTTGTTTAACTAATATGTTTGGAGACAGGCATGTGCATATCATGGGAGGCAGGACTTTACCAAAAATGGTAAGGGAGTTCTTGAGTTATAGACTTTTTAAAATATTTTTTTTGGCAAGCAACCCATTTTCCCCCCTTAAATTTTGAAAAAAACTACATTTTGCAAGAATGGAAGATTTCAGACAAAATTTGAGAAAATATGATGGTCGTTTTTCAGTTTATGTTATCATGAGTTGTCAAAAATCTCATGATAATGCAAACTATAATGTCTTTTTGTGTGCTTTTCACAAGAATGATAGGTTAGTTTGCTACGAAAAGCCAATGTACAATTGTACACCGAAGCTAACCTTATTGACCACAACTACTTGAGTAATCTTTGCTTAGAGGTGATAAGTTTGACCCGTTTACTAATGAATCGGTCTATTTGTGTTGTGTTTTTATCTCAAACGGGTCAAATCAAAAAGTTGAGCTAAAGGGAGAATATGCCAATGGGTTGAACGGGTCAAATTGGCTAGAAGTTGCACAAAGTCTATTTTTATAAAGAAGTTTTAAAATGGACCAAAAAGCATTTACGGGTCACCCAACCCGTCCCGTCTTGAACCATACAAAAAATTATATGTCCATTACCCAACCTACCCGCCCCACCTATCTTGCCACATATACTCTCTATTAGATAGAAATCACAAATGCTTCACTAAAATGGGGAGGTCTTGGTTCAAGTCCCACTTGTGACAAAAAAATGGGGGTCCAGCTTGGGCCAGGGGGTTTTCTCCCCTATGGTGGGTTTCCTCCTGAGGGAGGTGAAGATGATCGGGTGGGTCAGTGGCCCGTCAGTGATCCAAATTGCCGTTCAAAAAAAAAAGGTAGAAATCCCTTTAGATAGATTTTTTTGTATTACCTTTACTATGATTGTTGTTTGTTGTCAGGTGGCCTCAATTTAATATCCCGACATTCAAAATTATTTATTCCGAATGCGTGAAAAAGGTCAGAATGGGTGAACAGATATCTTTAGTAAGGTTTGTTAAATTACACTAACGATTAAACCTTGTATTCGATTATTATTTAATGGATATTGATATCTAAAGTTTTACATATGTGGAAGAAAGGATGAAGCTTTCATGGCCACTGTCAACTAGAGAGGCACTAGTCCATTTTGCTAATCTCGACTACTTCCAAGATGATCTCATTATAGTTCTTTTGAACACGGTAAAACTCATACTTTAAAAATTAAATTTTCTACTAATTACTTATTGTGCAATTTTATTTTTTTCAAGATTTAGTATACCCTTATTTCCATGAAATTGCAACTTCTAACTAGACACTTAGTTTGATTGGCTATTTGTGAAATGTCTAAAATACACTTCAGATTCCCGAGACAGAGAACATCGATAAACACACTCACGGATTCACGAGAGATGGCATACCCGGTGTAGAAAATGTGACAAGGATAGATGTTGTTGGAGGCATGGCTTTACAGAAAGTGAGTGCCAATCGAAGCTACTTCCGGTATAAGATTTCTTTTATTTTTATTATCATTTCATACTGTTTTTGCTAGTTTTTATTTTTTATTCTACCTTTCTCTCTTTGTGGTAAATGTATTTTTATTTAATTAAGAACTTTTAGACAAGTTTAGAAAATTTCAATATTTGCAGGACCATTGCAAACATGGATATAAAACTTGATTTTGTTCCACCAACGATTATCAACTTCGTTTCCAGGCAACTTATAGGTAGCGGCTTCAAGCTTTATAAAAAGGTGTAGTTCCAAATCACTTCAAAACAGAAAGCAAGCACACACATCATATGTTTGACTTTTTAGGTCAAATGTGTTATGAATCTCAAACTTGATACTATTTTTGGAACTTTTTCTTGTATTTATTTGGTAACCAAAAGAACTAAATTATAAGTACTACAACATGAGAAATGTTAAATCTTATATATTTGAAAAAAAGCATGCCGATTTTGTATTTATAAACAACCTTGTTTGACCGCAAAGGTCAAACTGCATTTCTTCCATGCTAATTGTACCTTCTACTTCAGAAAGTGGCCTCTGTGACCAAAGGTGATGAAGATTTCAGCAAGGTTTTAAAGGAGCCATTATATAGTCGAATTCGTGAAGCACTTTACTCCGAAAAAAAATTACCAAACGAAGTTTTGGAACAAAAAGAAATCAAGATTATTGATGGGGTTCTGGAACATAAAGAAATCAAGATTATTGAAGTTTTGGAAGAAAAAGAAATCAAGATTCTTGATGGGGTTTTGGAACAAGAAACAGTCAAGATTGGTCAACCTGAAGAGCATTGTACCACAAAGAAAGAAGTTAATGATCAGTGGCCAATTAGTGAAATAGAGGAAGTCGAAGAGACGGGGAGATCACGCGAAAAAAGTAATAATGATGATGATGATAATAATAGCAACGGATTATTTGTGGATGGTAGAAAGGAAATAATAATAAGTCCTGAAGTGAATCAAGCTCTGGGAACACTTGAAAAGGCCATTTCTGCGTTTAGGGAATTTGGGTTTGATCATCGATCCTTATCTGTCTCGCGATTCGTTAACAACGTGTTTACTGATCTTGAAGACAATAAATCAAGCGATCCTAAACATTTTGTAAACGAGTTAACAACGAAGAACTCACAAGAATCAAGAAACACATTTTCGAGTCATAGCTCCAGGTACATATACTAAATTTCCAAAAAAGTTGGAATTTTTCTCATTTTGGGATTGTGGGTGTGATTTTAAAACGCATTCCGACGATGTTTTTATATATTTTTCTTCTCAGGCACAAAGTTTATGAAGTGGGTTTAGCAGAAAACAATGATATTAATGAAGAGCTCAAGAACAGGGATGAGAGTAGTTTGACCCAGAAAAAGATCAAAAAACAAAGATTTTGCTGTTTCAGTTTCACCTCTGGAAGGCTAAACTCATGAAAGATTGTTGTTTATAACATACTAAGTTAGAGACCCACACGGGCTTGAATAAGAAAAAAAACGATAAAAACATAAAATGTATATATACTTCTTTAAAATGATTCCGTGTAATATATATATATATATATATATATATATATATATATAAAATGTATACATGAAGTTACAAATTACATTATAAGCCCATAATAGACACATTGAAACGGCAAGTTAGTTGTCATCATAGGATAAGGCAAATTAAGCAAAAAACAGTCCATGCCCTAGTCATGGTATAAAGATGAAAAATACCTTAGAAAATTCTTCATCTAGTTTTTTCTGTATGCATACTTTAACTTCAGCTAATGTTTCCCCCTCACAAGAAAAAATAGTTCCCCAAAGTTTTGAACTTGCTGTTAAAACAGAATTATGTAACTTTGAAATTAAGTTGATGTTATTATGATTAAGAGAAGAAAAATAATACATACACCCCCACCCCCTCAATTAATGCTATACCACCTGGTTGTAAAATGATAAACCTGAGGACCCAGGTCCTTTTCTAAAAAAAATTAGCCCTTCCATTGTTTACAGAATGTACAAAAGATGTTTGCAACCCATCCTAACCCAAATCATACTAAAAAAAACCATAAACCCATGTCAACACAACTTTTATAGTATAAAATTTTTAATTTAAACACTACATGGAGACCAACATATGCAATAAGAAACCATAAGGGAGTTCTCAGGACTGCTTATTTATGCAGCTTATCAACTTATTTGTGTTTTTTAAAAGCATGTAAGCACTTTTGAGTGTTTGGTACTATTGATTATATGCTTATTTTAGGTGAATATATATAAACAATATCAAAATTGCATTCTTTTTGCCAGTTTCCTCACATATGTGTTAGCATATCTGACAAAAAAAAGTGAATATATATAAACAATATCAAAATAAAAACAACTTGTGCAAGAACATTTGTGCAATAAGAACTTAAAGTGCAAGTCTTAAAGCATGACAAAGAGCGAAGCAACTGATTAGCCGTCATAACATAAGAAACCTGTTGCGATCGAAGGAAGAGGAAGCCGCCATAAGAATAGCTAATCAACGAATGGGGGTTAAACAACTACAATCAGAATCAAAACAACACATTAATCGGGAAAAACAAATAAGATTTCGTTAGATAGTCGGATAATAAAAGGCAAAATTTCGTTATTTAGATATATGATCGTCAGGGCTAGATGTCTGCAATAATCACATATTAGTTTGAAAACCCAAATCAAAACACACCCTTAATCTATGTATATATGTTGTTACATAATATTAAATTTGACCTTTTTTGCATGTACCTTTTATAACTGCTGGAGCTTATTCCAACCTAATTACAGAAAAAAAAACCATTCACTTTAAACTTCATAACATATTTCAAAACTGTGATTTAACATTATATAAATGTTACAGTTGAGTTGGTACCTTCAAAAGAAACATAGATTGAAAAAGAGTAATAAATTCTATCATGAGAGAGTGTGGCGAAACTTAGACCGCATGAACAAAAATACGTTAAAATTGATTTTGCTATAATCATTATAGCCTTTTTTGTGGAATGAGAAAGTTGCAGCATTGTTTTCCTGTTGCAATAAGCTAATATAAAGTAAGAAAATTGTTCATGGGCCATATGTTTAAGAATAATCCTAAGGAGTTCTAAAAAATAGAAACAGAAACCAGGACCTCGTCCCTATCCGGAAGAAAGTCGTCTTCCTCAAATAAAATGTTTTAAAATCTGTAATTATTCATAACAAAAGTTGAAAAACATAGGAAAATTGACCTCTACATCTAGTAGTGACTCATCATCATCATCTGCATAAGCCATATTTGACAACAAAACCTACCATATTAAAGTAAAATAAGGCATAAACTAATGCAAAAGGAAAAATATAAAGAATATTATTAAAAATATATATCTGGAAGGATAACATAGTGGAATCAGACATGGCAATAATGCTCTTATATTGTCAGGCCGGCGGCAATGGTGCTTCACAATATGCAGACTTGCAAATAAAGAAATAAAAGTAGGAGAGTGGTAAAAAACTTACAATCACTCCTTTTTAAATAAAAGAAAACAATAACATTCTTTTCAAAGTGGTTGTGATTAGTTGATTATTGATTCAAGGCTCATGAATCCTGTTGACGAAGCTATGGCATGGCAATCTGGTATACCCTAACAGAATACCACATTTCATTAGCCAATCTCAATTTTCAGGTACTAAATTGGCGGTTCAGACAGGTTTTTTTGTAGGTTCAAGCCCATTTTTGCCAGCTTTTGTTCCTTTGGGCCTTTCATAAAGGCGGTTTTGACGCGCCTTGCCTCGCCTGAGCTCCTTTGACTACTATGCTTTAAATCATAACCTTCAATAAGACACATTTTGATATCTACCTTGATCTCTTTTACTGCATATGGACTTCATCACAAGTCCATATGTAGCATTTTATTGGCAACATGGAGTACAAACACTCTATTTCTAAAATCAAATTAGGTGTTTGGGATTACTTTTCAAAACAACTTATTAACTTATTATCTTTTGAAATAAGGTAATAAGTTATAAGTTTGTTTGGTAAATTCAAAATAAGATGGAAGATGTGAGAAGGAGAAGTCAAAATCCAAAAGTAAGAAATTCTTACTTTTGGAAATGACTTTTGAAAAAGTAATAAGTAGCTCAAATAAGTAATCCCAAACACCTTATACACATTTCATTTAAGTAGAAAAACATTATGTACACATATGACAACAAAATACACACAAAAAAGGCTAACCAGTATCGCGCAACCGATAAAACTTTTGTACGTCTGCAAAACCACAAATCATAAAAAAATCAACAGAAACCAATATAAAATACACAAAAACTGAAATCAAATAAAAAGCCTGAACATACAAGTGATAAGAGCTTTGATTAAACCAGCTCTTCTTCCTTTAAAGTCATTGAAAACCTCCTCCGCTGTTCTAGGTTTAGGATGCCCTAACCCTCCCATTTAACTTATTATCTGTTCTATCAATTTCACACCAACATATGACGATTACGGTTTTACCTAGACTTCGTATCAAATCTGTTAAATGGTTATGATTATCATGTCAACAATTAACATGTGTAGATTTGAGATGATACGAATGCGTATGTAAATTTGAGAGATGGAAGTTCTCCACCTGAAATCGAAGGTCAGAAAGCCAGAGATAGCCCCGATGAGAGATCGCCGGAAGAGGAAGCTACGGGTAGAAGATGGATTAGGGTTTCGTTTAGAGAGAATATGGAAGCGGGAAGAAGCTGAATATGGTATTGAAAGAGCCGAGTATAACGGGTCAAGTACCCATACAAGACCCGCGTGTTCCACATTTGGTTTTTAGAGGATGGACGGGAAAAAAGTTATGAGGTTGAAAAAGAGAGTGACAAGTGTCTATTTTGGTATTCCTTTAGAGAGTGACAAGTGTCTATTTTGGTATTCCTTTATTTTGGTAGAAACAGATGATTTATACGGTTCAGTTTATGATTTGGTCTTGATGTTCTATAAATAGAAGGGTGGTAGGATTGGAGATTACTTGTTTTGAGAGGTTGTTCTTATATATTTTCTTTTTTAGATGTGAAGATATGAAAGATTATGAGGTAGGCGGCAATATGCATATAATGTATTATAATGTAAACTTTGTAAAAAAAAATAGTTTACTTTTGTAGACCAATACTTTTCTTTGAAATCACACAAAGTTATTTTGTAAATGAAGTTATTTATTTGATATTTGAAGTTTGTTAATTTTCTTTTCATAGTGTAAAAAGTTAACAATGCCACATAGTACATTGTAAATGCATTTTTGTTTTTAGTGATAAAATCATGTGGTTTCACAAGATGACAAAGAGAAGCTAGCCAAATGTTGGTATACATTGATCTTGCAATTATGTTTTGATGATTCCTAGGATTAGTATTTGTTTGTGTTAATTTGTTTTCTACATGTGTTTTTTAATCATGTTTTGTGTTTCGTTTTGTTTTGATTGTCTTCCTTCAAAGATGGTCGGCCATTGCTACTCATTTATCAAAGAGAACAGATAATGAAATAAAAAATTATTGGAATACCCATCTTAAGAAACGGCTAATTAAAATGGGAATTGATCCGGTGAGCCACAAGCCAAAAAATAATATTCTTCTGTCCAATGATGGTCTCTTGAACATCACAACCAATTTGAGTCACATGGATCAGTGGGAGAGTGCCAGGCTCGAGGCTGAAGCCAGATTGGTGAAGCAATCTAAGACTCGCTCGATGAGCCTGAGCACATTCCCAGTAAATTTGAACTCAAATGTATGTTCAATGACCTCATCAATTGGGCCGTCTTCCAAGTGCCTTGATATACATAAGGAGATCATACGTGAAGAATGTGATGAAGTGTGGGAATACAAAAATCATGAGAACGAAAGGGAGAAACTTAACGACTTGACCATACCGGCCATAGATAACACATGGATGACTCAAACATTGCAAGCAAGCAACAATAATGACGAGCATGTGTTGAATTGCAATTTCTTGGAGCATTTTACTGATATTTTGTTATGCGGTTCAAACTTTAATGACTGTTGCGGTTATACGAAAGGCGTCAATTCAGATATCAGTCTAATTTGTGTTGAAAAATTGATTGGGAATGCTGAAAATATCAAGGACTCTTACGACGAAAAAAACAAGATTTATTGAGGAAAGCATTCTTAATCATGAATTCTTCTCCATCTATTTCTCTTATGTTTTAGAAAAACAACTTTCTACGGTTGTGTTAATGTTTTTTTCCTAGTAAAACTCATACTTTAAAAATTAAATTTTCTACTAATTACTTATTGTGCAATTTTATTTTTTTCAAGATTTAGTATACCCTTATTTCCATGAAATTGCAACTTCTAACTAGACACTTAGTTTGATTGGCTATTTGTGAAATGTCTAAAATACACTTCAGATTCCCGAGACAGAGAACATCGATAAACACACTCACGGATTCACGAGAGATGGCATACCCGGTGTAGAAAATGTGACAAGGATAGATGTTGTTGGAGGCATGGCTTTACAGAAAGTGAGTGCCAATCGAAGCTACTTCCGGTATAAGATTTCTTTTATTTTTATTATCATTTCATACTGTTTTTGCTAGTTTTTATTTTTTATTCTACCTTTCTCTCTTTGTGGTAAATGTATTTTTATTTAATTAAGAACTTTTAGACAAGTTTAGAAAATTTCAATATTTGCAGGACCATTGCAAACATGGATATAAAACTTGATTTTGTTCCACCAACGATTATCAACTTCGTTTCCAGGCAACTTATAGGTAGCGGCTTCAAGCTTTATAAAAAGGTGTAGTTCCAAATCACTTCAAAACAGAAAGCAAGCACACACATCATATGTTTGACTTTTTAGGTCAAATGTGTTATGAATCTCAAACTTGATACTATTTTTGGAACTTTTTCTTGTATTTATTTGGTAACCAAAAGAACTAAATTATAAGTACTACAACATGAGAAATGTTAAATCTTATATATTTGAAAAAAAGCATGCCGATTTTGTATTTATAAACAACCTTGTTTGACCGCAAAGGTCAAACTGCATTTCTTCCATGCTAATTGTACCTTCTACTTCAGAAAGTGGCCTCTGTGACCAAAGGTGATGAAGATTTCAGCAAGGTTTTAAAGGAGCCATTATATAGTCGAATTCGTGAAGCACTTTACTCCGAAAAAAAATTACCAAACGAAGTTTTGGAACAAAAAGAAATCAAGATTATTGATGGGGTTCTGGAACATAAAGAAATCAAGATTATTGAAGTTTTGGAAGAAAAAGAAATCAAGATTCTTGATGGGGTTTTGGAACAAGAAACAGTCAAGATTGGTCAACCTGAAGAGCATTGTACCACAAAGAAAGAAGTTAATGACCAGTGGCCAATTAGTGAAATAGAGGAAGTCGAAGAGACGGGGAGATCACGCGAAAAAAGTAATAATGATGATGATGATAATAATAGCAACGGATTATTTGTGGATGGTAGAAAGGAAATAATAATAAGTCCTGAAGTGAATCAAGCTCTGGGAACACTTGAAAAGGCCATTTCTGCGTTTAGGGAATTTGGGTTTGATCATCGATCCTTATCTGTCTCGCGATTCGTTAACAACGTGTTTACTGATCTTGAAGACAATAAATCAAGCGATCCTAAACATTTTGTAAACGAGTTAACAACGAAGAACTCACAAGAATCAAGAAACACATTTTCGAGTCATAGCTCCAGGTACATATACTAAATTTCCAAAAAAGTTGGAATTTTTCTCATTTTGGGATTGTGGGTGTGATTTTAAAACGCATTCCGACGATGTTTTTATATATTTTTCTTCTCAGGCACAAAGTTTATGAAGTGGGTTTAGCAGAAAACAATGATATTAATGAAGAGCTCAAGAACAGGGATGAGAGTAGTTTGACCCAGAAAAAGATCAAAAAACAAAGATTTTGCTGTTTCAGTTTCACCTCTGGAAGGCTAAACTCATGAAAGATTGTTGTTTATAACATACTAAGTTAGAGACCCACACGGGCTTGAATAAGAAAAAAAACGATAAAAACATAAAATGTATATATACTTCTTTAAAATGATTCCGTGTAATATATATATATATATATATATATATATATATATATATATATATATATATATATATATATATATATATATATATATAAAATGTATACATGAAGTTACAAATTACATTATAAGCCCATAATAGACACATTGAAACGGCAAGTTAGTTGTCATCATAGGATAAGGCAAATTAAGCAAAAAACAGTCCATGCCCTAGTCATGGTATAAAGATGAAAAATACCTTAGAAAATTCTTCATCTAGTTTTTTCTGTATGCATACTTTAACTTCAGCTAATGTTTCCCCCTCACAAGAAAAAATAGTTCCCCAAAGTTTTGAACTTGCTGTTAAAACAGAATTATGTAACATTGAAATTAAGTTGATGTTATTATGATTAAGAGAAAAATAATACATACACCCCCACCCCCTCAATTAATGCTATACCACCTGGTTGTAAAATGATAAACCTGAGGACCCAGGTCCTTTTCTAAAAAAAATTAGCCCTTCCATTGTTTACAGAATGTACAAAAGATGTTAGCAACCCATCCTAACCCAAATCATACTAAAAAAAACCATTTCAACCCAAACCCATGTCAACACAACTTTTATAGTATAAAAATTTTAATTTAAACACTACATGGAGACCAACATATGCAATAAGAAACCATAAGGGAGTTCTCAGGACTGCTTATTTATGCAGCTTATCAACTTATTTGTGTGTTTTAAAAGCATGTAAGCACTTTTGAGTGTTTGGTACTATTGATTATATGCTTATTTTAGGTGAAATAAAAGTGAATATATATAAACAATATCAAAATAAAAACAACTTGTGCAAGAACATTTGTGCAATAAGAACTTAAAGTGAAAGTCTTAAAGCATGACAAAGAGCGAAGCAACTGATTAGCTATCATGCCGTCATAACATAAGAAACCTGTTGCGATCGAAGGAAGAGGAAGCCGCCATATGAATAGCTAATCAACGAATGGGGGTTAAACAACTACAATCAGAATCAAAACAACACATTAATCAGGAAAAACAAATAAGATTTCGTTAGATAGCCGGATAATAAAAGGCAAAATTTCGTTATTTAGATATATGATCGTCAGGGCTAGATGTCTGCAATAATCACATATTAGTTTGAAAACCCAAATCAAAACACACCCTTAATCTATGTATATATGTTGTTACAGAATATTAAATTTGACCTTTTTTGCATGTACCTTTCATAACTGCTGGAGCTTATTCCAACCTAATTACAGAAAAAAACCATTCACTTTAAACTTCATAACATATTTCAAAACTGTGATTTAACATTATATAAATGTTACAGTTGGTACCTTCAAAAGAAACATAGATTGAAAAAGAGTAATAAATTCTACCATGAGAGAGTGAGGCGAACAGGAACAAAAATACGTTAAAATTGATTATGCTATAATCATTATAGCCTTTTTGTGGAATGAGAAAGTTGCAGCATTGTTTTCCTGTTGTAATAAGCTAATATAAAGTAAGAAAATTGTTCATGGGCCATATGTTTAAGAATAATCCTAAGGAGTTCTAAAAAAATAGAAACAGAAACCAGGACCTCGTCCCTATCCGGAAGAAAGTCGTCTTCCTCAAATAAAATGTTAAGTTAAAATCTGTAATTATTCATAACAAAAGTTGAAAAACATAGGAAAATTGACCTCTACATCTAGTAGTGACTCATCATCATCTGCATAAGCCATATTCGACAACAAAACCTACCATATTGAAGTAAAATAAGGCATAAACTAATGCAAAAGGAAAAATATAAAGAATATTATTAAAAATATATATCTGGAAGGATAACATAGTGGAATCAGACGTGGCAATAATGCTCTTATATTGTCAGGCCGGCGGCAATGGTGCTTCACAATATGCAGACATGCAAATAAAGAAATAAGAAGGAAAGATAGAAAGAATAAAAGTAGGAGAGTGGTAAAAACTTACAATCACTCCTTTTTAAATAAAAGAAAACAATAACATTCTTTTCAAAGTGGTTGTGATTAGTTGATTATTGATTCAAGGCTCATGAATCCTGTTGACGAAGCTATGGCATGGAAATCTGGTATACCCTAACAGAATACCACATTTCATTAGCCAATCTCAATTTTCAGGTACTAAATTGGCGGTTCAGACAGGGTTTTTTTGCAGGTTCAAGCCCATTTTTGCCAGCTTTTGTTCCTTTGGGCCTTTCATAAAGGCGGTTTTGACGCGCCTTGCCTCGCCTGAGCTCCTTTGACTACTATGCTTTAAATCATAACCTTCAATAAGACACATTTTGATCTCTACCTTGATCTCTTTTACTGCATATGGACTTCATCACAAGTCCATATGTAGCATTTTATTGGCAACATGGAGTACAAACACTCTATTTCTAAAATCAAATTAATACATTTAATTTAAGTACAAAAACATTATGTACACATATGACAACAAAATACACACAAAAAAGGCTAACCAGTATCGCGCAACCGATAAAACTTTTGTAAACCACAAATCATAAAAAAATCAACAGAAACCGATATAAAATACACTTATACACAAAAACTGAAATCAAATAAAAAGCCTGAACATACAAGTGATAAGAGCTTTGATTAAACCAGCTCTTCTTCCTTTAAAGTCATTGAAAACCTCCTCCGCTGTTCTAGGTTTAGGATGCCCTAACCCTCCCATTTAACTTATTATCTGTTCTATCAATTTCACACCAACATATGACGATTACGGTTTTACCTAGACTTCGTATCAAATCTGTTAAATGGTTATGATTATCATGTCAACAATTAACATGTGTAGATTTGAGATGATACGAATGCGTATGTAAATTTGAGAGATGGAAGTTCTCCACCTGAAATCGAAGGTCAGAAAGCCAGAGATAGCCCCGATGAGAGATCGCCGGAAGAGGAAGCTACGGGTAGAAGATGGATTAGGGTTTCGTTTAGAGAGAATATGGAAGCGGGAAGAAGCTGAATATGGTATTGAAAGAGCCGAGTATAACGGGTCAAGTACCCATACAAGACCCGCGTGTTCCACATTTGGTTTTTAGAGGATGGACGGGGAAAAAACTTATGAGGTTGAAAAAGAGAGTGACAAGTGTCTATTTTGGTATTCCTTCAGAGAGTGACAAGTGTCTATTTTAGTATTCCTTTATTTTGGTAGAAACAGATGATTTATACGGTTCAGTTTACGATTTGGTCTTGATGTTCTATAAATAGAAGGGTGGTAGGATTGGAGATTACTTGTTTTGAGAGGTTGTTCTTATATATTTTCTTTTTTAGATGTGAAGATATGAAAGATTATGAGGTAGGCGGCAATATGCATATAATGTATTATAATGTAAACTTTGTAAAAGGAACTGAAGTCAAAGAGATGTCATTGACTCATGGTTGAGCTCACATCGGCTAATATTATTTTAGCCAACTTTAGTTGAGCTTACTAGCTCAAGGGAGTTAGCGAGTTATCAACCGAGTTAGACCAAATGTAGTGGTTTAACTAAAAATTGTAAAAGTTTCTGTCATGTATACAGTGGGGCTTTAATTAAACTACACATTCACAAGGGTGTAGTAGTTTAACTAAAAATTAAACAAAAGAAAATGTAGTGATTGGTTGATCAAAGAGTGGGCTCCATCTCTTCTCTCTCACGCCCGTTATGGGCTTGGCGACTCACTTTGGCGAACTCGTTTCGGTGTTTGGCGCCTTTCAATGGTGAGGTGGTGAGGGGCGCCACTCCACTACACTTGGTCTTAGATGAACGGTGTTTTTTCCTATATTACTCTTTTTTTTGAGTTTTTGTTCCACGATAATTGCAGAGGGAATCAAGCGAAATATTAATGTAATTTTGTTTTTTTAACTTTACTACAAAGTAATCAATAATGACTTTATCTAGTTACTATCGGCCTTAATTGTTGACCCAAGTTTGAATGAGTTAAACATGTAATTATCTATAAGTTATAGTTCAGAGTCAAGTATGTATTTTTAACCAGTTAAGGTGTCGTTGTTTAAGCATGTAAAACTAGAACACAGATTTGTATGTAGGTTGTGTCGTTCCTTGAAACGACGCGTTGGTCTGTGAAGTTGCTATATATGTGATTGTCCGTAATCGAACAAGGGTGGACGAACCCTAATTGACAATCCAAGATTATTGTTGTTTTTCTTTGTTTTTTATTTTGATGATTGAAACTTGATCCCTAGGCCAATAGTTACCTTTACTGGGAATCAAACTAAAGGTAAATAATTTAAATTCCTAAACTTTAGGGTCAAAATCTACGTGAATTTTTCATGAAATAACAATTGTAATTAATAACTATAAAATAAAAGATTTTATAAAAATGTTATAGTTTTAAAACCCCAAATGTAAACTTGGTTACATTAAATTAAGCGAATTTTTTCACTTTGGCGTAGATTTAATTAATTTTAAGAATTAGAATATATTTTCTTCAAATAGCTGAATTTAATGTAGATTGTAACTCGAGCTCAAGCTCATAAGAATATGGCCGAGTTTAATCCGAGTTAAAAGTTAAACTCATATTCAACCTGAGTCTTCTTGTGGCTTAATAAGTTGACTCCTTTTTTTTTAATTGATAACTTTTATGTTTGTATGTGTCTCTAGTAAAACATTAACAACAATATCACGTTATACAAACCCTAAAAAACACAGTATCAAAATACTCGCATACAATAAAATTTAATGATAAAATTTATTTAAGCAAGCTATCTTTAGCTTGAACTCAAGTTTTTTTTTTTTTTTTTTAGATAAACTTGTTTAATTATATATCATCAAGGCAAATTACATAAGGATAGCAGATAGACGGGCAATAAACTGCGCCGCCATCCCCTTCTGAATGGAAAACCCTAATCTACTAAAAACAAAGCCTCGCCCCTGAGGAGTCGTAAAGTTACTGTGGACCACACGCTGAACTCTAGCCAAGAACCGAACCGCCTCCGGCGCCAAGGAGCCGAACGTGTCAAACGCCAGGGGGACAAAGGCATGCTGATTATCCTCACAAGCATTCGCGTGCTTTTCCACCTTCTTTGACTCTGCTTTCATAACCGCTTGCCCCGCCACAAACCCATTTTCCCGCAACTCAAGTTAAATAATTAAATATTTATATGAGGCAACTATGTACAGCAAATTACAATCGAGTTTTCATATAATAGGAATTTTACCAGCCTCGCGTTGCGGCGGCGTCGAATTCCTCACGGTACCTTAATGGTAGCGGCGTTCGCTATAGCCTCAAAAAAAAAGTTACTAATCATTTCCTTAGGTTTTTTCGAGTTTTCATATAATAGGAATTTAACCCGCCTCGCGTTGCGGCGGCGGCGAATTCCTCATGGTACTTTAATGGTAACGGCATTCGCTATAGCCTCAAAAAAAAGTTAATATTCATTTCCTAAGGTTTTTCCGAGTTTTCATATAATAGGAATTTTACCCGCCTCGCGTTGTGGCGGCGTCGAATTCCTCACGGTACCTTAGGAAAGTTGAAGGGCCTATTTGCAACTTTCATAAACTACGTCCTTGATCAGAAAGTAACCGCCTCTGATAAAAACAGCGTTTATAGATTGTGCCAGAAGAAACCATGGGTTGGTTGTGGAAGGATGCAGACGGCGACGATGATCGGAACTCCGGTGAAATCAACGAATTTCACGATTTGAGTCCTGGATCTGAAGCTAGATGCTCGACGAGGAAGATTATCTCTTCGCAGTGCAGAACGGAGGAGGTGGAGCCTGGTAAATTCATCAGAAAATGCGAAAAAACTGAGCAACTTCTTAAGGACTGCGTTGGAAGGTGATAGTCATAATTCTGTTTTCTGATTTTGTTTCTATTGATTTGAATTTAGCGTTTATCTGTTGGATTCGTGATTTTGATTGCTAGGGTTTTGTTTTTCTGCATTCTGCTATTGATTTAGGTTTTTTAAACTAAGCTGAAAATTAAAGTGGTGTGCAAATGATTGAATTAGAGCCATGCCATTAGGTCTAGTCGATGTTGAGAAAACGAAGGGGTGCAAATGATTGAATTGAAGCCATGAAATTAGGTCTATTCGATGATGTAACCAGGATTATTTAGGGCTAATAAACAATAAGCTAGACAAAAAAATAGGGGATATCCTGATAACAGCTACCCTAGGACAGAATTCTCACACGATTTCTTCGCCTCCTAAGAATGCTATAAGTATTTGTTGCAACAACGGTTTCGTTACAGTGTATTGTAGTTGAACAAATTACAAAGCAACTATTTGCATCGCCACAGAGACGTTACCTGTGACCTGACTCTGGTGTAAGATTACATGAGAGCTACGGTGTCTAAGGGAGTAAATGCTTAAGAGTAATGAGGATTCAATGTGAATACTAGTCTTGTTCATAATGATGAGCAAGTACATTTAGCTGTTCTAACATGTGTCATGTGGTCATCAAAGAATGTATTGTAGCAAGTAGATTGAGTCGGTCCGACTGCGACTTATGTGTCAAGTGGTCATTAAAGAATGTATTGTAGCAAGTACAAGTTTGTTGCCCCCTTTTGCAAGGTGTGCCTGTGTCATGATAATTCAATGAATGGTGTAGTGTCATTTGCTTCTGAACCGGATCGCCTTTGGTTTGTTCGGAGCCTGGTCCGGATAATGGGTTGAGGTCCATCCTAACGCTGATCCGGATCGTAAGTTGAGGTTCATCCTGACACTTGTCCAGGTGGTATGTATGCCATTAGTATTGTTTTAAAGATTGATATGATCTTTTTTAGTTATATAGTCTAATAACAAGTCATAATGCTATGGATTCATAGCAAGTTTCTCTTATAATCTAGTCTTTGTCATGGTATTCAAAGCAAATCATCAAGATTTTCTAGGCATTGTATTTTTCGATTTTTATACCAGTTCACTTGAGCTTATATTACATCCAAATTGTTAATTATTCTTGGATTGTCACTATTTCCATCTGTTCAGGCCATCTGAGGTGGTGCAATCTAACAAGGAATACACCGAAGAAGATGTGACAGAACAGATGAAAAAAGGTTCTTTCCCGATGCAATCATCAGAAACTACACCATTTGATTTCCCTGGACTCCGAAGTGACATGGAAGTAGTTGAACGTGATTTGTTTGGCAACATGGAGCGTTTCTTTGAGGCTGCCGAAGACATGACAAAAGGGTTTTTTGGTATGTTCGGATCTCCTCATTTATACGATGGAGATTCCAAATCCACTTTCGGGTCTCCTCGTTTTTACGATGAAGACTCAAAATCTTCTTCTAGAAGGAGTGTGCCCATTGAGTCTTCACCTTCCAAGGTGGTCAAACCAGAGGTTCCTGATGGTCATGTTGACCTTTCAGGCTTGGCTAGAGATGTTTAAGTCGTGAACCATGCTTATTAGTCAGATTTTGGAATGAACTCATCGTTTATATACCTATATGGAAGGTTTAATTGCAGCGTGTCTTTTAACTCTTCTTCTTGCGGATATAGATTATAGATTATAGACTTCTGGTTTAGGGGGAAAAGGGGTATTGTGTTTGAGTGGGGAGCTTTTTAGTGGAGAGATGTTTTACAGCTCAAAGTCAAAGGTTTGGAGTTTTTTTTTTTTAACGGCGAACGAATACTATAAGCCCGGTCACCCAGGTAAACCCATTGGCGAAAGGTCATCCACGCCCGCGAACGCAGACAACGCTAGTGACCTGGCCCGCCCACCATTCTAGGGAAAACCCACCACCCAAAGGCCCACTATGAAAAAACCCTTGGCCCACCTGAATATTGCGCCAAGTGAGTCTCGAATCCATGACCTATACATTGGAAGGCCATGGGGGTGCCTCCTCTCAAACCAATTGATCTGTGGCTCATTGGCTAAAGGTTTGAATCAACGTGTGTGGTCGGTCATGATTCATGATCCTTTTACAGGTTTTACTGCACAACACGAATTATTAGATCTATCGAAGAAAAGGGTGCAGCCACAACATGCCATTTGTTGCATTTCTCTCCTTTTTGGTTTCACTATCTTTTAGTGAATATCGAAAGTAGCCACCTTTTGGCGTATTATGACACACGTCCCACTTTATTTCGTGAAGTTGCATCTAATGTCCTACTTGAAATATATCGGAGAACTTGCACTTTTTCTATGTGGTTTAGGGTACTGGGGGCACAACCCTCACCCAAAAAACTACCTTAAGAAAATACTCAATGAGGGAGTACCACCTCATTTTTATCCTAATACCCTAAAGTGTTGGGGGCACAACCCTAATACCTTAAAGCTTTCATTCACGGGTAGATATACCCGCACTCCCTTACCCGTGAGCTTACCTGAAGAGATGACCCATGGTACCCTTACCCTTACCCGAAGGGTGCCCCCAACACCCTTATGAAGTTTAATAATAACATAATCTATACCTAAAATAAGTACATCACGTGTCATAGTTCTGTAGGCCTGGCATTCTTGACCCAAAGTAGGGGAAATGGGTTGTTTGGGTAAATAGTTTTTGTATGACGCTATAACACAAAATGGATTGAAATGGGCAACATTTTGGGTCAAGATGGGTCGTCTAAAAACTATGTAAATTTAGAATGAGTTCAAACAGGTAACAACGTCACACAATCAACCAACCAACGCCGCCACAACTACCACTAGCACCACTACCATCAAGATTCAATCAATAAATGTTGAGACTTGTTTCGACGCATGGGTAACAATTTATCTAACATGATATATTGTGTTTATTAAATATTTCTTAATTGTTAATTTAGTTTAAAAAGCCTCCACCTCCGACCACCGAAACCATCACCCACCGCCTCTTGCACCACCACAACGCCACCGTCACCGTAACGCCACCACCAGCCGCGGGAAAAAATATAGCAAATTTTTACTTTTTCTAAGACAACTCATTTCAACCCGAGCCATCTTTTGGTTATAACCCATTCTGACCCGAAACAAATTGATACTTTTTGAAAAATGACACTTTTTTACCCGAACTTATTTTGGTCATAACCCGTCTTGACCCGAACCCGTTCTGACCCGTTACCCAACCCACCCGTTTTGCCAGACTTACAATTCCGTGAACCCAATATTTTTTTTCGCTTATTTTTTCTCCATTACTAACTATTTAATATTTTCTTTATTAATTTCTAAATCTTTATTACTATTTAATTTTTTCTTTATAATTCCTAAATTTTCATTACTAACTATTTAATATTGTTTTATTTAACCCGTGTAAAACACAGGTTTCTAACATATTAAATAATATATACGTAAAACATTTGTATTTTTATTTAATATAATGGTTAAATAATTGAAGTTAAATGGAGATAATAACAAACATACTCAGTAAAATCATACTTAAAGAACAGGGCTTGGAGAGGGTAACATGGTGACAAGCCTTACCTCCATTTCAAAGGACACAAAGATATTATATTATTCAAAATACGAGAAATACATTTTTTTATTAATAATATATAATACATTGTTTGTGGTTTATGGGAACTACCGAACATTATATAATATATTCTTTTCAGCGTAATCTTTTTTTGGTGTAACTACACCTCCGTCTATAACTGCCTTCTAAGCATACAGTAACAACATTTTGTTGTAGACCAAACATACTAGTCTCATGTTAGGTTGATAGCATCTAACAATTGTTCCCGCCTTATTAATTCACCGAATTTTTCAATAAAAGGATGTGACTTTGGTAGCACAACAAAGCTTGAATGTATTGTTGATTTACCGAAAGAAAGAGACGTTAGTAGTAGAAGGCCTGAATCAAGCACTTTACTATGTTTTTGTATCACCCTATTTCTAACAAAGTATAAGCTCCTACTAAAGTTATTATTTCCGGTCTTCTCTCTAAACGCAACTCCCTAGCAGAAAAACATGCATTACAAACAAACACAGTAGGCTACCAATGTAACATTTTGTTGTTAACATCAACCGATAAATTAATAAGGTTAAAACAAAATCTAGATGTTATCAACCTAGCAAAGGCGAGATGGTATGAACACAAACAACATAAATTGTTGAAAATGTACAAACCATAATGACAAAGTGTAAATACAACGTTTGACCAACATTCGTCACTGATTATGCTATGTGCTTTCTTTGTATGACATAGTGGTTAAAAGGCATCCAGAGACTTGTAAACCGTATTAAACACGGATAATATGAAAAGGAAGTACTAGAACTTCAACGAAAAATAAATGTTGTTTGGAATGAGTTGTTAGACAATTTAAGACAACCTTTGGTCACCATTCCCAGTCTTCCTTGCCATCTCCGTATAATGCAGTTGTAAATCGTTAAGAAGTTTGTAATCCGTAGAGAGACATAGATACTTTTTTAAAAGGAAAATAAGACTCAACCCTTTGTAGATGAGCAACAAACTTGACGTACGCCTCATCGTTTCCCATCGGTAGTCATGAAATTTGCGACTATGAAGGGGCACCAGTCTTGGGTCTTCCTTCTAATAAGTTAACATTGCACAACAATATTGACATTATTGATCTTACCAACCAAGTATAAATAGCGATTGATCTTCTGATTCTAAATACATCTTATATGCTTGGGTCACCGACATCGATAACATACATTGATTTTGCGTGTTTAAATTTCATGCATTAAATAGGAGTAGTAATACCAGATACGCAAATATTACAGGCAATACGCGAGTCTTGTTCACGTATGTGTTTAATTTCTTCAGCAAAACGTACGTCTTGTTAACAATATGTATAGAAAAGGTGATATGTGATGATCGAATCACCTATGATGTGACTTTTAGCCAGCATTGATGGATTAAAGTGGGATACATAAACCAAAATGGATACGCTACCATGATATTGTAACATCCCAAAAATAGTAAATAAGTAATTAATAACGCGATAGGGATTTAATCGTCAAAAATGAAAGAAAAATGGATGGGCTTGGGCTCGGCTCCAACGGGCCGAGGGAAGCCCAGGTATATAAGGGCCAAGAAAGCCTTGAATCTCTCATTTTCCACAAACACTTGCAAGCTAGAGAGAGAAGGGAGAGTCGGGTCTAGAGAAAGAAAGTCGACGGATCGACACGAAATTGAAGGAGCACGTTACTACTGAGCTCGTGAGCAAAACCTCCGAATCAGAATCACAATCCAGGTAACGATTCGACCTTAAACTGAGTTTTTCTTCGTTTTGGGATTTCTTGAGTTTTAGCTAAATAGGAGACGTTTTTATGGATGAAACTTGAAAATAAGCTTAGAACTAGCATCTAGAGTGAAAACCGCACCTTTTGATCAAAGAAAGTTGTAAGATTAGCATGATTGGATTAACATGCAAAATTTTGGACTTGTCCAGAAAATAGGTGTTGCGTACTTATCAAGTACGCAGTAGGGACGTCCTGTGTACTTACCAAGTACGCAGGTACGCAGGAGAAAGATCATGCGTACTTACCAAGTACGCAGGAGAAAGGTCATGCGTACTTACCAAGTACGCAGGTACGCAGGAGAAAGATCATGCATACTTACCAAGTACGCAGGAGAAAGATCATGCGTACTTGTCAAGTGCGCATGAGCAAGGCCCTGCGCACTTACTAAATGCGCAGGCAGCAGACCAGTAAGTAAAGTCAGTATGTTTAGAACGATTAAACCGTTAGAGTCGGGGTTGAGTCTGATGTGTATTTAAACTACCTAATTCAGATCGTACGTGACGTTGTTGGACCTTTGTTTAGGACAACCAAGACTAGCTTTTCAGGTGAGTTCTATGTGCCCCCTTCTATGTTATGTGCAAACCTTATTAAATGTTTTGGGACTGAAATGTATACACTAAATGAATAAATGATATGAATGCTAATGTGATCATACGTGATATACTAAAATATATTTTATATATATATATACGAAAAATGAATTATGCACAAAGAATGAATCGTATGATTATATATAATGAATGAAAGAATAACACAATGTGTAAGAATGAAATCTTGCTTTATATCCATGTATATATTGCTTGCCAAGTATAAGAAAAAGTTATGGACGCTTCGATGATAACGGCTACTTCGGTAGACGGATGACCACGCGACTATTTTGTAACCGGGACAAATACGTTCCTTCATCAGCTAGGACGTACGAAAGCCATTAATGGACGGTCGAAGCAAATGACATATTATGAATAGTAGAACGGTTGCATAAATAATAGTCGCATGGGAAACAGATACTTTCGGGTAGACGGGAGAATTACGGCCTACGACGGTAGGACGGTTGTAAGTCAAGACGGACGGACACAAGTTGCCGGACGGTTGTAAGAATAAAATTACGGACGGACACAAGTTTTCGGACGGTTGTAAGAATGGCGGGCCATGACGATGGACCGTGGCGTTTGTCTTTGTGACATTCGCAAACAAATGACGGGTTGATCACCCTTAAGTGTATGACCCATGAAAGTTAAGAAAAGAAAAGGTGAATATATATTTATATATATGTAATCACAAAAGAAAGATGAAAGAAAAGAAAAAGGTGAATACATATTTATATATATGTAATCACAAAAGAAAGATGAAAGAAAAGCAAAAGTTTATGAATACATATTTATATATATGTAATCACAAAAGAAAGATGAAAGAAAAGCAAAAGTTTATGAATACATATTTATATATATGTAATCACAAAAGAAAGATGAAAGAAAAGCAAAAGTTATGAATGTATATAATTATGTATACTTATAAAGAAAAGAATGATCATACTTAATAGTTTTAAACTAGAACTCACCAGCGTTAGCTGACTTTTAGTATACATTTCAGGTACAAAAAGGAAGGGTCGTGCGAAGGCGTGAAGGTTACCTGGCACGAGACTGACATCCCACTTTTATTTATGTTAAGACAATGTTATGTTTCAATTTTTAAGACTTCCGCTGTTATGACATGTAATTTGAAAGATGTTTGCTTCCGCTACTTCTGAATGTTTTAAATCCAAGTTCAGTAATTACGACTATGTTTATGAGTAAATCCAACAAGTGAGGTCACCAGGGAATGGGGCCTTACAGATATCGTGTAACTCATGAACATAAACATAAGTAATCTTTAACATAACTACAAAGGTATACTACATCCTAAAAAAAAAACTCCTTCCGTTGTTTTCTTTTTCTTTACTATGAATTGATTTGTATATTATTAAAATTGATTATTGAAATACTAAAGTACATGTGTGTTGTTTGCACCCTGTGTTATTAATCTTATACCTTTTGCTGCATAAATCCAAATCAAACTTAAATGAATATACAAGTTAAAAAATGTGAATCAGTTGATGATGTTTAGGATCCACCCCATTGTCCCAAATACAAAAATTTGGCTGTCTCCGGCAACGGCCGGCCGGCCTGCCAGCGACTGACTTAGCTAAACACACATGTATTTATTATTATTAAATATAGATTAAGGTTTAAAATATTAATATATAATTATAATTATTAGTTGTGGATTATATCTAGGAAGTGTTTCAGTTTTTGTCTTATTTGTCAAACACGTACGCAGGTTGTGCAAGTGCTCCTCCACTTTGTTAGTCAACCATCCTTCTATTTTTATTTTTTTACAACAATTATTTTACACCTAAATACCTAATCTTTTTATTTATTTATTAACTAAGATAAGATATGAAATTGCCCAGAATTATTAATTGAAATTATTAGTAGAGTTAATTACACGGATGATCTACGGCAAGGTTTATATTATGGTTTTAATTTCAAGTTTTAGAAATTACACTTACGGTTTGACTGTTCACTCGATTATCATTTTTTTATGTGTTTTGCAAGTAACTAAGGTTAAAAATTATATTAAATTTTCACAAAATAGCTATATTACTATTATACAATCTATTTAAAGCTCATGGGGTGAGCGGTAACAACAGTGATGTACACCCTCCTGTTGCGTTGAGTACAAGTCCTCAATTGTTACACTGTTTTCACGCGTGTACAAGAAAAACCACGCACATCTTCTTTCTTCTCCATTTTCTTTGTCTGGCACTTCTTTCTTCTTCATTTTCTTTGTTACGATTAAAAGACAAAAACCTGTAATATGAACTTAGGATCATAAGTAAACGGTGAGGATCGTGAGAGAACACGTTCCATCCGTGTAATTAAGTCTTCTTAATATTTAATTGAGAGTAATCATTGTTTAAGAGACTAGACTTAATATCTTGTTTAATCTTCTACGCAAATGAAATTTAGTTATCAGGGCCGGTGGATAAAGTCATCACCTTTTTAATTTTTGTCATTAATAGGTCTGTATAGAAGTTAATATAAAATCACAGCTTAAAATATTTAAACCCATATAAATAAATAACTCTAATCATTTTTTTTTAATCTTATCCTTAGATTTTCTGGCTTCACTTCAATAAATTCGCCCTCAAAGATAAAGGTTTGTTTTTTCAAAGAAAATATTTCAGGTTTATTTAAAAAGATTGGGTTAATTACAATATTATCACTATTATAATTAACAAAGATTCTTAAGAAAAGTAGGGGTGTAAAAGCCAAGTCACTCGTGAATTAGTTAAGATCGGCTCGGTAAAAACTCGAATCGAGCCACATAAAATAAGTTTGTTTAATAAACGAGCTCAAACCCGAACTTCACTTATCAAGCTTAAGTATAAAAATAAGCTTGTTTAATTAACGAGCCTAAGCCCGAGTTTCATTTATCAAGCTTAAGCTGGCTCATGAGCCTAACCAAACATATTATTTATATAATTTTTATGTAGTATATTAAGTATATATTTATATAATTATTATATATGAAATTATGATAAAAATAACTAAATAATATATATTATGTTATATATAAAAATTATAATAAAATATATATAAAAATAATTATAAATATATATATATATATATATTAATTAATAAATAACAATACTCAAGAGTCGAGCTCGGACTCGTTTATTAAACAAACTTATTTTTAGGCTCGAGATCGAGCTCGTTTAAGCTCGGCTCGATTCGAGTTTTTAGCGAGGCAATCTCGAGTAGCTCGTGATCCGACTTAGCTTGTTTACACCCCTAAACATATCACAAATAAAAGAACAATAAATTACTATAAGCAAATTAAAAAATTTAATATATGATAAAATTAAATATAAATATAACTATAAATCAAACATTAAATTAAATAGGTCAAAAATAATTTTGAACTTCTATTTTAAAAATGCATATCATGACTCTTTATAAAATATCTAGATTAAAATGGTCACTTTAAAATCAAAAACAGGTATGATAACTTTTTGAAGATATTTTACCGTGTGTGCCTAACGCGTATGAAAACTACCCAACTGAAAAACCTGTCACTTTCCCTCGTCAATTTCAGCGTCTCCAAGCTTCTCACTCGCTTCCAGCCATTCTTGTATATATAAACATGCAAATGGAGAAACATTCAAACACAGAAAAAGTCCCCCTTTTTTTCCAAGGGTTTTCTAAACAGACCTGGTAAACCCATAGTAACTTACAAAATTTTCGATCATCCCCACCAATCTTAATCTCGTTTCCTTTAAATTTACATCATACCAACATCACAATTTCCTTTAAGTATCAGGGTTTTTTGGTTTCTCTGTTTCTTGTGGTTTGCACACCAAGTGTTTGTTTAATTGTCCACAAGAAATTTTACTGTAGTTAGTCTTATATTCTTGAATATTTATTTGTTGTTAGTAAAACCAGATTGAAATTAGATGGGAAATGTATGTGTAGGATCATGTTACTCAAAAGATGGATTCTTGCAATTAGTGTCATATCCATACTGGTCGTCTCGGTCGCCAGATTTGATCTATTACAAGAATGAAGAATTTAACGAAAAACCGCAGTCAATAGACAAAGATACTAGATCAGCCTTCCCTGTTCAAGAAACACCTCCACGGTTGGTGATTGTAGCAAAAACCGACACTAAACCATCCCAGCCGATAGTTCCTAATCGAGAAATGAATCAAGATGTCAAACAATCAAAGGTGGCATCTAATGTTAAAAAGCCATATAATGTGAAGAGAATGTTGAGTGCAGGGTTACAAGCTGATTCAGTGTTGAAAACCAAAACCGGGCATTTGAAAGAGTACTATAACTTGGGTCCAAAATTGGGTCATGGTCAATTTGGTACAACTTTTATTTGCATAGAGAAGACTACAGGGAAAGAATTCGCATGCAAATCAATCGCTAAGAGGAAATTGCTCACTGAAGAAGATGTGGAGGATGTTAGGAGGGAAATTGAGATCATGCATCATTTGTCTGGACACCCTAACGTGGTTTCAATTCAAGGGGCTTATGAAGATTCTGTTGCAGTTCATTTGGTCATGGAACTATGTGCTGGAGGTGAACTGTTTGATAGAATTACCAAAAAAGGCCATTATTCAGAAAGAAAAGCAGCTGATCTTGTTAGAACAATTGTTGGTGTGATTGAAGCTTGTCATTCTTTAGGTGTTATGCATCGCGATCTTAAACCTGAGAATTTTCTCTTTGTTGATGAAGATGAAGATTCACCTCTTAAAACTATAGATTTTGGGCTATCAGTTTTCTTTAAACCAGGTACCTTTTTAATCACACACACACATATATATACAGACATCACACAGATATAGACATTGTGCTTTTTATTTGCATTTTAGTTGATAAAGTGTGGTATAAATTTCAGGGGAAACTTTTAATGATGTGGTTGGAAGTCCTTACTATGTGGCACCTGAAGTTTTGTTAAAAAGTTACGGTCCAGAAGCAGATATATGGAGTGCTGGTGTGATTCTTTACATTCTTCTTTGTGGGGTGCCTCCATTTTGGGGAGGTAAGTTTCGAAAATTACAATAATTCGGTAAAGATAGTATTATTTTTTCCTTTTGGGTCATCGCCATTTACAATCTTTATTTTGATTACAGAATCTGAGAATGAAATATTTGAAGAAGTTTTGAGGGGTAAACTTAACTTTTCCTCTGATCCGTGGCCTAGTATATCTGAAAGTGCTAAAGATTTGGTTAGGAAAATGCTTGTTAGAAACCCTAGAAAGCGGATAACGGCTCATGAAGTTCTTTGTAAGTCCAATTTGTTCAATTTTTATTTGATTTTGGGGGTGTTTGGAATTGTGTTTTGAAAGTGATTATCTGATTATTGAGTTTTCAAGTCGCATATATTCGTTTATAGTGTTTGGGTAGGGTGAAACTGATTCTGATTATTTATTTGATTATTTATTGCTTAACCGTTAAATAATCAGTTTTAGAGTAGCCAAACAACTAATTATGGTTATCACAACTTAAAACAGCAAAAGCACATCCAAACACGATATCCTGACACCTTTTTTGTTATAGTTGATTATCTGATTGAATATTCTACTTAATCCCTCACAAAACTCATTGCCTAACACCCCCTTATTTTAATAGAGCCGAGTTAGCATTATAATTATATTTCTAATTCTTGTTTTCATCACCGTAGGCCACCCTTGGGTTAATGAAGATGGTGTTGCCCCAGACAAACCTCTTGATTCAGCAGTCTTGAGTCGGCTAACTCAGTTTTCTGCCATGAACAAGCTTAAGAAAATGGCTCTTAGGGTAAAGATTTTAAGAAAATTAACCGATAACCTCACAATCTCACTGCAAATGTCAACTTTACCCTTACCCATCTCATGTTCTTCACAGGTCATTGCATCAAAACTCTCAGAAGAAGAAATCGCCGGATTAAAACAGATGTTCAAGATTATAGATACAGACAACAGTGGTTATATTACTTTTGAAGAACTTAAGGCTGGACTTAAGCGTTTTGGTTCTAATCTTAATGAGTCTGAGATTTATGATCTAATGCAATCTGTAAGTTTTTTTTTGGCTTTTTTTGTTGCATATTATCGATTTTTTATTGTTTTAACATGAAAATGCAGGCGGATATTGATAATAATGGTACTATCGACTATGAAGAGTTTATAGCTGCAACTTTACATATGAATCAAGTCGATAGGGAAGATTATTTGTTTGCTGCTTTTTCTTATTTTGATAAAGATGGCAGCGGTTATATCACCCTTGACGAACTCCAACAAGCCTGCAAAGAATTTGGAGTAAATGATTTTCATTTAGAAGAAATTATAAAAGAAGCTGATATGAACAATGTATGTTTTCACTACCAATATATAACTTTGTGTAAAAGGATCAAGACACTTTTTATGTTGAATTCGTTTGCATTGTTGACTTGCAGGATGGTCGTATAGATTATAACGAGTTTGTAGCAATGATGCACAATGGAAGCGCGTTGACAAAGAAGCAGTTGAAAGATGATTATAGGGTCGGGTTAAGGGAGCCGGTGTCAGTTTGTTGATAATATACTTTTTTTTTCCATCTGAATGTCAAAGATTGCATCTTTACAAGTAGATGCCATATTTTGGTTAGTGTATATATCTAAATGTCAAAAATTGATACTGAATGTTGCAGTTGTGGCCATTGACCCATTTTGCATTTAGAAAGAGTAATTCAAAGACTAATTATCATAACAAGTAGATGTCATATAAATGTCTCACATTAATATCCTATTTTAATTAAGGTAAGGTGAACAAACCTCAATATTACAATTAAGCTACCAACAAAACAAATATCTTGTTTTTGTTTTTCAGCTTTGCTATTGGTTGGATTTTTACTGGGTATGGGTATGTTTGTTGTTGTATATCTCAAACCGCGTAGGTTTTCTGTCCTTTTCCTCCTCTCTGAAAGGAAAGAAATCACTTCACAAATTTGGTAGTAACCGGATGAGGACGAGGAGTGAAATGACCCAAGAATGTGAAGTTATAATCTCATTTCCTTTTGGAGGAGGAAAAGGAAACAAAACCTATGTGTTTCTAGGTAAAAGTTAACCAAAAATTCAAAAGAAGATACTTGTTGTGTTTGTAGTTTAACTAGCAAGTTTTCACTCGCACGATGTCTTGAGGAAAATGTATATTACAAAATAAGACATAAAAAGTTTATAAAAACAATCAAATGTATATGCACACAAAAGGAAACAACGCGTATTTGTTAAAAAGTGTTGTTCATGTAGGTTTCGAATGTCTCTGGTGAACCCGATGAGCGTTGACACAACTCGGTTTTGAATAAAATTAATATCAAAACGTAGATAAAAATAAACATGTTACGACGGTATATTCAGAATTTCATAAAACATCACATATCAAAAGTTATTAAAAACACCAAATTCTATTTAAAAGTAAAAAAACCAAAAATATATTATATTTGATCCGGCTCGGTTTTAAATAAAATTTACATAAAAATGTATGCTCATAAGATGTTAATTGTTGGTAAAGAGTTGTTGCGTACTTGTTAAAAAGTATTAGTATTTGTTAAAAAGTGTTTTTTAGGCAGGTGTTGCATATGTATCCGGTGAACCGGTGAGCGTTGAAACGACTCGATATACAATTCATAACGAAAATATAAAAGGTTAAGAATATCACAACGGTATATTCTATATATTAAAAGTTATAAAAATTTTTTGTAGAAAAACTAAAAACATATTATATTTACCCGGTTCGGTTTTGAAAAAAATTCTACTATTTTTTTGTTAATCATTTGGCTAAGTTTTATGAAATAAGAACTTTCTAAAATAATTCCCATATCAAAATATATTTCCTCATACCATTTAATGATCCATTATGATTTTACAAGATACGCCAACCCAAGAATCTCTTTTTAATTTTTATAAAAATCTCAACGTTTACACATTAATTCGTATAATTAAATTTGCGTACAAAACCCACGTATGAAATAACCCAAAATTTGAATTTCTTATAAAATTATTGGGGTTGGTGGCCCAGTGATAGAAAACAATCCTCTTAGAACACCAAGGTTTAAGGAGTTCATGAATCTCCCACAGGATTAAAAGAAATTTGTCTTAAAAAAAAGAATAATTATTTGCCTGATAAAAAGTAAGTTTATAAAAATATTAAATATAAAATAGTTATGATATATATTTTTCTGATAAATCTTTCTAGAATCTATCTTTTTTGTAAAAGTTTTGTATAAAAAAGATAGATATTTTAACTAAAAATCTTCCAAGCCCAGTATTAAACTATATAATTTAATCAAAAGTTTTATTTAAATATTTAATAAAAACAGTGTATACGACATGTTAAATTGTTAATGAATATACAAATACGGCAAAGCGGCCATGAATAATATAACACACCACCCACTAAACACTTGGAAAACCAACCGTCAATATTCCATTATAACCGTCGATTCTGAGCCGTCGATTACATAACAAAATACGGCCTATATTGGGACAGCTCAATCCTACGGTGCTGATAGGGTAGACGTGGGACCAATCACCTTGCTCCGTTGGGCCACGTTGGCACCATTACAACTTTCACCTGTTTTCCCTCTTTCCCGGCCACCAACTCACCATGATCAGGTCTTTATAAAATTTAAATTTCAAACCAGAAATCTTCTTCTGCTGCTGCTGCTGTTGCAGATCATCCTCTCGCTCTCAGGTCTTCCATTCAATCTGTAAACGAGGTACATCGATCCGTTCGTTATGATGAATAACTGTTTGATTTGTTCATTCTATTGACGGTTTCAACTTTCAATTTGCACCGTTTTTTATCATCGTTTTTGCTGGATCTTCGTGCTTATTTGAATGTTTATCTACTTGTTTTAGTTTTATGGATTGAATTTCTCGATTTCAGTTTGTTCGTTCTTCGATCTAAGCAATCTGAGATTCATATCTTAAATTTAGAAACCCTAGGTTACTGATACTTCAATTTAGGGTTTGTTTGATCTTATTCAATTAGAAAAATTATGTCATGTTAGGAATGGAGTCTGGAAATGAAGTTCCGTTAGAACCGGAAATCGTTGTTCTTTCTGTTAATGAAGTTATGGAGGATGTGAATGATCAAAAAGTTGATGAAGATATTGAATCATCTAAGAATGTTGATAACCCTAAAACTAAGAATACTTCCAAGAGAGGTAAATTGGCTAAAACTGGGGCTAAAACGAGCACTTTCGGTCGAACTCCAAGGCCAAGTTTGTCTCCAAGTTTATCTTTTCCTGCAAAAACACGAACCCCTGACTCCACCAAACCGCGAGTTGTGGAACCTACATCGTCCACGTCTGCATCTTCTCGATTGAAAGCGGTCAAAACTGCCATGCTTGATAAAGAAGATGATGGCACCAGTTCTACTGCTTCACCGTACTATTCGTAACTTAATGTTAATCATACATTCATATTTCATACTATGATCCATTGTTTGACTTGTGATTGAATTTTGTTGTTCATTGTTTGACTTTGATAGAAATGCGACCTCCACCCCTGGAGGGCGGCGAAGGAACAGTACTTCTGGTTTTTCTTTCAGGTTGGATGAGCGAGCCGAAAGGCGAAAACAGGTGAATCTTTATCATTTCATGAAATATACATCCTCCTTGTTAGTAAGTAGTAACAATAACTTACAGTTTATATTTATTCAATAGTTTTATTCAAAGATAGAGGAGAAGGTTCATGCAAAAGAAGTAGAAAAGACTAATTTGCAGGCAAAATCAAAGGTGTGGTTCTTGAACTATTTAGTCAACAAAAGAATATCATTAATAAGAACTCAAAAGCTAATTCTTATGTTTTAAATCTGTGAAGGAGAGCCAGGAAGAGGAGATAAAGAAATTGAGGAAGAGTTTGACATTTAAAGCTGCACCATTGCCAAACTTTTACAAAGAGCCCCCTCCAAAACCTCAACTCAAGAAGGTATATTTCTAAAATGTTTAGTTTCTAATTCAAAACGTGCATCCAAACACCCCCTTTGGTTATACGTTGCGTGAATTTGCTGCTAGATTCAGGGGTTAAAATTATATCGTTTTTGGTTTTGTGTATGTAATTATAGATACCAACCACTCGACCCGTATCACCTAAGCTGGGAAGAAACAAGAGCTCTGTGGGTGCAGTGAGCAAGTCTTTGGAACATATAGAGATTGCTCATAGCCCGCGGGCCATCAGAGACCAAACCATGTCACCTAGGCTCAACCCCACGAACCGTGACAAACATACTGCTGCTTTCAAGCAGTCCAACAGAAAATCTTTGACCAAAACCTCAGAAGTCAAAACCAGTAAGTCAAAAGAGAACGTCTTGACACCAGAAACCAAAGTCCCAGTACTAGCTGGTTCTCATGAAGTTTGCTCAGAAGTCGATACGGTGCAGGAAAGTGGGTTCGGTTCGAGTTCAGCCAATCAGGATACAACACCTGTCGACATTGTTGTTGGAGGTTAAAATATGTGAAAATTGTTTTTGATAAGTGTATGTAATTGGGGGCTTGGGGTAGTGGTTCTCTGTTTTGAAGTTTTAAGGCGTTCTGTGCAGTGAATTTACTGTCAAAAAATGGATCTCTTTGTTTATTAAATTTAAAGATGTCTCGTTTGCATAAAAATAATCAAACCACGCCGTTCATAAGTTATTCGAGATGGCTCCCTAAAAGCTCGAATACAAATCAATTTTAATAGAGAATTGCGATAACCACATAACAACTGTGACTTTGCCAGAAGTTATTTGACCGACTAATTTGATTGATTTGTTGTACAAAATGATTTATGTATTTGCATAACAATGTATTCCCAAAACCGAACCAAAAAACTGACTTCTAGTAATCACATCACTCATAGTAACAATACCCAAAATTGATGAAGAAAAATGAAGTAAATATATAAAAAGAAAAATACGAAAACAAACTATCTTCTCAGTGTGGGAAACTTCCTTGAATGCAACCTGCAGCATCCATCCATTTTGTCCCTCTGTTATACCTGCAATCACTAAAATCTAATTAGTTCTATTTTTAATAAAAGATTTTTTCAAGAATATAAACAAACCCAAATAAATAGACTAGTTATATAATTATCATATCTAGAAGGTATTCAAGTGTAACATTATTCTCCTAATCTATGTAATTTTATTATATACACAATCTAGGGGTGAGATCGGTACCGGTACCGTACCGAAAACACCGATACCGAATTTCTGGAAAAGTTGGTACCGAATACCGTACCGAATCTATCGGTACGATACCGGTACTCGTTACAAAATACTAATCTCTAAATGATACCGAAAATACCGATACCGAATTTATGAAAAAGTGGGTACCGAATACTGTACCGATACCGATATTCGGTACCAAATGCTCATCCCTAACACAATCAAATAAGATTTAAAGTTTAAACACAGAGCCCCTATATTAAATAAGATTTAATGTTTAAACCAACTAACGGTTCACCTTTGAGTCTGCAGCTCTGTGGTTCTTCTTTCCATTTTATGCATTTTCTTGAAATTTTGAAAAATATATTTATATATCAATAACAGCTTGTAAATTGAGAATCTTGACCAAATGAGTCAACAATTGAACATGCCACTTCCAATAATTTCCCTGCATTTTCAAATAACCAAATGTAATCATACAGAATTTCGTCATTTTAGCACCCAAAGAATACAAAAAATTTTATGTTTAAAGTTTAACAGGTAATTGCTATTTATTTTTTATGTATTTTATAAACTCATCTCTAACGTTCAAAATGTACTACTTTTATAGCACAGTTTACAACGTAAACTGGAACTGTCGGCAAAAAGATCTACCAACCCACGGGAAGGCAATTGATAGGGGCCCAAAAGAGAGAGATCAAGAATCACTGACAGTTAACGTTTTGTCTTAAAGTGCACGTATTACTTCACATGGTACAACATGGTGAAGCATGCGTACAGATCATACACACACTGTTGACAAAAGATAGATTGTAGTCAGCTCTGTGGTAGATATTGTAGAACATGGATTCCATCTAGAGTTTTGAAGATTTTATTTTGACCCGTTTCACACTTTGACCCAACCCATTTATGCACACAAATACCCTATATCCATCTATCAAAAAAAAACATTTAAGAAATTAATTAGTTATAAAAGTTCAACTATTTAATAATTTGTTGAATAATAAAAGAAAATTTGCATTATTTACCCGATTAATCCCGTAAAAGGATTAAACTGATTGTTATTAGGGTAGGATTTCCGTTAGACTTTAAACGTAAAAAATTAACCTGATCAAAACCTCACTAGTTGAAAGTAATAAACATGCCTCTATTTTGCTTAGCCGGGGGTGGTGGAGGAGCCGCTTGACGGCTGACTTCTCCACCATCGGAAACAGAACCCCGTCAATACCCTGCACCGAAATTCTTCCATCGGTGTAGATATCCGGGTCAAACAAATAAGCGCGATTCCTCCCCTGACCCGAATTTCACCGACCCGTCAACCTCCTCCGCCACCACCTTATGCGGCAGCCGCAATGTATCATACTGAACCTTACCAAACCGCCGTACTGAATTATACATACTCTCTTCCGTTTGATACTCCGGTATCAAATGATAGTAAATAATCTGCTCCGGCGCACCGGGATCGCTCAGCTGGTCCGTTGTTAACTTAGCCATGCAGGGGCGAATCTTTGTTGGGGCCCGGATGGGCCCCGGCCCATCCCGATTTTTCGCTCACTAGTGTTAATTTATATGTATTCGGTCGATTTTTCGCTCAATAGTGTTAATTTATATGTATTCGTGTGAAAATTTTATAGTTCTGGCACCCCCATGATAGGAAAAAAAATCCCGACCCCCCCGGGGGTTTTCTTCAAGCTTCGCCACTGTAGCCATGGCTTCATCATTCGGCGCTAACACCGTCAAAACATAACCCTCAGACACCAGCTTCCCCATCTCCGTCGCTAACGCCGTCAAATTAACCAAAATGTCCGCTAGTTCGTTATAACCGCCGTAATGAAGAAGGGTTTGGATGAAGTCCTTCACCTGGCTATCGCCGTCGACGTAGTGCCGGGCCCCGTCGGGACCCGGCGCCGGTGCCGGAGCTAGCGACGGACCCGGAGCCATCGCGTCGTACACCGGTAGCGCCGGTGGAGCACCGGCGGGAACCGGTTTTTCCAACCGGTGGGTTCTCGGATCCACAACCGGAGCTCCTTCGGGTAAAACCGCGGAAATTGAAGTCAAACTCCTTCTCCGGTTAAACTCTTCTAGCACCAATCGGGGCACCAACAACCGCTCAATCCCATGGATCAACCCGTCGTGTCTAATAACATCGTCGGGTCGGGTCAATCTAGTTAAACCACCCATAACTTTTTCCCAGGAATCTGTGCACAGTGTCTCATAGTGATTCTCCCCGGGCCAGTCCTTTGACCCGACCCGGTACGGAATGATATGGAATAGCAATAGATTCTGTAGAGATTTGAGATTCCGGGGTTCAAGTAAGAACCGTTTAAACTCAGGATCTAAATGTCTCTCCAGAGCTTCATTGGTCGGTGCGAAGATGGTGATGTTGTGATGAGCAACTGCTTGTTCTAGGGTTTGAAGCAGTAGTGCTTTCTCAACGAGCTCGGATAGCTCGGTGTAGTGCGAATCGAGCAGCGCTACCAGAACTGAGTTGGAATTGATCTGTGTGGACGCATTAATGGCGGGCGGCTGTGTGAAATGAAATGTGAAAAATAAGATCCACATTGCACCATAGATCTGAGAATCCATGGAGCTAAAACTGTGAAGATATCAGGAATGAAGATAGTTTACTCTATTTTCGTTCTGTTGTTGTCTTCGTTGATGCTGTGATTTCACTTTTAAGGGACTAGAAAATGTGTTCTGTGATTGAAGAAATGTTAATGGAGGTGTTTATCTCTCTAGGGCATGGTTATGGCGGAAAGAAGAAGGGAGGGGGAGAGAGAAGATGAAACGGCAAGATGTGACGTCGTTTCGAGACACAGGCCCGTGAACAAATAAGATGTAAGATTAGAGCATTCCTAATAGCTTCCCCATCCCCATCTCCATAATTACACTAAAATCACTACCTTTTTTCTCTTCTTCTTAATTAAATAATACTTTTTTATACCTTTATCATTACCTTTTCTCTCTTCTTCTCAATTAAATAATACTTTTATCATCACCTTTTCTCTCTCCTCCACTCACAACCACTTCAAAAAATATTAAAAAATTTATGCAGGTGAACAGTGTTTTCCCCAAATATACAAAAAATTTATCCCTTTTCTCTCTCCTCCACTCACAACCACTTTAAACCACCATATAAAATATGGGGAACCCACTCACAAATATATGCAGAACCTACTGTGAATGCTCTTATAGTGAGTATTTAGGCGTGGTTACACGCCACACCATCGGTAGAGTTTGAAGAAAAAAGACAGGGGGTGTCGGGATTTTTTTCCTATCATGGGAGCCAGAACTATAAAATTTTCGGCTAAATACGTATAAATTAACACTACTTAGCGAAAAATCGGCTGAATACGAATAAATTAACACTACTAAGCGAAAAATGGGGGGGGAGCTCACTATCCTTCGCCCCTGCACGCCACGTCAGCATATGGGCAATTACTGCCCGCAATCATTAGCATGTTTAGTGGTTTCACGCCACGCATTTATAATTTAATATTAACTAAGAAGAAGAAGTGGTGCCTAGTTGCCTACCACCTAGGAGAAAGATCACTCGATCTTGAGGGATCAGTGATAATTAAATCAAAATCACAAAATTGTTTTTTACGGTGTGATCTATTTTATAGTTATGTTATAGAAAAAAACATGTTTACAGTTATGACTTTAAGGTACGTGAACCCTAAGTCATGTATCTATTGCGGAATTATAGCTCATAAATCATAGAAGATATGCGCATATTTACTTTCACTTGTGTAGTGAACTTTAACCCATAAATATAAAGATGCATGAATACATTGTCATCTATCATCTTATGCGATGCTCGCATAGTTTACCTTTCTCTGTGTTAAAAAAACATGTACTAAGCATACTTTATATTTGTTATAATTTCTCTGTGTTATACTCTTTTTGTTCTAATTGTTCTTCATTGTTTCATAGTTTTTCATCTTTTACATCGCAATTTCATTAAACTTAACCACAAGTGTCGGTGGCATTTGCCACCGACAAAAACACCCCTCCAACTTTTGTAGAAAGATAAAATCGACCCTCAACTTTGTAAAATATCACTTTAATTTTCTTAAGTTTATAAAGTTTAGAGTGTACCTCATGTAGTATATATAATCTGATTTTTTTTTCAATAACTTTCGTTCGCTATTTATTTTTGAGTAAATTACCGTTTGCGTCCCTGTGGTTTACACGATTTAACTTAATGCGTCCCTAACACAAATTTTTAACGTTTTGAGTACCTGTGGTATACAATCTGTAACACTCTAAGTCCCTGGACCTAACTTCGTTATAAAATTCCGTTTAAATTCAGGTGAAAATGTCCTTTGTACCCTTACTGTATAACAGTCTGCGTCCCTGGAAACATGTAATATCTGTTTGCGTCCCTGTCTGAGTCTCTGGACCTAACTCACCAGAAACTACTACATTCGCCCGAAACTACTACATCAATTTGCGTCCCTGTCTGAGTCCCTGCTGGAGGGAAATCAGTTTGCGTCCCTGTCTGAGTCCCTGCTGGAGGGAAATCAGTTTGCGTCTCTGCTGAGTCCCTGCTGGCAAATCTGGTGCATCACCACCCAAATTACAACTAACACAATCAAATAAACCATCAAACAAACAATTCTAGCCATACAAATCCTAATTTAAATTGTACGAGTTGTTTTCTCTATATAAAAAGTTAAGAATGTATTGATTAAATTCTTTTGTGTATTTTAAAAAATCATTTTACAATTTTTAACAAAAAGTATTTAATCAATACATTTTTAACTTTTTAATCAATACGAATAAAAAGTTACATCCCGCTATGTTTGTCTGAACTGAGATACTTGATAATAACTTTTTATACGAATAAAAAGTTACATCCCGTTATGATTAAAAAGTACGGGATGCAACTTTTTATTCGTATTGATTAAAAAGTTAAGAATATATTGATTAAATACTTTTGTTAAAAATTGTAAAATGATTTATTAAAATACACAAAAGTATTTAATTAATACATTCTTAACTTTTTATATAGAGAAAACAACTCGTACCATTTAAATTAGGATTTGGATGGTTATAATTGTTTGTTTGATGGTTTATTTGACTGTGTTGGTTGTAATTTGGGTGGGGGTGCACCAGTTTTGCCAGCAGGGACTCAGACAGGGACGCAAACTGATGTAGTAGTTTCAGGCGAATGTAGTAGTTTCGGGTAAGTTAGGTCCAGGGACCTAGACAGGGACGCAAACAGATATTACATGTTTCCAGGGACGCAGACTGTTATACAGTAAAAGGGTACAACGCACATTTTACCTGAATTTAAATGGAATTTCAGGGACTCAGTGTTACAGATTGTATACCACATGTACTCAAAGCGTTAAAAATTCGTGTTAGGGACGTATTGTGTTAAATCGTGTAAACCATAGGGACGCAAACGGTAATTTACTCTTTATTTTTTCTTAGCGTCTCGGTATAAATTTAAAAAAAAAAGGAGTTGTATTCAAACTGTGGTATTTTTTAGATATCGTTAGTTATATCGATTGACGGTAACATGATGGTGTGGTATTACCCCTAAAAAAACAGATTTGTATTCAAAATGTGGTATCACCCCTAAAACCTCTCTGGCAGGAAAATAAAGAACACATTGATATATTAATTGATTGACAACGATTTGAATTTTCAATTTTTGTAACTCGAAAATAACACTTAAAATCCAACCAAACATCAATGGAAGTTTTGTTGTGATGTAATATAATAAAAGTCAAAGTCTGAGATCTAATATGATAAAAGTCAAAGTCTGAGATCTAATATGATAAAAGTCAAAGTCTGATAATCTAAAGTTTATGGATGACACCAAATCTAGTTAAATCACCAACACATTTACAAGCAGCCTGTAAAGTTCCCCTTTATCTGGATATGGATTTCTAGCAATCTGAAATTAAAAAAATAAAATAGTAAGACCGATGTTTGACTACAAAAGTCTAAATCAAGAAAAACTCAACAGAATTATGTAATCAGCTGTAACAAAACGAGTTGTAGAATATAGTGTTTGGATGCGTTTATGTTGTTTGAAGTTGCAAAAACACGATAATTAAACGTTTTGCGTGTCAAAAAACAGAGCATGTACACCAAAAAATGACTATCAAGGCGCGATAATCAGTTCCAAAACACAAAAATTAGACACCCATATAAAACAAAACCACAGGTTTTCATATGTTTGACCATGTGACAGATAGTCAAAGACATCACAGAAAATATAACTCACCTTTGAAGGCAAGTGCCAGCACAGATGATTTTATTGCTCAAACATCAGCAAAACACACTAGTTTGAACCGCTCACACGAATATGAATACTTTCTCTTGCATCTGAAACCCGTTCTGCTAAATTACTAGACGAAGAATCATGATCATCGAGATAATGATTTTGTCTGACATCAAGCCGTTCAATCACGCGAGAGATGTTATCAATTCCAGTATGAATTTCTCGCGTTACTTCTGAACCAATATTTGACATGGATGGACCTTTGTTAAAAAGTTTATCTTTCCACCCTCTTGTACTCTTTGAAAGTGATTCTTTATATCTTCAAACAAAATAAATAAATTTATTTTAAGAATTTAGAGATGGATTCAGATAAAATGACTTAAGGAAATACCTTGTTGAAAAAGCACTGAATCTTGATTTCCATGTATCTGAAGCTGCTTGCATTTCTGATGGCCCTGCTCTATCTTGATCGGGCGAGCTTCTTCAGTAGGAAACATAAAAATAATATTTTTAATTGTTTAATATATTCAAAACAATCAAATTTAACTTCAAGTTTTATGCTTGGCTTCTTTCAAATTAAAATTTGACATCCGTGTCTACTTTTATGTTGAACTATACGATCAAGTCTAAGTTATGTTGAATTTGGATGCTGAAGTGTAAATATATTGAAGTTATTAATGGTTATAAGGATCAACTAATACCAGTGGGCCAAAAGTTAAAATAATGGTGTTATTTTGCTCATTTATTTGTTAGATTGATGACATTAAAGAATTACCTAAACGCATCTTTTAGTATCGTTTGAAATCTAGAGCCTGTGTAACAATTAATGAACAACTAGCACGTAAATGCCGACAAAGAATAATTGAACAAATCAATAATACCTATGAATAACCGAGGTCCCATGTTGACTGTTTGACCCGTTCACCATTCCAGATGTGGTCAAAAGTTGGACCGTGCCAGCCCCACCAGCTGTAAATAAGGCTGGTGCCCTAGCAGAGTCAACAGCAGCCGGTTCAGCAACTGGTTCAGCTTGCTCTTGAACCGGACCACCAGAAACCGACATGGTTGCAGCTGCAGGTCCATTAGGGTTAGTTGAAAGCACCAAGAACTGCGGACGGCCGTGACCCATTGGCACACGGTTCCTTCGACCCATGTGGTGGGTCCTCCCCATGGCCGCTGCAGCAGCCAGATGTTGAATGATCCGGTCCTCAAGTTCACTACCATTAATGCCAACTGGCAACTGAAATGAAAAGTCAAAGTCAAAGTCAAAGTCAAAGTTTTGATATGGAATAAATGACAACATTCAAAGTTTACGGAATTAACATACATGTTGGAGTTCGAAATCACCAAGAGTCGGGTGATGAAATATCGTGGAATTTCTTGTCGGGTTAAACCTCACCCGTCTCTCTTGTTCTACAGCCTCCAATAACTCTTGACTGCAAATGGTACACACATTAGCACACCAATACACACACACAATCAATTTAAAATCCTAACTAATGACAAAATTAGGTCACCTGGATGGATCCTTTAAGCTAATTGCTTGCCAACACATAGGACAATTAGAGCTTCTTTGACACCTAAATGTATCAAAAGAGTTACATTTTAATACAAATTCTGATTTTATTTTATATAAAAAATTATGTACATACCATTCAAGAATGCATTGAAGATGGAACTCATGTTTGCAGCTAGTGACCTAACCATGAAATTAAACATTCATAACACCATTTAAATGATTAAATCAGGAAAAACATGATTATAAATTAAAAAAAGTTTAATTACTACCGTTTTGGGATCATTATCACAAAAAGCTTCAAGGCAAATGCTACAAGAATCCTCACAAGCTTCTTGTATCCCTCCTTCCACAAAAGCTGCAGGTGAAGTCAGATGACTCTCATTCTTTCCATCTTCCATTTTTGAAACCTAAATAACCACAAAATCCATAAATTATACATTCAAAAAGACCAAGAATTAACATCATATCCTCAACATTTGTTCTTCTACATTGGTAGAATTAAAGAAAGACTCAATTACACCATAAATGTGTACTAAATAAACACCACAAGATCAACCTAATTAATCACCAGTTGACCAGTAGAGTTCCTAATAACAATCACATACAACAAAGATAATACATACCCATCTGAAAAAAACCATAAAACAAGAAAACCCTTGAAGAGAGAGCTAAAGTTAGAGACTTTCATCAATACCAAGTTATTTCATGGTGAAACAAAATTGTATAACAAATCTTTTAAAACCCCATATAGCAGATGGACCCAGCATAATTTTTTTTGTGGAATTATGAATTTACCTCCATGGGAATAGGCAGAATGTTCCAAAGATTGTGATGAAGAACCCTAAAAGATCAAAATTTATGATTTCCCAATTAGACTTGATCAATCAAGATTCAAGAATTGCTGAAACCATCAAAGTTTTGATGAAAGAAACGGAGGGAAGATAGCGTTGGAGAGGGTTTGATGAGTGGAGAGATGGAAAATGGAAGTACAACTTAACCTTTTTTGTTTTTCCAATACCATTCATCCACTTTCTTTTTAAACATATAAATAATAAACAAACTTTATTCCATCTATATAAATAAAGCTTAATGTAATTTTTTTTAACAGCAAAATTTTCACCTAAAAGCTTAATGTAATTGATTAACAACACAATAAAATCTTTATTTTCATTTCTATAATTGAACTAAATAAAAATTTTATTAATCGAGGCTTCGGCCTAGATAATAGTCTGGTGTTGGGGTAAAGCTCGAGGCCTAATAGATCTTGAGTTCGAATCTTGATGCTTGACTCGCTTTCAGCATAGGCTGGACGGGTTGGATCGGATTTTACCCGACCCTGGATTGGGGAGGATTAGCTTTGTATTTCTATAAAAGAAACTAAATATCATCTTTCTCTAAATTTATCTTCAAATTTGGTTTAACATCTCATATATCATTCTTCATCTGTATCTCTCACAAACATTTATATTTTTATTATTTTTTCTTTTACTTAGACACTCACTAAAAAATATAGATATAGATGAAAATGGATCTTTATATTTAGAAAATCATTATTTACTAAACTCTAAAATTGAAAGAGGGGATGGAGATCCTAATGGAGCTGAAAAATAAAAGAAAACTCTAAATAGAAGAGATGGAAATGGTGATAAAGACTCTACTGTGAATGCTATAAGGAGTGTAATCGTAAAATAATGTTACATACTCACCGGGTGTTTTCATACTTACATATGTAATGATCAAGTGAGTGTGATGGGATGAGACCATTTTATTATTTTGAATAAATTTTATTAACTATTTTTAACGATTAATATTAATTTTCTAAAACAATTACTTATCATCCAAATGCAGATACAAACACGTGTCAAAACCACTTACGAGACCATATATAGTTTTTTTCTAAACATCTATGTTTTCGTTAAAATTTAAATCTAAATGTTTAGAAGAAAATATAATAAATAAGACTCCACATTTAGTTTTTTTAATTAACGAACACAAATTATTTGAGAAAAATTAAATTAAGTCTTGTATTAAATATTGAATTAAAAAACAAAAACGGAGATAACACATGGAGAACTTTGATCGGATAATAATATTATTTGAAATTGGTTTCAGCCAATGCCCGTGAGTGCGACTAGACTCTCAACCACCCCCCACCCCACCCTAACATAGACACCTTGACGTGACACTCACGCCCCCTAATTCACGTCCCGCAACACATGACAATAATAATCGTATAATACACTTGGAATATTACTGATTCTTTTAGAAATGTTTAAACTTTTTTGTTACATACAATTTTAGCATATTTTTAAAAGTCTTCCAAGTATTTTGGATTTTAAAATCATAATTTGATAGTTTATTGTGTTGAGTGGATGGTGTCAATGTGACTTTGTAGTGTTTCAAAAGTCATTGAGGCATCAAATATACGTGGGTCCTTGTTTTTTGAAAGCAAAAGATGGGATCAAGTTTCTTTCTTCAATGTGATTGTGACATTACATTCATTCCTTTGTATCATTTGTTTTTTACCATCTTTACTTCCTTATCATTTGTTTCTTCATACATCCAGACATCCGGTTACATTTATAACTAAACTAGAAAATTTGCCCTGCGTTCCGAGGCAGGAAGCAGACCTTTTCGCAGCGGGAGGTGGATCTTAAACAGTGGAACTGGTGACATTAACGTGGCTAAGCACAAAAAGAATCACAGTTAAATACATAAAAAAGAAATGTATAAAGTTATGGTGAGTCGGTTGTGGATATCGAAACATAAATAAAAGACAATTAGATAATGATACCGATGTTTTTCAGTCGGTGTTGGTCTCATTCTTTATGGTGACAGCACGTCACTATTAGTCGACATAACCAACGATACCTAAAAACACAATATTTTCAATACGACTCCGTTTAAAAAAAATAAAATTATACCGAGACGTCATGAAAAAAAATAAACAAACAAACGCGAAAGTTATTAAGGAAAAATCAAATTATATATACTACATGGGGTAAACTCGAAACTTTATAAATTTGATGGGGTCAAAATGGCATTTTACAAAGTTGGATGCGATTTTTTCTATTTCAAAAAAGTTGAGGGGGGGGAGGGGAGATTGGTCGGTGGCAAATGACACCGACACTTCCATTTAAAGTAGAATTGTGCGTACGCGCGTTGAAGCGAAATAACTAGTAATATTTCAAGAAATTTGGTTTTTATATGTATATTAAAAAAAATCAAAACATTTACGCAAGCCAACGAATTGCAACGAAATATCTAGTAATATTCCAAAAACTTTACAAAAAACAAAAAAAAAACCGTAACAAAGACGTTAAAAAATTTAACAGGTAAAAAATTAGAAAAAGAAAGCAAAATCGTTTAAAAAGTCATATGCAAGTGCTTAGATAACTTGTACAATATCACGCGCAACTCCGTTACAATTGTGTATACGCCACATCTCGTAAGTCGGCTGGTAAAAAAAAGAGAAAAATATTTAATGTGCAAATGATAATTTTACTGAAGTTCATAAGCTCTAGTATAAATTTGTTAAAAGAAGAAAAAAAATACCTTTTTTTAAAGTTAAGGGGTTAAAAAGTACATCTAGTAAGTCGGTTGGTAAAAAAAAGAGAAAAATATTTAATGTGCAAATGATAACTTTATTGAAGTTCATAGGCTCTAATATAAATTTGTTAAAAGAAGAAAAAAAAATATCCTTTTTAAAGTTAAGGGGTTAAAAAGCAAATCAAATATAATTAAAGGGCTAATGTGCAAAATCACAAAAAAAAAACAAAAAAGCTGACATACCTTGTGCATCAAAAATTTGTACCATGTGTATACCATCTTCTCATTCTGCAAATTGTAATAGTAGTAATTTACAAGAAACTAAAAATGAAACATGAAAATCAAGAACATGAGAATCAATTTAGGGGTGTTAAATAACTTAATTGGGTAATGTTCGAGGATTTTCTAGTCAAACTTAGACTCGAACACCACACAAACTTGAAAATCATGTCTGACATATGAATCTAAATACAACAAGAGTTGACGTGAATATGACCTGTTTAACTCAAAATTTTATTTTATATTATTTTTTTCTTTTTCAATATTAATACTCTAAAATTACAAATATTAATTTTAAACTATAAAACTTGATGATGGCTTCTCATTTATCTTTCAAATATTAGCATAAAATATCTAAAGAGTTTTAGTTGGAACATAAAAAAATTTTATAAAAAATTAAATGAGTTAAACAAGTCAACTCGTGAGCCTGCCAAATATGTCCAAACATGAGCGGTTTGATTAAACATGTTCGAGGGCTCAACATGAAACCGACAAACCCCATTTAGACGAAACACAAACCCGCAAATTCTTTTTAGCTACGTGCGTGTTTCCATTTATTGTCAGAAATTTACATCCCTAAGAATCATCATCATCAAGGATAACCGGTCCCACTAAGGCGTTGACGGGTCATTGGCTAAGTTACTCCCAAGATATCCTTTACTCTAAGAGTTTGTAGGCAACAATCTTACAATATCCTCTTATGAACATTATCCGATGCATTCTGGAAGTGTTCATAGAGACGGATATGAATTCTGATATGTATCAAATTCATCCCAAGACTTTACAGATGAATTTACTTGTATTTTACTCCGGATATAACTATTCAAAATATGTTAAAATTAACTATCAAAACTACAAAAACCATCGTGATACATTTTTTTTTTTAAATTCTGCATAAATATTTAAAGAATGGAATTACGGTAAGTGATAAACCTTGATTATTAACATATATAATGTATATTATTCAGGGGATGAGTTCAATTAATAACCCATGTTTAATATTTTAACTCATTAACCCATTTGAATGGACTACATTGTATCACCTCACTTGTTCCTTTAACAGCCAATAAGTGTTGGTACACTAGTGTTTGTTGATGTCGATTCTGGTGATGAAGTCGACGAAGGTAATGGTTCTAGTTGATGTCGATTCTGAGTTGCATCCGGAGAGTTTTGATCTTGCTGTGGCTGAAGCAGTTGATAACCTTGTTTCCAATCCTCCTCTGCGATTTCTTGGTTATGATCAACAGGTTCGTTTTTATTTTATATTTCTTCTTTAATATTCATCCTTTATTATATATGAGATTCATTATGTTTTTTTCCTTTTTTTAGTTATGATCAACAAGCATTTCATTATGTTGTTTTTTTTTTTTTTTTTTTTCTGTTTTGTGCCTTATTTTCTCTATGAATTCCCAGTTTTTTTTTAAAGAATTCCCGTATACATGAATTCCATGTTTTTAAAAGCATCTCTATATATTTTTTTAGACAATGATTCGATCTAAGATCTTATAACACTAATTTTCACCTTTCATTTAGTTTTAGGTTTTGCAGGCATTTATAATTTTGTCCATATTTAAGTTTCTCTAGATTTATGATAAACACTTTATTTTATATAGTGTACTATTATTCCACATATTAAAGCCTGAATTTTATTTAGTTTTTTTTATGCAATTTTTTTTTATAGAAACATACATGTATGTTAGGTTCGTTTATATCTCTGGAGTATACATTTTGTATCAAATAAGATTCTGTTTTAACATCCTTTTTTGTTGTTTTTTCTGATTTTACTTTTTTCATGTATATTTTTTTAGGTTCTCATTCATCTTCTATTTACCAAACTCCCAATGGTACAAGGTACTGGTATCCTAATCTTAACTCAGAGGAAAAACCAATTGTTGGTACGATTTATAGTTCGTGGGATGATGTTTACCAGATGTACGAAAGCTATGGTGAGATGTCTGGGTTTGGGATACGCATTAGCGGTTATAAGAAATGGAAAGGGGAGATAACCCATAGAGTGTTGGTTTGTAACAAATCTGGAAAGCCTAAGAGCAAAATCTTTGATTCCTTGGATCCAAGCTCTATGGTTGGAACTCATGGTAGGCCTTTCAAAGTAACAGATTGCAAGGCCCTTATCAGGGTGAAGTTGATTAAAGGTTCTAACTAGTATTTGCTTTATGAGTTTTCTGAAAATCACAATCACAATTTGGTTTCTTCCGATAATATGGATCTTACTCGTAAGGGAAAGCATCTGAATTTTGAAGATTTTCAGTTTATTCATACTATGAGTTTGAATAGAGTTAGGGCAACTGTCTCTCACCGTTTACAGACGTCTTTGAAGGGAGGTCATCACAATATGCGTGGGACTAGAAATGCTTTCAAGAATGTTAGTCGGGACATTAGGATGTTCATTGGCGAGCGTGATGTTCAGTTGGTTATGAAGAAGTTGGAAGATCGTGCTGCCAACCTCCCTAATTTTTCGTTTGAGTTTTATCATGTTGGTGGCAAATTGAAAGGAATTTTCTGGGCTGATGATGTTTCCAAAGTTAGTTACCAAATGTTTGGTGATGTTTTATCATTTGATGCTACTTATTCAACCAACAAGTTAGTTTTTCTGATTTCTATAAACGTTTTTTATTTTTCTGGTTCCTATTATTATAACGTGTGGTATTTTTTTTTACAAGGTACAACATGATTTTTGTCCCTTTTACTGGTGTGGATCATCACCAAAGATGTGTGACATTTGGAGCTGGTTTGCTTCATAATGAAACTGTTGAATCTTACAGCTGGCTCCTCCGGTCTTTCCTTAAGGTTCACACATTTCAACCGAGGCTAGTTTTAACTGACCAAGACCCTGCTATGAGGGTTGCAGTACCATCTGTTTTCAATCAATCTGCCCATCGTCTTTGCATGTGGCATATTATGAAGAAGTTACCCTCCAAGGTATTCTTCTTATTATATTCATTTTCATTTTGGCTCTATAATACATTTTCTACACCACTGTAATTTTCAAACATCAGGTCCCAAATTCATTTTTTGCTGACTTGCTGCAAAATTCAAACATCTGGTCCCAAATTCATAAGTTGGTTTGGAATATTTATATTCCACCATCCACTTTTGAGGAAAGATGGGAGAATCTTATATCTCAATTTGATCTTAAGGAGCGTGTTTGGTTGAGTGACATGTATGAAATTAGAAAACTTTGGGTCCCTGCTTTTTTCCGAGACATTTCAATGTGTTGTTTGATGAAAACCACATCCCGTAGTGAGAGTTCTAATGCTTTATTTAAAGTTAATTCAAGTTCTGTTAATACGCTTCTGCAATTCTTCATGTGTTTCGACACAACAATTGACCATCAACGCTACAACCTGAGAACTTTAGAGTTTAAAACCAACACTAGCAGACCTGAAATGCGAACTGGCTTAGACATTGAGTCACATGTCAATCTGTTTTTAAAGATGTTCAGAAAGAGATTTGCAAAGGTATGTTGATGTGTTTTATCACAAATGTTGAAGAAGTTGATCAATATAAGGTGTATACCATTTCTCATATGGACAAGAGGTTTGACCATGTTTCCTCGTTCAAGGTAAAGTACCTTATCTCCGTCAGTATCATATATATTTTTAACCTATATTACATTTTGATGTAACCTTAAAATTGTATCATGATAAAAAAACTGTTTTTACATTGGTGTAACCTTATAAATTTACTGTTTAATTTATATTTTTTATAGTTTCTAACCTTTCAATTTTGGGTAACCTTTAAAATTTATAAGGTAACACCGTTAACTGTTTTTACATTGGTGTAACCTTATAATATTTCAAGTTTACATTAAATGTTTAATTGGTAATTTTATATATTTATCAATATATGTTTGTTGTTTTTAACCCTCCATTTTTTATCTATTGTAGGTTCGCTTTCATAAACATGAAACTTCTTATGAGTGTTCATGTATGGGCTTTATTCGTATTGGATATCTTTGTCGGCACATATTTTGCGTGTTTAGGGTCCACAAAATCAACGAGATTCCTGATAGGTACGTGGCTAGGCGTTGGCGTAGAGGAATCCTGCCCTCCACTATTTATAGCATTTCGAGCAGGCTTGGTGTTGATAACACCGAGCAGTCTGTGTTGAGGAATGATGTGATTGATTGTGTTAACCTTTGTGTTGATCGTTTAAGTGGTAATGTTGATGGTCTGTGTGTTTTTGCTGATAAGTTGAGGGATATTCAAAAAGGTATATTGGATGACAACCTTGCTCGCTCTAGTTCAAAAAGGAGGGCTGCTACGATGGAGGATTAGTTTGGTACTATTGGTAACTAGATATTATAATGACGCCACCCCAAGGAATTCAGAACAAGGGTTGTGGGACTAATAGAAGGCTAGTTAGACCTGGGGAGAGTGCTGTTGAACGAAGCAAAAAGAACCCAAGGTTGTGCCATACTTGTAACGAATAGGGTTTCCATGATTCTCGCAACTGCCCTGAGAAGGAGAATGCCGGTGCATCTTCTTCGCACGAGTAATCTGTGTTCTCTATTATGTTTGCCATTAACATCTTTTTTTGAACCAAATATTTAGGATCTCATATTTTGTTCTCAATGGGTTTTACCCCTCTGAATATTGTAGTTAAGTTGGCAAATATTTTTCGTTATTTTAGTTATGGTTTATGTTAGGGATTAAGTTTCATGTAGGATGTCTTTTTTTTTTGGCCGAACTCAAGTGGTTACTTTTGTGTTGTTACCCCGGTGTAAGTTGGCAATTTATGTATTTACAACGGATTGTAAAAAACAATATGTTGTTGATCCTAATGAGCTTTTTGGAAAGACCCGTTAAAACATTTGTTTTTTTATACTTTATGTTATTTTTGTCTTATATCTTGCATCAATGGTTAAGATTACACCAGTGTAATTTTTTTTTGTTAACACCACTTACATCAATGTAATTTACATAAAAAAAACTTAGGAAATTAAACACGAAATTAAACACAAAACATAACTTGCATCAATGTAATTTACATTAAAAAAACTGACGAAATTATTATAATACCCTCATGTTGCATTGATGTAAGGGTTCGTTACATTGATGTAACTATGGACATCTGGAAAAAAAATAATTTTTTTGTCGAAATTATAACAAAATTAAAAATAAAAATGTGACGGTTCTAAAAATAACCCACATTTTTTGTGTTAACCTATTAACTCATACAACCAGTGATATTGTGCCAACTAAGCAATCCCATTTGAACCGATCAAGAGTATTATCTTCCATTCCACCTCTACACCTAAGTCACTTCAGTTCTATCAAACAACAACTATGCATTGTACTTTTTCTATGTAATGCTTTTTTTATTTTATATATTTTACCCATCCATGTAAGTTTACAGAACATGGCCATGTGGATTAACTCCATGCATGATTTAATTATTATTTTTTTACACCACTTAACAACAGTGTTATATTGGATTAAAATGTTTTCCTTTGTGTTTTTCATGCAAATTTGTTCTTTTAAAAAGTTTTTTTTAAATTGTGTAATATGTTTTTTTCATTGTTTTTATAGCAATTATTGTCAATCTTACACCAATGAATTTGTAATTTACATGACCGTAATCTTTGTATATACGTAAAAATTTTGAACAGATTGTGCTGATTATTCCATAGATTTAATTAATTTATGTTTTACATCTTTTTCTCCCATATTGTTTAGGTTCTCATTCAATTCTTATTTACGTTAGCGTAGTAAGGTACTAGTTTTCATATTTTTTTTTTATCTTTTTAATTACTTTTATCCTTTTCTATAAATTCATCATTTTTTTTCCAAATTCTCCTTCACTTTTAAAAGCAATTAACCAAAAGTTTTTATATGTATATTACATCAGTGTAATGGACATTTGTGTTTTACCCAAACAGTTATATATTTAACATTACATACACTAATGTAAGCATAACTTACACTACTATAAGAGTATGTTAGTTCCAATGTAGTTAAAAACAAAAGCATTTGTACTAAAGCTACACCAATGTAAAAAAAAACATAATGTTCATTTTTTATAATGACATTTATCCTTTTCTACAAATTGATCATTTTTTTCAAATTCTTCTTATTTTTAGTACTTTCATCTACTAAAATAGTGAAACACATCTATATCTATACATACTAATAAATAAAAGTTTTGGATTGCCACATATCACTCCCTCATGTCTCCTTACATTGGTTTTCTCGTCTCTCTCTCCTAATAAATACACCTATGTCTTATTAAATAATAATGATATTATAAATATATTATTAAAGAAGAATAATAATTATATTAAATAAGAATATATAATAAGAATTCAAAATATAACTAATTAAAGAAAAATACTAATTTATACACCCTAATAAATAAAGGTTTTTGTAAAATGGTTTTCCCATCTAAAGTTTAATTATAATTTAAGATTTTAAACCTTTCACAAATAATAAATGCTTAACAAATATAATTGCTAAAATTATTTAATATAACAAATTTACTATAATTAGATAATTAAATTGACAATTTTTAAAAAAAATTAACAACTCATCTTTGTTAAGCAAATAACAATTAATCAAAATCAACTTTCTAGAATCTAAAAAATTTACTTTATGTAATTTGGTTTTGTGAATGTAATTGTAATTTTATTTTTTTCACTATGTAAAGTAATTCTTATTTAGACACTTATGAATAATATATGTTTCTTTTCATTAACCGTGTAATACACGGGAACTAACCTAGTAAACCTAATATAAAAAGTTTATTACATTAAATAAAAATGAAGTTTCAACACACTAACAAAGAATTAAATCAATAGAATTAGTCTCTTATAATTTCCTTTGTTTTGTTTCTTCCTTTTTTTTTAAGTTCTTTCTATATCAGACAATGACTCTTAAGAATCCGTAGATTAAACTATCATTAGTAAAAAAATGTAACAAGCTGACATCAAAATGTACAAATGTTCCCCACTACTCTGGCATAAGTTATCCTTACCTTGATGCAAGTTCTATTAAGTAGTTTCATTAGTAATAATAAGTTATACCACTATTTGATTGTTCAATATCTTCATCATTCCTTGGGCGAATGGTTAATTCAATCGTCGACGTTTTCTTGCTTATAGAACGACATACCGTACAACCCCAAATTTTTTGAATTGGAGACGAAACCTATCGCACAACACCTAAAAATTTTGAAAAAACTTTCCTTAACATTGAAAGGAATGGGAGAGACTTTTGATATGATGGTGGCATAAGGCAGGTGGTAGCATACGGTAACAAGATTGTTGCAGGTTGTAAGAAACAAGTGTTAAGACCATTATACTCTTCTGGCTTTAAAATTGCTTTTACTATTATTATTATTATATTTGTATTTAATTAGAGCCATTGGATCATATGTTATGACATCTGATCAAGCAACGTGGGTAGGTTAATGAGTTAACACAAAAGGAGAGGGTTAACAAAAGAACCCTTCCCTATATAGTCCATTTTTCCTCAAAAAACTCATTTAAACTAATAAACTATTCTAAAACACGTTTATGCTTAAGTTAAGATATCTTTCATTTTGAACCTTAAAATAGTGTCTACCTAATCACGTTTCTATCAATCATGTGATCACGTTTAGCTAAACGGGTCATGATCAGGTTAACCTTACGACTTCGTGGGTTAACCCGTTTAATTTATTAAAAAATTTAAAAATATGTTTTATGTCATATCATAAATTGATTTGGTTGCCAAAATTTAAATATAAAAGAGAAATGTAAAATGGGTAGTTTAAACATATAATTACTTTATATACATTGTATCTTTGTTATAATTTTTAATTTTAAAGCATTAATATGTAATAAAATAAAATAAAATTCCAGGTTGTGTTAAACCACGTAACTCGTGTTGTGTTGAGTTTATGAGTCTACCATGATTTTTAGGTTGTGTAAGCCTTGATCGGATAATTTGGTTGGTAGTCTTTTTTTTCTGTTCTTTTTGGATTCTTGGTGAAGTGGTTTAAGATCCCTGGTCCATCTGAAGTTTGAACCCACCTGGGTTCGAATCCCGTGGAACCCAAATCTTCCCATGTTTAAACCTTTTATCCCTTCTTTTCTGCCTTTTTCCAATGTTTTTTTTAGGATTTTTTTTTCTATCTTTTTTTAATACTTTAGCTTTATGTTTGCTTTTATTAATGTTATTTTTAACATTGCATCTAAGTTTCCATGGAGTAGTATTCAAAATCGATTATTTTTTTGGATTGTATGCTATAGCGAACGACGTTATCATTGCGGTATGGTTACAGACCCAACCGCTTATGAGCGAACAACATCGTTGCCGCTATTTTGGTTTTCCTAACCAGTATCGTTGTTCGCTTTTATGATGTTCGACGAACCGAACCGATAACGACGAAACTTCTGCCACGTAATGTGTGGGGAAAACGACCACGCTCTCGCCGCGAAGCGCGATGTCCAAATACTAGTTTGATAAATTAAACAACGATTTTCGCAAGAGGAAAATAGTCTCCGCCTATATCAGTTCTAACTTAATTTATAACTTTTTACCAATTTATATCTTTTGAATGCATCGAACTCTCGGTATTTAGTTTTAAGAAAAAAGTAGAATTATATATATCCCCCTATTTTCAACCCTAATTACATATATTCCTAACCCAAAACTTAAATTACACATATCCCCCTCTTTTATAAAATTAGTCTTTTAACCTTACAAGAAATACGTCTATTCTTATTCTATCGATCCCAACCCTAACCTTCTGATTCCCGTTTCCGATCGATTCCAATATCCAACGTTGCTTATGATCAATTTCATCATCCAAAATAAAATTTTACATTGGGTATATATGTAATTAATGAAGCTTTTAGGGGGATATATGTAATTGCCCCTAAGAAAAATTAGGTATGTGTATTTTAAACAATCGTCAATAAGTATCTATCAAATTCTAAATTAGAATAAACAAATTCTAAATTTTGTCTTTGACACATGTTGTCTTCAATCCGTAAGTGTCTTCTGAATTGGATCGAAAGTGAATTTCGTGTGTATCAATTTCTTTGTGTAGTTGTTGTAATTTAGTCAAATTAGTTATGATCAGTTAGGTAGTTTGTTGGGGTTCTCGGAAACATTGTTTCAATCCTGATACAAATATTTAGGGTCACCTAATTTTTTATACTGGGTCGTACTAACTTATGCGAATATATAAAAAATCAACAAAATATTTTACCGGGTCGAGTTACTGAGATTTTTCTTTTTTGTCAGATTGAGTCGGGTCAACGAAATATAGGGTTTTCGGTTTGATTTTGTTTGCATGGATTTTTTAAGGTGATTAAGTCTTGACTTTAGTTTCTTTTTTAAAAGAAACTGCTTAAGGCGATGTAAAACTTTGTTTAGGAAGAAAGTCATGTTCAACAAACAACTACAACCATACCTAGTAAAATCTCAACAATAGCAAAACTATTGGAGGGTATGGGGATAATGAGATGTAGATAAACCATACCTTTATCTAGGGGCGGATCTACGCCTAGGGCAGGGGTACCTGTCGGTACCCCTCAACTTTCGACGCGCAGTGAGAATTTTTTGTTTTTTTTTACCGTTTTATGTATCCAGATACCCCTGAACGAATGGACAGATACCCCTGAATTTTTTTCCTAGATCCGACACTGCCTTTATCTCATAAGACAGAGAAACTACTTCTAGGAAGACCCCAACTCCAAAGCCCTGTCGAAATATGAAAACAAAATAACACCATAGAGTTCTACACAAAGGGTTTAAACAATAGACAACACAAATCAGTTTGGGTATGCCTCTACCCCTCCTCCCGTTTAGAGTTATGCTTTCTACTGTTCTAACTGGTGCCGACATTCGTCTCCTCTTCACATGCCCAAACCACCTCAATCTCCCTCTCCCTTATCTTATCGGCTATACTGGCCACTCCTAATCATTCTCGAAAACCTCATTTCTTATCCGGTCCAACCTTGTGTGCCCACACATCCACCTCAACATCCTCATCTCTGCTACCTTCAGCTTACGCGCATGTGTCTTCTTGATGGCCCAACAATCTGTTCCGTATAACATAGCCGGTCTAATTGCAACCCTATAAAACTTTCCCTTTAGCTTAACTGTGAGCCTCATGTCGCACATTATGTCAGTGGTGGTTTCCCACGCCTCTATGTCCAGTTTCAAACTTGTCCCACCCTGCGTGTAATTTTTTTTTATTGGTTTTAAGTGTCCAACCGTAAAATAATAAAAAGTGAGGAGTATAGGATTTGAAACGGGTTATTTCAATGATAGGACAACATGATTACGAGTCCAACCACATGATGTCTTTAATTAGTTTCCTTATACAAATTACTACAAAAGGGTGGTCCGCCCCTCACGGATTAATTTTATGAACCCGAACACACCCTATTTTTTTATTCACGACAAAGACATCTATCATAACCCTGACACACTTAAAATCGTGTAACCCAGAAACGGCCTGCATATATCTAGATGAGTCAAACGGGTCGATAAGTTTAAACGGGTTGACGGGTTGTAAAAGGATTGTAATTTATAAACAAGTTGTAAACGGGTCATAAACATATTAAAAAAGCGGTTTAAAGAGGTTAGCAAGTGACATTATAAAATATATTTTTTATTCTATTTTTAAAACAAACCAATTGATCGACCTGTTTAATAAAACAGGTTAAATAGGTCAAACTGAAATATGATTCATTTAATTAAACGAGTTAAACATGTTAACCTGAAAACTACTTTTTTGTTTAAAAAATTAGATAAACCTCATTATTTTTATATTTGATTCATGATATAAGAAATTAGTACTTGCACGTTATTAAGGTATCTTCATCTAAAACCTGATGAATAATGTCTTGTTGACTTGTTAGAGTAGCAAATAGTATACTTCGTGTGATGTTTCAATCTACTTTAATTTTAAAAGGTCAAAAAGAGTTGTCGAATGTCGATAGTGTTCCAACTTCCAAAATCCAACCCAATAAAAAAACCTAAATCAAACGAAGCAATTAGTTGTCGTGTCTAACATTTTGGGCCCAGTTTCAATACGAGATCAATAACTAATATAGAAGCCCATTAGTCTTAATAATTGATTTATTGGATCTCACTTGGGCCTATAAATATGAACATGTGGTCTATAATAAACATAAACAAACAAACAAGCCCAGTGAATCTCACTTAAACAGTCGGGTCTAGAAAGGGTGAGATGAGGGCAAACATGCTCCCAAATCGGCCACCGGCTCCGGAAAAACAAACCTTACTTTTAAAGAGCATATAATCTGCAACAAAGAACCATTATTAAAAATTGAAACAATATACGAACAATAATGCATAAAAATCTCTAATAATAAGGTAGCTTAGACTAAGACACATCGATGATTACCAGCCCTAGACCTAAGCCTAGAGGCAAAACCAAAATCTAAGTAGCCATCCTCACCTTTACGACTAAAGGTAACCTAAGTGAAGTGCAAGCTAAAGTGCGAGGCCCAGGTGAAAAGCCAAAAACTAATGCGTCTCACTAAAAATCTCTAACCTTTATTCAGCATCTCCAAGAAATCCTATCAATGATCGTATCCTCGGAGGGGTGTAAATCTAACAAATCCCTCATAATATGTTCGTCCCATGTCAATTGTGGTTTGCCTCTGCTCCTCTTCCCCTCTACTGTGAAGGTTTCAACACTCCTTACAGGTGTCATCATCTGTCTCCTCTGAACATGTCCGAACCATCTCAATCTCCTCTCCTTTCTTTTATTTGAAATGCGTGCTACCCCTAGCCTAGCCCTAAAAACTCCATTCCTTATTTTGTCCAACCTTGTGTGCTAACACATTCACCTTAAAATTATCATATTTGCTTCCTCCAGCTTTTTTCGCTTGTGACTTCCTTATTGCCCAACAATCGGTTCCGTATAACATAGCCAGTCAAACTGCAACTCTATAGAATTTCTCTTTTAATCTCTCTGGAAACCTCTTGTAACACAAAACACCTGTGGCTGCCCTCCATTTACACCAACCTGCTTGAACACGGTGGGCTACATCGCGGTTTACTTCTCTGTCACTTTGAACCCAATACCCTAAGTACTTGAACTTTTTTGTCTGCGGTACCACTAGACCTTCAATACTAAGTTGGGTGTCCTTCTCAAGGTTCACACGACTAAAGTTACAATGAAAGTACTATAAAACATCGGTTTTAGAGTGACTTATCTTTAAATCTTTGCACCCTAGAGTTGCGTGCCACATAAGATTCAGTTACTCGGTAATCGGGTTTAAACGGGTCGGTGTATTTGGTAATCGGGTTACTAATTTGACTATTTGGGTTTCTAAAATGTGTTTTTTCTTATATTTTAAGCTATAATGGGTTGTTAAAAATGAGATTTTTTTAAGGCTTAATGGATTGCAAAAACGGGTTAGAAACTTCACCACTTATTGGGCAAAGTTTGCCGAACGAAACATAAAAAACTAAAACCAAAATCAACTTTCATGTCTACTAATCGGCTTTGAATGTTTTATTTGGTAACCATTCTATCGCAGTCTCCTAATCAACAACCTAGAAATAACGAGGAATATGTTCAAATGTTTAAAGGGTTCCTCGGGTCCAGGGCCGACCCATTGGGCCTACGGGCAACACACCCGTAGTGAGCCTAACATTTCGAGAGGCCCAAAAAAAATTAAAAAAAAATAAATTATTGGGCCTTTTTAAAGAAGTAATTTTCGAGGCTTTTTTTAAAAAAATTTATTGGATCAAATATATCAAGAAAAAACAATTGAGCCTTTTTAAAAGTATGTTAGGCTTAAAAATGTTAAATGTGTTTAGGCGCATGAATATAATCCAACCCAACACTTTGTAATTTTGTATTAGGCTTAAAAAAAATTATATTCTTAAAAAAAATGTTAAATGGGGCCTTTTTTTTCGGCTCATGTAGGGCATTCGAATCCTCGGGACCGACTCTGCTCGGGTCAACCCGTTTCTTGATTTGTTAATCTTAATACCGCATCATGTTAATTAGTTCAGGTTCTGGTTTGCTTGGTAATTGGTTTCGGGTTTTTCACGTGCATTTTAATTGGGTTTCGAATAAAAAGGACACCCTTAGTTATAACAAGAGTTAAAAAGAATAAAATCTCACTAAAAATTACTACTACCTTTCTTATTTCTTTAAGATAGCATTTGCAAAATATATTGGTTGTTTCAAACGGTTATAGACTAGATTAAAGTTTGTAAATATAGTTTAGTGAATTTCAATAACAGGATTGGGATTTTAAAAGTTTATATGAATAGAGTTATATAATCTTTTAAAATATTATATACTAGCTTAGACCCCGTGTATTACACACGGGGTGAAAAATATCTTACATAAAATTCTAAAATTTTTATATATTTTTTTTACAGGTGTAAAAATGTATTACGTATACTAAGGATAAAAAACAAAATTTAAAATATGTAAAAATTAATATATAATTGGGTTTTGAAAATACGTTAATTACTATTTAATATAATTTGACTTTCATTACTACTTGATTGAAAATAAAAGTTAAATAATTAGATTTCAAAGTTTTTTATGATAAAAGATAATTTAAATAAATGTATTTTATTAGTATAATTAAAAAAAATAAATGTATTATTATTATTAAAAGATGGAAATGTATTTAATAGGAGAGAGGGGCGGAAAAAAAATGATAAGGGTGAATATGAAGACGACATGTGGCAAGAAAAACGTTTATTTATTAGATACTATAGATATAGATGTTCCAAGCATGTAACAAAAAGTATTACAAACGACGACGTTTCCAGCCGTGTATTTCAATCCTTTCTTTCTGAAGGGCTTCTCCAGAACCCACTATCGGAAAACCTTTCCCACATTTCATTATCCAACGCTAACATATCTTTGTCCGGCGCCGGCATCAGGAACCTCTCCGCCGCCGCTATCACCGCCGGATGCATTGTTAGCTCCTCGTCGATGCTGCGTTCTCGTCCACCACCGCCATTGCGGTGCGTCACCAACCTCCGCCGGCGACTCCTCCGCTTAGCGTTTCTGCACAGCCCCGCCGGGACCTTGTACATCGTCAAAAACGTGAAATCAACCACCGTGCAGGGGAAGCAGCAGCATACCGCGGCGACCTCGGCCGTGGTCCCGCCGACGACCTCTGCCATGGTTTTGGATCTACATGACGAATGCTGTTGTAGCAATTGACGGCGTTCTTCCAGTGAACGGCGAAGAACGAATGGGGGTTTCGTCATGGTAATCGGCGATGGAACATGAAAAGGGAAGGGTCGCCGGGGATTGGTATTGGATCAACGACCGATTAGATTGAGGAAACGTTGGGGTGTTTATAAAGGATGGTAAACAGTGATGCATTATTTCAGGGGAAACGGTTAAGAAGGGGAGAAGAAGTCGGGTGTTTTAATATATGGAACCAACTTAGATGTATCTAGGGTGTTGAATTACCGTTTAAACCAAAACAAATGGATCGGTTTGGTCAATGTGATATTCAAATGATTAGGTTTTCGTGGATTGACGGTTTTAATGGTTCGGTCTGGTTTGAAACTTAGAAATAGTTGTGTAAACCGAAGCAACCGTTTTTACTTATTCTAATTTATGTTATGAAACTTACTTATTTCGTTTCATTAGCATGAAAAGTATAATAAGCTACTTGCTAAAAATACTCATTTGGGAGGACACCGATCCCCATTATGTCATTACCGGTGAGTCAAGTCACTGATATGGTGTGCCGGGTGGGAGAGCGTTCATGGCAAAACTTATTTTTTTCTCGTATAGCTATCGTAAGTCGATTAATGTATTTAATAAAGGTCCTCGTTTATTAGTTAACTAGGTTAGTTCCCGTGTATTACACGGTTAATGAAAAGAAACATATATTATTCATAAGTGTCTAAATAAGAATTACTTTACATAGTGAAAAAAAAAATAAAATTACAATTACATTCACAAAACCAAATTTTATAAGGTAAATTTTTTAGATTTTAGAAAGTTGATTTTGATTAATTGTTATTTGCTTAACATATATAAGTTTTTACTTTTTTTTAAAAATTGTCAATTTAATTCTCTAATTATAGTAAATTTGCAAGAGTTAATTTATTGATTTTGTTATAATTTAAATAATACAAAGTTCAAAATTTTCAAATCAAACGGTTTTTAAGTTCTAGTCAAATGATATTAAATAATTTTAGCAATTATATTTGTTAAGCATTTATTATTTGTGAGAGGTTTAAAATCTTAAATTATAATTAAACTTTAGGTGGGAAAACCATTTTACAAAAACCTTTATTTATTAGGGAGTATAGATTAGTATTTTTCTTTAATTAGTTATATTTTGAATTCTTATTATATATTCTTATTTAATATAATTATTATTCTTCTTTAATAATATATTTATAATATCATTATTATTTAATAAGATATAGGTGCATTTATTAGGAGAGAGAGACTGGAAAACCAATTTAAGGAGGCATGAGGGAGTGACATGTGACAATCCAAAACCTTTATTTATTAGTACGTATAGATTACATGTTTTAGAATTGTTTTTATCGTTTCAAAAATTTTAATAAAAATTAACCACTTTGAATAAAAGAAAGAAAAATTAAACTTATAAACTGATAAAACCTAACGGTTTGGTTTGTGTTTTTCCAAAACCGTAATTAGGGGTTTGGTCTAAAATGTTTCTTAAAATGGTCGAACCGAACAATGAACACCACGTATATAACACAGTTATATTTATGAAACTAGGTTAGTACCCGTATACTACACAGTTGATGAATAGAAACATATATCATTCATAATTGTCTAAGACAATTTCATAAATAAAATTACAAACTTCATTTTTTGAGTATGTTCAAATATTTAAGTTACATATTTAGCCCTTGTAGTAGATTTTAGAGTTGTGAACGGCAAACCTCAACACAGTAGGAACACCTAGATAAAACATGTGAAGGAAATCAAAATTGAGCGGTATCCCAAATCAAGTGGATATGCAAGCCATTCCAACCAATAGTCAAATTTAGCTAAAAGAAAAACATATCAAATGGGTCGAAAGTCATTTAAAGTTTATTTCGCATAAAGCCTTCTAATTCCTTTTATTAAAAATAATACAACTTTATTATTTATAAATATTTTTTACAAATGTCTTTTCAATAGTAAAATACAAATCACACAAATCACCTGTTTGTTCCAATCCATGTAGCCAAATCATTTTTCGGTCAATCATCTCTAACATTTTCAAAGAGATCTTGAAGTTATTAATCCGAGAGTCGAAATAAATTGATATGAATAAACCAAAGAGGAAAAAGGTCATATTAAGAAATTCCTTGCTAAATTTTATAACTTTAAAAAGAAAACATATACATATGAATAGTGGTGGCTGGGAAGCCATTCATGCATAACCAATATTCTAGTGCATTAGCCCCTCTTTTAGTCTCCACAAAAGCCAGTGTACGAGCTTGCTGCAGATAATTAAATACAACAAGAAATCAAGTCATACTTTCTTGTCGCAAAATTGTAAATGACAAAATGACAGTAACTTCAAATATTTTGCCTTATCTACGCATTATAAAAAGACAAAAATGGTCTTGAATCTACTCAAGATAAATTAGAAAACTACAAAGAAATAAACGAAACTTAGAAACGGCTTCGATAGACTGTACACTCGTGCTTCGACTCCTTGTACATTATCACCAAAACTCGGTTTCTAATGAAATCTAGATCACCAATTCCTCCTGTGCGCCGCCGCGGGGTGATCATCGACGGGGTGTTCAGATTTGTAAGGCTCGGTTTTGACGATCTATGCACTGATATTGACCCCGTGAAAAATATTCACGTTAAAATGCTGATAACCTTCACTTAGGTTTACATAATCAAGGAAGATCAGCACCAGATCAGATATGTCCCACTTGAACAGCGATCAAAGAACACAAACGGAGGCTTGAAAGCGTTGCGGAACACCAACAGATTCTTGAAGATTGAATGAGCCCAAAACCCCAAATCAATGTAACCTTAATTGCGGAAACGTTGAAAGATGAATCAGATATACAAAGCTAAACGTAGCTCTGATACCATGTCAATTTATGGCAAAAAAGATCTGTTAAACAATCTCAACAACTATAAACCAAAACCAACCTAGAATCAAGATACAGACTCAAACGAAGGAAACCGTAATATTATCTCTACTACAACTCAGATCATCAATATGATGAATCTGATCAAATCAACACTACGATCTAACAAACCAAACGATTCATCAACACAATGAATCTCACAAACCCTAGATATGTAAAGATTAAACGACAAGAGATGAGAATGTAGAGAGAAACGAGAGTGAGAGTGATGTGAGGTAATGAGCAACTCTCACTCACTCACTAGCTTTATACGATCCATCACCACAACCCGACAACATACTGGGCCCATTGACCCGCGCGTCAATCAGTGAGGAACCGGGTTAAACTTTGGGTCAAGACAAACAATACGGGTGTGGGAGAGGCCCAGTGAAGCCCAACAGCCATAATCCTCCAGTCCAACAGCTCCAACATCAAGCCCACTCAATCTAATCAACAACTCCAAACCCACCATCACATATAAAACATAAAACCAAAATAATTAAAACCAACATTTAATATTGAATTTAACAAATATGTATAATTTAAACACTAATTGATAATTTGGTTTCATATAAACTTAAATTACTAGAATTGGGTTGATATGTTTTTTTCTAATTGATCATTTGAGTTATTCATTCGACCCGTATCACACACACTTTTAAACTTAAATAAATATAACTAAAGATGCGAGCATGAAAGATAATTTTTTTTTAAAGTGAAAAAATATAAAAGATATGGACAAAAATATAAAATTGTTCCACCCGAACTTGAATTAGCCAAATTAAATAAGAATTATATATTTTTATCCGAATGCAAACATGCAAATCCGAACATTTCAAACCGCTTTTACCAGCAAAATCACAAATTGAAGAGTTTTAAGAGCACTTATAACTTCAATTCATTCGTCAAACAAAACCCGATAGTATTTATATTTTAATTTTTGACATAAGATTTTGAACCAACTTTGGTTTTGATTGGCATAAATTACTTCTTAAGAATCTATAAAGTTAAACGGGTTAACATATGAACCCACTCGATTAAATCGAGACCGTCCCGTTCTATTAATCGCATTCATAAACTAATCAAAACTGAATCAAACCGTCTAGATTAAACCCAAATCCATAATTTTTATGTTAGATTCGTTAGGAAATTCAAACACCTAGCTAGGCTAAAGTGAATTGGAATGAAACCGACATGTACCATGGGCCATTAGACTATCATTTTTAAATCTTATCATGATATAGCATCGTCATAAATTTCTTTAATTTATGACTTAAATGGATAACCTTTGATTCGTTTCTGTCCATAGAATATTGTAAGTTGTAACAACATCACAAAATATATAAAACCTAAAATGTGTAACGAGGAAACATATCAATATTAATGTAACATCAATACGTATAAATACTATGATAATTATATTGATTTATTTCTCACTGCATAATTAATATCCAATTTGTGATTTTACCTTTTTAATAGGTTTTTATTGGTGTTGTAAATGTAATAAACTAGTTAACGTCCACCTATGCGTTGCGACGGGGTGTTAAAATTTGTAAAGCTCGGTTTTGATGACCCATGCAGTGGTACTATCACCGGGAAAGCACGTCTAAACGACAAAGCCGGAATTCTATCAAGCATCATATTTTAAATGTCATAAGAGGAAAAAAACTGTAAAAAAACAAAACTTTGAATCAACTTTGACGGCTTATAAGTTCGTGCTTTGATGACTTGTACATTATCATGAAAACTCAGTTTTGAATAAAATTAGTATCAAAAATAGACAAAAATAAGCACGTCGCAACGGTAAATTCATAATTTTGTAAAATATCATATTCTAAAAATTATAAGGGAAAAACAAAACATGTCCAAGAAATAAAAAATAAAAACCATTAAATGGGCGTATGAGTGTGAGCGCTAACCGAAAAACGAAGAAAAAATCGTTGTAGGTGTGGAGATTCGAACACGTGGTTTAGGAATATTTAATTATTTATAACGTGGTAAGTTTAGTGAATATATAGATATTTATTTATTTTATAAAATTATAAAATATATATAAAATTAATATTTAAAAACACTAAAATTAAATAAAAAACAAATATACCTAATTATAGGGATCCGTTAATGAAAATAGAAAATAGTAAAACTCCAAATTGAAACTGCGTATAAATAAATGACGGAAATGTATTAGATAAGATTAATAAATCTATACTATCTATACTATATAATAAATAAAGGTTTTGGTAAGACACTTGTCACTCTTCGCATTCTCAACTTTTATTTTTCCCGTCTCTCTCCTATTAAATAATAATGATTTTTATAATTCTTTTTATAAAACATTTTTTATTTTAAAAAAAATAGGTTTGTCCATAAAATATTTTTATAAAATATTTTAAAAAAATAACTATATAACATTTCTATAATTTGTATTAAAATCTATGTAATATGTCATAAATATGTAATATGTAAATTATTATTACTAAATATATATATAACATCGTATTTATTCAACTCATACAATACATCGGGTTTCTAAAGTTTAATATGAATTTACACTTATCAGTTACATAAAAAAAATTAATACGCAGCTGAAAAAAGTGTTTTAAAAATTAATTTAACAGAAATTATAACTATCACGTAATATTTTATTCAACCCGTGTAATACACGGGTTTTTAAAGACATAATTTTTTTTATTACGAAGTATATAACATTGCATTTATTCAACCCGTGTAATATACATGTTTTTAAAGACATAAAATTTTCATTATTAAATATATAACATTATATTTATTCAACACGTGTAATACACGAGATTCTAACCTAGTACTTGATTAAATTAAAAGAATTTTAATTTAAGAAAAGAAAGTTGCATATGCGCAGAAGGAAAAAAAATGGGAAAAATACGAAAATGGACATTTGACCAGAAAAGTGATTCAGAAATGGACACCCAAATTTAGCCTCATAATTCATGGACATTACTCTCATTAGCCGGCTAAGCTTAGCCGGCTCATATTTCCGTGCCAAATTCCTTTTTACGGTGTACGAACCAACTGGGTTGTGACACGTGGCCGGCTAAGCCTTAAAAAAGCGGAGGCTAAGCCGCCTAATAGCTTGCTATAGCCGTCTGACTTTTTTTAAGGCTTAGCCGGCAAACTTAAAAGGCTTAGCCGGCAAACTAAAAAGATTTAGCCTTTTAAGGTTTAGCCGGCTAAGTCTTTTTAGTTTGCCGGCTAAGCCTTAAAAAAGCGTCAGATGGCTATAGCAAGCTTTTAAGCGGCTTAGCCTCCGTTTTTTTAAGGCTTAGCCGGTCACGTGTCGCAATCCGGTTGGTTCATACACTGTAAAAAGGAATTTGGCACGGAAATATGAGCTGGCTAAGCTTTGCCGCCTTAGCCGGCTAATGAGAGTAATGTCCATGAATTAAGAGCCTAAATTTGGGTGTCCATTTTTGATAAAGTTTCTAGTCAATTGTCCATTTTGGTATTTTTCTCAAAAAAAAAATGTGAGGAAGCGTGGGTAACCAGAATTGAACCTAGACCTTATGGGTATAGTAAATATCAATGTTTTCAGAACTGGATTGGACAACGAACCAGTCACCCTAGAGGTTCATTGGTCGGACTGGATTTAAGAACCGGATAACATCATAAATAATATAAATATTTAAACTATGTATATAGATACATGATATAAAATTTTTTTTGTGTTTTAATGTCAATTTGTAATTTTCATGACATAAATATTTAAATAAATAAAATATGTAACTTGTAATATTAAATGAGGTTTTTAGAGATAGATTAGGGTAGCATGTATCTCAGATAAAATAAGGGAAGGAAAATTGAGATGGTTTAGACATGTGCGGAAGAGACAGGTGACGACTCCAGTCAGGAGCGTGGAGACACTCACTTTGAAGGGAAAGAGGAGCAAAGTCATACAAAAACTGACTTAGTATGAGAAGATTCGGCAGGATTTGATAGACTTGCAACTCTCTAAAGACATGATCAGTGATAGATGTTCGTGGATATGCCGGATAAAGGTCAGAGATTTTTAGGGGTGAGTAAAGACTTGGCCTTTGGTGAGGATTTGTAGCTTGACTAGTAGTTAACTTAGGATATTTTTAGGTTGCATTTAGTCGTAGGAGTTGATGCTAGCTTCGTTCTTGGTTTTTCCTTAGTTGTAGGTGACCCTCTAGTCTTACGGTACCTTTAGTCTTATCTACTTTTGTCTTAGGGACTTGTATGCCATAGTAGTCTTTCTATATGGTTATGACACGTATTTGTATACTTTATTGTTCTTGTAGCTGTTATGTCTACTTGTTTCTAGTTACATGTACTTTTTGTATGCTTTATGTATGCTTCAAAATTTAAATTTAGTGACTGTTATGTCTGTTGTTCTTTCTGTATACTTATGATACGAACTTTTATAGCTTGTTCTTATATATGATTTTGATACTGAATATTTGTTACTTGTTGTTTATCGTATGTATGTATTTTTGTTTGTTTTTCGAGCCGGGGATCTCTGTGTGTGCAACATCTCCATTTTTTGGGATAGAGGTAAGGTTTGCCTTCATTTTATCATCCTCAGACCCTACTCTTTGAGCGGGATTTTATTGAGTATGTTTTTATTTTATTAACTAATAAAATATATCATTTATTTGATTTGTTAACTTCTTTCATTTAGATGCGATAATATATCTTTTTCTTTCGAAAAAGAAAATATAAATTATTTATAAATAAGTTGTTGAAAAAGTTGAAAGCACCTGATTTTCACGTGACCTTTTACTTCAAAGGTTTTAGTCACGTCCATGTCAACATTACAATGTACAGCTCTATTTATAATTATATTTAAGTAAATTAACTCAAATGTTAAAAGTTACAATATGACAAAAAGCAACTTTAAAGCAAACTAACTTTACGTGTTTGTCCCATATGTATATTTTTATTCCTGAGAAATTAAAAATAAAAATAAAAAATTGTTTTATGAAGAAAGCAAACCAGCGACGCCGGCGGTGACCACTGCCACTCAGTGACGGATTTACCTTAACTTTCGACGCGTAGTGGAAAATTTTACCGTTTTATGTTTCTCGATACTTCTGAAGGAAATTTTTGATACCTCTGAATTTTTTTCCTAAATCCGCCACTGCTGCCACTCCTCTTCTCCTTGCCACTAGAAAGACGGAAGGCGGTGGATTCTCCACGCCCATTTCACCGATGGTGATACCACAATTTCTGGAGCTTTATTTGATGTATTTGGAGGGAAGCATAAAGTTGAGTATTTTCTTGGTGGAGTGGAATAAAGTGCGATATGGCGCTGACGTAGCACAGAGTGGTGGGAATTAAAGAGAAGGTATACCCCATAGCCTTATGGTCCGGTTTGTAGGTCAAAAACCAAACAATTAGTAACAGTATTTATCTATCATAAACCAAAACCAAACATTGAAAATTAAAACCGGTCCAAAATCAAACTGTTGCTAACGGTTTGTTTTCGGTTTGGTTTCATTGTTCGAGCTTATTAAGCATTTTTATAATAAAAAAACATAAAATACTATCAAAGTGAATAAGTGATAATGTTTCTTTTAGTCTATACCCCTAAACATTAATAATGGTTTCACCATGAAGTATCAAAGAAGTTTATATATAGGAAGTACCATCGGTGTATCCACCACCCCATAGATACATCGTGGCTACTCTATTATTCTTGTTTGGTGTTTAGACTAATCTCCATTACCCCGTACCTTAGTTCCACATATAGCACATAACACATAATCACATAATTCACATAAACATTTATCTAAGGAACGGGTCCAGTGTACTTACGATAGTCTCGGGTCGTTTCCTACTCTCGTTCCTCGCTTAAACGTCTCTCCGGATTCGAACCGCACTCGCACTTTAACGCGCCGCACCGGGTCTTTTAATCCTTCTCAGAGTGTGTGTGTTATATGGTGTTTGTGTGTTTGTTTTTGCAAGTGAAGGGTCTCAAACATCAATTTATAGGCAAAATCCTAAGTCCGTAACAGACCGTTACCGTTGGTGACGGTCCGTTACCGTTTTCTTGGCCTCCGAGCACTTTCTGACCACGTAACGAACCGTCACGGGCCATGACGGTCCGTCATGGCCTTAGGGTGGGATGAGTCACTGATACGTGGTGTAAAACAGTGAGTTTTCGCGATTTTACGGCGTGACGGACCGTCACGGACGGTGACGGTCCGTTATGGCTTATGGGGGGTCGTGACGGACTGTTACACCTTGTGACGATTCGTTATGACTCCATTTTCAAATTCTCCTCGCCGAGGCACCAAGTTTCATATATTATGGCTCCTGTAACTCATTTTCTAACTCGGTGTATGCTTATATAAAGTTTTTGGCTATTTTCGGTCGAACAGTCTTTCTGTTTTCGCGTCCGTTTACGTTCTGTGTCGTGTTTTTTTGCCGACACGTGTCCTAACCTATGTTTAGGAGTTTGGGATGTTACAGAAAGATTGTTAAGAAATTTCGTGTATTTGAAACTGACAAAATTTGTTTGTATTCATGGGGTAAACATATGCAATAAAACGTCATGACCGATATTAGTTGAAAGCCATCTTAACTGTCAATCCTTAACGGCTATTTAATTCTACTTCGGATGAGCAATCTACTCCGGAGGAGTAATATGGTCAGGATGACGACTATGTTCGGCTGACCAATCTTTAACAGTTTTCACTTTCAAAATCATTTTTCAATACAGCTTAACTCCAGTCAGGGGCGTTGCCCATTGGACCCCACTAGGGGCTGCCGCCCATAGAATCCTGCTAACCAGGGGAACTTCCCCCAGACCCCCGTTTTTTAGTAAGTTCCGCCTCCTTGATACAACAAAGTGTCTTTAACACCAGAAATCATAAGATCATCAAACATGTGTGCATTTCACACCTACCAACTTATTCGATGTTTCATTATGACTTCTTATTTGGTTATTAAGTATATCCAATTACACAAAATAACTAGATGACACTAAAATTACCAACAAATTTTCTTTCAATTTTTTGTGATCGTTTAGATTTGCAACCAACATTTTAATTTTAGTTTTGTTTTATTCATTTTTCACATTTTGTGACCGAAATTGTTAAAATAGATAATCTAGACAATATTTGTATTTTAATTGTACAAATTAATTATTTAGGATTTATTTGTAAATATAAGGATATGAGTCGTGGGTTGAAAGTTGGGTCAAATTGCGGTTATTTTGCAAAAAAATGTGTTGAAGGGTTGCGATTATGGTCACACCGCTTCATTCACTAGTATGTACAAACCTACGATCCTCTAAATCATAATGATAAATTCTCCTTTGCGTTCTTAGTTTTTGATTGAATCATACATTCATACATTACAATCATTATATGGGAATAAAACCTGCTTCGATTTCCACTAGAAATGAAACGGTCACAAAAATAGCAACTGAGTTACGACCTACTTGAGTGGTCGCTATTTTTACGACCATTTTGACTTCGGTCACAAGACGGTCACTAAATTTGCGACAAATACCCAGTCGCAAAGTAATATTTGCTTAGACTAACACGGATTTGTAGATCTGAAACATCCGATATACATATATCTAAACATCAAGATTAACAGAAATAATTTTACATTAATGACCAAATGTAGAAAATTGCATTCTAATTCAAACTAAATACTATCTATCTCATTTAGAAGTGTCGGTCCTCAACTTTATAAAATGTTAGAACTCACCTCGTAACTTTGTAAAATGTCACTTTGACCTCCTCAGGTTTCTAAAGTTTCGAGTTTATCTCTTTATTATATATAATATGATTTTTACTCAATAACTTTCGTTTGTTAATTTTTTTAGAAAAAACTAATTTGTGGCTGTGTTTATTTTTTTTTTCTTGGCGTCCGGTATAAATTTTGTTAAAGACAGAGTTGTATACAAAATAAGGTATTTTTAGGTATCGTTGGTTATATCAACTGACGGTAACGTGTTGGTACTGTGAAGAATGAGACCGACGCCGACTGAAGAACGGTACCGTTATATAACTATTTTTATCTACGTTTCGATCTCTACAACCGTGTCTTCGTAACTTTATACGTTTCTTTTATGTACTTAACCACGTTTCCTTTTGTGATTAGCCACGCTAATTTCACCGACTCAAACGTTTAAGGTCCGCCTCCCGCCGTAAAGCGCGGGCCCAATTTTCTTGTTAACCTTAATCCCATTCGAAACAAGTTAAATATGTGTGTGAGAGACTGCGTGCTTGTAACATGAAGAAAACTCCAAAAACTTGGATGCCCTAAAAAAAGGGTAACATGAGGATGAACCAAGACCTCACAATATCAAAGGCATCCACAGTCGTGGTTTGTTAAGCTTCACAACAAAACCCGCCATTAATGTTAAAAGTTAAAAGCGACGACTCTTCGATTATCGTCGATCACAAAAAAATATATCAATCGCGAGAGAAAATTAAATAATTTTTCGTACCCGAACACGTATACGGCAATTGTCATCGAATGGTACTGAGATTGATGGGTTGTTTCGGTTTTACAATAAATGTACAAATTATGAGAATATATATGTGTGTTTTTGTTGTTGGGTGATTTTCGCAATAATATTATTTTTTTTCTATGGATTAAGGGTATATTTGTCTTTTCAAGTTAGGATGATTATAAATAGATATGCTACTAGCTTCCTATCAAAATTAGTTCATCACTTCTTTCCTTTTGTTCTTGCTTGAAGTTAAGGTGTGTATAAAGTATAAAACTTGTACTCTTTCAAATGATATATTATGCATTGTGTTTCTCAATGAATGCTTCATTTCTTGAACATGATATCAAGCAGTGGTAAGTGCTTGAGTGCCTCTAGCAAACGTCTCAGGTTTGAATCCAGCTTACACTGGTTTTCTGCCTTTAACCCTTTGAAGGCTACCTGTCCGGTGTAAGCTGTGTTTTACCTGTAACAAAATAGTATCTTATGTTGTACATGTTTATGATCCATTTCATGAAGATGTGTTTAACAAAAGCGGTTTTGTGGGTGCATGTAGCACATAATGGAGAAACCGAATTCGAGTACAGGGTTAGCCCGAACACAATCCGATCAACTAACCAAGATATCGGAAGGAGACACTATGAAATCCCCGATTTCTAACGAGGTTACAAAAGAGGTGGATATCCAAACGCTTTCAAGAAAGTCTAGCAGAAATCAAGTGCTTGCATCACCGGGACGAGGTGGCATCAGTGGAAGAACCACACACATTAAGAAAGGGAAGAGTGCTCAAATGAAGTTCGAATACGACGATGTTGGTAGCGGGGCGGCCTTAAGCCGGGCCTCGAGCGCGGGCTTAGGATTCTCATTCTCACTTTCTGGATTCACTATACAGCCAGATGAAATTGCCGATTTGAGCCCTTTCAGTGAGGATGATATCCGTAAGTATTTCATGATCTTTTTGAAGTTTTAAAAAGAAACACATTACAGAAAGATTAATGTTTTGAACATAGGGTTATGTGGGTAGAATGGTCACTTCAAGTAGCCGTGAAAGTGATCTCGCAAAGTGCCAGGATAAAACTTTTATGTAACAAAAAGCCAAATGAGGCATAAAGGTAGATAATGGGAAGTTGGGAAGCAGCTGAAAAGTAGGCCTTCCTTTTTTAAATTAGGATAAAGATTAAAAAAAAAAACTATTTTATCTGCGAGTGTAAATCGTGTCTATTTGTCGGGTTGCATTAATAAATCAAGACCCGTTTAATTAAACATGTCAACCCGAACACGACCCGTTTAATTAAACGGGTTTAAACATGTTAACCCGAACACAACCCGTTTAATTAAACGGGTTTAAACATGTTAACCCGAACACAACCCGTTTAATTAAACGGGTTTAAACATGTTAACCCGAACAAAATATTAAATGGGTTAAACATGACAAGTGTAACGGCGTAACTAAACGGGTTATATATTTATGAGGATATAGATAGTCTGGTTTACTGCAAACAGTGAAGCCTGCAGTCAGTCTAGACCATTGTGTAGGAAATGGGTCATGACCTGGGGCACACCCTGGTCCACTGCCTATCTAGTCAAATCCTCTAAACTCAAGTCCAAGTCTTATCTTCACATTTTCTCCATCTTGGTCCCCTCATATGAATTTTAGGCACAAATACTTTGAAAATATACTATTTCTTTCTCTGAAAAGTCTTTACATTAAGAGTAATCAGAACCACATCACAGTCTTCTCCTATCCTGTTTATTTATTATGTCTTTTCATAATCATTCTAGAATCCATAAAATGAAAATGAAATAAAAATGAGCCCGAAAATCTTCGATACGTTGAAAGTTGATGCACTTAAATGACGTAGAGCGGAAGCAAGAATAAAAGATAATAATCTCAAGAGAAAAATGATACAATATTGAAGACCTAGATTGTTACATCAAGCAAGAAGATGAATTTGACTACATAATTATAAAATTGACTTCCTAAATATCCTAAATATAGACGAGTAAACTCAAATTAGGGATTCGCGTGTTTTTACGTAGAAGAGAAAATAAACTAAAGCTCGTAAATTTGGGGGAAAACAGTTAGAGACCAAAATCGAGGTTCCATATGATGGAATTCAGGTCCGACAATTGTGACAAACAGTGCCCGTTGAGACGTTTCCGTCTGTTACCTATGGGCTCCATAACACCAAACGTTGCCCAAATTGTGTCTTTTACAGGTTGGGTCATTTTCTAGACTGTTTACATCTTTGCGGTTGGTTCAAGTATGAATCCGTTAGCTCTTAAATGAGCTTCGTATCATTAACCTTAACAAATCAATCCGGGTCAACAAAATAATAAAGCGTACTCAACGGTAAGTAAAAAAGTTATGAACATATGACGTCTGTAAACTTTCTTATGCTATAATAAAACATGTTTTGTTACAGCTGAAGACATCGAAGCAGGCACGCGTAGCAAGTTTCAGACCGAACCGACCTTGCAAATCTATCTGAAGGTATACACAAGTATATATTCACAATGCAAGCTTCAAATTTTCACCCTTTGGTCATAATTTTTGAATTTGTATAAATATTTTCATTATTTTCTGTTTTTTTATAGAAACAAGTGGGCGGTAACAATTATTTATACCAAAAATGCAAATAGATTGATTTCCTCTATATGTCTATTTGGACAGGCAAAGATGGAGGTTTTTCTATGAGAACAATGCGAGATGTCAGGTCCAGTCTTGTACAGAATCTCATGTTTTATGGTATTTATGTACAAGACTAATTTGCACATTAAAAGTTAAAAATATTAAAAAAAAATGGGTCTCATTCAATTCTTTACCAAATGGCGTATAAACAAGGTTTTCACTTCAGAACTGGACAGGACTAGACCGGCCAGTTGAATCGGAAACCAGCTATAGAAAGGGCCGGGTGGTTCGACAGGATTTCATTACTTTCTTTTTACCTTTTTTTCTTTCAAAAGTTCATTTACCGATTGATTTACTATTTTAGACTCCATATTTTATTTGTTTAACACTTCATATTTTATTAAAATTACCGGTCCGACTAGTGAACTCGTAAGGAGGCGGGTTTGAAAACCGGTCCAGTTATGAAAATACTGATCATAAATATTGTTTTTTATAAAAAAAAATGTGATAAAAATGCAGTTTACAGAAGTGAGATACAAGATAATAACCAAAGGAGTGACATTCACTGAAGAAAAGGATATTTTAAAAGGAATAAATGGTGCGGTGAACCCTGGTGAAGTTTTGGCCCTCATGGGTCCATCAGGGAGTGGAAAAACGACGCTCTTAAGCTTACTTGGAGGGCGACTCACTGACCATACAGCTGGAGGATCGATCACTTACAATGACCAACCGTACTCCAAGTCCCTAAAGAGCAGGTGTGTGTTGTTTTATTTGGTTTAATTCTATATTGGTATTTGCGATAGGGGTGTTTATTATGCGATAATTGGACGGTTTAAAGGATAAAGTGCGCTAGTAATAGTTTTTTATCTAATAATTTGTTACAGACTAAAATGAGAACTCATCCCAAAAGACTAGTCTGGTGGGTGAGCGAGCTCATTTGGTCTATAAATTACCCCATATTTTTTGCCTATACAACCGATGCGGGACAATTCTCATAACTTGCAATAGTTTCAGTCCGTAACATTCGACTCTCCTTAAGGGCCAACGTCCTCGTTGGTCACAACTTATTCTCTCCAGGTCACCGCTCCGAGCTTGGCTCTGATACCATTGTTACAGTCCAAACATGAGAACTTATCCCAAAAGACTAGTCTGGTGGGTGATAGAGCCCATATGGTCTATAAACCCCACATTTGTTGCCAATACAACCGATGTGGGACAAATCTCATACCTTACAATGGTTTCAATCCGTAACATAATTCTAACAAAAAGTTTATAAATGTGATGTGGGCAGGATCGGGTTTGTAACTCAAGATGATGTTTTGTTTCCACATCTAACGGTGAAAGAAACGATAACGTATGCGGCTCTTCTGAAACTACCAAAGACGTTAACAAAACAAGCGAAAGAAAAACAAGCAGAAGATGTTATTCGCGAGCTTGGTTTGGAGAGGTAAAAACCGCTTAAGTGTTCTTGATACTTAGAGATTCTTGAAACATCAACGAAAGATACTAACTAAGAACAACCTTAAAACAGGTGTAAAGATACTATGATCGGCAACTCGTTTGTTAGGGGGATTTCAGGTGGAGAAAGAAAACGTGTTTCCATTGGAAATGAAATAATAATCAACCCCTCTCTCTTATTCCTTGATGAACCAACCTCCGGTTTGGATTCTACAACTGCTTTGAGAATCATTGAACTATTACAAGACATAGCAGAGGTATGATTATTTAAAATATATATTAAAAAAAATTTAATTCTGCATTATTGTTTTGGGACTAAAAAGGCGGACGCAAGATCTATAACAAAATGCGGTCACAAAATTGGTCGCTAATAAGTTCGGTCGCAAAATCAGTCGCTAACTATTTTAGCCGTAAAATCAGTCCTAATATGTTCGGTTGCAAACTTGGTTTTAAAAAGCACGCCTAGGTGCAAGGTGACCTCAAGCGCAAGTCCCTTTGCTTTTGCGTACATAAGGCGCGAGCTGTACGAAAAGCACACAAAAAGCGTAGGTGTGCATTAGGATGTTCTACAACAGGCTTTTTAGGTTGTACAGGTTGGTAATTTATACACTAAATCATATATAAAGCTTATTTATAGCTAAATTTTGGGTAGGGGTGATAAAAAAACCTATGTGATATATAAAAAAAATTATATAATCGATTTGCACTTTGAGCCTCGGTTTTAGACCCCGTCGCCTCGGTGCTCTTCTCGCTTTTTAAAACCAAGATTGCAAATTGCATGCTATTCTTTCCGGTTGCTAAATTTTGGTTATAAAAGAGTTCTGTCACAAAAACTTTGCATCTAGGGTAAAATGGCATCTGGGACTGTTGCGACGGTCACAAAATCAGTCGCTAACAGGTTCGGTCGCAAAATTAGTCGCTAACTATTTTAGCCGTAAAACCAGTCGTTAATGAATGTTTGGTCGCAAAATTGCTTGCTGATTTTGAGACTGAAATTCCGCTCGCTAAATTTTGGTTAAAAACTTCTGTCGCAAACTTTGCGACTACGGTTTCTGTGACCGTCGGGAAACTGTCACAAAAGGGCATTTGGGACTGTTTTTATGGTCACAAATGGTCATTTTTTAAGTAGTGTTCTTTGTTTATATATCGTTTTTTAAATAGTGTTCTTACTTTGTTTTTATATTTATAATTTATAACAGGCGGAGAAGACGGTGATTACCACGATTCACCAACCATCAAGCAGACTGTTTCACAAGTTTGACAAGTTAATTCTACTAGGTAGAGGAAGCTTGTTGTACTTTGGAAAAGCTTCAGAAGCTATGACGTATTTTTCTTCGGTCGGATGTTCTCCCTTAATTTCGATGAATCCAGCCGAATTTTTGCTTGATCTTGCAAATGGGAACATCAACGATGTTTCCGTTCCATCTGAACTCGAGGACAAACTACATTTAGGAAATTCGGAAAGTGAAACAATGAACGGGAAGCCTTCTTCAACAGCTGTTCATGAGGTAGAACATAATTCAAAAGCGTCACTACAAGTGTCATATAGTGACGAAAGTATTAGTGTCACTAAAAGTTATGTATAGAATTAAAATTTTACTCGCACATTTTTAGAAAGATATATAGCACAAAAAGATCAAAATCTATTCTATCTGTAAGTAAATCAACTTGAAACATTTAGTGACGGACTTAGGTCTTTTAGTGACACTTTTTGGTGTATCATCAAATGACATTTTTCTAATCTTTAAAAAACCGTTTTTTTTTTCGATTACAGTATTTAGTAGAGGCCTGTGCAACAAATGTGGCTGAAGAAATGAAAAGAAAGCTCACAATTCGTACATCACTCGATCGAGAAATGAAGTCAAACATACATTCGGTGAAACGCGAATGGGGAGCGAGCTGGACAGAACAGTTTACTATACTGTTTTGGAGAGGGATTAAAGAAAGAAGACATGATTATTTTAGTTGGTTAAGAATCACACAGATCATCGCAACTGCAATCATCTTGGGACTTCTATGGTGGCGATCAGATGTTCATAGCCCAAAAGATATGCAAAATCAGGTATGATATATATAACCCACCTACTTATAGCCTATAGGCCCTATAACTTCAAATGTAGCCCGAGTTTTATATGCCCATTTAGGCTGGGCCTTTTTTTGCCCCGTTTGCTCTTGTCCAGCTGGTCGAAATAGGAGTCTGTTAGCTTCTGGATCAGCTCTGTTTTAATTTCAGTAACCACCGTTATTAATAATGTTCATTTGCAGGCAGGATTGCTTTTCTTCATTGCCGTGTTTTGGGCATTTTTTCCTGTTTTTACAGCAATTTTCACGTTTCCTCAAGAACGAGCGATGCTGAAAAAAGAGAGAGCCGCCGACATGTACAAGCTTAGTGCATATTTCATTGCAAGGACAACGAGCGACATCCCGCTAGATCTTCTTCTTCCAGTGATCTTCCTCCTAATTGTTTATTTCATGGCGGGCCTCCGATTAACCGCTCAATCGTTTTTCCTAACTATGCTTATAGTCTTTTTATGCATTCTTGCAGCTCAGGTATGATGTTTTCAATATGGATTGGTTTTTTTGTTGTTTTTATCTTCTGAAATTGGTTTTATAGTAAGCATGCATATAATTACAGGGGCTTGGACTTGCTATTGGTGCTGCAGTGATGGATTTGAACAAAGCAACAACTTTGGCTTCTGTAACTGTAATGGCTTTCATGTTGGCCGGCGGTTTTTTCGTCAAGGTAAACACTTGTACATCAAATCTTAGAACTTCATCAATGTTTATATGTTTCGCAGAGCGGAAGCAGAAATAATAACAGAGAATACTGTGGGGAAAATTGATATGATATTGGATGCCTACTCTTTTATGTGGTAAATCTAAATTTCACTGGTCAACCCAAATTTTAAAAACTGAAATTGACTGCATAATTACGAATTTTACTTTCTAAATAAACCGTAAAATTGGGGGAAACCATTCGGGCTCTAGATGATGCAATTCGGGTCCAATAGTCCTGACATGATACAGTCGTTAAGACAATTCTGACGTGGCACAAGTTATGCTTTCTTTAAGTTGGGCCTCATTCTAGCTCATTTGCCTATGTCCAGTTGGCCCAAACGTGAGTCCGCTTGTAGCAGCTATGTATCATTATATTCCTGATGATTTTTTTTTTTGCAGGATGTTCCGGTTTTCATATCTTGGTTAAGTTATTTGTCATTCAACTATCACACATACAGACTTGTTCTAAAGGTGCAATATGGTCATATGAGTTCTGTAATTGATGGGATCGAATTAGACAGTGGGTTGAAGGAAGCCGCCGCACTGGCAGCCATGACTATCATCTACCGTATCTTGGCATACATGTCTTTACGACGAGCGGCTTAAAATGAATGTTTTGATGATCAACAGCAACTGCAAAGTTTGTATGTATGCATATATATTCATGCTGATGCAAAAGGGTAAGTATGGAGATAGTAAAGAAGAAATAACTAAGTTTACATGCTATTGTATGTCATGAGAATTGTAACTTATTATTTCCTCCCATCCTACACAATTTTGAAGGATTTGATAGAACAGTTATAACATAAATATAAATGTAATAAATGACATTATGTCAACTATAACTATATTTCCCATCAAATTAAAGTGAAAATGTGTCATATTTTTTTTTTTGAAGACGTAACTAAGGGTGGAGGGGGCACCAGCGGCGAGGAGCAAGGGCAACAACACCGCCGCCACCACCGTGGCACGCCACAAAAATGGCAAAACAGGACGAGCCTACGCCGTTTAATTTGTGAGAAAAAATAGCCGTTGGGGGATTGATATAATACTATTTTATGGATTTGAGAATACTATTTTATGAACTATTGCATGAAAATGTGCATTAGTTAAGCATTGATATAATACTATTTTATGGACTTGAGAATATTATAAGATATTATTAAATCAATGAGACAACCTATTTTACATTCTTTGTCCCTAAGTTTTACTTAAGTTACTGTCTTATGTTTTAGGTGTTAGTTTCCTATATTGTCTTAAAGTTGATTTAATGCCTAGGCATTTAAAATGTCAAAATATTACTCTAAAAAATCAAAATGATTTCCACACACATCATTACCGTTGCATAGGACTAATTCCTCAATGTCAAAAGTAGTATTTTCTATTTGTGAGAGACATCACTTCCAAGTTTGGGAAGTTAGATAAGTTCAGAGGAAATGATTTCAGAAGATACACTTCCTTTTCAGGGGACGTGACTTTTGGTGTGAAGAATTTGGTCACTTCGTGTGGGAATGTCCAAAGTCAAAATGAAAGAATGAGGAAGCCAACCTACCTCAAGAAGATTATAAACCTACGCTAATGTGATATTAGACGTGGATCATATCAAGATTAAATGGGAGATTGTTGGGTTTAATCTTGATAAAATCAAATTGGATTAAGGGTATAGAGATAAAGAGATAGAGTATGTTTTGTTTTCCTAATTGTTGATTAATTCTAATAGGTAGAATTTGAATTATAGTCAAATTAGTTTAGTTTTCTGTTCAAGAGTCTTATAAATAGGTCATAGGGAATTTGTATTTTTAACTCATTCTTCTGCATTCAATATATGAAAAGAGTCGTGGTGCTCCACAAATAAGTGTGTTCGTATATGGGACTAGCCCACTTGGTAGAGTCTCTTGCCTCTTAGGCCAAGGGGAGTACCCCCGTGAAACCGGGCGTGGAAATGATGTGGCAGCGTGGCCGGCATGGAACACCACGCCCCCTTGGCGTGGTCCACGAGCGTGGAGCCCATCCGTGAAGATCTCCACAGCGTGGAAATGGACCTGTAGCCTTTTCCCATGGTTGCTACTTCAAGAAAGAGAAGAGATTTACCATGGTTGATGCTTCAAAAAGGGAAGAGATCAGAGAAGGAAGCCATTCTGTTCACTGGACTTGTGCCGGAAGAGATGAAGCAACATTAAAAACCCTAGAATTGATTTAGATACTAATAGCAATTTGAGCCTGAAGAGATGAAGCCCATCTTTTCTACAACCCAATGGACTTGTGTACATCTACATGTATTATTTATTAAGGTTTTTATATTAATTATTAAAATAAATTAATTATAAATTAAATTATAAAAAGAAAATGATGTGGCGGTGTTGAGATGTGGAACCATTTCCCTCAAATGTGGAGGGTGTGGAAAAACTTTGAAATGTGGAGGGGCGTGGATGTGTGGAAAGTTGTGGGTACTTCCCTTAGCCTTAGATGAGAGGTTCTGGGTTCAAACCTAGACATGATGGGAATTATTTGGTATAATTTAGGAGTATAGATTTGCCGTTAAAAAAAAGTGTGTTCATGCGTTTATGAAGAATCAATTGTTTCCAACATTTGCTACATCATTTAACCGAAGTGTTTAAACATGAAATCCTTGATTAGATTCAAAATCGAATCAGAAACATCAGAATATGGCTCATTATTCAAAAACCCATGTTGTTTGCCTTCAATTTCAACGTAGTTGACTGTCTTTTCGATCTCTTTTAACCTCTCTGCATATAATTTGACCCGATCCTTCATAATTTCACCCCCTCCGACAATTAAGAGTATTGGGTCAAGCTTAACTAGCTCAAGACTTGGGCTTTTAGGCCCAAATGGATTGGCAAATGGGTGATCAGCCGTCTTTCCAACCGGCAATGCCATTCTCCAAAACCTGTCATTCAAGATCAATAAATAAGACATGGGCCCAACTTGAACATTCCAAGTGGTGTTAAACAAGTTTAATTTATGGGTGCGGGTCGAATCTAAACACGATATGAATCTGACGGCACGAAACAGTAACCCGAATTTGACTCGTATATTCGCGTGCTGACATAAACATGACCTGCTCAGCCCGGGTATCTTTAAAGTTTTTTTTTATCGTTTTTGCATTAGTACTACTAAAATTACAAATCTACACTAAAATAGATAAATTTCTTTGAACAATTGCTTCTAAACTATATATCTCAATTCTCTTTTTAATTTTTTAACTTTAAGATAAAACACTCAACCAAGTTTAAAAAAAATCCTGCTAAATTAAAAAAAAAAAAAAAGAATAAACAAGTCAACCTGTAAACCCATCAGATTGACTTGAGACCGACCTATTTTCAGCTAAATGCGTTCATGAGTTTGAACCAAAATTAACACTCGTCTAAACTAAAAACAAACTCATAAATTCTGTGTTATTCTAATCGTTCCATTGGGGTGAAAAAAAAAGGTGAATCTCTGTAAAATATTAGATGGTAATTCTAAAATATGTATTATTTATTTTTATGATTATTTTAAGTGAGTATTATTTATTTTTATGATTATTTTTAAGTGAAAATTCACACCAACACATTATCAAAATTTACTTGTAATAATTAATTAATGAAATATAACTAAAGTCATGGTGCAATGCATGCATCTAAAATTTAAATAATCGAACAAGCATACTACACAAAATAATTAAAATAAAAAAGAAGTGAACTTGAAATCTTTTTACTTAGAAATACATGTGAAAACCCTATATAATATTATATTATATTATATTTATGTTAGAATTTTTACAGATTTGGGCCGTAGAAGAGCCCTTAATCACCTTAAGAGCTATTTTAAATTTAGTGTTAAAAAATGGGTTGTCACCATTTGAGGCCACATGTTTTAAATTTGTAGATGTGTCATTGAATAAAACAGAGTTGTTAGGTACGAAGTTAGTTGTCACTGTTTGAATTGCCGACAGCTTCTACATGTCAGCACCTCTTCAAGCCATGTCACTCACTCAAAAAGTTGTGGCCATTTGAATTGGCAACAACTTCTACATGCCAGCACTCCTTCAAAGCCATGTCACTCACTCAAAAAGTTGTCGTAATCGAATTAGCGACAACGTTTTCGTTCATCAAATCAAGTCACAACTCACAAGTGTTTGCACCTTTTTCATTAGTTTGTTTTTGCATTAGTACTACTAAACAAATTTACACTTCTATTACAATTGCTCCTAAACTATATATCTCAATTCGCCTTTAACTTTTAAACTTTAAGATAAAATACTCAACCAAGTTTAAAAAAAATCCTATTAAATTAAAAAAAAAGAATAAACAAGTCAACCTTTAAACTCATCAGACCTGAGACCGACCTATTTTCAGCTAAATGTGTTCATGAGTTTGAACCGAAATTAACACTCGCCTAAACTAAAAACAAACTTGCAAATTATGTGTTATTCTAATCGTTCCATTTGGGTTAAAAAAAAGATGAATCTCTGTAAAATATTATATGGTAACTTGTTATTCTAAAATATGTATTATTTATTTTTATGATTATTTTAAGTGAAAACTTACTTAATTATTTTTAGTTTATTAATTAATTAAATGATCCTTACACAATTAATTAAAGAAATACAACTAAAGTCATGGTGATAATGCATGCATCTAAAATTTAAATAATCCAACAAGCATCAAGTCAACTTGAAATCTTTTTATTTAGAAATACATGTGCTTGTATATTATATTAATTATATTAATTATATGGGAAAGTGAATATGGTGTTGTTAAACATCTAACTTAGACTGATGATTGTGGGGCTTTATTGAGAGTGGATTCATCCTCTAATATCACGCCACGTGGCGCTGACTGGATGCTGACTAAGCAGTGGATAAAGCCCCTGCTGAAGCACTTAAGGGTGTTGTGGTGCAGGTGAGCGGGGGCTTTATCGAATTAATTTTTTGTTTAATTATTTATTCAATTCAAATTTAAAAACTAATAATTAATTAAAAATAATAATAAAAGATAAAATAATTAATTAAAAACATTCAACATCCTAAAAAAAAAAAATACATAGAAATTAAAATACTAAATTATTCCATAGGGTTTTAATTTTCTTCCATTTCCTTTCGAATACGCTCCTTTTGTTTTTCATATATCGCTTGGTCCCTCGGCGATAGGTGGCTGACGTCCTTGCTAAGAAATTCCAACTTCTTCATCATTTGTTTTTCCATTTTCACCTGCGTCGCCTTCTCGAGAGTACTTGTTATTTTAAGGATCGCATCGCTAAATTCTAAATCGGCATCATTAGTCTTTTTTTTACCGCGGTCCCTTCCGGCCGGTCGACTTGAGCCTTGTGGTGTCCCTTCTTGATCGGACATGTTGAGGTCGATGCCAACGCGACCATCCGATCCACTAGAGGTGACGTATGCGCCGGACGAACTAGTTTTCGTACGTTTTTGCGCTTCTTCCGCCTCCGGACTAACCAATTCAATCCATTTCGAGCACCTTTTGAGTAATTCCCACAAGTAGATCTCGTCAAAAACTTTTACCACCCCGTACTTTCTTAACACTTCGGCTTTCCATTCGTCGCAAGTGAATTGGTAAATATGCACATCATCACTCCCGCTCGGTCGCATTCGACGACTGTTTCTGTTATGTAGATTTGTAAACAGTCCGACATATTTGCGAATTTCGGACCACCGTCCCGATATCATGTCTTGATTTCGGTCTCTACTCCCCACTTGGGCGTAGAACGACTCTCTTACTTTAGACCAAAATACTTTAGCTTTTTGATAATCGGCCACAAAAAAATATGTTTAACAAACGTTAAAAAAATAGTTTAACAAACGTTAAAAACAATTTAAAAAGTGAAAATAAAAATACCGCATTTACGATCCTCGGATAATGAAATCCAAGCACGACATAATGCTAGCTTCTCTTCTTTTGTCCACGGAGTAGCTTTTCGTTTTGGACCGGCCTTTTCGACCGGTTCGGTTGAACCACTCGGTCCACCCTTTTTCTTCGAACCTTTGTGAGAGCGTTTTTGGGGTTGAACCGGTTCCTCTTGTGTCTCCGGAATGACTAAGTCGGGAGACGGTTGTGACATTTGATTGTAGACAAGCCGGTTAAACGCCTCATCATCCAAATATTCCAAACCTTGTAAATTCTCCATATTCTCCACATACTCATTCCAATTTCTCGACATTTTTGGTTGATGATTTGTAGTAATGTAGAGAGTAGTTTATAAAATTGAGAGAAAATAGGAAGTTTATAAAGATTTTGAGAGATAAATGAGTGAAGAGGAGTTAATTTATATAAATAGAATTTTTTTTTTTTTTTTAATACCCCAACGGCTCTTCTCCCCAACGGTCATGCCAGCAGCGCTCGCTAGCCCCACCACGCCACCCCGCTCGCGCCCCCCATCGCCTGAACATGTTGTGGTGTGCGCGGCCAAGGTGGCTCGCGCCCACCGTTGGCGCCCCTCGCTCGCCTACCACAACCAACAGTCTTATATGTGAAACCTATCAAAACTACGTCGTTTTGATTAAAACCAATTAACAGTTAAATCAAATCTTTTTATTTTAATATTTTATCTCCTTAAGCTCTTTATTTTAGTATGCTATCATACATCAATTTCACTACCTATTACAAATATGTGGGTAAGCGGGTAAGCTGATCATAAATAATACTCAATAAACTAAATTAAAGAAAATCCACCGGCAATCACATTCGAGTTTTCAAGAAACAAATAAAAATGAGTTTGATCCTTAATGATTAGATAGAAAAAAGTGAAGAGTGAAGTAAAGAAAAAGGATTTCATCAAAAAGTTATTCATATAACAGAAACACCCAGACAAAAATATACAATACTAAATTCCCATAAAAAGAAACTCAATACAGATTACAAAATTAGACAACAAACAATATCAGCGAAATTGATGAAGAACGGTGACAAAATATTAAAATAAAAAGATTTGAATTAGTTTTTAATTGTTTTTAACCAAAACGACGTAGTTTTGATGGGTTTCGCATACAAGTTGGATGCTTAACAGCCTCATCTTCACTTTTCACTTATTATATTATATTAATTATATTATATTATATTAGAATGAAACTTATTACTTACGTGTTAAGAATGTCCACGTTCAAGACCTTTTCCGGCAACCCTTCCGACTTGGTCCTCTCCGTTCCGCCAAAGAATGGTGTCAACATCACATACCCTCGTATCTTGATCGGTGTCAGCTCCGGCGATCCCGGTCCCAGCCGCACAGCCAAGTGGTGTGCTAAATTCCCACGGGAAGAGTCTCCAAATACGGAAAACCGATCAAAGTCACAACAATCAACCACATCATCAGTTAACTGACCACCGTTAGGGTTTCTGGTCAACGCTTGGAGCCACTTCAGGGCAACAAAAGAGTCGTCCATGGCAGCCGGGAGCCTAGACGGAAGTTAGGGGCCACCACAATGACATGCAGGGCTTCCGAGATTCGGAGGCAGCAGTTGTGGTACTTGGGTCGTGCGAACGAGCCGACGCAGAATCCACCGCCGTGGAGGTAGTAGGTAACCGGAAGTTTGGTGGTGGTGGATAATGGTTTGTAGATGCGGAGGTGGAGGTCATGTAATTTGTCATAGCAATAGTCTTTCCATACGACGGAGATATCGTCTTTGGCCGGAAAAGCAACGGAGTCAATCAGTTCGTGACGATGGATTGAACCGTCACTAAAGATCTGAATAACGCCTGCCAAATCTTCCACGACATAAGGAAGAGAAGCCAATTGTGTTTGTTGAAGAATGAATAGAAGGAGATGAGGGTGTACGAGATGGTAATAATAGAAAATTGTGAAGGGTGTTTTGGTAATTAACTAGTTATACTTGATGCACAACGTACGGGATTTCTGGATCGCTAAGGTCATTTCTGGATCGCTAAGGTCATTGTATTGGTTTCACGCCTCGCCACGTCCCTGTTAAATCAGCAATCACTGCCCAGAATCACTAAGTTGCGTAGTGATTTCACGCGACGCATTTATTTTTGAATGTTTTTTATTTCATTTTGTTAATTTTTATAAATAATTGATATTTATTTTTTAAAACAATTATATATTAGTTGATATGTGGATTCAAACACGTTAAAAAACCACTTACGCGCCGAAAAATATTTTTTTTGAAAACAACTTCGTTTTCGTTAAAATTTATACCTGAATGTTCAGAAAAATAAAATAAAAAAGCCCGTGTATTTCGTTTTTTTTAATAATTACCGAGCATTAATTATTTAAAAAAAAAACAAATTAAATCAAAATTTAAATTAAAAAATAGAAAAATACAATTCACTTTATGATTGGTAACCATAATTGTGCCCCTTCTCCCGCTACACATATGGTCTAATACATATTTTCCTTTATGCATGTGGTATGTTACAAGTCACAAGAGTATTGTATGTTTTTATTAGAGCCTAAAGAGATAGATATCAAATAATATAAACAACTAATTTATCCCTTGTCTCTAATAGTTTTGATCTTTAACTGAGCATGTGCGTAACACATGACTCGTAAATGATTAAAAACATAAGCATTTAACCGTTTCAAATAACTGCACTCAAAAGATGTCACGTTGTGTGATATGTTGAAAATCTGACAATAAATGGTTACAAAAGCGAAATGTTACGTCCAAATAGAGGTGCACAAATTGTTTTTTCAAACCAAACCAGTTTGGTTTTAGTTAACATAAATCAAAACCGGTTTTTGTTCAAACCGGTTCGGTTTGAAACCGATTCTTGAGGGGGTTTGACCGGTTTGGAACCAGTTTTTGAGAGGCTTTGACTGGTTCGGTTCGGGTTAAACCGGTTTAAGCCTATAAGGTTACAAATCGGTTTTCAAACCACCGGTTTTGTTTTCGATTCGATTTACAAACTGGTTTATATTCCCAAACTAGTTATTTTATGCACCTCTATGTCCAAACAACTAATTAGCTAACTGCACATAAACCATAAAACGAAAATCTCGCGATAGTCGGCTAAAAAAAGAAAAATTCACGCGAAGATCTCAGACTCCTAACCCCTGAAACGTAATTATCAATACAATTAATTATTTTACAATACAATTACTTAATGTTACTATTATCATTGCTAACTTATATTATATATGGGTATTTCAAGTGAAATATCATTTTGATTTTTCTATTAGCAGTTGAATTTAACATAATCGCTTTCTTATCGTGTGACTCTTCAAATTTTCGTCTTTAATAGTTGAAAAGAATGTAAAAAATATTATTACGCGCGACCCCACAATTGAAAGTTTTTAGTGGTTCAGCTTACGGCACACACCCATTTAAAATAAAAGAAATAAAAGTTAAAAATTATATGAGCATCGTGGGTAGTCTTGGACCACATTAAGATGAGGAGGTTGAAATTTTGAGTATGTTATGTCTTGATCATGGGATGTGCGAAAGACAATGTGCTAGCTACAAACTCCACAAGTTCACATGAAACTTTGAAATTGGTATGCATTTTTTATAACAAGAAAACTGAACAATCATATATTCCCAAGTTTATAAACTTTGAAATTAAGCATGAAAAATAATATGCATTCCTTACTTGAAGTGATTATGCAAGTCAAGTATCAAACAAAACCAGGGGCGGATCTACGCCTAGGGCAGGGGTACCTGTCGGTACCCCTCAACTTTCGACGCGCAGTGAGAATTTTTTGTTTTTTTTACCGTTTTATGTATCCAGATACCCCTGAACGAATAGACAGATACCCCTGGATTTTTTTCCTAGATCCGCCACTGAACAAAACCTTTAAATTTATGTTGGAGTCGATAAACAAAACATACCAACCAAAACATGAAAACGATATAATATACACATTGGTGTTAAATATTTCATTTGATCCATGAAAGCTATCATAGAAGAGGGGAGGGACATTATAATTCTTAAAGTGTCATATATGTTCGGGAAAAAATCAAAATGATAGTTCACCTCAAAATATAATTTAACTTGTCACAACTCACAAGAAACTTCATCTCAAATTCAGATTATCACATTAAATATATAGTAAAAGGCAAGTTTTGGTTGTGAGTGGGATTTACTATAAAAGTTGTACAAATGGGTATGCATATGGTACAAGCATGTTGATGCATGCTTTTGTTATTTTTTTTAATATACTAAGATTCAACTTTTGTTTAAAAAGTTTGTTGCAACGAATGGAAACCAAAAGATTTGTTTGGAGTAGTGGTATCCGCGATTTAGGCCCACCCCTTGGTTGGTTTTAAGGGCTTTGATACTGGTTTTTTTTCCTTGCGTTCTAGGTGAGTTTACGTAAATGGTTTTTGCTTTATTTAATGACGTTAATTTCTGCCGTAATGCACGAGGACTCCTAGTTTTCTCAATTAGGAAGACAACTACATAATAATTAATTTAAGAGTAAATTACACGAATAGTCCATGTGGTTTGGATCAAATCTTGGATTTAGTCCCTAAAGATAATTTTTTGCTGATTTAGTCCTTATGTTTCTCGTTCTCTTTTAATTTTGATCCAAATGTCTAATAGGGTTAATATTTCCTGTTAAACATATGTAAAATTGCTCTTTACCCCTGTTATTAAAAATATAAAAAAAACTCATTGGCCCCAACTTCACCTTCCCTACCGTCAGCTACCATTTCCGGCGAGTTCATTGCTCTTGCCAGGGCCGGCCCCAGGGGGGACAAAGTGGGCTACGGCTCCAGGCCCGATAACCCCCGAAGCCCGAAGTTAATTTTTTTTTTATATATATATGTGTGTTTTTTTAAAAAAAAAATTCAATATATATTGTAAGCAAAAAAAATTCAATATACAAAGGGCCGGAATTTTTTTTACATGTCCCTGGCTCAAAACGTTTTGAAAATTATCGGGACCGGACCTGGCTGTGGCGTACCTCCTCCACCCACAGTTCCGACAACCATGCGTGTTTTGTTCATCCAGTATCCACCGATCTGCTCATCTAAGCCACCGCCGCCGAAAAACGACCGGGTTTAAGGTGGTCAGAGTTAAGCGATGATTACACATAATTTCAATCCCTAATAACAATTTCTCTACCTCCCGATCTCAAAGATTTTCAACAAAACCATTCCCATTACCATTATTCCTGAAATTCAAAACAAATCTCATATATTAGAAATCAAGAAAGTGCCCATAAAAAATTCTTGAGATCATCAGAGTAAGACCATGAAAGAATGAGAGTGGTAGTGATTCAAGTGCCGTCATTTTTGCTTCCAAGCAAAATACTTGGGAGCTACGAAGGATAAAATTTCATCTCTAGAGAGAGAAAGAGATGCACAGATCGAGAGAGGGCGTGGTTCACGGCTTTCAGAGAGTTAGATGTATAGAAACGCGGCGGCGATGGGTGTCACGATCTGTGGTGACAGGTTGAGGCGGTAATGGGTGTTGGTTCAGATTTGCTCGGATGTCTCTGGTGGAAACCCTAACACCGATGGAGGGTGGTGCGGATCTGCTCGGAGAGGGTGGTTCACGATGGCGGTTCGCTTTTTTGATAGTGGGAGGTGGCAGCAATGGGAAAAGGATAAGATGGGTGGTGGTGGGAGAGAGGGTTTTGTGGTGATGTTCTAGGTTGAAGAAGGTGATATGGGTAATTTAGTATTAAATTAATTATAAAGTATAATTAAATTTACATCAGGGATAAAAGGGTAATTTTACAACCAGATTTTCGCTTTATGGTTTATGTGTCATTCATTCATTGGTTATGCTGAGAAAATGTCTTTTTTTTTCTTTTAGTTTTTCAGCCTTTTGCTGTGAGTTTTTCAATATATCAATTCATGCGTCATCTTTTGATAGAGATATACTTTCTTTTTTCTAGAGAGACGAAGTCAAATGGTTATGTTTTTAAATTTTTGATTAAATGACTATACATGTAACATGGTAGGCCAAAATAACCATTTTCGTTAATTTCATCAAATTCATATAAATCAGTAGGATACAAATTAATCACTCAAGAACAAAATCACATATTTTATGACCTTGCAAGTAAATTAAAAAATATAAGAGCCCATAGATGTGTTAATGAAGTCACGGATGATAATAATGTAGACGAGGAACAATTATTTCAATTCAAAGAGATGATGATCATTCAACATATGTAGCAGGGAATTAAGATATTGAACTCGTTCGCCTTGTCACATAGGAGGTCATCGAAGTAAGTACTATGACGGTAAGGATGCTAGCGACAAGAACAAAGAACTTTAAAATACAAGTGATGATTCAAAAACAAAGATGGGCCTATTTTGACCTATCAATATTCGCACGACTAGCATAGAAGTACATTTGAGGCTGTGACTCAAATGACTATGCAAGTTTCTATTTGTCTGATTATCATTCTTCTTTTTGTATGTGGATAAAATTAACCTTTTTATTCTTTTTAAATATTTTGGGACGTGGGTTAGAGCATTCGTAATGGGTTTGTTATATTCATTCTTATCCTTATATTTACATAAGATTAAAAGTATATTATATATTTTTTTATTAAAAACAATCATCACCTAAGGATACCAACGCATTTCGTCGGTGACAAATCGTTGGTGAAACAACCGTCGACGTTGGTTGAAATTCGTCTTGCTCCGAAAGTGAATATTTCGACTGTAATTCGTTCACAAAGTCTTAAAAGCTTCTTCTACGGACTCTTCACGTCCTTTTGATATCCAAATACCTATTGATTAAGAAATTTAACAATTTTTATCTGGAAAAATAAAATTATATTAACAAGAGATTAAAAGCTCCATTTAACGTTTCCCACTTGAATTTGAAACCAGAAGGAAGAAAACCATGAATATGTATTCTATGGGTAATTAAGAGTTGGCTAAAAGATCCGGGCTAAATTTGTTTTGCGGCAGTTGAGCCGCAATACCGAGTCAAGCTAGCTCATCGGTGATCACGATGGGGTTGGGTAGGAAACATTCATTTGTACAAACAACTCTTTCGTTGACTAAAACAAACCATGAAGTCATAATACATAATTTATAACCTTTATTATATATAACACTCGCGTACGCAACAGCATCATGACAAAATAAAATCAAAATCACTTGTAATTACTCATATCATTGACATGTCTATAAACTTATGCAATACTTATATTAATTACTAGCCAAATGCCCGCGTGCGTTGCGGCGTGCTAAACTCGAAAAATAATGTTAAGTCTGTTACATGTGTTTGATCAAAAACCAGCAATATTATAGATATAGTATAGATAAATTAATGTTAAGACAGTTTTTTTTGTCTCTTACTCTTTGACTGCTACATATACTGTATGATGAGTTTCTTGAATCTGGTTCTCTTTGATTGCTTCAGCGAATGGAGCAGGTTTGGAGACTGAAAAAAATAATGTTAATGATGTTACATTATTATGTGGACTTTGTTTTAAAGTAATTACTATTTGTGCCTATTATCTAGTTTGGTGGTTTTAGTGGTGTGCACAGAGTCGTTCAAACTAACGTTGGGTTATTTTTTTTAATTTATTATTTTTATTATTCTTTAAGTAAATTACGTGATGTGGGAGTAAAACGATCAATTATCTCATTTATCTTATCTTGCACATGACCTGAGATAGTAGTTCAAACTAACGTCCATTCATCAAAAGACGAAATGTGTGAAACATTAAACGAAATGATATTTTGTGTAATTATTGAAAATAAAGAAGCCAGTTGCATTTTTTAAGATATTTAAAAAGCGAAACATGTAATTTATTCTATAAAATATAGACTAAAAGGATGACATCTTAAATAAAAATCAACTTTTAACTCATACAATCTATACTAGTTGCATTTTTTATATGTTTTTTACTACATTTTTAATGCAGTAAAACTGCATATTTTTATGCATATTTTATGCAGTTCTTCCTGCAGGTTCTATACAGTTTTTACTGCAGAATTTCATGCATATTCTATTCAGTTTTTATCACAAATTTTAGTTTTTACTGTAGATTTTATACAGTTTTTATGAAAGATTTTATAGCTTAAAGGTTTGGCTAAAGTGTTTTGTTCAACTTTCATTTTTTAGTGTTAATTGACTAATGCATATGAGCTTCTATTTTGTAAATGATGCAAAGATAGGCAGCGTTGTTTGTTGACAATATCGCATATTTTAGTTTTACTGTAGCTTTTTTTGAAGTTTTTACTGCAGATTTTATGAAAGATTTTATAGCTCAAAGGTTTAGCTAAAGTGTTGTTTTGTTCAACTTTTATGTTTTTTTTACTGCTAATTGACTAATATATATGAGCTTCAATTTTATAAATGATGCAAAGATAGGCAGGGTTGTATGTAATTTGAAAACTTCGCAATTCTATATGTCATTGCATTGGATACTTAATTTCTCAACTGGTTTAACTTGATTTTAATAAAGTATGACTTATAGGTTTCTATTGTGCATTAAGTTGTTAGATGAAAAATAAGAAAAGCTTCTTTGATTCTCATGGTGGTTTGTTTTTTCTTTTCTTGAGGGTATTTCTACCCATACTATGGCATTGCATGAAATTTTAACTAACTGTGTGTATATACTGTGTTTTTATGTCTCATGAATGGAGGATGTGAATAAGCAAAACTATAAAAGTATGAAGGGAATGAAACTTACAAGTTTATTTTAGTTTTCTTCCTCATACAATATAATATTTGTACTGATATTACCTAAATCTTATATTTAACATATGTTTTCATTTCAAATTGTATTATTTATCTGTCCCTGTAATACACGGGTTCTAACACTAGTACAATCTATACTAGTAAATAAAGGTTTGAGATGACACGTGTCACTTCCTGGTTATTTCTCATTTTTATTTTTCCGCCTCTCTCTCCTATTAAATACTATTTTTTTAGTTTCTCTCTCCTATTAAATAATATATATTAAAAAACGTAACAAATTTAATTATTGATAGTTATTATATATTAACTAAATATGCTTAATATGAAATTAATCATAGATAGTTATAGTTAATGATGTTATTTATCATTTTTTGAAAAATAATTTTGCATTATGAAAAGTTATTATATTATCAGACTGTTTTTACATTTTAATAAACTACATTATTTTAGACAACTAGATCAATTTTCGCTTGAATTTTTACCTACAGATTTTTGAATTCAAAATTTTGTTTATCATCAATCATATTTTTATAAATTTTACAAACTGAAAACGATTTTATAGTAATTTAAGATCCAATTAAAAAAAACATTCAATCATATATTTACATATTAAAAGATCTAATATTTGTTATGATTTGTTAAATCTCACTGTGTTTTTTGTCATATTATTATAGCCGAAAGTATTCAATTAATTATTTTCTTTTTTTCCTATTTCGATTTACATCATTACTTATTTTAGCTATTTGTATATGTTTATATATGTTTTGTATATGTGGCAACTTCGAACTATTTTCTTATAAACGAGTCGATTTGAGTTATGTTTTTTCTTTAACGGGTCAAATGGTTAAAATAAAATAAAAGTAGTATAAAATGAGAAGACATATCGATTGAAAGTCTCACTAAGTTAAATTTTATGCAAATAAATATATTTAGATTGTTATATTATAATGAGAATAATATAAATTTTTAGTTATATTTCATACTAAACTATACCTAATATATAAGTAATTAGTCACGTGTAACAATTCAGTGAGCTCAAGATTCTTGTAAGCCTTTGAAAATTTTCCCGCTTATTTTCTTGTGAGACCAAACTATACCAAATAAATAAGTAACTGATTGAAGTTTTTTTCACCTATTTTTTCTCAATTATTTATTATCTTATTTATTAATATTTACTTTATAAATATTTTATTTATTTAATATTTATTTTCTCAATTATTTTCTTTGTTTTTTTCACTTATTAATAAATTTTTAATATTTCATTAATCAAACCCCGTGTAATACACGGGTGTGTAACCTAGTCGACTAATAAAATTGTATCACCAATTTGAATTTAGGAAAAAAAATGTTGTTTATTGTTTTTATTTTATTAATATCGGATACTTAAATAGTTTTTTCAAGCAAGTTTTTAAATAAGTGATTAATGATTTTTTTATAACTTTTATAATCTTTAAATAATTTAATATTTTGTTATATTATATATCACAATAATTGATGAATATCCGGTTCACAAAAGTATAATATATAGCTAAACTTACAATAATTTTGAAGAACATAACTAATAAGACTGTTTATAACCATATAATTATTTTTAACATATTTTTTTTAATAAAAGTACTTACTAATACACCAATACCAATTCAGATTAAGACATGTTAATATAAATATAAGTTCGACGTGTCCAATTATTTATTAACATTGTTGTAAAAATCGGGATTAATCGATAATCGGGGGTCTACCGATGCAATTTCATCTAATCGTACCACAATACAGGTAGGCGGTCTAAATCGGCCCAACGATTTTATTTTTTTATTTTTCATTTATCACTTATTATTTAATAAAATTCTAAGTTTTGTATCAATGTTTATCGGTTGGACTGAAAAATGGTTGTGTCGTATCGATGTTTACCAGTGTTCCAATATATATATATATATATATATATATATATATATATATATATATATATGTAACGAACCAAAATCCGGGTTTCGTCTTCAAATAATTAAATATTTATATTTAATATTATGGTGGAAATAATATTTTATAAATAAGTTGAAACAAGTGGGTTTCAAGTTTGTAATGAGATTATGTTAGTTTTAACTAACTATAGAACGAAATGGGTAAAATGGAAGTTAAGGGACTGAAATGGTAAATATGGCAAATCTGCCATATTTGACCATATGAAAGTCAAAATTCAGCATTTGGTCTTGTTGGGGTCGTTCATATCAAGAGAGAAAAAGAGAAATCAAGTTTGAAGCTCAAATCATGCAATTGAGGCTTGTTTTGTGAAGGTTTTGGCTCACACAACATCTTCATAACATCAAGTAAGTGATTCTCTTCCTCTTGATTCCACCATGTATGTGTTCTTGGTGGGTTTTGGGTGAAACCCGAAATTTTGTATGCATGTGATGAAATGGTGTTAGATTATTGATAATCTAGCTAAACTAAAGTTAAAGAATGATGGTTAACATCCTAGAACCCTTTAATTTTGATTATGAGAAGTTAGGGTTCATATGGTGAAAATTGGGGGTGTTTGGATCATAATGCTAGAATGTTGAATTACTGATGATTAGGTGTTTTTATGATGTTAGACACATAAACAAACCCCAAATTAACTTAAAGAACTAATTTGATGAAAAATTAGTGTCAAGGTATTGGAAGGAGAATTCAAGAGGTTGAGTTCTTGGTTTAAAGGGGGTGTTTGGATGTGGGAATAACCCAAACGGGTCATTTTGGGTGGAAATGGGAAATTGGGTTGTGAACTCAGTTTTAAAGTGATTTTTATGTATGTTTAGATTACTGAACTAGGTGTATATGTTTAGGTAATCAAATTGCTAAACTAGAAGGAGGTGCGGGATCTTCAAATCCGCAAGGTAAGTGCCTTTGCACTTACTTAGTAATGTGATATGTGATGTATGTGTTATGTTGTGCATAGTATGAATGATACATGAAATGAATTGATTATGCATAAGTGTATGTATGAATGTGAATATGGTTATAATACTATATCTAATATGTGGAGGTTATGATCAAAGAATCATAATGGAAAAGGGGAGGTTATGGTCAAAGAACCATAATGGAAATGTGGTAAGATCTTGGTCTATGTACCAAGATGAAGAATGGAAAGAAAGTTATGACCTTTGTGTCATAAATGAAATGATAATGTAAAGAGTAAATAAAACTTGTAGGTGAAATACAAGTGGTATGCAATCAAACATCAATTTGAATGTTAACGGGTCAAAAGGGTTAAATGGGTGAAAATAACCGTAGTCGCTAATTCGATAAGATGATATGCACTATTAAATGCTGTGAAGATGTTATGTTAAGTAAAGAATGGAACTTGCAAGGTGTAATGCAAGTGTTTGCACCCAAATGCATCTTTGGGCGCAAACGGGTCAAAATGGGTGAATGGGTGAAATAAGTAGAAATTACTTATTGTTATGATATATATCTCAATACTAATGGTGATATGTTTATGTGGTTGTAGGAAAAGCTCCGAAGTAATCCAAGTCAAGTCCAAGGTGATCGCGGGTTCTCGTATATGTTTTAGGTGTATATTTTTTAAGTAAATTGACTTTCCCGTAAAGGATGTATATTTTGAATCTAGGAATCGTGTTTTTGGTGTTAAATTGGTGGTATAAGTGTGTGTTCAAATGCCCAAGTGTTTGGGATTTTATGTTTAGATGTATTGGTGAAAAAGGTTGGAAAAATGGTTAAGTGTGAAAACTGCTGAAACCTGAGAAACTTTTTGAGTTTTTGACTCCCTCACGATACGCGAGGGAGGAAGCTTGTTTTCTCGCGCTACGCGAGATGGTAAAAAAAATAAAATAAAATAAAAATAAAAATTTTCCTGGGTTAAGACTTCCGCGCGTTAAAGTTTTGTTTTTAAAAGTGGTGTGTTTCAACTTGGTATCAGAGCAATGGTTTGAGGGATTTGGTGTGGGTGGCACTAAACTCAAACCGGATGCTCTTGATATGGGGGGGATGATACGAGAATCCAAGAAGGACTTGACTAAGACTCGGAGCTTTCGGAAATGAAAGGTTAGTAATGTTATGATTAATGATAATTCCATATGGCGTTTATGTATATGTACGAATGATTGGCAAAGTGTTATGTGTGCCGAAACTTGTCTTGTGATTTGTTATATGAATATGATAATTGCAATTGGGCATAGCGCGTTATTAATCATGTCTGGCCAATATGATTAATATGACGAGATGTGCAAGGGTCTTTATAATAACCATATGACAATGAACATTTACAAGGATTAGGTGAAGGTGATTATATATGTATGTATGTATATAAGTAGATAAGTATACATATACTTAATACATATAGGGGTGTAAGTGTGATAAGTATTTAAGGTATTGATAGTATAAGGGTGTTAAGGTGTTTGTTCCTAATTCTCAGTTAAGAGATGGCAGAAGAATCGAGCAATCGGGAACCGTTGGATCCACGGATCCAAGAGTTGATAAAAGAGGAGGTGGCCAAGGCCTTTGAGCAAGCCACAAATTTGTTGATGGAAGAAATGAGGGGGACTATTAAACTCTCTCTCGAGGAGATCATGAAAGAGAAAGATAAGGAACCTCGGGGTTGTACACTGAAGGATTTCATGGTGATCAAGCCCAAGGAATATAACGGGCAAGTGGACCCGATTCTGAGCCACAGGTGGGTGGTAGACATGGAGTCAAATTTTGAGACGACAAGGTGTAAGCCCGAGGATAGAGTGATGTTTAGCGTGCCACTATTGACTGGGCGGGCTAAGGAGTGGCTGCTAAATCTCCGAAAGGAGAGGGGTGAAAGAGGGGTGACCTCCATGTCATGGGAGGAGTTTAAAGCGGCATTCCTAAAGTACCATTGCCCACAGGCCGCTATTGACAGGATGACCGAGGAGTTTCTCCTCATGAGGCAGACGTCAGAGACTATTGATGAATTAGCTGGGACTTTCTTCGATCGGGCCAAGTTCTGTCCAGATGTGGTGTCGACCGAGAAAGCCAAGATTGACAGGTTCTATGCTATGCTGACGGTGGAGTTCAGGGATAGCATATCTCCATCCTCATTTACCACACTTGTAGACTTAATAAACAGGTGTCGGGAAAGATAGGTAGAGTTGAGGAGGCAAGAAGCTAGGGGAGAAAAGAGGAAACGTGAAATAGTGGATCAAGTGGTGAGTAAGATAAAGGGCGGGAGCCCTAGTAAGAAGCAGTTCATCAAGCCTTCGTCGCGGGGGTGCAAAATTTGTGGAAAGGAGCACATTGGGGAGTGCCGGAAGGGATCTCAAAACTGCTATAAATGTGGAAAACCGGGGCATTTTGCTCATCAGTGTTGAAGCCAAGTGCATATATGCTACAATTGTTATAAACCCGGGCACAATAGGGCGGATTGTCCCGAGTTAAAGCAAGGTGGAAGTGGAAAGAAAGTGGAGACGCCAAAGCCAAAAGGAAGAGCCTTCCACATTTCGGCGGAAGAGCCAAGAACAACTCGGAGGTGGTGTCAGGTACATTCAAGATTAACTCATTACCTACACTAGTTCTATTTGATTCGGGGGCTAGCCGTTCTTTTGTTTCCTTGAAAATTGTTAAGCATTCCTCTTTTGTAAGTAGCAAGTTAGATGAACCCTTAGAAATCGAAGCGGCTAATGATAAGAGTTTCCTTGTCTTTGACATTTTTAGAGATTGTAAGTTGAGAGCGGGGGGCGAAACTTTCTTTATTGATTTGATTCCTATGGCTATGGGAGATTTTGATGTTATTGTGGGGATGGATTGGTTGTCAAAGAATAAGGCGAGTATTTTATGTGGACCGAAGGCGATCCAACTTGTTTCCCAGTCGGGAGAGTCCATCTACATAGAAGGTGATAAAAAGGGTAAAGTAAGGTTGTGCACTTATGTGAAGGCGACCAAGTACATGGCGCGTGGGTGCAAGGCGTTCATGGCTTGTGTCGCGGATGTGAATGAAAAGTAAAGGAGATTCACGATGTACCGGTCGTGAACCAATTCGTAGATGTGTTTCCTGACGAGTTACCGGGGATTCCGCCGGATAGGGAGATAGAGTTTGGAATTGACTTGATGTCGGGTGCTAATCCGGTAGCTAAAGCGCCTTATAGATTGGCACCGCCAGAAATGAAAGAACTCATGGAGCAATTACAAGAGTTACTTGACAAGGGTTTCATACGCCCAAGTGTTTCACCTTGGGGTGCGCCCGTTCTCTTCGTAAAAAAGAAGGATGGGAGCATGAGAAAGTGTATGGATTATCGGGAGTTGAACAAGTTGACAGTGAAGAATAGGTACCCATTGCCTAGGATTGACAATCTTTTCGACCAATTGCAAGGGGCGTCATGGTTTTCTAAGATTGACTTGAAGTCCGGGTATCATCAGTTGAAAGTGAAGGAAGAGGATGTTCATAAGACAGCTTTTCGCACTCGTTACGGTCACTATGAGTTTACGGTTATGCCTTTCGGTTTGACCAACGCACCTGTGGTTTTCATGGATCTCATGAACCGGGTGTGTAGACCATTCCTTGATCGTTCGGTCATTGTGTTTATTGACGATCTTCTCATCTATTCAAGGAACGAGGGTGATCACGCTTGTCATTTGCGTGAGATTCTTGAAGTCTTGCAAAAGGAGAAGCTTTATGCTAAATTCTCCAAGTGCGCATTTTGGTTGCGCGAGATCCAATTCTTGGGTCATGTGATTAATGAAAGAGGAATTACCGTTGACCCATCCAAGATTATGGCGGTTAAAGAATGGTCATCACCGAAGACGCCTTCGGAGATTAGAAGTTTCTTGGGGTTAGCGGGTTATTATCGGAGGTTCATCAAAAACTTCTCTCAGATTGCTTTGCCGATGACGAAGTTGACTCGTAAGGAGACAAAGTTTGTTTGGAGTCCCAAGCAAGAATCTGCCTTTCAACTCTTGAAAGAAAAGTTGACTAAGGCGCCTGTTTTATCCTTGCCGAACGGGACCGAGGATTTTGTTGTTTATTCGGATGCCTCGCATTCGGGGTTGGGGTGTGTTTTGATGCAAAGGGGGAAAGTGATTGCCTATGCATCTAGGCAATTAAAGACTTACGAGGTGAATTACCCAACCCATGATTTAGAGCTTGCAGCCGTGGTTCTCGCGCTCAAGATTTGGAGGCATTATTTGTATGGTGCTAAGTGTACGATCTACACGGATCACAAAAGTCTCAAATATTTCTTTGACCAAAAGGACCTCAATATGAGGCAAAGACGGTGGCTTGAATTGGTTAAGGATTATGATTGTGAGATACTTTATCATCCGGGTAAAGCGAATGTTGTGGCGGATGCGCTTAGTAGAAAGTCAAGTCATTCACCTATCAAGGTGAAGTCATTTAAGATGACAATTTCATCATCTCTTATTGATAAAATCCGGGAGGCCCAAGTGTTAGCACTTGGTGGTGACTTGAAGAAGGAACGGATGATTGCTTATGTTGATAAGCTTGGTGAAAATAGCATGGGTTTGAAGACATGCTTTGATAGAATTTGGATACCTAGGTTGTCAAGTGTCTTGACAACTATTCTTGACGAGGCGCATAAATCCAAATATTCTATCCATCCGGGGGCCACGAAGATGTTTTATGATTTGAGGTGTCATTTTTGGTGGCCGGGTATGAGGCGTGATATTGTTAAGTATGTGGAGAGGTGTCTCACATGCTTAAGGGTTAAGGCGGAGCATCAAAAGCCGTATGGAAAGCTGCAACCGCTCGAAATACCGCTTTGGAAGTGGGAAAATGTAACCATGGATTTGATCACTAAACTACCAAAGACTCGAAAAGGTTATGATGCGATATGGGTAGTAGTGGATCGGTTGACAAAGAGTGCACATTTCCTCCCAATAAAGGAAACGTACTCGTCGGATAGACTAGCAGAAATCTATGTGAAAGAAATTGTGTCACGCCATGGGGTGCCGGTGTCAATTATTTCGGACCGGGATACGAGATTCACTTCTCGTTTTTGGAAGAAATTCCATGAGGATATGGGGACAAGGTTGAACCTTAGCACCGCTTATCATCCGCAAACGGATGGGCAAAGCGAGCGTACGATTCAAACGCTCGAGGATATGTTACGCGTGTGTGCTTTGGATTTTGGGGGTAGTTGGGACAACCATTTACCGTTGGCGGAATTTGCATACAATAATAGTTACCATTCTAGCATTGGTATGCCGCCTTTTGAGGCATTGTATGGGAGGAAATGTAGAACACCCGTATGTTGGGGTGAAATTGGTCAACGGGAACTTGGCAGCAAGGAAGTGGTCATGGAAACGAATGATAGTATTGACCAAATAAAGGCTCGCTTAAAGGCGGCGCAAGATCGCCAAAAATCTTATGCGGATAATAGGAAGCGGGCGATTGAGTTTCAAGTGGGGGACTTTGTGCTATTGAAAGTCTCTCCTTGGAAAGGGGTGATAAGGTTTAGGAAACGGGGGAAGTTAAGCCCACGTTTCATTGGACCGTTTAAAGTGATGGCAAGGGTGGGTGCGGTAGCTTATAGATTGGAGTTACCGGAGGGACTAAGTAGACTTCATAACACGTTCCATGTGTCTCATTTGTGAAAATGTTTAGCGGATGAATCTACTTTTGTTCCATTGGATGATATAGAAATTGATGAAAAGTTGAACTATGTGGAAGAACCGATGGCAATCTTAGATAGGAAAGTGAAGCGGTTGCGTAATAAAGAGATTAGCCAAGTGTTGGTTCGATGGAAGCATAGAAAGGGGGCGGAAATGACTTGGGAAACCGAGGAAGAAATGCTCAAATTCTACCCGAACCTTTTTATGTGAAGTCGGGTTTCGGGGACGAAACCCAAATAAGGGGAGGTGATTTGTAACGAACCAAAATACGGGTTTCGTCTTCAAATAATTAAATATTTATATTTAATATTATGGTGGAAATAATATTTTATAAATAAGTTGAAACAAGTGGGTTTCAAGTTTGTAATGAGATTATGTTAGTTTTAACTAACTATAGAACGAAATGGGTAAAATGGAAGTTAAGGGACTGAAATGGTAAATATGGCAAATCTGCCATATTTGACCATATGAAAGTCAAAATTCAGCATTTGGTCTTGTTGGGGTCGTTCATATCAAGAGAGAAAAAGAGAAATCAAGTTTGAAGCTCAAATCATGCAATTGAGGCTTGTTTTGTGAAGGTTTTGGCTCACACAACACCTTCATAACATCAAGTAAGTGATTCTCTTCCTCTTGATTCCACCATGTATGTGTTCTTGGTGGGTTTTGGGTGAAACCCGAAATTTTGTATGCATGTGATGAAATGGTGTTAGATTATTGATAATCTAGCTAAACTAAAGTTAAAGAATGATGGTTAACATCCTAGAACCCTTTAATTTTGATTATGAGAAGTTAGGGTTCATATGGTGAAAATTGGGGGTGTTTGGATCATAATGCTAGAATGTTGAATTACTGATGATTAGGTGTTTTTATGATGTTAGACACATAAACAAACCCCAAATTAACTTAAAGAACTAATTTGATGAAAAATTAGTGTCAAGGTATTGGAAGGAGAATTCAAGAGGTTGAGTTCTTGGTTTAAAGTGGGTGTTTGGATGTGGGAATAACCCAAACGGGTCATTTTGGGTGAAAATGGGAAATTGGGTTGTGAACTCAGTTTTAAAGTGATTTTTATGTATGTTTAGATTACTGAACTAGGTGTATATGTTTAGGTAATCAAATTGCTAAACTAGAAGGAGGTGCGGGATCTTCAAATCCGCAAGGTAAGTGCCTTTGCACTTACTTAGTAATGTGATATGTGATGTATGTGTTATGTTGTGCATAGTATGAATGATACATGAAATGAATTGATTATGCATAAGTGTATGTATGAATGTGAATATGGTTATAATACTATATCTAATATGTGGAGGTTATGATCAAAGAATCATAATGGAAAAGGGGAGGTTATGGTCAAAGAACCATAATGGAAATGTGGTAAGATCTTGGTCTATGTACCAAGATGAAGAATGGAAAGAAAGTTATGACCTTTGTGTCATAAATGAAATGATAATGTAAAGAGTAAATAAAACTTGTAGGTGAAATACAAGTGGTATGCAATCAAACATCAATTTGAATGTTAACGGGTCAAAAGGGTTAAATGGGTGAAAATAACCGTAGTCGCTAATTCGATAAGATGATATGCACTATTAAATGCTGTGAAGATGTTATGTTAAGTAAAGAATGGAACTTGCAAGGTGTAATGCAAGTGTTTGCACCCAAATGCATCTTTGGGCGCAAACGGGTCAAAATGAGTGAATGAGTGAAATAAGTAGAAATTACTTATTGTTATGATATATATCTCAATACTAATGGTGATATGTTTATGTGGTTGTAGGAAAAGCTCCGAAGTAGTCCAAGTCAAGTCCAAGGTGATCGCGGGTTCTCGTATATGTTTTAGGTGCATATTTTTTAAGTAAATTGACTTTCCCGTAAAGGATGTATATTTTGAATCTAGGAATCGTGTTTTTGGTGTTAAATTAGTGGTATAAGTGTGTATTCAAATGCCCAAGTGTTTGGGATTTTATGTTTAGATGTATTGGTGAAAAAGGTTAGAAAAATGGTTAAGTGTGAAAACTGCTGAAACCTGAGAAACTTTCTGAGTTTTTGACTCCCTCGCGATACGCGAGGGAGGAAGCTTGTTTTCTCGCGCTACGCAAGATGGTAAAAAAATAAAAAAAAATAAAAATAAAAATTTTCCTGGGTTAAGACTTCCGCGCGTTAAAGTTTTGTTTTTAAAAGTGGTGTGTTTCAATATATATATATATATATACTATATAATAAATAAAGGTTTTTTCATGGCACATATCGCCACCATATTCATTCTCATCAATTTTTTTCCCGCTACTCTCTTTTATTAAATACACTTTTAATAATAATATATTTTTAAAGAAAATATTAATTATATTAATAAAACACATTTATTTTAAATTCTCTCTTATTATAAGAAACTTTGAAATCTAATTATGTAACTTTTTTTTTCAACCAAAAAGCAAATGAAAGTCAAATTAAATTAAATAATATTAACTTATTTTCGAAACCCAATTATATATTAATTTTTACATATTTTAAATTTTATTTTCTATCATTTGTATATGTAATACATTTTTACACATGTAAAATATATATATAAAAATTTAAGAATTTTATGTATTAATATTTTTCACCTTGTGTGTAATACACGGGGTTCTAAGCTAGTATATATATAGAGGGTGCCCGCTCGATGCGGCGGAGAACACAGACACTGGTAATCACGTAACATGTTTTTTTAATTAGAAAAAAACTATAGCAATATCATACTCAAATTAAAGAGAATAAAATGCTCGTTTTTATGGTATAATTTAAAAAAAAAATATTAACGTATGAAAAAGTTATGGCCGTTTAAAATCATGAGGGGAAAAGGTAGTTACTGTATGAATAACTTCCATTTTCAGTTTTTTTAAAGTATTAGAGGGTTGTACATTATGCTTAAAAAAGTGTGTAACTAAATTTCTTAAAAAGTGTTAAAAGACATTTTTGTCCTGCTCAAATGTATTATATATATATAGTCTAGATTATACACTGTCTCATTGTCTATTAGATTACTAGGTTAGTTCCAGTGTATTACACGGTTAATGAAAAGAAACATATATTATTCATAAGTGTTTAAATAAGAATTACTTTACATAGTGAAAAAAAATAAAATTACAATTACATTCACAAAACCAAATTACATAAGGTAAATTTTTTAGATTATAGAAAGTTGATTTTGATTAATTGTTATTTGCTTAACAAAGATAAGTTGTTAATTTTTTTTTAAAATTTTCAATTTAATTATCTAATTATAGTAAATTTGCGAGAGTTAAATTATTGATTTTGTTATAATTTAAATAATACAAAGTTCAAAATTTTCAAATCAAACGGTTTTTAAGTTCTAGTCAAATGATATTAAATAATTTTAGTAATTATATTTGTTAAGCATTTATTATTTGTGAGAGGTTTAAAATGTTAAATTATAATTAAACTTTAGGTGGGAAAACCATTTTACAAAAACCTTTATTTATTAGGGAGTATAGATTAGTATTTTTCTTTAATTAGTTATATTTTGAATTATTATTATATATTCTTATTTAATATAATTATTATTCTTCTTTAATAATATATTTATAATATCATTATTATTTAATAAGATATAGGTGCATTTATTAGGAGAGAGAGGCGAGAAAACTAATGTGAGGAGGCATGAGAGAGTGACATGTGGCAATCCAAAACTTTTATTTATTAGTATGTATAGATAATGTTAACAATGATATATAGAATGTAGATTATGTAAATATGATTATAGTATATAACATGATCTTGTAACCTTAATCATTTTACATAATCAATACAAATAACATAATTACACACACATAAAGGTGTTTATCTTGGTATAACGTCTCTACTAGAATCGGTTCCTAAAAAATCATGTGATCACGCAAAATTCACAAAATGATCAGTGATTTTGTATATTTTTACTGTTAAAAAAACTATAATCTTGTAACAATCTTATCCTAGAAAATCACCATCAACTTGACCATTATAGAGTTTGAACCAAATACTTTGCAAGTGGATATGGAATTTTCAAACCTATATAGGATCAAACTAGCTAGTAATAGAAAGAAAAATCAACAAACTTTAAATACATTCAAGAAACCTTTCCAAACATGTGTTCTCCTATGAGATATGTGTATATATATATTGTTTGAAATTTAAACATATATATCTTGAAAATTTGTTTTCTTTGCTTCTAGTGCTTTGATTATTTTCTTTTAGTCCCATATATTAGTTGTTTAAAAAAATTACATATAAGGAATAAATTTTAGTAAACAACTAACAAGCAAAAGCAAAGAATACAAATTTTCAAAAAATACATATACAGAATGCAAAATTTCAATGCATATACATGTGTGTTTCTTTTTAACTTAGAAATAATAAAACACATCATGAAACTATATAGTATTTCTTTCTATTTATACTTATACACATTTTTTGCATGTCAACATGCATAATGTATTTATAAATTAGAAATATTATGTATTTTCTTTCATAATTTAGAGTTCTAAAAGAGTTAATAACATGACATACTTTCATATATAAATCTGTTATTTTATTTAATATATTTTCAGACTAAGTCACTGGATTTGTATAAAGTGCTTTCAATTTGTTAGTTTCGAAGGTGAAGTCCTTACCGGTTAACCGGTTACAAAACTACCACATTAGTACACCTTTAACTATTATATAATAATAAAAAGGAGTGTATAAAGATTCATTATATATATATATTTATGAAAGTATGTTTCTAATATTGACGTAGAGGGTTGTTTAATAGAGAATCAATTTGAAGTACGAAACTATAAAAATTCGATACAGACTTATATATTTTGCGTCAACTGTGATATTTATTACGGTTATATATGTAACTGTTTACCTCATTCTTTTTTTAACTCTCATTATATAAACCAACACTACGTACAATTGTATTATGTAGTTTTGGTGCTTTATTCACTTAAAACTTGTGCACCACTATTAATTTAATCATCATCTATAGTATAGTATAAGTATTTATAGAAAATCTTAATTCCTTAATTTGAATAATGCAATTAATTGTCTATAGTATATGGCATATGCTAGTCTTTTTAAAAGATAAATCGTTTTTTGGTTGATCAAGTCATATTAATGCATAACCTAGCTATTCGATAAGGACAAAATAGCATATGGGTGAACTAACCAAGTAACCTAGCCGGCATTTTATCAAGCAAACTATTATAACATAAAGACTTGGTCAAAGTTGACTAGGTGAATTATAGCTTCTTCAATCTCTTTAAATAGTCCGACTGCTAATTTCCCTATGATAAATTGCTCTAGGTTACAGGATCTAAATATCCATAAATATTGAACATGATCACCACCGCCACCACCGCCGCCATCGTTGCTGCCATGCAGTTACAGGGTTTGCATGGGCCAAAGCCCGCGCCTTTGATGTTAAACAAGAACTCCTCCAAGATCTTCAAGAAACATAGCACCAATAATCGAAGTCATAAGCATGTAAATCGAGTTGGTGGCTACAAATCTCCGGTGATAGTTTATCTGAAGTCACCGGAGGTGGTTCATGTGCTACCCCATGAGTTCATGACAACAGTTCAAAGACTCACCGGAAAACCCTTTTCTTCTTCCAATCAAAATGTGTGATGTTTTTTGTTCTTTGGTTTATATTCTATTTGAGTCCAACAAAAGTATATGCATATACTAATATACATTTATATAGAGCTTCAATGAATACCAATGATGGTATGAATGTATATGAGTTCTCTTGAACTTTTTTTGTAAGTAATAAAAACATTTGGAGAAATAAAGTGCATATATTAATTCTTGAGACATGTCTAATCGATCACCGATAGCTTGTGATTCTAAAGTTTAACTGTAAGGACGTGTTTTGTTGGCAGGAATTCATGACAATTCAGTTGAATTTATATTTCATTCGTTTGCATCTTTGGTTGTTTAACAGAAGGAATTAGAATTCTAATTAGTTCTACCCACGTATTTCAACTTATGGAATTTAGAATCTCTACACATTTCAAAGGAAATTTCATAAATGTTTATAATTTACGTAATAAGCTTAACCTCTTTTGGTTCTATCTTAATCTCTGTTTAAAAGTTATTTAATTTAAGGGGTAATTTTGTCTTTTTATGTATTTTTATATTCTAATTTCATTAACGAATGTATCAAACAAACACACTATAGATTTTCAAAGGAATACTTTAAATTCCAATTCCACTAGATTTCAAAAATCAAACACCCCCTAAGTTTTTAAATTGAGCTTATTATAGACAGAGAACCCAATCTTTCCAAAATAGACGAGTCCAACAAAAGTATATGTATACTAATATACATTTATATATCACTTCAATAAAATAGCATTCTTAAGTAGATAACCACAAACACTGTATAATGCATGTATAAGGGTCTGTTTGATATTAGGTAATGAAATGGACGAGGGAATAGGATGAACGAGGTAATGGAATGGACAAAGGAATGAAATGGACCATTACATTTCATTGTCTTGTTTGGTTACCATAAGAGAATGTAATAAATCATTACTTTATGTTATTTGCAAGGCTAGAAAAGACGAAGGAATAAAATCGGTGGTGAGTGGCGGTGGTGGTGGGTGGCGGTGGTGGTGGGTGGCGGTGGGTGGCGGTATTGGGTGGTGATTGGTGGCGGTGGGTGATGGCGGGCGGTGGTGGCGGTTGTGGGTGGGGGTGGCGGTGGTAGGAGTTGGTGGTGGTGGGTGGTGGTGACGGTGGCGGTGGTGGGAGGTGGGGGTGGGTGGTAGCGGTGGTGGCGGTGGGTGGCGATGGTGTGGTTGTGGGTGGTGGAGGCAGCGGTGGTGGTGGTGGTGGTGGGTGGTGGAGGTGGTGGTGGTTGATGGTGGTGGGTGGTGGTTGGTGGTGGTTGTAGGAGGGTGTAGTGGTGATGAAGGGTGAAAGAGGGGATTGAATGAAAAAAAAACAATAGGGGTGGATGAAATGAATTTGAGGGATTTAGAGAGAATGACATTACTTGTGGAATGGGTGATTACATTTCATCGTCCAACCAAACACCATTTTTTTCATTCTCTCGTAATCGTCCATTCCATTACACCTTTCATTACTGCATACCAAACGCTACCTAAGTGTTTACACGGTACTAAAAAATTCTTTACTTAAAATTAGTTTTTAATTTAACACCCGTGTATGTACCGTGTTTCGTCTCAAACTAATCGATTAAATGAATAAACAATAACAGATAGTTTAAAGAAATGTGTGGTAAATATTGCTATTTTCTAACAAAGAATTTAAAAATCTTAAGGGATAATATTAACTTGTTACTTTTTGTTACCATAAATTAAATGAAAAAATAATGGAGTGGTTGAGTATTTAATTTTATGCAAAGATTTTAGGCTTGCAAGTTGCTACCAACTTATGTTTTGAAAATTCTTCAAAATCAAAATTGAGTATCTAACTTTAATCGAGTCAAACAATTACTCTGGGACGGACCCGACAAGCTGTTTAAAGATAACTTTATCGGGTCAAGACTATGTGACTGTGGATTTGAACGTCGTGGATTAGTAGCTCATTAAATTTGTAAGGTAAGAACAAGATATATTATAATTTAAAATAACAATTATATCTTTAATTTGTAGTAGGCGAGCCTTGGAGCAACCGGAAAAACTGTTGCTTTTGGCCTTGAGGTCATGAGTTCAAGCCATAGTAAAAAACCTCCTTTACAAGATGAAGGGTAAGACTGCGTACATCGGATCGCGAAACGATCCGGCCCCAGCGCAAATGCGAGAGTTAAGTCAAGTACCAAGTACGTCCTTTTTTATAATCAATTTGCAATGTATTCTCTCACACCTGGACCTGATATAAAACAAGATCATAAAATAGTGCTGAACATGAGTTGGATCGGTTCAGTCACAACCTAAAACTAAACCCAGAACTGATATTTCGGGTTTTAGATTTTCACAACCGATCGGTTTCAACTATAAACGATCCAGTTATTGGAAAATGTAGTTCACTTAATTCGGTTAACTGCCGAATAAAATATTATTTATTAAAAAATTATAACTTAACTTTTATGACATATAACATATTACTTATAAAAAATATAAATATAGATTTTAACATCGGTTTAGTTAATTTAATTATTTATATACATATAAAACAATAAGCGAACAAAAAAAATTCGGTTATCAGAAAAATCATAACGAACAATCGGTTTTACAAGTGATTTGATTTTCAGTATTTCAGTTATTCGGTTTTTTTTCTCACACGTTGATCGTAACAAATTGGAAACATGAGGGCCATTTATGCAACTTTGCAATAAAAGAGCAGGCCGATGGAGGGAAATCAAAATTTGTTCAAAAACTAATCAATCCCCAAAGCTCCCAAATCGCGCTTTTTACAAATTTCAACCATTTTACCGCTTCCCGTTCCCTCAACCTTCACATTTTTGCCCTAAGAACACCTCATTCTCAGGGCAGAAGCCGATCGGAGATAGATCGCCGGCTTAGGGTTGACTTTGACTTTGATTGTAATCTGGATCGGTGAAATGGCTAAAGTAGCAACTCGCGGTCCGATGATGCCGGCGTCGAAGTCTCTTCTGTTTTCCGGTAGTATCGAAGGTGGATCGAGTACTGGTTCTTCAAACGGAGTCAAACGAAAGACGCTTTCTGAATTGAGAGTGAGTTACCTTCCAAATTGTTTACTAGTATATCTTATTGTGCATTTTCAGATGTGTTTGTTCCTGATTGTTCGGATTAAATACCTTGTAATCAGTCAAACGATTCTGTTAGGCGATACTTTAGAATGAAGTTGATTTTGATTTCGTTTCTTCTAGTTTATGCAATGTGAGATCTATGGATTAGATCAGATTGGAGATGAAAAAATTAGGTCAAATATTACAAATGGACGATTAGATTGATTGTTGCCTAAAAAAAGGCTAAATTAATGAGTTTATGCACACTCAAGGGCATTTCTAGAATTCTCAGTCCTGGATCTGTTGTCAACAACACTGAAGTGGTTTGCATTTCTTACTGATGCCGAAATCTGTATATGTATTGGAGTTGCAGTTTTTATCTGTTACTCTGTTCATCCTGAAAAGAGAAATATGAAATGAATTTGAAAATAAGAAGGTTGCTTTACTATCCAAAGTTACAAAAGAGTTGGAATATAAAAAAATAACTAGTATTTTGGACATAGTGAGTAGTTTTGAGGAGAGATATGGACCAAGCAGGTAGGGGATAATGCAAGTGTTGACAGACATTCTTGTTTTGTTTAGTGAGTGGAGTTCTTATGAGAAAAGGAAGTCTGACTGGAGTACTGTGTGATGTTAGCATTAAATAGTAAAATATTAGCCAAATAACATTATTGCATTCATAGTTGTCAATAGCGCTTGTAGCGCTCGCTATAGCGCGCTACATAGCGATTCGATAAGTGTCCGCTATTTCCATTTCTCGACTACATAGCGACCAGATAGCGACTTTTGTTTTTTTTTTTAATTTTTTTTTTATGTTTTTAACCAGTTTTTTACTTGATTAATATAAATAGGGTTGCTAATAACCCTAATATATGAAGATTTAGATGATTATTGATTATATTTGCTACATATCCTACAATAGTTGAATATAAAATATTTCTAAAACTTTCTACTAGTGTATCGCTAAACGTGAAATAGCGCCCGCTATTTACCGCTATTCGCTACGTAGCGTATAGGTGGCTTGTCGCTATTTACCGCTATTCGCTATTGACAACTATGATTGCATTACTATGTAAGTGTTGGTACAGTGATGAAAGTTTTAAAACACAGTGATGAAAGTTTAATTAGTACTAGACATAGAAATTCCTCTTTTTTTTTTCTTTAGCACAAGAAAAGTGGAAAACATGTTCAATGTCATGGATGCATACATTTCCATATTTCCTACCAATTACAATATCTATGATTGCTTATAAGTGTAACTTAACAAATTACAATCCGCTATTCAAATGTTGTATGGTGTTTACTTGGCCTACACGCTTTGGACATGATAAAACCTTTTACACACTTGGTTTTAAAAAGCACGCTTGAGGCGCGAGGCTACCGAAGGCGCAAGGGTCTGCGCTTTTGGTGACTTAAGGCGCATGTAAAATAAAAGCGCACCTGAGGCGCGATTTTTTGGCAAAAAATTGGCTCGAGGCGCAGCTGAGACGCGCGCTTTATGTATATGAGTCTTTTTTCTGCAACGAAATGTTGTACAACAGGCTTTTAAGGTTGTACATGTTGGTAATTTACATGTTAAAACATATTTAAAGCTTATTATAGTTAAATTTTGAGTAGGGGATGCTAAAAACCTATGATATATATAAAAAAATTATATAATCATTTTGTGCCTCGCGTACGAAAAGCTCACCGCTTTTGCGCTTTGCGCCTCGGTTTTAGACCCTGTCGCTTTTGTGCGCTTCTCGCTTTTTAAAACCAAGCTTACACATCACCTTGTATAATTTCTTGTTGGAACAAAACAATATCACTCAAGTAATGTTATAAGCATGTTTGAATTACATAGATAACAACTACAAAGTATAATCTAAACCTATGAATCTATGATACAATTTCAGGGTGAGCAGTTGAAGCGCAAGAACATTGTTGAGCTAATGGATGAATCTTCGGCTCCTGAGCTAGCTTCCATACGGTATCAAGCCCACCACCTGAACCCTCTGATTTTTATAATAGGCGCATCTTTTTATGTATTCAACTAACAATACTTTTTTTTGACAGAAATGCTAATGTAGTAACATCTGAAACTATAAAACCCATCTCATTAAAAAATCCCAGATACATCGACACTCGTGTGGATGAACTGTTTCCTAGTAGGAAAAACAGTCTGAGGCTTAAAATGCAATCTGGAAAAGAAAATGTGAAGGTCTGCATCATAATCTCTCATTTGCTAAAACACGGTTTGATAATATCACCTACAAATTCCTAATTTGCACTTATTGTATAAACATTTCAGGAAAACATTACTGCTGATCACACTGACTGCTTAAAGAATTCTTTTCCTGTAAAGCTTGCTGCTGATAAGCAAACACAGTGTTCAGGGTACATATTTGCTCATATACAGCTTTACCTTTTTTTTATTAATCTCTGTTAATATGCATGTTTTATGTACTTATTCCACTTCATCTTGTTTTTGCAGTCCAAAAGATACACATGTTTCAACTTCAACTACACAATCTCACATCACAAGCAAAAAGTGTAGCATAAGCACATTTCGTAGTGTTGTGGAGTTATCAACGGGTGGTGAAAAATCATCTGGTTTTTCTCTTGATATGGTATTTTTCTTTTTTATTTTCTTGCATATATCTTTTCAATGTGTAAATATTAAAATCAAGAATACACTTTTAGGATGAAGCCTTCAAAGGGCTTGCAGCTCGTCCACCTCCCAACATCTCAATTTCACCTACTGAATCTTTTGATGGAAAAACAAATTCCACATCAGCAAATTTTTGCTCAGAGTTCAATATATCTGGTAATAAAATTCCACTGGATTTCACATTGAAAACTAGCATGCGTGTGGTTACTTCATCTTCTGTTAATTGGTAAGTTTTTGGATTTCTTACACAGTAAAATGATTAAAGATCCATTATAAGTTTGTAAACTTGCAGGCATGTGAGTATAACTTTTTAAAATCATTTAGGTTTCATCGCTTGATGAGCCATCACACATTCAATGGATCTACCTCCCAAATTTCCAATACAAAAGCTTTGTATTCTTGGGTGTACCCGCAGAGTTCTTTACCTCCTTCAGTCATATCTGCATTAACTTTATCCTCAAAAGGGGAAGGTAATAACACTATAGCCAAAAAGAACAAGTCGGTTTTATCCCTACGCTATGTAGATTCTTTTCATTTCATTTATAACATTAATTGCTTTATAAACTTGTAGGTCAAACAGATTTCTTGACCAAACGCCAACTGGCATGGGAGACCTCATTTCGTAGCCTTTATGTCATGTTACGGAAGAACATTTGCAACTTATTTTACGGTAGTTATTTGTTAATCAAATAATATTAATCATTATTTATTTGTGTTACATTTCTTTAACATGTATGTTTTCTTGCAAGTTTACAGTCTGCACAGGACAGTTTGTGGCAATGTTCACTAACAGCAGTACTTCAAGTGCAAGTAAAACCTCCTGCAATGCTTATGTATCCCAATCAACAAGAAGCTTAAGGTCACTGTTAAAAGAACAAGTCAGTCTCATCATTCCATCAAGGGCATATTAGTCTTTTAACTTTTCTGTTCTTGTGCTAACTGCTGAATTGTTTTTATGTATTTAAGGACCTCTCTTTTACTATGCCTCTGTGTCATTCTAAAGTGGAGCAAGTAACTACAGAAGACCTCTTTGAGCTCTCAGAGATTGAAAAGCACAACCTGGGAAAGGTATTATGAATTATCTGATCCATCCATGACCATACTAGTCTAAATAGATGGATCCTGATTATCGACCTGTTTACATGTTTATGCAGACTAGACGTACAGTTTCTCTAACTGATGTGGATAACATGCCGGAATCTTTACTGGTGTTTAGCGACATTAATGTACATGGGTTATATGACTTTCTGCTTAATTATAGGTGAGCACATGTTCTCAATCAAGAAAGATAAAATCTTGTAAATTATAATCATTTCTTACCTTTTTAAATAGTTTTAAATCTTTGTTTTTTGTTTGCAGGTTTCTTTTATCATCTCTGAATATTTTAGATGTTCCTTTACTTTATTCACCAGTACCATTTGAAAATGCTGCTATTTCTGCACCAGAGGTTTGTTTATAACTCTAGCATTTAATGTTGTGACTTGTCAGTTTTTAACATTTTTGGTCATGGAATATGCACAGGTTAAATGCAAGGAGGTGAAGAGAATTGATCATATCTCTGCTTTAACTACAAATCAACCTAACCATGGTTCAGCTTCTACTTCCCATTACAGTATTGAAATCAAGGATGCATATCTTCCTCCATGGTTAACCAGCAGTGTATTTGATACACTAAGGTCCAATGGTGATAATAGCTTTGAGGCAAGGTGAGTTTATTTCTTTTTGTCATTATTAATTTTTATTATTGTATGTTTTTTATTCACCAAGTGGCATGCATATGTTCTAAAATGCAGTTTTGTGGTAGAACCCATGTCAAGCGGTTTGAACGTTGGCTTTGACATGGTTAGCCAGAAGTTCGAGCCCAAGGACACACCGGTTGAAGGGTTGCATGATCCAAGTTGCCCGTTTGGAGTCAGAAACACTGTCGTTTCTCATCATCTGAGCCGTGGCTTTTTGAAAGGATTAAAATACTCTGATGATTCTTACACCGTTTCCCTCTCATCAGTTTGAAGTTATTTTGTTGCAAAAATGGTGTGTTTCATGTTTTCTTTCCTTAAACTTTAACAAACATTGCAGTTGGATCAATATTTCCTAATTTAATGTTACTTGGTTTAGATTGTACAATCAATTTCAAAATTCCAAGTTTAACGGCTCATTTTAAGTTCTAAACTGATGGCTGAACCGTTAAACCATCAAAATCGAACCGTATAAATCTTAGACCAGTCTCTTAACAGATTGACTGCTTTTGTTTCAAGTAGTTAGGTTCGTCTTAACGGTTTATGAACACCCTTAATACACATTATGTATAAACCCTTTAAATGAATGGATGACAATACATTATCATCAAAACCAAATACAGCAAATAGTGAATCTTTCTATCAAACTTTCAATGAAGTTACACACCCAAAAATGTTCTTAAAATCAAAATTACAAAGGAATCAATAAAACCATCAAAATCAAAACGGAACTGACAACTTTGTGTTTGGTTTGAGAGTATGAGTTTTAAAATCAGGAATCTTATCTTTAAAACAGGGGATTCTCCATGCTAGAAAGATGGGATAAATTTAGAAATTGATTCCTATTCTCATTCCACTTTGCCATTATAACACCACCTAAAAAGACTCCTGACTGCAAACCAAACATCACCATTTCTCTAAAAGGAAAACTTAAAACCACCAGAATTGGAGTCTTTAACCGAATCCCAGAAAGATGGTTTCTCCAGCTCAGCCTTTTTCTTCTCAGCTTTCTTCATCAGCTCATCAATGGTCCCAGGGAAAGATACTTCAATGGCTTTCTTGAACTTGTCATGTAGATTCACTCGGTCTCGTGTTCCTGACACAAGAGTGCTTGCATTTGGTTTCTTGAGAAAATCCAACACATTTAACAAATTCCTCCTGCATGATCACATAAACATATAAAAAATCATTACCAAATTATAACATTAAATAAACTCAGCTTGATTTGAAAAAGTATGAGGCCCTCTGATGCGTTAAGGCCCTGAAAGCCGAGGCGCGAGGCGAGAGCTTCATGTACAACTAAATAAGCTCTATGTACAACCAAAAGTTGGATCTCTCTCATCTCTTTTACATAAAAGCCTTTTTATTTATCTCTTAATCCTTTTGGTCGTTTTTACATATCAGCCTACTTGAAACCCTAGTTTTGACCAGCTTTGGCCCAGATGTACATGAAGCGCTGCCTCAGGCGTGCTTTTCAAAACCAAGCAACTCAGATGATTAAAGAACCTGCTAACAAAATTCTGCGTAATGGCAATGGAATCTTCAAGGTTTATAACCAAATGCCACCATCCATTAGGCACAAAAATCACTTCACCAGCTTTGCAGACACATTCAACGGGTCTCTTTTTCCATGTTTTAGTAGACTCATAGAAGTTCATGAACCACTCGGTTATTGACACAGGACACGCCACCTCAGCACCATCTGCGCTCGGGTACACCCCAGGTGGAACCACATCAGGAGGAAACAAAACCCATTTCTTGGAACCTTTCACCACTGCATTCCAAGCTGATGTGGAATTAGGATCAATGTGAAATGACGAACCTGACCCTGCTGGCCCAATAATAATCCATCTATAATCCGGTCTCTCATTGCCCAAAACACTAAATAAATCCTCATTAAAATAAACAGGAACTTCATAATCTTGACCTAATTTAGGAACTTTATTTGCAAATTTCGGGTCAAAAAGATACAACGGTCTTTCTTCTTGAGCTTGATCAGCATATATAAAGAAGTCGTTCAACTTCATTTCTATCGGTCCAACCGCAAACCGAGCATCACCACAAACTTTTACCAAATAATCCCTATCCCATTTCTTCATCGCAGGCCAGTTATCCAAACACCCTTCTAACAAAACCGGCTTATTTGGCATCTCAAAATCATTTACAAATTCATCAACAGAAATCCCTTTTCTTCTAATAATATTATCTATTTCTAACCATTCATGTTCCATTTCAAGATTAGCACAAAGCCAACTTTGAAACAAATAATCAGAATAAAAATCTTTAACTTTAAACCCTAAAGATCCAACCTTTGAAACATCAAAAACAGGATTATAAGCAGCTACAAAAGTTGATTTCCAAGACCCTTTAAACAAAAACCCATCATCACAATCTTCCAATACGAGATTCCTCCAAAGGGGTTCATGATTACAAAACACATAAAATGATTTGCTCACAGTTGATAAAATCCCCAAATGGGTGCCTCCTAAAAACCCTAGAATGTCAAGAACAAGCTCATCAGTTAGGGTTTGAATGTTACCTAAGCCTGTGTTTCTTGAATTGTGAGGAGATGAGGAGAAGTAAAGGTTTCCCAATGGTTGAACTCCATAATTCTGTGATGGGGAAGAACCCTTTAAGCTGAATCCATCTTCTGTAGTAAAATCTTGTTCTGTTAAATTAGGGTTTTGTTTACGATTTTTGGAATTGAATTTGGGGGGGTTTCTTCTCTTTCTCTTCCTAATTTGCTTTAACAAGCTTCTGCACCCAAACATTGTAAGGATCAGAGAGGTTTCCGATTGTCAATTGCAGATCGCCGAGATAGTCGCGTGTTCAGAGGCGAAGGGGGTGTAGGGTTTATAAGTATTCCATCGAAGTTTGGGGTTTAGAGTGAGAGAAAGAAAGAAAAACCCTAGGCATCAATTTGACAATAACACCAAAAATAGGCATTTAACTTTTGTTATAAACTAGTTAACGTAATCCCGCGTGTTAGGGGGCGGAAACATTGGTAATATTCGAAACTTTATAAAAGAAATGAAATCGTGACATAAACCCGTGCGTTACGGTAAAATGTCGTTAATAATATTCGAAACTTTATACTTAAAAAACGAAATCGTGAAAAACATTATTACCACGCACTATTTTTGGTAACATTTTATTATTTGACTATCTAAGAGCATTCACAACAGGTTTGGTATAAATCTGTGAGTGCGTTTTGTATATTTTAAGGAGTGGTTTAAAGTGTTTGTGAGTATATGAGAGAGAAAAGATATAAGGTTTTTGTAAATATAAGGATAACAGTAGTGGTTTTTAGTATAATTATAAGGATAGGATAAGAAGAGAGAAAAATAGAGATAAAAGGTAGAAAAAGTATTGATTTTTAGTGTAATCTATAATATATAATAAATAAAGGTTTTTTCATGCCACGTGTCGCCTCCACATTTATTCTCATCATTTTTTTCCCGCCTCTCTCTCTTATTAAATGCACCTCATATTTTTAACAATAATATATATTTACATAAAATATTAATTATACTAATAAAACACATTTATTTTAAATTATCCCTTATGAAACTTTGAAAATCTAATTATTTAACTTTTATTTTCAATCAAATAATAAATGAAAAATAAATTACATTAAATAATATTTAATTTATTTTTAAAACTCAATTATATATTAGTTTTTGCATATTTTGACTTTTGTTTTCTATCCTTAGTATATGATACATTTTACACATATAAAATATACACATAAATATTTAAAAATTTTATTTATTGATATTTTTCACCCGTGTGTATACACGGGATCTAAACTAGTTATAAGGATAAATATAAGGAATATAAGGAAGCTGTTGTGAATGCTCTAAGAGACTAGAAGTTTCATAAGATCATTTACTAAGACTTCTTTAAAAAAAAATTAATGGGACAAAATCACTAAGACTTAAAAAGTTTCATCAAAATCATTTACAGTTTTAACGATTATAGTCAAAATCTTAATCTTAAGATTTCTGATTTTGTTTAGTGAAAAACATCCTGATTTTGTCTATAGGATCGTCAGATCTCGATTCAAACTTTGTTGACTTGAATTAGTAAATTATAAAACTACAAACAGGCTTAATTTTCTAGAATAAAATAGAAAAAATATATGGACCAACAGACTTAAATGTTTCATAAGGGCAAATTCCATGAAGTTGTTTTAACCTCAACAATTTAACTTCTAAAATCCAAATCATTAAAAGCCTAATTTTGCAATTTATATTAGCAGGGACGTCTTCGAGATTTCGGGTGCCCCAGACGAGTACTAAAAATGGGCCCTTACATATAATTTTTTTCCAAAGATTGATGATAATTGTAATAACAATAAACAAAAAATGTTATTGTAGTGATAAACAAATACAAAACAAAGTTAAATGAATCGAGAGACTATCCTAGCATTTTTCGAAGCAAAGTTGTTGATCAATTCTTCACAATTGATACTATCTAATATATCGTTCTCGATAGCTATCACTGCCAATCTATTAAATCTTTCTTGAGACATTTTCGATCGTAAGTACGACTTCAACAACTTTAATTTTGAGAAGCTTCTTTTTGCAGATGGCACTGTTACTGGAATAGTCAACAAGATTCGATATGCAATTAATGCATTAGGAAAAAAAATGGACTTGCTTCAAGTATTTTAAAGCATCAGTAGATTTGAGAATATCAATAGGTAATATAGCGTCAAACGAATCTATACTATATAATAAATAAATGTTTTTTCATGGCATGTGTCGCCTCCACATTCATTCTCATCATTTTTTTCCCGCTTCTCTCTCTTATTAAATGCACCTCCTATTTTTAACAATATATATTTAAAGAAAATATTAATTATACTAATAAAACACATTTATTTTAATTTATCCTTATGAAACTTTGAAAATCTAATTATTTAACTTTTATTTTCAATCAAATAATAAATGAAAAATAAATTATATTAAGTAGTATTTAATTTATTTTTGAAATTCAATTATATATTAGTTTTTTTGCATATTTTGAGTTTTGTTTTCTATTATTAGTATATGATATATTTTTACACGTGTAAAATATACACATAAAAATTTAAAAATTTTATTTATTGATATTTTTCACCCGTGTGTATACACGGGATCTAAACTAGTTTAACTATATATAAAGCTCAACACCATTAATATCTGATTCCCCTTCATACTTTAGTGCATACTCAAAAGGAATACAACACGACTTAAACTCTCTGTCTTCAACATACTTCAAGTGTTTAGTAGGCATAGTTTCTGAAAACAAATACAAAGTTACTATCTTACTATACTAACAAATAACAATCTAATTATCAATTATTATCTAACATAAATACATAATCAAAATATTACAAATTTATAATACTTACATGGCCACATAGCAATTACTAATTAGTAAACAACATCATCAACATACTCAAGAAAGTTCTTCTAACATCTAAATTGAAAGGAATAAAAAAAATGAAACCTCACCTACTGACTACTGTACAAGATGGCTATATAGAGTTCAAAGACTAAAATCCAAAATCAAAATCTAATGTACAAGATGGTACTAAAATCAAAATACAAACTTACTGTATAAGATGATACTAAAATCCAAAATCAAAATTGAATAGCAAAATCAAAATTAAAAAAAAACGAATATCTTCTGGAGTTTGTCGAAATCAAAATAAAAAAAACGGATACCACGTAAATCAAAAATAAAAAACAATATGGCTATCAATTAATATTCACTTACCGATTGAATAATTTTATGATTGAATCGTGGATATTAAATCGTCAATTTTGGGATTGCAAAGAGTCGAGGATTGCAAAGAATGACTGCCAAAATAATGTGCTTAATTGTTTCACATGATTATTTAATTATTCTTTTTTAATTAAAAATCCACATTTGCATTTAAAAGAAAAAGAGTATTGTTTATGGGCCTCTTGACAAAATTAAGTTATTGGTTTAAATGAATATGGTAATAGTTAAATAGTTGATAATAGGTTTATATTTAAATATTTTTTTGGGTTTTTATTTATGGGTCTCTCAACAAAATATTCATCTACTTATTTTGGTTCTAATTTAAAAAAAAATAATTATTTATATATACACACATAATTGTTTTTTTTAAAATTTGGGCCCTCCGCAAAAACGGGCCCCAAGCGACCGCCGATGTCAGCTTGGGCTCCGAGACACCCTTGTATATTAGTATAAGTTTATAAGTCATTGATGCAGATAACGGAAGCAATCAAATGGCTCAAGAATTCTTTGTGATCAAAAGCTTTAAAAACCTCAAAGGTTTATTGATAAACTAATATTAATAAAACAATCAACTATCTCTAAAGCTCACGAACCCTCTATTTATAATTGTTTAAAAGATAGACTAACTAAATATAGTAAATGATAAATGCCCAAATAAAGCCAAAAAAAATAAATGGATTCAAATTTCAAATAAATCTAAAAGATCTCCATAATCTCCTGCATCATACTCTCCGTCTTCGAAAAAACTCGTCCTCGAGTTTTGCCTCCAGACCATAGCCACCTGGGTCGAAAGAAACATCAACCCGATTCTTATTCAGTATCATCACGACTCGCCTAATTAGTTCAGCTGCACGTGTCGTCTCTCTCGAGTTTTGTTAGGCTTTGGGAGAGGACACACGAAGGGGTCAATTACCACTTTTAAACTTAATAGTTCCTCCCGAGGTCTTGTTCCCATCGGGCTTTAGAACCAGTCCATGTTCATTATGTACCAACTCTTGGGCCAGTTTTATTATTATTATGCGCACCATTATCCAATCGGTGAGCCCCACCATAATGAGTAGTTGCTCACTTGCTTGTTTGTTGGTACTAGGCTTAGAACCCATCCCCACGTGGACTCCATTTGAAATTGCATGCAAGCCATCTACTGAAGTGGATGATCCCTGATCATTATTTAGTTGTGGGCTATCACTCACATGGTCTCCAATTTTATTCACATGTAGGCCATTAATTGATGGATGCCCACATGTTTTGTTCTTGTGCATGGACATGGACGCCATGCAACGATCCAAATCATGAGAAGCGGTATTATTGCAAACAACCGTGATCTTTTCGCCAAAACAATTATCCTTTCCACTTTGAAATTCCGCTATACAAGGAATAGCATTCAAATCTCCTACCTTTTGAAATCCCATGGATAGGGACCAATACGCAACAATATTTGCTCGTTCACCTAACGCCACCATTGAATCACCCCCATCTTCAACAAAGACATTTAGGAACCACTTCATCATCACCAACAGTTGCAAACGAGATGTTTAAAATCTCGGCACCCATCTTTACAAAAGTAGTCATCTCTTTAGCCAAAAGCTTCCAATTCAATCCAATCGTTTCACTAGATCCACACACATCGGATCCGGACAAAAAATCAATCCCTTGAAACGGTTCGCCTCCTTGAATGACAACCTCATTCAAGGCTTTTATAACCCATAAATAATCTTCTTTTGCTCACATCTTCATCTCCATAATCATCGAAACAAGGAGGTGACGGATAGATACCGCTACAACCGCTAGGATACTCCTCCTTCCCATGGCTCTCATCCCCGATGAAAGCTTCTGGGTTGGTTTCCTGAAACTTGCAACCTTATGAACTGAACATGACTCGATCGCTGCCTCTATCGGTGGTTCGGCGATTGAGATGATGATTCACTCCACAAATAACCATTTGAATCAACCAAAGCTCTGATACCAAATGATGCAGATAACGGAAGCAGTCAAATGACTCAAGAATTCTTTGTGATCAAAAGCTTCAAAAACCTCAAAGGTTTATTGATAAACTAATATTCATAAAACAATCAACTAACTCTAAAGCTCACGAACCCCCTATTTATAATTGTTTAAAAGATAGACTAACTAAATATAGTAAATGATAAATACCCAAATAAAACGCAAAAATAAATGAATTCAAATTTCAAATAAATCTAAAATATCTCCACAATCTCCTGCATCAGTCATATTACACTGTTAAAGGGATGCTCGCTCGATGCGGCGAGGACCATAACATACTAACACGAAGTCACAAACACTGGTAAAATAGTTGAATAATTAATTAATGAAATATCATATAAATTTGAAGGTTTAATAAAAGTTTATAAAATAAAGTAAATATGAAATTATATAAAATAAAAACGATTTTGAGAATTTAGTTAAACAAGAAATTTGTTGTTTACATAATTAGATTTCTAAAGGAATTTCGTTATTAATTGTAATAAATACAAAATTGAATTTGTAGTCTAACTAATTTATGATATTTATAATCAATATTATTCAGTTACTTTTTTGTATTTTATCACATAATTGACAGGTGTTTGTAATATGCACTTCAATTAGGTACACAAGTATTAAAACAAGTTATGTTGTTTGTAATAGCATTATGGTGTGTAAGACATTTGATTTTGATGAATCGAAATATTATCGCCACGTATGAAATGTGCCTAAGCATACAGACAGGAAAAAAACGAATATTATCGCCAATATCTCAAATCTGTAGGTGATTGAAATTACCAAGGGGAGCAAAGTCACGTAAGAACTTGACAAAAAAATGACTTATCAAGGTAAATGTGAGGACAATTAGTGTTGTAATAAGCTAGATTCTATTGGTTCGAGTAGTATCCTTATATGCAATAATGTAAAGAATGATGTTTATTAATTTGTGAAAGAGTTTGTATCAATATGTTTTACTTTTGATCTTGCTATATTATGTCTTAGAGATGGAAAAACAAGAAAACGAAGAAGAAATGGCAGGCTTAGATGGTTCTTATGAACCATGTAGCCTTTTAGAAAGAGTGGATGGGATTGTTGATGTATCAGATGAAGAAAGATCACCCAAATGTTTGAAATTGCTAATGAAAATTCTAAAATGTTTATAGTTTATCTATGATTTTGTAGTATTCAACCTAAGATAGTTATCGTCGCTTTCTAAATAGGACCTATAAAATTAAAATTTAAAGTGTGGATCAACTTATTGTTTACTTCAACAATAAATGAAGACCAAATTTGGAACTAGAGTAAAATGGTGTTAAGATATTTATCAATATAATATTAACATTTCACCCCGTGTAACACACGAGTTTAAAGCTAGTTAATTAATGAAGTATCATATAAATTTGAAGGTTTAATAAAAGTTTATAAAATAAAGTAAATATGAAATTATATAAAATAAACGATTTTGAGAATTTAGTTAAACAAGAAATTTGTTGTTTACATAATTAGATTTCTAAAGGAATTTCGTTATTAATTGTAATAAATACAAAATTGAATTTGTAGTCTAACTAATTATGGTATTTATAATCAATATTATTCACTTACTTTTTTGTATTTTATCACATAATTGACATATGTGTGTAAAAGATAATTAAGGTAGTCAAATTCATAAAAGACAATTTTGCCCCTTTAGACTCTTAAAAATTAATGTAAAAATACAATCACGCCCCCCTTAAACGTATTATAATATAGTATAGATTACTATCATTAACAGCCTATTTTACAATTTATATCACTATAAGTCATATAGCACTATTTCTATCATAGGGTTGACTTTATCAGAAAACTCATTAATGAGAAAACTAGAAAACTTCACCTCTCAATTTTTAAACCTTAATAACTTTTTCATACATTATTATTTTTTTAAAAAAATTACACTAATAAATTAAGCATTTTTTATCTTTAATTTGAGTATAATGTTGCTATATAAAAAAACAAAAAATTAACGTCTCAGACTTTTTCGATACTATATATATGCAGTATTATCATACTTCATGATGATACTACACATATGCAGTATGATGATACTGCATATATACAGTATGATCATACTATATATATATGTAGTATCGAATAAATCCGACACATTAAAAAAGTTTCTTTTTAATATAGCAACATTATACTCAAATTAAAGATAAAAAATGCTCGATTTTGTGGTGTAACTTTTTTTTAAATGATAAGGTATGAAAAAATTATTAAGGTTTAAAAATTAAGGCGAAAGAGTCTTAAAGTTTTCTAATGAAGGATGAGTTTTCTGTTGATCCTCTCGTATATATGAATTTAAAATCGCTTAGTATAATATACAACACATATAAAAGAGATCATGCCATTTAAGTAGAATCTTCTGATTTTAAAATCATGATTTTGTGAAGATAGAAACGATTCTTTAACACCAAATAGGCTTTGTCCTGGCGGTACATCGGTGATTTCCAAATGGTAGGTCGCCGGTTCGAATCCGGACCACAGCAAAAAAATGAGTCTGTGGTCAGTTCAGGGGGTTTACCTGGCTGGGAGGTTCCTCCTGGGGTGGGCTGCACCGGATGTTCTAGGTGTTGCCCCGAAAAAACCTAATTATCCTAGAATATCTAGGTGTTGCCGTTAAAAAAAAAGGAAACCATTTTTAAGAGAATCTCAAAAGCATCAATTTTAACACTATTTCCTAAAATTATATTTCTAAGCTTTTAATAATTTTTTGAAACAAATTTACCATATTAAATATTTTTATAACTTTAGAAACAACCGGTGATAATCTAAAGTGGACATTTAATTCATGTTCATCATCGCCTTGGAAGCTTTAAACGTGATAACAAAGAAGGTTACTTCTTTAGGTATGTTTCATCGAGTCACATTACCAAACAATGGGCCAGTGGTGTCACATCTATTCTATGCAGATGATGTGTTATTTATGGGTAAACGGTTGAAACTTTTGGTAGTGAAAGATATTTTATTGAGATCTGTAATATGAGAGTTTGCGAGCTATTGATATAGCCACAGTTTACAACCAAAAAGGAAAAAAGTAAATTGCTCTCCAAATCACAGCTAACAATTTGGAGGCTAGTAAAGGAAAAAATATATGGTCAATATGCAAGTAGGAAATTAAGGATTAATTCCATTACCCCTAAGTTGGAGTGTGAAGATTTTGAACGCCCAACTTGTCGAGTAATAGGCGGGATTGTTGAGCTCCTAAGGCTTTCGTGAACAAGTCAGCGATTTGGGACTTGGTATGAATGTTTAATGGTTGTATCTCTTGTGACTCGACTCTTTCACGAACAAAGTAACAATCCATTTCAACGTGTTTCGTACGTTCATGGAAGACGTGATTGTTGGCATTATGTCGCACAACTTGGTTATCACTATACACGGGTGTTGGTCCCCTTTGTGTGACATCTAATTCTTTCAAAAGCTATCTCATCCATAGTATTTCACTGACTGTGGTTGCCATTGCTCGGTATTATGCTTCAACGAATAATTGAGACACAACCGACTGTTTCTTGGATCTCCAAGATATCGGTTCTCCTCCTAAAAGTAGAAAGTATCATGTTCTTAATTTTCTAGTGAATGGACATCCCAACTAGTTAGAATCACAATATGTAGATATCTAAAACCGATGGCTTCAAAATATTCTAAGTATAGTTGCTGTGGACACAACAATTTTGCTACAGATAGAAGTTGTTGCTGATAACAGTTTATGCTGCGGATGGTTGTAGTTGTTGCTGATCAACAACCTTGCTGCTGATCAACAACCTTGCTGCTGATAGACCATTATCTGCTAAAGTATCTGTTAAAGTCCAATGTTGCTGCTGATAGGCTTATCAGCAGCATCTAACACTTATGCTGCTGATAGTCAAATCAGCAGCATTGACTTTGCTACTGACAGTACTATCAGCAGAATGAATGTTATTGGTGCAGAAGACAATGATCTCACATCTGAACTCTCCTGCAAAGATTCCCAATCGAAGACTTTTTGTTTGCAGTTGTCTTTTTTGTTGCAGTTGTCTTTTTGTTTATAACCAATTATAGCATAGCTTTATGTCTGTAAAAGATCAACGACTTGTGTTTGATCTGATCCTTAGAATCAAGGGTTTGTCTTGATTCTAAGTTCCTATTTATGTATTGTTTCTCTTCATTGTATAGTGTGCTTCCTTAGAGTTTTCTCTGAAACTTGTAAACATTGAAAAGTAATACAATTTGCATTTATCAGTATTCTCATTGTTTCTTGTTGTATTTTATAGTTGTTATTGTTTCCGCCAATATCAACTAAACAGAACCATCTTGTAATATCTCAATCCTACACAATATGTCACAAGATTGCCCCCCCCCCCCCCCGTCACATGGAAGCAGTGTCCCTTGTCCGGGGGTGATTTTCAGGTAACATAAGACACGAGTTACCGCATCCAGGTGTGTTTGGCGTGGATCAACAACAAATTGACTTAGCACGTTAACAGAGTAAGCAATGTCGGTCGGGTAGCTTGCAAATAAAGCAGTCGTCGTATGAGCCTTCAGTATTGAATTGCATCTACTTTGGGTTCCCCGCTATCTTTGTCCAACTTCAAACTTTGTTCCATAGGAAACCTGCTTGGTCGACACCCTTGTAGGCCACAGTCATCCAAGATATCTAAGATGTACTTCCTTTGACTTAGCACAAGACCGTCCCGTGTTCGGGCAACTTCAATTCCCAAAAAGTATTTTAATACCCCAAAATCCTTAATGCTAAACTTCGCATCAAGATAGCCTTTTGTTTGTTGAATCTTTTCAAGGTTATTTCCTGCAATAATTACATCATCTACATAGATGAGTGCCGTAATGCAAGTATCACCATATTTGTAAATGAAAAGAGAATGGTCCATCTTGGTTTGTTTGAATCCGATTTCAAATAGGGCTAACGTGAATTTTTGATACCAGTTTTGAGAGGCTTGCTTCAACACATATAGTGACTTCTTTAGCTTGCATACCTTGTTTCTTATTTCTTACAAAATCCTTGAGGTATCTTCATATAGACTTCCTCATCTAACTCTCCATGAAAAAAAGGCGTTATTCACATCAAGTTGGTGTATTATCCAACCCTTCTTTACGGCCACTGTAAGCAAGGTTCGAACAGTAACTAGTTTGGCAACCGGTGCAAATGTTTCATGATAATCTACTCCTTCTATTTGGGTAAAACCTTTCGCAACCAACCTTGCCTTGTATATTTCGACCTCTCCGTTGGGCTTGTACTTGATCTTGTAGACCCATTTGGAGTCTATAGCACACTTGCCCTTCGGTAGTTCTTCAAGACTCCATGTGCCATTCTTTTCAAGGGCTTGAATTTCGTTTTTCATTGCCTCTCCAATTTCATTCTGAATGGCCCGAGCAAAATATTTTGGCTCATCATTTGAATCGGTGGTCGTCAAATAAACTTTATGGGAGTTAGAAAAATTTTCATAAGAAATAAAGTTCGCTAAAGGGTGTACCATCGAGGATTCTTGATTGGTAACGGGTCATGCATGGTCTACCGATGGGGGGATTTTAATATCAAAGTCGGCAAGGTTTCTCGGTTGTGTTTTGCTTCTTCTTTCCCTGATTGGTAATGTGATTTCAACTGTGTCATTAATAATTTCATCATCGTACACATTATTTTCATTTCCCGTGCTCATATTTTCAACATTTGCATCTGTTTCATCTGGTTTAGCCTGTTGGGCCGAAGAAGAGGTATTTTGATCTGGTCCACTGTCACTTTCAACATCTTTATTTTGGGTTGATGAAGGAGCCCCTTGAATTGGGCCGCCTCCAACTTCATTCTCTTCATTATGGGACGATAATGAAACCTCTTGAGTTGGCCCATCATTCTCTTCTGCAGGACTATTTCTTTTCTCCATTGGTTCATCAACGAACTCCACCTCCTGCCATCCTTTTGGAATTTTGAAAATTTCCTCTTGATCCTTGTTTTCATTAACTGCAGAGAAAGGAAACATTCCTTCCAGAAATTTTACATCTCTTGAAATGACGATTTTTCCATGTTTTGCATCATAAATCTTGTATCCTTTTGTTCCGCTTGGGTAACCAACGAAAATTCTAGGTCTCCCCCTCACTTCAAATTTGTCCCCTTTTGTTTCCGTACTCCTGTAATATGCTACGCATCCAAAAACTCTTAGAAGATCATAATCGGGCTTCCGATTATATAGAATCTCGTAGGGACTTTTATTCTTTATCACTTCCGATGGTAACCGATTAATTAAGTAGGTTGCAGTTAATATGCACTCTCCCCAAAACTTTGTTGGTAAGTTCGCTTCGTACTTCAAAACACGTTCCGTTTCAAGTAGATGTCTATGCTTCCATTCCACCACCCCATTTTGTTGGGGTGTGTGTAGACAAGTCATTTCTAGGACAATCCCTTGATCGGCATAAAATTTAAGCATTCGGTTTGATGTAAATTCCCCACCATTATCACATCTAAACCTCTTAATGTTCTTTTCAAATTGAGTTTTGACCAATTTATGAAAATCTATCAAACATCCACTTGCATCACTTTTATGTTTGAGAAGGAAAACCCAAACCGCCCTACTATAATCATCAACTATAATAAGAAAATAACTTGCACGTGAAATTGAAAGAGTACGATAAGGCCCCAAATATCGCAGTGCATTAATTCAAAACAACCATGAGTTTTAATAGAACCAACAGGAAAGGATGACCTTGTGTGTTTAGCCAAGAATCACAAAACCAATCTTTATTCTTAATTGAAAGATCCTTAAGAAAATCAATATGAGAAAGTTTTGAACTCGAAGAAAATCAATATGAAAAAGTAGAATCTTTGGGGTGGGAGTAAGTTTTGAGTTTATATCTGGGACTACCGGTTGGGGCGAGATATGAATAAAGTCAAGTTTTGAAAACCGGTGGTTGAGAAGTTTAATTCAAAGCTGTCTTATTGGAAAACTAAAATGTTTTGAGCTTTCTTTTGGATTCTTCATTTTCTGGGTCTCATTATAATCCAAGAACTCATAACGGTAAGTTTTGAGTGTTCTTTATAGTTTTTTAATTTCACGGGTCTCATTTTTTATCGAAACCCCCTAAAGGGTAAGTATAATTTAGGATGGTATAAATGGTCTCATTTTGTACAAGAATAAGGTTATATGCTGTTTTGCAAAGCTAAGATAGAACCGAGCCTATTTAAGCATCTTTGGTACTTTGCCACGGTTTGAGTACAACAACAAGAACAACTGTAATAACTATGAGCAAAATCATAATCGCCAAACAAATCCATTTCCTCGAGTTTTTCTGTAGCTTCTTTGTCTTCTGAAGGGCCTTAGTCGCACTTTGCACATGATCAACTGCAGTCGACACCTATATATGCCGTTCACAAGTCATACATAAACTATATAAAGATGGTGGTGAAAACTAAATATCTGCAAAAAAAAAAACAACAATTTGGTTTGATTATGTTTGATTTCATGTTTTGTTGGTTTCCACTTACATGTGTCTCTATGTTGTCTAGCATTTCCCCTTGAGCATCCACTAATATAGCCAAATCTTGAAATATCTACAAGATTACCAAAATAATACAAACTGACCCATTTTAAGGATCAACCATTTCAAATCATCCACACTTGAACGCACCTTAAAGATACTGTAGAGGTATCACAAAGGTTAACTTTATAATATTATGGGTCCCAAATTGCAAATACAAATGAAGACCACAAAAGCAAACTGTTAAATTGTTTAACCGCCTTTGATTAGGTATAAAGATCAAGGTGATTAGCAGGTGTCATGTTCATTGACTAACTAATTCAATTTTAGTCTTGTTGTACAAAAATATAGTCATACCTGTTGCAAATCAAGAAGCTTCCTTTCTACCTCTATTACTGCATCGTGGCGTTCGTGGATCTCTGCAAGTGTATCAACCACCTGCACTTATACCCTGAACCTTAATCTTATAGTCAAAACACACACAAGAAACTAACCATGGTTATAGCAAAAATGTCGAAAACTAATAAAAAAAAGAAAGAAAACTGTATACTAACTTGGCCTCGTCCCTGTTCCTGAATTGCTTTTTGGAAAATTTGTTCACTATCTCCTGTCTCTATTAGTCGATCAATTGTCTAGTGAAGAATAAGGGATAATCAGATCATATGCTGTTTTTCATGATAATTTTGAGGATGAAAGATACCTTACCTCTTCATCGGCTCTGGTTCCCGTCACTGACAATAATTAAACATGTTTATTTAGATTTTTGATAAGATGCAAAATTATGCAAGCCTTGGTTATGTTAAGGTAAGTTTAGTACCTGTAAAGACGCGTCTTTCAACAACTGCGCGATGTTCTTCATGTATGCTTTCTCTTAGAGTCTGAAAAATGTTTATTATAGCTAATAATATTAGAAATTTATACAGTATATTAGAAGGCAGAAGTTGAAGAACTGTTACACTTCTGAACTACCTGAAATTCTGTCACCTTAGCTTTAAATTTCTTCTTCAAGGCACTGTCAACAAGGGTCAATATCAATAAAGAAAAAAACATAAAGTTTTAATTTTTAGAATTACAAGTATGATATACTATTACAGTGTAGTTGCTGTTCTTGATCTGTCTACACCAGTTCCTTGTCCACATCCAGGTTTTTGTCTATTGGCCAAGTTCTTGAATTAAAAGAAAATAGGAATTATGAGTCAAAAAATTGAAGATATGAGGATCGAGTTCACTATAACCTGTTAATTGACTAACCTCCTTATCAAGGTTCTCGATTTTTACTTTAATAAAACGAGCAATCCTTCCAACTTCATCGACATCATTCTCCATTCGCCGCTTGATTGCTGCTGATCATCACAACAAATATTCAATTTTAAGTTTTCTTATCTCAAAATCCTGTTTTGTGGAATGAAAGTTTGCTGCCCATTTTGCATTTTCATCAAATTATGTATGAATATTCGCAATATGTTACCTTTCATGGCAGCAGCCTTGGTTACTGATTTTGATTCCTCATGAGCATCCTGCATATATAGTCAATCAATTATATTCCATGAAATGAACACATTTTGTGTGTGAATAAGAGAGTGAAGAAATACCTGTAATTTCTTCAGAAGTCTATAAAGTTTCTCGAATTCGTTCTCGATGTGTTGAACCTAATTAAGGGAAGAAGTTGATACTTTATAATCTTTGTGAGTTATGCTAACATTATCAAGTTAGAAGATAAGCCAAAAATTCACCTTCTTAAAAAACTCATCCAACTCTATCTCTGCGGATCGCTTTCCTGTTTCAATATCTCCGCCACCATGACTGCTTCTTTGAGGGCTATTAAATGCCTACAAACCAGATCTTTAGTAAATACATAGAACAAGTCATCTAATAAACATCCCAATGGGAAACACTAAATGCATGGTTTTCAAATCTTTTGGACAAACTTCCCTTGGGTCCCAATTTCATTATCCGGAGCTCCGATTTTGAGTTTTGATGATTTTCCCTAATTTTAGCAACTTTTGGTTATCTTGTTTTGATCGTAAAAACGTGTAAATCATTGAGTATATTAATCACATACTACTAGATTCTGATGTTAGTAGTTCAGCCAGCATTCATTTCTTTGAAGACAAAATAATTAAATTCGAGCCGCTGATTCTTAGAGTGATGGAAGAATTCTTTATTCATGGGTCGATATATAAAGGGAATGGTATATCTTATCTGTCCTTGATACCTAAGTGCAATGATCCAATGGGACCTGATGATTTTCATCCTATATCATTGGTTGGCGTAATACAAAAGGTGATTTCAAAGACTTTGGCCAACAGATTAGCACTAGTTATTGACTCCCTCATCTCTGATTCTCAGTCAGCATTTATTGTTGGTCGGAATATTCTCGATAGCCCCCTAATCCTAAATGAAATTCATGCATGGGCCAAGAAGGTAAAAAAACCAGTTTCCTTTTTCAAGATCGACTTCGAGAAGGCGTATGATTCCATTAATTGGAAGTTTCTGATTAATACTTTGAAACATATGGGTTTCCCATCTAAATGGAGATGTTGGGTTATGGGACTATTGTTTAACTGCTACACTAAGGTGATAGTGAATGGTTCGCCGTCAAAAGAAATAAAAATGGAAAGGGGTTTAAGACAAGGTGATCCCTTGTCCCTTTTTTTGTTCATTTTAGTTATGGAGACCCTAAGCGTTATGATGAAGAAGGCTACAACGGGTGGTATTTTCAAGGGCATCCAACTACCAAACAATGGACCACTAGTATCTCACCTGTTTTACGCAGATGACGTGGTATTTGTCGGTGAAGGTAATATAGAGAATCTAAAAAACCAGAATCGGATCATCGGATGTTTTCACCTTTTGTCAGGCCTGAAGGTGAGTTATGCTAAAAGCAAGCTATTTGGGGTGGGCATGAATGAGCAATACTTGACTGAGGTGGTGAATGGGATGAGGTGTAGAACAGTGTCTTTCACTTTTAATTACCTGGAAATGATGGTTGGAGCAAACATGAATCGGGTAGCCCATTGGAAGCCAATGATAGATAAGTTTAATACCCGACTGTCAAATGGAAGGCAAGGTGTATGTCCTTTGCTAGGCGGGTGACCATGGCTAAATCTGTCTTAGGAAGTTTACCAACGTATTATATGTCGTTATACAAAATGCCGGCAAAAATTCTGAAAAATCTAGAAGGGATTCGAAGGAAATTCTTATGGGGAGGGAACACGTCCAATCAAAATAAGATTAGATGGGTTGCATGGGAGCGGATGGTGGCATCAAAAGGCAGTGGTGGTTTGGGAATAGGGTGCTTAAACAGATGAACATGGCTATGTTACTGAAATGGTGGTGGAGACTTTAGTCTAAAAAAGAACAACTTTGGGCACAAGTGATCTTAGCACTACATGGGAGTAAGTGGGAGTCGGAGGTAGTCCCGGGGGATAAGCGAATACCTGGTGTTTGGAAAAATATAACAAAAATCGATAAGGAACTACAAAAAGGCGGGGTGTGTGTGAAAGAAAAGTTGAGAGTAAATATGGGAAAAGGGGATAAAACCTGGTTTTGGCACGATGTTTGGCTAACAAATTTTCCTCTAAAAGATTTGTTCCCAAATGTTTATAATACTGCAACAGACAAACAAGGGCTTGTGACGAAACATTATAAATGGAGCGGTCAAAATAGAGTGTGGGACTGGAATTGGATCACTTTACCACAAGAGCAGGGCACAAAGAATGAAACTGAGGAACTTCCCAATCTGATCAGGAACTATAATCTTAAAGATTATGAGGATTCATGGGTTTGGAAGGTAGACGGGGAGGTTGAATTCACGGTGAAAGCGGTCAGAGATGAGCTACACAATGCGGCAAATTCACACAAAGTAAGTCCAGTAATGAGGTGGTGTAAATGGGCAACTCCTAAAGCAAATACCTTCGCATGGAGAGCCATAGATGGAAGAATCCCTACTAAAGATCAACTACTTAAACAAGGAGTTAACACCGGAGACATAAATTGTCCACTGTGTGGGATAGCGGATGATTCAGTAGATCACACGTTGGTGTCTTGCCTAGTTACAAAATCAGTATGGTGGACGATTGGTAGATGGGTCGGAATGCAAAATTTAACAACTTGTACCTCGGTCAAGGAGTTGCTTGATCAAACCAACGAGCTGGCGGTACCAAAACGGAGGAAGAAAGCATTATTTTGTGTCATATTTACGACTGTGTGGCTGCTGTGGGTACACCGAAATAACAAAATTTTCAGGGGGAGTCACTTTTCAGGATAAAAAATCATGGAGGAAGTGCAAGAGGTAACTTTCTTAAACTTGCAGCTAAGAGCTAAGATTTTAGATTTGAGGTTAGAAACCTGGGTTTTGTATGGTTTGAAAGCATTGTTGGTATAACCTTGTGACTGTATGTATAATTTGTATCATCTAGTGTCTTACTGTCTCACTAGATGGTGTGGTGAATGAAAAAGTATACTTCTCTGTTCAAAAAAAAATATTAAATTCCCCTATACAATTGGCAACTTACAAGAGTATGATTCAGACTCCAACCACTTAACACGAGTAATTTCCCCAATTATTTCTTGGATTAATCAATTCCTAGACCTAGATTCGTGATCTCGCTCCTTTCACCATAAATTCAATTTCCATATACAAACATATATGCATACGTGCATTCGATACGTAATTAGCGATCAAGAGTAATGCAAATAAACGGTATCTAAGATAGATCGATCTGAAACATCTACGTGAAATTGTGAAATCAAGTAATATCGTAGCTGTAAAGAATGCACGTAAAAGCGAATCTCCGATAAGAAAAGTTGAATTCTGATTAAGAAAAGAAACTTACAGATAAGAGATCGTTCATCTTGAATTGGAGAGATTGATTAAGGTGTTGCGGGATTGAAATTGGGAGAAAGAATGAAAGAGGGAAGAAGACACAGACATGCAAATCAAACACCACAAGAAGAACCGTGAAGGCACGTTTTTGTTATTCATGCTTTCATTTCATATATTATTAAGTAAATCATACTTAAAAGACAAACATTTTATATGCAATATTAAATTATTAATGTATCATAATTATAAATAAAGAAAAATGTAAATTAAAATATAAAAAAATATGAATATAATGAGACAAAAGAATAACTATTTACTCTCACTGAATTTGATCGGTTGAAAATGATTAATAGTTAACGAGATTCTTGCAGAGAAAATATATAAAAAATATATTATAAAAATTAAAAGGTTATTTAGAAAATCATGACCTACCTAAATTGAGAATTTAAAAAACTGTTTTGTTAAATTTTAGAATTAACTAAAATATTAAATTTAGCGTTTCAAAAGTTGTTTAGTTAAAGTGTTAATTATATGGATAGTCCCTGTGGTTTATGAAAAGTAACATATATGGGTACTAAGGGTTTGCAAGTATGTGTATTATGTTTCGATTTTGTAACAATATTGGGTATTAAGACTAACTTTCGTTAGTTTTTCTGTTAAGTTCAAGGGCATTTAAGTATTTTCACGTTAAAATGACTGATTATTTAACTTAATAGTTTGGTCATTGGTGAGGGACCATTTTATAACCAAAATTACCCAAAGGGACCATATGTGTAAATACCCCCTTCTTCTTTTGCATCAAGGCCAAAATCTGGAAAATTAAGATTGGTTTTAACATCCAAACATTCATTTGAAACATCAAAATCAGATTCAACACAAAACCATCACAACCGTCGTTTACCGCCTTTCTCCTCCAAACCCCCTTGTATCATATTCAACGAAAAACCTTCATCAAGACCAAAATCAGATTCATAGACGTATCAAAGACCCTTTGCACCCATATCTGCATCGGTGCATTGCACAGACATCTGTCGAACATGTGGCTAGCCAGGAACATGTGACTTTTACCGACCTTTTCTTTTTTGCAGGCTCTGCTTACGCCACGCGGGCCAACCTGGCATATTACATGGCGTCTTACTTCGTTGGCCTTCATCAGGTGAAGGTATGACATTTAGTTACTTATTTTCTTATTAATTGTTTCTTATTTCTCTACCAACGATATCGTTTTTCTGCTTGACAGCCCTATCACTTACGGTGCTTACGTGACCGTCCTTGCTCGTAGTCTGGGTGTTTATACGGATGAGATTCTAGCGACGTAAACTTGGGAGGTCCAGCCGAGCCGCCTGGGTCGACAGACGGTGATAGCATGCGGATTGCCTATGATGTTGGTGGCAGTCTCCATTGGTCTTTAGATAGGGGACAGACCATCTGGCGGATGTGAAACACACCACTTTTACAAACAAACTTTAACGCGCGGAAGTCTTAAACCCAGGAATTTTTTTTTTTTTACCCTGTCGCGTAGCGCGACACTTACTAGTCACCCCCCTCGCGTAGCGCGAGGGGCCTCTTTTCACAGAAAGTTTGCAGTTTCCTGCAGGTTTCATACTTAACCATTTTTCCAACATTTTTCAAACCTTCAAGACACTAAAAATTCCCAACACTTGGGTTTTGACCCAAAAACACATCAACAACAAGTAAATACACTAAAACATCATTTGTGTATCAAATTTACATCCATCTACGGGGGTTTTCCCCAAAAATCCTCAAAATACCAAAATGCATACGAGAACCCTTCACGCTTTGGACTTGACTTGGACTACTTCGGAGCCTTTCCTACAACCATATAAACATATCACCATTAGTAATGAGATAAACATAACCAACAAGTATTTACAACTCGTTGTCACCCTTTTCACCCATTTGACCCGTTTCCACCCAAATTGTCATTTAGGCTACATATTCTTGTACTCTTACTACAAGTTTCAATTATGATCAACACATGATCCATTTCCATTATGGCACAAAGGCCATAACTCCGTTTCATTTATGATCAACACATGATCCATTTCCATTATGGCACAAAGGCCATAACTCCGTTTCATTTATGATCAACACATGATCCATTACCATTATAGGTTAACACTATAACTACATTCATTCTTTGTACATACTAAATCATTCACAATTTATCATATCACAAGTATGCACACAATCACATAACGCATAATCCACAAAATTCACAACTTGTTTTCACACCTTTCACCCATTTGACCCGTTAACACCCATTTCGATGTTTGATTGCATACCACTTGTATTTCACCTACAAGTTTTATTTACTCTTTACATTATCATTTCATTTATAACACAAAGGTCATAACTTTCTTTCCATTCTTCATCTTGGTACATAGACCAAGATCTTACCACATTTCCATTATGGTTCTTTGACCATAACCTCCCCCTTTTCCATTATGATTCTTTGATCATAACCTCCTCTTTTCCATTATGATTCTTTGATCATAACCTCCTCTTTTTCATTATGATTCTTTGATCATAACCTCCACATATTCAATATAGTATTATAACCATATTCACATTCATACGTACACTTATGCATAATCAATTCATTTCATGTATCATTCATACTATGCACAATATAACACATAATCCACAAAATTCACAACTTGTTTTTCACACCTTTCACCCATTTGACCCGTTAACACCCATTTGGCAAATTAAGGATTTCATACACTTGTATATCACCTACAAGTTACTTTCATCGTTTCATTATCACTTTTTCATTTCCATTATGGCACGTAGGCCATAACTTCATATCCCAAAGGATACGAGATCATAACTCCATAACCAATCTATCCATTATGGTACTTAGACCATAACTCCATATCCATTCTATCCATTATGGTTCATAGACCATAACTCCATATCCATTCTATCCATTATGGTTCATAGACCATAACTCCATATCAACATATCCATTATAGTATAAATACTATAACTACATTCCTTCAATTATGCATACAATTTTATGCTCATTCATACCACATAACGAATTATGCAACTTTACACATTATTCATACAACAATGCATAAAACTCATTTATCATCAAAACTAAGTAAGTGCAAAGGCACTTACCTTTCGGGTTAGAAGATCCCGCTCCGCCTTCTAGACCCACAATTTGATTACCTAAACATACACACCTAGTTTAGTAATCTAACATATACCAAAATTTCATTACAATTGAGTTCACAACTCAATTTCCCAATTCCAACCCAAATTGACCCGTTTGGGTTATCCTCATAACCAAACACCCTCTTTCACCACAAACTCACCTACTTGAGTTTCATTAACTTAATCTTAACACTAATTCTTCTTTCAAAAATTATCATTAAGTTAATTTGGTGTTTGTTCAAGTGTCTAACATCTTAAAAACACTTAATCTTCATTAATTCAACATTCTAGCATTATGATCCAAACACCCCCAATTTTCACCATATGAACCCTAACTTCTCATAATCAAAATCAAAGGGTTCTAAGATGTTAATCATCATTCTTTAACTTTAGTTTAGCTAGATTATTAATAATCTAACACTATTTCACCACATGCATACATAAATTCGAGTTTCTATCAAAACCCACCAAGAACACCTCAAGAATGAGAGGAAAGGGATGATCAACACTTACTTGATGTTAGAGAGGTGATGTGTGAGCCAACACCTTCAAGTTTCAAGCTTCAAATGCACGATTTTGGCTTCAATCCCGTTTTCTCCCCTCTTCCTCTTGAACGACCCAACAACTCAAAATGAGTTCAATTTTGACTTCTATAGTCAAATATGGCAGATTTGCCATATTACATATTCAGTCCCTCAACTTTCCTTTTCTCCCCTTTCATTCCAAAACTAGCTAAAACTAGTGTAACCCCGATACTAACTTGAAACCCACTTGTTTCAACTTATTTCTAAATATTATTTTCACCATAATATTAATTAGAAATATTTGTTTATATAAAACGACACCCGGAATTTGGTTCGTTACAGGATGCTGGTACCGGGAGAGGTTGCGGTGCAGCAGCAGGAGGATGCACAACCCCCACCGCCATTGCTACCGCCACCATAGTAGCCTCGGACTCTTCTCAGACCAGTCTTGGCATCCGCTGACTTCATGCGGGAGTCGCTTCATCTAATTAGAGAGATGCATGCCTTGATGCGGTTGATGGCCCAGTTCTTTCAGGATTGGGCCAGGACACAGGGGATTGCCTTGCCTAATCTACCCCCTATACAACCATACGACGCTGTAGACGAGCCTCCGCCTGACCAGCATCCGCCGCCATAGTTATATTTTATTTATCTTTTGATGTACAAACTAAACATTTTGATGCATATATCTATCTTTTTGTTTACCGTTTTGATGTTTGGTGATTAGTTAACATATAATCATCATCAACGATCAGTAAAATCCATTATTTTTAAAACAGAGAATATAGATTTATCTCAAAGCGATTTGTTTGACGGTTCGATTTCAAACAGTGTCTTTAACTGGTAACCAATTATCAAATGACAAGCCAGTCAAGATGAGACAAAAGCGAAGCAACAAGCAAGCAGTAGAAAGCAAGATCAACTGCCGTATCCACTATTGTTAAAGCAGAGAATATAAGTTATGTATGTGGTTTATTTGGAACGTGGGGAATGAAAAAATTTTCAAAGGCAACATCCTCCTTGCAGATAAAGTAGTAGAGGAAGCGAAGACGGCACTTTTTTTGAATCAAGACTAAAGCGAATATGCAATTACTAGATCGGAGTGTTTGGTGTTATTTTAATATTAGTTTGTAATTGTACTCAGTTGCTCTAGCTCCTTGTTAGTTTTTAATAAAATTCTTCCCGTTGCTATTAAAACTAAAAATAACTATTTTTATATAAATACTATTAATTAAAATGATAGTGTTATTATGTTAAAAAAATAAATTTGAAAAACAATCAAAGTTCATAAGTTACATAGTTAGAAAATTGAGAAGTTAAAAATGTACTAGTCAAGTTGGTTATATAATGAAACAAACGTAAAAGTGATAAATGGGGCTAGTCAATATCATACTCATTATCTACAAGGAAATCCATTAAAATTACGTCACTCAAATACAAAAGCATCATGAAGCACTGCACTTGTGCGTTACAAAACGAAAGTACTCACACATCACAAAAGGACAAATTTTTTTGTTTCTTTCTTCTCATGACAAAAAGGTATCTATGTTACAAGATCTTTTAGAATCGATGGGATTTAGTTCTACGGACGTCGATGTAGGTATGAAAGAGAGAGAGAGAGGAGAGGCGAGCGATGGTTTTGTCATTTGTGAAAGGAGATGAGAGAGAAAGTGCAGTCGTCTGTGGAGAAGAAGTATTGTCCCTTAGGTAATTGAAGGACAGCTCTGACGTGGCCTCATCTATGCCTTCATCACGTTGATGATGCTCTTAGGGCGGTAATGGATTTGACGTGATCAGTGGCGGACCTAGAAATTTTTTTCATGAGGGTCGGGAATTTTACGGTCGGTTGATCAGTAGCGATATATAACGCGTATATAACACTAAAAGTTTTTTGTTGGGGGCGACCTGGGGGCTATTACAAAATTTTATGGGGGCGATCGGAATTTTAACGCTTATATAACAACAAAAAATTCATGGAGGGCGGCTGTCCCTATTACTAAAGAATATGTCTTCCTATGGATGTGATAGAAGTAAGCAGGAAAATCGAATAGCTAGACTAAAACTGAAATAACAAACCAATCGTTCAATTATGATATTTTTTATAATTGATTTTTATAGTTCTGTCATAAGTATATGTGTATAAGTAACCGAACTAGACCGAAGTTAATACCGAATGTAGATTGGTACTTACAAATAATTTACAAATATTGCAAAATTTTATAGAACATCTAAAAGTATTTAGGTTTGTTTATGATAAAAGAAAATTAAAATAATCTACATAAAACGAAATCGAACTCAAATAATAATTGTTTGTAAATTCAAAAGTTGACCCACCTAACAACTTATGAATCAGAAAGCACACAACTTTCTCAAGGAAAAGAAAAGAAAAGTGGTCATTTATGCTAGTGGACCATGAGAACACACCCTTGGCTCCCAAGTCACCATTTTTTTTATCTTTATATATAACACATTCATTTCATAGAACCTTGACCAACAATGGCAAAACCATTGAGCCAAAGCTCAAATGAAGATATTTGCAAGCAAATCCATGGTTCTTTGGGAAATTCAAGCCTTCTTGTTCGGGTTTTCGCTTGTCAATTAACGCCGCATGAGTGCCAAAAGACCCGAGAAAAGTACATGGAGATGTATGGAGACGATTTATTTGATCGTTTCCAAAACAAGATTCATGGTCCGGCATCAAGAACGTGCAAGATCTTGTCATTGTTGATGCTTAATCCGCATGAACGCGATGCTATTGTGGCTAAAAATGCCATTTTTAAGGAAAGGGATGGCGTCGACTATAATGCGCTCATAGAGATTTATGTTGGTAGGAAATCAAGCCATTTTTTCCTCATCCAACAAGCTTATCAAAGTAAATTTAGAAGGCATTTGGACCAAGACATTATGAACATTGAACCTCCACATTCTTACCAAAAGGTAAATCTTTCTTATCTTGAGCATAAGATACAATCTAATTTAAAAAAGGATATCATAAGTTGATTATATCATATCTTATTAATGGTGTAAAGAACTATTTGGTTCACAAGTCTCAAACTTTAAGTCCCCACTCTTACCAAAAGCTTGATCTTTCTTTTCTTGCGCATTAGTTGTTGTACTTTATGCATAAATACTTGTACATAGTGGGAAAGGTACAACTTTTTATGCATATGAGTAGAAACCCACATGGGAAATGGTTGATTAGAGGTGGGTTCTCTTTGTGGCAGATATTAATGGCATTGGCTGCATCACAAAAAGCTCATAGTGCAGAACCTAGTGTACACATTGGCAAGTGTGATGCACAAAGGCTATTTCAAACAGGAGAAGCAAAAATTGATGAAGGAGTAGTGCTTGAAATTCTAAGTAAAAGAAGCATTCCACAACTCAAACTTACTTTCTCAATCTATAACCATATTTATGGTCATAGTTATTCAAAGGTAAAAGCTTTCACTTATAAATAACTTTTATGTAATTGATTGTTTTAACTTCTTACAAATGATGAAGTTCTATATATTTTATTTTTTTTATTTTTTTCAGCATTTGAAAAATGAATATGGTGGGGAGTTTGAAGATGCAATGAAAATTGTGGTGAAATTCCTGAATAATCCACCAAAATATCATGCAAAGGTGATCAAATCTTCTTGTTTTTCAAGTAAAAGTTCAAGAAGAGTCCTTTAAACTTCAAAGAACCTTCAAGCAATATATTCCTTTTTGTAAAATAACTTCTTCTTCTTTTTTAAATACTCCAATTTTACTCTAATAAAACAATAAAATACGGGAAGAAATTTAGAGAAATTACTTCATGACTTCATAGTGTATATATAATAACAAGCCATCTTTATTATTATTATTATTATTTATTTTATTTTTTTCTAAATCATATAAATTCAGGTACTAGAAGCAATCATCAAAGGAAGGAGAAAAGATGAGGGCAACTTGGAACGTATAATTGTGAGTCAAAGTGAGATGGATATGAAGAAAATAAGAAAATATTACAAGAACATATATGGGATGGATCTCATAGATGCCATAATGGAGAGCCTTCCACTTGGTGATTTTAGAGACTTGCTCCTTGCATTAATCATGAAATCTAATATTGATTCATGAGTAATTCTCTTGGGGAAATTTTATAATGTCGATTATTATACGCGGGTAAATGTAACCTCCCTATATTAAACAGACTTTATTTAGGAGAGTCTCATACCTAATAAAACCTGGTTATTATTAGATTTACAATCTTGGTTCATTAAAGGACTATCAAAGAGTCATATTCTTTTTTATTATATCAGTCAACTGATAACCATCATAAGATGGCCTAGTGGTAAGACACCTGAAAGGACTTCCCTAGATAAACATCTTGAATGGTCATTGCCGTTAAAAAGTACATGATTAAATTAAATTATGATGATTACTGACAAAACGACGACAAGGATTGCCATGAAAGTCTGATATCCATACTTGGTAGCATTACTTGGTGCAGGCGCGGGAGCAGTCCATCCTTGTACGTTTATGACCAACTTCTGGTTGAGATCAGCACAATGCCGTCCCACGCCACAAATGTACCACTTTTTGCCCGGGACCGCCAAGGTCACGACATCGCGTCCATATGTAAGTCATGTGCCAGGTGTCGGGACGGTGCAACTAGCAAAGGAACTCGCGTTCACTTTGTATACGTTGTGCTCGCCTTGCTGGTACTTGAACACTTTAATCAAATAAATTGAATTAACAGAGTTAATGTTAGAGCAAATGGTTTAAAAAGATATATACGAAATTCTTTTTTTTTTAAGTATCAAAATAGTTTAAACAACTCACCTAGTGTATCACCAATGTTGGGATATGGTCCGGAAAGAAGACCGGACATATCCCAGAACTCAAGTCCGGACAAACACTTGCAAAGATATAGTAACCTAAGGCCGGGCCTATAAACCCAAAAGTCGGGCTTTAGTCGAAGACTCGGCATATGGGCTAAACCCGGACATGTTCAGGAGAAAAAGACAAAAAGCTAACGGTAAAAAGGAGACAAGAATCCACATATCAGAGTACGAACCAATAAATAGAGGAGACCCGACAATACAAAAACCATTACTAACAACCTTAAACAATGGCTCAGGCAGTACATATCCAGGCCAATAAGACAAAGATACGCTCCAGGCTAAAGACAAATATTCACCAGGTATAAATACCCCATCAAACCCAAGGTAATGTTCATGTTCTCATTCAATCCTCACACTTACTCCATATTCACATTTCTCATTCACACCCTATACTTACTCTCACGCCGGAGGCTAGTCACAGCGACACCCCCCAGGGTCCTCACTGTGACGAGACTAACGATGTTCCTGTTTTGCTAGGTTAAGTTCGGTATAACCCTTCTGGAGACTCTAGGAGAGCCCGTCCTACCAGAGATCTTGGAGTTTACAGTTGCGCCATCCAAATTGAATCAACCCTAAAACCAACTCAGCTAGAAAAACAACGTGAAACTCTAATCCCACACAGTCACCATGTCAAACCAGCAGCAAAATCCCTCTACAGCACCCACTCCTGACGTATCATTGAAAGGAACGTTGTCCGTTGAAGGAGGGAAAGGTAGAGAGAAAGAAAACCAGACGACGGAGTCCTTAGAAAATTATCTTTTGGTGGAAGATGCATTGGATGAATCTGATCAAGAAGCATCCGGTGCAACAACTCAAATCACCCTAGAGAACTCCGGGTGGAGCTAGCAGCTCTGGACAGAGCAGACAAGCTCACTGAAGTTCGAACAAAATTGGTATTTGATACAACTAAGAAAGCAACAGACAAAAACAAACAGCTGGAAGGACCGGCCGACGTTGGGGTAACTCGACAAGGCAAGCAAAAAGAAGACAACATATACGCGTCAACTGAAGACGCACCCAACCTGCTGAACCAATTATTGACAATGCTCACACCACACTGGACGGCCGGTAAAGTGGAAACCACAAGCAACAAACCCAGTAACGGCCCGGAGGAGAAAAGAGCAGAGGATGACCTAACCAAACCTTACAGACCGGACCACCTGGCGGAACAATCAAAGTTTACTACCCGGCTGACAGAGGCACCACTCCCGGCTAAGCTCAAAATGTCAACGTGTATCAGTAAGTATGATGGAAGTTAAGACCCGGAAGACCACTTGCACTCCTTTAATGGCGCGGCCCACGTCGAGCAATGGTCTCTCTCGGTCTGGTGCCACATGTTTGCTCAGACATTGACAGGTCCGACAAGGGTATGGTTCGACTCCTTACCCTCACAAAGCATAGTTAGCTTCATCCAGTTGAAATAAAAGTTCCTCCACAATTTCGGCCAACAAAAGAAAAGGTTTAAGAACGCCAATGAGATCATGCACATTCGAAGAAAGGAAAATGAAAGGGTAGAGCAGTACATGGAACGGTTCATTAATGAGAGCTTGTTGATAGAAGACATACCGGAACAAATGAAGTTGAGCAGTTTCATCAATGGAGTACGACACTCACAGCTACAAGAAAAACTAGGGGAAGATTATCCAAAAGGCTTTGATGTGTTGATGGATAGGGTACGAGCATTCATCCGAGGAAAAGACACGTCGGACAGGGCCAGAGAATGGGACAGCCGAAACTCCCGACAGACAAGCAAGCAACCAGACAACAGGGGATGCAGATATACCCCAACAAACAATTCCCTTCATAGGTACCGCTCACCAATGCCAGAAAGGTCCAGGTACTCATCCCACCCCACTACACCATTCAGCCCATATTCAAAGAAAGTGTACAATAGTGAACCAAGGAGGCAAGGGAGCGAAAAGCAGGACCGACCATTTGAATTTACGACCCTCACAAAAACACCAAGCCAAGTCCTAGAAACAGAACGGTTAAGCCAAAGTTTCCAACCACCCAGACCCGTTAGATCACGGCCATACATGCAAGACTCAGACAAGTTATGTGAATTCCATAAGATAGGAGGTCATACCACGGATAATTGTGAACATTTGAAAAGGGAGATAGAGAAGGAGGTAAAGACAGGCAAGCTGTCTCACTTGGTTAAAGAAATGGGCCAACAGAGGAATAGGGATAGAAAACACGAGGGAGATAGGCAGAGATCACCCCCGGAAGACAGAGGAAGAGTGGAGATGATCCACACAAGCGGAAGTTCAAAACGAGAAGAGTCCGGTCACAAAAGGAAATCCCCACCACTAGAATCATGGATGATGCAATCCATCTCTTTTGAGTCACTGACGGACAAAGACATCCAGGAAGGCCCGCTGGTCATCTCTGCAAATGTAGCTGGTCATCGTATTGGAAGAATACATGTGGATGGAGGCAGTGGAGCAGAAATCATGTTCGAACATTGTTTCGAGCTTCTAGATGAAGATTTAAAAGCTAGATTGGTCCCGGACCATCTACTGTTAGTAGGTTTTTCAGTGGAAAGAGTGCTGCCACTAGGCAAAGTAACCCTACCTGTTACCCTGGGGGAAGGAGACATGATCCATACTGTCAACCTAACCTTTTCCATAGTACGAGCCAATTCTAAAAACAACATCATCATGGGCAGGCCAGGAATAAAGGCCTTCAGGGGAGTAGTTTCTACCAATCACAGAATCATGAAATTCCCCACCCCAAAAGGTATTGTATCAGTTAGCACTCCTGTGGAGATAGTCGCTGCATTGGATAGAACTAAGGAAAGCCGAGATAAGGAAGAGGAAGTTTAGATGATGAATGGTGATTTCACAGAGCAAACTATCAAAGTGGGGGCACGGCTATCCAACAAAGTAAAGACAAATTTGAAGGAGTTGCTCATCCGCAACATGGATGTGTTTGCCTGGGAAGAGACAGATATGGAAGGCATCCCGAGGGATGTGGTAGAACACAAGCTTAATATACATCCCACGGCAGCTCCGATCCGACAGAAGCGGCGAAGTATGGGCCCAGAACGCCGTAAAGCTGCATGCACGGAAACCAGAAAACTACTTCAAGCAGGAATAGTAAGGGAGGTCAAGTACCCATCTTGGATAGCAAACCCTGTGATGGCAGCAAAAGGAGACGGATCGTGGAGGATGTGCATAGACTTCAAAGACCTCAATAAAGCAACTTTGAAAGATTGTGACCCATTGCCAGAGATGGAAATGAAGGTAAAAGCCCTAGCAGACTTCCCAATAAGGTGTTTTCTGGATGCATACAAGGGATACCATCAGATACAGATGGCCCTAGAAGATGAAGAAAAAACAGCTTTCTACACAGACGAATGAGTGTTTTGTTACACCAAAATGCCCTTTGGCCTGAAGAATGCAGGGGCCACATACCAAAGATTCATGGATCGGACTTTTGCAAAACAGAATGGTAAGAATCTTGAAGTCTACGTAGACGACCTGGTAATCAAAAGCATAACATAAAGGGGAATGATCAAAGATGTAGAGGAAACTTTTAAAACACTTCGGGAGGCCGGTATGAAGCTCAATCCGAAGAAATGTTCATTTGGGGTAGCAGAAGGAAAATTCCTAGGGGTGATGGTGACTAGAGAAGGAATTCGTCCAAACCCGGAAAAGGTGGAAGCTATAGCCAAGATGCCCTCCCCAAAAACGCTAAAAGAAGTGCAAAGACTGAATGGGCGGCTGGTGGCACTGAACAAATTTCTATCCTGAATGGCTGACAGGTCACTCCCATTTATGGAAACATTGAAGAATTGCCTCAAAAAGAACGACTTTGCATGGACGACAGAAGCAGAAGCGGCATTCCAAGAAATGAAGGCTCACCTATGCAACCTACCGGCACTAAAAGCACCCAAGCCGGGGGAGACATTGATTATGTACCTAGCTGCATCCGCAAGTGCTGCCAGTGCAGTGCTTATGACAGAGAGAGAAGAAACCCAGACCCCAATCTATTTTGTTAGCAGAACACTTAAAGATCCGGAAACTCGATACCCGGATATGGAGAAATCAACTCTGGCACTAGTTTACGCATCCTGACGTCTCCGACGATACTTCCAGGCTCATCCAATCAGGGTACTAACCGATCAGCCCCTCCAAATAATCCTAAGGAAACCCGAATATTTGGGAAGGCTAGCCACATGGGCAATTGAGTTAGAAGATCATCAAATCACTTACTGCCCACGAACAGCATTCAAAGGGCAAGTAATTACAGACTTCCTAGTAGAACTGCTGGGAGCCCAGAAGGATGAGATAGATGTGTTAGAGGGAAAAAACGAAAAAGCTGAGGAACAAGAACCATGGAAGCTCTTTACGGATGGAGCTTCCAATGATGAAGGATGTGGAGCGGGCTTGATACTGATTACCCCGGAAGGCATAGAACTCACTTATGCACTCCGACTAGACTTTAAAAGCACTAACAACGAGGCAGAATACGAAGCCCTTCTTGCGGGACTACGTATAGCACAGGAAATGAAAATAGTCCGGATAGAAGCACACGTAGATTCCATGTTAGTGGCGAACCAAGTCAACAATATCTATGAAGTCAAGGGCGAAACAATGAAGCAATACAGAGCCAGAGTAGAGGAATTGACGACCAATTTCAAGTATTGTAAGGTAATGCACATTCCAAGGAGCCAGAACAAGAAGGCTGATGCCCTCAGCAAGCTAGCCTTGGTAGCATCAGTCATCTAGCCAAGGAAATCCGGGTGGAAGTACTAGCCAAGCCGTCTACGACAGAAAAGAACGTCGAGGCCATAGAAACAAAAGAAGAAAGATGTGGATGTCCCCTCTACTAGATTTCCTACACAAAGGGATCCTTCCACCAGACCAGAAGGAGGCACGGAAGATACAATGCAAAGCCCTTAATTATGCAGTAGAAGATGAACAATTATACCGGAAGTCCTACTTAGGCCCCATGCTGAAATGTGTGGACCTAGATGAAGCCAACTATGTGATCAGAGAATTGCACGAAGGCATCTGTGGTATGCACTCGGGACCAAAGGCGGTAGTCGCACGGGTAATGAAAGTTGGATACTATTGGCCCGGGATGTACAAAACAGCGGTGGACGAGATCCAAAGGTGTGATAACTGCCAGAGACATGCTCTGGTAAGCAGCCGCCGCCTTTGCATGAATTTAATCTCGGTAACCTCTGCATGGCCTTTCTTTAAGTGAGCCATAGACATTGTAGGACCCTTCCCAGAAGCAGCGGGAAGGGTAAAATTCCTTATTGTGGCAATCGACTACTTTACCGAGTGGATCGAAGCAAAACCACTAGCAACAATCACAAGACAGCAAATACAACGTTTCGTATGGGAAAACATAGTGTGCAGATTTGGAATACCAAAAGAGATGGTAAGTGACAACGGAAAGCAGTTTGCAGAAAATCCATTCAAAAGCTGGTGTGCCGAATTGCAGATTACACAGATATTCTGTTATGTTAAACACCCTCAGTCCAACGGCCAAGTGGAGCTGGCCAACAGGAGCATTGTGGAAGGGATAAAAAACCGCCTCGAACCTAAGAGCCACAGCTGGGTGGAAGAAATCCCACATGTACTTTGGGCTCACCGCACCACACCAATAACCAGCCACGGAGAAACACCGTTCAGCTTAACATACGGCACCGAAGCAATGATCCCAACGGAAATAGGATCGCCCAGCCGGCGAACCCGAGCAGAAGAAAAAGGAATTGAACAAGACCTAAGGCTACACTTAAACCTGCTGGAGAAGCGTCGAGAAATGGCTATCACCAGATAAACAAGATACAAGAAGAAGGTGGAAAAATACTACAACAACCGCGTTAGAGGAAAGAGTTTTAAGCCCGGAGAGTGGGTATTGCGGGACAACGAAGCAAGCCTACAAGAAGACACCGGTAAGCTGGGACCCAGGTGGGAAGGTCCCTATCAATTTATCAAAGCTAACACCAGGGGATAGTATAAGTTAGCCAGGCCGGATGGCACACCTATCCCCCGTACTTGGCATGGAATGCAGCTAAAGAAATACTTCATGTAAGAACGAGCACGCTAGCCAATGTCATTTCCAGTCTACTTACAATGGCTTGAAGCCTTATCTAATGAAGTTGTGTTTTTTCCTAAAAACATCACATGCGAAAAAACTAGGACAAACGAATTCATAAGGCTATCCGGCCAGATCACCCCTGGACAAGTCACTAAAAATAACTTATGCCCCTTTCCAAGGGCATAAGACTCAATAAAAAATGAAAAAGCTATCCGGTCGGATCACCCCCGGACAAGTCAATGAAAATAACTTATGCCCCTTGCCAAGGGCATAAGACTCAATAAAAAATAAAAAGGTTGTCCGGCCGGACCACCCCCGAGCAAACCACCACATAACTCATACCCCTTACAACAAACAAAAGCATAAAAGCCATCATGCCGGACTAAATAAAGACAAACGCGCAAAAGACTAAAAGGTGAGATCCAAAAGAAAATACATTCATAAATTCGATTACAAGTCCAACGGCATAAAGAAATCTATGGAGGCGCGGCACTGGAAGAAGGAGTAGCGGCACCGGTAAAAACAGCCTTCAGAACGTCAAGAGAAGCTTTAGTCAAGCTGGCCAAACGGGTTACCAAGGAATAGTTGGAGGTTTGCAAAATGGTAGTGCTGTCACGGAGCCTTTGAAAAGCGTCCGAGTCATATCCCTCCACAAACTCCAACGGAACCTGTGCCTTACTTCCCGCATAACCCTCCGCCAACCCTTCCTGAAAACCTACAGCCTTGGCAGCCTTGTTAACAGCACCTACCAATAAGAGCCATTCCCGGCTACCTCCAAGACGCTCATAAAAGAGTCGGAAACCGGTACCCGATAAGCCAGTCATGCTCAAAGGACAAACGATGGTTCTCTAGAACCAAAGTTTCCTTCTGAGCCGACACAGCAGCCAGATCCACCTTCAGTCCATTTCTTCTGCCAACAGAGCATCCCTCTCCAAAGATCAACCATCCTCCTTATCAGCCAGTAGGGTTTCCAGGTGCTGCTTGTCTTCATCTAGACGGCCCAACTAGGCCTTTAACCCTCTCTCACCCTCCTACAAAAGGTACCACATAAGTGGGAAATAAAACCTAAAGGAAATATACAAGGCAAAATTACCTCCAAGGATCGGACTTCACCACGGACATGATCCAAGTCCACCTGCAAAAGATTCATTTCGGAGAACGTCTTGACGCACTCCGCTTCCTTATCCGACACCTCCTGAGATAAGCCAGAAATCTCTTCCCAGAGATGGACAATCTCGGCCTCCTGAACCTTAGCACCCTGAATGATAGAGTCCACTTTCTGGAGCTCAAAATTGGATCCCTCTAATTCCAATTCTACCCTTTGCAATTGCCGCCCCTTTTCCTCCACTTCCTTCAGGAGGTAAACACCGAAATCATTGTGTCGGGATAAAGGAGCATGGTACCGACTCTCAAAGTAAAGCATCCTATGATGCATCTCAATGGAGCGAGACAGCTGGTTGGCCATGTAAAAACGGTGACCCCGACTAAGCTGAGCAGTGGTAAGACCCCTATTGAAAACCCTCTCCCCGTAAGGAAGGACATGTTCCAAAATATCGTGACTCACTTCGACCGAGTCAAGTATAACACCTGTGGCCAACGACCAGTTGGAAAAAAAAGGTGCGGCTTGATCCTCCTCGGGTAAAATAGGTATCTCCATGACCTAGCTCGTAAGGAAAATGGTCATCAAAGGGACGTGAGCTAGAACCCTCACCCCCGGGAACAGGGGGAGAGGGGGAGAAGCACCCCGGGGAGGAGGAGAGAGGTCGGTAGTCCGGTCAACAGGGGAACCAACATGTAGGCCAGGTTGCACCGGAAAAGAATGGAGAGGAAGGATGGTCGAAGGTGGGGCAGTAGCAGTAAAGGGTTCGATAACAGCCGGAGAAGGAGAGGGAGAATTAAATATCACCCGTATGTTGGGACGTTTCGGGGATGACCCACTGGAAGACTCCTCGATCTTCCTCTTGCCCGGACGAACCAGGAGCACCTCCTCATTCTCGTCTTCCGACTCCAGGGGACTAATAGTGATCCCCTGAGCGGTAGAAACACTGTGAGCCGACGAAGCTTGAACAGGGCCAGGAACAACATCAACGGTCTTCCAGGTGACACCGGGGTCACCTCCTATTACAATATCCAGCAAATCCACCTCTGCAAAAGAAAAAGAAAAACAGGGTTAAACCTTGATAAAAAGACAGTCAAACAAAAATAATTTTCCCCCACTCACCAACACCATTACGAACAGGGACGGGACGGAGAAGAGGCGTATCCCAATTTTGACTAATGCCAACTAGGACTAGGACTGGCTCATAAAAAAACAACGATGGAAGAGGAACGAGAAGTCAACATGGTGCACAACCCATCCTCGTAAGTACCCTCGGCAGGAGAAGGATCTTCAATGGGAGTACTAATGTCCCGACGAGGCAGGGTAACGGGGAGAAAAGCAAAAGAAACATAAAAGAAGTGATCTTTCCAATTCTTTAAAGAATTGGGGATTTTAAGAGCCATTGACGGGCTAGGTTTCCTTCTCTTAATAAAGGTGAACCAATCGCTGGTAGTGCCAAGTTGATAGAAAACAAGGAACGAGTTCACGGAGGGCCACCCCCCACAAGCACGGCAGGCAACCTCAAAATGGGATACTTTGCAAAGACCTAAGGGGCTAATCTAGTCAAAACGAACGCCATAAAATAGTAGCAATTCTAGGAGGAAGGAAGTAAGAGGATAACGACAGTTATCAAATTCAAAACTCTTGGTATATAAAGTTATCATCCCATCCGGGGCAATGGCAGTCTGAACAGGAACAGGCAGGGTAGGATTCAATCCTTGGGGAATATTATATTTTTCATAAAAAACCCTAAGTTCCTGAGCGGACAGAACGGACGGAGTCATACCAAGATTATGACGCTCACCCATGACGAAAAACAGAAAAAAAGGGAGGAAGGATATTCAAAAGAAAAAAAAAAGAGAAACAAACGCACCTGGCTCCATAAGACGGGGAAGGACGATGAAGGTTGAGTAAAGAAAACAAGAGGGAAAGAGAAGGGGCAGAGCGAATATCTGGAAGAAAAAGAGGCGTAAAAAAAGAAAGGATAGAAGATTACAACAGTTATAAAGGGAAAAGGGTAAGTCGGTTAAAAATTAATTTGAATTTCAAACGTTGGAAAGGGACAGATGATCAACACGTGGCGGATCCCCTCCTCAGAAGCCATTGGATATCTGAGTCTAAAAGGAACTCAAGTACCTACAAATACAGCTGTCTTCCACCAACAACTAACACAGACACTCCAGATCATCGAAAGTAGAGAAAAGAAAATTAGTCTATCACCGGCTCCGGCATGACCAAAGCAACTAATAGACTAGGAGGGACTTGTTGGGATATGGTCCGGAAAGAAGATCGGACATATCCCATAACTCAAGTCCGGACAAACACTTGCAAAGATATAGTAACTTAAGGCCGGACCTATAAACCCAAAAGTCGGGCTTTAGTCGAAGACCCGGCAGATGGGCGAAACCCGGACGTGTTCAGGAGAAAAAGACAAAAAGCTAACGGTAAAAAGGAGACAAGAATCCATATATCAGAATACGAACCAATAAACAGAGGAGACTCGACAATAAAAAAATCATTACTAACAACCTTGAACAATGGCTCATGCATTACATATCCAGGCCAATATGACAAAGATACGCTCCAGACTAAAGACAAATATTCACCAGGTATAAATACCCCCATCAAACCCAAGGTAATGTTCATGTTCTCATTCATTCCTCACACTTACTCCATATTCGCATTTCTCATTCACACCCTATACTTACTCTCACGCCGGAGGCTGGTCACAGCGACACCCCCGGGGTCCTCACTGTGACGAGACTAACGGTGTTCCTGTTTTGCTAGGTTAAGTTCAGTATAACCCTTCTGGAGACTCTAGGAGACCCGACCTACCAGAGATTTTGGAGTTTGCAACCAACATAGAACTCTTTGTCTTTGGCCCAATTATGATAATCAAAATTGATTGTCCAACCACTGTCGTCCCCCACCACATACTCGGTTGCCACGGTTGTCGTCGGAAGTAGGACTGCAACCGAAATGGGGAACGCAACCGAAATGGGGAACACAACAACAATGTGGCTAAAAGTGGCCATTGCTTGTGTGTGAGATTCTTGAATGCTTAGTTATTTGTATGTTATTTTTCTTTCTTGAGTATGATTACAAATATATAGAAGTTTCTATTTATAATGATTTCTATTTCTTGGAAACGTCCCCAACAAGAATTGAGTTTGTTAGAGGGGTGCAAGTGGAAGGCGGGTACCAAGCGGGTAGTGGGTGGGTTGGGTGGAACACCGCCGCATGCAAAGAGGGTTCGACGGGTAGTGGAAGGCGGGTACTTTCAGCGGCTACATATGCCCGCTAGAAATGGGTATTGAACCCGTTGAACTTTTGTAAAATATAGCCGCCGTTTAAAAAATAATTTAGCCCTATAAATACATACCCAATCATTTTATACTACCCACTCAACCAATTGCGAGAAACACCCTGGATTTGGTCTTCGATTTGATCTCGTGGAACATATTGCGAGAAACACCCCGGATTTGGACGAAGACGAAGAGTAGATGAATTTTTATTTGTTGTTATGTATTTTTATTTATTGTCTTTTAATTTATTATGTATTTTTAATTAATTAATTAAAGTTTTAGTTTATTAATTTTAATTGTTTAAATTTTTTTTTAAATAAAAGGGTTGGAGGGTACTTAGAGGGTATCACTCCCATCTAAGAGGGTACTTTGACTAATTGAGGTGACATCTTGTGATTGGTGTAATTTAGGAGGGTAATTTGGTTGGGAGGAACGACTCCCACCCCCTATTCCCGGTAATCATTTGGGGCTTTTTTGTCACTTTCTTCCTTTAATTTTTGTACCAGAAGAATATGCCTAGATAATATTAGGACAAGTAGCAAAATGTAAAAAAAAATCATAAATAATTACAATATTAAGAAAAAGTTAAAATGTAAAAATAGTAAGAGAATGATATACTTGTATTCACGGTTACAAATAATACACATATGCTACATATTACAATCCATCCTACGTCAAAAGATATTATACTTGTATTCACGGTTACATATAATACATATATGCTACAGATTATAATTCCATCCTACGTCAAAAAATATTATACTTGTATTCACGGTTACATATAATACATTAGATGAACTCATATTAGTTGTAAACAAAAGTTGTGTTAAGTACATAAGGAATGTCTGATATAAAATACCACTAACGTATTTTGGTTATACATAAGGAATGTCTGATAAAATATATTTGTTTCAATACTAATAATCTAAAATTTGTACGTAATGTCTGTCAGATATAATAAAAAATAGAGTAAACTCCGTTTTAGTCCATGTGGTTTGGACTAATTCTTGCTTTTAGTCTAATAGTTTAAAAATCTCGATTTACATCCCATAGTTTTATCATTTGTCTCAGTTTTAACTAGGGGTGTAAACGAGCCAAGCCGCTCGTGAGCTACTCGAGAACGGCTCGTTAAAAACTCGAAACGAGCCGAGCTTAAACGAGCCCGAGCCCGAGCTCGAGCCTAAAAAAAAGCTTGTTTAGTAAACGAGCTCGAGCCCGAGCTTTCACTTATCGAGCTCGAGCCGGCTTGCGAGCCTAAACGAGCCTATTATTTATATATTTTTTTAAATAATATATTAAATATACATTTATAAAATAATATTAGTATATATAAAATTATGATAAAAATAACTAAATAATATATATCATGTTATATAAAATTTTATAATAAAATTTATACAAAATAATTATACATAAATATATATATAAATTAATTAATAAATAATAAACGAGCCGAGCCAAGCTCGAGCTTGAAAAACTACCCACGAGCCGAGCCCGAGCTTTAGAAATAAAGCTCGAATCGAGCCGAGCTCGAGCTCACGGAAAGTCAAACGAGCCGAGCTCGACTCGACTCGTTTACACCCCTAGTTTTAACCAATCCACTAACCTCCATCCATTTATTCTGTTAAGTTAAGGTGAAAAGACGAAAATGCCCCTATTTTATAAAGTATCATTTATGTAACTAACTGTACTTTAGGGTTGATTATGTAAGTTAAAAATATTAAAGAAAAAACAAAATAAATAAAAACCTAACCCCACTTCTTGTTCATTCATTTGCCCTAAAATTACCACAACCAGAATCTATCTCCGGCCACCTCTTCCTCCCGCCGGCTCACACCACCGTCATCGCCGTCTAGAACCAACTCCGGCACCCTCCCCCATCGTCATCGCCATCACACCCACCCCTTACATTAATTTACTTGGCGTAGATCAATTCACCTGAAAGTGGTGATGACTTAATTTACAAGGGAAGAAGGGAGAAGATGTGTGACATCTAGAATTTTTATTTTATTTTTATCAACTAGCAACGTTACTAAATTTTCGGGACGAAAGTTCTTTCAACAAGGAGATGATGTGACACCCGACACTTTCAAATTAACTCCGTTAATCCAAACCCCGTTATCTCACAAACTCTAAGGACTAAATCTGCCAATACCCAAACATTCACACATGAAACTACAGGGACTAATGTTGTAAATAACCAAAACTCAATTTAGTTGACTTGTGAAAGCCAAACCTATGTGTTCTTAATCCAAATTCAAGACCGAAACTCCAAAACTGTTCGAATTCGTAACTGTAATGCGTAGCAATGATGATGTCGATCACCATTGAATCGTTTCCAGGCGTTTTTTGTTGTTATTGATTACAAATTAATCATATTAAACCCATGAAATCCGTAACCGTCGACCCACTAGATAAAACCTTTGAATTAGACCGAGTTCGATTACCATTGTGAAATCAAACACTCTGCACACCTCCATCGCATCCCTCTGAACCTTTTGCACAATCTAATTCGGCCGGAGACGCAGCAGGAGACGCCGAAGACTAACTCGTCAAGTCGTGACTGTGGTATAGTCAATCTCCATCAATTCGTCACCAATTCAGGTAATCAAACACACCCCAAATTCGCTTTCACATCTAGAATAAAAAGCCCTAACTTAATTTGGGCTTACAGCATCGAATTGAACACGAACAAATTCTAGAGTTCATCGCTTAAACGGGGTAATCGAACTGTGACATAGACTCTATCTCAATCAAATTAAACTACACAGGTAGTTTCGCAATCCCTCAATCAGTGAAAGCCCTATGAATTCGGTTTCCAATTCCATCAGATTAATCCAAATTGATTTGTGTTAAAAACCTAGGGTTTTGAATGTGCCGAACAAGAATTAATCGATCCTAAACTTGATGTTTTTGCAATTAAACTCACCATTAGACTCGCAATCCATCGATGAACAAAACCCTTAAGCTTATGTATCCAATCGTGGTCGAAATCTAGGGATTCAGGGGTGGTTTTTGGATTGGGTTCGTGAAAGGGGGGAAACCCAGAGGTTTTGAACGTTAAAACCAAGCAGAACTAGGTCATTAATGCGATACCCTAGCGGGCGGGACTGGTTAAGGTGTTGTGCTGTTGTGGGAGAGACCAGGGTTCGAATCCCACAACCCATTTTTATTTTTCTAGGCAGTTTTTAAACTATAATTTTGAATAAAATTCATCCCCATATTATTATAATATTATATTAACATGATTTGTTACCAGAAGACGACCGTGTACTCGGGATTAATTTTCTAATTAATTCTAAGTGTAATTTTTATTTTAAAAATAATATATTTATCTATATTATCACTTTAACAATTATTTCTCGCACGAAAATGTTTTATTTACTATTTAATATGACCCACCTTGTGTCTAGTTGTGTTTCAGGAGACCATGTTATTTCTAGACACCAAATTAGGGCTTTCTTAATCCCGATAATAAGATTCTTATTCGTTAATCATAAGCGTATTTAGGACGTCCGATCTTCCCGTGTTCTCGTCACTTATTCTTACGGGTGTCTAACAATCACAATCATATTCTAGGGCATCTGTAAGCAGTTCACTTACATTATATTTGTGGTTCTATTTGCTGCACTCTACACATCTCATGTAAGTTTCACGACCACTTTTATGTTTTAAACTAGGGGAGAAAACATGACACAAACATATGATTTTTGTAGTTCTTATATATATCACCTGTTAAACTAAGCGTAACATTCTATCATGAAAGTCCTTACACATCGAACCGTTTAATATGGAATTAGCGAGGTAATCTTAAGTAGTACTACTGGGTTTGACAAACCCCACCCGCTTTAGTCGCGCTAACTCGACTGGAGGTCGAACGGGTGTAAAATTGACCTAACACATCACTACTGTTGATAGACATGGTGGAAGGCATCAAACAGTCAGCTTCGGTTGCTAGCGATTTAGTAACTTGAGTATAGGTTAGCTACCTATTGATATATTTTGAATGTACATTATCTGGCAAACATTATTATTAACTGAAACCTGTGAACTCACCAACCTAGCGTTGACAAATTTTCTTAACATGTTTTCTTAGGTCGCTAAGGTACAAGTACACGATTAGGACATGCATGGGAGTCCATTATTATTGCAAACATTTAAACTATTTACCTGCTTTTAAACAACTTGGTTTTTGGGCGCGTTTGTTTTGCGCATTAAATACTTTACTTTACGCTTCAGCATTTACTCTGAATATTTAATGGTTTTTATTAAATTTATATAGTGTCGTTTGATATGACTAATAACTGAGATCCTGTCACACGCCTCGCGGTAAAACCCGGCAAGTGTATTTTGAGAGTGTGACAAGATGGCAGGGTTGTTCAGGATGCTGAAAAACGAACCACCACAGCCGCCGTGTAGATCCATTCACCTGAAAATGACCACCACCACTTCTTGCTTCAGCAGGCATCTTCTCAGTTCAAAAACCCTAGATCGATGGTGGCAGTGATTGTGGGATGTTGGTGGCGGTTTAGTGAACGGTGGGTGTTGGTGTGGTGAACGGTGGGTGCTGGTAGTGCCCTAGCCGAAGAAAACGGAGGTGGGTGCTGGTGGTGGTCTAGCCGGAGAAACGGAGGTCGTGTGGTAGTGGCCTGGCAGGAAAAACGTGGAGGCAGATTGGCCGGATTTCATTGGCTGGTGGTGGTAATAGAGGTAGGGTGGCCGGATTTTCGTCTAGAGCAGTGGTGGGGGCGGTGGTGTGGGGGTGCTGGAGCTATCCTTCTGAGTATATAAATGAGTATATAGCAGTTTTTTAGATGTGTGGGGTTAGGTTTTTATTTATTTTGTTTTGTTTAATATTTTTAACTTACATAATCAACCCTAAAGTACATTTAGTTACATAAATGATCCTTTATAAAATAGGGGCATTTTCGTTTTTTCACCTTAACTTAACAGAATAAATGGATGGAGGTTAGTGGATTGGTTAAAACTGAGACAAATAATGAAACTATTGGATGTAAATCGGGATTTTTAAACTATTGGACTAAAAGAAAGAATTGACCCAAAACACAGGGACTAAAACCGGAGTTTACTCTAAAAATAAAAGTAATTATTAGGTTATATAATCGTCATACATATAACATATATAACAGTATGCATTTAATACATGTTTATGTTTATATGATTAGGGTGAGGTTCAAATGTTAACCAATATTTATGTGATAACAATGATAACCACTTTCAAGCATAGTGTTACGTATATGTAACAATTATCATTATGTTAATGTTACATATATGTAAACACTATGTGTCACGTATATGTAACATTATTTGGTACATATACGTAAAACTCATCATTTCCATATTTATATTCAAAATATTTATTCAAGATACTTAAATACTATTTTAACAATTAAAAAAATAATTTATAAATTATGTGATTGTTTTATAGTGATTAGCACGGTTATCACATAAAAAGTTGGTTAGTATTTGAACTCTTTCCTATATGATTATATAGTTTTTTACTTAAAATTAACTTGTATACAAAGATATTCGTTTTTGTTAAAAAAAAATTGGTTTTTCGTTCCTAATAAACTTTATTTACTGGATAAAGTTTTCGAGTAAAGCTGTAAAGGTAAACAATATTGTGGTGTTTGGAATTAATTATTTAAATCGATTATTCAGGAGAAATCTGAGGTGTAAGTGACGAACCCTAGATTCTCATTTTGGGGGTTTTCACTTTTGGGTTCATTGAAGTAAAGAAGAAGCATATCCTAACCATTTTAAGGAGTAAAGATCAACTAAATCATCATCCTCACCGCTGCACCGTCGTCTGAAATCAGCCCCGCCGCACCGCGATTATCGCCACCGCTGCGAGTCCGATTAAAGACTAGGAGGAGACATGCGGTCTAAAACCCTAGTTCTACTGACGGTGGTACCAAGGTGGAATAGGAAGGAGTACCCTAACTTGGGCGCAATTGGGTTAGTTCGTTCCAACTCCTTTATTTCTGTCCGTTTTACCTTCTTGTTACTCGAATTGCATGCTTAGGCATTCTTGGTCTGGGTTAGGAGGACCAGCAATTGTTCTTGATTCACAGGGAGAGACATACCCTGTTTTTTGTTTTGACTGTTGCATATACGTGTTGCATCTGTTTGATTAATGAGCAATTTGTCTATTCTATTTGCTTAATTGTGGTTAAAATAAAAATAAATATTCTATTTGCTTAACTGTCGTTAAAATAAAAATAAATACATCTTGTGTATTATTTCAAACATAGACGGTAGGTGGAATAATGTCTCCTTGAGATCATGTTCAGGGGAGAGGGGTGCATCTAGTGCTAACCATAAGGGGTATAGGTTACGTTTGGCATCTTGGAATGTAGGAAGCCTAACTAGTAAGTTGTTAGAGTTAGTAGACGTGCTTAGAAAACATAGGATTCAGGTAGCTTGCCTTCAGGAGACTAGGTGGAAGGGTCAAAGGGGGGGTGAGTGTAATGGCTACAAACTGTTGCATTCTGGTTGCGATGGAACAAAAAATGGGGTGGGTTTTCTAGTTGCTAAAGAACTGCACGGAAATGTGGTGGAAGTGAAAAGATATAATGATAGGATCATGGTGTTGAGAGTAGTACTTGGTGAGGAAGTTGTGGCAATTGTTAGCGCTTATGCACCACATGTAGGTCTAGGAGACCAAGAAAGGAGGGATTTTTGGGGTAGTTTAGACAGAGTAATGAGGTCATTACCTAGACAGGAGAAAATATGCTTAGGAGGTGATTTTAATGGTCACGTTGGTAAGGAGAGTGATGGTTTTCCGATGGTTCATGGAGGTTTTGGTTATGGTGTTAGAAACGATAATGGTAGGGAGCTTCTTGACTTTGCGCTTGCGCATGATCTTGGTATTATAAACACGTTCTTTATAAAGAGGGAATCACATTTGATTACTTTTAGTAGCGGGGGGCGCAACACGTAGATCGACTATTTCCTGATGAGACAAGGGGATCGCAATTGGTGGAAGGATTGCAAGGTAATTCCAGGAGAGTCAGTAGCGACCCAACATCGTCTGTTGGTGGCCGATTTTACCTTGAGAAAAAGGGTGGCGGAGAGGAGAAGAAAAAATAAACCAAGGATCAGATGGGGGAATTTGAAGGATGAAAACATCAATTTGTTTAAAGATAAAGTCATGGCGATGAACACAAATACTAAGGATGGCGACACAAACCAGATGTGGGTAGCTATGGCAACCACTGTTACGCAGGCAGCAAAGGAAACCCTCGGAGTCACATTGGGAGCAACAAGAGGACATCAGGAGTCTTGGTGGTGGAATGAGGAGGTGCGGAGCAAGATAAAGGACAAGCAACAACGCTTTAAAGAGATGTTGCAGTGCAGTAATGGAGAGGAGATAATGACACTACGGGAGAACTATAGACAGGCAAAGAGGGAAGCTAAAAAGGCAGTGAGTGAGGCAAAGAATTTTGCCTATGAAACGATGTATAGAAAACTAGACACCAAGGAAGGGGAGCATCATATGTTTAAGATTGCCAAAAATAGGGAGCGTAGGAGACAAGATCTTGGGGTCGTGAAGTTTATCAAGGAAGATGATGGAAGAGTTTTGGTAAAGGGACGAGACATCAAGCTGAGATGGCAAAACTATTTCTACACCCTTTTCAACAGTTGTAGACCAAGTCTAGCCATAACGGAGAATCGCAATACTCATTCCAGTCAACGAAATAATTGTTATTGTCGAAATATCACACAGGAAGAAGTGAGGAGTGCTCTTAAGAAGATGGGAAGAGCTAAGGCAGTCGGTCCAGACAACATACCCATTGAAGCGTGGAAGTGTATGGGAGAGGAAGGTGTTCAGTGGTTGACAAGACTGTTCAACAATATCTTCAAAACCGGGAAGATGCCAGATCAGTGGAGGCGTAGTGTCTTAGTACCCCTATATAAAAACAAAGGAGATGCTCAATGTTGTGCTAACTACAGGGGGATTAAGCTCCTATGTCATACAATGAAATTATGGGAAAGAGTTATAGATACAAGGATTAGACGACAAACCCAGGTTACAGCAAACCAATTTGGGTTCATGCCAGGCCGGTCCACTACGGAGGCGATACACATTTTAAGAAGATTAATGGAAAAGTACAAAGAGAAGAAACATGATTTACATATTGTGTTCATCGATCTTGAAAAGGCGTACGATAGTGTGCCTAGAAGATTGATCTGGGAAAGTCTGGAGGGAAGAGGGATCCCTAGTAAATATATTGAGGCAATTAGGGATATGTATCATGAGGCTAAGACATGCGTCCGAGCACCCGTGGGGGATACAGACTTTTTTCCGGTGGAAGTGGGAGTTCACCAGGGGTCGGCACTAAGCCCCTTTCTCTTTGCAGTAGTTTTGGATGAGTTGTCAAAGTCGATTCAAGATGCAATTCCATGGTGCATGCTTTTTGCTGATGATATCGTGTTGATTGCAGAAAGTAAAGAGACATTGAACAACAGACTAGAGGAATGGAGAACAGTCTTAGAGCACAAAGGTTTGAAGATAAGCCGATCTAAAACCGAGTACCTTCACTGCAACTTTAGTGGTGCAAACGTCGACGAGGAGACCCAGATTTCTATTGAAGGTGGGGTTGTCCCTAAGACACTGAAGTTCAAGTATCTAGGATCTGTCATCCAGAGTAACGGGGACATCGACAATGATGTAGTCCATCGGGTGCAGGCTGGTTGGTGTAAATGGAGAGCGGCCTCAGGTGTTTTGTGCGACAAGAGGTTTCCAATAGGGTTAAAGGGTAAATTTTATAGGGTAGCAGTTCGCCCAGCGATGCTATATGGAACCGATTGTTGGGCCATCAAGAAAACACAAGCTCGAAAAATGGATGTAGCTGAGATGAGGATGTTGAGGTGGATGTGTGGACACACAAGAAAGGACCGAATAAGAAATGAAGTTGTTCGGAAGAGATTGGGAGTCACATGTATCTCAGATAAGATAAGAGAAGGAAGATTGAGATGGTTTGGACATGTCAAGAGGAGACAGAGCACAGATCCAGTGAGAACGGTGGAAACTCTCGTTGTAGAGGGGAAAAGGAGCAGGGGGAGACCGAAATTAACGTGGGATGAGAGGATTAGGCTTGATTTGCTAGATTTACACCTCTCAGAGGACATGATCAATGATAGGATTTCATGGAGACGTTGTATTAGGGTTTTAGGATGAGTGACCCGTTGTGTGGGAGAGTAGAGTTGTTTAGCAAAGATTTTGCGTATGTCTTGTTTCTTATAGGTGTGTTGTGTTTCTTGTGACTAATATACTCTAGTCATACACTGCTAATTGTTAGATTACTGTTAGATTTATTTTACTTTATTACTCATTAATTTTATTTATATTTTTATCTTTTTCTTTCCCATGGAGCCGGGGGTCTAAACGGGAGCAGCCTCTCTATCCCTTCGGATAGGGGTAAGGTTTGCCCTCATCACACCCTCCCCAGACCCTACTAATAGCGTTAGCTATGTGTGGGATTATACTGGGTACGTTTGGTTTGGTTTGGTATCTGTGTATCGCCATTTTAAAAGCAAGTTGAGTCTAGATGAAGAAAAGAATACTTTTTTTTATCAGCAAACGTCCGAACACCCGGATCACCCTTTCGACCGAAAAACAGAAGCGTGGTGGCCTGGCCCCACATGGCCATATCACTCAGGAGGAAACTCATAACTGGGAAAACCCCATAGCTCAACCAGCTGAAACATTTTGTCCCAAGCGAGACTCGAACCCATGACCTCCCAATTAGCTTATTAAAATGTTGTTTTGAATAAATATATTAAGATTATTTAATTCTAGTTGTTTTCAATAACCATAAATTGGTTAGCACTTAACTCTTAAAGAACCAAAGGCCAATTGGTCCAGCAGTAGCCCCATGGCTTCCTTTGTGGGAGGTCGTGCGATCGAGTCTCGCCTGGTGCAATTTGTTTCGGGTTGAGCCAGTAGGTTTTCTCAGTTGTGGGTTTCCTCCTAGGGGTGGTCCTGAGTTCAATACCCTGGAGCGTCAAAAAATTGGGACGGTTGAAATCCCGTCACAGGACTCGAACAGGGTTTGGGGATCCAAAAAACGTCGTTCAAAAAAACTTAACTCTTAAAGAAATTGTAATAAATTGCATGATGTCGGAATTAGAAGTTACTTCCGTATTTAAATTCTTAAAAACTTATTATAAAAGTCGAACCGGGTTTGGGGATACAATTTTTTTATTACTAAATATATAATAATACATTTTATCAGCCCGTGTAATACACGAGATTTTAACCTAGTTTGTATATATTTAATAAAGATACGGTGACATATAGTTACATTATTATATACATATAATTTGAGAACTTGGATGAATGACTAACAGAATACGTGTTGCATGCTTATTTGGCCTTAAGAAGCGCACCAACCATAGCCTGTCACTTGGCAGGTTGTGGGTTTAATTTTGTTTTTTAACTACACATTTTTTTCTTACATATGTACAATTGAATTCCTATATAAAACCAAAAGTTGGGTTGGTGGAGCCGGTAGCATCCTTTCTCCCCAACTCCCACCCTAGTTCGATCCACGCATACTGTTAAAAATAACAATCAAGTTGTAAACATTAATTAGTTCAAATGATTAAATTGTAAAAGTTGTTTTACAGGTTACAAGCTGTTTGGTATCATCTTTATGGTCATTAATCTTTTAATGGTTCAAAGCCTCTTAATGATTAAGAGGTAAAGGGTCATATAACTTGTGAATACTTACCATTAAGATGTTACCTTTTAACCATTCAGAATTAAGGTTTGACCATAAATCTTTTAATGGTTCAAAGCCTCTTAATGATTAAGAGGTAAGGGGCCATATAACTTGTGAATATTTACCATTAAGATGTTACCTCTTAACCATTCAGACTTAAGGTTACCTCTTAACCATTGAGGCTTTGAAACATTACCAAAGAGTGCCTAAGTTGATGGTTGGATTTAAAGAATAGAACTTGGGAACTGTTGCAAATGAGTTGAAAGGTGGAGGACTGCAGTTGTCTAACCAAAAGAAGATAGAGGGCTGAAGTGTTGTCACTGTAAAGCACAAGGATCAAAGTTGAACATCCATGGTTTATATAAAAACAGTTCCAGTCTCTTCAAAAATGGGCTTTTCATTTTTCACAAAATAAATTCTCGCACAAATTAGGGTTTCTTCTCTGGTTATTTGTTCATCGGTTAAGTGAATTTCTGATGTGTTCTTGATCGCATATCTGGATAGTATGCTTTGGAGAAGCCATTAGAGTTGTGTTTTTTGATTCCAATTGTTCTAATTGTTTAGAGTTTTATAAACAACAAGTCCATTCAAGTAACAAATTAATCGGATTACAGACTTGATAATTAATTATCATAATTAAAAACATAAGTTAATTGTTAAACATGTATTAAAATAGATCGTGTAAACACTAAATGGATATTGTTTATTATTAATCACGGTATTTTAAGTCTCACATCAAATTAATCCTTGGACCAAAACAATAACCATGATCATTAAGCACCCTTGTTTGGTAACTTGCGATCACGCGTTAACGTCTATGGCTAGCTTTTGGTTGAATTCCGAACAATGTTCCCCGACACCACAAATAAACCACGTCTTGCCCGGGGCCAAGAGTGCTATAACGTCGTGTCCAGAGGTGTAAGCTTCACTCGGCGGTGGTATTATGCAACCAGCAAACGAACTACCCTTCACTTTGAACACGTTATGTAACCCTTTCGGATAATTAAACACTGTAGTATTGAAAATGATGTCAAAACTATTATGTATGTGTCGCGTTCAGTATAAATTTTGTATGTATATAAAAACCTTTTACCTAGTGTGTCACCGACTTTAAAATGTTTATTTTTAGCCCAGGCTTGATAATCATAATCGATGGTCCAACCGCTGCCATCTCCGACTACATACTCTGTTGCTATGGTGGTGGCTGGAAGTAGCACGACAACGAAAATGGTTAAAACAACCATAATGTGGTTAAAGAAGGCCATTTATGGTGTTAGTGATTTCTTATCGTGGCTCGGCCTTTAGTTTGATGAACACTTGTATTTCTTATGGAAGTAGCACGACAACGAAATTGTATTTATAGCGGTTCTTTATTGTTGTTGTAAAACCTAAAGATAATAGAAGAGACAAGCACCAAGTAGGTACAGCAAGAACAAGGGGTTGTTAGTTATTATTCACGGCGATTGGTTATGTTAATTTTTAATTTATATTGTTATTCACGACAACCAGGTAAAGCTAGAATTAGTTTCGTGGATTGGTTAAAGAACCGATTATGTCGGAGGACTACAAATGTATTTTCTAAAAACATAGAACCAAAACCATAATATAACCTAACTAGGGATGAGATCGGTAATGGTACCGATACCGAATTTATGAAAAAGTGGGTACCAGTGCCAGTACCGAATTTATCGATACGGGTACTCATTACAAAATGTTAATCTCTAGATGGTATCAGTACCTAAATACCGGTACTAGGTACCAAATGCTCATCCCTAAACCTAACTAGACCATCCGTGTAAATATGCTGTTATTTTCTTATGTATGCAAACCAACAAAATATCATCTTTAGAATTGGATTCATTGAGGGTATGCAAATGCCCTCCAGAAAAGTTACATAACAACAAAAACAAAAAAAAACCCAAAAACAAGATGAACAGAATTCAAAACTTAAGACAATGTCATCACCAACCACGGTTATTCCATCACTATAACATCTAATACTTTCCTCATCATTATCATCACGTGTCGACCGTCGGATCAATCTCCTCACTTGGCACAAGCAAGAGCAGCACGAAGCTTCTTGGCGGCTGCAACCATGTTCTCAAGTGCAGGCTTGACCTCACCATACTTACGGGTCTTGAGCCCGCAGTCAGGGTTCACCCATAAGATATTGGTTTCCAAAACTGCAAGCATTTTGTTAATTCTGTCGTGAATTTCCTCTGTAGATGGTATTCTTGGAGAGTGAATGTCATAGACACCCGGCCCGATTCCAGCACCGTACTTGACTCCCTCACGGAACACTGAAAGCAGCTTCTCATCAGATCGGGAGTTCTCAATGGTGATGACATCAGCATCCATGTTGATGATGGAATGGATGATGTCGTTGAAGTTTGAGTAGCACATGTGTGTGTGGATCTGGGTGGTGTCTTGGACCCCGACATTGGTGATTCTGAACGAGTGGACGGCCCAGTCTAGGTAGAAAGCATGCTCGGCTTTCCTAAGTGGCAATCCTTCTCTTAAAGCAGCCTCGTCGATCTGGATGACTGTGATTCCTGCCTTCTCAAGATCCTCAACTTCATCCTTAATTGCCAAAGCAATCTGGTAGCAAGTTTCAAATCTAAAAAAAAAGATTAATAATGTGTCATATAGCGGGTTTTTCTAATTCTGCAGAAATAGAACATGGTTTATATTTATACCTGGGCTGGTCGTTACGGACAAAGGACCAGTTGAGAATGGTGACTGGACCAGTGAGCATACCCTTCATGGGGCGTTTGGTCATTTCTTGAGCCATGGTGGACCAGAAGACGGTCATGGCCTTGGGACGGCTGACATCACCATAAATGATTGGTGGTTTGACACAGCGGGACCCGTAAGATTGCACCCATCCGTTAGCAGTGAAGGCAAAACCAGATAATTGCTCACCAAAGTACTCAACCATATCGTTCCTCTACAACAAACAAACAAAAAAAAATTAACCAATATGTTTCACCGACTTGAAAAAGGAAAAGAAAATATGATATTGATATGGTGTACCTCTGGCTCTCCATGAACGAGCACATCAATGTCAAGTTCTTCTTGTAGCTGGACAACTTTGAAGATTTCCTCTTTGATGGCTTTAACATATTCTTCCTCAGAGATCCTACAATAAATCCATGAATTTGTGAGAACATAAGCTTATAATTAAGCTATTGAAAGAATAAAATATGGATTAATTAGTTGGAATTACTCACTTTTTAGCCTTGTACTCACGGCGAACCCTTCTGAGCTCAATGGTCTGAGGGAAAGAACCAATGGTGGTGGTGGGGAGAATTGGAAGGTTAAGTTTCTTCTGCTGGGCATCCAATCTGGCACTCACATTGGTGGCACGACGGTGGTCAGAACCCCTCAAAGCTGCCGCCTGAGAGACCAAAAGGATCAAACTTTTAATAACTAGACGTGAAAAGGTTGGTGTTTTTTCACAAATATTCATAAGAATTTGGATTAAATATCTAAATGATTAGCATCACTTACAGCCTTCTGGACAGCTTCATTGGTGACTCTTGGGGAGCACTTCCTTGAGGCCTGAGCAGCGGCATTAGCTGCAAAGAATGCCTGAAAAAGACAAGAACTCAAAAAATCAGTGACCTATGTGTCTTGGTTCATATAGGGATTAATAAATAAAAAGTTAATTTAATTACCTCATCCTTCTGACCAGCCAAGGCTTTGGCCAAAGCACCAACTTCAACCACCTTTTGAGCAGCGAAAGCCAACCAAGATTTGATCTCAACGTCCAACTTGGTCTCATTCACAAGATCCACAGCAGTGTGTTGGAGTGATGATGAGGTGGAGACAACAAGTTTATCTGCATTAATCACATTTTACATCATGAATAATTAAGCTATTCGGCACATATACTTGTAAAGGTGGCAATTTCAACCCATTTCCTTATGAATTGAGTCAATTTGGGTTATGTTTTTCTAATGGATCAACCAAATGGGTAAAAAGTTAACTGAAGTGTATTTCTAATTAATACAGCCTTCTAAACCGCTTTACGCAAAAAATGATATTAATATTGTAGTATTAGTTTTTGAATCATATTTAAACACTAGCTATTTATAAATAAAAAAAAGTTGAACAAAAAGTATTTCGGGTCAACCCAACCGACCGTTTAACCCAAACCCAATAAAGTTGGACAAAGAGTCTTCCAGACCAACCCAGCCAATCCGTTTTGACACAAACTCATATCGACTTGTTACGGAATCCAACCTCCCCCCCAGCCCATTTTGCCACTCCTAAAACTTGTTTATTTATTGGAAAATTATAACTACCTTTGCCGACAATGGCCTCAAGAGACTTGAGGACACTAAGAGATCCAGCAAGATCGTTAGCCCAGATGTTTCTGCCATCAACAACACCAGCAAAGAGGTATTTGCCTGATGGGAAGCTGGTCTTGATTAAATCAAGAGTCTTCTCACCACGGACCAAATCAAAAGTGTAACCAGCAACTCCGGGCAAGGTGGTTAGGGTTTTGAATGCATCAGCAGGAACATCAGCAAAGTAGGTGGCAACAAGGACATTAAGACCAGAGCAAGCTGATTCTAGATCTGTGTAAGCCTTGGTGAAAGCTTGCAATTGGTGGGCCTCAAGATCCTTCACAAGGGTAGCTTCATCAAACTGGATCCATGTTGCACCAGCTTCCTTCAACTCAGCAATCACTTCCCTGCAAGATTACCCCTTTGTTATGGTGTGAACAAGAGGTTGTTTTAGATGTTGCAAGATGGTCAGGTTGGATAAAGGGCCAAAATGTATCATTGTTTAGTAAAGGTCAATACAGGCTGGGTCAGGTCAGAATGACCTGCAAACAGTTTTTCATATATTACTTTAACCAAACTATATTAATCTAAATGTTTGAATAAAAAGAACTTATGAGGTTGTATGCATTAAAAATCGGCTTTGCATAGCTTTCGACCCCTTTGACCAATTTGACATGTTCTCCTTTTGTTCCTTTGATCTGACCCGTTTCACATAAATGGACACCTAGTGTAATCATAGTAAATATTATAAAAATAATGAAAAGGTAACATACTTGTAGATAGGAAGGATTTTGTAAAGAAGAGAAAGAAGATCAAAAGTTTTTTCAACACCCTTTGCAGGTTTAGATAGCAACAAGTAGCTGACTGGGCCAACAAAAACCGGGACGGTATCAACTCCAAGCTACATAATGAAAAAAAAATATTAACCAACATAAGACTTTAATGCACATATAAATCTCAATTCTTATAGAACATATAAAGAACACATACAGCTTTAGCCTCCTTGTATTCATTCACAGCCTTGTGGGAAGCATACGAGAATTTCACTTCAGGGCCCAACTCTGGGACAATGTAATGGCTGCACATCAAAACACAAACAGTTATTATTTATCCATTTCAACAATGGTTCAACATCATAAATGCAAAACAATAAGATTCACAAACCAACTTACTAGTTGGTGTCAAACCACTTGGTCATTTCCATAGCAGGGACAGAAGCATTTCCTCTAGCCATTGAGAAGTAAGTGTCAAAACCGATTTCACCACCGTTCCAGTTGTACCTTGGTGGGACAGCGCCAATCATGGTGGTGGTGTCAAGAACTTGATCATAGTAAGAGAAAGTGTTGCTGGGAATATATTTGATGCCAGCATCAGCCATCTGCTTCCAGATGGATGATCTGAGATCAGCAGCAACTGTCTGCAAATCCTCAGCACTGCTCTTGCCATCCCAGAAAGATTCAAGAGCGAATTTCAGCTCTCTCTTGGGACCCATACGGGGATAACCGACAATGTGAGACGCCATTGATCTGTTCAATCACAATTCAAGCGATTTAAAACCTAACAATAAACAGCAATTCATATTCAAAGTGCTTGATAAACTTGATCCTAAATCGTATAAATCTAAATTGGTCAATTTAGATGTAACTATATAGTTGATATTAATATGGATCATCACTAAGATCCTGCTAAAACTTAACAAATACAGAAAAAATCAACATACAAATAAATTAATGTAGTATATAAAGCTAAATTTAACAAAACTTGCAGAGATAATGAAATTATTTATTTAAAAACTGATTGCTGATTTCATTAGCAAGAGCAATCCACCTACCCTAAAAACCAATAGTTTTTTTGAACGGCAATTTGGATCACTGACGGGCCACTGACCCACCCGATCATCTCCACCTCCCTCAGGAGGAAACCCACCATAGGTGAGAAAACCTACTGGCCCAACCTGGACCCCTTTCTTTGTCACGAGTGGGACTTGAACCCAAGACCTCCGCATTTTAGTGAAGGGGTATACACCTTTTCCATCGGGCTAAGCTAGTGGTTGTAAAAAAAACTAATAGTTAATCTACCAACCATAAAAGCTAGTTGTTTGCTGTACATATACGACAATAGATATTGTTAGATGGATCAATGTAGACCAACACTTTGACTATATGAATCTCAACAACCCCATACTACATCTAGATCTCTGATTAAATCCGTATACAATACCTAATAGAAAATTTCACTTTAGAAATCCGAATCAGATTGAAATTTCTCTCTTTTACGGTGAAGCAGAATCTCACTGAACCAAACAAAATCATTCCAGCGTGAACCGAATTGCATTAAAATATAGATCTAAAAGTAAAATTCAGATCGAAAAGTAGATCTGCAGTTCCCAAAACCCTAGAAGCATCAGATCTTACTTTTGGCGATCTTATCAAACAATCTCTTGTTTACTGTTTTACATTTTTACTGAACCCTAATTAAACCCCCAACAAAATCCACAACCACGGGGCCCACGGATCACTTAATTAACGCAATAAAACACACATTTCCATGGATAGGAATGTGTAACACGTCACTGCGCACATAGATTCATAACAATTGGAACAGATCACGGACGTTTGATACTAGATCTAACTGTGCTTTTAACAGATTCATAATACTACATCAGTCAGCTGTGGAATTGACAATGGTGTTTTTAACAGTGGTGAAGGAGTGGCGTACCTGTAAGAAGGTGAGAAAACGGAAGATCCGAATCAATTGGTTGGTTCTTCCGAGATAGAGAGGAGAGAAGAATGGTGGAGACGAATCGGTGAGAAGGGGGAAGAGGGGTACTTATAGGAGGAGGTGGGGGTGGGTGAGATGTGACTGGTAGATATGATCATAATTCATCTTGGTGGGCGTTCACTCACTCACTCACGCACGCACTTGACCTCATCGCGTCGATTTACGTGGTTCATTATTTATAAAGATTAAAATAAGACAAATTGTTTAAAAATGTAATAAGACTAGTAATTCCCACGCCGACGTTGGGGTCATCAGTTCAATAATTAATTTTCTTTGAACGGCGAACATTGAATGTCGTGACGTCACACCCACTCGTCATATGACAGAGTCTCGTCTAACTCCGGTCGATATGTTGTCTTAACCGGACCCACTTGGCATCAGAGTTGGAGAGCATCCAAGGAAAAATCTCACTCAATACGGCCCCTTCCGGGCTTGAGGGAGAGCCGAGGCTCGAACCCTGGATCGGCGTGGGTAAAACTCTGGTGCATCAGCCTAAGAACTATGCCTCATTTGTATGCCTCGAAAACTAATGGTGGTGGCAGGGATTGAACCCAGGTCCCTTGGTACTTCAGGCCTCACCTCAACAACTACCCCACAATACTACCAAAGTATGTAATTGAAATTTGTAAGGCTCAATCTATTGGGACACCCCCGATATCTATTTAGACACACGATACGCTCCATACTGGCCAATATTGAGCGTATAGATACAACCTTAAACAACCAGAACTGACATTATCAGTCCTGGTCTGGTGGCTGGTCCAATACGATCCATATTGGTCAATATGAAGTGTATAGGTACAACCTTAAACAACCAAAATTGACAGGTCAAATACGATCCATATTGGCCAATATAAAGCGTATTGGAGTGTGTTTGTGTCGTATGGGCTGATACGAAGCATATCCGGGTGCATATTAGGCTGATATGCATCAGCCTCTTTCATATGAACCTCCAATATGTATCATATTGGGCAATATGATGCATATCAGGTTACGTATAAGGCTCATATGCATCAGCCTCTTCCCCATACGACACAAACACACTCCAATACGCTCCATATTGGCCAATATGAAGCGTATAGGTCTAAGGAATAAGGATTTAACAGGCAGAAGTTGACTCCCATCGGGAAACGAAAAAGCCTAATATGCTCCATATTTGCTAATATGGAGCGTATTAGGTGTCAAAATAAAAAAAATGAGTGTCTAAATAGCAAGATCCATTTCTAAACCATAAAATTTTGCTACTAATAATAATATACCATAATTTTAAATTTAATGATTTACACATTTAAATTTTAGAGTAAATTACACAAATTATCCTTTAGTTATATATGAAATTGAACTTTATGTCCTTTGACTTCAATAATTACAGATATTTTTTTTGGAAATTTTACACACATTTCGTCATTTCCACTAACTAATGTTAGCTTTTTCTGTTAAATATTGACATGTGTCTTGCACATGAGGGTATAATGATCTTTTTACCCACTAAAAAACTATTTATGTAATTTACTTAAAAAGTATATAACCCTAAAAGAATCTCACCAACCAAACACACACATATGTTAGAGTGGGAGAGAGACATCCAGAGAGAATGGAAGGGGAGGAGGGTCGGCCAACCTCCGGTGACCCCTCCTGGCCGTCCTTAGAGGGGATGATATATGTGTCGATATCGACGCGTTGATTATTATTATTATTATTATTAGTTTTTCTATTATTATTTTCTTTCGACTTCGTTCTTTTGCCTTTTCAACTACAAAAAATATAATATTATTTGTAATTTATCCATATTATTTCTTGAGACGTGAAAATATTTACAATATTACTATGAACTTTTTGTTACCATAAAAATCAGTTTTAGAGAATTGTTAATCAAACCATTGGTACTAAGTTCAAGATTTTGTCAGTTAACTCTTCTATGATTCGGTTCGGATTGTAAACATACACGTACAAAGTTCCCGTCGCACAGCGCGGCTAACCCCTTAATTTATATTTGATACACTGTTATACGTAAATTCCCGCTGGAGATACCTTATAAAATAATTTATTCTAGAGTTAATTACAAAGATGGTACTTGTGGTTCTCATGTTACGGTTTTGGTCCCCAATAATCAAAAACCACATTGATGATCCAATAGTTTGTAAGCGGGTAGCACATATGGTCCTTGATACTAAAAGACGTTAGAAAGTCTGTTAAAATATTATGAAAAGACTAATGTACCGTTTTAATTAAAAATAATAAATTAATATATATTAATCACTTAAAACCCTAACCTTAGCACTTCCACCAAACGGGTTCATCCCGTCGCTGACCATCCCCTACTCCTTCCCTGAACTCAGCCACCTCTTTCTTCTCTGATATCAGCTTTGTTTCATTCGCTTGAACCGAACATGCCTTGAGACTCCTTAGAGAGGTTACAAGTGCAGAGATTGTTGTTTGGACGACGAACTGCGACGGTGGTGGATCATGAAGAATGAATCAAAAGGGAACAAATTGAGAAGAGGGTGATTTGGTTTGTGAGTCGTCGGAAACCACTACGTCATTTTTTTCTCCTCCTTGGCTCGTCTCTAATTTCGATGGACAAGACACACTTTGTGATGGGGAAGAGATGAATTATGATGTCCACAGTTTGGTGATGCTTCCTTCACAGTCTTCAATGTGTGGGGAAGAGACGATTATTTCTTCGTAATCTAATGAACAAAACGCACAATTTATGATGGTGAATTGTTGTTGGAAAAGCTATTAATGATGGCGAGGTTGCTTTCTTTATAGTTTAATCAACAACATCCAAAGTGAATGCGTTAAACGATATGAGCAACGTACAGTCACTACACTGGGAAAGAAGATATGGTCTAGCCAATTGTTCAAATGATATTCTTCTTATTTGCCAACATTCACTTTAATTATGTGCTTTCACTTGGATACTCTAAAAGCACATTCTTTTATGAGATTTCAGTTGGATTTCAATTGAAGAAGTTGATCGTGGGTTACAATCTATTTGGATTGAATATGGTTTCGATGAGTATTTTGTGGTTGATCAGTTGCACAACGATTACCCGCGAATTAGGAGGCTGAGAGTCAACTGGGCATCGATCGAAACTCCTGGAACTTTTGTGGTGGCGTGATCGGAGACAATGATGGTTGAAAGAGGGGAACATATGTTTCACGAGGATGTAACAACAAAAGTTCGTCCATCCACTCCATAAACAAAATGTGTTACGTTTTAACAGATTACTAGACTAAAGATGTAATTTCTGATTCCTATTATAACCGCAATATGCCATACCACATAGGCTATCCATGTATATAATAAAAATTAAAATTCGCCTTTCAAAAAAAAATAGTAAAGATAAGATATATAAATTTTACTATTTTAGCAAATAAATTATAAAGAAAGCAAGTACAAAAATTCTTTAAAAATATGACAGGGTTGGTGAGGTTGGTGAGCATGGTCGTGCTGTCGTGGTGACCGTGAGCCTCCAATAAAAGTTGAATAACTCACTGTACCAAACAATATTTTTGACTTTAATATTCTTACATTTATGACCTTGGAGCGTTATTATTTATTGTCCTATTCGATTGCAAATTTTGGTGCGTCAAAAGAGGAAGGATACAGGTATTTTCCTCCTACTTCCTATACTAACGTAAACTTTACTACTTCTATGAAAAGTTAAAGAAATATATTTTGTTATGATTTTCTTTATTGTTTTACTAAAGTTATTTATACTATTTTTTATTTATAAAAATCATTTAAATTTTAATTTTTAATATTATTTATTGTTTTAAAGTTTTATAAAATTAAGTAACTTAAATACAACATATATAAAATTTAGTTAAAGAAATATACTTCGGATTTGACATGAGTTCTCTGGTGTTGCCGTATCAAATAATGATATCAATGCTTTAGATCAATCGCCAATTTTCGACGACGTCATAGACGGAGTTGCACCCGGGGCTTTGTTTTATGTCAATGGAAATGAGTATAAGCACGGGTATTATCTTGACGATAGTATTTATCCTGAATATGCTACAGTTGTCAAATCCTTTACATGTCCGCAAGAAGATGATATCAAACGATGTTATTTAAAAAAAAACTCAAGAATTGACGAGAAAGGATATCGAATGGGCATTCAACGACTTAAAAAAGAAATAACATATGGTGGCCCACCCAGCACGGTCGTGAACCAAACAGAAAACTCGGAACACAATGTATGATTGTGTGATTTTACATAATATGATTTTACAGGATAAAGGCCGAGCGATTTGCCAAGACTATGTAGATGACATCCCGACTGTCGTAGATATCGGCAAGGAAGAGAAACAAGCAAAATGTCAGGCTATCCGCTACAGAGAAACACATAAAAACCTTAAAACGAATTTAGTGAACATGATTTGGGCATCATGAATATTGAAGTATTTTTTTTTCTTTTTTTACTTTGTTGTGTTAAAAAATTTAAATTAATATTAGAATTTTGTTTATGTTTTTCAATAAATAAATGTTTAAAATTAATATATGCATAAAGAATAATTAATGACAGTGATTTTGTAATTATTACAAAAATGGATCACACTCACTAACCACAACACGTCTTTAGTGAGTATGATGCTGACTGAAACACCTAAAATATTTAAAACATAATATTTAGTACTTTGCGAAAAATAGTCCCAGATTTTTCAAAAAAAATTATTTATTAAAAGTAAACGTTGCTTCCTTTTATTTTAACACTAAAATAAAACACAACATATGCACGTGTACACACAAGGTTTCTTATAAAAATTTCGACATGACCCGTTCGTATAATATACTATCCTTACGAAACAAAACATGTTTAAACGAACATATACTGAAATAAACTCGACCCAAATATCCATCGACATCTAATCAAGTGGTTAAAACAACAAAACTTAAACTTCAAACAACAACATATAAAATACCAAATAGTTAGGATAACTATGCGAATAAGGAACTCGATAACGCCAAATCTCATTCCCGTTGACCCGCTCCCAAGACTTGATCATCCTTGCCTTTCAGCATATTAATCTGTCATACGATATCACCAAACCATCATTAGTCATAATCATGTGTTTAATTATTTCTATGGTATCATATTCACGACCACCTATATATAAATGTATATTTATATGTATATCAATCAACCGGACTAATTATGAATGACTTTATAGATTTACGTATCTTTTAAGTCACCGATTTAGACCATCTCGTTGCCCTTCTTAACTTTTCCACATGATTCGACCACTTCACTCAACAACCCGAGTCGGCTTTACCTACATGTCATCACCACGAGAGGATTAGTTGAAGCTAAGTGAGCACTCATAAATTGTTTACTATCATACAATTATAAACCAAGATATATATATATATATATATATATATATATATATATATATATATATATATATATATATATATATATATATATATATAAGGGACTGTTCCACTAAAATTTGATTTTTCGCTAAGAAATCCTAAGAAGTGGGTCAAACGAACTCCGATTGAGCTCATTTCAGCGGCGTTGGAACCGTCTCATCGAACCCTAACTCGGACCCAAAAACCTAAACCCCCTCCACCTGCACCCCCAAAAACCTAAACCCCTTCTCCAACCCTACCCCGAAAAGCCTAAAATCACCACCCTCACCCCTCAAAAACCTAAACCCCCCAACCTTCCCCCCCCCCCCAAAAAAAAAAAAACCTAAACCCAACCCCACCCACCCCTAAAAACCTAAACCCCCCACCCCCACAAAAAAAAAACCTAAACCATAAAATCTAAACCTTAAGGTTAAACCATAAGGCTAAAACACTAAAATTCAAACGTAAAATATAAACCTTAAAAGCTAAACCCTAAAAGCTAAGATGGTAGAGTTCGATGGGACAGTTCCAACACCGCTGAAATTAGCTCAATCGGAGTTCGTTTGACATCGTTTCTTAAGGTTTTTGTCGTTTCTTAAGGTTTTTGTCATTTCTTAGATTTTTTAGCGAAAAACTACTTCTTATTTGATCTCCTATATATATAATCGGGGTAAATCATAATTCATCCCCGAAACACAACTCCCTTCACAAATCAAAGCTCAGTTTTGCACTTCACACTTTTCTCCATCTTTCAACCCTAACTCTAAGTCATTCTCTTCCAAATATCCATGTTAACTTGAAATAAAAAAACACTTCAAGAACACATAGATTAGTTTAAACCACATTAGTAAGATACCATTACACCTCGTATCTTTGTCATAATATACATAGCCAGTGGCGAAACTTGAAGAAAAACACAGGGGGGCAGGAACTATAAAATTTTTGGCCGAATACATATAAATTAACACTACTGAGCGAAAAATCGGCCGAATACGTATAAATTAACACTACTGAGCGAAAAATCGGGGGGGGGGGGGGGAGGGGGCGGGCCCTAACTATACTTCGCCCATATACATAGCAACATACATAATTATCAACTTATTCTTATCCCGCTATTTGGTATTCATGTCACCCGCCCTTAAAATGTAAATCACATTATTAACCACATAACGCCAACGCTAACATATTAATAACACAAACACCACATAGTGAAACACGTGTATTTGCACATACAATTCACATCTATGACTCCTTAGTTTAGCATACACACCACATATCAAATCATCTCTCATTTCGACTTATGTAATCAGATATAGAAACCTAGAGGGTCACAACCATATAAAAATCACATCCAACGGATTCTTGGTAAATTCCCAATCATTTTGACCATACTATAAAGTTTCTGTTTCAAAACAGATTTGCGCAATTGTAGTAATTCAGTATTTTTCCCCACTTACAGTGGGTGTCTCACTTCAAACTAAAATTCTGAGTAAAGTAGACTCATAGTGCTTTCCGTCGATATATAATACGCCCCGAACGAATATTCGGTTAATTTACTATGAATGATTGAAAACCGATTAAAATCTAGAAATAAGCTGAATTTTCAGCACTTGAATCACACGACCCATTATCATTTTGCACTCTTTCTTTGTGGATTTAAACCCCCAAAACAACGTCAAAACAATACATTAGCGGGGAACTAGTAAAAACACCCCAAATACAACCACCAAATCCAAGAGTTACACCAAAATTGTGACACGTGCCATAACTAGTTACTTATTTATTAGTTATAGATTCGTTTTTGTATTATTATTTTCTTTCAACTTAATTTTTTTAGTTTTTTAGATTCGAAAGAATTTAAAGTATTACCATGATTTTTTTTGAATGGTTAACCGAACCATCGGTCTTGAGTTCGATTTTATCGATTAATTCGTTTATGGTTCAGTTCAGATTGTAAACGTACATGTACAAAATCCCCGCTGCATTGCGACTTGGTTACTTTTTATCTATGTTTTGATATGAATTTTATTCAAAACCAAGTTAGGTCAAATATACTTTATTTTTTAAAAAAAAATTTAAACTCGCTTTTGTGTTCATTAATACTCATTTTCACAACAACGTAATGTTTTCTTGAATCCCAAATGTACCTTTACAACTTGTTTATTTTTATCTACGTTTCAATATAATTTTTATTTAAAATCGAGCCGTCACAAAGTGCAGACGTATCCCACTAGTTATATATAGAAACCTACTGAATCACTATTTCTTTTCCTAAATAACAAATAATCATATACAATTGTATATATTTAAGAAAAAAGAATTTACTGTCAAAAAAATTATGTTGCATGTGTCAAGTGACAACCCTCTCCGATACAGGACAACCGACAGAAGTCACAGAACCGTTGACAGTATACCAGCGAAGATGCCGGTGGTAACCATGTTGACGTAAACACCCGTAATTTATCAGATATCAACAAGTCAGAAAAAACCTATTTTATTCTTGGCGTCGATTGAGGGAGCTGTCGCAAAAATGAACGGTACAACTGGAATTAGCTGAATCTGATTGGCGCACCACCTGTTCGGTAAAATGCCTCATTGAATTTCAAAGAAAGATTGAATTTCAAAGAAAGATTGAATTTCTCTAATTTGAGTCATCTACTCGGGTATGTTTCCGCGTCTCCTGTGTTACCTCTTCAATCATACAAACTTTCTGTGGTTAGATTTGTATCATAAACTGTATTAACTTTGAGTTTGATGGTCACTCCATTTGGTTTGTAAATCTCGAACAAATTTCATCTGGCTGTTAATTCCTTCGAACTGGTCTCGGAGGGTGGGACGAAGGCAAACATTTTCTCTATCCCAGGGGATAGAGAAGCTGCTTCTGAGACCCTCGGCTCTAAATTTTTGTATATGTGTACAATATACAATGCAATAATCCAGATACTCCAAGATAACATAAAATGTGGTTAATAAAATCAGAGCAACAATCATACAAAAGTACTAATGATGATAGTAATAAACTATCACTAAAGTGGTAAGCAAACTATAGCAGATAATAGAGTAAAAAGACTATCATAAAAAGATGTAGCACTAGCCCTCTTGACTGTACTTATACACTTCCCTAAAAAAGTCTGTACCCAAGTCAAACGATAAGGAAAAGTGAAGGCTAGGGCTAATGGGCTAAAGACAAGTCTAAGATAGATCCATACAATCCCCTAAAAGTCCATAATCTTGATCCGATGTCTCCAATAACTCCTATCTCCGATCATGTTCTCGAAGAGATGTAAATCTAGCAAATCTTGCTTAATCCACTCATCCCATGTTAGTTCACAGGCAAAAAATAGGCTTTAGATGTTACATTTTTTTGGTAGTTTAAGAAATCTTACAAAATAAACACCATGAAGAATTTAAACAATACAACAGGATATGTTTTAGGAGTAATACAAGAATGAACAGTTTCATTAGCTTATCATTGGTTCTTTGTGCAAGAAAGAGAAAAGCTGATCAACAATCATCAGAAAGAGTGAATGTGACCAATTAGTTCACGGTCAACGGTGCTGCCGATTGGCTAAAACTACCACGAATCGATAGACCCCGAGTCGTTCTCTTCTTAATCGAGCCTGTCTCGTTGCCATACCGACTTCCAGTTTTACTTGAATCTACGAGAACTCTTATAATACCTGTATAATTCAGTGAGACTGCAATTTGCATTGCAGTGGCACCCTTATTAGTTCTTGCATCAACATCTGCACCTTTTTTTACCAGTAGTTCAATAACATCCGCGTGTCCAGATTCCACAGCACAATGTAGAGCAGTGTACCCGTCTTCATCACGTGCATCGATGTCAACCCCTTTCTTGACCAGGATCTGGACTATGTCAGCCCGACCCTTGAACGAGGCCCGGTGTAAAACGGTCCATCCATGCTGGTCCGGCCCGTTGATGGTGACTCCATCTTCAAGAAGCCTTTTGATGGTTCTAATATCCCCTTTTCTTGCAGCTACAGACAAGGTATCGGCTAAACCGAGGGCATCAAATAGCCTTGTGTGTCCATGCTCGACTGCAACATCATACGCGGTTTTCCTATCACGGTTTTGTATGTTTTTGTTAGCACCCTTTTGAATTAGATGCTTAACCATGTTTTCATCCCCAAGAGCTGCAGCTATATGCAATGGTGTCTCACCTGCACTAGAATTACAAATATCGAACCGTGCACCGCTTGTTAATAACAAACGGGCACAGTCCCGCCTTCTACGGCTAGGTGTAAAGCGGTGTTCCCGTCTTTTGTTACCGCGTCCACGTTGACTCCTTTGACCAAAAGGAGTCTCAGTATGTCAACATGTCCGCCACCAGCTGCTAGGTGAATCGGACCCCACGTGGACGGGTCTAGTCGGTCTATGTTTGCCTGGTTAGCTAGTAGGAGCTCTACAATCAAGCTTTCACCCGAAGCGACCGCAGCCTCAAGCGGGGTTGACCCTAATCTTTTCCGAGTTGACCGGGCATTCACATCTGGCTTGAACTCAAGTAGCACTTGAACTAGATCTGCTCGACCATGACCGACCGCTAAATGAAGTAAAGTCTGACCTTTTGAGTCAACCGAGTCAACCGCCTTCCAAGACGGGTCACTTTTTTCCAATACATCTCGTATTTCATCAATCGAACCGTTGACAACGAGCTTTGCCAGAACCATTGAGCCAACAAACATGACCTTGATGCCACTATCAACAAACACCTGTTTCTTTCTTGTGGTAAACCAATCACTCGGGACCGATTCATTCATCGAAGTGGTCTTAACCGCTGCGCCGGGAACCACCACACTATGTAACAAAAACGAATCACCACAATACGGGTATGATTCCGGGAGGTTTGAATTAGGCGGGAGATCGTAAGTGATTTCCACAGTGACTGTTGTCAATGGAGAAATGATCCCGGTTTGTGGTCGAACCGTGTACAAGACCTTGTTAACCGGCTTCAGCTGAAAGGCCACGGGCATGGTGTGCATAACGTTTCTCAAAACGAGCTTACCGTAACACTTTTCACCTGGTTCGACCCGTATTGCAACCACATTAGATGGCTCTAAACTTATCAACCGGTCCATGAATCTTTTGTTCTGAAACCAAGTTGGAAAAACGGTTTTAGAAGTTGAAGAAAAGTATTAGATTCTGGTATAAGTATTACGAGTGCCGGCTATTACAATGTAACGTCATATCCTGGTGTTAAGAACAATGTTGACTTGTTCTATTAGGCGTCCAAATTTGTATAATTTCAAAGATAACAATGGGTAAGTTACCATATTGGATATCAAGTCTCAACGCACACAAGATATTTCTTTCTAATAAATCAGAAAAGAAAAGGGTGTTTGTAAACCATTGAAACCGATCAAACCATTCAAAAAGAAGTAATTTAATAGTCTATCTGATGCTTTAGAACTTGAAACCGATCGTGTAAAATGAATAAACCATTTAGCCTTTTATTTATCTATTTATTTTACTTTTGATATAAATCTATACATCTTTATAAGCCATCTTTATTATTTTAAAATTCTCATATGTAAAAAAGCCTGATAAAAAAAATAAGTTCAACCCGTCAAACCGTTAAAACTGTCCGGTCCGATCGACTAACCCACCCAAGGTGGCTGGTTTGATTTTTCATTTCTCGAAACCGCAGTTAGTTGTTCTGTCCACAACTTTCGTTAAAACAAGTCGTACCGGATCGTGAACACTTCTAAAATCATATTCATTCTTAACGATATTAACGGTTAAACCCGAGTCACTTTCTAAGGCCCTCCATAATGGAGGCGTGAGCCGCCTGCCTCATTCAGCAGCGCGGAACACCGCCCTCCGGGGCATGATCTAATGTGTGTGTGGGGGGGGGGGTGTTCAGCGTGAAGGGTTTCACGGGCAAAGGGGCGAGTGTGGGTCAAACTAGCCGTTTATAAACGGCTATATTTATAAAAAAACAAGTTTTTAGTTTTTAATCTATAAATAACTACACTATTCCCCTACAAAAAATAAATTATTACTCTTTATACCAAAAACTTCCTATTCTTTCTTAACCAATAAATTTATATTCTCTCTTAACCAATTAAAAATGGATCGGTCATCTTCGTCGTCGGGTTCATCGGAAGAATATGAGGTGATGATTGAAACGATTCGTTACGCGTACGAACTAGCCGAAGAAGTTAATAGTTCAGAACGGGTAAGACGAAATTCGCAACGTAACACGCGACATGGAAACACATCTAAGCCTACGCAGGGATTTGGCGGAGCATATTTGGAGGAATCGTCCAAGTGACGGTTGATTTTTTGTATTTTAATATATTTGTTTTTTATTTAAATAAAATTGTATTTTACCGTCTTTATTTTAAATAAATATTTGTATTTTAGTTAAGTGATTAGTTAATGATTAAAAATTAAATGTTGGGTGTGAAACCATTACATAACTTAGTGATTCAGTCAAGTGATTGCCCCTGTGCTGATGTGACAATGACGTGGCAGGACGTGAATCACTTGGGCGTTAAACCACTACGAATGATCTAAACATCCTATTTCCATAATCAACCTGGCTACAAGCTATATACGTAATCATGGCTCGTTGTTAACACCAAAAGTCCATTATGAACTTTTCAGTTGCGACTTGGTAGTTGTCCTTCTCTATCACGATCATAAGAATAAGAATATGGAGAGATTAAATATTATTTACCATGTGACATACAAAATACAACTAGTTTTTAATAAAGGAAAGAAATGGGGTACTTTAATAATATCAACTTGTTGTAATTGAGCAAGTATGGTAAAGACACACATGTACCAACCAATTTTGGAAGACATGTCATGTGGGATTTGCTCCATTTGCAATAAACAAGACAGTCTATATGTATCTTTCTTTAAGGTTGCTTGACTATGTCCATGCACCCACACTTTTGGACCCATTTGATATTTCTTCAAAAAGACCCAAAAACAAAATCATGGGGATAATACTTTTTATATATTTTTATACGGTAGTTTTTACGTCAATTACAATTTTATTTTTATAGGTTTAAAAAAATTAAATGACTCGTGGTAAGACTTGATGGCGTTAATCCTTTCTATCAAAGGAATTGTTATTTTATTATTATTAGTTTAATTTGAGTCTTACTAGATAATAGGACTTATAGTAGGATTATGATATATGTGTTAGTTTACTTTCTCTACAAGTTGTTTCCTTCTTATAAATAGTCTAGGAATTCATATAATTCAAGTGTGAGTTTTACGTTTAATAAAGAAAAGAGTCGGGAGTTCCCCAAACTATCCGTGTTCATCAGTTTCATTGTTTTATATCAATTGTGGTTAACACCAACAAACGGTATCAGAGCATCAGGATCGTGTCCTTCAGAATCAAATCAAGAACCAAAGAGGGGCGTATAACCTCTAGGTTAAATCGGAGCCGACAAGCAGCAAGAAGTCTCAACTTCCGATTCAGTTTTGATCAGTGTTTTCTGAAGACGTGATAACATGGCAGACGGAGTTGTACCGAATCAGATTATAGTGCAGCAACGGGACTCCAGCCCGACCTCTCTCACCGTTCCAAAACTCACTGGTATGAACTATACCACGTGGGTGATATTGATGGAAGCCATGTTGGACGCTAAAGGTCCGCAGGAGGTAGTGGATCCAGAAACCGGCGATGCAGCGGATGAAAAAAAGATCAAGTACGCTCTAGCCCTCATCTATCAGTCCTTACTGGAAAACATTCTGGCTCAGGTTGCAAGGACGAGAAGTGCACGTGAAACTGGGAGTCACTTCGAGTACGGTTCTTAGGGGCCGAACGAGTGCAACAAGTAAGGTTGCAAACCCTAAAACGTGAGTTTGACAACCTAAAGACGAAGGAGAAGGAATCAGTGGAGGACTTTGCCGAGAGGATGTCAGAACATGTGCAAAAAATCAACAGCCTAGGTGAAGACTTGGACGACAGGTAGCCATGAAACGACTGCTTGATGCCATGTCGACTCGCTATATCTCCATTGTAGCCACTATCGAGCAAGTGGTAGATTTGAATACGTTAACGTTCGAAGACTGCATAGCCCGACTCAAATCCTTTGAAGAGAGAATCAGAGGTAACGAAGACATTGTCGATAAGGACAGCAAGCTATTTCATGCCAAATCCGACTTCCAAAATAGTAGAAGTTCTGATCATAGAAGTCAAGGACGAGGTCGTGGGGCGAACAACCATGACAGCAGAGGAAGAGGACGAGGCCGGGGAAGAAACATCTGTCGTGGCCGTGGAAGATACAACCAAAAGAGTGAGACTCCTAAGGATGGCAGTCAAGGGTGGAGTTCCAATCGAGTCCGAGATAAATCAAATGTATGGTGTTACAATTGCAATATTCACGGTCACTTTGCATGGGAATGCACAAAACCACAACAAAATCAAGAGGCTCATCTTAACCAAGTGAATAATCAAGAAAACAATCAAGGACAAATGAATAATCAAGGGCCAACCTTGATGATGGCCACTGTTGAGAAAATTGAAGATGAAGTACTTTTGAATAAAGATAAAGTTCATCCAAAGGTGTATGCTAATGATCCTCATGATTCTTCGGTGTGGTATCTCGATAATGGGGCGTCAAATCATATGACCGGGTGTGCTAGTCATTTCACCTCCATTGATCACAAGGTGAACGAGTTGGTCCGATTTGGTGACGGATCAAAAGTAAAGATTGAAGGAAGGGGATCTATAGTTTTTTATTGCAAAAATGGAGAGCAAATAGTCATTGATGAAGTATACTACATCCCCGAGATATCTAGTAATATCCTAAGCCTAGGCCAAATGACTGAAAATGGTTGCAAGGTATGGATGGATGAAGACCAATTATGGCTTTACGAAGAGGGTTTCAAGTTATTAATGAAAGTACAAAGAAGTGAAAACCGACTCTACAAGATCATCCTCAAAATTGGAACACCGGTATGTTTACTATCCTCTATCAATAACCAAGCTTGGCTTTGGCATGCAAGAGTTGGCCACCTCAACTTTAGATCTATGAATAACATGAAAACCAAAGGTTTAGTGCATGGAAACTTGACCACCATGCAAGGTGAACAATTCTGTAACGCTTGCATGTTGGGCAAACAAAACAGAAACCCGTTTCCAAAGCAATCCGTGTACCAAGCCACAAAACTGTTTGAATTAGTTCACACCGATTTATGTGGACCGATATCACCTCCCACACTTGGAGGTAATCGATATTTCATGCTATTCGTAGACGATTACAGTCGTTACATGTGGGTTTATACCATTAAAACCAAAGATGATGCACTTAGTATTTTTAAGAAATTTAAACAGGAAGTTGAGTTGGAGCATTCACTCAAGGTTAAAGCCTTGAAAAGTGATAAGGGTGGAGAGTTCTTAAATGGATTGTTCAGCAATTACTGTGATCAAACTGGAATCAAAAGGTTGTTCACAGCTCCTACTCACCACAACAAAATGGCGTAGTAGAATGACGCAACCGAACGGTCCTAAATGCTACTAGAACTATGATGAAAGCAATGAAACTTCCTCAAAATCTATGGGGTGAGGCGGTGAGACACTCGGTTTATGTCTTGAACCGGGTCACAACTAAAGCTCTAAAGGATGTCACCCCATATGAAGTGTTGAAAGGAAGGAAACCAAACGTTGAACACCTAAGGGTGTTTGGGTGCTTAAGCCATATGAAGATTCCTACAGTCACCCATAGAAAGCTTGATGACTGAAGTAAACAAGTGGTTCACCTTGGTATTGAACCCGGGACAAAGCATATCGGCTATACGACCCCTCTCAAAAAAGAATATTCGTTAGCCGATATGTGAGGTTTGAAGAAGACAAAGCAATAGATTGGACGAAGCTCGGTGGAACCATGAACATGGGACTGAATGGGTCGAATTCACTATATACATGGAACCAGAAGAGTGGGCTGAAACTAACTCCACCCAGGCCCAGGAACCAAACGCTGGAGAAACAGGCCTACAACAGCCCAATCTGCAGACAGAAGGGAGCCCAACTGAAACCAGGTCAGCCGCTGACAGTGGGCCTACCGTGTAGGCTGAAACAACCCACAAGCAGTCTGCTAGGCCATCCTATACAGCCTAGTATGATCAGTTCAATCCGGCTCCAGACACACAACCCAATGAAGAGACAAATATTGAATCTAACGATGAAACCTGGCCTAGACGGTCAACAAGACAGGTTAATCCTCCTAAGCATCTAGAGGACTATGTCATGTTGCAAGAAGATTACATGATGCCAAATGATGAACCAGTGAACTTTTATGAAGCCACGAATTATAAAGAATGGATGGAACCAATGAGGGATGAGCTAGTGTCACTCGAAGTAAACAGAACATGGGATTTGTGTGCTTTACCAGCTGAAAGCAAAGCCATTGGTCTCAAATTGGTATACAATATTAAAAGACATGCAGATGGAGCGATCTCGAAATACAAGGCAAAATTAGTCGCCAAAGGATATGTCCAAGAGAAAGGTATCGATTTCGCATAGAGACTATCCGGCTGATTTTAGCCTTGGCAGTCCGGAACAGCTGGTTGGTCTACCATTTGGACGTCAAATCGGCGTTTCTAAATGGAGACTTAAAGAAGGTAGTGTACGTAAAGAAACGAGAGGGTTAATAGTTCCCGAAAAAGAAAGTATGGTATACCGTTTGTATAAGGCCCTATACAGCTTAGGACAAGCTCAACGAGCTTGGAACGAGAAGCTAGACATGACACTAAAACAGATGGGTTTCATTAGATGTCCAAGAGAATCAGCAGTTTATAAACAGGTCACACAAGGAGAGTTGGTCATAGTAGGGATCTATGTTGATGACTTGATTATCACCGGCTCAAGTCTTAAAAGGATATAAGAATTCAAGTCACAAATGAAGAACCAATTCGAAATGCAAGATCTCGGGTTACTCACATATTATTTAGGTCTGGAAGTTTCACAAAAGAAAGGTGAAATAACCTTAAGGCAAGAGGGTTATGCGAAGAAGATATTAAAACTTGGAAGAATGGAAGCGTGTAACCCGACCCGTTATCCTATGGAACCAAGGCTGCAACTAAGTAAAGATGAAGGGGGACAAGATGTTAATCCAACGGAATACCGAAAGCTCATTGGAATCCTAAGGTATTTAACCCACACAAGGCCTTATCTGAGTTATTCGGTTGGAATGGCAAGCAGATTCATGCAGCAGCTCAAACAGTCCCATTGGCAAGTATTGAAACAGATTCTCCGGTACGTGAGAGTCACAACAAGTTACAGTTTAAGGTATAAAGGGGACGGACACATAATGCTTATACGTTTATGTGATAGCTCGCATGGAACCGATAGATGTGATGGAAAGAGTACAACGGGTATGACATTTTACTATGGCGAAGCGTTGATATCATGGAACTCGCAAAAACAACAAACCGTTGCCTTATCGTCATGCGAGTATGAGTTTATGGCTGCAGCATCAACAGTGTGTTAAGCAATTTGGTTAAAAGGTCTCTTAAGTGATTTAACGGGAGAAAAGGAGGAAACGGTAACGTTACAGATAGATAATCAATCGGCATTTGCATTGATTAAAAATCCCGTCTTTCAAGGTCGGAGCAAACATATAAATACTTGTTATCATTTTATAAGAGAGTATGTTGAAAAGGGAGAGATCAAAATAGAGCATGTTCAAGGCGTTGAACATAAGGCGGATATACTCACGAAAGCTTTACCAAGAATAAAGTTTGAAGAATTAAGGATGTTTCTTGGAGTGGTGGATTTGGGTGGTACGAGCAAGGATTAAAGGGGTGAATGATGGCGTTAATCCTTTCCCTCAAAGGAATTGTTATTTTATTATTATTAGTTTAATTTGAGTCTTACTAGATAATAGGAGTTATAGTAGGATTATGATGTGTTAGTTTACTTTCTCTGCAAGTTGTTTCCTTCTTATAAATAGTCTAGGAATTCATGTAATTCAAGTGTGAGTTTTACGTTTAATAAAGAAAAGAGTCGGGAGTTCCCCAAACTATCTGTGTTCATTAGTTTCATTGTTTTATATCAATTGTGGTTAACACCAACAAGACTATGTGTTATACTCCTGTAAGGGAGGGGCGTGGGTGATGTGGCAGGGGCGTGGAACACCGCCCCCTAAGCGTGAGAATGGGCGTTGCCTCTTGTTTGTGTGTGGTCACGACGTTTCCCCGATGGCTTGCCACATGGACTTCCTCCATGCGTGGGGCGTGGAGTATTACACCCAACCTAAAAGTTTAGAAAAAGTTATATTATAATTAATTACACGGATGATCCATGTGGTTTTAGTCTCCAACTTTCATTAATTACACAACCTGACCAACAGTTTATCAAAACGTAACAAGTTTGATCCATAACGTGTATGAACATTAAAAATCTATCAAATATCTATAAAATGACGAAACCCACCCACTTCATCTTCTTCTTCGAGATTTCAACGGTTAAAAATGGGTTTAAATATTAAAAACCAAAGTATGTGGCTGTGGTAGTTTTACTATTCATATTTTACTACCTTTTAAGCATATGGTGCAAATATTTGATGCAACATTTCTCTTATTTTTTTGAGTTTTCCGCAACAATTCTCTAATTTTCTTTTACTTTCCTGCATTTTTTTTCAATAAGAGGAGTTTGTGTGGCAGTTAGGTTTGTATGCTGTGAATGGCGATTCCCGGGTTCGATCAGGTGGCCCACCCCTCTCTTGCCGGTTCATTGATGACTAAGAAGTAGCTTGCTTGATGTCTATCAGTTTAAAAAAAATAAAAAATTATTTTAAAGTTCTTTTTTATATTTTTTTAGTGTTTTAGTTAATTGACAACTTCATACGCTTATTTTTACATACTTCACCACGTCAATTTCACCGTCTCAACGTGTTAAAAACGGTGGTGCACGTGATAGTGTACGAATCATCTAAGCGTTTATGTTGTATATATATTCAGCGTCAATTTAGGCCTAGGAAGGCGACGCAGGTTCGAAATCCGCTAGCCCACCCCTTGGCCGGTTTTAAGGGCTTTGATGCTATTTTTTTTCTTGCGTTCTAGGTGAGTTTACGTAAATGTTTTTGCTTTATTTAAGGACGATAATTTATGTCGCAACGCCCTGGACCTTCTTCTAGTTTATATTAAATATTAATCAACGGTTAAAAATGGGTTGAAGCAACCATGAGCCACACCACACACACACTCATGCTATAGAGGGGACGGTGTTCCATGCCAACAACGCCCTTCACACCACTCTCACGACTAGTATATCTGATGCCCGACCTTTTAAAATTACTGAAAAATCACTTGTGACCTTTGTTTGACGTATAAAGCTTTAACGCAATAAAAACGGCGGAAGATGGAGCCCTTCAAATCATGCATGTCCACCACGTGTCACCAAATTATATACCGCTGTCATCTCCACCGTCAGATCTGATTTATATTAAATCTGGACCGTATTAATGGAAGAAATCCGATTTCCAAGGACAGTTTTCATGCTGAAAAACCATTTGCGAAGCGGTTACGACGGTTGGATGATTTCACCCGGATTACACACGTTCTCCCTCCTCCCCACGTTGCCTATAACTCTGTAACCTCCACCGTCAGATCGCCTCTGCTCACACGGATCGACCCCTTTCACGGCAGTTATCTGCATCACACGGATCACCCACGTCTCTATCAGAGTCCCATAGATCTCTACGCGAGTTCTTTAAATACCCAAACTACCTCCTTTAATACCTCTTATAAATTGTGGTACTTTTTGTGTACTTTGACCCTCCCAAAATGTGGTATTAGAGAAGTAGAGTAGTAGAGATGAAAAAAAAAGGCGAAAATAGCTTTGCCGGAACCTTTTCCGGTAGCCGACTGTAACACCGGAAATAGGAGTGTTGAAGAGCAAAATAAAGATGATGTAACCATGCAAGTGTAAAATGAAGAGGTAGAGAGCATGTGGGTAAACTCCATGGAGAAGGTAAAGTTAAAGTCTTAAGAGATTTTGAGTTTCAAAATCAAAATTTATAGTTCCAATGTTCTGATTTTTTTTTAACAGTCCAATATTCTGATTTAAAATTTAAGATTTTCTATGTCTGTCATAAAAATCATATATAGGCTTGTAGTAATTTTCCATAGGTTTTGACTTTTAATTCTCTTTCCTTTCATAATTTAATTTTTTCATTTAACATATTTTATAGGTATTATATTTTTGTTAATTACTATACAATATGTCATCCGGTTTTTAGATTCGCTCCAGTTTGTTCGACCAGTGAACCGGTAAAACGACCGTCTCAATATCTGGACTTTTAATTCTCTTTCCTTTCATAATTTATTTTTTCTATTTAACATATTTTATAGGTATTATATTTTTGTTAATTACTATACAATATGTCATCCGGTTTTTAGTTTCGGTCCAATTTATTCGACCAGTGAACCGGTAAAACGACAGTCTCCATATCTGGTACGATTAATGCATGGATTAAATATAATCAAGTTCTCAATATTTTCTTATATTATTTTCTTCTTAATTTTATCAAAGTTCTTACATATTCTTATAAAAAGGAAATTCGTATAAAAATTATTTTTTAAACGAATGTATTTTATATAAACATTTATTTTTATTTTTTAGTATCTTTTGTAGTCCTAATCCTATATGTTGCATCAGTAGGTTAACAATAAGGCAAGTGCTGGAGAAGATGCATTTGTTTGGTTGGGATCATTAGTTCCTTTGGTGGCTGATTTCATTAATGGGAGGTTTACTTTTGGGACACTAACAGCATCTACGGAAAACCGTCTTTACTTTCCAGCTTATGACAAATTCCTTCAAGTAATTCATCTCAGTTTCTGTCTTATACAAAACATGCAATCTAATATGATCCGATACAGAAGTAAACTAAATATACGGAAATGGACATGATAATTTATCTACAATTTGATTTTTCAATTTCTTTGGCTGTTGTTATCAGATGCGTACAGCATTTGCAAAAGCAAGCAACACCAAGGAATGTTGACATGGTAGATGATGAGTTTATTCTGCATGTCGAGGGTACTGCAAGTTCACAAAGAGTAATACGCCATATAGGGAAACAAAGCTGGCCTGGTTTGTATAGATTTTTTTTATTTCCTTTCACTTTTAGTTCTTCTTAGAGGTGATCGTGACGAACCATTTAATTATGAGTGGATGTTGGGTTTTGTACAAGTCAGATGGGTCGATTTGAAAATTTTAGCCAAAAGAGGAATGGGTCAAACATGTTAAAAGTCGCTCGAAGTCTATTTTTATTGCATACAACCTTCTAAGTTTTATTAAACGATTTGGATTATTATTGATTATTGTGATAATATCGTTTTTGTAATAATAATCAACACGTTTATTTTTTGTTAGACAATTACAAGAAACGACCCCTTTCCACGCCAAGGTCAACTCAACCCCGCTGACCGTTAAGCCGTACTAACAAAATGACCCCTTCCCACACTGAGGTCGTTTTGACCGTTACTCAACCCCTGCATCTTATCACCTCTTGTTCTTGTACATAAACACAATATTTTGAGAATGTAATCTGATATCATTCCTCTATTCTCATATGGCTGAATTTTGTAGGCAGGCTCACGCTAACCAATTATGCACTCTACTTTGAGGCATCGAGATCAGTGTCATATGAAGATGCATTCAAACTTGACTTGTCAAAGGACATCGAGCAGTCAATAAAACCCGCATCCACAGGGCCGTTTGGTGCTCCTCTTTTCGACAAAGCCATTATTTATGAGTCTGCTGAGCTGTGAGATTAATTACCACTTCATGTACTATTTCAGTTTAATTATCTAGAAACATCTAGTATGCTGATAGCTTCTTCTTCATGCTTAATTATCTAAAACCATCATCTCCACGTTCATGGGACCTGCCCACATAAATATACTGCATTTTCCACATTTCAGTATATTTGAAAGGGCAAATGGATAAAAAGGTAAACTAAGTGTGTTCTGATTTCTGTTTTTGATAAGCAACTTGTTTTAGGCTAGTAGAAACCGTCAAATGTTTAGAACTTGGTTTAAGGTAGTTACCTACAATAGTTTAGCTACATGTCATCGTTTTGACTTGTTATTTAATTAGTTCATATTTAACCAAAATGTTTGGTAGTTTGACACCTTAAATCAAGAATTTTGAATCCACTTGTTACTTAATTAGTTCATATTTAACCAAAATGTTTGGTAGTTTGACACCATAAATCAAGAATTTTGAATCTTTGATGGTTCTTTTACTCTTTTATTTTGAATATTTGATGATTCTTTTACTCTTAAAAGAGTGGGTTACCTATAACTGATATCAGATCACAGGTTGTTACCTTTTTATGCATTTTCCCTATTTGAAATGTGTTTGTAAAGATGGCATCCCTTATTTACTTTAATTTTTTTGGATATTTTCAGGAAAGAAGGTTTCCTAATTGAGTTCCCAGAATTGGCTAGCTCCACAAGACGAGACCATTGGCTTGCTCTCGTGAATGAGATTATGTTGCTACACAATTTTTTAGCAAAGTTTAAGGTTGACTCTCCTCTACAAGCATGGGAGATGCATGCAAGGACTATATTAGGGATAAAAAGACTCCATGCAGCCCGAGAAATGCTCAGGATTTCACCACCTGGCGGATCCAGGAATTTTTTCCAGGGGGTTCACTGTTTTTAAATGTTCCAATTTCATAAGGCCGGACATATAAAATTTCGGTTCAGTTCGGTTCGATTGTTCGGGTCGGGTCGGGTCGGGTCGGGGAGAGACGGCTCAACCATTTTGGATGCCTAAAGCGAAGAAAAATTTTGAGGCCTAATCATACGAGACTACAACTTTGATTAAAGTGGGTGTTGGTTCAAGCATTCCATCAAACAACTGGTCTTAATGTGTTGTATGAACCATATATGTTAAAATGAGTCATACTATGTTATATAAATGTATAAATATAAATATATATATAATTAATTATAAAAATATATAAATAAAATAATTAAATAATAAACGAGCTTGGACTCAAAAATTTTCTCACTATTAGAAATAAAGTTCTAAATGAGCTACGCTCGAGTTCTCTTAAGCTAAAACAAGCTCGGGCACGAGCTCAGCTCGTTTACACCCCTTAACACTACTTAGTTATGATTAACCAATATTGGTCCTTATTGACCCTATATGCCTCTAATTATCCCTAATTGCCTTTAATTGACCACATTTGACCCTAATCGGTACTAACAGACCATTATTTCTCATATCCTAATTTAACAATATTGACCGTTAATAACCTTAATTCTTATAAATTACCCATAATTGTCTAATAGTGAGAAAAAAATTTATTTGTTTGCAATGGCATGTGGTATTTATATATGTTTAATTTGTTTGAAGCAAATGAACCTGCAAAACAAGAATAAATTTTTATTTTTTTTATTCTTTGAACGACCATGTTATGACAATGTTGTTGATCGGTCTCAAATCCCTTACTTGCATTACCTGAAACCAAAACCGTTCAATAGGTAAACTTTAGAAAAATAAAATATTTTTCCCATTTATTAATTTTTTTTTTACAATATTTAGTTTCTAAACTGAAAAAATTTTAAACTCGATTTGTCAGAATGGGCTGGAAATCCGGTGCATTTATATGCTATTGTATGAATGCAAAGATCATGAAGTGGATGGTTTGAGCCCTTGTTAAACAGTCATGTAAATGTGAGCTTCAATGGTGAGATTTTTGGTCCAAAAAGTAGGAGGGTGATAAGACTCTTAAAAAATGTGGGTGAAGGGATTCGAACCCACAACCTCCATGTTATAACACAAATCCTAAACCACTACATCACTTGGTAAACTTTGTAAGGGGGTTCACCTACAATTTTTTAAGGGGTTCACCCCAGTTTTTTTACCTAGCGTTACACTATAATTTCGAAACTCAGGGTTCCTGTGAACCCCCTCCGACAAGCATAAGTACGCCTAGGTGACCTAATCCCAAAAGTTTCCTAATTTTTGCATTGTTTGATGAGTTGCCTACAGGAAGTAATGTGTTAGAAGAGCTTGCTGAGAGCTTAAAAACAGTGAAAAGTGGACACCCGTGCAGTGCTAGCTCGATATTAAGAAAATTGAATGTCGCGCAGGCTTGTATCCCGTGTGCTGAGGCAGAAGTGGGGCCCCAACAGCCTGAGATTGTTAGTAACCAGCCGGAAAATCTATCGGCTTTGGAAACAGCTGTTGAACAAGTTAGAGAGGAAGCTAAAGAAATCAATACTGCTAAAGCTACAGCTGATGAAGTGAAAGAAGACGGCATTGGTGACAATGCTCTTGTATTGATGGTACAATGCTTTAACATCTTATATCATGAATGCTTGGTAATGGGTGAAATCGGCCAGGCCGTGCTAGGTTGATCTGCTAAGACTTATTTGTCCATTTCTTAAAAGTTCTGTAAATAATGAATTCGTATTATTACAAAAACAATTTAAGTCTTTAAATAAAACCATTTATGAGGTTGTATGGTCTAAGAAATAGACTTTGGGCGACTTTCAACCTGTTTGAATTGGTCCCCTTGTAGTTAGATTTTTTATTCTACTCATTTGGCAAAATGGGCCCAGCTGGATTAGGTTGACCTACTAAGACGTTTTTGTCCCTCTCTTAAAAAGTTCTGTAAGAATTATGACTACTAACATATTATTTACTACGAGCAACAGTATGAATCTTTAAATAAGACAATTAATGAGGTTGCATTGCTTTAAAAATATGCTATCGGCTATTTTCATCTGTTTGACCCGTTCTTTTTGTACTTAATTTTGTTGATTTGACCCATTTGAAATAAAACACACCCAAATCGACCAAAATTCACACTGCTAGTAGTGCTTATCATGTTTTACTAGCTCATGCATTACTTTTAAGTTTTTGTAGTGTTTCTTTTCACAAACATTTACTATTACTTCACATCAGTTGGTTTCTTCATTTATACAGACACTGATCATTTTAATGCAGCCTATATTCTATTTTTTATTTATTTATGTTGTACAGGAGCTTGTGAAACCATTCAAAAGTGCATTGCCATGGTTTCAAGAGGTTATTGAGTGGAAAAGACCTGCAACCACCATTATGGTGATTGGTAGTTCGCTAATGGTTGTCTACAAGTAAGTAATTTGTGAAATCAAAGTAATATAACTGAAAAATTCAGCTCATCTGTATGCAAGAGAATCTTTTTTTTTAATAGTTTTTGGTTCAAATTTCATTGGGTGATTAAATGGTAATTTGTTTGCAGAGAGTGGGTTGGGCAGGCCATAGCAGGATTGTTACTGTGGATGGTTTCAAAGATGATAAGGGCGAGAAAACACGAAGTAGGCAAACGAACCAAGTTTGTTGCCTCCGCACCTTCTGATCAGACAACAATGGATAATATAGTGGCAGCAAACCATGGAATTAACACTATATACAACACTTTACAGCTGGTCAACGTTTCACTACTAAAAATATGGTCAATATGGCTTGCAAATGCTCCCAAGGTATCTGATATTTCATCTTTAAAATGCTGTTTTTCCCTAAAATGTCCTAATTCATGTTTTTAGTAAGTCGTTGGATGCATATAATAATAATGTTTGCATTGGCCACCCGTGTATTTGAAACCTTATACTAAGGCCACCAAAAATACTAAAACAACTTAGACGCCACCCAAGTATCATTTTGGATTTGTTTATGCCAGTTCTGGCCAAATACTTGCCGGAAAGTCATTAAATGACAAAAATGCTCCTCATATGTTGCACCTGTTGGTGTTGAGGCGATGCAATGTTGGTTTAAAAAAATTACTAGATCCTCGGTACAAATTTGTGAAATGACCCCTTTTATTCTATATACCGGATTACTCGTAAAACTTGGACCTAAATGGTTATCAAATGGCTATTTTAGTTTGTTTTATACTTTTATGCTAACTTAGGTTGTTTTGTTCTAATTTAGCCCTTTTGATGCTATAGTATAACCTTCAATAAATGAATAACCCTAAGGACCAGAAATAAATATTCGTTTAGTAATGTTATTTGTTATCGATAAAAGGTTTGAGGACCAGAGAAAATTATTCTCATTTGGCAAGGTTATTCATTTAATGAGCTTAGATTGTAGTTTGGTTAGGTTTAAGGGTTGCTATTTGCAAACTTGCACTTCCATTTTTAAGGTTTGCTCGTAGTCCAAGCGATTTTAAATGTAAACCGATCAAGCGACTTTAATCCATGAAACCTCGTAAAACATTGTGTTAAAAAATTATGGTTGTTCGTGTCCTGATTGTTCTTCAGTTCTAAATTTTTATCCAAACTTATATCATGACTCCGTGCAGCACACAGATGCGGTGATCACCGCCATGATTGGATGTGCAGTAATATTCGTAGTCATTCCTCTCAAATATATCATCATGACACTCATGTTATCGACATTCTCAATGACATTAAAACCAAGAGATCGAAGGGACAAGAAAAATCAAATGGGAAACCGAAGGTTGAAAGGATGGTGGGACTCGATCCCGGTTGAAGTTGTCCAAGCATCAGAAAACGCTCCTAAAGATTCAAGGCAAAAAAGTGACTGATTTTCTTCTCTTTAATTCTGTCTAATCCCAGGTTTTTTTTCCCTTGGACATACCGTCCGACTGTTATTTAAATAAACTGTGCTGAATTTTACCGACAGTTTAGAAGTTTATGTAGAGATTATGTTTGGTTAGTGAAAATGTAAAATTTTCGATTTTAAATTTTCACGACATTTTTAAAACATGTAACCTTAATTAATGATTCTTTGCATTTATGAGCAGCAAGTTATAGGTAAGCCCATTGGTTGGGTAACTTTCGGAACAGGTTCCGACCAAAATGGGTTTCGTTTAAAATGGCTCGTTTTAGGAAAAAGTATCAAAATGGGTGTGGCGTGGGAGTGTTGTTGGCGCCTTTGTGGGGGAGGTCTCGTTGGTCCGGCTCAACCTTTTGGGGAACCTAAAACAATATAAAAGGTTTAAAATATTAATAATTAAAGAAATATATAAAATGATTTAAATACCCCTCATTTAACGTTAAAATATGGATGGAGTTAACTGATTGGATGAAAATGGTAAGTTTTATAAACCACAAGGATACACAGGATAAAAATAAATTTTTTGAATGAAACTGAAAAAGTAACTAAACCACATGGATGCAAATGACAGTTTACTCTAATTTTTATAGCAAAATTACTATTACTAATAAGATTAAAACAGAAGGCGAATGAATAGTGGTGATTCCGGTTAGAATTTGACACATAACTTTTTTTTCTTTTTACATTTTAATTTTTAACCCTTATATTTTATATAATTTACACTTTTAAGCCGTTTCATTATTAATTTCGTTTTTCTTTAATAACTTTCGTTCGTTAACTTTTTCCAAAATACGCAGGGCGCGACTGTTTTTAGTTTTTTTTTGTCAACGTTCCGATATAATTTTTTTTGAAAATGTAGTTGTATTCAAAATCAAGTTTTTTTTATCGTTGCCTATAGCGAGTGCCGTTATCGTTATGGTACCGTGTGAGCCGAACCTATGCTGAACGAGCAACATCATTGTTGGTATTGATATTATCGGAACCCGTATCAGTATTCGCTTTTATGGTTTTCGACGACCCGAACAAGTAATTTTTTATTTTGTTTTTTTTTCTCTTTTTTTATTATTTAGTTTTATGTTTTCTTTTTTATTAACATTATTTCTACCGCTGCTCTTACGTTTTCATTTATATTTTATTAACGATAAGCCTGACACCCGCTGCGAAGCCCAGATATAACAATGTAGTTGGTATAATTGCTTGATACCAAATACAATCTAAAAGCATAAATTTAAGCTACCTTTATAAGTTATAACATCAATATATTATGTAACTAGGTTACACACCCATGTATTATACGGAGTTTGATTAATGAAATATTAAAACTTTATTAATAAGTGAAAAAACAGTCTGATAATATAATAACTTTTTATAATACAAATTTATTTTTCAAAAATGATAAATAACATCATTAACTATAACTATTGATGATTAAATTTACTATGTTTCTTAATATATAGGAGAGAGAAATAAAAAAATTAGTATTTAATAAGAGAGAGAGGTGAGAAAATAAAAATAAGAGAAACCAGGAAGTGACATGTGTCATCTCAAACCTTTATTTATTAGTATAGATTTTTGTGGTTATGTAACAACTTCCCCTTCAATAAAACATTGGGTGAAATTTTGTTGAAACGAGTTTTTGAATCTCTTCTCTCTCTGCACTTTTCATCCCTCGCTCTTCAATGGCCGCGGACGGAGGAGAGACGCTATCGGAACTGTATCAGAGCTCCAGACGGTTGCTATTGAAAACTAGAGATGGCTTGGAGCGCCTTGAACGCCTCGGATTCTCCGCTTCAGCTGGCGCCGTCGATTCGTCGGAGCTTGCACTCGCCATCCGGAGAGATATCTCTCAGATTCAAACGCTTTGTTCCGATATGGACGGACTCTGGCGATCGGTTGCTGCCAAGCCTCAGCGCGATCTCTGGAAAAGGTTCGTATCCTAGGGTTTATGGTGTGCGTATCTTAATTTGTTTCAAATTCATTATTCGCAATTCTATAATTATGTGATCCGAATGTTCATGTACGTTTATTCCTTTTTCATCGAATTCAAGTTAAATGTAGAATTTCCTGAGAATTAAGTTAGAAATCGCAATCGGAATGAAAATTGTGGAACTTAGGAATCACCGCTGGTTGTATAAGATCGTGATGCCTGATCTTATATGAGAACTAGGACAATAAAATCAAAATTGACACCACAATAAAGGAGATTAACAGACACAGAGGAATTCACATGGTTTTGGCAAATTGACATGGATGAATATCTATATCCGGTTGATAATTATGAAAAGAAGAAGTTGAAATAACAGGATCATGGAATCTGAATTTAGGTTTGATATTAGCCAGAAAATTTGAACAACAACATTTAATGTGGATGAATATATATATACCTTTGATGATAATTGTGAAAGTAAGAAGATGATATAACATGATTATGAAATCTGAATTTAGGATTGATATTAGCCAGAAAATTTGAACAACAACATTTGATGTTGCAGAAAAGTGGAGCAAATATCTGAAGAGGCTGATTCTTTCAGAGAAAGTTTAGATAGGTCTTTTCAAAGGCAGCAGAAAAGGATGCAAGAAGCTCAAGAGAGAGCAGAATTGCTTGGAAGAGCTGTATGTAAATTATCTTCTTTATCTATTTTATATTTTATTATCTTGGAAACATATAATGACATAATCTATACCTAATAAATAAGTAGCTGGTTGCGCCATGTGTCACAATTCTGTGAGCTCAAGATTCTTTTTCCCGCTTTTTTAATATTTCCTTTACTCAACCTGTGGAGAATGCACGAGTTTCTAACCTAGTAATATAATATAGCAGTATAAATTTGGCTGCATTCTAATTACATTTTCGTAACTATGGATTAGAATGGGGAATCATCTCATGTTTTGAGAATCTTTGATGACGAAGCACAAGCAATGCAATCTGCACGTAACTCATCTCGAATGTTGGAAGACGCAACTGCAACTGGAACAGCTATTCTTGCTAAATACTCTGAACAAAGGGATCGCTTGAAGGTATCTATATTAGTGTTTACATTATGTGAGCATACAGAGTCCTTTTTCGACATTTGTATATGTCAATACAATTACTGGGATGCCTGATACAGCTTCTGAGAAGAACCTGCAACCTTTAGTTTCCTGAAATTATTTTATGAAACTAATTGATTCAATTTTATATAATGCAAGGAGCACATTTGGATTCCCTTCCTACCATGAAATTAACAAGAATAAAAAGAACCCTTTATTTTATAAGGCCATTGAGAATTTAGATGATAGAAGTTAGTTTATATGCAAAACTGGAAACATTGCTTCTGTGGGAATCTAGCTGTTGAAAATAATATGCTCTATGGCTGTTGAATAGGGATAAAATTGTCATTTTACATGTACCTAACAATTCAAGAGGGGAACTCTTTACAAAGGATTCTATTAATCTTGACTAAAAATGTAAATTTTTTTTTTTTGGGTTTTTGCAGAGAGCTCAAAGGAAAGCATTGGATGTGCTAAACACACTTGGGCTATCGAATTCTGTATTGCGGTTGATTGAGAGGCGTAATCGAGTTGATCAAAGGATCAAATATGCAGGCATGATCCTCACTTTCGTTGTAGTAATTGCATTTTTAAGGTGGACTAGGTGATTTTTTTTAACTCGATAACGTCTCATCAGTTGGAACGTTAAACGCTTTTGGATAGGATTCGGCTAGCTTCAGTTTACCTCTTAATATCTTTGTATAAAAAGTCAACTTATTACTAACATGGTTCAACAGGTTAAACCATTAGTTATAACAATCATATAACTTTAATGCTGGCATGGTTGAGTACCCATAACAAATTATGAAATTTACTTGAAACCAAATAATTGGTAATTAATATTTTTAGTATGTTGCCAATGAGTCCTAGATCAACTGGTTTAGGAGGGGGCACCCCCATGGCCTTCCAATGTGGAGGTCATGGGTTCGAGTCTCACTTGATGCAAATATTATCAGGTGGGCTAGGGGACGGGGGTTTTACCACAGTGGGCCTTCAGGTGGTGAGTTTCCCTTGGAATGGTGGGCGGGCCAAGTCACCAGCTTTGTCTACGTTTGCGGGCGTGGGTGGCCTTTTGCCATTGGGTTTACCCGGGTGACCGGGCATATAGTATTCGTTGGCCGTTAAAAAAAAATATATGTCTCGCATAAACAAAGACAAAGGTTTGCAAAGGGGGTCCAATCTAAGTCAAAATAAAGGGTACACAACATGACTGTACTGAGAAAATTTTAGCAGTCATAGAAAATGACTAAAGTAACAGTTTTGTGTCACTAACTTACACCGTTGTCATATAGAAAAATCATATTTATAGACATGTGATATGGTACTCCACAGTGATAGCAGTAGCCTAACCAATTCGAATATAGTAGCCGTTGGAGACTCCGGTGCGTTAATGGGTTGAGTTGGAGCACAAATGGGTCAAATGGATCCAAGAAAATACCCATTGAAGATCCGGAATCATGCATGCAAATATGCAACGCCTTTGCCGACCACGTTCTCCACAACTTTGCAGTTTACTTTCATGCAATTTTACTTTCTACATTATTTTATTTTCTTTGTCTTTGAAGTTAGTTTTTAATTACCTAAACATGGGCTACGTGGGAGGCTTTCACACTCTATGTAAAGTTTCGTAAACAATGAATTCGAGGTGATGAATTTATGAATGAAATTTTTGTGGTTAATTTTCTCAATGGATTTTGAGGTGAATTAATTATTCCATTGCTAGTTCAAGCTTAGCATGCTTAGATGGTGTTCTTTGGACTCTAAGCTAGAATGGAGTTGTGATTTCTGTATCTCTATTCAAACTTAGGTTGCCCAACGGGTCGATTGCGTGGTGTTTTCTGTATCGCATTAAATTCGTTGCCTATCAGTTTTACAGGAGTGTATATTTTACTCGTTGCACCAAATCAAATTTTAAATACATAGTAAAAGTACGTCAATTGATTAGAAATACATAACAGTACTACAATATAGCCACAGTTGCTCTTTACGGGTCAATCACAATTCCCACGTACGCAATTTTGATTGTTGATGGCAATTTTGAATGGGGTATCGGTGTTATAGGCTTAATTCTACTAATTATTAGGTTATGGGCATATTTTTTAAATATAGGTTAAAGTCTTTGATGGGTTTAATTGTTTATTGTATTTGGTTAAATTGTATTTTCGGTTATTTGGTTTAATTTTTTATTTAGTTTATAATACTTTTATATTTGTAAAATTTTAAAATCTTAAGTTACTTTTTTTAGGGTTGGTGTCAAAATTTTATGAGGTCGTTCATTGTCAAAAAATTTTAAGGGTTACTCGAGACTAAATCATATACATACTAAAAAAAATTCATAAGGTGCGACCGACCCATGCGCAACCCTTAGGTCTGCTAATGCTAATAATAAATAAGTAAAAGAAAGAATGGCAAGCGAATGATGGGGTATAACATGCATTTACGCATGAAAGTGTGGTAATCGTGATTTACTCCATTTTGCAAGTATAACGCATTTATGCGATAAAACATTTAATGTTAATTACAGGATTATTAATTAAATCTAGAGTTAAGTATTTTTTTCATCCCTATGGTTTGCTATAAATTGTCATTTGAATCCAAAGGTGTAAATCTTGTCATTTGAATCCGAAGGTTTCATAAAAATTGTCATTTGAATCCATTTGACTACCCCTAATTAACACCGTTAACATTTTTCGTTAAACCTTCCCCACTTGTGGGTATTTTAGTCAAAACAATTACAAAATAAAGAACCAGCCCCACGTGAAGAGTTTTGTGCGTTCAATCTTTTTAGCAAGCCATATGGGGACCACATATCTCTGTCATTTATAGGATCAACTGTATGATTATATATCTTTTTCCAAGTGTCAAACCAACATACCTGAGAGACCTAACTTTTATGAATGCCAACCTCGATACCATGGACTGCCATGTTCTAGTTAACCGTCACTGCATGCTTACATGGCATGCCAGTCAACTAGCCATAAGAAAAACTATGGACACTTAAATCAGCTTAAACAAAATTCAATAATAACACCCCACATAGCTAAAAAAATCAGTACACAACCTCATGAAACATGATGAAAACAACGACAACATGACATCTAATATCACTACTAATTATCTATATCAACAGATTAAATTAGCAACAAAAATCCAACAACAAAAGACTACAATATCAGTTGGTAATATCAACACCAAGATCAGTGAGCAATTCTTCACAGTTACATAATTTTGCCCAAATAATAGCGCATAATCATAAAATCAAGAAAAATACATAATAGGGCCAAAACACCAAATCAAACAGTCGGGTCGATTACATTCATAGTGCAATGGTGATGGCGACGAACGAACTTAGCGTAGAACTCATGTGGATCGAAATCGTCCGTAGGGCCACGAACAAACCAGAGTTTTTCAAACATTACTTGCGATTGATTTTGGGGATGAAATTACGATTGCGGTTACTACGTTTGTTGTTGATTGTGGGGACGAAAGAGATTGATTTTGAGGGTGAGAATTCGTTTTTTGCGATTATCTAAAGAGATTGAACGCGTAAAACCCCTCATGTGGGCCTGGTTCTTTATGTTGTAATTGTTTTGACTAAAATACCCCTCAAGTGGGGAAGGTTTAACAAAAAATGTTAACGGTATTAATTAGGGGTAGTCAAATGGATTCAAATGGTATTTTTTATGAAACCTTTGGATTCAAATGATAAGATTTAAACCTTTGAATTCAAATGACAATTTTTAACAAACTACATGAATGAAAAAAAGACACTTTTTTTTTAACGGCGTGGGCTCAACTGGCACGTCCCATCAGGGAAGGCTCGTACATCAGTCTACCCAAACAATCCCCAAGGAATTCGAAATCTGCAGATGGTGTTCCTAGTTTTTATGAAGTGCACCTTATAAGATTCGAACTCATGACCTTCACAGAGGGAAAATATTTTGGGAAACCCCCTAACCACCAAGTAGAACATTGATGGTAACAAAAAAAAAAGAAAAAAAAAAGCCACTTAACTCTTAAATCTTAAATCTAGTTAAGGGGATGTTTGCCATGGTCAACAAGCGCACAAAGTATAGCACACCGGTTTCACTTTCCAGTTTCCACTTAAAGAAGCTCTTTTGGGCCCCACATAGGGGCTCTCGTGATCTTAAACATCTAACGTGGAAAGTTACACTAGTACCCCTACTATTTTCTAATTCTTAATTTTCTTTCTAGTCTCCTTTTTTGGAGGAACGTCCTTGGGGACCTTTTATGACGTGTCATAAACTTTTTTTGTTTTTTTTTTAAACTTAGCGATTTTATTCAAAACGAAACTAACAAGATGCTAGGCTGAACCGGGGAACAAAATTACAATGGAAAATTTGTGAAACTAAAATTACGCCAACTATGCCAAGCAAGAGATGGTGTTGTTCATAATGGATTTGCAACCCTTTTAGTTTCAAGCAAGTACTCATTTTGCATTGTTAAGAAGCTTCTCATCTAATGATATCCTAGTATGTTAAATGAGGTTCTCTCTTCTAAAAGTTGTGGGTTCGAGTCCCGCTGTACAGTGTCAAATCTTGAAGAAAAATGCAGGGGGGAGTCGAGATTTTTTTTCCTATCTTGGGGGGCCGGAACTTAATACCTATAAAATTTTCGACATAATATGTATAAATTAACACTTTTGAACGAAAAATCGGGGTGGACAGGGCCCCCCGGGCCCTCACCATGCTTCGCCATTGCCGCTGTGGACTGTAAAGTAGAATTTAGAAATAGATTAAATGAGTGCATGTTGTTAAAAAAAATATACCAATTATGATATTCAAATACATCAAAATATAATATAAAAAACATAAAATAAAGAAAAAAAATCATAAATTAATCTATTCTATGAAATTATTATACGTTTATAATCACAAACACAAATATACCTCCATAGTCGTGAAAATCATAAAAAAATTTCATAATTTATTTTTTCACACTTTGTTATAGTTCATTTTAAAAGTATAATATATTTTTAAAAAGAAAATTCTAACAAACTTTGAAAAAAAAATTTATAGCTTTTTTGTTGAATCTATAATAGGTTTTTTTGTAGGGAAAAATACCAAAATGAACATTTGATCAAAATAGTTTTTCAAAATGGACATGCTTATTTAGCCGCTGGAATAATGGACACTGTCTTATAATAGCCGGCTATACCGGCTAAGCTTAGCCTGCATAAATTTCCGTGCCCACATTCCTTTTTACATAGTACGGACCAATGATAAGTCGACACGTGGCCGGCTTAGCCGGCTAATAGCTAGGTTTAGCCAGCATAAATTTCCGTCCCACATTCTTTTTTTCAGAAAAGGCGCCGGCTTAGCCAGCTACTTAGCCGGCTAAGCCTGCCACGTGTCGACTTGCCATTGGTCAATACTCTGTAAAAGGGAATGTGGGCACGGAAATTTATGCCGGCTATTGTCTCACAATGTCCATGAAATAGCCGGCTATTTATATATATCCATTTTTTATAACTTTTTTGGCCAAATGTCCATTTTGGTATTTTTATTTTGTATCTATTTAATTGTATTTAATCAGTAAAAAGAAATTTCACAATATCAAACATAAGCCATGAAAAGAACTCTAATAATGATTAATGATGTCCATGCAATAATTTAAAAGAGATTATGGAATTTATTGAAAAGGTGAAGGGGTTGGAATAACACAGCTTTGATGCTAAGTTAAGAACAATTTGTACAAACCAACTGCTACTAACCAACTAAACAACTGAACAAGTTAATTGTCTGGAATAGCCCTTATGGTTTAATTTATTTCAACACAACCCTTCATGGTTGTCATTTTCTTCTACTTCCCTGGACACAACCCATAACTATATTTTTAATGCAAAATCATAATAGCCATTTTGACTAAACATATTATTAAAATAAACATTTTTTTAACTTATCAGCTTGATCGTTAAAAAACCTTCTAATAAAAGAAAACTCAATCATATTGTACATGTGTATCGCTTTTGCACATAACTTATCCTCTTTTGAATACGCGAACCGATTAGACCAACAATCGATAACACATTAAAACGTGTCATAAGTTATGCAAAACTTACTACTATTTGCGCCATTGACATTAATGATACATATGACGCATTTTGATTGGACCGGTTAAATTGTTAATATATAAAAAAGTTGATAACTATTTGAGTAATGTCTTGATCATAATGGGTTATTCACTTAATTTTTCTTATTTAATATTATAGTTTCTAAATGAGGGCGGGTTTTGGAGTAACTGCTAAGGTTGCTGCTCTGTGATCTTGATTGAGATCACGGGTTCAAGCCGTGGAAACAACCTCTTGCACAAAGTGTAAGGTATAGTTGTGTACATCAGATCGCGAAGCGATCTGGCGCCTACGTAAATACGAGAGTTAAGTCAAACACCGAGTACGCCTTTTTTTAGTTTATAAATATCAGGAAAAAAAGATGATGTAATATGTAATTTTTGTTTTTTAGAAACTATTAACCAATACAGGAAAAGAACTAGTGGCATAACAGTAATTTGGCTGGCCTTGAGCAATGAGCAGTATAAACGGTGGACGGTTAACGGGTTGATTATGTAGCCTTTCTCTCTCTAGAAAGCTAAACATTACATCAATGGCCGCCCCTGGTTTTCCCTCCCAGTTTTTCCACAAATCATGCTTTCCGTACTTTATATTCCACGCATTCAGCAAAGATCACCATCAGAATTTGTTTCATAATATCAATTGAAATTCGGAATTTGTTGATTGAATCTAAGCACGTTTAATGTTAAACCGTGCTGTTGATCGCTCGATGATGACGACTGATCAGGTGACGCCGGCCGATCAGAAGCCGAGAATCAATTCTAAAGTCGACGGTGCTAGTAAGAAGATCAGGAAGAAAAGACGCTACCGCGAAACCAGCATGACGATGGTCCGATCTCCTCCGGTCATGTTTCCGTTGCAGAGGCTGTATATGTCGTGTTTAGATGTGTTTAAAGGCGCTGGCACCGTTCCTTCCCCTTCCGGTGACCGGAAACTTCGTCATATTCTCGGTCAGTGAATTCAATATCTTATTTACTGTATATCTTCAATGAAGTGTTTAGATTTGAACTTAAATCAAGTTTTGAGGATTAGGTTTAGAATTTTTTTGCTAATTGTCTGTAAACACATTGCTGAAACCTCCAAATCAGTGCTAATTAAACAGCATTGTATATGATGAAGCCCTAACAACTCCTAGATCGATGGATCAAGTTGTAATTTCAATATTTTATGCATGAAGAAGTCTACCTCGCAATGTTTATTAATTTTACGATATCCGCCATTCTCGTTCCTTGATTTTGACCTAGCGTCCTCTCATAATCATATCTAACAAGGCTTGTTACAGATGGCCTGATGCCGGAAGATGTTGGACTACCGAGGAACCTGCAATTCCTTGATCCTGATAGTACTGTAGTATACACCATCATATGTCAGCGCCAAAACTTTTCGGTAATGTTTGCAACCAAATAGTTTATATAATACACAATACCTCACACGTTTTCATTGTTCTATGATTCACATAGCATGGACTCACTAAATCATACAGTTAGTAGTTATTTAGCCAGGATGGTACGGGCTCATGTTGTTCTAACCTTTTGAGTTATGCCTTTTTTTGCAGTTGTATGTTCTCTTTTTGCCAGAAAATGCAGTCATACCTCTCCATAACCATCCAGGGATGACTGTTTTCAGCAAGCTTTTGGTTGGAAAAGTGCACATTAAAGCATATGATTTGGTTGATCCTGATGGCATTCATAACTCTCTATCCTCATCTCAAAGTATGTTGCATGTATTGTGCATTTTGAGGTTATTTTTTGGTGTTAAAAGAGAAGAACTCAAATTGAATATATATGTTTTGTGCAGTGAAATTTGCATGCTTGAAAGCGGATACTATCTTTACAGCCCCATGCGACACTTCTGTATTATATCCAACCTCAGGCGGAAACATACACGCCTTCACGGCTATAACACCATGTGCTATTCTTGATGTGGTTGGACCCCCTTATTCTAAAGAAGACGGTCGAGATTGTTCATACTACAAAGATGTTTCGCATGCCATTTCACCAAGTAAGCGCTATGAGTTGTAATTTGTAAATGCAGTCCATTTTTTAGAATGTTATGCAAGTTAATAGCTAGCAACAAGTGAGCTAACCATTTAGAATATCTATACATTTACTTGTGAATGTGTATCAAAAGTTTAAAAAATTGTATTAGTTTAAAGGAAACAAGTCGAATGGGTCGAACGTGTTGAAATTCATAAACTATTGTATTAAAAAAGATTATTGTTGACATGTTAGGTTTCAAGCTCTACAAGAATTACACCTTCACAAAAATCAAACCTATCCGTAGCATGTGTTTAATATAAATTAAAACCATTGAAATGTTCTATTTAATATGATTATTAGATTAATTGTAATTAGAGTTAATAGAACTATAGAAGGTAGTGTAGTTTGTGTAAATATGGTTATAGTATATAACATTCTCTTGTAACCTATTCATTTAGACAGTTATCAATACAATTCATAATTATACACACTTAAAGTGTTTCACTCTGATAAATTACTATGCAACATTAAGATCTTTTATGTTGATAAATTACTAATTTACGTGATTTACCAGATGAAAAAATGTTGAACAAGGAAGAAAGCAAGTGTTATCGATGGTTACAGGAGACTGAAGCTCCGAAAGAGTCGAAAATGGATAGAATGGAGTATCTTGGTCCTAAGATCATTGATGTTAGTGAATAGATGGTGCTCGCTTGTTGCTTGGTTAACGTATCGTGTGCTCTAAAAGGTTAATGTTATATGTAAAACAGTCTGGTCACAATGTTTTGTGTTTTATTGTTGGCTTGTTGTACATAAAATGTTTGAGCCTACTTTAACACTCATATTTTTGTAAACCTTTTTTCTATAATATATAATAATTACTTTAATTTGAAAATTCATCGATTGGTTCTAATTTATCTTTCTAAAATATAAACCATAGCAGAAAACTTTTAAAAGATACATATAATACACTCAACTTGTGTGATAATATTTAATAGACTAATTACAAATCAAAAGTAGGGTGCAAGTTGTGACCACAACTTGTGTAAAAAAAGCTTGTTATGCAATTCTCACAAAACTGAGCTTAAGCGTTCTATTCTTCACGTGTTTTAAATTTTATCTGAAAGTATACACGACAGACATACATTAACAATACTAACACACATATATTAATACTAAGCGAGTTCATACACTTTTGTTCATAACCATGTGGTCAATTCATAGCACACGGTTATGTACTCTATATAGTACATAGTGTGTGATTGGTCGTTTAACACAAAGTTCCATATTCAAGGTATCGTAAAGCTACAATGGCCTTAATCGCCGTATTTTCACTATAAAATAGGTTTAAGTCAGGGAAACACTTAAACCGGGTTGAAACCCCGATTTTGAAACTGATTTGACAGAACCGGTTTGGAACTATTGAATTATAATTGCTTAATCCATGTGGGTCAAAGTTCTTGGGTCATTTGTGTAAATAGGTTAAAGTTATGTTTAGTGTTTATTATGTAATATGTAAAAGTCAAAGGGGTCCAAGTGTAATGTGTCAAAGTTATAAACCGTAAATTAGGGAAAGGGTGCGACGATCAGAATCAAAGTGTCGTTCCGGCCAATTGTAGGGATATAAAACCTAGGGACGCAAACAAGTCTGTAAATATACACGATCGTTTATTCAGAATTCAAGTTTAGATCATGTTTATCATTATTGTTCAATTGTGTGTTCTTGGAGGATTTTGGGCAATCGAAGGTAGAAAAAATAAACCGAAAGGCTGTGTGTGTTTATCACGATTCTCAATCACAAGAGAAAAGTGGGCTGATTGAATTCAGAAAAGAAACAAAGATTTATTTTCTTTTTCTTTTTTTTTGGTTGTTTGTCATCAAAGGAACCGGAAAAGGCTGTTTCGGTTTGTAAATCAGTCGCACAAAGGAGAGTGTGAACTGGTGTTGTTTGTCACAATCAGAAACAAAATTCATAAGATTGGTTGTGGGCTTTTGGTTGACACAATTTGAATAGGAAAAAAGAGATTCAAGTGGTGCTCGTGGGTTACATCAAGAAATCAGAATCATACGAAGGGATTCTTAAATTCCAGGCTTCACGTTCTAATTTTCTGGAGTTTATTTTAAGCTTCAATACCTAGAGGAGATTGAGTTTAGAATTAAGTGTTGCTTTCCCGTTAAGAAAATTAGGTTGAACTTTTGGAATCATTTTGGTTTTAAAAAAAAAACATAAGGCACGATGTCGGAGAAATGATCGTCGGAGAACAAAGAAATTGTAATTCATAAAGAGGGCAGTTCGTTCTCTCACTTTCAATGCTTTGTCCTAAAATCTACAAATTATATTGTATGTGTAATCCATGTAAAAAAATCATACTTAAGGCATATGGACTATGAGAAATGATAGAACCTAAGGCTAGTACGCAACCTGATGAAAGGAAGGGCATGGCAATGACTGCATATATGTTTCAAGCACTACCGGAAGAAATGATATTATAAGTTGCAAGTTGTAAGAGTGCAAAGGATATTTGGGAGCACTTAAGACGAGGCACGTCGGTGTGGATCGAGTACATAAGGCACGTCTTCAAACACTCAAAATAGAATTTAAGATGTTGAGTATGAAGGAGGAAGACACTATCGATTCATTCACCGAAAGGCTAAATAGTATTGTCACTAGGCAAGTGGTCTTGGATTAACATTTGATCAACCAACTTTAGTACGAAAACTTCTAAGTGCTATACCAAATAGGTTCATTCAAATCGTTGTAACCACTGAACAATTCGTTGATCTAGAAAGAACAACTCTAGATGAGATAATAGGAAGATTGAAAGACTTTGAAGAAAGGACCAATCTAATGAATGAAGACCCAGTGGACAATCAAGACAAACTTTTGTTCACACGTCATGACAACAAGTCGGGTCATGGAAGACGTTTTGGAAATCCTGGACAAGGAAGATCTAATTCATCATAAGGCAATTGGCGTGATGGAAAGTTTGGACAAGAAGAAATAGGAGGAAATATCTCACATGATAATTCCAGGAACAAGGATGAAGATGGTTATGATAGGAGGAAGAGATGCCATAGAGATCAAAACCGATTCAAAAGAGATATGAGAAAAGTAGAATGTTACAACTGTCATGAGTTTGGATATTATGCAAGAGACTGCACTAAGGAAAAACAAGTATAAGAGGAGTCAAACTTGGTGCAAGAAGACGAGGAACCGACTCGCTCGATGGTAGTCACCGGAAAAGAGAAGTATTAGGAGACTTCCTTAAATGAGAAGGAGGGCAATTATTGGTTCTCGTTATCTGAATACTTTAATCATGAAGAACGAGAGTGGACTGGGTCCATTACTGATATAAATCAAGTTCTAGAAGAAGAAAGTTTGAAAGATCTAAGGTCAGAAATATAGAGTGACATGAAGAGAGAATTGGAGTCTTGGAAGGCTGATATGCTTCATGACTTTGACATAAAGAAATAAGAACTCAAGACTGAGTTGAGGAATAGAGAATCAAAATTTGAAAAGCAGATGCATGAAAGGGATAAGTCATTTGCAAATAAGATAGCAAGAAAGATGGCAAATGTAAAGTGTTTGAGAGACATTACAAACAAAGAAATGGAGGAGTTGGAGTTAGAAAAGGCGCGTTTAGAAAAGACATAAGTATTTACAGATCAGAAGTATCAAGAAGATGAATAGTGTAATGTATATGTTTAAGAACAAAAGAGATACTAGGGATGCGAAAAGATGTCAACCAAGGTTATATTATCATCAGATAGCAAGATTGTCAAAGATAATGAATCAAGTTGCAAGAAAAGAAAATTAAAACCAGTTCATGATTCATCCAGAGATGGACCAGTCAAAAATCAATATGGTATACAAATTAAAGATGATGATATTCAAGGAAAGTGTGAAAACATGATAGAGTCTATTCATGAAGATAAAGTTCAAGAAATCAAGCAAGAGAAGGGCAAAAAACCGAAGTTCAAAGTCAAGATTCTACCACAATATGCTCATGAAAAAGATGTTGAAGGCATGGATTAAGAAATTAGGGGAGAATATTGAATTATAATTGCTTAATCCATGTGGGTCAACGTTCTTGGGTCATTTGTGTAAATAGGTTAAAATTATGTTTAGTGTTCATTATGTAATATGTAAAAGTCAAAGTGGTCCAAGTGTAACGTGTCAGAGTTATAAACCATAAATTAGGGAAAGGGTGCGACAATTAGAATCTGTGTCGTTCCGATTATAGGGTTATAAAACCCAGGGACACAAACAAGTCTGTAATCACATATACACGATTCTTTATTCAGAATTCAAGTTTAGTTCATGTTTATCATTATTGTTCAGTTGTGTGTTCTTGGAGGTCTTGGCAACATGAACCAACTTAAACCGCGGGTTTGAAATCGGTTTGTAATCCTATAGGTTGAAATCGGTTAGAACCCGGTTAAACCCCCATCAAGAATCGGTTTCAACTAGAATCGGTTTTGACAAAACTGGTTTTGACTTATGTTAACAAAATCCAAACCGGTTTGGGCCTTCAACCCGATTCTTACACCTCTACGCTAATGTACATTAGCGTACATAGTTGTGTACTTTAGGGACATCATTATGTGTCCTGCATTGCTTCACCTATAATTCCATTTTTTCCGTTTTATGCTTGGAAATCAGAATTTTGTTAGATGCATGACTCACAGGAACACCCGTGCTGCTCCCGAAGGGAGGAGAGGTTTAAAAAAGTGGCATTTCAAAAAAAAAAACTAATACAATATAATCTAAGATTAGTAATTAATTTTTTGCAAAACTGTAATCAATGTCAAACTACTTGCACTTAAGTCCTAATTTAATCCACATTAATGTGAAATGTTCCACATATTCTACACCTATAATTCAAGCTCACTAAATCAACGATCTAAATTTCAAAAGACATTTGAGTGCATATATGTAAATGGTCAACATATAATAATTAAATTAAACTCATGTAAACTCTCTATAAATGAGAATTATTTATATTTTTATAAAGTAAAATATTCTTAAAAACTATATCAAAGGTTAGAATGTTACGACTATAATAATAATTTCACATTTAAATTCGTATCAAACTTAGATTTTAGTGTTTTAGTCATTCCCTTTGAGAGAACATACTTAGAGTTTTTAGTCAAATGTATATTTGAAAAATATATTTATCAAATGAGTGTTTTTATAAATATTCATCTAACTACATTTTTCAACAACTTATTATATTTATCTTTATTCTTTCTTTTTTTTCAATCAACTTATCATATTTTCTTTTTATTTTTTCCATAGCCGCCCTCCATGAAAAAAAAAATTTAGTGTTATATACGCGTTAAAATCTCGATCGCCCCCCCATAAAATTTTGTAATAGACCCCTGATCGCCCCAGGAAAAATTTTATTGTTATATACGCGTTATATATTGTTACTTAACCGACCTCAAAATTTTTCGACCCCCATAAAAAATTTTTCTGGGTCCGCGGGTTTTTCAACCAATCCATTATATGTACTTTTGTTTTTTTCTTCAATCAACCAGTTATACTTCTTTTTCCTTTTTTTAACCAGCTCACTATACCTTTTTTTTATTCTTTATTATTTTTTTCAATCAACATGTTATACTTCTATTAAAAATGCACTTTACAAGAAACATGTCAAATATATAAACTAAAAGAATTATGCTAAATAAACTTCAAAAATAAAATAAGAAACATAAAAAAATAAATAAACATTCAAACTTGACCCGCTACCAGTCTTAATATCTAATACAAACTAGAAGAAACATATCAACTAAACTTGACCCGCAACCGGTCACAATATCAAATACAAACTAAGGGGCGGTTTGGTATCCTCTTAATGATTCTATTAAGAGGCTTACATCTGAATCGGTCAGAGGTAAGAGTGTTTGTTTCGCTAAAAGCCCACCTCTTAATGATTCATTTTACCTCTTAATGGTTCAGCTTTGAGACCATGCTGAACTATTCAGACCTCTTAATATTTCAGCACTTAATGGTTCAGATTTTGCCAAACAGCCCCTAAAAAAGAATTTCAAAGAAACACGATCCACTTAATATAACTCACCTCAATACCTTTCTCTTAATGACAAGTTATCACCCTCTTCGTTCTAACAGGTCTCCTATAGTCTTAACTTTACTCAGATTCTATACAAGATACTATTGATATCTACCTAACGATTTCATTAAACTGATTCATAAGTGAAAACAAATTTAAGTGAGTCGGTTAATATCATAAAACCAAGATACTTTCTCACTTTTCACGAAAAGTCCCTCAACATAAATTTCACATATAAAAGTCCATGCACATGTAAAAAAACACGAATATCCCTCTACTCACTTTGTTATATTAAAGTCCATACACTTGTCAATAATGCATATACGTGTTAAAAAAATATTTAAAATACTGACTCATTACCCCTTGTCAATAATGCATATACGTGTTAAAAAAATATTTAAAATACTGACTCATTACCCCTTAAATTAGACAAAATAAGATTGTATAATTATTGTTTGTAAAAAAAAAGTTGATTGTCACTTCATCAATTTTGACAAATTTAAGAGATAACGAGTTATTATTATTTTTAAATACTTTTACAATTACATACATTCTAGACAAGTATAAGGACTTTAATATTATAAAATTATGTTAAGAGATTTTTTTGTATTCTTTTAACATGTGGAGTAGGGATTTTTTATATGTCAAAATTTTTGTTGAGAGTTTTTTTCGTGAAAAATAATAAAAGATAGTTTTTTTATAATATTAACCTAATTTATATGCAACTAGTTAAAAGAAATACTCACCACTTACCAATTTTGTTGATTGGCCCCAAAACAAAATAATTGCACTTAAACCGACTTCTTGGATTATTAAGGACCCAACAAATAATGAAAAATAAAAATGAAATTACAATAAGAAAAATAACAAAATCATTGTCTCACTTCACTTGTTATTATTATTGAAACCTTAAAACCTATATTATGATGTTCATTTTGCTCGTAATTCAACCTAGAGGTGCACAAACCGGTTTTTTTTCCGGAACCGGATCCGGACCGGTTCCGTCAACGATGGTCAACAACCGGATCCAATGGAACCGGTTCCGGATCGGATCCGGTTAAGAGAGTGGAGACTTGGAACCTATTGGGACCGGACCGGATTTATGGAACCAGACCGGACAAAAAAAAACCGGTTCCACCGGATTTTTTTTTTTTTTTAAATTAAAAAAATTTAAAAAAATTAACAAAGATACACTATAAAATACATGTTTTATTTATTTTGTAGCTTTTTTTAAGTGATTTAACAATAGTTCGTAAAAAATAAATACAAAAAACATAATTAAATCACAAAATATATATTATTTATTATGTTTTCAATCTTCTTCGTCGTAGTCTTCGTAACATCGGTTTTCATTCTTCTTCGCTTGAGATACGTTGGGCTTCATCATAAGCTTGTTCTTCGTCCGAAAGTGGATTCGCCGCCCCTTTTTCTACTTCGAATTCATGTATTTCTTGTTCAATGTCAAGCTCGCCTCCTAGTTTTGCAACATGTTGTACACGTTCGGCGACATCCAAATGGTCCTTCAAGCAAATACACATCTCCATAGATTCCGGTGTAAGCCTCGTTCTTCGAATACATAAAACCCTGCCACTAAGAGAAAAAGCAGATTCCGAAACTACCGTAGAAGCTTGGACAGTTAGTAGGTCACGGGCCATTGCGGCTAGAACGGGATATTGGGATTCCCTTCCTTGCCACCAACTCAAGATATCAAAGTTTTCAAACTCTTCGGATCTTAGAGTTGAAATAAAGTCGGTTGCTTGATATCTCCCAAGCTCGCTACTTGGTGTGGTTCCACGAGCTCGTTTAGTATTTTCGTTTCTTAAAGTGTTAAATAAATTTAGCATCGGGTTCCTTGAACTACTAGAACTTGAACCCGAACCCATTGATTCACGTATGTTTGATGGATCACCACTTCCACCATATTTGCGTAAATAATAATCAAACATATTATTAAAAGCCGAATTGAAATCCCTTATTGTCTTTGATTCAAAATTTGGGTCTTCCTCGAACATATTTAAATCATCCGATATTGATCCAATTAATGTTTCAACACCGGTTACATTAATCGTTGGGTTTAAGGCGGCCGAACATGTAACAACGGCCGGCATTTCCGAAAAATATTTTTTTAAATTTAGCTTTCATAGGTTTTACCATTTTTTCAAAAATAGGGCCGTGATATTCAAACTCTTTTAATTTATTACATATTAAGTATAATTGTTGAAGTATTAGCGAAGACGTGGGATAATAAACTCCCGATAAACATGTAGTTGCATTTTTAAAAACCTCAAGCAAATTAGTTAGTTTCTCGATCATATCCCAACTTATATTATCAAATTTTTGTGAATAACGTTTCTTTTGTACAAGTTTATCATGGAAATGTTTTAAAGTAACTCTTTGCCTTAAGACCGATTCAAACATTTTCCATGTCAAGTTCCATCTAGTAGGTACGTCTCAATTCGGACCTAAAAAGATGGAATTCGTTTGTTAGCACAAGTTTCTATAGTTTATATATCTTTTTTTGCTTGTGCTAAAAACTTCACGTAACATCACTTAAAATTTTCTTTTACGTCTCTTATTTCTTGGACGTTTAGACCGTCTTGCACAACCAAGTTAATGATGTGTGCAACACATCGACTATGAAAGAAAACACCGTTACAAGACGGTTCATATTTTATTTTTAATTTTTCCACCGCGTTTGTGTTATTTGAAGCGTTATCAAAAGATATTGAAATATTTTTGGTTGAATTTTATAAGTTTGAATGATCGAGTCTAAAATATAAAATAAGTTTTCACCGGTATGTGGATATCCAAAATAATCAAACGCAATCGTACGCTTCATCATTTGCCACGACTCCGGTTGAACCCAATGTGCGGTAACGCAAAGGTACGATTCGGGTAAACCATGTAGAGTGGACCAAACGTCCGTTGTTAAGTTAATGCCGGTATTTAAATTTTCAAAACCTAAAATTAATTCTTTTTTAGCTCTTTTCCGCATTTTTAAACAATCTCTTCTCAAAGTAGAACGACTTACATTTGTGTAACTCGGTTGAAGCGTCTCTTGTATCATCCTCGTCAAGCGCGGATTATCAAAGTAATCAAAAGGCAATCCTTCTTGAATGACGAAATGTGTCATTCTCTCACGAACCCTCTCGACATTGTATTGCCAAACTCCTCCATCCCTACCAATTTGAGTTTGATCTTCACCTTGAGTGTGTTTTGCGTGACTAGCAATATGTTTCCTCAAAGTGCTATTTCCCGCCGCACCCAAAATTCTACCACAACGTTTGCAACGAGCCTTTTGCGAACCGTTCAACATTTCGCATAAATCGAAATAAGCTCATATCTCTTGGTTTCGGGAGCAAGGAAGTATTGACACTACCGTGACATCGCTAGTAGAACCACCAACCGAATTTTGAGTGCTTGCGGAAGCCATGAGAGTTTTTTTTTGCGTAAAGTGAGCGTTTTTTTTACGTTTTGAGAGTGTTTTTGAGTTTTGAGAGCTAGAATGTTGTGGTGAACTAACTCATACACCCAATACCTATTTATACTAAGTTTCAAGCCTTAAAAACAATAAAAAAAAAAACGGCTATATAGCCTTTTTTTTCTTCCAACGGCTATAACCGGTTCCAAATTGTCCGAAAAAACCGATTCCATTTTGTCCGATTTTTATCCGGTCCGTCAAAAAAACCAGAACCGGTTCTGGATCCGCCGGTTCTCACAAAATCCGGTCCGGTCCCAAAAAACCGGTTCCAGACGGATCCGGTTTCGGATAATCCATCGGATCGGATTCGGTTCCGGTTCTTTTGAGCACCTCTAATTCAACCCATACATCTTACTTAGTCGGTAAAGCATAAATTAGTTTCAAGCCTAGTAGTAGTAGCCACGGTCATGGGCCTAGTGATGTTTCAAAATATAATTCTGGTCCATCAAAGAGCAACATAGCCCATTGGGCATGAAATACTATATGAAAGGCCCATCACTAATGAGGTTGTGAATCAGATGACTACTCATGAACTCCATTAGGAGTGTGGAAAAAAAAATGAAAATAGGATTTTAAAGCTATCAATCTTATATTTAGAGTTAGTATCAATCATTTAGCCACTTAGTTTCAATTTTAAAGCAGTGAACATTACATGAAGGTTGAATTTTAAATATTGATTTTAGTTACTGTATTTTAAGGGAAAATAGGATTTTTAAAACTTTGAATTGTCTGAGTTAGGATTATGATGGTGGATTAAGTTGTGATGAACTTATGGAAAACATTTAGTTGGTTAATTAATCATCTGGATTATGATGGTTGATTAAGCTGTGATTGTTAAAAGCAACTCAAATCACCTGTTTGTATCCAAATAAGGTTCTGAATTGGCATATATATATCTTATAATCATTGTTGTTTAAAATGTTTATGTGGATTACAATTTTATTGTTTTCTTTTTTGCCATGTTTCTTAGTTTTGGAGTGTTGTAGGATTAAATGGACATTCCTGATGCAACCAACTCTGATTGTGATCTAAAACAAAAGAAATATGGAAAACCCAAGTCGTTTGACTAAAAAAATATCTGTTTGGTGGGATCATTTTATTGAGTGTGATGTCGTTGTGTATATATTGTCGCAATTATATTGGTTTTATTTTTTTAGAATTCGGATATCGGTTTTACTATCCGAAATTACGAATACAGGTTCAGATATCCGGTTTTGAATACCCATGGGATCCGTTTACGCCGCCACCAACGCCGCAATCCCAGCCACCGCTGCTCTCCGCCATCGAAGAAAAACGATAGACGATGGTAGAGTTGGCATCCAGTAGGCGGTGGCGGAAAACGATAGATGGTGGTGGCAGTGGTGCCAAAGGCGATAGAGGCGAGCGGGAGAATGACAAAGGCAGTGGGACGATGATGATGATAGCCGCAGGGACCAGTAAAGGGTAGTCGTAGTGATGTATTCCAATTTCTTTATGATTGTTTTATAATCTAAATTCATTACAAATTCAATTTTTTTATATAAATTCATTTAAATTACAAATCATTTTGACAAGCTTCAATTCCTTCAAATTCCATAGACAAATTTCTATTCTTTAAAAAAAGTTGCAAACCAAACACACCCTTATCATTTATAATTTATTTAGTTGGGGTTTTATAACTTCGTGATTGGGTTGTGTGTTATACCCTCATCACCGTGATGACATCACGCATGTGTGGTGAGGATGATGTGGGCTTGCAGTAAAGTGAAACAACACCATTACATCTATAGAGAGACGCCACACTTTGCAAATAATGGAGTAATTTTTTGCTACGCTCTCCACTGACCACGCCACACTCTCTCTCTCTTCTTTGTCTCTATCGCTCTCTTCTCTTTCTCTTCCTCGCTCTCTCTTAATATATTAAAATATTTATAAAATGTGGGTTAAAGATGGTGGAAAAGTGAAAAATGCGTAAAATATAGAATGAAAGATGGTGATGTGACGCTAAGATAACAAAAAATGCTACAAAGTGAAGCGGAAGTATAACACACAGTCTTAACAGGGATAAATGACTAAATTTTATCCCTAAATTGAGATGTGTACACATGAGTTTCCCTCTAGAATGATTTATATAATTCATTCAAACATTTAACTTTATGTAATTTAATCAAACAAATAAAAATGATTTAAATCAAGTTGTAAATATGTGTTTATAAAAGGCTTTTTTTTTTTAAAGGCAACAAAACCTGTGATTTTAACGTAGAACAAGGGTATGATTTTACATGAACACAGAAAACCATGAAATGAGTTTGGAGGCACCGCTTCGGTCCCACTACCTTTTGTGGTACCAATGGCTTCTTTTTTTGTACCCTACCAAATGGGTGCTTCATGGTTTTCTTTACCTTTCATGTTTGGTGGGGGAACCCTTTTTTTATTACCAAACAAAAATTATTAAAGTATATTGTCCGGTTTGTCCCAACAAAATTCATATAATTTTGAGAAGAATACATATTTAATTTTGGTTATATATGTATAAATTATTAAATGTCCAAACATTTTATTAAAAGCGACGCGTCTATTTTTTGAGCATTCGTAACGAATTCATCGATCATTCGATTGATCAATTTTTATAAGACGTCGTCCGATTTTTATAATTTGACCTTATAAATAGTTACCGGGGTAACCTTCTGATTCGGACCAAAGACAATATACAACTGGTTTCTTTTTTATTTTGCAAATTTGATTTTCAAGTTTTGCGTAATAATATGTGAATTCAAAAAAGTTAATTGCATAAATGACCCGTGTGGTTTGATCAGATTGCATGTTTGGTTCCTAGGTTTTAAAAATTGCAAACTTAGTTCAAACTTTTGTGACATGGTTGCGCCCTTAGCCCCTAACGTTAGTACCAGTTAGTTTTTAATGGAAAATTAGTCCATGTGCCATCCACGTGACTTACGATTGCAAACTTAACCCTAAAAATGAGTTAAAATCAGTCAAAAAATCAGTAAAAATCTTTAAAAGTCAGTAAAAGTTTTTAAAAATCATTAAATTTTTTACTGATTTTTACATAGTTTTACTGATTTTAACTCATTTTTAGGGTTAAGTTTGCAATCTTAAGTTACGTAGATGACACCTGAGCTAATTTTCCGTTAAAAATTAACTGGTATTAATGTAAGGGACTAAAGGTGCAATTAAGTCACAAAAATTTAGGCTAAATTTACAGTTTTTAAAACCTAAAAACCAAACATGTAATTTAATCAAACCACATAAGCCATTTATGCAATTAACTCATTCACAAATATATACATTTCTTTCCGATTATTTCTTCCCAATTCCACAATTACCAACTTCTGGTGAAAATACAAAAAGGTCCTACGTGTAATTGATACCTACCTTCCATCCTTCACATCCAAAATTCTTTGCTTAATTATAGTTGTTTGTGATTTTAAGTTATCTACTTTAAAGCCGGTTTTTAATGTTTTTATTTTGAGTTATATTTCTTATCAAAAAAGTATAAATTATTTTAAAAATTATGTAATCAAGAATTGAATATAGGTTCATAAAATTTTAAAATTTTGATTGATTCAAATTTTGAGAAAATTAAACAAATACGGCTATCCAAATTGAGTTATTATTATTATTATTATTATTATTATAGAAATTAACGTTAAGTTTTTTTGAAAATATTTAATTTTACATATTTGATGATTGTTTTTCAAAAATCTTAAGTTTATAAAAAAGAATATGGTATTTATATAAGAGCATTCTCAGCAGCTTCTTTATCCTTATCCTTATAACTACACTAAAAATTACTATATTTTCTCTCTCATTTTCAATTAAATATTACATTTTTATACCTTTATCATTACATTTTCTCTCTCCTCCACTCGCAACCACTTTAAAAAAATATTAAAAAATTTATACAGTTGAATAGTGTTTTTACAAATATACAAAAAAATTTATACATTTTCTCTCTTCTCCACCCACAACCACTCCATAAAATATACAAACTCACTCACAAAAATATAAAGAACCTGTTATGAATGCTGTAAACTATTTTAATTTATGTACTCTTTAAAATCATGAAACAACTATTTTTCTTATAAAAATAATTCTTTACATATAGTCTTAATGCATATTTTTAAATAAAGTTACTTAAAATATTCACATTTTCTATAAAACCTTATTCTAACTTTATAAAATTAAATATATATTATTCAAAGTACCAATTGTTAGATATATAAACCAAAAAATAAAGAAAAGACAATAACATGTTTAAATTAACTGCAGGAGTGTGGTTTTGATTTGAAAAAAAATAGTTTAAATTTAATAAACGGGCAAGTTAAAACAGGACACATTTAAATTTTAGGCTAGATAGCTTAATGAGCTTAATAGGTTCTCATCTCTATCTCTATCTCTATCTCTATAATTTAACTAAAAATTATCACTTACTAAATTTATCTCTTATTTTCTAAAAACCTCTCACATTTCATTCATCATCATCTTAAAACTAGTTTTATACTCGTCCGATGGTCGGTAACCGTTACACATATGTAATGTTTTTTTTTATAAAAAAGGTTGAACTACACATTTTACTTTTACACATATATTAAACAGAAGGCTTTTTTTAACTTTACGTGTATATTTCTTTTATAGATATTATTAATCCCCTTAATAATATTTTAAAGTTGCATAATTCATAAAAACAATATTGAATGCTTTTTACAAAACTGTGACATTACATTTACATTATACAGAACGACATCAATTGCCCAAGTTCTTGGCATTATCTTCAACTACTATTCTGACAAACGCAAGTTCCGACATGCTCGCTTCTATGTACAAAATGTAATTGGAATAAAATAATATAGACACATACTTATATAATAAAAATTTGATAAGTAAATGAAAACTAAGACTGACACCGAGTACTTTTTTAAATAGTTGCATATTTTGGTTATTAGTATAAATTTACTATTACTATTTAGTGACATTAGTATATATCATATTTTGTTATATAAAAACTAACTAGTTTTTTTACCCGCGCTATACGACGGGAGTCTGATTTTTACCCGGGTTTGTAGGGATAAACTTACGTCGAAACGCATACTTCCTATAGCATACGATAGAAAAAAAAGTAATGGATTTTGAATACATCTCCGTTTTAATAAAATTTATACCGGTACGTTGAAAAAAAAACTAAAAAAACCGTGTATTCCGTTTTTTAATATCAACTAATGAACGGAAGTAATTACGGAAAAACGAAATTATTAGAAAAATAAACGGGTTAAAAGCGTATAATATATATAGTATGAGGGGTGAAATAGAAAATAAAAATAAAAAAAAAATTAAATTGGCACTTGTCACCCCCTTATTGGTGGGATACTATTCCCCCCTATATTATTTAAATAATTATATAATTTCTAATTGTGTCTGTTAAATCGAGTAAGAAACTAACGTAATTGAAAACTTATAAAATAAAGTAATAGAAAAGCGAAATCGTTAAAAAAATTATCGTTTACAAACTAAATAATTATTATTATTATAAGTAAATAATAATAATTATTATAATAGTAAAAACAAATAATTTTTTTTTGTGTATTGAAAAGTTGTACATAGTGCATTGAAAAGTTATACATTGATAAATAGTGGAATATTGTGAGTAGAGAACCTTTGCAAATTTTTTTTTTATGTATTGAGAAGTTATACATAGTACATTGATAACTTGTACATTGATGAATAGTGAATTTTTGTGAGTAGAGCTCTTTTGATAATTAATAGCGAAGCAATAAGTAATAAGTTGTATGATTTTTGTAATACATATAAAATAAAATGTATTAATTGATAAATGATATACGACACTCCCCCCCAAAATATCTTCTCTCTTTCCCTTTACCTACCAAGTTTTACGATCTAGGGTTTGCTCTCATCTTTTACGATCTACGGTTTGCGCTGTTCAATTTGGTGTAAAGCATCTATGTATTTTATCTTCATGCTGATCTTATGCAATCTACAATACTTTTTAGGAATCATTTTCTTCTGTTTAAATATGAAATGCATTTTAGGGTTTTTTTTTATCTTTGGCGAAAACTTCTTATTGTTTAACTTTTTTAATTAAAGGAGGCTCACACCTGTGTGTTATAGTATTATATGTCTTTATTTTTGGTTAATTTCATGAAAGCATCTTGTGTTTTTTTTACTTTTGATACTTATACATGGCTCTTCGTTTTGGGTTAATTTGATTAACCTTTTATATTTAAACAGGGTCTTGTCTTGCATAATTTTTTCAAAATGTAGAGACAGACTTTTGTATTTAGTTTGGTCAAACTATGTCACTGAGTTTGACTTTTTAAATTAAAGCATGCTCATACCTGTCTCTTAAATTATTATATGTCATTGATTTTGGGTTATTTTGATAAAAGCATTTTTTTCCTTTTGATAGTTATTAGATTATGAATTATTTCGTTTGCTGATTCATTGATGTTTGATGTATATCTGTATACTTCTTTACGGTTTGTTCAGCTTCATGTTCTTAAATATATGTTATTATTGGATTAATTTGTGATTAGAACTGTATGCCTATACAGGGTTTGTTCGTTTTGTAATTCACTGATGTTAGGTATAGGAGCATTTAGTTTTTTAGACATTATTATCCGTCAATTGCGTGTTTTAGTGAAATATTGAGCATACTTTCTGTTGAACTATAATAGTCCATATTTTAGACTTTGTGATTTAATTGTCCATGATGTTTTAAATTTTTGCATTTTTTTTATTAACTATATCAAGCTTGATGTATTTAATGAAACATTAAACAGCAGAAGATGCAGGATCATTAGATTCAGGTTAGCACAATGCGTTTCTTTTACTTATAATTTTTAAAGTTTTTTCAAAAAGGTTAACATGCAGGTTTATTTGTCATAAGCTGAAGAACTTATTTCTTACATTTTTATAAAAAAACTGCTGTAAGGCCCAAAGACAGCCAAACTAATCTGTAAGGCTTTCTTTCTCTTATCATTAAAAACCTGTCTGGCTGCTGTAGCACTGGGTAAGGCTCTCTGTCTCTTATCATTTAAAACCTGATTGGCTGCTGGAGTACTTTGTAAGGCTCTCTACCCCGTGCATAAGTGACTTTTATTAATTCATCTCTTTCATAAGTACGTGCATATTATATGTGTTATAAGTTTAATCTCTTCTGTGTTCTTGTGTTTCTAATATGCCCCCCCTTTGAATATGGGTATTCACTTTAATTTTCCTCAAATACAGGGATTCACTTTATTTTTCCAAATAAATATGAGGTGGGATATGAAGATGGGAATTCTGATGTGGGGGCGGAAATATAAACTTTTTGTAACTTTCGCTAAATTTTGGGGATGAGGATAGATATGGAGATCCAAATGTGAGTGCTCTACACAAATTCATAAATATAGAACACTCAATATACTTTGGCAAGATGTTTTTGGTGCAAGGTCCCTTGGTCCTATATTTGTCTCCTTCCACTTTCTTATTGAATGGTGTTTGATATCGTTAGAATTTTGTTTATTAAAATATAACGTACCAAATGGTTTATTCAATTGCAATTTATCAACTAAATATAACAATTTAGTAATAGCCTATTTCATCAAAAAGAAAAAAAATCTCAACTCAATGTATAACTTATGCCATATAAATAGAAAGATTATAATAGCCTTTAAATATTATTACTACCTTACATGAATTTATTAATAAAAAAATATGAAAGCAAATAACTAAAGAACCCCTAAAAGAAAACACAAACAAAATAGACAAACTACATTGAAAAACATATCACACTTGACTTGACCTTGGAGTAGAAATGCATAGCTGTCCAGATTATGACAACCAAATATATTATTATTATTATTATACCAATAAAAAATTGGGTCCTAATTTTAGACAATAAGATTTTGTGAAAAATATAACTAAATAATAATAAATTGTCAGTAACTATAGATTATTCATGAATAAAATTTCTATTTCATCACATGATTACTCTACTTCTCATTTGAAGTAATTATTAAATAAGACTTAAATATAGCATACCTACTTGTCATTCTTTCTGGACTTTTAAATGATATAAAGTTGGGTAATAATATCAACTAAAAGTTCAAAAAAAAAAACCCTCAAATATTCAATGATCATAAGTAAGAATATATATGATTATACCATCATTAATGGTTTTGACACATCAAGTATGAAACGACATATTTGTATTCTTAAATAAAAATTAAATATATATAAGGGACAATAATTTATTTTTTTTAAAGGTACCTTCTTCGTCAGTAGTCACAAACAGGGACATGTATATTGTATACGTCCTCTGTATCTTTACCCTGTGAGTAGAGATATACACGGTGTCTATCTTGCAGCCTTTCTGAAAATGCATTAAACACACACACACTAAAAAAACACACACATATGGAGGTGAAAGAATTAAAGTGCAAGAATCTTGAGATAACCTTTTTCTTTTTCATCATCTCTTGCCATGCCCTGACCTCCATTAAAGCTCAAAAAGCTTCAACCTTTTTCAAGAACACGTAACTGTGCGTATCAGTGTGTGTGCAAGAGAGAGAAAGACAGCTATGATGAAAATCTTGAAATAATCCCCATCTTGAATAGAGAAAACCCAGCTAAATTTGAGTTGGGTTTCTTGTCATTTTAGATTGAAATTGAAGTCAAACTTATGATAATTTGACTTCATTTCAAAGACACTCTGTTCTACACTGTTCTCATAATTTAATTTTAAGTTGCTTTTGTCTCTGTATGCACATGAAATCATGTGGTTTTAATTCAGTTTCGATCTTAATCTTCTTAAATTAGAAATTCATATTGAATTGGTCCCACTAACCTTCATCTTCATCCAAGTATCTCCAATTTTGAAGAACATTGCTTCTTCTGCACTCAAATTCAAGAGGTAACCCTTCAATTTTAACCTAATTTTTTACCTTTAATCTGCATAAATATGTTAGTTTTGTGTAATTAAGGCTTTCCAATTTCCCTAATCACTGTTTCTTGAAATGGGAAAGATTTTAATTCTTTAATTTCATCAAGAAGTTTGATAAAAATCTGTTCTTGATTGTAGGATCTTGATATGTTCTAAAACCCAATGGCAAGGACTTCTGATTCTTTGCAAATAGTAGTTGTACTCCTGGCTGTTCTGTTTGTACCATTTCATTGTTCCAAACAACATAATGCCTCTCAAGAACAAACCCTTTTGGGAATTCAACATCTTCTGTATTACCCTGCTGTTCTTAGCAGCTGGAATAATGCCACTGATTTCTGCAACACTGTTCAAAGTTCATCTGTTACAGTAGTTTGCAATGAAGATATAGTGACACAACTTCATATAATCAACAGCGACAAAGCACCTCCGTTGCCAAAAGATTTCTCAATAGAAGCGTTTTTCGCAACACTTGTTAGGCTACCAAGCTTAAAAGTCCTTAAATTGGTTTCATTAGGACTATGGGGGCGATTACCATCAACAATTTCCCAATTATCATCACTAGAAATACTTAACATTACTTCAAATCACTTCACCGGTACAATCCCGTCCGAAATCGCATCTTTACCTGATCTCCAGTCGCTTGTGCTCGATGACAACAACTTTACGGGCCGGGTTCCGTCCCGTATCGGTTTCTTATCGCGTTTATCGGTTTTGAGTTTGAAAAACAACTTGTTAAACGGGTTGTTGCCTGAGTCTTTAGGGAGTTTGGTTGATCTTCGGGTTCTCGCGCTTTCTCACAACAATTTCTCGGGCCAAGTGCCCGATCTTCATAGTTTGACAAACCTTCAAGTTCTTGAACTTGAAGATAATTCTCTAGGACCCGAGTTCCCTCAGGTCACTAACAGGATCATCTCCATTGTGCTAAGATATAACAAGTTCATCGCGGGTCTACCCGAAGAACTACATACGTTTTATCAACTTAAAAAGCTAGACATAGCTTTAAACCGATTCATGGGACCCTTTCCGACTTCCATACTATCTTTACCATCGATAACTTATTTAGACATCGAAGGGAATCGGTTTACAGGAATGCTTTTTGAGAATCTTGCTTGTAACCCTGAGCTTGAATTCGTTGACTTGTCTGCTAATCTTTTGACCGGGAAACTACCTAGCTGTCTTGTGTCTTCAAAGGCCCGGAATGTAGTCTATGACGGGAACTGTTTGACTACAAACATTGGCAATGAACTCAAAAGTCAAAAGCCGATCTCGTTTTGTAGCAACGAAGCTTTGGCTGTAGGAATCATCCCTAGACATCAAAAGGATGGTAAGGGCTCGAAAGTAGCTCTTGTTTTGGGGATAACCGGTGGGATTATTGGCGGGATATTGTTGGTTGGTGTAGCATTCTTGATTTTCAGGCAAGTCCATGGTAAAAAGGCGGTGAAACCACCACCGCCAATACCGGAAAACGCTTCTGTTTCTTCTTACACTTCAAAGTTGCTTTCAGATGCAAGTAAGCTTCTTCTTACAACTGATTATGATTATTCAATATCACATGATCACTTTAAAAAGCACATCCAAACACCACTTAATTCATCCGATTGTGCTTGTTTAACAACTAATAATTCCACCTCAAAGGATATGTGACTCGAGCAATGAAGCTTGGAACACTTGGTGTCCCCCCTCACCGTGCCTTCTCGCTAGAGGAACTCGAGGAAGCTACTAATGGCTTCGATACATCTACTTTTATGGGTGAAGGGTCTCATGGTCAGGTACATTTCATCGCTTGCATGAACATCTTTCTTGTTTCTTTAGGGGCAAATTCGATTACGGTGACTTCTTTTTCTAAGATCAGATGTACAGAGGCTGGCTCAAGGATGGATCATATGTAGCCATCCAATGCCTGAAAATGAAACGAAATCACAGCACGCAAACATTTACTCGTGACATGGAGTTAATCTCAAAACTTAGACACCAGCATTTGGTTAGTGTTCTTGGACACTGCTTTGAATTTTATCTGGATGATTCAAGTGTCAGCAGGCTGTTTCTGGTGTTCGAGTACGCACCAAACGGGACGCTTAGGGACTGGATTTCAGGTAATAAAAACTTAAAATCATCAAATGAAGTAGGAAGTATATATCTACCTGCTAGCTAAAACTCGAATTCTCTGATAGGGAAGAACAGTGAAAGAACTTTGTCATGGAGCCAAAGAATAGCAGCTGCAATCGGCATAGTGAAGGGGATTCAGTTTCTTCATTCAGGTATTGTTCCCCGAATGTTCTCAAGCAACCTGAAGATAACAGACATTTTGTTAGATCAGAATTTCGCCGCAAAGATTAGTTGCTACAATCTGCCATTGTTGGATCAAAACATCCAAAAGGTATTTGTAACAAAATATTTCATGATCTAACAATTAACATCTTTGCCAAACAATATGAATTATAATATTTCATATTCCAGATGCAACAAGACGGTGTGCAAAGTTATTTCAACAGATTCAAAGAACCTAATCATGCTAGGTGAGCAATTAATGAGCACAAAGCTGTTGGCTAATCAATTCATATGTTCTTACGTTTTCCCCAATTTTCTAGGGTTAGCAATCAGGAGAAAGTTGATGTAATCAATTCATATATTCTTACGTTTTCCCTAATTTTCTAGGGTTAGCAATCCGGAGAAAGTTGATGTGTACGATTTTGGTGTGATACTACTCGAAATCATTTTAGGTAAACCGCTATGCACACAAAAGGAAATAGAGTCGGTAAAAGAACAGTTTCATACCAGAATCACAGCCGATGATGCAGCTCTAAAGGACGTGGTTGATCCAGCAGTTCACGATACATGTTCTGATCAATCTGTAACAACAATGGCGGAAATCTGCAGCAGGTGTTTGGCGATCGATCCATCTGAGAGACCGTCTGTGGAAGATATGCTGTGGAATTTGCAATTTGCTGCACAAGTTCAGGACGCTTGGCACAGTGGTGAAGGATCTCCGGTTTCATCTTCACAACCTCCAATCACACAGCAGTAGCATTACTTTCAGAATGAAAGAAGTGTATATTGAAATCATCCAACGGAATTCGATTTGTAAAGAGATTAGCTCACTGTTTTCTGTTTAAGAGTAGATTAGCTTACCGGTTTATGTGAGTTTTGTGACATTTAGCTGCAACAATAATCTGTAATAATGAATGAATTCTGTGATATCTTATCGTAAGCTAGTAATCAAACTCTAGGTTTTCAGTAGTTCTGTAAATGTAGTTCATGAAAACCAGAAATGAATCGCGGAATCCCTCTCATGAACACAGAGCAAGTGGTATGGGTCTCGTGAGCCTCTTCCGTGAGGTTGGTTCACGCCGTGAGGCCATAGGCACACCGCCCCCTCGTTTTCGTGAGGGTTACGCGTGAGTTTCTTCATGGGAAGGAGAGGCAAGAAAGAAAATGTAATGGCTATTTTTTTTAAATATGGTCGTTAGCCAACGGTAAAATAGTGAATTTTTTTATTAATTAAACCACTATAAATATATCTTCTTTACCTAATACATTTCACAAATAATCACACCACTCTCATACAACTTTATACATTTTAAAAAAAAATGTCTTCATCTTCAAGCGACGAAGCCTGAAATATGATGTTCCGTGCTTTCTCAACGGCGCCGCTTCAGTGGTGGAAAGAAGTTGGATCCTCACAACCTTTAAAACGAAGGGCTCGTCTTAATCGTGGTCGGAAGGCTGCTAGTACACTTCTATACAAAGACTACTTTGACGAAGGGTGTACTTACGACGAGGTGCACTTTAGTACCCGGTTTCGAATGAGCCGGAATTTATTTTTAAAAATTAAAAATGATATCGAGAGAGAGGTGCCTTGGTTCCGCCAACGGGTTGATGCAAGAGGTCGGATTGGTTTTACGTCCGTGCAAAAGTGTACCGCCGCGGTTCGTCAAATGGCATATGGCACCGCTAGTGATTCGTTCGACGATTACTTGAAGATGTCCTCCCGAACTATCAGGTCTTGTATTTACAAATTTTCTAAAACTATAATTAAATTGTACCATAGGAGATATTTACGTAAACCGTCGGCTAGCGACATTCAACAATTATATGCGGCCCATGAAGCTAAACACGGCTTTGTCGGGATGCTTGGTAGCATCGATTGTATGCATTGGGAGTGGAAAAATTGTCCTAATGCGTGGCGAGGTCAGTTTTCACGCGGGGATCATCCTCGTCCTAGTATTATACTTGAAGCTGTGACTTCATATGACTTATGTAGTTGACATGCGTTCTTTGGTGTTGCGGGTTCGAACAATGACATTAACGTTCTTAATTAATCGCCTATATTTGACGATATGATAAACGGAACCGCACCTGACTCGTCTTTTGAACTTAGAGGGACACTTTACCAACGTGGGTATTATCTTGTTGATGGAATATATCCTGAATATGCTACAATTGTCAAGTCTCTTACGTGTCCCGAGGGTATTAAATGTACAACTTACAAAATAGCTCATGATGCGGCATGGAAAGGCATCGAACAAGCGTTTGGTCTCTTGAAGAATAAGTGGCATATTATCGAACGACCGGCTCGATCTTGGTCTTAAACGAAAATTAGGAACATAATGTATGCTTGTATAATTTTGCATAATATGATTTTGGAGGACCAAGAAGTGACAATTTGTCAATATAACCCAAATGAAGAGGAGCCCACGTACGAAGAAAATTGATAAAGATCAAAAGCGAAAAAACCGTCAAGAAATACAACACCGGGATATTCATGACGCACTAAAGCCGGACTTGATTGAGCATATTTACGAACGTTCTCAAGATCATGTATTTTAATTTATGTATTTTTATTTATTGATATTTTATTTAATGTAATTTTATTTATATAAAATTAATATATAATTTTATTAATAAATTAGAAAATGCATTTAATGCTCACACCACCCTCACTCACTTGGGTATTTCCCTTGCCAAGTGAGGTTGGTGTGAGAGTTGATGGATATGACGTGGCGTCACGTGTCAACTACTTTTCCCCTTACTAAACCCTCACTCACTAGAGTATAACACATGCTCCAACACTCTTATTCTGTGAATGCATGGATCGAAGAAGTGAAGTAAAATCTCATGGCCGCTAACGGCCGGTCGGCAATAACCCGAATCCCTAAAATAATGTTTGGGGGGACTTAAGCTAAGGCTTTTAACGAAAATACAGTAGAGACACCTATGTATGGAAATGATAATAGTAGATGTTAACAATAGATGGCGGATGAATTTATTCCATAGTTGAGAACTCATAAGTTAATCATTAACTCGTCTTGAAGTTGTGTGGTACTAATAAACTTTGACTAAGTAGGATTCTCGTTGTTACAACAATCAAGTATAGACCAAAACAAGTTTTGTTGATAGAAACAAACAGTTACAACTTTTGGTTGGTAACCGCCATATGATGGGACGCGAACCAATTGAACCGTGAACTAGTAATGAGTGTGCGAAGGCCAAAGTGCTTCATCAAAACTGTCACACCCATTACTCATGGTGCGAGTATGTTTCCCACATCTTCCATTGATTATGGGCGTAAAAACCAAGAAAGATTGTCACTTATAAACCCACTTTATGTTTCGTCTTGTTCCAATTTTAGACAAGGATTCACCATTTGTTGGTAATTCTGACCCAAAGAACGGGCCCATCACAAGTCGGGTGAGGGGGGACCCGTGTAGCTTCATTAATAGAGTTAATGGGCTTAAAGGGTGTATTAGGGTTTAATTGTTATCTTGTTGACCAACTGAAGTTACCCTTATAAACACATAACCATGATTAGGGTTATTGTATGAGGGATTATTGTATATAAGTTTTGAGTCAGTTTCTTAAATATAATAATACTTGAGTTCATTGAAATTGTGTGTGTTTGATTTTGATTATCAATTCCGCTTTTGAATTGGTATCAGAGCCAAGTTCAAGAACACCCAAGAACAAACTTATTGCCTAAGATTTGCGACCGGAAGATTGTTGCCATCGCAAAAGGTTCAAGCAAGTTGATCCTATCTTATATCTAGTGTAAGTTGATCCTAAGATTTGCGACCGGAAATTGAGTACTTTATTACCTTAACTGTTACGTGGTGTTAGTTGATCACATTTTCCATAGGATGTCTATATTTAGTTATATCTTGGAAATTGAAATATTATGTAGCATTTTACACGTCAGGGGCTGCATAAATCTTGTGCTATATCATTACCAAGAGGCATGCGATAGGAATCATTACTTTACATGAAAATATGTCCTAGTTTTCATTTTGTGATGTCACAAAGAACCAAAGTTAGAGGGTATTTTAGACATTTCACTAATAATCGAGAAACAAAATTGATGAACTTTTTGACCATATCCAAACCGTTACGATTCTCGACACCCTCTCATAAAACATGTGCTTCCTTCCCTGTTATCGTTCATATAACTTAATTCACGAACAAACATTTCTTTCGCCATTGCACCATGGCAGAGCTAAACAAACAAAGTGGCTCATCACACGGTCAGCTAAAGGGCACCAAAAAGCGAACTGACGGGTCAAGTGAATTGGCATCACCAGAATCAGGCTCGGGCTCGGGCTCAGGCCCAACCAATGGGGTCCCTTGTGGAGCGTGTAAGTTCATGAGAAGGAGGTGTGTTGATGGGTGCATCTTTGCACCTCATTTTAGCCCAGAGCAAGGGACCGCACTGTTTGCTGGAGTGCACAGGGTGTTTGGGGGCAGCAATGTGTCGAAGCTCTTGATGCACCTTCCGGTGCACCACCGACAGCATGCAGTTGAGACCATACTGTATGAAGCTCAGGCTAGGTTGTCTGACCCTGTTTATGGTTGTGTTTCAGTTATTATTGGTTTGCAACAGCAGGTACAACTTACAAGCCTGAATTCAAAACACTTGCCAAACAAACTTTTTTTTTTCATTCACAATCTCACAAACCCTCTGAATCATTCAGACTTTTGATTCATTCAGCGATATGTCGTTGTAGATAGCAACTTTGCAGATAGAGCTAGCAATGGTGCAGAACCAGCTGATTAACAACAAACTCATGGTGCCAAATGCACTGCAGGGTTCACTACAGCAACCAGAACCGGTGCACCACCATGACTTGCAGCCGGTGTATTCAAGTGGTCCATCTTCTTCAAACTACAACATGAACATATATGATTCAAGTCTGCATAATCATGCAAATGAAAATCAGAATGCACTTCAATCACAGCTGACTTTTGATCTTCTTCAACTTTCTCAACCTTCTCGCATAAACGAAGATGATGTCGAGGTTGAAAGTGGGACCCTGTAGCATTTACTGACCAAATGCTTCAATCTAGATGACTTCCATAGTTGTAATGGTAGTTAAATAAATGGAAAGAACTACAAAAATACATTTTTCTTGCTTTTGATTAAATTTGAAACTAAATTTTGTATGATCTTTTATATTGTTTTAAATTCTTTTAAAATGTGGTTACAAGCCCAATACCCAACTCTTCTGCCAGGTCATCCCATACTGGTAGCAGTATTAAAACGACTAGAAATATGGCCACTGTAACCGCCGTTCTCCTCCATGTTCCAACCTCTGTCACATCATTCAGGCAAGGTTTTTCCGGTGTCCTCTGTCAAAATGTAACATTTTGATATAAAAAAAAACTCATATTTACCAATATCTATGGTATCTCTGGCAAAATTAGTTGTAGCTTAACCTCTCGGTTGTAAATATTTGAAATATGGGAGGTGATTTGTATACAATGAAAAGTGATTCATGCATGACAAACAATTGCCATTCGACAATTTTACCATTATATCATAAGAACAGATGGAAAATGTATAGGATATACAGGCAAAGTTGTCGAAATACGATTATTTGTTGTGCAAACAAATCAACTCCTAGAAATATAAAATAGTTGAAGGTGAAAAGGTAAAAAGACATGAAAAGACAATCATAACTGAATCTACATAATTGAAACTATTATATCTACGTGATGAAAATTCAATTTAAATATTTGAATAATATCTATATAATATACAAAACTTTCATCTATTAATTTTTATTTATAATAAGTGTATGACAGTCTTTTTGACATTATCAAAGCAACTTATATTGAGCATTTAATAAAAAAACTCAAAAAACCCAAATGATAAACACAATTAATTAAAAATGTCATTATGTAAAACAGAAAGATTTTTTTAAAAGTGGTCATTTTTTAAGCATATGTAACACTACAAAAGTACATAGTAATTCATGAAACAAAAGTGGTAAAAGTAAAATTTGGCTTTCTTAGTTACTTCATTGGTTAACTTATTTTTGGAGCTTTTTTTAATCAAAATTCAAAGCTAAAGCTTTGTTATCCGCACAAGACTTCTTTTTCTTTCCAACGACTGCTTATTATTTTTTATTTTTTTTAAAAGAGGCTAAAGCTCTAAAACGGTTGAAATAACTGCTTTCCAAAAATACCCCTTGTAAGTGTAGTTTCGACATTTCAGGCTCATACCTGGCATATCAACACATACAATCCCCAAGGAAGCGATAAAGGTCCACCGAGCTGCATTCACGAGAATATACCATAAAATGTTAATACATTAATAGTCTTTATTATAATATTTCATGGCTACAACAATGATTTGTCAGAATATCCTAGTTTTAACAAGTTAAAAGCAAGTAACATTTGGAGGAATTAAAAAGTCAGCATACCACTCCAAACCCAAGTAATGAATAAGTTGTCAAACTAAATCCGACGAGTGCATCCTTCCCAAAAGCACCCTGTTAGATGCATAATAGTATTTTTAAGGTTATAGCTTATAGGGAAGGGTTCAAATGATAACTAATTTTTTATGTGATAACCATGATAACCACTCTCAAACAATCACATAATTTATAAATTACTTTTTCTTTTAATTGTTAAATACTCTTTGAACATATATCTTGAACATAAATACGGAAATGAGGAGTCTTACATATACGTACCTCATAATGTTACATATACGTGACACATAGTGTTCCGTATATGTAACACTAATAGAATGATAATTGTTACATATACGTAACACTATGTTTGAGAGTGCTTATCACGGTTATCACATAAATATTGGTTATCATTTGAACCGCACCCATAGTTTATAAAGGTATATAAAATCCATTTAATAGTTCAATCGGTAACAGAATCGCATTTTTAACAAAAACCTGAACCACTCTTCCGCCATCAAGGCATCCAACTGGAAGCATGTTGAAAGCCGTAGTAGTCAAACCACACCTGAAAAGTCAATTTCCCAATGTAACAATAAGAAAACCAAATTTCCGTGTTATTCAAACACTATATTACCATTTACTTGCAAGATTATTCTTTTGGGACGAACAATATTTCGGATCAACCCAAGTACCCAACCCAATCCATTTCAGCCAATACCAAAAATTACATGTTTTAACCCATTATTGACACTTCAATGATGACAAAACAGAAGATTCTTGTACGTAAAGTCAATGCAATTAAATTTTTGTAACAATTAAGTAGACAATGCTGAAAACAACTAAATTGTATTGGAAATAGTAACATCCAAGAACAGTACATCACCAGCCAGCAATTACAAGTGGATGGATAGACACTGTGGCTCCATGCATCGCACTGCATAGACATCAATAAACATTAAATTAACAATTAGGAAAAAAAAAATAACAGTATAAATCCCGTTATATAAAAGAGAGAAAAATTAGAAGTTCTTTATAGAATAAAAATCAAATCACCCAACATGGTGAAGTAGGAAAACATACGTGTAACCTAATGTGGCTCTACTGATGAGCCCAAGAAGTAAAGAGCCCTGAAAAAGCATGCTAGGAACCTGCACCATATCGGCTGCAGCATCTGGTTTTGATGAAAGCAGCAGCCCAACAGCAAACATTGAAAGTGATAGCGCTGCCCCTGCAAATGGGCCCGCAAAAGAGATGTCCACTTTTGTCTTTCTGTCAGGAAGAATCGATTTAAACTGCAAGATTCAAGAAACATACATCATCTTTTAATCAAAATAATGAAAAAAATATATCTTTTTTGCTTCATGGTAATGAAAACACATATATGTTTGTATATCTAGAGAAATAATTATAGATGTAACCTGAGTTATTGCCCCAAAGCTTCCAAGAGTGATATTGGGAATAAAAAAGGGAATGCTTAACTTTACTTTCTTTGGGAAGGCAGCAAGGAAATGCCCAACTTCCTGCAGGCAAAAATACAAAAAAAAGAACTATAAATTATCGAATTTCATTGCATGCTAAATCATCGTTCGGTTAAAAAAGATATAAGAAAAAAAGAACTCTATGCTTTGCAAGAACAATAATGATATCATTATAATAAAAAGAAAAAAATATTGAGCGTGGTGATTGAGAAAGCTAATCACTATTTAAATATCTCTACCATGTTATCTGTTTGAACATTGGAGCTTTTAAATTTACAGAAGATAAGAAAAAATAAAGTAATGATATATTTTAAAAATGGATTATCTTACATGAAATAACTGAACACCCAAAACTCCATATGCTAATGGCAAAGCAGATTCTACAAATGGATAAAGCAGTTGCATATCTGGCGGATCAATGGCATCTGGATCTGTAAAGTACTTAACTACTTCAGGAGGAAGACGGTTTATCTGCTCAACACAAAACATTAATCAATAAAATGATACCAGTTTGATTCATCAGATAATAGAAGTAAAGAAACAAGAAAAGTAGTTGTTCAAAGTAATTGAAACGATTTATTTTTTGGAGTTCATCCCAAAATGCAAAATTTCCCTTTTGTTAAGGTGGCAATCAAAGTTTACTGTCTTGCTCTTTGTAATCACTACAAATAATTATTCATGTAGATTTTGGTTCAAAAGATTCCCTCTAGTTTGTCCTCATTGAAGTGGCAAAACAGATTTACCAGTCACATGCTCACACACTTTAATGCTCAAAATTACAAGTTACATAATATTTATCCAAGTAAGGTAGGATCTGAGAAAATCGAAGTGCTAAACAGTCAATGGCTTATGCTTAAGTTCACAACAATGACCTAGTTCCAATTTATTGGCTAATTAAATTCCCTGAAACTTCATTTTAATTTTGTTGATTTTGATGACAATTTGACAAAATGATGCAACTAATATGATTTGATAGTCTAAGCTACACGATAAGTTTATCAGACTTTCCTATTGAGAAGAAATTGGTACCTTATTTTTGTTGTAGGGTGTGGGTGACAGGATTGTTGTCCGGAGGATGTGGTCAGTGGTGGAGGTGCCAATGAGGAAGACAATGGGGGATTGTTTGGGTTTTATTTTATTAACATTATTAATAATAATCATAACAAAATAATAATAATAATAATAATAGTGAAATTATTAATACTTTCTAAATGCACATGTTTGGGGTAAAATGGTCTTTTTACCCGAATCAAACAAACTTTTGTCCGAATTTGTGTGTTTGGTATCGGAGGAGGATGCCAGCGGCCCATGACCCATGTGGTAAGGATTTAGGATGGTGGCAGTTTGGTAAATAGTGATACCAGAATTGCCATATGTACATAATACTATATCTGTAATTCCATATCTTATAACTAATTAGTGAACTTATACTAAAATAGTTTAGTTTGTTAAATAGAATGATTTAGGCTGTTTTATGCATTAAAAATACACTTTGGGTGACTTTCGACCCACATGACCCATTTCCTTTTTTAGCTACTTTTGTTTTACCGGTTTAACCTGTTAAAAACAAAACACAACCCGAATTGGTCCATGCGTAAGTCAATGGGTCAAACTACCACTTTTATACAAAATGTTTGCAAAACATATTGAAAATTGAAATGTGAAATACCTGAGATGCAATTCCTAGCTCCACAGAGGAACCGATAGTCAAAATAAACAACAAGAGAGCAATAACATACTGCCAGAGTGTTGTTGGCCCAGGCTCTGAAACCTCTTTCCTCAACATACCGAAGCTAACCCGTGGACCACCACGTGGGTCTGGATCTTCCGAGTTGGGTTCCTCTACCATGAATAAGTTATACTTATCTCCCATTAATTCAGCCAACTGACTCTGGAGTTTGGCAAAAACTTTTTCTCTATTTCCCCTAAGATTTCCAAGAAAAAGAATACCTTCACTAAAATCTCCAAATGGTTCCTCCTTTGTTACCCAAAAAGTCGAATAACCGAAAAGTCTGTCCTTTATGAGCTTTACATCAGCCGGGTCAACTTTCTCTGGTCCAAGTAGTTCCATAAGTTTAAAAGAGTCAACTTGAAAGTTATTATATGCTGACCCAATTGGAGGCTGCAGAAGAAAAAAATGGAGCATTAGAACAATGAGTTCTTCTTTGGTATTTAGATTTCCATAATAGTCCAAAATTACTTTTGCCAGCAAACTATAATGTTCTTCTGCATTTATATCACACTCTTGTCTCCTTTAGAAAACAGAACTTAATAAATAGGAGCAATTTCCTATTTGAATCACCATACCTTGCATGAGTGAACAATTGCGGCCAAAATCGCAAATAGACAAGTGTAATTGCAAATATTTTCGTTCTATTTCTATATTTTTGTAACAGTGATTCGAATAACCGATCACTTGAAAAAACAGGCTTCATTATAGGTACTTGCATAGGGGTTAGTGCTTCTTTCTCCTGTCTATTTCCTCTTTTATCTGTACCTACTATAGTTTACCCATCATTGTCTGTTCTGTTAGCGGCAGTTTACAACTTTAATTATTAGTACTGTGGTATACTCGTATGGTTGTTTGCTCTGATTCTCTTAGTTATACTTTATGCTATCTGGATATTACTAATTTACTATACTATATTATACAGTACAAAAGAAAAGGTTTTTGGAGCCGGGGGTCTCTGCAGGAGCAACTCTCTATCCCCCATCACACCCTCCCCGTACCCTACCGGTAGCTCTGCTATGAGTGGGATTATATTGGGTACGTTTGTTTATTTGTTTCGAAAAAACAGGTAAAACTAAAACATAAACAAGACAATGTGGCACCAAAACGAGTGTGAATCAGAGAAACTCACCCTAGAAGAAACAGAAGCAGGAGGAGCCACAGGTTTCTCCGACTCAGCCTCACCACCGGCGGAAGTCTCCTCCGGCGAAATCGTTGCCAAATTTGAATCCTTAGACGTATCATTGTCCTCTCCTCCATTTCCACCACCGTCACTATTATCATCACGGCCACTAGCAGAACACTCAAATCCACCAAAAAAACCCCTATTATCACCATCTAAACCTACAATTCGACGCCTGTTTTTCAAACATAGCTCTCTACTACACAAAACATAACTGTTCTTCCCGTAATCTCTTCGGTCGTAGAGTCGAAATCGGTCTGCGAAATCAATACGATTAGGTCTTAAACGGAACCCTAAATTCAGTGTACTCGTAAAACTACAGCTCGCGAGTGTACCCATACGAACTGGATTCAATTCAATGCCGCTTTCTACCACAATTTCAAACAGATTAAACACTAGATGCTAACGCAATATGATTTCGTATAACTTACAAATACAGAGCTTTGAACCAAATTGATATATGAATTTGGCGAGATTTTGAGCGATGAATGAAGAAGTATTGGACCTTTTGGCAACGGAAAGAAGCAGCGGCAAATGGATAAATCTTTATTTATGGGGAAGAAATGAAGAATCGAAGAAAAAAGTGTTTATCTGAAACGATGGGCAGAAATTGTTTATATTTTAAGACTTGAATTCATGGATCTGCTTGTTTATATTTGGATACAACTATTTATCTGCTTGTTAAAACTCTTCGTTTATTTTTATAAAAATAAATCATCTAAGAATCAAGCAAAGCGTAGGGCGTTATCCAGGGCGTGAGGCGAGGTTGTGACTTGTGAGTGTGGTCACGGGCGTTGCCCTTGTCCTCTAAGCGTGCCCAATGAGAAAGCCCCAAGGGGCCTGGAGTGTTGTCGGACTACAGATAGGCTAAAAAAGCGAGAATCAAGGGGAATTGTATATAACCCTTAGATTGGTGTAGGAATAGACTCAAGTATCCCCTATTAAACGTACCCTTGTTAAATAAAAATAAAGAGATGGAATGACTGATTTAGTAAGAATGAGCGGCGTACCACTCACGGGCCATGCCATAAGCCAACGTGGCATCGTGGCCACATGCGAAACACCGCACGGCATACCCGTGAACCACGATAGTGAGCCACAAGCGTGAGTGGGCCCTCTCCCCCCTCAACAGTCAAGTTTTAAAAAAAAATCTCTGATACTCCCGTTTTTTAATAGTAAAAAACAAAAAAAAAAGAATATATTTTAAACAGTTTATTCAATAACCTATATATACACTTTTTTAGTAATTTTTATCTTATTTTTAGTAGTTGTTATGAATTTTTTTTAACTATTATCATGTAATTTTTTAGTTATTGATTAAATTCGTTTATTTAAGTTATAATTATTTTTTATTACATAATTATTTAAAATAATAATATTAATTATATTTAAAAAATTATGAAGTGAAAAGTGGTGGGAATAAATACAATTTCCATAGTTTAATGATAATGATTAAGGAGTAAAGAATGATGTGACATGAAGAATGAGAAATGATTACATTTAGTAAAAATAACGTTGGTAGATATGTTTAACACAACCAGGGGCGGAGGTATGTGGTATGCAGAGGGTGGGAAGGCACCCTCTCAAGCCCAAAATAAACTCGTTTATTTCATTTAAAGTGACCCAAAAATTTAATAGGCACCCATTTTGACCCAAGTTTTTTCACCCGACTTGTTTTGACCGAACACCTTTTGCACCCCTCTCAACAAAATTCTTGGATCCGCCACTAAACACAACATATTGGTGTATTGAATAACACTACGGATTAAACTCATCTTATTAAACTTCTCATTAACTAACATTAAGGATCAAATTCAAGAAAGTCGTAACTTATAAAATCTGTTTTATTTTAACCTAAAACTAAACACATAAAGCAAAAGAAAATTATAAGTATGTGTAATCGACAATTAAAGTAAACATAATGAAAACTATAGAAATCGTTAATAAATAATGTTTATGTTACCAATATGAATTATTTCATCGATAAAGGTTCTCTTCATACGTTTAATAAAATCTTGAATAATAAAAAACATTCTTGTGATGTTAATAATAACAAAACAATCACACATCAATGCGATTATCCTTTTTGTTCTTCTTCCTATCTAATAGGTTGCCAACAAAATCCAACTTTAGGTTAAATCATGCGTAAGTGTTTTAAAATATGAAAATCAAATTGATTTTAAATTAGTCGAGGGTAGGTCGTTTGAGAAGAAAAGGAATGAAGAGAATCTTTGTTTATACGGGGAATCTCGACTTTTAAACGCTCCTTTGTGTGTTTGAGACCTTTCCGAGTGTGTCAGAAGTGTTGTGGATGTACTCGGTGAAACGAGGCGTACCTCAATGTTTGTGGGGGACAAGGATGGTGGTCACCTGACAGAAGCGAGGGAATGTCAACGGAGCCGGAGAGATTTGCAGCGGAAGGTAAGGTTCCTTGACCATAGTAGGTTAAGGGGTTGCAGGTTAGATACCCGGGGTATATGCAGGTTGGTTACCCCCATGAGTATGGGTTAGACTCCCGAGGAGAATGAAGGTGGGGTACTCAAGGCGTATGGTTATGATTGATTGTTCACTCACTTAGTGAAAGCTATTACATGTTATACATGTCCTTTCAGGTGAAGTTTCAAAGCCGAAATGTTGAGGTGAAAATCAAGTTTCAAGGGGATGGATAGCACAAGTGTTCTGTTTTAAGAAACGATGAATCGTTTTTGTAAAATAAATAAGCAAGTTAACTTTTAAATGGATTTTATAAATAAAAGTTTTTAGAACCTATTTTCACGTTTAAACTCTAATTTTAGAAAAGATGATTAAAATACGGGTGTTACATGTATTCTTACATAATAATCTATTTTTAGATAATATATTAAAAATACGCTCCATAACCAAAATAAAAGTTATCTTATTAAATTGATAAAATGTTATATCAAAATTTCAAAAAATCTGAATAAAATAATTTATTTATCTATATCTATAATATATAATAAATAAAGGTTTTTTCATGTCACGTGTCGCCTCCATATTCATTCTCATCATTTTTTTTCTCGCATCTCTCTCTTATTAAATACACCTCTATTTTTTAATAATAATATATTTTTAAAAAATCCTAATTATACTAATAAAACACATTTGTTTTAAATTAGCACTTATTATAAGAAAACTTTGAAATCTAATTATGTAACTTTTATTTTCAATCAAATATTAAATGAAAGTCAAATTATATTAAATAGTAATTAACGTATTTTCAAAACCCAGTTATATATTAATTTTTACTTATTTTGAATTTTGTTTTCTTTAATTAGTATATGTAATACATTTTTACACCTGTAAAGTACATACATAAAGATTTAAGAATTTTATATATTAATATTTTTCACCCCTTGTGAATTACACGAGTTATTAGCTACTTTAGATATATATATCAAAGAGTAGATATTATAAGTTAGAAAAAGAAAAATAAAAAATTAGATTTCGTGTAATCAACACCCTTTCAAAAGATTCCGTTAAATACTGTCATCTGCCCTTAACGGTGAAACGCTTATCACGTGTGACGGTGTGAGATAATGATACCGAGATAAAGGTTCGTCTTTCCACATAAACGCCCCTACACTATCGAGATAGGACTTTGACCCCCCTAGATTATGAAGAGTGATGTGCACCAGTACTAAAACTCCAAAATAGAGGCCGATAATTTTTATGTTAAACTAGCTAGTTCTCCAACGTTTCGCGACAGGATGTATCCACGTAGAACAAAAAAGAACTTGAATAAGCTTGTATAAATGAATACCGCGCTTCGTCGCGGTAGCCTGGTCGTTTTTTGCCAACGCCACGTAGCATGAGTTTGGTCGTTATCGGTTCAGGCTGTCGAAAACCATAAAAACAAATACCGATACCCGTTCGGATAATACCAATACCGGCAATGATGTTCGCTCATAATAGGTCCGACTCATCACGGTACCACAACGGTAACGACACTAACTATAAGCTACGATACCAAAAAATATTCGATCATGAATACAACCCCGTTTTCAAAAAGAATTATATCGAACGTTGACAAAAAAACTAACAGGAGCATTCCGTTTTAAAAAAAAGTTAACAAACGGTTATTAAAGGAAAACGAAATTATTAAAAAATTAAACGGATTAAAAGCGTATATTATATATAGTGTCATAGGTGAAAATGAATATTAAAAAAATAGCTTTACGTGTCAACAACCGTTGGTGGTACTATTCAACTACACTTTGGTTTAATCTATTTTATAATATAACTAAGTATTTACCTCTCGCGCGTTGCGGCGTGCTAAACCGCGAAAACATTAGCATTAATGTGTCTACATAACGCCCTTATACCTCTTGACCATAAGTAAGAGGAGGGGTCTCGGGGTTTAAAGCGCGACATCAACCTCTGGAGGAATGGTAAAACCTGAAGCATTAGGTGCGCCCACTCCAACAATCAAATTCATTGTGCAGATCATCAAATTCATCTTCATCATGAGCCAAGTTAACATTTTCACTAAAATCTACAAGTTGGACTAAAAGTTGAAGACGATAAAGATGATAATTGGTACCTAAATCGAGCTTTGTTTGAAGAAGGCGATAAAGTTCAATTTGCATTGTTGCTAAATTACAAATAGAACTTTTGTGTAGACTTGCTGACCTTATTCAGATCATAACTTCAAAACGAACGAATCTAACAAATTTCATTCAATAGCAGTTTTGAACATTTGCTTAAATAAAATATAAATCAGTTGCATATTAAACTTATTAATAATAATAGGAGGAATGAAACACAAACCTTTGAACATTTGGCTCAGTTATCCTCTATGCAGTTAGCAGTCAAGAAGGTAGAATTAGTAATATTTTATTTCACCTGCGTAATGAAACGATAGACTATTAAAAACAATTTTTCATAAGAAAATATACTAAAACACGCTGCAAAACAAAAAAAATAAAACCAAAAGGCAGAAGAACAAACACCATGGTTGAGAATTATTGGGAATTCCTTTGAGTAACTGTGAAAAAGCAGGAACACCAGAAAAAACAATCCTAAAGGTATTCATTAGAGGTGGCAATACTGACCCATAGACTAATATATGGGTTGAATTGGACTTTTCATTTAAGGTGATGGTTGGTTTTGGGTTGTATATAAAATTAAGTGGGTTATGGTGGGTAAAAAGAAAAACTGAAAACTTAATCTACAGGTCAGGATGGGCCAAGAAAAAATGAACACGGGTCAGGATGGGCCAAGAAAAAACAACTATAACATTTCACCCTAAATTGAACGGTGAAAACAATTCCACAACAAACACTTCATATATCCCACTTTCTCCACAGCCGCCGCGCTGCCGCCTCCGCCGCCTCCACCTCCTTCGTTAACGTTGGATTTCTGGCCCCCGTTAATGCTGTCGTCGACGAGATCAGGGGCGGTAAACGAAGAAGAATGAGAACACAGGTGGACCCCCATACCTCGGAGTTATCATTTGTTTCAGTTTATATTTTTAATTTTTTTTTTTGGGTTTTCTATTCGATCAGGTGATGGGTGTTGTTTGATGTTTCAAAAATCGAGTCTTGATGATTTTGAAATTAAAGTTCAAGTGTTTTGAGTTCGATGATTTTATAGGTTAATTCCAGCAGTGGGGTTCAATGGCGGCGATGATGGTTGTTGTTTGATGATTTTACAGGTTTAATGCTGGTAGTGGTTGGTGGCAGTAAGTTGAGAGGTAGGTCGATGATAGCTGCTGGTTAATGGTGGCACATGGACCATGGTGGTAGTAATTTAAGAAAGCTATAACATTTCATTTCAAAAGTAGTAAATTTATGAAGATTTTCACACGACCCGTTTTGACCCGTACTCATTTTTAGCAAAACCCGTTCTGACCCGAACCAAAATGACACGTCCTGACCAGAACCCATCTTGACCTGAACCCGTTTTGACCCGTTAACCCGCCCGACCCGACCAGCCCGTTTTGCCAGGCATAGTATTCATCATCAATGGAACTGCTAGTTTGGTGGTATGATGAAGTTGCAGTAAATTTGTACTCTGTTGCATGAAAAATCAGTGCAAATTAAATAATCTATAGTTCATTATATTGCTCAAAAGATATCACACATAGATCGGAAACAAAATGATTGGAAAATAAATAAATCTTCATATGTGTGATGCCAAAAAAAACTAAAGAAAGTAATCACTTTTATCACTATGAGATTCAAGAACCCATACAAACATATAGTTATGTGGCAATACACACACACATAGCTATTCTGAAACAAAATAATGATTGCTTGGGTTTGAGTTTGACTTCCAAATTTTCACTCAAACAGTTGGCACACAAACCTACTCTATATTGCAAACCATGTTGCTGATTTGATGTGCACATAAGATTAATTCCATAACTTGTTCAAAAATGAAGTAGGGACAAATTAAGAAAAAAGAAAAATATCAAAGCACAAGTATTCAGCAAAGAGAGCATCAAGTTGAGAATAGATTGAAAGAATCCTTCTAAATCAATATTATTTGGTTAGCACATTTCAGAAAGACTAATTAGCTTTTTGAGGAGTTTAAATAAATGCAAGAACTAAATGCATTCATGTAATGGACATAAAGAACATACCCAAATCATATCAAATAGCCTTGTAATGGGAGATTGTTTGTACTGCTTCTGCAACAATCTATCAATACATCACCTGTTACAATGATGGTTGAAGATGGAGAATTTCTAGAGGAGGATTGGGCCAGATATTTCTTCTTTTTTTACTTCAGATTGCTACCCAAACCATGTGCAAAATGGAGAACTGAGGTCTGAGAATATGAATTGATTCATAGTTAGGGGAACATTAACCAATTTGAGGAGGGAAATCGATGAACTTATATATTTTAATTATGAAAGCTAAAGAAATAATAAACTTCAATTATTATAAACAGTTCAACCTGTACCCAACTATAACTACAATGCAATAGGAATATGTATGTTTAGAACTCCCGGTGCAGCATTCATATAATTTGGATCCAAATATGGAATCACAGATTCGGCTGCTGTGCATCCAGAGGATATTGCTTTCCCAAATGCTTTAACCATTGTTATGATGCATGACAATATAATCATACTTTAACATCAAACAAAACAATTAGCAATAAGAAAAATCAATTATTTACAAGTAGATGAATTTAACATGTGAACTAAATTCAAATGGTTTGAAAATACTTTCAGATTAAACACCACCTCATAATTTAAAAATTAACCAAAAACCACTAAGATTAAGAAAAGGTGCTTCTAAACGAACTGCAACAGCAAATGGAGAAGAAAGAAAACAATCCATATATGGGGTTGCTGATTAAAACTTTTGTTGCTAATACATTATAATAAATTAACCAAAAACCACTAAGATTAAGAAAAGGTCTTCACTAAACCTATTAGAACCCTAAAATCATTAAATGGACACCCAATTGAAAACAACCAATCGTATACTAAAACAACCACCCAAAACAAAGATACACCGTTCATATTCCTCTAAATTAAAATTATTTAACATACAAAAAATTTAGTTACCTGAAACTCTGCTTTTGCTTTGCTTATTCTCTCCCGGTCCAAAGAGTCAACAACGTAAATCTAGATATACTAATGTCATTATAGCACAAAACACAGGCGGTGTTCTAATCAGATCTCACTAATGTAAAGGGCCCTTAAAGTTACAATATATACAAAAAATTAAAAGAAAAAAAAATCAAAATAACCAATATGAGAAAGAGTTGCAATAAGTTGAAAAATTGAACAGTTCCAACTTGCAATCATAAGATAGGTTCAAGCAACTGGAATCTGGGCAAATTATCGATGAAGTCAAAATTATTCACCAGCATTTAACAAAATAGTAATTACATAGGAAAGAAAAAAATAAATGAAAACCTAAAGATGTCTTACGGTGATGAATTGCTTATGATTTGAATTTGGGGAAAATCAGACCTCGTCGTCTCCGATTTCACCGTCTTCCGTCTCTAAATGGCACCGCGTCTTCCACCACCTCCGCCTTGCAAAACAATGTCAAAATAAAATTCCAAATCAAAAAATAAACTAATTAGGGTTTGAGTCTAGGGAAAACAAACCTCGTCGTGTCTGATCTGACCATGTGCGGCGGTGATGAGGGTTGGGCGCTCACATTTTTTGCCTGGGTGGAAGCCGGCGGCGAGCTGGCGACCTCTCTCTCACACACACAAAGAAAAATGTACAAGAAAGAAGTGCCAGTCAAACTAATCTAGGGTTTGAGTCTTGGGAAAACAAACCTCGTCGTCTCTGATCTCACCGTGTGCGGCGGAGATGAAGGTTAGGCGCTCACTTTTTTTTTGGCTGAGTGGAAGCCGGAGGCAACCTCTCTCTCAAACACACAAACAAAATGGAGAAGAAAGAAGATGTGCGTGGTTTTTCCCTGTATGTGCGTGAAAATAATGTAGCATTAGAAGACTTGTACTCAACGCAGCAACAGGTATACATCCCTGTTGTTACTGCTCATCCCAATGAGCCTTAAATAATAGTATAATGGGAAATTTATAAATTAAAATATTTTGGACTTAAGAAATAAATATATAAATTATTTGTTAACATTTAATTATCGTAAGAACAAAATGATTAAACAGTCACGATTAATAAAGTGAAAAATACATAATAGAAAAGTATTTCAACTAGGGGATAAACGAGTCGAGCCGCTCATGAGGTACTTGAGGTCGGCTCGTTAAAACTAGAATCGAGTCGAGTTTAAATGAACTCGAGCTTTTATTAAGCTCATTTAATAAACGAGCTCGAGCCCAAGCTTCACATATCAAGCTTGAGCCGGCTTGTGAGCCAAAATGGGTAATTTATATATATAGTTTTTGTTTAACATATAAAATATAAAATATATATTTATTTAATAATAACAATTATTATATATAAAATCATGATAAAAATAATTATACAATATATTATGTTATATATAAAAGTTATAATTATAATATATATAAATGAAGATAAACATATGTAAATAAAATAATTAATAAATAATAAATTAAACTCGAGCTCTCGAACTTTAGAAGAGAAACTCAAAACAAGATGAGTTTGAGCTTCTTTAAATTAAACGAGCCGAGCTCAAGCTCTCTTAAGTTAAACAAGCCGAGCTCGAGCTTAGACGAGCTTAGGATCAACTCAACTCATTTACACCCCTAGCTTGAACCGTCCACTAAAATATAAAACAAGCACTTTCAATCACTAGTTATTCAATAATTATCGTTTAAACCTCTGTCTTTGAATTTATTTATTTGTTGAAAGATCGAATAACTTATATGTTTAAAGCGTTTGCATGAAAAATTTCTACTTTGACTGGTTCCTAAGATGAAGTAGTAAAAAATTACTTCATCTTTGAGTTTTTTTTTAATTTACTTTTAAAAGTTATATTTGCTATTTATTTTATTAAGTTATTGTTTAGTTTGATTTTCCATTACACATGTTTATGAAAAAAGTGGTTGTATACTGTTGGGATATGACCCGGCGGAAGTACCGGACCAATCCCAAAAACCTACGTCCAGATAACCATCTACAAAACCACAAAAACCAGTGGCCGGACCAACAGGTCTAAAAGTCGGACCTCAACTGAAGACCGGCAAGGCAAGCCAAGGTCCGGACATACAGGAAAGAAAGAGACAAACAAATAACGGTAAAGAGGAGACAAGGATCAACATACCAGAGTACGAACCAATCAATAGAGGAGACCCGACAATCCCAGACAACAACCTTAAAAATGGTCTAGTCATTACATATCTCAGCCAATAAGCAGGAGGCATCCACATGCTAAAGACAAAACGCTCCAGGTATAAATACCCCATTAATCCTAAGGTAACAGAGATTTTTCTCATTCTCTCATTCTCATACTCTCTCAATACTTGTCTTCTCTACCAAAAAAAACATATACTTACTCTCACGCCGGAGGCTAGTCACAGCGGAACCCCCCGGGGTCCTCACTGTGACGAGACTAACGGTGTTTACTGTTTTGCTAGGTCAAATTCAGCATAACCCTTCTGGAGACTCTTGGATCCGGAGGTCTTAGAGTTTACGTATACAATTGTATTTCCGGTAACAGATATAGAATTTTCTCTTAGAGAGGAATGGTGATCAAAAATGAGTTTGGCTAAAAATCAGAACGAGTCCAAACAGTTGCATAAAGACAATTATATTAAATCATAGGAAAATAGTAAATTTATTTTTTTTATAGAAATAAACAAACCATTCAATATGTGAGATCTTCATGGAGTGTTCGACCTGGACGACATTAATAGGTTTTATACTCTCACTCATTTACAGTTTATTAAAATATATGAATTTAAAAATAGATTTAAAGAAATGTTTGTGTATGAAAACAACATAATCCAACTAGACCACTTTTAGAAAAACCGACGAATAATGTTTTAGTTTAACTAACATGTATGGCCAATCAACCTAGACAGGCCATCTCTAAGATTTCGGGTACCCGTGTGAGTAGAAAAAATAGGCCTATAAAATATAAAGTTATATATAATTTTTTTTATTAATACAACGATAATTGTTATAACAATAAACAAAACAAAACTATTGTAGCAAAATAATCTATGTTACATAGTTAAACGAATCGTAAAACTCTCATACTTAGAGCATTGGTAGGGGACTAGGGGTGAGCATTAAACGGGTCAGACCCGTATAAAACATATAAGAACCTTATACCCGCCATCTCAGAACCTTATAATGTAAGTACGGTACTGGTCTAAGGTTATATGATATAGGCTTAAACGGATCCAGGTCAGGTACGGTTCTAGAACCGTATAAAACCAACCAGAACCTTAAACCCGCATTATCAAAATTAGATATTTAAACTCAAAGAATAGTTATCTTACAAGCTTATCTAATACAATCTTTCTATTCATAATTCCTATGGTGTAGATTACTAATACTAAAATTAAAAAGATTTGAGAATTAAATTTTAAAATTAAAGATAAGGTAGCAATCAATCCCATTCCCATCGGCTTGTTCACAGATCATACTACCTACTTGTTCGCAAGCCCTAATCCACACGCACGCAGCAACCATAATCCATACACACGCAGCAACCATCCAATCTGCATCGTCACAACTCACAAGCCATCCCATTCACATTCATACGCACGTTACCATCACATACGCAGCCAACTCCAAATGGGTCTAAACCCGTGAAACCTTACCCGTAAACCCGCGTACCCATATCCCTAGAGTACGGTTCACGGTTCTGAGAATTAGCCTTAAATGGATCCGGTCGGTTCCGGGTCTACCCGTGTGGGTCGGTGATGTCGTCCAGACGGTCTATAAAAACTAATAAATAAACCTAACCTAGACTCCTAAGTAATAAATGGAAAACCTATGAACTAGACCGCACTGACAGGCAAGTGTACTTATCGAGTGTAGCACATCTTAATGGTAAACCGGAATATCGATCCCTAGAGACACTATGTAATAAAACTAGACTCTGACTCGGACTAAAGATTGATTGATTTGGGGGGTTGACTACACTACTATTTAGACTAAGGAATGCAGAAAAGTAGAACGACTCAACTATCAAGACAAGAGTTAAGGTGAAATCATGAATGGGAAGAATACTACCTAGATCGGAATCCTACTTGCAAAGCACAACTTCTGCCGGTTCTGGAAACTAAGATGGATCTAGGTTTCTAAGGATGACAACTAAAGATTACCTAGTGGATCCCTAATCACTCTCAGGGTGTCACCAACTAAGCTACCTAAAGATGTACTAAACTCACCATATTGTTGGATCACTTCTCGGGTATTTCCAACTATGATAAACTACCCGAATAGACAGATTACCTCTCAGTCTCACTATCCACCATACATCGAAGATGCACGGGGTAATCCTAAGATAACAACTATGACATGAACTAGCAACAATCACTAGACACCTTATACTAACGTCCTCTAAGACTTTTAACACTCGGATTCCTAATGACGAAGACTATACAACTAATTCTCACCTCTCGGGTATTGAACTAGGACATACATTTACTTCTAATCAACAATTAAACACAACTCCTATGGAATACTACGTCTAGCAAACCACTCAACAGTCACAAACCCTAAGATCTATGACTTGAATACGCAAATCAAACTGGCAGACAACCACAATAAGCATATGGAGTTATAATCAATCACACAATCAGAATTAAACATGCTATATCATCATAATCAATATCCAAAGATCGTTTACAAAATCATAAAACCATACTTTAGAATCCAAAACCGATAAAAATCTAAACTTTACGCATATTCATCAATTAACCTAGGCAGTACTATGGTTTTAGCCTAGGATCATGCTTAAACAACCAAAAACATAAGTAGAAACAAGATTCATGGTTTCAAACAAAGCAAACAAAGATAAAAATCAAATCTTGCAATCGAAAACGCTAAATCTAACAAACCCGGAAGCAAAGTCTCAATCTTTTCTCTTCAATCAACCTCCTAAGCTCCAAAATCGCCCTAATATCGTCCTCTGACGGCTGGAAATCGAACTCCCCTCATAATGGCAATCAAAATCTATTTAAATCAAAATTAGGGTTTTTTCTCGGAAAATAGCTTTCTCGCGTATCGCGAAACATTTGGGTTGGGTTCCTCGTGTACCGTGAGGAACAAAATAGTCGCGGCCGGTTTTCCTTTCCCTCGCGTACCGCGAGAAACTGAAATTCAACATTTTTCATTTTGAACCCTGGACTTTCTTCCGGCTTCGTTCTCTTGCTCGGTTTCTTCACATATTCACTTGTAATTCATACGAGTACCTGCAAACATAACAAAGACTCAATAGTATACAAAAACGACTCAAAACAATTACAAAACTAATTAAAACGCACTAAAACAAAGGAATAAAGATGTGTGCTTTACACTACATCAGTCGGGTTTGACCCGTATGCACAGCCCAAAGCATTGGCTTGAGACTTTCTTAAATATTCGTCTATTTTTCTCTTTTTATGTTTTTGACTACCGAATAGTTGTTTGAGAGGCATAATCTGTAAATCATATAACAATAACTTATAACCTACTAATGTAAGTTTCAAGTAATTAAACTAAATAAACAATAAAAATATAAACATATAACAATAACCAAAACATGAAAACTATAACATAAATGAAATTGATGAATTTAAATATAAACAATTGATGAATTTAAAATTAAATGAAAATTGAAAACATAAACTGATAAACATAAATAATAAACTGAAAAAAATAGAAAACATAAACATCTCATTAGTCATCACTGGCGTAAGAAGCGACACTTCAAAACACAAAAAATATGAAAAGTTTAAAACAACAAAAAAAAACTAAACCAAACTTACATGGGGGCCGCCCGGCTAGGTATCAAACTAAACAACTATATTATTAATAATAATAATCCCTAACAAGTTCTATTGAGTTTAGGGTCGTTAGAATCGATAGATACAAAACTATTTAGGGGGTGTTTGGGATTACTTATTAAAAGTAACTTATGACTTTTTGCAAAAGTAAAAAATATCTACTCTTCAAAAACAAATTTTCTATCATTTTAAAACTAACTTTTTCATCATTTATCCAAATGAACTTTTGACTTATTACCTTTTTTAAAAAGATAATAAGGTAATAAGTAGTTTGAAAAGTAAATCCAAACACCCCCTTATTGTTAGATGAAAATATGCTACATATATCAAACCTTAGCTATGTGTAATGGTTTCATTAAAAAGTGAAAAAACGCATGTCACATCACTGCCACATAGACAAGAGTGAAACCACTAAACACAACCGCTAAAGTATGTAATGGTTTCATTAGCCAATCACTATCCACCATCGTTCATATACAAAGTCCCACGCTCGTGAGTTGCCGCCCCTTTGCCCATAACGCCTCAATCACGCCTAAGGAGTGCGGTGTTCCACGCCCCAAGAGGCTGAGGTGGTGTTGGGCATGAGACCACTACACATAGCCTTAGTGCAGATGGATTGGAAGACTTCAATGTTGATAAACCAAGTCTTGTTGATAGAACTTGTTAGTTGAAAGTTGAGGGACTTGCAGCTGCTCATTAAAGCTAGGAAGGACTTATTGTGTATATTTAGAGCTTGGAAGGACTGCTTGTGTGTTTTTTTGTAGAGAATCACCGCATATATATATTTGTCGAACATAAGAGCTATCAGATGAACACAACTAGGGTTTCTTCATCTCTCTCCTCAGTTGGTCCAAATAGTTTTCCCTCTTCAAATTAGGGTTTCTCTCCTACATATCAGTAATCTCTTACATCATCTTGATTGCATTCTTAGTTTGTAAATTCTGAGTATATTGAGTCTCTTATTGTATTCAGTTTAGTTAAGAGTTTTCTGTTATATGATCAGTTATTAGACATTTGCGATTGTTCTTGAAGAATTCTTGAATAAACTTCGTGTTTCAGTAGTTTTGACACGAACAACATAGGATGAGTGAAAATACCACTCCGTCCACTCAAAACCGACGACAAGGGTGGGATGCCGGACGCCTGTTCCACCTACCCTAACATTTTTGTGAACGGAACCAAAAAATTATAAGAAAGACGAATACAAAGTCGAATACAAATACGATATGGAATTTATCCCAAAAAATAAATTATCTTTTTTTAAGCTCTTAATCTACTCTTATAAATCACATATACCTAAACATTCTAGGATTTAAACCGTTAACATTTTTAACAGAGACAAGACACCTTACACTGGGATGTCTTTTGTGATAAAAAAATTATCTACCTTTCAATGATCACAAAGATTTGAAATTTTTATTTCATTACTAGAATCATCTGGTCGTATCACATCACGTGCATCTCAAATCATTTGTCATAGCGTATATTAATATTATAAATAGAAAATCATCTTGTCATAAGTATACGCATCATAAAATACAAAAATGAAGTTGTATGTGTTTAAGAAAAGCTTCTCATATTCTTTGATATAAATTTACTGATGATTAAGTTTTAAGAAACCGAACGGTTTCATAACCAACATTGAGCATATAATTTTTTTTTTTAACATCAATATGACAAATGATGTAAACTGCAGATAAGAGACACCAAAGTGCATTCTTTTTAGAATACTAGGTTAGAATCTCGTGTATTACACGGGTTGTATATTAAAAACGATATGACTTATAAATTTATAAATACATCATAACTTGTCAGACTATTATGATCGTCTCGAGATATATCAAGTGAAAATGTGTGTATATAACAAATTAGTATTTTTCGTTAATTAGTTATATTTTGATTTCCTATTATATATTCTTATTTAATATAATTAGTATTTTTCTTTAGTAATATATTTATAATATCATTTTTATTTAATAAGATACAAACGCATTTATTAGGAGAGAGACGGAAAAACTAATGTGATGATGCATTATGAAGTGACAAGTGTCCATCTTAAACCTTTATTTATTAGTATAGATTCACATTATATTCCCGATCTCAACTTGCTAATCCTTATAATTTAGAGAAAAATTTAAAGTTTTTACCTAACACTCCATCCCAATTTCTAAAATAAGAATGAAATTCAGGGATTAACTTTGAAGGATTAATCTTGATTAAAGATAATTATTAATATTAATTTATTAATTGGTTGGTTGAGTTCGTATTAGAGTATGAGTGAGTTATTATTTATTTAATTATTTAATTAAGTTTGAGTTTGGTTAAGATTAATTTAGGAGGACTATTTTCTTACCGTATTATAATAGCTTGGTGATCAAGTTTAGTTTTTAGTATAAATATAGGGTTTATGACTTATTGTAAAGTGTGATTTTAGTTTTTAATATTAATAAAAGAGTCAATCTTGGTTGAGATAAAATTTTATGTTCGTGTTTGGGCCTGATTTCTAACAATATTAAACAAGGAGAAAAAGAAGTTATCGTAAATTGGGTTTTTTAATATTAAACAAAGTTTACTTGTGGCGGCTACTCTTACTTTTGGGAATAGAACTTTTCGAAATTAGCAGGTGTCAATTTTAAAGCAGCAAAAGGACTAGCAGGTCCTTATAGCCGAGAGTAAACAACAAACGGCTCAACATGTTTAAGCGGCGGTGGTGTTAGTTGTCTTTCCAGTGGTGACAGGCGGTCAGTGGTGGTGAGTAGCGGCTGTGACAGCTAAGCAACGAAGGGTTGTTGAGTCAACCAAGGATGATATCAATCTGAGAGATTCATATTGAGTGAAGGATCAATCACCTATGAATGGTGTAAGGATCTGCGAAATGTTTACATGTGTGATTCAGGGTGGTACGGTGTGATACCGGTGAAGGAGTATTAAAATCTGTGAGCGGTTCAAACAAAGTGAAGAATACATTCAATCTGTGAGAGATTGTTCAAAAGACTGTGAGAGCTGCGTGGAAGAAGATATGTGATGGATCAAGAACGTTCTGTGTAAGACAAGATTGAAGACCGTGTGAAACGGGGAGAAGAATTTGAGTGATTCAAATTGCGGATGAAGGTGTGATACCTGTGTTAGAAGAAACCTGTGAAGGGTGACTTCGGAAGTGGCATGGAAGACCTGAGTGATTCAGGAGGTACAAATCAAGATTAAGGGGGAGAATGAAGAATTAATCTTAATTAAAGATAATTATTAATATTAATTTATTAATTGATTGGTTGAGTTCGTATTAGACTAGGAGTGTGTTATTATTTATTTGATTATTAAATTAAGTTTGAGTTTGGTTAGGATGAATTTAGGAGGATTATTTTTTACCATATTAGAAAAGCTTGGTGATCAAGTTTAGTTTGTAGTATAAATATAGGGTTTATGACTTATTGTAAAGTGTGATTTTGGTTTTTAATATTAATAAAAGAGTCGATCTTAGTTGAGATAAAATTGTGTGTTCGTGTTTGGGCATGATTTCCAACAAACTTCTCCCTCCATATATTTACGGACTCGCTATTCTTTCTCCATCCATTTTTCCTCATATTTTGTAAGTGGAAAAAAAAGAAACACATAATAAAAAAATATATTATTAATTGAATAGAGATATAAATGAAGAATAAGATGTAAGAGATTTTAAAAAATGAAGAAAACTTAAAAATAAATGTGATTTTTAACTAAATTATAGAGATAGAGGATGAAAAATTATGAATGCTCAGATTAAATCAAAGAGACTGGGAATATTGTGTAGTCACACGTTTTAAACTTAGATATGAAACGTAATAAAACCATATCAGTTTGATTGATTTACATCAAAACATCATTTTAGTTAAATATATACAAACTTTTTTCTGGTTTTATTATCCATATTAAAATTTATTTCATTTAAAATGTTTCTCTTATCACCATTTTACTTCTGTATAAATTTGTAAGTCCATGATTTATCACGATAAAAAAATATGTTAAAAGTGAAATCAGGAAAATAATTTCTAGACATTTAACTAAAATGTTGTACTTTTCGTATAAATAAAATAAACGACGTAGTTTTAAGAGGTTCTACGACTTAAGATGAGTGATCCTCTACAACTTCATATTCACTCGTTCATGGTGGTATTTGAACATGGCAACTTTCAAGTTAGATCAAGTTTTTTATTTACTAATAAAAAAATGCTTTTACATTTTTTTAAAGTAAAATAACTTGCAATTTATATTTGATTTTTAATCCAATTCCTAAATTATACCTTTTTGTTCATCATTAGACAATGTGTAGTGGGGCGTGGAAGGAAGGGCGTGATCCATCTGGCCCCTTTATGGGCGTGGAACACCGTCCCACTAGAGCATGATTAGGGGCGTGGGTGGAATCACGGGAAATGAGGCAAATCAAACACTAATCCATCCAATCACAATATGACAACTAATTGTTTCTTTTTCATTTTTGTTTATAATTAAATATTTAGTTTATGATTTAATTATTAAAAAAATAAATATGAGGCATGAAACTACTTCTGATGGCCTTAGGACTTGAACCATCAACCATTTAAGAAGATATATTTTCCGACACACATCGGTATCTAATTCTGTAATGCATTGTCTGTCCTATAATAGGTCATATTCTGCTAGCCTTTCCCCGAAGTCGATGACTATTAATCGCGCTTTACCTTGATAGGCCACGTGCCCTTTGATTATATATATTTATATATTCTATTGTTTGAAAAAAAAAGTATATAATAATATTTTGTTTTGGTTTCCTTGGTTTTATGGAAAGCTTTTCCTTACGGAAGTTCACAAAACGTTTCAAATAGGATCAAATAAAATGGTGTGTTTTTTTTAACGGCAAAGCATGTTATATAACAAGAATTAAAGGAATAAGTTAACCAAACTAGCCGGCATCTAGAACTTGGGCACCAACAATCTAAGAACATACATAAAAAACACCAAAGATTCTAATCTAAAAGACCAAGATTCGTCCTATTTTTTATCCAGATAAACAAGTTTACTTTAATCTCCTTTTCAGGTTCTTTGTGAGCTTGTTGAAGATCTTATCATCTCTGGCTTTCCAAAGAAACCACATCATCACCAAAACAATTGACAGAATATTTTTTTGTATACCGTGTTCCCCTGTAAGTTCTCTGATAATTGAAGCATCTCCTTTACCGTGTTTCCGATCACACCCGAGATTCTGCACCATTTTTTGACCTACTCCTAGACTAGTGAAGCCAACCGACATGTGACTAGTAAATGATCAGCCGACTCTAGCGCCAAACCACAACCTTCACATACCGTAGATGAAAGAAACTCGTTCCTTTTTGTCAAAGCCAATTTTGTAGGGATCCTATCCAAACTCGCTCTCCAAAAAAAAAGTTTATCTTTAGGGGAATCCACTTTGACCAGTCAAACAACATATTTTCATGAGCAAACATATCATTTTTAATAGCAACTTTTAGAGCATGAACTGAGAACGAGTTAGTTGGATCTCCCGTCCAAGTCCACCAATTCTCCTCCTCCGAATACCTAATTTGAGCATCAAATAAAATGGTTGAATATTTAAATTGACTTCATTTACACCAAAATACCAAAAGGAAATACGTACCACATCAACTACAAAGGCATATACATGAATTAAAATAAATAAACTAAAAAGGAAATACGTACCACATCAATAGCCCTTTAAACAAGTCAATTTTAATATTATCTTATCTTTAATGAGTCAAATACATTATTAAAAACTAAAACAAATGTAATAGGCTAAAAAATTGAATAAGTGGATATTCATTTAGAGTGTAATCAATTATTGCCTAAGAGGTTGGGGTGTAGTGTTTGAGTTAAGGCCCCGAGTCACAAGGGACCCGGGTTCGATCTCTGTCACCACCATTAATTTCCGCGGCATCGCAAATGAGGCCTAGCTCTTAGGCTGATGCACCAGGGTTTTACCCACGCCGATCCAGGGTTCGAGCTTCGGCTCTCCCTCAAGCCCGGAAGGGGCCGCATTGGGTGGGGTTTTTGTAACACCCAAAATTTTCAACCAATTTTAACTTTCAACACACGCGGAAAATAGGTCCCAGTTAACACTCTTGACAAAACAACACATGTTAAATTACAACAAAATGTCAACATAACTTGTTTTAAAACATTCGTCCGACATCTTAAAACAACAACACGTTTCAATATCTAGGAGATGACTCAAAACAAGTTTAATGAATCCCAACAAAGGGTTCCAACTCCAACCGCCAAAATCCACGAAAATGAATGAGAATCCAAACCGATACGAAGCGTGACCCGAGACTTCGACCGGAGCTTTATCTACAAGAAAACACCATAAAACAACCATTAATAATGATATACAACCCCCATATGAGCCCCCCAGGCCCTTACGACAATAATTGACCAAAAACGACATTTGGGCGTAAATAGGACCGTAAACAGCCCCATATGGGCGTAATTTACTCCGGTCCACCGTAATTTATGCCCAATGGCCGTAAATTACGCCCAACCCAGTGCAGACCTCATTTTTTGAATTCCTCGCGTAGTTCATTTTATAGCCTGAGATATACCTACTAGAAGTTTGGGCTTTTCTGGTAGTATGTATTAACGCCTATACTTGTCTAATCCCCAACCGAATATCAATTTACACCCAAAAACTTCAATAAGCATATATAACACCTTACATACATTACCACCTATGTATGTACACGCTAGTTAGTTAAACACCCACTAACCCGACCATCCTCCTTTGTGAGGTTCTAAAGATCTCAAACACCACAAAACGACTATGTGAAGTTCATGACCTCAATAACACCCGTGTGAGGTTCCTAGACTTCAAATACCACAATACGACTTGTTATGTTCATGATCTCAAATAACTACCATGTGAAGTTCTTAGACTTCATTCAACAACGACATTAGTGAAGTTCAAAGACTTCAAACGACAACAACGTTAGTGAAGTTCACGACCTCAATTAACCACCGAGTGAGGTCCTTACACTTCAAACTACAACGACATTAGTGAAGTTCAAAGACTTCAAACGACAACAACATTAGTGAAGTTCGCGACCTCAATTAACTATCGGGTGAGGTTCTTTGACTTCAAACAACGACATAAGTGAGGTTCAATGACTTCAATTTCACCCAATTGCATTTTACTTTGACTCTTACCACATATTAGTCAAATTACACCAAATCATCACATTTTACATATTAGTTTAACTCATACCACACTAAGTCAAATTACACTAATATACCACATTTCACAATTTAGTTTGACTCTTTACCACATAGGTCAAATTACACCAAATCGACATATTTCATACACTAGTTTGACTCATTACCACTTAAGTCAAATTACACCAAATCGACATATTTCATACACTAGTTTGATTCATTACCACTTAAGTCAAATTACACCAAATCAACATATTTCACACATTATTTGACTCTTTACCACACTAAGTCAACTTACACCAAATCGCCACATATAAATAGAGTTAAACTATACAAATCTATTTACATGTTACTAACACCATATCTATTACTAAGTAAGTGCAAAGCACTTACCTTTTACTAAGAAGGATCCCACTTGATATTCACGCTAGCTCCTTTAACGCCTTAATCACCTAGCAATCCAATTGCAATTAGTAATCCTATGATCTCATTCCATACACCAAATTGAGATTCTAGACACACCCATGATCTAAAGATCAACACTCCAACTAGATTTGGTCAACACAACCTTAACCAAACCTCCAACACCCAATTCACCCTTTCAATCCATTTTGACCCGTTTGACCCATTAAAGTCAAACTTCCAAATTCACCAATTGAGGTCTAACACCCACCCTAGACCTTATGAATTACACCCGTTCTAAACTTGATTAATTACACCTTAAACAAGTTTTAAACCCCCCTACACAACATTCATCCATTTTGACCCATTTGGGTTTTCACCCAAAATCTCAAATTTACAAATTATCATAAAAATTGGGGCTTTATGGTTAATTATGTGTCTAATAACTCCATAGACACTTACCCAACCTCCATTCAACATTCAAACATCTCCAAATCAAAAACCCCAATTTGACCTCAAGAACCCTAGTTTTGAATTCATCCAATTGGATGTTTAAATCATGTAAATCATGATTCTCCAACTTCATTAACACTAGATTAAAGCTTTTAGACAAGATTCAATCCAAATCATACCACCAATTTAACCCATTTAGGGTTTTTACCAAAACTCACTAAAAAGCCATATGAACACAAAATTAGTGATTCAAAGATTAGATTGTTACATTCTTGATGTTTAGAAGGAGAAGAACACTTAGAATCCAAGTAATTTCGCATGCAATTCCTTGATTTTGAGTTTTGAGTCCTCTTCCTCCTCCTCTTGATGAATGTCGCAAGAACACACACATGGATTTGAAATTTACACAACTGCCCCCTCATCTTTCATATATGACCCCTTTTTATTTAAAACCAAGATTTGCTCAATTGCAAGTAAACCCTCCACCTTTATTTTGGTTTATTTACCCCCTTATAATATGTTTTTCACACATCATTTATTTAAACTAAAAAAAATGGTTCGTTACAGTTTTTCTTTGAAAGCTCTCAAACTCTGACGCCAAGTGGGCCCGGTTAAGACAACATATTGGCCGGAGTTGGACGAGGCTCTCCCATGTGACAGGGGAGGGGGGTGCGACGTCACAACATTCAATGTTCGCCTTTCAAAAAAAAATTATTGGATAAAACTTTTAAAACATCTTTATCCTTAAAAAAACATCTTTATCCTTAAAAACCATAAACTTATTTAAAAACACCAACTTTTAACCATATTTAACAGAGTAAATAATGATTAAAAAAAGTTAATTCCATTTAAACTCTACTCAATCCATTAGTTTTGACTTAAAGTTCCAGTTTTGTAAATTGTAACCTCTAAAAGTATTCATATCAGCATCTTTAAAAGTATTTATATCAGGATCTCTATCTTTATCTTCATCTTTATTGTTTAGAGTTTTCTTCTATTTTGAATATGCATCAGGATCTCTATCTTTAAATTTTATAGTTTAGTAAATAGAGATTCTCTAAATATAGAGATCCATTTTTATAAATCTCTATATTTTTTGTGAGTGTCTACAAAGGAGAAAAATAATAAAATAAGTGTTTATAAGTGAGATAGAGATAAAGATAGAGAGATGTGAGAGGTTTAAACAAATTTATTTGAATATTGTGAAGGTTTGAAACTTAAGACCATAGAATGCAATTTCCTAAAACTTAAGGGTACGTAATGCAAAATCTGAACTTCGACAGTTCAATGATCAAACTATATGAGTATGTGCCCATCTCCTTGGACCATAAATTCATAAATCCTCCCCAATAATTCAATTTTTTTATATTTTTATACCTCAATTTAATCTTCAAATCATTATGTTCCTATAACCTCTTCATCTCACCCTCCTCATCGTCACCTTGCTATGCGCGCAAATGGTGATTTTATCTTCAACATCATCCGTCTTCAAACCCAAAATCGCCCTCACTCTCCTCCTAATCACCCTCTCCGCCGCCCCCTCCGCCGCCGACACCACCACCTGCACCGCCATCAACCAACAAAACTCCTCCATCTCAATATGCAATTACGTAAAATCAAACGCCGGTTGTCACCCCAAAGGATACATCAATTACCTCCAATTATTTTACTGTAATTTCTCCTCGTTCCCTCAATTAGGGTTCGTTATCTTACTCACATGGCTGGTTATACTGTTCTACGTATTAAGCAATACGGCGTCGGATTACTTCTGTCCGGCGGTCGAACACTTGTCGAACTCTCTCAATCTATCTCCGGCGATCGCAGGAACCACTCTGCTCCCGTTAGGAAACGGATCGACGGATGTTTTCTCGAGCATAATCGCCTTCACTAGCACCGCCGACGGCGGAGATATCGGCCTCAACAGCGTTTTAGGCGGTTCGATTTTCATCTCCACCGTCGTCGTCGGAGTTCTCAGCCTGTTAGTGGCGTACCGTCGGAAAATTGTGGTGATTGATAAACCTAATTTCATCCGGGACGTTGTGTTTCTTCTCGTAACCCTAACTAACGTCCTTATAATAATCATGATTGGAGAAATCAGCTTATTGGCTTCTGTTTGTTTCCACTTACATAGTTTACATTTTGGTAGTTTCTTACATGCATTTAGTCACCATGAAGAAGCGTAAAACGGTTATTGATTCGGTTAATGCGGTTAGTGATGGCGCGATAAGAGTGCCGCTGCTGTGTTCGATCGACGGGGACGAACAGAATGTTGTACATCGTGCAGAAAAAGGTGTACTTTATGAAGAAGAAGTTGTACCTTTAAGTAAGAAAAGGTGGATCATCAACTTTGTTTGTTATGTTGTGAAGTTGCCGGTTTACTTGCCTAGAAGGGTAACAATACCGGTGATAACAAAAGAAAGATGGTCAAAGGGCTTTTTGGTAATTTCAATGGTGTTAGCACCAATCATGGTGGCTTTAGTTTGGAACACACAAGAGGGGAATCTTGGATTGAAAGCTAGCTTGGTGACATACTTTGTGGTGGGTTCAACTGGGATTGTTTTAGGGACTTGTACATATGTTTTCACAAGTAGGGCCATGCCACCACAAAAGTGTTTGGTTTTTTGGTATGCAAGTGGGTTCCTAATGAGTGTTACTTGGACATATGTAACATGTAATGAATTGGTGTCTTTGTTGGAGTCACTAGGGAACATCATAGGAATGAATCCTGCAATCATAGGGCTCACTATCCTAGCTTGGGGGAACTCAATTGGGGACCTTGCAGCCAATGTGACTTTGGCTATGTATGGTGGGCCCGATGGGACTCAGATCGCGATGTCAGGTTGTTATGCTGGGCCTTTGTTTAATGTTCTTATTGGTTTAGGGTTTTCATTCGTGTTAGTCTCATGGTCAAGATATCCTGCTCCTTATGTCATTCCAGAAGACCCGGATCTTATTGAAACTATAGGGTTTTTGATGGTTGGATTGCTTTGGGCTCTTGTGATTTTGACGAAAAGAGAGATGCGACTCGATCAAACACTTGGAGGTGGACTCTTGGTGATATACTTGTGCTTCTTATTCATAAAGCTTGCTAGGGCTACTGGTTTGCTAGGTTAGACTACTTGTAAGTAATAGCATCATAGTCTTTAAGGACCTTAATTGTAATATAGTAGCTTGTTGTAACACATCATTCAACAAATGAAATGTGTTTAAAGTTTACTAGCAACAACTACAATTGTTCCATGAAGTGTATAAACCTCCTCTAACTCGGACATGTAAATACGACTTGCAGAACTCGGACATGTAAATACAACTATAAGATATCAAGTCATCTTTGGCATAATAGTATCACTTCAATATCAATAATTAATAGGTTGTATCTCAATCTCTATAATTCATTAGTTGTAAGATCTATTAGATCTTTTCTAAAAGCACATGTTGTGAGAAGATTTTATTTTAATAAAAAATTCTACACGTTAAATAATATGGTCGGTATCAAATTGTCCACCTTCGGTCAATTAGTTAGGCTATAAAGTTCTTGTCTTTGATTTATACATATGTTGAATCAAATAATTTATGGGTAGTGTCAAAAAAAATGTCGGCATCAATAGTACCAAATTTGATGTCGATTGGCTTTGAAACAAGATAAGTAGTGGAGTGTAGCAACTTATTATTAGGTCATGGGGTTGTTCATACAATGTTTAACACCACACACTTGTTCGTGTTTTATTTTATTTGTTTTTTATGATAAAATAAATAAAAGAAAGTAAAATCCTATTTTTCTATCAATCATGCATATATTATTCTTGGAACTAGTAAAAAGATATCCGTGCGTTGCGGCGGGGCACACGCAGCGGTGGCTTGGTTCTGTACAACGTAAATAAAAATAAACATATTATAACGGTAAATTTGGAATTTAAAAAACATTTAAAAGTTGTAGATAAAAAATAAGTATAAAGATTTAAATTATTAAGAAAAAACCTAAATTAAGTATAAAGATTTAAATTATTAAGAAAAAAAGTTACAAAAATTAAAATTTTATAAAATAATAATTATGATGTCAGCAGAGGGACCTGCTACATCATCGAACCGAGAACGTGGGGGGGAGCGGGATTCAAACCCGTGCTGCGCATCTGAAGGGTCAAGGCCAATTGTAAGTAAAAGGAAACGTCGTTTCTAATGCTTGTACCTATGGTTGGAAAAATCGCTAGGCGCTAGTCGGGCGGTGGGGCCTAGGCTTAGGCGGGATTAATCGGATTGGAATTTTTATATGTAATTTTCAGTTTTTTATATATATACACACATTTTTATATGTAATTTTTAAAAAAATGTTCATTTTTAAACCACACCAAAGATTTTGGCCGGAATTTTCAAGTTTTCGCCGGAAATTTCAGGTTTTCGTCGGAAATTTCAGGTTTTCGCCGGAATGTTCGCTGGAATCTGGTCGCTTAGGTCCGCCTGGGACCGACTAGGACCGCCCAGCGATTAATGTAGCGACTTGGCCAAAATTACTCGTCACAGGGCCACCTAGCGACTAATCGGCTCCTAGGCGCGATTTTTACAACCATGCTTGTACCTAGATGTTGTATCTCTGTCAATGAACCGGTAAGAAAACGTTATATTTAAATTATGAGTTTTTTTTTTTTTTTTAACAACGGGCAACACTTAGAACATCCAGGACAGCTCACCACAGGAGGAACCCCCTAACTGGGTAAACCCACTGACCTGGCCACAGACCCCTTTTTTGTTGTTGCTAGGATTCGAAACCAAGACCTCCACAATGGAAAGTCTTTGAGCTACCATTACACCAAATTTATCTGAGAAAAACTTAAGTAAATTTATTAGACTATTTAGAGTTTCATTATCTCTATAACCATAAAAATAAATAAAAATCTACTTAAATTTTATTTTCTAGCTCAGATTAAAATACGACAAAACATACCTCTCATTTCTACTGCACTCATACCATTCTACCCACATGGTTGTATGCTTCTAAAGATAATCTTTCACATAATAGTCATTATCCTCCTTTCGTTATGTCTACAATCAATATCAAGTTAGAGAAAATCGTGTGTGTATATATATTTTGACGGAATCAGAAATTTTTTATACTTGAAAATTTCTAACATGTCGACATAATAATTTTTGGATCAGTTTGGTTCGGTTTGTTTGATCGGGTCGGGTTGGTCACATAATAAATATGATACGATGATAAAATTACATCGTCACTAAAAAATAAATTGAAAAAAATGTAATATCATTAGAAAAAAAACATTAGAGTTTACAATTGCTCCTTAAGAGTTTTTATCTTTTGAAAACGACCAATACATCTTCGACCGAAACATTTGCAAATAACTCTTTTTTCAATTTAACAAATGCAAGAATCTTTCATATATTTATCACCCATCCAGTTAAGCAAATCCGTTTTCACACGCTTCATTGAAAAAAAAACATCTCTCAACACCTGTCGTTGCAATCGATAAAATTAGTGATAACTTCAATATGCCAAAGAATAATCAATGCGTAACCTTGTTTTCACCATCTTTTTTGCAAGATTAAATATACCATTCATATTAGCAAACTTTGTATCTCCATTCACATTAGCGATGTAGTTGTCGAGCTCATGCATAAGTTTGTCTTTAACACCATAATCAAAATCACATGTATACATATCGGTCAACCTTAGTATCTTTGGTATACTAAAGTCACATAAATTATTATGCGGGATTAAAGTAGACATACACGTAATCAATTTGGTGGTTACCTCGTTAAAGTGATTGGCAAGTTCTTGAATTTGCATATCTAGCACCGTGTTAAAATTACTAACATCATAATGATGACAATTAGTGATGTTAGTCTTTGTTCTTCGATATTTCGAGTCAATGTATTCTTCCATGTTAACAATTTCAATCTGCATATCTAGTACCGTGTTGGACTTATCGATAGAAACGCATAAATACCAAATCCCTACAATTATGGATCTAATGATATTAACTATTAATATAATATATATATATATATACATATATATATATCCATATTATATTATATTTATATGTTTTATATATATATATATATATATATATATTATCAATAAATATATACGTATTATATATAGGGGTCGGTTATCGTATAAATGCCTAAAAGCGTATGAAGCATACAAAGCCACCAGGACGCAATATGTGTCCTTAGGGCAAGAGATAAATCCGTGCACGCCATGATTACGCACAAAGTTAAACAATAACGCATAAAAAATTACGCAACCCATATGATAATAACGTAACATATGTTTATAATTACGCACAATTATAATTTCGCCACCTATTTTATAATTATGCAAGTTATGTTAATAATAATGCAACTTATTTTATAATTACACACGTTATACTCACACTACATTGATATATTTTTTTTAGAAAATGTTGATTTTTATAATAAAAGTATAACAAGACTATACTCAAATAAAATACTCGATTTTATGGTGTAATTTAAAAAAAAATTGTATATAAAAGTTATGAACATTTAAAAATGTTGGGGAACATGAAAATAGTCGACAATTATAGGTTATTCCAGTTTTACCTTTAGAGACCCTTTTCACAAAGCATCATCCACGATTTTCTTCTTCCTGGGAATTTGATGGCAGCAAGGAGTAAAAGAAATCAGTTTTTTTTAGGATTTTTGAACTTCAAGAACAACTAATTGTTTTAAGTTTCGTAAGTTTTTCTACGTTTTTATTTCTTATTTGGGTTGATTGATTTAACCATCATGTCCGGCTAAGGGGCAGTTTGTTTGCATCTGAATGGCTCCATTCAGACCTCACCTCAGAATCGGTCAGAGGTTAGGGCGTTTGTGAAACACCCTACTTATCTCTTATTTTATTAGAGTTTTATAATGCGGAAAATGGTCCCAGTTTAACAAAACCTTGCCATAACTGACTAAGGTAACTTTTTATTATAATATTGTTTTACAAAAGATGATATAATTACATCATAGTATATAGGGATTCTTCGATTCCGACCACTCCGTCCTCGAGAAGCTTTGTTCCACGTGCCTCTTTCTTGCAGTGTCTGAAAAACGTTTTTGAATTAGCTTACGCTAAGTAAGTACACTACATCGTTCATTTTATTTTGAACCCTTTTTTGTTCTTATTATTTGTTCAAGTTTTCTAGGCTCTCGGTGCCCTCGTGACCATCTCCGGATGTAACTCCGGTCACGTCATTCGTATATTTTAATGGGTGTGCTAACCCCCTGCGACCATCTTCAGACGTACATCCGGTCTGAGTTTTTAGCAAGGTTCTAATACTTGTCAGTATAGACCCCTTGCGTTTGTCACGAATACTCATTCGTTTCCTCATCCCCGTAGGCTTGGAATCTTTTCCTTAGCCCTGTAGGCTTGGAATCTTTTTCCTCAACCCCGTAGGCTTGGCATCTTTTTAGTTTTCTTCTTTATTGTTGAGATCCACCTTATAGGCTAGATATCTCATTTTATTTGGGACCTTGAGTATCTTAGACTCACTGCCTCCCAAATGTATCAAGTATTTGTTTTCATTTCATGTATATGATTGACTTATTTCTCAAACAGTCCTCACCTTAAAACTTCATAACGGTTTCTCCACGAAGCATTAAAAGGGTTTATATATAGGAAGTACCAGTGGCGTATCCACCACCCCTTTAACACTTCGTGAGTACTCCGTTATTCCTTTTTAGGGTTTAGACTTGTTACATCATACTCATTCATACTTGCACGTATCATCATGTATTCACATATTCATATTTATCATGCATCACATGTTCATGTATTCATTACATATTCATACTTGTCATATATACCGACGTGTAAATCATATCGGTCATACATATCGGTCCGATTTGAATGTTGAGTCATCAAAACACGCGTCACAACCTTCTGGTTTGCTTTGGGAACACATGTCGGACCGTTAGGCTTAGGATATCGGTCCGACATACCTCATTTTCAGATTCTCCTCGTCGAAACACCCCATTTTTATATATTATGGCTCCCATAACTCATTTTCTAGCCCGAGATATGCTTATGCGAAGTTTTGGGCTATTTCCAGGTGAATAGTCTTCCCGTTTTGCATCTGGTTAGGTTCTTAGGCCACGTTTCTCAACCGACACGTGTCCCAACTTATATTTAGGAGTTTGGGATGTTACAGTTTGGTTAAAAAAAAGCCACCTCTTAATGGCTCCATTTAGGTTTGAATGGGTCAGCTAAAATATGAGTCTGAATGGAATATAACCTAATTTTTCCCCCTTTTGCCCATCAAAATAGAACGCCGCTACTACTCGTCTCTCCCTCTCTTCGCTACTGCTACTGCTCTGCTCGTCTCTCCCTCTCCTCGCTACTGTTTCGCTGCTGCTCTCGATTCTCCTTCTCTTCGACCCCTAGGTATGTTCTCTCTTCACTGGTTTGTTCGAACCCTAGGTCTCCGATTTGGAGGATTCTTGATTTGTTCGAACCCTAGACTCCGATTTCTGTAATTTCTTCATGATTTGTTCGAACTTCAAACCCTAGTTCTCCTATATCTGTGATTATTTCTGCTACTGCTGCTCTCTCCCTTATGAGATTATTGTCGTTGTGTTTTAAACAATTGTTGATTATTTAATGTTCATATTTGATTTTAGAGAAGATGCATAGCATTTAGTCATTTTAATAAAAATAAGAGGATGTGAGAACGGATCTAATGAACTACAAGAAACAATTGGATGGGTCATGGTGGGCACTCAAAAAAGTACATTACATCATCGAGCTCGAAAAGTATTAGTTACAATTTATTCTATCTGACATATGTTTCGGTTTTAACAAACATTTCATCATTCGACATGGTTTTGTAAGCAAAATCAGGAATACAAACAACAACAATTCGACATCCTTCGGTCTTCACACATTAAAGACCAAATTATTTTAGGGAGGAAAAGAAGAGAAGAAAAAAAATACATTGGCTATCGTGGGACAAGGTTATTTATAAATGTTTACAAATGAACAAAACACGAGCACTTAAATGAACAAATTTTTTTGTTTATGTTCGTTCATTAAGAAAATAAAAATGCTCATGTTCATTTATGTTCGCTCTTTAATATTTTAAACGAACGGTTCACGAACATAAATGAACAACGTAAACGAACACCAATTAAAAGTAACGTGAATATCTAAATTAAAGTTTAAAATATTATCATCCATTTATCAAACATTTTAAAAGTAAACAAAAATATCAAATTGATTTAAACTAGACTCAAGGGTGTTAAAATAAGCAAATCAAATTGATTTTAAATTAAAATTAATAATAAATAAATTTAAATGAATATTTAAACGAACGTGAACACAAGTACGAAAAATTATGTTCAGCGTTCGTTTGTTTATTAAATGAACTCACGTCCTGTTAGACGGTTCATTAACAGTTTATTGAGCGTTCAGTCCGTTCAATTTAAGAAGGATTAACCGTATAAACTTTTATATATATATATATATATATATATATATATATATATATATATATATATATATATATTTCAAAATATAAACTTTATTGCATAAGTTTGTCACATGAACTGGGCCTAAGTAAGTCCAGTAAGTAGTTGGTAGTTTTGGCCCAATAGACCCACATTTAAACTCTTATACAAACCCTACTTCCCTCATTCTCATATCCAAACCCTAGCACCCTCTCTGTGTCATCGTCGGAGCAGAAACAGGCCGCCGTGAACCATGGGTCGCGTCCGTACCAAAACCGTGAAGAAGTCATCTCGACAGGTAATCGAGCGTTACTACTCGAAGATGACGCTGGATTTCCACACCAACAAGAAGATCCTGGAAGAAGTCGCCATCATTCCGTCAAAGCGTCTCCGCAACAAGATCGCCGGATTCTCAACTCACCTGATGAAGCGGATCCAGAAAGGTCCGGTGAGAGGCATCTCGCTGAAGCTGCAGGAGGAAGAGAGAGAGCGCCGTATGGACTTTGTTCCCGACGAATCCGCCATCAAAACCGATCGTATTGAGGTTGATAAGGAGACGATTGATTTGCTTGCTTCGTTGGGAATGAGTGAGCTTCCTGGTATCGTGCTTAAGGAGGATACACCGTTGGCTTCTACTTCGATTCCCGGTGGCTATGGCGGTGGTGGCCGTGGTGGATTTGGAGGTGGAGCTGGAAGGAGGTACTGATAGAACAACAGTGCTGTTATTTCTATGGTAATTTTGATGTTTACAGTTTTAATTCATCTATGTCTTCTCTATTAGGGTTTTGATAAACAATGTTATGATTTCTATGTTTTAAGTTGGATTGAAGTTCAACATTATAAATTCCTATTTTGTGCCTTTATCATGTCATTTGAGATTTGATTTGTGGTTAAAATAGGAGTTAATTTGTGTTTTTAGGTTAATTAGGCTAATTTGAATTAGATTAGGTAGCAATTTGGTAGGTAGGTGATATAGATTGAGTGGCTTTGCTCTCTAGCAATGAGGGTTACTGGTTAATCTGGTTTAACATTGAACCACAAAACATGCAATGGTGGTATGAGAGTGTTGTGAACTTGTAGCTATAGATGGTTAAAAGCTCATTTTTGTCCTAGATTTTTAGAGATGGTAATGGGCGGGTATTGGTATCCTTAGTTTGACATTGCCTCAAGCCGTCAACCATTGTGCTTCTGAGTTTCCTTTGGGGTCGAGATCCCTTTTATGAACAGTCAGTCTTGGTTTTAAAAAGCGTGGAGCTCCGAGGCGTTTAGGCCTCAAAAGCAGAGGCGTGAGGCGAGAGCCTAACGTATGTGAGGCGTTGCTCTATGTACAATCAAAAGTTGCACCTGTCTCATTTTTTTACACCTAAACCTTTTTTATCGTGTAAAATATTTATAATCTCTTCATCTCTTTTTTTGTTTCTACGTATCACCCTTCTACGAACCCCAGTGTTGACCAATTTAGACCCATATGTCATGAGGCTCTGATGCGTTTTCCTAATCGCCTCGAGTGCCTCACGCCTCAAGATCTCTTGATACGCTATTTTTAAAACCAAGCATTGTATTGTTTAAATTTCTTTGTTTGGATTTTATTTGCTCAAAACCGGATCCCAAATTCATTTCAAAAACTGACTTCTAGTATCAACTATTTTAAACTTACCATGAGTGTTCCGACCGATATCATTTGTAAAACATTGATACGTTCCCATCATGACAAGTCCAACCCAAACATTCCCCACAACTCCCATGCACACCACATAAACCCATGTTCACTAATTTCTGCATTTTCCTTTATTTTTGCAAGTGTAATAGTGGTTAGTTCTTTCCCTTAACTAGTTTATTTGTAAGATTATAAAGACATGTTTTGATTACGGAATAGTAAGAAGAAATATGTCCCAAGTCTTGAACTTCCCTCTCAAAAGATCTGTCAATTTGGTGCTTTCATTGCTTTCTCACCTTCCACCATTCCACCCCACGTGAACCGCCTACCCTCGACGAAACCATGGCTTCAATAGCCGAAACCATGAAACAAATCTTAGCCGCCTCCAGAGCAAACACAACTAAATGAATCCATGGAAGAAGATGAAACCTGAAGACCTAAAACTGATGGGGAGAAACCTGAAGCCGGTGATCGATGAATCCATAGAAGATGTTAGAAATCTGGGTAATTTGTGTAGACCTTGAAACTCTGATAATCGCGTGTTCACTATCATATTGAATTATTTCGTAACTATATTTGAATTGAAATTTGTTAGAATTTCGAGAGTGTCTAAAATTGACCAAAGTTTTTTTCTATATAGGGGTAAAAACGATGCAGTGATTCGTCATGATTGTTGTTGGTTGAAAACCGTCACAACTGTCAACCTTAACCGTTATCAATCTAGTCCGGATGACCAGTTTTACTCCGGATGAGTAAAAATACTCTGGACGATCAGTTTTACTCCGGAAGAGTAATTTCCAGCAATTATCACATCCGCATTAATTTCTGATGCATAACAAAACTTGAAAAATAAAAATTTTCCAAGCTAACGTGACACCTTAACCCCAACCAGGGCGTTTCCTGATTGACCCCATTAGGGGCCTAGGAACCTGCTAGGCTGCTAACCAGGGGCGCTGCGCCGCTGCCCCAGGACCCCCGTTGTTCAGTGGCCTTCGCCCCCTTGATACAAAGAGGTGTATTTAGCACCAGAGATCATAAGATCATCAAACATGTGTGCACCTTACACTTACCAACTTGTTTGAGCGTCTTGCCTATTATGGTGAGGAGGAATTGATCCGACATTTAATCGTTTAAACATTAAAATTCTTTCACAAAGTACTATGAACCAAGAACAACATAAATTTTTAGTGCAATTAGTTTCAAATCCTTCAAATTCCAATTCCATGGATTTTAATTCGTTCAAAAACATTCTAACAAACTTCAAAAGTTTGTTGTTAATATACCGAAATTTTAAGATTTACCTTTTTAATATATTTTGTTAATAGTATAACATCTAACCATAACTTTTTAATTTTAGCAATATTTATGCTCACATGCAACGTCATAATAAAATCTGTGCCATATTATATTTTTAGGCTATTATTTATTATTATCACATAATTTTTTAATTAAAGAAAACTACAAACTTATTTTAGCTGCAATATCTAATGTAAATTTATATATAGACTAATATAATGTGAAGTGATGTCATTTAAAAAAAAATAGTTATTTTCAACCACTAAATATATGCAAGAACTTGTTTAACATTAATGCAACCCTGTAAATAGAATATTTGATCTAAAACAAAGCCATATCAATGTTACATAAAACAGAAAAAATGACATTTTTATTTGGAAACAATGACAAAATGGTGAAAGTATGTTTCATTTCGAGGTAATTAACACGCGAATAATTGATGTAAGTTGCATTTCGAGGTAATTAACACGCGAATAATTGATGATCATGCAGCAACAACATGCTATGTAGCAGTGTATCCTGATATGAAAGGGGTGAGTGGAAACAATTTTTTGGATTGCAATGGCGCAAGTGATTTTATAAGAGAACTAAAGTTGGCAAAGAAGCTTTGGGACTATAGTAATATAACATCCCAAAAATAAAACGACGGTTAAAATGACGAAATAAACGAACGAGGCATGTCGGGTCGGGTCTGATGGGCTAGAAGGGGAGCCTCCCCTATAAATAGCCAAGGTCACAACCCATTTCTCTCATTTGCAACTTCTAGAGAGAGAAACCGTAGAGAGAGAAAGTTGTCGGATCGACCCGAGATTTGAGAAGTGTGTTGCTCCATAACTCGTGAGAAGAACCTCCGGATCAGAAGCTCGATTCAGGTAACGATCCGACCTAAATCTGAGTTTTTGTTCGTTTTTGGGATTTTCGGGTTTTGGCTAAAAAGGCAACGATTTTGCGGATGGAACTTAAAAATGAGCTTAGGTATAGCATCTAGAATGAAAACCGAACGTTTTGATCTAAGAAAAGTTGAGATACTGACTCGATCAGACTCACATGCAAAAGCTTCGGATTTTTGGGAAGACAATCTGTGCAGACCCCATCGAAACTACTAGTTTCGATATGTGCAGGTCCATCGAAACTACAAGTTTCGATATGTGCAGGTCCATCGAAACTACAAGTTTCGATATGTGCAGACATCAGAACTGATTAAGTGAAGTCAGTATGTTTAGAAGGGTTAAACCGTTAGAGTCGGTATTGGTCTGATGTGTATTTAACTAATCAATTCAGATCGGAAGTGAAGTGGTTGGACCTTTGTTTAGGACAACCGAGACTAGCTTATAAGGTGAGTTCTAGAAGCCCTCTTTTAAATGTTTTAATAATGTTTTTGGGCTGGTGTGCACACGTGATGATTTTATAAAACGATGTTATGAAACGATGTTTACGAAGGATGTATGTAAAGTTTTATAAAATGATGTTTATGAAGGATGTTTTAGAAGGAAGGTTTATGAAGGAAGTGTTTATGAAATATTTTGCCAAAAGAAGTTTACGAAGTGTTTTAACGAATGAGAATGTTTTTAATAAAACGTACGAATGCTTTAACTGAAGTTTTTGAAGTAAAAGAAGCGAAGGTTTACGAAAGTCACAAACGAACGAATCTGCCAATATTCCTTAGGGAATGAAGGTTAAGGGATGGGAAGTATGTTATGGGCCTTTACCTTTTAGGGGCCTCTGTGGCTGGCCAACTGTTGTACAACTGGGGCGATGACGGTCGTCAAGGGGATTATCGTGATCCTTGAAGTTGGTACGATTTACCTTACGGGGTAGTCGTGCTTGAAGTTAAGTACTTGTGTCCGACGGGATGCAGTGCTTGAAGTTTGGTGCGCGCTATCCTTTGGGACGCCGTGCTTGAAGGGTTGGATGACCTAAGTATCGGGCCCTAGGAGTTCCTCACCCGAAGGACAGTACGGTGATGATGGGCCTAGTGGTGGTGATCCTTAAGTTATTCAACCAGTATGTAACGTTTGGATTTGACGGTTACGAGAAGGCGCAGATTCTATATGTTCGTTGACTTATGAAGTGTTATGTTTGTTATTGCATTATTTACGTACGCTTTTTATTAAATGAAGTACGAAGTGATGTTTTTGGCAATTTATTTGAAGTTAAGGTTTTATGTTAAAACTAGAACTCACCAGCGTAGCTGACGTTTTTAAGTGTGCACATTCAGGTTAAGGTAGGTTATGAGGATGGACGGTGATGCTTGGCAAGCGAGAAGAGTTACCCGGCTGATCATGAAGACTGGCATCCCGTTATGTTTAGTTATGATGTAAATATGTTTTAAACTATGTTTACGCTTCCGCATGTATGAACAAGTTTTAATTATGATGAATGAATGAAGTTTTCCGCTGCGTTATTTGATATTCATGTTTAAGAACTGTTTGTGAATGAGTAAATCCAACAAGTGGGGCCTCCCGAGTTTGGGGCCTTACAAGTAACCACCTACTTCATTATGTTCTTCAACACACCTAGTTTTGTTATCTTATTCTTAAGATATTATGATCCAGTCAGGAGTGATGACAAACTTTGATGCATAAGTTACAAGTCACTTCCATGCCACTTGGTTTCTTTCATAGAGAAAATCACAAGTAGCCATTTTTTTTCAAGTGGGTTACAACTCAGTCATGTTAGAACAATTTCATTCATATAGCTATGAGATATGTGAATATTTGGTCGTGTATGTACTTTTATTCACTATCTACTTTTATTCGTCTAAACCCTAAATAGTTATTCTATACGCTAATAAGAATACATACACGAATCTTTACGGAAATAAGAATACATGCTCTAATCTATGTGTGATTAAGGTGTCACCGATCTTATTAGTTTTAGTCATACTCTAAGTTGCGTGTCTGAAAGTCGAAAGAGTGATTTTTTCTGACATGACTATTTAGATATAACACACAAGAAAATGATTTTCCTGATTTTCTCATCTTTCATAAGTTAGAAATAGCAAATATCATGGTTTGTCCACGTGGCAACTATTTGAAGTCCAATCAAAGTTTTGAATATTATCTGAACCTCAAAAAAATTAAATCAAAATTATTGTAAACAATATATGGTGAAACAATTCTGGTTTAATGAAAAATCTTATTGAGCCTCAACTTCATCCACCTCCCACAAACCTAGAGCTCGGACCAAGCATGCTGAGGCTGCCACGACGACCGCCGCGAAGATGGGCGGCACCACCAAGTCCATCTTCGACTTCTTAAACATCTCAGCAGGGAGACAAAACACCTCGGACGGAACATCAAACGGAACCCTCACCAAGCCTTCTCTTTGATCTTGACATACTCTAGAGAATGGAGAAGCTGGGGCTATGGCCCATACAAATGCGAATTCTGGTGCGAATGAGGTTACAGCCACTGTGACGGTCAGAATGGTTGTCCAGGTGGTGGCGTAGACCAGCAATGGCCACCGCCTGGACAACCGTTCTAAAAGTGAACTGAAATAAAAGACAAATATCATTTTTATGTGGATAGTTTCTAGGGATGAAACAAGACACATGTATGTATTTGTATTGGGGGAGAATGAGCTGATGAACCAATCCAACAACTTGTGAAATATGTATTAGTTGATGTGGTAGGGAAAAGAGAAAGTGGACTAACTACTCTTACAAACTGCCTGATTGGTCAAATGTTAGTTGGGATTCACTAATGTTGACTTTGACTTTTTTGTTGCAAAATAATAACGAACTTTATACTAAATATGTGGAATTGTGGATTATTACACATGAAGACTCATTCCTAAACCATTCATCAGAATCAAGATAACACAACGGATTATGGGAAACCAATATTACTTTATATAGCTGTAATAATCAATTCTTTAAATTTCAAATGCAACGTCATGCAAGGGTTTTTCCTTAAAAGTTCTCCAACTCTGACGTCAAGTGAGCCCGGTTAAGACAACATATTGGCCGGAGTTGGACGAGGCTCTCCCATGTGACGGGGGGTGCGACGTCACAACTTTCAATGTTCGCCTTTCAGAAAAAAGATAAATAACCAAAATTGATATTCTTTTAGATTGTTAATGTACAAATTTATAAACTTAAGTTTACTTTTTTTTGTAAATATTACATATGTTTTATGAACTATTTGTTAAAAAAAATGAGCAAATCCTAGAAAATAAATGGCTAATTTAATTAATGTGACAACAAAGAAATATAAAAGCATTAATAGTTATAAAAAAACCAAATTTAAAAAGTAACAGTTTCAACAATAACTTTTTTATAAGATAGACGTTAGTTTATCTAAATTAATTTTCTAATTATCTTCCTTACGAACACTACTAATACACCAATTAACACCGGTCTTTTGTGTCTATCATGAGGATAAATAGAAATAAAAATAAAAATTTGGCAATTCTTTAAAACAGTGTAAACAAGAAATGAAGACGAAAATATTTTAATCAAGGTAAATAAATACTTAATTTCTTAAATAATTATTGGTATTAGATTAATTGTTTGACTCCGAATAGTCATCGATCATGACCATTCCAGAGTTTTTTTCTAAAAGAGTGTTTATAAAAACTTATTTACCAAAATAGTGTTGCATCAAAAATATTTACCAAAACAGTGTTTTTAAAAACTTGATTGTTTCTCTCTCCTAATCTCATTGGATAACTCTATTTCATTAAATAATTATTTGTCTTAATCTTTTTTTAATTATGGTATTGGCTATCTAACCTAACTTAATTTTAATAAAACCTACTTTGAAGAAAAAAAAACTATTTTAAAAATAAGTATTTAACCTGTAAAAAAACATTTATGAAACACGTAAAAATATTTTAAGTTTAAATTTTCTATTACCAATTCACTGTTAACTTATTGATACATTTTACCAAGGATAAAAAAAATTAAGATGCTGAGTATCGATGAACGAATTTTACAAAAAAAAATTAGAGAAAATGATTTGGAAACTTATATTTCTGATTTCAATATTGAAATTTATCGATGAATAAATTCTGATTTTATATAGGAAAGTACACATCATAATTATAACTCATATTCATTGAAAAATCATAGTTTTACTAAATTAAAAATTAGTATATTAAAGTAAATAAAAGTTTAATAGAAATATCGTATGGAGAAAAAATATTTTTCAAAATAAAAAAGTTACGAGGATTAAAAATATATTTAGCTAACATAATTAGTTTTGTTCAATATTAATATTGTGTTATTTATATAAAAAAACATAAATCAAAGAAACTATAAAAATGACCGTTTATAAATTAGAGTGATTTTAATTTTCTTTTTTATTAAATACATTAAGGGGTATAATTGAAATTATTAGATTAACACGTTAAATAGTGATTTTTAAATTGTTTTTTTTTTCTGAAAATAGGTTTTATTAAAATTATAAGTTTATTTCAAGATTCATAAAAAAGGTTAGTAGAGACCTGATACCATAATTAAAAAAAGATTAAGACAAATATTTATTTAATAAATTAGAGTTATCCGGTGAGATTAGAATAGAAAGAATCAAGTTTTGAAAAATACTATTTTCATAAATAATATTAAAGCAACACTCTTTTGGTAAATAAGTTTTTTAAAAACACCATTTTGGATAAAAACTCGACCATTCCATCCAAACGCTAAAAACTGATTATTGCAACTTCATGTCCCAAGACTCGCATATTAATTTTATATTGCACTTCCAAACACTACCTAAATAGCATTATGTACTTATCTCGCCTTTTACATGTCATAATAACAATAAAAACCGCAATCAAAACTACTAGCGTAAGCGCGTGCACTTTAGACGTGAGTAACATCCTCTCATTCTTAAATCAAAGAAAGCCGCATTACATCGGATACAAACTGATAATAGATTGTCAAAAGAGAGAAGAAACAAAACATAGCATAGCATAGCACCTCCAACTCTCCAAGCAACTAACCAAAATCTCAAATGGGATAAGTAATCTGGGCGATAATAACTAAGAACACGTAAGAAATTAAGAATGAACCTGGTGAAAACCTCTTTCTTCACTCGGGAATCATCTGCTCGTTGTCAGCATCCTCTCCTGTCTCAATAGTGGGTTTTGATGGTTGGGTAGATCCAGGAGCTTGCCTCTTTTTGATTCCACTCACAATATCATCGATTCTTAGAAGCATAGAAGCAGCTTCAATGGCTGTCTTAAAGGTCTGTGCCTTCACATTATACGCATCCCAAATCTACAAAACCCAAAAATGAATAAGAAAAAACAAATTTATCAATTCTTAGAATAACCCATTTAGCAGGTTTGATGCATAAAAGATAAATTTAAAGAAACCCGCTTGACATGATAAGTCGTTCCCCTTTTAGCTAAAAAAATTATTTGACCCGTTTGAAATTTAACACAACCCATATCAACTCGATCACAAGTAAATGTGAAACTACCACCTGCTTTCAATGACCATAGTAAAACGACTAAATATCATTAGAAAATTATCATCCAATAAAAGTGGCTAGTGGAAAAGGAGAAGGATGTGCACCTTTAGTTCTTTCATATCAGCAATTTCGCCTGAATTCCCATCTATTCCTGTCCAGGCATTCTCACCATTTGCATGCTGTAAAGAAATAACTAAAATTGTCATCAACATATTTCTGAAAAGGCATACATAGGACAAATCATATGAAACTTCAAAATTTAAGAAAATTGTCAGAAACAGAATACAACAGAAAAATGACACGAGGAAACTCTGGGCATAGAACTCAATTTTGGGGCATCATTTCAAATTTATGTTCTATTCTTACGATATGTGGCTCGTTATCATGTAGATAATAAGAAAAGCAAAAAATAAAACTTCTGTTTAAAAATAGGACAAATGTTGATGGAAAAAGAATGTAAAGAAAATAGGTAAACTCGCCTTCCCCTGAAGAGCAGTCATAGTTCTAATAACATTGACACCACAGTTCTGAGCCAATGTTCGTGGTATAGCCTCGAATGCTACAGCTGCAGCTTCATAAGGCCACTGTTTCAATAACAAAGAAATTAGCATCTACAATATTCGCAATATTTTATTTGTTGATGGGAAAGTATGATGAATGTCAAACATATATCAATGTATATATAAAATAAAAGAAAAAGAAGTTGCCTTCTCGATGCCTTCTATTGATGAGCACTTCTGCTTCAATGTAGCAGAAACAGTCAACTCAGTTGCACCACCACCGGGAACAAGTTTTGGATGCTTTAGGATGTTCCTGGAAACTGACATTGCATCCTACAAATAATACAACGGCTTTACATGGGATATGCTTCAATTGTAATAAAACGGCATGCATTATTAGGAACAGATTAAAATTATTAGAATTTGGTACAGCTACGGTCAAGCCAGCATACTCGTCCAAATTTTTCTAACCTTTTTATGAATAACTAGTCCATCAAAATATGATTTCAATAGTTATATTGTTTCATTATGTAACTGTTTTAATAAAATAATTCAGGGGGTTTTATGCATTAAAAATATACTTCAGAAAACTTTCTACCCGTTTGACAAGTTTCATTTTAGCTATTTTTCATTTTACCCATTGGCCCATTCAACCCTTGAGAGGTAAAACATAACCCGAATAGAGTCATCGACCCATTCATAAATAAATATTAGTTAGTTATTGGGGTGTGCAACGAGCTATGTTTTATCCCAAACGAGTCAAATGAAAAACTAGCTTTAAAGGAAACAAGTCAACAGGATCCAAACTAGTCTGAAGATATCTTAAAAGCAAAAAATCTTTTAAACCGTTTCATATAAAAATTTGATTATAATTGAGATAAAATAATTCATGTAATCATATTTGACACAATATATATTTATAACAAAATGAAAAAAAAAATTGGAAGAAAGTATTTCAGGTCAACCCAACCACAGCCTATTTCAACCCCCACCAAAAGGTTACACATTCTGGCCTGACATGTTACCCAGCCCATTTTAATTTTACCTGCAAGTTCCGTTCAACTTCATTCAAAAGATCCTTGCTGGCACCTCGGAGAAGAACCGTGCACGCTTTCGGGTCTTTACAATCCACAATAAATGAAAAAAATTCGTCACCAATCTTTTTAACCTCAAAAAGCCCAGCCCCAGTCCCAACATCTGATTCTTGAAGTTCATCGGGCCTATTCACAATAACAGCCCTACATGCTTTAGCAATCCTGTTATTATCTGTTTTCCTTAATCTCCTAATAGCACTAACTCCAGCTTTGCTGAAATAATGGCATGCTAAGTCACTAAGCCCCTTTTCAGTGATCACCAAATCAGGCTTGAATTTAAGTATTTGTACACAGAGGTTTTCTATGTATTCTTCTTCCATTTTTAAGAGTACAGCACAATCTTCTTCTCTAACTAATTCCGCATTTGTTTGATTCTCACCCTTTTTGTACTCCAAAGGGCAATCTAGTAAAATTATACGGGGGTTTATGATTTTTCTTTTCATTTTTCCAGGGACGACAACATCTTTGTTAAACATAACACCTTTGAGAACTTTAGAATCTTCTAATTGGCCACCGGGGATTTTCTCAACCTTAATATATTTTTTAATATCCACTTCTCTTAGTCCTTGGCCTAGATCCACTCCAACTGTAGTTGTTGCATCAAGTGCTAGATCCTAAAGCATCACAAAAATCATGGTCAGTAACATATAAAAACTCACAACCAAATAAAAAAACTAGATGTGGCAAAATAAGTGTGTTAGGTAACAGGTCTGGGTCAACCAGGTGATATTAATACAGGTCAGATCAGGGTTGAGTGAACCAAACATTTAATTGTCCGAACTTTTCAACTTTTATTGTAAATATATCAAAACAGATTACAGATACTATATCACTTCAATAATAATCAAATCTTTTGAGTAAAATCGTTTAGCTAATACATTTTGGGTGACTTTCGACGTATTTCCTTTTTAGCTAATTTTTTTAACTTCAACTGTTGAGCAGTTTGAGATAAAGCATAACCCCATAGACCCATCAATAAGTAAATGGATATAAATAACCACATGTGGAAAACCTTTACTTAAAAAGTCAAAATTAAAGTTAAAAAACAATTTCCAGACCATTTTATAAAGAGAAAGTCATTTAATCTCATAGGGTTCTAGAAAGGTACCTTGTAAGTTGTATCTACTTATTAAAGCAACACAAAGTTGGCATATGTAAGCTAAACGTTAAAAACTATTACCAAATTATAAATAAATAAAAAAAACACATCATATGAAAAATCAGTCATCTTTACATACCAACTACCAAGATAGTAGATAGGTTCAATTATAGTTTATACGGGGCCAAGAAAGAAAGAAGAAATAGGATATTTACTGCAATAAGATCCCCAAATTGACTGGTAAATTTTGTGCCAATACAACTCTTCACCAAACCCAGCATCATTGAACCTGCAATGCAAGAATTTCAAATTTTGTAAGTAAAGAAGCAAATTCAAACATTAATTTTCTGTAACTGACCCTATATTCATAACAATGTGGTTCATATAGTAACTAAATTTGGGAACACAGATGTCTAGAGGAAAGGTTTGCCTCCATCCTACCCTCCCCAGACCCTACTTATAGTTTTGCTATGAGTGGGATTTTACTGGGTTCGTTTGTTTGTGTAAATGTCTAGCAAATACCTACAAGAAGCAACTGCATAGACTAGTTCAGGGGTGTGTTTGGTTTGAGGTTTGGAATGAAAAAATTGAGAGTGGAAGTGATAGAAAGTTTTTGGTTTATGGAAGCAGGTTTTAAAACTAGTTATGATACCCTAAATTGAATGATTCTAAGAAACCACCAAAGTAGATGTTTTCTCTCTCCTTTTTTTTCCAAATCTATATTCATTCACAATCTCATTTACAAACCAAGCGCCATCTAAGTTCAACTTGTAGACAGTTTAAAGAGTCCACATAACATGTATGAAATATAAAAAAGGAGCTTACGGTCATTCACATCAATAGACATGGAGATTTTGTCCAACACAGCAAGAGCATCTTCAAGAGCCTTGTTGTATGCTGCAAATGTATAATTCCTTACTTGTATCTTGTAATTTTTGAAAGGTTTAAGAAAATAGTTTAAACATCAAGAAAAAGATACCACGGCAGATAACTGTAGGATGATATTTCTTGTCAATGAAAGCTTCTGCAACGTGAAGCATCTCACCAGCTACAAATTTCCAATTTTAACAATCAGGAACATGGAGTAGAAATATAAATGAAAACCTGCGTTGTTTCAAGTTTAAGAAATTAAAAAATTAGGGGGAAAACAAATTTGAATACCAAGAACAATGACTGATGTAGTTCCATCACCAACTTCCTCATCCTGTGTGCGGCTTAGTTCAATCATGGACTAAAAAAAGAAGAGAGAACACACGATTTAGGGAACAAAGTAAAACTCAAAGCGTCTAAATATATGAAGGACAAATGAATATATATATATATATATATATGAAAATGAGATGATGATGATGATGATGTCAATGTAATCTACCAAAGAGGTAGCAACCTGAGGGTTTCAAAATAGAGAGAAAAATGCATATTGATGGGAGAGCAATATCCAACTCCCGCAAAATGACATTCCCATCATCAGGGTTTCAATCATAAACTTTTTTAAATAAATAATAAATTCCTCAGCATGAATACCTTTGCAGCTGGGTGAGCAATATCCAACTCCCGCAAAATGGCATTCCCATCATTAGTGACCACAATTCCTAAAAAAATACATGTGCAATATTCACCAAAAGTTCAATTCTCAAGATGACAAAACATGGCAAACATGTTGAAAGATTTTAAGAGGTAAGCACCTCCTTGAGCGTCTAGAAGCATCTTTAACATCGACCTTGGACCCAAAGTTGTTCGAATAATATCAGCCACGGCCTATAAATAAGAAAGAAAATGAATTTATAGCTCTATGATGGACTTGAAAGTTAAAAGTAATAAACGTACTTAGCAAGAAAGCTACTTAGTAATAATCATGATGTCCCATACATTAGTTATCTAAAAGATATAATGAATTCAATCTATCAAGTGTCACAGCAACCATTATTATTTAGTTCACATCAAATCCTTTGAATAGTGTAAACGTTGATGAAATATGGTAGATTGGGCAACGAGACCATCCCACATCCATTTGTTTGAGAGTGGTAAAACTTCATTAAAATTATCACTTTGAAAACAAATAGAATGTGTGATACAGATAGTTGTGGCCTCCTTTGATATTAGACGTCCTTATAAGAATCAAAAAATGACCTGACAAAAATATTAGGCCAGTAATCAAAATTGATCATCTAAAATCTATAAATACTATAGATAACATCAAACAATGAAACATACCAAGTTGTGCAACAGCGAACACATATATGTGGATTATTTTAAGCCAATATATTAAGTAAAATTGGTTTATGGTAGATATTTTGGTGAACATGCTAGTGGTATGAGAAGGTAATGTCACTGCACGTATGAAATAAAGACAGGTAAGAAAACAATTCCGTCAACAAACAGCAGAAACAAAATTTTGCATCCACGATCGCTCATCGGATAGAAATCATCATGTTTTGAATAAAAAAATAAATACTATCGAACGAATTAAATAACTAATGCATGAATCGGCTAAAGAGTCGGCATGTGTAACTGTGAATAACTTCAAAGTTTCTTTACATGGATGAAGAATAGTCTAATAGAATCAAATTTTTTTTAAATGACACCAGTTTTACAGAAGTGAATTTCTGCACACCTTTGAAGCTTGGATATTTGCATGATGCACCTTACTTCCAGATTCACAAGTGAGAGAATCCTCTGCAAATTTCAAACAGCATAACATGAGCTATCATTTCAATGTAAGCTTCTCATCTCTTTTGCCCTAGATATTTCAATGGTTCAATGCAATGTATACATGCTTTAATGATGCTCTTATGTGCCAATAATTTCTCATCATACCAAGATAAGTTCACACTTCCTGAAACATTCTCAAAAGTCTTTATTTCCTTTTAGTTATGTCTTCATATTCAAAATCTCTCTATGTGATTGAGATTAACTATATGTTACGAAGAAATGAGCTGAGTGAAATCTGAACCCGTTACCTAACCACAACAAATTCTATGTACATAATAAAAGCTAGTAGGTGCACAGTGTGTGATACGTGGGACTCACAAAGCACATTGTTAAAACTTATACTCCCTCTGACCAAAAATACTTGAATATTTAACATAGTGAACTTTTGTTCCAAATAAGGGTCTTTCCTTTAAAAAATGATACCCAAGTTTGCCTCACATGAATTTACAATATTAAGCTTTCATGAGTAATATGGATCAGTAGTAGTAATGTAGTTTTTTCACTAGCAAGGTTGAAATCAACACACTGGCAAAGAAACATTAAATCGTGTAGGCCATAGAAACTTGTTCCAGATAGAAAAAGAAAGAGATGCATTTAACTTTCCTGGAATAAGCTAATGGTTTTTCAATCAATGATACTTAAAGATTTTAAACTCATTTATAGTTGATAAATGATAACTACATCAAACTTAATCACATATGATAACAATGAAAAAAGACATCAATTTTGCATTTGAAAGGCAGTAAAACTTAATTTAAAAGTGCCAGTACATAAATATTTTCTGTACAGAGGATCAAATGTAGCTACAGAGTACAGACTTTAAATCCGGATTCCATTGAAACACACGTAACCATGTGATTCAAATCTCTGAGAAAATCCATACCACATGTACTCGCATATTCATAGCATTTCACATCTAACTTGTATATTCTCAAATCCAGCAAATTTAACACTTCAGCGAGATTTTGAATTCTCAAAATGATAAACCTAATGCAGTTATAAGGCTCACAAAAAATGAGACAGCAGAATAAAACTAGATCAACGTAAGCTACGGTTAATACAGCCATTATTACGCAGCAAATCGTGAGATCACAGCATATGATCTTCGAAATATTAGTGCGAGAAAGACAACTTACTGAGAACGAGAACCGGAGATTGCATAGCTGAAGACGACGAGAGTGTGATAACCCTAGGGATCAGTTGTCGGAGCTGGAAGAGCTTTCTCTAGGGTTTCTCCGTTGCTTTCTTTCGGAACTGAGAAAATACGAGAAGAAGCGGTTGCAGCAAAAGCATTTGCAGTTGTTTTTGGGCTTACAACTACAACAATACCGCCATGGGCTTATTAAGATGGGCCGTTTAAGTTATAGCCCATTCATTGAGAAAATATAAATTTTGGCTTTTTTTTAAGTAGATTTAAATCTTTTTAGATTTATTATTTAACTAATTAAATACCCGTGTGCTACGGCGCGTTAAGTCTTGAAAAAAATAGTGTCGCTAATGTTGAAAAGTTGATAAAAATAAACTTGTCGCAACGGCAAATTCGGATTTTATAAAACATCATATTTTAAAAGTTGTAAGGGGAAAACAAAAAGAAACTGTAAAAAAACAAAACATTGAAGCAGCTTTGACGGCTTATACGTTTTTGTTTCGATGACTTGTTCATTATGACGCACAACTCGGTTTTGAATGAAACTTACACCGAAACGTGGATAAGAATAAGCTCGTCGTAACGGTATATTCGAAATTTTATAAAACATTGGATATAAAAAGTTATAAAAGAAAAACACAAAAAAAACTAAATAATTGTGAGAGTGTCATAAAAACTATAGCTAACCTGCGAGGGTAAAGCGTAAATTTTAGGGCCAAAGTGTAACCATTATACACGTGGCAATTGGCATCTTGATCCATTCTGAAATGAGAAAAACTAAAAATATATACTATATAATAAATAAAAATCATTTATGTCACGCGTCACGTCCATATCTTTTCTCATCATTTTTTTTTCGTCTCTCTCTTTTATTAAATGCACCTCTCTTTTTTTAATAATATTTTATATTTAAAGAAAAATATTAATTATACAAATAAAATATATTTATTTTAAATTATCTTTTATTTTAAGAAACTTTGAAATTTAATTATGTAACTTTTGTTTTTAAGTAAATAGTGATATAAGTCAAGTTATATTGAATAGAAATTAATATATTCAAACCGTCTAATATACGGGTTTTTAAAGATATAAACTTATTATTACTAAGTATATAACATTATATTTACGGGTTTTTTAAAATACAAATTTTTTATTACTAAGTATATAATATTACATTTTATCAACTCGTGTAATATACGAGATTTTAACCTAGTACTTGTTATATAAAAAAAGAAGTTTGAAACTTATCATGCATCACCAACGTGTACACTATGCTTTAATACTTGTAAAAAGTGAATAGTACTTTTCCTCTTACACACCGACATAGCCTTTTGTATTTATATATAACTAGTAGGTTACCACCACGTTCCGCGGCGGATTCAAAACGTAGATAAAAATAAGCAAATCATGACGGTACATTGTATGTGGCGTTAAAGAAAGCACGTCACAGCGGTATATTCGATAGTTACGAAAATGTTACGTCGTATACGAAAGTGAAGTTATTCGAAAAAAATTTATACTGAAACGTAAATAAAAATAAGCACGACGGGCGCGTATTACGGCGGGTCGTTTAAATGTAGAAAAAAAAAGTCGAAACGATGTATTTTGAGATGAGTGCCGGACGGTTTAAAAAAAGTTTAATGCACCCGGTTGGTTTAAAAATAATGTTACGAAAAATCACGTCGAAGCGTAGATAAAAATAGGCACGTCGCAGTGTCAGTTTCAAAATTTTATAAAATATCATAGTTTCAAAGTTGTCAGAGTAAATCATTTCCTTTTTTTATTTAAATGGTGTGGTCTGCTGTGGGTTTGTAATGTAGATATGGATGGGGTTGTCACACGTGTACGTACGTGAATCGCTGGGCCAGGGAAGCTATTTGTTTATTTTTATGAAAGAAATTGTATTTAACAAAAAAAAATCAAGTTACTATTCATACGTACCACGTTGCGACGGGTAACGTAAATAAAAAAAATGAGGAACCCCGTAACGATATATTTGGAGATTAGCATTGAATGGTTTATAAAACCAAACGGTTTAAAAAAACGTTTAAAACAACCGATCGGTTTAAAAGTGATGTTACGAAAATTCACGTCAAAACGTAGATAAAAATAGTCACGTCGCAACTTTAAATTAAAAATTGAGTAAATTACAGAAATCGTCATTTATGTTTATACCATATTTCATTGTATGTCCTTTAGCCCAAAAAATATCAGAGATCATCCTTTACGTTTAAATTTGTTGCGGTTTACATCATTTAGCCTAACGGGCATTAAGTTTTTCAGTTAACTCTAGTCATGTGTCTTGCACATGAGGGTGTTTTGGTATTTTTACCCACAAATTAAAATTTAAACCTCTAATTTTATGTTTATCCACCACCACAAATCCTCCACATCTACCCACTCAGACCCAGCATCAACACCCCCACCATCGTCGCCGCCGCCACCACCATCCACCAGAAACCACAAATACAAATCAAAATCGATGATAACCCTAATCCAACAGCCCCAATTGCGTACGGTATATCAATATTTTGCTTCAATAAACCAGTCAACAAAACATCATCAGGCAAGAAAATAGCAGATGACGTAAGAACAAACGATGTTGCAGCTGTCACTAATTAAGACCTGTATAGAATTACCTGCAACATCCAAAGGATAATAATCCTAGGGTTTATGTAAGAAGCCATGAATTGTGCTGAATTAAGGTGAATACCTCACGGATGTCGGAGGAATCGACGGACCAGGGGTCGTAAACTCCTTGATAAACTGTAGGAGGTTCCAGAAAACCATCGTCTCTGGCAGCCTGCCATTTAAGATCAAATGAAGCTGCTCTGTGTTGATGGATTTGCAAAGGGAGGTTGAAAAGATGGTTTGTGTTGCAAGTAGAAATGGGTTTTTGATAGTCGTGACAGGAGGGAAGTCTAGGGTGTGAGAAAATCACCATCGATTGCTCTTGCGTTTTCTTTAGAGAGAGTTAGGGTTTGAAGCTTGATACACGCTTTTTCCTTCGAGGATCCGCTGCCGGATTCGAGAATTTTGATGAGGTAATGGAGGAGTAACAGACCTTCGGCGATTAACGCATGTTTGCTCGAATCGACGGTTGAAACCCTAGCGTGACGGTTTTCTCTCTGATTTCCGGCGAATATCTGGAGTCAAGTAGACGAACGAGCACTAACAGTGGTGGTGCTAGGACAGTGGTGGTGCTCAGATCGTAGGGGGTTGTGCGGTGGTCAGCTGGTGGTGATGGTGGTGGTGTTTGACGGTGGTGGGCACCATATCATAGAGAGAGAAAGTTGAGAGAGAGAAAGAAAGAGATGAGAGGTTTATTATTTTTGTTTATATATATATATATATATATATATATATTTATGGGTAAAAAGACCAAAACACCCTCATGTAGAGTTAACTAAAAAACTTAACGCCCGTTAGGCTAAAGGACGTAAACCGCAACAAATTTAAACGTAAATGATGATCTCTGACATTTTTTTGGCTAAATGACATATAGTGAAAAATGGTATAAACATAAAGGACGATTTCTGTAATTTACTCTTAAAAATTTTATAAATATCATATTTTAAAAGTTGTAAGTGAAAAACAAAAGAAAAAAAATTATAAAAAATTAAAACTTTAAAGCAGCTTTAAAACAAAATTAATTCAAAATTAATTATAATAATAAAATATTAAATTATAAAAAGGTAAACTTGTTGACGGAAGCTTGAGGCAAGCGCTTCCATCGAAGAATTGTACATTGTGCCTAAACACTTTGCATTATGGGTTTTAAGGTTTAGTGAATAGGTTCATATCACTATTTTATTAATAAATAAATTAATTATTTATAAAATTAAAAACAAAAATGTGAATCCAACCAAATTATATTGCCATTTCTCATTCTCACTCATTTTTCTAAAGTAGTTTTAACATGGTATACAAATCCAATTGTATGATGTTCTATTCAATTAAAATTAGGTAACTTGTCTTTATTGATGTTGCAAAATTTTTTTAAGGCATGGGCACTCGGATCACCCTGGCAAACGAATCACTCTTTCGTCCGAAGAATAGAAACGTGGTGACCGGGCCCCACACCACTAAGGAGAAAACTTACAACTGGGAAAACACTCTTGCTCAACCTGGAACATTTTGTCCCAAGCGAGACTCGAACCCATCATGGGGTTACCACTCAAACAGAAGGTTCGATGGTATTGATGTTGCATTCTAGATTTCTACCTCCGTTTTACATTTTCTTTCCCCGTGTTTTTCGTGACATGTATATGTTCTATTTTTGGTTATCTTTTGTTTCAATCACATGTTATCTTAGATAATGTTACATATCATGGTGTAAAGATCAATTTTCTTTATACACGTAATGTTTATATTATACAATAGAAGTTTTGGTTATACTTTTTAGTTTTTATATATGAAATAATTCTGATAACTAAAATTAATAATAACATTCGTTTAACTGATACATGCCATGAAAAAACAAGTATTTATGAGTGGTTAGTATTTAATATTAAAACACCAAGAGTAAACTACAATTTACGTCCATGTGGTTTACCCTAATCTACACATTGCGTCCTTACTTAAGTGTGTCTGTATGACATACCTCTCTTTCCTGTTAATCATTTTGTGGAATTTACTGCTTATAAGTTTGATACATATTTTTCTAAGTATACAATAAGTCTTTCCTTGTTATTATCTTTTACATAAAACCTCCCTCATATGAATACAACTTTGATTTGATAAACTCACTTGAATATTAACACTTTAGGCGACCATAACCGGTTACACTTCAAGAGCACACTCAAGAATATAAGGTGAGATTCATAGCCCCTTTTTCAATGTTTATACTTTGGGGTGGAAACATGTTCGTATTCATATTCATAACAACATTTCATACAATTCAAACAAACGGTTTTCATATACTTGTGAGATTAAATGGCTTATACATGATTGCGTATTCATATTCATAAAGTCCCTCTCGTTATATTCATAAACAACTATTAACTTTCTTAAGCCCACGGTAGTACGATGATAGATCTATTGCTGTGACAAGCTCATCGAATACTCGAGTTGGTGCATGCCACCCAACTTCGGGGTTCCCAAATCCCACGTAGGGGTCGTATGTTCGAAATCCGACATACCTCATGACAATGAGTCATACATTAGAGGGCATTCAGTCACTAGGGTTAGTTGTGGACTTCATATATTTCAGGTTTAATAACTTGTGTATCTAAACTTGTTTATGAATTGTACTTTGCAACATTTACTTTTGTGTGTGTGAAACATATGAACTCACTAACTTTATAGTTTACCCGTTTTCGCATGTTTTGGAAATTAGCCTTGATGTTGATGTCATTCACACGCAAGGATGAATGAAAGGACCTAGATAATAATTAACTTGAGATACTGGTTATTTGAATATTTTAATATTATGTAAAACAATGGTTTAAGTCATTTGAATGCCTTAGTATTTGCCACCCACCCTATGGCTATCAACTTAGTTGTGATGAAGTCAGCTTCATAGATTCGAGATCGTATTTTGTAGTTCTTTTTTATGAGCATTGTATCTGTATTTTTCTCTAGCTTTCTGAAAGTTTTTGGGTGTGCACAGGCATGATGCACAACAATGATATTATCTGGTTGCAAAATCTTTGTTGAGCTATCTTTTGGTTAGGGTGGACGGAGTGGTTACATTACACGGGGTCCTCACGGGTTGCACTGGTTCCACGAGCTACACCGTCGCAAGTGATGAGGGCTTTTCCACACGGGTAGTAATACCCGTTCAAACCCGTTGGAAATTTTCTTGCCGTTGTAACTTTGTAGCCGTTATGGGGGGGGGGTTTGGGTATTTAAATTAAAAAAAATTATTTTTTCACCTATAAATATACCTTTCTACACAAATATTTTTTTACACTTTCTCTCAATCTCATTCTCCTCCAAAAAATGGTTTCATCCTCCTCCAAAAAATACCGTCCCAAAGTGCGTGCCTCTCAACCGCAACACCCTCGTTCAAGTTAACCGCAACGACCTCGTTCAAGTCAACCTAGGGCATCTCAACCGCAACACCAAAACCAACCCTTTCAACACCAAAATCAACCCTTTCAACACCAAAATCAACCGTTGGGGGACCAATGTTTCATTTTTTTAGGTTAATAATCTTTTTTTTTTTACTTTTTATTATTTTTAAATTTTAGGTTTTTAATATGTATCATTTTATTTTAATGAAAATGTATTTAATGAGATGTGATTTTTTATTTTTTTTTAATGTAATATTGTTTTTAATAAAAAATATTCAAGGGTTCAATGGTTCCACACCCTCCCTTGAAGAGGGTTCAAAATCATAAAAACTAGATGGTTATACCCGCGCTTCGCGGCGGGTGTCGTGTTCATTGTTACTAAAATTTAAATAAAGACGTAGACGTAATGATAAAAATAATGGTAATAAAAAAGAAACATAAAACTAAATAATAAAAAGGAAAAAAAACAAAATAAAAATTTATCGGTTCGGATCGTCGAAAACCATAAAATCGAATACCGATATGGGTTCCGATAATATCAATACCAACAATGATGTTGTTCGCTCATAATATGTTCGAATCGGCACGGTACCACAACGGTAACGGCACTCGCTATACACAACGATACGAAAAAACTCTATTTTGAATAAAACTCCGTTTTTAAAAAAAATTATATCGGAATATTGACAAAAAAAAAAATAAAAACAGCCGCGCACTCTATATTCTGAAAAAAAATTAACGAACGAAAGTTATTAAAGGAAAACGAAATTAATAGAAAATGAAACAGACTAAAAGCGTACATTATATATAGTATAAGGGTTGAAATTGAAAAAAAAACATTTAAATAAAGACGTAGACGTAATGATAAAAATAATGGTAAAAAAAAAGAAACATAAAACTAAATAATAAAAAGGAAAAAAAACAAAATAAAAATTTACATGTTCGGATCGTCGAAAACCATAAAATCAAATACCGATATGGGTTCCGATAGTATCAATACCAACAATGATGTTGTTCGCTCATAATATGTTCGAATCGGCACGGTACCACAACGGTAACGGCACTCGCTATACACAACGATACGTAAAAACTCCATTTTGAATACAACTCCGTTTTAAAAAAAAATTATATCGGAACATTGAAAAAAAAAACAGTCGCGCACTCTGTATTCTGAAAAAAAATTAACGAACGAAAGTTATTAAAGGAAAACGAAATTAATAGAACATGAAACGGATTAAAAACGTACATTATATATAGTATAAGGGTTGAAATTGAAAAAAAAAAACATTTAAATAAAGACGTAGACGTAATGATAAAAATAATGGTAAAAAAAAGAAACATAAAACTAAATAATAAAAAGGAAAAAAAAACAAAATAAAAATTTACCGGTTCGGATCATCGAAAACCATAAAATCGAATACCGATATGGGTTCCGATAGTATCAATACCAACAATGATGTTGTTCGCTCATAATATGTTCGAATCGGCACGGTACCACAACGGTAACGGCACTCGCTATACACAACGATACGAAAAAACTCCATTTTGAATACAACTCCGTTTTTAAAAAAAATTATATCGGAACATTGAAAAAAAAAACATCCGCGCACTCTGTATTCTGAAAAAAAATTAGCGAACGAAAGTTATTAAAGAAAAACGAAATTAATAGAAAATGAAACGGACTAAAATCGTATATTATATATAGTATAAGGGTTGAAATTGAAAAGAAAAAAAAACGGTAACGGCACTCGCTATACACAACGATACGAAAAAACTCAATTTTGAATACAACTCCGTTTTAAAAAAAAATTATATCGGAACATTGACAAAAAAAAACAGCCGCGCACTCTGTATTCTGAAAAAAAAATTAACGAACAAAAATTATTAAAGGAAAATGAAATTAATAGAAAATGAAACGGACTAAAATCGTATATTATATATAGTATAAGGGTTGAAATTGGAAAAAAAAACATGCATTGCTTGCTTGTATAATGTGCTGTTATGCTTGTACATTTATGAATAATGAATTTTGTGAGTAAACCTAATTTGCTAATTAATACGAAGTGAATAACATAAAAAAATTTAATTAGGTAAAATAAGAGAGTTTCATGGATTCAATGGATACTACTCTCTCCACCCTTATACAGTTATACATGACTACTATTTTGATTTAGTTAACTAGTTTGTAGTTTGTTTGTATAATGCACAACAATCATAAAATGTCTTTTTTCATTGTAAAATACTATTCATTAAGAGAAATGATTTCCTTCGGGAAAGGTTCCACTAAGAAATGCTTTTTCGCTAAGAAACGCTAAGAAGTGGGTCAAACGAACTCCGATTGAGCTCATTCCAGCGGCGTTGGAACCGTCTCATCGAACTCTAATCCGGACCCAAAAACCTAAACTCCCCTCCACCCGCACCCTAAAAAACCTAAACCCCCCCTCCAACCCCACCCCTAAAAACCTAAAACCACCACCCCCCAAAAACCTAAATCCCCCCACCCCACCCCCTCTCCCCCAAAACCTAAACCCCCCCCCCCACCCACCCCTAAAAAAACCTAACCCCCCACCCCCACCCCCTTAAAAATACCTAAACCATAAATTCTAAACCCTAAAAGCTAAACCCTAAGGCTAAACAATAAGGCTAAAACTCTAAAATCCAAACGTAAAATCTAAACCTTAAAAGCAAAACCCTAAAAGCTAAGATGATAGAGTTCGACGAGACGGTTCCAACGCCGCTGAAATGAGCTCAATCGGAGTTCGTTTGGTATCGTTTCTAAGCAGAGTTCGACAAGACGGTTCCAACGCCACTGAAATGAGCTCAATTGGAGTTCGTTTGATATCATTTCTAAATGTTTTGATCATTTCTTAGAGTTCTTAGCGAAAACATACTTCTTATTTAATCCTCCCCGATTTCCCTCCGATGAAAGTTTGAATCCCACCGTGAACAATAGTATAGAATTAAGATTAAGAGTATATCAGATTGCCATTAAACCAACACTAACACCAATATTCAAGAAACATATTTAAACATTTTTGGCAAACAATGTGACGAACACAATCGATATTTAAACTTGGAAAGACCTTAAATTCAGAAAATTAACAATTTCCAATTCCAAAAAGAGAGATTCTTCTTCATACAAACCAGTTTACAATCCATCTAAATCAACCCTAAACACATCCTAAATTCCATTCACCATAGTAAGGTCAAATAGATACAAAGACTATTATCTTCATAACCTAAGCCTTCTTAGGGGATTTAGTCGATTTGGCTGGCGATTTGGGCTCCTTCGCAGCTTTGTCATGAGCCTTCTTTGGCAGGAGAACCGGATTGATGTTTGGAAGAACACCACCGTGAGCAATTGTCACACCAGATAAAAGCTTTCCAAGCTCATCATCATTCCGAACAGCCAATAGAACATGCCTTGGTATGATTCTGTTCTTCTTGTTATCTCTAGCGGCATTTCCAGCCAACTCCAAAACCTATTCCCAATTCCAAAATCAATCTCAAAATTCAACATAATTTGCTACATAAAATCGAATTGTTGATTCAAATATGCTAATGATTAAACCTAAAATCGTTTGCAATTATAGATCACCAGAATTAGATTCTCAACATCAATTAGGGCAAAATTACCTAACATATTGGCGGATTCAACCACAATTTTTTTAAATCTAGCGAACAGATTCGTAATCGAATAAATGAAACCCAAAATTAAGCATTACCTCAGCAGCAAGGTACTCGAGAACGGCGGCAAGGTAAACCGGAGCACCGGTACCGACGCGCTTGGCGTACCGGCCAACCTTGAGGTACCGGCCGATCCTACCGACGGGGAACTGAAGACCGGCCTTGACGGACCGGGTAACTGGCTTCTTCTTAGGACCGCCGGCCTTCCTTCCTGCGGCTCCTTTTTTCAACTTTCCACCGGCATCCATAACGACGATTGGTGTTGCGAAAGAGAAAGTGTGTTTATGTGTGTGTGAAGGAGAGCGAGGGAGAGAGCGTGAAGATCGGAAAATACTGAGGGCTCATTTATACGGTTTTCTTTGTTTTGCTGATCCAAATGGTTTTTCTTTTGTTGCCCTTTATGCCGTTGGATTGGGGTTAAAAGACGGACGGTGAAGATCGGTTATCCGTGTGATTGGTTTCATCCAATGAGAGAGAGCCATGTGGAGGGTCTATTTTGCGATAGACATGTTATGTTTCAATACAAGTTTGTTCTATTTTTTCCACAAACATTATCCGAATGTTTTTTGTTGTTTGTTTAACGTTAAAAATATCTTTAATAATTTTTTTATTCTTATATAAAAATACCAAAATATAATAAAATAATATAATAAAACATACCCCCCTTCTATTTTGTCTACCAATCCGATAACTTAACACGGTAAAAAGTAGTACTTTAAACTGATTTTAAAGTGTCAAAGAAAGAAAATTAAATTTTGTTGTTTAATTTTTAAACTCATAAATGCAAGTTGACCCGGTTTAATATCTATTTTAGAAGATTAAGTGACCTTTGTAGAAAAAGAAAATAAAAAGAGCCAGAGATATTAGCTCACTGTTTCAATGAAAGAAAATCCTAGCGTATTTTTGATCTTTTATTTTCTTCGGTTAAAGTTAAGAGCATGTCTTGGATTACTTGTAAGGGTTTATTTAGAATTACTTTGTGGTTAATAAACTTTAATTTTCAAAGTAAAGAGTTGTAAAAATATCCAACATGAGTCATGCCACATAAAACTAGAGTTTGATGATTTAGTATTAGCATCTCAATTTAAGAGAATTAGATGTTAGTACTTAAATATCTAGACTTAAAGTAGAATGCGAAGGACGAATAAGAATGTCATAATGAAAGTTAGATAGTCAAATGTCGGTTAATAGAAGGGACGTATACACACATTAAGTTACATGATATGACGTAACTAGGACACTAGTGAACGGTAAATGGTTTATTCACACTTGAAAATTGTGTTATAGATTGTAACTTGTTATTTGAGTTTGTTATCCTATAAGCATGTGTAAAGACTTTAAATGTGTAAATACATTACATAGTGTGGTATTATTCAGAATGTATTGTTCTATCCATTCACACTTTTTTGGTGGTTTTACAAGGAGAGGCGGTAGTGGCTCAACACAGATTGTTGGTGGCCGATATAGGCATGAAAAGTAAACCACATAATGGGGAGAGGATAATTAGATCTAGGATTAGATGGGGAGACTTGAAGGATGAGAAGATTACTTTGTTTAGATATAAGGTCAGCTCGTCGACGGTGGTTCAAATGGAGGGGGACACAAACCATATGTGCAATAAGGGTTAAGCATGGGAGCTTTAGGGGGATTTTGAGGTGTACGGACGAGGAGGAGCGAGTGGGACTAAGGGAGAGATACAAGCGTGTCAAGAAGGAGGCGAAGAGGGCAGTGTCATAGGTGAAGACCACAACTTATAAGTTGATGTATGAGCGACTGGAAACGAAACAGGGGGAACATGACATGTTCAATATTGCCAAAGCTAGAGAGCGTAGGAGGCAAGATCTAGGAGTTGTGAAGTTTATAAAGAATGAGGATGGACGGGTTCTTGTAAAGGAGCATGACATCAAGTTGAGATGGCAAACCTACTTCCATAATCTTTTCAACGTTGGAATAGCTTATCCACTAGATAATGAGTACACCACTGCACAAAGGCGACAACAGAATGATTGTTGTTGTCGTGGTATTGCAGATGAAGAGGTTAATACTGCACTTAGAAACATGGGAAGGGCTAAGGCAGTTGGCACGGACAACATACCCCATTGAGGTTTGGAAGTGTATGGGGGAGGAGGGAGTCTAGTGGTTAACATTCCTCTTCAACTCTATCTTCAAATCCGGTAAGATGTCGGATCAGTGGAGGAGTACTGTCGTCGTCCCTCTATATAAGAACAGAGGTGACGCTCAATGTTGTGGGAACTATAGGGGAATTAAGTTGTTAAGTCGTATTATGAAATTATGGGAGAGAGTTATTGATACTAGAATTAGAAGAGAAACTCGGGTTATGTTAAACCAATTTGGTTTCATGACACGGAGGTCCACGACGGAGGTGATACACGTCTTCAGGAGGATGATGGAAAAATATAGGGAGAAGAAGCGAGATCTCCATATGGTGTTCATTGACCTGGAAAAGGCTTACGACAGTGTGCCACGTCGTCTGATTTGGGATAACCTTAAGGCCAGAGGGGTCCCCGGGAAGTATATAGACATTGTTCAGGATATGTATAAGAGGACTGAGACAATTGTTCGAGCGCATGTGGGGGATACCGAGTTCTTCCCTGTGGGGGTAGGCCTTCATCAAGGGTCCACATTGAGCCAGTTTCTTTTTGCGGTTGTCCTGGACGAGTTGTCAAAGTCAATCCAAGAGTCTGTCTTGTGGTGCATGCTATTTGCTAACGATATTGTGCTAGTAACGGAGAGTAAACAGAGTCTTAACCGGAAGCTAGAGGAGTGGCGGGAAGCTTTAGAGAGCAAAGGTTAAAGGATAAGTCGTTCTAAGACTAAGTACCTCTTTTGTGACTTTAATGGTGTAACCGTGGATGTGGACGTCCCAATCACCATCGCTGGTTATGTGGTCCCGCATGTGACCAAGTTTAAGTATTTAGGATCGTATGTTCAAGGAGATGGGGACATAGTTAGCGACGTGGCTCATCACCTTCAGGCGGGATGGTGTCAGTGGAGAGTTGCCACAGACGTATTGTGTGATACGAGGTTTCCAAATAAGTTAAAGGGGAAATTCTATAGGGTTGTAGTTAGACCAACTATGTTATATGGAACAAATTGTTGGACCATCAAGAAGACTCAGACACGTAAGATGGAGGTAGCAGAGATGGGGATGTTGAGGTGGATATGTGGTTACACAAGGCTTAAGCGGATAAGAAACGAGGTCTTTCAAGAAATATTAGGGGTGGCTAGTATATCCGATAAGATAAAGGAGGGAAGATTAAGATGGTTTGGACATGTGAAGAGGAGACAGATGACGGAGCTAGTTAGGGTAGTGGAAACTATAAAAGTAGAGGGAAGGAGGGGTAGAGGTAGACCCAAATTAAGTTGGGATGAGCAGATTAGGCAGGATTTGCGGGACTTACACATCTCAGAGGACATGGTCGAGGATAGGACTTCATGGAGGCGTATAATTAAGATTAAGGATTTTTAGGGGGGGCTAGTTATGTCTTAGTTTTTCTTACAAGCCTAGCTCTATCCAGATAGCTCTATCCAGATTTATGTTGACCTATGCATGTTACCTTCTTCTTGGCGTAGCGTATATAGGTTATTTTATATTTATTTCACCTTTCTCACCACGTACAAGGTTTCACCAATCACTATTATTGATAACTTACTAAAGATATATTATTAGATCTTTGTTTTTAGCTAATTGTTTTCCTCACATGTTTAAGACTTTCATGCCCATACACGTATCTTTGGAGCTGGGGGTCTCCCTGGAAGTAGCCTATCTATCCTTTGAGATAGAGGTATGGTATACCTACATCCCACCCTCCACAGACCCTATCAATGGCTTTGCCATTTGATGGGATTTTACTAGGTATGGTTATATGGTTGTTGCTTGAGTGTATACTCTTACTACTTGATTTTATGGCTTACCTCCAGTCAAGTATAATTCATAAATGTTATTTGATGAACATTAGAGTTTGCATGTGCATGATTTACTAGCATTGTGTATTTCAAGACAATTGTTGAATGAATTATTTGAACTTTGGTTGTTTCATGAACTCATTAGTGTAATATGAGTATATGACCCAAAATTATGTTGAGCACACGTCTCAAGTGGACCGTAGTTGTCTTTAGATAGATAGTGACTGAAGGTAGCTAGTGTTGGCTGACTGTTTAATGCAGGTTTTGAAGTTATGGTTGAAGCCTTGTACTTTGAATGTGTTAGTAATGATGTACTTCATTTTGGTCAAGGCTTGTACTTATAATTTGGATGTTATGGAAAAGTATCGTACCTTAAGCTTTTGAAATTAATAAAAGTTTATGTTTTCGCTACTTTGGTTGTGTATCAATCAGTAACGGTAAACCCGACCTAGGCGGGGTGTGACATGTTAGTATCAGAGCCTTAGTATGAGGGATTTAGATACTATTAGGTAGTATCTAGACTTAAACTAATATTATTGTAGTTGATTAGGAAGCCTAGTGAGTTGGACACCCGTTACTGGACTAAGAAAGGACATTAGTTGAGCAACAGAGCACATGATGGACGATAGCTAGAATACATGTGTAAGGTAAATGAAGCAGCTACCATGATTAGTGATTCACAGTTTTATGAAGATTTTACATCTTCAACACCATGCTTCGAGATTCCATTGACCTCATTGGTTGTAAGTCAAGCTTACACATCATTGTGAGACTTAAACATCCCATTATGAAATTCAAACATCTCAACACGAATGTTCACCTTTCAATGTTTCATGTGAAGTTCATAAACTTCATAGTGAATGTCACCATTCCTTATCCACATAATACACCACTTCTACACCAAGTGATTTATATTACACACTCAAACACCATATATCACCCATGTTCATACTCATAATATGTATTATTAAACAAGAATCATCCACCCAATTCAAGTTAATATGCATGCGTCACCATATCCAAGTCAATTATCACATTAACAAGTGTATGTAATTAATAACATAACCATATAGTTTTTATCAAGTTTAGCCTTATACAAACAATTTAAAGCTCGAGGTCATATGAACTCACCTTTATGCCTAGAGCCTTTAAATTGGGTGTTCTTCTTCAATGATAGTTGACTTCCTATGAAGTCAACCAAAAACGCATATAACCTAATCAATTTTGTTATTGGCCTAATTGACCAACTTTACACCTACCCTAACTCCATATAAGTTTATTTAACTATATGCATTAACTGGAATTCATTCCAACATGTAGAATCAAATTTAGACCTATTGACCCGTTGTTTGCACCCAAACCGACCTGTTTGGTACACAACATGCAAATTCACATCTTATTCACTTCCAATTGTACTTTCAACATTTCAAAGACATTTAAAACTAATATTTACCACTTAGATTAGCTAATATACCAATTTAACTTCATATCCACCAACTACGAGTTATAACAAGTTATATACATCAATTATGATGCTTCTAAATCTATAAATGCCTTATCAACTCGTTAATTCCAAAAGTTAGCATTTGCAATTATGATGTTCCTAAATCCATTGGAGCCGTTGATCCTGACACGAACAACTTTTTCTCCACCAAATCTACTTCACGTTTGCCCCGTCTCTATCTTCCGGCCCATCTATACTCCACATGTTTATTCTCTTCATGAGGTCTCTTCTCCTTCACATGTAGCGAAGAACAACCTAATAGCGAACATAATAGACTTTGAGTATGACACAGTGAGACAATTGAAGGAAATAACCGTTCTTACCTTGCAATGTTCGAGGAATTTTGTTATATGATGATAAACTCTTTTACTTGGGTTTTATCTAAATGTCTGTTAGAACTTATCTAACTGTTTTCTTCTTCCCGCCTTACTTAGAACATCAGAGTTTGTGATGTCGTCGTTTATTAGAAAAATAACTCACCGTGTTAAAATCAATGTGGAAATGACACATACTTTTATATATTTAATTATTGATTTCTCATCTTATTTTGCATGATACAAGATATTCTATTTTGATAATAATAATGATGAAAAAAACATAAAATGATTTGTATGTTTATGAGTTATGACTAGAAAGTAAAAACAACAGAAATTGTACACTACAGGGATATCTTTGCAGTTGTTCACATTGTACAGGTACAAAACGTGTAAATAATCCATAACTGAGGGTTGTAACTGCAAATAATGTACCATATCAATTTATCATATCCATTCTTCATCCTTCCACACAAATATCTTGCATCTCCTTTTCTTTCTATAATAAGAGGCCACTTTCTTCGATTTCATAATCATGTTCTTCGATTCCTGTAATCAAATCGCGATCCTCAAATTCATGCAATCAGTTCCTACGATATAGTAAAATCAAAATCAGTGGATTAGATCTCGAATCGGTTACATTTAGGGCTTGGTTGTTCAACTTTTGAGGAGATTAGGGTTTGGTTTTTGAAGAGCAGCGAGCAATGCGTTCGTTGCCTTCAATCGAATTACTTACCCGGCCTGATTCTACCTCTTTCTATGGCGGTTGTTCGTGTTCTCATCTTTTGAAACATCGTCTTCATATAGGTGATCGTCGTAGTAATCTTAGCTATCAATCGTCCTCCTGCTCCTGTAATCCTGTTTCTTCGCTATCTTCATAATCCTGTTTTCAATCCCTAAATCAACCTTGTTGTTTGTTTCGAGATCCTTTTTGACATTCAGGATTGTTTGGTTTCATGTCTGCATAGAAGTTTGTTTGGACATCTCTAGGTAACATCTTACTGAACTTATTGATCTAATATGTATTTTAATTTTTAATTTAGATTTATCGTTATGAAAGTTATGGTAGGTATTACTGCACAGCTGCATTAGATCCACAAATTTCTTTGTTAGAAACATTATTTAGTTGTTCTTTTGAGCACAGGTATTCTCGTTATATAACTGATCTATTAACAAATGTTGTTTTGTGAATTCATTTTCTCTTTAGAATAGTTTTGATGATATTGTTAACTTAGGTAATCTCATCTGATCCTTTAAGATCAAAATATTTTTCTAGATTTTCCATCTTGTACATTTGTAGAATAAAATGCCAAATTGTTTATCTTTAGGACTTTGGACTTTGTTGTTGCTCTATATGCATTTGGAATAATGGTTATCATGTTAAGGCGTGAAGCCAATGAAGTAGCAGGTCATTTTGGATTTAGTTGAGTGTGTAACGGTTTCTATTATCGTATTGGGTATGCTTTGGATGACACCTTATGCAGATCCCACTTCGTTCCGTCCACAGGAGAGATATATGGTTACAAGAATGCTCCACCAGGAACCAACGCGTTTTGAGTGTTTGCTGTGGATGTGGATGAGAGGAGAACTTCACAGCTAAGCATTCTTGGCTGGAAGTAATTCCAGGATGGGTGGTGAGAGTAGTTCCGGATGGGTGACCTCCTGAGAAGTCTTACCCAGGCAACAAAAAACAAATTCGTGAGCTCCTTGCCTCCTTGTGGGTAAAACGGATGACATTGATCTGTATGAGGGGCTGGATATTACACTTTGACTTTGCAGATGAAGATTAGTTGATGTGAGTATACACATCCATCTTTATTATTTAAAAGTTTGTCAAAACATAAAAGACATGAAATTCAGACGTCACAAAGTCCTTAAGTTAAAGTAGTGTAACCCAACGAATTTTAGACGTCACAGAGGCCTTAAGTTAAGCTTACACTTGTTACTTGCACTCGGAATATACAAGATGCTTGATTCCAAAGTAGCTATTCAGCAGTGTTGATGGCTAGGTGCCAAAAATATATCAGTATTTTAAATCTTACTATGCATATAGTAATATTTTCTTTCTGTTATAATACTCTTTTAGTCGTTACTATTCACGAGCATTTAACTTCATATCTGATGCTTCCTTCTTTCAAGATTCATTTTTATTACCGTAACAGATTCATGTGGCAATTGGATTGTTTCACAAATGTGCTATCCAGTGTAGCACATTGAATTTCCATTGCCAATAATCGCACATGCGTGAGCTATATATGCTTGCATATGCTGGTCTGTTCAGCTTGTGCACTAATATGCTCATAAATAAACTCAAAGCGACCCGTTTATTCATCATCTTAATTTAGTCTTTCTGTTTCAAAAAGCATATGCACATCCTGACATCCTTCTCTACCATAGATTCACAATTTACACATCTTTGCAGCTCCTTTTGATGCAAATGGACATTTGCTCTCACATTGGTTTTCCTGTTAATGATGTTAACAGCCTTCATAGCTTTTGTACGGATACCCTTCAACCTAGTTATGGATTCATGGGTGATTTTTAGTGGATGAACTTTCATATGGAGCTACCAAAAATTTAAATACCCAAGTTGATGTAGAATGGGTTTTGGTTTCCGTACCACCCTGTAAGAAAGATGTAATTCAGATGAAAAGTGAGTGTTTAGAGTCTTATCAGAGTGCAATAATCACCGTGGCTCATGAGAATGACGATGATGATGTCATAACCGGTGAAGTTGTAACACATGATGATAATGCTAAATCTGCTAGTCGTTATTGCTCAAGTGCTCCATCTCTACATGTAAGTATCAACCTCATTCGTCCTTGGTTTTTTAGTATATGTTTCCTTGATTTTATATTCTGGTGGCAGTTTTGACCCGTTAATTTACTTTTAAGTAGTTTTAACTGAGTCGCTCTTGGTTATGTTTTATCTCAAACAAGTCAAAAAAAAATTTCTTAAAGGAAAACTTGTCACACCACCTCTTATATTGATTAATTCACCTATTTAGAGCAATGTAACAATATTTTTCTGTATCATATATAACATATTAATCATCTATAAAGAAATGTAAAAGAAAGGTGTTTATGAATCAAGTCAATCCGGATCGGGCTGTTTTGACCCCTAATAAAAAATTTCCCATTTTAACCCGTTATTGACCCATCCGTCTTGCCACACTAGGGTTTACTGCTGGACTCCACATTTTTTCCTGAGCCAAACACAATAAAGATGTATATAAGTTTATAAATTCTTACAGAAACGTGCAAAGCCTGATCTGCCATGAAAGGTGGCCGTGAGAAACATGGATTGAGTCCACCTAAGCAGCTGACCGTGAAGTGGGCCCCAGACGTTTATGATCCTGTGCCCACTTCAACATTACAGATGGTAATCAATAGGCCACATAAGCGCGGTAAAAAGAAATCCAAGAGTAAACAGAAAAATGGGAGTAAATCTAAATCATTACGAGGAAGTTAAGGTACACATGAATTAGCTTATCGACTCCACGAACAGTTAAGGCAAAAAACAAGTTAGTAAAGACGTGGGTTTCTGTAAGAATCCCAAACATCCTATAAAAGAATGTTAATCACATGTAATATGCAAATCCAATAGTTGAGGGTTTCCTGTATGGGAATGATGGAAGTTGTTATTTTGGGTTTGATATATGTTTTTGATAATACGGATTCTAGTAATCCCAGCTTCAAACCTGTCCGGAACCATTACTCATTACCCATCTGCTTTGTGGGTTTTCTTGCGAATATCGGGTATAGGGCTGAGCAAAAACCGATGTTTTACTTTGATTGGCGTTCGGTTCCTATATATCGAACATCTCGGGTTCAGGCCGGTCCGCGGTAGGCTAACCGAAATTGAAAACAGAAGCCAAAATGACGGTCCTAGGCCCCAGGTCCTACAAGGTTGACCGACAATAATTTAACCTATTGTAATTTAGAGCAGCATAAGCAAATTACAGAGCAGTTGTAGGGGCGTCAATTTTCACTATCGATTCAAATCTTTTACAAGTTTAATAAACACGCCAAATATATGCTCCAACACCTTTGGACACAAGTGAGATTTCAAGTCAAGCCAATTGGGTCAAATTGACGCATCTAAATTAGTTTACAAACAAAATTCAGCTAAAAGATATAGTTCTAGTCACATGCATTGTCATGTTCTGCAAACTTTCTGTCAGCAGAAATTTAAATTTATTCTTCAATAAAATTGTTCGTTAAACTTACAAACCTTTTTGGAAGCCTAACACTTCGAATTGTCTGCGGCAGAGGAGAATTTGATAGGATCGTATAATTTTGAGGTTAAAATTGATTGGACAAGTACTGTTCATCAGACTAAGTCTTGCACTAATACCTGAATGGCCGAAACCTATTCAGCCCGAGAACCAACATGAAGCATTTGGTGTGGTCCATGGTCTTAGAGTTCGTAGAGTTTTCGGTTTTAGGTCAGTCTTGGCATTGCTTGGGTCGGTTTGGTGTGATCCGGACTACGTAGAATGCTCAGGCCTAATCGGGTATATCCTTATGTGATGTGGCTAAGAATTATCTATCTGAATTTCCATCACCGAAACCTGATCTTAAACTCACATACAAAACCAACTTCAATATTGAATGCTCGATAACCCTTTTAACAATTCTATATCTTTAACTTTAAATTTCTAACAACCTCAAAATATTATTTATTATTGAAGAGATATGATACTGGACCAGACACGTGCGGGTCAAGCCCCATCCACTTATTCGGATCCAAAGATCCAAATCGCAAAATGTGCATTAACGAACCACATTAACATGGAAATCTTTACAAAACGCATGATAACATGTCCACCGATAGAAATTGAGATGTCAATGTCAGTTCGATTAGGTCCCGAGGAGATATCTACCATAGCTCCACTTGTGTGATACCAATAGAATGATCCAATCATCCAATATAAACCAGCAGGTCAGAATCATAAAACCAAATTAAAACAGGCATACTTGATCCAATTCATGGTTCCAGTTATGACAAAATAATGGTTCTTGGTTCTTGATCATGCCCGGAACCATGAATTATATTTATATAAAAAAATAATTCGGGTTCACGTCCAGTTTAGGACCGAACTGGTTCTAATCCAATCTGTATTGAACTGATACTATACAGGTTTGATCACATACACAAAAGCTGCATTGCTCCAGATGAGTGAGAAAACGAAGCCTGCTAAAAAGCAAGCCAAATACAAGGAGTCATTTCAACAAGGGTGGACTAACAAAGCTTTCCATTCACAACACAACAATGGTGAAAAGATCATTCTTTTTAGCATAATGAATGCTGCAAAACTAGTTTATGAACATAAGAAGGCAATACTGTCTTCCATGGAAGTATCAAAATCTTGATTTTGCACTAAAAACCTACTTTGGAGATGTTTATTCGAATCCGTAAGCAATTGTAGAAGAAACGGACTCCTTGTTGCTTTTTTGATACAAACAGGCCGTCTAGACCCTGCCAATCATACAAAACAGTTAGGATGCAAGTTATACTGAAGATAAATAATATTAACTTTTTCCATGAAAGATAATATAGCAGAAATAACCACGGAAAGGCGAGATTTTCAAGCGATTTTAAGATGGTCCAAACACCATGTTTGATACCTCAACTGCATTTATTGTTCATTATACTAAATAGACAAATATGGATGTACAATTGCAGATGAAGAACAAATGATATCATTTCATATTTTTTATAAAAGAGAGAAATAATCTCTCCATCACATTAAAGCTAACCCTTCGTTTCGTGGGGCGTCGCATGAGAACCACCATTACTCTTTTTAGGAAAGATTTGAAGTAGAGTCCTTTATGTTCCTTTGATTTTAAGATATTTCACATAATGGACAAAAATTCGAAACATTTTACTTGAACTATGTAACAATATAAACATTTCAATTTCCATGGGATGCAGGGAGGACCACTAGATAACTGTAATCAAGAAACACTGAGAAGAAATGTTCTAAAAAATCAATACCGTTAAAATTTTATGTAGTACTTAATTCATTCTTCATTTTCCTTTTCTTCTTGAAAGAAATGCCTCTATCTGTGTGGCTTATACACACCCTAAGCATATAAACAAGAACACAAAATATCTATACATGTGTTGATATATATGATTTCCGCAACTAGACAATCCTTATATGCATACCCTTACATTTTCTACTTCATTTTTTTTAGGAAGTGGACATTCATAATGATAGAACACGTGAAATACAATAGTGTTATAAGTCATGAAAAAATCAGCAAGATTTCTACCTAATACATTCATATAATTCTGTAACCATTAGAGCTACAACACGAAAATAAAAAAATTAGATTGCATCTTAATCAAGATCCATCCATCCCTAATGTTTTCTTGGCATATGTCGCTACTTATGACTTTAACATCTTCTATTACAACATTAATAACTAACGTATTTAGCACACAATACTAACATATGGCAATCTCATGCATAATTTCATATGCAATTAATATTACTAGAGCAAACCTTCATCTGAAAACTTAATACATATGAATCTTAGATATCTACTACCAAAAATGAGGCCTAAAAAACAGAGGAAGTTCATATCTAATTACCACCCAAGCTAACAAGAATATCACCCAAGATAATCACGAAAATCATGATCAAGAAATATCCCAAGTAAACACATTTTGAGCAGAAAAATTCCTGAAACCCTAACAACATTCTTTAATTAGATATGCACACCTAAGCTATTAAAGAATATGAGACAGCGAATTCCAAAAAAATGCTATTTGGAAATTCATTGTGAGTGTAAAACATAGAAGAAACCAATGTTTTCACGTCCGGACCGGGAACCGGGTGCCTAACTGGTCCAGTTAGCTATTTAAACCATTTTTCAGTTGAACTAGATTATATCTTCTTTATATTTTCTATACTTTTTCCTTCAAAATCTATAACAAAACATAAGATATTTTCATATTTTGTTTTAAATTATATATATATATATATATATATTATTTAAAACTTTATAATATTTATGACGTCATCCGGTCCAATCAGTTCGATGTCTGAAAACATTGGAAGAACCATAGTACTTATCATCTTTAGTCCCAATTGCAAAGTCAATTACTTGTATAATGTTTAAGCACTTTCGGCAACAATCAAATGGTTTGTTTGCAATAAAGATCAAAGTAAAACTAGTAAATTTCATGAAAAAAAGGTTAGGGTTATTAGATAAACCTTGATGACCCAACATTCATGTTCCGATGAAGTATCCGACCTGACCCGGACTCCTCACTTGATCCAATCAGCTCTTTCAAACCAGAATTCACAATTTTATCTTCCTTATCATCACCATCCTCTTCTTGTTTCATCTTCCCAGGCACAACCCTCAACCTCTCAAAATAATTCCCATATATATACTCCGGATTATACCCATTCTCATCATCAAACAACATGATATGACCATGCCATTCCCACACCCGATACTCCGACCCGGCCTCCACATGATACCCGACACAAATATGGTGTTCTCCGATCGCCACCGCCTGACCCGAATTAGGTTTTAGGGTTTCCTCAGCGTTTCCGCTCAGAATAATTTTGATCACCTCCTTTTCCAGCTTCGATTCTTCTTTGGCCAGATGACTTTTGCTGCTCCCGTTGTTTTCGTCATCGTCTAGATCGTCTTCCGTATCTGAGATGTTGTTAATGGTGTCCAATAGGAGGTCTTCTAGGGTTTGGTTTAAAAGGGGGGATAATTGTGGTTGAAGGGGATTTGGAGGGCGGATTTGAAGCCTGCTGATTAGGGATTGAAGTAGGAGGTTATCGAAATTGGATGGATTCGTGTATGAATTCATCTTCGAAAACTTTTGAGGGTTTAATTTGATGTGTGTGTGTTAACCGATTACTCAATTAGGGTTTATCAGGTTGATGCAAATTGACGCTGAATCTTTGAAAACAGTTTGTGGAAGTTACACAATGGTCCCTGGGTTATTCTATTGTGTGCAGTTCTTGTCACCTAGAATTGTAACTTGTATGTCTGACCATGAGTTTTGAAAATGAGATTAAAATTAAATTATTTTTTTTGGTTGAATTAGAATCGAATCCATCGATTCGAATTTGACATGAATTCAAAATTCGAGTGGGGTTATTTGAATCTAATTCGAATTCTGTTTTTTTTTTGAACGGAAATGCACTAGAATTAAAATAAGACGATTACAATACAGTGGCAGGTAAACGGGCAACAAGTTGCGCTGCAACCCTCTTTTGAATAGCAAAACCGATCCTACTAAAAGCTCGAGTAACTTTAAATTTAATTAATTTGAACACCCCTACATTTATTTATATGATATGGGAAATTAGAATGAAGTAATCACATCTCTCGTGGTAATAACCTTTACCTTTATATCTTAACATGGAAAACCAGGACATCTATTTTATTTAATTAGATTTTTTTTAAACATGAGTTTATTTATTATTTTTCTTTAACACGACACTGATGATAACTATTGATGAAACATAACAAAATGAAAAGAAAAGTTGCAATGCATGAACGATGAAAGAATTCAAAAGAATTAAAAAACTATATTTATGAATAATATTTTATGTGTAATGAATAACTGAAAACCAGATCTTTTATATAGAGGTATTACAATGAAAATGATAATAATAAAGCTAACCAGCTAATGAAATAAAAAAAACATCATAACTATTTTAATATTTAAATTAAAGATAAAATAATAACTAACAAACATACTTAAAAAGCAAGTGATAAATCGAATAACGATAACTATAATAGACAATAAACTGGTTTTTAGCATCTAGCCAATGTGCAAAATCAATCTAAAATGTTTTTTTCAAGCAAATCTAGGTTGGTGTAATCGATTTTCATAAGCTAAGGTGATTTATATCAATGGTGGATTCATGTAAATTGTATCAGTGTCACGTGAAACCAATAATTTTACATGAATTATTTAGTATACATGTAAATTGTGTTACTTAGTATACTTATATTAGTGTCACGTGACACCAATAATTTTACATGTGTTATCTAGTATACAGTACCTACTTTTATAGTTATTTAAATATCCAACACTAAAGTAACATTAATTCATCAAACATATTCAAGACATCAAGAATTCTAGATCCTGATTTATAGCACATAAATTACTTCCCAAACGACATTATACAAAATTAACTACATATGATACACAAGCATGTGGTGTCCAAATCAAATTATATGGTGTATAAATCAGCTCCCCATTTTTATGTTGGCTTTCCAACAACATTTGGCACAATCCTAAAAGGAATCATTTTCATAAAAAAAAAACAATATATATGATCAAAGGAACAGAAAAAGAATATCAAACTAAACAATACTTAAATGCAAAGTTTCTTCCATTATACATTGCCAATCCATCAAATGGGAAAAAAAATGAAAAAATAGAATATATGTAGTAACAAAGCCAGTTTCTTCAGTACTAGGAAGTAGGAACTCATCTTTCATGAGTATTTACTAAAACCGTTGTTGTGTCGTCGTCATCGTTATATGGCAATGGGAAGATTACACTAGAGAATATTATAGGCACACATGAATCTGCAGAACTTTATATATTGCAACATCAATTATATAGGGAGCAATCATCCCCCCTATCTCCTCAGGCTCTCCACTATGTAATCCGCATACAGATCCCTTCAAGTTACAAAACAGGGACAATGTCACAAACATTGGAATATATAAAAAGCACGCTCACGCTCACGCTCACACACACACACACATATATATATATACATACTTTGAGACTGTACTTACATGGAATGTTTGACCACCTCAATTGCCTCATCAGCTGGCAAAAAATCATTGACAGCAACCTCCTTGTTCTCGTTCTTCTTGTCTAATTGGTTGTCAAAATAAACAAGATTGAATCCATTAACAGTGTCGTTAGTCAAAAGAGATACAAATTCAAGTTACTTAAAAGGTGGCAAGATGGACAGGTCAGTCAAGTTGGATAACGGGTCAACATAGGTTCATGTTTGAACGGGTCATACTTATCACGGGTAGAAACATGCTTTTTTGCCTATTCTTATAGATAATTAACATGTTAATTGTGATTACAATACCCATTTGATTTGTTCCCCCTTTAGCTATTCAACCAAGATAAAACGCAACCCAAGTGGGAAAACTCATAAGTAAACGGGTTAGAGTTGCCACACAAAAAAAGAAAAAAAAAACTTAATGCCAGACTTGGATAACTGAGTTTTGAAATATTACAGTCTTCAAAGAAGCGGCGGATCTCTGCCAAGCGATGTGGGGGGAGCTCCTTGATGTCATTGTAGTGCCTATACTCCGGATCATCAGCACAGACTGCAATTATCTTATCATCTTTCTCTCCCTGATGTTGTCAACCAATGTCAGTAAAGTTAATGATAATTAATAAAATAGATTTTTTGCGATTTATAGACACAATAGATAATACCTGATCTATCATGGGCATGACGCCAATTGCTTTTGCACGAAGAAAACAGCCTGGCAGGATTGGTTCCTGCAAGTGTTTTCAAAACACACAGTATGTCAGACATTTCACATAAGAATTTCACAAGCTTCAAACCATACACCAATGACAAATGAATTATAAAGATAAATTGTCATACCTGCATGATAACCAAGACATCAAGTGGGTCATTGTCCTCACAAAGAGTACGTGGTACAAAGCCATAGTTGTGAGGGTACACGACAGATGAATACAGGACACGATCAACCTGATAACAAGCACATAGTAATAATGCTAATAAATATTTATATTATTACGAATAAGAATACTACTCAAACCAATAGAATCTAGTTCATTACACCACTAATTGTCCTCATATTTACCTTGATAAGTCCTGTTTTTTTGTCAAGTTCATACTTGACCTTGCTCCCCTTGCTAATTTCAATCACCTGCAAATTTGAAAAAAACAGACAGGATTGATGATAAATTCTTTGTACACACAGAAAATCCTGTATACAAGAATGATGATTTCTAAAAGTGGCATTTCAACCCATGTACTTATTAATGGGTCACATCGGGTTATATCTGACAGGCTAAATTAAAACAAAAAAAGGAAATGGGCCTAGTAGGTCTAATGGTTCAAAAGGGTCGAAGGTTACCAAAAGCGTGTTTTTAATGTATAAAACCCCTTAATCATTTTATTCAATATATTAGATCATTATAGAGATAATATAATTTGTGTTATCAGTTATTGCCACACCTGCTATTTATTAAATTTAATTAAAAACTTCAGACAATAGGTGTTTTGGGTCAACCCAAGTCGACCAGAATCGTTTCAGAGGGCACAAAAATTACTCTGTTTTGACCCAAACCAGTTTGACCTGTTACATGAATACATGGTACCCATTTTGCCACCTCTAGTGATTACAATTAATTAGACTTTGAACTATATTGATTCCACATCCTTACACAGTTGAATATTTTTGGTGCTCCTGGTCCTGCATTAGATAATTAAAAAAGTCAGGCATTTGAATATCAATACATCATTACACAAGTTACATTTATTTTATGAATTAAAAAATGAATTAATTAAATGAAAATATGAAATACCAATCTCAAGATCATGCCAAGGATGGGAAGCAGCTGATCTCCTCCTCATGGATGAAAGTATTCTTTCATTAAGAGGAGGATGTGAATGATGGTGAGAGACAACAGGCTTGTTTGGAGTCTCAATTGGTGGTGTCATTGTTGCAATCTGCACATGTAAACATATTGGAGGTCAGAATAACAAAATAATAACTTGACACTGACAAGAGAATATTACTACAAGATGCTGTCAACAGTACAATAATGATGTGTATAATAAGAATCTAAACACATTAAAATACCAAGCGATCTATGTTTTGACATAAAGAACAAAGCCAAAAAATGTTCATTAGGTGCAATAAACTGAATTTGTAGATCAAGTCGCTACATGTGCATAATCTGTCACATAAAACATTCATAATGATAGCAATCTGATATTTCCAAAACTGTTTGCAATTAAGATCTATGAAATTCCATAGGTATTGAACCACATTTTTCACCATTTTCACCAGCCATTTATTTACTTTAAAAAATTTTCTCCTGCAAACCAGTGAAAGCACCTAAAAACAATCCAGATCTCATGAATCTAACAACAAAAATCAGAACAGAAAACCTAAAAGTAATATTAGGATAAAATGAATCGTCTAAAGTCAAAATGTCAAAAATTAAAACAATTAAATATGACACCATAACCACCAATACATTGTCTAATCAACAATTAGTGGTACTCATGAGCGTGTATCTAAGTATCTTCTGCAATACATTGCTAATCAACAGCGAATATGATGTAAAATATCTAACGCACACAAAATAAACTCCAGAAACACTAACATTTCACATCATAACCCGAAAAAATCCATCAGAACCCTAAAAAACAACTTAAAGCGTATAATACGAAGCAATGTGCGTGTAGAAATTGATCAATAACATCAAATCTACTAAATTCGAACTTCAGAAACAATACGCGAGTGTAATAAACTAATAATCACAAACCTGAATTGATCTGTGAACCTGAGGCAGAGTAATTGAACTGCAGATCTAGATATTTAACAACAACGAAATCAAACAGCGTAAGAATCAAGCGAAAGATATAGATACATATAATGTAAGCAACTTTAGAGAGAGAAACGTACATTGTAGAGAGAGATGCAGAAGCTTCACGCGGTTGTTGTTCTCCCGCTATCTTCAGCTTTCACTATTTAAAGCGAAGGTTGAAGAAGGATTCTGTGTTACGCGTTTCAAAAGATCGGTCCTTTTTCATAACGGAACTGTTCATTTTCCAGGTAACTGTACAAGTTTTGAAGGCAAAGGTACAAGTTGTAATGTTACGGGAGTTGTGGATTTAGCTTTTTTGTATCTGGAAGAAAAGGTTCACCGGTTTTAAAGGAGAAAATAGCATATGGAATAAAAAAAGATGCTTAGTAGGAGATGAGAATGTAATACGTGTCCGTGACATGCTGGACGTCGGTGGTGGGCCACCACTACTACCCGGTCCGATAAAATAGGATGACAATTCAACTAACTTCTTGACGTTTGGTATGATCCCAATAAGGAAAGATATTTATTTATAAAGAAACAATTTTAATTGAATAATTACAAGAATTATATAAGAATTAAAGTAATGTGAAGATAATCACAACTCACAAGTAACAACAAGGGCAAGTTCCATAAAAAAACTAATATACGTTCTTATATTTTTTATAAAAATTCTTTAATAATTTTTTACACATAAAAAACCAAGATACTCTCATTTTTTTCCACACAAAATTCACTCAATAAATTTTTGAACGTAAATAACCAACATATTTTCTTATTTTTCTTATAAAATTCCCTCAAAAACTATTTACCCTAACAAATAATTCGACAAAAACAAGACAAAAGAAATCGACCGACAGAAGTAAGAGCAAAGCAAGCGATTCGATTGCAAAACAATTTGATTGTTTATGTGTTTTCACATATTTTATAAGTATTTTTACAAAATTGATTTAATTTGATTACAATTCATCTCTTTATAGAATGAATTTGTCCGTCAATTTCTTTTGTCTTGCTTCTACCGATTCATTTACTAGAATAAATAGTTGTCCAATGATTTTTGTAAAAAAAACCCAAGAGTATGTTGGTTTTTTATGTTAAAAAATTTGTTAGATTTTTGTGAGGAAAAAAAGAGTGTGTTAATTTTTTATGTGTAAAAAGTTGTTAGGATACTTTTATGAAAAAGAAAAACATAAAGTATGTTTTTTTTTACGGTATATGCCCTAATAGGAAAGAAAAAAAAACACATTTAAAGTAATAGATACAAGTGTGTATACGGTTTTTGTGATTTTTTATTAAAAGTGATTTTCTATTTGAATATATCTCTATTTGTATATTTAATAACATAAATTATATTATTATAATATACAAAACTTTAAATAAAATAATTTATGTAGTTGTTAGATATCATAAACTTATTTTATAAATATTTTTGTTAAATATCTAACTTATAATGTTTTAAAGTTCGGAATTTTATTTTTATTGTAATGAAATTAAATTGATCATGTAGAAAGACGACCTAATTTTTAAGAATATTATTTTGTTCCCATCGTAGAAAAAGACGATCGTCATTCGTGACCAATCACCCATTCAACCTTAACCTCCAAGTTCTAAGAAGGAGACACTTTCAAACTTTTTTATATTATTCTACTAGCTTAGAACCCGTGTACTACACACGGGGTGAAAAATATCATTCATAAAATTCTTAAATTTTTATGTATATATTTTATGGATATAAAAATGTATTACATATACTAAGGATAAAAAAATTCAAAATATGTAAAAATTAATATATAATTGAGTTTCAAAAATACGTTAGTTACTATTTAATGTAATTTGACTTTCATTACTATTTGATTTAAAATAAAACTTAAGTAATTAGATTTCAAAATTTTTTATAATAAGGGATAATTCAAATTAAATGTGTTTTATTAATATAATTAGTATTTTTTTTAAATATATTATTATTATTAAAAGATAGAGGTGTGTTTAAGAAGAGAGAGAGGCGAAAAAAAAATGATGAGAATTAATATGGAGGCGGCACGTGACATGAAAAACTTTTATTTATTATATAGTATAGAAGTATAGATATTAAAAGATAGAGGTGTATTTAAGAAAAGAGATAGACGAGAAAAAAATGATGAGAAAGAATATGAAGGCGACACGTGGTATGAAAAACTTTTATTTATTATGTAGTATAGATTGTTCCCCACTTATATTAATTATATTATGTAATACAACGTTATAATATATATACATAAAAAATTAGTTATTGGAGAATATTAAACACGTATAAAAAAATGTTGAGATTATAATAAGAAATAACTTCTAATTTTCTCTAAAAATAATAAGTTAATAATGTAATTGAATATTTTGATGCTTGTGTCTTTAATAGTGGGTTTGTTTGATGAATTTTAAATAGTTGTTTGTCGTTGGTATATTGTAGTTTCTGTTAAGGATTCGGGAAATTAGAACAATTTGATATCTTATTAGCCAAAGGAACATACATATAATATTTGTTATTTAGTTGTATTATTAAATAAAAAAATAAATAAAATTAAAAAAATCAATGTTTTTAACACGGGACTTTTATTTCAAAATAGAGTAAATTGTCCTTTATTTATACTATAAATTACACTCTGTGTTCTTTGACTTCAATAAGTACACCACATGTCCTTTTCTTACATACTTGTATACATCCTATGTCCTTTACACTAACTTGTGTTAAGTTTTGACATATGCGTTGCACATGAGGGTATAATTGTCTTTTTACCCATTAAAGGACATTTTATGTAATTTATCAAAACCATACTATCAATACTCATCCACCTTCTTCCCCAAACCTTCCCCGCAAACAAAAAAAACATATCTTCACCATCCAATATTCAAATGGATACATGAACCGGTATGTGTAGTCTATTTTTTTCTAGTGGTGGTGATCGTGAATCACAAAAACCAAAAATTTTATGTAGTGATCTGATTATCCTTAGTATTGGAATTCTTGGCTTGCTAGTTGTGCTTGCAATTTTATTCATCACAATTTTGTACCATATATGCAAGTCTGAGAAGCTCATCTGATGATGGTATTTAAAAGCTAATCTCTATCCTATCCAAATTATAGGGTAAATTAGGATCATCTTCACCATCCAATGTTCTATAACACATGAACCAGATTGCTAAGGCTTCTTTTTTTTTTTTTTTTTTTCTGGTGGTGGTGGTCCAAATCCAACCCGCAATTGGACGCCAAATCCAACGGCAAAGGGCATCCGGTGAAACCCTCGTTTGGGGTCCGATCGTGTGAGGCGGACACAAAGCATGAGCTGTGGGCGTCCAAGTCACACTCCTGGCAGAGGACGAGGTTGTCGGTGGAGCAGCGGACGGAGATCTGTGAGCGGAGGTGTTTGCTGTCGCATAACTGTGAGTGAAGGTGTTTGCCGGAGAGGGCGTTGGCGGCATGAATGTGCTGGTCACAGTACAACAGAGCTTGGCGGAATTGGCACGGCAGAAGATGACGGCGATCTGGTGGTTACTCGTTTGGTTCAAATCTTTCATAAGTTGCATAAGCCATACCAACTCTTGAGCCGCCATAGATGTAGCTCGATACTTGGCTTCAGTAGTGGAGTATGACATGGTTTGTTGTCATTTACTACATCGGGAAACTACACTTGAACCAATCAGAAACACGTAGCCAGTGGTAGATCTTCAACTACTTGGATCGCCTGCATAATCCGCATCACATAAACCCTTTAGTCGTGCTTACGTGTCACACTCCGCCTCAGGCACCCCCTGTACGTGTGTGAGCTCGATTGGTACCTGTTTTGATTTCAGAGTTTTTATAAAACACAACGGAAGTCTTTTCGCAAGGATCGTTCATCATTTGTATCAACCTCGAGGGTTGTATTTGTAAATATCAAGACCCAGTTGGAAAACAAAAGTCTCGTATTTATTTCATAAACACAGGGATTTAAATACCCTATTCATTTTTATTACAAAACAGAGTTTGAAATCAAATTCATCTCTTGTCTCTTATGGACAAGTTCAAGCCACTGGAAATAGTAATATCCAAGGTTGATCAGTTCATTTGTCCTATCTCCTTTTTCATTTTTTTAGGATTTCCTATGCACGAGGCCTGAGAATCCAGCGTGCAAGTTATCCTTTTTCAACATTCATTCCTGGGTCAGATATTATGTCTGCCCGTATCCCCTTTTCCTTTTCATTTTCTTCATTGCCTGAAAATATTTTGAAAATGAAACGTCAGCGCGAACGCCGGTGAATACAATTATCTTGATAGTAAAATCATTTGGCACAAACAAGTATTATTTTGATAATCACAACTTTGTTTTCAATCCACACATTCAACAGGCCCTTATCTCCTGATCATACGCACCACTGTATACACTGCGTCATGCCTTATAACAATGGACAGGTCTACGCCTCCGAATTTGTTATAAGATAAGCACCAGCCGCAATCCGGGGCTCTCACCCGAGACCCGTGTATCCCTTGCAAGTTTTACGTATACCTATGGCCTGAATGCTTTGTTCGTAAAAGAACGTTGCGCATTATTCTCTTAACCTTTATTTGGCCATTTTCGTAAACGTAAATGTTTGACATAAGTTTTAAAGTAGATAAAGTATTCACCTTGATAATAGGAATGAGTCTCTAAGTTGGAAATTCTAGAATCAACTTCTTATCTTTGTTTTTCTAGCGTTTTGACACTTCTAAGAGCGTTTCTTCTTAAACCGAGCACTACAACGAGCGGGAATCGAACGGGGATCTTCGGGAACCTTCTAGGGAAGCTTTGGAACAAGTTTTGAGAGTGAGATTCGTTTTTGGGATGAGAAATTCGACTGAACTCGATCAACTATTTATAGGCTGAAATCTGGACCCATGTCAGACCGACATGGTAAGCCATAGCGGTCCGATATCCGTCTATGCTTGCGTCAGCCCTACACGTCTAAATCTGATTGGACCGCACCTCGTATTATGGCTAGCGGACTGTTATGAGGTGCATATCGGTCCGATATCAAGACACGCGTCAATACCCAGGGCTGAGTCATAGGACACGTGTCAGCACCACAAATTGCGGTTGAAGGCGGTAGTCAGACCGTTATCCAATTGACGTCGGTTCACTATCCGACCCTCTACCCAATGCGGACCGTTATGGGATATGATAGCGGTCCGCTATCTACCCATAAATCATATTTTTCATTTTTAACCTGGACTTTGGTATTTTAGATACACAAGTACTTTAAGGTTCTAACCTTGGCAATTTCTTAGACATTTTTGTGGCAGGTGTTACATTACGGCTCCCTCTTGAACTCAACCCCTTGAACAATTGTGGCTCTTACAAATATTAAAACCCTTTGAAGTGCATATAGATGAGGCTTTCTTGGGTTTTGAATAAAGCGACTCAACACACTGACAGGCGACAACAAACGTAATATCATGTAGGGTTAAGGTTAAGTAAATGAGACTACCAACCATCTTCCGGTACTCAGTTGGATCTTTGAGTTTTTCTCTTTCATCGGGATATACCATTACATTAACATATATGAGTGTAATTGCTACATTTGCTTCTTCTATGTTGAATCGTTTTAGGACTTCTAACGCATACTGCCTTTGATGTAGTAGAATGATTTCTTCCATATATGTGATTTCTAAACCGAGAAAGTGCTTAAGATGTCCCAGATCTTTAATCTTAAATCGTGTGCTTAAATTTTCCTTCGATTGAGCTATCATTTCTTCTACACCCCTGGTTATGACAATGCCGTCTACATAAGCAAGTATAATGGCCCCTTTTTCTCCAAAGGTCTTTACAAATAGACTTGTGTTAGCTGATGTACTTGCGAAACCATTGTGCTCTAAGAACTTTGTAATCTTCCCAAACCATGCTTGTGGTAGCTCTTTTAATCTACACAGAGCCTTCTTTAACTTGCACACATAATTTGGGCGTACATGACTTTCAAACCAATATGTGGTTCCATGTGAATCACATGATCTAGATTCCCATATAAAACACGTTCTTCACATCAATTTCATATCAATTTACACAGGTTCCACCTTTTATCATGGCTAAGCCAAGAAGGACTCATACAGTAGTCAACTTAGCAACCGAGAAAGTTTCTTCATAGTCTAGGCTTTGTTGAGAAAGCCCACGGGCTACAAGTCGGGCTTTAAACCTTTCAATTGAGCCATCAACCTTGTGTTCACCTTGTAAACTTATTTACAAGGTATGGGCTTTACATTGATAGGTTTAGGAACCAATTCCCATGTCTTGTTGCTTATTAGAGTTGTCATCTTTGCTTCCATGGCTATCAACCACTATTGTGATTTGCATGATTCATTGAAGATTTGAAGGTGTCTAGCTCTACTATCCTCAACACATGCTACATTTGCATATCTGGGATTTTGTTTTCTTATACGTGTTGATCTTCTTGGCGTGACATGCTCATTATTCTCTTGTTGGGTTTATTCGACTTGCTCGGGTTGTTGGTTGTACCGCTCATCATCTAAGGCCCATATGGTGTTGTCACTTAATTTTAAGTTCACATGTGATAGTTCTTCTTTCAACGTGTTAGTGTCGAGTAGAACTTCCTTGTTAGGTGACCACCATGAAGAATTTCCATCTAAGATTGCATTGCGTGAGGCATAGCATTTTCCTTTTATAGGTTCACAACACCTCCAACCCTTTCTTTGATGATCATATCTGACGAAGATACATCGTACTGCCTTTCTTTCTAATTTATGTCGGAGATGGCTAAGTATGAAGACATAACACACACAACCAAATACCCTGAAATAGCTAAGCGTGGGATTCATGTTATATAACTTAACATACGACAAAATAAAACCAAGACCTTCTTGGGGTAATCTATTAATAACATATGTTGCTGTCATCATTGCTTCAGCCCAAAACCTGCCAGAGACGTTTTTATCGTGCATCATGCTTCCCGATACCTCTGCCAAATTCCGATTCTTTCTGTTAGAGATGTCATTTTGTTGTGGCGTTTTAGGACATGTTAATTGTCTTCCGATCTTGCATGACTTCAGAAACTCGATGAATTCTCGTGATAGGTACTCTTTTCCATTATCCGATCGTAAGACTTATATAGTTTGCTTTGTGTTCATTTTGCTTCTAACCATAATCCTTTAAACTTGGTTAGAGATTCTGATTTTTCTCGCCTAAAGTATACCCAAACAAAGTGAGAAAATTCATCTATAAACGCAATCATGTACCACCTCCGATTGACGCTTGTTTTACCGGCCCAAAGACATTAGTGTGTACCAAATCAAGTGGTCCCTTATCTTGATATGAGGAGTGAGTAAATGGTTGTTGATGGGCTTTCCCATACTGACAGCTTGCACATACGAGGCCCTTGTGGACATCAAATTTCGGTAGACCATTAATCGGTTCTTTATCTATCATTTTGCACAACTTGTCATAGTTGACATGCCATAGTCGAAGGTGCCAAATTTCCACATTTTGGTTGGTTTTAGTCTTCTCATCATGAGCTGATTCTGCTAATAACACATATATGGCTTCTTTCCTATGACCTTGGAATATCAGTTGTGATGTGGTCTCTAAGTGTTCAAATACCTTAACATCATTCGATCCAAACAATACATAGTTGAGTGCCGATGTAGTTTGTGGAACTGATACTAGATTTTTCTTCATTCCTCGTACATGGTAGATATATTTGAGTGTGATTTCTTTCTTGTTTCTTTCTGCTCGAAACATAACATCACCCATATGTGCAATAGTGTTTCGAGTTATCCGCGTTATAACTACTACTCGACTACCCTGTAACATCCCATTTTTTGGGCATAATTAAAAAAAATGTTTATTTTTTGAGAGGGGTTTTATTTACATAAATTAATTTTATTGGGTACGTTTATTAAAATGTTAAGGAAGGTTTAGTGATAACATGGAGTTAAAATTGATAACCGTATACAACTAATATATTTATATGTGTCATACATCAACCATTAACGAGGCACACCTAAAAGGGTAAAACCATGTAACATGAGCATGACCCCTTTAACTCGTTTATTTAAGCAAGTCAAAATGGATTGGCAGGTTATAAATGAAATTAATACAATCGTAAAAAGTGATAAATGAGTTGACAGGATGAACACATAAATTATATATTTTAAAATTTTGTAATTATAACTTTAAATGGTTTAACATGTACATTTTAAATAGAATATGTTTAATAAACATTTTAAACATATCAACCTAAAAATAATTTGTTTATTAAAGGAGTTACATAGACAAACCTAAAAGGCTGAAACCTCGTGTTTTGGGTCGTGCCAAGCATTTGCAACCGCCAACACCACCACCGCTCCCATTGTCTTCGTCATTGCTGCAACATTTTGTTTTCCATGACATTTTGTTATTATTACTACTATTATTGCTATTTACTATTACTATTATTTTACCTTTGTTATACATTAAAAACTAAATTACTTCTTTAAAAATTGAAAAAATGAAAATAAAAATATGTTATACTTCATATTGGTGTAGGGGTGTTAATCTCCACCCATTTTTCAAAAAAATGAGTTACGAGTTAATTGGGTAAAAAACGTGCATCTACAATACTAGTTATGGTAATTTGGATCACTTAAACTAAAGTACAAGTCGTGCCTAGACAAATTATAAAACGAGTTAATCTTACAAAATTTGCTAACTTAAAACGGGTCCAAATGGCACCAATTCCACCGTCATTGTAGTTGCCACCGTCACCACAAAATTTGCTAACTTAAAACGGGTCCAAATGGCACCAATTCCACCGTCATTGTAGTTGCCACCGTCACCACCGCCACTCGCACCACCCACCGCCACCTTGTCATTGCCGCCACCACAAAGGGCACCATCGCAACACCACCACCTTGTCATCACCGCCACAAATGCACCACTATTGGGTAGGGGTTGTGGTGCGTCTATACTCACTATCAAATATCAATGCACATCAATATCAATGATGGTCACTATACTTGCTATCAAATGGAGGAGTTTGGTGTTTTGTCACAACTAGCAGTTTGTTGGACCTAGTTCTTTGTTAGTTCACATGTCAAATAAAATGGCGACTAAGAACGGGTCATGGGTTAACCAAATAAGAATGAGTCGTGGGTTAAGACCATGGGAAGGAGGCTGGGATTTGAGCCCGAGTCTCGCAAGTGAAGAAGCGGCGACCTTGCCACCAGGGGTGCATACCCACTTTGGTTTTCTTATCAATTCATATTGTATATATATAAAAGAAAATGAAAATAAAAAAAAGTTACACAAATGCTGCCAAGTGGCAGGCTGTTAGTGGTTAGGCCTATGAGTATGAACAATACTCTTTGTGAGTACCACCGACATTGCAAAATGTTATTTATATACTTCTTACATTCTTTTGAAACTCCGTTGTTGTAAATTACTTTTTTAATAATTTATAAAAGATATTATATTTATATAAACAACCTTATAAATATTTTTTATAAGATATAAAATTTATTAGATACATTTAAATTTTTCTAAATGTATAACCTGTTTAATATTTAAATTTGATTATTCTACATTTTGAATTACTAGATTTTAAAGTAATAATTATCGACGTTAGGTCTTGCGATCGAATGGACTGGGTCTAGCTCTTTAGTCTTCCCGAGCCTGAAATGAAGCTGAAATACGAAGGAAACCTGTTAGAACGGTTGCCAAGGCCACAACATGTCAATCTCAAGGATCATCATTCGACAATTAACTAGAAGGTAATGAGATTGAAGAAGAGGAAAAGAAGAGAACCTTCACAAGGAGCATTGGAATTTGAGCTAATAGCCTGGACCGCATTCTAGCATGAGCTCAAACATTGAACTTGATATGTATGCATTTGAAGTATTAGCTAACCGATGAATTTACAAAATTACCATCCGCTTTAATTATTTATAAAATTACTTTTGCTCCTATAATATTTCATAAACCATACTCAAAAACTAAATAAATACAAATAGCAGGTTTAATCCCTGCTTTGCAGCGAAACGAATACATATAAAAAAAACACGTCGCGACGATATATTAAAAAAACACGAAAAAAATTACATTAAAAACGTTAAACTACGAAAGGGATGGACAAATATTTCACTTTACACCCTTTTATTTTTCCAAAAGAGACGTAAAATAAAAATAAACAAAATTACACTCAACGGCCGACCGGTGCTGACGTACCAGAGACGCTTCCCATCTTCCTCCTCTCTCTACTTGTTCAGATCTCTCCCTCTCTTCTCTCTGATCTGGTAAATCGTTACAATAGAATGTCTGTCTCTATACATACAACCGTAAACCTATATATATGTATTTCCGTCTAGTAAAATGGTTTTCAGTTTTGTTTTTAATTTTCCCCCAATTTTGTACACTCAGGGGAAGAAAATTAGACGCTACCAGCACGCCTAGGGTTTTTTCGGCTCGGTTTGATTAACATAAATCAATCAATATGGCTGCTCCACCAGCTAGAGGTCGAACGGATCATGATTACCTCATCAAGCTCCTTTTAATCGGCGACAGCGGTATGTAATTTTTTCTATTGCGTGAATCTCGATTTGTGTGATTACCTCGTAATGTCGAGAAATTTGTGCATTTTGATTGTGATTTTGTAGATTAGGGTTTGCTATACGTACTAATTATTGTAGAAATCGTACATATGATGATCGTCATTTTGCGTTATATTGGCATCCACAGGGATAGATAATATTAATAGTTAAAGAAGAAATTTAATCATTCTATGCATGCAAACAATTTATTATATGTTTTGGTTTTTATAAAAGAAAGAGAAGTGGAACCTTTGGAGTTAAAGACATGATGCAAACTTTATGATATAGTTGGATAGCAAAGAGGTAACATTAAAAAAGATTAATAGTGAACGACTGAAGGCTTTCAGCCACAAATCCAAAAATGGAAGTGTCTATCTTTCTTTTTAATGGAAGGGACCGATTCTTTGTTCCATTGTGCTGGTAAGATAGAGGATCATATCGTATGATCTTCTATTTACCATTTAGCTTTTCTGATATCTTCTTTCAGATTCAAGCCCAAGGTCCAGCTTTTCATGTGTTTCAGTTAGGTGTTAGTTAAAAATCTCGATATATTATATCACTCGGACATTTATGATTTTGTTCACTACTGCAGGTGTTGGTAAGAGTTGTCTTCTTTTGCGTTTCTCAGATGGTTCCTTCACCACTAGTTTCATTACAACTATAGGGTTCGTATGTTTACAGTTTTGATATCTTCCCGCTTTCAAAGAAATTAGTCTATCAGTTGTCTTGGGGAATACTGATAATGTTTTGATCTTCACTTATATAGTATTGATTTTAAGATAAGGACCATTGAGCTTGATGGAAAACGAATCAAACTGCAAATCTGGGACACTGCTGGTCAGGAGCGATTCAGGACAATCACAACTGGTAAGTGTTTAAGAAAAGAGTTTTCTGCCTTGCGTGATTGGTATAATTTTTATGACGTTCTAAGGCGTTGTAAACGTTGTAAGAAAGATTCTTTACGTGTGTAGTAAATAAACCTAACTAGAAGAACATTTAATTGTTAATATGCGTAATACTTTTCACAATTTTAAGTCAGCTGAAGATCCTAGAATATCTTTACTACATGTTTAAGCATGTGAGTACAGAATCTGGTTGAGTGATAAGAATTTGCAACACACTTGTAACGGATCTTTTATACTGAGTGATTTCTGTTTGGCCAACAGCCAACTCCAACTAGAACCTAGATATGTTTGGGAATCTGATGCTAGGTAAAGAAGCAGTCATGGGAAGTAAAAGAAAGAGAATATTATCAGAAACCTATTTATGGAAACGAGTAGATGGACCGGTATATTATATTTTTCAGAAAGTGATTCCTATCCATATAAATTAGGTCACCGGTATTTTTTGAGCAGCTAACATCTACAATTTCTATATAGATTTCTTAATGAAGTGCCCGACTTTTCAAAAGCCTCCAATCTTATATTTTTTCATATATTTATTTGGTTACTAATCTTGGTGTTCTGCAGCATATTACCGTGGAGCCATGGGTATTCTGCTGGTGTATGATGTAACTGATGGATCATCCTTCAACAGTAATTGCTCGTATCTCTTATCTTTAGTTGGTTACCTTTCATTTTCTTTTCTCCTTCATTACCCAAAAGAAAACTTTACATATTTGTCTTGATTTATCTTCCCTAAAGCAGGACAATATTTGGAACCCTACTTTCTATTCTGATCATTAATTGATTTGTAAGTTTATGTTCTTGACCGTTCCTCATGTAACTGATCTTACTCTATGGTTTATATGTTTAGACATCAAGAATTGGATTCGTAATATAGAACAACATGCATCTGATAATGTAAACAAGATACTGGTTGGGAACAAGGCTGACATGGATGAAAGCAAAAGGGTATGCTCTCTCTCTTGATTTTCTAATTGTGCAGGCATACTCATTGATGTTAGAGGTGCAATTTTGACCCATTTGCTTGTGAATTAGTCATTTTGGGTTATATTGTTATCCCTAAAGGGTAAAACTAAAAAATGGCTGATAGGGAAATGGGTTGAACTATCAAACAGGTCTAAAGTCACACGTAGTGTATATTTAATGCATACAATCTATTAAGTCATTTTATTAAAATAGTTAGATTACTATTAAGAAAAAATATAATATTTCTTATAATACTTAACGTTCAAATTTTAAGTATCAAAAAAGTTGAAAAAAAATTGTTTTAGGTCAACCCAACTAATAGATAATACCGAAACACATTCGGTATTTTAGGATCCGATTTGTTTAAATTAGAGATATATAGTTTTATATTTATCAATTATATTGTATAGCAATTATATAGGATCTATACCTAAAATAGTGGGATCATCTTGTATTATATATACCGATTGGTTGTGAATAATAAGATCGAACAATTCAGCATATCTATTCTATCATGGTATCACAATTGTAAAACCGGCGATCCTCTTCTCTTTTCTTTTTTTTTCCGGCGATTCTCTTCTCTTTTCTTTTTTTTCCGGCCACCTACTATCTCCCTCTCCTTCACCATGTCTACCACACTTCATCCCGCCCTTACTGTCACCAACATTCTGAACTTTATTCCTCTCAAACTCGAGATGGAGAATAGCCAATATACCTCCTGGTCGGAGCTTTTTAAGCAATGTTTTCAGAACCGGACCGGACGTCGAACCGGTCTCCTTACCGGTCCACTGGTCGGTCCGACCGGTCGGACCGGATTTAAGAACCGGACGACGTCATAAATATTATAAAAATATATCAGTCTAAATAGCTTTTAAACTAACAAGAAGTCAATTCCAATAATTTTAAACTAACAATTACCTACGAAATAAGAAGCCAAGAGACTTAAAAAAGATTAAAAAAAATAAAATAAAAAATAGTCAAGCGGTTCAACCGGTCCGACCACCCGGTTTCCGGTCCGATCGCCGGTTCAACCGGTCCGACCACCAGTTCGCTGCAGAAACGGTTCAACACATGTAACCGGACCGGTCAGACCACAGGTTCCCGGTCCGACCGGCCGGTCCGGTCCGGGTTTCAAAACATTGTTTTTAAGATCCATTGCCGAGCTTTCGAAGTTCTCGATCACATCATACCCACCACTCCTTCCCCACCCGATCCTAAACAAACAGCCGTTGAAAAGGCTGTTGCTGATGCTGCCACAACAGCAAAACAGAATCAGTGGTCCAGAATAGATGCTGTCGTGCTTCAATGGATCTATGGCACAATCTCTAAAGATCTCCTACATACCATCCTCGCACCCGACACCACCGCTGCTGACGCTTGGAAAACACTTTCCACCATCTTCCAAGACAACTGCCACACTCGAGCCGTGTACCGGGAACAACAATTTCACAACACACGTTTGAAATCTTTTCCCAACATCTCCGCTTACTGTCAGGCACTCAAAGTTTTGTTTGATCAGATGGCAAACGTAGTGAACAAGATCTCCAACCAACGTCTCGTTCTCCAGTTAATCTCCGGTCTCTCGGACTCCTATGAGAATATTGCTACTCAGCTGCAGCAAACTGTGCCACTTCCTGATTTCTACACTGCACGGTCACAGTTAATTTTGGAAGAAACCCGGAAAGCTCATCATGCATTCCACTCCGCCTTACATACCTCGGTTCCTAATCAGTCCCATGAACCGCAACAGTTTACAAACAGGCCCGACACTCAAAACCGTGGAGACTCTTATCGGGGACGCGGACGTGGATCATACCGCGGTCGCGGCCGTGGTTCGTACCGCGGTCGTACTTTCCAGACGCAGTACAGCCCCTTTTAGCAGCAATACTTTCCAGACGCAGTACTGCCCCACCTCCTCAACAGCAGACCCAATATTCCCATGGCAGCAGTGGGCCGTTCCAGCCTCCACGGCCCAACAGCAGCACCCGGCCCAGATGCAGCAGAGCCAGCAGTGGGCCTCCCCGCCCTGTCCATACCCTACGGCCCAACAAGCTACACCGAGACCCATGCCCACTAACCAATTTGCAGGTATACTTGGGGCCCATCCTTCCTCTTATGCAGGCTCGGAGGCTGCTTATACACCCACAGACATTGAACAGGCCATGCACACCATGACCATGAATCCTCCTGACAATTCTTGGATTATGGACACTGGGGCAACATCTCATATGACGAACACATCAGGTATGCTCTCACCCTATTTTAATAATACAGCATCAAACTCGATCACCGTTGGCAATGGTCTAACAATCCCTATCCACGGTACGGGCCAATCCACCTTTCCTCCCCCCGACCCCTAATTAAATTGAACAACGTTCTATATTCACCTTCCTTAATTAAAAACCTTATTTCCGTTCGTAAACTAACTACGGATAATAAACTTTCTATAGAATTTGACCCATTTGGTTTTCTTGTGAAGGATTACCAGACGCGGATCCCCATCGTCAGATGTAACAACACCGGGTCCCTCTACCCGCTTACATCGTCATCAACTTCACAAGTCACTACACCATCTGCATTTGCAGCTCTATCCCAAGATCTCTGGCATCACCGTCTCGACCACCCAGGATCTCCTATCTTAAATAGCCTTAGGCAGAATAATTTTATTTCTTGTGGAACCTCTAAGAAAGTGTCTGTTTGTCAGTCTTGTGTCTTTGGAAAACATATTAAGTTGCATTTTATGGATTCTATGTCTCACCACTTTACCTTTTGATATTTTTCATAGTGACTTGTGGACCTCCCCTATTTTAAGTTCGGGGGGTCATCATTATTACATTTTATTTCTTGATGATTATTCTAATTTTTTGTGGACATACCCTCTATCACATAAATCTCAAGTATTTAATGTATTCACACAATTTCAAACCCTCTTATCTACCCAATTTGAACGTAACATTAAATGCTTTCAATGTGATAATGGCACCGAATATGCCAACAACTCGTTCTACAATTTTTGCAAACAAACTGGCATGATTTTTCGTTTCTCTTGTCCTCACACCTCCTCTCAAAATGGCAAATCCGAACGCAAAATTAGATCCATAAACAACATCATCCGTACCCTTCTCGCCCACTCTTCTGTCCCCGCCTCTTTCTCGCACCACGCTCTTCAAATGGCAACTTACTTACATAATATATTACCAGCCAAAACTTACGATTTCGCCACCCCTACTTCTATTCTATACCGCAAACATCCTACATGTACTCACCTTCGCACGTTTGGATGTCTCTGTTTTCCTCTTACCTCATCCCCCTCAATCCACAAGTTAGAAAATCGTTCCTCTCCTTGTGTTTTTCTCGGATACCCCACCAACCATCGGGGGTACAAATGCTTTGACCTCAAAACCAACCGAATCATCATCTCCTGACACGTCGTTTTTGATGAGGGCGTGTTTCCTTTTTCTCAATCCCCTCCTACCTCCTATGACTTCTTATTATCCTAAGCTATTTCCTAGGCACGTTTAATGACTCATCTTTCCCGTGAATTCGCCATGAAAGATCTGGGCATCCTAAGTTATTTCCTAGGAATTGAGGTTAAACATACACATACGGGTCTTTTCTTATCTCAGCAGAAATATGCCAAGGACATCATAGAACGGGCAGGCATGTCATCTTGTAAGCCTGCGGTTACTCCCGTTGACACCAACGGCAAGCTTAGCGCCACTGATGGTGAACTTGTGGCTAACCCAACCGACTACCGCAGCCTCGCGGGTGCTCTCCAGTATCTTACGTTCACCCGCCAGGATCTTACTTATGTTGTCCAACAGATTTGCATGTACATGCACACGCCACACACATCTCATTTTAACGCTCTTAAGCGTATTCTTCGGTATGTTCAGGGGACTCTTTCCTTCGGTTTACATATGCACCACTCTCTGGTTGCATATACTGATGCCGATTGGGCTGGTTGCCCGAATACTTGTCGCTCAACATCCGGGTATTGTGTTTATTATGGCGATAATTTACTGTCTTGGTCATCTAAGCGCTAGACGACTCTATCTCGGTCTAGCGCTGAAGCCGAATATAGGGGGTGGCTAATGTAGTCGTTGAATTGTGCTGGTTACGTAACCTGTTACTTGAGCTTCATCGGCCACTGTCTCGAGCTTCCTTAGTTTACTGTGACAATGTCAGCGCTATCTATCTTGCAGGGAATCCAGTTCAACATCAGCGCACGGAACATATTGAAATGGATACACTTTGTCCGGGAAAAGGTCCAGTGCGGTCAAATACAGGTTCTTCATGTTTCTTCTCGTTTCCAAATTGCCGACATTTTTACCAAGGGTCTTCCGCGAGTGCTATTTGAAGACTTCCGCTCCAGTCTCAACATCCGGTCCCCTCCTGTTTCGACTGCGGGGGTATAATAGATAATACCGAAACACATTCGGTATTTTAGGATTCGATTTGTTTAAATTAGAGATATATAGTTTTATATTTATCAATTATATTGTATAGCAATTATATAGGATCTATACCTAAAATAGTGGGATCATCTTGTATTATATATTCCGATTGGTTGTGAATAATAAGATCGAACAATTCAGCATATCTATTCTATCACTAAACTTACATACTTACATGTTTTGATCTATCACCCAACCTGCCTGACCCGTTCATCTTGCCACCTCTGATCATTTATACACACATGCTGTAGTTATTTCATATGCATTGGCTATATCATTCTCATCATCCTAATCCATGCTGACCTGGCAAAATCACCCTGTCTAGGCCGTTCCTACCTCAAAAGGCCAGGCACTTGCAGATGAATATGGAATCAAATTCTTCGAAACTGTAAGTCAAACTTGTATGGTTAGTCAAACATCATCACTACGTGCCTAAATTGCTACTTACATAAACATTCAAACAGAGTGCAAAAACAAATATGAACGTCGAAGATGTCTTCTTCTCTATAGCTAAGGATATAAAACAAAGACTTGCTGAAACCGACTCAAAAGCTGAGGTATGCTTATGTACACTTATCTTCATATTCTCACCAATTATTCAAATGAGATCCATATGTAAACTTAAATAGCATCCAATGAAGATTTAAGAGGGACTTGTAAATTTGTGTGCGCGTGTTATGTGTTGGGTTTGTGAAGCCTTTGGGCCGGACTGGGCCAAATGGGCCTGGGCTGATTTGGGCTGCCGACAGCAGGGCTTTAAGCCTGTTTGCGGCTGAAGACAAGAAGGAACAGGGGCTGGCGACAGTTCCTATTAGGGCTGTTTGCATTTAGCTTGTTGCTTAAGTGTTACCATAATTAGTTACCCTAATCTTGTGTTATTTATATCCCCTGATATAATTGTATTTTCCTGAGCACCTAATAATAAAGAACCCTAGTTGCAAAGTGGACGTAGGCCAATCGGGGCTGAACCACTATAAATCTCTCGTGTCTCTTCTTTTTCTGGCTATTGATTGTGCGTGTGTGTGTTATTCCGCTGCGTTACCGACTCTGATTCCTAACAAGTGGTATCAGAGCTTTGGCTCATTGTTTACACACGGTCTGCACTGGTTCAATCGCTGAAGGGGGTTATGGCTGTTCGAGAAGGGTAGGTTGTCAAGGTTTCTGTTTCGATCTACTGTCTCTGTCGAAGGTAGTGGCTGTTCGCTGGGTTGCTAAGTATCGCGATTAAGGGCTGCTGTTTTGCACCAGGTTTCGTCGCGTGTAGCTGCTGTTTCGAACTGGTGTTGTTCAATATTCGCGATTAGGGTTCCTGGAACCCTTGCTGCTGTCGCAAAGGAGGAACAAGGTTGCTGTTCGAATTTTTTTTCTCTGGTTTAGGGGCGATTTAGGTTTTACCTAACCCTAGGGATCGCTGTTCTTGCTGGGAAAAAGAAGCTGCAGTTGACTTTTTCTGGGTTGACTTTTTTGTCAACAAGGAGTAAAGAGGAGGCTGTCCAGAGTTTATTGTTTTATTGGAGGTTGCTTAACTTCAGTTGTTGGACTTTTAATTTTGGTTTTTTCTGATTCTCGTTTGCAATGGCTGAAGACGGGAGAATTCGAATCGAGAAGTTTAACGGGACTGATTTTGCATGGTGGAAGATGCAAATAGAGGCGTTATTCGGTGAAAACGATTTAGAGATGACATTAGAAGAGAAACCGAATGGTTTGAGTCAGGCCGACTAAGTGATATGGAAATGTAAGGACAAAAGGGTGAGAGGTAAAATTGTACTGGCTTTGACGAGGAGTGTAGCGTTTAATATTAAGAAGGAAACCACGGCTCATGGTATGATGACGGCTCTGTCAAACATGTATGAAAATCCGTCTGCCGGTAATAGAGTGTTCTTGTTGAGAGAGTTATTAATGATGAGGATGAATGAGGGAAGCTCGGTGCCTGGTCACATAAATAATATAAATTCAATTTTGTCTAGGCTATCGACCGTTAGGACAAAGCTTGATGATGATACTCAAGCAGCGATTCTGTTATCCTCTTTGCGTGACAGCTGGTCAGGTTATGTGACGGCGATCACTAATTCTGGTGAAGCTGGGAATTTGAAGTTTAACGTGGTCCGGGATAGTATTCTGGGTGAAGATATTCGCCGGAAGAACACTAGTGGAGGATCTTCTTCTTCTGATATATTCAATGTGGGCAGAGGAAGGGAAAATAACAGGAGCAGTGGGAGTAGGGGAAGGAGTTCGTCTAGAGCTCGGAAGAATGTAGCTGGAGCTGCAATGAAGTTGGACATGTTGAGTCAATGTCCAAATAAGAAAAATGCTGTTGGAGTGAACACTGCTGAGGTCGTCTGTTATGATGATGCACTGGTCTGTAGTGTGGAGAGTAGCATGGACTCTTGGGTTATGGATTCTGGTTCTTCGTTTCATGCCACGCATAGCGGGGAGACGATGGTGAATCTGAAAGTTGGTGACTTTGGAAAGGTACGGTTAGCAAATGGTCACATTCTTGATGTTACGGGCATGGGAGATGTAAATTTGGTAACGCCTTTGGGAACAATTTGGAACCTGAAGAATGTCCGAGTAATTCCTGAGTTGAAGACGAAACTAATTTCAGTCGGTCAATTGGATAAACAGGGACTGGAAGTAAGGTTTGGCAATGGAAAATGGAAGGTAGTTAACGGTAATCTGGTTATTGCTCGTGGGAAGAAGCGTGGGTCGTTATACATGGTGGAAGTACCTGCTGAGGGAGTAACCGTCCCGGTCAAGCAAGACAAAGTCTGGTTCGCTGAATCTAGAGCTAAGAAGGTTCACTTTGCAAACGTGAAGCTTGGAGCTAAAGAGATGTCAATCGAATGTGTTCGGAAGTTTAAACCAGTCAGGGGACTTGGTGACAGTGGGAGCACGGGACGTGTTCCTGATACAGTCTCAAAGAGCCGGTGGGTTTTGAAGACAAAGGTTCCGACTGGAAAATTCTCTCCTGTAGATAGTTTGTAGGGTTTGGAGAGTGGTAATGGTCCTTGGTGTATCTCTGGATCCGGTGGAGTGTGCAAGCCGGTTGAGACAAAGGATGGGTCTGTCTGTTAAGACTGCTGGGTTGGAGCTCGGGGGAGCTTCAACTGTCCCTTCATGTACATGATGAGAGGGGGGCTGCAACTAGGAGGAATCTGATGAAGTCTGAGCTTGTTTATGGGGACTGAAGGCTCGGGAGACTTTGGATATGGAGGATACTAGAATTACTGGATCGGGGATTACTTGGATGGTGTTTGTGGATTGAGCAAAGTCTTCAAGTGGGAGATTGTTGGGTTTGTGAAGCCTTTGGGCCGGACTGTGCCTGGGCTGATTTGGGCTGCCGACAGCAGGGGCTGGCGGCTAGTGGTGCACAAATCGGTTTTTTAACCCAAACCGGTTCAAACCGAACCGAACCGGTTTGGTCAACGAAAAGTCAAAACCGGTTTGGCCCTAAAATGGTTCGGGTTAAACCGGTTTCAGAGGTGGAAAATGTCTAACTGGTCAAACCGGTTAGGGTTGGTTACAAACCGGTTTGCCCTAAAAATCAGTTTAAACCGGTTTTTATTAAAAAAAAAAATTTCAAATAAATTTTATATTTTTAATATAAAATCAAAAAAAAAAAATATAACAAATATAAAACATAAAGTTCAACGTTTATTAATATTTAGAAAGTTCGGAAATTAAAAAACATGACAAGATAAAATTATAAAATTCTAAAACATTAAAAATGACAATATATATTTTTATTTTTTGGAATATTGATTGATTATTCTTGTGCGTTGTCTTCGGAACTGGAGCTTCGTAGCCTTGCATCTTCGGCTAGTTCTTCATCGGTGACTAGTTCGGATATTCCAAGATCAACCTCGTTGTTGTGTATGATTTCTTCGGCTTGAATTTCGTCTTCGAGAGAAGTTTGGTCTTGTATCCTATCCATCGCATCCAAATGGTCCTTCAAGCAAATGCACATTTCCATCGCTAGGGGGGTGAGTCTAGTCCTTCGTATCGATAAGACCCTGCCACTAAAAGAAAACGCAGATTCCGAAACTACCGTGGAAGCTTGGACGGTTAGTACATCACGGGCCATGGCGGAAAGAATCGGAAACGAAGCTTCGTTTTTTTTCCACCAAGCCAAAATATCAAACTCCTCAAAAACGGTAGGAGGCATAAACGCTAAAAAGTTTGTGCCAATATACCTTCCGAGTTCGCTACTCGGGGTGGTACCTCGAGCCCGTTTACTAAATTCATTTAACATTTCGTTATATAAATTCAAATTAACATCTCTCGAGCTACCACTTGATGATGTACTCATTGTATCATGTGGAGTCGGAGTTGTACCATATTTATGTAAATAAACATCAAATAAATCTTGGAAACATTTGTTAAAATATGTTTTTGTGACTTGTGCAAAATGGATGCCTTCACTATCCAAATTCAAAGCGTAAGTAATTCTATCAATTAAAGTTTCAACCCCGTAAACATTTATTGTAGGGTTTAACGCGGCGGCATAAGTTATAACGGGAGACATTTCTTTAAAATATTTCACTAATTTTTCTTTCATCGGTTCTATCATTTTTGTAAAAAGAAGGTATTTATTTTCAAGTTCATACAACTTGTTAGCCATTAAATATATTTGTTTTAGAGTTAATGGACTTGTGGGATAATAAACACCAGATAAAAAAGTGGTGGCGGTTTTGAAAACTTCAAGCAATTCGGTTACGTCTTTTAAAATGTCCCAACTCGTAGAAGGAAACTTTAGAATTTTACGACGAGGTTTTGAGGCAAGCATTTCATGAAATAGTTCTAAAGTTTCTCTTTGTCGTAAAGCGCTATAAAACATAGTATAAGTCGAGTTCCATCTTGTCTCGACGTCCCAATTCGGACCTAAGCAAAGATTATTCGTTTCACGACAAAATCTAATATAATCATGGTATCTTTTTTTGTTACTAAAAATATTTTTAAGCATTAGTCGAAAAGTATATGTTAAGTTTGAAACCTCTTCAATTGCAAGCCTGGCTTGCACCGCCAAGTTAATGATGTGTGCGACAAATCGACTATGGAAAAAAATGTCGTTGCAAACCGCTTTATATTTAATTTTTAGTTTTTGAACCGCATTTGTATTATTAGATGCATTATCAAAAGACATTGAAAAAAGTTTATTTTGTAATTTAAATTCGGTTATAACACCATCCAATATATAAAATAAATTTTCGCCGGTGTGTGGATATTCAAACAAGTCAAACGCGATTGTACGCTTCATCATTTGCCACGTATTGGGATCAACCCAATGCGCGGTAACGCAAAGGTACGAATCGGGAATACCATGTGGAGCCGACCAAACATCGGTGGTTAAGTTTACACCGGTTTTCAAAATTTCAAAACCCAAAATTAATTCTTTTTTTGCTTTTTTCCACATTTTTATACAATCTCGTCTAAGGGTTGTGCGACTTACTTGATGATAACGTGGTTGGAGTGTCTCTTGAATCATCCTTGTCAAGCGCGGATTGTCAAAGTGGTTGAACGACAATCCTTCTTGAATCACTAACCTCGCCATTCGATCTCGAACAATATTTGAATCAAAGTTCCAAATTCCTCTTTCGCTTGTCATTGAGGCTTGACCTACTTGGAATTCCCTTCAAGGACGGGCAAGATTTTTTCATATGCGTTTTCAAACTAGTGTTTGAATCTTTCCTCTAAAACGTGCCACACATCTTGCACTGAGCACGTTCCTTCCCGTTTGACAACAAACATAGATCGTAATTGCACCAAATTGCCGGATTTCTCGTTGTTGCTCGAATTTCCACAACGGTAACTTCGTTTGAGGAACCACCAACACCCAAACTTGGCATGCTTTTGTTTTAGAGTTTAGAGAGAGTTTTTGAGCGTTTAAAGAGCGGTTTTAGAGATTAGAGAGTGTAGAAAGAGGTGTGATCAAACCTAAACACCCCCACCTATTTATAGTGAATTATAGGTGAAAAAAGGCAAAAAAAAACGGCTAAAATCGACCCCAACAGCTAGTTTTTTCAGCGACCAAACCGGTTTATCGAACCGGTTCACACAAACCGGTCCCCAACCCGATTACACCCAGAAAGCTACAAACCGGTTTCAAACCGGCGGTTTTAGCCTAACCCGAACCGGTTTGCTCCAAACCGGTTTGCCGGTTTGGACCGGGTAAAAAAAAACCCGGTTTTTTTGTGCACCTCTACTGGCGGCAGTTCCTATTAGGGCTGTTTGCCTTTGGCTTGTTGCTTAAGTGTTACCGTAATTAGTTACCCTAATCTTGTGTTATTTATATCCCCTGATATAATTGTATTTTCCTGAGCACCTAATAATAAAGAACCCTAGTTGCAAAGTGGACGTAGGCCAATCGGGGCTGAACCACTATAAATCTCTCGTGTCTCTTCTTTTTCCATCTATTGATTGTGCGTGTGTGTGTGATTCCGCTGCGTTACCGACTCTGATTCCTAACATTATGTGTGCGGGTGGGGGGAGTATTTCGTATTTGATTGAATGAAAGATTTAAGAGGGATATTTTATCCTATCCTAAAATCATTTGGTTGGTAATTTCAACCCATTTGCTTATCAATGCGTCTATTTGGGTTGTTTCAAATAAAAATTAGCTATAAGGGAACGGGTTCAACGCGTTGAACAAATTGAAAGCCACCCTAACTTTATTTTTAATGGGGCAACTTCACACATTAGTAACCAAGTTTCCCAAATGTTCAACTAAAGTCACTTAAAGTTTTTTTTTGTTCCTCTAAAGTCGCTCAATTTTCATTAGGTGTTTCAATCTTGTGAATTTTTTTTACAAATGTTAATTTTTTTAAAAATTAAGTAACCTAAATGGAAGATATATGATTCTTGGTTACTATTTGGTGATTTTTTTTTTCAATTTGACTTGAATTGAACAATTATGAAACTTGGTTATTATTTAGTGAATTTTTTTTCTGCACTATTACCTCTTATTCAAGCTATTTAAAAAAATATAATTACCAAATAGTAACTAGTATTCATATATGTTCAATTTAGATCACTTAATTTTAAAAACTTTTAACATTTATAAAAAAAATTCACAAGATTGGAACACCTGATGAAAGCCGAGTGATTTTAGAGGGAAAAAAAAAACTGAGCGACTTTAGGGGAACAAAAAAGCTTTGAGTGACGTTAGTGGAACACTTGGGAAACTTGGTTACTATTGTGTGAAGTTTTCCCTTTTTAATGCATATACCATCCTAAATCATATTATTCAATGATTTAGATTATTACTGTTATTATATTGTTTTTTGTAAGCATAATCAGCGTCTTAATTGAGTGCAAATGTTTTTAAAACTGAACAAAAAGTTACCCTTTTAACCCATTAACCAGTCTACAGATCTTGCCACCTCTAGTTGTTGCTTATTCTAAAATCTTGTTCCGTTTTTACCCTTTTGATGTTTCCAATTACAGCCTGAGACAATTAAGATCAACCAACCAGACCAGGCAGCAGGAGGCTCACAAGCTGGCCAGAAATCTGCATGCTGTTGATAAAAGACATGAGTTGCATTGAAAGACATCCACAGGGCATTTATGATGCCATTAAGATTTTCTTTTATTTGTTATTCTAAAGTTGTTCTCATTGCGAGAAATCGATTTAACATATTTGTCTTTTTGTCGTTACTGATCATCGTGAAATCATGTAGACTTCTAAAGAAACGGAATCTTGACTTGATTCATCTTTTGGAAAAGCAAGGAAAGAAATGATATGGGGAAAAGATGGTCAAAGTTATTATCAATAATTGTGAGATGAAAAGATATAAAGACATCAATAATTTTTGAAATAATGTAAAAGCATCAAGTTTGAAGGGGAAAGTGTTCTTCTTGATGATCACTTTGTAGTTTGTAATTGTTTTAGGAATGATTAATTTTACATAATTTTCAGAAAGCAATTGAAATGGCTTCACTTGTGAATCCATTAGATTCTGGCAAATAATAGTGGAGTCTAGGGAGGGAAGCTGTTGTTTACTTGTCTTAAAGGTGGCAACACCGTAGACAAATGACAAAACGGGTCGGGTTAAGCTGGCTTGAACCCTCTATAAGAAATTTTATTTTATTTTTAGAGTAAATTACACGGATTGGTCTCGTGGTGAGACGAAATTTCACTTTAATCCTTAACTTTCAAAAATTACTCGTATGGCTTGAACCATCTAAGAAATTGGGGGGTTCGATGAAAATGGAATTCATAACTACAAATCGATTTCAATTTCGACCAATTTCTAATCTATACTATATAATAAATAAATGTTTTTTAATGCCACGTGTCGGCTCCATATTCATCCTTATAAAAATTTTCCCGCCTCTCTCTCATAATAAATACACTTTCATATTTCAATAATAATACATTTTTAAACAAATTATTAATTATACTAATAAAACACATTTATTTTTAATTTTCTCATATTATAAGAAAATTTAAAATGTAATTATTTAGCTTATGTTTTCAATCAAATAATAAATGAAAGTTAAGTTACATTGAATAATATTTTATGTACTTTTTAAACTCAATTATATATTATTTTTTACATATTTTTTTGATTTTGTTTTCTATTGTTAGTAGTATATGTAATACATTTTTTCAGCTATAAGATACATATATACAAATTTAAGAATTTAATATACTGATATTTTTTCACCCTGTGTAGTACACAGGTTCTAAGCTAATATTAAATGAAAGTCAAATTATATTAAATAATAATTAACGTATTTTCGAAACCTAATTATATATTAATTTTTACATATTTTGAATTTGTTTTCTATCTTAAGTATATGTAATATATTTTTACAGTTGTAAAATATATACATAAAAATTTAAAAATTTTATATATTGATATTTTTCACCCTGTGTGTATACACGGGATCTAAACTAGTAACTAATAAATTGAATTCGAAATTCAAAAAATTCCATCCCAAAAACCATATTTTGACTACGCTTCGACTATGTCAACTGCACTTGAACCGTTAGATAACCATAGTAGATGATAAGATCACTATTCTCATCTCTATTGTAGAACCGTACATGAGATTTTCATATCACAACTCCTCAAGGGTCACAAATAAATCTAAGGAGCGTCCATTATTATTTTTAATTTTAAATGAGATTCGGGTTTTATAAGTTATTTGGAAGGACCAGATTTCTGTCGAGCCGTAATCAAAGGCTCTATCCGCATTCAAAGGCGTAAAATGGTTATTTGGGGACCGTCTCAAGCAGTTCCCCATTCCCCGCACAAAATATGAATTTAACCTTTTTACCCAATATACTTGGCCTTTGCAATGGTTCTTGCAGAAAAACCACTTTATGATTATAGGGTTTATTGGAATATGAAATTCAACCTTGGAAATACAAGATCCCAATTTTTTTTCCGCTTACTATTTCTAAGATTATCAAAAGCCCTTTTTACAGTCATAGTAGAAATAAAGTCAATTTTCTTTTGCTTTGTTTTATTAATCTTTCATTGATTTGTGATTTGTTCTCTTCACGAATCTACATTAATCTACCAACAATTTTTTCGTAAAATCTCGTCAAATAACTAATAATAATTTGAGGTTGAAGGAGTAGGATTGAGATGGTGACGCACTTAAGATTTTGCGATTTCGATTCTGGTAATGTTTATGCCAAATGATCAAGGCAAAAACTGGTTGCAAAGATGGTGGTGTTTAAGGCTGTGCGTAATACTAGCATGAGAGGAGGGGGCGTGAGCCACGTGGAGGAGATGAGGGGCGTGAAACACCGCGCCGCCTAGGCGTGAGAGGGGCCGTGGGGGGCGTATGTGAGTGTACTCATAGGCGTAAGGGGATGGGGGGTGCAAGATGCCAGCTCGCCCAATGAGATGAAGGTGAGGGCGTGGGGACATGGTATGCATTACGCATAGCCTAAGAGGGGCCAACGACCAAAGCAGAATGTTAGTGCCAAATTTGAATACAAATATATTATTTTTAGGAATAATATAATTTATGAGTGAAATGATCTATTTGTTCCATGATTTATCGTTAGATAAACAATTGGAGGACTTTTGATTTATTTGACTAGTTTTCTGAAGCTATTTATTATCCGTTTAACCTGTTAAAGATTATAGGTCGAATCGACGATACGAGTCAAAATTACATTATGTAAAGGGTATTGAGTTTAATACACCATTAAAATTTCATACATCATTTTAATTAAAAATTTACCTTAAAAGTTGTGCCTATCATTATTATTAATTTATTATATTTAAAAAAAATTAATCATATAGGTAAATTCTTTTTTTATGAAACAAATACTTGCACAATATCTTTTTTTTATTCAGGGGTTAGAAAATTAAATAATTTTTTATTTATACAATTTATATTAAATAGTTAAATATAAACATAAATAAAATAATATTTATTAAAATTAAACTTGGTCGTGTGATCTGGGCTCGAAGGATGGGTGGAGTTTGAGCCATGTGGTTCAAATTTATCTTCCAATAATAGAAACTTTTTTTTTCCGAAATGCAAAGTTTAATTAATTAACTATAATAATTTAATATGAATCAGTAATCTTTTCCTCATCATATCGTCCGACTAAAAAAACCGAAATCCGAATCGTATCCTTAACCGAAAAAATCCGAACCGAATTGTGAATTCGGTTTTCGGTTCGATTAACAGATATACCTTTTTTTTAATTCGGTTTATTCGGTTTGTTTGGTTAGACATATTTCCAATTCGGTTCGTTTATTCAATTTATTCGGTTGATTTCGATTTATTTGGTTTATTCGGATATACTTTCCTTTTGAAATCGGTTTATTCGGTTGAATTGAGTTCGGTTAGAAAAAATTCTAATTCGGTTCGGTTAATGGATAAGGGTTAAAAAAAATCAAAACCGAATAAACCGAATTGAATAAATCGAACAAACCGTTAACCGAACCGATAAACACCCCTAAAGTTTGCTACATAATTAGTAAAATCTTATGTGTTTCTTTCAAACACGTATATCACTAAAAATATATATTGGATTTTGTATGATACGCCAGTAATTAATGACGTATTCTTGTAAATTTTTTTGACGACAATATAAATATTTATTCAATGTATTCAAATAAATCAAAAGACAATTAGTATTTTATTTGATATTGAGATATATTGAAAAATATAATATTACGTTGTAATATTATTTTTATAATATAATTTTTATATTACATCTATTTATTAATTAGTAATCCACAGATTACGTTATAATATTATTTAATAATCAACTGATTATAATAAATTAGGTTCTATTACTAAACTAGTTTAGGTCCCGTGTCTACACACGGAGTGAAAAATATTAATATTTAAAATTTTTAAATCTTTATGTATATATATTTCACATGTGTAAAAATATATTACATATACTACGGATATAAACAAACTCAAAATATGTAAAAATTAATATATAATTAGGTTTCGAAAATACGTTAATTACTATTTAATGTAATTTCACTTTCAATTACTATTTGATTGAAATAAAAATTACATAATTAAATTTCAAAGTTTTCTTATAATAAGGGATAATTTAAAATAAATGTGTTGTATTAATACAATTAGTACTTTCTTTAAATATATATTATTATTTAAATATAGAAGTGCATTAAATAAGAGAGAGAGAGACGAGAAAAAAATGGTGAGATTGAATGTGGAGACGACACGTGGCACTAAAAAACTTTTATTTATTAGTATAGATTACATTATAATTAATTATTATTTTCTTACTAGTTTAGTTATAAATCTTCTTTTCTATAAACCAGTCATTAATAATTTAGGTATTATACAATAAAATTAGAAGTGAGAAAAATCAAATTTATAAAACATTTAACAATGATTCATTAAATTGGTTATGATTGATTATCATGGGTGAAAACAAATAAGTCACATCGAATGGTGTTAGCAACTTTCAATGTGCTGTAGTGGTAGGAAGCCTGAATTTTAAAAAAAGACTCAGGTTCTATCCCCACTAACACCACTATTGAAAAGGGCATGGTGGCTCAATGAAGGAAGACCTGGATCTTTGTGATCTCCGGTTCGATCCTGAGGGCGTCCGGGTTTTACCACCAGTGGGCTTTCGGGCGGGTGGGTTTTCTCCGGAACTGGAGATAACTTGGGGCGCTTAAGGGCTCCGTACGGCTGGGTTGGGCCACCTGGCGGTGGCCTTTTGCCAATGGGTCACCCCGTACGGAGTACCTAGACAATTCTATATTTGTTGGCCGTTAAAAAAAAACATCAAATGGTGTTAAATGCTTAATAGTAGGGTATATAAATCATGGTTCACTATGTAAATCAGCTGGAGATTCGTACATGTGACCGTCAAACTTTCATCATGATGTTTACACATTTACGATACTAGTCGTATTTCTTAATTTTTTATAATCAGTGGTATATGTATGATTCTATAGATTTCAGATAAATTTTTGACCGAAATTGACATAAAGAAAACCAAATCGAGTGGCCTCGTATGTTTTTTGGAAAATTGAAAGTCCTATCATTTAGGCTGATGTATGCATTCATTATTTTTATGTTAAAAGTCAAAAGTTTCAATCTCATTTTCAGAAAGAAAAGTGATAGAAAACTTAAAACTTTGATGACATTAGACATTTAGAAGTGCATGTATCTTTGAAGAGATCACTTGAGACCAATGTTTTAAAAACCGGTTCAAACTGGTCGCGCCGGTAATACCGGTTGAACCGGATCTCGGTCACTAGCCCGGTAAATTGGAAGAACGTTTTGTAACTTGAACCGCCGGTATTACCGGTAATACCGGGTTAGACCGTTATACCGGTTTTAGGCCAACGTAAAATTTTAGGTTTAAACAAAAAAATTAAGTTTTAGCGGCCCGATTAAAACTTTTAACCTAGCCAGTAGCCATCGATTATTTTTTGAGTTGAAGTTGGATTTTTATGGAATTATAGGGTTAACTAGTCAATCCGGTACAAACGGTTGAACCATTTCTGAGCCCAGTCTGGTACGATTTAAAAACCGGTTTTTAAAACATTGTGTGAGACCACTTAGGGCAGGGAAATCTTTTTATTCAAGTTGTAGAGCCTCACACGATGCAAGAATGAAAAGGGGTCAAAAGTGACTTTGTCTAATATATGTGTAATTATTACGTGAATTATTATAAATCAAATACTAAAAGTGTAAAATTGACTACGCATTTTCATGTAAAAATAATTATATTATGTACCTTTAACTATATCAATCAAGATGTAGTCAAGTTGGAGCCAGTGGTGAAGCTTGAAGAAAAATGCCGGGATGGCTAGTACAAAGCTCTATTAATCTATAAAACAAAGAACAACGTAAGTCTCATCGCGAGGATGTTCCGGTGACAAGATTGTGGCGTGAGAGTAAGTATCTGTGTAGTGAGAGAATACGTAAGTATGAGAGTAATTGCAAGATCATGAATGTGTACATGTTTGGTTGTTAGAGATGTATTTACAGCCGATGTTTTAGCATTAATGACATTCAATGTTCATGCATTATCCAGAGAAGGAATGTCCTCTTCATCGTGTCATGTTAGAGCATGGATACCCGTTGCAATGTTTGTCGGTGTACGACTTTGGATGGTCGTATTATAAGATTTATAAATCTATATTACCATGTCTCTACTCTACTCTATATTATGTCAATCACCCAGTTTAGGCTATAGTCCAGATGTTTAAGGTTCGTTTAGATGATAAGGTTCATCTGGATGTTAGGGTTTGTCCAGTTGCTAATGTTCGTTTAGATGTAAAGATTCGTCCAAATGTTTGGGTCTTAAGTTTGCTTGATTCCAACCTTTATGATCGTATATACCGTTTCTTTGTCTATGAATGCTGATCATGCCTAAATGTACTTACATCATTATGTCCCCTAGTCTGGTGTGGTTGGACAAAGACTAGTACTTTACATAATCCTAGGCTGCTTGTGTGTGGATTAGGAATGAGCGTTTAGTACCGAGTACCGGTACCGTACGATAGATTCGGCATGGTATTCGCTATCCACTTTTCCAGAAATTTGGTACCGGTACCGATACCATTTAGAGATGCGCATTTTGTAAGGAATACTGGTACCGTACTTATACTGTACTGATAGATTTGGTACGGTATTCGGGGTATCCACTTTTTCAAAAATTCGGCATCGGTATTTTTACCACCGGTACCGATCTCATCCCTAGTGTCGATGAGATGACTTCAAAACTCATGCTAGTTCCCTTTTCAGTCAAATTTTGCTACACTTCGTTATATTGCTTGTCGTTGCTTTTAAAATATATATATATATATATTTTTATTCTAGGATGTTTTGTAAAACATTATGGCTGTCTATATTCCCCTACCAGCTTAGATCCCGTGTATTACACATGGGTAAAAAAATATCAATACATAAAATTTTAAATCTTTATGTATATATTTTACATGTGTAAAAATGTATTAAATATCTTACGGATAAAAAACAAAATTCAAAACATGCAAAAATTAATATATAATTGGGTTTTGAAAATACGCTAATTACTATTCATTTATGATTTGATTGAAAATAAAGTTACATAATTAGATTTCCTATAACAAGAGATAATTTAAAATAAATGTGTTTTATTAGTATAATTAGTATTTTCTTTAAAAATATATTATTATTAAAAGATGAAAGTGTATTCATTAAGAGAGAGAGGCGGGAAAAAAATGATGAGAATGAATATGGAGGCGACACGTGACATGAAAAAACATTTATTTATTATATAGTATAGATATAAAAGTCCAACCCGTCTTTTTTCTTTTCTTCCTTATTTGCTTCAAGCTCTCAATTTAAGTTGTTCGCGGCTTGCTTTGTGTTAATTGATGTATTCCAAATTACAAATATAATTACACACATTTCTTTGCGTTTTGATATGTTTTAATAGCAAATCTGATAAGAACTGATACGTAATTGAATTTATCTCGAATTTGTAGGATTTGGTTATGTTTGTTGAAGAATTGGAAGAAACTGGGAGTTCTGTGGATGGTTGGGGAGCTGAGTCAAAATCAGAGAGAAAAGCCAAAATTCAGTAGACATGCATATGGGCTATACTGATTTTTGGGTACGGCCTGTACCGGGTCTTTAATGGGAGTATGAGCCGTCTGGTTTTTGGGTATGGCCCGTACTGGTGCCTGACGTGCAAAAACCCTAAAATCAACCTCTTTAAACACGGTGACGACTGTTTTGGAGGGGACACTAGAGGTGACAAGTGAAGGTCTAAAGGACTTAAACGAAGTTATATTGAAGCCCATAGTGAAGATCTATCACCTGACTAACGTTTATTCGCGTTAATCAACTCGTTTTGTTATCCGTCTTTCAGTTTCTTTCTATTTTAAAGGTGTTTACAATTGAGTTTGTCTTGCTCTTGACTATGTTTTGCTAATATTTTGTAACCATCTAGGTTTAGATGAATCTTGTATTGATTTGACTTTTTGTTTTGACTTTCGCTTATGCATGTGTGATTTTAGTATAGCTTTGATTCTATTGTTTTATGATGTGCATAAATACCATATTGTGTTGATTATACTTCTGATTTGTGTGGCTATTCTTGATCTTGAGAGAAGTTGTGCTCCGTGGTTGGTTATAGTTATCTTTAGATCGATTTAGTGACATTTTTCGGTCCTTGGCTTAAATCCATAACGGGTAATAGACTTTTCGGGTTGATTAGGGCGACCTTCCTTAGGATTAGGTTTGAATTAAAGGATCCAAGAGTTCGTTAGATCTTCCTATTCGCTTGGTGGGTAGATTGTAAATCACTAAGGCGCTTATATATTCGGTTGTGACCAGGAGATTCTAAGTTATAAGTAGCATTGAATCTAAGTTTGCTCCAAGAGGAAACGGCCATGGCTGGGGTAAAATTGCTCTTTGAAAATAATTGAAGACCAGTAGCAAACTTGGTCATCCGGACCAAATTGAAGCAGTGGTTAAGAAAACTTCCAAATGGTTGACAGCTGTGACAGTTTTCAGTCAACAATCATGACGTTTCATTGCATCGGTTCACCCCTATAAATAGAAGTCAACTTGATCAGTTTCATACATACGAAAATCCTAACATATTTCACATTTTTGTTCTTGAATCTCTGATACTTATCCGATTAAATATTCGTGTATACCAACGAAATAATTCAATTTGAAACGATTACACGATTTTCAGAGAATCCAAATCAACTCGAATTATAATTCCTACAAAACATTCATAGCACAGAGATTTTTTGAGTTTTTCTCATGATTATTAGTGGTTATCTATAGATAATATACCACGTTGTTTTTTTTTTCTTCTTTTAATTTTGAATGATGGGTATGACACGTATTACACATTTAAGTTACTATTTGTATTATTTTAATTTTTTTATAATTATATTTAATACTACAAAAACCAACAAATTTTTCATTTTTATTTATTTATTTTTTAGAACAACTCTCAATCTACTTCTATTAATCATTTATACCTTTTCCTTAAGTGTTTTGAGCAAGAATGGACTAATTCAATTGAAATAAATAAGTTACAACAGATTAAAGTTACCATTCACACCATATGCTTTTTAATTTGTATTTTTCTTTTTTTTTGACCAACCAGGTTACGACACATGGCACACTCACAAGTTTTTTTTCTTATACCTTTTAAAATATGACGTTTCATACAATTCTGAATGTACCGTTGCGACGACCTTATTTTTATCTACGTTTCATGTAAATTTTATTCAAGACTGAGTTGTGTGTAATAATGTACAAGTCACCGAAGCATTAACACACAATCCGTCAAAGCTGCTTTGATGTTTGGTTTTTTTTTTTTTTACTTTTACAACTTTTAAAATATGATGTTTTATAGAATTCCGAATTTTTCGCTACGACGTGCTTATTTTTATTAACATTCCGACGTGAATATTATTCCCGATTTCGTTTTTAATATAACGTTCCGAATATTACCAACGCACTCGCCGCAACGCGCAGATTTACATCACAGTTTTGTTGTTTTATAAAGTTTTGAATATTATCAACTTTCCTGTCGCAACTCACGAATTTACGTCTACTAGTTAATGACATTTACCAATTTACAAATTTCACACACTTTTTAAACCGAAGTTATGATATAGAAAACCAATTGATACTTAGTCCGTTTGTTTTGAAATTTGAATGACCTATGTATAAATCCTTTTTAAATATTTACATGACTTAGACACATATTTATTTTGAAAGTTAAAAACAATGTTTATATGGCAGGACTAGTCGGACCAGTCGGATCAGAAACTGCACACTCCATTAGTTCGGCCGGTTATGTCAAGTTTTGTTTGAATCGGTGACTTGGTTTCAATGATTGGATTGGGTTTGGATCTGCGAAGTGATGCTAGATCTGAATAGGACGGCGGCAACAATAAGGGCAGATCTAATTAAAAGGAGTGGCGACAACGATGCAGATCTAGAGGTAGATCTAGAGATGAAGTTTGTGGTTGTTGATCTCATGATGTTGTAGGCGGTGGAGCAATGACGGATCTAATGATGCAAATGGGGAAAGAGACGTTGAAGGTGGTGGAGTTTCGAGGCACGTGAGAGAAGTAGAAGGAAGCTCGTGACAACTTTTCAGTTTTTCAAAATTTTTCTTTAATCTATGATACAACTTTTGTCTCTTTCCAATTGATCAGTATCGTTCAATTCCTATAATTTAACTAAAAATCACTTTTATTTCTAAATTTTGTTTAGTCTTTATAAAAAACTCTTACATCTCGTTCTTCATCTATATCTCTACTCAACTAAAACTTTAACATCCCATTTCCAATGTCTTTCTTCCATTTAAACATTGGTTGTAAGCTTCAATTTATGCACGCATATACAAAACTTTTACAAGATTATATAAATTTTGATGCCATTAGACATTTAGAAGTGCATGTACCTTTGGAAAGATCACCTAGCCCCGCCCATCTTTTTATCCAAGACCCTAGTTGTAGAGTCTCACATCATGCACAAAAATGAAAAAGATCAAAAGTGATGCTTGTTTGTGAGCTAGGGATTTTGCATGGGTAGCCACAACTTTGATTAATATATGAGTAATTCTCCATTAATAGTTATCATAATTAATTTTGATTCATCATCTTTTTGAATTTTGTATCATTGAAAGATATTTTGTTAATATAACAACTCAAAAATTCATAATATTTTTATCTATTTTGTTAAAATAACAAGTCAAATTCATAATAATTTAATCTATTTTGTTAAAATAACAAATCACATAAATTCTTTAAAAGCTTGCCATGCACTCATTCAAATAATTCAACAATGTTATCGAATTAAAAAAAATAAAAAAATATTCTTAAAACTAATGTAAATAGTGAAAAACTAAAGGTCCAAGAAATCAAGTAATTTTTTTTAAGGGACAACGAATACTATGACCACCCACGCCCGCAAACACAGACAGCGCTGGTGACCAGACCCGCCCACCATTCCAGGGGAAACCCACCACCCAAAAGGCCCACTGTGGAAAAACCCCTGACCAACTTGAGCATATTATACTAAGTGAGACTCGAACCCATGACCTCCATATTGGAAGGCCATAGGGGTGCCTCCTCCCAAACCAGTTGATCTGGGGCTAATTGACAATCAAGTAAATCGTTAAAGACCGATTTTCAACCTTAAAAACATTAAAAGGGAAAAAGATAGATCATTTGTGAACATAAAGAGATAAGACACACAACATATTTTTTTCCATAATAGCTTTAAAGTAAGTGGCTTTTGACTAAAAGTAACTTAGTGCTTTCCCACTCAATTAATCACTCTGTATAGTACGTTATAAAACAACAGTTGTATGTCGGACGCAACAACCATATATGCATTATGGGATCGATGAGAGTGTGTCCGGCCATATGATCTACTTTACAACAATTTTGGTTGATATGTTTATGATACCATACACATTGGTCTTAGGGGTGGTAAATGATATGTGCACCCCGGTAGATCAACAGAATCAGACAATTAGAGGGACAAAAGTGGTTTTGGATTCGAAAGAAAGATGGTTACAATGGTGGTTTGCCTATCAGGAAAGCACAACTAGTCATATGTAATGGGGCCAATTGGCCTTTCGAGTCTAACAAGCGTCAATCATGTTTGAAGACGGGATAGACAGATTGGGTACGATTCAAAACGGACCATGGTGGGATGTAGGCGTGTAGCGAAAACTTTTTTGTTCATTTTTTTGAACTTAAATAAATAATTAATCACGTTATGATTATACAACCAATATTATTATGATAATAATTTAAATGTATGAATAAACGATTTAATAGGTATTATAATTAAAATTATACTTTGAACTATTTGGACCCCTTTGATCCGTTCACCTATAGCTTATCTTTTTTATTTCTTTGACCTATTTTAGGTAAAAACACAACCCAAATGGTTTTGACTACATCTTGTAGGTTTTCTAGATTTCGTGATTGCCCTGAATAACTTTCTCAATCGTGTAAGGAATTCACTTTCAGATTAAAGCATTTTGTGTTGGATATCGGATGTCTGATCATCAATCAAGTTAACATTGCTATCGAGATACGATCCAAAGAGTTACACTTTAGGCAACGAACAATTATTAATATTTAGTAGTAAATATTATAATTCACGAAACATGATTTAGTCAGCAAATAAATATTTAGAGAAATATTTATCGGTTCGTTCAGTGATTAATTATTTAATGAAATAATTATATACGAAAGAAATAATGTTTAAGTGTTAAACATTTAAAGGATTAAGTTTTACTCGTTATTTATAATTAGTTAAACTACAAGGGTTAACAATAATTAAGTGTTAATTAGTTGGACATTAAATGTTAATACCCGAGGGGTCTAGTCTGTAATTAGGGGGGGTTATAAATATAACCTTAACCTGAAAACCCTAACTACACTTTTGGCCTCCGCCCTCCTACGCAAACTCCAAAGCCGCCTCCCTCCCTCCCTACGCCGACATCCACCGCTGCCGGCCAGCCACCACCGTGCGCCGCCACTTCCGCCAGAAATCGTCGCAAGCCGCCAGAGACCACCGCCGCGTCGCCGGTTACATGAGACGTTTTGTTGCGGGTTTTTCGTGAACTGTCACTAGCAAGACGCTCGTTGAACCAAAGTGTTGATCTTTCGGTTAATCGTCGATGGTATAATTGTTTTACCAACTATGGTTGGATTTAATTTATTGTTTATACACATGTAATCGGATTACTGGCGGGATCCCGGTTTAGAACCGTTAATTGTACTAATTGCTTCCGTTGTTTAAAACCTGATTTGATTATTTATTTATTTGAGTAAACTACAGTTTTCGTCCCTGAGGTTTATACCAAAAATCACTTTACGTCCCTCATTTCAAAAAAACTGTTATTTGCGTCCTCGTAGTTTCTATTTTCATCACCTTTCGTCCTCGGACCAAACGTCCGTTAGTCAATGGTTAGCCTTTAGGGGCAAGAGTGTCTTTTTTACTTTATATTTTGAGGCTATTTTGGTCTTTTCCACCTTAAAAATCAGGTTTCGTCCCTACAACTTTAAACCTCCCCCATCACCACCACCAATGGTTTATTCACCGCAACCGCCACCTTCGACACCGTCGACGATTCCGGTAGAGGTGGAGCGATTGCTCATATACTCGTCGGGTGAAGGATACGGTTACAATGTCTGGTATGGAAGCGAAATTCACGTCCGGTGGTGGTGGTGGTGACGTGGAGTTTGTGAAATGCGAATGTTGTGGTTTGACGGAGGAGTGTACGCCCACGTACATCGCGACGGCGAGGGAGAGTAACCAGGGCCGTTGGATCTGTGAGCTGTGTGTGGAGGCTGTGAAGGACGAGATGGAGAGATCTTGCTCGGACTCGGAGGAGGAAGCGCTGGATCGGCACATGAGATTCTGCAAGAACTTCCGGTCCACGAATCCGACGGAGGATCTCATATCCGCTGTCAAACAACTTCTTATCAGAAGCTTGGATTCTCCAAGGTCGCCTGGTCAGCCGGAGAATTCCAACTGCCACAGGTTGTCGTCACTTGTGGGGTCAAACGCCTGCCGTTGACTGATCAATTACAGTATGAGATGCTCAAAATTTCCATGGGATATGAAAATTTAAATGAATAAATTTCTATTTTATTCAATTAATATTTCCTTTTTTCCTAAATAGTATTATAATTTAAATTATTATCCTTTAATGTTATTAAAGGATATACCTTAAGCTTTTTCTGTTATTCACATATATATTATATTGCAGAAGATGGGATGAGGTGATGAAAAGTGTTAAAATTTTATAACCTCAGGTACGAAAACCGATAAAATAGAAGGATATTATAGTCATTTTATCAATTATTTAACAGATCAATAACAGACGTTTGGTCTGAGGACGAAATGTGATGAAAATAAAAACTACGAGGACGCAAATAACAGTATTTTGAAAGGAGGGACGTAAAGTGATTTTTTGTGTAAACCTCATGGACGAAATCTGCAGTTTACTCTATTTATTTAAAAGGTTTAAATAATTATGTTTTAAAAGTTAAAATTGGTATATTGATTCCCAACATTTCGTTGGTATACAAGATCTTTAATCGAATAAGACAAAGTAGTTTCCAAAGAACGAGTAGGAATGTTATGTGAAAAACGAAGTTGTGATTCAGATGATAAAAACGGACCAAATGAATCCTTTTTATAGGGGTTGAACCATCACAATGAACTATTGCAACTCTTCATGAAAATGTATAATAGTTGACGGTTATAACCGCTACGGTTAGTTACATCGGCAACATCATCAGTAACTCCATTAATAGTAACTATGTTGCTATTGATGATTTGCCCATCCTCAATATTTACTATGTTGCTACCGATGGTTTGCATAGCCCATCAATAGTAACTATGTTACTACCGATGGTTTGAAATTTTTGAAAACTCGGTTATCACCTCCATGTTGTGTTAGATAAGGTATACTTTTGTTGTATCTTGTTAAGTGATTTGTTGCAAATACATTGTTTTATTGAACGGTAAGGTGAAATTGTTTTTAAGAATAGAGATTATTACCTTGAGTAATAAGTTTTTGTTTCGATTATAAATTTCAATTTACTTTCAATATTTAAAAGCTCAAATAATCAAAAGAATAAATTACCAGAGTTGTGATTTTCTTCTGCTTACCGGAAATATTATAAATTTTCAATCAAACTCATCTGTTAAGGACTTATACATGTAGTTTATCATATCCTTATTATATATTATATAACAAACATGTATTTTCATGTTGAAAATGGAAGAGAACTAATCACATATTGTTTGAATCTCAAAGAAAAATGACATACCTGGTGCTTGACTTAACTCTCGTATTTGCACAGGGGCTGGATCGCTTCACGATCTGATGTACGCACCCTTACCCTGCACTTTGTGCAGGAGGTTGTTTCCACGGCTTGAACCCGTGACCTCAAGGTTACAAAACAGCAACCTTACCAGTTGCTCTAGGGTCCGCCCTCGAATCTGAAAGAAAAAGTAAGAAATAAATACGGTAAGTGGTTGATCATGTTTTTGTATGCGAATGACTATCCACTAAAAATAAATTTTTTTACTAGCATTAGGTCACCAAAATTTTTATAACGACAACACTTTATGATCAAGAAATAAACACAACAGTAATCGCACAAACAATGTCTCGACTCGATCAAATCATACTAAAATTCTAAAATAAATTCAAAATCCTCTAACTTAATTCTCTTTCTTTTGGTCTTACCGTGTCATAAATATACAACGGCCAAATACCGAATACAAACATAACACATAAATTTAGGGGGTGTTTGAGATTACTTATTTAACCTCAAAAAGTCATTTTTGTCAAAAGTAATAAGGAAGTTTGAGAAGTCACACCCTCCTTACTTCTTAAAAACAACTTTTCACACCACATTTTCCCATCTCCTTTTGGTTTACCCAGTGGCGGTTCAACCAATTTGGGGGCCCAAAGCGAATAAAAAACTTGGGGCCCTTTTCAATTTCGAGGCTTGGAATCAACAACTAATAAAATAATCAACTAAGCAACTAATTATAAGGTAATCAACTAATCAACCAAGTCGCAAATATACAAACAATTTTTTTAAATCGTGAAATAGGTCGGCTATTTATTATTGTATAGGTTTATAAACCGTAAAGTACATTAGATATTTCTTAGAAACGATAGGCCGAACGAAAGTGGTAGATATGACAAATTCTAATTTTGGACAAAACTTGTTAAAATGGTCAAACCATAGGGACGAAAGACGAACTTATTTTCACATTAAAGAAATATATTCTAAAATTATTTCACATTTTATTTTATTTAATGTTTAAATTTATTAATTTAAATAAAGTATGATTCATAAATTTATATTAGTTTAAAAATAGTTTAATTAATTATTACATTAAGCTAATCAAGTTAATTAAATTAGTTTAATTAATTACTATATTAAGGCTAAAGGCAAATGTGAATCCAAAAGGAATACAAAAATAGATGATTAGGTGGTAATGGGAATTGAACACAGGATGTTGGCCCTAGAGGGAAAAACACAAAACCAACTAATCTAGATTATTATATGTTCACACACTGAAATTAATATATCTATAGAGATGTCTTTTTTGAAAGAATTGGGGGCCCAAAATTTTGGAAGCCCTAAGTTGAAGAATATAATTTTAGGTTATTAGGCCGGCCTGTGTTATTTTTAACTTATTAACTTTTTAAAAAATCTTGAATAATTCAATAAGTAGATTTGAAAAGAAATCCAATTCCCAAACACTCCCTTAACATACTCCAAACTTAATAAACTATATCAGTTCCTGAATACGGTAGGCAAAAGAAAATATGGCTATGATCCTATGAATATTTGATTCGAAGTTCAAATGTGGTCTCCATCATGCCATAAGGTGATGGCTTTCATTTACTTTAACTTTTCTTTTACAAAAGGTAATAATAACTATTATGTGAGTTAAACTATAATTAATTGGACATGAATGAGAATCATGATAATACATACAAATGTATGCTTTATTAGTATTACTAGTTTAGATCCTGTGTATACACACGGGGTGAAAAATATCAATAAATAAAATTTTTAAATCTTTACATGTATATTTATAGGTGTAAAAATGTATCATATTTTAATGATAGAAAATAAAACTCAAAATATTTAAAACTAATATTAAGTACTATTTAATGTAATTTGATTGAAAATAAAAGTTACATAATTAGATTTCAAAGTTTCATAAAAGATAATTTAAAATAAATGTGCTTTATTTTATTAATATAAGGATAATTTAAAATAAATATATTTTATTAGTATAATTAATACTTTCTTTAAATATATATTTTTGTTAAAAAATATGGAGATGCATTTAATAAGAGAGAGATGAAGGAAAAAAAATGATGAGAATGATTGTGGAGACGACACGTGGCATGAAAAAACCTTTATTTATTAGATAGTATAGATTATTATTTGTTTTTTAGAGTAAAATACTGTTTGAGTCCCTGACGTTTGACCATTTTAACTATTTGAGTCCCTTATGTTTAAATCCGTCTCTTTTAACCCCGACGTTTCATTTTTGCTTCTATTTGAGTCCAGATGACTAACTCTGTTAGATTTTCTGTTAATTTTTTTTTGAAAAGACTAAAATACTCTCAAGTACTCAAATGTTTATTAAAAACTCTCTTTTCCATCTCTTTATCCCACAAACACTTGCTAGAATCTCTCTATCCAAACCTCTCCACCCAGTCCACCACTACCACCGAACACCATCTCCACCACCGCCAGCAACGCTTGTGTGAAAATCCTCGTCGGAGAACTGGTGGAAGCAACAACCTATTGACGATGGAACCCTACAGTCTGATGACGATGGAACAAACCCCATAATGTGAAAATCCTTCAGTCAAGAGATGCTTGCCGGAGATCTGCGAGAACAAACCCCACAGTCTGATGAAGATGGAACCCTAATCGATCTTGTTTCAGATCTGGTGGGTCTTTGATGAACAACGAAGGGGAAGATGGTGGTTTGATGGTGCGGAATTTGTCGGCGTCCCGGAGGGATTTTGGTGGTGCGGAATTCGTCGGCGATTGTTGACGGAGATGCCATGGCGGGACTTGAACGCTGTTTCAGGATGACTCCGTCGGAGTGCCCGACGTCATCGACGCCGTCCCATGGGCCGGTTATGAAGGGAGGGCAATACAGTGTGTTTGGTGCAATGGGGAAGAGGTTTTAAAGAGGGAAGAAAAGAGGGTTGATATGTAAAGAAATCGCGGACACGTTTATAACGATTCTGAAAGATTTTTGTTGCCTGATTTCGATGGATTTGATGATGGATCCGGTGGTGGTGGTGGTGGTGATGGGGGTGTGGTGGTGGTGGGGAGAAGAGAAATGGTAGAATATATAACGTTTTTTAACAATTTGAGTCCCTGAGGGTATTTTGATCATTTTAGAAAAAGTTAACTGTTAAATCTAACGATGTTAGCCATTTGGACTCAAATGGAGTAAAAAATGAAACGTCAGAGTTAAAAGAGACAGATTTAAACATAAGGGACTCAAATAGTTAAAATGGTCAAACAACAGGGACTCAAACAGTAATTTACTCTTTTTTTATTTGAAAGACAACTTTCTTAAACCCTTACTTCCTTCGGGAGCACCCCGGGTGTTTCTTGTGAGTCATGCATGTCTTTCCCTGTGGGTTGTAACCGCATGGACTCGAACCCATGACCTCTTCAAGAACAAACCACTATGTAGAAAACTCCTTGACCACCAGAGTAGAACCCCAATGGCTGCTTTATTACTTTCTTGCCGAACCGATACCAATGGGTTAAGCATTAAATTATTAATTATATAATTTGTTAATTAGGAATTAATGTGTCGGTAATGTTTTTCACTTTTTCTCATTGAAACCCACAATATCCCCTAAATAAAATAAGTGAACTCGTGTAATACTCGTACTAATTATCACGCATAAATTCTAATTCTTGATGGATCTTCACTTTCCATGAATTAAAATTTGGGTCTTCAATATATATATATAGGGTGAAGTTCAAATGCTAACCAATATTTATGTGATAACCATGATAACCACTCTCAAACATAGTGTTACGTATACGTACCAAATAATGTCACACATACGTAAGCACTATGTGTCACGTATGTACATATATGTAAGACTAATAATTTCCGTATTTATGTTCAAAATATATGTTCACGATACTTAAATACTTTTTTAAGAATTAAAAGAAAAAATAATTTATAAATTATGTGATTGTTTGATAGTGGTTAACACGGTTATCACATAAAAAGTTGGTTAGTATTTGAACTCTTCCATATATATATATATATATATATATATATATGTAGATATATATAGGGGAGGGTTCCAGAGAAAACCAAGAGTTAGGCGAAAACCAAGAAAACCAACTTTTCACAATTGATTGAAATTGATCAATGGATGAGATTAATTAGTGACAAATCTGTAAATTTTTAATGGATAATGAATATAATTAAATGCTATAGGGGTATATTGGGTAGTTTGTAATTTTTATATTTTGGAAACAATAAACCAATTACGTATATGTAACTTATACGTAACTTAGACGAGTTACGTATACGTAACTTAGATGAGTTACGCATTCGTAGCTCATACAAAAAAGTGGCAAAATTAAACGAGTTACGTATACGTAGCTAATATATTAATATGGGTCAACAAAACATAAAAAAAATGGGAATAATGGGTCAACATAACATAAAAAAATGGGAATAAACCAGTTACGTAGACGTAGCTCAAACGAGTTACGTATATGTAGCTCATACAAAAAAATGGCAAAAACGAGTTACGTGTACGTAGCTAATATACTAAAACTTTTAGGATAGTTTCATAAACTAGAAATCAACCTAAAATTTCATGAAACTAACATCACCATGAGTTGCAGATTACATGATATCATAGAAAACGTGTTGTTTAGAATTACACAAAAATTAAATATCATAGAAAACCCACTGTGTTGTTTAGAATTCAGAAACTATTAACCCTAATACAAAGAAAACCCTTGCATTGTTTATGATGCATTATACAAACATCAAATATCATATTATAATCTGCATTTCATTATTTAAAAAAAAATCAATGGAACCATACATTACAACAGTGTGGTATCACAAATCAGAGTGTGAAGGAAAAGTGTAGACTAATTAAAAAAGTAGACTATTTAACTTCGAACGTGATCTTTATGGAGGGAAGATAATAGATGAATGTATTGCCATCCCAATCCAAACAATACATATAGCATCCACTAGAGTACCTGATCACTTCTTGCATCAGATTTGTTAAAAGTGGTAGTGCCATTGACCGATTATTTTCTTCATCATGCAGTGGTTTATAAAATTTAGAGAGAGCGAGAGAGATAATTCACGAACAAGAAAACTTTGACTCCATTCTCTAGAAACAAAATTCGTTTGAATGAGATATTTGAAATTGATAAATACCGATTAAAATGGAAACTGAAATCAGGTTCCTAAAATAATGGAATCATTTTGAAAAAATAATCTTTGATGATATGCAATCTATCTTTAGTTTCAAGAGAATAAAAACGTAAAAATGGGAGAATAGTTAGGGATTTTGGATGGAAAAAACAATAAATATTAAATATAAATTAATGTAGATTTACTAAAATACCCTTTTATATAAAAAAGAAATAATTAAAATCTAAATTTTCTGATTGGTTGAGATTGGTTTTCTTGGTTTTCGCCTAACTTTGTGGTTTTCTCTTGATCCTCTCCCTATATATATATATATATGTTACGCGTACGTAATCTAACACTTCAAATGATTTTTTGGTAAAAACGTGTAATATCACATTAATACTCTTATAAACAAAATAAAATAAAAAATAATTATTATTATATGATTGGTTAGAATTTGTTTTCTTAGTAATTTTCGCACTTTTTGTATAACTATGTGGTTTTCTTATGAACTCCCCGTATAATGATATTACATATATGTGTAATATTATACGGCATGTATGTAATTACGATTATTTTTACCAATCTGACAACCCTAAGCTTAAATTCTAGTTCTATAACATAATATTTTGATTTTTGAATGAAAACCCGTAAAATTACATAGGTAAGATTCAAAATTTGAAAATGGTATCACCAAAAAGAACTTAATTCAAATGCTAAAATTTTAAATTAAGAAGCTTATATTTGGTTAGAAAGGCAAACAAAAGTTCACATCAAAATCAGGATAAATTAAATACTAATTACAACAACAGTACCTTGAACGCCACATGATTATTCGTCTTGTTCGTCGATTGCATGGAACATAACTACATTTTTTTTAACGACAATTTGGATCACTGACGAGCAATTGACCCACCCGATCATCTCCACCTCCCTCAGGAACATAACTACGTAAGATATGCTTATTTAATTCAACTATGAAAAACAAAACACTACCACAAAATTCGGAATTCATGTTGAGTAAATAGCAACGGATCTGAACGATATTGCACTTGCCTCCCTTAAGGTTTTTTATTTTATATTTAGTGGAGTTTTCTAAGTTATCTCATGAACCATACTTTATATATATTTTGGTGGAGTTTTGGGTGGAAAATGAGTTTTTTTAACTAAGTTGCAAAATGATTTTTTGTTAAATTTGGACATAAATAAATATATGTAAGTAATGTTAATATTATTATTTCTTTCTTAGTTTGTGTTCTCTTACGTGACCTGTAACACTCTATTTTCAAACACTGATTAATAAATCATTAAAAACGCGAAAGCATTTGTCCCAAGACAATTTTTTTTAATATCTTCGCGTGTCGCGAATAGTCGCCCCCCTCCCTTCGCGTGGCGCGAGGGAGTCCAAAAAGGGCACGTCCGGAAACCAGGTCTTCGCGTGTCCTTGATTCTTCGCGTGGCGCGAAAACACTCAGTAAACAGAAAGTTTATTGACCTGTGCAGATTTCAACACTTAACCATATTTTTTTAACTTTTACCCAATTGACATAAAATTCTCCCAACACTTGGGTTTTTGATAAAACATTCAAAACAACATTCACATACGCCAAAACACAAATTTGGGTATCAATTTACATCCTTTTTAAGGTTTTCTATTTAACCCCAAAAACATCATATACGCATACGATAACCCGCCAACACCTTGGACTTGACTTTGACTACGACTACCTCGGAGATTTTCCTACATAACATCACATATATCACCATTAGTAATGAAGATAAAACATAACAAACAAGTAAAATCTACTTATTTTCACCCATTCGCCCATTTGACCCGTTTCCACCCAATTTGCCATTAGGCTACATATCATTTGCATATCACCTTACAAGTTTCATTCTTTTCATTTAACATACATGATTAACACATTTCCACTTCCACTATGGCACATAGGCCATAACTTCATCACCACATTTTCATTATGATTCTTAGATCATAACTTCATATCCACATATCTATTATGGTACTTAGACCATAACTCCATATCCACATATCCATTATGGTGTTAAAACTATAACTACATTCATTCACTTATTCGTACACCACTATACACATTCATACCACATAACACATTATGCAACTTAACACATTATGCCTACAACATTGCATATAATACCATTTATCATCAATTACTAAGTAAGTGCAAAGGCATTTACCTTTCGGGTTAGAAGATCCCGCACCACCTTCAAGTTTTGCAATTTGATTACCTAAACATATACACCTAGTTTAGTAATCTAACATACATCAAAATCACATTATAATTGGGTTCACAACCCAATTTCCCATTTCCAACCCAAACTGACCCGTTTGAATTATACTCATATCCAAACACCCTCTTTCACCCCAAACTCACCTACTTGAGTTTCATTATCCTCACCTTAACACTAATTTTTCATTCAATTTTTATCATTAGGTTAATTTGGTGTTTGCTCAAGTGTCTAATATCATAAAAACATTTAATTATCATTAATTCATCATCTTATCATCATAATCCAAAACCCCCCAATTTTCTCTATATGAACCCTAACTTCTCATAATCAAAATCAAAGGGTTCTAGGATGTTAATCACCATTCTTTACCTTTAATTTAGCTAGATCATCAACAATCTAACACTAATTTTCAATATGCATTCAAAATTTCTGAATTTCTACAAAACCCACCAACTAACACATTCAAAAGTGAAATCAATGGAAGACTATACTTACTTGATGTTAGGAAGGTGTTGTGTAAGCCAAAACCTTCACGAATTCAAGCTAAATTGCACGATTTAGCTCCAACTCCTCTTTTCTCCTTTTTCTCTCTTGCACAAGAACGACTAAAACACAAATGAAGTCTCAATTTTGACTTCTTCTAGTCAAATGGCATATTTTGGCCATTTTACACCTTTAGCCCCTCAACTTCCATTTCACCCAATTTCATTCCAAAATTAGATAAAAACTAATATAACCCTATTACTAACTTGAAACCCACTTGTTTCAACTTGTTTCTAAAATATTATTTTCACCATAATATTTATTAGAATATTTATTTATTTATAACGAAAACCCGGATTTTGGTTCGTTACATGACCGGGATGAGGGCGATGTATGTAATGTGGCGTCTTCATTTCCGCGAGCCGCCATAGTAATTTTGACCGGATACGAGTGGGCCGCACGGGTTCAGTACACCGATGAGGTGGCATGGCATCCGGGCTCAGCGCCCGGTGTCCACGGCGTACGCAGACAGTGTCCGTAACCCAGGTACGCGATGGTGTCCACGTGTCATCACAACAGGTGCACGCGAGTGTCTGCGGGTCGTCCCTACGTAGTGTCCGGGCATGCGGCACGACAGGTATGCGCGGGTGTCCACGACTCGTCCATAAGCGTGTCCGGGCAGCTACACGTGGCTTTGTGGATGGCCTCTAGAGCCCGGGTACGCGGCATGGAGGGTGGAGCCCGGTCCACGTGCCACGTAACGTGTTGAGCTATGCGCGCGGATCCGCGCACAGACACTCTTTCATACTACAGCAACAGTCTGTAACTGCAGAACAGTTTCCTTTGACCAGCTCTTGAGACTTAAGTATTTGACAGTTACGTATCAGAGTTCAAAAACCAAATAAAGAGTATTGAAGACGTTTAATTTTATTAATTTTCGTTTTTAATTTTGATCAACTGTTACAATTCTGAATTATTGTGTAAATACCAAGACTAGCTTGGCATTTGAAGACACTGAAACCAACACCAAAAACAACAGCAACTTTGCAGGAAATCTCTAGTTTTGCTCTCTTCTTTTTAAGGTATTTTTTCAGTTTTAGAGTCCTCACCGGCTGTACATACAACTTTGGCCATTGTACCCAGGGGTGTAAACGAGCCGAGCCCGAGCTCGACTAGGCTCAAGCTCGGTTCGTTTAACTTACTGTGAGCTCAAGCTTGGCTCGTTTAACTTACTGTGAGCTCAAGCTTGGCTCGTTTAACTTACTGTGAGATCGAGCTCTAGTTCTGAAGCTCGGGCTCGGCTCGTTTATTATTTATTAATTAATTTATGTATATTTATAATTATTTTTATATAAATTTTATTATAATTTTTATATATAACATAATATATATTATTTAGTTATTTTTATCATAATTTTATATATACTAATTATTATTATTTTATAAATATATATTAAATATATTAAATAAAAAATTATATAAATAATAGGCTCGTTAAGGCTCGCAAGCCGGCTCGAGCTCGATAAGTGAAGCTCGGGCTCAGGTCGTTTATTAAACAAGCTTATTTTTAGGCTCGAGCTCATTTAAGCTCGGCTCGATTCGAGTTTTTAGCGAGCCGATCTCAAGTAGCTCGCGAGCCGGCTTGGCTCATTTACACCCCTAGTTGTACCCTGGAAACATTCGAGTTCTCTTGGGAGACTCGGAATTTATTTTAAGGGACCCGTGTTAAACACGAAGCCTCGGACACGAAATTCGTTTTCGTTTTCTGTTTTGTACATTCTTTATTTCTATTGTAAAAGTATTGTAATTTACTTCTTTATTTGATTCTTATATTGTAATTGGAATTTATACAAGTGTTAGTCTCATTTTTTAGGCGAACGGTTCTTACAATTTTAAAACATTTTTTTAAAAGAACAACCGTTCGTTTTTTTTAAAATATTTCTGACTTAAAACCTTCTGTAGGTTTTTATTTTTTGTTAAAGGAAGTAGTTTTATTTTTTTTTACTATAATTATTTTCTAACTTGTTGTGTTTAAGTTTCAGAAAATGGATTCCCCAAATGCTTCTTCTTCTATGTTACTATTGGTTGGTAACCAAATCGCAACGGTTGCGAATCATGCGAAAAAACCCAAAAGGTTTTTGGTGTTGCACTTCAAAAGGTGGCAACAGAAAATGTTTTTCTACTTAACCACCTTGAACCTAGCAAAGTTTTTGACTGAGTTCACTCCCAATCCTGTTGAGGGTGAGGCCGACGCTCAACATGTGAGCATCGTGGATGCTTGGAAACATTTCGAGTTCTTGTGCAGCAACTATGTGTGTATTGCAAGATAATGGCCGCTAAAGAATTATGGGAGTCGTTGGAACGCAAATACAAAACGAAGGATGCCAACACAAAGAAATTTGTGGTCGCCCGTTTCTTGGACTATAAAATGATTGATGAGAAAACTGTGATTAGCCCAACGCAATTGAGCCTCCTAAAACCGCCGCCCCACCTCCTTGTGTTGGCCCAACACAACATGGCCCAATGCGAAGCCTTCCTTATTGTCGCTTACCCAGATCATTACAAGCCCCACAAACCCCTGTTGATGCATCCGAACCACTAGTCTTACGGTCTTCACAAGCCTCATGCGGCCCATCTAAATTATTTTGTTGATGTCTTCCCCGAAGTTGGACCTCATTAAAACTTTTAAGCCCACCTAAACATGGACTTGTAACAGGACTTGGACCCACCGCGACCTTTTGTCGGTTAGCCTTCATCCGTGTGAGCCTAAATTGTACCTGGTTTCCTTCTTTAGGCCCATATCAGTAAAATTCTGAACCCATTACAAACACGGTGACCTTCCAAACCCTGATTTACCCTTGTCGTCATGCTAACCCCTAAAACACCCCTAGTAGCCATGTACGTGAGTGACCTTACCTGTTGACCCCTTATTGGACTCAACCTTGATGTTGTGTCCTTGTAACGGTTCATCATTGAGACGACCTGATCTGTCCAAGGCCTTCATGACCCATTACAAATCTTCTTTGCTGACATTATCACCCAGGTAAACATCGAAATACGGTGGTGTCAGATAGATCATAAATGTTGTTACAGTCTTGAGGATTGTCTTCCTTCTCAGAGTCTGTGCCTCCCAAGCCCACCATTGAGTTAGTTCCTTGAAACATGTAACCTTGTGATTCAAACGTCTCTTGACCACTTCCTCCTCCGACGAATATGTAGTTTAGAATAACGATCCCCTCACAAGCCATTTGAAAAACCAAAGCTCTAATATCACTTGATGCACACAGTAGAGCGTATTCAAATGGCTTAAGAACACAAACGTTTCAATCACATAATTCAAACCGAATGGTTCACTCGGCAAGCTTAAAGCTCCCAGTTTCAATTGCCCCTATTGTTAGACCAATCTCGCCTGCTACTTTCTTTCAATTGTCGCCTTTCTATCCTGACTCAAAACTCAATTGCAAAACTGAGTTGATTTCTTCCTATGTTTCAATTTAATGGTTCGAGTTTGATGATTCCACAACAAATGCTTTCTTTCCTACTTCCTTTATGTTCGACGATTGTAACACAGAAACAAACGTTACTCCTTTCTTGATCGTTGATTTTGCAATTTCTGAATCGTTGCTTTTTCCTTGATGTTGACAATCGTCGCCTTCTATTTCTCTCTTTGTTTTTTCGATTGATTAAACTGACTCTGATACCAATTGTTGGTGATCAGGGATGTAGAATTGATGAACAAAATCAAAGATTGAAAATAATAAAATTGCAAATTTGATTAAGATCGTACAACTTGTTCACAGATTGTCGATGGGTATATAAACCCTACAAATCGACGCGTCGCTTTGTGAAGCGACACAACGATACGTATCTTTCAGTTTCTACTTTTCCAAACTAACATAATGACCCTTCAACTATTTTCAAATACATTCTTGACTCTAAACTATGACTTTCTCATAATGACAAAAAGACCCCTATGTTTAGTTTAATCTTCAATATACAAGTCATCGAAGCACTAACATATAAGCTGTCAATTGTCAAAACCGAGCCTTACAATTTTTAACACTCCGTCACAGGGCGTGGTTTCGTCCACTAGTTATAACACATATTTTTGGTGGGGATGTTTTAGATATGGGAACATTCATGATAATGTTCACCTATCTGAATGTGAAAGTAACACCGTTCACTATAAGTTAAAGGGCTATAAAGCAATCTGAGATAATTAAAATATAGACCCATTTCTGATTAACTATGAATTGAATGAAAGAGAGGGGGGGGGGGATATGAATGAGATGTTTATCATATAATTGAAAATGTTTATAACTTTGTTCAATCATTCTTACCCTATTTAGACTAGCGTACTTTCACTAAATAAAGTTTATCACCACCTGTGTAATGCAATGCAGTATTGATAAGGTATATTACCCATTGCTTCGTTGTGTCTCGATAAGCCATTCATCACACACTCAAAACATGTTGTTCCGTTGAACAGTGGGGGCGAAATTGCTTTAACGATAAAACAAACCAATAAGCTATAGTAATTTCAGTTGCTTTTTCAGTTACTTTAACCATTATTTAGAACCTAAAATCATAAAAAAGAACACTATAAATTTCATCAAAGAATCAAAAAGGTGTTTGGATAATAAAGTGGCAATACTGTATGTTTCAAAAGCTTGTTTTGACTGGCACACAAGTGTTGTATATAAAGAAGCAAGCGATTTCTAGACAACCAATCCAAGTTTCTTCACAAAAAACTTTAGCTTTCAAACACATTGAGATGAGTAAATTTGAGGGGTTGAATGAATTATTTAAAAATGGGAAGCCATTTTTTGCTGTTATTTTCATACAATTTGGGTTTGCAGGAATGGACATACTTTCTAAAGCAGCTTTGAATGAAGGAATAAGCAACTATGTATTTGTTGTTTATCGCCATGCAGTTGCCACCATTTTAATGGCTCCTTTTGCTATTATTTTTGACAGGTATCCACTTATGAACACCCACATATGTTAGTTATAAAATCATAACTGTATTACAAGTGAGTTGAGCAGATTACATTTTTTTTAAATCAGGAAAATAAGGCCAAAGATGACGCGATCAGTTTTCATCAAGATTATGTTTCTTGCGCTACTGGAGTAAGTTCGATAAACGATATTAACTAGACGTATGATTCGATGTTTGAATGACGATTGAGTTTATATATGTTGGCTGCAGGCCGGTTATTGATCAGAACCTGTTTTTTATGGGGATGAAAGCGACAACAGCCACATTTACAGCTGCAATGTGCAATATTCTTCCTGCTATAACTTTTGTCATGGCATGCATTCTAAGGTGAAAACTCATTAACATGCATGCATGAAGGTGTTATCGGCGCGGTGCCGATATTTGTTCAATTTGCGATTTGGGTTGTGAGTTATCTCAAATGGTTATATAAAAAGGACAAATGATCACACAACATTTACATATTTATTTTCCTGATTTTTTCAACCAGTTTTAAACAATATGTAAAATAGTAACCACTTTACTCCCATAAACCAGTTATATTTTGTTACGTAAGTATCTATACCTATTAAATAAGTAATTGGTTACGTCACGTGTCATAATTACTTAAGTATCTATACCTACTAAATATTTTTTCTTCGTTGCTAACTATTTAATATTTTATTTATTAATTTCTAAATCTTCATTATTGTTTAATATTTTCTTTATAATTCATAAGTCTTTATTACTAACTATTAAATATTTAATTTATACAACTATTATTATTGTAAAATCGGGTTCTAACATAATTTTTTTATATTTTCTTAAACTGATGTCTTAATATATATATATATATATATATATATATTTTTGGTGTATATATGGATATGCCAAGTGGCAGTGCATGTGACGATAATTGAAGGGAAAACAATCATTTTAAATAAATTTATATTATCTCTTTCACATGAACACTTTTCACATATGTTGCATGGCATGCCATCAACCAGTTCCATAATAATCAATTTAGTTAAAGTTAGGTTGTTTACTAAATCTCTAGAAGTCATATTCTGGTTTCTATTTTGAGCGTAATTTAAAGTTGATTATTAAAATAATAGAAAAGTATAAATACCTTTTCATTTCATGAAACTTGCCCAATTAAAAATTTAGTTAAAACAGGAACTAGACAAGTTGAAATATGTCCTAACTTTATTTATAATGCATAAAACCTCATAAATTATTGTAAAACAGAACACGCTTATTATTTATAAAAGTTGAAAAAAAAGTTGTTTGCAACCCAATCTGACTCGGCTCCTTTAACACGTACTAAAACATGACACATTTCAATACCTGACCCGCTCAACTTGCCACCTCTAGTTTTATTGCAAAAACCGACAGTATATATGCATATAAGTCGATAAAAACTTGTGTATTGTTATTCTTTCAGGCTTGAGAAGCTAAACCTAAAGGACATGCGCAGCCAAGCGAAGGTAATTGGGACGGTTACAACCATTGCAGGAGCTATGGTGATGACACTGATAAAAGGCCCAATTATAGAGCTATTTTGGACCAAAGGAAGAACTTATCATGAGGTAGCAAGCCAGGGAGTAGATCTCCATCATTCTCTAAAGGGTGCTATTATGATCGCGATTGGATGCTTCAGTTGGTCCGGTTTTATGGTTCTACAAGTGAGAATCCCTACAATTTTATACTAATAAATAATAATAGCCCGTGTGGCCGTGTTGGTGACAATTTCAACCCATTTAACTAAGAATAAGTCACTTTGGGTTGTGTTTTATTCAAACGGGTCGATATGAGTCACCGGTGTTGTTTTGTCTTAAATTGGAAACTAAATTCAATCAAAACGGGCCGACATGAAAAACCCGTTTTAGTTATTTATACGAAATTTTAAAAATGGAAGAAAGGTGAACGGTCAACAGTTAACAAAACGCGCATGTTTTGAAAAGTACTAAAAATGAACAATCTTAACCCGAACCCGTTTTGACTAGTTAACTAACCCATGTAACCAGCCCATATAGCCATCTCTAGTGGCTAGATTACTTTTTTGTATTATTCTAACTTTAACTTGTCCCCTGTACATGTAGGCGATCACGCTAAAGTCTTATCCTGCTGAGCTATCGCTAACCGCTTGGATATGCGTGATGGGAATGGTCGAGGGAGCAATAGTGGCATTGATAATGGAGAGGGGAAATACCGCGGTTTGGGCTATAAAGTGGGATACATCACTAGTAGCAGTTCTATACACCGTAAGTGGATGTAGCAATTTTGACCCATTTATGATCATGATCAGCTTAAACGGGTCAAATCATAATAGATTAAACCTGAAAGCCGCCCAAAGCCCATTTCTAATGCCCTACATATCGTTTTATTCAAAGATTTAGACTGTTGTTATTTGGAACCATATTATAGTTTTTCGAATTACTTATACAAAATTAACAAAAAGTGGTGGTAGGTCAACCCAACCTGGCCGGACCGGCCCGTTTCTAAAGTTGATGGTTGTGTGTTATGTATGCAGGGAATAGTATGCTCAGCTCTAGCATATTACATTCAAGGACTAATAATGAAAACCAGAGGTCCTGTTTTTGTGACTGCATTTAGTCCATTGAGCATGGTAATTGTAGCTGTGATGGGATCAATTATTTTAGCTGAGCAAATGTACACTGGAAGGTATTTCTTTTTCAGCTCACTTTCGTCGGTTACTATAACATCTGACTGTTCATACCAACCAACACTGTCTGCTTTGCGTCTGACAATATCTATCTTGACAGGGTCATTGGAGCCATTGTGATAGTTGCAGGGCTTTATCTTGTTGTCTGGGGTAAAGGCAAGGATCAAGATGTTCAATCTCTTCCTGTTGAAAAACAGATGCAGGATAAAGATTTGGAAGAAAATTGTAATGACAAGATCGACACCATCAAAGCATCAGATGGAGTTTCTGATCATCACAACCGCTTAACCTAACAATGAATCTCGATCTGGCTTCAAGCGTTGTCGTTCGTCTGTTAAGCGTGTATGCATTTCAAGAATAAAAGTTTCATATCCTGTATCGATTGCATTTTCGGTATGCACTGAATTTAAAAAGCAAACATCTAGTCATGGAATCAGAAATTTTCAAGTGCGGTGTTACGATAGTTTCTGTTATTTTACATTCATTTCAACTATTCTACCCGTGCTAATTTTGTGGTCTAGCAATAAGAAAAGAAGACGTTAACTGCTAAAAAACACCCATTTTGCGACCGATTTGTGTGGTCGCTTAAACCATGGTGGTAAAAGACTTTTGACACTGAAATATTTTTGCAATCATCTTTCCTACCGGAATCTCCGTCACAAAATTAGTGACTGAATTTGCAACCAAACATTTTTGCAACAGAACGTATTTACGACCGATTTTGCAACAGAACATATTTGCAACCGAGTTTCTTTCCTTACTTTTAGTGATGATGTTGCGACCAATGCTGCGAACACCAGTAGCGACAGATGTTGCGACCAAACATATTAGTGAACGAAAGCTTAAAGCTATTCGATTTCTTCAATAATCAACCAAATATCATTACAATGATTACCTAACATCCTGTTATATAATACAAATCGTATAAAATGTGGAAACTAAATCTATACAATTTAAATTTTAAATAACAAAACTAAGTACAAGATATTGATGATCTTGGAGATCACCCAACACCTTCTTGAATCCGCCACCTAATCCACGAACCCGTCGGCCCACTTATCCCTTTCGAGCCCAAACAATCGATTGACCCAATACCTGGATCAAAAGGCCCACCATGACATCTTTCGAATACCGAGGAGAGATGCTCCTACATCAAACTTGCCCAAAGCCTCTAAAAAACAACATATTCTTGTCTTCAATTCTTGTTTCAATCCCAAATAATTCTTGAAAGAAAGTGAAAAAACATGTATTTCGTGTCATATGGTCTTTATGAAATTTGTTGATATCCAACACTTTGTCCCACGATTGAAACTCAGTGCCACCGATCAAGTATTCTTTTGTTTTTGCTAAAAATATGGGGTTTTTAGAAATTTGATTTGTTGGACATTCAAATGCTAAATGGCCAAGATCATTACACTTATAACAAGTAATATTACTTTTCAAATCTACTTATTGACTTATTACCTTTTCTAATAAGTCAATAAGTTATAAGTTTGTTTGGATAATCCAAAAGGGGGTGTAAAATGTGAGATGATAAGTTAAAATCCAAAAGTAAGGAGCTCCTTACTTTTGAAAATGACTTCTCCAAAAGTTATAAGAAGATTCCAAAAGTAATCCCAAACATCCCCTCAAATGCTAAATGGCTAAGATCATTACACTTATAACAAGTAATAAGAGACTTATCTTTGGGAATCTCTTGTTCTTCAAAATGGCCAATGGTTTCAGGGTCTTTTATCAGATTCATCATTCCTGCTCCTACACCATGACAATAGTAGCAGAACTTTGATTCACTTGATACTCTCTTGAATTTTCACACACGGGCTATGATACCAATTGTTAGTTATCAAGAAACAATCCACACAAGCAATTTGATAAGAACGAATTAAGAATAATATTGATATAAACTGTATTTGATTGAATACTGAATTTCTAATACAATTGCAGATAAATAATAATAATAATAATAATAATAATATATCTCAAGTCTTTTATGGTTAATATTCATCATTTTTTAATTGACATGGACTGGTGTCAACTATTTTAGCATAATAAGTTGTTATGGGCCCTGTTATGGGTCTTAGCTCAGACTCAATTATCTTTCTATTTAATTTTGTTTTCTTCTTCATTTGTAAGCTAATGTTCATTTGAGTAATAGAGAGCCTCCATCTTTTCTCTGTCATGTTCATTTGCTAACATGGTATCAGAGCCAACTCGATTCATGTTTGATTGAAGATCTTTGTTGTCGCTTCCGCTCAGTTGTTGGTTCGTTCGTTGTTTGGTTTGTTCGTTGTTGAAGGGATGTTTCGTTCGTTGTCGCTTCTGCTCAGTTCGTTGACTCGTGAGGTATCAAAGTTACGGTTATTTGAATTGACTTGTGTATTTGGAAGAGCTTCTGGACAGATTGACAGGTTTGGACCTCGTTTCTGTCCCGTTTTTCGAAGTTTACGGTTACCAAGTTTGCGGTAATTCAAAGTTTGCGGTTATTCGAAGCTTGCGGTTCTTCGAAGTTTGCGGTAATCGAAGTTTGCGGTTACCTCAAGTTTGCAGTTAATTTGAAGTTTGCGGTAACTCGGCTGTCTACTGTCATTCGATTTTGATAATATGGCTGGGAAAGATGATTCTCTTCGGTCTATTAGTACTCGTCTGGATAGTAAAAACTACACCTACTGGAGTTACCTAATGAAAAACTTTCTTCGAGGGAAAAATATGTGGGGTTATGTCATAGGTACTAAGGGAAAGCCTACAGATAAATCTAATGCTACTGAATATGCCTTAGCTCTCGATACATGGGAAACAGATAACTTTAAAGTTATAACTTGGATCAACAACTCTGTAGGTCAGTCCATTGGTATTCAGTTGGCCAAATATGATACAGCTAAGCAGGTTTGGGATCATTTAGAAAAGCTGTATACTCAGTCTAACTTTGCCAAGCAGTACCAGTTGGAGTTTGATATCCGTGCTCTTCAACAAAATGAGATGAGCATTCAAGACTTTTATGGAGCTATGTCGGATTTATGGGATCAATTGGCATTTACGAAATCTGCAGCACTAAAGGTGTTTAAACCTTATATTGATCGAAGGGAGGAACAACGTTTGGTATAATTTTTAATGGCATTACGTTCAGATTTTGAAGGACTGCGTGGAACAATTCTTCATCGTTCCCCTCTTCCAACAGTTGATTCGGTTGTTCATGAGTTGATTGAAGAAGAAACTCGGTTAAAATCTCAGGTTGATAAAGGTCCTAAAGTAACTACTACTCCAGCTGTGTTTGCCATTCCTCCTAATCAGCCTAGAAAAGGTGCTAAAGTTGCATTTGATGAATGTGCATTATGCAAAGGGAAAAATCATTGGAAGTCTTAATGTCCATTATTACTTAGCAGAAGGAATTCTAACTTGCAGAAGCCTCCACAACAGAACAAATCAGGTGGAAAATTTCTGTCTCGCACGTCCACTTCTGCTGGTTCATCTGGTCCATCTTCATGAACATTTAAACCACCTCCGTTTACTGTTGCTGCTACACCACCATCTATAAAATGAACAAACCGCCATCTGCTCTGGATCCACAAGTATTTGAACAATTCAGACAGTTTCTTGCCGCCAATCCTACCGCTATGTCTGCTGCGGGACTGTCTTCATCCGGTACCTCAGGTATTTCGTTATCATTATGGATTTTGGATTCTAGTGTCTCACATCATATGTCTCCCTATCTGTCTTCTTTTCTTTCTTTATCTCGTGTCTCCCCTGTTTCTGTCATGTCTTCTAGTGCTACATCCATGTTGGTAGAGGGTGTTGGATCTGTGTTTACCCCTCATGTGTCTCTCAATGATGTCTACTATATTTCGAAGCTTGCCTTAAACCTTGCTTCATTTAGTCAGTTGTGTAAATCTGGAATTTGGGTTTTCTTTTGTGACACTGTTTGTGTTGTGCAGGATCAACACACTCAGAGAGTGATTGGGATCGGCTGTAGGGTGGGAGATTTATATGTCTTAGAAGAACTCAAAGTGCATGCTCCTGGTGTTGCTGCTTCCGGCGTTGATTTATCCTCTTTTAGTTTAAGTCCTTTGTCGTCTGAATTTTATATTTGGCATTCTCGTTTGGGACATGTGTCCGCATCTCATTTAAAATTTTTCGTTTCCACATGTGTTTTGGGTTAGTTGCAAATCTGTGATATTTCTGATTGTTGTGGTTGTAAACTTATCAAATTTGCTGTTTTACCTTTTGCTAAAAGTGTTTCCCATTCTGTTGCACCATTTGATATTGTTCATTCTGATGTGTGGGGACCATCACCAGTATCCACTAAGGGTGGTTCATGTTATTATGTTTCTTTTATTGATGATTACACTCGTTATACCAGGGTGTATCTTATGAAACGTAGATCTGAGTTCTTTGACATTTATAAAACATTTAGGGCCTATGTTCAAACGCAACATTCGGCTGTGATAAAGTGCTTCAGGTGTGACTTAGGGGGTGAATACACCTCTAATGATTTTACTCAGTTGCTTGCATCAGATGGTACCATACACCAATCGTCTTGTACTGACACCCCTCAACAGAATGGTGTTACTGAAAGGAAACATCGTCATCTTATGAAAACCGCTCGTTTATTCCTTTTATCTGCTGAAGTACCTTATGTCTTTTGGGGAGAAGCACTTCTTGTAATCTCCAGGAAATTTCCCGCTTTTATTTTAACTTTTCCGGCAATGTAAGTTCATTATTTTGGTGAATCGCATTTATGAAGAACCTTAATTAACTACTTCAAATTCATAAGTAATAAATATTTATGTTATATGCTTTGTAAATAATTGTCACCATCCTATTCCATAAATATATAGGTACATACTAAGTCATTTCTAAAACTATATATATACACACATGATATAAACAATTTATTATGAAAATATAACATTGCTAGTATTTTTAAATTACTAAAGATAAATAAAACAAATAAATATATAATTATATCTATAAACATATTAAATATGAATTATGATGAAATGAAGTCATGAACATAAAATTTATGAGCACTTAAGTTGAAATATGTTATGAAATTAAAAACTATTTTTCATATTTTGCAATCTTAATCCCTATAACAAATTAAATTTTGTAAATAAGCCCATGATACTACCCTATAAATAGAACCTCATTCTTCCCTCATTCTCACACCATATCAAGTTCTAATCCATCTCTCAAGATTCAAAGTCGTTTCCATATTCATAAGTAAGTTCTTCTTATATTCTTGCTTGTTCATACTTTTCCTTTAAAAATCTCTCATAACTAGCTAGATCTATGATCCCTAACATGTTTATGTTATAATCATAGACCTATCCAAGATCAAAAGCCCTATTTTAATTAAAATTGTGTCAAACTTTTATTTAAAATCTTGGTTGATCATTCTTACTCCTTTCAATTTCAAAAATTATGTTTTTACTAAAAATCCTTATTTTCAAGTTAAATTATTTAATATTCAATTTCTATCTTTACATAAACTTATATTTTCACTTTAGCCCATATACTTTCCAAACACAAACTAAACTTGGTTAAGTATGCAAATAGAGTAAATTTCAAACCAATATGTAGTTATCTGGCAAACATTAAAGTTCTGGCTAGGAAAAGACGGGGTTCTGATCCGACCAACTCTTTCCTGGGAACTTTTCTGTTGGAGGTACTACTCTGGAATGATAACCATTCTAGTGTACAACAACCACTTTCAACTAATTATGATTATGATTATAAACTCATTTCTTTATAAATATTTATACTTTTATATAATTTATTTTTATTATATGAGAACATTTAAAACTCAATTCTATACTTTTAATTAATAATTAATTATGGTTTAATTATTAATTAATTAAAACATAATTATACTTTAAATTTTGGTTTAATTACCAACTAATTAAATCATTATTTTTAACACTTGTTTTTCATAAATCAAATGAAAGGTTTCATTCATTTATTTATGTAGTAAATTGTTTAATTACTCAACTAATTATTACTCATTTATTTATTTATCTATCTATCTATTAATTTATGCAATTACAAATAAAAGAAAACTAGTCATTTATTTATTTGTGTATTTATTTACAAACAAAAGAAACCTAATTATTTATTCATACGTTTATATAATTATTACAAACAAACAACATCGTTATTAATTCTTTCACTTATTACAATACAAATATTTATCAAAGATTTACATAAAACATTATTTGCAACTCAAATAATTATTTTATTATTAAAATGAGGACACTCACATCAATCTCCTCGCACAATAGGATTCTCTATTTCAGTTGTACAAATCATTGATATATATGTTCCATCAAACATAGGTTAACCTTGTGATTAGCTAGAACATTTGTGCAATATATTTGTATGACATCCAAGCTACTCATTGCCAGGTGAGTTTACATAGCCCATTTTTACTGTTTTTGCTTTTGGGGTGAAACATGTTATCAACTTTATCTATTTAAACAATTCAATGTCTATGTTCTTGTGCTTGATCTTTATGCTTTATATTTGAACTACTTGGTGACCATTGCATGTGATTCATGCCATTACATTCATTAACTTGCAGCCCAAGCCTAAGGTAGTACCTAACATGATCATTTATATTGGAAACTGAAACTATAACTGACCACAAGACCTTGGCGGGTTTTGTTGGGTATCAACTATAACTTGGAGTATCCGCTTGCTCCCTTTTTAAAATGGCAATCAATGGGATTGCGTATCTAGTTTTCTATTATCAGGCTTGAATTGTACGCTTGGAACCTTGTATGTTCTCACATATATGCTTTAGACATGCGTTGAACATATTGAATTGTAATCTATACTAACTCTTTGGTGTCAAAACATGTGTATCTCACCAACTACTTGTAGTTGACAGTTACTTACATGTTTCAGGTGCACCTGTTTGAGGACTACTTGCTCACCTAGGACTTGGACCTAGTTTAATTTAAATTATGTTTTGAACGTTTCATTTTCCTATGTAACGGATGCTTTTAATTTGAATAATAAATATTATCATATTTAATAGATGATCATGTGCTTATGAACAACCGCGTCAGTCCCGGCGTTTAATCCGCCGCCGGCCGGGGTGTGACAGATTGGTATCAGAGCCATGGTTATAGGGAATTAGGTTATTAGATACACATAACCTAGACTATAACCTAGGAGTCCCCAAACATGAGTGAAACTCGTTTCTTTTATTAGGAACTCCACTCTATACTTATTTATACACATACTTACCTACATCTATCTACTTCTGTTTACATGATACAATTACATGAACTACAACATCCCAAGGACTACATGCAACTATTTGAAACGACATGGATTACTTGAAACATATTCTTAGCCTATAGTCTATAACCTTATAATACCCTTGTGTAATTATCCTACATGTTATCTAATGTATTACATTGCATGATACAATACGAATTATCTTATGTGCTATGTTACTTGATAACCTACAAGTTTACAAAAAAAAAAAACTACCACTCCTGTGATACCTTATTTGCTACACTATCTGAATTGTCTGCACAATACCTATTTGATATCACTAAATACTATCCTAAGCTCTACCATACACTTATTCATATCTAAGAATTCATACACTTTCATACCTAATTACCTATTTAAAATCCCGTCAAAGTTTTGGGTTCTGAAAGTTAGTAGAGAACATGTGCAATCCGGAAGGGTGAATGCCTGTACTTTGGGTCTTCTGTCTAGGAAAGCATTTCATATAAATCCAAATCAACCGAAGGATCCGTATGCTTTCCTGGGAATTACCGAAGTGAGTGTCCACCTATAGGCTAAAGCATGTCTTCTTGAAAGTATATGAACCTAAATCACTTTGATTTGTCATAGTATCCATTGGGTTATGCCCCAAATGAATACAACCTAAACATCATTCGCTTAATTATTGTAATTTGTTACACAAGTCTAAACCTCCTATTTGATCCTTACACTTAATCATATCTAAGTCAACTATACCCCTTCATCCTTGTGCCTTGGAGATTTTATCACCCTTATTATCATTTGCAAGAAATTTTAACCCTTAGACCTTATCCATCAAGGAAGGAAAGTTGCTTAATATAGGTGAAGCACACCCTGGACCCAAAGACACAATCCCTAACGATTCTCACCATAACCATGGGTTCAAATGATAATGGCACATGATGGCTGGAAGAGTGGGTGTAAGCCCATGGAAGATTCTGACTAGGGAAAGACTGAGTAATTCAGTGTGTCCCTTGTGACCCACCTCTATTTTCGGGGAATCCCTTTCATGGGCACACTACTTATAGGTCAAGTGTTACTCCCGGTATATATTTATAAAGAACTCGATGTTATGATTAGTCAAATTTTAAACTCATGAACACCTTTATATTTAACACTTACCATTGCAATATCACTTATGACCTTTTCGTATTAGACATGGTCTTTTACCTTCCTCACTCCCCTGAGAATCATCCCGAAGCAGAATCAAAACAAAAGGAAGACTTTGGATCCCCATCACCAGACAACCGGCAAAACTAGCTGCTAGATCCATGTTTGACAGCAAAAGTAGATTAGCTTATAAGCAGGCTTGAGACTCCGAGCAGCTGAACCACCTCCACCGAGACACCCTTATCTAGCACCTAACCTATACATTCCAGACCCAGGAGCAGGACAAGCCAAGGAACCTACCAGTGCCTTAGGATTTCCAGCTGATACCGCTCACCTATATGTAAGGACCGCATAATTTCTGAGGCAAAGACTGAAACCAGGAAATACTTGATGCGCATACGGAAATAACTAGGGCTGAAACCCGGTTTGCAATATGAATAACCACAATGATGTTAGTCTTGGTGCTCAACTGCATCCTGGCGGAAAACTATCCGAGATATTAGTCGGAAATCCTATTTCGCATTTTCTTAAAACTTAAATTGAAACCCATACCCTGTACCCAATTATAAACGTTATTATTTTAACTCTTCCTAATGATTGATATCTAAATATTTTTGTAAACTAATTATTTTGTTATTTCCTGATTTTACTAAAGTAGTTATTTTGTTCAAACAAAATCTTTATCAAACCCTTAGTTTATAAATTTTATCTAGATTATAAATTATTTACAAACCCCTTTACCTTGTGAAGGAACTTAAGGCAATTTGTTTTAAAAAAAACATTTATCTCATTATCTTAGTTAATAATTAATTATGATTTGATTAATCATTTCTCTACGGCCTCTTAATTCGTTACTTTTAAATTCTTGGCCTAGTTACGAAATAATTTAGCCATTATTTTCTTTTGAAACATTATCTTTATGATAACTAAATAAATAAAAAGGTTTTATTTACTCAATTACCTAGTTATTTAACCTATTACTTTCACTTACTTACAAACAAGGATAAATTTCAATTAATTATCATTTACAAACAAAAAGCGCAAATCAATTATTCGTGTGTGTATTACTCTAAATACCTATAAAATTTTCTCATCACCTTGCACCTTCGAAAATGTATGAACTTATTAACCACTTCGAGAAGATGAATCATCTCGCATAGACGTTAACCATCTATCAACAAAGTTGAAAACTTGAAACCCAACTACCTACATTATTCAACGCGTTTGTACGCAACACTCGATCACCGACAATATTCGATAGTTTACGTTATTCATGAGGTTCAATTATATACATATGAACGTTCCTAATATACTTGAGACTAAATTGTTTACATTATACACACAACTTGATTGTTCATGTCATACATGAAACTTGGTGGTATACAATATACATGATTACTTACATTATACATAAAACTTGATTTCTTGCACTATACATGATGCTAGATTGATCACATTATAGACGGAACTTGATTACTTGCGATATGCATGATACTAAATTGTTCACACGATACATGATACTCGGTTATTTACAATATGCACTATACATGAAACTTACATTACATACGAAACTATACCTCTTACGTTAATTGCCCACTATATACATGAGGCATGATCATTCACTTTATCCATGAAAATTGATAGCCATAAACTTGAGCTACTCGGGATCTGACGTATTCTTGTTCAGACACGAGAAAACTATCAACTTTATGGGTAATCTAGATAGATATGTCATTTACTCAGAACACCTATGTATAGGGTTGTGCCATTATTAGTCTTTATTTTCTGACTGACCTTACCATCTAGAGACACGGTCACTTATTAACAAATTATACTACATGTTTTTTTTGGGTGTTCCCCCCTCCCCCGTACTCACACACAAAAGAATGATCTATACGGACCATACGACGATTTGAGTAATTACGGGTGCACACGTAATTATAAAAATCAGCGCATGGGAAAACATAGTAAATTCGGTCGTGTGTGATGACATAAAACCTATGGTGACATACAGTAACGAAACTAATGGGATATGATAAGGGCATAGTAGATATACCGCTGGTACATCATATATATAAGTGCTCTTGTCATATTGTCAGAAGTAACGTTGTCCGTATCACATAGGGTTCCTATTACTTTGACCTTGACCAATAATTGTGAAATCCTCATCCAGTCACATTACTCGAGCATCTTAGAGTATATCCTAGACAAGATTGAATCTGAAAATTTCCATCATCCTCATCACAAGTGATGCATCCCATCATTTGAGTCTAAAATCATTTTAGGGCAATCTTCTCCATATTCCCACTCAAACAAAATCTATTACCACCATCCATACCTGACGCGATAATCTGACTTGAACCTTGTCATCAATTATACTCCTCAAACCGACAAGCAAAACTAGTTGAGAATCCAAACACACTCCTTTTTTTTTCCTAGACCCTCCTTCTAATCAATTTCGGGACGAAATTTTCTAAAGTAGGGGAGACTGTAATCTCCAGGAAATTTCCCGCTTTTATTTTAACTTTTCCGGCAATGTAAGTTCATTATTTTGGTGAATCGCATTTATGAACAACCTTAATTACCTACTTCAAATTCATAAGTAACAAATATTTATGTTATATGCTTTGTAAATAATTGTCACCATCCTATTCCATAAATATATATGTACATACTAAGTCATTTCTAAAACTATATATATACACACATGATATAAACAATTTATTATAAAAATATAACATTGCTAGTATTTTTAAATTACTAAAGGTAAATAAAACAAATAAATATATAATTATATCTATAAACATATTAAATATGAATTATGATGAAATGAAGTCATGAACATAAAATTTATGAGCACTTAAGTTGAAATATGTTATGAAATTAAAAACTATTTTTCATATTTTGCAATCTTAATCCCTATAACAAATTAAATTTTATAAATAAGCCCATGATACTACCCTATAAATAGACCCTCATTCTTCCCTCATTCTCACACCATATCAAGTTCTAATCCATCTCTCAAGATTCAAAGTCGTTTCCATATTCATAAGTAAGTTCTTCTTATATTCTTGCTTGTTCATACTTTTCCTTTAAAAATCTCTCATAACTAGCTAGATCTATGATCCCTAACATGTTTATGTTATAATCATAGACCTATCCAAGATCAAAAGCCTTATTTTAATTAAAATTGTGTCAAACTTTTATTTAAAAGCTTGGTTGATCATTCTTACTCCTTTTAATTTCAAAAATTATGTTTTTTACTAAAAATCCTTATTTTCAAGTTAAATTATTTAATATTCAATTTCTATCTTTACATAAACTTATATTTTCACTTTAGCCCATATACTTTTCAAACACAAACTAAACTTGGTTAAGTATGCAAATAGAGTAAATTTCAAACCAGTATGTAGTTATCTGGCAAACATTAAAGTTCTGGCCAGAAAAAGACGGGGTTCTGATCCGACCAACTCTTTCCTGGGAACTTTTCTGTTGGAGGTACTACTCTGGAATGATAACCATTCTAGTGTACAACAACAACTTTCAACTAATTATGATTATGATTATAAACTCATTTCTTTATAAATATTTATACTTTTATATAATTTATTTTTATTATATGAGAACATTTAAAACTCAATTCTATACTTTTAATTAATAATTAATTATGGTTTAATTATTAATTAATTAAAACATTATTATACTTTAAATTTTGGTTTAATTACCAACTAATTAAATCATTATTTTTAACACTTGTTTTTCATAAATCAAATGAAAGGTTTCATTTATTTATTTATGTAGTAAATTGTTTAATTACTCAACTAATTATTACTCATTTATTTATTTATCTATCTATCTATTAATTTATGCAATTACAAATAAAAGAAAACTAGTCATTTATTTATTTGTGTATTTATTTACAAACAAAAGAAACCTAATTATTTATTCATACGTTTATATAATTATTACAAACAAACAACATTGTTATTAATTCTTTCACTTATTACAATACAAATATTTATCAAAGATTTACATAAAATATTATTTGCAACTCAAATAATTATTTTATTATTAAAATGAGGACACTCACATCAATCTCTTCGCACAATAGGATTCTCTATTTCAGTTGTACAAATCATTGATATATATGTTCCATCAAACATAGGTTAACCTTGTGATTAGCTAGAACATTTGTGCAATATACTTGTGTGACATCCAAGCTACTCATTGCCAGGTGAGTTTACATAGCCCCTTTTTACTGTTTTTGCTTTTGGGGTGAAACATGTTATCAACTTTATCTATTTAAACAATTCAATGTCTATGTTCTTGTGCTTGATCTTTATGCTTTATATTTGAACTACTTGGTGACCATTGCATGTGATTTATGCCAGTACATTCATTAACTTGCAGCCCAAGCCTAAGGTAGTACCTAACATGATCATTTATATGGGAAACTGAAACTATAACTTACCACAAGACCTTGGCGGGTTTTGTTGGGTATCAACTATAACTTGGAGTATCCGCTTGCTCCCTTTTTAAAATGGCAATCAATGGGATTGCGTATCTAGTTTTCTATTATCAGGCTTGAATTGTACGCTTGGAACCTTGTATGTTCTCACATATATGCTTTAGACATGCGTTGAACATATTGAATTGTAATCTATACTAACTCTTTGGTGTCAAAACCTGTGTATCTCACCAACTACTTGTAGTTGACAGTTACTTACATGTTTTAAGTGCACCTGTTTGAGGACTACTTGCTCACCTAGGACTTGGACCTAGTTTAATTTAAATTATGTTTTGAACGTTTCATTTTCCTATGTAACGGATGCTTTTAATTTGAATAATAAATATTATCATATTTAATAGATGATCATGTGCTTATGAACAACCGCGTCAGCCCCGGCGTTTAATCCGCCGCCGGCCGGGGTGTGACACTTCTGACCGCCCAACATGTGATTAATAGGATCCCTACTTCTCACAATGATGGGATGTCTCCATTTGAAAGTCTTTTCGGTGAACGCCCAGATTATGGTGAATTACGAGTTTTTGGATGTACTTGCTTTGCTCTTCGTCCTCATGTTGAACGAGACAAATTGGCAAATAAGTCAGCCTTATGTGTTTTCTTAGGCTATGCCAGTGGTCCCAAAGGATATGGCACGAGACAAAAAGGATATCGTTGTTTTGATCATATAAGTCAGAAGTTATATGTATCAAGAAATGTTACTTTTCTTGAACACGTTCCATTCTATTCGATTCCAGCTAAATCCCATGATGTAACAAAGTCAGATTTCCAGAATATTGATCCTTTTGCTAGCAACATTGACGTCCCAACCTCTGATGTTCCCGTTTCGTCTGTTGATCCTGATATACCTGCTCCAGATACTTCCGTTGCACATGATGTGCAGTTCATGAACCTTCCACGTCATCTGGCACCAATGTTGATTCTCCTCCACTTCCGAGAAAGTCTACTCGTGCATGCAAGTCTACTCAATTACCAGACTTTGCATACTCTGCATATTCTGCTTCGTTTAGTTCATTTATTACGGGCATTCATCATCTGTCTGAACCAGAATCATATAGAGAGGCTGTCTCTGACCCTCTATGGCAAAATGCTATGGCTGAAGAGCTCACTGCTCTTCATCAGAGTCACACTTGGGATTTGGTTCCTCTACCACCAGGTAAACATAAGGTTGGTTGTCGTTGGGTGTATAAGATTAAGACAAATTCTGATGGCTCTGTTGAACGGTACAAGGCCAGACTTGTGGAAAAAGGATATTCGCTAACGTATGGTATGGATTATGAGGATACTTTTGCCCCTGTGGCAAAAATGACAACAATTCGTACTTTAATTGTTGTTGCGTCCATTCGACAATGGAAGATCTGTCAAATGGATGTCAAAAATGCTTTTCTGAATGGTGATTTTCATGAGAAGGTTTACATGAATCCACCCCCGGGAATAGCTCATCAGCCCGGTGAAGTCTGTCGGCTTCGAAAAGCTCTATATGGACTCAAACAGGCCCCTCGTGCCTGGTTTGAAAATTTCTCTACAGTCATCACTTCCCTTGGCTTTCTCCCTAGCAATCATGATTCGGCGTTATTTGTTCGATTTACGAATGCTTGACGCATTCTATTGTCTTTATATGTGGATGACATGATTATTACAGACGATGATTATGATGGCATTGAATCCTTGAAGACTTGGCCCATCGTTTTGCAATGAAAGATTTGGGATTATTACGGTATTTTTCGGGGATTGAGGTAGCTCAATCTAAAAAGGGATATCTTTTATGTCGGATGAAGTATATTTCTGATCTGTTTCAACATGCAAGACTTTCTGATAACAGAATTACAGACACTCCTTTTGAAACCAATGCACGTTACTCTCCCACTGATGGTGTTCCTCTATCTGATCCGAGCCTATATCGTACCATTGCAGGCAGTTTAGTTTATCTTACAGTTACTCGCCCTGATATCGCTCATGCTGTTCATGTGGTTAGCCAGTTTGTTACCGCTCCTACTTCTGTTCACTGAGGAGCTGTTCTTCGAATTTTGAGATATCTTCGTGGCATTCAGTTTCAAAGTCTTTTATTCTCTTCTACGTCTTCTCTGGAATTGTGTGCCTATAGTGATGCTGATTGGGATAGTGATCCCAATGATCGTAAATCCACTACTGATTTCTGTATTTTCCTTGGAGATTCCCTAATCTCATGGAAAAGCAAGAAACAAGACGTTGTCTCTAGGTCCTCCACTGAGGCTGAATATCGTGCTATGGCAGTGACTACATGTGAAATTGTTTGGTTACGATGGCCTGTGGCAGATATGGGGGTTGTTGTTTCCTCGCCTACCCATTACATTGTGATAATCAAAGTGCTATGCAGATCGCCAAGAACTCTGTCTTTCATGAACGAACAAAACACATTGAGATAGATTGTCATTTTACTCGTCATTATTTTCAGCTCGGGACTATCTCACTTCCTTTTGTTCAATCAGCCTTGCAGATTGCAGATATTTTTACTAAGGCTCAATCGGCATCTCAGTTTCGTTTTTTTTTATGGCAAACTCTTAATGTTTATTTCTAATGCATTGTGAATTTGAGGGGGAATATTAGCATAATAAATTGTTATGGGCCATGTCATGAGTCTTAGCCCAGGCCCAGTTATCTTTCCATTTAATGTTGCTTTCTTCTTCATTTGTAAGCTAATATCCATGACAGCTCCTTCAACTTGTCAAACCTGAGCTTAGGCTCATCAAATGTTACACCTCTTGTATATAACCACTGTATGATAACAACAAAATGGAATAATTTAGTATTCAAAACACTCATATAATGGCCAAAATCTACGTATTTTTGTGACGGAATAAAACAATCACTGATATTGCGATGGAAAAATCGGCCATGAAATTAGCAACGAACACTTTGCGATGGATTTTACAATGAAGTTCCGTCGTAAAGATTAGTGACGACGATAATTGTCTCGCCCAACAGGTCACAAACTAGCCTTTTGCGACTATTTTAACCGTCTCATAAAGGAATAGTGAAGACTAACGAGAATATTTGTCTCTGCCTGAAACGATCATCAACTAGGCTTTTGCGACTATCTTAACCGTCTCATAAAGGAATAGTGAAGACTAGCGAGAATATTTGTCTCTGCCTGAAACGATCATAAACTAGACTTTTGCGACTACTTAGCCGTCTCAAAAAGGATTAGTGGCGACTGACGAGAATATTTGTCTCCGCCTGAAACGGTCACAAATAGGATTTGTGACTGTTTTAGTAGTCGCAAAAAAGATTAGAGACAAGAATCTTTGTCCTCAACTCAAAACAGTCGCAAACTAGACTTTTCCGACAATATTAGACGTGCAAAAGTAAATTCTGCAGGAGTGAAATATCTATTAGAAAATCTTACATATTCACCAAAACTAGTAGTTTAATAATTTGTGACACACAAAGTTACTTTTAATTGAAACTTTGTTTGTAACAAGTGATTCACTTTTTAAACAATTATATTTGTCTTCTCGTTAATTAAACAAAGTATTATTAAAAAAATAAGTATAACAAAATAATCACTTCTAAATTATTTTTTTTTCACATTCATGCATTTAAGTATATAAAATTGTAAATTCATGTGGGAATTATTATTATCTTATTTAAAAACTTAAGGAAATGAATAGTGAAAGGTCCTTAAGTTAGGGTCTATCACATGGCGTCCTGATTTTTTTTTCCGGCATTTATTTATAGTTTTGTAAATCGAGTGACGAATATACTAATGAGTATTCACGTATCGTCTTTTTTTTTACGATGTTAATACTAGTATATAGGTCATCTGAACCCTACAAATTTTATCTAAGTTGTTGAGAACCGATATACCGTGAAGCGTGACCGCCGCGTGCACGAGTACTTTTTGCTTACTAGTAGATGTATTAAAAGTTTATTTGACACTTTGTTAAAAACCATCATAAAAACAATGAAAATGTAGCTAGGTACCTCAAGAAGCCAGCCACTTAGAGTGAGAACTTCAACATCCTTGAGAGAATCAAGAAGAGAGACAATATCTTCACAATCAAACTCACTTAGGGCAGTAGTACCTTTCAAGTTTAGGGTAACATCACATAACTTTGGTACTTCTTTAAGCTCGATTTTCGCTAGGGTTCCTCGGTACAAGAAAGATTTAAGGTTTGGAGCTGATGAAACATTGACATTTTTCATGTTTTCACAATCCAAAATCACAAAGTTATGCAACAAGTCATGTGCTTTGAGATCAACATCTTGTAACCCTTTGCATTTTTCAAGACTTAAAGTTTCAAGATTCCGGCAACCGGAAAACAGCACCGGGAGAAAGCTTCCGGCCATCCCTGTGATGGATCTAAGATGGAGGGTTTTGAGAGAAACAAAGTTGTCATGTTCACATAAAGGCAGTTCTATGGACTGACTGAAATCTTTAGGGTTTTCCTCATGGAAGAAGCTTATGTGAAGATCTTTGTCTACTCCTTTAATGGCTTTCATGAAGAGGGTTTCTTTACTAACTGAGTTTGGTTCAAGAAAAGAGAGATTAAGGATTTGGAAACTGTTTACATAAGTGTTTAAGAAAGAAGAGATGATCTTGTTCATCTGTTGACCGGATTCTTGACTTGTTATTTGATCAGTAGTGATGTTTAAGAGCACTTGAATTGGTGTCCATATGTGCTTCCATGAAGATGAAAGGATGATGGTTCTTGCGGCTTCTTTTAAAGGGATCAAGGAGACGACTTGATACAAGATTTCGCTTGGAATGTTGTCGATTGAAACGGGGTTTTCTTTGTTTTCTGTCATTGTTGTACTTGTTTTGTTTCAGATGACAAATTGGATGAAGAATTAGATAGAAATGAATGTTGGGTTATATAAGATGTGGCTATAGTGAATACCAAAAACTGGAATGCAATAGTAGGCATGTTTGCATGGGACAATTTAGTTTTACAAGTCAAGTAGATAGAAATCTATATTCATAAACATTAATATAGAGTTATGCTTTGGGTCATAGTTGATGATCGTTCCTTTGACTTATAACTTGTTTTATATTCTTTTAGCAATGTTAATAAGCTGGACCGGACTAGGAATAGGATCTCAAGTTCGATTTACATGGGTTAAATCGGCACAAATTAGCTAGACATGCCGGCTTTATGAATGATGAACAGGCGGTTGAACTGGTGACCGGATTCAATGATTGGACCGTTTTTGAGTAAACACATTTTTTTTGTAAAAATATTACAAAATTGATTTATGCCCACATCATTTTTTTCACTTTTCATTTGTTATTAGTTATTATTTTATCTTAAATAAATAAAACTAAAAACAGTAAAAGCTATTATAATATTATGTGTCTAAAGTTCCACATTTCACATATGTAGGGTTACATTTGAATAGCCGAAATAGTTTAAGGACTATAAAGTAAAATTGGTCTTTTCAAATTTGTCAATTTTTGGTAATCAATAACCGAAATAATCACAAACGTTTATTACCAAATAATCTCCCAGAATCAAGAATCCAAACACTCGAAATTAACAGCAAGAACTCTTCACACCAAAGATGATCAACACGACGAATCTGAGAGAATACTCACTACGATCTAAACACACTAATGATTCATCAACTTGATGAATCACACAAACTCTAGACCAGCGATCTCTCAAACGAATCAGATAACTAATGAGGCGAAGAAGATAAAAACAAGACTGAGGGAACAATAATGAAAACCCTAAAAATGGAACCAACTGTGAGCAATGTTTTTAAAACCAAACCGGACCGGCCGGTCGGACCGGGAAGCGTGACCTCCACCGGTCCGGTTACATGCTCTGAGACCGTTTGCTGGTTGAACCGGGCGGTTCAAGCGATTCAGCGGTCGAACCGCGAACCGCGAACCGGTGGTCGAACCGGGTAGTTTAATTTTAAAAAAAAAATTACTATTTTTTTTATCTTTTTTATCCTATAGTCCTCCTACTTACTTCTATTTACAATTTTAACTCAATTTGGCTCTTTCCTTTTAACTTATACGCTGCCACAGGTCCTCCAAAACCCTAATCAAAATTAAAATTGAAGATTCAAAAGAATTAAAATTCCTACAGACCTACAACCCTCGTCCTTGACTCAAAATTGTTTAAATGGTTGTATATGTAGTATTTGGAATTTTTATATTTTTCTATATATTTTTATGAATATTTATATTATTTATTGCGTCATCCGGTTCTTGAATCCGGTCCGACGAGTGAATCTCTAAGACATCCGTTTCGTTGTCCGGTCCGGTTCTGAAAACATTGACTGTGAGAGCTTAAACGATCTGGAAATGAAGAAATGAGGTGTTAACCTCGTAACTTTCTCTCTTGTCTTTATATACTCTTCAACGATAAACGGATCTTTCCGAATAACATCCTTGACCCGCGCTTTAACTAGAGATGAAACGGGTCATGTCGGTTTAGCTCCTAATAACCGGATCTTCTTGAAACTCAGCAACTGCAAACCCATCCTGTGCAAGCCCAGCAGCATCAGCTATAAGCCCAGAAATATAATTTGGATCCAGCCCACATTCAAATAGCTTCACCTCCAAAACTCATTTTATTCAAACATGAAAATAAAAAACCAATAAACCCAACATTAGAATCAATATTTTTTTACAATTAAAATGAGAATTAACCGTAAGTATAGTATTTTCAACAAAATTTAGTATGCTTTTACCAAATAGTCTAGAAAAAGGAACCCTTATTTTCAGCCATTCATGAGAACTGTAGTAGCATGTAAACAATTTTTCTCACTGCCATATCTCAAAACAATTAGACAACTGCATAGTCTTGTTAATACAGATCGGATTAACACTCATAAATCTGATCATAGTGCAACCAAATCAGAAGCTTCAGCGTCTAAAAAAGGTTTGTTTTTGGACGCCTGTAAGCTGTTCGATGAAATGCCCCAATGGGATGTGGTATCAGTCACAACCTTGATCAGCCAGTTAAACCGACAAAATCGACTTGAGGAATCATTCTATATCTTCTACAGGATGCTTGATATGGAAATTAAACCCACTGACTACACATTAGCATCCCTCATTCATGCATCCACAGCTCTGAAGAACCTCAATTTGGGGAAGCAACTTCATGCTTTCGCAATTAAGATAAGCTTGAACTCAAATGTGTTTGTAGGTAGTGCTGTTTTAGATCTTTATGCCAAACTAAACACAATTGAAGAAGCCCAAATGGTGTTTGAAGATACCCACAACCCAAATGTGGTTTCTTACACATCTTTAATATGTGGGTACATCAAAAAAGACCGATTTAACGATGCTCTGAAAATCTTTAGAACAATGCCCGAGAAAAATGTTGTAACTTGGAACGCGATGATTGGAGGATACAGCCAAAAGGGTCATAACGAGGAGGCTGTGAATCTTTTCATTGAGATGTTGAGAGAAAATCTTGTACCGACACAAAACACGTTCCCTTGTGTCTTTTCCTCAGCTGGAAACATAGCAGCCATTAAAATGGGAAGAAGTTTACATGCATCAGCTATTAAAACTTTGGTTAATATCGGTGTATTCGTTGGTAATTCGTTAATTACCTTTTACTCAAAATGTGGCAGCATGGAAGACAGTTTATTGGTTTTTAACAAACTTCCTGATAAAAATATTGTTACTTGGAACGCGATAATAAATGGGTATGCGCAAAATGGAAGAAGTAAAGAAGCCATTGAGTTTTATCATGATATGAAAGAAAAAGGGGTTGAACCAAACTCGGTAACCCTTCTTGGATTATTGTTTTCTTGTAACCATGTAGGTCTTGCAGACGATGGTTATGCGTACTTTAATGAGGCTAGACTTAAGAACCCTGGTTTACTTGAGCCAGCCCATTACGCGTGCATGGTTGATTTGCTGGCTCGATCAGGGCTGTTCATGGAAGCTGAGAGGTTTATTCAAGATTTGCCATTTGACCCTGGGATTGGGTTCTGGAAGGCTTTGCTTGGTGGTTGTCAGATTCACATGAATAATGAGTTGGGTGAGTTTGCTGCTAAAAAGATTTTAGATTTGAACCCGAGTGATGTGTCCTCTTATGTGATGGTGTCAAATTCTCATTCGGCTGGAGGAAGATGGCAGAGTGTTTTAAGTGTCAGGCAGGAGATGAGGGAGAAGAAGATGAAACGGGTTCCTGGGTGCAGCTGGATTGAAGTTGGATGTGAGATTCATGTGTTTGTTAATGGGGATCAGAGATCGGGTCAGCAGGATGAAATTCGGGCGGTTTTGAGGTGTTTCTTTGATCATGTTGCAGAGTGTGGTTCAAGTTCAAGCTTAGTACTTTGATTCAATTGAAGCACAGTTTAGATTAGAGATTGTAGATGACAAGTTAACAAGCTAAAGAGGTTGAAATTGCCCAAAATGTTAATCTCATATCAATACGCTCAAAATGCGGTTGATAACAATTAAGATACAACATTTATTATAAACCCAACATCTCTTCTTTTAATACAAACATTATATTTCTGATGTTATATTTTGGAGTTAATTGCATAAATAGCCCTTATAGTTTGATCAAATTACATATTTGGCCCTCAGATTTTAAGAAAGTTACAAAATATTACAAATTCACGAAACAAATCAAATCAAATCAACGATTGAGATGTAGTTTAATAAGATAATTAATCTGGAGTAAATTCAAGTTTTCATTCAATATAATCAGAACATAGCAATACACCAAAGCAATCAAGATCTAGACACTAACAATACAACACAAACCCTAAGCCCTCTCTCCACGAATCCTACGCGCAAGCTGAATATCCTTGGGCATGATGGTGACTCTTTTAGCATGGATCGCACACAGATTCGTGTCCTCAAACAGTCCAACAAGGTACGCTTCGGCAGCCTCCTGAAGCGCAGCCACGGCAGAGCTCTGGAATCGTAGATCCGTTTTGAAATCCTGTGCGATTTCTCTCACGAGCCTCTGGAACGGAAGTTTCCTGATGAGAAGCTCGGTGCTTTTCTGGTACTTCCTGATCTCCCTCAATGCCACGGTTCCAGGTCTGAATCTGTGTGGCTTCTTCACTCCACCGGTGGCCGGAGCGGACTTCCTTGCTGCCTTGGTCGCCAATTGCTTCCTCGGAGCCTTTCCGCCGGTGGATTTCCTTGCTGTCTGCTTAGTACGAGCCATTTGCGTGTAGAAGATAGGTGAAAATAAAGAATGTCTCCGAAGATTGGTACTGGTGTGAGGTATGTAATTGGTTGATTATAAGTCTATATATAAAGCGAAGCTTTGGGAAATTGGCGGTAAAAGTTGGAAATTTTGAAATTATTTTTAGGGTTCTTGAAAATTGGAAGTGGATTGGTGGTAAAGTATACAGGCTGGCGATCCGTGTGCCGTGTGTAAAGACGGATGATGTCCTCGATCTGGGCCGTTGGATTTGGAACTTGATATGCATTTAAAATTAAATTCCTCTCTTTATCTAATTTTTTTATTTAAACTTAAAAATTTGGATGTCATCCTTGCGCATTGACCATGCTAATCTTCTTTTTCTTTTCTGTATCGTTTCAATTTTATCGGATGCTTCTCTTTTTTTTATTATTATTATTGTGCTATTGTTATCAAATACTTTAATTATATGATTTTATTATTTTATTGGTGATCTTGATGTTTTTAAATTAACTTTTTGTTGTTCGTTTTTTAATTAAAAAAAACGTTTTTTTTAAATACATACGTCTAATATTTTTATTTTTTATTTTTGACCTTTTAGTATCAACTGAATATATTTTAAAATATTTCTTTAAATTTTCTTTTCTTTTCTTTTCTTCTTCATTTCATTATATTGAAATACCTGACCAGCAGACAAGTATAAAACTAGTTGCTAGTAGCGACAAATGTCCACGGACGGGAATGTGAGAGAGATAGAGATGAATCGGAGCGAGAGAACGACATCCGTGGAGTACTTTGTCTGTGGCCGACGTAGATAAAGAGAGAGAGGTCATGTCCCTCGCTATTTGAGTCACTCTTAGTTTAATTGCTAATATGTGTATCTGATGTATGTCCTTATGTATCAAGCTAGCTAGATCAAAGGGAAGGGAATTCACATTGAAGATGAACTATATAGAAAATTAGTTGAATAAGACCATTTGATTTTGCACAAAATACACACCTAGGAAGAAAACGCGCCATAGGAATTAACAAACATATATAAGATGTTGTACCTATACATATCGTGTTTTCAATCATCAATTGCCTTCATTTTCGTTTAATATGCGATTTCGAAAATCACTGGCCATTTTTGGCAAACCCTCTCTGAGTGGCACCTTGGGCTCCCAGTTTAGCAGTTCTTTCGCTTTGCTGATATCTGGTTTCCGTTTATGAGGATCATCAGCGGTGTTCTCTCTGAATTCTATTGTAGCACTCTCATCAATTGTTTCTTTCACCATCTAATAACGCGCCCCAGAAAGAAAAGGTGATCAAATTACTGAATTTTCTTTTTAGTTAGCTAGAATACTTAAAAGAACAAAAAGGTTCATCATTTTATACAACATCAAAAGCATCAACAATGCACGTCTATGGGGACTCCACGAACGGCTAAGTGGCCTCACGGACGGGCAACACATGGAGGCCCGCATGGCACGGGTCCATCCGTGACACTTTTGGGCGAGGGCGTTTGAGGGCATGAACGGATGGAGATGGTGGCCCTTCAACTTTTTATTTTATTTTTTGTTTTTCCAAAAATACTAAACAAATGGAAAAATTGTAATGATGCTATAGTGGGTTGTACATTGTGCTATGGAAGTTGTACAAGAAGGAAAACAATACATCTGTTATATCTTTTTAGTAGTGTACATTGTGGTTTCAAGAAAGAAAAAAAACATTTATTATATTATTTAACATATTTTATTTTTATTATATACTTTATTTTTTTATTATATTTAAACGTAATTTATTATATTTATTTATACGAAATAAAAAACTAAATAGTTTATTATAATAAATAATTTGTTTATTAAAAATAAATGTAAAAGGCGGTGATAATGTGAAAAAGTAAGAATGTTTTTAGGATGTGAGTGAAGTATGGAGTTGTTGCTCATGTGTCACGTGACTAGACATAGTTTTGGGTGAAAAATGCCTATGCACTACAGATGGTCTAGAGTGGAGGTGGCAAGAGGGGTGGGTTGGGTAACGTGCCAAAATAGTCGTTGGCTCAAATACAATATCTGTTAATTTTTATAAGTTTTTATTAAGCAGTGAATTTAACAATTTAGGAGGTTTCATGCACTAAATTTTAAAAATATCGTTTGAAGCAACTTTTGACCTACTTTTCCCATTTAACCCAGTGTTGTCAAAAGCGCACAAGGCGCGTTCCTGGGCGTAGAAGCGCAGCGCAGCTTGTGTGCCTCGCCTGGATAGGCGTAGTTTCAGGTCTCATGTGCAAATTCGGGCCAATTTTCGGTCATTTGAAACAAGTCTAAATAGCCTAAAACAGCCGACACTAGCCCTAAACAAGCTCGGAATCAATCTAAAACAGCCCAAACAAGCCTAAAACATGTCTAAAATCCCTAAAAATTGGTATTTTTATATTAAGCGTATCGTTTAAAAAATTGCCTCGCTTTTTTTGCGTCTTGCAACTAGGCTCCAGGCGAGGCCTATGCGCCTTGACAACTATGATTTAACCCATTATTTTTTTCTTTCTTTTTGACTTGTTTGAGATTAAGAATAACCCAAAGCGACCCGTTCATAAGTAAATGGGTCGAATATGCCAACTCTAGTAAATTCAATTAAAAAGATACTAAAAGACAAACCTGGGCAAGCTCTAACATGGTAAACTCTCCAGGATTGCCTAAATTGAAAGGGCCAATATGATCACCTTCCATCAATGCCATCAGTCCATCAACCTGTCATAAACATAAGTTTCTATAATATTCAGGGATTTTTCCTTAAAATGAAATAAATTATACACAGTTTATGTAATTCAATGAAATAAATACATAACAGTTTTATTCAACAAAAATGGAAAACTGTGTATAAAAAAAGCAAATAAAATACCAAGTCAGAGACATATTGAAAGCTTCGTGTTTGTTTTCCATCACCATAAACTGTCATTGGTTGTTTGCGGATGGCCTTCCAAAACATATTGAAAACTTAATAACACGAGCATAAGCCTTAGTGTTTATTAAATCATAAGAACGAAGAAAAGAACAGAACCATGCAACTTTACCTGTGAGACAAAGTTGCTAACTACACGCCCATCATCTAGACACATCCGAGGCCCGTATGTGTTAAAAATACGCGCAATTCTGACCTGAAAAACAGGATTCAGTTACCAAATGATAGCTTGTCAATGGTACTATAATTACACTAACAACGACTATTGTTTCTTTAAATGTATGAATTTATGACATGCAGCCTGCATTATTCGAACTTTATCAAGATTATTAAAACCTTGCTTTTATTTTCTAGCTCATTGCGACCTCACGAATAGACGGTCAAAGACTCAAAATTTAAAAGTCAAAAAATACCTCAACACCTGCCCCGCGATGATAATCCATTGTTAAAGTTTCAGCTGTTCTTTTCCCTTCATCATAGCAGCTTCTAACACCTACATAACTCAGGAACTTTTAGTATTTTGAACACCACCAAACCAAATTTAAATTAAAAAAAACAAATGATAAAACAGTTAAGAACAGGTAATGAATGTACCTATTGGATTCACATGTCCCCAATATGTCTCCTTTTGAGGATGCTCAAGAGGATCCCCATAAACCTCACTAGTGCTAGTAAGCAAAAACCTTGCTCCAATTCTCTTTGCAAGTCCCAACATGTTTAGGGTACCCATCACATTTGTCTTGTGATCATACAAGTCAAGGATTTACAAATTCATGTAATATTTTTTTATAAATAGTGCATTATATAACAATTTGCATATCTATGAAAAGGGTGATTTTGAAATTCCAAATATAAACAAGATACGACTCTTATGAGGTCAAAGTGGCAAAACTTAAACTTTGAAATTCATGACGTATACAGTGAATCTTCACTAAATATGGTTAACTATATTTGAGCTAGAAGCAAAGTTAGTGTATCTAAATTAAATGAATAGAGTTTATCGTAACAATATGCATATAGTATTCATATCATAAGGCACCAATTTAGACCTCCAAAGTCAAAATATGTGGATTTCTATCTATCTAACTCATATCAATTAATATTGTTCGCTTTGCCCACAAGGAGCTTATGGATTTATTTTTGGTTATGCGAATGAAAACTTCCCAAGAGGTCACCCATGCTTAACTGTGATGTTCTCCTCTCATTCACATCCATTGCCCCCAAAACACGTTGGTAATATTTGAGGCAGGATATTCCTTATGGCCTAGTATCTCTCCCATGGACATAATAGAACAGAACGATATAAGATTTGCCTAAGGTGCCGATCACATCTAAGAATCTTAATAACTACCCAATTCAAGAAAACAACAAAATCAGATAACCAAAAACATAGTCCATTGCAATAGTGCAACAAACTGCATTTGTGCTTAAATTGTAACAAAGGATATGATGGTTTTGACAGGATTATACTTGTAATGAACAGGGGAAGCAGGGCAAGCAAGATGATAGATCTGATCAACCTCCAGCAAAATGGGTTCCACAACATCATGCCTAATTAACTCAAATCTAGGATTATCCAAATGATGAACCACATTCTCTTGTCTACCAGTAAAGAAATTATCAATCACAATTACTTCATCCCCTCTTTCAATCAACCTATCAACCAAATGACTCCCCACAAACCCCGACCCACCGGTCACCACAACCCGCATCCTCTTCCGCCCGATACCCACCGGAACCCGGCCGGCTTCCGGCCGGCGGTAGTGGGTATTGGTATCACGTTGAGAGAATGAAACCGCTCGCATTGAGGTTGTTGTTTCCTTCCTACTAGTAGTATCAACTGGGGAAACGGTGGATGATAATGAGGGTTGATAGATGAAGAAAACAGAGCCGATTAATATTCCGACGAGGATGAAGAACAGGCGTTGTTCTTTGAGGATGTAATTGGCGGATCTTGAAAGGGATCTGGCGGCGGATGTGTGTTTAAGGGATTTGGGTAAGTAATGTGGGATTTGATGGGTGGGCATTATGTCTTCGTCTCGCCTTTGATTTGCGGTTGATTGTTTGTGTAATTGTTTCATGTTGTTCATCATTTTGCTCTGTTTGGTGGTTGAGTTTGGTTAATTAGAAAGAATGCAAGATGGGTACGAGGGATTTTGTGAAAAAGTTAATTTGCAGTGAAGAAGAAGGAATGTTTCATGTTTGTTGGAAGCTGGATGGAGGTTGGTGAAAGGATCCTGATTTGCTATTTGTTTTGAGAAGAACAGTTTAGACAGGGGCTATATTAGCCCAAAAAGAAAATAGCTTTTTTGAAATATGTAATCTGGTAAGTGTATGTAAATATTTTATAAAAGTTCAGTAGTTTTACGAAAATTAAAAAACCCCATCAGATAATTTACAATTTCTTTTAATTTTATTTTTTAAGAGAGTTTTTTCTGTAAATGGTTACCAACTATTTTTGGTAATTATCATATCTGAATAAATCCCATGATTCTCTTGTTCATTATCTCAAATTCACATTAGCTCCATCTTCCCTGAACGATGAATCAAGAACGCAAATCCACCGGAAAGGCAACGAAGAGAGCCTTCGAATTTTGATTTTATTTTCATCTATAATTTGCCAGTATACATGGGAGTAATTGTTTGGAAGAAGCGGGATTCTGTCAACAAATGCTTGACAGTGAGAATATCAAAAGCATTCAAGGATTTGGTGATGGTAAAGATATTAAATATGAAGAAGTTACAAGTTTTCGACATCAATATTCATGGATTGATTATATTGTTGGTGTTTTCTAATGATTTTCTTCCCAGTTTTTTATTTCCTGCTCGTTTGCTTTTAGAATTGTGTGTTTTGTTTCAAGTTTCAACACAGTTCGATCAGCAGTGATAAGATCTCGGTATGTGATAACTTTTGACTTTTTAGGTCAAAGCTATTTCATAAATATCCTTAATTTTTATGGCTTCGTTGCAATCATAAACCAACATTCGCCTCATGCACTAGTATTTGTCAAAAGTTATACGCTGTTATAAATATCATTCCAAAATAGTAAGAAATTTATGTTAAATTTGAAGATGATAATTACTCTACTTGACCTTCAAAGACAAAGTTGAAGCCTTGGCTTATTGACTAGGCCTGTGGATTCGAAGAAACGGAAAGGCGACGAATCGATTGAAGATGATAGTTGTTGTTTGATGACGATGAACATGTAGCAGATGTGGATTTCCCAACTTCACATACATCTTATTTCTTGAAAGCAGTAGGCTATTTAATTTATTATATTAATCAAGTAGCTTGAGCGAGATCATGTGTGTGTTGGGTGTGCCAAACAAGTTTACATATTTATAGTGTTTTTTTTTATCATTACGTATATGTAACTTATCAAAGTTACGGTGCTTTGTGATTTTTACGTATATGTAACTTGTCAAGCTACATATACGTAATTTAATAACTTATCAAAGTTATTTGTGTTTTTTTTTGTGATTATTACATATACGTAACTTGGTAATTCAGTAACTTATCCCAACAATATACACATATGTATCTTCATTGACTTCAACAAATTTCGTCTCTCAAATAAGCGTCTTCGTTTCAGCAAGATTCCATCGAGTTCTTTTAACTTAGATTCTTAGAATTCTTGATTATGATGAAAAATATAAAGAAATTGGATTTTTTTATACCATAATTTAATTTAGAAGAGAGGAGAGGGGAGAGAGAAGTGCGAATGTAGGAATTTTGATGGTGATTTCCAAAATTGATATTTTTTTATTCCAGATTTGCCCTTATATCATTAATATAATCTTATTTAATATTGGATTATTTACTAAAATGTCATTGTCTATATCAACCATTGATTTAATAGACTAATGGTTCAGATTCGGTTTTCGTATAACAAATAATTTTCTCATTAACCCTCGTGGATATATAAATATATATATATATAAATATATAAATTTTTAACTCGGGGATATTCTCTTAAAATTTGATTCAACGTGTTATATTCGGAACAAGTTGGAACATGACCCGCTATTGAAATGAATTCAAATGGATGAAAAAAATCTATTGATAAGTGAACCCATTTAGTGACTTTGACATCGTACTTTCCTAAACTAGTACTATTGGGTTGGGTCACGAGTGACTTCAATATTTTGTGTGTGTTTAATGGATGAGGGTTTTTGGCAGCACTATCCACACTATATACAATGGGGTAGAGGTGTACAAATCGGGTTTTCAAGCTAAACCGGTTCGGGTTTAAAACCGGGTCGGGTTGGGCCTAACCCGCTTTGACCGGGTCGACGTACAAACCGGTTCGGGTCACGAACCGGGTTCCAGGATCATCGAACCCAACCCTACCAAACCGGATCGGACCGGGTTGAGACCGGGTTGGCTACTAAACCGGTTCGGGTCCAAAACCGGTTTACCCAGATTTTTAAAAAAAAAACGTTAATTTTTTAAAAAATTAACCGTTAAAGATATTAACTTAACTTAAAAATTACAAAACATACAAGATAAAGTTTAGAAATTACAAAACAAATAATTAAAAGTTTACAAATTAAAAATACATTAAATATAAAAGTCTTCTTCGTGGATATATTGAAAATCCGGGTAGTCGGTACTAGTCGGATGTAGTCGGTACTAGTCGGATCCCGAACTCCCTCGTAGGAGGTCTTCGCCGATTGCTTCAATCAATCCTCCTTCCACCTCGTCCTCGTATATCTCTCCCTCGACTTCGAGTTCGCCTTCAAGGGAAGATATATGTTGTATTCTTTCCGCCGCGTCCAAGTAATCTTTTAAGCAAATGCACGTTTCCACCGATGGCGGAGTTAGTCTTGTTCTTCGTAAAGAAACAACCCTGCCACTAACAGAAAAAGCAGATTCCGAAGCTACCGTAGAAGCTTGGACGGTTAGTAGATCACGGGCCATAGCGGATAGGACGGGAAATTGGTTTTCCTTCCCTTTCCACCAAGCCAAGATATCAAATGTCTCAAAATCATGAGCATTCATACCGGTTAAAAAATCCGAACCGATATATCTACCTAATTCGCTACTTGGGGTATTACCCCGTTGACGTTTACTATTTTCATTAAGTATAGTATTAAATAAGTTTAACATTGAACTCCGACTAGTATTTGCACTTGATGGAGCGTTTCTAAATTGCTCATGAACGGTAGATGTTGTACCATATTTTTCAACATAAATAGTAAATCAAGTAGACAAATTTTGTGTAAAAATAGTTTTTGCTCTATCCGTTAAAAATACATCTTCTTCGTATAAATCCAAACCGTAAATTATTTTTTCAATTAAAGTTTCAACACCCGAAACATTTAAGCACGGGTTTAAGGCGGCGGCGCAAGTAATAATCGGAGGCATTTCTTTAAAATATTTTTTAAATTTCTCTTTCATTGGCGGTATCATTTCTTTAAATATGTCGCCTCGCATGGAATATTCGTTTAATTTTTCGACCATTAAAAAAAGTTGATTTAAAACCAAAGGACTTGTGGGATAGTAAACTCCCGATAAATAGGTTGTAGCGGTTTTAAAAATATGGAGCATATCGGCTACACCTTCAATGATACCCCAACCCGATGTCGGAAATTTTGTTACTTTATTTTGCCTTGCTAGTTAGGCATGAAACATTTGCAAACTTCGTTTTTGTTGAATGGCTTTTTCGAACATGTTACACGTTGAGTTCCAACGTGTTGAAACGTCCCAATTTGGACCTAAACATTCGGTTTGCCCGTCTTTACAAAATTTTATATATCGATGATATCTTCTTTGACTTGTATGAAAAATGTCACGCAACATTTGTTTAAATTGATTTCTAACATCGTCAATGTGTTTAAGACCATCTTGCACAACTAAATTAATAATATGTGCAACACATCGGCTATGGAAAAAAATACCATTACAAATCGGGTTATATTTTAAAATAAGTTGGTTTACCGCGACGGTATTATTCGAGGCGTTATCAAACGATATTGAAAAAACTTTAGTTTCTATTTTAAAAGTTCTTATAACTTTGTCTAAAATATAAAATAAATTGTCACCGGTGTGGGGGTATGCAAAAATATCGAACGCAATAGTACGTTTCATCATTTGCCAACTTTCCGGATTTATCCAATGAGCGGTAACACAAATGTAAGAATTCGGCAAATTGTGGGGAGCCGACCAAACATCACAAGTTAAACTAATACCGGTTTTAAAATTTTCAAATTCATTTATTATTTCTACTTTAGCTTTTTTCCACATATTTATACAATCTCGTCTAAGAGTAGCACGACTTACATGAGTGTAGCGAGGTTGGAGCGTTTGTTGAATAATGTGACACCCGGCAAATTCAGGTTAATATCCATACCCGACTATTACCTGAATTCACGTGATTACACTTGCATCATGCTTAATTATGTAGTAATTAAGTACATATTTCATATAGCAAGTCCATTCGGTTCATTTCATTTCATGCATCGGTAATCGGGCGGATTACCGGGTCACACACGCGTCCTGTCACACGAACATTAATGAATATTAGAAATAATATTTAGACATATATTTGGTGTGTATAAATTATATGTAATACTGTGATTTAATATTTCATGCTTATATGAATTTTTCCGGAATTTTTAGAGCAACTTTTATTTTTACGCTTTTAAAGCGGATACGCGAAATGTGCCAACAACTTTAAATTGGGATTTTATAAAAAGTGATGGATTTATATGGTGGGCCAACTAATTCAGCTATTACCTTAATTAAACCCTTTAGGAGCCCATTCCTTTGCTAAAAGGCCCTAAAAGATGCAAAAAGCCCAACTCCTTTTCACTAAAACTCCCTTAAACCCCTTAATCCCTCACTTTTGCCCTAACTCATTTTGCAAAAACCCTAGCCCCCCTCCCTTATTCAGCCGCCACCTCTCTCACACACCTCCACCATCTCTCAATCTTGTTCCATCCATTTCAAGGCTTTCCAAGGTGATTCAAGGAAGAATCAAGCTTATTCAAGACAACATCTACACCATATCTAAGTTTTGTAAGAATCTATCCACCCTTGTCTTGATATTTTCGGCCATATGTAGAAACCCACTCATCCCAAACGATTTTCATTGTTAAAAGTGTTATAATCCATGTTTTAATCAAAGGTTTTCATAATAAAAGAGTTGTTGACACATATTTGCACTTTTTATGGTTTGAAATGTTTGTTTATGTTGATTTTTGCTCGTTTCTATTTATAGAAACTTTATTGTTTGAGTTTTTGTAGAAATGGATAAATGATATGTTTGATGGTTTGTATGACTTTAGTAATATTAGAATAGATGAGAAATATGATTTTTTTTTGATGAAATGTTGTTTCTACACTCGGTTATGGTGACTTACTATTTAAGGAAACTTTAATTTTTCATATTTTGTGTTATGGGTTTATCATGGATAAAAACTTGATATTATTGCTCTATAATATATATTAAGGTAGTAAAAAGAGTTATTTGAGGTTACACATGTGCAATAGGGTCGTTTGGACCACTTTCCTAAAAAGGAAACTTTAATTGTTCATAATTTGTATGTGTAGGATATAAATGTTCAAAATGGATTATATAGCTTCACTATCATATGAATAGATGATTTATGCATGAATATGTAATTTGGAGTTGTGTTATGACGTGTTTTGGTGAACCTTGCTAAATAAGGAAACTTTATTACTTGGTGAACTTCAACTTTGCTTAGAATAGAAAGTTTATGTGTAGAATCATGTTTATGGTATGTTACTAGTATAAATTCATGTGTAACTTATTTAGTTGAGCCATGACACTTGAAGTACACTAAAACCCTAATTGTTAAAAATGGAAACTTGTTATGTTAAGAGTTATGGAATTGCAATGACATGTTATGCTACTTGTTTAAAAGTGTTGAAATGATACTAATAGGTTATTAATATGTTGACACGGTTTATGTGTATGAAATGTGCCTTAGAGATGTGCAAATGCTATGTCACTTATTACATGTTAATTCCTTATGCAACTAGTTGAAACATGCATGTTATGTCACAAGGTATTACTTACATATTACTTAGGTATTTCTCATATGCTACTTATGTGTTACATATGTACAACTTATATATTACTTGTGTGTTGTTTATACATTGGTCAACATTGGTCAACCTTAGTCAACATTGGTCAACATTAGTCAACATTGGTCAACATTAGTCAACTTGGTCAAAATTGGTCAAAGTTGGTCAAACCTCGGTCAACTTTGGTCAAACCTTGGTCAAACCTAGGTCAACTTTGGTCAAACCTTTTCAAAATGTCAATGTAACCTTTCAACGTTGAGTCGTTTGGATGAATGTGGTTACATAAACCATGTTTACTTTCATAGACCTTATAGCCTTACTATTTCCTAGGGCTCGGTTAGGTCGGTTACCCGGAGTTACTCGATTTCTCTTGTTGCTTTCAATCCTCATTCACCGCGTTACCAGGTGAGTTTTCATGGCCCCATTTTACCTATTTTTCATTGGGGGAGATACATGCTCAAACTTAATTTCATAGTTTTATGACGTTACTTTGATTCCACGTTAATATATAAGTGGGTGCATTTCCCGCACGTAAAGTCCTCTCACAATCGAACCGTTAATTATTTCCCAAGCGAGGTAATCATGAATAGTACTATTGGGTTTAACCAACCCCACCCGGGTTAGTCGCGCTAACTTAGACTGGAGGTCTAACGGGTGCATCATTGACCTAATCCATTGCGTGCTGGGCACGTAAGAGGCAAAATGCAAGTTTCAGCATCCTTTTCGTTAGCTTCGGTTTCGATGAATTGCTTATATTATTATCGCATATTGTCTGATCAACAATCGAATCATGAGTAGAATTTTCCTACTGTTACACTGATTTCATTTCTTTACTGTTACTTAAACCTGTGAACTCACCAACCCTGTGTTGACACTTTTAAGCATGTTTATCTCAGGTCGATAAGCACTTGCACAAGGACTAGGATTTGCATATCTGGAGTCTCATAGCATGTTTTTCATTAGAAGCTTAGGTTTATGGGAACCTAAAGGCATTATGCTTCTGTATTTGATACATTACTTTTGCTTCCGCATTTACATTCCGCATTTTCTTAAACTCTGTAAACTTATGTATTTTGAATGATGTTCAAATGGAATGACTTTTTCAAAAACCATTTAGAGGTCGTTCAAAATGACCAGGACCGATGATCCTTGACAGTCACAACCCGCGGGTAACCCGCTGTGGAATTTCAGGGTGTGACAAATAAGCCGAGTCAAACGCTCGTTGTCAAAGTGTTTGAAAGGTAGACTCTCTTGAATCACAAAATGCATCATCCTCTCCCGAACCAAGTCAACATTATACGCAAAAATATTACCTTCGTTTGTCATACTTGTTTGACCTTGTGAAGCTTGAGACTTTTTAACCGAACAATAATTTTTTTCAATGTGATTCTTCAAAGTTGTGTTTGCGTCTTTTCCAAAAAAATGCCCGCACAACTTGCATCGAGCCTTATGACCACCATTCGACATTTCGCATAAATCGAAATGTTGCCAAACATTGGGATTCGTTGTTGTAAGAATAACCCGCACAACCGTGGGAGCACTAACACTTTGAGAAGCACCAAGAATATTAGATTGTTGAGATTCGTTTGCCATTTTGAGAGTTTCGACTTTCGAGCGTGAGCGTTTTTGAGAAATAAGAGCGTTTTTTTAGAAATGAGAGCGTTTTGGAATTGTGTGGTTGAACCAATACAACCCACACCTATTTATACAAGTTATATGGGCTCCAAAATACAAAAAAAACCAAAAAAAAAACGGTCAAATAGCCGTTGGAACGGCTATAAAGACGTTAAAATCGAAATTTCCAACGGTCCGAACCGGTTCGGCACCGGTTTGAGAACCGGGTCGGGCCCGAAACCGGTTTGAGGGTGAAACCGGACCGGGTCGGGTTAAGAACCGGTATCCAAAAATTTTTTAAAAACTGGTAAAACACCTACGGTTTGGATCGGGTTTCGGATCAGGTTGGGTGAAACCGGTTTGGTTGTGAACCCGGTTCGGGTCGGGTTCCGGGGACCCGGTTTGAAACCGGTTTTTTTGCCCACCTCTACAATGGGGTAACTACACCATATTAATGCGTAGTAAAAACCCATCATAGACGTAGGCACATAACTGTACCATATAAATGTGTTAGACGAATACCCGCACCGTGTAAATGGGGTAACAACACCTCGTAACGCACAATGCATTACGACCTTTTAAAAAACGTCATTTACAAAAAGTATAACGATAATATACTAATATTAAAGTAAATAAAATTCTCGATAATAAACACAAAAGTTGCGGATAAGGATCAAATTCCATATGAATTTTCCTATTTCATGTTCGAAATCAACGAGTTAATTATATTACTCTGCACCCCCACCTCCTTTTTATCACTGAGCGGTCATTTAGGGAACCTTAGCTCTTCTCGAGGATGAAGCTAACCCCACATCATAACACTTGCCCTCCCTCGTCTTTGGGTGCCTAGGTATCCACCGTAAGCCTTTCTTGTTAGACACATACTCCACCGTTTAAAATGGGATAACCACACCGTGTAACGCACAATGCATATTGCAACTTAAAAAAGGGTCATTTAAAAAAAATATAACGATACTATACTAGTATTGAAGTAAATAAAATTCTCGATTTTATGTTATGTTTTTAAAAAAAATGTATAAATCATTTGTTTAAAAATTAATGGAACTAGTATTTAAAGAAAAACTAGTTTTTTTACCCGCGCTATGCAGCGGGAGTCTGATTTTTACCCTGTTTGGCTGGTTTGTAGGGATAAACTTACGTCGAAACGCATACTTGCTATAGCATACGCTAGAAAAAAAAGTACTCGATTTTGAATACATCTCCATTTAATAAAATTTATACCGGTACGTTGAAAAAAAAACTAAAAAAAGCCGCACATTCCGTTTTTTAATATCAACTAATGAACGGAAGTAATTACGGAAAAACGAAATTATTAGAAAAATAAACGGGTTAAAAGCGTATAATATATATAGTATGAGGGGTGAAATAGAAAATAAAAATAATAAAAAAATTAAATTGGCACTTGTCACCCCCTTATTGGTGGGATACTATTCCCCCCAATACTATTTAAATAATTATATAATTTCTAATTGTGTCTGTTAAATCGCGTGAGAAATTAACGTAATTGAAAACTTATAAAATAAAATAATAGAAAAACGGAATCGTGAAAAAAAGTTATCGTTTACAAACTAAATAATAATTATTATTATAAGTAAATAATAATTGTTATTATAATAGTAAAAACAACTATTTTTTTTGTTGCATTGAAAACTTGTACATAATGCATTGAAAACTTGTACATTGATGAATAGTAGTGGCACTTTTGGTAATTAATACGTAGTGAATGTGAACAAGAGAGGCAAATTTCTTATTTTACCCCTCCGAGCCATCAATAACTTCCGATTAGTTACAAAATTGCCATCCCATTAATCTTAACCATTAAATTGATTTGATCAAATGACCCAAGATTACATCCTGCAATTCTTAGAAACTAGAAAATATATATCTTGGATGCTACATACTAACGTACAGAAGTTAATATGTATGAACTTTAGAGCATGGAAGGTTTTCACAGAATCAGTCATACGAAAAAGTCACTATACATACTTCAAATACGCATATCTGTACGTATATAAATAATTACGAAATTGGTTACGTGCCAGGTGGGCGTGGAACGTCCTGCCACCCTGTAAAACGCTGGAAAAGATTTTTGAGCTCCTTTGTTGCAGGTACAACCGTCCATGTTTGGTAGTGTTGGCTCGGGTGAAACGAGCCACTTGTTGCCGACGGTTCCAATAGGCCCGGTTGAGTACCGCTCATAAATAGGTCACCCTGAGATATAATGCACCCAGTGCTTGCCTCCTCTTTGTCAGGTGCCTGCACGACATACAATAATGCTATGCTAATTAATTCTGGCCTGTAGTGGCCTAGCTAGAACTTTGCTTTTAAGTGGGTCAAGTTACCTAACAATCTTTATAAAAGAACTATGGCCCACCCACATACAACTTGGTTACACCCTCTGACTGTAAGTCTGTACCTATGAGTCTATGACTAGCATATATGATACTACCATGTACAAACTTACGGGTACAAATGAGCAGACCCGCTCTTAAGCTACTTGAGATCAACTCTCTATAAGCTCGAAACGAACCGAGCTTAAATGAGCTCGAGCCCGAGCTTGAATAGGCTTGCGAGACCAAGCATGAACTGGAGCTCATTTAATAAATGAGCTCGAGCTTCACATATCAAGCTTGACTAGGCTCACGAGCCTGAACCCATGCCTGAATAGGAGCTCACTTAATAAACGAGCTCGAGCTCGAGTTTCACATATCGAGTTTGACTAGACTCGCGAGCCAGAGCTCTAGCTTGAATCGGAGCTTATTTAATAAACGAGTTCGAGCCCCATCTTCACATATCGAGCTTTACTAGGTTTGCGAGGCTAAATGAGCTTGTTATTGATATAAAAATCGTAAATTTATTTTATATAATCACACAATAAATATTGTTATATATAAAATTATAAAAAGAAATTAAAAAATATAATTATAAATATATAATAAAAGTAATTATACATGTATATAAATAAAATACTTAAATATTTAATAAATAATAAAGGAGACAGCCCGAGCTAGAAAAATTATTAACGAGCTCGAGCTTAGGCGAGCCCGACTCGATTACACCCCAGTATAACTGAAGTTATATTCATCAACTTTGAAGTTCTTAGCAAGTCATTTCACGCTCATAAGTCGAATACTAGCCCCACATTTATGACCAAACGAGTGCTTATGCTGCAGAGCAGATTAAAGATTGGCAAACTCCTTCATGGGCCTGTGATTGCGTGACAAACACACAGGAAGGAGGTCCGACTTCAAAAGGCCATAATTCCCGATTTGTAAGGAGTTATGGGCCCCACAACTTATCCACTAGAAGCTTGTTACAGACCGGATGTTGTAACACATGGTCTACACCGATTTGGGACCAACCGTCAAGCCCTAATTCCTTCATCTGCAGCTCCAAAACCAATTTTTTTGGATTTTCCTGTGAAATCAGCAGTTTCTGATTTTTCATGTGTAATGTGTTTATTAGGCACATATTTAATATTATTAATAGCCAATATAGAATTTTGAATTTATGGCCAACCAGAGAAAACTAGAACCTCCCCTTATAAGGGCATATGATTCGCAGCCTAAAAGATCATTCAGTAACACGTTATCACTTTTCTCTCAAAGGGTTTAACTGTACAGTATGAACATCTTTATGTGAGTGTATGAGTGTATAATGTTCTATAGAAAGATGAGCATGCATGCATACTGTATAACCTATGATAGTTGTTCCCATTTCTCAGCACAAATGAAACAATTTCATTGGAATATTAGATCCCAGTCATGAACAAGTGTAAAGGGAATATGATTTACCTTCTCAGTTAGATATTTGAATGCCACTTTCTTCTGTCCTGCTTCATATATATTGCATTGTGAATATATCTGAAGAAAACAATCAATAATTTGTATGATAATTACACTTGTGCTTAAAGAAATTAACCAGTTTATGTAGCAATTAAACCTGTGACTCAACACTGGCACAGACAGCATATATGCCCCAATTTCTGGTGTAATTGTTATACAGATGCACTTTGTCAAACCTAACACGAGGATGCCGTTGTCGGGTCCCATCAAAGAAACAATGGTGAATTGTGACACACATACATCTGTCACCATGGTGCGAAGCATCGGCTCCAATAAGCATTGTTTTGTCATGGTTTGAGAAGTGACAAAATAAGATTGTTAGTTAGGTCAAATTCTGATAATTTCATCACATAATCAGTTTCAAACACCTTAGATTAATTACCGGGAAATGGTAATATTTGTGCTTTGACGGGTAATATCAATCAATCCATCGTCATAATCCTTGAGACTACAACGATCGATCCATATGTGCTTTGAATTGGGCTTGATTTGAATGCCATCCACATCATGTCCTCTACCACCTTCAAACTCTAAGTTGCATATGATCACATGTTCACATTCTTTAAGTCTAAGCCCCTTGCCTGTTAGCTTAATCCTTTGTCCCCGTCCATCAATGGTCTTGTAAGACGATACACTCAAATAAGATAACAACTGACTGGTACCAGAAACTTCAAATACAATCCACAGAGGTTCTTTTATGAGACATCCAGCTCGAAGTGATCCAGGTCCGTCGTCTACAACACATTCAAAGCTTTTCACAAAGATTATATAACAGCCTCAGGCCTCTTCATAAATTGATTTCCACAATTACATGATTTCAAATTGAAGTTACCAAACATGCATACATTTGAAGGATTTCAAATTCTCAATTCTGAGAATCTGTCAACACTAAACGTTAATTTCAGAATTAAAGCCACAATTTCATATAAAACATCAATCATCTCAAACATGAAACACACAATCGAACTTGAAACCGATTGAAAACCGTAATAATCGAACATCATATATCACAAAACCCTAATTATCGAACAAAACGATGACGAGAGTAGAGTGCGATCACTAATTAACGAGACTGACCTGATAGCGTGGTAACATGATAGAGTGCTCCGTGAAGTCCACCTATGGCGAAGCGACCGAATCCCTCTACTTGACCGGCGAGAGCTCGCAAGCTACAATCGACGTGAGAGTAAGGAACCGATAGCAATGCCATATTGTTGGTCAATGGGATTTGCGGTGCGTGATCTGGTGGAGTTGCGTGGTAATATTGAGGGACTTGAACTGCCGTTTCACCATTAATACGGTTTGTTAAGCGGTGGCGACGGCCGGAGTTATGGTACCCCCATTAATGGCTGCAAGTTTTGATCGAAAATCTGCTTTGTTAACTTCCGACTTACCGACACAATGAGTCAACTCGGCCGACCATTATTCCTTTCTTTAACATCAACTCGTTCGGCTCGAGTGCTTGAGGTGAGGTACCTAAGACTTTGTTAAAATGGAGAGGTCTTGGTTCAATTCTCACTTGTGACAAAAAAAGGGTTATAGGTTGGACCGGTGGGTTTTCACATCTATAGAGGGTTTCCTCCTGAGAGTGGTGGAGATGATCGGGTGGGGCAGTGGGCCGTCAGTGATCCAAATTGCCATTAAAAAAAGGTAAAGCGGTTGTTAGTAATACATAAGCATGAAACAACCCAAAAATCGTTCATTTTTTGCAGCCTTTTGTTTATTTTTATGCATTTTTTTATAGTGGGGTTATTTTTTTATATATTTTTGTTTATTAGGGTTTAACATTTGAAAAGTATAGATAACCCTTACGTCGATGGCAACTAGGGTAATTTTCAATTAAAAACTAATTGGTATTAACGTCAAGGGCTAAACGGGCAACTTACTCACAAATATGTGAGCTAAGTTTGTAAATTTTCAATCCTAAGAGCCAAATATATAATTTGATCAAACCACATAGACCATTTGTATAATTAACCCATTCACTTATTTACACATTTATGCGAAACTTATTAGTAATTCTGTAATAGAGATGAGAGAAAAGATTTTCTATTTATAAAAAAAAATAATAACTAATTATATAATTTTATCATATTACATCAGATTTTTTTTATAAATAGCAAATCTTTCTCCCCGTTAATTTCTAACCATAACTCAAAAATTTTAAAATTCCGCTTCTCCTCAACATAGCTCCTGCTCAACATTGCTTCTCCTGCACATCACGCATGACTGCTCCTGCTCGACAGAGCTGACGATTTTCAATTGTCCGTAGTTCATAGTTCTGCTTACGATGTAAGTTGTTCTTGATCGTACTTAATTCTAAGTTCTTGGCAGTACTCAAGTTAATTTGTCTGATTTGTATTTTTGCTTCTGTTCTGATTTTCAGTTTTTAATTGGGCTTCTTCCACGTGGAGTTCCTTATTGTAGTTCAAGCTAATTAAAGCAGGTAATTTCCTACTACCATTCGACCTTTTCATGAGTTGCATTTGATATAATTTTCGATATGTAATTTGCATTTATGTTAATAAGATTTTACATTCCATCCAAACCGTGAAACCAAACCGGAACCAAACCTTTAGTAACGGTTTGGTTCGGTTCGGTTTGGTTTGGGTTTTCGATAATCGAAAAACCATTACTAGTGGTTTGGCTCACGGTTTAAGCTCAAAACCGGACCGTAAACACCACTGTTACATCTTAAACATTTGCAACTTTTTGAATAAGTGAATAAGGATGACAAATATGAAATATCTATACCCTATACGTTATCCAAAAAACGACAAGGGATGTATTGGTAATTATCCGAAAGTATAAGGGCTGATGACGACTTATTTATGAACCGTGACGAAACCTTTAAATAGTCTAAGCGAGACCGCAGATGCAAAACTTAACTGGAAACTTTGTTTATGGAAATACGGCAGCGATATTTCGCCGGAAAATTAAACGGAAACCACCGCATTCTTCCCGTCTCCGGTAGCTCCTTCGTTCATATAAACCCTAATCTATTCTACACATACAATGATCTCATATATGATCTCCATTCAATAAGTTTACTGAACAATGAACACCGTCTACGAAGGTAACCCTAATTCCTCCAATTCCGTTCACCCCCCCCCCCCCCCCACACACACACGCACACAATGATCCAGGCAAAATTGATCTATTTTTATGTTTCGGTGGATATAAATTGGAAATTGAAACTTATGGCATATTTAGGGCAACTGTTGTACATTTTCATTATGCTTAGAGTATTGAGTTTTCATAGAAATAGGAATTGAAATTAGTATAATTGCTATTGTGGAACTTGCATAATTACAATTGAGTATGGATTTGATAGGAGTATTTTGATAGTTGTTGATGCTTAATTTTTGTGATGAAGGAGATGAGAGGGATCTCGAAATGGGGTCAGATTCAGGCTCGAATCCGATTCACCAACAGTCACCCTCGTCTCGTAGGGTAATAGACTGTTATCCTTCTCCTTCCCCTAGGACACCTGCATTGGTGGTATCCAATTCTGGTAGATTATCAGTATCATCTTTAAATGCTGCTAAAATGTTTGATGCTTCAAGTTCCAGTAGCCTGTTGAACACACCGAGTTCAACAAAGTCTCTGTCATTTACCAGTTCCAATTCGGGGAAATCGTTATTGGGATCTTGTTCAGGGAGATCGTTGATGAGTCAGGGTGGGAAGAAGAAGTATGTGCAGCAGGTGACGGGTAAACACAATGATACTGAGCTCCACTTGGCGGCCCAACGTGGTGATGTGACGGCGGTTAGACGGATTCTTGATGAAATTAATGAGCAAATGCTGAGGACCATGAATGGGGCAGAGTATGATGATGAGGTGGCTGAAACTAGGGCTTCAGTGGTGAATGAAATGAATGAACTAGAAGAAACTGCTTTGTTTACAGCTGCACAAAGAGGGTTTATTGAGGTCGTGAAGGAACTGTTGCCGTACACAACTATAGAAGGACTTGCTTTGAAGAACAGATCCGGATTTGATCCGTTGCACATTGCTGCTAGAGAAGGTCATCGAGGTAATATTATCTGTCATGAACGTCTTCACATAATTTGTTGATTAGAATATGCTTACTATCATCGTGAAATGTGTTTAGTAAGGTGGCAATTTCTATGATATACTTACGAATGAGTCGATTTTATGTCTTATCTCAAACAGATCAAATAGGTTAAATCAAAACATTTAGCAAAAGGAAGACGGTTAAATATAAAAACTTTAATTACCATAGAGGTAATAAAAGGCTAAAAACTTTAATCACCAAACTAGACCATTGTCATAACTTTAATTACCAAGTTGAGACATAAAAAGAGGTAAACAGATATTCTCGGTAACACCCCACTCATAGCAGAGCTATCGGTAGGGTTTGGGGAGGGTGGAATAAGGACAAACCTTTCCTCTATCTCAGGGTATAGAGCGGCTGCTTCCAGCCTCCCACTGAGACTCCCAGCTCCAAATACCTTTTTTTTACGTGTACAATATACCATTTTGAAAAGTACTCTATGGAATTTGCCCTTACCTTAATGATGATAATTTGTAATCATAATGAATGAAGCAACTATTTAGTAGGAAATGACAAAAGATGTATGTGGTTCCTGTTTTCACGCATGCTAGAACAATGATCTTTACAACCCGAATCCAACTTACCCATCTTGCCACATTGTTGTATGTGAACTTTGTATCGGTTACCTTTACCATATGCAGAGATTGTCAAGATCTTTTTGGACCATGACCCCGGGCTTAGCAAAACAGTTGGCCAATCAAATTCAACCCCCCTTACAACTGCAGCTGCAAGAGGCCATTCATCAGTAGTCGATGAATTGTTATCGCGAGATTCTAGTTTAGTGGATGTCACAAGATCAAATGGAAAGAATGCATTACACTTAGCTGCCAGACAAGGCCACGCGGACATCGTCAACTCATTGCTTAAAATAGATCCACAATTGGCAAGAAGAACCGATAAGAAAGGTCAAACTGCTTTGCACATGGCTGTAAAAGGGGTTTGTTGTGAAGTTGTGAGATTGCTTCTTCATGCTGATCCAGCCATTGTCATGCTTCCTGACAAGTTTAGTAACACGGCTTTGCATGTAGCTACACGAAAGAAACGGGTCGAGGTATTTATTAACATTTAGTAAACGGATCGGTTATAAACGTAGTAGCATATTGATTGGCATTTTAGGGGGTGTTTAGATTTACGTTTTGGAATTGATTATTTGATTATTCACCAACATAACCAAATTATAATGTTTACTAAACAAATTTTGCTTGATTATTCGAGATAATCAATGTTTTCATAACCGGATTGATCACTGAACTCTTCGCATTACCGGTCCACTGGTCGGACCGATTTCAAAAACTGGGCGTCGTCATAAATAATTGAATACAAAATCGACCGGTTCAAAGAGGTGTAACCGTAACCCGTTCCGGTCCGACAGGGCTAACCAGCCGGTCCAATCTGGTCAAGACAACATTGGAGATAATAGGTTCTCACGGTTAAAAAATATATATATATAACTGGCCTTTAAGAGTAAAATAAGTTTTATGTGTAATTAATTTATTATCTTTGACTGCAGATAGTGAACGAGTTGTTACTTCTCCGTGATACGAACGTGAACGCCTTAACAAGAGATCACAAAACGGCCCTAGACATCGTGGATGGGCTTCCGTTATCAGAAGAAACCTCAGAAATCAAAGAAATATTAGCCCGTTATGGAGCCCGAGAAGCCAACGACTTGAACCAGCCACGAGACGAGCTCAGACAAACCGTCACGGAGATCCGAAACAACGTCCACAACCAAATGGAGCAAGCCCGGAAAACAAACCGAAACATGAGTGGCATCGCCAAAGAGCTCCGTAAACTCCACCGTGAAGGGATCAACAACGCCACCAACTCCGTCACCGTGGTGGCCGTCCTCTTCGCCACAGTGGCATTCGCCGCCATTTTCACCGTTCCTGGCGGTGACGATGATAACGGGACGGCGGTGATGGTTCACAGCCAGTCGTTCAAGGTGTTTTTTATATCTAACGCTGTTGCGTTGTTTACGTCGCTGGCGGTGGTGGTGGTGCAGATAACGGTGGTAAGGGGGGAGATTAGATCGGAGAGACGGGTTGTTGGGGTGATTAATAAGTTGATGTGGTTGGCGTCGGTTTGTACGACAGTGGCGTTTATCTCGTCGTCGTATATAGTGGTGGGGAGACACTATAGATGGGTGGCAGATCTAGTGATGGTTTTTGGAGGGGTGACGATGGCCGGAGTGCTGGGGGTTATGACTTATTACGTGGTGAAATCGAAGAAACTGCGGAGAGTGAGGAGGAAGTCAAAAGGCGGCGGTGGTCCGGGAAGGAATTCGGAATTCTCTGATGCCGACGTCAACCGGATTTATGCTATTTAATTTAATTATGTTCTTTTTCGGTTGTATAGAAATTGAAATTTCATACTGGAAATAAGTGGGTTAGAATTAGATGAAAAGGGTTAAAATAGGTCTGGGTCAATTTCACTCAACCATGAGCATGTACACGGGTACCTTGTATCCAAAGTAAATATGCCGCTAGTAATATTTTTTAGAATTGAACCGGCCGTTTTACCGGTTCATTAGTTAGACCGGATTTAAGAACCATGTGACGTTTTATAGAGCCCCGCCGCTCACAGCCACCATCGCTCACTACCAACGACGACTATATGCGGCATCATTGCACATCTCTTTTTCTTCCTTTTCTCCGACTTTGATTATGTTTACTTCTGTTTTTCTCCTCATTATGTTCGGGTGCGGTTTCCGGCCACCTAGTTCGGCCGTTGACCGCTAGAACGGTAGAACCGGCTGGTTTTTTGCAAAACGATTTTAATATATACAACCAGACCGCCGGTGACACCGTTTGCCGGTTCAACCGGCCAGTCCGGTAGTGGAAACATTAGTCACCGCTTTATAGGCCCATAGGAAGTACCAATAAAATAATATATTATTTATTGTTTAGTAAGATGGTGCAATAACATTTGAAACCATGAGTTTCACCCAAGTTATTAGAGTTTAATGACCTAATTGAATGAGATAATAGAATTTCAACTATCCCAAAGGGTCAACATCTCTTATAACGTTTAAATCAATGTTTTCAGAACCGGACCGAAAGTCGAACCGCTCCTTACCGGTCCACTGGTCGGACCGGATTTAAGAACCGGACGACGTCATAAATATTATAAAAATATATCAATCCAAACAACTATTAATCCTTTAAAAAACCAGCCGGTTTTTTAAACGTCCACAAACATGTCTATACACAATATCCACAAACATCCCCTTAAACTTTTTCCAAACAATGATATATTTAATGAATATAATTATATGTTTATTAATAAATATATAATTATTTATATATTTAATAATTTTAAAATATATATAAATATTCCTATATATATATTAAAAAATAAATTTTATAAAACATTAATTATATAAATATTTATATATTTATTACTTTCAAAACCTAAAAAAGACATTTTTGGGGGACCCACACGGCTTATCCAAGGGCGTCCATCCCCACTATCAAGCCATGAACAATGCACGAATTACCCAACACAATGCAAGGGTCTATGGCAAACATGTCGCTCGGCATCCGTGGAGACACGTTACGGGTGGTCTTATGGCCTTATATAAAAATGTTCCTACCCTTTTTTTAAGAAAAAAAGGTTATTTATGTTTTTCTTTTAACAATGCTAAAATTTAGGGAATTAAACATCTCCCGTCATAAAGTTGATATCTATGTGTGTCTTTCATATTTAAGTTGTCTTGATTTTACTATGGATTTTAGACTTTTAACGACTTATTTTAAATAACCATCTCTTCATCCAGAAAAAAAGGCTACGATGGGTTACTATGAGTCTTACTATGTTTCACTCTAGGTGTGTCGATGATTCAAAGTTTAGCACAGTTCACAACAATAAACAATATAATTCAAAATTAAAATTGTTCGATTTTAGCCTCATTTTCTTCATGTTTTTCATGTCAACCTTTCTTAATTTCTTTAGGAATTTGTTGTTTTTACGATAAAGTTAATGATAAATTCCAAATAGCGCCACCCAAAAATAGTGAATATATTGAATATTTTTTTATTGTTTGTAATATTTTGAAGTTAATGAATATTTCTTATTTTGTTTACAACTAGAAATGTGCCCGCGCGCTGCGGCGCGTTAAACAACGAAAAAAATTAACGTTCTCGAAAGCCTATAAAATAAAGCCATAAAAATACGAAACCATTGAAAAGTTATTGTTTACGAAATAAATAAACGTACTGGGATAGCAAAAATTTTATGCAAATCCACATGTTGCAATGAAATAGCTAGTAATATTCCAAAAAATTATACAAAAAATGAAACCGTAATAAAACCTTAAAAAAAAGTTAACCGGTAAAAAGTTAGAAAAAGAAGGCAAAATCGTTTAAAAAAAGTAAAGAGTTAAAAAAATTATAATGACGTTGTACGCAAGTGCTTAGATAACTTGTATACTATCACATGCAACTCTGTTATAATTATGCGTGTTACCCGCGCTATGTAGTGGGTTCAAAACGTTGATAAAAATAAGGATGACACAACAGTATATTAGTATTCATCTTGCGAAAAAATGCATGTCAAAACATTGGAAACATAGATACAAATAAAAAAAATGAAAGTTAAAAAAAAAGGAAAATAGAAAATTAAAAAAATCTAAGAAAAAGAGTAAAAAAATACATATAAAAACAACTTTATTAAGTTCAAGGGCTATATGGTAACTTTATTAAAATTAATGGGTAAAAATGTAAGATGGTTAAAGAAAAAGAAAAAAAAAAGAAGGCAATTAAAGTTAAGGGTGAAAGTGTAAAACTATAAAAGAAGACAAAATTAGTAGAGTAAAGTTTCATTTTCGTCCCTATGGTTTGGTCATTTTAGCCATTTTCATCCAAAAGGTTTTTTTTAGCCTTTTTCATCCCTGACCTTTCAAAATCTATCCATTTTCATCCAATTGACTAACCCCGTTAAAATATTACCGTTAAACCGGGGACATTTTCGTCTTTTCAAAATTTCTTTTTTATTCTCTTTTATTATTTCCTTTTCCCCCTCCCCATTCCTTTTCAAAACCCTAAATAGGTGTTGGTTTTTGGAGTGTTTGGGTGAATATATGTCGTTACTGAATTCTTATTGTAGCCGAAATTCTTATCCACAGACTGCAATGGGGAGGGGAAAAAGGAAATAATAAATGAGAATAAAAAAAGAGTTTTGAAAAGACGAAAATGCCCTTGGTTTAACGGTAATAATTTAACGGGGTTAGTCAACTGGATGAAAATGGATAGATTTTGAAAGGTCAAGGACGAAAAAGCTAAAAAAAACTTTTTGGATGAAAATGGCTAAAATGACCAAACCACAGGGACGAAAATGGCACTTTACTCAAATTAGTAATTAGATGCTGACATCATCAATGTATTGAAGAGTTGTATTATATGCATAAGAGGTTTTCAGTTTGTCTTTTGTAAGTATTTAAATATAAACAATTAACTTCAACCGGAATGCACAATGTTGCTTATGTAAAAGGGAAATATAGGAAAGAAACCACTAAATTATGTTATATAAAACAAATAATTGCATTCAAATTACTTAGTAGTTAATAAATAAGCCATTCTGAATTTTTTGTTTCTAACCAATGGCGAATTGTTTTTACAGGAATAGGTAGTTTTGTGAGTGAGGCATTGTTTCTAAGTAAAAAGGTAGCTGCTTTTTGAAAATAGGTGATCCACCGGCGCTATTAACGGATGTGGGTGACCTGACAGAATATTTGTTACTGCTATTAACGGATGTAGATGATTCTCAAAAATTGATTTTTGAATTTTATATTCAAATATTTAGTTTTATATAAAATTTGATTTTTGATTTTTTATATAGAATTTTATTTAGTTATTTTTTGCAGAAATCTCGGCACAAGTTTCGTTAAAAACCGAGTTCGTTCAGAAAAAAAGTATATTTTTATATTATTTTTTTTTTCAAACGAACTTGGTTTTTAGCGGAACTTTCGCCGGAATGCCAAAAAAAAAAACCAAACAAAACGGTTTTTAAAAAGTTAAATATAACAAGTTATGAGAGAAAAATCAAGTGACATACCAAAAGTAATTACTAGAATATAATAATAAAATTTTAATTTTATAGAAAAGAGACATCTGTTGATGAGACTAGCGGATCTTAATGCCACGTCACCACATCCGCTAGTCAAACTATCGAATCACCTAATTTCATAAAGGCATTACTGGAAACCATTACCCACTCACAAAACTACCTATTCCTATGAGTTTATAGAGTTTGAATTTGTTATAAACCCCCATGGGTTATATGAAGGAAAGTTGAATTCTAACGAGTGGGTGAATGTTTTCCAATTTCAAATCCTTATTTGACCAAACAAACATAATTTTGAACGAAACAAAAGCTAGCAAAAATGGGCTTGAACCTGCAAAAAAACATGTCTAAACCGCCAATTTAGTACCTGAAAATTAAGATTGGCTAATGAAATGTTGTATTATGTTAGAGTATACCAGATTGCCATGCCATAGCTTCGTCAACAGGATTCATGAGCCTTGAATCAATAATCAATTAATCACAACAACTTTGAAAAGAATGTTATTGTTTTCTTTTATCTAAAAAGGAGTAATCGTAAGTTTTTACCACTCTCCTATTTTTATTCTTTCTATCTTACCTTCTTATTTCTTTATTTGCAGGTCTGCATATTGTGAAACACCATTACCGTCTGACAATATAAGAGCATTATTGTCACTTCTGATTCTAGTATGTTATCCTTCCAGATATATATTTTTAATAATACTCTTTATATTTTTCCTTTTGCATTAGTTTATGCCGTATTTTACTTCGATATGGTAGGTTTTGTTGTCAATATGGCTTATGCAGATGATGATGAGTCACTACTAGATGTAGAGGTCAATTTTTTCACACTCTCTCATGGTAGAATTTATTACTCTTTTTCAATCTATGTTTCTTTTGAAGGTACCAACTGTAACATTTATATAATGTTAAATCACAGTTTTGAAATATGTTATGAAGTTTAAAGTGAATGGTTTTTTTCTGTAATTAGGTTGGAATAAGCTCCAGCAGTTATAAAAGGTACATGCAAAAAAGGTCAAATTTAATATTCTGTAACAACATATATACATAGATTAAGGGTGTGTTTTGATTTGGGTTTTCAAACTAATATGTGATTATTGCAGACATCTAGCCCTAACGATCATATATCTAAATAACGAAATTTTGCCTTTTATTATCTGACTATCTAACGAAATCTTATTTGTTTTTCCCGATTAATGTGTTGTTTTGATTCTGATTGTAGTTGTTTAACCCCCATTCGTTGATTAGCTATTCTTATGGCGGCTTCCTCTTCCTTCGATCGCAACAGGTTTCTTATGTTATGACGGCTAATCAGTTACTTCGCTCTTTGTCATGCTTTAAGACTTGCACTTTAAGTTCTTATTGCACAAATGTTCTTGCACAAGTTGTTTTTATTTTGATATTGTTTATATATATTCTCTTTTTTTCATCTTTATACCATGAAGAATTTTCTAAGGTATGCATACACAAAAAACTAGATGAAGAATTTTCTAAGGTATTTTTCATCTTTATACCATGACTAGGGCATGGACTGTTTTTTGCTTAATTTGCCTTATCCTATGATGACAACTAACTTGCCTTTTCAATGTGTCTATTATGGGCTTATAATGTAATTTGTAACTTCATGTATACATTTTATTTATATATATATATATATATATATATATATATATATATATATATATATATATTACATGGAATCATTTTAAAGAAGTATATATACATTTTATGTTTTTATCGTTTTTTTTTCTTATTCAAGCCCGTGTGAGTATCTAACCTAGTACATAATAACAGAATAACTTATTACACTAAGAGAGACCTTGTAATTTTGTAACTATACGTATGATATAACACATGTTTGGAGAACGAGAGAATGAAAAATCCCTTTTTAATTTTTTTTAAAGGCAAATTTCTTTATTCTTATGGGAGTGGGAATTGAATTCATTATCTCCTCAAACCTTGGTGTTTCTAGAAGATTTTCCTCTACCACTTGGCCACCAACCCCAATCTTACCTATTTTTGAAAGAAAAATTTCTTTAATCATGTGGGAGTGGGACTTGAACCCATGACCTCCTCAAAACCTTAGTGTTTCAAAAGAATTTTCCTCTACCACTGGGCCACCAACCCCAATGGCAAAAAAAAATTCAAACAACATTGGAGGGGTTGTGAGAGTGGGACTTGAACCCATCACCTCCTCAAATCCCTTTTTAATACTATTCCTTTGAATGGCTTGAGTCTACAAGGAAAAAGTTTTTTTTTGGTGGTGGTGGGGGAGATGAGGATAAGAAAAAGATTTACTGGGTGGCTTGAGAAAGAGTTACTAAACCGGTTGATGTAGGTGGATTGAGTGTCTGTTCTCTAAAAGATATTAATAATGCCCTTCTTTCTAAATGGGTTTGGAGATTCAAAAATGAAAGCCAAAGTTTGGAGGAGGGTGATCTCTGCCTTACATCATAACCAACGGAACTGGGCTAACATCCCAGTTAGGAAAACTCTGACCGGGGTTTGGAACAATATTGGGAAGTTTGAGGCTAATTTTAAAATTGCTGGCCAAAATCTTCATCACTTCATTAAAGGCAAAGTGGGGAATGGGGTGTCGATCAGGAATGGATAGGTGGCAATAGCCCGGGGACACCTCAAATTGTTTTTCAATAAAGTCGCTCAAGACTTTACTTGCTAAAGATCAAGAAGAGAATGATTATTTAAAACTCAAATGGTGCAAATGGAACCCTATCAAATGTAACATCTTTGGGTGGAGAGCAGAAATGGAACGACTTCCGACATTGGTTGAGCTCCACAAAAGAAATGTTCCGGTTGCTTCACGGGTGTGCCCTCTCAGTGGTGAATTGGAAGAATCGACGAATCACCTACTTACCCTTGCTATATTGCGTCGGTGGTGTGGCATCACATCGACAATTGGTGCAAAATACCCCCAATATTCGTATTCATGGTTTGTGATGTTTTGGATCTTCATAAAACTTTGGCAATTAGAGAGGACATCAAGATCGTGATTCATGGGATTATTCTCATTTCATGTTGTTGCATTTGGAAGGCTAGGAATTAACTCCTTTTTTCAAACAAAGAAGGTAAAGTTGAAAGATTATTGGCGATATCAAAACTTTAGGGTACCTTTGGTTTAAGAATAGGTCAAAATTTAATTCTCTTTCTTAGAAGGATTGGATTAGTTTTAATTTCTTGTAAATATGGTCTAGTTATGTATGTTGTATTTGATGTCTTCTCTCGGTTTTTCGTGAAACTAGGCGTGGTTTAGTTTTAATAAAATTTGCTTTTCAAAAAAAAAAAACTATTCCTTTGAAAAACCGACGATATATGAAAATGATAAAAGTGATAATGATGTCCACAAAATTGATTGGGCACAAAATAACAACATTGGAGGGGTAGTGAGCCAAGGCGGCTATTCAAGTCAACTATATGTCACTTTCGAAGTTACTGTACACAAATTGTGGGGCCATGTCACCAAGAACCATCGGTCATCTAGGTATATCTATCGGGAAAGGTCACTCACATCCACGAACGCAGATATCACTGGTGACCCGATCCGTCTATCATTCCAGGGAAAACCCACCATCAAAAGGTTCACTGTAAAAAAACCCCTGGTAAACTGTAAAAAACTGACCCACCTGAACATATTGCACCGTGAGACTCGAACCCATGACCTCTATATTGGAAGACCATTGAAATACCTCCTCTTAAACCAATTGATCTAGGACTCATTGACGACTGAAGTTATAGTACTTAATACTTTACTAACAATTTCAAATTCGTGAATAATTCTTTCTCACGAAAGTTATAGATATTAGTGTATATGTATAATTTTTTTAGTTTTACTTTTAACCCTTATATTATAAAATATATAACATATGCTTTTAAACTATTTCATTTTTTACATGTTTTATTTTTCTTCAATAACCTTCATTTGTTAATTTTTTTTAATAAAAATCGAATACACGAACGTGTTTAGTTTTTTTGGTATCATAACGGTATCAAAATATTGCGGTACAAATTTTGTTAAAAAGGGAATTGTATTCGAAATAGTGTCTTTTTTTGGTATCGTAACGGTATCGTGACGAACGAAACCGATACCGGCCGAAAAATATCAGTACCGATATCGGTATTATCGGAACCAGTGTCGGTATTCGTTTTTATGGTTTTCAGTCGATGTAAAATATGACTTTATTTTTTGGTTACACGACTTTATTTTTTGGGTTACATCAGACATAGGGATGACAATGAGTTGGGTTCGAGCCGGGTATTAGTAATTCCAGACCATACCCGATTGTAAAATCGTGTCCCATACCCAACCCATTAACCGTCGGAAAATTACCCGTCGGGTTTTGGGCATACCCGTTAGAATCGGGTATCGGGCATACTCGCGAGTATCGGCCAATACCTGTCGGGTATGTATAGTGTACTTTTCTATGGCTCTATTTTTATATTTATAATAACATATTAAATATGAATAAATTACTTATATTAATATCGGCAAATACATATTTCAAAAGAAATTTTAATTTTTCACATAATGAACCTACTAAATATAAAACATTAATAGGAATGGGTTAAGGGAAAATAAAAAAAAATTCAGGTATATCACCTAATCCCATACCCGTGAAATTTTTTAAAACTAATCCAATACCCGGTCCCGTACCCGTACCCGTCGGGTTTCGGGTATACCCGTCCCAGATGTTTCGGGTATACCCGCCGGGCTCTGATTCAGTCAACTTTTGTGTAATGAAACCATTGTAAATAAATTTTTTTCGTATCGTAAACTATACCGAGTACAGGTACTGTAACGAACTGATTTTTATTCAGAATAATATTTTTTTTGTGTCGTAAGGTATACCGATTGCCGGTACCGTACCGGTATTGAAACGAACAGAACCGGTACCAAACCGAGCAATGCCTGTACCGATATCGGTATTATCGGAACCGTATTAGTATTCAATGTAACATATTTTGTTTCTTTTCAAATATAATGTTTTATAAAATTCTGAATATACCGTTGTAACGCACTTATTTTTATCTACGTTTCGATATAAAATTTATTTAAAACCGAACCGCCCAAAGGCACCCCTATCAACCTAAATCGAGGTCGACCAAACAACATCGTTACCGCGTATTTGATATGTAAAACACGTGTATGTTTCGTCGTTTAAGACGTTAATTTTTCCCATGATTCAGAGCCCCCGCCGCAACTCGCGAAGTGGGTTTACGTAATGGTTTTAGTTCTATTTTTTAAAGTTTCGATGACATTAATTTTTCCCGTAATTTAGCGTGCCACAAAACGCACGGGTTCCTTACCTAGTTCTAATCCATTTATGAATTCGCCATGACCATATCTTGAAAAAGCAATATTTTTTTTAAGGTTTTACTTCATTGAAGCTATCAAATTCACCTAATTCATATTTATGGACGAAACTAGAGAGGAATGTGAGGTTCGTTAATCCTTTAATTGAAAACATGTTCTATTAATATGGTATTCAACGTCAAATGTTGATCTATGAAGGAAACACCGGTGTCAAGTGGCACTTGTAAATATTTTTATGCAGTATAGTGACATTGATTCACGTAACATATTTAAAAAATACACCGGTTAAAAAAAATCTACATCACTCGTTTAATATCGTAAGTTTGACCCTCAAAATTGTAATAAAATAGTTAAAACTAATGTAATAAATATTTCTATTATGATCTCTGGGTTAGAAAAACATGCATTCCACCTTTTAATTTCATCAAAGGTTTGGAATCTTATAACTTTAAAATATATTTAGCTTTGTGGATTTTATTTTAACAACTAAGGCACGGACACTCGGGATCATCTTTCCGCCTAAAAAACAGAAGCGTGGTGACCCGGTCCCACGCCACCCAGGAGGAAACTCATAACTGGAAAAACACCTGGCTTAATCTGAAACATTTTGTCTCAAGCGAGACTCGAACACATAACCTTCCATTTGGAAAGTCATGGGGCTACCACTCAAACAGAAGGCTCGGTGGTAGCTTTGTGGATTTTTTAAAATTTGTTTTTAACTTATGAATTTTTAATATTAAACTAAGAATTTAATACACTTTTAAAACATTGACAATGTTAGATATTATATATCTTTTATGTACAACATGCTACAAAATTAAAGTTTAAATTGTGTGTTTTAATTCTTCAGAAAAATAGAAGAAAAAAAAGACATGTTTCGTTACGTGTTCATATTCAACTTTAGTTGATGATGGATTGATGGTGATGTTATCAAGAGGACAAAAGGGTAAATTTAAGTTAATTTTTTTTAAAAAACAGAGATCAGGATCCTCTTAGAAAATAAATGTTATTTAAATATGGCCCAACTACCTCATCAATTCGGATCGAACCCCAACCTAGAAGGAAACTCACAACTAGAAAAAAAAACCAATAGCTCAACCCAAATGATTATATTACAAAATCAATAATCGTTCGAAGATTCTTCTAACCATTATTACTTTCTGTTTTTTTGTAATAATTTCTCCATATTACTTTTTGGAAAGATCATCAAATTCTTCTCTTGGTCAATGTTAGAAGAAATCACCACTACAAACAAAAACATAATTGTTTAATATAGATTTTACAATTCACACATCTCTTCTCTTGCTTTTATCATCTATCTCTTCATATCAAATGTGTTTAAGCGGTATGAAATAACTTAAAAGTTTAAGTATCCGAAATAAGGGGTAAGTTTACATAATAGTAACCAATTTTCTCAAGTGTTTCATTTAAATGCCTCAAAAAATTTTTGTCTCTTTAAAGTCACTCAACTTTCAGTAGGTGTTTCAATTCTATGTAATATTTTTATAAATGTTTAATTTTAAAAAGTGAACATACCCTCCAGGGTTGATGCCACAGTTGTGCTTTACATCCGCCGTACTATGGCTGCAACCGGTGGTTTTTGAAATTTGTTTGTTTTGAATTTTCAAGCTTTTTGCCAAACCAACTAAGTGAGAATTTGTATATTAGAAAACGTCAAAGTTTACTATTTCTTGGAGAAATATTATCAAACATTTTGAACATGGTTTTAAACTTAAAGCTTGTGTCAAATACCTAAATTGTCAAACCTTATATCTAAACGTATATGTTTAGTTTTCAAGGTTCTAAAACATGTTGGAATGTATCTTCTTAATGAAGATTCTTCTAACCATTATTGTTTTATACTACTACTAGTTTAGATCTCGTGTCTACACACGGGGTGATAAATATCAATATTTAAAATTTATATATACACATATATATATATATATATATATATATATAATTTTTATGTATATATATTTAAAACTCAAAATATGTAAAAATTAATATATAATTGAGTTTCGAAAATACGTTAATTACTATTTAATATAATTTGACTTTCATTTACTATTTGATTGAAATAAAAGTTACATAATTAAATTTCAAAGTTTTTTTATAATAAAAGATAATTTAAAATAAATATGTTTTATTAGTATAATTAGTATTTCCTTTAAATATATATTATTATTAAAAGATAGAAGTGCAATAAATAAGAGAGAGAGGCGGAAAAAAAATGGTGAGAATGAATATTGAGGCGACACGTGTCACTTAAAAACCTTTATTTATTATATAGTATAGATTTTATAAAAGATGTCATCTTTTATAAAATCCAACAAGTTTATAAAGAATCTTAATGTATTTAGTTTGTTTTATAAAATTAATATTTTGATAAAATTCTATTGATTTTATAAAACTTGTTTTAGTTATCATTTTTTTACCTTTGGATTTTTATGTCATATCCTCATCAATCCAATCTTTTATAACACTTGAATAGTTTTGTAAAATTTTGATTTAGTTTTTTAAAGATGTGTTTATAAGTTCTATATAAATGTACTCATTTTTTTGTGATCTTAAATTCAATTTATACACATCTCATTTATCCTTACATATAATGATGCATCTTGCATACCGAATGATGTGGAGACACACTGTCGACTTGAGAATTTGAAAATTGACTTGATTAATTTCCTAGCTAGACCTACCACGATTGATCTGAGTTGTCTATCATGGTTCTTTTGTTGCTTGGTTATTCAAATTCGTTCAGCTCTTGGCATAGCTGATCAAATGGTTCGACCGTGATGCTTCTCTCCAATATCTCTTGATTGATTTATCGTCGATATATCTTGAATATTCACTTTGGCAATTAGAGAGGACATCAAGATCGTGATTCATGGGATCATTCTCATTTCATGTTGTTACATTTGAAATGTTAGGAATGAACTCATTTTTTCAAACAAAGAAGGTAAAGTTGAAAGATTATTGACGATATCAAAACTCTAGGGTACCTTTGGTTGAAGGATAGGTCAAAATTTAATTCCCTTCCTTGGAAGGATTGGATTAGTTTTAATTTCTTGTAAATATGATCTAGTTATGTATGTTGTATTTGATGTCTTCTCCCGATTTTTCATGAAACTAGGCGTGGTTTGGTTTTAATAAAATTTGTTTTTCAAAAAAAAAAATACTATTCCTTTGAAAAACCGACAATATATGAAAATGATAAAGTGATAATGTGTGCAATTCATTATCACGATGTCCACAAAATTGATTGGGCACAAAATAACAACATTGGAAGGGTAGTGGGCCAAGGCGGCTATTAAAGTCAACCATATGTCACTTTCGAAAGTTACTGTACACAAATTGTGGGGCCATGTCACCGAGAACCATCAAACAAAACTTCTACTTGTAATTGACAAAAGTAATTGTTGATGGTTTGAACTTTGAACCTATTCTAGAAATTTGGCTGGGATAATAGTTTTTTTCTTTTGAATGACCAAGTAATATTATAAGCCCGGTCATCTAGGTATATCTATCGGGGAAAGGTCACTCATATTCACGAATGCAGACATCACTTCCGTCCATCATTCCAGGGGAAACTCACCACCCAAAAGCCCACTGTAAAAAAACCTCTGGTCCACTGTAAAAAAACACTGGCCCATCTGAACATATTGCACCGTGAGACTCGAACCCATGACCTTTACATTGGAAGACCATTAGAATGCCTCCTCCTAAACCAATTGATCTAGGACTCATTGACAGCTAAGGTTATAGTACTTAATACTTTACTAACAATTTCAAATTCGTGAATAATTCGTTCTCACGAAAGTTATAGATATTAGTGTATATGTATAATTTTTTTAGTTTTACTTTTAACCCTTATATTATAAAATATATAACATATGCTTTTAAACTATTTCATTTTTTACATGTTTTATTTTTCTTCAATAACCTTCATTTGTTAATTTTTTTTAATAAAAATCAAATACACGAACGTGTTTAGTTTTTTTTCTCGACATTGCGGTACAAATTTTGTTGAAAAGGGAATTGTATTCGAAATAGGGTCTTTTTTTGGTATCGTAACGGTACCGTGACGAACGAAACCGATACCGGCCGAAAAATATCAGTACCGATATCGGTATTATCGGAACCAGTGTCGGTATTCGTTTTTATGGTTTTCAGTCGATGTAAAATATGACTTTATTTTTGGGTTACACGACTTTATTTTTTGGGTTACATCAGACATAGGGATGGCAATGAGTTGGGTTCGAGCCGGGTATTAGTAATTCCATACCATATCCGATTGTAAAATCGTGTCCCATACCCAACCCATTAACCGTCGGGAAATTACCCGTCAGGTTTTGGGCATACCCGTTAGAATCGGGTATCGGGCATACTTGCGGGTATCGACCAATACCTGTCGGGTATGTATAGTGTACTTTTCTATGGCTGTATTTTTATATATATCATAACATATTAAATATGAATAAATTACTTATATTAATATCGGCAAATACATATTTCAAAAGAAATTTTAATTTTTCACATAATGAACCTACTAAATATAAAACATTAATAGGAATGGGTTAAGGGAAAATAAAAAAATTTCAGATATATCACCTAATCCCATACCCGTGAAATTAAACTAATCCAATACCCGGTCCCGTACCCGTCGGGTTTCGGGTATACCCGTCCCAGATGTTTCGGGTTTCGGGTATACCCGCCGGGCTCTGATTCAGTCAACTTTTGTGTAATGAAACCATTGTAAATAATTTTTTTGTATGGTAAACTATACCGAGTACAGGTACTGTAACGAACTGATTTTTATTCATAATAATATTTTTTTGTGTCGTAAGGTATACCGATTGCCGGTACCGTACCGGTATTGAAACGAACTGAACCGGTACCAAACCGAGCAATGCCTGTACCGATATCGGTATTATCAGAACCGTATTAGTATTCAATGTAACATATTTTGTTTCTTTTCAAATATAATGTTTTATAAAATTCTGAATATACCGTTGTAACGCGCTTATTTTTATCTACGTTTCGATATAAAATTTATTTAAAACCGAACCGCCCAAAGGCACCCCTATCAACCTAAATCGAGGTCGACCAAACAACATCGTTACCGCGTATTCGATATGTAAAACACGTGTATGTTTCGTCGTTTAAGACGTTAATTTTTCCCATGATTCAGAGCCCCCGCCGCAACTCGCGGAGTGGTTTTACGTAATGGTTTTAGTTCTATTTTTTAAAGTTTTGATGACATTAATTTTTCCCGTAATTTAGCATGCCACAAAACGCACGGGTTCCTTACCTAGTTCTAATCCATTTATGAATTCGTCATGACCATATCTTGAAAAAGCAATATTTTTTTTAAGGTTTTACTTCATTGAAGCTATCAAATTCACCTAATTCATATTTATGGACGAAACTAGAGAGGAATGTGAGGTTCGTTAATCCTTTAATTGAAAACATGTTCTATTAATGTGGTATTCAACGTCAAATGTTGATCTATGAAGGAAACACCGGTGTCAAGTGGCACTTGTAAATATTTTTATGTGTTCTATACGTATAGTGCAGTATAGTGACATTGATTCACGTAACATATTTAAAAAATGACACCGATTAAAAAAAATCTACATCACTCGTTCAATACCGTAGTTTTCTTATAGTTTGACCCTCAAAATTGTAATAAAATAGTTAAAACTAATGTTATGATCTCTGGGTTAGAAAAATATGCATTCCACCTTTTAATTTCATCAAAGGTTTGGAATCCTACAACTTTAAAATATATTTAGCTTTGTGGATTTTTTTTTAACAACTAAGGCACGGACACTCAGGATCACCTTTCCGCCTAAAGAACAGAAGTGTGGTGACCCGGTCCCACGCCATCCAGGAGGAAACTCATAACTGGGAAAACCCCTGGCTTAATCTGAAACATTTTGTCTCAAGCGAGACTCGAACACATAACCTTCCATTTGAAAAGTCATGGGGCTACCACTCAAACAGAAGGCTCGGTGGTAGCTTTGTGGATTTTTTAAAATTTGTTTTTAACTTATGAATTTTTAATATTAAACTAAGAATTTAATACACTTTTAAAACATTGACAATGTTAGATATTATATTTCTTTTATGTACAACATGCTACAAAATTAAAGTTTAAATTGTGTGTTTTAATTCTTCAGAAAAATAGAAGAAGAAAAAAAGATATGTTTCGTTACGTGTTCATATTTAATGCAACTTTAGTTGATGATGGATTGATGGTGATGTTATCAAGAGGACAAAAGGGCAAATTTAAGTTAATTTTTTTTAGAAAGCGGACATCAGGATCCTCTTGGAAGATAAATGTTATTTAAATAGGTTCCAACTACCTTATTAATCCGGATCAAACCCTCAACCTAAAAGGAAACCCACAACTGGAAAAAAAACCCACTAACTCAACCCAAATGATTATATTGCAAAATCCATAATCGTTCGAAGATTCTTTGTTCTTTACACATGTATAAAGTTAGTTTTCGTTGACTTTACACGTGTGAAAAGAGCCTATTCTATAACATTCTTTGTTCTGATGGATTTGTTTTTTTAGATTTTACAATAAATAAAATATGTTTTAGGGTTCTTTTACACATGTGTAAAAAAATGTTCTTGAAGTGGTCTTGTTTTTTTAGCTATAGATGATGGATCTGGAGAGAGAGGAGAGAGGAAGAGAATCGTTTTTTAAAATCAAAATTGAATTAAAAAAAAGTCTAATTGCTTTTCTACTCCTCTAATAAATCTAAGCTACATGTTTTTTTTATTTTAAAATAAAAAAATTCAGATTCAATGACAACTACAAATTATATTAAATTATATTATGTAGTTTTTAATGGATGATTATGAGTTTTTAAGTTTTCCTGATAAAGATGAGATGTATAAATATATCTAAAAGTAAACATATTTATAGTTTTCTTTTATATTTTATACGATTAAAAGAGGAAAACGAGTGGTAGTTATTTTTGTCTTTTGGTGCAATCTAGAAGAAGAAGAAGAAGAAGCATGTCCATAGTAGAAAAACCTATACTAATTAAATGCTAGTATGAAACAAATCATTTTATTAGTTAAATATTTAGTCATATTATACTCTATTGATCAATTTTATTGTCTTTCTTTAATTGATTTAATAATCATGGTTTTTGAATATTATTTGTTACAACGAATTTAAAATACAACTAGTAACTAGTTTTATAAAATAAGTTTTGGGACATGTGTGTTTACTAAAAGATCTATTATTATAAAAACTAGCCTAGTGACAATGTTTGTATCATCACTTCGTGAGTTTATTTCCCACAGTTTTTTTATAACAATCAATACTTTTACCCCTAATATATCACTTGAACTTGCAATCACAGAATTTGAATCCAGTAGAGGACAATTACCAATGCCACTAGATAATGTATTATTTCCTATATATTTAACATGCATATAACACATTAACATTAGTAGTAGTTCGTTTAACTAAACTGTTATAATCATCGTTGGCCATTTGGTGCAATGGTAGCCCCAAGACTTCCCATAGTGGAGGTCTTGGCTTCGAATCCTGTCAACAGCAAAAAAGGGGTCTGTGACCAGGTCAGGGGGTTTACCCAGTTGAGGGGTTCCTCCTGTGGTGGGCTGCCCTAGATGTTCTAGGTGTTGCCCCGAGAAAACCCAATTATCATAGAATATCTAGGTGTTGTCGTTAAAAAAAAAACTGGTATAATCATAGTAAAATTAATATACCTTTTGTTTGTCGATACACAGTCTACACTCCCTGTTTTTTTTATAATAATTTCTCCATATTACTTTTTGGAAAGATCATCAAATTCTTCTCTTGGTCAATGTTAGAAGAAATCACCACTACAAACAAAAACATAATTGTTTAATATAGATTTTACAATACACACATCTCTTCTCTTGCTTTTATCATCTATCTCTTCATATCAAATGTGTTTAAGCGGTATGAAATAACTTAAAAGTTTAAGTATCCGAAAGAAGGGGTAACTTTACACAATAGTAACCAATTTTCTCAAGTGTTTCATTTTAATACCTCAAAGTTTTTTTGTCTCTTTAAAGTCACTCAACTTTCAGTAGGTGTTCCAATTCTATGTAATATTTTTATAAATGTTTAATTTTAAAAAGTGAACATACCCTCCAGGGTTGATGCCACAGTTGTGCTTTACATCTGCCGTACTATGGCTGCAACCGGTGGTTTTTGAAATTTGTTTGTTTTGAATTTTCAAGCTTTTTGCCAAACCAACTAAGTGAGAATTTGTATATTAGAAAACGTCAAAGTTTACTATTTCTTGGAGAAATATTATCAAACATTTTAGACATGGTTTTAAACTTAAAGCTTGTGTCAAATACCTAAATTGTCAAACCTTATATCTAAACGTATATGTTTAGTTTTCAAGGTTCTAAAACATGTTGGAATGTATCTTCTTAATGAAGATTCTTCTAACCATTATTGTTTTATACTACTACTAGTTTAGATCTCGTGTCTACACACGGGGTGATAAATATCAATATTTAAAATTTATATATACACATATATATATATATATATAATTTTTATGTATATATATTTAAAACTCAAAATATGTAAAAATTAATATATAATTGAGTTTCGAAAATACGTTAATTACTATTTAATATAATTTGACTTTCATTTACTATTTGATTGAAATAAAAGTTACATAATTAAATTTCAAAGTTTTTTTATAATAAAAGATAATTTAAAATAAATATGTTTTATTAGTATAATTAGTATTTCCTTTAAATATATATTATTATTAAAAGATAGAAGTGCATTAAATAAGAGAGAGAGGCGGAAAAAAAATGGTGAGAATGAATATTGAGGCGACACGTGTCACTTAAAAACCTTTATTTATTATATAGTATAGATTTTATAAAAGATGTCATCTTTTATAAAATCCAACAAGTTTATAAAGAATCTTAATGTATTTAGTTTGTTTTATAAAATTAATATTTTGATAAAATTCTATTGATTTTATAAAACTTGTTTTAGTTATCATTTTTTTACCTTTGGATTTTTATGTCATATCCTCATCAATCCAATCTTTTATAACACTTGAATAGTTTTGTAAAATTTTGATTTAGTTTTTTAAAGATGTGTTTATAAGTTCTATATAAATGTACTCATTTTTTTGTGATCTTAAATTCAATTTATACACATCTCATTTATCCTTACATATAATGATGCATCTTGCATACCGAATGATGTGGAGACACACTGTCGACTTGAGAATTTGAAAATTGACTTGATTAATTTCCTAGCTAGACCTACCACGATTGATCTGAGTTGTCTATCATGGTTCTTTTGTTGCTTGGTTATTCAAATTCGTTCAGCTCTTGGCATAGCTGATCAAATGGTTCGACCGTGATGCTTCTCTCCAATATCTCTTGATTGATTTATCGTCGATATATCTTGAATATTCACTTTCCTTATATCTAACCGAGTCCGCTGAAGAGATACTTACGACTGTGATTTTTTTTTGTGGGATATCTTGTTCTAACTAATCTCTTAGTATATATGTGAGTCGTCTTTTATATCTTCGATCTTGATTGAAGTGTTTTGATCATGTGAATATATGAGAATACTTAGTTCAGAGACTAATGGACATTTCACCAAGTAAGGAGATTGTTTTTCTGAACTGTCTTCTAAACATTTCTAAACTTCAGGCTCCAACATCTGACTTTACCTTTCTGGAATACTAGATTCTTTAAGGAACTAGGAAATGTTTTGCTGATTATTTGATGAGGTGTTGTTTAGAACTTCTGACTCTTTACAAGTTAGAGGATGTTTTATCCGACCTACAAAATAAAACATCTTAATATTAAAATGATTTATTTTTCATATACGAACATTGTTCATCAACTTGACATACGATTACAATATACAAGAAACCATAACCTTTTCCTATCTTTAAGATTTTGTACCTAACAGTTTAAATTTTATAAATGATAAATACATAAGTACATTACATTAAACATAATCATGTAAACTATAATCGTGTAAATTATAATCAAAATAATCACCCAAGTGTTTACAACATGAAGTACGAACACTTTTTTATGTATTCTCATTTAGAGGGAGGATCCCCTAAAAAAGAGATTTTGCCTAAGTAGGCTAAAAATGATTTTTAAAAATTAAATATCCGGCTCTAATGAACTCCAATTGAACTCATTCCAGGTGCATTGGAACCGGCTCGTCGAACCCTAAACACAAATCCTTAAACCCTAAACCTTAACACTAAACCCTAAAGCTAAACCCTAATGCTAAAACCAAAAAGCTAAACCCTAAAAGCTAAAAACAGTAAACCTAAAGCTAAACCCTAAAACTAAACCCTAAAAGCTAAACCCTAAAACTAAACCATAAATGTTAAAACCCTAAAAGCTAAAATAGTAAAGCTCGAATAGCCGGTTCCAATGCCACTAGAATGAGTTCAATCGGAGTCCGTATGAGCCGGATATTGAGTTTTTAAAAATCATTTTTAGGCTACTTAGACAAAACCCACTTTTTATTTGATCCTCCATCTTCTCATTTATCCATAAAATAAAATAAAATGAGTTTTATTAACAACTAGCAATTTAGGCCAGCGTTTTGCGACGGGTTTTATTTCGTGTTATGATAAAAATTAGAAACATGAACCATAACCTAGTTATCTAGTGGTATGGTGCTTGCCCCTACAAAAGTGGTGTGAGTTCAAATCGTTGCAAGTGCAAAGTTAGATGATATTTAGGTGTAAAAAAATTACTATTAGAAAAAAAAATTAGAAACATTGTTTAAGCAATAAGTCACAATGGTATATTTAAAACTAAAAAAAACATCATATTTTATAAGTTATAAGAGAAACACAAAATGTTTATAAAGATTAAAAAATTAAGAAAACTAAAATAAAATAACATTTATAAAGATTATTTAAAAAAACATCACATTTTATAAGCTATAAAGAAAAAAAATAAGTTACAAAGATTAAAGTAATTAAGAAAAAATAAAAAAATTATATATACTTATAAGAGAGTAAAAATAAAAAAAATACAATTAAAAGTACCAAGTGACACAATGAAAGGATCTAGTTACTCTTCATAAACATAAAATACCATATAGCTCACTTGGGTAGGTTTTTGCCTCTTAGATGGGAGCTATGTTTAAACCCAGATATTAGATAAATTATTTGATTTAATTTAATAATAGGAGTATGATAGATTTATCGTTAAAAAAAATAACCTTATCCAATTTAAATCTGAAATGAAATATAAGAAAACAGTTTATCGGAGAAAAACATGTTACATGCTACAAGCTGATGGTCAAAGATATTTCTTTCACCGTTCACCAAACAGCCAGATTAACACTAGAGAAAACGAATATTGTGATGCAACACCACCACCACTAGCATAAAAGATGCATATGATTGCTTCATCACTATTTTCTATTAAACAACTTTTTCTCCCCATCCTTTGAAATTACTAAATTTACTTGCTTTCCACCATTTCCAATCCAATAATTCATCATCAAACTTCCCTTTTCAGTTCTTGAAAAATCCCTAATTTCTTACCTTGTTTCTGCAAGTTCCAAGATGGATGGAGTGATCTATTTGTAGATTCATTGAAGTCCAAAACCCAGGTAAGGATTCAGCTTTTTATGATATGTGAATCAGTTTTTCATGTCTGTTGCAGAATACTCTGTTTCTTGTTAAAAGTTAGGATGATCTTGATCTTTTTCCCCTGTTTTTGCAAAGATTTCTAGGTTATGATCATCAAAAAGATGAGATTAGAAGTTTAGAACACAGTTACTGTTCATTTGATCTAAAAACCGCAACACCCACCTAAAATTTTGAGTAATTTAGTCTATGTGCAAAGAAGATGATTCTAATATTTAGTTTTTTAATTGATATGAGTATCTTTTTTTTAAAGGAGGAAATTGTGTTAGATTAAGAAATTTAAAACAAAAGTTACACCATTTCGACCATTCTAAAGATTTTTTTTTGTTACTTATCAGAATTTGGATATTCATCAGGATAGTTCAGATCAGATGGAATCTCCGGTGGCCGGAAACCGGCATCAGAGCCTGAGCAGAAACAGAACAATGGAGAAGAGAGATGATACACGGTTGCATATTGCAGTAAGAGCAGGGGATGTAGATACAGCCATGGAGATTCTGAGAAGCACAGAAGAACAAGAATTGAAGGAGTTGTTGTCGAAAAAGAATCAATCCGGCGAAACCCCTCTTTTTGTTGCTGCTGAATATGGTTGTGTGGATTTGGTGAGGGAGATGATGAAATATTATGACTTGGAGGCTGCTGGTATCAAGGCTAGGAACGGGTTTGATGCGTTCCATATCGCGGCCAAACAAGGAGATCTTGGTATGAATTTGAATAAGATCTTGGTTTGATTGGTTTTTGTTGTCAAATGAATTGGATTTGACCTTAAAGTTGATATGAGAATTCTTGAGAAGAGAATTGAAAACTAAATCAGATGATCAATATTATTATAAAAATGTTGCAAAAAGATTTAATTGTTTGATTTTGTAGCAAAAATCAACATATAATCTTGAATTTAGGAAGTAATAAGTTTGACCAATAAAGTCAATTTGTCTCATTTTCTTAGAATGGTTTATGGTCTGCCTAATACTTTGTGACATAATGAGTTCTTGATTTTTAGCAAAATCAACATAAAATCTTGAATGGGTAGTAATAAGTTTGACCAATAAAGTCAACCTATCTCTTTTTTCTTATAACAGTTTACAGTTTGCCTAATTATTTGTGGCATAATGAGTACTTGGTAACCTTAGCCTTGTACCTAACATGGTAACCTTAGCTTTGTACCTAACATGAAGTATTCTTCATTTATCCTTAAGTTTGACTTGAAAAGTCAAATTGTAACTTTTTTCTAGAAAAGGTGCAATGGTTGGCTAATATTGTGCCACGTAATGACTTCTTGATTTTGGATAATCAGAACCAAAATCAAACAATCAGGCCTAGAAGTTGGTTAGGCAATTTTACATATATGTTAATAATCAGTTTGCAACTTCTTAACTGCATATCCAAATCTGATTATTCTAACCCTGGATAATCATAAACTCAGATTCATATCACCTTTGACCAAGCACATAGAACTGATTATTCAATTCAACATATCCAAACACTCCCTTAATTTTGGGTCAACCCGTTTGAGTTAGGATTCAAGAAGTCTCATCATCCCATACTCCCATTGATGCATGCTTTTAAGTTATATAACACTTTTTCAAAAGTCAACATTTAGTATTGTTGACTTATTGCGATATTAACATTCAGCTTTTGAAGTGTTAGAAGTCATTACTTTTCCATTCTGTCAAATCTTGACCCAATTGTTTCTTTTCAGAGGTATTGAAGGTCCTTATGGAATCACAATCCGAGCTTTCAATGACATTTGATCAAACAAACACCACGGCTTTACACACGGCTTGTGAACAAGGTCATATTGAGGTGGTCAAGTTCTTATTGGAGAAAAATAGTAGTATGGCCACTATAGCCAAAAGTAACCTTAAAACCGTGTTGCATTCTTGTGCGCGAAAAGGTCATTTGGATGTAATGAAAGCACTTTTGGAGAAAGTACCCGAAATTGCCACTAGAGCGGATAAAAAGGGACAAACCGCCCTTCATATGGCTGCTAAGGGACAAAGTGTTGACATTGTTAACGAACTTATCGCAGCTGATAATGGATTGTTAAACATGGTTGATAAGAAGGAGAATACTGCTTTACATATAGCCACACGAAAGGGTCGCTTCGAGGTAATTATAGATTATTAACTATTATGCTTTTTGTTTTAAGAGAGTTGACTTTGACTTTTGAGGTCAAAATGCTAGTTTTTTACATTCGGGTTTTGTGTGGATTGTAGTTTGAGACACAAATTTTGCTGCAGTAGTTATAACTTTCTCAAAGGGGAAGAATTAAAACAAATTTTGGTTATAAAAGGTGGTATTGTAGTAACATTTCAAGAAAGTTGACTTTAAATCTGACTTTTTAGGTCAAAATGCTAGCTTTTAAACTTGAATTTTGTTAAGTATTGCTGCAAGTTTTGCACAAGCATTTGTTAATTTGTAGTTTATGTTATGAATTTCACAGTAGCAGTGATAATATCCCAAAAAAGTGAGAGATTATTCCAATTTTGGTTTTAAAAGGTTGGTGTTATGAGCTTATAGTTAACTCATAAATATTGCTTGATTTCATGGTTCCTATTTTTTCAAAGGTACATAAGTCATAAGATTGTCATAGCTCCCTTTCAAGAAAGTTGACTTTGACTTTTAAGGTCAAAATACTAGTCTTTAGATTTGAAGTTTGTTCAGTTAACCTTGCAGGTTTAGCACCAACATTTCTCTGACCGTAATTTACGTTATCAAATTTCACTGTTCTACCTCCCAATGTATCAAAAGGTGAAAGAATCCCTTGCAAAATTTGATTTCAAAGGGTGGTATTTTGACTTTGACCTCTAAAGTCCTCAAAAGTCAAAACTCATAAATATTGCTTGATTTTATGGTTCCTATTTTTTCAAAGGTACATAAGATAGTCATAGCTCCCTTTCAAGAAAGTTGACTTTGACTTTTTAGGTCAAAATACTAGTTTTTAGATTTGAATTTTGTTCACTTATCCTTGCAAGTTTAGCACCAACATTTCTCTAACGGTAGCTTATGTTATCAATTTTACTATTCTATGCCCAATATTATCAAAAGGTGAAAGAATCCCTTTAAAAATTTAATGTCAAAGGTTGGTATTTTGACTTTGACCTCCAAAGTCCTCAAAAGTCAAACCTCATGAATATTGCTCAATTTCACAGTTCTTGATTTGCAGATTGTTCTAGCATTGCTAAGTCACAAGGAAATCATCAAAAAAGACGCCATCAACAAATCCGGAGAAACCGCCCTCGACACTGCCGAGAAATTTACACGACCCGAAATCGCAACAATCTTACGAGAACACGGGCTCATGAACGCAAAGTCGATCAAAAAACCACCACCCATGACCACGACGGCCCGCGAACTAAAACAAACCGTTAGCGACATCAAACACGAAGTCCATGACCAACTCGAGCACACGCTCAAAACTCACAAACGCGTTAAAGGGATCGGAAAACGTATAAACAAAATGCACCATGAAAGCCTCAACAATGCCATCAACTCCACCACGGTTGTGGCGGTTTTGATCGCCACGGTAACTTTCGCTGCCATATATCAGATGCCCGGCCAATACGCCGATGGATCAGAACCCATAGTTGATAAAACTTTAGGTGAAGCAAACATAGCTGGAAACCCGGAGTTCATTGTTTTTTTGATCTTCGACTCGCTTGCTCTATTCATATCACTCGCGGTGGTAGTGGTGCAGACGTCAATCGTGGTGGTGGAACGACGGGCTAAGAAGCAAGTGATGGCAGTTATCAATAAGTTAATGTGGTCAGCATGTGTTTTTGTTTCAGTAGCGTTTCTTGCTCTTTCGTTTGTCGTTGTCGGAAACGAGAAGTGGCTGGCGATCGGGGGTGGCGGTTATAGGGTCCGTGACATTGGCGTCGACGCTAGGAACAATGTGTTATTGGGTGGTTATGCATCGAATCGAGGCTAGTAACTTGAGGAGTATTCGCAGGTCGGAAAGGAGTAGCAAGTCGCTGTCGGGATCTGTTTCCGTACAGTCGGATTCAGAGAATGATGATTTCAAGAAACTATATGCTATCTGATATCCCTTTTGGTATCTTATTTTGGTGGCCGTGTTAATCAGCTACCGGTTCATATGTATATATATTGAAAGAGAGATGTTTTGAGATCCTGCTTTATGCATTAGGTGTTGTACTCTTTTCTTTTTTTATGTGCATTGATGGTTGTACCCTGGATTGATTGGGGTGGAACACGATGCTTGCGGAAAAATATAATGAGCAGATGATGGTGAGGTCTTATGATTTGTTCTCGATACCCATGAGATTCTATAGTGTGTCCAAACGCGAACGTTATATATTAAAAATAATATTCTCAGGTGACTATCTTTATTCTGTCTGGATAAGAATATTTGTGTAAAGGTATCTTTGAAGCGGTGGCTTTGAACCAAGGTGATATGATGAGATATCTTTGGTGCATGCATAATTAGACATGCGTAACTTATTGTAAGCGTTTGTTGTGTCCGTATTATCCGGATGAGTGATGATCTTTAGCCGTTGAACTTGTGTCGTTCATCGGTCAATGGTTTTGTTAGAGATGCTTACCTCACTCGGTGTTCCCTCACCTGTACAGCCTAAAGTGTCTTGGGTGCGCTCGGTTGAGACACCTAGGTACAACGAATCAATGCTAGATCACGAACTGACAACACGAGAGACGAGTAGCGCCGGGGCTGGCCGGAAACGGGACAGCAGCGGGGCAGGGTCCGGCTTGGGTTGGTTTGGTGGTTTCGGAAATCACTAAACGGATGACTCCGTTTTGGTCTTGGCGGGTGGCCATCACCAAAACCAAAGGAAAAAAACAAAACCTTTTTTTTTCTGCTTTCTTAGAAAAAAAGAATCTTCTAAATTTTGATTAGATTTTAATATATATATATATATATATATATATATATTAATTACTCTAATCCTTTTAACCTAATAAAAACCATACCGGGCCTAAAACCCAATAGTTAATGACAAGTTCAAAACCATTTAATTTGTTTTAATAAAATATTAAAACAAATAAATATAAATTATTATTTATAAACTTGTATAAATAATAAATCCCGTGTAACGAATATATATAAAATATATCGTCTCGCTAACAGTTCGTAATTACCAGTTAAGCGGGTTAAGTTGATTTAAATGTTCGTTGCCCTAGGTGTAACTCTTACGGGTCATAGCTCGGTCAGCCGCGTTGTCCATCGGGTCGGTCCATAAAATCCAACAATCTCCCACTTGGACGATCCACGATAAATCAACACAAACAGTCAGCGGCGCTCTAGCTGCACATGGCTGTCCCTAACAAGGTATGACGCTTTAAAGTCATTAACCAAATATCTCGGTGTTAGTAACAGCTAACTAAAGCAAGACAATAGACTTATGGCAATAGTTGTCATTCATCATTTCCGTATAAAACATCAATTGAATCAATGAGACATGGATTTAGTTCATTCTCATATGGCGTTCAATTATTATTGTTCTCGATCAAGAATCAAAGTGGTCCAATCAAACACACAATAAGTTTAGGTAAGGCCTTACACTTCACTAGTTTGAATCAACGAGGGCGCCACGATGCTTATCTGTTACATATAATGCAAGAGTACAGAATCCCTTATTGACTACATACAACTCCCACTGAACTTCAGAACTATTCCTAATCAAAGTCTTTATGACTGGCAGTTACGCGACAACGTTTGACAGTGATTAAAGAATGGTTCTTGGTAAACGACAATTCTAGTACGTATCTCAGGTCAGAGGATACTAATGAGTATACCAATAGCAAAACATCTTATGACAAAGATCCATAAAGATGATTTGATGCGAGTTACATCCAACGTCATTCAAAATGAGGCCTGTGAAGTTCGGAGTCAACTCCTTGAGCCGAAGTTCAGAAAAGTTTTAATTCAGAGACGTTCCCATGAGTCTGGCCGACTACGGATAATTAAGAATACAAGATTCATGGATTAAACGTATTAAAATCGAACACAGTTTTAAGAATTCAGAATTGCATTTAAATCAGTAAACCAAAATAATTCAAAAGTACAACTGTTTAAATGTTCGCACATTCAAAATTCTAAATCAAAACTGTAACATCCCAAAAATAAAACGACAGTTAAAATGACGAAATAAACGAACGAGTCATGTCGGGTCGGGTCGGATGGGCCGACGGGCTAAAAGGGGAGCCTCCCCTATAAATAGCCAAGGTCATCACCATTTCTCTCATTTGCAAGTTCTAGAGAGAGAAACCGTAGAGAGAGAAAGTTGGCGGATCGACCCGAGATTTCAGCAAAGTGTTACTCCAAAACTCGTGAGAAGAACCTCCGGATCAGAAGCTCGATTCAGGTAACGATCCGACCTAAATCTGAGTTTTAGTTCGATTTTGTGTTTTTCGGGTTTTGGGTGAAAAGGCAACGTTTTTGCGGATGAAACTGAAAGATAAACATAAATTTGAGTTCCTTAATGGAAAACAAACGTTTTGGATGCAAACAGGTTCGAGATCTTGACGTGATCAGACCTGAATGCGAAAGTTAAGGTTTTGCGAAGAAACAGGTCGTGCGCACTTACCAAGTGCGCACGGAACAGGTCCTGCGTACTTATCAAGTACGCAGGAAGAGGGGTCTGCGCACTTGCTAAGTGCGCAGGCAGCAGGGTCTGCGCACTTGCTAAGTGCGCAGGCATCAGACTGGTTGAGTAAAGTTAGTATGTTTAGAATGGTTAAACCGTTAGAGTCGGTATTGGTCTGATGTGTGTTTAACTAATCAATTCAGATCGGAAATGACGTTGTTGGACCTTGTTTAGGACAACCCAAATTAGCTTAACAGGTGAGTTCTAGAAGCCCTCTTTTAAATGTTTTATATAATATTTTTGGGCTGGTGTGCATACATACGAAATGATGTTTACGAAAGGATGTTTACGAAAGGATGTTTACGAAAGGATGTTTACGAGATGATGTTTATGAAATGTTTTGCCAAATAAAGTTTACGAAAGGTTTACGAAAGAGATGATGTTTTGTTTAATAAAACGCACAAATGCTTTAACTAAAATGAGGTAAAGGTTTTATGAAAGTCACGAATGAACGAATCTGCCACGAGTTCCTACGGGAGCTAAGGTATGTATGTATGTATTGGCCTCACCCTTACGGGGGGCCTTTGTGGCTGGCTAACGGTTGTTCAACTGGTTGATGATGGGGTGACGACGGTCACCCATGGGATTACCGGGATCCCGATGGAAGGTACTATTCCTTGCGGGGAAATAGTGCCTATGTTATGTTCTGTCTTCCTAGAGGTAACGAGCCTTAGGAGACATATGTTTGGTCTACCTAGAGGTAACGAGCCTTAGGAGACATATGTTTGGTCCACCTAGAGGTAACGAGCCTTAGGGGACCTGTGTGACGGATGACTTAGAGGTAACGAGCCTTAAGTTTATCCGCTGGTACGTGATGTATGGAATTGACGGTTTCAAGAAGGCGCAGATTCGGTTCATGTTGACTTATGTTATGATGTTATGTTACGATGTTATGATGATGTTAAGTTATTGCATGTTTTACGTACGCTTTTGTTAAACAAATGTATGTTATGTTTTTGGCAAAATGTTTATGTTAAGGTTTTATGTAAAGCTAGAACTCACCAGCGTAGCTGACTTTTTAGTATGCACATTCAGGTTAAGGGCAGGTTATGATGATGGACGGTGATGCTTGGCAAGCGAAAAGAGTTACCCGGAATAAATGAAGACTGGCATCCCGTTATGAGTTGTTTATGTTATGTTATGTATTTGACAAAGTTACGCTTCCGCATGTATGAACACGTTTTAATTATGATGAATGAATGATTCCGCTGCGTTATTTGATATTCAAGTTTAAGAACTGTACGTGAATGAGTAAATCCAACGAGTGAGGCCTCCCGGGTTTGGGGCCTTACAAAAACATATCACTAGCAAATCTAAGACCAATAGCATCTCTGTGAAGATCATGCTTGTCCTGAGTCATGGGCTTAGTAAACGGGTCCGCTAGGTTTTGATCTGTGTCTACTTTGCTTATCACGACGTCTCCACGTTCCATAATTTCCCGTATATAGTGGAACTTCCTTTGAATGTGCTTGGCTTTGTGATGAGATCTAGGCTCTTTGGCTTGAGCTATAGCACCTGTGTTATCACAAAGTATCTCGATTGGTTGGCGAATACTCGGAACCACATCGAGGTCAGTAATGAATTTCTTCATCCAAGCAGCTTCTTTAGCAGCATCTGATGCAGCTATATACTCAGATTCGGTGGTTGAATCCGCCACTACACTCTGCTTGGAGCTTTTCCATGAGACAGCTCCTCCATTAAGAGTGAATACGAAACCTGACTGTGATCGAGAGTCATCTCGGTCAGTTTGAAAGCTAGCATCAGTGTAACACCGTACAGTGAGCTCATCTTTCACTCCTCCAAATATTAAGAATATGTCTTTGGTCCTTCTTAAGTACCTCAGGATGTTCTTGACTGCAATCCAATGGGCAATGCCAGGACTTTGCTGGAAACGGCTGGTCATGCTTAGAGTATACGAGACGTCAGGTCTAGTGCACAACATAGCATACATGATAGAACCAATCGCTGAGGCATATGGAATTGCTTCCATTTCCTTAATTTGAATGTCCGTAGAAGGAGATTGCGATTTGTTCAACACAGTGCCTTTAGTCATCGGAACACCTCCTTTCTTGGAGTTTTCCATCCTAAAGCGTGTCATCATTTTGTCTATGTAAGTACTCCGACTTAGCCCTAGAAGCCGCTTAGATCTATCTCTGTAGATCTTGATTCCTAGAATGTAAGCAGCTTCTCCAAGATCCTTCATTGCAAAACAAGATCCTAACCATTGTTTGACTTTGTCAAGCACAGGGATGTTGTTTCCAATAATCAGTATATCATCCACATACAAGATGAGAAATGATATAGTGCTCCCACTAGCCTTTCTATAAACACAAGGCTCATCTTCATTCTTGACAAAACCAAATTCTTTGATTTTCTGATCAAAATGAAGATTCCAGCTTCGAGATGCATGTTTAAGTCCATAAATGGACTTATTCAGTTTGCAGACCCTACTAGGATACTTTGGATCAACAAAACCGTCTGGCTGAACCATATAGACATCTTCAGAGAGATGTCCATTAAGAAAATCGGTTTTGACATCCATTTGCCATATCTCGTAATCATGGTACGCGGCTATGGCAAGCAGTATCCTGATCGATTTGATCATAGCAACGGGTGACAAAGTTTCATCATAGTCAATACCTTGAGTTTGAGTGAAACCCTTTGCAACTAGCCGTGCTTTATAGGTTTGTACATTACCATGCATGTCGGTTTTTCTTTTGAAAATCCATTTGCTCCCTATTGCCCGAGAATTGGAGGGTAGTTCAATCAAGTCCCAGACCTGATTATCACGTATAGATTGCATCTCGGCGTTCATGGCTTCAAGCCATTTCTCGGATTCAGGATCTGAGATAGCAGATTTGTAGGTTCGTCATTTGACTCAGCTACTAACAGGACTTTAGAAGCTTCTAGATGCCATAGGTATCTATTAGGTTCTTTACGAGACCTGCTACTTCTGCGAACACTTGTGTTTATGTCTGATTCATCAGCAACAACTTCTTGTTGATCAGACGCTCCGACTTCCTCAGCGGTTGTTTGTGTTTCTCGAATTTCTTCAAGATCCATAATATTATTTCCGGTTCCTCGATTTAGAAGATCTTCCTCGAGAAAGCGTCCTTTCCTTTTGATGGAAACAATGTTTGTATCAGGATGATAGAAATAATATCCGCTTTTGTTGTAGTAACCGACGAAAACAACTTTTTCGCCTCTGGGATCGAGTTTGTCATCAGAATCGCTGGTGACATATGCATCACATCCCCATACTCTAAGGTAAGACAGACTGGGTTTAGACCCATGCCATATCTCATATGTGGTTTTGTCAGTGTTGTAAAAATCGCGCCTAGGCGTCGATTAATCGCTAGGCGCTCAGCTAAGGAGGAATTTTGGGCCTAGGCGGTCCTAGGCGGGCCTAGGCGGCCAAATTCCGGTGAACATTTCGGCGAACATTCCGGCGAAAACCTGAAATTTCCGGCGAAAACCTGAACTTTCCGGCCAAATTCCGGCGAAAACCTTTGGTGTGGTTTAAAAATGAACATTTTTATAAAAATTACATATAAAAATGTGTGTATATATAAAAAAATCTGAAAATTACATATAAAAATTATAATCCGATTAATCCCGCCTAGGCCTAGGCCCTACCCCACCGCCCGACTAGCGCCTAGCGATTTTTACAACACTGGGTTTTGTCCACCTTCTTAGTCGGTGCCAGATTTACAAGGCGGGCGGTGGTCATAAGAGCATAACTCCAGAAGGAGTGAGGCAAGTTAGTTCTACACATCATCGATCGAACCATATTAAGTAGGGTTCGATTTCTCCTCTCGCTCACTCCATTAAGTTGGGGTGTGCGAGGAGGAGTGGGCAGAGAAATAATTCCGTGCTCCTTCAGATGATTAAGAAATTCTAAGCTGAGATACTCGCCACCTCGATCTGATCGAAGTGTCTTAATAGATTTATCGAGTTGTTTCTCTACTTTTTTTTGAAACTCTTTGAACTTTTCAAATGTTTCATGCTTGTGTTTCATAAGATAGACATAAGCATATCGACTATAATCGTCAATAAATGTAACGAAGTATCTTTCATGATTTCTAGACATGGTTCTGAAAGGGCCACACACATCAGTGTGTATAAGGCCTAACAGATCCTTGGCTCGTTCACCAACATGGGTGAAGGGGTCCTTTGTGAGTTTGCCAGCTAAAAAAGACCCGCAATTATCAAATGAGTCATGTCCGATAGGTTCAAGAATTCCTTCGGATTGGAGTCTTTTAATGCGTGTCTTGCTTATGTGGCCAAGTCGACAATGCCATAGAAAAGTATCATTAATGCCAGATTTGATACGTTTTATAACACACCAAACGTAAAACACGCGGAAGCTTAAAACAAATCCCAGGAAATATTTTTTTTTTTTTTTTTACTCCTCGCGTACCGCGAGACATACTAGCCACCTCCCTCGCGTACCGCGAGGGAGTCCCAAAAACAAGCCGGAACCCAGGTCTCTCGCGTACCGCGAGAGATTTCCCTGCAAGCTCTCGCGTACCGCGAGGAGACCCCTCGAAGCATCTCCGAAACCCTTGTCCCTCGCGTACCGCGAGAGAACCTATCCCGGTTCTTCGCGTACCGCGAGGAATCAGATTTCCAGAGAGTTTCAGTTTCCTGCAAAATTTATACTTAGCCAAATTTCCAACTTTTTCACTACTACAAGACATCCAAAAATTCCCAATACTTGGGTTTTGACCCAAGACACATCAACAACATGTAAATACACTAAAACACCATTTGTGTATCAAATTTAATCCATAAAAAGGATTTCTAAATACCATCAAATACAAAATACGCATACGAGAATCCGCCAACGCCTTGGACTTGACTTGGACTACATCGGAGCTTTTCCTACAACCACATAAACATATCACCATTAGTAATGAAGATAAAACATAACAAACAAGTAAATTCTACTTGTTTCCACCCATTCCCCCATTTGACCCGTTTCCACCAAATTTTAACATTTGGCTACATAACACTTGTATTTCACCTACAAGTTTCATTCTTTTCATTTATCATTCATATTAACACATTTCCTTTTTCCATTATGGCACATAGGCCATAATCTCATTTCCATTATAACACATGATCATAACTCACCCATTTGACCCATTTGACCCGTTTGCACCCATTTGGTCAATTAAAGTTTTCATACACATACTTTTCACATACAAGTTTCTTTCATCATTTCATTACCACATTTCCATTTCCATTATGGCACGTAGGCCATAACTTCATATCCATTTAGGATACGAGATCATACTCCATAACCAATCTATCCATTATGGTACTTGAACCATAACTCCATATTCATCTATCCATTATGGTACTTAGACCATAACTCCATTTCCACTATGATTCTTTGACCATAGCCTCCTTTCCACTATGATTCTTAGACCATAGCCTCCTTTCCACTATGATTCTTAGACCATAGCCTCCTTTCCACTATGATTCTTAGACCATAGCCTCCCTTTCCACTATGATTCTTAGACCATAGCCTCCTTTCCACTATGATTCTTAGACCATAGATTCACCACGTTTTCATTGTAGTATTATGACTATAACTACCTTCATTCATTTTGCACATATCCATTATAGTATTTCAACTATAACTACATTCATTCATTTGCACATAACCATTATAGTATTACAACTATAACTACATTCATTCATTTGCACATAACCATTATAGTATTACAACTATAACTACATTCATTCATTTGCACATAACCATTATAGTATTACAACTATAACTACATTCATTCATTTGCACATAACCATTATAGTATTACAACTATAACTACATTCATTCATTTGCACATAACCATTATAGTATTACAACTATAACTACATTCATTCATTTCAGCATTATAGGATGCACACATAACACAAATACCTCCATTTATCATCATTACTAAGTAAGTGCAAAGGCACTTACCTTTCGGGTTAGAAGATCCCGCATCCACCATCTCGACTCACAATTTGATTACCTAAACATATACACCTAGTTTAGTAATCTAACATTCATCAAATCACATTATAATTGGGTTCACAACCCAATTTCCCCTTTTTAACCCAAATTGACCCGTTTGGGTTATCCTCATAACCAAACACCCTCTTTCACCACAAACTCACCCACTTGAGTTTCATTATCTTAATCTTAACACTAATTTTTCTTTCAAAAATTATTATTAAGTTAATTTGGTGTTTGTTCAAGTGTCTAACATCTTAAAAACACTTAATCTTCATTAATTCGCCATTTATCATCATGATCCAAACACCCCCAATTTCCACCATATGAACCCTAACTTTTCAAAATCATAATCAAAGGGTTCTAGGATGTTAATCACTACTCTTTACCTTTAGTTTAGCTAGATTATCAATAATCTAACACCATTTCATCACATGCATACAAAATTTCGGTTTTCTTTCAAAACCCATCAAGAACACATCTAAAGTGAGATCAAAAGGATGATTAACACTTACTTGATGTTAGGAAAGTGTTGTGTGAGCCAAAACCTTCTTAAAACAAGCCTAAAATGCACGATTTAGCTTCAAAATCGTTTTTCTCCTTTTCTCCTTCTTCCAAGAACGACCCAAGGAAGAAAATGAGACCAATTTTGACTTTTTACTAGTCAATATGGCAGATTTGCCATGTTACACTTTTAGTCCCTCAACTTTTCATTTCACCCATTTCATTCTAAAGTTAGTTAAAACTAACATAACCCCACTACAAACTTGAAACCCACTTGTTTCAACTTATTTCTAAAATATTATTTTCACCATAATATTAATTAGAAATATTTATTTATTTGAAAACGAAACCCGGATTTTGGTTCGTTACAAATCACCTCCCCTTATTTGGGTTTCGTCCCCGAAACCCGTCTTCACATAAAAAGGTTCGGATAGTATTTGAGCATCTCTTCCTCGGTTTCCCAAGTCAATTCCGCCTCCTTTCTATGCTTCCATCGAACCAACACTTGGCTAATCTCTTTATTACGTAACCGTTTCACTTTCCTATCCAAGATTGCCACCGGTTCCTCAACATAAATCAACATTCCATCGATCCCTATATCATCCAAGAGAACAAAAGTAGACTCATCCGCTAAACATTTTCGCAAATGGGACACGTGAAACGTGTTATGAAGTCTACTTAGTCCCTCCGGTAGCTCCAAACGATAAGCTACCGCACCCACCCTTGCAATAACCTTAAACTGCCCAATAAAACGTGGACTTAGCTTCCCCTGTTTCCTAAACCGTATCACCCCTTTCCAAGGAGAGACTTTCAAAAGCACAAAGTCCCCCACTTGAAACTCAATCGCCCGCTTCCTATTATCCGCATAGGACTTCTGGCGATCTTGCGCCGCCTTCAAGCGAGCCTTAATTTGGTCAATACTAACATTAGTTTCCTTGACCGCCTCCACATTACCAAGCTCCCGTTGACCAATTTCACCCCAGCACACGGGTGTTCGACACTTTCTCCCATACAATGCCTCAAAAGGCGGCATACCAAAACTAGAACGGTAACTATTGTTATAAGAGAATTCCGCCAACGGTAAATGGTCGTCCCAACTACCACCAAAATCCAAAGCACACGCTCACAACATAATCCTCGAGCGTTTGAATCGCACGCTCGCTTTGTCCATCCGTTTGTGGATGATAAGCGGTGCTAAGGCTCAACCTCGTCCCCATGTCCTCATGGAATTTCTTCCAAAAACGAGAAGTGAATCTCGTATCCTGGTCCGATATGATCGACACCGGCACCCCATGGCGTGACACAATTTCTTTCACATATAATTCTGCCAATCTATCCGATGAGTATGTTTCCTTTATAGGTAGGAAATATGCACTCTTCGTCAACCGATCCACTACTACCCATATCGCATCATAACCCTTTCGGGTCTTTGGTAGTTTAGTGATCAAATCCTTAGCTATATTCTCCCATTTCCAAAGCGGTATTTCAAGCAGTTGAAGCTTTTCATACGGCTTTTGGTGCTCCGCCTTCACCCTTAAGCATGTGAGACACCTCTCAACATACTTAACAACATCACGCCTCATACCCGGCCACCAAAAATGACACCTCAATTCATAAGACATCTTTATGGCCCCCGGATGGATAGAATGTTTGGATTTATGCGCTTCATATAAAATAGTTGTCAAAACACTTGACAACCTAGGAATCCAAATCCTATCAAAGCATGTCTTTAACCCCGAATTATTTTCCCCAAGCTTGTCAACATAAGAACCACCCGTTCCATCTTCAAATCACCCTAAAAAGCTAACACTTTAGCCTCTAGAATTTCGTCAATAAGGGATGATGATATCGTCATCAAGAATGACTTCACTTTAATGTGGTAACTTTACCTGCCCTCATTACTCCCCCAAGGTTATCTCCGTCTTTAATGGTTTATTCGACAGTGATACGCAGTTGTCTACTTTTGCATCAATTAGTTCGCCCACTATCTAAGATAGTCACTGTTTCATTTAGACAAGCAGTTTATCATTTATCTCATCATCGCCATATGAAATAACATCAGTTCCATCCTCCAAACGTTTTCGTGTCTGGTCACGCAAAATGTATTATGGAGTCCACTCGTTTCATCTGAGAAGTTCCCAAACATTAATCTATCCACCAATAAAGTCCCCATGTTGGACAACCCAACGATACGTGAACCTATCCTCCCATGATCTCCAACCCGAAACACCACTTTTCAAAGGAAAACTTTTATGACGTCAAGTTTCCACTTGAATTTCAACACTCCTAACCATGGGATACTTGGATTTTTGAACCACCTTATACGAGTAGTCAACACATTTGACAGCTAAGGAAATCCAAGTTCAAATCCCACGTCACCCATCTCTTAAATGGAAATTTCAAAACTACCTCACTAATCCACCCATTGAGACTCAAGGTCTCAAGTTAATATCTCTTTGGATTCGAAGATCCCAACACCCACAATTACACCCCTTGAAGCTCGAGTCTTCAACTCAACCATTCTTAACTAATAAAGTATGCGACCTCATCAAGTAAGGATACGACAACTTCCTCACTTGAATCCTCTTTCACAACACTGAAAGGAAAATTTTCTAACCGCGTACCAAACACCCTAAGTATCTCCATTGACTTAATCATAAGTCATCCTTTGAGATTTAAGGATCTAAATCACCGAATCCACTTTTGAAGTTCGAAGACTTCGCTTTCAAACACCGCTTGTGAAGTCCAAAAGACCTCCAACGTCACTTATGAAGTTCTAAGACTTCAATCACCATTAATGTACACATTCCACCTATGTACATTTTTAACATTTAACCCTTGACCATAAAGTCCACAAACCGCGAGACCTTTAGTCAAGTTTATCCTACCACCGACTGTCAGTGCCAAAACGCACTCTTCCATTTTCTTTTTCCACCGAAAAGTTTATGTACTTTTAGAACAAGCACATGGGTGCAATGACCCTTATCAAATCCCCTTTCTTAACTGGAATACTAAGTATCCCTTTATATCTCTGGTTGATGTCAATGGCACAAGCCATGTGTACACACCAATTCGTATGCCTCGTGTTTCACTGTCTCTAATGAGAACAGATTAACACGTCACCCCTTTATCATACTTGACTGTGATATGGTTACTAAGTAACCAAACACCCCTTTCACAATCATCGGATCAAAATCCATCAATTCTCCATCACGACCCGAAGTCAACTCATCGCAAGTAATGCACCTTCTTTCAATCACAATGGATTGCTTCAGTGCCAATACCATTATAGTGATTCATTACTGATTAATCAAAGATTAATTCTCTCACCCTTTAACTCCTTTGGTTCGCACACCACGAATCCCCTTAAGAAAACAAGGTTTTCCTTCCGCTTCGGTTCGCCAACCGATATACTTTCCGCTCCCAAGGCTTCATACGGTTCCTCCCAAGGATAGCCTCAAGGATCCCTATTTCCTCGAAGGAAGATCGAAACAACATGATAGAAAGCTCTAGCCATCCTCCGCTAGATTGATGCATTCTATTTCTCCCATCCTAATCCATGATCCTCACCACCCACGAGGTGATACACGTCTAGACTCTAACATACCTGAGTCCTTAAGATGACTTCCATCCACCATTTCTTCTACTTACACATGTGCCCTTTAGTCTCCCCGACCAAATTTTAACTAAGTTATAGATATTCTACCTACTTATAGGTCTTTAATCTACCCACTTGTTAAGGCACTAAATCTTATCTATGCGTATATGTATTACCCCCTTTTAATCATTCATAAACATACATACACATATAATCACCTTCACCTAATCCTTGCAAATGTTCATTGTCATATGGTTATCATAAAGACCCTTGCACATCCCGTCTTATTAAACATATTGGCCAGACATGTTTAATAACACGTTATGCCCAATTGCAATTATCATATTCATATAACAAATCACAAAACAAGTTTCGGCACACATAACACATTGTCATTCAATCGTCCATATACATATACACCATATGTGACAATCATTAATCATAACATTACTAACCTTTCAATTCCGAAAGCTCCGAGTCTTAGTCAAGTCCTCCATGGATTCTCGTATCAATTTCCCCATATCAAGAGCATCCGGTTTGAGTTTAGTGCCTCGCGCACCAATTCCCTCAAACCATTGCTCTGATACCAATTTATAACACACCAAACGTAAAACACGCGGAAGCTTAAAACAAATCCCAGGAAATATTTTTTTTTTTTTTTTTTACTCCTCGCGTACCGCGAGACATACTAGCCACCTCCCTCGCGTACCGCGAGGGAGTCCCAAAAACAAGCCGGAACCCAGGTCTCTCGCGTACCGCGAGAGATTTCCCTGCAAGCTCTCGCGTACCGCGAGGAGACCCCTCGAAGCATCTCCGAAACCCTTGTCCCTCGCGTACCGCGAGAGAACCTATCCCGGTTCTTCGCGTACCGCGAGGAATCAGATTTCCAGAGAGTTTCAGTTTCCTGCAAAATTTATACTTAGCCAAATTTCCAACTTTTTCACTACTACAAGACATCCAAAAATTCCCAATACTTGGGTTTTGACCCAAGACACATCAACAACATGTAAATACACTAAAACACCATTTGTGTATCAAATTTAATCCATAAAAAGGATTTCTAAATACCATCAAATACAAAATACGCATACGAGAATCCGCCAACGCCTTGGACTTGACTTGGACTACATCGGAGCTTTTCCTACAACCACATAAACATATCACCATTAGTAATGAAGATAAAACATAACAAACAAGTAAATTCTACTTGTTTCCACCCATTCCCCCATTTGACCCGTTTCCACCAAATTTTAACATTTGGCTACATAACACTTGTATTTCACCTACAAGTTTCATTCTTTTCATTTATCATTCATATTAACACATTTCCTTTTTCCATTATGGCACATAGGCCATAATCTCATTTCCATTATAACACATGATCATAACTCACCCATTTGACCCATTTGACCCGTTTGCACCCATTTGGTCAATTAAAGTTTTCATACACATACTTTTCACATACAAGTTTCTTTCATCATTTCATTACCACATTTCCATTTCCATTATGGCACGTAGGCCATAACTTCATATCCATTTAGGATACGAGATCATACTCCATAACCAATCTATCCATTATGGTACTTGAACCATAACTCCATATTCATCTATCCATTATGGTACTTAGACCATAACTCCATTTCCACTATGATTCTTTGACCATAGCCTCCTTTCCACTATGATTCTTAGACCATAGCCTCCTTTCCACTATGATTCTTAGACCATAGCCTCCTTTCCACTATGATTCTTAGACCATAGCCTCCCTTTCCACTATGATTCTTAGACCATAGCCTCCTTTCCACTATGATTCTTAGACCATAGATTCACCACGTTTTCATTGTAGTATTATGACTATAACTACCTTCATTCATTTTGCACATATCCATTATAGTATTTCAACTATAACTACATTCATTCATTTGCACATAACCATTATAGTATTACAACTATAACTACATTCATTCATTTGCACATAACCATTATAGTATTACAACTATAACTACATTCATTCATTTGCACATAACCATTATAGTATTACAACTATAACTACATTCATTCATTTGCACATAACCATTATAGTATTACAACTATAACTACATTCATTCATTTGCACATAACCATTATAGTATTACAACTATAACTACATTCATTCATTTCAGCATTATAGGATGCACACATAACACAAATACCTCCATTTATCATCATTACTAAGTAAGTGCAAAGGCACTTACCTTTCGGGTTAGAAGATCCCGCATCCACCATCTCGACTCACAATTTGATTACCTAAACATATACACCTAGTTTAGTAATCTAACATTCATCAAATCACATTATAATTGGGTTCACAACCCAATTTCCCCTTTTTAACCCAAATTGACCCGTTTGGGTTATCCTCATAACCAAACACCCTCTTTCACCACAAACTCACCCACTTGAGTTTCATTATCTTAATCTTAACACTAATTTTTCTTTCAAAAATTATTATTAAGTTAATTTGGTGTTTGTTCAAGTGTCTAACATCTTAAAAACACTTAATCTTCATTAATTCGCCATTTATCATCATGATCCAAACACCCCCAATTTCCACCATATGAACCCTAACTTTTCAAAATCATAATCAAAGGGTTCTAGGATGTTAATCACTACTCTTTACCTTTAGTTTAGCTAGATTATCAATAATCTAACACCATTTCATCACATGCATACAAAATTTCGGTTTTCTTTCAAAACCCATCAAGAACACATCTAAAGTGAGATCAAAAGGATGATTAACACTTACTTGATGTTAGGAAAGTGTTGTGTGAGCCAAAACCTTCTTAAAACAAGCCTAAAATGCACGATTTAGCTTCAAAATCGTTTTTCTCCTTTTCTCCTTCTTCCAAGAACGACCCAAGGAAGAAAATGAGACCAATTTTGACTTTTTACTAGTCAATATGGCAGATTTGCCATGTTACACTTTTAGTCCCTCAACTTTTCATTTCACCCATTTCATTCTAAAGTTAGTTAAAACTAACATAACCCCACTACAAACTTGAAACCCACTTGTTTCAACTTATTTCTAAAATATTATTTTCACCATAATATTAATTAGAAATATTTATTTATTTGAAAACGAAACCCGGATTTTGGTTCGTTACACGTTTAGAAAGATTATATATGTTATTGTCAGTTTGAACGTCAATCTCATAAATACCGTTTTGAGGTTTAGCCTCAAAATAGAAGATATCATTTAAGTAGGCAGAAATAGCAATACCATTAAAAACGTACTTAAATCCTTATTCAAACAATAAAGAAACTGAAATAATGTTTCTGGTTAAACCAGGTGCAAACAAACAATTGTTCAAAACAACCACAAGGCCAGAAGGACATGAGAGATGATATGTTCCAGTTGCAAGAACTGGTACTCTTTTTCCATCACCAACGATGAGCTCCATGTCACCTTGTTTCAGCTTCCTCCAACTTTTAGGCTCCTGCAAGACATTAATGATGTGGTATCCACATCCAGTATCAAATACCCATGTGTTGCTAGAAACAGTAAAAAATTCAATAACATAAATGAGAATACCTGAAGAGGTGCCCTCACCACTGGCCCTCTGCAGCTTCAGCTTAACTAGATATTCAGGACAGTTACGTTTCCAGTGCCCCATTTTGTTGCATTCAAAGCATTGGCGCTCCTCAGGAGGGGTTGCTTTTGAAGCTTTCTTGTTATTGTTGGTGGCAGGCTTGGCAGCAACATTAACCTTCTTCTTGCCTTTGCTATTATAACCTCTTTTCTTGGGGTTAGGTTTTTTTTTAACACCAGTAGATCTGACCATCAGAACTTGATTTTTCTTTCCTCGGATATTCATCTCGGGCGTTTTGAGCATACCATGTAGCTCGACCACTGTCTTCTCCAAGCCATTCATGTTGAAATTCATTACGAATTGAGCATAGGAGCTTGGGAGAGAGTTTAAGATGAAATCAGTAGCCATGTCATCCTTCATGGGATATCCAAGTTTGTTCATCTGGTCGATGTACCCTTTCATCTTAAGTACATGAGCACTAACAGGCGTGCCCTCTTTCATCGTGCAACGAATGAGCCGAGACATGGTTTCATAGCGTTCTTGTCGGGCTTGTTTCGGGAACATGCCCTTAAGTTGCTCAATCATGTCAAAGGCATCCAGGTCCTCCATGCTCTTTTGGAGCTCACGGGACATGTAGGCTAGCATAAGGCAGGCCACCTCAGTGGCATCATCTCTTTGTTTTTCCCAGGCCTTACGAGCGGCAGCCGTGTTACCATCGGGTGCCTCATGGACTGGTGCATCGAGAACATAGAGCTTCTTAGCCATCTTGAGAACTATTCTCAGATTGCACTGTCACGAGAGAAAGTTGGTGTTATCCAACATTTCATTCTCAAGGATAGACTTGAGAGCGAAGGAGTTATTAGTATTATTATTTTCAGTAGACATCTGACAAGATAAGCAAAGAAAATAAATTAGTATAAAGAAAGTGAAAAATCCTTATTAATTTATGACCCAATTACAGAAATTAGAATAAGGAGTGAGAATCTAGCTAAATCAGTCACTAATGGTAGCTGTGGCATACAACATTAGTAAGTGGGAAACTAGACTGACAATTAGTGTTAATTGTGGAAAGATGCACAACTCTCGTGTATGAGGCCGCTAAGACAAGACATGTCTATGCATTGATACGTTTAGCCTCATCTATGCCCACTTTTAATCTCTTGACAGCCGGGGCATGTAACAAGAGAGAAAAGTAATAGTCTTCCTAAAACAGGTACTTGCGGAAGGGCCGGATGTGTCAACGAAACCCTTGCACCTTGGAAGGATAAACTACGCATCCAGTGCGGTGCTGTGGCTCCAAACACCGATGTTTCGTTTTATGCTCCAAGTGTTCCTTATAATAGGATGGCATAGACCATTGGTTTTAAATATGGGTTCCAATTTTAGTGTTTACCGAATAGGGTCAAACACAACGAATGATTAAATCATACGTGTGTTGTAAAAGCCAGTTTTACTATTTAAAGTCATGACAGATTTGATGAACCCTTTCACATCTCAGGACATTTAATTTTAAATAACCTATTAAAAATAAGCTTGTCGCGACTTGAATAACCAGTTAATAGTTGAAAACTATTAAGTTATAAGTTTTGAAATTAAATTTAGTTTAAATTGCAAAACTTTAGTGGTTATTTATTTTATAAAAACAAGCCAGTTGTTAATTTTTATAAAATTCTACAAGTTGTAAAATTAGAACTTGTGGTGACAGATTGTGACATTTTAAAACTCCTTTTAAAACGTTTGGTGTTTGGTTGGTTTATAATAAATTTAAGTTATAAAAAATTAAAAGCAACCATAAAGCAAATAAATATGTAAATCTTTTAGGGCCAAGTTTGTTTGATCTTGCTAGAGCCAGTTAGCAAGACCAAACGGGTCACGGGGTCCACAAAATTAAAACAACCACAAGGATGGACTTCCGTGCATCTAGTCGTCTCAGATGACTACCACTGACTCCATGATTCATGTTGTGTCTTCAGATTTGTCTTCGGGTTTTTATTACATTACATAAAATAAAAAAGCCTATTCTATTACAACTTTAAGCCATTAAAAGTGGGCCAAAACCATAAAACCAAAACTGAATAATAAACACAAACAACTCAATCACATGGGTCGGGCCAGATTTACATATTCAACACAATCACATACGGGTAATATATTTGGTCAAATAAAATAAAAAATCGACCAAATTAATAAATAAAAATTGCCCCAAAAAACATATCAGATCGGAAACTTCAAGATAGTTAAAGTTTGTGATTAATCTAACCGGTGAAACCAGACCGGTTCCGATTTGCGTGTTATAACCCAGGCTCTGATACCACTGTTGGGATTCAGTGGTGATCAGTTTGACTTTTGTAAAAACGGGTTTTGACAGAGAAATTGATTAATTCAGTTAATTAATAAATACGCAGCGGAAAATAAATCATAACCTATTTAACAGCACTGACTAACCGAACAGGATCTGGTTATGAACTCGCAAACACGAAAAACAATTATTCTACTGATGAGATTAATTATACCTTAGTGGTTAATGATTAACCGGTTGAGACACCTAGGTACAACGAATCATTGCTAGATCACGAACTGACAACACGAGAGACGAGTAGCGCCGGGGCTGGCCGGAAACGGGACAGCAGCGGGGCAGGGTCCGGCTTGGGTTAGTTTGGTAGTTTTGGAAATCACTAAACGGATGACTCCGTTTTGGTCTTGGAGGGTGGCCATCACCAAAACCAAAGGAAAAAAACAAAACCTTTTTTTTTTCTGCTTTCTTCGAAAAAAAGAATCTTCTAAATTTTGATTAGATTTTAATATATATATATATATATATATATATTAATTACTCTAATCCTTTTTAACCTAATAAAAATCATATCGGGCCTAAAACCCAATAGTTAATGACAAGTCCAAAACCATTTAATTTGTTTTAATAAAAGATTAAAACAAATAAATATAAATTATTATTTATAAACTTGTATAAATAATAAATCCCGTGTAACGAATATATATAAAATATATCGTCTCGCTAACAGTTCGTAATTACCAGTTAAGCGGGTTAAGTGGATTTAAATGTTCGTTGCCCTAGGTGTAACTCTTACGCGTCATTGCTCGGTCAGCCGCGTTGTCAATCGGGTCGGTCCATAAAATCCAACATAAACAATCATCAACCAGATGAATAGTAAGGTGTAACATGTTTAGCTATTACCGGTTTAGCTGTCACTTTCTCATTAGTTTTCAGACATGCTTTTTGTGAAGCACATGATTTCATCTTGAAAAGAATATGATGCTTTGGAAAAAAAGGAAATCTATGTTGCTTGTCTTCCACAATTGGTGAAATTAAAATGTTAATATCGTGGCACTTTAGACAACATTCATAACTGAGGATATTGGTTTAACAATTTTGTTCATAAGATACCCATTCAAGTCCATTTGAAAGAAATGAAGACAGTGCTAATGAAGGAGGCCATGGACCTGCAAAAGTTGAAAATAATACACCAAATATGTAGGAACTCATAAGGTATAATGTTCATATACTCTCTTTTGCTGTCAAGTTTCTTGATGAATCCAAGCTTGCAAATCACTTTTCCAGTTTGCCCACTTTTTTCTTAATTTTATTTTGTTTTCCTTTTTTAAGGTTTGGAAAGTGGGGCGGGGGAGAGTATAAACAGGGGTTTAGGTTAAGTTATGGTATTCTGCAGTTAATGGTTCTTGAACCAACTCTATGCAAAACCTTGATGTAAACATATGAATTAATGTTTTTTTAAATAATATCTTGATCTGATTGAAAAGTGCTACTGATCAAGAATATACATTGCGTGCTCTATTTAAAATTCCATCTAAGATTTACGTGTGAGTCGATAATATTCGTGAATGTTTTGATAACGTGCCACCACTCACCAGTGACCACCATGATTTATGAATGCTCTAATATACCTTCGTTAGACTACCACTAGTCACATGTTTGTATTATGTCTAGATCATGGGTTACTTATTTGACGAGTCAAAGTAGTGGGTAAGTTATTTTTCTTTTCTTTACGAGCAAGGGCATTTTGAGAGTCATTAAGCAGTAAATCACATTTGTTTTTCTGTTTCATTCGCGACGCTTGATCCAACATCATTGATTATATTTCTTGCTATGACATTACAGGTGACGTTTTAGATGAGTTTAGTGGATGATTCACCAATTAACTCATCCGGTAGTGATGATTTTTCACCTTATCTGGATATTGTGTTGGAATCCATGTCTAATACATCTCCTGGACAAGAAGAATATGCCAATGTGACACATCCTCATCACATGAATAGGTTCATATTAAAATACTGTTTCACTTAAGAAAAAATTCATGCATTTTGATGATGGTTTAGAATCTATTTATAACCATGTTACCCTTTAAATGATTTTGGTACTCTATGAGATGGAGGTGTTAGACAGGAAATGAATGCTTATCGGCTCTATACAGTAAGTTTTTAGTATGCATATATACACGCAATGGCGAAGCTTCATTAGGGCCCGGGCCCCCCGTCCCCGATTTTTCGCTCAGAGGTGTTAATTTATACATATTCGGCCGAAAATTTTATAGGTATTAAGTTCCGGCCCCCGTAATAGGAAAAAAATTTTATAGGATTCCGCCGCGGCCCCTCTGCGTTTTTCTTCAAGCTTCGCCACTGTATACACGTACATGCATACATACATAATAAGAATTTGTAACTGCATTTGCAGATCATTTAAATAATATATATGTACGGTTCACTCGAAAAAGACAGAAAGGTACCATGTACGCTTTTCATTTACCTATATAAATGGCTTTACATTTTTTTCAATGTTTTATACTTCACATGATGTTTTTACTTGGGATTTATAATTAGTTTCTATTTTTGGGTGATGGTCTATAGGTACTTAAGATGTGTTTGAGTGTGTGATTCTGTGTTATTGGTGTTTTTGTTTCTTCTTTTTGTCTGTGTGTGAGGGTTTTATAATTGCCACAGTAGCACACTTAAAAACAGGTTTTAATTAAAAAAGCAATTGCTTTTTTTATTTACTGGTTGGATATGTTTATTTATAAATAATAATTTAATTTTTTTTGTTAAAAATATACACATATATGGACATGTTAAGTGTGAAACTAACTGTAATATGGATGTAACAAACACTCTTGTGAACAGGTTTCTACAAGTCAAAGATGAAAGTTGGATTATTGAAGGATGTTAAGTCAAACATTTCTATTGTTGATGTAAAAATTACATTTTTTTATTTTTTTTTAGAAAGACGAATTTCTTTTAATCTTGTCACTAGTGGGACTTGAACCCGAGGCCTTCAAATCCCTTAGGTATTCCTAGAGGCTTTACCCCTACCATTGGGCCACCATATGTAAAAAATTACATAAGCAAACCTTTTGAATGTAAATATTATCTCTATGTATGGCAGAAAATTTGTATATATCCCACGATAAAAATAGACTGAAAACATGAAAATCGCTAGCCGCAACGTTCGATGGGGTTAAACCTAGTTAAGAACAAATGATGAAGTTTATCACAATTGGTTATACAATAAATGCATAAAGTGACAATACACTTATCTAGAAAAAAAAAATCAAATATGGGCAAATGCGTTGCCCCATAGTTTATAGTTTATGTTTTAGCCTTTTAGGTCTATAGGTCATTTGTTAGCGGATTTGTCAAATCAAGTTGTGCTCGATTAGTTTTGTTAGTTTTCTTTGATTGTATATAAATAGTTGTTTTGTAATCATTATTAAAGTTATCAATCAAATTCAAAAATTTTCCCTAATTACTTTCTCGTTCTATTTTGTTCGTTTTATCATCACAACATGGTATCAGAGCATGATTGCTCGATTCTGTGATTTCTTCTACATTTTCCTTCTCGTTTCGTATTCGTTGTTGACTTTTGCATATGAATTCTGTTCAATTTAGTGTATTTCTTCATATATTTTTTTCTTCACTTTCATGGAGATTCTTCATTTTCATTCACTTTCTTGAGTCGATTGGGGTTCTTTTGGTGTTTTGCTCCGCTCAAAACATTTCTTTTGTGTTTCTGGTCATTCCTACTAGGCCTGTCGATTTTACCTGTACCCGATTAACCCGACCCGACCCGACCTCAACCGAACCGATTAAACTAATACCCGAATAACCCGTAACCGATTAACCCGAAAACCGATTAAACCGATTGTTATTAGGGTCGGGTTTCGGTTAGACTTTCAAACATCAAAAACCCGATTAACCCGAATAAACCGATTGTTTGTTCACAAATATATCAAGATTTTGTAATTTTTTATTTAAAGTTATCAATTTTGACTTCTGATCGATTTCTTCCCTGGGTTGTTCATGTAGAGATATCTTGCATTTCAACTTGTTATGGACTTGAGACAGAATGGTATAGTTTTTAGATTCATATTTGATTTCATACATTTTGTTCCTATACAGAAATTTAGTTTGACTTCTTTAAAACTCAAACATATTATTAGGCATCTACTGTTTTAGTATGACTATTAGGGAAAATTTTGTAAATTTGATTGCAGACTACACATGAAGAAGTGTTTGGTCATAAATTAATTGAAAAAAAAACTATGAATAATCAATAGACGTCAAGTCAACACACTATATTGACCATTTGAAGGACTAAATAGGTACCTCAAAAGTTGAGATAACTGTAACATTCACGGGCTAAATTGTAAACCTTCACCGAACAACCCGACCCGTTCTACCCGACAACCAAATAACCCAAACCCGATCTACCCGACAACCATACGGATCGGATATCGGTTATAATATAAAACATGAAAAACCCGAACTACCCGACCCGATCTACCCGAAACCCGATTAATATACCCGAAGAACACCCCTAATTCCTACGGTTGGATTCCTTCATATTCGTTCTTGATTTTGAGTTATGATGATTTCTGGATCGATTATACGTTTTTCAGTTTGTCAGGCGAACTTGTGTTCTGTTCCAGGAGAACTTGTTAAGTTCGCTTCTCAAGTTCACTTGATTGAGTTCGTTTCTTTCTTTGTTGGCGAACTTGGCATCTTCGCTTCCCTTTAAGAGCGAACTTGTTAAGTTCGCTTCTTCTTGTTGGTGAACTTGTCATGTCAGACACTTCAGTTTCTTATGGTCCTTTGCCCAAGGATTCTTCTGCTCCTTTGTATTTGCACCCTTCAGATCAGCCAGGTTATTGTTGGTTTCTAAGATCTTTGATGGGACTGGTTTTAGGTCTTGGAAACGGGCTATGTCGATTGCTTTGTCTACTAAGAACAAGATCGGTTTTGTGGATGGTTCTATTTCCAGGCCACCTACCTCTCCTAATCTTGACTTCTTGGATTCTCAACACTCTATCAAGGACATTAAAGACGGATTAAATAAATGGCGGATTAATATTTAGAGAAATATTTATCGGTGATTGAGTTAATTAATTATTTAGTGAAATAATTATTTACGGGGAGTTAATGTTTAAATGTTAAACATTTAATGAATGTATTTTACTGATTATTTATAATTAGTAAAGTACAGGTTTAATAATTAAACAATTAATTATCAGTTGGGTATTAACTATTAATACCTCAAGGCCCAGTCTGCAAGTTACAGTTTTATAAATAAACCTTAACTTTAAACCCTAATAACCAAGTTTGCCACCATCAAGAAATCGCAAAGGAGAAGGAGCCGACCCCCCCCCCCCCGCGTATTTCCGGTCGACGCAAACCACCACCACCACCACCGTCCGCCTGCCGGCCGTCGCCGCACACTGCGTCCCCTGCTGTTGTTGCTGTCGCAAGGCGCTGGCGCGTAGGCCACCTTCGTGCAACCCGTGTGACGTGTTGTTGCATGTTTCGTGATCGTGTTATCTAGCGTGACGCCCGTTGATCTGAGGTGTTCTGATTTGGTTATCGCCGAAGGTATAATATTTAAACACCCTATGGTTGGTTTATATTATATTGTTTATACGCGTGTAATCGGATCACTGTCAGGATTCTAGATCTGATTTGTTAATAGTACTCTAAATCGCTATCGCTTCCGCTAAATATATCTGATTTATTTATTTAAAAAGTTTAAATAATTATTGTTTTTAAAAGTTAAAAACTGGTACTAGATTCCCAACAGTGGTATTAGAGCCAAGTTTACGCGCGTTTAGACATATTTTTTTTAAATCGATCTATTGTTTTATTTGTTAAAACTTTTGTTTGACAAAAGATCGAGCTTTTATCATTTATTGTGATTGTGTTGAATGAATCGACCACTAGAGACATGTGGTTGTATTGTTTGTGTTGGTTATTTTTCTTTGTATTTTTATGGGTTATTTGAAACCCCGATGTAATAGTTAGATTTATTTTATTTATTTTTATTGTATTTGTAAATAAATATTTTAATCCTAAAGAGACAAAGACTAGAAGACCAAGGCGGACAATGACAGGATTAAAGATGGAGATCTTGGATTAAGTGGGAGATAGCAGATTTGTTGATTTTGTTATCCTTTAGACCAGTCCGGTTATTCGTTTGATGAATCGAACAAAACCGGGCAATTTCCTAGTTGCTCGGTTCTGTGTTTTATTTTATTTTGTGGTTGTGATATAATTATTTAGGATAATAATTAAACCGCAATTTTTTTTATAAAACTTTTGACACAATTTAAAAACGACGAGATAATTAAATTGTTTATTTTTCTCGGAAAAGTAATTAAATAAAAGGGTGTTTTATTTAAAAGTAAAAACAAGTTTTAAAATTAATAGTTTTATTTAAAACAATTTTAAGTTAATTAAAAGAGTTGATTGGTTTAAAATTAGTTCGCGACGAATGACCAATTTAGATTAAATAAGGTATTTAAAATTGGATCGTGTCGAGTGTTGAAAGTTGTTTCACGAACTAAAATTAGTAAAATCGGCTTACTAAAATTGCGCGACTTGTATCATGCTACTTGTCGTCCAAAATGTTTTTGACCCGAAACGGTAAACTTAAAACATGAAAGAAATCCCAATATAAAATCGATATTTTTGCGCCACCCTAAATTGTAACACTTCAACTAATCTATCGGTGTTAGTGAATTACCCTGCATCCGGCCCTACGGTTTTGGTTGAAGGTAGAACCGCGATTCCTAAGTTACTTAGGTCGGGTCTACAGTTATAATTTGAGGACCAATATCACTTAAGTCGTTTAAGTGGGTGTAGTTGAGGAAAACGCATCCAAGCTTGACAACACTCGTCACGCACCCTCAAGCCGAGAGTTGTATATTTGATACAATTGGTAATCGTTACCTACCTACCTAGCTATGCCAGTGAAAAGGATGGGGAATCGAGATCTCATTCCTAATTATATAATTTTGCAATTGAGTCATAAAATTTTAATTATGACGTTATGCATGAAAATACTAAAACTTTTATTTTGAAATTTGTAGATGTCTATCGAAATCAATTCCGACTCCGTTTTTGCTCTAAGGTCTATGCTTTATCGGAACATGCTCAAAGGAGGAAACTTCTCTAAGTGGTACCGTATCTTGAGAAATGTTATTAAGGAAGAAAAGAGATCATATGTTCTAGAAATTTCAATTCCCACAGTTCCTCCCAACGACGGCTCCAAAATACTTTGGAGACGACACATTGAAGACTCTAATGAGGCATCATTTTTTATGTTATCTACGACGTGTGATGAACTCCGTCGTGAGCTGGAATATCACCCTGCATATGATATGGCTTGCGAATTGAAGAAAAGGTTTCATCAAAACCGCAGTGCGCATCTTAATGTGCTTAAGTCTTTATCAAGTAGCATGGAAAAGGGAACATGAATGAGCACATTTCTCTAAAATTGTGAAACTCATTGACAACCTGAAAGATCTTGGTTCAACTATCAGCCAGGATATGGCAGTAGATTTCACACTGATGTCTTTGCCGGATGAATACGAAGAGTTCGTTGATTACTACAAGCGGTATGTAGTAGGAGAAACCTTATATAATTTGTGAGGGTCGCTAATGGCTTTTGAAATGACTTTAGGACAAATGGACACTCTGATCTCTAAACCAAGAAAGCGTGGTAAGAAAAGAGATGTTTTCAAGAGTGATGACACCTGTCATTACTGTGAAGAAATAGGACACTAGAAGAGTACCCGTCCTTCATACCTTGCTAAGAAGACCAAAGCTTCGAAAGCAGGCTCTTCAGGTATGTTCGTTATTGAGAATTTCTCTCTGTCTAGCAAATCTTGGGTGTTTGACACTGGATGTGGTTATCACATTTGTAATGATTTGTAGGGACTAAAGAAGGTTAGGAGGCTGAAGCAAAGCGACCTGGAGCTTCATGTGGGAAATGGACAAAAGGTTGCTGTGAAGGTTGTAGGAGAATACACTCTTTTACTTCCTTCTGGTTTAGAACTTGTTTCGAACAATGTTTATTTCATTCCTAATTTGACTAGGAATATTGTTTTAGTATCCGCTTTATGGTAACAAGGATTTAATTATGCTTTTGATAATGATTTCATTTCTGCATATTTAAATGGTTTATTTATTTTTTCTGCAAAGCCTCACAATGGAATCTATGAGATAGAAGTCTATGATAATAACGTTCTATTTAATATATCCTCCAAACGTACGGAATTTGATTTCAATGATACGTATCTATGGCATTGTAGACTTGAACACATAAACAAGAATAGCATGAAGAAACTCCAGACCGCCGGAATTCTGGATTCTACTGGTCAAAAGTCATTTGACGATTGCGAATCATGTTTGAGTGGAAAGCTAACCAAGGCTCATTTTACCGGTATCGGTCTATAACACTGATGCGTAGTGTTTTAATATATAAAAATATAATAAATATGTTTTTAGGATGGTTTCACGATATCAGGTTTTAAATTTATAAAATGATAATTACTTTAACTTAAAAACACACACAATAGGCAAGTGTACCTATCGCAGCGTAATATAGTTTAGGTAAGAACCAAGTATCGAACCAATGGACACGGTCGAATTCCAATACTCAATTTTTGTTAACATTTAGCCGGTTTAATTAGTGAGTGAGTTTTGTGTGCTTGTGAAACAGGAAAGTAAATAGCAGAAAAGTAAAAACGTGCGTGAAGTGTGTAACAGAAATGTAACGAACAGAATAGTAAAAAACAGGAAAGTAAATACGTCGGAAATGATCAGGTTACAAATAGTGTTGCTTTGGGTTTCGAATCCGCTTAGTACGTGATAATGTTAAGTTGACTAATCCAGTGATATGACTACTACAAATGTGTGACCTGGGTCACCGCGAGAGCCTCGTCCTCACGACATTTGATTTTCAAATTTAAAAGTTTTAACAAGTGGTAGTGCCTCTCGTTAAGGACAACAATTACCCTCAACCCTTCGAATGGTCATCTCCGGGTTGGTTTAAGACATCGAACGTAAAATGCTTTGTATTAGAGTTAAATAGGTGATTATATTTTGCTCATCGAGAGGCGATGTAATAATGTGACCAAGTATAAAGACGTACCGTTCCCAACATGAGTTCACCAATTCTTGGTCGCATAATAAGTTCGTATAAAAACGTACAATCTTAATAGTATTAACCAAGCCTTGACTTATCAATCTCTACTTGTATAAAGACGTACAAGCTTCACGAGAAGTTTGATTAAAAAGGTTTTACACTTTAAAAATCAAAAACACTCACAAATATAAAGACTGATTTAGACAATAATAAAAGTCCACCAAAATGGTGGTTTTAAGGACGAATAGTTAAAGACATAAACACATCACTTGGATTAATACGTTAAACATTAACATGCATCAAACTTCATCTTCACCCTAGCAATACAAAGAGTCTAGCCACGAATGGCCATACTAACTAGCATAACGCTGAGTTTCGTAGGCTCCCATATTGCGGAACAAGGAGGAAGAGCCCCTCTACTCACTACTACTACACTCTAACTACAAAATAAGCTTTCTCTGGTGTGTTCTTGGGGTGTGTAAGGTTTATATGAGGTGTGTTAAATGTAGAACCCAAGCCATCTATTTATAGGCCTCAAAATGAGCAATGCATGACCGTGCATTGGATTACATGGGCGTGCAAACACCCCAAGAATCAAACAGGGTACAAAGGACGATGTACCGGAGCCTGGGGAGGCTGGACAGGGGTTGCACGACCGTGCATGGCATTGCACGGCCGTGCAATGCCCTGCCAGCTCCCCTGGCTCGTCTTTTAGCTACTGGTTTGACTATGTTGACCTGGTTTGACTTCTTGGGGATCAATGCTCGGGTTTGGTCCTCCAAAAGCTTGATTTCTTCACGTTTTAAGATGGTTTTTGCTTTGTTTATCTTAGAGCACCAAATAACCTGCAATTGTGAAATATTAACGTTTTAAGTATCAATTGTAAGGTTATTAATCAATTAGTACCATAATATAGGGATTATTACGCATGAAAAACATGCATAATTTAGGACATATCAAACACCTCAAAAATTCCTATAGAAAATAAGAGGCCACAGATGTTAGGAATTGAAGTCCAGGGGTTGGATTGCAAATGCACCAAAAGATCAAGGGTTACAAATAAAGAATTTTGGAAATTGGTCGATGTCGGACCGACATCTCAGACCATGTCGGTCCGACGTGTAGAGAGGAAGGAAATCAGAAGAATCAGACGCGTGTCTGCTGACTCAGCTCCAAGTCAGACCGGTATGCATTTACAACTCGGTCCGATATGCGGATGTCGGACCGATATGCTTTTACTACTCGATCCGACATGAGTCCGTTTTCACCCTATAAATAGAGGGTCGATCTCAGCACTTTTACACACACCAATACACCTTCCCAAACACACACACACACTCTTTGAAGGTCCAATCCCGAGCCCTGGTTCGCGTACGAGAGTCCGGTTTCCAGCGTTCCGACACCAAATTTGCCGTAGATAGTGCTGAGGTAAGTGTCACACCCCGCCTAGGGCAGAAACACGGGACGTAACGATCCGTGGTGTTCATAGCATTTGATTACAACAAACGACTTCTAGATACATTCATAATCAAAGGTTCTAAGTTGTTACATAAATTGTCACTAAGACGTTAAATGCGAAGTACCGCACTTAAAACCAAAGTGTACGGCTTTTTAACAAGAAGTTTGTCGGCTAGGACCTAGATGTCCCTAGGTTATACCGGGATGTCTCCAAAAGATGTTCTACGTGCATGCATGTCCATGTATCACGATTCTAGTTACCTGAGAAAACAAGCTTAAAAAGTCAACATAAAGTTGGTGAGTTCACATGTTTAGTTGAAATGTTTGGTGTTGGACCACAAGACTCCTAGTTGTGTATTGTTTCTCCGAACAGTGATGTGTATTGTTTCTCCCGAACAATGATGTGTGTTGTTCACCCGAACAATCGTTGTATCAGTTGGGTATTATTCACCCAAACCAATGAGGTACCAATGTTGTATTGTTCACCCGAACAATCGTTGTGTGTTGTTCATCCGAACATTCGTTGAGTGTTGTTCATCCGAACAATCGTTGTGTGTTGTTCACCCGAACAATCGTTGTGTGTTGTTCACCCGAACAGTCGTTGTATGTACTTGTGTCCAGTTGTTAAGTTGAGGAAGTTTTCTCCATCGTATGTTTAAAAACAAATTTAAAAACAAGTAAAAGTGGGGCCGTGAAACTCACCGTAGTTATCGAGGTGGTGAGTGATGATGTAAGTTGTAAGTCCAAACAGTCCTGACCTAGCCTTGCCCTAAATTAATTAAGACACCTTAAGGTCTAAGTAGTTGTTCATGAGGTGGGTTGGTCACACGACCAATATCCCGAAGTCTTGACCCTTGCCTTGTAATAGTTCACAAGGATCTGACCCGATCATCGTTGGTGATACGACTTGTTCAAGTTAATATATTTATTAAATCCTTTAATAAATTTTATAACGTAGTCTTTTATTTGTCCAGAACCTCATGTTCGGTTTAAGTTGTTTCCTATGATTAATAAATATATTTAACAAATATATTTATTAGAATAAGTCGTTAATTAATAAGATGTCGTAAAATAATAATCATATTATTTTAAAACTTTTCCTTTTATGTGTAAACATCATACATACATACATATAAATAAATAAATAAATGTAATTAAATGTCTCAAATAATTATTATATTATTTTATTTTTCAAATAGAAATATATGTTTATTGATTTTCACCAAACTATTATATATGCAGTTATATGAAGACATATTTATAAAGAAAATTTTATAAAAATCCTCTTTACATGTAAAATCCTCTATTATTTGTTATTGATAACTTTATAGGTTATAAAAAAAATAAAAGTGTTTTAGTGATTAATAAAATAATTTAATCATTTATATTATCACTAAAATAGGAATAGAGTTTATAACCCACAATTTTAATCGTTATTCTTTTCATTCTAAACCCATCCTTTTTTACGTTTAAATATACGAACCACTTTTTATATGTTTAAAACTCGGTATTTAAATATTAATCCCGGTTTCAACCTATTATATCACCAACTATGATAACGTTAAAATATATTAATCGAAAGCTCAAGTATTTTGTCGGGAGAAAGTGACGAAGTTTACGCGAGACCCGGTTTCTTCGTTCGACGTCCCGTGTCATCCGGTTAGTTCCTGAAATAGCCCGTATCACCCGGTTAGCTCCCGAATTAACCCGTATCGCCCGGTTAGCTCCTGAATTATCCCATAAAGTTCGTGTGATCGTAACTCGGTGTCCGTCGGTGTGAATCGAAGATCCGAATGGGTCGGTTCTTATCCCGAAAGAACCCGTAAAAGGTGGTGGAAGGTCTCGGGCTGTGACGGTGGAGGTGGAGGTGGCGGCGTACGGTGGTGGCTGTGATGGTGGTCTTCGGGTGACCGAGGGAGGTGGTTACCGAATAGAGACGTGGGAGGAGGGTGGTAAACGGTGATCGGTGGTGGTGTTACGATGGCCGTCGAGTGGAAGGTGGTTTCGGTGGAGAGTGGCGGTGGTGTTGTTGCTTGTTGCAAGTCGTGAAGGAGTTCGCGGTGGACGATGATGGTGATGTCGTGAATCTGAGAAGAAACAAGGGTGAGGGGTGGGTCTTGGTGTGGTGCAAGCCGAGAGAGGAGAAGGAGTGTGTTGCTTGAGGGTGTGGTTTGGGAGTCTTGTTGTATGCATGTATATATAGACTTTCATGTTGGTTTTTACCTTGTGGGTGGTATGTCTCCTTTGAGACAATGATGTCTCTATTTAAGGGACAAGAGACAAACACACAATTGTGTTCTCTTTTTGGTTTTTGTCGGCCGAAGAGAGGTTCACGAAGGGGGTGGGGGTAGGTGAGTTGCTTGAGGTGTTATCCGCTAGTTCAAGTCCGGTATAATACAGCGAGGTACTAGGTCTTTAACTAGTCGTTACATGTCGGGAATGAGTCGGATAGAATAAAATAATATACGTTTAGTAGTTTGGGTAAAATACGTGTCCGTCTCATGTGTTTTGAATTATATTTCATTCAAGTGTGTATTCTCTACTATATATATAAAAAAATATAAAGAGAACGTTTCGAGATGATTAATTATTATTTTTAGTTTATCACCAACGCGATATGTGGTTCGTAGTGTCTCGAAAATCTCCAATATTTCGTGTGTAGTTGGGTAGGGGTTGTACTCTACTAGATCGGGTTAGACCTAATTAATTAAAATTAGTCTAATAGGCGTGGTCTCGTGTAATTATATTTAAATAATTATGTGTAAAATTACCAGTTGTCACAGTAAGGTTCCGACCTCCCATTAAGCTTTGGTTATGAACCATTAAGCTAGGATTATGTAATTAAGTAATGTTATGATTATCTAGGAGCTCTGCCCGAGGTGTTTACCACATTACTGATTAATAAGCCGAAATACTGTCCAAGTGAGTTCCTAAATTGTGATGCATGAACCCAGTAATGACCTTGTCTGGCATGATTGATTTATGAAACATTTTAAGTATCTTGAAACAATTGTACCGATTGTTTATATATAACGTATTCTAAGCGCTTATTATATTTCACTTGCCCGTGGAACGACATGTTGGACAGGACCCGTGGAGCGGTCTTTGATTATATATATACTGAATGATTATTTATAGTTATCTATGAATTTGGATGTGGAAACCCATGAATGTGTTCAAGATACTTTGGCGGGTCATTTTAATAAACTATTTTAGTTTATTAATTCACCAGTTTTATGATGACCCATGTTTTATCAAATGTTTTTAATGCATCACTGGTAGTCATTAGACAAGGCATTTCCAGGACTAAAATGAAAAGATGAACAATCTAGATGATGGGCATTCTTATAAGTCCCGAATGTTATGTTCCTGGTTAGGAACAAATGATGTAACTTTTGTTTGACATAATGTAAACACTGTTTTGATGTTAATAGAAGTTATGCTTTAGTCTTCCGATGTGTGTTTTTGGTATCAACGTCACTGTAACTAGAAGGCGACCTTCTGACCAGTATGTAGTTATCTGACGAACGGAATGTTCTGTCTAGGAAAGAGCGGTGTATAAATCTCTCCTAGATCCGTCGCTTTTACCTGGGAACACATCTGTTGGAGGTACTACTCTGGTTAGATAAATGTCCTGTGTTACGGGTGTCACACGGTCAAAGGGCTAAGGATCTGTTAGGACTTGTACATACTGATGTATGTGGTCCATTCAGAACAGTGTCTAGAAGTGGAGAGAGATACTTCATTACATTTAGTAATAACTTCAGTAGATATGGATATGTTTATCTTATGAAGCATAAACTTGAAACGTTTGAAATGTTTAAACAGTACCAGAATGAAGTACAAAATCAGCTTGGTAAGACGATTAAGATGCTTCGATCTGATCGAGGTGATGAATATCTTAGTCAAGAGTTTGACGAACATCTAAAGAAATGTGGGATCATTTCTCAACTCACTCCACCAGGAACACCATAGCTCAATGGTGTATCCGAAAGGAGAAATCGAACTCTATTAGATATGGTTCGATTTATGATGTGTCGTACAAACCTTCCACACTCCTTCTTGAGTTTTGTTCTCGAGACTACCACAAGAATCATAAATCTAGCTTCTACAAAGAAGGTGGATAAGACGCCTTATGAGATATGGCATGGGGAGAAACCCAAAGTGTCCTACCTTAGGGTTTGGGGGATGTAACGCATATGTTACAAGTGAATCTACGGATAAGCTAAATCCCCGTGGCGATAAAGTTGTTTTCGTCGGATACCCTAAAACAATCGGTTATTATTTCTACAATCCTGCTGAAAACCGGGTTTTCATTAAACGCAGAGCTACCTTCTTGGAGAAGGAACTTCTTTCACGATGGATTGGAGAGAACCGTGTGGATATGGATGAGATCCGAGAACCACAAGTAACCGAACCTCAAACTGAATCTGCCATTCATCATGAGACTGCTGAATTCAAGATTCAATAGTTTTGTTTTGTCAAGAACGAAGATGAAACGTGTGTCTACAAGAAGGCAAGTGGGAGCCATGTGACTTTTCTGATTCTGTATGTAGATGACATACTGCTAATTGGAAACCACATCCCTATACTACAAGACGTAAAGTCCTGGCTTGGTAAGTGTTTCGCAATGAAAGATCTTGGTGAAGCTGCTTATATTCTGGGAATAAAGATCTATAGAGATAGATCAAAATGGCTTATAGGTTTAAGTCAAAGTACATACATTGATAAAGTCGCTCGACGCTTTTTCATGCAAGACTCTAAGAGAGGGTCTTTGCCTATGGCGCATGGAACCATACTGAATAATAAGCAGTGCCCTCACTAGATTGACGACATCCTGATAGTTGATCAGGCTGAGCCCACTAGTTACAAATCTGCAATCTTAGATTTTGAATCTAAGAAATGGCTTGAAGCCATGGATGCTGAATTCCAATCCATGAATGACAACCATGTATGGGATTTGGTTGACCTTCCTCCCGAAAGTCGAACCGTAGGAAGCAAGTGGATTTTCAAGAAGAAAATCGACATGGATGGGAATGTGAAAACCTTCAAAGCAAGGCTAGTAGCGAAAGGCTTTACTCAGATTCAAGGAATTGATTATGATGAAACCTTCTCGCCAGTAGCCATGCTTAAGTCGATTGGGATCTTGCTTGCCATTACCGCGTATTATGACTACGAGATATGGCAAATGGATGTCAAAACCGCGTTCCTAAATGAGCATCTTACTGAAGATGTCTATATGGTTCAACCGGAAGGTTTTGAATATCCAAAGAATCCTAATACGGTATGCAAGTTAAAAAAATCCATATATGGATTAAAACAGGCATCCAAAAGCTAGAATCTTCGCTTTGACCAGAAAATCAAAGAGTTTGGTTTTGTCAAGAACGAAGATGAAACGTGTGTCTACAAGAAGGCAAATAGGAGCCATGTGACTTTTTTGATTCTGTATGTAGATGACATACTGCTAATTGGAAACCATATCCCTATAGTACAAGACGTAAAGTTCTGGCTTGGTAATTGTTTCGCAATGAAAGATCTTGGTGAAGCTGCTTATATTCTGGTAATAAAGATCTATAGAGATAGATCAAAGTGGCTTATAGGTTTAAGTCAAAGTACATACATTGATAAAGTCGCTCGACGCTTTTTCATGCAAGACTCTAAGAGAGGGTCTTTGCCTATGGCGCATGTAACCCTACTGAATAACAAACAGTGCCCTCAGTCTGACGAGGAGAAGAAGAATATGGAAAAGGTTCCATATGCTTCTGCAATTGGTTCCATCATGAATGTCATGCTATGTACTAGACCTGACGTATCGTACACTTTAAGCATGACAAGCAGATATCGACAGAATCCTGGTGAGAGTCACTGGATAGCTGTGAAGAACATCCTTAAGTACTTGAGAAGAACTAAGGACATGTTCTTGATATATGGAGGACTGGAAGAAGAACTAGCTGTTAAATGTTACACTGATGCTAGCTTCCAGACTGATCGAGATGATTCTCGATCACAGACGGGATTTGTGTTTGTTCTGAACGGTGGTGCTATCACTTGGAAGAGTATTAAGCAAAGTGTTGTTGCTCAATCCACCACTGAATCAGAATACATTGCCGCTTCGGAAGCTACAAATGACGCTGCTTGGATGAAGAAGTTCATTGCTAATCTCGGAGTAATGCCTAGCATTCAGAAACCAATCGAGATACTGTGTGACAATACTGGTGCCATTGCTCAAGCTAAGGAACTAAGGTCACACCACAGCATGAAGCACATACTCAGAAGATTTCACTATATCAGGGATATATTAGAACGGGGAGATATTATGTTAAACAAAGTTCACACAGATCAGAATCTAGCCTACCCGTTCACTAAGCCTATGCCTTATTCTAAACATGAGGAGCATGCAGATAAGATTTGTCTTAGATTTGCTAGACAATGGGTTTGATCTGTATTTAATATTTTGTGCTTTCGAACAATATAATTGCATTAGTTTTTATATTTGATTTAATGGTTAAATGCATTATAAATAGATGTTACTGTGTTCAATAGTTTATACGTTTTAGAAATCCTTGAATATTTTATTCTAAATGTCCGTAGTAGATCAGATTCATGGGAATCAATCTGAACGTAAGACTACTGTGAATCGGATGATTGGTTCATTATGAATGAAAGACCAAGAAGTTGGAGATCATGTTCACAGATAATTATTAGAGAATAATTATTGGACGTAACTCGTTTCAAAACTATATTCATGGATCAATGTCTTGAGATGTTTTGAATATGGTAAGATCTATTTGTAACATTCGTAAAATTTTCGTGCCAAATATTATAAAAAAATAAAAGTTAGAGTACTAGAAGTGTATAATAACTTGAATATTTTGATAAAGCTCGAGCTCGTAATCATAAACGAGTAAAATAACTATTTGAAATTTAAGGTTTAGACGAGTTTTTAGATATTGTTTAATATTAATAATAAAATATTATTATTTTTGAAACTGGTCCTGTTTTTAACGAAACTTAGGTCGACTTGTAGAGAAAAATAAGCGCGCCACAATGACACATTTGTAATTTTATAAAACGCCATATTATAAAAGTTATAAGAAAAAAACAAGGTAAGCAGCTGAATTAATTAGAATAATATAATAATAATAAAATTTTTACAAACTAAATATTGTGTGTAATCAAAACGTCATGTTGACTTCCAAGTTAACAATCCCACATCGACCCTTTAAAGAAGTTCAGCAGCTTTTAGTTCCCTATAAATAGAACCGTATAGGTTCGTTTAGATTATAAGTTTTTTGGGAACGCTCTAGTATAAAGAGAATCTCTAGTTTTCAATACCCAATTAGGTGTTGTTAATAGTTGTTTTTTAGCACGAGTAGGGAGACTCTATATCAGATTGTCGTAGATAGTTTTCAGGTACATTCTCGTTTAAGTTTATGTCTAGTTAAATATTAGTTATTTTTATTATTATTATGCTTTAGGGTTATTATTAGGGTAGATATTGAGTAGTCTAGCTTTAGTTAGGTATGAACTGATCATCCATGCTTACCAATACAGCGTTAGCCAATATCAACCAGGATAATAATAGACATTAGGGTTATTATTAGGGTAGATATTATTATTATTATTATGCTGTAGGATTATTATTAGGGTAGATATTGGGTAGTCTAGCTTTAGTTAGGCATGAACTGATCATCCATGCTTAACCAATACAGCGTTAGCCAATATCAACCAGGATAATAATAGACCTTAGGGTTATTATTAGGGTAGATATTGGGTAGCCTAGCTTTAGTTAGGCATGGACTGATCATCCATGCCTAACCAAGGCAGCATTAGCCAATATCAACCAAAATAATAATTAGTTAGGTGTACCCTAACCTAACATAGGGTTACTGTATCAGGACCCAGAAATCTTCGAAATAGGAGACGAAGCGCTGCTTTCAGTTAGGAACTCAATTTTAAGGTGAATACATTTATATTTTTATTAAACTGTATAAATGTTTTATGTTTTCAAAATGGCATGAAGCCGGTTAAATATATCTAATACATAAATGTAACTTACGGGAAGCATCTTGCCATTTATTGTACGTATGGTTTGATCAAATTGATATACATATCATGGTGCGGCTATGGTTGCTAGCTTCATTCTTGTGGGGGATATAGCACAGCCGGAGATACACTGGAAGTTATATCCACTTGAATTTCAGTTGCTAGTATATGACAATGGTGCGGCTATGGTATGGCTAGCTTCATTCTTGTGGGGGATATAGCGTAGCCGGAGATACACCGGAAGTTATATCCACTTGAATTTCAATTGCTAGTGTATGAGGTGATAGTGAGCGTGTATGTTACCATGCAAATTATGATTAAATAGATTTAACTGTTTCATGTGGCAATATGTTTTGGGTCTTATAAATGTAATTCACCAACTTTACGTTGACATATATTTTCAAAATGTTTTCAGGTAATCATGAATAGCTTTGATAGTAAGTTAGTGATTTAGAGAAGATATACCCTTAGACTCCAAAATACCTTACTTAGTTTTGGATCAGCTGGTGATGACTTCAGTATATAGAGGCATGACTCTCGTGGCTCGGGATATTATTAAACAATAATATAATACGAAGTACAAAACTTTGAATTTTCAGAACAATGATTGTAAATTATTAGGGGTGTTTAATTCCCCATGTTTTATGAAAATGGCAGTTACTCGACTACAAAAGTCGAGAATTTTCATGAAACTCAGAACCATGTTATTTCTGCTGTGCAAATAATATGATTATTCAAAACAGGTACTAATCTGAGTTGCACGCCCGGGGCGTCATTTCTCAGGGTGTGACACTATTGATTCTCGACCCAATGCACATACTAGAACTAACTCTGACTAAAGGTTGTTCTTTGATCTTATCTAACGATGTACCTTAATAGGAAGTAATAAGGGTATGATCATAAGTAATCTGAAATTTAGTGAGAGTTGTGCGTGGCCAAAGGTATTCTGTTCTTTTTTAATTAGGAGTTGGACATTTTGGCGCACTTGTTGATTCAAGCTGGTGTAAAACGCATGGCCATGCTCAAACTAAAGAGTAGTTTGTTTAAGACCACTTTGAATTGGAGAACGAGAATAGTTGAACATCATATGAGAAGTGAATTGTATCCATTACTCATGTTCAACGGATGCCCTAAACAGAAAGGATACATAACTATGCTTACTAGGACTGTTAGACTTAGTAAAGTAAAAGTTATTTGTACACAAGGAAATAGTTTGACGATTGTTATACGTCATACCTTGCTAGGGGCACTGAGATGTAGCTAGGCGTCCACCACTGTCTACGTTGAACCGATTAATTGATGAATCGTCCAAGTGGAAGATTGTTGGATATATGATGTCCGGTCGTCAATTAAGTCGACGTTACTAACGAGGTACGATCCAAAGAGTTACACTTTGTGCAACGAGCAAATATATAATATTTAATTGTTAAATATTATAGTTCACGAAAGACGGATTAAATAAACGGCGGATTAATATTTAGAGAAATATTTATCGGTGATTGAGTTAATTAATTATTTGGTGAAATAATTATTTACAGGAGTTAATGTTTAAATGTTAAACATTTAATGAATGTATCTTACTGATTATTTATAATTAGTAAAGTACATGGTTAATAATTAAACAGTTAATTATCAGTTGGGTATTAACTGTTAATACCTTAAGGCCCAGCCTGCAAGTTACATGTTTATAAATAAACCTTAACTCTAAACCCTAATAACCAAGTTTGCCACCATCAAGAAATCGCAAAGGAGAAGGAGCCAAAACCCCCCTGCGTATTTCCAATCGACGCAAACCACCACCACTGTCCGTCGTCCGCCGCCGCACGTCGTGCCCCCTGCCGCCGTTGGCCACCTCCATGCAACCCGTGTGACGTGTTGTTGCAGTTTTCGTGATCATGTCATCTAGCGTGACGCCGGTTGATCTGAGGTGTTCTGATTTGGTTATCGTCGAAGGTATAATCTTTGAACACCCTATGATTGGTTAATATTATTTTGTTATACGCGTGTAATCGGATCACTGTCAGGAATCCAGATCTTATCTGTTAATAGTACTTTAAATCGCTTCCGCTAAATATATCTGATTTATTTATTTAAAAGATTTAAATAATTATTGTTTTTAAAAGTTAAAAACGGGTACTAGATTCCCAACACTCAACTCGTGTTATGACATGATTCGAGGGACTAAGCATATTGAGTTGGATTGTCATTTTGTTCGCGAGAAGCTTCAATCCGGTTTGATTCTGCTTTCTCATACGCGGACTTCTGATCAACTTGCGGATTTATTCACCAAAAGTCTTGCTGGTCAACAGCATTTCGTTATCATTTCCAAGTTGGGGTTGTATACACCTCCAACTTGAGGGGGGTGTTGGCGAACTTGTCATCTTCGCTTGACAAGTTCGCTTATTTTGTTAGGGGCGAAGTTTTGTTAGTTTCTTTGATTGTATATAAATAGTTGTTTTGTAATTATTATTAAAGTTATCAATCAAATTCAAAAATTTCCTTCAATTACTTTCTTGTTCTATTTTGTTCGTTTTGTCACCACAACATCACTTGTGCTTTATAATATTAGTTAATTGAACTTTGACTCAGATGGTTTTGAATTTGATTTGGTTTAGTTTCAACTAGAAAATCGGTATCTTAATTCTCAATTTCAATTATTAAAGAATATTTAGCTAAAACCTGGAACGTGTCTAAAGTTTAAATAAGTGTAACAAGTTTGATGAATTTTTTTATATAAGACTTTTTATCAACAGGAGTAAAATGAGAATAATTAAAAAGATTGATAGAATGAGAATAATTAAAAAGAATAAAAGCTTAAAAAGAATAAAACCATTTATTGATAGCATGAGAATAATTAAAAAGATAAAATAATGAATAATCAACTATTAGGAGTACAATAAGAATAATTAAAAAGATTGATGAAGAATAATGAATGATCAAAGATTGATGAAAAATAATGATCAACTATTTATTTATAAGAGGAGTATAATGAGAATAATTAAAAAAATTGATAGCATGAGAATAATTAAAATTATAATGAGAATAGTTAAAAAGATTGATGAAGATACGAAGGACTTTTTATGATTAAATAAGCTAAGAAGTTTGATAATTTTCTTTAGAGTTAAATATGGTTTTGGTTCTTGTGATTTGACAAAAATAACCATTTTAGTCCAAAAATTTAAATTTGACTTTTATAGTCTAATAGTTTCAGTTTTGTTTCAATTTAAGTCCAGACCATTTAATCCCATCTAACTTTTCTGTTAAGCTGTTGTAAAAATATAAAAATACCTTTGAAAAAAATAAAAAATAAAATATAGTACTAATTACACGGATGACTCATGTGGTTTACTCAGATTTCACTTTTAGCCATTGAGAATGCTAAATTACAAGTTTGGACCAATAGTTTGCACACTTATTTCACTTTTGGCCACTGAGTTGGATGGAGATTAACTTTTTCAGTTTAGTGCATGTGAAATGACTAAAACACCCATCTGAACAAAAGTCTCAAACCCCCTAACCATATAAACATAACTATATCTTCCCCAACCTCCCCCTGCCACCCTGCTCCTCCCCCTGCCACCACTTAAAAAGGCCCTAAATCTGTGTGTTTATGTCGATGATGGGGGGTTTTGCATGATCAATTAGGGACAAATCTGTGTGGGAGTAAATCTAGGGTTTTTGCAGGCTTTGATGGTGGTGGTGGTGGTGGTGGACCGGCGATGCCAAATGGGGGAAGGGCAGGACTGGCGGCGGCGGCAGTGTTCTCGCAAAACCCCAAGCAACAAGCACATGTTAGATAGAGATTTGGTTGGAAGGGGGTGGTGCTAGAGGTATGGGGTGGGGTGGTGCCGGTGGCAGTGAAGGGTGCGGGTGGTGAATGTCTAGCGATGGCGGCGGCGACGGTGGGTTTCCACGGCTTCGATGGTGGTGAGAAGAAGATGCGTGACAGGGAGAGTCCAGGTCACCGGTGGTGTTGGTGCGTGAAAAGGGGAAGGGATTTGAAGTTCTAGGAGGAGGCTGGTCATAGGAGTTCACCGGTGGTGGTGGTCACAGGAGGAGCAGGTGGTGGTCATATGCGGTGGCAAGGGGGGAGGTTGGGGAAGACATAGTTATGTTTATATGATTAAAGGGGGGGGGGGTTGACACTTTTGTTCAGATGGGTGTTTTAGTCATTTCACATGCACTTAACTGAAAAAGTTAACCTCCATCCAACTCAAGGGCCAAAAGTGAAATAAGTGTGCAAACTATTGGTCCAAACTTGTAATTTAGCATTCCCAAGAGCCAAAAGTGAAATGTGAGTAAACCACATGGGCCATCCGTGTAATTAATTCTAAAATATATATAAACTAAATAAAAAACAATATATCTACGTGTTACCTCTCTCTAGTCACTCTCATCTCTCTTGAGTATCCAGGAATCACCACCAGCAACCTCATTCCGGCTGCAATCACCAGCAACCCCATTCCGGCTGCTTCATTTCGGCCACAACCACCATTAACCCCTTTTCTTTCCTCAAATTTCTAAACAACTTCAAAGATTTCAACTCACAAAATTGATTCCCAGAAAATTAACACCCAAGCTATGATAAATGGGTATATCTATGTGTTACCCCTTTTCTTTCCGTTCAGGATCAGTGTCTATGATAAATGGGTAGAACTTTTTATCAATTCTGTTTTTATAATAGAATCATAACACTCATTTTCTAATGAGAATTTTCTTTTTCATATTTGTTTGTTAAAAAAATAAATGGTGATGGTGGTGGTTTAGGCGGTGCCGGAGATTAGTCGGGGATATATGTCGCTCGACAGGGGTGGTAACAATGCTGGTGGTCTTGCCTGATTAGGGTTTGATAGAGAGAGTGTGTGGAGGGAGAAAGAGAGTGTGATTTAACTTTTTTTTTTATTTTTTCATCTTTTGATGACAAGGGTAATTTAGTCTTTTTATAATAATCTAACAGAGAATATAGATGGTGTTAAATGGTCGGACCGTAATTGAAACAAAACTAAAACTACTGGACTAAAAAAGTCAAATTTAAACTTTTAAACTGAAATGATTATTTTTATCAAACCACAGAGACTAAAACCGTATTTAACTCTTTTCTTTATTAGACCATAGTTTTATATAACATGAGTTATATATATTTAGATTATAAGAGAATAAATAAATTCAAACAAACACATAATGATTTAGTAGTTCCTTTTAACCATGTGAATTTAGATAAAACTCTCTTTCTTTTCTTGCTCATTTTTTTATAATTTTGTTGTTATGAAAATAATCTATACTACTATATAATGCATATAGAGTGGACAAAGTTATAATTTCACTAAAATTTTAAAACATTTAGGAAAAGAGTTGTTGCATTTTATACAAGTGTTGATGAATAGCCCACCTCGCAAATTACAATTTTGTCCCTCTAAGAAAGTAGTATCCCACATCGTCTGGTTAAGAAAATTTGCAAGAAAATTATGATTATAAAAGGAGAACACCTATCAGGCTTTCAGTTAACTTATTTTTGTTGCTTAATCGACCCATTGGTCTGTATAGTAACGCAAAGTTTTGCTATATTTTCATCAATTGGTGGAGAAAGCTACAAGACCGGTTCGCCGAGTAGGCTGAGTTAAACAAGATTGACCGAGTTTGAACTCTAAGAAAGTTCATAAACCAATTATTTTTCTATCCCACATCGTTCGGTTAAGAAAATTTGCAAATGAAATGTGGTTATAAAAGGAGAACACCCATCTGGCTTTCAGTTAACTTATTTTTATTCTTAATCGTCTCATTGTCCCGTATAATAACACAAAACACATAACATATGTACTTATCCCACATCGGTGGAGAATAGAAAATGAAAGAAATGATGAGTTATATAAATAGATTGTATGTTTATCTTAGTATACTCAATGCATGATCAAAAGTGCTTATGTGATGGTTGGGATCTATCCCACATCACCAAGTTAAACAAAACTTCGAGCGTCCCTTATCTTATAAAAGGGAGGCCCAAGTTAAATTCACTTTCGTGGGTTTAATGGTTAGCCAATCAAACTTAACTAAAACTTTAAAGTTTTGAATCCAATATTAAAGATGGTCGGGATCAATCTGTCAACTTGATATCAACTGAATCATATTGATTTTAGTGAGAGTGTAAGACTGTAAAATACTAAACCCAAGAGTAATGTGGTGGTATTTCACACCCACCACGAAGCGTGGGCATTCCTACTTTTTAATCTATACTACCTTATAATGCATATTGGGTGGCAAAAGGTAATTTTACCCAATTTTAAAACATCATCTTAAATACCACTTGTTAAACATAATATACAAGTACATCAAAGTCTAATCCTTTAAATCTAAACCAAATGTTTTTTTTGTTGACTTTTTAGCTTGTCCTATATTGGTGGTTTACCCAACCTAATCAATAAAAATTTCATATTCACTATCTATACACGTATGAGTTTTATTGAAAGACGTTGTCAAATTCTTTATATTTAAGAATAGTTTACAATACTGTTAAGTAATAAGCATGTATTGCTATTACTCGACCCATTTTGATCCTACCATTTTTTACGCCCGCTCATAAAAATTTCTAAATCTGTTACCGCCGACGTGATTCTAAAACTACCGAATTAGACTATAAAGAGTTAGCTTATGATTTCCATTCTTATTTCTAAATGTGATCTAAAAAAATAGAGTAAATTACACAGACCTTGTAAATAGCTTGCTATAAGTGAGATTTTTACTAGGTATGTTTGTTTGTTTATATGTATGTATACTTAAAATTTTTATAATATTTAAAACATCACCTGGTTTTTAATTCAGTCCGACTAGTGGACCGGTTAGATTACTGGTTTGATGTCTGACCTGCAGGGGCGGATCTAAGAGTTCTTCAGGGGGAGCCGTGGCACATGCAGAGATTATCTTAAATTCTTAACAGTGGAAAATTTCAAACATTTTTTTTTCAGGCCTTTCTTAAATATTTGATAGGCCCTTTATGTGTTCTTATGATGGATAAACGAAGAAAAAAGAGAGAGGGAGAGCAGTGGCGAAGAGAGAGCGATTTTAGAGCTTCATGCGGCGACCATGGAAGTTCAGCTTCTACTTTATTGGGAATATGTTGAGAGGTTGAAGATGAACGTGGGGTATTTGAATTAATTAAAGATAGTTTCATATTAACCCCTTTAAATTCAAGTAAAGTTACAAAGTTAACCTTCTAGTTTGATTAGATTTTTAAACAACCCTAGACCTAAATATTTCTTATTGAGTATTAATCATAACAAATTAAATTAAATGTGTTTTGTTATTGGATTAGTCATGTGGTTTATAAGTGTGTTTTGTTTTCTTATTTTCGTTGACAATGTTTTTTCTTTTCTTATTTTTGATTTATTATTGTTTATATAATCAATTCTTTATTGTCTAAGTGAACTGCAGAATTGTAGAAATCCAAGTATGCGGTTGTCTTCAGGTATGAAGCCAAATTTACATTGAGTTTTTCAATAAAAATTCCATATTCACTATTTATATACGTATGAGTTTGATCGAAAGACGTTGTCAAATTCATTATATTTAAGAATAATTTACAATACTGTTAAATAATAAGTATGTATTGCTATTACCCGACCCATTTTGATCCTACCATTTTTTACACCCGCTCATAAAAATTCCTGAATCTGTTACCGCCGACATGATTCTAAAACACATAGTTAAAAAGCACAAACCGAACTACCGAATTAGAATATAAAGAGTTAGCTTAGGATTTCCATTCTTATTTCTAAATGTGATCTAAAAAAATAGAGTAAATTACACAGATTGTCTTTTAATTATATACTAGAAATTACATTCTGTGTCCTTTGACTTTAATAAGTACACCACATGTACTTTTCTTACATACTTTTATACACCATATGTCCTCTACACTAACTGGTGTTAAGTTTTAACATCTGACTTGCCATGAGGGTATAATTGTCTTTTTACCCATTAAAGGACAATTTCTGTAATTTATCAAAACCATATTATCTATACTCATCCACCACACTCCATTTTCTTCCCCAAACCTTTCCCATCAACCATCACCACCATCGCAAAGACTCCGACGACCAAATCCAGCGGGTTGTAGACTGAGCAAGGCTGATTAGAGGATGGATTTGCGATTTCCTTAAATTAGTTTTCAGGCGGTGTTTACTTTTAATCACGAGTCACAACTTCATCTCCAGTTTTGGTTCCAAGTCTTACTCCATCCATATCTCACTCTCTTTAAAAAAAATGGCCATCGATCCGACGATTACTCCAATCACAATCATAATCATAATGATGTCAACGTAAGTGTAGGATTGATTAATTTCAGTCTGTTAGGTCTAAATTCAATTTTAGGTTAATTTTGACATTCACTATCCAAATATCACAAAACGAGAGGAGATGGTGGATGGAGGGAAGAAGATAAACAATCTTGCGTGTGAATTAATTAAATTCAAGAACTTTAGCTTGGAACGTACCGTAATAATATAACCGCGGGGGCCAAGGCAAGGTCTTGTGATCGGAGGTCTTGTGATCGGAGATCAGAGGGGGCTGGTTTCCGGGGAAAACGACGCCCCTGTTCTTCCCTTCTTCGGTCATGTCTTGTGATCGGAGCTCTGAATCGGAGCAAGGTCGTCGCCGGAAGGAAGTTGTTTGGATTGTCTACCGCCACTCTGTTCCTGATTGATTATGTTTATATGGTATTAATGTTTGGGATTGATTACTTAAGCGTGTTAACATGGTTTGAAGCTGTATGGAATAAACAAATAATACTTAAGCGTGTTAATGTTTGGGATCGATTACTTCGGCGACTCCTGCCTTTTTTACGTTGTTCTTCTCGAACAACTTCTTGAATTTTGGCACCAGAGTAGACTTCCAGCAACCCATATTTGGATGGGGGAAGGTTTGGGGGAGAAGCTCGATGGGTATATATAGTATGGTTTTGATAAATTACATAAATTGTCCTTTAATGGTTAAAAAGACCATTATGCCCTCATGTGCAAGGCATATGTCAAAACTTAACTAAAAAAGTTAACATCAGTTAATGTAAAGGACATAGGGTGTATAAAAGTATGTAAAAAAAAATACCTGTAGTGTACTTATTGAAGTCAAAGAACACATAATGTAATTTATAGTATAAGTAAAAAAGAATTTGTGTAATTTACTCAAAAAAAAAAATACCAACCTGTATAGATCCGGTCTAAAAACACAAAGATGACTATGATCGTCCACGCTGTCAAAGATCAGATTGAACATCAGCTTGAGTAAATTGCAATAAACGGCTCACATCTTCCGCCTTGCAATCTCATTCCCATCTGTATTTTAACATAAGCCGTCGCTTCTCACACCAAATTCTTTTGCCTTTTCCTCTCTCCTTATTTGGTCCACCGCACTCCTCCGTCCGCCGTCAGCCACCACCGGCGAATCCAAAATGAGGATTTTAGCAAAAATTCTCACCGCCGTTGTCCTGCTCTTCTTCCTCTTCACCGCTCCATCAACGGCGGAGATCAAATCTCTCAAGATCCGATCCGATAACCGGCCGATGATCCTCTTCGAGAAGTTCGGATTCACGCATACTGGCTTCGTCGCCGTCGCGATCTCCTCCGTGTCGGTCACTTCCGGTCTATCGCAACCTGATCCCTCACGCCTTGGTTTCTTCCTTCTCTCGGAAGAATCGCTGATCCAAGTCCTTCTAGAACTACAACAAAGCCCTAGTTTATGCGTTGTGGATTCAAAATTCATCACGCCCCTCTTCACTTTCCGAGATCTCTCTCCTCCGCCTCAGTCTTCATTCAACAAATCGTACCCTGTGACCTATCCGAATGAGTACTCACTCTTCTTCGCCAATTGCAACCCCCAATCGCTCGTCACGATGGACGTCCGTACAGAGCTGTATAACACCGATGACGGAGCTAAGGACTATCTATCAGCCGGTGTAACACAGCTCCCCTCTCTGTACTTCATTTTCTCTTTAATATATCTGTGCTTTCTAGGGTTTTGGGTCTCACTATGCTTTAAAAACCAGCGATCTGTTCACCGGATCCATTTGTTAATGGGCGGGTTGCTTATCATGAAAGCTCTTAACTTGATCTGTGCTGCAGAGGATAAACATTATGTGAAAGCTACAGGTACTCCTCATGGATGGGATGTATTGTTTTACATATTTCAGTTTATTAGGGTTGTGCTTTTGTTCACTGTGATCGTGTTGATCGGTACGGGATGGTCGTTTTTGAAACCGTTTTTGCAAGAGAAGGAAAAGAAGGTTTTGATGATTGTGATCCCACTTCAGGTTTTGTCTAATGTAGCTTCCATAGTGATAGGGGAAACTGGTCCCTTTATTAAAGATTGGGTGACATGGAATCAAGTGTTTTTGTTGGTAGATATCATCTGTTGTTGTGCTATTATCTTCCCTATTGTGTGGTCTATTAGGTCGTTGAGGGAGACTTCTAAGACTGATGGGAAAGCTGCTAGAAATTTGGCGAAGTTGACTCTGTTTAGGCAGTTCTATATAGTGGTTATTGGTTACTTGTACTTCACAAGGATTGTTGTTTTTGCATTGAAGACTATTGCAGCCTATAAGTACCAGTGGGTGGCTAGTGCAGCGGAAGAAATAGCCAGTCTTGTGTTCTATTTGGTAATGTTTTACATGTTCAGGCCGGTTGAGAAAAACGAGTACTTTGTTCTTGATGATGAGGATGAAGAGGCAGCCGAGATGGCCCTAAGGGACGAGGAGTTTGAGCTTTGAAATTGCATATTGAGGACCCTTTCTTGTTTTATCATTCATACCTGTCTAGGTGATACATGTGAGTTGTCAGCTTAAATAGGTTTTTGTGGAACAGTTTGATGTTATTTTACTTTTACTTTATGTCATAACAACTATGGAATTAATGGTAGTGTGTGTTCAAAGTTTTGTATTTCCATCTAAACTGATTTGCTAATGTGTTTATTCTAATTTGTCTTGACTTGTCTGGTGTATGCAATGTTCATTTCTTGCTTACTTATATGGTTGTTTCTCAGAGTAATCTTATTCTGTTATTGATCTGTTACCTGCATTTTGTTGGTTACATGATCTTTAGAGAACATCTTTTCACATAATTAGAACTGTTGGATTCCTTTAAGAGTATCATGACCAGCTGAATGCAAGATAAGTAGCACTATGGTGATTGAAGTATTGAACATGTTACATGGTTTTTGTTTCTGCACTGTATATTTGTTGCTTTAGCTTTGATGGCAACATATTGCACTTGATTGCCCATGCTGTAATGCCTCTATTGTTTTGAAGTATTGTGCCTACATATCTTCATTTGGGTAACTAATACTCATTTTGAGGCAAAAGATCCAAAGTTGTTTAGTCATAACTAGAATTGTGACAAGTTAGTGATAGAATCCTCGAAAAGATTTCAAATGATGAGGCCAGTGATTAGTTTACTAAGCCAGTGATGTAGGTTCTTGATCAGTAGCTGTGAGTACCATAAGCGGCTGCGAATACACATTGAAACCTTGGAAGGTCCACTAGCTTGAAATTTGAGCTTCAGGTTTTTTTTTTGACATTTAAGTGGTATCTTGATAGATTCATTTTTTGGGAGTCATGAACTAGTTTTGGTTGATTGAGAAGCTCAACCCCCGTTGTTACCTATTATTGAATATTGACCTCCTTTTGATAGGAAAAGTTCCTATGAAATGAGAAGGCTAAGAAGATAAAATAGAATTTGTGAGCCAGCTATTTTATAGAATGGTTTGGTGAGCCTAAGCATGTTCAATCCGAGCTTATGGGATCATTGAGCCCATATTAGAGGTGCTTGGCATTACTTGTTAAAACTGCTTACGTGCTTATTACTTTTTGAAATAATCGGTCTGGAACAAGGGGCGTGCTTTGGAGTGGCTTTTAAACTGCTTATCAGCTTATCGCGTTAAGAAACACAGATAAGCAGTTTCAATGATACCTGCTTATTACAGATGCACTTTTAACGATAACTGAAATTCAGGGATGGTTTATTTTTAATCTCGTTTGAAGCAATTTGAGCTTTATTCCCATGAAAACCGAATTGAGCTTGTACCCATGAATACTATTGTTTCTGAGTTCTACCTCGACACATAGTAGTAATTTGTCAGTCCTCTGGCTTCCTTTGAGTTCTTGCATGGTTCAGTTTCACACACACATTCGATCTTTTGACATCTTCATGTGGTTTCTGTTTCTATGTGACAGGGGTATAACTGTAAATTTAATTACCAAAAAAATATTTTGCATTTATATTTGATTGGTAATTTATACTAGTTTAAAACACGGTTAGTAATAGGGCTGTAAATGAGCCGAGCTGAACCCAAAATGAGTCGGGCCGAGCCGATCCAGGGTGGGCCCGGGCTCGGCTCGTTTACAAACCGAGTCGAGCTGAGCCGGCTCGTTTGTCTTAACGAGCTGAAATGTTGGGCTCGGGCTATGCTCGTTTATAGACGAGCTGAGCCGAGCCAGCTCGCGAGCCAAAGCGTTTATTTTAAAAATAAATTGATTTTGTTATTTTTTTACCCATATTCATATATACAAAAACAAAAAAATAATAGTTTTTGCATTTGTTTATCTTAACTTATTGAACTGATGATATGAGAAAGGTATTTCATGGAGTATGATTATCTTCTGTATTTATACATTTATTTTTTTCCATTGGAAAGTGTTAAAATGATCATATGACTATGGTCTATTTGAATACTGAGTTGATAGTGAAAGTTAAGTTTATATAATATGTTATAATTTTGGGTTATAATTAATATAAATTATTATTTAAGCTTTAATTTAGACAGTCAAAACAAGCTAGCTAACAAGCAAGCCACGAGTCTAGCTTACATGGGCTCGGGCTCGGCTCGTTTTTTTAACGTGCCAATTTCGAGCGAGCTTTTCTCAAACTTTTTTCGAGCGAGTCATGAGCCGCGAGCTTTTTGAACAGCCCTAGTTAGTAGTTCTTAAAATGGATGTACGATAATAAAATTGAGTGAATGGGTGTATCCTATAATTTCAAAAAAATTCTTTTGGTTCTAAATATAATAAAATCTCTCTAGTTTGGTCGTGTACATAGCGTCAATCAAATCCACCTAGTGAACAATGTTATATTCATGTGCTTTCAGTGTTCTTCTTTGTGTTAGTCTTGTTATCGTTAGGGTGAAGGGGGCACAATCCTCTCCAAAAATCTACCCTCACAAAACCAACCAATGAGGTTGTGTCATCTCACTTTTACCATTTTGCTACCCTAATACCTTAAAGTGAAGGGAGCACAACCCTAATACCCTCATTTTTTTTAAATTAATTCTTTTTTTAAGTAAAACAAATAATAATAATAATAATAACAATAAAAACAAATTCATTAATAAAAAAAGTACATTAAAAATTAAAAAAACACTAAATTTAAAAAGTACATAAAAATAAATCTATTTAAATATGGTATAAATGTATTGTATATATAGGAAAAAAAAGTTTTTTTTATTTAAATATGGGCAACGGCTATATAGCCGTTTTACAACGGCTCGATTTTGAGTTTGATGCTCGGGTAAATATACCCGCAATTGACTACCCGTGACTGAACCCGAGTTGACGGCGACGGTGTACCCGCGTCAACTCGCCTACCCGAGTGCCTTACCCGATGGTGCCCCCTTTACCCTTAATGTGGCGTTTCTTAGTTTGTGTGCTTCCACAAACTCGTATCAGAGTCCTTTGGGTTCTTGAATTCTATTGGGTAGGAATGCTTAACGAGCGAGCACAACCGAGTTAAGCCAACTTTAGTTGTTTTGAGAAGATATACGTTTAAGATGACTTATACTCGAAGTTAAACAAGATAGGTAGGCTCAACTTTAGAACTCTTAACAAGTTGAAGTTTAAGCTCTGGCTAGACTCGGATAAGGCTTGAGCCAACTCGCATATTCTTTAAATTTTTAAAATTTTGAATTTCTTTCCTATATGAATAGTTATAACAAAAAAAGTAATATTTATTGTACATATGGATAGATATAGCAAATAAAAAAAGCTGGCGAGTTTTTTTTTCCTATAAAAGTTAGACTTCTTAAATGACATACTTAACTTGGTGAGCCAAATGAGCCAGCGAGCGAATGAGCTCACCTGAGCTCGAGCTCGACTAGAGATTTAAACAAGTGAGCTCAACTCTGTTCGTTCATACAAGTTGACTTCGAACGAGCTATTTTCGAGCCACTAACTATTTGAACAACCTCTAGATAACTGATGAGAAGGCGTCGAGCTAGAGAGAAGATATTTACTGGAATTACAAGTGTTAGATGACGGTAAACTTGATTAGCCTCCAAGTAGAAGGTTGTTGAATTATATAAAGTATGATGAAGATTCATTGTTGACGAGACGAAAATCGCTGCAACTCGTATCGTAGTTCTAACGCTTTCTTTACCAAGAAATAAAATTCAATACTCTATAAACCAGTTGCAATGCAGATAAAATCCTGGTCTTGTATCTATAGCAAAACAACTATGAAGTCAGAAAAATTATATGTTTGACCTTAAAAGTCACCTGTGTAACTTCTTATTCCAACTTCCCTACATTCAGGCTTTGAATCCTCTGGGGATTATTATTTTGAAAAACCCAAAAAAAGTCAATAAATGGGTCAAACTTCTAAGGACCCATTAAAGTACAACAGGATGAAAAATACAGATACAAACCTCTAATTGAAGTTATCGATTTTAATAGGCGTAAATTCATCTGCAACCTTGAAGTGTCCCACTAAACGCGCGAAAAACATCATTTGTTGTTCAAGTGTAAATTTAATATTTTCGGCCTGCATGTCACAAGATAATAAAAAATGATGCAATTTCATATGGCACACAAAACCTAAAACAATAGTTATTTATTTATATCGTTAATTTGTCTCTACCATTCGAAAACCATGCTGCTCGCCTTCATATTCCACAAGGGCAACAGGTAATCCTTTTGATTTCAATGCTTTATGTATTTTTCTTGCTTGTTCAGGATTTACAACCTGTAAAACAACACACAATAACTTTGTGCAAGTGTGTGAAAAAATATATAAATAATTCAGAAATTGATTTTTATACCTTGTCTTCTAATCCTTGAAAGAGGATGACGGGGCAAGAAAACTGATCGACATAATTGACAGGGTTTCGCTCGATGAAATCTTTTTCATTTCCTGTTGCAAATTGTTAGCCTTTTTAATTAATCATTAATATATGGAAGTTTACATATAATGCTCACAAGTCAAGATATTTAATTAATTACCAATAAGATTATCAATGTAGTAGGCCTCAAACTTGACACTTTGTTCTTTTAACAACTTCACATAAGCTACCTGTTTGTGACCATGGCATAAAAAGCTATTATGGTGAAGTTTCTTAGGAAAGAAAACAAGTTTGTCACTTTTGTACTTAAAAAATTAAAAAAATGTTAAAATTTGAGTTGTTGAAATAAATTTTGCATTAGGAATGCTGTATAGAATGTTCAATTATTTCCTAAAATGGTACCATTCAACATCTAAATAAATAATATTTATATAATAAAAGAAAAACTTGTAACATAAATATTGAGTGCTTACACCAAACAAAATATTTTCTTGGAATGGTGGAGTATGGAGTGAGGATGACTCGACGAACATCGGCGTGTCCTTCGGCGGATTTGGGTGTTTACAGAGATGTAATTGAAGCAATTGAGGTTGCGAGTAGTTTGTAGTGGGTCTTGTAAATGATCACAGGTTCCCATTTATAGCCAATTCGCACAACATTGATTGATCGAGTAAATGATTTGGAGTGGGGCTATCGGTTACAAATTCGTCCTTGATTAGCTAATGAAAACTCAATTAACTCCGAGTAGTGGGTCGATTAGTTGGTTTAAACGCATTGTCGGTTTCAATTTCGTGCGAAAATATCACAAATACAAGTTTGGGATTATAGCTTGAAAACCGGTGGTCGCGGGTCTCGAAACTGAGACTGATTTTTGGAGGGAGGGAGTTCCAGGTTTTGGCAAAACAGGTCCCTCATGATTCCAGATTTATCATTTCATGTGCAAACTTGATTTTTAATTGAAAATAAAGTTTCGAAATTTTACAATTTGCACCCTGGATTTTTATAAAGTATAAACTCATTAAATCTTATAAATTTTTATAAAATCTAATAAATCATTTGGTTATAATTAAATGTGATAAACGTAAAAAAATATAAGTTACTAAATAGAATTAATTCCATTTAGAAATTATTTTATTGGTAATTAATTGATATAACTTTTATAACCCTAATTTTATTTAGAGAAATTAATATATATGTATGTAGACTTTTGAAACAACCCTATATATATATATTTATTTATATTGGTATTTATTTTCTTGAACTTTAAACCATAAATTTCATAACTCTTTATCCTATTATTTGTTATTTTTTTTTGAAATGAAATAAATGTATGCATGTATGTGTACTTATAAAATGAAATAAATAAATAGGATAACTTTCATAGATGTAATCATATAATAATGCAATTACAAGCGTCGGAATAAAAGCCGAAATTTCCTGAGGATTACAAGGAAGACAAAACATACTTAAGGTTGCGCTTACCCTATGAACGAACGTCATCATTCCTTATCACGAAGAACAATTGTACAACCGTGTCCCATTGACTGGCCACAAATCCACCGTCTATGTTCTTATGACAGTCATGAACTCGGCCCATGACGATGTCATAAGGCTTTAGATAGGCCTAGTCACAAGGACTGAGCCGAATTCCCATGTCATGAAGTAACTTCTGTTCCCGAAGGAACCCTTCCCTTCTCTTTCCCAGATATATACAATGTAATGACTTATAAAAACTTTCACCTTCTTACTTTTATTAAAAACATTCTTTAACTTTCGTTAAACTTTTATAAACATCATTACTTGCATAAAACATTCGTTTGCCTTGCTTTAAACTTTCTTCACTTTCGTTTACTAACACACACTTATAGTAAACACTTACACAATATGCACATCACCCCAAAACTAAGCATAAAAAGAGGATCTAGAACTCACATGACTTGCTGAAACTTTCTCAATGGTCGGCTAGGTTACTATACTATCTGCATAAGGATCAACACATGAAAATCTATAAAAATTGCTACTGTCGACTATTGTGGAATATATATATATATATATTATTTACTGTGTTTGTGTTCTATTATCTGAGAGCTTCATAACGAACCAAACTGCATCCAAAATTGAGATAAGATGAATGTGATATCGATGCACGAAGTTGTGTGTTTGAACTTGATGTGTTGTTGAGTTGAAACGGATAAAAGTTTCAACTCAAGAATTCAAAAAATGAGTTCCAACTAAGAATTCAAAAAATGAGTTTCAACTCAAGAATTTAAATAAAGAGTTTCAACTCAAGTATTCAAACAAGAATAAATTTTGCATTGAAATTTTCAAAGCAATTTCTTCCTTTTTGTTTAATTCTTGAAATTGTTTCAACTTTGGGTTAAAGTCTTCACAGTTTTTTCAACTTTGAGTTCACTATCAATAGTAAGGGTTCCTCGGTAACAAAACACACCAAAACATCTAGCTCTTGAGACTTGGATACTTTTAAGAAGACTCCAAAACACAAACATATTCCAACAAATTTAGGTGCTTTTTTGGGTTATGTGGTCTTCCTCGGCAGCAGTGGCGGAGCCAAGTCTTTTTTATTAATGGGTCACTAATATTCGGTATTCGGATGTGGCATTCGACTATAGAATATTTGGTCTTGGTCCGGGTCCGGGTCAGGTCACATGTTGTATAAAGGCGTTTTTAGTTAGTTCGGATGATTTTGAAGGTGATTTCACCGATTATTTTGGTTTTTGAATCAACTTGATAGTCTTATAAACCTAGATTATATTATTGATGGTCTTACACAAAATGTGTCCATATATGTTTACTACTGTCGAACGATTCACTGAAAGTTTGGTTGGTTCACATGTGACGGTTTTTGTAGGGGTTCGATGGTCGGTTTTTCAGGCAATTTTGGTGGAGGAACGAGGCCAAAAGACTATGCTGCTGGCGTGGAGATAGAGCATCAGGTTGGTAACCAGGAGAAAGGAAACCAAGGCAGGTAGCATGCTGTGGGATAGAACCGAGAGAGGGAAAACGACGGTAGGAGCAGGCTGGCATCGAGAGAAGTCAATAGCTGGACACAGAAATCGAACAATTAAGCACCTCTTCCAAAAGGTTTAAGCTGCTGTTTTAATTTATATATATAAATGAAACAGGAACGAATTTATTTGTTGTTATATAAGCTTTTAACTTTGACAAAGCTTTGTTTCTTTTATTTTATATGATCGAGCAATTTTTTCTGTGATCATAACCGCTTTTGTTTAACTTTAACATGTGGTATATATATTCGACACTCGCATTTATATCGAATTGTGACATATGAGTTCGAATATATTCTTGTGATATTGTTTGGTTGTGTTAATCGTATAACGTAGTTTTGTGCTAACTAGATAGAAATATCTTATTTAAGTTATGCACGTAGTTGTTTCCTTCATTATCTCATTTTATTTCTTAGTGAGTTTGACTACTTTCACATATTATTTAATGACACAAACTCACTAAAATGAATACATGTGCAAAATTGGAAATAAGCTAGGGCAAGAAACTTGAATTTTAGTGTTTTGTACTTGGATGTGTAAGCCATTAATTTAAGTACTACACGTTTATGGTGAAACACCGTAGCGTTATGGTATTGAGGTTGGTTCTTGTCTGTTGAACGATACCTCAAGCCATCTGACCCTAGCCTTACGATTCTCTAATGTGAAAAAAAATTATAATCATTTATTAGGTTAATGATTAAATGAGTTTAAAAGTTTATTTTGGACCCTTGTTTAAAAACCTAGTTTAAATTGTTAATATATTAATTAAATCAGGAATTACATAATACTCTATCATTTAAAGTGAACTCCAATATTTTTAATTACATGTTGAGCCTCTCTTAATTTAAGTTTGCTTTATTTTTAGACTTCATTGTCTTTGGACTTGACGTAGTACTTTGAATAATGAGACCTCTCCTGTTTAATTTAAGAGTGAACCTTTTAGTTCAGATGATTATATTTATTGCTGATTTAGCACTCAAATTCTAGGGTGTTGCATATAGCTACAAGATATTGAAACTTGTTTTAAATTTAAAATGAAATTTAAAAAGTTCTTAAACGTTGTTAATAACTTTGAAATTTGTGGTCCAAAAAATTTATGTCCTAAGGGTGAAGGGGGCACCCAACTCATCAAAAAAATTTACTCACCAAACTGTCCAATAGAATTTTGTCACCACAAAACTACTCAAACCACTTATTTACTTAGATTTCATTGAAAACACCATACTCAAATTACTCATTTACTCACCCTTTTTTTAAAATAAAAATTTAAATAAAAACATACTTTTTTATTAATTAAAAATACAAAAGACAACTAAAAATAACAAAATACAATAACAAGTTACAAATTAAAAACCACTTGATTTGGAAGAGTCAGAAAGAAAATCATCAAAACCACTAGAATCGGATAATCCCGAAAGCAAACTAAGAATGATAGAATTGGATAAAGACATTTTGTTAAAAAAAATTGGGTTTAAGTTGAGATATATATACGTGGAAAAGAGTGATTTAATAGAAGAGTGATATATATATATATAGGGGACGTATCAAATGAAAACCCTGAGACATTGTAAAAACCTTTAAACTCATTCCTTGTCACACATTTAATTTCTTTTATTTCTGGTATTTTTAATTTTTCAAGGGCATTTATGTCTTTTTACTACTCCTTAAAACCCTATATTTTATACATTTATCCCTCAAACATCCAATCTTTATTTGTATCTCTCTCTGTCAAAATCAAAATTCAAAACACATATTCTTTTCTCCCTCTAAACATCGATCTAAACTCGAATCAAAAATAAAAACACCGTCATGGTGCCGATGAAAATCAAAACATCGTCATGGTGCTGATGCGCAGTGCTGCAACTCTTGGATCTGGGGCGGTGGCGGTTCCAATGATGGTGGCTGGAGAGGCCCGCCTGGAGACCGAGAAAGAACAACAACTCAAAGCTCTAGAACTGGTGAACTGCCGCCATCTTCATCTTTTCTACTTAGATCTGGTCTCCAGTTCTTGAATGCTTGTAAATATCCCCCACTCCCTTTCCTGCTCGATCGATCTTTCAGACTATTCAAACAAATAATAAAGTGATTAGGAGAAGAAGGCACATTTCACGAGTTTAGAAAGGAAACTGTGGGTTCTTTTCAAAGTTGTTGTGCTTCTCCCTGCAGGTCAGTTTGCTAGCTGTCTCCGACTCAAGCACCTCCTTTTAGTTTCACGTTTATGAAAACTTACTAAAAGCACTCCATCCTTATATATTAATTTAAAAATACTTTCCTTGACCAATAATTTGTATTAAATGAATCTAGTCAAATACTATTATCTGCACTCAATTGATGAAACCGTTTTGCTTTTATTTTTGTTATTTAAGTATAACTTTTTTTTAACTTTAATACATAGTTTACAGTATTTTATATAAACTTATATAAAATATTATGATCAATTTACTTTATCTTCAGTTTTTACATAAATTTATCACAAGCTGAATTAAAAAAAACTCAGATTTAAATTTATACAGATTTGAAAAACCCAGATTTGAATTTACACATATTTTTGGTTATCGATTCAGATCTAAACCATAAAAAAGAGTTTTTACACAGATTTGAAAAGCTTAGATTTGAATTTACACAGATTTGAAAAACCTAGATTTGATTTTACACATGTGTAAATTCCGTTTACACATGTGCAAATTAAGTTTACACATGTGTAAACTGGAATTTACAAATGTGTAAAGAGTTTTTATTCATGTTCTATTTATCGGTTAAATGAAATTGCGTTTTGTGGCTTATGGTTATATAATATTTGTCTTGTATGCAGGGGAAAGCTTTGGCATTGACAGAAAATAAACTAAGACATGCTTTGCATCGCAGTGTAGATACATGGGTTCAAGACGGTGTAAAATACATGGTTTTACACATGTGTATTTGATTCATTTACACACGTGTAAACTGAATTTACACATGTGTATTTGATTTTGTTTAGTTGAATGTAATTTTTTTTCTTCTGAATTCTATATACTTTTTTTATTGTAAAGATATTTAACAATTTTGTATGTAGTTTTTTTTGTTTATTTATGTTTTTACGGTTCTTTTAATATATATATATATAGAGAGAGAGAGAGAGAGAAAAAAGAGAGAGAGAGAGAGAAAAAAAAATTGATTTTTTTAAATCAAAGTTTTAATTTTACTTATTTACCCCTTAGGGGTTATTTTAAGAATTTAAAATGGAAAAAAGATCCATATTAAATGGTAGCCACAAATTAAAATATACAAAAAGAATGTATGGTTCATATTAAGTTTATGGGTTTTCACAACAAATCAGGATTTACAACCGATACGTCCCCTATATATATGTATATATATAGAGTTTTAATAAAATAATTTTTTATGTGTAACGGCATTGTAGCCGTTGGGCTACATCACCAACCCACTCCACAACCGAGTAAAAAGACTCGGCCAATCAACCCGGACCTCCTACTCGATTTAATGGGGACGGTGTTCCCTTTTTACCGGCTCACATCTTTCCTACTCCGCCCAAACAGAGTAGGGTGCCCCCTTCACCCTAAAAGAGTAACAAGTTGTATCATATTTAGACACTTAGGAAAATAAAAAAAAATTATTCCATTAATCAATTCTCTTATAGAAAGTTACAACAATATAATACCCTATCATATATTTTTTTTTATCAATTTTAAAATAAAAATCTACATACTATCACCTGATATAAATAAAAAAAACTTATTATTAAGAGGATTTTAAATAAATTAGGCTGTTTACCTCGCCTTTAAGATATTTCTTTGTTAATAATTAATTATAAACATATCAATAATGACATTTTTATCTACTTTATGGTTTATTATTAGAAAAAGGCTACTTTTTTTTAGAACGGCATGTCGGTTAGGATGTCGCTAACCACACCTAGCCCAGAGTTCAAGTCCTGCCACAGAGGGTGATCCTGAAATTATGAAGTGTACTTTGTGAGGATTGAACCTGAGACCTTCACAGAAGAAAAGCCTTATGCCAAACCCCCTGACCACCAGACCAAAGGCCTGATGGCAGAAAAAGACTACTGAATATAGAGTTACAACATTGGACGGTTTGACATTTAAAAAAAACTAGAAAATTTGCCCCGCGAAACGGTTGAGGCGGTGACATTAATGTGGCTAATTATAATAGAAATGTGGTTAAATAAATTTTGTCCCGCGCTCCGCGACAGGACTCGAACCTTAAACGGTTGAGACGGTGACATTAACGTGGCTAAGCACAAAAAGAATCGTAGTAAAATGCATAAGAGAAACGTATAAAGTTACGGTGAGTCAATCGTGGAGGTCGAAACATAGATAAAACACAGTTAGATAACGATACCGATGTTTTACAGTCGATGTCGGTCTTATTTTTCATGGTACCATCACGTTATCGTTAGTTGAAATATCCTTGAGTTGGTTGTAGAGTGAGTTTTGTCATTTGATCAAAGTAGGGGAAGAAGTGATGATGCCTCACATATAAAGAAAGAAAGTTATATGTCAAAAGTAGCAAAAAGAAAACTTTACTATTGCTAATAAGTTATCGTTTAAAGCTTCTTACTAATTAGATAACGATACCGATGTTTTTCAGTCGATGTCGGACTTATTTTTCATGGTACCAGCACGTTATCGTTAGTTGATACAACCTTGAGTCAGTTATAGAGTGAGTTTTGTCATTTAATCAAAGTAGGGGAACAAGTGATGATGCATCATCTAAAAAAAAAAAAAAAAAAACTTATATAACAAAAGTAGCAAAAAGAAAACTGTACTATTGGTAAGAAGTTCCGTTTAAAAGTTCTTACTAATTACTAATACTAATGTTTTCGTGAACAAATGAAAACGTATTAAACAAGAAACTAGAAAATGTTTGGCCATCGCTTTGTTACATTTTACAAGTAACCACTATTATATATTATATAATATATTAGCTTGTATACCATTACAAGATATGCTTGTAGATATTTTCATAAAACAGCCTCCAAATGCTTCACTAACAAGCTAAAAATGTTTGATTATTAACTCACTCAATTTTCTTACGATCTTATTGACCTAAAAAAAATTTCATTATTAATCTCAATTTAGAAAAAAAAAATCTATATAAATTACATAATATTAATCTATATAAAATACACAAATAGATCGAAAAGAATTAAATCTCTTTATATAACCAAGTATGTTAAATCTTTAATATAACAATATTATCCATCACCTCAACCAAATAATTCAACCGCGAAATGATAAATGGTTAAATCCGTCCGAAAGAGATCTTAGATTTAAATCCGTCCGAAAGAGATCTTAGATTCGAATACAGTTTTTACTAGTTTTATGTTTTAACACTTTTAAAGGTTATCAGCCGGTTATATATGTAACCCTATAATCAGGGGCGAAGCATAGAAGGGGCCCGGGTGGCCCCGGCCCCTCCCGTTTTTTCCGTTAGTAGTGTAAAATTTTACGTTTTCGTCTGAAAATTTTTATATGTATTGAGCCGGCCCCCCTTATTTTTTCCCTAAAAATTTCTTGGCCCCCTCTGATTTTTTATCCCTAAAAATTTCAGTTCAATACTCTGTTCAGATTGATTCGATAAGTTATCAGTACGAAATTAATTTTTTTTTTGTGGATTTAAAAAATAAATGTGTAAGTTTGGGGGGGGGATGAAAAGTTGAAATCATTCACCCTAAAATTGAAATCCCCTCCTATGCCTTTCGTCGATCAGTCCCGCCTCCCCCAAAATTGAAACCCCATTCACCAGTTCATTCCTTCACCACTTCAGTGCCTCTCGCCGTCGCTTGCCGCCCTAGCTTGTCGGCCTGTTGCCGCTCGCTCGCCGCTCGCTTGCCTGTTGTCGGTCGCCGCTTGCCACCGCTTCACTCCTTCACATATCCAATTCTTGGTAAGTACTAACTTAGAATTGTTAAGTATTAAGGTTAGAAACTTATGGATTATGATTAATTGATTTGATAATTTGATTAATGATTTATGATTTATGAAGTGTTTGGATGAAAAAAACTGCTTATGCTTAATTGCTTATCTTATGGTGAAATTGTGTTTAAATAAGCAAATCCCAAACACCCAGAAATTGTGTTTTCTTGGTCATTGTTGTCCCAATTGAGGTTTCTTAATGTTTTCTTAATGTGGGTAAGTTCTTAGAAAACCTAAGCAATTTAAAATTTTGGCCGTGTTGGTCCCTCTACATATTGGAATAATTTAGTAATTTAATCATATTGACACACTGATTATCTTTTTAAATTTAAATTTGTTAGGTTGCTCAAATTCTCGGGAAGGTCGTCGGGCTAAATTGTAATTCTTCTTATAGGTACTAACCATTTTTCTCTCGCATCATATATAATTAGATATTTAGAGTTATTTATTGTTTATTTGTTTGACCCGACCCGAATTGAATCGTCAACCCGAACATGTAACCCGAAACCTTGTGATAGGAAAAAAAAATTTGGGTCTCGTAACTTTTAGCCCCCATTACTTATTTTTTCAAGCTCCGTCGCTGCCTATAATTATTTTTCTTTCTTTTTCCCACTATATTTTTAAAGCGCTACATACGTTTGTTTGTGTGGTTTTAAGGTTTTCATGATTTTTTATTTAAATTTTATTCTGGTATCTACATATATTATATTTTTTTTAAGAACAACTAACTCACGAGTTCTGTAATAATACTCATAAATCTGTACCTTTTCCCATCATAAGATTCCAAACGACCTGAGTGTCGCCAACCAAGAGGGGAATGAACCTACTTTGAACCCTTAACCACTTAAATCACAACCTATTGCATGTGTGTGTGTCTATATATATATATACACACACACACACTAGTGTTATACCCGTGCACGTTGCGGCGCACTAAACCGTCAAAATGAACGTTCTGAAAACTTTATACAATCAAATAAATTAACATCGACATGTTACTGTAGTTTCAATATTGACGAATTGCAAAGATCTTGTGAGTGTTAACTTTTTAAATCATATTTATATATAAATTGTTTAGGAAAAAGGGAAGTAAAGTTTCTTTGTTAAAAACATTATTATGTGAAATTATATTTCTATGTGTTAGAACATACATAATCAGATTAGTGAATTGTTCTATGTAATATCTTTACTTGTATTATAATCTAAACTCGTTTTCGGTTAGTTTATCAATACTGACATGATATATTGTATAATACTTATGTTAGTTTTGTTATTCGTAGCATTGGTGTGGTTTGTCTATGCCTTACAGATTTTAATTAAATAATAACAACACTCCAAATAAGAAAATACGAGTCATAAACATAGTAACTTAAATTGATTATTAACTGAAATTCAAAATTATAGAGTTCAGTTTTTATTTAAGTGTTGCAGTTGATACGTGTACGTTATCACCAGAAAATGTAGTTTCTCACTAAATTTAGGTTATCTCAATATCATTTTTACTGGTTAAAACATTTAAATACATTCAATGTATTAATGTTTATTAATTTTTTTTTATCTCAGATGGTCAATTTGAATACACTGATTTTTTTCACCTACGTAGATGCACTTTGAAGACAATTTATACATTGTTTGTATTATATGTTTAAGGGTCTATTTTTTTATTTCCATTTTTAATGGGTAGCTACTAAATATGGGTCGAGTATAACATTCGGTAACTGTTCGTCTCTGTTTTGATCCTTCATTCAGTTTTAACCTAACTACATTGGGGTTAATGGTGAGTTTTTAAAATTTGACAGCTTAACCAATTAGTATGTCATTCTTATTTATTTTTCAAAGTGTTCAAATATGTGATATCAACGGAACTGTTTTAAAATGACAATCCATCATTAGTTATTAATTTTATGAGATTGATTGTTTATTTAATAAATATAACTTTATGTACGGACTTTTACAAAAAAAATTTATTAGTGGGTGGGTGCTAATTATACGGAGACTTAAAAACAGAGAATACGGTTGTTTTGCTATGTGTGTATTTGAAAAACGGTCAAAGTAGTCAGATTTTTATTTTAGCGGCGTTTGTCGGATTTTAGAATTTTTCGGGATTGTCGTGAAGATACTATCAGTTAATATATAGGAAACAAAAACGAAGGTGTTGATATGTAATCACGTAACATGTTAATTTTTTTTTAAAATAAACTATAGCAATAGCATACTCAAATTAAAGAGAATAAAATGCTCGTTTTTATGAAAAATATTACGGTATGAAAAAGTTATGGCCGTTTAAAAATCGTGTAGGGTAGTTATTTTAAAAGTATAATTATTGTTTAAATAACCAAAAGTTGAGTAAAGTTAATGGGGGTAAAGATGTAAGTATTATTTAAAAATACATATTTACCCCTAGAAAGTAGTTATCAAATGTATCAATAGTTGTACCTTGAGTAATTATGTTTGTACTACTTAAAATTAAAGATGCCCTTATTTGATGTATTATAATAATATATATATATAATTATTATAGTCCAAATGATATCTTCAAAAATAGTAGTCCAGTTAAGTACATCTTCCCGCCAACTATCACCAACCTCTTTCGCTTTCTTGATTCACCAATTTAGTTTCAAATCGCCAAGAAACCAACCCACATCTTCTTTTCTTATATGACCCTCTAAACATTTAGACACACTGAGTCAGCCACCGAGTCAGTTGAGTTTTATTTTAGACCCCTAAACTTCTATAAAAACCCTGTATCGAAGCTAACCTCTTATTCAACTCCCTTTTCGGATGTCGTTTGACACCATGTCCATGGCCAGCGACCTGCCATTTCTAGGCCCACGGCATGGTCCTTCAAGCATGGAGCTCCAACAACTATCCCGCCGGCCAAAACACCACGATTCCCCTACGCTAGGCGAGCTGCTGCAACTCGTCGGAGACGATAACACCAACCATAACGTTTCTGAAACGCCTCATTCACCCCCTTTTGTTCTTTCTTTTGACAGCCTTACGTATAGTGTTAAAACTGGTAGCAAGATTACACTTTTTAATTCTCGTAAGGTGGGGGTGTCGGACACCAAGGTTTTGTTGGATGATATCTCCGGTGAGGCCAGGGAAGGCGAGATCATGGCGGTGCTCGGTGCCAGTGGCTCCGGTAAGTCAACGTTAATCGACGCCCTTGCGAACCGGATTGAGAAGGGAAGCTTAAAAGGTACGGTTACCGATATATACACACATATATAATAAAATATGTTCGTTAAGATTTATTGGAATTATATCCACATACTTATATGAAAATTAGGGAAAAATAGGTTGACAAAATGTGTCTAGTTGGGTTAGGTAAATTGAAGGTGTTTAGACGCGATTTTAATCGTGTCTGTAAACTTCAATACCTTCGGATCAGGATCTGGCTATCAAGGAATTTTCAGAATGGGTTATGCTGAGCTTGACCTAGCAAAACAGTAAATACCGTTAGTCTCGTTACAGTGAGGACCCCAGGTGGTTTTAATGTGACCAGCATCCGACGTGAAAATAAGTATAGGTATGAGGATGATAAGTATGGAGAGTAAGGATGAATGAATGATAACTTGAAAGTTACCTTGGGTTTTCTAGGGTATTTATACTAATGAGTATTCTGTCTTTAGCCTGGGACTGGTCTTTGCATATTGGCTTAGATACATAATGCTTAAACCATTTTTAATGTTGTTAGTAATGGTTTGCGCATTGTCGGGCCTTTCCTGCTTATTGGCTTGTACTCTGACATGCTAATTTTTGTCTCCTTTTTACCGTTGCTTATTTGTCTCTTTCTCTTAAATGTGTCTGGGCCTTATTCTGCTTGCCGGAACTTGGTTAAGATCCGGATTTTGGGCCCGTTGGCCCAGCCGCTGGTCACTGTATTTCCCTGGATGGTTATCCGGACTTGGGTTTTTGGGATAGGTCCGGTCCTCGTGCCGGGTCATATCCCAACAATGTCGACCCGTTTATGACCCATATCCATTTAACTTAAAACCAAGCCCGCTTAACTTCATGTCGTGTTGTTTAAACAGACGTCGTGTTAGAAATTGTCAGCCCTAACGAAAACTAATGAAACACAAGAAAACTAATGAAACACAAGAAAACCAATCGCATAATTTATAAATTATTTTTCTTTTAATTGTTAAAAGGGTATTTAAATATCAATTATATATATGTTAAACATAAATACAAGAATGATCGGTATGTGTTACGTATATGTAATACTATGTTTCTATTTTCATTTGATCAATACCCTTATATATATATATTGTGTGTGTGTAGGATATGAATCAAATATTTTATAAATTATATTATCGGTTTATTTGGTTATAATTGTTTTCGTATAACTATGTTGTTTTTTTATGGACCCTCCCTGTAATTTAATTAATCTTACTTTTATATCTGTTCACATTGTATTTTATTGGATTTTTTCCTAATTATTTTTATTGTATTCGTATATATAGTTTTTTTTCTTTTTTCTTAACTACGAATACTCACCCTTTAAAATTTACTCATAAAATCCTCATATTGCTTACTTTATATGAGACATGAACCTACTCCGTTAATTATTCTTATTCTTGTATATACAGTTGATAATAATAGTAATATCTCACGGTTTTCATCCTTTCTAGGTACCGTGACGTTGAACGGTGAGATTCTTGAATCGAAACTGCTCAAAGTTATCTCAGCTTACGTCATGCAAGATGATCTTCTGTTCCCGATGTTAACCGTCGAAGAAACGTTAATGTTTGCTGCGGAGTTCCGGCTGCCACGGACGCTTTCAAAGTCGAAAAAGAAAGCTAGGGTTCAAGCATTGATCGATCAATTAGGACTCCGAAACTGTGCCAAAACGGTCATCGGAGATGAAGGTCATCGAGGAGTTTCTGGTGGTGAACGCCGTCGCGTTTCCATTGGAATAGACATAATTCACGACCCCATCGTGTTGTTTCTCGACGAACCAACCTCCGGGCTCGACTCGACTAGCGCGTTCATGGTGGTCAAAGTGTTACAACGAATAGCTCAAAGCGGAAGCATCGTAATCATGTCGATCCACCAACCGAGTTACCGAATCATGAGTTTACTCGACAAGTTAATATTTCTTTCAAGAGGACAAATGGTGTTTAGTGACAACACATCAAAGTTGCCGGACTTCTTTTCACAGTTCGGAAACCCTATCCCCGAAACCGAAGACCGAACCGAATTCGCTCTCGATTACATCCGAGAGCTCGAAACATCCGGAGCCGGAACCAAACCGTTAGTCGATTTCAACAAATCATGGTCAAGAAACAAAAACATTGATCACACAAGTTTTATTCAAGGAGCAAACTTGTCACTAAAAGATGCGATAAGTGCAAGCATATCTAGAGGCAAATTAGTCTCGGGTGCGACTAACATGGAATATTCGAATCTATCATCTTCGGTTCCAGCATTCGCGAACCCGTTCTGGGTGGAGGTAATTGTGATCTCCAAACGCTCGATGCTCAACTCATGGCGATCCCCCGAACTATACGCCATCCGGCTTGGCGCGATCGTCGTCACCGGAACAATACTTGCAACCATGTTTCGAACACTTGACAATTCTCCACGTGGAATCCAAGAGCGATTAGGGTTTTTCGCGTTCGCGATGTCCACAATGTTCTACACATGTGCGGAAGCAATCCCCGTGTTCCTACAAGAGCGATATATTTTCATGAGGGAAACCGCATACAACGCGTACCGACGTTCCTCCTACGTTGTGTCGCATTCGATCATAGCTATCCCATCGTTAATCTTCCTCTCGTTCGTGTTCTCTTGCATAACCTTTTGGGCGGTCGGGTTAGCGGGTGGCACGATGGGGTTTTTCACGTTTCTGTTTTTTATATTCGCGTCGTTTTGGGTCGGGAGCTCGTTCGTCACGTTCCTGTCAGGCGTCGTTGCTCACGTGATGCTCGGTTACACGGTCGTGGTGGCGGTTCTTGCGTACTTCCTTCTGTTCAGTGGCTTCTTCATCACTCGCGATCGAATCCCGACGTATTGGCTATGGTTTCATTATCTTTCTCTGGTGAAGTATCCTTACCAAGGTGTTTTGCAGAATGAGTTTGATGATCCTAACAAGTGCTTCGTTAGGGGGACTCAGATATTTGATAATTCGCCGTTAGGGGCGATTCCGGACGCCATGAAAGTGAAGCTTTTGAAGAGCATGGGTAAGACACTTGGTGTGAATCTTACGAGCTCGACTTGCTTGACAACTGGTGCGGATATATTGAGGAAACAAGGTGTTACTGATATTGACAAATGGGGGTGCTTTTGGGTCACAATTGCATTGGGTTTCTTGTTTAGAATCTTGTTTTATTTTGCTTTATTGGTAGGAAGTAAAAACAAAAGGAGGTAAATTATGGTTTATATGTGCTTTTGTTTCTATTGCAATGTCTATTAATTTTATAATAATATGAACTTTTTTTTATTATTTTTGAGATTAATCTGTATAAATTACAATTTACAAACTTAAAACATTTCAAAGCCATATATCAATTTCATGAAAGTTTAGTTATAAAATAATTAAACTAATTAATGATTTAATTCATAGAATTTTATTTTAAAGAAATCGGAACTCTTGAATAAATAAATTTTAAATAATCAAATATCGCTTCTGCTTCACCCAAAACCACACTAAGATTTTTTTTAAATTATATATACTCACAGTTAGTAATATCGGTGTCATTTTTACAACTCCTGAACCTTTTGATACAAGTTTTTAAAGCTTAAAATGTGTATAAGAACGACGTGTAGAGTGTGGTCCGCATGTTTTGTCCTTTTTTTTTACTTTCAAGTTTTTGCTTATACTTAGCCTCAACACTTACCCTTTACACCATTCAATTTTCTACTTTATCTTTCTTTTTCTTTTTTCTACCCAATCAGATTATACCACATCTTGCGTTATCATTGTTTTTTTTCCTCTTATATCTTTTAAAATATGATGTTTTATAAAATTTTAAAACTACCAATGCGACATGATTATTTTTATCTATGTTTTGATGTAAATTTCGTTTAAGACCGAGTTGTGTGTAACAATATACAAGTTATCAAATCACAAACTTACAGACATCAATATTTTTTTAACTTTTATTTTCTTTATTCTAACTTTCTTTTTTATTTAAATTCTTAGTCCTGTTTTTGGACTTCTCTTATACGCTCTTCTCACGCGGGGTGGGTTTACGTAAAGGTTTTTGGTTTACTTTATATACTTTTGAGGATGCGATTTAACACTCCGCAACGCACGTGCGCATGAACCTCGTTAACTAATAATTGGGATTGGTTGAATAAAGATTAATGTTTCTAATACATTCTCTAGTAGAGGTGAACAAAAAAACCGGAACCGGAACGGCTCAAGGAACTGGAACTGGTTCTTCCCGAAAACCGGTTCTTCCAGAACCGAACCGGAACCGACCATACCCATAGGGTTTGGATATGTTTTAATATTTCTAGTCAAAACCGGTTCTAAAAATACCCGAAACCGGTTCTACCCAATACCGTTTCTCTCCCAAACCGGTTCTCTCCCAAACCCGGTTCTCCCAAAACCGGTTCTCTCCCGAAAAACAAAGACAATCTACTTTTTTTATATAATTTATCTATGTTTTATGAGTTTATGTTTTAAACATTTATCTATTTTGTAACATTTAAAGTTTTTAATGTTATTAGACTTTTTAAGTTAGTTATTTATATGTTTAATTAATGTATTTATATGTTTAAGTAAGTTTTTTGAATAGTCGAAAACAAGTTCTTGAAATATCAGCTTTGAATTACCGAAAACGGTAAGAACCAGATCCGATAAGAACCGAAACCGATTCTTAAGAATACACGATTTGTGCATCTCTATTCTCTAGTTGATAAAAAAATAATATGGATCGGGAAGTAGGCCTCTTCTAAAGTCCACTTTCCTGTTCCTTTCATTAAAGCCCAATATATATAAAAACCCAGTCCACATTTGATAAAAGTTGCACCCGTTTGACGGATTCTTTGTAACCGACACTTCATATTCGGGTTTTTACAAACTAAACGGAATCTTATTAATATTTATCAACTGATTTAAAATCGAAGGCCTTTTGGTCGATTTATAGTTTTATACACTTAATAACTTAAAATTCGACTGCAAATCATATGATTGGAAGATGAGTTAGAAGATTTACACCAAATATTGCCTTAAACACGATTTCAAACAACCAGTATCATCTATAGTTACACACATCCACTCACTCCTTCCAAACATTATAGGGGTTTTCGGACACCCAGTTTCTAACCGCTCTTTCATGTTCTAGCCAGTGTTGTAAAAATCGCTAAGTGCTAGTCGTGTACCGACTAGCGATTAATCGGTATTAATCGTATTGGAATTTTTATACGTAAATTTTCAAACGTATATGAATATATATACACATTTTTATATGTAAATTTTAAAATTAATATATATATAAAGGGGAAAGTTCCAATAAAAGTGGTTTTTCGCGAAAAACGCTAAGAAATGAGTCAAATGAACTCCGATTGAGCTCATTCCAGCGGCGTTGGAACCGTATCATCAAACCCTAACCCGCCCCCAAAAACCTAAACCCCCCCTCCAACCCCACCCCGAAAAGCCTAAAACCACCACCCCCCAAAAAAAAAACCTAAACCCACCCCCCAAAAAAACCTAAACCCTAATGCGAAACCTTAAGGCTAAAACCCTAAAATTTAACCATAAAAACTAAATCTTAAAAGCTAAACCCTAAAAGCTAAGATGGTAGAGTTCGACGAGAGGTTTCAACGCCGATGAAATTAGCTCAATCGGAGTTCGTTTGATATCGTTTCTTAAGGTTTTTGTCACTTATTAGGTTTCTTAGCGAAAAACCACTTCTTATTTGAACATCCCCCTATATATATACATATTTTTATATGAGAAATTAGTTTAATAAAGGAATTAGTTTAATCTCGCTGGAATTTCTAGAGTTTCGTCGGAATATCACCGGAAACACACCGATTAGGGCCGATTTTCTCCAATTAGCACCGATTTGCTCCGCCTTTGACCGATTTCCGATTAACTGGCCGATTTGCTCAAAATTCCAAGGTGTTTTAACGATTAGCGATTAATCATGATTTTTGCAACACTGGTTTTAGCTATCCACTAGTAAAAGTAGAGAGAGAGTAAAGAATTTTTAGCAGGCTTAGAGCATTCACATCAGATTTGGTATATATACTATATCCTTAAATTATAAGGAAAAAAATAAGATTTAAGTTAAAATGGTATTACATCATGTTCTTTAAATCTTACCTTTATCCTTAAAATTTTAAGGATAAGGAATGAGATGCGAGAGATTTTTAAAAAGTGAACAAATTTTTTATGGAATGATGATTTTTAGTTAAATTATAAAGATAAAGATAAAGAAACTGATATAAATGCTCTTATATTTAAATATAAAGTTGAAGTATCATTTAAGAAACTAACTGATTCAAGATCTTTAATCAATATCAAGGGTAAACGAACATCCATTTTAATAATTATTTATAACATTATATAAATAAACATGGAATAATAAAATGAGAACTCTAAATATCTAAATATTATAAGAACAATCAAAATTATTATTTATTATAAAAAATGAATAAATATAAAATGCTAATGATTTATCTATTTAACTAATTAATTCCTCTTCGCTCTCCTCTCAAAATTACTCTTAATAAATTTTGTATACATGTGTAATTTGTAAATTATAAAAACTTAAAGTATGTGTAAATGAGATATTTACACATGTGTAAATGTTTATAATATATAAGTGCATGTAAATTTACACATCAATTCATATAATGTTGTCTTTTAATAAGTGTGTTTAGATTAATAAATGATTTTGATTGTCGTGAATTCTCATAAGTTCTTATGATATTTAGGAGTTCTCGGTCCATAAATAACCATTTTAAAACTTGTATGTGATAATACAATAAAAGTTTTTTTTTACAAAAATGAACTTAAGCTAAAAGGTTGTGATCTTTTGTTGCAGATTGTTCCATCTCCCACAACTGGAAGTTTTTCTGGTTTAGATTTTAAAGATGAAAAAAGAAAGTATTCTAATTTCTCATTTCAACCACAACCAAGGCATGATTCTGCACACAAGATGGTATGCAATCGCCTTCGTTTAAGTTTTTGTTATTTCTTAGAAGGGTGGGAATCCAACACACTAGATTTTTGATAGATACAATGATGCTTATCTTCATTGCGTTGGTATGTATTAATGACTGGACTTATAACATTTTTAAAAAGTGTTACAAAAAACTCACATTCTTTTTAATAAAAAATAATGGCGGATCAAATGTTTTGTGTTATGTCCACATAGTGGTTGGAACTTTAAGACACTTGATCCCTAAATTTGTCGTGTACTGTCAAGTTCGCGAGGCCAAACGAAGCTTACTCGATCCTTTCTTTACCGAGTTAGGGGCAAAAGAGGTAATTTATATTTGGTTAAAGAATATAAAACTTTAATACTTTGTGTTTGTAGTTATATAATATTTTTAATTAATTTTGTTTGCAGGAAAGACATTTAGGTAAATTGTTGGTTGAAGATCCAGTTATAACACAAAGGTGTCAAAACATAGTTTGGGTTGACCCGATAACACTTTTATGTCGGTTCATAGTTTTTTACAAATAGTGAACGCCTTAATTATAATTCCAAAAACAATATTAATAATAATTGTTTTCCATATCAGTTCATATTTTCTACATTTCTGAATAAAATAAAATGATTTAGGAGTAGGCTCATTAAGAAACCAGCATTGCTATAGAGAGACGAGCTAATCCTCGGAAAGTCAAAACTGATTTCTTTGACTGGTTTTTTGGGGTGGGGGTTTAGGTTTTTGAGGGGTGGAGGTGGGAGATTTAGGCTTTTTGGAGTAGGGTTGGAGGGGGTGTTTAGGTTTTTGAGGGTGCGGGTGGAGAGGGGTTTAGGTTTTTGGGTCCGGGTTAGGGTTCGTTGAGACGGTTCCAACGCCGCTGGAATGAGCTCAATCGGAGTTCGTTTGACCCACTTCTTAGTATTTCTTAGCGAAAAACCACTTTTTAGTGGAACCGTCCCCTTGTAATTTAATGTAATTTGTAACTCCATGTATACATTTTTTTCTATTTTCATGAAAGGATAGAACTCTAGGATCAGTTTTCATTTAGATCAAATTCAGAGACGCCCAAAATAAACAACAATTACCTGCAGTTCACTTGAATGTAAATGATAGTGTGATTTGTTCTTCACCTGATCATTAGTTCATTACCTTACCATTATACTCTTCCAATGTAAAGAATTTCAAAATGACATGTTTTGTTAAATGTCGGGGCTATTGAATTCCTGATATATCAGTGGCAATTATTATTTGTATGTTCTTTAACCGTTTAACTCTGTATTTATCTTTTAAATCAAACTTGCCAAGCTATATGGACTTTTGTGCAACTAACTTATTTTATTTATCTATTCATAACATGAATTTATTCCGTATCTCCAGAAACACATCAAATGGCTTCCATTCGTTATAGGGGTACTTTCAGTCTTCCACAACTGCTATTTACAATTAATGTTTTTTTTTCTTTATTTACTTTATGGAAAGTCTTATGGTTCAACTTTATCTTATCACTTTTATAAATCTTCTGTTTTGGCAGATTCCTCCATTGCTAATGTTTTCAGCTGCCAGTGCTGGATCGGGAGGTATTCAAATCTTTTTTGAGTAGTATGTTTGTGATTTAACTACTGTGAAACTCCTCTCTTTGGTGCCTTTTCTGTTGTATCTGCAAGTGAATTAACTATTGTGAAACTCTCATCTCTTTGGTGATTTAACTACTCTAATACATTAATACCACATGTATGTAAACAGAAAAAAAGTTATTGTATTATTTATTCTATTTTTTTACGAATTATATAAATATATAATTTTTATTATACAATACCGTGTAATACACGGGTCTATAACCTAGTGAAATAAACAATTAACTCTCAGTTAATAAAACTTTACTAAAATAAAAATATATAAAATTGAAAGCTAGGTAAGTAGGGTTATGGTTTTATAGAGGTTGAAGTATGTTAACCATTGAGTGTATTGTTGATTGATGTTTTCGAAAGACAGAAAACAAAATATACATATTTAAATATTAACACAACATTTAGTTAAAATACTTATATTCTCTCCCTCCACACAATAAACCAACTTCTTCTCCACACAAACCCACTTCTTCTCCACACATATATATAGAAAAAAGTAAAACCATGTGAGAGGTGTCTACTATCGAAAAAATATGCTCTCTCTCTCTCGGTTTGTTATGATCGGGTGCCTCCCAAATATTTAAGAAGGGGCATGCAAAAAAATATTGGAAAATTTTCACTCTTAAGCTTAATCTCAACGGGTGGCTCACCACCCTCTGAGCAAAGCTTAGATTCGCTCCTGCGAAAGGTAGAATAAACGGCCTTTCGATCAATGGTAGTTGGGTCTCAAATCCAGTGGAGATTAAAGATGTTGCTTTCAGATTTTTCAAAGATAAGTTTAGAGAACCTTTTAAGAAGAGGCCTCAATTCATCTCAGATGGTTTTAAAAAATTGTCGGATTCAGAATCAGATGGGTTGATTAGCCCTTTTTCTTCGTAAGGAATCAAAATTGCAGTTTGAGATTGTGGTGGTGATAAGGTGTCGGGTCCGGACGGTTTCTCATTTTCTTTTATCAAGTCCTTTTGGGATCTTCTTAATGACGAGTTCATAAACATGCTAAATGAATTTCACCTAACGTGGAATATTAGTTACGGTTGTAATTTCTCGTTCATCTCTCTCATCCCCCAAGCTTTTGGATCCACTTAATTTGTCGGATTATAGGTCAATTAGTCTTTTGGGGTGTATTTATAAGGTGGTGTCAAAAGTTCTTGCAAATAGGCTTAAAAGTGTAATGGACTCCATCATAAGTAAGGAGCAAACCATAACATTATGGATGGGCTGTTTATTCTTAATGGAATTTACTCTTGGTTAAAAAAATTCAAGAAAGAATCCATGTTCTTCAAGACAGATTTTGAAAAGGCGTTCGACACCTTAAACTAGATTAAGATTAGGTCCATGTCCTATATGATCAAGTAGTCCTCAAACAAATGCACCTGAAACATGCGAGTAAATGTCAACTACAAGTAGTTGGTAAGAAACATAAGTTTTGACACCAACAAAGTTAAGTATAGTTTACAATCCAACATGTTCAAAGTATTTCTAAAACATATATGTGAAAACATACAAGGTTCCAGCGTACAATTCAATCCTAGTAATGAAAAACTAGATACGCAATCCCACTGATTGCCATTTTGAAAAAGGGGCAAGAGGATACCCAAGTTGTAAGTTGATACCCAACAAAACCCGCCAAGGTTTTGTGGTAAGTTATAGTTTCGGATTCCCGTATAAATGATCATAAAAGGTACTACCTTAGGCTTGGGCTGCAAGTTAATGAATGTACTGACATGAACATATATAATGGTCACCAGGTAGTTCAAGACATAAAGCATAAAGATCACAACATAAGAACATAGGTATTGAATTGTGTACGTAAAGCGTTTGTAAACATGTTTCACCCCAAAAGTAAAAATAGAAAAAAGGGCCTATGTAAACTCACTTGAATTGAAGCTAAGGATGATAGGGTTTGATGAGATGAATAGTTATTGTGAGAATTTCTCACAACAAACCTACAAGATAATTTGTATTCTAGGTTTAAAATAGATTGAATAAGATAGTGAGACTTTAGGGTTTTAGGTTTGACAGAGTTTGGATTGAAGATGGGCTTGTTATATATATTTTGTAAAGGGATATAAGTGTATGTAAAATGGTAATAAAGTAGTTTATAAAAGTAATTAGGATGAATTAATATTTCTAATTAATTATATAATAATTAGCTTATATGATTATATCAAAGATAATTGATAAGTTTATGGAATAAAATAAGTAAATAATATAATTGAATTCATTTGTATAACCCTTCTAAAAATAATAAATTATAAAATGAAAAGGGTTTAATTAATTCACTTTATGTAGTTTAATATGATTAATTAGGCTATTTAACAATTTCTTTTGAATGAAAAAGGTTTATAAATAATAGGCTTTAAATGAATTTAATTAAATTTTGTATCAATCATTTAGAATGAGCATTTAAATGTTTTAAATAATTATCATTGTCATAATAATTATATATGTATTAAAAAGGATTTAAATTATAACTTATGTAATAAATAAATAATATAAGTAATTTGTTCATCCATTTCATACCCCTTATTTATTCAAAAATGAATTAAAAATTACTCTTACGTTTAAATAAATCCCTCTTATATTGGTCATTTAGAGTTTAAAACAATAAAAAAAACAGATAAAATATTATTTTAAATCTTTTTGTTTTTGTATAAGTTGAAAAATATATTTATTTGATTTATAGAATTTAAATCAGAATTTAAAATATAAAAATTATATGTTAAATCCATTAAAAAGGAAAAACAGAAATCAAAAGGGGCTGACGGGACTCGAACCCTCGTCGAGCCCAGGTCACCAGACCAACACGCGCTTAACCATTAGTCCAGGGCATCTGCCTTGGTTTAAATCTGGTGCGCATAAGTTAAAACAAACACAAGCCAAACCATCTTCATCCCCAATGAACACCCGAAACCCTAGACCCCAAATTGGCCATGAAGGCATGCAAATACGAACCCGAATCATTAGGGCTTTTGATAAGTGGGTTTAAACGAGTCGATCGGTGGTGGAAATACCTAGAATGGTTTCGAGGAGGAGGAGAACGACTGGCTACTCAGGTTCATGTTCTTTGACTAGAATTCGTGTTCTAGGGACTGAATGCGATGAAGTTTAGGGTGTGGTGAGGTTGTAATGAGTTTCGCGAATGATATAGTATGCTTATTTATAACCACTTTGGACAGGAAGCACCCGATCGATTAAATGGTCGTTAAAGGAGTTTTCGGTTACAAGTTAGGCATGGTAATGATCATAAAAATCCGATTAATCACGACGGACGGTTCGTTTGAATGTCCTAAACGTATAGCCGGTTTCAAATTCGCACGAGATTATCACTTTTACAATTTCAGGGTTAACGTGCGAGAACCAGTGGTCTGTGGGAATCAAACTCAGACTGGAATGGGGAAAGGAATTTCGGAAAAAGGCAGGACAGGTCCTGAGGTTTAGACTTTGACAATTTATGTGCAAAATTGATTTTAATTGAAATTTAAGTTTCAGAAATATCATTATTAACCCTAAACTTTTATAACACATAAAGATCATTAAATCTTATAATTTTTTTTGTTTTGTGAGATCTAATAAATCATATAGTTTAAATGGTATGAATATAAAAGTGTAATTTATTAGATAGAAATAAATTCTTATTTTGATTAAAATATATAAACCCTAATTTCGTATAGCCTTTAGAATTTGACTTTTGTAACGTATATATTTATAAAATATATGTATTATAGGTTTAGAAATAACTTAGTATTTATTTCATAGAATAATAAAAGTTATATAAACCTTTATATATTTATTACTCTTGAATTTGAAATAATTGCACCCCATAATATGCATTTATGTTGACTCATTAATTGCAATGGATAAATAAAATACTTTCATAAACGCAAAATCATAACTAATTAAATTACAAGACCCGGAATAGATAAAATGAAGGTCGGAATTTCTTGGAGATTACACGACAAGGGGACCCTCTGTCACCTTTTAGTTTATTTTTGCGATGGAAGCTCTTCACGTGGCCATAAAGAAAGCAGTTCACCTCGGTTTTTTACAAGGTATTAGAACTCCTAACGACGGTCCAACATTCTCACGTATCCTTTATGCAGATGATGTCGTGGTTATGGGTGAGTGCTCTACATCAAGCTTCGATAATTTCGCTCGTATCCTCAGATGCTTCTATCTTGCTTTGGGATTGAAAGTTAATTTTCAGAAAAGTGAAGTCCTTGTGGCGAGTGTGGAGATATCCGAGATTGAAAGGATGGCAGCTATCTTGAGATGTTAGTCGGAATCGTTCCCTTTCACTTACCTAGGCCTCCAAGTGGGAGCAAATTTGGGATTGAAAAAGAAACAGGTTACCGATCATTGAAAAGTTCCAAAACAAACTTTCGTCCTGGAAACTAAGACTCTTTCCTTTGGTGGCAAGCTAACACTATTACATGCGGTTGTTGGTAGCTTACCCATATTCTACCTCTCCATATTTAAAGCTCCATGCAAGGTGATTAACGGATTAGAAGGAGTTTTCCTTTGGGGGTGGATCGGGGGATGGGGCTCATAATCGGAAAATCGCATGGATGGATTGGGATAAAATCCTAGCACCAAAGATTAAGGGTGGCTATGGTTTGGGAAGCATAAAAATTATGAACATGGCTCTCCCTGTAAAATGGATTTGGAGATTCAAGAATGAAGTGGGTGGCATTTTGAGAGAAACAATCCGGGCTTTACATGAAGACGTTCGATTCAAGAGTAGAGGTGCTTTCATCCGTTCCAGAAAAGCGTGGTCGGGGCCGTGGAAAAAAATTGTCGAGTTTTCCTAAACTTCAACATTAATATTAAATCTCTTATGATTGGTTCAGTTGGGAATGACAATTCTATTATTTTTTGGCAGGATGTTTGGCTTGTGGATGAGCCGCTAAAACAATTGTACCCAAGGTTGTATGAGCTGGAAAGAAATAAGATGTGTCGAGTAGCGGTTGTCAAACTCGTCATCGGCACGTGTGATGATTAATTGGTGTTGGAGCTCACTACCAATAGAATATTTTGAGGTAACTGAACTGCAAACATGCATTAATTTACTAGATGAATCTTCTTTATACGACAGAGAAGACAACTCGAGCTAGATAGGTGGAAAGGAGAAATCCTTTTCGGTGCATTCCGTCAGACAAATGATTGAGGAGAAGTTCTTTGCTGAAGCCGAATACAAACACAAATGGTCGAGTTGGATTCCAAATAAGGTGGATTTTTTTCGGTTGGAGAGCAGCTCTAAACAAACTTCCGACTCGAGATAATTTACAAAAAAAAACAGATTTGGATATTAGTCCACTTGTCCATGTCCTTGCTGCGAAGACGCCTCTGAGTCAGTGGATCATGTCATGGTGGAATGCAAATTCGTCTCATCAGTTTAGGTTGGGACAGCTTGATGGTGCAACATTCCTACCTCTTATCTAAGCTCTATGAGGGAGGTGCTCAAGGTGTCATATGATCTAAACCTTCAGAAATCGGTGAAAAAGATTTATCATGCAATTGTGATTGCTACTCTTTGGTCTATTTGGAAGGATAGAAACGCAAAGATTTTTAATGGAGAGTGCAATAAAAATAAGGCGATAGAAGAGTTCAAAGTCAGCCCATTCAATTGGATTAAGTTAAGATCAAAATCGAATAGTTTGGATTGGTATATGTGGGATAACATGGTTTTTTCTTTGGGTTAATTGGTAGTTCCTTTTATGTGGCTAGGTGACATGGCCCGGGCCCCCCCTCCCCCCCTCACCCCGATTTTTCGCTCAGTAATGTTAATTTATACGTATTCGGCCGATTTTTCGCTCAATAGTGTTAATTTATACGTATTCAGCGAAAATCTTATAGTTCCGGCCCCCCGTAATAGGAAAAAAAAATCCCAGCCCCCCTGCATTTTTTTTCAAGCTTTGCCACTGCTATGCGAGTTTTTTTTTTAGTTTTTTAGGTGGTCTGTGTAATTATGTAAACGTAGTTTTAGTGTTTCTAGCAATTTTGCTAGGGCCTGTTTTTTTTATTTATAAATGACATTTTAATAAATTAACTATATTGTAATACCAAAAAAAAAACTCATAATAAAAATAACCTCAAAACAACCAGCATGTACAAGCTCCTTTTTACGTTGTCAAACATGCGTATGTATGTGGAAATTGATCAGATCTTTGTTTATATTATGTAAATATTGATTATGTCATGTTATTATAGAAATATAATAAGTTAACAGCACAAATTGATTTATCAAAATTATTTAAAATTCTATTTTATTTTGTTAACTACGCAAGCAATGGCAATTTCAGACCTAATTAGAATCTATTAAAGTTTTTCCGTTCATAACACTTTGCGTGTAAAGTTTTTTTTTCTTTTTCTAAAGCATAAGATTCCCAAAGAAAGCTACATTCAATTCGAGTGCGGCATACATTTTTTTCTTTTAATAGAACGATCATATTTAATCAGGACCGGTCTCGATAATCCTTAAAACGTTTTGGGCACAGGACATGTAAAAAAAATATGCCTTATAATATAAACTCAATAATCATATAAAAAAAACATAATACATGCTTATATATATATATAGATTTTTATTTATTTATTGGTTTTAGGTTCAGATTTATAAACAATTAGGCTTATATATATATATATATAAATTTAAAAACACACACACACACATATATAATATAAAAAAAATTTAAAAACTTCGGGCCCTAGGGGAGACCGGGCCTGGGACTGTCTTTAATGTGTAGCTAGCCCAATTGATAAAGGCACATGTATTTTCAAATGGATCTCCCAGGTTTAAACTCGTGCAATTATATAGTTTAGAATTATTTGTGTAAATTATAGTAAGAGTAACATTTGATGTTCAAAAAAATAAATAAAGCGATCATATTAAGCCCGACAAACAGAAGGGAGAGGGCGGGTTCGGTCATAACAAGTTCGAGCAAATTAAATTTGAGTCAAAATAGAACTAAAACTTTACGTAAATCCACTTCGTGAGCTGTGGCGGGGACTATGAACTGTGGAATAAATTAACTGACACGTGTTTTACATTTATCGAATACTGGTACCGATGGTGTTCGGTCGACCTCGTTTTAGTTAGTTACGTGTGCGTTGCGTAGGTTCGGTTTTATAAAATTTATATCGAAATGTAGATAAAAATAAGCGTGTCGCAACAATATATTCGTAATTTTATAAAACATTATATTTGAAAATAAACAAAATATGTTATATCGAATACCGATATCGGTTCCGATAATACCGATACCGGTACCGGCGTTGCTCTGTCGGTACCGGCATTGCTCTGTCGGTACCGGTTGGGTTTGTTTGATACCGGTACGGTACCGACAATCGGTATACTTTACGACACAAAAAATACTTTATTCTGAACAAAACTCGGTTTGTTACGGTATCAGTACTCGGCATAGTTTAATATACAAAAAAAATTATTTACAATAGTTTTATTATACAAAAGTTGTCTAATGTAATCCAAAAAATAAAGCCACGTAACCCAAAAAATAAAGTTGTGTTTTACATTGACCGAAAACCATAGAAACGAATACCGACACCGGTACCGATGTTGTTCGTTCGATATCGGTTCTGTTCGCCACGGTACCGATAGGATAACAAAAAAAGATCATATTTCGAATACAATTATGTTTTGAACAAAATTTATACCAGAATTTCAAGGAAAAAAACTAAACACATCCGTGTATTCAGTTTTTATTAAAAAGATAACGAATGAAAGTTATAGATGAAAAATAAAACCTGTAAAAAATTAAATGGATTAAAGGCGTAATTTATATATAGTATAAGGGTTGAAATTGAAACTTAGTAGAGTAAACTGTAGTTTTCGTCTCTAAGGTTTACTAGTCTTAATAGTTTTAGTGCACCCTTAACACTCTGGGTCCCTGACGTTTAAATTCTTAACACTTACGATCCCTACTCCTAACGTCCGTCCAAATTCCCGTTAGTTCCCCCCGCCCCCATGTGCCCCTCACATGAGGGGTGTTTTCGTCTTTTCTCCTCTTTTTTATTTTATTGAGTAAACTGCACGTTTCGTCCTTGGGGTTTGCTAGGGTTAACGGTTTTAGTCCACTATTTTGTTTCTTCAACCTCAGAACCCAAGAATAAGGTAAGTTTGACTTCCCAAAGTCAAAGTCGCGTAACTTCTTTCCAATCCCCCTAAATCAGCAATCAAAATCGTTCCAGTTTTGTTCCAAATCATTCACAATTACATGGGAATAAGAAATTCGTTGTTTGATTTGTAAATCATTAACTATTTCGAACCGATTGAACCCCGCTATGGAAAACCACGACTTTGGTTTCAATCCCATAACTTAAGCGTTAATCCCACGATTTCCGTTCTTTCACAGGTGTAAATGCATTTCTAAACGTTTTTCTTAAACGTGTAAACGCGTTTCCAAGCTTTTTCCCTTGCCATCGTACCTAGAACCGCCGTCGGGTCTCACCCTCACCAACAACGATTTAGATTTTTTGGGTCTTTCCTTCAAAGTGAAAACTCCAGGTAACCTGTTTTAGGTAAAAATTAACAAGACTAATTTTGTAACCAAACTTAGTTTGTAAGGTCGTGTGCTTGTAAAATCAATGTAAAAACGAAAAGAGTGACACGGTTGTTTACGAGGAAAGCCCTTGATCATTCAGGATCTCCGGCATAAAACCTCGGGGGTGACAATCGACACCTGCCTCGTTTCTTTAATAAATGATAAATAATTACAAGTGTTGAGCAGCAAATGATCGATATCTAAGTGTTACAAGACTGATTGTGAGTGTATTCTATTGCTAAGTGCATTGTTGTGTGTTTTCTAATCGACGAAGCTGTTGATTATATACAGAGATTATGCTAACTAACTATCCGAGAATCCCGGAATCGACTTAGTCTTCAAATATGACAGTTAGGGGCCAATTTACGCGTCTTCTACACGTTCTCCTTGACTTCAAGAGCGATTCTTCAGGGATGAACTTGACCACACACGTTTTACCTGCGAATAAGTAAAGATAGAAGGAAGATAACGGTTAAATATTGAGGATACCGAAACCTGTCAGGATACCGAGGTATGTTGAAGATCCAGGATCCTTAGCTGCAAAATGACCCCTAACAATTGTCCCTAAATTTAACAATTGTCAATCTTATCGATCTGTAAAATTTTAAAATTCAAATAGTAAATGATGATATGGTTCCGATATGATCGTTCCTGATTTCCAAGGCGATTTAACCGTTGTTTCTTTGCAGGATAAAATCATTATTAACCGTTCTTCTCCATTCTTATCTTATTATTAACCGTTCTTCTCCATTCTTGTAACATCCCGAGTTTTAGAGCACGAGAGAATTCACGAGGAATTAAAACTTAAATAAAAAGAAAGGAAGCGGGCTTGGGCCGGGGTGTATGGGCCGAAAGGGGCAAGGGTCGGGCCCTTATAAGCCTCAAGATCAGCCAAAAGCTCCCATTTCCATCCACATTTCCGAATTCTAGAGAGAGAGGTGAGAGAGAGTCTAGAGAGAGAAAGTCCCTGTTTTCGGATTAAAGCTTCAAGGATCGTTAGCAAGAGTCTCGTGAGTGTTTAGCAACGAAAAGGAAGTGATTACAGGTAACCGATTCTCCTAGATCTGAGTTTTAGTTCGTTTTTGGGTTTTTCGGGTTTTGGGTGAAAGGGTTATGTTTGAACGGATGAAACTGAAAGATAAGCCTAGATTTGAGTTCCTTAATGGAAAACGAACGTTTTGAATGCAAGCAGGTTCGGGATCTTGAAGTGATCAGACCCGAATGCGAAAGTTAGGGTTTTTCGCCAAGAACAGGTCGTGCGCACTTGCTAAGTGCGCACAGAGCAGGTCCTGCGCACTTGCTAAGTGCGCAGGAAGAGGAACCTGCGCACTTGCTAAGTGCGCAGGAAGAGGAGACTGCGCACTTGCTAAGTGCGCAGGAAGGGAAGTCTGCGCACTTGCTAAGTGCGCAGGAAGCAGTGTCTGCGCACTTGCTAAGTGCGCAGGCATCAGAACTGATTAAGTAAAGTCAGTATATTAGAGTGGTTAAACCGTTTAGCGTCGAGTTAAGTCTGATAAGTGTCAAATTGTTATGATTGTTCAGATTGAGTGAGATCCAGTAGACCGTTGCAGCTTAGATACCAGGTGAGTTCTAATCCCCTTTTTGTCTTCTTTAGGGGTGGTATGCATACTTAGTGTAAAGTGTTTATTATATTTTATATATTATAAACTGAAGAGAAAAGCTATGTTTTAGTGAAAGGTTTAAAAGAGGCAAAAGTATGTTTTCAGCAAAGTAAGATATATCATTTGGCAAGCGTTTACTATATTTTCATATACATAAACAAAGGCATGATATATGTGCTAGTATGTTTTCAGTAAAGTAAGATATATCATTTGGCAAGCGTTTACTATATTTTCATATACATAAACAAGGCATGATATATATGATAAGTTATGTTTCAGAAAGCAAGATGTATTTTATGATAAGCTATGTTTTAGAAAGAAAGATATATCATTTGGCAAGCGTTTACTATATTTTCATATACATAAACAAAGGCATGATATATGTGCTAGTATGTTTTCAGTAAAGTAAGATATATCATTTGGCAAGCGTTTACTATATTTTTATATACATAAACAAAGGCATGATATATATATGATAAGCTATGTACAAGATTTACAGAAAGTTTTATAAACAGTAAAATGAACAGCTTTCCTTCGGGAATGAGTACCAGTTTGTAAAGGTCCTTGGGACAGATGTTACTTGTACAAGATGTCAGATATGGGTTCTACCCATTAGTAAGAACCTTAGGGTTCGTTAACAGTTGTACAACTGGGATGAGTGACGGCGGTTGCTCGGGAGGTCCACGCAACCTCCCCTTAGCGGTATTGTCGGTTCATGGACGTTAGCCATGGGGGCATTGACCAGGGTATTGTCGGTTCATGGATGTAAGCCATTGGGGCATTGACCAGGTACTCGTCGGTTCATGGTCGTTGACCATGGGGGCGGTACAGTAGTGACAAGGAATTGACGGATAAGCGGTATTGTCGGTCCATGGTCGTTGATCATGGGGGCATTGACCAGGTACTCGTCGGTTCATGGTCGTTGACCATGGGGGCGGTACAGTAGTGACAAAGGAATTGACGGTTAAGCGGTAGTGTCGGTTCATGGACGTTAGCCATGGGGGCATTGACCAGGTACTTGTCGGTTCATGGATGTAAGCCATGAGGGCAGTACAGTAAAGAGGAATTGACGGTTTATGATACGTTTTAAACTGTTTGAAAAGTAAAGTATGTAAAGTTTAGCCATATGGGCAGTATATATATGTTTTAGTAAATCTTTTGTATAATTGATTTAAAGTAAACGTTAGAACTCACTCAGCGTTGCTGATTTTTAGTATGCATATCAGTTAAGTGCAGGTTTAGATGATGGATGTGGATGCTTGGGCTTAGAGAGAAGAGTTACCCGAAGATCAGTGTCTGGCATCCCGATTATGTTTATGTTATATTTTAGCTTGACGTTGTTAAAGACAATTTGTATTAGACATGTTTATGTTTCCGCTGCGTATGTAAAGAAGATTAAATCGTTTCCGCTGTATTAATGAATGCCTTATGTTTAAAGTGCTATGTGTTGATGAGTAAATCCAATAAGTGAGGTCCCCCGGGATTGGGGCCTTACAAGTTGGTATCAGAGACATAGTTTGAGAGATTTGGACATCCCCGATGTCCAGACTTAAACTGAGAATGGGACAAGTAGCGGATGCCAGTAACGGGTTACTCAAGCCAAAGCATCAGAAGCGTATAGTAAGTAAAGTTTACCTTTTAGAGTGTCAAGATAAGAATAGAGGCTTTAGTGGAATCATGAAAGCGAATAAATGGAAAACGAAAAGTGATGTAATGGTTAATTGCAGATGGCCAGTGTATATTAACATCTTACCTTACTTATTGTGTTCTACATATTCCCTAGCATGATGAAATTAAATCTTTTGTTCTCTATCTTTCAGTTAGAAATGGCTAGACGTGGAGGAACTAGAGGGGGTGGAGGAGGAAGACGTGGTGGGCATACAGGCCGCCACGGTGGAGCTAGCACAAACCAAGTGATTGAGGGGAGTGTTCACACTACCCATACTGAGACAGAGATTAGTCAGCACAATGCTGAACATGTGGAAGGAGATGACCCACCGTTTGAGTTCGAACCAGCCGTGCAAGCGGCTATTGGCCGTGAGTTTACCCGACTGCTGAAGGATACCTTACCGGCCATACTGGACGAAGCCTTGAGGAAGGCCAAGGAGAGCCTTAACACAACTGAAGAGCCTGTGGTGCTTCCAACAATGGGAGGACCGAATCTGGTAGAGAATGTTGCACCGCCTGCTCGCGGCTGCGACTACAAGGCGTTTCGGGGTTGTGATCCACCCGTGCTTACTGGAGAGAAGGAAGCATCAGATACCTTAGATTGGATTAACGGCATGGAGTCGACCATTCGTCTTAGTGAATGTCGACCGGAACAAGCAGTAATGTTCGCTGCAAAGTCATTGAAAGGAGAAGCAGCGCACTGGTGGGAAACTGTGAAACAGGCTAAGGGTGACCATGCGGTCGGATTGATGAGGTGGAGCGACCTGAAAGCGTTGGTAACTGAAAAGTTTTGTCCTAAGAATGAGGTCCACAAGGTGGAAAGGGAATTCTTGACTCTGCAAGCCGTACTCATGACTCACAGACAATATACTTCCAAGTACAACGAACTGGCACGCCTGGTGCCTCATCTTGTAACCACAGAAGAGAGGAGGATTCATTATTATATTCAAGGGTTGCCTCCAAAGATACGTACATTTGTAAATGCCAACACACCTAGTACCTTTGAGTCGGTGGTTGTTCTGAGCGGAGTTGTCTACGATGACGTTGCCTCTGAAGTCATTTCTGAAGCGCCTATGAAACAAGCGGCTAAGCGGACTGGGGAGGACCTCCAGGGTCCTAACGATAGGAGGGCAAGGGTAGAAGCAGAGGGTCTATGCGGCAAATGTGGGAGGAGACATGGAGGAGAGTGCAGAGCTGGGCAGGTGGGATGTTTCAGGTGTGGCAGGTTTGGACACCAATCGCGGGACTGCCCGGAAAGGCCAAGATGCCACAATTGTGGGGAACAGGGACACAGGAGCCGAGATTGCAGGAAACCCAAGAAAGCGGAAGCGGGAGGAACCGGAAAGGGTAAGGCTGCAGAGAAGGAACCTTACATCAACAAGGCCACAGCAAGGGTTTACCAGATGACTCAGTAAGGTACGTTGCAAGCTCTTATTTGTTATATGGCAAGTTTATGTTATTATTTCCTTACTAAATTAGTTAGCCCCATTAGTCTAGATGCCTTAGAATTTGAGATAGCCCAATGTCAAGCGCCCAGTGCTAGTTGATCACAATGGCCTTCATGACCAAGCTTCCTTGCATAGCTACGGTTTATGCCACCCATTCTGTGATTAGCTATCAGTTTAGCTTATGGCAGGTTTCGAGGACGAAACCTATTGTAAGGAGGGTAGACTTGTAACATCCCGAGTTTTAGAGCACGAGAGAATTCACGAGGAATTAAAACTTAAATAAAAAGAAAGGAAGCGGGCTTGGGCCGGGGTGTATGGGCCGAAAGGGGCAAGGGTCGGGCCCTTATAAGCCTCAAGATCAGCCAAAAGCTCCCATTTCCATCCACATTTCCGAATTCTAGAGAGAGAGGTGAGAGAGAGTCTAAAGAGAGAAAGTCCCTGTTTTCGGATTAAAGCTTCAAGGATCGTTAGCAAGAGTCTCGTGAGTGTTTAGCAGCGAAAAGGAAGTGATTACAGGTAACCGATTCTCCTAGATCTGAGTTTTAGTTCGTTTTTGGGTTTTTCGGGTTTTGGGTGAAAGGGTTATGTTTGAACGGATGAAACTGAAAGATAAGCCTAGATTTGAGTTCCTTAATGGAAAACGAACGTTTTGAATGCAAGCAGGTTCGGGATCTTGAAGTGATCAGACCCGAATGCGAAAGTTAGGGTTTTTCGCCAAGAACAGGTCGTGCGCACTTGCTAAGTGCGCACAGAGCAGGTCCTGCGCACTTGCTAAGTGCGCAGGAAGAGGAACCTGCGCACTTGCTAAGTGCGCAGGAAGCGGAGACTGCGCACTTGCTAAGTGCGCAGGAAGGGAAGTCTGCGCACTTGCTAAGTGCGCAGGAAGCAGTGTCTGCGCACTTGCTAAGTGCGCAGGCATCAGAACTGATTAAGTAAAGTCAGTATATTAGAGTGGTTAAACCGTTTAGCGTCGAGTTAAGTCTGATAAGTGTCAAATTGTTATGATTGTTCAGATTGAGTGAGATCCAGTAGACCGTTGCAGCTTAGATACCAGGTGAGTTCTAATCCCCTTTTTGTCTTCTTTAGGGGTGGTATGCATACTTAGTGTAAAGTGTTTATTATATTTTATATATTATAAACTGAAGAGAAAAGCTATGTTTTAGTGAAAGGTTTAAAAGAGGCAAAAGTATGTTTTCAGCAAAGTAAGATATATCATTTGGCAAGCGTTTACTATATTTTCATATACATAAACAAAGGCATGATATATGTGCTAGTATGTTTTCAGTAAAGTAAGATATATCATTTGGCAAGCGTTTACTATATTTTCATATACATAAACAAGTCATGATATATATGATAAGTTATGTTTCAGAAAGCAAGATGTATTTTATGATAAGCTATGTTTTAGAAAGAAAGATATATCATTTGGCAAGCGTTTACTATATTTTCATATACATAAACAAAGGCATGATATATGTGCTAGTATGTTTTCAGTAAAGTAAGATATATCATTTGGCAAGCGTTTACTATATTTTTATATACATAAACAAAGGCATGATATATATATGATAAGCTATGTACAAGATTTACAGAAAGTTTTATAAACAGTAAAATGAACAGCTTTCCTTCGGGAATGAGTACCAGTTTGTAAAGGTCCTTGGGACAGATGTTACTTGTACAAGATGTCAGATATGGGTTCTACCCATTAGTAAGAACCTTAGGGTTCGTTAACAGTTGTACAACTGGGATGAGTGACGGCGGTTGCTCGGGAGGTCCACGCAACCTCCCCTTAGCGGTATTGTCGGTTCATGGACGTTAGCCATGGGGGCATTGACCAGGGTATTGTCGGTTCATGGATGTAAGCCATGGGGGCATTGACCAGGTACTCGTCGGTTCATGGTCGTTGACCATGGGGGCGGTACAGTAGTGACAAGGAATTGACGGATAAGCGGTATTGTCGGTCCATGGTCGTTGATCATGGGGGCATTGACCAGGTACTCGTCGGTTCATGGTCGTTGACCATGGGGGCGGTACAGTAGTGACAAAGGAATTGACGGTTAAGCGGTAGTGTCGGTTCATGGACGTTAGCCATGGGGGCATTGACCAGGTACTTGTCGGTTCATGGATGTAAGCCATGAGGGCAGTACAGTAAAGAGGAATTGACGGTTTATGATACGTTTTAAACTGTTTGAAAAGTAAAGTATGTAAAGTTTAGCCATATGGGCAGTATATATATGTTTTAGTAAATCTTTTGTATAATTGATTTAAAGTAAACGTTAGAACTCACTCAGCGTTGCTGATTTTTAGTATGCATATCAGTTAAGTGCAGGTTTAGATGATGGATGTGGATGCTTGGGCTTAGAGAGAAGAGTTACCCGAAGATCAGTGTCTGGCATCCCGATTATGTTTATGTTATATTTTAGCTTGACGTTGTTAAAGACAATTTGTATTAGACATGTTTATGTTTCCGCTGCATATGTAAAGAAGATTAAATCGTTTCCGCTGTATTAATGAATGCCTTATGTTTAAAGTGCTATGTGTTGATGAGTAAATCCAATAAGTGAGGTCCCCCGGGATTGGGGCCTTACAATTCTTATCTTCTTCAAGACCAAAGCAGGTCAAAATCTTCGTTTCTGATTTCTTTTTTCTTTCTATTCTTCCACAATCATGGGTAAGAAAATAACCAGGTCGGCTTCCTCCATCATCGTCGAAACAATAGAGGACTTCATTGATCAGGGGATCCTTGATCACTCTGATCTTGAGCTCTGTTCTTTCACTGATTCGGAGATCAAACTCTTGAAATCAAACAATATTTTTCCTCAAAAAACCGTTTTTAGGCCTTTCGATTCCAGAACAAAAGCAGATTTGATTTCTAAAACATGGGTTTGCTTCCATAGCTATCCTTTTACTCTAGGTCTGTCATATCCTTTTCCTCCACTCATCACCGAGTTTTTCAAACTTACTGGTCTTTGCTATTCCCAAATCATGATGATGGTTTGGAGGATTTTAGCAACCCTGGAAAAGTTGAATCGTTCTCATTCTTTGACCATTGGCGTCCCTAAGCTAGCCTCTGTCTATAATTTGAGAACCCATGGTTCTTCTAGATTCATTCTTCAGCACAAGTCAGGGCAAACTCATTTGATCCCGAAAGCCATTCAAAACGATTCTAACTAGAAAGGGAAGTTCTTCTTTGTAAAGAGGGATTCGATCCCCGATGGGAAACATTTGCCTCTTGAATGGGTTAAAAAGGGTAGGAAATAGCTAGGATCCCTGCAATTTATATTACATTTCACCTCCTGCTAATGATCTTTGTTTTATCCTTGTGCAGCTCCAAAATTTTTTGAACTAGTTCCTGCAAGAAGTGACACAAAAAAGAGAATTGAAGCCTTGTTAGAAATACCTGTGGGGGAGAGATCCTTCCGTTCTGAGTCCACTGTCAGTGATGCGACCTTTGAGACCCATCATTCGAATCTGAGATGTCTTCAGGTACAAAACAATTAGTATTTTTGTTACCAAATGTTATGATTCTGGAATTCTTTGAGGGTATGGATTCTGCTGAAACTACCAAGAAGCTGCAAGGCTTGACGAACCTGGTAAGTAACTTTTTGGTATCCCTAAGTTAATGTCAGGATCCCTAAATAACTCATGTATTCGAATCTTGCAGGAGACTGTGGATAATTCCAAGAGGTCTGCGGCCATGGCTATTCTTCAATCCAGGATCCAGATGGCTGAGCAAGCTGCTACTGAAGGTTTTGATCCTGCGGCCTGGGATCTTCAGGGATGGCGTTCTTCTTTGGCTAAGCTTGGAAGTGAAGCAGTGGAGACTAGCAAGGTTGCTGAGGATGCTGGAGCTGGTGATGGTGAAAAGCAAGCTAACCAGGGCAATGAGGGTAATGATGACTAGGCTTGAGCCCTGGAATTTGTGGTTCTTCTGTTTGTTGGTTTGTCTTGAAACAAATTCCTTTCATGTATTTGGTTGATGAACAATTTTATTTTTTAAGCTTTTGGGATCCCTGTCATGGGATACACAATTTGACGGCTTATGATTCCGGGTGGATGGGTCCAGGTTTTGGATGAAGCCCGGGTCACTTTCTTTTCCTGCACTTTAAATATTAATAAATGGTTTGCGACTATTTGCCATGATTGTTATGTGTTTGGTTTGCTTAGACATGTTTTAGAAAATTAGGATCTCTATGTGGCAAAACCTTGAGATATTTAGAAAAATAGGTTTAGATATATTTTCAGGATATCGGATCATTAATAATTATTCATAAATAACCTCTCAGGCTTTTATCAAACTTTAACTTAGGAGAATATAGTTTGGTTTTGACAAATATTACGCAAGAATACCAAACATATCATGACTTAGTCATTCAAATCTTGAATCTTCTATAAATAAAAATTAATAAGTAATAAATACCTTTGTCGAGAACTAAATTAGGTAGACACACATACCAGATTATGATGTTGAGTTTGAAATATAGCAACCGTTGGTTGTCCCTAGTGTACAATCATTGAATACGTCGTAGGCTTAGTAAGTACATTTCAGGATCCTCATTAGTCTTTAACTTGTTTAAGGATCCTGAGTCAGCATATTGATGCTAAGTTTTTGAGTTAACACATAAGTGTTACATATTTAAAATCGTGGGCCAAGCCAGAAAACGTGGGTTAAGCCTATAACGTGGGCTAAGCCAATAACGTGGGCTAAGTCAATAACGTGGGCCAAGCTAGATAACGTGGTCCAAGCCAATAACGTGGGCCAAGCCAGTATTGAGTTAGCATGAAAATGCTAAAAACCTTAGTTTAACACGTAAGTGTTAAATACTAGGGAAAAACTTAAGAAATAACACGTCTGTTATATTCGTAGCACCCAATATATAGCCAACAGTGATGAAATTATCAGCCACTGTTACATGGACTGGTCACACCACCTTGAACTATAATTGGATATCGTGCGCTCCTGGCGGGGTGTAGAAACCCAATCTACTTAGAAATGCGAAAGCCGTTTAAACCTTTGAGGTATTTAGGATACCTAAACTTATGAGTGATAGCCAATCTCTTTCTTCTGTCGGGATCCCTGGAGATATTTCCTGCAAAATAGGAAATCTTGGTGAAGGTGGGTGTTAGCCTGGCTAACACCCCTCCGACGCTCAAGTCAGTACTTTGATAAAGGGTAATAAGTATAAAAATAGTCAGGGATAGAAGACATACCAGTCTTAGTTAGAATTTAAGTTTTAACTTACATAAAGTACGTTTTGAGATGGATAGTGTTCCAGGATCTTGGTAGGATATCTCCTTCCATAGTAGCCAACCAATAAGCACCCTTGCCTGCTTCTGAGTCAGTCAAGTATGTGCCTTCCCACTTTGGTGCAAGCTTTCCATAATTGGGATTGGTAGTATTTTGAAATGCCTTTCTTAATACGAGATCACCTGCTTGGAATCTTCTAACCCTTATGTTTTTGTTGTATGACTTTGCTATTCTTTGCTGATAAGCTACAATGCAAATTTTGGCAAGATCCCTGAGCTCATCCACAGTGTTGAGATCCTGAGCGAAAGCTTCGTAGTTGGTCTCTGAAGATTGAAAGTTGGTTCTGGCAATAGGGATAACCATTTCTATCTGGATCATGGCTTCTGTTCCAAATACCAAGGAAAATAGAGTTTGTCACGTCGCATTCTTCGTGGTTGTCCTATCTGCCCAAAGTACAAACGGTAGCTCTTCAGTCCATCTTCCTTTCTTTGCTCCTAATCTCTTCTTGAGGTTGTTAACGATGATCTTGTTGCTAGATTCAGCTTGTCCATTGGCTTGAGGATGTATTGGGGTAGATGTTATCATTTTGATTCCCCAACTGGCACAGAAGTCAGTCGTTCTTTTGTCAATGAATTGAGATCCATTATCACAAATTATCTCCGTCGGGATCCCAAATCTCGTCAGGATATTGCGCTTGATGAAGGAGATGACTTCTTTCTCTCTGACTTGGACAAATGCCTCAGCTTCGATCCATTTAGAGAAGTAATCCATCATTGCTAGCATAAAGACCTTTCCTCCTGGTGCTTTGGAAAGTTTGCCAATGATATCCATTCCCCACTTCATAAAAGGCCACAGAGAGATGATTGGGTATAAAGGTTCGACCGGTTGATGGAGTATGTTGCTGTGTCTCTGGTAAGCGTCACACTTTTGAGAGTAAGTCACAACATCTTTCCTCATGGTAGGCCAGTAATATCCTGTCCTCAGGATCCTTGAAAATAACGCTCTGCCCCCGGTGTGATTACCATCTCCTTCGTGTAGATCTTTGAGGACTTCACGTGCTTCAGGATCCTCCAAGCATCTTAAGTATGGACCTGCAATTGATTTTCTATACAAAACATTCTCAAAACTTATAAAACGAGACATCCTCATGCGAAAAGCCTTGTGGTTCTTTTCATCACTTGGGATTTCACCATCCTGCAAGTATTTATTAATAGGTGAAATCCAGGATCCTAGAATAGGTTCAAGATCCTGGATGTCTACTTCTTCTTCAGCATTGGATACTTCATTTACCTTCTCGATTGCCGGACTCAGAATCTGTATGGTAGGTATTTTGGTACCTTCTAGCATTCTAAGAGCCGAAGCAAGGTTTGCTAGGGCATCAACCTCAGTGTTATCTTCTCTAGACACTTGTGTTATGTTAAAAGTTTCGAATTCCATGGATAGTTGCTTAACTATTGTGAGATACTTGGCTAGCTTATCACCTTTTACTGCATATGAACCATTGAAATGGTTGGCAATTAATAATGAGTCTACATATACATGAAGATACCTGATCTTGATATCCCGAGCTAGTTGTAATCCTGCTATCAGCGCCTCATATTCTGATTTGTTATTCGTAGCCTGGAACTCACATCTTATGGATTGGGGTATTATGTCCCCTTGTGGCGATTTTAGTATGACTCCCAGACCGTTCCTCTTACATTTGATGCACCATAAGTGAATAAGGTCCACTCATTCTTTGACTCTTCTAGTTGTTGGACTTCAAGGTCTGCTTCGTGTTGAATGTCATTGCTGAAATTAGCCACAAAGTCTGCAAGTTCCTGGGACTTTATTGCTGTTCTAGGTTCGTATATGAGGTTATAGGCGCTGAGCTTGACTGACCATTTAGCCATCCTTCCTGACATCTCTGGCTTTCTTAAGACACACTTAATAGGGTAGTTAGTCTTAACATGAATAGCATGAGTTTCAAAATAATGTCTAAGTTTAGTGGATGACATTATTAAAGCTAATATTAATTTTTCTAAATGAGAGTACCTTGTTTCCGCTGGTAGCAAACTTTTACTTACATAGTATACCGGATGCTGTTGTCCCTCATGATCCTTGACTAATACAACACTTATGGTGCTTCGGGATACTGCCAAGTATAGGGATAATGGTTCACCGTCTTCTGGTTTCATCAGTAGAGGAGCTGATGACAAGTATTCCTTCAATGATTGGAGTGCTTGTTCATGCTTCTCTTCCCATTCGAATCTCTTATTCTTCAGGATGTCGTAGAATTCCTTGCACTTTTCTGAGGATCTTAATATAAATCTGTTGAGTGCTGCTACTCTGCCGGTCAGTCTCTAGACATCCTTAGTATTTACTAGGGATTTCAGATTGATGATTGCTTTGATTTGCTCTGGACTGGCTTCTATCCCTCTCTTGGTTACCATGTAGCCCAGGAACTTTCCTGCCCCCACTCCGAAGTGACATTTCAAAGGGTTCAGCTTCATGTTGTACTGGTCCAGGATATCAAATGTGTCTCTGAGATCCCTGAGATGATCCTCAACTTTCTTTGATTTTACCACCATATCATCTATGTAGACTTCCATAGTGTCCCCAATATTCTCTTTGAACATCATATTTACCAGTCTTTGATATGTGGCACCTATATTTTTAAGACCAAATGGCATAGCTATGTAACAATAAATACCTCTCGGGGTCATGAACGTCGTGTCTTCCTGATCCGATGGATCCATTTGTATCTGTTGAAATCCTGAAGAGGCATCCATAAAGGTCAGGATCTCGTGACCTGCTGTAGCGTCCACCATTGAGTCTATGTGCGGTAATGGGAAGGGGTCTTTAGGACATGCCTTGTTGAGGTCCGTGTAGTCTACACAAAATCTCCACTTCCCGTTCTTCTTCTGGACTACCACCACGTTGGCTAGCCACCTTGGGAATTTTACTTCCCTTATCATTCCAGACTTGAGAAGCCTTTCCACATCTTCTTGGATGATTACGTTTCTCTCAGGAGCAAATTTCATCGCTTTTGATGTATTGGCCTGAAATTTTTATCAATTCCAAGTTTATGAGTTATGATATCTTTGGATATACCTGTCATATCTTCGTGCTTCCAAGCGAAGGTTGCTTTTCTGCCCCTTAGGAAATTCATGATATCTTTTTCAATATCCTTAGGGATATTGCTCCCTACCAGGATTTTCACATCTGAATTCTCGGCATCCAGGGATACCTCTTTAACATCCTGTTCTTTAGTTTCCAGAACATCCCTGGCCTGCTTCATTAATTGCTATGCTTACCTAGTTTTGACAGAGGCTTTCATTGAATAAGTGTAACAGTTTTTGGCCTCTTGTTGATCGCTGTTGATCTTCACCACTCCCCAGGGGGTTGGCATCTTGACACATTGGTGATATGTTGAGGGTACTGCTTTCAGGTCGTGTATCCAGGGTCTTCCTTGAATAATGTTATAGAAAAATAAAGAATCGATAACACAAAACTTTTGTAGAGAATTTACCCCCTCGATGTAAATTGGTAGATTTATTTCTCCAATAGTGTTCTTAACCTCTCCACTGAATCCTACTAATACTGAGGATTTCGAGATGATCTCAGAATCTAGGATCCCCATTCTTTTCAGGACTTCGTGCTGGATAATATGTACAGAGCTTCCTCCGGCGATCAGTATCCTGCGAATGAAGTGGTTTGCAATGTATTGTGTAATCACCAAGCCATCGTGATAAGGATCCTGTACGTCACTTCTGTTATCTTCGTCGAAACATATCAACTTTTCTTCAGTTAAGCCGGAGGTCCTGATAGGTCTGTCCCCATTCTCTGTTTCCGCTTCTTTGGTATTTCTTTTTGCTGCAGAGTAAGAAGTACCACAAATTTCAGATCCACCAGATATAAAACCTATTACCTTGGCATCTGGCGGTGGGAATTTTGCTCTTTGCGGGATCCTGTCTTGATTCTTGGTCTTGTTCTTTCCTTTGCCCAGAAATTCTTTGAGATATCCCTTGCTCAGCAGATAGCTTATCTCCTTCCGCAAAGCAATACAATCCTCAGTTATATGGCCAAAGTCTTCGTGGAATGCACACCACTTGGACTTGTCTTTTCCTCCTAAGTTCCTCTCAAACTTGCGAGGCCACCTGGCTTTTTCTCTAAGATCCTACATAGAAAATAGCAAACCAGTAGTATCAAGAGAAAAACAGTATTCAGACAACTTAGGATATTCTTCCTCGTCCTCGTCATCTTCTACAACATTGACCCTTTGATTGTCCGGCTTAGAATACGACTTGGATCTGTACGATCTGAAAGGTGCAGGTTCAACTTTCCTGTTAGGTTGAGTGTAGCTTGTCGGAGCATTCACTCTCTGCTGGATCTTTTTATCATCTTCCATCCTAATAAACCTAAATGCCCGGTTCCTGACTTCATCAAGGTTCCTGCAAGGATTCATAACAAGGTCTTCGTAAAATTGAGAATCCTTCTGTAGTCCCATCTTGAAGGCCTGGACTGCAGTGGCAACGTCAAGGTTCGGGATATCCAGGAATTCCCGGCCGAACTTGCTGACATAATCCCGAAGGGATTCTCCGCTGTTCTGAGTTATCCTGTATAAGTCACTTGTTAACCTTTCAAATGTCCTACTGCAAGAGAACTGATTGTTAAACAAATTGATTAAGTGATCAAACGAAGTAATAGAATAAGGTTTAACGTTAAGTAGCCATTTCAGGGCTGATCCTGTTAAGGTAGAGCTGAAGCCTTTGCATAAGCAGGCTTCCTTTAGGTCCAAGGGAATGGGGTTTATCTCCATCCGTTCCCTGTAATGCGCGACGTGTTCCTCAGGATCTGTAGTTCCATCTTACAACTTCATGTTAGGAGTTTGGAAGTGGTTGGGGATCTCAACATCACATAACGGTGGAGCGAATCTAGAGATCCTGTGACTAGTAGAGGACATCTCCGGTATAGGTTGGACCACACCTGGTACACTGGAGATCATCTCTCTCAACTTCTTTAACTCCTTGGCCATGGACGGAGTGATTCCTGTCTCCTGCACAAATTCGTTAGCATTTGAAAATTGATTGAATGTGTTACCGTTCTCAGGATTTCAGAACGATGATCCCGGAGTAACTCCAAGATCCTGATTTATCATAACTCTGACAGCCGGGGTAGGGCCAACTGCAGTGATCCCTGTTTGCATGGGAAGGAAGTATCGCTTATGGATTTCTGAGGATCCTGAATAATTAAAATCCAAGATCCTTGGTTGCAGTGGGGTCATCACTTCCACTGGTTTCTTCGATTCCTTAACCTTATCAATATCCCGAAACAGCGCTTGGTTAGTCTTCCTCTGTTGTTCCATTTGTTGTTTCATCTCCGAGAACAGATCGAGGATATCATTGTTTGATACGATCACAGGTCCACCAGCAGGTATTCCGGATCCCGAAAAACCCGCAGGAGTAGTTTTCTTCTGCTGATTAACACTTTATTGAAATGGAGGAGGAGGAATAAGGTTGACAAACCCAGAGCTCGAAGATGGAGTAGAGACAGAAATATTTTTGGATTGAGACGACATTTTTGAAAATAGCTTTGAAAGATAGTGATTGAACACAAACTTTAGTAAAGATTTGGAGATGAAAAGCACCACTTGCCCCACGGTGGCCGCCAAATTGTTTTGGGTAAAAATTAACAAGACTAATTTTGTAACCAAACTTAGTTTGTGAGGTAGTGTGCTTGTAAAATCAATGTAAAAACGTAACGAGTGACACGGTTGTTTACGAGGAAAGCCTTGATCGTTCAGGATCTTCGACATAAAACCTCGGGAGGTGACAATCGACACCTGCCTCGTTTCTTCAATAAATGATAAAGAATTACAAGTGTTGAGCAGCAAATGATCGATATCTAAGTGTTACAAGACTGATTGCGAGTGTATTCTATTGCTAAGTGCGTTGTTGTGTGTTTTCTAATCGACCAAGCTACTGATTATATACAGAGATTATGCTAACTAACTATCCGAGAATCCCGGAATCGACTTAGTCTTCAAATATGACCGTTGGAGGCCAATCTACGCGTCTTCTACACGTCAAGAGCGATTCTTCAGGGATGAACTTGACCACGCACGTTTTACCTGCGAATAAGTAAAGATAGAAGGAAGATATAACGGTTAAATATTGAGGATACCGAAACCTGTCAGGATAACGAGGTATGTTGAAGATCCAGGATCCTTAGCTGTAAAATGACCCCTAACAATACCCTCCTCTGATCATCGCTCTTCTTCCGTTCTTTTGAAATTGAGAATCAATTAGGGATTGTGGGTTCGCGTCTGTTGGCTTGGGAGGAAGAAGACAAGGCTTTAAACAAGCTTTAAAATTTAAATTGAGTAAACTGCAGGGACGAAACTGTTAAACATAGCAAACCACAAGGACGAAAACTGCAGCTTACCCAATCAAAAAAGAGGAGAAAAGACGAAAATACCCCTCACATGAGGGGCATGTGGGGGGGGGGGGGGGGAACTAACGGGACTTTGGACGGACGTCAGGGGGAGGGATGATAAATATTAAGAATTTAAACTTCAAGGACCCAGAGTATAAACCTCAGGAACGAAAACTGTAGTTTACACAACTTAGTAAAATATACATACACACTAAAGCTATAGATATGCGGCCAACTTATGTGAGACGGAAACGTTCTTCAATTTATTAGTATAGTAACAAGACAAAATTTTTATCAAAAAAAGGTTCTTCAATTTATTAGTATAGTAACAAGACAAAATTTTTATCAAAAAATAAACGTAATTTCAAACACATAATTAGACTACTCTAGTCATATACTTAATTAGGAAATCACTCATGACCTAATGTTATAGCGGTACAATGTTTATCATTTATAAAAATTATATAAGTATGAATTTTTATAAATACAAGAGAAAATGCTATTTAAATGTAAAAAGTTATCGTTAAAAAAATTAAACAGGAAATCAACCTACAAATTTATAAGTACCCGATATATCCTGAAAGTGGGTTGTGGATTGGTGAGGTCAGGAGTGGGCCCCGTATTCCATTTCTTCCCCGGTTGTACCTTGTATGTTTTGTCGTACGGCGCAAAATCCTCTCCTTTGTTTATTAAAAAAAAATATATTGGAATATATTGATTAATCGTTTTTATTCTCCAGAAATATTTTTATCTTATTCAGGTTGATTTTTCGACATTATAATTAGACATTCTAACCACTGCTTGATATATAATTTAAAAATTAATTAGGAGACTAATTCAATAATCTAAAAATTAAACATTTCTTACTTTTATATTTCTTTAATTATATAAGTTGTCTTAGTTTTTTCGTTACACTTATTTTTAGGTTGATAATGCAACCCCTTAGGAATAATATTTCAATGTGATTGGGCAGTCGTGCCACGTGACGTACAGTGAGTGGTTAATTTTTTATTTTTAGTAGAAAAGACGTATTTCGTTTGTTGTTATATACATGTTCGCTTTCAAAACAAAGTCACTGTCTAGTTGGAATGGTTGAGGCAATGGACTCGGGTTCGAATCCGTGGGTTGCCTCATATCCCTTTTTTTGGCACTTTTCTTTTTCCAGTTTGTTTCGTATTATTCTTAATAGTTTTGCGTTTAATTAAGATCGACTTTGGTTTTGTTACTTTTTTTTCTTTTTTTATGCCTCAGGTTCTTCGAGCACGGGTTTTGTTATTTTTTTGCCTTAGGTTTCTCTTACACGCGTTTTGATATTTGAGATCGTGACGAAGTTCCTGACACAACACGAGGGTTGACAAGTGCTAGTTAGATTTATCAATCATTTCTCGAATATTTGACTAGTAAATGGATAGAATTTCAACTCTACCCAAAACAAATTTTAATAATTTTTTGACAGTTTCAAAACAAATAATTTGTCAATCGTTAAACCAATGCACAAAATTTATTTTATTATTTTGTTCTATGCTTAAATCATAAAATAGCTTTCTTAAACTCTAGTTAAATCTACCTATTGAGGCTTGTATTAACGAAAGGGCATATAAATACAATAATCAATTTCCCTGTTTAAAAATTTAAATAATAGATCACCCGTGGTGATGTATTTAACTTTGAGATGGTGTTTATACCCGGTTTACGATTTACGCTCTAAATTGTGTTTGAGAGGTGATTATGTGTGTTTATTGACTGATTTTGAGATGGTGTTTAAGCTATGTGTTATGGTTGATGAGGATGTCAGTCCAACACCACATCACCATCAAAATTCATTTTTCCATAACTCTAACTTTTGCAACCAAATCAAAATTTCAAATTTTATGTGTCACTAAAAAAACCATGTAAAAGTCATTTCTAGTTAAATATTTCAACAAGTTTAAAGAACAATGGTGTCAAACATTTAAAATTTGTTTATAGGTGTATCATATTTTATGATTTTCTTTCTAGTTTTTTAAAGGACTTGAAAAACTAGCAAATCATGTTTAATTTTTAGATAAAAAAACACACAAATGTTTAACTATGATTAACTAAATTAATGTTATGGTCCATCAAACCTTTGAAAATATGATGCACCAAATTATTACCATCCAATATTGTAAGCGTATAAATTGGATACATGAAAGTTATTCCCTGACCAGACTCATGTGATACTAAATTTATCCACAATGGTTATAAACATGATGCACCAATTTAATTTATAAACAATATTATTTACGAATTTTATCGATCGTCTTCTATACATTCTTTTTGATAAATACATGATTTGTTTGAAGATTTAAACAAGCATGCTCGGGTTCTAAAAAAAGTTCGTGTCAACCAATGAATGTTCATGACATGTTTGAGTTCATATGTCTTTCATTTTCAAGTTTTTGTAGGGTTTGATCTACGAACACGACTCGTTTAGGTTCCACAGGAATACAGGACTATAGGAGGGAAGAAGAAGGAAGAAATAAAGCTAAAAAAAGATATTGGAATAACCACTTATTATTTTTTTAAGCACGACTCCATTAGCACCTAGAAAACCATTAATCTTTTTGATTTACCTTTTCATAATCATTATAGGAGATATAATTCTCTGTACCCTTTACCTTTATTTTTTCCGATCTCCACCCTTCATGTAATTTGTCCAAAAGTAAAACTTTGTTATTTAAATTAAAATAATACTTGGTATGTTACCAATATTTATAAATTCCGTTTAAGAAATAGTTAAACCAAACTAAAAGTAGGTTATAAACTTAAACCCGATCCAAATTATTCATCATCCAATCGAGATAGTTATTTTTCTATTTTTACCAATCTTTTAATATTATTATGTTAAATTCAATTAAGAAGAATAAAATTGAAGAAATTATCCCCATAAGTAGGGGTGAGAACTGAAATAACTGAAAAATCCTAACTGTTTAGAAACTAATGGTTTAGTTATTGTTCATTTATAACCGATTTTTGTAAATTGATTATAGTTTTATATGTATAAATGATCAGAATAACTAAATTAAACCGTTATTAAAACATCAACTTTTTTTTATAAATAATATATTACATGTCAAAAAGGTTTTACTATAATTTCTGTAAAAAATATACTACTTGCACACTCTTTCTCCTTTATAAATTATCGGGCTTCTTGTTCTTCTATTTAACTCAAAACTCATTAGATTAATTAACTTAAAGGGCTTGAATTGACATACACTTGGGACCGAGGATTGATCGAATTGACCCAACCGCCTTCTCAATAGCCGAGGTACGAAAGTAACTAACTATCAAAAGTATAAAAACCAAAATATTGATTATTATAGTTTTAGGTTTTGAGCTTTAACCGAATCAAACTATCCCATACTCAGAGCATTCACAACATCTCCATCTCTATAATTTAATTAAATATGATATATTTTTTTCAAGTTTATCTTTAAATTTTGTTTAACCTCTCACATCTCATTCTTTATCTCTATCTCTATCTTATTCATAAACACTTATTTTATTATTTTTTCTCTTTTCTAGACACTTACAAAAAAATATAAAGACTGATGAAAATTGATCTCTATATTTAGAGAATTTCTATTTACTAAACTTTAAAATTTAAATATGGAGATGGAGATAAGATCCCCATAGAGGTGTAAAATAGAAATATCTTTAAATAATAGAGATGAAGATGAAGATTAATATACTGTTGTGAATCCTCTCACACGTACAAATACAAGATTACTACATGAAGTTTATAGTATTATTTTTATTTTATTTTAATATTGATTAGTAATATAGTAACTATTATATATGTTACTAGTTTTGGATTGAAGACATCAATAATACCCTAAAAGCATTTTATTAGGAGGATATTGACAAGCACTATGACATGAGACGTGGCCAACAAATCACCCACACTCATCAGAAGTGCGTGGGCTCTGGCCCCCTTTCATAATGCCTTCACCAGTATAATCATCTAATGATTCATTATCCTCCCCCGGTTGTCACTTGCCCCTTTGTTGGCTCTCTCCTAGATTCCAAATAAATAATATAAAAAACTTTATAAGTCGTGTAAAACAAATACAATAATATTTGTATCAACTTTTTACTAAAATTTATATATAATATTAAGAGTAAAGTGTTATTTTCGTCAAGTGGTTTGACTATTCATTATCCACCACCACCACCACCACCACCACCACCACCACCTATTGATTTAGTATAAAATCATTAAGTACACTTGACATGAAAAGATCTCTCTTTATTTGACCGGTTCAAAGAATTGATAACCGCTTGTTGATATAAACGGTTGCTTATAACTTACGGAATCCTTTCTCTTATTATATATGTATGCCATGTGAGACATAACAACTTATGTATGTGTGGACATAACTGAAAAGAACTTAATCATGGAGTGGGAGTGGCTGGCGGAGTTCTTGAAGGGGATGGTGAAGCCGGCGGCGGCCACCGCGGTGGTGCTACTGGCAGCCTTATTGTCATATTATCAGAAGCTGAAACTTGAAGGGGAGATGGTTTACGCCATTGTTAGAGCTTTTATTCAACTCTCAGTTATTGGGTTTGTTCTTCAGTTCATTTTCAACCAAAACAATAGTTGGTGGATCATTCTTCCTTATCTTTTTATGGTAATTTATTATTTTTCCATCAAAATTTATAACTAAATCAGAATTAGTTTAATCGGATGAGTAGTAAAATTTGGTGTTTCACAGGTTTCGGTTGCCGGGTACACCGCCGGCCAACGAGCAAAACATGTACCTCATGGGAAATATATTGCCGGAGCTTCGATTTTGGTCGGTACGACGTTAACGATGTTTCTACTGGTTTTGCTAAATGTTTTCCCGTTTACTCCTCAATACATGATTCCGGTGGCCGGAATGATGGTCGGAAATGCAATGACGGTCACCGGAGTCACGATGAAGAGGCTACGGGATGATATTCGAACACAAATGAATTTGGTAAGTCGTAACAAGTAATACTGTATGACTACCAGTGAACCAGTAGAGCGACATGTTTTATTAATGGTATTACTGGTCTGGTTTTTAAAAAACTGATGTAGATGTTTATTGCGTAGGTGGAGACGGCTTTAGCCCTAGGGGCCACACCACGACAAGCGACGCTCCAACAAGTGAAACGGTCATTAGTCATTGCGCTCTCACCGGTTATTGACAACACAAAAACCGTTGGCCTCATATCACTTCCGGGAGCCATGACCGGGCTTATAATGGGGGGAGCTTCTCCGGTGGAAGCTATTCAACTTCAGATGGTGGTGATGAACATGCTCATTGGTGCTTCAACCATGAGTAGCATTATGTCAACCTACTTTTGCTGGCCTAATTTCTTTACAAATGCTTATCAACTAGAGACAAAGGTCTTCTCGACCGAATAGGGGTTCGGTTCATTCTAGTTTTGGGGTTTCATTTTATCTGTCGGTTTTCTAGTAATGTATAGATCGAATTGGGGCGTAATTGGTTTTGGTCATAAATAATAATATGATCAAACACCTCCAAATCAATGTATTCATGTTAGTTACCAAAATAAGATTAAGCTTGGATGTAATTTAGTTAGAACAATTAATGAACGATCATTAACAATATTTTATGTTCATTATGTAGAATGAACACGAACAAACTTTTCATTTGTTTATTTGTGTAATTGTGTTTATAAATGTTCGATAAACTAGCTGTTTATGTAAGTTTATTTATGTATAAATAATATAAGGGAATTACATATATCCAGCATTCACAATGAGTTCTTTATTTTTATTCATATAATTTAACTAAAAAACACATTTAGCTTATTAATTTAAAGGTTTTAAAAAACCCTCACATTCGATTCCTTATATTTATCTTTATTCAATTAAATAATATTCTTTTAATCATTTTTTTATTATTCTTTCTTTCTCTTCCTCTCACAAAAGAATTATAAGGAATGAATATTGAGTTGGTAAATATAAGAAATTACAATTCAATTCATATATATTATACTTATAATTTAAGTATAAGAAAAAATATAAAAAGTGAGATGAAGTGGCAATTTAGAAAGTTTTTTAAATTTACCTTAAAATATAAGGATAATGCATGATTTACAAAACCCATTGTGAATGCTCTAAACTTGTAAAATTATATATTTCCTCAAAATACAAGTTTTCAATTCATAATATATAATACTCTTCAAGCATGATTTGAGAAAATATGTAATTTTACAAGTTTAGAGTAGGATATATACAATTGCCCCTAATAATATTATACATATATGTATTATATTAAATGATTTTAATAATACAGTTATACCCTAAAGAACAATATGAACAATTATATAAGAAAATTAAATATTATAACTCTATACATTTTAGGAGGCTGTCTACATTTGTTATTTCCTATTAGCTGTTTTGCGCGTGGCAACGCGCTCCCTTTTCATCCTATGCACACTGGTTCGAATCCTGTTAACACCCACCCCCCACCCCATACTTTATTTTTTGTTTTTTTGGTTTCTTTTTTAATTTTCTTTTTTCAGATTTTTTTTTGTTTTATTTTTTCAGTTTTCTTTCATTTTTTTCAACCAGATTTTTTTGGTTTTTTTTTTCTAGATTTTTTAGTTTTCTTTTTTTGTTTTGTTTTAATGTTTCTCTTATTTTTACCTTATAAATTTTAACACTACTGTTATATTAACATTTCAAAATATAAAACCGCGAATTACGACACCGTCGTCAAGCGTGGGATGTTATACTAGTTATATACATTTAACTTTTAGTATTTTTAGCCCAGCCCAGCCCAGCCCAGCCCAGCCCGATCACTTCCAATTTCAGGACCTTATACGACGCCGTTCGTATCACCAGCATTGCATCAGGCAACAACAACAAACCCTCCATAGTCCATTGCCTTAAACCTTGCAGGCTGAGCAGCTGTTCCCTTTCCTCGATCTTAATCATTGAAGATGAGTCTCCTCCATAACGCAATCAGATCATCATCGAGTCGTTTGATGCGGAGTGTTCATCCAAATCAAGGGCTCAGATCTCTTCTGTCTGGCTCGCTATCTCACCGTCAGTTCTCGACGGAATCTGCACCGCCGACCAGTCAGTCTTCCACTAAACCTTTGTTTGAATCATCATCCTCCGGTATCAATTCATACATACATTCACAGTTTCCAGAAAGAAATCCGCATAGTTTGAAACACCATCATTCTATTAATGTTTCATAATTTCCTACTCAAATTAGGTTTTCTTTTGTATGTGATTAAAAACCTAGGGTTTGATACTTTGACACGTTGGCATGTAAGATTTTGTTGTGCATCATATATTATGTAGCTATTGAGATCTCTAGCTTATAATCAGCTATATGATTAATTCTTATTGGAAGTTAGTTTTACAAAAAAAAAATGATTTATCAATTGGCATCTTCATGACCTAATTTCCAGTTGTGAAGAACTTCCCATGATTTGGTCAGGATTATCTCTATTTTTTGGTCAGCAAATGGTATTGGATGACCTGTATTTGTTTAGTTAAAGACTATGCTAACATGACAGCTTGGTTTTTAAAATACGCGACGCGCTCTGATGCGTTTTGGTCCCAAAATCCGATGCGCGATGCGTGACGTGTATGCGATGCGTTCTTATTAAAAAGATTAATTATACATAACACTTTTTATATTGTTAATACTTAAGCTTCAAACATACTTATAAAACATATTTAAATATAAAAACACACTTATAACTTGTATCTGATCATTGATGAAGAAGAACCGTGAAGAATAAACTTGAAAAGATCCAAAAAACATTGCATATTGCAGCATTGCGCGCATCCCGCATCAAGCACGCATCATGGAATCGCAACGCATCAAGTGTGGTGATGCGTTCGCTTCAGCGCATGGCAGCAGAATCAATTTTTTTTGTTCATGGTTTCATGTCGCTCACAACCTTAGCATGTATGACTGGCTTTAGTTTCCTTATCGGTTCATGGATTTATGTCAGGTTTGGTGTATGGGAAACTGTTTGGCATTACAAGGAATACATTGAAGAGTGATGTTCTCAGTTTGTTTGAAGAATGCAATATAAGCATTGACGATCTCAAAGTTGATTACAATCCATCACAAATACCAACCGCAATGTAATCTTCTACATAATATAGTTTGTGTTAACTAGTTTGTAGTTTGTGCACTTGTGAAAAGGAGTCTGTTTTCATATGCGTGTGTGTGGAATTCGGTTACTAGTAACTCATACTGATACACTAAAATTGTTGTGATTGATTACATTTTCATGTTGGTTTTGTGAGCAGGATGGTTCAGTTCCCTTCTCGGAGTGCCTATGATGCTGCTCTTAGAGCGATCACTAGGAAAGGCCGCTTGCTTAGATTAGAGCTGGTAATTTATCGTCAATTACTGTTTTAAAGTGAAAAAACAGGCTTAGCATCATTGTATAATAAGAAACTTTCTAGTGCTAATCTGACATTTTGATTTCAGGCTGACCGTGCAAGGTGGGATTCTATCACGCCATATGGTGGAAAATATGTAAGCACAAAATTTTCTTTGCATAGCTAAAACATATCTGCAAAAAGATCCTGATGATATCTTTCAGAGCTTTGGGTGATATGGTCTTTTTGAATCATGTAATTGATCCTTACATTTTCCTCAAGGGTCTGGGTTTTACTGTTTTTGCTCTTGAAACCCTTTTCTTTTTTAATGTATATATTTGTACAGATAAAACTTGGGTGAGTTACCATAGTCATGTTTATATAGTTCTTGCAATAATAGTTTACTTAAGTAATAATATAACTTTTTTGAAAATAAAATGATTAATATTACTCTTTTGCGACTTCCAGCCTTTTGACTCATCTGTCCTATTTTTTGTTGAACTTTTATTTTTATTTTCATCTCTTTGACCCGTTCTTTGTTATAAAACACAACCCGAAGTATCGCTACCTCTAGAAATATCTAGAAGCTTCTTGTTTGGGCTTGACTGTTTGGTTTTTGTTCTAGAAAGCAAGTATATGATGTTTGCAGCTTATTCTGTATTGCAAAACCTGCAAATATGGCTAGTGACAATAAGCTTTCATGTACTTATTTATATATGCTCGGTATGCATGTATGCTTTATTTGCTTATAATTCTTCTCTCTTTCACATGATCATTAACGGGTTGGTTGTTGCAGGTTTTACTGAAAGGAATTCCCACAAATGCGATTTTAGAAGATATCGAACGGTTCCTTGCCGGTTGTGAGTATGATCCATCCAACATCCGTCTGCTCTCCAGGTTAAAAAATCATTATTTCAGTCCATGTTACATGCTTTTGATAAAAATGTTTGCATCCAAGCTTTCCTGTGTCTAACTAAATAGTTTGATTACTTTTGCAGGCAGGGAGCTTCTGGGCCTACCAGAATGGCAATTGTACGTTTTGTTTCCCCGACTGCAGCCATGAGTGCTATGATAACAAAAAATAGAGGCTTTTGTTTGAATAACCAGATCTCCATGCATGTTCTCCAGTAACTCCACAAGCTATGGTGGGTCTGTCTTACAAGTAATCATGGTTAGACTAAGTAACTAACTCGAGTTCAAAATTTATGATCATCTTTTAAGCACTCCATGTTTATTGAAATTCCTTGACTAATAATCTTATACCAAAAAGTTCTTGTTGATCAAAATATATGTATTAGATATCTGCTAATAGTTGTTAGTTGGATAATTAGTAATTTAAGCCATCAAGGGGAGTTATTTACTCCAGAGCTTTCTAGGATCTAAATACGTATAATGGGCAATTAAGACAACCATATGCCGTCTTCAATAACATATAACGTGAGATGCTTTGGGATCTTACTTAAGATATAAGGTTCAAGATTAGTCTAGGATACATAGATTATTGACAGTTATATCCCCTGGATAGGATTAAATAACAATGCTAATACATGAGACTTAGTCACATCTGGGCGACCATGCCCGTCTCCTTTACCGTACATGAACTGTGCCATCCTAACAATGTCCATTGCATAGTCAACGAACTCCCGTAGAAGACGAGATTTAGCACTCGCTCGTTCTTCGTTAAGTTTCTTCCACGTTTTCATGATTAAGCCTTTGATATACCTTCTAGCTTCAGCTTCAGTAGCACCACTTTCATACATGTAACACTGGATCGACTTTGGAATATCCCCTCTTTCCATTTCATCCTTGAACAAACATGAAGATGAAGAATTAAAGCTATTAATTTCTATATGAAAACCAGAATATAACTATAGTTTTATATATATTGATAAAAAGTCATACCGAGGATGTTGCCAAGTCATCAGTAAGTCGGACGATTAGCGCTGTATGGTTAACTATAGTCTTAGTTTCTTCAAGCCATTGCAGAATCTCTTGGGTTGAAGTAATAGATGTGGAACACTTAATATGCATGAATGTTAAAGGAATTCCTATTGTTATACAAGCATTGTTCAAGTAGTCTTTGAGTGTTGGTGTATGTCCACTATGGTACCACCTTGCTTCTACAATGTATGACTTGCATAAATCTGCCACTACAATATTACCATCCATCCCAGAATAAGAAAATAACCTCGACTAATTCATATTAACAATATAATCATATAATCTTTAAGGGCTGGCGACACTGATAAGCGTCTGATTCATGTCTAGCAGAGGTCTCAGCTTCTACCGGTTCGTGTCTTAAACCCTTGAAGACCACCCACCTTGCGCAACGGCGGACCCAAGACTTTTTTCATGGGTCGGAGAATTTTGGGGGTCGATTGTCTATAGTTAAATGCTAAATTTTTTTTTTGGTTCGATCCGAGTTGGGTCGGGAAACATAATAAAACGATAAACCAACTTAAACTTTAGTTAAACAATAAAATTACGTCAATTGCCATCAGAAATGCGTAATAGAAATGCAATATCTTGCCGTTTCAAAAAGCATCCAAACACCGGTATGTTTGTTTGCAACCGTCACAAGAATGATTCCTAAACAGTCACTGAAATCGTCCAACTCGAAGGAAGAATGATTCATAAACTTTAAACAATAAACTATCTTTAAAAGGTTCATGACACATACCCCCCAACTTGAAGGAAGAGAAGCGTGTTTTTCCACATACCGAGTCGAAGGTTCATGGCACATATCTTTAAAAGGTTCATGACACATGCCCCCAACTCGAAGGAAGAAAAGTATATTTTTCACATACAGAGTCGAAGGGTCGTCCCTAAAAACACAACCCTTAAGCATTAGCCATGGTCCTTTCGTTATCTTGTTTGTCGTTTGTAAATTGTAATGGTTAACCAAAATTGAAAGGGTTAACTTATGGACTTAATTTTATTAATTATTGAATTATGGGCTTAGTTTTTAAAATGGATATTGGGTTAAATTGTTTATTGGGTATTTGGGTTAAATTATTTATTGGGTTTAATTATTTTTTTAGTTTATAATATATTTATATTTGTATAATTTTAAAATATTAAATTATTTTTTCTTGGGGACGGGGTTGAATTTTCATGGGGTTGGTTTCAAAATTTTCGGGTGTCGCTCGAGATTAAATCGTATACATACTAATTTTTTTATGGGGTGTGGCCGATCCTCGTCTGGAAGCCTAGGTCCGCCAATGGCCCTGCTTATGCTCTACTTTACTAGTTAGCAGAGTATTGGCAGTGCTGTGAATATAACCACATATGAAAGATGGATTAATTACTGACCCCTTTCGTTAGGTGTGGAAGGACGAGGATCCCCGTGTTTATCAACGTGTTATACGCGATCTCGTTTATCGTGTTGTACAGTCCAAGGAAGCATATCTTCATATAATCTGGGAGTTCCTCTATCGCATTGATATCCCATCTAAGAATTCGAAACCTTTTCAGTTCTCAAGAAATTTTTTCAAGACTTCAAGGGAAATAATATTATATTAATTAGCATTTACCTGCTGATAACATCTGTAAACTGTTCAAGTTCATCTAATGTACCATACACATCATAGACATCATCAATAGTAGTAATCATGGCATTGACCTTGGTTATATCTCTCCTTCCACCACTAAACCTAGGTACATAACTATAACCCACGGTCCACAGAAAACACTCCACCAACCGGTCACGGGCAAAGGTTAACTTCTTATCTCAGCTTGTATTTCTCCACCACCTATTCATGAACGAACGAATTGATTATTATATACTTTTGACACGCGTATGTATGAGAGAGAAATGATACCTCGAAGCGTGTTTTAGATCTTCAATATGAACAACCTGAACCATATTGAAATCCAATTTTGCTAGCTCGATCAATGCTGGGTCAATGTCACTTCTTTTCTCATATACTTCAATGAACCATCTAGTTTCTACCCGCGATACTCTCCATTGCAGTGGAACCTCCAAAGCATGTCTTACTAACGGTGCTATACTTTCATTAATCTCGTCTAGTTTTTCTTTCAGATATATTGTTGTTAAGTCTCTGGCTTCATCCAATATGCGCTCATTCTCGAATGAATGATAAGACGCCTCATATAAGTTTAAAATCACGACCATATCCTCATACCGACATGGGTTAAGATTTTCAATCTTGTCCTTAAAGTTGCCAAATATGTCTAAATATATAAAAAAACAATAAGTTAAAATGTTTATTTAAGTGATTTAAAGTGAAAACTTTACACAATTGTAAATAAGTTTCCCAAGTGTTTTATTAAAAGTCACTAAAACTTTTTTGTTACGCTAAAATTACTCGACTTTTATTAAATGTTTCAAACTTGTGAATATTTTTTATATATGTTAAATTTTTTAAAATTTAAGTTATGTAAATGAAACATATATAAATCACATTTATTATATAATGATTATTTTTCTTTAAATTAGACTTAAATTGAAAATTATGAAATTTGATGGTGGAACCTACGCTTTACACGACAGGAGCTGCGGTCTGACGCAACTAGTCGTTATCGCCTGGAGAACGTACGCTTTACACGACCGGTGGAACCTAAGGAGATTAGAGCTGGAACTACCAAGTCTTCGATCATCCGAGACATAGAAGACGGAGCTGAGACGATTCCTAAATCACTCTCTTCAAGACCAAGGGTCTAATTGGTGGATCGAAGGACAGTGTGTAATCTGGAAGAGTGGGTACCTGTACACGAAGGGCTCTTTCTAGGAAAGGCGTGGCACATAAATCCCTTTGGACCTGTCACTCTTTCCTGGGAAATCTAGGTGTGAGTATCGTTTATAGGCTAAAACACACTCTCCTACCATCTACCATGCAGATCTAGAGTTTTGATTAGTCAGTTAATTCTTTTATTTTCAATTCAGGACATTAAGTGGTTATATGTGCTTATGTCCTTATCTTTCCTTATTTGTAATTAAACAACTTGACTATGAATAAAATTCCTATTTTGATTATCTTGCGACTCTATATATCGTTTATCAACTTATCTAGCTATACTCTATCTTGTAGAATGCCTCCTCGTCGTGACACTACCGAGATCAATGAGATTGCTGCTATCATCACTCGACAACTAAGGGATGTCCTTCCTGAAATGGTTACCCAAGTCAGTAACTCACTAAGTAACAATGGCGGTTCTAGAGCCGATAATAACAACACTGACCACTACAAGAAGTTCACCAACTCCAAGCCCGCTGATTATAATGGTACTGAAGGAGCAACTGGGCTGCTCCAATGGATTGAAAAAGTTGAATCTGCTCTGGACATGGCTGAGAGTCCAGAAAATCTGAAAGTGAAGTTTGTCGCAAGCACATTTCAGAAAAGGGCTCTTACTTGGTGGAATGCCCAAATCAGGGCTAGGGGAAGAAACGTAGCTCTAGCCTTGCCTTGGAATGAGTTTAAGGAGTTGCTCATTAGGGAATTCTGCCCGAGTAATGAACTCAAGAAGATAGAGATTGAGTTTTGGAACCATGAGATGGATGGTGGTGAGCATGCAGCCTACACCAAGCGTTTTCATGAGCTCAGTATTCTAGTGCCACATATGGTTACACCGGTTAGCAGACATATTGACCGGTACATTACTGGTTTGAGCCCTCTAGTCCGAATCCCTACCTTATCTAGTTCACCCACTACTTTGGAGGCAGCAATCCTATTGTCTGCTACTATCACCGACGATCTGGTTAAGTCGGGAGCTCTGGTTAGGAAGGGTTCTAAGAAGGTGAATGCTGAAAGCAAGAAGCCTGACCGTAACTATAACAAGAAAAAAAAGACTGCCAAAGGGTTTGCTATGGTAACTCCTGCTACACCGGTTAACCAAGCTGCTCATGCTCCTCAGGCCTATGTGAAGAAGCCTTATACAGGGAATATGCCTAAGTGCCCTAAATGCCCTTTTCATCACTTCGGAGAGTGTCGCAAGTGTACTAACTGCGGCCGACTTGGTCACGTATTCCGGACTTGCAAAGCTCCAGCTGCCACGGCTAACAACAATACTCTTGTGACAGCCACCACTGCTGCTACTGCTGGAAATAACATTGTTCGAGCTTGCTATGAATGTGGTGACCCAAGTCATTTCCGGAATCGTTGTCCTAAGCTGCATCTGAACAATGCCAACAACCCAACTGCTAATGGACGAGTTTTTGCTATTGGAGCAACCGAAGCTCGTCAGGATCCAAACGTTGTTATGGGTACGTTTCTCATCAATCAACACTATGCTTCTATCCTATTCGACTCCGGAGCAGACAAAAGTTTTGTCTCAACCGAGTTTGAATCTTTGCTTAGCTCTAACTTTGTTAAACTAGATACTACTTATTCTGTTGAGTTAGCTAATGGAGATCTAATACATGCCAATACTATTTTCCGAGGTTTTACTTTAACACTTGACGATCATCCGTTCTCAATCGATCTTATCCCTATCCAACTTGGAAGCTTTGACATAGTGGTAGGAATGGATTGGCTATCCACCAACCATGCTGAGATCATTTGTGCTGAGAAACTAGTCCGTATTCCCCTTAAATCTGAAGATACTTTGACTATCCATGGAGAGAGGTATGGGAAGAACTTAAAGATCATTTCATCTATGAAAGCCCGTAGCTTGCTGAGAAAACCCACTACTATGGCATTCTTGGCCCACGTTGTGGAGAAGAAGACTCTAGGAAAGAAATTGCAAAATGTCCCTATCATTAAAGACTACCCGAAGGTCTTTCATGATGATTTGCCCGGACTACCTCCTATCCGACAAGTCGAGTTCCGGATTGACCTTGTACCTGGTGCAACACCTGTTTCCAAATCCCCTTACCGCTTAGCCCCGTCAGAAATAAAGGAGCTATCTGGTCAGCTTCAAGAATTATTAGACAAGGGATTTATCCGACCGAGTTTCTCACCTTGGGGAGCTCCGGTTTTGTTTGTCAAGAAGAAAGATGGATCATTTCGGATGTGCATTGATTATAGAGAACTCAACAAACTAACCGTCAAGAATCGGTATCCACTGCCGAGGATTGATGATTTGTTTGATCAATTACAAGGAGCCGCCTGTTTTTCAAAGATTGATCTATGCTCTGGTTATCATCAACTTCGAGTGAATGAAGAAGACATACCCAAAACCGCCTTTCGAACCCGCTATGGACACTATGAGTTCGTAGTTATGCCATTTGGACTAACCAATGCACCCGCGATATTCATGGACCTCATGAACCGTGTTTGTCGACCTTACCTAGATAAATTCGTCATTGTTTTCATAGATGACATCTTGATCTATTCCTGAACCAAGACCGATCATGAGAAACACCTCAAACTTATCCTTGAGCTTCTAAAGAAAGAGCAACTCTATGCTAAGTTCTCTAAGTGTGAGTTTTGGCTTAGTGAAGTTCAATTCTTAGGTCATCTGATCAATGAAAAGGGTATCCATGTTGACCCTGCCAAGATTGAAGCAGTCAAGAACTGGAATGCACCAAAGACTCCCTCAGAGGTTCGCTCATTTCTGGGTCTAGCGGGGTACTATCGAAGGTTCATCTCGAACTTTTCAAGAATTGCTCTGCCACTCACTACTCTGACTCAGAAAAACCATACTTTTGACTGGCGACCAAAACAGGAAGATGCGTTCCAGTTGCTTAAGCAGAAGTTATGTGATGCACCCATTCTGACTTTACCAGATGGCAACGATGACTTTGTTATATACTGTGACGCATCCAACCAAGGCCTAGGTTGTGTCCTTATGCAACGAGGAAAGGTCATTTCGTACGCATCGAGACAGCTTAAGATCCATGAAAATAACTACACTACTCATGATCTTGAGCTAGGTGCTGTAGTGTTTGCTTTAAAGATCTGGAGACATTACTTATACGGTACGAAATGTGTTATCTACACCGATCATAAAAGCTTACAACACATATTCGATCAGAAGAAGTTAAATATGAGACAGAGGCGTTGGATGGAACTACTAAATGACTATGATTGCGAGATTCGCTATCACCCGGGTAAAGCTAACGTAGTAGCCGACGCTTTCAGCAGAAAGGAAAGAATCAAACCCTCACGCATTCGTGAGATGGGAATGATTATACATACTAGTCTCAAAGCCCAAATCCTTCTAGCCCAAAGGAAAGCACTTGTCAGGACGAATCTAAAGGATGAATTGGCAAGTATTGCTGAACATCAGTTGGAGTCCAAGACCGATGAAATTCTTTACTTCATGGGTCGAATGTGGGTTCCTAATTTTGATAATCTCCGAGAACTTATCCTAAATGAAGCTCACAAGTCTCACTATTATATTCATCCAGGTTCCGATAAGATGTACTTAGATCTGAGGAAATGTTATTGGTGGCCTGGAATGAAGAAAGACATAGCTCTGTATGTTGGAAGATGTTTGACCTGTCAAAAAGTCAAAGTTGAGCACCAAAAACCATCAGGCCTACTCCAGCAACCCAAAATCCCTCAATGGAAATGACATCAGATTTCCATGGATTTTATTACTAAGCTTCCTAAAACCTCCGGTGGGCATGACTCAATTTGGGTCAAAGTCGATCGCCTGACTAAATCCGCCCACTTCCTACCGATTCGAGAAGACTATAAAATGGAGAGGTTATCCAAGATCTATATCAATGAAATCGTAGCTCGTCATGGTGTTCCACTATCCATCATCTCTGATCGAGACAGTCGGTTTACGTCCAGGTTCTGGAAATCTTTACAGAAATCCTTGGAAACACGTGTGGATCTTAGCACGGCTTATCACCCTCAGACTGATGGCCAAAGCGAACGAACCATACAAACTCTTGAGTACATGCTACGAGCCTGTGTCATCGACTTTGGTGGAAGTTGGGATAATCATTTATCTCTGATAGATTTCTCGTACAATAACAGTTATCACACCAGCATTCAGTGTGCACCATTTGAGGCCTTATACGGAAGAAAATGTCGCACCGCTGTTTGTTGGACTGAAATAGGAGACAACCAGATAACTGGTCCGGAACTTATTCAAGAGACTTCAGATAAAGTATTTCAAATTCAAGATAGACTTAAAGCCGCACGAGATCGTCAGAAGAGTTATGCGGACAATAGAAGAAAACCTCTTGAATTCCATATTGGTGATCGTGTTCTACTTAAAGTTTCACCTTGGAAGGGAATTGTCCGATTCGGGAAGAAGGTTAAACTAGCTCCTAGGTATGTTGGACCATTCGAGATCCTGGAAAGGATTGGTCCAGTAGCCTACAAACTTCAGCTACCGCAAGAACTTAACTCTATCCATGACACTTTTCATGTGTCTAATCTGAAGAAGTGTCTAGCTGACGACACTTTGCACATTCCTTTGGATGAAATTCGCATCGATAACCAACTGCACTTCGTTGAAGAACCTACTGAGATTATGGATCGTGACATCAAGAAACTGAAGCGAAGCCGTATTCCAATTGTTAAAGTTCGTTGGAATTCTAAGCGGGGTCCTGAGTTCACCTGGGAACGTGAAGACCAGATGAAACTCAAATACCCTCATCTATTTCAGGATAGCACAAACTCTACTAGTTGAATTTCGGGGAAGAAATTCTCTTAACTAGGGGAGACTATAACATCCTTGATTTTTCCATGCTATTTATGTAACCTTTTAGTGATACTATTGATTCCTTATGCATTCCTGAAACTATTTCGATCTGTGAAAACGTTAGCATAATTCAATTTCAATACATTATGATTCTATATATTGTCATTTACTATGATGATTCTATGTGATTCAATGCTATATTATCCTATATCTTGCCTAATGTAGTAACTTGGATGCCTTAAAACATAATCAAAAATAAATTCTATGGAAAGTCTTTATCTTTATAAACCTAAATTCAAATTTAGAAAATTTGCATTTGTAACTACAAGGTTTATTGTGTAACATTTTATAAAGTCTAATACTTAAAAAAAATATTAAATTAAATACTTAACTACTAATAGGTTTATGTTAAAACAATCATAATCTATATTGAATATTAAAATTTTCGTGAATACATACATTATGTATTTAATCATATTTAAACCAAATCCTAAACTAAATCTATGATTATCTCCACATTTTTTATTATCTAATTAATTACCTTGAACTAATCCTAATCCCCTACCAAATTTCAACTCATTGATCTTATCCATGTAAAGCCCAATCGATATTTTTATAAAAATATAATCTATTCTTTTATAAAATCATAGTAATTATCTCTAACTAATTAATCCTATTTGCTAGTTATTCTTTTAGCCTCATAATCTAGCCCTAATATTGACCAAATACAACCCTTATCCTACCCTAGAATTTTCGAAAATCATAAGCCCAACTAACAAGTTCTATCAACTTGCAAACTTAATTCAAATCTTCCACCTTTAGCTCCTAGTTCAATTCTCATCTCTCACTATAAATAAAGGTCATTCTCCTCTTGTTTCCCTACACCAATTCACAAAATCCTAAGGCTAGGAGCTGTCAAATTCATGGCTCTCATACCCTCTCCAAGCTTTTAAGTAAGTTATAAACTCTTTGTTCCTGTTTTTCCATTTATGAATTTTTATACTTTTTTGTGGTTCTTCATGATTCTCTTATAAAAATCAAGCTTAGATCTATGATCCCTAGCACTTATATGTTAAAATCACAGATCCAAACAAGATATAAACTAAAATCATGCATCAACGGTTTTCACAAAAACATAAAAACTATAATGCTGAAATTTTGACAGATTCGTCACCCTATCCTATCGGGGCCATAACTCCCTCAAAACAGAACTTTTTCAAGCGTTTCTTTTTTTGAAAATCAAGTTTAAGGTCTCACGGTCGAAACGCCTACTCGCACGTCTTCTTGTTCATAGTTTAAGTCCCTCAAACAGCCCGCGCAAGATCAGTGCACAAAGCTGTCAAAATCCCCCTTTTTGCAAACTTTCATGATATTCATAATTTTTATAAAAGATACGAATTTTATTATAAAATAAGTGATTTTAACATGTTATATGTTATAAAAATACAGAAATTTATGATACTCATAAGTCTTTTAATCACATTCAAACTTTTTTTATATAAAAATCTAAGCTTTGATTCATTTTACTCTCTATCCATTCTTGAATCATGTTTGTATTCAAACTCTCTACTTTTTCAATTATACTCCTATAATATTCAACTTATTCATTTTAATCCCAACTAAAATCATATTTACACTTTAGCCCTTACACTTTCTAAAGTTACCAAATAAACCCTAAACTTGGTCTAGTATATCAATAGAGTAACCATCCAACAGGTATGTAGTTATCTGACAAGCAGAAAGTTCTGGCTAGGAAAGACAGGGTCTTGATCCAACCAACTCTTTCCTGGGAACGCTTCTGTTGGAGGTACTACTCTGGGACGATAACCACTCTAGTATACGACAACCACTTTCCTCTATTTACAATATCAACCTTTATCTATTCTAAACTTAAATTCTAAAACTAACTTGCACTATAACTTACTTAGGGTTTAATCCTTAAGGCATTCTCATAACCAAGTTACTACCAGGACAAGATTCTACCCACCTACTTCAAGGTGAGATACATAGCCCCTTTTACTTTTTATCTTTGGGGTGGAAAACATGCTCGTATATCAAAGGTTGTTCAAACTATATCAAACTCAAATACTACTTTTGCAATTTCAATAACAACTTTCTATACTTGTAAACTTAAACGGTTTTATACACACTCTACAACCATTAACTTGGGATAAGCCAACGGGAGTAAGTCATAGATCTATGGGCCTGACATGCCGATCTAGTTCTTAAGTTGACGAGATACGATATCAACTTGAGACTGGATATACAGAAACTGCAAAACTTGTTATTCATGCTATATCAATTCTATGGGAACCCAATCTTGTCATTAGGTTTGGTTGAATCGATGTATAAAAGTTTGTTTACTTGTTATTGAATCTTGTTTATGAATTGCAAAAATCTTCATTATCTATACTATGTAATTACTTAAACCTATGTTCTCACCGGCTTTATAGCTGACATATTTTAGCATGTTTTTCAGGTACTAATAACTAGGTTGCTGTTACAATCACGCTAGGACTTCGAGACTTGGCTCTAGGAGATTTAGTTATTATAAAGTTTAATAAAGACTATTTGTTTATCTATTTTGTTTGGTTGTGTGTTTTTAAAACAATGTAATGCAATTATTCGGTTAATTTAATAGTATTTCTTTTAATCATTGTGATGATTTCAATTCGTCACCCCTCGCGTAAATTCCGCCATCGGTGGGGGTGTGACAAGCGGCATGGATCTTCACCCATTCGAGCCTTTTTAGATGCTGACTGGGCTGGTTTTTTCAGATGACCGTCGATCCATGTGGGGATTTACTATCTATTTGGGCTCTAATATTATTTCCTGAACCGCATGAAAACAGAAAATAGTTTCTCGGTCATCCATAGAGTTAGAATACCAAGCCCTGGCTTATATAGTGTAGGTCATCGGGGCTTGGGTCGAGCACAACGGAAGACTGAGATCATGCAATGTAGACCTGTTCGTGATTTTTGGGGAAACAGATGAAGAAACGACGTTGACAGTAGAAGAACGATAAGAACATAAACAAGAGAATCAACACAATCTATAATAACGTTGTCATTACAGATTACATACCGAAGGAGTATACATCTCTAGTTTACGCTCACGGTCCAGGGGCTAGGAGAGCTCATCCCGACCCGACCTCTCTCAAATCTCACATCTGTTCCACACCCTACAACTGAGCCCAACACCTCTATTTATAGAGGCAGGAACAACCATTCCTGCGAACTTGTCTAAGTACGCATGACATTTGGTCATGCGTACTTGTTAAGTACGTAAGGCAAAAGCCTTGCACACTTGTTAAGTACGCATGGCAAAAAGCCATGCGTACTTGTTAAGTACACACGAACAAGTGGTGAACTTGCTAAGTACGCAGAAACATTCTCCTGCGTAGTAGCTGAGTACACCGATACATAGAATTTTATCTATAGTTACTAAAACATGCTTCTACATACTGTTTCTGAACTGACTTGGTTAGAAGCTCTACTGAGAGAACTTGGGGGGTAAACCCGACATCCGCTCCCACTCTCTGGTGTGACAATCTTGGTGCAACATATCTTGCTGCTAATCCTATATTTCATGCTAGAACAAAAACACATTGAAGTGAATTTTCACTTTGTTAGAGAAAGAGCCGCACAAGAAAAACTATGTGTGCAGTTTATATCTATAGGATATCAGATTGCAGACATCTTCACAAAACCGTTGTCGACTCAACGATTTACAATTTTACGATTCAAGCTACAAGTCGCTCCTCGTCCTTTGTACGAGAATATTGGATAACGTTGTAATTAGAAAAAAGTAGAGAATAAATTTTGTAAATATACAAACATGTATATATACCCCTGTAATACCCTAATTTAGAATACAATCACAATTCCCAAACATTCCTTTTGTTCTAAATGGGTTGAATAAAGGAAATATTAAGAGTCAATTACAATGAAGGACCCTGTGGTATGATCAGGTTGTAGGTTTGGACCCTAACTTTGAGAAACTACAAAGTGAGTCCAAACCTTTTGAAAAACGTAAGAAAAAAGTAGGGCACGACGATATAAAGAGTTATCTTGGTAGGGCACGGACATCATCACACACCCTAAATTTGTAACCAAAATAGGTCTCAATCGAAGGTTTTTTTTTTTTTTTTGTGATAAGCATCGCTCTCGGATATTGAACAAGGGAGAAATTGATAATGGTGAAGACGGAGATGCGAAAGCTATGGTAGGTAAGTTTCCGATTTGATTAGTAGTGGTCTGTAAAGAAGTACTTGATTGAAAGCGGATTCCATCCTTTCGATTTTATGAGAGTTGGTGAGGATGAACATGATCGAAAACGGATTACTTTGTTTTTATTAGGGCCTGGAATTGAGTCCGATTCACAGAGAAAAACCAAAAGGATTAAGGTTTGGACTTAAGATTTTGTTTTTGAAACGATCGAGATTTTGATTTTTTATTTGGGTCATGAAATTAGCTTTGGACTTTGGATTTTGATTTTGGCCAGAAAAGACGAGGTGGTGGTGGTTTTGGCCATAGAAGACGACTAGTGGTGGTGGTGGAAGTCGCCCGTGGAGATGTGTGGTGGTGGTGAAGGTTGTCGTGAACACATGCCTTGGTCATGGTTTCAGGTGGTGGAGATGGCGTGTTTGTTTGGGAAGAGGAGATATATATTTTTATTTTAAAAATAAGTGTAATTTTGTCATTAAAATTTTTGATAGAAAAGTTAATGGTCATCTAAGGTGGGGGCCTTTTTTGTTACGTTTTGCAATCTTGTTATACCACAAGGTCTTTCCTTGTAATTAACTCCAATATTAAATATTTAATAATAAAGATTTAGAAATTATAAAGGAAATATTAAATGGTATCGAAAGTTTAGAAATTAATAAAGGAAATATTAAATAGTTAGTAAGGAAATATTAAATAGTTAGTCTTGAACTGTGACACGTGACAACTAGTTACTTATTTATTAGCTATATATTAGTAAATAAATTTTATAACCTTGAGGAACCGGATAACCATGTTGTCTGAGTAGTCGAAAACCAAGAGATTGAATGTTAAAATTCATTGTGTTCCACTTGTCACGTGTTTTGTAGTAAACCATCTCCAAGACATCACTTATCTCTTCCTTAAAATGATACGAGATTCCAAGTCTCCGCAAATCATCAACTAACTCCAGGCTAGTCAAAGGATTTTCTACCATACTACTTTTTTGTATCATCATCTTCACTACTTCCTTTAAATGATCTGCTCTAGCCGCATAATCTTTTCCCCGTGTAGATTAAATTCTTTAACATTAGCCCATAGAATTAAAAAGGAAAAAGAATGGGGAAATGATATTCTTAGTAGTGTTAAATGGGCCCTGCTTGTTGGTTATCCAGAAAGTTAACACGAGCCGAAACATGACATAAATCCGAAAATCGTGTCAAACACATGAAGTCATGAATCCCAACACGACACAAGATTTGTGTGTTGACACGAATCATTTAACCTGAAATTTTATTTTATTTTATCTTTTTGTATATTAATATTAATTCTAAGATTATAAATTTATCATAAAAAATAAAGATGCATATGAAATAATTATGTTTAAGCTATAAAACTTGGTGCTCGTTTCTCTTTTATCTTTTAAGCTTTGACAATAAAATACTTGATTATTTCAAGTTATGCCATAATAAAACATATTTAAAAAAAATAAATAAACGGGTCAACCATTGAATCGTACATGTTGAGCTAAAGACGACCCGTTTAGCCACACATGTTTGTGGGTTCGACCCAAACTCATGAATATCATGTTAGGTCCGTGTCGTGTATAAAATTCACACCTCCAAATCTTACCGAGTATTTAGTAGTGGGTGATTGAACTTGATCGTAAGACCATAATGACGACTCATAATTTGCTGTTCGTCGTCTAACGAGGAGTTCAACCACCGTAGATTTGAGTTGTGTTGAGTTTATCGGTTTGCAAATGCCTAATCGTCTTCTTGGCACCACAAAATCTTTGCGAACGAGAAGTGAGCAGGAATGGTAGCACATTGAAGCCATGGAGGATAGAGGAATGCTATCCATAGATGTCAGTTGTGTGAGTGTGTATGTATGTATATAGTATAATCTTGCCATATGGGATGTGATGGGATGAACAAAATGAGCCAAACATTCCAATTGACACATTCTTTTCATGTTAAAAGTACAATGATTAATTTTATAAATTTTTATATTTTTATGTTTTAAGCATCAATCAATTCTAGCTCTAGTAACACTTATTTGTAAGTGTCGGTGGATAATTCCACCCCACAAAACCTCTCATCAACTTTCTAAGTTATAAATTTACCCTTCAGTTTTACTTTAACGGTTTAACCCCTTTCAGTTTATAAAATTTAAGTTTACCATCTGCAGTATGTAATATGATTTTTTCTCGATAACTTGCGTTTATTACTTTTGTTAAAAAAATTAATTTGTGGTTTTGTTTAATACTTTTTTGGCACCATGGTATAAATTTTGTTATACCCATTTACAAGTGTCGACCACAACTCCCATCTCAACTTTATAAAATGGCAAGAGTCAATGTGTTTCTTCACCGTCACGCCACGTGTCACCTCTCTGTTGGTCAGTCTTAACTTCTTTTGGGTTTTTTTTTTGTTTTTTTACATTTTTTATTGGGCTAACCGAGTCGTCGTAACTTCACACGTTTCTTTTATATACTTAATCACGTTTCTTTTTATAATTAGCCACATTAATGTCACCACCTCAACCGTTTAAGATCCGCTTCCCGCCGCGGAAAGCGGGGCTAATTTTCTAGTTGTTATATTAAAATGAAGTCACAAAATAAAGCAAACTAAAACAAGATTACAAGAAAGAAGTAGTGAATATCAATTATTAAAAGGGGGCTAATATTAGAAGATGTTGAATCACTTTTCTGTGACAACACTCTGGATAGAGTTTTAGTTTGTATTTTCATGTCTGTAATTGTCTTTGTATGTAAGAGTCTTTATGTATTAGTTTATCGAGTTGTATTTACTTTTACATATTGAATGTTGCATTTCTTTCTAAGTGTTTTGCGCACTTACATGTGCGCAGGAGAATGCTCCTGCGTACTTAGCAAGTACGCAAGAATACCTTTGCATACTTGTTAAGTACGCAAGAGCAATTTGCCCTACGCACTTGTTAAGTGCACAGGCATCAGGTCAGGTATAAGTAGGATAGGTTGACAGAAGTTAAGTACGCAGACATTATAGCAAATACGCAGATTGTAATCTCAGTGCTTTTCTCTGTAACCTTCAAGTGTTTATAATACAAAAAACGTTTAAAGTGTTTTCTCTTGTCGGTTTACTTTGTTTAGCTAGACTCTTCGCCTAGTCACGGGCATTCCGCACCCGGTCCGACTAGTATACCCACTTGCATGTGACGATCCGCCACACCCGATGGACCTACAAGTGGTATCAGAGCATTGGCTCGTGATTTCGAGTGTTGTGAGTGAGTTTGGAGAGTTTTTACAAGCAAAAAGAGGTATCTTTGTTGATTTTTGTGATAAAATAGGGGTAGCTCTTGAGCACTATTTTAGAAGCAAAAATCACTCAAAAAAACTAATTTTTGTTGTGTATTTGAGTGTTTTGAGCATCAAATGTTGGTTAGAAACAAGTTTCTGACCATTTGGCTCATTTGCATTGATCATCAGACGAATTTTTACCATCTCCGGCGAGTTTCAGGTGACCGAAAAAGTTTGGTGAAAGTTGCTGAAAAGGTATCCTGCGTACTTACCATTTCTGGCAAAAAGTACAGTTTTGTGCGTACTTACTAAATACGCTAGACTTATCTCCTGCGTACTTATAAGTGCGCAAGACTAAACTTGTGTGAACTTAAGTTATATCCTGCATACTTACAGTTTCTCCTGCGTACTTACAAGTACGCAAGAGGAAATCTAAATACGCAAGACTATTTCTCAAGTGCGCAAGGCCAAAACCAAGTGCGCAATTGTGTCTGACTTTTCTGAAATTTGACTAAGTGTTCACTATGTCGAATCTTCAGAATCTTGGAAACCTGTTGAATTATGATAATGAGATCGGTACACCACAGAAACCACCAAAGTTGCTGAACGTGAACGATTATTCCAATTGGAAAGAACGTTTTGAGCACTACATTTCGTATACCGACTCATCACTATGGATACCAATCCTTGAGGGATATAAGCATCCCACACACATCTATCTTGATGAAACCATGCCCAAACCTATCTTTAAGCTTTCTAATGAAGAAAAGAAAGCTTATGATCGTGAAAAGAAGACACTTGGTTCGATCACTATGGCATTAACTCGGGAATTGTTCCACAGTTTCCGAGGGTATGACAATTCTAAGGATCTCTGGAAAGCTTTACAGAAGAGATTCGAAGGAAACAGTGACATCAAGAAGAGTAAGAGGGATCTTCTCAGGAAGCAGTATGAGTGCTTCAGATTTTTAGAGAACGAATCTTTAGATGACCTCATCTCTAGATTCTATCATTTAATGACTGAGTTGAAGGCTTTTGAACTCAGGTATCCAGATGAAGAGATGGTGGAAAAGTTTTTGGATGCTTTACCACCCAAATCTGAGATGTACACAACCCCGATGAGGGAAAGTCCTAAATTCTATGAGCTGACAGTTGAAGAGGTAATAGGAAAGGTTCAAGCTCATGACATGAACCTAAGAAGAAAGGAGAGCTCTGGAAGACCCCAGATACAAGACCCTTCTATGTATCACGGGACGACTTCTACATCCAAGTCATCAGGCTCTGGAATTGCCCTCTTCACTGGAAATCCTACTGAAGAAGACTACTCAACTGGGTGTGGTGGTCATGCTTGCTATGCTTCAGGATCAGGGTTGGGATCTCATCATCAAAATACCTGAAGAAATCCTCCTGCTACGTCTTCAGCTAACAACTCAACTATAGCCAGAATAGCTGAAGATCATGTAGCACTATTCTCATCTTGTATGCTTGCATATGAAAATTTCATAGGTGGCAAGCTTACTGATCCAGAGACGATTGAAGAAGATTTTAATCAAGTGGATCCTGATGACATGGAGGACATGGATATTCAATGGAATATGGCCATGCTATTGAGGAGAGCCAAGCGTTTCCTGAACAGAACAGGAAGAAAGTTTATTGGCGGGCATCCTAATGCCAAGGTCGGGTTTGACAAATCCAAGGCCAAATGCTACAAGTGTTTAAACTATGGACACTTTGCTCGTGAGTGTCAGAAAGATAGAGCACCTGCCTCTGGTTTCACCCGACCCAGCCAAGGAAACAACCATGGCAAAAAAAATCCAAACCACCACAATCAAAGCCAAAGTGGAACGTCCAATTCACTAGTAACACAACAGGACGACAGCTTTGACTGGGGTGTTCATCTTGAGGATGCCATCATCGCACAAACCCAGGTTGGTCTCATGGCTGAGATCATGGAGATGATGGAAGCAGAGAAAAGGGAAGCTTCTATGGCTGACCTAGAAGAATCTACAACTGCTGCTAAAGAGGAGGTGAAGGATGCTGAAGAAATGGAAGCACCTGTAGCTGAGGAAGAGGATTCAACCACTGCTGTTGCTCTCATGGCCATTGGAGAAGCAACAAGTTCATCGTCTAAGGTAGATTCTAACCCTTTCTCTATTATTTGATGTTCTAAATGTCAAGGGCTAAAACTGGAAAATTTTAGGCTCCAAGACAAAATCGAACCCCTAAGTTTGGCAGCTCAAAACTATAAAGAAAATGAAAAACGTTTTAAAGATTCTATTGAAACGTTAAAAAAAGAAAAAATCTGAATATTCTTTAAAAATAAGTGATCAACAGCTTCACTTAGATGTTGCATACAGGGGGTTAGAAAAACGGAACAATGAAATCAACAAACTGCAAAATGAGATCTTGCAGTTAAAATGCACTAATGAGAAGTTGAAAAACTCTCGCTTTGTGGTGGAACACTATGAGTCTATGGTGAGACAACTGAATGGTTAGGTTTGGGTACTAATGCCATTCCTCCACCAGTGAGAGGGAAGTTTGTCAATAGATTAATAGACATTGATCTCACTTGTCTAGATGAGTCCTCTGATAAGGATGATTCCCCTAAAAAGGATGAATCCTCAAGTAAGGCTAACTCCACATCTAGTGAGGAGTTTGTTACTGCTTCTGAAGACGGGTCGGTTAACTCTTGCCCTGAAGGAGTAGTATCTTAGGAGTTGTTGACTGAACAAAAGGTAAAGAAAAACGTTATCACTAACGGTGATAATTGCATTTTAACTGAACCCGATATCATTGAAACAAATGATAATCTAAAGGTAATGCTTTATGGGGGGTATAAAAGTCTTAACCAAGACAAGAAAGAAGCTTTTTCAGCTCATTATGGGCTTGGGTATAAAGAAAATTTGGAAAAATATTATACTCCCAAAAACCAAACTGTAAAGGCTCAGACTAATGTTCATAAACCAACTCCTCCTTCTCATAATGCTGATTTATCTAAGGTCAGATCTAATGAGCCATACAAGAGAACTTATGTAGACATGAGGAACTGTTTTCACTGTGGCTTGGTTGGTCACATTATTGTGAACTGTCCTTCTAAGAACCAAGGGAAACGGTATGCTGTTCCACAACCAGCTGTTATCCCTAGGTCGCCATCAGTGAAAGCTCCCAAAAATCCAAAACAAAATGTGGTGAAACCACCGGTCAAACCGATGGTAAAGCCTAAGATAAAGTCTGAAGCTAAACCATCTGTTACAAGAAAGGTAACGCAACATGCTGTACCTCGTGTATCTACATCTGGTAGTACACACACTGGTGAGAAACCTGTGGCAAGACTCTCAAAGCCACATAGAAGAAGAAGAAACAAGAGGTTGAGAAAGCTTGAACAGCTGACTTCAGTTCAATCGGGTGAAGCTTCCACAAGTTCATCTGCTGTAGTTGAACCAAAGTCTCCTGTTCCGGTTAAGAAACAGAAGAGATCCTCGACTGCCAAATCCAAAAATTCTCAATCTCCCAATTCTAATTCTTTCAAAGATTCATCAATTTTGAACAGTCATCATGACTGTGAGTTAAAGGAAGTAGTTTATTTTGAAAAGGATGGACGACCCAAGACCACAATGGCTTGGGTCTCCATATCTAACTAATTCTTTTGTCGTGCAGGGACGTCTGAAGGGTACTATCTCTAACCGCTGGTATGTAGATAGTGGATGTTCCAGGCACATGACAGGAAACATGGCCCTGCTTCAAGATGTTAAACCATTCAGAGGCGGCTATGTGGCCTTTGCCGGAGAAAAAGGCGGCAACATCATGTGTCAAGGCGTGGTTTCGAACGGTTGTGTCAGCTTTGACAATGTCAACTTCTGCGAGCAGCTGAAGCATAACCTGTTGAGTGTCTCCCAAATGTGTGATAAGGAGTATTCGGTGATGTTTGACAAGTCAGAATGCCTGATTCTCAAACCCGGTTTTGAAGTTTCGGAAGATTGGATCCTGATGAGAGCGCCAAGAACAAACGACACCTATCAGATCGATATGAGCGTGGCAACAACCACCTCATCAGTTCCTACCTGCTTGCTTTCTAAAGCGACAGAGCTCGACTCCATCTTGTGGCGTAGGAAACTCGGACGTATTTCGTATCGTAAAATGAATCATCTTGTCCGAAACGGTTTGGTAACCGGGGTTCCTAAGCTGAGGTTTACCGTTGCAGATGACTGTATGCCTTGTAAAAAGGGAAAACAACAACGGAAATCTCACAAGCCCAAGCTCCAAAACTCTATTGATACCCCTTTGGAGCTATTACACATGGATCTGTTTGGCCCCATAAGTATTAGGAGTATTGGAGGTAAGTCGTTCTGTCTAGTAGTAACTGATGATTTCTCACATTTTTCTTGGGTGCATTTCTTAGGTACTAAAGACGAGACTGCTGATATTCTTCAATATTTGATCTTGAGCTTGGAATCTCTTTGCAAGCTGAAAGTTAGAAGAATTAGGAGTGACAACGGAACTGAGTTCAAAAATAATTTGATGGAGCTTTTCTGTCTCAAGAAAGGGATCCGTCACGAATTCAGCGCGCCGTACACGCCTTAGCAGAATGGAGTTGCTGAACAGAAGAACAGAACACTGATTGAGACTGCAAGGACTATGCTGTCGGATGCAAAGCTTCCTGTCACTTTCTGGGCAGAAGCCGTTAATACAGCTTGTCACGTCTTAAACAGAGTTCTGGTTGTGAAGAGGCACAACAAGACATGTTACGAGTTGATCAACAATCGACTTCCCAATCTTGATTACCTAGTTCCTTTCGGTAGTCCTTGTTCCTTGTTGCCACAGTACAAAGACCGCCAGTCTAAGTTTCATGCAAAAGCGGTGGAAGGCATCTTCTTAGGATACGTTGCCAACTCGCCTTGCAAGAGAGTGTACAACATAGGAACTCGTACTGTCGAGGAATGGTTTGAAGTGGATTGTAGTAAACACAGCATTCCACCTGAACCAACAGGTCCAGCTTGGGGTTTTGATTTTGATGCGCTATTCAAGTCATTCAATCTTCCTGATTTATCTGCAGTTGACGCCGCAAACGTTTATGAATTATTGGGTGGCGGTGATGACTCCAGCTTCTCTACTCGTGCTACTGTACAATTTGTAACTCCTGATTCCAATGCTGCATCTGCATCTGGAACTCATGACCATGATGACAGTGAGGATGTTCTTGTTGTTGGAGATGACGCTCAAGCCAATCCTAACACAACTATAAGAAATGAAGCTCCAGCTGATCTAATTAACATTGAATCTTCTTCCTCTGGAACACAGGAAATGGGGGAGTTAAGCACGAATCTTGATCCAGAAATTCAGGAACCGATTGTACTGGAGACGAGAGTGCATAGGAATCATCCAATCGACAACATTATTGGTGATCCTTATGCCGGTGTTCAGACTCGTCATCGAACCATCACTGAGAACACCAGTCTTTACACCGAGATATTTGACACTGGTGTCATGGAAACATGTATGCATGATGCATTCGTGTCCCAGTTAGAGCCGAAGAATGTGAAGGAGGCTCTCACTGACAACTATTGGATTGAGGCGATGCAAGATGAACTGTCTCAATTCCAAAAGTTGCACGTGTGGGATTTGGTTGACTTGCCAAAGGGCTTTCAGCCAATTGGAACCACATGGGTGTTCAAATGCAAGACGGATGATCGTCATGTTGTTGTGAAGAACAAAGCAAGATTGGTTGTTCAGGGTTTTTATCAGCAAGAGGGCTTGGATTACACAGAAGTATATGCCCCAATTGCTAGAATTGAGGTCATTCGACTATTCTTGGCTTATGCCACTTATGTCGGCTTCAAGGTCTATCAACTTGATGTGAAGAGTGCTTTCCTTTATGGTAAAGTTCATGAAGAGGTCTATGTCACTCAACCTCCAGGTTTTGAAGATCCGCATAATATCAATAAAGTGTATAAGCTCGACAAAGCACTTTATGGTCTTCATCAAGCACCGCGGGCATGGTATGAGACATTATCTAAGCATTTACTGTCTAATGGTTTCGACCGTGGACAGATTGACTCGACCCTCTTCATTAGGAAAGCAGGAGGTGACATTCTTCTTGTACAAGTATACGTCGACGACATTATCTTTGGATCTACCAATGAAAGGATGTGTAGGGAATTCGAGCAGATGATGAAGTCCAAATTTGAAATGAGTAATATGGGTGAATTGTCGTTCTTCCTGGGTCTGCAAGTCAGTCAAAGAGAGGATGGCATTTATCTACATCAAACTAAGTATGTGCAGGACATCTTATCAAAATACAAGATGAATGATAGCAGTACTTATGGAACACCTATCCCAGTCAATCATGGTCTGCATCCTTACAAAGATGGAAAGGATGTAGACAGCAGATTGTACCGTGGGATGATCGGATCACTTATGTATCTCACAGCTTCAAGACCCGATATAATGTTTGCTGTGTGCTTGTGCTCAAGGTTTCAGTCTCAACCGAAGGAGTCACATATGATAGCAGTGAAGAGAATTTTCAGATACCTGAAAGGGAAACCCCAATTAGGTCTTTGGTACTCTAAGCAGCAGTCATTCGACTTCAAAGCCTACACTGATTCAGATTATGGCGGTTGTAACCTTGACAGAAAGTCAACTTCTGGTGGATGTCAATTCTTAGGAGACAGACTGGTCTCCTGGTAGTGTAAGAAGCAGTCAACGGTTTCTGTCTCAACTTGTGAAGCAGAATACATTGCTGCAGCGATCGATTGTTCTCAGATACTGTGGATTCAGCAGCAGTTGAAAGACCACGGCTTAAACTTCACAGGAACCTCCTCTGCAGCAATGTGATCATAGGAAAAGGACGTTCAAAGAGCAGGAACACCACGACGAGGAGAATGATAGTGATGATGGTTCTTCTGAGGATGGAGACGACGTAGGCGGTGATGGTGGTGCTGAGGAATCCGATTCAGAAGCAACAGAATCAGATTCTTCTGATTCCGATGAAGCACCATCACAGGCACACCCTAGGAGATTGGCACAGGTAACCCTACCTGAGTCGTCCTCCAAAAGGAAGCGACAGAGCAGCGAATATGAGCCAACATCTGACTCTGACGCTGCTCTACAAAGACAAAGAAGAGAAAGTGTTCATAAGAACAAGGGTGATAGGCAACAGGTTGCTATCCCCAGTGTGGTAGAGGTCTCAATTGTGCAGCAAGTACATGTTTCAGCTGCCAGTCCAGATTCAGCCTCTACCCCACCAGAACAGCAATTGTACCGTAGGAGGAGAAGACCACAAGTTCAAGCTGACGTGGCAGTCACGGCAGTCACAGAGGAGGTTCCTGTGACGGTGACACTCCCTACTACATCCGTCCAGGTGACAGTGACTACCCCAATTGTCACGGAGTCTGTCACCATCACCCCTACCATAACACCCACTCCCATCATCTCATCCCAAATCCCAACACTCACCATTGATCCTCCAAGTCAACCCTTCACTTATGACGATTTCTCACAAGGGTTTGACTTTGGTACCATCTTCTCCCCCCTATCCATAATGCCGAAGCATCATCGTCTAGGCATCCTGATCCGAATGAGGCAAGGATCGATGTGCTAGAAACCCAAGTTGCTGGACTGCTGAAGACTATTCAGAAGTCAAAGGAGGAATCTGATGCTCAACAAGCACAGATTAATTCACTGGCCGATGAAGTTAGGATTCTACATAACCAGAGAACAGAGACTAATGAGCGACTGAAGAACGTAATGGCATAGAATGAGCTGTTAATGAAGACAAATGAAATGATTCTAGGCCACAGAACGTCACTTGAGCTAAGGCTGGATTTGCAAAGAAAAGAGCACGAAACGATGGTCAAATTAGTTACAGAACTGGCCAAGAAGCTTGATGCTCAGGGGGAGAAGGAGAAGGAGAAAGAGAAAGAGAAAGAGAAAGAGAAAGAAAAGAAGTCCACTGGTGCTGAGCCTTGTCATCCAGTCGACTTGACTAAAGATGACGATAAAGACAAGGATCCTGAAGCCGGTCCTAGTGGAGGTGAGCACCAAGCTTTGGCAATTGTGCCCATCTCTGCTATTCCAATGGGTGAGGGGGAGTCTACTCAGCAAGAGGGTGGTGATACCTCTGGTGGTGGTGGTGATAAAGGGAAGTCAGCTGCCGATGTGCTCAAGGACTTATCTGATGATGAGATCCTTTATCTTGAGCTTGACTATTCCAAGGAAGCACAGATCGATGCTCTCCTTAATCTGGAAGAAGGAGAGATCGACTCTGGTGATGACTGGAATGATGATGACGAAGATGTTGTGATCGAAATTCCCAAGGGTGACGGGGAAGGAGAGTACGAGCTAGAAGATGGAGAGATCTTTGAAGTTCCATCCTTCGACGCTCCGCTCGACACAGCTTCAGTCGAGCAGGCCAGTAATGTAGAAGCCTCGACTGAAGCCTCCCCAGTTGACCCTGAACCTGTGGACCCAGAGGCACCGAACGATACAGACATGCCTTCTACTTCATCAAAGGGTCCAGCTCCTGTGTGGCAAAAGACGTCTATCATAGACAAGCACGGAGCAACATGAATGATCTTAGCTGTAAAGTTCGAGGAGGACAAGCAGCTGTTCGCTATCAAAAGATATGGGGGGTTCAATACTTGAAACCCACCAGTGAAGCGTTCAGCTCCTTGCCCAAATACGACCTTGTGAACCTAGCAAACCGAGAGCTGCTGGGTCATTCCAATCACGAAGTGGCGATGGGTTTGTGGGTGGTTCTGCAGTGTGAAGCAAGATCTGGGAACTTTGAAATGTTCAAGCCTCAGGTGCCCAAGAGAGTCAAGGATAAGCACGCTTTACATCCTGTGACTAAGAAGCACTTAAAGAAATTGGTATACAAGCCAGTGCGATGTGAAACTAAGATTCCCCTGAGCAAGTTATCTCAGGATATTCTTGGTGACATGTGGTACTGGTACGTAGATCCAAAAACGGGCATGGCTGTGATCATGGGAAAAGGACGTTCAGAGAGCGGGAACATGGTGCCAAAGGAACTGATCAGAATTTTTGATGAAGTCTGCTTTATCAACTTTTCTGTGAAAGATCTGGAGGTACTAGCAGAACGCTACTGCGTCTACACGGATGAGTGGACAAAGATCCTTGCTTCTAAATACGACAAGGTGATTAAGTTCTGCCTTGATTACAAGAAGAAGATGGAAGCTGAAGATTGAAGCTGTGAAGACTGAAGATTGAAGACTGAAGACGATGAAGATCCCGAGCTGTTGTCAAGGGGGAGTTTGTTGAAGCACTTTCCTGTGAAAACACTCTGGATAGAGTCTTAGTTTGTATTTTCATGTATGTAATTGTCTTTGTATGTAAGAGTCTTTATGTATTAGTTTATCGAGTTGTATTTACTTTTACATATTGAATGTTGCATTTCTTTCTAAGTGTTTTGCACACTTACATGTGCGCAGGAGAATGCTCCTGCGTACTTAGCAAGTACGCAAGAATACCTTTGCGTACTTGTTAAGTACGCAAGAGCAATTTTCCCTGCGCACTTGTTAAGTGCGCAGGCATCAGGTCAGGTATAAGTAGGATAGGTTGACAGAAGTTAAGTACGCAGACATTATAGAAAATACGCAGATTGTAATCTCAGTGCTTTTCTCTGTAACCTTCAAGTGTTTATAATACAAAGAACGTTTAAAGTGTTTTCTCTTGTCGGTTTACTTTGTTTAGCTAGACTCTTCGCCTAATCACGGGCATTTCGCACCCGGTCCGACTAGTATACCCACTTGCATGTGACGATCCGCCACACCCGAGAGACCTACAGAAGACCTGACATGTTTTTTTTTACACCCCACATACAACTACTATGTGACCATACTAGTTTTATTGTACTAGGGTTTAACACCCAATGTGTAACATTTGTGTTTTTCTCATTTCATTGTATTCATCGTACAATCTCATGTAATTCACGAGCAAGTTTAAATTTTAACACATCATATTTATACATCATCATTTTTAAAATATTATTTAAACGTTTGTTTATTCCCACTAAACATTTTTATATCAAATGACTTATATTTTCTATGGATTTAGAACTCTATCAAATTTCATATTTATATTCCATAAAAATATCATACTTGTGATATATATTTATTCACAAGACTATTTTAAATCTTTCTTAACTCATGCATTAACTAATTTAAATTATCATGATTTTAATTTCAAATTTTCTTTTTAGTGAATTCTAAACTAAAACTTGGTTATATATTTGGAGCTTGAATTTTATACATATTACTGCGATTTATTATTTCGTGTCCATATTTAATTTTTCTGGATTTTTCCGGCAACGTTTTGTCTTAAACGCAGTCAGGTGTACCCGCGATATACATCTGGAAACATAAAAACCTGCAAGGAAATTATTGTTTCATCTTAAGTTAAAAATTTATTATTTAATAAACAAAAGCATGAGTATTTTATAAAACTAAATGTTGACAAGTTAATTTAAAAAAAATGCAAGATAAGAGTATTTATTTATAAAGTTTATAAAAAAAAGGTACTGAAAGACCGGGTGCGGAATGCCTGTGACTAGGCGGGTTTTTTCAAAGTGGAACAGCAATTCTCAAAACAGATTTCATCTGCGAATTCACAAACCTGGTGCAAAGATTCATCCCACCAATTTCACAAGATGAAATTCCTCAACTGCGAATTCACAAGATTCATCCCACCAATTTCATCTTAAACGAGCGACTGGTGCAAAGACTTCCTCATAATCAATCCCTTCTTCTTGATAGAAACCTTGAACCACCAGACGAGCTTTATTTCGAATCACAGTGCCGCCTTCATCCTTTTTGTTGCGAAAGACCCAACGAGTACCGATTGGAACTTTGTTCTTGGGTAGATCCACCAAACTCCACACATGTAACTTTGAGAATTGCTGTAGCTCTTCCTGCATTGTCTCCACCCAGCTGTTTTCTAGTAGTGCTGCTTTAATGTTCTTTGGTTCAGTTTGAGAGATGAAGTAGGAAAACATGCTGTTTTCAAATGCTTCACAGGCACTTCGGGTACTAACACCCACATTGAGAGGTCCAATGATGTTATTGGTGGGATGAATCTTGTGAATTCGCAGTTGAGGAATTTCATCTTCTTCCACGACTTCTTCCAAATTGGTAAGATTTTCAGCAGGAGGATCGGCAATATCATTAATAGGATCTTCAGCAGGTGATTGTGGTGCAACATCTACTATTGGAATGGAGTTGTCTTCAACAGTTTCACTTGTTGCACCAGAACCGGAAGACTCCATATCAGATTCAACATTTGTAACCACAGGAATTTCAACCTGAGCAGATGAGGAAGAACCTTGATCATTTAAGTTCCCTAAATTGTTCATAGAAAAATAAGGATTAGCATGAGTTGAGTCAATTGAGAAATCAGGAAGATTAAATGATTTAAAAACTCAATCGACGTCAAATAGCCAATTGGGACCGTCTCCTGCGTCCGTGTGATTATTTCATGCCAATTGATATCAATGGACTCCAGCACTATTCTTTTCTGCTTATGATAGACACCAAAAGCACGCTGATTGGAGGAATAACCAACAAAATAACATTCATCAGCTTTGGCTTCAAACTTGTTGAGCTGATCTGAAGTGTTCAGCATCGTGCACACACACCCAAATTTTCTGAAGAAATCAATAACTGGCTTGCGCTTGTACATGATCTCATATGGTGTCTTGTTGCAACTTTTAGTGATAAGAACCCGATTTTGCACGAAACATGCAGTGTTGACCGCCTCAGTCCAGAAAGTCACGGGAAGCTTAGAGTCAACAATCATAGTTCGTGCAGCTTCAATTAAGGTGCGGTTTCTCCTTTCAGCTACACCGTTTTGTTGAGGAGTACGAGGTGCACTAAATTGACGAGAAATTCCTTTGCTTTCACAGAAGGAATCAAGAGTTTCATTCTTAAATTCTATTCCATGATCGCTACGGATAGTCTTCACACTTAAACTGAAGAGGTTTTCAATTTGAAGCAAATAGGTCTTTAAAATCTTTGGCGTCTCATCCTTCTTAGCTAAGAAAAACACCCAAGTGAATCGAGAAAAATCATCTGTTATCACCAGACAGTATGACTTTCGTCCAAGACTCATGACACTCACTGGACCAAAGAGATCCATGTGAAGCAATTGGAGAGGAGAGTCAATGGAATTGGTGGTTTTAGGCTTATGTGAAGATTTGTGCTGTTTTCCCTTGAAACATGAAATACAGTGTTCCATAGGAGTGAAATCTTTGAGAGGTAGCGTACTTAATAAGTGCGCAGACTTCGCTTCATGCGTACTTGATAAGTACGCAGGACCTGCTTCTTACGTACTTGATAAGTACCCATGACCTTCTTCCCCGCAAAAACCCTAACTTTTTGCATGCAGATCTGATCACGTCAAGATCCCGACTTTTTACGTTCAAAACACTCGTTTTTCCTTCTAGATGCTAGATCTATGTTCATTTTCAAGTTTTATGCGTAAAAACGTTACCTTTTCATCCAAAACCCGAAAACGAACAAAAACTCAGATCTGGATCAGATCGTTACCTGTATCGAGCTTCTGATTCAGAGGTTTTGCTCACGAGCTATGGAGTAACACTTTGCTAAAATCTCGGGATGATCTGTCTGCTTTCTCTCTCTTCGGTTTTCTCTCTAGAACTTGTAAAATGAGAGAAGAGAGATGGGCTAGGGTATTTATAGGGAGAGACTACCCTTGAGCCCATACGTGCGCAAGCCCATAGCCGGCCCATTCCACGCTCGATTATTCCGTTCGTCTCGCGTTTAACCCGTTTCCATTTATTTTCGTTTATTATTTTCGGGATGTTACATGTGAATACGTTATTTTGTACTAAAGATGACATTGATGATGATTTTTTTTTAGAAATAGACAACTTTGATGATTAGACATGGTTTCTAGGTGGGTTTTGAAGGTGTAATGGTTTCTAGGTGATCCGCTAGTTCAAATAGTGCACGTGGTGATCCACTAGCTGAACTACCGGATCACCACCGGCACTATCCACATCCGCTAGTTCAACTATCGGATCACCTAGAAATCATGAAAATTGTAAAACTCACCTAGAAACTATGAGTCGTTTGCAAAACCACCTATAATAAAACAAATTTCATTTGATGATGCCGTGAATAGGTGGTGGCGAAATACAAGCTGGGATAAGAAGTTAACCTTTGCTCGTGATAAATTGGTGGAGAATTTTCTGTGGACGGTAGGTTATGGTTACCTACCTCGGTTTAGTCTTGGAAGGAGAAATCTAACAAAGGTCAATGCTGTGATTACTACTATTGATGATGTTATCAGCAGGTAAATAACTGCTAATATAATCTTACTAGCTTCCTTTGAACAAATATCATGAGAACTATAAAAAGGCTTTGAATTCTTAGATGGGATATCAATGCGATTGAGGAACTCCCAGATTATATGAAGATATGCTTCCTTGGACTCTACAACACGGTAAACGAGATCACGTATAACACGTCGATGAACACAAGAATCCTCGTCCTTACGTATCTAAAGAAATCAGTAATTAATTAATCCATCTTCTTTATTTATAACAATATTATGTGTACTAGTTATGTGATTATTATTATTATTTTAATAGAGTCTAGATCATTTTCTTATTGTGGGATGGATGGTAATATTGTAGTGTGCAGATTTATGTAAGTCATACCTTGTAGAAGCAAGGTGGTACCATAGTGGACATACACCAACACAAGAAGAGTACTTGGACAATGCTAGTGTATCAATATCAAGTCCTTTAATAGTCATGCATATTAAGTTTTCGACATCAATTACTTCAACCGAAGAGATCCTGCAGTGGTTTGAAGAATTTGAGAATATAGTTCACCACGCAGCGCTAATCTTCCGACTTGCTGATGACTTGGCAACATCCTCGGTATGACTTTTTACTAATATAGTTCACCACGCTGCACTAATCCTATAACTGTTCGAGTTTACCAATCTGTTGTTTGTTTAAGGAAGAAATGGAAAGAGGGGATATTTCAAAGTCGATCCAGTGCTACATGCACGAAAGTGGCGCTACTGAAGATGAAGCTAGAAGGTATATCAAAAACTTAATCATGAAAACATGGAAGAAACTTAACAAAGAACGAGCGAGTGCTAAATCTCAGCTTCTATGGGAGTTTATTGAGTATGCAATGGATATTGTTAGGATGGCACAGTTCATGTACGGTAAAGGAGACGGGTATGGCCGTCCAAATGTGATTAAATCTCATGTCTTATCATTGTTGTTTAATCCTATCCAAGGGATATAATTGTCAATAATCTTCGTGTATCTTACACTTAAGTTGAACTTAGATTGGAGGTGACCTCTATTTATAAAATAAGATTCTAGAGCATCCGAGTAACTTAAACGAGGAAGAATCTATAAGGGTGAAGGGGGCACCTTACTCGGCGGCCGAGTAGGAGAGATGGAGACTGGGTAAAAGGGGAACACCGCCCAAATCAACTCGAGTAGGCCAAGCGAGTAAATGGGCCGAGAGAATTTACTCGGTTGTGGGAAAAAAAATTGAGCAGTTGGAGAATTAATATAGCCATTGGGAGGGTTTAAAAAAAATTACTAAATTTCATATATATATATATATATATAGGGGCATGTTCTTTTGAGAACCAACTATATGTTGAGAACCGAAAGAACCGCACAAAACGTGTACATATCGCTTTAGTGAAAAAAAGTAAAATTCAACAACAATGTTTTATTTATCTCTTCCCACTCTTAGTTTGAGTTTATCTCCTCTCTCCTGAATTTTTTTAAGAAAAGTATAAAAATATGCATATATGCATTCATTTGTGCATATAGTGTGAGTGCATATATGCATTTAAAAAAACGACTATAAATTCAAGGTCTTTTAAAACCAAACCTTAAACATATTGAAATGTACATGAATTCTAGTCAATTTATATTATAAATAGAGGAAGAGTTAATGCGGTTCTCACGGTTCTTAATATATTGTTGGTTCTCAAAAGAACATACCCCTATATATATATATATATATATATATATATATATCTTTCATACTAACAAAATCTACACAACAAACATATTTACACTTTCAAAATCTTCATACTACAAAAAAAATGGAAGAGTCATCAAAAAAATCAACCAAGGCTAGAAAATTTAGGCCAAAAGTTCAATCTCAACCGCAACCTGAACGAACCAAAGCCGCTCTCCGACGAACCCAACCACCTCCTCAACCAATTCCAAACTACTTCTCGCAACCTCAATATTCAAACTACTACCCCCAAAATTCAACCGATCCAAATATACTATCTCAAGATATGGATCCAAATATATTATCTCAATTTTCATGTGGCCCATTCTTGCTTCAAGATATGGATCAAAATATACTATCTCAATTTTCGTATCAATACCAAAACAAACCATATCGTGATCCAAACGACATCATCCATTCGGAATCCGAAGACGAAGGAGAAGATGAGGATGTTGATGAAGAAACGGAAGTTGATGAAGAAACGGAAGATGATGAAGAAATGGAAGATGAGCAAGAAGTTGAAGTTGAAGGTGTTGGCACAAAGCCGAAAAGACAACACAAAAACCGGTTACCACCAAAGAAATGGACCGAAGTAGAAGATCTTGCTGTGGTCAAAGCTTATATTCATAAGACCCAAAATAAAAGAAAAGGAAATCAACAAAAAGGGGATTCGTATCGGAGGAAAGTTCTAGAGCATTTTATCATTTTATTTGGTGAAAATGATCGAACCGTTGACCAAGTGTCTTGGAAGTGGAACGATCTTAATAAAAAAATGACTGCCTTCAACGGATGTTACCAAAAAAATGACTGCCTTCAACGGGTGTTACCTAACCACATACCCTATTTATTTTCAAAAATGACTGCCCCAAATGACTCGGATGGTTTTACAAACGTCTTTCCCGACCTAAACGTGAACGTCGAACCGCAAGACGACACGACACCGATAAGGTCAAAATGGTCGGGGAAGAAATCGGCCGAAAGTTCATCTAGCAAGGGAAATTTGGTAGACATAGTCGAAGAATACAAGAATATGAAAGCATTGGAAAAAGAAAGTATTTGGGATAAGATGGCGGAAGCAAAATTAAAAAGAGAACAAGCGACGATTGAGTTGATGATTGAAAAACAAAAAGACCGTGACATCAAAACGTTCACCGAATGGCATGATCATCTCATAGAACCGTATTTGTCGATTGTATTGCAATGTAAACGTGAAATTGCGGCAAAGTATGGATGACAATGCACCTATTAGGTTTTTTATTTTTATTATCTAACTTTTATTTTTTTGTTAATTTTCTAGTTTTTTAATTTTTATTTGTAGGCTTTTTATTTTCATTTTTCTAGTTTTTTAATTGTATTATGTTAATTTTTATTTAATGAAATTGACTTTTTTTATTTAAATATTTATTTTTTTTAAAGTTGGTGAGTAAATGAGTAGGGTGTTTCTAATAAAATCTGAGTAAATGAGTAGTTTGAAGTGACAAAAATCTATTGGACAGTTTTGTGAGTAAATTCTTTTGTTGAGTAGGATGTCCCCTTCACCCTAAATGACAAAGAAATTACAATAACTTAGTTTATTGTAATCTGTGGGGGAAAAAAGTCGCCGCCATAAAATAACCTTTTCTCAACGACATTTCGTCACAATAGGGTCATCCCAAATTGTAATTATCTGATTAAAAATAAAGATTTAATAAAATATTAGCTACGGCATATCGTCTCCATATGGTCGTCCCAAATCTTTTATTAAATATAAACAAATATTTAATAAAATATTTTTTGCGTATAGTGACGACATGTCGTCGTCATAGGTCGTCCCAAATTTTTTTCCGGGGTTTTACAAAGACTGATTATAATAATAAAAAACTGTAAATCGAGAACTAATTATAATAACAAAAATGTAAAATTTTAATACATATTAAAATTCTCCAAATTACAATAATCCAAATAATTAAAATAACGCTTAATTCTAATACAAATAAACCAAAATAAGAATCATTTTCACTTTAATCAATCTGACCCGGGTCTTGACTCAACGAAGAATGTTTGTTGGATTTTGCACATTTTAGTTGATTTATCTCTTCTTGCACCGGTTGCATTTGTTCATTCATTTGGCCAATATAATCTTGCATTTCACTATATTGTGAGGTGGATATACTCGAGACATAGTGGGATGCATTTTTCACGATTCTCCCAACACCCCGTTGCCAACCACGCCTTTGACCGAGGGCATGTCGTAGATACTCGACCTCATCAACTGACGAATCACCGGCCTCACTTTGCATTTTCACGAACTGTTTTTGAATCTTGACCTGTTTTAAACAATACAATAAACATATATTAATTTTTTTTTAAATCCAGCAACATAACTGTTATAAAATAGATTGCTAACATGTTCAACTATAAATAATAAATGATAAAGTTTCCCAAATTACAATAAACCTACAATAATAGCAACAATACTAGCAATAATATCAAACTTTTAGTGATCAAACCCACTTTAATTGACTTAAAATATCTAACTATTAGTGAGATTTGAAAGAACTGAGATTTGAGATTTGAAACAACTGTGAATGCATCTTACCTTCGCGTGTTGCTTTTGGGCGTACGATTGACTCCCATGAGAACTTGTATAGAGTTGTTTTGATCTATTATTTGTTTTTTTGTTGGGAGCGGCTCATATATGTGGAGTTAAGAATAACTCATCAACGAGTTTCACTCATGCCTCTAGAGTGAGTGTAGATAGGGGGTGTCTCTTTGCATTTTCAACATTTTCATAACCTCCATGTTTATCAAAATGCTTTTTTAAATCGGATTGGTCTCGATTTCTTCTTGTATAATCCTCATTGATTCCAACCCTTATTCCTTCCCAATTCACTATGCCAAAACTCAAGAGGTCAAAATAACCTTGACCACTCCATCCATGCAAGCTGCTACGAGCAGGAAAATCGTTGATAGTCAATAATAGTGCCACACGCAGTTGATGCATTTCTCATTTGGACTCCTTTGGCCCACAACCTTTTCAACTCATCCGGTAAAGGCCTTAGGAAAATATCAATGTCATTTCTAGGTGATTTAGGGCCGGGAATTAGAAAAGTCAAGATGAAAAAAAGACTATTTCCTACATAACCATGATGGTGTATTGTACGTTGTACGTCAACATTACCGGCCACATAATGTAAAAATGATTCATGATAGTTAACGAATCAAAGCCATCGGCAGCCAACCCCAAGCGACATTCCTGGTTTCTTAGGCAAAATTAGGATATGTCTTATCAATATCTTGCCATGCTTTCCCATAAACCGGATGACGCATCATACTATCCGTTGAGCATCCAATATTATGCCAAATCATATCTTTTATCGTGAATCTGGAACTATACCTTCGTCGAAGCCGGGAAGTTAAAGGAAAGTAGAGCAACATTTTTTTGGTACTTTCTTCCCTTTTGTGTTTTTGTTAACCCATCTACTGTCGTTACGAACCAGACATTTTGCATTGAGGCGTTCTTCTTCCAAAACATTTTTAGATTCATAGTGTGAGGGTGGAATGTGATTTTCTTTATAGAATGCAACTTTTAGAAACTCTAAAAGTTGGTCAAATGAACTATTCGTCCATTTGTTGATGACTTTAATATGCATCCTTTTGCTAGAAAGTTTAGGGAAGACATACTAGTTCCGGTGTATAACTCGATACCGAGCTCAACAAACAATGCATCAAATTCCGTGACTAAACAAGTTCCATCTTCATCTATATTTTCTTCATGTGTATTTTGCTCTGCGTTAACCACATCAAGTGCATCAAACATCTCATTATTTATTGCTAGTGGATGTGTTTTTGAAGCCCAAAGTGCGTCTAAAACCGAAGCACTAGGATATTTCTAGCCGTGATAAATCCATGTCTTATATGATTGTAGAAACCCACGATTACATATGTGGGCATAAACCGTAGTCAGATTCTGCCGATTCGAATTAACACGGTCGTTACTTAGGCAATACGTTTTGCCTACAATGTCAACATGGTTCTTGGCATTCTCTATAAAGTTGCCAAGACCTTTTAAGAAATCCAGAGAATTCTGATTTCACAATTTAATAAAACTCTTATCAATTGGCATAACTGTCTCATTAAGCAAGTAGTTGACTATTTAAGAAAAAAGCGACAGCATTTCCCCTAAACTCCCCAAGTATGTGTGTAAACCGCAAACTCGAAAGATTAGAAGAAATAGCTATCATTTTTCTCAAATGTCAACCCGTTAAAATGTATACATATCGTAATTTTTTTTCTTACCTGATTTCTGTTTTGTGCAAAGTAGGAGGAGAGGAAGAACAACCCAGAAACAGTAATCATTGTAATCGCAATAAGAAAACCAATTAAGTATAAATACATAACATAAATAATAAAGTAATGAAAACTATTCTAAACTGCCCTAAGCTCATGAGACACAAATGAAAAACCAAACCTAATTGTAAAAACGTCTAAAAAAAGCTTAAATTCCACGGATGGTGTCATTTATATATTCATATTTTGGACTTCGTCTTTAAATGATTTTATGTTTTGTGATGGAATTTATCCTTAACGTTGAAAATGACATTACATTTTAACAAATCATCTCTCACTACTCTTTATTAAAAAACAAAAGAAAACAAAACAAAATCCAAACAAATCATCATTTAGAATATCATAATAATAATATATTCCTAAATAAAAATTATAAAAGATTCCGAACCAATTTTATTTTCAAAACAAATCATCATTTTGAATATAAAATGCTGGAATGTCAAACGACAAATATCAAAAGAAGGGGTTGCACAATATAAGTACCTTTGCAAATCGACAATAACAAAATTAAGTCTATATATTCCACAACAAGCATGAGAACTCCAATTTGATTACTTATGAATGCATCATGG